>OX463240.1:9750000-19112500 GCA_949820135.1 Sylvilagus floridanus | reverse complement strand
ACATTCACTACAAACAAAGGGTTTCTCTCTTGTGTGTGTTGTTTGGTGATCAATGAGATATTACTTCCTTCTAAATGCATTTCCACATTGATGGCACTGATAAGGTTTTTCCTCTGTGGAAATTCCCTGATGTAGAATCAGTACTGACTTCCTGCATAAGGATTTCCCATATTCAGAGCGTGTGTTTTTTCAATATTAGTTGCTCTTCTCTTTTTATTGTACACAGATGAGCTTTTCCCCTCTGTATGCTCTGTTATGTGTAATTGTAATTAAGCCTCCCTTTTTAAGGAATTATTTCTCACTGCATCATATCCAAATGACTGACTGGAGTTCCGTCTTCTGATACTGCATAAGCCCTTCATTATGACTGAAAGCCATGACACTTTGATTATTGGATTTGACTTGAGAATCAGTTTTCTTTTGCTTTGTACTGAGGAGTGATTTCCCATGTCCATTATACTCACTGAGTCTCTTTCTTGCTGGACTTAGATTACTGATGATCGATTTTGAAACACTTTCCAAAATCTTTCCTTGAGTATCATTCAGGAGGTAAGATTTTTGAATTATCAGAATTTTTGCCTAGAGTGATTGACTTTGACTTTTCATATATGTTACTCTTCTCTTTAATTGGTTTCTGATGGTTGATGCATACAATTGATCTAGAATATTTATTGTTATGTTCCTTGAATTTCACTGAAAAGTCTTTGGTTTTCTGGTTCTCTTCTAAGGTATGACCTATAAATGGTGTCCATGGCTCTTCTCCTCATTCCAATTTGAGGATCATATCAGGCTTGGTCATGTGACACTGCACAGAGATGGAGTGCCAATAGTTTTCCGACATCATGTTCATGTAAAGTCTGCTGAACAGGAACTGGGTACTGCCACTCTTCTTGAGTAAAGTCCACAGTCACACCTTTGAATGACAATCATCCCTCTTCCATGGTTTTGAGATTTTCAAGAGATTACCAGTCTTTCCTTTGGGGTCCTCTTTAGAAAAGGGTTGGTTCCTGAGCACTCAATGAGGATTCCATGGATGGAGGCTGCCTGGGTTGCCTTGGATCCTCTCCAACTGGACAAATAAGACCCACCAGTGTGTGTGGGCCACAACATGCCTACAGGAAGAACTGAGGAGGCAACTGGAGAAGGGTCCCAGCAACAGCTGTCTCCGAAGAGATGACTGGCACTAAATTATAATGTTACCAGTCTTGTTAGCCTCCTCTTCTCTCTGACTTTTGTCTTGTCTTCCCTTTCCCAGTTCCCAATCCATCTGAGCTGGAGATAACTCACCTTTGGCCAAGTGCCAGCAGCCTGCACCTGTGTCCTCTTGTGTGGACAGCACTTCTGGGTTCAGAATTATATGTATTACAATTTGCCTTGTTATAACACATTGGTGTCTTTATGATACAAATAACTCAGGGACACATGGCATTCAAGCTAATTTACATAGCTATCACAAGAAAAAAAACACTAAATGAATTTCTGAAATATTATTTTCATTTAATTTCAGAATCTTAAAACAGAATTTGACCTTGGCCTTGTTTAGCAAGATATAAATCTTAATATGTAGTCTAGATTTTGGATTAATATCGGATTGCTTTTTTTCTGATCTTCATAACGTTCAGTTTTTATGGGAGTAAACAGATGCAAGTTATACTATGCAAATGCATGTGTTGCTCCTTTGCTGAGAACATTATAATTATGAATCAGTAACTTAACAACCTTAAATACCTCATTAAATTCTCCAGGAGGGGAATGGATGATGAATTTTGCTGCTCTAAGCACTGTCTCCTCATCAAACAACCGCTCCTCTAGAACTTCCATCTAACATTTATTGTTTTTTATTTCTGTATGGGAGGCATTCTAAACGGGTGAGGTGAAACCTCATTATGGTTTTTATTTGCGTTTCCTTGATGGCTAGTGATCCCGAGTATTTTTTCATGTGTCTGTTGGCCATTTGAATTTCCCTTTTGAAAAATGCCTGAGAGTCTTTTGCCCATTTCTTTCCTTGATTGTTTGTTTTGATGTTGTTGAGTTTTTGAGCTCTTTATAGAGTCTGAATATTAATCCTTTATCAGTGTCATAGTTCATAAATACTTTATACCATTCTCACAATTGGTTCTCAGCTTGCTGAAGTTTCTTTTTCAGTTCAGAAGCTTCTCAGCTTCATGTAATCCAGTTTGTAAACTTTGGCATTGATTGCCTGGGTGTGTGGGGTCTATTCCAAGAAGTTTTTATCTATGCCAATGTCTTTCAGAATTTTCACTATATTCTCCCCTAGTTATTGAATTTCTCAGGTCATAGATTTATATCCTTACCCATTTTGTGTTGATTTTTGTAAGATGTAAGGTAGGGATCTTGTTTCATAGTTCTGCATGCAGAGATCCAATATTCCCAGCATCATTTGTTGAAGAGACTGTCCTTACTTCAGGGATATTTTTAGCTCCTTTGTCAACAATTTTTTGGTTATACATATGTGGATCGATTTCTGGAGTTTCTATTCTTCACTTGTTCTTAGCCAAAAAGCTGAGAAGCGATGGAGTTTCTATTCTTGTCCATTGGTCTACATGTCTATTTCTATGACATTACCAGGTTGTTTTGATTGTAATTGCCCTGTAGTATATCTTGAAAACTGGTATTGTGATGCCTCAGGCTTTGTTTTGGTTGTATCAGAGTGCTTTAGCTATTCAGGGTCTCTTGTGTTTCAATATGAATTTTATCATCATTTTTTCTAGATATGAGAAGAAGGTCACTAGTATTTTTACTGGGACCTCATTGAACCCGTAAATTTCTTTCAATAGAATGAACATTTTGATGCTGTTAGTTCTTCTAATCAATGATCACAGAAGGTCATTTCATTTTTTGTGATTTTTTTAAATTTCTTGCTTTAATGTTTTGCAATTTTGATCATAGAGAACTTTGACATCCTTTGTTAAATGTATTCCAAAGTATTTAATTTTTTTAAAGCAGAAAGAGAGAGGGTCAGAGAGAGACAGAGATCTTCCATCTGCTGGCTCTCTCCCCAGATGTTCACAACAGACAGGGCTCAGCTAGGCTGAAACTAGGACACAGAACTCAATCTCCAATGCAGGCGGTAAAGCCTCGAGTCCTTGAGTCATCATTTTCTGTCTTCCCAGGGTGTGCGTTACCAGTAGTGGAAAGATGACCCGAACCAGGTTCTTGGATTCAGATGCACTAAAACTTGCTCTTATTAAACTTTAAATTTTTAATTTTCTACCAGTGGATTCTAGAAAATTCAATTCAAGGGAAAATAAAGTGACAAAATTCACTTAATTTTATAAAGGACAGATTTTTCCTAGGAATACCCAAAAGGTTCATTTAGTATAAACCATGACTTGATATTTTAACCTTCTGCTAAGATAAAACAGCACACTTCTAAAATAATGTATTCAACAGCCTTATACTAATTGTACTTTATATTAGATTGGTGAAAATAGCATTACACAAAACTGCTATCTATTAGGTAATCTTAAAATCATCAGGAATCGTATTAGATGTGGTTTTTGTGTTAAGTCATCTTCAAGTTGGGTCTGTAAGGCCTCGTTTTGTAAGTAATGCATGATTTGCATAATGATGTAGTCTGTTGACTCTAAATGGGATAAATAACATTTCACTTACTTCAGATGCTAGAGGAGATACAAATTTAAATAGAGAACTAGATGAGGTATATTGCTATAATTTGTTAATTGAATTTGGATGAATTGTTCTCTGAAATCAAATATATATTGGAAATAACAGCACTTTCCATTGCTTGGTTAATAGAAATGGCATGAAATATATTTCCTTGATGAATCTAATGAAATATGTGAAAACATATACATGATAATGAAGAATATATCTATTTTTAATTTAGTCATCACATTCCATAGCTTTTGAGAAATCTCATAGCCTGTGCATCTCTTACTTCTGAATGGATACTTTTGCATCTCTGTGGTACTGCCAGCCCACACAGTACAATTCAAAGAACACAACAGCACTATCAGCTTCTCAGTTATGGGAGAGATACCAAGCCCCAAACTCTCAACCACCCATGAATATTTAGGTAGCTACATTTCATAAAGCTGTGATTGGCTGGTGACCTCTGGACATTTACTTTAACAGTGGTTTATCTTTTCCTCATAGGAAGAACTCCAAATTCCTTAGCATGGAATAAAAACATTTAAGTCACTTTGGCTCTTGTCAGTCCAAACTAGACTCTTTAGAATTCCATCCATTTTCTTCCTCACCTCTAGCTTTTTGCAAATCTTATGTTTCTCCCTCTTTCTGATACACATTTTCACTGTCCTCTTGGTGTAAAATCACATGATGCTTGAACCAAATTTCCCACAATATTGATACAAAATTAGGACACATGCCCCTTCCGTGTGTCACAGCAGTAAACTATTTTATTTCTTTATTCCTGTCATCCCAACTATGACTAAGAATGGAAATGACCTGTTTGTGCTGTTGGGTTTGTTTATGATTATTGATGGATGGACTGTCATCATCATTACTTACCACATGTTTGCTGAACAAATGAAAACCAATTGGTTTCATTGGAAAGTTTCATTTAAAGTTTGAAAACCAATTGGTTTCATACATAACTGTGGGCAAACTGTGTATAGTAGCGATTTTGTTTTGTAGTCATAGTCATACCTATATATTTTTCTTAACAGTGTTAGGGTTCTCAAACTTTAAAATACTGACTTAGACTTAGTTAACTGTGAAGTCTTCCAGATAAAAAACAGAATTATTATTATTTCTTCTTTTCAGGCATTGATGAACTGGAATCTGAAGCTTATAAACTGCTCCTTTCACATATAATGAGAAGGCAAATCTAAATCATTATCTAGTGCTGAAAATGCAAGAATGTGTAAATATTTAAAATAAAAATTATATAATCTGAAGATAAATGTTCCTGATTATACTTTTTAATTTAGATTTTTCTACTAAATATATGACTGTGAAAATTCTCTTTAAAAGAAAACACTTTTGAATCATGTGTGCTTGATCAAAAAATCCAGCTTTCTAAAATATTTATTTGGAAAGATGAAACACAGGGAAAAAGCGAGAAAGGGAGGGGAGAGACAGTACTTCCTCCCACTGGTACACTGATCCTTGGGGCAAAGTCAGTTGCCAGGAACTCAGTTCAGGTCTCTCACATGGGTGGCAGAGATCTCAACAACTTAAATGGATAACCCCTGCCTCCCACAATGCATTTGTCACAGGAAGCTGGAATCAGGATTACAGCTGAGACTCAGCCTAAACTTCTCCAATATGGATTGTAGACATTCCAAGTAGTGTCATAACTGCTGTATCCAATGCTGGGCCCTATGTAGCATTTGAAAACTTTTCTGAGGATCTGTAAGTTACTCTTCAGAAGGTTTTGCAGATGTAAACCAGTGATACTAATAGACCCAGTGTGTCCATATGCCAGCTGTTAAACTGTACCCAAGTTGTTATTGATAATTTAGTAGTTAATTGTGACTTGTTTGTATTTGTAAATTTTTGTCATTATAAACAAACCTAAATATTTAGAAAGATGTCTTTTTGGTACACCAGTGCTGTGGCTATTATCAGTGTTTGGATATATGGCAAACATTATAAATCCCCAGACTTACAGAATTTCAATTTTATGCACTGATGCTAATAGAGCTTTCTTTACAGGGAAATTATGTTTACCTAGGCTTTTCATGTTTTCTGTTTGTTTGTTTATTTTTTATTAACTTTTTAGAAACAATCTCCTTTTTAAAAGATTTATTTATTTGAAAGAGTTACAGAGAGGCAGAGGCAGAGAGAGAGGTCTTCCATCCACTGGTTCATTCCCCAAATGGCCACAACAGCCAGAGCTGAGCTGATTTGAAGCCAGGAGACAAGCGCTTCTTCTGAGTCTGCCATGCAGATTCAGAGTCCCAAGCACTTGGGCCATCTTTACTGCTTTCCCAGGCCATAGCAGAGAGCTGGATTGGAAGTGGAGCAGCTGGGACTAGAACTGGCACCCAAATGGGATGCTGCCACAGCAGGCATCAACTTTACCTGCTTTGCCACAGAGCCAGGCCTGGAAACAATCTTAAAATTAGAGAAAAGTTCCAAATTCTAGTATAAAGAATTTCTCAACCTGAAACATTTGAGAATAAACTGTTGAGGCCATTAGACGATCACCACTGATTACTTTCAGGTTTCTTTTCTATAAGTGAAAACCTTGTGTATACCTATAATACAACCTTCATAATCAGAAAGTTACCACTCATACATTCTATCACTCAATCCTTAGATTCTTTTCAAGTGTTGCTACTTAACTATGGGTACTTTTTATGACCAAAGGATCCCATTCAAAGTCAGTGTGTTGGCATAGTGTTTCAGTTTGGAATACGAATATTTGAGAGGCACAGAGAAATATCTGGTTAAATTAGCATTTGCGAGTATTTGGACAAGCCAAAGTAATCAAATTAATCAGTTGAAAATAAAGCTTTGATTTTTGAATGAAACTGAACTGAGTTGCAAGATGCGATGTTGTAACACCAGGCAGAATTTCCTAGTGGGCAAAAGAATCTGCAAGAGTTGGCCAGGGTTGGGGCTTTGCATGTGTGTTTTCTCCACCTGTCTCATAGTAGGATGGGAAAGTTCAGCAACTCCAGTAAATTCAGTTTTGGGGCTCCTTTCTACTACACACTGTCTACTACAGCAGACCTTTTCCAAGAAAAGGTTGAAAAGCCTTCTCTCCTGAAATTCCTGTCTTTCTCATTTCTCTAAAAAGTATTTATACGAGTTCCTTATGTGTGGGTTATCATTTGTGGTCATAAAATGTGAGACACCATTCCTTTTTATCCTTCTTTAAAAAAAATTAAGGTGAAAAAAAATTCATATATTTTGTGTATACAGATTTAAGAGCGTGGTAATAGTACCCACCCAATCCTCTGTCCTGCCCATGTTCCCACTCTCCCACTTTTTTCTTTCTTAATTTTTTAATGTTTACAGTGACCTACTTTCAGTTTATTTTATATTCGTAAGGTTAGCCGTACACTAAATAAAGAATTCAACACATAGAAGAAATAAACAGTATTCATCAAAGGTACAATCATCGAATCAACGAATTTCCAAGTGTCAATTTTACTCATATACTTACATTTATGATACCCTATCAGTTACCACAGATTAGGGAACACAGGGTATTTATCTTTTTGGGACTGCCTTATTTCACTAAATGTAATGTTTTCCAGTTACATCCATTTTATAGCATAAGAGGGGCTTCATAATTTTTTATACCTGAGTAGTATTCCACATTATATAAATATACCACAGTTTCTTTATCCAGTCATCAGGTGATGGGCATCTGGGTTGATTCCATATCTTAGCTAGTGTGAATTGAGATGTAATAAACATGGGTGTACAGGTAACTCTTTCACAAGCTGAGTTCGTTTTGTTTGGGTAAATTCCCAGGAGTGAGATTGCTGGAGCATGTGGTAGATCTGTCTTCAGGATTCTGAGACATCTCTATAATGTTCTCCAGTGGCTATAGTCATTTATACTAACACCAAGAGTGGATTAGGGTACCCTTTTAACAGTATACTCACCAGCATTTAATGTTTGTTGATTTCTGTATGATAGCCATTCTAACTAGGGTGAAGTGAAACCTCATTGTGGCTTTGATTTGCATTTCCATGATAGCTATTTTATATGTGTCTGTTGGCCATTTGAGTTTCCTCTTTTGAAAAATGTCTCTTTGGGCCCTTTCACCCTTTTCTTAACTGGATTGTTTGTTTTATTGTGATTGAGATTCTTGAGCTCTTTATAGATTATGGATATTAATCTTTTATCAGTTTCAGAGTTTGCAAATATTTTCTCCCCTTCTGTTGGTTTCCTCTTCACTTTGTTGGCTGTTCCCTTTGCAGTGCAAAACCTTAGCTTAAAGTAATCGAATTTGTCTATTTTTTTGGATTTCCTGTGCTTCTGGGGTCTTTTCCACATCAGTGTCTTGCAGTTTCCCCAGTATTCTCCTCTAGTAATTTGAAGTTATCAGGTCATGGATTTAGATCTTTGATCCACTTTGAATTGAATAAAAGGTGTAAGATAAGGGTTTGTTTCACATTCCACATGTGGAATTTTTGTCATTCATGTCCCATGCCTGACTGCATCCTCCTTCAGAATGCCTTGTTCTGGCCCTCAGCCAAGATCTGACTCGTACCATCTAAAGCGAGTTACTGTGGTTTTGCCTTCTAGTCACTGCTGAAGAGCCATCTGTTCCAAAGTTGAAGTTGTACCAGGGGTAGCATTCTTTTTACAATATTGCAGGAGTACTTAAGGTAATCCCATTTCATTCCTAACCTAGATAAGGCAGTTGGAAGCTCCTGGATTAACTCAATAATACTGTAATTTTGCTGTTGTCAACCATTTTGTCACATAAAGCTTTCTTGTACCCACTATTCCTAATGCATGGCTCCTGAGCTATGGACAAGAAAGTTTCCATTGTGCACACGTCTGTTGTTGTAGCAGCACTTGGTCTCCCCATTGTGTGAGATGCTCTACTGGAACATCAAAACTTAGTCTTCTCACAGTTCTAGAGGCTGGAAGCTGAGACTGTGGTGTGAGCAGGTCTGGTTCCTTCTAAGGCCTTTCTCTTGACTAGCAGGTGGCTGTCTTCTCCCTGAGACTTTACCTGGCTTCTGCTCTGTGTGACTGGGTTCTAACCTCCTCTCATAGGAGTACCAGGCATATTGGATTAGGTCCACCAAATTACCTGATTTTAATTTAATTACTTCTTTCAAAGCCTTATCTCCAGGTAGTCTCATTCTGAAGTGTACTTTGGCATGTGAATTTAGGGGTGCAGTTTCCAGCATGGAACATGACTGTACTGTTTTCTTTCACTCTGCGAACACGATCAGGCACTGGTATCATTTCTTGAGGTTGAATTTGTGCCATATGATTTGTATACCAGTTCGTGAATAAAAATATCTCAAATCTTTGACAAGAAAAGAGTTGTGAGGAGTTTGACTGAAACTCATGGGATATATGAGAAGCATTTCTTCGCAAAGGGAGGGTAAAAATACATAAAATTTGAATGCTCACACCTATGCTAGTTCTATGATTCAGGCTTATAGTTCCTTTAAGAGTATGAGACTGGAGGGATTGCATGCTCTGTATGAGTCTAGCAGATGTTTGTGTAACATTGTGTGCCTGTATGCACTCAGGATTGTCATACATCTTCAAATCCTTCCTATAGGGGGAAGGATGGGAACATGAGACAAGTTGACGTTCCCAGTTTAAAAATCTAGTGGTAGAGCTTGGAGATTTTTTAAAAAGATATTTATTTATTTGAAAGAGTTATGGTGAGAGAAAGACACAGAGATAATCCATTGGTGGTTCACGCCCCAAATGGCCAAAATGCCTGGGGTTGGGACAGGCTGAATCTAGGAGCCGGAAGCTCTATACAGGTCTCTCACTTGTGTGGAAGGGGCCCAAGCACTTGGGCCATCTTCCACTGCCTTTCTCAGGGCATTAGCATGGAGCTGGATTGGAAGTTTTAGGAGCCAGGAGACAAATCAGTGCCTGCATGGAATGTTGGCATCAGATTTGGTGGCTTTACCCTTGCACCAAAATGCTGGCCCTGAGTTTGGAGAATTCTTGGGAGATCATGGTCCTGCCGTATTCTGGTATTTATTGGAGGATTAATTTTCAAGTAAGTTCACGTTCTTGCTGCTTGGAAGCTGAGGTCTGAGGACATGGTGTGGACAGGGCTGGGACCTTCTGAGGCCTCGCTCCTCCACAGGTACATATTGGCTCTCACTATGTCTCCACCAGCTCATCCCTGTGTGTGTCTGTGTCAGAATGTCCTCAGCCTCTGGGACAGAAGACATATCGCCTTTAGGAATCATCCATGGCTTCACATGGCTGACGCTGATGCCGCACACAGGACTCTAGAACGCTGATGGAGACCTGGACGCCACATTCGAGGCTGCATCGGGGTCAGCGTCACGTCGTGGGCGGGGCGGCTCAGTTCATCAGCGGGCAGCAGCTAGGAAGGATGCAGCTGCGGCGGCGGTAGCGACTCTTCTTCGAGGCCGAGAAGTCGGCGGTCAGCGAGGAAGCAGAGGTCGGTGGGGCGGTGTTGGTGTGGCCTGGGCAGCGGTGAAGGAGGCGGCGGTAGCGAGGGTGCGGGGTGGCGGGGATAGAGGCCGCGGGGCGGCTCCGTGTCGGGCGTCTTGGGCGGGGAAGGGCGGCTCTGCCCCGGCCTAACTGAGCCTGGGCCTTCCTAGGCGAGAAGCCTCCGTCTTCGCTGGCGGCAGCAGCGGCCGAGAACCAGGAGCACCAGGAAGCGGTGGGTGTCGGCGTGGGCGTCCGTGGGGCGTCCTGCTCTGGACAGCGCAGTTGGTCGGCGGGCAGCTGCAGTGAGGAAAGACACAGCGGCGGGTCCATTCTGGTGCAGAGTCCGGCGGTCAGGAGCGGCGGCGGCCGGCGAGGAAGCAGGTAGGAGTGGCGGTGCTGACGTGATGGGCAGCAGCGATGCAGGCGGCGGCGGCGGCTCTGCGCTGGGCAGCGGAAGACAGAGGCCGGCGGCAGTGGCGTCAGCATCAGGTAGGCACTACAGATGAACAGGTCGGGGAGGAAAACTGGTCATGTTTCTCTAGCTTTGAAAGTGCCCCTTACACTAGCTTTAGGCTAGCAGCCTTTGGGTGTCGTTTGTCAGATTCTTGGGGGCACACGTATGATGTGGAGGTTAGGTTTCTCCTTGGGATGTCTGTGCCCTGTGTCCCAGTGCCCGGATTTGAATTCTGGATCCATTTCCAGTTCCAGCGTTCCCGCTAATGTGTGTCCTGGGGAGATACCAGGTGATGGCGCAAGTGTCTGGGTACTTGTCAGCTGCATGGGAGACTGAGTTCCTGGCTCCTAACTTCAGCCTGACCCAGTCCAATTCTTAAAGAGTGGGTGATCTTTATCTATTCTTAAGATTTATTTCAGAGGCAGATACTCATACCCTTGCAGGTACATGCACACACACACACACACACACACACAGTGCAAGAAACAGACATAAAGAGGCTTCTCATCTGCTGGTTGACTTTCTAATTCTCACAACTGCTGGGCCTGAGCCTGGCTGAGTTGAGGATTGGAGAACTCATTCTGTGTTTCCAGCAAGGGTGATGGGTACCCAAATACCTGGGTCCTATCCACTGCCCTCCAGGTCCACATTACAGGAAGCTAGACTCAGGAGCCAGAAACAGGTACCCAATTTCTTGAGCCATCACAACTGCCTTCTCCATCCACATTAATTAATAGGAAGCTAGAGTCAGGAGCCGGAGGTGGATACTGAACCTGGGTACTTCAAGGGTGGAATGCAGGTGACCTTAATTGGCTTGGTAACCAAGATTTGAAATCCTTGCCCCTCTAAATTCTAAAAATCATTACAGTTTAGTAACAGTTTTAAAAGGAAATTAAGAATTTACAACGTGTTTTAATTTCATTACCTTCATACATTTATTTCTCTGCAAATAATCTTCATCTTTTTCATGTGTACACACATCTTATGTAAATGTTTTGGTACTATGTGAAGTTTCGTGACATTACATGCAGTTGTTTTTAAACATATCCTGTTTATAGTTAATATATTTCAATAATTGTTATATATTGAATGTACCTTATTTTCTTGGTTCTGTATTGAACTTTTGCAGTTTGGCAAATGGGTCAGCGGTGTAGTGGGGGAACAAATTAAGGTACATTGGTTTTCTTTTCTTTTCATTAGTGTTTAGCAGACTCAGTGTGCTTTGTGAACACAGCTGTAAGAACACAATGATATTGCCTTCCTCCCTCCCCCTTTCTCCTTTCCACTGTGTTTCCTTCTCCTTTTTCTTTCTGTCTTGATTTAGAATTTGTCCAATTTTCAAATTACATTGCAGTGAAAAGGCTTAATACTTTACCAGATAAGTTTAATGAGTAAAAAACAAAATTATACCAGTTTAGTGAGACTATAGACAATGACTATAAACAGTAATTGAATAGAAAAATGATCGTTTCATCCCTTTGTGGCAATCTTTAAGTAATGATAGATCATTAAAATTGTGGTAGGATAACATTCTTAACCATCGGTTTCACAAGGCATTAAACAAAGTTTTATGAACTGTATTCACAGCAATACTGATACGTACAAACGTTTCTTTCTGTTTGATTCCCAGAGATTCCTCCCAGCAGTGTCTTAAGTGTCATATGTTCGTTTGCCACTTGTATTTCTTCTTTCTGAGAATGGTCTGTGAAGTCCTTTTCCATTCCTGAACTGGATTGATGTTGTTGTTGTTGACTCTTTTTGAGTTGCATATATATTTGGGATATTAGTCCTTTGCAGATAGATGGTTTGCAACTATTTTTTCCATTCTGCTGGATGTCTCTCCACTCGAATTGTCACATCCTTTGTTTCCGAGTTTGATATTGTCCTATTTCCTTAGTTTTGCTTTTGTTGCCTGTACTTCAGGGTTCCCATCCAAGAAGCTGTTCCTACACCAATGTCTTTGAGTGTTTCCCTTATGTTTTCTTCCTGCAACCTCATCATCTCCATAATGTCAGGTCTTAAATTGGGTCTTTGATGGATCTTCAGTAGATTTTTGTACGTGAAGAGAGATACGCATCTACTTTTGTTCTTCTATGTATATGCATCCAGTTTTACCAGCACCAATATTATCCTTAACTGCACTGTGTGGTCTGAGCACTTTTGTCAGAAGTCAACTGGCTATCTGTATGTGGATTAAATTCTGGGCTCTCTCTTCTGTTCCATTGAGCTGCACATTGGATTTTATGCCATTACTAAGCAGTTTTAATTATTATAGCTTTGTAGGATGCTTTGAAACCGAGTATTATGATTCATCCAGGTTGGGTTTTCTTATTCCAGATCACTCCAACTCTTTGTGTCCTTTTGTGATTCCATATGAATTTTCTTTAAAGATTTTATTTATTTGAGAGGTAGAGTTACAGATAGTGAGAGGGAGAGACAGAGAGAAAGGGCTTCCCTTTCCCTGGTTCACTCCCCAAATGGCCACGATGTGTTATTGTTGCTATACTGTATTCAGCCATGGTGGAGCTGTTCTATATTTTCATGGAAATGAGCTGATTTTTTCAAAGTGAATGAGTATTTGTATACTTTTAGTGTTAATGCCTATATGTAACTTACAGATCCCTTTGTCTATACCTTTGTTCCAGACAGTGAAAAATGGGAGAGAAATACAGAGGATATAGAAACATTATTTGAAAAATTTAAAAAAATCTGATTTACCATCAGCTGTTCTTCAAACTAAATATATTGTTTATTTCATTTAAAAGGAGGAGGCTGGCTCTTCCGATACTTAATTTAATCAGATAAAATTTTCTTTCATTGTGTGAGCTCACAGGCTTGTTGTTGTGTATTCAGCACATCTTTGAGTGCCTGTGTACCCCACTTCCACTAGTAGCTCTTCAGGAATTCACAATTTTGGAGGTTAATCACACATAAGGATGTTTTGGTATAGTCTTGTGAATAAGTAACAGATTCTCTGTATAGATTCTCTTGGGTGGTAGATAAGTAAGTGGGAGTGTGGAGCAGAGAGAATCAAACCTTTTTTCAGTTTCCTGTGGGCTCGATTCCTTTTATTAAATTAAAATCAGTCAGAATTTTTATTAAATATTAACCAGTCATAAGCATGGGAACCTAACTGCTTGTTTCAGTTTTGAGTGATGCGTCTCTGTAGAATCAACAGGTGCAGTGGAATACAGGAAAGGACTCTGGAGACCAGAACAGCTTCTTCCTCTAAATGAGTCCGTTGTCTGTATCAGCACAGTATTCTTGTGCACTAATTTTGCACTAATTTTGTCATTTGCTGTTTTTTCTCTGCGTGCTACATTTCAAATTGAAATGTTTCTTGTATATTTTTAGTATTCTTTAATTTACTTATTTTGTTAAAATGTTTAAGTGGACACCTTTAGATTTTCCTAACATCTTGTGGCTCAGTAGACACTCTATGGTATTTTAATTGATTTTCAGTCTTTTTTTGTACTGATACTGGCAGTTTTGCACGGACACTATGATACGTTCTTGGTGCATTAATAGGTTGGTTTGAAAGTCCATGATAACATCAGTTGTTTTTGCACAAATTTGCATTTTTAAAAACAAGCGTTCATAGTAGAACTGGATTGTTATTTTTAATATGTTATCTTCTGTGGAATAGAAACTCCACCAAAACAGGTAATGGTAATGAAATTTGCTTTTGCATTTTTTATCCACCTTGTGTTCCTGTTGTCTAGAATTGTCATGACCTGTTGTAGCATTTTAATAAATAGATAAATTTTTAAAAAGTGATATTGTCATGCTTAGGGAAAATACAGGTTTTCTTTAGAAGTGCCACTCAGCATTCAGTGTGTATATTGAACAAATGGGGGTCTTGTTAAAATGCATATTCTGCTTAGCACTTCGGGGCTGGGGCCCAAAGATCTGCCTTTGAACAGGATCCCAAGTGATGGCCATTCTGCTGGCTTTACTTGAATAATTTTGTCCTAGAGCAGCACTTTACAGTGAAAATATGAATTAGTGCAAACTGCGTGTTCACTTCTAGAATCCTCATTTGAAAATAATGTGAAATCACTTTCAGTGGGTTTTTAGCCTAATATACCCAAAGTACTATCATTTCAACATTTAATTGATATGCTGAAAACTGTTAAGGAGTTTCTTTACATTTTTTTGGACCAAAGTGTTTAAAATCCAATGCCTATTTTACATTTACAGCCCATTTCAGCTTGGACTTGTCACATGTAGTGTGTCCAGCATGTCACCCAAGATTGGTAGTGGCCAATGGTTGGAACAGTACAGTTCTAGAGTGCACTATCTAGGTTTGCCATTCCCTTGTTTTATAAAGAAAGTTGGCTGTGCCTGATTTCTGCTGTACTCTATTTATGGAAAGCAAGGTCGGGATTGATGGGACCTTGAGCTATAGAGTGCAGCTCATTTTAATTTTATTCTTTGTAAGTACACATTCATTATAGAAGACTTAGACAATACAGAGAATGGAGGAAAAATGAAATCACATCAAATCCTGTCATTGAGTCAGTTGCTACTTTCCACAGGAGGAAATTTTTATGCCATGAAGTAGTAGGGTTGTCTAAAACATTTCCAGATCATTTTATATAACGTGTTTTATACACCTGTATTTAGTAGTTACATAGTGGATCAGCAGGAAGTTGATGTTGACAGTGTCAGTCTGAGAGGGCTGACCAGGAGTACTTTCAGTGTTCAGGGAATAGTAATACCCGCCTTTACCCTTAACTAATATGTGAAGTAGTCTTTTAGTCAGGTTTAAGTTAGAGTACCTGTACTTGGATGACACTGGGCACACCTCTGAGTTGTCGTGTATATTGTCTTGTGAGTGTTACAAATTTTGCTGAATTCCTGTATATGTAATACTTGTAAAGCAGTTAGTTAAATGCTTGGTCATTAATGCCTAAATTATAGATTTATTCTTATTCAGCTGGATGTGCAGTGTCATGGAGCAGTCATTTGTCATTACTTGGGACACTGGCACCCAGTATGGGAATGCCTGTTTTGCAAGTTCTGCTTCCACTCCCGTATCCTGGTGAGGCTGGATCACTGCCATGCATTCAGTATACCTGGCTTGAATTCCTATCTTAGTTTTCTTCACCATCATCTGCCTAGACCCACAAACAGTGTGATCTGCATATACATTAAGTAGTCGAGTTAATATCCTGGGGCCCAACCATCTAATGCCTAGCGGTAGAACTAATGCTTGACAGCAGAGATGATTCTACCTGCTGTTAGCCAGACAATCATTGTGTGTATATTTGACACAGGTAGGTAGTGATGGAACAAGGACGGAAGCCTCAGCCATTTTAGGTTTCTGTTACCCTTACCTTCTCTCAAGGAGCCAGTATAGTCTCACAACGGGTTGTTCTCCATCCCACCCCCTGCATTCTGCCCCATGTTTGGAAACCAGGGGGGCCAAACTTGAAAAGCTTGTATGGAGAAGCTCACTTCTGTTTACTGCCCCCCCACCCCTAGTGCACCTAAGATATTAAAAGGTCCAGCCCACTGAGGTCTGGCCACTCTGCTGTGTATTTATGTGTGTGTGTGTGTGTGTGTGTGTGTACACACGCTTGGGTGCTAGCTGTTGGTCACCCATCTCTGCAGATTTATTTTCTTGGGATAAGCTTTGTCTGTCTGTGAGTTCGTATTCTGTCTTTTCTCTGATCTGCACCCTTTTGCTTATATTTGCTGCTCCATGTGAGAAGTAGAGAGAGGGGCCAGCATCTTTCCCGAATTTGCCACTCTTGTATTCTCTGGGTGAGAGCTGTGACCCCCCCATCCTTCATCTGGACAAATTCTTCCCTTTTTAGTGTCTCCTCCCGCCCCTAACCTTCTCTTTCCTACAGTCTCCTTTTTCCCTTCTGACCGGAAGACCCTATTCCAGAACATTTTCTACTCCTGCTTGACCTTCTCATTTTGAGCGAATTCACAGCCAGAGCCTTTGCCTGATCTCATCGCTACATGCCCACATTGGACCCAGTTCTCAGCCCATCAGATTGGGAAGAGAGGTCACTCTCACCACATGCCTGCTGGGGCGATGCTCGTGACCAGTTCATCCCGCCTCGTAGGGCCTGAGTGTTTAGTTGGTTTCCATCACTGTCTCCTCTTAGAGGACTCAGGACTTAAGTTCTCGGTTGAGGTGATTCTTTCCCAGGGAAGCCCTGCCACAAGAACCTCTTCACTCACACCATAGTTTGTTTAATCCATGGGCTCCAGATTTCAGCTCCCCTCTGGCCTGCCTCTGCAAAGACTTGCACAAGCTGGGCCAGAAGCGGGAGACAAAGCCGAAGCGATTATTCCACCTCAGCACGAATTTGGTGTTTTTTTGGTCTCAAAATTCTCCAAGATTTTACTAACTTCACACAGAGAAAAGGCAAATGGTCAGAAGCCCCTATTCCAAGCCTTTTTCCTCCATTGGGGTCAACTCTCCTCACTCTGATTTCTCATGGAGGAAGAAGTCCTGGAGTCGCCCCTTAAATGGTCAGCCTGTCCACGCCTCCTTTCTCCCACACCTGATAAGCTGGCCTCAGGAACACAGGCCTTTGCTCACTGCATTCCCCCTCTTTGTCTAGCGCCTGCTTTTCCCTCTCCACTGGCAGCAGGGAAAGTTGCCACCCTTCCAGCCTCTTCTCCCCTGAATTCTCTTTCTCCTGCTCTTCCTGAGGGAGCTGAAACTCTCTGTAAGCTCTCCGCCCCTCCTCATACCATCCTCTCTGAGGTCCTGGCCCAGGAGTGGGACCCTCCTCCCTGCCCACCCCAGGG
The DNA here is from genome assembly GCA_949820135.1 of Sylvilagus floridanus. Lineage (NCBI taxonomy): Eukaryota > Metazoa > Chordata > Mammalia > Lagomorpha > Leporidae > Sylvilagus > Sylvilagus floridanus. Next base: position 19,095,192 of record OX463240.1, on the reverse strand, counting down.
TCCTCCCAAGCGTCCATCTGGTGATTCCTGTCTGGCCGACCCACCTGATTCCCCTTCATTAAGCCTCCTGTGACGTCAGCTTTTCTCATTCCAAGCCCACAAACCAGGGAAACACTTGGAATCTCCCCTCGCACCCTCGACTTTCCCTTCCACCGTTCTCTCGGGGATGCTGCAGCCTCTGGACCATGACCCTCTCCTTACCCTTGTCCCCTGTCTGGCTCTTCCCCGCTCCTGTCACCGGCAGCCAAAACTGCCTCCTTCCTCTCTTCCTGACCTCTCCCCTCCAGTCTCCTCTGCCAGTCCAGTCCCTCCCCCTGGATGTAGAAGGATAGTGTAAAGGCTAGCAGAATATGTATTGCTCTGGAAAGCTCTGCACCTGAGACATGCCAAGCTCCAAAGACAATGCACTGTCAACTTCAAGGAGGAGCCTTTCTCACTTCTGCCCACTTATCGGGGTCTGTGTGGTGCTCAGCACCTCCCCCAACAAGAGCTTAAGAAAGGACTCTGCCTGCTGCTAAGATGCAATGAAGCCTGACTTCAACACACCACCCATACTCCCACACTCCCCCCTCTGTCCCACAAGCTCAGCCCCTGCTCTCTATACAGTCCCCCCCTTTCTGTCCTAACTAAAATAGTCTTCTCCGCCTGTCTCTTCCCCCCTACATTGAACCCAAAAATCCTAAAACGTAATGTAATGGAGCTGCATCTGACACTGCTCCTCTCACATCTAAGTTCTCTCTTGCACAAAGATGAACCTCTGCTCCAGCCATCTCTAATAATATGTTTTGCAGAACTGTCAAAAAAAAAAAAAAAAAAAAACGTGAGGAGCAGGGGTGAGTCCTGAGCAACTTTGTTCCGAAGAATGCTCCAGGCCTAGTTGTCTTCCATGTTTTCCCCTCCCTTGTCCTGTATCAGACAAAAATCTCTCGGCTGCTAACAAACTGCTTTGTCGTTCTCTCCTGTACTGTGTCATATATGTGCATGTATTGTATGTCTACATGGGAAAAGTTATTAACAGCTCCCTGTTTCAGTTAGGTTACACGTGTGTTAGATATTTGAGAAGTATTTCCAACTACAGGTACTCTTAAACTGGTAGAAGGCATTGGACCTTTGGTAAATGTTTTCATAAGGTATTTGACAGCTAAAATTGTTTGCTAAGTTTTCACTGGATTTTAAGTTATTGACAGTAAGCGATCTTGAAAGCCTGACTTGTTCCCTCATTTCTCTAGTCTATTCAAGATGGGAAACTGATTGTATTCTGCAAAACTCCCCATCAGGGTGTATAGTTTGAACTTTAGACCTTATATTAGACAGTTTGGATAGGGTGGTCTTAATGTTTTGACCTTACATAGAAGAACATAACTCTCCTCATTGGCATCATCTTACCTCACAGGAATAATACTATTGTAACATGCCTGTGACTATAGATTTCCAGCTCAGGCCACCAAAGATTAGGCACGGGATTGAGCGCCCCCTTGGCTGACATTCCTAAAGTCTGCTTCTGTGTTCTACTTCAACAGAGACAGGAGAAAGAGGAGGGAGTGAGGCAGCAGGAGCAATGTAAGGATAGGTGGCAGGCCAATTGATGACTGCTTTACACCGTGATCTGCCATCAAGGAGACCCAGAAAGGCCAGTCCATCCCTGAATGGCACCTGTTTAGGAAATGAGGAGTCAGGGCATTGGGCAAGTAGCTGTCAAGAAGAGTTCTGTCCACTGTGACAAGAGCCAGGCCACTGGAAACGGAGCTGCCCTCGGGGTTGAAGGACTCCTGGGTCAGAACTGCAGACCCTGTTGGCCCCAGGCTAAAAAGCGTTTCCCTCTGCCCAGCTCCCAAAGTAACCACCGCCATCAGGAGGACAGCCTAGGGTCAGTACCAATCAAGGCAGACGCCGCCTATTCGATGCTAACCTCCTATTCAGGCCAGCCCTCCTCCCCGGCCAGCAAGGTGGTGGAAGCCAACGGGGTGTCTTCCCCAAGGAGGTTCACACCTCCCTTATTATGTCTCATCCAGGGCTACATGTGAAGAGACACACAGGTCTGGACCTCACAGATTCCTTGGCCAGGCCTCAAAACACACCCAATTATTACCGAATCCCTTCTCTCAGTTTCCGTTTGTGTCTCAGTGGGAAAACTCCCTCCTTTCTTCGATCCTGTAACAACGACTCTGTCCCGTGGTTTGCACCCTATGTATGTAATCTGCTTGTTAGACACCCTACACATAATGCAGTGTTCAGGCATAAACCTGTGTTCCCATGCACTAGACAGGACTCTTGCTTTCCTATATCCCCCATTGTCCTCATTTCGGCATCGCTCCCACCATGGGCAGTGTTTCCGATTTGTCTTTTTATCCTCCTAATCATTTGCTGCCATTCCTATCATGTACAACTAACATGTTTCAAAACCCCTTACAGGAGGGTTTGACTGAAGGAGCAACACAAGTCTGCTCGCTCTCTCCTTCTCCAATAAATCTGATCCATTGTATAGATACCCTGCCCCTTGTCTACGCCCCATATCAGCAGGAAGTAGCCAGAAAGAAACCGGCGCCCCACCTCCTTATCTGTACTCAAAATCAGGATTGATGGAACGAGGACAGATGCCTCACTTATTTCAAAAAAGCTCTGGTTGCTCATGCCTTCTTTCAAGAGACCTGTTTCGTCTCACATCCTGTTCTTCCCTCCACAGCCTACATTCTTCCCCAGGTTTGGAAGCCAGGAGGCCAAACTTGAAGAACTTGTATAGAGACACTCATCTCCACCCACTGCCACCCACACCCACCCTGAGCCCACCTAAGATTTGAAAAGGCCCTTTCTACTGGGGTCTGGGCCCTCTGCCACGTGTTCGGTCTGTGTGCTTGCTGGCATTTGTCCAACTCTGGGACTTTCGTTTCTTTGACTAAACTTGATCTGGCTGTGAATCTTTTTATTCTGACTGCTGTTGATCTGCACCCTTTTCCTTACATTTGGTGCCCCGTGTGAGGAGGCACTGCTCTGCACCCCTTTTCTTTACAGTTAGCATGAGACTTTCTGTTCAGTCTTTACTTCAAAGTTTGTATGAAACTATGGTCAGAAACAACCTGACCCTTGACAGCTTCTGCAAGGTTCTGGCCTGTTCTGTAGTCTCTGTGTGTGTGTGTGTGTGTGTGTGTGTGTGTGTGTCTGAAGTCAAAAAGCAGACTAGTACTAGTAAAATTATGTTTCTCTGGGGTGTTTTGGATAGGATGCAAAATGATGAAAAAATTTTTGCACTTAGTGGTTGACTTTTGAAAACTGGCTTTTTGCTTTTATTTATTTAAAAGACATAAAGGCACAGTACAGATAGTGACAGAGTGATGGGGGCCTGGGGGTCTTCCATCCACTGGTTCTCTCCCTAAATGATTGCCATTGCCAGGGCTCGCCAGAGCAAAAGCTATGAGCCTGGAACTCCGTTGAGGTCTTCCGTGTTGGTGGGAGGGCTCGACTATTAAGACATCTGCTGCCTTGCTGGGCGCATTAGCTGGAGGCTGGATCAGCAGTGGAACAGCTGGAACTCAAACCAGTGCCCTGCTGGGATGCTGGAGCATCACAGGCCGTGGTTAAGCTGCTGTGCCTCAGTGCTAGCCCAAGTGAGGAGCAGTTATGCAGACAGTTTCCAGGTTCATAGAGGTATCTGCCTGTTGATTGTGGAGAGATGCATTCTGGTTTGGGATGGCTAGGGAAGTAGGAATGTAGAGTGAGAGAAGTTGAAGGGAGTAGGGTTCTCTGTGACCTTCTGCCTTCTCTCTAGGTTTTGTGCTGGTTTCTGTTCCTGCTGTCTCTTGCTCCTTGGAATTAATCAAAACCATTTGTGTTTACTGCTGAATACACAAGTACCTGAATTGAATCTGTTATCAGGAGACACTGACTTGATAAAGGCTACTAACTGTTCATTCATGAAATTTCTAGGATTAATGATTTTAGCTTTGCATAGTTTTTAAACAGAGTGTATATGACTTAAGTTGATATTTTAGCCCTCCAAATGTCCCATTTAATTTTATCTGGACTAGTTTTATATATGCCAGCATGTAAATTTTTAAGCTTTAAAATTTGGTCATACTGCACAGATGCACATGCAGAGTTGTCATTTTTATCCAAGCCTAAATGTAATTTTGGTTTTAATTTGTCTCCTATTTAGCCCCAATCTGCTTTTGTTAAATCTAATTTTATATCTTTTTGCAATTATCATTTTATTTTTATCTCTAAACACCTTCGTTGTGAAAACCTTTCAATAGTCACATCTTTGGATGACACAGAGATATCTGCCCATTGGTCCAAGTCTTTATGTAATACATATATGCAATATAAAGTTTTTATATCGACTTTTACTTGATTTGCATCTTTCTTACAAGTACAATAACCTTTCTAATGTACTAGTATTCAATTCTTCCTTACAAAGCTTTATATGTCCTGTTTTTGTTTTTGCATAAGTGTTTGTAACTGTTTTTGTAATTCCTTGTCTGAGGCTATATGTGGGGACATGCCTGAAGAATGGCTTCTTTGTTGTTGTTAGATATTTATTCATTTGATAGCTAGGGTTACAGAGAGGCAGAGAGAGTGAGAACACTGGTTCATTTTCCAAAGGGTTGCCATGGCCAGAGCTGTGCCGATCCGAAGCCAGGATCCAAGGCTTCTTCTGGTCTCCCATGTGGATGTAGGGGTCCCAAGGATTTTGGCCATCTTCTACTGCTTTCCCAAGTCATAGCATAAAGCTGGATAGGAAGTGGGGCAGACTGGACTCAAACCAGCACCCATGTGCGATGCCAGCACTGCAGGCGGTGGCTTACCCAGTTTTGCCACAGTGTGGGCCCTGGGAATGGTTACTTGAAGTGTGTGTGTGTGTGTGTGTGTGAGAGAGAGAGAGAGAGAGAGAGAGAGAGAGAGAATAATAGATAGTTTTTTTATTCACTGATTCACTTCCTGGATGACCACAATGGCCAGGCCAAAGCTACGAGGCAGGGACCCATTCCAGATCTCCCACATGGGTGGCAGGAGTCCAAGGACTGGGGTTGTCTTCTGCCCTCCTAGGTGCATTAGCAGGGAGCTGAATCAGAAGCTGAAGAGCCAGGATTCAAAACCTTAAGTCCCATATGGGAAGCTGGTGTCCCAAATGCAGCTGAACCCTCTGAACCACACCTCCAGATCCACTCAGATTTATCCAGTATCAGATAGAATGAACTTTGTATTACTGATCATTACTCTCATTTTCACACGAAATTTGCACTAGTAATGCCTCTGGGAATGCTGATAAATTGGTGTTTGGAAAGCAATATGGAAACAGGTCTCAAGAATGTGACGTTCAAAAGGAAGATTGAGGCCGGCGCCGTGGCTCAACAGGCTAATCCTCCGCCTTGCGGCGCCGGCACACCAGGTTCTAGTCCCGGTTGGGGTGCCGGATTCTGTCCCGGTTGCCCCTCTTCCAGGCCAGCCCTCTGCTGTGGCCAGGGAGTGCAGTGGAGGATGGCCCAGGTGCTTGGGCCCTGCACCCCATGGGGAGACCAGGAAAAGCACCTGGCTCCTGGCTCCTGCCATCGGACGAGCGTGGTGCGCCGTCCGCGGCGGCCATTGGAGGGTGAACCAATGGCAAAGGAAGACCTTTCTCTCTGTCTCTCTCTCTCACTGTCCACTCTGCCTGTCAAAAAAAAAAAAAAAAAAGGAAGATTGAGCTAAGTGATCAGAAGATTGTTTCTCAGGTCCATAATTTATCCTCCAAGAAAGTAGAATGAGCAGACAGCAAGTATCCCCATCTGTTACAGAATAGCCCTTCCATGTTGTCTGTTGGCAAAGGTTTTTCATGAGGGAATTTTCCATGAGCTTTCTGAAGTTCACATGCATGGATTTAAAAAAAAATGCACCTGCAAGTTGCCCCAAATGATGACCTGATTGGGAACAACTAGGAGAGTCAAGATATAAGTTTGAATCAAAATGTTATCACCAACAGCAATACATCAACTCCCAAGAGAATCAATTTAAGAAAAAGACTTAATTTAAGCACAAGTTGAATTCCAAAACTGATTATCAAAAAGGTGAATTGCTCAGGAATTAGACTAGAAGCATGCAATATATTTCAAAATGTGAAAAAAATGCACCAAAGTAAATATGTAAATGTCATTTTACACAAACTTCATGGAGTACTCTTGTATTTCTAATTGTTTTAATCTTTATTGGAACATAAGCTCTCTGAGAAAGCAGAGCATTTTGTTTTGTTCAACAGGGTGTTAGAAGTGCCTAGCATATAGTATGTGTTCATAAACATCTGTCAGCTTCATTGAAACAGAATTAGCCCCAGGCCTAGCGTTAAACACAGTTAATTAGATGGTTCTATATTGAAAACAGTGCAGTCCTAGGTGCAGAAAGAAATTTGTTCGGATTTTCTAACCCCGTGTAACAAGTCATCCCAAACGTTGTAGTTTAAATGGTACTTACTAATTTCCCACTATTTGGGGGAGGGCTGGGAGGTTCTTACTTGGAGTCCTTGTGTGTATAGTCTGGTGGTTGCGGTTGCTGGGCCGATGGTTCCTTCATCACGAGGCTGTTGAAAGTTGGGAGAAGGTAACCATTTCTTCCTCCAGGTGATGTCTCTACTTGGCTCACTTCCGCTTCCTCACAGCATGGGCAGTAGGTGTGATTTCTTACACCATAGCTGGATCCCCATAGAGCCAGTGTTAGGAGAGGCCCAGGTGGCAGCTGTCTTGCTGCCTGAGAAGCCTTAAGATCATTTATGCATGTTCCAGGAGGGAAAGAATTCATCACTCACAGGATAATAAACTCATGATGTTATAGACAAAATGACCTTCTGAAGAGGATGCCATGGAAAATATGGAGCACATAGTACTGACCGGTAATTAGGATTAAGAACGGTGTGTCTGGTTAGATTGCCCTGGGCAAGTCCTGACTTCACCATACACTAGTTCTCTTAGACACATCTTGGCCATTTCAGGTTCTATTTCCCACCCATAATAATGGATAAGTCCTTTCAAATTGCATCGTTAGTTCTTCTGCCATTAGGCATGTTTTGGTGGGAAATTTAGAGACTTTTTGTAAAAGGAACATGGGAGCTGATATAATCAAACTAAGTAATTGTATTTGGAATATTGTATTTCTAGTCATTTTGGCCACTAACTGGCTCTTTAAAAGTGGAATGAACCAGTGATTTGTTGGTATAAGTTTTAGGAATGTAGGGAGATGATCCTTCTTGTCTTTGGCCTTGGGTGCATGCATTAGGTGCAAAAAGGCTGCAAAATCATCCTATCACAGACTTACTTTAAGTTTACTATTAGATAAATTTATTATGGATCAATTCCTTCTGGTGTTGAGATCTCTGTTCTTTAATGCTAGAAGTGTATTCATCAGTGAGCCTGCAGAAAATTGTACTTCTTTGCAGTGAATTCTGCTACCACTCCAGATTCATCCTCTTGGCCATCTGATGCAATGTTGAATGGGTTTTCTGAATCAATGCCAGTTTCCTGGAAGCCAAACGATGTAAAGGCTTTCAAAGTTAGAACCTGTACCTGTTGTTCTTAGGAAGCCAGGGTCCATTGGTTGGCTTCTGGATATGCGAAAATGAAGAATTTGGAGATTGTTTTTGGGACCATTTCCTAATCTTATGCTGGAGCATCAGTTCTGTTTGTACTAAGGTTATTTCAGGCAGTAATAGATCTGCCTTCTCTTCATTTAACTTGATCTTAGACAGCAAGGCATTCTGATTGTGGAGTGATACTTTGTTTATTTTCTTTTTTTCTTATTATCTCTACATTCTTCTGTAATAAAGGAGTGTCGGAGGAGGCTCACTGACATAAAAACCGAAGGACTTTTTTCACTTTCTAATACTACCATGTAAATCGTCTGTTCACATAACCATCAGTATTCCACCTTCTTCTTGGCATATTATGAGGGAAACATGAAAGGTTTTAAAAAAATCATAAGAGCATTCAAGTACAAGTCATTCTTAACAATGGAAAGGAGATAGATATTGTTGTTTTCGAGCTTTGAAGAAGTTAGAGTTCCAAAATGTTTAAGTTGTGCTGGGGATATTATAGGTGATGTACATAGACTTTTCTGCACCTGGTCATGAATATTTTTCAGACCAAGGATGTGATTTCTGTTCGTCTTGCCTCATTCTTTTAAATGTTGTAGTTTTTTTTCAGTGAATGTTCTTTTTTTTTTAATTTTTGACAGGCAGAGTGGACAGTGAGAGAGAGACAGAAAGGTCTTCCTTTGCCGTTGGTTCACCCTCCAATGGCCGCCGCAGCTGGTGCCCTGCGGCCGGCGCACCGCACTCATCCGATGGCGGGAGCCAGGTGACAGGTGCTTTTCCTGGTCTCCCATGGGGTGCAGGGCCCAAGCACCTGGGCCATCCTCCACTGCACTCCCGGGCCACAGCAGAGAGCTGGCTTGGAAGAGGGGCAACCGGGACAGAATCCGGCGCCCCGACCGGGACTAGAACCCAGTGTGCCGGCGCCGCAAGGCGGAGGATTAGCCTGTTGAGCCACGGTGCCGGCCCTCAGTGAATGTTCTTATTCCCAAATCCCCATATGTTTCAACCAGTATCCATGTTGACCCACATTTTTTGCCTTTAAAGAGTGTTACTGTTAAGGAGGATGAGCAGACCAGAGTCATTGTAGCGGCCAGATTCATGAGGAGTGGTAGGAATCTAAATGACAATTGTGCACACACAGGCCACCATGGGTGCTTTGTGAATAGTATTTCCAAGGTGGAATGAGGAGCATTACAGTCTTTTGATAGAATACAACCAAAGTACTATTATACAGTTGTCTCTATTCACATGTGGGAACTACTCAAAGAAGCGTTAGAAAAATCTGACTGCAGGGTCTTAGTGCAGGCTTTGAAAGTAACCTTCACAGTCATTTCGGTGTTGCTGATGGGAAAAGTATTTGTGAGACCATGCAGCATTTAGAATCAGTATTTTATAAAACTTGGTAATTCAGATTTCTAGACAAAGACGTGATGCTGGAGTCATTCCAAGTATTATATTGTCATTGTCAGTTCATGGAGACGTTCATGGAATCAGGAGCCTGAAAAGAGTGATGGTCTCGCTAAGATGTCCTAAATAGCACTCTGGCCTCAGAATCAGCCCTTAAGGCATTCGGATCTGGCTCAAGAGCCCATGAGAATATTTTAGGCATGGAAAGCTAAGACACTCTGAAAAACAAAAAAAAAAGAAGACCTAAATGAAAGATCTCTGCGAGTGAGATCCCAGTGGAAAGAACGGGGCCATCAAAGGAGGAGGCGCCTTTCTCTGAAGGGAGGAGAGAGCTTCCACTTTGACTATGACCCTGTCGGATTAAGATCGAAGTCGGCGAACCCTAAACGCTTCCATAGCCTCGGCAACTCATGACTAGAGCCTGGGGAGATTACTGACGCCATAAACAAGAGTGTCAAATTGTTAAATCAACTTCAGGAGTCACTGTGTACTTACGTCTCATGAGGGATCTGCCCTTAATGTGTTTTCCAATGTGAAATAATGCTATTACTAGTAATGAAACAGTATTTTTTCACTTTGTGTTTCTGTGTGGGTGCAAACGGATGAAATCTTTACATACTATAATATTAAATCGATCTTCTGTGTATAAAGATAATCGCAAATGAAAAAAAAATCTTGGTGTTAAATTGGAAATTGCATAGATAATTAATCAATTCTTTAAAAAAAATCATGTAGGATCTCTGTCTTTAATGTACTATACATTGTGAATTAATACTATAACTAGAACTCCAACAATAATTTCAGTTTGTGTCTCTATGTGAGGGCAAATTGTTGAAATCTTTACATAATATGTACTAAACTGATCTTCTGTGCATAAAGAGAAATGAAAATGAATCTTGATGTGAACAGAAGGGGAGAGGGAGCGGGAGAGGGGAGGGTAGCGGGAGGGAGGGAAGTTGTGAGGGGGGGAGCCATTGGAATCCATAAGCTATACTTTGGAAATTTATATTCTTTAAATAAAAGCTAAAAAAAAAAAATGATCCTTCAGTGGGGCAACCAAACCTTGTTGCAATGTGGAAACAATTGCGAAGGACAGAATCTGACTTCCTAAATTTCATGTAATGAACTCTGTGAAGTGACAACAATCCCAGTTGTGAATAAAAGGCCTATGGAAGTGTTACAGATTTGAGAAAGCTAGGATCTGTTTTGCAGTTGAGCTTAAGAATGGACTCTGTGTATATCAGGTGTTTCATACTTTGTTTTTTTTTTATTTTTTAGATTTATTTATTTATTTTATTTTTTATTTAGTAAATATAAATTTCCAAAGTACAGTTTATGGATTACAATGGCTTCCCCCCCCCCATAATTTCCCTCCCACGCACACCTCTCCCATCTCCCGCTCCCTCTCCTATTCCATTCACATCAAGATTCATTTTCAATTCTCTTTATATACAGAAGATCGATTTAGTATATATTAAGTAAAGATTTCATCAGTTTGCACCCACACAGAAACACAACGTGTAGAATACTGTTTCAGTACTAGTTATAGCATTACTTCACATTGGACAACATATTAAGGAGAGATCCCACATGAGAAGTAAGTACACAGTGACTCCTATTGTTGACCTAACAATTTGACACTCTTGTTTATGGCATCAGTAATCTCCCTAGGCTCTAGTCATGAGTTGCCAAGGCTATGGAAGCCTTTTGAGTTCGCCGACTTCAATCTTACTCCGACAGGGTCATAGTCAAAGTGGAAGTTCTCTCCTCCCTTCAGAGAAAGGTACTTCCTTCTTTGATGGCCCCGTTCTTTCCTCTGGGACCTCACTCGCAGAGATCTTTCATTTAGGTCTTCTTTTTTATTTTTTCCCCAGAATGTCTTGGCTTTCCATGCCTAAAATACTCTCATGGGCTCTTGAGCCAGATCTGAATGCCTTAAGGGCTGATTCTGAGGCCAGAGTGCTATTTAGGACATCTGCCATTCTATGAGTCTGCTGTGTATCCCGCTTCCCATGATGGATCATTCTCTCCCTTTTTGATTCTATCAGTTAGTATTAGCAGACACTAGTCTTGTTTGTGTGATCCCTTTGACTCTTAGACCTATCAGTGTGATCCATTGTGAACTGAAATTGATCACTTGGACTAGTGAGATGGCCTTGGTACATGCCACCTTGATGCGATTGTATTGGAATCCCCTGGTACGATTCTAACTCCACCATTTAAATGTTCAAGATCACTAGCAATCAGGGAAATGCAAATCAAAACCACAGTGAGGTCTCATCCCGGTTAGAATGGGTCACATTCAGAAATCTATCAACCATAGATGCTGGAGAGGATGTGGGGAAAAAGGGACACTAATCCACAGTTGGTGGGAATGCAAGATGGTGAAGACACTATAGAAATCAGTCTGGAGATTCCTCAGAAACCTGAATATAACCCTACCATACAACCCAGCCATCCCACTCCTTGGAATTTACCCAAAGGAAATTAAATTGGCAAACAAAAAAGCTGTCTGCACATTAATGTTTATTGCAGCTCAATTCGCAATAGCTAAGACCTGGAACTAACCCAAATGCCCATCAACAGTAGACTGGATAAAGAAATTATGGGACATGTACTCTATAGAACACTATACAGCAGTCAAAAACAATGAAATACGGTCATTTGCAACAAAATGGAGGAATCTGGAAAACATCATGCTGAGTGAATTAAGCCAGTCCCAAAGGGACAAATATCATATGTTCTCCCTGATTGGCGACGACTAACTGAGCACCAAACGGGAAACCTGTTGAAGTGAAATGGACACTATGAGAAACAGTGACTTGATCAGCTGTTGTTCTGACTGTTGATGTATAATGTAACACTTTATCCATTTTAGTGTTTTTTCTTCATTTTGTTCTAGTACTAGTGATTGAACTCTGTAATTAACACACAATTATTCTTAGGTGTTTTAAATTTTAACTGAAAAGTGATCCCTGTTAAATGTAACAGTGAGAATAAGAGAGGAGATGTACAATTTGGGACATGCTCATACTTTGTTTTTAAAAACAGAATATAGTTAATGTGTTTGTAGGAGTAGATAGCATGGGAGGATTCAAACTTGATAACATGCGTTAGATGGTTTTGTAAAAGCTGCTTTGGTTTTAGATGTTTTTGTAAAATCTGCTTTGGTTTTCAGTCATTTAGTGTATTTCACTGCCTTTTCACTCCTGTAAATTAACTATTCAACTGCTAGCCAGTCTTTATAACTTTGTTTTACATAATTATCATCTGTTCTGCTTTATAGTAAGATTGTACTCCACCCAAATAAGAAGCAATCAAAGGAATTAAAGCCAATACCAGTCAGATTCACATAACTGAATGCTAGAGGCTCAAGGATTTGTAAGTACTGATTTGGCAACATCTAAGTTGCTGCTGGCACAAAACTTCTATTTATTTGTATTAATAGAAGGATATAATATAAATCTTTGTTAATGAAAAACTCAGAAAGGGGGTGATTAAATAGAACTAAATACTTCCTCAACATACAGAACGCTTACTTGCTGATCGGTATCAGGAAATACTGAAACTGGCCTATCATAAAACATTTGGTCCCAGGGAACCAGGTCTTGTAGGTCCATTTTATTAAAGATTTGCTTGTTTGAAAGGCAGAGTTGACACGGAGATCTTCCATCTGCTATTTCACTGCCCAGATGGCCACAATGGAAAGGCCAGCCAAAGGCAGAAGCCTGGACCTGCATTCGGGTCTCCCATAGTGGTGCATGGACCCAGGCACTTAGGCCCTCATCAGCTGCTTTCACAGGCAGATTAGCAGGGAGCTGGAATGAAGTGGAGCATTGGGACTCGAACCTGTGCTCACCGGGGATGCTGGCATTGTGGGCTGCAGCTTAACCCACCATGCCATAGTGCCAGCTCCTATCAGGTCCATTTCTAAAACAATGGAAATCTTTTGGGAAAAGCACTTCAGTCAGACCTGCTTGGTAAAGGAATCCCAACAGAGTTCCTTTCCTGCTGCTTCACTGCTCAACTGCCCGCAACTGCTGGGGCTGGGCCAGGCCAAAGCTAGGAGCCGGGAACTCAATCCAAGCCTCCCACACTGGAGGAAGGGAACCAGATGACTGAGTCAACTACTGTCTCCGGTGTGCATTAGCAGGAAATTTAATCAAAAGTGGTGCTTGGTAATGTATGGAATTTGGATTTCAGTCCAGAGTTTGGTTCCCAACTGCATCACTTACTCTCATATGTCATTAAAAATGTTGTAATCTGTCTATGCCTTCCTTCTCCTTCTATTTTCTCCATTGCAGCCTTACATTCTTGTCATCTGCCGGACCCAGTCTTCCACCACTGCACCACCATCCCTCCTACTCTGTGTTAGCTTTAACCTGTTTGAGGGCCTACATACTTGCCTCCCACTCCGTCCTCTCTATATATCCTCCCATTCCTTCTGGCCCACCACATTGGACTCACTTTCCTCCACACCTCCATACCAGCCTCATCATCCCGGTTGGTCCTGCACACCAGCCTCACCCTCTTGTGAAGGCCAGCCTCACTCTACCTCTGGTCCACAAAAAAAAACCACACCTTATCTTCATCTTCCACCTCCATTGTATTTCCCTTGTTTCCCCACTACAGCTGCACCCTTCTGCTAGACTTCCACATCCGTTTCATCCCTCCAGTTTTCTACCATATCCTCAACCTGTCTGTGGTACTCTACACCAGCCTCAACCTCTTTGTGGGGCCTACATCCTGGCCTCCTACCCTTTGTAATTCACACTGGGTTCAGCTTCCTTCTGGCTACCATACTAGAATCATTTTCCTTCTGACCCTCCAGCCAACCCTCACTCTCCTGGCCCTGAAAACCAGCCTCATCCTCCCCTGGTCCTCGGTACCAGCCTCACCTTCCCCCTGGTCCTCCATGCCACTCCAATCTTACTCTCCTTCTGTTGGTCCACTGTAGCCTCACTCTTTTAGCCCTTCACATGGGTTTCATCCACAAAATCTGCCATAACTTCACCTTTGCTGTGGTACTCTACACCAGCTTCATCTTCTTTGTGGGCCTCCATCCTGGCTTTGCACTGCTTGTATGCCACGGTGACTTCCACCTTCCTTCTCATCCTCAGTGCCACCCTCTCCCTCCTCATCCTCAATGCCACCCTCACCCTCCTCATTCTCTATGCCAGCCTCGCATTCTTTCTATTCCTTGACACTGTCCTCACCTTCCTTTTGTGGCTCATCCCTGGAATAATCCTTGTGGTGATCCCCCACCTAAGGATCGCTTTCTGGTCTTCCACTTAGTTTCTACCCTCCCAATAGTCATCCACTAAGCCTAGCCTTCACTCTGGTTCTCAACACAAGCCTTTCCTTTGGACTTCCATGGTAGCCTCACGTGCCTCCTAGTCCTCCACACCCGTCTTATTGTCCTGTTTCTGCACTGCAGCCTTACCCTCCTTTGAGTCCTCCACTTGTGCCTCACCTGCCAACTCTTCTGTCATGGCCTCACCTTCCCTGCTGTGCACTACACCAGACTCAACCACCTTGTAGGCTTCCATCCTGGCCTCCCTCTCCTTGGCCTCCAGATTGGCCTCACTTTACGTCTGTTCCACCTCATTAGACATACTTTCCTTCAGACTCTGCAGCCCAGCCTCAGCCTCACCAGCAGATGGAAGGACCAGCGATGGAATGTCTCTCTCTGATTTTTTAAAATAAGTACTAGTTGATGTTAAAACAGAGGAGGGATTGGTTCTTCTGTCTTAAAAACTATTCAAAAGAGAAAGAAGAGAAACAGGCATGTGCCAGTTCAAACAAGAACAGATCCCATAGATGGATCAATCCCAGTATTCCTACAGCTCTTGGAACATGACCAGGCTGAAGCTGGTAACCAAGGCTTTGAAGCACAGTTCAGGTCTCCCAAGTGGGCAGCTGTGAGATAACACAGCATCAGCTGCCTCACTGGAACCATGTTTGCAGGAAGCTGGAATCACAGGATGAAACCCAGAATTAAACCCAGGCACTCTCTCATTGGACCTACATAGGCCTCTCCCTAGCCTCTTAACTGTTTGGCTAACAGCTGCAAAGAGGATGGTTCCCCTCCTCTTTCTCCCCTTAGTGAATGCCTATAAGGAATTAGTTCCTTAGGTTTTCATCCTGTAGTTACTCAGTCATGTGCCAAGTACTTTACTGCTGTATATATCATTCTAATGATTTTCAAGGTTTCTTTCATAAAAAAGGTTAAAAAGCAGAAAAAAGGCATCAGTTAAGGTTTTAAAAATAATTTAATAAAAAAGAAGAGAGTTACTCCACTGAACATTTGGCCTAATATATGATTCCAAGGTGACTGTGGTTGCCTTTCTTGTCCTAATGAAATTGAAGCAGCTGGGGCTGTCCTGTTTTTGGTACAACTTAGATTTGAGAGGCTGATGCCTGTGTCCTCAAAGTATTATATATCAGTTGTCAAATGTAGATACACAAAGATTTCAGAAAATGATAACTTCGGGGAGTAGTGTGTCCCTGACAGCAGTTTCGTTTAGTGGTGTTTTAATAAGTGGAAACCATACGTGGAAATTGATTGCAGGGAATAACTTATGATTTCCTTGCTTTTAGTAACATACGTATAAAATAATGAAGGTTTGATCTATGGTAGCAACTCTGCAGTCATGTAGGTGGGCCTGACCTCTTTGATTTAAGGAGCTGCTGCATAGAGATGCAAACACCTTCATTGTAGCACTGAAGTTAAAAGTCATGTTAGTATTCTTGTCTGCCACTTCTTAAATATATATCTCTTTTTTTTTTTTTTTAAAAAAAAGAAGTATTTATTTGAAAGGCAGAGTTACAGAGAGGCAGAAGCAGAGAGAGGGAGGTCTTCCATCTGCTGGTTCACTCCCCAGATGGCCACAGTACCTGCGCTGATCCGAAGCTAGTAGCTTCTGCAGGGTCTCCTATAAGGGTGCAAGGGCCCAAGGGCCCAGACCATCTTCAATTGCCTTCACAGGCCATAGCAGAGAGCTGGATTGGAAGTGGAGGAGCCTGGACTTGAACTGGTACCCTTATGGGATGCCAGTAGGTGGTGGCTTTACCTGCTATGCCACAGCGCCAGCCCCTAAATATGAATCTTTCTAATTTAAGTATGTTAAGTTTCAGTAAACTATTATTTGATAATTCTGAGAGAAATACAGTGGTTTTTGTACTTGAGTCCTTTCTTTTGACATTTTAAATATTGTGATCCTGAATGAATTGTGTTGTTGAATACCAGCTATGTCCTTGTAAAGATAGACAATGAATATACAAGTTGAGGGCTGCTATTAACATACTTGTTACTATGTTGACAGTTGATCTTGTAATCGATGTTCTTTTCCATGTGTTTTTGTCTGTCACTACAGCTAAAGAAGTAAACAGGTCATGGCGCGCTTAACAAAAAGATAACAGGCAGATACAAAAACTGTTCAACATCTTTGGGAAGCCATTGAGATCATAAGGAACCAGAAGCAAATCGTCAGCATTGACCGTATTACAAGGTAAGGAATATCCTGTAAAATTTCTTGTAAGGCTCTCCAAAATGCCTGTCTTTTCTGGTAGCCTACATGTGTTAGAGCTGAAGTCACTTTTTTGTCTTGTAGAAATACACTGTTGTTCAGAAAACAAACACAGCAACAGACATAAGTAACCTGTATTTATTCACTTTTTATAAAAATATTATAAGTACTATTTATAATTATTTATTAGCTATCAAGAATTTTTTCTTTTTTTTAACTTTTATTTAGTAAATATAAATTTCCAAAGTACAGCTTATGGATTACAATGGCTTTTCCCCCCCATAACTCCCCTCCCACCCACAACCAACCCATCTCCGGCTCCCTCTCCCATTCCATTCACATCAAGATTCATTTTCAATTCTCTTTATATACAGAGATCAATTTAGTATATATTAAGTAAAGATTTCAACAGTTTGCACCCACACAGAACATTAAGTGTAAAATACTGTTTGAGTACTAGTTAAGCTATCAAGAATTTGTAACACTTGGCAACTTTAACATTTGCTTCCGGAATGTTAAAGAAAAGTGATAGTAATACATGTCTTTGAATATTTCTGATTAAAGACATATTTACTCAGTCTTATTTTGTTAAGGATTGCTTGTTGAATTTTAGCAAATATCAACATTAACATATTTTAATGATTTTTTTATCTGTAAATGGGATGAGCTGAGTTATATATAGTTTTTTGTTTGTTTGTTTGTTTGTTTGTTTTTGACAGGCAGAGTGGACAGTGAGAGAGACGGAGAGAAAGGTCTTCCTTTGCCGTTGGTTCACCCTCCAATGGCTGCCATGGCCGGCGCGCTGCTGCTGGCACACTGCGCTCATCCGATGGCAGGAGCCAGGTGCCAGGTGCTTCTCCTGGTCTCCCATGGGGTGCAGGGCCCAAGCACTTGGGCCATCCTCCACTGCACTCCCGGGCCACAGCAGAGAGCTGGCCTGGAAGAGGGGCAACTGGGACAGAATCCAGCACCCCGACCGGGACTAGAA
This sequence comes from Sylvilagus floridanus, assembly GCA_949820135.1. Lineage (NCBI taxonomy): Eukaryota > Metazoa > Chordata > Mammalia > Lagomorpha > Leporidae > Sylvilagus > Sylvilagus floridanus. Next base: position 19,077,719 of record OX463240.1, on the reverse strand, counting down.
CCCAGTGTGCTGGCGCCGCAAGGCAGAGGATTAGCCTGTTGAGCCACGACGCTGGCCCTATACATAGTTTTTATACATTATAAATAGTTATATATATTTTAGGTTTGTTTATTTATTTGAAAGAGAGAGAGGGAGAGACAGAGATCTTTCATCTGCTAGTTTATTCCCCAAGTGACTCCAGTGGCCAGGGTTGGGCCAGGCCGAAGCCAAGAGCCAGAAGGTTCTTCTGTGTCTCCCACGTTGGTTAGAGGGGCCCAAGCACTTAGGCCTCCCTCTGCTGCTTTCCCTGGCCATGAGCAGGGGGCAGAATTGGCACTGGAGTAGATGGGAACCAGCACACATATGGGATATCGGCTTTGAAGGCAGCAGCTTAAACTGCTATGACAAAAGGCTGGCCTATATACTTTTAGATTTCCTAAGTTTTCCTTTAATTCCTGGAATTAAACTTCTATAGAGTTCTGATTTTTGAACATATTAATGTATTAGTATTTATTAGTTTATATTTAATAGCAGACCATATTTTAATACTCCTTTAGAAACATTTTTCTATTTTTTCTTTTAAGTTGCTACTCCGGTTTACTCCCCAAATGCTGGCAACAGCTGGCAGCATCGGGTTAGCTTAGGGCGTCGTGGGAGAGCAGGGATGCCCAGTTCGTCTGCAGGCAGTAGAGAAGGATGCATGGCAGTAGCCGGGACTCTGGCAGTCAGTGAAGAAATGCAGGTATGTACCTTTAGTGACGTTGGGGCTCCCCGGTTCCCCACTCCCCTTGGTACGAGAGAGACTTTCACCTCCCTGTCTGCTCGACCCCTGGCTCAGGTGTCTCTCCCCTTCCCCACGGCCAGGTCCACTGACTATTTGTTGACGCCCCTTAAGGAAAGTGGAGTCTGCCTAGCAGTCCCGAGTTCGCCACCGCTCATTGGCCCAGCGGCAAAGTACTGGCCTGCTAAGAAAATTAGAGAAAACCTGGGCTGGCCGCAGCGTCATGCAGGTCAGCGTGGGAGCGGCGTCCCATGCGCCGTAGGCATCAGCGTCGGTGCCTGTGGGGCGTCGGCGTGCATGAGGCCTTGGCGTTGGTAGTATGGGAGGAACCGGCGGGGAAGCGCAGATCAGTGGCCGGCCACAGAGAGGAAGGATGCGGCGGGGACAACTTGAGAAGCTTTGGGCGGTCGGCCAGGAAGAGCGGGTGTGTACCAGTGGCAACGTTGCACCTTGGCCAGCAATAGCTAAGCAGGCAGTGTTGGCGGCTGTGAAGCGTCAGGGGCGGGGAAGCAGAAGACTTTGCCCGTGGCTGCCTGTCTGGCAGCAGTGGGGAACCAAGGGGCGGCAGGGGCCGCAGGTCTGTGTGCTCTGGCAGGGGCTTCAGCGTCGGTAGCAGAGGCCTCGGAGGTGACAGCCTCAGCATTGGATGGGGCGTCACGCGCGGGGAAGCACAGTTCCCCAGCGGGCAGCGGAGAGCAAGGATGGGGCGGCAGCGGGGACTCCATGTTTGTGGCCATCTGCAAGGTAGCGCAGATCTGCACCCGCGACAGCAACGCATAGCCCAGTGGCAATGAGGTGGGCAGTGGGGAAGCATCCGGCGTCCCGGGTGGGGAAGCGGGGCTTGGTGTGGCGTTGGTGAGGATTGCGACCTTCTGGGCGGGCAGGGAGCAGAAGTCTTAAGCGGTGGGAACCAGGCCGTGGCGGCAGCTTTGCTCAGCTCCGTGTTGGCCGGAGCAGTGGCAGCCTCAGTGTCCGGGTGGTAGTGGTGTGGGTGTGGGCATCAGGGTTGCATGGGGCTTCGAGGACAGGGAAGCGCAGTTTGGCGGCGGGCAGCGGAGAGCAAGGATGAGGCAGCAGTGACTCCGGGAAGCCTGGGGTGGTCGGCAACAGTGACACACTGAGCAGCCGGGGTAAAGTAGGTGGTGGCAGCGACCTGTGGGGCGGTTTTGGTGAAGCATTGGCGTCATTCGTGGGGAAGCATGGCTCTAAGTCCACCTCGGTGAAGCATGGGGCTTCCTAGGCAGGGAGGCGTAAGTCTGTGGTGGCGGCAGCAACACAGAGGGCAGCTAGGGAGCACCAGGTGGCGGGGGAGCTGGTGAGACGAGGGGCGGCGGCAGCAGCGGTGCCTTGGAAGTGAGGCGTTGCAGGCTGGGGAAGGTGAGTCTGCACTGGTGGAGCATGGGGCGTCGTGGGCAGTTCCGAGGTGGCGTTGACTGTGGCAGTGTGTTGGGTAGCGCAGAGAAGCAGGCAGCAGAGGACAGGCAGTGGCGAAGAAGCCTCCGGCCATGGGCGGGGAAGTGTGGGGTGCAGGTCCCCTTGGGCCGGTGGGCACACAGAGATGCTCCCCTCCCCCTGCCTTTGCATCATGGCGTCCAAGAGGAAAGGGAGGGTGAGGGGTCAATATTCTTTGGGTGCTAGATGTCCACGGCCACTGCCTGGGGACAGGCTGCCTGCTAGCAGTGAGTTCCTGCATCATCTGGGAACCGCCGGCTTCCAGAGTTGGTGATCCTGGTCGTGCTGGGTTAAGAGCGTCCAGGTGTTGGCAGTGCGGATGGAGAGCCAGATGGCAGGTGTGCCAGGACCAGCCTCTCTTGCCTGGAGGTTGTCGTCCACAGCATTTAGCTGGCTTTGTGATTTGGGTGCCGATGAGACTGTGGCTACAAGTTGTGGCAGGAGTGAGCGTCCATTTCAGGTTGCAACCCCAGTGTCTGACAGGGCCCTCACTATTCGTGGAGGGTTTGGGAAGCAGCATCTGGCACACACACGATGGGCTGCACCCTGGGAGAGTGGCTGGGCACTCCTGTATTCCTGCTGGGACAAAATGTCCGGTGGTATATTTTATGTATTTTAATTATTTATTTGTTGTTGTTTCCAATAAAAACTCTTTGGTTTTAATAAAAGGAATAATTATCAGTGCATTCTAGAATATTTTTAAGTTGATGGGATAGGCAGATGCATTTGAAATATTTGTGTCTTAGATGATTTACAGTGTGGAGGATTTTCCCTATTGTCACAGAGTTTGAGTTTCTTTAAATTTTTTTATGTGATTGATGTGGAGAGAAAATTTAAGATTATCAAGGGTTTTTTTTTTTTTTGGTTATTGCTGTTGTCATTTATTATTTATTTCTGTTGACATAAATTGTTACTAAGCAGATATATATTAATACTAACCAGTGAGAAAGGATTGTTTTTGGCCTGTACTCATATTAGGAAATCAGGACCGGACTTCAGTTAGGCATTACAAATGAAGAGATTGGTGAGGGAAACTTGTCATAATTGTTATAATATGCTAAATGAAGGGGAAGGAAGATATGCAAAAAAATCCAATGGGGTTTTCTTTTAGTTTTGAAAGATCAGCTAATATTAGCTTTAGGCTTTTTAACAGCCTTTGGGTGTCATTCGTCAGTGCTAAAAGCTTTCTTGGGGGCACACATTTGGTGTGGGAGTTAAGTCAGTCCTTGGGATGTCTGTGTCTTGTGTTACAGTGCCAGGATTTGAATTCTGGATCCATCTCCAGTTCCAGCTTTTCTGGTAATGTGTGTTCTGGGAGACATTGGGTAATGGCAGAAGTATGTGGGTCCTTGTCACCTACATGAGAGACTGAGTTCCTTGCTCCTTGCTTCATCCTGACCAAGTCCTAGCTGTTTGCAGTCATTTGAGGTGTGAGGGAGTAGATAGGAGGCTCTCTTTGCCTTTCAAATCAATAAAGGTAACATTTTTTTCCAAAATGTGATTTTTATATTGAAAGTGTATTTCAGAAGCAGATACTGATACATGCCTGCACACACACACACACACACACACACACACAATGCAAGAAACAGATATAAAGAGGACTCCCATCTGTTGGTTCACTTCCTAATTCCCACAACTACTGGTCTTGAGACTGTCTGAGTTGAGGAGTTGGGAATTCATTCCATGTTTTCCACATGGGTAATGGGTGCCCAAATACTTGAGCCATAAGCATTTCTCTCCAGGTCCACAATACAGGAAGCTAGAGTCAGGAGCCAGAAACAGGTATTTGATTTCTTGAGCTATCACAACTACCTTATAGGTCCACATTAATAGGAAGCTAGAGTCAGGAGCTGGATGTGGATACTTAACCCAAGTACTTGTGGTGTGGAATGAGGTGACTTTAATTGGCATGTTAACCTGTGTTTCAAAGTTTTTTCTTGTGATATCATGTGTAGTTTTTTTCAGAGATTTTTATTTATTTATTTGACAGGTGGAGTTACAGACAGTGAGAGAGACACAGAGAAAGGGCTTCCTTCCATTGGTTCACTCCCCAAATGGCTTCCATGGCTGAAGCTATGCCGATCTGAGGCCAGGAGCCAGGTGCTTCTCCTGGTCTCCCATGGGGTGCAGGGCCCAAGCACTTGGGCCATCCTCCACCACCCTCCCAGGCCACAGCAGAGAGCTAGACTGGAAGAGGGGCAGCCGGGACTAGAACCCTGCGCCCATGTGGGATGCTGGCGCCGCAGGCGGAGGATTAACCTAGTGCACCGCCATGCCAGCCCCATCATATGTAGTTTTTTTTTTATGTACCATACTGTTTATAGTTAATATGTTTCTGTATTTGTTACTTACTTAATTTACCTCATTTTCTTAGTTCTATATTAAGACTTTGCATTTCTTTTTTTCCAAATAGGTAAGCAGTGATGTAGGGAACAAATTAATGTACATCGTTTTTCTTTGTATTTTCTTTTAATTTTAATTAGTATTTCACAGACGCAGTGTGCTTTGTAGACACAGTTGTAAGAACTTCATGATAGTCCCTTCCTCCCTCCACTTTATTCTCTTGTACTGTGTTTCCTTCTCCCTTTTCTTTGTCCTTGGTTTAGTTTTTTTTTTTTTTGGACAAGCAGAGTGGACAGTGAGAGAGAGAGACAGAGAGAAACGGCTTCCTTTTGCTGTTGGTTCACCCTCCAATGGCCGCCGCAGCTGACGCGCTGCGACCTGCGCACCGCACTGATCTGATTGGCATGGTTTAGTTTTTAAGAGAGCCAATTTTCAAATTAAATTACAGTAAAAAGGCTTAATACTTTAACAAATAAGTTGAACAAGTACAAAGCAAAATGACACCAGTTTAGTGAGAATATTGACAATGACTGTAAGCAATAATTGAATAGAAAAATGATCATTTCGCCCTTTTGCAGTAAATTTTAAAGTAATTACAGATCATTAAAACTGTGGTACTGTAAGATTGTTAACTATTGGTTTCACAAAGTTATAAAAGTTTTACAAAGCTGCATTTGCAGTACTACTGATGCACACAAACCTTTCTTCTTTTTTCCCTAAATTCATATAAGGGGGAACATGTGGTATTTGTCTTTCTGGGTCCAGCTTATTTCACTCAACATGATGACATCATGTGCCCCAGCTGTGTCCATTTTGCTGCAAATAGTAGAATTTCATTCATTTTATGGCTGGGTAAGATTCCATTGTGTATGTATACCACATTTTTTTACCCATTCATCTAATGATGGACACCTTGATGGGTTCCAAATTTGGCTGTTGTGAACAGTGCTGCTAAAAACATGATGCAGGTTATCTCTTGGATAGCTTGTGTTCAAGTATTTTGGTATATACACAGTACTGTGATGTGGCCAATCTATTTCTGGTTTTAAAACACATCTCATCTCCACATTATTTTCCACAGTGGCTACACTAAGATTCCTCCCAGCAGTGTTTAAGTGTTCCTTTTTCACCATATCCTTGTCAGCATTTGTTACTCTGTGTTTTGGGTTTTATCCATTCTGTTATGGGTGAGGAGATATCTCATTGTGGTTTTGATTGCATTTCCCTGAAGTCTAGAGCTGAGCATTTTATTTCAGGTATTTGTTGGCCATTTGCATTCTCAGTCTCCTTTTCAAGAACTGCCTGTAAGCCCTTTTCCCTTTCTGAATTGAATTGATGTTGTTTTTGACTTTTTAAGTTGCTGATATATTCAGGATGTTAATCCTTTGTCAGATAGATGCTTTGCAAATCTTTTTTATGTGGTCTTTTGGATGTCTGTCCACTTCTGTCATTTCCTTTGCTTCTGAGTTTGATACAGTCCCATTTACTTAATTTTGCTTTTGTTGCCTGGGCTGTGGGGATCCTGTCCATGAAGGTTTTCCCTATACTGATGTCGTTGAGTTGTCCCTTACATTTTCTTTTAGCAACTTCAAAATATCAGGGCTTAAATTAGGTCTTTGATCTATGTTCAGTTGATCCTTGTATGTGGTGAGAGATATGGAACTAATTTCATTCTTCTATGTACATACATCCAGTTTTGACAGCACCATTTTTGAGGATATTATCATTAACTCCACTGTGTGGTCAGAGCACTTTTTCATAAGTCAGTTGACTATATGTATGTGGATTGATTTTGGGACACTCTCTTCTATTCCACTGAGCTATTAATTGGTTTTTATGCCAATACCAAGCTGTTTTAATTACTACAGCTTTGAAATCAGGGATTGTGATGCCTCCAGCTTGGGTTCTCTTGTTCAAGGTCATTTCAGCTCTTCGTGGTCTTTTGTGATTCCATATGAATTTTAGAATTGTCTTAACTCTGTAAAGAATGCCATTGGTATTTTGATAGGGATTCCATTGAGTCTGTAAATTACCCAGGCAGTATATACATTTTAATGGTACTGACTTTTCCAATGATGAGTAAGGAATATCTTTCCTTTTTTGTATCCTTCATTGTTTCTTTCATCAATGTTTGATAGTTTTGATTGTAGGGATCTTTCACTGCTTTGGTTAAATTTATTCCTAAATATTTGATTTTTTGGTTTCTATTATAAATGGGATTTCTTTCTTGAATTCTCTTTCTGAGAATTCTCTACGGGGCCTCCACTGTGGCACAGACACTGCTAGCAGCTCCTGCATCCCATTATGGGTGTTGGTTCATGTCCTGGCTGCTCCACTTACGATCCAGCTCTATTCTAAGGCACTTTGGAAAGCAATGGAAGATGGCCCAACTCCTTGGGCCCTTGTACCCATGTGGGAGACCCAGATAAAGCTCCTGGCTCCTGGTTTTGGCCTTGCCAAGTCCCAGCCCCAGCCCCAGCACCAGCACCAGCCCCAGCCATTGCAGCCATTTTGTGAGTGAACCAGCTTATGGAAGATGAATCTCTCTCTCTCCCCCCCCTCTTCCTCTTTCCTTCCTCTGAATAGACCTGGCTTTCAAATAAATTTTAAAAACTCTTTCAAAAAAGCAACTGTTTCTGTGTGTTTATTTTGTACATGCAAGATTACTGCATTGGGTTATTTCAAAGTTCTAGTCCTTGCAGTGATAAATGTTTATTTCCTCCAGTTGGTTTATTCTGATGTTAAAGCTACTGATAATATTTTTTATTTTGGCCGGCGCCGTGGCTCAACAGGCTAATCCTCCGCCTTGCGGCGCCGGCACACCGGGTTCTAGTCCCGGTCGGGGCTCCGGATTCTGTCCCGGTTGCCCCTCTTCCAGGCCAGCCCTCTGCTGTGGCCCGGGAGTGCAGTGGAGGATGGCCCAGGTGCTTGGGCCCTGCACCCCATGGGGAGACCAGGAAAAAGCACCTAGCACCTGGCTCCTGCCATCGGATGAGCGCGGTGCGCCGGCCGCAGCGCGCTGTCCGCAGGCAGCCATTGGAGGGTGAACCAATGGCAAAGGAAGACCTTTCTCTCTGTCTCTCTCTCTCTCTCACTGTTCACTCTGTCTGTCAAAAAAAAAAATATTTTTTATTTTGCTGATTGAGAATATAATGTCCAAAATTTCCGTTTGGTTCTTCTCAGTGAAGCCTAACTCCTTAACTTGTTGAATTCCTCATTTCTTCAAGCTGTCTGCATTCTCTTGCATCCCACTGAGCCTCCTTATACTTACTACTTTTAATCCTATGTCTGTCATAGATTTCCTTCAGTTCATGATCTGAGTCTGGAGGATTATTATCTTCTTTTGGAGTTGTCATGCTACTTTGCTTCTTCAGTCTCCTGTGTCTCTATGTTTACGTCTGCCCATCTTGTGTGTATTTGTCCCTCGTCTTTATGGAAAAGTTTCCATTGTAAAGGAAAGATTTATCAGCCGGCGCCGTGGCTCAACAGGCTAATCCTCTGCCTTGTGGCGCCGGCACACCAGGTTCTAGTCCCGGTCGGGGCGCCGGATTCTGTCCCGGTTGCCCCTCTTTCAGGCCAGCTCTCTGCTGTGGCCAGGGAGTGCAGTGGAGGATGGCCCAGGTGCTTGGGCCCTGCACCCCATGGGAGACCAGGAGAAGCACCTGGCTCCTGGCTCCTGCCATCGGATGAGCGTGGTGCGCCGGCCGCAGCGCGCCGTCTGCGGCGGCCATTGGAGTCTGAACCAATGGCAAAGGAAGACCTTTCTCTCTGTCTCTCTCTCTCACTGTCCACTCTGCCTGTCAAAAAAAAAAAAAAAAAAAAAAAAAGGAAAGATTTATCCAGAACACAGGGTATCACTTGGCTTGTTGCTCTGGGTTTGGATCAAGATGATGCCAGGTGTGTAGTCTCTGAGTGATTTATTTTTGTCTTAATATCAGCAATGTCTGTAAGTAACACAGTGAATTAGTCCTCTGCAGTTTGTAGGACTAGAAGTGTGGCTTTGAGATGAGTAAGGGTTTCCTTGGGTGTGTATCTTTAGTCCACTTGGAGTTCAGTGTCAGTTTTTCTGCCAGATATGATAGCCAGGGCCTTATTCTTGGTGCTGAGAGAGATAGGTGTGGCCACCTCCTTGTCCTGCTGGCAAGCCAGAGTGATGCTTGGGCTTGGGCACTGATCGCTATGCCTCTAAGATGGTGTGATGCAGATGGACCCTTCCTCTGATCCTGCTAGAAGAGTCCAACTCTTGCTGTGGCTTATGATACCAACAGTTTTGGTCCTAGGATAGGAAATGTGAACTAGATGTGCTCCAGTCCTACAAGGTGACTAGAAGGTTTACAGGAGATTTTCCTCTGGAGGGTGTGATTCCAGAGGTTTGGAACACAGGTAGGTTCTTCCCTATGTCCACTGAATAGATGACAGTGGTATAGAGAAAAATTAAAATTACAGTCTTCATATTGCAGGGTATATTGGAGTCATTACCCAGATCATCCAGGGTGGTAGTGAATTTTCCTGTGGGCTGCTTCAGGTGTTAATACCCAGAAGCTAAGGTGACTCTCCCTTGCATACATGGAGTGTTTGAGCATAGCTCCAGGCCTAATGCCCAAAAGCTCCCCTGGTTGCAAGATGCAGTGGAATCTGTCCTTTGCCCCACACATTACCCTGACTCTGACGATGATGCTGGGTAGAAGATCAGAGGCATGCTGCTTGACTTTTCACTGTGAACTTTGGCACTCCATGGGATTGGGGTAGGAAAAGGAAGTGAGGCGGTTCCCCTGTTGTATGTCTGACTGTTGCTCAGATCCCAATCAGCTCTCCAGGCTGAAGTAAAAGTGAGTGGGTCTTCCCTGCCTCTTGCTCTAACTCTTCCTTTTAAATAAATCTTTTTTACTTTATTTATTTATTTATTTATTTATTTATTTATTTATTTATTTTGACAGGCAGAGTGGACAGTGAGAGAGAGAGACAGAGAGAAAGGTCTTCCGTTGCCGTTGGTTCACCCTCCAATGGCTGCCGCGGTCGGCGCGCTGCGGCCGGCGCACCGCGCTCATCCGATGGCAGGAGCCAGGAGCTAGGTGCTTATCCTGGTCTCCCATGGGGTGCAGGGCCCAAGCACCTGGGCCATCCTCCACTGCACTCCTGGGCCACAGCAGAGGGCTGGCCTGGAAGAGGGGCAACCGGGATAGAATCCGGCGCCCCGACTGGGACTAGAACCCGGTGTGCCAGCGCCGCAAGGCGGAGGATTAGCCTGTTGAGCCACGGCACCGGCCAAATAAATCTTTTTTAAAGGTAGGGGGCAGCCCTGTTGCATAATGGACAATGCCATTGGCTGCAGTGCCATCATCCCCTAATGGGTGCTGGTTCGTGTCGCTGCTGCTCCAATTCTGATCCAGCTCTCTGTGGCCTGGAAAGCAGTAGGAGATGGCCTGAGTTCTTGGGCCCCTACATCCAGGTGCAGACCCAGAGGAAGCTCCAGCTTCGGATTGGCCCATCTCCAGCTGTTGCAGCCTTTTGGGGAGTGAACCAATGGATGGAAGACTGTCTCACTGTCTCTCTCCCTCTCCCTCTGCCTCTCTAACTCCCCCTTTCAAATAAATAAATAAATATTTTTTAAAAAGTTAGTGGGTGATTGTGGATTTCCCTGTCTGCTAAAGCAGTGAGCAGCAGGGTGTGTGGCAATTTCTTCCTACTTTGACATCAGGTGGAGGCTCTCAGTTGGCAGCTGGCTATGCCACTTAGCTATCTTCACAACTCAGCTGGATTCAGTGGTATCTGTGTTTTGCCTTTTGTTGTTTTAATCCTCATTAGAACATAAGCTCTCTGAGGTAGCAGAACATTGTGTTCTGTTCAACAGGGTGTTAGAAGTCCCTAGCACATGATATGTGCTCATAAACATTTGTCGGCTTCATTGAATCACAGAGTGAGTCCCAGGTCTAGCATTAAACACAATAAATTAGATGGTCCTATTACTGCAAAACAGTACAATCCTAGGTGCAGAAAGAAACTTGTTGCAATTTTGTAATCCTGTGTAACACATCATCCTCAAACATTAATTTCTCACTATTTGGGGTATGGATGGGAGGTTCATACTTGGAGTCCCTTGTGTGTATAGTCTGATGGTGAATGGGGCTGATGGATCTTTCATTCATGAGGCTGTTGAAAGCTGACAGAAGGTAACCATTTCTTCATCCAGGTTGTATTTCTACTTGGCTGACTTCAGCTTTCTCACAGCATGGCAGTAGGTGTGATTTCTTACACCATAGCTGGATCCTCATAGAACCAGTGTTGAGAGGCCCAGGTGGCAGCTGCCAGTTGTCCTGTTGCCTTAGAAGCCTTAAGACCATTTATGCACATTCCAGGAAGGAAAGAATTTATCTCTAAGAGACAAGCTACCCATGGGATAATAGACTCACGATTTTATAGAGAAACAGAATGTCATGGAAAATATAGTGCAAATAGGATTGAATGATAAGATTAATAGCGGTGTGTCTGGTTAGTTTTCCTTGAGTAAGTCCTGATTTCACCATTCACTAGTATCTTTGACACATCTTGGCCACTTGAGATTCAATTTCTCACCCATAATATATGGATAAGCCATTCAAATTGCATCGTTATGTTCTTCTGCCATTAGGCATATTTTGGTGGGAAATTTTGAAACACTTGGTAAGGAATAGGGAAGTGTGAGGCCAGTCATTTTTATTTCCATATCTGTCTTATGTGAAAGCAGCTTTTTGGCCATTCTTAGATGCTCACCATAGGCAACATAGTGTAGTATAGTGTTGCCAATTTCATTCTGAAGATTTGGTTCAGCACCATGACACAATGAGAGTAACAGACTCCTGATCAAGGCACTGTATGGCCTTCATTAGAGGTGTCGCATCTTTTTTATCAACAGGATCCATCAGGCAATGTCTGTTGATTAGCAAGGTCACTATTTCTGTATGGCCATTTACACAGGCCCAATGCAAAGCAGTGTTGTTCTTGCAGTATTTATCATTTACACAGTTTCTTCCAAGAACCTGGAGCATCTGTACCCAGGCCACATCACCCATGTTGGTACGTCTTTCTATGGTGAAGTAATGTTTTTTTTATATGGTAGAATAAACTTCTGTTGTATGCATTACACACTCACCAGTTGATGTACATTTAGATTGATTCTAATTTTTAGTTATTATTAATCATGCTGTCTGAACATTCATTTCCAAATTATTGTGCAGATATAAACTTTTTATTCTTGTCATTGGGTTTATTCAAACTCTGAATTATTTGGCCCTACTTTTCCAACTCTCCCAAGTTTCTTCATTCTGTCCTTTTTTCAGTTCTGTGCATGTAACCATTTCATTTATTTAGACTTAGACTCAAATTTCCATTTTGTCAATAAGCTTTTCCTTCTGTCATACTTTTGACTCCTACAGACCTTACACTTTTGGTGTGTGTCATCCAGTTTGTGCAGAACAGCATAGCCCTTAATTTCACATTGCTTTCATTTGTGTTCATGGCAAATAATCTCATTCAAAATTGAATTTGTCTCAGGAGAGATAATCTTACATGAATGCCACCTATGCTTGTACAGACTGAAACTGTTTTAGCTTATCAGTTCAGATAAAATTAACAATGTACACCACACCAGGAATTTTTTCCTTGAGACACTGACATAGCATTATGAACAAAGCTTTGGGATAGAACTTTTATTCTACATGCATTTTAAACAACAAGTTATAAATTTAAATGCACTTGTTTGCAGTACAGGTGAATTTTGCTATCAAATACTCAGACTATCCTCACTGTGAGTAGCATGGATTTATAGCTATGAGTAGCATGGATTTATAGCTTCATGGCTCCTTTTACTGATTACAGCTTCTCCAATAGGTTAAAACATACAATCCTATGCTAACCACAGAGTGCCTTTAATGAACACCAGGAGTTAATTGATTTGGGAAATTTAATTTAGCCATTGTGTCCAATATTTCAAGGTCTCTGTCTTTAGCCTATGTCTGATGATCATATAAAGTGTGCTGCTCAATCTGGAGTACTGTTTGCACTTATTTGATAATCATTGGTCATTAAGTAGTACAGACAGGAAGGGATCTATAAAGTGTAAGTGAAAAAGTACTGTTGCCTGATGGAGCTGGTGAAGCTTTATTCAGGGCTGGGGATGTACTCTGGTCTTCATCTGCCCCATTTTCAATTGCATGAGCAAGGAGTGCAACTTGTGTAAGAGACCACTTTCATTGGTATACCACCTGTCTAAAATGTGAAGACTTACACAAACATGATATGTTAATTATTGTTGACCATAAATTGATCGTAGATACTGTGCCAGGTGATGTCTGTTGCACAAGGAACTGTGCAGTAGCAGTGTAAATGTATTTATGGGCAACATGCAAAGCATAAGGCATTGGTGTGTAACAGTAATATTTTATATTTGTATTTACTTATTTTAAATATTCATTGGATCAGTGCGGTGCGCTGGCCGCAGTGCGCCAGCCGTGGTGGCCATTGGAGGGTGAACCAACGGCAAAGGAAGATCTTTCTCTCTGTCTCTCTCTTTCACTGTCCACTCTGCCTGTCAGAGTTACAGAGGGGGAGATAGAGAGAGAAAGCAAGAGAGAGAGACAGAGAGACAGATCTGCTATCCACTGGTTCACTCCCCAAATGGCTGCAATGGCCAGGGGTGGACCAGGCTAAAGCTGGGAGCCAGGAGCTTCATCCAGGTCTGCCAAGTGGGTGCAGGGGCCCGTGCACATGGGCCATCATCTGCTTCCCCAGATGCATTAGCATGGGGCAGATTGGAAGTAGAACAGCCACGACTTGATACAGGCCTGTGTGGGATGCTGGTGTCATAGCAAGTGGCTAACATGCTAAGCCACAACATTGGCCCAATTTTTAAAAAGGATTTATATTAATTATTTGAAAGACAGAGTTGGGGTGGTATGGAGAGGGAGAGAGAGAGATGTGTCACATCTGCTGCTTCACTCCCAAAATGGCCGCAAACTGATGCATGGTCTGCCCAGAAGTTTTTTCTGTGTCTCCCACATGACTATAGGGGCCCAAGAAGTTGAGCCATACTCCACTAATTTCCCAGAAGCATTAGAAGAGAGCTGGAATGGAAATGGAGCAGCCAGGATTAGAACTGGCTACCATATGTCATGCTAGCATGGCAGGCTACAACTTAACCCAGTATGCCACAATGCCACCCCACCGATAAAGTTTCAGCTATAAAACCAGGTAATAGGGTTCAATACTGTGAAATGGTAGGTTAAGCTGTAGCCTGTGATGCTGGCATCCCATATGGGTGCTGTGTTTCATCATCATAGTCACTCCTTTTCTTATCCCGCTCCCTGCTAATGTACCTGGGAAGACAGTGTAGTAACCCTAAGTGCTTGGATGCCTGCCATTAATGTGGGAGACTCTGTTGAAGCTCCTAACTCCTGACTTCAGTCTAGCCCAACCCTACTCATTGCAGCCATTTTGGAATAAATCAGTAAATGAGACAGCTCTCTCACTCTCTTGCTCTTTCCCCTTCTCTCTCTGTAATTTAGTCATTCAAATAAATAAATCTCTTTGAAAAAAAAAAAAAACAAGATCAGTGCTATGGCTCACTTGGTTAATCCCATATGGGCACCAGGTTCTAGTCCCAGTTGCTCCTCTTCCAGTCCAGCTCTCTGCTGTGGCCTGGGAAGACAGTGGAGGATGGCCCAGGTGCTTGGCCCCTGCACCCACATGGGAGACCAGGAAGAAGCACCTGGCTCTTGGCTTCAGACTTCCTGGCCCTCCCGCTGCCTACTTCTGCTGAGTCCAGGCCGCGGGAGGAAGTGGTGCAGGCAGCACAGCCCATGGCCCAGAGTTTGGGTTCACAGCCAACCAGGAGTGCGTGCGGGGGCCGCCTCGGAGGGGGAGGGGCTTCTGGGCGGAGTCTGGAGGAAGAGGAAGGAATGTCGGGAGCAGAAGGGGCGGGGCTAAGCCTGGTGCGCATGCGCGGCAGTTGTTGGGCGGCAGTTACTGTGAGCCGAGAGGTTGGAAACCGAAGCTCTGTTGTATGGTGGCTAGACCACCAGATTTCATTATATTCTGCTGCAGAGGTGGCTGAAAGCCCCTGACAGCTTTTATCATGCAGAAACTTTTCTCATGGGTAACCTCTAAGCGACCCTGGAGTGTTACCGACTTTGAGGAAAAGTGTTTGAAGAGGCGGCCGCATTTTGGGTACCGCCTGCTCTACTGGGAGCTCGGTGCCATTCACAGAGCCGCCAGCGCTGGCGATGTGGCCGCAGTGGAGACACTCCTGGATTGCGGAAGAAGCGGTGTAGACGCCGTGGACCACAAGAGCAGGTGTGGAGGGTGGGCAGCGGGCCCAGTGCGGGCAGCCCTCGCCCCGGGCTCCCCTGCTGGCTTCCCTGGACACCGGTCCATGTCGATGTGCACAAGTCCAGATCCACGTTGTGATACACATGATGGAAAAGATACGACAATTTCCATAATCTCTCAACCCCGGGTTAAAGTCTGAGTAAAACCCGATACCCGTTTGATGTCAGTTCACACCTGCGTGTACATGGGATTGTAGAAGGAAACCTTGGCGTGAGAGAGCTCATTTTTACCAAAAAGTGAGCTTTAAGTGCTATCAGTCTTACATGCGCCAAACAAAAATATCAAAGTTTAAAAATTTTGAGTTACACGTTCTACTTGTCACTTACTGCTCTGCTAACACTCATTTGTAATGTAGCAAGTAATGAGGTGCTGTTTTAAATGTAAACATGTGCTATTTTTAGAAATTAATCAGGTTTCTGACAGTTGAAAGGGCAAATGCATTAGAAATCCAAAAACATAATGTGAAAAAAAAATTTAGAACTTGATACTGGTTGCATTTAATATTCATAAGAAAACAGATTACTTATGCATGAAATACTTCTTAATGGAGGAAAACTAGATTTTTGTAACACAAAGCTAAATTTCTGGTAGAGTTAAAAGTTGTAAATAAACAATGTGAGAAAATTTTCAGAAAAAAACACAAATGCGGAGCAATAAATTTTTTAGTGGCCAAAGACTTGATTAAGACTGAAGTCAAAGCAAACATTCTGGGTGAACAGTTCAGCACAGTGGGTGAAGTCACTGCTTTTGGATGCTGGTGTCTTGTAGCTGAGTACAGGTTGGCGTCCTGCCTACTTTGCTTCTGATCTGACCTCTAGCTTTGGCCAGGCCCGTCCTTGGCTGTTGTGGGCATTTGGGGAGTGAATCAGTTAACGCCAGCTGTTTGTACCTTTCCTCCTCTTCCTTTCACTCTGCCTTTTAAATAAGCAGTTTTTAAGGAATTACTTTGAATATTTGCTTAGGAAAATAAAAATAAAACTTCCTGTGTATCTGGATGAAAATAACAAAACAAAACAATATATCTTCAAAAATTTTTACAACATGTTTATTTCAGGTGAAAAAAATGGATCTTCATTTTACAGAAATCTGTGCAAAGCAGGAAAACAACACTGAACTTAATTTTAAATTGGGATATGTATGTGTTGTAGATGTACAAGTGATCCATGGACATAGAAAACAGTATTTAGTGTCTCTGGTGAGAAAAAAGAATTTAATTTGAAAGATGAATGAAATGCTATATTCCATCCACATAGTTTATCATAATGAATAGCAATATTAGGGGTAAAGGTCAAATTGCTTGTTACTTTCTATATTGAGAATTTGGTTCTAAGTACTATGTCACTTTTAAAAAAAAGATTTATTTATTTACTTGAAAGAGTTACAGAAAGGAGAGGGGGAGGGGGAGGAGGAGAGAGAGAGAGGTCTTCCATCTGCTGGTTTACTTCACAATTGGCCACAATGGCTAGAGCTGTGCCAGTCCTAAGGCAGGAGCCATGAGCTTCCTCTGGGTCTCCCACGTGGAAGCAGGGACCCGAGGACCCAAACCATCTTCTGCTGCTTTCCCAGGCCATAGCAGAGAGCTGAATCAGAAATGGAACAGCTGGGACTCGAACTGGCACCCATATGGGATGCTGGAACTGCAGGTGGTGGTTTTACCTGCTACACCACAGTGCCAGCCCCCTGTGTCATATTTGAAAAATGCATATGCCCCCCACCCTTCTATTCTTTTAAAATAACTTTTAGAGGTAGGCATACCATTTGTTTCTCTTATAACTGCTTAAAATGGCCATATGTTAAGGAGAACCTAAATAATGGACCCATAAATTATGGCGCATTCATAGATTGCATTGATAGGTGACCATTAAAGGTGGGGAGTCCCACAGATGCATGTGGAAATACAAATATGTAGGCAATCTGTATAACAAGTGAGAAAAGTGTTTGTTTATACATACACACAAATTGTGGACTGTGTTAGCCAACAAAATGTTGTTAAAATTGTTACTTATAGGTATTTGAATTTTTGTGAAATTTTCTTTATCTTGTCATTTCCGCAATGATCGGATGTAGACACTCTAGTTAAATTTTTGATATTATTGAGATTAAAGAATTACTTTGTTTTTAACCATGTTTGTAATGTTAGCTGTGTCTTCCAAACTATAGAACTTTTAGAAACTAAAATTTAATGCCAATCATATGGCTAGAGTTGCCATAAATGTGTTTTATATGCTATTTTGAGCTTATTGTTAAGTACCATGAATTGTGTGATCAGTAGGTATCAATGAACCATTTTTTCTGTTTTTATAAAAACACTTTATATAAAGATAACACAATTCATGTATTTCATATATACAATGTTAAGAGCATAATGATACTTTCCACCCAATCCTCCCTCCTTGCCTGACTCCCACCCTGTCTCCTACTTTCTTATTTTTCTTTTAATTTTTACAATGACCAAGTTTCACTTTACTTTGTAATCACAAGCTTAACCTTCCACTAAATAAAGAATTCAACAAGTAGTAAGTGGAAAAACAATGTTTTCTCAGGATTATAGATAAGGGCTATATACAATCAAATCTAAAAATGTCGATTTCACTCATATGCGTATTTTGTACTCTGTATGTTAGTTACCACAAATCCAGGAAAATGTTTTAGTTGCTTGTTGGGACTGGTGTATTTCCCTAAGCTTAATGATCTCCAATCACATATTGTTGTGAAAGACAGTGTTTCATTTTTTATGGTTAAATAGTATTCCCTCATGGTTACATAGTGCACATTATGCGGTCATCAGTTTATGTACATCTGGGTTGATTCCATATCTTAGCTATTGTGAGTTGAGCTACTATAAACATCGGGTTACAGATAACTCTTTCATATGCTGATTTTACTTCCTTTGGGTAAATTCTCTGGAGTGGAATAGCTGGGTCATATCATAGATCTATTTTTAGATTTTTGAGAAATATTCCTACTGTCTTCCATAATAGTTATGCTAATTTACATTCCCATCAACAGTGTATTTGGGTACCTTTTCCCTACACTCTCACGAGCATTTTTTATATTTTTTGATTTTGGATGAACATAATTCTAACTAGGGTGAGTGTAGAACTCATTGGCATTTCCCTGATGCCTAGTGATCCTGAGCATTTTTTCATGTGTTTGTTGTCCATTTGTATTTCATGCTTTGAAAAATGTCTATTAAATTTTCTGCCCACTTCTTAACTGTATTTTCTGTTTTGTTGTTGTTGAGTTTCCTGAACTTTGTATATATTTTGGATATTAATCCTTTATCCAATGTATAGCTTGCAGTGTTTTCTCCCATTCTGTTGATTGCCTCTTTACTTTGTTGAGTGTTTTCTTTACTGTGGAGAAGCTTCTCATCTTGATTTAACTCCATTTGTCTATTTTTGCCTTTATTCCCTGTGCTTCTGATGTCTAATCCAAGAAGTCCCTGACTATGCCAATGAATTATGGTGTTTCCCCTATGTTTTTTTCAGTCATTGTATGGTTCTAAGTCCTAGGTTTAGATCCCTGAACCATTGTGAGTTGTTTTTTGTGAAAGCTATAAAGTATGGATCTTGTCTCCTACTTCTGCATGCAGAGATCGAATTTCCACAGCACAGTTGATGAAGAGACTGTCCTTTCCCCAGGGAGTGATTGTAGCATTTTGTCAAAGATTAGTTGATGGTAGATGCATAGATGAATTTCTAAGCTCTCTAATCTCTTCCATTGGTCCAAATGTCTATGTCACTTTATTCCAAAACCAGGAAAAAGGTTACCAACCAAGAAAGACAACCAGTGTCACTGATTAACACAGATAAAAATCCTTAACAAATTCTAGCTAATGGAATCCAACAACACATCTAATAAAATCCTTCACCCAGATGAAATGGGATTTATCCCTGATGTACATAGACATTTTGACATATACAAATTAATAAATCTGATACATCACCTTAAGAAATCAAAGAACAAAACCATAGAACCATAGAATTATCTCAGTAGATGCTAAATTTTTAAATGCTGCCAATTACAGTGGGAAAAGTAATGAATTAAGATAAGCAGCACTTCAATGTGAGAAATGATAAAGTGAGAGGCATTGAGCATATTAAGAGTCAGTGAATTATAATATTTTCTCTAATGCTTCAAGGATATATGGAGAGTCAGGATAATTATATTATCTTACTCAATTAAAATGCTGTTTTTAAGTCATGGTATTAGTAATGACTACGTCTGACAATTACTGAGCTGTTAGTTGTGTCAGCAACCGTTCTAAATATTTTACATAGATTTTCATTTAAGCATCACAATGATCAACTGAGACAACTACTCTTTTTCTCCCCATTCTTTTTTTTTTTTTTTTTTTTTTGACAGGCAGAGTGGACAGTGAGAGAGAGAGACAGAGAGAAAGGTCTTCCTTTGCCGTTGGTTCACCCTCCAATGGCCGCCGCGGTCGGCGCGCTGCGGCCGGCGCACCGCGCTCGTCCGATGGCAGGAGCCAGGAGCTAGGTGCTTTTCCTGGTCTCCCCATGGGGTGCAGGGCCCAAGCACCTGAGCCATCCTCCACTGCACTCCCGGGCCACAGCAGAGGGCTGGCCTGGAAGAGGGGCAACCGGGACAGAATCCGGTGCCCCGACCGGGACTAGAACCCGGTGTGCCGGCGCCGCAAGGCGGAGGATTAGCCTGTTGAGCCACGGCGCCGGCTCTCCCCATTCTTTTAATCAGGAAATTGAGATACTCAAAGTCCTAGACATAGCTTAAAATAGGATTTAACCAAGCTGTGGTTAATGTAATGATCATGTTATTTTCTTTAATAGGCTTCTATTTCATTAGTTTAGTAACAAGAGATCATGAAGTTCTTTGTTCAGAAGAAAAGTATTTGTTTTGAGGGCAGGGGAATATGCTATTTTATTCTTACAATTACATGAGAAATTGCCTGTTTTGTGATTGTGCAATATAATTTCCTATAGGACCGCTCTGCACTGGGCCTGTGCAAAAGGCCACCAAGACGTGGTAGCTCTCCTTATAAGGAGAAACTGTGCTGTAGATCCTTTGGATCAAAGAGCTGCAACACCACTGATAAAGGTATTTAGTGCCCAACCATCCCAGTATAGGAAGGGCTTGGTGTACATACTTAGAATAAAAATGAATTTATCTTATTTATATATGACTTCCTGATGAAACCATTGGGAGGGGGAGTTTTTCTTTGAATTTCTAGAAGTTACAATGTGTGATTGGTGTATTACTGGCAGGCTGTACAGTGTCCCGCTGAGAACTGTGCGACACTGTTATTGGATCACGGTGCTGATCCAAGTATTGAAGATGAACTTGGAAACACCGCCCTCCACTATGTGGCCTATGGAGGGAACGTAAGAATGGCCGAAAAGCTGCTTTCCAGGAATGCAGATATTGAAAAAAAAAATAAGGTATGGATCATCTAACTTAATTTTTAGACTATTGGAAATACATTTTTAAAAGATTGACATATATAGAAGCAGTTTCTCATATTTGGGAATACAAGCTGCACTGAATGAAGATATTTTATGAAAACTGTCCAAGATTTAAGTTTAAATATTGATACCATTGCAGAAATACTGGAAAGGACAGACTGAGAGGCATTTATGGCCAGTGTTTATGAAAGCACTGAATTTGCTAAAATTCAGACATATTTTCAAGTATATTTTCCCAGTTACTTTTTTTCTAAGTGGTACAAAAACAGGAGAAGTCAAATTTTGTCTTGACATAGGCTTTTGCTTAAAATTCAAGAAAAAAGCATGTTGTAAACAGAAATATGGCTGTTGCTGTCAATTTCCTAAATAAGTTTATTTATATAAAAGTTACCTTAAAGTGTCAAGGGTAAACTGGGAAACTTTTCAAGAGAAAAGGATAGAAGAATGAAACATTTGTAAATTAGGTAATTGAGGGAAAATACGGAGATGGGATTTTTGATTTGTTTTTGTTGAGCTTTGTGCAGACCAAGTATTCTTTGATTGAGAGTATAATAACTTGTACTTTCATTAATATCATTAATAAGTTGTAAATTTGCTTTGGGGGAACCATATTTGGAGTGACTAGGTGGTGATGAATGTAGCAAACAAGAGGGAAGAACAAATGATTGACATTTTATTCTGGTAGGAAGAGCTGCTGAGGAAAAGTGTCTAAACTCAGCTCTCAAATATAGAATGTCTTTGTGGGAAAGTAGAAGAAAAGGATCCTGCAAATAAATCTAAGTTGGACGTTGAGTTTACTGTTAGTTGATTTATTCCTACTCAAGAAAAATGAAATGGGATGTTCAGTGTGTGTGTCTCTTCCTCATTCCTCATTTTGGTTAAGTCTCCAAATGATGTGTGTGAGAGGAGAGATGGAAGTGGTGGTTGTCTGCTGCACCAGTTCTTGGCTGGAGTTGTATATCAGAATGACCTGGAAAAACTTACAAGTCCAGTCTCTCCCAAGAGTATTTTATTTCAGTAAATCTTACTATGTCTTTACATGTATACTTAAAAACATATCTCTGAGAGTCTGATAAAACCCTTGTTAAGAACCACCAAACTGTTAGTTGTAATGTGTAAGTTCTTAGGTCTCAAAAACTATTAAGAATCTTTAGAAGAGTTAGAGTTTCATGGATGCTACATTCCAACAATACTAACCTCTGATTTTATCTGTCTTTCTCTTACCTTGGAGTTATAAATTCAAGGAGAGATCATGCTAATAATTCTCAGCCTACAGAATAGTGGATAGTTTTACAAATAAATGTATATTGCAAGCAGGGCTTTATGGTTAGAATTATAGCAAATTATGAACCTTTTTCCTCATTGAAGCTTTATGATACACAATCAAATCTTGTTGTGTTGAATTCATGGAGCACTTTCACATAATCACTATGGCAGACTTAAAATTGAAAGCCATGGTAGTGTTAAGAATATGGATGGACATTCCTTTAATAGTTCAATTTCAACATTCCTGTATCTCAAATATCCATTTGAATAATAACCTGTCAGATTTAAATACAAGTGGATGGTTGTTTAACTGTTGGAAAATAGTATATTGGATGTGCCCTGTTTACTACATGTTGGGCCTGATCTTTCTTTTTGTGAATTAGGTGATGCTAAGAAAAGTGAAGATATTACATGTTAATACCTGCTTTATGCAAAATCATTTGGAAATGCATTGCCAGCTGATACAAAGACTCAAAGGAATCAACTGAACACGGTGCAGAGATGTGTGTAGTTTGCCTCTGTAAATTGTTTCAAAATATAAAATTTGGGAGACTGATGCACACCTCTGACTGTCAGGATTATCTGAAGGATTCCAGTCAGGGATCCTTGAGCTCAGATTACCGAGTTGTATGCTGTACAGAGGGTTTCCTGTTTTTAAAAGGCAGATACCCTCCAGTTTGCTTCTCTCCCCGTCTAGGGGAACACAGGATGCATGGCTTTGTTATATTTCTCAAACAGATGATCATGACGTTTTTCTGTAGGTGGACAGTATATAATTTGTGTAAAAGTAAATGTTCTTGGAAATATGTATTGAGAAACACTGTTCTTGAGACAATAATTTAGGTCATCAGTTCAATAAAAATGCCTGAAATATTAACTACTATGTCTTAGGGTTTAGGGCTACAGAGGTAAAACATGTAGCCCTTGCCTTCCAGAGGACCTTGTGTTTTTATTGGGTGCAATCAAATAATTATAATATGCCATGGTGAGTGTTTTGATGGAAGCAATGAATCTTGAAATGCAATTGTTTGGAGTGAGTCTTGGTGATGAGTAGGTTCCGTGCAATGAGGCAATGGAGAGGAGAGTTTTAAGAGGAATGTTCAGCACATGTAAAAGCACAGAGTGGGAAGAAAGGGCCTCCTTTAATTTACCTTCTACATTTGATGTCCGAGTTTGCATTGTCATCTGAAATATGTTCAGTTCTATTGAAAAATATGTAATAATGTGAATTGTGAATCATTTTACAGACTGGCCTCACGCCACTTTTAGTGGCTATTCAACAAAACCAAGAAACTATGGTTAAATTTTTAATATTACAGAATGCAGATGTTTTTGCAATTGATAAGCTAAACAGGTAAATTATTTTATTCTATATTTTAAACTTGGTGATGTTTATCAGTTATAAAGTCATTCAAGTCAGAAATGTGAAATAAAATGTTAGTATATTTTTGAGGTTCAATGAAAAGTAACAATAAAAATCTATCTGGTAGGAAAGCAATTATGCATACTGGCCAACACAATGAGCTACATAGGAATGGTCATATTCTCTTATGATAGTGACTGATATATTTTAATAGTAATCTGATTTTTGGTTGTATAGTCTGATACTAATGAAAGATTATTCATTTTAGTTTTAGTGTTTTAGTAAATATGAGTCACTATTGAGCTTCTTAAACATTCTGTAATATTTTTTAAATTTTTCCGCTGACAGAGGGAAGACCTTTCTCTTTCTCACTGTCCAACTCTGTCAAATAAATAAATAAAAATCTTAAAAAATTTTTTTTTCCTACGTACTCTCCTTTTTTTTTTTTTTTTTTTGACAGGCAGAGTAGACAGTGAGAGAGAGAGACAGAGAGAAAGATCTTCCTTTGCCATTGGTTCACCCTCCAATGGCCACCAGCGCACCGCGCTGATCTGAAGGCAGGAGCCAGGTGTTTCTCCTGGTCTCCCTTGGGGTGCAGGGCCCAAGCACTTGGGCCATCCTCCACTGCACTCCCGGGCCACAGCAGAGAGCTGACCTGGAAGAGGGGCAACTGGGACAGAATCTGGTACCCACATACTCTACTTTTAAAAATGCTATAATATACATAAATAGGAATTGAAAATCATTTTGTCTTTTTGCTGACTTTTTTTTGTTAATTTCTTTCTTCAAAGTATATTGATGTTAAGTTATACCTAAGCGACTGTAGGTAGTTATTAGCAGATAGTATGATTTTATCAGTTTTTCATTCTGCTTTATTTTGATATTTGATATTTTTAAAAGCATGGTTTTTAAAAAATTCTATGAGAGAGAGAGATTAGAGAAAGAGAGAGAGAATTAGAACTCTCTCACTTCAGTTTCACTGCTCAAATACCTGCAACAGTTCAGGCTGGGCCAGATTGAAGCTTGGAGCTAAGAATGCAATAAAGACTTTCATGTAGTTGCAGGAATCTAATTATCTAAGCTGAATATAACTAATGTCTTCCGGGGTCTGTATTAGTAGGAGGCTACACATAGAAGCTGGATCTGGGAATCAAACCAGGTAGTCTGATATAGGAAGGGGACTTCTTAATTGGTGTCATAATACCAAGATTAAATGCCTGATCCTTATAATTTTATTTGTAATTAGTATGGGAAGAGGGAAGAAATGTATTTACTTCAATAAGCTTTTCCTTTGATGATGACAAATAATAAATGAGAAAGAGAAAAGACATACAGCACAAGGCTTAATTCTCAGATGTCCAACCTGTTTGGTGTGCAACCTTGGGAACATTAACTATTAAATCTAACCTGAAGTGAAAGTGGGATAGTAATGTATCCTATCTTTCAGCTGTAGTTGTATATAATGTCGTATATAAAATGTAATTCAGTAGCTGACACGTGGTTGTCACCATTGCTAACTGAAACTGCTGTGACTATTATTGCCATATAATATAAGAGCTTTATGCTTTCAGATAGCTTTTACTTACCTGACTGGGATATATTTAACATTTAAAACTGGGGAAGTAAGAGTGAGTTCTTCACTTAAAACTGCCTGATTTAAACAAGTGATCTCAAAGGTGTTGCTATCCCTTAAAGACTTCAAATTAGTAACTTCTATGGAATACCCCAGTTAGACAAGAGGCTTTATTTTGTTTCTTTCTCTTTAACCCTGGAGATAGTTTCTGGAGATGAGCATTTGATATCCCAAGATGCTTATGTCCATTAATACAAGTAAATGATCACATATACATAGGCAAGATATTAACTTGGTAAAATAGAGCAACTCAGCTGTTTGAGTAGCCTCATTGAAGTTTCTAATGAATTTCTCTTTCTGTTATTTTAGAACATCCCTCATGTTTGCAGGACGGTATAGTTCGGAAAACATAGTACACATTCTTCTTGAACGAGGGGTTGATGTGCTTTCTGAAGACATTGCTGGACATTCTGCTAGGGATTATGCTCTTCAAAAACGTAATATGTAAGTGTTTACGCTAACGTTGTAATCAACATGAATTTGAGGTGTAAGTACTTTGTTTTTCAGATGACTTAGCTCTCTCAGTTTTTGGAATGGCAGTGAGTCCCTTTACTTCAACAGTCAGAAACTAAACAGAGGGGCAGGTGCTGTGATGTAGAGGGTAAACCTGCCACCTGAAGTGTTGGCATCCCATATGGGCGCCGGTTTGATTCCTGGCTGCTCCACTTCCGATCCAGCTCTCTGCTATGGCCTGGGAAAGCAGTAGAAGATGGCCCAAGTCCTTGGGCCCCTGCAGCCGCATGAGAGTCCCAGAGGAAGCTCCTGGATCCTGGTTTCAAATCGGTGCAGCTCTGGCCATTGCAGCCAACTGGGGAGTGAACCATCAGATGAAACCCTCTCCTCCTCCTCCTCCTTTCTCTCCCCCTCCCCCTCCTCCTCCTCCTAGTGCTTCTCCTGTCTCTGTGTAACTCTGACTTTCAAGTGAATAAATAAATCTTTAAAACAAAAAGAAACCAAAGAGAAAGGTTGGCTAGTTAGAAGTACAGATGGGTACAAATTCTTTATCTCAGAGATTTGAAGGTCTTTATCCCTGCGGCTGCCCACCTTATCCACATCATTTCAGATACAACCCCTGCCATGACCCTCCCAACAGTGTCACACCTTCATAGTCCTGCTTAGTTGGTTAGGCCTTCAATGTCCAGATTAGCAGGAAATTTAATATTTTGTCCTGGGATCTGCCTCTTAAATTCTTTTTCTTGAGTTTTACAAGAAGCCAGGAAGTTCCACGAGCCTGACAAGGCCATCTTCCTTCTTCAGAGAGATGGGGTTCTCAAGGCAATCTTCCTTCATCAGAGAGATGGGGTTCTAATAATTCTTATTTTTTATTGCTTCCATGTTGCTAGGGAAGCTGCCCCTGCAGTCTAGTAATGATAGACCTTTGTTACCAGGATTCTTTTACTGATCCAGATCCCCAGTCTCCGTGGTGATGTGCACTTACATCCTGAGATTAAAATGTCTATTTGTTGACTTACATATGCCTATATACTCAGTCACTGTCCACAAAGTATTAACACCCCACTCTGGCTTCCTAGGTTTTGGCATGTATGTAGCTAAAAAATAGGCTATTTATGAGAACCTCAGGTGGCATCTACTTCTTAGCCTTAAACCTTCATGACGTGTTCTTTATAAGGTTCTTGACTTTGCTAGTAGTTTCTACTTGGTACCATTCTGTTGTCAGACAAATTCAGATAATGTAGGAAAAGATGAGAGTTTAATGTTTTGCACAGATATGTACCCTAAGGCTTCTTTATATTCTGGGCACATATATTCTTGGTTTTTGGAATGTCCCATGTATGTTGCTGTGCTCCAGAGTATGTGTTGGACCTAAGGTGATTTGTTTGCTATAATAGTGAAAATGAAAATCTTCTAAATTGTGTGCATTTTATATCAGATTTTTAAAGTAGTTTTAAATTCTGCCTCACAACAAGCCATTCTTGAGAATTCTCTGAATCTAAAGTATGTTATATGGATTTAAGTGAGCTAAGCCCCATGCATAACTTCTCAGAAACCATGTAATAAAGTGGAGTTTGATCTTCCAAGTTAGGTGGAGTTGAACAGGGACATTAAGCATCATACTAGCAAATATCAACTGGTTCAGAGTTTGAATCCTTAAAAGGAATAGTAATAGTCTGCCCCAGTACTTGACAGCTCTTAGTTTTGTACCCTTAGTGTGAACGATCACATCAGTTATGTTACCTAACTTAGTGAAGTGATATATTTACAAATGCATGTAGCTGCAGTGTTAAGTAGATGAGGTATCTATGGTTACAGCTGTATGGAGTAACTAATAGCCAGAATGAGAAACTAATGATATTTCCTGTAGCCTGAACAGTGAAAAAACACACTACAGGTTTTCTTCGGGATTCCAAAATAGTTTCAGTAGTAAATTTCAAGAACAAAGTATTCCATTGCTTCATTTCATTGAGCATTTATATATTTTATATATTAACACATTAAATCTCTATAACTACTAGTGAAGACATAGGAACATCCTTACTCTTTAGAAGAGTTTGAGGTTAAAACAAGTGACTTGTCCATACCTGTTGGCTACAGAGCTGAGTCTTCTGAGTTTATAATACCTTATTATGTCATGCTAATTTTAGTTAATTTATTGAGTTATACCACCTTTAATTCAGGACTTCTTCACCTTACTGTTTTTCATCTTAACAAAAAGTTTAAGAAAATTATATTGTAGAACATATGATTATGAAGTGCGTTGGCATAATGTAAGTTCTGGTACTAACTTTGATACTATCAGAAATATTCTAAGGATTTGATACATTTGATAGTTGTCCTTATCAATACTGAAACAATTTTATTCATTCTTATACATAGGCAAAATTACCAACTCATTTCGTTGTTTCGAGAAAATGCTGTACTCGAGAAGATTGTAAATACAAATCCAGGTAAAACTTCTCCAGCTAGTCCCAACATAGGAAAAAAATGTAAACATAAGAAATAGTTGATCACAGAAGATCAGTTACAGATAAGTCAATGATTAATTGTATGTGTTTTTTTTTCTTAATCTTTCTTAGTAATCTAGTATTTAGAAATTTTAGAGGTTTATTGTAGGATATTTATAATCTGAAGCACTGTTATTTGAAGAAAATCACTAATTGTGGCCCTTTATCTCTTAATCGAAAATGAAAAAAATTCGGTTTTAAATTGGAAATTGTATAAAAAATTAATCAATTTAAAAAAATATATCATGTGGGATCTCTGTCCTTAATGGGCTCTACATTGTGATTCAATGCTATAACGAGTACTCAAATAGTATATTTCACTTTGTGTTGCTATGTGAGGGCAAATGGTTGAAATCTTTACTTAACTCATACTAAACTGATCTCCTGTATACAAAGAGAATTGAAAATGAATCTGGATGCGAATGAAAGGGGAGAGGGAGCGGGTAAGGGGGGAGGGTTGCGGAGGGGAGGGAAGGTATGGGGGGGAAGCCATTGTAATCCATAAGTTGTACCTTGGAAATTTATATTCTAAATGAAAGTTAAAAAAAAAAAGAAAAAGATATATATCTGCATATGTGTGTGTGTGTGTATGTTTGTGCCTGAGAGGCATGGAGACTTACAGAACATAGCTGCCATCTACTGATTTGTCCTCCAAATGCTCACAATGGCCTCGTTTGGATGGAAGCCATAGGCAGGAGTCAGGAACTCCATCTAGGTCTTCCACATGCTTGGGAGGAGCTTGATTACTTGAGCTTCACTGCCTCTCTGAGTTTGCACAGGCAGCAAACTGAAGTCAGAACATGGAGTTGGTAATCAAACTCAGCTACTCACACATGGTTACATGGCCAAGAACTTGGGACATCTATTGCTGATTTCCTAGACCCATTAACAGGAAGCTGGATTGGAAGTGGAGCGGCCAAGACTTGGACTGGAAACCATGAGGGAGGCCAGCACTGTAGGCAGTGACTTTATCTGCTGTGACATAGCACTGGGACCCTACAGTCTTTTATACTTATTCTATTAGTGATACAATTGTCTCTCAGTTGGACTACAGTCTTTGTATAGAGCATATGTTTTCCATATCATCTTAATTAATTGTATTATTCACTTTACATTGATAAATTCAAAGTAGCAGAAGTAAGGTTCCATAACGGCTATCAATGATGTAGTTAATCATCACTCTGCTATAATTTATAAATGTGATCAAAAGCATCTTTTCTTTTTAATTTTTATTTTCAGTTTATGTGAAATGTAGAGATGCAGAGCTATAGATAGCCGGCAGAGAGTGTTATTTCCCCCTCTGACAATTACTCCCTAAATTCCTGCAATATCTGGGGCTGGGCCAGACAAAAGCAGGACTCAGATGGGTCACAAGGACCCAATTACTTAAGCCATAACCTCCTGCCTCTCAGGGTACTCTGGGAGCTCAGGTTGAAAGCAAAGCTGAGACCCAGACCCAGGCACTCCAGTATGATGTGAGCATCAAAGAAGCATCATGACTTCTGTGTCAAACACCTGGCTCCAAAGCTGCAATGTGTAACAATGTGCTGTATAGTATAGCATTCTATATTATTCTATTATTACTTTAATTTAAATGTATTTACTTTTCTTTAATAGATGATGAGCATTCTAGAGAATATAGAAAAAGGTAGGGTTTAATGATTTTTAAAACCATTTGTTAACTAATGGAAAGCAAAGAAATGCATTATGTATTCTCCTCTGGGCTAGATGGATATTGTGTACTTAACATTTGTGGCTTGTTATAATTGTCCAACCAGTTTTGCAATGCATGTGTTAATATAGTTTATTTCCTACTATTTAGGCAACTATAATGCTGAGGGGTTGATTGATTGGCCTATGACCCTGTAGTAAAAGAATTAACTGACCCATATCAGCCTGCCTTACTCTAACTAAATGTATTCTCTTACCCTTTAGCATGGATGGATACAGACTTATACAATAGTGGCATCAAGATACAGGTCCAATTCAGATAAATTCTGAATTTACAATGGCTAAGATATGGAATCAAACTAGATGCTCATCAACTGATGAATCAATAAAGAAAACCTGCCATATATATATATATATCTTCCATCCATGGTTCATCCCCAGATATCTGCAGTGGCTGGAGCTGAGCTAATCCAAAGCCAGGAGCGAGGAGCTTCTTCCTGGCGCTCACATGAGTGCAGGGACCCAAGGACTTGGGCTATTTTCCCTTGCTTTCCCAGGCCATAAGCAAACAGTTGGAAAGAGTAGCTGCAACATGAGCCAGTGCCCACATGGGATGCTTGCAGCACAGGTGGATTTTTAGAGTCACTGGGAAGAGTGTCCATATCAGATAAGACTGTAATGCTGTATCATCTACTTCATGGCCCCCCACACTCAAAGGGGTAATCTAGTCTCCCTTGAGCAGTAGGGGCCTGGAGGTTGATGATCTGCAAAGAACTTGGTCCAGGGCAGATGTCCTCTCATGCCCACCTCTTTTTTCCATTTTCTGATGTCTCTCCCTGGTATGTATTTGGTAAGAGGGGGATAAGATTGGCTGGTAAACCCTACAGAGCTACATGTGTCTTGCTGTGCCAAGATGACTGAGACTCAATGTAGCTTGTGTTTTAGAAGAGGGAAGTAGTGCCTACAATTGTATGTTTGAGTCCACCCTTTTCTCAGGGTTCTGTGCTTTGCAGGCTTAATATGTTAATGTTTGAGGTTGTATGTGTTTGTCAGCTGTTTATTACTTACAGAAAAATATCTGTTGGCTAACATACAGAGGAATAGGATTTATTTTGGCATAAAGTTTTGAGATTCCCAGTCCAAGAACAGGTGGCAGCATGATGAGGATGTTGGTTGGTGGAATGAACACAAAGGGAGAATAACATGGTACACCCAGCAGCAGAGAGCACAGTTGTATAGTTCACTCCTCTCATGAGAACTTCATTCACAATACAAGCCCCCGGTGACCTAAAGCCCTCCTTTAGGCCCAACACCTTGTCACCATAGTTAAATTGTTTCTACTCTTCATCCATTGACCATTACCATTTATCCATTAAATAAGACTTTGCAATCAAGCCACAAATACATGGGCCTTTTGTTGATACCTGAACTCTTACCCAAACCACATCACTATGATTGACACCAGAAGAGTTATTTTGGGGTTAGGAGCTCATAGGAGGCAAGCTAGATACCATTAAGAGAAACAAAAGTACAGGTACCATGACTCTTCTCAGCAGTGTCTCCCTTCTGAGTATATAAGCACCTATATGGGATTTAGAGTCTTACTGGTTTACGTTTACCTGAATGAGAAAACAGCAACACTTATTTGGGAAAAATCACTGAACATCTTAATATCTCTGAGAAGGGCATTTCCAACAACAAGCTACACATTTGTTCTTTGATTTTTATATCTTTAGCTTTCAAATGTTTCAGATGGTTCTAGGGATTCTTGGTATTATTTTAGGATGATGGAAACAACAGGCCTTTTAAAGTGATTTCTATGCTGCAGAATTAAGATTGCATTTTGGCATGACACAGCTTGGTCTATAAACTGAAAGCAGGCAGTGTAAGATAAATTATATACCTTTCTAGCTTACCATAGGTGACAGTGTTCATTGCCTTGAGGTAAGGAAATGTATGGCAGCCATGGATGAGATTTGCATAAGCATCTTCAGGGTGAACAAGTTGTAAAGTTTCTGCTAGTATATTGATGTTCAGATTTTTTATGGGATGTATTATCTTCACCAAATATTTCAGTGGGGTGAGAGTAGTGTAGGCAGAAATAGATAATGAAAAGTTTTTCTAAAACAAGAGTCAAATTTTCGTTGTATCAAAAATATCATTTAGCAGACGTTTAGTTGATGTTTCCCCTGATTTTTTAATAGAAAATATTTAACTATTTTTCTTATATATTTTTGTGCACAAGGCTTATGGAAATACCTGATGTTAATCATGAACTGCTTACATCATATGAGAAAGGCTTCAATTCATTTGCCAAGGTAAAATGCTCTATTGTGGAATTAATTTTCTTGCTCCGAGTTTTTGTTGACTATATGTCTACTCCCACTTTAACGTACTGCAGTAAGTGCCTTCCGTGGACTTACTCTTCTTTTCCTAGGACAGTGCCTATGCTTTGATTTGCACAATAAATGTCTTAGTGAGTGAATGGGTGGTGGGACAACTGAGTGAACATGTTTGCTGAGGTTGTGTTTTTTTTCCTATAGAAAGACTTAATAATTCCAGGACGTACAACTGCCATCATTCACAGTGCACCAGAAGAGCAACCCAATAACGACAGAATAACTCGTGTTCACGGAGTCCATGAAGATAGCAAATGTGGTTAGTGAATCAAAATTGCTTTTGTAAATTTTAAAATTGAACATTTTCAACATTTGATATATTATATATGTGCACTTATATACATTTTTCTCAAAAACAGTAATATTAATGTAAGAAAAATGTGGGACTCATCACAATGCTAACAGAGTGAGGAAAGAAGGATGTATTGATGTAATCCATTAAAGACAATATGATTATAGACCAAATAATATGGCATCCATGCAGTTTTTGTACTTTCTATAGCTTCCATATACAAAGCATGTGAGATTTGGTTTTGTGTGACTGGCTTATTTCTCTAGGATAGTGATTTCCAGTTCCATCCAGTGTATGAAAACCTTCTATTTAAATGTTATTGTATGAAGTTTAATGTGAAGCCATAAATATGCTACCCAATGTATTTTATTGTTTTTTTTTAATATCTTTCTTCATAGGACCAAATGCGTCTTCCTGAAACTTCTTCAACCCTTTGGAATTCTTTCTTGCTCTTACTTTTACATATTGTTGAATTACTCATGGAGATGTGTGTGTGTGTGTGTGTGTGTGTATTTATTTTTGCTTTAATGAGGCTTTAATGTATGTACATTTACTGGAACATTTTGAGGAAGAAAAGCACAACAAGAAAAATTTGCTTTTCTCAGGACTGAATCATAGAGTAAAGCTCTGGGGATAACCACATGATGGCATGGCATAGAAATAGTAGAACGGATCAATTTAATGATTAGAAAATCCAGAGTTAAATTAAAATATAAATTAGCATATTTTTTAAATTGATAAATTGGACTTTATTTCAGATGGTTCTAGGGACTCTTGGTATTATTTTAGGGTGATGGAAACAACAGGCCTTTTAAAGTGATTTCTATGCTGCATAATTAAGATTGCATTTTGGCATGACATAGCTTGGTCTATAAACTGAAAGCAGGCAGTGTAAGATAAATTATATACCTTTCTAGCTTACCGTAGGTGACAGTGTTCATTGCCTTGAGGTAAGGAAATGTATGGCAGCCATGGATGAGATTTACATAAGCATCTTCAGGGTGAACAAGTTGTAAAGACCAGTTATTCTCAGGCCGGCGCCGTGGCTCAACAGGCTAAGCCTCCGCCTTGCGGCGCCGGCACACCGGGTTCTAGTCCCGGTCGGGGCACTGGATTCTGTCCCGGTTGCCCCTCTTCCAGGCCAGCTCTCTGCTGTGGCCCGGGAGTGCAGTGGAGGATGGCCCAAGTGCTTGGGCCCTGCACCCCATGGGAGACCAGGAAAAGCACCTGGCTCCTGGCTCCTGCCATCGGATGACCGCGGCGGCCATTGGAGGGTGAACCAATGGCAAAGGAAGACCTTTCTCTCTCTCTCTCTCTCTCACTGTCCACTCTGCCTGTCAAAAAAAAAAAAAAAAGACCAGTTATTCTCAGTTTCTATGCTCATGAAAAGTGAATAGTAATAAGAAACAAAATTTTAGTTCTTCCAATATACCGCCAAGGGTATAATAAATAACCAGGAAGAAAATATTTGCAAAAGATATATTTAAAAAAAAAACACAACTGTTATCCAAACTGTTTAGAGAACTCTTAAAGCTAAATTTAAAGAACAACAAACAGACTTAAAAATAGGAAAAATAGTGGAACAAACACCTTCCCATGGAAGATACACAGATGACAAGTGAACTTAAGAAGTGATTCTGAACATCATGAACTGTTAGGGATTTCAACAATGGCAACAGTGATTGCAGATAAGGAAATAGAGCAATAGGGATTCTCATTCATTGCTCTTCCATACGCAAAATAGTATAGCCACTCTGGAAGATAATCTATGGCCATACCACCCTGAATGCGCCTGATCCCATCTGTGTATGTATATTTAGAATTCATAATAATGTTTATTATCAGATCTATGACTACCTCTTATAGAAATGGTGTTTACTTTAGGAGCAGAAGATGAAGCTAAAGAATCAACTTCGGACCCTGAGGTACTGTCTCTTGTTACAATATTTTAAATATAAGCACTAAGTGATGTCCAAATCTAGAATGCAGTGCTTGTTTCTTCTGTCTTTTTAAAAACAGAGGCAGAAGACAGAGCCCTGAAGCTTGTGCCCAGCAATTCAGCCCACAGGCAGGGACCTGCTGTCTGCCCTGTAAAGCAGCCTGGCTCTGATGTGGGCAGGGGCAGGTGGGAGGTGGAATCTGGGGACTCCTGGTAGCATCAGGGCTACTTGCTGTCCCCAAGACAGAGTAGAGGATAGCCACAGTGTTTCTGTGACCACTCGGGTCTGGGGATTTGGAAAGAGGCAAAATGGAGTCTTTCTTAGGGCAAAGAAGGCCCTCAGTCACAGTCAGCTTTCTAGGTAAATG
Source organism: Sylvilagus floridanus (assembly GCA_949820135.1). Lineage (NCBI taxonomy): Eukaryota > Metazoa > Chordata > Mammalia > Lagomorpha > Leporidae > Sylvilagus > Sylvilagus floridanus. The sequence continues at coordinate 19,043,461 of OX463240.1, read as the reverse complement.
AAAACTGAGGATTGTGGAATTCTGTAGTTAAGGCCACTGCTCTGCCATGATGGTGGGAATCTTAGAGCCTTCTGCTTACTTTCCTCAGTGAGATAGAGTCCCCCTGGCCATAACACCATTACACCATGAGACAGCCATAATCATGGTGATATTTATATTGTCACTTGTGGAAAACGTAATGTGAAATGAATGTCACATTTTAGGAGCTAAAACATGACTCCCTATTTATCTCTTTGTAGAGATTTTTATAACTTTGAAGATATGCCTATTTGGAAAAGAGTAGCATATGTACCTCACACATGTATTTGCTTACTATTGTTTGAACATTCCACAAAGAAAGGATATCCTGACTACGTTGTCATTTGACTCAACCTGTTTGCCCATAAGTAAAAGTTCTGAGAAAAAAAAATGGTTGGAGTACTCAGGTCCTGGCATTGGTGTGGCTGAGCCCTGGCCCTTACAGGCTTTGGAGAGTGAATTAGCAGATGGCACCTCTGTAGGCCTGCTTCTCTAGGCCACTCTATTTCATTTTCTCTTCTTCCCTGTTTCCTTCTGTCTCCTTATTTTTTGTGAAAAGCTGAGATAAATTTTAAAATACAAAAGGAAAAGTCTGGCAGCTCAACCTACTTAATCAGAGTACTGACTCTCAGGACTATGTTTTGTGACATTTAAAGCAATCAAGGCTTTTGAAAAACACTCCTCCTATAGCCTCTTATATTTTTTCACAGAACTATATTTTTAACAGATTTGAAAAATGGATATTACCATAAAATTCCAGAAGCACATAAACTTACTATAGTAAGAAATGTATGTTATATTTCAATTTATAAATTAAAATTTTATTTTAAATTCTTGAAACAAATGTAGAAATATGAAATTTTGTATGCTGCAAACATATATAGAAATAGGTAATTGAAAAATTAAATCTCATAGGTTCTGCCTTTTTATTTTGGTTTTCCAAATTTCAGAATTCAGTTTAGGTTTACACTATTTACTTATATTATTTTAATATTTTACAAATATTTATTTATATGTATTTTCTTATCATTATATGCTTTTTCTGAGTGATTTTGTCTATTCCCATTTCTTTTGAAAATTCTTGAGTGACTAAATATGACACATTTAAGGGCCACAGTGTGGTATTCAATACATGTATATTGTGTGTATTGAACAAAACAGGACCACTAAGATGTTTCGTTCCTTCGTGTTACCTTATGATTGCAGGTTGTAGGATTCTTCTGTTTGCTCATGCGGTGTGTGTTAGGTTATTGTAAACATAATCGCCTCACAACTTTGTTCTTGCTCTCTCTGTGCTGGCTCTCTGAGCCTATTGCCATTTTGAGTGTCCTTACTCCCTTACCAAAGATTTCCTTCAGTCAGTCTCTTGGACACCGGGTGTTTCCTTTGCTGTGCTGGAGGTGAGTGCAGTAGGAAGTCATTCCTACAATGCAACACATTTCAGATTGTCTCCATCCCCCATAACCTCCCACCCCCTAGTTTTTGTTTTGTGTTCAGTGTTTGTTTGTTTGTTTGTTTTTCCTTTGACAAAATGTGGTTTCTAAGTTCTCTGTGTACATCCAATCTGGTATTGCCTAACTGAAGACGTTTGTGTACATTGTGTATTTCCTGCCAGAGTGGGCCCTTAAAAATCTTTGCAGTCATGTAATTCAGCTGCTTATTGAGTAGATTTCCATTCCAGTGGGGGAGAATTCACATTCCAGCATGACCATTGGTTTGGTCCTTGGGTCTTAAATCTGCCATACCTCACTAAACCCCATTCTACTCAAGTAGTACGTTCCCATTGTAGCTCCATATCTGGGGCTGCTAATTTGCCTTGTTTATGCCTATACCATATTTTGCCTCATCTGTGCTGTATAGAATGCCTTCATGACTTACTTTTGATTTCATTTGATCTGCGTTTCAAAATGTAGCGCCCAAAAAGCAATATTTGCTGACCTTCCAAGATTGAATTGAGGATACACTTCTCCGCCTATTCTTCAACTACATATAGACTTCAACGATGGATACAGTGATTTATACTTTTCTGTTCTATTTCCCCATGTCAACCTCTAACTGAACATGGGGTAGAATCTGCTGTTTGTTTATATGCTTAGATTTTTCAAGGACTGGGCCTATGACTCGATACACATAGTAAATCCTGTCTCACTGAATGAGTAGCTGAGGGGTTGAGAAATTGGATATATTTGTTGAATTTGTATTTTGTTGTTCTGTAGGAAGGAACGTCAACTGTAGTGGGTAAGAAGATTAAAAAATGTTTTGGCATCACTCAAGTTGCTCCGCTAGAGCCAGTTAATAAATATGGGATGGACTCTGATCACGGATTGGACAAAGATAACAAACGTAGTGAGTGCATGTCTATCAAAATTTTAATATTAAAATACAATGAACGGAAATGAGTAGCTCTGAATTGGATATCCATTTATTTTGAGGGTTTTCTTTGGCTTTTTTAAAAATATAACCGACTTCTTCCTGAAACAGCTTCAGCCCTCTCTGAAATTCATCCTTACTATTCATTTTATTTGATTGAAATATTCATTTCATTGCAATATTCATGAGTGGAGAGAGACACACCTTTATGTAAATTGTTTCCGTGTGAATAAATGTTCTCACTAGTTGATCTGTTACTGCATTTGTAGATAAGGAGTCTACCTCCCAAAGAGATCCTGAAGACAGCAAATCAGAAAGGAATTCTAAGGTACTGTCTCTTCTTGTGATTTGGAAATACCTAATTTCAGTGATGTTAAAACAAAGCTGGTGTTTGATTGAAGAAACAAAGTTACTTAGGAGGCAGACACTTACATAAGACAGAAAGACATAGCATTTATCATTCTGCTCTTACCACCTGGGAAAGAACAGGGTGGGCATAGTAGGGCAGCTAGTTTTGCAATCATTTAATATTATCATCTGTTTTGTAGAAGCTGTGAAGACGAATAGACTTCACAATTACAATGATAACTATGGTATCCATATCTTCTGGAGTCTCTCTCTATCTTTTTAGTGTTTATTAGGCTCCATAGAGCTCATGGAATTCTAAGAATATAATGATATGCCTTTGTCCTCCATCCCTCTCCTTCTGTGCCTCCCACCCTGCTTCCTCTCACTTTCCCCCCCCCTCTCCTCTCCTTCGCTTTGAGTTTATGTCCTTGATCTACATTACATTCCATGGCTCCTGTAAACATTTGGTTCAACAAGTAAAAAGCAAACAAAGACCTAGTATAGCAGGAATATAGGCAAGGCCAAAGACAATAATGAAATGGAAAAAGGACTATTTCATTATCTGCAATAAATTTCAAAGTAATCCCAGATCACTGAAACTATAGTAGCATAATATTCTTAACCACGAGCTTGACAACATTATAAAATAACGTTTATAAAGATGACACTTGCAGCAGTATTGAAATACACAAGCTTTTTGTCTTTTTTTGTTTTTTTTTTTGTTTTTTTTTCATTTTTCGATTTAAGCTGCCCCTTTTAAGGGAAAACATGAGATATTTGTTTTTCTGTGTCCAGCTTCTTTCCCCCTACATCCAGTGGCATTCATTTTGGTGCAAATGCCAGAATTTCATTCTTTTAAATGACTGAATACTCTTACACTGTTTACATGAGCCACGTTTTCTCTATCCATTCATCTTCAAAAGGGGACTTTGGTTTCCTCTTTTGCCTTTAGTGAACACTGCAGCTATGATATGGTGGTGCACAGATATCCTCAATACAGTACCTTCCTGTCTTTAGGTGTATACGCAGAGGTGGGATTGCTAGATCATATGGCATTTCTATTACTAGTTCTTAAAGAATCTCCATACTTCTGTAGACAATAGCAGGACTAATTGACATTTCCACCAACAATGTACAGGTGTCCACCTTACTGCACATCCTTGCTAGTTCTTGTTACTTCTTTTGACTTTGAGCCATCCTGAGAGTTACAGGGGTGATATCTCATTAAGGCATTGATTGGTTTTTCCTAGGAGGGTGTTGATGTTGATCAATTTTTCATGTTTGTTGCCATTGTATCTCTTTTCAGACATGTCTGTTGAAGTGCTTTGCCCATTTCTGAACTAGATTTGTTGTTTCTTCAAATGTACTTGAAGATATTTCTCATCTGGGAAATACTGGCTGAAGATATTTCTGATCTGGGAAAGAGTTCACACCTATGTAGTATAAGCTTCTCTTTACCCATGTCTGAAGTTACATGAAGGCGAGATTTGGGGGCTATCTAGACACTCACTTCAGCCAACTTTCTTGCCTTTAGGACCTAGGAAAAAAGAATGCGGAGCTAAACTCTTGGCCCAGTGGTGAAGAAGTCAGATGAGCTATCTACCTCACACCTAGGATGGCTTTCTGTCCTTTTCCTGTGCCTAATTCTAACTTTCAGCCAGGAGGCACCGTGACAGGCTTCCATGGATTAATAATTCAGTCTTTGCTACCCACTGGGAGAAATTGACTGAGTCCCCAGCTCCTGATTTTACAAAACCCTAGACTGGATTTTGCAGAAATATGAATAATGAAACCCTCTACAGGATTCTGTCTGATCTCTCCCTTTCGCTCTCTCCCTCTGATTCTATTGTCTATGTATATCCTAAATATGACACATTTATGGGCCACAGTGTTGTATTACAATGCATTATATATATATATATATATATATATATATATATATATATATATATGACTATATATTGTCTATTGCCATTTCTTTTCAAAATTCTTGAGTGACTAAATATGACACATTTAAGGGCCACAGTGTGGTATTCAATACATGTATATTGTGTGTATTGAACAAAACAGGACCACTAAGATGTTTCGTTCCTTCGTGTTACTTTATGATTGCAGGTTGTAGGATTCTTCTGTTTGCTCATGCGGTGTGTGTTAGGTTATTGTAAACATAATCGCCTCACAACTTTGTTCTTGCTCTCTCTGTGCTGGCTCTCTGAGCCTATTGCCATTTTGAGTTGTCCTTACTCCCTTACCAAAGATTTCCTTCAGTCAGTCTCTTGGACACCGGGTGTTTCCTTTGCTGTGCTGGAGGTGAGTGCAGTAGGAAGTCATTCCTTCAATGCAACACATTTCAGATTGTCTCCATCCCCCATAACCTCCCACCCCCTAGTTTTTGTTTTGTGTTCAGTGTTTGTTTGTTTGTTTGTTTTTCCTTTGACAAAATGTGGTTTCTAAGTTCTCTGTGTACATCCAATCTGGTATTGCCTAACTGAAGACGTTTGTGTACATTGTGTATGTCCTGCCAGAGTGGGCCCTTAAAAATCTTTGCAGTCATGTAATTCAGCTGCTTATTGAGTAGATTTCCATTCCAGTGGGGGAGAATTCACATTCCAGCATGACCATTGGTTTGGTCCTTGGGTCTTAAATCTGCCATACCTCACTAAATCCCATTCTACTCAAGTAGTACGTTCCCATTGTAGCTCCATATCTGGGGCTGCTAATTTGCCTTGTTTATGCCTATACCATATTTTGCCTCATCTGTGCTGTATAGAATGCCTTCATGACTTACTTTTGATTTCATTTGATCTGCGTTTCAAAATGTAGCCCCAAATAAGCAATATTTGCTGACCTTCCAAGATTGAATTGAGGATACACTTCTCCGCCTATTCTTCAACTACATATAGACTTCAACGATGGATACAGTGATTTATACTTTTCTGTTCTATTTCCCCATGTCAACCTCTAACTGAACATGGGGTAGAATCTGCTGTTTGTTTATATGCTTAGATTTTTCAAGGACTGGGCCTATGACTCGATACACATAGTAAATCCTGTCTCACTGAATGAGTAGCTGAGGGGTTGAGAAATTGGATATATTTGTTGAATTTGTATTTTGTTGTTCTGTAGGAAGGAACGTCAACTGTAGTGGGTAAGAAGATTAAAAAATGTTTTGGCATCACTCAAGTTGCTCCGCTAGAGCCAGTTAATAAATATGGGATGGACTCTGATCACGGATTGGACAAAGATAACAAACGTAGTGAGTGCATGTCTATCAAAATTTTAATATTAAAATACAATGAACGGAAATGAGTAGCTCTGAATTGGATATCCATTTATTTTGAGGGTTTTCTTTGGCTTTTTTAAAAATATAACCGACTTCTTCCTGAAACAGCTTCAGCCCTCTCTGAAATTCATCCTTACTATTCATTTTATTTGATTGAAATATTCATTTCATTGCAATATTCATGAGTGGAGAGAGACACACCTTTATGTAAATTGTTTCCGTGTGAATAAATGTTCTCACTAGTTGATCTGTTACTGCATTTGTAGATAAGGAGTCTACCTCCCAAAGAGATCCTGAAGACAGCAAATCAGAAAGGAATTCTAAGGTACTGTCTCTTCTTGTGATTTGGAAATACCTGATTTCAGTGATGTTAAAACAAAGCTGGTGTTTGATTGAAGAAACAAAGTTACTTAGGAGGCAGACACTTACATAAGACAGAAAGACATAGCATTTATCATTCTGCTCTTACCACCTGGGAAAGAACAGGGTAGGCATAGTAGGGCAGTTTGTTTTGCAATCATTTAATATTATCATCTGTTTTGTAGAAGCTGTGAAGACGAATAGACTTCACAATTACAATGATAACTATGGTATCCATATCTTCTGGAGTCTCTCTCTATCTTTTTAGTGTTTATTAGGCTCCATAGAGCTCATGGAATTCTAAGAGTATGATGATATGCCTTTGTTCTCCATCCCTCTCCTTCTGTGCCTCCCACCCTGCTTCCTCTCACTTTCCCCCATCTCCTCTCCTTCGCTTGAGTTTATGTCCTTGATCTACATTACATTCCATGGCTCCTGTAAACATTTGGTTCAACAAGTAAAAAGCAAACAAAGACCTAGTATAGCAGGAATATAGGCAAGGCCAAAGACAATAATGAAATGGAAAAAGGACTATTTCATTATCTGCAATAAATTTCAAAGTAATCCCAGATCACTGAAACTATAGTAGCATAATATTCTTAACCACGAGCCTGACAACATTATAAAATAACGTTTATAAAGATGACACTTGCAGCAGTATTGAAATACACAAGCTTTTTGTCTTTTTGGTTTTTTTTTTTTTCATTTTTCGATTTAAGCTGCCCCTTTTAAGGGAAAACATGAGATATTTGTTTTTCTGTGTCCAGCTTCTTTCCCCCTACATCCAGTGGCATTCATTTTGGTGCAAATGCCAGAATTTCATTCTTTTAAATGACTGAATACTCTTACACTGTTTACATGAGCCACGTTTTCTCTATCCATTCATCTTCAAAAGGGGACTTTGGTTTCCTCTTTTGCCTTTAGTGAACACTGCAGCTATGATATGGTGGTGCACAGATATCCTCAATACAGTACCTTCCTGTCTTTAGGTGTATACGCAGAGGTGGGATTGCTAGATCATATGGCATTTCTATTACTAGTTCTTAAAGAATCTCCATACTTCTGTAGACAATAGCAGAACTAATTGACATTTCCACCAACAATGTACAGGTGTCCACCTTACTGCACATCCTTGCTAGTTCTTGTTACTTCTTTTGACTTTGAGCCATCCTGAGAGTTACAGGGGTGATATCTCATTAAGGCATTGATTGGTTTTTCCTAGGAGGGTGTTGATGTTGATCAATTTTTCATGTTTGTTGCCATTGTATCTCTTTTCAGACATGTCTGTTGAAGTGCTTTGCCCATTTCTGAACTAGATTTGTTGTTTCTTCAAATGTACTTGAAGATATTTCTCATCTGGGAAATACTGGCTGAAGATATTTCTGATCTGGGAAAGAGTTCACACCTATGTAGTATAAGCTTCTCTTTACCCATGTCTGAAGTTACATGAAGGCGAGATTTGGGGGCTATCTAGACACTCACTTCAGCCAACTTTCTTGCCTTTAGGACCTAGGAAAAAAGAATGCAGAGCTAAACTCTTGGCCCAGTGGTGAAGAAGTCAGATGAGCTATCTACCTCACACCTAGGATGGCTTTCTGTCCTTTTCCTGTGCCTAATTCTAACTTTCAGCCAGGAGGCACCGTGACAGGCTTCCATGGATTAATAATTCAGTCTTTGCTACCCACTGGGAGAAATTGACTGAGTCCCCAGCTCCTGATTTTACAAAACCCTAGACTGGATTTTGCAGAAATATGAATAATGAAACCCTCTACAGGATTCTGTCTGATCTCTCCCTTTCGCTCTCTCCCTCTGATTCTATTGTCTATGTATATCCTAAATATGACACATTTATGGGCCACAGTGTTGTATTTCAATGCATTATATATATATATGACTATATATTGTCTATTGCCATTTCTTTTCAAAATTCTTGAGTGACTAAATATGACACATTTAAGGGCCACAGTGTGGTATTCAATACATGTATATTGTGTGTATTGAACAAAACAGGACCACTAAGATGTTTCGTTCCTTCGTGTTACTTTATGATTGCAGGTTGTAGGATTCTTCTGTTTGCTCATGCGGTGTGTGTTAGGTTATTGTAAACATAATCGCCTCACAACTTTGTTCTTGCTCTCTCTGTGCTGGCTCTCTGAGCCTATTGCCATTTTGAGTTGTCCTTACTCCCTTACCAAAGATTTCCTTCAGTCAGTCTCTTGGACACCGGGTGTTTCCTTTGCTGTGCTGGAGGTGATTGCAGTAGTAAGTCATTCCTTCAATGCAACACATTTCAGATTGTCTCCATCCCCCATAACCTCCCACCCCCTAGTTTTTGTTTTGTGTTCAGTGTTTGTTTGTTTGTTTGTTTATCCTTTGACAAAATGTGGTTTCTAAGTTCTCTGTGTACATCCAATCTGGTATTGCCTAACTGAAGACGTTTGTGTACATTGTGTATTTCCTGCCAGAGTGGGCCCTTAAAAATCTTTGCAGTCATGTAATTCAGCTGCTTATTGAGTAGATTTCCATTCCAGTGGGGGAGAATTCACATTCCAGCATGACCATTGGTTTGGTCCTTGGGTCTTAAATCTGCCATACCTCACTAAATCCCATTCTACTCAAGTAGTACGTTCCCATTGTAGCTCCATATCTGGGGCTGCTAATTTGCCTTGTTTATGCCTATACCATATTTTGCCTCATCTGTGCTGTATAGAATGCCTTCATGACTTACTTTTGATTTCATTTGATCTGCGTTTCAAAATGTAGCCCCAAATAAGCAATATTTGCTGACCTTCCAAGATTGAATTGAGGATACACTTCTCCGCCTATTCTTCAACTACATATAGACTTCAACGATGGATACAGTGATTTATACTTTTCTGTTCTATTTCCCCATGTCAACCTCTAACTGAACATGGGGTAGAATCTGCTGTTTGTTTATATGCTTAGATTTTTCAAGGACTGGGCCTATGACTCGATACACATAGTAAATCCTGTCTCACTGAATGAGTAGCTGAGGGGTTGAGAAATTGGATATATTTGTTGAATTTGTATTTTGTTGTTCTGTAGGAAGGAACGTCAACTGTAGTGGGTAAGAAGATTAAAAAATGTTTTGGCATCACTCAAGTTGCTCCGCTAGAGCCAGTTAATAAATATGGGATGGACTCTGATCACGGATTGGACAAAGATAACAAACGTAGTGAGTGCATGTCTATCAAAATTTTAATATTAAAATACAATGAACGGAAATGAGTAGCTCTGAATTGGATATCCATTTATTTTGAGGGTTTTCTTTGGCTTTTTTAAAAATATAACCGACTTCTTCCTGAAACAGCTTCAGCCCTCTCTGAAATTCATCCTTACTATTCATTTTATTTGATTGAAATATTCATTTCATTGCAATATTCATGAGTGGAGAGAGACACACCTTTATGTAAATTGTTTCCGTGTGAATAAATGTTCTCACTAGTTGATCTGTTACTGCATTTGTAGATAAGGAGTCTACCTCCCAAAGAGATCCTGAAGACAGCAAATCAGAAAGGAATTCTAAGGTACTGTCTCTTCTTGTGATTTGGAAATACCTGATTTCAGTGATGTTAAAACAAAGCTGGTGTTTGATTGAAGAAACAAAGTTACTTAGGAGGCAGACACTTACATAAGACAGAAAGACATAGCATTTATCATTCTGCTCTTACCACCTGGGAAAGAACAGGGTAGGCATAGTAGGGCAGTTTGTTTTGCAATCATTTAATATTATCATCTGTTTTGTAGAAGCTGTGAAGACGAATAGACTTCACAATTACAATGATAACTATGGTATCCATATCTTCTGGAGTCTCTCTCTATCTTTTTAGTGTTTATTAGGCTCCATAGAGCTCATGGAATTCTAAGAGTATGATGATATGCCTTTGTTCTCCATCCCTCTCCTTCTGTGCCTCCCACCCTGCTTCCTCTCACTTTCCCCCATCTCCTCTCCTTCGCTTGAGTTTATGTCCTTGATCTACATTACATTCCATGGCTCCTGTAAACATTTGGTTCAACAAGTAAAAAGCAAACAAAGACCTAGTATAGCAGGAATATAGGCAAGGCCAAAGACAATAATGAAATGGAAAAAGGACTATTTCATTATCTGCAATAAATTTCAAAGTAATCCCAGATCACTGAAACTATAGTAGCATAATATTCTTAACCACGAGCCTGACAACATTATAAAATAACGTTTATAAAGATGACACTTGCAGCAGTATTGAAATACACAAGCTTTTTGTCTTTTTGGTTTTTTTTTTTTTCATTTTTCGATTTAAGCTGCCCCTTTTAAGGGAAAACATGAGATATTTGTTTTTCTGTGTCCAGCTTCTTTCCCCCTACATCCAGTGGCATTCATTTTGGTGCAAATGCCAGAATTTCATTCTTTTAAATGACTGAATACTCTTACACTGTTTACATGAGCCACGTTTTCTCTATCCATTCATCTTCAAAAGGGGACTTTGGTTTCCTCTTTTGCCTTTAGTGAACACTGCAGCTATGATATGGTGGTGCACAGATATCCTCAATACAGTACCTTCCTGTCTTTAGGTGTATACGCAGAGGTGGGATTGCTAGATCATATGGCATTTCTATTACTAGTTCTTAAAGAATCTCCATACTTCTGTAGACAATAGCAGAACTAATTGACATTTCCACCAACAATGTACAGGTGTCCACCTTACTGCACATCCTTGCTAGTTCTTGTTACTTCTTTTGACTTTGAGCCATCCTGAGAGTTACAGGGGTGATATCTCATTAAGGCATTGATTGGTTTTTCCTAGGAGGGTGTTGATGTTGATCAATTTTTCATGTTTGTTGCCATTGTATCTCTTTTCAGACATGTCTGTTGAAGTGCTTTGCCCATTTCTGAACTAGATTTGTTGTTTCTTCAAATGTACTTGAAGATATTTCTCATCTGGGAAATACTGGCTGAAGATATTTCTGATCTGGGAAAGAGTTCACACCTATGTAGTATAAGCTTCTCTTTACCCATGTCTGAAGTTACATGAAGGCGAGATTTGGGGGCTATCTAGACACTCACTTCAGCCAACTTTCTTGCCTTTAGGACCTAGGAAAAAAGAATGCAGAGCTAAACTCTTGGCCCAGTGGTGAAGAAGTCAGATGAGCTATCTACCTCACACCTAGGATGGCTTTCTGTCCTTTTCCTGTGCCTAATTCTAACTTTCAGCCAGGAGGCACCGTGACAGGCTTCCATGGATTAATAATTCAGTCTTTGCTACCCACTGGGAGAAATTGACTGAGTCCCCAGCTCCTGATTTTACAAAACCCTAGACTGGATTTTGCAGAAATATGAATAATGAAACCCTCTACAGGATTCTGTCTGATCTCTCCCTTTCGCTCTCTCCCTCTGATTCTATTGTCTATGTATATCCTAAATATGACACATTTATGGGCCACAGTGTTGTATTTCAATGCATTATATATATATATGACTATATATTGTCTATTGCCATTTCTTTTCAAAATTCTTGAGTGACTAAATATGACACATTTAAGGGCCACAGTGTGGTATTCAATACATGTATATTGTGTGTATTGAACAAAACAGGACCACTAAGATGTTTCGTTCCTTCGTGTTACTTTATGATTGCAGGTTGTAGGATTCTTCTGTTTGCTCATGCGGTGTGTGTTAGGTTATTGTAAACATAATCGCCTCACAACTTTGTTCTTGCTCTCTCTGTGCTGGCTCTCTGAGCCTATTGCCATTTTGAGTTGTCCTTACTCCCTTACCAAAGATTTCCTTCAGTCAGTCTCTTGGACACCGGGTGTTTCCTTTGCTGTGCTGGAGGTGATTGCAGTAGTAAGTCATTCCTTCAATGCAACACATTTCAGATTGTCTCCATCCCCCATAACCTCCCACCCCCTAGTTTTTGTTTTGTGTTCAGTGTTTGTTTTTTTGTTTGTTTATCCTTTGACAAAATGTGGTTTCTAAGTTCTCTGTGTACATCCAATCTGGTATTGCCTAACTGAAGACGTTTGTGTACATTGTGTATTTCCTGCCAGAGTGGGCCCTTAAAAATCTTTGCAGTCATGTAATTCAGCTGCTTATTGAGTAGATTTCCATTCCAGTGGGGGAGAATTCACATTCCAGCATGACCATTGGTTTGGTCCTTGGGTCTTAAATCTGCCATACCTCACTAAATCCCATTCTACTCAAGTAGTACGTTCCCATTGTAGCTCCATATCTGGGGCTGCTAATTTGCCTTGTTTATGCCTATACCATATTTTGCCTCATCTGTGCTGTATAGAATGCCTTCATGACTTACTTTTGATTTCATTTGATCTGCGTTTCAAAATGTAGCCCCAAATAAGCAATATTTGCTGACCTTCCAAGATTGAATTGAGGATACACTTCTCCACCTATTCTTCAACTACATATAGACTTCAACGATGGATACAGTGATTTATACTTTTCTGTTCTATTTCCCCATGTCAACCTCTAACTGAACATGGGGTAGAATCTGCTGTTTGTTTATATGCTTAGATTTTTCAAGGACTGGGCCTATGACTCGATACACATAGTAAATCCTGTCTCACTGAATGAGTAGCTGAGGGGTTGAGAAATTGGATATATTTGTTGAATTTGTATTTTGTTGTTCTGTAGGAAGGAACGTCAACTGTAGTGGGTAAGAAGATTAAAAAATGTTTTGGCATCACTCAAGTTGCTCCGCTAGAGCCAGTTAATAAATATGGGATGGACTCTGATCACGGATTGGACAAAGATAACAAACGTAGTGAGTGCATGTCTATCAAAATTTTAATATTAAAATACAATGAACGGAAATGAGTAGCTCTGAATTGGATATCCATTTATTTTGAGGGTTTTCTTTGGCTTTTTTAAAAATATAACCGACTTCTTCCTGAAACAGCTTCAGCCCTCTCTGAAATTCATCCTTACTATTCATTTTATTTGATTGAAATATTCATTTCATTGCAATATTCATGAGTGGAGAGAGACACACCTTTATGTAAATTGTTTCCGTGTGAATAAATGTTCTCACTAGTTGATCTGTTACTGCATTTGTAGATAAGGAGTCTACCTCCCAAAGAGATCCTGAAGACAGCAAATCAGAAAGGAATTCTAAGGTACTGTCTCTTCTTGTGATTTGGAAATACCTGATTTCAGTGATGTTAAAACAAAGCTGGTGTTTGATTGAAGAAACAAAGTTACTTAGGAGGCAGACACTTACATAAGACAGAAAGACATAGCATTTATCATTCTGCTCTTACCACCTGGGAAAGAACAGGGTAGGCATAGTAGGGCAGTTTGTTTTGCAATCATTTAATATTATCATCTGTTTTGTAGAAGCTGTGAAGACGAATAGACTTCACAATTACAATGATAACTATGGTATCCATATCTTCTGGAGTCTCTCTCTATCTTTTTAGTGTTTATTAGGCTCCATAGAGCTCATGGAATTCTAAGAGTATGATGATATGCCTTTGTTCTCCATCCCTCTCCTTCTGTGCCTCCCACCCTGCTTCCTCTCACTTTCCCCCATCTCCTCTCCTTCGCTTTGAGTTTATGTCCTTGATCTACATTACATTCCATGGCTCCTGTAAACATTTGGTTCAACAAGTAAAAAGCAAACAAAGACCTAGTATAGCAGGAATATAGGCAAGGCCAAAGACAATAATGAAATGGAAAAAGGACTATTTCATTATCTGCAATAAATTTCAAAGTAATCCCAGATCACTGAAACTATAGTAGCATAATATTCTTAACCACGAGCCTGACAACATTATAAAATAACGTTTATAAAGATGACACTTGCAGCAGTATTGAAATACACAAGCTTTTTGTCTTTTTGGTTTTTTTTTTTTCATTTTTCGATTTAAGCTGCCCCTTTTAAGGGAAAACATGAGATATTTGTTTTTCTGTGTCCAGCTTCTTTCCCCCTACATCCAGTGGCATTCATTTTGGTGCAAATGCCAGAATTTCATTCTTTTAAATGACTGAATACTCTTACACTGTTTACATGAGCCACGTTTTCTCTATCCATTCATCTTCAAAAGGGGACTTTGGTTTCCTCTTTTGCCTTTAGTGAACACTGCAGCTATGATATGGTGGTGCACAGATATCCTCAATACAGTACCTTCCTGTCTTTAGGTGTATACGCAGAGGTGGGATTGCTAGATCATATGGCATTTCTATTACTAGTTCTTAAAGAATCTCCATACTTCTGTAGACAATAGCAGGACTAATTGACATTTCCACCAACAATGTACAGGTGTCCACCTTACTGCACATCCTTGCTAGTTCTTGTTACTTCTTTTGACTTTGAGCCATCCTGAGAGTTACAGGGGTGATATCTCATTAAGGCATTGATTGGTTTTTCCTAGGAGGGTGTTGATGTTGATCAATTTTTCATGTTTGTTGCCATTGTATCTCTTTTCAGACATGTCTGTTGAAGTGCTTTGCCCATTTCTGAACTAGATTTGTTGTTTCTTCAAATGTACTTGAAGATATTTCTCATCTGGGAAATACTGGCTGAAGATATTTCTGATCTGGGAAAGAGTTCACACCTATGTAGTATAAGCTTCTCTTTACCCATGTCTGAAGTTACATGAAGGCGAGATTTGGGGGCTATCTAGACACTCACTTCAGCCAACTTTCTTGCCTTTAGGACCTAGGAAAAAAGAATGCAGAGCTAAACTCTTGGCCCAGTGGTGAAGAAGTCAGATGAGCTATCTACCTCACACCTAGGATGGCTTTCTGTCCTTTTCCTGTGCCTAATTCTAACTTTCAGCCAGGAGGCACCGTGACAGGCTTCCATGGATTAATAATTCAGTCTTTGCTACCCACTGGGAGAAATTGACTGAGTCCCCAGCTCCTGATTTTACAAAACCCTAGACTGGATTTTGCAGAAATATGAATAATGAAACCCTCTACAGGATTCTGTCTGATCTCTCCCTTTCGCTCTCTCCCTCTGATTCTATTGTCTATGTATATCCTAAATATGACACATTTATGGGCCACAGTGTTGTATTTCAATGCATTATATATATATATATGACTATATATTGTCTATTCCCATTTCTTTTCAAAATTCTTGAGTGACTAAATATGACACATTTAAGGGCCACAGTGTGGTATTCAATACATGTATATTGTGTGTATTGAACAAAACAGGACCACTAAGATGTTTCGTTCCTTCGTGTTACTTTATGATTGCAGGTTGTAGGATTCTTCTGTTTGCTCATGCGGTGTGTGTTAGGTTATTGTAAACATAATCGCCTCACAACTTTGTTCTTGCTCTCTCTGTGCTGGCTCTCTGAGCCTATTGCCATTTTGAGTTGTCCTTACTCCCTTACCAAAGATTTCCTTCAGTCAGTCTCTTGGACACCGGGTGTTTCCTTTGCTGTGCTGGAGGTGATTGCAGTAGTAAGTCATTCCTTCAATGCAACACATTTCAGATTGTCTCCATCCCCCATAACCTCCCACCCCCTAGTTTTTGTTTTGTGTTCAGTGTTTGTTTGTTTGTTTGTTTTTCCTTTGACAAAATGTGGTTTCTAAGTTCTCTGTGTACATCCAATCTGGTATTGCCTAACTGAAGACGTTTGTGTACATTGTGTATGTCCTGCCAGAGTGGGCCCTTAAAAATCTTTGCAGTCATGTAATTCAGCTGCTTATTGAGTAGATTTCCATTCCAGTGGGGGAGAATTCACATTCCAGCATGACCATTGGTTTGGTCCTTGGGTCTTAAATCTGCCATACCTCACTAAATCCCATTCTACTCAAGTAGTACGTTCCCATTGTAGCTCCATATCTGGGGCTGCTAATTTGCCTTGTTTATGCCTATACCATATTTTGCCTCATCTGTGCTGTATAGAATGCCTTCATGACTTACTTTTGATTTCATTTGATCTGCGTTTCAAAATGTAGCCCCAAATAAGCAATATTTGCTGACCTTCCAAGATTGAATTGAGGATACACTTCTCCACCTATTCTTCAACTACATATAGACTTCAACGATGGATACAGTGATTTATACTTTTCTGTTCTATTTCCCCATGTCAACCTCTAACTGAACATGGGGTAGAATCTGCTGTTTGTTTATATGCTTAGATTTTTCAAGGACTGGGCCTATGACTCGATACACATAGTAAATCCTGTCTCACTGAATGAGTAGCTGAGGGGTTGAGAAATTGGATATATTTGTTGAATTTGTATTTTGTTGTTCTGTAGGAAGGAACGTCAATTGTAGTGGGTAAGAAGATTAAAAAACGTTTTGGCATCACTCAAGTTGCTCCGCTAGAGCCAGTTAATAAATATGGGATGGACTCTGATCACGGATTGGACAAAGATAACAAACGTAGTGAGTGCATGTCTATCAAAATTTTAATATTAAAATACAATGAACGGAAATGAGTAGCTCTGAATTGGATATCCATTTATTTTGAGGGTTTTCTTTGGCTTTTTTAAAAATATAACCGACTTCTTCCTGAAACAGCTTCAGCCCTCTCTGAAATTCATCCTTACTATTCATTTTATTTGATTGAAATATTCATTTCATTGCAATATTCATGAGTGGAGAGAGACGCACCTTTATGTAAATTGTTTCCGTGTGAATAAATGTTCTCACTAGTTGATCTGTTACTGCATTTGTAGATAAGGAGTCTACCTCCCAAAGAGATCCTGAAGACAGCAAATCAGAAAGGAATTCTAAGGTACTGTCTCTTCTTGTGATTTGGAAATACCTAATTTCAGTGATGTTAAAACAAAGCTGGTGTTTGATTGAAGAAACAAAGTTACTTAGGAGGCAGACACTTACATAAGACAGAAAGACATAGCATTTATCATTCTGCTCTTACCACCTGGGAAAGAACAGGGTGGGCATAGTAGGGCAGCTAGTTTTGCAATCATTTAATATTATCATCTGTTTTGTAGAAGCTGTGAAGACGAATAGACTTCACAATTACAATGATAACTATGGTATCCATATCTTCTGGAGTCTCTCTCTATCTTTTTAGTGTTTATTAGGCTCCATAGAGCTCATGGAATTCTAAGAGTATAATGATATGCCTTTGTCCTCCATCCCTCTCCTTCTGTGCCTCCCACCCTGCTTCCTCTCACTTTCCCCCCCCCTCTCCTCTCCTTCGCTTTGAGTTTATGTCCTTGATCTACATTACATTCCATGGCTCCTGTAAACATTTGGTTCAACAAGTAAAAAGCAAACAAAGACCTAGTATAGCAGGAATATAGGCAAGGCCAAAGACAATAATGAAATGGAAAAAGGACTATTTCATTATCTGCAATAAATTTCAAAGTAATCCCAGATCACTGAAACTATAGTAGCATAATATTCTTAACCACGAGCCTGACAACATTATAAAATAACGTTTATAAAGATGACACTTGCAGCAGTATTGAAATACACAAGCTTTTTGTCTTTTTTTGTTTTTTTTTTTGTTTTTTTTTCATTTTTCGATTTAAGCTGCCCCTTTTGAGGGAAAACATGAGATATTTGTTTTTCTGTGTCCAGCTTCTTTCCCCCTACATCCAGTGGCATTCATTTTGGTGCAAATGCCAGAATTTCATTCTTTTAAATGACTGAACACTCTTACACTGTTTACATGAGCCACGTTTTCTCTATCCATTCATCTTCTTTTTTTTTTTTTTTTTTTTTTTTTTTTTTTTATAAAGCTTTTATTTAAAGAATATAAATTTCCAAAGAACAGCTCATGGACCACAATGGCTCCCCCCCCACACAACTTCCCTCCCTCCCCCCACCCTCCACTTTTCCCGCTCCCTCTCCCCTTCCATTCACATCAAGATTCATTTTCAATTCTCTTTATACACAGGAGATCAATTTAGTACATATTACGTAAAGATTTCAACGGTTTGCCCTCGCATAGAGACACAAAATGATAATACTGTTGGAGTACTAGTTACAGTATTAATTCACAATGTACAGCACATTAAGGACAGAGATCCTACATGATTTTTTTTTTTTTAAAAATTGATTAATTGTCTATGCAATTTCCAGTTTAACACCAAGATTTTTTAATCATTTGCAATTATCTTTATATAAAGAAGATCGATTCAATATATACTATGTAAGGATTTCATCAGTTTGCACCCACACAGAAACACAAAGTGTAAAAATACTGTTTCAGTACTAGTAATAGCATCACTTCACATTGGATAACACATTAAGGACAGATCCCTCATGAGACGTAAGTACACAGTGACTCCTGATGTTGATTTAGCAATTTGACACTCATGTTTATGGCGTCAGTAATCTCCCTAGGCTCTGGTCATGAGTTGCCGAGGCTATGGAAGCCTTTAGGGTTAGCCGACTTCGATCTTATTCCCACAGGGCCATAGTCAAAGTGGAAGTTCTCTCCTCCCTTCAGAGAAAGGTACCTCCTTCTTTGATGGCCCCGTTCTTTCCACTGGGATCTCACTCGCAGAGATCTTTCATTTAGGTCTTCTGTTTTTTCCAGAGTGTCTTAGCTTTCCATGCCTAAAATATTCTCATGGGCTCTTGAGCCAGATCCGAATGCCTTAAGGGCTGATTCTGAGGCCAGAGTGCTATTTAGGACATCTGCCATTCTATGAGTCTGCTGTGTATCCTGCGTCCCATGTTGGATCATTCTCTCCCTTTTTCATTCTATCAGTTAGTATTAGCAGACACTAGTCTTGTTTGTGTGATCCCTTTGGCTCTTAGACCTATCAGTGTGATCAATTGTGAGCTGAAATTGATCACTTGCACTAGTGAGATGGCCTTGGTACATGCCACCTTGATGGGGTTGTATTGGAAACCCCTGGCACAATTCTAACTCCATCATTTGGGGCCGTTCCGATTGAGCCTGTCCCAAGTTTTACATCTCCTCCCTCTCTTATTCCCACTCTTATATTTCACAGAGATCACTTTTCAGTTAAAATTTAAACACCTAAGAATAATTCATCTTCAAAAGGGGACTTTGGTTTCCTCTTTTGCCTTTAGTGAACACTGCAGCTATGATATGGTGGTGCACAGATATCCTCAATACAGTACCTTCCTGTCTTTAGGTGTATACGCAGAGGTGGGATTGCTAGATCATATGGCATTTCTATTACTAGTTCTTAAAGAATCTCCATACTTCTGTAGACAATAGCAGGACTAATTGACATTTCCACCAACAATGTACAGGTGTCCACCTTACTGCACATCCTTGCTAGTTCTTGTTACTTCTTTTGACTTTGAGCCATCCTGAGAGTTACAGGGGTGATATCTCATTAAGGCATTGATTGGTTTTTCCTAGGAGGGTGTTGATGTTGATCAATTTTTCATGTTTGTTGCCATTGTATCTCTTTTCAGACATGTCTGTTGAAGTGCTTTGCCCATTTCTGAACTAGATTTGTTGTTTCTTCAAATGTACTTGAAGATATTTCTCATCTGGGAAATACTGGCTGAAGATATTTCTGATCTGGGAAAGAGTTCACACCTATGTAGTATAAGCTTCTCTTTACCCATGTCTGAAGTTACATGAAGGCGAGATTTGGGGGCTATCTAGACACTCACTTCAGCCAACTTTCTTGCCTTTAGGACCTAGGAAAAAAGAATGCGGAGCTAAACTCTTGGCCCAGTGGTGAAGAAGTCAGATGAGCTATCTACCTCACACCTAGGATGGCTTTCTGTCCTTTTCCTGTGCCTAATTCTAACTTTCAGCCAGGAGGCACCGTGACAGGCTTCCATGGATTAATAATTCAGTCTTTGCTACCCATTGGGAGAAATTGACTGAGTCCCCAGCTCCTGATTTTACAAAACCCTAGACTGGATTTTGCAGAAATATGAATAATGAAACCCTCTACAGGATTCTGTCTGATCTCTCCCTTTCGCTCTCTCCCTCTGATTCTATTGTCTATGTATATCCTAAATATGACACATTTATGGGCCACAGTGTTGTATTACAATGCATTATATATATATATATATATATGACTATATATTGTCTATTCCCATTTCTTTTCAAAATTCTTGAGTGACTAAATATGACACATTTAAGGGCCACAGTGTGGTATTCAATACATGTATATTGTGTGTATTGAACAAAACAGGACCACTAAGATGTTTCGTTCCTTCGTGTTACTTTATGATTGCAGGTTGTAGGATTCTTCTGTTTGCTCATGCGGTGTGTGTTAGGTTATTGTAAACATAATCGCCTCACAACTTTGTTCTTGCTCTCTCTGTGCTGGCTCTCTGAGCCTATTGCCATTTTGAGTTGTCCTTACTCCCTTACCAAAGATTTCCTTCAGTCAGTCTCTTGGACACCGGGTGTTTCCTTTGCTGTGCTGGAGGTGATTGCAGTAGTAAGTCATTCCTTCAATGCAACACATTTCAGATTGTCTCCATCCCCCATAACCTCCCACCCCCTAGTTTTTGTTTTGTGTTCAGTGTTTGTTTGTTTGTTTGTTTTTCCTTTGACAAAATGTGGTTTCTAAGTTCTCTGTGTACATCCAATCTGGTATTGCCTAACTGAAGACGTTTGTGTACATTGTGTATGTCCTGCCAGAGTGGGCCCTTAAAAATCTTTGCAGTCATGTAATTCAGCTGCTTATTGAGTAGATTTCCATTCCAGTGGGGGAGAATTCACATTCCAGCATGACCATTGGTTTGGTCCTTGGGTCTTAAATCTGCCATACCTCACTAAACCCCATTCTACTCAAGTAGTACGTTCCCATTGTAGCTCCATATCTGGGGCTGCTAATTTGCCTTGTTTATGCCTATACCATATTTTGCCTCATCTGTGCTGTATAGAATGCCTTCATGACTTACTTTTGATTTCATTTGATCTGCGTTTCAAAATGTAGCCCCAAATAAGCAATATTTGCTGACCTTCCAAGATTGAATTGAGGATACACTTCTCCGCCTATTCTTCAACTACATATAGACTTCAACGATGGATACAGTGATTTATACTTTTCTGTTCTATTTCCCCATGTCAACCTCTAACTGAACATGGGGTAGAATCTGCTGTTTGTTTATATGCTTAGATTTTTCAAGGACTGGGCCTATGACTCGATACACATAGTAAATCCTGTCTCACTGAATGAGTAGCTGAGGGGTTGAGAAATTGGATATATTTGTTGAATTTGTATTTTGTTGTTCTGTAGGAAGGAACGTCAACTGTAGTGGGTAAGAAGATTAAAAAATGTTTTGGCATCACTCAAGTTGCTCCGCTAGAGCCAGTTAATAAATATGGGATGGACTCTGATCACGGATTGGACAAAGATAACAAACGTAGTGAGTGCATGTCTATCAAAATTTTAATATTAAAATACAATGAACGGAAATGAGTAGCTCTGAATTGGATATCCATTTATTTTGAGGGTTTTCTTTGGCTTTTTTAAAAATATAACCGACTTCTTCCTGAAACAGCTTCAGCCCTCTCTGAAATTCATCCTTACTATTCATTTTATTTGATTGAAATATTCATTTCATTGCAATATTCATGAGTGGAGAGAGACACACCTTTATGTAAATTGTTTCCGTGTGAATAAATGTTCTCACTAGTTGATCTGTTACTGCATTTGTAGATAAGGAGTCTACCTCCCAAAGAGATCCTGAAGACAGCAAATCAGAAAGGAATTCTAAGGTACTGTCTCTTCTTGTGATTTGGAAATACCTGATTTCAGTGATGTTAAAACAAAGCTGGTGTTTGATTGAAGAAACAAAGTTACTTAGGAGGCAGACACTTACATAAGACAGAAAGACATAGCATTTATCATTCTGCTCTTACCACCTGGGAAAGAACAGGGTAGGCATAGTAGGGCAGTTTGTTTTGCAATCATTTAATATTATCATCTGTTTTGTAGAAGCTGTGAAGACGAATAGACTTCACAATTACAATGATAACTATGGTATCCATATCTTCTGGAGTCTCTCTCTATCTTTTTAGTGTTTATTAGGCTCCATAGAGCTCATGGAATTCTAAGAGTATGATGATATGCCTTTGTTCTCCATCCCTCTCCTTCTGTGCCTCCCACCCTGCTTCCTCTCACTTTCCCCCATCTCCTCTCCTTCGCTTTGAGTTTATGTCCTTGATCTACATTACATTCCATGGCTCCTGTAAACATTTGGTTCAACAAGTAAAAAGCAAACAAAGACCTAGTATAGCAGGAATATAGGCAAGGCCAAAGACAATAATGAAATGGAAAAAGGACTATTTCATTATCTGCAATAAATTTCAAAGTAATCCCAGATCACTGAAACTATAGTAGCATAATATTCTTAACCACGAGCCTGACAACATTATAAAATAACGTTTATAAAGATGACACTTGCAGCAGTATTGAAATACACAAGCTTTTTGTCTTTTTGGTTTTTTTTTTTTTCATTTTTCGATTTAAGCTGCCCCTTTTAAGGGAAAACATGAGATATTTGTTTTTCTGTGTCCAGCTTCTTTCCCCCTACATCCAGTGGCATTCATTTTGGTGCAAATGCCAGAATTTCATTCTTTTAAATGACTGAATACTCTTACACTGTTTACATGAGCCACGTTTTCTCTATCCATTCATCTTCAAAAGGGGACTTTGGTTTCCTCTTTTGCCTTTAGTGAACACTGCAGCTATGATATGGTGGTGCACAGATATCCTCAATACAGTACCTTCCTGTCTTTAGGTGTATACGCAGAGGTGGGATTGCTAGATCATATGGCATTTCTATTACTAGTTCTTAAAGAATCTCCATACTTCTGTAGACAATAGCAGGACTAATTGACATTTCCACCAACAATGTACAGGTGTCCACCTTACTGCACATCCTTGCTAGTTCTTGTTACTTCTTTTGACTTTGAGCCATCCTGAGAGTTACAGGGGTGATATCTCATTAAGGCATTGATTGGTTTTTCCTAGGAGGGTGTTGATGTTGATCAATTTTTCATGTTTGTTGCCATTGTATCTCTTTTCAGACATGTCTGTTGAAGTGCTTTGCCCATTTCTGAACTAGATTTGTTGTTTCTTCAAATGTACTTGAAGATATTTCTCATCTGGGAAATACTGGCTGAAGATATTTCTGATCTGGGAAAGAGTTCACACCTATGTAGTATAAGCTTCTCTTTACCCATGTCTGAAGTTACATGAAGGCGAGATTTGGGGGCTATCTAGACACTCACTTCAGCCAACTTTCTTGCCTTTAGGACCTAGGAAAAAAGAATGCAGAGCTAAACTCTTGGCCCAGTGGTGAAGAAGTCAGATGAGCTATCTACCTCACACCTAGGATGGCTTTCTGTCCTTTTCCTGTGCCTAATTCTAACTTTCAGCCAGGAGGCACCGTGACAGGCTTCCATGGATTAATAATTCAGTCTTTGCTACCCACTGGGAGAAATTGACTGAGTCCCCAGCTCCTGATTTTACAAAACCCTAGACTGGATTTTGCAGAAATATGAATAATGAAACCCTCTACAGGATTCTGTCTGATCTCTCCCTTTCGCTCTCTCCCTCTGATTCTATTGTCTATGTATATCCTAAATATGACACATTTATGGGCCACAGTGTTGTATTTCAATGCATTATATATATATATATGACTATATATTGTCTATTCCCATTTCTTTTCAAAATTCTTGAGTGACTAAATATGACACATTTAAGGGCCACAGTGTGGTATTCAATACATGTATATTGTGTGTATTGAACAAAACAGGACCACTAAGATGTTTCGTTCCTTCGTGTTACTTTATGATTGCAGGTTGTAGGATTCTTCTGTTTGCTCATGCGGTGTGTGTTAGGTTATTGTAAACATAATCGCCTCACAACTTTGTTCTTGCTCTCTCTGTGCTGGCTCTCTGAGCCTATTGCCATTTTGAGTTGTCCTTACTCCCTTACCAAAGATTTCCTTCAGTCAGTCTCTTGGACACCGGGTGTTTCCTTTGCTGTGCTGGAGGTGATTGCAGTAGTAAGTCATTCCTTCAATGCAACACATTTCAGATTGTCTCCATCCCCCATAACCTCCCACCCCCTAGTTTTTGTTTTGTGTTCAGTGTTTGTTTTTTTGTTTGTTTATCCTTTGACAAAATGTGGTTTCTAAGTTCTCTGTGTACATCCAATCTGGTATTGCCTAACTGAAGACGTTTGTGTACATTGTGTATTTCCTGCCAGAGTGGGCCCTTAAAAATCTTTGCAGTCATGTAATTCAGCTGCTTATTGAGTAGATTTCCATTCCAGTGGGGGAGAATTCACATTCCAGCATGACCATTGGTTTGGTCCTTGGGTCTTAAATCTGCCATACCTCACTAAATCCCATTCTACTCAAGTAGTACGTTCCCATTGTAGCTCCATATCTGGGGCTGCTAATTTGCCTTGTTTATGCCTATACCATATTTTGCCTCATCTGTGCTGTATAGAATGCCTTCATGACTTACTTTTGATTTCATTTGATCTGCGTTTCAAAATGTAGCCCCAAATAAGCAATATTTGCTGACCTTCCAAGATTGAATTGAGGATACACTTCTCCGCCTATTCTTCAACTACATATAGACTTCAACGATGGATACAGTGATTTATACTTTTCTGTTCTATTTCCCCATGTCAACCTCTAACTGAACATGGGGTAGAATCTGCTGTTTGTTTATATGCTTAGATTTTTCAAGGACTGGGCCTATGACTCGATACACATAGTAAATCCTGTCTCACTGAATGAGTAGCTGAGGGGTTGAGAAATTGGATATATTTGTTGAATTTGTATTTTGTTGTTCTGTAGGAAGGAACGTCAACTGTAGTGGGTAAGAAGATTAAAAAATGTTTTGGCATCACTCAAGTTGCTCCGCTAGAGCCAGTTAATAAATATGGGATGGACTCTGATCACGGATTGGACAAAGATAACAAACGTAGTGAGTGCATGTCTATCAAAATTTTAATATTAAAATACAATGAACGGAAATGAGTAGCTCTGAATTGGATATCCATTTATTTTGAGGGTTTTCTTTGGCTTTTTTAAAAATATAACCGACTTCTTCCTGAAACAGCTTCAGCCCTCTCTGAAATTCATCCTTACTATTCATTTTATTTGATTGAAATATTCATTTCATTGCAATATTCATGAGTGGAGAGAGACACACCTTTATGTAAATTGTTTCCGTGTGAATAAATGTTCTCACTAGTTGATCTGTTACTGCATTTGTAGATAAGGAGTCTACCTCCCAAAGAGATCCTGAAGACAGCAAATCAGAAAGGAATTCTAAGGTACTGTCTCTTCTTGTGATTTGGAAATACCTGATTTCAGTGATGTTAAAACAAAGCTGGTGTTTGATTGAAGAAACAAAGTTACTTAGGAGGCAGACACTTACATAAGACAGAAAGACATAGCATTTATCATTCTGCTCTTACCACCTGGGAAAGAACAGGGTAGGCATAGTAGGGCAGTTTGTTTTGCAATCATTTAATATTATCATCTGTTTTGTAGAAGCTGTGAAGACGAATAGACTTCACAATTACAATGATAACTATGGTATCCATATCTTCTGGAGTCTCTCTCTATCTTTTTAGTGTTTATTAGGCTCCATAGAGCTCATGGAATTCTAAGAGTATGATGATATGCCTTTGTTCTCCATCCCTCTCCTTCTGTGCCTCCCACCCTGCTTCCTCTCACTTTCCCCCATCTCCTCTCCTTCGCTTTGAGTTTATGTCCTTGATCTACATTACATTCCATGGCTCCTGTAAACATTTGGTTCAACAAGTAAAAAGCAAACAAAGACCTAGTATAGCAGGAATATAGGCAAGGCCAAAGACAATAATGAAATGGAAAAAGGACTATTTCATTATCTGCAATAAATTTCAAAGTAATCCCAGATCACTGAAACTATAGTAGCATAATATTCTTAACCACGAGCCTGACAACATTATAAAATAACGTTTATAAAGATGACACTTGCAGCAGTATTGAAATACACAAGCTTTTTGTCTTTTTGGTTTTTTTTTTTTTCATTTTTCGATTTAAGCTGCCCCTTTTAAGGGAAAACATGAGATATTTGTTTTTCTGTGTCCAGCTTCTTTCCCCCTACATCCAGTGGCATTCATTTTGGTGCAAATGCCAGAATTTCATTCTTTTAAATGACTGAATACTCTTACACTGTTTACATGAGCCACGTTTTCTCTATCCATTCATCTTCAAAAGGGGACTTTGGTTTCCTCTTTTGCCTTTAGTGAACACTGCAGCTATGATA
Source organism: Sylvilagus floridanus (assembly GCA_949820135.1). Classification (NCBI taxonomy): domain Eukaryota; kingdom Metazoa; phylum Chordata; class Mammalia; order Lagomorpha; family Leporidae; genus Sylvilagus; species Sylvilagus floridanus. The sequence goes on along the minus strand of OX463240.1, from coordinate 19,016,886 downwards.
TGGTGGTGCACAGATATCCTCAATACAGTACCTTCCTGTCTTTAGGTGTATACGCAGAGGTGGGATTGCTAGATCATATGGCATTTCTATTACTAGTTCTTAAAGAATCTCCATACTTCTGTAGACAATAGCAGGACTAATTGACATTTCCACCAACAATGTACAGGTGTCCACCTTACTGCACATCCTTGCTAGTTCTTGTTACTTCTTTTGACTTTGAGCCATCCTGAGAGTTACAGGGGTGATATCTCATTAAGGCATTGATTGGTTTTTCCTAGGAGGGTGTTGATGTTGATCAATTTTTCATGTTTGTTGCCATTGTATCTCTTTTCAGACATGTCTGTTGAAGTGCTTTGCCCATTTCTGAACTAGATTTGTTGTTTCTTCAAATGTACTTGAAGATATTTCTCATCTGGGAAATACTGGCTGAAGATATTTCTGATCTGGGAAAGAGTTCACACCTATGTAGTATAAGCTTCTCTTTACCCATGTCTGAAGTTACATGAAGGCGAGATTTGGGGGCTATCTAGACACTCACTTCAGCCAACTTTCTTGCCTTTAGGACCTAGGAAAAAAGAATGCAGAGCTAAACTCTTGGCCCAGTGGTGAAGAAGTCAGATGAGCTATCTACCTCACACCTAGGATGGCTTTCTGTCCTTTTCCTGTGCCTAATTCTAACTTTCAGCCAGGAGGCACCGTGACAGGCTTCCATGGATTAATAATTCAGTCTTTGCTACCCACTGGGAGAAATTGACTGAGTCCCCAGCTCCTGATTTTACAAAACCCTAGACTGGATTTTGCAGAAATATGAATAATGAAACCCTCTACAGGATTCTGTCTGATCTCTCCCTTTCGCTCTCTCCCTCTGATTCTATTGTCTATGTATATCCTAAATATGACAAATTTATGGGCCACAGTGTTGTATTTCAATGCATTATATATATATATGACTATATATTGTCTATTCCCATTTCTTTTCAAAATTCTTGAGTGACTAAATATGACACATTTAAGGGCCACAGTGTGGTATTCAATACATGTATATTGTGTGTATTGAACAAAACAGGACCACTAAGATGTTTCGTTCCTTCGTGTTACTTTATGATTGCAGGTTGTAGGATTCTTCTGTTTGCTCATGCGGTGTGTGTTAGGTTATTGTAAACATAATCGCCTCACAACTTTGTTCTTGCTCTCTCTGTGCTGGCTCTCTGAGCCTATTGCCATTTTGAGTTGTCCTTACTCCCTTACCAAAGATTTCCTTCAGTCAGTCTCTTGGACACCGGGTGTTTCCTTTGCTGTGCTGGAGGTGAGTGCAGTAGGAAGTCATTCCTTCAATGCAACACATTTCAGATTGTCTCCATCCCCCATAACCTCCCACCCCCTAGTTTTTGTTTTGTGTTCAGTGTTTGTTTTTTTGTTTGTTTATCCTTTGACAAAATGTGGTTTCTAAGTTCTCTGTGTACATCCAATCTGGTATTGCCTAACTGAAGACGTTTGTGTACATTGTGTATTTCCTGCCAGAGTGGGCCCTTAAAAATCTTTGCAGTCATGTAATTCAGCTGCTTATTGAGTAGATTTCCATTCCAGTGGGGGAGAATTCACATTCCAGCATGACCATTGGTTTGGTCCTTGGGTCTTAAATCTGCCATACCTCACTAAATCCCATTCTACTCAAGTAGTACGTTCCCATTGTAGCTCCATATCTGGGGCTGCTAATTTGCCTTGTTTATGCCTATACCATATTTTGCCTCATCTGTGCTGTATAGAATGCCTTCATGACTTACTTTTGATTTCATTTGATCTGCGTTTCAAAATGTAGCCCCAAATAAGCAATATTTGCTGACCTTCCAAGATTGAATTGAGGATACACTTCTCCACCTATTCTTCAACTACATATAGACTTCAACGATGGATACAGTGATTTATACTTTTCTGTTCTATTTCCCCATGTCAACCTCTAACTGAACATGGGGTAGAATCTGCTGTTTGTTTATATGCTTAGATTTTTCAAGGACTGGGCCTATGACTCGATACACATAGTAAATCCTGTCTCACTGAATGAGTAGCTGAGGGGTTGAGAAATTGGATATATTTGTTGAATTTGTATCTTGTTGTTCTGTAGGAAGGAACGTCAACTGTAGTGGGTAAGAAGATTAAAAAATGTTTTGGCATCACTCAAGTTGCTCCGCTAGAGCCAGTTAATAAATATGGGATGGACTCTGATCACGGATTGGACAAAGATAACAAACGTAGTGAGTGCATGTCTATCAAAATTTTAATATTAAAATACAATGAACGGAAATGAGTAGCTCTGAATTGGATATCCATTTATTTTGAGGGTTTTCTTTGGCTTTTTTAAAAATATAACCGACTTCTTCCTGAAACAGCTTCAGCCCTCTCTGAAATTCATCCTTACTATTCATTTTATTTGATTGAAATATTCATTTCATTGCAATATTCATGAGTGGAGAGAGACACACCTTTATGTAAATTGTTTCCGTGTGAATAAATGTTCTCACTAGTTGATCTGTTACTGCATTTGTAGATAAGGAGTCTACCTCCCAAAGAGATCCTGAAGACAGCAAATCAGAAAGGAATTCTAAGGTACTGTCTCTTCTTGTGATTTGGAAATACCTGATTTCAGTGATGTTAAAACAAAGCTGGTGTTTGATTGAAGAAACAAAGTTACTTAGGAGGCAGACACTTACATAAGACAGAAAGACATAGCATTTATCATTCTGCTCTTACCACCTGGGAAAGAACAGGGTAGGCATAGTAGGGCAGTTTGTTTTGCAATCATTTAATATTATCATCTGTTTTGTAGAAGCTGTGAAGACGAATAGACTTCACAATTACAATGATAACTATGGTATCCATATCTTCTGGAGTCTCTCTCTATCTTTTTAGTGTTTATTAGGCTCCATAGAGCTCATGGAATTCTAAGAGTATGATGATATGCCTTTGTTCTCCATCCCTCTCCTTCTGTGCCTCCCACCCTGCTTCCTCTCACTTTCCCCCATCTCCTCTCCTTCGCTTTGAGTTTATGTCCTTGATCTACATTACATTCCATGGCTCCTGTAAACATTTGGTTCAACAAGTAAAAAGCAAACAAAGACCTAGTATAGCAGGAATATAGGCAAGGCCAAAGACAATAATGAAATGGAAAAAGGACTATTTCATTATCTGCAATAAATTTCAAAGTAATCCCAGATCACTGAAACTATAGTAGCATAATATTCTTAACCACGAGCCTGACAACATTATAAAATAACGTTTATAAAGATGACACTTGCAGCAGTATTGAAATACACAAGCTTTTTGTCTTTTTGGTTTTTTTTTTTTTTCATTTTTCGATTTAAGCTGCCCCTTTTAAGGGAAAACATGAGATATTTGTTTTTCTGTGTCCAGCTTCTTTCCCCCTACATCCAGTGGCATTCATTTTGGTGCAAATGCCAGAATTTCATTCTTTTAAATGACTGAATACTCTTACACTGTTTACATGAGCCACGTTTTCTCTATCCATTCATCTTCAAAAGGGGACTTTGGTTTCCTCTTTTGCCTTTAGTGAACACTGCAGCTATGATATGGTGGTGCACAGATATCCTCAATACAGTACCTTCCTGTCTTTAGGTGTATACGCAGAGGTGGGATTGCTAGATCATATGGCATTTCTATTACTAGTTCTTAAAGAATCTCCATACTTCTGTAGACAATAGCAGGACTAATTGACATTTCCACCAACAATGTACAGGTGTCCACCTTACTGCACATCCTTGCTAGTTCTTGTTACTTCTTTTGACTTTGAGCCATCCTGAGAGTTACAGGGGTGATATCTCATTAAGGCATTGATTGGTTTTTCCTAGGAGGGTGTTGATGTTGATCAATTTTTCATGTTTGTTGCCATTGTATCTCTTTTCAGACATGTCTGTTGAAGTGCTTTGCCCATTTCTGAACTAGATTTGTTGTTTCTTCAAATGTACTTGAAGATATTTCTCATCTGGGAAATACTGGCTGAAGATATTTCTGATCTGGGAAAGAGTTCACACCTATGTAGTATAAGCTTCTCTTTACCCATGTCTGAAGTTACATGAAGGCGAGATTTGGGGGCTATCTAGACACTCACTTCAGCCAACTTTCTTGCCTTTAGGACCTAGGAAAAAAGAATGCAGAGCTAAACTCTTGGCCCAGTGGTGAAGAAGTCAGATGAGCTATCTACCTCACACCTAGGATGGCTTTCTGTCCTTTTCCTGTGCCTAATTCTAACTTTCAGCCAGGAGGCACCGTGACAGGCTTCCATGGATTAATAATTCAGTCTTTGCTACCCACTGGGAGAAATTGACTGAGTCCCCAGCTCCTGATTTTACAAAACCCTAGACTGGATTTTGCAGAAATATGAATAATGAAACCCTCTACAGGATTCTGTCTGATCTCTCCCTTTCGCTCTCTCCCTCTGATTCTATTGTCTATGTATATCCTAAATATGACACATTTATGGGCCACAGTGTTGTATTTCAATGCATTATATATATATATGACTATATATTGTCTATTCCCATTTCTTTTCAAAATTCTTGAGTGACTAAATATGACACATTTAAGGGCCACAGTGTGGTATTCAATACATGTATATTGTGTGTATTGAACAAAACAGGACCACTAAGATGTTTCGTTCCTTCGTGTTACTTTATGATTGCAGGTTGTAGGATTCTTCTGTTTGCTCATGCGGTGTGTGTTAGGTTATTGTAAACATAATCGCCTCACAACTTTGTTCTTGCTCTCTCTGTGCTGGCTCTCTGAGCCTATTGCCATTTTGAGTTGTCCTTACTCCCTTACCAAAGATTTCCTTCAGTCAGTCTCTTGGACACCGGGTGTTTCCTTTGCTGTGCTGGAGGTGAGTGCAGTAGGAAGTCATTCCTTCAATGCAACACATTTCAGATTGTCTCCATCCCCCATAACCTCCCACCCCCTAGTTTTTGTTTTGTGTTCAGTGTTTGTTTTTTTGTTTGTTTATCCTTTGACAAAATGTGGTTTCTAAGTTCTCTGTGTACATCCAATCTGGTATTGCCTAACTGAAGACGTTTGTGTACATTGTGTATGTCCTGCCAGAGTGGGCCCTTAAAAATCTTTGCAGTCATGTAATTCAGCTGCTTATTGAGTAGATTTCCATTCCAGTGGGGGAGAATTCACATTCCAGCATGACCATTGGTTTGGTCCTTGGGTCTTAAATCTGCCATACCTCACTAAATCCCATTCTACTCAAGTAGTACGTTCCCATTGTAGCTCCATATCTGGGGCTGCTAATTTGCCTTGTTTATGCCTATACCATATTTTGCCTCATCTGTGCTGTATAGAATGCCTTCATGACTTACTTTTGATTTCATTTGATCTGCGTTTCAAAATGTAGCCCCAAATAAGCAATATTTGCTGACCTTCCAAGATTGAATTGAGGATACACTTCTCCACCTATTCTTCAACTACATATAGACTTCAACGATGGATACAGTGATTTATACTTTTCTGTTCTATTTCCCCATGTCAACCTCTAACTGAACATGGGGTAGAATCTGCTGTTTGTTTATATGCTTAGATTTTTCAAGGACTGGGCCTATGACTCGATACACATAGTAAATCCTGTCTCACTGAATGAGTAGCTGAGGGGTTGAGAAATTGGATATATTTGTTGAATTTGTATTTTGTTGTTCTGTAGGAAGGAACGTCAACTGTAGTGGGTAAGAAGATTAAAAAACGTTTTGGCATCACTCAAGTTGCTCCGCTAGAGCCAGTTAATAAATATGGGATGGACTCTGATCACGGATTGGACAAAGATAACAAACGTAGTGAGTGCATGTCTATCAAAATTTTAATATTAAAATACAATGAACGGAAATGAGTAGCTCTGAATTGGATATCCATTTATTTTGAGGGTTTTCTTTGGCTTTTTTAAAAATATAACCGACTTCTTCCTGAAACAGCTTCAGCCCTCTCTGAAATTCATCCTTACTATTCATTTTATTTGATTGAAATATTCATTTCATTGCAATATTCATGAGTGGAGAGAGACACACCTTTATGTAAATTGTTTCCGTGTGAATAAATGTTCTCACTAGTTGATCTGTTACTGCATTTGTAGATAAGGAGTCTACCTCCCAAAGAGATCCTGAAGACAGCAAATCAGAAAGGAATTCTAAGGTACTGTCTCTTCTTGTGATTTGGAAATACCTAATTTCAGTGATGTTAAAACAAAGCTGGTGTTTGATTGAAGAAACAAAGTTACTTAGGAGGCAGACACTTACATAAGACAGAAAGACATAGCATTTATCATTCTGCTCTTACCACCTGGGAAAGAACAGGGTGGGCATAGTAGGGCAGCTAGTTTTGCAATCATTTAATATTATCATCTGTTTTGTAGAAGCTGTGAAGACGAATAGACTTCACAATTACAATGATAACTATGGTATCCATATCTTCTGGAGTCTCTCTCTATCTTTTTAGTGTTTATTAGGCTCCATAGAGCTCATGGAATTCTAAGAGTATAATGATATGCCTTTGTCCTCCATCCCTCTCCTTCTGTGCCTCCCACCCTGCTTCCTCTCACTTTCCCCCCCCCTCTCCTCTCCTTCGCTTTGAGTTTATGTCCTTGATCTACATTACATTCCATGGCTCCTGTAAACATTTGGTTCAACAAGTAAAAAGCAAACAAAGACCTAGTATAGCAGGAATATAGGCAAGGCCAAAGACAATAATGAAATGGAAAAAGGACTATTTCATTATCTGCAATAAATTTCAAAGTAATCCCAGATCACTGAAACTATAGTAGCATAATATTCTTAACCACGAGCCTGACAACATTATAAAATAACGTTTATAAAGATGACACTTGCAGCAGTATTGAAATACACAAGCTTTTTGTCTTTTTGGTTTTTTTTTTTTTCATTTTTCGATTTAAGCTGCCCCTTTTAAGGGAAAACATGAGATATTTGTTTTTCTGTGTCCAGCTTCTTTCCCCCTACATCCAGTGGCATTCATTTTGGTGCAAATGCCAGAATTTCATTCTTTTAAATGACTGAATACTCTTACACTGTTTACATGAGCCACGTTTTCTCTATCCATTCATCTTCAAAAGGGGACTTTGGTTTCCTCTTTTGCCTTTAGTGAACACTGCAGCTATGATATGGTGGTGCACAGATATCCTCAATACAGTACCTTCCTGTCTTTAGGTGTATACGCAGAGGTGGGATTGCTAGATCATATGGCATTTCTATTACTAGTTCTTAAAGAATCTCCATACTTCTGTAGACAATAGCAGGACTAATTGACATTTCCACCAACAATGTACAGGTGTCCACCTTACTGCACATCCTTGCTAGTTCTTGTTACTTCTTTTGACTTTGAGCCATCCTGAGAGTTACAGGGGTGATATCTCATTAAGGCATTGATTGGTTTTTCCTAGGAGGGTGTTGATGTTGATCAATTTTTCATGTTTGTTGCCATTGTATCTCTTTTCAGACATGTCTGTTGAAGTGCTTTGCCCATTTCTGAACTAGATTTGTTGTTTCTTCAAATGTACTTGAAGATATTTCTCATCTGGGAAATACTGGCTGAAGATATTTCTGATCTGGGAAAGAGTTCACACCTATGTAGTATAAGCTTCTCTTTACCCATGTCTGAAGTTACATGAAGGCGAGATTTGGGGGCTATCTAGACACTCACTTCAGCCAACTTTCTTGCCTTTAGGACCTAGGAAAAAAGAATGCAGAGCTAAACTCTTGGCCCAGTGGTGAAGAAGTCAGATGAGCTATCTACCTCACACCTAGGATGGCTTTCTGTCCTTTTCCTGTGCCTAATTCTAACTTTCAGCCAGGAGGCACCGTGACAGGCTTCCATGGATTAATAATTCAGTCTTTGCTACCCACTGGGAGAAATTGACTGAGTCCCCAGCTCCTGATTTTACAAAACCCTAGACTGGATTTTGCAGAAATATGAATAATGAAACCCTCTACAGGATTCTGTCTGATCTCTCCCTTTCGCTCTCTCCCTCTGATTCTATTGTCTATGTATATCCTAAATATGACAAATTTATGGGCCACAGTGTTGTATTTCAATGCATTATATATATATATGACTATATATTGTCTATTCCCATTTCTTTTCAAAATTCTTGAGTGACTAAATATGACACATTTAAGGGCCACAGTGTGGTATTCAATACATGTATATTGTGTGTATTGAACAAAACAGGACCACTAAGATGTTTCGTTCCTTCGTGTTACTTTATGATTGCAGGTTGTAGGATTCTTCTGTTTGCTCATGCGGTGTGTGTTAGGTTATTGTAAACATAATCGCCTCACAACTTTGTTCTTGCTCTCTCTGTGCTGGCTCTCTGAGCCTATTGCCATTTTGAGTTGTCCTTACTCCCTTACCAAAGATTTCCTTCAGTCAGTCTCTTGGACACCGGGTGTTTCCTTTGCTGTGCTGGAGGTGAGTGCAGTAGGAAGTCATTCCTTCAATGCAACACATTTCAGATTGTCTCCATCCCCCATAACCTCCCACCCCCTAGTTTTTGTTTTGTGTTCAGTGTTTGTTTTTTTGTTTGTTTATCCTTTGACAAAATGTGGTTTCTAAGTTCTCTGTGTACATCCAATCTGGTATTGCCTAACTGAAGACGTTTGTGTACATTGTGTATTTCCTGCCAGAGTGGGCCCTTAAAAATCTTTGCAGTCATGTAATTCAGCTGCTTATTGAGTAGATTTCCATTCCAGTGGGGGAGAATTCACATTCCAGCATGACCATTGGTTTGGTCCTTGGGTCTTAAATCTGCCATACCTCACTAAATCCCATTCTACTCAAGTAGTACGTTCCCATTGTAGCTCCATATCTGGGGCTGCTAATTTGCCTTGTTTATGCCTATACCATATTTTGCCTCATCTGTGCTGTATAGAATGCCTTCATGACTTACTTTTGATTTCATTTGATCTGCGTTTCAAAATGTAGCCCCAAATAAGCAATATTTGCTGACCTTCCAAGATTGAATTGAGGATACACTTCTCCACCTATTCTTCAACTACATATAGACTTCAACGATGGATACAGTGATTTATACTTTTCTGTTCTATTTCCCCATGTCAACCTCTAACTGAACATGGGGTAGAATCTGCTGTTTGTTTATATGCTTAGATTTTTCAAGGACTGGGCCTATGACTCGATACACATAGTAAATCCTGTCTCACTGAATGAGTAGCTGAGGGGTTGAGAAATTGGATATATTTGTTGAATTTGTATCTTGTTGTTCTGTAGGAAGGAACGTCAACTGTAGTGGGTAAGAAGATTAAAAAATGTTTTGGCATCACTCAAGTTGCTCCGCTAGAGCCAGTTAATAAATATGGGATGGACTCTGATCACGGATTGGACAAAGATAACAAACGTAGTGAGTGCATGTCTATCAAAATTTTAATATTAAAATACAATGAACGGAAATGAGTAGCTCTGAATTGGATATCCATTTATTTTGAGGGTTTTCTTTGGCTTTTTTAAAAATATAACCGACTTCTTCCTGAAACAGCTTCAGCCCTCTCTGAAATTCATCCTTACTATTCATTTTATTTGATTGAAATATTCATTTCATTGCAATATTCATGAGTGGAGAGAGACACACCTTTATGTAAATTGTTTCCGTGTGAATAAATGTTCTCACTAGTTGATCTGTTACTGCATTTGTAGATAAGGAGTCTACCTCCCAAAGAGATCCTGAAGACAGCAAATCAGAAAGGAATTCTAAGGTACTGTCTCTTCTTGTGATTTGGAAATACCTGATTTCAGTGATGTTAAAACAAAGCTGGTGTTTGATTGAAGAAACAAAGTTACTTAGGAGGCAGACACTTACATAAGACAGAAAGACATAGCATTTATCATTCTGCTCTTACCACCTGGGAAAGAACAGGGTAGGCATAGTAGGGCAGTTTGTTTTGCAATCATTTAATATTATCATCTGTTTTGTAGAAGCTGTGAAGACGAATAGACTTCACAATTACAATGATAACTATGGTATCCATATCTTCTGGAGTCTCTCTCTATCTTTTTAGTGTTTATTAGGCTCCATAGAGCTCATGGAATTCTAAGAGTATGATGATATGCCTTTGTTCTCCATCCCTCTCCTTCTGTGCCTCCCACCCTGCTTCCTCTCACTTTCCCCCATCTCCTCTCCTTCGCTTTGAGTTTATGTCCTTGATCTACATTACATTCCATGGCTCCTGTAAACATTTGGTTCAACAAGTAAAAAGCAAACAAAGACCTAGTATAGCAGGAATATAGGCAAGGCCAAAGACAATAATGAAATGGAAAAAGGACTATTTCATTATCTGCAATAAATTTCAAAGTAATCCCAGATCACTGAAACTATAGTAGCATAATATTCTTAACCACGAGCCTGACAACATTATAAAATAACGTTTATAAAGATGACACTTGCAGCAGTATTGAAATACACAAGCTTTTTGTCTTTTTGGTTTTTTTTTTTTTTCATTTTTCGATTTAAGCTGCCCCTTTTAAGGGAAAACATGAGATATTTGTTTTTCTGTGTCCAGCTTCTTTCCCCCTACATCCAGTGGCATTCATTTTGGTGCAAATGCCAGAATTTCATTCTTTTAAATGACTGAATACTCTTACACTGTTTACATGAGCCACGTTTTCTCTATCCATTCATCTTCAAAAGGGGACTTTGGTTTCCTCTTTTGCCTTTAGTGAACACTGCAGCTATGATATGGTGGTGCACAGATATCCTCAATACAGTACCTTCCTGTCTTTAGGTGTATACGCAGAGGTGGGATTGCTAGATCATATGGCATTTCTATTACTAGTTCTTAAAGAATCTCCATACTTCTGTAGACAATAGCAGGACTAATTGACATTTCCACCAACAATGTACAGGTGTCCACCTTACTGCACATCCTTGCTAGTTCTTGTTACTTCTTTTGACTTTGAGCCATCCTGAGAGTTACAGGGGTGATATCTCATTAAGGCATTGATTGGTTTTTCCTAGGAGGGTGTTGATGTTGATCAATTTTTCATGTTTGTTGCCATTGTATCTCTTTTCAGACATGTCTGTTGAAGTGCTTTGCCCATTTCTGAACTAGATTTGTTGTTTCTTCAAATGTACTTGAAGATATTTCTCATCTGGGAAATACTGGCTGAAGATATTTCTGATCTGGGAAAGAGTTCACACCTATGTAGTATAAGCTTCTCTTTACCCATGTCTGAAGTTACATGAAGGCGAGATTTGGGGGCTATCTAGACACTCACTTCAGCCAACTTTCTTGCCTTTAGGACCTAGGAAAAAAGAATGCAGAGCTAAACTCTTGGCCCAGTGGTGAAGAAGTCAGATGAGCTATCTACCTCACACCTAGGATGGCTTTCTGTCCTTTTCCTGTGCCTAATTCTAACTTTCAGCCAGGAGGCACCGTGACAGGCTTCCATGGATTAATAATTCAGTCTTTGCTACCCACTGGGAGAAATTGACTGAGTCCCCAGCTCCTGATTTTACAAAACCCTAGACTGGATTTTGCAGAAATATGAATAATGAAACCCTCTACAGGATTCTGTCTGATCTCTCCCTTTCGCTCTCTCCCTCTGATTCTATTGTCTATGTATATCCTAAATATGACACATTTATGGGCCACAGTGTTGTATTTCAATGCATTATATATATATATGACTATATATTGTCTATTCCCATTTCTTTTCAAAATTCTTGAGTGACTAAATATGACACATTTAAGGGCCACAGTGTGGTATTCAATACATGTATATTGTGTGTATTGAACAAAACAGGACCACTAAGATGTTTCGTTCCTTCGTGTTACTTTATGATTGCAGGTTGTAGGATTCTTCTGTTTGCTCATGCGGTGTGTGTTAGGTTATTGTAAACATAATCGCCTCACAACTTTGTTCTTGCTCTCTCTGTGCTGGCTCTCTGAGCCTATTGCCATTTTGAGTTGTCCTTACTCCCTTACCAAAGATTTCCTTCAGTCAGTCTCTTGGACACCGGGTGTTTCCTTTGCTGTGCTGGAGGTGAGTGCAGTAGGAAGTCATTCCTTCAATGCAACACATTTCAGATTGTCTCCATCCCCCATAACCTCCCACCCCCTAGTTTTTGTTTTGTGTTCAGTGTTTGTTTTTTTGTTTGTTTATCCTTTGACAAAATGTGGTTTCTAAGTTCTCTGTGTACATCCAATCTGGTATTGCCTAACTGAAGACGTTTGTGTACATTGTGTATGTCCTGCCAGAGTGGGCCCTTAAAAATCTTTGCAGTCATGTAATTCAGCTGCTTATTGAGTAGATTTCCATTCCAGTGGGGGAGAATTCACATTCCAGCATGACCATTGGTTTGGTCCTTGGGTCTTAAATCTGCCATACCTCACTAAATCCCATTCTACTCAAGTAGTACGTTCCCATTGTAGCTCCATATCTGGGGCTGCTAATTTGCCTTGTTTATGCCTATACCATATTTTGCCTCATCTGTGCTGTATAGAATGCCTTCATGACTTACTTTTGATTTCATTTGATCTGCGTTTCAAAATGTAGCCCCAAATAAGCAATATTTGCTGACCTTCCAAGATTGAATTGAGGATACACTTCTCCACCTATTCTTCAACTACATATAGACTTCAACGATGGATACAGTGATTTATACTTTTCTGTTCTATTTCCCCATGTCAACCTCTAACTGAACATGGGGTAGAATCTGCTGTTTGTTTATATGCTTAGATTTTTCAAGGACTGGGCCTATGACTCGATACACATAGTAAATCCTGTCTCACTGAATGAGTAGCTGAGGGGTTGAGAAATTGGATATATTTGTTGAATTTGTATTTTGTTGTTCTGTAGGAAGGAACGTCAACTGTAGTGGGTAAGAAGATTAAAAAACGTTTTGGCATCACTCAAGTTGCTCCGCTAGAGCCAGTTAATAAATATGGGATGGACTCTGATCACGGATTGGACAAAGATAACAAACGTAGTGAGTGCATGTCTATCAAAATTTTAATATTAAAATACAATGAACGGAAATGAGTAGCTCTGAATTGGATATCCATTTATTTTGAGGGTTTTCTTTGGCTTTTTTAAAAATATAACCGACTTCTTCCTGAAACAGCTTCAGCCCTCTCTGAAATTCATCCTTACTATTCATTTTATTTGATTGAAATATTCATTTCATTGCAATATTCATGAGTGGAGAGAGACACACCTTTATGTAAATTGTTTCCGTGTGAATAAATGTTCTCACTAGTTGATCTGTTACTGCATTTGTAGATAAGGAGTCTACCTCCCAAAGAGATCCTGAAGACAGCAAATCAGAAAGGAATTCTAAGGTACTGTCTCTTCTTGTGATTTGGAAATACCTAATTTCAGTGATGTTAAAACAAAGCTGGTGTTTGATTGAAGAAACAAAGTTACTTAGGAGGCAGACACTTACATAAGACAGAAAGACATAGCATTTATCATTCTGCTCTTACCACCTGGGAAAGAACAGGGTGGGCATAGTAGGGCAGCTAGTTTTGCAATCATTTAATATTATCATCTGTTTTGTAGAAGCTGTGAAGACGAATAGACTTCACAATTACAATGATAACTATGGTATCCATATCTTCTGGAGTCTCTCTCTATCTTTTTAGTGTTTATTAGGCTCCATAGAGCTCATGGAATTCTAAGAGTATAATGATATGCCTTTGTCCTCCATCCCTCTCCTTCTGTGCCTCCCACCCTGCTTCCTCTCACTTTCCCCCCCCCTCTCCTCTCCTTCGCTTTGAGTTTATGTCCTTGATCTACATTACATTCCATGGCTCCTGTAAACATTTGGTTCAACAAGTAAAAAGCAAACAAAGACCTAGTATAGCAGGAATATAGGCAAGGCCAAAGACAATAATGAAATGGAAAAAGGACTATTTCATTATCTGCAATAAATTTCAAAGTAATCCCAGATCACTGAAACTATAGTAGCATAATATTCTTAACCACGAGCTTGACAACATTATAAAATAATGTTTATAAAGATGACACTTGCAGCAGTATTGAAATACACAAGCTTTTTGTCTTTTTTGTTTTTTTTTTTTCATTTTTCGATTTAAGCTGCCCCTTTTGAGGGAAAACATGAGATATTTGTTTTTCTGTGTCCAGCTTCTTTCCCCCTACATCCAGTGGCATTGATTTTGGTGCAAATGCCAGAATTTCATTCTTTTAAATGACTGAACACTCTTACACTGTTTACATGAGCCACGTTTTCTCTATCCATTCATCTTCAAAAGGGGACTTTGGTTTCCTCTTTTGCCTTTAGTGAACACTGCAGCTATGATATGGTGGTGCACAGATATCCTCAATACAGTACCTTCCTGTCTTTAGGTGTATACGCAGAGGTGGGATTGCTAGATCATATGGCATTTCTATTACTAGTTCTTAAAGAATCTCCATACTTCTGTAGACAATAGCAGGACTAATTGACATTTCCACCAACAATGTACAGGTGTCCACCTTACTGCACATCCTTGCTAGTTCTTGTTACTTCTTTTGACTTTGAGCCATCCTGAGAGTTACAGGGGTGATATCTCATTAAGGCATTGATTGGTTTTTCCTAGGAGGGTGTTGATGTTGATCAATTTTTCATGTTTGTTGCCATTGTATCTCTTTTCAGACATGTCTGTTGAAGTGCTTTGCCCATTTCTGAACTAGATTTGTTGTTTCTTCAAATGTACTTGAAGATATTTCTCATCTGGGAAATACTGGCTGAAGATATTTCTGATCTGGGAAAGAGTTCACACCTATGTAGTATAAGCTTCTCTTTACCCATGTCTGAAGTTACATGAAGGCGAGATTTGGGGGCTATCTAGACACTCACTTCAGCCAACTTTCTTGCCTTTAGGACCTAGGAAAAAAGAATGCGGAGCTAAACTCTTGGCCCAGTGGTGAAGAAGTCAGATGAGCTATCTACCTCACACCTAGGATGGCTTTCTGTCCTTTTCCTGTGCCTAATTCTAACTTTCAGCCAGGAGGCACCGTGACAGGCTTCCATGGATTAATAATTCAGTCTTTGCTACCCACTGGGAGAAATTGACTGAGTCCCCAGCTCCTGATTTTACAAAACCCTAGACTGGATTTTGCAGAAATATGAATAATGAAACCCTCTACAGGATTCTGTCTGATCTCTCCCTTTCGCTCTCTCCCTCTGATTCTATTGTCTATGTATATCCTAAATATGACACATTTATGGGCCACAGTGTTGTATTACAATGCATTATATATATATATATATATATGACTATATATTGTCTATTCCCATTTCTTTTCAAAATTCTTGAGTGACTAAATATGACACATTTAAGGGCCACAGTGTGGTATTCAATACATGTATATTGTGTGTATTGAACAAAACAGGACCACTAAGATGTTTCGTTCCTTCGTGTTACTTTATGATTGCAGGTTGTAGGATTCTTCTGTTTGCTCATGCGGTGTGTGTTAGGTTATTGTAAACATAATCGCCTCACAACTTTGTTCTTGCTCTCTCTGTGCTGGCTCTCTGAGCCTATTGCCATTTTGAGTTGTCCTTACTCCCTTACCAAAGATTTCCTTCAGTCAGTCTCTTGGACACCGGGTGTTTCCTTTGCTGTGCTGGAGGTGATTGCAGTAGTAAGTCATTCCTTCAATGCAACACATTTCAGATTGTCTCCATCCCCCATAACCTCCCACCCCCTAGTTTTTGTTTTGTGTTCAGTGTTTGTTTGTTTGTTTGTTTTTCCTTTGACAAAATGTGGTTTCTAAGTTCTCTGTGTACATCCAATCTGGTATTGCCTAACTGAAGACGTTTGTGTACATTGTGTATGTCCTGCCAGAGTGGGCCCTTAAAAATCTTTGCAGTCATGTAATTCAGCTGCTTATTGAGTAGATTTCCATTCCAGTGGGGGAGAATTCACATTCCAGCATGACCATTGGTTTGGTCCTTGGGTCTTAAATCTGCCATACCTCACTAAACCCCATTCTACTCAAGTAGTACGTTCCCATTGTAGCTCCATATCTGGGGCTGCTAATTTGCCTTGTTTATGCCTATACCATATTTTGCCTCATCTGTGCTGTATAGAATGCCTTCATGACTTACTTTTGATTTCATTTGATCTGCGTTTCAAAATGTAGCCCCAAATAAGCAATATTTGCTGACCTTCCAAGATTGAATTGAGGATACACTTCTCCGCCTATTCTTCAACTACATATAGACTTCAACGATGGATACAGTGATTTATACTTTTCTGTTCTATTTCCCCATGTCAACCTCTAACTGAACATGGGGTAGAATCTGCTGTTTGTTTATATGCTTAGATTTTTCAAGGACTGGGCCTATGACTCGATACACATAGTAAATCCTGTCTCACTGAATGAGTAGCTGAGGGGTTGAGAAATTGGATATATTTGTTGAATTTGTATTTTGTTGTTCTGTAGGAAGGAACGTCAACTGTAGTGGGTAAGAAGATTAAAAAATGTTTTGGCATCACTCAAGTTGCTCCGCTAGAGCCAGTTAATAAATATGGGATGGACTCTGATCACGGATTGGACAAAGATAACAAACGTAGTGAGTGCATGTCTATCAAAATTTTAATATTAAAATACAATGAACGGAAATGAGTAGCTCTGAATTGGATATCCATTTATTTTGAGGGTTTTCTTTGGCTTTTTTAAAAATATAACCGACTTCTTCCTGAAACAGCTTCAGCCCTCTCTGAAATTCATCCTTACTATTCATTTTATTTGATTGAAATATTCATTTCATTGCAATATTCATGAGTGGAGAGAGACACACCTTTATGTAAATTGTTTCCGTGTGAATAAATGTTCTCACTAGTTGATCTGTTACTGCATTTGTAGATAAGGAGTCTACCTCCCAAAGAGATCCTGAAGACAGCAAATCAGAAAGGAATTCTAAGGTACTGTCTCTTCTTGTGATTTGGAAATACCTGATTTCAGTGATGTTAAAACAAAGCTGGTGTTTGATTGAAGAAACAAAGTTACTTAGGAGGCAGACACTTACATAAGACAGAAAGACATAGCATTTATCATTCTGCTCTTACCACCTGGGAAAGAACAGGGTAGGCATAGTAGGGCAGTTTGTTTTGCAATCATTTAATATTATCATCTGTTTTGTAGAAGCTGTGAAGACGAATAGACTTCACAATTACAATGATAGCTATGGTATCCATATCTTCTGGAGTCTCTCTCTATCTTTTTAGTGTTTATTAGGCTCCATAGAGCTCATGGAATTCTAAGAGTATGATGATATGCCTTTGTTCTCCATCCCTCTCCTTCTGTGCCTCCCACCCTGCTTCCTCTCACTTTCCCCCATCTCCTCTCCTTCGCTTTGAGTTTATGTCCTTGATCTACATTACATTCCATGGCTCCTGTAAACATTTGGTTCAACAAGTAAAAAGCAAACAAAGACCTAGTATAGCAGGAATATAGGCAAGGCCAAAGACAATAATGAAATGGAAAAAGGACTATTTCATTATCTGCAATAAATTTCAAAGTAATCCCAGATCACTGAAACTATAGTAGCATAATATTCTTAACCACGAGCCTGACAACATTATAAAATAACGTTTATAATGATGACACTTGCAGCAGTATTGAAATACACAAGCTTTTTGTCTTTTTTGTTTTTTTTTTTTCATTTTTCGATTTAAGCTGCCCCTTTTAAGGGAAAACATGAGATATTTGTTTTTCTGTGTCCAGCTTCTTTCCCCCTACATCCAGTGGCATTCATTTTGGTGCAAATGCCAGAATTTCATTCTTTTAAATGACTGAATACTCTTACACTGTTTACATGAGCCACGTTTTCTCTATCCATTCATCTTCAAAAGGGGACTTTGGTTTCCTCTTTTGCCTTTAGTGAACACTGCAGCTATGATATGGTGGTGCACAGATATCCTCAATACAGTACCTTCCTGTCTTTAGGTATATACGCAGAGGTGGGATTGCTAGATCATATGGCATTTCTATTACTAGTTCTTAAAGAATCTCCATACTTCTGTAGACAATAGCAGGACTAATTGACATTTCCACCAACAATGTACAGGTGTCCACCTTACTGCACATCCTTGCTAGTTCTTGTTACTTCTTTTGACTTTGAGCCATCCTGAGAGTTACAGGGGTGATATCTCATTAAGGCATTGATTGGTTTTTCCTAGGAGGGTGTTGATGTTGATCAATTTTTCATGTTTGTTGCCATTGTATCTCTTTTCAGACATGTCTGTTGAAGTGCTTTGCCCATTTCTGAACTAGATTTGTTGTTTCTTCAAATGTACTTGAAGATATTTCTCATCTGGGAAATACTGGCTGAAGATATTTCTGATCTGGGAAAGAGTTCACACCTATGTAGTATAAGCTTCTCTTTACCCATGTCTGAAGTTACATGAAGGCGAGATTTGGGGGCTATCTAGACACTCACTTCAGCCAACTTTCTTGCCTTTAGGACCTAGGAAAAAAGAATGCAGAGCTAAACTCTTGGCCCAGTGGTGAAGAAGTCAGATGAGCTATCTACCTCACACCTAGGATGGCTTTCTGTCCTTTTCCTGTGCCTAATTCTAACTTTCAGCCAGGAGGCACCGTGACAGGCTTCCATGGATTAATAATTCAGTCTTTGCTACCCACTGGGAGAAATTGACTGAGTCCCCAGCTCCTGATTTTACAAAACCCTAGACTGGATTTTGCAGAAATATGAATAATGAAACCCTCTACAGGATTCTGTCTGATCTCTCCCTTTCGCTCTCTCCCTCTGATTCTATTGTCTATGTATATCCTAAATATGACACATTTATGGGCCACAGTGTTGTATTTCAATGCATTATATATATATGTATGACTATATATTGTCTATTCCCATTTCTTTTCAAAATTCTTGAGTGACTAAATATGACACATTTAAGGGCCACAGTGTGGTATTCAATACATGTATATTGTGTGTATTGAACAAAACAGGACCACTAAGATGTTTCGTTCCTTCGTGTTACTTTATGATTGCAGGTTGTAGGATTCTTCTGTTTGCTCATGCGGTGTGTGTTAGGTTATTGTAAACATAATCGCCTCACAACTTTGTTCTTGCTCTCTCTGTGCTGGCTCTCTGAGCCTATTGCCATTTTGAGTTGTCCTTACTCCCTTACCAAAGATTTCCTTCAGTCAGTCTCTTGGACACCGGGTGTTTCCTTTGCTGTGCTGGAGGTGATTGCAGTAGTAAGTCATTCCTTCAATGCAACACATTTCAGATTGTCTCCATCCCCCATAACCTCCCACCCCCTAGTTTTTGTTTTGTGTTCAGTGTTTGTTTGTTTGTTTGTTTTTCCTTTGACAAAATGTGGTTTCTAAGTTCTCTGTGTACATCCAATCTGGTATTGCCTAACTGAAGACGTTTGTGTACATTGTGTATTTCCTGCCAGAGTGGGCCCTTAAAAATCTTTGCAGTCATGTAATTCAGCTGCTTATTGAGTAGATTTCCATTCCAGTGGGGGAGAATTCACATTCCAGCATGACCATTGGTTTGGTCCTTGGGTCTTAAATCTGCCATACCTCACTAAATCCCATTCTACTCAAGTAGTACGTTCCCATTGTAGCTCCATATCTGGGGCTGCTAATTTGCCTTGTTTATGCCTATACCATATTTTGCCTCATCTGTGCTGTATAGAATGCCTTCATGACTTACTTTTGATTTCATTTGATCTGCGTTTCAAAATGTAGCCCCAAATAAGCAATATTTGCTGACCTTCCAAGATTGAATTGAGGATACACTTCTCCACCTATTCTTCAACTACATATAGACTTCAACGATGGATACAGTGATTTATACTTTTCTGTTCTATTTCCCCATGTCAACCTCTAACTGAACATGGGGTAGAATCTGCTGTTTGTTTATATGCTTAGATTTTTCAAGGACTGGGCCTATGACTCGATACACATAGTAAATCCTGTCTCACTGAATGAGTAGCTGAGGGGTTGAGAAATTGGATATATTTGTTGAATTTGTATCTTGTTGTTCTGTAGGAAGGAACGTCAACTGTAGTGGGTAAGAAGATTAAAAAATGTTTTGGCATCACTCAAGTTGCTCCGCTAGAGCCAGTTAATAAATATGGGATGGACTCTGATCACGGATTGGACAAAGATAACAAACGTAGTGAGTGCATGTCTATCAAAATTTTAATATTAAAATACAATGAACGGAAATGAGTAGCTCTGAATTGGATATCCATTTATTTTGAGGGTTTTCTTTGGCTTTTTTAAAAATATAACCGACTTCTTCCTGAAACAGCTTCAGCCCTCTCTGAAATTCATCCTTACTATTCATTTTATTTGATTGAAATATTCATTTCATTGCAATATTCATGAGTGGAGAGAGACACACCTTTATGTAAATTGTTTCCGTGTGAATAAATGTTCTCACTAGTTGATCTGTTACTGCATTTGTAGATAAGGAGTCTACCTCCCAAAGAGATCCTGAAGACAGCAAATCAGAAAGGAATTCTAAGGTACTGTCTCTTCTTGTGATTTGGAAATACCTGATTTCAGTGATGTTAAAACAAAGCTGGTGTTTGATTGAAGAAACAAAGTTACTTAGGAGGCAGACACTTACATAAGACAGAAAGACATAGCATTTATCATTCTGCTCTTACCACCTGGGAAAGAACAGGGTAGGCATAGTAGGACAGTTTGTTTTGCAATCATTTAATATTATCATCTGTTTTGTAGAAGCTGTGAAGACGAATAGACTTCACAATTACAATGATAACTATGGTATCCATATCTTCTGGAGTCTCTCTCTATCTTTTTAGTGTTTATTAGGCTCCATAGAGCTCATGGAATTCTAAGAGTATGATGATATGCCTTTGTCCTCCATCCCTCTCCTTCTGTGCCTCCCACCCTGCTTCCTCTCTCTTTCCCCCCCCTCCTCTCCTTCACTTTGAGTTTATGTCCTTGATCTACATTACATTCCATGGCTCCTGTAAACATTTGGTTCAACAAGTAAAAAGCAAACAAAGACCTAGTATAGCAGGAATATAGGCAAGGCCAAAGACAATAATGAAATGGAAAAAGGACTATTTCATTATCTGCAATAAATTTCAAAGTAATCCCAGATCACTGAAACTATAGTAGCATAATATTCTTAACCACGAGCCTGACAACATTATAAAATAACGTTTATAAAGATGACACTTGCAGCAGTATTGAAATACACAAGCTTTTTGTCTTTTTTGTTTTTTTTTGGTTTTTTTTTTTCATTTTTCGATTTAAGCTGCCCCTTTTGAGGGAAAACATGAGATATTTGTTTTTCTGTGTCCAGCTTCTTTCCCCCTACATCCAGTGGCATTCATTTTGGTGCAAATGCCAGAATTTCATTCTTTTAAATGACTGAATACTCTTACACTGTTTACATGAGCCACGTTTTCTCTATCCATTCATCTTCAAAAGGGGACTTTGGTTTCCTCTTTTGCCTTTAGTGAACACTGCAGCTATGATATGGTGGTGCACAGATATCCTCAATACAGTACCTTCCTGTCTTTAGGTGTATACGCAGAGGTGGGATTGCTAGATCATATGGCATTTCTATTACTAGTTCTTAAAGAATCTCCATACTTCTGTAGACAATAGCAGGACTAATTGACATTTCCACCAACAATGTACAGGTGTCCACCTTACTGCACATCCTTGCTAGTTCTTGTTACTTCTTTTGACTTTGAGCCATCCTGAGAGTTACAGGGGTGATATCTCATTAAGGCATTGATTGGTTTTTCCTAGGAGGGTGTTGATGTTGATCAATTTTTCATGTTTGTTGCCATTGTATCTCTTTTCAGACATGTCTGTTGAAGTGCTTTGCCCATTTCTGAACTAGATTTGTTGTTTCTTCAAATGTACTTGAAGATATTTCTCATCTGGGAAATACTGGCTGAAGATATTTCTGATCTGGGAAAGAGTTCACACCTATGTAGTATAAGCTTCTCTTTACCCATGTCTGAAGTTACATGAAGGCGAGATTTGGGGGCTATCTAGACACTCACTTCAGCCAACTTTCTTGCCTTTAGGACCTAGGAAAAAAGAATGCGGAGCTAAACTCTTGGCCCAGTGGTGAAGAAGTCAGATGAGCTATCTACCTCACACCTAGGATGGCTTTCTGTCCTTTTCCTGTGCCTAATTCTAACTTTCAGCCAGGAGGCACCGTGACAGGCTTCCATGGATTAATAATTCAGTCTTTGCTACCCACTGGGAGAAATTGACTGAGTCCCCAGCTCCTGATTTTACAAAACCCTAGACTGGATTTTGCAGAAATATGAATAATGAAACCCTCTACAGGATTCTGTCTGATCTCTCCCTTTCGCTCTCTCCCTCTGATTCTATTGTCTATGTATATCCTAAATATGACACATTTATGGGCCACAGTGTTGTATTTCAATGCATTATATATATATGTATGACTATATATTGTCTATTCCCATTTCTTTTCAAAATTCTTGAGTGACTAAATATGACACATTTAAGGGCCACAGTGTGGTATTCAATACATGTATATTATGTGTATTGAACAAAACAGGACCACTAAGATGTTTCGTTCCTTCGTGTTACTTTATGATTGCAGGTTGTAGGATTCTTCTGTTTGCTCATGCGGTGTGTGTTAGGTTATTGTAAACATAATCGCCTCACAACTTTGTTCTTGCTCTCTCTGTGCTGGCTCTCTGAGCCTATTGCCATTTTGAGTTGTCCTTACTCCCTTACCAAAGATTTCCTTCAGTCAGTCTCTTGGACACCGGGTGTTTCCTTTGCTGTGCTGGAGGTGAGTGCAGTAGGAAGTCATTCCTTCAATGCAACACATTTCAGATTGTCTCCATCCCCCATAACCTCCCACCCCCTAGTTTTTGTTTTGTGTTCAGTGTTTGTTTGTTTGTTTGTTTTTCCTTTGACAAAATGTGGTTTCTAAGTTCTCTGTGTACATCCAATCTGGTATTGCCTAACTGAAGACGTTCGTGTACATTGTGTATTTCCTGCCAGAGTGGGCCCTTAAAAATCTTTGCAGTCATGTAATTCAGCTGCTTATTGAGTAGATTTCCATTCCAGTGGGGGAGAATTCACATTCCAGCATGACCATTGGTTTGGTCCTTGGGTCTTAAATCTGCCATACCTCACTAAACCCCATTCTACTCAAGTAGTACGTTCCCATTGTAGCTCCATATCTGGGGCTGCTAATTTGCCTTGTTTATGCCTATACCATATTTTGCCTCATCTGTGCTGTATAGAATGCCTTCATGACTTACTTTTGATTTCATTTGATCTGCGTTTCAAAATGTAGCCCCAAATAAGCAATATTTGCTGACCTTCCAAGATTGAATTGAGGATACACTTCTCCGCCTATTCTTCAACTACATATAGACTTCAACGATGGATACAGTGATTTATACTTTTCTGTTCTATTTCCCCATGTCAACCTCTAACTGAACATGGGGTAGAATCTGCTGTTTGTTTATATGCTTAGATTTTTCAAGGACTGGGCCTATGACTCGATACACATAGTAAATCCTGTCTCACTGAATGAGTAGCTGAGGGGTTGAGAAATTGGATATATTTGTTGAATTTGTATTTTGTTGTTCTGTAGGAAGGAACGTCAACTGTAGTGGGTAAGAAGATTAAAAAATGTTTTGGCATCACTCAAGTTGCTCCGCTAGAGCCAGTTAATAAATATGGGATGGACTCTGATCACGGATTGGACAAAGATAACAAACGTAGTGAGTGCATGTCTATCAAAATTTTAATATTAAAATACAATGAACGGAAATGAGTAGCTCTGAATTGGATATCCATTTATTTTGAGGGTTTTCTTTGGCTTTTTTAAAAATATAACCGACTTCTTCCTGAAACAGCTTCAGCCCTCTCTGAATTCATCCTTACTATTCATTTTATTTGATTGAAATATTCATTTCATTGCAATATTCATGAGTGGAGAGAGACACACCTTTATGTAAATTGTTTCCGTGTGAATAAATGTTCTCACTAGTTGATCTGTTACTGCATTTGTAGATAAGGAGTCTACCTCCCAAAGAGATCCTGAAGACAGCAAATCAGAAAGGAATTCTAAGGTACTGTCTCTTCTTGTGATTTGGAAATACCTGATTTCAGTGATGTTAAAACAAAGCTGGTGTTTGATTGAAGAAACAAAGTTACTTAGGAGGCAGACACTTACATAAGACAGAAAGACATAGCATTTATCATTCTGCTCTTACCACCTGGGAAAGAACAGGGTAGGCATAGTAGGACAGTTTGTTTTGCAATCATTTAATATTATCATCTGTTTTGTAGAAGCTGTGAAGACGAATAGACTTCACAATTACAATGATAACTATGGTATCCATATCTTCTGGAGTCTCTCTCTATCTTTTTAGTGTTTATTAGGCTCCATAGAGCTCATGGAATTCTAAGAGTATGATGATATGCCTTTGTCCTCCATCCCTCTCCTTCTGTGCCTCCCACCCTGCTTCCTCTCTCTTTCCCCCCCCTCCTCTCCTTCACTTTGAGTTTATGTCCTTGATCTACATTACATTCCATGGCTCCTGTAAACATTTGGTTCAACAAGTAAAAAGCAAACAAAGACCTAGTATAGCAGGAATATAGGCAAGGCCAAAGACAATAATGAAATGGAAAAAGGACTATTTCATTATCTGCAATAAATTTCAAAGTAATCCCAGATCACTGAAACTATAGTAGCATAATATTCTTAACCACGAGCCTGACAACATTATAAAATAACGTTTATAAAGATGACACTTGCAGCAGTATTGAAATACACAAGCTTTTTGTCTTTTTTGTTTTTTTTTGGTTTTTTTTTTTTTCATTTTTCGATTTAAGCTGCCCCTTTTGAGGGAAAACATGAGATATTTGTTTTTCTGTGTCCAGCTTCTTTCCCCCTACATCCAGTGGCATTGATTTTGGTGCAAATGCCAGAATTTCATTCTTTTAAATGACTGAATACTCTTACACTGTTTACATGAGCCACGTTTTCTCTATCCATTCATCTTCAAAAGGGGACTTTGGTTTCCTCTTTTGCCTTTAGTGAACACTGCAGCTATGATATGGTGGTGCACAGATATCCTCAATACAGTACCTTCCTGTCTTTAGGTGTATACGCAGAGGTGGGATTGCTAGATCATATGGCATTTCTATTACTAGTTCTTAAAGAATCTCCATACTTCTGTAGACAATAGCAGGACTAATTGACATTTCCACCAACAATGTACAGGTGTCCACCTTACTGCACATCCTTGCTAGTTCTTGTTACTTCTTTTGACTTTGAGCCATCCTGAGAGTTACAGGGGTGATATCTCATTAAGGCATTGATTGGTTTTTCCTAGGAGGGTGTTGATGTTGATCAATTTTTCATGTTTGTTGCCATTGTATCTCTTTTCAGACATGTCTGTTGAAGTGCTTTGCCCATTTCTGAACTAGATTTGTTGTTTCTTCAAATGTACTTGAAGATATTTCTCATCTGGGAAATACTGGCTGAAGATATTTCTGATCTGGGAAAGAGTTCACACCTATGTAGTATAAGCTTCTCTTTACCCATGTCTGAAGTTACATGAAGGCGAGATTTGGGGGCTATCTAGACACTCACTTCAGCCAACTTTCTTGCCTTTAGGACCTAGGAAAAAAGAATGCGGAGCTAAACTCTTGGCCCAGTGGTGAAGAAGTCAGATGAGCTATCTACCTCACACCTAGGATGGCTTTCTGTCCTTTTCCTGTGCCTAATTCTAACTTTCAGCCAGGAGGCACCGTGACAGGCTTCCATGGATTAATAATTCAGTCTTTGCTACCCACTGGGAGAAATTGACTGAGTCCCCAGCTCCTGATTTTACAAAACCCTAGACTGGATTTTGCAGAAATATGAATAATGAAACCCTCTACAGGATTCTGTCTGATCTCTCCCTTTCGCTCTCTCCCTCTGATTCTATTGTCTATGTATATCCTAAATATGACACATTTATGGGCCACAGTGTTGTATTTCAATGCATTATATATATATGTATGACTATATATTGTCTATTCCCATTTCTTTTCAAAATTCTTGAGTGACTAAATATGACACATTTAAGGGCCACAGTGTGGTATTCAATACATGTATATTATGTGTATTGAACAAAACAGGACCACTAAGATGTTTCGTTCCTTCGTGTTACTTTATGATTGCAGGTTGTAGGATTCTTCTGTTTGCTCATGCGGTGTGTGTTAGGTTATTGTAAACATAATCGCCTCACAACTTTGTTCTTGCTCTCTCTGTGCTGGCTCTCTGAGCCTATTGCCATTTTGAGTTGTCCTTACTCCCTTACCAAAGATTTCCTTCAGTCAGTCTCTTGGACACCGGGTGTTTCCTTTGCTGTGCTGGAGGTGAGTGCAGTAGGAAGTCATTCCTTCAATGCAACACATTTCAGATTGTCTCCATCCCCCATAACCTCCCACCCCCTAGTTTTTGTTTTGTGTTCAGTGTTTGTTTGTTTGTTTGTTTTTCCTTTGACAAAATGTGGTTTCTAAGTTCTCTGTGTACATCCAATCTGGTATTGCCTAACTGAAGACGTTCGTGTACATTGTGTATTTCCTGCCAGAGTGGGCCCTTAAAAATCTTTGCAGTCATGTAATTCAGCTGCTTATTGAGTAGATTTCCATTCCAGTGGGGGAGAATTCACATTCCAGCATGACCATTGGTTTGGTCCTTGGGTCTTAAATCTGCCATACCTCACTAAACCCCATTCTACTCAAGTAGTACGTTCCCATTGTAGCTCCATATCTGGGGCTGCTAATTTGCCTTGTTTATGCCTATACCATATTTTGCCTCATCTGTGCTGTATAGAATGCCTTCATGACTTACTTTTGATTTCATTTGATCTGCGTTTCAAAATGTAGCCCCAAATAAGCAATATTTGCTGACCTTCCAAGATTGAATTGAGGATACACTTCTCCGCCTATTCTTCAACTACATATAGACTTCAACGATGGATACAGTGATTTATACTTTTCTGTTCTATTTCCCCATGTCAACCTCTAACTGAACATGGGGTAGAATCTGCTGTTTGTTTATATGCTTAGATTTTTCAAGGACTGGGCCTATGACTCGATACACATAGTAAATCCTGTCTCACTGAATGAGTAGCTGAGGGGTTGAGAAATTGGATATATTTGTTGAATTTGTATCTTGTTGTTCTGTAGGAAGGAACGTCAACTGTAGTGGGTAAGAAGATTAAAAAATGTTTTGGCATCACTCAAGTTGCTCCGCTAGAGCCAGTTAATAAATATGGGATGGACTCTGATCACGGATTGGACAAAGATAACAAACGTAGTGAGTGCATGTCTATCAAAATTTTAATATTAAAATACAATGAACGGAAATGAGTAGCTCTGAATTGGATATCCATTTATTTTGAGGGTTTTCTTTGGCTTTTTTAAAAATATAACCGACTTCTTCCTGAAACAGCTTCAGCCCTCTCTGAAATTCATCCTTACTATTCATTTTATTTGATTGAAATATTCATTTCATTGCAATATTCATGAGTGGAGAGAGACACACCTTTATGTAAATTGTTTCCGTGTGAATAAATGTTCTCACTAGTTGATCTGTTACTGCATTTGTAGATAAGGAGTCTACCTCCCAAAGAGATCCTGAAGACAGCAAATCAGAAAGGAATTCTAAGGTACTGTCTCTTCTTGTGATTTGGAAATACCTGATTTCAGTGATGTTAAAACAAAGCTGGTGTTTGATTGAAGAAACAAAGTTACTTAGGAGGCAGACACTTACATAAGACAGAAAGACATAGCATTTATCATTCTGCTCTTACCACCTGGGAAAGAACAGGGTAGGCATAGTAGGACAGTTTGTTTTGCAATCATTTAATATTATCATCTGTTTTGTAGAAGCTGTGAAGACGAATAGACTTCACAATTACAATGATAACTATGGTATCCATATCTTCTGGAGTCTCTCTCTATCTTTTTAGTGTTTATTAGGCTCCATAGAGCTCATGGAATTCTAAGAGTATGATGATATGCCTTTGTCCTCCATCCCTCTCCTTCTGTGCCTCCCACCCTGCTTCCTCTCTCTTTCCCCCCCCTCCTCTCCTTCACTTTGAGTTTATGTCCTTGATCTACATTACATTCCATGGCTCCTGTAAACATTTGGTTCAACAAGTAAAAAGCAAACAAAGACCTAGTATAGCAGGAATATAGGCAAGGCCAAAGACAATAATGAAATGGAAAAAGGACTATTTCATTATCTGCAATAAATTTGAAAGTAATCCCAGATCACTGAAACTATAGTAGCATAATATTCTTAACCACGAGCCTGACAACATTATAAAATAACGTTTATAAAGATGACACTTGCAGCAGTATTGAAATACACAAGCTTTGTGTCTTTTTTGGTTTTTTTTGGTTTTTTTTTTTCATTTTTCGATTTAAGCTGCCCCTTTTGAGGGAAAACATGAGATATTTGTTTTTCTGTGTCCAGCTTCTTTCCCCCTACATCCAGTGGCATTCATTTTGGTGCAAATGCCAGAATTTCATTCTTTTAAATGACTGAATACTCTTACACTGTTTACATGAGCCACGTTTTCTCTATCCATTCATCTTCAAAAGGGGACTTTGGTTTCCTCTTTTGCCTTTAGTGAACACTGCAGCTATGATATGGTGGTGCACAGATATCCTCAATACAGTACCTTCCTGTCTTTAGGTGTATACGCAGAGGTGGGATTGCTAGATCATATGGCATTTCTATTACTAGTTCTTAAAGAATCTCCATACTTCTGTAGACAATAGCAGGACTAATTGACATTTCCACCAACAATGTACAGGTGTCCACCTTACTGCACATCCTTGCTAGTTCTTGTTACTTCTTTTGACTTTGAGCCATCCTGAGAGTTACAGGGGTGATATCTCATTAAGGCATTGATTGGTTTTTCCTAGGAGGGTGTTGATGTTGATCAATTTTTCATGTTTGTTGCCATTGTATCTCTTTTCAGACATGTCTGTTGAAGTGCTTTGCCCATTTCTGAACTAGATTTGTTGTTTCTTCAAATGTACTTGAAGATATTTCTCATCTGGGAAATACTGGCTGAAGATATTTCTGATCTGGGAAAGAGTTCACACCTATGTAGTATAAGCTTCTCTTTACCCATGTCTGAAGTTACATGAAGGCGAGATTTGGGGGCTATCTAGACACTCACTTCAGCCAACTTTCTTGCCTTTAGGACCTAGGAAAAAAGAATGCAGAGCTAAACTCTTGGCCCAGTGGTGAAGAAGTCAGATGAGCTATCTACCTCACACCTAGGATGGCTTTCTGTCCTTTTCCTGTGCCTAATTCTAACTTTCAGCCAGGAGGCACCGTGACAGGCTTCCATGGATTAATAATTCAGTCTTTGCTACCCACTGGGAGAAATTGACTGAGTCCCCAGCTCCTGATTTTACAAAACCCTAGACTGGATTTTGCAGAAATATGAATAATGAAACCCTCTACAGGATTCTGTCTGATCTCTCCCTTTCGCTCTCTCCCTCTGATTCTATTGTCTATGTATATCCTAAATATGACACATTTATGGGCCACAGTGTTGTATTTCAATGCATTATATATATAAATGACTATATATTGTCTATTCCCATTTCTTTTCAAAATTCTTGAGTGACTAAATATGACACATTTAAGGGCCACAGTGTGGTATTCAATACATGTATATTGTGTGTATTGAACAAAACAGGACCACTAAGATGTTTCGTTCCTTCGTGTTACTTTATGATTGCAGGTTGTAGGATTCTTCTGTTTGCTCATGCGGTGTGTGTTAGGTTATTGTAAACATAATCGCCTCACAACTTTGTTCTTGCTCTCTCTGTGCTGGCTCTCTGAGCCTATTGCCATTTTGAGTTGTCCTTACTCCCTTACCAAAGATTTCCTTCAGTCAGTCTCTTGGACACCGGGTGTTTCCTTTGCTGTGCTGGAGGTGAGTGCAGTAGGAAGTCATTCCTTCAATGCAACACATTTCAGATTGTCTCCATCCCCCATAACCTCCCACCCCCTAGTTTTTGTTTTGTGTTCAGTGTTTGTTTTTTTGTTTGTTTATCCTTTGACAAAATGTGGTTTCTAAGTTCTCTGTGTACATCCAATCTGGTATTGCCTAACTGAAGACGTTTGTGTACATTGTGTATGTCCTGCCAGAGTGGGCCCTTAAAAATCTTTGCAGTCATGTAATTCAGCTGCTTATTGAGTAGATTTCCATTCCAGTGGGGGAGAATTCACATTCCAGCATGACCATTGGTTTGGTCCTTGGGTCTTAAATCTGCCATACCTCACTAAATCCCATTCTACTCAAGTAGTACGTTCCCATTGTAGCTCCATATCTGGGGCTGCTAATTTGCCTTGTTTATGCCTATACCATATTTTGCCTCATCTGTGCTGTATAGAATGCCTTCATGACTTACTTTTGATTTCATTTGATCTGCGTTTCAAAATGTAGCCCCAAATAAGCAATATTTGCTGACCTTCCAAGATTGAATTGAGGATACACTTCTCCACCTATTCTTCAACTACATATAGACTTCAACGATGGATACAGTGATTTATACTTTTCTGTTCTATTTCCCCATGTCAACCTCTAACTGAACATGGGGTAGAATCTGCTGTTTGTTTATATGCTTAGATTTTTCAAGGACTGGGCCTATGACTCGATACACATAGTAAATCCTGTCTCACTGAATGAGTAGCTGAGGGGTTGAGAAATTGGATATATTTGTTGAATTTGTATTTTGTTGTTCTGTAGGAAGGAACGTCAATTGTAGTGGGTAAGAAGATTAAAAAACGTTTTGGCATCACTCAAGTTGCTCCGCTAGAGCCAGTTAATAAATATGGGATGGACTCTGATCACGGATTGGACAAAGATAACAAACGTAGTGAGTGCATGTCTATCAAAATTTTAATATTAAAATACAATGAACGGAAATGAGTAGCTCTGAATTGGATATCCATTTATTTTGAGGGTTTTCTTTGGCTTTTTTAAAAATATAACCGACTTCTTCCTGAAACAGCTTCAGCCCTCTCTGAAATTCATCCTTACTATTCATTTTATTTGATTGAAATATTCATTTCATTGCAATATTCATGAGTGGAGAGAGACACACCTTTATGTAAATTGTTTCCGTGTGAATAAATGTTCTCACTAGTTGATCTGTTACTGCATTTGTAGATAAGGAGTCTACCTCCCAAAGAGATCCTGAAGACAGCAAATCAGAAAGGAATTCTAAGGTACTGTCTCTTCTTGTGATTTGGAAATACCTAATTTCAGTGATGTTAAAACAAAGCTGGTGTTTGATTGAAGAAACAAAGTTACTTAGGAGGCAGACACTTACATAAGACAGAAAGACATAGCATTTATCATTCTGCTCTTACCACCTGGGAAAGAACAGGGTGGGCATAGTAGGGCAGCTAGTTTTGCAATCATTTAATATTATCATCTGTTTTGTAGAAGCTGTGAAGACGAATAGACTTCACAATTACAATGATAACTATGGTATCCATATCTTCTGGAGTCTCTCTCTATCTTTTTAGTGTTTATTAGGCTCCATAGAGCTCATGGAATTCTAAGAGTATAATGATATGCCTTTGTCCTCCATCCCTCTCCTTCTGTGCCTCCCACCCTGCTTCCTCTCACTTTCCCCCCCCCTCTCCTCTCCTTCGCTTTGAGTTTATGTCCTTGATCTACATTACATTCCATGGCTCCTGTAAACATTTGGTTCAACAAGTAAAAAGCAAACAAAGACCTAGTATAGCAGGAATATAGGCAAGGCCAAAGACAATAATGAAATGGAAAAAGGACTATTTCATTATCTGCAATAAATTTCAAAGTAATCCCAGATCACTGAAACTATAGTAGCATAATATTCTTAACCACGAGCTTGACAACATTATAAAATAACGTTTATAAAGATGACACTTGCAGCAGTATTGAAATACACAAGCTTTGTGTCTTTTTTGTTTTTTTTTTTTCATTTTTCGATTTAAGCTGCCCCTTTTGAGGGAAAACATGAGATATTTGTTTTTCTGTGTCCAGCTTCTTTCCCCCTACATCCAGTGGCATTCATTTTGGTGCAAATGCCAGAATTTCATTCTTTTAAATGACTGAACACTCTTACACTGTTTACATGAGCCACGTTTTCTCTATCCATTCATCTTCAAAAGGGGACTTTGGTTTCCTCTTTTGCCTTTAGTGAACACTGCAGCTATGATATGGTGGTGCACAGATATCCTCAATACAGTACCTTCCTGTCTTTAGGTGTATACGCAGAGGTGGGATTGCTAGATCATATGGCATTTCTATTACTAGTTCTTAAAGAATCTCCATACTTCTGTAGACAATAGCAGGACTAATTGACATTTCCACCAACAATGTACAGGTGTCCACCTTACTGCACATCCTTGCTAGTTCTTGTTACTTCTTTTGACTTTGAGCCATCCTGAGAGTTACAGGGGTGATATCTCATTAAGGCATTGATTGGTTTTTCCTAGGAGGGTGTTGATGTTGATCAATTTTTCATGTTTGTTGCCATTGTATCTCTTTTCAGACATGTCTGTTGAAGTGCTTTGCCCATTTCTGAACTAGATTTGTTGTTTCTTCAAATGTACTTGAAGATATTTCTCATCTGGGAAATACTGGCTGAAGATATTTCTGATCTGGGAAAGAGTTCACACCTATGTAGTATAAGCTTCTCTTTACCCATGTCTGAAGTTACATGAAGGCGAGATTTGGGGGCTATCTAGACACTCACTTCAGCCAACTTTCTTGCCTTTAGGACCTAGGAAAAAAGAATGCGGAGCTAAACTCTTGGCCCAGTGGTGAAGAAGTCAGATGAGCTATCTACCTCACACCTAGGATGGCTTTCTGTCCTTTTCCTGTGCCTAATTCTAACTTTCAGCCAGGAGGCACCGTGACAGGCTTCCATGGATTAATAATTCAGTCTTTGCTACCCACTGGGAGAAATTGACTGAGTCCCCAGCTCCTGATTTTACAAAACCCTAGACTGGATTTTGCAGAAATATGAATAATGAAACCCTCTACAGGATTCTGTCTGATCTCTCCCTTTCGCTCTCTCCCTCTGATTCTATTGTCTATGTATATCCTAAATATGACACATTTATGGGCCACAGTGTTGTATTACAATGCATTTTATATATATATATATATATATATGACTATATATTGTCTATTCCCATTTCTTTTCAAAATTCTTGAGTGACTAAATATGACACATTTAAGGGCCACAGTGTGGTATTCAATACATGTATATTGTGTGTATTGAACAAAACAGGACCACTAAGATGTTTCGTTCCTTCGTGTTACTTTATGATTGCAGGTTGTAGGATTCTTCTGTTTGCTCATGCGGTGTGTGTTAGGTTATTGTAAACATAATCGCCTCACAACTTTGTTCTTGCTCTCTCTGTGCTGGCTCTCTGAGCCTATTGCCATTTTGAGTTGTCCTTACTCCCTTACCAAAGATTTCCTTCAGTCAGTCTCTTGGACACCGGGTGTTTCCTTTGCTGTGCTGGAGGTGAGTGCAGTAGGAAGTCATTCCTTCAATGCAACACATTTCAGATTGTCTCCATCCCCCATAACCTCCCACCCCCTAGTTTTTGTTTTGTGTTCAGTGTTTGTTTGTTTGTTTGTTTTTCCTTTGACAAAATGTGGTTTCTAAGTTCTCTGTGTACATCCAATCTGGTATTGCCTAACTGAAGACGTTTGTGTACATTGTGTATGTCCTGCCAGAGTGGGCCCTTAAAAATCTTTGCAGTCATGTAATTCAGCTGCTTATTGAGTAGATTTCCATTCCAGTGGGGGAGAATTCACATTCCAGCATGACCATTGGTTTGGTCCTTGGGTCTTAAATCTGCCATACCTCACTAAACCCCATTCTACTCAAGTAGTACGTTCCCATTGTAGCTCCATATCTGGGGCTGCTAATTTGCCTTGTTTATGCCTATACCATATTTTGCCTCATCTGTGCTGTATAGAATGCCTTCATGACTTACTTTTGATTTCATTTGATCTGCGTTTCAAAATGTAGCCCCAAATAAGCAATATTTGCTGACCTTCCAAGATTGAATTGAGGATACACTTCTCCGCCTATTCTTCAACTACATATAGACTTCAACGATGGATACAGTGATTTATACTTTTCTGTTCTATTTCCCCATGTCAACCTCTAACTGAACATGGGGTAGAATCTGCTGTTTGTTTATATGCTTAGATTTTTCAAGGACTGGGCCTATGACTCGATACACATAGTAAATCCTGTCTCACTGAATGAGTAGCTGAGGGGTTGAGAAATTGGATATATTTGTTGAATTTGTATTTTGTTGTTCTGTAGGAAGGAACGTCAACTGTAGTGGGTAAGAAGATTAAAAAATGTTTTGGCATCACTCAAGTTGCTCCGCTAGAGCCAGTTAATAAATATGGGATGGACTCTGATCACGGATTGGACAAAGATAACAAACGTAGTGAGTGCATGTCTATCAAAATTTTAATATTAAAATACAATGAACGGAAATGAGTAGCTCTGAATTGGATATCCATTTATTTTGAGGGTTTTCTTTGGCTTTTTTAAAAATATAACCGACTTCTTCCTGAAACAGCTTCAGCCCTCTCTGAAATTCATCCTTACTATTCATTTTATTTGATTGAAATATTCATTTCATTGCAATATTCATGAGTGGAGAGAGACACACCTTTATGTAAATTGTTTCCGTGTGAATAAATGTTCTCACTAGTTGATCTGTTACTGCATTTGTAGATAAGGAGTCTACCTCCCAAAGAGATCCTGAAGACAGCAAATCAGAAAGGAATTCTAAGGTACTGTCTCTTCTTGTGATTTGGAAATACCTGATTTCAGTGATGTTAAAACAAAGCTGGTGTTTGATTGAAGAAACAAAGTTACTTAGGAGGCAGACACTTACATAAGACAGAAAGACATAGCATTTATCATTCTGCTCTTACCACCTGGGAAAGAACAGGGTAGGCATAGTAGGGCAGTTTGTTTTGCAATCATTTAATATTATCATCTGTTTTGTAGAAGCTGTGAAGACGAATAGACTTCACAATTACAATGATAGCTATGGTATCCATATCTTCTGGAGTCTCTCTCTATCTTTTTAGTGTTTATTAGGCTCCATAGAGCTCATGGAATTCTAAGAGTATGATGATATGCCTTTGTTCTCCATCCCTCTCCTTCTGTGCCTCCCACCCTGCTTCCTCTCACTTTCCCCCATCTCCTCTCCTTCGCTTTGAGTTTATGTCCTTGATCTACATTACATTCCATGGCTCCTGTAAACATTTGGTTCAACAAGTAAAAAGCAAACAAAGACCTAGTATAGCAGGAATATAGGCAAGGCCAAAGACAATAATGAAATGGAAAAAGGACTATTTCATTATCTGCAATAAATTTCAAAGTAATCCCAGATCACTGAAACTATAGTAGCATAATATTCTTAACCACGAGCCTGACAACATTATAAAATAACGTTTATAATGATGACACTTGCAGCAGTATTGAAATACACAAGCTTTTTGTCTTTTTTGTTTTTTTTTTTCATTTTTCGATTTAAGCTGCCCCTTTTAAGGGAAAACATGAGATATTTGTTTTTCTGTGTCCAGCTTCTTTCCCCCTACATCCAGTGGCATTCATTTTGGTGCAAATGCCAGAATTTCATTCTTTTAAATGACTGAATACTCTTACACTGTTTACATGAGCCACGTTTTCTCTATCCATTCATCTTCAAAAGGGGACTTTGGTTTCCTCTTTTGCCTTTAGTGAACACTGCAGCTATGATATGGTGGTGCACAGATATCCTCAATACAGTACCTTCCTGTCTTTAGGTATATACGCAGAGGTGGGATTGCTAGATCATATGGCATTTCTATTACTAGTTCTTAAAGAATCTCCATACTTCTGTAGACAATAGCAGGACTAATTGACATTTCCACCAACAATGTACAGGTGTCCACCTTACTGCACATCCTTGCTAGTTCTTGTTACTTCTTTTGACTTTGAGCCATCCTGAGAGTTACAGGGGTGATATCTCATTAAGGCATTGATTGGTTTTTCCTAGGAGGGTGTTGATGTTGATCAATTTTTCATGTTTGTTGCCATTGTATCTCTTTTCAGACATGTCTGTTGAAGTGCTTTGCCCATTTCTGAACTAGATTTGTTGTTTCTTCAAATGTACTTGAAGATATTTCTCATCTGGGAAATACTGGCTGAAGATATTTCTGATCTGGGAAAGAGTTCACACCTATGTAGTATAAGCTTCTCTTTACCCATGTCTGAAGTTACATGAAGGCGAGATTTGGGGGCTATCTAGACACTCACTTCAGCCAACTTTCTTGCCTTTAGGACCTAGGAAAAAAGAATGCAGAGCTAAACTCTTGGCCCAGTGGTGAAGAAGTCAGATGAGCTATCTACCTCACACCTAGGATGGCTTTCTGTCCTTTTCCTGTGCCTAATTCTAACTTTCAGCCAGGAGGCACCGTGACAGGCTTCCATGGATTAATAATTCAGTCTTTGCTACCCACTGGGAGAAATTGACTGAGTCCCCAGCTCCTGATTTTACAAAACCCTAGACTGGATTTTGCAGAAATATGAATAATGAAACCCTCTACAGGATTCTGTCTGATCTCTCCCTTTCGCTCTCTCCCTCTGATTCTATTGTCTATGTATATCCTAAATATGACACATTTATGGGCCACAGTGTTGTATTTCAATGCATTATATATATATATGACTATATATTGTCTATTCCCATTTCTTTTCAAAATTCTTGAGTGACTAAATATGACACATTTAAGGGCCACAGTGTGGTATTCAATACATGTATATTGTGTGTATTGAACAAAACAGGACCACTAAGATGTTTCGTTCCTTCGTGTTACTTTATGATTGCAGGTTGTAGGATTCTTCTGTTTGCTCATGCGGTGTGTGTTAGGTTATTGTAAACATAATCGCCTCACAACTTTGTTCTTGCTCTCTCTGTGCTGGCTCTCTGAGCCTATTGCCATTTTGAGTTGTCCTTACTCCCTTACCAAAGATTTCCTTCAGTCAGTCTCTTGGACACCGGGTGTTTCCTTTGCTGTGCTGGAGGTGATTGCAGTAGTAAGTCATTCCTTCAATGCAACACATTTCAGATTGTCTCCATCCCCCATAACCTCCCACCCCCTAGTTTTTGTTTTGTGTTCAGTGTTTGTTTGTTTGTTTGTTTTTCCTTTGACAAAATGTGGTTTCTAAGTTCTCTGTGTACATCCAATCTGGTATTGCCTAACTGAAGACGTTTGTGTACATTGTGTATTTCCTGCCAGAGTGGGCCCTTAAAAATCTTTGCAGTCATGTAATTCAGCTGCTTATTGAGTAGATTTCCATTCCAGTGGGGGAGAATTCACATTCCAGCATGACCATTGGTTTGGTCCTTGGGTCTTAAATCTGCCATACCTCACTAAATCCCATTCTACTCAAGTAGTACGTTCCCATTGTAGCTCCATATCTGGGGCTGCTAATTTGCCTTGTTTATGCCTATACCATATTTTGCCTCATCTGTGCTGTATAGAATGCCTTCATGACTTACTTTTGATTTCATTTGATCTGCGTTTCAAAATGTAGCCCCAAATAAGCCATATTTGCTGACCTTCCAAGATTGAATTGAG
The DNA here is from genome assembly GCA_949820135.1 of Sylvilagus floridanus. Classification (NCBI taxonomy): domain Eukaryota; kingdom Metazoa; phylum Chordata; class Mammalia; order Lagomorpha; family Leporidae; genus Sylvilagus; species Sylvilagus floridanus. Next base: position 18,979,123 of record OX463240.1, on the reverse strand, counting down.
GATACACTTCTCCACCTATTCTTCAACTACATATAGACTTCAACGATGGATACAGTGATTTATACTTTTCTGTTCTATTTCCCCATGTCAACCTCTAACTGAACATGGGGTAGAATCTGCTGTTTGTTTATATGCTTAGATTTTTCAAGGACTGGGCCTATGACTCGATACACATAGTAAATCCTGTCTCACTGAATGAGTAGCTGAGGGGTTGAGAAATTGGATATATTTGTTGAATTTGTATCTTGTTGTTCTGTAGGAAGGAACGTCAACTGTAGTGGGTAAGAAGATTAAAAAATGTTTTGGCATCACTCAAGTTGCTCCGCTAGAGCCAGTTAATAAATATGGGATGGACTCTGATCACGGATTGGACAAAGATAACAAACGTAGTGAGTGCATGTCTATCAAAATTTTAATATTAAAATACAATGAACGGAAATGAGTAGCTCTGAATTGGATATCCATTTATTTTGAGGGTTTTCTTTGGCTTTTTTAAAAATATAACCGACTTCTTCCTGAAACAGCTTCAGCCCTCTCTGAAATTCATCCTTACTATTCATTTTATTTGATTGAAATATTCATTTCATTGCAATATTCATGAGTGGAGAGAGACACACCTTTATGTAAATTGTTTCCGTGTGAATAAATGTTCTCACTAGTTGATCTGTTACTGCATTTGTAGATAAGGAGTCTACCTCCCAAAGAGATCCTGAAGACAGCAAATCAGAAAGGAATTCTAAGGTACTGTCTCTTCTTGTGATTTGGAAATACCTGATTTCAGTGATGTTAAAACAAAGCTGGTGTTTGATTGAAGAAACAAAGTTACTTAGGAGGCAGACACTTACATAAGACAGAAAGACATAGCATTTATCATTCTGCTCTTACCACCTGGGAAAGAACAGGGTAGGCATAGTAGGACAGTTTGTTTTGCAATCATTTAATATTATCATCTGTTTTGTAGAAGCTGTGAAGACGAATAGACTTCACAATTACAATGATAACTATGGTATCCATATCTTCTGGAGTCTCTCTCTATCTTTTTAGTGTTTATTAGGCTCCATAGAGCTCATGGAATTCTAAGAGTATGATGATATGCCTTTGTCCTCCATCCCTCTCCTTCTGTGCCTCCCACCCTGCTTCCTCTCTCTTTCCCCCCCATTCCTCTCCTTCACTTTGAGTTTATGTCCTTGATCTACATTACATTCCATGGCTCCTGTAAACATTTGGTTCAACAAGTAAAAAGCAAACAAAGACCTAGTATAGCAGGAATATAGGCAAGGCCAAAGACAATAATGAAATGGAAAAAGGACTATTTCATTATCTGCAATAAATTTCAAAGTAATCCCAGATCACTGAAACTATAGTAGCATAATATTCTTAACCACGAGCCTGACAACATTATAAAATAACGTTTATAAAGATGACACTTGCAGCAGTATTGAAATACACAAGCTTTTTGTCTTTTTTGTTTTTTTTTGTTTTTTTTTTTTCATTTTTCGATTTAAGCTGCCCCTTTTGAGGGAAAACATGAGATATTTGTTTTTCTGTGTCCAGCTTCTTTCCCCCTACATCCAGTGGCATTCATTTTGGTGCAAATGCCAGAATTTCATTCTTTTAAATGACTGAATACTCTTACACTGTTTACATGAGCCACGTTTTCTCTATCCATTCATCTTCAAAAGGGGACTTTGGTTTCCTCTTTTGCCTTTAGTGAACACTGCAGCTATGATATGGTGGTGCACAGATATCCTCAATACAGTACCTTCCTGTCTTTAGGTGTATACGCAGAGGTGGGATTGCTAGATCATATGGCATTTCTATTACTAGTTCTTAAAGAATCTCCATACTTCTGTAGACAATAGCAGGACTAATTGACATTTCCACCAACAATGTACAGGTGTCCACCTTACTGCACATCCTTGCTAGTTCTTGTTACTTCTTTTGACTTTGAGCCATCCTGAGAGTTACAGGGGTGATATCTCATTAAGGCATTGATTGGTTTTTCCTAGGAGGGTGTTGATGTTGATCAATTTTTCATGTTTGTTGCCATTGTATCTCTTTTCAGACATGTCTGTTGAAGTGCTTTGCCCATTTCTGAACTAGATTTGTTGTTTCTTCAAATGTACTTGAAGATATTTCTCATCTGGGAAATACTGGCTGAAGATATTTCTGATCTGGGAAAGAGTTCACACCTATGTAGTATAAGCTTCTCTTTACCCATGTCTGAAGTTACATGAAGGCGAGATTTGGGGGCTATCTAGACACTCACTTCAGCCAACTTTCTTGCCTTTAGGACCTAGGAAAAAAGAATGCGGAGCTAAACTCTTGGCCCAGTGGTGAAGAAGTCAGATGAGCTATCTACCTCACACCTAGGATGGCTTTCTGTCCTTTTCCTGTGCCTAATTCTAACTTTCAGCCAGGAGGCACCGTGACAGGCTTCCATGGATTAATAATTCAGTCTTTGCTACCCACTGGGAGAAATTGACTGAGTCCCCAGCTCCTGATTTTACAAAACCCTAGACTGGATTTTGCAGAAATATGAATAATGAAACCCTCTACAGGATTCTGTCTGATCTCTCCCTTTCGCTCTCTCCCTCTGATTCTATTGTCTATGTATATCCTAAATATGACACATTTATGGGCCACAGTGTTGTATTTCAATGCATTATATATATATGTATGACTATATATTGTCTATTCCCATTTCTTTTCAAAATTCTTGAGTGACTAAATATGACACATTTAAGGGCCACAGTGTGGTATTCAATACATGTATATTATGTGTATTGAACAAAACAGGACCACTAAGATGTTTCGTTCCTTCGTGTTACTTTATGATTGCAGGTTGTAGGATTCTTCTGTTTGCTCATGCGGTGTGTGTTAGGTTATTGTAAACATAATCGCCTCACAACTTTGTTCTTGCTCTCTCTGTGCTGGCTCTCTGAGCCTATTGCCATTTTGAGTTGTCCTTACTCCCTTACCAAAGATTTCCTTCAGTCAGTCTCTTGGACACCGGGTGTTTCCTTTGCTGTGCTGGAGGTGAGTGCAGTAGGAAGTCATTCCTTCAATGCAACACATTTCAGATTGTCTCCATCCCCCATAACCTCCCACCCCCTAGTTTTTGTTTTGTGTTCAGTGTTTGTTTGTTTGTTTGTTTTTCCTTTGACAAAATGTGGTTTCTAAGTTCTCTGTGTACATCCAATCTGGTATTGCCTAACTGAAGACGTTCGTGTACATTGTGTATTTCCTGCCAGAGTGGGCCCTTAAAAATCTTTGCAGTCATGTAATTCAGCTGCTTATTGAGTAGATTTCCATTCCAGTGGGGGAGAATTCACATTCCAGCATGACCATTGGTTTGGTCCTTGGGTCTTAAATCTGCCATACCTCACTAAACCCCATTCTACTCAAGTAGTACGTTCCCATTGTAGCTCCATATCTGGGGCTGCTAATTTGCCTTGTTTATGCCTATACCATATTTTGCCTCATCTGTGCTGTATAGAATGCCTTCATGACTTACTTTTGATTTCATTTGATCTGCGTTTCAAAATGTAGCCCCAAATAAGCAATATTTGCTGACCTTCCAAGATTGAATTGAGGATACACTTCTCCGCCTATTCTTCAACTACATATAGACTTCAACGATGGATACAGTGATTTATACTTTTCTGTTCTATTTCCCCATGTCAACCTCTAACTGAACATGGGGTAGAATCTGCTGTTTGTTTATATGCTTAGATTTTTCAAGGACTGGGCCTATGACTCGATACACATAGTAAATCCTGTCTCACTGAATGAGTAGCTGAGGGGTTGAGAAATTGGATATATTTGTTGAATTTGTATTTTGTTGTTCTGTAGGAAGGAACGTCAACTGTAGTGGGTAAGAAGATTAAAAAATGTTTTGGCATCACTCAAGTTGCTCCGCTAGAGCCAGTTAATAAATATGGGATGGACTCTGATCACGGATTGGACAAAGATAACAAACGTAGTGAGTGCATGTCTATCAAAATTTTAATATTAAAATACAATGAACGGAAATGAGTAGCTCTGAATTGGATATCCATTTATTTTGAGGGTTTTCTTTGGCTTTTTTAAAAATATAACCGACTTCTTCCTGAAACAGCTTCAGCCCTCTCTGAAATTCATCCTTACTATTCATTTTATTTGATTGAAATATTCATTTCATTGCAATATTCATGAGTGGAGAGAGACACACCTTTATGTAAATTGTTTCCGTGTGAATAAATGTTCTCACTAGTTGATCTGTTACTGCATTTGTAGATAAGGAGTCTACCTCCCAAAGAGATCCTGAAGACAGCAAATCAGAAAGGAATTCTAAGGTACTGTCTCTTCTTGTGATTTGGAAATACCTGATTTCAGTGATGTTAAAACAAAGCTGGTGTTTGATTGAAGAAACAAAGTTACTTAGGAGGCAGACACTTACATAAGACAGAAAGACATAGCATTTATCATTCTGCTCTTACCACCTGGGAAAGAACAGGGTAGGCATAGTAGGACAGTTTGTTTTGCAATCATTTAATATTATCATCTGTTTTGTAGAAGCTGTGAAGACGAATAGACTTCACAATTACAATGATAACTATGGTATCCATATCTTCTGGAGTCTCTCTCTATCTTTTTAGTGTTTATTAGGCTCCATAGAGCTCATGGAATTCTAAGAGTATGATGATATGCCTTTGTCCTCCATCCCTCTCCTTCTGTGCCTCCCACCCTGCTTCCTCTCTCTTTCCCCCCCCTCCTCTCCTTCACTTTGAGTTTATGTCCTTGATCTACATTACATTCCATGGCTCCTGTAAACATTTGGTTCAACAAGTAAAAAGCAAACAAAGACCTAGTATAGCAGGAATATAGGCAAGGCCAAAGACAATAATGAAATGGAAAAAGGACTATTTCATTATCTGCAATAAATTTCAAAGTAATCCCAGATCACTGAAACTATAGTAGCATAATATTCTTAACCACGAGCCTGACAACATTATAAAATAACGTTTATAAAGATGACACTTGCAGCAGTATTGAAATACACAAGCTTTTTGTCTTTTTTGTTTTTTTTTGGTTTTTTTTTTTCATTTTTCGATTTAAGCTGCCCCTTTTGAGGGAAAACATGAGATATTTGTTTTTCTGTGTCCAGCTTCTTTCCCCCTACATCCAGTGGCATTGATTTTGGTGCAAATGCCAGAATTTCATTCTTTTAAATGACTGAATACTCTTACACTGTTTACATGAGCCACGTTTTCTCTATCCATTCATCTTCAAAAGGGGACTTTGGTTTCCTCTTTTGCCTTTAGTGAACACTGCAGCTATGATATGGTGGTGCACAGATATCCTCAATACAGTACCTTCCTGTCTTTAGGTGTATACGCAGAGGTGGGATTGCTAGATCATATGGCATTTCTATTACTAGTTCTTAAAGAATCTCCATACTTCTGTAGACAATAGCAGGACTAATTGACATTTCCACCAACAATGTACAGGTGTCCACCTTACTGCACATCCTTGCTAGTTCTTGTTACTTCTTTTGACTTTGAGCCATCCTGAGAGTTACAGGGGTGATATCTCATTAAGGCATTGATTGGTTTTTCCTAGGAGGGTGTTGATGTTGATCAATTTTTCATGTTTGTTGCCATTGTATCTCTTTTCAGACATGTCTGTTGAAGTGCTTTGCCCATTTCTGAACTAGATTTGTTGTTTCTTCAAATGTACTTGAAGATATTTCTCATCTGGGAAATACTGGCTGAAGATATTTCTGATCTGGGAAAGAGTTCACACCTATGTAGTATAAGCTTCTCTTTACCCATGTCTGAAGTTACATGAAGGCGAGATTTGGGGGCTATCTAGACACTCACTTCAGCCAACTTTCTTGCCTTTAGGACCTAGGAAAAAAGAATGCGGAGCTAAACTCTTGGCCCAGTGGTGAAGAAGTCAGATGAGCTATCTACCTCACACCTAGGATGGCTTTCTGTCCTTTTCCTGTGCCTAATTCTAACTTTCAGCCAGGAGGCACCGTGACAGGCTTCCATGGATTAATAATTCAGTCTTTGCTACCCACTGGGAGAAATTGACTGAGTCCCCAGCTCCTGATTTTACAAAACCCTAGACTGGATTTTGCAGAAATATGAATAATGAAACCCTCTACAGGATTCTGTCTGATCTCTCCCTTTCGCTCTCTCCCTCTGATTCTATTGTCTATGTATATCCTAAATATGACACATTTATGGGCCACAGTGTTGTATTTCAATGCATTATATATATATGTATGACTATATATTGTCTATTCCCATTTCTTTTCAAAATTCTTGAGTGACTAAATATGACACATTTAAGGGCCACAGTGTGGTATTCAATACATGTATATTATGTGTATTGAACAAAACAGGACCACTAAGATGTTTCGTTCCTTCGTGTTACTTTATGATTGCAGGTTGTAGGATTCTTCTGTTTGCTCATGCGGTGTGTGTTAGGTTATTGTAAACATAATCGCCTCACAACTTTGTTCTTGCTCTCTCTGTGCTGGCTCTCTGAGCCTATTGCCATTTTGAGTTGTCCTTACTCCCTTACCAAAGATTTCCTTCAGTCAGTCTCTTGGACACCGGGTGTTTCCTTTGCTGTGCTGGAGGTGAGTGCAGTAGGAAGTCATTCCTTCAATGCAACACATTTCAGATTGTCTCCATCCCCCATAACCTCCCACCCCCTAGTTTTTGTTTTGTGTTCAGTGTTTGTTTGTTTGTTTGTTTTTCCTTTGACAAAATGTGGTTTCTAAGTTCTCTGTGTACATCCAATCTGGTATTGCCTAACTGAAGACGTTCGTGTACATTGTGTATTTCCTGCCAGAGTGGGCCCTTAAAAATCTTTGCAGTCATGTAATTCAGCTGCTTATTGAGTAGATTTCCATTCCAGTGGGGGAGAATTCACATTCCAGCATGACCATTGGTTTGGTCCTTGGGTCTTAAATCTGCCATACCTCACTAAACCCCATTCTACTCAAGTAGTACGTTCCCATTGTAGCTCCATATCTGGGGCTGCTAATTTGCCTTGTTTATGCCTATACCATATTTTGCCTCATCTGTGCTGTATAGAATGCCTTCATGACTTACTTTTGATTTCATTTGATCTGCGTTTCAAAATGTAGCCCCAAATAAGCAATATTTGCTGACCTTCCAAGATTGAATTGAGGATACACTTCTCCGCCTATTCTTCAACTACATATAGACTTCAACGATGGATACAGTGATTTATACTTTTCTGTTCTATTTCCCCATGTCAACCTCTAACTGAACATGGGGTAGAATCTGCTGTTTGTTTATATGCTTAGATTTTTCAAGGACTGGGCCTATGACTCGATACACATAGTAAATCCTGTCTCACTGAATGAGTAGCTGAGGGGTTGAGAAATTGGATATATTTGTTGAATTTGTATTTTGTTGTTCTGTAGGAAGGAACGTCAACTGTAGTGGGTAAGAAGATTAAAAAATGTTTTGGCATCACTCAAGTTGCTCCGCTAGAGCCAGTTAATAAATATGGGATGGACTCTGATCACGGATTGGACAAAGATAACAAACGTAGTGAGTGCATGTCTATCAAAATTTTAATATTAAAATACAATGAACGGAAATGAGTAGCTCTGAATTGGATATCCATTTATTTTGAGGGTTTTCTTTGGCTTTTTTAAAAATATAACCGACTTCTTCCTGAAACAGCTTCAGCCCTCTCTGAAATTCATCCTTACTATTCATTTTATTTGATTGAAATATTCATTTCATTGCAATATTCATGAGTGGAGAGAGACACACCTTTATGTAAATTGTTTCCGTGTGAATAAATGTTCTCACTAGTTGATCTGTTACTGCATTTGTAGATAAGGAGTCTACCTCCCAAAGAGATCCTGAAGACAGCAAATCAGAAAGGAATTCTAAGGTACTGTCTCTTCTTGTGATTTGGAAATACCTGATTTCAGTGATGTTAAAACAAAGCTGGTGTTTGATTGAAGAAACAAAGTTACTTAGGAGGCAGACACTTACATAAGACAGAAAGACATAGCATTTATCATTCTGCTCTTACCACCTGGGAAAGAACAGGGTAGGCATAGTAGGACAGTTTGTTTTGCAATCATTTAATATTATCATCTGTTTTGTAGAAGCTGTGAAGACGAATAGACTTCACAATTACAATGATAACTATGGTATCCATATCTTCTGGAGTCTCTCTCTATCTTTTTAGTGTTTATTAGGCTCCATAGAGCTCATGGAATTCTAAGAGTATGATGATATGCCTTTGTCCTCCATCCCTCTCCTTCTGTGCCTCCCACCCTGCTTCCTCTCTCTTTCCCCCCCCTCCTCTCCTTCACTTTGAGTTTATGTCCTTGATCTACATTACATTCCATGGCTCCTGTAAACATTTGGTTCAACAAGTAAAAAGCAAACAAAGACCTAGTATAGCAGGAATATAGGCAAGGCCAAAGACAATAATGAAATGGAAAAAGGACTATTTCATTATCTGCAATAAATTTCAAAGTAATCCCAGATCACTGAAACTATAGTAGCATAATATTCTTAACCACGAGCCTGACAACATTATAAAATAACGTTTATAAAGATGACACTTGCAGCAGTATTGAAATACACAAGCTTTTTGTCTTTTTTGTTTTTTTTTGGTTTTTTTTTTTTTCATTTTTCGATTTAAGCTGCCCCTTTTGAGGGAAAACATGAGATATTTGTTTTTCTGTGTCCAGCTTCTTTCCCCCTACATCCAGTGGCATTGATTTTGGTGCAAATGCCAGAATTTCATTCTTTTAAATGACTGAATACTCTTACACTGTTTACATGAGCCACGTTTTCTCTATCCATTCATCTTCAAAAGGGGACTTTGGTTTCCTCTTTTGCCTTTAGTGAACACTGCAGCTATGATATGGTGGTGCACAGATATCCTCAATACAGTACCTTCCTGTCTTTAGGTGTATACGCAGAGGTGGGATTGCTAGATCATATGGCATTTCTATTACTAGTTCTTAAAGAATCTCCATACTTCTGTAGACAATAGCAGGACTAATTGACATTTCCACCAACAATGTACAGGTGTCCACCTTACTGCACATCCTTGCTAGTTCTTGTTACTTCTTTTGACTTTGAGCCATCCTGAGAGTTACAGGGGTGATATCTCATTAAGGCATTGATTGGTTTTTCCTAGGAGGGTGTTGATGTTGATCAATTTTTCATGTTTGTTGCCATTGTATCTCTTTTCAGACATGTCTGTTGAAGTGCTTTGCCCATTTCTGAACTAGATTTGTTGTTTCTTCAAATGTACTTGAAGATATTTCTCATCTGGGAAATACTGGCTGAAGATATTTCTGATCTGGGAAAGAGTTCACACCTATGTAGTATAAGCTTCTCTTTACCCATGTCTGAAGTTACATGAAGGCGAGATTTGGGGGCTATCTAGACACTCACTTCAGCCAACTTTCTTGCCTTTAGGACCTAGGAAAAAAGAATGCGGAGCTAAACTCTTGGCCCAGTGGTGAAGAAGTCAGATGAGCTATCTACCTCACACCTAGGATGGCTTTCTGTCCTTTTCCTGTGCCTAATTCTAACTTTCAGCCAGGAGGCACCGTGACAGGCTTCCATGGATTAATAATTCAGTCTTTGCTACCCACTGGGAGAAATTGACTGAGTCCCCAGCTCCTGATTTTACAAAACCCTAGACTGGATTTTGCAGAAATATGAATAATGAAACCCTCTACAGGATTCTGTCTGATCTCTCCCTTTCGCTCTCTCCCTCTGATTCTATTGTCTATGTATATCCTAAATATGACACATTTATGGGCCACAGTGTTGTATTTCAATGCATTATATATATATGTATGACTATATATTGTCTATTCCCATTTCTTTTCAAAATTCTTGAGTGACTAAATATGACACATTTAAGGGCCACAGTGTGGTATTCAATACATGTATATTATGTGTATTGAACAAAACAGGACCACTAAGATGTTTCGTTCCTTCGTGTTACTTTATGATTGCAGGTTGTAGGATTCTTCTGTTTGCTCATGCGGTGTGTGTTAGGTTATTGTAAACATAATCGCCTCACAACTTTGTTCTTGCTCTCTCTGTGCTGGCTCTCTGAGCCTATTGCCATTTTGAGTTGTCCTTACTCCCTTACCAAAGATTTCCTTCAGTCAGTCTCTTGGACACCGGGTGTTTCCTTTGCTGTGCTGGAGGTGAGTGCAGTAGGAAGTCATTCCTTCAATGCAACACATTTCAGATTGTCTCCATCCCCCATAACCTCCCACCCCCTAGTTTTTGTTTTGTGTTCAGTGTTTGTTTGTTTGTTTGTTTTTCCTTTGACAAAATGTGGTTTCTAAGTTCTCTGTGTACATCCAATCTGGTATTGCCTAACTGAAGACGTTCGTGTACATTGTGTATTTCCTGCCAGAGTGGGCCCTTAAAAATCTTTGCAGTCATGTAATTCAGCTGCTTATTGAGTAGATTTCCATTCCAGTGGGGGAGAATTCACATTCCAGCATGACCATTGGTTTGGTCCTTGGGTCTTAAATCTGCCATACCTCACTAAACCCCATTCTACTCAAGTAGTACGTTCCCATTGTAGCTCCATATCTGGGGCTGCTAATTTGCCTTGTTTATGCCTATACCATATTTTGCCTCATCTGTGCTGTATAGAATGCCTTCATGACTTACTTTTGATTTCATTTGATCTGCGTTTCAAAATGTAGCCCCAAATAAGCAATATTTGCTGACCTTCCAAGATTGAATTGAGGATACACTTCTCCGCCTATTCTTCAACTACATATAGACTTCAACGATGGATACAGTGATTTATACTTTTCTGTTCTATTTCCCCATGTCAACCTCTAACTGAACATGGGGTAGAATCTGCTGTTTGTTTATATGCTTAGATTTTTCAAGGACTGGGCCTATGACTCGATACACATAGTAAATCCTGTCTCACTGAATGAGTAGCTGAGGGGTTGAGAAATTGGATATATTTGTTGAATTTGTATTTTGTTGTTCTGTAGGAAGGAACGTCAACTGTAGTGGGTAAGAAGATTAAAAAATGTTTTGGCATCACTCAAGTTGCTCCGCTAGAGCCAGTTAATAAATATGGGATGGACTCTGATCACGGATTGGACAAAGATAACAAACGTAGTGAGTGCATGTCTATCAAAATTTTAATATTAAAATACAATGAACGGAAATGAGTAGCTCTGAATTGGATATCCATTTATTTTGAGGGTTTTCTTTGGCTTTTTTAAAAATATAACCGACTTCTTCCTGAAACAGCTTCAGCCCTCTCTGAAATTCATCCTTACTATTCATTTTATTTGATTGAAATATTCATTTCATTGCAATATTCATGAGTGGAGAGAGACACACCTTTATGTAAATTGTTTCCGTGTGAATAAATGTTCTCACTAGTTGATCTGTTACTGCATTTGTAGATAAGGAGTCTACCTCCCAAAGAGATCCTGAAGACAGCAAATCAGAAAGGAATTCTAAGGTACTGTCTCTTCTTGTGATTTGGAAATACCTGATTTCAGTGATGTTAAAACAAAGCTGGTGTTTGATTGAAGAAACAAAGTTACTTAGGAGGCAGACACTTACATAAGACAGAAAGACATAGCATTTATCATTCTGCTCTTACCACCTGGGAAAGAACAGGGTAGGCATAGTAGGACAGTTTGTTTTGCAATCATTTAATATTATCATCTGTTTTGTAGAAGCTGTGAAGACGAATAGACTTCACAATTACAATGATAACTATGGTATCCATATCTTCTGGAGTCTCTCTCTATCTTTTTAGTGTTTATTAGGCTCCATAGAGCTCATGGAATTCTAAGAGTATGATGATATGCCTTTGTCCTCCATCCCTCTCCTTCTGTGCCTCCCACCCTGCTTCCTCTCTCTTTCCCCCCCCTCCTCTCCTTCACTTTGAGTTTATGTCCTTGATCTACATTACATTCCATGGCTCCTGTAAACATTTGGTTCAACAAGTAAAAAGCAAACAAAGACCTAGTATAGCAGGAATATAGGCAAGGCCAAAGACAATAATGAAATGGAAAAAGGACTATTTCATTATCTGCAATAAATTTGAAAGTAATCCCAGATCACTGAAACTATAGTAGCATAATATTCTTAACCACGAGCCTGACAACATTATAAAATAACGTTTATAAAGATGACACTTGCAGCAGTATTGAAATACACAAGCTTTGTGTCTTTTTTGGTTTTTTTTGGTTTTTTTTTTTCATTTTTCGATTTAAGCTGCCCCTTTTGAGGGAAAACATGAGATATTTGTTTTTCTGTGTCCAGCTTCTTTCCCCCTACATCCAGTGGCATTCATTTTGGTGCAAATGCCAGAATTTCATTCTTTTAAATGACTGAATACTCTTACACTGTTTACATGAGCCACGTTTTCTCTATCCATTCATCTTCAAAAGGGGACTTTGGTTTCCTCTTTTGCCTTTAGTGAACACTGCAGCTATGATATGGTGGTGCACAGATATCCTCAATACAGTACCTTCCTGTCTTTAGGTGTATACGCAGAGGTGGGATTGCTAGATCATATGGCATTTCTATTACTAGTTCTTAAAGAATCTCCATACTTCTGTAGACAATAGCAGGACTAATTGACATTTCCACCAACAATGTACAGGTGTCCACCTTACTGCACATCCTTGCTAGTTCTTGTTACTTCTTTTGACTTTGAGCCATCCTGAGAGTTACAGGGGTGATATCTCATTAAGGCATTGATTGGTTTTTCCTAGGAGGGTGTTGATGTTGATCAATTTTTCATGTTTGTTGCCATTGTATCTCTTTTCAGACATGTCTGTTGAAGTGCTTTGCCCATTTCTGAACTAGATTTGTTGTTTCTTCAAATGTACTTGAAGATATTTCTCATCTGGGAAATACTGGCTGAAGATATTTCTGATCTGGGAAAGAGTTCACACCTATGTAGTATAAGCTTCTCTTTACCCATGTCTGAAGTTACATGAAGGCGAGATTTGGGGGCTATCTAGACACTCACTTCAGCCAACTTTCTTGCCTTTAGGACCTAGGAAAAAAGAATGCGGAGCTAAACTCTTGGCCCAGTGGTGAAGAAGTCAGATGAGCTATCTACCTCACACCTAGGATGGCTTTCTGTCCTTTTCCTGTGCCTAATTCTAACTTTCAGCCAGGAGGCACCGTGACAGGCTTCCATGGATTAATAATTCAGTCTTTGCTACCCACTGGGAGAAATTGACTGAGTCCCCAGCTCCTGATTTTACAAAACCCTAGACTGGATTTTGCAGAAATATGAATAATGAAACCCTCTACAGGATTCTGTCTGATCTCTCCCTTTCGCTCTCTCCCTCTGATTCTATTGTCTATGTATATCCTAAATATGACACATTTATGGGCCACAGTGTTGTATTTCAATGCATTATATATATATATGACTATATATTGTCTATTCCCATTTCTTTTCAAAATTCTTGAGTGACTAAATATGACACATTTAAGGGCCACAGTATGGTATTCAATACATGTATATTGTGTGTATTGAACAAAACAGGACCACTAAGATGTTTCGTTCCTTCGTGTTACTTTATGATTGCAGGTTGTAGGATTCTTCTGTTTGCTCATGCGGTGTGTGTTAGGTTATTGTAAACATAATCGCCTCACAACTTTGTTCTTGCTCTCTCTGTGCTGGCTCTCTGAGCCTATTGCCATTTTGAGTTGTCCTTACTCCCTTACCAAAGATTTCCTTCAGTCAGTCTCTTGGACACCGGGTGTTTCCTTTGCTGTGCTGGAGGTGAGTGCAGTAGGAAGTCATTCCTTCAATGCAACATATTTCAGATTGTCTCCATCCCCCATAACCTCCCACCCTCTAGTTTTTGTTTTGTGTTCAGTGTTTGTTTGTTTGTTTGTTTGTTTTTCCTTTGACAAAATGTGGTTTCTAAGTTCTCTGTGTACATCCAATCTGGTATTGCCTAACTGAAGACGTTTGTGTACATTGTGTATTTCCTGCCAGAGTGGGCCCTTAAAAATCTTTGCAGTCATGTAATTCAGCTGCTTATTGAGTAGATTTCCATTCCAGTGGGGGAGAATTCACATTCCAGCATGACCATTGGTTTGGTCCTTGGGTCTTAAATCTGCCATACCTTACTAAACCCCATTCTACTCAAGTAGTACGTTCCCATTGTAGCTCCATATCTGGGGCTGCTAATTTGCCTTGTTTATGCCTATACCATATTTTGCCTCATCTGTGCTGTATAGAATGCCTTCATGACTTACTTTTGATTTCATTTGATCTGCGTTTCAAAATGTAGCCCCAAATAAGCAATATTTGCTGACCTTCCAAGATTGAATTGAGGATACACTTCTCCGCCTATTCTTCAACTACATATAGACTTCAACGATGGATACAGTGATTTATACTTTTCTGTTCTATTTCCCCATGTCAACCTCTAACTGAACATGGGGTAGAATCTGCTGTTTGTTTATATGCTTAGATTTTTCAAGGACTGGGCCTATGACTCGATACACATAGTAAATCCTGTCTCACTGAATGAGTAGCTGAGGGGTTGAGAAATTGGATATATTTGTTGAATTTGTATTTTGTTGTTCTGTAGGAAGGAACGTCAACTGTAGTGGGTAAGAAGATTAAAAAATGTTTTGGCATCACTCAAGTTGCTCCGCTAGAGCCAGTTAATAAATATGGGATGGACTCTGATCACGGATTGGACAAAGATAACAAACGTAGTGAGTGCATGTCTATCAAAATTTTAATATTAAAATACAATGAACGGAAATGAGTAGCTCTGAATTGGATATCCATTTATTTTGAGGGTTTTCTTTGGCTTTTTTAAAAATATAACCGACTTCTTCCTGAAACAGCTTCAGCCCTCTCTGAAATTCATCCTTACTATTCATTTTATTTGATTGAAATATTCATTTCATTGCAATATTCATGAGTGGAGAGAGACACACCTTTATGTAAATTGTTTCCGTGTGAATAAATGTTCTCACTAGTTGATCTGTTACTGCATTTGTAGATAAGGAGTCTACCTCCCAAAGAGATCCTGAAGACAGCAAATCAGAAAGGAATTCTAAGGTACTGTCTCTTCTTGTGATTTGGAAATACCTGATTTCAGTGATGTTAAAACAAAGCTGGTGTTTGATTGAAGAAACAAAGTTACTTAGGAGGCAGACACTTACATAAGACAGAAAGACATAGCATTTATCATTCTGCTCTTACCACCTGGGAAAGAACAGGGTAGGCATAGTAGGGCAGTTTGTTTTGCAATCATTTAATATTATCATCTGTTTTGTAGAAGCTGTGAAGACGAATAGACTTCACAATTACAATGATAACTATGGTATCCATATCTTCTGGAGTCTCTATCTTTTTAGTGTTTATTAGGCTCCATAGAGCTCATGGAATTCTAAGAGTATGATGATATGCCTTTGTCCTCCATCCCTCTCCTTCTGTGCCTCCCACCCTGCTTCCTCTCACTTTCCCCCATCTCCTCTCCTTCGCTTTGAGTTTATGTCCTTGATCTACATTACATTCCATGGCTCCTGTAAACATTTGGTTCAACAAGTAAAAAGCAAACAAAGACCTAGTATAGCAGGAATATAGGCAAGGCCAAAGACAATAATGAAATGGAAAAAGGACTATTTCATTATCTGCAATAAATTTCAAAGTAATCCCAGATCACTGAAACTATAGTAGCATAATATTCTTAACCACGAGCCTGACAACATTATAAAATAACGTTTATAAAGATGACACTTGCAGCAGTATTGAAATACACAAGCTTTGTGTCTTTTTTGTTTTTTTTTTCATTTTTCGATTTAAGCTGCCCCTTTTAAGGGAAAACATGAGATATTTGTTTTTCTGTGTCCAGCTTCTTTCCCCCTACATCCAGTGGCATTCATTTTGGTGCAAATGCCAGAATTTCATTCTTTTAAATGACTGAATACTCTTACACTGTTTACATGAGCCACGTTTTCTCTATCCATTCATCTTCAAAAGGGGACTTTGGTTTCCTCTTTTGCCTTTAGTGAACACTGCAGCTATGATATGGTGGTGCACAGATATCCTCAATACAGTACCTTCCTGTCTTTAGGTGTATACGCAGAGGTGGGATTGCTAGATCATATGGCATTTCTATTACTAGTTCTTAAAGAATCTCCATACTTCTGTAGACAATAGCAGGACTAATTGACATTTCCACCAACAATGTACAGGTGTCCACCTTACTGCACATCCTTGCTAGTTCTTGTTACTTCTTTTGACTTTGAGCCATCCTGAGAGTTACAGGGGTGATATCTCATTAAGGCATTGATTGGTTTTTCCTAGGAGGGTGTTGATGTTGATCAATTTTTCATGTTTGTTGCCATTGTATCTCTTTTCAGACATGTCTGTTGAAGTGCTTTGCCCATTTCTGAACTAGATTTGTTGTTTCTTCAAATGTACTTGAAGATATTTCTCATCTGGGAAATACTGGCTGAAGATATTTCTGATCTGGGAAAGAGTTCACACCTATGTAGTATAAGCTTCTCTTTACCCATGTCTGAAGTTACATGAAGGCGAGATTTGGGGGCTATCTAGACACTCACTTCAGCCAACTTTCTTGCCTTTAGGACCTAGGAAAAAAGAATGCGGAGCTAAACTCTTGGCCCAGTGGTGAAGAAGTCAGATGAGCTATCTACCTCACACCTAGGATGGCTTTCTGTCCTTTTCCTGTGCCTAATTCTAACTTTCAGCCAGGAGGCACCGTGACAGGCTTCCATGGATTAATAATTCAGTCTTTGCTACCCACTGGGAGAAATTGACTGAGTCCCCAGCTCCTGATTTTACAAAACCCTAGACTGGATTTTGCAGAAATATGAATAATGAAACCCTCTACAGGATTCTGTCTGATCTCTCCCTTTCGCTCTCTCCCTCTGATTCTATTGTCTATGTATATCCTAAATATGACACATTTATGGGCCACAGTGTTGTATTTCAATGCATTATATATATATATATATGACTATATATTGTCTATTCCCATTTCTTTTCAAAATTCTTGAGTGACTAAATATGACACATTTAAGGGCCACAGTGTGGTATTCAATACATGTATATTATGTGTATTGAACAAAACAGGACCACTAAGATGTTTCGTTCCTTCGTGTTACTTTATGATTGCAGGTTGTAGGATTCTTCTGTTTGCTCATGCGGTGTGTGTTAGGTTATTGTAAACATAATCGCCTCACAACTTTGTTCTTGCTCTCTCTGTGCTGGCTCTCTGAGCCTATTGCCATTTTGAGTTGTCCTTACTCCCTTACCAAAGATTTCCTTCAGTCAGTCTCTTGGACACCGGGTGTTTCCTTTGCTGTGCTGGAGGTGAGTGCAGTAGGAAGTCATTCCTTCAATGCAACATATTTCAGATTGTCTCCATCCCCCATAACCTCCCACCCCCTAGTTTTTGTTTTGTGTTCAGTGTTTGTTTGTTTGTTTGTTTTTCCTTTGACAAAATGTGGTTTCTAAGTTCTCTGTGTACATCCAATCTGGTATTGCCTAACTGAAGACGTTTGTGTACATTGTGTATGTCCTGCCAGAGTGGGCCCTTAAAAATCTTTGCAGTCATGTAATTCAGCTGCTTATTGAGTAGATTTCCATTCCAGTGGGGGAGAATTCACATTCCAGCATGACCATTGGTTTGGTCCTTGGGTCTTAAATCTGCCATACCTCACTAAACCCCATTCTACTCAAGTAGTACGTTCCCATTGTAGCTCCATATCTGGGGCTGCTAATTTGCCTTGTTTATGCCTATACCATATTTTGCCTCATCTGTGCTGTATAGAATGCCTTCATGACTTACTTTTGATTTCATTTGATCTGCGTTTCAAAATGTAGCCCCAAATAAGCAATATTTGCTGACCTTCCAAGATTGAATTGAGGATACACTTCTCCGCCTATTCTTCAACTACATATAGACTTCAACGATGGATACAGTGATTTATACTTTTCTGTTCTATTTCCCCATGTCAACCTCTAACTGAACATGGGGTAGAATCTGCTGTTTGTTTATATGCTTAGATTTTTCAAGGACTGGGCCTATGACTCGATACACATAGTAAATCCTGTCTCACTGAATGAGTAGCTGAGGGGTTGAGAAATTGGATATATTTGTTGAATTTGTATCTTGTTGTTCTGTAGGAAGGAACGTCAACTGTAGTGGGTAAGAAGATTAAAAAATGTTTTGGCATCACTCAAGTTACTCCGCTAGAGCCAGTTAATAAATATGGGATGGACTCTGATCACGGATTGGACAAAGATAACAAACGTAGTGAGTGCATGTCTATCAAAATTTTAATATTAAAATACAATGAACGGAAATGAGTAGCTCTGAATTGGATATCCATTTATTTTGAGGGTTTTCTTTGGCTTTTTTAAAAATATAACCGACTTCTTCCTGAAACAGCTTCAGCCCTCTCTGAAATTCATCCTTACTATTCATTTTATTTGATTGAAATATTCATTTCATTGCAATATTCATGAGTGGAGAGAGACACACCTTTATGTAAATTGTTTCCGTGTGAATAAATGTTCTCACTAGTTGATCTGTTACTGCATTTGTAGATAAGGAGTCTACCTCCCAAAGAGATCCTGAAGACAGCAAATCAGAAAGGAATTCTAAGGTACTGTCTCTTCTTGTGATTTGGAAATACCTGATTTCAGTGATGTTAAAACAAAGCTGGTGTTTGATTGAAGAAACAAAGTTACTTAGGAGGCAGACACTTACATAAGACAGAAAGACATAGCATTTATCATTCTGCTCTTACCACCTGGGAAAGAACAGGGTAGGCATAGTAGGGCAGTTTGTTTTGCAATCATTTAATATTATCATCTGTTTTGTAGAAGCTGTGAAGACGAATAGACTTCACAATTACAATGATAACTATGGTATCCATATCTTCTGGAGTCTCTCTCTATCTTTTTAGTGTTTATTAGGCTCCATAGAGCTCATGGAATTCTAAGAGTATGATGATATGCCTTTGTTCTCCATCCCTCTCCTTCTGTGCCTCCCACCCTGCTTCCTCTCACTTTCCCCCATCTCCTCTCCTTCGCTTTGAGTTTATGTCCTTGATCTACATTACATTCCATGGCTCCTGTAAACATTTGGTTCAACAAGTAAAAAGCAAACAAAGACCTAGTATAGCAGGAATATAGGCAAGGCCAAAGACAATAATGAAATGGAAAAAGGACTATTTCATTATCTGCAATAAATTTCAAAGTAATCCCAGATCACTGAAACTATAGTAGCATAATATTCTTAACCACGAGCCTGACAACATTATAAAATAACGTTTATAAAGATGACACTTGCAGCAGTATTGAAATACACAAGCTTTTTGTCTTTTTTGGTTTTTTTTGTTTTTTTTTTTTTATTTTTCAATTTAAGCTGCCCCTTTTAAGGGAAAACATGAGATATTTGTTTTTCTGTGTCCAGCTTCTTTCCCCCTACATCCAGTGGCATTCATTTTGGTGCAAATGCCAGAATTTCATTCTTTTAAATGACTGAATACTCTTACACTGTTTACATGAGCCACGTTTTCTCTATCCATTCATCTTCAAAAGGGGACTTTGGTTTCCTCTTTTGCCTTTAGTGAACACTGCAGCTATGATATGGTGGTGCACAGATATCCTCAATACAGTACCTTCCTGTCTTTAGGTGTATACGCAGAGGTGGGATTGCTAGATCATATGGCATTTCTATTACTAGTTCTTAAAGAATCTCCATACTTCTGTAGACAATAGCAGGACTAATTGACATTTCCACCAACAATGTACAGGTGTCCACCTTACTGCACATCCTTGCTAGTTCTTGTTACTTCTTTTGACTTTGAGCCATCCTGAGAGTTACAGGGGTGATATCTCATTAAGGCATTGATTGGTTTTTCCTAGGAGGGTGTTGATGTTGATCAATTTTTCATGTTTGTTGCCATTGTATCTCTTTTCAGACATGTCTGTTGAAGTGCTTTGCCCATTTCTGAACTAGATTTGTTGTTTCTTCAAATGTACTTGAAGATATTTCTCATCTGGGAAATACTGGCTGAAGATATTTCTGATCTGGGAAAGAGTTCACACCTATGTAGTATAAGCTTCTCTTTACCCATGTCTGAAGTTACATGAAGGCGAGATTTGGGGGCTATCTAGACACTCACTTCAGCCAACTTTCTTGCCTTTAGGACCTAGGAAAAAAGAATGCGGAGCTAAACTCTTGGCCCAGTGGTGAAGAAGTCAGATGAGCTATCTACCTCACACCTAGGATGGCTTTCTGTCCTTTTCCTGTGCCTAATTCTAACTTTCAGCCAGGAGGCACCGTGACAGGCTTCCATGGATTAATAATTCAGTCTTTGCTACCCATTGGGAGAAATTGACTGAGTCCCCAGCTCCTGATTTTACAAAACCCTAGACTGGATTTTGCAGAAATATGAATAATGAAACCCTCTACAGGATTCTGTCTGATCTCTCCCTTGCGCTCTCTCCCTCTGATTCTATTGTCTATGTATATCCTAAATATGACACATTTATGGGCCACAGTGTTGTATTTCAATGCATTATATATATATATATATATATATATGACTATATATTGTCTATTCCCATTTCTTTTCAAAATTCTTGAGTGACTAAATATGACACATTTAAGGGCCACAGTGTGGTATTCAATACATGTATATTATGTGTATTGAACAAAACAGGACCACTAAGATGTTTCGTTCCTTCGTGTTACTTTATGATTGCAGGTTGTAGGATTCTTCTGTTTGCTCATGCGGTGTGTGTTAGGTTATTGTAAACATAATCGCCTCACAACTTTGTTCTTGCTCTCTCTGTGCTGGCTCTCTGAGCCTATTGCCATTTTGAGTTGTCCTTACTCCCTTACCAAAGATTTCCTTCAGTCAGTCTCTTGGACACCGGGTGTTTCCTTTGCTGTGCTGGAGGTGAGTGCAGTAGGAAGTCATTCCTTCAATGCAACATATTTCAGATTGTCTCCATCCCCCATAACCTCCCACCCTCTAGTTTTTGTTTTGTGTTCAGTGTTTGTTTGTTTGTTTGTTTTTCCTTTGACAAAATGTGGTTTCTAAGTTCTCTGTGTACATCCAATCTGGTATTGCCTAACTGAAGACGTTTGTGTACATTGTGTATGTCCTGCCAGAGTGGGCCCTTAAAAATCTTTGCAGTCATGTAATTCAGCTGCTTATTGAGTAGATTTCCATTCCAGTGGGGGAGAATTCACATTCCAGCATGACCATTGGTTTGGTCCTTGGGTCTTAAATCTGCCATACCTCACTAAACCCCATTCTACTCAAGTAGTACGTTCCCATTGTAGCTCCATATCTGGGGCTGCTAATTTGCCTTGTTTATGCCTATACCATATTTTGCCTCATCTGTGCTGTATAGAATGCCTTCATGACTTACTTTTGATTTCATTTGATCTGCGTTTCAAAATGTAGCCCCAAATAAGCAATATTTGCTGACCTTCCAAGATTGAATTGAGGATACACTTCTCCGCCTATTCTTCAACTACATATAGACTTCAACGATGGATACAGTGATTTATACTTTTCTGTTCTATTTCCCCATGTCAACCTCTAACTGAACATGGGGTAGAATCTGCTGTTTGTTTATATGCTTAGATTTTTCAAGGACTGGGCCTATGACTCGATACACATAGTAAATCCTGTCTCACTGAATGAGTAGCTGAGGGGTTGAGAAATTGGATATATTTGTTGAATTTGTATCTTGTTGTTCTGTAGGAAGGAACGTCAACTGTAGTGGGTAAGAAGATTAAAAAATGTTTTGGCATCACTCAAGTTGCTCCGCTAGAGCCAGTTAATAAATATGGGATGGACTCTGATCACGGATTGGACAAAGATAACAAACGTAGTGAGTGCATGTCTATCAAAATTTTAATATTAAAATACAATGAACGGAAATGAGTAGCTCTGAATTGGATATCCATTTATTTTGAGGGTTTTCTTTGGCTTTTTTAAAAATATAACCGACTTCTTCCTGAAACAGCTTCAGCCCTCTCTGAAATTCATCCTTACTATTCATTTTATTTGATTGAAATATTCATTTCATTGCAATATTCATGAGTGGAGAGAGACACACCTTTATGTAAATTGTTTCCGTGTGAATAAATGTTCTCACTAGTTGATCTGTTACTGCATTTGTAGATAAGGAGTCTACCTCCCAAAGAGATCCTGAAGACAGCAAATCAGAAAGGAATTCTAAGGTACTGTCTCTTCTTGTGATTTGGAAATACCTGATTTCAGTGATGTTAAAACAAAGCTGGTGTTTGATTGAAGAAACAAAGTTACTTAGGAGGCAGACACTTACATAAGACAGAAAGACATAGCATTTATCATTCTGCTCTTACCACCTGGGAAAGAACAGGGTAGGCATAGTAGGGCAGTTTGTTTTGCAATCATTTAATATTATCATCTGTTTTGTAGAAGCTGTGAAGACGAATAGACTTCACAATTACAATGATAACTATGGTATCCATATCTTCTGGAGTCTCTCTCTATCTTTTTAGTGTTTATTAGGCTCCATAGAGCTCATGGAATTCTAAGAGTATGATGATATGCCTTTGTCCTCCATCCCTCTCCTTCTGTGCCTCCCACCCTGCTTCCTCTCACTTTCCCCCATCTCCTCTCCTTCGCTTTGAGTTTATGTCCTTGATCTACATTACATTCCATGGCTCCTGTAAACATTTGGTTCAACAAGTAAAAAGCAAACAAAGACCTAGTATAGCAGGAATATAGGCAAGGCCAAAGACAATAATGAAATGGAAAAAGGACTATTTCATTATCTGCAATAAATTTCAAAGTAATCCCAGATCACTGAAACTATAGTAGCATAATATTCTTAACCACGAGCCTGACAACATTATAAAATAACGTTTATAAAGATGACACTTGCAGCAGTATTGAAATACACAAGCTTTGTGTCTTTTTTGTTTTTTTTTTCATTTTTCGATTTAAGCTGCCCCTTTTAAGGGAAAACATGAGATATTTGTTTTTCTGTGTCCAGCTTCTTTCCCCCTACATCCAGTGGCATTCATTTTGGTGCAAATGCCAGAATTTCATTCTTTTAAATGACTGAATACTCTTACACTGTTTACATGAGCCACGTTTTCTCTATCCATTCATCTTCAAAAGGGGACTTTGGTTTCCTCTTTTGCCTTTAGTGAACACTGCAGCTATGATATGGTGGTGCACAGATATCCTCAATACAGTACCTTCCTGTCTTTAGGTGTATACGCAGAGGTGGGATTGCTAGATCATATGGCATTTCTATTACTAGTTCTTAAAGAATCTCCATACTTCTGTAGACAATAGCAGGACTAATTGACATTTCCACCAACAATGTACAGGTGTCCACCTTACTGCACATCCTTGCTAGTTCTTGTTACTTCTTTTGACTTTGAGCCATCCTGAGAGTTACAGGGGTGATATCTCATTAAGGCATTGATTGGTTTTTCCTAGGAGGGTGTTGATGTTGATCAATTTTTCATGTTTGTTGCCATTGTATCTCTTTTCAGACATGTCTGTTGAAGTGCTTTGCCCATTTCTGAACTAGATTTGTTGTTTCTTCAAATGTACTTGAAGATATTTCTCATCTGGGAAATACTGGCTGAAGATATTTCTGATCTGGGAAAGAGTTCACACCTATGTAGTATAAGCTTCTCTTTACCCATGTCTGAAGTTACATGAAGGCGAGATTTGGGGGCTATCTAGACACTCACTTCAGCCAACTTTCTTGCCTTTAGGACCTAGGAAAAAAGAATGCGGAGCTAAACTCTTGGCCCAGTGGTGAAGAAGTCAGATGAGCTATCTACCTCACACCTAGGATGGCTTTCTGTCCTTTTCCTGTGCCTAATTCTAACTTTCAGCCAGGAGGCACCGTGACAGGCTTCCATGGATTAATAATTCAGTCTTTGCTACCCACTGGGAGAAATTGACTGAGTCCCCAGCTCCTGATTTTACAAAACCCTAGACTGGATTTTGCAGAAATATGAATAATGAAACCCTCTACAGGATTCTGTCTGATCTCTCCCTTTCGCTCTCTCCCTCTGATTCTATTGTCTATGTATATCCTAAATATGACACATTTATGGGCCACAGTGTTGTATTTCAATGCATTATATATATATATATATGACTATATATTGTCTATTCCCATTTCTTTTCAAAATTCTTGAGTGACTAAATATGACACATTTAAGGGCCACAGTGTGGTATTCAATACATGTATATTATGTGTATTGAACAAAACAGGACCACTAAGATGTTTCGTTCCTTCGTGTTACTTTATGATTGCAGGTTGTAGGATTCTTCTGTTTGCTCATGCGGTGTGTGTTAGGTTATTGTAAACATAATCGCCTCACAACTTTGTTCTTGCTCTCTCTGTGCTGGCTCTCTGAGCCTATTGCCATTTTGAGTTGTCCTTACTCCCTTACCAAAGATTTCCTTCAGTCAGTCTCTTGGACACCGGGTGTTTCCTTTGCTGTGCTGGAGGTGAGTGCAGTAGGAAGTCATTCCTTCAATGCAACATATTTCAGATTGTCTCCATCCCCCATAACCTCCCACCCTCTAGTTTTTGTTTTGTGTTCAGTGTTTGTTTGTTTGTTTGTTTTTCCTTTGACAAAATGTGGTTTCTAAGTTCTCTGTGTACATCCAATCTGGTATTGCCTAACTGAAGACGTTTGTGTACATTGTGTATGTCCTGCCAGAGTGGGCCCTTAAAAATCTTTGCAGTCATGTAATTCAGCTGCTTATTGAGTAGATTTCCATTCCAGTGGGGGAGAATTCACATTCCAGCATGACCATTGGTTTGGTCCTTGGGTCTTAAATCTGCCATACCTCACTAAACCCCATTCTACTCAAGTAGTACGTTCCCATTGTAGCTCCATATCTGGGGCTGCTAATTTGCCTTGTTTATGCCTATACCATATTTTGCCTCATCTGTGCTGTATAGAATGCCTTCATGACTTACTTTTGATTTCATTTGATCTGCGTTTCAAAATGTAGCCCCAAATAAGCAATATTTGCTGACCTTCCAAGATTGAATTGAGGATACACTTCTCCGCCTATTCTTCAACTACATATAGACTTCAACGATGGATACAGTGATTTATACTTTTCTGTTCTATTTCCCCATGTCAACCTCTAACTGAACATGGGGTAGAATCTGCTGTTTGTTTATATGCTTAGATTTTTCAAGGACTGGGCCTATGACTCGATACACATAGTAAATCCTGTCTCACTGAATGAGTAGCTGAGGGGTTGAGAAATTGGATATATTTGTTGAATTTGTATCTTGTTGTTCTGTAGGAAGGAACGTCAACTGTAGTGGGTAAGAAGATTAAAAAATGTTTTGGCATCACTCAAGTTGCTCCGCTAGAGCCAGTTAATAAATATGGGATGGACTCTGATCACAGATTGGACAAAGATAACAAACGTAGTGAGTGCATGTCTATCAAAATTTTAATATTAAAATACAATGAACGGAAATGAGTAGCTCTGAATTGGATATCCATTTATTTTGAGGGTTTTCTTTGGCTTTTTTAAAAATATAACCGACTTCTTCCTGAAACAGCTTCAGCCCTCTCTGAAATTCATCCTTACTATTCATTTTATTTGATTGAAATATTCATTTCATTGCAATATTCATGAGTGGAGAGAGACACACCTTTATGTAAATTGTTTCCGTGTGAATAAATGTTCTCACTAGTTGATCTGTTACTGCATTTGTAGATAAGGAGTCTACCTCCCAAAGAGATCCTGAAGACAGCAAATCAGAAAGGAATTCTAAGGTACTGTCTCTTCTTGTGATTTGGAAATACCTGATTTCAGTGATGTTAAAACAAAGCTGGTGTTTGATTGAAGAAACAAAGTTACTTAGGAGGCAGACACTTACATAAGACAGAAAGACATAGCATTTATCATTCTGCTCTTACCACCTGGGAAAGAACAGGGTAGGCATAGTAGGGCAGTTTGTTTTGCAATCATTTAATATTATCATCTGTTTTGTAGAAGCTGTGAAGACGAATAGACTTCACAATTACAATGATAACTATGGTATCCATATCTTCTGGAGTCTCTCTCTATCTTTTTAGTGTTTATTAGGCTCCATAGAGCTCATGGAATTCTAAGAGTATGATGATATGCCTTTGTCCTCCATCCCTCTCCTTCTGTGCCTCCCACCCTGCTTCCTCTCACTTTCCCCCATCTCCTCTCCTTCGCTTTGAGTTTATGTCCTTGATCTACATTACATTCCATGGCTCCTGTAAACATTTGGTTCAACAAGTAAAAAGCAAACAAAGACCTAGTATAGCAGGAATATAGGCAAGGCCAAAGACAATAATGAAATGGAAAAAGGACTATTTCATTATCTGCAATAAATTTCAAAGTAATCCCAGATCACTGAAACTATAGTAGCATAATATTCTTAACCACGAGCCTGACAACATTATAAAATAACGTTTATAAAGATGACACTTGCAGCAGTATTGAAATACACAAGCTTTGTGTCTTTTTTGTTTTTTTTTTCATTTTTCGATTTAAGCTGCCCCTTTTAAGGGAAAACATGAGATATTTGTTTTTCTGTGTCCAGCTTCTTTCCCCCTACATCCAGTGGCATTCATTTTGGTGCAAATGCCAGAATTTCATTCTTTTAAATGACTGAATACTCTTACACTGTTTACATGAGCCACGTTTTCTCTATCCATTCATCTTCAAAAGGGGACTTTGGTTTCCTCTTTTGCCTTTAGTGAACACTGCAGCTATGATATGGTGGTGCACAGATATCCTCAATACAGTACCTTCCTGTCTTTAGGTGTATACGCAGAGGTGGGATTGCTAGATCATATGGCATTTCTATTACTAGTTCTTAAAGAATCTCCATACTTCTGTAGACAATAGCAGGACTAATTGACATTTCCACCAACAATGTACAGGTGTCCACCTTACTGCACATCCTTGCTAGTTCTTGTTACTTCTTGTGACTTTGAGCCATCCTGAGAGTTACAGGGGTGATATCTCATTAAGGCATTGATTGGTTTTTCCTAGGAGGGTGTTGATGTTGATCAATTTTTCATGTTTGTTGCCATTGTATCTCTTTTCAGACATGTCTGTTGAAGTGCTTTGCCCATTTCTGAACTAGATTTGTTGTTTCTTCAAATGTACTTGAAGATATTTCTCATCTGGGAAATACTGGCTGAAGATATTTCTGATCTGGGAAAGAGTTCACACCTATGTAGTATAAGCTTCTCTTTACCCATGTCTGAAGTTACATGAAGGCGAGATTTGGGGGCTATCTAGACACTCACTTCAGCCAACTTTCTTGCCTTTAGGACCTAGGAAAAAAGAATGCGGAGCTAAACTCTTGGCCCAGTGGTGAAGAAGTCAGATGAGCTATCTACCTCACACCTAGGATGGCTTTCTGTCCTTTTCCTGTGCCTAATTCTAACTTTCAGCCAGGAGGCACCGTGACAGGCTTCCATGGATTAATAATTCAGTCTTTGCTACCCATTGGGAGAAATTGACTGAGTCCCCAGCTCCTGATTTTACAAAACCCTAGACTGGATTTTGCAGAAATATGAATAATGAAACCCTCTACAGGATTCTGTCTGATCTCTCCCTTTCGCTCTCTCCCTCTGATTCTATTGTCTATGTATATCCTAAATATGACACATTTATGGGCCACAGTGTTGTATTTCAATGCATTATATATATATATATATATATATGACTATATATTGTCTATTCCCATTTCTTTTCAAAATTCTTGAGTGACTAAATATGACACATTTAAGGGCCACAGTGTGGTATTCAATACATGTATATTATGTGTATTGAACAAAACAGGACCACTAAGATGTTTCGTTCCTTCGTGTTACTTTATGATTGCAGGTTGTAGGATTCTTCTGTTTGCTCATGCGGTGTGTGTTAGGTTATTGTAAACATAATCGCCTCACAACTTTGTTCTTGCTCTCTCTGTGCTGGCTCTCTGAGCCTATTGCCATTTTGAGTTGTCCTTACTCCCTTACCAAAGATTTCCTTCAGTCAGTCTCTTGGACACCGGGTGTTTCCTTTGCTGTGCTGGAGGTGAGTGCAGTAGGAAGTCATTCCTTCAATGCAACATATTTCAGATTGTCTCCATCCCCCATAACCTCCCACCCTCTAGTTTTTGTTTTGTGTTCAGTGTTTGTTTGTTTGTTTGTTTTTCCTTTGACAAAATGTGGTTTCTAAGTTCTCTGTGTACATCCAATCTGGTATTGCCTAACTGAAGACGTTTGTGTACATTGTGTATGTCCTGCCAGAGTGGGCCCTTAAAAATCTTTGCAGTCATGTAATTCAGCTGCTTATTGAGTAGATTTCCATTCCAGTGGGGGAGAATTCACATTCCAGCATGACCATTGGTTTGGTCCTTGGGTCTTAAATCTGCCATACCTCACTAAACCCCATTCTACTCAAGTAGTACGTTCCCATTGTAGCTCCATATCTGGGGCTGCTAATTTGCCTTGTTTATGCCTATACCATATTTTGCCTCATCTGTGCTGTATAGAATGCCTTCATGACTTACTTTTGATTTCATTTGATCTGCGTTTCAAAATGTAGCCCCAAATAAGCAATATTTGCTGACCTTCCAAGATTGAATTGAGGATACACTTCTCCGCCTATTCTTCAACTACATATAGACTTCAACGATGGATACAGTGATTTATACTTTTCTGTTCTATTTCCCCATGTCAACCTCTAACTGAACATGGGGTAGAATCTGCTGTTTGTTTATATGCTTAGATTTTTCAAGGACTGGGCCTATGACTCGATACACATAGTAAATCCTGTCTCACTGAATGAGTAGCTGAGGGGTTGAGAAATTGGATATATTTGTTGAATTTGTATCTTGTTGTTCTGTAGGAAGGAACGTCAACTGTAGTGGGTAAGAAGATTAAAAAATGTTTTGGCATCACTCAAGTTGCTCCGCTAGAGCCAGTTAATAAATATGGGATGGACTCTGATCACGGATTGGACAAAGATAACAAACGTAGTGAGTGCATGTCTATCAAAATTTTAATATTAAAATACAATGAACGGAAATGAGTAGCTCTGAATTGGATATCCATTTATTTTGAGGGTTTTCTTTGGCTTTTTTAAAAATATAACCGACTTCTTCCTGAAACAGCTTCAGCCCTCTCTGAAATTCATCCTTACTATTCATTTTATTTGATTGAAATATTCATTTCATTGCAATATTCATGAGTGGAGAGAGACACACCTTTATGTAAATTGTTTCCGTGTGAATAAATGTTCTCACTAGTTGATCTGTTACTGCATTTGTAGATAAGGAGTCTACCTCCCAAAGAGATCCTGAAGACAGCAAATCAGAAAGGAATTCTAAGGTACTGTCTCTTCTTGTGATTTGGAAATACCTGATTTCAGTGATGTTAAAACAAAGCTGGTGTTTGATTGAAGAAACAAAGTTACTTAGGAGGCAGACACTTACATAAGACAGAAAGACATAGCATTTATCATTCTGCTCTTACCACCTGGGAAAGAACAGGGTAGGCATAGTAGGGCAGTTTGTTTTGCAATCATTTAATATTATCATCTGTTTTGTAGAAGCTGTGAAGACGAATAGACTTCACAATTACAATGATAACTATGGTATCCATATCTTCTGGAGTCTCTCTCTATCTTTTTAGTGTTTATTAGGCTCCATAGAGCTCATGGAATTCTAAGAGTATGATGATATGCCTTTGTCCTCCATCCCTCTCCTTCTGTGCCTCCCACCCTGCTTCCTCTCACTTTCCCCCATCTCCTCTCCTTCGCTTTGAGTTTATGTCCTTGATCTACATTACATTCCATGGCTCCTGTAAACATTTGGTTCAACAAGTAAAAAGCAAACAAAGACCTAGTATAGCAGGAATATAGGCAAGGCCAAAGACAATAATGAAATGGAAAAAGGACTATTTCATTATCTGCAATAAATTTCAAAGTAATCCCAGATCACTGAAACTATAGTAGCATAATATTCTTAACCACGAGCCTGACAACATTATAAAATAACGTTTATAAAGATGACACTTGCAGCAGTATTGAAATACACAAGCTTTGTGTCTTTTTTGTTTTTTTTTTCATTTTTCGATTTAAGCTGCCCCTTTTAAGGGAAAACATGAGATATTTGTTTTTCTGTGTCCAGCTTCTTTCCCCCTACATCCAGTGGCATTCATTTTGGTGCAAATGCCAGAATTTCATTCTTTTAAATGACTGAATACTCTTACACTGTTTACATGAGCCACGTTTTCTCTATCCATTCATCTTCAAAAGGGGACTTTGGTTTCCTCTTTTGCCTTTAGTGAACACTGCAGCTATGATATGGTGGTGCACAGATATCCTCAATACAGTACCTTCCTGTCTTTAGGTGTATACGCAGAGGTGGGATTGCTAGATCATATGGCATTTCTATTACTAGTTCTTAAAGAATCTCCATACTTCTGTAGACAATAGCAGGACTAATTGACATTTCCACCAACAATGTACAGGTGTCCACCTTACTGCACATCCTTGCTAGTTCTTGTTACTTCTTTTGACTTTTAGCCATCCTGAGAGTTACAGGGGTGATATCTCATTAAGGCATTGATTGGTTTTTCCTAGGAGGGTGTTGATGTTGATCAATTTTTCATGTTTGTTGCCATTGTATCTCTTTTCAGACATGTCTGTTGAAGTGCTTTGCCCATTTCTGAACTAGATTTGTTGTTTCTTCAAATGTACTTGAAGATATTTCTCATCTGGGAAATACTGGCTGAAGATATTTCTGATCTGGGAAAGAGTTCACACCTATGTAGTATAAGCTTCTCTTTACCCATGTCTGAAGTTACATGAAGGCGAGATTTGGGGGCTATCTAGACACTCACTTCAGCCAACTTTCTTGCCTTTAGGACCTAGGAAAAAAGAATGCGGAGCTAAACTCTTGGCCCAGTGGTGAAGAAGTCAGATGAGCTATCTACCTCACACCTAGGATGGCTTTCTGTCCTTTTCCTGTGCCTAATTCTAACTTTCAGCCAGGAGGCACCGTGACAGGCTTCCATGGATTAATAATTCAGTCTTTGCTACCCATTGGGAGAAATTGACTGAGTCCCCAGCTCCTGATTTTACAAAACCCTAGACTGGATTTTGCAGAAATATGAATAATGAAACCCTCTACAGGATTCTGTCTGATCTCTCCCTTTCGCTCTCTCCCTCTGATTCTATTGTCTATGTATATCCTAAATATGACACATTTATGGGCCACAGTGTTGTATTTCAATGCATTATATATATATATTTATATATATATATATGACTATATATTGTCTATTCCCATTTCTTTTCAAAATTCTTGAGTGACTAAATATGACACATTTAAGGGCCACAGTGTGGTATTCAATACATGTATATTATGTGTATTGAACAAAACAGGACCACTAAGATGTTTCGTTCCTTCGTGTTACTTTATGATTGCAGGTTGTAGGATTCTTCTGTTTGCTCATGCGGTGTGTGTTAGGTTATTGTAAACATAATCGCCTCACAACTTTGTTCTTGCTCTCTCTGTGCTGGCTCTCTGAGCCTATTGCCATTTTGAGTTGTCCTTACTCCCTTACCAAAGATTTCCTTCAGTCAGTCTCTTGGACACCGGGTGTTTCCTTTGCTGTGCTGGAGGTGAGTGCAGTAGGAAGTCATTCCTTCAATGCAACATATTTCAGATTGTCTCCATCCCCCATAACCTCCCACCCTCTAGTTTTTGTTTTGTGTTCAGTGTTTGTTTGTTTGTTTGTTTTTCCTTTGACAAAATGTGGTTTCTAAGTTCTCTGTGTACATCCAATCTGGTATTGCCTAACTGAAGACGTTTGTGTACATTGTGTATGTCCTGCCAGAGTGGGCCCTTAAAAATCTTTGCAGTCATGTAATTCAGCTGCTTATTGAGTAGATTTCCATTCCAGTGGGGGAGAATTCACATTCTAGCATGACCATTGGTTTGGTCCTTGGGTCTTAAATCTGCCATACCTCACTAAACCCCATTCTACTCAAGTAGTACGTTCCCATTGTAGCTCCATATCTGGGGCTGCTAATTTGCCTTGTTTATGCCTATACCATATTTTGCCTCATCTGTGCTGTATAGAATGCCTTCATGACTTACTTTTGATTTCATTTGATCTGCGTTTCAAAATGTAGCCCCAAATAAGCAATATTTGCTGACCTTCCAAGATTGAATTGAGGATACACTTCTCCGCCTATTCTTCAACTACATATAGACTTCAACGATGGATACAGTGATTTATACTTTTCTGTTCTATTTCCCCATGTCAACCTCTAACTGAACATGCGGTAGAATCTGCTGTTTGTTTATATGCTTAGATTTTTCAAGGACTGGGCCTATGACTCGATACACATAGTAAATCCTGTCTCACTGAATGAGTAGCTGAGGGGTTGAGAAATTGGATATATTTGTTGAATTTGTATCTTGTTGTTCTGTAGGAAGGAACGTCAACTGTAGTGCGTAAGAAGATTAAAAAATGTTTTGGCATCACTCAAGTTGCTCCGCTAGAGCCAGTTAATAAATATGGGATGGACTCTGATCACGGATTGGACAAAGATAACAAACGTAGTGAGTGCATGTCTATCAAAATTTTAATATTAAAATACAATGAACGGAAATGAGTAGCTCTGAATTGGATATCCATTTATTTTGAGGGTTTTCTTTGGCTTTTTTAAAAATATAACCGACTTCTTCCTGAAACAGCTTCAGCCCTCTCTGAAATTCATCCTTACTATTCATTTTATTTGATTGAAATATTCATTTCATTGCAATATTCATGAGTGGAGAGAGACACACCTTTATGTAAATTGTTTCCGTGTGAATAAATGTTCTCACTAGTTGATCTGTTACTGCATTTGTAGATAAGGAGTCTACCTCCCAAAGAGATCCTGAAGACAGCAAATCAGAAAGGAATTCTAAGGTACTGTCTCTTCTTGTGATTTGGAAATACCTGATTTCAGTGATGTTAAAACAAAGCTGGTGTTTGATTGAAGAAACAAAGTTACTTAGGAGGCAGACACTTACATAAGACAGAAAGACATAGCATTTATCATTCTGCTCTTACCACCTGGGAAAGAACAGGGTAGGCATAGTAGGGCAGTTTGTTTTGCAATCATTTAATATTATCATCTGTTTTGTAGAAGCTGTGAAGACGAATAGACTTCACAATTACAATGATAACTATGGTATCCATATCTTCTGGAGTCTCTCTCTATCTTTTTAGTGTTTATTAGGCTCCATAGAGCTCATGGAATTCTAAGAGTATGATGATATGCCTTTGTCCTCCATCCCTCTCCTTCTGTGCCTCCCACCCTGCTTCCTCTCACTTTCCCCCATCTCCTCTCCTTCGCTTTGAGTTTATGTCCTTGATCTACATTACATTCCATGGCTCCTGTAAACATTTGGTTCAACAAGTAAAAAGCAAACAAAGACCTAGTATAGCAGGAATATAGGCAAGGCCAAAGACAATAATGAAATGGAAAAAGGACTATTTCATTATCTGCAATAAATTTCAAAGTAATCCCAGATCACTGAAACTATAGTAGCATAATATTCTTAACCACGAGCCTGACAACATTATAAAATAACGTTTATAAAGATGACACTTGCAGCAGTATTGAAATACACAAGCTTTGTGTCTTTTTTGTTTTTTTTTTCATTTTTCGATTTAAGCTGCCCCTTTTAAGGGAAAACATGAGATATTTGTTTTTCTGTGTCCAGCTTCTTTCCCCCTACATCCAGTGGCATTCATTTTGGTGCAAATGCCAGAATTTCATTCTTTTAAATGACTGAATACTCTTACACTGTTTACATGAGCCACGTTTTCTCTATCCATTCATCTTCAAAAGGGGACTTTGGTTTCCTCTTTTGCCTTTAGTGAACACTGCAGCTATGATATGGTGGTGCACAGATATCCTCAATACAGTACCTTCCTGTCTTTAGGTGTATACGCAGAGGTGGGATTGCTAGATCATATGGCATTTCTATTACTAGTTCTTAAAGAATCTCCATACTTCTGTAGACAATAGCAGGACTAATTGACATTTCCACCAACAATGTACAGGTGTCCACCTTACTGCACATCCTTGCTAGTTCTTGTTACTTCTTGTGACTTTGAGCCATCCTGAGAGTTACAGGGGTGATATCTCATTAAGGCATTGATTGGTTTTTCCTAGGAGGGTGTTGATGTTGATCAATTTTTCATGTTTGTTGCCATTGTATCTCTTTTCAGACATGTCTGTTGAAGTGCTTTGCCCATTTCTGAACTAGATTTGTTGTTTCTTCAAATGTACTTGAAGATATTTCTCATCTGGGAAATACTGGCTGAAGATATTTCTGATCTGGGAAAGAGTTCACACCTATGTAGTATAAGCTTCTCTTTACCCATGTCTGAAGTTACATGAAGGCGAGATTTGGGGGCTATCTAGACACTCACTTCAGCCAACTTTCTTGCCTTTAGGACCTAGGAAAAAAGAATGCGGAGCTAAACTCTTGGCCCAGTGGTGAAGAAGTCAGATGAGCTATCTACCTCACACCTAGGATGGCTTTCTGTCCTTTTCCTGTGCCTAATTCTAACTTTCAGCCAGGAGGCACCGTGACAGGCTTCCATGGATTAATAATTCAGTCTTTGCTACCCACTGGGAGAAATTGACTGAGTCCCCAGCTCCTGATTTTACAAAACCCTAGACTGGATTTTGCAGAAATATGAATAATGAAACCCTCTACAGGATTCTGTCTGATCTCTCCCTTTCGCTCTCTCCCTCTGATTCTATTGTCTATGTATATCCTAAATATGACACATTTATGGGCCACAGTGTTGTATTTCAATGCATTATATATATATATATATGACTATATATTGTCTATTCCCATTTCTTTTCAAAATTCTTGAGTGACTAAATATGACACATTTAAGGGCCACAGTGTGGTATTCAATACATGTATATTATGTGTATTGAACAAAACAGGACCACTAAGATGTTTCGTTCCTTCGTGTTACTTTATGATTGCAGGTTGTAGGATTCTTCTGTTTGCTCATGCGGTGTGTGTTAGGTTATTGTAAACATAATCGCCTCACAACTTTGTTCTTGCTCTCTCTGTGCTGGCTCTCTGAGCCTATTGCCATTTTGAGTTGTCCTTACTCCCTTACCAAAGATTTCCTTCAGTCAGTCTCTTGGACACCGGGTGTTTCCTTTGCTGTGCTGGAGGTGAGTGCAGTAGGAAGTCATTCCTTCAATGCAACATATTTCAGATTGTCTCCATCCCCCATAACCTCCCACCCTCTAGTTTTTGTTTTGTGTTCAGTGTTTGTTTGTTTGTTTGTTTTTCCTTTGACAAAATGTGGTTTCTAAGTTCTCTGTGTACATCCAATCTGGTATTGCCTAACTGAAGACGTTTGTGTACATTGTGTATGTCCTGCCAGAGTGGGCCCTTAAAAATCTTTGCAGTCATGTAATTCAGCTGCTTATTGAGTAGATTTCCATTCCAGTGGGGGAGAATTCACATTCCAGCATGACCATTGGTTTGGTCCTTGGGTCTTAAATCTGCCATACCTCACTAAACCCCATTCTACTCAAGTAGTACGTTCCCATTGTAGCTCCATATCTGGGGCTGCTAATTTGCCTTGTTTATGCCTATACCATATTTTGCCTCATCTGTGCTGTATAGAATGCCTTCATGACTTACTTTTGATTTCATTTGATCTGCGTTTCAAAATGTAGCCCCAAATAAGCAATATTTGCTGACCTTCCAAGATTGAATTGAGGATACACTTCTCCGCCTATTCTTCAACTACATATAGACTTCAACGATGGATACAGTGATTTATACTTTTCTGTTCTATTTCCCCATGTCAACCTCTAACTGAACATGGGGTAGAATCTGCTGTTTGTTTATATGCTTAGATTTTTCAAGGACTGGGCCTATGACTCGATACACATAGTAAATCCTGTCTCACTGAATGAGTAGCTGAGGGGTTGAGAAATTGGATATATTTGTTGAATTTGTATCTTGTTGTTCTGTAGGAAGGAACGTCAACTGTAGTGGGTAAGAAGATTAAAAAATGTTTTGGCATCACTCAAGTTGCTCCGCTAGAGCCAGTTAATAAATATGGGATGGACTCTGATCACGGATTGGACAAAGATAACAAACGTAGTGAGTGCATGTCTATCAAAATTTTAATATTAAAATACAATGAACGGAAATGAGTAGCTCTGAATTGGATATCCATTTATTTTGAGGGTTTTCTTTGGCTTTTTTAAAAATATAACCGACTTCTTCCTGAAACAGCTTCAGCCCTCTCTGAAATTCATCCTTACTATTCATTTTATTTGATTGAAATATTCATTTCATTGCAATATTCATGAGTGGAGAGAGACACACCTTTATGTAAATTGTTTCCGTGTGAATAAATGTTCTCACTAGTTGATCTGTTACTGCATTTGTAGATAAGGAGTCTACCTCCCAAAGAGATCCTGAAGACAGCAAATCAGAAAGGAATTCTAAGGTACTGTCTCTTCTTGTGATTTGGAAATACCTGATTTCAGTGATGTTAAAACAAAGCTGGTGTTTGATTGAAGAAACAAAGTTACTTAGGAGGCAGACACTTACATAAGACAGAAAGACATAGCATTTATCATTCTGCTCTTACCACCTGGGAAAGAACAGGGTAGGCATAGTAGGGCAGTTTGTTTTGCAATCATTTAATATTATCATCTGTTTTGTAGAAGCTGTGAAGATGAATAGACTTCACAATTACAATGATAACTATGGTATCCATATCTTCTGGAGTCTCTCTCTATCTTTTTAGTGTTTATTAGGCTCCATAGAGCTCATGGAATTCTAAGAGTATGATGATATGCCTTTGTCCTCCATCCCTCTCCTTCTGTGCCTCCCACCCTGCTTCCTCTCACTTTCCCCCATCTCCTCTCCTTCGCTTTGAGTTTATGTCCTTGATCTACATTACATTCCATGGCTCCTGTAAACATTTGGTTCAACAAGTAAAAAGCAAACAAAGACCTAGTATAGCAGGAATATAGGCAAGGCCAAAGACAATAATGAAATGGAAAAAGGACTATTTCATTATCTGCAATAAATTTCAAAGTAATCCCAGATCACTGAAACTATAGTAGCATAATATTCTTAACCACGAGCCTGACAACATTATAAAATAACGTTTATAAAGATGACACTTGCAGCAGTATTGAAATACACAAGCTTTGTGTCTTTTTTGGTTTTTTTTTCATTTTTCGATTTAAGCTGCCCCTTTTAAGGGAAAACATGAGATATTTGTTTTTCTGTGTCCAGCTTCTTTCCCCCTACATCCAGTGGCATTCATTTTGGTGCAAATGCCAGAATTTCATTCTTTTAAATGACTGAATACTCTTACACTGTTTACATGAGCCACGTTTTCTCTATCCATTCATCTTCAAAAGGGGACTTTGGTTTCCTCTTTTGCCTTTAGTGAACACTGCAGCTATGATATGGTGGTGCACAGATATCCTCAATACAGTACCTTCCTGTCTTTAGGTGTATACGCAGAGGTGGGATTGCTAGATCATATGGCATTTCTATTACTAGTTCTTAAAGAATCTCCATACTTCTGTAGACAATAGCAGGACTAATTGACATTTCCACCAACAATGTACAGGTGTCCACCTTACTGCACATCCTTGCTAGTTCTTGTTACTTCTTTTGACTTTTAGCCATCCTGAGAGTTACAGGGGTGATATCTCATTAAGGCATTGATTGGTTTTTCCTAGGAGGGTGTTGATGTTGATCAATTTTTCATGTTTGTTGCCATTGTATCTCTTTTCAGACATGTCTGTTGAAGTGCTTTGCCCATTTCTGAACTAGATTTGTTGTTTCTTCAAATGTACTTGAAGATATTTCTCATCTGGGAAATACTGGCTGAAGATATTTCTGATCTGGGAAAGAGTTCACACCTATGTAGTATAAGCTTCTCTTTACCCATGTCTGAAGTTACATGAAGGCGAGATTTGGGGGCTATCTAGACACTCACTTCAGCCAACTTTCTTGCCTTTAGGACCTAGGAAAAAAGAATGCGGAGCTAAACTCTTGGCCCAGTGGTGAAGAAGTCAGATGAGCTATCTACCTCACACCTAGGATGGCTTTCTGTCCTTTTCCTGTGCCTAATTCTAACTTTCAGCCAGGAGGCACCGTGACAGGCTTCCATGGATTAATAATTCAGTCTTTGCTACCCATTGGGAGAAATTGACTGAGTCCCCAGCTCCTGATTTTACAAAACCCTAGACTGGATTTTGCAGAAATATGAATAATGAAACCCTCTACAGGATTCTGTCTGATCTCTCCCTTTCGCTCTCTCCCTCTGATTCTATTGTCTATGTATATCCTAAATATGACACATTTATGGGCCACAGTGTTGTATTTCAATGCATTATATATATATATTTATATATATATATATGACTATATATTGTCTATTCCCATTTCTTTTCAAAATTCTTGAGTGACTAAATATGACACATTTAAGGGCCACAGTGTGGTATTCAATACATGTATATTATGTGTATTGAACAAAACAGGACCACTAAGATGTTTCGTTCCTTCGTGTTACTTTATGATTGCAGGTTGTAGGATTCTTCTGTTTGCTCATGCGGTGTGTGTTAGGTTATTGTAAACATAATCGCCTCACAACTTTGTTCTTGCTCTCTCTGTGCTGGCTCTCTGAGCCTATTGCCATTTTGAGTTGTCCTTACTCCCTTACCAAAGATTTCCTTCAGTCAGTCTCTTGGACACCGGGTGTTTCCTTTGCTGTGCTGGAGGTGAGTGCAGTAGGAAGTCATTCCTTCAATGCAACATATTTCAGATTGTCTCCATCCCCCATAACCTCCCACCCTCTAGTTTTTGTTTTGTGTTCAGTGTTTGTTTGTTTGTTTGTTTTTCCTTTGACAAAATGTGGTTTCTAAGTTCTCTGTGTACATCCAATCTGGTATTGCCTAACTGAAGACGTTTGTGTACATTGTGTATGTCCTGCCAGAGTGGGCCCTTAAAAATCTTTGCAGTCATGTAATTCAGCTGCTTATTGAGTAGATTTCCATTCCAGTGGGGGAGAATTCACATTCTAGCATGACCATTGGTTTGGTCCTTGGGTCTTAAATCTGCCATACCTCACTAAACCCCATTCTACTCAAGTAGTACGTTCCCATTGTAGCTCCATATCTGGGGCTGCTAATTTGCCTTGTTTATGCCTATACCATATTTTGCCTCATCTGTGCTGTATAGAATGCCTTCATGACTTACTTTTGATTTCATTTGATCTGCGTTTCAAAATGTAGCCCCAAATAAGCAATATTTGCTGACCTTCCAAGATTGAATTGAGGATACACTTCTCCGCCTATTCTTCAACTACATATAGACTTCAACGATGGATACAGTGATTTATACTTTTCTGTTCTATTTCCCCATGTCAACCTCTAACTGAACATGCGGTAGAATCTGCTGTTTGTTTATATGCTTAGATTTTTCAAGGACTGGGCCTATGACTCGATACACATAGTAAATCCTGTCTCACTGAATGAGTAGCTGAGGGGTTGAGAAATTGGATATATTTGTTGAATTTGTATCTTGTTGTTCTGTAGGAAGGAACGTCAACTGTAGTGGGTAAGAAGATTAAAAAATGTTTTGGCATCACTCAAGTTGCTCCGCTAGAGCCAGTTAATAAATATGGGATGGACTCTGA
The DNA here is from genome assembly GCA_949820135.1 of Sylvilagus floridanus. Taxonomy (NCBI): domain Eukaryota; kingdom Metazoa; phylum Chordata; class Mammalia; order Lagomorpha; family Leporidae; genus Sylvilagus; species Sylvilagus floridanus. Next base: position 18,939,237 of record OX463240.1, on the reverse strand, counting down.
TCACGGATTGGACAAAGATAACAAACGTAGTGAGTGCATGTCTATCAAAATTTTAATATTAAAATACAATGAACGGAAATGAGTAGCTCTGAATTGGATATCCATTTATTTTGAGGGTTTTCTTTGGCTTTTTTAAAAATATAACCGACTTCTTCCTGAAACAGCTTCAGCCCTCTCTGAAATTCATCCTTACTATTCATTTTATTTGATTGAAATATTCATTTCATTGCAATATTCATGAGTGGAGAGAGACACACCTTTATGTAAATTGTTTCCGTGTGAATAAATGTTCTCACTAGTTGATCTGTTACTGCATTTGTAGATAAGGAGTCTACCTCCCAAAGAGATCCTGAAGACAGCAAATCAGAAAGGAATTCTAAGGTACTGTCTCTTCTTGTGATTTGGAAATACCTGATTTCAGTGATGTTAAAACAAAGCTGGTGTTTGATTGAAGAAACAAAGTTACTTAGGAGGCAGACACTTACATAAGACAGAAAGACATAGCATTTATCATTCTGCTCTTACCACCTGGGAAAGAACAGGGTAGGCATAGTAGGGCAGTTTGTTTTGCAATCATTTAATATTATCATCTGTTTTGTAGAAGCTGTGAAGACGAATAGACTTCACAATTACAATGATAACTATGGTATCCATATCTTCTGGAGTCTCTCTCTATCTTTTTAGTGTTTATTAGGCTCCATAGAGCTCATGGAATTCTAAGAGTATGATGATATGCCTTTGTTCTCCATCCCTCTCCTTCTGTGCCTCCCACCCTGCTTCCTCTCACTTTCCCCCATCTCCTCTCCTTCGCTTGAGTTTATGTCCTTGATCTACATTACATTCCATGGCTCCTGTAAACATTTGGTTCAACAAGTAAAAAGCAAACAAAGACCTAGTATAGCAGGAATATAGGCAAGGCCAAAGACAATAATGAAATGGAAAAAGGACTATTTCATTATCTGCAATAAATTTCAAAGTAATCCCAGATCACTGAAACTATAGTAGCATAATATTCTTAACCACGAGCCTGACAACATTATAAAATAACGTTTATAAAGATGACACTTGCAGCAGTATTGAAATACACAAGCTTTGTGTCTTTTTTGTTTTTTTTTTCATTTTTCGATTTAAGCTGCCCCTTTTAAGGGAAAACATGAGATATTTGTTTTTCTGTGTCCAGCTTCTTTCCCCCTACATCCAGTGGCATTCATTTTGGTGCAAATGCCAGAATTTCATTCTTTTAAATGACTGAATACTCTTACACTGTTTACATGAGCCACGTTTTCTCTATCCATTCATCTTCAAAAGGGGACTTTGGTTTCCTCTTTTGCCTTTAGTGAACACTGCAGCTATGATATGGTGGTGCACAGATATCCTCAATACAGTACCTTCCTGTCTTTAGGTGTATACGCAGAGGTGGGATTGCTAGATCATATGGCATTTCTATTACTAGTTCTTAAAGAATCTCCATACTTCTGTAGACAATAGCAGGACTAATTGACATTTCCACCAACAATGTACAGGTGTCCACCTTACTGCACATCCTTGCTAGTTCTTGTTACTTCTTTTGACTTTTAGCCATCCTGAGAGTTACAGGGGTGATATCTCATTAAGGCATTGATTGGTTTTTCCTAGGAGGGTGTTGATGTTGATCAATTTTTCATGTTTGTTGCCATTGTATCTCTTTTCAGACATGTCTGTTGAAGTGCTTTGCCCATTTCTGAACTAGATTTGTTGTTTCTTCAAATGTACTTGAAGATATTTCTCATCTGGGAAATACTGGCTGAAGATATTTCTGATCTGGGAAAGAGTTCACACCTATGTAGTATAAGCTTCTCTTTACCCATGTCTGAAGTTACATGAAGGCGAGATTTGGGGGCTATCTAGACACTCACTTCAGCCAACTTTCTTGCCTTTAGGACCTAGGAAAAAAGAATGCGGAGCTAAACTCTTGGCCCAGTGGTGAAGAAGTCAGATGAGCTATCTACCTCACACCTAGGATGGCTTTCTGTCCTTTTCCTGTGCCTAATTCTAACTTTCAGCCAGGAGGCACCGTGACAGGCTTCCATGGATTAATAATTCAGTCTTTGCTACCCATTGGGAGAAATTGACTGAGTCCCCAGCTCCTGATTTTACAAAACCCTAGACTGGATTTTGCAGAAATATGAATAATGAAACCCTCTACAGGATTCTGTCTGATCTCTCCCTTTCGCTCTCTCCCTCTGATTCTATTGTCTATGTATATCCTAAATATGACACATTTATGGGCCACAGTGTTGTATTTCAATGCATTATATATATATATTTATATATATATATATGACTATATATTGTCTATTCCCATTTCTTTTCAAAATTCTTGAGTGACTAAATATGACACATTTAAGGGCCACAGTGTGGTATTCAATACATGTATATTATGTGTATTGAACAAAACAGGACCACTAAGATGTTTCGTTCCTTCGTGTTACTTTATGATTGCAGGTTGTAGGATTCTTCTGTTTGCTCATGCGGTGTGTGTTAGGTTATTGTAAACATAATCGCCTCACAACTTTGTTCTTGCTCTCTCTGTGCTGGCTCTCTGAGCCTATTGCCATTTTGAGTTGTCCTTACTCCCTTACCAAAGATTTCCTTCAGTCAGTCTCTTGGACACCGGGTGTTTCCTTTGCTGTGCTGGAGGTGAGTGCAGTAGGAAGTCATTCCTTCAATGCAACATATTTCAGATTGTCTCCATCCCCCATAACCTCCCACCCTCTAGTTTTTGTTTTGTGTTCAGTGTTTGTTTGTTTGTTTGTTTTTCCTTTGACAAAATGTGGTTTCTAAGTTCTCTGTGTACATCCAATCTGGTATTGCCTAACTGAAGACGTTTGTGTACATTGTGTATGTCCTGCCAGAGTGGGCCCTTAAAAATCTTTGCAGTCATGTAATTCAGCTGCTTATTGAGTAGATTTCCATTCCAGTGGGGGAGAATTCACATTCTAGCATGACCATTGGTTTGGTCCTTGGGTCTTAAATCTGCCATACCTCACTAAACCCCATTCTACTCAAGTAGTACGTTCCCATTGTAGCTCCATATCTGGGGCTGCTAATTTGCCTTGTTTATGCCTATACCATATTTTGCCTCATCTGTGCTGTATAGAATGCCTTCATGACTTACTTTTGATTTCATTTGATCTGCGTTTCAAAATGTAGCCCCAAATAAGCAATATTTGCTGACCTTCCAAGATTGAATTGAGGATACACTTCTCCGCCTATTCTTCAACTACATATAGACTTCAACGATGGATACAGTGATTTATACTTTTCTGTTCTATTTCCCCATGTCAACCTCTAACTGAACATGGGGTAGAATCTGCTGTTTGTTTATATGCTTAGATTTTTCAAGGACTGGGCCTATGACTCGATACACATAGTAAATCCTGTCTCACTGAATGAGTAGCTGAGGGGTTGAGAAATTGGATATATTTGTTGAATTTGTATCTTGTTGTTCTGTAGGAAGGAACGTCAACTGTAGTGGGTAAGAAGATTAAAAAATGTTTTGGCATCACTCAAGTTGCTCCGCTAGAGCCAGTTAATAAATATGGGATGGACTCTGATCACGGATTGGACAAAGATAACAAACGTAGTGAGTGCATGTCTATCAAAATTTTAATATTAAAATACAATGAACGGAAATGAGTAGCTCTGAATTGGATATCCATTTATTTTGAGGGTTTTCTTTGGCTTTTTTAAAAATATAACCGACTTCTTCCTGAAACAGCTTCAGCCCTCTCTGAAATTCATCCTTACTATTCATTTTATTTGATTGAAATATTCATTTCATTGCAATATTCATGAGTGGAGAGAGACACACCTTTATGTAAATTGTTTCCGTGTGAATAAATGTTCTCACTAGTTGATCTGTTACTGCATTTGTAGATAAGGAGTCTACCTCCCAAAGAGATCCTGAAGACAGCAAATCAGAAAGGAATTCTAAGGTACTGTCTCTTCTTGTGATTTGGAAATACCTGATTTCAGTGATGTTAAAACAAAGCTGGTGTTTGATTGAAGAAACAAAGTTACTTAGGAGGCAGACACTTACATAAGACAGAAAGACATAGCATTTATCATTCTGCTCTTACCACCTGGGAAAGAACAGGGTAGGCATAGTAGGGCAGTTTGTTTTGCAATCATTTAATATTATCATCTGTTTTGTAGAAGCTGTGAAGATGAATAGACTTCACAATTACAATGATAACTATGGTATCCATATCTTCTGGAGTCTCTCTCTATCTTTTTAGTGTTTATTAGGCTCCATAGAGCTCATGGAATTCTAAGAGTATGATGATATGCCTTTGTCCTCCATCCCTCTCCTTCTGTGCCTCCCACCCTGCTTCCTCTCACTTTCCCCCATCTCCTCTCCTTCGCTTTGAGTTTATGTCCTTGATCTACATTACATTCCATGGCTCCTGTAAACATTTGGTTCAACAAGTAAAAAGCAAACAAAGACCTAGTATAGCAGGAATATAGGCAAGGCCAAAGACAATAATGAAATGGAAAAAGGACTATTTCATTATCTGCAATAAATTTCAAAGTAATCCCAGATCACTGAAACTATAGTAGCATAATATTCTTAACCACGAGCCTGACAACATTATAAAATAACGTTTATAAAGATGACACTTGCAGCAGTATTGAAATACACAAGCTTTGTGTCTTTTTTGTTTTTTTTTTCATTTTTCGATTTAAGCTGCCCCTTTTAAGGGAAAACATGAGATATTTGTTTTTCTGTGTCCAGCTTCTTTCCCCCTACATCCAGTGGCATTCATTTTGGTGCAAATGCCAGAATTTCATTCTTTTAAATGACTGAATACTCTTACACTGTTTACATGAGCCACGTTTTCTCTATCCATTCATCTTCAAAAGGGGACTTTGGTTTCCTCTTTTGCCTTTAGTGAACACTGCAGCTATGATATGGTGGTGCACAGATATCCTCAATACAGTACCTTCCTGTCTTTAGGTGTATACGCAGAGGTGGGATTGCTAGATCATATGGCATTTCTATTACTAGTTCTTAAAGAATCTCCATACTTCTGTAGACAATAGCAGGACTAATTGACATTTCCACCAACAATGTACAGGTGTCCACCTTACTGCACATCCTTGCTAGTTCTTGTTACTTCTTTTGACTTTTAGCCATCCTGAGAGTTACAGGGGTGATATCTCATTAAGGCATTGATTGGTTTTTCCTAGGAGGGTGTTGATGTTGATCAATTTTTCATGTTTGTTGCCATTGTATCTCTTTTCAGACATGTCTGTTGAAGTGCTTTGCCCATTTCTGAACTAGATTTGTTGTTTCTTCAAATGTACTTGAAGATATTTCTCATCTGGGAAATACTGGCTGAAGATATTTCTGATCTGGGAAAGAGTTCACACCTATGTAGTATAAGCTTCTCTTTACCCATGTCTGAAGTTACATGAAGGCGAGATTTGGGGGCTATCTAGACACTCACTTCAGCCAACTTTCTTGCCTTTAGGACCTAGGAAAAAAGAATGCGGAGCTAAACTCTTGGCCCAGTGGTGAAGAAGTCAGATGAGCTATCTACCTCACACCTAGGATGGCTTTCTGTCCTTTTCCTGTGCCTAATTCTAACTTTCAGCCAGGAGGCACCGTGACAGGCTTCCATGGATTAATAATTCAGTCTTTGCTACCCATTGGGAGAAATTGACTGAGTCCCCAGCTCCTGATTTTACAAAACCCTAGACTGGATTTTGCAGAAATATGAATAATGAAACCCTCTACAGGATTCTGTCTGATCTCTCCCTTTCGCTCTCTCCCTCTGATTCTATTGTCTATGTATATCCTAAATATGACACATTTATGGGCCACAGTGTTGTATTTCAATGCATTATATATATATATATATATATATATATGACTATATATTGTCTATTCCCATTTCTTTTCAAAATTCTTGAGTGACTAAATATGACACATTTAAGGGCCACAGTGTGGTATTCAATACATGTATATTATGTGTATTGAACAAAACAGGACCACTAAGATGTTTCGTTCCTTCGTGTTACTTTATGATTGCAGGTTGTAGGATTCTTCTGTTTGCTCATGCGGTGTGTGTTAGGTTATTGTAAACATAATCGCCTCACAACTTTGTTCTTGCTCTCTCTGTGCTGGCTCTCTGAGCCTATTGCCATTTTGAGTTGTCCTTACTCCCTTACCAAAGATTTCCTTCAGTCAGTCTCTTGGACACCGGGTGTTTCCTTTGCTGTGCTGGAGGTGAGTGCAGTAGGAAGTCATTCCTTCAATGCAACATATTTCAGATTGTCTCCATCCCCCATAACCTCCCACCCTCTAGTTTTTGTTTTGTGTTCAGTGTTTGTTTGTTTGTTTGTTTTTCCTTTGACAAAATGTGGTTTCTAAGTTCTCTGTGTACATCCAATCTGGTATTGCCTAACTGAAGACGTTTGTGTACATTGTGTATGTCCTGCCAGAGTGGGCCCTTAAAAATCTTTGCAGTCATGTAATTCAGCTGCTTATTGAGTAGATTTCCATTCCAGTGGGGGAGAATTCACATTCTAGCATGACCATTGGTTTGGTCCTTGGGTCTTAAATCTGCCATACCTCACTAAACCCCATTCTACTCAAGTAGTACGTTCCCATTGTAGCTCCATATCTGGGGCTGCTAATTTGCCTTGTTTATGCCTATACCATATTTTGCCTCATCTGTGCTGTATAGAATGCCTTCATGACTTACTTTTGATTTCATTTGATCTGCGTTTCAAAATGTAGCCCCAAATAAGCAATATTTGCTGACCTTCCAAGATTGAATTGAGGATACACTTCTCCGCCTATTCTTCAACTACATATAGACTTCAACGATGGATACAGTGATTTATACTTTTCTGTTCTATTTCCCCATGTCAACCTCTAACTGAACATGGGGTAGAATCTGCTGTTTGTTTATATGCTTAGATTTTTCAAGGACTGGGCCTATGACTCGATACACATAGTAAATCCTGTCTCACTGAATGAGTAGCTGAGGGGTTGAGAAATTGGATATATTTGTTGAATTTGTATCTTGTTGTTCTGTAGGAAGGAACGTCAACTGTAGTGGGTAAGAAGATTAAAAAATGTTTTGGCATCACTCAAGTTGCTCCGCTAGAGCCAGTTAATAAATATGGGATGGACTCTGATCACGGATTGGACAAAGATAACAAACGTAGTGAGTGCATGTCTATCAAAATTTTAATATTAAAATACAATGAACGGAAATGAGTAGCTCTAAATTGGATATCCATTTATTTTGAGGGTTTTCTTTGGCTTTTTTAAAAATATAACCGACTTCTTCCTGAAACAGCTTCAGCCCTCTCTGAAATTCATCCTTACTATTCATTTTATTTGATTGAAATATTCATTTCATTGCAATATTCATGAGTGGAGAGAGACACACCTTTATGTAAATTGTTTCCGTGTGAATAAATGTTCTCACTAGTTGATCTGTTACTGCATTTGTAGATAAGGAGTCTACCTCCCAAAGAGATCCTGAAGACAGCAAATCAGAAAGGAATTCTAAGGTACTGTCTCTTCTTGTGATTTGGAAATACCTGATTTCAGTGATGTTAAAACAAAGCTGGTGTTTGATTGAAGAAACAAAGTTACTTAGGAGGCAGACACTTACATAAGACAGAAAGACATAGCATTTATCATTCTGCTCTTACCACCTGGGAAAGAACAGGGTAGGCATAGTAGGGCAGTTTGTTTTGCAATCATTTAATATTATCATCTGTTTTGTAGAAGCTGTGAAGACGAATAGACTTCACAATTACAATGATAACTATGGTATCCATATCTTCTGGAGTCTCTCTCTATCTTTTTAGTGTTTATTAGGCTCCATAGAGCTCATGGAATTCTAAGAGTATGATGATATGCCTTTGTCCTCCATCCCTCTCCTTCTGTGCCTCCCACCCTGCTTCCTCTCACTTTCCCCCATCTCCTCTCCTTCGCTTTGAGTTTATGTCCTTGATCTACATTACATTCCATGGCTCCTGTAAACATTTGGTTCAACAAGTAAAAAGCAAACAAAGACCTAGTATAGCAGGAATATAGGCAAGGCCAAAGACAATAATGAAATGGAAAAAGGACTATTTCATTATCTGCAATAAATTTCAAAGTAATCCCAGATCACTGAAACTATAGTAGCATAATATTCTTAACCACGAGCCTGACAACATTATAAAATAACGTTTATAAAGATGACACTTGCAGCAGTATTGAAATACACAAGCTTTGTGTCTTTTTTGTTTTTTTTTTCATTTTTCGATTTAAGCTGCCCCTTTTAAGGGAAAACATGAGATATTTGTTTTTCTGTGTCCAGCTTCTTTCCCCCTACATCCAGTGGCATTCATTTTGGTGCAAATGCCAGAATTTCATTCTTTTAAATGACTGAATACTCTTACACTGTTTACATGAGCCACGTTTTCTCTATCCATTCATCTTCAAAAGGGGACTTTGGTTTCCTCTTTTGCCTTTAGTGAACACTGCAGCTATGATATGGTGGTGCACAGATATCCTCAATACAGTACCTTCCTGTCTTTAGGTGTATACGCAGAGGTGGGATTGCTAGATCATATGGCATTTCTATTACTAGTTCTTAAAGAATCTCCATACTTCTGTAGACAATAGCAGGACTAATTGACATTTCCACCAACAATGTACAGGTGTCCACCTTACTGCACATCCTTGCTAGTTCTTGTTACTTCTTTTGACTTTGAGCCATCCTGAGAGTTACAGGGGTGATATCTCATTAAGGCATTGATTGGTTTTTCCTAGGAGGGTGTTGATGTTGATCAATTTTTCATGTTTGTTGCCATTGTATCTCTTTTCAGACATGTCTGTTGAAGTGCTTTGCCCATTTCTGAACTAGATTTGTTGTTTCTTCAAATGTACTTGAAGATATTTCTCATCTGGGAAATACTGGCTGAAGATATTTCTGATCTGGGAAAGAGTTCACACCTATGTAGTATAAGCTTCTCTTTACCCATGTCTGAAGTTACATGAAGGCGAGATTTGGGGGCTATCTAGACACTCACTTCAGCCAACTTTCTTGCCTTTAGGACCTAGGAAAAAAGAATGCGGAGCTAAACTCTTGGCCCAGTGGTGAAGAAGTCAGATGAGCTATCTACCTCACACCTAGGATGGCTTTCTGTCCTTTTCCTGTGCCTAATTCTAACTTTCAGCCAGGAGGCACCGTGACAGGCTTCCATGGATTAATAATTCAGTCTTTGCTACCCATTGGGAGAAATTGACTGAGTCCCCAGCTCCTGATTTTACAAAACCCTAGACTGGATTTTGCAGAAATATGAATAATGAAACCCTCTACAGGATTCTGTCTGATCTCTCCCTTTCGCTCTCTCCCTCTGATTCTTTCGTCTATGTTTATACTTTTGTTGATGTCTATGTCTATAACTGTGTCTACACTAGATGTCTACGTCTATGACTATTTCTATTTCTAGGTCTAGGTGAGTGTCTATGGATCTATCTAGAACCCCTCTTCCCTTTTCTTATTATGTACTTTTAGTTTTGAAGGCTCAAAAATGTAATTAACGAAAAAACAAGAAAACCAGGTTGAACTTAATGCTGAATTGTTTTGGATATCTATCTAAAATCATCGTGGTACCGACAAGGATTCTTCAGTACTCTGGCATCTCATTGGCACGTGTAACCTTGACAACGTTTAGATGTTTGTTTCACCATCTCCTATTTCAGTATCTCCAACAGGTTTCATTGACATAAGTCTTTTCTGAAATTTAAAACTGCATGTCACAGTAACATGACAGAACTACATAGAAAAAGTGTTACAGTTGAGATCCTTGATAAAATGATTGATAACTGTCATTTTCAATGAGAACCTCATTATAGTTGGCTCCTTTTTTTCACTTCTGAAATATCAGGGTTTAGTCCATGCTTATCCAATTTTAGCTTATTATATTCATTTATCTTTTTGACAAGCCATCATTTCCTAGAGTGTGTTTTTTTCTGCTCCTGTACCATAAGTCTTCTTCTAGATGTGACTGCTAAGTCTCCTGAGGCTCTCAAATCTGAGAAATGCTTCAGAGAATGCATTGTATGCATCTGAACATTCTGCCCATTGGGCTTTGTACATTATATTCATGACTAGAGTATTCAGCCATGATTCTATGGAGTCTTGTACAGAAAAGTGTTCAGATTGTAGCCTACCACATGCCAGTTGCAGCTTGACCCTGATTCTCTACAGTAACTCTATCCCAGTCCCAAGCAATGTATTGTAATGTTACCTTCTTACTTTCTTAGCCTCATTTGTCTTGTTGTTTTCTATCTCATCATTCTGTTCCTGCAGCCTCTCTTAGAAGACCCTACACACAATCCCCCTATACTTTGTGTACTTTAAATATGTGGCTGTGGCCTTGTACTGTTTTGTAAATTGTCACGGCTGAACTGAAGCTTCTGTAACTCCAGCTTCTTCTGTAACTTCTTCATTTATCACGTCAGTAGTAGAATCAGTGATTCTTAATTTCCTTTTCATTGTTTTCCTCTATATGTATATATCCCCCAATGGAAGCCTAGAGTAGAGTGTGCCTCTGTTTACATGCCTGTCTTTGTTAGGCGGTGCCTATGATTTGATAGACACAGTAAATGTTTGTCTTAGTGAGCATTTGAGTAATTGAATGTGTATGTGTGCTAAATTTGTGGCTCCTTTTTTTCTATAGGAGGAATCCTCTGCAGAACCTCTAAAGAGGGAAGAAGGTATTGCCCCACTTAACCAATTTCTAGGCATGCAAGTTAGTAGAGACTGATCCCCTGGGGTGGTAGAAGCAGTCGTTGAGTGTATACATGTTCTTTTTTTCAACGTTAGTGCTAACTGAAGCATCAACGTTGTGTTAAATGAAATCCTACATCCATTTTATGTTACCTTTGTTTTGGGAGTTTTGTTTTGTTTTGTTTTAATACTTCGGACATTTTCCCTAAAACCGCTCAATCCTCTAAAGCACCTTCTCAGTATTACCTTTGGCTTATCCAGTTATTTATGAGTGGAGAGAGAGATGAATTGTGTGTGTCTGTACATTTCATAAATATTCTCCTTAGTCGATCGCTTACTACATGTTTTAGTTGCAGTGCCTATCTCCAGAATAAGTGATGAAGCTGAAGAATCACCATGGGATTCTGAGGTACTTGTCCATACAAGGTTTCAATGAAATTAAGACATAAAAGTGGTGTGTGTTTCTTCAGCCTTTGACTGTTTTTATACATTTTTTTAGCTTTAAGATTTAATGGTGTTTTTTTTTTTTTTACATTTTGCCACAGTCACATCCTACGTATATATTACAGGTTTACATGTATGCACTCTTTTCTTGAAAATGGATAATAATGTTACCTAATGAGGAATTCATGATCAATATGTGAGGAAAGAGGAATATATTGTTGTGTAATACAATAATCCAGTGTCACAATATTTCTAAGTATATATCAGATCATATGATAGCCACACAACTTTGTGCTCTCTATAAATTTATTTTCCAAATAAATGAAAATGTGGTATTTGTGTTTCTGGGTGGCTTACCTCACTGAGAATAATGATCTCCAGTTCCATGTTTTGCTCCAAATATCAGTAATTCATAGTTTATGGCTGAGTAATACTTCATCATGTAACATTGTCCAATCATTAGTTGATGGAGCTCAAAGGCTGACTGCATCCCTTTACTACTGTGACTTGTGCTACTATTAACATGGGAGTGCAGGTACCAGTCTCATGTGCTGTTTCGCTTTCTTAGGATGCATTCCTGAGTGTTGGAGAACTGGGTCACATGGTAGATCCATTTTTCGTTTTCTACAGGATCTCTGTGCTGTTTTCCATAACGGCTATACCGATTTGTGTTCCTGCCACTTCTGAATTTGGCTACACTACTTGAGCAGCTTTTGTTATTCTTTGCTTTTGGCTAACAGCTGTTCTTACTGGAGAGAAGTGATACCTCATTGTGCTGTTTATTAGCATGTCCCTGAGCACCTTTTCATGTGTCTGTTGACCATTTTTATTTCATCCTTTGAAAATTACCTGTTCTTTCCTGCACCTGTTTCTTCCTGAGATCGTTTGCTTCGTTGTTGTTAAGTTTCCTGAGCTCTTTATACCTTCTGAAAATGAATTAATAGAAGATAAATGAGATGCACGGCTTCCTTTGATAGGCAGACTCTTCTTAGCTTGATTCAGTCCTGTCTGTCTGTTTTTAGCACCAGAGCTTTGAGAGTCTTATCCAAAAAGTATTTGCCTAGGCCAGTGCCTCACAGCATTTCTCTTAGGTTTTCCTGTAGTACCTTGAACCTTCAGGTATTAAGTTTAGTTCCTTGATCCATTTTGTATTGAGTTTTTTAAATGCTGAAATCTTTTTTTTTGTTTTGTTTTGTTTTTGTTTTTTTTTGTTGTTGTTGTTGTTGTTGTTTTTGACAGGCAACGTGGACAGTGAGAGAGAGAGACAGAGAGAAAGATCTTTCTTTGCCCTTGGTTCACCCTTCAATGGCCGCCGCGGCTGGGGCGCTGCAGCCAGCGTACCTCGCTGATGCAATGGCAGGAGCCAGGTGCTTATCCTGGTCTCCCATGGGTGCAGGGCCCAAGGACTTGAGCCATCCTCCACTACACTCCCTGGCCACAGCAGAGGCTGGCCTGGAAGAGGGCCAACCAAGACAGAATCCAGGGCCATGACCGGGACTAGAACCCGGTTTGCCGGTGCCACAAGGTGAAGGATTAGACTAATGAGCCACGGTGCCTGCGATGTGGCTTTGTTTGAAGTCAGCCTTTACTGTAGCTTATTTTTTTTTACTCAGGGCTAGAAGTGGTGAATTATATGCTTCCCTTCTTTGTTTTCCGATGTATCTGTTCCCACTTAACATAGCATAGAAAATACCTCTGTTTATATATTTATCTTTCTGTAGGAAATGTGCCTAGAATGGACAAGCAGATTAAATTGTATGTTAGTGATTGAGCCACTGAATGTTTGCTGAGTTTCTGGATTGCTTGTTTTGCTTTAGTATTTATTTATTAGTTAATTTATTTATTTTTGGCATAGGAAGAAACATCAAGTGGAAAGGGTGAAGTTCGTGCTGCCACTGGAGGTGTCCCAGAAGGAGATATTCTGGATTATTTCCTATCATATAGTTGGGCAAGGATAGCCAAAGAGGTCAGTATATTTTGATGAATCACGGTATCATTGCTGCTGTTTAAACTGGGAAGTGTAGGTCCCATTATGATATTCATTTCCTTTTGCATTTTCTTTAGCTTTATGTATATGCTAAGTATTTCCCTATTACAATAGTTTCAACATTCTGCACTTTATTGCCACTACTGTCATTTTATTGCAATATTCCTGAATGGTGGTAGATTGTGGATTTACCTATAAACTTCATAGAAATACATGTTCTCATTCAAGGGGCTGTGATTATGTTTTGTAAATCCAGTGGCTACCTCCAGATCAGAAGATGAATGTCTGGAATCCACTTCCAAATCTGCGCTCTTGCCTTTTATTTTCTCGTGACTTTGAAATGTGAGCATTAATTGATGCTAAGATGGGTAAAGGTGTAGTTGCTCCTTTGTTGCCTTTTAAAAATCATTTCAAAGGCAGAGAGAAAGATAAGAACGATGTGTGTGCAGACACACACACACACACACACACACACACACACACAGACAGTATACCGGCCAGATGTCTGCCAGGCCTATTCCAGGTGAAAGGAGTCAGAAACTAAACCCAGGCCTCCCATGGGTGCCAGGCGCACAACAGCTTCAGTCACTAGCTATTTCTTCCTTGTGTATGCATCAGTAAGATGCGAGGTGGAGAAGCAGCAATCAGTAAAGGAACCCTGAAATATTGTATGCTGTTATCCCGCTTAGCATCTGAGCCACTGTGGCAAGTGACTACAAAGAGGAAGGTTTGAGTTTCCTTTCTCACGTCTGCCCTTTATGATTTATTTCCATCCTAGAGTTAGTAATGCATTGTAAACAGTGCACTGCCACGTTAGAGAAGATCTTCACATGTGTGTGACTCCATTGGTGTAGTTAAGTGTTGACAATAATAAAGTAGGCCTGAGAGATATAAGGCATCAGTTTTGGTTTCGAAGCTAGCTATATCTTAAAAATTAAAAGTTTATTTTATCTCCACCAATGTGAATAATATTATTTTGTGATATCTAATGCCACCTGTTTATCTTAATGAGATTTTAAGAGAAATATTTGGACTGCCATTTCAATGTGCTTAGAATTCCAAATAAAAGCATAATGAATCGAAATGCCATTATGGATCAGAAAGTAATGACGTTTCAGCACTAAGGAAAACATGAGTAATAATTCATTTTTCTTTTGGGAAAATAAAGCCTGTTTAAATGGTGTCTTAATAAACATAGGCTATGTTGGAAAATTTAATGAATTCAACATATTTGTGATAGATATGTTAGTATTAGCATAACTATAAATATTCTTCTGCATTGCCAAAATGGTGAATGAGAAAAATGGAGCCCATTGCTGCAGAGCTCCGATTCCAGCATGCCATATGCATTCATGGTTTGGTCTTGGATACATGCTGCACCTGTCTCTGTCAGTTTCAATAATATGCTGGCCATTTTACTTCTTTCCTTAATGAACCCTCCTTTGCCATATTTTCCTCCTCCTTGTGTTCACACTGCTCTGTTGAAAAGGCCCATCATGTTTTGCCCGTGCATTTTCTCTGCCTTACTCAATGTGTTCCTAACCCTACAGCCTTTCCCGAGTTTTCAAAGTCATGCTGGAGATTCTGCCATTCTCCCCTCATTGTGATTTACTGACTGCAACAGTTGAAAATGAGGAATTCTGGCTTTCTGTTCTTTGTTCGACATAGGTCAATTTGCCCCTAGTCTACAGGATAGAATCTGTCTTCTTTCCTTATATTTAGCTCATTGTTTGAGTGCGCCTATTGCTTCCCAAGCACAGCAGACGTCTTCCTGTTTGGCTGAGCAGGTGAGTGAATGTTTCCTGAATTTGTGGTATTAATTCTTTCTGTAGAGAAAAGCATCAATGCCATCAAGTGGAGTCACTGAAAAGGATGTGGCTGTCAGTCTAAGTTCACAAGAGCATGCAAAGGACACATTATCTGGTATTGCTGGAGTGCCAGAAGACAAAACTGTTGGTCAGTATCTACCAATGAAACACTGTTTAAGTACTAATGTCTCAACTGAAATGATTTCCATTATTTTGATGATTTTTCTTTTGCTGTTTGTTTATATGTCCAGCTCACCCTGGTTGAAGTGCTGATTGAACAAGCAGAAATTCTTTTTTTTTAAATTTGTTTTTATCAGAAAGAGATACAGAGAGGGAGAGGTGGAGTCAGAGGCATAGAGGCAGAGTGTGTGTGTGTATGTGTGAGAGAGAGAGAAAGAGAGAATGTGCAAGAGAGACAGAGAGAGGTGTTGCATCTGCTGGTTCACTCCCCAAATGGCCACAATGGGCAGGACTGGGTCAGGCCAAAGCCAGGATCCAGAAGCGTCATCTGGGTCTCCCATGTGTGTGCAAGGGGCCAAAGACTCAGGCTATCTTGTATTGCTTACCCAGGTACATTAGCAGAGAGCTGGATCAGAAGTGGGGCCACTGGAACTTGCACCTGTAGCCATGTGGCATGCCAGTGCTGAATTGTTGCGGCTTTACCTGCTATGCCACAGAACTGGCCCTCTAGCTGAAATTCTTTATTGCTGTTACTTTAATTTTAGTATATTATTGATGAACTCAGCTGAATGTGTAAATTTTTAAAAGCAACAGTTGGGGCTGGCGATGTGGTGTCGTGGGTAAAGCCCCGCCTGCAGTGCTGGCATCTCATATGGGCACTGGTTCAAGTGCCAGCTGCTCTACTTCCCATCCAGGTATCTGCTATGGCCTGGGAAAGTAGAAGATGATGCGAGACCTTGGGCCCCTGCGCCCACATGGCCACATGCCCACACTGGAGACCCATAAGAAGCTCCTGCCTCCTGGTTGCAGATTGGCATAGCTCTTGCTGTTGCAGCCAACAGGGAGTGAACCAGTGGATGGAAGACCTCTCTCTCTCTATCTCTGCTTCTCTTTCTCTCTCTCTGTATCTCTCTCTCTCTCCCTCTCGGTGTAACTCTGACTTTCAAATAAATTAAGATATCTTTAAAAAAAGCAACAGTTAACAAATGTTCTCATTAATACATCTCTCCCTGTGTTTTATAGGTATGCCTGGCTTCAGACCAGATGATGAGCCTTTAAAATACTCCTTAAAGTCTGAGGTACTGTCCCTTGTTTTCTTGTGACTTTTATATGTGAGTGTTATATTAATTGATGGTAAAATATAGAAAAGAGTGCTTGTTTTTTCTGCCACCACTTTATCAAGAGAGATAGTAAAGACACAAGTGAGGCACATGTCAGGAGTTAGAAACTCCACCCAGGTGTCCCTCATGGGTGTCTGGGACCCAAGAGCTTGAGACATCATTGACTTCCTCCAGATTGCACGTTTGCAGGAAGCTGGGTACCTGCACAGGGGTCGGTAATGGAACCCTGGAGTTTTTCATATCGCATGCTGGTGTCCTTCTCAGCAACTGAGCCACTGGGGCAGGGGCCTGCTGAGTACTGGGGGTGGCTCTTCTTTTTCATCTGTGTGCAAATACTCTCTGATTTCCTTGTTTTCATCAAATGATTAGTAATGCGTTATGTTGTACCTATTGCCCTGCTACTTCAGTAGTCTTGTACAGTTCTACATGACTTATTTAGTGTGACAATTGTAGCATAATTCAAAACACATAAATAGGACCTGGGTAATATAAAGAAGTAAATTTTCTCTGCAAATTATGTTTATCAACAACAACAACAACAAAAAAAAAAAGAAAATTGTTTTAGAGTGTAACACCAGACATCTGACTCCATTATATCTATAGATGTCTTGTCATGCTGATGAGATTTTTAGATACCAAAATTGAATGTGTTATTTCCACAAACCCCAAGTTGTGGAATGCACTGTGTTTCAGGGCATCCCTAATATCTTTGGAATAGCAGCTGAGATAGGCAAGTAGTAACATTTAGAGCAAGGTGTAACCTGAGAAGTAGTAAGTTTGTGGGAGGACAACTTTGGTGGTGTTTTCATAAACAGAATTTGATGAATCTGGAGTATCCTTTTGGTAAATATGTAAATAGTAACATAAGTTAAAATGTTTTTTCTTACTGTGTCAACAAGAGAGTGAGGAAGCTATGTCCAGAGCTCTTCGGTTTTAAGCAGCGTAGTGGTGTCACTAACTTTATTTAAGTCATAGCACATGTTAGTATGCTGCACTGTCACTTTTAGCTGCAGTACGTTGGAAAGATGGTGTAGCCTTTTTGCATTCCATATACCACATTCATAAAATATGCCAGTATTTAATGCCCACGTAGGTGTAATGAGCATCTGTGGTAGCCAATGTAAAAAAAACAAAAAAAACCCAGGAAATTCTAAAATACGCATACAAGTTAAAGCAAAGAGATCACTATAGCATTCAGTGACTTCCTTTAGGATATATGGTTTTTTTTTTTAAGCTGTGAGGCTTCTTTTGAGACAGGTCGGTTGAAGTGCTGTTCCCATTTCTGAACAAGATTTGTTGTTTGTTCACATTCTCTTGACGATATTTCTTATCTGGGAAAGAGTGGGATACCTATTTGTAATACAAGCTTCCCCTTACTTATCTGAAGCTCCGTAAACGAGAGGTTTTGAGACTTGGCTTTCTGTCCTATTTTGTACCCAATTCTAACTCTTGGTGAGAAATTAAGCAATATTTCCTGACCTTCCAAGACTGAATTGAGGATTCTCTTTTCTGCCTTTTCTTCAACTGTATTGATGTCAGCGGAAGAAACAGTGGTTTATACTTTTCTGTTCTTTTCCCAGGTCTGCCTCTAACTGAACATGGGGTAGAATCTGCTCTTTGTTTATATGTTCCACTGAAAAGACATGGGGTAGAATCTGCTCTTTGTTTATATGTTCCACTGAAAACACATGGGGTAGAATCTGCTCTTTGTTTATATGTTCCACTGAAAAGACATGGGGTAGAATCTGCTCTTTGTTTATATGTTCCACTGAAAAGACATGGGGTAGAAGCTGCTGTTTGTGTATATGCTTAACTGAGCATGGGGTAGAATCTGCTGTTTGTTTATATGCTCAACCTTTGCAAGCACTGTGCCTGTGACCTGATACACATAGTAAATCCTGCTTCCCTGAATGAGTAGCTGAGGGGTTGAGAACTTGGGTGTATTTGTTGAATTTGTATTTTCTCTTCCTGTAGGAAGGAAAGTCAACCGTGGCGAGTAAGAAGGGTTTAAAAGATATCACCATCACTCCATTTGCATCACAACAGGCAGTTAATAAATATGCGTTCAACTATGATCATGGATTAGACAATGAAGACAAAGGTAGTGAGTGCCTATCCTTCAAAACTTAATGTGAAAATACAATGAACGGAAATGAGTAGCTCTGAATTGGATATCCATTTATTTTGAGGGTTTTCTTTGGCTATTTTTGTAATATGAAACAGCTTCAACCCTCTGAAATTCATCCTTACTATTCATTTTATTTGATTGAAATATTCATTTCATTGCAATATTTATGAGTGGAGAGAGACACACCTTTATGTAAATTGTTTCCATGTGAATAAATGTTCTCACTAGTTGATCTGTTACTGCATTTGTAGATAAGGAGTCTACCTCCCAAAGAGATCCTGAAGACAGCAAATCAGAAAGGAATTCTAAGGTACTGTCTCTTCTTGTGATTTGGAAATACCTGATTTCAGTGATGTTAAAGAAAATTGTTCCTTGCTTGAAGGTACAAAGTACTTGAGAGATAGCTACTTACATAAGACAGGCAGATAAACATTTTAGCTATCTTGAGAAGGACAGGTGTGATATCCCTTTAAGGCATTGATATGCATTTCCCTGGTGGATGGTGATGTTGAACATATTTTCATATTTATTGCCATTTGTATCTCTTATTTTGAGACAGGTCTGTTGAGGTGCTGTGTCCATTTCTGAACTAGATTTGTTGTTTCTTCAAATGTACTTGAAGATATTTCTCATCTGGGAAGAGTGAGATAGCTATGTAATACAAGCTTCCCCTTACTTATCTGAAGCTACATAAAGGAAAGTTTTCAGGCTATCTTGACATTTGGCTTCAGCCAACTTTCTTGCCTTTAGGACCTAGGAAAAAAGAATTAGGAGCTAAACTCTTGGCCCAGTGGTGAAGAAGTCAGATGAGCTATCTACCTCACACCTAGGATGGCTTTCTGTCCTTTTCCTGTGCCTAATTCTAGCTTTTAGCCAGGAGGCACCCTGACAGGCTTCCATGGATTAATAATTCAGTCTTTGCTACCCATTGGGAGAAATTGACTGAGTCCCCAGCTCCTGATTTTACAAAACCCTAGACTGGATTTTGCAGAAATATGAATAATGAAACCCTCTACAGGATTCTGTCTGATCTCTCACTTTCGCTTTCTCCCTCTGATTCTATTGTCTATGTATATCCTAAATATGACACATTTATGGGCCACAGTGTTGTATTTCAATGCATTATATATATATATATATATATATATATATATATATATATATATATTTGTCTATTCCTATTTCTTTTCAAAATTCTTGAGTGACTAAATATGACACATTTAAGGGCCACAGTGTGGTATTCAATACATGTATATTGTGTGTATTGAACAAAACAGGACCACTAAGATGTTTCGTTCCTTCGTGTTACTTTATGATTGCAGGTTGTAGGATTCTTCTGTTTGCTCATGCGGTGTGTGTTAGGTTATTGTAAACATAATCGCCTCACAACTTTGTTCTTGCTCTCTCTGTGCTGGCTCTCTGAGCCTATTGCCATTTTGAGTTGTCCTTACTCCCTTACCAAAGATTTCCTTCAGTCAGTCTCTTGGACACCGGGTGTTTCCTTTGCTGTGCTGGAGGTGAGTGCAGTAGGAAGTCATTCCTTCAATGCAACATATTTCAGATTGTCTCCATCCCCCATAACCTCCCACCCCCTAGTTTTTGTTTTGTGTTCAGTGTTAGTTTTTTATTTCCTTTGACAAAATGTGGTTTCTAAGTTCTCTGTGTGCATCCAATCTGGTATTGCCTAACTGAAGACGTTTGTGTACATTGTGTATTTCCTGCCAGAGTGGGCCCTTAAAAATCTTTGCAATCATGTAATTCAGCTGCTTATTGAGTAGATTTCCATTCCAGTAGGGGAGAATTCACATTCCAGCATGACCATTGGTTTGGTCCTTGGGTCTTAAATCTGCCATACCTCACTAAACCCCATTCTACTCAAGTAGTACGTTCCCATTGTAGCTCCATATCTGGGGCTGCTAATTTGCCTTGTTTATGCCTATACCATATTTTGCCTCATCTGTGCTGTATAGAATGCCTTCATGACTTACTTTTGATTTCATTTGATCTGCGTTTCAAAATGTAGCCCCAAATAAGCAATATTTGCTGACCTTCCAAGATTGAATTGAGGATACACTTCTCCGCCTATTCTTCAACTACATATAGACTTCAACGATGGATACAGTGATTTATACTTTTCTGTTCTATTTCCCCATGTCAACCTCTAACTGAACATGGGGTAGAATCTGCTGTTTGTTTATATGCTTAGATTTTTCAAGGACTGGGCCTATGACTCGATACACGTAGTAAATCCTGTCTCACTGAATGAGTAGCTGAGGGGTTGAGAAATTGGATATATTTGTTGAATTTGTATTTTGTTGTTCTGTAGGAAGGAACGTCAAGTGTAGAGGGTAAGAAGAGTAAAAAATGTATTGCCATCACTCAAGTTACTCCGCTAGAGCCAGTTAATAAATATGGAATGGACTCTGATCACGGATTGGACAAAGATAACAAACGTAGTGAGTGCATATCTATCAAATTTTTATATTAAAATACAATGAATGGAAATGAGTAGCTCTGAATTGGATATCCATTTATTTTGAGGTTTTCTTTGGCTTTTTTTGTAATATGAAACAGCTTCAACTCTCTGAAATTCTTCCTTACTATTTGTTTTATTTCATTGAAATATTCATTTCATTGCAATATTCATGAGTGGAGAGAGACACACCTTTATGTAAATTGTTTCCATGTGAATAAATGTTCTCACTAGTTGATCTGTTACTGCATTTGTAGATAAGGAGTCTACCTCCCAAAGAGATCCTGAAGACAGCAAATCAGAAAGGAATTCTAAGGTACTGTCTCTTCTTGTGATTTGGAAATACCTGATTTCAGTGATGTTAAAGAAAATTGTTCCTTGCTTGAAGGTACAAAGTACTTGAGAGATAGCTACTTACATAAGACAGGCAGATAAACATTTTAGCTATCTTGAGAAGGACAGGTGTGATATCCCTTTAAGGCATTGATATGCATTTCCCTGGTGGATGGTGATGTTGAACATATTTTCATATTTATTGCCATTTGTATCTCTTATTTTGAGACAGGTCTGTTGAGGTGCTGTGTCCATTTCTGAACTAGATTTGTTGTTTCTTCAAATGTACTTGAAGATATTTCTCATCTGGGAAGAGTGAGATAGCTATGTAATACAAGCTTCCCCTTACTTATCTGAAGCTACATAAAGGAAAGTTTTCAGGCTATCTTGACATTTGGCTTCAGCCAACTTTCTTTCCTTTAGGACCTAGGAAAAAAGAATGCGGAGCTAAACTCTTGGCCCAGTGGTGAAGAAGTCAGATGAGCTATCTACCTCACACCTAGGATGGCTTTCTGTCCTTTTCCTGTGCCTAATTCTAGCTTTTAGCCAGGAGGCACCCTGACAGGCTTCCATGGATTAATAATTCAGTCTTTGCTACCCATTGGGAGAAATTGACTGAGTCCCCAGCTCCTGATTTTACAAAACCCTAGACTGGATTTTGCAGAAATATGAATAATGAAACCCTCTACAGGATTCTGTCTGATCTCTCACTTTCGCTTTCTCCCTCTGATTCTATTGTCTATGTATATACTAAATATGACACATTTATGGGCCACAGTGTTGTATTTCAATGCATTATATATATATATATATATATATATATATATATATATTTGTCTATTCCTATTTCTTTTCAAAATTCTTGAGTGACTAAATATGACACATTTAAGGGCCACAGTGTGGTATTCAATACATGTATATTGTGTGTATTGAACAAAACAGGACCACTAAGATGTTTCGTTCCTTCGTGTTACTTTATGATTGCAGGTTGTAGGATTCTTCTGTTTGCTCATGCGGTGTGTGTTAGGTTATTGTAAACATAATCGCCTCACAACTTTGTTCTTGCTCTCTCTGTGCTGGCTCTCTGAGCCTATTGCCATTTTGAGTTGTCCTTACTCCCTTACCAAAGATTTCCTTCAGTCAGTCTCTTGGACACCGGGTGTTTCCTTTGCTGTGCTGGAGGTGAGTGCAGTAGGAAGTCATTCCTTCAATGCAACATATTTCAGATTGTCTCCATCCCCCATAACCTCCCACCCCCTAGTTTTTGTTTTGTGTTCAGTGTTAGTTTTTTATTTCCTTTGACAAAATGTGGTTTCTAAGCTCTCTGTGTGCATCCAATCTGGTATTGCCTAACTGAAGACGTTTGTGTACATTGTGTATTTCCTGCCAGAGTGGGCCCTTAAAAATCTTTGCAATCATGTAATTCAGCTGCTTATTGAGTAGATTTCCATTCCAGTAGGGGAGAATTCACATTCCAGCATGACCATTGGTTTGGTCCTTGGGTCTTAAATCTGCCATACCTCACTAAACCCCATTCTACTCAAGTAGTACGTTCCCATTGTAGCTCCATATCTGGGGCTGCTAATTTGCCTTGTTTATGCCTATACCATATTTTGCCTCATCTGTGCTGTATAGAATGCCTTCATGACTTACTTTTGATTTCATTTGATCTGCGTTTCAAAATGTAGCCCCAAATAAGCAATATTTGCTGACCTTCCAAGATTGAATTGAGGATACACTTCTCCGCCTATTCTTCAACTATATATAGACTTCAACGATGGATACAGTGATTTATACTTTTCTGTTCTATTTCCCCATGTCAACCTCTAACTGAACATGGGGTAGAATCTGCTGTTTGTTTATATGCTTAGATTTTTCAAGGACTGGGCCTATGACTCGATACACGTAGTAAATCCTGTCTCACTGAATGAGTAGCTGAGGGGTTGAGAAATTGGATATATTTGTTGAATTTGTATTTTGTTGTTCTGTAGGAAGGAACGTCAAGTGTAGAGGGTAAGAAGAGTAAAAAATGTATTGCCATCACTCAAGTTACTCCGCTAGAGCCAGTTAATAAATATGGAATGGACTCTGATCACGGATTGGACAAAGATAACAAACGTAGTGAGTGCATATCTATCAAATTTTTATATTAAAATACAATGAATGGAAATGAGTAGCTCTGAATTGGATATCCATTTATTTTGAGGTTTTCTTTGGCTATTTTTGTAATATGAAACAGCTTCAACCCTCTGAAATTCATCCTTACTATTCATTTTATTTGATTGAAATATTCATTTCATTGCAATATTCATGAGTGGAGAGAGACACACCTTTATGTAAATTGTTTCCATGTGAATAAATGTTCTCACTAGTTGATCTGTTACTGCATTTGTAGATAAGGAGTCTACCTCCCAAAGAGATCCTGAAGACAGCAAATCAGAAAGGAATTCTAAGGTACTGTCTCTTCTTGTGATTTGGAAATACCTGATTTCAGTGATGTTAAAACAAAGCTGGTGTTTGATTGAAGAAACAAAGTTACTTAGGAGGCAGACACTTACATAAGACAGAAAGACATAGCATTTATCATTCTGCTCTTACCACCTGGGAAAGAACAGGGTAGGCATAGTAGGGCAGCTAGTTTTGCAATCATTTAATATTATCATCTGTTTTGTAGAAGCTGTGAAGACGAATAGACTTCACAATTACAATGATAACTATGGTATCCATATCTTCTGGAGTCTCTCTCTATCTTTTTAGTGTTTATTAGGCTCCATAGAGCTCATGGAATTCTAAGAGTATAGTGATATGCCTTTGTCCTCCATCCATCTCCTTCTGTGCCTCCCACCCTGCTTCCTCTCACTTTCCCCCTCTCTCCTCTCCTTCGCTTTGAGTTTATGTCCTTGATCTACATTACATTCCATGGTTCCTGTAAACACTTGGTTCAACAAGTAAAAAGCAAACAAAGACCTAGTATAGCAGGAATATAGGCAGGGCCAAAGAGAATAATGAAATGGAAAAATGGCTATTTCACTTATCTGCAATAAATTTCAAAGCAATCCCAGATCATTGAATCTATAGTAGCATAATATTCTTAACCACGAGCTTGACAAAGGTATAAAACAAAGCTTGTCAAGACGACGCTTGCAGCAGTATCGAAACACAGAAGCATTTCTGCCTTATGTGCCTTTTTGTCTTCATTTTTCGATTTAAGCTGCCTCTTTTATGGGAAAACATGATTTACTTGTTTTTCTGTGTCCAGCTTTTTTCCCCCCACATCATGCCCTCCAGTTGCATACATTTTGCTGCAAATGACAGAATTTCATTCTTTCAAGTGACTGAATACTATTACATTGCATACTTGAGCTGCATTTTTTCTGTTCATTCATCTTTAGAAGTGTGCTTTGATTCCCTCTTTTGGCTTTTGCAACTATAATATGGTGGTGTACAGATATCCTTGATACAGTACCTTTCTGTCTTTTACAGTACCTTTCTGTATAAGCAGAAGTTCGATTGCTAGATTATATGGCATTTTTAACTTTTATTTAGTAAATATAAATTTCCAAAGTACAGTTTATGGATTACAAGGGCTTCCCCCCCATAACTTCCCTCCCGCCCGCAACCCTCCCATCTCCTGCTTCCTCTCCCATTCCATTCACATCAAGATTCATTTTCAATTATCTTTATATACAGAAGATCGATTTAGTATATATTAAGTAAAGATTTCATCATTTTGATTTAGCTGTTTTCTGATAAACATAAGACATTTTAAATGTAAAATACTGAGTAACTTCATGCTAGAAATATTCATAACCACATAAGTATTAATAATGGTGATTTTCATAGTGGCAACTGGAAATGAGATAGGATTTGCTTTCTGACTTGAGCAGCTGCTTCATACTGATTTCTGTCACTTCACTGAAGTCCCAAGGCATGTTAATATGCTGGCCTTTCCCTGGTAATGGAGTCTTGTGAAAAGTGATATAAGTATTTGAATGCCCGTGACCACACCTGAATGACTGATATCTAACTCTTAGGCAGTACAATAAAATAACGTGGCAAGATATAGGCAAACATGATGCAAACAGTGAAATAGATACAGAATGAAGAAAAAGGCATCCAGTGATGTCAATTACTTATATTTGAAAGTAGACTTTTTAAAATCTCTAGGCCAGTGTGACTCAGTGGCAGTGCCATGAAAAAACTGAGATATTTCATTTATCTTTACTATATTTCCTATGTTAATATAGTGACGGGGCCCTTCAGGCCTTTCTGGAGATATTTTGAATGTTTTAAAATGAATAATTATTTTTGTTTTGTGCCTACTATAAGCTTGAATTTTAGACAGTGAATATATTAAAAGGGGCTACTTCTGTCATGGTTAGAATGTCATAGCAAGCAGCAATCCACGATAATTTGTTATCCACCCTTCATATAAAGCTAGCAGAGAATGTGTGCCTGGAAAATATTCAGGGGATTTTTCTTTTTTTTTTTTTTTTAACTTTTATTTAGGATATAAATTTCCAAGGTATGATTTATGGATTACAATGGGTTTCCCCCCATATTTTCCCTCTCCCCCCACAACCCTCCCCCCTTGCCCGCCCCCTCCACCCCTTTGTTCACATCCAGATTCGTTCTCAATTCTCTTTGTATACATGTGATCAATTTAGTATGTGTTAAGATAATCGAAAAGGGGGAAAAAAAAAAAAAGAAAAACTCAGTGTTACATTGGAAACTGCATCAAAAAAAATTTATCAGTCTCAAATATATATATATATATATATATATATCTCATGTAGGATCTCTGTCTTTAATGTGCTGTACAATGTGACTCAATGCTAAAATGAGAACTCAAAGACTATATTTCACTTTGTGTTACTATATGAGGGCAAAGGGACGAATTCAGGGGATTTTTCATTAGGTTAAAGGTGGAACATGGGGTACAATTCTGTATTCAGAGATTTTTTTTCTTTGGAATGTGACTATGCCACTGCCAAGTAAAGGAAGAGTTGGAGCCATCCCTGTGAATGTGCAGGAGGAGGTCATCCTGACTAGAGAATAACGCTAAAGCACAGAAGAGTATGGTTCTTGATTCTTTGGTCTTTTAAACATTTATTTGAGAAACCAAGAGGCAGAGAGAGATGAAAGACAAACCCACAGAGCTATCACATACAAGTTTACTCTCAAATCCCTGCTGTGATTGGGACAAGACCCAACCAAAGCCAGTAGCTAAGTTCTCAAAACTCCATCCAGGTCTCCCTGTCAGGGGCCTAACTGCTTGAGACATCACCTCATGCCTTTCTAAGTCTGTATTAGCTGGAAATTTTTAATGATATTCATTCTATTATTTGAAGGGCAGAATGACAGATAAAGGTGGAGAGATGGAGGGATGAAAGAATTGAGTGACAAAGAGTTCTTCCATGCACTAATTGACTCCCCAAATGGCTACAGCAGCCAGGGCTGGGCCAGGCTGAAGCCAGGAGCCCAGAGCTCTAGCCAAGTCTCAAATTTTGGTGACAGTAGACCAAATACTTGTGCCATCTTCTGCTGCTTTCCCAGTTGCATGGGCAGGAGGTGGATTAGGAGAATAACAGTTGGAGCTCAAACTGACATTCCAGTATGGGACTATGAGATGCTGCATTGCCAGTGGCAGATTCACGTATTGCACCACATACCAGCCACAGCAGGATTTTTAAGGTTTACTTATTTATTTCTAAGTCATAGATAGAGAGAAAGGGAGAGACAGTGAGAAAGACTACTTCCTTTCACTGGCACACTCAACAAGTGGTCACAATGTCAGGGCTAAGCCAGGCCAAAGAAAGGAGCTTCATCTGGTTCTCCTAGGTAGGTAGCAGGGGCCCAAACATAAGGGCCTTCTTCTATTACTTTTCACAGGCCATTTGCAGGGCACTGGGTCAGAAGTCTAACAGCATAATTATGAACTGAGGCCCACATGCGGTGCAACATAGCAGTCAGCAGCTTTACCCACTTTGCCACATTTTTGGCCTTCCCAACCGGATTTTTAATACCATATCCAAAACCAGAAATGGAATCCAGGCACTGACATAGTGTATTCAGGTGCTCTATTAGTGTCTGAGACACTATGACAAATATCTGCGAATGGGATGACTTGATGTCTCTTTCTCACCTCTGTGTGTTCCTATTAGAATTATTTCCTTACATTTTCATCATATGATTAGTATTTTCCTGATGCACTAGTGCACTGTGACAGTTCTACATGACTAATTTAATGCAATGTTAGTCGTTACATACATATAAAATGGTGTTTTCTATGGTGACGGCAGGACAATGAGTGAAAACAAGCCTAAGTTCTTAGGTTTGAACAGCTGCTGCCTTGGGGTCAGCCATTTCACTGAAGTTACAAGCCATACTCTTATGCTGAGCTATAAGTTACTATCTATCTTGCCTTAAAAATAAAGATATAAGCTATTTGTGTGTTACATTTAGGAAAATGGTACCAACATTTACCTCAGTTATGTGTACTGAGCAAATATATTTAAATCTGATTTTTTTCCTTAGCATAGAAGTGGCAGTTGAATTTGGAATTCCTTAGTCAGAGAAAACCTTTCTGAATGTAACTATGATGCTGCCAACGAACAGATAAGATGGAATCATGTGTGTGAAAGTCTAGGATTAGAATATTCTGGGCAGAAAACTAGTGGGTCTCATTTTTTATCATTTGGTTGTTATAGTTGAGTATTAGCAAAACTTTAAAGTGGGACAACCATAATTGCAGCCATTGTTATGTGATCAGTTTAATAAAGAAAATGTGGAAATAATGCCTGGCATGTTTTAATGTTACTTATTTTCACTTATTTGAGTGGCAAACCAACAGAGAGCTCTTCAGTGCAGTGATTTACTCCACAAATACTTGAAACAGTCAGGACTGGGCAGGTTCTATCTAGGAGTTTGGTATTTGGTTGACCCTCCGCAGGGCTGGCAGTGACTCATGGCTTATATAGCCATACCTGCCTCACAGCATGCACGTGATCTAGAATCTGGAGTACGAATATAGTAGGTTAGGCACTACTTTATGGGATGCCAGTGTCCCCAGGAACAGCTCACCCCACTGTCAAAATGCTCTCCTTAGTCTGGCACAGTTTAGAAGCTAAACACCTATTATAGTTTATATCTTTTCCTTAAGGCTTCTTGTACGTTGTTGAAGATATTGACACAAAAGGCAGACACAGAGATACACAGATAGATATCTACTCACATGCCAGTTCAGACACGCAGAACTCCCTTGGGTCCTATAGGCCAATCCCAATGTGTGTCTGCAACTCCAGGAACATGGCCTCATTGAAGCTGAGATACAGGAACTGGAAACTCAGTCCCAGCCTCCCATGTGGATGGCTAGAACTTAAGTACTTGAGTCACCACCAACTGCCTCACTCTGCCCACACTTGTAGGAAGCTAGAATTCTGAGCTGGAGCTTAGAAGTAAGCCCAGGCACTCTCACATCAGACATAATCCTTTAGACTTAGCTTCTTCACCATTTGACCAACCACTTGCAAAGAGGCTGTTTCCCCTTTCTCTCTTTAGTGCATACCTATAAGGAATTAGTTCCTCACATTTCCCCATCCCAGGAGTAATTCAACTATGTGCTAAGTACTTTACAGCTGTGTAAACTCAAGGTTTCTTTCATAAATCCAGTACCATGCAGTGAAAAAGAAAGGTTTAGATATCACAAGGAATTTGTTGAGTTTTAAGAATAATCTTTTCTAAGAAGTAAAGAATGTTTCCACTCTACCAGTGACCAAATATATGAATACTAACTACCTTGGAACTTTTTCTAATTCAGGGATGATTTCTTTTGGAAATTTTCTATAGGAATATAGTAATTTTATACTTGAGGCCTTTCTGGTAATATTTTGTCACCTTAAATGAATTTTGTTGGTGAGTTCCAACTATGTGGTAGGGCAGTTAGGCACTGACTTTACAGATTTGGGCTACTTCTCTTATGGTTGGAACAGAAAATCAAGGTAACAAGCACTAACAGTTACCTCTAAATGCTTCATAAAAAGTAATGAGAGACTGTTGAATAGAGATATTGAGGGTGTCTGTGCTTTGTATTGGAATGGGTTGTATGGTGGAATTCTGTAGGCAGAGGGAAAAAATATGGGTACTGATTTGATGCTGCCCAGCATAAGAATGAGAATGGACACTCACTTTGAATATCTAGAAGGAGGAAATTATGGACAGAAAGATTAGTGGATCACCTCTGTTTATTATTTTTTTCTTCACTTCCAGAAATTAGCAAGATGCAGGTAGTGGACTAACCATTACCCTCAATCTTTTTTTAATATATTATTGTGTGTAGAAAATAAATTATGCAAATGAGTGTCAGACACATGTTAGAAGCTGAAACAGAAAAATACACTGATTCTTCTTAAAGCTTACAGCACAGTCTTCACAGTATTTCTTTCTTTCAATGACTTGCATACTAATACAGGTTTTTGCATACTGTTATGAAGCATATCATAAAGGAAAATTTTACTTACTCTCCTGCTATTACATTCAAACCATCTTCACATGTTTAAACATTGTATTAAATATATTTAGGACAGGAATTCTGCCTAGCATTTAAGAGCTCAGTTGGAATTCTGCAGCCCACATCTTAGTACCTGGGTTAATAATGTCTTAATTCCAAATCCAGCTTCCAGCTAATGTGCATCCCTGTAAGCAATGGGTCTAAGCTAATGTAATTGTGTTCTTGCCATCCACATCAGAGACTGGGTCTGAGTTCTTGGCTCTCAGCTTTGGTGTGGCCCATGGCTGACAAGTGGTGGCATTTGGAGACAGAACCAGTGAACTGATATACTCCCTAGCCTGTCTGTTTCTTTCTCTCTTTTTCTCTCCATGTTATATTTTTCTTTCTCTGTATCTCTTGACCTGTCAAATAAGTAAATAAAAAGAAAACTTAGCATTTCTAAACCACTGTGTGTATAAATGTACAGTTTCTGAGATGTTCTGTTTATACTCAGTATGACATACTTTGAAGTTTCTTATGTTTAGTATGTTATGTTAAGACAAAACCTAGAAATTGTTTTGTGTTTAACTCTGTATTGTAACACTACAATTTTTCAATGTGTTTTTCTATTTTGTCTTCTTTATTTTATTGGGGAATACAATGCAGAGTTGACTTTTTGAGTTAGTTTGTAGCTAAAATATGTGTTTTTAGTATCATAAGTTATTGTTCCTCTGAACCTCCATGCTGCATTTATAGAATCAGTAACATGAAACCCAAAATTAGACCTGATCTTGAGATTT
This sequence comes from Sylvilagus floridanus, assembly GCA_949820135.1. NCBI lineage: Eukaryota > Metazoa > Chordata > Mammalia > Lagomorpha > Leporidae > Sylvilagus > Sylvilagus floridanus. The sequence continues at coordinate 18,908,682 of OX463240.1, read as the reverse complement.
TGTATAAAACATGCTGATCTTATTTTTGCCTTTATGAAGTGGAAATCTTTAGAAAGTGGAAAAATTAAGATTCTTTTAGAACATTGTTGGGAAGTGTATGCAACTCATTATTGGCATTAACTTTAATAGACTATTTCTACAAATTCTTGGAAGAAATCCATTAGTCAGTCAATGGCAGCAGATGCAAAAGGAAAAGATACGAATGAACCACTGGAAGGTAAGAACTGTAGTTTTTAAAGCCAGTTGACAGATGTTTATCTAAGACATGAATATTGATGTATACCAGTAGCTAAAGAAAGTTGTGTATTAAATGCATAGTAAGGAAAAGATAAATGAAAGAGTGGTAAGCTGTGTATTGTGCCACTAGTTAGCAATGCATTAAATTGTGAGTGCCCCAGAGGAGCTGAAGTGTTAGCTCCATTTCAGGATAACCTACAATCAGAATAAAGTCAGGGAATGAGGATTCAGAATGAGGGAGAGTTAACAGCCATTCTGAGGGCTGAGGTGATATCTCATGGTAATTTTCTCATTGCATTTTCCTAATGGCTAATGATACTGAGTATTATATATATACTTATATGTGTGTGTGTATTGACTATTTGTATTTCTTCTTTTGAGAACTGTCCATTCATGTCCTTTGCCCATCTCCATGTATTTCTGAATGTTCTATTGTTCTTCTGGTTGACTTGTCATTTCATTACTTTGTAATTTTAGTCTTTTTAAATGAAATTAGAATGGGAAAAAGGGTGAAATAAAATTAACTGCCTGAGAAAAAGCCCATTAAACCATGACATCTTAAGCCATTTAAATTTGGGGGCTGTGGCAGGGATGAACTTAAAGGCTACATTCCAGAAAGGGGAGTTAAGGAAAAGGAATATATAAGAAAGCTATGTAAAGACTAGAACTTCTTAAACTTAAGAATCTCTGGGGACCTTATTCAGAATGCACATTCTATTTCATTAAATGTGGGATTCTGCATTTTCATCACAATCCCTGGTGAGCTTTAGGGTTATATGTTTCCCTTCAGAGATATTTGAAAGAAGGACCTTGGGAGAAGTATTCAAGAACTAAAAGGATAGATGGAGAGTATTTTTTGCTTTTATTTCTCAGCATGTTCCTATCCAGAGGATGAAAGGGGAGGAGGAAAGGAAGGAAGGAGGGAGGGAGGGACGGAGGGAGGGAGGGAGGAAGGAGAGAGGGAGGGAGGGAGGAAGGAAGGAAGGAAAGAGGGAGGAAAGGAGGGAAGTGAATGGAGATAAGAAGAGGAGAGGAGAGCAAGGGAGGGGAGAGGAGGAGAGGGAAGGGGAGGGGAAGAGAGAAGAGGAGAGGGGAGGGGAAGAGAGGAGAGGAGAGCAGGGGAGGGGAGAGAAGGAGAGGAGAGGGAAGGGGAGGGGAAGGAGGGGGAGGGGAGGGGAAGAGAGGAGAGGAGAGAGGAGGGGAGGGGAGGGGAGGGGAGGGGAGGGGAGGGAGAAATTGGAAACAGGAATAAGAGGAAAGAAGGAAGCCAAGAAGGAGGAAAGTACAAGAGGCTCTGGGGAAGGGAAGGAGAGTTGGAGGGAGAGTTGAAGGGGGTTGAAATAGAAGTTAGAACTGTAAATTGTAGCGATAAATGGGAAAATAAGTGGTGTGGATAATCCCTAAAATTAATGGTAAGGCAAAGAATCCAGGGCACAGATCCAGAGATTACTTTTGATAAGGAGGGATGATTCTGAAGAGGGAAGAAGAGAAAATGAAGTGAACCAGGTAAATTTAGAGTTACTAATAAGGAAACCTGAGAATATTCACTTCAGATGCCTTCTGTGTGTTCACATTTAAACACATTAGGTTATTGCTGCTCCAGAGATGACCAAAAACAGGATGGTGTGCTGGTATTGCAGCCACTCATTTGAACTTCACTTAATTCTAAAGCACTAGTGATATAAATTGCATGGATGCTATTTAAATGAGAAAAAATTTGAATATTGAATCATTGGCTTATCTTATAGCTAAATTTTTTATAAAGTAATTTCACAAAATTAAAGTTAGCATACTATGCTAGAATAAATGTGTTTTGGAAACAAGATATCATAGATTTCATTCCATCAATACCAGAATTTTTCAGTAAATATTGCATTGATTTAGAATAAAAAGTTATATTAATAATTCTGTGGCAGCTTAATGAATTTATTCTTTTTGATGACCAGGTTTCTGTATCAAAAGCTTATTATTTGCAATTACTTAGATATGTTCTATGTACCTCCTTGAATCAGGGGATAAAAATCTTTAAGACACCTAACTAGGGCTAGGCACTGTGGGACTGTAGGTTAAGCCACCTGTTGGGATGCCTGTATTCCGTATTCGGGTGCCACACATAAGGTTCATCCTCCTGAAAAACTGCCTGGGAAGCAGTGGATGATGGACCCAAGTACTTGAGATTCTGCAACACTTGTGTGAGAGCTGGAAGGCAATCCAGTCTCCTAGCTTCCACTTGATTTTTTAAAAATTTAAATATTTATTTGAAAGAGTTACACAGAGAAGGAGATGCACAGAGCGAGAGAGAGAGAGAGAAGTCTTCCATCTGCTGGTTTACTCCCCAAATGGCCACAAAGGCTGGAGCTGAGCTGATCTGAAGTCAGGAACCAGGAGCTTCTTCTGGGTCTCCCAAGTGGGTGCAGGGGCCCAAGGACTTGGGCCACCTTTTACTGCTTTCCCAAGCCACAGCGGAGAGTTGGATTGGAAGGGGAGAAGCCAGGTCTCAAACTGGTGCCTATATGGGATGCTGGCACAGCAGGCAGCTGATTTACCTGCTACACCACAGCTCCGACCCCTCCATTTGATGTTGCCATGGCTTTTGTGGGCATTTGAAGAGTAGATGGAAGATATTTCTCTATCTCTCTCATCTATCTTCTTCCGTCTTTCAGATAAATAAGTAAAATCTTTCAAAGCTAAACTAGAGGACGAAAGAAATGTACACAAACCAGTAGTCCTCATAATTATAGAAAACTGTGACTATGTGTTATCATATAAAGCCAAGTATATAAACCAGTTGATGAGGTCAGACTACTCTCTCTGCTAAGAAATGAATTATATGTTCATCTTTCATCACAACTGTACGCTTCCAAAATACAGGAGACACCGAAAAACAATTGTAGCACAATGGAATCAATGATTCTGATGTGTACAGTAAAGGTATGCTGTCACATTCGACCATCAGCTTTCTCATTTAGATTCTCATGGTCATGATTTGTTCCTCTGATTAAAGATCACTTTTGTCCCCAGTACTCAGCATGCTCACTTTGGCATATGGGTTCCTTTTTGCTTAATTAACAGTCATACTTTTTGGGACATTGTAATACGTTTTGAAATCTTAGTGGCATCTTTTATTAAACCCGTAGGTCTATTTTGTTGAATTTTATTTGATTTTTTATTTTTATTTTTATTAAAAATTATTGTATATGTTTATGGAATTCAGTGTGACATTTCATTATATGTATACAACATATCTTGATGAGATCAGGGCAATTGGCATGTTCTTTTCTTTCACATGATGTTAAAGCTTAGTACTCCTTGTATTTCATTATAACATAGGTTACTGTGATAGAGTCGCTCAACTATGCTGTGTAATACTAGGAACTTATTTTTGATAGAACTCTGGTTTGTATTTTTTATATATACTTCTATCTTGCGTGTTGTTTTCCTAGCAGCCCAAATATAAACCACTTCCCCCAAACCTACAGTAATCATTTCCATAGCCACACATGTGGACTTAGCGCAATACTAAACCTGCACCAATATATTGTCGGCCTTGTCATATTTACATATGAATGACTGTATATCTCTTTTGCTTTTTAGAGTTTGCTAAGGGATCTGCTGAATTGACGGTAATAATGTGTACATTTTTGTCTTGAATATTCTCAATGGCTGGTAATGTTTATTTTACATTTTTCTCTAATTATTAAATACATATTATATGAAATATGCATTATTAACTATCTTGTTTCAAAACTCCTTCAGCCTTGTCTGGGAGCAATACATCCTTTTTGTACAACATCAGTGGGAATGAATGAAGTACAAACATGCAGACAAGGTAATTTTGCAGTACAAATGCTACTCTGGAAAGAAATATAGTATTTGAAATGCCTTCAATCTTCATTCTAAAAATTATTTTTGTCTGCAGATTTGATAAAAGGTTTTGACACAAATAATGCAGATATCATTTTCCAGATTCATGTGTGAAAAAATATATTTCTCATCTAGAAACTGTAACCTTTAACTAAGATGTTAAAAGATACCTTTCGTTTTTTTGATACCCTGAAGTGCCTAGTTTAAAATTCCTATCTTTTATTAGGATTGGCATAAGTTAATTAAGATATTAAAATTTTAATGGTTTAAAATGTCATAAAATTCTGATCTTTACCTAAATTGGAACATTATTCCTAACATTTCATTTGTTTTAATTGTTCCATCCTAGTGATGTTCTGATTAGCATACTCTCATTTGTGTGTGTGTGTGATTACAGAGAACAGAGACAATACTTAATCATACTTAATCTCAGTTTTTAAAGCACAGAAGAGGAACTGCAACCTCAAAATAGTTAATAAGATTTTGAATTTTCCCAAAGAATAAATATTTGAGGTGACCGGTATGCTAATAATGATCTAATCTGATCATTATACATTGTATAATACAATACACATATGGAAACAACATATTCTGTGCCACAATGATGTGTCAATATAGAATAAAAATATATACTTTAAATTTTCTTTAAGAACTGATTTAGTGCCCCCAAATAATTGTAAATTAGAATTCTTAAACATTCTCATCTTAGGGTTCCTTTTACCATTAAAGTCCTTGTGAGTATATGGAGATCCTTTACTTAGTGGACTGCTCTGTTCATAGTTTATTAGATATGAAAACTGGGAAAATTAAGTACAAGCATGCAGAGTCCTACATTCCAATATCCATGCCCCATTAACTGTTACAACTAATAGTGTTTATGGCATATCTCTCTGAAAAAGTTGATTCTGCACTTTTAAGAGAATGGATTGAAAATTGCAATTAACACCTAAAATTATTTGATTTGATTTTTTGGCACCTGAAGATACCAACTTGGATCAGAATTTAGAATTACTACTTTAAACCCTTTGTAGTCTTACCCAAATGTTAATGCAGTGCCTGGTGATGGAATCACCTTTAAAGTTTTATTTCTTCTGAATATAACCCTACCACATGACCCAGCCATCCCATTCCTCGGAATTTACCCAAGAGAAATTAAATTGGCAAATAAAAGAGCTATCTGTACCTCAAAGTTAATTGTAGTTCATTCACAATAACGAAGACATGGAATCAACCTATCCAACAGAAGACTGGATAAATAAATTATGAAATATGTACTCTATGGAATAATACACAGTGGTAAAAAATGAAATCTGGTCATTTGCAACAAAATGGAGGAATCTGGAAAATATTATGCTGAGTGAAATAAGCCAGTCCCAAAGGGACAAATATATGTTCTCCCTGACCTGTGACAACTAACTGAGCACTTAAAAGGAAACCTGTAGAAATGAAACTGACACAAGAAGCAATGTCTTGATCAGCCTTTGTGCTGACTGTCGAGGAACAGCTTACTATTTTATTCTTTTTAATATTTTCTTTTTCTACTTAATACCATTGGTTGAACTCTTTACTTAACACAGTTATTCTTAGGTGTTTAAATGCAATTGAAAATTGACTTCTGTTAAAAATAAGAGTGGGAATAAGATAGGGAGGAGATGTACAGTTTGGCACACGATCCCTCGGACTTACTCCTAAAGGGTAAAGCTAAAAACTTGCCATGGGACTCCAAATTCCATTAAGTTCACAGGTGCTAATAATAATTGATAGAATTAAAAAGGAGAGAACACTCCAACACGGGAAGCGGGATACAGAGCAGATTCATAGAATGACATATGCCCTAACATGGGAAGCAGGATAACAGCAGATTCATAGAATACAGATGCCCTAAACAGCACTCTGGCCTCAGAATCAGCCCTTAAGGTATTTGGATCTGGCTAAAAAGTCCATGAGAGTATTTCAGGCACTGAAAGACAAGACACTGGCAAAAAATGACCTAAATGAAAGATCTCCATGAGTGAGATCCCAGTGGAAAGAACGACCCATCAAAGAAGGAGATACCCTTCTCTGAGAGTGGGAAAGGACTTCCACTTTGACTATAGCCTTATCTAAATAATATCAGAGTTTGTGGACTCAAGAGGCTTCCATAGCCTTGGCGGCTCATGACAAGAGCCTCAGGTGATCACTGACATCATAAATAAGGGTGTCAATTGTTAAATCAAGAACAGCAGTCACTGTGTACTTGCTCCCCTTGTAGGACGTCTGTCCTTACTGTGTTGTACTATGAGAATTAATGGTAAAACTAGTCTTCAAAGAGTACTTTATACTTTGTGTGTCTGTGTGGGTGCAAACTGTTGAAATCTTTACTCAGTATACAGTTGATCTTCTAACTATAAAGATAATTAAAAATAAATCTTAATAAAAAATAGGATGGGAGAGGGAGTAGGAAATGGGATGGTTGCAAGTGGGAGGGAAGTTATGGGGGGAAGAACCACTATAATCCAAAAGTTGTATTTTAAAATTATATTGATTAAATAATAGCATTCTATAACAATTTTTCTGTTTTTCTGATTTTGTTCTAGACTTGTCTTAAAATATTTAAATATGATAGTTTATGTTTTATAAAAATGATAACAATATTTCAGATAAGTACCAGTTAGAGCATTCTGAGATTCTGTGTACTTTGCTTCTATATTGGAACTAAACACATTTTTAATTAATGTATTTGTATATGTTAATCTTATTTGTATTATTTTCATTCTTATGGTTGAAAAAATAACTTTTAAGTTTTTCAGACTGTGATTCTGCCCCCAGCTGCCTACTAGCTTGATTATCCTTTGATTCTCAGTAATAAGAATTGTCAAAGAAATACAAATTTGACAATTGATGATACATAGCTGTTTTATTAACTCTGTGACCAAAAATCCATCAATATCCATAGAATCTCATGGACAGATAAAAGTAATAGCTGAGGAAATCAGAACACAGATTTTAACCCTGGAGTACTTCTGTGTGACTGCATAATTTCATAGTGTGACTTTCAAACATTTTGTTCCAGGGTTCACTTTCGGATTACTCCTCTTATGCTACCTAAGGTCAACAGGATATAATTCAGAAAATCATTTTTACTTTTGAGCTTGAGTTCACATATAAACAATAGAGACAAGAGTATAAATAATTTTATGTGGGCTGGTATTTAGCATAAACTTCTGAGTGGGTTACATGATTATATTTAGTACACAGGAAGATATCTGCTGTCTCCTCAAGTTGTTTGCTGATAATTTGGAAGTCAGAGGTATTTCCTAAAGAATTAAATATTCAATGAAAGATTAAGCTTAAGCTTTCAATTGATAAAATAAATTATTTGCTATTTTTTTAAAGATTGTAGCTTTCCTCTCACTGATAATTAGCATATTTAAATGGAAATATAGATCTGTAAGGGACACTAGAGTTACCTGTGTAAATGCCAAAAAATATTAAACAAAATATCACTAATTGGATTAGACCCTGGATATATGCCTCACCTCAGTGGCCCAGAAAACATTTTGGACTTGTGGCTTACCCAAACTAAACAATTGAAGCATATGAGTCAAATAATAAAGTCTAGTGTTTTGTAGTTACAGGCAGAATCAAGTTAAAACCAATACCAAAACATCTCAAGAGGCATTGCCTTCCTCACTGCAATACTAATCAATATAAAAGCACAGAACTTGAGTTGAAAAATGTCAATTCTTCTCCAACAGATAATGACATTAAAACAACACCCAAGGAAGAACAAGAATGGCTTGATGGAAGTAAAAATAAGCATGTATGTAAAAATGTAAACTTCTGATTTCATATTTTTGTGTGTAGCATAGCATATACCAATCAAAATGACTTTCCATATCAGATGTATATATATGTATATAATATATGTAGGTGTGTATATATGTATCAAAAGATCATAATTTAATGCTTAATTAAAAACATGTTAACTGCTTATTAGACAAAATCATAGAAGCTGTTGTATAATATAGCTAATCATTTTCTTGAAAGAGGCAAACAATTCTAGATATGGTGTTAAGTAACATTTTTAAAAACCTATTACACGGGCCGGCGCCATGGCTCACTTGGCTAATCCTCTGCCTATGGTGCCAGAATCCCATATGGGCCCCGGGTTCTAGTCCCGGCTGCTCCTCTTCCAGTCCAGCTCTCTGCTGTGGCTCAGGAAGGCAGTGGAGGATGGCCCAAGTGCTTGGGCCCTGCACCTGCATGGGAGACCAGGAGGAAGCACCTGGCTTCTGGCATCGGATCAGCGCAGTACCGGCTGAGGCGGCCATTTGGGGAGTGAACCAATCGAAGGAAGACTTTTCTCTCTGTCTCTCCCTCTCCCTGTCTATAACTCTGTCAAAAAAAATTTTTTTAAAAAGAAATTATTTGTTCTTCTCCCTCACATAGGGACAAAACATCAAAATGAAGTACTGCAGCAAAATATGTGTAGATTTAAGAATGAGGTAGGATAAGATGGACATTTGTCATAGTCATTAAGACACCACTTGGGTTGCTAAGGTTCCATATCACAGTTCCAGGTTTATGTCCAAGTGCTGCTCCAGTTCTGTCTTCCAGTAATGCATACCCTGGGAAGCAGGTGATGGCTCAAGTACTTGTTTCTCTCACGCTCCTGTGAGAGATGTACCTTTAGGTTCCCAGCTTCTGGCCTTGGCCTGGCCTAGTCATGCTTATTGTGGGTAGTTGTAGAGATCCAGCAGTTTCTCTCTTTCTCTCCCCCTCTCCCTCTTTCCCTCTCTCTGACTTTCCAATACATTAAAGTAGATTTTAAAAAGAATGAGGTAATCTCATTACAAGTAGTTTCTGGCCTTGATGAAAAAGTTTAACTTGCAAAATACAGAGAGGTTCCCTTGCTGATACTCTACTATTTGCCTGTGTCAATTACCTTGATTCATTGTGATTTTCTACCTAGAAAAAGCTTGTGTACACAATGATGTTGCTCTCTAAATTACAGTTAAAAAAAACTTCATAGTTTTTATTATTTAATTCTTCCAAGTGACCTTTAACCTGGGCAACTAATTTAACTGAATACTCTATGACTTTCTGAACCAGAATAAGCATAAAGATTTTTAAAAAAATTTTAATAAGCCCTAGCCATTTTGATTGGCTTAACAATAAATTACAGTTATTTATTTTTTAAAGATTCACTTATTTATTTGAAAAGCAGAGTTTTGGAGGAGGGAGGAGGGAGATAAGGGAGAAGGGAGGGAGAGAGGGAGAGAGAGAGGGAGAGAGAGAGCACGTGCAAGAGTGAGCTTTAATCAACTGTTTCACTCCACAATTGGCCACCTTGGCCAGGATTGTGCTAGACCTCAATCAGGAGCCAGAAACTTCATTTGAGTCCCTTATGCGGGTTCAGGAAACCAACTACTTGGATCATCTTGTGTGAATTGTGTTGATTACATATTAAAATATGAATATATGGGATCCAGTGAGCACACCATAGGAAGGAACCATTGTTTGAGAGTGAATATTAGCATGTACCTGGCCTTGAGTGTTGTAAAACATATTATAAGCACGGTGAGTCTGTTTATTGTGCCTTGTCTATTGTACAACTTTATCTGATTCAGTTAAAGTATATGGAACTTTGTGTTCCAACATGACTGTTTTAAAGATTTTTCAAACACTTAACGTATACTTTCATGTAACTTTTATGCCTACACAATATTTCTGGTGAATTAGACTTTTATAAGTATCATAAACCATCACCAGAAGTTCAGTGTTTGTCTCTAAATCAGGATGCTACATTCTGGAGTACTTACAGCTTTATAGGTATGTAAAAACCTCCAGCTGTCCTCTTACAGGTAAGGGTAGGTAAAGCCTCTCTTCACGCTCCTCACCATGAAGGCATTGCAGTACTTTGACAAAGTCACACTGCTACTTTCTGTGATTAATTTGGTTATTTTCTCTGGTAATGTGTCTGATTCAGTGTTATAGAATGTGTGTTTTCTGTTAGTGCCATAAAATGCTAGGAAAAGCCACTCTGTGTACTTTGTCTGAATCATTTAACCTTTTGAAGTTTTATTCCCATTATCAGTAGATAATGGGGCCAGAACACTTAATTTCTTCATGCCGTCCATCTCTGAAATTATATGCTTAGTGATTGTAAAATGAGGGAAGCTTATTTTTTCAGAATCTCTCACTAACAGTTCATGACATTCCCTCTTCTTTTGAGGTGTGGCAAACTTGGACAGATATATTTTAGTGAGCATGTATCTCTTTTCTGAATATCACATATCCCATGATCTAAAGGGAAAATATTGCTGGAAACATAGTTTGTTTAAATTAAGATTTACTTTATTTATTTGAAAGACAGAGTTACAGAGAGAGGTAAAGACAAAGAGAGAGGTCTTCCATCCTCTGATTCACTCCCCAGATGGCCACAATGGCTGGAGCTGCGCTGATCCGAAGCTAGGAGCCAGGAGCTTCTTCCGGGCCTCCTACATGGGTGCAGGGGCCCAAGGACACAGCACCGGCTTGGCAACATAGTTTTCTAAAGCTTTGTTTTACACCTTTGTGAACCCAGTGGTTAAGAATGTTATACTATTAAAGTTTTAATGATCTGTGAATACTTTAAAAGTTATTGTCTGTGGAAAAAATAATCATAAAAGCAATGAGAGAAAACATAGCTTAGAGCACAAAGGGGAAGCCTCCTTGCTGTTACTAGAGACTTGTATTGTCAAATCCTGTAAATCTGGATGGTTAATATACAATCCAGGTGACAATGACAGAAAGTGACAATTTTATGTGTTTCTCTTATTGCTTCCATACAGGTTAATAAACATATTAGATAGTGAAATGTGGATAGAAATAAAGGCATAAAAAGAGGAAGTACCATCTTTGATATTTTGGAGAATTGTCAAAATTTTTAAATTCAGAAATGAAGCGGAATGCACCAAAATTTCCATGAGATGTAATGCTAAAACTAAAATATATAAAATGTAGCACAAACATATTTCATTGACTAAAATTCATGGCAAGTTTCTTAGGTACAGTAATCACTTTGAACTTCCATGAAATATATCTTCCTCCTCAACAGTTCTTGGATAAAAAATATGTTAAACATGATTACCTTGGACAATTAATTCCTTGTGCCAATATCAGCAATCTTAAAATTTTTGTTATTTTGAAGAGCAAACCCAGTTAAAAAGAATTTTAGATCCTTCCATCAGGGTGATTGCTAGCAAATCAGTCCTTTGTTAACCTAGTGGATTTTTGGTCCCTTTAATTGTGTTCTTTCTCTAGTGATATCAGACTCTGGCTTGGTTCTTCATTTCTGTGTGAAGCACTTAAACAGAAGTTGTTGCTTATGCCACTGCTTGCCCTGTTTCCTTAGAGACCACTGTGTTTTTCACTGTATACACTTGGCACTATGCTCATAAGCTATCCTTCATAAAATACAAAAAATGGACTCATTTTGCATAATAGCTAATCTTTTTATCCAATAATGTTGTAAGGAAATTTCTTGAATTCTAAATGTTGGTCTTTCTAGATTTTTAAAAAATTGATGTTTCCAGGATAAAACTTTATTACAATGTAGTTAAGTTGTAGGGTTGTCTTTCTCTGTTACTTTCAAATAAATAAATAAATAAATAAATAAATAAATAAATATTTTAAAAGGGAACTGACGTTACATAGTGGGTAAAGCTGCCACCTTTGATGCCAGCATCCCACTTGGTGACAATTCATAATCTGGCTTCTTACTTCCAATCTGACTCCCTGATAGTGGCGTGAGAAAGACAGTGGAGGAGGACCCAAGTGTTTGTCCCGCTACTGGTCTGGGAGACCTGGATGCGGTTCCTGACACTTGACTTCATCCTTGCCCACTGTTTGCCATTGCAGCCACCTGGGGAAGGAACCCGCAGAGGAAAGTGCTCTCTCTCTCTCTCTCCCTCTCTCTCATATGTAAATAAATCTTTAAGAAGTGTAGGGTTATTTATCATAACCCTACATGAACATGAACACCATGGGAGACCAGGAGAAGCACCCGGCTCCTGCCTTCGGATCAGTGCAGTGCGCCAGCTGCGGCGGCCATTGGAGGATGAACCAATGGCAAAGGAAGACCTTTCTCTCTGTCTCTCTCTCTCACTGTCCACTCTGCCTGTCAAAAAAATAAAAATAAAAATAATATCAGAAATTTACATTAGCATTTTAAGGCCATTGTAGGATTCTAGCACACTGTCTATTGCCGGTGCTGTATTGTAAGAGCTAATTATCAGAGGTGAATTGTTTCTCTTTCTCCAGTTTCCATTGTTGTTTTATTGCAGAATTCTAACATGTGTCATATCCAAGGTATTATTGATAAACTTTTTCCAACCAGTAGCAGGATGTTCAAAATTTTTTTCTGTCACTGTAGTAGAAAACAGTATATGTAAAACATTTATGTAGCAATAAATACGCTACATAAAATGAATAATAAATAAACACAAAAATATTTATATTTATGTACTAACAGCGATTTTAATATGAAACTTTCATTCAAGTTTGAAGAAAAAGGGCAGCGTTGCCAAAGTAAGGAAACGGAAGTGTTAAGAAACTTGCATGAAAGTGCTGCTCCTCCTGATGACAGTGAAGGTTGTGGATTGATTCAGCAGAGAAGGAGTGGGGACCTTGACAACCAGCAATCTGCCACTAAGAAGAATGAAGAATGTTATTCGTAAGTCTATAGCAATATTTAACAGCAGGTGATGTGATTTTATTGTGCTATAAAGCCACTTCTAATTGGGTTATTATCTATGATTAACATATTTTTGCTAAGGATTTTATTCCATGCTTTGGAATTTGAAATATACCAAGAAACAAATAATATTTGCAAACCATACTGCTAAGTATTTTTTAAAAGTTAATAGTTGGCAAATGTGAGGGAAAAGTTATTATCTACTGTTGGTAAATACAATTATAAGACTCTTCGAAGGGTAACTTAAGAGCACATGTCAAAATTTGAAATAAACCATTCTTTGCCCTTGTAGCAACTTCACTCTGGGATTAGACCTGACAAGATGGCATAGTATGGTCTATTGTACACTACTACACCCATAAGTTAATGACATTTATGATGTATTGTCATCATCTATTATGTAAGATGTAATAGGACAATTATGTTAAGGATGTAAAACACATATGATAAAGATATTTATACAAATATGTTGTAGGGCCAGTGATATGCACTCTTCCTATATGAGAGTGCGTGGTCTGAGTCCATACTTCTCTGCTTCCTATCTACCTTCCTTTTTTTATTTTTATTTTTATTTTTATTTTTATTTTTATTTATTTTTTGACAGGCAGAGTGGACAGTGAGAGAGAGAGACAGAGAGAAAGGTCTTCCTTTTTGCGGTTGGTTCACCCTCCAATGGCCGCTGTGGCTGGTGCGCTGTGGCTAGTGCACCGTGCTGATCCAAAGCAAGGAGCCAGGTGCTTCTCCTGGTCTCCCATGCGGGTTCAGGGCCCAAGGATTTGGGCCATCCTCCACTGCACTCCCGGGCCACAGCAGAGACCTGGCCTGGAAGAGGGGCAACCAGGACAGAATCCGGCACCCCGACGGGGACTAGAACCCGGTGTGCCAGTGCCGCAGATGGAGGATTAGCCCATTGTGCTGCGGCACCGGCCCCTATCTACCTTCCTAAGAATGTATGTTATAGGAGGCAGTAGATGGTGGCTCCAGTACTTGGGTGTCCACACCCACTTAAGAGACTTGGGTGGAAATTCAGACCCTTGGGGATCCTTGCCCAGTCCTGGCTGTCCTGGGTATTTGTGAGTGAAACAGCAGGTGGAAAATCTTTCTTAACATGTTAGTCTATCTAGATCTGTTCCTCTGCCTTCCAAATAAAATGAAAACGGTTAATAAAGCACGTTGCCTGTGTACATATGTATAGACATTTACAACAACATTGTTTATCAAGAATTTAGAATCAGTCTAAATGCCAATCAAAATAGAAATAAATTGTCATACCAATAAAAGAACACAGTATGCAACATTTTTAAAAGTGAGGTTTTATCTGTAGTACACTGCTTTTTCACAGCTAGAGTATATTTAATGTGACTAGTTTGATGATGCATCTTAAGCACATTTTATTAAAATACCGTATCTGCTGAGTTGCAAAAGGGGAGTCCATGGGACACTTGTACATCTTATAACCAATACCTATTTTATTTTTGAGTTTTGATCCCAATTTCAGCCTAAATATTAAAATATAGAATCTATAAAATAATTTGAGCATTACTGAGTATTTGCATATTGTGGTTCATATTCCTTATAAGCATTTCAGTTTGTTAGGTAAACCTTCTCAAATGCGTCAAAGGATGTTTGATCTGCTAAAGCAGGAGTTGAAAACTTTTTCTGTAAAGAACCAGATAATGAATAATTTAGGCTTTTTGGATCATAAGGTCTCTATAGTTGTGGTGCGAAATCCTCCATAGACTATAAGGTAATTAGTGTGGCTTAATATCAATAAAACTTATGAATAGTACTAGGGAAGATTCAGCTGGATTTATTCTTGGCCATGGTTTTACGGAACCTATGCCAAAACATTGGTACTGCTAATACAATAAATCTCCCTTTAGAAGATAGACTACAGGCTAAAGAGTGTTTCAGAATGTATCATACTGTATTTGTCAGGAGTGACATCAGATAAAGTTTACAAAAACTCTAGTTGTGGAGCTGGTGCTGTGGCATACAAGATTAAACTTCCACCTGCAGTGCTGTCATCCCATATGGGTGCCAGTTCAAATCCTGGCTGCTCTTCTTCTGATCTTGCTCTGTACTAACTTACCTGGCAAAGCAGCCAAAGATGGCCCAGGTGCGCGGGGCCCTGCACCCACATGGGAGACATGGAAGAATCTCCTGCCTCCTGGCTTTTAAGCAACCCAAAAGTCGCCCTTGAAAATTTTAGATTTTCAATATTATCAGCAAAATAATAATATATTATTATGTAATATATTGATATTAATAAAATGATAATATATAATATAATAATATTATATAATACCTAATGAGGAACTTTTCAAGGAATTCACTTCCTTAAGTTTATGAATTATTTACTGCTTTGATCAGAACATTTTTGGTTCCAACAACTTTAGAGAATCACAAATATTCCCTAAAATCATTATGCGAGGATTGAAAAATTCAGTTAAACATGGAGAAAAATAGATCTTCAATGGTCATGGCCTTAGTAGTGATCTCCTTGGGAGAACTGTCTCTATTCAGTGACTCAAACTGACTTTCTCTTCACTCTTGGACTCACTCCAGTTGTTTGCATTCCCACAACGCCTCCAAAACAGGTTTTCTCTGGATTGCCACTGATTTTAATCAATGTTGTAGTACTTTCCAAGGTCTCCTTTTCTTTTCATTAAATATTCGTTCCCTCCTTCCCCCCTCCCCCCTTACTCCGTACCCTCCTTCCCCCTTTCCCCCTCCCCCCTTCCTTCCCTCCCTCCTTCCTTCCTTCTCTCTCTCTCTCTCTCTCTCTCTCTCTTTCTAGTTAGAGGGACAGAGAAAGAGATACAGAGAGATCTTGCATCCACTGGTTTGCTCCCCAAATGGCAGCAATAGCTGGAACTGGGCCAGCCTGAAGCCAGGCATTTGTTTCAGGTCTCTCATATGGCTGCATGAGCCCAAAAACTTGGACAGTCCTCCCCTGATTTCCCAGGCACCTTAGCAGGGAGCTGAATTGGAAACAGAGAAATCAGGACTCGAACTGGCCCGTATGGGATGGTGGCACTTCATATGGTGGCAAAGTGCTGTCACAGGCTCTCATTTTAATTAACCATTCAACATATTTGATCCTTTTAGGGTAAAACATCTTTAAAAAATTCTTTTCAAATAATACATTTTGTCAATATAGTTTGAAACAATAGGAAAATAACAATTACTTATGGTGTTATATTTGTGGACAGACTATTTTAGGACAAGTTAAACATATTTGGGCATTAGGTCTCAGCTTAGATTTTGTAACATTTTATTATGTCTGTAGAGCACTTTTCCTTCAAGATCATTTCTTGACTTGGCTTTCAGGGTGTAATTCTCAACCAGTCTCTTTCTGTTTCTTTTCTACTCCATCCTGTGTTGTTTCCCTTGTTTCTCTCATCTTCTACTTTTAAAACATGGATATTTCCCAAGGCTGTCTTTGATCTTTTCTCTCATGGTTTCACTATCTTGTATATGCAAATGAATTCTGATTTTTTTTTTTTGACAGGCAGAGTGGACAGTGAGAGAGAGACAGAGAGAAAGGTCTACCATTGCTGTTGGTTCACCCTCCAATGGCCGCCGCGGCCGGTGTGCTGTGTCCGGCGCACCACGCTGATCCGAAGGCAGGAGCCAGGTGCTTTTCCTGGTCTCCCATGGGGTGCAGGGCCCAAGCACTTGGGCCATCCTCCACTGCACTCCTGGGCCACAGCAGAGAGCTGGCCTGCAAGAGGGGCAACTGGGACAGAATCCGGCGCCCCAACCGGGACTAGAACCGGGTGTGCTGGTGCCACAAGGCGGAGGATTAGCCTGTTGAGCCACAGCGCCGGCCTGAATTCTGAATTTTTAACTGCAACTTAGATCTCTCTCCTTAATTCCATATTTTAGATAATAACCTGCCTACTCAACACTTCTCTTTGGTCATTTATTCAGTATTTAAAATTTAGGTGGCCTAGTGCTGTGCTAATGATGTTCTTGTTCCTAACAGCCCCTCATATAGTTTTCCTACTTCAGCGAATGGAACTCTTTCATCTGTTCTACCAACAGCCTTGGAGCATTCTTATACCTCAGCCTTTATGTGATGGCACATGTTGTCAAGTATACCTTCACAATATGTCCAGAAGCTAGATACATCGTATCCAAGTCAGCATCAGCTGCTGTCTATATTAGTTTGTAGATTCCTCAGTGATTTTCTTGTTTATTTTTTCATAAATCCTCTTTTCATTAAATCTTAACACAGGGGACCTCTTAAAGTCAGATTATGTCATTTTTTTCTACTTAAAACCAGGTGATTTCATTTGATTTCACATACTAAACTTCCTTCTAATGCCTGCAAGGCAATACATGTTGTGACCTCACTCCTCCTTATTGCTGTGATTTCAATTTGTGATTTTTTTTTAACTTTTATTTAGAATATAAATTTCCAAGGTATAACTTACGGATTACAATGGCTTTCCCCCCATACTTTCCCTCTCCCCCCCCCGCAACCCTCCCCCTTACCCGCTCCCTCCACCCTTTCATTCACATTCAGATTCCTTTTCAATTCTCTTTGTATACAGGAGACCAGTTTATCATGTGTTAAGTAAAGCTTTCGCCCTTTTGCCCTTATATAGCAACACAAAGTGAAATATACTATTTGAGTACTAGTTATAGCATTGAATCACATTGTACAGCCCATTAAGGACAGAGATCCTACATGATATATATATATATATTTTTTTTTGAAACTGATTTTTTATGGAATTTCCAAAATAACAGAGTTTTTTTTTTTTCATTTCTGATTATCTTTATATACAGAAGATCGATTCAGTATGTATTAAGTAAAGATTTCATCAGTTTGCATCCACACAGAAACACAAAGTGTAAAAATACTGTTTTTGTACTAGTTACAGCATTACTTCACCTTGGACAACCCATTAAGGACAGATCCCACATGGGACATAAGTACACAGTGACTCTTGATGTTGATTTAACAATTTGACACTCTTGTTTATGGCGTCAGGAATCTCCCTAGGCTCTAGTTATGAGTTGCTGAGGCTATGGAAGACTTTAGGGGTTCGCTGACTTCGATCATATTCCGACAGGGTCTTAGTCAAAGTGGAGGTCTTCTCCTCCCTTCGGAGAAAGGCACCTCCTTCTTTGGTGGCCCCGTTCATTCCACTGGGATATCACTCGCAGAGATCTTTCAGTTAGGTCTTCTTTTTTTCCCTTTCCAGGGTGTCTTGACTTTCCATGCCTAAAATACTCTCATGGGCTCTTGAGCCAGATCTGAATGCCTTAAGGGCTGATTCTGAGGCCAGAGTGCTATTTAGGACATCTGCCATTCTATGAGTCTGCTGTGACTCCGCTTCCCATGTTGGATCATTCTTTCCTTTTCTTGGTTCTATCTGTTTGTATTGGCAGACACTAGTCTTGTTTGTGTGTTCCCATTGACTCTTAGACCTATCAGTGTGGTCAATTGTGAACTAAAATTGATCATTTGGACCATTGAGATGGCATTGGTATATGCTACCTTGATGGGGTTGTATTGGGATCCCCTGGCATGTTTTTAACTCCATCGTTTGGGGCAAGTCTGATTGAGCTTGTCTCAAATTGGACATATCCTCTCTTTATTTTTCCCTCTCTTATAGTTAACCGGGATCACTTTTCAGTTAGAATTTAAACACCTAAGGCTAATTGTGTGTTAGTTGCAGAGTTCAACCAATAGTACTAGAACATTAACAAAGAGAGATACTAAAGTGGGTAAAGATTCACATTGTACATCAACAGTCCAGACATGAGCTGATCAAGTCTTATTTTCTCATAGTGTTCATTTCATTTCAACAGATTTCCCCTTTGGTGTTCAGTTAGTCAGGGGAAACAAATGATATTTGTCTCTTTGGGACTGGCTTAATTCACTCAGCATGATGTTTTCCAGATTCCTCCATTTTGTTGCAAGTGACCGGATTTCATTGTTTTTGACTGCTGTATAGTATTCTGTAGAGTACATGTCCCATAATTTCCTAATCCAGTCTACTGTTGATGGACATTTGGGTTGGTTCCAGGTCTTAGCTATGGTGAATTGGGCTGTAATAAACATTAGTGTGCAGACGGCTTTTTTGTTTGCCAATTTAATTTCCTTTGGGTATATTCCAAGGAGTGGGATGGCTGGGTTGTATGGTAGGGTTATATTCAGGCTTCTGAGGAATCTCCAGACTGACTTCCATAGTGGTTTAACTAGTTTGCATTCCCACCAACAGTGGGTTAGTGTCCCTTTTTCCCCACATCCTCTCCAGCATCTATTGTTGGTAGATTTCTGAATGTGAGCCATTCTCACCGGGGTGAGGTGAAACCTCATTGTGGTTTTGATTTGCATTTCCCTGGTTTCTAGTGATCTTGAACATTTTCTCATGTGTCTGTTGGCCATTTGGATTTCCTCTTTGGAAAAATGTCTGTAGAGGTCCTTGGCCCATCTCTTAAGTGGGTTGTTTGTTTTAATGTTGTGTCGTTTCTTGATTTCATTGTAGATTCTCGTTATGAGCCCTTTGTCTGTTGCATAGTTTGCAAATATTTTTTCCCATTCTGTCGGTTGCCTCTTCACTTTCCTGACTGTTTCTTTTGCAGTACAGAAACTTCTCAATTTGATGCAATCCCAATAGTTAATTTTGGCTTTGACTGCCTGTGCTTCTGGAGTATTTTCTAAGAAGTCTTTGCCAGTACCTATATCTTGCAGGTTTTCTCCTATGCTCTCTAATAATTTGATGGTGTCGGGTTGTAGGTTTAAGTTTTTAATCCATGTTGAATGAATTTTTGTGTAAGGTGTAAGGTAGGGGTCTTGCTTCATGATTCTGCAGGTGGAAATCCAGTTTTCCCAGCACCATTTGTTAAATAGACTGTCTTTACTCCAGGGGTTAGTTTTGGGTCCTTGATCAAATATCAGTTGGCTGTAGATGTTTGGATTGATTTCAGGTGTTTCTATTCTGTTCCATTGGTCTATCCATCTGTTTCTGTACCAGTACCATGCTGTTTTGATAACAACTGCCCTGTAGTATGTCCTGAAATCTGGTATTGTGATGTCCGGCTTTGTTTTTGTTGTACAAGATTGCTTTAGCTATTCGAGGCCTCTTATTCCTCCATATGAATTTCAGCATCATTTTTTCCAGATCTGAGAAGAATGCCTTTGGTATCTTGATTGGTATTGCATTGAATCTGTAAATTGCTTTTGGGAGAATGGACATTTTGATGATATTGATTCTTCCAATCCATGAGCATGGAAGTTTTTTCCATTTTTTGGTATCCTCTTCTATTTCTTTCTTTAATGTTTTGTAATTTTCATCATAGAGATCTTTAACGTCCTTGGTTAAGTTTATTCCAAGGTATTTGATTGTTTTTGTAGCTACTGTGAATGGGATTGATCTTAGAAGTTCCTCCTCAGCTGTGACATTGCTTGTGTATACAAAGGCTGTTGATTTTTGTGCATTGATTTTATATCCTGCTACTTTGCCAAACTCTTCTATGAGTTCCAATAGTCTCTTAGTAGAGTTCTTTGGATTCCCTAAATAAAGAATCATATCATCTGCAAAGAGGGATAGTTTGAGTTCCTCCTTCCCAATTTGTATCCCTTAGATTTCTTTTTCTTGCCTAATAGCTCTGGCTAAGACTTCCAGTACTATGTTGAATATAAGTGGGTGAGAGTGGGCATCCTTGTCTGGTACCAGATCTCAGTGGGAATGCTTCCAGCTTTTCCCCATTCAATAGGATACTGGCCATGGGTTTTTCATAAATTGCTTTGATTATATTGAGGAATGTGCCTTCTATGCCCAGTTTGCTTAGGATTTTCATCATGAAAGGGTGTTGTATTTTTATCAAATGCCTTCTCCACGTCTATTGAGATAATAATATGGTTCTTCTTCTGCAGCCTGTTAATGTGGTGTATCATGTTGATTGTTTTGCGAACATTGAACCATCCCTGCATACCAGGGATAAATCCCACTTGGTCTGGGTGGATGATCTTTCTGATGTGTTGTTGCATTCTATTTGCCAGAATTTTATTGAGGATTTTTGCATCTATGTTCATCAGGGATATTGGTCTGTAATTCTCTTTCAATACTGCATCTTTTTCCAGTTTAGGTATTAAGGTGATTCTTGCTTCGTAGAAGGAATTTGGGAGGATTCCCTCTTTTTCGATCGTTCTGAATAGTTTGAGAAGGATTGGGGTTAGTTCTTCTTTAAATGTCTGGTAGAATTCAGTAGTGAATCCATCTGGTCCTGGGCTTTTCTTTGTTGGGAGTGCCTTTATTACTGTTTCAATTTCTGTCTCAGTTATGGGTCTGTTTAGGTTTTCTATGTCTTCCTGGTTCAGTTTAGGTAGGTTGTATGTGTCCAGGAATCTATCCATTTCTGGTAGGTTTCCCTGTTTGCTGGCATACAATTCTTGGTAGTAATTTCTGATGATCCCTTTGATTTCTGTGGTGTCTGTTGTTATGTTTCCTTTCATCTTTGATTTTATGTATTTGGGTCTTTTCTCTTCTTTTTTTTTTTTTTTGTTAGTTTGGCCAATGGGGTGTCAATTTTGTTTATTTTTTCAAAAAAGAAGCTCCTCGTTTGGCTGATTTTTTGTAATGTTTTTTTGGATTCAATCCTGTTGATTTCTTCTCTGATTTTAATTACTTCTGTTCCCCTTAGCTTTGGGTCTGGTTTGCTGCTGATTTTCTAGATCCTTGAGATGTACTGTGAGCTCATCTATTTGGTGCCTTTCCAATTTCTTGATGTAGGCACCTATTGATATAAACTTTCCTCTTAACACTGCTTTTGCTGTGTCCCATAGATTTTGGTATGATGTGCTGTTATCCTCATTTACTTCCAGGAAATTTTTGATTTCTCTCTTGATTTGTTCTATGAGCCATTGTTCATTCAGGAGCATGTTGTTCAGTCTCCATGATTTTGCATATGCTCTAGGGATTCCTGAGTTGCTAATTTCCACCTTCATTCCTTTGTGGTCTGAGAAGTTGCATGGTATGATTCTAATTCTTTTGAATTTGCTGAGACTTGCTTTATGGCCTAGTATGTGGTCGATCCTCGAGAAGGTTCCATGTACTGCTGAGAAGAATGTAAATGCTTTCTCTGTGGGATGGAAAGTTCTGTAGATATCTGTTAGGTCCATTTGGGCTATAGTGTCATTTAAATTTTCTGTCTCCTTTTTGATCCTCTGTCTTGGTGATCTGTCTATCTCTGAGAGTCGGGTATTGAAGTCCCTCAGTACTATTGTGTTGGGGTCTAAGTCTCCCTTTAAGTCCCTTAACAAGTCTTTTAAATAAACCGGTGCCTTGTAATTAGGTGGATATACATTGATAATCATTATATCTTCCTGTTGAATGGATCCCTTAATCATTATATAGTGCCCATCTTTGTCTCTCCTAATAGTTTTTGTGGTAAAATTTATGTTATCTGATATTAAGATGGCTACGCCCGCTTTTTTTCATTTCTGTTGGCATGGTATATCTTTTTTCAGCCTTTCACTTTGAGTTTGTATGGATCTTTGCTAGAAAGATGTGTTTCTTGTAAGCAGCAAATAGATGGGTTTTGTGTCCTGACCCAGTCTTCCAATCGGTGTCTTTTGACTGGGCAATTCAAAGCATTCACGTTCAGTGTGACTATTGATAAGTAGTAATTTTGCCCTGCCATTTGCCAAAGATAGTTTCTTATATATGCTTTGAGTTTCCTATGATCTTTTGCTGTGAGGTTTCCTTCCTTTAGCTTCTTTCATATTGATGACCGTGTTTCTGTGTTTCTGTGTGTAGCACATCTTTAAGCATCTTTTGCAGGGCTGGACGAGTGGCTACAAATTCTTTTAGTTTCTGTTTGCTGTGAAAGGTCTTTATTTCACCTTCATTCACAAATGAGAGTTTTGCAGGATGTAATATTCTGGGCTGGCAGTTTTTCTCTCTTAGTACCTGGGCTATGTCTCGCCATTCCCTCCTAGCTTGCAGGGTTTCTGATGAGAAGTCAGCTGTGATCCTAATTGGAGATCCTCTGAGAGTAATCTGACGTTTCTCTCTTACACATTTTAGGATCTTTTCTTTTTGTTTCACTGTGGTGAATTTAATTACAACATGTCGTGGTGAGGTTCTCTTTTGGTCATGTTTCTTAGGGGTTCTATGAGCTTCCTGTATTAGGATTTCTCTGTCCTTCTCCAAACCCGGAAAGTTCTCTGCTAGTATCTCACTAAAAAGGCCTTCTCATCTTTTCTCTCTCTCCATGCCTTCAGGAATTCCTAGAACTCGAATGTTGGGTTTTTTAATAGTATCCTGTAGGTTTCCAACAATATTTTTTAGATTTCTAATTTCCTCTTCTTTTCTTTGGTTTGACTGTATATTTTCCTGTGCTCTGTGTTCTAGGTCCGATATTCTCTCTTCTGTTTCGCTGACTCTATTTTTGAGGCTCTCCAGTGTGTTCGTTGCTTGATCTATGGAGTTCTTCATTTCTGACTGATTTCTCTTCATTATCACAATTTCCTGTTCTACTAATTCCTGCACTGTATTCTGGTTCTTCCTTAAGGTTTCGTTTTCCCGAGAGAGATTTTCTATCTTGTCCAGTAAGGATTTCTGTAGTTCAAGAATTTGCTTTTGAAGACTTCTAAATGATCTTATCATAAACTTTTTGAAATCCACATCTTGCATTTCTTCTATCTCGTCATCTTCATATTCTTGGCTTGGGGCGTTTTGTTCGTTTGAAGGCTTCATAATGTGTTCATTGTTATTGTTCCCTTGGTTTCTGTGTTTGTTGTTTCGCATTTTGGAGGGATTCTTTTAATTCTTCTTCCCTTACTGTGATTTTTTTCTTGTTATACTATGACTTTATTAAGTGGGCTGCCTGCTGTTGGAGGAGCCTTGGAGGCTTGAGCTGGGTGTAGCTAGAGAGCTCTGCTTAGTTCTTCAGGGTTAGTTGTGGTAGATCATAATTATTTATTTATTATTATTATTATTTTTTCCTCAGGAGGGAAGTAATACCTCACAGCTGAGCAGAATTGATGGTAGTTAGCTTCCAATCTCTGGCTTCTATGTGTATAGCATAGCAGGTGCTTTTCAAAAAAAAATTTTTCCCCCCCTCTGGTAACTTGAGTCGTTTGGCGGGAGGGCTTTGTGCTGCCTGCCCTGGAGTAAGAGTGTAGTGTTGCACCACTCCCGATTAGTGCTAGGTGGCAGCAGCACACCACGGCAGTAGCGCACCGCGGCAGTAGCGCACCTCAGCAGCTGTAGCTCTCCAAGCCTGAATGTAACCAAACAAGATGGCTGCTTCCCACCCGCTGCCGCTCCAATATGGGGGAGGGTGGAGGTACCGTGGGCTCCTATTTTGTTTAGTTCTTCAATTAGTCTCCCTAAGTTGCGCTTTATTCCCGCGGGTGCTACACAGTCTGTTCCTTTTCCTATTTCCTCCCCTGCTCAGTGGTGCGTGTCCCAGTGTCCATCCCAGGGTGGGTTGGGAGAGGGGTGGCGGCAGTTGCTGGTGCCGCGGTGTTGGGCAAACGCCCTGCCTCACCTCGGCTTCCAGTGCTGCTGTGTCCGAACTTTAATTTTGATCCGTTAGTCTGCCCTGGCTGTCTGGCTCCCCTGGAGCTGAAGCGCGGGGCTCCGGGCACGCCACACACGCGTCGCCCATGCCTTCCCCGTCGGCAGCCTGCGGGATCCCTGCCGCCCCCTTCGCTGCTCCCGCCGAACTCCCCTCAATTTGTGATTTTCTTTTTTTTATTATTTTTTTTCTTTTTTTTTTTTCTTTATTTTTTTTTGACAGGCAGAGTGGACAGTGAGAGAGAGAGACAGAGAGAAAGGTCTTCCTTTGCCATTGGTTCACCCTCCAATGGCTGCCGCGGTCGGTGCGCTGCGGCCAGCGCACTGCGCTCATCCGATGGCAGGAGCCAGGTACTAGGTGCTTCTCCTGGTCTCCCATGGGGTGCAGGGCCCAAGCACTTGGGCCATCCTCCACTGCACTCCCTGGCCACAGCAGAGAGCTGGCCTGGAAGAGGGGCAACTGGGACAGAATCCGGCGCCCCGACCGGGACTGGAACCCGGTGTGCCGGCGCCACAAGGCGGAGGATTAGCCTGTTGAGCCACGGCGCCGGCCCAATTTGTGATTTTCTATCTCCTTCATTCTTCTTACGCTACAGAAATTTTCACTATTCCTTAAACATACCTGGGGTCCTTCTGTGTTTGAAGATTCTTCCTTAGATGTCCACCTGGCTGATTCCTTTCCTTCCTTCAATTTTTTTCTTCCTAAGCAAGATCTTCTTTGGCCTTCTAATATGTCCACACCTCCCTTAAACATGAAAGACATCATTTCTCTGCTTTTGTTCTCTTCTTCTAACATACTGTATTTTGTTTTTATATAGCTTGTTCATTGCTAATGTGTTTGCTTTACTCTTTTATGTTGGATTTTGTCTTTTCACTGCCATATCTTTTGTACATAGAAGAGGCCCTAACATGCATGCAATGAGCAGCTACTCAATAATTGTTTTATTAATTGAGTGAATGCAGCATATCCTTCGAGTTTTTTTAGACATTAGAATAATACTCACTTAAAAATTGATTTTACCTGGGTTCATTCTATTTATTTTAGTTGGCAATTATATACATTTGTAATCTTTTGACTCTAATAATCTACATTTATGTGTGTATGTATATATGTTTTATTATATATACATATATGTTGTATTATACTTTACATAATAAAATGTAATATAATATCCTGGAAATCAACAGATGATGGCACCAGTGCTTGGGTCCATGCACCCAGGCAGGAAACAATGATTGATTTCCAGACTCCTGACTGCACCCTGGCCCAGAGGACAGGTGATCCCTTTCCCTTCTTCTGCTCCTTCCTCCTTCCCTCCTCCTCCTCCATCGGCCTCTCTGCCTGTCAAAGTAAATTAAAAATTAAATTTTAAATTTTCATCTGAGGTTGGCATTATTATATTTAACAATGAAACCAAAAATATAGCACAATTATAACTGCTACTTGCAAACCTGAACATTATGCTTACAGACTGTGGACCTCTATATTTTAGTGTAGCATTCAAAATTAGTGTAGGCCTTATCTGTCAATGATAGATTTAGGTATTTTATATTTTTCTTGCAAATTCCAAAGAAATATATCAGATATCATATGCCTACTCTTTTTTTGCACATTCTGTAAATAAAATGGTTTTCATCCACATTTTTCTCTTATGAGTACTTTTTCCTTTTTTTTTTTTTACCTCCTTTGTAAAGCTTTCCTCTGCTTAGATATCAGTTTCCAATATCAACACTTTTTTTATTTAAGAGTCTGAAACAGTGGCTGGCACTCTGGCGTAGCTGCTGAAGCCATTGCCTGAGGTGTCGGCATCATATTTGGGTGCTGATTTGAATCTCGGCTGCTCCACTTCTGATCCAGCTCTCCGCTATGGCATGGGAAGGCAGTAGAAGATGGCCCAAGTCCTTGGGTCCCTGCACTTGTGTGGGAGACGTGGAATCAGCTTCTGGCTCCTGAGTTCAGATCTGCATAGCTCTCACCATTGCAGCCATTTGAGGAATGAATCAATGGATGGAAGACTCTCTCTCTGCCTCTCTGTAACTTCTGCCTTTCAAATAACAAATAAATTTTTTAAAAAGAATCTGAAGCAGTCAGAGATAACTCCCCTCTTCTAGTAGACCCCATAAATTCCCTCAATGGCCAGAACTGAGCCAGGCTTAAGCCCATAGTCAGTAACCCAAACCATGTCTTGCATACAAGTGGCAGGGATTAAAGTACTTGGACCAATCTTCTGGTGTTTCCCAGTATATTTTAAAGCTGGAATTGATAGTGAATCCAGGATTCAAATCCAAGCACTTTGATATGGGACATGCATGTCTTACCCTGTGTGTGTGTGTGTGTGTGTGTGAAGATTTATTATTAAAGGGCAGAGTTACAGAGTGACAGCGACAGGGAGACAGAGAGAGGTCTTCCATCTGCTGGTTCCCTCCTCAAATGGCCACAATGGCTAGAGCTGCACTGATTTGAAAGCAGGAGCCAGGAACTTCCTTCGGGTTTCCAAGGTACACAGGCCCAAAGACTTGGGCCATCTTCCACTTCCTTCCCAGAGCACAGCAGAGAGCTGGATCAGAAGTGGAGCAGCAGGGACTCAAATTGGCACCCATATGGGATGCCAACACTGCAGGCAGTGCTCTTCCCACTATGCCACAGCGCCGGCCCCCTGCTTATTAACGAATAGGTGAAACCCCCCCCCCCCAAATCAACCCTTCCATATTACCTTGTATCATAATTGTGTTTTTACCTGTTTTCTAAAGAAGATATAACAAGGTGCGTTCAGTAAGTGTATAAAATGCATGTTACAAAAATTATTCAGCCTGGATTTCAAAGTTTTTGTATCAGAACTACTTTTCGCCCAATTTTCATGTAATTTTTTAAATTTCCTGTACACCTTTCTTTACATGTAGATATCACTTCCTATCTTGTTTTGAATTAATAAATGAATTAAGTTGGGGAAGAATAAGAATTTTGTCAAAATTGTGTTTCTTTAATCTTTCCCAGTAGAGTAAAAAACATTCTCATGTTAATGATCTTTTTAAAATAGCTGCCCTGCCTTGCATATAAAGGAACTAAAAAATGAAGATAAAAAAGTGACTTCCATGGAGTATGGGATTAGACCAGTGTTTGAGAATGGCTTTTCACTCACTAGAAGTCTACTGCAAGAGATATATAACAACAATTTGAATGAGCTCGATCGTCTTAAAAGGTAAAATCTATGAATTCTTTAGTTTCCTGTGAAGCAATGTTAACGGTGACTACTTTTACTGAAAATAGGAAAGAATAGTGTAGTCTACAAGCCAAACAAGAGAATACTCAACTATATCAATACTGCAGTAAGGTTAAGATACTTGACCAAAAAATGTGGCAGTCAAGGGGATTTTCTTTTAACATAGAAGCTTTTAGTCCATCTGTCCTACTAGAAATGATCTAGCAGAGCGCACAGTGAATTTAATTTTATGCACATAGCTAGGTGTAAGAATGCTTGGTGTTTTAAATTATCTTTAGAACTTCAATTCATGTATATTTTATGGTAAAAGATGGTTCATTCAGAATTGGCTCAGAAATGGAACATCTTTTTTTAAGACTTTAACTTTTTTCATTTTGATTTATTTAAGGAATACAAACACCATGCATCATGTATACAAATTCAGGAACATAGTAATTCTTCCTACTTTATATTCCACCCATAACCCCACCATTCTTCCTCCTTCCTCTCCTCTTTCTATTCTTATTTTTAACAAATTTCTATTTTCAGTTAACTTTATACACACAAGATTAACCATACACTAAGTGAAGAGTTCAACAAATAGTATGAACAACAACAACAAAAACCCAAAAACACTGCTCCTCAATACTCAAGACAAGAGCTGTTCAAAATCATCACATCTGAAAATGTCAGTTTCATCCCAATAGATTACCTTTTACATACTCTATTAGTTATGACAGATCAGAAAGAACACAGGTATTTGTCTTTTTTGGGACAGGCTTTTTACTCGAAGTAATCATTTCCAGTTACATCCATTTTGTAACAAAAGAAATTATTTCATTTTTACCACCGTATATTATTCTATAATGTATATATACCATAATTTCTTTACCCAGTCTTCAGTTGATGGACATCTTGGTTCATTTCATATGAGCTGTAATAAACATGGTGTCCAGGTTATTCTTTTATTTGCCAACTTCTTTACATTTGGGTAAATTCCAAGGAGTGGGATGGCTGGATTGTATGGTAGGTCTATATTGAGATTTCTGAAGTATCTCTGTGCTACCTTCTACAGCAGGTGCACCAGTTTACATTCCCACCAACAGTGGATTAGGGTACCTTTACCCCACATCCTTGGGAGCATTTATTGTTGATTTCTGTATGAGAGCCATTCTAACTAGAGTGAGTTGAAACTCATTATGGTTTTGACTTGCATTTCACTGATTATTTAAAACTTTTTTAACCCAATAAATTGTAGCCATGAATGCCTGACTCTACTGGGTCAGTACTGTCCTTCATACTAATTTTTATTCCTTCATACTATTTGTTGAACTCTTTAACTAGTATAAGGTTAATCTTATGTGTTTAAGTTAACTGAAAATAGATATTTGTGAAAAATAAGAATGGAAAGAGGATGGGGAAGAGGAAGACAAGTGGGAGTATGGGCGGGATGGAGGGTAGGTAGAATCACTATGTTCCTAAATATGTATGTATGGAATCCATGAAATTTATGTTCCTTAAATAAATCAAAATGAAGAATGTTAAGCATTTTTTCAAGTGCCTGTTACCCATTTGAATTCCCACTCTTGAAATATGCCTGTTAAAGTCCTTTGCCCATTTCTTAACTGGATTGTTTGTTTTGTTGTTGTTGAGTTTCTTGAGCTCTTTATAAACTGTGGATATTAATCTTTTATCAGTTGCATAATTTGCAAATATTTCTCTCATTCTGTCGGAGCTTCTTCACTTTGCTGAGTGTTACTTTTTAAGTACAGAAGCTTCCCTGTTTGATGCAATCCCAGTTGTCAATTTTGGCTTTGATTGCCTGTACTTTTCTGGGGTCTTTTCTAGAGAGAGACAGAGAGAAAGGTCTTCCTTTTGCCGTTGGTTCACCCTCCAATGGCCGCCGCGATCGGCGCGCTGCTGCCGGCGCACCGCGCTTGTCCGATGGCAGGAGCCAGGAGCCAGGTGCCTTTCCTGGTCTCCCCCTGGGGTGCAGGGCCCAAGCACCTGGGCCATCCTCCACTGCACTCCCGGGCCACAGCAGAGGGCTGGCCTGGAAGAGGGGCAACTGGGACAGAATCCGGCGCCCCGACCGGGACTAGAACCCGGTGTGCCGGCGCCGAAAGGCGGAGGATTAGCCTGTTGAGCCATGGCACCGGCCTCTAAGAAATCTTTGACTATGCCAATATACTATGGGGTTTCCTCAATGTTATTTATTAATTTGATGGTATTGAGACATAGATTTACCTCCTGATCCATTTTGAGTGGAATTTTGTGTAAAGTGTAGAGTAGGGGTCTTATTTCACATTTTTGCATGAGGAGATCCAGTTTCCCCAACACCATTTGTTGAAGAGGTTTTCCTTTCTCCAGGGATTGATTTTATCTTCTTTGTCAAAAGTAAATTCATTGTAGATGCATAGATTGATTTCTGGAGTTTCTATTCTATGCCATTGGTCTATACATCTGTTTTTGTGCCAGCACCAATGTGTTTATATTATCTGCCCTATAGTTATCTGCCCTATAGTATATCTTGAGGTCTGGTATTGCCTCCAGCTTTTTTTATTGTTTAACATTACTTTAGCTATTCAGGGTCTCTAGTGTTTCCTTATGTATTTTAGCATCATTCTTTCTAAATTTGAGAAAAATCTGATGGGTATTTTGATTAGGAATGAATTGAATCTGTAAATTGCTTTTGGTAGTACAGACATTTTCATGATTTTGATTCTTCCAAACCATGAACATCGAAGATTTTTCTATTTTTATGTCTTCTTCTATTTCACTTTTTAATGTTTTGTAATTTTCATCATAGAAATCTTTGACATCCTTGGTTAAATTTATTTGAAGGTATGAATTTTTGTAGCTGTTGTGGCATTGTCTATGTATAGATCAGCTATTGATTTGATTTTTGTGTGTTAATTTGATATTCTGCCACTTTACCAAACTCTTTTATGAGTTTTGGTAGTCTCTTAGTGGAGTCTTTTGCATCCCCTATATGTGAAATCATGTCATCTGCAAATTGGAATAGTTTGACTTCTTCCTTCCCAATTTGTATCCCTTTGGTTTTATTTTCTTGCCTAGTAGCTCTGGTTAAAACTTCCATGATTATATGGAATAACAGTGGCGAGAGTTGGGCATTCCTGTCTGGTTCCAGATCTTAGGGGGAATTCCTCCAGTTTCTACTCATTCAGTAAGGTACTCACTGTGGGTGTGTCATAGTTTGTCTTGATTGTGTTAATGAGTGTTGCTTCTATACTCAATTCGCTTAGGATTTTCATCATGAAAGGATGCTTAAATCTGTTGAGATAATAATATGTTTTTTCTTCAATTTGTTAATGTGATGTATCACATTGATTGGTTTACAAATGTTGAACCATTCCTGCATACCAGGGATAAATCCTACTTGGTCTGGGTGGATGATCTTTCTGATGTGTTGTTGGATTCAATGAGCTGGTATTTTGTGGAGGATTTTTCATCTTTGACCATCCGAGATATTCTGGGATTTTACAGGGTAGAAACTTCCTACTCTTAGGAAGTGTGAAATTCACAAGAATTGCAAATAATGTACAAGTTCTTAAGTGTGAATGCTTGCAATAATTAAATACATCTTCTTCAGATTGTAATCTTAATTTACATAGAAGCACACCATATAGAAGTTTCATGATTTGTTTTGAACATTGTATTTTGAGTTTATGTCTTGTTGTATTATAAGTCGTGCTGCAACAAACGTCTTCTATGTAAACATTTCTTTATATGCTAAGTGCTTTACTTTGGATAAAAACTTCATTATGGCATTTTATGGTTAAATTTGAGGAAACCTTTTTAAATGCTTGGTTAATATTTCTAAATTTTTGTCAAGAAAGTACATAAGCTTATAATTCCATCAACAGATATATAGTTGACAATTTTTTTAACCTTTGAAGATTTTGAAATTTACTTATTTTAACATGCATGGGATGACAGAAAACTGGAAAGTAATCACTGATTAGTTTCTTGAACATTTTTTTATATGCAAAAATTTGTTTCATGCTCTATGTTGAAAGCACTTAGCACCCTTGTTTAATTAACAGTGTCATTTTTTGAAATTGTTTATGAAATGTTTAATAATCATTAAGTTGAAAATACTCCCCAAAATATCAGTTATATGAAGTGACACATATACCTTTACCCTTGGATGATATTAATCAGTAGCTGTGTGTATCATGTAAAAGACATGTATAAATTATAGGCTGTCTTACACTCTAAATAATTTTTAAGGATACCTGTAATATTTGATAAAGTTGAAACTGTAGTTCTAATAACTATATAAAGGGGTTTATAAAAAATAACTCATTAAGGGTCAGAACTGTTGTATAGTAAGCTAAGCCTCTGCCTGTAGCACCAGCATTCTATATGGGTACTGGTCCGAGTCCTGGGTGCTACACTTCTGATCTAGCTGCCTGCTTAAGGCCTAAGAAAGCATTAGAAGGTGCCAAGTGCTTGGGGCTCTGCATCCCACATTGGAGATAAGGAAGAAGTTCCTGGCTTCTCACTTCATAGCCTCTGAGCTCCTGCTGTTGTGGCCATTTGGAGAGTAAACCAGCAGATGGAAGACCTCTCTGTGCGTCTCTTCTCTCTATATATAACTTTGCCTCTCAAATAAATACATAAATCTTTCTTAAAAAACTCATTAAAGATTGGTTAATTCTAAATTACCTTTCCTAATGGAGATGTAATTATGAATGGATGAGGAAGAGGTAATTTTAAACTCATAACTCTACTGGATAATTTCAAAATTCCTTTCTTGATAACAGTTATAAGTTGCAAGTAACAGAATCTTATCAATTATCAGAATGTAATTTCTGATAACAAAGATTTATTTATTTATTTGAAAGAGTGAGAGAGAGAGAGAGAGTGAGAGTGAGAGCGAGCTGCTGGTTCACTGTGGGTGGCCTCAATGGCCAGGATTGAGCCAGGCTGAAGCCAAGAGCTGGGAGCCTCTTCTAGGTCTCCCAGGTAGGTGGCAGCAGAGATTGAAGTACTTGAGTCGCCTTGTGCTGCTTTTCCAGGCCATTAGCAAGGAGCTGGATAGGAAGCACATCTGCTGGAAGGCACCTGTGGCCACATGGGGTGTTAGTATCACAGGTGGTAGCTTGACGCACTACACAATACCAATCTCAAGAATGTGCTATGTTTTTAAGAATGTGCTTTCACAGCTAATTTTCAACTCTGTCCTTTGAAGAAGAGATTTAAATGAAATGTTATAAGAAAATATTTGAGAACAAAATTTTATTAGAGTGTATAAGCTGCAGGGTAGTATAAGATTATACAACGAATCTTTTAATTTCTAATAAAATGAATTTTGAAACAAGCATGATTTTACCTAAAACAAGAAAAAGAGACCAATACTGATATATTGTGTAAAAAAACTAGGGAACAGTTAAGAAGAAAAGAAAAGCAATATCATAAAGAAGTAGAAGTGAAACAACTTGAAGTGACACATAGAACACTAGAAATGGATGCAAGGACTTCGAGAAACAATTTGACCCAGGTAAGTTAATCTGTAAGTTATACTGTTATATGAGGTTGAGGGGGAGCATCACAAATCTGGGACCATTTGTATATAACTTAGAATTTATATTGGTAAAATGACTTAATGAAGTGACTTAGGAAATAGCAACAGAAATATCTTACCAGGGAATAGTAACTTGATACATTAGCTGGCTGATATACAAAAAAATAAAATTTAAAAATTTAAAAAATCCACAAAAAACAAAGAAACAGGGCCTGCATTGTGGCATAGTGGGTTAAGCTGCCATGTGCACTGCTGGTATCCCACATGGAAGGACGCTGATTTGAGCTCCAGCTGCTCCACTTCTGGTCCAGCCCCCTGCTTATGTACCTGGGAAAGTAGCAGAGGTTGGCCCAATTGCTGGGGACCCTGTACCCACAGAGGAGACCCAGAAGAAGCTCCTGGCTTCAGCCTAGCCCAGCCCTGGCCATTGCAGTTATTTGGGGAGTGTATCAGGAGATAGAAGACATGTCTGTCTCTCTCTGTAAGTCTTTTAAATAAGTCTTTTAAAGTCTGTAAGCCTTTTAAATTAAAAAAAATTGTTAAAAAATTTGTATCCTAGGTTTCACCAGATGATGTAAGAAGTTGTTGTATGAACTCAAAAACTGAAATCCAGAAATTGAAGAAGGAATTAAGTGACCTCAGGAGACAAGTATGTTGAAATTTATTGTGTCAATAGCCCTTCTTGGGCTTCATCCAAGATGGTGGAATAGGGAGGAAGCACACTGATAGTCTGGGAAAAGATAGTTTAATAAAAGTGGAGATATTGTAGTTTCAGGGAAGAGTTAGGGAAAAAACTGCAGAGGAACCTCTTCCGGAACTAGTGGGACACGGTGGACCTATGTGGAGGGCACGGGCACCCACGGCTCAGGACCCCAGCCGCTGAGTCTAGGCACCAGCGCTGGAAAGGGAGGTGAGGCAAAACCTCAGTAGCCAGAGACACTGGCGGGAAAGCAGACGTAAGAGCCTAGAAGGAACGAGGCTTGAAGCCCCATGGGAGAAAGTTCACCAGGCTAACTAGAAGAGAGAAAGAAAATAAAAGAGACCGGTATGGACACGATTCTTTCTCTCCACTCACTTTAACAAAAGTGAGCAAGTCAAAGAGCAGGCGCCATTTTGGATATATGTAAAAGCTGCGCCACCTCAGGGCTGTGCCCACCCTCAGCCAAGCAAAAAACCTAACTCTGGTGGGGAGAAAAAACAGGAAGTTAAGACCTAGTGAATGTGTGCAGATTATGAACTGGCACTGTGAAAAAAAAAACTGAGGGTGTATGAGAAAACAGAGTGCCTGAGACGCCACCAACTCGGTAACCTTGGCAACCCAGTGGGAGATTGCAGGGGAATCTGAGCTTACACTGAGGACTGCACAGATCCTTTGTGTGGTCCTTGGGACAGAGCAGATGAATATTATACCCACAGGGGCTAGTGCTCACTGATTGCCTTCAAGAATAGCTCAGCTGTGCAGAATTATTTCCTTTCTGAATAAAAGAGAAAGAGAGAGAGAGATTTACCACGCCAAACCTGGGTGTGTCACCTTTGGCACACCCTTAACCCTGAAGAACTGAACAGAGCTCTCTGGCCACACCCATCATGAGCCTCTAAAGATCCTCCAAAAGCAGACAGTCCACTTAACCTAGAGTCATAGTATAATGAGAAAAGCCACCACAGGGATGGGAGAGGGAGCGGGAGATGGGATGGTTGCGGGTGGAAGGGTGATTATGGGGGGAAAAGCTGCTGTAATCCATAATGTGTTTTACACTGCCATAAATGTTGAATGGTGATACATGTATGATTCTGAATTTCAACTATAATCCTAACT
Organism: Sylvilagus floridanus; assembly: GCA_949820135.1. Classification (NCBI taxonomy): domain Eukaryota; kingdom Metazoa; phylum Chordata; class Mammalia; order Lagomorpha; family Leporidae; genus Sylvilagus; species Sylvilagus floridanus. The sequence continues at coordinate 18,873,746 of OX463240.1, read as the reverse complement.
CTTCAGTGAGTCCTTGAGAATGAGTTATTTTGATGCTATAAATTTTATTCCTAATCAAGAATGGATACAAAATTATTGTGGGAGCTTTATTTTCACCATGGAATATACTTCCTCTGGATTTTTAAAAGGAAATAGTTGTAAGAGAAAAGATAAAAATGACTACTATTGGGCCAGCGCAGCGGATCATTAGGTTAATCCTCCACCTGCGGGGCCGACACACCAGATTCTAGTCCTGGTCGGGGCGCTGGATTCTGTCTCGGTTGCCCCTCTTCCAGGACAGCTCTCTGCTGTGGCCCGGGAGTGCAGTGGAGGATGGCCCAAGTGCTTGGGCCCTGCACCCCATGGGAGACCAGGAGAAGCACCTGGCCCTGCCATCAGATCAGCGTGGTGCGCCGGCCGAAGCGACTGGCTGCGATGGCCATTGGAGGGTGAACCAACGGCAAAGGAAGACCTTTCTCTCTGTCTCTATCTCACTGTCCACTCTGCCTGTCAAAAAAAAAAAAAAAAAAAAGAAGTGAGGTGGGCTTCTAAGAGCCAAGAGAAAGGTCTAATCACTAATTGCTATTGCTGCTGTGGATGAAAGCAGTGGAAGAACTAAACAAAGCATCCTGGATATGTCTCAAAATATTGCATTGAATTGTACCCTTGGAAAACCTATTTAGGGCCAGGGAGTTGCACAGTCATCTATGTGACCGCACAATTATCTGTGTATCAGGCCATGCATTCACATAGGATAGTACAGAAAAAAACACACAAGAATCAAACATGGTAAATGCTTGTATTTTATAGAAAAGGTAAACTTTGTTTAAAGTCATTAATGTTAAAGGAAAACAATGAAACTTCTAAAGAGTGTTAAGAAATGATCTTGTTTATCTCATCCTGAAATCAGGTGAAGATGAAATATGTAGTAAGAAGCAAATGTGAATTTTTCCAAAAATCCTATTAGTAGCATATCATGTAATTAAACCTGGAATATCTTGAATATTCAAGTTTTTGGACAAAAGTTTCTAGGGAATCTTTAGAATGTAAAATATAACCACTCTTTCAAAAATAGCTGTTTATGGGCCAGCTACATGGCACAGTAATTAATCCTCTGCCTGCGGCACTGGCATCACATCTGGGTGCCGGTTTTAGTCCTGGCTGCTCCTCTTCCATCCAGCTTTCTGCTATAGCCTGGGAAAGCAGTAGCAGATGGCCCACGTGCTTCTGCCTCTGCACGCACATGGGAGACCAGGAAGAAGCACCTGGCTCCTGGCTTTGGATTGGCACAGCTCTGGTCATTGTGGCCATCTGGGGAGTGAACCAATGGAAGGAAGGCCTTTCTCTCTTGTCTCTCCCTCTCACTGTCTGTAACTCTACCTCTCAAATAAATAAATAAAATAATCTTTAAAAATATTTTAAAATTAAAAAAATTGCAGTTAAAAACAATTCATTAACAGTATTTGGTTTTTTAAACTCTGTATTTGTTTTTCATTTTTACTAGAAAGACAGAAAGAGAGGGACAAGGTGAGGCTGAGAGGGGGTGAGAAAGAGATCTTTCATTCATGAGTCCACTACTGAAATGCCTACAACAGCCGAGAGCTGGGAGCCCAGAATTCAGTCCAGTTCTACCATGTAGGTGCAGGATCCAAGCACTCGACACATCATTTGCTGTTTCACTGAGTGTTCATTAGCAGGAATCTAGATCAGAATCCAAGTTGGCCAAACTCCATGCAGACACTCTGATTTGGGTTGCAGAAATCTCTAGTAGCATCATATCCACCGTACCTCTATCTTTAATGAATGAATTTTGATAATTTGAAATCCACAAAAGACAGTGTTGGAAGTGTAAGTCAACCTGAACTCTTTTTTGGAAAATCATTATTTTTGAAATCTGATTATCATCAGATTTTATAGAATATTACTCATGAACTCACGGGGAATATTACTTTTAGAAAGAAGCCTACATTTTAAAAATTAATTTTCACATTTTCTTAAGTCTAAAGATGAAAATCAACACATAAATTCACTTGCTGAGTTAAAACGAGCTCTGAAGGACAAACTGGATGAAGAGATGAAGAAAAATGATGATTTAGGAGACAAGATAACTCAGTAAGATTTTAGTATTTCAGATTATATCAATAATTTAATTAACGTATCTATAGTTTGACTATATTAAAGCCTAAATACACATTTTCTTATGTTTTCATAATTGAGCTGTACCCTGCAAAAGTTTACTTCTGAAACTCACAGAACCATCTGGAACCTTTTATATTTTTTGAATCCCAAATTATAACGTTTTCTTGTTCATGATTTCATTAACAGCAAAAACAATGTCCTGGCACATAGTGTCAACTGAATTCTTCTTAATGTATCTTCAGCTTGTTTTTCTGGAGATATATTTGCTGTCTGATAATATTTCCATTTTTAGAAACGATCTTCTCTTAAACATCCAAATATCAAATATTTAAAATATATCAGCATCATTCTTTCATAAAATTAAAATGTATATTTTCTTTCTTTTTAGCTATAAAATATTTCATGAGATGTGCTAATTTGCTTTGTGTATCCCTCCACATGTATATACTGTATGCATTTAACCGTTTTAAATATATATGTGTACCTATTGCATGTATATGCACATATATATATTATATTATATTATATTTGATACATACAAATTATGACCAGAAGAAGTAAATGAGTAATTGTATTTCTACCACATGATTAAGAAAAATTGACTGTTTCCCAGCAAGTTGCCAGCATGATTGCTTTTCTCTTTACTTTCTCTACATTTAAGTTTCTATGCTGCTTCTGATCTGTATTTTTCTCTCATGGGCTTTCTTCCTTAACGTGTTTGTTTTTTTTTTTTTGCATCCCTTTCACTTCGTTAATATTGTGCTAGCAGAGATCTCTGCTACTCTTCAAGCAGTCTTTACATCTTTGCACTCTGTCTGTCTGCTGATTTCCTTTCTTCTGCAGCTCTCTTTAATTTTCTGTCTCAACTAAGACTTCAAAAATGTTTCTTCCTTGTCTCTTTTTCTACTTCGGATGGTGATTTGATGACTTTTTTCTGCTCTCCTTTCTTACTGCTGGCTGTGGTCATTGAATGCCAAGATATATTTTTCTGCCTTTTTAAAACATCCATATATAAATATGTTTTTCTTCACCCTACAAACTGATCTGTATGTTATAGCTAATACTTAGTCATACATTAAGGTTTGATATTAATATATTAAAACAGATATCAATAGTATAGTTAGAAAATTAATTATACTTGCCCTGTATGTCACAAGAATTTACTTCATATTATTTACCTAAGATGGTAATTATTTAGAAGATTGTCCAGCAGTGTTATATTGAAATAAAGTAGTCAACTGTAGATTGTAACTTTCTTTCCTTTAGATAATAGAATATGTGTTTAATCAACTATTAAATGTTAATATTTGAAATCTGAGTTACTCATTCTGTACATTCCTATAGACTTCAGGAACTCTTTGAAATAAAAAAGTTGTTGCATGAATATGAAAATGCAGTGCTGACTTCCAATGGAGACTTTAAAGCCAGTCAATTAAAAGTGAATATTCAGAGTCAAATGCTACAGCAAAAGGTAATGCGTTATCATTGGGGGGCCCAAATCACCTAATTTGTGTGACATAAATCTCTCCATTCAAAGAGCAGTGAAATAAATATTTTCTTTAATCTTCTAACCTTGATTCCAATAAAAATTTTGGTTTTAAGATTTCTTCTGTAAAAATGGCATGCTCTCGATTCTCTTGTGTCTTAGATACTGGTCCATGATATAAAGCCAGGCAGTACATCTTTACATGCTTCAAAATTGCTAGTACCAAATCAATTTCTTGAAGGCTGGGTACTAGAATCATTTGAACATTTTTTCATTTGCACATAGGTTTGTTGACACTGCCATCTTCCTCCCTCTTAAACTTTTAAGGTCCAGAAATATCTTTTCAAATTTACCAGTTTCTGTGTCTTTTTTTTTCTTATTTTTTAAATTTTTCATGTAATACATAGATACAATTCTTTTCTTAAAGATTTACTTATTTTTATTTTATAGGCAGAGTTAGAGAGAGAGAGTGAGTGAGTCATTCTTCCATCTGCTAGTTCAGTCCCCAAATGTCTGCTATGGCTGGACCTGGGCTCTTCTGAAGCCAGGAGCACCTCCCAGGTCTCCCACGAGGGCTCAGAGACCAAGTACTTGAGCCATCTTTCACTGCTTTCCCAACCACCAGCAGAGAGAAGTATTGGAAGTGTAGCAGCCCGGACTCGAATTGCAAACAGAGGCTTAACCTATGCCACAGTGCCAGCACTCCATAGGTACAAGTCTAAGAACATAACCATACTTCCCTCCCACCCCACCTTCCATTAATCCCCTCCATTCTTATTTTCTTTTTTTTACAGACTCATGCTTTTAACCCACCCTATTATCATACACTTAATTCTCCACTAGCCATAATATGAACAAGTAAAAAAAAAAAATGGCTTCTTTCATCTAGCATAATTGTTTCTAGTTGCATCCATTTTGTGGCAAAATGCAGAATTTCATTCTGTTTATGGCTGAGTGGTATTCCATACTGTGATATGCTACATGTTCTTTATCTGTTGCTTTTAACACATGATATAAATTATATACATAAATATATATGATATAAATGATTTCTTCTGTGAGAGTTCTTAAAAGCTTTTGAGTATCCTACGAAGCTCATTGGGGCTCATGACATTACCCTAGCTATGTTAACAAATATTATGTTGTTCAATATTTATTTGAATGCTCTAGAGAAGGGAGAGAGAGGGAGACAGAGAAAGAAAGAAAGAGAAACAGGCTCCCATTCACCGATTCAGTTCCCAAATACCACAGCACCAGATCTGACCAGGTCTGGGCTGAAGTCAAAGCTTGAGGGCTGCGACCCCAGCCAGATGTCTTTTGTGACTGTGGGGAACCAAATCATTTGAGCCAGCACCACTGTGTTCCAGGATAGAACATCCCTTGCATATTCTGTAACTCTTAAGATCCTTAAGGTGATGTTGAGACACCACCTTAAGGTTTTATGAGGCCTTGACAATATGTGATGGTCTCAGTCTTTGTGGCATCTTTAGAACACATTTGCCTGGTAGCACTCTGCATTTTATTTTTTCCCAGAAACCACTCATGTAGAATTAGGCAGAGATTTGATATGTGGGGATGTTGTAACTCAGATAGATACTTGAGCCCAGTAGTTGTAGTTCCTCTACATTTGTTAGTCGTCTTTTAGCTTTGCTCTCAATCACTTTCACTGTCAGCTGTTATGTACCAAGAGGCCCCTTTCTTCTAGGCTTTGCAATCATTTTCTCTTTGAAGTCTTCCCTGTAAATGTCTTCAAGGGCCCTCAGGCTTCCACACACAGTCCCTCGGGAGTCCTCTTGGTTCCCATCCTTACGCCTCCCTAGGTCCTTTAAGCTGCAGCCACCCTCTAGTCTGAAGGCATCTGACATGTTTAAGTCTGTTTCATTTTTCATTTTCAAAATAGCAACCCCTGTCTTTAGCATTGGTGTTTGTGCCAGTTTTCTATGAGTGTCTAGCAACCTACCTGACAATCTCTTTGGGAAAGTTGTTTGGCCTAGAGGTTAAGATGCTCACATCTCAGATAGCAGAATCTTAATTTGATTTCTGGCTTTGGCATCCGAGGCCAACATTCTGCCACTACAGGCCCTGGGAGGCACAGAAGATGGTTTCAAAGTACAGCTCCATGCCACCTACGTGGGACAACTGTAATGAGTTCTGAGTTCCACTCTCCAGGCCTGGCATTGGGAGATTTGGCTAGTGGATAATAGCTACCTTCTGCCACATACTTTCTGTCCCTCTGCCATAAAAAAGATCACTTATGGGGCTGGTACTGTGGCGCAGTGGGTTAAAGCCCCAACCTGCAGCACCAGCATTCTATATGGGTGCTGGTTTGAGTCCCAGCTACTCTGCTTCCAACCCAGCTCTCTGTTAATGCTCCTTGGGAAACAGCAGAGGACAGTCCAAGTCCATGGGCCCCTGCATCCATGTGGGAAACCTAGAAGAAGCTCCTGGCTCCTGGCTTCAGATTGACTCAGGACCGGCTGTTGTGGCCATCTGGGGAGTGAACTAGTGGATGGAAGACGTCCTCTCTCTGTATGTCTCTATCTCTCTGTGTAACTCTGTCTTCCAAATAGATTAAATTTAAAAAAAATGATTTGCTCTCTGAATATATTCTTTATCAGAATCTACAATTTCAGCAAGGCATAAGTGTCACTCAGCTGGGGATGATTTGAAGCTGGGGCTACAATCATCCAAAACTTGGTTGTCCACCTAACTGCATTGAACCGGGCTTTCGGCTATGCATTTAACTGCATTTCACTTTAGAAGTCTGTGTGATGATTTGCCTTGTTGCTTGGGCTCCTTGATAAATTTTACCAGGAAAATAAAAATGGAAGCTGAATCACATTTTCTGACCTAGCAAAACTCGCTCGGCATCAGTGCTATAGTCTAAGTACTAGCAACCGATTATTATGGTCTGCTCCTATTCAGGAGAGGGAGCTTCATGGAAGAAATGCCAAAGTCTTACAGACATGGGACTAGAAATCTGAAACAGTACTCACTTTGTAAAAGTAGCTTGATAATGGCTTTATCTAAAAGAAATCCATTATTCCCAGCTCAGTAGCATTGAAGTGCTATCGAGTTTTTGTTGTTGCTGCTCTGTATGCTCTATTTTGTAAAAAGCATCTAAAGATGATAAAACAGTATTAGTAAGTCATTTTCATTCCCAGAACTATACACATCTTGCTACTAGTGTTCTATGCTATGAGATGTAATTGTCTCAATCCCAAGGAAAAAGTGCAACTTAGAAGATGTACAGTGTTCAATTTTAAGTTCTCAATTTGATTCTAATTATCTTGTATAATGATATTACATTAGTAGCAACACACAGCTGATTCAGTTTTAGTTATAATTGTTTACTTCAGGGGATATAGAAGTTAAATATTTTAATCTTCTTTTTCCTATCTTTAAAATATTCCCTGTGTCACTTAGTCAAAATTGGAGGAAATAAATATACAGCTAGAAATGATTTGAAAACTATATTTTAAATTTCCTTTAGTTGCAGACATCGGAACACACCAGAAAGAAAGCTGCTCAGGAAGAATCCGACAAAGAACTGGAGAAACCCAGGCAACTCCCCGTACAAGTGGGAGAAACCGTAACCTGCAACCTGAATAAGTAAGTCAAGTCCCAGAGTCACAGAAAACAACTGATGTGCATTAACTTGGCTCCTAGGCGTACTTTTTAGTGAGACAGTTTCCTGAAATGAGTATGAAGTGAAACCTACCTAGACAAAATAATTCTACAAATTAAGGCATAATTTTGGAAAATAAATGCTCTTATTTTTTAGCACAGGAAAATGTATGTAAAAGTTAGGTACATGTGTTTGGGGGAACATGACAACTTAAACCCACAGGGCTGCCTACTGCTACTACTCCCACTACCACTACTGCTGCCACTAGTGGTGCTTCTGTAAGTCTTGACACAACCTGGCACTTGTTCAGTTATCTTCCCTTGACTGTGATCATTGGTAATACCTCAGGAGGGTGTCTTGAAACCAACTCTTCTTTGCAGTTTTCCTCCTCTACTTGAGAAAGAAAGATGAACGTGGAAAGGAGGAGAAGTATAACTCACAGGCTGGTTAGCATTCTACCTCGGGCATTCTGGGGGACTATGTCTGTAGAAGACAGAAAGGGCAAGGCCCACCCCCTCTGATGCCTTCCAAACAGTGTTAGGAATGGATTGCCTCTGCAGTGGCTTTAGTTCCATTGGCAACCAACAACTCTGCCATTCTCTCCTAGAATTTGGTGCTCTGAAATGTCTCAATGTGGGAAAAGCTTATTTTTCCCTCTAGGAAGTTGGTTAAATGTGTGAAAGGCACAGGGTTATTGAAAGCAAGTGCTTGAAAATGTCTTTGTGGGATGGTGTTTTAAATCTAAACTGGTTTACTCAACAGAAATATGTCCCTTCTTTTGCAATGAAAATGGATGCCACTGGAAAACATTAAGCTTAGTGAAATAAGCCAGTCCCAAAAAGACAAATATCCTGCTTATCTCACATGTGGTAATTAATATAGAATACCAAAAAAAAAAAAAAAAAAAGCATAGGGATGAAGTGAACATCTTGTTATTCTGTTGTGTTTAACTCTTTCTTTATCTTCCTGTGGAACTGTGGTCTCTCTACTTTTTACTTGTTAAATATTATGGTTGCTGGTGTATTAAGCCTGTTATTCTAGAGTGGATTAAATTATGTTTTTGTGGGGGACAACACTGTGGTGCAGCGGCTTAAGCCCAGGCCTACAGGCTGGCATCCTATACGGGTGCCGATTCGAGTCCCAGCTGCTCCACTTCCAATCCAGCTCCCTACTATTGCTCCTGGGAAAGCAGCGGAGGAAGGCCCGGTCCTTGAGCCCCTACACCCACGTGGGAGACCTGGAGCAAGATTCTGGCACCTGGCTTTGGATCGGCCCAGCTCTCTCCATTGGGGTTTTTGGGTAATGAACCAGCAGATGGAAGACCTCCCTCTCTCTGTGTCTCGACCACTCTCTGTAACTCTTTGAAAGAAATAAAATGAATCTATTGAAAAACTAAAATTTTGTTTTTGCAAAAATTGTCAATAAGTAATGAAGAGTGGAGATGGTTTGTGGGAGAGCAGGAAGGAGTGAAATACATTTATCTCCTTAGAATTGTTTTTATGAAATATATGATATCTGTTCTCTTTACATTAATAAAAAAGTATAAAATATTGTTATAAAATTATAAAATGTTTATATAATTATAAAATTATAAAATATTCAGCATGCACAATATGATGCTTTCACATATTTGTGTATAGTTCAATGGTCATTATAATCAAGAAAATCATCCTGTATCCTAGCTAACACAGCTACCATTTAAATATGAGTATATCAAGTGGCATCAAGAAACTTTAAGTAGAACCTCCCAGAAAGGAGCATTACCTGATTAGCTATATATCATTAATAACCATTTCTCTCCCTCTGCCTTTGTATGAACCAGTTGTTTACAACCCACTAGAAATATGTTTTGTTAATTCTGAGCGATTTGAAAACATCGGTTGCATACAGTAGGTATGCCCTGACACATTTTTTGTGTTAAAATACTTTTATTTAATGAGACAGTCCATTTATGCTTACTGCCTTTTTAAAGATAAACCATAAGTAAGTGAAAAAAAATGCCATACTAAGCATTTGTCTTGCAGTTTTCACAGGGCGCATGAGGAATTAACAGTGGTCAGAACTGAATTTCTTGAGGAGACACAGAGGAATGAATCCTTACCCAGCACTAGTACTATGAGGCCCGCTGTACCGTCATCCAGTGTTGGGAATGTTCATGGTGGTTTAATGTGCAAAGGAAACCATGTCCCACAAAGAAACTTAAGAATTCCTGCCTCACAGCTACAGCTTTCACGTAACCGCACACTGGACTCCTCGTACATGGTTAGATATGTTGTCTTTTTTTTCCTTTGGGTTTTAGATTGATGATATAATCATTTTTGATTTGGTGAAATACTGATTATGACTGAGTGATATATGCTAATTGTCACAGTTGTCTTCATCAGATAGAAAGGAAATAAGTGTATGACTTTGTTACTTCATAGAATAAATGAAACCAAATGAGCACACTTTAAATTTCTTAAAAGCTGCATTTATGTTGGCTTTTAGAAATTAAATATCTTTACCTATAACTATGGTTTGCAATACATTGGCTTATTTTCCAACTGAATTTGCACTGACTGTGGTTCAAGGCATTTGTTAATGTTTTGTTGCAACATTCAGTTTTTTCTGTTTTTGTTTATTCTTTTTTTAACTTTTATTTAATAAATATAAATTTCCAAAGTACAGCTTATGGATTACAATGTCTTTTTCCCCCTCATAACTTCCCTCCCACCCACTACCCTTCCATCTCCTGCTCCCTCTACCATTCCATTCATTTTCAATTCTCTTTATATACAGAAGATCAATTTAGTATATATTAAATAAAGATTTCAACAGACTGCACCCACACAGAAACACAAAATGGAAAGTACTGTTTGAGTACTAGTTACAGCATTAATTCACATTGAACAACACATTAAGCACAGAGATCCTACATGAGGAGTAAGTGCACAGTGACTCTACTTGTTGACTTACAAATTGACACTCTTGTTTATGGTATGGCATCAGTAATTACCCTAGGCTTTGTCATGAGTTGCCAAGGCTATGGAAGCCTCTTGAGTTTGATGACTCTTATGATCTTATTTAGACAAGCTCATAGTCAAAGTGGAAGTTCTCTCCTCCCTTCAGAGAAAGGTACCTCCTTCTTTGATGGCCTTTTTTTTTTTTTTTTTTTTTTTTTTTGCCAGAGTGTCTTGGCTTTCCATGCCTAAAATACTCTCATGGGCTCTTCAGCCAGATCCAAATGCCTTAAGGGCTGATTCTGAGGCCAGAGTGCTGTTTAGGACATCTGCACTTCTATGAGTCTGCTGTATATCCTGCTTCCCATGTTGGATCGTTCTTCTCTCCTTCTTAATTCTGTCAGTTAGTATTAGCAGACACTAGACTTGTTTATGTGATTTCTTTGACTCTTAGACCTATCATTCAGTTTTTCTACCTCAAATTAGAAATGTGATCCAAACGTTTCATCACAAATGGATGCCTTTAAAGAAATCCAGTATAAGTGCTTTTTTGTGAATTATATAAAGCTGTAATAACAAAAAAAAGATTAACTTTTTAAGTTTTTTGCAGTTTCTTCCATAAAAAAGAAAATTCCCATTTACTAACAATGCATTGCCATGCTAATGCTTATAAAGTATCTCTATAGCTGGGAAATGTCTCATCAGTTTTTATTACTTAAATCAAGCTTTTGTTTCCATTTTTGAAATGCAATTCTACTATTTCTATCTTGTCATTGCTTGAAAGGTTGATAATGTATATGACAATGAATCATATCTTGAAATAACAATTACCACCAAACTGAACTGACTATTTTCTTCCTACCGAGAATCCTGTACAAAGCTTCACAGTCCCATCTCCAATGAAGTTAATTATTTTTATGTTGTTAGGCTTGATTCCAGTGAAAAAAGTTTTCCTATTAAAGGGGCATGCTCTTGGTCCTCTTTTTCTTACACCCTTGCCAATGATTGAAAGCCAAGCGGTGCATCAATTTTTTTTAGAAAACTTTTATTTAACAAATGTAAATTTTGAAACTACAGCTTTTGGATTATAGCCGTTTTCCCCCCATAGCCATCCTCCCACCTGCAAACCATCCCATCTCCTACTCCCTCTCCCATCCCATTCTTCACTAAGATTCATTTTTATTTATCTTTATATACAGAAGGTCAACTTAGTATATACTAAGTAAAGATTTCAACAGATTCACCCACACAAAGTATAAAGAATCATTTGAAGAATATTTTTACCATTAATTCTCATAGTCCAACACATTAAAGACAGGGATGCTACATGAGTAAGTGCACAGTGACTCCTGTGTATCAGGAGTGTATCAGGAGGTAGAAGACCTCTCTGTCTCTCTAAGTCTTTTAAATAAGTCTTTTAAAGTTTGTAAGTCTTAAATAAAAAAATATTTAAAAATGTGTACCCTAGGGTTCACCGGATGATGTAGGATGTTGTTGTATGAACTCAAAAATTGAAATCCAGAATTTGAAGAAGCAATTAAGTGACCTCAGGAGACAGGTATGTTGAAATTTAATGTGTCAATAGAAATACTAAAGTTGATTATATATTGTAAGTTTTTGGATACAGTTTCAGAAAACATAACATTTTATGTGATCCTTTTAATTAACTTAGTACAATTCTATTTTAATAATGCATTTAAACTCTCGCTTTGCTATTTCCCTTAAAGTTAAATTTAAAAATATTATTTGCCCTTAAGAACTTGAAAATTATGCATTATTCCTCTTGAGCTGGCATATTTTATTTCCTTTGAAACAGTATTTATAGTGATACTTCTTACTGTCCTGGTGAAAAAAACCAGGTTTAATAAGAGTCTCGAGAGTGTTTAATGAAATGCTGCAGAGACTTTTCATTTCTTATTTTCACTCTTGTGAATGGATACAGAGCTTATGTGTATTTATTTCATAGATTTAATAACTTGTACAGAAAGGCCATTATACTCTGCTCCAAAATATTTTCAGCGACTATAAGATCTATCTCATATATAGACACTTGCTTCATTTTCCTTTAACTTCTTCATATAACAAAAGAATAGACCTATTCCAATCAAATGTGGTGTACACTCATGAGAATTAAAATTATCTGGATGCTGACATTGGACTTTAGTGCATCAATTTATCGAGATAGAAAGGGACCTACTAACATTCAAGTCTAATGTGAATATACTCTGAAAACAATGTCGGGCCAGCAGTATGATGCAACAGGTTTAGCCATGGCCAGTCACTCCAGCATCCCATGTTGGAGTGCCCATTTGCTCAGCTTCCTTCTAATCTCCCTAGGAAGGCAGCAGATGATGGCTCCAGTGCTACCCATTTGGGAGACCTGGATGGAGTTTGTGACTCCTGGGTTCAATCTGGTCCAGCCCTGCCCGTCGCAACCACGTTTGGAGTGAACGAGCAGATGGAAGATCTGTTTTCCCTTTCTCTTTTTTGCTCTGCATTTTAGGTGCATTTATTTTAAAAACACATTGGTTTAAAAAGTTTGACACCAAAATAACTTATCTCTTAAACTCATTTTTCCCATACAGTTATTATAACACCCTCAAATATTTCACATACAATAAATTTCACATATTTAAACTAATAAAATTCAATGTCTGATACAGTATTCCCAGCATTGTATGACCATTCCCACTGTAAACGTAGGCATATTTTTCACCATCAAAATAAGCCTTGTATAAGTTATCAATAACCCCTTCGGTTATGCTGAGGCTTCCACTCACAGTCCCTCGGGAGTCCTCTTGGTTCCCATCCTTACGCCTCCCTAGGTCCTTTAAGCTGCAGCCACCCTCTAGTCTGAAGGCATCTGACATGTTTAAGTCTGTTTCATTTTTCATTTTCAAAATAGCAACCCCTGTCTTTAGCATTGGTGTTTGTGCCAGTTTTCTATGAGTGTCTAGCAACCTACCTGACAATCTCTTTGGGAAAGTTGTTTGGCCTAGAGGTTAAGATGCTCACATCTCAGATAGCAGAATCTTAATTTGATTTCTGGCTTTGGCATCCGAGGCCAACATTCTGCCACTACAGGCCCTGGGAGGCACAGAAGATGGTTTCAAAGTACAGCTCCATGCCACCTACGTGGGACAACTGTAATGAGTTCTGAGTTCCACTCTCCAGGCCTGGCATTGGGAGATTTGGCTAGTGGATAATAGCTACCTTCTGCCACATACTTTCTGTCCCTCTGCCATAAAAAAGATCACTTATGGGGCTGGTACTGTGGCGCAGTGGGTTAAAGCCCCAACCTGCAGCACCAGCATTCTATATGGGTGCTGGTTTGAGTCCCAGCTACTCTGCTTCCAACCCAGCTCTCTGTTAATGCTCCTTGGGAAACAGCAGAGGACAGTCCAAGTCCATGGGCCCCTGCATCCATGTGGGAAACCTAGAAGAAGCTCCTGGCTCCTGGCTTCAGATTGACTCAGGACCGGCTGTTGTGGCCATCTGGGGAGTGAACTAGTGGATGGAAGACGTCCTCTCTCTGTATGTCTCTATCTCTCTGTGTAACTCTGTCTTCCAAATAGATTAAATTTAAAAAAAATGATTTGCTCTCTGAATATATTCTTTATCAGAATCTACAATTTCAGCAAGGCATAAGTGTCACTCAGCTGGGGATGATTTGAAGCTGGGGCTACAATCATCCAAAACTTGGTTGTCCACCTAACTGCATTGAACCGGGCTTTCGGCTATGCATTTAACTGCATTTCACTTTAGAAGTCTGTGTGATGATTTGCCTTGTTGCTTGGGCTCCTTGATAAATTTTACCAGGAAAATAAAAATGGAAGCTGAATCACATTTTCTGACCTAGCAAAACTCGCTCGGCATCAGTGCTATAGTCTAAGTACTAGCAACCGATTATTATGGTCTGCTCCTATTCAGGAGAGGGAGCTTCATGGAAGAAATGCCAAAGTCTTACAGACATGGGACTAGAAATCTGAAACAGTACTCACTTTGTAAAAGTAGCTTGATAATGGCTTTATCTAAAAGAAATCCATTATTCCCAGCTCAGTAGCATTGAAGTGCTATCGAGTTTTTGTTGTTGCTGCTCTGTATGCTCTAGTTTGTAAAAAGCATCTAAAGATGATAAAACAGTATTAGTAAGTCATTTTCATTCCCAGAACTATACACATCTTGCTACTAGTGTTCTATGCTATGAGATGTAATTGTCTCAATCCCAAGGAAAAAGTGCAACTTAGAAGATGTACAGTGTTCAATTTTAAGTTCTCAATTTGATTCTAATTATCTTGTATAATGATATTACATTAGTAGCAACACACAGCTGATTCAGTTTTAGTTATAATTGTTTACTTCAGGGGATATAGAAGTTAAATATTTTAATCTTCTTTTTCCTATCTTTAAAATATTCCCTGTGTCACTTAGTCAAAATTGGAGGAAATAAATATACAGCTAGAAATGATTTGAAAACTATATTTTAAATTTCCTTTAGTTGCAGACATCGGAACACACCAGAAAGAAAGCTGCTCAGGAAGAATCCGACAAAGAACTGGAGAAACCCAGGCAACTCCCCGTACAAGTGGGAGAAACCGTAACCTGCAACCTGAATAAGTAAGTCAAGTCCCAGAGTCACAGAAAACAACTGATGTGCATTAACTTGGCTCCTAGGCGTACTTTTTAGTGAGACAGTTTCCTGAAATGAGTATGAAGTGAAACCTACCTAGACAAAATAATTCTACAAATTAAGGCATAATTTTGGAAAATAAATGCTCTTATTTTTTAGCACAGGAAAATGTATGTAAAAGTTAGGTACATGTGTTTGGGGGAACATGACAACTTAAACCCACAGGGCTGCCTACTGCTACTACTCCCACTACCACTACTGCTGCCACTAGTGGTGCTTCTGTAAGTCTTGACACAACCTGGCACTTGTTCAGTTATCTTCCCTTGACTGTGATCATTGGTAATACCTCAGGAGGGTGTCTTGAAACCAACTCTTCTTTGCAGTTTTCCTCCTCTACTTGAGAAAGAAAGATGAACGTGGAAAGGAGGAGAAGTATAACTCACAGGCTGGTTAGCATTCTACCTCGGGCATTCTGGGGGACTATGTCTGTAGAAGACAGAAAGGGCAAGGCCCACCCCCTCTGATGCCTTCCAAACAGTGTTAGGAATGGATTGCCTCTGCAGTGGCTTTAGTTCCATTGGCAACCAACAACTCTGCCATTCTCTCCTAGAATTTGGTGCTCTGAAATGTCTCAATGTGGGAAAAGCTTATTTTTCCCTCTAGGAAGTTGGTTAAATGTGTGAAAGGCACAGGGTTATTGAAAGCAAGTGCTTGAAAATGTCTTTGTGGGATGGTGTTTTAAATCTAAACTGGTTTACTCAACAGAAATATGTCCCTTCTTTTGCAATGAAAATGGATGCCACTGGAAAACATTAAGCTTAGTGAAATAAGCCAGTCCCAAAAAGACAAATATCCTGCTTATCTCACATGTGGTAATTAATATAGAATACCAAAAAAAAAAAAAAAAAAAGCATAGGGATGAAGTGAACATCTTGTTATTCTGTTGTGTTTAACTCTTTCTTTATCTTCCTGTGGAACTGTGGTCTCTCTACTTTTTACTTGTTAAATATTATGGTTGCTGGTGTATTAAGCCTGTTATTCTAGAGTGGATTAAATTATGTTTTTGTGGGGGACAACACTGTGGTGCAGCGGCTTAAGCCCAGGCCTACAGGCTGGCATCCTATACGGGTGCCGATTCGAGTCCCAGCTGCTCCACTTCCAATCCAGCTCCCTACTATTGCTCCTGGGAAAGCAGCGGAGGAAGGCCCGGTCCTTGAGCCCCTACACCCACGTGGGAGACCTGGAGCAAGATTCTGGCACCTGGCTTTGGATCGGCCCAGCTCTCTCCATTGGGGTTTTTGGGTAATGAACCAGCAGATGGAAGACCTCCCTCTCTCTGTGTCTCGACCACTCTCTGTAACTCTTTGAAAGAAATAAAATGAATCTATTGAAAAACTAAAATTTTGTTTTTGCAAAAATTGTCAATAAGTAATGAAGAGTGGAGATGGTTTGTGGGAGAGCAGGAAGGAGTGAAATACATTTATCTCCTTAGAATTGTTTTTATGAAATATATGATATCTGTTCTCTTTACATTAATAAAAAAGTATAAAATATTGTTATAAAATTATAAAATGTTTATATAATTATAAAATTATAAAATATTCAGCATGCACAATATGATGCTTTCACATATTTGTGTATAGTTCAATGGTCATTATAATCAAGAAAATCATCCTGTATCCTAGCTAACACAGCTACCATTTAAATATGAGTATATCAAGTGGCATCAAGAAACTTTAAGTAGAACCTCCCAGAAAGGAGCATTACCTGATTAGCTATATATCATTAATAACCATTTCTCTCCCTCTGCCTTTGTATGAACCAGTTGTTTACAACCCACTAGAAATATGTTTTGTTAATTCTGAGCGATTTGAAAACATCGGTTGCATACAGTAGGTATGCCCTGACACATTTTTTGTGTTAAAATACTTTTATTTAATGAGACAGTCCATTTATGCTTACTGCCTTTTTAAAGATAAACCATAAGTAAGTGAAAAAAAATGCCATACTAAGCATTTGTCTTGCAGTTTTCACAGGGCGCATGAGGAATTAACAGTGGTCAGAACTGAATTTCTTGAGGAGACACAGAGGAATGAATCCTTACCCAGCACTAGTACTATGAGGCCCGCTGTACCGTCATCCAGTGTTGGGAATGTTCATGGTGGTTTAATGTGCAAAGGAAACCATGTCCCACAAAGAAACTTAAGAATTCCTGCCTCACAGCTACAGCTTTCACGTAACCGCACACTGGACTCCTCGTACATGGTTAGATATGTTGTCTTTTTTTTCCTTTGGGTTTTAGATTGATGATATAATCATTTTTGATTTGGTGAAATACTGATTATGACTGAGTGATATATGCTAATTGTCACAGTTGTCTTCATCAGATAGAAAGGAAATAAGTGTATGACTTTGTTACTTCATAGAATAAATGAAACCAAATGAGCACACTTTAAATTTCTTAAAAGCTGCATTTATGTTGGCTTTTAGAAATTAAATATCTTTACCTATAACTATGGTTTGCAATACATTGGCTTATTTTCCAACTGAATTTGCACTGACTGTGGTTCAAGGCATTTGTTAATGTTTTGTTGCAACATTCAGTTTTTTCTGTTTTTGTTTATTCTTTTTTTAACTTTTATTTAATAAATATAAATTTCCAAAGTACAGCTTATGGATTACAATGTCTTTTTCCCCCTCATAACTTCCCTCCCACCCACTACCCTTCCATCTCCTGCTCCCTCTACCATTCCATTCATTTTCAATTCTCTTTATATACAGAAGATCAATTTAGTATATATTAAATAAAGATTTCAACAGACTGCACCCACACAGAAACACAAAATGGAAAGTACTGTTTGAGTACTAGTTACAGCATTAATTCACATTGAACAACACATTAAGCACAGAGATCCTACATGAGGAGTAAGTGCACAGTGACTCTACTTGTTGACTTACAAATTGACACTCTTGTTTATGGTATGGCATCAGTAATTACCCTAGGCTTTGTCATGAGTTGCCAAGGCTATGGAAGCCTCTTGAGTTTGATGACTCTTATGATCTTATTTAGACAAGCTCATAGTCAAAGTGGAAGTTCTCTCCTCCCTTCAGAGAAAGGTACCTCCTTCTTTGATGGCCTTTTTTTTTTTTTTTTTTTTTTTTTTTTTTTTTGCCAGAGTGTCTTGGCTTTCCATGCCTAAAATACTCTCATGGGCTCTTCAGCCAGATCCAAATGCCTTAAGGGCTGATTCTGAGGCCAGAGTGCTGTTTAGGACATCTGCACTTCTATGAGTCTGCTGTATATCCTGCTTCCCATGTTGGATCGTTCTTCTCTCCTTCTTAATTCTGTCAGTTAGTATTAGCAGACACTAGACTTGTTTATGTGATTTCTTTGACTCTTAGACCTATCATTCAGTTTTTCTACCTCAAATTAGAAATGTGATCCAAACGTTTCATCACAAATGGATGCCTTTAAAGAAATCCAGTATAAGTGCTTTTTTGTGAATTATATAAAGCTGTAATAACAAAAAAAAGATTAACTTTTTAAGTTTTTTGCAGTTTCTTCCATAAAAAAGAAAATTCCCATTTACTAACAATGCATTGCCATGCTAATGCTTATAAAGTATCTCTATAGCTGGGAAATGTCTCATCAGTTTTTATTACTTAAATCAAGCTTTTGTTTCCATTTTTGAAATGCAATTCTACTATTTCTATCTTGTCATTGCTTGAAAGGTTGATAATGTATATGACAATGAATCATATCTTGAAATAACAATTACCACCAAACTGAACTGACTATTTTCTTCCTACCGAGAATCCTGTACAAAGCTTCACAGTCCCATCTCCAATGAAGTTAATTATTTTTATGTTGTTAGGCTTGATTCCAGTGAAAAAAGTTTTCCTATTAAAGGGGCATGCTCTTGGTCCTCTTTTTCTTACACCCTTGCCAATGATTGAAAGCCAAGCGGTGCATCAATTTTTTTTAGAAAACTTTTATTTAACAAATGTAAATTTTGAAACTACAGCTTTTGGATTATAGCCGTTTTCCCCCCATAGCCATCCTCCCACCTGCAAACCATCCCATCTCCTACTCCCTCTCCCATCCCATTCTTCACTAAGATTCATTTTTATTTATCTTTATATACAGAAGGTCAACTTAGTATATACTAAGTAAAGATTTCAACAGATTCACCCACACAAAGTATAAAGAATCATTTGAAGAATATTTTTACCATTAATTCTCATAGTCCAACACATTAAAGACAGGGATGCTACATGAGTAAGTGCACAGTGACTCCTGTGTATCAGGAGTGTATCAGGAGGTAGAAGACCTCTCTGTCTCTCTAAGTCTTTTAAATAAGTCTTTTAAAGTTTGTAAGTCTTAAATAAAAAAATATTTAAAAATGTGTACCCTAGGGTTCACCGGATGATGTAGGATGTTGTTGTATGAACTCAAAAATTGAAATCCAGAATTTGAAGAAGCAATTAAGTGACCTCAGGAGACAGGTATGTTGAAATTTAATGTGTCAATAGAAATACTAAAGTTGATTATATATTGTAAGTTTTTGGATACAGTTTCAGAAAACATAACATTTTATGTGATCCTTTTAATTAACTTAGTACAATTCTATTTTAATAATGCATTTAAACTCTCGCTTTGCTATTTCCCTTAAAGTTAAATTTAAAAATATTATTTGCCCTTAAGAACTTGAAAATTATGCATTATTCCTCTTGAGCTGGCATATTTTATTTCCTTTGAAACAGTATTTATAGTGATACTTCTTACTGTCCTGGTGAAAAAAACCAGGTTTAATAAGAGTCTCGGGAGTGTTTAATGAAATGCTGCAGAGACTTTTCATTTCTTATTTTCACTCTTGTGAATGGATACAGAGCTTATGTGTATTTATTTCATAGATTTAATAACTTGTACAGAAAGGCCATTATACTCTGCTCCAAAATATTTTCAGCGACTATAAGATCTATCTCATATATAGACACTTGCTTCATTTTCCTTTAACTTCTTCATATAACAAAAGAATAGACCTATTCCAATCAAATGTGGTGTACACTCATGAGAATTAAAATTATCTGGATGCTGACATTGGACTTTAGTGCATCAATTTATCGAGATAGAAAGGGACCTACTAACATTCAAGTCTAATGTGAATATACTCTGAAAACAATGTCGGGCCAGCAGTATGATGCAACAGGTTTAGCCATGGCCAGTCACTCCAGCATCCCATGTTGGAGTGCCCATTTGCTCAGCTTCCTTCTAATCTCCCTAGGAAGGCAGCAGATGATGGCTCCAGTGCTACCCATTTGGGAGACCTGGATGGAGTTTGTGACTCCTGGGTTCAATCTGGTCCAGCCCTGCCCGTCGCAACCACGTTTGGAGTGAACGAGCAGATGGAAGATCTGTTTTCCCTTTCTCTTTTTTGCTCTGCATTTTAGGTGCATTTATTTTAAAAACACATTGGTTTAAAAAGTTTGACACCAAAATAACTTATCTCTTAAACTCATTTTTCCCATACAGTTATTATAACACCCTCAAATATTTCACATACAATAAATTTCACATATTTAAACTAATAAAATTCAATGTCTGATACAGTATTCCCAGCATTGTATGACCATTCCCACTGTAAACGTAGGCATATTTTTCACCATCAAAATAAGCCTTGTATAAGTTATCAATAACCCCTTCGGTTATGCTGAGGCTTCCACTCACAGTCCCTCGGGAGTCCTCTTGGTTCCCATCCTTACGCCTCCCTAGGTCCTTTAAGCTGCAGCCACCCTCTAGTCTGAAGGCATCTGACATGTTTAAGTCTGTTTCATTTTTCATTTTCAAAATAGCAACCCCTGTCTTTAGCATTGGTGTTTGTGCCAGTTTTCTATGAGTGTCTAGCAACCTACCTGACAATCTCTTTGGGAAAGTTGTTTGGCCTAGAGGTTAAGATGCTCACATCTCAGATAGCAGAATCTTAATTTGATTTCTGGCTTTGGCATCCGAGGCCAACATTCTGCCACTACAGGCCCTGGGAGGCACAGAAGATGGTTTCAAAGTACAGCTCCATGCCACCTACGTGGGACAACTGTAATGAGTTCTGAGTTCCACTCTCCAGGCCTGGCATTGGGAGATTTGGCTAGTGGATAATAGCTACCTTCTGCCACATACTTTCTGTCCCTCTGCCATAAAAAAGATCACTTATGGGGCTGGTACTGTGGCGCAGTGGGTTAAAGCCCCAACCTGCAGCACCAGCATTCTATATGGGTGCTGGTTTGAGTCCCAGCTACTCTGCTTCCAACCCAGCTCTCTGTTAATGCTCCTTGGGAAACAGCAGAGGACAGTCCAAGTCCATGGGCCCCTGCATCCATGTGGGAAACCTAGAAGAAGCTCCTGGCTCCTGGCTTCAGATTGACTCAGGACCGGCTGTTGTGGCCATCTGGGGAGTGAACTAGTGGATGGAAGACGTCCTCTCTCTGTATGTCTCTATCTCTCTGTGTAACTCTGTCTTCCAAATAGATTAAATTTAAAAAAAATGATTTGCTCTCTGAATATATTCTTTATCAGAATCTACAATTTCAGCAAGGCATAAGTGTCACTCAGCTGGGGATGATTTGAAGCTGGGGCTACAATCATCCAAAACTTGGTTGTCCACCTAACTGCATTGAACCGGGCTTTCGGCTATGCATTTAACTGCATTTCACTTTAGAAGTCTGTGTGATGATTTGCCTTGTTGCTTGGGCTCCTTGATAAATTTTACCAGGAAAATAAAAATGGAAGCTGAATCACATTTTCTGACCTAGCAAAACTCGCTCGGCATCAGTGCTATAGTCTAAGTACTAGCAACCGATTATTATGGTCTGCTCCTATTCAGGAGAGGGAGCTTCATGGAAGAAATGCCAAAGTCTTACAGACATGGGACTAGAAATCTGAAACAGTACTCACTTTGTAAAAGTAGCTTGATAATGGCTTTATCTAAAAGAAATCCATTATTCCCAGCTCAGTAGCATTGAAGTGCTATCGAGTTTTTGTTGTTGCTGCTCTGTATGCTCTAGTTTGTAAAAAGCATCTAAAGATGATAAAACAGTATTAGTAAGTCATTTTCATTCCCAGAACTATACACATCTTGCTACTAGTGTTCTATGCTATGAGATGTAATTGTCTCAATCCCAAGGAAAAAGTGCAACTTAGAAGATGTACAGTGTTCAATTTTAAGTTCTCAATTTGATTCTAATTATCTTGTATAATGATATTACATTAGTAGCAACACACAGCTGATTCAGTTTTAGTTATAATTGTTTACTTCAGGGGATATAGAAGTTAAATATTTTAATCTTCTTTTTCCTATCTTTAAAATATTCCCTGTGTCACTTAGTCAAAATTGGAGGAAATAAATATACAGCTAGAAATGATTTGAAAACTATATTTTAAATTTCCTTTAGTTGCAGACATCGGAACACACCAGAAAGAAAGCTGCTCAGGAAGAATCCGACAAAGAACTGGAGAAACCCAGGCAACTCCCCGTACAAGTGGGAGAAACCGTAACCTGCAACCTGAATAAGTAAGTCAAGTCCCAGAGTCACAGAAAACAACTGATGTGCATTAACTTGGCTCCTAGGCGTACTTTTTAGTGAGACAGTTTCCTGAAATGAGTATGAAGTGAAACCTACCTAGACAAAATAATTCTACAAATTAAGGCATAATTTTGGAAAATAAATGCTCTTATTTTTTAGCACAGGAAAATGTATGTAAAAGTTAGGTACATGTGTTTGGGGGAACATGACAACTTAAACCCACAGGGCTGCCTACTGCTACTACTCCCACTACCACTACTGCTGCCACTAGTGGTGCTTCTGTAAGTCTTGACACAACCTGGCACTTGTTCAGTTATCTTCCCTTGACTGTGATCATTGGTAATACCTCAGGAGGGTGTCTTGAAACCAACTCTTCTTTGCAGTTTTCCTCCTCTACTTGAGAAAGAAAGATGAACGTGGAAAGGAGGAGAAGTATAACTCACAGGCTGGTTAGCATTCTACCTCGGGCATTCTGGGGGACTATGTCTGTAGAAGACAGAAAGGGCAAGGCCCACCCCCTCTGATGCCTTCCAAACAGTGTTAGGAATGGATTGCCTCTGCAGTGGCTTTAGTTCCATTGGCAACCAACAACTCTGCCATTCTCTCCTAGAATTTGGTGCTCTGAAATGTCTCAATGTGGGAAAAGCTTATTTTTCCCTCTAGGAAGTTGGTTAAATGTGTGAAAGGCACAGGGTTATTGAAAGCAAGTGCTTGAAAATGTCTTTGTGGGATGGTGTTTTAAATCTAAACTGGTTTACTCAACAGAAATATGTCCCTTCTTTTGCAATGAAAATGGATGCCACTGGAAAACATTAAGCTTAGTGAAATAAGCCAGTCCCAAAAAGACAAATATCCTGCTTATCTCACATGTGGTAATTAATATAGAATACCAAAAAAAAAAAAAAAAAAGCATAGGGATGAAGTGAACATCTTGTTATTCTGTTGTGTTTAACTCTTTCTTTATCTTCCTGTGGAACTGTGGTCTCTCTACTTTTTACTTGTTAAATATTATGGTTGCTGGTGTATTAAGCCTGTTATTCTAGAGTGGATTAAATTATGTTTTTGTGGGGGACAACACTGTGGTGCAGCGGCTTAAGCCCAGGCCTACAGGCTGGCATCCTATACGGGTGCCGATTCGAGTCCCAGCTGCTCCACTTCCAATCCAGCTCCCTACTATTGCTCCTGGGAAAGCAGCGGAGGAAGGCCCGGTCCTTGAGCCCCTACACCCACGTGGGAGACCTGGAGCAAGATTCTGGCACCTGGCTTTGGATCGGCCCAGCTCTCTGCATTGGGGTTTTTGGGTAATGAACCAGCAGATGGAAGACCTCCCTCTCTCTGTGTCTCGACCACTCTCTGTAACTCTTTGAAAGAAATAAAATGAATCTATTGAAAAACTAAAATTTTGTTTTTGCAAAAATTGTCAATAAGTAATGAAGAGTGGAGATGGTTTGTGGGAGAGCAGGAAGGAGTGAAATACATTTATCTCCTTAGAATTGTATTTATGAAATATATGATATCTGTTCTCTTTACATTAATAAAAAAGTATAAAATATTGTTATAAAATTATAAAATGTTTATATAATTATAAAATTATAAAATATTCAGCATGCACAATATGATGCTTTCACATATTTGTGTATAGTTCAATGGTCATTATAATCAAGAAAATCATCCTGTATCCTAGCTAACACAGCTACCATTTAAATATGAGTATATCAAGTGGCATCAAGAAACTTTAAGTAGAACCTCCCAGAAAGGAGCATTACCTGATTAGCTATATATCATTAATAACCATTTCTCTCCCTCTGCCTTTGTATGAACCAGTTGTTTACAACCCACTAGAAATATGTTTTGTTAATTCTGAGCGATTTGAAAACATCGGTTGCATACAGTAGGTATGCCCTGACACATTTTTTGTGTTAAAATACTTTTATTTAATGAGACAGTCCATTTATGCTTACTGCCTTTTTAAAGATAAACCATAAGTAAGTGAAAAAAAATGCCATACTAAGCATTTGTCTTGCAGTTTTCACAGGGCGCATGAGGAATTAACAGTGGTCAGAACTGAATTTCTTGAGGAGACACAGAGGAATGAATCCTTACCCAGCACTAGTACTATGAGGCCCGCTGTACCGTCATCCAGTGTTGGGAATGTTCATGGTGGTTTAATGTGCAAAGGAAACCATGTCCCACAAAGAAACTTAAGAATTCCTGCCTCACAGCTACAGCTTTCACGTAACCGCACACTGGACTCCTCGTACATGGTTAGATATGTTGTCTTTTTTTTCCTTTGGGTTTTAGATTGATGATATAATCATTTTTGATTTGGTGAAATACTGATTATGACTGAGTGATATATGCTAATTGTCACAGTTGTCTTCATCAGATAGAAAGGAAATAAGTGTATGACTTTGTTACTTCATAGAATAAATGAAACCAAATGAGCACACTTTAAATTTCTTAAAAGCTGCATTTATGTTGGCTTTTAGAAATTAAATATCTTTACCTATAACTATGGTTTGCAATACATTGGCTTATTTTCCAACTGAATTTGCACTGACTGTGGTTCAAGGCATTTGTTAATGTTTTGTTGCAACATTCAGTTTTTTCTGTTTTTGTTTATTCTTTTTTTAACTTTTATTTAATAAATATAAATTTCCAAAGTACAGCTTATGGATTACAATGTCTTTTTCCCCCTCATAACTTCCCTCCCACCCACTACCCTTCCATCTCCTGCTCCCTCTACCATTCCATTCATTTTCAATTCTCTTTATATACAGAAGATCAATTTAGTATATATTAAATAAAGATTTCAACAGACTGCACCCACACAGAAACACAAAATGGAAAGTACTGTTTGAGTACTAGTTACAGCATTAATTCACATTGAACAACACATTAAGCACAGAGATCCTACATGAGGAGTAAGTGCACAGTGACTCTACTTGTTGACTTACAAATTGACACTCTTGTTTATGGTATGGCATCAGTAATTACCCTAGGCTTTGTCATGAGTTGCCAAGGCTATGGAAGCCTCTTGAGTTTGATGACTCTTATGATCTTATTTAGACAAGCTCATAGTCAAAGTGGAAGTTCTCTCCTCCCTTCAGAGAAAGGTACCTCCTTCTTTGATGGCCTTTTTTTTTTTTTTTTTTTTTTTTTTGCCAGAGTGTCTTGGCTTTCCATGCCTAAAATACTCTCATGGGCTCTTCAGCCAGATCCAAATGCCTTAAGGGCTGATTCTGAGGCCAGAGTGCTGTTTAGGACATCTGCACTTCTATGAGTCTGCTGTATATCCTGCTTCCCATGTTGGATCGTTCTTCTCTCCTTCTTAATTCTGTCAGTTAGTATTAGCAGACACTAGACTTGTTTATGTGATTTCTTTGACTCTTAGACCTATCATTCAGTTTTTCTACCTCAAATTAGAAATGTGATCCAAACGTTTCATCACAAATGGATGCCTTTAAAGAAATCCAGTATAAGTGCTTTTTTGTGAATTATATAAAGCTGTAATAACAAAAAAAAGATTAACTTTTTAAGTTTTTTGCAGTTTCTTCCATAAAAAAGAAAATTCCCATTTACTAACAATGCATTGCCATGCTAATGCTTATAAAGTATCTCTATAGCTGGGAAATGTCTCATCAGTTTTTATTACTTAAATCAAGCTTTTGTTTCCATTTTTGAAATGCAATTCTACTATTTCTATCTTGTCATTGCTTGAAAGGTTGATAATGTATATGACAATGAATCATATCTTGAAATAACAATTACCACCAAACTGAACTGACTATTTTCTTCCTACCGAGAATCCTGTACAAAGCTTCACAGTCCCATCTCCAATGAAGTTAATTATTTTTATGTTGTTAGGCTTGATTCCAGTGAAAAAAGTTTTCCTATTAAAGGGGCATGCTCTTGGTCCTCTTTTTCTTACACCCTTGCCAATGATTGAAAGCCAAGCGGTGCATCAATTTTTTTTAGAAAACTTTTATTTAACAAATGTAAATTTTGAAACTACAGCTTTTGGATTATAGCCGTTTTCCCCCCATAGCCATCCTCCCACCTGCAAACCATCCCATCTCCTACTCCCTCTCCCATCCCATTCTTCACTAAGATTCATTTTTATTTATCTTTATATACAGAAGGTCAACTTAGTATATACTAAGTAAAGATTTCAACAGATTCACCCACACAAAGTATAAAGAATCATTTGAAGAATATTTTTACCATTAATTCTCATAGTCCAACACATTAAAGACAGGGATGCTACATGAGTAAGTGCACAGTGACTCCTGTGTATCAGGAGTGTATCAGGAGGTAGAAGACCTCTCTGTCTCTCTAAGTCTTTTAAATAAGTCTTTTAAAGTTTGTAAGTCTTAAATAAAAAAATATTTAAAAATGTGTACCCTAGGGTTCACCGGATGATGTAGGATGTTGTTGTATGAACTCAAAAATTGAAATCCAGAATTTGAAGAAGCAATTAAGTGACCTCAGGAGACAGGTATGTTGAAATTTAATGTGTCAATAGAAATACTAAAGTTGATTATATATTGTAAGTTTTTGGATACAGTTTCAGAAAACATAACATTTTATGTGATCCTTTTAATTAACTTAGTACAATTCTATTTTAATAATGCATTTAAACTCTCGCTTTGCTATTTCCCTTAAAGTTAAATTTAAAAATATTATTTGCCCTTAAGAACTTGAAAATTATGCATTATTCCTCTTGAGCTGGCATATTTTATTTCCTTTGAAACAGTATTTATAGTGATACTTCTTACTGTCCTGGTGAAAAAAACCAGGTTTAATAAGAGTCTCGAGAGTGTTTAATGAAATGCTGCAGAGACTTTTCATTTCTTATTTTCACTCTTGTGAATGGATACAGAGCTTATGTGTATTTATTTCATAGATTTAATAACTTGTACAGAAAGGCCATTATACTCTGCTCCAAAATATTTTCAGCGACTATAAGATCTATCTCATATATTGACACTTGCTTCATTTTCCTTTAACTTCTTCATATAACAAAAGAATAGACCTATTCCAATCAAATGTGGTGTACACTCATGAGAATTAAAATTATCTGGATGCTGACATTGGACTTTAGTGCATCAATTTATCGAGATAGAAAGGGACCTACTAACATTCAAGTCTAATGTGAATATACTCTGAAAACAATGTCGGGCCAGCAGTATGATGCAACAGGTTTAGCCATGGCCAGTCACTCCAGCATCCCATGTTGGAGTGCCCATTTGCTCAGCTTCCTTCTAATCTCCCTAGGAAGGCAGCAGATGATGGCTCCAGTGCTACCCATTTGGGAGACCTGGATGGAGTTTGTGACTCCTGGGTTCAATCTGGTCCAGCCCTGCCCGTCGCAACCACGTTTGGAGTGAACGAGCAGATGGAAGATCTGTTTTCCCTTTCTCTTTTTTGCTCTGCATTTTAGGTGCATTTATTTTAAAAACACATTGGTTTAAAAAGTTTGACACCAAAATAACTTATCTCTTAAACTCATTTTTCCCATACAGTTATTATAACACCCTCAAATATTTCACATACAATAAATTTCACATATTTAAACTAATAAAATTCAATGTCTGATACAGTATTCCCAGCATTGTATGACCATTCCCACTGTAAACGTAGGCATATTTTTCACCATCAAAATAAGCCTTGTATAAGTTATCAATAACCCCTTCGGTTATGCTGAGGCTTCCACTCACAGTCCCTCGGGAGTCCTCTTGGTTCCCATCCTTACGCCTCCCTAGGTCCTTTAAGCTGCAGCCACCCTCTAGTCTGAAGGCATCTGACATGTTTAAGTCTGTTTCATTTTTCATTTTCAAAATAGCAACCCCTGTCTTTAGCATTGGTGTTTGTGCCAGTTTTCTATGAGTGTCTAGCAACCTACCTGACAATCTCTTTGGGAAAGTTGTTTGGCCTAGAGGTTAAGATGCTCACATCTCAGATAGCAGAATCTTAATTTGATTTCTGGCTTTGGCATCCGAGGCCAACATTCTGCCACTACAGGCCCTGGGAGGCACAGAAGATGGTTTCAAAGTACAGCTCCATGCCACCTACGTGGGACAACTGTAATGAGTTCTGAGTTCCACTCTCCAGGCCTGGCATTGGGAGATTTGGCTAGTGGATAATAGCTACCTTCTGCCACATACTTTCTGTCCCTCTGCCATAAAAAAGATCACTTATGGGGCTGGTACTGTGGCGCAGTGGGTTAAAGCCCCAACCTGCAGCACCAGCATTCTATATGGGTGCTGGTTTGAGTCCCAGCTACTCTGCTTCCAACCCAGCTCTCTGTTAATGCTCCTTGGGAAACAGCAGAGGACAGTCCAAGTCCATGGGCCCCTGCATCCATGTGGGAAACCTAGAAGAAGCTCCTGGCTCCTGGCTTCAGATTGACTCAGGACCGGCTGTTGTGGCCATCTGGGGAGTGAACTAGTGGATGGAAGACGTCCTCTCTCTGTATGTCTCTATCTCTCTGTGTAACTCTGTCTTCCAAATAGATTAAATTTAAAAAAAATGATTTGCTCTCTGAATATATTCTTTATCAGAATCTACAATTTCAGCAAGGCATAAGTGTCACTCAGCTGGGGATGATTTGAAGCTGGGGCTACAATCATCCAAAACTTGGTTGTCCACCTAACTGCATTGAACCGGGCTTTCGGCTATGCATTTAACTGCATTTCACTTTAGAAGTCTGTGTGATGATTTGCCTTGTTGCTTGGGCTCCTTGATAAATTTTACCAGGAAAATAAAAATGGAAGCTGAATCACATTTTCTGACCTAGCAAAACTCGCTCGGCATCAGTGCTATAGTCTAAGTACTAGCAACCGATTATTATGGTCTGCTCCTATTCAGGAGAGGGAGCTTCATGGAAGAAATGCCAAAGTCTTACAGACATGGGACTAGAAATCTGAAACAGTACTCACTTTGTAAAAGTAGCTTGATAATGGCTTTATCTAAAAGAAATCCATTATTCCCAGCTCAGTAGCATTGAAGTGCTATCGAGTTTTTGTTGTTGCTGCTCTGTATGCTCTAGTTTGTAAAAAGCATCTAAAGATGATAAAACAGTATTAGTAAGTCATTTTCATTCCCAGAACTATACACATCTTGCTACTAGTGTTCTATGCTATGAGATGTAATTGTCTCAATCCCAAGGAAAAAGTGCAACTTAGAAGATGTACAGTGTTCAATTTTAAGTTCTCAATTTGATTCTAATTATCTTGTATAATGATATTACATTAGTAGCAACACACAGCTGATTCAGTTTTAGTTATAATTGTTTACTTCAGGGGATATAGAAGTTAAATATTTTAATCTTCTTTTTCCTATCTTTAAAATATTCCCTGTGTCACTTAGTCAAAATTGGAGGAAATAAATATACAGCTAGAAATGATTTGAAAACTATATTTTAAATTTCCTTTAGTTGCAGACATCGGAACACACCAGAAAGAAAGCTGCTCAGGAAGAATCCGACAAAGAACTGGAGAAACCCAGGCAACTCCCCGTACAAGTGGGAGAAACCGTAACCTGCAACCTGAATAAGTAAGTCAAGTCCCAGAGTCACAGAAAACAACTGATGTGCATTAACTTGGCTCCTAGGCGTACTTTTTAGTGAGACAGTTTCCTGAAATGAGTATGAAGTGAAACCTACCTAGACAAAATAATTCTACAAATTAAGGCATAATTTTGGAAAATAAATGCTCTTATTTTTTAGCACAGGAAAATGTATGTAAAAGTTAGGTACATGTGTTTGGGGGAACATGACAACTTAAACCCACAGGGCTGCCTACTGCTACTACTCCCACTACCACTACTGCTGCCACTAGTGGTGCTTCTGTAAGTCTTGACACAACCTGGCACTTGTTCAGTTATCTTCCCTTGACTGTGATCATTGGTAATACCTCAGGAGGGTGTCTTGAAACCAACTCTTCTTTGCAGTTTTCCTCCTCTACTTGAGAAAGAAAGATGAACGTGGAAAGGAGGAGAAGTATAACTCACAGGCTGGTTAGCATTCTACCTCGGGCATTCTGGGGGACTATGTCTGTAGAAGACAGAAAGGGCAAGGCCCACCCCCTCTGATGCCTTCCAAACAGTGTTAGGAATGGATTGCCTCTGCAGTGGCTTTAGTTCCATTGGCAACCAACAACTCTGCCATTCTCTCCTAGAATTTGGTGCTCTGAAATGTCTCAATGTGGGAAAAGCTTATTTTTCCCTCTAGGAAGTTGGTTAAATGTGTGAAAGGCACAGGGTTATTGAAAGCAAGTGCTTGAAAATGTCTTTGTGGGATGGTGTTTTAAATCTAAACTGGTTTACTCAACAGAAATATGTCCCTTCTTTTGCAATGAAAATGGATGCCACTGGAAAACATTAAGCTTAGTGAAATAAGCCAGTCCCAAAAAGACAAATATCCTGCTTATCTCACATGTGGTAATTAATATAGAATACCAAAAAAAAAAAAAAAAAAGCATAGGGATGAAGTGAACATCTTGTTATTCTGTTGTGTTTAACTCTTTCTTTATCTTCCTGTGGAACTGTGGTCTCTCTACTTTTTACTTGTTAAATATTATGGTTGCTGGTGTATTAAGCCTGTTATTCTAGAGTGGATTAAATTATGTTTTTGTGGGGGACAACACTGTGGTGCAGCGGCTTAAGCCCAGGCCTACAGGCTGGCATCCTATACGGGTGCCGATTCGAGTCCCAGCTGCTCCACTTCCAATCCAGCTCCCTACTATTGCTCCTGGGAAAGCAGCGGAGGAAGGCCCGGTCCTTGAGCCCCTACACCCACGTGGGAGACCTGGAGCAAGATTCTGGCACCTGGCTTTGGATCGGCCCAGCTCTCTCCATTGGGGTTTTTGGGTAATGAACCAGCAGATGGAAGACCTCCCTCTCTCTGTGTCTCGACCACTCTCTGTAACTCTTTGAAAGAAATAAAATGAATCTATTGAAAAACTAAAATTTTGTTTTTGCAAAAATTGTCAATAAGTAATGAAGAGTGGAGATGGTTTGTGGGAGAGCAGGAAGGAGTGAAATACATTTATCTCCTTAGAATTGTTTTTATGAAATATATGATATCTGTTCTCTTTACATTAATAAAAAAGTATAAAATATTGTTATAAAATTATAAAATGTTTATATAATTATAAAATTATAAAATATTCAGCATGCACAATATGATGCTTTCACATATTTGTGTATAGTTCAATGGTCATTATAATCAAGAAAATCATCCTGTATCCTAGCTAACACAGCTACCATTTAAATATGAGTATATCAAGTGGCATCAAGAAACTTTAAGTAGAACCTCCCAGAAAGGAGCATTACCTGATTAGCTATATATCATTAATAACCATTTCTCTCCCTCTGCCTTTGTATGAACCAGTTGTTTACAACCCACTAGAAATATGTTTTGTTAATTCTGAGCGATTTGAAAACATCGGTTGCATACAGTAGGTATGCCCTGACACATTTTTTGTGTTAAAATACTTTTATTTAATGAGACAGTCCATTTATGCTTACTGCCTTTTTAAAGATAAACCATAAGTAAGTGAAAAAAAATGCCATACTAAGCATTTGTCTTGCAGTTTTCACAGGGCGCATGAGGAATTAACAGTGGTCAGAACTGAATTTCTTGAGGAGACACAGAGGAATGAATCCTTACCCAGCACTAGTAGTATGAGGCCTGCTGTACCGTCATCCAGTGTTGGGAATGTTCATGGTGGTTTAATGTGCAAAGGAAACCATGTCCCACAAAGAAACTTAAGAATTCCTGCCTCACAGCTACAGCTTTCACGTAACCGCACACTGGACTCCTCGTACATGGTTAGATATGTTGTCTTTTTTTTCCTTTGGGTTTTAGATTGATGATATAATCATTTTTGATTTGGTGAAATACTGATTATAACTGAGTGATATATGCTAATTGTCACAGTTGTCTTCATCAGATAGAAAGGAAATAAGTGTATGACTTTGTTACTTCATAGAATAAATGAAACCAAATGAGCACACTTTAAATTTCTTAAAAGCTGCATTTATGTTGGCTTTTAGAAATTAAATATCTTTACCTATAACTATGGTTTGCAATACATTGGCTTATTTTCCAACTGAATTTGCACTGACTGTGGTTCAAGGCATTTGTTAATGTTTTGTTGCAACATCCAATTTTTCTACCTCTTAAATTAGTGTCATCCAAACATTTCATCACAAATAGATGCCTTTAATGAAATCCAGTATAAGTGCTTTTTTGTGAAGTATGTAAACCTGTAATAATAAAAAAGATTAACTTTTAAGTTTTTTGCATTTTCTTCCATAAAAAAGAAAATTCCCATTTACTAACAATGCATTGCCATGCTAATGCTTATAAAGTATCTCTATAGCTGGGAAATGTCTCATCAGTTTTTATTACTTAAATCAAGCTTTTGTTTCCATTTTTGAAATGAAATTCTACTATTTCTATCTTGTCATTGCTTGAATAGTATATGACAATGAATCATATCTTGAAATAACAATTACCACCAAACTAAATTGACTATTTTCTTCCTACCAGGAATCCTGTACAAAGCTTCACAGTCCCATCTCCAATGAAATTAATTATTTTTATGTTGTTAGGCTTGATTCCAGTGAAAAAGATGGCTTTAAATTATACAGTTTTCCTATTAAAGGGGCATGCTCTTGGTCCTCTTTTTCTTACACCCTTGCCAATGATTTAAAGCCAAGCAGCGCATCATTTTTTTTAGAAAACTTTTATTTAACAAATGTAAATTTTGAAATTACAGCTTTTGGATTATAGCAGTTTTCCCCCCATAACCATCCTCCCACCTGCAAACCATCCCATCTCCTACTCCCTCTCCCATCCCATTCTTCACTAAGATTCATTTTTATTTATCTATATATACAGAAGGTTAACTTAGTATATACTAAGTAAAGATTTCAACAGATTCACCCACAGAGACACACAAAGTATAAAGAACCATTTGAAGAATATTTTTACCATTAATTCTCATAGTACAACACATTAAGCACAGAGATCCTACAAGGGGAGTAAGTGTACACTGACTCCTGTTTTTCATTTAACAATTGACACTCTTAGTTATGTCATCAGTGATCACCTGAGGCTCTCATCATGAGCTGCCAAGGCTATGGAAGCCTCTTGAGTTCACAAACTCTGACATTATTTAGACAAGCTCATAGTCAAAGTAGAAGTTCTCCCCTCCCTTCAGAGAAAGGTGCCTCCTTCTTTAATGGTGCCTTCTTTCCACTAAGATCTCACTCACAGAGATCTTTCATTTAGGGCATTTTTTGCCACAGTGTCTTGACTTTCCATGCCTGAGAAACTGTCATGGGCTTTTTAGCCAGATCCAAATACCTTAAGGGCTGATTCTGAGGCCAGTGTTCAAGCAGCACATCATTGCATGATTCAAAATCGCTGGTAGTAATTCAATTGCTGGAAGACTAGAAACTAGAATAATTTGAAGATTTGTTGATAATTGTTTGTTTGTTGATCATGGTTCTTAGCTGTATCTTTCATATGGCAGGGACTGAATACCCTCTCTGAAAAACCCAGGTTGTCATGGTGGCTTGAGCCTCCTGAAAACATGGGGCCTGGCTTCCAAGAACTATTGAGATAGAGAGCCTTTTATCCTCATGTCGAAGTCACATAGCATCACCTTTACCATATTCCATTCATTTGACTTAGTTACTACTATTGGCCTATGTTCCACTTGTTTAGGGGATAAATATTAAAGAACAATTGAGCATGTTTTAAAACCAGCAGAAATTGCCCTCAGGCCTATTTTTTTAACTGTTCCTCCCACTTAAAAAGAAATGATGATGGTTTGCAACTGGCAAGTTGCTCAGCCTGCTTCTTCCCTTTAAAACTTCCAAGGTTAGAGGAGTCCTTTAATTCTTACCTCTCTCTATTTTATTGCAAACTAGAAACTACTGGATTTTCTACAACCCTCTGGAAAAATGGAGCCTCCTGTGATTTTATTGGTTTTCATCCTATTAGACAATAAATATTCAGAAATACTGCCTTTTGAAACTTTGAGTTTACCTGAGACAAAGAAGTTAGGGGAGAGAGAGTGTGTGAGTGAGAGCAAGATAAAGAGCACACAAAACATTCCCATTCACTCGTTTACTGCTAAAATAACCAGATCTCATGTGAGGCTAAAGCTGAGAGCTGGGAACTCAAGCCAGGGGTGCCATGTGATTTATAGGAACCCAATTACTTGAGCCATCCCTGCTTCCTTCCAGTGCCTTCACTGGCAGAATGGTAGACTCAGGAGCAATAGGCAAGTGAAAAACAACAGCTCTCTGATGCCCACTCCCACGAATCTTTTTGACATAAACTCTTCACCTTGGGCTTCCAGAGGAGCCAGAATAGGACAGTATCGTGAATGTTCTTTAATTCCTAAGACCCATACGGTGATTTGAGGCACCACCTAAAGTTTTTCTGAAGTTTTATTGTCCATTGTACAGTCATCATCTTTGCTTCATCTCTGGATCCTGTTTGCCTAGAAGCACTCTGGATTTGATTTTATTCCAGAAACCACCTTTTATTTATTTATTTTTTTACAATTGCATGGTGATTTGTTATGTGAAGATGCTGTAATTCACATATATGGATTTAGATACTTGAACCCACTAAGTCATAGCTCCTTTAAATTTGGTAGTCTTCCTTTAGTTTCTCTCTCACATCAGTTTTACTTTCAGCTTCCTGAAGAATGGGGCCCTTGTCTTCCAGGTCTAGGTATCCTTTTTTGACAGTTCCTTCAAAACCCTCAAGTTTCCACACAGTCTCTTTGATGTCCCTTTGGTTTTCATTCTTCCTCTTTTGTAGGCCCTTTGAGCTCCCACCTCCCTCTGGTCTGAAGACATTGAACCTATTTTAGTCTTTGTTTCAATTTCCTAAAGTTACAACTCCCTGTATCTAGTGTCACCATCTAGTGTATCTGGGGCACCACCTTCTGTTGCCCTCTCAGGCACATTTGTAGGGAGCTGAACCAGAAGCAGAACACCAAGGAGTTGAACCCGTGCTCCAGTGTGGAGCTCCAGCATCACAGCCAGCAGCTCAATATACTGTACCCAATGCCAGCTTTGTTTGCTGTTGATAGTTGCTTTTTTTTGGACCTTACCTGGGACATCAGTTGGAATATCAATATGTTGTTTCACTTTCTCGTCTTTGGGTTGCTAATTTCTAAGTCCGAGTTTGCTTGAGAAATTCAGGTGGAAGCAGCATCACATTTTACAGCCTAGCAAAAGTCACTCAGCATGTGTGCCCCATTCTGTTCACTAGGTACACATTGCTTTGTCCAGCTCACATTCAGGAGAGAAAATGTCATGGAAAAATTGTCAAAGGGTTTGTAGACATGCTCTAAATGTACTACTTTTAAGTATCAGTTAATGGTTTTCTTCGAGGGAAATGACTCCTCCACTCAGTGTCAGGGAAACTCCATCAAGCTTTTCTCCTGCTGTTGTTTAATATGTGATATGTGCCCTTATTTTGTGGAAAACATCAAATGATGACAAGTCAGTTTCATTGACTGAAACATTTTCATTCACAAAAGTATACAGATCACATCATAAACTTTTATCCTCTGAATTGTGATTTCTCATTAACCTCAAGGGGAAATTTAGGAATTATAGTATAGTTTTAGTTGCTTTAATTGCTATTCACTTTTAATCGATGCTTATATTCTTAGATAACTAATTTACATGAGTAGAAATGTAATAATGGTATTATTTTCATTATAATTCAAATTTCAATATGTGTTGAAGATAAATATTTTAAACTTTGGCTTGTTTTTTACTTCAAAATTTCTCTCAGAATCACTGATTCAAAACTAAAAGAAATAAATAAAAACAATATATATTTTAATGATTTTTTAAATTACCTTTTTATTTTGCTTTAGAAAAAAGCATCACATCAAAAAAGTTCAGAGTATCTAATGGAGAGTGATGACATTTCAAAAAGTATACAAAAAGAACACAGAATCCATGTTGGGATATCTAAACTCTCCAAAATGCAAGCTCCTCAGGAAGCCATTTCTAAAGAATTGGAGGGGTTTGAAGCTTTGATAAGCAAACAAGATGAGATCATTCAGGTTGCAAAAGCTTTTTCAAAGCAAGTGAATGAGTAAGTCAAAACATAGAATCGCAGACAAGAGCTTACATTCGCTAATTTGCCACTAAAGTATAATTCTTAGTGAAACAGATTCCTGAGATTAATAAGGATATAATCTACCTAGACAAAGTGATTTTGGAAAATAATGTTAGTAAATGAAATTACCAGTAAATTTTTAGTGCAGAACAATTTATGTAAATGCTAACAACTCTGTTAACTTAAGTTCAAGGTTACAACTTAAGTGTCTAGCGTCTCTTCCTCCCCCTCCTCCACCTGTTGGGACAATATGACACTTGCTAGTTACCTTTGCTTTATTGTGATCATTGGTATCACCACTGAAGGACGCCTTGAGAAAGATTAAGAAAGAGAGGAAGGAAAGTATAGTGTCTGGAGAAAGAAAGCGCAAGTCCCACCTTTGACGTCTTCCTAGCTGCTTCAGTTGTTGCTGAATACTTGCTTGGCTGTCTCATTCCCCACAGTCATTGTTGTTCTGAATTATCTCTCAATGCCCAAAATCGAGCATTTGCTTCATTTCTCCCAAAAAGTGGGTGAAAAAGCAGGGCTGTTGAAAGTCAGCACCTGAAAACGTCTTTGCTGGTGTTCTCAACCTCTAACTTAGTTCTCAATACAACGATTTCTATGCGTTTTAAAAAGTTACTGTTTTATATATTTAAGTGGCAAAACATGATGTTTTGAAATATTTATATATTAGAAAATGTTTACTAGCATCGAAGAAATCAACATCCATTATATCAGAATTGCTATTTAAATAAAATATTTCTAATGGCATGTGCAAGGATTTTGGGAGCCTTTTGGGAGGAAGCAGATGTCACCGGATCAGTCATACAGCATTGACAGGCATCCTTCTCCCTTGTACTGGGTTTGAGTTACATTGTGAAATTTTTAACTTTAAAAATTAAAAGACCTTAATTATACAGAAACTGTGCTCTGACACATTTTCTGTATTAAAACACTGTTTATTGTGCATGCCCATGGACTCTTACTTTTAAAAAATGAAATTCACGTAAGAATTATTAAGGGGAAAATGAAATACTAAACATTGGTCCTTTCAATCTTCACAGAGCTAATGAAGTGTTAGCAGAGGTCAGAACTAAATATTTTCTCCTGGAGAAACAACAGACTGGAACATTAACCAAGTCTGTTGCTACGCAAACTTCGGTAGCGTCACATAGCGTTGGAAATTGTGCTAATAGTTTCTGGCTCAGCAGAGATCTTACTCCACAACAAAACTTGGAGACTCCTACTTCAGCAACTCAGGCTTCACATCACAACCCTGCAGAGTCTTTGGACACGGTTAGATATATTGCCTTTTTCCCCTTAGGTTTCAGGTTGTTCATATAATTCTTATTTTTAGTTCGTTGAAGTAATTAGTTTGATTGACATATGTGTGCTAGTAATGGTTGTAATTATCCTCATTAATGCAGACATGAAATGCATGTTGCAGCTATTTTTCAAATATATATTTATTTATTTGAGAAGCAGAGTTACAGACAGAGGGAGAGACAGAGAGATCTTCCATTTGCGATTCACTCCCCAAATGGGTGCAAAAGCTGGAGCCTAGCCAATCTGAAGTCAGAAACCAGTGGCTTTCTCCAGGTCTCCCATGCAGGTGCAGGGGTCCAAACACCTTGACCATATTCCACTGCTTTCCCAGGCAGTAGCAGTGAGCTAGCTCAGAAGAGGAGCAATGGGGACAAGAACCAGCACCTGTATGGGATTCCAACACTGCAGGCAGAGGCCTAGTCCACTATGCCACAGTGCCATCCTCAATATTTTGCAACTATTTAATAAACTTAACAAATACAACCAAACTGACATATTTACAAATATTTCAAAACTGCTTTAAGTTAGGTTTTGATAATTGAATATTTTTACCTAGTAACTAAAGATATACTTTGAGATCTGCTAACATATTTTTAACTTGATTTTCATCTGTGGTCCAAGACACTTGTTAAGTTTTGTGCACCATCACATTTTACACTTCTAATCATAGTGAATGATTAGCAAACATTGCATCACAGATGGGTGTTCATTATTTAAAGAGTCCAGGGGTGACTGTTGTGGTGCAGTGACTTGGGTCATCCCTGGAGATGTCCTTGGCCCATATTTGAGTACTACTTTGTGTCTGGATCCTCCACTTCAATCTAGCTTCCTGCCAATGCATCCTGGGAAGTAGCAGATGATGGTTCAAGTGCTTGGGACCCTGTCACCCATGAAAGAGGTTCAAATGAGTTTTCAGCTTCCTGGCTTCAGCCTAATCCAGCCTTAACTGTTCTGGGCATATGGAGAGTTAGCTGTCAGATGAAGCATCTCTCTGTCTCACTGTCACTCTGCCTTTCAGGTAGCTGAAAAGAAATGAACATTAAAAAAGTAAGCCAAGGCAAATGCTTTTGATCATTTTCTTCCATAAGAACACATCCTGAATTACTGCCTTACTTATAGCAAGTTTAGTTCAACTTTTATAAAATGAATCTGTTGCCTGGTAATTGTACAATAGATTTTAAGTAGTTAAATCAAATATATAATTGCATTATTTAAAAGGAAGTTCACTTATGCCTGTCTTATCCATCACTTGAATTGTTGATCATTATGATGGCAATGATATCAGATCTGTAAATTGCAACTACATCATCAGAATCAATATGTTTTTCTATCCAGGATCCTATATAAAGCCACATATTGTCATCCTCCATTGGAGATGTAACACAGACCTTCCAATCCAACCATGTGGTTACAATAATTACAGTCCATTTCTGGCAACTTAAATTGGATCTGATTGTGGAACATTGTACCAATTTTAAAGTTGTTAAAACCCTGTTGACCCCATTTAACACAATTACCTAATTTTGACATTTTTGTGATGGGGGGGGACATTACAAATAATAAAACAATTGTATTGAAAGAAAATAAATAACTACAAATAGCAGCTAGACTTTATTTGTATCTCCTTAAAATATTTTCATCAATACACATGATTTATACTTGGAATCCTATTTAAGATATTTTTATTTCAGAGAAAAATTGCAAAAGCCCATTTTGAATGATGGCTCAGCCTGATTTACTTTTAATGTTTATTTATGTGAAAGCCAATTAGAAGGAGATAGACAGTAAGAATGGGGAGGGAGAGAGAAAGAGAAAGCGATATCTTGCCACCATTGATTTACTCCCCAAATGGCTGTAATAGCCAGGTCTGGGCCAATCTGAAGCCAGAAGCCATCCTTATCTCCCATATAGAAGGTAGTTGTCTGGACCATCTTCAGTGTCTTTACCAGATGTATTAGTGGGACATTGGGTCAGAATCAGAGCAGCCAAGACTCAAACTGGGTCTAATACTGGATGCCAGCATTGCCAGCTGCACCTTAATACATTGTACCATTACTCTGGCCCCTCAGCTTTGTTTTCTAAGTTGACTTGATGATAAATCATAGTCTAGCATATTCGAATTTTCTTAGCATTGCAGCAAAAATCTTAAATGGAGACTCATATAATGGCTTTTTTGTTCATAAATTATCACAGCTGTTTTTT
Source organism: Sylvilagus floridanus (assembly GCA_949820135.1). Lineage (NCBI taxonomy): Eukaryota > Metazoa > Chordata > Mammalia > Lagomorpha > Leporidae > Sylvilagus > Sylvilagus floridanus. The sequence continues at coordinate 18,833,687 of OX463240.1, read as the reverse complement.
TCACCACTTTGTGGGCTTAGTTTCATTCTGTTCTGAAAAACAAAAGGAAAGAATCTGGGTGCAAGTGCTTCAGAGTCATAAAAATGGGCTACAGAATATAAAATAGGCCGGCGCCGTGGCTCAACAGGCTAATCCTCCGCCTTGCGGCGCCGGCACACCGGGTTCTAGTCCCGGTCGGGGCGCCGGATTCTGTCCCGGTTGCCCCTCTTCCAGGCCAGCCCTCTGCTGTGACCCGGGAGTGCAGTGGAGGATGGCCCAGGTGCTTGGGCCCTGCACCCCATGGGGAGACCAAGAAAAAGCACCTGGCTCCTGGCTCCTGCCATCGGATGATCGCGGTGTGCTGGCTGCAGCGCGCCATCCGCGGCAGCCATTGGAGGGTGAACCAGCGGCAAAGGAAGACCTTTCTCTCTGTCTCTCTCTCTCACTGTCCACTCTGCCTGTCAAAATAAAAAAAAAAAAAAAAGAATATAAAATAAAAATGAATGCTAAATACTTCTGTACAGTGTTAATCATGATGCAAGTATGAAACATTGTCAGTAATTACAACCAGAAAATTAAGGTGATATACGATTTTACAATAGATGATGAAAGAATACATACATATGTGAGAATAATGGAAGATTTTTTTCAGGAAATGTATCCCCACTTTTTAAAAATAAAATCAGTGCTTATGTTTTAATATTTTTAGAAAAGTTTAAGTAGTTTATTTTAAGCTTATCATAGTAGGTCCACAATATACTTGGTTTCTTAATGAGGCAATAATTTGCAAAATCATACTAGATTTAGGTAAAAATCACTATTCTATCACAATACACCACTGCCAAATGCCTTGGAAGAGTTTCTATGCATTTTTCCATTGTTCACAAAATCCATATTTGCAAAAACACATGTTTTCTACAGTTGTGGCAGATTGAGTTATTTCTACTTGGAGAAATCTAATAATATTATGAGAGGTGATAACATACTATCTAAATGATAGAAAAGAGTAGGGTAATGAATGGGACATCCATACAACCAAATTAACAGATTTTAGCTTTGATTCCAGAAAGCAACACATTAAGAAAATAACTGAATTATTTTACCCATCTCCTTTATTTTTAAGAGTTGAGTATTTTGTATTATTCATAGGATATATCAGCATATTCTGATTTTAAGAAAAATGATAAGTTAATGCTTTCACCTATGATTTCACTATGACTGTTGTTAAAGCAAGGTTTCTCCATGTTCCTAACAGTGAGCATTTTTTGAATCTCTCACCATTATATGAAGTTTAACCTTGCCACTTAACACATTTGCAGTGATAAGAAATTGCTACATGTATGTTTTTTGCTAAATTTTCATTCCAAACTGGAATTCTAATTTAATCATAGCATATTTTGGCCTGTGTATAAGTGATTCTATAATTTTATTATTTGTTATACAAATACATTATCATAAAATAACAAGAATGAAAATTAGCCTGAAAATTATCCACTGATTGGATATTTTCAATATAGAAATCTTTGTTGACCATTGAAATATAAAATATTGAGAGCAGTTTTTATAGGGTAAAACTTACCTGCTTGTCAAGAAACTGCTTCCAAATTCTTTTCTCTGCAACAAAATGCATGTATTTAATACTTGTAAAACTGCAAAAATATTTGCAAAATTAGAAAAACAATGTAATTTATAAACTGGCAAGTATAATTTCCTCTGTATGTTAAAATATTTATAATTCTATCTTGAACTACAACAGTTTAAATGGGCAGACTAACTTGATTTTGTTTAAACTCAGTGCATATTTCCTACTTCTTAAAATATTTATGTGATGGACAGAATTACAGAGAGAGAAGAGAGGTAGAGAGACAAATCAATCTTCCATCCACTGGTTCACTCTTTGAATGACCACAATGGCTGGGGTTTGGCCAAGCTGAGGCCGGGAGCCAGCAGCTTCTTCCAGGTTCCCGACATGGGTGACAGCTTACAAACACTTGGACCATCTTCCACTGCTTTCCCAAGCGCATTAGCAGGGAGATAGACTGCATGGAAGCAGAGCAGGCAGGACTTGAACTCACACCCATATAGGATGCCAGAGCTTGCTGTGCCACAGTGCAAGTCCCACATTCTGATTTATAAAAGATTTGAGTTCTCCCTCAAATACAGCAGGATGTCAAAACTATAATTTAAAAATACCAATAATCCCTGAAAAACTATAGAGAGATGTGCACATGTGCAGTGTTCACAGCTATGAACTTAATCTCTAGAAGACAATGCTGCATTGTTTTCTGAGCAGCGATCTCAAGTCTAATTTGGCCATAGCCTGTCAGCACATCATTGCTGAGTGAGTACATTTGTTTCTGTATTGGATGTGCTTCGTTACTGCTGTGGAGTTCACTTTCTGAAATATCCCTTCAATGCTTCTCCATTTTTAAACTGTTATTTAAAAAGAATTTTCAGAAAGACTGCAAACTCAAGGGAGAAAAACACATTTCCATTTTGGTTTCATATTGATCTTTTTAGTAACTTTCTTGTTGGAATTGTTGGCTTTTAGGTAGCAAGTGGCACTCCCTTTCCCTGTCTGAGTTCATGGGAATTGCAGCAGCTGCACATACATTGGTCATCTGACACTGGACTCAGGGGTCCCAAGCAGCATGTTAAGCTGGGCACCAAATACCTGCCATGACAGTGTCTTTTAACAGGTCATCTAATGTTGGAAAGTTTTCACTTGTGGGTACGAGCTGAAGCACAGCAACCTCCTACCAGTAAGGATGGAAGCAGTATTCAACACTCAAGGCCCTTTGACCAATTGCTCTTTGAACGGAAGATCCCTCCCTATGGTCTGGAAATTTGGTTTTACACTATGAGATTGTATATCTTACCTGGTTCTCAAAGGCAGTTGTCCTCAGCTGTCATATCTGGTGTAAAGCAGTAAAGAATGAAAGAAAGCCTGGAGGAGAATTTTTGTAAAGGGAGGCCACTTCTACAAGTACCCGTTACTTTAACATTCAGCTAGCCATCCATCCATCATCCATCCATCCATCCATCTAGATATGTGAATGATAGAGCAATAGGGAGAGCAAGAAATCTTCCATCCAGTGGTTCACTCCCTGAATGTTGGCAACTACCAGGACTGGACCAGGCTGAATCAGGAGCCTGGAACTCCATCTGGGTCTCTATCAAGTGTAGCATAAACACAGGCATCATTGCCATAATCTGCTGCCATGCAGGCACACCAGTAAGAAGCTGGATTTGAATAATGGATGAGATCTGATCCCTAGATACTCTGATGTCATCCTGTCACACCACAATGCCCACCATCCATGTATTAATTTTTCCCCCCAATCCTGGGGTTTATTGATTGCATTAAAATTTCTAAAAATTTTAAGTGTTTTTTTAATTTAACTTTTAATTATTAGTTATTAACAAACTCATTTTACTTTGTACATGTAAATCTAAGGACCTAATAACTTTCCCCTCCACCTTTACACTCTCCCCATCTCTCCCTGCCAAACTTTTTCCTCCCCCCCCTTTTTTTAGTTTTTGAGATAACATTTCAAATTTGCATTACAGTACGAAGGCTTAACACTTCCCAGAATAAGAAGTTTAACAAGTAAAAAGCAAAAGACCCTAGTTTAGTGGAAAAAATAGACAATGGGTATAAAAATAATGTACAATAAATTTTGAAGTAGTCACAGATCATTGAAACTAGAGTAATATAACATATTTAACCACTGGTTTCACAAAGATATATAACAAAAGTTTACAAAACAGTATTTTCAATAATGCTAATACAGACATTTCTTTTTTCTTCTATTTTATTTTTAATTTTAGCCCCTATAAATAAAGGAGAGCATGCAGTATTTGTTTTTCTAGGTCTGGTTTATTTCAGTCATCATGATGTCCTCCAGTGGCATCCATTTGACTTCAAATGGTAGAATTTCCTTCTCTTCTTTCTACCTGAATACTATTCCATTGTGTATATCTACCACATTTTCTTTATCCATTTACCTGATGGTGGACACCTTCATTGATTCCCAATGTTGGCTCTTGTGAAGAGTTTCTATGAACATAATTTTGAAGGTATCTCTTAATAGTATTCAAGTCTCTGAGATATACCCAATGTGGGATTGTTGGATCATATGGCAAATCTAGTTCTAGTTTTGTTTTGTTTTTTTCAGATATCTCCACACTATTTTCCACAGTGGCTTCAGTAATTTATATTTCCACCAATAGTGTATAAGTGTTCCCCTTTCTCTACATCCTCACCAGCATTTGTTGCTCTCTGTTTTGGATTGTAGCCATTCTGACAGGGGTGAGGTGATATCTCATTGTGGTTTTGATTTGCATTTCCCTGATGGCTTGGGATGCTGAGCCTGTTTTCACATATTTGTTGGCCATTTGTATTTCTTCTTTTGAGAACTGTCTAGTAAAGTCCTTTGCCCATTTCTCAATTGGATTATTTATTATTGTTGAGTTTTTAAAGTTACTGATATATCTGGAATATTAATCCTTTGCCAGAAAAGTGATTTGCAAATATTTCCCCATTCTTTTGGATGTCTCTTCACTCTATTGATTATTTTCTTTGCTGTGCAAAAGCTGCTGAGTCCTATATAGTCCCATTTATTTAGTTCTGCTTTTGTTGGGTGTGCTTGGGGATCTTATCCAATAAGCCATCCCCTACAGCAATGTCTTGGAGTGATTTTGCTATGTGTTCTTCCAGCAACTTCATAGTCTCAGGTCTAAAATTTAAGTCTTTTATCCATCTTGAATTTATTTTTTGAATATGGTGATAGGTATGGTTCTAATTTCATTCTTCTACACATATAAATCCAGTTTTGCCTGCACCATTTGTTCAAGAGACTATCCTTACTTCCACTGTTTGAGCACTTTTGTCAAAAATCAGTTGGCTTGTATGTATGTGGATTAATTTCTGGGCTCTCTGTTCAGTTCCATCATTCTATGTATTGGGCTTTTTTTTTAACTTTTATTTAATGAATATAAATTTCCAAAGTACAGCTTAAGGATTACAGTGGCTCCCCCCCCCCCATAACTTCCCTCCCACCTGCAACCCTCCCCTTTCCCGCTCCGTCTCCCCTTCCATTCACATCAAGATTCATTTTCAATTCTCTTTATATACAGAAGATCAATTTAGTATAAATTAAGTAAAGATTTCATCAGTTTGCACCCACACAGAAACACAAAGTATAAAGTATTGTTTGAGTACTAGTTATAGCATTAAATCACAATGTACAGCACATTAAGGACAGAGATCCTACATGAGGAGTAAGTGCACAGTGACTCCTCTTGTTGACTTAACAAATTGACACTCTTGTTTATGGCATCAGTAATCACCCTAGGCTCTTGTCATGAGTTGCCAAGGCTATGGAAGCCTTTTGAGTTCACCGACTCTGATCATATTTAGACAAGGTCATAGTCAAAGTGGAAGTTCTCTCCTTCTTTGATGGCCCATTCTTTCCACTGGGATCTCACTCGCAGAGATGTATTGGTTTTTACGCCAGTACTATGCTGCTTTGATCACTATAGCTTTGTAGTATGCTTTGAAGTCAGGTAGATGCCTCCAGCTTGACTTTTCTCATTCAGGATTGCTTTGGCTATTCTGGGTCTTTTGTGATTCCATATAAACTTTAGGATTGCTTTTCTAGTTTTGTAAAGAGTGTCATTGGTAGTTTGATAGGGATTGCATTGAATCTGTAGACTGCTTATATAGAATAGACATTTTAATGATTTTGAATCTTTCAATCCAAGAGCAAGTGGTATCTTTCCATTTTTTTGGAGTCCTTAGTGACCTCTTCTTCAATGTTTGATACTTTTCATTGTATAAACCTTTCGCTTCTTTGGTTCAATTTATTCCTGAACAGTTGATTTTTTGGTGCCTATTGTGAATGAAATTTCTTTTTTCTTTTTTGACAGTGAATGAAATTTCTTTCTTGATTTTTTTTTCTGTGAGTTCATCATTAACCTAGAAAAAGCACTCGATTTTGTATATTTATTTTGTAACTTGCAACATTACTGAATTGGTTTATCAATTCTAACAGCTTTTTGGTGGAGTGTTTAGGTTTGTCCACATAAATCGTGTCATCTAAAAACACATATGATCTTGCTGAAATTGCTTTACAAAATGTTCTCTATAAAGTTATGGTTTCTTTAACATGAAAGTAAGGGACTTTTCAAGAAGGGCATCTCATTTTTTTCTATGTAAAATGTATACTATTAAATGCTGTGGCCCAGGAGTGCAGTGGAGGATGGCCCAGGTGCTTGGGCCCTGCACCCCATGGGGAGACCAGGAAAAAGCACCTGGCTCCTGGCTCCTGCCATCGGACGAGCGCAGTGTGCCGGCCGCAGCGCGCCGACCGCGGCGGCCATTGGAGGGTGAACCAACGGCAAAGGAAGACCTTTCTCTCTGTCTCTCTCTCTCACTGTCCACTCTGCCTGTAAAAAAAAAAAAAAAAAATTTTGAGTGTAATAGAAGATAATATCATCTATTATACATTGAAAATATATATATAGGAGAACTATTGAGGAAAATAATATTACATTGGTAGTTCCTTCATTCAAGTTATGTAAGAATGTGATTTATACTTTATGTAATTTTTATTTATGATAACATAAGATTCTACCAGTAACTGTTCTTTCCAGCATATTGTAGTGAGTTATCCCCCCCCCCCATATTCTACTTGGTGATGCTGTTGACACATTGTTCAATTTCTAAAGTTTGCCCTCCAGGATCGTGACACCTCAACTTTATGGGAAAGATGTTTTCAGATCATTGAAAATATTAGGAGTCAACAAAATTTGCTTTCAAGCCAGGATAACGGTATTTATATTACTTTATCACGATCTCCATGAACTATTTATTATGTCATGTGTAGGAGTATTTAAAGCCTATTGGGATATTTTATTAGATAATAACTTTTATGTAAAATATTTAAGTAAGAATATTCTAGAGATAGCTGCAATATATTTTGAAATATTTCTTCACATTTCATAATTAAGTGGATAATTAAAATTAATAACTTCTTAGAACCGTATTTGTGAATTGTATGAAATGTGTTTATATTAAATAATTTTTAAAAAATATGATCAAACTTAAAAAACAAATGTTTCAAAAACTTGACTACATTTTTACAACATGTATTTTAAAGGCAGAGATAGAGGGAGGGAGAGACAGAGAGGTTCATTTGCTTCTTCACTCCCCAGATGGACACAATGGACAGGGCTGGGCCTGGCCAAAGCCAGAGCCTGGAACTCCACCCAGGTCTCCCACATGGGTGTCAGGGGCCCAAACACTCGGGCTGTCTTTCGCTACTTTCCCAGGTGCGTTAGCAGAGAGCTGCAATGAAAGCGGAGCAGTCGATGCCTTCATACAGGATGCTGGCATCAGAGCCGCTGCTGACCTTGCTGGTCTACGATGCCGGCCCCATCGCTAACTTCCTCAAAGAAATGAAAATTAAAGAGTTATACATTGGTTTCCTTACCTCTCATTCTAGAAAGTCATGCATCTAACAATTGAATCTGAAAAGTCGAATTTTCTGAATACTCATGTCCATATGAATACAGCACTGTTGTGTTATAATATACACAGGATGGTTTTTATCTAATATTTTCCCAGTAGAATTTTTACATGACATTATGACAATACCACTTTCTTTACTTATTTGCTTAATATTCCATGATGAAAATACCCATGGAATACTTTAAAATTAGTTTTTCTAGAAGTGGGTAATGGAAAATTCAGTTTATGGAAACACATGAAAGTGAAAAAAATCATCTTTTATACAGTACAGAGTTGTTCTAGTAAGTACAAAGTCATTCATTGATTGTAAAATCTGACTTGACTTGTTTTTACCTTTGTACTAATTAAATGCCACCTTTCTAAAATAACGTGTATGAAACAGATTAAGGCTAAATGTACTTTTTAATCATATTTTCCTATTGGGGTAACATAAAATCACTAGGAATTTTGTTTAATATATGTGACTGTTTTTATATTTAAGCCATCTTCAAGTTTGGTCTAGTCTTTAAAAGAATTAAGGACCATATTTTTAACTGATACTTTATTCCCATGATAATGCAACTAGTTTAACTTAAATAGTATACATAAAATTTGCCTTGTTTCAGATGTGGAAAGCACAACACAATTTCAGTAGCAAACGAGATGGAGGTATGTTGTCAAATTTCGTGAATGCATTGATTTATGCATAAACTGTAAGTAGCAAGTGGCATCCCTTTTTATTTTTGGTTCACTACTTTACATAAAGCTAATGAACTGTGTGAACATATCAACATTATAATGAGGAATATATTTATTATATAGTCTTCATATCCCATAGCTTAAAAAATATCTCGAAAAGGTCTATGGGCCTCTCTTTTTCTGACTCTACACTTTGTACGCTTCTGCCGTCTCTGCTACTGTCAGCCTACATACGAAAGCTGTTTTCAGAAGACAGTGGCAGCATCAGCTTCTCAAGTGCATGGTAGTGACATAAGGGCCATCTCAAGTCCTTGTCGTAGCCAGTCAAGCAATGACAGTTCACAAGCAGCTGCTTGACAGTAGACTTAACATCCGGGCTCATTTACTTTCACCCTCAAGAAAGTTTCCAAAATCCTTAGCAAGGAACAAAAGCACAAATCCATTTGTCAAGACTAACCAGCCTACTTATGATACCACAAGTTCTCTTCCTGAACTCTATCTCTTTGCAGTCAGTCTGCTTTCCATCTATCGGGTGTACTTTTTCCTTGTACTGTCAACTTCCATGCCACTGCCACTACAAAAACCTACAGTAATGACATAAAATTAGAAACAATTTCTCTTCTGTGTGTGTTATGATAGTGCCCTACTTTATTCCTATCTCCATAGGGAAGTTGCCTCCTCATCTATATTTTTTATAAAGATGTATTTATTTATTTAAAAGTTACAGTTCCACACACACAGAGAGAGAGAGAGAGAGGTCTTCCATCCACTGGTTCCCTCCCCAATTGGCCATAATGGCTGGAGCCAGGAGCTTCCTCTGGTCTTCCCATGCAGGTGCGGGGGCCCAAGGACTTGGGTCATCTTCTACTGCTTTCCCAGCCATAGTAGAGAGCTGGATCAGAAGTGGAGCAGCTGGGACTTGAACTGGTGCCCATATGGGATGTGGTGGCTTTACCCTCTCTGCCATAGCGCTGGCCCCTTCATCTATATTTTTAGACATAGCATATGGTTATTTAGAGATGGGCAGTATTATCTTCATCTTTAATCACATTGTTAAGCTGAGGAAAGAATGAAAAAGAAGAAAAATACAGGATCACTGATATTTAACTCACAGTAATAATTCCATTGTGTAAATATAGACAAATTATATCTAATAGTAAGTTTGTACTTTAGTAATATATACAAATTTTTCTTGAAATTATCAGCTTGTACTGATTTAAGCAGTTAATTATGACATCTTTGATATTAAAAAAAAATGGAATTCTTTCTTTTTTTTCCAGCTACTGAGGAACTTAAAAAGTGACCTAGGAATCAACGAGTCCAGTTTAAGTCAACATGTATTTTTAAAAGTGTCAAAAGAATATGTACACATTTTAAAGAAAAAATATGCTCTGTATTACAAACAATTACTGACCACTGCTTATGTAACACATTTACCATTTACTTATGCTCTATATCATAAAATTTTACTGACCACTGCTTATGTAACACACCTGTTATTTCTTTTTAAATATATTATGTGGGAAAATCTTCATTAATTGAAAACATTTAGTGTTATGTATCTACAATTGAAATTTTGTTTTTCCAATTTGTATTTTTTGAAAGACAGAGATAGTGGTAAGGGAGGGAGCAAGAGAAAGGGAAAGGGGAGAAGAGGGGGAAACAGAGAGATCCCCCTTCCAATAGTGCAGTACCCATATATCTGCAGTGAAGTATAGGTGGGCTGTGCTGAAGCCAGGATCCAGGAATTCAATTCAGGTCTCCTACTTATGTGGCAAGGATCCAATTACTTGTTCTATCACTCGCCACTTCCCAGAGTACACATTATTGGAAGCTAGGAATCAGGATGGGAGCCTGGTCTTGCTAGGGATTCCACCAGAGATTCAGGATATTTCAAACGGCATCTTAACTTCTGTTCCCAATGGCAGGCCAGTTGCAGCACATGAAATTGTTTGTTGGGATGTATAACTAACTTAGCACAGATTTTGCAAATGAAAACCAGTATGATTAACTTTTACAAACTCAACTGTCCAAGTGGTGGCCATTATACAGCACCCAGAAAACCAAGTTGAATTGAATACTTTAGTGGGATTAATTAAGGGCTTCTTTGTTTTTGCCAATTTTTGCTACTACATACAAACCTAATGATTTGGATAGACATCATTTTGGTATACTGATACTCTGGCCAGTGTCAATACCATTGCTTGGATGCAATATAATTTTATAGTGCTACCAAAATCATGTAATTTTAACTTTAGGCATTGATTCATACACCTTCTTCATGGAGAAATTATGTTTACCTATGGCTTTCCATGTTTCCTTTTTAATTTATAATTTATAATTTAGGAAACAATCTTAAAATTTAAAAAAATTAAGTTTTAGTACAAATAATTTGCCCTCTTAAAGAAAGTGAGAGTCATCTGCTGACATTATGCCATCAGCTCTGACTACTTTGGAATATATTTCCTATAAGTATGGACATACTAAATACAATAAAACACTCAGAATCACAAAGTTAACACTATTCTGTGTATCGGCATATTCTTTTCAAGTTTTGTTACATGTCTTGTGATGTCCTGGATGATAAGAGAGTCCCATTTAGATCCATGAATTTCTTTTAGTTGTTGCCTTTCTTAGATTTCTTCAATCTGAGGGAGTTCCTTCCTTTTCTTTGACATTAATGACCATGAATCTTTTGAAGACTAAATTCCAATCATGCAGAATGTCCTTGACTGGATATTTTCTGATATTTCAGTATAATTAGGTTAGGATTATACAGTTTTTGTTAAGGGCATAACAGAAGGGATTCTGTGATCATTGCATACTGTCATGTAACCTACACTTTTGATTTCTCCTGTTACTAGTGATGTTGCAGATGCTGTCTGTTGCATTTCTCCTCTGTAGTGTTCCTTTTTTACATTTCACTTAGTTTTAATCAGGTTTCATCATTTGAGACTAAATATCTATTCTTTCTCAATTTTTATGATTCAATTTTTATGTTTTTTATTTTTTAGAATGCATATTTAATAAATATAAATTTTGAAAGTACAACTTTTGGATTATAGCTGTTTTCCCTTGCATAACCACCCTTCCATCCAAAAATCATCCCACCTCCTGTTCCCTCTCCCATCTCATTCTTCATTAAGATTAATTTTAATTATCTTTATATACAGAAGATCAACTTAATACATACTAAGTAAAGTTTTCAACAATTTGTACCCACACAGACACACAAAGTATAAAGTACTGTTTGAAGAATATTTTTACTATTAATTCTCATAGTACAACACATTAAACACAGAGATCCTACATGGAGAATAAGTGCACAGGGACTCTTGTTTTTTATTTAACCATTGATACTCTTACATTTATGACATCAGTAATAACCTGAGGCTCTTGTCATGAGCTGCCAAGGCTATGGAAGCCTCTTGAGTTCACAAACCCCGAACTTATTTGGACAAGACCATAATCAAAGTGGAAATTCTCCCCTACCTTCAGAGAAAGGTACCTCCTTCTTTGATGGCCCATTGTTTCTGCTGGGATCTCACTCACAATGATCTTTCATTTAGGTCATTTTTTGCCACAGTGTCTTGGCTTTCCATGCCTGAGAAACTATCATGAGCTTTTTAGCCAGATCTGAATGCCTTAAGGGCTGATTCTGAGGCCAGAGTGCTGTTTAGGGCATTTGCCATTCAATGAGTCTGCTGTGTATACTTGTATGCTGCTTCCCATGTTGAGTCGTTCTCTCCTTTTTAATTCTATCAAGTATTATTAGCAGACACTGATCTTTTTTATGTGATCCCTTTGACACTCAATACTATCTTTATGATCCATTATGAACTTAAACTGACCACTTTAACTAGTAAGATGGCCTTGGTACCTGCCAACTTAATGGAATTTGGAGTCCATAGCACGTTTTTAGCTTTACCTTTAGGGGTAAGTCCAAGTGAGCCTCTGCTGAACTGTACATCTCTTCCCTCTCTTATTGCCACTCTTATTTTTAACAGGGATAAATCTTCAGTTGGATTCTAACTGCTAAGAATAATTGCATGTTAAATAAAGAGATTGACCAATGGTATTAAGTAGAAAAAGAAAATACTAAAAAGAATAAAATAGTAAGTTTTTCCTTGACAGTAAGGACAAGGGCTGATCAAATCACTGTTCCTCATAGTGTCAGTTTCACTTCCACCATTTTCGATTTAGGTGCTTGGTTAGTTGTCACAGATCAGGGAGAACATATGATATTTGTCCCTTTGGGACTGGATTAGTTCACTCAGTATGATGTTTTCCAGATTCCTCCATTTTGTTGCAAATGACTGGATTTCATTTCTTTTATTGATGAGTAGTCTTCTACAGAGTACATATCAAATGATTTCTTTATCCAGTGTACTGTTGATGGGCATTTATGTTGATTCCATGTCTTAGCTATGGTGAATTGAGCTGCAATAAACACTGAGGTGCAGACAACTCTTTTATTTGCCAATTTAATTTCCTTTGGGTAAATTCCAAGGAGTGGGATGGCTGGGTTTTATGGTAGGGTTCTATTCAGGTTTCTGAGGAATCTCCAGATGGACTTCCATAGTTTGCTTTCCCACCAACAGCAGGTTAGTGTCCCTTTTTCCCCACATCCTCACCAGCATCTGTTGTTGGTAGATTTCTGTATATAAGCCATTCTAACTGGGGTGAGGTGAAACCTCATTGGGGTTTTGATTTGCATTTCCCTGATGGCTGGTGATCCTGATCATTTTTTCATGTGTCTGTTGGCTGTTTGGATTTCCTCTTTTGCAAAATGTCTATTGAGGTCCTTGGCCCATCTCTTGAATGGATTGATTGTTTTGTTGTTGTGGCGTTTCTTGATCTCTTTGTAGATTCTGGTTATTAATCCTTAATCAGTTGCATAATTTGTGATTATTTTCTCCCATTCTGTTGATTGCCTGTTCACTTTAATGACCTTTTCTTTTGCAGTACAGAAACTTCTCAATTTGATGTAATCCCATTTGTTAATTTTGGCTTTGTCTACCTGTGCCTCTGGGGTCTTTTCCAAGAAGTCTTTGCCAGTACCTATATCTTGCAGAGTTTCTCCAATCTTCTTTAATAATTTGATGATTTCAGGCTGTGGTTTTGATCTTTAATCCATGTTAAGTGGATTTTTGTGTAAGGTGTAAGGTAGGGGTTTTGCCTCATACTTCCGCAAGTGGAAATCCAGTTTTCCCAGCACCATTTCTTGAAGAGACTGTCCTTGCTCCAGGAATTGGTTTTAGCTGCTTGATCAAATTTAAGTTGTATTGATGTCTAGTTATATTGATGTTTAGTATTTTTACTCTGTTCCATTGGTCTTGCCATCTGTTTCTGTATCAGTACCATGGTGTTTTGATTATAACTGCCCTGTAGTCTATAGTATGTCTCGAAATCTGGTATTGTGATGCCTCTGGCTCTGTTCTTGTTTTACAAGATTCTCTGGCCATTCGAGGTCTCCTGTGCCTCCATGTGAATTTCAGCATCATTTTATCCAGATCTGAGAAGAATGTCTTTGGTATTTTGATTGGTATTGCATTGAATCTATAAATTGCTATTGGGAGAATGGACATTTTGATGATGTTGATTCTTCCAATCCATGAGCATGGAAGATTTTCCCACTTTTTGATATCCTCTTCTCTTTCTTTAAAGTTTTGTAATTCTCATCATAGACATCTTTGATATCCTTAGCTAAGTTTATTCCAGGGTATTTGCTTTTTTATTGTCGCTATTTTGAATGAGATAGATAGAAGTTCTTTCTCAGCCATGGCATTGTCTGTTTATAGAAAAGATGTTGATTTTTGTGCATTGATTTTATATCCTGCTACTTTGCCAAACTCTTCTATGAGTTCCAATAGTCTCTTAGTAGAGTTCTTTGGGTTCCCTAAATAAATAATCATATTGTCTGCAAAGAGGGATAATTTTAATTCTTCCTTCCCAATTTGTATCCCTTTAATTTCTTTTTCTTGCCTAATGGTTCTGGCAAAAAATTTCCAGTACTATATTGAATAGCAATGGTAAGAGTGGGCATCCCTGTCTGGTAACAGATCTCAGTGGAAATGCTTCAAACTTTTCCCCATATGATATCAGCCTTGGATTTTCTATAAATTACCTTGATTGTGTTTTGGAATGTTCCTTTTATACCCAATTTGTTTAGTTTTCATCATGAAAGGGTGTTGTATTTAATCGAATGCTTTCTCTGCATCTATTGAGATAATCAAATGGTTTTTCTTCTGCAGTCTGTTAATGTGGTGTGTCACATTGATTGATTTGCGAATGATGAGCCATCCCTGCATTCCAGGGATAAATCCCACTTGGTCTGGGTTGATGATCTTTCTGATGTGTTGTTGCATTCTATTAGCCAGAAATTTATTGAGGATTTTGGCCTCTATCCATCAGGGAAATAGGTCTGTAATTCTCTTGTCTGCATCTTTTTCAGGTTCAGGAATTAAGGTGATGCTGGTGTCATAGAAAGAATGTGGGAGGATTCCCTCTCTTTCAATTGTTTTAAATGGTTTGAGGATAATTGGAGTTAGTTCTTCTCTAAATGTCTGGTAGAATTCAGCAGTGAATTTGGTCCTTGGCATTTCTTTGTAGGGAGGGCCTTTATTAATGATTCAATTTCTGACTTGCTTATGAGTCTGTTTAGGTTTTTTGTGTCTTCATAGTTCAATTTAGGTAGGTTGTATGTGTCCAGCAATCTATCCATTTCTGCTAGATTTCCCTGCTTGTTGGCATACAATTCTTTGTAGTAATTTCTGATGACTCCTTATTTCTGTGGTGTCTGTTATTACATTCCCTTTTTCATCTCTGATTTTATTGATGTGGGTCTTTTTTTTTTAGCTAGTTAGGCGAATGGGGTATCAATTTTCTTTATTTTTTCAAAAAAACAGCTCTTCATTTTGCTGATCTTTTGTAATTTTTTTGGATTCAATTCTCTTGATTTCCTCTCTAATTTTAATTATTTCTCCTCTACTAGTTTTGGGTCTGGTTTGCTGCAGTTTTTCTAGATCCTTGAGATGCATTGATAGCTCATTTATTTGGTGCCTTTCCAATTTCTTGATGTAGGCACCTATTGATATAATCTTTCCTCTTAATGCTGCTTTTGCTGTATCCCATAAATTTTGATATGTTGTGTTGTTATCCTCATTTACTTCCAGAAAGTTTTTGATTTCTCTTTGATTTCTGTATGACCCACTGTTCATTTTGGAGCATGTTGTTCAGTCTCCATGTGTTTACATATGCTCTAGAGATTCCTGAGTTGCTGATTTTTAGCTTTATTCCATTGTGGTCTGAGAGATGCATGTATGATTTTGATTCTTTTGAATTTGCTAAGACTTGCTTTATGGCCTAGTATGTAGTCAGTCCTAGAGTAGGTTCCATGTACTGCTGAGAAGAATTTATATTCTTTAAGTGCAGGATGAAAAGTTTTATACATATCTGTTAGATCCATTTGGTCTATATGTCAATTAAATCTACTGTTTCTTTGTTGATTTTCTGTCTGGTTGATCTGTCCTTTGCTGAAAGTGAAGTTTTGAATTCCCCCACTACTACTGTATTAGAGTCTTAGTCTCCTTTCAGTCTCTTAACATATCTTTTAAATATCCTGGTGCCCTGTAACTATGTGCATAAATGTTTATAATAGTTACATCTTCCTGTTGGATTGATCCCTTAATCATTATATAGTGTCCATTTTTGTTTTCTTTTAACAGTTTTGGTGTTAAAGTCTATTTTGTCTGATATTAAGATGGCTATGCCAGTTCATTTTTCATTTTGGTTGGCATGGAATATCTTTTGCCAACCTTTTACTTTCAGTCTTCATGCACCTTTGTTGGAAAGATGTGTTTCTTATGAGCTGCAAGTAGATGGGTTTTGTTCCTTAATCCATTCAGCCAGTCTGCAAATTTTAACTGGAGAGTTGAGGCTATTTACATTCATTATGACTATTGGTAAGTAACGACTTGCCCTGTCATTTTTCCAAAGATATTTCTAATATATATTTGAACTTCCTGTGATCTTTTACTGAGAGATATTTTTCCTTTACCTTCTTTCGTGTTGATGACAGTGTTTTTGTGTGTAACACATGTTAAGCATCTTTTGCAGGGCTGGATGAATGGTGACAAATTCTTTCAATTTCTGTTTGCTATGAAAGGTCTTTATTTCACCTTCATTCACAAATGAGAGCTTTGCATGATATAATATTCTGGGCTGGCAGTTTTTTCTCTTAGTGCTTGGGCTATATCTCTCCATTCCCTCCTAGCCTGTAGGGTTTCTGATGAGAAGGCTGCTGTGAGTCTAATTGGAGATTCTCTGATGGTAATCTGGCATTAATCTCACACATTTTAGAATCTTTTCTTTATGTTTCACTGTGGTGAGTTTGATTACAATGTGTCATGGAGAGTATCTGTCCTGTTCCTGTCCATTGGGAGTTCTGTGTGCTTCCTGTACTTGAGGTCTCTTTCTTTCTCCAAACTTATGAAGGTTTCTACTAGTATCTCACTAAAAAGGCCTTCTAATCCTTTTTCTCTCTCCATGCCTTCAAGAAGTCCCAGAACCCGAATGTTGGGTTTTTTATTAGTATCCTGTAGATTCCCAATAATATTTTTTAGATTTCTAATTTCCTCTTCTTGTCTTTGGTTTGACTATATACTTTGCTGTGCTCTGTCTTCTAAGTCTGATATTCTCTCTTCTGCCTCACTGATTCTGTTTTTAAGGCTCTCAACTGCATTTTTATTTGTTTTTCTGAATTTTTCATTTCATTTTGATTTCTCTTCAATATCTCAATTCCATGTTCTATTGGATTCTTCATTTCATTTTGATTCTTCCAAAGATTTCATTTTCTTGAGAGAGATTTTCTTTCATGTCCTGCATGGATTTCAGTAGTTTCATGCATTTGTTTTTGATTACTTCTAAGTAGTCTTATCATCAAGTTTTTTAGTTCCATTTCTTGCATTTCTTCTTTCTCATCAACTTCATAATCTTGTATTGAAGTGTCATGTTCTTTTTTTTTTTTTTTGAAGGCAAAGTTAGACAGTGAGAGAGAGAGAGAAACAGAGAGAACAGTCTTCCTTCCATTGGTTCACCCCCCACTACGGCCAGCATGTTGCGCCAATTTGAAGTCAGGAGCCAGGTGCTTCCTCCTGTTCTCCTATGTGGGTTCAGGGCCTAAGCACTTGGGCCATCCTCCACTGCCTTCCCGGGCCACAGCAGAGAGCTGGACTGGAAGCAGAGCATCCAGGACAGAACCGGCACCCCAACCAGGACTAGAACCCGGAGTGCCAGTGCTGCAGGTGGAGGATTAGCCTAGTGAGCCATGGCGCTGGCCAAGTGTCTTCCTTATTCTTGTTTCTTGGATTGTTCCAATTGTGGTTTGGCATTTGTGGAGATACTCATTGATTTCTTCTTCTCCCCCCCCCCCACTTCAGTGCCTTTTATTGTTTTACAATGACTTTGTAGATAATTGGACTGTCTGAATCTCTAGAGGCTTGTGGTGGGTGTGGCCAGAGATCTCTGTTCAGTTTTTCAAGATTAAGGGCATGCCTAAGGTGACACCCCCAGGTTTGGCATGGTAAATCTTCCCTCCCTTTTATTTTTTAATCAAATGGGAAGCAATTCTGCTCAGCTGAGCTCTTCTCCTTGATGGCAATCAGTGCCTGAGTGCTAGCATGATTGGGCATAATATTCATCTGCTCTGTTCCAAGGACCACACAAAGGATCTGTGCAGTCCTCAGTATAAGTTCATATTCCCCTGCAAAGTCTCTCCCGGGTAATCAGAGCTGTCTGAGCTTGTGGCATCTGCCAGTGAGACTCAAGGTCTCAGCCACACCTTGAGTTCTCCCATACACCCTCAGGGTTTTTTTCCCACAGTTCAGTTCAGAAGCATCACACAGTCACAAGTTCCTAGCCGCCTGTTATTTCTCCCTACCAGAGTCTGGAGTCTCCACTCAGCTGATTGCTGGTTGCAGCCCAGAGCTGGCACAGCTGTTACATATGTCCAAAATGGCGCTTACTCTGTTGGCTCCTATGTCTTTGTAAGGTGATTTGAGAGAAATGTGTCTGTACTGTCCCTTTTATTTTCTATCTCCTCTAGTTAGGCTAGTGTACTTTCCCCCACAGGGCTTCAAGCCTCATTCCCTCTAGGCCCTTCCTGCTGCTTTTTGGCCAGTGTCTCAGGCTGCTGCAGTCTCATCTCACCTCACTTTCCAGTGCTGATGCCTGGGCTCTCGGCTATTTGACTTCCAAGCTGTGGGTGCCCAAGCCCTCCATGTAGGTCCACTGTGTCCCTCTAATTACAGAAGAGTTTCCTCTGCCATGTTCCCCTAACTCTTCCCTTAGACTACCCTATCTCCACCTTTATTAAACTATCTTCATCTGGGCTAGATCAGTAAGCTCCCTCCCTATTCTGAAATCTTGGAACCGACTGTCAAGCTTCCTTAGTGCATGTGGTCTCAGCGCAGCATTTTATGAGCTCTCAAATTTTCAACATTTGTTTACTTCTATCAGTATAAATCCATGGGTTTTTTTCCCCAAGGGCTCTATATATTAACAGTTTGTTTCCTACCAGTTCCTGGAGGTATTTTATTTTATTTTATTTTTTTGCTCCTACTCCTAGAACAATAATGAGAAAAAGTGAATATTATAGGTATTAATGTCTCATTGAAATTTCAAAGGAAAATAGTATATAGATATTATATTTGGGATTTTTGTTTTGTTTGATTTTTGTAGATAGTCTTTATTAGTGAATCAGTGTTCTATTGCTGTATAACATCATCACAAAATTACTTTCTCAAAGTCACATGCAATTGTAATCTCATATTTTGTCTGAGTCCATTCCTAGAGCTAGTCCCAGTTCTTGACCTTGAGGACTACCTCAGATCACTTTGTTCATTCAGGAAAGACAGTTTGTCACCTATGATTTTTAAATCAGGATAGTCCAGTATAACCTACTTTTGTACTATGTCGCGGACTGTCAGCTCGGAGACTTCACAGACCGAGGGAGAACAGGATGAAGGCGTCTAGGGAGACAAGGAATCGGCGAGGAAAATGACAGACAGACACCAGTGTAGTACTAATGCTGCTGCGTTTATTGTCTGTTAAGTCAGGGTTTTTATAGTAAAACTTTTAAAGCTTAAGGGAAAAACATCATTGATTAACAGAAGAACAAAGGTTAACATGGTCAGAACAGTGCGGTAACAATGAGGGAATAGTGATAACATTTTAACCGCATATAGGCCTCATTCCCCCAGGTCAGAAAGATATTTCTCTTCTATCTGTGTCCAATCATGAGGAACACGCCATTGTATGCGCCATTGTATGCGCCACTGTATGCGCCATTGTATGCGCCATTGTATGCGCCACTGTCTTAGCCATTTTTATAGTTTCCCATATCTGTTGTCTTTTCTGCCTTGTCTACCATTAATTAGGTATTGTTTATATCCTCCGGGAAGAGTTCTTTTTGGGATTGTTGCTAACAATTTTTTTTGTTTTCGGTTTGGGTCTGAATGTGGATTTCCTATGAGCTTTCTCAGGGTCATTCTTGCTTTCTTTTAGCAATTTCCGTTGCTCCATAGCATCCAGGAAGTCTCCCAGAGTCCGATTACCATGTGTTGCTAAGGCTTCTTCCAGGAAGGCTTTTACAGCTGGCGGTGCAAAGAGCGTTGATGTTCTGAATTGCTTCCTTAGGAATGTTAAAGGAACTGTTTGCTATGATAATGGGTTTCCGGTAATCCTATTGTTGTTCCGTGTCCTTGGGGGCATGAGCCGAGATCAAATACAGGCAACAAAGGTAGATTGCAATCATTCCTAACATTATGTACAAAGGACAAAGCAAACGCAGGAACCAACACAGGAAGGGCTTTCGGCTTCCACTATGTAGAAACAAGATCATTGACCTTTGTCTCCACAGGAGGTGCCTGAGGCCCCTCTCCAAAGAGATCTCACCTCAGCCCTTCAGCCCGTGGAGGTCTCTGGCGCAGCTGTTTTTGCTACGCAGATGTTACCACAGCTGTAGGCGTAGCAGTTCCTCCTTTTTTGTTTTTAAAACGAAGCTCGAAAACTTCCTGTTGAACGCTCTGTAAAGAACGAAACACAAGTTTTAGTATAAGAGAAAAGAGGAGAAGTGAGGCAGCAAGTTGGGTCTCTAGCCTGACTTTCTGGGCTTTTAGACTTAACTGGCAGTTTAACCAGTGTTTACTGCGTAGCCTGACTTAGAGGAGAAATTGTGGCAGAGGTGTCTGCCATCCTTTGGCTTCCGGATATTTAACGTGTAGTTAGTGGGTTATGGGCCTGGGTTTCCGGGTTTAACTAGTATTACCGTGTAACCCATAAGTTTAGGTTTTGGGCTTCCGGGCTTTTAACGTGTAGCCTGGACACTAGAGTTTTTTTGGGCTCCTGGAACCCAGTGCTCTAGCATCTGCCGCATAACCATCTCCCGTCGTCTCTAAGTCTCTTTTGGAACACATTTTCCCTTTTGACTAGACCTCCCATTTGATCCACATTTGAACTAGCAATACATTTGAACTAGCAATGCCTGGTTGTTTAGTGTTAGTTGGACGGAGACTTTGTCAGTCCCTCTTTAAGGGATCTGGCTTCTGAGCCAGAGACTGGAGCAGCTAGAAAGAAACACATTTACAACTGAAGTTTGGCATCATTTTACATCTTGGCACCCTTTATAATCTAAACAGCCAATTGGTTATTATCTCTGCAAGATGAGAGATATATCTTTTGATATCTCCAGGGGCCCTCTGGAGATACCAAAAGTCCAGAGAATTTAGAACTTTGATTTTTAGAAAGTTTGTTAAAGGTGCCAAGAGAACTTAGAGTATCTGGTCAAAACAGAATTCCTTAACATCCCGAAATGATAGCCATTCATTTAGGGTGATTTTAACACTTTTAGACCAAATTTAACCATAATGATATTTAACAATGCCTTTTATTAATTTGAACTTAACAGAGACAGTAGAGTACACAATAGATTACTTTGGCAGAACATGAATTCTAGGTCTCTTGTTGTCAAATAAACCAGAAATAAAAACCTTGAATATTAAGTTAGCACACAAAATCATCACATAACTCAGAATTATCTAACAGAGTTAAAGAGCTTACACGACCTAACTTTAGAAATGGCAGAGTAACCAATTAAGCAGACACTGTTAAAAGACGTTAGTTTTTGCAAAAACAGATTGTAAGATTTATGATTTAGACCATTTTCAGACATTTAAAAACCCCATTGTTATAACAGAAGATCAGTAACTTTAGCTTTAGGTTAGTGTAATTTTGGCATTAAAATTTAACTTATAGAAAACTTTGTAAACAATGTTTTTAAATCGTAAACTTTTTACAACTTTTTATGACTTGTTCACACTTTTTGAAACTTACATCCATAGTTACTTTTACATAATCTTGAATTGTTATGAATGGACAACCTTTGAGAATACATGCTGACAAACTCAGTCTCTCTTATCAAATTTAAGATGTTAAAAGTACACATAATACATTTTTTATGTTTTACTTAGTACTGATGTCTAAGACACGCAGTTATTAATGAATGACATCCCATTATGTGAATTAAAAGTTAAAATTACATTTTTATGCTTTTAAGTAACATAAGGACAGAACCTCCAGAGCAGCAAACACAGTCACTAGCGCATATTTACAACTTTGAAAAGATCTTTATCCTTAAGAGAAACAAGTTTAAAGCATATCAAAGACATGTGAAACTGAGCAAGTGAGCCACCTAGCAAACCGAGCAAACTGGAAGGGCGTTTGCATTAACTCAGTTCTGTGAACCAATCTGTATTGGCTTACTTTAGTTAACAACATAAAGGCCTGTATACCCAGAATTTACTCTCATTTTTATAGGACTACTCTAGCTGGAAAGTAAGAACATGAAGTGTGACACCATTTACAACATTTTAATACATTTCACATAATTTGAATTGACTCAAGCAGCTGTTGCTTTAACAAATTTTAGAGTCTTCTTCTTTGAGAGTTCCAGGGATCCGACTGGAAGCCCAAAGTTGGAAGACTCGGTTTAGAATTTAAGCTGTCAGAGAGTCAAACCATTAAGCCAAAATCAGCATGTCTCTGATTAGTTGGGTAATCACTTAAACATTAAAAACAGATAAACAATGTAAACAACTTTGCATTGCAGTTCTCCCAATTAAGACTCTAATGACAATAGAAAAAAATGCGAAACCTTTAAGACAGGTGAACCCCCTCATCAGATAAGTCAGGAACAGTAGTGCAGAAAAGAACCAGTTAAAGGTTTCCATTAACTGCAAAGAGAAAAACCCATCAGGTCGGGAAGGGTTAATGGACAAGCAGTAAGCGGTTGCCGTTGTTGTAGTAAAAGGTCTCGTGCTTCCTTTGAAAAAGACCGGATGGCCGTCCAGGTCATATTAGGCTTCTGCGGCTTAAGCATGAGTTTCTTCATCTGATAAGTCAGAGCCTTCCTGTGTCTGCGCATGCATCTCCTTTTGCGGCTGTGAGACTGGTTTGACAAGTTTGTCAGGGATCCAGATGGGGGAGTCTGCATCCTGTGGAAACACACAAGCATAGCCTCGTCCCGAGGTAATTAAAACATCTGGTCCCTGCCAAGAGCCGGTTAATAAATCCTTCCACATTACCAAAGGAAGTGGTGTTTTAAGGGACTCACGATCCCAATGTTTCCAAGCATGAGAAAATCCCTTTTCATCTAAATTTAAATGATTTATGACAAACAAAGCATGAGACAACATATGATGAGGAGAGAAGTATTGTGAGGTTTTTTGAAAACGTTTAATTTGTGTTTTTAATTTATTTCTTTTAATTTTTACCTTATGAGGGGAAATATAGTTTCCTTTAATCAAATGACCCAAATAACTTAGCGTGTCATTCTTTTGAACCTTTTTTGGAGAAATAACTAACCCATAGCTTGTCAAGTGCCGAATTGTCTGTTGTAGCAAAAGATTACTTTGTACTATGTCAGCATGTGCCAGTAAGATATCATCCATATAATGGATAATATATGCAGTTGGAAAGATTTTTTTCACTTGTTCCAAGGCTCCCGCCACAAATTTTTGGCATAATGTTGGCGAATTTTTCATACCTTGAGGTAAAACAACCCATTGATATCTTTTATAAGGTTGACTAAAATTTATTGCCGGCACACTGAAGGCAAAATGCTCTGAGTCTGCAGGATGTAACTTAATAGTAAAGAAGCAATCCTGTAGATCTATTACTGTTACATGCCATCCTTTAGGAATTGCCACAGGTGACGGGAGTCCTGGTTGGAGGGCTCCCATGTCCTTCATTACAGCATTAACTGCTCGGAGGTCTTGAAGCAACCTCCATTTTCCTGATTTTTTTTTAATAACAAACACAGGTGTATTCCATGGACTATTAGACTCTACAAGATGTCCCAATTTTAACTGTTCTTGTACTAACTGCTCAAGAGCCTTTATTTTTTCTATGGTTAGGGGCCACTGGCTTACCCATACTGGCTCTTGAGTAAGCCACTCAATTTTGTCGGCTATTAGATTTTCTCCAGCGGCCCCTATGTAAAATGCTGTTCACTTAAATTATCTGAAGTTACTAATTTTATTGTCATAGGTCCCAGAATATCTCTTCCCCACAGAGAAAAGGGCAGAGAGGGTAGGACATATGGTTGAATAAAGCCACTTTTGCCCTCTGCTGTTCATGTAAGCATAGCAGCACTTTGCAGTACCCCTGAAGCTGTGCCTAGTCCCACAAGAGATGTCCCAGTTTTTGTGACTGGCCAAGAATTGGGCCACTCCGAGGCTGCAATGCAAGTCCTATCGGCCCCAGTGTCCATAAGCCCCTTAAACTCTTTGCCATTCAAATAAAAGGTGGCAAAAGGTCTCTGAGTTAGATCTTGGATAAGAAAGGTTGAATCTGATCCTGAACTGCCAAATTGACCTGATCCCCTTTCTGTGTTAATAACAGGATTGGGCAGGTTAATATAAGGTAATAACAATAATTGCGTTATTTTTTGTCCCTTATGAATTTGAATTGTTTCTTTTAATGGTCTAACCATAACCTTTATTTTAGCCTCAGTATCGGCATCCACTACTCCAGGAAGAACCTCAAAGTTTTTTGTGTAGTTGGAACTTCTCCCTAAAATCAGGCCCATAGTTTGGGCCGGCAAGGTTCCTTTTGTATTAGTGGAAATGAGGGACACTCCATCCCACTTAGATAAAAGAACATCCTGAGAACTTGCCAAGTCCAACCCTGCACTTCCTGGAGTTGCCCTAGGTAATTGATGAATAGTAAATTCTGGGGCACAGGTGTTTAACCCCTGACTTAGCGTCTCTCCCTTTGTTGCCGGGCTAGGAGACAGCCCCTCTTCTAGTTTTTTCCATCCTCCTCTTTCTTGGAATCTGTTAGTGGAGTTCCATCCTTATGGAATTTTGACTTACATTTATTTTTCCAGTGTTTCCCTTTCTTACACCGGGGACACAGGCCAGGAGGGTCCTTTTTTCTAGGATCCTTCTTGCTAGGGCAATATTTCTGCATGTGTCCTGTATCTCCACAACTATGACAAGTAAGTTCCTTCTTTGCGCCACCTCCATATGTCTTCTTCACATAGGCACTAAATTTTTGCCCTTTCATGGCTGCAGCATAAGCCATCCCTTGGACTACTGCTGGTGAGGCATCTAAACATGCTTTGATATAATCTGATACTGTTCCAGTTTTTTTGATCGGCCTTATCAAGTCTTGACATAATGGATTTGCATTTTCCCAAGCCAATTGTTTGAGCAGCATATCCGTCCCCTCAGAGGGGGGCAGCATCCTATTTACTGCTTCCTCTAATCTAGATACAAAATCCTGATATGGCTCTTCAGTCCCTTGTTTTATTCCAGCCAATGTACCTGGCTTAGTCCCCAAGGGAGGAAGGCTTGTGAGCGTTCCTTCCTCGAGAAACCAGGGGCTGACCTTTTTTATATAAGCAATAAATTCATTTAACATTTTGGCCGATACAGGAAAACCGGATTTAGTCAGCATTTTTTGTAACATAATTACCAACATTTTTTCATTTTTCGTTAGTAAATGCCCCATGATTTCCTTTCAAGATTACTCACGCTTAACCGATGATCCTTTATCGGCGGGACTGCAGTTCCCTGGTGAGAGCCGTTCCTTGTACTGAAAGAAAGAGAACTTACCCTACCTTCAAGTCCCTGTTCGGGCGCCACCTGCCGCGGACTGTCAGCTCGGAGACTTCACAGACCGAGGGAGAACAGGATGAAGGCGTCTAGGGAGACAAGGAATCGGCGAGGAAAATGACAGACAGACACCAGTGTAGTACTAATGCTGCTGCGTTTATTGTCTGTTAAGTCAGGGTTTTTATAGTAAAACTTTTAAAGCTTAAGGGAAAAACATCATTGATTAACAGAAGAACAAAGGTTAACATGGTCAGAACAGTGCGGTAACAATGAGGGAATAGTGATAACATTTTAACCGCATATAGGCCTCATTCCCCCAGGTCAGAAAGATATTCCTCTTCTATCTGTGCCCAATCATGAGGAACACGCCATTGTATGCACCATTGTATGCGCCACTGTATGCGCCATTGTATGCGCCACTGTCTTAGCCATTTTTATAGTTTCCCATATCTGTTGTCTTTCCTGCCTTGTCTACCATTAATTAGGTATTGTTTATATCCTCCGGGAAGAGTTCTTTTTGGGATTGTTGCTAACAATTTTTTTTGTTTTCGGTTTGGGTCTGAATGTGGATTTCCTATGAGCTTTCTCAGGGTCATTCTTGCTTTCTTTTAGCAATTTCCGTTGCTCCATAGCATCCAGGAAGTCTCCCAGAGTCCGATTACCATGTGTTGCTAAGGCTTCTTCCAGGAAGGCTTTTACAGCTGGCGGTGCAAAGAGCGTTGATGTTCTGAATTGCTTCCTTAGGAATGTTAAAGGAACTGTTTGCTATGATAATGGGTTTCCGGTAATCCTATTGTTGTTCCGTGTCCTTGGGGGCATGAGCCGAGATCAAATACAGGCAACAAAGGTAGATTGCAATCATTCCTAACATTATGTACAAAGGACAAAGCAAACGCAGGAACCAACACAGGAAGGGCTTTCGGCTTCCACTATGTAGAAACAAGATCATTATTGACCTTTGTCTCCACAGGAGGTGCCTGAGGCCCCTCTCCGAAGAGATCTCACCTCAGCCCTTCAGCCCGTGGAGGTCTCTGGCGCAGCTGTTTTTGCTACGCAGATGTTACCACAGCTGTAGGCGTAGCAGTACTAACTTTTTTTAATTAATGATTTTGGAATTGTAAAACATCTGCAAAACTCTTCACAGTTCCCACACTGTAATCATCAGAGGGAAGTCACAGATCATGCTCACACTCAGCAGAAGCTTACACAACTTGAGAATACTAAGGACAGAAACCACTGTCGCCACACTCTCGAGTGTCCACCTCCGCTACATGGAGGAAGTTCCTTGATCACAGTAGTTTTTTAAATTCTTATCACAAGTGAAGGTTAAATTTTATAAGATGTTTATTTGCACAAATGTAGATTTGTTTGAAAATAGAATTGGAGTTAAGCGAGGATGGCTAAGAAACGCATCTTTGATCATCTTCATGGAGTTTTAAAGATTTGTCATCCGAACTTCTGTTAGTGGTGGCCGGAATCTCAAGGGTCTCAGGGCTGAAATGTCTGAGGCTCTGAACACCTCTTTGCTTCACCCCCAGCAGATTGGGGAAAAGAGCAGTCGTTTCTTTCACTCTGACACCAGTCAGCGTTCTGTGCTTTCTCAGGGATCAGTGGAGTGTTAGAACTCATCCAGCTCTCTAGACTTCCTACAGTTTGAGCTGAAGTGTGTTTATGTATGACACTAAAGGAAACGCACAAGCCTGAAAACACCCTGTCTGGAAACAATGAGACCTTGAGGAGACATTAATTAACTTCCTATTTTAATCTGCGGCATCTATGTAGCTTCTAAGTTCTTTTAAAGAAGATTTATTTATTTATTATCTATTTAGAAGAGCCATAGCTCCTTGAAGTTCTTTCCCAACAAAGCTTAAATCCGTCAAGTCTGATTTGTAATCAATTACAAATGCGACGTGGACAGAAAGATACATAAGGAATTTAAAAATCAATATTTGTATATCCTTAGTGTTTCAGCACATCTTCTCATAGCTTAATTCTTTTATTACAGCTGAAACTGAGACCCTAAATAATGTATTGAATTTTATATACCATCAGACCTCTGTCTCTAGCCTTCCTTCCTTACATTGACTCCCTGAATTGAGGGACTTTTATAGCCAGCCCTGGAAGGTTATAATCAGATAGCACCTTAATGACTGGAATAGACTCAAGGAGTTTCATTTAGGGGAATTTTAGGCCCAGAGCCAAATGCACTGAAGCCCACTGGCCATCCAAACCCTGGTCTGAAGAGTTTGGCACTACTGACTAGTGAGGAACTTCAGCATGATGAGCCTGTACCTAGATGAGATAGCCGCTGTGACTCCAGCCAGCCCCTT
Source organism: Sylvilagus floridanus (assembly GCA_949820135.1). Lineage (NCBI taxonomy): Eukaryota > Metazoa > Chordata > Mammalia > Lagomorpha > Leporidae > Sylvilagus > Sylvilagus floridanus. Next base: position 18,805,989 of record OX463240.1, on the reverse strand, counting down.
GTTGCCCGGCTGAGAACAACATACGGCTGTCCCTATCCTGCTCTCCTAATATTCTGACTCCCACCTTCTTACAGGCTCCTTTTAAAAATTCCAAAACACCCTTATTTAGCACATTGGTAGTTCTGGAGTTAGAAGTCTTCTACCCCCTCATCTGTTGCTAGACTGAACGGTATCTTTTCTTACCCTCACATAATAAGTATTTTGACTGAGCACTGGGGACAGGAACCAAGCAGTTTCAGAGATGCAAAATTTTGGCGAATGTGGCAGATATGCTCACACCCTTGTTGCTGCCAGGTGCCAGTGGACAGATGGATAGAACAATTGGTTGTGGCAGTGCACCAAGGTCCACCCACTCAAGCTGTTGGAGGAGGGAGAGGCTACTTCATTCGGTGTTAACAGTCCCTGCTTTTGAGGTTTTGCCTTCTGGGAGAAACAGGGACAATCCCAGCAGCTGCCAGAGCCACTTGTTGCCCTGGGGAAATTCATACATTATGTTCCATCTTTGTTTTTGTGGTTTTAAAAATAGTTATGTTAAAGACAGAGTAAAAAAGAAAGAGAACTTCCATCTGTTGCTTCTCTTTCCCAAATGGCTGAAAAGGCCAGGGCTGGGCCAGGCCAAAGCTAAGACCCTAGAACTCCACCGGCTCTCCCGTATGGGTGCAGAGGCCACTGTACTGGGCCATCTTCTGCTGCTTTCTCAGGCCCATTAGCAGGGAGCTGAGTCACAAGTGTAACAGACAGAACTTGAACTGCTGCTCATGTGGGATGCCAGCATTGCAGGTGGCCGCTTCAGCCACTGCGCATCACTGCCAGCTCTACCACGGTTCTTGTAATCTGTTTTCCTTTCATCGTTTTGACCACCTTCTAGAATGTAGTTTAAATGCAGACTCTATTCCTTGGCTTTCAGGTCAGTTTCTGCATGCTCTTTTCCTCTCCAGTTCTGACTCTAGTATGACTGGACAGCAAATTTTTATCTTAAAATCCTAGATGACAGGATAATTTGATTCTATACTAGTGGTTTTACCCCTTGGTACCTGGCCAAGAAAACCATTTGTGTTTCACTAAGGTAATTTCTTGTGTCAAAGACTTTCTTTGTTGAATTCTCATTGTTTGCAAAGAGCTGAGTGTTAATAAGGAAGATTGCTTTGGGTGTTTACTCATTTTCCAATATTTGGTGATCACTATAAGTATGACTACATCAGGTCTGTAAGTGATTAAATCACTCTACGTGGGTGGATATTATTTCACAATGAAAAGTGTCCTTATTTTGAACAGTTACTTTGAGGGACTCCTTCCCATCACTGGCCCAGAGATTGAATAGGGACAGTTTCATAAACCTGTCAGATATGTTCTGAGACATTGTATCAACAATTCTGATTCTTCTCTAAAACCCTAAGCAATGTTCTTGAATACAGATTTCTGACTGCTTTAAAATCAACGGAATAGGTAAGAATGTCCAAAACTTGGGGGTGAGGGGGGGGAATCCTGGAACAACTAGAAAGTGTCTACTGTAAAACAGGACAAAAATTAATCAGACTAAATGAATTAATGACATCTGGGGATTTCCATCTTTCATTTAAAGTGTTGTTGGTTCTAATATTTCAATGTTTCACCTTCTAGGTTCAGGAAAACTGTTCCTGCGATTTCAGTGGTTTACTGTATTTTGGTAAAGTGTTCTGTAACCAGCAAAGAAGTGTTTACTTTCCACTCCCTCCACTTAATTGCTCTAACATTCAAAAATTTTTATAAATATGGTATATGTGTGTGGGGGGGCAATGTGATTGTCTTCATGAATTCATCAGAATCTGTCCTCATAACAGAATATATTTGGAAACATTGGCATATCTAAATCTCATGCATAAAATGCCTGGCTTGTAGGGTTTTCAGTCTTGCACTGAGTAAATGGACTTCTCATATTTTAGCAGATCCAAAAATTTCAAAATACTAGACACTGTAGCTTTTAAAAAATCTAGCTTTGTCATAGATTTGCCTTTTAATTTGGAGAATTTTCCAAGTGTGAGATTATATGGCAAAGGAAATTTAGTTACTGTATTTAAGGCAAATAGCCAATCAACAAACTATAACATACCTGCTTTTAGACCGTAACTCTGTTCATTGTGTTTAGACTGCTAACTTCGAGAGTTTTCTGGGTCTGAGACTAACATGGATACTCAACCTTTCATGCTGTACTTACATGAATTGTCAGTTATCATGTCTACTATTTGATTGTATCCCTATTCATTATTTTTAAGATGTCAACCTGATTTATCTTGTGCTTGGTGTTTTCCTATTTGAGTTGTGTGCCTACTGCCTGTAAGAAGTCTACAGAAGTACAATTCTCAGCAGGATAATGCCTGGCACTTTGAGATGATGATTGGAACCTACAGAATAAACAAAACTAAGTTTAACAATGGACTCCAGGTAAATTTAGTTTGAGAGCCACTTGTTTAACCTCTCTGTTGCTCAAATTGGGACAAAATTGTTCTTTGAAAATGCCTCCTGGTCATGACTTCCCTTCCAACATGGCACCAGATCAATAGCTGGGTCAAATCTAACTGGGTGATGAGGGATAAGTAAAATTTAGCTGCAGGATGGCTGATCAGCATTGTGCCCCCCAAAAGATCGTGATCACAAAGGGGAAATAAATATCAAGATGGAATCACAGGTTTTAATCCTAAACAAAATTAGGTTAAAACCAAGAGGTTTTAAAGGGAGGGTCATTATGTGTGGTTGCCTGGTAGTAACTGTCAGAAAAGACTCTGATAGAGCTATACCCATTAAAGAGTACCCCGATTTCAAAAGAGAGATGCTAACTAGAAGTGATAGCTGCCATCCTCACATGTAGTGCTAGATTCTATAGACAGCACCTACAGCACACACAGGGAGGTGTTGAGAAAGGGCTTTGACCTCTTTGTAGATGAGAAGCAAGGATTAGGACTGGAAGGAATGACTCAACATTTGGGGAAAATAAAATGACCAATGGTATACATTTCAAAAGTGTGGACATTCCACCAAAGACTGGCTGCGGTGTCTGAGAATAACAGCCACTTGTGAAGTACTGCAGGAGACAGAGAGCTCACTTTTGGTCATCGCACCACAGTGCATACAGCTTACTATGTGCTGCCACTTCTGTAACGACAAGGATCTTACTGCTTACTTCAGGCCCTATGGTGAAAACTCACCTGTACTATTTGATAACTGAAATGGTCCTGTAAAACTGAATCATATTTTAATCCATCCACCTTGCCCTCAGACTCCCCTGAGGAAACTATGTGACTGATTATAGGTCATGTAACAGATATGTCTTATTAGGCTGGATCTGACCGATATCCCCTTACAGGTTATAGATCGGGAACTCTTCGTGTATCAAAACAGCTTCACAGGACAGGAAAATCAAGGGTTGGATATGAAGTAGTAACTCCCAGAAACTGCAGAATCAATAGCACTGCCACAAGGTATCTTAGCCCAGAAAGCTGAGCTCAAAGCACTCTCCCATCCCTTGCAGCTTAGAGGAAGCACAAGAATAAATATCCACAGCATTGAAAGGGGAATATTGATGGCCTTGGCTGCTCCTAGGTTAGCGATGATGTACTTGGGCCTCCTTTTTATTCAAAGAAAATAGAACAACATACAGAAGTCTGCCAGTTTCCCAAACTTGCCTCACAGTTACCTCTTCTACTGGTAGGATCTTATTATCTCTGTCCCACAGTTAGGAATGGGGACTGAATTTGGCACATTGAGGCCTTGGCCAATTATATTCAAAGTGTCATAAATGACAGAGCCAGAGGACTATGCTTATTAAATAACAGAAGTTTCCTACTGAGGCAAGTAGTTCTCGAAAGCTGCAGCTGCCTAGGGGGAAAGCATGCCTCCCCTGAAACAGAGTACTGTGTAGACATCTTTGATAATTCTGAAACTATCTCCTTAGCTCACCAAGATAAACACACTCAGGTTGGTTATATGTTTTAATCTATGGCTCTCCTCCTGCTATGGGACTGAACAATTCTGGTGGAAAAATAATAACCTTTCTGGTTACATTGCAGGGAGAGGAATGCTAGTGTGTCATCACTGTGGAATGAGGAGACACCTGCGAGATAAAGCTGTGCAAAGATTAACGGGGCCAGAATCCATCATGGTTCACGTCACATGCAGCTGTCCATGTTCTTTGATCCCCTATTCCTGATTCCTCCTTCCTTGTAGCCTCCTTTAAAATCCCCAAATCATCCTCTGTCAGCAGGGTGGCAAATCCTGGGACAGAAGTATGCTATACTCTCATCCTCAATAGATTAAATTATCTATTTCTTTTATGCTTAAACTTGTGCTTTTTATTTTCAATCAGCACTGGGAACAAGGAATGAGATTTTAGTAGCAACCACTTTGAGAATGTGGAAAGAACTTGAATTTTATAAGAAATTACCCAAGCTGGGATGTGGAGTTGTCCACAACTATGGTTGTAAAGGCAGTGGTCCTAACAGTGCTGTGCTGCCCAGTACACTGCCTGCACCCAGATAGCATGCAGGCTATGCCTGCAAGGTCTTGGCTCTTTAGGAAACATAGAGATATAATGAGATTCATGGGTGATAGAAAACCACTACAGACTCGGTTGGCTGGAGAAGTGATGGCAGAATGAGAACAGAACAAGCATGGGTGTTTTTATTTTTTTATTTTATTTTTTTTTAAGATTTATTTTATTTGAAAGGCTGAGTTACAGAGGGAGAGGGATAGATGCAGATAGAGAGGTCTTCCATCCACTGGTTCAATCCCTAAATGACTCCAATGTCTAGAGCTGGACAAGGACAAACCAAGGATTCAGGAGTTTCTTCTGGATCTCCCCCATGGGCACAAGTACCCAATATCTTGGGCCATCTTTTGAGCTTTTCCCAGGCATGGTAGCAGGGAGCAGGATTGAAAGTGAAACAGCTGCTACTTGAACTGGTGCCCATATGAGATTCTGGTCTTGCAGGCAGTAGCCTAACCCATTATGCCAGAATGTCAGCCCCCAAACTTGGGGAAAAATACCCAGGATCACCTAGCCATCAGGGAAATGCAAATAAAAACCACAATGAGGTTTTACCTCAAGCTAGTGAGAGTGACTGTAACTCAAAAATTTCTAAATATGCAGCGAGGATGGGAGAAAAAACATACATTAATAAACTGTTGTTGGCAATGTAAATAGGTATAACTATTATCAAAGAGTATACAGACAATCCTCAGAAATCTGGAAATAGATATACCAATGAACAAGCCATCCTACTCCTGGGAATTTACTCAAAGGGAATGAAATCAGCCAATGAAAGGGGTGTGATGCCCCCAGGTTTATAGAAGCTAAATTAGCATTAGCTAAGATATGGAATCAATGCAGATGTCCATCAACCAATAACTGGATAAATGAAATGTGTATATATACATTACAGAATAATATGCAGCCATAAGAAAGACTGAAATCCTATCTTTTGCAACACAATGAAAATTTGGGAAGTAATCAATGGTGAGAGCATAAAGAAAAAGATCTTTCAGAATGTGGTAACATGTTTGTAACTAGACTGAGGGGAAAGAGGTATTGAAGAAAGGTATGAAAAAGAGTGTCATATGGGATGTAACACACATGGAAAATTATACAGACTAGGAGAAAATAGTCCAAGACTTAAGAGAAAAAAGTACTCATCTCAGAATACTGTGCCCTGCAAAGCTCTCATTTTGAATGCAGGTGAAATAAACACCTTCCATAACAGAGATTGAAAGAATTTGTCACCACTCATCTTACAAAAGATGTCTGCAAAAGCCTTGCAAAAGATGCTTAAGGATGTGTTACACATGAGAACAAAGAATGATAGTCATCATTATGCAAGAATGTGAAGGCAGAAAATCTGCCAATAAAAACAAAGGAAATGCAATGTAATATTTATGGAAAAATAGTAGGGGCAAGTCATTCTTTATCAGTAGTAACCATGAATTTAAATGGTGCTAACTCTCCAGTTAAGATACACATTGGCTGAATGGATTAAAAAATAATACCCATCTGCTTGCTGCCTACAGGAAACATACCTCACCAACAAAGATACAGACACAAAGTAAAAGGAAGAAAAAAGTATATCACATGCTAACAAGGCAAAAAAGCACAGGGGTAGCCATCCTAATACTGGAAAAATAGACTTTAACACAAAAATTATTAATAAGTGAGAAAGGCACTATATAATGATTAAAGAATCAATTCAACATGAAGATATGACTAATAAACATATGTACCCAAATACAGGGTGTATCAGCTATTTAAAGTAAATATGAATGAATATTAACAAACAGAGACAGACTTGAATACAGTACTAATGTATGATTTTAATACTTGTCTATAATCAATGCACAGATCAACTACACAAAATCAACAAAACCAACAGTGCTAATTGACACTATGTTCCACTTGGACCTAATATCTACAGAACTGTTCAATCCACAGTTGAACAATACACATTCTTCCCATCAGTGTGTGGAACTTCCTCTAAAATATATTTGCATGTTTAGTTATAAAACAAGTCTCAGCAAATTAAAAAAAAAATTAAAATCATACCATGCATCTTCTCTGACCACAGTGGACTGTAGTTGGTTGTAGCAGGGGGCCGTGTTTCCTGCTGAGCACCCTGCAGAGATGGAGAAGCCATCCGTGTCTGTGTGTGCAGCACCTCAGGAAGCTTTGTGCAGATTTCAGAAAGGAGAAGCAGTAGTCACCATTGCTGAGGGACTTCGAGGTGGTGGGACTCATTGCTCCCTGTCACTCATGGTAGTCCCATGAGGAGTCTTTTGTGAAACAGCTGGGAGTACACAGAACATTCAAGAGTGCTTCCAGGAGGCAGTGGGCACAGGAAGAAGGAGCACTAAGGACCCTGAGCCCAGATAAAGGTGCATTGACAACAGGACCCCAACTGACCTGTACATTCATGCATTGATGTGCCAGTTTTCCAACTCATAAACGCTATGCAGAGGAATTATGTCTCTCCCTCCTTTCCTTTCTGTGCATCACAGTATTTGCACTTAAAACTTTATGTATGTATGTATGTATGTATGTATTTGAAGAGCAGAATTACAGAGAGAATGAGAGAGAGACCAAGAGAAAGAGAGAGGGGGACTTAGAGGGAGAAGAGAGAGAGAGCTTCCATTTACTGGTTCACTCCTTAAATGGCCTCAATGGCCCAAGATGAACTGATCTGAAGCCAGGAGCTTCTTCCTGGTCTCCCACACGGATGCAGGGCCCCAAGAGTTTGGGCCATCTTTGGCTGCTTTCCCAGGTGCATTAGCAGAGCTGGATCAGAAGTGGGGCAGCTGGAAATCAAATTGGCATCCATATGGGTTTTACCTGCTAAGCCACAGTACCACCCCCTTAGTATTTGCCTTCCTAATAAGAAGCAACAAATGGATTGGGGCAGAGTATGGAGGGAGCTAACTGCTCTAACCTAAGAAGATAGTTTAAAAAATGTGGAGATAGTGTAGTCTCAGGGAAGAGTTAGGGGGGGAAATGGCAGAGGAAACTCTACCATAATTAGAGGGACATGGTAGACATATCTGGAGGGTGTGGTCACCCACCCATGACTCAGGACTCCAACAGCCGAGAGCCTACACACCAGTGCTGGAGAGTGAGGTGAGACAGGACCGCAGTAGCCTTGGCCACTCTTGAAAGAGCAGCAAGGAGAGCTTAAAGGGAATGAGGCTTGAAGCCCCATGGGGGAAAGTGTACCAGCCAAACTAGATGAGAGAAAAAATAAATAAATAATGGTATGGACGCAGTTCTCTCTCTCCAGTCACCTTGCAATGGCATACAAACCAATAGAGCAGGTGCCGTTTTGGAAATACATACCAGCTGCGCCAGCTAGTGTCTGCTCCCAGCAATCAGCCAAGTGGAGACTCCTGACTCTGGAGGGAGGAAATAACTGGCAGCTAGGAGCCTTTGACTGTGTGAAGCTTCTGAACTGAGACTGTGGAATAAAAAAACAGGGCGTGTGGGAGGACTCACAGTGTGGGTGGTACTTTGAGCAGTCTCAGTGGGAGATGCCACAAGCTCAGGTGGTCCTAGCTACCCAGTGGGAGACAGTGCTGGGGAATTGTAACTTACACTGAGAACTGCACAGATGCTTTGTGTGGTCCTTGGGACAGAGCAGACAAATATTATACCAACTAGGGCTAGTGCTCAGGAACTGGTCTCCATCGAGAAGAGCTCAGCTGAGCAGAATATACATCCCTTCTGATTCAAAAAAGAGAAAAGATTTACAACAGCAAACCTGGTTGTGTCACCTTAGGCATGCCCTTAACCCTGGAGAACTGAACAGAGCTCTCTGGCCACACCCTCTATAAGCCTCTAGAGATTCACTGAAAAAGCAGACAGTCCACTTATCTCCAGAGTCATAGTACAACAATAAAAGCCGCCACAGCGGATAAAACAAAAGAAGAAGAAGCCAACAAATATTTCCACAAATTCCAAACAACAAATGCAACAATCTAAGAAACAAGAATAAGAAAGACAGCAATACGTTCCCAAAAGGACACAACACTTCAATCCTAGATTATGAAGACAATGAGGTAGAAGAAATGCAAGAAATGGAACTCAAAAATTGATCATAAGATTACACAGAAGTAATCAAAATCAAACATACAAACTACTGAAATCCATACAGGACATGGAAGAAAATCTCTTGCATGAAACTGAAATCTTAAGGCAGAAAAAAATAAAATGAAGAATTCAATAGAACATGAAATTGAGATATTGAAGAGAAATCAAAATGAAATGAAAAATTCAGAAGAACAAATAAAAATGCAGTTGAGAGCCTTAAAAACAGAATCAGTGAGGCAGAAGAGAGAATATCAGACTTAGAAGACAGAACACAGCAAAGTATATAGTCAAACCAAAGACAAGAAGAGGAAGTTAGAAATCTAAAACATATTGTTGGGAATCTACAGGATACTATTAAAAAACCCAACATTCGGGCCGGCACCGTGGCTCAACAGGCTAATCCTCCGCCTTGCGGCACCAGCACACCGGGTTCTAGTCCCGGTCGGGGCACCGGATTCTGTCCCGGTTGCCCCTCTTCCAGGCCAGCCCTCTGCTGTGGCCCGGGAGTGCAGTGGAGGATGGCCCAGGTGCTTGGGCCCTGCACCCCATGGGGAGACCAGGAAAAGCACCTGGCTCCTGGCTCCTGCCATCGGACAAGCGCGGTGCGCCGGCCGCAGCGCGCCGTCTGCGGCGGCCATTGGAGGGTGAACCAACGGCAACGGAAGACCTTTCTCTCTGTCTCTCCCTCTCACTGTCCACTCTTCCTGTCAAAAAAAAAAAAAAAACCAACATTCGGGTTCTGGGAGATCCTGAAGGCATGGTGAGAGAAAAGGATTAGAAGGTCTTTTTAGTGAGATACTAGTAGAAACCTTCATAAGTTTGGAGAAAGAAAGAGACCTCAGGACAAGAAGCACACAGAACTCCCAATAGACTTGACCAGAGAAGATCCTCACCATGACACATTGTAATCAAACTCACCATAGTAAAACATAAAGAGAAGATTCTTAAATGTGCAAGAGAGAAACACCAGATTACTTTCAGAGGATCTCCAATTAGATTCACAGCAGCCTTCTCATCAGAAACCCTGCAGGCTAAGAGAGAATGGTGTGATTTAGCCCAAGTACTAAGAGAAAAAACTGCCATCCAAGAATTATATCTTGCAAAGCTCTCATCTGTATAGTTTTAGCTTTTACATTTTGGCCTGTAATCAACTTCAAATAAGTTATAACAAATAAATTATTAAATTATAATGTGCAGTTTAGAACATTGTTTCTTTCAAATTTTATTTATTTTTTTATTTTATTTTTTGACAGGCAGAGTGGACAGTGAGAGAGAGACAGAGAGAAAGGTCTTCCATTGCTGTTGGTTACCCTCCAATGGCTGCTGCAACTGGCGCACTGTGGCCGGTGTACTGTGCTGAGCCGAAGACAGGAGCCAGGTGCTTCTCCTGGTCTCCCACGGGGTGCAGGGCCCAAGCACTTGGGCCATCCTCCACTGCACTCCCGGGCCACAGCAGAGGGCTGGCCTGGAAGAGGGGCAACCGGGACAGAATCCGGCGCCCCAACCGGGACTAGAACCCGGTGTGCTGGCGCCGCAAGGCGGAGGATTAGCCTGTTGAGCCACGGCGCCGGCCAAATACTTCTTTTTAAACAATTAGTTGAATGCAGGAGCTAGGAAAATGAATAATGCACAAATAACAATGATAATAATTTTTTCTCTTTGGAAAACAAAAGCATTGCAATAACATCAAAAATTTAGTTTTCTGAGTATCTCAACATCTGGATTTGAATTTTAATTACAAATAAAGGCAAGACTACAAATGAATACAGACTTATTCCACATTTCATCAGATTTGGTGCTGAAAATAAAAATAAATGATTGGTAATAACTGCTCAGGATAAATTATAATGCTCCAAATCTTTATTTTAAATCCTCCTTGAAACTATAAAATGAGATATCCTCTTCTATGCAACAAAAAGTAATACTATCAATACCTTTAGGAGTATGTATATTTTTCTTGTTATATTTAGACATTGTTTTTATCTCCTTAACTTTATAAGACTAATAGGTTTCATTTAGGGATTCTTTCTGAGGCAAATCTTATATGAGATTAAGCCAATGTTGCAAATTTAAAACTAGAATTGAACAGTAGGCAGACAAAAGTATTTGAATTTATATGGCTAATTCCTTATATTTTTTTGAGAGGTAGAGTTATAGACAGTGAAAAGTAGAGTCAGAAAGGTCTTCCATCCACTGGTTCACTCCCCAATTGGCCGCAATGGCTGGAGCTGTGCTGATTCGAAGTCAGGAGCCAGGAGCTTCTTCCAGGTCTCCCACTCAGGTACAGGGACCCAAGGACTTAGGCCATCTTCTACTGCTTTCCCAGGCCATAACAGAGAGCTGGATCAGAAAAGGAGCAGCCAGGACTAGAACCAGTGCCCATATGGGATGCTGGCGCTACAGTTGGAGAATTAACCCACTGTGTCACAGTGCCAGCTCCTAATTCATTATATTTTTAAAAGCTTTAATTATTTGACAGGCGGAGTGACGAAGTGACAATAAGAAAGAGATCTTCCCGCTGTTGGTTCATTCCCCATATTGCCACAACCACTGGGACTGGGTTAGGCTGGAGCCAGGAGTCAGGAACTCTACTCAGGTTTCCCACATGGGGGACAAGAACTTAAGCACTTGATCCAACAATCCCTGCTTCTCAGCTGAATTAGCAGGAAGTTAGACAGGAAGTAGCATAGCTAGGTTGATCTGTCCATGCTATATGGGACATGGGAGCAGCTTAATCCACTATGACACATCACCTGCTCCTAATTCATATTTTGACAAACTGTATCTGCCTGCATGAATACAGCTCTGTTTCCTAAAATAGTATTGTATCATCTTCAAGTGAAATTAAAATATCCTATGAATATATGTGTATTCTATGCTATGGTTATCCAAATGTGGACCACAGATCAGCATACCAATATCACAGTGATGTTACTATAAATCCAAACTCTTGATCTCTACCTGGGCTGCAGGTCCAGGCACATTGAAGTTGGAGAAGCACAGTCATGTATAGCTACTGTAATTTAGAATAATACTTTTACTTGGATGTGTGATATAAATTTCAAGCTTGAATTTATTTTTGAATTGTTACTATTGCTATTATTCCTTTGTTTCATGGCTCAATGGTGCTTCAGGAATATTTCTCCACAATTGTTCTCTGATTGCCCCTGTTATGCCATGTCCCCAAGAAGCCTGTTTCTGAGAAAAGCTGGAGATAGAGAATTAAATGATTACAATCCATGTAATTAAAAAAACAGTAAATTATTTGATTTTTTAATTGTTTTACAAAAATCCTTTATCCTACTGTTACAGCAAAACTCCAAAACAATGATTTTGAAGGTAAATAAATTTTATTCTACTGTATAGAGATTTTGAAACATGGAAAATGTTCTTGAAAGTTTACAAAATCTGAAATATAAAGCAAAACAATTTGTGAATTAATGTTGAGCTCCAATACAAAGAGGCTGCACCTGTAGTTAGTTGTGTTCTTTAAAAACCCTTATTAAGACTTTAAATTGCTGTCAAGGGTCACTTATCATAGGAAGATGAAACTATGATCCATTTACCAAGTGCGACTGTGACAGCAAAGATTAATTTAATCTGGGTTTTTACACATTAGCATTCAAATGGAATCTGAAGCAAGTAGTTGATTTTGTCCATTTTTTTTTTTGGAGATACTTTTCACCTTCTTCATTTCAGCAGTCACAATGAGCTGGTGGAATAAACATATCAATAACTTCAAATATGTATCATGATTGAAAGTTATTCTAAGAGGTTTTAGGTTCTTTAGACATATGCTGGAATGACACACGATCATGGAAGCAGAGGGTATGACATTTATCAGGGAAAATAAATGCTAGCTCAGCAGAAATGGACATTTCTAGCTATTGTGTGAATGTCAAGCACAGTTTCAAATCACTTTCCCATGTGGGTCCTTCTATCTTGGTCTTGGGCCTCAGCCCAGTATCAAGTTAGTGGCTCACCTTTTATTCCCAAAATTAATATTCATGTCAGTCAGTAGCATGGTGGCAAAATTCATAGCAAGCTAGATGTTTCCAGAGCTGCAGTAAACTAGCAGGCATTCTGGAAATGAGGTTAGAGCTGGGAAGATGCACGGTGCTGTGCAAGTGTCAGCCCACCCCGTTAACGTCAGGATCCCTGAGTACCATGACAGGTGGGCTCTTGCAGATCTCATCAGTAACACTAATCTCAGCTTTGAGCCTATTATCAAGATTATGCACCATGGTTGATATTTATTTGGTGACACATCCATAGATACTCTGGATAACAAAATGCCCTACCCCTGTCCATCAGTGGTAGTTCTTTTATTTATTCTTTTTTGTCACATATCTATAACCTATCATAATGGTAAGTAAAACCCTTAATCTTCAGTCTCTGTCCAATACAGAAATGAAAATTCCTACAAGTGTCTTATATTCATTAGTTCATCGTAGCAATAAGTATTCATTTTGGTTGTTCTGCCCATCATATTTCCTTCCTTTCTCAGTTGAAGTCTATGGAAACAAATTATTCACACACCATGAATATGTTTATCACTATGATTATTATTGGGAATTTATCTTTGCCAAACGCACAGTGAGCTCTAACTATCCTCGATAGTTCCAGTAACTGAAATGCCACAGCATTATTGGTCAGTGCCATGAATTAAGCAATTGTATCTTTTTTTTTTAACCTTTTAAAGATTTATTTATATTTTTTGAAAGGCAGAGTTACAGAGGCAGAGAGGAGAGACTGGGGGGAGAGAAAAAGGTCAGTCTTCCATCCACTGGTTCATTCCCCAAATGGCTGCAATGGCCAGAGCTGGGCCGATTCGAAGCCAGGTCCCAGGAGCTTCTTCCAGGTCATATATGCCAGTGTGGGGACCCAAGGACTTGGAGCATCTTCTCCTGCTTTCCCAGGCCATAGCAGAGAGCTGGACTGGAAGTGGAGCAGCCGGGACTTGAACCGGTGCCCATATGGGATGCAGGGACTGCAGGCAGTGGCTTTACCTGCTAAGGCACAGCACCTGCAGCAACTTTTCCTGCTATGCCACAGCACCGGTCCCCAAGCAACTACGTCATATATTATTATTATATCTGCATTAATAGTGACTCTTCACCTAAACTGTGAACTTAAAGTTAATGATTCTATCTAAGAAGCTCAGGATAAATATGGGGAGGGGGGTCTTTCAAAATTTATCGTAAAACATTTTATTCACAAAAGACCAAATAAATGCAAATGAGTACTTACACAGGGACAAAAACCAGCCTAACAATATTTACTGCTGGATCAAAGTTAGAGCCCCAATTCATGCGCAAACATATACTTTATTTCTTACATACACTTTCATCTGTCAATAGCAACAAACAAATTAATTAAATGATAGCTCAATAATTTTTCACTTAACTCTAAGCTAGCTTTAGATAATTGACAGTCTGAATTTAATCTCAATAGTTGAAAGTTCAGACTCCAAGCCAGGCTATTCTCCCTTTTTTTAAAAAAAAAATTCTCTCCCTAGCCTCTGCCTATTCCAGGAAGAACTAATCCATGTAACAGTATGAGAGGATTTCTTTATTTAGATGTCCAAACAATATATGCTAATATACTTTGAAAGTAGAATTTGCTGAAAATCACCTCTTCACCAACATATATGGGGTGCGATGGAGAGAATAATACTTTTTCCTGAATATATTATGTTTTCAAAATCACTATTTAGGTAATGCACGCTTATATCTATCAGGAGGATCATGCTGCTAACCAATGGGCAGACTCCATAAGCACCATGTCAAAAGGGGTCTTAATTGAAATGAAAATTTTATTTTATTTTAAAAATATTGTTTATCAGGGCTGACACTGTGGCACAGTGGGTTAACACCCTGGCCTGAAGCACCGGCTTCCCATATGGGCTCCAGTTTGAGAGCCAGCTACTCCTCTTCTGATCTAGCTCTCTGCTATGGCCTGGAAAAGCAGTAGAAGATGGCCCAAGTCCTTGAGTCCCTACACACAAGTGGGAAACCTGGAAGAAGCTCCTGGCTCCTGGCTTCGGATCGGCGCAGCTCTGACCATTGCAGCCAATTGGGGAGTGAATCAATGGATGGAAGACCTCTCTCTCTCTCTCTCTCTCTCTCTCTGCCTCTTCTCTCTGTGTAACTCTGTAGCATGTAATATATATAAGTTATATGTTAAACATACCTACATAAAAACATAAATTGGTTACTGTTTTGCTTTTTTTCCTCCTTTTTTGGGTAATAATTTCCTATGCAAAAATGGAAAAAACAGCTGTATAATTGTAGAATTTTTTGAGAGAATGCAATGTCTATATATTAATGACAATTTTTTAAAATAAAAGTTCCTAAAAGAGAAAAAAAAAGAAATTGCAAAGCAGTGTTTTGTTATTTATTTATTTATATAAGGGGGACATGTTTCATGTTAACCATGATCAGCATGTTTGGTTAACAGCAGTTTATGGCACCCAGCGGGCGCTCAAGGACAGCAGCCACATCCTCATGAGCTTCCCACGTTGCCCACGAGCTGGGCCCTGGGCCTCAAGCACAGTGGGGGAAGGCTCAGAGGGGACTCAGTAGTCAAGAGCAGGCAGTTTTCAAAGGAGTGCAAGAGAAGCCAAACTCTTCAGCTCCCGCATGCCTAAGCACCAAGGTCCTCCAGTGGGCCACTCTCTCCTGCTCTGCCCCACCGTGTGCTCTCACTCCCTGGAGTGTGCTCCCATCACAGTTGATCTCTGCGAAGGAGCTCTGAGCACGCATACCTGCCCCAGGACTACTGACTACAATTTCTAAATGGGTGAATTATATGGTATAGGAATTACATCTCAACATCAAGAAGAAAGTAATTTAGGAAGGAAATTGATGAGCCTTGATTATTGTTTAGGTGTGGAATAATACTGGGAGGGAAAAACAAGTTCTGTTGTGTTTTGTATTTGATTACTCAGTGGGGCAGGTGGGAGTGACACGAAACAGAAAATATACAAACTTTATATAAGGAGATGACATATAAGGAGATGACAAGCTTAGAACAAATTTGATCAGCTGGAGATGAATCCATATCACTGAAGCTCAAGAGCAACCCCTAGGCTGGAGAAGACACACTAGGAGCCAGAACCACTACAGTGGATCATTGAAATCACTGATGTGGGCAAGAAAGGACCAGGCAGGAGTCTGAGGGCTTCTGGTGTGCAGAGTCTTGCCTGGGGAGTGGAATCACCTAAAGGGAGACAATTTCTTGAGACAGCACATATTAAAAAGCAAACTCATGTGTAACAGGTGTCAACTAAAGCAAGACTTCCAGGTGGTGGAGTTTCATTAATGTGTTTAGAAAACCCAAGAATCAGGAGGGAAATGGAGGCCTTATAGAGAAAGCAGTGCATTCTCTTTCTTCAAGTGAGGTCCAGTTTTCCTAATTGTGTTATTTTAGAATACAAGTTTTGACAAGTAAAACCAAAATAATTTCAAAATATCATATATAAAAGAGATCCTTGGTCAAAACTGTCACTCAGTGCTAGCAAATTTCATTTGTCACACTGCTGCTATAAGCTTTTCAAATGAAAGGTGGTATCTTTCTAAGGAGTCTATAAAGTTAATATTATTTTAAATTGGTGATTTCCTAGCAAGTTAATTTTCAGAAGGAGGTCAGTTTTTGTAAAATATTCTCTTACTAGATATTTGAAAAAGTTTATATTACTACTTAGTGTTCAGAGTAACTTCATTAATATTTATAACATGCTGCTTAGAATGTGCTTTTTCAAGAAAACTCACTGGGACTACTTGCCTTGGAAGTTACCTGTTTTTCAAGAGTAGTATACCAAGAGAAAAAGGGACCCTAATACACTGTTCGTGGGATGTAAACTAGTACATTCACTATTGAAGACAGTATAGTGGTTCCTCAGAATTTTAAAATTGGTTTACCATATAAGCTAGCCATCCCACTCCTGGGAATTTACCCAAAGGAAATGAAATCAGCGTATGAAAAAGATATCTGAATTATCTGTACCCCTATATGCATAGCAGCTCAATTCACAATAGCTAAGATATGGAATCAGCCCAATTGTCCATCAACTGGTGACTAGATAAAGAAAATGTGTATGTGTATTTATATGTATAAATGCGGCATATATATAATTGTGGCATATATATATATATAACTACTACTCAGGCATAAAAATGAATGAAACCGACTATTGCAGCAAAAAGGCACAATTACACACAATTATGCTTAGTGAAATGATGCAATCCAAAAATGACCAATATATGTATTTTCTCTGACTTGTGTTCACTAATATATACATCACAAAAATATAATGTACCTGATTGAAATTGACATCTTGAGATTTGGTTATTGTTTATAGCCTTTTTCTATACTCTTAGGAACAGTGGTCTTTAATTCTTTAGTGGAGGATTAGCTTGTGGCTATAAAGTACATTGAAAGTATGTCATTGCAAAAATCAAAAGAAAACAAGAAAGGAAGGAGAAGGGATGGGAAGGGAGGCATGACCATGGGAAGTATCATTTGGTACTTAGAACTGTATATATGAAGTACAAGAAATGTCCTCTTTATATAAATAAATGAATTTATTTTAAAAATAATCAAACACTTACTAAAACTTTCTCAAAGTATTTACTTGTCTTTGCTTCTAATCTCAGCCAATATTTAATTATTCAGGAGATGAGTATTTGTACGAACTTGAGTTCTGTACTGCTTTCTTCATGTCCACTCGATGATTTTATTGTGTGTCAGTCCTTCTTCCATTGGAAAGGTCATGAAAGGGAAATCGAGGTAAGCTGAAACAATTAGCTAAAGCTGGCTTTACTCTGAGTGTGCGGTTCCCTGCCCATGGATGTGTGCTAGTGCTCGCAGGCCAAGTTCTTTTTCTTTTTTTCTCCGTGTCCATGGGTTTTTATCTTTTTAAATAACCACTCCCTAAATGACCGCAACTCCACGGGGGCTGCGGGTGCAGTGCATTCCCGGTTCCATCTGGCTGGCGCAGGCTGCTCTCGAAGCTCCTGGGAGGCCATGGACGCAGCTGGTGGCCAGCGAATTCCCAAAAAGCACCTGCCAGAGTCCAGAGATACAGCTGGTGCCTAATAAGCGTTTGGAGCGCTTCCCACCCCCGCAGGAAGCCCTGCGCCCTCTCCCCCGGACCCCCTCAGGGCGGCTCCTTCCATCCCGGCAGAGACAGGAGCTCCAGGCCCAGACCCAGCACCGGTACCAGCAGCAGCGGCGACGGCACGAGGAGGAGGAACGCCAATGCCATGCGGAGCACCACGCCCGGAGCGAGCGCGAAGCCGGCAGCCGCGAGGAGGCACCGGCCGAGGGCTCCGGACTGCACCCCGCCGCCGCCGCCGCCGCCGCCTCCGAGAAGTCCTCCGCCAAGGCCAAGGGCAGCGGGCCGGGCGGCCACAGCGCCGAGCGCCCCAAGCGCCCCGGGGTCCCTGCTGGCCCCCAACAACGTCATGAAGCGCAAACAGATCAGGCCGGAGCAGCTGGAAGTCCCGCGGCCCGAGGACGGAGGCTCAGGGCGCAAGCTTTAACTCGGGGGCGGGGACGCCGGGCTGGCTTGGGGGGTGGGGTGGGGGCTGGGCCGGTGGCCGTGCCCCCCGACAGAGGCTGAAAGGGACAGAGGCGGCCTGGTGTCTGCAGCGGTTGGGGAAGTGGGTCCGTGGTGCGTGCGCGGAGTCCCGGTGGAAAACACCTGCTCGCCTCTCTCTCTCTCTCTCTCTCTCTCTCTCTGTCTGTCTCTCTCTCTCTGTCTCTCTCTCTCTCTCTCTCTCTCTCTGAGAGCCTGGAGCCCTGTGCCTGACCCTCCTCACTGCCCCCTCCTCCCACTCCGGGAGGGATCCCCAAAACCCAGCCTCAGCTCCCACCCAGGGTGCCGGGAGTGGTGAGGGGGCCCATCAGACCCCACACCCAGCTCACTCTGGGGGGACTGGACCCCTGCCCCCCAGGTCTCTATGCAACCCCCCCACGCCCAGCCCAGGTGTTCCCGGAGGCATTCCTGGAAGAGGAGGCTGTGCCGCCCAGCCAGGGAGCCCACGGGGCAGCTCAGAGACAGGCCCCTGACCCCAACCTCAGCCCAGGGCGCCCCAGAGGGCACCAGGGCCAGGCACGCAGGTCAGAAGCGGGAGGGGCCGGTGCCCCGGGGCTGCCCCAAGACCCCTCCCCCCCTCCCTGCCCGCCCCGTCTCTGATCAGAAGCAATAAGGCCTTCCTTGTGCCTGCAGGGCCGGGAGGGGGCGCGGGCAGGGCGGCCAGCCCGGCGGGGGCGGCGGGGGCGGCAGCCTCCCCGGAACGGCCCCTCTCGCCTCCGCAGGGACAGCGCTGACCCCTGCCCCGCGCGCCCGCCGCAGCCGGAGCCCCGCGCAGCCGCCGCCGCCTCCAGTGCCGCTGCCCCGGCCCCGCCGCCCGCCGCCTGCCGGCAGTGGGACGGGCCGTGGGGCTGCGGGGGCGAGGGCGCCGCCTCCCTCCCTCCCGCCCCGCCGGCCGCCGAGTGCCCGCCCTGCCCCGCCGGCCCCGCAGCCCCTGCCGGGGGACGCCAGCCTCTACAGCCTCCCGCCGCCCACCTGGGAGCCCCCGCGTCCCTGGCCGCAGGGCAAGTCCTGTCAGTAATCTATGGAGACCCTCTCTTCTGCAGGTGAAACCTGAAAGTTCTGTGCAAGACCATGCCCGACTCTGCTCTCAGTTTGATTCCTGAGTATGTAGTTCAGGAGACTGAAATAGATTCACACTGCAAAACCAGTGAGCAGAACTTTGCACACCCCTTCACTAAGGCTGCTTCTCCCTCCCTCTAGCCTCTGGTACTACTGTTTTACTTTATGAATGTAGCTCCCCCAACTCCATTTACTAAATACGCTAAAGTGTGTTTTGCACAAACAAAGGAGCCAGCCATAATCCTTGACTGTGATGTGCACTCTTCTCCATTGCTGCGGGCTTCATTCCTTCCTCACTCAGTCCTTCAGGACAAGGAGTTTAGGGTGTGGCTTCCCTGGGGAGAAGCTGTGCGGCACACGTTGGTTGTAGGGACGTTTCTGCTCCTTCCTGTTTCCTACTTCCTTGCTGTAACTCCTGCTCCACGCTCTTTCCCCTGGTCTGAGAATGACCATCCAATGGTTACGTTGACTCACGTGTAATTAAAAAAAAAATTTTCTCTACTCGATAGCTTCAAGCCCTATTTTATATTATACCATAATCCAACATTCGGGATCCTATTTTGGGCCATGCCCTATTCCAGCAAGGGACTGCCCTGCCCCAGCTTCTCCGGATATAACATGGGCAGTAGATCCCTCCAGCTAGGGCCAGGAGAGGGCCTCATGCATGTGGCAAACCCAAGAGGTGACTGCCTGATGAAATGAAGTCTCAGGAATCAATCCTTTCTTTGAAAAGACCTTGGAGGGAGTCAAAAATTGCCCCCAGTATAAAGCAGATGCTCACGACCATAACTCTCATTGGCTTTGCACAACACACACACACACACACATGCACAAACACACAAATAGGGTAGTTTCATATCAGATAAAACATGTAGACCCATGTTGCCAATACCATGCAGCAATATACAGAGAATAATCTGTTCCTCATTTAAGTAACTTGGTTATTGTCTAGCTTATTATTTATATTACATTTGGTATTTATATTTTATTTTCAATTATTAGAAACTACAAAAAATATAAAATTTTCCATTTTATCATTTTGAAAGAATGTCAAGAGGGTCAAGTTTATTGACACTTTGTGAAACCATTCTCCACATTATTATTGTTATTATTACTATTATTTATTTTTAAAAGATTTATCCATTTAAGAACTGGCCATCAAAGAAGGAGGTACCTTTCTCTGAAGGGAGAAAAGAACTTCCACTTTGACTATGACCTTGTCTAAATAAGATCAGAGTTGGCGAACTCAAAAGGCTTCCATAGCCTTGGCAACTCATGACTAGAGCCTAGGGTGATTACTGATGCCATAAACAAGAGTGTGGATTGTTAAGTCAAAAACAGGAGTCACTGTGCACTTACTCCTCATGTAGGATCTCTGTCTTCAATGTGTTGTACAATGTGAATTAATGCTATAGCTAGTACTCAAACAGTACTTTACACTTCGTGTTTCTGTGTGGGTGCAACTGTTGAAATCTTTACTTAATATATACTAGATTGATCTTTTGTATATAAAGAGAATTGAAAATGAATCTTGATATGAATGGAATGGGAGAGGGAGCAGGAGATGGGAGGGTAGCAGGTGGGAGGGAAGTTATGGGGGAGAAAAAGCCATTGTAATCCATAAGCTGTGCTTTGGAAATTTACATTTATTTTAAAAATTTTTTAAAAAAGAAACTTAAAAAAATAAACTACAAAGACATACTATTTTTTATGTATTAGATAAGCAGAGATCAAACAATTTGGCCACTGTGTTGGTGAAGATCTAAAAGGGGGGGGAGGGGCGTGCTGTGGCTTAGTGGGTAAGGCCGCCACCTGCAGTGCCAGCATCCCATATGGGTGCCGGTTTGAGTCCCGGTTGCTCCACTTCTGATCCAGCTCTCTACTATGGCCTGGGATAGTAACAGAAGATGACCCAAATCCGTGGGCCCCTGGATCCACAAGCCAGGCCTGGAAGAAGTTCATGGCTCCTGGTTTTGGATTGGTGCAGCTCTGGCTGTTGTGGCCAACTGGGGAGTGAACCAGTGGATGAAAGCCTCTCTCTCTGCCTCTCCTTCTCTCTGTGTGTAACTCTTTCAAATAAATAAACAAACCTTTAAAAAACAAATAAATATACCCTGTAAGTGTGGGCCTTATCTGCTTGTGGGTTTTTCAAGTTTATTTACACACATTCTAGAAGAGAACTCTCAAGTAGGTGAAACAGATTCTTCTAGGAGTGCCATGGGGTGAGTCAGGGCAGGATGGGAGGGAGGCTTCCTCTTACCTGGGTCACATTTGAGTCTGGTACTATGCGGACACCTTACCCAGAGGAAACCTGTTCCCACAGCGCAGCCCATGGCAAGGCTCTGAGAGGGACACGACGTGGATTGGGCCCTGGGAAACACTCTCCCAACACTCCACACACAGCAATCACTTCGCTCTCCGTGCTACGGCTACTGCTATGCTTCAGTTGCTAGTATTACTTTCATATAACCTGAATGAAGACTGTAGCACATATTCAGCACCAACTGCGTATGTAGTTGGCAAACACAGCTCTAGGAGAAGCGTGAGCCTCTTAAGTAGTGAACATTCTGTATGAGGTTCTCGCCCTTCCCTGAGGTCACTGTTCCAATATCCTCTCTCCAGGATGGCTGCTCGGACAGCCTCACTTAAAGACGCAGGACACAGCTTGCCTCTCTCCCTCTTCACTTTTCTCCTCGCACTTCCCACCTTCTGGCATTCTAAATGCTTCCCTTGTTGTAATCTATCTCTTCACTAGGACATAAAAGATTTTGGTCAGGGGCTGATTCTGTGGTGCACTGGGTTAAAGCCCTGGCCTGTTGTGCTGGTGTCCCATATGAATGTTGGTTTGAGTCCCAGCTGCTCCACTTGCAATCCAGCTCCCTCCTAATGCACCTGGGAAAGCAGTAGAGGATGGGCCAAGTCCTTGGGACCCTGCACCTACATGAGAAACCCAGAAAAATGTCTGGCTTCTGGCTTCTGCTTGGTTCAGCGCCAGCTGTGGTGGCCAGCTGGGGAGTGAACAGCGGTTAAAGACCTCTCCCTCTCCTTCTCCCTCTCCATAACTCTTTCAAATAAATAAAAATATTCTTTTTTTGAAAGAAATATTTATTTATTTGAAAGGCAGAATTAGAGAGGCAGAGGCAGAAATAGAGAGAGGTCTTCTATCCATGGGCTCACCCCCTAGGTGGCCCCAATGGCCAGAGCTGAGCCAATCCAAAGCCAGGATCCAGGATGTTCTGCCAGGTGTCCCACACAGGTGCAGGGGCCCAAGGACTTGGGTCAGCTTCCACTGCTTTCCTAGGCCATAGCAGAGAGCTGGGTCAGAAGTAGAGCAGCCAGGACTTGAACCCAAGCTCATATGGGATACCAACACTGCAGGCAGTGGCTTTACCCACTACACCAAAGGCCAGTCCCATAAAACAGACCTTTGAAAAACAGATTTTGGTCTGTTTTCTTCATTGCTATATCCCCTCTGCCTATGGTGACAGGCACACAGGAAAAGCTCAATCAGTACTTGTTGAATGAATGAATGAAACTTTGGCAATGGAGGTAACAGTCTGTCAGACCAAAGTCTTTAATAGCCTAAGTAGGAACATAAAATCTTGTAGTTCACAGTGTCCATGCAGCTGCCTTAAAAACCCACAATCACAATCCACCTGTGTAATGTGAACCTGGGCAAAGGCGACTTCATTTTGTTGGTTCAGGGTCTTTCTTTTCTTTTTTTTTTTTTTTTAAGATTTATTTATTTACTTGAGAGGCAGAGTTACAGAGAGAGAGACAGAGAGACAGAGGTCTTCCATCCACTTGTTCACTCCCCAAATGGCTGCAATGGCCAGAGCTGAGCCGATGGGAAACTAGGAACTAGAAGCTTCTTCCAGGTTTCCATGTGGGTGAAGGGGCCCAAGGACTTGGGCCATCCTCTGCTTCTTTCCCAGGTGCATCAGCAGGGAGCTGGATCAGAAGTGGAGCAGCTGGGGCTGGAGCTGGTGCCCACATGGGATGCAGGTGCCATAGGTTACATACAATAACAATCAGTTATAATGAAGATTTAGTTCTCTTCCTAAAGAAACAGTCCTGTGTTTGAGCTATCATTTTAAGACATGCCCAGGGCCGGCGCTGTGGCTCAACAGGCTAATCCTCCACCTTGCGGCGCCGGCACACCGGGTTCTAGTCCCGGTCGGGGCGCCGGATTCTGTCCCGGTTGCCCCTCTTCCAGGCCAGCCCTCTGCTGTGGCCCGGGAGTGCAGTGGAGGATGGCCCAAGTGCTTGGGCCCTGCACCCCGTGGGAGACCAGGGAAAAGCACCTCGCACCTGGCTCCTGCCATCGGATGAGCGCGGTGCACCGGCCGCAGCGCACCATCTGCGGCAGCCATTGGAGGGTGAACCAACGGCAAAGGAAGACCTTTCTCTCTGTCTCTCTCTCTCACTGTCCACTCTGCCTGTCACAAAAAAAAAAAAAAAAAAAAAAGACATGCCCATACAGGGCCAGTGTTGTGGTGGAGTGGGTAAAGACATTGCCTGCAGCTCTGGCATCCCATATGCATGCTGGCTCATGTCCTGGCTGTTCCACTTCTGATACAATTCCCTGGTAATGGACTGGAAAAATCAGTGGAAGGTGGCCCAAGTACTTGGGGCCATGTGTGAGACCTAGATGAAGCTCCTGTCTTCAGCCTGGCCCAGCCCCTGCCACTGTAGCCATCTGGGGAGTGAGCCAGCAGATGGAAGATCTCTCCCACTCTGTTTCTCCATCTCTGTCTCTCCTTCTCTCTGTGTAAATCTGACTTCCCATAAATAAATCTTTAAGAGACACGTCGGGCCGGTGCTGCGGTGTAGCGGGTTAAGTTACCACCTGCAGTTGCCGGCATCTCATATGGATGCCAGTTTGAGACCTGGGTGCTCCAAATCTGATCCAGCTCTCTGCTATGGCCTGGGAAGGCAGTAGAAGGTGGCCCAAGTCCTTGGGTCCCTGCACCCACATGGGAGAGCTGGAAGAAGCTCATGGCTCTTTGGATCAGCATGGCTCCAGGTATTGTGGCCAATCGGGGAGTGAACCAGCAGATGCAAGACCTCTCTCTCTCTGTAACTCTTTCAAATAAATTATTTAATTTTTTTAAAAAGTTCATGATGTGTGACCTCTACCTTGCCCTTGCACGAGCTCTCTAACCCTGTTATAACAAAGGATTCGCAGTTCCATGTGCTCACAACTCTATGCCTTCACCTAGGTGGTGGATCTTCTGGGGTCCTCAGAGGTCATTCCTATTCTGTAGTCAGCTGCCCACTGGTGGCCTCATGCTTCCTGGCGATTGGGATGGCAGGGTAACCACACTTGGAGGCTCTCATCAGATAGGCTAACTGGGGCTTGCTTTCCTGTGGCCTCAGGGTTCTGAGAGTAGCTGGAGACAGCCAGCTCCAGTACCTAAGCGGAGTCTGAGAGCCTGTTGGTTTCTTTAATTGTGTCCCATTAGCCAAAGAAAGTTACATGGCCAAGACCAGAGTCAGTCTGGGATGGAACTACAAAGGCTGTGGATAGCAAAAGGGGCCTCCTGACTGTTTAGGATTTTTGCTTTTTGCTTTTTTTTTTTTTTTAATTTATTTGACAGGTAGAGTTATAGACAGTGGGAGAGAGAGAGACAGAGAGAAAGGTCTTCCTTCCGCTGGTTCACTCCCCAAATGGCTGCCATGGCCAGTGCTGTGCTGATCTGAAGCCAGGAGCCAGGTGCTTCTCTTGGTCTCCCATGCGGGTGCAGGGCCCAAGCACTTGGGCCATCCTCCACTGCCCTCCTGGGCCACAGCAGAGAGCTGGACTGGAAGAGGAGCAACCAGGATTAGAACCTGGCACCCATATGGGATGCCGGCACCGCAGGTGGAGGATTAACCAAGTGAGCCACAGCTCCGGCCCCATGAACATCTCTGTTCATTCATTCATTCCACAAATTGTATGAATGAAGTTTTTCTGTAAGCAATGCCTCAGACAGGCAGTAAGGTAGAGGTGCTTCCTCAATGCTTGGGATGCATGTTCTGAGGCAGTCAGAGCAGACCACACAAGTCAGACAAGGATTCGTGAAGGTCCCATCAGGCAGGATAGGCCTCAGAAGGCCTCTCTGCATTCTTCCCCACCTCTGCAGAAATCACAACCTCTTTCCTCAGGATCACCCGTTAGCAACCTCTTCTCCATTAAGAAAAAAAAAAAACTTAAAGTTGTAAATATTTGCAGTGTGTGTATATATCGTAAAATGTATAAGTGAAAAATTACCGTATTTCCTTGGTAAGCTACACAGCCAAGCATGGTATTATGTGGTAGCATCTCCGCTATCTGAATGTCAAGGGTGAAATTTAGGAGCGGTTAGTCCTCAGTCCCTGAGTTGTTGACTTGTTCGCAGGAATCCATACTTCCAGAACTCCAAATGCATACTTGCAAACTTACACAGCCCCAAAGCCCAAATGAAAATCCCTTCCGAAATAGCTTAAGAAAGCTTCCCCATTCTTTATTTTCCTCTTGCAATGTGGTGGGTTTGCCCTTGGTTTTTTCAGCAAAGGCACAAGGTGAAGTGCATCTGTGCGTATTGGTACTTTTATTCTCTTCTGTGCACCAAAGCTATCTGTACACCAGAGCTATCTGGTAGTGTTTCACCAATGATCTGTATTTGGGACCTGAAAGGAAATTGGCTGTGGAACAGGGAAAGTTTCCTTAAAAATTAGCTACAGATGGTCACTTCCAAATGCAGTCGTGGAATTTTACAAGTGACATTATGACGATCAGCTTTCCAGCAGACACTGGCCTTTTATAAAGTGCACATTATCTATGGCCAGCTTTATTACTGCTCCAGAACTGTTGAACTGAAAGTGCCTATCTAACTAAACTGAGAAATGTTGGGTGAACTTGACCTGTCTCAGGGACATGAATGACCAGAGTACGTATTTCATATAAACCTATTGTTTCATCATGTGATGGTGGAATCCTTTTTAAAATGTTGTGTTCTGAGTACATTAAGAATACAAGGCATCAGGAAGTTATCATATTCTTCACCAATCTCCTTTGCATTTCTGTGTAAAGAGCAGTGTAAGCTATGGTTGGTGCTCAATGAAAATTTGTGACAATTTTTTTCAACAAAATGGCACACAAAGTGGCATCAGCTGACAGTTCTTTCTTTTAATATGTGTCTGCCAACATTTCAGATAAATTCTGCTTTACTGGAGCACAGCATGTTAAGTTGCCTTCCATGATGCCAGCTTCTCATATGGGTGCTGGTTCAAGTCCTGGCTGCACCACTTCTGATCCAGCTCCCTGCTAATGTGCCTGGGAAAGCAGTGGAATATAGCTCAATTGCCTGGGCCCCTGACACCCAGACAGGAGACCTGGGGTGAGTTCTGAGTGCCTGGCTGTGGCTTGCTCCAGCTCTGGCCATTTTCTTAAAAGAGGAAAGCTGGTGGTTATGCCCAAATATAACAAAGTGTGTTTGTGAATGATGATGAATGACTCCTGCTCACATGCTGCCCCGCACAGCCACAAAACTGAGGAATTTACCAAGTCAGGCCCATGATGTTCAGCATAAAAACAATTTTTATTCATGGTAACATAAAAATTTCAATCAATCAACCTTAACAATGGGACTTCTGATGTGTTCAAGCAACTTGAATACAATAGGTCATGTCCAGGGCAGCCATGTTGTATCAATGTACCTAAGTTTAAAAAAAAGCAACATCTCCAATAAACATACATACATGTATATGCACACACACACATGAATGGAGAACTACAGCTATGGCCCATGGGCCAACAACAATGTGTGTTTATTGCTTATGACTCTAGCACAACAAATGCCACTGCATTCCTTCAACTACACTTTTTGACGTCTCCAAGTCTGAACAAAGGAAGAGAAAGTCCCACTGAATAACCACCCTCTCAGGTTCTGTGCTAAGTCAGTAGCATTGTGCAAAGCATTCCAGTGGTTTTCAAGAGGGATACCAATGGGTTTGATTTGCTACAGGGTTCAGTAAAGAGTCGTAGTTTAATGGTACAGGAGATACCAGAAAAGGCCTTGCCCGTGGCCGCGGCCTACTGACTGAAGGTCAAGCACAAGGGCAAGCTCAGGTTATGTGGCTGCCGGGGGAGAGGAGTCAGGCCCTGCTGGAACTTTCAGCTGAGCCATGAGCAGCACTTCCGCCTCCTTTTTCCCCTGCCGCATGGCAGAGCCAAGAAGTGTGGCATTCACTGTCCCAGAGTGGGAGGAGACAAAGGCAAGTTCAAGGGAGAAGCACATGCTAGAGATTAGAAAGGAAAGCTGTATATATCCCAGCCGGGGGACAGCAATAACCTATAGATTACAAACTCAGTGAAGGAATCCCTACCTGGCGGGGCTGCACCTCGATCCTTCACACTCAGGTCTGTGGTGGAAGCTGAGCCAAAGCATTTCAAAAGCAGAAGACACCGAACTTCTAAGATTGGAAAAGACAGGTCTATGAAAGCCAGCAGAGTCAGGTGGTAGCTGAGACACCAGATCAACTCTATACTAAGTAGATTTCAACAGTTTGCACCCACACAGACACACAAACTATAAAGACTTGTTTGAACTACTGTTACAGTTAATTCTCATAGTACAACTCATTAAGGACAGAGGTCCTTCATGGGGAGTAAGTGCACAGGGACTCCTGATGTTGATTTAACACTTGACACTCTTATTTATGATGTCAGTGATCACCCGGGGCTCTTGTCATGAGCTGCCAAGGCGATGGAAGCCTCTTGAGTCCACATACTCTGACATGATTTAGACCAGGCCATAGCAAAGTGCAAGTTCTCTCCTCCCTTCAGGGAAAGGTACCTCCTTCTTTGATGGCCCCTTCTTTCCACTGGGATCTCCCTCACAGGGATCCTTCATGTATCTCATTTTTTGCCACAGTGTCTTGGCTTCCCATGCCTGAAATGCTCAGAGCACTTTTCTGCAGCATAGTTTGCTGCCCTAATGTCTCTGTATTTTCTCTTCCAAGGGCCCAGAAACCTAGGGCCGTAAGTGGTAGGAAGGTACGCATTAGTTTCTAGGCATACTTGGCACACACACCTGAGTGTGTGCACTGTTGAGTCCACTACCCGAGATGGGTAGCCCCATGTTGGTTGACCTTTGGTAGTGGTGGTGGTGGTGGTGATGGTGGTGGTGGTGTGTGTGTGTGTGTGTTTGGCAGTGGCTTCTTTACTCCCTGAAGTTCCCTCTTCTACACAGAATATTTACAAACTGGGATGGGTGCAGCAACTTTGCCACCAAACAAGAGGCCAGGGAGTGGGAGCCCTGCTGAGATGCAGTTCAGCACAGAGAGTGGTTCCTGAGGAGGGCCCAGGGCTGGCAGGGCCCATGCAGGTCCGTGGCCGTCTCTGGCCACTTGGCCATGGGGGAGCCTGGCTGCTTGGTGGCCAGGAGCAGGCGGTTGCTGCGCTCTCTGACTCAGCCTGCAGCCTCTGATGGTGGTGCCTCTGTCTCCGCACCTCCTCCTCCAGGGCAGCCCTGTCAGCCTTCTTCTGTAGGTTCTCCTGCAGCTTCCTGAGCATGGACAGGGGCAACATCTTCTCTGACAGCCTCCCAGGCTCTCGCTCAGCATCAACCTTTGGGTTCCCTTGAGGTCTCTGCTATCTGGGATGGGCTGTCCCTCCTGGACAGTGACTCCACAATGGAGTAGCAAGTAGAGGTGATCTCTGAGATAGACTGCCACTCATCCGCCAGGGTCTCGCTACCTGTCTCCAACATGATCTCGCTGATGGAGCTCCTCAAGGACAAGGTTTGTGGCATGAGAGGGGACCTCAGCTCAGGGGCTGGGTCACCCTTGTCCTCCTGGACACCAGAGCCATGCTGTCAGGTGCCAGCAAGGAGACATCCCCCATGCAGTATCAACCAGGCAGCTCCGGCTTTTTAGCATAGATGCTATCATCAACAACAGAAAAATAATAATAGTGGTTAAGTTCACACAGCTAGAAAGCGGTAGAGTTGGGATGTGAACTCAGGCTGTCTGGTTCCAGAGCTACCATGTCACACTGAAATACTGATAGTGGGGGCTGGCACTTTGGTGTACTGGGTAAAAGCAACCACTTGCAATATTGGCATCCCATATGGCCAATGGGTCCAGACCCAGCTGCTCTGCTTCTGATCCAGCTTCCTGCTAATGTGCCTTGGAAAGCAGTGGTGATTGACCTCCTGTGCCTATGTGAGAGATACAGAAGCAGCTTCTGACTCCTAGCTTCAGCCTGGCCCAGCCCTGGCCAGTGTGGCCCTTTGGGGAGTGAACCAGTGGACAGAAGATTCACTTTCCCTCTTTGTCTTTTCCTCTGTATAACCTGATTTTCAAATAAATAAATAACTCTTTAAAATAAGATTTTGGGGGTGAACTAATGGAAGAAAGACCTTTCTCTCTGTCTCTCTTTCTCACTGTTTAACTCTTCCTGTCAAAAAAATGATTAAGGGATCAATTCAACAGAAAGATGTAACTATTATAAATGTATATGCACCTAATTACAGGGCACCTGGCTATTTAAAAGAAACATGGAGGGATTTAAAGGGAGACTTACACTTCAAAACAATACTATGGGGGGGACTTCAATACTCCACTTTCAGCAATGGATAGATCAACCAGATGGAAGATCAACAAGGAAACAGCAGATTTAATCGACACTGTAGACCAAATGACCTAACCGATACTTAACAAAACTTTTCCTCCTACAGTTGCAGAATACACATTCTTCTCAGCAGTGCATGGAACTTTCTCTAGGATTGACCACATACTAGGCCATAAAGCTCAGTAATTCAAAAAATATCAACATCATACTATGCATCTTCTCAGACCACAATGGAATGAAGCTGGAAATCAGCAACTCAGGAATCTCTAGAGCATATGCAAACACATGGAGACTGAACATGCTCCTGAATGCACAGTGGGTCATAGAAGAAATCAAAAGAGAAATCAAAAACTTTCTGGAAGCGAATGAAGATAACACAACATACCAAAACTTATGGAATTTAGCAAAAGCAGTGTTAAGAGGAAAGTTTATAGCAATAGGTGCCTACATCAAGAAATTGGTAAGGCACCAAATAAATGAGCTATCTATGCATCTCAAGGATCTAGAAAAACTACAGCAAACCAAACTAGCAAGAGAAGAGAAATAATTAAAACTAGAGGAGAAACCAACAAAATTGAATCAAAAATTGCCAAAGATTGCCAAAATGAAGAGCTGAGTTTTTAAAATAATAAAATTGACACACCATTGGCCCAAATAACCAAAAAAAGAGAACAAACAAAATCAATGAAATAGAGATGAAAAAGGGAATGTAACAACAGACACCACAGAAATAAAGAGTCATCAGAAGTTACTACAAAGAGTTGTATGCCAGCAAACAGGGAAATCTATCAGAAGTGGATAGATTCCTGGACACATACAACCTACCTAAATTGAACCAGGAAGACATAGAAAACCTAAACAGAGCCATAACTGAGACAGAAATTGAAAGAGTAATAAAGGCCCTCCCAACAAAGAAAAGCCCAGGACCAGATGCATTCACTGCTGAAATCCGCCAGACATTTAAAGAACTAACTCCAATTCTCAAGCTATTCAAAACAACTGAAAGAGAGGGAATTTTCCCCAAATTCTTTGTATGAAGCCAGGATCATCTTAATTCCTAAACCTGAAAAAGATGCAGCAGAGAAAGAGAATTACAGACCAATTTCCCTGAACATAGACACAAAAATTCTCTTTTATTAAGTCTAGCCATAGAATCTAACAACGTATCAGAAAGCTCATCCACCCATTCCAAATGGGACTTAACACTGGTATGCAGGGATGGTTCAACATTCGACAGTCAATCAAGGTGATACACCACATTAACGAACTGCAGAAGAAAAACCATATGATTATTTCAATAGATACAGAGAAAGCATTCAATAAAATTCAACACCCTTTCATGATGAAAACTCTAAGCAAATTGAGTATAGAAGGAATATTCCTCAACACAATCAAGGCAACTTATCACAAACCCATGGCCAGCATCCTATTGAATGGGGAAAAGTTGGAAGCATTCCCACTAAGATCTGGTACCAGACAGGGAAACCCACTCTCACCATTGCTATTCAATACAGTTCTAAAAGTTTTAGCCACAGCCATTAGGCAAGTAAAGGAAATCAAAGGGATACAAGTTGGGAAGGAAGAAGTCAAACTATCCCTATTTGTAGGCAATATAATTCTTTATTCAGGGGATCCAAAGAACTCCACTAAGAGACTATTGGAACTCATAGAAGAGTTTGGTAAAGTAGCAGGATATAAAATCAATGCACAAAAATCAACAGCCTTTGTATACACAGACAATTTCATGGCTGAGAAAGAACTTCTACAATCAGTTTCATTCACAATAGCTCCAAAAACAATCAAATACCTTGGAATAATTTAACCAAGGATGGCAAAGTTCTCTACAATGAGAATTACAGGAGGTTGAGGAGGGGCAGAGACCAGAAAATCTGAGATAGCTTTTTTGCCACTTCCTTGAATTCTCAAGCAAGGTTTACTTTTCTGTTTATGAATAGACACTTCAGTCAGTTACAGGCTCCAGAGTTTGTTTTTGTTCATCAGAATAGGAAAAGATAAAGATGTATTTGGTTTGGTTACAAGTTTCCCTGTGTGTTCAACTTACTACATCTCCCAAATACCTTTCACAACACTTGTATCACTTCATGGATATACGCAAATCAGTGGGATAAGGCATGTCCATTGCACCTGTGGGCTCAGGCATGGAAAGCCAAGGCACTGTGGCAAAAAGAATGACCTAAATGAAAGATTTCTGTGAGATCCCAGCAGAAAGAATGGGCCATCAAAGAGGTTCCTTTCTCTGAAGGGAGGAGAGAACTTCCACTTAGATTATGGTCTTATTTAAATAGGGTCAAAGTTTATGAACTCAAGAGGCTCCCATAAGGCCAGTGCAGTGGCTCACTAGGCTAATCCTCCACCTTCGGTGCCAGTACCCCGGGTCCTAGTCCCAGTTGGGGTGCCGGATTCTGTCCTGGTTGCTCCTCTTCCAGTCCAGCTCTCTGCTGTGGCCCGGGAGGGCAGTGGAGGATGGCCCAAGTGCTTGGGCCCTGCACCCACATGGGAGACCAGGAGGTAGCACCTGCCTTCTGGCTTTGAATCAGCATAGCACACCAGCCATGGTGGCCATTTGAGGGGTGAACCAATGGAAGTAAGACCTTTCTCTCTGTGTCTCTCTCTCACTGTCTAAACTCTGCCCATCCAAAAAAAAAAAAAAAAAAAGAGGCTCCCATAGCCTTGGCAGTTCATGACAAGAGCCTCAAGTGATTACTTACATCATAAATAAGAGTGTCAATTGTTAAATCAACAACAGGAGCCACTGTACACTTGCTCCCCATGTAGGATCTCTGTCCTTAATGTGTTGTACTATGTGAATTAATGGTAAAACTAATCTTTAAGCAGTGCTTTGTATTTTGTGTGTCTGTGTGGGTGCAGAATGTTTAAATATTAGTAGATACCAAGTTGATCTTCTGTATATAGAGATAATTGAAAATGAATCTTGATGAAGAATGGGATGGGAGAGGGAGTAGGAGATGGGATGATTGTGGGTGGGAGGGAGGTTATGAGGGGGAAGCTGCTATAATCCAAAAGCTGTATTTCAAAATTTATATTTATTAATAAATAAATAAACTGTTTTTATTGCTTCCTTGATTTTTGTTGTTTAAGATCCAGAACATTCTATCCCAAGGACATCTAATTCATAATTGAAAATAACTTAATGAAAATAATGAAATTCATTCATGGTCTCCAGATCATGACTCTGAAACAGTATAATGATCTATCTTCTAAGATGGAAATAAAAAGAACTGGAGAAATATCTTTACAAAGAGGGTGTACTTTTCCTAAAAGTCCTTGTATCTTGATTTAGTCATTTCCATCACTTTCCTTGGTAAATGTCTTGCTTACGTAATCCTTGTGGAAATGTGCCCTGGGAGCCAAATCATATTTTGTTTGACTAATCAAAATCCAACACAGATCTGAGAATATTGAGTCTTTTTGTTTATATATAATTTTTTTTTGCTTTTCAGAATGTAATTTAAAATTATTTTGTACTAGTGAAATGTATTAATTTTATAAATGTAAAATTTTATCAGCAGTTAAAACACTTGCACCAAACTAAACTTTTTTTAAGTATAAAAATCTACCTTCCATGGTGTCCTGATTTCTAGGAAAGTGATAATACAGTTTGGATTAAGTTATTTTAAACTGGTTTCAATAGTGCTAGATCTTCAAAAGTATCTGTCCAGCTTGGTATCCTGTGAATTTGTGATTTTCTTGTTAGACATTCTTATAGAGTGTTGTCTTTAAAATGAGATTGTCTCTTCTATATTGAAAGCATTTTTATGTTTTCTAATTTAAAAATTAATAGTTTCTTACAGTTGTGCAATAAAGCTGGAGTAGCAAAAAATAAAATAAAATAAAGAGCCCCGTAGATGCATAAGTCCCAGTTAAATAATAACTAAATTATTGGGAGATCCATAAATAACCCAAGGGAATTAACAAGAACTGATCATTTTGAAGATGGCACTGATTTTTCATTTCACTTACACACTTGCAGTACAGGAATTACACAGCTTCTGAGAATTATGGATCATCAGAACCATTGTAAACAGCTATTAATAAATCATTATATTACCTGTGCAAGGAACATATTCAGGTCCTTTTTCTAGTGCTTCTTCTCTCCTATACAAGGAGTTTCTATTTTGGTGATAATGATTAGCAGCCTGCAACATATTCTGGAAGACAAATCAAATGTGTTATCACATGTGCAAAGTGATGGACCACAGCATTTCAGAGAATAATTTGAAATACCAAAGTCTAAGATGGCGGAGTGAGGCGGGCCGTGGCCTGCTGGCCTCTGGGCCGGGGGCGTAAGGCCCCCGGGAGGCCAAGTGTAGCAGTTGGGCCGTGTAAGGTTCCTTATCACAGGAAGAACATTTCCCTTGACATTTAGGTGCTTTTTATTCATCTGGAAAACAAGATTCTGAACTCAGGATTTGGCAGATATTTCTGTGTTGACTCCTAGAGTGGGTAGTCCTGCTTCCTTTATCCAGTTACTTTCCTCGTTCTTGAAATATGGATATTCTTCTCTGCACATTACCTCCATGATTTGGGATGGAAAAGACTGCTTTTCTTTTGTTCCACCTCTCAGATTCAAGAGAGAACCCCATGGCATGCAGCTATCAGGCTGACTTCCCCAGAAAGAAAGAAGCCACTGATAATGAATCTACTGCTGCAGTTTTCCTAATTATAAAGAAATTATTTACACACTGAAGGCTGATGTTTAGTTTGAAGCAGGTGCTTAGGTAGGGGTACTTGTCAGTTCTCTACCTGTTGTTCCAAACAAGAAGACTAAATACAAGGTGACTGCAGAGCTTGTCTTCCAGATCAGCCACTGCCGTGAGGTGCACAGTTGAGACCGCAGCAGTAAATTACAAATCTGCATTGGAATTTGAAATGAAAAGAGATGCTAAAGTGACACATGTTTATATATTTGAATCCTGGCTCATCCTGTGACATAGATTTCCTGGATAAGATCAGAGGTCCAATTTAGCTGTTAAAGAAGAGTAAGGACAGGGTCTCAAGGTTCATTTTATGTGTGAATAAACCACCACAATTTCTTTTCAAATACACATTTTTACATGTGTAAATCCACATTTTTGGATAAAAAGAGGGATTTTTTTCCTAGAGAAGAAAGTTATTGACTTCTTTCTCAGAAGTCTTAACACTTGAGTTTTTACAATGTTTTTTCATTATTCTAAGGAAGGACCAGATTGTGCAGTGGCTAACCCTGTGAATGAATACTTGGATTTAGTTGCAAGGATGCTGAAAGAAAGCAAAATTTTTGTGTTCAGTATGAAACCCTATTCACCTCTCTAGATGGGAGGCTGCTGTGTTATAAATTACTTCATTTTTTGTGGATTCTTAATAGCACATGAGACTGTTTTCCGTGTTGCTATGGCTAGAAGAAAAATGGCATAAGTGGTTTTTCAGTTGGGAAGATGTGATGGACCTTATAATATAACTTGCCTACAACTTTGGACATAGAGGAATGAAAAAAAGTATCCATATAGTTCCTTTCTCCCAAGAAAAAGAAACAAAGATATCTTATGTAGCACCATTGACATTATGGCATTTTGTATTATGTCCCACATTTTTTATAAAAGCATAGATGACTCTTCAACGATGGGTACCTGGATGTGTGATTAGATTTTCTGGGTGAGAAGTGTAATGTTTGAAAA
This sequence comes from Sylvilagus floridanus, assembly GCA_949820135.1. NCBI lineage: Eukaryota > Metazoa > Chordata > Mammalia > Lagomorpha > Leporidae > Sylvilagus > Sylvilagus floridanus. The sequence goes on along the minus strand of OX463240.1, from coordinate 18,770,440 downwards.
GACTGGGACTCGGGTACTTTTCCCCAGTAGAAACTGAACTCAAAGAAAGGATCTCAGAAGCAATGTGCCCAAATTTGTGGTTGGGTCATTGTAGATTCAGAAGAAATTCAGGGTCTGAAAAATCTCAAGAAAAATAGTTTCAATAAGAAATATGGATCTTCCTTTTTTCCCCCTAGCAGTTAACAGCATTTGATGAGCAGACTAAGGGAACGCAGTCCTTGCTTCCACACCAACGAAGACCATTGGATGAGTTCTTCCATCTGTACCTAAGAGTAAATTCATTGCTTATGATTCTTTGTGAGTAAAGAAGGATATTTGAATTTTTTAGATGAAATTAAGAACAGGTAGTGTTAAGTCCTCTCTGTTTTCTGAAATGTTTGCCCAGGGCCTTGCGTGCTGTGATGTTGGGAACTTGGGGCAGATTTGCTAAAATTTGAAAGTAATAGAAATGGCCGAAACAGGATTGGTTAATCAATCTGAATTGGAATAACTTTTTAGTAAAGTAAATAGTATAGATAAATATAATTAAAAAAAAAAAAAAAAGAAATACCAAAGTCTGTTAGTGAAAAAAAGTAACCTGCAAAAGACCAGAGGATTACTTTTTGGATTTTTCTGATTTTGAAATTTGTTTTACTCCACAATTTAACTTCAACTTTGGAAAACTATAAGTTTCCAACCTAAGTAGGAAAATCATTAATATAAAGTCTATTAGCTAAAATTAGATGGAATATTTTGATCAATAATACAAGCAGCAAGTTTCTGAGTGGTTAGAAAATAGAAATGAGAGCTATTTGGGTTTGTTAATATTAATATGTGTATTACTTTTTAACAAGGAGAAATTCAGGTTTTATTAAGATCATATATGTGTGCATATTAATACACACATTCAGTTAGCTGATATTTTCATTTTAGAAACAGCAAATGGCTAAAACTTGATAAATTATTGATCATGCAGACTCTGAATATGGAAACCACTTATTGTGTATCGAGACTCTGAGCTTTAATCCGCTGCAGTCTTCATGGTACTTTTATACCTTAAGAATATTGTTCACGCTGATCACCACTTCAGCCCACTGGACAGAATCCAGTGCTGCGTCCTTCAAGACTTGCTCCTGGTGCTCCAGTAAACACTCGCAGACAGTATCTACTTGGGACACCTGAGGGGATAAACAGAAGCCAACCACTTACAACAAAATTATGATGATGGGTCGCAACTACAACCACTCACTGCGTCTCTCTCTCTCTCTCTCTCTCTCTCTCTCTCTCTCAGTGTGTGTGTGTGTGTGTATCTTTGCCTTTCAAGTAAATATATCTTTAAAAAATACTGAATTTGTTGCCCCTCAAGGAGCCCACAAATTTGCTGAAAGAATAAGACACAAATGCATGCAAAATGTGGCCTAGATGAATTCATTCTCTCTTGTAAACCTTGCTCTTCCTTTAGTATTTTTGATCTTAGCCAAAGTTATCCTAATATCCCAAGCTAAAAACCTCATTTAGTTTGTATCAGGATTCTGGGTGGAAGGCAGGGAAAGAGTTCAGTGAAGGGACAGTCTACAAGGGTGTAGGCAGAATTAGGGAGGGATCAGAGAGCAACACAGGGGTCCATCATCACCCCTCTTACACCGAGGACTCAGGGGGCAGCTACTAGTGGTGCAGACACAGCAGCTAGCCAGGAGTTGTAGTTTTTGGCAGAGAACACAGCACACATGCTGTAGATGCAGGTGAGGGAGAAACTAGAATAACTACTCTGATCTCTGGCCATCTGCTGGAACCTCACATTTGTCTGACCTAGCAGGGAGCAGAGGGCATGGGTGCACTTGCAAGAAAACTATGGGGGCCAGCACTGTGGCATAGTGGGTGAAGCCGCTGCCTGCAGTACTGGCCTCCCATATGGGCACTGGTTTGAGTCCCAGCTGCTCCACTTCCAATCTAGCTCTCTGCTATGGCCTGGCAAAGCAGTAAGCTGTGTGGGAGACCTGGAAGAAAGGCCCAGCCCTGGCCATAGTGGCCAACTGAGGAGTGAACCAGCAGATGGAACACCTCTTTCTCCCTCTCTCTCTGCCTCTCTATAACTCTGCCTTTCAAATAAATGAATAAATCTTTGAAGCCACATGAAGGGTAAAGGACCCATCTTGCCTCTCTAAAAATGATATCTGCAAGAGTCAGGCTGGATGGAATCTCACACTCCCTCTTGTTCAAAGCAAGGGAGATGGATGAAGTGGTGGTTCTTGAGAACCATGGTGGCTGACAGCTTCTCAGCATACTCACAAAGCAACAGTCGCGTGGCTATTGGCATCCCTCTCACTGGAAAAGTGCACAGATGTCCAAATAAGCCAACCTGGCAACAGACAAACATACCTTCTCAGAAAGCATTATAGTCACACACCAAAGCTGACAGCATTAGGGTAACATACATTCCACCAGATGCAGGCTGGCATTCCAGCCACAACTCACTCTCTCTCTCTCTCTCTCTCTCTCTCCCCCTAAAAATAGTGCAATGGCTCTTTTCTGTCTACACCAATAAATTCTTGCAAGACCTTTGGGAGCTGGAAACTTAGCATCCCATATGAGTGCCAGTTCAAGTCCTGGCTGCTCTACTTCCAATCCAGCTCCCTGCTAATATGCCTTGGAAACCATGGCCCTAGTGCTCCCCTGCCATTAACATAGGAAACTCAGATGGAGTTCCAGGCTTCTGGCTATGGCCTATTGTAGCCATTTGGGGAATGAACCAGCAGATGGAAGATCTCTCGCTCTAATTTTGTCTTTCAAATAAATAAATCTTAAAAAAATTAACGCAGAATGTGAGACTAAAAACAATCAAGTCACATGTGGAATCTTCTAGAATTGTACCAGAAAGGTAGCCACCAGGTGTTGAGGTATAGCAGGCAGAGCTGCTGCCTGAAACACCGTTATCCCATATGGTGCCAGTTGGAGTCTTAGCTGCTCTGCTTCCAATCAGTTCATTGCTAGTGTGCCTGGGAAAGCAGTAGAAGGTGGCCCAGGTCCTTAGGACCCTGCACCCATGTGAGAGATCTGGAAGAAGTTCCTGGCTTTGGACTGACCCAGCTCTGGCAGTTATAGCCATTTGAGGATTGAACCAGAGAATGGAAGACACCTCTCTCTGTGTCTCTTTCTCTCTCTGTAAACTCTGCCTTTCAAATAAATAAATAGATCTTTAAAAAAAAAAGTAGCCAATATCCATACTAGCTATTTAAGTTAGTTTTTGTTTAAATCAAATAATTTTTAGTTTCTCAGTAGCTCTATCCACAAATAAAAGACTGAGTAGCCGCATGTGGCTGGTAGCTACTACCATACTGGACAACACAGATACAGAACATTCGCAGCATCTCAGAAAGTTCCAGACTGGGGAGTGCTTAACACAGAGGCATTCCTGGACTTGAAAAAAATAAGCCAAAATGGGAATAAAGAGGAGGGAATTTGGTGTAAAGACTTTGCTTGGGATGCCCACATTCTATATAAGAATTCCTGCCTCAAGTCTGGTCCTGCTCCTGATTCTTGCACTGTGGGAAGCAGCAGGCAAAGGCTCAAATGGTTGGGCCATATCACCCAGTCAGGAGACCCAGATGAAATTCCAGGCTCCTGGTTTTGGCCTGGTACAGCTCCAGCTGCTATGGGAATTTGGACAGTGAACTAGCAGATAAAAGCTATCTCCATGTCTGTCTCTTTTTCCCTTTTAAATAAATAAATAATTAAATTTTTAAGATTTATTTATTTGAAAGGTAGAGTAACAGAGAAGCAGAGGCAGAGCCAGAGAGAGGTCTTCCGTCTGCTGGTTCACTCCCCAAATGGCCGCAATGGCTGGAACTGCACATTCTGAAGCCAGGAGCCAGGAGCTTCTTCTGGGTCTCCCACATGGGTGCAGGGGCCCAAGGACTTGGACCATCTTCTGCTGCTTTCCCAGGCCATAGCAGAGAGCTGGAGTGGAAGAGGAGCAGCCAGGACTAGAACTGGTGCGTAAGTGGGATGCCAGCCCCACAGGTAGGAGATTAGCCTATTGTGCCATGGTGCTGCCCCCCATTAATATAAAATTCTAAAAAGGATTAAATTCCTTCATTTGCTTTTGAAATATGCCTAGAAACCATTATTGATTATATACTTCTTTTCAAAGAAAAATATTATTAATGAGGATTTGATTCTGATACTTAAATATTTTTAAATCCACATAAGAATCTATCACTGTCTTAATATTTTTCACTATCTTTCTAATAATATAAAATCAACTTATGACAATCTAAGGTTTTACACAAAAGTACACAGAAATTCTGAATGAAATCCTGTTTTTAAAAGAACTGGACTTAAAATACTGTGTTACCAAAAATTTTTTTTAAAAAAGCTGGAAAGAACATTTCTCCTGAAATACATTATTTTTCTTCTTTTTATCTAATCTTCAATGCAGTCTTTATAGTTAGAGCAATAGGCCTCCAAACAGGCCTATTTTAAGTCAGCACAAAAAACACATCACGTCCCACATAAAAAAACTCCTCAGTGCAGAGAGAGGGTATTTCCTGCTACACTGAAGAGAGCTGACAAAGGTAGAGCACAAACATCAGGAGCCCCCACCTCCCTGTGCAGCAACCTGGACCCTTACTTGATGCATAAAGTCCATAAGGAAAGAATGGGCTTTCATCTTATCTTCCAGCTGGTGAAGAATAATCAGTGGTGTGTTGCTGAACCCAGGTGCTTCTGCAAAAACAGAATAACAAAACTGAAACCCTAGCAGACTGGTCTTAGGATAGTGACTGCTACTAAAACGAAACCTACCACGGGGCAGGTGACTGGCCCAGTGGTTAAGATGAGGCTCAGCCCTTCAGGCTTCCTGGTCTGGCTGAAAAGCCTGTGAGAGCATTTCAGGCATGGAAAGCCATGACAATGCGGCAAAAAAAATGTTCTACATGAAGGATCTCTGTGAGACCCCAACGGAAAGAAGTGGCCATCAAAGAAGGATGCACTTTTCTCTGAAGGGAGGAGAGAACTTCCACTTTGTTAATGTCCTTGTCTAAAAATGGTGACGGAGATTGTGGATTCAAAAGGCTTCCATAGCCTAGGCAGCTCATGTCAAGAGCCTCGGGTGGTCACTGACGTCATACATAAGAATGTTAACTGTTAAAGGAACAACAGGAGTCACTGGGCACTAACTCTCCGTGCAGGAACTTTGTCCTCAATGAGTTGTATTATGGGAATTAAATGTGATACCTGTTCCCAGGTTGTGTGTGTGTGTGTGTGCGTGTGTGTAAATTGTTGAAAGCTTTACTTAGTATGGAGTTGGTCTTCTGTGTGCAAAGTTAATTGAAAATGAATCTTAATGGAGAATGGGACTGGGAAGAGGAGAAGGAGGAGGGCTCGGGGTCAGAGTCGGAGTGTGGGTGGGAGGGTGGGTATGATAGGAAAAATAACTATATTCCTAAAGTTGTAGATATGAAATTTGCATTCCTTAAAAATAAATTAATTTTTTTAAAAAAGACGAGGCTTAGGAGGCCCACATCCCATACCTGAGTCCTAGCCCCGCTTCCAATTCTAGCTTCCTGCTGGTGCACACCTGGAAAGCAGTGGTGGTAGCTCGAGCACTCGGGTCCCTGCCACCACGGGAGACCCAGGTTGAGTTCCTGGCTCCAGGCTTTGACCTGGCCCACTCTGCACTATTGCAGGCAATTGGGGGTGTGAATCAGTGAATGGGAACTTTCCTTCTGTCTCTCTACCTTTCAATGGTGAAAATGATTATTGTTTTAAAAAAGAAAATTTGAAAACAATGGGAAAGTAGCAACCCCTCAACTAAATTATTTATAAAATTACCCAAGAATTCTAAAAATTTTGGGAGTTTGATACAATTCTGATGTATTAATTCAAAATGAAGAACATGTTATTACTGGTTTAATCATTTATGTCATCCAAATTTAAAAACTCAGGCACAGTCAAAGGAAGGAGGTGAGTGCTGATGTCTTCTTCCTAAGTCTTGAGCAATGCTCAGAAAACTCCCTAAGAAGTAGGGTATCAGGGAGAGGAATGTCCTCAGGAACCCGCAGAGTATCCTCCCTGCTATAGTGGATGGAAGAGTAAGTTGGCAGTCACTAGAGACACTAACCTGCTACACCCCACTTCTACATACTGAGATTTGCTTACTGCCACTCTCCTGAGAATGTACAATCTCTATCAGCCAAATATACTGATCATGCCAAAATTATCCTTAATAATTTGGGGGTAAATACATACCAAATGCTTACTGACACTACCAATTTAATTCCTTTTTTAAGGGATTTATTTATTTATTCGAAAGAGAGAGAGTGACTGACAGAGAGGGATGTCCCATCCACTGGTTCACTCCCCAAATGACCACACTGGCCAGGGTGAGGCCAGGAAGTCAGGAGCTGCTTCTGTGTCTCCCACGTGGGTAGCAGGGGCCCAAGCACATAGGCACCTTCTGCCACTTTCCCAGTGCAATAGCAGGGAGCTGGACTGCAAGTGGTGCAGCCAGGACGGGAACCTGTAGCCATATGGAATGCTGGCATTGCAGGCAGCAGTTTAACCTGCTACACAATTTCCTTTTAGAAATAAAAATCTTGAGAAAGCTCAGTAATATGCCTCAGACAGAATATAAGGATTTGCTCCAGTGTTCCCTCATAGTCTATAACCTAGGTCTGTTCTGAGGCCTCTTCAAAATCTTTACGAGAAAGATTGCAAAAATACTGAATTGGGGGCCGGCACTGTGGTGTCATAGGTTGAACCAGTGCCCATAGGGGATGCCTGCACTCCACCGGCCCCCCAAAGTGGTCTTTTTACTAAAACGTGTCCTCAGACATGAAGACATAGTTTTGAAAACATGTTATACCTGCAATATTGCAGAAAGGCAGCTTTTAGCACTTGGTTTTATCTTCTTGTGCTATGGTTTGATTCCCTGCAGTGTTCTCAAAAACCATACTCTGTAACAAAGAACAAACTTCAGTTAGAGGTGAAGGTATAGAGCACTCTTAATTACTGAATTAAAAACTGAACCCACCCTATGACAGAAAGAACACTCGCATGCACATGTGTGGCTTACACACACATCAAATCATGGACTAAAGTCCTATAAGAAAGGCAGATAATTCAGGCATTATGAGTCTTTGGGGATTTTATCATAACCAACACAAGCTTTTTCTAGATTTGCTTATACAACTCATCACAATGTACACTATGAAGCATAATGGCCGATTATAAGATTAACTATTCAGAAAAATTTTCAAGAAATGGAGTATTCTAAGACAGCTGCACAACACACAGTATTACAATGACTGCATGATCATATCAAAATAAAATATTTACTTTCTGTAGAAACTCTGCCAAATCATTTTAATTTTGAAGTATAGAAAGTCTATGCATGCATGTATTATTCAATTGAACAATATCCCAAACAGTATTACTTTTTAGTCCCTGTAAAATAAATGATAAAAATCTTGAGGATAAAAGGTATTCCAAGTTTCAGAATGACAGGAAAAAAAATGGTTTAACCATACTATCTTTTTCACAAATCACCCTCGGGATAACAAATAACAGAAACCAGAGGATGGGAAAGTGCAAGTCAGGAGAAAAACAAATGGCAGAGCTGGGGAGACAAGGGCAAACCTCTGTGTACAGGACGGGGGCACACAGCACAGGAGAGTCTGAGGATGACAGCGTGCAGATGTTAAGTTTCCAGAGAGGCGTCTATGGAAACACCACACAGTACTGAGAAGCGCTTCACAGAGCTGCAGGAGAGTGTGGGTGGCTACAACAGATTTTTTAAAAATCAAACAAAGAATCAAATATCAAATGAGGCCATTAAATATTCCAATAACACAAAGCTGCATGATATGGGAAATCCAATCCGTACTTACCAGGGTCAGAAAACCACAGACAATAATCGTATTGTAATTGCTGTGGAACAGTTTATGGTGGGATGGTAAAGGCAGAGAAGGAGTGTTAGCTACCCCAAATTCTCACCTACTCTAACAGACAAGCAATAGATGCCTAAAGCTGATTTCCAGGAAATAACAAATATGCACACTGCTTAGAAACAGAGAAAAAAATAACAGAAGAAACTACTAAGATTCAAAAGCAGCTGATCTAGGAAAGAAGACAAAGGGGACAAGGGAAGTACCTAATGTTTTCATCACAATTCTTTTAAAACTGTCTGGCTTTTTTTGTGTGCATCATTTGTGTGAAATACTTTGATAAAAATAAAACGTAACAATTCTTAGGGAACCACATTACCTCATTGCTTAGAGCAGCAACTGAAGAAGCCAAAGAATCTTCCAGATCTTCTGCTAATATGGACACATTTTCTCTTTAAGTAATAGACACCAGACCACTGTTTCTAGAAAAAATGATAGGAACACCACCACAGGAACCAGCACCTAAAATGCTATCTCCTAAGAGACAAAAACATACACAAATACATGAAACCACGACAAAAATGCTCTCTGAAACCCACCACCCCAAGCAAAAAATCATCTTGAAGATATATTAAGACCACATGTTTCCTTTACAATATTACTCCTACTCTGAATTCAGCTGTTTAACCCCAGAATCCAATGTCAAGAGCCCGCTGCTACTCGAAGTAGGCTGTGTGTCCTTCTGCCCTTTAAGAGCAGTAAAAACCAGCTTTGCAAGACTGCAGTGAACACAGAGAGAAAATTCTTTCTGCATATGCATGGCTTTTTTAATCTCACAGAGCCCTCTTGCCCAATTCTGTCTTTCTATATTGGGTCAGCCAGTGGATGGGAGACTCAGTGCCTTACTAACAACCTACTTACTAATGTTAAGGCTCTCATTTTAGGACTGGAAGGCCCAAGCTCCACCCTGTGGCTTCATCTGCATTCTGTCATCTTTCATCTGTCCAGCTCTTTTAGATTAGAAAATCTGGCTTTTTTCCACTCCTGGCCAGCCGTACCCACCCCTGCACCTCATCCTAAACCTGCTGCCTGAATCTAACATCTGGGATTCTTCTTACCCAGGGATCCAGACATACCAACTTAAAGAATAGCAGCTCAGAGTTAGTCACTCTTACTAAGAAGGAATAAGCAAGTACACCTCTCAGCGTCAGTTCTTTTCCTCTTGATCTCTATCTCGGAGGAAAAAATGTTAACTTTCTTTAGAAGGGCTCTGACTTCAGCTGCCATAGATGTGCTGTTAGATGTCTCGGTAACACTTGGAAGTATCACGTCTGAAGCAACACTTACGGAAAGAGAGCAAGAACTACTAAGAGCAACTAACAAGCTCACAAATCATGTCTTCTTTAACTGCTACTGTACCTGTGTATTAAAGGCAATTTTCTCCCGAGGAAGAGAAAATTTCCCAGTTCCTGTGGAGCACACATAGACAGCACTTTCAGTGTACAGATACGTAGTCTGGTTTGAAAAGTTGGGGACCACCAACCAACACATAATCATGTCTTCAGACTGAAAGTTTAACTTAGGATTACACTGAATGAGTATGGAAATGAAAATACTTGAATGAGTTTACTATGTTTTTGTATGACATTGTCTCATAAAAATAATAAAATGCTGTATCAAGTGCTGCTTCTGCTTCTCTCCAGCTTCCTGCTAATGTGCAACCTGGGAGGCAACCAGTGGTGGCTTTCTCATGTGGGAGACCAAGATTGAGTTCTAGATTCTGGCTTTGGTTTAGCCCAGTCCTGGCTATTGTGGGCATTTGCGGAGTAAGCCAGTGGATGGACAACCTCTCCATGTCTGTGTGTAGATGCCTTTTTCTTTGCTTTTCAAATAAATGTATTTTTAAAAAATAAGGAAATGATAACCCCTCACAGCACTGGAGCAATAGAAAGAAACTGCCTGCTGCTGACGGCTTCCATTCTTATCTCTCTTGAGTTAAGGTTGAGCAAAGGAACAAAGTGTAAGGCAGCAAAAAGAGAAAAACTCTGAAAACAGACTATTCAAAATATTTCTAAGCCCTATAGATCAATCTCTTAAAGAATGTGACTCTGCAATGGCTAGAAAAGGCCCAATGCGTTATGGCCACTGCATGATTTAACCTACGGACAGACCCTTACCTGAAAAGGTGGATTATACTGAGTGACTTCCACAGGAACCACATCTGACATTTGGTAGCCATTGTCTTCCACTGTTATAAGACAGTAGTAGATGAGACGGGGACCGTCTGCCAGGTGTCACGCTGCTGCCAAAATCAGGAGCCCATCACTAATCAAGGGGAAAACAAGATTTAGACTCTGGAAAACAGCTTCTAATAACATTGCTTACATAGCCTGACATACACTTCCCGACAGCCCGGCAGCCTCACTGCCAGATATCTATCCAGAGAAAACAACACAGTCACAGAAAAACCTGCTGTGTAAATGTTTAACGTGGCTTCATCCATAATTTTCTAAAACTAGAAACAGCCCAGTAGCTTTCAGGTGCTGAAGAAATAAACAAACCTTAATACATCCATACTATCGAATACTGTTCAGCAGTAATAAAAAGGAAGAAATTACTCGAACAATGTTACGTGCCTACGTGAAGAGGAAGAAGCCAGACTCAAAAGGCTGTGTAAATATATGAATGTATATATGTAATGTGAGTCCATTTATATGGTGTTCTGATAAAGGCAAAACCATAAGGAAAGAAGGAAAACAGAGCAAAGGACGTGCTAGGGCACAGGTAATTTCTGAGGGTAGTGGAATATCCCGTACCTTGACTGTGGTAAAACAACCGGATGCATTTGTCAAAACCCAGAGAACTAGAATTTGAAGTAGATTAAAAACTATCATACAAAAATCATGATTCAATAAAACTGATTAAAAAAAAAAAAACTGGGGAAAGGCACAGGTCATCAAATCATCCAGGGGCGAGTGCTTTGGTGCAGATCAAGCTGCTGCCTACAGTGCTGGCAATTCCAAACCAGAGCACCAGTTTCAGTCCTGGCTGCTCTGCTCCCAATCCAGCTCCTTACTAATGTGCCTTGGAAGGCAGAGGATAATGGCCCAGGTATTTGGGTCCCTGCCACCAACGTGGGAGACCCAGATGGAGTTCCTGGCTCCTGGTTGTGCATGGTTCAATCCTGGCTGTTGCAGCCATCTCGGGAGTGCATCCATGGATGGGAGATGTCTTTCTCTGTCACTCTGCCTTTCAAATAAAAAAAAACTATTTAATAATCTAATTCAGTGATTGGCAACATACAGTCCTCAGGCCAAATCAAACCCAGGCCAGCTTTTGTAAAGGAAGCCTGGCCCTGGAAGGCAGCCAAGTCAATCATGGATCATCCCAGTTGAGCAGAGTAGTTGCGACAAAGACTGCACAGCACCCAAAGCCTAAATCAGTTTCTTTTGGGCCTTTCCAGGAAAGGTTTGCCAAGTCAAGCTCTACAATCAGTGCTTTAAAGTCTCCTCTGTCCACAGGAAAAACACTTCTTTTTAAACTTTAACCATTGGTTCTGGAAGCTTCAAGCTGCTGCGTATGTGACGACAAACCATCCTGCATCCTAAAGCCTGCGTTCTCCTTAGACCACCAAGGGTGTTGCCCTCAACACAGTGAAATGCTCTCTAGTCTCACCCTCTCAACATCTAGCTGCTTCATTAGCGACCTTCATTCATTCTCAGAAACATTACCAGGACAGCCAGCACCTTCTACTGACAAAAATAAGAAACCAAGTAACAGAATGACAGGACACTTCAAATCAAGCGATCTAACACCACTTCCACTTACGTGCCAAAGGAATTCAAGAATTCTGGCTCAAATCTGTGACATACTGACAATGCCCTGCAGTTTATAGACGACATATAAACTTCACACACAAGAAGGGCTTGAGAGAGGACTCAGGGGAATGTAGTCTTGGCAGTTTCCTCTCTGTTTCAGGCAGGGTGCCTAACAGCTCTATCTCCAGTGAGCCTCTGCTTTGAAGTTAAAGATTCGAAGACTGGGGGCCAGCATTGTGGACAGCAGGGAAATTCCATCTGGGTGCTGGTTCATGCTCTGACTGCTCCACTTTCAACCCAGCTCCCTGCTGATGGCCTGGGAAAAGCAGTGGAGAATGGTCCAAGTGCTTCAGCCCCTGCTACCCATGTGGGAGACCCAGTAGAAACTTCTGCCTCTTGGCTTTGGCCTGGCCCAGATCCAGCTATTGCAGCCATCTGGGAGGTGAGCTGGTGGATGAAATAGCTCTATCTCTTGCAAATAATTAAATCTTTTTTTTTTAAAAAAGATTTTAACATTGTTTCAATGTGCTACTGAACATGGAGATGTCTACCATAAAGGATTACTTAGGTTGTGGTGCTAAGACCAGTTTTACTTCACAGTTTGTTAAAGAAAAAGAAAACTTCATGTTTGAGAAAACACAAAGCTATTTCATAAAGATAGAGTTTTTCACATTAGTAAAAACTTAATAAACTTTTAAAATTTATTTTTATTTATTTATTTTTTTGACAGGCAGAGTGGACAGTGAGAGAGAGAGACAGAGAGAAAGGTCTTCCTTTTGCCGTTGGTTCACACTCCAATGGCCGCCATGGCCGGCACACTGTGGCCGGCACACCGCGCTCATCTGATGGCAGGAGCCAGGTGCTAGGTGCTTTTTCCTGGTCTCCCATGGGGTGCAGGGCCCAAGCACTTGGGCCATCCTCCACTGCACTCCCGGGCCATAGCAGAGAGCTGTCCTGGAAGACGGGCAACCGGGACAGAATCCGGCGCCCCGACCGGGACTAGAACCCGGTGTGTTGGTGCCGCAAGGCAGAGGATTAGCCTACTGAGCTGCGGCACCAGTCAATTTAATAAATTTTACATGAGTCTGCCTAAGGTAAGATAAAAAAATCAAAGCTTTACATCTAAAATAAAGAAGATATCTGAGCCTTGTCTCAGTACTAATCTAGATAAATTGTTATACGCTTATTCACTGAAAATGTAAGCCTAGGTTGTAGCTCTTGAGCAACAAATCAATGAGTATCAATAAAGATAACCATTCATCCATAAAATACTCCAGACCTTGAGGGTATGAGAGTAACAGCTGGCTGTGAAAAGATCCAGAGGAAAGTTAAGGAGAATGAGAATCCCATTAGCATGACAACCTAAAGGCAAGGAGCCCCGGGTCATGCCCAGTACAGCAAGTCCTGAATGTGCTCCCAATCTGAAAGCTACAGGAAAAAAGTCATGGCCATTATATGCCCACAGTGGGCTATGTCCTAGCAGGAGTCTTCAATTCCAACAGTTTTGTTTGGACAAATGAGAACTGGTAAACTCTATTTAGTTAAAATGTTTATGGTAATTAAATATTAACTCCAGCATCCCATATTAATGCTAGTCCGTGTTCTGGCTGTTTCACTTCTGATCCAAATCCCTGCTCATGGCCTGGGAAAAGCAGCAGAAAATGGTACTTGAGCCCCTGCGAACATGTGGGAGAACTGAAGAAGCTCCTGACTTTAGCCTGGCCCAGCGCTGGCCACTAAGGCCATCTGGTGAGTGAACCAGCAGATGGAAGATCTCTCTCTCTCTCTCTCTCTCTCTCTCTCTCTAACTCTTTCAAATAAATAAATCTCTTTTTTTAAAAAAAAATTTAAATAAGGGGCTGGCATTGGGGTGTAGTGGGTAAAGCTGCCACCTGAGTCACCAGCAACCCAATTTCCTGCTCATGACCAGGAAAAAGCAGTGAAAGATGACCCGAGTGTTTGGGCCCCTGCATCCATGGATGAAGCTCCTGGCTTCAGCTTGGCTTAGCCCTGCCACCTGGTTGTTGCAGCCACATGGGGAATGAACTTGTGGATGAAAGAGCTCTCTCTGTCACTCCCCACCTCTAACTCTGCTTTTCAAATAAATTATTTTTTTTAATTTAAATACATATTATCAACATCTTTTATAGATTTTAAGTTTTCATAAATTGTAAAAGAAGGAGTCTAATAGTAGCTCCAATATCCCAAGAGAGAAAAATCACACAGTATTGTAACAGCTAGTATCCCTTCAAGGAACAAGTAGAATTTGTTCTACCAAACCAAAACAGGTGGGGCCTGTGCTGTGATATAGCAGGTAAAGCCACCACCTGCAGTGCTGGCATCCCATATGGGCACTGGTTCGAGTCCCAGCTGCTCCACTTCTGATCTGGCTCCCTGCTAATGTGCCTGGGAAGGCAGTGGATCACAGCCCAAGTCCTTAGGCCCCTGCACTCATGTGGGACACCTGGAAGCAGCTCCCGGCTTCTGATCAGCCCAGCTCCAACCATTGCAGCCATTTGAGGAGCGAACAAGTGAATGGAATCTCTCTCTCTCTCTCTTTGCTTCTGCCTCTCTGTAACTCTGCCTTCCAAATAAAATAAATCTTGAAACAAACAAACAAACAAACAAACAAAAAACAGAGCCAGAGTCCCATGTGGGTGCCGGTTCTAGTCCTGGCTGCTCCTCTTCCAGTCCAGCTTTCTGCTATGGCCTGGGAAAGCAGTGGAGGATGGCCCAGGTGCTTGGACTCCTGCACCCAAGTGGGAGATGTGGAAGAAGCTCCTGGCTCCTGGCTTTATATCGATGAGCTGTGGCCATTACAGCCATTTGGGGAGTGAACAAATGGAGGGAAGACCTTTCTCTCCCTCTCACTGTCTATAACTCTGCCTCATAAATGAATAAATAAAATCTTTCAAAAAACAAAACAAAACAAAACCAGGTATTAAGAACACACTAAAAACTACTCTAAAACACATGAAGGTACCTTTTCAACCTCTGAACATTTTGAAAGATTGCTGCTCATATATTTGGACTCATGGGCTTTCTTACAGAAGTCATGCGACAAACAGCTGTTAAGTTCCCTATGACTGCTAGACTCAGATAACAACATGGGATATTAGCTTTAGAAGACTGACTTGGAGTCTGAGGCCTCACGTACAGCACTGTTTCTAAGAAATTCACTCTGAGACTAAATCATGACAGAGTTCAAACTTGAGATGAAACCTTACTGCATCCTTCCTGCACTCAGCACAGCCACATGCCTACCATGGCTCCTTCAGCAACAGAAAGAGAGAGGGGAGAAGCGTGTCTGACATGGCCAATGAAAGAAGATCACAGCATGAGGTGCCCAACGCAGCAATGGACAGGCTCGCAGGCATCTGCTGGCAATGAAGACTGAGAAACTCCAGGTGTGAGAGCGGAAAAGCTGCAGCTCTAACTGAAGAGAGAATGAAGATAGAAACACGCCATTTAAGGTTGAGAAATGCTTCCATTTCCCAAATGAACTTGTATCACTACACAAAGCACAGCAAGATCACTACTAGCACTTAACAAATAGTATAAGATAAGCTTTAGAAGAACAGACTGCTCGTCATTTTACAATAAACATCAACAATTTTCCCAAACTATTATCTATAATCATTATGACAAGTTATTTGCTTACCAGGTTTGCTTTAAGTCCAAGTACCGAATGTTGACCTCTTCTTTAATAACTTCATAGTTACTTTCAGATCCCTAAATGAAAACATCAAGAACTTAAGCCTCTTGAGTGTAGGAATCATTTTCTACCTTTGCATCTCCAGTCCCCAGTAAGGTGCCTCATCCACGGTAGCTCAAAGAGTTGTTGAATGAATTATGTACACATTTAAAAAATCAGTAAGCAAACAGGTCAGTGGGTTCTAATATGTTTAGAAATTGAACAGTAGGAGCTAGCATTATTATACAACCATAAATGAAAATTACAGATATGCATCAGTAATATTCTCCTTCAGGGCTCTATTCATATCCCAGCTATGTGCTTGTTTTTCTGAAAAATCATCTAATTCCCATTTACTGATATTTGAACTTGTAAGGCTATAAAAACGTGATCTCTCTCTATCCCAAAGAACCCCGGAAAGCTGTGTGAAGAGAAGAAAGAGGTTTCTAGGGTAAATTCTAAAATTAATAAGCAGTTTTTCTGAAATGCATATTTTATGAATTTTATACTATTTGTTCAGTAATCCCAGCAGAATAACCAAAGATACGAGTGATGCTAAATTAGACCTTAAAAGCAAGGTAGGATTTTCTCAGGCAAAAGTATAAAGGCAGAAGGCCCGGAAAGACCAGAGTTGGAAGATGGGAATGTCATAGTGCTCAGGGAACAAGCAGCAGTCCTGTTAAATTGGAATGCAGATTATAAAAAGGGGAGGGGGGATTTCTTTAATAAGTAAGAGTGAAAATTCAGAGACATATAGCAGAGACAGCCTTGAATGCAAGTTTGTAAATCTAATAAGGGAGATATTATCGATGGCTTTGGAACATAGTGCTGGGATCAAATAAATCTGCTGGTCATATTATTTGTTATACTTGGGTGTGTATTTTCTGCCTTCTAGGTATAAAGCAGAGATGTGTGTGTGTGTGTGTGTGTGTGTGTGTGTGTGTGTGTTTACAAGCAGGGTATACATGCTTTTTAAATAAAACCCTAACTGTCTTCAATCACCATAACCATAGCCTCTGATGGGGCAGGAAAAGCCAACGCATAAACTGGACTGGACTAAGGACCTTAAGTGAAATTTGCTAAGACTGTAAGTTAAGGCCTAAGAAGGAATAGAAAAGGGAGGACAGCAATAAGAGCCAAGTTAAAGTTACAGTACCTGGTAAAAGGAGAGGGAAGCCCAAAAAAAATCAAGGTCTTATACATGCCACATGGAAAAAATGATGGTGCCATTAACAGAAACAGACAGGTCAAATGAGGAATGAGTTTTGTAGGTTGAGAATACAGTCAATAGGAAAGAAGAATACAATACACATCTCTGGACACTTTAAGTTTTAGGTTCAAAGAACATTCAATGAAGCAGGCAAGGATAAGCTTCTTGAAATGAGAGAAAACATAATAAAAAAACATATGCTTTAAATTTAAACAGGCCTCATTAAGACTCCCAGGTGTGGCACTCAACAGCTTTACCAAAGCTGTTTCCCCATATCTGCATTGTAAGGAATGTTCTCCAAGTCGTCATTATGATTACATGATATAACAAACACAGAGCAGCTAGCAGTGAGCAGATAACCCATAAATGTTAGTTCCCAGCATCCCCCCTTCACTGTCCTGGAAGATGGAGCAGCAATCTAGCAACAGAACTAGACTGAAGTCATCCACACGGATAGCTGAGAGTGGAGACACACTTCTAATTACGTCAAAGAGGTCAAATGAATCCTTAAGAAACATATTTAAAATCTTACATATTGAGGCCGGTGCTGTGGTGCAGCAGGTTAACATCCAGGCCTGAAGCAGTGGCATCCCATATGGGCACTGGTTCAAGACCCAGCTGCTCTACTTCCGATCCAGCTCTCTGCTATGGCCTGGGACAGCAGTAGAACATGGCCCAAGTCCTTGGGCCCCTGCACGCATGTGGGAGACCTGGAATAAGCTCCTGGCTCCTGGCTTTGGATCAGCACAGCTCCAGCCAATTGGGAAGTGAACCATTGGATGGAAGACCTCTCTCTCTCTCTCTCCCTCTCTTTCTGCCTGTCCTCAATCTGTGTAACTTTTTCAAATAAATAAATAAATCTTTAAAAAAATCTTACATAACTGTTTTAATTTAAAAAAGTATTTATAAGGTGATGTGTCTGAAGTGAGGGTATTAATGTTACAGCATATGGAGAGGGTTAGTATGAACTGATTTATCATAAGAAAAATGGTTCACTGAAGAAAATCAAAGGTTTTATTTTGCATGTACCTTTATTCATATGGTACAATGCCAACTTCACAAGAAACTTTCAACCTAACCAATTTCACAAAGAATTAAGTGTGAAAACAGTTACTTTATAAACTTACTATGAAATCACTCGTAGGAGACAAAATTCCAAAGAGAGAAGAAACCTTCGCTGAATGCCTGAGAGCATGCCTTGCCCTTGAGGCAGAATACGCTGATGAATCTTTCCTGAGCTTTCAGGGATCAACCAAACTAGTTGGCTTACTGACGAGGACAAAATAAAACTTCCTCCCTGTGAACAACATCATGGGATTAGTTCAGTTATGCATTCTAACGATACGACAGAGTAACAACAAATGCTTTGATACAGAGAAAAATTATCTTCACCTTAAATAAATCTAAAGAATAATAAAAAAGAACAATATTATTTTCTTAAAATATTTCTACTCAGGAGTCCATCCATTCAAAATGAAAAGCTTTGTAGTAGAAAAAGTTCACCATATATTTTTAAATTCTGACTTTCAAGTTATAGGCTCATAATATTGCACGAGCAATAAATTAAGTATGAGATTTTATTTCTTTGGTAAACCCACAGAGTAGATATTAGAAAAACATCCATCACAGTGCCTCAGAGCTTCAAGCTACTCTCAAAAAATGTCTCTGAAAGAAATGAACCCCACTGACTACCACCCAACACTGCTAGCTGAGAGTCCTATGTGAAGAACCTCCTTTGTCTAAGTGTTAAGATCCTTACATTCTTTCTCCTTAACTGTTTTTGATGGATCCTTGGTCTGAATGATCTGTTCAAAACCCTAGATTTGTATTCATTCAAATCTCACTTCCAAGTCAAAACACAATTTTCCAATCAATATAAGCAATATCCACCACATCTGCACTGCTTTTAGGAAATTGTAAGTCTTATCATCTCCCAAATCTACCAGAGTCTCTCTAGGTGTCTTCCCCAGCCAGGCTTAGCCAGTGATGGATGGATCCTTCTCTGGTGGCAAACTCACAGTTCATTAGCTTCTATGGATGGCATTTAGTCTTAGAGTTCAGTCAGCAAAATGATTTGCATTATGTTCATTAAAAATGTCTCTGATTTTATTAAGTGTAAATGATGTTTGAAAATTACTAACGGGAGGAAAGCCTTTTCTTTAACACACAAATGTGTATACACGCTTGGCATTTCATACTGCTATGGAAATCCTAACCCATAAAGCCTGAAGCACATCACTGCCCTCTACTGACTAGAAAGTGAAGGTCAAGGTAAGAACCACTTGATAGCTTCTCTTCCATCTCCTTCAAGCTCTCTCAAGAATCGTTACCTTACTGGCAAAGACTTCTTAGAAAATACACCAGAAGCACAGGCAGTCAAAGCCAAAATTAACTATTGGGATCGCATCAAATTGAGAAGTTTCTGTACTGCAAAAGAAACAGTCAGGAAAGTGAATAGGCAACCTTCAGAATGGGAAAAAATATTTGCAAACTATGCAACAGACAAAGGGCTGATAACCAGAATCTACAAAGAAATCAAGAAACGACACAACATTAAAACAAACAACCCACTTAAGAGATGGGCCAAGGACCTCAATAGACATTTTTCCAGAGAGGAAATCCAAATGGCCAACAGACACATGAAAAAATGCTCAAGGTCACTGGCAATCAGGGAAATGCAAATCAAGACCACAATGAGGTTTCACCTCACCCCGGTCAGAATGGCTCACATTCAGAAATCTACCAACAATAGATGCTGGAGAGGATGTGGGGAAAAAGGGACACTAATCCACTGTTGGTGGGAATGCAAACTGGTTAAGGCACTATGGAAGTCAGTCTGGAGACTCCTCAGAAACATGAATATAACCCTACCATACAACCCAGCCATCCCACTCCTTGGAATTTACCCAAAGGAAATTAAATTGGAAAACCAAAAAGCCGTCTGCACACTAATGTTTATTGCAGCTCAGTTCACAATAGCTAAGACCTGGAACCAACCCAAATGCCCATCAACAGTAGACTGGATTAGGAAATTATGGGACATGTACTCTACAGAATACTATACAGCAGTCAAAAACAATGAAATCCGGTCACTTGCAACAAAATGGAGGAATCTGGAAAACATCATTCTGAGTGAATTAAGCCAGTCCCAAAGAGACAAATATCATTTGTTTTCCCTGATTGGTGATGATTAACTGAGCACCAAAGGGGAAATCTGTTGAAATGAAATGAACACTATGAGAAAATAAGACTTGATCAGCTCATGTCTGGACTGTTGATGTACAATGTAAATCTTTACCCATTTTAGTATCTCCCCTTGTTGTTTGTATTCGTTCTAGTACTATGGGTTGAATTTGGCAACTAACACACAATTAGCCTTAGGTGTTTAAATTTTAACTGAAAAGTGATCCCGGTTAACAATGATAGAGGAAAAAAGAAAGGGAGGATATGTACAATTTGGGATAAGCTCAATCGGACGTGCTCCAAATGAAGGAGTTGGAAACAAGCCAGGGGATCCCCATACAACCCCATCAAGGTGGCATGTACCAATGCCATCCCAATTGTCCAAGTGATCAATTTCAGTTCACAATTGACCATACTGATAGGTATAAGAGTCTAAGGGAACACACAAACAAGACTAGTGTCTGCCAACACAAACAGATAGAACCAAGAAAAGGAAAGAATGATCCAGCATGGGAAGCAGAGTCACAGCAGACTCATAGAATGACAGATGTCCTAAATGACACTCTGGCCTCAGAATCAGCCCTTGAGGCATTCGGATCTGGCTCAAGAGCCCACGAGAGTATTTTAGGCATGGAAAGCCAAGACACTCTGGAAAGGAAAAAAAAAAAAAAAAAAAGAAGACATAAATGAAAGATCTCCGCAGGTGAGATCCCAGTGGAGGGAACGGGCCACCAAAGAAGGAGGTGCCTTTCTCCAAAGGGAGAAGAGGACCTCCACTTTGACTATGACCCTGTCGGAATTAGATCGAAGACGGCAAACCCTAAAGGCTTCCATAGCCTTGGCAACTCATAACTAGAGCCTAGGGAGATTCCTGACGCCATAAACAAGAGTGTCAAATTATTAAATCAACATCAGGAGTCACTGTGTACTTATGTCCCATGTGGGATCTGGCCTTAATGTGTTGTCCAATGTGAAGTAATGCACTGAAACGGAATTTTTACACTTTGTGTTTCTGTGTGGGTACAAACTGATGTAATCTTTACTTAATACATACTAAATCGATCTTCTGTATATAAAGATAATCGAAAAAGAAAAAAAGGCTCATTGTTATATTAGAAATTGCATAAAAAATTAATCAAATTCAAAAAATTTATCATGCAGGATCTCTGTCCTTAATTTGCTGTACAATGTGATTCAATGCTATAACGTGTACTCAAATAGTATATTTCACTCGTGGTGCTATATGAGGGCAAATGGTCAAAATCTTTACTTAACACATACTGAACTGGTCTCCTGTATACAAAGAGAATTGAAAAAGGAATCTGGATGTGAATGAAAGGGGAGAGGGAGCGGGTAAGGGGGGAGGGTTGTGAGGGGAGAGGGAAAGTAGGGGGGGGAGTTATTGTAATCCTTAAGTTGTACCTTGGAAATTTATATTTTAAATAAAAATTAAAAAAAAAAAAAAAGAATCGTTACCTTAGTAACAGGTGACAGAGAAATCTTCCAAATAATCAGCTTCTCTTTGCTGGCCAGACAAGCCCATCCACCTTCATCCACACGAACACTCAGTTGATCATCAACTAAAGAAAAACAAGAGGGGTTTAAAGTGTGAATAGGTCAAGCTGTTAACATTTCTTTATATCAAAATCTTTTTAAAAAAGATTTATTTACTAATTTGAAAGGCAGAATTACAGAGAGAGAGAAGGAGACAGAGAGATCTTCATCCACTGGTTCACTCCAGAAACGGCCACAAAGCCCAGGGCTGTGCTGGGCTGAAGCCTGGAACCAAGTGTTTCTTCCAGGTCTCCCATGTGGGTGGGAGGAGCCCAGCAACTTGGACCACCTTCCGCTGCCTTCCCAGGTACATCGGCAGGGAGCTGGATTGAAAGTGGAGCGTATGGGACGCTGGTGCTAAGGGCCGCGACTTCACCCACTACACCATACACTGGCCCCATACGCCAACATCTTTATTATCATATGCTTCACCAAAAAAGGTAACTGTCATACACAGAAAATAGTATTCACAGCAAAAGCTACTTTTGAATATTCAAAACTTAACAAAATACCAAAACAGATAACAAAGTTCTCTACTTAACTTTGAAAGCCACTTTAGAAATACATCCAAAGGCAAAAAATGTATCTTGGGATTAGGTTTAGCATTCTCTCAGTTCTGACTCATAAATCACAGCCTCTGCCATCCTCCCTCTGGGCAGGAGGCCTGTGGCAGTGCCTGGGGAGTCTCAAGCCCCCCTCCTTACAGGGTCACCAAGAGCGCCACCATACTTTCTGTTCAACTTCAGTTCCCTTTGTGGGGAAGCAAGCATGAGTAGCATGGCAAACTAAGTTATATTTGTTCTTCCTCGGGGAAATTGGTCATTTTTTTTCTCTATACATGGGGAAATTAGTATTTCTTTTTTTTATATATATAAAGCTTTTATTTAAAGAATATAAATTTCCAAAGAACAGCTCATGGACCACAATGGCTCCCCCCACACACAACTTCCCTCCCTCCCCCCACCCTCCCCTTTCCCGCTCCCTCTCCCCTTCTGTTCACATCAAGATTCATTTTCAATTCTCTTTATACACAGAAGATCAATTTAGTACATATTACGTAAAGATTTCAACGGTTTGCCCTCGTATAGAGACACAAAATGATAATACTGTTGGAGTACTAGTTATAGTATTAATTCACAATGTACAGCACATTAAGGACAGAGATCCTACATGATTTTTTTTTTAAAAAAATTGATTAATTGTCTATGCAATTTCCAGTTTAACACCAAGATTTTTTAATCATTTGCAATTATCTTTATATAAAGAAGATCGATTCAATATATACTATGTAAGGATTTCATCAGTTTGCACCCACTCAGAAACACAAAGTGTAAAAATACTGTTTCAGTACTAGTAATAGCATCACTTCACATTGGATAACACATTAAGGACAGATCCCTCATGAGACGTAAGTACACAGTGACTCCTGAAGTTGATTTAACAATTTGACACTCTTGTTTATGGCGTCAGTAATCTCCCTAGGCTCTGGTCATGAGTTGCCGAGGCTATGGAAGCCTTTAGGGTTAGCCGACTTCGATCTTATTCCCACAGGGCCATAGTCAAAGTGGAAGTTCTCTCCTCCCTTCAGAGAAAGGTACCTCCTTCTTTGATGGCCCCGTTCTTTCCACTGGGATCTCACTCGCAGAGATCTTTCAGTTAGGTCTTCTGTTTTTTCCAGAGTGTCTTAGCTTTCCATGCCTAAAATATTCTCATGGGCTCTTGAGCCAGATCCGAATGCCTTAAGGGCTGATTCTGAGGCCAGAGTGCTATTTAGGACATCTGCCATTCTATGAGTCTGCTGTGTATCCTGCTTCCCATGTTGGATCATTCTCTCCCTTTTTCATTCTATCAGTTAGTATTAGCAGACACTAGTCTTGTTTGTGTGATCCCTTTGACTCTTAGACCTATCAGTGTGATCAATTGTGAGCTGAAATTGATCACTTGGACTAATGAGATGGCCTTGGTACATGCCACCTTGATGGGATTGTATTGGAAACCCCTGGCACAATTCTAACTCCATCATTTGGGGCCATTCCGATTGAGCATGTCCCAAGTTTTACATCTCCTCCCTCTCTTATTCCCACTCTTATATTTCACAGAGATCACTTTTCAGTTAAAATTTAAACATCTAAGAATAATTGTGTGTGGCTCAACAGGCTAATCCTCCGCCTTGCGGCGCCGGCACACCGGGTTCTAGTCCCGGTCGGGGCGCCGGATTCTGTCCCGGTTGCCCCTCTTCCAGGCCAGCCCTCTGCTGTGGCCCGGGAGTGCAGTGGAGGATGGCCCAGGTGCTTGGGCCCTGCACCCCATGGGGAGACCAGGAAAAGCACCTGGCTCCTGGCTCCTGCCATCGGATGAGCACGGTGCGCCGGCCGCAGCGCGCTGTCAGCGGCGGCCATTGGAGGGTGAACCAACGGCAACGGAAGACCTTTCTCTCTCTATCTCTCTCTCTCACTGTCCACTCTGCCTGTCAAAAAAAAAAAAAAAAGGGAAATTAGTATTTCAATTTCATATAATCAGATAACGTTCTGTATCTCTTTAGACTATGATTCGTTAATTCTCAGGTTTTCCTTCTAGATTACTGATTCTTGATGTTTATCTCTAATAACATCATAAATATTATAAAAAGAAATTACTTTTCCCAGTATTTTAGGCTGCTTTATAGTGACATTCTAAGTTTGTTATAGCAATATAAGCAGTTTATATAAGTAATAAATGATACATCTGAAAAAAATTCTTTCATTTTTATTATAAACAGATTATCTTGCCCTCTATAAGAAACTTAGCAATGTGCATAATTTTTAACCAAGGAACACAAATAAATTCTCATTTACATTAAACATCTCAAAGAAAAATCATGTTCCTCAAAAAGAACTTCATTTTCAAAAAGGAGTTGCTTAAAGGTACAATAAACTACTTCACTATGTAGATATACAAAATACATTCTCTAATAAGTGACAAAAACTATATTAACCTATTGCCATGTCTGGCAGTAAACTTTCATAAACATGTTAACAGCCCTAGGAATTTAGTTAACTTGAGACTGCTCTCTGCTTAAAGGCAGAATGGCGGAGGAGAGGGGGTACAAAACAGAAGGAAACCCTGGACTTACTCTTGGTTGTTTTTTTTTCTCCCTGATTTTTGGAAAGAGATGCACACAGCATCGTGTAGAACCTTGAAATCTTCCTGTTTCTGTCTCCACACTAGAAGCTCATGGACTCAGCCACAGACTGTGTCATATTCAGCTGGCGACAGATGAAGGACAGATCATTTTTAATTTTCAGCTTTCTGGACCAAACAGCTACCTTCAGCAGGCTTTTTTCTTCTTTTTTTCTTTTTCTTTTCTTTGCTTTTTTTTTTAGTTTTAATGGTTCTATTTAAACACAAATGAAATGTGCACAGGAGCTATCCATTTTCTTCACTGTTTAGCCTGGCATTGGGATTGGTGACTCTGATGCCAGCTGGGCTGCTGTCTCCATGATGCCCTCTCCATGATGGTTCACGGAGGAAACACTGAGCAATCTCAGCACAGCAAGATTCGTTGTGTAATAGCAACACCTCCAGCTCCTTGACATTGAGGGCTAGGAACTTCCAGATGCCACCAGGAAGCTTTGTTTTCCTATTGTTCCCAAAACCAATGTTGGGGGTCAGGATCTGGCCATTGAATTTTCTCCACACCCTGTTGTACTTCTTGATTTCTACCACTTATCCTTAAACTTGACATCTTAGTCTGACTGGTGCAGGATGAGCTTGTTGGTCCTCTTTTTGTCAGTCTTAGGCTTCACAAGGTGTCTGAGGGCAGCCACGATACTTTCCTGAGGAGTAGTATACTGTCTGGGTATGACGAAGAATGTGTGGCTCCCCTCTATAAAGTGCTGGGTCAAACTGCAAGCAATATTATCTTAGAATATCCTTGAGTTCCATGATTTCAACTTGGTTATCACAATGGTGACAGCAGTTGAAGCATTGATGGTCATTACCACGTTCTGGTCACGATACCAGTCACACCTCTGCAAAACTGCCAGCTGAGGTGTAGAACCAATGTGCCTAATTTGGCATGACACCATGTCTCTGCCTGTCTTGCCCAAAGGAGTCACCAACTCATTGTGGTGACACAACAGTCGACACAGTCTCTTAGAAACAAGTCATATGCATCCGGCAATCTGCCACCAATTCTATGCACCAATGTGCCCAATTTGGCATGACACAATGTCTCTGCCTGTCTTGCCCAAAGGAATCTCCAACTCATGGTGACACAAGTGCAGTCAACATAGTCTCTTAAGCCAGTCATATGCATCTGGCAATCTTCCACCAATTCTAAGCACCAATGTGCCTAATTTGGCATGACACAATGTCTCTGCCTATCTTGTCCAAAGGAGTCTTCATTTGGTGGTGACACAAAAATGGTTGACATAGTCTCATAAGCAAGCCATATTCATCTGGCAATCTGCCACCAATTCTAAGCACCAATGTGCCTAATTTGGCCTTTGTGCAGCACACAAGAAATTAGGAGGTTTTCCAAGCAGTGAATGTGGTCAGCAGTATTCCTCCTGTTGTAAAGGCATCCTGAAATAGGCTCGTACTGTACAGGTGAGTGAGTGAGAGGATGAATTAAGGATGTAGTTAGGGAGGACACAAACATTTGAAAGCTGGGGCTGGTTGCTGTCTTTGAGGCAGTTGTACTGGTGCTTGTGATAAAATGAGAGGGAATGTGAATGAGCAGAGGGGTAAGAGTAGGTGTTTGGCAGTGGCAGGCCAGAATATGTGTCTGTGCCTATAGGGTTGAAAACAGACATTGAAACAGTACCCGTGTGCTCACGTAGACAGTGGGTTACTGTTTCTTCAAAAGAAAAGTGGGGAATAGCTTGCACCAGATGCAGCGGGACCCAAAACATAATGGTTGCTCTGCATAATGGCAATGTTCTGCAGAGTGTGTTTCCGATGGAGTGCATCCTGGAGCTCTCAGTCACAAATGGAGTGGGTGGAGCATTTCCAGGAGATGCAAGCACAGACTTGGAGTCTGTGTGTACCCGGCTGTTGAAACCCCAGTCCTTTCTCTCTCTCTGGAGAGTTCATACATTTGGTGCAACACAGATATTGGCAAGCTGCAGGACATATGTAAGATCAAGCATTCAGGCAGAACTAAGATAGTGGTGGTCAAGGTTGTTTAAAGGAAAGTGTGATATTGGTGGTCAAGGTTGTATAAGAAAGATATTGGTGGCAACCTTAACCACCAATATCACACTTTTCTTTAAACAACCTTGACCACCAATATCTTACTTATACAAGCTTGACCACGAATATCACACTTTCCTTTATGCAACCTTGACCACCAACATCTTACTTAAACAACCTTGACCACCAACATCACACTTTCCTTTATACAACCTTGACCACCAACATCTTACTTAAACAACCTTGACCACCAATATCACACTTTCCTTTATACAACTTGACCACCAATATCTTTCTTATACAACCTTGACCACCAATATCACACTTTCCTTTAAACAACCTTGACCACCACTATTTTAGTTCTGTCTGAATATTTGATCTGACATTGTCCTGGAGCTTGCCAATCTCTGTGTTGCACAGTGTAACTCCTTTCTATCCTCTCAGAATGCTTTTCCTTCATACAGTGCAGGTGATACGTGCTTCATTGGAAACATTCCTCTGCATCATTCATTTCCTATAAAAGATTTGAGAAAGAGTCAGAAATTTCTCCATCTTGAAAAGCTTCCAAATCCTGTTTGCCTATTGTCAACATGCATGCATGCAACACACACACATACACACAGCCACAATCATCACCCACACACACTCACACACACACACACGTACAATGTAGATTTTTTTTCAGTCTGCCACAACATTAAAAGCAATGTTCTATATTTTTATGAAACCAGAAGCACAGGTAGTAAAAGAAAATTAGGCAAATGGGATTACATCAAACTAAGGAGCTTTTGAACGGCAAAGGAAACAGCAAAGCAAACAGGCAATGACGGAATGGGAGAAGTATCTGCAAACTAGTCAGCTGATAAAGGATTAGTACATTAGAATAATAAGGAGCTCGTGAAACTGAGTATACACAAAACAAACAATCCAGTAAAAAAACGGGTAAAGGACATAAATAGGCATTTTTCAAAGGATGAACTACAAAGGGCCAATAGATGAGGCCAGCATTGTGTGCAGCAGATTAAGCCTCTGCCTATGATGCTTGTATCCCATATGTGCACAGGTTGGAGACCCAGCTGCTGCACTTCTAATACAGATCCCTATTTGTGCACCTAGGAAAGCAGCAGAAGATCACCCAAGTCCTTGGTCCCCTGCACCCATGTGTGAGACCCAGCTCAAGCTAAGAAGTTTATGAACAGCAAAGGAAACACTTGACAAAGAGAAGAGGCATCAGACTGAATGGTAGAAAATATTTGCAAACTATTCTCCTGATAAACCATTAAGATATAAAACATATAAGGTGCTCAAGAAACTGAACCAAACCAAAACAAATAACCCCATGAATAAATGGACAATGAAGATGAAAAGGCATTCTTCAAAGGATGAAATCCAAATGGCCAACAGACACATGGACAAATGCTCGGGGTCACTAACCATCATGGAAATGCAAATAAAAACCACAATGAATTTCATGTCACCTAAGTGAGCATGCCTGTCATCCAAAAATTAAAAAGAAAAAGAAAGAGAAGTGCTTTTGAAACTGTGGGAGAAAAGGTACCTAGTCCACTGTGGGTGGGAATGTAAACTAGTACAGCCATTGTGGAAGACAGTATTGAGATTCTTCAAAAATCTGAAAATACATCTACCGCATGACCCAGCCCTTGCACTCTTGGGAATTTACCCAAAGGAAATGAAATCAGCATATGAAAAGGTCATCTGTACCCCCCACATTGATGTATATGAGTGAAGCTGACATCCTCATAGTTGATCATTTTTTATAGCCCTCATCTACAATTGCACAACAGTGGTCTTTGGATTTTTTCTGGTTGAGTTCTTCATTGAGTGCAGGATTAAACCTGTTGAGTATGAAGTGCATTGCATGTGTGGGGTTGAGTGTTTCGTGGCCACCAGCGTCCCATATGGGTGCTGGTTTATGTCCTGTGCACAACAACTACTAAAGGCCTGGCAAAAAAGGCCGAGATTGGCTCAAGTGTTTGGACTATGGTATCCCATGTGGGAGACCTGGAGGAAGCTCCTGGCTCCTGCATTTGGCCTGGCCCAGCCCTGGCCATTGTGGCCATCTGGGAAGTGACCTACCAGATGGAAGATCTCTCTTTCTCTCCTCTTAATTCTTGCTTTCAAAAAATAAACAATATTAAAAGGGAAAAAAACAGGAGGAAGGAGGGAGGGAAAGGAGACAGCAAAGGTGGGAAGAATCATTGCAGGCTTCAAACTGAATATATGAAATATATGAAATCTGTTCTCTTCATGTAAATAAATATGTTTAATGAGAGGTTATTTTAATGCTAGCACCAGTACAACAGCTCTGAAGGGGTGGACCAGCCCTGGTTTAATAAATCCCCAAACATCAACTCATATGTGTCCTTTCTCACTATGTACTCCACTCGTTTCTTTCCTCACACAGTTGTAAAGGAAAGTATAGTTCGGGACGTCCTTATATCAGGGAGGAATGCACTTGAAACAATGGAGCAACTCGAATTCTATGCATTGAGCACAGCTCCACGGCATGCCTCCTAGAAACCTGATTTGAGGACAGCTTCCCAATATTTGCTTACATGAGCTCATAGGAAATCTTCATCTGGACACTGCTAGCAAAGGGCTGGCCATCCTGTACATGGCAGACACACCCTGATTATTGTATTTCACCTGGGCAAATTGTCTATTAAAAAACATTTTAGAAGGAATCAATAGCCTCTCTGACACTATTGGAAGCATAGAATCTCTCTCTGTCTTTCACACACACACACACACACACACACACACACACACACAACGTTTCATATGTGACAAATAATTCAGCCCAATGTGGCCAATGTAGGAACATAAACCTTTCCTAATCTAACATGATGCTGTTGGAGTTAAGTTATTTTCTGATTTTTTTCATTGGGGGTAGAGCATAATTTGAAATTCTACATTGCAGTCATTTGTAGGACTGTTTAAAGTAGACTCCTACTGAATGCAGACTCCAGAACTTTTTATCAAGCATTAACCTACTCTTCATTTCCCCTCCCCCTAGTCCCTGGCAATCAGCATTCTATTTTCTGTTTCTGTAATACTGAGCCCTACGTATACCTTAAATAAGAGAAAGGAATGAACAGAGGCCTTGCACGGGAGTGTAACTAGCCCTGGTCCCTGGTCTTGGTCAGCAGTTAAACACTGATCTAAAGCCTGCACTCTTCCCACTGCACACTTCACACATGTTTAGGCACACTGAGAAGGAACACAGGCCTCCCAAATAGTGTCCTGACGCAGTGGAGAATGCCGGCCCCATCCCCTGATGGACTGCACACATCCTTTCACTCTGGGCCAGTGTGTTTCAGGATGTGTTTACATCAGGGACAGTGTAGAACAAGCTAGCTGTTAGGACATGTCTGCAATTTCCTATTTCATCATTCCTTCTGTTAGCTAATGTTCCATGGCCTAGAATCTTCTTACTCTTTTTCTTTCTGTTTGAGAATACCTACTC
Source organism: Sylvilagus floridanus (assembly GCA_949820135.1). Classification (NCBI taxonomy): domain Eukaryota; kingdom Metazoa; phylum Chordata; class Mammalia; order Lagomorpha; family Leporidae; genus Sylvilagus; species Sylvilagus floridanus. Next base: position 18,740,454 of record OX463240.1, on the reverse strand, counting down.
AACGTTTACATGAGCACACACATATCACTTTTCAAAAACCATTCTCTGCACTGTAGCTTCAAGTCCTTGTTTGTGCTGTACCATGTTTGAACCCAACACTCAATGTTTAGGATTCCTTTACTGCCCACTTCAACACTGACTCGCCTGGCAAGCAGATCTGGATCTCTCTTGGATTTAAATCCCCTTTGTCATGTGGCAGACCCAGGAAATAGAGGGACTTCATGACCAGACTTCATCTGGGCCAATCACTTAAAAGAAGATGCTAGAGAAAGCCAGAATCCTCTCCTGCATTAAAGCAGATGGCCACAGTCAAACCCTCTTTGTCTCAAAACAAAAAAAAATGGATGTTTTGCACATTTGATAAAGCAATCTGAACCAAGGTGTCCTGAATCACCAATAAGAAAAAAATCACTTTTTGCTAACCTAACCAACTTGGTATTTAACACGTTATTGGTTTGTAACTATGGTAACATACACATAAGTGTTGACTTGTAACCATGGAAACAGACATATAAGTTTTAGTAAGAATATAATTCAGGAGGGCTACTACTACTTCTTTGAACCTGCCTCCACTACATGCCTTATTTGATATACTTTATCTTAAAGCAACAGAAACAGCCCTGGAAAAGAAAGAACCCCTCCCCCAAGTCCTGGTTTTAGGAGGCACCCACACACCGACTCTGAAGCCTGGGTTCCACTCGTTGTGTGTTTCCTTCATTCTTCATTCACTCACTCATTAAGCACAGGATTTCAGGACTGTTCAGGCTGGGGACACAGTGTGGCCCTGGACCTCACAGCTGTGTGGCCCTTTCTCTCAACTTCCTGAGTTCCTTGCTTTAGCTTTAGCTCACATTCCAGGGTCTGAAAAGCTCGTCCTCCTAACCTAATAGCATCTTCCCAAGCTTTTTAGGAGCTCACGTGTAATCTTTCAAAATTCATTCCAGATTCTATAACCCCCAATCTGTTTTGTCTTTGTCCCACCCCTACCCCATGTTGTGCCTCTGAGTGTCCCATTCCATCCTCTGTCCCATTCTAGCTCTGAACTCACCTGACCTAGCTCCTCAGATATGACGTGGCTACTGGGCCACTTCTGGATACCACCAGAATAGAGCTTGGGGTTATGTGGCAAAAGAAAGAAGCGGTCACCTGCTGACTAGACCTCATGTAGGTCAATCTGCTGGAAGATTTTGGAGGAAGTCAAACATCTCACACTTTACAACAGATGCCCAGAATATAAACCCTCTGCTGATCTCATACACAAAATATACATGACTACATGTTATCTGTCTCTATGCCTGCAGGGCTTGGCCATTGGTTGCTGCTCAGCTCTGTCATGTGGAGAATCATTTTAAAAACAAGTGAATGGAGGTCATAAAGCTGCTGCGGTCCACTCAAGGACATGGAGAGCTATTGTGGGAACACCACCACAGCAACCCTAAAGAATTCAGAATATTCAATGGGCTGCCTATGTGCCTCTGATGTCCCCAAGTGGTCCTCTGCCACCTATATATTTTCCTCTTGGTTACACATCATAGGTGGTAGAAGACAATGGGATACCTAAAATTCACATAGTGCCTCAGAAAATATCATGTGTCCACACCATTTCAATGCAAGTACCACAGTTCATACTATCATTCTCCTATGTGTCTACATGCCCTGAACTGATGCATTCCTCAAATCAAGGAGAATTTCCCCCACCTTATGTCCCACAGCCTACACCACAGCAACTGAGGCTACCACTACCCACAACATTTTTCTACCAGCAGAATAATGGTAGGATATGAATTTCCTAAATAGCACATAAATTTAGTTTAGTAAAATTACACTTTTGGACAATTATTAAAATGTCAAAGGAGCAAAACAGTAACATTTCAAGGAATGTGGGGATTTCATGCAGTCCTGTGAGGATTCATGATAATCCGTGGGCCTAAGATTTTGTATTGGGCAAAATGCAACTTTCTATATATCAGTGTGTTGTCTTTTGATATAGCAGTGTCAAAATTCAGGACCTCAATAGCAACCAAGTGCTACAGACTGCACAGCACGATATTCCTATTAGAAACAACCATTTGATCAAAGCCCCAGTCTACAGTTATTGATGTATGATGACGAGTTGCTTGGATGAGACTCTCAAGTTTTGGGATGCCTGTTTATCAAATCCTATGATGATGCTGCAATATCCTGAAGAGCTTTATTGTACAGATGTGATACAGTGTGATCATGGTAGCAACTGTGGAGACAGGCTGACTATCATAAGAGAACCAACCTTCTGAATTCATGGGAATCAAAATCTCCACTGAATTGTCAGCATTGGAGTGTGGCTATTTTAATAAACAAACAGAACAAGCCAACTGGTTTGGCCCTGGGAAGTATTTGCCCTGGGAAGAGTTGCTATTCATTGTATCAATCTTGCAAATCCAGCCAAAGATAACTGCATCTCTAAATGTCATCTATCCAAAGGAATCAACACTTTAGTGCCTCAAGTTCTCTATGGAGTAAATGGAATCTCAACCATCTTGGTTTTGGCACCCTTATAACTGGCGGACCTGTTTTGTCAATTCTGGGACAGAGATGCCAGAAGAAAACTAAAACCTTCAGGACAGCTCACTCACAGAGCAGCTGACTCAATTGCTGACTCAATTACAATAGAAACAGACCTGTCTATCCTTGCAGCTAAGACTGGTCCAAGGGACATGAGTTTCTTAATCCCTCAAAGAAAGACTGCATTTTCCTGCATAAGGGAGCAGAAGAGCGATAGCTTAGAGGCCAGAGGCATCAGGATTGTCCAGAATTGTTCTCACCTCTCTGCACACATTGGAGTTGTGCTATTGGATAGCTGTCATCCACAGAAATGGAGTCCAGCCACTGGAGATCATGATGTCATTGTTCACCAGCCAATTAGGTGCCTGTTACAGGGATTTGCTGAAATTCCAAGGAGAAAACACCAGAGACTGCACCATGCTTATTCAACAATGTGTACATTCAAGATATTGGAAAGCAATCTAGTGACTCTGGACCTTGTTATAAAATATTTGGGGATTAAAAGGAACAACAAAGTTTGAACACAACCAGATCAAGTCAACTATAACTACCACCACCCCACCAAACCAACAACAAACAAAAACCACACAGGTCCCCAGCTGCCTACAGTGGAATCCTCATGCCCTGTAGCTGAGTTCTCAGGGCTCCCCATTCCTTTCACTCACTTTAACTCAGGGTAGAGCAACAGAACTCACCCTCCTGGAGAACAGAGGGGCTGAATCCCTCTCATTATCTCCTCCATTAGGCTCCTGCAGTTTGGTCTGATCCAACCATGTTGTAAAGGTGGGAGAGGATCTAACTGCCTGTTCAGAGAAAAGGAAATTGTTAGAGTTATTCTAGTCTATTCAGAGGAACCAAGTGCAGATGAATGCAAAATACTTTAGTCACATAACCAGGACTTGCTCATGGAAAAGGGTCCTGTAAAGAACCAAGTAATATTTCAGGCTGAGGGGTAATCTGTCCTTGGGCCACATCCCCTATACCCACCATCATGCTTCTGGGAGTCTGGTTGTCATAACGGTGAGCTTCACCAGAACTGTGGCAGTGTACGGATGGGGTGACTGGATCATAAGTGGGTGGGGTGTGTTAGGGTGTAGAGGACTAGTAAGAACTGTTAGGAGGAGTTGGGGATAGCGTAGAGGCTGAGTAGGAAAAGGTAGGATAATACAGGGCCGTGAGCAGGTTAGGTATGATTAGGAAGAGTCTTGAGGAGCTGGGTGTGGAGTGAATAAGGTCAGGTGCTGGGAAGGGGTGTCATTTATCAGGGATGGAAAAAGATGACAAAGTGAGGAGACCTGGAGGAGGGTAGATTAGAGGATTATAATTTGATGGGCTGGAGGCGGGGCAAGGCTGAAGCGAGAGGTCATAGGGAAGTCAGAACAGTGTGGAAGATCAGGCTGGTGTGGGAGACAAATGGGCAGACAAGACATAGGCACAGGAGGTTCGAGAGGAAGGAGGTGGAGGAAGAGGAGGGTGAGGCTAGGGAGAAGGACCTTAGCAAGGGTGGGGCGGGAAGGACGAGCCTGAAGAGCGGTCAGGCTGGGATGGACGAGCAGGGGGCCGAGCCAAGCGTCGAGGTAAAGAGCGAAGGCGAGCATGGTCAGGAGGGTGAGGAGGAGGAGCAGCACGAGGCTGAGATGGAGCATACGGAGGAGGGTGAGCAGAAAGACAGACAGGCTGGGGCGAAGCAACAAGAGGCTGGAGTGGAAGATAAAGAGGACATGAGTGATAAGGAGAACGAAAATGAGGGTAAGACTTGGGAGGAGGGTCAGAAGGAGGGTGAGGCTGAGGCTGGGAGAGAGCAGCAGGAGGAGTGTGAGGCTTGGGTGCAGGATCAGAAGGCAGGCGAGCACAGAGCGGAGAGGCAGCAGGACGCCGAGAGCGGGCTGGGGGACCAGGAGGGCGAGGGTGCTGCACAGATGTAGCAGGAGGCTGGCGCCGACGGGAGGGGACAGAAGGAGGGTGGCGTTGTGGAGAGAGACTAGAAGAAAGCCGGAGATGGCGCCGAGAAGCAGCAGAACGCGGAGAGCGGGCTGGGGGACCAGCAGAAGGGTGAGGGCGGTGCATAGGGGCAATGAAAGGTTCGCGCCAAGTCGAACGGACTGCAGGAAGGTGGCGCTGCGGAGATGGGCTGGAAGAGAGACGAGGTTTACGGAGAGCAGTGACAGGAAGGCAGTGTTGGTGTAAAAGGGTGGGAGAAGGGTGAGGGTGTTGAGAAAGAAGGGCTAGGAAGCTTTTGCGTAGGTAACGGCCACAGGGGAAAGGAAGGCAGAGAGGAACATCTGGGGGAGGCTTGGACTTGGGTTTAGATGTAGGAGGGCGAGGCTTGTGCTTGGGAGCAGGGGGTGGGCGGGGCTTCGGTTTAGTGACAGAAGAAGGGCATGGCTGGTGTTTCCTATGAGCAGGGGGATGAGATCTGGGGGAGGGACTAGGAGCAGGAAGAGGGTTTCGAGGAAGCCCACGACGGGAAGCCGGAGGGGCAGGAGCAGGGCCAGGCCGGGGTGCAGGATCAGAAGGAGGGTGGGGCAAGTAAGGAGGAGCAGGAGGAGGAAAAGGCTCAAACACTGGTCCGGGAGGAGGGTCCGGGAGAAGAGAAGCAGAGTCAGATGTGGGCAGGGCACTAGGAGGAGGGTGAGTGCCAGATGCGGGACCCGGGGCTTTGGCCTGGTGCGAGGGGACACGAGGGAAGGACGGATAGTTGGGATGGAGTAGAGGGTGCAGAGGAGGATAGGGCCAGTTTAGAAATGCAGGATGGTAAGATTCGATTATAGATCTAGGGGGGTCAGGCTGGGGTGGAGGACCAGACAGGTGAAGCCAGGGTTCAGGATCAGCAGGGTCAGGCCAGAGGGAAGATACACAATAAGGGGAAATATGGTCTTGGGAGGCAAAACTTTTTTTAGTCTTATCTGTCATACTGTCCGGTGTCCAGAAGTCAGAATCAGCGACTGGTAGGTGTCCAGGACTACAGCTGCTTTTATAGGCCAGCCCGTGTCACAGGGTCCCTTATGACATCAACATGCCCTGCCCCTCTGGGCAGTGAGTAGCCCCGCCCATCAGGGAAATGGTGCCATGGGATAGATTCAAGAGTAATCAAGGGAAATAGGACAGAGAAGAAATGGGTCTATATGACAGTCCTTCTAGGGGTGACATGGTCTTTGGCCTATCCCTAGGCAAAGTGACCAAAGGCCATGGATACCATTAGAATGTTGGCACCTAGAACTGAGGTATGATGTAGAAATTGGGAGATGTGGGAAAATATCAGTTCCCCAGTTCGGCTAACTCATTTTCTTTTTCTTTTTATTGTTTTGCTAAGATTTTATTTATTTGACAGGCAGAGTTAGAGAGAGGTAGAGACAGAGAGAGAGGCCTTCCACCTGCTGGTTCACTCCCTAGATGGCCACAACGGCTGGAGCTGCGCCGATCCAAAGCCAGGAGCCGGGAGCCTCTTCCTGGTCTCCCACATGAGTGCAAGGGCCCAAGGACTTGGGCTATCTTCTACTGCTTTCCCAGGCCACAGCAGACAGCTGAACCAGAAGAGGAGCAGCTGGGATTAGATCTGGCACCCATATGGGATGCGGGTGCTTCAGGCCAGGGCGTTAACCCACTGAGCCACAATGCTGGCCCCAGCAAACTCATTTGCTAAAGCCCTTTCACATCACTTACATCTCTGCATGAATATGAGGTAACCAGAGCTGCTATGTCCCTTTCATTAGTGTGGAGGATGGGAGAGGTCAGAGAGGGAGTTCTGGGAAGGTTGTTGGTGATAAGCAGTGGGATGAGAATTTGGACCAAAAAAGGAGAAGTACAGGTGTGCTCCCAAAAATCCGATCCTTATCAGTGCTCCCAAAAATCCAATCTAATCCTTGTCTCCTTATTAGGGGACAAGGTTAGAAGAGAAGAGAAAGATGGGGATGATAGCAGCATGGGGAGTGGGGTTCTCACACTTCCATCTTGCTAGTGTGGGCAGAATGGGAATTTTAAGGAGTTCAAACAGCAAGGACTCAAAAACCCTGCAGAGGGTGTGGCCAGTGGAAGCCAGGAGCAGATCTTCAGGGGCTGAAGCTGGTTGACAGTCAGGTAACAGTTCCTTGAACTTGTGTAATGCCACAACTATCATCAAAGAGTCACAGGAGGTTTTTGCACAACTAAGTGTCCACAAACTGTTGTCTGGCTGGGATCTGAAAGAGGTGATGTGATTGTGTTCCAGAGATTTCAGGGCTTCACAACCAGGACGAAGTCCACTCAGCCTAGAGCCCATGGTAGTCGCTCCTCTAGTTACTCACACTCCTGTACATTCCATTATGAAAACTTGAATACTCTGGTCATGCTGACCTGGGAGGGTCAGTTTCCAGGCTCACAAGCATGATTTGTCTGCCCAGACCCTCTAGTGACTTCTAAGCTCGGTGGTCAGCTCTTCTTCATCATAGTAGCAGGAGACACATGTTTGGTGTGATTTCGAGGGGGATCACAAAATGACCAAGAGCATTGCTATGTAGCAGGCCTCCACGATGCTCCTGACTAGTATCTCACACATGCTGCTCCAGAGCACAACTTAACAAATATAAATTTCATAAGTACAACTTTGCATTATAGCCATTCTTCCCCCCATACCCGCCCTCTCACCCCCAAACCATCCCACCGCTTACTCCTTCTCCATCCCATTCTTTATTAAGATTCACTTCTATTTAACTTTACATACAGAAGATCAACTCTGTACTAAGTAAAGATTTCAACAGTTTTCACCCACACAGATGCACAAAGTATAATGTGCAGTCTAAGATGAGTTTTACCATTAATTCTCATAGCACAACTCATTAAGGACAGAGGTCCTTCATGGGAAGCAAGTGCACAGGGACTCCTGCTGTTGATTTAACACTTGGCACTCTTATTTATGATGTCAATGATCACCCGAGGCTCTTGTCATGAGCTGCCAAGGCGATGGAAGCCTCTTGAGTCCACATACTCTGACATGATTTAGACCAGGCCATAGCAAAGTGCAAGTTCTCTCCTCCCTTCAGGGAAAGGTACCTCCTACTTTGATGGCCCCTTCTTTCCACTGGGATCTCCCTCACAGGGATCCTTCATGTATCTCATTTTTCCCCACACCAACACCTACTTTCACCTGACTCATTCTTACACCTACCTCAGACTTCAACTCACATAGCTCCTCATCCAAGAAGTTTCTCCTGATGCCTCAACTAGCTGTTATGTTAGGAGCACCTCCTCAGTTCCCTCCAAGTATGCAATTCTTCCTCAGCGTAGAATTTCCCATGCAAAGCAGTAAAAATTTGTTAGATGACCTACCTCTCCAACACACTGTAAGTTCATGAAGGCATGAACTGTGCTGTTTTATTAGCCAACATATCCCTTGAGCCTAGCACTTAGCTCTTCTCATCAGAGGCACACAATAATACTCTAAATAAATGAATTAATGTGTTTGATGATTGTCCAGGGTTTCAGGGGTTCTTGATTAGTGGATGCACCACACAGATCAGGAGAGGATACAACACACTCAAAATAGGATAATTTAGGGGCAGCTGACTTACAAAAGGATTATGTAAAAATACCAAGTATAAGAGAACTACTAGTAAGAGGTCAGTAACTTAAGCTATTACAATCCTGAGTCTTGAAGTAGTTACAGAACAGGGAGAGAGAGTCAGGTCAGGCCAGCTACTTGAAAGGAGCACTAGGCTTTGATTAAGAGACACAGGCAGCTGAGACTACTGTATTGGTCAGGGTTCAGAGGGAGAAACATAAATGGTAGGAGGCATTAGTTTATGTAATTGAACAGGCTGGCATGAAGAGTCCAAACTCCCAGGCTGGCATTGTGGCACAGTAAGCTGCCACTTGTGACACTAGCATCCTATATTGGGGTTCTCGTGTGAGGCCCTGCTGCTCTGCTTCCCAACCAGCTTCCGCTAATGTGTCTGAGAAAGCATCAGACAATGGCCCAAGTGCTTGGTCCACTGCCACCCATGCTAGGAGTCCCTGGCTCCTAGTATCAGCCTGGCCCAGACCTGGCCATTGTGGCCATCTGAGAGTGAACCAGCAGAAAGATTTTCTGTCTCTGTTTGTCTCTCTTCCTCTTTATCACTCTACCTTTCAAATGAATAAATAAACAAACCTTCAAAACCAATTGGCAGGTCATCACCACGAAGGACTGGAACTCTCAGGCCCAGGGTAAAGCAACTGTCCAGAGGTGGATGTACTTCTTCTGGGAAGCCTTCATTCTGCTCTTAAGCTCTTTCAAATTTTTTTTTTATTTGACAGGCAGTTAGACAGTGAGAGAGAGAGAGACAAAGGTCTTCCTTCCATTGGTTCACCCCTCAAATGGCCACCATGGTCGGTGCGCAGCACCAACCCAAAGCCAGGAGCCAGGTGCTTCCTCATGGTCTCCCATGTGGATGTAGAGGCCCAACCACTTGGACCATCCTCCACTGCCTTCCCGCACCACAGCAGAGAGCTGGACTGGAAGAGGAGCAACTGGGACTAGAATCTGGCACCCATATGGGATGCCGGTGCCGCAGGTAGAGGAATAACCAAGTGAGACAGGCTCTTTCAAACGATTGAGCCAGACCCATCCCAGTTCTCTAAAAGAATCTCCCTATTGACAGTTGATTATGTGCTTTAATCACATGTACAAAATACTTCTGTGGCAACACCTAGATTAGCCTTTGATTGAATAACTGGAGACTGTAGTCTAGCCAAACTGACACACATAACTGATCATCTCAGCTACCCTGAAGGATGGGAGCTGGGAAATGTACACCAAGACCTTACTCTCTCCTCCATCTTATTTTCCTGCAGGGCTCTCCATTGAGTGAGCCCACCCAGCAGTCAGAAGGCAGAGAACCCATTGGTGGTGTCCTTAGAGGTTACTGGACTGCACTGGTTGCCTGGAAGGTGAAGGAAGAAGTTTAAACCAGGCTCTAGACAAGTCTTTGAGTTGCAGGTGAGAATCTTCAGTTAGGGCAATGAGGAGTCACACTGCCATTTTAAAGAAAAACTCCTTGGAGAGGAAAGGTTAGAAATGGGGCTGTGTCCACGGAGAGCTTCTGCCTACGAGGCTCGTCCTGTTCTGTGCTCTTCCTTTCAGCTTAGGAAACGACTCTTGCAGGGTCATTTCAAATGTTGCCCCTTTTAGTCAAAATCTCATTGGTCACATCAAGACTTCCTGATAATCTGGAGTCACCTCTACAGTTCACACGGTGTGCTGTGAGGGATAAAGACAAGGGCAGTACGTGGGGATGAGGCTGGGCCTGTGTTCACTTCCCTGTGGCCATCCACACAGGGAAGCTGCTGCCTAATGACCCGGGACTGACCAGTTGTAGAGTGGGAGAAACAGCCTTCAGGCAGACAACACAGGAACTGTGAGGTACATCCACCTCCTGGTCTTTCCCAAGTTCAAAATGGCAAGGCAACCCTGGAAAAGGGTTCACCATCTCCTGGGTGGCATCTACTGTTCATGGCTAAGAGTTCAAACTTTTAAGGTTTGACCTCTGCTGCAGCACTTGCTAAGTATATGATTTGGACAAGTCAATCTATAAGAACAGAATTTGGTCAGTGTGGGAATAAAATGAATTAATAAAAATTTTTACAGTAGGCCGGCACCACAGCTCACTAGGCTAATCCTTCACCTGTGGTGCCGGCACCCTGAGTTCTAGTCCCAGTTGGGGTGCCAGTTCTGTCCTGGTTGCTCCTCTTCCAGTCCAGCTCTCTGCTGAGGCCCGGGAACGCAGTGGAGGATGGCCCAAGTCCTTCAGCCCTGCACCTGCATGGGAGATCAGGAGGGAACACCTGGCTCCTGGCTTCGGATCAGCACAGTGCACTGGCCATAGCAGCCATTTGGGGGGTGAACCAATGGAAGGAAGATGTTTCTCTCTGTCTCTCTCTTTCACTGTCTAACTCTGCCTGTCAAAAAAAAAAAAAAAAGCCCTAAAAAGTGAACCTTGTTTCCTCCATGCTCTCTCTCAATTTGCATACCTTCCACCCACATTTTAACAGATTTCCCAAGGGACCATCTACAGAGATGAAGCTTCACTGTCCGACTGCCCGTGACCTCTGATTTCTTCTCCACTATCTGCAGAAATGATTTTCACGCTCACTAGTCTTCCAATGGTGCTTGGTGAGATGGAGCATGCCCTAGAGCTGAGCAAGGTGTCTCCACTTTGTTCTGGCTTCATGTTTGTGTGCGCAGCAAGGGTCCCTCAGATGCCGCTCCCTTTTCCCTTCACAGGGAAGGAGGGGCTTTGCTCACGATGAGTTTGAGAGAAGGACCACAACTTGCCTTTGCTTCCTCTGCCTCTTCCTTGCAGGGCACTCACCTATTTCCTCACCTCTGCTTGCTGTGGAGTACTTGGGAGACTGCCCCTGCAGCACTGTCTAGCTCTGTTTGTCAGCCAGCCTAGCAATCAACCTAGAGATACTGCCTCTAACCTTCCTTAGCAATAGCAGTGCCTGCTTCATGTGGGGTGGAGGCAGTTACTTTTGAGCAATGCATCCAGAATTTTTTGAATGTTTTACTTCAACATTTTTGATTGACAGATGGTAATTATATACATTTATGGGGTACAATGCAATGTTTTGATGCATACATACAATGTGGAACAGTCAAATCTAGCTAGTTTACATATTCATCACCTCATTTACTAATCATTTCTGCGATGAGACATTTGAAATTTACTCAATCATTTTGAAATATATAACACATTATTATTGACTCTAGTCTCTTTACTTCAGTGGATCTCAAAACCAACGCCTTCTGTCAAACTGAAAAGCTGTGTACTGGACCTACATCTCCCCTGTCCCCATCCAACCCAATCCCACACATCTCCTGACAACTAGCATTCTACTCTCTACTTCCATGGGTTAAGTTTTGGTAGATCACACACGTATTGAGACCATGAAGCCTTTGTCTTTTTCACAGTGATCATTTTGATCACCATTTGTCTCTCTCTTTTTTAAAGATGTTATTGTTTATTGGAGAGGTAGAGTAACGGAGAGAGAGGGAGAGATGGAGAGAAAGGTCTTCCATCTTCTAGTTCACTGTGCAAATGGCCGTAATGGCCAATGCTGGGCTGATCTGAAGCCAGGAACCAGGAGCTTCTTCTAGGTCTCCCATGTGGGTGCAGGGGCCCAAACACTTGGGCCATCTTCTATTGCTTTCCCAGGCCATAAGCAGAGGGCTGGATAGAAAGAGGAGCCACTGGGACACAAACCTGTGCCCACATGGGATGCCAGTACTGCAAGCAGAGGCTTAACCTACTACATCATTACAAATGCTGGCCCCCATTTGCCTCTCATTTAGTTGGTGCCCAAGTCCATGAGGTAGGTGAGGGTGTTTTTTTATTGGCCCCTCCTTCCCACATTGCAAGACCTACTTCTTCAAACTCCACCTAAGGTTTCTATATCTCTCTTTTCTCTTCCCACATACTTGTAGGTACTATATTTTAGTAAAAATTACATTGCATTTAAAAAGATTTTTCTACTTATAAAAACAACTCTTATTCAAGAAAACTTTTTAAATAATGAAACAAGCATAAAGGTCAATATCCCATATGGGTGCCGGTTCTAGTCCCAGCTGCTCCTCTTCCAATCCAGCTCTCTGTTATGGCCTGGGATAGCAGAAGAAGATAGTCCAAGTCCTCGTGCCCCTGCACCCATGTGGGAGACCTGGAGGAAGTTCCTGGCTCCTGGCTTCGGATCAGTGCAGCTCCAGCTGTTGCGGCCATCTGGGGAGTGAACCAGCAGATGGAAGACTTCTCTCTCTGTCTCTACCTCTCTCTGTAACTCTGTCTTTCAAGTAAATAAAATAAATCTTTAAAGAAAAAGAAAATGTGCAAACTTGGAACCCAGAGATATCTACCTTTAACACTTTTGGAGGCTTCTCTTCTAAATTCTTTTCTAGAGGCACAATAAAAATCATATGTATGTACACATATTTTTCAACATTAGAACCCATCCTGCTTATTTATGGTGAATATTTCTCCATATAATAAAACATTCCTCTAAAATATGATTTTCAGTAACTGCATATGATATTCCATCACATGAATTTATCATAATTTAATGAAGCCATTTTCTATTATTGAACAACAATCTCTCTCTCACTAATAAATATATTGGTTATTATGTACACATCTTTATTATACACCGGGAACTATCTGGTATTTTTTACAAAGATTGTGTTATTTATCACAACCACCCTTTGAGGAGGAGATATTGTCTCCCTTACACAGAGAACGTTGAGGCTCAGAGACTTGCTAAGCCTGAGAGCTAACTGGTGGTTGAGTTTAAACTCTGTTCTCCCTTAAGCTGGGCTCTGAATCATCCCCGAACCCCCTCTAAGCAATGAGGTGTTAAATATCCCAACACACAAATGACTGTGATGTCTACCTTTTAAAACAGTTTTCCATCACACAAGCCCATCCCTTTTTTTTCTTTTTTTTTTTTTACAGACAGAGTGGACAGTGAGAGAGAGAGACAGAGAGAAAGGTCTTCCTTTTTGCGGTTGGTTCACCCTCCAATGGCCACCCGGCTGGCACACTGTGGCTGGTGCACCGCACTGATCCAAAGGCAGGAGCCAGGTGCTTCTCCTGGTCTCCCATGGGGTGCAGGGCCCAAGCACTTGGGCCATCCTCCACTGCACTCCCGGGCCACAGCAGAGAGCTGGCCTGGAAGAGAGGCAACCGGCACAGAATCCGGCACCCCGACCGGGACTAGAACCTGGTGTGCTGGCGCCACTAGGCAGAGGATTAGCCTATTGAGCTGCGGCACCGGCCGGCCCATCCATTTTTATTATAAAAATTCAGAAAATTAGGTAAACACATTTTTAAAAAAATTAAATTCCTATATCACACCATTACCAAAACAAAATCCAGATGAATTGAGAGCAGAATGTTTCATTTTCTTTAAGATTGAGTGAGTGAGTAATAAGGCCAAATGAGAGAGAGATGGGGGAAAGAGAGAAAGAGAGAGAGATCCTCTATCCACTGTCTCACTCTCCAAATGCCCACCACAGCCAGGGCTAAGTCAGACTGAAGCCAAGAGCCTAGAATTCCATCCAGGTCTCCCACATTGTGGCAAGGACCAAAGTACCTGGGACATCATTCGCTGCCTTCCCAGGCACATTAGCAGGAAGCTGGATAAAAAGTGGAGGAGCCAGGACCAGAGACTCAGACATCACAAGCCACAGCTTAACTCACTGTACCACAATGCCCACTCCAAATGCTGAATATTTTAAGTACTCTTATATATAAAATCTAGGGGGAAGTGTTTTTAATCTTAACATTAAATGAGACATGAACTCTAGCTACTGTAAACGATGATCAATTTACAGACTGGAATTCTGTCAATGAAAATCACCAATCAGAACACAGTGGTTGGGTTAGGGTACCCACAATCTGGTTGCACTCCTTTCAGCAACAGTTGATCCCTATGTGGCCTCCACCGCTCTCCCACTACCAGCTGTGGTTCCAGTGGGGTCCTCTGGTTTCCAGGAGGTCAGGAGACTTGTGCAACCCAGCTACCTGACAGTGATCACTTCAGAAATGGGCACAAGAGCCAAGTTGATTTGTGTGCCTATTGAGGACATGATGTTCCTTCTTCCACTAGATTTGGTGTGAGGATAATGTCAGCTGTAAACTACAAAATAAAACCTGAGATAGAAGCCATCACAATTAAAGACAGAGTATAAACTCCATAAGGGTAGGAATCTTCATCTGAGTTGCTGATGAATTTCCAGCTCCCAGAGCGTTGCTTGGTACATAGTGGGCAAATATTTGCAAAAAGAATCGATGAACCCAGAAACATATCTGTAGCCTGGTAAATAGTCACATGGCATCTCTACCTCAATTAAGTGCACAGAGACGGGCAATTCTGAGAAAGAGTTTATTTGGTGGCCAAATCAATAGGTAGGTAGATGCCCGTTATATTTAATTTATTTAAAGTTGGCTATTTCTAATTTTGCTGCAATGAAAGCCCTCATAAATGCATTCCTGCATATCTATCAAATTATTTTCTTGGATCAGACATGTTTAAGGATCTTGACTCATGAGTAAAAAATGATTTCCCGTGAAGGTGGTACAAGTTTACACCACCAGCAGCTGGACGTGAGCTTGCCTCTCTCACTGCTCTCTCACTGTACTTGACACTGTTACTTTTCAATTTCTACTTTGCACATTTAGTTCTAACTTTGATTATTTTGTGTTTCTGGAGCTTCTACCTTGCTGAATACCTGATAGCTTCCAAGTGCAACGAAATAATATTACTATTTTTAAATCTGACTCCGCAACGTACAAAACCATTCTCTAGGGGCAGGGATTTGCATAGCAGCAGGTTTGGGATACCCACATCCCATTATCAGAGTGCCTGGGTTCAAGTTCCAGTTCTGCTCCTGATTTCAGCTTCCAGATAATGCGGATCCTAGGAGACAACAGGTGATGACTCAAGCAGCTAAACCTCTGCCGCCCACATGGGGGACCAGGATTTCGTTTCTGGCTCCTGGCTTCAACCTGGTTCAGCTCTGACTGTTGTGAGCATTTGAGAAGTGAAGCAGCAGATGGGAGATCTTTGTCTGCCTCTATCTATCTATCTATCTATCTATCTACCTACCTACCTATCTCTGTTTCTGTTTTTCAAATATATAAAACAAAGCCTTGATCAGGTCACTTGGGGGCTTTATGAAGCTTCCTCTCATCTTCTTGGAAGAACAATAATTTATATTTGTCCCTACCATATGACTTTCAGCTCAGGGGTTTATGTTTTAATCATGTCTGAATTCACTGTGAACTCTTTATTTTTTTTTTTATATAAAGCTTTTATTTAAAGAATATAAATTTCCAAAGAACAGCTCATGGACCACAATGGCTCCCCTCCCCCCACAACTTCCCTCCCTCCCCCCACCCTCCCCTTTCCCGCTCCCTCTCCCCTTCTGTTCACATCAAGATTCATTTTCAATTCTCTTTATACACAGAAGATCAATTTAGTACATATTACGTAAAGATTTCAACGGTTTGCCCTCGCATAGAGACACAAAATGATAATACTGTTGGAGTACTAGTTATAGTATTAATTCACAATGTACAGCACATTAAGGACGGAGATCCTACATGATTTTTTTTAAAAAAAAATTGATTAATTGTCTATGCAATTTCCAGTTTAACACCAAGATTTTTTAATCATTTGCAATTATCTTTATATAAAGAAGATCGATTCAATATATACTATGTAAGGATTTCATCAGTTTGCACCCACTCAGAAACACAAAGTGTAAAAATACTGTTTCAGTACTAGTAATAGCATCACTTCACATTGGATAACACATTAAGGACAGATCCCTCATGAGACGTAAGTACACAGTGACTCCTGATGTTAATTTAACAATTTGACACTCTTGTTTATGGCGTCAGTAATCTCCCTAGGCTCTGGTCATGAGTTGCCGAGGCTATGGAAGCCTTTAGGGTTAGCCGACTTCGATCTTATTCCCACAGGGCCATAGTCAAAGTGGAAGTTCTCTCCTCCCTTCAGAGAAAGGTACCTCCTTCTTTGATGGCCCCGTTCTTTCCACTGGGATCTCACTCGCAGAGATCTTTCATTTAGGTCTTCTGTTTTTTCCAGAGTGTCTTAGCTTTCCATGCCTAAAATATTCTCATGGGCTCTTGAGCCAGATCCGAATGCCTTAAGGGCTGATTCTGAGGCCAGAGTGCTATTTAGGACATCTGCCATTCTATGAGTCTGCTGTGTATCCTGCTTCCCATGTTGGATCATTCTCTCCCTTTTTCATTCTATCTGTTAGTATTAGCAGACACTAGTCTTGTTTGTGTGATCCCTTTGACTCTTAGACCTATCAGTGTGATCAATTGTGAGCTGAAATTGATCACTTGGACTAATGAGATGGCCTTGGTACATGCCACCTTGATGGGATTGTATTGGAAACCCCTGGCACAATTCTAACTCCATCATTTGGGGCCGTTCCGATTGAGCATGTCCCAAGTTTTACATCTCCTCCCTCTCTTATTCCCACTCTTATATTTCACAGAGATCACTTTTCAGTTAAAATTTAAACACCTATGAATAATTGTGTGTTAATTACGGAGTTCAACCACTAGTACTAGGATAAAGAAAAAAAAATACTACCATTGATAAAGTATTACATTGTACAACAACAGTCAGCACAAGAGCTGATCGAGTCACTGTTTCTCATAGTGTCCATTTCACTTCTACAGGTTTCCCCTTTGGTGCTCAGTTAGTCATCGCCAATCAAGGGAAACAAATGATATTTGTCTCTTTGGGACTGACTTAATTCACTCAGCATGATGTTTTCCAGATTCCTCCATTTTGTTGCAAGTGACCGGATTTCATTGTTTTTGACTGCTGTATAGTATTCTGTAGAGTACATGTCCCATAATTTCCTAATCCAGTCTACTGTTGATGGGCATTTGGGTTGGTTCCAAGTCTTAGCTATTGTGAATTGAGCCGCAATAAACATTGCTGTGCAGACGGCTTTTTTGTTTGCCAATTTAATTTCCTTTGGGTAAATTCCAAGGAGTGGGATGGCTGGGTTGAATGGTAGGGTTATATTCATGTTTCTGAGGAATCTCCAGACTGACTTCCATAGTGGCTTCACCAGTTTGCATTCCCACCAACAGTGGATTAGTGTCCCTTTTTCCCCACATCCTCTCCAGCATCTATTGTTGGTGGATTTCTGAATGTGAGCCATTCTCACCGGGGTGAGGTGAAACCTCATTGTGGTTTTGATTTGCATTTCCCTGATTGCTAGGGATCTTGAACATTTTTTCATGTGTCTGTTGGCCATTTGGATTTCCTCTTTTGAAAAATGTCTATTGAGGTCCTTGGCCCATCTCTTAAGTGGGTTGTTTGTTTTGATGTTGTGGAGTTTCTTAATTTCTTTGTAGATTCTGGTTATCAACCCTTTATCTGTTGCATAGTTGGCAATTATATTTTCCCATTCTGTCGGTTTCCTATTCACTTTCCTGACTGTTTCTTTTGCAGTACAGAAACTTTTCAATTTGATGCAATCCCAGTAGTTAATTTTTGTTTTCAGTGCCTGTGCTTCTGGGGTCTTTGCCAAGAAGTCTTTGCCAGTACCTATGTCTTGCAGGGTTTCTCCTATGCTCTCTAGTAATTTGATGGTGTCGGGTCGTAGGTTTAAATTTTTAATCCATGTTGAATGGATTTTTGTGTAAGGTGAAAGGTAGGGGTCTTGCTTCATGGTTCTGCACATGGAAATCCAGTTTTCCCAGCACCATTTATTAAACAGACTGACCTTACTCCAGGGACTGGTTTTGGATCGTTGATCAAATATAAGTTGGCTGTAGGTGTTTGGATTGATTTCTGGAGTTTCTATTCTGTTCCATTGGTCTATCCATCTGTTTCTGTACCAGTACCATGCTGTTTTGATAACAACTGCCCTGTAGTATGTCCTGAAATCTGGTATTGTGATGCCTCCGGCTTTGTTTTTGTTGTACAAGATTGCTTTAGCTATTCGAGGTCTCCTGTGTCTCCATATGAATTTCAGCATCATTTTTTCCAGATCTGAGAAGAATGTCCTCGGTATCTTGATTGGTATTGCGTTGAATCTGTAAATTGCTTTTGGGAGAATGGACATTTTGATGATATTGATTCTTCCAATCCATGAGCATGGGAGATTTCTCCATTTTTTGGTATCCTCTTCTATTTCTTTCTTTAAGGTTTTGTAATTTTCATTGTAGAGATCTTTAATGTCCTTAGTTAAATTTATTCCAAGGTATTTGATTGTTTTTGTAGCTATTGTGAATGGGATTGATCTTAGCAGTTCTTTCTCAGCCGTGGCATTGTCTGTGTATACAAAGGCTGTTGATTTTTGTGCATTGATTTTATATCCTGCTACTTTGCCAAACTCTTCTATGAGTTCCAATAGTCTCTTAGTAGAGTTCTTTGGGTCCCCTAAATAAAGAATCATGTCGTCTGCAAAGAGGGATAGTTTGAGTTCTTCCTTCCCAACTTGTATCCCTTTAATTTCTTTTTCTTGCCTAATAGCTCTGGCTAAGACTTCCAGCACTATATTGAATAGCAGTGGTGAGAGTGGGCATCCCTGTCTGGTACCAGATCTCAGTGGAAATGCTTCCAACTTTTCCCCATTCAATAGGATATTGGCCGTGGGTTTTTCATAAATTGCTTTGATTGTATTGAGGAATGTGCCTTCTATACCCAGTTTGCTTAGGGTTTTCATCATGAAAGGGTGTTGAATTTTATCGAATGCTTTCTCTGCGTCTAGTGAGATAATCATATGGTTTTTCTTCTGCAGTCTGTTAATGTGGTGTATCACGTTGATTGTTTTGCGAATATTGAACCATCCCTGCATACCAGGGATGAATCCCACTTGGTCTGGGTGGATGATCTTTCTGATGTGTTGTTGCAGTCTATTGGCCAGAATTTTGTTGAGGATTTTTGCATCTATGTTCATGAGGGATATTGGTCTGTAATTCTCTTTCAATGCTGCATCTTTTTCTGGCTTAGGAATTAAGGTGATGCTGGCTTCATAGAAGGAATTTGGGAGAATTCCCTCTTTTTCGATTGTTCTGAATAGTTTGAGAAGAATTGGGGTTAGTTCTTCTTTAAATGTCTGGTAGAATTCAGCAGTGAATCCATCTGGTCCTGGACTTTTCTTTGTTGGGAGGGCCTTTATTACTGATTCAATTTCTGACTCACTTATGGGTCTGTTTAGGTTTTCTATGTCTTCCTGGTTCAATTTAGGTAGGTTGCATGTGTCCAGGAATCTATCCATTTCTGATAGGTTTCCCTGTTTGCTGGCATACAAGTCCTTGTAGTAATTTCTGATGATTCTTTTGATTTCTGTGGTGTCTGTTGTTATATTTCCTTTTTCATCTCTGATTTTACTGATTTGGGTCTTTTCTCTTCTTTTTTTAGTTAGTTGGGCCAATGGGGTGTCAATCTTGTTTATTTTTTCAAAAAACCAGCTCCTCGTTTGGCTGATTTTTTGTAATGTTTTTTTGGATTCAATCCTGTTGATTTCTTCTCTTATTTTGATAATTTCTCTTTTTCTACTAGATTTGGGTCTAGTTTGCTGCAAATTTTCTAGATCCTTGAGATGCATTGAAAGCTCATCTATTTGGTGCCTTTCCAGTTTCTTGAGGTAGGCACCTATTGATATAAACTTTCCTCTTAACACTGCTTTTGCTGTATCCCATAAGTTTTGGTATGTTGTGCTGTTATCCTCATTTACTTCCAGAAAATTTTTGATTTCTCTTTTGATTTCTTCAGTGACCCATTGTTCATTCAGGAGCATGTTGTTCAATCTCCATGTGTTTGCATATGCTCTAGAGATTCCTGAGTTGCTAATTTCCAACTTCACTCCCTCATGGTCTGAGAAGTTGCATGGTATGATTCTAATTCTTTTGAATTTGCTGAGACTTGCTTTATGGCCTAATATGTGATCAATCCTAGAGTAGGTTCCATGTACTGCTGAGAAGAATGTGAATGCATTACTTGTAGGATGAAAAGTTCTGTAGATATCTGTTAGATCCATTTGGGCTATAGTGTTGTTTAAATCTACTGTCTCCTTGTTGATCTTCTGTCCTGTCGATCTGTCAATATCTGTGAGTGAAGTATTGAAGTCCCCCAGTACTATTGTGTTGGGGTCTAAGTCTCCCTTTAAGTTTCTTAACAAATTTTTTAAATAAACCTGTGGCCTGTAATTAGGTGCATATACATTGAGAATTGTTATATCTTCCTGTAGTATTGATCCCTTAATCATTATATAGTGCCCCTCTTTGTCTCTCTTAACAGTTTTTGTGTTAAAGTTTATGTAGTCCGATATTAAGATGGTTACACCCGCTCTTTTTTCATTTCTGTTGGCGTGGTATATCTTGTTCCATCCTTTTATTTTCAGTCTGTATGGATCTTCGTTGGAAAGATGTGTTTCTTGTAGGCAGCAAATAGATGGTTTTTGTTCCTTAACCCAATCAGCCAATCTCTGTCTTTTAACAGGACAGTTTAGACCTTTAACGTTCAATGTGACTATTGATAAGTGGTAAGTTTGCCCTGCCATTTGCCAGATATTTTCTAATGTATGCTTTGAATTCCCTGTGATCTTTTGCCGTGAGGTTCCCTTCGTTTACCTTCTTTCATGTTGATGGTCGTGTTTCTGTGTTTCTGTGTGTAACACGTCTTTAAGTATCTTTTGCAGGGCTGGACGAGTGGCAACAAATTCTTTCAATTTTTGTTTGTTATGAAAGGTCTTTATTTCACCTTCATTCACAAATGAGAGCTTGGCAGGATATAATATTCTGGGCTGGCAGTTTTTCTCTCTAAGTACCTGGGCTATGTCTCGCCATTCCCTTCTAGCTTGTAGGGTTTCTGTTGAGAAGTCAGCTGTAAGTCTAATTGGAGATCCTCTGAGAGTAATCTGACGTTTCTCTCTTGCACATTTTAGGATCTTTTCTTTTTGCTTCACTGTGGTGAGTTTAATTACAATATGTCGTGCAGAGGATCTCTTTTGGTCATGTTTATTAGGGGTTCTATGAGCTTCCTGGATTAGGATTTCTCTGTCTTTCTCCAAGCCTGGAAAGTTTTCTGCTAGTATCTCCCTAAAAAGGCCTTCTAATCCTTTCTCCCTCTCCATACCTTCAGGAACACCTAGAACCCGAATGTTGGGTTTTTTAATAGTATCCTGTAAATTCCCGACGATATCTTTTAGTTTTCTAATTTCCTCTTCTTGTCTTTGGTTTGACTGTTTCCTCTCCTGTTCTCTGTCTTCTAGGTCCGATATTCTCTCTTCTGCTTCACCCATTCTGGTTTTAAGGCCCTCAAGATTGCTTGTCACTTGATCTATTGAATTCTTCAATTCATTAAGATTTTTTGTCACTATCGTAGCTTCTTGTTCTACTAGTTGTTTCATTTCGTTTTGATTTCTCCGTAGTACTTCATTCTCGCAAGAGAGATTTTCTATCTTATCCATTAAGGATTTCTGTAGTTCAAGAATTTGTTTTTGAGAACTTCTTAATGTTCTTATCAATTCTTTGAGATCTGCTTCTTGCATTTCTTCTATCTCATTATCTTCATAATCCTGACTTGGGGTGTCTTTTCCATTTGGGGTCATCATAGCGCCTTCCTTGATCTTGCTCCCTCGGAATCTGTTTTTATTTGGCATTTTTTTTTTCCCCACACTCTTTCTCTGGGTTGTCAAGGTAACGGAGTTTGTGTGCGCGGTGTGTTCCCAGTTTTTGGATCCCCTTCAGGTTTCTACAGCCTCGGGTTTTTGGTTCCGTCTGCCTCAGTGATGGGCGGGCGGGCGGGCGGGCGTGTCTTGTCCCACTGCGTTTAATCTAGCTCGAATTAGCAGGGTGGGTGACAAGAGAGGCTAGTGTCCGTGCAGGCTCACCTCAATTGTGCTGTTTCCCCCGTGGGGGGTCTGCTTCCCCCCGCCAGTGTCTCGGGATCCCTGTATCGGCCCCCGTTCAAGCGCTCAGTTCCAATGGCGACTGTGTTCCGCCCGGCTTCCGGTTCAGCTGGCGGGCGCACGCCGTCCCACTGTGTTCAGTCTAGCTCGAGTGAGCAGGGTGGGCAACGAAAGAGGCTAGTGTCCGTGTGGGCTCGCCTCAATTGTGCTGTTTCCCCCGTGGGGGGTCTACTTCCCCCCGCCAGTGTCTCGGGATCCCTGTATCGGCCCCCGTTCAAGCGCTCAGTTCCAATGGCGACTGTGTTCCGCCCGGCTTCCGGTTCAGCCGGCGGGCGCACGCCGTCCCACTGCGTTCAGTCCAGCTAGAATTAGCAGGGTGGGCAACGAAAGAGGCTAGTGTCCGTGTGGGCTCGCCTCAATTGTGCTGTTTCCCCCCTGGCGTCTGCTTCCCCCCCGCCAGTGTCTCGGGATCCCTGTATCGGCTCCCGTCTAAGCGCTCGATTCCAATGGCGACTGTGTTCCGTCCGGTTCCCGCCCCTCCCGGCAGCTCCCGTGCCACTAAGGCACGATTTGCCGTTCGCAAACTTACTTTCCCCTAGGTCCTCTGCGTCTCATTCACTGGGTCTGGAAGAATTTCCACTGCATTTTTTTCCGTGAGATTTTTCCTGAGGCTACAGTAACTCTGTTTTTATTAAACTATCTTTTTGCGGACTGCTAGTGCGCGTCCTCACTATTCCGCCATCTTGGCTCCGCCCCACTGTGAACTCTTTATTCAGAGCATCACAGTCAATACATACTTGTTAAATGCAGTTTGATTATGTTGTGTCTTAGTCCGTTGTGCACTGCTATAGTAAATACCTGAGCCTGGGTAATTTACAGAGAACAGAAGTTCATTCCTTACAGTTCTGGTGACTGGGAAACCCAAGATCAAAGTGCTGGCTGTTTTGTTGACTAGTAAGAGTCTGGTCTCTGCATCTGAGAAGGCACAGCCATGGGAGGGGAGGAAGGCTATTCCACACGGGGGCCAGACTTGTTCTTCTTAATGACAGTAATTGTACCCAGGAGGACATCACTTGCTAATGGGCCCACCTGTGAATACTGTTACAATGACAATTAAATTTCTTTTTTTTTTTTTGACAGGCAGAGTTAGACAGTGAGAGAGAAAGGTCTTTCTTTCCATTGGTTCATCCCCCAAATGGCCACTATGGCTGGCACATGTGGTCAGTGTGCTGTGGCTTGTGCACTGTGCTGATCCGAAGCCAGGAGCCAGGTGCTTCCTCCTGGTCTCCCATGCAGGTGCAGGGCCCAAGGACCTGGGCCATCCTCCACTGCACTCCCAGGCCACAGTAGAGAGCTGGACTGGAAGAGGAGCAATTGGAATAGAATCTGGCACCACAACCAGGGCTAGAACCTGGGATGTTGGTGCCACAGGCAGAGGATTAGCCAAGTGAGCTACGGCACTGGCCAGACCATTAAATTTCAACATGAGCTTTGGAGGAGACAAACATTTAAACCATAACAGACTGTAAGGTATGGGAAAATTCTGAATCCTTGGTCTAAGGTTCATTGTCCTCTAAGGCCATTTCTTTAATAACAAAGGACATTAAGTGTTTGGTCTAACTGAAGCTGAACCTTTAAGTGTTCCAGTTCCTTGTTCCTGGCTTCAGCCTAGCCCAGCCCTAGCTGCTGTAGTCATTTGGGTAGAACCAATAAATGGGAGATCTCTTTCTCTTTCTCTCCATTTCTCTCTCTCTCTCTCTCTCTCTCTCTCTCTCTCTCTCTCTCTCTTTCTCCCTCTCCCTCTTTTGCTATGCCTTTCAAATAAATTTCCTTTAGAGGCAGGCGCTGTGGCTCACTTGGCTAATCCTCCACCTGTGGCACCGGCACCCCAGGTTCTAGTCCTGGTTGGGGCGCCCATTCTCTCCTGCTTGCTCCTCTTCCAGTCCAGCTCTTTGCCGTGGTCTGGGAAGGCAGTGGAGGATGGCCCAAGTGCTTGGGCCCTGCACCCACATGGGAGACCAGGAGGAAACACCTGGCTCCTGGCTTTGGATTGGCACTGTGCCAGCCGTAGCGGCCATTTGGGGGGTGAACCAATGAAAGGAAGATGTTTCTCTCTGTCTCTCTCATTGTCTAACTCTGCCTGTCAAAAAAATCTTTTCCTTTAAAAGTAAAGCAAGCCTGGCTTTGAATAAAATATCCAAAACCTCAAGGAACTGGGTCTCCTATGTCTCCATGTGAATTTCAGCATCATTTTTTCCAGATCTGAGAAGAATGTCTTTGGTATTTTGATTGTATCGCATTGAATCTATAAATTGCTATTGGGAGAATGGACATTTTGATGATATTGATTCTTCCAATCCATGAGCATGGAAGATTGTTCCATTTTTTGGTATCCTCTTATATTTCTTTAAGATTTTGTAATTCTTATTGTAGAGATCTTTTTAACGCCCTTGGTTAAGTTTATTCCAAGGTATTTGATTGCTTTTGTGGCTATTGTGAATGGGATTGATCTTAGAAGTTCTTTCGCAGCCATGACATTGCCTGTGTATACAAAGGCTGTTGATTCTTGTGCACTGATCTTATATCCTGCTACTTTACCAAACTCTTCTCTCAGTTCCAATAGTCTCTTAGTAGAGTTCTTTGGATCCCCTAAGCAAAAAATCATATCATCTGCAAAGAGGGATAGTTTGAGTTCTTTTCTTCCCAATTTGTATCCATTTAATTTCTTTTTCTTGCCTAATAGCTCTGGCTAAAACTTCCAGAACTATATTGAATAGCAGTGGTGAGAGTGGGCAGCCCTCTCTAGTACCAGATCTCAGTGGAAATGCTTCTAACTTTTCCCCCATTCAATAGGATGCTGGCCGTGGGTCTTTCATAAATTGCTTTGATTGTATTGAGGAATGTTCCTTCTATACCCAGTTTGCTTAGGGTTTTCATCATGAAAGGGTGTTATATTTTATCAAATGCTTTCTCTGTGTCTATTGAGATAATCATTTGGTTTTTCTTCTGCAGTCCGTTAATGTGGTGTATCACATTGATTGATTTGCGAACATTGAACCATCCCTGCATACCAGGGATAAATCCCACTTGGTCTGGGTGGATGATTTTTCTGATGTGTTGTTGCATTCTGTTTGCCAGAATTTTATTGAGGATTTTTGCATCTATGTTCATCAGGGATATTGGTCTGTAATTTTCTTTCAATGCTGCATCTTTCTCCAGCTTAGGAATTAAGGTGATGATGGCTTCATAGAAGGAATTTGGGAGGATTCCCTCTTTTTCGATTGTTCTGAATAGTTTGAGAAGAATTGGAGTTAGTTCTTCTTTAAATGTCTGATAGAATTCAGCAGTGAATCCATCTGGTCCTGGGCTTTTCTTTGTTGGGAGGGCCTTTATTACTATTTCAATTTCTGTCTCTGTTATGGGTCTATTTAGGTTTTCTATGTCTTCCTGGTTCAGTTTAGGTAGGTTGTATGTGTCCAGGAATCTGTCCATTTCTAATAGATTGCCCTGTTTACTGGCATACAAGTCCTTTTAGTAATTGCTGATGATTCTTTTTATTCTGTGGTATCTGTTGTTACATGTCCTTTTTCATCTCTGATTTTATTGATTTGAGTCTTTTCTTTTTTTTTTAGTTAGTTGGGGCAATGGGATGTCCATTTTGTTTGTTTTTTCAAGAAACCAGCTCCTCGTTTGACTTATTTTTTGTAATTTTTTTATTCAATCCTATTGATTTCTTCCCTGATTTTAATTATTTCTCTTCTCCTACTAGATTTGAGTCAGGCTTGCTGCAGTTCTTCTAGATCCTTGAGATGCATTGATAGCTTATTTATTTGGTGCCTTTCCAATTTCTTGATGTAGGCACCTATTGCTATAAACTTTGCTCTTAACACTGCTTTTGCTGTATCCCATAAGTTTTTATATATTGTGTTGTTATCCTCATTTACTTCCAGAAAGTTTTTGATTTCTCTTTTGATTTCTTCTATGACCCACTGTGCATTCAGGAGCATGTTGTTAAGTCTCCATGTGTTTGCATATGCTCTAGAGTTTCCTGAGTTGCTAATTTCCAGCTTCATTCCACTGTGGTCTGAGAAGCTGCATCATATGATTCTAATTCTTTTAAATTTGCTGAGACTTGCTTTATGGCCTAGTATGTGGTCAGTCCTAGAGTAGGTTCCATGCACTGCTGAGAAGAATGTAAATTATTTAAATGTAGGATTGAAAGTTCTGTAGATGTCGGTTAGATCCATTTGGGCTATAGTGTCAATTAAATCTGCTGTTTCCTTGTTGATCTTCTGTCCAGTTGATTTGTCTATTTCTGAAAGTGGAGTATTGAAGTCCCCCAGTACTATTGTATTGGAGTCTAAGTCTCCCTTTAAGTTCCTTAACATATCTTTTAAATACACTGGTGCCCTGTAACTAGGTGCATATACCTTTATAATAGTTACATCTTCCTGTTGAATTGATCCCTTAATCATTATATAGTGCCCCTCTTTTTCTCTCTTAACAGTTTTTGTATTAAAATTTATTTTGTCTGATATTAAGATGGCTATGCCTACTCTTTTTTCATTTCCATTGGCATGGTATATCTTTTTCCAGCCTTTCATTTTCAGTGAACTTTCCCCCGTGGGGCTTCAAACCTCATTCCCTCTAGGCTCTTTCTTCAGCTTTCCATCCAGTGTCTCGGGCTACTGAGGTTTTGCCTCACCTCCCTTTCCAGTGCTAGTGCATAGATTCAGTGGCTGTGGTCCTGAGCCATGGGTCCCTGTGCCCTCCATGTTGGTCCGCTGTCCCACTAGTTCTGGAAGAGTTTCCTCTGCTGTTTTTTCCCTAACTCTTCCCTGCACCTGCAGTATCTCCACTTTTATTAAACTGTCTTTTCCCGGACTATAAGTGTGTTCCTTCCTTATTCCACCATCTTGGAGCTCCTCTCAAAGATTATGAAACATATCCTCAAAGTGGCATTAAACAATTAGGACCTAAGAACAGCACAGGACTCACTGGTGACTGAATAGAGCAGCCAGAGGAAAAGAATAACAGGGTGAGAAAAAGCCATAAGTCTGAAAAGAGCTATGAAGTCAGCGGTGGGAAGATTTAGAACAGGTAGGGAAAAGGAGAATGAAATAGGTTGAATATATGGTTAGGGTCAAGGCAATGAATTCTATAAGGATGATGGAAATGCATTTTCATGTGCACAACACATGGGAAGGACTGATCACTCATATGGGAGTAAATAAGCTTTCAGAAGAATGATTCGATTGCTGATTGTTGAGTCTTGGAAAGTACCTCCAGGTGTTTGGCAGAACTAAGAGGAAAAACTGGCAAGGCAAGACAAAGAAGACCAAATCAAGAAGTGGCAGAAATGGTATGTCATGAGGGCTAAGCGAGGAGAGAACATTGAGAAAGAATTGAAAATCAGCTTTAAAAGTGTAGTGCCTAAGAAACATGCAACACTGATTGAACACTGAACATCAAAGACATTAGAAGAATTTCATGGAAACAGTGAAAGAAGCACTCATCCTCGGACATGAAGGAGGCCTGAACTGTACAATGAATGCCTCAACCTGGAATGTCTACCCTGCCCTCCATCAGGGAGGCAGGACTGGCTATCACTTGCATGGCATAGTCAAAAACAAAAATGTGGGACACCTAGCTTAATAGTTATTAGATGGTATCTTAGGGGTCAACATTATGGCACAATGGCTTAAACTGCCACCTGCAATGCTGTCATCCCCTATTGAAGCCCTCATTTGAGTCCCAGCTGCTCTGCTTCTGATCCAGCTCCCTGCTAATGTGCCTGGGAAAGCAGTGGAAGATGGCCAAGGGCTTGGGCCCCTGCGCCCATGTGGGAGACCCAGATGGAGTTCCAGGCTTTTGGCTTTGGCTGGGGCATGCTGCCCACTTGGAGAGTGAACACCAAATGGATGACCTCTTTCCCTCTTTCTCTCCCTCCACCTTTCTCTCTTTCACCCCGCCTTTCAAATAAATAAAAATAAATCTTTTGGGCCGGTGCCGTGGCTCAACAGGCTAATCCTCCGCCTTGCGGCGCCGGCACACCGGGTTCTAGTCCCGGTCGGGGCGCCGGATTCTGTCCCGGTTGCCCCTCTTCCAGGCCAGCCCTCTGCTGTGGCCCAGGAGTGCAGTGGAGGATGGCCCAAGTGCTTGGGCCCTGCACCCCATGGGAAACCAGGAGAAGCACCTAGCACCTGGCTCCTGCCATCGGATGAGCGCGGTGCGCCGGCCGCAGCGCGCCGACCGCGGCAGCCATTGGAGGGTGAACCAATGGCAAAGGAAGACCTTTCTCTCTGTCTCTCTCTCTCACTGTCCACTCTGCCTGTCAAAAATAAAATTAATTAATTAAAAAATAAATAAATAAATCTTTTAAAAATGAAATTTAAAAAATTAATTCAAAAGGATGGTATATTAGTCCACGTGTGCTACTTTATCAAAATACCTTAGTCTGGGTAATTTGTAGAACAAAAATTTGTTTCTCACAGTTCTGGAGGTTGGAAGTCCAAGATGCATGAGTAGCAGGTTCACTGCCTGGTGAGACCCTGATTTCTGCTTCCGAGGTGGTGCCTCCTCACTGCATCCTCTGGAGAGCACACTGTGCTCTCTCATGGCAGGAAAGCAAAGAAGAGAACTCTTGCTGAAGACTCTTTTAGAAGGGCATTAATTTTTTCATGAGGGTGAGGCTCTCAGTAGTTTCCACCTCTTAACAGCATCACAATGGGTGTGAAGTTGCAAGATTTAGAAGGGACAAAAACATTCAAACCTTAGCAGATGTCAACAGCGGAGCATTGCACTAAGCCCAAGGGCCTTCTGAGAATGGGCCCTGTGCTGCTGAGGACCTGTGAGGCTGGCCCTGAGATAGGAAAGAAGAAAAGCAGAACACCCTTTGAAAACAAAACAGCAGTGGGTTTCTCCAGATGGTGGTTCTGAGCCTATTTTAAAAGCAAAACCAGGCTTGGACCAGGAGAAGCACCTGGCTCCTGATCGGCGCAGCACGCTGGCCATGGTGGCCATTTGGGGAGTGAACCACTGGAAGGAAGACCTTTCTCTCTCTCTCATTGTCTGTAACTCTCTCAAATAAATAAACAAAATGTTAAAAAAAAAAAAAGATTTCATGCCATACTAGGATAGACATAGGATGTCATTCACTGGAAACAATCAAGTCGCCTGGATGCACAATAGCTACAGCATGGAGGCTGCACCCCATGGCCCCCCAAACTCAGCACATGCCTCCTTCACTCGGCCCCGCTGCCACCCCAATCACGGAAGCTCTGCCTTCTTCATCTCTCCCACTGCCCAGCTTCCACCTTCTCATCCTCACCAACTCCGGGCTGTACCTTTTCTGCTCCGTCTGAATGGTCTAAAACACTTCTGCACCCTTGTCAGCTCAGCCAAAAGCAGCTCTAACAACACGACTGTTAGGCCATATGTGCAGTGAGGATGCCGGTATTATCTTAAAAAGAAATGTTAGACGCCAGTGAAAAAGAGAGGTAACCTGAAAGGAAACGAGGTATTCCAATGTAGTTT
Source organism: Sylvilagus floridanus (assembly GCA_949820135.1). NCBI lineage: Eukaryota > Metazoa > Chordata > Mammalia > Lagomorpha > Leporidae > Sylvilagus > Sylvilagus floridanus. The sequence continues at coordinate 18,710,957 of OX463240.1, read as the reverse complement.
TCATCCTCTTTTGTAACTATGTTTTCATAGTTGCTTTTCTGATTATTCAGAATTCTAATACAGATGATGAAAGAAGGTGTTACAAACGTGTCCTAACAATACACTAAGAGCATACAGGTATTCACACACACATACTCGGAGGGAAAAGAAGATACCGGTATCTTTCAAAAGGGAAAAACCTAGAAAAGATGAGGACAATTATACAAATATGAGCATGTTACTGACATGTTGCACAGGGATAATTATAGACTAGTAGAACCCATGGTAACAGAATGTTTCAGAAAATAATAATGTCTGTTTTTCTCTCCTTAAATTGAATGCACTGTCCTGTATTACACTCTTTCTGTTCAAGTAACAGTTTTTCATGGCAATTACTCAACAAGATAACATTTGCACACACAAGCAAATCAGGCTAAAAGTAGGGTAACTTATTTCAAAGTTAATAAACCAGAAATGTTTTTATCAAAATAATACAGGAGAATTTTATAGACAAAAGCAGGATTTACATGGACCACCAATTAAAATAATTGTGTAGCAGATAACAGCAAAACCTCATTTCCAAGTTTCTGAAAGAGATTTTATAAATTCAAATAGAATAAACCAGAGAAAATTTAGAATTAGACAAGTACTATATAATTACTATTTTATGAGTTACCAGTTTCTTTACAAGATTAAAAATTGTAGATCAGAGTTTTAGATTTTACTTTAATTTAGGTGACAACAAAATTTTACAGCTGTGTGCTATAAAAATATTCACACATGAAATACATTAGCGTCAGCTACAATGCCATGTTTGAATTCCTTAAATTCTGATTCTTGAAAACCTGCAAGATGATTTAACTATCGTATATCTCATATGTGGTATGAAAATACTGGTTGACATCATTTCTCTTGAATGCTATGTGCTTATTCATAGAAAACTCAAAATAAGAGTCGGAATTTGGTTCACAGTTTCTAAACTGTGCACAATTTTTTTATGACAACCTGTTACCCACAGAGGAAGCTGTCCATAAATTAAGACAAGATGGAATTTACTAATTTTATATAAATCATTGTAAAATTTTCTTGGTTCTGTATCTCTAACCAGTAGGGATTTTGGGTGAACAGGGAGAGTGAACAATGGTAAATTAACATAAAAGGCAAGAAACATCAGAACAAGTAGTGGGCAGAGTTCACACTGGATATTCATTTACTTATTAATTAAATAAAATTTCAATATTTGCTTTTTACCCAAATAATCTAGTAACCTAAATCATGAAATTTCTTTTTTTTTTTTTTTTTTTTTTTTTGACAGGCAGAGTGGACAGTGAGAGAGAGACAGAGAGAAAGGTCTTCCTTTGCCGTTGGTTCACCCTCCAATGGCCGCCGCGGTCGGCGCGCTGCGGCCGGCGCACCGCGCTCGTCCGATGGCAGGAGCCAGGAGCCAGGTGCTTTTCCTGGTCTCCCCATGGGGTGCAGGGCCCAAGCACCTGGGCCATCCTCCACTGCACTCCTGGGCCACAGCAGAGGGCTGGCCTGGAAGAGGGGCAACCGGGACAGAATCCGGTGCCCCGACCGGGACTAGAACCCGGTGTGCCGGCGCCGCAAGGCGGAGGATTAGCCTGTTGAGCCACCGGCGCCGGCCGAAATTTCTAATCAAATAATGGTTGTTGTCAAATTTAGTAAATAAAAATGCAACCCAATGTACAAGACACTTGTTTTAATTTTAAAGATATTTACACCTTAGTATGTTTTAAACAAATTATTTACTCAAATAAATTCTTGCCATTGTGTGCTGTTTCCTATGGCTATTCATTGGTGCCTATTTCTGGATTGCATAGACATGTTACTTACTAGCAAGTAAATCTTGTTTGAAAAAGCATAGAGATGAGCAGTTATGAAAAATGGAGGATCCCCATCTGTGTCTCTAAAGTACAACCAATGATTTGTAGTGCTCCAATAATTTATATGAATATAAAATGTAATAATTTGCATTCTTAAGTGAATGACATATATGAGATTACAAATAACTTAATAAAAATTTTATTCAGTAATAGGACTTTATTTCAAAGATGTGATCTTAAACAAAATGAATTATCTTAAGTTTAAAAGCATACAATGATTCAGTTTTATTATTTATTTAAGAAAAAATTATTATAATGAATTACAAAATGTTTATCATGGAAAAACATCCATTTTTATTTCTTTAACCTTACCTCCTACTGTAATTTAGAATAAATTTTATAAAACTAAAAATTTGATCTGTGCAACTAGTAACATGGTTTAATTCAAAAGATTTAGAGATAATATTTGCACTTCAAGCAGAATTTTGCTACCATTTTTCTACAAAGCCCTGGAATATCTACTTATTTAATTAGCTTTGCTTCTTAGAAATCGAAAAGGGTCTCAAGTCTTCTACAGATACAGATTTTGAACACCACTGAATTCTTTCCAAAAAAAGGACAGTTATTTTAAGTTATCTTTTCCTCCACTGTAGAAAATCTTGAAGATCCTTTTTTCCTCCCCCCACCAAAATCTCATTTTCACCTGAAATAATCACGTTCAGGTTTTCTCAGACGGTAAAGCACACATTCTCACAAGGTTTCAAAGTTCAGGATTCCAATAAGGCGTCTAGGCTAAGCACTCCCCTTCGTGTGCCTATTATTTTGCAGTTCTGTTATTTGCACCCCGTGTGGGTCCTCTGAGCGCCTGAGAAAGACCTCGGGGAGCCCTTGGCGGCTCCCGAGCCCCGGCTAACCGTGAACCCGCCAGCCCCTCGAAGTGCATCGCTGACCACAAAGATGCCTGACCATCTCCAAGTCCTATCCTCTGTCCAAAAGGAAAAGACAGGGCTTTGCGAGGCCGAAAGGAAGCGAGGGAAAACAAGACAAATGTAGCTCATGCTCAGTGAAAAGTGCTTGGACAGATTAGTATTTTCTTTTCTGGGAGGCGTTCTGCCAAACTCTTTTTCGTTTTTTCTTTTCTTTCTTTTTTCTTTTTTTTTTTTTTAGTAGAGAAGAGGTTTTTTGTTTTTTGTTTTTTTTTTGTCTGATTTTTTTTCTCATTTTCATGGAACGTGCGGGTTTTTACCACCCCGGTCTGCCCTGGAATCCGGGCCGGGCCGTTCTGTGCTTTTCCCATCTGTCCACACCTGTGACCGCCGCTGCCCCCGCCTCACCCTGTCAAAAGCCCAGATCCAGGAGGCTCCCGACTACACAGCCCACTCTCGCCCTCTCCCCCGCTAGCTCCGGATCCCCCACCCCAGCACCCCGGGGAGCCGGAAATCTCCACTTCACCGCCCCCGCCGCCGCCCGGCTCGCCCCCCACGCCGAGGCCGCGGGGCTCGGCCGCCCCCGCCCTCCCGGAGGCTGTAATTTGCACACTTGCTCGCCGCTGCGCCGCGAGATCCCGGCCCCAGCGCGCGGCGGGGCTCGGGCTGAGTCGGCCTGGCGGGTCCTCGCCCCCAGCCCCGGCCGGAGCCCCCAGCCCCGTCCGCCCCCAGCGGTCCCTCCGCCCGCCGCCGCTGTGCCCACCCCCTCGCAGCAGCGAGCGCTGCCACCTGCCGCCCCAGAGTCCGGTTACCTGCTCCGCGCGGCCGCGGACACGTGCGGAGGTCGCGGGGACCCCGCAGCCCCCTCCGGAGGCCCGGCGCGACCCGGACCCTCAGGTGAGGAGCTGGGCGCTCGGGTGGGTGGGCTGCCGGGTGGGGGGTCCCGGGGGAGCGCTGAGGGCTCGCGGGGGTCCGCGGCCGGCGCGGAGGTGGGGGGCTGTGTGTCTTCCCTTAGGAACGGAGACGGGGTCGGTCGACCGCTGCCGACGGGAGGTCGCGTGGCAGCGCCCACGCGTCCGTGCGCGCGGACACCCGCTCCTCCAAACGGAACTTGACCGCTCCTCGGACATCCGCGGAATCCGCACTTAACGGGCTTAACGGGCAGCACTTAGGGGCCCCCACGCTGGAGAAAGTGTTTCCACGCACCGCCTCCCCACCATCCCCGAACCAGAGCTGCGGCTCCAGCTCGCCGAGGTGCGGCCGTGGGCGTGGGCTCCAGCGTTGCCCACCGTGAAACACACGTCCACGCAAGCTTCCTGCTGGCAGCCCCGCGTGGACGCCTCGCTGTGCAGGTCTGCCCTCTCGGGAGCGCAGACCCCGGCGTTGGAACGCGTGGGCCCCGCCCGGCATCCCCCGGCCCCGCGGCGCTGCCGCCCGGGTGCCCGTGGGCGCCTGTGCATGTGCGCACACGCGGGAGTGGCGGGACGTCCCGAGGCTTCCTTCGCGGCGAGACGGGGCCGGACTCCGGCTGGAGGGGACGGGGGAGGGGCGGGTCCGGCGGCCGCTGGCGACTCCCCCGCTACCCGTGCGACCCTCGACCTGGCTCAGACCCCTGCGCGGGCTCTAGGGGCGCTTTCCTCGGCTGGCTGGGAGAGTCGTGAAAGGAGTGCGTGTGGGATGCTTCCTCGCGCTGCGGTCCCCTCCGCCCGCACGCTGGGCCGGGAGGTCGCGCCGCTTCGCCGCTGCCCCTTTGATCCCGGCCAGAGGCGAGCGGGCTCGCGGCAGCGGGGCAGGTAATGCCGAGGTGTCCCGGGAAGTGCGGACGCGCGGCCGGCGCGGCGAAGGCCCAGTCTACACCCCCCGCCCCCACCCTCCTCTGGGGAGGTTGCGTTAGGCTCAGGTTGACCTGGGTTGGAAACTTCGGGGCGAGTCGGCGGTCCTGGTGTCTTCCTCCCCGAGCTGAGTCCTGGAGGCGGACGTCCCTTGCCCACACCCTCGGCATCCCACGTGGGGCTGCCCCTTCCAGGGCCTCCGGCTCGCCCACCCCGGAGCAGCCCAGCCCGCCGCGACCAGGTGGCTGGTTCTCCCGGGGTTTCCACCAGGGAGGTCCCTCGGAATCCGCGGCAGGATTGCATTACCGGCGGAGACGCCTCGGGCCCCCAGCAAGACCACCTACGTGTGCGCCGAGTCTTTGTCTTTAAAGGTCTCCCCCTTAGAAAAAAAGTAGAGAAAGAAAGGAAGCAATTTCCGAGCAGATGCGTGACCACCCCTTCTCGCACACTGCCCGGCCTCGGGCTCCGGGGTGCGGGAGCCCCCACCCGCGTCCAGGCCCCCGGGCGGCGCGGCGCGCGAGGTATCCGCGCGGAGCCGTGACACTGACCCGCCCGGCGCCTCCTCTCCCCCGCGCTCCCTGCATTCCAGGCCACTCGGCACGCCCCTCCCGTTGCCCTGCGTCCCGCGCGGCGCGCTCATCCCCGAGGGTCCCTGCAGCATCTCCGCGCGCAGTGGTCTGCAGCCCTGCGGGGAGAGAAAGTGACCCCGCTTTGCTCGGGAGGAGCCAGGCAGGCTTGGGCGGCGCGGGAGAGGGCCGGGCGCGCGTGGGGGCGCCGTGGAGGAGGGGAGGCTGCAGGAACCCCTGGGAAGGCTCCCGGGCGGTCTGACTTGTCGTCTTCTCTCCTTGTCCTCCTGTCCCCCGTTACAGTCGCAAAGACCGCGGACCGAGACGCGCTCGGGTGGAGACTATGTGATCGCCTCGGTGTCGGTGCGGAGGACTTCGCTTTGGGAAGGGAAGAGGAGGGTTCGGCTCGCTCCCGGGAGGCTCGGCAGGCGGAGTTTCGCCGCGGCGGCACCAGGGTTGTGCCAGCCCGCGCCAGAGCCGGCGGGGCAGAGGAGAGCGGGACCGAGCTCCGGGGAGCTGCGGCGTGCAGGCGGCATGGAGAAGGACGGCCTGAGCCGCGCCGACCAGCAGTACAAGTGCATGGCGGGGATCGGGGAGGACGCCTACTGGAAGGTTTCAAGGCCCGCGACCTCAAGAATGGAGGCCGGTTCCTGGCGCTGAAGCAGGTGCAGGTGCAGACTGGTGAGGAAGGCATGCCGCGCTCTACCGTCCGCGAGGTGGCGGTGCTGAGGCACGTGGAGACCTTGGAGCACCCCAAGGTGGTCAGGTGAGCCTGGGGGCCCGCGCCGTCGAGGGCCCGGGCAGGTGCGGGCTTCACCGGCGCCGTACAGCCAGTGCTTTCTCCTCGACCGCTCCGAGGGCCTTTCGGGGGAGGTCGGGGTCGGGGGGCAGAACCAACGGACCTGAGATTCCCGCGCCCCCATGTGTTTCCCGGCCTTCGGGTTTGTTTGTTTGTTTATTTGTTTGTTTTTTGTCCGTGTGATAAGCGAGGAGGAGAAAACTTCTAGGGTGGAGCCTTGCACAAATGAGGTCTTTAAAAATGCAGAAACGGAGAAGAATATGTTTGCTAATCACACCCAGTTTTTCTGTATTAAAGTTGCACAATGAGAACGGCTTATTGATGGTCCAGGGAGCCGCCCAGTTGCAGACAGCATCGTCCCAATTGTCCCAATGCCGTCAACCTTCTTGTCCGTGCCACTTCTCTCTGGGCTGGCATAGCCCCTGGACCACCGCTACCAAGGGCTGCGTGTCCAAAGTGGCTTTCGATTCTCAGTACTCTTTGTCCTTGCTTTTCCTGGGTGACAGGCGGGAGTGGGGGACAGCAGTCAGTCCCTAAAGTCTCTGCTGTGCAGTGACCGGTATTAAAGCTATTACATGAAACTGTGTGTGTGTGTGTGTGTGTGAGAGAGAGAGAGACTTAGGAGAATGATGTTTTCTTCGTGATCCTGGAATCGCCCCTTGCACAGTTGACTATGTGCATGTTTGTGTCATGCTTTTCAGAGTTGCTGCATGGCTTCAGGTCACAAGGAATGCATGGAGGCAGAGCGGGTTGTGGTTTTTACTCTTCTGGACTCTTCACGTGTTGGGGGAAGGAGACCTCCTTCCCTTTCCTTCCCCGAGGCACTGTGCTCAACACTTACGTGCCTACTGTGTGCACTGCGGGTGCAGTGATGTACATAAGCATGGCTAAATATTTTCATGAAAAGTCAAACAGTTTAACATTCGTCAACAAAATGGAGCGACTCAAGAATGACCTGAAATACCAAACTATACCTATTTATGGTGTGCACTGTGTTCTAAAACTAGAATCTTTCCTCTCGGTATCTCTGCTTTTCAGATTAGAGCTCATATTTTTCCGAAGCCCCTTTAAGTCAGCGTCTCCTCCCTGCTTACTGCCATCAGTTCATTTAAGCACATCCGTCTGTGCCAGGTCACTTGTTCTAACCGAGTTTCTAACAACTTGGAATCACCAAGTAAGGACCTTTGATTGGAAAATATAAAGTCCATGAATTTAGTATATAATTATGCAGCATTAGTTTTCAAATATAAATATCACAAAGTGAATATTTATATTAGTTTTACTCCTTTTTACTGCAAATTTTAATCTAGAATATGTGATGAAGTGCTACAGATATCTCATATACTTCCTCCCGTATCCAAACTTGTTGACATTTTGTCATGTGTCCAAATTAAGTAGACACATATGCATGGATCTGCATACCAACAATTACTCTCCCTGTCATTTAACATCCAGTCCATATTAGAATTTTTTATTGTTACCTCCAAATGTCTTTTCTTTTACCTTTGATAAACTAATAGTTTTTTTCTTTTGTTTTTGTTTTTGCTTTTCTTTTGGATAGGCAGAGTGGACAGTGAGAGAGAGAGAGAGAGAGAAAGGTCTTCCTTTGCTGTTGGTTCACCCTCCAATGGCCGCTGCAACCGGCGCACCACACTGATCTGAAGCCAGGAGCCAGGTGCTTCCCCCTGGTATCCCATGCAGGTGCAGGGCCAAGCACCTGGGCCATCCTCCACTGCCTTCCCGGACCACAGCAGAGAGCTGGACTGGAAGAGGAACAACCGGGACAGAATCCAGCGCCCCAACCAGGACTAGAACCCAGGGCGCCGGCACCGCAGGCAGAAGATTAGCCAAATGAGCCGTGGCACCGGCATAAACAAATATTTCCATCAAGTTTGCTAGGCAATTTTTTTTCTGTGATAGTCTCATTGATTTTGTCAAATATTCTGGGATTCATAGATTATTTCCTTGCAATAATAGATCTTTTGCTTCTCTATTCCACATTTCTGTAAATTAGAAATTTGATATGAATGCTGTATTGTATTTAGGTTAAATATTTTGGCAAGTAATGTTCTTAGAATCCTGTATTCCTCAAATAGCACAAAATGACAACTTGTCCCATGATTAATAGTGTAACTTTTGGCCCTTAACTTAAGCTAGTAAAAGTCAGATCTCCTTTCTTCCTAAACATGTTTTTCTCCTTTGCAACTACTAGTAATCAGTTAGGTGACAATATTCAACTAAAGATATAATATTCCATAGCAAATTTTTACATAATAGATGGGTTCTTATGAATAATGTTTGCCTTAGTTATTTCATTGGGGTTTGTAAATAATTAATTGTATTTTAGCTCTCTTTGCTGTTTTTACTTGATAGTTGCACTTAGCACAACCTAGAATTTTTCCTGTAACACCAGGTTAACTATAATATCTTCCCTTTAGTTAAAGAATTTACTGTAATAGTCACCATTAGTGGGGCAAATATTTTTATGTCATCATTCTTTTTTCTTTTCTATGTATTCATTACTATGAACTCATTTTTTAAATCTATGTATTATAATTGGTTTTATTCATCATTCCTTATTCCTTATTAGGTTGAAATCTACCCAAATGTTATTAGTAAGATGCCTATAAAACTACTTTTTCATTCCTCCCAAAGATTCTCTAATTACTTATTAAAATTTTTTTTTTTTTTTGGCACTGTCAGTGTTCAGGGGTCAAAGAGTACCTTCCTTGTCCCAGATCTGGAGTTTGTCATCTCTCTTTACAATGGAAAACATTGTTTGGGGACCACAATCTGATCTACAGAGTTGTTTTTTCTCAAGAATGTCATTTTTTTCAACTTTCTGAAAGACATTATATTAAATTTATTGTTTTCAGAATATTATTAATGATGACATTTTGTTGTATTTCATGTTTTTTTTTCAATCCAGCTACTTTTACTTAGAATATTTCCATTCATATTAAAATTAGCATTTCAACTAATCCTATATTTTCCTATTTTGTCCATGTACAGGTGGAACATCATCCCCATCTCAACCAGAGCAAACTGCTGGATTTCTGCAGTCAAAGGCATTGTCTGGTTGCTGCAGTGCTCTGGGATCACATTGCGATACATGATGGTGAAAGGACTTCAAGATGCTTACTAAAACACCCTTGTGGAGAACTACTTTGCTCATACAATACCTAGTTTTATGAAATTAACTGTCCACTGGATCAGGGAAGGAGGAGACTTTGCGTCTGTAGCAACAACTCGGATGATGCTACCCGTGTTGGTCTACCACCAAAGTAAAATTACCTTTTCATTCACTTTGCCATGTATGTTTTGAAGCACTCACATATGCAAAGTGTTTGAACACTGTCTTGGGAGCTGGTGCTGTGGCGTAGTAGGTTAATCCTCTGCCTGAAGCACCAGCATCCCATATGAGTGCCGGTTTGAGTCCCGGCTGCTCCACTTCAGATCCAGCTCTCTGCTATGGCCTGGGAAAGCAGTGGAAGATGGCCCAAGTCCTAGAGCCCCTGCACCCGTGTGGGAGACCCGGAAGAAGCTCCTGGTTCTGGCTTTGGATCGGCTCAGCTCCAGCTGTTGAGGCCAACTGGGGAGTGAACCAGCAGATAGAAGACCTCTCTCTCTCTCTCTCTCTCTCTCTCTCTCTCTCCCCCTCTCTGTCTGCAGCTCTGCCTCTGAAATAAATTAAAAAAAAAAAAAGAAACACTGACAATAAATGCTAGCTATTATTATCACTTTAAAAATATATATATATATATTATAAATATATATATAATATATATAATATATATATTATATATATTATATATTATAATAATAATATATATATAATATATATATAATTATAAATATATATATAAATATATATATATATTTATTTTCATTTTATTTAAAAGGCAGAGGGAGAGAGACAGACAGATGGACAACGACAAATGAAGAGAGATTGTTCATCCACTTGCTCATTCCCTAAAAATCGCAACTGCTAGGAGCCCAGACAGAAGTCCATCCACATCTCCCATGTGAGCGTCAGGGACCTACTTCCCAGAGTGTTCATTAGCAGGAAGCTGGAGAGGAAACAAAAGAGGCAGGACTTGAACCAGGCACTCAAGTGGGACGTGGGCTTGGCCACTGCTCTGAACACTTGCCTCCTTTATCGGTTTTCTTAGAGCTGAACGCCAGCACAGCATGACAATGGCCACTAGGGGCCACCGAGTGTTAGTGTTGAATTATAGCCCGTGTAATAGGTTGTCTATTAGATTTCATTCGGGACGAGTTCATACATTTTAAAGAGGAGACTTTAGTTTTAGGAACAGTCTCGGATGGGACGGTCAAGACAGCCCAGAGGGTCCCCAGCCCCTCATTCTTCCTGTGAGAAGCATCTGTCCTTAGTACGGTCCACTGGTAACAGCTAGTGAACCAACATCCAGGCACTGAAGTCGAGGCAGAGTCTCTGAGTGTCTCTGCTCCCAGTTCCCACCAGGGAAGTCCTGGTAGGCTCTTCCTGGCTGCGACAGTCTTAGGCTTCGCTTGTTTTTGGTGATGTTGGCGACTTTGAGGAGTGCTGGTCAGGTATTTCGTAGATCTGTTTGATTTTTTTTTTTCCTGGTTAGACTGGAGTTACAGGTTTAGGGAGGGTGAGCGTGGAAAAACCTTATCATATCAAATGCACACTGTGATGGGATTTACCACTGCTGATGCTGACCGCGGTCATTGGCTGGAGCAGTGTGGGAACCCTTTCTTTGTCCAGCTGCTGTCCAGTTTCCCACGCTGCACACTGGGGAAAGCAGTGGCCCAGCCACCCGGTGCTTTCCAATTCGGGTGAGTGGTACTCCCCCTGCTGGAGAAGAGAGCACCTGCATCAACTGTTTGGAATTGCATTTCTTAGCCCCCAGAGTCTATCAGTATGGACTCCATTTTATGCATTCTTTGTATTTTGAGTGGCAATGATCTCGTGGAAGAGGGTCGTCCCCTACAGGATTTCAGCTCCAATCCTTCTGAGTGAGCAAGACATAGCTTCTGCTGTCTTTGACTCGCACTGTATTAGACAAGCGTACTGTGTATTTACTCAGCATAAATCGGCCTACTGATTGTGATTAACGACCCCCAGGTAGGTAGGGGAAAATGCCAAAGGTCTTGAACTGAGTTTGGACTTACTACTTCCAGTGCTAGGGGTCCATGCAACAATTTTTAAACAGAGGAGTGGAGAGGAGATGCACCGGGGTGTCTGGGTGCTTTGCTCATGTTGGTTTTCTCTGTTGGCTTCCAGTGGTTGGAACCAGCTCCTGCAGGCCCCAGACTTGAGTTCTTCTTGCACCTGGAGCATTTGCAGAACCCTCAGAAAGCAATCAGAAGACATTTGGGCTAGATTCTTCAAGGGCTGCAGTTCCTCCTCTTCCTCTAGATGTACCCCTGTGCACAATGGGATTTTTCTACTCCTTCCATCAAGGGCATGTTTCTCCCCACCACAGAAACAGGGATGGGACCCAACAACTTGCTTTGATTGATGGGATGTCAGCAAGGAAACCGAACACAAGCAGAGGCCTGAAAACACTTCTGAATTGGAGTTTGGTCTTTCGTGCTGGCTGAACCCCCTGTAAGAAGTCTCAGCTGGGCTCCTGGAGAATGAGATAACATATGGAGAAAGGCAGTGAGTACCCACTGTCAGAAGCATGGGCCATCTTGGACCAATCAACCCAGGAAGTCCATCCGAGGACTTCAGCCTCATGACCCAGGTGAGAGCAACAGAAAACCGGCTCAGCTGAGCCCAGCCCAGGTTGCCCACCCATAGAATCAACAACATAACCGCTCTGAATCTTGGGATATTTTATTGCACAGCGACAGGTAACTGATGCAATCCATGGGACAGCCTGCTGTTGGAAAGGTCTCTGATATAGACCAAATCATCAAGACAACCAGACAAGTCCACCATTCAATCAGAATACCTAAACAGCCCAGTGGTGCAGCTCTGCTATTCTGTTTCAACACATCGTGGACTTACTCTTCTGTAGGACAAGTGCAAATTAGTTACTCCACTTCTGCTTCTTGTATTTCTTCTTCTTCTATTTTTGTCTTGTCTCTTCTTTTCAGTTCTCTCTCAGCAACTTCTACTTTTTAGATACTTTAACTCTGCAGAGCCTCTGTGGACACGGGGTAATCCCAGAATGTTGCAATCTCCTTGGCTCTGGAGGTAATCTAGTGTCTCTGCCATCTGTGCTTCTTCTTTTTTGTACCCCTTCTTTAGATTGCTTACAATTTTCCTAGATTTTTCTCCCGAATTAAACACATAACATTGCTATTATAATAACTGTCTGAAACTGTAGATATCATTTATTTATTTTGAAGATTTATTTTATTTATTTGAAAGGCAGAGTTACAGAGAGAGAGAGAGAGAGAGAGAGAGAGAAAGATCTTCCATCTGCTGGTTTGCTCCCCAAATGGTTGCCAACAGCTGAGCCTGGGCCAGGCTGAAGGCAGGAGCCAGGCGCTTCTTCCAGGTCTTCCATGCTAGTGGGAAGTCCTCCTTTCTGCTCAGCGGGCCAGGGAAAGCTGAGGGGTGAGGGACTGGCGCTCTCCCTGGACATTGGCCACTGGCACGCTGGGGTCTGTCCGTGGCTGAGGGAATTCTCCTTCCAGGTGGCTACGTCTCGCAGGCAGCTGTCAGCTGTGGTCAGAAGGGATTGCTTTTGCAAGAGGAACTGTTTTCATGAAAGAGCAGGGCTGGACATTCCTCCCTGGGGAGTCAGAGCCCTGCCAATCTTACCAGTAGTTCTTTGCCACTTCTGCTGCACTTCTCAGAATCCTCGTTAATAGCTGCTTCCCAGAAGTCATGTGAGGAAATCCAACAAAGCAGCTTAGAGGTAGTTAAGAGGTGGAGAGCAACTAAGTGAACGGAAACTCCCTTTTATGTTTCTTTACTTGTAGATAACAAGAAGACAGCTTTCAGGATGAAACGGGATTTCTTAAGTAGAATGTTGACTTTATTGGCATTGCTGCACACATTTGAACTTCTTATACTCAACGTAATCTTTTTTAAAAAAAAATTCTGTGTTTGAAAGGGAGAGAGACACAGAAAGAGACAGCGGGAAAGAGCTCTCTGCTGTTGGTTCGCTCCCCAAAGGTGGGACTGTGCTGGCCCAATGCTGGGAGCCAGGAATCCAAGCCAGGACTCCCACATGGGGGTGGCAGGAACCCAGTGATTTGAGCCAGGTGTGCTGCCACCCAGAGTCTGCATTGAGAAGAAGCTGGAGTCTGGAGTGGGAGCCGGGAATCGAACCTGGGCACTCCAATGTGGGATGCAAGCCTAGTAACTGCCTGGTTCAATGCCTGCCCTTCAATGCAAGGTTCGAAGGAAGATAAGAAAAGTGCCAACCAGAGGTTCTACTTACAGAACACTATGCAGACAAACAAAAAGAAGAGAAGAAAAAGGGCTCTCAGTTGCACGGCTCTGGCACAATGCAGTTCTCTTTGCTTCCAGCCGCTTGCAACAGGGCACAGAGAGCATTTCTCGCCAGGAGGCTGCTGTCCCTGCTGACGGGGGGGGGGGGGGGGGCAGAAGGTGGGGAGGGGATTACACGGAGGTCGCAGAGGTCACAGCGGAGGGAGAACACTCAGGTGAGAAGCCCGGTCGAGTGCTCTCCTCTTTAAGGGGAGATGGTGCTGCAGTGGCTGTGGGAGGGTATTTGTAAATTAGGCCTTGATTTAGTTTCCATTTCACGTGGAAGGCACAAGGCCCTGGAAGCACCTGCTCTGGTCCCCTGGGAGAGCAGTTTGCAGAAGTTCCTCCCACCCAGCGAAAGCCCCCAGTACTCCTTGTCTGGGTTGCACATCAGTGCGCTTGCCAATTTCTGTTTGCAAGGGAGCCAGAGAACCGGGTGTCGGTCACAAGCCGAGCTTGCAAACGTTGACATGGATACGGAGGCCCTGCAGGCTCAGGAGAGGGTCTGGGGCCTGATAAAGCCTCATCAGTGGCTTCAGGGCTAAACAAGGCCTCGGGACGTGTCCAGGTCCCACGGCGATCAGAACCTGCGCCGGGCCTCCCTTCCAGTCTGGGGTCCTTCCGGGCAGCTGAGCCAAGGAGACAGCTGAGCTCCCCTGCTCCCAGCCTCCACCTGGGCTTCCTGAACCCGCTGGCTCTGTGGGATACCTGGACCCACCTGCCCCAGGCTTGCCCTTGGCCTGGCTGTGGCACCTGGCCCCCACTTCTCACCAGTGCCCCAGCACCCCATGGGGGGTGGGTTCCAGCACCCTACAGATACCTGAATCTGAGAGTGCTAGAGTCCCTGATGTAACATGTGTGGTTTATTTGCATATAATCTACACCGATTCTCCCATATACATTAAAACACCTCTAGATTACATATAATAATGCAATGCATTCAACAACAGCCAAGTGTGGGCCAGGCCATAGGCAAGAACTGGGAGCTTCTTCTGGATTGCCCAAGCGGGTGCACTTGGGCCATCCTTTGTTGCTTTCCCAGGCCAGCAGCAGAAAGCTGGATCAGAAGTGGAGCAGCCAGCTCAAACCGGCTCTTATATGGGGTGCCGGCACTGCAGGTGGCAGCTCAACCCACTACGTCACAGCACCAGGCCCCAGATGCATTTTTTTTTTTACAAAATAATTGCTAGGCCCAGGGGTGTAAGGCGGCAGCAGTGTGCAGTTTTCCCAGCAGGTGTAGTGGGCTCATTACCTTTCCTATCAGCCAGAAAAAGCTAACTTCCTCTTAGTAACTCCCTGTTCCTCCAACTTGGCTGTGACTACAAGGCCCCAGCCATCGTCCCTGCGACTTCCCTGTCCCCAGATCCCCTCTCAGGCCTCCTCGCTGGCCTCTGACCTGTGTGAATGCAGGACCCTTTCCTAGCTGTCCCCTGCGGGGGTCCCATTCCTCTACTGACCCCCACTCCGTGTAGAGCTGCAGCCCCAGTGCCTTGGTTTGGGGTGGGGGGTCCTGTAACATTACTACCTCCTCCCAGAAAAGTAATTTGCATATCGGTGTTGGTTATTGTCTGTTTCCACCTTAGGATTTCATCCCCAGGAGGAGGGGCAGATTGTGGTCAGTTTTGCTCCCTACTGGGTCCGGGACTAGGAAAAATCCTAGGAGCATCCTAAGGGTTAACTATTCCCTTTCCCGCAGGGCTGAGCCACTCAGATCTCAGCTGTTTGCTGCCTGCCTCTGTTGGAGGTGGACCTGCCCTGCAAGGTGTACTCCCAGGCTCTGAGGTCCCTTCAAGGTGGGTGGTGCTCAGGGCCAGAACATCTGCGTGTCCCCTTCCTGCCAGGAGGTGGCAGTGTTGAGCACTGGGCTGGGAGCCATGGCTCCAAGTAGCCTTGTTCCAGGGTCTCTGGAGACAGAATGTCCCCAGGATCAAAGGAACAGATAAAAGCCTCTCGTTCCCTCTTCTTCCTGAAGTCTGAGCAAGTTGGTCAGCTGCTGAGGCAGAGGATATGACCTCCGGCTGTGCGTATATTCAGGGCCCGCCAGAAGTTCTTGGGGTGTGTTTCGTCCATCTTTGTTGTTTCTTCCTAGTACAGTTTAGATACCCCTGTCTCGCCCCAGATTTCCAAACACCTCCAAGTTGGTTATTTACTGAGCCAGAGAAAAATTACTTCTTTTGTTGTTAGATATTTTAAAAATTTATTTGAAAGCTGAGTTACAGAGAGAGAAGGAGAGACAGAGAGAGAGAGGTCTTCCATCCACTGGTACACTCACCAATTGGCCGCAATGGCTGGAGCTGGGCCAATCCGAAGACAAGAGCCAGGAGCCAGGAGCCAGGAGCTTCTTCCGGGTCTCCCACATGGGTGGCAGGGACCCAAGGACTTGAGCCATCTTCCACTGCTTTCCCAGGCCATAGCAGAGAGCTGGATCGGAAGTGGAGCAGCCAGGACTTGAACCAGAGCCCATGCGGGATGCCGGCACTGCAGGCGGCGGCTTTACCCGCTACACCACAGCACTGGCCCCAAGAGATAACTTTTTAATCTCAGGTATCAGGCAGTTTCTGAAAGCTGGAATTTCTTGTTTGAATTTTTAAACATTGAATCCCTAGGAAAACAGAGAGAGAAGTGCTATTCACTTGGCTTTTGCTAGAAGTAAATGTTTTTACACTGGGTATGTTTAATATTCATACAAAAATGGTAAGGATTAGGCAATGGGACTACTTAATAAACACTCTGGGGGCACGCCCCGCATTCCTGACATGATGCTAGCTCCTGGGAAGCTGACAGTGGATAAAACGAGCTCACTGATGTCAAGGAACTTATTGTCCCAGTGAGGGTCAAAGACACCCGCACGACAAAGTAGGAGCACTGTGGTCGAAGCCCAAGAGAAGGTACTAAGGCAGACAGAATCAGGAAGAAGCAATCGTGACCCAGGAAATCAGGGGAGGCTTCCTGGAAGAGGTCGCTTGTAAGCCCTGACTTGGAAGGCTGGGAAGAGGGGAAAGTGCTCCTGACTCTGCCCATCGTCTGCTGCTTTCCCAGGTGCATGAGCAGAGAGCTGGATCGGAAATGGAGCAGCTGGGACTCGAACCAATACTCACACAAGATTCTGGGGAAGGGGTTTTGGGGAAAGGGGTGGACCATTTGGAGAGCCAGATGCCCAGCTGACAGCTTTGGTCTCGGCACCTGCACAGTTCCCCTTCAATGAAGCCCCCTCCCCAGCCCGTCTTCAAAGCCCAGGCAGGTGCCGGAGGAAATACCATTTGCTCCTTGGAACTGATTTTCAGACAGATGAGGATTTCGGGGGCCATAGTGGAGCTGCCCGGGCTTCCGGAGACCCAGCGACTGCCCCATGAGGAGAGGGCGGGGCTGCAGCTGGGACCACACCCGGCCCTGGACACCCCGTCCTTGGCCTCTGCCCTGCCTCTTCCTCATCAGCCCTGACCACTGAGGAGGAGGAAGAGGAAGAAGCTCGCCTCTCCCGGGCTTGCGGCTGGCGGGGAAGTGGCTCAGATGCACGGGGGACACTCGGGGCTTCCCCTGGGGACAGGTCGGGGAGGCAAGAGCACCCCAGGCTTGCTCAAGGCCAGTTGTTTCCAAGAGTGTGGGGCTGGTATCAATAGTGCATCATGTGGGGGGCGCTCTGGGCAGCTTCTGGGGTTCCCCCAGGTCCTGTGAGTGCAGGGGCGGGGAGGAGGAAGCCTGAGAACATGGAAGAGACTCCATCTGGGAAGGCCCCACGGCAGCTGCACAGGCTCTCTGACCCCTGGAAGAGAGAGAGAGGTCTTCCATCCGCTGGTTCACTCCTCAAATGGCTGCAACAGCCAGTGCTGGGCCAGGCCAAAGCCAGGAGCCAGGAGCTTCTTCCAGGTCTCCTATGTAGGTGCAGGGGCCCCAGGACTTGGCCCATCTTCTACTGCTTTCCCAGGTGCATTAGCAGAGAGCTGGATCGGAAATGGAGCAGCCAGGACTCAAACTGATACTCATACAAGGTGCTAGCACCGCAGGTGGTGGCTTAAACTACGGTGCCACAATGATCTGAATCCTAAATCAAGTAGCCTACAGTGAGATTTCTCTTAATCAATGGGTTATGTATTATATGGAAAAATTTAGTATTTTAGTTTTCTTCAAATTTTACCTATTTGCTTTTTAAAAAATATTCGTTTTGTACCTTTGATCCATTTTTTATTAATTTCTATTTTAAATATTATTACTATGTTATATGATTAATTTCCGTTGAAAAGAGAATTTGTTTCCTTTCCTTGACTGCCACCTAGTGGCTATCATCAGTAATTACAGCCATTGGACGCAAAGTCGGGATGCAGGAGGAAACAGAAAGACCGGAAGTTGTGAGCAGGTGTAGCCCTGTTTCGTGTTCTCAGGGATGCTCTGCCAGGCCCCGGTGTCAAAGCCCTGGATGCTGGGGTTGCAAAGGCTAAGGGTTCTCGCGTCCTTGTCGTTGACGTCCCTGGGTGTTTGGAGGACACAGCTTGCAGCTGCGGCCACCCTCTGCGTCTGCAGTTCCTGACCCAGGATCTTAACCGATTTCCCTAGCTAAAATGAAATACCGCTCTCCAGCGGCTGGGGCTGCTGCCACGCCTCGGGAGCCTGTCCTGGTGCAGGGAGCTTTTCTTCCCAGGAGGAGGACGGGGGTGGCTGTGGGGGCCGTGGACCAGCCTGGCTGCGGGTGCCTGAGTTTCCAGCACGTGGTTCTCAGCCCGGCTTCTTTCTGGGGGCCAGAGTTGCTCCAGTTCACCCCGACCCTCCCCCAGGTTGCAGGAGAACGTTAATGCGTGGGGTTCTCTCGCTTCTGAGCGCTCTCACCAGAAGGGTTTGTCTGGATCCCTCGTACCTGTTCACCAGCAAAACAGGCGACAGCAAATGCAGATCGATTTAATTTGAAAGGCAGGGTTACAGAGACAGGGAGAGAGATCTTCCATCTGCTGGTTCACTTCCCAAATGGCCCCAACAGCTGGGGCTGGGCCAGGTTGAACTGGGAGCCTGGAACTCCATCCGGGTCTTCCATATGAGCGGCAGCGATCTAAGCCCTTGGGCTTTCCCCCATCCCCTTCTCAGACATATTAGCAGGGAGCTAGATCAGAAGCAGAGCGGTTGAGGGGGCCGGAGCTGTGGAGTAGCTGGTTAAGCCACTACCTGCAGTGACGGCATCCCATAGGGGTACCAGTTCAAGTCCCGGCTGCTCCACTTCCAGTCCAGCTCTCTGATTATGGCCTGGGAAAGCAGTAGGAGATGGCCCAAGTGCTTGGGTCCCTGCACCCGCGTGGGAGACCCGGAAGAAGCTCCTGGCTCTTGGCTTCTGATTGGCCCAGCCCTGGGCATTGTGGCCATTTGTGGAGTGAACCAGTGCATGGAAGATCTCTCTCTCTCTGTCTCTCTCTGTCTCTCTCTGTCTCTCTCTCTCTCCCCTTCAAGTAAATAAATAAATCTTAAAAAAAAGAAAGAAAAGAAACAGAGCAGCTGGTGCTCGTATCAGTGTCATAGGTGGCTCAACCCGCTGCTCCACAGTGCTGGTCCGAACGAGTGACACTTAGGTGAGACCCTGGGGACCTTAGGTGAGCTGGGGTCAGCAGCTGTCATTTCCCTGCCTACGCTGGGCCCACATCACTGCTGCTTAGCCCTGGACTGTAGAGATCAGGATGCGATGTCCTCTTTTCCTTTTGCTGGGGAAACGCTTTTTATTTCTGGCAGTAACATTGAGTTTCTCAGAAATCCGCCGTGTCCGAGCAGGTGACACGCACAGGCACCTGTGGGTCCCGTCATGCAGACAGTGTGGACGTCTGTCGACCTGAGCCCTGCTTTCGCAGATGGACCCGTCAGGTGGGGGAAGGGGAGGCGCTACCTGCAAGGGGCAGTGCTGGCCACAAGGGGGCAGTGTTGGGCACTACAGGAGCTAGGGGCAGTGCTGGCCACAAGGGGGCAGTGTTGGGCACTAGGAGCTAGGGCAGGAGTCCTAGGGGTTCTGAGACTCAAGATCTGCTCTCCCAGGGCAGAGTCAGTCCTCCACCCCCATACAGCTTCCTTTGGTGGAAGAATACTGACTGTGGGAGCCACGGGAGGAAGTGTGTATACGAGGCAGAGGTTTGGTGCTGTGGTTAAAACACTGCGTGAGATGAGCATATCCCGTATCAGATGGCCTGGGTTCGAGTCCCGGCTCTGCTCCTGCTTCCTGCTTCCTGCTAGTGCAAGAACTAGGAGGCAGCAGGTGATGGCTCAAGTCCTTGGGCCCTGCCACCCACATGGGAGACCCGGATGGAGGTTCTGGCTCCTGGCTTTGGCCTGGCCCAGCCCTGGGTGTTGTGGCCATTTGGGGAGTGAACCAGTGGATGGAAGATCTCTCTGTTTCTCCTCTCTCTCTCTCTCTCTCTCTGTAACTCTGCCTTTCAAATAAATAAATTAAATCTTCAAGAAGAAAAGGAAAAGGCAGAGAGGAGGCCGGGACTCGAGCTGAGTCTGGTCTCAGGTGCAGGAGTCAGGAGGAGACGCTGGCTCCAGGAGGCAGTCTAGCAGCAGGGTTTGTGCTGCCGGAAAATGCAGTCCTGTGTGCTCCCCGGGGAGCAGCCCGGCCTCGGCCCACATCTGCCGTTGAGGCCGCTTGGCCTGGGCCCGCTGCACTCTGTGTGGGTCGTGAGGCTGCCACCAACGACTACTCACAAAGGCCTCCTGTGGTCTGCCCGTGCTGGCCTCTCGCTGTGCCCGTGGCGCGGGAGGTGCAATCTTGCTGTGGGGCTTGCACCGTGTGTCCTGCCTAACTCACCTCCTGCTCCATTCTCCCTCCCTGCTCGAAATGTCAGTCTCCTTCAGCTTCTCCCATCTGTGCACCTGCTCACTCTCTCTCCGCCACCCTTTCCCCCCCGCCTCTCCCCCTCCCCTCCCCCCTCTCCCCTTCCCCTTCTCCCACTCTCTCCTTCTATGAGTTCTCTCTCTGGGGCCGGTTTTCCGCCAGGATCTTTGGTGTCCATGGGCGAACAAGGGTGCCTTCTGTTCATGGAGAGGCTCCTTGCATCCGGCCCCAGGACATGCTTGGAGGGAGGTGTGATTGGCGGCTGCGCAGGTGGGCAGATGTCTCTCGCGATGGGTCTGTGTGGCTGCTGGGATGAGGCAGGAGTGATGGGTGCTGCCAGAGCTCCTTCACCGCTGTCCCTCCTTGTTCCCCAGGCCGTGAGGACATTCATGGCCCCTGTCCCTGCCAGCCATAGTCCCCTGGGTGTCGTCCCAGATGCCCCTGACCTTGACTGTGACCTTGTGCCCGGCCTGGACCCGATCCTCCACTCCCCAGTGCTGCTCCAAGTTTCCTGACCCTCAGAAGCTGTGCACAGGAGTTTGTTGTTTTAAACCTCTACGTTTTGGGTAATCATTTGGGCAGCAGTAGAAACTAACTCGGAAGGTATTTATTATTATTATATTGTAGGGACTTGCTTCCCTGCAGGCTCTGGGAAGCAGGGCTGGGTTTCACCATGCAGAAGGCTCTCTTGGCCCACAAGCTGCTTGTTAGAGGTGAAGTGGCATGATTCAAGTTCAAGTCCAAGGGTAGTCCCACACCTTGCAAGTGGCCCAAGGGGACACAGGCCAGGGAAAGAAGCCTGCTCGCCAAATTCATCAGGAAAGCCAGGCCCGTGTGCAGGCAGCAGAGACCTGACCACGAGGCAACAGGGCCCCCAAAACGGCTTAAAAACAAAACCGTACACCCGTTGCCTTTGCACCTGCGTCTCAGGGACTGGAGCCTCCAGCTGTCCATCTCCTTAAGCCCGACATCAGGCGAGAAGCATGCAGAGCCTTGAGGCCTTGAGCGAGCTCCTCCCTCGGTACTAAAGGCGAGATGGTGTTTCTTCCCACGTGGCCGGAGTCGCTGCCCAGGGTTTGTTGCTGTGTTTGCTCTCAGTAACCAAGGCGGCCACTCTCAGGGATGCGATCTTTCCCGTTGCACCTCTCCTTCTCAGATGCGCCTGCCTATGGCAAAGCAATCAAGTCCTCTGCTCTCCCTTTGGCTTGTCGGACTGGCGTTTTTGCAGCATTCATCCCCCTGCCTGCACAAACACTCTCACCTGAAGCACCTCTGATAAAATCGCCTCTGACTTCCCTTTGTTGGGCTTTAACAGGGAGCTAACGAGGTCCCAGCGGCAGGAGCCGGAACGCACCCTCCCCACCCCCACCCCATCCCAGCTTTCCCAGTGCTCTGGGCTCAGCTGGAGGCCACTGAACCATGGCAACTGCCATCTCAGTGACATTATTTCTAATAAATGACCGCCTGACGGTTTATGGGGTGTTACTGGCCCCGGCTCAGGGTAGCCAGCGGGAGGCGGGGCAGGGCCATTTCCTGTCCCCTCTCCCCAGGGCTTTCTCTGCTACGCTATGAAAGATCACAGGAGTATTTGATGTCGGGGCTGGGAACCGCGATGGGTTAATTAAAATCACTGAACGTCTGAACAAATTGGATGCATCGCTGGCCGCGCAGGAAAGACAGCACCAAGGAGGCCGAGACAGGAAATGTGAGCAGAGGGGAGCAAGGCGCCGGGACAGACAGCCCTGAGCGTTTTTTCTCTCCAGCCTGGGGTCCCTGCCTCTCCCATCAGCAACTCGCTCAATCTGCGAGATGAATCGGGGCGATCTCAGCTTCTCTGCCAAAAGGCAGCTGGGAGAGAGAGGGGAGAGAGGAAAATGGGGGTTCTTCACCACCCGTGAGCATCAGTTACGGCTGCTTGTCGTCTCAAGACAAGAGGAGTGAGCAGTGTTTGAGATGGAGCATCACGGACGCCCGGGTTTGAGACAAGCCGGGGTCTGACGTGGTGTGGATGTGAGTTTCTGTGTCTCCCAAAGGCTGTGAGATCAGTGCATGGCCCCCAAACTCTCCTGTGGATGGGTAATGGATCAGGAGTGGACATAGAATTGAATTGAATCCAGTAATTATATATACACGGTGGAATACTACCCAGCCATTTAAAAAAACTGAGATCTTGTCTTTTGCAATAAAATGGATGCAACTGGAGAACATCATGTTTCGTGACATAAGCCCAAAAGACAAATTTCACATGTTTTCTCTCATTTGTGGTAGCTAATAGAGTAGAAAAAAATAGGGCTGGCCCTGTTGTATAGGGAGCAAAGAACTCCGTCTGCAGCGCCAGGAAACCATGTAGGCACCCGCTCCTGTCCCGGCTGCTCCACTTCCGATCCATCTCCCTACTATGGCCTGGGAAAGCAGCAGAAGACGGCCCAAGTGCTTGGGCCCCTGCACCCGTGTGGGAGACCTGGAAGAAGCTCCTGGCTCCTGGCTGCTGCCTGGCCCAGCCCTGGCCTGGCTGTTGTGGCCGTTTGGACAGTGAACCAGCAGATGGAAGACCGCTCTCTCTATCTCTCCCTCTCTTTCTCTCTCGCTAACTCTGACTTTCAAATAAACAAATAAATATTTTAAAAAATTAAAATATAATAAGAAAAAGTACAAGAACATAAGCTACATGAGTGAAACTGACATATCGGGGTCTTGTTTGTAGCCCTTGTCTGTATTCCTGCGGAACAGAAGTTTTTATACTTTTCACTTGTTGAACCATTTATTTAGTGGAGAATTGGGCCTGTGACTATAAAGCAAATTAAAATTACATTATTGAACATTGAAACAAATGAAGAAAAAAGAAGAAAAGAAGGAAGGGAGAGGTAGGAAGGGAGGCATCATTATGGGTTTTGTTTTTAAAAGATCTATTTTATTTATTTGAGAGGAAGAGACAGAGAGAGAGGTCTTCCATCTGCTGGTTCACTCCCCAGTTGGCTGCAATGGCTGGAGCTGCGCCAATCTGAAGCCAGGAGCCAGGAGCTTCCTCTGGGTCTCCCACATGGGTACAGGGGCCCAAGCACTTGGGCCATCTTCCACTGCTTTCCCAGGCCATAGCAGAGAGCTGGATTGGAAGAGGGGCAGCCGGGACATGAACCAGCACCCATATGGGATGCCGGCACTGCAGGTGGAGGGTTAACCTACTGCACCACGGTGCCGGCCCCAGTATCATTATGTTTTTAGAATTGTAACTGTGGATTACATGAGCTCTTTTCTCTTTATATTAATAAAAAAGAGTGCAAATTTACCATAATTATGATATCTGAAGATAGGACCCATCATGGTGGCTTCGTGAGGCCACGGGGAGGGTCCCAGGGTAAGCTGGGAAGGAGAGGCTGGGCTGCAACCCAGGCGTTCACAACCAACCCCCTGGCGGGAATGACTGTGCCGGGGACCCCAGAAGCACCCGCAGGACACCATCATTGAGTGACGTCCCCTCCTCCGTGAGTTCCGGGACAGATCTTGTTCTGAGTCACATCTCTGTCAGCCATGCTGCGGAACACGGGTTACATGCAAGCAGCTCTCTCTCCCCGTGAGAGCATGTGGCTGTGAGCCAGCCGCCTCACAGCGATTCAGATTTGCTTTTACATCGAGGCACACGGTCAGGTGTGCAGCTTCAGGCAAGGTGTTGAGTTTTGCAAAACTGCATGCAGACAGAAATGTTGTAAAAGATCGGGGTATTGTGGGTGGAAGGTTTTCTTCAAGACGGGGTCAACCGTGAAATATCGTTTTTTTATTTTTAAAAGATTTATTTATTTATTTGAAAGAAGGAAGAGGGAGAAGGGGAGGGAAAAGGTGAGGGAGAGGGAGAGGGAGAGAGATCTTAAATCTGCTGGTTCGCACCCCAAATGGCAGCTAGTGCCAGAGCTGGGCCAGGCTGAAGCCAGGCGTCTGGAACTCCATCCAGGTCTCCCAAGGAACTTGGTCTGTCCTCCACCGCTTTCCCAGGTGCATTAGCAGGGAGCTGGATCAGAAGCAGAGCAGCCGGGACTCGAACTGGAGCTCTCTCGTCGTGAGACGCTGGCATCCCAAGTGGCAGCTTAACCTGCTAGTGCCACCATGCCAGCACCCACCGTGAAAGATCTTGAACAAACAAGACCCTCCTAAGAGATCCCACCCATACATGATACGGTGAAGCAAACCTTTGGGTGCAAATTTGAGACTGAAGCGTTCCGAAAGCGCTTGCATCGATGCCCCCACCCCGTGCACTGGATGCTGTGGAGGGGTCTCCTTCCCGCCAGCCGGCATCGGCCTTGCCTACCCGTGGGCACAGGAAGGCTTCCTGCTCCAAAGGCGAATCAAACGCCACGCAAAGGAGGACGGGAGTGGACAGGAGGGGTAGGCCTCGGCCAGCACTTCAGGGGAGCCAAGATGAATAGTAAGATGGAGAGACGTGTGTCAGGTGCTGTGAAGGGAAACAGACAACGGTGTCACACGACGGTGTGGACTGTGATCCCACGAGGAGCTGTCAAAGCCCAGCTCCCTGGGCATGCGCATAAAACGCACAGGTCTTCAGCCTGCCCGGGTGAGCCCTTAGCAGTAACTGAATCTCTTGGTGGAAGGTGGGGGTAAGGCTGGAGTGTGTGCGGGAGGTCTCAGTTTTTGTTCTCCCTATCGCAATGTTTGACGTCTTTTCAAACAAAGGCGCCTCGGAGAATACAAAGGAACAGCTGATTGTCAAAGGGGCAAGCGGCTGAGTTTGGCAGGAGTGCAGCGGGCGCTGCAGGGTGAGCCCCCTGCACGGCTGCCGCATCTCTGTCACCCGTCCTCAGAGGCAGTGCCACGCACAGGTGCAAAGCCTTCCCTGCGACCCACCCCTGCCTCTTCCCTCCTGCCGTCAGGGGCACGGAGAGTTCCTGCCTCCTCTCTTCGGGGCTCCTGGCTTAACCAAGTGGAAACGGACGTCCTGAGCTGTGAACCTCACCTCTCCGGCTTGTCTGTGGAACTGAGAATGCGCCTTTGTGTCTGGTGCTTCCTGTGGTTGTTTAATCACAGGAGTGGGGAGGAAAGAACCCAGCAATGACGCCTGAGCCGAAGAGTGGTGGGCCCCAGGTCTCTTAATGACTGGCAAAAGCCTCCCTGGTTCCCTCTCCTTGCGGGCGCCCCCTACTGGGCTGAGTCGGGAGCAGCGCCACCCCACACTGCCTGCAGCTACGAATTCGCATCCATCAGAGGCGTGTGTGTGTGTGTGTGTGTGTGTGTGTTAGATTTATTTATTTATTTGAAAGAGTTACAAAAGGAGAGAAGGAGAGGCAGAGAGAGAGAGAGAGAGAGAGAGAGAGGCATTGCATCTGCTGGTTCACGCACCAGTTGGCTGCAACTGCAGGAGCTGTGCCAATCTGAAGCCAGGAGCCAGGAGCTTCTTCCGGATCTCCCGTGCAGGTGCAGGGACCCAAGGACTTGGGCCATCTTCTACTGCCTTCCCAGGCCATAGCAGAGAGCTGGATCAGAAGTGGAGCAGCCAGGACTCCAACCAGCACCCATAAGGGATGCCGGCACTGCAGGCGGCAGCTTTACCTGCTATGCTACAACACTGGCCCCATCTTTTTGTGTTTCTAACCTGCGTGTTGCACACAAGCCTGCCCTTGGTAACACCTGTCATCACCCATGGCCATAACCTGTAACAGCTCTTTGATGCGAGCTGGGCATGGACCACAGCTGCCCTCTGGCAGGGACGGGGGGAGGCAGACCTGGGGCTGTTGGTTTTGAACTGAGAGTCTAACGTGGATGCAATGCTATTTCTGGAACACATATCTCTCCGGGGACCCAGGAGCACACAGAGGGTAGACGAGCTTATTTTCTTGGAATGCCAATCTATTTCATTTTTTTTGTCACACTTGATGTTTTTCTGAGCTCATTTCCTCCCCAAAGCGTGGAGCTGTCTTGATTTACGGGTTTCCCAGGACTCCTAAAGCCGGTGTCGCTGCACAGCTCACAGCTCGGCTGCACAGTGGGTCACGCCTGCCCGGGCTTAGCGTGTTAGGCTTGGCAGCGACGCCACAAACACTGGGATGACGTGGAAAGTAAATGTTTTTGCTCTTTCCAGAGAGGTGTAAATCCTGGGGCTGATCTGGTTTCCCTGGGAAGTATGCTTTTGGAGGGGTTCGCCACTAGCTCCCTCTGCATCACGGGGCCAGTTCGTTTTGGTGGGCGGGTTGCAGGTGGACTTTTGCTGCTCCGGGAATCTTGGCATCTGTGCAGTGGAGGGACATGCCTCAGGGGCGGCTGGGAGGATGGCATGGCACTTGGCAAGCCAGCATCGCGTTTTGCATGGACTCAGTGCCCGGTTCAGGGGCCGCGCTATTCCGTCTGGCTCCAACGTGGGCATTTTTTACTTGCCATGTCCCTTGGGACAGCCAGCTGACGCCATCTGGCGCTCCAAACGCATGATCAGGGCTGGGGACACGTTAGTGACTGGTCTTGGTGCCCAGCCACCCGGGCACTCTGAGAGGGACGGGGGTTTTATCCCAGCTGTAGGAAGTGAGTGCTCGCTGGGTCCTGGACAGTGTGCAAGCACTGGGCAGGTGGGAGTGGGGTGGGCGGGGAGCAGCGGTCTCACAGATGTTGCCACTGAGGCACAGACATGCAGAGTCCTTCTCTCAAGGTCAAGCACTGGGAAGCTGGGTGCAGCCTCGCTCTCCTCGTCCTCAGTGGAAGCAGTTTTGCGAGATGACATCTCTTTCAGTTTTTCTCGGGACGCCGGACTACAGCCCTTTTCCCTGGACTTGTGTGGCTTCACGCCCTTGAACTGATGAGATTTCTTCTCAGAGGGGCTTGGCTGTGAGTCAGGGGCTGGGGCGTCCCGCTGACCTGGTGCAGGGGACAGTGACACAGTCAGCTACCAGTCGGAGCAGGGTGAGTGTAGACGTCAAGACTCAGGTGCAAAAATAAAAAATAAAAAAATAATAATTCTTAAAAAAAGAAAGAAAAGAAAGGCCGGCGCCGTGGCTCAATAGGCTAATCCTCTGCCTGTGGCACCGGCACCCTGTGTTCTAGTCCCAGTCGGGACACTGGATTCTGTCCCGATTGCCCCTCTTCCGGGCCAGCTCTCTGCTGTGGCCCGGGAGTGCAGTGGAGGATGGCCCAAGTGCTAGGGCCCTGCACCCCATGGGAGACCAGGAGAAGCACCTGGCTCCTGGCTTCGGATCAGTGCGGTGTGCCGGCTGCAGCATGCCAGCCATAGCGGCCATTGGGGGGTGAACCAACGGAAAAGGAAGACCTTTCTCTCTGTCTCTCTCTCTCACTGTCTGCTCTGCCTGTCAAAAAAAAAAAATTATTTCTATACAAGAAACAAATTTTACATATTTACTCAATACAGTTTTCTTAAAAGATTTATTTATTTTGAAAGTCAGAATTACACAGAGAGAGGAGGGGCAGAGAGAGAAAGAGGT
The DNA here is from genome assembly GCA_949820135.1 of Sylvilagus floridanus. NCBI lineage: Eukaryota > Metazoa > Chordata > Mammalia > Lagomorpha > Leporidae > Sylvilagus > Sylvilagus floridanus. Next base: position 18,683,341 of record OX463240.1, on the reverse strand, counting down.
CTTCCATCCTATGGTTCACTCCCCAGTTAGCCGCAACGGCCAGAGCTGAGCCAATCCGAAGTCAGGAGCCAGGATCCAGGAGCCTCCTCTGGGTCTCCCACGCGCGTGCAGGGGCCCAAGGACTTGGGCCATCTTCTACTGCTTTCCCAGGCCATAGCAGAGAGCTGGATTGGAAGAGGAGCAGCCAGGTCTCAAACCAGTGCCCATATGGGATGCCAGCACATCAGGCCAGGGCGTTAACCCGCTGTGCCACTGCACCGGCCCCTGTACCACAATTTCTTTATCCGGTCATCAGTTGATGGATATCTAGGTTGAGTCCATATCTTAGCTCATTTCTTAACTGGATTGCTTGTGTTGCTGTTTTTTTAAAGAAATATTTTATCCTTGCGGCGCCGGCACACTGGGTTCTAGTCCCGGTCGGGGCGCCGGATTCTGTCCCGGTTGCCCCTCTTCCAGGCCAGCCCTCTGCTGTGGCCCAGTGGAGGATGGCCCAAGTGCTTGGGCCCTGCACCCCATGGGGAGACCAGGAAAAAGCACCTGGCTCCTGGCTCCTGGCTCCTGCCATCGGACGAGCGCGGTGCGCCGGCCGCAGCGCGCCGTCCGCGGCGGCCATTGGAGGGTGAACCAACGGCAAAGGAAGACCTTTCTCTCTGTCTCTCTCTCTCACTGTCCACTCTGCCTGTAAAAAAAAAAAAAAAAAAAAAAAAAAGAAATATTTTATTTATTTGAAAGAGAGGTTTACAGAGACAGGTAGAACCAGAGAGAGAGAGAGAGAGATGTTTTCCACTCCGTTGGTTCACCCCGCAGATGACTGCAATGGCCAGAGCTGAGCTGATCTGAAGCCAGGATCCAGGAGCTTCTTCCAGGTCTCCCATGTGAGTGCAGGGGCCCAAGGACTTGGGCCATCTTCTACTGCTTTCCCAGGCCATAGCAGAGCTGGATCAATAGAGGAGCAGCCGGGACTCGAACTGGTGCCCATGTGGGATGCCGGCTCTGCAGGTCAGGGCGTTAACCCGCTGCACCACAGCGCCAGCCCCTATTTTGCTGTTCTTGATTTTCTTGAGCTCCTCATATATTCTGGATATTAATCCTTTATCAGATGCATAGCTTGCAAGTATCTTCTCGCATTCTGTTGGCGTCGTCTTTACTTTGTTGAGTATTTACTTTGCTGTGTAGAAGTTCCCCAGGTTGATTTGTCTATGTTTGCTTTTATTGTTACCTGTGCTTCTGGGGTCTTATTCTAGGAGTCCTTACCCATGCCAAAGCCTTGCAGGGTTTCCCCAATGTTCTCCTCTAGTAATTTGATGGACTCAGGTCTTAGATTTTGACCCCTGATCCACTGTGAGTTGATTTTTGTGTGAGGTAGGAGTCTTGTTTCATGCTTCTAAAGGCAGAGCTCAAAGTTTCCCAACATCATTTTTTTAACTTTTATTTAATAAATATAAATTTCCAAAGTAAAGTTTATGGATTACAATGGATCCCCCACCCCATAACTTCGCTCCCACCTGCAACCCTCCCATCTCTCGCTCCCTCTCCCATTCCATTTGCATCAAGTTTCATTTTCAATTATATTTATACACAGAAGATGAATTTAGTATATATTAAGTAAAGATTTCAACAGTTTGCACCCACACTGAAACACAGAGTGTAAAATACTGTTGGTACTAGTTATAGCATTAATTCACATTGTACAACACATAAAGGACAGAGATCCTACATGAGGAGTAAGTGCACAGTGACTCCTGTTGTTGACTTAGCAAATTGATACTCTTGTTTATGGCGTCAGTAATCACCCTAGGCTCTTGTCATGAGTTGCCAAGGCTATGGAAGCCTTTTGAGTTCGCTGACTCTGATCTTATTTAGACAAGGTCATATTCAAAGTGGAAGTTCTCTCCTCCCTTCAGAGAAAGGTACTTCCTTCTTTGATGGCCCGTTCTTTCTACTGGGATCTCACTCACATAGATCTTTCATTTAGGTCTCTTTTTTTTTTTTTTTTTTTTTGCCAGAGTGTCTTGGCTTTCCATGCCTAAAATACTCTCATGGGCTTTTCAGCCAGATCCGAATGCCTTAAGAGCTGATTCTGAGGCCAGAGTGCTGTTCAGGGCATCGGCCATTCTATGAGTCTGCTGTGTATCCCGATTCCCATGTTGGATCGTTCTCTCCATCTTAATTCTATCAGTTAGTATTTGCAGACACTAGTCTTGTTTATGTGATCTCTTTGACTCTTAGACCTATCAGTGTGATCAATTATGAACTGAAACTGATCACTTGGACTAGTGAGATGGCATTGGTACATGCCACCTTGATGGGATTGAATTGGAATCTCCTGGCACATTTCTAACTCTACCGTTTGGGGCACGACTGATTGAGCATGTCCCAAATTGTATATCTCCTCTCTCTCTCTTATTCCCACTCTTATATTTAACAGAGATCACTTTTCAGTTAAATTTAAACACCTAAGAATAATTGCCAACATCATTTGTTGAAGAGACTGTCCTATCTCCAGAGATTGATTTTAGCTCATTTGTCAAAGATCAGTTGATTTTAGATGTGTGGATTAATTTTTGAGGTTTCTAATCTGTTCCATTGGTCCACATGTCTATTCTGTGTCAGTACCAGTCTGTTTTGATTGTAACTTCTCTGTAGTATGTCTTGAAGTCTGATATTATGATGCCTCCAGCTTTTTTTTTTTATTGTTTAGGATTGCTTTAGATATTCTGGGTCTCTTATAATTCTATTTGAACTTTAGTGTCATATTTTCCAGATCTGAGAAGAATGTCATTATTTTGAAAGGGATCACACTGAATATGTAAATTGTTTTTGGTAGTATGGACGTTTTGAAGAGATTAGTTCTTCCATTCCACAAACATGGGAGATTTTTACATATTTAATTTTTTTTCTATTTCTTTCCTTGATGTTTTTGCAATTTTAATTGTAGAATTTTTCACATCCTTGGTTAAATATATTTCAAAGTATTTTAGATTTTTATAGCTATTGTGAATGGTACCGCTTTTAAAAGTTCATTCTCAGCCATGGTATTGTCTGTGTATACAAAGGCTATTGATTTTTGTGTGTTGATTTTTATATCCTACAACTTTGTCAAACTCTCTTATGAGTTCCAATTGTCTCTTAGTGGAGTCTTTTGGTTCCCCTATGATTAGGATCATATCATCTGCAAACAGAGATAATTTAACTCCCTCTATTCCATTTGTATACATTTGATTTCTTTTTCTTGTTAAATGGCTCTGGCTAAAACTTGTAGAAATACATTGAATAGTAATGGTGAGAGTGGGCATCTGTGTCTTGTTCTAGATCTTAGTGGGAATGCTTCTAGCTTTTCCTGATTTGTTTTTTTAAAAAAATATTTATTTAATTTATTTGAAAGGATTAGAGAGAGAGAGGTAGAGACAGAGAGAGAGAGGTCTTCCATCTGCTGGTTCACTCCCCAGATGGCCACAACGGCCAGAGCTGTGTCAATCCGAAGCCAGGAGTCAGGAGCTTCTTCCGAGTATTCCACATGGGTACAGGGACCCAAGGACTTGGGTCATCTTCTACTGCTTTCCTATGCCATAGCAGAAAGCTGGACCAGAAGAGGAGCAGCCAGGACTGAACCGGCGCCCATATGGGATGCCAGCACTGCAGGCCAGGGCTGTGCCACAGCGCCAGCCCCAGCCTATCCCTATTTGATATGACACTGGCTGTAGCTTCATCATATAATGCCTTGATTGTGTTGAGGAATATCCCTGTATACCCAATTTGTTTAAGGTGTTTATCATGAAAGAGTGTTGTATTTATCAACTGCTTTCTCTGCATCGATTGAGATAATATGGTTTTTGTTCTTTAGTTTGTTATTGCAATGTATCACTTTTTTTGATTTGTATATTTTGAACCATCCCTACACACCAGGGATAAATCCCACTTGGTTGGGGTGAATGATCTTTCTGATGTGTTGTTGGATTTCATTAGCTAATATTTTATTGAGGATATTTACATCTATGAAAATCAGGGATATTGGGGCATGATCAATTTCCCCCTTTAAAACACCAGTTCCCATACTTGTCATCTGGTTGACCCAGGGCTAGAATTAAATGGGAGGCATGTCAAAGAGTTTTTGGTGCAATGAAAACCAAAATAAGCTTATCTTGTAATTCCGTTCTCCATTATGATTTGAAGGTACCTCATACGGTATCTTGTGTGCTCGTGTGTTGGGGTAGGGGTTAGATGAGGCGTTTGCTGCCAGGATTATGACAAGAAACCTGCAGAAATAGGAAGACAAGAGGAAGCTGGATTGCTGGATCCCAGAAGCCAATGCCATGCTTTGCAGGGCAGGAGAAGCTCCCACGGTGAGCACCCAATTTTTCTTGGAGCTGGCCCTGCTCCCATGGGTGTTTCTGGGCTCAGGCACTTGAGTTATTTTGATAACTGGGTGCCTCTGGGGACTGCCTTTCCCTGAGTCTCCTTACAGAAGCCCCTTCTGCACAAGCATGTTGCAAAGAGAACTTGTTTGCCCGAGGAATCTTTAAGATCCGATATTACTTCCCCCTCAACCCAAAAGTAAGGACAAAGCAAACGAAGCTGTGTTCTTTATTATTTTTTACCCAGTCAGTGGCTTTTAATTCACTTGTAAAACTGGCTGTTTTGGAAAAATATTTTCTTCTCCAGGGATAGTTAGTTGAAAATGCCTGGGTTCCAAAGACTCTCTCTCTCCAATCTGAGATTTTTATTATGGCTTTTATGAGGGAGATTAGAACTAGTAGAGTTAATATTAAGTCTCCATAACTGGAAGAACTCAAGTGTAAATTTTTATGTAAGTGAATAACCACCCTGTTTATTGGATTCTAAGCCTGCATTTCAGTATGGAGTCGAAGAACCATCGTTTTGCTCTGAATGAAAGATGATATGTCAAATTCAGAACATTCTGCAACAGATGGATGTCTTCTATGTCTCAGGACTATCGTCTGACCACACATATTTGAAATACCCCTCCTCCTAAGCTTTCAACCTTAGAAACTGGTTGTGACTTTTTTCAAATTTATTTATATTCATTTTTATTTGAAAGACAGAGAGCAAGCGAGAGAGAGAGAGAGCAAGAAAGAGACAGAGAGATCTTCCATCTGCTGGCTCACTTCCCACATGGCTCCAACAGCCAGGGCTGGGCCGGATAGAAGCCAGGAGCCTGGAACTGCAGCCACTCTCCCACGTGGATGGGACAGACCTAGATACTGGAGGCATTGCCTGCTGCCTCGCAAGGCATGCATTAGCAAGGATCTGGAAATGGGAGTGGACCCAGGCCCAGAACCCAACACTCCAAACTGGGCAGTAGGCGTTATAAGCAGGGTCTTTTTTTTTTTAAGAATTATTTTATTTATTTGAAAGAGAGTTACAGAGAGAGGTAGACCCAGAGAGAGAGAGAGAGAAAAGTGTTCCATTTGCTAGTTCACTCCCTAAATGGCCACAACAGCCGGAGCTGCACCGATCTGAAGCCAGGAGCCAGGAGATTCTTCCGCGTCTCCCACACGGGTGCAGGGACCCAAGGACTTGGGCCATCCTCTACTGCCTTCCCAGGCCACAGCAGAGAGCTGGATCAGAAGCAGAACGGCTGGACTCTAACTGGTGCCCACATGAGATGCTGGACTGCAGGCTGGCGCTTTAACCCACTGCCCCACAGCACCGGCCCCACAAGCAGGGTCTTAACCATTGCAACAAACACCCCAGAGTAGTATAGCTTCTAAAACTTACTCCGTCGATTCTTTTCTGATCTATGATGTTTTGTTGTTAATTGACCTTCTTTCCCCTGTTTGTATCAAGTCAACAAGCACCTCATTGGCCTCTAGAATGATCACTATTATTTGCTGACAAATACCGAAGCGCACACGTCAGCTACCAGTGTGCTGAGAATCTGAAATGTGTGATCCCAAAGGCACTTTTCTAGGCTGGTAATCTTGGCAAGGCTGTGTAGACTGTGGCTGGGTCTGTACAGGTCGTTGTAACAAAAGACCTTGAATTCACTGCTGCAGGCAGGAGAATGGGAAGTCCATGTTCAAGGCCCCCCACAGACTCCGTGGTCCCTCGCAGAGTCGCCTCTGGGTGTCCTCCCAGGGAGGCAGGGTACAGGGGCAATAGGCTGCTACCTCTCCAAGGTCACTCACGCTATGACGCTGGGGTGTTCAGGATCATGTCACCTCCCCAGAGCCACATCTGGAGGCACCAGCACACTGTGGGTGATGTGTTCTTTCTGAAGTTGTAACTGATTTGTTTGTTTGGAATTTGAAATGCAGAGGGAGACAGGAACAGCCAGCCAGCCAGCCAGAGATCTGCCTCCCACTGGCTCACTCCCCAAATGCCCACAACAGCCGGGACTGGGCCAGGGTGGCATCAGGAGACAAGAGGAACTCAATCCGGGTCTCCCACGTGGGTGACAGGGACCCAACGACTTGAGCCATCACCTGTTGCCAAATAGGGCGCTGCCAGAAACCAGCTCCAGCCAGTCCAGGGGCCCCGAGGAGTGAGAGGAAGTGAGAGATACACTCACAGCAAGGCTGATGGCGTGGTTCTGGCTCCCAAGCACCAGACTTTATTTTTATATCATAAGTCACATAATGATAAAATAGTAGAGTTAATATTAAGTCTCCATAATCATAAGAACTCAAGTATAAATTTTTATGTAAGTGAATAACCACCCCGTTTATTGGATTCACATAATGATTCTTTCTTCTTACAATAACAAGTCTGTGGTCCACTTTCATCTAGTGACAACTTTGATTTTCAAGGGCACATTCAGAGCATGGGTTACTATCACAGACAGGTGCAAGATAACGGGCTGCCCACACAAGCCAAGGCCCACAGTACTGCAGAACTAGGCAGAAATTGGCCACCCAAAGCTAGAGTAGTACCTTCCTAATCTAATCTTTACTAGAAGCCCAGTGTTTAAGCAGGCCCTTTTTAAAATGTATCCCCTGTTTGCTGTTCTTTCTGTAACTCTAATGTCTTTATTGTACGTATCTAAAGGTTCACTGAGATCTATTTTACAGTTTTGACATCCTAACCATTGCTGTATTTGTAGCATATATTGAATTAAAGCTTTAATAACATTATCTTTATCCTAGTGGGAAGTGTATCCCAGGGAGCCGGTTGCCTTTTAATTCTTTTCCACAAACAGCTCAACCTTGCGCAAAGTATCACCCCTTTTCCTATATTAGCATTTGATTTGATCAGAATTCTATAAAGCAATGTACATTTTGGGGATAACGAGACTAAGCGTTCTTCCCTAAAATTACGAATATAGCAATCAATATAGCTAATTAATCTATATATAAAGCTATATATTATATATATAAATTATATATATTATATATATAAAGCTATATATATAATCTATATATTAAAGTGATATAGTCAAATATAGCTCCGGCTTTCTTACGCAGAGTGTCGTTCCCAACAAACCTAAAACCACCAAGAGAACCGCAGCTGTCCTTCTCACACCTTGCTGAGACAGACCTTCTGCTGTGACCTTGTCAGCCCACCGAAGTGGCCTTGGCCTCGCGAGGGTGCACGTTAGAAGGGAGCTGAAATCAGGAGTGGGGCTTAAACTTGAACCCAGGCGCTCCAGTGTGGGAGGTGGGCATCCCAGGAGGCAGCTCAACCACCCTGAAAACCCTCCCACTGGACTTCCGCATGTGAATTTCAGCAGAGACACCGTCAGCCTGAAAAAAAGGGAACTTTACCACGTTTGCTGTTTTCTCTTTCAGAGTGCAAAGCACTTTTTCCTCCAGCTGTTTTCTTTGTCTACTATTTGAAGTCATCCTCATGAGTCGTGCAGTGACTGAACTTGGTTTCAAGGTCAATTGATTCGTCATTTAGGTCTTGGCCTGAGAGCCTCTTTTCTTTCTTCCCCTGGTAGAATCAAAAAGCTGGAAAGAGTTCAGAGAGGGAGAGAGAGGGAGAGAGAGGGAGAGGGAGGGGTGGGAGGAGAGGGAGAGAGAGACAGAGATAGTAGAGAAAGAGCTAGGTTGGGATGTGGGTGTTTTTAACTAACGTCCACATGTTGACTGTTGCTGTGTTATGTTTTGTCCCACTGGGGAAAATTATCTTGGGGTGGAGTTTTGTGGTTTGGCACAAGCGCTTTGTTAAGTCTGAAACTCAATGTACCCAGTGTGTTTAGTTTCGTATTGGAATCCCAGAGAACGCTGAATGGGATTGTGAAGTAGCCTGTTGGATTAAGTAAAGGTTCAGAGACATAATTAGATTTTGGCCTCTTCTGTTCTGCTTTGGACTGTGTGGGACTGAGAAATATTAAAGTAGCTTGACTGCTTTTGTGTTTGAACCTTTACTATGTGAATAATAGCTTCTGCAGGGCCGGGCTGGGATCCCGGCCACTCTGCTTATAGCCACATCCCAGAGGGAGCGCGTGCATTTGTTCTGTCTGTCTGCATAAACTTTCAACAGGACAAAATATGGTGGAAAAAGCTCTCAGTTCTGCGTCCAAAAAGCTAGCTGACCTTGGGTTAAACACTTCACACCGCCAGTTCTCAATGCCTACCTCTTTAGAATGAGAGACTTGAACCTTCTGTGATCTCGTACGGTCCTATATAGTTTGAAGATTCTTTGGGGAGAACAGGCAAAACACTCGGTTGGATTGCCAAGGTGAACTAATACTTTTTTGAAATTTCAGATGCATATACCCTCCATTACAAATGGTGCTAACATGCCGGGGGCCCCTCCGGGGGAAGAAGCAGCTGTGATTTGTAACAGGCCACTGGAAATCAACACTCAGCTTGCTAGGGGCTGCCATGGCAAAGACCCAGCGAGCGACCTGGAGGCTGAAGCAATGGAAATCCATTGTCTTGCAGTTCGGAGGCTGCAAAGCTGAGATCAAGGTGAGGGAAAGGTTGTTTGTGTCCAAGGGCGATCAGAGAGAACGTGTTCCATGCCTCCTGTCCATCTTCTGATGTCTCTCTGGCAATTACTACTGCTTCTCGGCTCAAAGGAGTATCACTTTGGTGGGATTGTGTGTGGGGGGGGTGGGGGGGGTGGCAGGGGGCGTGTGTGTATTCACGGTTACCATTTTCTAAGAATCCCACAAACCTGAGTGTTTCCTCCATGCACAGAGTACATCACTGGGTCTGATGTGGGTTGGGGGTAGGTGGGTAATTACTTAGTTAAAGATTTATTTATTTATTTGAAAGGCAAGTTGCAGAGAGAGAGACAGAGACAGAGACAGAGAGGTCTTCCTTCTGCTGGTTCACTCCTCAAAAGGCCACAAAGGCTAAGGATGGGAACTCCATCAGGGTCTCCCACGTGGGTGCAGGGGCCCAAGCACTTGGGCCATCTTCCACTGCTTTCCCAGGCCATGGCAGAAAGCTGGATCGGAAGAGGAGAAGCCGGGACTAGAACCGGCGCCCATAGGGGATCCTGGTGCCGCAAACAGAAGATTAACCTACTTCGCCACAGTGCCGGTCCCTGTGTTTTTCTTTTCCATGTAATTTTTTTAATGTTGTGTTTGAGTCTTTCCTACTAACTCCAGAATCATAAACATGTTTTCCTCTAATGTCCCCTAAAACGCTTAATTGATCTTGCACTTGTAAATCTATAATCCTCTTGTTTTTTATGTACAAGAAGATACGTATTTTTCCCATAAGGACAGCCAATCGCTCTGGCAACGTTTATGGAAAGATGATCTTTTCTCAGTTAAATCACAGTTGCCGTGTCTCCCGTGTCTCCCGTGGCGGGAGCCATCAGCCTGTGGGTCTGCCGTGCACCCTGTCTGTCCCTGTGCCCAGGGCTCCTGGCATAACTACCATCATTTCAAAACCATTCTTGCTCCCTCGTGGGGTGATATTCTAGCCTGTTTTTTTTCTCCAAACTGTGATTTTTTTTTTTTCTCCTAACAAAGAAAGAAGGTTTGGACTTCATGGGGCCCTGTAATTACATAAAAGTGGTCTTCAAAAAGTTCATGGAAAGAATGTGTATTATGAAAAAAACTATACATGGAGGTTTGGTACCAACATAAACATCTTTTTGGTCTTTTCATGAAATTGATTATTAGAAGCAGAAAATGTAATAGAAAATTTTTGCAATGTTTTTTCTCCAAAGATCCAAAATTCTGAGTGGTATTTTATGTATGAACTGTTTTGGGGGCCAGCATTGTGGCATAGTAGGCTAAGTTTCCGCCTGCAATGCCCACATCCCATAAGGGTGCTGGTTCGAATCCCAACTGCTCCACTTTTCATTCAGCTTCCTGCTAATGCACCTGGGCAAGCAGCAGGAGGTGGCCCAAATGTCTGGGCCCCAGATACCCATATGGGAGACCCAGAAGAAGCTCCTGGCTCCTGGCTTTGGATCGGCCCAGTCCCAGACATTGCAGCCATTTGGGGAGTGACCCAGCAGATGGAAGACCTCCCTCTCGCTCTCACTCTCCCTCTCTCTATCTGTAACTCTGCTGCTCAAATAAGTAAATGAATCTGCAAGAAAAAATGCTTTGATAGTGTAATTTTTATTTATACTAAAATCAAATGTATGGATTAAATGTTCTGGAAACTAATCGAAACCTCAGTGAAACAGATTTGGATTTTTTCACAAGTTGATTCCTTTGGTTAACATACTATGACTTGCAAAATCTCTTATTTCAACTTGCATTTTTTTTATCCTTGATATACTCTGACAGTTTTATTATTCAAATTTTATATATACATGTAAAATATTTTTAAACTTACTTTTCCTAAAAAAGTATTTGTTTATTTTGTTTGAAAGGCAGAGAGACAAAAAGAGTGAGAGTGAGAGTGAGAGGGGGAGAGGGGAGAGAGAGAGAGAGAGAGAGAGAGAGAGAGAGAGAGAGAGAGGGAATCTTTCACTTGCTGGTCCTCTCCGTAAATGCCCACAACAGGTGGACTGAAGCTAGGAGCCAGGAGCTCAATCCAGGTCTCCCAGAGTGCTCAGGGCCATCCAACTGCCTGAGCCATCCCTAGATGCTCTCCCCCAGGGTGCATACCTGCAGGAAGCTGGAATCAGGAGCGGAGCCGGGACTTGAACCCAGGTACTCCACATAAGGGGTGCAGACATACCTAAAGTGGCCTCTTAACTGCTGGGCCACATATCCACCCCTGAACTTGTCCTCTGATTCCATGCTCCATGAGCTTTGTGAAGTCCATGGCTACTGGGACATCTCAGACAACGCGGGCAAATCGGATGTGGAGGTAGGGCGGGCAGCCGGCTCGGCTCTTCTCCGGCTAAGCTGTGTCTTCCCTGCTGGAGCCCTGCGAAGGTCATCGCAGCAGAAGCAGCTCACCAACGTCAGCTAGCACCGCACGTCACAGCCTTTGGGGAGACGGCGGCCTTGGGTCATTCTCCTGTGAATGCTAAGATGTGTCTCTTGAGGATCTGCCCACGCCAGATACCTAGGACCGCTGGGATCCCTGCCGGGTGTCTCCACCGCAGTGTAGACCTTACCCCCAGAGCAGACCACGCTGACAGGTGGATAGGAGAGCCCACTGCTGCCCAAGGCCGCAGGAAGTGAGAAGAGGGAAGGAGACCCTGGCTTGGCCTTTGCTTCCCTTCCCAGGATCCCACGTGGCCACTTCCCAATGTTACATCCGTAGATTCCTCAGACACAAACAAGTGCTCACTGGAAAGAAGTTGCTTGGTGAGCCCGGCCCTGGAGCACACCCCGCCCAGGGGGGCTCCAAGGAGCAGGGGGACCTTTGCAGCTGGGCGTGCCACCTTCCTCACCGCCCAGGGAACCACGTGACCCAGCTTCTCCATAGGACCAGGGAACCACGTGACCCAGCTTCCCCATGGGACCGAGGCCTTCTGCTTTCCCGGCATCCTATGCCATGTATGCTGAAGAAGACAAATTCTCCCCCCTGGGACCAGTCAGATGGTTTTGTCTCTGCACGCTGCTGCAAATCCCCAGGTGCTTGTGGATAACTGAGGTTGGGGTTTATTGATTGATTGCTTTGCTCTGTTCAAATGCTGTTTCCACTTGAGAAGGTTTAGAGAGAGATACTTAGAAGCTATTTGTAGTTTAAAGATTTGTTTATTTATTGGAGAGGCAGAGTTACAGAGAGAGGGAGAGTTGGGGTAGGGGAGGTCTTCCATCCATTGGTTCACTCCCCAAAAGGCCACAATGGCCGGAGCTGTGCCAATCTGCAGCTGGGAGCCAGGAGCTGCTTCCAGGTCTCCCACATGGGTGCAGGGGCCCAAGGACTTGGGCCACCTTACACTGTTCTCCCAGGCCATCGCAGAGAGCTGGATCAAAAGTGGAACAGCCGGGACTTGAACCAGTGCCCATATGGGATAGTGGCATCGCAGGTGGAGGCTTAACCTACTACCCCACAGTGCCGGCTCCACTCAGAAACTGTTGAGGAGGGGAAATGAGTGGGAGAAGGAGCCCTATGATAGACAAATGAGAAGATAAGGAAGAAACATCGCCACGAGGAAGAACCACGGAACAAAGAAAGATTTAAAGGACGATACCAAAGTGGTTATGGAAAATTCCTATAACCAGAAAACCCAAACAAAGGAGAGAGTTTAATGGATATGAGAGTCAGTGTCGGGCCAGCTGGTACTCCACGGGGGCTGCTGTGACAGCAGGGTGAGCAGAGGTCTGGAGACGCTGGGGAGAGTCCGCCTTTTCTTTGTTTTACTCTGGCTGTAATACCTTGGTCCTCGGCTCAGCAACTCCACAGATCTCTCACATACATAGCATTTCTGAGTGAAGATTGGAAACTCCTTGTTCAGTCTCATGGACCAGAGTGCTGAAGAAGGAACCAAACATGACAGCAAGAAGATTCCTAGAATCCAAGAGGAACGTTTTCTTTGAATTGTTCTGCTAAAAATAAACAAAAAATCCCCCTTGGCATTTTAGCGACTGGAACAAAAAAGTTGATTAGTAAAGAGAATATGTTTTGTCATGTGTTCTGGCTTTCCATTTAGAAACACAAAGCATCTATAAAATTAAATTTCCTTTGGGAATTTTTTTTTTAATAAAAGAGAAGGCAAATGGCTTTTCCATGGCTGGATCTTGAAGTGTATACCTTTTATGTATGCATATAAATAATTTGCATATTGATATACATTAGTGCATATGTAGCATCAAAGGGAGCTACCAACATCCTGGAATCAAGTCCTGCATGTAAAACAGAGAGTTGGCATTTGGCCAGGCAATTAATGCGCCGGTGGGGACACCCACATCCCACTTTGAAAAGTTGAACTTGTAGCTGTGCTCCCAATTCTAGCTTCCTGCTAAGGGGCTTCCCAGGAGGCAGCAGGTGACGGTTCAAATATCTGGGTCCCTGTCACTCATGTGAGAGAGCCTGACTGGGGTCCCAACTCTCCAGGTTTCAGTCCAGCCCAATGCATGCCTTAGCTGGCATCTGGGGAGTAAACAGCCAACGGGAGCTCTCTGTCTCTGTCACTCTGACTCTCAAATAAACAAATATTTTTAAAAGGAAGTTGTATTTGGCCAGAACCATGGCTCACTAGGCTAATCCTCTGCCTGCGGGGCCAGCACCCCGGGTTTCTAGACCTGGTTGCTCCTCTTCCAGTCCAGCCCTCTGCTGTGGCCCGGGAAGGCAGTGGAGGATGGCCCAGGTGCTTGGGCCCTGCACCCCATGGGAGACCAGGAGAAGCACCTGGCTCCTGATCGGTGCAGTGCACTGGCCATAGCGGCCATTTGAGGGGTGAACCAATGGAAGGAAGACCTTTCTCTCTGTCTCTCTCACTGTCTATAACTCTCTCTGTCTCTCTCTCACACACACTGTCTAACTCTGCCTGGCAAAAAAAAAAAAAAAAAAGAAAGAAAGAAAAAGAAAAAAGAAATTGTATTTACAATAGAGCAAGGATATTATTAAAAAAAAAAATAGGGCCCAGTTGGCCGGCACCATGGCTCAGCTCACTAGGCTAATCCTCCGCCTGCGGCGCCGGCACCCCGGGTTCTAGTCCTGGTTGGGGCACCGGATTCTATCCCTGTTGCTCCTCTTCCAGTCCAGCTCCCTGCTGTGGCCCAGAAGTGTTGTGGAGGATGGCCCAGGTTCTTGGTCCCTGCACCCGCATGGGAGACCAGGAGGAGGCACCTGGCTTCTGGCTTCAGATTGGCGCAGCACGCTGGCCGCAACACACCAGCCATAGAGGCCACTTGGGGGTGAACCAATGGAAAAAGGAGGACCTTTCTCTCTGTCTGTCTGTCTCTCACTGAATAACTTTGGCTGTCAAAAAAAAAAAAAAAAATAGGGCCAGCATTGAGGTGTAGCAAATTTGGTCACTGGTTCGAGTCCAGGTTGCTCCACTTCTGATCCAGTTCTTTGCTATGGCCTGGGAAAGCAGTAGAAGACAGCGCAAGGTGCTTGGGCTCCTGCACCCACATGGGAGACCCGGAGGAAGCTCCTGGGTCCTGGCTTTGGATCGGCGCAGCTTCAGCTGTTGTGGCCATTTGGGGAGTGAACCAGCGGATGGTAGATCTCATTCTCTCTGTCTCTCTTTTTAACTCTGTTTTTCAAATAAATAAATAAATACATCTTTAAAAAATAAATAAAATGTTATAGTATTTGCATAGAACTTATGCACAGCCTGCTGTATACCTTAAATCATTTCTGGATTACTTATGGTATATTATAACTATTGCTTATAATACAATATAAATACTGTGCAAACAGCTGTTCTACTGTATTCAGGGAGTAATGACAAGGACAGAAAATCAATGCACACATAACAGTTTTTCTTTTTCTTTAAGATCTTATGTTGTTTATTTGAAAGGCAGAGTTACAGACAGAGAGGCAGAGAGTGCTGGTTCACTCCCCAAAAGGCAAAAGTAACTGGGTCTGGGCCAGGCTGAAGCCAGGAGCTAGGCACTTCATCTGGGTCTCAACTGTGGGTGGCAGGGGCCTAAGCACTTGAGCCATCTTCCGCTGGTTTCCCAAGTGCATTAGCGGGCAGCTGGGTGAGAAGTGGAGCAGCTGGGACTCAAACCGGTGGCTTAATCTGCTGAGCCATAACACCAGCCCAAAGATGTAACTTTTTTTTAAAAAAAAATTGTTTTCAAGGTTGGTCAGCTCTGTGAGTTCAAGGCCAGCTGTATACATGATTGGGGGATTCCCCTGGTCACTTGTCCCTGTCCTAACTATGGCCATTTCAGGAGAGGTATTTCCTGAGCAGAGCCACCTCCACCATCCCAGCGAGCTCTTTTCTATCAGGGATAAAGAAACTGCCAGCAGCTCCAATGGCCAAGAAAGCAAACCCTTACTCATGCTAGGATCCTGCCATCTTGTTCTGTGAGCCCTTCTCCCCAGGGACTCTGCCTTCACGTGTGTGCCAGCTGGCCTCGCTTTTTGCGGACATAGGTATCGTTGACGTGTAAGCCACTCTTTCTTTTCGCTAGTGGCTGTCCATTCAGGAGCACTCGCCACATTCCAAAACTATGCTCCCTGCTACAGGCACAGGGATAGCAAACCACTGAAAGCAGGCACCTGCTGTCTGAGGAGTCCGTGTGGCAGGAAGGGACCGCCTAGGACCCCCACAGGGGTCCTCAGCCCCACCTTCAACTCTGCAGGCGGAGGGGCTTTCCCTTTGCAACACTACCAGCCGCCCCACATCTCCCAGTGCCCCCCCTTGTTTTATTTCACCCGTAGCAAGGCAAGGGGTGAGCAATCTTCCCCCAGCGACCACCATCTCCCCTGCAACAGAGCAAGCAGGCTTTGGAGCAGCCCCTCCGCGTGGATGTACTTGAGGGCCCTTGCTGAAGCACACACAGACCGGTCATGTTCAAGGCCAACTGCTCCGACTCCAGGGTCACTGCCCAATCAGGCAGATTTCATTGCCTGCACCCAGGAACTGGCATCCGCCTGGTGGGGGCGTGGGTGTGTCAACCAGAGGCCTCAGGATTGATTTCCTTGTGTTATTTTTGTTTTGGAAACAAGTTCTGGTTTAGGTGGAAAGGCGTTTCTGCGTGGCTACTTCCTGCAGTTTCCGTAACGCCTGGCCCTTGACCCGTGCTCCTCTTGCAAGCTCAGCACTTCCCCTCTGCTCTCTGCTCTCACGCTGAGCAAAGTGGCCTCTTAGACTTAAGCTGGCGCCGTGGGACCCCAGCGAGGCCCAGGGCTTCCCAGTCCGCCCACCCAGGCAGAATGGAGCTCCTACAGGGAGAGCTGGCAGCTGGTGGCGTGCCTGCAAATAAATGTGCGCCTGGAGCAAACACTGCCTCTTTTCTGCGCAAGCGACAAGGCAAGGCGTCTCTGCTACCTGCCTGAGGCTGGCCGGCCGCTAATCTTGATCAGATGCTAAGCATTTTAAATATTCATATCATTTCTGCATAAGCTGGTCTCGCCTTATTGTCAAACTTTCAGGGCACTTCGTTTTGATCAAAGTAGGATGTCGCCCCCTCCTGAGGCCGGTTGCTATGCTGTGGGGACAATAGGATTCCTCACACAGTGGTAGGCTGGACTTCAGCGTTTCTTTTTCGCAGGAGGTGTTCAAACCCTGACTCTCAGATCCCGGAATCTTCTGGAAATGGTAGCTAATCCGCGACCTGACACAATAGGGGATAATTAAATTCTTCTCAAGTCACACGCAGAAAGCCCTGTGTTCTTTGTGTTATTAATTCACAGGGTCTTTTTTTTTTTAATTTAACCTGATGGTTAAATTGTTTCCCAGCAAATCTCTTTCCAAAATTGTGCCTGTGGGTCTGCAAGTCCTCTTGCGATCAGCAGCTTATCTTAGCACTCTGTATGTGGCAAGGAACACAGAATACTTGCAAATTCATTTTGCCTATTTCTTGGAGTTGACATTTCTGGAGTTTGCAAGGCTCTTCCTAAATAATTGTTTTAGACAAGTTAAGCATTGTATTTCTAGCTGGATATAGAGCTTGGGTATCCTGGAGTTGGTGGACATGTAGCACTGTTAAACTATTGAAACTGCTTAGGGCAAAATGGAATTCTGATTGCTTTTGGTGACTTAATTTAACCCAAGGTTCCAACTTTATTGCGTACCTCACCTTTTAGAAGTAAGAACAGGGGTGGCCATTATTTGCAGCCTGGAAGATGCCACTTGGGACATTAATATCCCAGACTAGAGCCCCAGCTCTCTCCCAACTCTGGCTTTCTGCTTTTGTGCACCCTGGGAGGCAGCAGATGATGGCTCAAGTGCTTGAGTCCCTGCCACCCACGTGGGAGACCCCAGTGGAGTTCTGGACTCCTGGCTTTGACCTGGCCCAGCCCCAACTGTTGTGGGCACTTGAAGAATAAGTCAGCAGATGGAAGCACTCTTTCTCTCTCCCTCTCCCTCTCCCTCTTCCTCTCTCTCTCTCTCTCTCTCTCCCTCTTTCTCCTCCCCCCTCTCCCTCTTTCTCTCTTCCAAATAAAATAAATAATTTTTGGAAAAAAACATATGCACACACCCCATATTACAAACCCATTTTCTGACAGCAGCACTCACATCCACACACAGACCCTAAGCCTCTTAGCAATCATTCGATGGCTCTCCAGAGCCCTTGGCCTTTGCTGAGGACACGTGGGGTAGCAGATGACGAAACCAAGTTCTTTTCAGGTTCACTCATTCCGTGACGGTCACCAGGAAAGATTTCAGAGAAAGTGGGAGCCCGACTTTTTGGCCTGAGGGAGCCACACCCTCCAAGGAAGGGGCAGTGAGCTGGCCACCTCCATGCAGATCTCTTTCCTTGGCGAGACCCCTGGGTGCTACGGAAACCCGTGGGTGGCGTTGTTGGTGGGATGCACACGAAGTACACATCAGTTTTTCATGTCCGGCGTGGGTGGCCCCCAGGGCCTCGGCCGGAGACTCACCATTGTTTTAAAGCATCTTGGATGAGCCCACACGGAGCTCCCGGGAGGCCGAGCGGACGCTGCAAGCCAAGTCCTGGTTAGCGGAGGTGAAGCTGAGGTTATGTTGCTCTGGGTCCCTTCTCAGTTACAGAGGGAAGTGGTGGCGTTTTCAAGGGCTGAGCTCCCCGAGACCTTTTGCAGAGCTCTTTTTAGTCGTTGGAGCCAGGGTCAGCAAGGGGACAGAGTGATTGCGTCCATGCAAGGGGGCAAGCGCTGGCCATGGCCTTGAAGGGGAAGTGACAAGTGCCTCTGGCCCCTTCTCTCCATCTGGTGACTCACACGCGGTCCCTGTGGACACACACGCCTCTTCCTTTTGCAGTGTTCACTCAGCTTCCCCTTGGAGGTCAGGCCCACCTACAAACAGCTCAGGGAAGAGAGGGGGAGGCTTGTGCGTTCTCGGGGCACAGGGAGGAAGGAACAGTTCCGCTGGGAGCGGGAGCCAGGCCAGATGTGGGAGCAAGCAGCAGCCGGGCCATTGGGCCTGTGAGTGGGGCTGCCCAGGCCAAACACAGGAGCCCAGCGTCGGCCAGGCCTGCTCTGCTCGGCTCTGCTTTCCCACGTGTGGCCTGAACCCCTGCTGGGTGGACACTTGCTGCCTCTAGCCTCGTTCTTTATGGAAAACCAGCTCTTCACCATCACTAACCCCAGCTTCCTGTTTCCAAGAGGCTACATAATGGACCCTCTGTTGCTCGTTTGTTTGAGTAAGGAATAGGATTCTGCTGTGTGGCTCCCTGCGTGGAAAGATAAAATTCAAACAGGCAGGAGCTGTCCGTTCCTTTGATTTTTTTTTTTCATCTCACTTCCTGTGTTAAAAAAAAAAAAAAAAAAAAAAAAAAAAAAAAAACCACACCTCTTCCAAGTAGGTTTCAGCAACTTCAGAAATCAATGATTCCGAAGACTTTGCAAGATGTGTGGACCCAGGAAGAGGGCTGGGGCACTCTCCTGCTCTGCCAGCTGAGGCCTGGAGTCTTCCAGGACATGTGCCTGGCTGACTCTGAACTTGAGCATGGATTCCCCCAGGCAGCCACTTAGGCGCGTCAGCGGGGAGCCAGCTCTTGCTAAGTGGGGAACAGAGCATTTGAGAACAAATAACCTTGCCTGGCCCCCACACCTTGACTTTTTCTTCCCTGGGCTGCAGAAACCGTCTCAGGGAATGGGCCAAGGATTGCAAAGTGGAGTGAGATGGGGGAGAAAGAAGAGCTTTAGAAATGTTCTCTCCCTCTCTCCCTCTGCCTTTCGTATAAAGAAAGCAACATCTTTTGAAAACAGACATGCCCAAAATCTTTCGATCCTGGTGTCTGAAAAGCAGGTGAACCGAGTCGAGAGGCACTGAATGTGGCCCCTGGTGCTACAGCATTGTGGGGCTCACCAACTGGCTGATGCTCTCAATGAGCAGGCGAGCAGGAGGTGGATCTCTTGGGGGCCATGTGGGATAGGAGGTCAGCCACAAAGGGATACTCCTGCAGCTGCCCCACGTGTGTCCTTTCCGCTCCTCTTCCTCTCTAGGTTTTGGTTGTCAATATGCAGAGTCTGAAATTACAGAGAAATCAGACTCCATCTGTCTTCTCGTTCTTGTTCCCGAATTCATAGCTTCCACAAACAATGATACAGTCCCTCTGTTCCATTGGAGAGTCGGAGTGTTGGTGGTTCTAGAACGCTCACAGGCATGGCTACCCGGTATTTTATCACTAGCCTGCCAGTCTCCAAGTCTCTCTTGGTGAGTGTTGAGTTGTCGCTGTCAGATGAGAGAAGCAGGAAGTCATCCGGTTGTTACTTGTTTCTCTGCTGTGCACTCCATGAGCCCAAAAGCAGCTGTGTAGGTCTACCAGGGATGTGAGCCCTAAGATCTCTCCAGCCAGCCAGCTGGCACCTCAAGAAATTTGTAGACTCTCCTCCTGCCCCTGTGGGTGCCCTGTGCTATGGTGGGCTGCAGAACACACTGCCTGGCCAATGGCTGTATCTAAAAATCACACAGCTTAAGCTGGGCATCTACTATTTCAGCAGAGTGAAGAGACAACGCACACACAATGGGAGAAAATGTTTGCGAACTCTTCATCTGACAAGGGCTCAACATCCAGAATGCAGAAGGGACTCAAAAAACTCAACAACAATAAAACAAACAATGCAGTTAAAAAATGGACAGATGACCTGAACAGATGATTCTCCCAAAAAAGAAAGGATATCCACATTTCAAGTATGGAAAATATGTTCAACATCACCAGCTATCAGGCCAAGGCAAATCCAAAGCTCTGTGAAATCAACCCAGGTTGCCTGCCTGGGAGAAGCCGATCACTTGGGGCCATCACCACTCCCAGACTTTCTGGGCTCCTCTGTGCTAATGAGACAGGACTTGCAACTTTCCCAGAAAGGACAGGCTGTTTGTAGCATTTCTTCCTATTCTGCATTTCTTCCTATTATAGTCTCTACCTAGAAATCTAACAAGCCGGCCCCTTCCATTTCCATCAGGATGTATCCTGTCGTCTGTCATCTGAGAAGCCTATGTCCCCATTAGAAAAGATTGCTTCCTCCTCTGCTTGATTGACTTGGAAGCCAGGAATCTGTGATTTCCACGGCTCGGGTGTTACTCAGGTCATTCTTTCCCGTGGGTCTGTCTGGGAGCACACATGAGGGGTTAGTGCTAAAGCTGGATTAGCAGAGAACTTGAACCACAAAATAAGTGATGAGCAATGAAATAAAGATGTGACGTCTTGGCTGGAGCAACTGTCACATGCACACAGCTACCATGCTGCTGCTCTATTTATCCTGTTTATTGTACATCGGTAATTCAACAAGTGCATGGACACTGGAGTGAAAACATACGTCCATTTTGTTGCCCATGACTTTGAAATTCATGCAAATGAGGTGTCTTTAAAAGTTCATGGAAAAAGTGCATTGCCAAAAAAAATGCATAGATCTCAAATATCTTTGCACCAAAATAAATTCGTCTTTTAATCCCATTTCCCACAAATGTTTTAAAATATTATCGATTTATTCATTTATTATTTGCTAGTTGAAAGAGAGAGAGAGAGAGAGAGAGAGAGAGAGAGAGTCTTCTGTCTGCTGGCTCACTCCCCGAATGGTCACAACAGCTTGGGTTGGGCCAGACTGAAGCCAGGAGCCAGGAGCACCATCCAGGTCTCCCATGTGGGTGGCAGGGGCCCAGGCACATGAGCCCTCCCCTGCAGATTCCCGGTGCATCGGTAGGGAACTGGATCAGGAGCTGAGCAGCTGCGATCCGAACCTGCGCTGGGATATGATGCAGGCATCCCACGCAGGAGCTGCACCACAACGCCTGTCCCTCCGTGAACTCTGATGTGTGTTCACGTCGTGAGAGAATGGAGGGAAATATTCATCCCGTGTTGATTTCCTTCCAGAAGCCAAGGGATTGAACTATTTTTTCTGTTCAGTTACACCTGTTTCCCCTAAACCTGTTATTTTTTTTTAAACTTATAGGCAATTATTTCTCTTTGATATCCGAAGTATCCTGAGTAGCACTATGACATAGTAATGAGAAAATTTTCAGAAAACAAAGGAAAATGATTTTTTTCTCTAGAGGGCGGGCTTTGCACTTTGGTTTCTTTTAAAGAAATCATCTCCCTGCAGAGCGCGCTGCTCAGGAACCATGTTCTCAAACATCGCCACGTTGCAGAACCCTAGGGACAGGGGGCCGGGGAGGCGGGGGGGAGGGGGGGAGGCAGTCCAGTTCCACTGCCTCACAGAGGCTCGCGTCCCCCCAGAGCGGGCCTTCCCAGGGTCTCGTGGCTGGGTAGTGGCAAACCCAGGGCTGGCGTCGGCCCTTCCAGCTCAGGCCGGGGCTGTGCTGCTTCCTGGAAGGTGTGACTCCTTGGTCATCCAGACCCGTGATGGAACAAGGCTAGTATCCTGGCAATGGCGACACTTCAGCTTCAGTTCCGTGAGACTGTGCGTTAGAGGGGTTGTGGCTGCCATCTTCCTTCCAGCTTTGTCTTACAAAGTGAGGGTGTGTGTATGTGTGTGTGCGCATGTGTGGTGTGTTCTTTCTTTAAAAAACGCTGTAGGGAGGCAAGAATGATTCCTCAGGGCTTTTCTTCATCCACTTCAACTTTCAACTCCTGTAAATGTCAGCAAATCCTTTTTTAAAAAAAGATTTATTTTATTTATTTGAAAGACAGACTTACAGAGAGAGGGGTTTTCCATCTGCTGGTTCACTCCCCAGATGGCCGCAACGGCCGGAACTGGGCTGATCCGAAGCCAGGAGCCTGGAGCTCCTTCCTGGTCTCCCATGTGGGTGCAGGGGCCCAAGCACTTGGACCATCCTCTACTGCTTTCCCAGGCCACAGCAGAGAGCTGGACCAGAAGAGGAGCAGCTGGGACTAGAACCGACGTCCATATGGGATGCCGGTGCTTCAGGCCAGGGCTTTAACCTGCTGTGCCACAGTGCCAACCCAGCGAATCCTTTTTTAAAAATTTATTTGAGAAATAGAGACAGATGGATGGACATACACGCGCACACACACAGGCACGCATGCACACACACACATAACACACACAGAGTTCCCATGCACTGATTCAGTCTCCAAATCCCTTCAATAGCGGGGGCTGGGTCAAGGTCAATTCTAGGGCCTGGGAAATCCATCCAGGTCTCCCTTGTGGATGGCAGGGACTCATCTGCTTGAGCCATTCCTGCTGCCTTCTAGCTTGAATGGGGAGTGAAGATGGGACTTGAACCCAGGCACTTTGGTATGGAGGCAGGTGTCTGGGCTGTGTGCAGGGCCCTGAGCAGCACAGGGCTAGCCTGAGAAGCCTTGTGCTTCCTTCCAGGGGGTTGCAAACTTGTCGGGCGTTGACCTCTTTTGAAAAATACCTCCTCCACAGCAGATGGTGCCAAGTGTCATCACAGAGGTACAAATGGATGCTTTTTCAGAGACTTGGAGGGAGGGAGGGATCCTATCAGGGAGCGGGGGGCAGGGAATCAAAGGCAGCTTCCCCAAGGGGCGGCCTTTGCCATGACCCTGAAGGACTGGTCAGGTTTCAACAGCAGCAGATGAAGATGAAGGAGATGTCATTGCAGACTGGCCGGGCCTGTCTCAACCTCTTCTCGTGGCGTGGAGACACAACCATGCTTCTCATGCTGTGGCGTCGACTGATGGCTGCCCGGAAACCAGGGTTGCACCGGAGTGGCTGTCTTTCGTGTTTGCCTGGGACAGGCGCTGGGAAGCTGCTGCCCCAGGGAGGCGGTGGGGCGTGATCTTGGCTGTGCTCCAGAGCTGGATGCAAAAAGGCTGGGCTCTCTCTTCCCCCACCTAACTTCCGGCCCACATAGGGATTTAGAGTGATGCTGGGGTCCCATTTAGCTCAGCCGATTCTCGGCCCAAGTCAGAGCCTCCTCATACACCCAGCTCCTGCGGATAGCAGCAGACTGCTGGAGTTGTATCAACCCGTTTCCCTGGGGCAGGTGCAGCCTCTGCCCGGCTCCTGTACAACAGCGCAGCCCGGTCAGCCTTACCTCACCTGGAAAAGCTGCACCTGTTGCAATTGCTGTTTCCCGGGAGTCTGTTTCCCTGGGAATCTTTCCTGGGAGTCTGTCCTGGGGTGTCTGTGGTGCCAAACCGGAAGCTGATTTGCTTTCTTTAAGGCAGTCACACACCCTGATCTCAAAGCTCAGAGCGCAGCCGCCATCCAGCCTAGAGGTTTTCAACCGCAACATCAGGATTCACCCGTGGGTCCTGTCCATCAAGCCTTGTGTTACATGAAAAAAGCTACAAGTGGGGGCGGGTGACTTGTGACATAGTAGGCTAAGCCTCCGCCTGTGGCACCAGCAGCCCATATGGGCATGGGTTCGAGTCCCAGCTGCTCCACTTCCAATCCAGCTCCCTAAGATGGTCTAAGTGTTTGGGCCCCTGCACCCATGAGGGAGATTTGGAAGAAGCTCTTGGCTCCTGGCTTTGGCCTAGCCCAGTCCTGGCCTCTGTGGTCATCTGGGGAGTGAACTAGGTAGATGGAAGATCAATTCTCTCTCTCTCTCTCTCTCTCTCTCTCTCTCTGCCTCCCTCTTTATAACTCCACCTCTCAAATAATAAATAAGTCCTTTTAAAAAAAAGAATAGGCCGTGTTTGCGGTGTTTTGCTTGATAGTATGACCTCAAGAAATAAAAATTGCCTTCTATTTGCTACAAAGCTAATTTGTTAGCATGAGGGTACTCGAAAAAGGAACTAAGGCATAAGTGGATTTTGGAGCAAAAAAACAAGCTGAAATTCTTGTGGGTTTTTCATAGCATGCATTTTCCAGAAATTTTTTTTTTTTTTTTTTTACAGGCAGAGTGGACAGTGAGAGAGAGAGACAGAGAGAAAGGTCTTCCTTTTGCCGTTGGTTCACCCTCCAATGGCCGCCGCGGCCGGCGCGCTGCGGCCGGCGCACCGCGCTCGTCCGATGGCAGGAGCCAGGAGCCAGGTGCTTTTTCCTGGTCTCCCCATGGGGTGCAGGGCCCAAGCACCTGGGCCATCCTCCACTGCACTCCCGGGCCACAGCAGAGGGCTGGCCTGGAAGAGGGGCAACAGGGACAGAATCCGGCGCCCCGACCGGGACTAGAACCCGGTGTGCCAGCGCCACAAGGCGGAGGATCAGCCTGTTGAGCCACGGCGCCGGCCCAGAAATTTTTTGAAGTCCTCTGATATGCATGGATTTCAAATATTTTCCACTATAATAAACTGATTTTTAAACTTTTTTTTTACTTATTTGAAAGGCAAAGTTACAGAAAGACAGAGAGAGAGAGAGACAAAGACAGAGACACAGAGACAGAGACACATACAGAGACACACACATACAGAGAGAGAGAGAGAGGTCTTCCACCTGTTTGTTCACTCTCCAAATGGTTTCAACAGCAGAGCTGGACCAGGCTGAAGCCAGGAGCCAGGAACTCCATCCGGGTCTCCCACATGGGTGGCAGGGGACCAAGGACTTGGACCATCTTCTACTGCCTTCCCAGGTGCATTACCCCAGAAGTGGAGCAGCTTAACCCCTGCACCACCACGCCAGCTTATACACTGATCTTCTAACTCCATTGTCCCACAAACTTTTGAAGTCTTCCAAATGTGTTCTGTCCTCTTGGGAAACAGGTTCGGAGTCTGTCCAGGATCACAAGGGGTCATTTAGCTCGTGGCAGTCAGACAGGCTGAGGGGACAGGAAAACGTATTAAAATGGTGACCCTGACTGTCACCTTGACTGTCCAGTGTGGTTTCTTTCCTGAGATGTAAAACAAGAAGAGGAGGTGAATGTGGATGCCCTGGTATCAAAGTCAGACTCCTGCTAGTGCTGGGGCTTGGGCTTTAAGGGGGATTTAGCATGGAGCAGGTTGAGCCCAGCCCCTCTCCTGCTGAGTGCTAGTCTTGGCCCTGCTACTGGCAATGACATCATGAGAAGCTCTTTGCAATTTTTAACTTTGTATGTTTAAAATTTACTTTCTGCCTATTAGAAAGGCAGAGAGAGAGAGAGAGAGAGAGAGAGAGAGAGATCTCCCATCTACCGGTTTATTGGCGTGTGTGTTCACTAACAGCTACAGCTCTTGACTCCAGCTTTCTGCTATGAGGAAGGGGCTGGTGAATTGCCCCTGGTGGAGACAAGCAGGTGCGGGTGCAAACATATGACTGTAGAACTAGATGCTACTGACCACGTGAGTATCTGTGAACACGCAGTGAATGTTCAGGATTCTGCAGACGCAAGGGAGCCTGGGATACCTCTGCCCAGGGACCTACTACTCAGCCACTGATGGCGGATGGGGAGGCTTACGGCAGAGGAGGGGGTTCCTCTCCCTGTCCCTCAATGGGACTCTTTGGCTCCTGTTGGCTTTGGCTCCTATGTTTCCCTTAACAGTGTAAAGGAGAACGGGCCAGTGCTACGGTGTGGCGGGTAAAGCCATTGCCTGCAGTGCCCACATCCCGTATAAGCTCTGGTTCTAGTCCCGGCTGCTGTACTTTCCATCCAGTTCCCTGCTGCTGCACCTGGGAAGGCAGCGGAAGATGGCCCGAGTGCTTGAGCCCCTGCCACCCACATGGGAGACCCGGATGAAGTTCCAGGCTCCTGGCTTCAGCCTGGCCCAGCCCTAGTGGCTGCAGCCATTTGGGGAGATAACCAGCGATGGAAGACCTCTCTCTCTCTCTCTCTGCCTCTCCTTTTCTCTCTCTGTAACTCTGACTTTCAAATAAATAAATAAATCTTTGAAAAACATTGTGCAGGTGGAAAAATAACAACTAAACAGAAAATTTAGACTACATAGCGCCCTTCTTCTCTACAAGGGGACTTCAAAAAGTTCACAGAGCATGCTCGCACGTAAACACAGACACACACCCACACACTGCTGCGCTCACATACACCTACACATTCACAAGGGTTCAAGTCCTTGTCTCTGCCCCTTACTATCTAGACAGTGCCATCCTCCCTCCCAAATGTCTACAGCCATGGATCCCCAAACACAGAGCAAGCTAAGAGTAGAGATAACGTGTGAACAATGAGAGACATGTGAGTTTTCAATAGAAGAGAGCTGCTATTATTAATTGGTGAATGTGCCAACACATTGATTGCATTGGTGACCACGGTAGTAAACTTGCTGCCTGGGCTCTCTCAGTGGTTCTCACAGCTCAGATGCTCCGACCTCTGAATACAAAAATGCGGCTTGGAGCATGCCGACACATCAAGACTTGGATTTCTGCAGGTGCCTTTCTCTGAGGAGGGAGCCTGGGTGTGTTCGTGGCCAGTCAACCATAGAATCTATTCCTAACCCAAAGAAGGAAATTAATGTAACTGACTGTGTTGGGATGGAGGTTACAGGACGACTGGAGAAAGAAGAAATCTCTTATGAGATGATATGGAAGACAGCATGGCATGTCTGCCAGGCCCCCAGGGGAGAGCCCGAAAAAGCCATCGTGAGTGAAGTGTTATCAGGGGTGACTGGGCTAGGTCAACAGGCGGGGGCAGGACTGATGTACAAACCAGAGAGGGGCCAGCTAAGTGGGAGGTTCATGTTTGGCGTAGGATGCTTTGGACTTTAAGAGGAGCTAGCCAGCACTGCACGCACACGAGCGTGGGAAAGTGCAGGCTCACAGAGCCCTGGACTTGCGTTCTGCACACCCTGGTACGTTTTAGCTTTCCTTCCTCCCCAGGCTGCCTCCGCTGTGTTTTGATTCCTGCCTTTGTTCCACGTGTTTCTGCAGCCCAGCGCCCACGTGCACACAGCATTCACAATGTTAAGCCAAACCCTTGCTTCCGAGGCTAAGCAAAACCAAATGTTCCAGTAGCCTGCAAGTCCACATAGCATATGTTTTCCTTTTTCCCAGTGATTGAGAATATCCCTCTCTCTCGCTCTCTCGCTCTCTCGCTCTCTCGCTCTCACTCTGTCTCTCAGCTAATTTTCTTCCTGTTCCATCCATCCCAGCCCCTAGATGTCTATGGCCTCAAGTCTTTTGTCAACCACACGTAAGCACCTCCGTCTCCTTGACGGTGGCACTGCCTGCCTGGTCTCATTTCTTGCCCGGCATTCCTCACACACGGGGACTTTGACCTTCTGAAATTCCTGCTGAAGATTAAATACCGCACCCAGCAGTCCGGAGGAGGCTTAACAGACGGCATCAGAAGGAGTCCCGTTACCCACTCATGGGAAAATGTGCATCGGGGGGTCAAACACAGAATGTAGCTCACTTTCTAAGTGGCTTTTGGCACTGGGGTCGCTGGATCCCAGGGAGGGAGCGGCTCTGTTCTTGGCTGGCAGGAGGCCCCTGTAATGGACATATTTTCTGCCGCGCTCACCAAGGCGTTGAGTCCCTTTGCGGAAGGCTGAGAAGTCTCTGTGCTGCTTCAGACAGCTCGCTCCTCCGCATCTCCTGCAAACGGCCCCACGCAGAAACGAGTCAGAACTCATCTCTTCTCTCTTCCGCCTATTCCCGGCTTGGTTTTAGGTTTCTTTCGGTAGTTTAAAGCACGGAACGGCTGCTTGTAGGACAGAATCAAGAAGTCTGGTTGCTGCGGACAGAAATCAAGAAGTCTGGTTGCTGCATGGGGAACGTACCCCATCACGATGCAGGGACTCCTGAAATCAGCAGGTGGGGAAGCCAGTCGCACAGCTTCGTCCCTGCCATCGACGTGAACATCGCATTGAGATTTTAACTTTCTGAAAAGCCTGTGGGTTTGGCTGAAGATGCTGCGAACTATTGTTGCCTCCACATTTTGGCTTCCTTCTGTCGCCTGCTCTTTGGTTATTTTGGTTTCTGGTACACAGGAAGGATCTCAGAGAGGCGGAGAGAGAAAAACAGGATTGTGTATTCTTCCTCCTTTGGATTCTGTTAGTTTTTTCTCGGGAATGCAAAGCTAACGTGCTGTGTAAAATGGGCTTTAGGGGTCTGTATGGAGGTGGAATAGCACAGTGGATTCAGAGTAAGGGTTTAGGGGCTGGTGCTGTGGCATAGCGGGGAAATCCTTCACCTGCGATGCTGGCATCTCATATGGTGCCAGTTCCTGCCCCAGCAGGTCCACTTCCAACCCATCTCCCTGCGAACAGCCAAGGAAAAGCAGTGGAAGAAGGCCCAAGTGCGTGGGCCCCTCCCACCCATGTATGAGACCCGGATGATGTTCCTGGGTCCCGGCTTCCACCTGTCCTGGGCCTGGCTATTGCAGGCATTTGGGGAAAGAATCAACAGATGGAAGATCTCTCTCTCTCCTCTCTCCCTCTCTTGGTGTCACTCTGCCTTTCAAATACATAAAATAAATCTTTTTAAATCCACAGGCCTATAGCAGGTGCCTGCCCTTGTATGATACTTATTTATGTATTTATTTGAGAGATAGAGTTACAAACAATGAGAGGGAGAGACAGAGAGAGAGGACTTCCTTCCGTTGGTTCACTCCCCAATTGGCCACAACAGCTGGAGCTGTGCCAATCCAAAGCCAGGAGCCAGGAGCTTCTTCCTAGTCTCCCATGTGGTACAGGGGCCCCAGCACTTGGGCCATCTTCTACTGCTTTTCCAGGCCATAGCAGAGAGCTGGATCGAAAGAGGAGCAGCTGGGAACTCGAACTGGCACCCATACAGGATACCAGTGATGCAGGTGGAGGATTAATCTACTGTGCCACTGTGCTGGCCCCTCTTGTAGGATTTTATAGTTTACTATAAAATCTGTTGCACTATTCCGAAGGCGCTCTGTGTTTTGGATTATTAAACTTTATGCAGCTGATCAAGTGCAGCTGGGAGTAACCCACTTAGCCAGCGCCCCTACCCCCTCGGCACACCTGTGCACATCTGTGCAGCACGGGGCTCCTTCCTGGGCACACTCTGGCTCCCAGCAGCCTCACTGCCTGGTGGCTCTCAGCACTGGCTACCCACAGAGGCACAGGGTGGTCCTACAAGTGCTGATGTCTGCTAATCCAGGGTCTCTGAGGATTAGCTCTAGGTCCGAGTGCTTTTTTTTTTTTTCAAAGCTGCCAGGTGAGTCCCATGACGATCAGTGAGGCCTGACCGGTGGAGGCATCAGACAGGAGCAGTGGCAGCTTCGAGGTAGGAATGTTCAGGAGTCCTGTGGGTTGGCACAGTCACAGCAGAGAAAGGACTCATAGGAGACCTGGGTGCCGCGCCTAGCACAGTGGTGCAGCTGGATCTCGGTTTTTCTTGGGTATAACTTGCCAAGGCTCAGGACTGTTGCATTTCCAGCCAACTGATGGCACCAGAGGGGGAGGCAGGGGGCTGTGTGGGAGCCCTGAAAAATGGAACTGCCTGTACCCCGAAAGAGCAATTTCTCAGGGAGAGGGGTGCCTTGCCTTCTTCAGCTTCTCAAAGGTTTTGCAATAGTGCAAACGGTAGATGAAGGCATTCCCAGAAGCCACGGCATCGGAGGCTCTGTGACACACAGCACCGCACGGCACCAGGGCCCACGGCCGGGGCAGCATGTGGCAGTGGCTTGTGGGCTCTGGGAGACACTGAGGCCAGGGCCGCAGGCTCAGAGCCAAGCAGCTCAGAGTCGGTGGGTGAGGCTGGCTGTCAGGATTTGTGCATCGCTCCCTGGAGCAGCTGGGGAGAGCCCGGGGGTGATTAGACTAAGACTAAGGGCCCATCTGCTCGCTCTGCTCCCTGCCCCGCCGTGGGATCCTCTTACAGCCTGGCCTTTCCTGGCCGGGGGGCTGGGCTTTCGTTCAGACTCCTGGCTCTTCCCACTTCACCTGTGTGTCTTCTCCCCAGTGATCTCCTTCCTGCCCCTGTTCCCCTTTCCCTTGCCCTGTCACTCAGGAAGCTCTTTGACTAGCTGCACTTTCTGCTGTGGTCAGAACACTTCCATGGCTGCGATGAATACGTGGCCTCAGTGCAAATTCTAGGAGGTGTCAGAAAACCCAATGATTGAGATAAATAAATGTTTGGGACCAGCACTGTGGTGCAGCAGGTTAAGCCTCTGCCTATGATGTTGGCATCCCATATGGGTACCAGTTCGAGTCCTGGCTGTTCCACTTTCCCATCCAGCTCCTTACTAATGCACCTGGGAAAGCAGCAGAGAATGGTCCAAGTGCTTGGGCCCCTGCACCCACTTGGGAGACCCGGAAGAATTTCCTGGCTCCTGGCTTTGGCCTGGGTTGCAGCCATCTCGGGAATGAAACAGTGGATGGAAGATTCTATCTCGCCCTCTCTCTTAATCTTTCAAATAAATCCATAAATGATTTTTGAAAAGAAAAAATGTTGCTCATCACTGCAATTGAGTGTTTGTGCATCTTGTACCGGAGGCGAGTCCCTCACTGGTGACACTCAGGGGCAGGCCTGAGTTCTCTGTTCCCTAAGTTCCATCAGACGGGAAGAGCGGGCAGCGACGATCACGTAGCGGAGCAGGTGAAAACAGGTGTGGGTGGGTGCCAGGCCCAAGGACTCGGGCCATCCTCTGCTGCTTTTCCTAGCAGGGAGCTGGATTACAAGTGGAGCAGCCAGGACTGGAACCAGCGCTCAGATGGGATGCCAGCATTGCAGGTGGCAGCTTTACCTGCTGTGTCACAACCCTGGACCTGAACAGATCTTAACCTCATGTTGACCTCCCTTGTTAATTAATGAGCCAGATAAAAATCTCTGTTTTTTCTCTATATATTAATAAGATTTTTTTTTAAAAAATTGCTTTTTCTGGAAAAAAAAAAAACCCAAAGTACCCACTCGGCACATCCCATCAGAGAGCTTGATCTAACCAGAGCAAGCCAGGCCTGGGATCACTGTTTGGACAATGTTCAAAGATTGTCAAGAGCAGCCAGGGCTGAGAGCCACAGGTCTGGGATGTCCCCCCCCTCCACCTGCTGCTTCCTGGTTGGCCCTCCTCCTCCTCCTCCACCTCCTCCCCCACTTCCTTCTCCTCTCCCTCCTCTTCCTCCCCTTCCTCCTCCTCCTCTTCCAACGTGTGTGACTTGAGCTGTGGTAAGGCCCCCTCCCACCCCAGGGAGTGTCCCCTGGGGAGCACCCATGGGTACCTTCACGGCGGCCTCCAAGGAGCCCCCAAGCCCACTCCTCAAAGATTCTCCTCTTCAATGTGTCTCCCACCTGCCTGCCAGCACACTGCGCACCAGGAATTCCGCCCAGCCCTTTCTCCCTCAGCTATACTCCGTGTTCCTAGCTGCCCTGACACGACCCCTGGGCTGCTGCCCTGTGCACTCTCCAGTCCCCGGGCCCCACCCCCAACCCGCTGATGAGAGACACCCAGCTCCTCCAGGCCTGCGCCTCGCTCTTACCTCTGCTGTCACAGCCTGGCCGCCTCTAAGCTCACCTCATCCCCTTTCCACGGGCCCCTGGCCCGCCTGGACCAGCTCCACCCAGGGGTCAAAAGTGCAGTCCCAGGCCCTGACCACAGCATGCGCCTCCCCCCCCACCAGACCAGTTTTTCCTCTGGAAAGATAAAGCTCTCTCCCAAGACCCCCTGTGTCCTCTCCCCCCCAACCCCCTTTCCTTTTAATTCCAGACTTTTATGCAGGGCGGAGGGAGAGGCAGGGGTGGGTTTTTGCACAAATATTTAATCTTTCCCCATCTGCCCTTTTGCACTGCCTGTTGGCCCCCGGGGCGGAGACCGCTGTGTTTGCTTTAGCGGGTAACAGGATCCTTGCTCAGAGAAGCCCAGCAGCGGGTAGATGGTTTGAGCGGGGCGATTGAGAGGTTCGCTTTCTGCTGGAGAGAAGCGCAGCCCGGCTCAGGCCCGATGCCCTGTGTGCAGGACGCCAGCAGATGGAGAAATGGAGCCAGAAGCATCCCCCTGGTATGGAAAGCAACCACCATTTCTCACTTTCCACAGGGGATCAAACAGAGAGGGACAGCGTCTCGCCTGAGCTCACACAGCCAGGCGCGGGGGGCCAGGAGGTGCACACGGTCTGTCCATCTCTGAATGCATGGCTGTCGGCTTTGATTGGCACCAGGCACACAGCGCCTCAGTCTGCAGTAACCTGGATTATTGCATCTCCCCAACGGGACCCACGTGGAACAATTTCTCTTCGTATGCAGCCCAGCGGCACATACAGGAAAACACGGCCCAGTGTCATATCCCCAAGACTCAACCCGAGGGGGTCAGGGTCCCTGGAAAGAGAGCCCCCCCCCAAAAAAAGAACACACCATGTATTGAGGGACTTGGGGCGAAGATCGGAGATCAAGCAGTAAGAAGAGAAAGGGCCTTTTGCAAACACAGACTAGTGCCTGGACCAGTGGGGGGGGCAGATGGCATGGTCACTGCTGAAGCTACTTTTGGGGGTCCCATTTTTTAAAATATCAGCAAATCTTGCATCCAATTAACTGAAAAGAGAGGGGTGCAAAATCCTACAATTCCAACTTTCTAAAGCAATAGAAAAAAAAAAAAAGAAGAAGGCAAAAGACATCCAAGCATGGCCAGCCGTTGTTGAGGGACGAGGATACTTGGTTCTGATGGTTCTGACGTGGATTCGTGCTGTGTTTCCCCAGTGAAGACGGGTTATCCTGAGAGGCACAGTCTCACCGGTAGAGCCAACGGAAGAACAAGGAAACAGAAAAACGTCACCACTCCCTATGCCAGGGGTCTTCAAGAGGTCCATGGGAATTGCATGTAAGGAACAAATCATGCACGATTTTGATCAATTTTCACCAAAAAAAGTCTTGAAAGATTTAATTTGCTTATTTGAAAAGCAGAGAGAGAGAGAGCACGTGTGCGCACACAAGAGTGAGCTTCCACCTGCTGGTTCACTCTGCAGATGGTTGCAATGGCCAGGGTTGGGCCAGGCTGAAGCCAGAGCCAAGGAGCTTCATCTGGGTCTCCCACATGGGTAGCAGGAGCTTCATCTGGGTCTCCCACATGGGTACCAGGAGCTTCATCTCCCACGTGGGACCCCCACGTGGGTAGCAGGGAGTCTTCTGCTGCTTTTCCAGGGAACAGGAGTGGCGTGTTTGCTTGGGGCGGCCACACCTTGTGGAAGGAAGCCTTCTCTTTGTCTCCCTGTCTCACCAGGGGCACGCAGGGGGGCTTCCGCACTTGGTTCCTCTTCTCTTTCTGCTGTCGAGGGTGGGGGTGGGCAGACACAGGTGCACCTGCTGAAGCTGTGGGTAGCACAGGTGCCCAGGGTCTCTCTCTCCCATTGCCCTGTGCTGGGGGAACTGGGCGAGGAAGGGGAGGAACAGAGAGAAGCCGCTTGGCCGTGGGAGCCCCCACAGTAATGCAGGTGCCACCTCGGCTTCCTACGGATCCAGGACCTAAGCTGTCGCTAGCGAGCCAGCCTTGTGACTTTGCATCGGTGAGAACAGGGCCTGGGACTCCTGCAGGCACCGTGCAGTGGCTGCTGTGCCTGTCCCAAGCCACACGTGTCCTTCCTGCCTTGGAAGCACCAAGTGCAAGGGCAGTGGCCTGTGGGGTCCTTTTGGTGCCACTGGAAGACATGCTTTTCCCATTTTCAACTTTATAAATAAGGGCCCTGTTTAGCCTAGGGATTAAGAGGTCCACTTCCCACTTCGGGGAGAAACTGGCTTCGATTCCTGGCTTCAAGTCCTGGCTCCAGCTTCTTGCTCATGGAGACTCCGGAAGGCAGTGGTGATGACGGAAGTCCTCGGGTCCCTGCCACGCACAGCGGAAACCTGGGTGGGGATCCTGCTCCTGGATTTTGACAGGGTCCACTCCTAGCTGATGCGGGCATTCAGAGCCAATGGAGCTGCATCTGTCTGTCAGCCTCTCAAATAAATACACATAAACGGGTCAGGGCCAGGTGAAGATACTGCTTAGAATGTCCGCTTCCCAAACCAGAGTGCCTGGGATGCAGCATTAGCTCAGATTCCAGCTCCCTGCTAATGTGCACCTGGGAGGCACAGGCGATGGCTCGAGTATTTGATCTCCTGCCACCTATGTGGGAGACCTGGGTGGAGTTCCCGGCTCCTGGTTCCAGCCTGGCCTGGGTCCAGTTTTTGTAGACATCAGGGAAGTGAGGCAGCGGATGGAAGCTGCCTCTGTCTCTGTTTCTTTCTTTCTGTGTTTCAAACAAAAATAATCAATCTACAACTGTTAAGAAAGTCTCTCTCTCTCTCTCTCTTTTTAAGATTTATTTATTTATTTGAAAGGCAGAGTTACAGAGAGGCAGCGGTGGAGGGGGAGAGAGAGAGAGAGAGAGGTCTTCCATCTGCTGATTCACTCCCCAGATGGCCACGATGGCTGGAGCTGTGCCGATCCAAGCCAGGAGCCAGGAGCTTACTCCGGGTCTCCCATATGGGTGCAGGAGCCCAAGCACTTGGGCCATCCTCTGCTGCTTTCCCAGGTGCATTAGTAGGGAGCTGGATTAGAAGTGGAGCAGCCGGTACTCAAACTGCCACCCATATGGGATGCTGGCACTGCAGGCGGCGGCTTTACCCACTACACCACAGCACCGGTCCCATGAGGGTATTAAACTGTCCCCATAGGTCCTTTAGGGGCCAGCTAGGGTTTGTGCCATCTTTGGGGCACTTAGGGAAGTAGATGTGTTGAACACATGTGAGGGGCTCACATGCTTCCTGTCCCCAAAAGAACAAGGCCAGTGTTCTTCCACTGAGTCCCTAGGATCCTTTCTTTGAAAGGCAGAGTGACAGTAGCTGGCGCTGTGGCTCAGTGGGTTAAGCTGCTGTCTTCAGTGCTGGTATCCCAGATGGGCACTGGTTCAAGTCCTGGCTGATCCACTTCCGATCCAGCTCTCTGCTATGGCCTGGGAAAGCAGTAGAAGACGGCCCAAGTCCTTGGGCCCCCTGCACCCACGTGGGAGTCCCAGATGAAGCTCCTGGTTCTTGGTTTTGGGATGGCTGCAGCCATCTGGGGGAGTGAACCCACAGTTAGAAAATTTCTCTCTGCTTCTCCCTCTCTCTCTGTCACTCTGCCTTTCAAATGAAATAAATCTTTATAAAAGAGAAAAAGTAAAAGGCAGAGTCACACGCACACACACACACACACACACACACACACACACAGAGAGAGAGAGAGAGAGAGAGAGAGAGAGAGAGAGGGAGGGAGAGGTCTTCCATCTATTGGTTCACTCCCCGAGTGCTCACAATAGCCAGAGCCAGGCCAGGCCAAAGCCAGCAGCCTGGAACTCCATCCTGGTCTCCCACATGGGTGCAGGCGCCCAGGCACTTGGGCCATCCTCCATGGCTTTCCCAAGAGCATTAGCAGGGAGTTGGAACAGAAGCAGAGCAGCTGGGACTGGAACCAGTGCTCCGATATGGGACGCCTGCATTGTATAGACGGCGGCTGAATCCACTGTGCCACAGCTCCTGTCTCTAGCTTCCTGCTACCTGGGAGATGGCAGATTGATGACTTGGATGATTAGGTCTCCTGTCTCACACATGGGAGAACTGGATGGAGTTCCTGGCTCCAGGCTCCTGGCTGGCCCAGCCCAGGTTGCTGCGGACATTTGAAATAAAGGATTGGAGGTCTCGCCTTCTCTCTACCTCTTAAATCAATAAATATTTTTAAAAATTAAAAGAAATTGGGGCTGGCGCTGTAGTGTAGCAGGTAAAACCACCACCTGCAGTG
Source organism: Sylvilagus floridanus (assembly GCA_949820135.1). Lineage (NCBI taxonomy): Eukaryota > Metazoa > Chordata > Mammalia > Lagomorpha > Leporidae > Sylvilagus > Sylvilagus floridanus. The sequence continues at coordinate 18,647,545 of OX463240.1, read as the reverse complement.
CCAGCATCCCATATGGGCACCAGTTCTAGTCCTGGCTGCTCCACTCCCAATCCAGCTCTCTGCTATGGCCTGGGAAAGCAGTGGAAGATGGCCCAGGTCCTTGGGCCCCTGCACCCACGTGGGAGACCCAGAAGAAGCTCCTGGCTCCTGGCTTCAGATGGCTCAGCTCTAGCCATTGCAGCCATTTCGGGATTGAACCAGCAGATGGAAGACCTCTCTCTGTCTCTACTTCTCTCTGTAACTCTTTCAAATAAATAAAATAAATGTCCCCCAATTTTTTTAAGATGTACTCTTTAATTCTTGAATTCTGAGGGCATTAATAGTGGAAAAGGACCCAGGACAATGCATTTTTATCCTTATTATTTATAGAAATATTAAATAAATAAAACACTCAGGGAAGGAAATAGTAGAATTGCATGCTTAGAATTTTATGAGTTCTGAAAAACAAACAAACAAAAAAAAAAGATCAATCAAGCCAGAAGGCCAGCCAACTTCCCATCACCTTGAATTTTTTTGGAGTGGAATTTTTTTTTAATTTTTAGAATCTTTCTCCCAGTCTCTGAATGGCTGGCACCAGGTCCACACCAACCACAGTCATTAACTTGGTGCCACTGGTTTCAATGAAGGAGGAGGTCTGGCTCAGAGTGGGGACTGCAAGACAGATGGAAGACTGTCCCCTAGTAATGGAAACTGTCTCTTTATGGTCCTCTGTAAGCACAGATTATTGATTGAATGCTGCCTAATGGATCCATGCTTTTCTCGTTTTCTTTGGCCATCTCATAGAGTTATTGTTCAATTCTTGCACGAGTCCCCAAAGCTCTCGTCCCAGGACTATATGTTTGTCTAGAAGTATTTCACATAGTTGTTTATTTGGCAAGCAGCAATCAAGATTTCGCTTTGTGTCTATGTATGCATGCCCAGCCTGTGAGCCCAAAATGAACCCAACAGTAAAATCAGACAGAGTGGGGACAGAATGCTGAAGAATTTTCTAAATGCCGTCACAGTGGCAAACAGTCTCAACAGTGGGGATTTTCTTCTAAGTGGGGAGTTTATTTCTTGGTATCACCATGTCTCTAGCAACTCTTAATTTAGTGCAGTCTCTCTTTTTTAAGCTATTCATTTTATTTGAAAGAGAGAGATAGAGAGAGAGCACGCTCTTCCATCCATTGGTTTACTCACCAAATGCCCACAACAACAGGGGCAAAGCCAGGAGCCAGGAACTTACTCCGGGTCTCCCACATGGGTGGCAGGGACCCACGTACTTAGCTCTCACCTGCTGCTTCCCAGGAAGCTGGAATAGGACGTGGATCCAGGACTCAAACCCTGGTACCCTCATGTGGGACGCAATATCACACCTGCGAGGCCCAACACCCACCCCTCATGGTCACATTGCATTTCACGTGTCTCCTGCTTGCGCCAGGACTGAGAACAAGGTGGCTTCGACCAACTGTGCCCCAGCAGAACAGAGACATGTGGACAGGAAAGTGCAGAGCTGTAACGTGGACCAGTGCAGCCAGCATCCCTGGGTGGAGCACAAGGCATCCTGGGAATATCTCTGTGGGGTCTGAACATCTCAGCCCGCTGCTGTGATGAGTCTCTGAATTCCTGGGCACACTAATACATTCTGTACGTCTAAGGTTGAAAACAGCTTTCTTGAGGACGGTAAGTGTGGCTTTTGAATTTGCTAGGTTCCATTGCAGTGGATGTTTTGGGATAGCCCCGGGGTACTCTCTGGGGGGGCTGTCACATCTGCAATTTCCTCTCTTCGATTCCATCAGAATTTTCATCAGGATGACCCTGCAAGGCCGGAACGTTCTCCCAGGCAGTGTTGAGCCGGGGGGAGTTCTTTTTGAACCAACTGCCATTTCAGTGCCCCCAGGGAGCAGGACCACTAATTCCTTCCAGGGCAGGGACACAAGGGAGATGACTTTGCAGGTGCTGAGACTGAGTCCGGGCGAAGACCTTTCAATGGAAATGTTTATTCCCTTAAAAATACAGCTGAGTTTTGAACACGGGCAGGAAAGGAGCCAGGACGGCCCAGTCAAAACACATCCCAGAGACCCACTGCCAGGCACTGTGGGTCCGGGGCCCCGGTCAGGAAACCTCACACCCTTTCTTCCACTCAGACAGTTCCTTGCCCTCACAGTGCTTCTTCCAGCCTTGCCTGGGGAGAAGAGAGAGAGGGGCAGCAAGAGCATAAAGAAGGGTGAGAATCCTAGTAGGCATGGGTCGCAGCCTGTGCATCTTTCACCCAATAACCGGCCATGCCCAGGGGTCCAGGACTGACCCCTACAGATGCCTGGGCTGTGTTGAGCTGTTCTCCTCCCTGGATTTCCCTCCATCAATATTAATCTCAACAAGAGGGAAATGACTTTGGTGAGGACAAGGTGGTTTCATCAGATACCGTATGTCTGGAAGTTCCCCAAGTGGATGGCCAAGTGCACAATGACCAAACCAGATGGGTAGGGGTGGGGAATTCATCCTTGGGACGTCCTCTGGGCTGTCACCAGGTGACAACCAAGCTCATTGTCCTCTCCCTGCTGTGGGTTCTTTTGCCCCCAAAACACGGTGCTCTCACCCTGCAAAATCAAAGGCAACCTGAAGCTTTGGTTTCCATCTGGTCTATGGGCTTGACCGGCTTTTTCTGGTCCACAAGAGACAGCAGCTCCTGGTCCACTGCCGGGAGCCCCTTCACACGGCAAGTACATCATCCTTTCTCAACACTCTCCCTCTCTGCCTGTTCCCGCCCAGCCCAGGCTGAATCTGGGTTGGCTACCCTCCCGCTCATCACTGGAAAACATTCTGGCAATGCCCACGGACGCCATGATGGGTAGACCCTCACCAGTAGTTCATCCCCTGGGTCTCTTTCACGATTTTCTTGGCACAGATGATCGCATCGGTGAGGTCGTCTGTGAGCAAGGCTGGGAAAGAGAAGACATGGGGGTGTCAGCAGAGGCTCTGCCGCTGAGGGAAATTCAAATCCCGACGTCTCCACCTCTCCTGCTGCTTTTGCAGTAGAGATTCCCATTTCATGGAGCTGGTTCACAATCAGAAGATGTTTGTTTATGGCTGAAACACCATGCCTGCCATGGATCACCTGGAATTCCAAAGAATGGAATTTTCTGGAAAAGTGTTTGGACAAGACACATGTGTAAATGTTTTTTTTTATGTCCTAAAGAAATACACACATCAGAGCAATATATTGGCTACATTGGCTGTTTTGGTGTGTAAGATGTAGGTAGATAGTAAACTCTGTTAGAAATTTCTAGTCTATATCTTTAAGTAGATTTTTACCCAAGGTGGTCTTTATATGCAGAGATGTTAAAGTCAAATACATTTATCATTATGTTTTTAGAGGATTTTATTTGATTTTTTGAAAGTCAGAGTTATATCTAGAGAGGGAGAAGCAGAGAGAGAGAGAGAGATCTTCCATCCCCTGGTTCATTCCCCAAATGCCTACAACAACCAAGGCTATGGTTAGCAGGGGCTGGGGCGGGGCTCCAGGACATGCGCAGATGCTGACAGAAAGACCCACGCTTTGAGAGGCAAGGTGAGTGAGTTCTGGAATCTCACCCGCAGCAGGTGCTTGTGGCTAGCAGTGCTGTATTGCTGACTTGGAATTTGTAGAGAGAGTGAGTCTGCCATCATCACTTCACTGTATGCCTACACCGAGTCACCCCATCGTGTGCCTTAAATTATGTACAATTTGTGCCAATCATCCTGCAATAAATCTGGAAAAAATTAAAAGTGGCACATTTGCGGTCACACTCAATGCAATGACAACTTGAGTCCCTCGGTTGCTCCCACCATGTCTTAGGTACTGCAGCACCGCTCGTGGCAAGTGGATCCTGTCGTGGATGGGGTAGACGGACAGCTTGGTGACAGAGCCGGCACCCCCCAGCCCAAGGCGTGTGGTTCTCTTAGCCAAGAGTGCTGCTTAGGGAACATCTGCTGCTGCTTTTGAGCTGCTGGCTCACAAGGTTTGGTGCCCGAGCCATGCGTGCCACAGCGGTGGGTCACTCTTCCCAATGGGAGTGGGGGCTGGGGGGTCTCTGGGGCTGGGATGCTCTATCCTGCTGTCCCAGGGCTGGAGCACATCCCAGGTGTGTGCACACTAATAGTAAGTTCTGCACCTGGGGCCAGGCAGTCCGCTTAACATAGTAATCCTTAATATATTAAATCTCGGGGTTGCAGGCTCAGGAAATGGACATCGCGTTAGACCATCGGCCTGCACTTTTTTTTTTTTTTTTGCACAATTGAGATGGTTTGAGAGTGCTGGTGGGACAGGACTAGATTCGCTTAGGAAAAGACGCAAAGGAAGGAAGGAGGGTGGGGGCTGGGAGAACAAGCCCCCCACTCCCAGAGGCAGCCCTGCAGTACTGAAGATGGTCACAAGAGGGCAATAGAAGGGCAGGGCTGTAGCTTCTGATGTTTGTCAGACAGACAGCTATGGAGTCAGGAAAAAAAAAAAAAAAACAAAAACCAGGAAAGAGAACAGCAAAGTGATATGCAATGAAAGCGATTACTCCCCGGCCCCGGCGACAAGATACTAGGAAACTAGCAGGAAACTAGGCTAGACAGACCAGTGGGTGGTCACCTTGGGCTGAAACTCCTGTGTTAAGAAAACCATGCTGTCAGCCAACAATGGATGTCGCTGTTACTGCAAAACTTTGTAACGTGGGTCTGAGAATGTGTGTGTGTGCATGTGTGTGTTGGTGGGTGTGCATCTCTGAGGGTATCTCACAAAGTTCACAGGAAATGGAACTTAACATGATCGAGGTATGGGACACAGCAGTTAAGATATTGGTTGTGACACCCCCATCCCACGTGAGAGCACCAGCAGTCCCGGCTGCTCCACTTCCAACCCAGCTCCCTGCTAATGTGCCTGGGAGGCAGAGGAAGATGGGGCAAGTGCTTGGGCCCCTGCCACCCACATGGGAGGCCTGGATGGAGCTCTGGGCTCCTGGCTTCAGCCTGGCCCACCCCCAGCTGTTGAGGCCATTTGGGGAGTGAACTGGTGGATGGAATCTCTCTCTACCTCTGTCTCTTTGAAAATAATAAACAAATAAATAAAATGTAAGTTTATTTTGGTGAAAATATTTGAAATCCAGGCAAAGTTTCTTATAAGATAATGTTTCATGAACTTTTCACAGACCCCTTGTATGCATGGATTTCAAAAAAAGAAATTTGTACCAAACAGATTTTTTTTTAGCTTAAAGATTTATTTATTTGCTAGGCAGAATGACACAGAGAATGGGAGACACACACACACACAGAAAGAGAGAGAGAGAGAGAGAAATATCTTCCACCTACTGATTCACTCACCAATTGTCTACAACAACCAGAGTTGGGCCAGATCAAAACCAGGAGCCCGGAGCCAGGAGCCAGGAGCTTCATCTGGGTCTCCCACGTGGGTGCAAGGCCCCAAGGACTTACTTGGGCCATCTTCCACTGCTTTCCCAGGTGCACCAGCAGAGAGCTGGATCAAAAGTGGAGCAGCTGGGACTTGAACCAGTGTCCCTATGGGATGCTGGCACTGCAGGTGGTGGCTTAACCTGCTGTGCCACAGTGCTGGCACCTAAATGTTTCTTTTAATCCTACTTTGCACAAACTAAAGTATTTTTTTATGTTAAATATATTCCTAGGAATTCATGCATGCATGATCTTAATCTGTTTTCTGCTGTTATATAACAAAGTAATGCAGAAAAATAGGTCATTTAGAAAAATTACAAATTTAGAAAATGTGATTGAGAAAAAAAGTGCAGTTGGCTCAGGGTTGTTGCTGCTGAAGTTCCGGAGCGCAGCACTGGTGGCTACCCAGCGGCCCTGACGCCCTCCTGCTGTGCTGCAATGGGGGCGGGGACGTCATCTGGTGAGCTGGGGGAGGGCTTCCTTCTTCCTCCCTTGAAGCTACCAGAGCTGTGATGGGACGCCCACCACCACCTCATCTAACGTCCCCCTCTCCCAGCGCCATTAACGTGTGAGCTTGGGGGCTAAGCCTCCAACACGGGCACTCGTGAGACAACACTCAAACCAGAGTACAGGCGTAGAATGTTCTCTGTCCCCATGGGGTGGGGTCGGTAGGCAGGTGTTGGAGAAGAGAGTCTGGAATGGGAGTGACGAGACGGTGCCCCCAGCAGCTGGACTTGTGGTGTCAACTGTGTGTGCAGTGTATGCCGTGTGCATGTAGTATCACATGGACTGTGCATACAAAGTCATGTGACCTGTATGTAATGTTTCATGAACTGAGTGTAATGCATGAATTGTGCATGTAATGTCATGTGGCATGTGTGTGCAATGTCACATCAACAGTGTATGTAATGTCATGTGAACAGTGCGTGCAATGTATGAACTGTGTGTGCAATGTATGCACTGTGCATGCAATGTATGAACTGTGTGTGTAGTATCACATGAACTGCACATGCAATGTATGAACTGTGTGTGTAATGTATGAACTGTATAATGTATGAACTATGTGTGATGTATCAGCTGTGCGTGCAATGTATGAACTGTGTGTAACACACAAACTGTGCTCGCAGTGTCACGTGAACTGTGCATGAATGTATGAACTGTGTGTGGAATGTATGAACTGTGCATGCAGTATCACACAAACCATGCATGCAATGTCCTGTGACCTGTGTGTAATGTCACATGACCTCTGTGTGTAATGCCATGTGACCTGTGTGATGTCCTGTGTGTGTAACATCATGTGACCTCTACAGCCTGATGCTGACTTGTCTCTGGGTTCCCACGCCACGTGTCCCTCGTGCCACTCGTGGGACAGAATGACACACCTCATCATGAAAGCGTCCCTGGCCAGAGGCTGAGGCAGGCCCATCACTGGCCAGTGGCCAGGCTATAAGCCAACACCCTGTTTCTATCTTTAAGGCTGCCCCTACAAACTGCACGCTATTTCTGGTGAGAAAACGGTTCTGGGTGTTCTCACCTCCAGCCAGTGTCCACCCAACACTTTCATCTCCTGGGGTCAGAGATTGCCCTGGAGATCCACACTGGCCCCAGACTCCCTTACTTGTAGCTAAGTTGTGCAACTTGACTTTAGCAACCTGCACGTGGATCCAAGCACCGGACAAAACACTTGCACACGAGACTTTTGGATCTTGGTCAAGCAGCTGTCTAGGCTCATAGTGCCGACATGCAGAGGAGGAACGAGAGGAGCCCTGTATTCACCGTGGCTTCCTGCCTAGGGGAATGTTCCCAACCCAGGAGCTGGAACCAGAGGAGGGGGACAGAGATCAGACAGCAAGGCAGCTGGGGTTTGGGGAGAGCACCTGCGAGGCAGGAGCCAGAAGTCGGTATGGGGCATCTTCTAAGTCTTTGGCCGAGGGCTCCATATTGCGAGCAAAGGGTGCGTCTCCAAGGAGCCAGACAGAAAGCATCCAATGGGGACTGGACCATGACGGAGCTTCCCTGGCATGGGTGTCGCTGGCTTTCTGTCCAGTCAGAGGGGAGAGACACTGCTGAATCCCCAGGACATTCCAAAGGGACCTGGAAGAGTTACGCCTTGGGGGCGGGAGCAAGCCAGCGCTACTTGAGAGCTTGCCTTCCACAGTTGAAGGGTCAGGTTCATGAGGATGAACTCAATTGCTTGGCAAAACAAGATTCACTGCTGCTTACAGCAATCTAGACAAACAACACCATAGCTAGTACTCAGCAAAAAATAACTTCTTGTACCGCTGATGGAAAGACCCAGAAAAGACAGGGCTGATTGGGTTAGTAGAGGAAATAAAAGTGCCCCCAGAAGTTTGTGGAGAATGGCTTTAAAAAATTAGTTGATATGAGGGCAAAAAATTTTTGCAATGCATGCATAGCGTTTCTCTCATAATATACATTTTCTTTTTGAAGGACCTGCGTATATTAAAGACTTAAATGGAAACATGTATAAAATTAGATGAAAGGTACAAGAATGTACCTAGTGCTGAAAACAATACAAATCTGAAATGAAACATTCAATTAATGAGCTTAATAGATGAAGCATGTTGGAAAAAAAGATCAGAGAATGTGATGATAGAGCAATGGAAACTCCTGAGGTCAAAGAGAGAAGAGGGAGTGGCTGAAAGACAGGAAATGCCCTCAGCAAGATTTGGAGCATCATCAACAACCCAACGTAGGTGCCACTGAGATAGACTCTAATTCTCAGGAACAAGTATTTGAAGCAAAAATGGAAGACATTTTTTTTCTGGATTGAGATAAAATCGTAAACTCAAGGATCAGACTTCTTTTACTCTTTTTTATAAAAAATAATTTGAGAGAGAGAAAGAAAGAGAGAGAGATGGACAGACAGACAGAGCTCCTGGTCTCTGGTTCCCTCTGCATAAGGCCACAGCAGCTGGAGCTGGACCAGAGCCAGAGCCAGAGCTGGGACCTCAATCCAAGTCTCCCACGTGGGTGGCGGGGACACAAGTACTTGAGCCATCGCGCTGCCTCTCGGGGTGTGCCTGAGCAGGATGCTGGAGCGGGAGGCAGTGATGGTTGCAAACAAACCCAGGTACTCTGATGTAAGGTGTGGGTGTCTTACCCAGCACATCAATCATGAGACCACATCCTGGCCCCCAGAAATTTCCGGATAGAAAAAATATCTCCTCAAACCAAAAAATGGAACAGACACATTACAAGAAAAATGAAACCTGAGAATGCTCGCTAGTAGATTTCCACCCTAAAAATAATGAATTACATTACATTTTAAAAGTTACAGAAAGTTCTTCAGGTTGAAAGCAAATATCACTTACCTGTGTGCCCCAGTGCTCCGCCCAAAGGAATGGAGAGTGTTGGGAATATTACTATGGGATTCAGGCGATGAAATCTATCACTTCATTTAAGACATGTAAGCAAAACTACAGAAAAATCACTGTGGGGACATAACATGTAAGACAACACAGCTCAAAGCACAGGGTGGGGAGCCCCAACTATGGTTATAGGGTTCCTGTGTTACACCCCCATGTGAAGTGGTGCATGATCTGAATGTAGAACGTGAAAAGACAATGATCTTAGAGTGACTACCCGTGACAAAGAAGAGGCATAGTGAAAAAAATCAATGGAGGAAATTAAAAAAAGAATGCTTGCACATATTACATTAACTTAAAAGAAAGCAGGGGGCTAGGTAGTTAGTCTAGCGGTTAAAACTCTGGTAAGGAAGCCCATCAGAGTGTCTGGGTTCATGCAAACCCCTGGGAGGCAGTGGTGATGGCCGGAGCACCTGTGTCTCCACTATACCCACAGGAAGATCCTCATTGAGCGCATGGCTCCCGAGATCAGCCTCTCTGCTGTTATGGGCGTTTGGGGGAACACACTGGCAGACAGGAGCTCTCTGCCCCTCTCTGTCTCTCTGTCTCTCTCTCTCTCTTTCTCTCCTTGTCTCTCAAATTAAAATAGCTAAAAGGCAGCATGGATCTCAAAGCACCACACAGCTGTATGCTACCTACAGACATCCACTTTTCATATAAAGAAACCCGCGGGCTGAAAGGAAAAGAATGGGGAGAGAAAGGCTGTGTGTGAGGGTCCAGCTGCATGGGTCCCTACCACCCTTGTGGGAGACCCGGATGGGGTGATGGGCTCCTGACCTCAGCTTAGCCCAGTGCTGGCTGCTGCAGGCATTTGGGGGCGTGACCCAGAAAAAGAGAAGGTCAGACAAAGTGGATCTCTAGACAAGAGGTTTCCCCCTCCGTTTACCTTGTCTTGGTAGATGTTTGCCTTTTAATTGTACTATTGTTTACTGTGAATTCAGTAGGATGTCAGGATGGAGGGGAGGTCTGTTAGCTTCCTACTGTCACCGCTACAGTCACCAGGCACCTAGTACTGGTGACCGGAAGACGCCAGGGCTTCTTCCTGCGGAGTAGGTAGGCAGCGGGATGTGGGACTCACTGGGCTACACTCTGGAGACTCCAGCAGAGGAGCCATCTCCTTGCTCACTTGGGTTCTGGGTCATCTCAGCTCCTTCCTGACATAGGGCTGAGGTCCATGTTTGCTACATGTCAGCTGGGGGCCAGAACTCCATCCAGCTGTCCCATGTAGGTTGCAGGGGCCCAAGAACTCGGGCCATCCTCCACTGCCTTCCCAGGTGTAGTAGCAGGGAGCTGGATCAGAAGTGGAGTAGCCAGGACTGGAACTGGCACCTAAATGGAAGGCCGGCGGTGCAGGGGGTGGCTTAGGGGGCCTCAGGCACACCTGTATTCCTTGAGTGACCGGAGCAAGAGACTTGGAATTGAGTGCTGGTTTAATTGCTGATGTTTAAGAAACCCAAGGTGCATTTCTGTGTCTCATTTTGCACAAAGTGTATCCTTTGAGTGCTCTCAGAGAGCAAGCAGCTTTGGGCTTGCTAGTGACAAGATCAGATGTCTCTGTATACGACAGAATTGGTGCATTGCCCCTGGTTGCACAGAGGGCTTAAAAAACTACCCTAGTAGGAAAAATATCACCTTCAGACAAGCACGTCACCTGGGAGAACTGGTAAACCATCGACTGGCCTGGAAAAGACCTACTTGGAATTCTCAACTCCAACTCGTAGTTTAAAACTGAACACACACAGGTGGATATCCCCTCACCAGTTTTCTGGCCTTTGTCCCCAGGGATGCTATTTTTGGACAAACCAAAACGGTACCTGAGCAGGCGACGTGGCAATGGTTCTTCTCCTGCGTCTTCGCACGTCTGCACCACGTGAAACTGTTTATCTGGAAAATGCCATAGTCAATGCTCCCATCCTCCAGGACGGTCTGAGCCGTGGTGTTGTAGTGGCTTTCGTAGTACGCCATGCAGATCCCTGGGGAGACAGAAAGCCCAGCCAAAGTGCCTGGCTTCATCTCAGCCTTCTACATGGTCCCACATCACCTCCTCCGGGCAGACTGTGGGCATGGGCAGTTGGTTGCACCCACGAGGCATAGGAAGGGCCTGTGAGGGGTGAGAATGGCACAGCTGGGCCTGCACACTTTGTCAAAGGCAGATACTCATCTAGACTAGACGCCAGGTCATCCCCCCACAATGCCAGCAGGTGCAGCCTCGTCTCCTGGTTCCTTCACTAGCATCTGACTCCAGCACTCCAGGAATGAGCAAGGAAGAAGGAGGGAGCAGAGAGCAGCAACTGAAGATGTGTGAAGCCCCATGAGCCACCCCAGGTGGAGACAGAGTGTGGGAAAGTTGGGACCATGAAGATGGGAGTGTGGATGGGACCTTTGGCACCTCCCCAGGGAAGCCGAGGATGCAAGGGAGCAGGAAGAAATCTCACAGTTTCCAAGGCTAAAGCCCTCGTAATTGTCCAGGCCGGCCCTCGAAAATATTTTTGCCAGTTTACAGCGAGTGTAGACTTTGGATTCAGTGACGGTGGCCAGGCAGCCGACCAGGGCCAGGATGGCAGCAGCCTTCATCCCGAGACCCATCAGAACCGAACCTGGAAGAGATCAGGATCAGGAGCCGGGCTCAGAGGATCTAGGTGCAGCCCGAGGGCGTGTGTGTCACCTGCAGCAACTTCAAATCTGACAGTGGGAGCCGGGGTGATTAGGCCAACACCTGCGATGCCGGCATCCCATATGGCCACCGGTTTGTGTCCTGGCTGCTCCACTTCTGATCCAGCTCTCTGCTGTGGCCTGGGAAAGCAATAGAAGATGGCCCAAGTCCTTGGGCCCCTGCACTTGCGTGGGAGACCTGGAAGAAGCTCCTGGCTCCTGGCTTCGGATCGGCGCAGGTCCGGCTGCTGCGGCCAACTGGGGAGTGAACCAGCGGATGCAAGATCTCTCTCTCTCTCTCTCTCTCTCTCTCTCTCTCTGTAACTCTGCCTTTCAAGTAAGTAAAAGAAAAAATCTGAGAGCAGCAGCAGCTGGGGTGGCTCCACCCAAGAGCCAAGGGGAGTCACCAGGGAAAGCCAGAGAAAATCCAGGCAGAACGCAGGGCGGGGAGGGAGTCAGCCTGGCCACTCTTCACTGAGTGCCTTCCACAGAGCACAGCACAGCCCTGGCTGTAGACTGAGGGAATGCATCACCTTTTGTATTTTATTTAAAATTTTTTAAAAATTTGATTAATTAAAATTTTAATTAATAAAAAAATGTAAGTAAAAATCCAATTATTGATTAAATTTAATTGAAATGTTAATTGGTGAACCCTCCTTTGTGGACATGCAGGTAGAAATGACAGAGTATTTCTACAAATGGAAAACATTTAACACAATGAAACGTGAGGTTGGTGGGGACATTCTGTCGGTGTCTAGACAGACAGCTCATGGCAGCCAGCGCTGACACCTGGGCCTACGCAGGCAACTTCAGGACTTGGTGTTTGGGTTGGGGTTGGCACTGTGGGGTAGTGGGTAAAGCTGCCACCTGCAGTGCCAGCATCTTATATGGGCGCCAGTTCGAGTCCCGGCTGCTCCACTTCCAATCCAGCTCTCTGCTATGGCCTGGGAAAGCAGTAGAAGATGGCCCAAATGCTTGAGCCCCTGCACCTGCATGGGAGACCTGGAGTAAACTCCCAGATCCTGGCCCCTGTCAAGTGCAGCTGAGCCATGACTGTGGTGGCCATTTATTTATTTATTTTTATTTGAAAGGCAGAACAATAAGATACAGAAAGAGAGATATATCTTCTTTTTTAAGATTTATTTATTTATTACTTGAAAGTCTGAGTTACACAGAGAGAGAAGGAGAGGCAGAGAGAGAGAGATAGAGAGGTCTTCCATCCGCTGATTCACTCCCCAGATGGCCACAATGGCCAGAGTTGGGCTGATCCAAATGCAGGAGCCAGGAGCTTCTTCCGGGTCTCCCACGTGGGTGCAGGGGCTCAAGCACTTGGGCCATCTTCTACTGCTTTCCCAGGCCATAGCAGAGAGCTGGATTGGAAGTGGAGCAGCTGGGACTAGAACCAGCGTCCATATGGGATGCTGGCGCTTCAGGCCAGGGCTATAACCTGTTGTGCCACAGTGCCAGCCCTGAGAGAGAGAGAGAGAGAGAGAGAGAGAGAGAGAGAGAGAGAGATCTTCTACCTGGTGTTTTACTCTCTAAATATCTGCAGCAGCCGGGGCTGGGCCAGGCCAAAGCCAGGAGCCAGGAACTCCAACCAGGAACCAGGTCCCCAACATGGGTGTCAGGAGCACCAGCACTTGAGCCATCGCCTGTGCACATGAGGAGGAAGCTGGATTGGAAGCTGAGCCTGGACTCAAACCAGGCACCGGCTATAGGGTGCAGATATCCCAAGGCGCGGCTTAACCTGCTGGGCCATGACCTCTGCCCCTCATTCTCTTGTCTTGATGTCTTTCCAAATGCGGGAGCATTGCTTGGAAAATGTCAGTCTTTTCTCCTTTATAGCTAAAATGGGATGTTTTGCTGGCCTCCCCCACTACTGTCCTGGAGGGACCTCCTTCAGGCCTGGCCCCTGATTGGGGAGCAGGAGGGTACAGACAGGGTGAGGTTCCCAGGGGAGAGAAGTGTTGGGATGCACAAGTACAGGGGTCCCAAGTTCTTCCTCTCTTGAAGCAGTCTGCCATCAAAACATTCATGGAGAAGTGGAATGAAAAGGTACATTTATTTATTTATTTATTTCAAAGGCAGAGATATAGAAAGAGAAGGAGACACACACATGCATACACACACATGCATACACACACACACACACACACACACAGTCTTCCATACTGGTTCACTCCCCAAATGGTCACAACAGCTAGAGCTGGACCAGGTCAAAGCCAGGAGCCAGGAGCTTCTTCCAGGTCTCCCACGCAGGTGCAGGGGCCCAACCACTTGGGCCATCTTCCACTGCTTTCCCAGGCCATTAGCAGGGTGCTGGATCAGAAGAGGAGCAGCCAGGACTCAAACTGGTGCCCAGATGGGATGCCGGCACTGCAGGCAGAGGCTCAGCCTACTAAGCCACAGCACCGGCCCCTGCAGCGCTCTCTTCAGCAGCCCCACTGTGTTGGGAAAGGAAGAAGAAATTTCTGATGACCTCACAGGATCTGCACTTGCCAGCTCTATGTGTTTCCAGTGCCACGTGCTGCACCTGCCTGGCAGAGCCTCGAGCTGCTGCACTTGCGGCTGGGGTTGAACTTGAACTAGAGCGGGCTGGGCTGAAGACAACGACTCAGCATCAGTAAGGCTGGTGATGACAGCGGGGGCTCTGATGTAACCGAGCCACCAGCTACGTGCGTTTTGCAAAAAGCCTAAACTAGTTATTACCTGGTCCTTTAGAGAAAAAAACAAAAAAGAATGCTGGGCACGCAGAGGCGGGCCAGCCAAGTTTCAAGCGAAGACCTGGAGGCAGCGTTCCCACGACACTGCCTGGGACCCCTGTGTCCTCTGTTGGAGCACCTGCGTTTGGTGCTTCCACGTCCAGCTTCTGGAAGGCGGTGGATGATAGCTCAGGCACATTGAGTCCTGACCGCCCATACAAGAGACCCAGATTGTGTTCTGGCTCGTGCCTTTGGCCTGGCCCAGCTCTGGCTACTGTGGCACCTGGTGGCGTGAACCGGCAGATGGGACGTCTCTCTCTCTGTGTCTGCTTCTGCCTCTCTCTGCCTTTCGAACACATAAATAAGAAGACCCAGAGCTCACAAAGAAAGTTGGCTTCCATGCCCTGAGAACTTTATGGTCGCAAACAAATCCAAAGAAAACCCCTCAGTGCTAGCAACCCCCCAGAAAGTTCTAGAAGATTCTGTGAGGGTCGAGGGGGTGGCATTGCTGGGTCTTTGGGATGCTGCTTCCCTCGGAGTAACTGAGGTCTTAGTGAAAAGACAGATCCCGGTGCAACGGCGGAAGCTGGCTTCTCAGGGGGCTCTGGGGCAAGAGCACGGGCTACTTACTCAGTCGGTGGCGAGCAGCTCCCAGGAGTCTCCTGCACCCACTGATGGCATGGCTGATCCTCACAAGGCTCCACGGAGAAATCAGTAGGGTCTCCCTCCCTCACAGCCTTTCCTCGGAGCCTCGCACAAAGAAAGATTCTTATCGCCTTTGTTGCCAACTGCCCAGGGATTCTAGAACTCTGTGGACATGCTGCGCCCCCGTGTTCCGGGACAGATGGTCACACTGGGCCTCCCTACTCCTCTCTCTCTTCTCTTTTCCCCATCACAAGCCCTCCTTCCTCTACTACGCCACCGAGCGAGGGCTCCTCTCCAAGGCAGCAGCCTCCTAACTGCATCAGAGTCCCCTCAGTTAGGAAAGGTAGCCAGGTACCCGCAGTAACGTCTAGGAAATTGCCAGTCACAACCCCACACACCCACATGCCAAATGATAAACGTCCACAGAACTGGAACTTGGGAAAGAGCAAGGTAGAGGGGAAACTAGCATTGAAAAGTTTTCATGAGCCGCACAAACCTCCTTTGCTGTCATTACATTGGTTTTAAAACATTTATTTATTTATTTGAAAGGCAGAGTTAGAGAGAGGGAGGGAGAGAGGAGAGAGGGAGAGAGGGTGAGGGAGGGAGAGAGAGGGAGAGAGAGAGAGGGACAGAGAGAGAGATGGATGTTCCACTTGAAGTTTCACTCCCCAGATGACCACAGTGGCCAGGGCTGGCCCAGACCAAAGGCAGGAGCCAGAAATTCAACCTGAATCTCTCCCATGGGTGTCAGGGACCCACACAGTTAAGCCATCACCAACTGCCTTCCAGATCGCATTAGCAGGAAGCTATCTTGAACCCAGACACTCTGAGTTGGATGTGGGTGTCCCAAACAGGATCTTAACCACTGAGCCAAACGCCTACCCCTGGTGATAATATTTTAGATCCAACACCAAGAGCATAATCCATGAAAGAAAAGGAAAGATTAATTAATTGGACGTGATCAAAGTTAAGAACGCTTGAGTTTCAAAAGACACTGTTAGGAGGTTGAAAAGACAAGCCACAGATTAGGAGAAACATTGCCTAATCATGTGTCTGATTGAAAAAATAAGAAAAGCCTTGAAGCCAGAATATATAAAGAGCTTTCAACGGTCAACAATAAGAAAACACACTGCCTAATTAAAACTGGGGAAGCCACCTTGTCATCGACGGCAGCCGATTTGCCATGATTTTTTTCACCAAAGGAGCAGTGAATCTCACAGTTCAGTGAGACAGTAATACGGATGACAAGTCAGAGTGAAAAAGTTACTCCAAAAGAGGAGTGGGCTGTCGAGAGAGAAGATGGCCCCCTATCTTCCTGGCTTAGGGCTTTTATCCCTGAAGTCCAAGGGTGCTGACTGGTGACATGGCCACGATGCTCTTGATTGGCATTTCTAATTGGCTGACGCCTGGGAGTTGCTTCCCTGGGGGTGGTCTGTGCCTGCATGGCTTCCCAGTGTGCATTGGGGAGGCCCCCTGGGAGTGGGGGAGGGGCAAAACCACAATGCTAATTAGGTTATAATGATCATGTAATGAAGCAGCATTGCTCCAATCTCAGGCTCGAGCTCCAAGCTGGAGTTGGGGCCTAGAGGATAAAGCCCACTCCCTTTAATGCCAGCATCCCATATGGGTGCCTGTTCAAGTCCCAGCTTCTCTACTTCCAATCCAGCTCCCTGCTAATGGCTTGGGAAAACCAGCAAGAGATGGCCCAAGTGTCTGGGCCCCTACCACTTGCATGTTAGAGACCCAGAAGAAGCTCCTGGCTTTGGCTTAAGTTATGGTCATCTAGGGAATGAACCAGCGGATGGCAGATCTCTCTCTCTCTGTCCCTCCCTCTCTCTGTCTCTAACTCTGACTTTCAAATATAAAAATCAAAATAAATAAAAAAAAAAAACTCTCCTGGCCCATGTGCCATAAACTAGACTTTCCCAGTTTGACTGGGTTTCTATTTTATAAGAACAAGTGAACCACAAACTACACCATGAAGTGGGAGGTCCTGAGTGGGCCCGGGTGGAGAGCAGGGTCCCTGGTCCCTCCCCCAGAGGAGGGTCTCATGACCCTTCCCCCCAGGTGCTCGTGCCCAACTTTCCACCTGACCACCTGAACAGACAGGACATTAGGGAAGAGACACAGATGGCAACTACGCGTATGTGGAGATGTCGGCATCACTTGTCGCTAGGGAAGGGACAGACAACCGGACAGCAGTTCACCCCAATCAGAACCGCCAAACATCGCCAAAGGATGGCAGAGAGGCAGAGCGGCAAAAAGCCTCATTCATCACCGGTGGGGAGGCACAATGGTACCACCGCTTTGGAGAAGACGATCTGGCCCCGCCCTAGAATTAGATGCAGGTGCACCGTCCAGACCAGCACTCACACTCCTTCCTACTTCTGCGGGAGATCGAGAGTTTCTGATCATACAAGGCGCTGTTTGCAAAATCACTAACAACATCTTGGAGTCAACAAAGATGGTCTCCAACAGGGGACTGTATTAAAAATGGTGGCGTATGGCCAGCGCTGCGGCTCAACAGGCTAATCCTCAGCCTTGCGGCGCCAGCACACCGGGTTCTAGTCCCGGTTGGGGCGCCGGATTCTGTCCCGGTTGCCCCTCTTCCAGGCCAGCTCTCTGCTGTGGCCCGGGAGTGCAGTGGAGGATGGCCCAAGTGCTTGGGCCCTGCACCCCATGGGAGACCAGAGGAGGGTCTCATGGCCGCAGCGCACCCATTGGAGGGTGAACCAATGGCAAAGGAAGACCTTTCTCTCTGTCTCTCTCTCTCACTGTCCACTCTGCCTGTCAAAAAAAAAAAAAAAATGGTGGCGTCTCCTGGTAATAGGATACCCAGGAAGCAGAGGAATGAGCATTGATCCTTCCAACATGAATGACTCTTCAATGCCAGGCCCTCAAGACGCGTGTTTTGCAACTCCATTTGTACGAGGCTATGGAAACACTATGGCCATGGAAAGCAGATCGGGTGGATACAGAGGTTAGGGGAGGGGGCTAACCTGCAGGAAAATCAACAAGGGAAACTTTAGGTCGATGGAACTGGCTGCTATGGTGCTGAGCTAGTGGGTACACGACCCCGTGAGTGTGCCAAAGCCTGTAGGCCCGTCTACCCCCCAAAGACCGTGCAAACCTTAGAGAATCAAACAGGCTGTCGGGGACTCTCAGGATGTAATTCCGCCTGTCACCAAAAGACCTGGCTGTTTCCCAGATGTGGACGCAACGCCACCAGGGAGGGTGGGGAGAGGGTGGCCCACACCGGTTGCTTTGGAAGATGAAGCCTGGAATGGATGGTTTAAGTTATAAACAAAAGGATGTCTGCATAAGCAATGTGCTCTCCTTGGTAAATTTGTTTCCCATAGGGGTGAGGGTTAGCAATTCAGGAAAAAAAATACTTGACATGTAAACTAGGGTTGAACAAGCGAGTAAATAGATTATGGCTAAAGGGAGCCGGGTTTCACGCTGTCTGATAAAGATGTTACAAATAACCCAAAGCTGTCTCTATCTATCTGTCATCTACCTATTATCTATTTAACTCTATTTCTCTATCATCTATCAATCATCTACCATTTATTTATCTATAACCCATAACCTATTTATTATCTTTCATATCTCTATCGTCTCTATCATCTCTCTCTACTATCATCTAGCTGCCTACCTACCTATAATCAACCTACTTATTATCTATTTATATCTTTCTCTCATCTATCTATCTATCTATCTATCTATCTACCATCTATCTATTGTCTATCTTCCTGCCTATCTATCATCTATCTACCTATCTGTATATTAAAATGAATTGAGACAGCGTGTGTCTGTACCTGGATTAGGGTACACATATTTGGGGACGGCGCTGTGGCATAGCAGGTAAAGCTGCTGCCTACAGTGCCGGCATCCCACACAGGCACAGGTTCATGTCCCAGGTGCTCCACTTTCAATTCAGCTCTCTGCTATGGCCTAGGAAAGCAGTAAAAGATGGACCAAGTCCTTGGGCCCCTGCACCCACTTGGGAGACCCGAAAGAGGCTCTTGGCTCCTGGCTTCAGGTCAGCACAGCTCAGGCCATTGCGGCCAATTGAAGAGTGAACCAGTGGACAGAAGACCTCTCTCTCTCTCTCTCTCTCTCTCTCTCTCTCTCTCTCTCTCTCTTTCTCTGTGTGTTACTTTGACTTTCAAATAAATAAATAAATAAATAGTATATATACATTTATTTCTTGACTATCTACTGAGAGAACCCAGAAAGAGAGACACCCTGGGAGCAGTGAGTCTATCTAGCAGCCATATCTGGTTTTGCATACCATTATCCAAAGTAAAGGAACCAGGACTGCATAGAAAGTCGGCTGATTTTAGGACTGGGATGAGAAAATGCAAAGAGTCTGGGCGTCTGGTCAGTGTGAGAAAATAAGATTAAACAAAAGGCTAGGGATAACAGCGGATGGTTGAACACATCAAAGGGACAGAAGAGCCAGACTAAAAGGACTCCCAGTGGCCAAAGATGAGACAATTTGAGCAGCAAAATAAATAACTATAGTCTTGGGTTATTATACAATCAAATAAATATCTATGAGTACATCCTGATGTAAACACAAGAGAGGATAAATAAATAGATAGGGAGAAGGAACAAATCTTACCACAGAAGAATTCCAAATAATCCATGCAGATAATCCCCCTCCAGGAAATGAGTTTAATCCCCTTCCCCCACTAGCCGGGGAATCCACAGACTGTAGGAAGGGAAAAGAGGTGACGATATGGTCGCGAGCCCCACTGGCTGCCCCTTAGCTGGGTGAGCCTCAGGGTCATCCTCACAGGGGTGAGTGTGTCAACACTCCTGATGCATGGTCTCTGCTGTCACTTCCCCAGACCACAGTCCCAACTACACAGGGGAAAGCATCGTAGAAGCCAGGCGAGGGATGGCTAACCAAACCTCTGAGCGGTGCCCTTCAGTGCCTCGAAGCCATGCCGAGCAGGACTGAAAAACACTTGGAGCCCAGAGTGGACTGCGGCCATACGTAGCCTGAGCAATGTTGGGTGGCCTGGACTGGACTCTGAGGTCATAAAACGATGCTAGGAAACCAAGGAAATCCCCCACAAGCCTAAGGTTAGTAGACTGAACCAATGTTTGTTGTTTGGGTTTGACAAATGTACCGTGGACGTGGACGATGTTAAGTTAAGGAAAGCCAGAGCTAGCCAATGAGGGGGCTTCAAAGAAGCACGAAAATGCTTATTAGGATGGGCTGGTGCTGTGGTGCAGCAGGTTAAGCTGTCGCCCGCTACCCTGGCATCCCACATGGGCACCAGTTCCAGTCCCAGCTGTTCCATTTCCAATCCAGCTCCCTGCTAATGCACCTGGGAAAGCAGCAGAAAATGGTCCTAGTGCCTGGGCCCCTGCCACCCAAGTAGGAGTCCCGGATGAAGCGCCTGGCTCCAGGTTTCAGCTTGGTCCAGCCCAGGCTGTTATGGCCATTTGGGGAGAAAAGCAGCGAAGGAGACTCTTTCTCTCTCTCTCTCTCTCTCTCTCTCTCTCTCTCTCTCTCTCTCTCTCTCCCCCTCTGTAACTCTGCCTTCCAAATAAATAAGTAAATCTGATTTTTTAAAAAAAAATTATTTTATTTATTTGAAAGACAGTTACAGAGAGAGGTAGAGATAGAGAGAGGTCTTCCATCCACTGGTTCACTCTCCAATTGGCTGCAATGGCCAGAGCTGTGCCAATCTGAAGCCAGGAGCCAGGAGCTCCTTCCAGGTCTCCCATGTGGGTTCAGGAGCCCAAGGACCTGGGCCATCTTCTACTACTTTCCCAGGCCACAGCAGAGAGCTGGATCAGAAGAGGAGCAGCTGGGACTAGAACCAGCACCCATATGGGATGCTGGTGCTTCAGGCCAGGGCTTTAACCCACTGCGCCACAGCGCTGGCCCAATAAATCTGCTTTAAAAATACCTGTCATGAAAGTACTATGAGTGGATTTCAAAGTTCTTTTTGCACCAAAATAAACTATGTGGTATTTCCATTTCCCATGAACTTGTCGAAATACCCCTGAATATGCAGACATCACTACCTATGCATCTTTCCTACAATTCTGAAGTCATTCCAAAGCAAGTTGAAACATCTGCATGCTTCCCATAGCTCCTTATCACAGAAAAGTTGAGCAATTTGGAAGCATTTGTTTAGAGCGAAACAAAAATCAGTCACTAATCCCGCATCTGCTAACTGATTCGCTCATGACAAACCCAACAAGTACGCGTGGCACAAATGATGTTCAGAGTCACTCCCCTGCTTCTTACAAAGTACTCAAAGGTCTATTATTTACAGGCATAATTTCTTCAAATTGCTTTATTTACTTATTGGACAGAGAGATCTTCCAAATGCTGGTTCACTCTTTAAATACCTCCAATAGCAGGGAACAGGCCAGGCCTAAGCCAGGAGCCCAGAACTCAATCCCAATCTCCCACGTGGGTGACAGGGACTCAACGACATGAGCCATCAGCTGCTGCTTCCTAGCGGGCACATTAGCAGGGAGCAGAGCCAGGACTGGAACCCACACACTCTTCCCACTTTGCACCTGAACCTCGTCATCCAGCTCACTGGATGAACAACTCTGTTGATACAGTCTGATCCTACATATAGGACTGCAGTGCCGAAAGTTGCAGGAAGCCATATAGGGGCTGGCTGCATTGTTGTCAGCCCACTCCCCTGGGGGCCACAGGAAGTCCGAGGAGGATGCGGGGGCCACACCTGTCATACGCAACAGGTGCACACAGATCAAATTGCTCCCTGATTTGTACAGTTACCTACATGAGCAACCAGCCACCATGCTGAGACCAAGGCAGAGACGCAAACAAATCAAACAGGCTCTGCCCTTTTCATAGCGATGATACCAGCTTTGAATGTCCGCAGTGTTTTGTTTTGCTTTCACCGTGGCAAAATACCGATAACAGAAAATTGACTTTGACCATTTTAAAGCTAAATCCAGAGGCATTAAATGCATTCACAGTGTTGTGCGTCCATCACTATGGCCTACTTCCAAACCTTTTTTCTCTCCCCACAAGGAAACCCTTGTCCAGGTGTTCCACTGCCCAGCCCTGCAACCGCAGCTCCAGGTTCTGTCTCCGAGCCTTGGCCTGTTCCGAAGACTTTCTATACAAACGGGTCTACAGTGCAGAGAGATCCTCAACACTGGCCAGAGATCCGGGGCGTGAGGATTTCTGAGATGGCCAGTCCTCTCCCTGGCTTGTGTCAACACGGACAAGCTGCCGCCCATCTTCTGTGGTCTCCGTCGGGCAACTTGACAAAGGAATTCTCTCGGTGGGAATGACATAGCTGAGGCTGACCTGACCCTTGGTGGGTCTCAGTATTCTAGTTGGTTCTAGGACCCCCTTGGACAGCTACAAAGACTCAGGCCCCTTAAGTAATATGGGGTAGTATTTGCATACAATGTTTGGATACAAAATGTTGGCAGGAAAATGCAACTGAAAGATAAATTTATTTGGGAGCAAAACAAACTTTGAAATCATAGATTTTTCATAGTGTGCATTTTCCATGGATTTTTTAAAAGACACTGTGTATGCATGCATGTAAATATTTTTGCTAGGACTGGCCCAACCTAGCCTATAATACAGGCATCCCATATGGGTGCCGGTTCTAGCTCTGACTGCTCCGCTTCTGATCCAGGCTGAGTCCCTGCTGAGGCACCTGGGAAAGCAGCAGAAGATAGCCTAAGTTCTTGGGCCCCTGCACCCACATGGGAGACCCTGGCATTAGCCTGGCCCAGCCCTGGCTGTTGTGGCCATTTGGGGAGAGAACCAGTTGATGGGATATCTCTGTCTCTGTCTCTCTCCTTCTATAACTCCTCGTTTCCAACAAACACATTTTTTTAATTGTACCAAAATAAAAGACTCTCCTAATTACCCTTTTTCATGAACTTTAAAAGCAAGATTTATTTATTTGAAGGGCAGAACATCAGAGAGAGAGGGAGAGACAAAGACAGACAGACAGATACACACACATACACACACACAGAAGAGAGAGATCTTCCACCTGCTGGTTAACTCCCCAAATGGCTGCAACAGCCATGGATGTGCCAGGCCAAAGCCAGGAGCTCAGAACTCCCATCTGGGTCTCCTAGTGCCTTCTCCGGTACATTAGCAGTGAGCAGAGCAGGTGGACTTCAAACCAATGCTGCAATATGGGACGCCTGCATTGCAAGGCGCAGCTTAGCCTGCTGCTCCTCTCCGTGAATTTTTTTAAAGCACCCTTGTGTGACCTTCGTAGAACTCCCACATACTTTCACTCGGATCTAGGTTACCTGCAGGCCTACTACAGTGCACATGCTGGGAAAATAGCTCCCAGCCTAAATTGCTTAGGGAATAATGGTGAGGGGGGAAAAGCGTGTGTACATGTTCAGTCCAGAGGCGATCTTGCCCCCAAACATTTTCCATCCTCAGTTATTTGAAGCCCCACTGAGGCAGAACCAGAGGAGATAGAAGCCGTGGATACACACAGTAGGGACACATCTCCAAAATGCAGTGTCTCAGGCCAGAGACTTAAGGCCCCAGATATGTGTCTCGGCACGGCTCCTCTCCGGCCCCACCACGGGGGGCCGTGAGCCACCCTGGGGAGCAGACAGACCCACCCCCATTGCCGGGACCATCTCATCTAATCTTTAATGCTGCTTCTTGTGGATGTAGGAGGACCGGCAGGTGGGGTACAGGAATACTGAAGTTTTGCCTACGAGGCTTCAGATGTCGTCCTAGACCAGTCGGGGATGCGTTATGTCACTGGGGCGATAGACGGAGCCGAGCCTGAGAGTTTTCAAGGGGACTTCTGGGACTGTGCTATGGGCCCTCAGTCTCCACCAGGGTGCCCATAGGTCCTGGATCTCTAAGCCAAGTCCAAGGTTCCTGATACGACTCATACAGCACTGCTGGGATTAGTGCAGCAGATAAATCACCGTAAGACACCCGGGGGTGGATCAGTAGGAAAACAAAACAATTTTGTTTATTTATTTGAGAGGTAGAGTTACAGACATAGAGAGGGAGAGAGATATCTTCTATCTGCTGGTTCACTGCCCAATGGCTGCCATGGATTGCTGTGCCGATCCAAAGTCAGGAGCCAGGAGCT
This sequence comes from Sylvilagus floridanus, assembly GCA_949820135.1. Taxonomy (NCBI): domain Eukaryota; kingdom Metazoa; phylum Chordata; class Mammalia; order Lagomorpha; family Leporidae; genus Sylvilagus; species Sylvilagus floridanus. The sequence goes on along the minus strand of OX463240.1, from coordinate 18,623,635 downwards.
TCTTCCAGGTCTCCCACGCTGGTGCAGGGCCCAAGGACTTGGGCCATCTTCTACTGCTTTCCCAGGCCACAGCAGAGAGCTGGATTGGAAGTGGAGCGGCCAGGACTCGAACTCACACCTATACAGGATGCTAGCACAGCAGGCGGCGGCTTTACCCGCTAGGCCACAGCACCACCCTCAGGCCTCATCTTTATATCCTAGTCTATAGCCTTCCCCAGTCTGGATATTCTAAGGCATGGTCACTCTTTTAGGCTTCCATGATTAGACGCTACCACTGCCAGGCAAGCTTGTTTCAAACATCAAACCCAGCAAAGAGACATGCTGGCTCACGAGAGAACATCAGCCCAGGACAGTTCTAGGTGTTTCTGAAAACGATCGCTCAGGTTTCTCCAGTGGCTGTACTTCCGATGCCACACTGTGTCACCAGTGTCCTTTTGCTGAGTGTCTAGTGGATTCCAAGCTGCTAGTGAGATGGTTGGAGCTGGGTGCTGGCATCAAGGGTCGCTCACCCTCACAAAACAATGGGCACTTACATCCAAACACTGGGCTCCCCCCACCCCAACAGTGCTTCCTCTGAAACAGTAACAGTTTTCTGTCCCATTTTTTGGCCTTCGGGTTTTTTATTGCCTATGTTCATTGATTTCTTTTTCTTAAAGGTTTATTTATTTATTTGAAAGAGTTACAGAGAGAGAGAGAGGGAGAATCTTGCATCTACCGGTTTATTCCCTTGCTGATTGCAACAGCCAGAGCTGGGCCAGGCCAAAGCCAGGAGCTTCATCCGGGTCTCCCATGTAGGTGGCAGGGGCTCAAGCACTCGGGCCATCTTTCACTGCCTTCCCAGGCCACTTAGCAGGGAGTGGGATTGGAAATGGAGCAGCCAGGACTTGAACCTGCGCCCATATGGGATGCGGGCATCGCAGGCGGTGGCTTTGCCCACTATACCACAGCGCCAGCCCCTCATTGGTTTCTGCGGTTTCCATGGCCACATGCAGGAGAGAAACAGTTCAGATTTTTCAAGACATGCATTTTTGCCTTGGTGACTTCCGGTCAGCACTGTAACTTCTTGGTGCCTCGCGATTCTAGTCTGTAAAATGGGATGATAACAGTTTGGCGGTGAAGACCGGATGGAAGGATATATATCAACAGATGGACAAGCAGCTGGCTCTCAGCTGGAGCGCAACAGACGCTGTGGCCACCGTTCCAAGATCATTATCATGCTGACTAGCTCTAGCTGGGCGGAGAAAGTGAAATCTTGGGCAAAAGCAACAGGTGGGTTGGCTGAAGAAGACCTGTTTCGTTCTAAGATCTAGGGCTGTCTTCTAGCGCGGGAGACTTTAGCCCCAGGTGTCTGCAGAGTGGGAGGGTTTGTGTACAGATTCTAAATCGGCCCCAGCTCTCCAGCGGAGCCCAGGACTCCCCAGAAATATGAGGAACGCAGCTCCTTTCCACGCTACAGTCAGGCAAGGCACATCCCGCCCCCTCCCCTGTACCCTCAGCTCCCCAGAGGCAGGTGCACGGATCTGCGTACAAGTCTTGTCTTCTGCTGGCTCTTCACTGTTGTTCTCAGTCCTTGACATGTTTGGCATTTCCCAGAAGCACAAAGAGAGGCGTCCAGGCTTCCAAACACGCCAGAATACTTGGGGCAGAGTTGGGAACCACGGAATAACATTCATGACCCTACAGCACACGCCGGGTGGTACCCCAGGAATTCCTTCAGTTATCTGAGCAAAAACCGTGTATGTGTGGAGGGGGGGAGAGTGTTTAATTCCGCCCACCACCCTTTCACTACTCTCCCCACCTCCCTCAAATGTCCACCGCTTGGTTGATGTCTCCTTCTAGTCACCATCTTTACACTTCTGCCCCATTTTTACTGTCGTATGTCTGTGTGCTGTGTTCTAACCATTTCCATTTTATTTTTTCAGTCCAAGATAAATGCAGACAGAACTTGCACTGTGGCTGAACTCGCTCTGACTTCTCGAAAGGAAAAAGGCTTGTGTGGCACGACTTTTTCCATCGTTTTATCCAGCTGCACTCTTCCAGTATGAGAGAAACTCAGAATTCCAGCAGGCTGACGACCGCTGGCCCCCAGTGCTGGTGAAATCGTGGTTGCTCCTTTGAACTGGGTAACAGGCAGGGGAGGGCCAGCCAGCCGGGTCTAGCCTTGACTTTGGTCTTCAACAGCAGCCCATCTTCGCTGGATCTGCACTCTGCTGCCGCTGTCAAGTGGGAAAGAGGCCTTGCAGGAATCCGTCCGGGACCCTGGCTCTCCTGGCTGTGGTTCATGTATTGTATCCGAGGCGTGCAATCGCATGTGAGCATGTGTTTACAGCTCCAGTTAGTCTTCATCTGCCGCCTCCAAGCTGCCAGTCGCCAATGGGGAGAACCCGATCGTCTGGCGACCTTTCCAGTGTATAATTTAGATCCAGGAAAGAGATCACAAGAATGATTCTGGATTCCTGATGTTTGTAAATGAAAGGCAACTATTTATAAACAAATAATAAAACCAATGAAAATGGGATTTTCTTTTTTTTTTAACAGAAGGAAACCCCGAAAATGCTGGAGTACAATACTTTTTTTTTTTTTTTTTTTTGCAGATTAGGAAACAGAAACCCAATGAGTGATCATGGTGTATTTTAGCACACAGCACCGAGTTTGGCTCCAAAGAATTTCTGCATGTGTTTGTTGATTGAAACTTTGTGATTACGTGGCTTGCTCTGAGAAAGAGTCTCTGAGTCAAGCCCGAGCTCCATAAGCTTGGATTTCTTAGGCTATGCCTGGGCAAGCTCAGTGAACAAATAACTACATTCACAAATCGCAAGCTTGTGCTGAATCCAGAGATGCAAGTCTGCACACATTGGCCAATGACTCAGGCTCCCCGGTGCTTCTTCAATACAACAAACGGCTGTAGCACAGCTCAAAGCAAGGACAGCTGTCCTGGTCTCAGTGGCCCCATTTGCATTAAGGGCATTCTGTGGTCATTTGTGTTCCCCTGGAGGTTGACATTTCTTTCACGATCTCTCTGGGGAAGACATTTTTTTCCATCCGCTTTGGACAAAGCTCTTGTACCTCCCACACACCATGTGCTCAAAAGCCTGGCCCCCTGCCTGATTTCCTAAGCCTCCCCCATCCCGCACCTAGCCAGCTTCTCATTCTGACTGTACCCATGTGGACACGGCATGGGATTATACACTTGGCCTTCCACATGATCATGGTTGCAAAAAAAAAAGCTCACACTGGTTGCAAACCTGTGTTTCATGGGCAGAGTTTGTGCCACTAATGAGACTGAATGAAAAGCATCCACAAGATCCAGGAAGGCGTGGAAATCCCCTCGCGAACGCAGGACAGACCTAAGGGTTGCTATTAACCAATGGGCTTTCCACAAATGTCAAAACCATGGGCACCCTTGGAGACTCACTTCTGATTTCACTTAGGAGTCAGGGGAGAGTCTCTCCTGTCTCGATTTTCCCTTCTGACTGGTAATCCGGGTTGTGGAGCCTTGGAATGGCCCGTTTCTGATTTCTACACAAAGCCTGCATTTTCCTGGCTGTTAGCATCTCAAAGACCCGTGGGAAAAAACAGAGAAGGAGAGGGGCTGAGATTAGTCCGTTCTCTGCTTTATGGCAGCTCTTAGGAGAGACTGCAAGGGAGACGCTAAGATGATTGGCAAAAATGCGATTTGGGGTTTCTCTGGATTTAAACCGGCTATGTTTTCCTCAGCCTTGCCACAAGGAATCATTAGATTTCACTCGCCGTTCCACCTCGAGAGCTCAATGACGCGCTTTGGGATTATTATGGGATATTTTTGGAAATACTTGGATGGAAGGAGAAGCTAGGACTTTGTATTTTAAAGATATTCTCCTGTCTGATTAATTCCACATCAAAGGAAAAATCGTGTTGCCGGATCTGTTATAAGATTAGGACAACTTGATCTTTTTTTTTTTTTCTGTTAAAAAAGAAAAGAAAAAAAAAAAAAGATGAGAGTACTTTCCAAAGTTCATAGAAAGTGGATAGGGCGATTTGTGTGGGATATACAAGGTCTCTCTGCCCACAGGGCTGCAGCAAAGGATGCTGAACCAATTCAAGGTAGCACATCCAAGCACGGCCATCCAACCAGCAAGGTTTCGTCTTTCGGCACCAATATAAACTTTCCGTTCAATTGGAGGTTTTCACGTATTTTTTGGAACTATTCTCACACTGTGACATTTTGCGCAAAAACAACACTTCCCGCGTTTGGTGGGCTTCTACCTCTCTGGCTTGTTTCCTCTCTCTTTAGAAATATCGAGTGTGATTATGCACTGGCTAGTCCAAGGAGATGCTTGGAAGCCAAGAATTTTGCAGTGTTTGGAACACTGGAGCCTTGTTAAAGGTAGGAATGTTTCAGATGCTAAATCTCCTTGGCTTAGGAAACCCAAGGACTCAACTTGCAGTAAGCCTTCCTGGTGGAGGGGACCAGCCTCGCCTGGGATTCTGCAGGCGAGCGAGACGGTGACCCCAGAGATGGAAATTCACAAACAGCTTCACCCTTGCCCCTTAGGAAAACGTGCCCAGAGAGCTCCGAGTCACTGCCCTGAGGGGACAGTGCTGGCTTCCCAGACACAGTCCAAGAGGTGACTTTATTTGTAGAAGCTCAGAAATAAATCTGCAAAGTCCTATGCAAGAGAACTGATTTTTTTAAAAAGATTTATTTTTTGAAAGGCAGAGTGACACAGAGAGAGACAGAATCTTGCATCTATTGGTTCACTCCCCAATGGCTGGGTCAGGCTGAAGCCAGGAGTCCAGAGCTCCATCTGGGCCTCTCACGTGGGTGGGCGGTGCCCATGCTCTCGGCCCCGCCTCTACTGCCTTCCAAGGCACAGTGGCAGGGAGCAATATGGGAAGTGGAACAGCAAGGACTTGAACTGTAGCTCTGATATGGGATGCCAGCATCATCGGGTGTGGCCTCACCCACTGTGCCACGACACAGGTCCCAAGAGAACTTCCTTAAGTCTCATTCATTCCTTGAGTCATCTTCTCTGCCCGTGTCATAGGCCCATGCCACATTTCGTATGCCGTAGGTTTCCACTTATACCTCTTTTGACCTGCATTATTATGGCATACTATCAGATGGCTTGTTCTTTGGGTACAACCAATAATCCCCCCAAAGGCATGAATGTGAAGTGACCCTTCCACCCGCAGCTTCCTGCTTTGGGGGCAATGTGGCTTTCGTGCGGTTTGATTCCAGCCAAGGTCCAGGCACCAAGTTCATGAACAGGGCACAGGGCAGTACTGGCTTCCTTCCTTAATTCAACAGAGGACAAATGGCTGGACGAGGGACCGCCCTGAGAAGTCTTGCATTAGTCTGCATCAGCTCCCGGATGTGTGGGCTGCTCTGCCAGGAGGGTGTCTTGCAGAGAGCTGGGGAGCCCTGAGCGTTAAGTAACAGCCGGGACCTCTGTCAGGGCTAACTGCTTCCTCCCCCTCATAAAACCGCTATCATCATCAGTCTCTGTTTATTTTCCTCCTGCGTTTTCATTTGCTTAATGGATTTCAGCTGAAGGCTTTGCCCAACGTCTGACCGAAGTCAAGTCTAATAAACACCTCAAAGACACAGCCGGCGTGGTTCAGCACTTTCAGAGGTGATGTTTGTCCGATTTCCACCTTTGCTGCTGCAGACACAAGGGCTGTGGGACCCCCTGGACCCAGCTCTGTAGCTTGGGAGGCTAAGAAGCAATAACCTAGACCAGCCCCACTCGGCGGCTTCCCTCCCTCTGCCTCCTCGGTGGCCACAGGCCACCCCACATGCCATCCTCTGGTCTTTGGGGGGCTCTGCAGTCTCCCTCTACTCTGTTCCGACTTGCTTTGTCCACGCTTCCTTTACCCTATTCATAATCAGGCAACTATAGGTCAACATGGAGAGCCCCCCCCTCCAAACTCCGGAATTTTTTAGGAAGGAAAGACAGAATGGTAATCTGGCACACACAACCTGTGAGAAGTCACAAAGGTTTCCATGGATGAAATGAACATGTGGGTTTCTGTGGGTAGAACCAGGGAAGCGGCCTGAGACGTTCTGAAGTGACTATGTCAGGGCCACAGGGATCAGTAACAGGCGCGGCGTTGGCGCAGGGCTGAGCTGGCAGTCGCCGGCTGGGGTCCTTGCCAAGGTGATCTCTGTGCAAGGCTGGGATGCTGATGTCATGAACATGACCAAGAAGCACCTATCTCCTGTGTTTATCACAGCTCTGTTCATAGGAGCTGCATGGAATGCTCTCAGGTCCCCAAGATGAACGAGTAAATAAGGAATATGTGGTGTGGATACCCAGTGGAATACTATTCAGCCATGAAAAAGAGTGAAATTCTGTCATTTGCAGCACAATGGATGCAGCTGGAGGACATTTTGTTAAGTACAATAAGCCAGACACAAAGACAAACACCCCGGTGTTTCTCATACATGGAAACTGAAAATCAAAAAGAAAAGGAGAAATAAAAAAAGATGTGACTGTAGAGATGACTAGAGGGTGGGATAGATGAGGCAGTGGGAATGTCGGGAGGTGGGTAACAGATATCAAAATGTAGAAAAAAATGCTTGAGTTCCACAGCACAGAGGGGTGACTGTAAGTGGAAATACCCTCTGACCGTAGTTGGCTGTAACTTAGAGTAGGATTGAAAGTAAACCAGAACTGTAGTTGACCATGACCTGTGACTACAGTTGGCATCAACCCGTAGAGTTGACAGTCTATAGGACTACAGATGACTGTAGCCTAGGGATAGAGTTGACAGTGACCTAGGACTATGGTTGATATAACCTAGCACTGACTAGAGTTGACAGTGACCTAGGACTGTGGTTGATATAACCTAGCACTGACTAGAGTTGACAGTGACCTAGGACTGTGGTTGATATAACCTAGCACTGACTAGAGTTGACAGTGACCTAGGACTGTGGTTGATATAACTTAGCACTGACTAGAGTTGACAGTGACCTAGGACTGTGGTTGATATAACCTAGCACTGACTAGAGTTGACAGTGACCTAGGACTGTGGTTGATATAACCTAGCACTGACTAGAGTTGACAGTGACCTAGGACTGTGGTTGATATAACCTAGCACTGACTAGAGTTGACAGTGACCTAGGACTGTGGTTGATATAACCTAGCACTGACTAGAGCTGACAGTGACCTAGGACTGTGCAACCACAGAGCTCCATCAGCTCCTAGGACTGACTAGAGTTGACAGTGACCTAGGACTGTGGTTGATATAACCTAGGACTCACTAGAGTTGACAGTGACCTATGATGTGTTTTACAAGGGACTAGAAAGCAGGAGCTCCAAAGCCCCAAAGAAATTATACAGGAATGGAAATGTTGGGTATCATGATTTGATCTGTGCATGCTGTAGAAATTTCTTAAAATATCATAGCAATCCATATATATATATATATATATATATAGAGAGAGAGAGAGAGAGAGAGAGAGGAGAGGAGAGAGAGAAGGAATCTTCCATCTATTGGTTCACTCCCCAATATAATAATATTACATATATATTATTTTTATCTGGCAATAAAAACACTTAAAACCCCATGGAATTAAAATTACTTTTCCAAAGTAGCTGATTCAATGGTTCTTAGCCTCTTTGGAGTGGTCCCTGAAAATCTGATGAAAACCCACCTACACAAGGTTCACAGGGAGTCCACCCCAAAAACCCTACTTGGACCCACCTTACAAATCCCCAGCTGAAACGCTGTGCCAATGCATGGCGCTTGGCAAAGCCAGGATCATTTCTGCACCCCCGGAGGTAGCTGAGAGGGATCCCCAGCCACCGATATAAATGAGAGATTCCGGGGTGTCAGTTTCACACCGTGCACGATGTTTTCATTGCCAATTACACCCCAGTGAAGAAAGCCAGAACTTGACTGGATGAGACGGAAAGTGTGTTTTTCATTCGATTTCTCCAGGGACTCTTTCTGAAACATGGATGTCTTTGAACTTCACACAGATTCATCATAGATTCTCTACTTTCATTTTTGAATTAATTTATTTATCTGAAATGCATAAACCATAGAGAGAGAGAGATTTTTTCCACCCCCTGGTTTACTCCCCAAATGCCTGCAACAGTTAGGACTGGACTAGGCTGAAATGGACACAGCAGCTAAATCCGGGTATCCCACGTGGGTTGCGAGGCCCCAAGCACTCGAGCCCTCACCTGCTGCCTCTCAGGGTGGAGCAGCAGGAAGCTGTGTAAGACAGTAAAGCTGGACTCAAACCCAGACACCCCGATACAGGATGCGTCTAGCCGAGTGGCATCCTGACGCCCACCCCAGATTCCACCATCTTAGACAGAAATTTGGAGTACACCCCAAGTCCTAAATTGGAGGTGACTATATCTCAGATGTTTCCCTCTGTTTGCTTTGTGCCAATGAATGGCTCTGGAAAAACTCACCATTTCGAAATATGTTTTGGAGACAGAGCTGACGGATGGCCCAGGGTGATTTTAATTTCCCTTGCTTTTTCCATGCATTCTAGAACGGAGGTGTAGAAACTGATGGCCATATTTATGGTAAATTCCAGAACACAGAAGGTGCTGGGATCATATTTGTCCCCCTGGGCCCTACGCCCCCAAGAGTGGAGATAACATATCATGAGGTATAAGAATCTCAAAGGCAGTGTTCTTATCTGGACACTGCATGTACGTAGAATGGCTTGATGGACAGCTTCCTGGGTGTCCCACCACCCACCTCACCCACTAGTGGTGTCCTCATTCCACCCCACCCACCTGCAGGTGTCCTGCCTCCTGACAATGACCTTGCTGTCCCAGACTGCGTTTGTCACAGCATCCAGTCCAGCCCCATACGGCTGAGCAAGCCATGTTTGAATTTTTGTCTTCGTCTTCAACAGTGTTAATGTATGTGGGTTCTCAGTCCCTTCTGTCGAGACCTGTTCTCTGCTCTTCATGCCCAAGTGTAGCAACGGTTTACTGGACCTAGTCCTGCTCAGCTAAAGTGTTTGCATTTTCAAGTGAGTCTTCTTGAGCAGGCATTTGGAGCAGTGGTTAAGATGCTTCTCAGGGAGCCGGCACTGTGGTATAGTGGGTAAAGTCACCACCTGCAGTGCTGGCATCCCATATAGGCGCCGGTTCGAGTCTCGACTGCTCCACTTCCAATCCAGTACTCTGCTATGGCCTGGGAAAGCAGTAGAAGATGGCTCAGGTCCTTGGGCCACTGCACCTGCGTGGGAGACCCGGAGGAAGCTCCTGGCTCCTGGCTCCGGATCAGCGCAGCTCCAGCTGTTGTGTCCAACTGGGGAGTGAACCAGCGGATGGAAGACCTCTCTTTCTCTCTCTCTGTCTAACTCTGCCTTTCAAATAAATAAATAAATCTTAAAAAAAAAAGATGCCTCTTGGGACTCCTATATCGCATATCTGCTGTTGGTGATATTTCTTAACAATCTACCTTCTGCACCAAGTCTGTCTTAGGAAACCCTGTGGGGAAAAAAAAATTACCTTTAACATTTTGGGCAGGAAAAAGGGTGCATCCATTAAAGAAATCATCATTTTTAATACAATAAAAAATACCATGATGTTGTGAATCTTACGGAAAGTTCTAGAAATTTCTGGAAATTTCCATGCAAAGTCCAGAAGCTTTATAGGCATTTTTGAAGAAGTCAATAAAAAGGTCTCTAAGCTCTGCCCTGTTCCTTAAATGGACACCAATGTCTCCAACTTCACTTCACAAAAAAGAAAAAAAGGGCATTTGGTTTCCTGGGAACCAGTCTGAATATCATTGCACCTAATAGGAGTTGAAAGCATCTTCTGTGGGAAACCCTTTCGTGAGTTTCCTGTTGCCTCAGTGTGTGTGAGGAAGGAGTCTGTGGTGTTCCCAGGCAGAAAGTCGCAATTTGCATTTTGGAAATACAAACACAGCAAGTCCAGAAATGAAGCTGAATTCCGAGGACAGAAGCAGCAAAACAAGACACACACGCACACCACACACACACACACACACACACACACACACATGCATGCGGGGAAGTCGGGCTGGCCCCTGTCCTGGGCTGATTGCAACAGTGTCGCTCCCGCTTTGCAAATGGGTTCCCTGTGCCCGCTGCCCGCCGTGTACTGCTCGTGAGAGAGCAAGGCAAGCAGTCTCGGGATCTGTGCAGCTTTCCAGATGTTTTGCACACACTTTTTTTTTTTTTCCTGGTAAAATGCCACTGTGTAACTTGCTGGGTCAACAGTGGAGCGCAATACAAAGCAAAACCAAACACAAACCAATTGACTCGGCCAACCTAGCAGCCAAGACTCTGGACTGCCTTGGAGGTGAGGTGAAGTGACAGGCTCTCATGACACCGGCGTATGGCCTCGGAATACTCTGCTCGCTTCTGGAAGTTTTTTGAAATGCTGTCCCCTGTCTTCTAGGGCCTCTCTGTGTTCTCCCCTTCACGGCCAGAATGTTTGTTTATATGAATTTAATTTTTAGGCTTACAGAAGGGCACTCAAATATAGCTCATGGAAATGGAACTGAAAGATAATTTTGGTGCACAAAAACAATGAAATGCCCACATTAGGAGGCTTCGAAAAGTTCATGGAAAATGTGTATGGTGGAAAACAGTTATGTCTGGATTTCATTTTTTTTTTGCACTCAAAGAAACTTATCTTTTACCTCCAGGTTTCCATGAACTTTTCATAGTTTCAAAGATTACAGTAGGAGATTCTGTGCATAACCCTGAGCACAGCATTCCTGTCTCTAGGCAGAAAAATTATGGATGCTGTTCACAACAGGACCCAATACATACACTAGTAACTTTCCTTTCAGAAAGGGTTACAATATTTATTATTTTTTATTATAAATAAAACACTGTTTCTTAGGGGGTGTTGTGATGCAGTGGTTTAAGACCCCATGTAAGAAGACTGCTTCCTGCATCAGAGCGCTGGGTTCGAATCCTGATCCAATTCTGCTTCTGATCCACCTTCCCACTATGCATTCTGGGAGGCCACAGGTGATAACGGAACTGCCTGTGTCCCTCCCACTCACATGGGAGACTCAGATGGAGGTTTAGCTTCCTGGTGGGCATTTGGGGAATGAACCAGCAGATGGAAGACTGACTCTCTCTCTCTCTCTTTCTCTATCTCTTTCTTTCTCTCTCTGCCTTCCAAGTAGATGAAAATGAATAAATAAACATTTAAAAACTTCCTAGAATTTTGATGTGTGATATGGGTGTAGCAATGTCCTTTCTCAGTGCAGCTGTGCAAAACCATCAAGATGACTCCTGCCCTACAGTGAGCTTGGGCTGCTGTAGAACCCGGCCATCCCGGCATCACTCGGAGCCAGCTGCTAACCTCTGCTGTGTCTTTACCTGTGCTGTAGATATAGGTAGACATGCACATGAAATCTTTTGCACTCTTGGGGCCTGTGTTGTGGCTCAGTAGGTTAGGCCACCACCTGCAAAGCCAGCATCCCATGTGGGCACCAGTTCAAGTCCCAGCTCCTCAACTTCTGATCCAGCTCCCTGCTGACGGCCTGGGAAAGCACTAGAAGATGGCCCAAGTACATAGGCCCCTGCCACCCAAGTGGGAGACCCAGATAGAGTTCCAGGTTCCAGGCTTTGACCTGGCCCAGCCCCATTCGATGTGGCTGTTTGGGGAGTAAACCAGTGAATGGAAGATCTCTCTCTCTATCTGTAACTCTGCCTTTAAAATAAATAAATGAATGCTTAAAAATCTTTTACAGTGTCTTACATATTTAAATGTAAGATGTGTGTGTTTCACACTCTCTTGCAAGCCACGTAAACATGATTTATTTGCACTTATGATTTATTTGCATGCATTTGAAAAGCAGAGAGGAGACAGAGGAGACAGACAGACAGACAGACAGACAATCTTCCATCTGCTGGTTCACTCCCCCCAAATGCCCACAACAGCTGGGGCTGAGCCAGGCTGAAGACAGGAGCCGGGAGCTCCAGCCAGGTCCCCCACTCTGTGGTTGGCAGGGGCCCAAGGACTTGAGCCATCACCAGCTGCCTCCCAGGCCATGCATCTGCAGGAAGTTGGAATTGGATGCGGAGCGCAGACTTGCATCCAGGCACTCCAATAGGGGATGCAAGTGTCCCAACCAAGCGCCTTGCCAACCACTGTGCCAAACACTCACCCTGCCTCTCCTTCTTGCAGGAGCCCCCACTTCCCCGAGTGTGTTCTCAGGATGCAGCCCTTCCCCGGGGACATCAGAATGCAGGGATAGGCAGGCAGTGGGTCCACCTGGAGGTGCCTGGGACAAGTGAGAGAGAACATGAGGAATGAGGAAGTCTTAGCAGGTGCGCCTGTGTGAGCTGGGGCTCCACGGGGCCTCTCCCAGGCTGTGGGTCTGCAGCAGCAATGCAGACAGTGGGATGAGGCAGCCAGTGGCTTCTCACTGTCTCCCTGCTCCCATCCCTGGCAGCTCCCTTGACTTCTGAGCAGTGGGGAATAGCACAGCTTCAGAGCTCCATCCCTTCAGAGCCTCGGCCAACTCCGGTAGTGCAGCCAGATTCTACACAGGCCCCCAGAAGGCTGCATCAAGTTTGGGCACCTCTCCTGACAGGGGCATCCTTGTGAACCCAGGGGAGAGCTCCCAGCTCCCAGTACCTAGTGGCACTTCAGAGGCCACCCCTAGACCCCCTCCCCATCCTCCTGAATTGTTCTGCCTTGCACCCCAACCTTTCATTCAGAGGTGCAAGATTTCTGAAATGGCACTCTGGAAAAAATGGCGAGAAGTCTTCATACCCATCATGCCCTGTGTGTGGGAGGCGGGGGCAGGGAGAGGTTGGTGGGAGGGGTTTGTCGCTAAAAGCAATGTTGCAGCCAAGGGCTTGGGTTCATGTCTCAGCTCTGCTCCTCATTCCAGCTTCCCCCAAGGAAGCAACAGTGACACCTTAAGTATTTGGGCTCCTGCCACCCGCATGGGAGACCCGGATGGAGTTCCTGGCTGCTGGCTTCAGCATAGCCCAGTAACTTGGCTGTTATAGCCACTGGGGATTGAACCAGTAGGTAAAAGATCTCTCTGTCTGTCTCTCACTCTCTCTCTCTCTCTCTCTCTCTCTCTCTCCCTTTCAAATAAATAACTATTAACAAGCTAAAGAAATGGAAAGGAAATGGATATGTATACCTCTAAAGCAAAGAAGAATGAAAAAAATGAATCTGGTCACAGTTTAGTACATTTCTTTCACGCATGGATTCCTATGACAACACTTTTAGGGGACTCTGATATGAGCCAGGCTCTGTGGTGGGCACTAGGAATGCAATGATTAAGGAGACGGATGTAGTCTCCGTCTACGGTCACGAGTCATTATGCCTGTGCGGTTCCTCTGTGTCAGTGGCTTTGTCACTTAACTATAGAGCAAGAATTTCCCCTCACCAATCAACATTCTTCTACAGTACGCAGGGTAATAGCTTCCTGTTACTTCATTTTAGAGATCCGTCCTGGTCCCTGTGACTAATCACCTTTCAGAACACAAAGGACTTTGAAATCCTCTTTTAATTTTGACAATATAATATTTCTTGGTTTTTTTTTTTTGTTTTTTTATAGCTTCTTTTTTAAAGATTTTTATTTATTTGTTTGAGAGGTAGAGTTATAGACAGTGAGAGGGAGAGACAGAGAGAGAGATCTTCCTTCCACTGGTTCACTCCCCAAATGGCCACATGGCTGGGGCTGAGTTGATCAGAAGCTGGGAGCCAGGAACTTCTTCCAGGTCTCCCAGAGGGGTGCAGGGGCCCAGGGACTTGGACCATCTTCTACTGTTTTCCTAGGCCATAGCAGAGAGCTGGATTGGAAGAGGAGCAGCTGGGTCTCGAACCAGGGCCCGTATGGGATGCTAGCACTGCAAGCAGAGGATTAACCTATTGCGCCACAGTGCTGGCTCTGACAATTTCATTGGCTTCTCTCATCTGTTCCATGATCACTAATCAACATGTTCATCTGAATGAAGGTTCATGTCATCAAGCTGCCCTGAGCAGCCTGGAACCCTGGGAACGCCTTCCGCTCTCATGGCCTTGGGTGCTACAGGTGAGAGAGCCACTCCTGTACTCTCACTGTGGACTGGGCACTTTTACAGTGCAGGGGAAGCTGGTGAGTATTGGCAGGAAGTCTCAGGAAAGTCTCAGGGATACGTTCATCAAGAGCTGGCATCACCGCCCTGAGCTCCCCCTACCAGGGTGAATCGGTGTCTGCCTTTCGCTTCTGCAAACCAAGTTCAAGTGCCCGGTTTCACCCAGGCTCCCGGGGACGCAGCTGGGACAACCCAGACACCACAGACTCACGTTCCTGCCCGCTGGCTCCTTTTGCTTTAAATGAGTCTCTATTTTTAGTGCAAGACAGAAGGGTATTCATAGCCCCGGTTTTTCAAAGCTTAGATGCTGTGCCAGGTATGCGGTTTGCCCCATAAGGACCTGGCCTGATGAAGTGCTGCACGTTGCCGGGAGCTGGGGCCATGTTCCTCTCCTAACGACAGGCTCCCGGTGGCTTCCCTGCCCTGCTCCCATCAGTCTGATCCCTGCGCCAAATTCCTGGGCTTGACACATGTAAAGAGATAATTCCCATGATTCCCCCAAGCTTGCTTTCGACTCTGTTAAAAAAAAATGCAATAAAACCTTACAGTACCAACAGCATGACTCAATGTTATTTCTGGATTTCAAAATATTGAGGTTAGATGTGCTAATGATTTGTACCGGAGCTACTTTACCAAGGCGAGCCGGGGCCTCTCGTGCCAGCCCTGCAGAGCAAGGGACAGTGGTGCGTTCCAGGTTCTACCCTTTCCATCCCAGCACACACCATGTCTGCAGGTCTCGAACCCGGAGTGCAGCAGACGGAGCCGTGAGTCACCCCCAACGCGGCAGCTGCCACTACTGGATCACAAAGGAAAACAAGATGTGATTCAAGCCACCTGGTTTTCTGATCTTGTAACACTAGCAGACTCCACAAACATTCAGAGACAAACATAATTCAAAGACACGTGGATTTGGGTGCAAAAATGCTTTGCTATCACGAACAATTTGAAGATTCCTCTTACACATGCATTTCAAAGATTTCTGGCATCTTTTCGTTCCATTTCCTATTAACCTTCTGAAGCACCCTCCTCTCTTTGGAACCGGTGCAGACTGCATCGTTTGTTGTTACTGTTGTTCTAGAAGTTTCTGGTTGGAGCAGAGTCCCCCCAGCTTCGTCCTTCACTCTCTCACTGCCAGCTCTATCGGCTCATTGACCCTCACGGCAGGCGAGGTCAAAGCAGCTGCCCAGAATGGCTACAGGGTAATCTGCTTGTTTTGACAAGAAAAGTCTTGGCTTCTCTGAGAGTTTAACTGTCTGCAAATGCCACAGCGTGTAGCCAGCAGGAGGGACCTGCACATCCCCTGAGTTGACTGCCTGCCTGAAATAAAGGTTTAACCCAGGGAGAGAGCCCCTGGCATGTCTGAATTCTGCTTTCTCTCTTTATTGGACAGAGAGCGCCTTCCTCGGCACACGCCCCTCCCCGCCCCTCCCCGACATTTCTGGGACTGTTTGCTCCATTAGCCCAGCCGTTGGCCTCAGGCAAAGACAGCTCACAGCGTGGGAATGGAAGTCACTCATCTGAAACCCACGACAAGGACAAAAAACCCAAAGTACAACAAACAACTGAACAAACGCACCCATCCATCTAGGTGTTCCCCGCATGCCCCTTCATTTAAACTTTTATTTCCGCTCCCTTGTCTTGTAACTTCTGTAAAGTTCAGGTGTAGGAATGCTGAAGGGGAGGTGGAGGGCAGTGACAGTGGTGGTCTTGGAACCCTGTTGTTACCTGAGCCCTCCAGGTCCCCAGGGGGCTGCCCGCCCACTAGGAGCCACATGTACCCCTAGGCTTTCTTCAGCTGAGCCTTGAGAACTCCCAGGGCTCATGCAAACCTACTGGGTGATTCGGAAAATCCATAAGGTCCCAGCCAACTGCAGCTGGACGTCACCAACCACCAACTGGGGACATCACAGTAAGCAGAGTCCTCCCTCCAATCCCTCAGCCCCGCCACCTGGCTCTCTCCTCCTCCCACGCTCGCCCCCTGAGAGAACTGGAAAAGGAAATCCCACTGCCATCTGCAAGACTCAAAGTCATGGCCATTAACACCCGTGTCAGAGAAAGGAACCTGGGTTCTCCGACCTGGTGGCTGATGGGGGGCTGATCCACGAGGAGTCACGGAACGAGACCTCCCCCAGTGACACAGGGTGGGCAACTCACGTTTCATGGCATCCAAATTTCCACCTCCGAAACAGAGTCAACATTGCCACCGCCACTTACGGATATATGTGTAGACAAAGGAAGGTTCCTGTCTTAAAAGAACTGGAGTTGGGTCTCCACTCCACGAGTTTCGTGTTAGTCCCTGTCTTTGGAAGAGAGGTAGATATTCATTTATTCCAAGTTCTGATCTGGAGAGCTCTGTATTTCCATTTATTATCCACTTTTTCCTTTGAGGAAAAAAAATATATATGATAGGTAGATAAAGACATAAATAGATGTAGATAGATGATAAATACATAAATATTTGATAGACAGATACCCAGACAGATGCCAAATAGACAGATAATAGATGCTAGATAGATACTTTACCCAAATTAGAAGATATTCCTCTATGAGCCAGTGTTGTAGCTTAATGGGTTAAACCACAGTCTGCAATGCCTGCATTCTGTATGGGCAACCAGTTCGAATCTCGGTTGCTCCACTTCCAATCCAGCTCCCTCTTAATGCTCCTAGGAAAGCAATAGAGGATGGCCCAAGTGTTTGGGCCCCTGCTACCCATGTAGAATACCCAGAGGAAGCTCCTGGCTCCTGGTACAGTCCTGTGGCCCTTGGGGGAGTAAACCAGTGGGATGGAAGAGTTCTCTCTCTCTCTCTCTGTAACCCTGCTTTTTGAATAAATAAAATAAATTTTTTAAAAAAGAGAAGAAAATATTACTCTAGTTGACCACACCAATGGACCGACATGAGGTGCAGAAATTATGGCTGATACACACACCCTGTGTGCCCTCCCCTGAGTATTTGAATGCACGTGCGTGCATGTGTGTGTGTGTGTGCACGCGCACAAACTACTTAACTCACAGGTGGCTACAGGTGGCTCCGGCTGGCTTCCAGAAATGGAATCCCAGTGAAGGCTGCCACTGCTTCTGCGGCTTTTTCACTCCCACGGCACCTTAGATGTGCTGGGGCCGCCATTGGTATTCACATATTAAGGACCCCTTTGTCTGACCGGAACCTCCAACCTGCGCCACACAGCAGAGAGCTGCTGGGCTGTTGGGGCTTCTGGTCTCACAGAGACGGCGCCTCCCCCCCAGCCATCCTTCCTGCCTGGGGCTCTGCTCGCTGGAGCCCCTGATGCTATCAGCATTCTTGTCCCAGTGAGCCTGGGTGATGGATGATTAATGAGCTGTAACCACAACTATCTTTGACAAAAACCAGCCCTGGGAGCACTGGGGGAGGTTGTGGCTAAAGAGGGGCAAGAGAGCTCATTTGATCCATACCCTGGTCCCATAAAAATGTCTAAGGAATTTCTTTTTTATTTATTTATTTATTTATTTTTTTGCTGAAACGGATCTCACAGCAGGTACCAGATATTTTCTGAGACAAAGCGTTTTTACCATAGGCGAGTCTGGCAGAGAGGGCGGAATGAGGAAAGAACACCCAGGTCCCCTCCACCCCCTGCATTTGGGGTTCAGTTTTCCAAAGCAGAATCATCCCCCTTGGTCAACCAGAGCTGGTGAGCAGCGACTTGGATGAAACAGCGCGCTTTGCGCACACACATGAGATCAGAATCCGTGCAAGAGGTCCGGGACGTTGGCTTTGAATAAGTTAATTATCGGGACTCTGGCTGTATGGGGTTCTCCCCTTGCTGGCCTGTGCAGTCTGTGATTTATTCCGGGAGAGAGCTGCTCACTGCCTAAGCAGACTGGACGGGCCTCGCTGAAGCCCCACGTGGTCCTATTTCACCGGCGATGTGAGCGATGACATTAGCCTTTGAGTATGTACTTCTATCCGCTAACCGATGGCTGCAAATGCTCTTGCATTAAGCACAGGTTGTAAATAACCTGCTGCCTGAGCGCTTACCCTGCTGTAATTCCTCCCGAAACCATCGCGGAGCCACTTAGCGACGCGCCGGCCAAGGAATGTGCAGCACAGCTCTGGTCAACTCCCAGTTTGGCAGCTGTGATGTCTGCTTGAAATGACAACTCCAGGTGACTTCATATATCCCAGCCCGAATTCCTTCCAACTGCTGAAAAACGGTAGCTCCCTTGGAGAGGCGAGCTGCCTAGTTCCCTCCCTCTGCCCCCTCCACTTGGAGCTGCCTTGTGCCTTCGTAGACTGGGCACCGATCATTCCAGAAAGAGAGAGGGCAGCGGGCTGAGCCTGCATGGTGCACGGCAAGTGGACTCCTTTGGGCAGGGACATGACCTAGAAGGAGATTCAGCGTGCCCCAGAGCCAGAGCAAATGTGTCACTCCCCAGAGTGTCTCGCGGGGGACACGGCAGAGCCGGGACATGCTGACCAGGACGGTCCCTTCACCTCTGACTGCATCAGAGAGGACTCACCAGACTCTTCTGTGGCAGCCCACCAGGCTGATGGTCCCCAGGGCCAAAGGGTGGAAAAACCAAACCTGAGTTCTTTGTCCTCAAATTATCAGCAAGATTAGCAAACGGCTCCTGGACCCCGGAATCCTCAAGGCAGCATCTGGTGTGGCTTCTTTGCGTGGTGGAGGGTGTGTTGGCTGAAACATGTCCAAGCCTGCAGTGGGCTTTCCAGTCCAGCAGGCCACGGCGTGGTGCCAGGCCTTTGATTCACTCTAGGTCAAGGCCCCTAAGGATACACCCCAAGGGCATGCACACATATAGGTAAGAACAGGGACTGGCTGTGGTCAGCTAGTTAAGCCGCTGCCTCCAACACTGGCGTCCCATGTGAGCACTCAAGTCCCGGCTGCCCTACATCCAACGCAGCTCCCTGCTATGGCCTGGGAAAGCACTGGAAGATGGCCCAAGTGCCTGGGCCCCTGCGCCTATGTGGGAGAGGAGTCCCAGGCTCCTGGCTTCAGCCTGGCCCAGCCCTAGCCGTTGAGACCATTTGGGGAGTGAACCAGGAGATGCATGGGGAAAGGCGGCTTTGGTTACCAAACCAGAATGCACTCCTTTCAGAGCGGGCAGGGACTCGGAGCTCACCTACTCCAGGATTTCTGTCCTGCCCAGCATGTGGGGGGGGGGGGGAAAGTGGGGCACATGGGGCACTGAGGAAGCAGTGAGGGGGCGCTGGGTTTGATATCCACCAGATCTCGGTCTTTTTGGATGAAAGGACGTGAAGTGTACGAACTGTGTTAGATGAAGCAAATCTGGGAGAAAATCATGATTCCAGTCAAGTGACAAGCAAATCGGTGCGTGCTCTATTGTGTCTGCTCCTCTTGGGTTTGGAAAGCATCAATAGCAGCGATTGTGAAGACACCAACACACCTGGCTTCCTGTTTTGACCTTGACCCTGATGTTTGTCTGGTAGACCATACGAGGCCAGTCTCCTGGCTACCTTCATTGTAGGCTCGGGGTCCTCATCCGCACAGCTGCCTTTAGAATTCAACAGTGGCAGGAATAAAAATGCTTTGCAAACTCTCACGTTTTAAATTCCTGGCTAGTGAAGGTTGAAGATCCGCTCATCTCACGCCCAATGAATGCAACAGGTAAGAAGTGAGTTGAATCCTGCTCCTTCTAAAAGTCATTTTTCCCAGACATGGTAAGGGACTCTGCCTCCAAGATGGGTTTATACCTTCCCCTGGGGTGGGGCATCTGTGTGACTTGGGGTTTGTTCCTGGGCTCCCTTCCTGGTGTCACTGGTGTGGGAGGAGGGGCTGGGGGATTTGCCTACAGCTGTTTGGCAGTCCCACGACATTGCTCTTTATTCTGGGTGTGGACTAGGGGTGTACTGGTTTCTACTCCAGGTTCCTGCCTTGCACAGAGACAAGGATTTTAGGTGTGCTCATGTCTAAGGTGCAAAAGTGAACGCACATACCTGCATGATCAGGGTTGCCACAAGGAAAAATACCCATCTTGATTGGGCCAGAAAATTGCTCAAAGTGAGACAGAGGAGGTACCTGTGTGCCACTTCCAGCTGTGTAATGGAGAGGGGGAGAGAGAGAGAGAGAGAGAGAGAGAGAGAGAGAGAGAGAGACATAGAGAGACAGAGAAGGGGGGGATCCTCTCCCCACTGTTGGTTTCTTTTATGAAGTAGGGGTGATGCTAGGAATTATATGGTACCTTCAAAAGTTCCACATGGAGCTCAACAACCATATTTTCATGGCCTGCCTCCTGCTTAGGTCCCAGATGAAGCAGATGGATGGGGGAGGGGGCGTGTTCTGACTGACAAGTAGGGGGCTAGAGTTACATGTAGGCTTCCAACTTCCAGCTCAGTAGACCTAGCTAGCTGCCTGCCTATCCCACATCCATTTCACGGCATCTGATGCTGGCTACTTGCTCTCTCTTGTTCTGGGCATGGACTACAAAAGTTTTTTGGTGAGAGTGGAATTGGACAAATCCTCCCTTGTCACCTCCTTTCAGGGGATGAGTGAGGCAGATGCTGAAGCAAGTGTCTGTGACTATGGACCAGAGCACCCCTGGCTGGCTTTGCTTGCTGTCAGGGAGGCTGTGCAGCCCACTCAGCCACCTTCCCTTCCCTGGGCGGGCCAGACACCCTGCTTTCAGACCAGAAGTCCCAATCCCCCAACAGGGGCCACTTGCACCTGTCTTGCAGAATGGGTGGGTGGATGGAGTGGGACCAGGCCAACGTATCATGTTTGTATGGGATATGGCAGGTGTCTCAGCACAGAGAGACGTCTCAGCCTCAGAAACCTTTCTGCAAGGTCCTGGAGGGGTTGACAGTCAAGTTGGGGAGGGTGGGGGCGTGTGAGTGCACTCCATGCACCTGCCCAGAGCTCTGTTTCTAAATCCCTCGAGACTTTGCTTGATGCTCTCTTTTCCAAACTATTTCAACCTCTCCCTCCCATGCCCCTGCCCTCTCCCCCACAACTCCCAAAAGCTGCCAGTAACTCTCTGTCCAGTTGAAACAGTTCTGCTGGTTTACTGTTCCCTTTTGCTAGGGATGATCTTATTATTAAATGCCTAGTTCTGGATTTTTTTTGTCTTAAAGGTAGAGAGATGGAGACAGAGAGTGCCCATCTGCTGGTTCATTCCTCATCTCCCACATTGGTAGAATGAACCCAAGGACTTGAGCCACCGCTGCTGCCCACCAGGGTGCACATTAGTGGGAAGCTGGAGTCAGGAGCAGAGCTGGGTCTTGAACCCAGGCGCTCTGATGCAGGATGCAAGCATCCCAGGTGGAATCTTGGCCACTGCGCCAACACTAGCCTTCTCACTTTTCATTTTACTGGGACCAAAGCGTCACCCTTCAAAACACGACATGATGTTGAAGATCTGTGGGCTGCCGACACAGGAAGCAGAGCTGGCGCCCAGAGCACACAGCACAGCTCAGGACTGTCCCGCTGGGATGGCCCTGGACGCCTTTTGCATTTTCCTTGCCTCTCTGAATCCCTCCTTGGAGCTTGGATGTGATGCCCACCCTGCACTCATCTCTTCATTTATAAAACCTGCAGGTAAAAAAAAAGGATTTCTCTTGAAGAACCATCACTATGGCTGCAATCAGAAGCACACGTTGCGACGGAATGGCATTGCTAACTAAGGCCTGCTCACTGGACTAATTAGAGCAGAGGATTAAATATTTGAGCTTCTCCGGGGGCTGCCACACATGGGAGTTCGAAAGACAGTCCTTGTGTGACAGCCTCCTGTGTTGACCTACTTGGGGCCATGCGTTTGGAAGACAGAGCTGCCATGTGCGTCAGTGGCAGTCCTGTGGGCAGAGGCTGGGTGGGCGTTCTGCACACACCCAGGCTGGACAGAAGCCTCCAACACATAGGGTGGAGTAAAAGTCCTGCTGGGAGAGAGAGATTTTATTGTCTGAGTCTCTGGACTCATAGCCTCTGCTCTATGCAGTGAGAGCAGCTGGATCTTACAGGATTGACTTTCTCCTCTTAAATTTGGGAGGCAGAGAGACAGAGCTCCTGTGGACTGGATCACTCCCCCCAAAAAAAGCCTACAATGGCTGGAACCGCGTCAGGGCCAGAACCAAGAGCTGAGAACTCATTCCAGTCTCCCATGTGGGTGGCAGGAACTCAAGCACTTGGGCCATCGCTGCTGCCTCCCAGGGTGTGTGTTAGCAAGACTCTGGAATTAGGAGCTAGAGGCAGGAATCGAACCCAGGCACTCCAGTGTGAAATGTGGGCATCCTAACTGCTAGACCCTATGCCCCCACCCCCACCCCACCCCCACTGACTTTTCAACCAATGCATCTGTTATGTGGGGCTTTCTTCTACATGCATCCAATTTCTTTGTGCCTCAGTTTCCGGCCTTGTGACTCAGAGAAAGCCAAATGCCCCTACTGTGTTGCCTCCAGATGAACCCCAGGTCAACGGTGTTTTAACTGGACACTGAGGACAAAGCCATTGGAAGTGTTCACGTCTGTGCAAACCAGTTGGAAGCAACGCTCTCCGTTGCCATCAGCCGTACCTGCCGAGAGCACTTTTCACCCCCCCCCCCCCAGCTTTGTGTGGAGGACCTCTGCAGGTTCTGAGTGTGAGATTTACACTCTTCACTGCCAAGGGTATTGGCGCTGTGCTATCTGCCACAGGGCGGGGGGCGTTGGGCTGATGCTGTGCTTGGGGAAGGCGACTCAGGCAGCTCGGTGCTGGTGATTTCCATGGGATTTTGTCTGACTTTCTCTGCTTGCCGTGAACACGTTTGTTCCGTGTGACATTAGGACTGAGCGTGGAGAATGTCCCCCTTGCAGATTAGAAGCCTTTGAGAGCAAAATGCACATCAAATTCATCTTTATTTTCTCCCAGAATGCATTCATTGGCTCAGCGTTTAGTCCAAAGACATAGCTTTTTGAGAGGAGGAAAAGTGGATGGTTTGTGGATGCTTTAAAGTCAATTCATTTTCCATCTGTTTGCTTCAAGCCACTCATCACAAATGCCTGCACACAGCTCTCCAGTTGCCTGTGACACATCTTTCCTTCTTAAGCCAAAGGAGACAATCTAAGGTGAGATACAGACACGGTGCAAGAAATCAGAGACCGCTGTGGCCAGCGTTTGAGTATAACTGTCACAGAAGTGACAGATGAGAAATGCAGAAGAGAACATAGTTCATCCAAAAATGAGGGAAACAGACTTTACACTCTAGTCTTGTTAAAAAAATTTTTTGAAGACACATCCAAGAAAAGTCCCCAGCAGCTTTGCTCATAAGACCCCCAAGCTGCAAATAATTCATGTGTGCACCAACAGACACGTGGGCGAATATGTGGTGACGTGGCCTCCCAACAGAACACCGTCTGGTAAGGCACAGTAGCCCACAGAGATGCACAGAGACACACGCATGCATGGAGGCAAAACGCAGGGCGGCAGAAGCCAGACTCAAAGAGCGTACGCTGAATCGTGGGGTTTCCAGCAAGTTCTAGAAGCCCAGCTGCAGTTTTGGGGACGGTTGTTTTCTCTGAATGGGGGCACGTGTGATGAGCAAGGGGCTTCTGTATTTCGATGTGGGCGGCGTTTGCAAGCTTAGACATGATATCAACCTGTATCTTTACCAGGTGTGCTATGTAACATACGGCAAGAAAGACCAAAGACGTCAAAAGCGCTGCTATTCACTGAGTGCTTACTATGCACTAGGCAAAGCGTTAAGCACATCAGACTTGAATAAAAATGAAGCCATTTGGCACAGGTCACGGATGCTGTGTGCAGGATCCGGACTCAAGCCTGCTTCTCGATGGCAGACTCCAGCTCTCCGCGCGCACTGTGGTCCCTGCTCTCCTGGGGAGGGCTGATCCTCCGCCTTGGGGGGAGGAACTTGGCCCAGAGCAGGTGGGCTGGGGAGGCGGCAGCCACTTTGCTCCAAGTGTCTGTTTGACAACAATAAAGCTCTGTTGCCGTATTAATGGGGCTGTTAAAACATTTCCCTTGCTGTTGGTTATGTCCAGGGCCCTTGCCAAGTCTCAGGGACAGTGGCTCGATTGTTGCAGGAGGGAACTCGCCAGAGAAGCAGTGAATGGAGTTTTCAATAAGGCACGGAGGTAGGAACAGAAAATGCATTCTTTGCGGTATGTCTTCACATTTGAAGTTCCCTCTGGCCGGATGCTCTTTTGGGGAAAGAAAACCAAAAATGAAGTTTCAGAACACAGCCCTCCCTCCCTCCCCTCCCTCCCATGGACTGTTCTCACAGCTAAACTTAATTATGATAATTTAATTTGCTAGAGGCATGAAGTTTCATTTACATTTATTCAAGCGACATTTACTGTCTTAATATTCATTAGCGAGGGGTCAAAGATGTGAGCCCACAACACTGGCACCCCGAGTCATGGTCAGGGTCACGGTCCGCGGAGCCCCTCCAGCCCCTGACTGCTCCCCTCTGGTCTGCTCACGGCTTCCTCCCTGGCTTTCAGAGTACGCCATCTTGTGTGCACAGTCCCCACCACGATGTTCTCGCTGGAGGGGCTCTCGGGAGAGTCCAAACTGGGCCACAGTGACAGCACCACAGGTGACTTGCTCCCAACTCCAGGTGCTCAGAACTGCTGATGGTTGTGTTGGAAGTCTTGGGAGCTGACTCTGTTCAGGAGACAAGACAGTGTCACAATCAAGAGCTCTTATCATTGAAAGGATCACCTGGGGCGCATCATTAGGCCTCTGTTAGGGGCCTCCATTTGTTCAACTGCAAAATGGGCACAGTGACTATCTCAGAGGATGCAGTGAGGATGATTCTAGAAAGTTGAGAGCCTTGCATGTGGAGGGAACTCACCAAACTGTAATTGTGATGACAGCTAATTCAATATCAGTAGCTCCAAGCATGACTCTTTTCTGCCCATGGGAGAAGAAACAATGTAAATAAAGGCTACAATGCCAAACTCCTACCTACTTGGGTATACACTAGACCTGCAGAGGCTCAGGCTTCCGAACTTGCTCCAGGTAGGATTTCTAAAGGAGAGACCCATTTGGGTGTAACCTAGGCTTCAAAAGAACCTAGAGTCCTAGTTGGAAACAGAGAAATAATAGTAATAATAAAGGTGAAAAGAATTGTAATTTTCAGACCTGTGGATTAGTTCGTGTTGATCATAGAGGCAAATATTTTTGGACAGTTACTCCACGCTAGAAGAATCCAGGACGAAGCGGAGTTGGGTTTCTGTTAGCTGGGCCGCGGGGCTGCACAGTGTCTTTCCTCCCTGGCAGTCCATGGGCAGCCCCAGGGACACTGGGACATTCTCAGAGGCCCTCTCTCATCAGCTCCTGGGCAGTCCACCTGCCTGACCCGTGAAAATGAACACTGATTTCTATTTTCATTTTGGATCCCTGGTTAGAGTTTGTACCACTGTTTTTTTACAGCTGATCTAGAATAATTTAAAAAATCCAAGTGGAGCCAGCCATGTTCAGTCGGGGCCCAAGCGGCGCACGTGAGAACGTGTTGTGAGCAGCCTTGTGAATTCAAAACACAATCTCTAGGTCCTGCCCCTTGAGTGATGACTGCTTTCTGCAGTTTTCCCTTCCTCCAGTAGGTGGCACTCCTGAGTGAGGCTGCTTGCCTAAGGTGATGGCGGTCAGAGCCCATTGAGCTCCTATCTTGCAGGAGAGGATCCTTTGGGAACCCCTGAGAGACACGAGGCAATGACCACTGTGTGTCTTGGCCACCCAAGGGAGGCAGAGGCCAGCTGAGGACAGGTGAAACCAAAGGACTGGTGAAACCGGTGGAAGAAACAAGACTACTACAAGGTCTTAGTACATTCGTCACGCTCCTCTGGGTGATATTTTTAGATCTGAAAGTAGCGTCAAGCTGATCTAGAACATTCCATCCTCCCATTGCTAACCGGGCTTTCCTCGCTAAGCACTGCCGGCTTGGGGAGGGGCGATCGAGCATGATATGAGGTCTGTGACTTTCCACTGGGGCAGGCTCGTGTGTTCTGTGCTGCATTGCAAGACACCTGCTGATCTGAGTCTAGGAAAATGGTCTGAGGTTCGAGCAGTTTTCTGTATCTTCAAGATTGAATTGTTACTGCTTAGAAGCTGAGGGATGCATAGCTGGTAGGGAGGTTTTTTTTTTAATCGGCCTCTTGGGGCAGGAGCAACCAGTGAGAGTCAGACTGGCAGATGGAGCTCTCAGCACAGAACATTTTCCTCTGTTGGCAGTGAAAAGTCTAGAAGGATCCTACCGGGATCGTAGTGCTGTCCCTTTCGTTGGTTCTGCCATGGGCCACACCAGGTTTTCTCAACTTCCACGCCACCGACATTTTGGGCTTAGAGGGAGAATGTGGGGACTGTTCCAGGCACTGTTAGCATCATCCTGGCTTCTTCCCAGCAGATACTGGGAGCACCCCAATTCCAATCGCAACAGCCAAAAATGTAACCAGACATTGCCTGGGTTCCCCTTGGCCCACTGGCCCACCAGGTGAGAATTACAGATCTAGAGCCATTTATGTAGCAAAGAGCCATCAACATTTCCAGATTTGTGGTCAGTGCTGTCAGGTTTTGCGTGTAGCAGTCAAGTGCACTTATTTCCAAGGATCCTAAGTAAAGACATAACAATAACTCAGCACCCATTGTGAGAATCATGTTTTGACCTTGCCCAACTTGGGCAACATGATTGACACATGTCATTAGCGGTTTTAGCTCTTGAATGGGAGTCTGTCATGTTGGTCTTTTCCAGTAGGTCATTGCTGATTTATTTTAACATTTTTATTTACTTGGGAGGCAGAGAGAGAGAAAGAGGGAGAGAGAAATTACCATTAGCTGACTTATTTTCCCAAATGCCTGTAATGTCCAAGCTAAAGTCAGGAGCCCGGAACTCAATCCAGGTCTCTCACTGCACATGAGCCATCACCTGCTGTCTCCCAGAGTGTGCATTAGCAGGAAGCGAGCGTCGCCAGCCGGAGCCAGGACTTGCACCCAGGCTCTCCAGCAGCCTCTTAAGGGCTGCACCAGATGCCTGCCTTGTGTCGCTTTGCTTGCTCGTTTTCTGGTCTTGCAGCCTTCTCCTCTCCTCTTGAATTCACTGGTTTTCTTCCTGCTCTGAGTATACGGAAGATGATCCCCCAAATCAACCTGTCACTACGGCCCTGGTGCGCATCACTGTTGGGAAACCCACATAGTTTTTTTCCTGGATGTCCCAGGCCCCTCTTTGCTCTAACGGGAGGGTCGTGAGACTGCTGGCACAAGCCTACAGACTTGGTGGGGAGGAGGATTTCAATTGACCACGTGCGCATCTCTTGAGGACTCAAGCAGCCGGCTGTTCTCCAGTTTCATCGCTGGGAGGGGCCTTGGGGCAAATCACAAGCAGGTAGCTCGTTTCCCAGAGCAACGGCCCAACATGCACTGGTGCCTTCGCCTCGTGGGGCATGCTGTTCAGAGGCTGGTGCAAAGAGACGACAAGCGGGGCAAGGTTCCAGGTCAGGGTCTCCCGCACTGGCTGCTTCCTGTGTGACAGGGTTAGGGGGTGTGCAGCCTCACCATTCCTATCTCATGGAGGCAGTCCCAGGGCTCGCACTCCTCCCCAACTCCTACCCAATGCCCTGGGAAGGTGGGCAGGCTGATCTCATTCAGAAAGGACACTGGATGTGCCCACAGCTGCCCAGGCTCCTATAGCTGCCGCACCTGCTCGGCTCCTCCAGTGCCTTTGCTGGCCACGTGGGCCAGCACCTGCCCCTCCCACCAACACAGGGCTGCAGGCTGCTTCTGCCTCGTCTGCAGCTCAGAAGCCAACCCTGGGGCAGCTACAGGAACAGCCCAGCCTCGGCCCACGGGGTGCGTTGCTCCGAGTGTGCGCACGCGCAGCCCGAGGCCACTGCTTGGCCTTTGCGGGCCATGGAACATACATGCGCTTGCCAGACAGTTAACTGGTCAGGAACTGAAGTTGGCACGGAGTTACTGTTTTTCAGTGGTTTCTCCCTCCGCTGCATAACTTTTCTTTTTAAAAATAAGTTTTTAAACATAAGCCCTGAATTGCAAGCCAAGCCACAGAGTTCGGTTTAGCATTTTGGGGGTAGTTATTTGAATTTATTTTTACCTTGTATTCTTCAGCATGTAATCAGGGGCACAGCACCGAGAATCGGCTGCTATCCTCCCATGACAGAAGAGAAGGGAAAGGAAGCTAAATGCCTCTTTTGCATCTTCCTGCTGGGGAGACAACAGCTCTTTTTCTTTCTTTTTTTTTTTTTTCTTTTTTTTTTCTTTTTTTTTCTCTCTTTTCTTTACATAGTCAGACTTATTTCTAGATGATGCATCATCCCCCAAAATGTATTTCAGACCATCTCTTGGGGTTTTCAGGAGCCTGTTTTTTTTTTTTCTTTTCTTTCATTATATATTTGAAAGTCAGTGTTACAGAGAAAGGAGAGGCAGAGAGAGGAGAGAGATCTTCGTCTGCTGGTTCACTCCCCAATTGGCTGCAACAGCTGGAGCTGCGCCAGTCCGAAGCCAGGAGCCAGGAGCTTCCTCTGGGTCTCCCACGAGGGTGCAGGGGCCCAGGGCCTTGGGCCATCTTCTACTGCTTTCCCAGGCCACAGCAGAGAGCTGGATCAGAAGTGGAGCAGCTGGGACTCGAACCGGCACTTATTTGGGATGCCGGCACCACAGGCAACAGGTTTACCTGTTACGCCAGAGCGCTGGCCCAGGAGCTTACTTTATCTCCCTGGTTTAAAAGCAGATAAAACTGTATCTGGATCTGCCTTGGGTCTTCTTTTCACCAGCTTTGAGTACAACATGCTTATTTCTCACTCAAAGCCAAAGGATGAGGCAGTCTCTGAAAGTACTTAGCCAGGGAGCCACGTACAAGGATTTGTCAAAAGGTTTATGGAAAGGAGAATTAAAAGATCAGTTTATTTGGGTGCAAAATTTTGAAATCTGTGCCTATGAGAGATCTTCAGGAATTGCACAGAAAATGCCTACTAAGAAAAAATATGCATAGATTTTCAAAATTGTTGCACCACTAAGAAACTTACGTTTTAATTGCATTTCCCATAGAGTTTTTGAAATCGCCCCCCTGCAAGCGTCCAGATCATGAAGAGCTTCGTAAGCTCACGCCCCCTCCTGCAGTCATGGAGCCTGAAGCTGCTCACTGGTGACCAGTTTCTGGTTCTGTCGGCTTTATCTCAACAAAGATCAGAGAAAAGAACTAGAGTGGAGGTCATTTAAAGGCCTGGGAGCTGGCGCTGTGGCGCAGTAGGTTAAGCCACTGCCTTCATTGCCGGCATCCCATACGGGCGCCGGTTCGAGTCCCGGTTGCTCCACTTCCGATCCAACTCCCTACTGATGGCCTGGGAAACCACTGAAGATGGCCCTTGCTCCAATATGGGAGACTCAGAAGAAGCTCCTGGCTCCTGGCTTCCTCCTGGCCCAACCCTGGCTGTGGCCATCTGGGGGAGTGAACCAGCGGATCGCCCGGGGTTCCCTCCTGGCACGAGGCACTCTCACAAGTGCCCTCCTTGAAGTCATCTCCCTGGCGGTGATAGGGTTGGAAAATTCAGCTGTGGTCCTGCAGCCTGGGGGGACCTCATCAGACACCCCACCCTTGTGGTGGTGAGCAGCCGACAGAGACACACAACGCATGTGGGTTCCGCCCGGACATCCCGCCTCATCCCCGCTCTAGTCCCATAACCGACTGTGCTTCCTGGGTATTAAAATATCACAAGAGGTCCCTCCGGGGTTGGGGGCACGGGGCGTGGGTGCAGGCGACATGAAAGTGCCTTATCAACATGCCTTGCCCAGGCAGCCAAGAGATTTGTTTGAGCCATGAAATAATATTTATCCTGCCGCCACTGACCAAGTTCAGCTGCCTTTGATCTGCTTCCCCGCTGCAGATTTCTTTTATTTTTTTTTAAGTTTTAATTCCTTCTGCCTAGAGGCTAACACACAAGTAATGAACTTGGTAGTGAATTCCGAAAGCGTTCAGAAGATTAACTCTGCCCACAGGACTCCAGTTGCTGGGTCCTGACGTAAGGCCAACACCCCTGCATGGAATCAGCCCATCAGAGTCCGCCCAGCAAAGTGGCATTTCATGTGCCCAATCAGCTTCCTCTCAAATCATAACATGTGTGTTTAACACAAGGGCCATCTGGCCCAATCCAGTTCATAGACATATTGGTTTTAAGGTTTTAATAATCATTTTAGCTAACCCAGTTATAGTCAGCCTTCCAAGTCCACAAATGCCACATCCTCTGATCCAACCAAACACGGGTGAAAAATACTGGAAAAAAACTTGCATCTGTACGGAACGTGTCCAGACTTGTTTTTTTTTTTTTAAGCTTGTCATTATTCTCCAATCAAAATAGCCTCAGATTTTGGTATCCATGTGGGTCTTGGGACCAGTGGTGCCAGGGAATTGTTGCCTACCCAGCATATTGTAATATGTTTATGTTACCAATATTAAATTACTAATTATGTCTGTTGTGATAATCAATTAGTGCTTTTTTTCATTTTTATTTGAAAGGGAGAGAGAGATAGAGATGAGGAAGAGAGAGAGAGAGAGAGACTACTGTTTCACTCCCCAAATGCCCACAACAGCCAGGGCTGAAGCCAGGAAGCACAAACTCAATCTGGATCTCCCATGTGGGTACCAGGGACACAAGTACTTGAACCATCCACCTGCTTCTTCCCAGGGTGCACATCGGCAGGATGCTGGAATCCGAGGTGGGTTTGGGACTTGAACCCAGGCTCTCTGATATGGGCTGTGGCTCTCCCACATCTCATCCTAACCTCTGTGTCAAAAGGTTTCCCCTTAGTGGTACCGTTTGCCTTTGTTTTGTGTTGTCTGTCTCTGGGGCTGAGTCTGCGCAGCCCAGGGTGTGTTTTATACCTGCACCGGACTTCCTCCGCTGGGGTCCAGGGCAGCGCCGGCTGAGTAAAAGGTAGCAGAGTGGCCAGCGCCGTGGCTCACTAGGCTAATCCTCCGCCTGTGGCACTGGCACACTGGGTTCTAGTCCCGGTCGGGGCGCCGGATTCTGTCCCAGTTGCTCCTCTTCCAGTCCAGCTCTCTGCTGTGGCCCGGGAGTGCAGTGGAGGATGGCCTAAGTGCTTGGGCCCTGCACCCCATGGGAGACCAGGAGAAGCACCTGGCTTCTGGCTTCGGATCAGCGTGGTGCGCCGGCCGCAGCGGCCATTGGAGGGTGAACCAACGGTAGAGGAAGACCTTTCTCTCTGTCTCTCTCTCTCTCTCACTGTCCATTCTGCCTGTCAAAAAAAAAAAAAAGGTAGCAGAGGTGGGAACAGCTTCTTGCCTGAGATGTGCAGCTGTGGTTCACGGAGGACACACAGACAAGTGAGTCTGCCGCCCAGGCGGGCGCACAGCAGCACCGTGGTTATTCTTAGGCTCCTTTATCTCAAAGAGGTGATTTTCAGTTTCCTAAATGTGTTTCTTGATACTCTGGACGTGGGAAAGCTAACAGAGGCTCTCGCTGGTGCTGCTGGCCGGAGGGTCCTGGGCCACTTATCTCAAGAGCCGAATGCCCCTGGGGATGACAGGGGCCCTCCCCAGATAGGAGGTGTTTATTAGAAGGCAACAGACCCGCAGCCTCATAGCAGTGGGCTCTTCGGGGAGGTTAGGGCTTACCAGGGCCATCAGGGAGCCTCTGAAGCCATGATACTCACGGAGCTGGTGCCAGGCGGCCCGGACTCACGCAGCTCGACCTCGGGCGGCTTAGCTTTGATGCTATTCCAGGGACTTTGTGCTCTCAAAGATGAGCCTCGAAAGGGTCCGGATCCGAGTCACAGTGCCGCCTTCCTCTTTGTGACAGAATGGAGCACTGAGCAGAAGGCACAGCAGGAATGCTGGCTCTGTCTCGCTGGGGGCGTTTGAGTCATGAAGCCACAACCTGATGTCTTATCTTATAGATGGGAGGTGACCTTGCAGAGGTGACTCAAACCCCGTGTTGTGGCTTCTCTTCCACTTGCCCAGTGTGGGCAACAGTGCCTGAATCAAGAGGTCGCTTCTGAGCATGAGGAAGGGAGAGGGGACCGGCTCTGGGTGCGGCTGGAATCCCATATGGGCGCTGGTTCGAGTCCTGGCTGCTCCACTTGCAATCCAGCTCCATGGTAATGCACGTGGGAAAGCAGCAGAAGATGGCCCAAGTGCTTGAGTCTCTGCTCCCACACGGGAGACCTGGAGGAAGCGCCTGGCTCCTGGCTTTAGCCTGGTGATAGTAGCCATTTTGGGGGGTGAACCAGCATATGAAAGATGCTCTCTCTCTCTCTCTCTCTCTCTCTCTCTGTCATTCTGCCTTTAAAATAAGTAACTAAGTCTTTAAAAAATGAGAATAGAGGCCCTCATCTTCTATGGATGGTCTCTGGCAACATACGGGCACACTAATGCTGTCAATCATTCTTATTGTAGGTGCGCCTGCTGCTACCTCTTCTACAAAATTTTTTTTAATTATGAATTTATTTGAAAGGCAGAGAGGGAGAGGGAGGAAGAGAAGAAAGAGAGAGCGTCTGTCTGCTGGTTCACTCCCCAAATGGCCACAACAGCTGGGGCTGGGCTAGGCAAAAGCCAGCAGCCAGGAACTCCATCAGGATCTCTCATGTGGGTGGCAGGGGCCCAAGCACTTGGACCGCTTTCTGTTCCTTTCCCAGGCGCCTTAGCAGGGAGCTGGATTGAAAGCAGACCAGCTGGGACTCAACCCAGTGTTCTGGTGTGGAGCACAGGCATCAGAAGCGGCAGTGTGACTCACTGTGCCAACACCGACCCCGGCTGCCACCACTTCTGTCCCACCAATCAACAGCAATCGCCCTGTGTCTGCTCTGCACAGATTGCTGGAGCAGAACAAGTTCTCAGAACACATTTTATCAATATGACCGGGCCAGCACTTGGCGTACACCCACGTGGCTGGAGTCGACTCTGCCTTGCCTTCAGCTTTAAGCTTTCTGAGCAGACTTTCAGCAAGGTCTTCCCCAAGCACTTTTCAGGAAGGTGAACTCCAGGAGGAAGGAGTCAACGGCTGTGCTCCTGGCACGGCAGAACAGCTCCCTCTCCCTCCTCATGTCCTGGTCTCCCTGCACACCCCTGGCTGGAAACCCTAGGGGCCATAACTCCATGGACTCCAATAGCTGCCTCCTGAACCCCACCACATCTGCCTGTGCATGGAAATCCCTCTCTCCTGCCAACTCAGCCAAGACAAATTTGGGACTTTTCTTTAAATATTTATTTGAAAGGCAGAGTTACATAGAGGCAGAGGGAGAGGGAGAGGGAGAGGGGATGGGAGAGGGAGAGGGAGAGGGAGAGGGAGAGGGAGAGGGAGAGGGAGAGGGAGAGGGAGAGAGAGAGGGGATGGGAGAGGGAGAGGGAGAGGGAGAGAGAGAGGGGATGGGAGAGGGAGAGGGAGAGGGGATGGGAGAGAGAGAGGGAGAGGGGATGGGAGAGAGAGAGGGAGAGGGAGAAGGAGAGGGGATGGGAGAGGGAGAGGGGATGGGGGAGAGAGAGGGAGAGGGAGAGGCAGAGGCAGAGGGAGAGGGGATGGGAGAGAAAGAGGGAGAGGGGATGGGGGAGAGAGAGGGAGAGGGGATGAGAGAGAGAGAGGGAGAGGGGATGGGGGAGAGAGAGGGAGAGGGAGAGGCAGAGGCAGAGGGAGAGGGGATGGGAGAGAGAGAGGGAGAGGGGATGGGGGAGAGAGAGGGAGAGGGGATGGGAGAGGCAGAGGAAGAAAACTTTCATCTAGGAGTTCATTCCCCAAATGGCTACGATGGCTGGGGCTGGCCTAGGCAGAAACCAGGAGCCTGGAGCTTCATCTGGGTTTTCCATGTGAGTATCAAGGGCCAAAGTATTTGGGTCATCTTCTACTGTCTTCTCAGGCACATTAGCAGGAAGCTGGATCAAAAGCAGAGCAGCTGGGATTCAAACTGGTGCCTCCATATTGAGTGTCAGTGTCATAGGCAAATGCTTTACCTGCTGGGCCACAGTGCCAGCCTTGGGACCTTTCAAAAGGCATTTGACTAGATATGGGATTATGGGATATCTCTGGGCACAAGCATCATGGGAGTCCTGGTGACAAAACGTAGCCAGACATTAGTGAGTAAACAGGTGTGTGGACAACTCTCCCAAGTCCTTGGTGAGGGAGGGGCGAAAGCCAGCACGTAGAGGGTTCAGGAGCAGGCTAAGAGCTCTTGGGGCAGGCGTCCTGCCTTTTGGGGATGTGATGCTTCCCCAGATGAAGAAGGTGAGAGCAAAGAACCATGGGGAACAAAGCAAGAAGAGGAAATCCGTGGCTAAACAGCACAGTGAGCACAGACCCAGGACAGCCAGAGAAAACAGGGGCAACACTGGCCAGTTGATGTTTCAGGTTGAGTCACGTTCCCGGCCTGGCCATGTGTCCGAGGGTCCACTTCTCCAGAGCACAGGTGGGAAGCGAGGGCAGGTCAGGGCCTCTGCGTGAAAGCCAACAAGCTCATCAAGTGCTCATGTGGGGTCCTGTTCAGCCCTGGACCTGGTGCCAACTTGGTTCCCCTCCTGGGTGGCCGTGATGTCACAGAAGCCACCACGCGTATCCAGAGATCAGTTACCCAATCGCCTCTTCCCTGGAGACCGCCCCTTGTGTGCGTTCCCGGCAAGTGAGCCTCCCAGCCGTCTTGGCCTCCCAGCCTCCCAGCAGTCTTGGCCTCCCAGCCTCCCAGCCATCTTGGCCTCCCAGCCTCCCAGCCATCTTGGCCTCCCAGCCGTCTTGGCCTCCCAGCCTCCCAGCCATCTTGGCTGCTCTGCTTTTAATCCAGCTCCCTGCTATTGTGTCTGCATCACAGAGGAGGGCCCCTGCCCCCAACGTGGGAGACCCAGATGGAGTTCTTGATTCCTGGTTTTGGCCTGGCCCAGCCCTGACCATTGCAGCCATTTTGAGAATGAACCAGCAGGCAGAAGATCTCTTTCTCTCTCTCTCTGCCTCTCCCTCTGCTCGCTCGCTTTCTCTCTCTCTCTCTCTCCCCCCTCCTCTCTCTCTCTCTGCCTTTCAAATAAATAAAAATAATTCTTAAAAATAAAACCTCTGCATTCCTATGCCTCCCCATTCTTCTTCATCTTCTGCAGAAAGAAAGCCACAGCAGGCCAGCACCGTGGCTCAATACACTAATCCTCCGCCTGCAGCGCTGGCACCCTGGGTTCTAATCCCAGTCAGGGCGCCAGATTCTGTCCCAGTTGCCCCTCTTCCAGTCCAGCTCTCTGCTGTGGCCCAGGAGTGCAGAGGAGGATGGCCCAAATCCTTGGGCTCTGCACCTGCATGGGAGACCAGGAGAAGCACCTGGCTCCTGGCTTCGGATTGGTGCAGTGTGCCAGCTGCAGCACGCCGGCCACTGCGGCCATTGGAGGGTGAACCAATGGTAGAGGAAGACCTTTCTCTCTGTCTCTCTCTCACTGTCCACTCTGCCTGTCAAAAAGAAAGAAAGAAAGAAAGAAAGAAAGAAAGAAAGAAAGAAAGAAAGCCAGCCAGCCAGCCACAGCTTTCTCTCCAGGTAAAATGGACTGCCCCGAAGGGCCTAGGGTCACTGCTGGCCTCAGCAGGCTGCCTCTGTAAAGCTCTGTGGACAGCCTCGGGCA
This sequence comes from Sylvilagus floridanus, assembly GCA_949820135.1. Taxonomy (NCBI): domain Eukaryota; kingdom Metazoa; phylum Chordata; class Mammalia; order Lagomorpha; family Leporidae; genus Sylvilagus; species Sylvilagus floridanus. The sequence continues at coordinate 18,588,037 of OX463240.1, read as the reverse complement.
TGCTATAGGTGCACCATCCATGCCAGTTTCCATCACATGTCCACAAGACATCACACAGAGAAGCAGGACGCATAAAACCCAGGCCCTTCTTCACCTCCTGTCCACACTCCAGCCCACAGAGACAAGCATCTCTCCCTTGCTTCATTCCATCACTGGGTGCCCTTCGGTTTCTCTGTCCGGAGAACCCAGCTGGGAGGCTCACCTGCCAGGAATGCACACAAGGGGTGGTCTCCAGGAAAGAGGAAATTGGGCAAGTCGCCCCAGTCAGGGCTGCACCCAGCTTTAGTCGGAGACTCCTTCCCATTGGCTGGAGAACACGGAGGAAGTATATCACACTACTGCTGTGGAAACAAACCACAAACCAAAAAAAAAAAAAAAAAAAGAAGAAGAAGAAGAAGAAGAGCTTGTTACGGAGTCTAAGGAGAAATCACTGGAACCATTTATTTATTATAAAATAACTAGCCCCACATGCGAGGCATTACTTTGAAAATTCCACAATTAGGCAAGGCTTAGTGAGCGATCTCCTTCCTGATCAACATCAAGGGCAGGCTTATTGTGTTAAGTCTAGTTTTGTTTGGTTTTGAAAGCGCTGCCTAGCACGGCTAGACTCTCTTCCCCAGCCGGCTCTGTGAATTCGTGTTGAGTGGCTTTGGGGAGCCAGGATGGACAGGGAAGGACTCGACTCACTCCCTGGGGCTTCTGTAACCTGCAGTGGAACTCAGCTTCCCAGGGTATGCTCTGGGCTGGCCTTGAGCTCACCGGGGTGTCCAAAGTAGACGAGACCCCACACTTCCTAAAGCCAGAGTTCTCCGTATCGTCTCAGACATGGAGCCTGAGACAGAGTCTGAGACCGGACTGCTTGGTGCTGGAATGTGCAATTCTGCAGTTCAGCCGCTCAGCAGAGCCCAGGCGATGGCTGAACATCCTGGGTGTCATGGAGTAGTGGGCTGCGACCCCTGCTTCCCATATAAATGCCGGTTCGAGTCCCGGTGGCTCCATTTCCAGTCCAAGTCTCTGCTAATGCGCCTGGGAAAGGAGAAATGGAAGATGCCCAAGTGCTTGGGCCCCTGCACCCCTGTGGGAGAGCCGGATGGAGTTCCAGGAGCCTGGCTTGGGTCTGGCCTAACCCCAACCATTGTGGCCATTTAGGGAGTTAACCAGCAGATGGAAGATCTCTCTCTCTCTCTCTCTCTCTCTCTCTCTATATATATATATATATATATATATCTTTATCACATCTATGTCTATGTCTACCTCTTTCTCTTTCTCTATAGCTGCCTTTCAAGTAAAAATTAATCTTTAAAAAGAAATCCTGGGTGAGCAGGCCCCTGGCACAGACTCCGCTCTTCCCCAGCATCTCAGAGCAGGTGTCTTGTGGAAGGACCTCACCAAGTCCTGGTGTCAATGTTCCACCCTGTATTTCCCAATGCGAAGCCAGCAAGCTGCTGTGATAACATCCTCAGACAATATGGAGAGATGGCTGTCAAAAATAGCTAACATTCTAACTCCCGCTGATAACTCCTGCTCGCATGTTTAACATCCTTCTGGGCTTTTAAAATGCCTGCACACAGTTTAGCAAAAGTGACTTTTTTGTTATATATCCTGTCTTGTAATTTTGTTTCTCCTATGCTATGCAAATCTTATTGTAATAAAACGATCACTTCCTTTATGTAACAAAACCATTACTTCTAAAGACTGCGTGGGATTCCTCTGTTCTTTTTCTGATGAGTGTTTTCTTTGGGTTGTTTCCAGGGCTTTTGTCTTAAAGAGAAGTGCTGTGATTGACGAATGCCCTTCTAGAGACATTTCCATCATTTTTCTCAGGTCAATGGGCAAGCCATTGGAGCCGCTTGGGACACCAGCATCCCACATGGGCGCCGGTTCGAGTCCTGGCTGCTCCATTTCTCACCCACCTCCCTGCTAATACGCCTGGAAAAAGCAATGGAGGATGGCCCAACTGCTTGGGCTCCTGCACCCACATGGGAGACCTGAATGAGTTCCTGGCTCCTGGCTTCTGCCTGGTCCAGCCCTAGTCATTGTGGCCATTTGGGGAGTGAACCAGCAGGTGCAAGACCTCTCTCTCTCTCTCTCTCCCTTTCTCTCTGTCTCTCTTTCTCAACTCTGCCTTTCAAATAACCAAGTGGATCTTTAAGGAAAACAATAAAGACGAAATAAGTTTTTTGAAGGTAGAAAGCTTGCCACGGCACTAATACTCACATGTTTAATTATCATTTTCCATGTCCTATCTTGGAATCTGTGAATAGTGTTGTGATAATCCAGCCAGCATGAGGTAACATACGATTTTCAATTAATACCCCAAGCATCTTGCCTTTGGGGCAACAGCAGAGAATTCCTTTGAGCATTTTAACAATGGTCAGAAAAAAACAGGATTCTAGAAATGGAAGGATTCGATTCAAGACGAGGAGAGTAAGAGTGAAAAGTGATTTCCTAAAAACAGTTCGGTTTACCAGGGGTCTGTGTTTACAGGGGAGCCAAGGAAGCTTTTGATGGTGGTCACAGCACTGACACCTGAGATTTGTCCACAGTTTGGATTTCCCAGACCCCAGTCCCAGGGCCTCAGAAGGAGTAAAAGCACAGCTTGCAGGGGCAACCCTGCAGTCAGATAAGGAGGAAATGCTATTCGGTGATAAAGGACCCGGGACTTCCTTTTGGGGACAAAAACTCTCTGCCCTGAAGAGCCTTTCTGGGTTTAAGTGCACCCAGAGATAAGATCCTCGGAAGAGTCCTAAGAAGGCAGAGGAGAGGGTCTGAGCACCCTGCAGGTGTGGGTGGAGCCAGTTCCCACAGCAACCTGTCTGTTCTCTCAGTGACAAACACCCAGAGAAATTCCAGCGGACAGAAAGCCAGGGTTAGCTGCGAGCTGAGGCCATCCTGCGTCTTCAGCCACTCCCTCCACTGGCCTGTCTACCTCCCTTTCCTTAGAGCCAGAGGCCCTGGGGCCACACCCCCAGAGCCTTCAGCGACTCCCTCGCATCCCAGAAGCCCCCAATACCTCCAGCTTTCCAGCCATTTCTCCCCGCCTCACTTCAGCTTTCTTTGTCTGTATTTGAGAGACAGAAAGCATTCTGATCCTTTAGTTCGTTCCCCAAGTGCCCACTGGGGACTCCATCCAGACTGGCAGGAACCCAATTTCGTTAGCCATTGCCACTGGATCTGGCGTCAGGAGCCGGAGCTGGGTATCGAACCCACGTATTCTGAGTCCTAACTGGTGTCTCAATAGCCCAGCCAAAGATCTGTCCCTGTGGCTTCAGAATTCTCAAAGCAAAATATGCAGGCCAGTTCAGTAAAATTCTCCCCAGGTTCCCTTTAATAAACTTATGTTGGACTCGCACTATCAGCCTGGTGCCACATGGGACCCTAGTAACAATCTCTTTTCCCAAGACACTCTGCTTGGAGAGAGAAGAACAGATGCCAATAACTGAATGCAGCTGCAAGTAGACTTGGGTTGGCATGTCTTGACTTCATTGGATGGGTCCTAGTGCTCTCCATGCTGTCTTGCTTAGCTTTTCCTGCTATCGCTAGCCAATGGCTTGGGACTTCCTGTTGTAGGTGACGGAGAAGTGAGAGACAGGTCAGACTTAGTAACAGATCTCTGATTCTGTATCCCAGATGGATTTGAAGAAGTTGAAACTATGGCAGGGGGGCTGCCTTGGAAGAGTGTTGCACAATCGTCCTAGGAGATGATGGGCAGCTAAGCTGAGATCTGTCCAAGAAGGAAATCAACACGCTCATTGGCTGGTTAGCAAGGAGAAAGCCCCAGGCAAGTGGAACCCAAATGAAATTTACTTACAGCCCACTAATGCAACCAGGGATGATGGTGATGCTGCCTGAGCCAGAGCACACGGGAGGGGCCAGTGCTGTAGTGTAGAGGGTAAAGCCTCTGCTTGCAGTGCTGGCATCCCATATGGGCACCAGTTGGAGTCCCGGCTGCTCCACTTCTGATCCAGCTCTCTGCTATGGCCTGGGAAAGCAGCAGAAGATGGCCCAAGTCCTTGGGTCCCTGCACCTGCACGGGAGAACTGGAGGAAGCTCCTGGCTCCCAGCTTCGGATCTGCACAGCTCTGGCTATTGCAGCCATCTAGGGAGTGAACTAGAAGATGGAAGAGCTCTCTCTGCCTCTGCCTGTCACTCTGCCTTTCAAATAAATAAATAAATAAATAAATCTTTTTAAAAAACATAAAGGTCATGGGAATGGGGTTAATAGATAATGTCTATTTTAGGGCAAAACATTTTGAAATCCATGCATAAAGCAGTCTTCAAAAAGCTCTTGGAAAATGCTAATTATGAGAAAACTATGCATGGATTTCAAATCCTGTTTGGCACCAAAATAAACATCTTTTTTTTTTAAAAAAAAAAAAAGGTTTGTTTATTTACTTATTTATTTATTTGAGAGGTAGAGTTACAGACAAAAGAGAGAGAGAGACAAATAGATCTTCCATCCGCTGTTTCACTCCCTAAATGGCTACAATGGCCAGAGCTGAGGCAATCTGAAGCCAGGAGCCAGCAGCTTCCTCAAGGTCTCCAAAGTGGGTTCAGGGGCCCAAGGACTTGGGCCATCTTCTACTGTCTCCCAGGCCTTAGAAGAGAGCTGGATCGGAAGTGGAGCAGCTGAGACTAGAACCAGCGCCCATATGGGATGCCGGCACTGCAGGTGGTGGCTTAGCCTGCTGTGCTTACTGGGGTGGCCCCAGTAAGCACCTTTTAGTTCCACTTCCCCTCAGGATCTTTTTGAAGTCCCCTTGGAGAGGCAGGACCAGCCATGGGCTCGATCTGGATGGGCTGGGCCTGTCTCTATCTGTCTCTCTGCCTTTGAAATAAAATAAGTAAATAAATTAAAAATTTTAGAAACTGAAATTTACCTGCAAGTCACAGTGATTTCTTTAGTACTTCATATATTGCCTTCCATCCTCTATAATTAGAAGGGCAAAGGGAACTTTTTTTTTTAAGATTTATTTATTTATTTGAAAGTTGGAGTTACACAGAGAAAGAAAGGCAGAGAGAGAGAGAGAGAGAGAGAGAGAGAGAGAGAGAGAGGTCTTCCACTAGCTGGTTCACTCCCAAGATGGCCACAACAGCCAGAACTGTACTGGAGCCAGGAGCCAGGAGCTTCCTCTGGGTCTCCCATGTGGGTGCAGGGGCCCAAGGACTTGGACTACCTTCTACTGCTTTCCCAGGCCATAGCAGAGAGCTGGATCAGAAGTGGAGCAGCCGAGACTCGAACCTGCACCCATATGGGATGCCGGCACCACAGACGGTGGCTCTACACCACAGCACTGGCCCTGGGAGCTTTCTAATTGCATTGGGACCCAGTCAACCACAACAGAATTCCTGGACCTCAGTATTATCTAATGTAGAAGTATTTGCCTGGGTCTCCCTACCCCATGGAAGGCTGCTCACTTACATATTCGACAGTGAGTAAGCTTCTCCGTGCCCCCTGCAGATTCCACCAGAACCAATTCCAGCACCCAATCCGGGTGGCAGGCCAGCTTCAGATACTCACTCAATACATCTGTGTTTGGGACACCTGCTAGAGATAACAGAGAGAGGACAGGAGAGTCTCCCTCTTGGATTAATTCTGCCTTTCTTCCCTGTAGATTAACCTTTCAGCTCTGACTTTTCATGGTTCTCCAGTTTTTTTTTTAAATTGTTTTATGTTAATGTGATATCAATACAAAAAGAACAGATTCAGTGTAGTTCATAGATACAATTCTAATATAGTGATACCTTCCTTCCTCCATCTCTCCCTCTCTCTCCCTCTTTCCCCCTCCCTCAACTTTTGAGATAGCATCTCTTTTTTTTTTTTTGGACATCTTTAATTTACTTTGCTGTCAAAGGCTCGCTGCCCCTCTAAATAAAGAATTCAACAAGTGAGGCTTAAGTCCATAGCCTCTCAGCTTCCGTTTCCTGAGTGCCATTCCTGGGTGTGTCGCTCTCCGAGAACCATAAGGCATCTAAAAGTTCATCGCACCCCTCATTCCCAAGGATCATCTGTGTGGACAAAGCTCCCTAATTCCCTTCGAGCTTTCTCATTTCAGAATCTATTTAGAACGAGACATAGTGCAGCATGGTCTCCTTGGTGGTCATCGTACTTTTGTTTTTCGTCTTCATAGCTTCTAACACATCTCCGTGAGAGTAGAGAAAGTGTTTATGGGAGCCAGTGATCTCATTTCTGATTTGGACTAGCAAGAATCCACATCTGATGATAGGTTTGCACTGGGGACTAAAATGTTCGTTTTTGAAGACAACACTCAAATGACTGGTTATTAGATTAAATGGATTCTAATTAGCTCAACCATCTCTTGACATAAAGAAGAAAAATCCATTTTCTTTAAAATGTGGCAATTTCTAGGAAACTGGTCCCCTGGTCCTAAATTAAAAGCAAGTTTCCACAAGTTGAAGTCATGCCTCTGTTAGCCTTTGGCACTGTCGGTCTGTGCAGTTAGTTAAATCATGGTAACAAAAGAAGACAGAATGGATGATGTTAAATAGAGGGAAATTTAGTGAGCAATTATGGCATTAGGCTGAGCCAGAAGGTGAGGGGGCTAAGGAGTGAGATATCTGCCTTTGAAACTGTGTCCTTGTTGGCACGACCTTTTCTGGGTAAATTGTATGTTTTATCCCATTCAGGAAGTGAACCCTAAGGAGAGTGTTGGGTGAGACATTTATAGGTTCTAAAATGTCTTGTGTGAACTTGCGTAACTGCTTGTTTTAAAGAAGGTGTTAAAATTTCAGTGAAATAGACTCTTCCAGAAAGCGACCCAGGTGTCTGGGGAGGCGGAAACCTTGGAAGTTTACTTTCTATGACTCCAGTGCACAAATACTGCGACTTTCCAATGGACGCCTAAGATGGGGAAAAAAATCATGAGCAAGAACATGAAGGTAAATGAACCCTGGGGACCTTTGGTTTTATTCGGAAGACATAAATCATGGAATGCCATTGGCAGTGCTAGGAGGAGCCGCTTCCAGTGGCGAGTGGAATGAGTGTTCCCTGGAGAGCTCTTATAATCCACACTCCACATGCTGAACGTTGATGGAGAGAGAGAGAGAGAGAGAGAGAGAGAGCGAGCAAGAAGAGAGTGGATTCTACTTGGCATTGTCCAGTTGAGTGATATTTTCTAGTCCATCCACATGTCTTGATTTCCCTAGCCTTTCGCTCCAGCTGACAGACTCAGCTAAGAGAACTTGATCCATCTTCTGCTGGTCTTTATTCTAAGTCATCAAGTGATCCCTTGATAGCTCAGATCCAATGGGTCTGTGTCACGGTTGGGGTACTAGTTAGGGTGATGTGTTGGGTTTGTGTCGTGGTTGGGATATTAGTTTGGGTGTTCTCCAAAAGCCCCCTGTGTTAAAGACTTGATCCCTGCAACCTTATGTTGGGGGTTAATGATAGAGTTGGAGGCTTTGGGAGGTGATCAGACTGGATTAAATGCCTTGGATGGGCACTGCAAAGTCACTGGTGATGGTTTTTGAGGAGAGACCACACAGGTGTGGAGGGATTACTCCCTGTCTCTCTGCTTCCTGGCTCATCAAGGGATTCCCCCCTACCCTGCATACAGTCTACCACCCACCACCCTCATCAGACCCAGACCCAAGAGATCACTGATCTTGGGCTGTGAACCTCCAAAGTCCTGAGCCAAAAATAAACCTCCTTCCTTCATTAGCAGCTTGCCTTAAGTATTTAGTTATAGTGATGAAAAGCTGTCTTTTAACACAATGAACTTCCCTCATCATAAGATTTTTTTCAACAGCAATGTAGAATGAAGAATCAGTTTCCTGGTCAGCTGCCACTATTCATTCATTCATAACTCAGCTGACCTACTAAGTGCCAAAATGGAGTTAAAGTCTCCAAATAAATGCTGGTGCTTGACCCTGAAGAATCAAGGCCATAATGCCTATATTGCTGTGATTCCCTTCTTTTAAAGATGAAGAAATGAGCTGAGAAAAATCCAATCCTTGTCCAGGTTTGCAAAGTCAGGAGGAGGAGTTATGATTAAAATACAGACAAGCGATTCCAGCTACAGTTATGATTAAAATACAGACAAATGCTCTCAGCTGCCATGGACCTCTGCCTCCACAGCTTCCAGGACACTCTCAGAGTTCAAGGTCGCGTGATATCATTCATCAGTCAGCCGAAGCCTGTGAAGAGGGTGAGAGAAAGTAACTGTGGGATGAAGCCATGTGTCCCTGCGCCTACAGCTTGGGCTGAGGGCATGCTGAGTCTACAGTGTGGCCATTTAAGGGTGTCTGTTGGATTGTCTCTTTGAGCTGTATCTTGCTGGACAGAAATTGCATACAGTCTTATCCTGTGTATTATGAACCAAAGCTGATACTACCCTGATGAGGCAGCAAAGAAGTGTGTCTGTCCATGCCGTCTTCTCTGCTCCTTTCAGGGTGGATCATGCAAACTTTGTCTTCATGTCCCCTGATGAGTTTGTGAGTGTCTCCATCTGAAAGCAGTTTGTCTTTGACCACGTGTCCTCCTAGCCAAACCCCACTCACCTTCAAGGTTCCTTGTAGAGGTCACCTGTCCCACAGTTTCCTGATTCAGCCCCCCTTCCAACTTAGCTATTTCCCACCTCAATGAGGGAAAATAACCTCTACCTCTTCCAGACTTTTCTAACATCTTACCTGAAACCTGCAACTTCCTTGTGGCTTTTCTCTATGTGGTCTTTTTTATTATTTTTATTTTTTTGACAGGCAGAGTGGACAGTGAGAGAGAGAGACAGAGAGAAAGGTCTTCCTTTGCCGTTGGTTCACCCCACAATGGCCACAGCAGCCGGTGCACCGCGCTGATCCAAAGCCAGGAGCCAGGTGCTTATCCTGGTCTCCCATGGGGTGCAGGGCCCAAGCACCTGGGCCATCCTCCACTGCACTCCTGGGCCACGGCAGAGAGCTAGACTGGAAGAGGGGCAACCGGGACAGAATCCGGTGCCCCGACTGGGACTAGAACCGGGTGTGCTGGTGCCACAGGCGGAGGATTAGCCTATTGAGCTGCAGCGCCAGCCTTCTATGTGGTCTTAACAGGTACCTATACCCATTTTGCCCTCCTGGACTTAAGTTTCTTGAGGACAGGATCCGTGCCAGGGTCATCACAGCATCCCCCATAGGACCCAGTACCCTTGGCATCACTTCCCCAACAGGGACATCCGCTGTTTGCTGGGTGAAAAAATGAATGACAGAGGGGAGGAAGAGAGGGACCTGAACTCTGACTCTCCCTTTCCCTGCCTTGGTTACTGTTTCCCCGTATGACCTTGAACCCTAATTAGATAAACTGGCTTCCTCCTCTGCATTAGGGTTGCGTAAGTACTAGGAGTCTTTAGTGAGACTATTGCTAGCCTGCACCCTAGGGAACTCCTCTCAGTAGTGGAAACAGCATTATTATTTCAGTAATGTTGTCCTTCAGAAATAAGCTACTCTCTGGGTGGCCAAGTATTTCCTTAACACCAAAGACCAGCCCTGGTTTTATCAGGATGCTACAGACATATTTCATTGGGGAAACTAGTTTTGTTTTTCCTCAATTAGGAGTAGAAAAATCTCATTTCCTTTCTTTTCTTTGGAGGAAGAAGCTTTTCATCATTTTTAAAAAATATTTGTTTTATTTACTTGAAAGTGGAGTGACAGAGAGAGAGCAGGAGACACCAGTTCACTCCCCAACTGGCCACATTGGTGTAGACGGAGCTAGGGCAAAACCCAGGAGCCTGGAACTCCATCTGAGTCTCCCACAATGGTGGTAGGGGCCCAAGCACTTGGGCCATCTTCCACTGCCTCCCCAGGTGCACTAGCAGGGAGCTGGGTTGGAAGTGGAGTGGCCGGGACTTGAATCCATACTCCGATTTACAACGCCAACATCACAGGCAGTGGCTTAACCTGCTGTGCCACAGTGCCCAGTCCCTTTTCATCTTTTTTCATGGAGAAAAATCTTTTTTCCTACCAAACATGAATTTGCTTTGCTTTTTGGCCCCCAATGCCACATATCAACCCTGCACCCTCCCCTCTCCCACCACCTCCATCAATAGATCAGCGCGTACATTTCTTGCCGATGCAGGCAATGTTGATCCCAGGTGAGCTGGCTGCTCTCACCATCAGGGTGCTAGAGCCAAGAAGAGAGCTGCCAGAGGTGAACTTTTGGGCTTGAGTGGATCTGGATTCATTCCTCTATAGCACTGGCAAGGAACATCCGTCTATGCCACGTTCTTCCCACTGGCCTGTGGCTTCAATGACTGTGCATACCAAGACATCAGGCACAGCAACAGGGGGAGAGAAAGGAGAGAGAGCCTTCTCCTCCAGGAAGTTCAGGCGAAAGCCAACATCCTAACCACTGTGGCCACGCAGGATCCAACTGTGTTTTCCACGGCACAGAGGTTTTGAGCTCGGTATGTTGGATGGATTTCTAAATCTCCCACATCTTCTGGCTAACTGGTGTGCTCCCAGCTGCTCTACCTGTTCGGGTTTGCTGAGCAATTATCTAGTGAAAAGAGAACAGCTGTCTCATTGAGACCAGTTTTTGGGGGGAGGGCGCAGTTTCTCAGTCAAGTGCACATGCATTCATTCGTCCAATGGATCACTATCTGCCAAGATCACACACTCTGCAGAATGTTCCAGATACTGGGCACAAGAGGATCATCATGTTGTTGGGTGACTTATAGAAGGAGGGCTGGGGCCGGCGCTGTGACGCTGTGGGTTAATGCCCCAACCTGCAGTGCCAGCATCCCATATGTGTGCCGGTTCAAGAGCCGGCTGCTCCAATTCTGATCCAGCTCTCTGCTGTGGCCTGGGAAAGCAGTAGAAGATGGCCCAAGTCCTTGGGCCCCTGCATCCGTGTAGGAGACCCAGAAGAAGCTCCTAGCTCCTGGCTTCAGATCGGCGCAGCTCCAGCCATTGCAGCCATCTAGGGAGTGAACCATCAGACAGAAGACCCCCCCCCCGCCTTTTCTTTCTCTGTTAACTCTGATTTTCAAATATATAAATAAATCTTTAAAAGAAGTATTTTCAGTGCTAAGCAAGGGGAGAGCTGCAGAGACCATGGGATGCTGCTAGAAGTGGATTTTAGCAGGAAATCACACAACGGGAGCAGAAAGGAGGCGGGGTGCTATGGCCAGATGAGAGGACAGTGGCTGGGCTGCAGGGCTGAAGTGGAGATGACAGACAGGCAGAAAGAGAGATTTTTTAAAATCAATTTCCTCAAGCTACCGCCAGCAGGAGTTGAGAATGTTTCCATCATAGGCTTTCATTCCCCAGCACAGCGGTGGATCTGTCACTCATGCTTTCTCGTTGAGGAGACCAGCCCCCCCCCCTCTCTCTCTCACACACACACACACACACACACACTCCCCACTGGAGCCCACTGCAGCTCTCAGTGTGTATCGCCCATTCATACGGTCTCCCACCTGGGGCTTAAGAAACTGGCACCTAGGCCGGTGCCGCAGCTCAGTAGGCTAATCCTCCGTCTTGTGGCGCCGGCACACCAGGTTCTAGTCCCATTCAGGGCACCGGATTCTGTCCCGGTTGCCCCTCTTCCAGGACAGCTTTCTGCTGTGGCCAGGGAGTGCAGTGGAGGATGGCCCAGGTGCTTGGGCCCTGCACCCCATGGGAGACCAGGAAAAGCACCTGGCTCCTGGCTTTGGATCAGCGCGGTGCACTGGCCGCAGCGCACCAGCCGCTGTGGCCATTGGAGGGTGAACCAATGGCAAAAGGAAGACCTTTCTCTCTGTCTCTCTCTCTCTCTCACTGTCCACTCTGCCTGTAAAAAGAAAGAAAGAAAGAAAGAAAGAAAGAAAGAAAGAAAGAAAGAAAGAAAGAAAGAAAGAAAGAAAGAAAGAAAGAAAGAAACTGGGCTACCCTCCACGGCCTTCCCAGGCACATTAGCAGGAAGCTGGATTGGAAGTGGAGCAGCTGCAGATCAAGCTGACACTCCAGTATGGGACAATGGCATTGCAGGTGGTGTTTAACCCACTGTGCCACAGCATTGGCCCTGCAAATAAGGCTTTGACCATGAACCATGGTTGTGTGAGATGTTATCACTGGGAAAGATGGGAGGAAGACTACCTGGCAACAGGATACTATTTTATTTTATTTTATTTTTTTATTTGACAGGTAGAGTTATAGACAGTGAGAGAGAGACAGAAAGAAAGGTCTTCCTGCCATTGGTTCACTCCCCAAATGGCTGCTACAGCCAGCGCTGTACCGATCCAAAGCCAGGAGCCAGGTGCTTCTTCCTGGTCTCCCATGCGGGTGCAGGGGACCAAGCATCTGGGCCATCTTCCACTGCCTTCCCAGGCCACAACAGAGAGCTGGACTGGAAGAGGAGCAACCGGGACTAGAACCTGGCGCCCATATGGGATGCTGGCACCGCAGGTGGAGGATTAACCAAGTGAGCCATGGCACCAGCCCAGGCTACTATTTTATAACTTTGTGAGCATCAAGTATTTTTTTCCCAAAAAAATTGAAACACAAGAGGTATAAAATAAGTAAATCAAGTGTTATACTTGCAAACTTCAGTTTCTTTTTTAAAATAATTTTTTAAAGATTTTATTTATTTATTTGAGAGCCAGAGTTACAGGCAGAGAGAGGGAGAGGCAGAGAGAGGTATTCCATCCAATGGTTCATACCCCAAATGGCCGCAACAGCCGGAGCTGCGCTGATCCTAAGCCAGGAGCTTCTTCCGGGTCTCCCACGTGGGTGCAGGGGCCCAAGGACTTGAGCCATCTTCTACTGCTTTCCCAGCCCATAGCAGAGACCTGAATTGGAAGTGGAGCAGCTGGGACTCGAAGCGGTACCCATATGGGATGCTGGCACTGCAGGCAGAGGCTTAACCTACTACACCACATTGCTGGCCTGAAAATGCAGTTACATATCCTCCTTTTTAATTGTCAAGCTTTAATATCCACAAAAGTCATTATTTAAAAGCAACTTGGGGCTTAGATTTTTTTCACTTTACAAGATTACCTAAAGGTACTTATTAATGGCTGGAAAATTAGAGTAAATTTAAAGTTTAAATGCCTTTCTCAATTTCAGAAGCAAAATTGTAACAACAACAACAACAAAACACATTTAATCTAGACTTTGTAAATCTGTAAGGACAGAAAGCAGATTAGTGGAGACCAGAGGCTGGAGGAAGTGAAAGTGGAGAGATCTTTCTTAGTGGAGGCGTAGTTTCTGTTTGAGTTGAAGTGATGAAAGATTTCTGGAAGTAGATCCTGGTCTTGATTGAATGACATCTGAAAGTAATTTATGCCACTAGGCTGAGCACTTGAAACAGGGCAACATTTTTGTTGCATAAATGTTTATGCAGTAAAACAGGCACCTCCCTCCAAACAAGAAATGCATTTACTTTAAACAATGGGTGCATGTTTAATATGTTTTTTTATACTTTTAAATTTATTTTCTTTTTATTTTGAAAAGGAGAGAGAGAGAGATCACTCCCTCCAATTCACCCAACATCGGGGACTGGTCCCAGCTGAACCTGGTGCCAGGAACTCAGTCCATAGCTCTGATGGGGTGCAGGGACTCAAGGCCGTGGCCATCCCCGGCTGCCCTCCAGGGTGATCCTTTGCAGGAAGGTGCACTGGAGGCAGAGCAGGAACTCCAACATGGACAAGACGCAGGCATCCCAGTGGCGTCCTAGGAGCTGGGAAAATGCCCTCCCTGCCCTCTGCCTCCCCACCTGCCCTCCAAGCAACTCTTATCTCACTGTCTTACTATCCATTTGTCCGTCTCCTTCCTCTAGGTCAGGTAGTACATCTGCCCTGGAACACGCTGTAGTGGGCATGACCTTCTAAGAGGAGGGTTATTGGGGAATACAAGTCATGTATGTGCCAGCACTTTCCTGTCTTTGCCTAGGCATCCTTCTACTCCTCGTGTATCTGTTGGGAAATAGAACCTCATGTTTTCCATGAACTTTCTGAGGTCCCCTTGGGTATCCCCAGTGAAGATGATGTCATTCCTACAAGAAAGCAGTAGAAATCTCTTTAGTGCTCTGCATACCTGCAGACTAAGCCCCAGAAGACAGTAACACAGTCCATGGTCGCATCTCCATCCCTTTCACTTGCAGAGGAGTTGCACAGTCACACATCCCATCAAGAGGCTGGGAAACCGGAAGTCTCAGACATGGGATGTAGCTGCTACCAGTCTCACAAAAGCAGTGAGAAGACAAAAATAGCAGAGGTGTGATGAGTGTATATTAAACACTTCTAGTGCTAAGCACACTTCATGGATCATGTTCCTTAATCTTAACTAAAATTCTATAGGTAACATTATCCTCTCTCTTCCGTACATACACAAGTAGAACAAGATGAGGTTCAAAAAGGTTAAGTAACTTGTCCAAGTCCACACAGCTAATGTACGGGAAAGTCAGGATTCAAACTCAGATGTGCCCAACCACCCTCTGGCTGTTGGTCGCTTCACTATCCAGGGGCTCTACAGACAGCCAGATAATATACTGTAAAAAGAGCTCAGGATCAGAAAATCTGCATTCGAGCCCAGTGGTGTCACTTGCTAAGGAGGTGACAATTGAATGTGCCAACCCTAGCATCTCTTCGCCTTATGAAATAGGGACAATTGTCTATGTCTGGTCTTCCTGTCTAAATTGTCAAGGAACCAGACAACACCGATGTGGCACGTACAAGTGTTTCATCAACTGAACACTCAGAGCAATTGTAATATGTTATGACAGGGGCCGGCACTGGGGCGCAATGGGTTAAAGCCTCAGCCTGCAGTGCCAGCATCCCATGTGTGTGCCGGTTCAAGTCCCGGCTGCTTCTCTTCCAATCCGGCTCTCTGCTGTAGCCTGGGAAAGCAGTAGAAGATGGCCCAAGTCCTTGGGCCCCTGCACCCATGTGGGAGACTCAGAGGAAGCTCCTAGCTTCGGATCAACTCAGCTCTGGCCTTTGCGGTCATTTGGGGAGTGAACCAGCAGAATGGAAGATCTCCCCCCGCCCCGGCTCTACCTCACTCTGTAACTCTGTATTTCAAAATAAATAAAATAATTCTTTTTTAAAAATAATGTTTTTACAGGTGAAGTGGAGGCTACTGCGCTCAACAGTGGGTAACAGAGAAAAACGTCCAGCAAAGACTTCAATGGATGAGGCAGGTTCTAGCAGCCCTCAGCAATCCACCACCCTCTAAAGACCAGCAGAGCGCCTGTCTCGAGTCTCCAGCCACGCCACGTTTGCTGTTCTTCAGGTTTTCTGTTAAACTGGTACTGTCATAACATCGCCTCTAACAAGCTGTAGGAAAGTTATGCTTATAAAACAGCAATTGTTATAATCTGATGTTATGAATAATTGTACTAACATATAAGTATATATTAAACGCTTGTTCCTACAGGAAAGAACAAACACTGCTTTCAATCCTGAAATTATATTCAACCTCTCTCTGGCTGACGCAGCTGATTTCCAGTCCTGAGAATGAAATGAGTGAATTTTCTTTCCAACCCATCTGACCTTAACATAATATACTTCCAACCAAGGGGTCTAAGCAAGTCAAAATGAGGCTCCTTGTAAAGAAATTCAAACAATTTTAATCCCCCTGGCAAAGCAAAGACATTTCTTTATATGCCAAAAGGTACCAACCACATTGGCGCCATTGTTATTACAACAAAAATATCAGTACAGATAAATCTACAAATTTGCATATCATTGTTGGATTCACTATAAAATGCAAGTCAGAATATCCTCATTAAGCCAATATTTGAAACTTCTTTCTGTTTTTTCCAAATATTTCACAAGAATGTGAGGGTTTCTTAAAGGTTGAATGATGATGATGATGATGATGATGATGACAATGAAAACAGACTTACAGTTTACAACGTGCTGGGACCAGTTATAAAATTTTTGCAGAAATGACTTGTTCTCTTAAACTTCTCAATAAGCTCAGATGATATAGTGTGTCCTTGGCATTTACTGCATAAAAAAATTATGTCAAAACTTCATGGCACAAAACAATCACCTTTTTGTTTTTGCTCACAATCCTGCTGTTCTGTAATTTGGGCTGGGCTCAGCTGTGTGGTTCTTCTGGTATTGACTGGGCACTTTCGTGTGTGTGTGACCAGATGCTATTTGGTGGAGGCTGTTGGTGAGATCATCTCAAGTGGAATGGTTTATCTCTGCTCTTGTCTGAGCAAAGTAGCTTGGGTTTGTTCACATGATGGCTGGGTAGGGTTGTGAGAGAAAGCGGAAGCAGCCGTGGTATCCACGGGTTAGGCCCAGAGCCAATATACTGTCACCCAATATTGAACACAGTCACAAAGAACACAATAGTGTACTAGTGCATAAGAAAATTGACTCCTGCTGTGAATGGTAATCCAACATTTCATCACACTTTGAAAAAAGAATGTAAAGTTGGTTTTTCTTTACTTCTTGAAAAAAAATTTCTGTCTTCTGCCTTCCCTTTTCTATCACAAGGAAATCTCAAGCCTCTCTTATTTGGAGTGCAGAACAGAGTTCTTTCTTTAGGAAAGAACGCAAAGCTGTGTGATGTCTTTGTAAGAGCTTACTGCATCCTAACTGGGGACTGGATGTTATTCCTACAATTCAAAGTCCTGTGACGTTAGCAGGCTGCCTTGCTCACCTACCCCATCCTTTGAGGTTGGATCTATCCAGTCAGCTGGCCATTTCCTAGATGAAGGAAACTCTGGTCAGTTTATGTTAATTTTTGACCTTGTGGCCTGAATGTTGAGATGTTAGAAGGAAATCTTCTGTCATGGGGCCTACAATAGCTGTGTAGTTGGCCACGGTATTGGACTCCATCAGAGAAAAACAGTGAGGTCAACATCCAAAATGTGTAACTAATCGTTTTGGGTTATGCATAGATTATAGATTATCTTCATTTTTCCTTTACCACTTTTATTTATTTTTTAAAAGATTTATTTATTTATTTGCAAGTCAGACTTACACGGAGAGAGGAGAGGGAGAGAGAGAGAGAGAGAGAGAGAGAGAGAGAGAGGTCCTCCGTCTGATGGTTAACTCCAAGGCCAGGAGCCAGGAGTTTCTTCCAAGTCTCCCATGCGGATGCAGGGGCCCAAGGACTTGGGTCATCATCTACTGCAATCCCAGGCCATAGCAGAAAGATGGTAGGGAAGTGGAGCAGCCAGGACTAGAACCGGCACCCATAGGGGATGCTGGCACTCCAGGCCAGGGCATTAACCCGCTGCGCCACAGCACCAGCCCTATTTCTTTATTTTTAATCTACTAGAAAGGCAGAGCATCAGACAGACAGAGATCGTCTTACTGTATACTGATTCACTCTCTGAAACCAGCAATAGTAGGAGCTGAGCCAGGCCAAAACTGGGATCCTGGAACTCCACCCAGGTCTCCCACATGAGTGGCAGGGGCCCAAGCAGTAGAAGATGGCCCAAGTCCTTGGGGCTCTGCGCCCACATGGGAGACCCGGAAAAAGCTCCTGGCTCCTGTCTTCAGATCAGCACAGCTCCGGCCATTGCAGCCAACTGGGGAGTGAACTATTGGATGGAAGACCTCTCTCTCTCTCTCTCTCTCTCTCTCTGCCTCTGCCTCTCTCCAGTGACAATTTAACCCTCTGCACCCCAATGCCCACCTGTCCTCTACAATTTTATTTAGTGAATTAAATTTCTGCTATCAGGATATTATTTTTAACAGCAGGAAAAAGACACACACACAACACAGACACACACACAACTCTGTTTTAGAAAACTCTTTCTTGGGTGGGGACAGCTGCGATCTGACTCTGTCCAGGGATGATCTTGTGGTCTGGCTCCCGCACCCTGCAGGAGCACAGCTGAGCTCCGAGGGTCACATCCACACAACGGCCAGCCCCTACTCACGTCTACACTTCTGTCTGTCCCCTTGAATTCACTTTAGCAAAGTCTCACAAAAACCGAAACATCCCAAGCTAACTATCGCCCCAGTGGGGAAACCATGCTCCTGAAACACTTCACATTATGATTTCTGAATCATATTCCACAGGGGTGAGCTCAATGAGAAAACAGCAGTGGTGATGGTGGGAGGGAGGGGTTAGGAGCTAGCTACAGTTCCAGGCTCCCAGCTACAGAGTTATTTATTTTTTTAGCAAGAATCTCAGCAACAAAGATGCCTTTGTCAAGTTATTTTGATTGTATAACCTAAAAATAATAAACAGGCTTATCAACAGCGGAGGAGAGAGGGAGGAAACTAAATAGCAGTGAACTCCTGAATTGCCCATGAGTCAGGATGAAGATCAACATGGTCTGAGGCCAGTCAGCATGGCAAACAGCAGTGGAAATTCAAGGAAGAGCAGTGGGGCTGCTTCCGGGCAGTGACCACACAGTTTGCTGGGAGCCTACTTGCAAGTCACAGGGCGCAAAAGTACTCCACCAGGGGATGCTTTCTTTTTTTTATGATTTGATTATTCATGTGAAAGTCAGAATAACACAGAAAGAGAAGGAGAGGCAGAGAGAGAGAGAGAGAAAGGTCTTCCATCCGATGGTTCACTCCTCAAATAGCCACAATGGCCGGAGCTGGGCCAATCCAAAGCCAGGATCCAGGATCTTCCTCCAGGTCTCCCACACAGGTGCAGGGGCTCTAGGACTTGGGCCATCTTCCACTGCCCTACCACACCATAGCAGAGAGCTGGATCAGAAGTAGAGCAGCCGGGACTCGAACCAGCACCCACATGGGATGCCGGCACTGCAAGCAGTGGCTTCACCCACCACGCCACAGTGCCAGTGCCCCAGGAACTGATTTCTTGCATCCAGTTTACACGATGAAAACTGGCCAAGTAGGAAAAAAAATGTGAGCATCAACGGATACAAGATCTATTATGTCTCCCGTGTCAACCTGTTCTCACGGCGACACCTAATTCTTGGGAAGGGGCATCCGTGTATCTAGAGTAGCAGGTCTCTAAGTGGTGGGCATGGGTCCCTGTGTATGGATCCCCACCACCACCATCTTGCGCCACGCAGCCTCAATAACACATCAGGACCCTGTGAAGCCCACGAGGATACTGAATTCCACAGGCGCTTGGGCTGTGTGCTAGCTAGCAGTGACTCCTCTGTGTACGTGGGTTCCGTATACGACCAACCAAGCGAAGCTGGGGAGACACTGCACAGTGCAATAGGAACTGTCTTCCCATGCGCTCTATGACCGGCTGCCAGAGCATCCAAGTGTCTTCAAAAAGTTCATGGAGGAGCAGGCACTTGGTCAAGCAGCTAAGATGGCTTTGCCCTTTCCTACATCTGCGTACATGGGTTCAATTTCCAGCTCCAGCTTCCTGCTATGCAGACCCTGGGAGACAGCAGTAATGATTCAAGTACTTGAGTTCCTGCCACCCACGTGGGAGACCTGCATGGAGTTCACGGCTGTCAGCCTACTCCTCAGTATTTGCGGAGTGAACCAACCAACAGATGGGAAGGCTCTCTCTCTCTCTCTCTCTCTTCACCTCTCAAATAAATAAATAATTTTTAAGCTTCATGGAAAAGGTAGATTTTGAAAACAGTGTGCATTAATTTTTTAAAGATTTATTTATTTGAAAGGCAGAGCAACAGAGAGAGAGAGAGAGAGAATGGTTTTCCATCATCTGTTTCACTCCCCAAATGGCCACTACAGCCGAAGCAAGAAACTCAAACCAGATCTCCCACATGGGTGCAGGGGCCTGAGCACTTGGGCCATCTTCTGCTGACTCCCCAGGTGCAGTAGCAGGGAGCTGGATTGGAAGTGGAGCAGCTGGGATTTGGAGTGGCACTCTGATGATGGGATGCCAGAGTTGCGAGTGGTGGCTTAACCCACTGCAGCACAACGCCAGCCTCTGACCATGAATCCTGGGATTTTTTTTCGCTGGAATAAACTTAGCATAAACTCTTGGAAGTTCTCCTGTAGCTGCCCATTGCTTCGCCACTGGCGCGGAAGCGGCCGGAAGGGGCTCTTCCTCGCCCATCCCCACATGTGGGCAATGACTCTGACAGCTCTAGTCTAAGCCACCGCCTGGATAAGGTATTTCAGAAAGCAGGGATGGCCAAGGCAGGCAGTGGCCCTGGGGACAGAGCCCTAGGGTATGAACCGGCCCTCTCTCCCTCCCTCCCCTTGGCTGCACCTTGCCTCCCTAAGCCCTCGCTGTCCCCGTGGGAGGATCATTCTGCATGTTAAAAACACAAAAACCATAAAGATGAAAATACTCTAGAATTAAGTGCTGCTTTCATCTCCCCAGACCAGCCCACACTGCTCCGCCCCTCCCCTCCCCTCCCCAGCGGCCCCTGAGTTTGGATGTAAAAATCTTCACCCCCCACCCAAACATGACCCAACACACACTCCCCTCCAGGGACCAAGAGCGGCCACAGGAGCACAGATTCATTTCAAAGCCCTCCCTGGTGTCACTCGATCAAGCATTCTCTTGAATGCTTCCTGCGCTCTGATCAGAGATAGGACAGCCACCAGGGAATAGGGGACCGTGAGAACTCTGCCAAGAGTCCCCGGGACTGAAGAGAGCTGGCCCTCCAAGTTCAAAGCCAGGCTCGGCCACCGCACGGGGATCGCCGTGAGCTGTGGCAAAGGGGAAAGAAGACTGGTTCGCACCACCATGGCCCTGTCTGCTTGCAGGGGGAGACACCTGTCTGTTTCCCTTTGTCACTCGCAGCGACTGCACATGGGCAGGTCACAGAGGACCAGGCTCCTGGCCTAGATCCACAGGGGACCGCTAGTGACAGCTCCAATCCTTCGGTCTGTTCTTTGCTTCACTCATTCGTGACTGCATGGGTCCATTTAGTGGACCCTGGGCTTGGGCCTAATGAGTGAAGACACTGATTGGGTTCTACTCAATGCTTTGTCATTATGATCATTTTCTTTTCTAGGTATCAGACAATTCTCCTTTCCCCCAATTCCATAAATTTCCCTGATTTCCGGGAATTCCTGAAGTCTGAATTTGGAAACCAGTAGTCTCCTTTTGGGTCAAAATATTTATTAAAATAAAAATTGTTGGAGGGGCCAGCACTGTGGCATAGTGGATAAAGCTGCCACCTGTAGTGCCGGCATCCCATATGGGTGCTGGCTCGAATCCTGGCTGCTCTACTTCTGAGCCAGCTCTCTGCTATGGCCTGGGAAAGCAGTAGAAGATGGCCTGGGAGCTTGGGCCCCTGCACCCACATGGGAGACCTGGAAGAAACTCCTGGCTCCTGGCTTTGGATCGGTGCATCTCTGGCCATTACAGCCAACTGGGGATTGAACCAGCAAATGGAAGACCTCTCTCTCTCTCTCTCTCTCTCTCTCCCTCACTCTCTGACACTCTGCCTTTCAAATAAGTAAACAGATCTTCAGAAAGCAAGTAGACAGGCAAACAAGCGAGCATGAGTAGATCCTCAGTACACAGACAAGAACTGGGGAAGTCAGATGTCCTCAGGGAAGACGCAGGAAACAGTTGGAGCCCACCCGGCCGGAAAACAGACTCCAGGATTGCGCCCTACGTGGGTGTTCCACAGAGAGCCCACTTGGAGCAGCGGCTCTGGCCATACCCCCTCTCCTGGAGCCGCCTGCTTCTGTGACTGCTGATGCCCATGTCCCTTCTGTAGTTTGCAAGCCTCAGGGGAGCTCGGTGGCCCTGGCTATGGACGACCTGGGCCTCTCTGTGTTATGGGAAACTGGCCTCTTTCGGTGCCCTGCTGTCTGGGTGGGTCTCCATCTTTCATAAGCAAGTGGGAGCCACCCTATCCCCAGCAGTGTCCGGTTTGCATCTGTCCCACAGCCCCAGGCCAGGGAATCGCTTGCAGGACACTGGGCGGCTCTGTGGGCAGAGTAAGCCCCACCCAACCCGGGTGTGTGTGTGTGTGTGTGTGTGTGTGTGTGTGTGTGTTCTCAGCTAGGGCAGTGTTTTCATTCTGATTTTCTATCTTTGGCTTAAAGAAGCCCACGAGTTTGTTTTCCCAGCCTCCCCTACCAGGGTCTCTAGGCTGTGGCTGTTTGCAACACGTTTCTGTGATCACAATCTAAAAAAGCTAAACCATAATCACAGCTGGACATCTGCAAATAACCTGTAAAACCAGATACCATGATATCGTGTGCAGCAGCAGCAGCGTTTTCCAGGCGTTGGAAAGAAATTTCCCCTTGCTGGGTGCAGATACAAGAAACTAGTGCAAATTGGGTGTTGGATATTTCTGTCCACACACACTGTGTTGTGTATCTTGTCTTCCAGAATCTGAGACCTCTAACTTCTTATCTTTTTATTGCTTTTTTAAATAAAATTTTATTTAAAAGGCATAGTTACAGAGAGAGCGATCTGAGAGGTCTTCTATCCCCTGGTTCACTCCCCCAGACGGCCACAACAGCCAGGGCTGGTCCAAGCTGAAGCCAGGAGCCTGGAGCCTGGAATTTCTTCTGGGTCTCCCACATGGGTGCAGGGACCCAAGCACTTGGGCCATCCTCTGCTGCTTTCCCAGGTGCATTAGCAGGGAGCTGGATCAGAACTAGAGCAGCCAGGACTTGAACCGGCGCCCATATGGGATGCTGGCATCTCAGGCAGAAGCTTAACCTGCTACACCACAGCTTATGCTCCACGTTAGTTTCAGCCAGAATCTCCCCCTTGGAGGCATTTTTCTGGATCTGCTCATTCTGCTCTCTCTCAGCAAGCAAGAACACAATCCCAACATGGCACATTGGGAATGGTGGGAAAACTTAGCCACACCTCTGCGGTTACTGCTCCGTGTTAACCAGCACCAAGGACAGCCATCCGGCATTCAATGCCACCAGCGGGAGGAAGAGCCAGCTGGTAGGTGCAGGAGGCTCTGGGTGTGTTTCTGATGCTGATGAAGAGGCGGGGTCACTCCAGCACAGCTGACCCTGGAGCCCCACTGTCCCGTCTCCATGTTGGGAGCTCCACTCCCCTAACTCAGCCCCTGCAGAAACAGGCTTCCCAGAATCAGCTCCAGATGAGGGCCTGGTGACAAAAGACCCCACATCTTCCAGGCTGTATCCTCACATGGGCTGTCCTTGGTAATACAGGAAAAGAGAGAGAAGAAGAGAGAGAGGGAGAGGGAGGGAGGGAGAGAGAGAGAGAGAGAGAGAGAGAGAGAGAGAGAGAGAGAGATCATGTGTGATCCCCTTTTCTTATTTTTTAAAAATTATTTATTTTCATTTTACTTGGAAGGCAGGGAGACAGACAGACAGCAATCTTCCATCCGCTGGTTCACTCCCTAAATGCCTGCAGGAGCCACTGATTACACGGATCACACGGATCCTGGCCAGGTCAAAGCCAGGAGCTAGGATCTCCACGCTGGTCTTCCCCATGGGTGATGGGGACCCACGCCCTGCTGTCTCTCAGGATGAGTATCTAGAAGGAAGCTAGAATCAGAAGTGGAGCCAGATCTGCAGCCCATCTCGGACACGAGATGCGAGTGTCCCAGGCAGCGGCTTAACTGCCGAACCTCGCCCCTCGACCTCTTTCGGTAAGGACATTGGTCCTGCCTGGGGACGTCTCTAAGGCCGCTCTGGGCAAACACAGACACTCAATCCACAGCAGCACTCACCGAGAGCTACGCCAGGAAGCTGCTGGGGGAGGGGCGGGTGGGTTCCACACACAGCCTGAGTTTCTAACGGTGCTCGGTGCAGAGGGGCTCACCCAGGGGCTCCTGTCTCTGGCCATCAAGGGAGGACATCTCACCTCCTCGTCCTAGTCCTTGCAACACTAGGTCTCCTGAGGCTGACCGTTCCCTCCCTCCAGTCGCTGTGTCTTCAGAATTAAAAGATAGGCTTTGTTTTGATGCAAAAAAAAAAAAGTTGAAATCCACGCCCAGTTCTTTCCTATCACACATTTTCCATGAACTTTTTGCAGCCTGCTCACCCATGTTTTTGCCTTATCTACATAGCATGGATGCTGCTATAAAAGTTTTTAGAGTACGATAAAAGCAACAAAACGAAGATGCCAAATTGAAGTGGTTAATTCTGCAGAACTAGAAACTTGGGCCGTGTTTTCTTCTGGATTTTAGACTTTTGATTCCTTTCATAAACAAATTTGTTTTTTTTTTTTAATTTCTTTTGTAGATTGGTTTCTTCCTAGGTGAACTTTCAAGAATAGTATGTTCCAGATCTGGTCATCCGGGTAGCTGGTGCCTCCTCGCTCTTCATCATTTCACTCACTGGAATTCACCCTCAAGTCAGGAAGGTTTTTTTGCACCGAGCCACCTCTTAAACCAAGCTCTCGGGGCTGGTGCTGTGGCACAGGGGATTAACACCCAGGCATGAAGCGCCGGCATCCCATATGGGAGCCGATTCAAGACCAGACTGCTCCACTTCAGATTCAGCTCTCTGCTATGGCCTGGGAAAGCAGTAGAAGATGGCCCAAGTCCTTGGGCCCCTGCACCTGCATGGGAGACCTGGAAGAAGCTCCTGGCTCCTGGCTTTGGATTGGTGCAGCTCCAGCCATTTGTGGCCAATTTGGGAGTAAACCATCGGATGGGAAGACCTCTCTCTCTCTCTCTGCCTCTCTTCTCTCTGTGTAACTCTTTCAGATAAGTAAATAAAAATCTTAAAAAAAAGAACAAGCTCTCAGGGCTGTTCCCCTGTCACCACCCCATGCCTGGGTGTGCGTTCTGGTGGCTTTGAGAAGCCTTATAAGCACAGAGTCCATGTCCTTGGCCTTGGTTTGACTTTGAGCCTCTCATGTTAATAACAAGCCCTTCTTGCCTGATGCCCCATGGTTTGCTCAGTGCCTGGCTAACCCTGCCTTTATTTCACCTTCCCAACAGCCTTTGGACATACACACCCAGTTGCTTGTCCTCATGTTGGAGGAACCTAGTGGTTGTCCTTTGGGTGACATAGCACAGAAGTGAGTGCTAACCACAGCTCCTTGCTGGGATACTCTGGCTTCCACCAGGAAATTTCACACGCACTGGCACCCTCTGCCTGGGAGAGGCCCCAGCTTCTCGGCAGCCACCCAGCAGGTGAGCTGCGACCAACGGCAGAGACATGAGGACAATCCTGCTCCTGCTTTGGAACCAACTGCACTTAGGGGCTAACTTAGCATTTCCAACGCTAGTGGCTTGGGGACTGACGCTGTGGTACAGTCAGCTGAGCCATAGCTTGCAATGCAGGCATTTGATATGGGAGTGTTGGCTCAGGTCCCGGCTGTTCCACTTCCCATACTGCTTCCTGCTAATGCGTCTGGGTAGGCATTTGATGATAGCCTGGATATGTGGGGCCCTGCCACCCCTGTGGGAGACCCGGATAAAGTTTCAGGCTCCTGGCTTTGGCAGGGCCCAGCCCTCACCATTGTCTACTTAGAGAGTAAACTACCAGAAGATGTCTCTGACTTTCTCTATCTCTGTCATCTTGCCTTTCAAATAAACACATACATCTTTTTTTTAAAATTAGCTTCTTTAATTTTCATCATTCAGTTGTTTGATTAATAAATACCAATGGGATGATGGCTCCATTGCTGTTCCAGCCTTAAGCCAAGTGAAATTCATGAAAATTATAGCACAATCCTCACCAACATAGAGCTTTTATGCTTACGAATTCTGCGCTGTGAGGACAGACACTCAGGTTTCATTTGGCAAATGCTCAACATGAATAATAATGAACAATTAGTAAGTTATCTGGATACGAGCTCGTATTCAGGTAACACGGCCACGTCCGAACAGCCCTTCCTTCTCACCCCAGGTGCTCTCGGTCCTGATCCACAGCCCTTGCTGGAGGGGGCTAGGAGGGGAGTAAGGCTCAGGTGCAGGAGGTGGGGCGTGGGTCCTAGCCTGAGCTTTCCCCAGTGCTGTCTAACCTCTCCGGATCCTAATTTCTTCATGGGTAAGACTGGGAGGTTGGCAAAAATGGACCTTGGGTGTCTGGCCTGTAGTGCCTGGTTCTTCAATCACTGAGTCAGCTGGCTAATCAAGGCATAGTTGAGGAAGGTCTACGCTTCCAAGGCCTGTTTCAGTGTGTACACACACTTGTACACACATATGCACACACGTAGGCACACATGCATGACATGCATACACAATCCATGTGTACATGCATATGCAAATCAACACGTGGGTATGCACAAGCTGGTACACATGTACACACTCAAACACACACATGTGCACTCATTCAACAGGGTTTGTTTGCATGCGTGATCCCATTCTGTCATGTCCAGGTTTTGCCATCTTTCCCTTGGCTTTAATTAATTAATTAATTTGAGAAGGAAGCAGAAAGAGCAAGAGAGAGAGAGAGAGAGCAAGCTCTCAGCCACTGGTTCACTCCCCAAATGCCGGCAACAGCCAGCGCTGGGTCAGGCCAAAGGTGGGAGCTGGGAATTCGGTCAGGTCTTCCATGTCAGTGGCAGGGACGCAACTACTGGAGTCATCACCTGGTGCCTCCCAGGGCGCGCATTAGCAGGGAATAGGAGCCAGGACTCAAACCCAGGCAATCTGATGTGGGGACGTGGGCGTTCCCTTACCCGCTAGCCTTTGAAAGCACCAAGCTCCCATGGTGTTAGGAGGGCAGGAAGGTGGCTGCCCCAGGGGTCTGAAAATGAAATCACAGCAATGCGAATGAGGACAGTCTGGTGGCTGCCCTCAAGGGCCACAGCGGGATGCTGGCTGCTGCTGCTGGCCACGGAGGGGTGCCCCAGGGCGCCCCAGCCCCCACCCCAGTGCCTGCTGTGAGTGAGCACTCTGAGGCTGGAGCACAGTAAGTTGGAACCGATTTTTATTTCTGTGCTGCCAGCCCCAGTGAGAAACAGCAGGAGTGTTTATTAGTCACAGGCACCAGAGCCCTGGGCAGGTCAGCCAGGAGTCGGAACTTGAGGGACAGGGCGCAGGCAGGGCCGGCCCGGAGCCCTGGACACGAGCGTTCATTAGGAACACTGGAGCCTTTTAGGGCCAGCTGGTGCACACTGCTGGGGCCCGCGCTTGCTTCATAAAGATGCGTTATGTGGTATTCCTGGCAGCAGTTGGGCACTTCAGAGGAAAAAGAAAAGCAACATTATTGGTAGCTTGGAGGGACAGCGTGGCCTTTGCCTGCTGTTTGCCTGCCTAACCTCTCTCCCTTTTCCGTTCACGAAAGCTGAGTGTATGGATGGGACCGTGGGCACAGCACAGCTTCTGTCTTTCCCCAGGGTCACCAGGAGACTCAGTCTCGCTTTCTGAGTCATGGTTTGCCAACAGTAGGGCTGTCCTTCCTGGGGTTGGGGGGGGGGAGATAATTTTCTATCTGCTGGCTCATTTCCCAAATGGCCACAAGGGCCAGGCCAAAGTCAGGAGCCTGGATTTTATCCAGGTCTCCCAGGCAGGTGCAGGGGCCCAAGCACTTGGGCAATCTTCTGCTGCTTTCCCAGGTGCATTAGCAGGGAACTGGTTGAGAAGTAGCACCGCTGGGACTCGAACCGGCATCTATACGGGATGCAGGGATTGCAGGTAGCAGCTTTTCCCACTGTGCCATAATCAGGCCCCTGAATAAGTTTCAATAAAGCAGAAAGGGCTTGGAGAACTGTCAACTCCTAGCGCAAGCATGGACAGCCTCACTGTTTGTACTCTCCGGCTGCAAACTCGGGACAACAATGTTGAGTTTACAGCACCGATTCTCAGCAGGTGGCCGTACAAGCAGCATGTGGACGCATTTTTGATTGACTGCAGGTGCAGGTAGGCCCTCCCACAACTTAACATCCTTGAGTGCACTGGACAGCTCCCTCGTGAAGGATTATCCAGCACAAACCCCACAGCGCTGAGGTTGAAGACTCCTGGGTAAGAGGCAAGCTGTCTTCAGCATCAACTACTCTCTGCTAGGTGTGGCCAACAGGGGGCGCTGGAGAGAGGCTTGGGGAGGAAGCAGGCGCATCTTCCTGTTGGTCAGCATCACCCTGGCTGGACACTCCACTCCAGTAGCAGATGACCAGTCCTAGCTGCTGTTATCCAGACCCACAGCAACACACTGAGAGGCAGCTGGGAGGTGTCCCCTTCTCAGAGGGGGAGTGCCAGCCTGTGGTGCCTCCCCCAGATTCTCATTCTTGATAACCCCAGCTTCAGTCTCTGTCTCCTTCAATCCCCAGTGCTCTGTGTTTGTATTTTCAGGTCTTCAATACAGTCAAGGGTTCTCTGTAGTCACTTCTCTGCAGCTACTTGGTATGGTCCCTGACTTCTGGCTGACACAACAATAAAGCAGAGGAGTAGGTGTTGGGCCTTTTGGTTAATATACCCACGGCCCACATCAGAATGCCTGGTTTGACTCATGGCTCTGGCTCTTGATTCCAGCTTCCTGCCAGTGCAGACTCCGAGAGGCAGCAGATGATGGTTCAAGTAACTGGGTCTCTCCCACCCACACGGGAACCTTGATTGAGTTCCTGGCTCCTGGAATCAGATTCAGCCCAACCTCAGCCATTGTGGGCATCTGGGAAGTGAACCAACAGATGACAGTTCTGTCTGTCTGTCTGCCTGTCTGCCTGCCTCCCTCTGCTCTCAATTAAAATTAAAAAAAAAAAAAGTTAAAGTCAAGCCCAGCAAAGAGGATCTTAGTAAGGTACGTGGGTGACAGTTTCCCAGGGGTGATGGATGCAACAGCTCTGTTTTGTGTTCCAGGTCTGTGAAGAATGTCACAGGGAAGGATATCATCAAATGACTAATTGGGGCAGGCCCTGTGGCATAGTGGGTAATGCCGCCGCCTGCAGTGCCAACATCCCATGTGGACGCTGGTTCGAGTCCCGGCTGCTCCACTTCCAATCCAGCTCTCTGCTGTGGCCTGGGAAAGCAGCAGAAAATGGCCCAAGTCCTTGGGCCCCTGCACCTACGTGGGAGACCTGGAAGAAGCTTCTGGCTCCTAGTTTGAGATCAGTTCATCGTTGCAGCCAACTGGGGAGTGAACCAGCGGATGGAAGACCTCTCTCCCTCTCTCTCTGCCACTCCTCTCTCTATGTAACTCTAACTTTCAAATAAATAAATAAATCTTTAAAAAAAAATAGCTAACTAATCACAGCTCCTCCGGATCCACACACGCAGGGCTCAGGTGCTGCAGGCGAGGAAACCAGAAGCTTATGGGCTCTCGGCTCCAACAGTGGATTTCTCTGGTTTCCTGCGGCAAGGGTCTCACTTGGACTTGGCCAACTCAGCAGGACAGGGATCCCCAAAGTTACCTTCCAGTGGGAACTTCCACCTCCCGCTCTGCCATCCACAGCCACTTGTGTCTTCTCCCCATGTCAAATAGTCTGGAACGCAAGTCCAGGAAGATCTTGAAGTCTTCTTTCTTTAAAAAATGGTTTAAAGAAAGTCTGTGGCAGCAAAGCTTCAGTTTGCCAGGTTTGTAATGCAGTGAGAAATGCCTCGGCTGGAAGACACAGATCCCTCGGTTTATGGGAAGAAACGACGAGATACCTATCTTTATTTTCCAAGAAGTAAATATTTAAACCATATATACTGCTTGTGTACATTTCCCCGTCCCAGCTGGAAACAGTAGTTGCAAAACAGCCCACAGCATCACGGAGGAATGGGAAAAAAGCAGAAAGGCGCTTTGCTTTGTACAGACAGTGTCCCGGGGCTGCTCCTCCCCAGGCGGACAAATAAAGAAGAAAATATGCCCTTGGGGGTTGTGACACTGCCAGTGTGTCACTCTCGGAAGCCACGAGTCACCAGTGATGGGACGCTGTGGCTCCAGAGGCTGTCACCCGTCTGACTCGTCACTCCAACTGTGACAGGCAGATGGCTGAGGGTCCCAGGGCTCCGAAGACGGGAGACCACCTTGGGTGTGGAACTTGGACAGTGTCATTTTTCTCCTGGGGCCACTGTCTCCGCATCCCATTGGGATTTCTCTGATTGCCTTTCCCAGGCAGGCCAGTAGGTGAATCCACCTGGTGTGCACCTGCTACAAACACAAAGCACCTCCAAAGAGTGCAGAGGAACCTGTAGTCCATCCCTCTGGGTATCCGAGAGAGAGTGGGAAGGGGAGGGAGAGAGAGAGCATTTCTGTGTTTGTATCAGAGAAGGCAGAGAACACACATTTGCTTTGCAGAGCAAGCTCTAAACCTAGAAGGAGGGATGGGAAAGGTTGATTGACAGATACTAGGCTACAGCTAGTTAAGAGTAAGAAACTCTGAGGTTCTGTTGCCCAGGAGGGTGAATATTAATTTACCATCTATTTCTCTCTTTAAAAAGTAGCAGATTAAAAAAAATTGTTAAATGCTTGAAAGGATAAATATATATATATCCAGATTGGAGATTATACAATGTAGACATGTAGCAACACATCACGTAGTAACTTATAAACAAGTACACCTTCCGTATACCAGATCCTTTTTAATTAAAAAAAATGTAAAAAATAAACTGGCAAAAAACTATCTGTCTCCATTCTTCCTCCGTTCCCTGGAGTGCAACTCCCCAATATTTCTGAGAATCCCCAGGACCCCACCATTCACATATCCACAATGCTAGCACCACCATTCTGGTGGAACGATACTTCCGGTGGGAGGCCACTTCCTGTGGGAAGCTTACACAGACATTGTTGTTTGGCATGAAGCTCTCCTGGAGCATTGAGGGCTGCCCTTCTGCCTCTGAGCACCCCTCCTCATACCCAGTACCTCTGCTCACCTCACTCACGCGTCCATAAGGTCTGGAAGTCAGAGACCAGAGGCTGTGGCCAGCATAGGGTTGAAGGACCAGGGGGCATCTTCTCCAATCTTTCACCTCCACCCCAGGCTGATGGCAGGACACTCCCGGCCTCTCCTGGTGACTTCACAAGCCTAGAACCTCTCCGAGCCCCACCCACCCACTCTCCTCAGGGACAAGGCGGCTGTTCCTGCCAGGTAAGGGTTTGTGTGCTCCAAATTCCTTTGTTATGCCTCCCAAAATGCTGGTGTCAGGGGATGGGGGCGGTTAGGTCAGGAGGGTAGAGACCACATGCATGTGGCCTCTGCTTTTATAAAAGGGTCCACAGAGAGAGGTCCCCAGCGCCTTGCCACCATGCAGGGGACGGTGCAGAAATGGCCCCAGAGCAACCAGACCCTAAGCCTGATGGCTTGGCCATCCCAGGGTTCTCAGCCTCCAGAACTATGAGAAATCTATGCCGTCTAAGCCGCCAGTCCATGGCCTCTCGTGGCCTCCATGTGGCTTCTTCCAGACTCCAGGATGCTTCCCTACCATTATCCCCAAGGCTTCTTGGTCATCACAGGCACTTGGAATAGACAACAGGAGCCAGCGCTGTGGCGTAGTAGGTTAAGCCTCCACCTGCAGCGCCTGCTTCCCAAATGGGCGCCAGTTCATGTTCCAGCTTTTCCTCTTCCAATCCAGCTCCCTGCTAATGGCCTGGAAAGGCATTATAGGATGGCCCAAGTGCTTGGGCCCCTGCACCCACATGGGAGACCCAGAGGAAGCTCCTGGCTCCTGGCTTCAGATCAGCCCAGCTCCAGCCATTGTGGCCCTTTGAGGAGTGAACCAGCAGATGGAAGACCTCTCTCTCTGTCTGTGACTCTGCCTCTCAAATAAATAAATAAATAAATCTTAAAAAAGAATAGATTAATAAACAAACAAGAGCACACCTATGTGTGCATGGTCCCAAAGTCACAGTTTGGGCAGGGTGCTTGCGAGGTAAGTGCTGATTCCTTGTGAGAGTGGACAGTGGGACAGAAACACACACCTGTGGCTGTGTAAACTTCAGGGACACACCGTGCCCTCCCAGACTAGTTCTTCCACTTTTCAGTGGCAACAGAGCACTGAAAACTTGACATCAATTTCACATCATTAATTTGCATTTCTTCTTGAGTGTGAAAGATTAGGAGAGCAGGTTTGACAGTTCTTCATTGGACACATAGTAAGTTGAAGCATCAGGTGATTCTTTGATTCCCAAATGTTGACTGGTTGGAAGTGGAATCAGGATTAGAACTTACTTTCAGGGGTCAGCACTGTAGTGTTGTGGGCAAAGCCACCACCTGCAGTCCCTGCATCCCATATGGGCGCCGGTTCGAGTCCCAGTTGCTCCACTTCCGATCCAACTCTCTGCTATGGCCTGGGAAAGCAGTAGAAGATGGCTCAAGTCCTTGGGCTCCTGCACCTGCGTGGGAGACCTAGAGGAAGCTCCTGGCTTCTGGCTTCAGATTAACCCAGCTGTGGCCATTGTGGCATGAACCATCAGATGGAAGACCTCTCTCTCTCTCTCTCTCTCTCCCCCCCCTCTCTCTGTCCCTCTCTCTTCTTCTCTCTTTCCCTCTCTCTCCCTCTCTAACTCTGCATTTCAAAAAAATAAATAAATCTTAAAAAAAAGAGCAAGCTTTCAGTGGCCAGCGTTGTAGCACATCAGGTTAAGCAGGCACATGCGCCACCAGCATCACATATCAGAGCACTGGTCCAAGTCCCAGCAACTCTGCTTCCGATCTAACTCCCTGCTGATGCACCTGGGACAGCTGTGGAAGGTGCCCAAGTACTTGGGCCCCTGACACTCACATGCAAGGTGCAAGGAGTTCTTGGCTCCTGGCTTCTGCATGGCCATTGTGGGCATTTGAGGGGGTGAATCAGCTGATGGAAGATCTGTTTCTCTCTGTCCCTTCCTCTCTCTTTGCTGCTCTGCCTACCAAATAAATAAATCTTTTTTAAAAATTTTTTAAAGACCTTAACTTTTTGTCCCGGGCTCTTGGCACCATGCTGTGATTTGTACTGTTGCAGGTTCTGGCAGTTTGACTTCTATATTGTGGTGCAATGGGATAGAATCGTCTTTGCATCAGGGGTTCAGAACTCACCCTGAAGTCGCCTGTTAGTTTTGATGTGTAAGTAATCACCTCCTTGTAGTGTTCATATGTTTACAATGGACTTTCTGGAACCAGAAAGTTCCAGAGCTTGGACTTGCGCTACTATGGTGGAACTGAGGTCAAGTCTAGGGTGTCTGTTTTATAGGTTAGTGGGGGAACCCTTCCCCATTGTTGGTAGCTGGAGGCAGAGATGGACGAGGGGGAGGTTTAAGGCACCAGCTCAGCCGTCAGAGTCAGAGAAGGTTGCCTCACTTGTCAGCTGGTGGAGATAACTGATTGTCACCCCCAGCTTCTCAGGAAGGATCCATGCAGATCACCTAAGCCTGATTGTCCCGGAACATGGCTACACCTCAGCCTCACCTGGGGATCCACCCCGGGGATTTCCATTTCAATTGCCCTGGGTCTCTGTTTTTTTAATACCTATTAGGCGATTCCCTTGCATAGCCAGGGTTGAGAAACACTGATCCAGCGGTGCTCACGCTTGGATGAAGGTTGAAATTCTGGCTGGCACCGCGGCTCACTAGGCTAATCCTCCACCTGCGGTGCCAGCACACCAGGTTCTAGTCCCGGTTGGGGCACCAGATTCTGTCCCGGTTGCCCCTCTTCCAGTCTAGCTCTCTGCTGTAGCTCAGGAGTGCAGTGGAGGAAGGCCCAAGTGCTTGGGCCCTGCACCCCATGGGAGACCAGGAGAAGCACCTGGCTCCCGGCATTGAGATCAGCGCAGTGCGCTGGCCACAGTGGCCATTGGAGGGTGAACCAACGGCAAAGGAAGACCTTTCTCTCTGTCTCTCCTCTCTCTCTCACTGTCCACTCTGCCTGTCCAAAAAAAAAAAAAAAAAAAAAAAAAGGTTGAAATTCCTTGGGCAACCTTAACAAAGTCTCCAGCCGGATCCTGCCTTCAGATTTAAAGGATGTGCCAGCATTGGAGATTTTATATTTTTTAAAAGATGTATTTATTTACTTGAAAGTCAGAGTTACACAGAGAGAAGGAGAGGCAGAGAGAGAGAGGTCTTCCATCTGATGGTTCACTCTCCAATTAGCTGCAACAGCTGGAGTTGAGCCAATCCAAAGCCAGGTGCCAGGAGCTTCTTCCAAGTCTCCCACATGGGTGCAGGGGCCCAAGGACTTGGGCCATCTTCTACTGCTTTCCCAGGCCATAGCAGAGAGCTGGATCAGAAGTGGAGCAACCTGGACTAGAACCGGTGCCCATATGGGATGCTGGCACTGCAAGCGGCAGCTTTACCCACTATGCCACAGCATCAGCCCCAGCATCAGCGATTTTAAAAGCCACCGTCGGTGGTGCTCACAGGTGGGTGGCCCATTTTGAGAACTACTGCTGGGGCCTAGCCCAGTACTTCCTCCTGCAAAGGAAGCCCACCTCAAGGGAAGAAGCTCAAGTTCATAGGGCCAAGCTGGGGCCAGGATGAACTTGGGGACTCGGCTGTCCCAACTGTGATTCATCCATTCACAGTGATTGTAGGTGTCTCAGGCAGTTCTGGGCACATCTGGAGGAAAGACAGCCCCAAGGGACAGGCCCCAAGATATCTATTTTTCTAGTTTTAGTATTTCTGGGGATGCCTTCCCAGCCTAAAATGTGATTGGGCACTTTTTAGGTTCCAGGCAGAGTCTTACATACATTATAATTCCCATTTATTTCATGCTACAGATGAGAAAAGAGAATTTCAACCCACAACCCCCTTTCTTAAATCCAACACCATCGTGTGGGGGTCTGCACTCTACTGGGGGTGACAGATGGCCTGCAAGAAATTCACGTCTGAACAAGGCTTTGGTTGAGCAGCAGTTCTGGGAAGGGAAGTTGGAGAGTGACTGCTTTTGATGACTGTGAAGTGATAAGGGCTAAGAGGCAGGCATGTTGCAAAGTCAGGGTTGTCACCCTTTGCTCCCATCAGAAGAGGAAACTTTTAGAGAATTCCTTTGCTTTCTCTGCTTCTTGGAATTGCATCCTGTTCATAGGACAAGGGGACAAGATCCTAGGCCTCAACACCTTGAGGACCCAGATTTGTCTGTGAACTGTGTCTGGGGGGTCTGTCGGCTCCCTTCCTGCCCTTCCTCTTGCCTGTGTGCCCTCACCTGCCACCTGCCAGGGAAGGAGAAAAGTCAGAGACTTGGAAGCCAACAGACATCTCTCTAGGGCCTCACATGTGAAGTTGAAAGCCAGAAATGCAAAGGCTACTTTCAAAGTTCATGGACAAATGGAATGGAAAGGTAAGTTCACTTGGTGAAGTCCACTCATAGATTTTTGATAGTCCACATGTCCCATGAACTTTTATGTGTTGTTGATCATCAGAGCTAGCTGAGTGTGGTACAAGCCCCAAGCTCCTCCATGGTGCGACTCCAGTGCCAGGTGGGGGGAGATCTGGTGACAGGACTCATCCTGGGGCAGGAGGGACTTGCTTGCCACCACACCAGCAGGTGGTTTTTCAGTGCCCATTGCCACTCCCATGGCAAACAGCCACAGAAACCAGGAGGAAGA
This sequence comes from Sylvilagus floridanus, assembly GCA_949820135.1. NCBI lineage: Eukaryota > Metazoa > Chordata > Mammalia > Lagomorpha > Leporidae > Sylvilagus > Sylvilagus floridanus. Next base: position 18,552,894 of record OX463240.1, on the reverse strand, counting down.
CTTCTAGTGACAACTAACATTTCTGTATTGAGCACTGCAGCTTTGGTCTTGATTTCATCCTGATGCAAGCCCTGAAGCTACTGGGGCATCAGTGGAATCCAGAGGACATGCAGGGTGCAAGTAGCAGAGCTGGAAATCAAAGCCACACCCCCAACGCCACGCCCCAGTGGCTGCTCCTCTACGGTGACCTCGCTTTTGAATCCTACTTCCTCTGAAGGTAAGTTCAGGTGGCTGGATTGAGTGGACAGTCTCAGCCCAGGGATGGGGCAAGACAGTTCCTGGGAGGAAGAATATTAGGAGAACCAACCTCCAAGCTGGTAGCCAGGCCTTCAGACATTTGCGTTTTTTCCTGCTTCTAAGAAAGATGCAAAGAGACAGCCGTGTCTGGCACCCAGTGTTTGATCTTTGAACCCTGCTAGAACTCTCTGAAATGTTGTTTCTTGTAGAACCCACTGGAAGCACCCATTGGAGCACTGGTGGTGCAGTCCACAGGGAAAGAGATGATTGGAGAAACTTCCAGAGCATCTGTCAACTGCATGAGAACTAGACTTGTTGCCAATACACAGTCCTAATTTCTTTCTTCCTTACTGGAAGTGGGTGGTGAGCATATTACAGAAGGAGTGGATGTACAGTGCATGGGAGTGCCCTATGTAGACATCATTCTCTAAACGCTGCTGCTCTTGCAGCCTTCCCACTTGGGGGCTCCCCAAAATGGGCAATACCCATGGGGTGACTTTATTCCTTCCCTGTTCTTTCTCCTTCTGACTTGGGATTTTACACAAAACACTAGAAGATTCATTGAGTAGAACTTCATGCACTCTATGAGTGGTACAGTATACTCAATCTATATAGTACAAAATGGCATTTGCTTAAACTGTTCTGGTAGAAACTACCAATGGCGTCTCCATGTGCTAGTCATTGCCCTCTCACAATGTTTCCCATGGCTGCACCCAATCCCTCTTCCTTCATCGTTCTTGGTCTGAGCCACTGATGGGCTCTGCCTCTTACCCTGGTGCGTGTTTTGCACCTGCTTTCCTAATGTCAGCATCCTAAATTGTCCACAGGCACTGAGAAATGAGTCCCTGTAACATCCAGAAGCTTTCTGCTCAACGACACAGTCTTCATCGACTCTATTCTTGCTGGTGATTTTCCCTAGTTGTTTGGCACAAATCCCTGCACATACTGGAAATTCCAAGGCTATGAATGTGCCTAGTCACGCTGTTGGTCAGATGCCTGGGAAGACTCTCTATGAAACACCCTGGGGTCACACAAATGTCATCTGCATCCCACTGACCTCTCCAAGTTGAAGCATGAAAAAAAAAGTGTCTTCCTGTTGACTGCCATTGCATACATTCTTCAGAAATCATTGAATTTGTCCACCGCTGTTTACAGTGCCCCACTGTCCAATTTGCATGACCACCAACCATGGTGCTCCATCGCCTGGGTCCCCCAGAAAGCTACATATCTGGCTCCATTCACTTGGAAGTTGCTTCATTGTTTTCACTCAGCTTGTGTATATTAATTTGTAGAAGTGTGCACAGCAATTAAATGTTGAAGTGTAGAAACATTTGCACTCTCTCTACTTCCAGTCCCAGACTTTGGCCTGGCTCTCATTCCTTCACGTGGAAATGGTGTGTGTAGTGGAGGCTGTGATCTGCCACCCAGATTCCCTCCTCATGACTGTGCTAACCCTTCTGTCAGTTGTCAGATGTGCTGGCCGCCCTTAGCTCACAGCCAAGTTCCACTAGGCAGTAACCCTCAGCCTCAAAGCAGTTGGGTTGCCCAAGATTTGTCTCCGTTTCCCCCATCTTTAGAACATTCCAAGGGTAAAGAGACTGAGGAAGATGGCGAGGGGGTTACAAAACCTGTCTCCCAAGCTCCAGGTTGTCACAACCCTGCAGGGCTACCTTGTCCTGGCTCTCCCTGTTGGATCAGCTGAGCCCTCTGTTGCTACTGTGCTATGGCCCAACTTCTCTTTGGTCCTGTCTTGCTTCCCTCCATCTCACTTTTGGTTCATTTATTTGTATCTGTTAGGAAGCGGGAGGGAGAGAGAGAGAGGGAGAACTTCCATCTATAAGTTCACTCCCCCAAACGCCTTCAAGAGCTGGAGCTGGACCAGACTGAAGCCCCGAGACCAGAACTCTTTCTGGGTCTCCCATGAGTACTTGGGTCATCATTTGCTGCCACCGAGAGGGTGCAGTTAGCAGAGAGCTGGATCCGAAGAGGAGGCTGGATTGGACCCCAGATACTCTGACTTGAATGTGGACTTTCCAAGCAGTGGCTTAACAATGGCTGGCCCCTCCCACCTCCTGTTGGTGTTGCATCACTGCCCCTAGTCAGACATTCGTCCACAAATCTCCACATCGGAAGCCATTTGCCAGAAAACCCAACCTATGCCTGAGTAGAAGTCTATCACCATACCTGTGTTGAGTTCAAGTCAACCTCTTCATACCTTTCTCCTGCCACTGGACTTAATCAACAGACCCATTTCAGTCCTGGGGTCCTTTTTCCTATGTGAGTGCTCTCAGTTTTGGAAGCTATGCCTTGGGATTCCACATCAAAACTCTTCTTTAGACTTCACAACCCAACCTCGCAGGAAGAGAGAGACAGAGAGAGAGATGCAGAAAAGAAAACATTCCTGAGTGCCCTGGTGTGCAGCCACCTGACAGGTACCACAGCCCAGCCCTCTGGGAAAGCTGTGGCTGCTGCTCGTTAGAAACTCAGACCCCCAGAAAGCCAACGAGGAGGCGGGGAGGGACTGCAGGGGAAGTCTTCTGATGAGAGAGACGTCCGTCTCTGCTGCAGGATTTTAATGTGTTTCTATTCAGGTGGCTTCAGCGTGGACTTGGGGCCCTACAACCTTTGCATGGGGAGCAGCTCTTTCCATGGACTCAGCTGAGAGTGAGGGAGAGGCGGCTGGGATCAGGATCCGTGCGTTCCCTGTGTCTGCTCGCATTCCACAGTTTATGTACTGAAACCAGGGCATGTTTTGTGAAGAAAGTAATACTTGACTAAATTGTCCCCCTGACGTAAACCTATAATTTAAAAATTATATATATTTAGAGAACAAGTCAAAACAGGAAGCACATTCCCAAAGTGGAGAAAAGCTATTTATACATTAAAATGCCTACTACTGCCCAAGTAGACCTGTGTCCCTGGGCTTAAATAGGAAAACTTGGAAAAATACAGGAAGAAAGCGAAAAGGAGCCTGCCCACATGTGTGTGTCTGGAAGGCTGTGGGTGCCACCTGTGACGAGAGCAGATGGTCGCTCTGCTCTGTGCTTCCTGGGAGAGGCTGTGATGGCCTTTGGTCTACCCAGTGCGGCTATTGCAAGGGCAGATCCCAAGTTCAGACAAGGAATATATGATCTCATAGAGGAAAAGGTGAGCGGTGGGAAAATTTAACCCCAACTCAAGCAGAGCCAGAAGGAAGGAAGGAATGTGCCAGGCAGGGCAGGGGTGGGCATTAGGGTCAGCAGTTACGATGTCAGTGAATTCAACATTCGCATCCCTCATCGAAGTTGGTGGGTTCAAGTTTCGGCTCCAGTTCCAGACTCTAGCTTCCTGCTATTGCAGATCCTGGGAGGCAGCAGTGATGGGTCAAGGGATTGGGTTCTTGCTACCTATGTGGGGGAACCCAGATTGAGTCGCTGGCTCCCAGCTTTGGCCCGAGGTAGGGGCTATTGGAGGCATTTGGAGAGTGAGCTCTCTCTCTTCCTATCTGTCTCTCAAATAAATGCCTTTTTAAAGTAGGGACATGTGTGAGTAAGATTGAACCCCATTAGCCCTGCAACTAATGATCCTAAGCTGCCTCTTCCTACATTGTGTATAAAGCAGCAGACCCCTCTGAGAGGGACAGCCAAAGGTAAATCATTTATTGCACTTATTTTATGTTAGCGAAGCTCATTCAGATGCTAAGAACGGTAAGAAATAACTTAGAGAACTTGTCTAGCTGGGGAGACCAGAAGGCTGCACAGAAAAATCAAGTAAGAAAGTTCGGATTTAAATGATAAAGGATAAGAAACAGTGGGGGGGAGGGGTTGTGCCAGGAGAGACCATTGTCTCCATGGCCCAGGGACCAGGAGCTGCAGCCCTGGAGAAAGAAGCAAGAAGACTGGCATATGTCAGGGACCCTGAGCCCGTAGTCACAGGCAGGCAGACCGTGTCTCTCTCCCAGCCCAGAGCCCTGTCCCGAAGTATCCACTGAATCCTGCTGCAGCTCCGCTCTCCTCCAGACTTGGTTGTCCTGCTTTGATGTGTTACCTTGAATGCAGAAGACGGCTTCACTGTCAAAGGGGATTTTCTGCTATCACAACTCTCAACTCCTGTATCTTTCTCCTCATCACAGCACTCCCCACGGTGCATTGTGAATAGCAGGTCCACAGTAAGTGTTTTATGGTGGGACAATAAAATGTTCAAAGTATGTTTTTGCATGGATGAATGCTGTCCTGGTGATGGGAGAGTGTGACATGTCAGTCCTTGTCTGGTCTAGATGCATGGTGTCCGGTGATCACTGATAGGTGACTGAGTCCATGGGAGGCGGCCCCCAAGGAGAACTCAGACCAGCCTGGACTTCTGCATTCACAGCCATGTGTGATCCCCACCCCGGAGCATGATCGGACCTAGAGATGTGCTTCTAATGAACAGAATAGGACAGAGGGGATGAGATCTATGTCTCAGGTTAGGTTATGAAGAGACTGTAGTGTCATCCTGCAATCTCTCTGTTCTCATCACTGCCTCACTTTGCTAGGGGCCCAGTGCTATCTTGGAGGCAGTCAGTAGATCACTGCCAACAAAGAATGGAGATCCTTGTTCCCATAGCCCAAGATGAGCTGACTTTTGAAAGTTAGCTTAGAAGTGCATTCTCAGCTGGCGCTGCAGTTCAATAGGCTAATCCTCTGCCTAGCGACGCCGGCACACCGGGTTCTAGTTCCGGTCGGGGAGCCGGATTCTGTCCCGGTTGCCCCTCTTCCAGGCCAGCTCTCTGCTGTGGCCAGGGAGTGCAGTGGAGGATGGCCCAAATGCTTGGGCCCTGCACCCGCATGGGAGACCAGGAGAAGCACCTGGCTCCTGCCTTCAGATCAGCGCAATGCACCAGCCACAGCGCGCCAGCCACAGTGGCCATTGGAGGGTGAACCAATGGCAAAGGAAGACCTTTCTCTCTGTCTCTCTCTCTCACTGTCCACTCTGCCTGTCAAAAAACAAAAAAAGCAAAAAAAAAAAAAAAAAAAGTGCATTCTCTCCGGACCGGTGCTGTGGTGGTGTAGAAGGTAAAGTCACTGCCTGCAGCACCAGCATCCCATATGGGCCCCAGTTCTCCACTTCAGATCCAGCTCCTTGCTAATGCTCCTGGGAAAGCAGTAGAATATGGCCCACCCACATGGGAGACCTGGATGGAGTTGAGGTTCCTGGTTTCAGCTGAGACTACCCCCAGTCATTGTGGCCATTTGAGGAGTAAACCAGCAAATGGAAGATCTCTCTGTAACTCTGTCTTTCAAATAAAAATAAGTAAATCTTTAAAAAAATGATACAGCATCCCTACCCATCACTTTTCCTATAGTCTATTGGAAGACTTTAAGGCAGTTACTCAGTAAGCCATATCTGCATCCCTGGCCCACAGATACTATGAGTTAACAAATGCTTGTGTCAAGTTTTAAGCTTATTTGTTATGCATTCATAGATCACTATGGAAAAGTCCATATATAAAAGTAAAGTCACTAAATACTTGTATAGTTTTAAAACTAAGGTATCAAAAAACTACATGCATTTTCCATGGCTATTCAGGGAAACAGTGGCAAAATAAGAAATGGAGGTTAGATTCCTGTTGTTTCTCAGAGCTTTCTTACTTTCTCCTGGATGGAAGATCACAGCCACATTTTGCATGCAGTGATACTAGTGGAATCTGTGAGGTTGGTGGCTACGTGTTGCCTCCCTTGGCTTCCCTTGGATTCCTTTTTCAGTGTCTTCAGAGAGCAACAGTTCTGCACAGGGCCTGATCCCAGGCAGTACTATTCCTTTAACAAGGTAACTTGGTCTTTTCCAAAGAAATCCCAGGCATTCAGTGTACATTCTTACAAAACAAGATGTTGATGCACGGGAGGAAAGTAATTGTCCGAGAAGCATGGAATAATCCAGCAATTTTCTCTCACAAATTGTTCATTCTCAACACTCCTACTCCAAAAGAGTTGCTGCTGCTTTGAGATGCACCTTCTTAATTATACCACTCCTTACTGAATCAAATGGCAAGAGAAATGGTTCCAAGTGCAAGAAGAATATTGTTTGTTTCCTTCTAGTAAAGTCTCTAATCAGAATCTGTGCATTCTTTCCACAGAGAAATAATAAGGTTCTGAATGATCACTTGTGTGACCAAGAGCACCCCTTGGATATAAGAATGCTTTATATCCAGCAGGCCAGTTTTTTAAATTCCCTAAAGAAATGTAACATGCATGTTTTAAAAAAAAAGATAAGTGTCTCACACTATAAAATTCAAAACTCCTGGTCTGTATAGATTAAGTGTGCCTTTCTGAAAATCCCTTAAATATATCATAAAAGAAAAGCCCTGGATAATGGGGCTTTCAGACTTGGTGACCGTCATTGGCAAGTTGGCCTTGAACAAGCTCCAAAACAAAGTGGGTTTATAGCAAAGACAATAATAGCAAGGCTTTCATGTACTGAGCACTTAGCAAGTAAGGACAAAGTCAGGCATCAGAAGAGAATTTCACCTTTTGGGATAAAATACCAACACCAACACTATACTCAGTAACCCTATCACTGAAAGTCAGCATGTCCCAATAAACCAAGCTCAGTGCCCCAGTCTATCACAATGACAAAACCATATCAACAATACACAGACACCAGGGTGATGTATTTTAGACAAATGTTCCGCTCATCATCCCCACAACCCTGCCATGTGTTACTTTCCCCATTGGGCATGGGAGACTGGAGATCAGAGAAGCTGAACAACTTGGCTAAAGCCTTTTCGCTTGTGAAGAGTTGAGGCACAATGCAAGCCCAGTCTCTGATTCACAAATCTGGGTGCTTGACTCTGCTCCGCTGATGCTAGGTCTCCTGACTCCAAAAAGCAGGTACAGCTCCCAGTCTTTAATTCCTCCGTCCTGACCCTTGTTTATGATACACAACTGCTGTTGTTAGAAAGAGGGTGCAGACAAGCACCTCCCACCCACGTGTAGAGAGAACGTGGTAATGACTCCAGAAGCTAGATGGAGAGAGGTGGTACCCAAACTCCAATGAGTTCACGGAATATCAGAGTTACTCAAGGGCATAACTTCCCACAGTATTCTATCTGAAGGCTGAGGATAACACAATACTTTATTAACAGGCCTCACATTCACCCACTGTCTGTCTATTCATCCTCCTTAAGAATCCCAAGCATTTGAATATTTTTTCACCTCCCCCACACTAGGGTGGGGCACTCCCTGGGAATTACAAAAAGTAGCATTTTCTTATGCATTTTATTTTAATTGCTCAGCAGTAAAATAGTCTCATTTCTTTCCCCCTCCCCAAGAAATTATTTTAGAGCTGATATGAATTCTCCTTGGCCCCTGTGAATCAAAAGAGGAAGAAAGATAAGTAACAGGTGCCTGAGCTGGGTCCAGCTCTCTGCAACAATTCTGGTTGCCTGTGACCAAGCCTTCCAATGTGTTCTGGTTGACAGGAAGTCAACTTACCTACAGGTATTCATTTACTAGCTGCTCAGAAGCACATGGCAAACCTTACACCCTGTCAGCTGTCCCCTTTATGCTGAATTTCTTAGGTTTCTTGTCATTCTGGGATTTTTGCACCTCTTTGCTTCTTTTTTCCCTCATTCAGCCTTCAAAACCCCTGGGAGGTAAGAGTGTGCATATAATTCCCTTCTTGCTCTAAAACACTGTTTAGAGTTTTGCTTTGAAATTGCTTTTAAGGATGGATGTTTGGCTGTCTTCAGTGAACCTGTAATAAACACTGTTGAATTCTCTCCAAATTACCTCGAAGAATTACCTGCTTATCTGGAAGAGCCATCAGTGTAATTTTAAGGGATTTTGTTTTTATTCAGCGGCTCTGAGTCTTTGAACTTCACTGCCTTCATTTTTTTGAGTCTTTCCACAGGAAGGGCTCTGCTGAGAGCAGCCGGTTTGCTGCCCTGGTCGGCATAAAGGCTGGGGAGAGTGTTTTGGTTTCTACTTTGGCGTATGTGATTCTAGCTCCAAAGGAAGCAAGATTTCCAAGATTAGGAGAGTTTAGTCTGGAAAGGAGACTCGTTAAGGCGGGGAGGGCGGGGACGGGGGCGCGGGAAGTGATATTACAGGCTGCTTAGTGTTTTGAGAACGCACGTGAAAAACAAATGGTCCATTTTTTGACCTTTCCAAAAACTCAACAAGGAAGCCCTCCAGGAACTCCAGGAGCGGCAGACTTGAATCCAGTTATAAATGTGGTGTACAGCTTCCGTAGACTGGAACTTGGATAAGCCCTGTTTTGCAGGGGATAAAAGAAACGGATGCAGAAAAGCCAACTAACCCTAAGTAGGTCCAGAGTCAGGAGCAGTGAGGTGGGCTTTAACCACATAGGGTGGGACGTCGCAGCCCAAGGTTTTATTTTATGGTTTATCTATTTGTATTTACTTGAAGACAAAGAGACAGACAGTGCTTCACCCACTAATTCACTCCTCAAATGCCTGCAACAGCTGGAACTGGAACAGGTCAAAACCAGGCACTGGGGACCCAACCCAGGTCTCCCATGTGAGAATCAGGGACCCAACTCCTGGAGCCATTACTGTTGCCCCACCACCACAGTGTGCACTAGCTGGAAGCTAGAATCCACAACCAGAGCCTGGACGTGGACCCAGATACACCAGTGTGGCACACGGGTGTCTTCGCTGACATCATAACCACTATATTGAATACCCGCCCCAACAGTCGCAGCTTTGAATCACTCTGAAAGAAACGAGTAGCAATCAGCAGGGTTTTTCAAGTTAGCAATTGCTTCAGAAGAGCTCAGCAGTCCATCCTGCCGACCCACTAGTGCACGTGGTCAGGAAGAGGCCAGCTAGGGCGGGCACGGGCTGCAGTGGCTAAGCTGCCGCTCGGGGTACCCATATCCCATATTAGAGCGCCTGGGTGCAAGTTCCAGCTCTCTCCAGTTCCAAGCTTCCTGCCAGTGCTCACCCAAGGGGCCAGCTGCTGGTGGCTCAGTTAGTTGGGTCTTTACCATCCGCATGGAGACCTAGATTGAGTTCCAGGCTCTTGGCTTTGACCTGGCCCAACCCCAGCAGTTGGGGGTATTTGGCGGAGTGAACCCAGCAGATGAGAGATGTCTGTCTGTCTCCAACTCCAATCAAAAATGCAAATGAATGAATAAAATTTTTAAAAAGGATCAAGCCAATGGAGTTTGGCAAGGATGCAGGATGGAGTTTGGCAGGGCCCTCAGCCACTGAGTGCCATCTTTTCTGGTGGAAACTTAGTGCAGTGCAGGAGAGAAACCAGCAATCTGTGTTCAAATCCTGCCTCTTCTGGCTCTGGAACTCCAGGGACATTGTGCGATCTCTTGCAACCTCAGTGTCTCTATGTTCATGGTAAATAACCCAGAGTACTCAGTTCCCTACAGATACTCTATGCTGAGTGTTTCCCCAGGGAGGAGATAAGAAGGAAAGATGATGCTAGCAGCGACAACTGAGAAGGGAGCCGGCCCTCGGCCCTCGTGTCTGCTCTCATCTGATGGATCTGCTGGGGAGAAGGTGACAACTTTCACAGATTTTCCCACTTGCCACCTTTGCAAACAGTAAGTGAGAACAATCCTCCTTAGATTTCAGACCAATGACTTAGAATGATTCCAGGGCATGGGGGGATCCAGCATTGAAGGGAAGTGGTCATCCTGGGATCACCAGCACACGGTTTGGGTTCAAGTAGAAACATTGGTAACACAAGGCCGTGAGATCAAGAACACACATTAAAATTATATCTAACCCAATGTGTACGGAGAAGATCCAGTGAGGCTTCCTAAGTGCAGATGCAGAGTCGCAGTGTCCAGGGCTGGAAGAAACAGAGATACGACAGCATGAATGGGACGCACGGTTCCTGAATGAACGTTCCCAAGCTTGCATTTCCTCCTGTATACAGCAAGCATCAGACTGCGTTGCCTTGCAAAGGTGAGGGAACATCATACAGCATGCATTGCTCACAGAAGATGCTGAAGAGTGTAAGACAGAGGTGGTGAAAATATAAGCTCCCTGCTCACCATTGCATCCCACTACCAGACACGGTGTTGGTGTGCAATGACTGTTTCTTGAGTGGACAGTCCTTCCTTAGGAGGGTAGAAAAATCAGGTTAAAATAGACGCCAACTGCAGCCCTGCAGAGAAAGAGCTGTCATAAAAGAGGCTAGTAGACCATGATGGCGGCTGGTGGATGTGTCACTGGCCAGAGGAGCCAAGGGGCTTCTCCCCCTGTCCATCTGCACTTGGCATTTCCAAGAACTGAGAACTGGCTCTTTGGAGAACTCCAGAATTTCTTCTCCCTCATCAGAGCGGGGCACCAAAGTAAGCCTATCCTTTGGTTCCATTTTTCCATGAAATTTTTGAAGGGCTTTCAGATTTCTTCTGTGAAAATATGCTCTCCAGTGTGGAACATTTATTACAGGAAATGGTTTTGAGCTATCTTTAAAAATCAGGTGAGATTTAGCAATACAACTTATGAGGGAGTAGTTATCCGGCTCTGTGGTTACAATATCATTAGGAATACTCACATCCATATCAGAGTATCTGGGTTCAAGTCCTGACTCAGCATCTGAGTCTAGCTTCCTGTTAATGCACACCCCGGGAGACAACTACTTGGACTGCTGCTACTACATGAGAGACAAATTGAGTTCCCAGGGGCTGGTGCTGTGGCGCAGTGAGTTAACACCCTGGCCTGAAGCGCCAGTATCCTATATGAGCACCGGTTCTAGTCTCGGCTGCTCCTCTTCTGATCCAGCTCTCTGCTATAGCCTGGGAAAGCAGTAGAAGATGGCCCAAGTGCTTGGGCCCCTCCACCCACATGGGAGACCCAGAAGAAGCTCCTGGCTTCTAGCTTCAGATTGGCGCAGTTCCGGCAGTTGCGGCAAACTGGGGAATGAACCATCAGTGAACCTCTCTCTCTCTCTCTCTCTCTCTCTCTCTCTCTCTGCTTCCCCTCTCTCTGTGTAACTCTGACTCTAAAGTAAAAAATAAATAAATCTTCAAATTGAGTTCCCAGCTCCTGGCTGCAGCTCGGCTCAATCCCAGCTCCTGCAGGCACTATAGGAGCGAACCAACAGATAGAAGATCTTCCTCTGTCTATGTCTTTCTGCCTTTCAAATAGAAAGGAAAATTCATTACATTCACAAGCCCAAGGTGTGTCTTCTATGTTTCGTTCTATTTTAGGAACTAAATCAGGAAATTTAGGAAATTTCATCAGTTATTTGGAGATAGTTGGAGGTTCATGTGTAATTATAAGAAATACGGTAAAGGGGCCAACATTGTGGCATAGCAGGTGAAGCTGCTCCTTGCAGCGCCAGCATCCCATATGGGCGCTGGTTCGAGTCCCAGCTGCTCCACTTCTCATCCAACTCCCTGCTAATGGCCTGGGAAAAGCAGCAGCAGACGGCCCATGTACTTGGGCCCCTTGACACCTATGTGGAACACTGGGAAGGAGCTCCTGGCTCCAGCCCTGGCCTTTGCAGCCATTTGGGGAGTGAACCAGCAGATGGAAGATCTCTTTTTCTCTTTCCTTCTCTCTCTAAGTCTGACTTTCAAGTAAATAAACGAATAAATCTTTAAAAAAATACAATAAAAAGATCCAACAGTATTCTTTTCCCAGTTTTCCTCAGTGGTCACATTTTGCAAAACCATAGTATACCACAAGAAGATATTGAGGTTGGCATGATTGGGACACAAAATGCCTCCATCACTTCACAGGTGCCCCACGCTGCCCTGTCACAGCCATCCACCCTTCCCTTCCATGCTCAAGCCTCCTACACCCGTGCAACCACTCATCCATTCCCCATCGCTGTCATTCTGTCATTTCAGGAATGTTATGGGAATGGAATCACACTGAATGCAATCTTTGGGGGGATTTCCATGGTTTTGCTCAGTGTAATTCTTGAAAGATTCGTCCAGGTTGTTGTGTGTCCCGATAGTTCATTCTTTGTTAATACTGAATGCAATTCAATGCTTTACTGGAAATGCCTGTTTGTTTAGCCATTTACCCATTGGAACACATCAAGGTGGTTTGCAGGACAGCTTATGAGTGCAGCCACTTTCAACACTTATGTACAGATGCTTGTGTGCACATTGAGCCTTTGTTGCTCCGGACTGGCACATGAGTGAAAAATATGTTGCTTCTTTAAGGCATGGAATATATCAGGCTATTTCCAAACAGCTGTCTGTACACTCTGCCTACTTATCCTAGCCAACCAAATGTTTCTGCTACACTGGGCACCAACAGCTGTGGATTGGTGAATGCTTGTTGTAATGCAGGTACTGTGTGTAACCCCAGAGTAGGAGCTAATCGTGACGTGCTCACCATGTGCCAGTCAGTATTCGAAGTGCTGGATGAGCCAATTCATACAGTCCATAAAATAACCCTATGCAGCTGGGATTGTCCTTGCCTTCTCTTTAAAGAGGAGGTTGTTGGAGCCAGCATTGTGGCTCAGTGGGTTAATCTGCCACTCATGATATCAACATCCCATATTGGAGTGGCACTTAGGGTCCTGGCTGCTCTTCCTCCAATCCAGCTCCCTGTTAATGCGCCTGGGAAAGCAGCAGCAGATGACCCAACTCCCTGGATCCCTGCCACCCATGGAGGAGACCTGGCTGGAGTTCTGGGCTCCTGGCTCCAGCCTGGTGCAGCCCTGGCTCTTACAGCCACTAGGGGAGTGAACCAGAAGAAGGATGATGGATGCACCTCCTCTCTTCTCTCTCTCTCTCTCTCTCTCTCTCTCTCTCTCTCTCTCTCTCTGTCATGCCTTTCAAATAAACCTGATTTTAAAATAAGGATGGTATCATTGAGGGAAAGAGATAATTTGCATAAGAATGCAGCTGAGATTAAATTGGAAACAAACAGATCCCAGAACCAAGACCACTGGTGCTACCCTGCACACCTCTCACACCTCTGCTGCTGTGGGATCTTTACAAACATCCCCTTAAGATAGCTTTTGGAGTCTCAAAGGAGCCCTCAAAAACTCATATCCCCTGTTCCACCAGAGCTTGTGTACATAGAAAGGTAAAATGATGGAGTAAATAAGAAAGCAAAAGGATCCCTTTTATTTCTGATGCTGCATAGTTGCCCAAGATAGTTTAGTGGGAGGTCTTACTGGCTCCCTGCTCTAGAATTAGCAGAATAACCCTGCCAATCAGGCAATGTGGAACTGCCATAGGCTCCCTCGCATGTAGTGGCCCTGCCCACCTAAGGACCAAAGACTCGAGGCACAAATGACAACAGAGCATTTTGGGGGAGGAGCCTGTTCCATGCCCGGGGGTTCCCTCTTTCCAGAAACTAAGAGGCCAGAGAGAGCCTGGGCATCACACTAACTGAACTCCATTTCCAGAGGAAGTCCCTTTCCTAATTAGAGCAGGGACCTAGTACTGTTAGGATCGAGTCCAATAGCTAAAATTAGAGCAATACAAAAGCTAATGTTTCATCTACTGTTACTACTGCCTTTTTATAGGCATGCAGGTGAGCAAGAAGAGGAAAATCGAGGACCAGAGAAATTTTCATATGTGAATTAAATATATGAAACATTTTAATATTTTAGTTAAATATGTATTACACATACATGTTGAATGTTACACATTCAACATTTTTAGTTGCCTAAGATCATAAAGTGAGTCACCACTGGGTCAGACCGATGTTCTGTGGTCTATTTCACACCTCTTTTTTTTCTTTAAGATGTTATTTATTTATTTGAGAGGCAGAGTTACATACATAGAGAGAGAAACACAGAGAAAGAGGTCTTCCATACACTGGTTCACTCCCCAACTGGCCGCAATGGCCGGAGCTGCAGCGATATGCAGCCAGGAGCCAAGAGCTTCTTCCAGGTCTCCTACACGGGTGCAGGCGCCCTAGGACTTGGGCCATCTTTTACTGCTTTCCCAGGTGCATTAGCAGGGAGATGGATCAGAAGTGGAACAGTCGGGACTCGAACCGGTGCCCATATGGGAAGTCGACACTGCAGGTGGAGGCTGAGCATACTGTGCCACAGAGCCAGCCACCACTTCATTCCTCTTAATTCTCACTGCCATCACACATTGTTTCACGGCCTTGGAAAATATCTACCCAGGAGGGCAACAGAGAAGAAGGAGGCCTTCCACTGAGCCAGTTGTCTGACATACAGCCAGATACAGCAAATAAACCCATCTCCCAGAAACTTTCAAAACCAAAGCCGTCCTACCATGACATAAAAGGATTCTTGGTTTCATTAAGTTAAACCAGAAATAAACAAAAATGTGTCTAGAAGACACTACTTCCAACACAGATACTCAAAGAACACTGAAATGTTCTTTGAGGGTGATGAGTCTTTTTTTTTTTTTTTCAAACAGTTTTTGTGTATACACACAGGTTTGTGCATGGAAACGTGTAGGCCTGGTAACTAAGTCATACCTCACCCTGCAAGTTTATCGGCGGGCCCAATGTCACTGCAGCTGTGGCTCCTAGAATGGATTGGTGCTCCGACTTTGCATGCATGTCGGAGCTCAGACTGAACACTGGAAAAACCTGACCTTCACAGGTGAGTCTGACCCAGACCAGAACAGTGTCGCCGTGGAGGGGAGGGCTTTGGCGTACTGGTTAAGGTTCAGGTTCTGCCTGGGACACCTGATAGAAGTCCCAGCTTCTCTCTCTTTCTGCTTTAGATCCAGCTTCCTGCTAAAACGCACCCTGGAAGGCAGCAGATAACAGCACAAGTCGCTAGATCGCTGCCACTCCCATAAGAAACCTAGATTGAATTCTGGCACTCCTAGCTTCTACCTGACCCAGGCCCGGCTGTCGTGGGCAGGGGAACCAGTGGAAGGAAGCTCTCTCTCTGTCTGTCTCCCTCTGCGTCTCTCCATCTTTGACACTTTGGGTTACAGATATTCAGGAAAGGAAGGAGGTGGTGGAGGAGGAATAAAAGCAGAAAACAAGAGAGGAAAGAAGAAAGGAGTGGGGAGGGAGGGAGGGAGGGAGAGGGAGGAGAAAGGAGGGAATGACGGGAGAAAGCTACATGGGGTTCCCATGATCAATGAGAGAGCTGAGCTGAAATCTCCCGTCTGGGTGTTGATTTTTCATCTAGCCCGTGGCTTTGTGTTCCTCTGCTCCCACGTTCATGATTTTCCTGGAGGAGCAGAAGGTTTCTTTGGATTCTTTTTGGTCCCTCTGTTGACTCTTTAACTGTGGTTTTGACAGAAATTGTTATGTGAGTATTTAAGTTCACTGTGGTTTTGACAATGTAGCAAACTTACAAAAATACAATTGAACTTAACCTCTTCATACCCTGAGCTCTTGTTGTCTTGTATCTGACCTTCACAGATGTTGTAAATGTCAAAGTATTCATGTACACAAATACACACATAAGCTATGATATTCACCCAATTACTTACTCTTCCTCGGGGTCTAACTTCCTCCCAGGAGCTGTATGGTTTAAGTTGAGATGTATTTTTAGCCTGAAAATTTTCTAAAACACTTCTTTTATATTAATTTTAAGTGTTTATTTATGTTCATCTACTTCAAAGAAGTTGTGAGAGAGAGAGAGAGATAGACAGAGACACAGAGAGTCCATCCACTGGTTCACATAAATTTTAATTAACTACGTATTTATAGCTTATCTTTATAAAAGACTAATTTTATTTATTTGAAAAGCAGAGTTATGGGGAGAGAGGGACACACACACTCAGAGAGAGAGAGAGAGAGAGAGAGAGAGAGAGAGATCTTCCATCCACTGGTTCACTCCCCAAATGACTGCAACAACTGGGGCTGGGCCGATCAAAGCCAGGAGCCTGGAACTCCATCGGGGTCTCATGCAGGTGGCAGGGACCCAGGCACTGGGCCATCATCTGCCATCTTCCCAAGCACATTAGCAGGAAGCTGGATTGAATATGTGACACTGGCATAGCAATTGGCAGCTTAACACACAGGACCACAACACCAACTCCTTCTGAGACACTGTAAAGATATGATTCTATTGTCTTCGTGTTTTTGGTGGAGAGTCACCCATTTTCCATGTCTTTATTCCACTATATATAACACATTTTGTTTTCCCTCTGGCTGTTTCTAAGACTTGTTCTTTGTCTTTGGCCTGGGCTGGTTGGACTCTTAAATGCCTACGTGTCTTTCTCTCTGTACTTATCCTGTGTTGAACTCACCAGGCAGCTTGAGTATTTGGGTTATGCCTCGCATTTCTGCTGTCACTTCCCACATGGCTACCGCCCCATTCTCTTTCTCCTTTCGTTCATGGAGTCCAGTTACAAGTGTATGAGATTATTTGATGTCATCTCACAGATCTCAAAGACATGGTTCCTTTCTCCTCTCTTCTCCCACCTCCTTATCTTTATCATTCTGCACTCTCCAGCACAGTACTAGCTGCAGGCTTTTCACAGATGTCCTATATCAGATGGAGGGAATTTAGGTCCATTCCTAGACAGCTAAGTGTGTTTCTTAGCAGTGCATGTTGGGAAAACTTTTAAAAATAAGTCTGTGTTTCTAGAGGTGATTCTGTGGCTTTTCTTTGGTACTTCAGCCACATGGTAAATCACACCAATTGACTGCTGTGTGTTAAACCAGCCTAGAATTCAGGGCTGAATCCCACCGGGTCAGCGTGGCACAGATCTCCACTTGAGGGTCTTGAAGATCCCAGGCTGTTCCTATTCATACGATTGTGTCAGCCCCTCGCCATGATCCTAGCCATGAATTAGAACTTGCTTTTAACCCAGGAGACACAGCACCTGTGGTGGGATTTGTGGCGATTGTGATACGGTGGTTGTGTACACGTGATTACATTACAGGCAGTGACATCGCTTGTTCTCCTCCAGCCCCTCACCTCCTTGGTCCCTTCTCGGACACAAATGCCCACGTTGCCTCCCCACCCAGCAAGGAACAGTGAAGGGCTGAGGGTGACCTCTAGCCAACAGCCTGGGACTGGCCTTGAAGTGCTGCCTGAGACGCCAGCATCCCCTGTGAGTGCCGGTTCTGGTCCCAGCTGCTCTACTTCCAACCAAGCTCCCTGCTAACGGCCTGGGAAAGGCAGTGGAAGATGACCCAAGTATTTGGGTTCCTACCACCCATGTGGGAGACCCTGATGGAGCTCTTGGCTTCAGCCTGACCCAGCCCCACCATTTCGGCCATCTTCGGGGTGAACCATTGGATGGATGGTCTGTCTCTCCCTCTCTCTCTGTAACTCTTGACTTTCAAAATAAAGTAATTAATCTTTATTTCTGTTAGTGGTCCAATGGCCACTAAGGACTGAATTCTCTACGTACTGGGAAGTGTGTCCTACTCCATGGCTGACTCGTTCCTTGCTTCACCAAGCCAGCCCCCCTGACCCACAGGAATTGAAAGACAACAAGTGTGTACTAGGTTGTAGATGACTTAGCTCATGGCAAGATTGTTAGATTCCACAAGAGAACCAATACAGATTTTGGTGCTGAGGATGGTGAGCTGACAGATCAAATACTTAGAGATATGCGAATGGCTTTGGGCTTGGGCTCTGGGCAGAAGAGCAGAAAGATTTTGAAGACAATCCTTGCAAAAGCCTAAATTGCCTTGGCTCAACTAGTAGTGGAAACCTGGGTATGCAGGCTGCTGCCCGTACGGACTGCAAAGAGAGTGAGGGACACGGTGCTGGAAACCAGGGGAAGCGAGATGCTTATGCTCCCAGTGATAGAAAGCTTAGCACGATGGCTTCTTGAAATTATGTGAAAATCAGAACCTGCCAATGAAGAACTCAGTAATCTAGATGTATTTCCCAGCAAGGTGTTGTGGGAACCCATTTGGTTTCTTCTACCTGCTTATAATAAATTGTGCAAAAATAGAGGTGAATTGAAGGGGAAAACTTTTGAATTACAAAGAAGTCAGACTTGCTGATTTCAAAAATTCTCAGTCTCTCCAAATGGCAAAACATGCTAAAAGGGCCCAGTGTTGTAGTCTACAGTGGGTAGAACCACCACTAGTGATGCCAGTATCCCATATAGGGGCTGCTTCCTGTCCCAGATGCTCCACTTCTGATCCAGCTCCCGGCTAGTGGCCTGGGAAACACAGCAGAAGACAGCCCAAGTATTTGTCCCCCTGCCATCCACAAGAGAGGCCTGGATGAAGCTTCTGGCTCCTGGCTTCAGCCTGGCCCAGCCCCAGTCATTGCAGCCATTTGGCGAGTGAACTACCAGATGGAAGACCTTTCTCTTATGTCACCCTCTCTCTTTCTGTAACTCTGACTTTCAAATAAATAAATAAACCTTTTTTTAAAAAAAAATGCTAACATTGACATAGAGCTTCCAGAAATGCTGGGGGAAATGCCCACATGAGGAAAAGCTGAGAGTGTGACTGTACAGCCTTCGACTAAAATCTCAGGAAGAGAGAAAGCTTAGAGCAGTCGGCCATGCCAGGGGCCCCTGCAAGAGAGTGAGAGTGGGCCTCGCACACTTCCCCATGGAACCGCCGGGCCCTCTGCAAAAGGAGAAGAGACCATTGCAATCCCAGTTCTTCTGGTAGGAAATGCAAAAACAAACAAACAAACAAACAAACAAAAAACCCTCTGAGCCCCCAGTAGGGACCGTGGTAGAGCTGAGATCCTGGAAGGCAGAGCCTAGAGCCTAGAGCCCATGGAGAGCTATTCCTGTCATCGGGAATCCAATCAAGGAGCCCTGGGTGTTTCCCCAGCTGGGGGTCAGGATTATTGTGGACCAATGACTTCTGTTGACCTGTATGTCCCCTGTTTTGAACAAGAGTGTTGACGGCTGCAGCCCTGTGCCTCTTCTCTGATTGTGTGTTGAGTGTGCTGGGGAAGGCTAACTCGGCCTTACTTCTCATAGGTCGACCAGTTGACAGTAATTATACCCAAGGACAAACTTATTCTTTCCATGAATTGAATATGTTACTTCACTGCCATCTCACATCCCATTCACAGTGTTTTTTACAGGAAATCTGCTGTGATCTTTACCATTGTTTTTGTGGATAACTTTCTCTCTCTCTCTCTCTCACTACTTTCCAGAATTTCCTTTTGTCATTGCTTTTATGAAATTTGATTATCATATGACTTGAAATTTTTCCTCAGTTTCTGTGCTTGGAATTTGTTGAACTTCTTGGATCTATGAGTTTATGGTTTTCAACAAATTTAGAATTCTTTTGCTGTTTTATCTTCAAATACATTTGTATCCCTCCCTCTCTCTCCTCATTGACTGTGATTATGTGTGTTATCTATAAGTCAACTTACAGCTTTCCTACCACTCACTATGCACCGCTCCTACTCCTTTTTTTTTCACTATTTTATCTTGTATTTTTTAAAAAGATTTTATTTATTTATTTGAAAGTCAGAGTTACACAGAGAGAGAAGAAGCAGAGAGAGAGAGAGAGAGAGAGAGAGAGAGAGAGAGAGAGAAGAGTCATCTTGCATTTTTAAGATTGTATTTATTTGAGGGCAGACAGAGTACTCCCATCTGCTGGCTCACTCTCCAAATGCCTGCAGCATCTGGGCCTGGGCCAGGCTGAAGCCAGGCCCGGGAACTCCATCCTACTCTGCCACCTGGTAGCAGCAGGGACCACCACTTGCTGCCTCGCAGGATCCACACTGACAGGACGCTAGAACTGGGGGTTGAACAGTTATCAACCCAGACTCTCTGATATGGAACGCAGGCATCCCCGATGGCATCTTAACTACTGGGCCAAATGCCTGCCCCTTTGTAATAATTAATTGATTAATATTTACCAAGTTCTTTTATGTAGAGTCTGTTCTTTTTTTTTTTTTTACTTTTTAAAAATTTATAGAAAGAGAACAAACTTCATGTATTTCATACATACTTTTTTCAAACCATAATGCTACTTCCCACCCTACCCTTCTTCTCTCTCTCCCACCCTCCCTCTTCTTTCTTTTATTATTTTCTTTTATTTTTTACAATGACATACTTTCAATTTTCTATATAATTGTACGCTTAACCTTCCACCAAATAAAGACTTCATCGAGTAGTAAGTAGAAACACCACTGTTCCTCAAGAGTCTAGACAAGGGTTATCAACAATAATCAAATCTCAAAATGCCAATTTTGTTCATATACATCATATTTTTGTGTTCTTTATATTAGTTACCATGAATCATGGAAAACATGATGTTTGTCTTTTGGGGACTGGCTTATTGCACTAAGCATAACTGCTTGCCTCCAGTGGCAACAATTGGTTGCAAAAGACAGGATTTCATTCTTTCTTATGGATGAGTAGTAGTCTATCATGTATATGTAGCACAATTCCTTTATCCACGCACCAGTTGATGGGTATCTGAGTTGACTCTATATCTTAGCTATGGTGAGTTGAGCTGCTATAAACATGGGGTAGAGATAACTCTTGCATCTGCTGACTTCATTTCCTCTGGGAGAGTGGCTGGCCATATGATGGATCTACTTTCAGACTTCTGAGGGATCTCCAACCATCTTCCATAACAGCTGTATGAGTTTACAGGTGTGTACAGGTACAGGTGTAACGGCTGTATGAGTTTACAGGTGTGTACAGGTACAGGTGTAACGGCCGTATGAGTTTACAGGTGTGTACAGGTACAGGTGTAACGGCTGTATGAGTTTACAGGTGTGTACAGGTACAGGTGTAACGGCTGTATGAGTTTACAGGTGTGTACAGGTACAGGTGTAACAGCTGTATGAGTTTACCTTCCCAGTGGCTTCAGGTCCACTGTATCGGTCAACTTTTCATTACCATAACCAAATGCTTGAGGTAGGCTACTTATAAAGAAAAGAAGCCAGCTAGCTCACTGCTTCAGAGGTGGCCTGGCATGGGCTCAAGCCTGGTGAGGGTTCCCTTGCCTGCATCAGGCAATGGCAGGAACACATGTGGAGGCATCACTTTGCCATCCAGAAAGCCAGACAAGAATGTAGGAGCCAGGCTTGCTCCTCTAGCAAGTTCAAAAGAACTACCGAAGGGCATCCCCCTGACGCCTTGTGGACTTCCAACTGGACCCCATCTCTTAAACGTTCCATCAGTCTCCATGTTGCCACCTAGGGACCAAACCTGCACTACACAGGCCCCCAGAGAGCACCCCACACCTAAGCCCTAGCATCTTCCAATGTGTTCTAACAATTCAGTCTGTCAACGGATACCACCTCCTGTGTTTTCACGTCAGATACTGTTGTTTTCATTTATAAAAGATTAATTCAGTTCTTTTTTACATCATTCTTGCCTCTGCTCTCTTTTTACCCCCTATAAAATGCAGATATAATAAATCTTTTATTGTCCTTTTCTGATCATTAGCACATCTGTGCGTGTTCTGGGTGGCTTTTGGCAGATCAATGTATCCCTACCATGTCTGGGATTTCCTTTACATTACATCCATCCAGCTACTGAAATTCCCATGTCTTGCCCCATGTTGCTCAGCTTTGTATGACATCTTTCACCATATTGCTATTTTAAAATCCCTATCGGTTCCATCTGTAGATGTGTTCCTATTGGCTTTTGCTTCTCTTGACTCTGCATAATCTGTTTTGTTCATCTTCCAGTGGGCTGTACATTTTATGGCATAGCAGGCACTTTATACACAAGGACACCAGGAAAGAAGGGAACCATAACTCTAGGAGATGCAGTGGCCCTGCGGTCGGCTTCAGCATTGGTGGGCTGACTCCACCTGACATGCGTCAGCCTTGCTCTAAGCTTTAGCGCAATTTTAGCTTGATGCATTTCCCCATGGGTTTTGAATGTTCCGAAGAAGACATTGAGTTCTTTTTTTTTCCTCTCTCTCTCTCTCTTCCCTTCTGCAAGTTTTAGAATCTGAGCATTTGAGAAAGGCCAGAGATGCCTCTGTGTCCTACCCAATTTCTAGTTTTCCATACCATAGAATATGGAGTGCCTCGGAGTACCTAGGTTCTCTGGGCTCTAGATTCTGAACGCCTGGTGTGCCTGCCCTTCCCCCAAGATGTGGTCATTGGAACCCACTGCAGCTGGGGTGGGTATCTCCTGGCTCACCGGCCCTGTCCTCCAAGTTCAGATATCAGCTGCTTGCACTTAGCAGAACCCCTCAGAAGTCACAAGATCCAAGCCTTCAACACACTGCCCGCAAACTTGGTAGAAGCCCCTTCCAGAAGACTGACAAGGTGGATATGGCTGTGTTCCGAGGCTAAGGCTGCCGACAGTCTCATTCCTCTACGTCCTCTCGCACACGCTGTTAAGGATGGTATGACAAGCTGCATGCGCTGCTCCTTGTCATCTGAAGCAGATTTCTCCTCTACCCTCCGCCTCCTCCCTGCGCTTTAGTTTTTAGGGCAAGAGCGACCGCCCCTTCATCAGAAATAAACATCCCTGGACCTTCCTGTTTTAACTCCCTGCTTCATGGAAAGGGACAAACGCCTCTTTCCCACAGACGCTTCACTGTTGTTGCTGTTGTAGATGAAACTGCATCTCTTGCTGAGTTTGCCTGACTTCCCCGAGGGCTGGGAAAGCTGGGACAGGGAATAAGAGGCTTCCAGACCTGGGAGAGAACTGAGGGGTCATCTCCGTCTGGCGCCCCCTCTGCTCTTTCTCCCTTGGGCAGTCTCCCACGAGGCTGGTTTTGTGTCTGTGTGTGATCCCCATGTCGGATGGCAGTGAACTCCGTCCTTCTGTCCGTATAGTGGGTCCCTTTTCTCTCTCTCTCTCTCTCTTTCTCTCTCTCTCTGAGTTTTAAACCTTAACCCAAACCAACATCTGGAAGGCTTTCTGTGTGCTCAATCAGCTTTGTCTGCTCTGGGTCACACTTGGGCTGGAGCAGGGACAGTGTCATTTGGTTTTCTTTTTATTTCCAAATGGATCCAACCATCCAGATCCAGGAGTCCTGGTCTTATTTGACTACTAAGTTATGTAACTTGAAACCTCTGTGGTTTTGTTGTTGTTTGTTTTCTGCTTTTTTTTTTTTTTTTTTTTTAAAGCTTGGGCTCATTCGCTTTTGTTTTGTGTTTTTACTTGGTGGCTTGTTGCTGCAGTAAAAGTTCAGAGAAAGCCCAGTTCACAGTAACAGAAAAACACTCTTTAATAATCACTTTTTATATCCTTAAAAGCCGGGCCCATAAATCCCTAAATAACTCATTATTTTATTGGCCAAATGGAAATGTTCTGCGGTGAAGACAGTTATAGAAAATTATGTGACTTGCTTCCTTGCAGTGGCAGTGGGTGCTAATGAGAAACATGTGATGGGGGCCTTTATAAGGTACCCATTAGCACATCCCGAGACCGCCAGGCCACTTGATTCCAGGATCAGAGACTGTGCGTGTCTCCAAGGGGCCACGGCGAAGCAGGGGGACCTCTCCAGGATCTCAGCAATTCTGCAGCCGCTTGGAAACATTTTGAGCTCCTTCTCAAAACTGTGTAAAAGAAAACTGATTCCTAAGAATCGGGGTTCCTGGTCAGTAAGAGAGCTGCTTTGTGTATTCAACACTTATTTGGTGCCAAGCGCACCAACCCTGGTCTCTTATGTACGTTGTCTCGTCTAGGGGTGGACATCCGGGCTGCTGGTTAAGACACAGATTAGGATGCCTGTGTCCCACGTCGGAGTGCCTGGGTTCGAATCCCAGCTCTGGCTGTAACCATAGCTCCCTGCTAATGCAGGAAGACGGCAGTGATGGCTCAAGCGGTTGGGTCCCAGCCACCCATGTGGGAGACCCGGACTGAGTTCCCAGCTCACAGCTTCAGCCCCTGGGTGGAGTGAACCAACAGATGAGAGCACTCTGTGTCTCCAATAAAGAAACAAACAATTTAAAAACCATGTGTAATATATACAATCGAATTGAAGCCATATATAAATAAACACGTAAATGTGTAAAACATAAATAGATATTATATATTATCTAATCGAAAGCTTATATATATGTAAATATGTATTATACATTTAAATGTTATCTAATTGAAACCATATATTTAAAAATGTATAAATATATAATGTATGTATTATTTATTTTATATATTATCAAATTGAAAGCTTATATAAATATGTATTATACATTTTAGATATCATCTAATTGAAACCTTATATATAAATATATAATACATACATATTATATATCGTATGTATTACCTAACTGAAGCCTGTAACACTCTTGGTTAAGAGGTTCCAACTCATCACTCCAATTTAACCCATGGGGAAGCTGATTCACTCCTTGACCAATCAGAAGCCAGCTCAGCACCAGCCTGCAGCCCATCCACGGCGTGGGAGCCACCCACCTCATTTCCGGTGTCCCTTCCTCCTACCTGGTCTTGTCAGCTGTGCCCAGCCCTGCCCATCCCTGCACAGATGCACTGGCCAGCAGCAGAGTTGGTGCGGTGCGTGTGGGGGTGGGGAGCGCAAAAGGCCCAGTCTGCAGTCGGATGCACAGGTTTTGCCAGAGTCACACAGGCTATGGGGACTGGAAACAACCGGGATCCCTGCTGGGGTGAAGCCGGGTCCCTGGGATACACAGGTGGGGAAAAATAATAGTTAGACCCCTGAAGCAAATCAGCATTCTGCATCTCACCTGGTTATTGTCTGTGTTTGTGTTTTGTGCATGTGTTGACCATCACTCATTCCATTAACAAAAACCCTTTCCTAACACCCTGGAAGCTAATCATGGCCATGTTGTTTCCATCAGGGGTGAGTGGAACTATAGTAGTCACCTCTGGAATGTGCTGGGTATTTTTTAAACTGCCAACACAGATTTGTTATTTTAAAAATATATTGATTTATTTGAAAGGCAGAGTTACAGAGAAAGAGATCTTCCATCTGCTGGTTCACTCCCCGAAATGGCAGTGATGGCCTGGGCTGGGCCAAGCTGAAGCCAGGAGCCAGGAGCTCCATCCAGGTCTCCCACATGGGTGCAGGGACCCAAGCACTTGGGCCATCTTCTGCCACTTTCCCAGGTATATTAGCAGGGAGCTGGATTGGAAGTGGAGCTGCTGGGACTTGAACCGGTTCTCACAGGGGATTCCATGCTGACATCACAGTCAATGTTTTAATCCACTGCACCACAATGCTGGTCCACTCTGAACACAGATTTTCAAGGAACATTCTTCCTTTGGAAAAGTGCGCTAGCATAGTGTCCACACAGCCACCCTTGACATGGCTTTGGCCTTGGGCATCTGTGCCTCCCTGTTCCAGCTAGATCATTCGCTCCCGATCCCCAACAGGAAGTCCCCACAGTCTCTGGGGCCCAGGAAATCAAGGACATCAGGCCACAAAGGCCCCGTGTACACTAGCAGGTACACTGTGCAAGTCACCCACGCAGCCAACCTGTGTGCAAGGGGCTCTGGTCCCTGGCATGGCTGCAGAGGGCACAGGACAGCCCGCCCTGTGCTTGTCCAGAGAGGAGGAGATCTGGGAGTGGGGGCTATGGGCCAGCAGGCCGGGCAGGCATCAGGTCCCTGGGCGGGGCCTGGAGGAGATCAAATTTGCACTGCTCCTGTCCCCTGTTGAGAAATGTGGGTTCCCTAAGCAGGCGGGGAGAGGCCCCTGGAGGGAGCAAGTAGGTTGTGTCCTGAGACTGCAGCCAAAGGCCCTGCCCTGAGCCGTGGCCAGCATGGTTGTGGACAAGCTGGTGCCTGCATTTCTCAACAGCCAGTGGGCACCCTTGTGCCGCAGCAGGCTCGCCCCTGCCCGGAGCAGCCCGGCCGCAGCCCCGGGAGCACCCCGCCCTCCGCCCTCCCTCTCCCTCCCTCTCCACCCCTCTCCACCAACGGCCCTGCCTTTGATCTCAGCACAGAAAGTCAAGCCCATTATAAACCTGTTTATCCTCTAGTCTAATGAGAATACAGACAAAAGTAATTAGAGAGAAACACTGCTTGGCCCAGCCCTGCTCCCTAGAAGAATCCGGAAGGGTAGGCAGAGTGAGTCGGCCAGGCTCAGCTACAGCAGTTTGCTTCAGGCTGTCTGGGATGTGGCTTTGTTGTACCCAAGGTCCTTTCTGTGTGGTGAGGTCCCTTGGTGGGGGCCCCACCCCTATCCTATACCTGTCTCAAGTGTCCACTTGAAACGAACATTTCCAAAGACTCCACCAAACTTTTGCACCATTTCAGTTGTCCAGGGAGCCCCAAGTTTCTTTTCTCTGTCTCTGTCTCTCTGTCTCTCTCTCTCTCTCTCTGGTTTCTGGAACAAACTCTGATATCAGACATTCACACCTTAGTGAGAATTGTTTTTTGCAAAAAAAATACTCTGACGGTCTCATGTGCAGCAAACACTCCACTAGGATCTAAGTATCCAAAAGAGAATTAAAATAATCATGCCCATAGCAAATTTGAAGAGGAAGGCAGTACAGGCAAAACTGTTTCAGACTGGCTACTAAATTCATGCCCCAGGGGTCACATATGCACGGGGGGGGGGGGGGGGAGTGTTACACCACCAATTGAGATGCCCACATTCCATACGGGCGCCGGTTCTAGTCCCAAATGCTCCACTTCCGATCCAGCTGCCTGCTAATGCACCTGGGAAAACAGTGGAAGACGGCCCCAGTGCCACTCACGTGGGTATTTGCAATCAGTATAATATTCACCCAGGGCTCTGCATAGCTTTTGTACTGAGACTGGAAAGAAACCGGCAAAGCTAGGAGTTTTCTTCCTTTGTTTAAATAACACCCTTGCTAACAAGCGCCATCCGAGGATCTGCCGCCAGTTCCCAGCAAAGAGATGAAGCTGTGCACACCAAGTCTGCAGCTGTTGCCCGGGAAGCATGCAGCAAGACCAAGACCAGGGTCAAGGTCAAGTGCACTGCTGGGGGGAGCCCCAGGTGACGCCATTATGTGCTGAGGATCCTCATTGTTACAGATATGCCTGAGGGATGTGACTGTGCGCTCCCTGATAAAAGGCTCAATTTCCTGAAGGTGCCCGTGAGAACCCCCAGTTTTTTACCTCTTCCTAAGAACAGTGTGAGCTTGTGCTTCTTGGTGTGAAAGCTTCCTGCAGGTGGCAAGGAGCAGCCCCTGGGACGGACCTGGAGCCTGCGAAGACTGCTGGATAAACTCGTTATTCTTCCCTGCAGACTTCAGAATCCTACAAGCCGGTAGCCTTGTGGCTCCTGCTCTCATCTCATCGCCTCCCTCCAGGGAACCTCAGATGAGCTCCTACACACCCTGCTGCGCCCAGGCCTTCAGGCCCCTGTGAGCTTTCTGTGGAGTCACCTGACTCGGCCAGACCTCTCGGCCACAACCTCAAGGTGTCACACCTGATGGAGGACATCAGCTTGCTTAGACGTACTGGACGTGAATCGGGTGCCTTAAAGCAAGCAGCCACCCAGTGCCCTGGAATGCCAGCGTCCCATGGGGAAGGAAAGACAGGAGGTCCCCAGCAGAGGTGGTTCTGAGACCGGACAATGCGTCCACACATCAACCTCTGCAGCAGCAAATGTATTGAGCTAAAGAGAGTGTCTGCAGGGAAGCTTGGAAGTTTTAATGAAGTCTTAGTCCTGAGCTGAGGGGGGCTATGGATGCATCCAGGGTGTTGAATCCTCACCTGCTATGCAGAGCCTTTATGCTGGAGCAGGAAGTACAAGGATTACTTGTGTCCAGAACCCTGGTGCATTGTGTCTTTCCATTCCTAGCCAGCATCCATGGTGATGCCACGTTGCTTAAGCCACGGCTGTGGTCAGTGGCAGGATATGCCATGCATTTCTTCCTCTCTCTGCTAAGAAAAGCCAACCTTGGCAGCCCAGCATGGTCCAACAGCCACTTAAGCTCCATCGCTGTGTTTCTGCCTGCAGTGACACTGTTGACAACTAATATCCTCACAGAGAGAGAGCTCTGCCCATAGACAGAAAAGTCCCTGGATTTCCCTCTATCCTACCAAAGTTCCAATTTATCTGTCTCACCAGGGTCCTAGCAGGCCCCTGTCTGTTTCATCATCCAAGTGAATCATTACACCGTGGGGTCAGAATGGAACAGCTGGTCCACTGGCAGGCATGTGCTAGAGGGATTGAGTTCCTACTTGGGACACCCAAAACCTGTGTCAGAGTGTCTGGGTTTGGGTCGAGGCTCCTTTGCCTCTATCCAGCCTCCTGCTAATGTGCATCCCAGGAGGCAGCAGGTCATGGCTCAAGTACTTGGGCCCCTGCCACCCACACCAAGTTTACTTATTTTACTTCTTTATTTATTCTTAAAGATTTATTTATTTATCTGAAAGAGTTAGAGAGAGAGAGAGAGAGAGAGAGAGTGCTTCCATCCACTAGTTCACTGCCCAAATAGCCACAACAGCTGGCACCAGGAGACCCACATGGAGTTCTGGGTTCCTGGCTTCATCCAGCTCTTGTAGGCATTTGGGGGAGCAACCCTGAGACTGGAAGGTCTCTTTCTCCCTGTAGCTCTGGCTTGCAAATAAAATGAGAATAAATAAATAACTTTTTCAAAGGCTGGCCCGTTGGATTAGAACATTAGTCAGTTGCAGGAAGTTCATTGTCAGAGATAATATCAAACAACTGATTCCTGGGCTTGAGAATAATTCAGGCCAGTTCTTTTGAAGCTGGGCTGACAACAGTCTGTCTCTGAATAGCTACCCAAAACGCTGCATCACTGGGGCAGTGTGGCCATTGTCACCACATGTACAGTTTTCCGACACAATAGGAAATCCCAGGTGCTCTTTCAGAAGGAACAGGTGGAATGAAACCGTTTGTCTGTGTTGTGATGTGACGTAGGTGTTTTTCTCATACTATTGTGTATTCAATTCTAAGTGCTTCAGGAGAAAATAAGTCTTTTTTTTACAGTTGTAATTGTGTTTACATTCAAGATTCATGGCCAGAAACATGTGATGTATAAGCTCATTTAAAAATAAGTCCATCGGGGTGGGGTGGGGGAGGGCAGGGTCCTGGCATAGCAGGTAAAGCCGCCACCTGCAGTGCAGGCATCCCATATGGGTGCTGGTTTGAGTCCCGGCTGCTCCACTTCCGATCCAGCTCTCTGCTATGGTCTGGGAAAGATGGCCCAAGTCCTTGAGCCCCTGAACCCCCATGGGAGACCTGGAAGAAGCTCCTGGCTCCTGGCTTCAGATCAGTGCAATTCCAGTCATTGCGGCAAATTGGGAAGTGAACCAGCAGATGGAAGACCTCTCTCTCTCTCTCTCTCTCTCTCTCTCTCTCTCTCTGTCTCTCTCTCTGCCTCTCCTCTCTCTGTGTAACTTTGGCTTTCAAAGTGGCTGCGGTCATGAGACGAGGTCTGAGAACTACCCTGGGAGCCGGAGATCCCAGCAACCTAGATATTCAAGGGCCGGCTTACTGGGATGCACATGGGGGCAGAAAAACTCTTGAAGAAAAACCCTTTTTTGCTCCCACAGAGGTGGTGGGATTGGCAGCATTGGAAAGTGCATGAGAATTCCACCTGCTTGGTGACCCAAGGGAGATATTACCCATGGCTTGGGTTGAATGCATGGGGCTGGATGTCATTGCAATCAGTCCCCTTGAATCAGAGATTGTTACACTGAGACAGAAAAACAAAGTCCAGGAGGAAATACTTTAAAAAAAATTTTTTAATGTAAGGTATACAAACCTCCTGCATTTCATATATACAGATTCAGAAACATAGTGATTCTTCCCACCCTACCCTCCCTCTTGCCCACACTCCCACACTTTCTCCTCCTTCCTCTCTTATTCCTTCTCTTAAGTTTTACAAAGACCTGATTTCAGTTTACTTCATACACATAAAATTAACCCTACACTAAGTAAAAAGTTCAACAAATAGTACGAAGAAAATAACACTGTTCCTCAACAGTAGAGACAGGGACTGCAAAGAATCACCGAATCACAAAGTGTCAACTTCACTCCTATACATTACATTTTTGGTACTTTATTAACTACTATCACAGATCAGGGAAAACATATGGTATCTGTCTTATGGGGACTGGCTTGTTTCACTAAGCATAATGGCTTCCGGTTGCATCTATTTTGTTGCAAAAGATAGGATTCATTCTTTTTTTATGGCTGAGTGGTATCCCATCATGTATATATACTATAATTTCTTTATCCAGTCATCAGTTGATAGACATTTGGCTACTGTGAATATCTTAACTATTGTGAATTGAGCTGCAATAAACACAGGGGTGCAAATAACTCATACGCTGATTTCATTTTGTTTGGGTAAGTTCCCAGGAGTGGGATGGCTGGGTTATATGGCAAGTCTATATTCAGATTTCTGAGATACCTCCATTCTGTCTTCCACAAGGGCTGTACCAGTTTACATTCCCACCAACAGTGGATTAGTGTATCTTTAAGGAAGCACTCAATCAAGGAAGCGAAATGTTGTTTGAATACTGTTTTCCCCAAAGCCATCATTTGAACGGTGTCTTCCAAGTACAGTGACCCATGGGAACCCAGAGAGGATAACTTTCAGTGCAGTTCAAGTCCCTTATGTAAAATGACATTGTGAAACCTGCATGCATCTTCCAGTGTACTCGGAATCATCTCCAGATTCTTTGTAACACCTAAGGCTAGGCAGATGCTGTGTAAAATAGTTGTTACCTTGTGTTGTTTGGGAGCCAGAAGAAAAAATAAAGAGTGTATGTTCAGGTCAGGCCCAACTGCATTGTACAAGTCAGTAACAATGGAACTTTTTTTCTTTGCTTTTCCATCCTTCATTGGTTGAATCTGCTGATGTGGAACACACAGATAAGATATGGAGGAGGCCAGCAACGCGGCTCAATAGGCTATTCCTCCGCCTGCGGCGCCGGCACCCTGGGTCCTAGTCCTCGTTGGGGTGCCGGATTCTGTCCCGGTTGCTCCTCTTCCAGTCCACCTATCTGCTGTGGCCTGGGAGTGCAGTGGAGGATGGCCCAAGTGCTTGGGCCCTGCACCCCATGGGAGACCAGGAGAAGCACCTGGCTCCTGCCTTTGGATCAGCGCAGCACACCGGCCATAGTGACCATTTGGGGGTGAACCAACAGAATAAAGACCTTTCTCTCTTTCTCTCTCTCTCACTGTCTAACTCTGCCTGTCAAGAAAAAAAAAAAAAAAAGATATGGGGGAACCAGGCGGGAGCTAGCTAGGAGCAGGTGAGCTGCAATGTCTGCATAGTCCCATACTATAACTCTATGCCCTCACCTGTCAATCCAATACTCCCTCTTTTCCATGATGCACCTGCATCCCATCTGGACCCGGAAGGAGGCGAGGCCAAGATGGCCACGAGGAGAAGAAACACCACATGGGGGTGCCAGGAACACCCAAAAAGCCTCACACACGCTAAGTCCCACCCTACTGGTGCATTCAGAATGCACAGGTCCCACAGGGAAAGCTAAGATGGGATTCTGTCCCACAAGCCCACGACTGATTCTCGGTCGTGGTAGGAAGGCGCTTCCTGTAGGGCACTGGAAGTTGGGTTCCTCTCATTGGCAGATGACAATCTTACGTGCCTTTTTCTGGGGCTCCTCGAGGTCCTGTCATAGTGGAAATTCTCGTGTGGCTAAGTCTGACCTTTGATATCTCATCAACACACTTTTGCTCATGACATCCTCGCCTGCCTATGGGAGCCAGGATAACACAGGACAATTCTCCTGCAGTCCTGAGCTAGAACCTGCGTGGGGGTCTCTGCTTCTGCAACCCCCAGGCTCTCACAGCGCCTCTTGTGTTGTTTGCTGATTCGAGTTAGGTGAGATGACTCTCCTCCAAAAGCTCAAGATTCTTGCTCCAGCTTTAACGGACTGGATGTTCGTCTTGCGTCACTGCAGCCCGATCCTGGAACGCACATGTGGAGACATGAAATAAACCAGGCAGCCAGGAGAAACGTTTTACTGAGCTGACGCTCCGAGACAGGGAGTTCCCTTGAGGTGGAGTGAGTCTTTGTTTGAGACAGGAACACTGTCCAATAAGAAATGTTTGCCAAATAATGGGAAAGCGCTTAGTCAAGAAACCTAAAACCATTAAGATCTAAAAGGCTTCTCCTTGGGCAGGCGCTTGGGGCAAGGGTGAAGTTGCTGCTTGTGATGCCCACAAGCGGGAGCAGGTGCCTCCTTCAAGTCCCAGCTCCTCCACTTCTGACCCAGCTCCTGCTCGCGTGCACCCTGGAGGGCAGCAGGTGAGGGCTCAAGTGCTTGAGTCCCTGCCACCCAGGTGGGAGATCAGGGTGGAGCTCCCGGCTTCTGGCTTCAGCCTGGTCCAGTTCTGGTTGTTGGAGGTATTTGAAAGAGTGAAACAGTGAATATAAGATCTCTCTCTTCTCTCTCAAATTAAAAAAATGAAAATAACCAAATAAATATTTTAAACAATCCTCCTATCCAAAGAACCCATGCCAATCCATGCCATTTTCTTTCATGTCACTGAGAAACAAGAACACATTCTAGAAGTTTCTGGGTTGTGTCAACTTGTAGAACATCATCCAAAACACCAAGTCTCGATGTGAAGTCGAGCTTTTTCAGGCTTGCTCCTCCACATAGGGTCCACAGCCCCAGCAGCACCCCAGGAACTTGTTGGAGACCCAGACCCCCGAGTCTTTCTCCTCCTGCACCTGCTGAGTCAGAACCAGCATTTGAGCTGGACCTGGGGCACTTGTACCCGCCTTCCAGTTTGAGAACTTTGGTTTTACCATCCTGTCGACTGGGGGCACCTGGAAGTGGTGGACCCCGGTGATATGTGGAATCACCATCTTGGCATTTGATCAGCACAAACCTTCTTACTTTCACAGGGGCTTCCCCAACCTCGGTGAGCTGTTTAGTAGAGGAGTGGTTTTAAAAGAATCCACACATGTATTTGGTGTTTATCAGACATGGTGCCAATTTTTTAATGTGATTTTTTGAAAGAGTTTTATTGATTTATTTGAAAGACAGGGCTACAGAGAAAGGGAGAGATAGAAAAAGAGATTTTCCACTTGCTGGTTCCCTCCCAAGATGGTTGCAGGGGCCAGGACTGGGCCAAACCAAAGCCAAGAGCTTCATCCAGGTCTCCATGTGGGTGCAGGGGCCCAAATATTTGGGCCTTCATGCCACTGGCAGGGTGTTGGATTGGAAGTAGAACAGCTGGGACAGGAACCGGTATGGGATGCTGGCGTTGCAGGCAGTGGCTTTATTGGCCACACCATAATGCAGGTCAAGAGTTTTTCTGCTTTAAAGATGTATTTATTTGAAATGCAGAGTGATAGGTGTGAAGGGAGGAGAGGCAGAGAGAGAGAGAGCAAGCTTCCATCTGCTGGTTCATGCCCCATATGGCTATAATGGCCAGGGCTGGGCCAGGCTCTCTCTCTCTCTGCCTCTGTCTCTGTAGCTTTTTTTAAAATTTTTTATTTTTTATTTTTTTTTTGACAGGCAGAGTGGACAGTGAGAGAGAGACAGAGAGAAAGGTCTTCCTTTGCTGTTGGTTCAACCTCCAATGGCTGCTGCTGCTGGCGTGCTACGGCTGGTGCACCGCGCTGATCCGATGGCAGGAGCCAGGTGCTTCTCCTGGTCTCCCATGGGGTGCAGGGCCCAAGCACTTGGGCCATCCTCCACTGCCCTCCCAGGCCACAGCAGAGAGCTGGCCTGGAAGAGGAGCAACCGGGACAGAATCCGGCACACCGGGTTCTAGTCCCGGTAGGGGCGCCGGATTCTGTCCCCGAGCGGGACTAGAACCCGGTGTGCCGGCACCACAAGGCGGAGGATTAGCCTGTTGAGCCACGGCGCTGGCCCTTAAAATTTATTTATTTATTTTAAAGGTGGAGTTGCAAAGAAAGGAGAGAGACAGACCGACAGGGGTCTCCATTCACTGATTCATTCCCCAAATGGCATAACAGCCAGGACTGGGTCAAGCTGAAGCCAGGAACCAGGAGCTTCTTCTTATATGAGTGGCAAGTGCCCAAGCACTTGGACCATCCTCCACTGCTTTCCCAGGCACATTAGCAGGGAGCTGGATTGGAAGCAGAGCAGCCTGGAATTGAACAGGAACCCATATGGGATGCCACTTTTTTCAGGCAGCAGGTTAAGAATCTGTGTTACGGAGCTGAACAGCCTATAGTGCCAGCATTCCATATGGGCGCTGGTTCGAGTCCTGGCTGCTCCACTTCCCATCCAGCTCTCTGCTGCAGCCTGGGAAAGCAGTGAAAGATGGTCCAAACCTTTGCGCCCTTGCACCAAAGTGGAAGACCAGGAGGAAGCTCCTGGTTCCTGGCTTCGGACTGGCCCAGCTCCAGCCGTTGTGGCCATTTGGGGAATGAACCAGCAGAGAGAAGACACTTCTCTCTCTCTCTCTCTCTCTGTCTTTTCTGCCTTCAGCCTCTCTGTAACTCTGCCTTTCAAATAAATAAATGAATCTTTAAAAAAAAAGAAGAAGCTATGTTACAACACCAACCCCGAGAATGAATGCTAAGGTGCAGACTGTGTTCAGATGACCTGGTGGTGGTCCCTGCCTCCTCTACTTGTGAGCTGAGGTTTCCTATCTGTTCCGTGCCTGGATTTTCCCAGCTGTGAGTGCAGCTTTGCTAACAATGTCCATTCTCTGCACGCACGGGGTTGGTCTGAGGATCGCATGAATTCTTGCGCGCCCGTGAGCAGTGTGCTCGCCCCGGGACACAGGTCGAGCAGCTATCATCTTGATGACATCAAATCTTGAACTTCAAACCTTGGCACGTTCGGGAAAAGGTGGAGTGAGGGTCCCATGAAGCACTTCTCTTGGTCTCAGGGTTCCAGGAAGTCTTAAGACGAGAACAGCCCCTTGCTGGTGAGAACAGAGTTGCAGTTTGGGGGAGCTGAAGTCTGGAGACAGTGTGACTCTGCCACTTACACACACACACACGCACACGCACACGCTGAGTTCTCTTGGGGAAAGGTTACAGGTTTCTTTTAGGTGGACACTGCTTGGCTGGGCAGGTGGTGCTTGCTGGACTTGGCTCCCTGGAGCCTGGCAGTGTGGAGTTCAGCTCCAGGTCAAGCTGTGTCGGAGTTGGCAGCGTGACACCACCCACGCTGCTGGCACTTGCGATAACCCCAGGGCTTCCCTTCGGAGTTCACTGCCATTTGTTCTCCAGACTGGCACTGCAGGCTCCCAGATTTATCCTGGGATTGAACTGCAAAGGCACAGCAATGCCACAAAGTTGCAATGAGTGGACAGAGTCACTTCCGGTGAGGCTGCAGCAATTGCAACAGGGCCATGCAATTGCACCATTTCCCAAATCCACACACTGTGTGGTCTTTGCTGCTTTATGCCTCTTGCTCACCCTCTTCTATCACCTTGAGCACCATCAGAAGTCAGCGACACATTAACCTTAGCAGGTTGTTTTGGTCACTTTGGGATTTCTTATTGTAGTGACAATACTATCGATATTTACGCTGCACACCTAAAGAAACAAAGAAATCCAGAGTTGCTCACCCACCTAGGCCAGTCCATGGAGCGCCACAGAACAGATAATATTTATAAGATGTCTGGTACAGTGCCACTGATCAAAACACACCCACAGGGAGAGGCATTCGGCACAGTGGTGAAGGAATCGCTTGAGATGCACGCAGCCTGTATCTGAGCACGTAGGTTCGAGTCCAGGCTCTGCTTCTGAATCCATCTCCCTGCGAGTGTGCACCCGGGGAGGCAGTGATGACGGCTCCAGTCCTTGAATCCTTGCTACCCACCTAAGGGTCCCAGATGGAATTCCAGGCTCCTGGTTTGGCCAGGCCCAACCTCGATTGTTGTGGGCACTTGGGGAGTGAATCAGTGGATGTAAAATCTTTGTCTGTCTAACTCTATCTGTCTCTTTCAGTCTCTCTGCCTTTCAGACAATGAAAATAAATATAAATAAATTAATTTTTTTAAAAAATAAAGAACAGAACTCCCCTCTGTGCAGCACCAGTGCTGGAGTTGGCTGCTGGCTGTTACTTTAAATCCACTGTAAGAACCCCACCCCCACCCCCTATTCTTGACATGGGGTGTATGTCACCCTGTCCCTTCTCCGCCTTTGTCTTGACTGCGACGTCCACACTGACCCTGTGGGTTGTCTCACAGTGGCCAGCACTTGTTCTCAGGACCCTGGCTTATTTGCAAGTAGAAGCTGTGATGAACGTAGCATCCGGGACTCTGCTTCAGGCTCTGGAAGTCAGAGCTCCACCACTGGTCTGCACCATCAAGTCCTCCCTCGGAATCAGCCTTGAAAAGTCCTGGTCAACATTTACTGTAAAATGCGACTGGCCCAAACAACAACCCCCATGGCACTGCTGATCTCCACGCAGACAATTCTAATTTTAGAATCCTGCTTGGGATTTATTGTCAGGAAAGTTTCGTCTTCCCTGAAGCTGCCACTATCTTTTTCCTTTCTGATAAAGGAAGCCATGCAACTTCAGAATCTAGACGGCCAGACAGAGCCAAAGGCTAGGCAATCACATTAACCATGTCAGCTAGAAGATTCGCATCCTGTTTTAGTTCTCTGTTCTGTTCGATCAGTTAGCTTTGTTTTCATGTATTGTAAGCCACAGATGCTTCAAATCCTATTTAGAAAAAGACAGGTGAACCCACCTTTTAAAAACATGGGATAACGTCAGTTGTTAGCCAAAGAAAGCCCGAGTGATTTATTGAGTGGTAACTAAGAGCTGTGCTAGGAACTTTATTTACCTGCCCTTATTTAATGCTTACAGTACCACTAGGATAAGTTCTGTGCCACTGTGAGTATTCCCATTGTAAAGACGGAAACATTGAGGTGCACAGAGCACCAGGGTGTGCCTGCAATGACTCCAGAGCCTGGACCTCATAACCACCGCTCTATTCCATCATGACTTGGAAGGAGACCCCGCTTTCATAACAACATCTCAGTCTAACTGCACAAGAAGTCTCCTTCCCAGTGTGAGAAATGGCCACTGTGTATTTTCATGAAGGGCTTAGCTGAGCCTTGGTAGGACAGAGGATAGAGGGTCACAAAGCCACAGTGGTCAGCTGCTCAGCTTGCTTTGCGAATGGTGTAGCACTCGTCTGTAACCTCCAGCGATTCTGCATCTGTGCACAGTGCTCTCCCATCCCCCTCAGTTCCTGGAGCCGTGGTGATACCACAACAGAATTCCCCTTTCCCCGTCCTAGATCTACCCAGCGACACCCACCCTGTTACCCCGCCCTCACCCTGCCTTAGGTGCATGTGGGGTTTAGATTGTGTCTCCCAAGTCTCTCAACCAATGAGAAACTGGGGGAAGGGACCTCTGTACTGTGGGCATCAAAGGCGCTGAACGTCTGAGGGAGGAGCCTGTTTCTACCACCGGTCACTGCTCTTGAGACCAGGTGTCAATAGACGCCTCGCTTTCTGCTTCCGTCATGTTTCTGAGTCCTGCTCTGGTGGGTGGGTGGTCTCAGGTGGGCTTAGCTCCCACACCCAGCTCACATCATTTGTGCAGGGCGGTTATTTGGAGAATGAAGGCACCACGTGTTATGAGCTACATACCCTTTTCATGATCAAAATAGCATTTTTGAACAGACTCCCTCCAACGATCAGAATCCCAAACTCCGCTTTGATGTGAAAGAAGCAAAAGACAAGAAAACAGGTTCATGTCATGGGTTTTACCAAGAAACAAAAAAAAAAAAAAAAAAAGAAGAAGACTTTGTGCAGATATGACAAGTCAAGCCCAACTCAACATTTTCTTAGACTTCCCCAATTCAGTGTGTTTGACACGGTGGGTACCACTGCTCAAGTGTGCAGGGAACACAGCAGTGGACCAAGCAGAGACCCTGCCCTGTGTTCAAGTCCCAGCTGTGGCCCAGTCCTGGCTATGGTAGGCATTTGGAGAGCGAACCAGTGAATAGAAGTGCTAGTAGTGCGTGCTTCTCCTCTCTCTCTGTGTCTCTGTCTCTGTCTCTGTCTCTGCCTCCTCCCCCCAAAATTAAAAGAAGAAAGAAAAAGAAATTAGAATAAGTGTGAATTAGTACTGCAGACAAGAGGCATTGTTGGTACAGATCAGCTCAGGGCAAGTCTGGCTGGGG
Source organism: Sylvilagus floridanus (assembly GCA_949820135.1). Taxonomy (NCBI): domain Eukaryota; kingdom Metazoa; phylum Chordata; class Mammalia; order Lagomorpha; family Leporidae; genus Sylvilagus; species Sylvilagus floridanus. The sequence goes on along the minus strand of OX463240.1, from coordinate 18,514,892 downwards.
GGTGACATTTAGCAGAGCCCTGAAAGAAGAAGAGAGGGCGCTAGGCTTCCAAGTTCAGGTCTGGGGTGGGCTCAGGCTTGGTGTCTCCAAGGCCCAGCAAGGAGACCAGGGGGAGAGAGCAAGTGTGTCCCGAGAAACCTGGGGAGACAGGGTGAGGGGTCAGACCTGGCGGGAACTCGGCAGCCATGGGGAAGATGATGGACTTCACATTAAGTTGGAAAGGAAGCCACAGGAGCAGGGTCACCGTCACCTGCGCTCTGCCACAGAGGGCTGTGCTTGTAGTTGCGGAATGGAGAAAAAGGGAGCAGCTGGGGGGGGGGGGGGGCAAGGACGCCCTGCAGGGGGCGCCTGTGAGAACCCAGGAGAGGTGAGGGCCAGAGCTGGCACACTCAGGAAAGAGCTTGAGGGGAGAGCAAGCCCAAGGGTTGCAATGGGGTGGGCCTGAGCTACGGGAAGTGTGCAGTAGCTTTGTGATGGGCAAAGTGGTGGGAGAAAGAGACCTCAGGGTAGAAGCTTCTGGAACACAGTTGCAAAGCTTGAACCCAGCACCCATGGGCCCTGGGGTTCCCAAGTCCGGAGCCTGGTGCATTCGTGCCCTGAACCACGCCCTGGTCTCCTGGATTGCTGCAGAAACAGGAATGCGTGTCTCAGCAGTGAGGGGTGCTTCTCTGAGCAACGCGCTCCGTCAAACATGGAAGGCTCTAGAAGCTGCTAGCTTGTGAGTGCCTGTCTTACTCATCTTTATTTTCCTGGACACATACACCAGTACCCACAGCACCAAGCTGAGTGGAAAAGGAATGCATGTACAAGCCCCAAGGAATATTCAGCGCAATCAACCAAAATACCAAGTCTTTTGTCCTTATTGCTGAACGTAGTTAGCATAGGACTCTTAACCCAATTCAGCTCATTTTCTTGCACTTTGTAAAAGAAAATGTTCAAAACTATATTACAACTTGAACAACAAGCTTTCGCCATAAAAGGGAGGCGGGGACAGTTTTCTGAGCTGAAGAAAGGAGACCCGCACTTGGAGGAAGCAATTTTCTCATTTTTTACTTTAAGCACAGAGATTTTCTTTTTTATCTGTGTGCTGTGTTCTAGACACAGCAACACAATCAGAATCTTTAAAAAATGTTTTTAAAGATGACCTCTGGCCACGGAAGATGCTTGGCTACACCCATTTGGCTGCAAATACACACGATGCAGTCCTCCGTGTGGCTTCTGTGTTTTCCCGCAAGTTGTGCCTTGCCTCACTATGCTGCTCCCTGGATGAGTAGGAGGAAGACGGTAAAAAGGAAGTCCTTAGAGGGCAAATGCAAACAGCAGCCCAGCGTGGAGACATGGAGATGATGGGACCTTGTTTGCAAGATCTTTGCTGCTCGCAGCCTGGGGAGAGTGAGCTTGTGGATGGGTGGCAGAGAGCCCATATCTTTTCCATCCCAGGAGATTTCACACACCACCCAGCCTCTGCTACAACTGCCCCTGACCTCTCTTTGAGTTCCTCTGTCACCACATTGCTCCGAAGACTGTCCCATCAAGCTTTGGTTGTCCACCTCCAACCCCTGCCTGGTCCAGACACAGGAAGTTCAAGATCAGGGTCCGACAACCATCATTTCTAAACTGTGTGATCCTTACCGTTCTTAAAAATGATGCAAGCGGCAAGGAACGGTGTTGGGACGCAGCGGGGTAAGCCACCCCTTGGGACCCCTGCATCCCAAGTTGCAGAACCTGGGTTCAAGTCCCAGCTCCTCCACTTCCGATCCAGCTTCCTGCTAAAGTGCCTGGAACGCAGCACATGTGGGCTCAAGTGCTTGGGTCTCCACCACCCACACGGGAGACCCGGATGGAGTTCCAGGCTCCCAGCTTCGGCCTGGCCTGGCGCTGGCTGTCAGTAAGGCTCAGGGCAGTCTCCCCATTTCCTGAGCTGTTTGTGGGGAGAATATGGGGTCCAGCCCTGGTGCTCCTTGCAGACCTTACCCCGCCCATCCCCTTCCACCCACGGACAGGAAGCTGCCTTCTTCCAGCAGCCTGAGGAAGGCACTTCCTGTTCTAAGACAGCGTCACTCAGCAGTCACAGCGTCACTCAGCGGTCACAGGCGACTGTCCCTGGGAGGGTCCAGAGAGGTCTCTCTTTCATGAGTGTCTCATGCATCAGACACTTCTGTAAACCACTTCTGATTCTGATTGGGGCGTGTCGCTGGCTAGACGCCCCTTGCACCTGCAGCGTCTCCCCACAATCACGCTCTGTGTGTAACCGTGGGTCCTGCTTTGGAAGCTTAACACTGCAAGGTAGGGACCAGCAGGCGAGGGCAGCTGGTCTGAGCCCCAGGGGCTCGCAGGGTGTTGCTGCAGATTCACTGAGGATCTCAGGTGCTATGAGCTGGAAGGTTGCTGGCTTTGGCTCACTCTTGCTCTTGGCAAGTTCCAGAGCTCTTCTGTGCCTCAGTTTCTGTGTATGGAAAATGGGCAGAAGAACACTCAGCTCCTAGGGTTAAATGAGGTATTATAAGCAAAACATTCAGCACTCAATAGACAATATTATTGATCTTCGTATATTGTTTCCATTTTTCAATATTTCATAATGCATTGGACCAAGAAAGGAACTAGATGAATTAGCGAGAAATCTGATTTATTGTTTTTTTTAAAAAAAATACAATTATTCCTGGGGCCGGTGCTGGCGTAGAGGGTAAAGCCACCACCTGCAGTGCCGGCATCCCATATGGGCACCAGTTCTAGTCCCGGCTGCTCCTCTTCCAATCCAGCTCTCTGCTATGGCCTGGGAAAGAAGTAGAACATGGCCCAAGTCCTTGGGCCCCTGCACCCACGTGGGAGACCCAAAAGAAGCTCCTGGCTTCTGGCTTTGGATTGACACAGCTCTGGCCATTGGTGTCAATTGTGTAGTGAACCATCGGATGGAAGACCTCTCTCTCTTTCTCTCTCTGCCTCTCCTTCTCCCTCTGTGTAACTCTGATTTTCAAGTAAATAAATAAATCTTTTTAAAAATACAATAAAAAATACAATCATTCCTGTTAACCCACACAACCACATGTGTATGCCAGGAACAGACAGTCACTGAGAAAGAATCATTGAAAAGAATTTCATAGGCCATCGCCGCAGCTCACTTGGCTAATCCTCCGCCTGAGGCGCCAGCACCCCGGATTGTAGTCCCAGTTGCCCCTCTTCTAGTCCAGCTCTCTGCTGTGGCCCAGGAAGGCAGTGGAGGATGGCCCAAGTGCTTGGGCCCTGCACCCACATGGGAGACCAGGAGGAAGCACCTGGCTCCTGGTTTCGGATCAGCACAGCGCACCGGCCATAGAGGCCATTTGGGGGGTGAACCAACGGAAGGAAGACCTTTCTCTCTCTCTCTCTCTCTCTCTCTCTGTCTGTCTGTCTAAATCTGCCTATAAAAAAAGAAAGAAAGGGATTTGATAAATGACCTTATTACAAAGGTGTGGCCAGGGGCCATGATGCACCTGCTGGGCCGGCGATATTGTGTTGTCACCACTCAGTTTAAAAGGCAAGAGTGGAGGCAGACATTCACCTAGCAGTTACAGCACCTGTGTCGAGAATGGCAGGGCCTCGGTTTGAGCCCTGGCTCCACCTGGCTGCTGCAAACCCCAAGAGGCAGCAGGTGATGGCTGAAGTAGTTGTTCCCCGCCACTCACATGGGAGACCTGGACTGGGTTTCCAGCTCCTGGTGTCAGCGTGTTCCAGCCCAGCCCACTGTGGACATTTGGGGAGTGTACCGACCAGATGGGAGCTGTCTCTTTGTGCGTCTGTCTGTGTGGATGAGCTATCTGCCCCAGCAAAACCATGCCTCCTCAAACCAACTTAACAGTCAACTCAAACAATACATCATGCATCTGTGAACATTCTATGCCTGTATTTTTGTTGGACACATCTCTTAGGGCTGTGATGAGAAGGATGTTAGGGTATGCTTATCACCATTGCGGAAATACCAGAAGAAACTAGCAGAGAAACCAGCGACAGATTTCACCTGTATTTGCGTTTAGCACGTTGTGATAAAAGTAGGACCCGGCAATTCACTGTTCTTCCCAGCTCCTGCTCTTCTGGGAAGCTGGCAATGATCTTGCTCCAGAAGGTGGACACTGGTAGACAGTGCACGTGGACAAGCCATCCTTCCCAGGCACAGGAAACAGCCACTTCTGTCCTTGCTATGTCGGGTAGTAAGCTCTCCATCACTGTCCTAGCACTGAAGAGAAATCACTGGACACAGACCACAGTCGGATGGTGATTGAGGAGCCAGCGTGAGGTACAGCAGGTTAGACCTCTGCCTGTGACTCCAGCATCCCACATGAGTCCCGGCTGCTCCACTTCTGGTCTAGCTCCCTGCTCATGCGCCTGGGAAAGCAGCAGAAGATGGCCCAAGTGTTGGGTCCTCATTCCTGACTTCAGCCTGAATCAGACAGAGCCGTTGTGGCCATTTGGGGAGTGAGCCAGCAGATGGAAGACCTCTCTGTCTCAGTGTCTCTCTCTGTAACTCTGTCTTTCAGAGTTTTTTTATTTTTTTGGGGGGGAGGGGGTGTTTTTTAAAAGAACACAATTGAGTGATGGAATTCTAGAAGAGACCATTTATAAATTTAAATATTCTTTACCATGGGCAAATTCTCATATATATATATATATATATATATATATATTTTGAAAAAGAAACCCAAAGCTTTGTCTAGTCGCCTTGGAAGGACTGAATCTGTTGTTAATTTACGGAGGGAGCGTGTTTCCATCTGCTGCTTTCTGTGTACATTTACTGCCAACATCAGTAGCCCATGCCTGTCCGTTTCCAGTCTGGATTGGAGTTAAAGATGACGTATTTGGTAGAAAGCGCCAATCATCAGAGACCAGACGGTGTAGACTGCTCCCCTCCCCCACCGCCAGGCTGCCCTCCGGGCCACAGTGATAGGCATCACAGACTCTGTGTGCTTTCTGAGATAAGTCCTGCGCCAGGATGCAGGAATGAGTGGAATTTGACCATTCGCTAGTTTACTAGGGTTTTAAATAACTTTGCTCAGGGTTTATTAAATTGCCAGCAAGTTCTGGAAGTCACACTGAATGGGAGCTATTTTTTTTTTTTTCACCTCCAAGCTCATTCTTATAAAGAATGGTTCACTGACTGTTTTTGCAAGGACATGTTGGGGCTCCGCATCAGAGGCTGTTCCGAATTCAGAAGATCCATTTAAAAAGCTACTGTTGGTGACCTAGCTACATGGGCTTTTAAGAACCGCACCCATAGACGGCTCTAAGAGTGGGATTCCAGGTGGGAAAGTGGTGTGATTTAAACCCAAGGGGGCCTGACGTGTCGGTTCAGCGAGTTGAGCCTTTACCTGGGACACTAGCATCCCAGATCAGAGTGCTCTGCTTTTCCAAGCCAGCTCCTGGCGAGAGCACCTGGGAAAGCAGTGGAACATGGCCCCAGTGCTTGGGGCTCTGCCACCCATACAGGGGACGTGGATGGAGACCCAGACTCCTGGCTTCAGCCAGGAGCAGCCATTTGGGGAGATCTTCCAGCATATGGAAGACTCTCTCTCTCTCTCTCTCTCTCTCTTTCTCTCTCTTTCTCCCTTCAAATATATAACTCTTACAAAATAAACAGATACAAGCAGACTGCAAAAGGTTTGTGAACAAATGGAAAGAAAGAGATAAATGCCTTTGTGTCCAAAAGGTTTTTGAAATCCATATAATATTTTTCATAATATGTGTTCCCTGTGAACTTTTTGAAAATCCCTCCTATGCATGGATTGCAATTTTTTGGCTCCAAAATTAGCTGATGGATTTAAAAGGAAAAAAAAAACTGTTTATTTGAGTGATAGAAGGACAGACAGATAAACACAGCTATCAGACAGTTCATTCACTCTGTAGATGCCCCAGATGGAAAGGATTGGGTCAGGACAAAGTTGAGAGCTGGAAACTCAAGCCGGGTGTCCATGTGAGTGACAGGGACACCATGGGACTCCATGTGGATTTCCTAAGTGAGTGCAGGGGCCCAAGCCCTGGGGCCATCTTCTGCTGCTTTCACGGGCACATTAGCAAGGAGCTGGATTGGAAGTAGAGCAGTCGAAACTGGAACCAGAGCTCGTAAGGTTGCAAGCCTGCACCACAATGCCGGCCCCTACATATATCTTTTAAGTTGTTTTCCTACTGATCTTTGAAGGTCCCTGGTGTCTCTACGGATTCTTCCCTTCTTCCCAGGACTTTACCCACATTTGAAACACAAATGTTTCTTTTCAAAGCTCCAGAGCAATTTGGTTGGTTTTCTTTCCCCTATATCAGGTATTAGAGTGCTCGGGGAAGTCTGACTTGATGACACTTTATACCACGGGAGAAGCCAGCAGCTTGAACAAGCCTCTCTCACAGAAGAGGACTTAAAGAAGCCCTCCCGCCAGCGCTGTGGCCTGAAGCGCCGGCATCCCATATGGGCGCCGGTTCTAGTCCCAGCAGCTCCTCTTCCAATCCAGCTCTCTGCTATGTCCTGAGAAAGCAGTGGAAGATGGCCCGAGTCCTTGGGCCTCTGCACCCATGTAGGAGACCTGGGGAAGCTCCTGGCTCCTGGCTTGGATCAGCTCTGTTGCAGCTGTTGTGGCCAATTGGGGAGTGAACCATCAGATGGAAGACCTCTCTCTCTCTCTCTCTCTCTCTCTCTCTCTGCCTCTCCTCTCTTTCTGTGTAACTCTGGCTTTCAAATAAATAAATAAATCTTTAAAAAAAATAAGAAGCCCCCTCACCCCTGCCCAGGAATCCATAGCCGCACCACACCGGCCAGCTAGGTCCTGGCGAGGAACTCTACCGGACTTCACCATTCTTGGGGAATCTAAGGAAAACACAGGTGCCAATTCTCTGCCCTGCGTGCCCAGGGAACAGGCTCAGCTGAGGATCCCATCAGAAGGCAGACACACATCAGGAGGTCGAGGCTCCAACTGGCCTTGCTCCTTTTCACAATTTGCTGTTTTCTGCTCCAGGACGCAGCAAATCCCCAGAGACAGAGCTCCCCAGAGACCCAACTATTTGTGATGGCTCAGGCATTTTCCTACAAAATGGCCCACACATTCCAATGCAATTAGAGGTTTGTTTTTTGGCTTTGTGTGGTTTTTTTTTTTTTTTCCTTTTAAAGAATAACTTACCCTCTCCTTTCTTGCAGAAAACATTTTTAAGCAGGTCACCATAAGATGCCCATGTACAATAAGGTTATTAAAACAGAAAATCCAAAAGATATATAAAAGGGGAGATTTAAAATAGTTACTGTAACTGAACATTACATTTAATTCTGAGTTTCCTAGCAGTGGAGGGGAGGAGGAAACACAGTGGGCACATTGTTTGCAGCATCTGATGAAAAAGAGCATTTTGCTGTCCCAGAGGAGGCTTGCTTTTTCCTACTCCGTTCTTAAGAGGGCTGTATCCAGAGGGACCCCATTTGCTTTACAGAAAATGAAAAACCCATACGTACAAGATAATATGCCTTCCTATGGAATTTTTTTCATCCTCAACCAAAATCTGGGGGAACAATACAAAAAAAGGAATCGCAACAGAAGGGAATCTGCCCCACTAGGGATGGGGTTCACCAGATCGGGGTAGTCTTACAATGTTTATCGCAAGGTATCGGACTGCAAGCGTCTCTTTAAATCCACGCAAAAGAGAGGTCTTCAAAAATGTCATGGAAATTGCATCTTAGGAATAAGTCACGTAGACTTAAAAATTTTTGGCAAAAAAATAAATTTAGCCTTTTTGGAAAATTTATTTTTATTTATTTGAAAGGCAGAGCTAGAGACAGAGAGATATCCTCCATCCACTGATTCACTCCCCAAATGACTACAACAGTCCAGGCTGGGCCAGATCGAAGCCAGGAGCCAGGAGCTTCTTCCAGGTCTCCCATGTGGGTAGGAGGGATCCAAGCACTTGAGCCATCTTCTGCTGCTATCCCAGGCCATAGCAGAGAGCTGGATCGGAAGAGGAGCAGCCAGGACTCAAACTGGAATCCAGATGGGATGCCGATGTCACCTTAACCCCTTATGCCACAACACTGGCCCCTAAACTTCCCCTTTAATTCCGCATTTCCACAAAATTTATTTTCATTTTTATTTTATTTGAAGAACAGAAAGTCAGAGACAGAAAGACAAAGAGATCTTTCAGATGTTGGTTCACTCCCCAAATGGCCACTACAGCCAGGCCTGGGCCAGGTGGAAGCCAGGAGCCAGGAACTCCATCCTGGTGTCCCGTGTGGGTGTCAGGGATGCGAGTACTGGAGCCATCACCTGCTGTCTCCCAGGGTGCACATTAGCAGGAAGCTGGTATTGGAGGCAGAGCTGGGACTCAAACCAGACACTTGAATATAGCATCCAGGTTTCCCAACCAGCAACCTAAACTGCTGTGCCACGAAGTTTTTAAGAAGCCGAATATTCTGAATCTCCCATAAAATAGAACATTTTTACAGTCCAGCTCTCTGCTGTGGCCCGGGAAGGCAGGGGAGGATGGCCCAAATGCTTGGGCCCTGCACCCACTTGGGAGACCAGGAGGAAGCACCTGGCTCCTGGCTTCGGATCTGCGCAGCGCACCGGCTGCAGTGCACTGGCTGTAGCAGCCATTTAGGGGGCGAACCAGTGGAGGGAAGACCTTTCTCTCTCTCTCTCTCTCTCTCTCTCTCTCTCTCTCTCACTGTCTAACTCTACCTTTCCAAAAAAAAAAAAATTTTTCATGCAGGTGTTGATTCCATTTGCCTTGAATAATGACCAAAAATAGCCTTCAGTTTTTGAATTGGCATGTTTTAGCAATTCTAGAATAAAGACATACAAAGTCTGTACAAAATATGTACATATATTTGGTAGAAAGATACATAAAAGTAGGTACCATATGAAATTACAAAAGGTGAGTCCCCCAAATGTGCTTGATTTAACTTGGAAATAAGGTCTCTCTTGCATTGTCATAGCTTGACATGCGACAGGATTTTCTGCATATCTGTTTGGTCTCCTTCGCTTGGGAGAATGTAGGGAAATAATGGGCATGGTGATCCAGGATTTGTTAACATAGAAAAGAGAAGTGCTGGTTCCGGCGCTGTGGCGGAGAGGGTAAAGCCACCGCTTGCAATGTCGGCATCCCACAGGACGTCAGTTCGAGTCCCGGCTGTTCCACTTCCAATCCCGCTCCCTACAAATGGCCTGGAGAAGCCACAGAAGATGGTCCAAGTGCTTGACCCCCCCCCATGGGAGACCAGGATGGAGCTTCAGGCTTCATCCTAGAGGATGGAAGCTCTCTCTCTCCCGCTCTCTGTCTCTCTCTAACTCTGCTGTTCAAATAAAATAAAAAATATTGAAAAAAAAAAGAAAGAAAGAAAAGGGAAGTGCTAAACGTATGTGTCTTTGAGAGTCCTGTGGCCTCAGCAGGAAGCCCGCCTGGGTTCATCCTGCAGGAGTATGTGCTAGCTAACCACAGCGATGGTTTCCAGCAGGCTGCAGCCAGGACCGAGGGAAAACAGTGACAGGGTCCTCCAAGTGGAACTTAACTGGTGATGAGCGGACGCCTCTTCTTCACAAAGCAGCCACGCTCGGTGCCCTGGGCAGAGAGAGCACAAGAGGGGCTCTGTGGCACACCGCAGTCTCACAGTCCACCATCCTGGGTGGCCAAGCCGGCAGCAGACCGGCCCCGGAGCCTCACACGAGGCCTGAGCCGCAGGAACTCACTGGAAGACCCGCATGGCGCACTGCATTTCACGTACAGGTACTTGAGCGCTGGGTTCTCCTCCGGGGCCTGCTAGCATCATTCCAAGCTGAGTTCTGTGAACTGCAAGAACAGCTGTTTCTCCTATTGCATCACAATGCCTTGCCAGCTAGGGGACCCTTTATTCCAGCATTTATTCTTTCAATTGCTTGTTAAATAAACTTCAAAATGCCCAACCTGCACTAATCTCCACCGTCTTTGCTTCCCCCTTTCCTACCACATTCGATGTTCAGGGCTGCTGTTCTCTGCTCCCCCTTCGCCCCGCCTCGTGTGGTCCAGTGCAGGAGCTCCACTGATTTCCCTCACGGAGCTCCACTCTATTTCACTCGTGTCATTGTCAAACTGTGAGGTTAAACACTGAGGTTTGGGACCTGTGTTGTGATGCCTGCGATGCTGGCATCCCACGGGAGAACTGATTCATGTCCCGGCTGCTCCTCTTCCGATCCAGCTCTCTTCGATGGCCTGGGGAAGCAGTAGAAGATGGCCCAAGTCCTTGGGACCCTGCACCCATGTGGGAGACCAGGAGGAAGCTCCTGGCTCCTGGCTTCAGATTGGCACAGCTCCGGCTGTTGCGGCCAATTGGGGAGTGAACCAGTGAATGGAAGATCTCTCCTCTCTCTCTGCCTCTCCTCTCTCTATGTAACTCTGACTTCCAAATAAATAAATAAATCTTAAAAAAAAAAAAAAAAGGAGATGGTGAGGCCCACATGGAGAGTTACAGGTGCATTGCCTTCCAACGGCTGGGCAGCTGTTGGTCCATCAATCACCGGCTCCCTCCTTGCCACAGGTTCTAAGCTCTTAAAGTTTATGTCAACGAAGCCAGAGGGAAGCCTTCTGTCCACAATACGGCCAGCATTCATGTACATTGGCAAGTTTGGATAAGGCCGAGGGGGGAAAATGCTTCCATGCAGAGCCATTTACAGTGATGTCAGTGACTCTGAGCTGCCACTAATGAAAGCCAACCAGCTGGAGGGAGAGAGAGAGAGAGAGAGAGAGGCAAAGCACCCGTCCAGCCCCCATCTGATCCATCGCCACCACCCAGCCGTTCCAATCTTCCCACGCGAGATTACGGGCACTGCCCAGCAGAAGCAAAGCATTGCACCACATTCTGCTTACATGCTGACCCCCCTCTCCTCCCGACTCATGGCTCCGTCAATGCTAAGTCATCACTTTGACGTCACGGCACTGGGGGTACTGTGTCACACGGCCACGGATGCCCAGAGCCAGCTGAGTCCTTCTCCACTCTGTATTCGATGGTTCTGAGATCAACATTGTAAAGGCACGTGACAGAATCCGGCAGCCAGTCCACTCGAGGCGATGATGCCAGGGCACTCCAGGAGCAGATCCATTTGGTGTCCAATCTCAGCTCGTCTACCATTCTTTCTGTATGCCTGGGCGTGCAAAGACAAGTGTGGAGGCCCTGATGTGGCTCAGGAGCCCGGGCAGACGCCAATGCCCACCCCTTCCACCCCAGGTCCTTTGTTTCCTCATATGGCAGAGACAGGACGTAGGGACTGGCTTGGAATTAGTAGTGACAGAGATGTGCAATCCCAGTGCATGCACTCTGGGGGTGTGGGTGCTGGGCATAGCAGGTAAGATACTCACGATACCCACATCTCACGTTACAGTGTTTGGTTTTAAGTCCTGGCTTTGCTTCTCATCCCAGCTTCCTGCGAAGGTACACCCTGGGAGGCAGCAGTGATGGCCCAAGCACCTGGGCCCCTTATGGGAAACCCAGATGGAGTTCCAGGCTCCTGGCTTTTGCAGGCATTTGGGAAGGAAATCAGAGGATGGAACCTCTCTGTGTCTCCGTCACTTTGTCTCTCTGCCTATCAAATGAATAAAAACAAGTAAATAAAGGCTTTTCGAAAAAAATGTATGCACTATGGGGCCAGCATTGTGGTGCATTGGGTTAAGCCTGCAACACCGGCATCCCATAGGAGCACGGGTTCAAACGCTGGCTGCTTCACTTCTGTTCCAGCTCCCTATTAATGTGCCTGGGAAAGCAGCAGAAGATGGCCCCAATACTTGGGACCCTGCCACCCACGTGGGAGACACAGATGAAGCTCCTGGCTCCCGGCTCCTGGCTTTGGCTTGGCCCAGCCCTGGTCTTTGAGGTCATTTGGGGAACGGAACCAGCAGATAGATAGATCTCTCTCTCTCTCTCTCTCTCTCTCTCTCTCTCTCTAACTCTCTCTCCCCCCTCTGTAATTCTGCCTTTCAAGAAAATAAATTTTCACATTATGTCTGTAGCCTTAGACAAACCAGTTAAAACTGAGATGTCAACTTTTTTGAAATCACTGCTGTGGTCGGACGAGAGCACATTGGCCAGGGTGGGGCTGACACAGTCCCCAGTACAGCCCCTGTGCCCTGTGGAAGCTACTGTTGCCCACTAGCGTTCAAGTGCAGTTAAGAAGACTATATTATGAATCTATCATGAATCCTGCATATGTTTTACTACACTTTGGAGAAGCAGAAGACGACGTTTTGACCATGTCATGTCTTTATTATTATTATTATTATTATTATTTTGGTGGAGGGGAGGTGTTTCTCCTCCTCCTGAAATAAAGAGATCCACTCGTGGCGCCCTAGGAGACTCAGCTATATGGAATTGATCGCAGCTCTGCAGGCAAGGTCCTCCGCCATCTGCGACCTAAACAAACCCTGCAAGGCAGCGTGAAGACGGGGCACGCGTTCCAACTTTCACAGCTCCCTTTTCTGCCCCTTTCTGTCTGTCTCGTGACCACTGGGTCCGTTCCTCTCCCAGCATCTCAGATCTTGTCGGGACCCCCACAGATGCCCTAACTCCCGAGAGCCAAATCCCGGGTACCTTCCCCAGGGCAGCTGGGGGACTTTCAGCCACGCACAACCCCTGAGATGCTCTTGTTGGATTAAAACCACGACAGCTCCATGGGGCCAGGCCAATGACAGCCAGGGAGAGTGGAGCAGGCCCAAGGTACAAACCACAGTAGGTCCGTTCTTAGCCCATGCTGCTTCTCTCCCTCACCCCATACTGTGGGCTCCCCCAACCCCATCTTTTATCTCACTCCATACTCACGGCAATAGGATGAGAATTGGATGCCATTATGTTTTTGTTTAAGATTTATTTAGGCCAGCGCCACGGCTTAATAGGCTAATCCTCCTCCTTGCGGCACCGGCACACCAGGTTCTAGTCCTGGTCGGGGGGCCGGGTTCTGTCCCGGTTGCCCCTCTTCCAGGCCAGCTCTCTGCTGTGGCCCGGGAGTGCAGTGGAGGATGGCCCAAGTGCTTGGGCCCTGCACCCCATGGGAGACCAGGAGAAGCACCTGGCTCTTGCCATCAGATCAGCGCGGTGCGCCGGTCACGGCGGCCATTGGAGGGTGAACCAACGGCAAAGGAAGACCTTTCTCTCTGTCTCTCTCTCTCACTGTCCACTCTGCCTGTCAAAAAAAAAATTATTTATTTATTTGAAAGTCAGAGTTACACTGAGAGAGAAGGAGAGACAGAGAGAGAGAGAGGTCTTCCATCCACTGATTCACTCCCCAATTGGTCACAATGGCTGGAACTGCGCCGATCTGAAGCCAGGAGCCAGAAGCTTCTTCTGGGTCTCCCACGTGGGTGCAGGAGCCCAAGGACTTGGGCCTTCTTCCACTGCTTTCCCAGGCCACAGCAGAGAGGTGGATTGGAAGTGGAGCAGCCGGGATTCGAACCGGCACCCATATGAGATGGCGGCACTGCAGGTGGCGGCTTTACCCTCTATGCCACAGCGCCGGTCCCAACTGTTAAGCTTTGACTCTCACATCTGTCGACTAAGGAAAATGCTTGAGCGTTCCAGGTGTAGAGGGAGTACTCCGCAAGCGCAAGTCAAACATTATGCATGAGCCACAGACACCCGCACTTGAGCTATGAGGCAGCAGCGGTGGAGAGAGGTCCAGAACTCACGCAGGGCACAGCGGAGCTCGTGGGGATCGGGGGCTGCAGAGGAGAACGTTGCAACTGGGATCCACATCCCAGCCTCTCAAAACCCTAGGCTGTGCTGGCATGGCAGCAGATCCAGCATCCGTGCCCGCCAGCTGGGGCCTCCCACAGCGCAGCAAGGACCTGGGCGCTTTTTTCTCTTCTAGTCCTTCTCCGAACCAGACTTGCTGGAAGCTCCTCATTGCCTTGGTGCTGACTGAGGGGGATCCCAATTTGCCAGGTCCCCCCCGGAAAGCAGCGTGTTCTAGAATATTCGACGCCCATAAGGGTCTTTCTGTGGTCTTCTGAGGAACTTTCCCAAGGCCGGTAAGAAAGAAAAAACAGTGCGCAGGCACAAAGGTGCTGTCTTGGGGGAATGTAATTTATGGGAGTCCTTGATGGCAGAAAGACAAAAGGCCCCGCCCCCAAGCAGCATCAGCTGTCTTAGCCATGGCATGGGTTTGAGCACATAGGAGTGTGGGACAGGCATGTGGCATTTGCCGAGAATTTATACACATAGAGGAAGGGACGTGGCTCCGGGCATTCTGGATTTCAGCCACAGAATCCCAACTAGTTAGTCCAGGGCTTGCCTTGCCTGGGACCCAGGTGCCAGGGTCAGTTGCCTGTTTCAGGCTTCACCCCTACTGGGAGAGCGCCGCCTTGGAGCGCACCCCTGCCCTGTGCCCTGAGAGGCGGCTGGGTGTCTCCTCCTGGAGCCTAACTGGCCCCAAGGCATCTGCCGTGGATCTTGCTGTTTGAAGACAAAATTATCTCAGAACATTTTTTTTTTCTATTTTTAGGCACAGGGCAGATTGTGAAACCCGAACCTCCATCCTCCAGCCTCGGGCAATCATTTGGTAAACACAGCAGAGACTGTCAAGAGGAGACAGGGCTTGAGGTCCTGGCCTTGGGCAGTTCCTGGGGGCTCAAAGGGCCCCTGAGCAATCTGGCCTCTGTGGGCTTGGGGGTTGGGGGGGCAGAGTGTGGAACTAAGCTACCAACCTACCTGTCGCTGGCTGGTGGAAGGATCAGCCCTCCAGGATGGCAGAAAGTACAAACTTGCCCCGCAGAGGGAGGAAGCTTCAGCCAGGGCTCTGGCTGCTGGCCCTCCTGCAGCCGGCCCCTCTCCTCTGCTTCTGGGTCCTCCCTACATTTCTGTCCCCTTGCATAGGATGCACCTGCTGCCCAGCCTCCAGGGGCTCACTGCTGTAAGGAAGGGCTGACAAACGCCAAAGATGGCATGGAGCCCCTTTACCTCGCTGTTCCACGGCGCTCTGCAAAGTGTCTCTCATCTCCACCCTGGCCCAGCCTGCTGGCTTCCCTGATCAAGGCAAAGCAGCAAGGAGCTCTCCTCCATGAACCGGCTGAGCTGAGGCAGCCCCAGCTCAGCTTCTGCTCCGTGGGGGTCCTGGCTGGGGGCCCAAACCCATTGTGACCACTTTGTTCAGCCTCTGCTGTCATTTAGAAGCAAAGCTTTGCTCTGGCCTCCCGTGCACAGGGTCTCTCTTCCACTCTGCATACCAGGAGAAGGGCTTATCTTGGAAAGACTTGTTGGAAAGATAAAGGAGGCTTATCTTGGAAAGTCTCCAACCTGGAAGACAATTTCACCCTTCCTCCCAGCCCCTCTCCCATCTCAACACCAACTGCTTTAGGAGAAGGAACCCTGCATCCAACAACCCTGAAATCCTGGCTTTAGCAACCACACCGGGGAGCAGATACAAGCTGTCCAGCTGACCAGGACCACGGTTCGAGAAGGTGATCGCTTTGCGGAGGGGACCTCCAGCTTGCTACTGCTCTCCTAGTTCTGCTCCGTCGTCTTTAAGAGCAAGCTTCCAAGTGTTCAGCAGCCTGCGAGTTGGAACATGATGAGAACTTGGACTAGTAAAACCTGGAGATGACAACCTTAATTACAAGGAGGCTGCGTCACCTTTGCATTGTATTCTGCAGCTGTTAAGTCCAATGACAACAACCCAGCCTGCAGTGCTTGCCTTCAAAGCCATTTCCACAGGGGAGCAAAGGAGCCAGCTCGCAACCTCATCAAAGGAAAGAGAAGCCAGGCTCTGTGGTCACCGAGCCTCACCCCTGCTCCTTGCTGGAGGGGTGAGGATGCACGCACTTATCCGGTCCTACCCAACAGTCTTTTCCGGTGCTCAATAGTAGTGACACCGACCCAGTCGGTGGTGTCTTAAAAAGTCTCCTTAATTATCGTCATTGAAAGCAATGGTGTCTGGTGCACTTGACCTCCAGTGGTAGCTATTAATGGCTAAGCAAAGTTGGGAAGGAGAATGAAAACAGCACCCATTCGCTCGCACTCTGAGCAGCTGGGACCATTCTCTTGAGCTCACACAAGACATCAAACCGGAAATTGGATGGAGGATTTGGTGGGAAGGAGCAGTTATGATTTTAGATACTTTTAAAAATAATTTTTGTTTATGTTCATTTTATTTGAAAGACACTGGGGGAGGGGAGAGAGAGGGAGAAAGAAAGGGAATCTTCCATCTGCTGGTTCATTCCCCAAATGCCTGCAACAGCCAGAACTCAGCCAGGTCAAAGCCAGGAGCCTGGAACTCCACCTGGGTCTCCCACGTGTGGGGCAGAGACCCAAGCAATTGGGCCATCCTCCACTGCACTCCTGGGCCACAGCAGAGAGCTGGACTGGAAGAGGAGCAACCGGGACAGAACCCGGCGCCCCAACCAGGACTAGAACCTGGGGTGCTGGTGCCGCAGGCGGAGGATTAGCCTAGTGAGCTGCGGCGCCGGCCTCTAATCTTGACTTTCTAACAAATATCGGAATCATGAATTTATATCCTGGCTTGTTCCAGAGTGACTAAGCAGGCATCGAGAAATTACAGACAGAGGAGTGAGGCTACGGCTGAAAACCAAGACACACGTAAGCAGTAGCTCTGAGTGAGATTCGTATCCTCGCTCTCACTCTCACTCGCTCTCTCTCATTCGAGAGTTTCAAACTTTTCCCTCTGAGGGTCGGCACTTTCTGCTCATCCCATGGGTTTAGGGAGAGGCAAGAGGCTTGCCTCAGGACTGAGGTACCCAATTAGGAATCTTCGCCGCTACGATCTCAAACATTGAATCTATTAAATATGTAGTAATGATTCTAGGCCTCACAGTCCCCACAAAACCACGCAGATGACACAGCTTAAATGCAAAAACAAACAAACCAAATGGGACGACAAAAACCCGTACAGCCCTCACTTCGTCTTTCGGCTGTAAGTGCTAAACTGAATTATGGGAGCCCATTGTTGCAGCCTGAGCGCCTCTGCATGCCCCACCCTCACCCCCACCCCAGCCCAGGACCACAACCCCAGAATGGGACCAGTCATGCTAAAGACCCCATCGCTAACTTGAAGGAGGCAGATCGATCCTCAAACAGACCAGTTTTTCCTGAAAGCGAGCCACGCCGTGTAGCTGAGTCAGCAGAGTAAGCCCAGTGCCCTCTGCTTCAATCCTTACAAAAACGGTCATGGTCACGGTCACGGGCATAGCCTTACACTAAGCAACCTGCTGTGATACCTTCGCCCAACAGACAGCTCTCATTCCACGTGGCAGAAGGCATGCCGCCCTGCAGCACAGCCCCGCCGTGACACCCAGACAGGAGTTAGAGCCGCGTTTGCTGCCCTCGCCTCTCTGTGGATGCCAACACTCCGAGCTCACCCTCGGTTGGAGTCGAGGGCAGATAAACTCACACCTTCACCTCTGCTTTCCAGAGATGCACGCATTGACTGAGGCTGGAAGCTCATACTTTCATACTTTTGCACCAGCGCAACCGCTCAAATCCAGAATAACAAGCAAGGACGGATGAAAGCGAAGCTACAGGGTTTAAGAAGTCTCTGGGAACCCACACTCCTGGGTTTCCCACAGGTTTCCTTTTAATCAAACCAAGGCATCCCCACCGCCCGTTTGATTCCAGCCCCAGGTTCTCTGATTCAGGATTATGGGCAGCCTTTCTGACCGCTGCGATACGCAGCCCTCAGAAGCTTTGATCACTCACGGTGACGGGAAGATGGGGTGGTTGCTCTCTGTCTTTCAAAACAATTGGCATCTCTTTTCAGAAACTGGCATGTCCCCCGTGCTGCCTGACATCCCACAGCTATTCCAACATCCTCTCTCTCTCTCTCTCTCTCTCTCTCTCTCTCTCTCTCTCTCTCTGTGGCTCAGGGCTCAGTGGTCCGGCTCAAGCTGTGTTTGCTCAGTTTTTTTTCACTACCTGCCTGTCTCTCTTTGCCACTTTTTCCTAAGCTGACAGCTAAGCCGTACTGCCCGAGGTGCACACCCGGGAGCAGCAGAGTGGGTACGAGGCAGCTTCTCTTCGGCCGGGTGTCTCAGGACTGCCATCTGTACCCGTCCCCCGAGCGACAGCCGAGACTACCACACGTCAAAGCATTTGGGAAGCGCTGGCTTACTTCCTTTTGGTCTGGGATCCAAATATGTCTTTTGAGAGGAGGGTCTATCTAATTAAATTCACTGACCTTATTCACGCTGGTGGAAAAAAAAATTAGTAACAGGCAAAGCTAGGAAACATAGAAAAGATACCTCCGCTATCCCAAAAATGCTACCTCTCTTGTAGGAATACTAACTCTTGTGTCTCTCTAAGTGCATCTGAAAGGCAGACAAAATCAATTAGCAACCCTTCCACCCTCTGGCAAAAAAAGACATTTCTGCAAGAATGCCTTCCAGAAGCTATCGGTTGCTTGGCCATTGGCTGCTGGGCTGTGCCCAGGCTTAGACTCCACCTCTGAGCTCCCCTGGGGGACGGGAGCTGGCTCCATCCTGTCTCTCTTCTACTTTTGTCGGCTTGGTTCTCCACCCCCAGGGCCAGGACCACTGCCTGTCCCCATTTGAGGTCAGCTGTCAGAAGACAGATCTGGTTAATATTGAGCTTTGAAGGAAATTGGATGAATCCAAGATGAAAGGAGCAGCTCGGAGTGATGGGGAAAAATAACAACAAGTCTCAGTTGTCTCAGTATTTCCATGGGAAAAAAAAAAAAGATAAGGCCAATGCAGGGGAGCAGGAGAGAGAGAGAGAGAGAGAGAGAGAGAGAGATCCAAAAGTCCCCAAATCTCAATGCACTGCACACTGGTTCTGCATCAGCTGGGCCTGCTACATGCTATTTAGAGACATAAATAATGTCCAGCTCTCAAAGGCAATCCTAGAGCACAGTTTCTCCACTGTACCGTGTACCTAACCGGCTGGGCTGATTGCCACACTGCAAGTCTCATCCAGCAGGGTCTGGCTTGGAACCTGCAACTCTGCACTTATTTTAAAAATATTTATTTGAAAGGCAGTGTTACAGGGAAGGGGGTGGAGAGAGATCTTCCATCGGCTGGTTCACTCCCTAGATGGCCACCATGGAAGCCAGGAGCCAGGAGCTTCCTCGGTCTCCCACATGGGTGCAGGGGCCCAAGGACTTGGGCCATCTTCTACTGCTTTCCCAGGCCATAGCAGAGAGCTGGATCGGAAATGGAGCAACCTGGACTTGAACCGGCGCCCATATGGGATGCAGGCACCTCAGGCAAAGGCTTAACCTACTATGCCACAGCGCCGGTCCCAGTACATGAACTTTTAAAAAATTCTGATGCACAAGATCTTAGGACAGGATTGAGAGAGCTGCACTTTTCATCAGCTCCTGGGATGATTCTATTCCAGTGCTAAGTACCACCTTCTGGGAGGGAAGGGCACACCTCCCGCTCTTGGTGGCTGGTTTGCACCCTTTGAAACTCTCTCTTGCTGTGTCTGGGGACTGCCTATCTAGAGGATCAGTGCCTTCCAGACTCATTCCCTCAGTCTCCCCTGCAGGAAGAGGCAGACCTCGGCAGCCTGCCTGGCAGCTGGGGCTCACGGCATATGGTCTGGACCCAGCCAGTCACACACACACTTCAGGAGTCTCTCAGAAAGACACACGTGCGAGGGCCCACGTTGTGACACAGTGGGTGAGGCTGCACCTGCAAAGCCAGCGTCCCACACTGGAGCACTGGTTCTAGTGAAAAGAAGATCTCTCTCTCTCTCTCTCTCTCTCTCTCTCTCTCTCCCCTTCCAAATAAAATAAATGCATAGAACTTTTTAAAGCAAACATGAAATTAGGAGACAAGAGAGATATTCTTGGACTCAATGCATTTTTTCCTAATTCATGAATTTCTTGCAGCACTCTCACTCATTTATCTGCACAGATGTCAGGACCACTGCTGATGACTTCCAGGGCAAATTTCTAAGACACCAGGCTCTCCTCTCTTTCGCTGGCCTGGACTAGCCCTGGGCACTGCAGCCTATATGAATGACTCAATTACTATGCAAGAAACACCACCATTACCAACAGGCTCTCAGTGTGACATAAGGATTTCCAGATTCCATCAGATGCTTGATTCGCCATAACATTACTTGTTATGACAGTAATTATAAACACAATTCTGCTCTCAACACAGCGCAAGCCAGTTCCTACACAGGGGCAATGAACTGAAGCTAAGGGCAGCGCAGTTACCAAGGAAAGGCCCCGTCTCAGCTTCAATGGAAGCTCCTGGCTGAGTATAAGAATCCTGGTGCTGTGGCTTAGTAGACTGAGCCTCTGCCTGTGGTACAAGCATCCTGTATTGGGTCCTGGTTCGAGTCCCGGCTGCTCCGCTTCTGATCCAGTTCTCTGCTGTGGCCTGGGAAAGCAGTAGAAGATGGCCCAAATGCTGGGGCCCCTGCACCCTCGTGGGAGACCCAGAGGAAGCTCCTGGCTCCTGGCTTCGGATCAGTGTAGCACTGGCCATTGCAGTCAATTGGGGAGTGAGCCACTGGATGGAAGATATCTCTCTCTCTCTCTCTCTCTCTCTCTCTCTCTCTCTCTCTCTTTCTCTCTCTCTCTCTTTCTCCCTTTCTTGGTCTTGCTCTCAGTCTGTTTCAATCTCTCTGACACCCTACCTTTCAAATAAATAAATAAATCTAAATATTTAATAAAATGAATCTTAATATATATATAATAAATCTAAATCTAAATAAATAAATCTAAAAACAAAAAAGACAAGAAACAGAGCAAGAGAAAGAGATTTTGCTTCCACAAGCAGTGGCCCTTTGTAATTGTTACCCAGAAGGTCCCGTGTTCCCCGTCTTCTCCTACACACAGAGTACCCCCACTCCTCACACAGACAAAACACATCCAAGTACAACAGGAAAACAGCTCGTTACCCTAAAACCCCAATACCGCACAGTGACAGCTGCCCAGAACAACCCAGGCTCAGGCCAGTTGATGGTTGCTTATTGAAACGCAGACTTGTCCAAGTCCCTCCTTGGCTCAGCCAGTAGGGGGCAGTAGAGAGGCTGAGACGCTGGCTCCCTTCTCTTCTGCCTGATTGCAGCGCTCTGGGGACCAGGGAATGGCGCCCTCAGCCACAGCTGGGCAGACTTGGTCTGGTCTCTCAGCCCCTACAGCCGCCCCCTCAAAGTTCCTAAGGCACCAGCACAGCTGGGGTCCAAGTCTTTGGCTCCCAAGCCGCCCAGCCTTAGTCACATCACCCATCCTCTTCTCTTTGGTCTGCCTGCCCCCGGGAGCGGAAGCTGCAGCTCAGTTCACACTTTAGCAATGCTCTCCTCCCCTTTTACAAAAGATTTCATTGTATCTTTTTAAACCATTTAATGTATTGATTGATCTGGGAAGAAGAGAGATCGAGTCAGAGAACCTGAGAGAGACCAACACACAGGGATAGACTGAGACACACAGAGAGTACTCCCATCCTCTGGTTCACTCCACCGATGCCCACAAAGGCCTGGCCTAGGCCTGCCAGGGCTGAAGCTGACAGCTGGGAATCCAGTCCAGGTCTCCCACGTGGATGCCAGGGACCACTTGAGCCATTATTGCTGCCTCCCATGGTCTGCATTGGTAGGAAGCTGAATTCAGGGGCATCCTAGCTGCTAGGCTATGCCAATTCCAAGGCCTCCTTTCTTGCCTGTAGAACCTCCCCAATTCCTGCTAACTCTTTTTTTTTTTTTTTAAGATTTTTTTTTTTTTGGACAGGCAGAGTTACAGACAGTGGGAGAGAGACAGAGAGAAAGGTCTTCCCTCCGTTGGTTCACTCCCCAGATGGCCGCTATGGCCGGCACTGCACTAATCTGAAACCAGGAGCCAGGTGCTTCCTCCTGGTCTCCTATGTGGGTGCAGGGCCCAAGCACTTGGGCCATCCTCCACTGCCTTCCTGGGCCACAGCAGAGAGCTGGCCTGGAAGAGGGGCAACCAGGACTAGAACCTGGTGCCCATATGGGATGCTGGCGCTACAGGCAGAGCATTAACCAAGTGACCCATGGTGCCAGCCCCACTAACCGTTTCTTGCACCAAGACCTCTCTCCTACAAGCTGCTGTGGTTCCTGCATCCTGACTACACGCTGGTGGCACAAATGGGCTTCCGATCTTCTCAGCAATAGGCTTGAAGCCCAGGGAACATTTTCCTAACAAACACGCCAAAACCAGAGGTAGGTTTAATATAGTTGTGTTTGAGTCCACTACTATGGATTCAAAATTCTGTTGTCAATGTCATATATTTTTGTTTGGACAGTCCCGAGACAAGAAATCACAGAATTTCAGACTTTTGAGGGACTCTGATTTTCTTGATATAATGGGGTCCTAGGAAGCAGGTTATTTACCCCAGTTCACATTGCTTTTTAGCACATGGCTCCTTCACGTGTGCCATTCCCAAACCTCAGCCACAGCTCAGTGAAAGAGCATGGATCACCCACCCTCAGATACTTAGGATGATTTTGCATTCATTGATCAGGAAATCTGGGGACATCATTCTTTAAAACATCCTCTTGAAGGCATCAAGATGTTAACCAAGAAAAACATCATCAAACTAAATAACAAATAAGACAGAGGACTCGTTGGTCTGGGAGGGTCAAACTAGGCTCCAAAGGAGCAATTGTGGGAAGTGTCATTCAGCTCCCTGCTCGCTGGCCAAGAATCAGAAAGGATGAATAGCAAGGGAAAGGCAAAACAGTCCCCAAAGAAAGGGCCCCCAGCTTCAGATCACCCAGGGGTCACAGGAAATGCCAGCCCCCCAAAGGGGATTAGAGTGACCCAAGCAAATGCTCATGTTCCAAGGTGCCTGCACGATGAAACAGTGAAAACCTTCTAAAGAAGAAAAACACCCTCACATTATTTCTACAAAGTGTTCCAAATAGGTGTAAACACAAGAGCTATTCAGGAACAAAGAATAATAAAGCATTATAATATATAAATATATATATAAATAATAAAGCATTATTAAGTGATGACTGTATTCCAGGCACTGTTGCCAGTGCTTGATAGAAATTAACTTGTTTGGGGGCCTGCATTGGGGCACAGTGACCTAACAGCTGCCAGCAGCGCCAGCATCCCATATGGACCCTGGTCTGTGTCCCGGCTGCTCCACTTCCAATCCAGCTCCCTGCTAATGTGCCTGGAAAAAGCAGTAGAAGATAGCCCCAGTGCTTCAGCCCCTGTATCAACACGGGAGACCTAGAAGAAGCTCCTGGTTCTTGGCTTCAGATCGGCCCAGCTCTGGCCGTTGCAGACATTTGGGGAGTGAGCCAGTGGATAGAAGACCTCTCTCTCTGTCTCTATCTCTCTCTCTGTAGATCTATCTTTCACATAAATAAATAAATCTTTAAAAAAAAAAGAAAGCAAGCATCCAGGAGAGCCGAGGAGGAAGGGCCATGATGTTGAATGCCAGCGAGAAGACAGGCAGTGAGGAGCCAGGGTGCCTGGGTTTGGAGGTGAGACAGACACTCCTGGGAGGTGAGAAAGACCATGGTTAGGCCTTGAGGGGGCGGGGCCAGAATGGGCAGAGTCTGGAGAGATTGGCAGATGGGAGAGATGGAGAAGAGTGAAGTGAGGGGGCTGTCTTGACCGCTGGCTTTGGCTTTCACCAGGACAAGGACACAACTTCATCCGTGACAGCACTGGGAGAGACAGGCAAGGAACACCCGGAAGAGATAGGAGAGCATGCGCCGACTGGGAGCTGGCTGGAGGGATGTACAGGAACAGCTGATGCTGGAGATGTGGCAGACACAGAACTTTCTCTGAGCAGCCCCAGTCCGCCACCAGGGAGGAGTCGGGGGAGGGAGGTGGCTGGGCTGATCCGGCATTGGCATTTG
Source organism: Sylvilagus floridanus (assembly GCA_949820135.1). NCBI lineage: Eukaryota > Metazoa > Chordata > Mammalia > Lagomorpha > Leporidae > Sylvilagus > Sylvilagus floridanus. Next base: position 18,491,119 of record OX463240.1, on the reverse strand, counting down.
ACCCGAGTACCAGGACAGTAACCCTGACATCTCAGAGAAGAGCAGCCATCTCAGGCAGAGAGCAAAGATTTTCACCATAGTCTGACGGTGATCACCTGACCCCAGAAGGATCCTCCAGCAGCAGGAACGTTTTTGGAAATTGAAGCAGCCATCATCATCCTTCCTCCCAAGCCAGGAAAACTCCCACTAGGAGGCAGCACTGGGGACAAGAGACTCTGCTCAGTAACAGCCGCAATTCACAAACGCCACGCAGGATCGCCTGCAATGCCAAGTTCAGAGCCAAAGTGAACCAGTTGTACTGGCTGGCTCAGCCCAGCCTGGCCCTGGTGGACCCTGGAGTGCGCTGTTGCTCAAACACTTCCAGTTTGCCCTTAAACCATTCAGCTTCGCACAGGGTGGAGTTTTCTTTCTTTTTTCAATAGCGTTAAAAGTATGCTCTCAACTTGGGCTCTGTACTCCAATCTTTCAGACTTGCTGAATTTAGGAGAGGCAGAGGAGGTCAGGGGAGGCGGGAGGAGGTGTTTGCGCCCAGGCGGGTAGCAGCACATGCAACCTGTGCCGGCTTTGATAATTTAGTGCTTCTGTGCTCCCCAGCTTGGTTTTTGATCTCTGTTGCTAATGAGATGCCGGCAGTCCCCACTTCAAAGCCCCAGCTGATACAGATTATCTCCTGAAAGACTCCCAGAGTCTCAAGTGCTCTCTCAGACCGAAGAACGGAGGATTACGCACACAACGGCGTGGATGATGGAAGAGGAGTGGCTTGTTTGATATTTGCTCTTTGATTTCTCTGTAACGTCCTGGTTTCCCATCTCCAAAGGAACAGGCTAGAGCTGCCACGCCCGAACACCAAAGATTAACCTTGTCAGGTGCCTGCTGTCTCCAGTCCCTGAGCACCAGGGGACAGGCAACACCGTTTATCTACCCTCCCTCCTTTTTTTTTTTTTTTATCTTCTCTGTCTTCAAAAACACAGCCACTCCGGATTCCATGAGTGTCACCCAGTGTCAGGATCCAGTGTGTGCTGGAGACAGCCCCTCCCTGATCCATCCCCGGCACTCAGAGCTTAGCCTGGAGCCTCAATCTGTTTTCTGGAACACTTGGGTACAGGAGAGCAGGAGGCCACGGGCTATGAGTAACATGTCGTAAAACAGCATGAATGTTCATGTCTTGTACTCAATTATGCCGGGAGTTGAAAGCATGTAATTTTCAAGGCATGTTGTACCAGGACACATAGCTGGAGTATTTTATACTGGACAGCTTCGCACGCTGGGAGCAGCACCAGGTAGCTCAGGTCATTCCCCATCACCCACCCTTTTGCTATCCCCAACATGATTAAAAAAAAAAAAAAGTGAGATTTCAGTGCTCCACGAAGACATGGGAGCCCCACAGGACCAAACAACCCTGGATCAATCGGCTTAAAGAAAGGTGCTGGTGGGGCTGGCGTTGCGATGCTGCGAGCTAGGCTGCCGCCTGCGACACCAGCATCTGGTATGTGCACCTGTTGGAGTCCCCCCTGCTCCACTTCTGATCCAGCTTTCCAGTTCCCTGCTAACGTATGTGGGGGATCCAGATGGAGCTTCTGGCTTCCAAATGGCCCAGCCCCGGCTGTTGCAGCCATTTGGGGAGTGAAACAGCGATGGAAGAGTCTCTCTCTCTCTCTCTCTCCTTCTCTTTCTCTCTCTGCCTTTCAATTAAATAAATAAATCTTTCAAAAATAAAAGAAAGGTAGAGTGGCCACCATCTTCATCTTCGTGTACTTTGCTCTGGAGGATTTCTCAAGGGTAAGAATACGGATGAAATCCTACAGTGGGGGATACAGGTTGAGCACATCTAATCCAAAGAATCCTGAAACCATCAAAATCTGAAACACTTGAGCCCCGATGCCATGTCCCAAGGGGAACATTCCACACCAAGAAACTCTTTTTTTCTTGCACAAATTAGTTTTTGGAAAGTGTATGCAATCCCCTTCGGGCCTACAAAGCATAAATGAAGTTGAGGCTTACCCTCAGGTCTCATGCCCGAGACAGCTCCTTCAGGACACGCGACTGTTCCACAATCTGGAAAAATCTGAAGCAGGACCTTGGAAGGCGGCGGTGCGCGAGCGAGTGACTGGGTTCCTGCGACACGTATGGGAGACGCGCATTGAATTTCCAACCCTTTCCCGCTCTGCCGTCTGGACTAGCCTTGCTCCCAGGACTCTATGGGCACTCTCTTTCTCTGGTGCTTCCAACAAAAGCAGCAAATGCATGTTTGTTTGTTTTTTCTTCTCTTGACACACAGAAGCAACATAAATATCTCGAGACAAATATCTAGCAAGTTGCTCATTTCGTGAAATTATAAGGAACTTTCTTTTTTTAAATTTTTATTTATTTGACAGGTAGAGTTATAGACAGTGAGAGAGAGAGAGAGAGACAGAGAGAAAGGTCTCCCTCCGTGGGTTCACCCCCAAAATGGCCACCACAGCCGGAGCTATGCCAATCCAAAGCCAGGAGCCAGGTGCTTCCTCCTGGTCTCCCATGCAGGTGCAGGGCCCAAGCACTTGGGCCATCCTCCACTGCCTTCCTGGCCACAGCAGAGAGCTGGACTGGAAGAGGAACGACTGGGACTAGAACCTGGTGCCCATATAGGTTGCCAACGCCACAGGCAGAGGATTAACCAAGTGAGCCACGGTGCCAGCCCCAGCTATAAGGAACTTTCTCTTTCTGAAGCTTTCTAACAGACTCAAATAGACCTGTGCACTGCTGCCTTGGAGACAGGCTGCACACCTGCATGGAGACGCCCAGGACTCCGTCTTCCCTCTCCAGCACTGAGCGCTATCTATACCCTGCCTGGCCTTGTACCTCCCTAGCTGGTGAGACAGGACCATCTACAGCACTTGGGCAGCCGTGGACCGTGCCCCTCCCCCCCCCCAAGTGCTGGGTCCATGCCCGGAGGAAAATGCTCTGGGTGACAGGTCCTCTGTGGTCCACACACCATTTCTAGAGCCACGTGAGAACATGGCCGGGCAAGACGCAGGGAGGAGGTTGTCCTCTCTGCTGGGTTCACTGAGGAGGCAGCACGGTCTCTGCCCCAGGGCAGAGAGCACCAAGCTTTGATTGTAAGCCGAGAAGGCAGCCAGACCTTAGAGAACTCCAGAATCAGGGCGGGGACTGTGACACCGGCATCCCACATCAGAGCGCTGGTGAGAGTCCCAGCCGGTCTAGCTCCCTGCTAACGCACTTGGGAAGCAGCAGAGGATGGGCCAAGAGCTTGGGCCCCTGCCACCCACATAGGAGACCTGGACAGAATTCCAGGCTCCTGGCTTCAGCCTGGCCCTCCATACCCCATAAGTCTCTGCTGAACAAAACCAGCTACTCTTTACCGAGTCCCGAAAATGGACAAGAAATTTTTGTGCAGGCTGTTGCAAAGTCTCACCTGCACGAGGGGGCTGAGTGACAGCCCTGGGTGGGGGTTCCACTCCCTCCATGCGCCTGTCACTGAGGGATGTGGGACTTGACCCCTCTCAGGCCCTGCAGGGTTGTGAACCATGAGGCCTGTTTCCAGGCAGATTCTATCCACCTGGACCATTGCAAAAAGACACCCTCCACGCCCCCAGTAACCAGAATAAGGATGTGTTGTAGTCAGCAATACCAGTGGTATCTGACACCCACGGCTGTGAGGAGCACACCTGCCCAGGTGTTTGCTCTCAGTGCTATTCTGGGTTGTGTTCTGGATGAAGTCAATTCTTCTGGATAACTGGTCCTAGAAAAATCAGAAGTCGGCTCCAGGTGATTTTGAAATGCTCACGGGCCGGCGCCGTGGCTCAACAGGCTAATCCTCCGCCTTGCGGCGCCGGCACACCGGGTTCTAGTCCTGGTCGGGGTGCCGGATTCTGTCCCGGTTGCCCCTCTTCCAGGCCAGCCCTCTGCTGTGGTCCGGAAGTGCAGTGGAGGATGGCCCAGGTGCTTGGGCCCTGCACCCCATGGGGAGACCAGGAAAAGCACCTGGCTCCTGGCTCCTGCCATCGGACAAGCGCGGTGCGCCGGCCGCAGCGCGCCAGCCGCGGCGGCCATTGGAGGGTGAACCAACGGCAAAAGGAAGACCTTTCTGTCTGTCTCTCTCTCTCACTGTTCACTCTGCCTGTCAAAAAAATAAAAAATTAAAAAAAAAAAATGCTCACGGCCATGCTATGAAGGAGCACCCCTCGGGAAGGTGAGGAAGACATTCTAGTACCTTCTGTTTTCCTCCCAGCTCCTGTTCCCCCCATCCTCCTATGGAACGTGTCTCTCTCCAGTGCTGAGACTTCCACAGCCGACAGCTAAGAGCTCCACCCCGACCTGGAGCCCCAAGAAGTCCCTGCTTCTCACTCGAATTCAACATCACCACCCTCTCCAATAGCTCAGTCCAGCTCTTCCTGCAATCAGGAACCTCCCACTCAGGTTTGTGTCCCCCGCAGATGACAACTGTGGCCCCGGGTGCAGCCCAGCTTGTGGTCTGTTGGCATGGGTGCCGCAGAAAGGCTGTTCCCGTGGCAACCAATCTCACTGTCCTCACGGGCTGGAAGAATGGGTGTTGAGTTGCCTTGGGGAATTTGAGTGACAGCATTTGAAAGTCAAGGGCTGGATGTCCCCAGCTGAGGCCAGGCAGAGGGGGGCAAAGGTTGCTTCCAGGTGCACGGTCGGCAGGTGTCTTGTGGCTCCCTTTGACCTTGCCCGGCCTGCCCCTGGTCCCATGCAAAGCAGACTGCTCACTTAGCAGTTGTACTGTAGCCCATCCAATATTTACACTGACACAAATTTATACATTATCTTGAGATTCTACAAGACATTTGCATGTCATACTATACATACACCAGCTTCATATTGCAACTTGTGTTTTTTAAAGATTTATTATTTATTTGCAAGGCAGACTTACAGAGAGACAGAAGCAGAGAGAGAGGGAAAGAGGTCTTCCCATTCCAATTGGGCCAGGTTGAAGCCAGGAGCCAAGGCCTCCACCCGGGTCTTCCAAGTGGGTGGCAAGGGCCCAAGCACTTGGGCCGTCGTCTGCTGTTTTCCCAGGTGCATTAGCAGGGAGCTGGATCCAAAGTAGAGCAGCCAGGACACAAACTGGAGCCCACATGGCATTCAAGTCTTGTAGGTAGTAGCTTTATCCACTGGGCCACAACCGCAGCCCCAATAAACTTTCTGACCATAGCACCCAACCTTAGCACTTTCTACGCATTTCAAACACAAGTCTAGAAGCGTGGGAAGCTGGAACCTTCTTCTTTGTCCCAGATGAGGGCCTTGGTGGTGCTATGCCCCAGTCCTGCCTCCCCAGCCCAGCACCCAGGCTCTCCTGTGTGCCTCTCATCTCCTCACCATGCCTCCACCCAGCTCCCCTGGCCCTGAGCTCCACTCTGAAGGTCTCCCTCCGCCCTCCGCCTTCCGCCCTCCGCCCTCCGCCCTCCGCCCTCCGCCCTCCGCCCTCCGCCCTCTGCCTTGCAATGGAGCCAGGTGTCCAGCTGTGCTGTGGTCGTATCCCTCTTAGGACTCGGTTTTGATAGAAAATGGCCAAGGATCAGAAGCCTGGAGACTGCAAAAGCACTTGAGAAGGGGCAGTGGATGCCAGCGATGGTGGTGCGCCATGGGGGGGCGTTGTTGGGGGTGAGATGGCCCAGGCAGACACCCGCACAGTTGTGTCCTGGGGGAGGGTGCATCCAGTCCGCTGAATGCAGATGTCCACCGCACAGCAGTCCCTGGTCCACACCCCACCCCGGGTGTGGACACCCCACAGCCTAGCCTTTGAGGCCGGCTGCCTTTAGCCAGGGCGGGCATAGGGTCTCAGGCTGTGAGGTGGGCGCCGGGTTGGAGGGAGGGGAGAATAAGAGATAGACACTGTCTGAGCAGTGTGTGGGCCTCACTCAGGTCAGAGACAGTGAGGGAAGGACTGCCAGGCAGCGCCCCGCAAGGCGGCCCCTGGGGACCTGGGATAAGGCGTGGCTGTTAGAATGCAGGCTCACCTTCACTGGGACAGGGCCAGTGTCTATGTATGTGTGTGCTTATGTGTGTGTCAGTGTGCATGTATGTGAGTCTGTGAGTATGAGGCTGTGTGTGTGTTTATGTCCGTGTGTGTGTGTGTAAATGTGTGTGAGGTTGTATGTATGTGTGTGTGTGTGTCTGTGTGTATGAGAGTGTGACTGTGTGTGTGAGTATGACTGTGTGTGTATGTCTGTGACTGTGTATGTGTGTGACTGTGAGGGTGTATAGGTGAGGCTGTATGTGTGAGTATGAGGCTGTTTGTGTGTGTTTATGTCTGTATGTGTATGAGTGTGTGTGAGTGTGTGTATGAGTGTGTGTGTCTGTAACTGCATATGTGTGAGTGTGTGTGCCTGTGAAGGTGTATATGTGAGGCTGAATGTGTGTGAGTATGAGGCTGTATGTGTGTTTATGTCTGTGTATGCATGTATGTGTGAGTGTGTGTAACTGTGTGAGGCTGTATGTGTGGGGGTAAGTGTGTGTGCATGAGTATGCCTGTGACTGTGTATGTGTGAGTGTATGTGCCTGTGAGGGTGTATATGTGAGGCTGTATGTGTGTGAGGGTGTGTGTGTGTGAGTATGTGTGTCTGTGAAGGTGTGTGTGTGTATGAGTATGTGTGTGAGGGTGTGTGCGTGTGTGTGTGAGTCTGTGAAGTGTGAGGGGGTGTGTGTGTATGAGAATGTGTGTGAGGGTGTGTGTGTGAGTGTGTGTGAGTCTGTGAAGTGTGAGGGGGTATATGTGTAGGAGTATGTGTGTGAGGGTGTGTGTGTGAGAGTGTGTGAGTCTGTGAAGGTGTGAGGGTGTGTGTGTATATGAGTATGCGTGTGAGGGTGTGTGTGAGTGTGTGTGAGTCTGTGAAGGTGTGAGGGTGTGTGTAGGAGTGTGTGTGTCTGTGAAGGTGTGAGGGTGTGTGTGAGTGTGTGCACAGGGGGCAGTCAGGGTTGACAATACAGGAAGGCTGGGACAGCACCTTGGTTGCTGCCGGTTGCTCTCTCTGCCAAGCAGCGCCAGCGACGCCACGGGTTGGGACCAGACTACAGCAGAGCCGTGCGTCCGCCTCGGTGGTCCGCGGTGGTTTCAGGGCAGACAAGGGTGGGAAGCAGGAGCACGAGGCGTCTGGAGGTGCCCAGGCAGCACCCCTCCCCCAGACCCAAGCTGAGTAACCGGGTGCAGGGCTCCTGTCTCCTGGGGCCAAGGGTTTGCATGTCCAGGCAGGGCAGGCCAACCCAGCTAACTGCACTTAGAAAAATCTCTCTTCTTAACGTCTTAAGCTCTGTATTTTCTTTATTAAGCTAAATGGAGCACATAGAGCATAATGTTTCATTTAAAGAATTATAAAGCAACACCTGAGGGCCTCCCACCCATGTCATGAAAGAACGAATCGTGACCAGCTCCTGCAAGACCTCCTCCAGCTGGGGCTGCCCGCCCTGGTCCCACAGCTGCCCCTACCCAGGGGACACCTGCCCCACCCTGCCTCCACCTGGGGGACACCTGCTCCCATCCAGGGGACACTTTCCACATCCTGCCCCTAAGCTGCCCCCACCAGGGAGATACCTGCTCTGCCCTGACCCCACCCAGGGGACACCTCAGCCCACTCCTGTCCTGCCCTGACCCCATACCTGCCCTGTCCTACCCCCACCCGGGGGACATCTACCCTACCCTGCCTCCACCTGGGGGACACCAGCCCCACCCTGCCTCCACCTGGGGGACACCTGCCCCCACCCAGGGGACACTTGCCACATCCTGCCCCTAAGCTGCCCCCACCTGCTCCGCCTTGACCCCACCCAGGGACACCTGCCCTGCCCTGACCCCATACCTGCCCTCACCCAGGGACACCAACCCCACCCTGACCCCACTCCTGCCCTGACCCCAATCCTGCCCCCACCCGGCAGACACCTGCCCCACCCTGACCCCACACCTGCTCCACTGTGACCCCACTCCTGACCCCACACCTAACACAGTTTGACAGTAGAACCCGACCCTGGGTCCTTCTTAGACAGGAGCAAGTCCCTGAACCTGAACTTTGGCTCAGAGCTGGGACAGGGGCCTCAGATTCCCACGTGAGGTGGGGGGGGGGGCTCCCCAGTGGCTGGAAGCTGCAAGGACCTGAGGCTGAGAGAAGCAGGGACAGCGGGGAGATGGATGGGGTGGGGGTGGGGATGGGGGTGGGGGTGGGGGTGGGGGCGGAGGGTTAAGCCCTGGGACAGCAAGTGCCTGGAGAAGTAACAGAGGAGGCTGCTTCTCCCGCCCCTGAGCGCGGCAGGTGGGGAGCCCTGGGTAGTGCCGGGGCGCCCAGCCCCTGCCTCCTCTCTCACTGCCTGCCTCAGCCCGGGTTCCCTGTGCAGCGGGGAGGAAGCCGCTGCTGTCACAAAGGCCCCAGACGGCAGGCACAGCTCATCCATCGGCAGATTTCAATCCCGTGTCCCGTGCTGGCGCAAAGGATGGAAGAAGGCCAGACAAGAACACTCTGTGTTTCTCAAAGGACTCCCGGTTGAGGTGCACAGCAGTGAGCAGCAGGGGCGTCCGGCACTTCGTGGAAGATAGAGTGAGAGATGCCTCTCTTTTCAAACTTGAAAACTCTGTGTCGTTTTCCCATTGAACTTGGATTTGGCCCCGGCTGTTGCAGCCATTTAGGGAGTGAACCAACAGACACAAGATTCTCTCTCTCTCTCTCTCTCTCTCTCTCTCCCTTTTTCTCTCTTTCTCTCCCTCTTTCTGTGCCTTTCAAATAGATCAAAGTAAAATAAATTAAAAAAGTCCTGAGATTCTGTTGCACAGTAGATTGATAGATAATGACAACATACTGTGTATTTCTTTAGAAGAAAACACTAGAACGAGGGCTTGCATTAAGAAGTGGCAAATGTTTGGGGAGACAGATGTGTTTACTGGATGTTGCACAATAAACACAGGTGCCCCCCATCACTTAGTGTCCCATCAGCACATACAACCCCTGGGTGTCATGTAAATGTTTTTTGAAAAGGGTAAATGAAGAAAATCATTTCTGTAGCAATGAAATAGGTAAGAGATTGGGTATCCGAATGGCATGAAAGAAGGGTGGGTGACCAGGTGAGGAAGTGGGCAGACAGGGTGAGGACCTCCAGGTGATGAGGATGTCTGGGTGGCCGTGGATGGCAGCTGTTGTACTGGGGTGGAGCTGGTGGTCCCTGCAGTGACAGTGGGAGGAGCCCAGGTCTTTATCCTCAAAGGGCTCCGTGAGTCTCCCACCTGCTTCATTTTCTCTGCACTCCGCTGGGTAAGTGACGTGGGAGATCCTGAGATAACGGGAGGCACTCGGGTGCAGGAGACGCCAATGCATGAGGTTACCGAGGAGTCTGCCGACTATGAGGGCAGGACCAGCAAGTGCATGGATGAGGCCTGCTGAGGCCTGCTGGGGTGGATGCGGGCAGATGACAAGAGTCTGAGACGGGTGATTTGCAAGTAAGGGTGCAGGAGTGATGGCTTGGAAGCAGAGCTGGAGGACAGACAGAAGCCCCTTGAGCTCTGGGCTCTTGGAGAGATGCCTCTCTACCCCGTGGCTTGCTGGGCAGGTGAGTCCTGAGAAAAAGGCCAGCGGGAATGAAACCCAAGAACAGGCAGAGACCGCGCTACGGTATTTGTTGAAGAAGTGAAGTGAAGGTGCTAATCCCTCCACCTGCTCTGTCTGAGGCCACCGGGCCAGATGTGAGGATGAGACGGTAAGGATGATGATGGTGAGGATGATGAGGATGCGACATCAATGACGAACCCACAGTCCTCTCTCTCATGGATTTACACTCTAGCAAAGTCATTCACTAAGCCAAAAACCGACCAACACTACTGCCTAATCATTGTTGTCACACGTGGTCTGAGAATAACTAGTGGGAAGCGTGGCCACACACACATACACACACACACACAATTTAAAAAAAAACTCCTGGGAAATGTCATTAAAAGATATGTTTCTTTTGGTACAAAACAAAATGTTTTGCACCATGCATACAAGAACTGTTCAAAAAGCGTGAGTGTGAAATGTGTATTATGAAAAAAACAGGCAAAGATTACAAAACTTTCTTTGTACCAAAGCAAACTGATCCTTTGATTTCATTTTTTCCACGGTCAGCGTGTGTATTACTCAACAAATGGCACATTGGAAATCTTCCACTTGGCGTCACATTTACTGAAGATCTTTATGGAGAATTCACCAAAATCTTCTTAATGGGCTCTATGGGACTCAGTTAAAAGAGTTGTCTTCTGTTATCACAGAGTTGCTGGGGCCAGTGTTGTTGTAGAGAAGTGTGTTAAGTGTCTGCCTGTGATGCCACCATCCCATATGAGTTCTGGTTCGAGTCCCAGTTGCTCCACTTCCAGTCCAGCTCCCTGCTAATGTGCCTGGGAAAGCAGCAGAAGATGGCCCAAGCACTTGGCCCCCTGCACCCCCATGGGAGACCTGGATGGAGTTTCTGGCTCCTGGCTTCATCCTGGCCCAACCCTGGCTATTGTGGACATTTGGGGAGTGAAAGTGAAGCAGCAGATGGAAGATCTGTGTCCTCTCTCTTTAACTTTGCCTTTCAAAGAAATCTTTTTAAAGAAAAGATGACTTTTGTTGGGCACTGTTTGGCCTAAAGATACCACCACCACCTCCATCTCATCTCGAATCGCCTGGGTCTGATACCCGGGTCGTGTTCCTGAGTCCGGCGTCCCACTAAGGCAGGCCCTGGAAAGCAGAGTGGTGGCTCAGGCAGCTGGGTCCCTGCCATCCACATGGGAGACCTGGCTTGATCACCTAGATCCTGACTCCCAGCCTGAGCCCTGGCCAGGGGCAGCTACAGGTATTGTGGGAAGCCAGCCAGGTCGTGGGCGCTCTCTCTCCATCTCTCCCTCTCCGTCCCTCCACCCCTGGACTAAATCCATACAAATAAAAACAGCTTAGAAAGATCATCATTATGACAACTTCAGAAAAGTCCCTGCTGTCCCGGTGAACTGAAAATGTGAAGGCTGTCAATCAAAGGTTCTGGGAACGTGGGGCTTATGACCCAGGCTGGGCCAGGCTGGGCAGCAGCCCCAGCAGGGACCCTGTCTTGCTCCCGAAGGCCCCCTATCAGCTGGCCGTGGGTCTCTGCCCTCCGCTCTGTACATTCAGTACAGAGGTGTGTGTTTCCTCTCTCCTGAAGTCACATGTTCTCCTGACTTCTCAGCTGCTCAGTTCCCTCTTCTTCTAGTAAAAAAAAAAAAGAAAGAAAGAAAAAGAAAACATTTGCTGTAACTCTCAGTATTGCAGACGGGGAGTCCAACATCTCCCTCAACCTCAGGATTCTGCAGTGTTGGTAGAATCTTTGCTTTTCCTCATCAGTCTTTTTTTTTTAAAAGATTTATTTATTTGAAAGTCAGAGTTACACAGAGAGAGAAGGAGAGGCAGAGACAGAGAGAGAGAGAGAGACAGAGAGAGAGAGAGAGAGAGAGAGAGAGAGAGAGGTCTTCCATCCAATAGTTCACTCCCCAACTGGCTGCATCGGTCGGACCTGCGCCAATCCGAAGCCAGGAGCCAGGAACTTCTGCCGGGTCTTCCACGCAGGTGCAGGGGCCCAAGGACTTGGGCCATCTTCTACTGCTTTCCCAGGCCATAGTAGAGGGCTGGATGGGAAGTGAGGCAGCTGGGACTCGAACCAGTGCCCATATGGGTATTGGGTGCCGGCACTGCAGCATACGGCTTTGCCCACTACGCCACAGCACCCGCCCCTCCTCATCAGTGTTTACCCAGGCCCTGGCAATGCTTTACCAGTCCCTGCAATGCCAGGTCTGGACCAGGCTATAGCCAAGGGCCCGGGAACTCCATCCTGTTCTCCCACCTAGGTGGCAGGGGACCTGGGTCCTTGAGCCATCTCCTGTTGCCTCCCAGGTCGGGAGGGAGAAACATCCGGAGCTGAAATTTTGTCGCTGGACCAAGACTGCAGGACCAGACTTAGGGATTTAGGGGCAGTGGGTGCAGTTCCTCGCTGGCAGCGTTGGGTCACTGGAGGCAAATCCTAAAAGAGACTTTGTGCCTTGCTGATGCTCCACCTGGGACCTGGGAAACAGATCGAACAGAAAGTGACGCTGATCCGACTTAGAGCTCCGGTTGTTGGCCCGAATGAGGGCAAAACAAGTTTCAGAGCCAAGGGGAACTGCCAGGACAGTGAGTTCACCAGGCTGGAATTTGTAACCTACTCACAGGACGCCCGTCTACTGCATCTCAATGCTCAATGCTGCTGCATCTCAATGCTGCCTCTCCATGTGTGCTGCACCTACCAGGGGCTCCTCTGGAGGGGGCGGGGCACTGAGCCTGTCACGTGCCCTTCCATGCCACCCCCACCCTGGGTCCTGTGGGGTCCAATTGCATGCTCAGGACATAGGCTGGGCTGGAGGAACACAAAACAAAAGACTGCAGTAGCTGCTCTCTGGAGAGAGGCAGGCAGAGTGGAATGCCTCCTGGTCAGCAGCCACTGAAGTTCAAGGGGGTAGGAGACAGAGGCAGCCAGCAGCCCCGAGACTCCCAGTGTGGCCTGCCATCCTCGGACGTAGGCCCTGCTCCGGCCCCCTGCGTAGCCCCCAGCAACGGGCCCCACAGGCGGAGCTGCTCTTCCCGGCAGAGAGTACATGTGGCACGTTCCAAGGGCAGGAGATGCCCCGGGGCCAGACTGAGCCCGGGGGGCCAGGGTCCCCTGGGAGCCCAGAGAAGCACACAGGACCGAGGGCTGCCTCGTCCATGACTCAGAAGCTAGAAAACGGAGCTGAGGGTGATCGTCATGCTTGCTCTGCAGCCCCCAAGCGCCAGGATGGACCGCCTTCCACGTGGGCGGGGCAAGTTCCCTGCCAGGAGCTGGGAGGGGCTCTTCAGAGGCTACCAGCCATCGCTGGAGGCCCTGCCAGGTGCCAGGGACTGAAAAATCGCTCTTTTTGCTGCTTTTCTTCTCCCGCCCAATTCAGCGTTAATCCCGGCTTCTCCGTGATGACGCTGGGGCCACGAGGACTTGGCATCGGCACTACAGGGGCCCTAGGGGGACCAGGAAGCCGGGTTCCCAGCTGCCTAGGGCCTTGGGCGAGTCCCTTCACGTCTCAGGGCTAAGAGAATGTCCTGAGGAGTGGGGGAAGGTCCAGGCCCACGCCCCTTGCCTGTTGGAGCGTCAGGTCCACTGAGCTTGTGAAAATGGGGGGGGGGGGCGTTTGTTTGCTTTGGCCAGAGGGTCAGATGATAGTGGCTCAGCTCTGAAGGGTGGCCACAGTGCCCTGTCCCTGGCCGTGAGACAGCTGTCCACCACCCCAGTGGCTGTCATGGTAGGGGTGCCGGATCCCTGTGGCCACACCACTGGGTGCTGGGTTTGCTTTTTTTTTTTTTTTAAGATTTACTTTTTATTTGAAAGACAGAGTTAGAGAGAGAGAGAGAGAAAGAAAGAGAGAGAGAGAGAGAGGTCTTCCATCCACTGGTTCACTCCCCAATTGGCCACAATGGCTGGAGCTGCACTGATCTGAAGCCAGGAGCCAGGAGCTTCTTCCAGGTCTCCCACGTGGGTGCGGGGACCCAAGGACTTGGGCCATCTTCCACTGCTTTCCCAGGCCATAGCAGAGAGCTTGATCAGAAGTAGGGCAGCCATATGAACCGGTGCCCACATGGGATGCCTGCACTGCAGGCAGCGGCTTTACCCGCTACGCCACAGCACCGGCCCTGGTGGTTTTGCTTTAAACCAGAAGCATGACCTGTGCAGCCTTGCATCAGGAGTCTTTGCACCCGTGGTAACACTGGCTTCTGGGAGGGAGAGTGCTGTGTGCCCCGTCATCCTCACTGGCCCCGTCATCCTCACTGGACCATCAAGGGGTGCTTGTACACAGCCAGATCCAAGGTTTTGGGAGCCCCAAGCCAGAGGCGGGTGGTCTGTCTTCTTGGTCACAGCCCTGTCTGCTCCCCCACTTCTCCTCCCCACACACCCTTATCACCAGAGACACGGCCAAAGTCACACCAGATAGGTAGACTTTGCAAAGCACCCACAGGTGGAGGGGGCCCTGGACCTGTTACTCTCGTGTTACACACTGGGAACCAGAGGTAGAAAATGGACAGCATAAGTAAGACTGGACAAAATGTATGTTTCTACCATTGGATAGATATGAGAGTGGTGGGAAATTTATTTTCAAGTTCACAATAATTGGGGCATCTTTCAGACCATATCAGCGATGAGTCTAAAATGATACTCTGCCCTTGTTACAACAACCTGCTTTCTTCCATAACTGGTGACATTTTCAAGTCATCCACTAGGGACCGGCATTGTGGCACAGAGGGTTAAGCCATCACATGCAATGCCAGCATCCCATAGGAGTGATGGTTCAAGTCCTGGCTGCTCCACTTCCAATCCAGCTCCTTGCTAATGCACCTGGGAAAGCAGCAGAAGATGGTCCAAGTGTTTAGGCCCCTGCACCCATGTGGAAGACCTGGAAGAAGCCCCTGACTCCTGGTTTCATCCTGGCCCAGATCCAGCTGTGCAGCCATTCTGGGAGTGAACCAGCAAATGGAAGATCTCTCTCTCTCTCTCTCTCTCTCTCTCTCTCTCTCTCTCTCTCTCCCTTTTAAATAAGGACAATAAACCATTTTAAAAAGTAGTAAAAATACTAGGAGCCTCTATGTGTTGAAGGATGAACACTTCACAGGGGGAATAAGAAGAAGGAACACCTGTTTTGGAGACAGGTGTGACAACTGGCAGAACAGGAGGGGGGCCAGGTGGGGGCTGTACCACCAGCGTTACGAGCTGCTGGCTTCCAGCCTGGGCAGGTCAGGTCCCTGAAGAGCTGTGGCTCTCCCTCCCATGGGTGTTTCTGGAACTTCAGGGACAAGAGATTTTCTGAGTTCCTCTCTGTCCCACATTATTCTAGCTTATTTATATATTTTCACTTTTGTTTGGATGGCAGAGACACAGACGGACCTTCAGCCACTGGTCCACTTCCCCAAATGCCCACAACAGCCAGGCTGGGCCAAACCAAAGTCAGGAGCCCAGAATCCCATGCAGGTCTCCCACATAGGTGGCAGGGAGCCCAGTGTTTGAGCCTGCTGCCTCCCAGGGAGTGTATCAACAGGAAGATGAATTAGAAGTGGAGCCAGGGCTCAACCCAGGCACACAGATATGAGATGTGGGCGTCCCGAGAGACGAGAACTCCAGCTCCCTACATCCAGAGTAGCAGACAGAGAGGAAAGAATGCATTGTGCAATAACAGCTCTTTATACATTCAGTCTTAATTAGTAAATGTGATAGCATGTGGCTCATTTTCCCATTTATCAACAAGCAAAATTCCTCACTGTCTCTTAAGTAGGACCTACAAAAGACGTGGGAAGATGGAGACGGCGCTGTGGTATGGTTGGCTAAGCCTCTGCCTGCAGCATCAGCATCCCATATGGGCGCCGGTTCAGTCCCGGCTGCTCCACTTCTAATCCAGCTCCCTGCTATGGCCTGGGGAAACAGTAGAGCTGAAGATGGCCGAAGTCCTTGGGTCCCTGCATCCACCTGGCTCTTGGCTCCAGTTG
The DNA here is from genome assembly GCA_949820135.1 of Sylvilagus floridanus. NCBI lineage: Eukaryota > Metazoa > Chordata > Mammalia > Lagomorpha > Leporidae > Sylvilagus > Sylvilagus floridanus. Next base: position 18,475,604 of record OX463240.1, on the reverse strand, counting down.
GCCCAGCTTTGGCCTTTGCAGCCATTTAGGGAGTGAACCAGCAGATGGAAGACCTCTCTCTCTGCCTCTCCCTCTCTCTGTAACTCTTCCTTTCAAATAAATAAATAAATAAACCTTAAAAAAATAAGTAAAAGACATGGGAAGGGACATCTTCCCATGCCAGGGGATGTCAGAGTTTGTGGGAAAAGGGAATTTTTTAAATGAGTGCATTTTGCTGCAAAGAATTTTTGCGACCCACGCTTAGATTTTTTTTTCAGAACATGAATTCCCCGTGAACTTCCTGGAGGCCCCTCGTAGATGAGGAAATGAGCCCGTGACCTCTGGGGCTTCCACCCAGCTTCTCCCAATTCACTCCCTGGTGCCTGAATGCCTTGTTTGAGTTTCCGAGAGTATCAGATGTACTGCGGTGTAAATAATATTTGAACAGGAGAGAGATTATTAAGTTGCCAGCTAAGAAGGTACTTTCACGATACCCGCCCCCTTACCCTGTTTAAATAGCACCCCCCACCCCACCCCCAGGCTTAGTGCGCCTGGAAACCTCGTAGACAGAGCGGTCGTGTTAAAACAACACACAGGGTTCCACGGGAGCCACTGACACCGAGCTCTTAGGGGAGCTTAGCGATGCAGACGGCTTTATCAGCCCGCAGACGGGGGCTGGGAGTCAGGTGGGCCGCTCTCTCCTGGAAACCGCAAGCGCGACTGAACACTGGCTCTGGTTAAGTGCTTAGAGTATTAACAGAGAATCTGAAACCAAAGCTCGCACCATTAGCCAAATGGGTCCTAGCTTTTGATGATCTGAAAGAGGCACTTGAGGCTTGGTCTTTGCCGGTTTTTTTTTTTTTAAGAGAGCCTGGTAATGAACTTGGGGTCCAGGCAAATTTCGACACATCTCCCTTTCCCTTCTTTAAACCCAATGAGCTGTCAGAGCTCCTGAAGTGGGGAAACCAGCTCTAGTCAGAAAATGCACAGAAAAAGGGATTGAGAAAGTCAGGGGTTTTTTTGTTTTGTTTTGTTTTTTTTCTCCCAAATTGAAACCCTTTAATTTCCTGCAAGAAGAAGAAGTGGAAATTGAATGATTTTTTTTTCCCTTCAAGTAACTTAGAAAATGTCGATGGAAGGAAAAGAACCTTCCATCAAGCAATGCGAGATATGGTACTTTTCAAAGGGCTTTTGCTCCCACCGTCTGCATCTGAGCCCCATTAGAGAGCCGGGAACCGGGATCCACTGCACCCACTACACAGATGAGCAAACAAAGGACTCCCCTAACCATGTGCACTGCCTCCAGATGCCGGTTTCATGCTTGCTTCTGCGCACTGAGCCCTAGGATGGAGGATCAGGAGTTAGATGCTTCGTTTCGGGGCCACTGCTATGGCACAGTGGGCTAAGCCTCCACCTGGGATGCCGCCATCTAGTATGGGCGCTGGTTCGAGTCCCTGCTGCTCCTCTTCTGATCCAACTCTCTGCCTATGGCCTGGGAAAGTAGTGGAAGATGGCCCAAGTGCCAAGTCCCTGCACCTGCATGGGAGACCCAGAAAAAGCTCCTGGCTTTGGATCGGCCCAGCTCTGGCTGTTGTGGCCATTTGGGGAGTGAACCAGCAGATGGAAAACTTTCGCTCTGTCTCTCCCTCTCTGTCTGCAACTCTGCCTCTCAAATAAATAAATAAAATGTAGAAATAATAAAAAAAAAATAGATGCAAGGTTTCATGCTCACCTCAGCATGCAGTTCCAGGATGGTGGATCAGGAATCAGGAATCAGAACACAGGTCACCAGGTAGAACCGCAAAAATGTCAAAGCAGGAAGGAGGTCCGAACAAACGCTGGAGACACGACCTTAGGGTTGCTCTTTTCCTTTGTAATCCAATCCTGGGGGTCCCCCCATCCCAAGCTGCCTCACACCAGGTAGATGGGAGCAACTCTTCCTGTCCTAGATTTTGATCCCAAGTCAACTCCGTGGCATCAAACCACCCTCGTGTGGTCTTAAGGAGACCTTGGGCAGAAGCACCGACTCTCTGTGCTCTCCCTCCGGGACGCAGCTCAGGCAGCAGCGGCCTCTGTGCCTCACCCTGGAGAATAGTTCTGATACGGGATGGACCACCTGGTCCACACCATGGGGGTCATGACGAATGGCCGGTCCTCCTTTTCCGTGAGGAGTATCGTGAGGTCAGGCTATGCCTGCTGGCACGGAGCTCGCTCTATGCTAGGACAGGAAGGGGCCCACACCGTGCACACTACAAAGACCCCTTTCCCTACAAAGACTCCATGGCTGTGTTGCACGGGGCAATTGTGCACAGCAGCCACGCCACACCGCCTACGTCCTGACCACGTACTGCCCCCACGTGGGACCAGTGTGGCACAGGCTCAGCGCCACGCTCCCCAGGTTTTTCTGTAACACAGCATGCATCTCTCCACCCCCCAACAAACAACATGAGAGTTTTCACTCCCTCATCTATTGCTACAGCCTAGATCAGCAGACTGAAATAAATGCCTTCCGGCCATGTCTTACCTAGCATCGGAGAGTCTATCTGATCTCCATCCCAGACATGGATTTACCTGGTATCTTTTCCTTTTCTCTCCCTTCCTAGTTCAGCATAGGAGTGGGCATTTGGCCCAGCAGTTAAGATGCCAGCCAGAACTCCTGCATCCCGTATCAGAGTGCCTGGCTCCAGTTCAGCTCTGCTTCTGATCCAGCTTCTTGCTAATGTACACCCTGGGAGGCAGCAGGGCTGGCTCAGGCACCCGAGCCCCTGGCACCCCTATGGGAGACCTGGATGGAGTTCCAGGCTCCTCGCCTTGGGCTGGCCCAGCCCTGGCTGTTGTGAGCATTTGGGAAGTAAACCAGTAGAGGAGAGATCCATCTCTCTGTGTCTCTCTGCCTTTCAAATAGAATGCAAATAAATAAAATGATTTCTATGGAAAGAATTCAATGTGTTGTTATAGAGGCACTTCTTTTATGTTTGCCCCAATGAGTTGGCCCTGTTTTGAACCAACAGTTAATTGGAGATTGCTCATTGGCATAGATAGCAGATACTCTGCTAAGCTACAGGGATAATGCTACATGCAGGGCTGTGGCTATAGTCTCTATTTTCTTCTCTTTCTAATATTTATTTATGTATTGGCTTACTCCTTAAATGGCTGCATCAGCTAAGTCTGAGCCAGCCTGAAGCCAAGAACCAGGAGCTTCATCCAAGTCTCCCACCTTGGAGCAGGGGCCCAAGCACTTGGGCCACCCTCCGCTGCCTTCCCAGGTGCCTTAGCAGGGAGCTGGATCAGAAGTGGAACAGCTGGGACTCGAACTGGCACCCATACAGGTGAGGCTTTACCTGCCACACCACCACACCGACCCCGGCAGCTCCTCTTCTCAGCGGGGTATGCTTGGATTCTAGGATGGGGAAATAATGAAAGGGAACAAATAAAACAATGATGGGTTCTGATCTGCCGGGAAGAAAAACACAGAGGGTCACGAGGGGGAATTCACCTGGGTTTGCAGCTAAGAGTCCATGAGCACCAAACAAGTGTCTGGAGAGGAGGACTGCAACCCTACAGCACAGCCTGAGAAATTCTCTTCTTTAAAAAAAAGAGTTAGAACCTATTTATTTATTTATTTATTTATTTATTTGAAAGGTGGAGTAACAGAGAGAGGGGGAAAAACAGAGAGAGAATTCTCCCATCTGCTGGTTCACTCTCCCAGTGGCTACAACTGCTGGGGCTGGGCCATGCTGAAGCCAGGAGCCAGAAACTCCCTCCTGGTCTCCTACATGGGTGGCAGGGACCCAAGTCCTTGGACCGCCACCACCTGCTGTCTTCCCCAGCGTGTTAGTTACCAGGAAGCAGAGCAGCCAAGACTCGAACTGGTGCTCCAACATGGGATGCCGGTGTGACTAGGGGTGGCTTAACCTGCAGTGCTGGTCCCCAACTTCCCTCTTTAAACCAAGCCTGAGTCTAATGCAGATCCTGAAATCCAGAACAGAGTGTGCTGTTATTCCAACCGTACACACATGCACACATACACACACACCTGAACACCCAAACCCTGTTTCTCCAAAGACAAGGAAGGAAAATTCCTCCCAAGGCCACTTTCTTAGACCGGACTCCCTGTGACCCCGGGGGTGGGTGTCGGCTGGTTATTTTTTCATTGCTGCTCCAACGAATCAGAAAAGAGCTGGAATCCTGGATTGCATTAGGTGGGTCGGTTTCAACTCCTGCGCACTGCACGGTCTGCGAACGCTGTCTTGGAGGAAGTGTACAAGGGCAGTGGTCAGGGCGTTCTGCCCTAACTGCAGCCACGGCATGGCGGAGTTTCCTGCAACACACGCGGAGTCAAGTTTAACGGGTTTGTCCTGGTGCCATATCTCAGCCTGGCATCAAACTTGACATTCAAAACAAAGCAAGTCGCCGGGCCTGCTAGAGAGCCAGCGAGACAAGAAGAGGAGAATCAGGATGAATCAGGGCTTCTGTCACCACGAAGGGCAAACAGGTTTTCTAGCTCTCTCTCTCTCTCTCTCTCTCTCTTTTTCAGATGTCACACCTGGGGAGCACGGTCACTGGGACTTGGTTTATTTGGCCAGGGGTTGTGAGCACTGAGTCATCTCTTGCCACATGCACACGCTGAGGTTTAGGGAACCCAGGACAGGAAACCTGCCATGATGAGGCCCTTGGCCTGTAGGCTCAGGGTGCTGAAGCCTCACAGGTGCATCTGTAGGGCGAGGGTAAGCTCCACCCAGCCAGGGGTCTCACATCACGCAGAGACCCATGGCGGTGGAGACTTCACCCACGTCCCAACGTCCCCCTCCCTCTCCCCCCCTCCTTTCTTCCCCTCTTCCTTCCACCTGAAAAAAAAAAGTTTTTAAGATTCATTTATTTGAAAGAGAAAGAAAGAGAATATCTTCCATCCACCAGAGAGAGAGAGAGAGAGAGAGAAAGAGGATTTTCCACCCACCGGTTTACTCCCCACATGCTTGCAACAGCCAGGGCTGGGCCAGGCTGAAGCCAGGAGCCAGGAGCTCCATCCAGGTCTCCCACATGGGTGGCAGGAGCCCAAGGACTTGAGCCATCGCTGATGCCTTTTTAGGCACATTATCAGGGAGCTGGATCAGAAAAGAAGCAACTGGGATTAGAACCGGCACTCTGGTACGGAATGCACGTATCCCCAACAGTAGCTTAATCCAGGGCACCACACCAGTAGCCCCTGGAAAGCATCTTGGAAGGAGATTTTTTTTCTCTTTTGTTTAGCAAATGTTATTGGATAGCAGCTGTGTGTTAAATATGCACTGTGTGTTTTCCATGGCGCTTGGACTTTTCACTGACTTCCCAGTGCTCCTGTGGTCTGAGAGCTATAATCGTATTCTGCACAATGGAAAATTGAGGTTCGAGCAAGTTCGACAACTAGTCAGAAGTCTTAACCTTTGATCACTGCTGGAGCTGAGAGCTGAGGCCGGGCTTGCCTCGTTTCCAAGTGTATAGTCTGTCCATAGGCCCAGGTTCCAATTAGTAAAAGCAGAAGGTGCATCCCAAATAAAACCTAAATGAGTTGTGGTGCAGTGGTTTAAGCTTGTGATGCCGGCATCCCATATGGGTGCCAGTTCAAGTCCTGGTTGCTTCACTCTGACCCAGCTCCCTGCTAATGTGCCTTGGGAAGCAGCAGAAAGGGGCCCAGTGCTTGGGGCCCTGCACCCACATGGGAGACCTGGATGGAGTTCCCGGCTCCTGGCTCTGGTCTGGCCCATCCCTGGCTGCTGTGGCCATTTGGGGGAATAAACCAATGGATAAAGATTCTCTCTCTCTCTCTCTCTCTCTCTCTCTCTCTCTCTCTCTTTCTCTTTATTTCTGTCTAACTCTGGCTTTCAAGTAAGTAAAAAATATCTTTAAAAAATGTAAACTACATTGATATAAATCAGTGGCTTTGGATACAACTATGTCTAAAAAAACACAAAATGCTCATTAACACACGGAGCCAGGAGTGGGTGTTTGGCCCGGCAGTTATGCCTATGGCGTCCCACATCGCAGCACCTGGGCTCTGTACCTGGCTGTGGCTCCTGACTCCAGCTTCCTGCTAAGACTGACCCAGAGAGGCAGCAGTGATGGCCTAAGTTGTTTAGTCCCTGTCACCCACCTGGGAGACCTGGGTTGAGCTCTGAGCTCCCAGCTTTGGCTTGACCCAGCCCTAGCTGCAGTAGGCATTTGAGGAATGAACCAGCAGATGGGAGATCTCTCAAATAGAAACAAACAAGCAAAAAACCCCATAAAGTCCTCTGACTCAGCACTAGAGGTTGTGTCTGACTCAGCACTTTGGGGAGTGTGGGGGTGGGGCACTAATATCTGTGCTTTAACACATACTAAGGTTCTAATACCTAGGAGTATTGAGTCTAGGCAACCCAGGTTCATAACCTGCTAACATCTTGTCTCCTCCTTCTTCCAAAAACAATCTACACCCCAAACACCAGCCTGCTCCCTGGGAGAGATGCTAGTGCCGGGAAAAGACAGTGATCCAGGGCTGCGGGCTCCAAACCCCTGAACCCCTGCGCGCCTCCTGGGGCCATCTCTGCCTGGCAACAGCCACCAGGTTCAGGGAGTCATTTCCAGAGCACAGCTACTAGGAGTGTCGTGGCCACCAGCACACACCAGTTCCTAATGTGTGCATTAGGAACGAACTGATGAAAACAGCCAGATTCGGGCTTTAACAGGGGATAAAGAGTTAGAATGTCCAGATGCTGAGGAGGCCTTTGGCTGCTGGCCTCTAGAAGTGTGACTCCCGGGAGGGGAATCACAGATCTGACACCAGGTGTGATACGCACCGTCTGCTACTGCTGGCTTTTCAATCGAAGCCAACAGCAGGCGTTTGAAGCAGGTGCGGGCTGTGACTGGATGCACTGTGGACCCCTCACACGCACACAGGAGCGTATTATGTTCACACATAGATTGAAGGCCGTCTGGAAGTGGTGCCCTTTTAGGTTTTCCTTGCTGAACCTGTCTTCCTATTCCCCCACTGCACCCTGAATGCGACCATCTGGTCTACCCTCCACTCTTACTACAGTAGCATGTTCAACAGTGACTTGGCAGTTCAGAGCCGCCCCTTCTCCTAGACAAACCTGTCCCTAACCCCTGATCCCTGCGGAAAAGAGCAGGCTCTAGGTAACAGGAAACATTCTCCCTTACGCTGCCAGGGCTTGGGTTGAACACAAAAGATTCACTCTAGCAGGTGCACCCTGGGGACAGCAGGCTGGATGGCGGGACGGTGAGCCCATCAAGCCAGGCCTCTTACCCTGGAGGAGGAGACATCCTGTTACCCCAAAGCCCACTGCAGCCCCCAAATGAGGGTAAAACCAAAGAGAAAGCAGCCCTGTGGTGAGACCTGGGAGTGCCAGGCTGGTGGAACTCCTGTACAGGGGGCGTCTAATGCATCCTGCAAGGGGCGTCTAACTCAGCATGCACTGAGGCCCTTGTGTTCCTGTGCTGGTTGGGAGCCAGAAGGACAAGGAGTTTGAGAATCAGGAGAAAAAACTGTAAGTAGGTCAGGCTGTGTGCTGGACCGCGAGTGACTGTGGCTGCCGGCTCGTGCCAGCGCACACCCGCCCTGTGCTGGCTGTGACTCAGGGTGGCTTTCTGTCCCACCCCGGTTCCATCTGCAGGCAGGGGCACTGTACAAGTGCTGGCATGGGCGGTCTACACTCGCCAACAAATGCAGGATCCCAGCAAGCTCAGTGACCCAGCTTCCAGTGCAAACTCAAGCCACTGTAGATACGCTCTTCCTTCCTTCCTTCCTTCCTTCCTTCCTTCCTTCCTTCCTTCCTTCCTTCCTTCCTTCCTTCCTTCCTTTCTTTGACAGGCAGAGTTATAGACAGTGAGAGAGACAGAGAGAAAGGTCTTCCTTCTGTGGTTCACTCCCCTAATGGCCGCCACAGCCGGCACTGCACCGATCCGAAGCCAGGAGCCGGGTGCCTCCTCCCAGTCTCCCTTGCGGGTGCAGGGACCCAAGCACCTGAGCCATCCTCTGCTGCCCTCCAGGGCCACAGCAGAGAGCTGGACTGGAAGAGGAGCAGCTGGGACTCGTACCCGGCGCTCCAACCGGGACCAGCACCACAGGTGGAGGATTAACCTAGTGAGCCACAGTGCTGGCCTAGATACACTCTTTAAACACCTCAATTGTGGGGCCGGTGCTGCAGAATACATCACAGTTGGTTATCCTTTTTGATGATGAACCTGGGCAAGAACAAAAAGTGTGAAAAGTGGAAGAAGTGTAAATTGGTTCCAATTTCCTATAAGGTAAGGCTTCAACCCGTGTTTAATATTTGACTTGATAATTTAACTTCCAGTAATCCATCCTAAGAACACAATCAGACAGGAATTTAAGTAGATAGACCCATTCACTGAAGCTTTCTGTGTGAGTGTAATAGTAAACTAAACTGGTTAACAAGTGATGGTGAGATCAACAAATGGAATACTATGCAGCCATTACAAAGGTTGCTGTGGGCCCCTATTGATGTAGCAACCTGCTCCTTGCTCCCTCCACTTTCCTGATCCTGCTGACCTGTTCTGCTTTTTTCCCACAGTCCAAATCCCTCAAACATACTCCGTGGTTTATCTATTCATTGCTAATCACCTGTGCCCAGCTGCTAGAGTGCAAGCCCAGTGAGGAGTGATAAATGCCCCTCTTCTTCAGTGTATCTCAAGTGTCCAGGGAAGTCCACAACCCACAGTGGACACTCGGTAGATGTTTGCTGAAGGATTCTGGGTAAAGAGACGCGTGTTTGATACCTTTAGGGCATCCTGTAACGTGGCTTCCGCAGCTGTATGTGAGTGCACAATTTCCCGTGGTTTTGCAAGAAGATAGAACATCCCATCGGTCCTGTGCCCTTTTTGGGATCGGCAGCAGAGTGCAGGCATGCCAGTCCCAGGGGACCAAAAAAAAAAAAAAAAAAAGAGCCCTTTCTCCATCCACGATCTCTTCTCCAACCGTAAGAACTCAAGAATGTTTATTAAAAACGAAGCTTCTGGGAGTTTCTTTTATAATCCAAGCAGCTCTACAACATCAAAGTCACGGTAAAGACTTCTTTCAAGGTTGCCCCTCCTGCCATCCTCTTGTTCCTTGTGGGTTTTATGGGGAGCTGAGACAGTCCACTGACCAGTGGAGGAGGGTCTGTCGTCGGGGCCTAGAGAACGGCCAAGACAGCATCACTGGGAGACCACCAGAGTGGCCAGTGAACAAGGCCAGGGCCCGTGACCTTGGCCGAGTGGGGCTAAGGCTCAAGACGGCACGAGAGTCAGGAGCTGTGGATGGAGACCCAGGCCGAGATGGCATGGTGAGCACCACTGCGGGGAGCCCACAGAAGTTGGGTCCTGGTCCCTGTGAAGGGCTGGGAAAGTCCGGGGCTGAACTGAGCAGCCCGTTCCTCTGACATCAGGGGCTCCCTGGCCTCCACCCTCGCTGGGAGAGGCGAGCAGAGCGCATCAGAGGTGCCTGGCAAGTGCCCTGTTGTTCAGACCTGAGGTTTGGAAGGGGCAGGAGCTCTATCCAAAAAAAGGGGGGATTTTCCAGGGGCTTCTCCAAGTGGGGGCCCTACAAGAGAAGTAGTGTCAGAGCTTCCATGTGCCTAGGCTAATGTGTACAGAAGGATCCTAAGCTGCCCCCAAGCTGCCCAGAGAAGCCATCTCTATGTGAGACACAGAACTTGCCTGTTTTTCAGCACCAGAGGGGCCAGGTGCAGTGAGTTAAGCCGCCACCTGTGGTGCCAGCATCCCAAATGAACACAAGTTCAAGTCCCAGCTGCTCCACTTAAGATCCAGCTCCCTGCTTATCAGCCTGGGAAGGCATTGGAAGATGGCCCAAGTGCTTGGGCCCCTGCACCCATGTGGGAGACCTGTAAGAATCTCCTGGCTCCTGGCTTCAGCCTGGCCCATCCCGGCCATTGCAGCCATCTGGGGAGTGAACAAGCAGATAGGAGATCTCTCTCTCTGTCACACACTCTCTCTTTCTCTCTCTCTGTAACTCTGCTCTCTAAATAAATCTTCTGTAAAAAAAAAAAAAAAATGTAGTCCTGAAATGTCAGTGAAATTCAGCCAGGTTGGCTCCCAGCCCTGGGGCTGTGCTATTGGCTGAGGAGGTTTCATTGCATCCAGCCGCTTTGTCACTTATCTTTTAGGTCCCCAGACAAAGGATTCCCTGTCAGCGTAACTTCACTTCTCACGTTCTGCCTTGCCCAAATGCACTGTTATTCTATTAGTCGCTACTGAACTGAAAAGGCTATTTAAAAACAGGAGAAGAAGAAAAAAAAGGAACCAAAGCATGCATCAGTCCACCGAAGGAGTTTGAGAGCCAATGAAGCCTTCAGACGCCCTCAGAGCCCTGAGTTTGCCTTCCTGCTGCAGGCAGCCCCGTAGGAGAAATGTGACTACACAGATAAGGCCCGGCCCAGGGCCCCCATGCTTGCTCCTGAAACCAATGCAGCTGCCTCTCCCAGTCTCGGGCACCGCTGGGAAAGAGAAAACTCAACCTAGATTATCACCAAATGATTCCTGATGGCTGCTCAGCCAGACTCTCTCAATGCAGCTAACAAAGAGAGCTTGTTACGCTGGGACCTGCGCCATCCGGCTGCCTTTGGAATCCCTTTTTTAAACAGTAGACGGGGGCGTGGTGGGGGGAGCTGCCAGGGAGGGGCAGCATCAGACAGAAAAGCGCGGTCATGCTCCGAGCAGCTCCGTGGGATTTGGGACGCCGTTAATACCCTCTGTAGACTTGGAGTTGTCCCATAGCTGTTTCTCATGGGCTCTCCATGGTACATATGGCCGTGACCCTGAGGTCCTTTGCCCACAGACTACGTCAAGGTCATGTCCTTGTATGTAAACACGGCTTTCTTCAAAGAGATGCCCCAACATGAGCGCTTTCTCCAGGGGCTCCTAGTGGGGATCTGGTAGCAAAGATCCTCCCCCTTTGTCGTTTATTTAAGGAGAAAAGGACATGGGAAGGGTCTTCCTCGCTGGTTCTACTTTCTGAATCCCCTTAGGGGAGTCTCCTCCTCGGCTGTATTTGGAAACACTCGTGAGCGCTGTTTGAGGATTGCGGTGTTGAAGGGAGACTCGAGCATCCGCACACAGCCTGTGGTTTTGTTGTCGACTTTGTGCCAATTCTCAGAATGCTTAAGTTCCTCCTCGAGTCACATGACAGCAGCCATCAGTTCCCACATCCGCAGCATCACAAGATCAGGTACCCAAACCTGAGCCCCTCTTCTCCTTGCCTCTCTTGTCTGCTCTCCCTCATTTTCACAAATCACAGCCAACAGTAGGCCTTGTCCACCTGTTGTCAGAGCCATACCTCGTTCTGTCCAGCCTGATCAGCCAAGCACCAGCCGACCATGTTAATGAATGAGTGTTATTCATTTATTTGAAAGTCAGGGTTATGGGGAGAGAGATCTTTCATTTACTGGTTAACTCCCCAGATGGCTGCAATGGCCAAAGCTGGGCCAGGCTGAAGCCAGGAGCCGGGAGCTTCTTCCGGGTCTCCCACATGAGTACAAAGGCCCAAGGACTTAGGTCAGCTTCCACTGTTTTTTTCAAGCCATTAGCAGGGAGCTGGATTGGAAGTGGAGCAGCTGGGACACAAAGAGGCACCCCCAAGGGATGCTGGCATCACAGACAGTGGTTTTACCTGCCACTCCACAGTGCCAGCTCCAGTGATGACTGTTCACATGCAGTGGTAAAGAAATTGGTAAGATTGTTATCCAGGAACACTTGAAAGGTAGACAAGGTGTGTAATGAACTTACAGACCTGGGCTAGCTCGTTCTCAGAAAGGTTAAAAGCAAGGCATAGTATTCTTACATGTAAATGTTTGAAGATCTACACGAAGAAACTGCCAGTCTGCATGAAAAGACTCCAAGACTTATGAAAGCAAAGGTCCCTAACCCTCTCCTGGGAAGGCAGCTGTCTTGAAAACAGATTCGCCACGGAAACAGGCATGTTTCCAATGCTCCCTTCAGAAAAGGCCAAGAATGATGATGGATGGGAGGGGTGGGCAGGGGGACCAGCACTGTGGTGAGGTGAGTAAAGGCACCGCCTGCAGTGCCAGCATCCCATCCTGCTGGTTTGAGTCCCAGCTGCTCCACTTGGCATCTAGCTCCCTACTCATAGCCTGCGAAAAGCAGTGGAAGATGGCCCAAGTGCTTGGTCCCCTGTACCCACATGGGAGACCCTTGAGAAGCTCCTGACTCCTGGCTTTGGCCTGGCCCAGTGCTGGCCATTTTGACCATTTGGCGAGTGAACCAGCAGACCTAAGATCCCTGTCTCTGCCTCTCCCTCTCTCTCTCTCTCTGTAACTCCAACTCTCAAATAAATAATAAATCTTAACAAAACAAGGGTGATGGGGGGGGGGGGTGTTTGGTGGCGCAGTTAAGGAAGGCACTGCTCGGGATGCTGCCTCCCACATCACAGTGCTTGTGTTCAAGTCCCTGCTCCGTCTCCAGTTGCACCTGCCTGCTCGTGAGCACCGTGGAAGGCAGCAGCGAGGGCCCAAGTACTTGGGTCCCTGCCCTCCACGTGGGACACCTGGAGTGAACTCTAGGCCCCTGGCTTTGACCTGGCCCAGACTGAGCTGTCGAAGGCTTTTACAGCGTGAACCAGTGGATAGAAACTCATTCACTCGCTTGCTCTCTCTGTGTCAGCTTTTCAAATGAAATGGAAATAAAATGCATATTTTTAAAAAGCAGGGGTGATGAATGAAGTTGTTCCCAGTGAGCAGAGCCCAGATGTGAGGAAGGACCCTTCCCCTCGGGGACAGAGGCCTGGCAATGTCCTCTCCAGGTGACATTTCCAAATGGCCACAGGGCTTTCCTCTCCCCTTTTTCTAAGAGAAATGTTTGTAGCATTGTCTTCTCCTTGTACGGGTTCTTCCTTTATTTATATGAAAGGCAGAGTGATAAAGAGAAATCTCCCACCCACTGGTTCACTCCCCAAATGGCCACAGTGCTGAAGCCAGGGGCCTGGACCCCAAGGGCGGCAGGAACTCAAGTTCTTGGGCCTTCACCTGCTGCTTCCCCAGGTGCGTCTGTGGGGAACTGGAGTGGAAGAGGAGCAGTCTCAGGCGGGATGCAGGAGTGGCCAGCGGCAGCTTACCCCTCTGTGCCACGATGCCCGTCCCTGTCCTGTGTGTCTTCTCCCTGCATCCCGCGCTCTATGTTGGGCACATACAGGGACCCTGACCCGTCTATTAGCATAGGTCTCTGAGTTTACACGGAGACACTTTGAAACCTTGGTTTTCAACCCAGTGCTGTGATCTATTGAGCGAGGCTGGGATCGAGTGTTGCGTCTGGGAAGCATGGGATAATTGGGGTCGGGGGATGACTGTTGTCATCTGAATGACTAGCCTGGAATCCTCACCCCTCCTCTATCCACACCATTTCCACATGGAAGGTGTGCACTTCCCGTCTGCAGACTTTGGACGTGGTCGTGTGACCTCCCTGGGCCAGCGGAAACCAATGGGGCAGGCGACGGACCCTCTCTGAGCCTCGTCAGTGGAGGCTGCACGGGCTTGAACTTGCCCTCTCGCCCGTCTGCCCCACGGGAGGAGGGACAGAAGCAACACCAATCCTTCCGGGCTGGAGATGTTCCACCAGAAGCATGGGTCTTCCTGCTGCCCAGGCCTGAAACAGGGTCGCGTGGCTGAGGCCAGCCTGATCAGCCAGCCACAAGCAACATCCGATCCACAAGAACCCGGCACTGCTGTTTTCCAACACTGGGTGTCCAGGGGCTCGCTCATTCCCACCGCCGCCTGTGAAGTGCCCCTTGGAATTGGCTCCTCACTTCCTAGCTGGGTCTCCCAAGTCCCTCCTCTCTTCTTGTCTTATGCCATCTGCCTTTGTGCCATCTCTCGCCTGGCTAACCCCACACCCTGCGTACTGGACTCCTCTAGTCGGTCCTCCTCAAAGCAATTTTCCTGCCATGCAAAACTAGCATCAGTTGTCAGCGTCAGTCCCCCATTGGAGGCTCACAGCTCCGGTTTCATCTACAGGGTCTTTCCCTGCGCAACATTTGACCATGAAAGAGAGGGCAGGTCTCTAGGTCGGAGCAATTGCCTGCACCCCCGATTGTTGTCCACTCGGTCTACTTCCTCCCAGGATTATATAAGAATCTTTGGTCCCTACAAGTACGTACATAAGCACATAGCCAAGTGTGATACATGAGGTGGCTTTAAACAGCAATAGCTTTATGTCTGAAATATTTGGCTGGAAGCCCAAAATCAAGCTGTCGCTAGGACCAGGCTTTTCCGAGACTCTTGGTGGAATCCTGCCTCGCTCTCCCAGCTTTGTCCTCGATGGCCTTCTCCTCTCCCCACAGGGACACCAGCCCCACCGGAGCAGGGCGCACTCCAAGGATGCCATCTGCACTTGCTCCTGTCTGCAGGACAAAGCAGTGTCCCCCACAGACGCCGGGACTCAGCGTATCTTTCTGGGAGACACCGCTGAGCTGCTGGCTTGCAGGATGACGTACGAAGTCCTTGGCCCAGCACGCACAGACCTACTCAGTCTGTTCTCCAGCCGGGTCCCCACCCTGATCTCCATCATGCAACTCTTCTCCTTGCTTGTCTTGGAAGGAGAGAGCCACTGCCCGCCTCGGTGGCTTTCCTGGTGCCTCCCTTGTCACACTGAAACCTTTCCTTCCGCCTGGCAGTTCACAGCCGCCTGGAAGACGTGTTCACCTCTCCTGGACCAGCAAAGCAATCGCGTTTCTCTTAGTCCTTCGGAGAACGGGTTACAAATTCTCATGTTACTCCAAGTCCAGAAGAGAGCTCTGCATGCCTTAGCACAACCTCCTAACAGTATCCAGAATCTTCCATCAGAGTCCCTTGTCTTCACAGTTCCAAGGACATAGAGTTGGACCAGGATGAGTTCCATCCAATTTCTTTGGGAGAAAATTCACCATGAACATGTCAAAGGTTTATTTTTGAAAAAGATGTATTTGTTTACCTGAAAAGCAGTGACAGAGAAGAGAGAAAGGGAGAAATTGAGAAAGAGAGAGAGAGTGTGTGTGTCTTCTATCCACTGGTTCAATCCCCAAACAGACACAACAGTCAGGGTTGAGCCAGGCCAAAACTAGGAGCCTGGGACTGCATCCAGGTCTCCCAGTGGGTGGCAGGGGCCCAAGGACTTGGGCCATCTTCCACTACTTTCCCAGGCACATTAGCAGAGTCCATTTCTGAATGATGCCGTTGTCAGCTGCTCAACCACATTTCAGAGTCCTGGGTCCTCTACTGTATACTCTGGGTTCTTTGTACTTGGACAACATAAGGTCTGCCTTCCAGGGAGAGTCATCTAATTAAAGAAATTACACAGAGCGATTGCAGCATTTAGCTAAAACTTCCTGTTTACCCTGTGATGCAATCATGAGACGATCCAAGGTAAAGGTAGTTAATGTCAGGTAGCTCTGCAGTTCCTGACCTGCTTCATAAATTCCTATTGTTAGGTATCTAAATCAGTGTTGAAAATTCCAGCAGGAGCCAGGCATTTGGCATAGCAGTTACGATGCTGTTTGGACCGCCTGCATCCCACCAGCAGAGCACCTGGGGTTGAAACCAGCTCTGCTTCCAACCCAGCTTCCTGCTAATGTGCTCCCTGGGGGGGGGGTGGGGGGGCAGCAGAGGATGGTCCAAGTGCTTGGGGCCCTGCCACCCATGTGGGAGACCCAGATGGAGTTCCTGGTTCCTGGTTTTAGCCCCAGCTATTGTGGGCATTTGGGAACTAAATCAGCTAATTGAAGATTCTCTCTCTCTCTCTCTCTCTCTCTCTCTCTCTGCCTCTCAAAACAAATAAATGTAAATCTACCAATGAAAACAGAAGTTCTGGCTGGAAATTCTCAGAATCACTCTTTGGGTGAATGTCTAAACACTTGCCCCCAAAGGGACAAGGGTGAGAGAGAATGCGCATGCGGGTCCTCTTTGCAAAGATTCCACCAGGAAGAAAAGGAGGTGACACAACCACGCAGCAGGTGGCAAGAGCGGGAAGCCACTGTCAGCGCTGGACCCAAGAAGAGCAAGGGCGAGTTGCAGGGCCGGAGCAGGGACTGGGCCCCTGACCGGAAGTGTGCAAAGTAAGAAAGGCAGCCCCACCCTCTGGTGGCCCAAGAGGACATGATGGCCATAGGATGGTGATGGCCAGGGAGTAGAAACTTGGGCCTCTCCCTCCCTCCTCCCACCGTCTGATCTCCTGCCACTGCCTCCCAGGGTTAAACTCCAGCAAAACCAGAGGCCATGGAGCCCAGCACGCAGCCCTCTGAAAGCTCAGCTCTGGGATAAAGAAGATGAAAAAAAAAAAAAAAAAAAAAGGTGGACTCAGATCTGAGGGCCTTGCAGAGAAACCCAGGACACGTATTTTAATCCCAAAGCCTTGCTGCTCAACAGCCCCGTCCCTGCCCCCGAAGAGGAAATGGGCAAGGCAGCGAGGTTAGAGATTTACAGATTGTGAGAGCTGTAAGAGGCTTCGGCTGCTCCATCTCACTTTACAGCTGATGAGATCGAGGTCCTTGGAGATTGAATGACAGGCTTAAGACGGCCTTCGAGTTAATAACCGCACTGGAAGAGCCACGTGCTTGCTGTCCTGTCCAGGGCCAGCTGCCCTCCAAATCTTTCCACAGCTTCTGGGAGTTTCTCCTAATAGATTTCTTCCACAGGCACCCCGGGGAGCACCTAGCCAAAGGCGCCGTTTTCAGGAATTGTAGAGGAAAATTCTCAAAGACTTGAGCCACAGACTATATTCTAAAAGCACACATTACTTCCTACTGTGTGTGGCCAGACCAATTGGTCAGAAAAAATTGCTAGTGTTTCATTTTTTTCACAATGAGAATGTGAAGCCTATGAATCCAGGAAGAAAAAAATATGTTGTATTTCTTATGATTTCTACAGTCAGTCTCTGAAGATAGGAAGCGTTTGCTTTCTCACTTGTCCCCAGTGCATGTAACAATGACCCTGTTTTATTTACTAAGAAACTGAGATACCTGATAGCAAAAGAATAATTTATTGCAGAAGATTCTACAAGATTCCAGAAAACCATAGCATCTATAATTTTATGGCCATTCTTTTTTTTTTTTAACCTAACTTACTGAGATGTTGGCAGGCCTCATGATAGGTGCTAGGGATACAAAATTCAATGAAAACACAGATGTCAAAGACTTCTGAGAACACAGTGTGAGGAAGTTCTGGGTACCGGGAATCACTGACTTGGCTGGCGGAGGTTTGATTCCGGTGATTTGATGGTGCAGCACTGGGGAAGATGTCGCCATGGCCACCAGTGACACAACTCCACCAAATCAAGCTTCCGTCACCCTCCGTGTGCCATAGACGAGGAAAGCCAACGCACTGGCTTACCCACACAGTCAAAATGCGCACACCATGACTGGGGAGTTCATGAACTTCCACCGACACATAAATCCTTGCTCCGAGCTCCTGGAAGACACAGGCGACTGGGCTCTGTGCTGGTTTGTTTGCTTTTTCTACACTCCCTCTAATTAGGTACAAGATACTGGCTGCAGAAGCGGATTGCCTAACTACAGAATTTTATTTTGAGGGGCATGGAACATAATCTCTTGTTATTTCAGATCATACTGATAGGAAAATGAGTCAGGGTGTTGTCGGTCGGGCATCTAACTTTCTGGAACGCCCTGTTTTCCTGGGTACTATCAGATCATCATTGGCCAACAAATGCCAACTAAAAACAAGCCCACATCTAGATAAGGCGGTAGCTCCTCCTTCATCCACTATCAGGAAGGGAGGTGCAGTACCTGAATGCCTTCAGCAAACATTCCCTGAGAACCTCCTATGTGCAGCCACCGTTCTAAGCGCTAGTGGGGTCGTGAAAAAAACACAGCCCTTTCCATTCCAGAAAGGGTCTGAAGACCCAGAGCCTGAGTGCTCACGTTGGATGAGTGCATGTAGCGAGACCACGTAGAAGGAGAGAGAAGCATCCAGCAGGATGGGTTTCCACCGAGATCCACTGCTTTCTCCAAGTGTGAGAAATTTCACAATGAGTTAAATCTTGAAATGTTAACCTGCAGTTAGGCTATTTTTGAGGCAAACGGAATTACACGGTGCTAAAGAAAAAGAAACGGTTCTGAAACAGGGCTTTCCACTCCACCGTGGGTGGCCCTGTAGAAGACCCTTAACCGGTTCCCTCATCTGGAAAGTGAGGATGATAATAAAAGTGCTTGGCATGTCCCAGTGGAAGTGGAACGTTTGTTCAGCTACCCAACAGTGGTCGGTGTGGTTGCTGCAGACCAACGATCCAGAGAGTTCTCTGGGATGGTCTGATCCCATCCAAGGTTAGCTCTGCATCCTTGGCTTTCGTCCAATTGCAAAGTCAAGGATCATTGTGTAATGTGATAGACTAAAGACTCCCCTTGGAAAAGCACGTCTATTTCTGGGCTTCCTGACCCCCACAGCCCAAGCGAGAACCTGTTTTCCAATGAGGTTCTCTTATCACCGTGACCTTCTGAATATCATCTTTGGAACAGTTTGCTTGGTTGAGTTATCTCCGTAACTGTACTGTTCTAATTACTACTTGCTCTAGGTGACTGGCATTCTTTACCTAGCACCCAGTAAATTACAGGAACATCACGACTTACAAATAAAAATGGATAGCCCGGATAGTGGTGAAGGCAGAGACGGCTTTGAAATGTGGAAGCTGTCACACGTCACACCACTGCAGGAACTGCTGAATACTCCATGCACAAGAAAGCTCGATTTTCAAAAATATTCCTATGCAACTTCCCAAATACTATTTTAAAAAAAAAAGCTACATTTTTTTCTCCACAAATTAGGTTTTCCAGTGGTGTGCTCAGATTACATAGAGTTGGGTAGGTAACAGCTGATCATTTCAAGATGGTGCTAACTTTTTACATCAACCTGACAGACCAAAAACAACTTAATCGGAGTCACCAGAGAAATTGATGCAATGCCTTCTTAATATATAAGGAATGGCAGCAAAGCCTTCGCTATATAATGGACCCTGCCGACATGCGTCACAGTTTGATAAGATACAGATGATTCCTGAATGAATCCATTAATGAAAGCTTTGATAAGAGGAGTTTGAGAAAGGGTCAGTTTTATCAGTGATATTTTGGAAACTTTGACCCTAGCATCCTTCACGTCCTTTGCGGTCTCAAATGACAAGTGTGACTCAGTTCACAGATCAGAGACTGTTCCTGTGCCATTTAGATGCGTGTGTACGCACTTCTGCAAGCTACAGATCTCGCACACATGTCTATATCTCACGAGTAAAGGGCTTAAAACATGTAATGATAACAGCACTGTCACACTCTGCAAAACGAACAGCAACCCCTTCGTGTTTTTAAATTTGTAAAGCGGTTATTTGCTTGTTTAAGAAACAGAGAGAAAAAATGCCTAAGGGAGAAAGAACATGAGAGAGAGAGAAAGGGCGAGAGAGAGAGAGGGAGAGGGAGAAGGAGAGAGAAAGAGAGAGAAAAGAGAGAGATTGGTTGCACTGGTTTACTCTCCGAACGCCTGCAACAGCCAGGACTGGACCGGGGTCAAAGCCGAAAGCCAGGAACTCAATCCAGGTCTCCTTTGTGGATGGCAGGAAACAATTACTTGACCACCATTTGCTGCCTCCCATGGTGCGTGTTAGCAGGAAGCTAGAATCAGGAGCCAGGATTCGAACCCAGGCACTCTGAGATGGGACATGGCTGCCACAAACTCCAGCCCAAATGCCTGCCCCTAGAAACATTTATCACTGCTTTTTTGCGGGTTGGAAAGCAAACCGCGATGTCCACAAGTCATACCTAAGAAGTGCCTTGCAAACCTGTCCTCAGTTCTGCCTGTCTTTTCTCCAATCCTTTTCTTTCTTTCTTTCTTTTTTTTTTTTTTAAATTTTTTGCCAGGCAGAATTAGACAGTGAGAGAGAGACACACACACAGAGAGAGTTATAGACAGTGAGAAAGAGACAGAGAGAAAGGTCTTCCTTCTGTTGGTTCACTCCCCTAATGGCCACCATGGCCAGCACTGTGCAATCCGAAGCCAGGAGCCAGGTGCTTCCTCCTGGTCTCCCATGCGGGTGCAGGGACCCAAGCACTTGGGCCATCCTCCACTGCACTCCCCAGCCACAGCAGAGAGCTGGACTGGAAGAGGAGCAACCAGGACCAGAACCTGGTGTGCCGGTGCCACAGGCGGAGGATTAGCCAGGTGAGCCATGGCACCAGCCCTCCCCAATCCTTTTCGAAGTGGTGCCACCTTTGATGAATTGGGTGAATCCCCCCTGCTCAGACAAGAAGGGGATGATGGGAGTTCGTATTCAATGTCTGGGCCTCATCTGGAATTTTCCTTCTGAAAACCGGTGCAACCCGAGCTGCTTACAACTGCAGGTTCCAGGCCCCCAGTTCCGATGGTGCTGATTTTAGCTGAGTTTCAAGATTCGTTTTAGATGGGGTGATTCTCTTGTCAAAGGGAGAGGCCACCACTCGCTACCTGAAGCAAAGACCCAGAACTTGCTCACAAAGCGCCATCCCACTGAACAGAGCAAGCAGGTGTCCCAAGCTAGGGTCCTGAGAGCACGGAGGTTCAGAAATGGGGCGACTCTGGGACGCGGCATGGCAGGGGAACGGCTGATCTGCAGTTGTGAAAGCCTTTTTTTTGATGGACGGAGGCTATTCCCATGAGTGGATTTTAGAAGTTTGGATACTGAAGGGAAGTTGTTATGGATGACTGGCAAGAGCTTGAAATCAATTTTGGAGGTGACTCGTTCACAGCTTGGGACTACGGCCAGAGAAGGATGTTTTCCTTTCTGGAATTCGGAGGATATATACTCTTTAGTCTCACTTCGTAGGTTTTGCTAAACCTGCTGCCTGGTTTTTCACAATGGTCCTTTCTGTACGTAAATATGCAAACACTGTAGAGAAAGCGTAATGAAGGGAACAGCCTACTGAATCCCCCTGTACCTCCCACGTGGATCCACCAGTGCCTCTCCCACACAGTGGGGCAGCTCTAAAGGGAGTCCCAGCTACTCTGTCATTCTCTTAATATTTCTGTATGTGCCTCTCACCGATAAGGACTGAAAACACACAATTATAACACCGTTGTCACACTCCACTGAATTAACAATAGTTCTTTTTTAAGAAATGTATTTGAAAGACAGAGTTACAGAGAGAAAGAGAGAGACAGAGAGAGAGAGAGAGAGAGAGAGAGAGAGAGAGAGAGAGAGAGAGAGATCCTTCATCTGCTGGTTCACTCCCCCAAAGTTACAACGGCTAGGGCTGGGCCAGGCCAAAACCAGGAGTCTGAAACATGCTTCGGGTGTGGCAGAGACCCAAGAACGTGGACTGTCTTCCCTGAGGGAGATGGATTGGAAGTGGAGCTGCCGGGACTGGTGCTTACATGGGGATGCTGGCTTCATAGGTGGCAGCTTAAGCCTCTGTGCCACAACACCAGCCCTACCAATAATGCTTTAACAATCAGCCCTACTCAACTTTTCCTGGTTTCTAAAACAAAATATTTGTTCACAGATGGATTGTTCAAATGAGAATCCAAATAAAAATGTCCATTATATGCAATGTTACATCTCATTAGTCATTTTAAGTCTCTCCTTTTGTTTTCATACCAAGTATTTGTGGAAGAAGTTGGATCAGTTGTCCAGTAGGGGTTTCCTTCATCCTCATGGTATTCATGACCATGCTGTTGTATCTTCTGGAATTTTGCAAACTGGTAGTTAGATTTAAAGGTGTGATATGTCCTGGGTCAAAGCCTTAGGAAACTTAGTCCATAAGTGATGCTTGGCACATTCTAACACACTGCATTACTGGGCTCTCCCAAGTTCAGTGGTGTCAAGATGCGTCAGTGAGTTCCGGTTTCAGCTCATCCACTGGTAATGAAATCTGTCCACTGATTGTTCAACTGAGGGTTTTAGCTGTCGATGCTGATTGTTGGTTAGATGCCTTATTTCACTAGAGCTGAACTCCAGCTTGGGATGAGGCATGGCGAGCAGCCTCTGAACAGCCCCAAATGCTTATTCCTATTTCTTTCAACATCTCTACTGCATTCAGTTTTAAAAATGTGTCCCAGTTGATTCAAGTCCTCTATCGATGGACACTGGATATTTTCAGTCACTGTGTACTGTAAATTTTATACCACAATGTACATAAAGGCCATTTCATGTTTCACAAGCGTAACTTCCCGACAAATGTCCAGAAATGAGTTGTCAGATCAAGTGGCAATTGCAATATTTTGATGGATATTACCAATTTCTCTCTGTGAGGGTACAAGCAATTGTAGAGAGCAATTCCCTATTCTTGCACTGGAATATACTGCCAGGCTTTTGGAGTTTTGCCAATTAGAGGTAAAAAATGCTATCTGTGTATATTATAAATTCTGATTCTTATTATGGTCAAGACTGTGCATCTTTTGTATTTTTAATAGAAATTTTCATTTATTTTTTAGTGAACCGTCTGTCTTTATCTTTTGTCACTTCTCTGTTAGGTTTTTGACTTCCTTCTCATCAATTGTTAGCAACTCTTTACGTATAGGGATGCACCCATCTCTGTAGCATAAGTTGTGGGCACTTTTTCTAGTTGGTCTTTGGCTTTTTTACTGTACTTCTTGCTCTTGTTCTGTTTGCCTCTTGGCACACACTGTTTTGCTTTAATTTGAATGTGGTGAAACTTATTTATCTTTTGCTTATTGTGCGTGGCCTGGAGCAAAGTTAGGAACATTTCCTTCACTGGAGGATTATAAAGGAATTCACTCTGATTTATTCCATGACTCAAATGGCTTTAATTTTTGTATTTAGACCTGTGAGTCACGTGGAATTTTTCGTGTATGGTGTGAGGAAAAGATCTTGGTTTTATATTTTCCTGTATGGCTACCTAGTTGTTTATATACTAAAAGGCCCTTCCTTTTCTCTCACTGCTTTGAGATTCTATCTTTATCATATACCACGTGTCCATATGCCCATTTATCTATTCCTAGATTTTCTATCTGGTTCCATGTGCCTATTTATGCATTACAAGCAACTGGACATATTTTAATATCTTAATATCATGTATTTTCCACATATGTATCCTCCTTCTAAATGGGCTTTATCAAACTGTGTATAAACTAACCTGGGGCAAATTCATACTGCTAGATTGACATCAGTCACATCTTGCCATACAAGGACGTGGTGTGCATCATTTCATTCAACGTCACTTGTGTAGCTCACAAGAGTATTTTATATAGTTTTCTACGTATGATTTGTAGATTTCCCACTCAGATAACCATTGTGTGCTTTTGCTACCTCGGTGTGTTTCAGTTTGTGTGTGTGTGTGTGTGTGTGTGTGTAATTCTGGCTTAAGGAAATGATTTTAATATCCTGCTTTCCTCTAAAGTCTTTAGTCAACTTCTCATTGATTCTTTTGGGTTTTCCAGATACATAATCATATCATTTGAAATGGGAATAATTTTACCTCTTCCTGTCCAATCCTTATTCTCCTAATCACTTTCTCTTGTCCGATTGTTTTAGCAAATTCCTCCAGTACAGGGTTGAATGGAGGGAATAGCCACTCTTGTCTTCTCCCTGGCTTAGGGCAAAAGCCCCAAATGTTTCCCCCACTAAGATAGATGCAGGCTTTGGGATGATGTATGTGTGTTTTATCATGCTCATTAAGGTCCCTTTATCCCTGTGTTTTATCCTGGATGGTGGGTCCATTTTGCCCTGTGTGTTGGTTGAATGTTATTGAATGGAGGTAATCACATACCCGTTCTTCCTCACTCTGTCCTCAGGATGAATTACGCTAATTCACACCAAGAGTTTAGAATCTGCCAGAGAGAGTCACCACTGCCAGTAAATTTTCTTGTCTTTCTCAGGCAGAGAGAGAAAGTCAGAGGGAGGAGGCATTTTTTGAGCTGTTCGGTGTCAGTAACCACTGTGATTCTCTGCTGAGTTTCTGGCTTATTTCCTAGATATGTAAGCAAAGAGAAAATTGTCTGGCTCAGTGTAACTCCATTTTTATGACTCTTTGTAAAACACCGTCTCCCCCGCTGCCTCCATGCACCCCTTGGCACAAGCACAATCAGACTCCACTTTTGAAAAGCAACAGCTTGCAATCCCCGTGTCTTAGGAGAACTGCAACCAGTTAAGTCAGGGCTGCAGAGCATCCGTTAAGCCCCATGTCTCACTGCCTGGCCCAGACCCGGAGTGCACGAGCAGGTCCAAATTCAAGGCAGACGTGTGTCAGCTGGAAACACAATCCAGCTCCAGAAGTGAGAGATCAGCTCTGTTAACCAAGCCACCCACTGGCCCGGGAAGATGACAGGAATCAAAACCAGACCTTCCCCGTGTTGTGCAATTGATTCCTGTCAGTAGGGCAGACTTCACTCCGACAAAACCCAAACTCATCACGATTTGCTCACTCCCGAATGCCACAGTCAAGGCGAACTGAGTCCCATAAGAAGTCTCAAGTCGCTTTTCAGGTGAGAAAATCAAAATACAACTGCTGTGCTGTAGAGAGGATTTCATTTCTTCAAGGTCGGAGGGGAGAGTCTGTGCGAGAATTCCAGAAGGAAACATTCTCCCATGTGGAGACGCCATCCCCAGTCGCTCACTGAGAGAACCTGCCGGGCGGGTCCCACTGGGAGTAAGCCCCTGCCTTTGTCACCACAGGGTCAGCAATGGAGACTCTCAGGCCAGACACCGGCTAGCTGCCTCCTGGCTGGCACTAACACGTGTTCCGGGGCTGGGAAACGGGCAGTCCACTTCGCACACACCCACGAGAACCCTCACGCACATGTTCTAAGGCATGAAGAAATGGGTGCACCATCAACCCTAGCCATACGCTTGTCCTTGTGCAAACAGCAGCCGTTCCCTTTAAGTGCCCCCTGCTGTATTTAGGCATGAGAAAGCTCCTAAGATATTTAGGTTTAACCATCCTCGTACCCAACACTACAGTGCCGTGGAGGGAGACTATGGAAGAAAGAATGTTTAAAGTTTTGTGATGTTCCATGGCTCTAATGAGATTCACCAGGCTAGAAGTCTTCACAGTCGGCATCTAAACTCCATCAGCCAATCCCATTTCCACCATCGTCAGCAGTACTTTCTCAGGTTCATCAGACTTCAGCATCGGCACGAATTTCACCACTGCCAACACCATCTCCACCGAACTTCCATCATCTGCATCTACCACATCCTGCAGTATCTCCACATTCTCCACCACTATCTACACCGTCTCCACCGCTATCTATACCATCCCCACCACTACCTACACCATCCCCATCACTACCTACACCATATCCACCACTGTCTACACCATCACCATCACTACCTACACCATCTCCACCACTACCTACACCATCCCCATCACTACCTACACCATCCCCATCACTACCTACACCATCCCCATCACTACCTACACCATCTCCATCACTACCTACACCATCCCCATCACTACCTACACCATCCCCATCACTACCTACACCATCCCCATCACTACCTACACCATCTCCACCACTATCTACACCGTCTCCACCACTGCCTACACCATCCCCATCACTACCTACACCATCCCCATCACTACCTACACCATCTCCACCACTACCTACACCATCTCCATCATTACCTACACCATCTCCATCATTACCTACACCATCTCCATCACGACCTACACCATCTCCATCATTACCTACACCATCTCCATCACTACCTACACCATCTCCATCACTACCTACATACACCATCTCCACCACTACCTACACCATCCCCATCACTACCTACACCATCCCCATCACTACCTACACCATCCCCATCACTACTTACACCATCTCCATCACTACCTACACCGTCTCCATCACTACCTACACCATCTCCACCACTACCTACACCATCTCCATCACTACCTACACCATCCCCATCACTACCTACACCATCCCCACCACTACCTACACCATCCCCACCACTACCTACACCATCTCCATCACTACCTACACCATCCCCATCACTACCTACACCATCTCCACCACTACCTACACCATCCCCACCACTACCTACACCATCTCCATCACTATCTACACCATCTCCACCACTGCCTACACCATCTCCACCACTACCTACACCATCCCCATCACTACCTACACCATCCCCACCACTACCTACACCATCTCCATCACTACCTACACCGTCTCCACCACTACCTACACCATCTCCATCACTACCTACACCATCCCCATCACTACCTACACCATCTCCATCACTCTCTACACCATCCCCACCACTACCTACACCATCCCCACCACTACCTACACCATCCCCACCACTACCTACACCATCCCCATCACTACCTACACCATCCCCACCACTACCTACACCATCTCCATCACTACCTACACCATCTCCACCACTACCTACACCATCCCCACCACTGCCTACACCATCTCCACCACTACCTACACCATCTCCACCACTACCTACACCATCTCCACCACTGCCTACACCATCTCCATCACTACCTACACCATCTCCACCACTACCTACACCATCTCCATCACTGCCTACACCATCCCCACCACTGCCTACACCATCTCCACCACTGCCTACACCATCCCCACCACTGCCTACACCATCCCCATCACTACCTACACCATCTCTACCACTACCTACACCATCTCCATCACTACCTACACCATCTCCACCACTACCTACACCATCTCCACCACTACCTACACCATCCCCACCACTACCTACACCATCACCATCACTGCCTACACCATCTCCATCACTACCTACACCATCTCCACCACTGCCTACACCATCTCCATCACTACCTACACCATCCCCATCACTACCTACACCATCTCCACCACTACCTACACCATCCCCACCACTGCCTACACCATCCCCACCACTACCTACACCATCTCCACCACTACCTACACCATCTCCATCACTACCTACACCATCTCCACCACTACCTACACCATCCCCATCACTACCTACACCATCCCCATCACTACCTACACCATCCCCATCACTACCTACACCATCTCCATCACTACCTACACCATCCCCATCACTACCTACACCATCTCTACCACTACCTACACCATCCCCATCACTACCTACACCCTCTCCACCACTGCCTACAACCGCTGTCCTTGGAGGCTGTCGGTCTGCCCTTAAAGCCTCCAGCCCTTGAAAACTGTCTGCTGACTGTGATCCATGTGGTTTCTCCTCATCATCTTAGGCACGTTTGCTTTTCTGCCTTCTGACATGGGAATTTCTACCTCACACTCCTTGTTGGGTTGGAGCCCGAGGGATCAGGAGAGAAATGCCAGCACCAAAAGATGTCCCTCCCCTCTCCCTCATAAGGGGCCTCTGTGGTGCTGTGGTGATTTGATGGGAGGTAAATCACAGCAAGGCTGCCGCCTGTGGACAGATGATGGTTCTAGTCTCCTGACATCACACTGGCATGTCGATGCATCTGATAGATTAGCATGCACTCTCTTCTTCCCACCCCACCCCCACCAGTCTCCTCCTTGTTTACTTTTCAAGGAGGCCACGGGCCAGGAGCAGGACTGGGCAGGGTTATGTCCACTCACTAGAGAAACGGATCACAGCTCAGACACTAAACTTCAGCAGAGTCTCCAAAGAACCCCATCCGAATAATCGTGCCTCTGGCAATGCCTCCATCTCTAGCATTAACATAATCCCTGATTTGAAACATCTCCACCAATGTAAAGCCCATTTTAAACACAGACCAGATGGGAAGTGTCTCAAAGCCTGGCCAGCACGAATCTCAGGTTCACTCACGGATCGTAAACTTCACCCTCCAAGGGATCAGCCAAGGATGTGATGGAGCCGAGGGTCCTCCCCTGCCTGCATCCCTGCTCTCGGGTCCTGGTACCGTTTGTGCACATCGGCTTTCTTCTCCATGATCAGCTGTGGCTACAGGAGCACAAGCGAGGGCCAGGGCAGGATAGGTTTGCAGGCTCCCCTGGGGATCTTATTCCGGCAAGCTGGGTGCTGGGTTGTACCTATGTAGCGGGAAGATTTGAGAGCAGGGGTCCTGCAGAGACAGGGACAAAAGAGGGGAGCCCACGTGTCTTCAGTTCTGTGCCATTCATTAGCTGTGCAGCTCTCTGCAGGTTGCTTAACTTTTGTGTGCCTCAGTTTTCTTGCCTATTAAATGGGGATAATACTAGTACTTAGTAGTGCTTTAAAAATGAATATTAAGAGATTTTATATAAACCAAATAGCTGGGACGGTGCTTGGTCAATGGTAACTAAAGCAGCACCTTAATTTTGGATCATGGGAAAGAAGGAAACTTTTGAGGGGCACATTTACAACTCCTTAACATTTCATGTTTCAATCATCCTTGGCACAGGTGGGGAGATACGAATGCTACTAAGCCCTTAGACCATATTCTAGAAGGCAAGGGCCTGGGAGAACTCAGGAAGGGAAGCACTGAATAAAGGAGACAGAGGGATGTTGGGAAGCTTACATTAGAGCTCTTTGTCACACACATGATCTGGGCAGAGATGCGCTGGAGGTTAGGGACCCCAGGGTCTTCTGGGTCACTTCTCTCCAGTCAGCAGGTGGCAGAGGCTCTAGACTTTCTATTCTGTTAGCTACCGTACTCCAAGTGCTCTAAGCAGCATCCGCGTGGCACACAGCAGACGGCCACAGAGGTCAAGGGCAGGTGGCGGCCAGCAGGAAGCTGGGGAGTGTGGGGGCGAGAAGGGGGTGGGGAAGGGTTGATGGACACGGTAGATGGGAATAATCAGTTCTGGTGTCCTATTAGTAAAGAGAGTGACTGTACATCACAACAGTGCAGTGTAGACACACAGTTGGTTTTTTTTAAAGATTTGTTTATTTATTTGAAAGGCAGAGTTACAAGAGGCAGAGGCAGAGAGAGAGAGAGAGAGAGTGTGTGTGTGTGTGTGAGAGAGAGAGAGAGAGAGAGAGGTCTTCCACCTGCTGGTTCACCCTCCAAATGACCGCAATGGCCAGAGCTGGGCCAGACTGAACCCAGGAGCCAGGAGCTTCTTCCGGGTCTCCCACCCAGAAGCAGGGGCCCAAGGACTTGGGCCATCTTCAGCTGCTTTCCCAGGCCATAGCAGAGAGCTGGATCAGAAGTGGAGCAGCCAGGACTCGAACCAGTGCCCATATGGGAAGCCGGCACTGCAGGAGATGGCTTTACCTGTTATACCACAGTGCCAGCCCCTACCTAAAGCTTTTTTTTCAAGAAGAGGAAATGTATTAAAGAAAATTGGCTACTCCAGTGGCCAGAGAATTGAACTATCAAACATGGTGGTACTAATATGAAGCATCTCATATGGGTGCTGATTTCGGTCCCGGCTGCTCCACTTCTGATAACCTGGGAAAGCAGCCACCTGCAGGGAACCATGGAGGAAGCTCCTGGCTCCTGGCTTTGGCCTGGCCCAGTACTGGCTGTGCACCCATCTGGGGAGTGAACCAGTGGATGGAAGATCTCTCCATCTCTCTGTACCTCTGTCTTCCAAAATAAATCAATAAATCTGTTGAAAAAAGAAAGCTGGAAGAGAAGATTTTGAATGCGTTCACCATAAAGAAGCAGTAAAGGAAACAGCTGTGTTTACCTGGACTTGAACATTGCACAGTGTGCACCCCCACATGGTACCCTACAAACACGTAAAAATTCTACATATCCCTTAAACTTAAGAAAATAAATGAATAGATAAACATGAATAGAATGCCTGGGCTTTTGACAATTTCCCCTCCCTGCCCTGTGACTGAAGGCCCTCCAAAGATGGTCATATGGAGTGCATTCTGGAAGGAAAAGGGGTGGAGCCACTGTGAGCCCCTGCCTCTTCCTAACCCCCAACCTCAGGCAAAACCAGCCGCCACTCTATCCTGGACTCAGCCACCCCCTAACTCTCTCTCTCTCTCTCCCCTCCATTTCAAATAAACAAACATTTTTAAATGCCCCACTGGTCCCCCAGTATCCTTTGCGTACAGTCCCCCGCCTTTAAGTGTTCTGTAGGCCCTTGGTGATCTGTCTGCATTTCCCACTCCCTGACCTCCCAAGCTTCCTCTTGGCTCCTGCAGAGCTCCGGGTTGCACTTAACGCTGGGGACGTCCCCCTGTGGTCCCATCCCTCCCTCCACACTAGCTCCTATTGTCCGAAATAACGCCCCCTCCACCAGGAGACTCGCTACCCTGTTCACCTCCTGGCTGAGTCCCTGTCGCAGTCTCTCCCAGGCCCTTGCACTGTCTCCATTCCTGCCACACGGTGACTGACAGCTGCCGTGAGTCATCTCTGATTAGCTGGGGAGCTTGGTTCCAGGACCCCCCACCCCCACAGACGCCCAAATGTCCACACGCTCAGGTCCCCCTTGTTCCCTTATACACAACACGGGGTGTTTGCACAGAACCTGCCCACATCATCCCCCGTCGACTCTGCACGACTTACAGAGCGCAGCACAACACAAAGGCTACGTGAACAGGTGTTCCACGGGGTTGTCTGGGAATCACAACAAGAGAAGAGTCTGCACATGCCCAGAAGAGATACGACTGTTCTCAGACAATCTCTCAGTCCACACTTGGCTGACACTACAGGGCTAGAGAGGACCAGCTGTGACCATTTATGCACCAGGTCTTCCTGCTGGAGTGGGCTCCACCTGGACAGGGACCCTGTCTGCCCAACGGCATTGCTACCTTCAACAGTCAACCCAGAGCAAAGCACGCGGTAGGCACCCAATCAGTAGTGGTGAATGAATGATGAGTTCATGGGTGAAAGAGCGAGCCCAGAAACCCCAGGCTCCCCGTGTTCAGAAGGAATATGTACAGGGGCCGGCGCTGTGGCGTAGTGGGTAAAGCCGCTGCCTACAGTGCCCTCATCCCATATGGGCGCCAGTTCAAGACCCAGCTGCTCCACTTCCCATCCAGCTCCCTGTTAACACACCTGGGTAAGCAGCAGAAGACGGCCCAAGTGCTTGGACCCCTGCACCCACATGGGAGACCTGGAAGAAGCTCCTGGCTCCTGGCTTTGGATCAGCCCAGCTCCAGCTGTTGTGGGCAACTGGGGAGTGAATTAGCGGATGGAAGACCTCTCTCTCTCTCTCTCTTTCTCTCTCTCTCTCTCTCTCTGCCTCTGCCTCTCTGTAACTCTGCCTTTCAAACAAATAAATAAATCTTTTTTTAAAAAAATATGTACATTTGTGGCTGCTCAAAATGTTTTACATTTATTTTTAGATTTAGTAAAGTGGAACATTTTGCCATGTTCACTTCACATGTGCACACATAGGTACTGTTTTTCTTTAAAACATGATATGAATATCACCTAGCGTGGGATACAGGGCAAGGACCATAAAGTGAGGGGAGACAGGTATACTATTATGTAGAGGATATAATTCAGTGAGGCAACAGTTTTAACTTCCTTATACCAAATAATATGGCATCTACACATTTGGTACTCTGTTTATATTAACTCCCATACAGGAAAGAGAACTGTGAAATTTGTCTTTCTGGCTTATTTCACTCAGCATAATTTGTCCAGTTCCATACAATTTTTTGAAAATGTCAAGATTTTATTCTTCATTATGGCTGAGTAACATTCCATCATATTTTTTTTTTTGACAGGCAGAGTGGACAGTGAGAGAGAGAGACAGAGAGAAAGGTCTTCCTTTTGCCGTTGGTTCACCCTCCCATGGCCGCCGCGGTCGGCGCGCTGCGACCAGCGCACCGCGCTCATCTGATGGCAGGAGCCAGGAGCCAGGTGCTTTTTCCTGGTCTCCCCATGGGGTGCAGGGCCCAAGCACCCGGGCCATCCTCCACTGCACTCCCGGGCCACAGCAGAGGGCTGGCCTGGAAGAGGGGCAACCGGGACAGAATCCGGCGCCCCGACCGGGACTAGAACCCAGTGTGCCGGCGCCGCAAGGCGGAGGATTAGCCTGTTGAGCCACGGCGCCGGCCCAACATTCCATCATATATACACCACATTTTATTCAGCCCTCATCCATTGATGGGAACATGTTTTTAATGAACAATGTTAAAAAGGCAGGTTGGCATCCTAGCACAGCTTCTCCCTCACCCCTGCTCTCCCTCACCCCTGCTTTCCCTCCGACACACTTCCAGTGGTTGCAACCCTAATAGCAACTGTGTGTATGTCTTTGAAGATGTCCTGGTTGGAAATTGCAGCCTAAGACCAGGCCCAGAAGGAAAACTTGCAGATAATGCAATCCACGCAGATGAGCATCGGGTTTCTGTCCTGCCTGGTGGGCTTCCCTGGACCCTGGGCTACTGAGGCCTGGCTCGAGAGCCTTGACCTCTGGACACGTGCTGGACCTCGGGGCTACCCTAAAGAGCCATGAAACTCCCCAAATCCTGATGGCCACTTCTCTTTATGGTAACTTCCTAAGATCTTAAGTGTTCTTAGATCATCAGGTTCTGGGCCAAAAATTGAAGGGGGAAGAGAAGTACAAGGGAAAGAGGGAACAAAGAAAGCGACTTTTAGCCAAAAAGGCTTAAGATGCACTGTCGTTTGAAAGTGAATCAAGATAAATCATTTCTTTCTTTTTTAATTTTTGGAGGGAGAAAGAGTCGGAGAGACAGAGCTATAGAGCAGACAGACAAAAACAGAACAGGTAGAGAAAGAGACCAGACAGAGCAAAAGAGCTCTCTGCTGCTGATTTGCTGCTAAATCCAGGCCTTGCGTCATCGCCTGCTGCTTCGCAGGCGTTAGCAGGAAGCTGGAGGGAGGAGTCAGACAGGCACCGGAGCCCAGGCCGTTGCAATGCGGGACAGGGGCATCCTAACTGCCAGGCTCCCCGCCTGCTCCTGGATGGCCCATCTGTGAGGTGAGAGTGCCTGGCCCACGGGAAACTGAGGAACGTGGCACTTTCCAGGCGCACGCCTGCCGCAAAGCCCAGGCACCCTCCAACAGGCAGTCCCCGTGTCTGTGTCTTCTCGTTTCGGTTTCTGCAAAAGGGCAGTGGTGTTTGGATATGGTTCCTCACTGATGGGCGACAAACCGGCAAGGGGTCCTTGCCGTTTTGTGCAGCTTCCTGGAGACATGGATTCTGTAGGGATCGCCACAATCCCATCCCATGTGAGTTTGCTGGCACAGAGACTTGTACAAGGCGAGTCATGGCTGCCGTAAGGGTGGGCGTGGGCATCAGGCTGTGTGGACACTGGCCCAGGAATCAGCATGCAGAGAGCTCAGAAGGTGAGGCAGACTCACACAACCCTCCCCTGGGCAACACTGAACTTTCCGATGCACACACACACACACACACACACACACCCGCCACGGCTGCTGTGCGTAGAGTTTGCAATTTCTAATAGCAAGAGTTCATACCTAAATGGAGACCTAAGCACCTTAAGTCATGTCATTCTTGCAATTCAGTCTCGGAGATAAACACAGAGATGAGGCTTACCCTGTTAAGTCAGTTATCCACGTGCTATAAATGGTGGCTGGCGTAGCCAGGCTACAATAGAATCCCAGATGGTGTTCGCGTCCTGGCATCCACGGCCTGGTGTTGTCCTGTCACACGTGGTATCGGGTTTGGCCCATGTGACCGATAGAATATAGCAGGAGGGGTGTGGAGAGGGCCACATCAGGGATCTGAGCGTCTCGGCAGCAGCCAGCTCGACATGCAGATCCCTAGGCCGCCACCTGCTGCGCCGGCATCCCATACGGGCGCCGGTTGGAGTCCCGGCTGCTCCGCTTCTGATCCAGCTCTCTGTAACGGCCTAGGAAAGCAGTGGACGATGGCCCAAGTGCTTGGGCCCCTGGACCCACCTGGGAAACCCCAAGGAGGCTCCTGGCTCCTGGCTTCAGATCAGTGCAACTCTAGCTGTTGCAGCCAGCTGGGAGTGAACCAGTAGTTGAAAGACCTTTCTCTCTCTCTCTCTCTCTCTCTCTCCCTGCCTCTACCTCTCTGTAACTCTGCCTTTCAAATAAATAAATCTTTAAAAAAAAGAAAAAAAAGAAATCCATATTGAATTATGTGTCTATGGGCTTCCCACTTGATGACCTGAGGGCAGTGTCCATGCCCTGACCATGGTTCCTAAATCACCCCTCCTACCTTAACCATTTTCTTCTGTTTTATTTGGGCTTTTTTTCCAAAAATATTATTCATTATTTATTTGAAAGGCAGAGTTACAGAGAGAGGAGAGACACATATACAGAAAGAGAGAGAGAGAAAGAGAGAGCCATCTATTGGTTCACTCCCCAGATGACTACAACAGCCAGGGTCAGGACTGGACCAGGCTGGAGCCAGGAGTCAGAAACTTCATCCAGGTCTCCCAAGTCGATGTAGGGCCCAAGTATTTGGATCATCTTCAGCTGCTCTTCCCAGGTCATCAACAGGGAGCCAGATGAGAAGTGGAGCAGCCAGGACTCAAACCAGTGCCCACATGGGATGCCCATGCACCAGCAACACCAGCTCCCTGTTTGGCCTCTCTTAATCTCGGATCCCTTTAGAGGTGATCTCTCACCACCAGGAGGAAGCAAGCAGCACACGGTTGGCAAAGGACTGGAGAAGAGAACAGTGACTGGCCACCCCTCTATTTCCCATTAAAAAATCATTCGGTTGCTCCACCCATGCTCAAAGCTAAGCATCAGCGGAGATTACCACTGTCCCTTAGGAGTTTGTGATTCATGAATGGAAGAGGAGCCAAGACTGAACATGCTGTGTGGAAGCAGCCACACAGACAGGCACCCCTGGGCAAGGAGAGACCCCAGACAGCTGTGGCAGGCGAGCTTGGAGAAAAGTTTGCTGATATTAAAAGACCGGTGGGCTTTGGGCATCGTCGTGAAGACAACAGCTAGGAAATCCGTGTCCCACATCAGAGTAACTGGGTTCAAGTCCAGCTCTGATCCTGATTCCAGCTTCCTGCTAGTGCAGACCCTAGGAGACAGCAGGTGATGGTTCAAGAAACTGGGTCCCAGCCAGTGCCGCAGCTCACTAGGCTAATCCTCCGCCTGCAGTGCCGGCACCCCAGGTTCTAGTCCCAGCTGGAGCACCAGATTCTGTCCCAGCTGTTCCTCTTCCAGTCCAGCTTTCTTCTGTGGCCCAGGAAGGCCATGGAGGATGGCCCAGGTCCTTGGGCCCTGCACCCACATGGGAGACCAGGAGGAAGCACCTGGCTCCTGGCTTCAGATCAGCGCAGTGAGCCAGCCTCAGCGCACCAGCTGTAGCGGCCATTTGGGGGGGGGGGTGAACCAAGAGAAGGAAGACCTTTCTCTCTGTCTCTCTCTCTCTCTCATTGTCTAACTCTGCCTGTCCAAAAAAAATAACAAATAAAAATTTTTTTAAAAAAGAAACTGGGTCCCTGCCACCCACATGGGAGATCTGGATTGAACCAATGGCTCCCAGCGTCAGTTCAGCCCATCTCTGGGCATTGCACGTGTTTGAGGAGTGAACCAGCAGATGGAAGACTATAAGCAATACTAACCATGAGATGAATGGAATTTAACCAATGCCCACAGGAGAGAGTAGAAAGAGCAGTGGTGGGTGCAGTGCTAATGGACGGGGAGCCAGCGTGGAAAGATTCGAGCATGAACTTGGCAGTGTGATGGTGTGTGATGCAGGACCACAGCTCATGGTAGCTGTGGCTGATGCCAAGTCTACAGGCTCTGCAGCCCACAGTGGGCTCACCCTGCACCAGTATCCGTCCCTTCACCACGGGGTCCCTGCCACAGCCACTGAGCTTCAGGGGCGCCCAATCGCCTCATCTATAAACTGCTTTCCTTACTGGGCTATCACATGGGATTTTCACTCATTAACAAATATGTGATGAGCAGCAACAATCTCCCCCACACTGTTTGGAGCTCTTGGGATTTGCCTGCCAACAAAACCATCCATATGGGCAATGGGCAACTTGGGAAGTCTTCATCCCACATCACAGTGCTGGATCAAGTCCCAGCTGCTCCTCTTCTGATCCATCTTCCTGCTAATGCGCTTGGTAAGGTGGAGGATGATGGCTCAAGAGCTTGGGTCCCTGCTACCCCCATGGAAGATGTGGCTGGAGTTCCAGGGTCCTGGCTTTGACTTGACTCAACCTGGGCTGTTGCAGGCATTTGGAGAATGAATTAGCAAATGAAAGAGACCTCTCCATCCCTCCCTCCCTCTTCTCTCCCCCCTCTCTCTGTCTTTTAAATGTAGAAATTAATAGTTAAAAAAAAAAAAACAGCCCATATCCTTGTGGTCTTCACGCATGTTGACATGACTCAGCCCAAGGTGAGTACCCAGAACAGCACCTGGCACAAAATGAACACTTCATATGTACTGAGTACCACCCAACACTAAGCAGAGAGAGGGGCTGGATGGTGGAAAACACCCATAACAAGACCTTCTCTGAGTGAGTCCTGTTGTGTGCATGTCACCTGGCTCATTCATGGGAGGGAATCAGCTCAAAGGCTGGATGGATCTTGTGCCCAGGCTGACTAAGCAAGGGAGCCCTGCGGAGGAAACCCAAAAAGCCAGGCGCACCAGGACAGACCCAGGGGTGCTCTGCCTCTGAGGCCACTGGAGGAGACACCATCAATTCAGCAAGGTACTGCTTTGTTTTGATTTAAAGAAAGAATTAAAAAAAAAAAAAGTGCGCTCTGGATGTGAATGAATCAGATACTAAGCTGAACCAGATTTCTCGAGTTCCATTATCTTTTCCCGCAATGGCTTTGCCCCAAATAGAGCTCTTTGCTTTCATGTGAAAGTCTGCCAAGCTTTTAAACTCTTCTCTCTAGGAACTCCCACGCCAGAAGATTCCGTATCTCTACTGGAATCCAAAAGACAGAACGCACAGACATCAGAGGGTTGGGGTGGGGTGAGGGTGCCCGGATGGAAGCAGAGCTTCCCGACCAAGTGAGGCCCCTGTGCAGGTGCAGGGGTGCCCTTGCAAGCTTTTATGTAGATTGGCGTGAGCCCAACACTTCTCAATCTGCAGTTTGTTCTGGGAAACTTGACCCCCAGTGTGTCCTCGAATCCGTGTCTCTCTCTCTCTCTCTCTCTCTCTCTCTCTCTCTCTCACACACACACACACACACACACACTAGGTTTCATTTCTCCCCAGTGCACATCAAACTCAATTAGTTGTAGTATTAAGAGAAAGCAGGGTGGGGGTGTGGAGAAGGAGAAGAGGGAGGGAGAGGAGGAGGAGGGGGAGGGGGAGGATACTCGCCTTCCTGGCAATGTCTACAATGGTAGTGATCTGGCCAAGACCCAGCCTTCTCAGCCCTTGTGGGCGGGAAGCATTTGAGTGACTGCCCTCGGAGGATACCAGCTTCTCCAACAGGTGGCGCTAGACTGGTCCTGTGGCCAACCGTGTGCCTTCCTGGGCCCAACAGATGGTGATCCCATCCCCCTGCCCCACTTGTGCACCAAGGACACCGAAACGCCACAGGACACTAAAACACCAGCAGCCATCCAAAAGGGATTCTCACTCCGGGGGTCCCCATGAAATCCTGATGCAGCTGAGCCCTCCACAAACTCTCTCTTCTCGGCAAGCCTCCGAGGTGGGCATTACCTCGGAGAGAGTCCAGGTGAGATTCCGGCTCCAACAGGTAGGTAAGTGCACTGCTCAGCGCCACCCCTCTTGCGGGTTCAGTCAAGGCTGGGAGCCAAGCCCATCAGGCCTTCCCCACACCCCACCTGCCCGTCCTCACCATGGCATGGAGAGGGGTGGATGAGTCACCACCTTGTCCCCCTGAGCAGTGCCCAGCTAACTGCACTCGGTGGCTCTGTGCACAGGCGTTTTCTGTAACCACCTGGGGAGTCGCTCATTCTTATGGACCAGGAATCCAAGGCTCAGACAGCTCCATCCCAGAGCTCACTGGGACGGGAGGTGCCCTCTGCTCCTTCCTGCAACTGGGCTGCTCAGTAACCACTAGCCCACACCTCCAGAGCAGGTGTGAGTGACTCCACCGGGCGCTGGGGGCTTCCGCCTTGCAGTTGAACCTCACTTCTGCTGGTTCACTCCCCAAATGGCCACAATGGCTGGAGCTGTGCCTGTCTGAAGGCAAGAGCCAGGAACTTCTTCTGGGTCTCCCACGTGGGTGCAGAGCCCCAAGAATTTGGGCCATCTTCTACTGCTTTCCCAGGTGCATTAGCAGGGAGCTGGATTGCAAGTGGAGCTGCTGGGATTCCAATATAGGCTGCGTCCCAAGGTGTGGCTTCACCTGCTGCACCACAGCACTGGTCCTCCTGTCTTGCTGTCTTTAGACCATTCCCCAGGTGGCTTTTTCTCCAATAAACAGGCCCCCAAGTGACCCTGTCCCTCTCAGTATAAGGGAGTTTATCCGAGAAGGGTTTGTTGATAGAAACCCAAAGGGTAGACATTGAAAGCTGGTCCTGCAGCCACCCCAAGACTGTGTGTGCTCTCCAACGACATTTTGAATAAACCCCTTTTCAGATGAATGAAAGCCAAGTCCGTTTCTGCTGCTTACAAACAAGGAAGTCTAACTCTCCATAGAGTGAATGTGTGACCACGTGGCATTAAATTGCACTCATCCAGAATACATTTAAATAAAATTAAATAATCCATGTCCCAGGATTTTTGTGACCAAAACGAAAAAACAGGACAAAAGAGAAGAAACCGCAAGAGCCTTAGCAAGATTTGCTTGTGTCTGTTGTTTATTTTCATATAGATCTGTAGAATAACTCGACATTTCTCCATCTCACCGCCATCCTAATATTTTATTCACAAGTCCTTTTTATGTTTAGCATACCCTTTGTCTAGAAATAGCATACACAGCCATTCTGGGAAGAAGGTCTTTGGAGATTGGTAGACACTCAACTGTGAACGTCCTGCTGTCCACAAGGACCAAAAAACTTAATTTCTTTAAGTCCAAGATCGGAGGAAAACAAACAAACAAAACTTGCATTTTCATAGCACGTACTCAGGCATGCCGTTGTGAAGTGAGTCCTGGAAATAGAGAAAGACGCCTTGGGTTTCCTTTGTATTCAGAGCCTATTGCCACAGGAGTGCTGGCGGCAAACACCCAGAACTCGGTCTTCTCACGCTTCTCACGGCCCTGTCAAAGATCCATGATTTATTGAGCTCGCGCGTCTCCAGGGCATCTTCTGCTGGGATTGGCCAGGCCTCACCAGGGCCCGGTCACCCCAACTTGGGACTTGGCCACAGCGTCTCTGCTGACCCAGAGTGATCTCTCCCACCGGCTGGGGCAGGGCGGTGGCAGGTGAGCTGGCCTCCCTAGGGACAAGAGGATGCCCCATCTCTCCCGCCAGCATGACTCTTCTGTAAGGCACAAGCCCCTTTTGTAGGAATCTGCCTCCCTCCCTGCTTTAACCTAAGCGAGTTAGCATGTCAGAACTCAGCAACCAGGATCAAGAAATATATCCCTTTCTCTTGATGGGAAAAACGGCAAAGGCCACAGCCGCAGGATGAATCAGGCTCATTAATTCAATCCATCTACCGCAAACAGGGGATGGTATTTTGCAACGCATAACCTGATATTACATAATTTGGAAAAGTAGTTGGCAGCCAGACCCTGTGTGTGTACAACACAACATTTCCGCTTTGCAAAACAGTTCCGTTCCAGCGATATTAAATGTAGTATCTACTTTGCCCTCAGTGGCATAAACAGGGCTACAAGTGCCCTGGCAAAGGTAGACTGTGGGGCCAGTGTTGTGGTGCAGCAGGTAAAGGTACTACCTGCAGTGCCAGCATCCCGTATGGGCTCTGGTTTGAGTCCTGGCTGCTCCATTTCCAGTCCAGCTCCCTGCTGCTAAGGCCTGGGAAAAGCAGAAGTAGATGCCCCAAGTCCTTGGGGCCCTGCACCCACATGGGAGACCTGGATGAAGCTCCTAGCTTCAGGCTTTGACTTGGCCAAGCCCCAGTGGTTGTGGCCATCAGGGGAGTGAACCAGAGGATAGAAGGTCTCTCACCCTCACCCCCACCCCCACCCCCACCCTCTGCCATGTAACTCTGACTTTCAAATAAATAAATCTTAAAAAAAAAAAAATAGGATGCACAGAAACAACTTAAACAACAGCGTGAACTCTGAATATTTCATTGCTTCCAATCCCATCAAGTTAACAAAAACACGGTTTGCTGCAAGCTGCGATGTTCCTTGGGACATCACAAAGTGATGACTCCAAAGTGAAAAGCAGGTAGGAAACGTCACTGAGGCACGTTTGACAGCTTGGTATTTATTACTGCACCGGACAGAGTGTGGCCCAGGACAAGGCCACTGACCAGAGAGGACCTTGGGGGTGGACACTGCTGCTGGGCCCCAGCACAGAGATGGCGAGCAGAGGCCATGGCCTGGGTGCTGAGACAAACTGGTTAGAGGCCTCACTTACAGACACAGCTCCCCAGGCGCTAACTGCACCCTAGCAACCTCAGGATGTACAGATACAGGACCCACTCAGCTCTGGCTGCAGGGGCAGCGGCCGTGGCTCCTGTAACTGGGGCACTGCCACCCACACGGGAGACTCTGAAGGAGCCCCAAGCTCCTGGCTCAGAGTGGCCCGTCTCTGGCTATTGCTAGCAGAAGATCTCTCGAGCAGTCTCTTTCTCTCTCCTCGGCTCCTCCTCCTTCCCCACCACCATGTCTCAATGCCTTGCAAATTAATTATTAAAAAAAAAAAAAAAACAACTTAGTAGGGGGCCAGCATCCCATATGGGCACTGGTTTGAGTCCCAGCTGCTCCACTTCCTATCCAGCTCTCTGCTATGGCCTGGGATAGCAGCAGAAGATGGCCCAAGTCCTTGGGCCCCTGCACCTGCATGGGAGACCTGCAAGAAGCTCCTGGCTCCTGGCTTTGGATTGGCACAGCTCAGGCCATCGCCGCCGCTTGGGGAGTGAGCCAGCAGAAGGAAGATCTTTCTTTGTCTCTCCCTCTCACTCTCTGTAACTCTACCTGTCAAATAAATAAAATACAATATATTTCAAAAAAACAACTTAGCATTCCTAATTTAAAAATCGCCAAAAAAGTGAGCATTTTGCCCCCTGACATAAGACACGTTATGAGACGCTATGGGGGTCTCTTCTGGAGGCCTGCAGGGGGATTTGTAGTTGGTGATACCTGAAGGAATGAGAGGGAAACTGGACTCAATGATGTGTGGCCCCTCTCTGGGCCCCTCCTGCCTCCTCCCTGGAAGCCAGGTCCCTCCTGGCTACAACTCCCACTCCACTCTGGGGTTTTCCTTTTGTTAGTATCCTAGCACCAGAAAGTCTTTAGAGCAAACCCAGTATAATTAAGTGTATGTTTCCAACACATAGTATTGCAACAGAGAGACGGGTAGTAGAGCCATTTCTCCCAAACCATCTCATAGCTCCCGGGAGGCCAGGTTTCCTTTCAAAGTAAGCTATATTTTAATTCCTAGCCTGTTTTTATTACTCGAATTGGATTAATTGACTGTCCTGGAATGGATTCCTCCGTTGTCTCCCTAGCAGTTAGCTGAAGAAACATTATGGAGGCGGATGATAATGTAGAAAGATTCAGGCCAGGCCAGCGCTGTGGCACAGGGAGTTAGGTCACTGCCTGTGACACCTGCAGCCCACATGAGCACCGGTTCAAGTCCCGGCTACTCCACTGCCCCACCAGCTCCCTGGGAAGGCAACAGAAGATGGCCCAAGTACTGAGGCCCCTGCACTCACGTAGGAGACCAGGATGGAGCTCCAGGCTCCTGGTTTTGGTCTGATCCCAGCCCCAACCACTGGGGAGTGAACCAGCAGGTGGAAGATCTACCCACCTCCTGCCCCCAACTCACCCCTATGTGTAACTCTGCCTTTCAAATAAATAAATATTAAAGATACTGGCCTTGCTCTTAGGACGCAGGAAATAAAGATGAGACCACAGTGTACAACCAAATCCAGTGTGTGACACAAATTCATTATCCTGGATGCCCTCCTAGATTGGAGTGACCGGAATCCATTCATGCTGAGAAAGGGTAGAATCCCATGATGCCAGTGTCTCCATAGAGGGAGGAAAGAAACACGGCTTGGTCATGTCTAATTTTGACAGAAGACAGACACACATTTCTAAATTGAAACGAGACTCCACAGTTACAGGCTTTAGGTCTTTTCTTTCCACACTGCCCATTTGTTCTCGACTTTTCCTAGAAGTCTTTCTCTCATGAATGTCATCTTCACAAGCTTGCTGGCCATGAAATCTTTAGACTCAGGCACAAGCGTGAGCTGTAGCTACAACTATGAGCCCACTAGCAAATTCTAGAAGTGTCAGTTCCTGTTTTTCCAAACATGGAAACCTACTCAGAAAGGGAGAAATAGACCCAGAAGAATCTTGTGTGTGGGCACCTTGTGTAAGTGCACGTTATTTACAATGGGAAAAGACACATGGATGGGGCAGGTGCTGTGGCGTAGAGGGTAAAGAACGCCGCTCCTTCACTGCGCCCCCTCGTGGCAGGGGTCAGCGGTGGGCGCACACACTAGAGGGAGACCCGAGAGAGGCTGGGGTCCTGGGAGTCCTTCCCAGGGCAGCACCCCCAAGGACTTAAGGATCTGCCATGGGCTCCACCTCTTAAAGACCCCATCTTCCAACACTGCTGAACTGGGGACCAAGCTCCCAACACATGAGCCTGTGGGCGACAGATTCAAACAGTGTACACTAG
Source organism: Sylvilagus floridanus (assembly GCA_949820135.1). NCBI lineage: Eukaryota > Metazoa > Chordata > Mammalia > Lagomorpha > Leporidae > Sylvilagus > Sylvilagus floridanus. The sequence goes on along the minus strand of OX463240.1, from coordinate 18,433,077 downwards.
GTGTTGCCCATACAAAGGGGGTGCTAGGGGGGTGGGCTTTTTTTTAAGATTTATTTTTGTTTATTTGAAAGTCAGAGTTACACTGAGAGACGTAGAAGCAAAGAGAGAGAGGTCTTCCATCCGCTGGTTCATTCCCCAATTGGCTGCAACGGCCAGAGCTGCGCCGATCCGAAGGCAGGAGCCAGGAGCTTCTTCCAGGTCTCCCATGCAGGTGCAGGGGCCCATGGACTTGGGCCATCTTCTACTGCTATCCCAGGCCATAGCAGAGAGCTGGATGGGAAGTGGAGCAGCCGGGACTCGAACTGGCAGTGCCAGCCTCATGAGCTTTTGACCTCGTGGTTAAGGCACCTTCAGGTCAGGAAGAAAGATGCCCCTAACCTTGGCCTTGCGATGTAGCCAGAAGCCAGGTCTCTGAGGGCCTGGGAGGGGTGGGAGAAGGGCAAGGTCATCCAACCCTGTCTCTGCTGTTTCCCAGCGAGTTGTCCACGCTCAACCCAAAGCCGAGACATCGTGGGTCCCTCTCCAGCCAAGTGGTAGGCTGAGCCATATATTCATGGTGATGAGTTAGCTGAGCACTGTCAGCAAACTTTTCCCCTCTGTCGTCAGTGCATCCCACAACAAACCCAAGAGAGGGAACACGATGCCACAGCGTCCCTCCAGTGGGAGTAGATGACAACCGTCCTTCGGAAAACTCCAACAATGCAATTCTCATCGTGTCCCAAGGAGAAAAATATGTAAAGAGAAAATAACACTCTCGCAACGCTCCTGTGGGGTATTAGATTTTTTTTAAACGAAATCAAGTGTCTTGGAGGAGTACCTCAGTTTGGTACAGAACCTCAACAAAAGCCCACATCTCCTGTGATACCTGCTTAGGAGCGACTGAAGGCGAGATCATTTGCCTACCACGTTTGCTCAGCAAAGTGCTAGAAACAGAGATTGCTCTGTCCCAAAACCCAGCTACCAGTTGATTTCTTGTCCCATGAACCCTCTGCAGCACCGTTACACTAACAATGAATATGTGGATCTAGAAATTCAAAAGACAATAGCATTTCCAATTGCTTCAAATAATGAAATACTGAACCTACCAAAATGTCTGGGACTTGTAGCCTCGAAACTATGTGATGCTGATGGGAGAAATCAAACAAGACCTACATGCTCAGTGTCCACACACTAGATGTTTTAGTATAGTAAAAACGTGAATTTTCCTCAAATGCATATATAGGTTTAACACAATTTCTATCAAAATGCCTGCAAGAATTTTTTTTTTTGCCTGTAGAGAAACAAATTAGTCTAAAACTATGGAAAATCAAAAAATCTTGAATAGTGAAAGCAATTTTTGAAAAAGAAAAGGTATAACTCGGAGTGCTCAATGTTAGACTCGTTATACAATCGCAACTCTCAGAACTGTGGGATGTGTGTTGGGGGGATGCACAAACCAGAGGAAGAGAACTGAGAACTCAGAAACAGACTCACACAAAGAAGCCCAGTGAATTCGACAGACTAGGGACAGCAGTCTTCTCATCAAATGGTACTGGAGTACGTGGTCACCCAAGCCTACACAAAAACCTGGACCAAAGTCCCAAGAATATACAAAAGTCATTTCGAACTGGATCAGCCTTCAACAGGAAACCTAAAACTACAACCTCCCAGGGAACATCTTCAGGGCCTAGCATGAGACAAAAGAGTTCTTGGACTTGACACAAATCCTGGCCTATCAAGTAAGGATCCACGAGTCACACCTCATGTGCAGGCGAAGTCTTTGCTCCATGAGAAGGTGAAAAGACCAGCTACAGGGCAGGAGAAACCAGTGCAAACCACCTAGTAAAGGAGTAGCACGTAGACCATACAAAGAACTTTCTAAAGTCCACGGTGAAACACATCCACAGATTTTTCATGAAGCAAACAGAAGAGGGTATTTAGAAAAGTTCATGAAAATTTGAAATAAAAATAAGTTTGGTGCCAAAAACCCCCACTGAAATCCATGTATAGTTTTTTTGTTCAAAAATACATATTTTCCGGCCGGCGCCGTGGCTCAACAGGCTAATCCTCCGCCTTGCGGCGCCGGCACACCGGGTTCTAGTCCCGGTCGGGGCACCGGATTCTGTCCCGGTTGCCCCTCTTCCAGGCCAGCCCTCTGCTGTGGCCCAGGAGTGCAGTGGAGGATGGCCCAGGTGCTTGGGCCCTGCACCCCATGGGGAGACCAGGAAAAGCACCTGGCTCCTGGCTCCTGCCATCGGATGAGCGCGGTGCGCCGGCCGCAGCGCGCCGACCGCGGCGGCCATTGGAGGGTGAACCAACGGCAAAGGAAGACCTTTCTCTCTGTCTCTCTCTCTCACTGTCCACTCTGCCTGTAAAAAAAAATAAAATAAAAAAAAAAATACATATTTTCCAATAATTTTTTGAAGACGCTTGTCACACAGTTGGCAAATAAAAAGACGTCTGGAGTTAGTAGCCATTAGGGGGATGCAAATTAAAACTGCCAGGAGGTATCACTATACTCCAGTTAGTATAATGAAAATAAACAACAGTAGGGCCGGCACTGTGGCATAGTGAGTTAAACCTCCACCTGTGGCACCGGTGTCCCCTGTGGGCGCTGGTTCAAGTCCCAGCTGCGCCTCTTCCTATCCAGCTCTCTGCTATGGCCTGGGAAAGCAGTGGAAGATGGCCCATGAGCTTGGGTCCTTGCACCTGTGTGGAAGACCTGGAGGAAGCAGGTGAATGTTTAAAAACTCCCCCGTAAGCTAAATCCCTCTGTGAGGTTCTCGGTGCCATCGCTTCTCCCAGCCCCTCTCAGCACTGGAACACACTTTCTGAAACGATTTCACACAGACAAATAGTTCGCACCAACGCCAGCTTCGGTGTCCTTTCTCCTAGATAGGTTTCTTCAGTGAATTTGGAAGCGATACGCTTTGATAGGAGATGCATCTGCCAATTCCTGGACTAACATTATTGACTCATAAGCCTCAAATCAAGTCTCTTCAAAGCAAGCTTCATTCTACCAGAAAAGGCACAAATATGAAGCAGTGTGCTCTTGCCATGACATTTTGTATATTAATTCCTCCTTTTACATACCACAGGCTTTATCCTGGAGCCCATGCCAAAGTTCCCTACTTGTCTGAGGTCCGGAGTTTCTGGCTAGAGTTTCCTAACCAACTATGCTTTGTTTCCACTGAGGGTTTAGACCAGAAATAATCAGATCAAATGGTGGTCTCGTGGAAACACTGCCACTTTTGTAATGCATTATTGCATTGTTGCTACACTTCACAACTGTTCGTGTTTGAAGAGTTGTGCTACGAGCAGGAACCACTGCTGACCACAGATACCCTCACTCGGCTCAGGAATCCGAGCTGCAGGAGCCTGTGGCTCGACGCACCGTCAGGTTTTTGCAGACTCTCAGTGTTAGCAGGGGAACTTCGTGCCTATGAACTAACCAATGTCTAAAGTTCATTGCCTAGTTCACAGGCCACACGAGGAGTCTGGGGCTTTCTCTGACATCTTGTTTCACAGAAAAACCCCAACTCCAATCCTCCCCTGCTGCTAATATTCATACAAGGCACTGATTCGTTTATCCGAGCCTTAGGTTGTCTCTATATTCAATATTTATTTTACTCTTCTCCCTGGATTTAAGGGTTAACAAAATGCTTGCAAAGCGCTTTCAGGCTCATCAAAGCAACGTAAATAAAGAAAACTCCAGAATAATAACCACTCCATTACAATAAGACATAAATATGTACATGTAATTTTAAAAACATGTTGCTTACAATTTTCCGAAGTATGAGAGGTCTTCAGACCTTCGGAATTGTTTTTTTAAAAAGATTTATTAGAAAGGCAGAGTTACAAAGAGAGAGAGAGAGAGAGAGAGAGAGAGAGAGAGAGAGGTCTTCCATCTGCTGATTCACTCCCCAGATGGCCACAATGGCTGGAGCTGTCCCGATCCAAAGCCAGGAGCCAGGAGCTTCTTTCGGGTCTCCCACGTGGGTGCAGGGGCCCAAGCGCTTGAGCCATCTTCCACTGCTTTCCCAGGCCACAGCTGGCAAAGACCCTACCTCTCAATAGTGTTGCAGTGGGGATTAAGTTTCCACGTGAGCTTCGGAGGGACACAAATGTTCAGACCCTTGCAACACCCCACATACAGCCACGCCTCCTTGGCTTTGCGGTTGAAAGTGTATGAGGCGTGAGCTGTCACCTCCTGAACACTTGCACCTCTGGGTTCGAGTCCTGGCTCCTCTGCTCCTGGTTCTTCCTTCCTGTTAATGCACAGCCCAAGAGGCAGCAGGGGATGGTTCAAGTACCTGGGTCCCTGCCACGTATGTAGGAGACCCAGATTGGGTTCCAGGCTCCTGACTTGGGCTTGACTCAGCCTTGGCTGTTGAGGGCATTTGAGGAGTGAACCAGCAGATGGAAGATCTCTCTAGAACCCAGCGTTGGTGGCTCAGTGGGTACAGCTCCAGCTGGCATTCCCTATGGGTGCTAATTCATGTCCTGGTTGCTCTGCTAATGGCCTGGGAAAGGCAGCAGAAGATGGCCCAAGTGCTTGGGCTCCTGCTACCCATGCAAGAGACCCAGATGAAGCTCCTGGCTCCTGGATTCAGCATGGCCCAGTGCTGGCTGTTGCAGCCACCTAGGGAGTAAACCAGAGGCGGAAAGATCTCTCTCTCTCCCCCTCTCTGTATTCTGACTTTCAAAATACATAAATCAATCTTTTTTAAAAGATTTGTTTTTATTTATTTGAAAGACAGAGTTACAGAGAGAGGTAGAGACAGAGAGAGAGGTCTTCCATCTGCTGGTTCACTCCCCAGGTGGCCGCAATGCCGGAGCTGTGCCGATCAGAAGCCAGGAGCCAGGAGCCAGGATCTTCTTCCAGATCTCCCACACAAGTGTAGGGGCCCAAGGATGTGGGCCATCTTCTGCTGCTATCCCAGGCCATAGTAGAGAGCTGGATGGGAAGAGGAGCAGCCGGGACTCAAAACAGCGCCCATATGGGATGCTGGTGCTTCAGGCCAGAGCATTAACCCGCTGCACCACAGCGCTGGCCTCCATAAATCAATCTTAAAAGAAAAAAAGATCTCTTTCTCTCCTTTTCTCTCTCTGCCTTGCAAATGAAAAATAATTTTTTTTAAATTTCAAATACTCCTAAACAGTTTAGGACTCTGAAGAGTGCTAAGAGACACCAAGATAAGCCAAGAGCTGGACTCTGCAGCAGAACACAGTTTAGTCATCTCAAAGACACACAAAGAGAATTATTGTTCTTGCTGCTTCTCCCTCAATTCCCTTCCAGACAGCTCTCTTGAGTTCCCACAAAGCAGAGGCAAACACAATTTACATCACTGATATCATCAAAAGCTCTGACACAAATATGCAGTCGAATGCCCAGAAGAGCGAGGATAACTCAGGGCTGTCAGAAGGGGTGGCCCAAGTGCATTTTCACACTCGTGTGCCATTAATCACACACACCACTGTCTGTCCAGCCTGCCACTCAGATCTGGGGGGCACGATGGGGAGAGGAGTGGGCAGCAGCAGCGAAGGGGCTTTTTCAACTGTGGGCAGCTCGCAGCTACTCCCTGTTGTCCTGAAAAGCTGCTGCTCCAAACTTTGTTCGGTTTCTCTTGCATGCAATCTCGTCTCCACGCTTGGACTGTACGTTCCTTAAAGATACAGACAGTGGCTCCTGCATTGTTGTTTCTTCCAGGATGCCGCAGCAGCTCTGATCACATTAAATTTAAAATTTTTCGGGACTGGCACTGTGATGTGGTAGGCTAAGCTGCCGCCTGCAGTGGTGGCATTCCATGTGAGTGCCGGTTCAAGTCCCGGTGGCTCCACTTCTGATCCAGCACTCTGCTGTGGCCTGGGAAAGCAGTAGAAGATGGCCCAAGTTCTTGGGCCCCTGCACCCACGTGGAAGACCCGAAGGAAGCTCCTGGCTTCAGATCAGCCCAGCTCAGGCCGTTGTAACCATTTGAGGAGTGAATCGGGGATAGAAGACTCTCTCTCTCTCTCTCTCTCTCTCTCTCTCTCTCTGCCTCTCCTCTTCCTCTGTAATTCTGACTTCCAAATAAATAAATAAATATTAAAAATAATTTAAAAAACTAAACCCATCAGTGGGTTACATTTTAAAAAAAATAAGGAGATGCTCACATCTGATGTCCCAGTGCCAATTCGAGTCCTGGCCACTCTGCCACTGAACCAGCTTCTTGCTAATGCATCCTGAGAGGCAACAGGTAATGGCTCAAGTGCTTGGTCCCCACCACTCAGGTGGAAGAGACCCAGATGGAGTGTGTGTCTCTCTGTCTCTCTCTCCCCCTCCCAGTTTTTGATGCTTCAAGTAGACAGGGAGAAAATTAGAAGGAAAAATATGCTTCCCGTTCCAAATAGGCAAAGAATAAAAGGCAAAATTGGTGAGAATATACAAACGACCAATAAACCTTTGAAAATATTTGCAGTCCAAGTTATTTTTATTGATTGACTGGAGACAGCAAGAGACACCTGGCCAAAGCTGGAGCCGGGAACTCCATCCAGGTCTCCCGTGTGGGCAGCGGAAACCCAAGTACTTGAACCCTCACCACTGCCTCCCAGGGTGCAGAAAAGCAGGGAGCTGGAATCAAGAGCCAGTCAGGATTCAAACCCAGGTGCTCCAGTGGAGAACATGGGCATTTAACAGGCAAAAATGGTGCAAGCGATGGTAAGATGTCTTCTTTGCCTATTAAATTGCTTTAACATTTTTGTTAACGATCATACTTGTTTAGATGACTTTAGGGTACATGGGTGCCACAATGCTCTGGGAAAAATATCCATTATGACATAAAAGTACTGCAAAAAGTTCATGGAAAATGGGGTTAAAACATGAGTTCGTTGTGGTACAAATTTTGAAATCTATGCATAGTTTTCCTTAACATATTTTCACAAACCTTTTGAAGATGTCTTGTATTATTGATAAAAAAAGAAAACTTGGGGACCAGTGCTGTGGCATAGTGAGCAAAGCCACTGCCTGTAGCCCCAGCATCCCATATGGATGCCGGTTCGTGTCCCGACTGCTCCACTTCCAATACAGCTCCCTGCTAATGCACCTGGGAAAGCAGTGTAATGTGGCCTAAGTACATGGGCCCCTGCACCCATGTGGGAGACCCAGATGAAGCTCCTGGCTCCTGGCTTCAGCCCAGCCCAGCCATTTGGGGAAGTGTACAAGTGTATGGAAGATTTCTCTATCTCTCTCCATCTCTCTCTCTGCCTCTGCCTCTCCCTCTCTGTAACTCTGCCTTTCAAATAAATAAATCTTTAAAAGTAAAGAAAAGAAAACTTGGAAAGAGCATGACTATGTGGCAGTAAGAAATTAATTAGTTAAATGAATTGTGGTGCATACATAGGATGAAATATAATAAGCCCATTCAAGATACTTTATGGAAAAATACTTCATGACATGGAAAATGGGATATACAAATAAACTGTAGAAAAATATAGAAATATACCAAAATATCCTAAACCCATATTGCTTTTGTGATGAGAAACAAAAGACAAGTGTTTAATATTTTCACGTCTACAGTAAAAATAGTGTGCTGTGAGTGTATGTGTGGATCTTTAAGGAAACCGAAATAACTGGGGCTCTCTCTTTCAATGTTCTGATATTAACTAGAGATGATTTTTCAGACAAAGATTTCAGCAGGCAACTTGTTTCGGTATGCAGATAAAACATGCCACTTACCAGAAGATCAAAATACCCAAGTTCTGAGTTACAGCTACATAGTAGCAATAAAGTCATCCTGCCCAGGGGACTGGATTAGTTACATAAAACAGCCCCTAGGGTGTAGAGAGGGCTCTTGGCAGAGCAGGGGCGGAGTCCCACAGAAATCACAGTGGACCCTGCCCCCGTGGGAGCCGACGTTCCCTTTCCTCTGCTTCTGCACACGAGGGCCATCATGGAAGTCCTTCTAGAAGGTTCTAGAAGAGTCTTGCTCTTGCTCTACGCACGCCTCCTTAGAAAGGCAGCCAAGCTCCATCGCACACGACAACGTCTTTCTGTGCAGCCAGCTCAAGACCTCAGTGCTGGTACTACAGTAGCAGGAGTGTGTAGTGTCCACATGGGGCTGGCATCCTTGGCATAGCTCCCCCAGAATCCTGGCAGGGTTCAGATTGCATGCTCCATGTTGGTTCTGCTGCCCATCTGCCCGCAGCCAGAGGTGTGATTCAGAGCCTTTTTGAGAGCAGTGACAGTACTTCCATCCCCTCCTGGCTCCTCCATTTTCTTCCCCTACCACACCATAAATTCAGTCTCAGCTCTATCTCATTGTAGGCGTGGCTCCATCAAGCCCACTGTCCCCATTAGGACCAAGGCGCCCAGAAATGAAAAAGACATGGGGTCCAGAGAGACCCTGCAGGTGATTTCTTTACCACCTCTTCCTGATGGAGACACCTTCTTTCTGACGTCATGCCTTCCTTATGACATCATCACCCGCTCAGTGCCCCCAGGCCCCAGCGTGCACCTCACCTTTCCAAGGTGGCCCCATCCATGCAGCGGCTCAGCTGATGGCAAAGATACTCCTTTGTTAAGATGAAACCTGCCTACCCACATTGTGACTGTAGCGACCAGCTCTTCCTCCCCGGAAGACCCAAGGCAAGTGGCTCTGATTTCTGTCTCTGCTGTGGATGACGATGGGGGTATGATTTTCAGGGATGGAGGTGAGCAAAGACACAAAGGTGACAAAGCCAGAGGTAGGATGGCCCCTGGGGAATCCTCACCAGGGTGTCTGGGGACAGATGCGCACAGATGAGAAGAAACCGGGGAGAAGCCACGAGGAGTGGCTGACAGTAAGGATTCAATGCCCTGTTCTCAGTCCCCAGCATGGGAAGAACCATAAAACATTAATTTCTTTTTCTTTTTTCTATTTTTTTTTGACAGGCAAAGTGGACAGTAAGAGAGAAACAGAGAGAAAGGTCTTCCTTTTTCCATTGGTTCACCCCCCAATGGCTGCTGTGGCCAGTGCACCACACTGATCTGAAGCCAGGAGCCAGGTGCTTCTCCTGGTCTCCCATGCAGGTGCAGGGCCCAAGCAGTTGAGCCATCCTCCACTGCACTCTCAGGCCACAGCAGAGAGCTGGCCTGGAAGACAGAATCCGGTGCCCCGACCGGGACTAGAACCCCGTGTGCCGGCGCCGCAGGCAGAGGATTAGCTAGTGAGCTGCGGCGCCGGCCTAAAACATTAATTTCTATGAATATCATTTTCAGCGTTTTCCTTGCAAACAGTGAAAACATGATGGCTTACCAACATCAAAGCCAGCTATTTCTCAAAGTAGACGTGCACATGCCGGGGACTGGTCCACATTATCCCTCTTCCTGCCCATCTTCCAGACACAAAGAAAAAACCCACAAACGAGGGCGCACACTGCACGTCTGCCCCGAGAAAACACAGCCCCTCTATCATGAGTGTGAGAGTACTGGCTTCCTCTTTTCTAGTTGACCTTCCTCTTGGTGACCTTTGATCCAAAGGTCAAAGTCAGCAAAACACGACGATGGAAAGGCCAAGAAAGCCCCAGCCCGGAACTGACCTGTTTATTTCCAGGGCTCACAACTCTGCATCCGTAAAAGGGTCGAGACAGAAACAGGGCCAAACGAAGGACGGCGTTTTTTTCAGTCCCTATTTTCAAGATCCAAAAGTAGTTCAAAGAAAACTCACTTCTTCACCCATAAAATGGACTCAGAGGTTTTTCCGAGCTGAGACTACGAGGAGATACTCACATTTTTGCTGTAATCCGAGCAAACCATGAATGCATTTCTTCTAACCCAATATTTTGTGGTGAAGTCGTTTATCCAGCCTCAGCAGGGGTACAAAGCCTGAGGGCTGGAAAATTGTTGATGATTAACTTAGGGGTGTCGTGATTAAATTTGACTATTAATTTACGGGTGTCATGATTGAATTTGCAAACATCGGAGCTAAGTGTCTGTGTGCAAATTAGCTCCTCAATTACAGTTTTCTTTTTCTACTTTGGCAACTTTGCAAGCTCTTTAAGGACACGGGGCTTGGCTGTGAACATCTGTGTGCCCATGGGGCTCCTTGCCTCTTCATACAGTGAACAACAGTGCACAGCCAATCCATGTTTGTTGAGTGAACAATTTTTTGAGGAAGGAAGCACTTACACATGAATGATTGGGGTGGAGGCAGGAATTGTGGACTAGCAAATTCTTCCTGGGTGACAAACACATATAGGGCTGTGGTGCTGCCAGGAGGTACAGCTCCTGGATGCGCATTCTTTTACATCGTGACCTTTTTGGTCCTCTTTATGTTAAAAAAAAAAATGCTGCGATTAAATGAGAAGAGAGAGCAGAATTTTTTTCCATCCTTGGGTAGAGAAAGCCTCTCGGTTGGTGCCACCCTAACATCAGCACATTCAAATTGCTCAATCCATGTCCTCGCATAATGAAACATCAACACAAATACATAGTTTACTTTAAAGATTTATTTATTTGAAAGGCTGAGAGAAAGAGAGAGACAGAGACATCATCCATCAGTTCACTCCCCAAATGGCCACAATAGCCTGGGCTGGGTCAGACCAAAGCCAGGAGCCTGAGGCTCAATCCAAGTCTCCCACGTGGGTGGTAGGAACTCAAGTAGTTGAGTCATCCTCTGCTGATCCTCAAGCCTGTTAGCAGGGAACTGGATCAGAAGTAGAGCAGCCAGGACTCGAACTGGCATCCTGTTGTGGGATGCAGGTGTCTCAAGTGATCCTAAGCGGAGGCTTAAGCCACTGTGCCACAATATTTACCTCCATGGCTTCATTCATAGATATGATTGATACTGTTGACCCTATGAGAGCCATATGTTCATTGGGCAATCGTGGCCGATCCCTGAAAATGCACCCAGGCAGGAAATGTTTGAGCTCCTGAGACCCTCACGCCATTCACGCAGGAGGCAATATTGGAGCAAGTCCCTTTTAGACTGGCATGTACAGAGGTCATGAAACCAGTGCAAGAAAGAATCAGTGCAGGTCATTGTCTCAGGTGGGTGCAGACAGAGAACAGGGAAGACCCACCAACTACAGAAGGCAATTCAAGCAGAATGCACAGACAGGTGAGGACAAGGTGTGAACACACACAGATTCTCCAAGCAAGTGACTTAGAAGCATGGGCGAGCCAGGTGGAGAAGCACTCATCACTTACTCAAAAGAAATACAGCACCACAAGTCGCAAGCATGCTTCTTAAATCATCGAAGAGTGGCTAACCAGAGGCCTGGAAGAGTGGAGGAAAGTGGACATGGGGAGGTTGGGTCATGGGTACCAAAACACGGAGACAGAAGGGCTAATTTCTGGTATTCTACAACCCAGTGGGGGGACTACGTTCCCAATTACCTTATTATGTGTTTTATGCACTAATAGGAGAAAAGAACACAAAATGTCCAATAGCAAGTTAGGCCTGGAAATGAACATTGATTGAGAATGAGAAAAATAAAATCCTAACAGATTACGACGACATCTGGCAAATACCATGGCTACCACAAAAATCCATAAAAGCAGTGACTGCATTGCACGCCTTTCCTTGCACTTGTTTGTTCCATGATCTCTTGCTCATAGGACAATTTTATGTCTTCTATTTTCTATACAGAGACCAGAAAGACCCACTGTCTTTTCTCGACAAAGTTGGTGGCGATTTGCTTTGGGTAATGGGTTGTTGGAGAACATTCTTGCCCCTCCACTACTCAGGACTGCCAGTGGCAGTCAACTTCTACAGCTCATGTTGGACCTGGAGACATCTCTTGTGAGTCATTGCATGACCAAGAGCCCTGCCAACTACATGTCCAGCTCCAGATATGTAGGTCACGTTTCTCCTCCGTTACCCACTCAGCTCTGCTTCCAGGAGCTGAACGACACATTGCAATCATGACGTAATCTCCAATCATGGAGCTGCTCTTCGTAGTGCTGTTGAGTCGGAGAGGTGGGGCCCATGAGTATTTCTGAAAGCCATTCCTACATGAAGAAGCCAAATAGTGACTTAGCTATGAGCCTCATGAAAGAGTTAGAAAGAGAGAGGAGACAGAAAGAGAGAGAGAGAGAGAAGAGACAGAAAGAGAGGTCTTCCATCCACTGGTTCATTCCCCAAATAGCCATAATGGCCAGGGCTGGCCCAGACCGAAGCCAGGAGCCAGGAGCTTCTTCCAGGTCTCCCACATGTGTTCAGGGGCCCAAGCACCTGATTCATTTCCACTACTTTCCCAGACACATTAGCAGGGAGCTGGATCCAAAGTAGAGCAACCAGGACTCGAACTGGCGCCCATATGGGATGCTGGCATTGCAGGTGGCAGCTTAACCTACAAGGCTACAATGCCGGCCCTGAAAATATCTCCTTAAACCCAAATGGAATCTATCCCCAACTCCGTCTTCTCTTAACAAGCTCAAAACATCTTGTGCTGCTTCCTCACGGAAAGAGAACATGACTGATAAAAATAAAAAATATTGTAGAAGAAAAGAAGAATCTTAAGTGATCCCTTTAAAGTAGCTTACTTGTGTAAATTTGATTTAAAAATGTGTATATGGGGAAGGCTGTTATACCAGTAGCTGAGAGACCATTTAGGGCATCCACATCCAACTTCCCGCTAATGTGCGTCCTAGGGGGTAACAGGTGATGACTCGAGTGGTTGGATCCCTGCTCCCCACATGGGGTCTTGCACTGAATTCCGGCCTCCTCCCTTCACCCTGGCCCAGCTCCAGCTGTCATAGTCATCTGGGGGCAAAGCAGCTGATGGAAACAGCCTGTGATGGTGGCTTCCATTGGTTGTCTCCTGGAGACACCACGCCCGGGTCTGCTACTCCTGTTTATAGAGCTTTTAGCACAAAGGCGTGCCCATCTGAGCACTTGAAGATCTGGGCACACCCTGCACACACACACACACACACACACACACACACGGGAGCTTCTGGGAGAAAGTGTGGCCTGAGCTGGCACACGGGCGTGTTCTGGAATCCGCGCCCTGGCCACAGGCAGCCAGCCCAGTTGGAAGCCGGTGGGGAGAATGACGTCGGGTGGGACAGCCAAGTCCCTGCTGAGGGGCCCAACCCGCGCTTCTAGAAGAGTGAGGACTGACCATGTGCCACAGGCTCCACCTGGCCTCGATGTACTTTATCTCTTTGTAATGCCACGTTACCCTCCCCCCACTTTGCTAGGAAAGAAACTGAAGCTGAAAGAGGCAAAGGAACCGGCCTGGGGCAATAAGCCGTCAGAGCCAAAGCCAAGGTCGAAATGCCAATCCAACAGTCACATGCCTCTCCTTTTTTCTTTTCTTTTTCTTTTTTTTTTTTTAATTTATTTGAAAGGTAGAGTTACAGAGACAGAGGCAGAGAGAGAGAAAGTCTTCCATCCACTGGTTCACTTTCCAAATGGCCACAACAGCCAGAGCTGGGCCGATCCGAAGCCAGGAGCCAGGAGCCAGGAGCCAGGAGCTTCTTCCAGGTCTCCCACAGGGGTGCAGGGACCCAAGGACTTGGGCCACCTTCTACTGCTTTCCCCAGGCCATAGCAGAGAGCTGGATCAGAAGTGGAGCAGCCAGGACTCGAACTGGCACCACTATGGGATGCCAGCACTGCAGGTGGCAGCTTTAACTACTACTACACTGTGCCAGCCCCTTGTGTGCCTTTCTGTTGCTATCCCAACACTGTGTCCTCAACAGATCAGGAGAGATGCAGAAATCTAAGGGCAAGCGAGTTCACGGTGGCCCTGCCTTGCACTGTACTACTCGCATCTGAGACTACCACGCCGTCTCGGCATCCCCCAGCAGACCCAAAAGAGGGAGGCTTTTCAAGTCCGAATCTGCATCAGCCCACCCTCCTGCAGGCCCCTTGGGCCCCTGTTCAGGCCGGAGAGAAGAGACAAGCAGTCAACCTGCATCGTAGCCACCCTAGCAAGAAGGGCTGCAATAGCCTGGTTGCTCACCTCACATTCCCCCATGATGAAAGCAAATCAAAACACTTCCAACAGGCCAGCACTCACTCCCCTGGTTCCAAATGTCTGCGACACACCGAGTCATGGCTGGGCATCATGGCTTTGGAAAAATCTTGGTCTGGAAGACCAGGGTGTCTGAGACAGGGGCTCCAAACATTCCCCATTGTCATCTATGGTTTTAGTTCATCACAAGATCTCAGTAAGCCTGCCGAGATGCCTCCCCTTAGGAGGGTGCAGATGGAGCCTCTGGCCCTGGGCACATCCCCTCACTTCTCAGCTCTAAAGGGTGGACCTTGCAGTGGATGACGCAGTGAGTGAAATTTACGGCAACGCGAGCACGTTAGCTCCGTCGGATGACAACAGAGGTGTCATTTAACCTCTGCTTCCACTACTCTTGCTCACTTTATCCTCTCCAGGGACAAGCCCCTGGCCCTGAGCCACTGGTATGTCTTTCTTTAGCACCTAATGTGTACTGTCTCTGCCCTGTGCCAGGGCAGGCTTTCGTATACTGGTCAGGATGCCTGAGTTCCACATCGGAGTGCCTGGGTCTGAATCTCCACCCCACTCCTGACTCCAGTTTCCTGTAAAGGTGCACCCTGGGAATCAGTGATGGCACAAGCGGTTGGATCCCTGCCATCCACATAAGAGACCCAGATGGAGTTCCTGGCTCCTGGCTTCAGCCTGACCAATCCTGGTTAATGCAAGCATTTGGGGAATGAACCAGCAGTTGTAAGATCTCTCTCTCTCTCTCTCTCTCTCTCCCCCCTCTCTCTGCCTTTCAAATAAATTTTAAAAAACATTTAAGACTCTATAAGAGTCAATGGAAGGCAAAAAGTTTAAAAGTTCGGAGAGGAGATGAGGTAAAGTTTTATCCCGGAGGAGAGACTTCACGCGTAGTGTTCAGCAAGGATAAGCTCCCCCCGATTAGAGAGAATGTACTTGCTGGGAGTTGTGGGGTTGCTCCAAGTCTGACGGGCTGTTACGTCAGAAGGTGGGTGTTTCGTTGCCCTCCCTGGGAATTTGGAGGTTCATGCCTGCTCTGGGTTCCGGTCAACGCGAGATTCCAGGTGTCTCTGTGACATGCTAATTTCATTTCCTTTCAAAAATAGACTCAGAAGTGGGATTGCTGCACCATATGGTGAATCTATTTTTAGTTTTTTTTTTCTTTTTCAGGACTCGCTGTACTGTGCCCCATAGTATTTTTATACCCACAAACACTGGGCAAAGTTTCCCCTGTCTCTGCATCTTTGCCAGTACTTTTTTTTTTAATCTTTTTGATAGTAGCCATTCTAACTGGAATGCTACGGTGTTGAATTTCTTTATTTCTACTTCTTTATTTTATCTGTTGGAAAGGCAAAGGCACAGAGACAGACCAGCAGACAGAAGACTCCTGGGTGTTGGTTCACTCCTCGCACGCCCGCCACAACCACGGCTGAGCCAAGTCCACGCCAGGCGGCAGGAACTCCATTCGGATTTCTCAGGTGGCAGATATGCAACCGCTGAGGACGTCACCTGCTGCTCGCCAAGGCCCCGGTCATCAGGAACCTGAAGCCTGGAGCCAGGACCCAGGCGTCCCAAGTGGAGTCGTAGCCTGGCCTCTCCTCTGGTTTTACACTTCCCTGATGGCGTTAATGACGGCTAATGACAGCTAATCACTTTTTTCACATAGTAGTTAGCCACTTGTATTTCTTCTTTGGAAGAATGCCTGTGTGGATCCTGGGCTCATTTATTAATGGGGTTGTTTGCTCTTTTGTGGCCAGATTCTTTGAGTTCCGTGTGCATCCTGGGTATCACGGGGTTTCCGGGGGGTTGAGCGTCCCCTATTCCAGGGGGACAACTGTAACCTCAGGTATGTAGGAATGGCACAGCCAAGTAGACCTAGGAAGTGGGCCCCTCCCTTGCTTCTTTTATTTATTTATTTATTTATTTATTTATCTACTTATTTATTTATTTGCCAGGCAGAGTTAGACAGTGAGAGAGAGAGAGAGAGAGAGTTATAGACTTGAGAAAGGTCTCCCTTCCGTTGGTTCACTCCCCTAATGGCCGCTACAGCCACATGCTGTGCCGACCCAAAGCCAGGGGCTGGGTGCTTCCTCCCAGTCTCCCATGCAGGTGCAGGGACCCAAGAGCTTGGGCCATCCTCTGCTGCCCTCCCAGGCCACAGCAGAGAGCTGGACTGGAAGAGGAGCAACCGGGATAGAATCCGGCGCCCCAACCAGGACTAGAACCCGGGGTGCCGGCGCAGCAGGCGGAGGATTAGCCTAGTGAGACACGTTGCCAGCCATCCCTCCCTTGCTTCTTAGCATCATTTAGTGATAAGCTTGTATTTAATCTGGAAGAATGGCTGTGACCAAGTCATCATGATTTCACACACTGGCTCTGGCGTGCACTGAGGCCCTTGAATCACTCAGTGGTGAGGGGCTCGTGGCCGGGACCAAGAAGTTAGTGGGGGAGGGATTAAAAAGGAGTCAGACTCGGCATGCAGACAGAGCAGGGGTGATGGGCTGGTGAACGGCAGAGAGAAGGGGGAGAGTCTGGGGTGACTCCTGGGGGGTTTATTTGTCTCACTGTCCACCTCTGCTCCCCACGTCTCCCCCTCAGAGCCTGGAATGGAACAGTCCAGCGTCTCTTCTCTTCACCCAGGTCCCATCCTCCGTTTGTTGGCCCAGCTCTGCACTGTGGCCATGCGCTGGGCACTGGCATCCAAGGCTCTCCAACGTTTTCAGCTTAGAGCAAAGGTCTCAACAAAACTCTTCCTTTGGGGCCGGCACTGTGGCAGTGGGTTAAACCTCTGCCTGCAGCGCCAGCATCCTATATGGCCCCCAGTTCAAGTCCCAGCTGCTCCACTTCCCACCCAGCCCCTATTAATGGCCTGGGGAAGCAGCAGAAGATGATCCAAGTGCTTGGGCCTTGTCACCCATGTGGAAGACCTGGAAGAAACTCCTGGCTTCAGATTGGCCCAGCTCCAGCCATTGCAGCCATTTGGAGAGTGAACCAGCAGATGGAAGACTTTCTATATAAACTCATCATTTCAAATAAATAAATACATCTTTAAAAAAAAGCAAGAGGAGGAAGAGAAGAAATAAAAAGAAAGAGGGAAATGGAAGGGGGGGAGGAAAGAGAGGGGAGGGCGAGGGGAGGGGAGGATGGGCACTCCCCAGGCCCAGGAGAACAGTGGAGGTGCACTAGCTACTCCACATTCTCATGAACAGTTTAACCCCTTTGCAACAAAGATGGATTTGTATCATAAAAATCTAAAGGAAAAAAAGGAAGGGAGTCAAAAATACAACATCTCAGTAAATTCAGCTTAAAAAGAGAAGGGGGGAAGGCATTTGGTGCAGCAGCTTCAGCCGTCGCTTGGGGGACACCTACACCCCCTATCAAAGTACCTGAGTTCGAATCCCGGCTCTGCTCCCCCAGTTCCAGCTTCCTGCTGGTCTACCAGAATGAGTTGGGCTCCTGCTGCTCCTATGGGAGACCCAGGTTGAGTTCTACAGGCTCCTGGCTTCACTGTAGCCCTGGCTGCTGTGGGCAGTGGCTGGAAGATCTTTCCATGTCTGTCTGTCTCTGTCTGTCTGCCATTCCGAGAGCCTGGGCGCCCCTGGGGAGCCCCTCAACTCCTGAGAAAATGCTTATGGGTGAAGTGGGACCAAAAACTGCACTTCCACGCCTCACGGCACGGTGGCGCAAGCACAGGCAAAGGCGTGTGGGAGTGTCATGGGGGAGATCCCCGCACCCCTCCCACCTGGAAGGCAGCAGTGCACCCAGAGACCTGGCGCCATCTCTGTGTTCAGAGCAGTTGGAAATAGCAGCAGGCAAGGGGAGGGAGGGCTCCTGGGCCTGAACCCGAGGAGCGCCCTGGCTGCAGCCTGCACAGCTGCCTTTTGTCAACGTGGTCCCTTAGTCATTCTGACTCAGCAGTTTAATTTTCTGCTCAACAGTCCTGATTGAAAATAATTAGAGGGGGCTTGAATGGAGGAAGGAATGGGGCTGGAATGCAGTCATCAGCTTCGCCCCCTGTCCAAAGCCTCCTCTTCAGAACTCGCGGCTTAGAGATAGGTGCAAGGTGCAGACTGTGGACGGGGTCCGGACCAGCTGTGCAGAGCACTGAGATGAGCAGGGGAACCTCGGGCCCCCCCAAGGCTGCAGCCAGTGGTCCCTGCTTCTGATCGCCACCTGGCTCGGAGCAGCCACACAGCCCCAGACAAGACATCTCGTATTGGCGACCTGGAAGGGCTCCTGCACTGATCGATCGATTCCAGCATCCTGCACCGCCTTTGGCTAAAAGCTACCGAGACGGACTGCCGCGTGTGTGATCACTAGGATTTAATTATATATCACATTGATTTTTAATTAGGACCTCATCTATTCAAAACATATTCCAGCAGGTTAATGGGGTCTACCCAGGCCCTCGAGGAAGCCCGAAATGCACTGCTTCTGACCTCTCGCCCTCTTGCTAAGGAGGACACCTGGGTGCAACCCCCTGCAGGTGAGCAAAGACCTTGAAGGCAGCTGCTGTTTGTCCAGGCTCGGCACCTGCACTCCACGGCCTGTCACAGCAGCAAGGCATCTGTGTCATTTAGCCCTGATTCCAATCCGCGCTGGAGAGGGGTCCCACAGGCCCTGGGTCCTTGCAGAAGTAGGTGCAAATAGGGGGAGCGGTTTTGCAATACAAGCAGCTGTGTTTGAGACCCTGTGCCCAGCAGCACGACCCGTGTGTCTCCACTCAGCTTCTCCGGCTACGAGAGCTTTGCAAGCTGGAGGCAGCCAAGGGAGGCTCAGACGTCTGCATCAGCCAGTCCTGGCAACCCAGGCATGGCCACCCCACCATGTCACTGCCATTCCCCCTAGTGGGGAGCACAGATGGGTGCCCCTGGGCTGATGATGGGATTCCGTCCTGATAGACCCATCAGACGTCAAAAATGCATTGCCTTCACCTGACCAACTCGGCATCTGAACTGAGTCACACCAGGCACCATGAGCAGCTTGCAGTTACCCCCTCGTGTCTGCAGAGCTGGCTGGAAGCTGTGCTCGGTGCCTCCGTCCAGCGTCCTGAGAAAGGGCCTCACTGCACCAGGCTAGCCCAGGGAAGAGATCCAAGTTCAAAAGTCAAGGTGCAATTTCTTCCGAGTGTGTATCACTTCCTACACCACGGAACAGTCAAAAAAATTCTGACACTGATTCATGATAGATCAAGGAACACCTGCATTAGCATAATGAGACTGTTTCTTACAGAGGACGTCTTGTTTATCCACAGAGCTGAGAGACAGACAAAGAGCTCCCATTCATTCATTGGTTCCCTTCGCCAAATTCATGCCACAGCCTGGGCTAGGCCAGAGCCAGGAGCTAGCCATTCAATTCAGATGTTTCCCACGTGGGTGGCGAAGACCCAACTACTTGAGTCTTCATCTGCTACTTCCCTGGGTGCGCAGTGGCAGGAAGCTGGAGTCAGGTGCAAGAGCTAGGACTCAAACCCAGGCACTGTGATGAGGGACACATAGGCTGGATGCACAGCCCTGAGAAAAGTTGTGACCTATAGGGTTTACTCCATGTGCCCAGACTGCTCCATGGTTGGAGCAGAACGAACGAGGACTCGGACTGCAAAGCACATACTCTCCCCTCTCTCTCGCACTACCTCCCATGTCTGCAGGCTGCGCCCTGCCAGGAAGGGCCATCACCTCCTCATCACCTGCCGAGAACAGCACCAGGAGCCCTGCCAGCCACGGTGAGAGCATGGTGACCATTGCCTCACTTCTACTCAACTGTCCCATAGGCTGAGTTTGTCACACTGCCTTACCCTCCTCGTTGTGATAATCACACTCTTTTTTTAAGATGTATTTATTTATTTGAAAGTCAGAGTTACAGAGAGAGAGAGAGGTCTTCCATCCACTGGTTCACTCCCCAAGTGGCCACAACGGCCCAAACTGAGCCCATCAGAAGCCAGGAGCCAGGAGCTTCCTCCAGGTCTCCCCTGCAGGTGCAGGGGCCCAAGGACTTGGGCCATCTTCCACTGCTTTCCCAGGCCATAGCAGAGAGCTGGATAGGAAGTGGAGCAGCTGGGACTCAAACCTGTGCCCATATGGGATGCTGACACTGCAGGTGACGGCTTAACCCATTACGCCACGGTGCCAGCCCCGCCATGAGCTTTTTGAAGACCCCTTGTATGCATGGATTTCAATTAATTCCACTTTCTACAAACGTTTTGACATGTCCTTGTAATAAAAATACATGAACTAATAAAAACACATGACCTCTAACTTCTCCGACGTGAGCCTCCTGCTGCCTCCTCTGCCCCTCTCTCCTCGGCTTAGTTGTGGCCTGAGATGTGTTCTGCCTCTGGGTTTGTCGCGGCGTTTGCTGGCTGATAGCCACAGGCTTATGCAGGAGAAAAAGGAAAGACGAAAGCCACCGCAATGGCTGATGCGTAGGGCCCCCCCATCCGAGGCAGAGATTCCCATACAGCAGAGGCTGCAGATTTCTACACCCTTTAAAACCAAGGCGGTTTCTCTTAAAGCCACTTCCTCTCTTCCCAGCTGGAGGAGAGTGGATGCTCTCTCCCACGAGGTTGAACATTTGCTTAACACTGCACAGAGTGTTAGTGGGAGTGGCCTCCTGTTAGCCAGCCGTGTGGGGATTGGACGCACGAAGACTTCAGTTTGCACCAAAGCAATGCTTTTGATAACACTGGACATGTGCATCTACGGGGCAAAGTGGGTAAGACACGGCTTGGGACACCAGCCCTCCATGTCAGAATGTCTGGGTTGGGTTTCTGGCTCTGCTCCCGGATTCCAGCTCTCTGCTAATGCACACCCTGGATGTAGCAGGTGATGGCTCAAGTGATCAGGCTCTTCCATCCACAAGGAAGGTCTGGATTGCACTCCCAGCTCCAGGTTTCCGTCTGGTCCAGCCTTGGCCATTGTGGACATTTACAAACTGAAGTAGCAGAAAAGAGCGTTCTCTCTCTCCTCTCTCTCTCTCTCTCTCTCTCTTTCTCTTTCTCTCTCTCTGTCTCTCAAATAAGTAAACACATTTAAATATATATATATACATATATATAAATGTGCATCTAGGAAGTTCAAATCTGGTGCTAAAAATAAAGTAGAGGTGATTCCATTCAGGGAAAAATATCCCAAAATTCATGCCAGAGGCTTTCAATATGTTCGCTGTGGGGCTGGTTAATCCTCTGCTGCGGCACCAGAATCCCATATGGGCACCGGTTCAAGTCCCGGCTGCTCCTCTTCCAATCCAGCTCTCTGCTATGGCCTGGGAAAGCAGTAGAAGATGGCCCAAGTCCTTGGGCCCCTGCACCCACGTGGGAGATCTGGAAGAGGCACCTGGCTCCTGGCTTCGGATTGGCGCAGCTCAGGCCATTGTGGCCAATGGGGAGTGAACCAACAGAGGGAGGACCTCTCTCTCTGTCTCTCCCTCTCACTGTCTGTAACTCTACCTGTCAAATAAATAAATAAAATCTTAAAAAGGAAAACATGCTTGCTGCTGTCAAGGCAACAGAAGGTAACTCCAGGAGTTGAGCCACCACTAATGACACCAGCATTCCATATCACAATGCCAGTTGGAGTCCTAGCTACTCTGCTTTTGATGGTAGTCCCTGCTAATGGGTCTTTTTTTTTTTTAAATGTATTTATTTATTTGAAAGGCAAAGTTACAGAGAGGCAGAGAAAGAGAGAGGTCTTCCATCAGATGGTTCACTCCCCAGATGACTGCAATAGCCGGAGCTGTGCCGATCCGAACCAGGAGCCAGGAACTTCTTCCAGGTCTCCCACGTGGGTGCAGGGGCCTAAGGACTTGGGCCATCTTCTACTGCTTTCCCAGCCCATAGCAGAGAGCTAGATCAGAAGAGGAGCAGCCGGGACTAGAACCGGCATCCATATGGGATGCTGGCACTGCAGGAATGGCTTTACCCACTAGACCACAGCGCTGGCCCCATGCTAATGAGTCTTTAAAAGCAGCAGTAGATGGCCCAAGTTCTTGGGCACCTGCCACAAGGGAGATCTGTATGGAAATTTTGAAGCTATTTTGGGAGTGAACCAGCAAATGGTAAATCTCTCTCGTCCTGCCTTTCAAATAAGTAAATAAATATTTTAAGAGGATAACCCCAGTATTCTTGTGTAACTTCCTTTCTTGTCCTATATGACATTTTCACTTTCTGTGTCTACGTCTCACATACACACCTTTGATTCAATCTCTCTTCAGCTACTGCAAATAGAATTCTCGTTGTCATCTTTTTGGAGCAGAGATGCTCTCCCGACTTTTCCTCTGCTTGTTAGGGTTTGAAACTTGACTTCAATATCCATCTCCTTTCCCGTCTCCTGGGACCCCCTCCTAGGAGTCACATGCTTTTTCATAGGAGGACAAAGGGATTGGAACTTCCTGGGGCCAGAATCATGGCACAGTGGGTTAAGCGACTGCCTACCGTGCTGGCATCCTACAGGAGCGTTCCAGCCCTGGCTGCTCCCCGTCTGAACCAGCTCCCTGCTAATGCACCTGGGAAAGCAGCAGAGCATGGTCCAGCTACCTGGGCCCCACATGAGAAACCTGGATAGAGTTCCAGGCTCCTGGCTTCAGCCTGGTCCAGCCCCAGCTGTTGTGGCCATTTTGGAAGTGAACCAGTGGATGGAAGATCTCTCTTTCTCTCCCTCTTTCTCTCTCTCTCTCTCTCTCTCTCTAGCTCTCTCTCTCTATCTCTCTCTCTCTCTTTCTCTCTCTCTCTCTGTCTTTCAAGTAAATAAATAAATGAGTCTTAAAAAAAAAAGAAAGAAAGAAAATGCAATTAAATACCTTTTATTAAGTGACTGCTAAAGAAGTCCCAGAAAGAGAGAGGCAAAAAGGAAAATAAAGGAAAAAGAAGGGAAGGAATGCTGGTGATTAAAATAAGCTTGGGCTAAGATATGGGTGACCCCATGGAGTGGAGGTGATAGCAATGTTGGAAGCATGGACTGGATTGGTTGGTAGCCTTGTTAAGAAAAATACACAGGGGCCTGGCTCTGTGTTGCAGCAGGTTAAAGCCCTGGCCTGAAGCACCGGCATCCCATATGGGCGCTGGTTCTAGTCCCGGCTGCTCCACTTCTGTTCCAGCCTCTGCTGTGGTCTGGGAGGGCAGTGGAGGATGGCCCAAGTGCTTGCGCCCCTGCACCCACATGGGAAACCCAGAAGAAGCTCCTGGTTCCTGCCTTCGGATCGGCACAGCTCCAGCCGTTGCAGTCATGTGGGGAGTGAACCAGCGAATGGAAGACCTCTCTCTGTGTCTCTACCTCTCTCTGTAACTCTTTCAAATAAATAAAATAAATCTTCAAAAAAATTTGAAAAAGAAAAATAGACACTGATGCATTATTTTTAATTTTTTTAAGATTTTATTTATTTATTTGAGAGGTATAGTTACAGTTAGGGAGAGAGACAGAGAGAAAGATCTTCCATCTGCTGATTCACTCCCCAAATGGCCACAATGGCCAGAGCTGGCTAGACCCAAAGCAAGAAGCCAGTAGCTTCTTCAGGGTCTCTCCTGTGGATGCAGGGGCCCAAGCACCTGAGCCATCTTCCACTGCTTTCCCAGGCTGTAGTAGAGAGCTGGATCGGAAGTGGAGCAGCCAGGACACGAACCGGTGCCAATATGGGATGCCGATACACAGGCAGAAGCTTAGCCTACTATGCCGTATTTTAAGTTTTGAAAGGAGAATATATATACACATATATAAAAGTTTTATTTCCACTAAAGAGAGAATGCAATGAAGAAGTCTCACTCCAGTAGGAGAAAATGAAAGAAGCGAATAAACTACAGGTGCATTCAACTCCTCCATGTGGTGTTGTCCTCGGAGGAGGTGAGTACTGACCTGGGGTTGGAGGCTAAAGAGGGTTTAGTTTTCTCTCTGACGTTTTAATTGTGTTAAAAAGAATGTTCCAGAAGCAAAGAGCACAGAATGTGAAAAGTTCCTCTTTCTAGAAGACAAGGGGAAACACCTTGAAAAGCCGATTTGGGTCCCCAAGTCATGCAGGCATGGGAACCCCGAAGTTTTGTGCTAACGCTTAATGAGTTGACATTGGTGGAGAGATTGGGGGGGGAGGCTCGATCCAGTTAGGGCTCTCAGGATGCAGTCCAGCAGGGGGGCCTTCAGGTCCCTGGGGGCTTGCCCTTGGCAGACAGCTTTTAGAGAGGGCTGGTTATAAAAGTCGAGTGGGGCCTAGCTCACCCGCTCTCTCCTGCTGCCTCACCACGTGGCTACTTCTCTGCACTCTGTTCCCACACCCACTGCCCTCAAAAGACCCCAGACCAAAGAGGCCATGGATCTTAGACTGTGAACCTCCAAATCCATAAGGCAAAATAAACCTTCTTCCTTCATCCATAGCTCCTCAGTCTTGTAGTTGGGGTAGCAAAAAGCTCACAAAAGCCGTAGGAACACAGATTTTCCTACATTATCCTCCACACGTTCCCATATTTTACATTTTTTTCAAAACAAAGATTCTTGTGCTCAGTTTGGGCTTTCAGAGTGCAGGGAGAATGTGAATGAACTCCAAAGTAACCCAGGCTCAAGTCCCTGGAGCCCAGCATCACCTGAGCACATGTCTAGAGCAGACACAGGGCTATAACACATGCCCCTTCTGCCATGGGCAGGTGACAAAAATACTTAATGGAAGAGATCTGTAGTGCACGTCAGGGGCCTTGGCCGTTTATAAGAGCCCCATCATCTTCTGCTGGATTTGAGTTACCCCTCCCTAGCTTCAGTGTGAGAGTTGTAGAACAAAGCTATCAATATAGAAACGACCATCGCCAGAGGTCAGCAGGGGCTTACCCAATTACGGAGCCCTTAAGAAACCACAGCAAAGAAAATAACTTTGGCATAATAAGCGCCTCCCTACCAGAGACAGAACAATGCCTTCTGTGTACTAGTTTTCTCTTGCTGGAAAGGTGGGGGGACACTCCACCCATGCACAAGGCAAAGCAAGAGCAGTGCCAACAGCAAGCATAAGAAGCTGTGTCTGCATTTCCCTCCATGGACATGGGATTCTCGAATGATCTGTGTGCCTTTGGAGCAGGGTCTGTGGCCGAAGGAAGTGACATAGATGCCTCGCTCATTCTCCAACAGTGGTCCCAACTCTTGCTTCTCAATCCCCACTGCCACTGCCTGGGGCGAGCTGTTATCATCTTGGGGAGGGATCATGGCGCGGATACCCAGATCTCTTTATAGAAGAGTAAGGGATAGCTCAGGACAGGCACTAGGTCAGGATATGGACGCCATCCCCCACACCCAAGATGATAAAAGCCTACTCCAGGAAGTGGCGATGGGACACAGAACGGGTTATAGATCTGCTCTGCTTCCAACCCAGCTCCCTGCTACTGTGCCTGGGAAGGCAGCAGGGGATGGCCCAAGGGCTAGGGCCCCTGAATCCATGTGGGAGACCTGGCTGGAGTTCATGGCTCCTGGCTTTGACCTGGCCCAGCCCTGGCTGTGGTGGGCATTTGGAGAGTGGATGGAAGATCTCTGTTTGTCTCTTTCTTCTCTGTGTGTGTATGTCACTCTACTTTTGAAAAAAGGAGAGAGAGAGAGAGAGAGAGAGAGAGAGAGAGAGAGAGAGAATGAATAGGGAAGGAAGGAAGGAAGGAAGACCCAAGAGTGATCTATAATGTAGAATCATCACAAGACATGTAGACCCATAGGACTTGGAAGTTATTTCCCCATGCAGATATAGAAGAGCGAATCCCAGACTTTTTGCGGTGCCATCAACTAACTTAGGAAGTAGTACATGGAAGAAGTCAGCAGCAGGGGGGACATCAAGGAGTCTCAGTGCTGTGGAGGAGCACGTGGCTCTTGATGGAGTGGGGTGAGGTGGGGGCAATTCCAGGGGACCTGGGGCTCTGCAGCTGGTGATGAGAACGGAAGATCAGGAGGTGGAGAATCCGAGATCAGCAGTGTGGAGCCGGTCGCTGATTCCCAAGCATAAGTGAGACTGGGTCAGGACCACGAGTGTGTGATGGAATTAAAGGGCTCGGAGCCCTCTGTCAGAGGCAGCTGCAGGAGAGCTTCTCCCAGCCATGGCTGCGTCACAGAGCAGCTGCCTGGGACAGACAGTGAGAGGGCGAGCAGCTGAGACTCTCAACTTAAAGGTATTTGTTTCTTTTTTTTTTTAAGATTTTATTTATTTGACAGGTAGAGTTACAGACAGTGAAAGAGAGAGACAGAGAGAAAGGTCTTCCTTCCATTGGTTTTGGTTCACTCCCCAAATGGCCACCACGGCCGGAACCAGGCCGATCCGAAGTCAGGAGCCAGGTGCCTCCTCCCATGTGGGTGCAGGTGCCCAAGCACTTGGGCCATCCTCCACTGCCCTCCTGGACCACAGCAGAGAGCTGGACTGGAAGAGGAGCAACCAGGACCAGAACCCAGTGCCCATATGGGATGCCAGCGCCCCAGGCAGAGGGTTAACCAAGAGAGCCATGGAGCCAGCCCCGGTATTTGTTTCTTTTTAAGATTTATTCATTTGTTTGGAAGGCAGAGTGAGAGAGAGGGAGAGAGAGAGAGATTCCATCTGCTGGTTCACTGCCCAAATGCTCTCAACAGCTGGGGCTGGGCCAAGCTGAAGCCAGGACCTCAGGAACTCCATCCTGGTCCTCTTGTGCCATCATCTGTTGCCTCCCAGGCACATTAGTTCTTCTATGGACTTCTTGTAGGAGTACAACTGCAAGCTAAGTGTAGACAAGTAGATGGAGAAAAGGCCATGAGGCAGTGCCCCCATGTCATAAACACCACCCTCCCACCCCGACCTTTCAACATTCCATGGCTTCTAGAAACACCCAGGCAGACAGATTCACCACCCCCAATCCCATTGTTTAGCGACTTCCACCTGATCTGTCTCTGGCTTTGGTTATTTCTACATCCCAACTTCTCTGATGTTGCCTAGAGCCAACTCTGGCCAACCTTCCAAAACCATTACCTCTTTGGTTTGATCTTGAAGGTCTTTGTCTCAATACCTTGCATTAAAAAGCTGCAGTATAAAAATTAATTGCCTTGTATCGTGGGACGCCAACCATTTAAAGGGTTGTCTACCAGCCCGATTACAATGAACATGACAATAAAGCTTAAGATGAGTCACATAAAGCGAAATTGCAAAGCTGCTCAGATGGAAGAGTCAGCAGGAGTTAAAATCAAGCCTTGTAATGACGGGATAGGACGGATGATGACACATGAAAAGCCCCATTTCTTTTTGGCTCGATGCAATTTGAAATAATGATAGGTCTATCTAAATCCAAGCGAGTTCTCTTCCTTTTTTTTTTTTTTTTTCAGTTCATGTGATGAGCACTCCAGGATGCATTATTTTGTGCCTCTGCGAATATTCGAGAGTGAGAAAGAGTATTCGGAAGTGGCCGTGGCATCCTGGTGAGACATCTTTCTCCAACAGCCGTCAATAAGAGTGACACCTGCCAACTCCTTCCCCAAGTCGTGAGAAAGGAGTGTTTTGCTAAGGAGAAGAGAAAGAGGCAAGACTCGCCAAGGACACACAGTCTTCAGGACTGTGGGAAGGCACACTTGAATCCAGGAAGGAGATCTTGGTCAGATTCTGGAAGCTGCTCTGAACGCCGGCTTCCTTATTTGACAGAAGCTCATTCGGCCCGTGTGTCTTGGGGGTTTATAGCTAGCGTGCCTTGAGAAGTGTAGGTGCTCACTGGTTCTTACTTTCATTATTATTTATAGCTTTCTGGCCTCCTTCATGACATTTCCTGGTCTCCTCCCCTACCAGGGGCCGAGCCGTGGTATAGGAAAACAACCCGGCCCGACGTGACTGAACAGGAATGTGACGTGGAAGTGTCTTCGGATTCACTGTTCTCTCTGTCTGCAACCTGTAATTATGCTGAGCCATAAAGCAGGGTGGAGCGTATTTGCTGTGAGCATTCTAGCAAATAACACAGAATTACAGGGCTGCGAGAGCCCGTGGAGAACATCTAGCCCAACCCTTTCATTTTACAGATGAGGAGACTGAAGCCGAGCAAGGACAAGATGTATGCCTTTGGTTCCAAGAGCAGCTCACTGCAGTCCTGACCCAGATCCCTGGTTCCCGTCTTGTGCTATTTCCTGTTATCCAGCTACCCATGGACCCCGCGTCATTCAATCAATCTGATGAGTTACGCAGGCTATGGCCTAACACACGTCTGTTTGTCCCCCAAGAGTGGCAGGAATTCCTCTTCTCTTATTGGCTTCCATTACAAAATCAGAGGAATACCTTCCAGGAAAGGCCCCCGTACAAGAATGGAGCTGCTGATGTCTAACCAGCCAGACGGTCTATTCCTTGGAAGCAGAGCAGGGCTGGACCGACAAGGTCACAGCTTTGGACCTGGAGAATCCTGGATCTGAATCAAGATTGATTTGTTTGAAAGACAGAGTTACAGAGAGAGAGAGAGAGAGAATCTTCTATGTGCTGGCTCACTCCCCAAGTGGCTGCTCTGGCCAAAACCAGGAGCCTGGAACTCCATGTGGGTCTCCCACATGGGTGGCAGAGGCCCACGCACTTGGGCCATCTGCAGTAGCTTTCCCAGGTGCATTAGCAGGGAGCTGGATCAGAAGTGGATAAGTGAGATGTGAACCAGTGCCCCCAGGGACGTCAGTGTCACAGGTGGTGGCCTAACTCTCTGTACCACCACGCTGGCCCCTGGATCCGAGTCTTGATTCCAATCCTTTGTTACTGGAATCTCGGGTGAGCCTTCGTCTCTTACTAACTTCCCTTCTCTGCAAAATGACATAATAGCTCTGAAGACACTTCGTAATTATACAGTTTTGCAAGTTGTTAAGAATGATATACTAGTGTAGTTGAAAGATCTGTGGCTCTTAAAACTTATTGTAGAGGAGTGAAGCTGACATCTTTTCATCTGATTATTGTTTATGGCCCTTGTCTATTTTTGTGCCAAACTCAGACCTTCTTATTTTTTATTTGTTGACCTCTTTATTTAATGGTGCATTATGCCTTTTGACCATGATGCAAATTAAAAATATACTATCTCAAAAAAAAACTGAAAAAATTTAAAAAGCTACATTATAAAGTGATGGTATAACTGTTGTGCCCGAAGCATCCGATTCCCGCCAATTAAAACCACCAGGAGCCGAGGCTGATGCAAACGCAAGAGTTTTATTTCAAACTCAAGTTTGGACCCTCAATAACTGTGTGTGAGTATTAAACACCAGCTGAAAAACTGACACTTGCTAAGAAATTCTGGTCCCAATCATGCAGCCCAATGGCTTTGCTAGGCACCGTAGGAAGCCAGCGGACCGTCGGGATCCACGCAGGGATTGGCTTTTCTCCCTTCTCACCTCCTGAGTCTCTCCAGGGCTTCCATGTCCATCTCTGGATGGGTAGAATTGTCCCCAGGCCCTGGGCTGGTTCGGCTCCACATTTCCAGGACTGAGCTCTGGTGGTTGTTCAGGGCTGACTGTGGAACGCTGATGTCTCCCTCTGCACACTCAGTGCACTGCACTAAGGGGACGGCGCCCCTCTGGACTGGCTGTCCTCTTTGGCTCACAAGGGACAGAAACCTAAGCTTCCTTACACACACACACACACACACACACACGCATGCACACACGCACGCACAAGGAGTGACGTAACGGGCAGCAGGCTGACTCGCAGATTTCAATGTGAGATGGAATAATCCGAGATGGGAACTCGAGTGTCGCACGCTGCTTCTCCTGCTGAGTTGACATCACGCACGCTCTCCGAGGACAAGTCCCTTCTAATCACAGGAGGTGGCCATGGCGCCTCTGTGACCGCGATGAGAAGGCAGCTCTGGTTTGAGAAATCCTCACGACAGACGCCAAGGAGCCTGAGTGAGGTCTGGGATTGAGGAACCAAGCCCAGGATCTAGGGCCTAGGCTGAGACAGCCCAAGTGTCACCTTTTAACCCCTCCCCAAAGCAATTGGTTCAAAGAAGAGAGCATTTTTCTGGAAGAAACAACACCAGGTCTGCTGGGCTGAAGATACAGATGGATACTACGGTCCTGAAAGTTTCCTTTTTCTCCCCGCTAACAAAAACAACTCTTCATTAAATCAAGCCCATGTAACCACTGGAGATCATTACCTTCGGTCTGATGATTAAAAACAAAAGCAGCTAAAACCAAGGAGATGCGTTCCGTTGTAATTTTCCGTCCTGTCCACCACTCCGGCCATCCAACCTAATAATGGGGGCAAATCCCTGTGGGAGAGTCGGAGCATGCACCCCACTTCTCTTTCAACCGTATTCTTCCATTGCTTTCCAAACTCACGTCGGGAGGTTAGGACTGGACGTTTTGCAGGCAGCTCCTTCCCCCTGATAATACTGACAGAGGTGGCTTGGTCTTTGCAGACCAGAGGTTGTCAAGTTTCTACCTGTGTAGAACGGCCTGGGTGGGGTGTGTGTGTGTGTGTGTGTGTGTGTGTGTGTGTGGCGGCCCCAGCCCTATGATTCCCAAGCAAGTCTACACATCAGAATTAACTTGCAAAACTCCCAGATATTCCAGAGCCCCCATCATACCCCAGGCCCCTGAGGCCACAAAGACCCCTGGAGTTTTTGAAGCTTGTGGGTTGCCTCCGAGATAAGTTCGAGACCCACTGTTGTAACCCAGGGTGCCCAGCCCTTGGTTGCCCGAAAACCACTCCATGAACTACCAGGAGGGACACCCCAGCCCAAACCTAAAGCCTAAATTAGAATCTGGGAGGAGGGAGGATGTGGTTCTTGGATGCAAGCGTTTTTTTTTTTTTTTTTTGGAAAGGTAGAGTTATAGACACTGAGAGAGAGACAGACAGGTCTTCCTCCCGTTGGTTCACTCCCCAGATGGCTGCCACGGCCAGCGCTGCGCCAATCCGAAGCCGGGAGCCAGGTGTTTCCTCCTGGTCCCCACGCAGGTGCAGGGGCCCAAGCACTTGGGCCATCCTCCACTGCCTTCCCGGGCCACAGCAGAGAGCTGGACTGGAAGAGGAGCAGCCAGGACTAGAACCCGGCGCCCATCGCAAGCATCTTCTTTAAAGATTTTATTTATTTATTTATTTGAAAGGCAGAGGTTTGGGTCAGGGGAGGGGATATTTTCCCTCCACTGGTTCACTCTCCCAATGGCTGCAACAGTCAGGGCTGGGCCAAACCGAAGCCAGGAACCCGAAACTCCGACCGGGTCTCCCAGGTGGATGGCAGGGGTCCAAGTACTTGGGCCATCTTCTGCCGCTTTTCCCCGGCTCATTAGCAGGGAGTTGGATCAGAAGTAGAGCAGCCAAGACTCGACCCTGTGCTCATATGGGATGTGGCATGGCAGGTGGCAGCTTAACCTGCTGTGCCACAAGCACTTTTTTTACCCACAACTGAATAGTCTCAATCCTCGCTCTCTCACTGGGCACACCAGGGGTGGGACCCCAGGAATCAGAATTCCAACAAGCATTGCTCCCCACTCCCTTGTGATTCTGACTCTGGGATTTGCACCTCACTCTGAGAAGCACTCTCCTTCTACCCTGCCTCCTCCCCGTGTGGACAGACCAATAGCACCAACACCTCCATGGAATTAGCACAAAAGGCAGAATCTCACCCCCCTCCCCGCCAGCCTCACCTGCAGAGCCAAACTGGCATTTCACCACCATCACGGGGATTTAGTGCAGATAGGGGTTTAAATATTAGAGGTTCTAGCAGTGCCCCTTAACATCAGTGCTGCCAAGGGATCACCCAGGGCTTGAAGGAATACAGAAGGTCGGATGGCGCTGATGACGTTGATCTAATTGGCTGGAGGTGAGTCCAAGGTTGAAATGGCGTCTAGAACCTTTGCTCCTGTCGTCTTGGTAACTACTCAGTTCTCCTTTCTGGTCAGTTGAAATATCTTAGCCTGAGGCGTGCAATCTGGACCCCTGGTCATTGCAGTGGAAAATTCTGTCCGTCACAGAATGCCAGTGAGTGTCACTGCTTGGTCTTGTCTAAATCCTCAGCAGTTTCATCGCTCTGTTTATTTGCTTATCTGGAAGAGTGATAAAGACACTGGGAAACAGAGATCTTCCATTTCCTGCTTCGCTACCCAATGGCCCCAAGAGTTAGGGCTGAACCAGGTGGAAACCTGGAGCCTGGAATTCTATCCAGGTCTCCTTCCTGGGCAGCAGGGGCCCAAGAACTTGGGCCACCTTCTGCTGCTTTCCCAGACACATCAGCAGGATCAAGAGCAGAGCATCTGAGGACAACGCTGGCCCTCTAACATGGGATGCTAGCATCACAGGCAGCGGCTTCCCCTCCCGCACCACCACATCAGCCCCCATAGCAGGTGCAAAGCCGGCTGCAAGTTCGGATGCATGAAAAAGTCCCAATGGCAGTGTTTGGTTCACTGTCTTTCATTCCCCAGTTGCTAACTTCTATTAAAGATGATTTCCCTGTCTCATTCCGGACACATGTGAGAGTCATCTGCCATGAAACAGAGAGGCCACAAGTACAAAAATAGGTGGAGTTTTTTGCGATGTATTTCCAAGTTCAAAGGCAGCTTCCTGAAAAGCGGCATCAGGGTCTGGTCACGGGACAGCATTAATGAGAAAGAGAGCTTCTCCTGCCTCCCTCTGTTTGCTCTGCAGATCCCTGGAGAAGGTCATCAGAGAGGAACAAGTGGTCCATCTGAAGCTGTGCTTGCCGGCACCACGCCCAGCGCACAGTAGGTGCACAGTGAATGAACTGTGCTTTGTCTCCCAACCCCCCACCCCGGCCCTGTGCCCATCTCGCTTATAAAGAACATCCTTTTGAACCTGAATCTCTCTTGCAGGCATGTGTCTCACTCTGCCCTTTCAGATAGAGACTGTAGGATTCTCGTGGAGAGAACCCTGTCCCTAGGACCAGGACACATGCCTGGTACCGAAATCATCCCTCAGAGTCATGGGTTCTGCATCCAAAGGCAGATTCAGATGACTATAGATGGAAAATATTTTTTAAAGATATGTTTTTTATTTAAAAGGCATGATGACAAAGACAGAGGCAGAGACAGATCCTCCATCCACTGGTTCACTCCTCCAAATGGCCACAACAGCCAGGGCTGGGCCAGACCAGGGCCAGGAGCCTGGAGCTCCCTCTGGGTCTCCCACATGGATGGCAGGGTCCTAGCACTTGGGCCATCTTCTGCTGCTTTTCCAGGCATGTTAGCAGAGGACAGGCACAGAAGCGGAGCAGCCAGGACTGGAACTGGCACTCTGATATGAGATGTCAACATCACAAGCAGCGGCTTAACCTACTGTGCAACAACACCAGCCCGAATGGAAAATATTTAAAAAAAAAAAAAATTAACGCACCTGTTCTAAGTGTTCACTTTTTTTCTTGTCATTATTGCCCAGGAAATACAGTATAACCGCTATTTCCATAGTGTTTGGTGTTATAGGGAGTATAGAGATGATTTAAAGTATGCAGGAGGGTGCTCAGGGGCTCTATGCAAAAACTAAGTCATTTTTTTATAAAGGACCCAAGCGTCCAAGGCAGGTCCTGAAACCAATCGTCATGGTTGCCAAGAGATTGTAAGCATGTGGCTGGCTCACACGTGGCTGAGACAGTATTTGCATAATTGTTGCTAACAGGTGCGCTCATGTTTTTCTTGCACAGGTATTCAAACCGGGCTTTCTCAACCCATCAGCCTCTACTGAGTCAAACCCACTGAGCGTGCCCGCGCTGTGGCTGCAGATGTAAGCCAGGGACGCCCGACGTGGGTGCCATTGCTGCCATGAGCCAGGCACTTGTGACACTGCAGACACAGGCCACTGGTACAGGGCATGGCAGGTGCATTCCCACTGACATAGGGCTTGGCAGTGCCTGAGCTGCAGGTGCACACTGCCAGCCCACGGACCTTCCTCAGCTTTGCTGCCGTTCCAAACTTATAACAACCCTGCCTACAGTGCAGGCCACCCGGATGGGTGCAAACATCCTAGCCCTGGGTCCAGAGCAGCTTCCAGAGCGCATCTCTCAGAGCCCAGTTGGAAGGAGAGGGGCTATTTTCTATCCGAGCAGAGAGAGGCTGATGTAGCAAGAAGAGCGTGGGAAGACGCTCAAGTAATTGAGATACAGTCACTTCGTGTTGAAACCATTTGCCCATGTTTGTGGGCATAGAATCATCAGTTTTTTTTTTTATTGTGGTCTCCCCATGGGTCATGGAGGGGAGGATTGCATGCACATTTTGACAGGGAAATGTCTCCTCTGCGTCCAAGGTTGCAGCTGAACGTCTTTCCAGTCCCTTGCCAGTCCTTTGATCCCTCCTATGGCCTCATTCACCAAGTGGCTTAAAGACCTCCACCCGCACTAAGGAAACTCTAGGTGCAGGAAGACGGAGTCTTCGTTAGACCCAAAGGAAGCAAGTCAGCCATTTCTCATCCCTCTGCGAGATGCTCGCCTGGCCTCCCTGCCAACGCTGGGTCTCTCTGTTGGATCACGCACTTATTCTGAGGCTATGGACATGAGCTCAGCCTTGGACTTTTCAAGGTCAAGCACAACTGGGCAAAAAAGTGAAAGCAAATGTATATTTAAGCCCAGCAAAACTAACAAGCAGAATCTTGGTTCGTCTTGATGGGAGGGGTGGGGAGGGGATGGGAGACTGTGGGGAGTCCACAGGGAGGAGGAAGCCACAGGTGAGACTTGGGGCTGGAGTGTGGGCTGGGAGCTCGCAGATTTGCAGGTTATTATGAAAAATAACACACAGAAGTGTTTTCCTCCTGTTCCTCATCTACTTTGCAAGCAGCTGCGCTGGTAGATGACTCCGAAAGCTGCTTAGCGTCCTGCTTTTCCTCACTGATCCCGAGGGAATCAGCAGAGTCAAGGCCACTTGGCAGCCTACAGCCCTGTCCTTGAGGCCTAAATGGGTGAAGACTGGGCAGTGCGGGGCCCTGTGCTACTAAGCCTGCCCCATAGTGAGCGGGGCCCCGAATGCGCCTCTCACACCAAGGCTTCCCCATGCTTCACCTCCTGTGAGACAGGGCGCTCAGACCACACTATCTGACCCACTTTTGTTTATATGGCAAGGCAGGTGTACAGGGTGCTGGTTACTTTCCCAGGCTCACCTGGATGGGACGCCGCCGGCTGCCAGCCATGGGGTTTACTGCTGACAGGTGCACAAGAGACTGGCAGCCTCAGAGTGAGCCAGTTCCCCAAGGCTCAGGAAAAGTGGCCTGGGCAGGTGGTGGGGTCTCCCCGGGAGGACCCCGATTGCACTGAAGCTGAGCATCCCAGAAGGCACCTAGCTCTGAGTTTGGCCTCGGGGTTAAGGAACCTGCTGGGTTAAAGTACTCAACAATCAGAGACCAGGAAGCCCCAGCCAGCTGCTTGCTCTCTCTCGGTGGGACATTCAGTTACATTTAAATACTTAATCTATGTGGAATTTATTTTTGTAGTTGACTACAGATAAAACTGTAATTTTGCCAAATGGAGAGATAACTGTTCTGCCATAAAAGTTCTTCTGAGAACTTTCCTTGGGATGGTACTGAATGTAGAAAGTCACATGATGATGAATGAAATCGCTACAACACCATTTCTTCCTATTGATGAACAAAGTACGTTTAGCATTTCTCCCTTCATGTTGTTTAGTAAAATTATTCATTAGCATTTCTTGCTGCATTCATTCTTAGAGAATTTGTTGTCTTAAATCTCTGGGGGCCAGCGCTGTGGCATAGCGGACAAAGCTGCTGCCTGCAGTGCCAGCATTCCATATCAGTGCCAGGAGTGGGGAGGGTCCAGCCACAGGCCGTGTAAGGCCCAGGAAATTGATTGGTCTGGCCCTGCCAAGGCAACCATGGCAAAACTCAAAACTCAGCCAGTCTCCAGCAGACTCATTTTTAAGCTGATAGATTTATAAAAATTTGTTTCAATGTATCATGACAACACTGTATGATTTCCTGGTGTTGAAGAGTGTTTGCATTCCTGAGATGAACCTTCCTTGGCACTGGTGTGTCATAGTAACACTTCCAGACCTTATTTGCTAATATTTCACTTAAAAATTTGCAATTCATGTTCATATTGAAATTGGATTGAAAAAAAATTGAAATTCATGTTCATATTGGCCTAAAATTTTTCTCTAATTGAATATGATCTCATAACATAAGTTAACTCTGTTTCCAGTTTTTTTGTTAATATTCTGGAACAATTTGTTTAAAAGGGCAATTTTATTTTCCTAATTTTTTTAACTTCTAGTCTCTGTATTTCTATTCCTTGTTCTTGCTCTGTATTATTTAATAGGACATGTCTACCTTTTGCTTGCTAATCATTGCCATATGTTTTTTGAGACTATTGGTATTTTCAAAGAAACATCTCGCTATTTTGTAATCATCATTAAAATCGACCATTAAAGATGCAATCAAAAAAATTTTATTTCACTTCCACTTTTTCACTTTATTAATGACTGCTTTCTACGGGTGCGTTTTCATTCTGCTTTTCTGATTTTTTCCTTGGATGCTTACTTAGTTCCCTTGTTTTATATCCTTCTTGTTTTCAAACACAGGCCTTTAAGGTCATAACTTTGTCCCTTAGAACGTATTCAATGGCATCACAAAAATTCTGATCTATAATCTCGATGTTAATGTCTGAAGGTCTTATAGTTTCTACTTTTTTTCCTATTTAGCCCAAGAATAACTACAAATGGCTTTTCTCCTTAGGTTTTTGTGATTTTTTAATTATTAATTTCCAATTACACCACACTGTTTATTATAGTGATAATAACATTTTGAGATTTGGCAAAATCTCCTTGGATGCCTTATACCTGACTAGTAGCCATACATGTACCAGCTATGTTTGGAAAAATTGGCTATTTGTATGTGTTGGAAGCCATATTATTTTTCAGCCATCAAACTTTTGATTTTATTAGTTAACTCCTCTCTTCTCTTTTCCCACACATTTTTTATCTACTCAAATTACCACCTTTTGAAGGATGTTGATAGAGTCTTGCATGATAGCAATTACAGTGTGGATGGATTTTTAAATTGCTCCTTGCTTTCCTACCAACTTTCTACCTATATTTGCTTCTAGGGGCCAGTGTTTTTGGTGCGGTAGTACAGCTACCACCTGCAGCACCAGCACCTCATATGGGTGTCAGTTCGTGTCTTGTCTGATTCACTTTGGATCCAACTCCCTGCTAACAGCCTGAGAAAGCAGCCGAAGATGGCCCAAGTCCCTGGGCCCCTGCACCCACGTGGGAGACCCAGAAGAAGCTCCTGGCTCCTGGCTTTGGCCTGGCGCAGTCCTAGCCATTGCAGCCATTTGGGGAGTGAACCAGTGGATGGAATAATCTCTCTCTCTCTCTCTCTCTCTCTCTCTCTCTCTCTCTCTCTCTCCCTTCTTCTCTCTCTCCCTCTCTCCCCCCTGATCTCTCTCTGTCTCTCCCTTTCTCTCTATTACTCTGCCTTTAAATAAACAAAATAAACCTTTAAGAAATGATTCTATGCTCTTCAGTATAACAAAATTTAAAACTATTAAACTTCTTGGGAAAAAGTATCTTTCATGAGGATGAGAAAGATCTTTGTTATGCTTTTTCTCATATTCTTTCTTCAAACTTTTTTTTAATCTACTTTAAGTTGAAGGCCAGGTCAGTCTTTCTTAGACCTTTACTTTTAAGCTTTCTATAAAAAGCACATAGAGGAATTTTTAAAAATTCACTGAGTTCTTATCTTTTTTAAGACAACTTGTTCAAATGATATTTAAGTTATTGTTATTTTCAAGTGCACAGTTCAATGGATTTTAATGCAATTATCTCAGTACCATTTATTGAAAAGATGATTCTTTCTCCTATTAAATTTTCTTGGCACACTTATCTAAAATAAGTTGACCATAAATGTAAGAGTTGATTCCCAGGCTTTCAAATCTATGTCACTGATATATGTATCTGACATCTGTGTGCATGTGTGTATCTGTATATGAGAGTACCACATTGTCTTGAGTAAGTTTGCGAAGCAAGAAGTCTGAGTTCTCCAACTTTGTCCTTTTTTTTTTCCAAGATAGTTCCAATATTTGTGGCCCCTTGAATTCTCATGTTAATTTTAGGAACAGTTTGTCAATATCAGAAAAAAATAGCTGAGATTTTGATAAGCATTTGCTTGGAATCCATGGATTAGTTTGGGTGTGGCCATCTTAGCACTAAGTCTTCCAATCAGTGTCTTTCCATTGCTCTCTATCGATCATCTATCCATGTATATATCTACACCTTTCTAATTTTCTTTTTCTGAGAGGGAGGGGGAGAGAGAGAGATGACGTATAGAGCTCCCATATGCAGCACTCTTCTCAAATGCCTGTGATGGCCAAGACTGGGCTAGGCCAGAGCCTAGGAGCCAGGAACTCAATCCAGGTGCTGCATGTGAGTTATGGGAATCCAGTACTGGAACATCACCACTGCCTCCCAGGGTCAGCATCAGCAGGAATCTGCAGCCAGGAGCCGGAGGTGGGTGTCCAGCCCAGGCACGCTGATGTGGGGTGTGGGCATCTTCCTCCAGAGTTTACGCTGTACAGTCCTTGCACTTCTGTTACCAAATTCAATCCCAAGTGCTTTATTCTCTTTACATGTTCTTGTAGATAGAATTGTTTCCTTAATTTCTTTCTCAGATTGTTCCTTGTCAGTGAACATTTTTCCGTACTGATTTCATATCCTACAACCTTGCTGACTTCATTTATTAGTTCTAATAATTTGATGACTTCCTTCCTTATCTGGGATGCGTTTCGATCTTTTCCTTGTCTGATTTCCGTGCCTGGGAGCTCCAGGGCAGTGTTACGTAGAAGTAGTGAGAGCAGAAATCCTTGTCTCTTTCCTTATCTTGAAAGAAAGTATTCAGTCTTTCAGTGGGATTTTGGTAGATATCCTTAATCAGCTTGAGAAAATTCTCTTATATCTGGCTTGCTGAGTGCTTTGAACATGAAAGGGTGTTGGGTACTAGCAATTACTCTTTCTATGCCTATTAAGCATACAGTAGCTCTTGTCTTAATACTACTGTATTAAGACAAGAGCCAGAAGCTTCTTCTGGGTCTCCTCCATGGGTGCAGGGACCCAAGGACTTGGGCCATCTTCTATTGTTTTCCCAGGCCATAGCAGAGAGCTGGATCGGAAGAGGAGCAGCCGGGACTGGAACCGGCACCCATATGGGATGCCGGCGCTTCAGGCCAGGGCTTTAACCCACTGTGCCACAGCGCCGGCCCCAGGGTCTTCCCTTTTCTGAGGGGTGAGAGAAAATTTGTCACGAATGTGTGTAAACGATTCCTTAGATATACTGGTGGAACTCACCAGTGAGGCTACCTGACCTTGGGATTTCGTGTGCTGGTTTGTGCTTGGTTTTTGGGTTACTAATTCAATTCCATTACTTGTTACAGCATTTATGCTATTTTAATTATCAGTTCACTTGGATATAGTCTTGTGTGTGCGTGTGTGTGTGTGTGTGTGTGTATTGTACCACACTTTCTTTCATGAGTTTCCTATTGGCTAGATTTGAAATGTCTTTGGGTCTGCTCTCTCTCTGTTCCCTCCCCTCCCCTTCTCGCCCCTCCTCCCACCTCCCTCCTCCCACCTCCCTCCTCCCACCTCCCTCCCCTACCTCCCACCTCCCACCTCCCACCTCCCTCTTCCCACCTCCCTCCCCTACCTCCCACCTTCCACCTCCCTCCTCCCACCTCCCACCTCCCACCTCCCACCTCCCTCCTCCCACCTCCCTCCTCCCACCTCCCTCCCCTACCTCCCACCTCCCACCTCCAGAGTTGGAAAGGTTCTACATTCCATTTCATCTATTTAATAAATGATGTGTAGATTGTAAGGTCCATGGCTAGACGTGCGTGGCTACCAATAACTCGATTTGCTGTATCTCTGGAGCCTCCTCCCACACAGATGAGAACGTGAAACAGTCGTAGGCTTGGGTACACTCTTTTTTTGTAAAAGACTTATATTATTTATTTGAATGACAGAGTTACAGAGAGAGGTAGAGACAGAGAAAGGTCGTCCATCCACTGGTTTATTCCCCAATTGGCCGCAATGGCCAGAGCTGTGTCAATCTGAAGCCAGGAGCCAGCAGCTTCCTCCAGGTCTCCCATGTGGATACAGGGGCCCAAGGACTTGGGCCATCTTCTACTGCTTTCCCAGGCCATAGCAGAGAGCTGGATCGGAAGAGGAGCAGCCGGGACTAGAACCGGTGCCCATAGGGGATGGCAGCGCTTCAGGCCAGGGCGTTAACCCACTGTGCCACAGCACCAGTCCCTCGGGTACACTCTGTCTCCCTCTACATCTGCCCACCACCCCTCCTTTACTCTCATCAGCAGTTAGGATATCATCTAGAACTTCGGTTTGACAATTCTATTTGTACTGAGAAATAAATGCCAAATATTTGCAAGAGTCAGTTGCACTGGGTTTCTTCTCTCCCTGTTGTGAGCAGCCGGGGTCTTGAACCAGCGGCCATATGGGATGCTGGCACTGCAGGCAGCAGCTTAACCCACTACGCCACAGCGGGACCATCTGGGACTAGATGGAGGGACCAGGTTCGGAAGCAGGACCATCTGGGACTAGAACCCGAGCTCACATGGAATGCCGGTGGTGCAGGCGGTGGCTTAACCTCTGCAGCACAACGCTGGCCTCTGCTTATCTCTATTTATTGATCCTGATTCCCCTGCCTAGTCCACTAGGCTGTGAGGCAGGCTCTAGAGGTGCTCTCTGCCTGATGCACGGACCCGGAGGGGCTGCTCAGTCCCCTCCTCTGCAGAGGTGCAGAGCATCTTCTCAGGCCCCCATGCATTTCTAAGTCTCAGCAGCTGCCTGATTATCCGTTAGTAGAGTAAACTGGAGCAGAACAGACAGGACGAATCAAAACCACCCCACCCCCACCCCAGCAGCGCCTGTGCTACGACAGTGCGTGCAAGCCCACTGGAGCCCCTCTTTCCTGCTGAGGACCCCACTCAACGGATCGGAGCTCTTCAAGATAAGCAGGTGGATCCCGGAGGGAGCCAGCCTGTGTGCGGAGGAGCTTAACTTCCTTTTCCCTGTGGCTCTGTCCCCAAATGCAGGAATCACTGGCAGAACAGCGTGGTGGGATGATCTTCAGCTGTGCTCCAGAAGAAACCCTGTCTTTTTTGGTGAAAAGACTGGGCTGGGGCAGGAGGGGCGTGGCAGGGATGCAGGAGGGGAGGAAATTGGAGAAGGAGCTACTTTCTTTCTTTCTTTTTTTCCCTGTGAACTGACACGACTCTAAGAATAGCCCCTGGGTGACATCCATGCAGCTGAGACTCAAATCGGCATCCCAAAGGTTTTAAGATGTGAACTAAGAACACACAAACCTCATCTTCCTCTTGATCCCCTTTTCTTCCTGTGGATGTCCACCCTCTAGCAGCTCTTTCAAAGATGACGGTGAGTTGTATACATCTGTGTACATCTGAAAATATGTTCATTTTCAAATTATAAAGATTTCAAATACAGAAAAAACATACTTTAGTCACCCCCTCTGTACTCAGCATCTACATTTAACCAAGATTAAATGCTTTGCCATGTTTGAGATCTTTCATTTTTGCAAAGGAATTAGAATACCACACACACAGCCAAAGCATAACCCATCTTCTTTTATCCTCCATTGCTAGAAATAATGATTTTCCTAAAGTTCATGAAAATAATTATCATGGGGCCAGTGTGTGACGCAGCGGGTTAAAGCTCTGGCCTAAAGCACCAACATCCCATATGGGCACCAGTTTGAGTCCTGGCTGCTCCACTTCCAATCCAGCTCTCTGCTATGGCCTGGGAAGACAGTAGAAGATGGCCCAAGTCCTTGGGCCCCTGCACCCACATGGGAGACCCAGAAGAAGCTCCTGGCTCCTGGCTTTGGATCGGCTCAGCTCCAGCCATCATGACCAATTAGGGAGTGAACTATCAGATGGAAGACCTCTCTCTCTCTCTCCCTCTCTCTCTCTGCCTCTCCTCTCTCTGTGTAACTCTGACTTTCAAATAAAATAAATAAATCTTTTTAAAAAAGAATTATCATATATTTATGAACTAGCTAGATACAAACAGAAAAATAGAGCCAAAAGTCACAAATATAACAAATAAAATCGATTCATGTGTTTTTAAAATACACCTGAGTGTTATCGTGCATCATTACCAACAAGTAGATTTTAGACTTATTTCTTCTTCCTACATTGCTTTGCTTCCTTCTTATAGGAAGGTATTTCACTGTTGATTTTCTCATTTTCTTGCAGATGAGTTATTTGTACTTCTTCCCATTTTTATGTCACCTCGTCGAATGAGAATAAAATGAGCTCTAGGACTTAAAGTTTGAAAACGCACAAACGTTGTCCCACCAACTGTGACACCGTGCCCCCGGAGCTGGCAGGCGGATTCCCGCCGCCGTGTAGGAAGCTGGTTTCCCCAGGTCCTTCTAAGAGATGCTCGTCCTTATCTGAATGTTCTGGAATGTCCCTGTATTATGTGTCTTGTTATCTGTTCTACTCATTAAGCACTTTCAAACTTAGAACCACTTTTTTCTAGGTACAGGAAATGTTCTTTTAGGAGAGCCTTGAGACTCTTCTTTTCCTCATTCCTGTGTTTTCCCTTCCCAGAACTTCAGTTTGACATATTTGGAGCTTCTAAAACCATCTGCTTTATCTTCACTTTTTCCATCTCTGCTCTTCTCATGCCATGCTCTTGGAGACTGCTCCGGCTTCATTTTCCAGTTTCCCAAGCGCCTAGTTCTGCTATTTATTCAACATTCAGCAAATACTGCTGGA
Source organism: Sylvilagus floridanus (assembly GCA_949820135.1). Classification (NCBI taxonomy): domain Eukaryota; kingdom Metazoa; phylum Chordata; class Mammalia; order Lagomorpha; family Leporidae; genus Sylvilagus; species Sylvilagus floridanus. The sequence goes on along the minus strand of OX463240.1, from coordinate 18,390,484 downwards.
GCACCTGGCAGGTGCTTGGTCCTTCCTGGGTATAAGGACGACATAGCAGTGAGCAAATAAAACTACTGTCTTCAAGAAGTTGACTTTCTGTTGATGAAACCAAAGAATAAGTAAATATATGACAAATATCCAAAGTGCTACAAAGAACAATATAGTAGGGAGAGCAGTGAGAGTGTGGTGAGGGATGGAATGGGGTACAGGTGCTCAGGGAATGATGACCTATGAGAATAGAACTAAAATCTCCTGAAATTGCTTAAAATTTTCTTTTTTTTTCAACTTTTATTTAATAAATATAAATTTCCAAAGTACAATTTTTGGATTATAGCGGCTTCTCCCCCCCCCCCCCATAACCTCCCTCCCACCTGCAACCATAAAATTTTCTTAAAGAAGTTTTTCTCTGAGCAAGAGGGTCTGTGTTAGGCCCTCATATCCCAGCCTGACAGATCTCACTTCTGTCATGTATTTGGATTATGGCTACTTGATATGTTGTCAAATGATTTACCTACAGCTTTTTTTTAATGATTAATTTATTTACTTGGAAGGCAAAGTTAGAGAGAGAGAGGGAGGGAGAGATGCGCACAGAGAGGGATCTTCCATCCACTGGTTCACTTCCCAAAGGACCACAATGACAGAGGCTGGGACAAGCAAGGCAGGAGAATTGCATCTGGGTCTCCCACATGGGTGCAGGGGCCCAAGCACGTGGGCCATCTTCTGCTGCTTCTCCAAGCATATTAGCATAGAGCTGGATCAGAAGTGGAGCATCCGGGACATGAGCTGGTGCCGATGGGATGCTGGCATCCCAGGTAGAGGCTTAGCCTGCTCGGACTCCACCATTTGTCTACTTCTAACCCAGAATAGCACCTACATCAGATGTTGAAGGCTTAGCTGGACGGGCTGGCTTGCTGTGACCAGCACAGCACAAAGAGGCCAAGGGAACAGTGGACTGAGAGCCAGGATCCTCTGTCCTGGAGATAGAAGCCAAGGTCCCAAGTAATGGATGAGAAATTCAAAATGACAGCAAGTGATGTAATATTTGCACAGTTTTTGGGGGAAGTGGCAGGGATTCAGGCTATGTCGCTGAGACAAGGAAAGAAGGGAATGAGCGTTCTTGCTAATACCCCTGTGGATCGGATCTAGGCATGGGCTACAACTCTTTAGAATAGCCCCACCCCGCTGGTGAAAACCAGTCACGTGGTCCTAATTGAACCGGACGAGAGGTTAGGAAATGGTGTCACCCATTAAGAAGATTAAGTGGGATCTGGTGAACAGGTCGCCCTGCCTTCACAACAGAAAAGTCAGGATGACTTCGTGTAATAGGGAAAGCCTAGAACAGTTTCTTAATTATCCACGCACTGAGACATGAATGACAGTTTCTCTCGCGTCCCAGATGAAAGGTTTGTTACACAAATGCCCCTCCTGGAAAGCCTGACTCCATCAAACACCTGGGCTCTGGATACCATTGGAGCAACTAAAACACAGGAAACTCTTTTGATTTGTTTTTTTGTTTTGTTTTATTTTTTGTTTGTTTGTTTGTTTTTTGGTCTGATCATTTGGAAAACACCTTGGGAGACAGAAAAGGTAAACATCCGACAAGAGCAGAACACAAATTCTTCCCACAAGTCTGTAGAAGAGTCACTGGGATAGACCATACTATGGGCTATAAACTAGAAATCAATTATACAAAGACTATAGGAAAACCTGCAAGCACATATAAGTTAGACACTGCATTTCAAAATAATCCATGGGTCAAAACAGATACTCTAGTTCCAAACAAACACTCTAAATGCACAGACCTGAGTGGAAATGAAAATGCATCCGAATTTTGGAGATATTTTTAAAGCAGAGTTGAGAGGGGAATTTTTCCAGAATCGAAGTCTCTACCCTAAGGAAGCAGAAAAAGAGGAAAATAAGGCAGAGTAGGCAGAGGGAAGGAAACACTACAGACAAAGGCAGAAATAAATGAAATTTAAAAGAGGGGAAAAACAGGAAAATGAATGCAACAGATAGAAAACCCAGCCTCTGCTAAGACTGACAAAGAGAAAGCAAGAAGACATGAAGTCAGGGACAAACAGGGGACGCCACAACAGACCCTGCGACCACTGAAAAGTTAATAAAGGAATACTGTTAAAAAAAAAACAACTCTAAGCTCATAAACGCAACAAATGAGAAGAAATAGATCCATCCCTCAAAAGCCACAAACTATCGAACCTCAGCTCAGAGGCATTGGGTATCTTGAATAGTAGGATAACAGCAAAAGGGGTTGAATTTCTAATTTAAAAGATCCTGTAAAGTTGTTTCACTGGGAACTTTTATCAATCACTTAAGAATAATTCCTACCAATTCTGCACAATATCTTCCAGAAAATCCAAGAAGATAGATCAAATCCCAGTTCATTTAATAAGATACATATTACCCTGACACCGAAACCAGACAAACACAGGACAGAAACACTGTAAATGAAGATCTTTCCTAAATTTAAATAGAAAAATCCACAAACTATTAACAAATCAAACCCAGTAATGTATAAAAACAGCAGCACAATACCACGTAGAATAGTATAACCAAGTGGGATTTCTTTCAGGTATGCAAGGCTGGTTCAACACTTGAAAAATCCATCAAATTTATCAAGAATATTAACAAGTCAAAGAAAAATCACATGATTACATCAATTATTGGGAAAAGAGGATTTGATGAAATCCATTACCCACTTGTGATTTAAAAAACAAAAACAAAACAAAACACAGAAATAAACAAAAACCCCTCTCAACAAACTGAAATAGACACTGCTTCAATCTCACAACGAGCCTTTACGAAAACCTTGTAGATTCTATCATGCTTAGTGATGGAAACCTACATGCTTTCCCTCTCAGATCAAGTCAAGCATGTTTGTTCTCCTCTCTGTTTTTTGCTACAGTATTGAAGGCTCTAGCCAACGCAATAAGGCAAGAAAAAAGAATTAAAGAGCATCCTGGTTGGAATGCAAAAAGTAAAAATGTCTCTATTTGCAGATGAAATGATTGTATGGAAAACCCCAAAGACTCTAGAGAAGATTTCTGCAACAAATAAGTCAGTTTATCCAATCACAGGATACAAAAATCAACAAGCAAAAATCAGCTCCATTTCTCTTTATACTAACAACAAACAAGCTCAAACTGAAACGCAAAAATCACAATACCACACGAGTGCTTCAAAGAAAACTCAAAACTTAGAGGTAAATCTAACAAATGTGCCAAGGATCTGCATGCGGAAAATTACAAAATGTGGGTGATCTTTTAAAAAGTAAAACACCTGAATAATTGGACAGGCATACTCTGTCTATGACCTGGAAAACTCAGTGTTAAAAACATTTTCAATCCTATAGGAACTGACCTACAGTTACAATGTAAATCCTGTTGAAATCTCGAGGAGAAGATTTGCATAACTAGACAAGTTTATTTTAGAATTTCGATGAGGAGTGGGTGTTTAGCAAAACAGTCTCTAGGGATGTCCACATCCCAGAGGGAAACACCTGGTTCGAATCCCACGTCCTCTGCTTCTCATCCAGCTTCCTGTCCATGCACACCCTGGGAGGCAGCAGGTGATGGCTCAACTACTCGGGCTCCTGTCACCCACGTGGGAGCCCTGGATGGAGTTCCCGGCTCCTGGACCAGCCCTGGCTGTTGTGGGCTTTTGCAGAATGAACCAGTGGAGGGAAGAACTCTCCGTCTTTAAGACAAAGATGAGAGTAAATATAATTTACATGGAAAGGAAAAGGGCAAAGAATACTCAAAATAATTTGAAAACAAGTCTTATTTTATAGATACAATATTCCAGGATGTATGGTCCTGGTGCCATGAACAATGGAACAAAATAAAGAGCCCAGGAGTAGGCCCATTTAAATTAATCCATTTGATTTTTGGCAAAGAAGCTTCCATGGAGCAAAGATAGCCTTTCTTAAAAGTCAGCTCTCTACTGTGGCCCAGGAGGGCTGTGGAGGATGACCCAAGTGCTTGGGCCTTGCACCCGCCATGGGAGACCAGGAGGAAGCACCTGACTCCTGCCATCGGATCAGTGCGGTGCACGGGCCGCAGCGCACTGGCCGCGGCAGCCATTGGAGGGTGAACCAACAGCAAAAAGGAAGACCTTTCTCTCTGTCTCTCTCTCTCTCACTATCCACTCTACCTGTCAAAAAATTTTTTTTAAATAAATAAAAATAAAAAAGTCAGAATGGAAATTTGACATCATAGAGAAAAAGATTAATCTTAACCTAAATTCTATTCCTTTTTAAAAAATTAACTCAAAATGCATCATATTCTTAAGTGTAAAATATAAATAATATGTTTAAGGGGCCAGCATTGCAGTACAGAGGGTTAAGTCTCTGCCTTGCCACAACAGCATCCCATATGAGTGCTGGTTCTAGTCCCGGCTGCTCTGCTTCTGATCCAGCTCCCTGCTAATGCACCTGGGAAAGCAGAGGAAGATGGCCCAATGCTTGGGTCCCTGACACCCACATGGGAGTCCCTGTTGGAGTTCCAGGCTCCTGGCTTCAGCCCAGCCCAGCCATGGCTGTTGCAGACATTTGGGAAGTAAGCCAGCTGATGGAAGATTCTCTCTCTCTCTCTCCCCCCTGCTCTCTTGGTATGCCTTTCAAATAAAAAAATACAATTTATAAAAAGAGTAGAAGAAAATCTTTAGCTGCAAAGAGTTCTTAGACTTAATACCAAGGGAAAAATGTATAACCCAGTCTCATCAAAATATTAAAATTTTCCCTGTGAAAGAGACCACCACATGACCCAGCAATGCCGCTACTTGGGTCCATGCCCAGAAGTCATGAAACCGTTGCATCAAAGAGATGCCTGCTTATTGGAGCACAATAAGCAGATAAGGATTCAGCCCAAGGTGTCCACCATTAGATGAATGGATAAGGAAAGTGTGGTATGAGTGCACAATGGACTAATCTTCAGCCATGAAAAATGATAGAATCCTGTCATTTGCAACAATGGGGTGAAACTGGAGACCATCACTTGGAGTGAAATACCCCAGACACAGACACAACCATACGTTCTCCTGCATATGTGGGAGCAAAAAAACAAAAACAAACAAAAAAACCTCAATGTGAACACAGAACTGTGCTTACTACAAGCTGGGAGGGATGATGGGATAGAGGGAATTTAGATTAAAAGACTTGGGGGCTGTGTGTGGCTTATTAATTGTGACAAATACAGCATATTAATATGTCAGCAGCGGATAATCCAGGTGTGGGGTATATGAGAACTCTTTGTACTGCTTCACCACTTTTGTTTTATACACATAAACTGATTCTGACAGTAAAAAGTTTATTTTTTAAACAAAACATGAAAAAGGCATATTAAAGACTTGGAGAAAGTATTTGCCAATCATATTTCCAACAGAGAGCTCCTATTCAAAATACAAAAGCACTATCAAAAAATCAACACTTAAAAATATCCAATTGGGGCTGGCTCTGTGGCATAGTTGGTTAAGCCACCACCTGCAATGCCAGCACCCCATAAGGGCACCGGTTCAAGTTCCGGCAGTTCCTCTTCTAATCCAACTCTCTGCTAATGGGCGTGGGAAAGCAGTGGAAGATGGCCCAAGTGCTTGGGCCCCTGTACCTGCATGGGAGACCTGGAGAAAGCTCCTGTCTTTGGTCTGGCCCAGCTCTGGTCACTGTAGCCATTTGGAGGGGTGAGCTCCCAGATGGAAGATCTCTCTCTCTCTCTCTCTGTAACTATGCCTTTCAAATAAATAAAATACATCTTTTTTAAAAATCCATTTAGAAAATAGATAAGAGATATACACAGAGTTTTCACTGACAGGGATATACAGACAGCAAATAAACCCTTGAACAGCTGTTCAACATCATTAACCATTAGATCGATCTCTCTCTCTCTCTCTCTCTCTCTGCCTCTCCTTCTCTCTGTGTAACTCAGACTTTCAAATAAATAAATAAATCTTCTAAAATGAAAAAGAGCTGCAACACCAAATATTGGCGAGGATGTTGAGACACTGGATCACGTACATGGCCGGTGAGAATATAAACGACACAACCACTCCGGAAAATTGTCTGCAGTTTCTTTTTTTTTTTTTTTTTTTCCTTTTTTTAAGAGTTACACAGGAGAGGTAGAAAGAGAGATCTTCCATCCACTGGTTCACTCCCCAGCTGGCCAAAAGGGCCGGAGCTGTGCTGATCCAAAGCCAGGAGCCAGGAGCTTCCTCCAGGTCTCCCATGCAGGTGCAGGGGCCCAAGGACTTGGGCCATCCTCTACTGCTTTCCCAGGCCATAGCAGAGAGCTGGATTGGAAGTGGAGCAGCCGGGACTAGAACTGACGCCCATATGGGATGGCGGTACTGCAGGCAGCGGCTTTACCCTCAACGCCACAGTGCCGACCCCTACTGTTTCTTTTAAAACTAAAAATAGACTCCCCACACAACCCAGCAATTGAACTCATGGCATTCATCCCAAGGAAACAAAACCTTATTTTCATGCAGAAACTTGTGCAAGAAAATGTTTTTGCAACTTCACTCACAAAAGTCAAAAGCTGAAAACTCTCGCCTTCAGTGGGCGAGTGACTGAACAAACTGTGCTGGGATGTTCCTCGTCAACAGAAAGGGATAGACTACTGGCCGATGAAACAACTTGGAGAGATCTCACGAGAATTATGCTGAGTGAAAAGGCCAATCTCAAAATACCGACTGCATGATCCATTCCTGCATTGGGGAAATAATATGGGTACAGACATGGAAAACTGATTGGTGCTTCTCAAGGGTTTAGGGTTGTGTGGGATAAGAGGCCAGCGCTGTGGTGCAGCAGGCTAATGCCCTGGCCTGCAGGGCCAGCATCCCATATGGACGCTGGTTCGAGTCCTGGCTGCTCCTCTTCCAGTCCAGCTCTGCTATGGCCTGGGAATGCAGTGGAAGATGGCCCAAATGTTTGACCCCTGCATCTGCGTGGGAGACCCAGAAGAAGCTCCTGGCTCCTGGCTTCAGATCGGCTCAGCTCCCGCTGTTGCAGCCAAATGGGGAGTGAACCATTGGATGAAAGACCTTCTCTTTCTCTCTCTCTCTCTCTCTCTCTCTCTCTCTGCCTCTCTCTCTGCCTCTCCTCTCTGTGTAACTCTGACTTTTAAATAAATAAATATTTAAAAAAAAGAAATTGCATAGAGCTAAACACACAAATACACACATACATGTACACATGCACATGTCAGTATTGAGTGACTACTGAAACTCAAAGAAACTCTTGGCATTGAACCACCATTAATTTCTGCACTGTCGTCATGCAGGAAATTATTTTGATGGATATTGGATGAAAGGGCACCAGAATTTCTAGATCTCTTTGCAACTTCCTGTGTACCCATAATTATCACAATTATGAATATGAATGTTAAAAATTTAATAGTAAATACCAATCACTTCAAAAAAAATATTTACTCTGTTGAAGATGGCCCAACTCCTTGGGCCCCTGCACCCGTGTGGGAGACTCAGAAGAAGCTCCTGGCTCTTGGCTTCAGATCAGCTCAGCTCCAGCCATTGCTGTCATCTGGGGAGTGAACCAGAGGATGGAAGACCTCTCTCTCTCTCTCTCTCTCTCTCTCTCTCTCTCCCCCCCCCCCTGACTTCCAAATAAATAAATAATTATTTTTAAAAATATATGCATAAAATAATTTATCTGGGCTAGGAACTATAATAACGAATTAAATAAACATAAACATTAGACATCCTAAAGATATTTAATGTCCAGTGGGTGTCTGGCACAGTTAAGATGCAAGAAGTTGGAAGGCTTACATTCCGTATCATAGTGCCTGGATTCCAGTCCTGCATCTGATTCCAGCTTCCTGCTAATGTCCACCCTGGGAAGCAGCATGTGTTGGCTCAAGTACTTGGGCCCCTGTCACCCTGGATGGAGTTCTTGGCTTCTCCCTGGCCCAGCCCCTGCTGTTGTGGCCATCTGGGGAGTGAATCAGCAGAGGGACGATGTCTCTTCATTCTCTCTCTCTAAGATTCATTTATTTGGAAAGTAGAGTTACAAAGAGAGAAGAAGACAGAGGGAGAGAGAATTCTTCCATCCACTGGTTCACTCCCCAAATGGCCGCGACAACCTGGGCTGGACCAGGAGGAAGCCTGGAGCCAGGAGCTTCATCCTGGTCTCTCATGGTCTTGGGCAATCTTCCACTGCTTTCCCAGGCACATTAGCAGGGAGCTGGATTAGAAGTGGAGCAGCCAGGACTCAAACTGGAGCCCACATGGGATTCTAGCACTATAGGATGTGGCTTAACCCTCTGAACCCACAGCGCCTTCCCACCCTCCACAAAAATAACTTTAAAAAATATTTTTGAGGGGCCGGTGCTGTGGCACAGTGGGTTAACGCCCTGGCTTGAAGGGCCGGCATCTCATATGAGCGTCGGTTCGAGACCCGGCTGCTCCACTTCCCATCCGGCTCTCTGCTATGGCCTGGGAAAGCTGTAGAAGATGGCCCAAGTCCATGGGCCCCTGCACTCTGTGGGAGAGACCTGGAAGAAGCTCCTGGCTCCTGGCTTCAGATCGGTGCAGCTCCAGCCGTCGTGGCCAATTGGGGACCTATAATTATTGGATGGAAGACCTCTCTCTCTCTCTCTCTCTCTCTCTCTCTCTGCCTCTCCTCTCTCTGTGAACTCTGACTTTCAAATAAATAAATAAATATTTTTTAAAAAAAGCATTTTTGAAAAATATTTCATTGTTCCTCTTCCCCCAGTACGACTTTAAGGACAGAACAAACCACTGTTGAAGATGGTGCAAGGTGAATTTAAAGCGACATGGGCCAGTATCTTCAGCCAAGTAAATAGGAAAGACAAGAGGAAAGACCCCAGCTCAGACCTTTGCAAGGAGCTGTTCAGGAAGGCAACAAACAGCTCCCTCTTGCCTGCTTTCTATTAAACACTGACCAGGGGAAAAAAAAAGAACAAATAGAAGGAAGTACACACTGAGCAGAAAACCACGAGTGTGGGCGAGAGAGGAGGAGACAGCAGCCGGACGGTGGGGAGAGCTGTGTCACGTGCCAGGTTCAAGGCACAACTCTGCAATGTTTTCCTGCCAGAGACGAAAACACACCCAGACGACTCTAGAAACCTGGATTATGTTACCATTTAATTGTTTGCCTAGAATTAAATGGTGTGGGAGACAGGAGCTCCCAGTCCTTGCTCCTTTGTACTCCCTGTCTTAAATAAAGCGTTCTGTTTGCCAATTTGCTTTGCCACAAAGAGAGGCTCCGTCCTGTCTCTCAATATTTTTTTTTCAAGAGCTTATGTCTGCATTTTAAAATGCGTTTTCGGGAGTCTGTGTAGCAGAGATGAGAGTAAACCCATTAAAAGCCTGAAGCTGGGGATCCAAGGAGATGAAATTATTTATGCAGATACAAGAGTGGCCTCACTGGGTTCCTGTCTGGGGACAGCTTATCGAGAAATGTGCTGTTGAGCCCTGCCAGAGACTGAAGCGAGCCTCAGTCGAAAGCGCCTGCGGATCTTAATCCATATTCCCCGAAGCAACCGCTCCTTCCTACGACCAGTGGGAACACTTGCTAAGGTTTTAAAGAATGTCTCCTTTTGGAATTTCTGTATATAGAGATATTCTGGGGAAAGTCCAGAAAAGCACACACACACACACACACACACACACACACACACCCCTGCCAGGGGTCAGTGAGCAATTGCATAACCCTCTTTTTATCTGGGCTGTTGACCGAGCCATTCACTCTGTGTTTGCTGTGCTGCCGTGAGCAAAGCTGGTTGCCCAGGCAACCGTAATCTGGGAGCAGAGCTGGCCCCACCGGTGGTCAGCGACAGCAGGCTTTGTCTGTCTGGGCCACCCGTTACCCAATGAACGGCTAGACTGAAAATAGCACCTTCGGTAAACATGACCTAATGAGAGTGGCAGCCTCCAACCGCCGGGGAGGCACCGGAAGAGTCTGCCTGGGAGCCAGGGCTCTCAGTGGGACAGAGCTTCGTCCACTCAAAGAAGTCCTTGTCACCAAGGGTCTCTTGGGGATTGCATTGGTGACATAAAACTGTGCGCCTCCAGGGCCAAGGGCTTATCTTTGGATGGGCTGTCTTTTCTTTTGAAATCTGTGTAATGAGATAAAGTGGGAGCTCTGCGGGGGACGCCGGTGGACAATTGTAGTCCCTCTGAAGTCCCTGGAGCCCGGACGGGAAGGCTGGGAGGAGCAGAGGTGGGTTAGAGAGGGAAGCCCCCCTCAGGGGCCTCTGACCCCAGCTGGCATCTGCAGGGGGCTCCTTCCAATGGACCCACGGAGTCGCGCCTTGAGGGCCGTCCTCACTCCACCCTCTGCAAGCAGACCCTCGGAGTAGCGAAGGTGGGGGCCCTGCTCCCTCACCTGCGCCCTCATCACACCCCCAGCTCAGAGGCGATCACAGCTCCCAAGGTTTCTGCTGCTCCTCTCAGTCCGTATCTAACGAGTGCATTGTCCGGTGCTGGCACACTTGTGAGTTCTAGCATGGAAGTGTGAGTCCAGGCTGATACAAGAAAGTCACAAATAGAACATCTAGAATCTTCCAGAGCCACTGAATACCTGATTTCCTTCACATTCCTTTCGCCAGAGGCAAGTGTTCAGCCTCCTGGGTGAAACCCCACATCCCAAATCAAAGTACCTGGATTTGATACAGGGCTCCGGGTCCTGATTCCGGCTCTCTGCTCATGTAGACCCTGGGAGGCAGCGGTGATGGCTCAGGTCACTGGGTCCCTGCCACTCATGGGGAATACCTGGATTGAGTTTCTGGCTACAGATTCAACCTAGTCCCACCTTGGCTGTTGTGGGCACTTGGGGAGTGAATTAGCAGATGGGCGCTCTCTCTCTCTCTCTCTCTCTCTCTCTCTCTCTCTAACAAGTAAATCAGCATTTTAAAATCAGTTAATAAAATTCCTTTTGCCAAATAGACCACTCCAGAGGTAGTGGAAAATCACGGATTGTATGAGATACACAACCAGACAGAACTAGTTTTAGCACAAAAACACTTTCCTAAGTGGCACTCCATCCAGGGCTGCTCCCCTACCCCGCAGGAGCTGTGTCCCTGTTGATCAGGTGGAGGATTTTCCCCATCGGTGTCTCTCCCTGGCTTTGGGCCTCTGAATGAGCCAGGAAATGTCTTAGACATCCAGTTGCCCTAGCTACATCACACACACGCACACACACACACAGACACAGACACCCTGGGGTCCCGGCCAGAGAATGGATTTTCATGGAATTTTTCCTCCGTCTCAGAGACACAACCACAGTTCAGAGGCACTGGTGTGATGAATCCACACAACGCACGCCCTTTCAAAATAACGAGACAAGCATGAGAACCCCATCTGCCCCCACCCCCCATGACTGTATTAACTTGAGACCTGGTGCCATGTTTTGGGCGATTGTCCCTTGAACTCATGCACGACTTTAATGGCCAAAGTCTCGGTTGAATAGTTCTAAGAGGGAAGAAACTTAATCCAACTTCGGTACTCAGAGGAGGGGCCTAGAAAGTGACGTGCTTGCATTCAGACATGAGTGGAGTCCACATGATTGAACCCTGGTGACTTTACAAAGAGTGACACACGCAGAGACAGACACCTGTGTCCCATCTCTTGCAGCAGCCCAAGGACTTGGGCCACCTTCTACTGCATTCCCAGGCCATAGCAGAGAGCTGGATCGGAAGTGGAGCAGCCAGGGCTCGAACCGGCGCCCACATGGGATGACAGCACTGCAGACAGTGGCTTTTCCAGCTGCGCCACAGCGCTGGCCCCGTGACCAATCAACTCCTACAGCACAGGCGACTTCCTCATTCCACAATCCTTCATCTAATTGTCCCACGTGGCTCAGGAACTCACCTGCCAAGCAGTGCTATACAAAAGCCCACCATGATGAGAATTCATTGTTTCCCAGGAAAATAGAGAGGGAAAACCAGCTGGTAGGAGTCACAGAGGACAAACAATGTTTACAAGTACTCTTGGGGAAAAAAATGGGTGAGGGCGTGGTGCCTGGCGAACAGGAGACACTCGGGTTGCCCTGACCTTGACTCCTCAGTCTCAACTACTCTTGTGTCTGGCTGAGCCAGAGAAAGGCCTGCAGCTGATCTAGTAGCCTGGGTAAGAGCATGCCCATCAGTCTGTATCAGATCACCAAGAGCTCTAACCCTCTCCCCCCAGCAGGTGCAGCCACATTGGCTCTGGTACCTGCTGGTCAAAGCTCATTGCTATCTTCTCTCAAGGCTTACTAATTAGTCTGCATCAATGTCATCCTATTCTAAGATGTGCTTTATGGTTTATGATAAGCACATCAATGCATAAAGCATAAGATATCTTTTTTGCAGTGCTGGATTTTTTTTTAAAGATTTATTTATTTATTTGAAAGTCAGTGTTACACAGAGAGAAGGAGAGGCAGAGAGAGAGAGAGAGAGAGAGAGAGAGAGAGGTCCTCCATCCAATGTTTCACTCCCCAATTGGCCTCAATGGCCAGAGCTGTACCAATCTGCCAAGCACTTGGGCCATTTTCTACTGCTTTCCCAGGCCATAGCAGAGAGCTGGATCAGAAGTGGAGCAGCCAGGACTCGAATCGGCACCCATATGGGAGCCAGCATTGCAGACAGCGAGATGTCCCATGCAGCATTATGTAGATGTCCCACACTGCATTATGGGATGTAGATGTCCCATGCAGCATCTTAACCACTGTGGCAAATGCTTGTTTCTTTGAAAGAGATTTGTTAAAAGATAAACAGGAGGTAGCAGATTTCAGGGAGCCCTCCCAGCCACAGGAACGGCCACAGCCTACCACGCGTGGTTCACTTCATCAGCAGCCCTTCCCTGAAGTACCGAGTGTTGGCCACAGCAGCCATCTCTGCCTGTCGAAAGCCACATGCTTTCCCAGGCACATTAGCAGGGAGCTGGATCAGAAGTGGAGCAGCCAGGATTCGAACTGGTGCGCACACAGCATGTCGGCAACACAGGCTGCAGCTTAACCAGCTGCCTCCGAATGGCTGGTCCCAAGCGTGTGACTTGTGACAGTCATGATGCTTGGCTGTAACTTCGCTCCCACCCTGTCATTCCAACAGAAAGAAAGAAAGGTAACCCAGCATGCCACACGAGCAATGCCACCAACCCCCTGGTCCCACGGAAACTCTCACTGCGGTGGTGTTGGGGACCAGCTGGGGACAGAGCAGCACCACTGTGTTGGGGAGGGGAGTGACAGCTATTCTTGGTGCCCGCAGCCCCATGTCATGCCATGGTGTTTTTCCATAGGGACTCTGCCTGTCCTGGGAGCTTGCACTGCTTTTCATTAAAAAAAAAAAAAAAAGGAAACGTGGGAAAGTGTCCACTCATGACCCAGCGTGACGCCACCCTTAGCCCTGCTAGGACCCATGTCACAGCTTCCCGGAGGTCTGAGGCTGGCCCTAATTGGCTGTATAAATTCACACGTGGTTTTTCATCACAGATCGATACACACACCCAGCTCCTGCCCGGGGCTACCGTCTACTCTGCTTCCCAAATTCCACCGCAGGACAATCGTCCCTGTCTCTGCAAAGCCCCCAGCTGTTCCGCTCCCCCCACCCTGATCCTCCATGGCCATGCTCTGTGCACCCACTGCGCCCTGGCCAAGGCTCCCCCTCTTGGCGTCTTTCTGGGTGATGCAGGTTCAAGTTTGTCTTCCTAGGGAGATGTTTTGAGATTCAGAGAGATCGGAGCCACAGAGTTCAGATTCAGTCCAAAGTGCAGCCCCAGCCCATTTCCAGCCCATGCTGGGGTGGGGGTGGGGGCAGGGGTGGGGCGCCCATGGTGCTTTTGGGGGCACGGCGCTCTGGCTGGCCCGCGACCCACTCCCGGGGAGATGAATGCCATTCCCAGTCTTGCTCTCGACATGAAATGCCAGTGACTGCTTATTAAATTGCTCTTCAAAGGGGAAACGCTTGGCAGGCAAGTATCATTAAAAAGCAAACCAAAGGGGAGTGCAGAACCTCCAACAAAGCCCCCAGACCACAGCGGCGGCCACTGCCACTAGGAGCCCCCCACTTACCTTCATCTCAGCCCAGGGAGGGGAACTACACACTGTCCAATTTAAGTGCTTCCAGGAGAAATGGGAAGGCAGCCCTTACCCAACTCCACGGCCTCAACTCCAGGACATCACACACGAGTGACATTGAACATGAAAGACGGCCCCTCCCGTGAAGACCTTGCACGACCCTCCTGGGGAAGCTGAACTAATCACGGGGAACAATTACCATCCCCAGCCCGAGTATCCATGACGCAGCCACAAGCTCCATTGCAAATACTCCTTGGCTCGGCTGGTAATTCTTTGACAAAAGTTGCAAGAAAAAGAAAAAGTGGTCTAGGCCAGCACTGTGGCGTAGCGGGTAAAGCTGCCGCCTGTAGTGCTGGCATCCCATATGTGCGCCGGTTCGAGTCCTGGCTGCTCTACTTCCTATCCAGCTCCCTGCTATGGCCTGAGAAAGCAGTAGAAGATGGCCCAAGTGTTTGGGCCCATGCACCTGTGTGGGAGACCCGGAGGAAGCTCCTGGCTCCTGGCTTCGGATCGACGCAGCTCTGGCCATTACGGCCATCAAGGGAGTGAACCATCGGATGGAACACCTCTCTCTCTATCTCTGCCTCTCTCTGTAACTCTTTCAAATACATTTTTTAAAAAATGAATCTTTAAAAAAAAGAATATGAAATGGGAATCCCGGGTCCTTCTGCCACAAACCTGGTTGTGATGGCCGGCACGGCCCCCGGGGTGTTGATCTGTGAACTGAGGGAGGCTGTGACCCAGGGGCTCCAGGTTTCCTCTGCGTCTCTCCATCTGGGAATTCTGGGAGCCGAGCAACTGCTGGAGAGCTGGACACCTTGGCTCAGTCACTCGTCCACTCACTGCAACAAGCACCTGTTGAGCAGGACCCCCGGGCCAGGCACTGCTGCAGGCTACAGAGCCAAAGCTGTGAGCGGGCGGGACGTCCCTCTGCCTCACAAAGCCCTGTACTATCCTCTTGGATCGGCCTTGTGGCACAGCAGGTGAAGCTCCTACTCGCAACACCATATTGGAGCGCCAGTTCCAGTCCCTGCTGCCCGCTTCTGATCCAGCTTCCTGCTAATGCACCTGGGAAGGCAGCAGAAGACGGCCCAGGGACTTGGAGTTCCAGGCTCCTGGCTTCAGCCTGGTCCAGCCCTAACTCTTGTGACCACATGGGACGTGAACCAGGACACTGAACATCTCTCCGTCTGTCCCTCCCTTTCTCTCTCTGTCACTCTGCCCTTCAAATACATCCTTTTTGATAAAGTGATTGTTTCGAAGCCAGTGTAAGAGAAGCAGTGGGTGCACTGGTTCGTGGAACTAGTACTTTGGAGACACACTAGCTTTGCACCACTCATTCCCTTCACAGTTGCCAGTCCGAAGGGTGCTGGTAGCAGACAACTCCACACTGGCAGTGGCTTAAAGCTACCAGGTTTTATTTCTCATTCATTCCACGTGTCCCCTGAGAGCTAAGCAGGACACTGGGGGTGTGGGTGGAGGGAGCTCACTCGCAGATACTGGTGTACCCAAGTGGGTAAAGCAGTCTGTGCCGCCGAGGTTACTGGTCACTGTGCCAGGGAGAGAGGAAGACTCTGCAGATACTCAGATGGGAGGAGGAATCTTCCTGTACGGAGGTCACCAGGCTTCCGGCCCGAACATGCTGGCCACGCTAGTCCTGGTCCCCACCAGTGGGCCAGGATGTAGGATCCTACCATGCGCCCAGGAGAAGGGAGAACAGCAATCATGATTGAGACAGATACGAAATATGAGTGGGACCAGCTCTGTGGCACAGCAGTTAAAGCCACCACTTGCAGTGCTGGCATCCCATATGCACGCCGGTTCGAGTCCCGGCTGCTCCACTTCCAATCCAGCTCTCTGCTGTGGCCTGGTAGGACAGTGGAAGATGGCCCAAGTCCTTGGGCCCCTGCACCCACGTGGGAGACCCGGAAGAAGCTCCTGGCTCCTGGCTCCTGGCTTCAGATCAGCCCAGCTCTGGTTGTTATGGCCAACTGGGGAGTGAACCCGCAGATGGAAGACCTCTCTCTCTCTCTCTCTCTCTCTCTCTCTGCCTCTCCATCTCCCTCTGTAATTCTGCCTCTCAAATAAATAAGTAAATCTTTTAAAAAAAAAAAAAAGATAGATATGAAAAGGCCAAAAGACCTGGTTTCAAGTCTCAGAGAGTTTGCCTGCTAACAGAATTATCTCATCCCAAAGAAACTAAAAGTTACACCTTCTTTTTAGAAGAGGAACCTGACAATACCTTGGGGAAGCACAATTATTTTGCTTTTTACACCATCACGGCAAAAGCGCCCATTTGCTTGGCTGGATACCTTCCGTTTCTTTGTGGAGGGTTTCCAGGCTGGGTAGCAGGACGCAGAGGTCTTCCTGTCCCCGGGACACGACATGAACGCTCCAAAAAGAGAAAATCTGAGCGACAGAGTCCGCTGGCCTTCTGCACACGAGTAGCTGTAGTAACTCGGTCTCCCTTCCCTCTCCTTAATCCCACAGGGGGATCCCACAAGCTAGGTCAACTCCAAGGTCAAGAGCAGAGCTGGGAGGCTGATGCATTTACACCATAGCAATGAGCCAGCAATACAGGCACCACAATGGGCTCACAGTGCCAGCGACACAGCCAGAAGCTTTTCTAATAAACTCTACGTCCGCTTCAACTACCAAATGCCCCACCACCGCCCCCAAAACACCTACCCAGCTACAGCCGTCCTATGTCGACAGGCAAGAGGGCACTTTGTGGCAGGCTGATTGGATAGCACGGATTTGATGAGCTGGATTAAGACTGCCTGGGATGCCCATAGCCTGGGCAGGAGTCTCCGGGTCCAAGTAAAGTCCCTGCCACTCATGCAGGGGACCCAGATGGGGCTTGAGCCTGGCCCAACCATTCCTGTTGCTAAGGGGTCGTAGCAGAATGCCTACCGGGTTTTCTAGGCCAACCCAGGACAACGTCCAGAGGATGGAATCCAACACAGGGGGAATGCGTTTCCCACCGGGCCAGGGGTGATGAGCAAGAGATCCCCCACTCGGGACAGTTCCTCTGCCTCCTTCTCTCCCACCCGCCGCCCTCATCCTCCATCCACGCACCTTGTCACTCAGGTAGCATAGGCGCATGCGCTAAGTCAGCCACCCCCTCCTCGGCTGCCGGGGTGCGGATGAGACCACGCTCACCCACTTAGAAGACTGAGTCTCCCAAAGAACCCCAGAGTGAGTGTGGTTCCCGAAGACCCCTCCCAGGACACGCACACACGAGCTCAAAGACACGTGTGCCTGTTGCTGCAGCTGTAAACCTGAGGTTAGGGGCCACTGTGCCCACCCCCATCCAGGACACAGCCCAGCCCTTGTTGCACTTGGCCGAGCCCAGCCCTTTACTGCAGAGTGTGTGTCTCCAGGACATGCATCCCACATACATGCTCCGACACACGTGGGGAGGACGTAGGGGACAGGGCGAGGCGGGTATCACTGCACTGACCATCTGCCAACCCTCAGAGCCTCTGTGAAATACAGGCAGCATCAGGGCATCCCCCATGATGCTTTTCTCTGAGTCACCGGGACACCTCTTTCGGCATCAGGGAGCCCAGAGCCTACCGCTACCTGCTGTGCCTTCTCTAAGGATAGGGGCTTGCCGTGGCTGCCGGCGTGAGGTGAGATTCCACCGAGGGAAACCTAAGCCGCCCAGAGCCCAGAGCATGCGAGCGGGGCAGCAGCCCAGCTTCCTTTCTGAGCAATCCTGCTCTCCTCCGTGGGTGCGCCCACCTCCCTTGCTCCCGGTCCACGCCGTCTTCTGTTTTGACTCAGAGCCAATTCAGAAGGCACCTGCTGGAGCGCTCGTCTTACAAACACGGGAGACAAGGATCGCAGAAGCTGCACCTGCCTCCTCACTCGCCACACACCACAGGGCGATCCCTCACACCCACAGCTGGGCGGCTCAGGGCAAAGACGGCAAACCAGTCTCACCTCCATTCAATCTGTGGGGCATTCTGGAGCACCGTGTTAAGAAAGCTTCTGAGGCTGACTTCAAGCAGCTCCGGGGGCCGTTTCTATCCTTGACCAAGTTCATACGGGGATGGAAAGACTGCGGGGGGGTGGGCAGTTGTGGTGTGGACTCAGCAGAGTCGCCACTTGCGTTCTGGGAGACATGGCATCCATTTTTGTAGTCAAACTGTCAAGCATTTGAAGGCTGGTTTACTACCTTCGTGGCTGTGTGATCTTGGGTAAGTGGCTTACCCTCTCTGAGTCTCAGGAAATCTTATCACTGAGTGAAGATCCTACTGAAAATGAAGCAAATGGGGGGAAAACAGATGTCACACCTACAAAGAGAGGCAGAGGGGCTGAGCCTTGGCCAAGACCACAGAGTGGAGTGGACACAGAGCAGCCACCAGGGCAATGCCCCTGCAGAGGTAAGGTTTGCAGGGCCAGACAGGAAGAGGAAACCCACTGGAAGGGGACAATGACAACCAACACACTCCAAGAGGATAGTGGGGGACTCAAGAGCTCCACGTGGGGCTGGCACCTTTACTCCAGCCGAAGAAGACTGTAGGTAGCCAGACATCGGCAAATAAGGCCCCATCTTCACGCCCGCTCGCTGCCTTGGGGGCACAGGGATGGCAGCGGCCAGTCCCGTTCTCCTAGGCACCGCCTTGGCCCCTGTTCCAGGTACCACTTTCCCGTGTGCGGCGCCAGAGGCAAGTCCGACAATGGAGCAGCTCCTGGCCAGCAACACGGTGAGCGTCTGGGTTAGGCCGGGGATAACAAGGGTCAGAGTCAAGGGCAGTGGGGGCCAATCCAAGAGGGAAAAGAGCTCCAGAGCTGACCATGGTGGTCCCGTGGGGTGGATCCCAGAGCGTGGCTTCAGATGAGGAAGGATGCAAGGCAGGACCTACAAGAGGTAGGAAACACCGTCAGCCATCAGGAAAAGACGTGGGACAGACGGCAGGAGCCGCTGAGCCCAGCCAGGCTGTGTCGCCCTGCAAGGGGCAGTGTCCTGGACTGGGGAGCGAGCCCTTGGCTCAGTGTCTAGGGAATGAGAAAGGGGACTTTGCACATGGCGCCGAGAGCCAGCAGCGAGTGCTTTCCGGAAATGCCACGGAACCGATGAACTCACCACTGATTAGGGTGAGCGCTGCTCTGATCAGGCACAAGTAGGCGCTGTGCGATAGTTCTCAGCGAAGGAAGCTTGCTCATGAGCAGGAAGGTGTTTGAAAACTTGTGCAATGTGGACAAAGGGTCAGGAATAGTCTCAAATGGATGCTTGTTCATAAATAGGGTTTTTTTTTTTATTGTTGTTGTTTCTTTTTTAGAAAAGCAAATACTTGGGGGCCGGCATTGTGGTGTAGCAGGTGAAGCCACCAACTGTGATATTGGCAACATATATGATGCTGGTTCAAGTCCTGGCTGCTCCACTTCCAATCCAGCTCCCTGCTAATGCACCTGAGAAAGCAGCAGAAGATGGCCCAAGTGCTTGAGCACCTGTCACCCATGTGGGAGACATGGAGAAAGCTCCTGGCTCCTGGCTTCAGATTGGCACAGCTCCAGCCATTGCAGCCACTTAGAGGGAGTGACCAGCAAATGGAAGGTCTCTCTCTCTCTCTCTCTCTCTCTCTCTCTCTCTGTAAATCTGTTTTTCAAATAAATACTTGAAAATAGTTTAAATGCAAATACTATGTGATATTCAGAAAGGAAAGGAGGGCGAGGCTTCACCCCTCCACACAGTGCTCATGGGAGCTGACAGGCTGGGACATCAATGCACACACGTATAGGTCAATGAAAATTACCCAGGCTGGGCATTTCGCCTAGCAGTTAAGACACCTACACCTCATACCAGCGGGCCTGGGTTCAAGTCCTGATTCTGCCACCCACCCTAGCTTCCTGCTAGCGTGCACCCTGGGAAGCTGCCACGGTGGCTCAAGTGGTTGGGTGTCTGTCGGCTTCCTGGTAGACCTAGACTTAGTTCCCAGCTTCTGGCTCTGGCCCCTGCCCAGTCCCAGTAGCTATTGGCATTTGGAGAGTAAACAATGGATGGAAAATCTCTCAGATCTCTGTGTGTGTGCGTGTGTGTGTTTCCTTTCTCTCTCCACCTCTCAAATAGACAAATACTGTTTAATTTTAGAAGTAGAAGCCACCAACAATAACAGAGGAACAACCTAGGGGACACAAAGAAGGAGCCAACCTCCACAGTAGCTGGTGGATCGGGGCCGGCTGTATTAAGGCAGGGGATTTTGGGGTCTCGACGCCCCCAAGAGTGACCTTGCCCTACAGACTGCTGGCCCCTGGAGGCTCCACGGCCAGGATTTGTAGGGTAAGAAGGAGCTGTAGGGACCGTGTGCCAAGATAGCAGCTGTGTGTGCTTTTCTGGGGTGAAGACTCCTCTCTTCGATCCAATGCCAAACAAGTCCTTGACCCAAGCACACGTGCATTACAAAGACAAGATCCGAGGCTGGTGGGGAGGAAGGAGCAACAGGTGGAGGGCAGACGCTCCTTCCAACAGGAGGTCTGTTATGGCGGTGGAAGCAGAGCAGGAAAGGTGGGGGAAGATATTCCCTGAGACGCAGCCCTGGGCATTCTGAGCACCGGGAGCTGAAATCCACGTTGATGGAAGTCAGATCTGGTAGTCACGGCAGAGGGATGGGCAGGACTCCAACTCCCTGCTAACACAGACCCTGGGAGACAGCAGGTGGCAGGTGGTGGCTCTGGAACTTGGGTTCCTGCCATCTGCAGGGGAGACCTGGGTGCAGTTCCCAGCTCTCAGCTCCCGCCTCTATCCCAAGGCCAGTGTGGGCATTCCGGGAGTGAACCGGTGAGTGGGAGTGCTCTCTCTGCCTCCCTCTTTCTCTCTCTGCCTCTCACTCTTTGATACAGTAAAAATGGCATCCAGAAATTTATTCTAAAGAAATAAAAAAGAGAGGTGCCAAGTACGCCTCTGCAAAAATTGTTGGTCCCACCATCCTTCCTAATAGTAAAAGCAACTTGAGTGTCCAACCAAGGACAGAGTAGAAGCTGAGCAGATGCGCAGTGGGAAGGGGTGTTAAAATGACAGGGCTTGGGGGCTGGCGTTGCGATGCCACGGGCTAAGCCACAGCCTGCAGTGCTGGCATCCCACACGGGCACCAGTTTGAATCCCGGCTGCTCCACTTCCAATCCAGCTCCTTGCAAATGTGCCTGGGAAAGCAGCGGAGGACGTTTCAAGTCCTTGGGCCCCTCAAACCACTTGGGAGACCCGGGAGAAGCTCCTGGCTTCAGCCTGTTGCAACCCACCACAAATCTTTGCCTTCCAAATAAATAAATCTTTTTAGAATAATCACGGGGTGGGGCTGGCACTGTGGCGTAGCAGGTAAAGCCGCTGCCCGCAGCACTGGCATCCCACATGGGTGCCAGCTTAAGACCCCACTGCTCCGCTTCCGATCCATCTCTCTGCTTTGGCCTGGGAAAGCAGTGGAGGATGGCTCAAGTCCTTAGGCCCCTGCACTCGCCTGGGAGACCCGGAGGAAGATCCCTGGCTCCTGGCTTCCGATCAGTGCAGCTCCGGCCCTTGTGGCCAATTGGGGAGTGAACCAGCAGATGGAAGACCTCTCTCTCTCTCTCTCTCTCTCTCTGCCTCTCCTTCTCCCTCTGTGTGTACCTTTGACTTTCAAATAAGTAAATAAAAATATTTTAAATTTTTTTTTAAAAATCACAGGGGTGACACCACAGATGCACAGGGGAGGGCAAGGGGGTGGGGTATCCACTGGGAGAAAAGATGAAATTTGTATCCCAACTTAACACCATGCACAACAATCACTCCTTGGAGACTTAGAGAACTAACTGTGAAAGATGGAACCCCAAAATTTTAGAAGAATATAAAAGGAACCTCTTTATGGCTTCAAAGTCAGAGTGGATCTCTTAGAACACAGAAACCTTAAAAGAAATGGACAGCTTTGTTTTGTCCCCAGCTGAATTTATTCCAAGTTCTTGTCTCAGTAAGGAGATGAATTCAAGGCAGAGATACACACAAAGAGCAAGAGTGGGAGGATTTATTGGAAGAGAGGGCACCCTCCCGAGGGTGAAGATGAGCCACCTCACTGGGGAACACTGTCCCCACCCACGTACCCACTTCAGTCGCCCCTTACTGAATGCACAAATCAGGGGAAGCTTGGGCGGGGTGCGGTGGGCGTGTGGTCTCCTGGAAGGTTTCATGGCGTCTGCAGGCGGAACACATCTCAGTGTCTTCTGCCTGCTGGGGAATGAGGCCGGGGCATGATGGGAAGGTGGAGGTGCTGAGTCAGCGCGGAGGAGGGTGGGGTTTCAGCCGTGCGTGGCTGCAGACAGGGGCTTCTCAGCTCCTTTGTACACTCGCGATCTCCCACCTTTCCCACGGAAGTTTCACTACATTGAGAACTTTTTCAACCACAGACCCCAGAAAGAGAGTGAAAATAGAAAGCCTCCACCCGGGAGATCCCGCCTGAAATGCTTGGAACCAACAAAGAATTCTTCCAAACAGTTAAGAAAAAGACAAACAAGCTCTCAAGCAAATATGTAGAGATGGGAATGGGGATTTTACAAAGGAGAGAAAGAATGAATCTACCACTCAGGGAAATGCAAGTCTTCAGAAACACTAGAGGGGCAGTTTCACTTTTTTCTTAAGATTTATTTGTTTATTTGAAAGGCAGAATTACAGAGAGAGATGGGGGGAGGGAAGGAGGGAGGGAGAGATAGAGAGAGAGAGAGTGAGAGAGAGAGGGAGAGAGAGAGAGGGAGAGAGAGAGAGGGAGAGAGAGAGAGAGAGTCTTCCAGTCACTGATTCACTCCCCAAATGGCCGCAACAGAAAAGGCTGGGCCAGGCCAAAGCCAGGAGCCAGAACCTCCATCTGGGTCTCCCACGTGGGTGCAGGGGCCCAAGCACTTGAGCCGTCACTGCTGCCTCCCAGGATGTGCGTTAGAAGGAAGCTGGCTCGGGAGCAGAAGAGCCAGTTCTCAAACCAGGCACTCCAGTATGCAATGCTAGTGTCTCAGAGAGCAAATGAACCACTGGGCCACACGCCCACCCCTTCAGCACCTCTTGCGCACTGCTTATGGGTGGATCATTTCACACAACCAAGTGGAAAAGTCGTTTGGCTTACTCCTATGAAGATGGGTGACCCTGTAACCCGGTGACCCCATGGAAGGAGTGTGGACATGGGGGGCTCCTGGCACAGATGCAGCAATGTGCGTAGTGGATTGAAGACCTAACCCTCCACCCCCAGCTCCTGCCCTCCCCAGAGCCTCAGAACATGGCCTCCTTTGGAGATAGACCTTTCAGACAGAATTATTTAAAAAGAGCTAATAGATGGGCTCTTAGTCCAACATGGCTGGTGTCCTTGCAGGAAGAGAAGACACCGACAAACACAGGACAAAGCCCCTGGGACAAGGGAGGCAGCAGAGTCAATGGCCGATGTTTCTGCAACCCCAGGCCTCTTGGCATCACCAGAAGCTAAGACAAGGGCATGGGAAAGATTTCCTTCTGGAAACTTCAGACAGAGTAGGGCCCTGCCAAGGCCTGGATGTCAGATTCCACAGCCCTGAACAGGTTTCTATTATTTAAAGTCACCCACATACATCAGTTCCTTAAGGCGGTCCCCAGAAACGAACACATCACACTGTTTGCAATGGCCAGAGAATGTCCACAGACACACGGGAACTCCACCCTCCCCAGGACACTTGACAAACTCTTGGCGTGCGATGGACAACTACACAGCTACAAGGACCTGGAGCGCTGCACGGGACTGCAGGGAGACTGCCACCTTTTCTCACACTCATTGGAATTCTGACCATGCTCTGCAGTCTGTGCCAGGCCCTGCCTCCTTCTCAGCGAGGAGAGCCCCACGCATGGCCTCACTGCCTAACCCCAGAACCCTGCTGTCACCCTTCACGGTAGGTGGCGCCTGCCTTAGTGTGAAGATAGGACTGCCATTCAAAGCCATTTAAAGTCTAAGCTTAGGTCACTTAGCCCAGCCGTCCAGGACCCATCAGTCCCATAAAACATACTTGCCTCCCCCCACCAAAAAAAGCTCATGTAACAGGCCAAATCATGCTATTTCGGGGTCTGTAGCAATTAACTTGACTCATGATTGTATTTAATTCATTTTATTTTCCTCATTCTAGTCTCTTGATTGGGACCAGCACTGCGGAATAGCAGGTAAAGCCGCCACCTGCAGTGTTGGCATCCCATTGGGGCACTGGTTCCAGTCCCAGCTGCTCCACTTCTAATCCGGCTCCCTGCTATGGCCTCGGAAAGCTGTAGAAGGTGATTCAAGTCCTTGGGCCCCTGCACCCATGTGGGAGACCTGGAGGAAGATCCTGGCTCCTGGCTTCAGATCAGCCCAGTTCCTGTCATTATGGCCAACTGGGGAGTGAACCAGTGGTTGGAAGACCTCTCTCTCTCACTTTCTCTCTCTCTCTCTCTCTCTCTCTCTCTCTCTCTCTCTCTGCCTCTCCTTCTTTCTCTGTGTAATTCTGATTTTCAAATAAATAAATAAACCTTTTGTAAAAAAAAGCTGACATTTAAGAGTGCCTGATTTTAAAAAAAATTGATTGATTCTGAAAGTCACAGTTACAAAGAGAGAGGCAGAGAGACAGAGAGAGAGGTCCTCCATCTGCTGGTTCACTCCACAGATGGCCACAACAGCCAGGAGCTTCATCCAGGTCTCCCAAATCAGGGGCAGGAGCCCAGACACTTGGGCCATCTTCCATTGCTTTTCCCAGGCCATTAGCAGGGAGCTTCCTAAGCAAGGCGGACTAGCTCTTTTTCCGCGTTTGCTTCGCTTGCACGTCAGCGCACGGCTGGCACAGGCAGCGACTTGGGCTGTCCTCATGCAGGCTTCCAGTGTGCTCAGAGAAGATCCCTGCCTGCCGCCTGCCTTCCTCGGATGTGAGACGCATTCCTTCTTGTGAGTCCAACCCTCACGCAACGGTGTGAAGTCGACTGTAAGGCACAACATGAAACTTCATGGACCCGTGCCCCAGAAGCTGAAATACAAGGGTGTTTCAAAAACTAATTTTCAGTAAAATGGAATTAAACTCTAACTTTATTTTTGGCACACACACACACACACACACACACACACACAAACTTTGGAAACCCATACATGTTTTGTTCATAATATGCATTTTTATAAACTTTTTGAAGACCCCTTATATTCATGGATTTTGAAAATTTCTGCACCAAAATAAACATGTTTTAATTCCATTTTCCATGAAACTTTTTGAAATCCCCTTGACTTTCAAAAGCTGTATCCATATAAAATTAACACAAAAATATACAACAACCGAAGTCTTTTCTGGGACAATTTGGATTTTAAAATGTATGATCCCAACTTGGCAGGCTGGTTTTCATTTGAAGAGTTTATTCCCTCTGCTTACTGCCTTCTCCTGTGTCTGGCATCACTGCTCTAGAACTGAGAACAAAATAGGAAGATACTTCAAACCTCTCGGGGAAAATGGAATTGAAAGATAAATTTACGTAGCTGCAAAAAAAGTTTCAAAACCCATGCCTCTGAGGGTTCTTCAAAAAGTTCATAAAAATGTATAAGAGAAAAACAAAATTTGCATGGAATCCAGATTTTTTTTTGCGGGGCCAGCATTGTGGTAGAGCAGGTAACGCCTCCACCTGCAGTATTGGCATCTCACATGGGCACTGGTTTTGTGTCCTGGCTGCTCCACTTCTGATGCAGCTTCCTGCTAATAGCCTGGGAAAAGCACTGAACCATGGTCCAAGTCCTTGGGCTCCTGCCACCCACATGGGAGACCCGGATGAAGCTCCTGGCTCCTGGCTTCAGCTTGGTCCAGCCCTGGCCATTGGGGCCAACTGGAGAGTGAACTAGCAAATCAATCAATCAGTCAATCAATATCTCTCTCTCTCTCGCTCTCTCTCTCTAATTCTGACTTTCAAATAAATAAATAAATCTTTTAAAACATCAAATATTTTGGCACCAAAATATACTTATTTTTAGTTCCATTTTCAGTAAATGTTTTGAAGCACCCTTGTGTACTGAGTTGGATCCTTGGCTGACTTTCTACCTATGTGAATAGAAATCTCGTAAAAGTCTAACCTGGGGGAGCCACACCATGGATAAAGGAACTCAGAGCCAACCCTGGAAATCTGTGTCCCGCCCAAGGAAGCCTTTGTTTCCCCAACATTGAGTCATGATGTCACCAATGACATCACGCTGTTTAGGTCTGGTAAACTTGACATGATTATTTGGGTTCCTGCCACCCCACTAACAGGACAGGTGCTAGGCGAACAGATGCATAATTATGATGGCAATAAAAGTCACTGATGGCCAGGGGGAAAGCCATTATCTCCACACCCAGACAGACAGAGGCCAGCCGGCTGGGTCTGCAGAATTCCCACAGCCCACCCCGGCATGGGCACTGGATCCTCTGTGGGAGTTGTCATCCCAGCCCCGAGCTAATGGCATTAATCATTAGCCAATGTAGAAAGGTTAATGGGTGGCTGGAGGGAGAGGAATGCTTTTATGAAGTTGGTGCCTGGGAACTGGAGCACTGGGCCCTGAGTGTGACCTCTCCATGGACAAGAGCAGCCACCCAGCTCCCCCCACACCTCGGCGCAGTCGCCCAGGGAAGCACTTCCTGCCACCCCTGAGAGTGGGCGGGTCCTCAGCACCCTGCCTCATCGAGATCCCAGCTTCATCATCCCTCCTAAGCCATCGCTTTCCCGACGAATGCCTTGTAAATTAAAAATGGGCCTGAGTCATCCTTTTTATCTTCAAAGTAGCTGGGACAGGTTTTGGGGTTGGCGATGCAATCCAGGCCACCCCAAGTGCCCCTGCCTGGGAATCCGTTCTGGAGAACGCTGCTGACGGTGCCTCCCACTGGGTTCCACGGAAAAAAACTCTCCTGGTTGTGGCAGGGGGTGATCTTCCCTGCTGGGTACCACACAGAGATGGAGAAGTCAGTGTGCAGCACCTTGGGAAGCTGTGTGTAGATTTCAGAAAGGAGGAGTGGAACAAGGAGTGACAGTGGGCGTGAGCCAGAGGAGTGGGACACTGGAGGCCCCTGGTCCATGGGGGAGGCTCCCTGATAGAACCAGAGAAGCAGAGGCCCATTGGGGAACAGGTGGGTTGTCGTGACAACAGGACCACAATCGAACACCCATCCAAAGTGGACTCTGGTAGGCAGGGGACTGCTGGAGCCACAGGTAAAGAGCCAGCAGAGTGTGTGTGTGTGTGTGTGTGCCTGCATGCACATGTGTGGGTGTGCACACGTATGTACACACATGTGCGTGCAGATGTGCATGTGTCTATAGGAGTGTATGGGCGTGCCCTGTGTGCATGTGTGATTTTGGTAATGGGCTCCCCCATTCCTGGGGACATCATTCTTGAATGTATTCTGCCTAATTTAATAAACTCCACCACCACGCGGCAGGTGTTAGGAACTCTCTGGCACACATAACTGCTTCCACCTAGGAGAGGCAACAGACAACAGATAATTAGTTACTAGAAGCGATCCCAAGTTCTGCACACAAGCAGAGCGACATGGTGGAAAGAAGAGGGGCAGAGAAGGACTTTGGACAGGGTGGCCAGGGATGGCCTCTCTGAGGATGTGACACTGATATCGCACCCAGTGATGGAGGAAGAATTGAAAGAAGTGCCCCAGCAAGCAGGTGGAAAAGCTGGTGCCGGTGCCTGCAATGGCCAGGAAGATCCAAATGACCTTAACCTTGAGGCCCGGGCCCACAGTCTGAGACCAGCTCTCCTCTGCGGACTTTTTGGAGAATTGCTGAGGCGCAGGTGGTGGGTGCCATCCACCTGCCCGTGCCGGGACTCACCTGAGATCCTCCAGCTGCCCTGGTTCCTCCAGGCCCCTAGAACATGCTCAGAACTGGCGCCCCCTGCTGCCTGCCCTCCAACATGCAGGCGCCAGCTCTGCCTTTCACGCCCCCAAGCGCAGTGAGGAGCTCAGATTGTACAACAAACGTTACTGAAGGCTTGGGCTGAAACACAGTGAAAGTGGCTTCTTGGCCTCAGGGTCTCAGCTCCGAAGTTAACCTCAAAGCCCCCCTGGCTCTGGGTCAGCTCAGCTCCTGTCCCCAGGGCTCTGTGAGCCCAGCTCAAGACCCCCAGTCCTGGATCTCAGTGCCAGGCCTCACTCTCGCCCCAACAGGACTGGCCCTGAGAGCTTCCCTCCCCACAAGGGCAACTCTCAAGCCAGCCACCAGTCCCACTGCGTCCACCTCGGCCACAAACACCAACCACAGGCATCTGTAGTCCATGTCCATCTACTGGACTTCATCACATCACACCAGGAGCTTGAACCTGCACCTGGAGTTTCAGGCCAAACCTGTCTCACCTTCTTTTCCTGGTCTTTTTTTAAAATAAAAAAAGATTTATTTATTTATTTGAAAGGCAAAGTTACAGAGAGAGAGAGAGAGATCTTCCACCCACTGGTTTACTCCCCAAATGGCCACAACAGCTAGAGCTGGACCAAGCTGAAGTCAGGGGCCCAGAACTCCAACCAGGTCTCCCAAGCACTTGGTCCATCCTCTGTTTCCTTCCCAGGCACATTAGCAGGGAGGTGGATCAGAAGTGGAGCAGCTAGGAGTTGGACCGACGCCCATACACGGGAAGATGGCGCTACAGGTGGTGGTTTAACCTGCTGCGCCACAAGCCGGCACCATTTTTCCTGGTCTTTCATCCAACACGGAGTGAAGAAAGAAGGGGGCTACTTTGTGGGTTAGCTCATGTGGGGGCCCTAAAACAAAGAATCAGAGAAAACACACCCACACTCACGCATGGGCCTGCACACGTGTGTATCTGTGCACATTCCTTGAATGACTTCAGAGACAATCGTGCCACTGCAAATCTGTGTTTGGAGATGCAGCAAGGAGGATCGTGGGCTAGAACGAAGCTCCACTGATCTTCAACAGATCACGCCCCGTCTCAGCCACACCCAGAGGCACCGCTGACGACTTGTCTTGCGTAAGTGACCCCGCTCTTCCCTCTCCCACGGACTTTTCCCAGCACAAAGGAAGCCTGCCACATAATGAACTGATTTCCCAACCTCCAGTAACTTTTAAGGAACAGTTGTGCTGTTTTGTTGCTTTAATATTTTTTTCCGCTGGGCATCACCGCACAAGGATGCAGTCACAGCTCCAAATATTTTGCCAGTTCCTCATTTGGAGCGGCCACCAGCGCCAAGAGCACGCTCCGTCAGAAGCCTCGCCATGGTTATAAATCTTCAGACCGGGAAGGTGTGTTTGATTCTTAAAATCAACCAAAAGTCATCCGAAAGCAGAGCCAGGAGATACAGCAGATCAACGTGGCCGATCCTCCCTTGCTTGACAAAATGAGCCTACACAGTACTAAGCCAGCGATCTCACGTCGGTCATAAAGTTCCCCTGGAGCTCATTCACTCGATGCTTTTTGCTTTTGTATTTATTTTCTCTGGGCCAGGATACAAACCCGGAAAGCAACTCCTTGCAAAGTGAAATTGGAAGACAGACCATAGTGATGTGTACAAAACCTCCAGCACCTCAGAGGAGGAAGGCAGAGAGCAGCCCCGGGGCAGAAGCCAACAGACGGCACTGCCATGTTGGTGTGTGCCATGGCCAATTTCAGGGCCACAATGTTAGCTGAAATGTTTTGTGCAGTTACCCTATGATTTCTTAATCATACTTTTTGCTTTGAAAGAGAGAAGCACTTGGTTTTTTTTTTTTTTTTACGTTTATTTATTTACTTGAAAGGCAGAGTGACAGAGAGCGAGAGCGAGAGAGAGAGAGAGAGAGATCTTCCATCAGCTAGTTTACTCCCTAGATGGCCACAAAGGCCAGGGCTGGGCAAGGCGGAAGCCAGGAGCCAGGAGCTTCTTCTGGGTCTCCCACATGGGTGCAGGGACCCAAGGACTTGGGCCATCCTCCACTGCCTAGCCATGCCATAGCAGAGAGCTGGATCAGAAGTGGAGCAGCCAGGATTCGAACCAGCAATCCTATACAGGATGCCAGCACCGCAGGCAGCAGTTTAAACTGCTGCGCCACATTCCCGGCCCCTGCACTCAGACTTTTGAAGGAGAGGACGTGAACTTGACTTCACCCCCGGAGTCATCATAGCAGGACCAAACGAGACATTGCTCTTGCCCGTGCTTTTCGACGACCTTCCTTGCCTCATAACATACTTTCAGTTACGACCCTGGGGTTTATTTTTAAGCAACAACCTCTTGGCTGCCGTGCACCAAAACCATTTAGGAAATCCCTCATGACTTCCACACCGTTCATCTGTTTTTCCTGGAATCCTATGGAGCACATTTATATGCATTTCCCTGCCGCAGGCATCCACGTGAACCCCTGCTTTGCTTAAGGTCCATCTGCACCATCGAGAGCACCAGCGGGTGGCGCTGTAGCAGCTACCCAACAAGCGCCCTACTGGGAGAGACCCCCACACCCTGGCCGGGAGGCAGGGGAGCCCAGGCAGTCATTGCAGGAGCCAAGGCTCAAAGGTAAAATAGGATCCCTCCAGATAGGATCCCCCACCTCCCCGCCCCTGGCTCCCCCGGAGGCCCGTGACCACGGGAGTGGAGAGCAACTTGGGGCTTCGGGTGGCGTCCCGTCGATGGAACCCTCTACAAGCCTCTAACACCAGGGGCTCCTCTGGAGCGTCTGGTGCACGGTGGAAAGTAGCTCCGGAGGCCTTTCCCAGGGACCTGCAGAAGGGGTAATGACCTAAGCGATCTGAGCCGTGGCAGAGGCAGGGGTGGGGACTTGTCATTTTTCATCAAAATCGTCGCTTGAATTTCTAAAGTCAACAGCAGGGAGAAGAAACAAGGAACTAATGGAGGGGCTGTGGAAATCACAGCCTTGCCGGTCGACGGGGTGAAAACTTGCACAGGGCCCCAGGCCTCCACCCAAAAGCCAGGGCAGCAAAAAGGAATTTTAGCCATGTCAGAATTTCACCTAGACTACTGGTTTATATTTTTCTTTCACTTGCTCTATAAATATTTTACTACAACTTTCAAAGTTTATAGGATCCTTAAGACTTGTTAAAAAAAAAAAATCTGAGTAACTGGAAACCAGTGATTGATACGCAGCACAGTGGCTTTGAGCAATTTTTTCTTCCTCTCTCAGAGTCCATTGAACAGAATTCCTTCTACCCAGAACCCCCTGAAAGGTGACCTAGCGCTTCTCCCCCAGCTGAAGTTGTGGGTCTGCAGCAGACTAAAGAAAAATGGCTCCCACCTATCAATCGCAGGTGATCAGGGCCTCTGTCCACAGGGACGGGACGCTGTGGCTTCAGCCCCAGACCTGAAGTTTCCAGGATCCAGGCATCCAGGTGGGATGCAAGTGACTGTGGTGGCTTCTTCTTCATCCCACAGACAGCCAGGGCTCCCTCACCCTGCTGCCCTCTGGGAGGGACAGACCGGCCCCTGATGTTGAAAGCATTTCTGGCCAAGCTACAAGTTTAAGTGCACACTTCAGGTATATGCACGATTGTTTTCAGCTCGCCGGTGATCTGAGTTTTGTCAGCTGTTGAGCTAGTCCTGATTTTTTCAGGATGTATTCATTTATTTTCAGCTACTTGAACTGCACAGCAACAAGGAGAGAGAGACAGATGGTCCATTCGCTGGTTCACTCCCCCAGATGGCCACAACAGCCAGGGTTGGGCCAGGCCAAAGCCAAGAGACAAGAACTCCACCTGGGGCTCCCGCAGGTCTAAGCCCTTAAGCCATCATCTGCTGCCTCCCAGGGTGCACTAACAGGAAGCTGGATTGGAAACAGAGCAGCCAGGACTTGCATTTGGGATGTAGGCACTGCAAACAGCAAAGTAATCGACCACACAAGACCCGCCCCAAAGAAAGTGTGATTTCTGAATCCTGTGGAAGTACACGGTGCTGATTCTCAGTCTAAGCAAAATCAATTCTTCTGTCTATGTGAACTTGAATGCATGTGTTCTGATGACTTAATCATGGGCATGCCTCTTTCCTTTGATAACTAAAGAGTTTTTGGATCAAATTTTGTTTCCAAGATGTTAATTTCGAGTCTCATTCACCGGCAAACCCAGGAGCTCACATGTGAAGTGAACACGGAAAAGCGAAATGGGACAGCCCCTTTGGTGGGTAAGCTCCCTTGAGGCCCAGCTGTGACTGTCTCCCCCCACGTGTGGCTGTGCCTTCAACCCAGCCAAGAAGGAAATCAACACAACGCGGAAATGCACAGAAATCCATCCCTGCAGACCGCAGGAACAATTTCCTTGGAAGCCTGGGCTTCTCCTGGTCAAATCCTGAAATGCGTCTTTTAGAAGTCTTGTGCACGTTACAGCAGTGGTCTGTGTGAGGTGTCTTTGAAAACTGCGCTTGCATCCAAGTAAGTCACTCACACACAACGTTCGGAGCGCTTTGCTGCTTGCTTTGGACAAGCAATACTGTACTGAGAAGGAAAAACACAACCCTTGCCTTGTTTTTGTTTGCATAGGGATATTTGATTACCCACTTGCATATCCTGAGTCCTGATAGCTATCTTACTCTGGAAAATGATTTGATTGTCCTCTCTCCGCTGTTATTTTAGGATCAGAGCTTCCTGAAGCTTTGGATCCAGGCCCGTAGAATGTATTTTCTTAAGCTTTGCTGTCATGTTCAGTATTAAATAAAAGACACGGAGCAAGAGGGAGAAGAATCCAGCGCTCTTCTTGCCAAATCCAGGAAGGCTTCTTGGGGGAAATGGTCTTTTCTGCTTTCATCCCCTGCTTCTTATTCTTAGGAACATGCCTTCTCTTGTGCGTTCTATCAAAGGATCCTTTCTCTAGCTGCAAAACTCTGCGCTTATTTTCAACTCCCTCGCTTTATGTGGGTGTAGGGGAAAGACAGGTTTTGAAATACGCCATGTCTCGTGATAGGGACGCGACTTGCTCCAGGCAATGTGACTGGTAATCGTGTTTTGCTGGGTTGATTTTCTTTTTTCTGTAGGCAATTCGTTTTGACCTAGCAACTAAGACGTGGATGTCTTCACGTGTTTTTCCACTTCAAGTACCGACACTGGACACGGTATGTGGACGGCAGGTGCAGCCTTGCACCCAGGAGGACCTGAGAGGGGACCCCCAGGTGTGGCACAGAGGCAGCCCCAGACTTCAGACCCTGCTGTCCTCTCCCAAGTCCCCACAGAGTTTCCTCTGCTGTCCCCTGCCTTCACACGCTGCCTTTGACAAACGTCCTCCTCCTGGCCCCACTGAAGGTGAGCCAGTGATGTAGTGCTTCAAGATCGGCTAGGATTCGGTCATGACCATGAGAGCCAGCCTGGGGGGAAAAACTCACTTTCTGTCCCTGGTGGAGCCCAGGCAGGGACGGGGTTGGGGGGTGTGGGGGGCTGGATGTGTTCTGTGTTGCTCCCCGAGGTGGCGGTACCATCATGGTGAGCCAGAAATGGAACACAAAGATAGATCTTCTGGAGTTCAGAGGCAAAACAGTGTCCTTATTTTCTAGAATATATATTAAAAAAAAAAAAAAAAAAAAAACCTTTTGCAAGTTTCAACTTTGCATCCTACCACAGCCTTAGAAGGCAGGAGCTGCTGGTTGCATGGTTTCATGAGGATGTTAGGCATTTAGGTCGCAGACATCTCTCAATTTTAATCAAAAAAAGATCCCCCGACATTAACATGCCTTTGATGAAATATCTGTTTATTGTTTTTACTTATTTCTCAGTAATCGCACGACGGACTTCGTAGTCATGAATTTTCAAAAGAAAGCAAACATCTCCTCGGAGGCCGGGCCCTCCGTGGCTCTGGCGGGCTCTGGTTTGAAGACTTGCAGCTCCAGCGAGCCGGGCTCCTCATTTATCTTGCTGCCTGTCTTGTTGACGATCTGATACACAGAGGACAGCATCCAAGGTGCCCAGGCTCATCCAAGCCTTCAAAAGCGCTCAGGGAGCCACAGACAATCTGTCCCAGGATGGTCTCTGTCCCTGACCCATAGACAGGAAAAGCAGAACTCTTGCAAGAGGTGAACACGGGGCGGGCATTGTAGGCAGCAGGTAGGCTGTCATTGAGACACTTGCGTCCCATATCAGAATACCCAAGTTTAAGTTCCTGCTCCACTTCTGACCCAGCTTCCCGCTAGTGCACAGCCGGGGAGGCAGCAGCTCAAGTCTTAGGATCTTGGCATTCAAGTGGGAGCCCTGAAGTGAGGTCCAGGCTCCTGGCTGTGGCCAGGCCCAGCCCTGGGAGTGAACCAACAGAGAGATGGAAGCTATCTTCACCCCCCACCTCTCTCTCTGTCTCTCTCTTCCTTACAAATAAGTAAAAATAAATGAGTAACAATTTTTCGGTAAACCCAAAGGCTATAACAGGCAGTGGTTGTAGGGCAGGAATCCGCCATCAGATATCAATAGTAAGGTAATCAGGGCCGGCCCCTCGGCTCACTAGGCTAATCCTCTGCCTTGTGGCGCCGGCATACTGAGTTCTAATCCCAGTTGGGGAGCCGGATTCTGTCCCGGTTGCCCCTCTTCCAGGCCAGCTCTCTGCTGTGGCCCAGGAGTGCAGTGGAGGATGGCCCAAGTGCTTGGGCCCTGCACCCCCCATGGGAGACCAGGAGAAGCACCTGGCTCCTGCCATCGGATCAGTGCGGTGCGCTGGCTGTGGCAGCCATTGGAGGGTGAACCTACGGCCAAGGAAGACCTTTCTCTCTCTCTCTCTCTCACTGTTCACTCTGCCTGTCAAAAAAAAAAAAAATAGTAAGGTAATCAGCCGAGCAGAGCAGTTCTAGTCATTGTCCTTTGCATCTTGGAAGTCTACACGCCGTGCCCTGACAGCCTGGCGCTGTTCATCTGTGAGTGTTCATGAGTGGGTACTGGATTTCTAGACCGTGAAGCTAAGCTCTCAGTTTCCGCCCCATCATGACCTCCCTTGCCACCACCCAGTCTAAACCCCACCACCTCCGCATCTGTCTACCACATGGCTCCGCTCACTGGCTTCGAATACGCTGGCGCAAAGGCAGGGATGAGACCAAATGACCTTTCACCCTCTCTTCTAGAACACATCCTCCTGTTTCGGTTTGTCTCTAACAAAGAGCAAACACTTAAATAAAACTCAAGCTGAGGTCAGCCCTTACACAAGGGTGCAGAGTCCAAACGTGAATTATTCCAGCATCGGAAAAATTTAACAAACCAATTAGCAAAACTCATGGAGCATCGTTAACCTTCAAAGGAAGAGGAGAGAGTTACATTCTTTTTTTCCAAGACCAAAAAAAAGCCCTAATTAGTATCCTGCCCTAATATCTACCTTTTATTGAAGGCTGTGGACTTATTTTTAATTGGCTCAGCGAAGGCAAAGGCTCAGCCTTCGCCCTGGTTAGTTGCCTTCCCCAGCTGTGGAATAGTTGTAAGAAATTAGCTCCATGTCTTTGATCCTTGAAGAGCAAGGAATGCAATGTTGCGGGACTAGTGTCCCTCTCAGAGAAGGAGAAGTCTCACTACGGCCTGAAATGCCTTTAAGTAGGAAACAACACCCAGCGTCAGGCAGCGAGCCCCGGGAAGAGGAAGGAAAGCACCGAGCTGGTCCTCACTCCTCAAGGGAGGGAGCTCCATGCTGCTTCCCCCAAGGGGGAAAATTAAAAAAAGCTGAAAGATTAGTTTTCTTGGGAAACCATTGACTCTCGTTGTGTGCCTGCTGCTCTTGATCTACTGAACACACTTAAATCTCTCTGAGTGCATATCCCAGGCCGTCCAAGCTGCCTCATTAAAGTGAAATAATAGCGCGATGTAAAAATTTTTGCAATAATTTTTTTCCCATCCCAGTCGGTGACTTATTTCAAGCTGAGTGCAATAACGGGGCGCTCTGAGGATTGGCTTTATTACCTCTTGGCTTGCAATTCCCACTTTCTTACGCTTTAATTCCCTTCCTGATGTCACTAAAAGGTAAGCGTATTCATGCATTGCTTTTTTCTTTAAAGATTTATTTCTTTATTTGGAGGTAGAGTGATAGAGAGAGAGAGAGACAGAGACAGGGAGAGATCTTGCATCCCCTGTATCACTACCCAAATGACCACAGTAGCTGGGGCTGGTCCAAGCAAACACTGTAATCTGGAACTCCATCAGGTCTCCCACGTGGGTGGTAGAGGCTCAAGCACTTGGGCTCATTAGCAGGGAGCTGGATCGGAAGCAGAGCAGCTGGGACTTGAACCAGCGCTTATATATGGGATGCTGGCTTCACAAGCAGCGGCTTAACCTGCTATGCACAGCAATCCCCGTGCATTTCTTAATTTACCTACTTTACTGGGTAAAAAATTGCACTAGAGTGAGTTTATTTTTAAAGTCTCATCCTCCATTCTTTTCTCTACTCGAGTTTCCTTGTTTTGCTTAAAGTACACTATCGCTGGCTTGGAAAGTCTCTTCTGTGATGAGATCCCTTCATATAATTTAACCTCACAGTTACATTCCAGTGGGTGCTATCTAAAATCTGAGAATCGCAGCACGTCCCCAGACATTAGGCATGTCACGCCCCTACAGCGGTTTGCTAAACATTTGCTCTACGTCCTAGGTTTCTGATCCTCTGTGGCCCCTGGTTTTCAGCCATATTTTTCCATCATCCTTCCCTCTGCCCTGCACGGGTTCAAAGGTCCCTTTCCCAGAATTCTTCTCCAAGCTGAACCCAGAGATCCAATTTCCACTTCTGCATAATGGGACTATCTTATGCCATCTGTAACTCTCCGTCTCATTATACAATGATATTTTAATTGTGTGTCTTATTTGCAAGATATCTGATCGTGTAGTATTAGCCAAGTTCCTCTATTTACTTTGGAGCAGTAATTCTTTCCTGGGGCTCATTTGGCTGGCTTCACACTCTGGTGTAATACTATATCATACACAAACTGGGAGAAGAAACAGAAGAAATTAGAAAAACCGTCTACTCATAAAAAGGATTTAAGAAGCCTACTGGGTTGGATGCCTTTCACTCCTCGTTGAGATCATTCTCATTTTTCCTTAAAGATGAATCCATAAATTATGTCCCAAGGAAAAACTCTGGAGTGGGCAGAGTGAGCAGCAAATCCCTATTTATGTAGCAGATGTCTCATTACCTGGAGAGAACCATGGCGCTCCTCAATTGGTAGATTCTAGAATGCCCTGCCTCTCCATGGCTGGACTTTGCTTTAGACTTTCTTCCAAATGTAGCTACAAGGACCTCGACTGGCCTCACCAGAGAACCCTGTTTTGTTTTCTTTTTTTTTTTTTTTAAAGACTGGTTTATTTATTTGAAAGGCAGAGTTACAGAGACAATGAGAGATCTTCCATCCACTGGTTCACTCCCCAAATGGCCACAACACCCAGGACCAAGAGCCTGGAGCTCCCTCCATTCAGGTCTCCCACGTGGGTGGCAGGGGACTAAGTCCTCAGGCCGTCTTCTATTGCTTTCCCAGGAACATAAGCTGGGAGCTCGACTCCCTGGTTTTAATTGATCTGTGCCACTCCTATCCGCCACCAGAGACTCGGACGGTCACCGTTCCCGCATCCATTTAGAAAACCAATTCCTTTTGAAAACGGTTGGGCAGGAAACTGATGTGTATCTCTGAGTTTACAAAAACAGAGTGTGCATCCCTGCCACGCTGGCTCTCACCAAGGAACTCTTGCGACAGTGCCCGTAGGTCAGTGGGCACCGCCTCTGGGTCAGGCAGCCTGCACTTGGCCTTGAAACTGAAGCCGAAGCCTCTTCTGGATCCTCAGCCTCACTTGTTTCGCTTTGCCCCAGTGTTTGTCCCGGGCACAAGCAACAGTGGTGGAACAGGTGGCACCCATGGAAAACGGAGAGTAACGAGTCACGCTGACGTCACCCCTCCCCCATCCCATTTACTCCTTCAGTAGAACAAATCACCCCCGAAATGCAGGGGCTTTTACAACCATTTCTTTATGCTCACAGAGTTGGTGGATTAGAATAGGGGCTGGTGCTGTGGTAGAGTGGGTTAAAACCCCAGCCTGCAGTGCTGGCATCCCATATGGGCGCCGGTTCGAGTCCCAGCTGCTCTAGTTCTGATCCAGCTCTCTGCTATGGCCTGGGAAAAGCAGTAGAAGATGGCCCAAGTCCTTGGGCCCCTGCACCCACATGGGAGACCTGGAGGAAGCTCCTCGTTCCTGGCTTCTGCTCAGCCCAGCTCTGGCCGTTGGAGTCATTTGGGGAGTAAACCAGCAGAATGGAGGACCTCTCTCTCTCTCTCTCTAAGGCTCAACTTCTGTAACTCTTTCAAATAAATAAAATAATTCTTTAAAAAAAAAAAAAAAGAAAGAAACTGGAAAACAACACAAGGAAAATTGCTTCTGTGTGCCCAGCAATACCTAGGACCTCAGCTGGAAAAGTGTACCACGAGGCGGGAACAGAACAGCTGGGGACCGGAATCTTCTGTGTCCTGTGGTCAGTGCCATCTCTCCGTTCACGCCTCCCCCAGAGCTGGTCTGTGTTCCCTGTCCACGTGCCCTGGGCTTCCTCACACAGCCACCACCTCCCCAGTTCCAGCTGTGCGAAGCCCAGTGAACAAGGCAGAGACCGCATCATCCTTTCTAGGAGTGCCATGAATGTCGTGTAGCCTTGTACAAGCAAATCCTGAATCCACCAAGGCCCAATGAGAAGGGACATGGAACCCACCTCTCACAGGAAGTGACGTCAAGATATGTATAGTCTCCTCCCTTCCTCTTCTTCCATCTGTTTGAAAGTCAGAGTTACATAGAGAGAAGGAGAGGCAGAGGCAGAGAGAGAGAGAGAGAGAGAGAGAGAGGTCTTCCATCTGCTGGTTCACTCCCCAATCGGCCGCAGCAGCCAGAGCTGTGCCAATCAGAAGCCAGGAGCCAGGAGCTTCTTCCGGGTCTCCCACTTGGGTGCAGGGGTCCAAGGACTTGTGCCATCTTCTGCTGCTTTCCCAGGCCATAGCAGAGAGCTGGATTGGAAGTGGAGCAGCCGGGTCTCGAACCGGCACTCATATGGGCTAACGGTGCTTCAGGCCAGAGCGTTAACCTACTGGGCCACAGCACCAGCCCTCCAGTGACTTTTTAAACAATCACACTTAGTGTTTCCAAACCCACTCCTTCCTTAATGTCTTCCCCCACACCCACACAGGCACACCCTATAATGCTCCATACCCCAACTTTTCTCCTTTGTTGTACAAAATAGTTTTTAAAAATTGAAACTGAAGGAAATTGAAGCCCAGGAGTGTGGATCCAGACTCAGGAGAACCAGGAGAGGTGGCAGGGTCTGGAAGCTCTAGGCTGGGCAAGGCAGTCGCCCAGCTCAGATCTGCAGAGACAGCCCACTCCCTCTCGCTTCCCCCCACCCCGACCTGCTCAGGCCTCCCCGGGATTGGATGAACCCCCGCACAGGGAGGACCCTCAGATTTCTCTCCCTTTGCCTGGTCTCCAGTGTTTCACAGGGACTGCAGCGAGGCCCTCCTGGACAGCGCCCCAAGGGATCCTCCCTCCAGGCGAAGTTTGCAGGCAGTCGGCTCCATGCATGGCGCTGGCCCTGTGTGCTGTGTGTCCTGCCTCTTCCGCGGCGTGGGGCATAAAACAGCTTCTGCCAGCAACCGGCTCTACAGCAGACTCCTGGAGAAATGGAAAGTAGCTGCTCCACTTCCCATCCAGCTCTCTGCTGTGGCCTGGGAAAGCAGTAGAAGATGGCCCAAGTCCTTGGGGCCCTGCACCCACATGGGAGACCCGGAAGAAGCTCCTGGCTCCTGGCTTTGGCCTGGGCCAACCCTGGTTATTGCAGCCACCTGGGGAGTGAGCCAATAGATGGAATGTCTCTCTCTGTCTCTCTCTGTCTCTCTCTCTCTCTCTCTCTCATCACTTGACCATTCAAATTAATTAATTAATCTTAAAAAAAAAAAAAAGTTCCAGTGCCA
Organism: Sylvilagus floridanus; assembly: GCA_949820135.1. Taxonomy (NCBI): domain Eukaryota; kingdom Metazoa; phylum Chordata; class Mammalia; order Lagomorpha; family Leporidae; genus Sylvilagus; species Sylvilagus floridanus. The sequence continues at coordinate 18,350,628 of OX463240.1, read as the reverse complement.
AAAGTTCAGTTGTTGATGGTTAAAAAAAAAAAAAAAAGTACACGCTGTTCCAGCAGAGAGAGATTCGGGCGTCTTTTGCATTTTCCCCACCTAGAAAAATGTCAAGGTTCCAGCCACCCCATGCCCAGCTTGCCTTCAGTGGGGGAGAGCCCCAGGCTCCTCTCTGAGTTCCCACCGGTTGTGAAGGGTCATTCAGGCATAGCGGGCTTGCGGCTTACGCTCCCCTGGCCTTTACACCCTGCCCCAAGCTTCATTAAGACTTTACTGCTCCAGCAGGCACGGTGCGGGCAGCCGGGGCCAGCAGCCCAGCCTCATAGACTCGATGTCAGTTTGGAGAGCACGAGTGTGAGGCGGAAGCCAAGTTCACTTAGTTCCCTTTACAAAAGTGTCAGCTCCACTCAGGAGCCAAGCATCTCCCCTGCCAACCAAGGAGCAGAAAGCGCTTTGTCTCATTCACTTCATCACCTCAACCCAGTGCATGGGCTTGACAGCTGCTCCTTGCTAATTACGGGGCAGCTTCTCAGCGCCCGGTTTGTTGCATCAACAGGCGCCGAGACAATGCAGCCATTGTTGGGGGGAAGCTTGGGCACTGGAGGTCAAGCACTTGCATGTCCGGCCGGCCGTTAGCCCCGCCGGTTGCCCTGACTTGGAGCTGCGGTGCCGGAATGAAGGGGACAGAACCAGGAGCCGCAACTGAGATCTGCTGGTTGGCCAGGGAGAAGCTTCCGGCCGCATCTCTGTGTCCGGCTGTTGAAGATAAAACGAGAGGGTGGGTGCCCTGCATCACACCTGCTCCCAGAAGGTGGCCCAGGGGCTCCCATCTGACAGAGTCCGGAAGTTAGCGAGAAGCGGAGGCACTTCCCAGGAAATGCGCTTGTGTTTCTGATCTGCTGCTTGTATTTGGGGGGTTTGTCGTTTCTGGAAACAGTAGCCAAAAAGTTGCAAAAAAAAAAAATGAACTCGTCTTCACTTTTATAACTTTTTTTGGAAGTTAGAGAGGAAGGTAAAAAGCAGGGGGAAGGAGACAGGGGTTTGACTTCACGGTTAAGTTGCACCTTTTTTTAAAGAATTATTTTATTTATTTGAAAGACAGAGTTACAGAGAGAAATAGAGCCAGACACAGAGGGGCGGGGGGTCTTCCATCCACTGGTTCATTCCCCAAATGACCACAATGGCCAGAGCTGAGCCGACCCGAAACCAAGAGCCAGGAGCTTCTTCCGGGTCTCCCACGCAGGTGCAGGGGCCCAAGGACTTGAGCCATCTTCTACTGCTTTCTCAGGCCAGAGCAGAGAGCTGGCTCGGAAGAGGAGCAGCAGGATTCGAACTGGCACCCATATGGGATGCCAACACTGCAGGCTGGGGCTTTACCCACCACGCCACAGTGCCAGCCCTAAGCTGCACTTTGGAATGTTCGGGTACTCTACCTGAGTGCCTGGTTTGGGGCCCTGCTCTGCCCCCAATTCTAGCTTCTTGTCATGTGCACACTGGGAGGCAGCAAGTGATGGCTCAGTTGAATCCCTGCCACCCAACATGGGAGAACTGAATTGTGTACGTGGCTCCAGTTTGGCCTGGCTGTGGCAGGCATTTTGGAGATGAACCAGTAGATGGAAGATCTCTCACTCACTCACTCACTCTCACTCCCTAATAAATAAAAAAGTATTATTTTTTAAAGATTTATCTATCCATTTGAAAGTCAGAGTTACACAGAGAAAGCAGGAGAGGCAGAGAGAGAGAGAGAGAGAGAGAGAGAGAGAGAGAGGTCTTCCATCCACAACAGCCAGAGCTAGGCCAATCCGAAGCCAGGAGCCAAGAGCTTCCTCCAGGTCTCCCACACAGGTGCAGGGGCCCAAGCACTTGGGCTGTCTTCTACTGCTTTCCCAGGCCACAGCAGAGAGCTGGATCGGAAGAGGAGCAGCCGGGACTTGAACCAGTGCCCATATAGGATGCCGGCACTGAGGCGGCGGCTTTACCCACCACACCACAGCACTGGCCCCATTAAAAAAATTTTTTTAAAGGGTGGGGAAGGAGTTAGAAGAAGAGAAACAAGACACTTTCTATCTGGATATGGGGTCTTGATGATGATTGAAAGGGAAAAATATTGTAGAGAAATCTATTGAAATCCACTTTCCTTCTCTTCCTGAGCGCAAGACAAGACTACATTTCCCAGCACCCCTTGCAGCTGCACGGAGCTGTCCAGGCTCTGGGCCGCGAGCAGTGCCACCTGTTCCACTTCCGGGCGCATGCTGCTTCATCCCTGCCTTGCCCTTCCATATTGGAAAATCAGATGGGCCGGTCACCAGCGTCCCCCAGGCAGACGGCAGCTTTTCCAGGGGTTGAGGCAAATGACGTGGGAGGAACCAACGTCCTTAAACAACTGTGGGACAGAGCAGCCTGCATCTGGAACACACTCCTGGAAGGGAGGAAGCCTGCAGCCACTGCCCTGTTGGGCATCTTCGTCAGCAGCCAAGCCTGTGCCCTACGTCTCGGACCAGCACGGTTTCTCCGCGTCCCCATTGGCAGGGCTCATTGCCCTGCCTTAACCAGAGTTCGCCGCTCTCCTCACTAGCTGCAGCCAAGAGCAGGCCGGCGTGTGGTGCTGAGCAGGGTTGTCCAGTCCACGTCCAAGGGGTGTGAACCTCCCGCCGAGTGTGAACGCAGGAGTCTAGTGCAATCATTGGAAGCATTTGGGGAGTAAACCAGCAGATGGAAGCTCTCTGTCTCTCTGTAACTCTGACTTCCAGACAAATAAAGTGCATGGGAGAAAGTGAGTCGGTTGGGTGCACTGGTTCGTGTAAGGGACTTGGGCATCAGCAGATGTTGGTATTTGCAGGGCTCCTGGAATCAGTCTCCTATAGATCCCAAACAGCCCCTTCACCAGCCTTCTCGCCACAGCTCCACTCTCGGCCCCACGAGCATCAGAACTCTCTGAGGACTTGATCCCGACACAACCCGGAAGCTGACGGAGAGACGCCCGGGGGTGTCTTAGAGAGCCGAATCCCTGCTTTCTCACTGCCAAAGACGTGCAGATGAAAAAGGCAAATAAATCAAAAAGCCTTCTTCGCACATGGTAAAGACGGATCAATAGGCGTGGGCTCAATTTCCCGGAGTCTTGGGGAAGCCGTGTTTCCTCTCTGAACCCAACCTCAAAGGCCATGGCTGGCAAGTGCAGGTTGCACGGTGCCCTGCAGCACAGATCTCAGCGGGACGAGAGAGTGAAGACGGGGGGGGGGGGGGGGGGGGTCCAGGGACAGGGAGCCGCAGCAAAGGGCCAGCCGGGAGCCAACCGGAAGGGAAGCGGGACGCGCGATCAGGCTTTCAACTTACTCATTTAAAAAAATTCTTGTAGCTCATGTTTGCACCCTCACCATTGCTGTGTACTTTAGAGAAAAGCTTTCTTCTCCCTCCCCGCCCCCCAGGAATGGTCGGTCACCACAGCCTGCAGAAGCCATGTTGATCCCAGGGGTCACTTGGCCAAGCTTGCAATGGAAATGTTTGCATCATCGGAGTGACACCCAGGGCTGGTTAAAAGCAGCAACGTTGGAAGTGGGCCAGTGGAGTCCCAGGCTCCTGGCTTTGCCCTGCTGAAGCCCTAGCTGGTGTAGCTATGTGGGGAGAGAAACAGCAGATGAAAGATCTCCCTCTCCCCTGTCCCCTCTCCCCTCTCTCCTGTCCCCTCTCCTCTCCCCTCTCCCCTCTCTCCTCTTTCCCCTCTCCCTTCTCCCCTCTCCACTCTCCCCTGTCCCCTGTCCCCTCTCCCCTGTCCCTTGTCTCCTGTCCCCTCTCCCCTCTCTCCTGTCCCCTCTCCTCTCCCCTCTCTCCCCTCTCCCCTCTCCCCTCTCCTTTCTCTCCCCTGTCCCTTGTCTCCTGTCCCCTCTCCCCTCTCCCCTCTCTCCTGTCCCCTCTCCTCCCCTCTCTCCCCTCTCCCCTCTCCCTTCTCCTGTCTCCCCTCTCTCCCCTCTCTCCCCTCTCCCCTCTCTCCCCTCTTCCCTCTCCCCTCTCTTTTCTCCTGTCTCCCCTCTCCCCTCTCTCCTCTCCCTTCTCCCCTCTCCCTTCTCCCCTCTCCCTTCTCCCCTCTCCACTTTCCCCTGTCCCCTGTTCCCTCTCCCCTGTTCCCTCTCCCTTCTCCCTCTCCCCTCTCCCCTGTCCTCTCTCCCCTCTTCCCTGTCCCCTGTCCCCTCTCCCTCTCCCCCCTCTCCCTCTCCCTCTCCCTCTCCCCCCTCTCCCTTCTCCCTTCTCCCTCTCCCCTCTCCCCTCTCCCCTCTCCCCTCTCCTCTATCTCTCTGTAACCATGCATTTCAAATAAATAGTCTTTAGAGAGAAAGAATGACAGAGAGAGAAGGAAGAGCAAGCGGGTGAAGTAACTTGATTTTCCCTTTTTTCTTGAAAAGAGGTTTCCCTTCATTTGGAGGAAATGAGTTCAGCATGCTTAATTAGACTGTGTAAAATTAACGTCTAGACTAATCCAGAAGCTATTACATAAGAAAATCATTTACTCTAACGGGTTTGTACACACATACTCGCACACACACACAGAGCCACAGCCTTTTCAAGCTATCCCATTTTAGCCATTAGAAACCAAACAATTCAGAACTGGTCCTTGACACAAGCTGAGAGCTTTAAAGTCCATGTAGAGATGCAATACACAATTTGATTATTTACCAAAACATTAGTTTATTTTTTAAAAAAAGAAAAACAAACGTCATCCTAAGGGATTTAGAGACTGACCTTTGCAAGGTCGTGCTCCTGAACTTCAAAGCTCTGAAAGTCTCCAGACAGGTCCTTGAGACAAGCAGGGGCCGTGTTAAGTGCTAGGAGAGGTTTAAACGAAACACTTATTAACCGAGTTGCTAAGGGGGGAGAAGATGCCATTTAAAGGGGCTCCGTTTTTGTTATCCGAGTACAGACAAGGAGCACTGTAACTCAGAAGGTAAAAGCGGCTTGCCTGTTTGCTGATGGCATTAAGTGCCCGGGGCCTTGTCAGCTAAGTGCCATTTTCTAAAGACTCAACTCGCTCAGCCTCGGGAGTGTCTCTCATAGCAAAGGATGCGCTGTTTGTTTTGTATGTAGTGCGCCGGGTGTGTCTGCAGAGAGTGGAGGGACGGAGGCCCGTTTGACCGAACGCTGAGTTCAATGGACACACGCTGTTCATTAACAAGAGCAGAAATCTCCCTGGAGACCGAATCTCGGTTTCAGAAATGTGATGTCTATAATCTCTCCAGCCAGAGCACAGTAGGAACGCGCATCCGTTGATAATGGAGAAAGCAGATTTGAAATTCAAGGACTTGCCACAAACCGTTCCTGGGGACCATGCTCAAGAATATATCACAGATTCAAACGATGACGGCGTGGAATCGTGTTCTTGTTGGCATAGGATATCTGAGAAACGTCTGACGTCAAGTGAACATTTCCATGGAAGCTCAACTCTTCTGAATCTAAGTTAACTCTGGACACACTGCTTAAAGAAAGCAGGACGTTTTGGGAGCGCTGGTTTGAGTTGCCACCTCCTCTTAGGTTCATCCAGCACTGCTTTGTCCAACAGCACACGGAGCGTTGAGGAAGGTTTTGTGCATCACCCACTCCAGGAGTTTGCCATTCATAATGGAGAACAGGACAAAGATGGATAATGAAACCTTGAAAAGATGAATGGTGCTCACTGCCCTGAGCACCGGGAGGGAAGCCAGGATTCTTGCAACTTGTGGGGTATTTGGCATAGCATGGCCGTTAAGGCCTCACCTACAACGCCAGCATATTGAGTGCCTAAATCTGAGTGCCGGCTTCACTCCCAGTGCCAGCTTCCTGCTAACACACACTCTGAGAAGCAGCAGGCGACAGCTCAAGACTTGGGTTCCTGGGGCCAGCGCTGTGCCGTAGCAGGTAAAGCCTCTGCCTGCAGTGCCAGCATCCCATATGGGCACCGGTTCGAGTCCCGGCTGCTCCACTTCCAATCTGTCTCTCTGCTGTGGTCTGGGAAAGCAGTGGAAGATGGCCCAAGTCCTCAGGCCCCTGCACCTGAGTGGGAGACCTGGAAGAAGCTCCTGGCTCCTGGTTTCGGATTGGCGCAGCTCCAGCTGTTGTAGCCAATTGGGGGAGTGAACCAGCAGATGGAAGACCTCTCTCTCTCTCTCTCTCTCTCTCTCTCTCTCTCTCTCTCTTTCTGCCTCTGCCTCTCTGTAACTCTGCCTTTCCTGACACCCATGTGGGAGACCCAGATGGGCTTCCTAGCTCCTGGCTTCAGGCTGGGCCCAGCCATAGCAGGCATTTGGGGAGTGAACCAATGGATAGGATCTCTCTCTCTCTCTCTCAAATTTATAAATGAGCACATTGTTTGACTTTGAAGAAACTTATAGTATCACTGAAAATCACCAAGCCTACACAGCTTATTTCCATTCACAGAAAATACACAAACTATTTTCCTAATCATTTAATAATAATATATCAGAAGCTCAACATCTTAGAGGCATCCGAGAAGTAAGAGGTGATAGATTAACCCTTTAGCAGATGGAGCATTCAATATAAGAAGGAAAGAACAAATGTTTAGCGAATGACTACCAGAAATCAGACAATGGGCTGGGCCCTCGCTCAGAGGCTTGTTTCCTGCTCATGACAGCTCTGCGTGGTGCAGGTGAGAGGACAGGGGACGAGAGAGTAAGGCAAAGCCACGTAACTAAGAAGAGGCAGCACAGAGCAGTTCCTGGCCCTGCCTGGTCCTCTTCCAAACCACACAAGGGCCAGCAAGTCCCAGGCCAAGCCCTTGATCACAACACACTCCTGCCCAGGTCCAGAGGAGGTTGGGTCAGGGAGGTCCTCCTGGGACAGCCGGGATCTAGACGAAGCCAGACTGCATGTCGGGAATGAAAATGACTGTGGCCGAAGGGACCTCAGCTTCCGGGACTTCTCTGTCTTACCCCTAAAAGTCAAGTCCTCTTGGCACCAAGCCCGAGTCTCATTCTCTGCAGCGTTTTCAGCACCAGGCACCCCACCTGGGAAGTGGAGCGCACAAGAGGTATAGGTCCAACTAACCAGTGCAGAGAGACCAGGGTCTGACCCGAGGCACACCAACAAATTGTGTCTCACCGAACAGCTGGCAAGCTGGAAGCGCTAGAAACAGACAGACCTGTCTAGGGAGGCATCATTTCGGCTGCTCTCTTACCCCACCAGGGTGGCTGACTCTGACCTTGAATTCTCTGGTCACACCATCAGCCCGTAGGGTGAGGACTTTTATAACAGCTGTGATCACAGGGGCAGAGGTGGTTCTAGCTTGGGGTCAACAGCATCATCCCCCTCAGCCCACCCTGCCCGAGAGCTTGATTTAAGGACCGTGTTGGATTCAGGTTTACTTTACGTGTGATACCTGCGCTAGGCCACAACTAGATTACGTGGTGCTGGCTGCAGAATTAGGAAAGCCCCCCTCTCTCTGGGTGGACCATTAGAAAGAAGCCATTTTTCAGATTGGTGCAGGCAGACAGCCAGGGCGCCCCAGGGCTGCCACATTGGGGCCCCCGGCTTGCTGCCTGGACTGAATGCCTTCATATAGGGGATACACCTTCCCTGGAGCGCCTCTTGGGGTGCATGCTAACCTCCTCTTTCCCCCTCCTTCCCTCTCTTGTAAGGCACCTCAAGTGTCTACTCATTGTGCTAAGTCTTTTCAAGCCGGTTTTGCTTTCTCATTTGCATATATTTGCATCTCTTCTGCTTCCTGTTGCCAACAACTGGAGAAACCTCTCTTTTCTTCATGCTTCTTTATTTTTTTAATTAAAAAAAAAAAACTTGTTTTACTTATTCAAGAGGCAGAAAGAGAGAGACAGACACAGCGAGAGAGGGTGCTTATTAGTTGATTTACTCACCAAATGTCTAAAATAGCCTGGCTGAGCGAGGGGCCAAAGCCAGGAGCTGGCACTCAATCCTGGCCTGCAGAAACCCAGCTACGTAAGTCATCACCTCTGCATGATTGCTGACCACTCTGAAATCTGTTTGTTTCTGGGTGCTGTGGGTCAAAGGTTCTGCACCAAGGGAAAATGGCATCCTGGAGAATGTTCTAGAAGACTGCAAGACAGCTCTAAGCAAACATGGGAGCCATGAGCCATGTGTGGAAAGCGGGGCTCAGCGTCCAGCAGCCATCTTTAAATCTCTCCACGGAAAGGGACTTGTTCTCTGGGCTCTTCTTGAATACCACAGACCCAAGAAGATTCAGGGGGAAGAATATATGGGTCCCCAGAAGAAATAATTTAACACAACGATACCCAGAGAGTGGGCTTCCTAAGAGAATCGAGTTATTTATACACTATCTTCTCCCCTTGGCTTTTGCTGTGTCCACTTCTAGGAATATTCGCCCACGCTTCCTTGGCTCACATCATATCTCCGCCCTCTCGGCAAAGAGAAGGGTGTTCCCCACCCCTCCGACAGCAGCTCTGTCATTTTTGCACCATCCTGTCCCTTGCCTTGTTTTCCCCAACTGGTGATTTCTCTTCCTGGTCTGATGCCAGTGTCTACCAACACAGAGACACAAATGCCGTGAGACACAGCGCCACCTCCACCACCAGAGGGCTTGTCCTGTCGGTCACGTGTGGGGCCCTCCTGTTGCAGATCACTAGTGGGAGGAGGCATCAAGTGCTGGGAGTTGAGAACTCATCGGAGGGTTCGGAAAGCAGAGACAAGTAAACGGAACCTCAGACGCTCTCTGCCGGCCCTCGGATGGAGGAAGTAGAAACGCCCAGTGAGGTGGAAGGTGGAAGGTGCATGTGGGCACAGAGTTATGGGGCTGAGTCAAATAATTCATTTTTTTCTACTTGAAATCTTTCACTTGCTCTTTTTTTTTTTTTTTTTGTCCTCTCACAAGTGGAAAACAAGAACCCTAAAATATCCATCAGAAAATTACTGAACTTTATATAGAAACTCCAACTTCTTCTAGGCGCTCCCTGGAGTGTCTGCATCGTATAAGCACAATCAGTTATCCACTGGGGCAAGTACTTGGCTTAGGGGTTGCAACACTGCCTGAGAGGCCTACAGCCTGGATCAGATAGCCTGGCTTCCATTCCGAACTCCAGCTTCTGATCCAGCTCCCTGCTAACACGCACCCTGGAGGCAGCAGGTGATGGCTCCCACATGGGAGACCTGGACTGAGTTCCCAGCTCCGGCTTTGGCCTGGCCCAGCCTGGGCTGTTGAGAGCATTTGAGGAGAGAACCAGCAGATGGGAGTCCTATCTGTTCCTCTCTCTTTCTCTGTCTCTCAAATGGATAAAATAAATCAGAAAAATCGTTGAACATACATTGTAAATTGGGAATTTTTTGGTGCATAAGTAATATGAATGGAAAACATTAACACAACAGCACAGCTATCATTTGTTTGGGTTTTGGATTTTTTACCTTTGCTCTTTTTTCTTGAACATGTGGAACTGTGAAATATTGCAAAAATTCAGAAAAAATAGAAAAATGACAATGACCAAAGGACTCATTCATTGCATCTAAGAAATGTGTATCTTTAGCCACATCTTTGCTTTAGCCATCTTTTGCTTTTTTAATTAATTAATTTGAAAAACAAAGAGAGAAACTGAGACAGACAGAGTTTCCCCGTCCACTGGTTCACTTCCCGAAATGCCTGCAACAGCCGGAGCTGGGCTTGGCCAAAACCAGGACCTGGGAGCTCAATGCAAATCGCCCACGTGGGCAGCAGGGGTCCAGGTATTTGAAGCCACCACTGTGGCCTCCCAAGCGTGCATCAGCAGAGATCTGGAATCAAGACTGGAACCCAGGCACCGGATATGGAGCATGTGTCCCGAACAGCACACAGAAAAATATTTTAGTGCCAGTGGGAGCAACTCTGCCTCATGACTCCATCATCTCCATCACCAGAAATGAGATCGTGTTCTCATGTTTTACGTGGATGCAAAAGTGGACCCAGTATACAGATGTGGAGACTTGCATTAAAACACGACCTAATGCAAACCATTCTGCAATGCTGGGATAGATATTAATCAGTTAAAAATGTATTTTTTCAGTATGCTGTCATTGGTCTGGTTGACTGATATCTCCATTATTTACGATCACTGGTATCTGGTTTCACAGTTTACAATGGCCTGTCATTTTGCTCTGTTTTATTTTTTTTTAAGATTTATTTATTTATTTGAAAGGCAGAGTTACAGAGAGGCAGAGGGAGAGAGAGAGAGGTCTTCCATCCGCTAGTTCAGTCCCCAGATGGCTGCAACAGCTGGAGCTGTGCCTATCTGAAGCCAGGAGGCAGGAGCTTCTTCCTGGTCTCCCACGTGGGCGCAGGGGCCCAAGGACTTGGGCCATCTTCTACTGCTTTCCCAGGTCATAGCAGAGAGCTGGATGGGAAGACGAGCAGCTGGGACTCGAACCAGCGCCCATATGGGATGCCTGCCACGCAGGTGGCAGCTTTATCCGCTACACCACAGTGCCAGCCCCTTTGCTCTGTTTTAAACCTTACTTGTTCATTTTGGTTGTCAAGGTTAACCATGTGAAATGTTTGGGGGAGCAGCCTTTTTTCTATCCCTTGAAAAAGCCTAAACAAAGTCATGTTTATCCGTTCGTTGCAGGTTTTTGTAAACTTAGCTGCGTCTGGCTTGTCTTGGGATGAGAGAAGACAGTGGATTTTTTACTTAATTCACTTCTTTTATTGATAATAAGAGCACCTGACTTTTCTGTCTCACCTGCTTTGTCATTGATATCTTCCTAAGGAATTGTCCTGTTTCTCTCTTCCCAACTGTACTGTCAGGAACTTGACCGGGGAGTTCTCTTCTAGAATCTAAAACCTCTCGGAGGCTGTGAAATCTCCATCAGTGACAATGTCCAGTCTCCTGTTTGCCTGGCTTTACCCCGCTTTCCAAGGGCAAGCTCTGAGTTCGGTGGGCTTCTGCATTATGACCTTGTTTTCTAGCTCCTTAATGGCTCCCTTATCTTTATGACTTCCTTCCTTGTGTGCTTTCTCCTGGCCGCTGCTTGTTTTTCTCCTCTGCTGTGTTGAGTACCTCGGCACGAATTTTACAAGACAGCTATGGAAACTACAGGGATGCATTTACAGCAGGGGGTGGACAAACTTTTTTCTGCCCCTGGAACCATTTGGATATTGATGACGTCACTGGCTGGCCACACAAAAGGACCAACTTACAAGTGAGCCTGCTCTAGGTTTATTGACCTTGGAGTCCCACCTGCGGCTGCCTTGGCAGGGCCAGACCAAGTGATTTTTCAGGTCTTGTCCACCACAGTCCCCACCCCTGATTTAAAGTATCATGTAGGCCACACACCATAGTTTTGTCCCTGTTTGATTTTAATGATTTCATAATAACGGTAGTGATTTATTTTGCTCTTAAGAGTTTTTCATTTTTATTATGCAGCATTGTAAACATATACAAAAGCACGTTGCACCCTTCTAGAATGTTCCTGGTTCAACATCACTGCAAATGGGTTGTTGGTCTTCTCTGGCCAGTTTTATTATAGAAATCTGTGTGTGTGTGTGTGTGTGTGTGTGTCTTCTCTTCCTTGAACACAGAAACCCATCTGACCAGATTCAGAGCAGTCTGTGTTGTCAAAATACAGCCTTTCTTTCATAGACAGTTAAAAATAATTTTTAAAACACAATTCCCATTTTCATCTCCACAGTTTCCAAATCTGGACACGCACCACGATTCAGGGAAGCTGGACAAGCACCATTTTAGGAGTTATGAATAAAGCAGCTGCCTAGGGCACCCCCAGCCTGCCGCCTCCCCTCTGCCAGCCCAGCCTCATTTCTAGAAAATTCCATGTGGCCTCCCAGGGAAGTTGCCATCCAAGCCACAGCAGCCACAGAGCAGAGCTCAAGAAAAGCAGCAATGGAGCCTCGGCGGGAAACCTGAGTTCTTGCCACACAAAAACAAAGATTCCAAGGGCCTTAAGACTCCCCAGCCACTGGCTCCACAGTTTCTAAGAATAGCGTGAGGTACTACAGAATACCAGCCCCAGACATCGGTCCTTAATGGTCTCCAGCCTTCGAAATAGGAGCGAGTGGAACCGGAAGTGCCCCCTGAAAACCCTTCCCGACCTGGCTCGATGGGGACCAGGCCACAGGGTGCTGATGTGGCTCCCTGGGGCATTGGCTCCAGAGGCAAACTGTGCCCGGCGCCACCCCTACTGAACCTGGTTCCCTCCACAGCCTGGCCACTCCCAAGGCGGGGAGAGGCTGAGGACCACAGGCCTGGGTCTGAGGGTCCAGGCTCATCCTGGGGAGTCCCAGAGATTCCCCCTGGGTCTCTGCGAGAAACCCCCATGGGGTGGGAGGGGTTGCCCTCCTACAAGTTCAAGTACTTGGTCAGATGGGTCTCTTCCCACTTCATCTTCCTAATCTTCAATTTATTTCTTTTTAAAGACGGTTTTATTCATTTATTTGAAAGGCTGAGTTACAGAGAGGGGGAAAGACAGAGAGAGAGAGGTGTTCTATCCACTGAGAGAGATCTTTTAAAATCATCCTCTGACATGGGGTATGAATACGAGGTTTTCTACCAGCAACAAATTACAAACCTTGAGGATTGCTTCGGAACAGAAACTTCTGTGTGCGAAATGTTCAAAGAACCCAGTGTAGCTGGCGCCGTGGCTCAATAGGCTAATCCTCCGCCTTGCGGCACCAGCACACCGGGTTCTAGTCCCGGTCAGGGCACCGGATTCTGTCCCGGTTGCCCCTCTTCCAGGCCAGCTCTCTGCTATGGCCCGGGAGTGCAGTGGAGGATGGCCCAAGTGCTTGGGCCCTGCACCCCATGGGAGACCAGGATCAACGCGGTGCGCCGGCTGCAGTGCACCGGCCGCGGCGGCGGCCATTGGAGGGTGAACCAACGGCAAAGGAAGACCTTCTCTCTGTCTCTCTCTCTCACTATCCACTCTACCTGTCCAAAAAAAAAAAACTGCCACATTCTACATCGTAGTGCCTGGGTTCAAGAACCAGCTCCACTTCTGACTCCAGCTTCCTGCCAGTTGCTCCTTGGGAGGCAGCAGGGGATGGCTCCACTATCTGGTCTCCCTCACTCACATGGGAAGACTGGATCGAGTTCCTGGCTCCTGGTTTTGATGCAAATATTTAGGGAGTGAACCAGCAGATGAGAACTGTCTGCCTCTCTGCCTCTCAAATAAGCAAGAAATTTTTAAAAATTGAAATTTAAAAAAAAAGTGAATCTTAGGGTTCCAAAAATTGATCATTTAGGGAGAATACAGCATAGTTTTCCTGGAAAGATTTTTTAAAATTTTACATTCTTATTTGGAATTTTCAATCCTGCACTAACAATGCAATTACATGAAGTTAATTGACACAAATTTATTTATTTATTTTAGAAGCAGAAAGACAGAATTCCCACCTGCTGGTTTGCTCTTGCAATGTCCCCATGGCCAGGGCTGGGCTCAGCCACAGCCAGGAGCCAGGAATGCCATCCACGTCTCCCATGTGGGTGGCAGGAACCAAATCGCTTGAGCTGTCAACGCTGCCTCCTGGGGCTTGCATCAACAGGAAGCTGGGGTAAGGAGCCAGCACCAGGAATCGAACCCAGGTACTCCCATGTGGGATTCGGCCGTCTTCAACCACTAGATGAAACTTCCACTCTCCTGCAAGACTTCCAGCATTTGTGAGGTTCCTTTCAGTTGGAAACCTAAGGTAAACCAACACCCAAGCTCCTGTCACCTCAACTCCTAGACAAATACACGGATACTATAGCAAAGAGATCTGAGGGCGCCAGAGATCCAGGGCAATCCACTCCTAATCTGGCTCATCCTTGACCCAGTAAGGGGGGGAGGGGGATGGAGCTCTTCGTATCCTGTGCATAATATCCCATAATATGTGCAAGTCAGTGACTTCTTCACAGGAAAAAGGATGGGATTTAGCAGCATGACTAACAAGCCCAACAGGGCCCTAAACTATGACCACGTGGCCCTCGCAACACAAACTCTAGGTTGAGACCACAGATACAACTGAGGGAATTCCATTATAGAGAAGCATAAAGCCAGATAACTGAAGCCCCAGAATACTCAGGCAGGTTGCTCATCACCCATGGAGCACTTGACCTTGACTGTGGTTACCATCATCAACACGTGCAGACGTTCATCATCGCCCAGCCTCCACCCAGCACAGCTCTGTGAATCGTATCTGCCCACAGCAGGTGACAAGAGCCTGAATAGAGGCTGACTGTGCTTGCCCAAGTTCAACCACCAACCATCTACCAGACTTGCCTCGCGCTAGACTGTTCCTAACTCAGAAACACTGGAGGATTTAGCGGCACACAAACAAACTGATGTTTGTTGAACTGAATGGAATCTCCGTTCTCCACTGGTTTCCACGGCTCAACTCCTTCCCAGCATCCACGGGATCCCTAACATCAGCCATCACCCATCACTTGGCTCTGCTCTTGGACACGCATTTGTCGACAAGGCTTCTGTCTCGGGACACCAGCCCATCTCACCTTACTGGCTCTGAGCTGGCTCTGCTCTCCACAGACACTCAGCACAGTCCCTCATGAATTCGTCCACAGCTGTGACTGCAGACGTGGGGTTGAGGAGGAGTAGGGTGGTGACGGAAGAGGTAGGAGCTCTGCTTGTCTGTCCCCTTGTTGTGAACCAGGCACTGGCCCTGGCCCTTGCATATGGTAATCCCTTATATTTTAAGGAACGCTGGAGACCAGGGAGGTGAAACGTCCACTGTCTGAGCCTTTGGGTCAGGAAACAAATTCTAGCACCAAGATCCCAAATGTCTTCCCAAATGGAAAGCCCAAACCGTGCTTTGATATGAGTGATCTTTGGCCGGCAATAGGCTAATCCCCCGCCTGCAGCGCCAGCACACGGGGTTCTAGTCCCGGTTGGGGCGCCGGTTTCTGTCCTGGTTGTCCCTCTTCCAGGCCAGCTCTCTGCTGTAGCCCGGGAGGGCAGTGGAGGATGGCCCAAGTGCTTGGGTCCTGCACCCGCATGGGAGACCAGGAGAAGCACCTGGCTCCTGCCATCAGATCAGCGCGGTATGCTGGCTGCAGTGGCCATTGGGGGGTGAACCAACAGAAAAAGAAAGACCTTTCTCTCTGCCTTTCTCTCTCACTGTCCACTCTGCCTGTCAAAAAAAAAAAAGAAAGAAATGAATGATCTTTGATTTGCAACTTTAAATTATGAGAATTAATGAATATCCATAATAAGACTTTTACCCATCCACCACAAAGTGAGAAAAATAAGTTAATAAAATGCCTTTTCCATAGTCCACTCAAAGGGTCACCCTTTGTCCCACACAGTCGGGGAACCACATCTTAGACGGCTGTGAAGTCAATTCTTCCAGCAAAAATTGCCTATAATGAAAATTACCTCGAAATCTTTGAAGAAGTTAGTAAAATGAAATGCATTACGCGTTCCATCACTTCTCAAAAGTCCAATTACAGCCCATTTGTGATACAGCTTTGAAGCAGATCTGTAGTTAAATGTACCTCATCAAAGATTTGGCTCTTCCTTTAAGAATCATGTTGTAGAAAAAAGCAAACAAAAAGCCTTCTCTTACGGACTGGAGTCATGTCCACTGAAGAAGGTAGAACTGTCTGGTGTGTGTGTTCATACAAAGTACATACGGTAGCTTTGCAATTTGACTTTGCAATTTTTTTGACTTTGCAATTGACTTTGCAATTTTTAAATTCATCTCATTAAAATCTATGCTGATTGTCAACGATTATGAAGACAATTCTCAATCATTCTCCCTTGTTCTTTTACAAGTGGATTTTGTTCATTTGAAAGGCACTGCTAGTCCCCTCGTCAGATGCCTGCAACAGCTAGAGTTGGGTCAAGACTAAAGCCAAGGGCCCAGAACTCAGTGCAAGTCTCCCACGAGAGGGGCAGGGACACAGGTAATTGGACCGTCGATCACTGCCTCCCAGTGTGAGTGTCAGCAGGAAGCTGGATCCAGGAGCAGAGATGGTACTCAAAGCCAAGTGCTCCAGTATGGGGTGTGGGTATCCCAAGGGGTATCTTAACTGCTGTGCCAAATATCCCTTCTCATGGCTGAACTTTAACCAATACACTGGAAATAATTTAAAGATTTATTTATTTATTTGAAAGGCACAGTTACAGAGAGAGAGAGAGAGCGAGCGAGAGAGAGAGAGAGAGAGAGAGAGAATCTTCCAACAGATGGTTCACTCCCCAGATGGCTACAGCTACAATAGCCAAGATTGTGCCAAGATCTCCATCCACCGGGCAGAAGTGGAGCAGACAGGACTCAAACCTGTGCTCACACTGGATGCCTGTGTCGAAGCAGCGGCTTAATGCACTGTGCCCCAACACACTTGAATTTTTGAGCTTTTGGGCTTTAAGCTGTCTCCTCAGTAGGAAGTGCCAAGCAAGCCGCTCCATTGTTTGAAATGTTGCATGCAAAACGAAACCCACTGATTTCAGCTCCCTAAGCCTCATCTTGGAATCTGTACGTGACTCAGTCGGAGCCTTGGTGAGCTAATAAGGAATGTGTTTGCTCCTTCAGTAACAGGGAGTTGGGGAAATAATATAATACATTTTAAAAATAAATCTAGAAAGCTATATGAGTTGCTTGTTTTTAATACTACAGAGCAAAAAAAAAAGTCTTAAATCTTCCTGATTATAGAAGGAATCGCTAGTTGGTAGTGTGTAGAATCTAGGAAATTATACAGTAAGAATGCAGTCACCATTTAATTAGTGATTAAATAGGGAACTTCCTTTTCCTTCGATTCATAGTCCCCATGGAAGAGTTTATTAAATTAAGGGGCTAATTGCACATTCATTAAGTCTAACTTCCCTTGACCACTTAAACAGCTAAACTGTAAACACACAATTGCTTTGGGTATGTATGTGTGTATATAGAATATGCATATATAATTATTGACAATTTCTAAAAATTTTCTTATCCCCATTGCTTCTGCCAGGTTGCATTAAATGCATATATCATGCGTGGAGAGATCCCTAATGGTAAATCATTTCTGCTCACGGATGCAACCTCAGTTAGGTTAAAGTAAACAGGAGGGACCGGTGCTGTGGCAAAGCGGGTTAAGCCGCCGCATGCAGTGCCGGCATCCCATACGGGCACCGGTTGGAGTTCTGGATGCTCCACTTCTGATCCAGCTCTCTGCTATGGCCTGGGAAAGCAGGGGAAGATGGCCCAAGTCCTTGGGCCCCTGCACCCGAGTGGGAGACCCGGAAGAAGCTCCTGGCTCCTGGCTTCTGATCGGCACAGCTCCTGCCGTTGTGACCAACTAGGGAGTGAACTGGTGGATAGAGCCCTCCCCCTTTCCCCTTGAACCATGGGTAATTTTCTCCAGCCTTCTGCAACAGAGTCTGCAATCCCAGCCTCACACCATTGAGCAAGCTCACGCTGAGTGGTCCGCCAGCAGGGACACAGCTGAGCAACAAAGAACGCTCACTGCATGATCATCACTTTGTGTCCATATTCTTGCCTCCTTCTTCCTCTTCTGGGCCACCTCCCGACAGAACACTGGGACAGATCCCCTCTGGTGGGGCCGGCATTGTGGTGCAGCAGGTTAAGCCACTTTCCTGCAATGCCAGCATTCCATAGGAGTACAGCTTCCAGCCCAGCTCCCTGCTGTGGGCTGGGAAAGCAGCAGATGGCCCAAGTGCTTGGGCCCCTGCACCTGTGTGGGAGACCTGGATGGAGCTCCCAGCTCCAGCTTCAGCCTGGGTAGTGAATAAGTGAACGAGCTTCTCTCTCTCTCTCTCTCTCTCTCTCTCTCTCTCTCTCTCTCTCTCTCTCCCTCTTTCATTCAGAATTTAGAATGTCTGATATCTGAGTTTCCAATTGTCCCCATCATACTCCTAAGAATGATTTTGCCAGAAACTCGTGTCCATCATCATAAGATGGCCAAGAAATCGTTGGAAGCTGGAAATTCTAATGTTCTTTCTTCTGCCAACATAATATACTATCATTATGATTATTCTAATTGTTCAGATTCATCTCAAGAAAGTCCAATTAGCAATCACTACTCACATGCCAAGCTCTTCCATAGACTAAGCCATTCATTAACGTTTTAAATAATCTTCCAGAAACATTTTTAAGTAAATGGCACTCACTTTTGGACCATGTCCAGGCCACCTAATTCTAATCGGCTTTCAAGATGACTCCCACTTTTAGATGATAAATCTGCACCTAACTTTATGCTCTGAGTTTGAGCTCTAGCACTTATTGTTAAAAATGAACTGTTTGACCTTGCTAAATAAAAATCCATTGCATCTGGGGCCAGTGTGGTGGTACAGTGGGTTGGGCATCTACCTGCAGTGGTGGCATCCCAAATGAGTGCTGGTTCTATTCTCAGAGGCTCCACTTCTGACCCAGCTCCCTGCTATTGCACCTGGGAAAATAGCAGCAGATGGCCCAAGAGCTTGAGCCCCTACACTCACATGGGAGACCCAGATGGAGTTCCAGGCTCCTGGCTTCAGCCTGGCCTAGCTCCTGCCATTATGGCATTTGGAGAGTGAATCAGCATATTGGAAGCTTGCGCGCGCTTTCTCTCTCTCTCTCTCTCTCTCTCTCTCTCTCTCTCTCTCTCTCTGTCTCCCCCCCCCATCTCTCTAACTCTGCTTTTGAAGTAAATAAATAAATATTTAAATACAAGTCTATTGCTTCTATGGGACCACAGCTGAGACTAACCACAAAGAAGAACTATCTGAACTTTTTTATGAGTACAATAAAACATGTCCCCAAAAATCACCAGGAGGGTATAGTTGTTCTTTCCTACAGTCAAACAACCGGAACGCTTTCATATCATTTCACAGTTAACAGTGGGAGGTAGCTGGAAGAGTGAACCTCTTACTGCAAGTATGTTCAAAGCCTCCTTATAAAACAGGAGCTTGGACTTCACAGCTGAGCCAATGAAGACACTCGTCTGAGCTCCACCACGGTTCCGTCCTGAGTCCCAGTCTATCAGACATGTCGGATGGCATGCGTCTGTCTTCCTATTACTGCTGCAGTAATAGGGACTCCAGCAGCGAAGGCCCCCGCGGGTCTCTGCGCAGGCCTCAGAGCCTTGCTGTTGTTGTCCAAGCAGCCGGGCAAGGCCACCGTGACATAAACCAGATTAAACCTGCAGAACAACCCCATCCTCCTTTTGATCCCTGAAGGAACGGCAGCCCAAGTATTTTGAAGTCTTATTTTTATTATCTCGAGGTCAAC
Source organism: Sylvilagus floridanus (assembly GCA_949820135.1). Lineage (NCBI taxonomy): Eukaryota > Metazoa > Chordata > Mammalia > Lagomorpha > Leporidae > Sylvilagus > Sylvilagus floridanus. The sequence goes on along the minus strand of OX463240.1, from coordinate 18,331,487 downwards.
TTAAAGCAAAATGCACACCGTTTTGAGAACAGCCCTCCCCAGAGCTTCCCAAGGTCACGGGCGGCCAGGGTCTCCTCGTTTTGTTTTCGTGTGGGGGTCATTGCTTGGTGCCATGCTTTCATAATGTATCAAGAAACTAATCAGGTGAGAAGGAACCTCCAGGGAGGATCCCAGCCTCTCACAGAGGGCCTGACAAGCCTCTGGAACCTTCCAGAACAATGTCATCCACAGCAGAAATGCATCTGCAGAAAGTCATGGAGGCAGGTATTCGGCGCAGGAGTTAAGACACCGCTTGGGACCCTCTGCATCCTATCCTGGAGTTCCTAGGTTCAAGTCCCAGCTCCACGCTGACTCCAGCTTCCTACTGAAGCAGCAAATCGTACCCAAGTAGCTGGGTCCCTGTCACCCGTGTGGGAGAGCCAGATGGAATTCCAGTCTCCTGGCTTCACCCTGGCCCAGCCCCAGCTGTTGGGGAATGCACCAGCAGATGGGCAATCCCTGTCTGTCTGTCTGTCTGTCTGGGTTTCTCTCTCCGTGTGTGTCTCTGTGCCTTCAAATAGCTTTAAATGATTTTTTTAAAAGAGAAAAGAAAGCATAAACTGACTCCTAGGTAAGATCGAGCCATATGGTACAGCAGGTTAAGCCATCACATGCCACGCCAGTATTGCATAGCAGAGTGGCGGTTCAAGTCCTGGCTGCTCCACTTCTGAGCCAGCTCCCTGCTAATGCGCCTGGGAAAGAAGGCAGCAGATGATGCTTGTACTTGCCCCCCCCCCCACCGGCACCATCACCCACGTGGGAGACCCGGATGGAGTTCCAGGCTCCTGGCTTCGGCCTGCCCCCATGCCGGCCATTGCAGCCATTTCAAACAAATAAAAGAAATCCGAAAAAAATAAAATCAAGTGACCCAGGCACGACCAGGCATCTTCTGCGTTCCTGATTTCTACGGGAGAGCTGATTGGCAGCAGCCTGGCAGGTGGGGGAGCGTTGTGACCCATTCCAGTGTTCCCATCTAATTGCAGGGGGTTGCACCTGCTGTGTGGCTCCCATGTTTGCTGTGCTGGAGTCTGGACGGTGGGAGCTGGCCTCTGGGAGGGGCACAGCCACGCAGGCAGGGAAGAGGCGCAGGAGCCTACCCTGAGAATGAGAGGAAATGCCTCTGTCTTATGGCTGCCCTCTTTGGGTTCCCTCTTTCCAGGAATCCATGCTTGGGGGGGTCCTCCCCAAGAGGCAGAATCCAAGATGTGGCATCCACTCTCCCAGGAAGGCAGGAGAAATACTGTGTGGGGAGACAGCCAGGGGGAGTATCCGCAAATGAAACAATATGACTTTATAAACCAGATTACTTAACATCACGTCCCTCGAGATTCCAGTGGGAGCCTGAGGGTGCCAACGACTCCCAGGAGCAAGCTGGCAAATCCTGCCACTTCCAGCTTCAAGAAGGGGCTCGCTTTCGAGATGCCCTAGGTTAGCTAGCTGGGCTTAGTACTTCTTGCAGGAGCCAGCGGCCATGCTCTCACTCCTGAGCAGGTGCAGGAAGGGAGGAATACAGGTCAGGGCCACACTGCTCAGGTTCCCCAGGGACCCCCGCAGACCAGGGGTGTTTGTAGACCCCTGAGCACTACTGCGAAGCCTGGAGGTGTGCAGGGCAGGCCCCACCCCTGGGGAGAAGCTGCTTGGGCTGGTAACCCGCAGTGCCAGGCAGCAGCCTTCAGACGGGCTGGCAAACAGTCAAAGGCAAAGGAGGAAACCGTGGCGTGGAGGCTGAGCAGGCTGCAAGGCGAAGGCAGAAAGGTTGCCCAGGTCACGGCAGCCTCCCAGAAACCCAGCTGCACTGCGGAGGCCGCCCACGGCCAGGGAGGCAGCTTCAGGTGCCTGCAGAGCAGGGCAAGGTAGACTGTCCCGCCCAGCACCGCAGCACGAGGGCGCTTACCTCTCCAGATTCTCCCGCCTTCCAGCGGCGAAGGCAGGCCTCACGAAGGCAGAGCACACGTTACTTTTCTTTTTCATTTTTTTACATTTACTTTCTTTGTAGTTGAAAGGCAAAGAGAGGGCCGGCGGCACCGTGGCTCACGTGGCTAATCCTCCACCTGTGGCGCCGGCACACCGGGTTCTAGTCCCAGTCGGGGCCCGGATTCTGTCCCGGTTGCCCCTCTTCCAGTCCAGCTCTCTGCTGTGGCCCGGGAGTGCAGTGGAGGATGACCCAAGTGCTTGGGCCCTGCACCCGCATAGGAGACCAGGAGGAAGCACCTGGCTCCTGGCTTCAGATTGGCGCAGCGCCGGCTGTAGTGGCCATTTAGGGGGTGAACCAAAGGAAGGAGGACCTTTCTCTCTGTCTCTCTCTCACTGTCTATAATTCTACCTGTCAAATAAAAAAAAAAGAAAGAAAGAAAGAAAGAAAGAAAGGCAAAGAGACAGAGAGATCCTCCATCTGCAGGTTCATCCCCCAGATGACAGCCAAGGCTGGGCCAATCTGAGGGCAAGAGCTGGGAACTTCATCCAGGTCTTCCACATGGGTGGCAGAGACCCACATACTTGAGCCATCACCTGCTGCCTCCCAGGGCCTGTGTTAGCAGGAAGTCGGATCAGAGGAGGAGGAGCTGGGACTTGAATCACATGGGATGCTCTGGGATGCTCCCAGACCTTCCCCAATGCGGGCATGAGCGAGCTAATCATAGCACTGTCTTTGTGGCATCCTAGAGTTGTGTTAGGGACAGATCCCTCAATGCTAGCAGCTGGATGGGTAGTTATCAACAACACTAGGATTACAGACATTTGCTCTGGTGGCTAAAGCACCACTTGGGATATTCACATCCCGTATCAGAGTGCCAGGTTCAAGTCCTAGCTCCACTCCCAGACCCAGCTTCCTACTGTCACACACCCTAGTAGGCAGCAGATGAGGGCTCAAGTGGTTGGGCCCTGCCACCCACATGGCATGGAGCTCCTGGCTCCCAGCTCCCTCTGACCCATTTTCGGGCACTGGGGGAGTAAACCAGCAGATGGGGACTCTCTGTCTTTCTGTCTCTCTTTCTCTTCACCTCTCAGATAAATAGTTTTTAATACCCACACTGAAGAAAGGCGAAAGGCAGTTCCTTTACTTGTCTTTCCTTTACTTGTGCCTGGAGACAGATGGTCAGCTCAGGAACACAGCAGAGGCGAGTGTGGAGGCCATGTTGCCTGCTCTTCTCTTCCGGACGGCCAGATAGACAGAGCCAGTTCTCAAAAAGTTCATGAGAAATGCACGTTATGCAAAACCTTGCGTGGATCTAAAAAACCCTGCATCAAAACAAACTGACCTGCCACCTGCAGTGCCAGCATCCCATGTGGGCACCGGTTCGAGTCCCAGCTGCTCCACTTCCAATTCAGCTCTCTGTTATGGTCTGGGAAAGCAGTGGAAGATGGCCCACGTCCTTGGGCCCCTGCACCTGCGTGGGAGACCCAGAAGAAGCTCCTGGCTCCTGGCTTCAGATCAGCACAGCTCCGGCCATTGTGGCCAGTTGGGGAAGTGAACCAGCAGATGGAAGACCTCTCTTTTTCTGTCTCTCTCTCTCTCTGCTTAACACTGACTTTCAAATAAATAAGTAAATATTTAAAAAAAACTGATCTTTCAATTCCATTCTCCCACAGACTTTCTGACATCGCCTGGTGTTTGCATTTGGTACACGATGATGGCCTCACCAGTGCCACACAGCCTCCCCTCCCCACCACTTGCTGGGGACAAATACGTTTTTTTCTAGACCAGCAAGAGAAGGATGGACTGTTGTATTTGCATTTCATGGAGTCTGGGAGGCGGGGAGCAAAATAAAAATAAACCCCGAGAGGCAAATGTTGCAATCTTGCTGCAGGAAGTAGAGAACTGTCCATTCTCTTTAACAATTGCCTTACCCCTGGATGTACATTTACTGATTCACTTTTCAGTTCATGAAGTACCCGCTAGGCACCCGGCGGAAATACAAAAACAAGACAAGGGCTTTATACTCACACGTAAAGTGAAAGTTTGATGATGTCTGATGATGCGGAATAGGATGCCTATACACAAGGAAACAGGATCCACACCCACCTGAGGATTCAAGGGGATTCGTTCTCCATCCCATTATCTTTTAGCAGAAATTGCTGTCTTTGGTATAAGCCTTGTTGCCATTCATGTCTCACTCCTAAACCATACTGGGCTGCTGGAGAAAGATGAGCTTGAAAGCATAGTCTCATTATTAAAAAAAAAAAAAAAAAGTCCCTCTCTACTCTCCTAGCTCCTCTCCACCCCGACACGCTGCAGTGAGCTGCTTGTGAGCACACGAAGAGAACCAAAACCTCGCATACCGGGTCTCCCCAGTTGTGTCGTCATTTGGACTTGCTTCGACTTTCATTCCAAGGAGCTGAACAACCGCTCCAGACTGTCGGGGAATGAGGGGTTTTCCAGGACTGCGAACTTGCAGTTTGGGGTGGTTTTTCTTTTTTTAGAAGATGTATTTGTTTGTTTTAAAGGCAGAGTTAGGGAGAGAGAGAGACAGACAGAGAGACAGAGAGACAGAGGCAGAGAGAGAGATCTTCTATTCGCTGGTTTACTACCAAATAATCACAACACCCAGGGCTGGATCAGGCCAAAGCCAGGAGCCTGGAACTCCCTCCAGGTCTCCCTCGTGGGTGCAGGGGCCCAAGCACTAGGGCCATCCTTTGCTGCTTTCCCAGGTGCATTAGCAGGGAACTGGATCGGAAGTGGAATAGCCGGGACTCGAACCCATATGGGATGCTGGGGTCACAGGCAATGGCTTACCCTGCTGCTCCACCACACCAGCCCCAAGAGCTTTCAGGTGTAAAGCAGTAGTAGTGCCAAGCAAGAGAAGCTTAGCAGTCGCCCTAACTCAGCTGAGCAAGGTGGGGGCCCTGGCCGGCCCGGGGCTTCTCCATAACGAAGCTGATATGAGCCCACGATGTCACAGGAGGAGCCGCAGCATAGGACAACGCAGCAACCTGTCTGCACTCCCTGGGTCCCTTCTGTCATTTGTCATTATTCCCAAAGAAATAGAAAAAGGCACTGAGCCAGGCTCCAACGGAACACTGAATCTGGCCAGATCTGACCTGGAGGTCTCAGAGGAAAATGATTCAAACAAACTCTTCGGCTGGAAGTGGAAGATGAGAGAGGTAGATGCCCCTGGCCTGGACCAGGTACATGGAGAAAGGGCCTGGGGAGACCCAGCACAGCAGGTGGCCTGAGACTAGACCTGACCAGGAGCAACTCCCCAGCGCTAAGCCTTCTGGGATTGTCTCCTGTTGAAATAGGAAACAGCTCCTCAGAGCCTGTGATTTTAATGTCTTAGGAGGGATACATTAGAACTCAATAGTGGCCCATGTCGGGGTGAAAGTCCCTTTGACCTCCATGCTCACAAGGGCAGAGCTCAGGGCTGTGGGGCATGACTGGTTCTCAGCCACCTGCCACCCCTGTGCAAACAGGACTGCGACATCGGGAGAGCAGGGAGTGGCAGTTGCCCTACGCTCCGTGGCACGGCATTGGTGGAATCCTCCATCCATGTGGTCCAGCCCAGCCTCTGCCAGTACTCGGTCCCATCTGAGGAGTAACCCAGTGGATGGAAGATCTGTGTGTATGTGTGTGTGTGTGTGTGTGTGTGTGTCCCTTTCTCTCTAATTCTGCCTTCCAAATAAACACACCACCTTTTTGTTTTTTTTGTTTTTCTTTTTTTGACAGGCAGAGTGGACAGTGAGAGAGAGAGACAGAGAGAAAGGTCTTCCTGTGCCGTTGGCTCACCCTCCAATGGCTGCCGCGGCCGGCGCACCACACTGATCCGAAGCCAGGAGCCAGGTGCTTCTCCTGGTCTCCCATGGGGTGCAGGGCCCAAGCACTTGGGCCATCTCCACTGCACTCTGGGCCATGGCAGAGAGCTGGCCTGGAAGAGGGGCAACCGGGACAGAATCCGGCGCCCCAACCGGGACTAGAACCCGGTGTGCCGGTGCCGCTAGGCGGAAGATTAGCCTGTTGAGCCATGGTGCCGGCCTACACATCATTCTTTTTTAAAAAAAATAAATAAATGCCCATGATGGGAAAATACATAAAATGCATAATTGGAGACGGCACAAGGGTCCCAGCCCCGCGGTCTGAGTTTTTGATTCTTTCTTCCTCGCTCTCAGAGTGACCTCCACCCTCAGTGCCCTCCCCCCACCACCGAGGCGGCCCCCCAACAAGGGGGGGGGGTGTCGGCCCCGAGGGAGGCTCAGCTGCTGCCACTGCTACCGGCACTGCTTCTCCCGGGGAGAACCTCGTCAGGACACGAGGTTCCGGACGCTTCTGCGGTGTGGGTTGGCCCACGGAGGGATTTTCCATTTGATCTTTCATGGGTTTTTTTTTTTCCTTCACATTTTCCACACTGCACTAAAATTACTCCCCAGCAAAGCATCTCCTTCCTCTTGCTGCCCCACAGCCCGGCCCCTTTCAGGAAGGACTCGCTGGTACCTGTAAAAATAGCCACTGGCTTTTACAAGTGGAACATCTCACACCGAAAACCCTGCTTCCTCTCCTCCTCCTCCCCTCCCCGCCTACCCTCGCCTGCTGCCCGCTCAACTCTAAACAGAGGGAAAGGAATACACCGTTTCTCATTCTTCTGCCCGTTGCTTTTTCCTTCTACTTGTTTTTGTCTTGTTTTGGGGAAAGACTATTTCTAGAAGCTTCGCTGCCAGTACCTGTAGCTGACTTCCAGAAATGGAAGACAGCCCGTCTGTCTCAGTATACAGAATCAGTGAGGGTGTGTGTGTGTGTGTGTGCAAATGCATGGCGCACACATGTGTGCGTTTGCATGTGTGGTATACACGCGTGTGTGCTGTGTGCGTATGTGCATTGTTTTGTGTGTTTGCATGTGTGGAGTCTGTGTATGCATGCATGTGTGTGTGCATAGTGTGAGAGCATGTGTGTGTGGCATGGCTCAAGAGGTGACATCAGGGACTTTCTGTTGTTTATTGTTTACTTTTTGTTTTATTATTTGTGTATGTCAAAGAACTATTTCCTCCAAATTTTCTTAATTTTTTTCTGTGGTCAAAAAGTTACAGATTTGGGACCTAGATTGTGGCGTGGTGGATTAAGCCACTGCCTGCAATGCTGGCATCCTCTATGGACACCAGTTCAAGCCCCAGCTGATCCACTTCCAATCCAGCTCCTGCTAATGTGTCCAGGAAAGCAGAGGACGACGCCCAAGTCCTTGCATCCCTGAACTCAAGCAGGAAACTTGGGTGAAGCTCCTGGCTTCCGGTTTCATCCAGGCCTAGCCCTGGCTGTTGGGGCCATTTGGGGAGTGAACCAGCAAGTGGAAGATTCCTCTCTCTGTATCTCACCCTTCCCTGCTGTGACTCTGCTTTTCAAATAGATAAAATAAAAATTCACAAAGTCAGGGCTGGCATTGCGTGCAGGTTAAGCTGCCACTTACGACGCCTGCTCTCTGTGTCAGGGCACTGGTTTGAGCCCCACTGCTCTGCTTTCGACCCAGCTTCCTGCTACTGCCTCCCGGGAGGCAGCTGATGATGGCCTTGTGTCCCTGCCATCCATGTGGGAGCAGTTATTCAGGGACCTCGCACACGGCAGTAAATACAACGAACATTATTTACGTGCACAGTCTTTGTGCCAGGGACTAAATCTGAACAGACTCGAGGCTGGCCAGGCGCGGTTGGGTGGTGAGGAAGGGTGGAGACCCAGGGGCAGAAGAGGAATGATGGAAAGGAAAGGACAGAATCCAGGAGGACCATCTGAGCTGTGCCACAGGGAGCCATGCGCCGCACCGTCCGAAAATGCTGCAGAGAAATGAATTGGAGCCACCTTGCCCAAGTGGGACCAGGGGAGCCGCTGGATACTACGCTGATGCTGGCTCCAACCACAGTGAGAAAGAAAAGGTGAAATAGCCAAATGCGCTAGCAAGGGAAGTGGAGAGGAAAGACAAACATGCCCTCCAGGCTTCTGGACTGGGGCCACAGCAGGAGGAGCTGTGCTTTGTTGAGATGGGGAAGATGTGGCAAGAAGCAGGTGATCATCCGAGACCTAGAAAACCTGTGGTGCCAGTGGACCTGCTGCCTGCGAGGGTGCAGCAGGCCAGTGGAGGCAGTTCAGAGACGCGGTCAGAGCTGGGACTGCAAATTCCGGAGCACCCAGCAGATAAAAGTCCTTGAAAGTTACAGATCCCATCTAGAACATCCGCGGTGCGTGTCCCCGGAGTAGAAACAGGTGCAGGGACCCAGCATGTGGTGGTGGGTAGGAGAGTAGAAGCCATGAGGGTGGAGAGGAAGGGGCACAAGGAAACCCAAGGAAGCTGACCCCCGAGAAGACCAATGGGAGGTCACTGCTCCCCACCCCAGCAGAGAGGTCATAGCCACAGAGCAGAGGTGCGGGTGGTCGAGTGACCCAACGATTAAGATGTCTTCTGGGACACTTGTACCCCCTGACTGGGTGCCTGAGCTTAAGCCCCAGTTGTGCTTCTGATCCAACTTCTTGCTAGCATGCACCTTGGGAGGCAGCAGGGGATGGCTCGAGTCCTTGGGTCCCTGCCACTTAAGAGGGAAGTCACTGATACAGTTCCCGGCTCCCAACTTCCACTTGGTCCAGCTCCCAGCAGATGGGAGCTCACTGTTTCTTTCTGTCTCTCCACCTTTCGAATAAATAAAGATCAACATGTTTTTAAAATTTAAAAAAAAAAAACTGGAGGAGGACATCCCACTTGTGTAGGGAAGGGGAAGGCAGCACTGTGGCTTGGATGTGGCTTGTCCCCCAAAGGTCCACGTGCCGGAAGGCTGGCCCCAGTGTAGCAGTTTTGGGCAGTGGCCAGGCCATGAAGAGATGATGAAGTCATTGGCGGGGACTGGATGGCTGGCAGCGAGTGTTAACCCTTGCCGGCGTGTATTAGGCTTCTGAGCGCATGCTGGTACAAGGGGACCCACCCTCATGCTCTTGGCTCCTCCCTCAAGAAGCGCACCAGCTCCTCAGAAGCCAATCAGATGCCAGCAACATGCTTTTGGATCTCCAGAGCTGAAAGCTAAGTGAACCTCTTTCTTTCTTTTTTTTTTTTTTTAATAAATATTTATTTGAAAGACAGAGTTACAGACAGAGAGGTCTTCCACCCGCTGGTTCATTCCTTAGATGGCTGCAACAGCCAGAACTGGGCCAGCAGGCCAAAGTCAGGAGCCAGGAATTCTGTGCAGGTGTCCCAAGTGCGTGGCAGGGGCTCAGGCACCTGGGCCATCTTCTGCTGCACCCAAGGCGCTTTAGCAGGGAGCTGGATCAGAAGTGGAGCGGCTGGAAGACACACCAGCGGCCCATATGGGATGCCAGCTTTACCTGCTACACCACAGTGCTGGCCTCGACCTCTCTTCTTGATAATTCACCCAGCCTTGGGTATTTCAAGATGAGATAACTTTCGTGGGAGGTGACACAGGCTTGGACTAAAGTCACGGCTGTGATGGAGAGAGGTGGACAGAATCCATAAATACAAAGCATTCGAAAAAAGTTCATAGAAAATGTGATTAAAGGATAAGTTTATTTTCATGCCAAAAAAATGTGAAATCTATATACACTGAGGTCTGCAAAAAGTTCATGGAAATTAATATTACAAGGAAGAAAAAAGCTATGCATGGATTTCAAAGCTTACTTTTTAATTCCTTCTTTCTCCTACACCAGAGGAGGAGTCAACAGAATTTGAATCAAAAATATAGTTCTTGAAAATTTTCTTAGACACCAAAATAGGGTAATCCTGTTTTTCCCATCTTTTAGGGCAGACAGGATCGAGGACCTTAAAGGTTTTACATCACGTGATTTCAAAATCCCAGGTGGCCACATTATCCTATGTATTAAACTTCAAGTCCTCTCTGGCACCTGACAGTAACAGCAGGCATCCCTTTATAAATGGCCAGGTTCAATCATTGGTTCAATGACTTCCTTCCCACCAAATTACGATTGTGCCTTGTTCCAGGCATCCCCTGCAGGGGGCGCTGACCCGGAGATTTCCCAGTGTCCTAGGACTGGAACTGGGGTCACACGTAGGAGTCAAACCCCAATGATACCTTACAAGTCTGTAGAAGGCTATGCATGGTTTGCTCCCGTCCGCTCTGAAGTGTTGGCAAAAATGGGATTACTTTAGGTTGGTGTTAGAGATCATGCAACTGGTAAAATTAGTTCCCTACAATCCCCACAGCAGGAAAAAGGCCAGGGCCCACAGCAAAGCCCAGGATCTTTAGACTGCAGCCCCTCGTGGATCCCTCACCTTGCCTCACGGATTGCAAGCAACACTTTTTGCTTTAGGGCCATGCCCTTGACCACCTTCCCCAGCATCGCCGTGTGCGCCTGTGAATTCCCAGACCGTGTGTTCTCACTTAAGAGCTCTCCAGCTGCTCGGCTGGACCAGCTTCCAGACCTCGTGGCTCCTGGCCTGCACCCACACCGTCCGAGAGCAAGGACTCGGGGTCTTCCTGGGCCTTCTGTTCACATCACATGGAAAGAATTTGTTTTCCAGGGGTAAACCGATTCTTGCCCTCGACTTCCCCACTGGGGTGGGTAAATCCGGGAATTATTCTGCAATCTCCATCTGCATCCTCCGACTCTGGAGCCACTCGTGCACACAGCTCCCCCAGGAAGATATAAGCAGCCCCGCCCTGCCGCCTCTCTCTGACATTTGCTCCACTGGAGTCACACAGTGCCAGGCCCCCCAAGGTCTCTCCCCTTACCTGGATTCTCTCCTGTTTACTTGGAAGATAATCACTGGGGCCCCTCTTTCTCCTTGTGTTCTCTTGTTTCTCTCCCCTACTTCCTTGTCTGAGTGTTGGTAAGAGAAGGTTAGAGGGAGTCAGTGGAGAAAGTAGTCTTAAAATACAGCAGGGAGGCCGGCGCCATGGCTCACTAGGCTAATTCTCCACCTGCCACCCACATGGGATACCTGGCTCCTAGCTTCAACGTGACTCAGCCCTGGAGTGAACCAGCAGATATAAGATCTCTCTGTCTGTCTGTAATTCTTTCAAATAAAATAAATAAATCTTAAAAAAAATATGCATCTGTTTGGGACAGTTCCTTTCAAAATGTACCATTGCAAAGAATCAACTGCATTTGAACCTGGAAAAGTAGCAACATCATCAATAACATCACAGATCTCCCCAAGAGAGAACCAGCTCCAGCCATGCCATCAGGGCTAATTAAATGTTTGCCTAAACATAACAGGCTAATGTTTAAGTGGATAAATGTGTATGTAATAAATACCCAAATGGGCCTTGGCAAAAAAAAAAAAAAATATTCCCCACCCCTGCCTTCATGAGACTAACGCCAAAACGCAGTTACACACAAGGATGTTGGAGGATCCACTGTTAGAGCACTCCAAGGGAGCAGAACCAGGCAAGAGGATGAGGAGGGAGAGGGGAAGGCCCAGCCAAGGAGCAGTGTAGGGAGCAAGGAGCAAGCCAACCTACAGGGAGCCACAGCCATGGGCAGGGACAGAACAGAGGGACCCAGAATGCGGTGAGGCAGAGACCAGGGTGGGACTGACTGGGAGCCGGGCCAGGCCAGCCTGGGGGACGCTCTCCAGCCTGCGGGATGCCCTCAGAAGCCTTCCCTGACGCACCCGCATTGTCGGAAGCAGGCTGACTGCTTCCCTGTGACATGGGCCTGCAGCACTGGGTGTCTCTCCCGGAGATACATCTCACGTCTCAGCCCAGGGAAAAGACATAGCAGTGCTAAGCAACACCCTGGATGTTCTGCATAAATTTCTAACCTGCCAGTCATTCTCCAGTTACATTCTTCCTGCGTTTGGGCAAGTTAAAATGCCCCCTCTCAGGGCTGGGATGGTGGTACAGCCACCACTTAGCCCGTTCTCCTCGCATACCGGAGTGTTGGTTGGAGTCCCAGCCGCGCCACTTCCAATCCAGCGTCCTGCTGATGCCTCCTGGGAGGCAGCAAAGGGTGGTTCAAGTGCTTGGGGCCCTGCCACCCACAAACCCACCTGTGGTCTGAAAGCTTCAAGTCCCGGCTGCTCCACTTCCCATCCAGCTCTGCTGTGGCCTGGGAAAGCAGTAGAAGATGGCCCAAGTCCTTGGACCCTTGTACCCACGTGGGAGACCCAGAAGAAGCTCCTGGCTCCTGGCTTCAGATCAGCTCAGCTCCAGCCATTGCAGCCAATTGGGGAGTGAACCAGCGGATGGAATTCCTCTCTCTCTCTCTCTCTCTCTCTCTCTGCCTCTCCTCCTCTCTCTGTGTAACTCTGACTTTCCAATAAATAAATAACTCTTTAAAAATAAATAAATAAAATCCATGAATAAATAAAAGTTTTTTGGAGCTCTGGCTCTGTGCATTTGGTGCCTAGATGAAGGAAGAGAGAGATAAGCTGCCCACAGCATGCACTCTCATCTCAAGGATGGTAAGGAGCCAGGTGACTTCCAGAAACGCAAACAACTGAGCTATTGTCAAGGATATTGAATATCAAAAACGGGAGCCGAAAGATCAAAGATCTGCTATCGACAAAACTCCGTGAGCACAGAAGAACGCTGTCCGCGGACAGGTCTTGGAGGCTGGAAGAGAAAGTAGGGGATGAAAGAGAAGACGGGGCACAGATCCACCACTGGCTTGAATTGGGGGCGGTATCAGGCATTCCTGGGGAAGTGGCCCAGCCTGCCTGGGCACCTAATCTCAGCGCCAGACCAGCTTGGTTGTGTTGTCCCTGAATTTAACAGCTTCCAAGATACAAAAATCCAGTTCCACAATAAGCAAGAAAAATCTGCGTGTGATTCCTACAACACTCATCTAACTTGGGTCAAGGAAGTGGAGTAGATGCTTACATGAAAAAGAAACATTTTGCAACAGTAATTAACTTGAATTTATCTCCAATTTAGTTTTCCTGTTCAACTTCCAGAGCATTTTAACTGTAAAAGCCCGTGAATTTGGAAAAAATATATTTTTTGTAAGAAAATCTGGTACCACTTTGTGAATCAACTTTGCAAATGGGCATAAATACTTCCATGTGTCAACGTGATTCTGCTCACTGTGGCCTGCACCCTCCTGGATTTACCCCTGGGGAACTGGAGCATCTTGTCACCTGCAGGAGGCAAGCAGACAGCGAGCTGGGTTGCAAGTGTGCTGTTATTTCTAGAAAATGTAGGAAGAGGTGCCGAGGTTGCCTGAGCAACCTGAGCAAATCCACAGTGTGGATTTGATGATTTTTCTTACATTTATTTTATTGATTTGAAAGTCAGAGTTACAAAGAGAGAGAGGAAGAGACAGAGAGATCTTCCGTCTGCAGGTTCACTCTCCAAAAGGCCTCAATGGCCAGGGCTGGGCCAGGCCAAAGCCAGGAGCCTGAAACTCCATCAGGATCTCCCACACAGATCCAAGCACTTGGGCCATCTTCCGCTGCTCTCCCAGGCCCATCAGCAGGGAGCTGGATCGGAAGTGTGACAGGCAGGATTTCAAAGAGAGCCCACCAAAGATGTAGCTTTACCCGCTACGCCTCAATTCTGGTCCCAGAATTGACCCTTAGCAAAGAGAAAAAGGTGGGAAACAAGACGAATAAGGGAGAGCTCAGAGGCTGGAGGGCCTGACCAAGGTTTGGCCAAGCCGATGGACTGACACTGGCCTCTGCAGGAGCCCTGTGTGGTAAGACAGGCAAAGCCTCGGGGCCACCCTCATTCTCCACCGTTGGCTGGAGCTGCCCTGGGGAATGGTGTGATCTTGGTGGAAAAGCTGGGGCAGACCCCACAGAGGCTGCAGTTGGAGGCGGCCATGTGAACTCTGTCATTGGCTCCTAGCTTCATCCCTGCCCTAGACATGACTACTATGGGTAGTCATTCTCTCTCACTCGCTCTCACTCTCGCTCTTTCTCTCTGCCTCTCAAAGAAATAAAAAATTCATATCTGCTTTTTAAACCTTGTTTTTTCCAGATGTCAAAGCCCACCATTAGCAACAGTGTATGACTTCTAGAATATTTGTCCATTGGCTTTTCTTTCAATGCAGATCAGCTACCTCCCACCCTCAAATAAGAGCAACGCATTCTGGAAATGTAGGTGTTATGTTACCAAGACAAAAGGTCTATTTTTAACAGGAAAATAGTATCAATGTGAGTTTTAAAGTTTTACCAAGTGCCATTCCTGAAAAACAGAGTCTGCTAAACCCTTTATAGAGCTTTGTGTAATAATTAGATTCACAACTACTGAAATTTTAACAATACAATTTATTTGAAACCTAATATTTCCACTTCATGATGCCACACGCACTACATGATGGGTGAACAACACCAATGCTGATTGAGAATATTTAAGTGTTGGAGCCAGAGCCGTGGTGCAGCTCAGCCACCATCTGCAGTGCTGACATCCCATATGGGCACTGGTTCAAGTCCCGGGTGCTCCCCTTCCCAGCCATCTCCCTGCTATTGTGCCTGAGAAAGCAGCCAAAGATGGCCCAAGTGCTTGGGCCCCTGCCACCCACATGGGATACTTAGATAAAGCTCCTGGCTCCTGGCTTCAGCCTGGCCCAGCCGTGGCTGTTATGGCCATCTGGGGAGTGCACCAATGGATAGAAGATACCTCTCTCTCTCTCCTCCTCCTCCTCCTCCTCTTCCTCCTATAACTGTGACTTTCAAATAAATAAATTTTTAAAGGTATCTTAAAGTATTACAGACACAAGGTGCGGTCAGAGTTGCACACAGTAGCGTCCCCATGACAAGCACCCCTATGGAGCACTGAGGGCCACATCTCACAGGAGGTGATGCATGAGAAGTGGCACCAGGTCTTATAATTCCCCTTACGTTTTTCTGGAATCCCCTCTATGATTGCCAGTAGCTACTTTTCCTTAAGGCGTCTATCTGGAGGAAGGTATTATCAGCAATTTTGACAACAGTCATCTCAAGATTGGACATCTGTTTGCTTTGACTAAGGTCAGCAATCCAAGCGCACCAAGTTATGGTAGGAATGTGAACGAGAGCACCCCAGGGCTAAGGACTGATAGGAGCAAGCAAACCCAGAGACAACAAAAGAGCAGCACTGAAATTCCTGCCATCAACCACTGCGGTGCCTTCAAGGGATAAAAAATGACCTGATCACTAAGGCAAAAAACACACCAAAGTAAAATAGGTAAATAATCTCCGCTTTAACCCAATAAACTCTACCCCGGTCTCAGCAGAAGGCACTGAAGACCGATTCTCCCCAACTTTTGAAGCAAAGGGTCGCTGGCACTTTAAATCCCATCTTATATGGAGTAAGATCATGGATCTGGAAGAGTGTATTTTAAAATCAGCCACAATTTCTCAAATCCATTGGTTACTGGAAAAGGATCTGCTACATGACACACTGAACAGGACATGGAGGATTTTTATATATAGATTGACATTCGAGAACACATTTCCAAATGGAAACTTTGGATCATGGATATCTACTAGGGGACGTTAAAAAGTTTGTGGAGGATCGAGCAATGTGGCACCATGGGTTAAGCCGATGCCTGGCCTTCAATCCCAGCATCCCATACGAGCACCGTTTGAGTCCCAGCTGCTCCACTTCCAATTCAGCTCCTTGCTAATGCACCTGGGAAAGCAGCAGAAGGTGGCCCAAGTGGCTTGGGTTTCTGCTATCCACATGAGAGACCCGGATGGAGTTCTTAACTCCTGGCTTTGGCCTTGCCCAGTCCTGGCTGTTGAAGCTAGTTGGGGATAGAAGATCTCTCTGTTTCTATCTCTCCCTCTCTCTCTCTCTCTCTGCCTTTCAAATAAATAAATCTTAAAAAAAAAAAAAAAGTTCATGGAAAATGGGATGAAAACCAAAAAAAAATGTGGAAAATCCATTTTGAAGACAAAGGGTCTTCAAAAAGTTCATGGAAAATGTATATTATGAAAAAACAAGGCAGGGATTTCAAAATGTCTTGCACTAAAACAGACTTCATCGTCTAATTCCATGTTTCCATGAACTTTGACATTGTGGCCTTCCCTATGTCACCTTAAGATAGGGCCCAGGACATGTGGCAAGGGTACACAGCACAGAGAAAGGGCTCTGGGATTTTGCTTTGAACTTGAATAAAATGGACAGATAAGGAAGAATCCCTCTTAGCAACAATAAACTAATCAATGTTGGTCCAAGCCCCAGTTGCTCCATTTCTGATCCAGCTCCCTGCTAATGCTCCTGGGAAAGCAGCAGAGGATGGCCCAAGGCTTGGGCCCCATGTCACATACATGGGAGACCTGGATGGAATTCCAGGTTCCTGGCTTCAATCTGGCCCAGCCCTGGCTATTGTGGCCATTTGGGGAGTGAACCAAGATTCTCCCCCTCTCTCCTTGTAGCTCTGCCTTTCAAATAAAATAAAAAAGCTTAAAAAAACTTCAAGTGGCACTCCCCATCTAAAGATTGGAGCAGTAATTTTACACCACAGGGCCTGGATACATAGCATTTCTCAACCCAAAAGGCAGTGCCGGTCCATCTAAACCCATCCACGGGAGCACTTAGCTTTGGAAATCCTTGCCTAGTTTTTTCATACTATGCATATGCATGAACTTCAGACTTCTTCTGCATGAGAATAAACTTTGTATTTACTTATTATTTCTTTATTTGAAAGGCAGAGTTACAGAGAGAGAGAGAGATCTTCCATCCACTGGTTCACTCCCCAAATGACCACAACTGACCTGGCCAGAGCTGGCCAGCCACAGTCAGGAGCCAGGAGCTCCATCAGGGTCTCCCACAAGGGTGGCAGCAACCCATGCACTTGAGCCATCACCTACTCCTTCCCCAGGTGCATTAGCAGGGAGCTGGATGGGAAGTGGAGCAGCCAGGACTTGAACTGGCAACCTTGTGGGATGCAGGCACTTCAGGGCAGGGCGTTAACCCGCTTTCTGCAGGAACAGAGACAGAAATGTGCACCAACAGAAACACCAGCAGAGACAAGGACCTTCAGACCCCCTGCCAAACCAGGCCCAGACTGAGTGGGCGTGGCTCGCCAAGTCACCGCCTTTCTCTGGGAAAGGGCTCACCCTCACTGCCCTGATGGAGCTGAGTGTCTCAGCGCCTGCCTGTGTCATTAAGTGAGGCTGAGGAGCTGACAGCAGGAGCAGCGGGAACTTCTTCTCCCTGCCTGGTCTGCCTCCTGCATTTTGTTTTCATTACTGCAGGAGGGCTCATTGAACTCACATCCTGGCCCAGCAGGAGAGCTCAGAACAACCTAAAATCCCAACCCTCTTTGTAATATCATTGCCCCTGCGCTTTCTAAAGATCCCCACACAGGCTGAGAGCCACTCACCCACCCCTACCTGTCCCTGCAACACAGCCTCCAGCTAAGCCCTCTCTCAGCAGTCAACCCTGCGCCCCAAGACGACTGTGAAAGCAAAGGGAATCTACTACAAACCCATGGTTGTTTGCCTGTTTCCTAAATTAATGAACCTTGGCTGGCGCTGTGGCCTAGTGGGTAAAGCCACCACCTGCAACACCAGCATCCCACATGGGCACTGGTTCAAGTCCCGGCTGCTCCACTTTCTGATGCAGCTCCCTGCTCATGTGTCTGGGAAAGCAGTAGAGGATGGCCCAAGTCCCTGGGCCCCTGTACCCACGTGGGAGACCCAGAAGAAGCTCCTGGGTTCAGCATGGCCCAGCCCTGGCTATTGTAGCCATCTGGAGAGTAACTCTGCCTTTCATATAAACAAATCTGTTTAAAAAAAAAAAAAGAAAAAGAAAAAAAGAGAAAATTTTACAAAATAAAAATAAAGAAGTGCTTAGACACCAGATACCATCATGACATGCACTATTGATTGATTTTCATTTTTATTTGAAAAGCAGAGAGATAAAAAGAGACAAAGAGTTAGAGAGAGAGGAAGAGAGAGATCTTCCATCCAGTAGTTCATTCCCCAAATGTCTGGCCTACCCCAGAATTGTGTCTTAACCCATGGGTTACCTGTTTCGCCTCAACCAAATTCCTATCGTGGATCACTTGACTTATATCTTCCAAGCCCATGCCCAAGTGTCACGTAGGCAGTTGAGTAGCACATAGAGGATCTGATGGACAGCTTCTTACGTGTGTTCACGTGTGCATAATCTATTCCCATTAGGTAACGGGTAACTTGAAGTCTGGACTGGTTCTTGTATCTTTTGTATTTCTTTGCAACATCTGACTCCTAACTCGGTGTGGAGTGAGTTCTCAGAGGAGCTTGTATGCTCCGTGAGCAGGTGATTTTGTAAACTGAGAGAACCTAAACACGGGTAAGAGTGAGCCTCATCTAGGTCACAGAACCTAAACATGGGTATTTCCCCTTTATAGAGAGAGCTCTGGGCCAGTATACATACACCCAAATTCTACCACTGCAGTTAAGACACAGGGTAAGATGCACACATCCCATTTCAGGGTGCATGCATTCAATCCAACTCCAGCTCCTGGCTCCAGTTTCCTGCTAATGCAGACCCAGGGAGGCAGCTGTGATGGCTCAAGTCATTGGGCTCCTGTCACCCACGTGAGAGACCCAGATTGAGTTCCAGGTGTTAACCTGGCCCCAGCCTCAATGCCTGTGGCATTTGGGGAGAGGTGGGAGCCCTCCTCTCTCTCTTTCTCCCTCTGCCTCTCAAATAATGATTATTTTTCTTCATTCTGTCAGTGTTCAGCCTTTGTGTCTTTACAGGAATAAAGTGTTCAAAGATTTTGGTAAATAGCCGTAAGACCACACCGGATTTATATAGAATAGTCAACAGAAGCAATGAAAAAATTAAAAAATATAAGTCATGAAGACTCCAGACATTACATCCTGAGTAACTCCAAGAGGCAGAGGTCAACAGATAAAATATATATAGCACAAGAATATGATGCAACCAGTTCCTATTCCTGCAACTTTTAAATTGACTTTAAAATTAAACTACTAATGGGGATGGTGCTGTGGCATAGCAGGTAAACCACCACCTGTGGTGCCAGTATCCCATATGGGCGCCAGTTCACGTCCCGGCTGCTCCACTCCCAATCCAGCTCTCTGCTATGGCCTGAGAAAACAATAGAAGATGGCCCAAGACCTTGGACTCCTGTACCCACATGGGAGACCCAGAAGAAGATCCTGGCTCCTGGCTTCAGATCAGTGCAGCTCCAGCCATTGTGACCATCTGGGGGAGTGAACCAGCAGATGGAAGACCTCTCTCTCTTTCTCTGCCTTTCAAATAAAAGTAAATCTTAGGGGAAAAAATTAAGCAGTATGCCCACTCCCAAGGCTGAGAACTAGCCTGATGGCCAATGGAATTTCAGCCCACATTTCCAGAACGTGAACTCTTCCAAGCCACTTTGCATCATAAATCATAAGATGGATTCTTGAGGTTGACTCCATCCAGTGTCGCGGATCCTGACAGTTCTTCCAGAAATTTCGCACCATCAACAAACCAATGAAAACAGAAGTCTGCACTTTTTGATTCTGTTGACCTGGGGTTCAATTACATAACCAGTTCTGCCAGTGCTGTCCCCATCCTGAAATGGCTTTTAGGCCTTTGATCACTGTCCAGTTGGCCACATCACAAAGCTCCAACCATAGGAAGTCTATGAACTGTCTCTGCTTTGCTCAGTTTCCATCCTGGGATGCAGGCAGAATCACATGTCTGTGGAGAATAGTTTACTAAATTACATATAATATCTAAAAGGTACTCACCTTGAATGGTATGAACAAGAATTTAATTGTAATCTCACTTTGGTCGGTGGTTTCCTAATGGCCCTCTCTCTATGTATAGTCAAGTGGCAACAGGAATCAGATACACCTGATGGAACCCACAGCAAATGGGTAACAGAATCTCCAGCTTGACCATGGGACCCTCCTGGGTGTCTACAAGAGAATAATAAATTCATGAAGACAGAAGAAATCTTGGCACTTGCCTTGTCTTATGCCATGAAGACTCAAAAGATCAGATTTTTCTTCTATTTCTCGGCTATGTTTCATCAATTTATTCCAGACTGTCTATTGACAAAAATCCATTTTGGAACAATTAGTGAGTGGTTTTGGAAACTCTGGGTCTTTGAGGAATGGCAGGTATTTTGATGGGGTGGTTTTTTTAAAAAATTTATTTAGTATTTATTTGAAAGGCAGAGTTACAGAGAGAGAGAGAGAGAGAGCTTCCATCTGCTGTTTCACTCCCCAAATTGGCTTCCATGGCCAGGGCTGGGCCAGTCTGAAGCTGGGAGCTAGGAGCTTCTTCCAGGTTTCCACATGAGTAGCCGGGGCCCAAGCACTTGGGCCATCATCCGCTGCTTTTCCAGGTGCATTAGCACGGAGCTGGGTAGGAAACAGAGCACCCAGGTCTAGAACCAGTGCCCATATGGAGTGCTGGCATCACAGACAGCAACTTAACCTGCTACACCACAGCACTGGCCTCTTGATGGTTATTTTAACAGCAAGTTTGGGTGTGACCACCATTCGGTTCTGGTGAGAAGCCACAACACTCTCAACAAAGTGGTTATTAAAGAAAATGGCAAGCAGCTTGGTTGTTGGCTCTCCCAGCATGGCTTCAGATTACCAGGAGTAAACCCTATTGTGCATTTGGGCCAAAGACTGCATGTCAGTGTTAGCTCCTCGAATGTAACCTGAAATCCATGGGGGAGGATGCAGCCTTGGCGTAAGGAAGTTGTTATCTGTAAGAAGAGCAGTTGTTGATCTTAGAAATGCTTCCCTAAGAAGGGAAGCTTAATAAAAAGAAAACAAAATGAAGCAAGGAAGAGAGGAGTAAACAACATAGCAAAGCAGACCCAGATGTGACGGCAAATAGCAGCCAACAGCCAAATGCCAGGCTCCTACCTTTCACATGGGTCACCAATGGCTTCTAGGAGCAAAACACAGCCCTGAATTTACAGCAGGAAAATGGGTTCTTCCACTCAAGGCTCTTGCCGTGCATGACCCCTGTTCATAGTTCCCTGAGCTCCCCTTAGGTTGGTGTCTACAGATCTTCGGTTGTATTTCCACATCACCCGCCTTCTTGGTGTCACTGTCCACATCTTCAGATGTTCCCCAGGGGCTCCACTCAGTCACTGGATGATGTACCTTTAAATACAGGGGTCTTCAATAAGTCACCACTTCGCAAGCCCCCATTCCACATCTCAATGCTGATTTGAGTCTTGGCTGCTCTGCTTCCTATCCTATGCCTGGGAAAACAGCAGAAAATCACTCAAGGGCTTGGGCCCCTGCACCCATGTGGGAGACCCAGATGGAACTCTGGGCTCCTGGCTTTCACCCGGCCCAGCCCTAACTGTTACAGGCATCTGGGGAGTGAAACACCAGATGAGATATTTTTCTCTTGGGAAGAGAAGGACTGACCTGGACATCCACAAAGATTGACTCAGTTTCCTGGATCTGTGTCTTCAGTAGCCCAGAAATGCTTCTCTATGAAGGATTCTCAGCTAAAAGCAGTTGTTTCTTCACAGCTTGCCACGGTCTTCTTTTATTTATTTATATGAAAGGCAGAGTGATGGAGAGAGAAGGGGAGGCAGAAAGAGAGAGAGGAGAGAGAGATTGATTTCATCTTCTGGTTTACTCCTCAAATGGTCAAAACAGACAGGGCTGGGCCAGGAGCCAAGAGTTTCACCTGGGTCTCCCATGTGGGTAGCAGGGCCCCAAACTCTTGGGCCATCTTCTACTGCTTTTCTCAGGCCATCAGCAGGCAATTGGGTAAGAAGTGAAGCAGCCAGGACTCGAACCAGTGCTCACATGGGATTCTGGCATCACAGGCAGTGGTTTTACTCACTATGCCACAATGCCAGCCCCTAACGCACATTCATAAGAAATTACTGGACTCTTCAAACGTTTATTTCTTCTATTATAGTAGTTTTAAAATTTATACTCTTCTAGGAATCTTTCCATTTCATCCCAGTTTTTTATTAGTTTATTTTTTATTTGACAGATAGAGTTAAACAGTGAGAGAGAAAGAGAAAGGTCTTCCTTCCGTTGGTCCACCCCCCAAATGGCCGGCACAGCTGGCACTGGGCCGATCCGAAGCCAGGAGCCAGGTGCTTCTCCCGGTCTCCCATGCGGGTGCAGGGCCCAAGCACTTTTGTCATTCTCTACTGCACTCTCAGGCCACAGCAGAGAGCTGGACTGGAAGAGGAGCAACCGGGACTAGAACCCAGCACCCATATGGGATGCCAGCGCCGCAGGCGGATGATTAACCAAGTGAGCCACAGCACCGGCCCCTCATCGCAGTTTTAAATAGCATCAGATTACGCCATGGTTCAACAGGCTAATCCTCTGCCTTGCAGCACCAGCACACCGGGTTCTAGTCCCGGTCGGGGTGCCGGATTCTGTCCCGGTTGCCCCTCTTCCAGGCCAGCTCTCTGCTGTGGCCCAGGAGTGCAGTGGAGGATGGCCCAAGTGCTTGGGCCCTGCACCCCATGGGAGACCAGGAAAAAGCACCTAGCACCTGGCTCCTGCCATCAGATCATCGAGGTGTGCCAGCCGCAGCGCGCCGGTCGCGGCAGCCATTGGAGGGTGAACCAATGGCAAAGGAAGACCTTTCTCTCTGTCTCTCTCTCTCACTGTCCACTCTGCCTGTCAAAAAAAAAAAAATAGCATCAGATTAATGATAATAGCCTTCACAATCTCATCCGTTACACCAATAGCCATGACATCATTTGAAATCTCTCTTTTCCCTTGATCTGTATCACTAGAAACTTCTCATTTTATGCAACCTAGACCTTCATCATTTTGTGTCGGCTATGTTTCATCAATTTATTTAATCTATTTCATTTCTTTCTGCTTCATATTCTTTTTTCTATCTTCTTCTGGTAGACACATTGCCTTATTTGTCCAATACAAGCAAATTTCACTCTAACATACAGCTTCAGCTGTGTTGGCCTGGTTCTAGAAAGACCCCTACCATAATTTCATCTTTGAGTCAAAGGTCCTATTTCAATTTTCAATTGACTAATTAATTTTACTTGTTTGAAAGAGACTTACAGACAGATAACTCTCCCATCTACTGCACTGGCTCACTACCCAAATACCCTCAGTAGCTGAGGTTGGGCCAGGCCAAAGCCAGGAGAACCAGAAATCAATCTCTGCCTCCCACGTGGGTGGTAGGAACCCAACTAGTTGAGTCACCAGCTGCCACTGTCCAGGGTGCACTATTAGCAGGACGCTGGAATTGAGAACAGAGCCAGCAACTCAGACCTGGGCCCTCCAGTAGGGATGTGGCATCCCAAGCAGTGCTCTCTCTCCTGAGCCCTTTTTCATTTGTGATTTCCAAGTATGAGGTTGATTTTATCTTTTGCTGTTGATGTCTAGTTTATTTATAATGTAGGTAAGGACTTAGAAATGTGTAAAGTCACTTTAGGATCAATGAAGAAATCAATTTTTAATTAGCTCACTTGTTCATAAACAAAATGTGTATTTTCTGCTAACTAGGTGCCATTTATACACACACAGGTGCACGCATCCATACACACATATGTTTGTGTATTTCTCATAGACACACATTGAAAATCGAGCTATTTAAAAATTTATGTTCCTGATGATATTTTTAGAGAATCTATCAATTATGAAGAGAAGTATGTTTTTAAAGATTTATTTGCTTATTTGAAAGACAGAGTTATAGTGTCGGGGGCCGGGGGATCTTCCATCCGTTTGTTCACTCTCCAAACAGATTCAGTGGCCAAGGCTGGGCCAGGCAAAACCTGGAGCCTGGAACTCCACCCAGGGATTCCCCAGGTGGGTGGCAGGAGCTCTAGCTCTTGGGCCATCTTCCACTGCTTTTCCCAGGTGCATTAGCAGGGAGCTGGATCATAAATGGAGCAGCTGGGATTTGAACCTGCGCCCACATGGGATGTCAGTGTGGCAGGTAGCCCCTTAGCCTGCCGTGCCACAAGGCCAGCCCTGAGAAGTATGTTTTAAAACATTACCAACAAACTTGAAGCCTCTTATTGGGTAGGGCTGGTCTGCAGCTTGATCACACCCCATCCCCCAAAATTAGAGGGTGAAATGCCTTCTATTTTCCACCTGGATGGAGTTCTTGGCTCCTGCCTTTGTCCTGGCTGTCGTGGGCATTTGGGAAGTGAACTGCAGATGGGTGCTCTCTCTTGTTCTCACTCTTCGAATACTTGAGATTTAAGAAATGTTAAACACCAGGTTTTCAGATTCTGAGTGCATTAAGGTTATAGACCTAAGGGGAGGGGTGGAGACAGAGAGACAAAAAGGCATTAGCAGAAGAGAGAAATCGAGGGTGGGGGTTGGGCACAGAGAGGGAGGGACCCAGGGAGAGAGGAAGAGAGAAGTACAGAGAACGCAGGGGCAGAGCCTACAGAGCAAGGGAAGAGAAGCCCTAAACCACTGAGGTTTGTTTGCTGTAGTTTTTAAGTCCTGGAAGGAGCCGATAAGGAGGTAACCGGACGACTGGGAGCAGGAGAGGGGAAAGGAAGTTGTAAAACTTCTGTAGACATTCAGCGCAGGACGGATTCAATGCTGGCGCTGGGGGTCCTCTCACTGATTAAGACCAGCTCCCTCGAGCCTCCCCAGTGTCCCCTGCAGTTCCCCCGGGAAAGCAGACACTCGGCAGAGCCCAAAGTACGCACGCAGACACCGTCTACACACACCTCCTCCCAGGCCCAGCCAAGCACCCATCCCCATCCTGCTCCTCTAGAGGTAGGCCGGTCCTGTATGCCCTTGGCTTTGAACACCCAGCCTCTGGGGGCCGCTGCCTCCCTCACTGCCTCCTCCAGACCTGGCTGTCGTGCAGAGACTCCATCAATTTAGTTGCAAATAGAATCTCAGGCAGGTGAGAGCTCACACAGCTCATTAGCAGGCAAGCTGAGGGCCCTGGGGACCCCACTCCCCAAGCTCTTTCACCTTGACCACGCCCCTCTCGCTCAGAAGTCCTTCTATCAGACAGCAAAAGCTTGCACCTGCGTGGCTTGCACCCAGGGGGCAAGGAACCTGCATCTTCCTACTTCCTTCTTGTAGGGCTCTTGGTCCTCTTTTTCTTTTCTAAGATTGATTTACTTATTTTGAAAGTCAGAGTTACAGAGCAAGAGAGACAGAGAGAGCTCTTCCATCAACTGGTTCACTCTCCCAGTTGGCCACAACGGCCAGGTTGAAGCCAGGAGCTTCTTCTGGGTCTCCCACGCGGATGCAGAAGTCCAAGCCTTTGGGCCATCCTCCACTGCTTTCCCAGGTGCATTAGGAGGGAGCTGGATGGGAAGTGGAGCCGCCAGGACTCGAACCGGTGCCCTTATAGGTTGCCGGCACTGCAGACTGGGGCTTTAACGCACCGTGCCACAACACCTGGCCTCGCCTCACTCTGGCTTTTGCAGACATTTGAGGAGTGAACCAACAGATGGGAGAGCTCTTTCTATCTCTGTCTCTATCTGTGTCTTTCAAAAAGTTACACAAATAAACAAAATTCAATTACATTGTAAAAAGATAACTCTGACTTAAGATCCAAAGACGGGGACAAGCACTCCAGGCACAGGGAACAGAGGTGCTGAAATCCAGAGGTCAGAAAGGCCCAGGGTTCTGGGAGATCAGGGAGAGACCAGAGCTGGAACAGAGGAACACCGAGGAGAGGAGGAAGAAAAATCACAATGGCCTTGGAAGTCCTGCCAGGTTTGAACAGATCAGTGGTAAGATCTGACTTTATCACAGTTGACTGCAGGGGCAGGGGCCTCACAACAAAAGGATGAGAGGTGTGGTGTTTGGGGGCCAGCAAGTTTCCGTTGGTGGCCGTGGACTGTGGCAGGGGGATCCAGGGTGGATTTCGGGAGGAGAGCCGACAAGGTTTTCTGGGTAGGATGTGGACGTGCTGACACTGCCCTCAGGCAGACTCTGCCCCCTGCAGCCTAGGACCCAGCATGCCCTCTTAACTTCCTTATCAGTCTCTGCAGAAAGTTATATCTAGGGGCCGGCACTGTGGTGTAGCAGGTAAAGCGGCCGCCTGCAGTGCTGGCATCCCACATGGGCGCCAGTTTGAGTCCTGGCTGCTCCACTTCCGATCTAGCTCTCTGCTTATCCACCTGGGAAATCATTATAAATGGCCCAGATCTTTGGGTCCCTGCACCCTTGTGGGAGAAGCTCCTGGCTTCAGCCAAGCCCAGCCCCAGCCATTGCAGCCTCTGGGAAGTGAATCAGCAGGTGGAAGATCTCTCCCTCTGTCTCCCCCTCTCTCTGTAACTCTGCCTTTCAAATAAATAAGTATTTTGAAACAAGAAAAAAGAAAAAGGTTATAGTCTAGCCTGCTTAGGTCTCTTGCCCATCCTGTGCTGGGAGTAGTGTTGGATGCACGCCTTTAACTGACCCAAGAACACAAGAGCAGTACTTTTTTTCTTTTTAAATTTTTATTTATTTGAAAGGCAGAATTACAGAGAGGCAGAGGCAGAGAGAGAAAGGTCTTCCATTGCTGGTTCACTCCCCAGATGGTCACAATGGCCAGAGCTGTGCTTATCCAAAGCCAGGAGCCAAGAACTTCTTCTGGGTCTCCCACACAGGTACAGGGGTCCAAGGACTTGGGCCATCTTCTACTGCTTTCCCAGGCCATAGCAGAGAGCTGGATTGGAAGTGGAGCACCGGTCCCAAGCAGTACATTTTAAAATGGTAGAATAGGAGCCCAATGCGGGCTGGCGTTCTGGTACAACAGGTAAAGCCACCGCCTGCAGAGTCAGCATTCCATATGGGCACTGGTTCGAGTCCTTGCTTCACCATTTCTGGTCCAGCTCCCTGGTATTGCATTTGGAAGGCAACAGAAGATGGTCCAAGTGCTTGGGCCTCCATCACCCACATGGGACACCCAGATGGAGTTCCAGGCTCCTGGCTTTGGTCTGGCCCAGCCCCAGCCATTGTAGCCATTTAGGGAGTGAACAAGCAGATGAAAGATTCATTCTCTCTCTCTCTCTCTCTCTCTCTCTCTCTTTCAAATAAATAACTGCATCTTTTTTAAAAAATGCATTGGAGAGGGTATTGAGTAAGCATTTTCCCAGGGAAGTAAATCGAGTGACACCGATGGGGTAGCAGATCAGCTAAGTCTTTGTGTTTTAATGGCTCGGTGGAAGAAACACTTGGGGCTGCTAGTGCAGAGAGGGGAGTTTGTTTAGGTGCTCTCTGGCCCCGGCCTTCTCTTCAACACTGGACTCTCTTCTGCTTGCAAAGCAGAAGCTGAGGCTTCGAGGGGTGAGTGAAGTACAGACGAATTTCCTGAGAGTGAGGGATGGAGGTGGAAGCCTGCTGGTTTTGATATACGGTGTGGAGAGTCTGGGTCAGGAGGCACAGACGGGGGTCATCTAAACTGAGAGACCCAGGAGGCCTGCAAACAAGTCTCATTTCGTGGCACTGACGCGTGGGGAGAGGGGAGAGGTGGGGGTACTGATTTATGCCCCAGGCCACCCAATGGGACTCCATGCCCCCTTTTCTTTCTTGTTCTTTTCGGAGGGCCCGCAGTGGTTAGCTTTGAAGGAGAGGGAAACCTACCTGGCTGGTTTTTGGATCAAGGCGACCAAGCCCTCCTCCCGCCCTGAGCCTGGCACAGTTCTGTGGGTCCTTGAGGGGTCCCCAGGAGAGGAAAGAATGTCAAGGTCAAATGTCCCAGGTTGAGGGTGGAGACGAATGTCATCGCCACCACCCTGGTCTTTCCACTGCTTTGGAGATCAGTGTTTTCGTTTTAGAAGGTTTTTGATATATTTATTTTCATTTCCATTTTTTTTAAACAGATGTGTTTATTTGAAAGAGAGTTCTCTTCCATCCACTGGTTCACTCCCCAAATGGGTGCAACAAACAGGGCTGGGCCATGCTGAAGCCAGGAGCAGGAGCTTCATCCAGAGTTCTCATTTCAATTTTTGAAATTAGAAAGAATTCTGCAATGGAGCAGGCATTGTGGTGCAGCAGGTTAAGCCACCACCTGCTATGCTGGCAATCTATATCAGCGCTGGTTCTAGTCCCCACTGCTCCACTTCTGATCCAGTTCCCTGCTTATGTGCCTGGGGAAGCAGCAGAAGATGGCCCAAGTGCTTGGGTCCCTGCCACCCATGTGGGAGACCCAGGTGAAGCTCCTGGCTCCTGGCTTCAGGTTGGTGCAGCTCCGGCCATTGTAGCCAACTGGGGAGTGAACCAGTGGGTGGAAGACCTCTCTCTCTCTGTCTCTCTTCTTCCTCTCCTTCTCTCTCTGTGTAACTCTGATTTTCAAATAAATAAATAAATCTTAAAAAAAAAAAAAAAAAAGATGGGATTCCAGAGGTTTTCATGAAGAAATGTTAGCTGAAGAGATAGAAATACTGACTGACTGGACATTAAATAAGGTGTGCTTATATTCAAGCATAACACGGTACCCCGTATGTGGACAATTTCGTATGTCCCCTGAAGCTTTTTAAATAGATAAACAAAGCCAACACAGGACAAATGTCTTTACTACAGAGTAGAAGGGAAGACTCCACCCATCCAATTACCACCCCCTTTTTTTCTTTTTCTTTTTTTTTTTTTTTTTGCTATAAAGTTCAGAGTTCACTTGCCCAGTCAACTTCAGCATGTGTGTGGCTGATAACCTACATTCTGTTTTGTCGTGTGTTGCAATCGCGTTTCCTACCAGTTGTCTGAATGCCAGGGCAGTGAGGCAAGGGTTCTATGGATCTGGGAGACTCCCCAGATTGCCAAGGGCAAGGCCGCTCAGCTCTAGCCCCAGCCCCCCACCCCGCCAGGGTCCTGCGGGAGGTCGTGTGTGGTAGGACCAGCACTCCCTGCTCGGAGCTGTCCCCTCTCCCCTTGTCACCTGACAAGTCCTCACCCAGCCGGGAGCACTCCCTGGCGTTTCTCTCTTTACTTCTCTGAACCTCGGCAAGCAGCAAAGGGAAGGAACCTTCCTCCCAGGCCCACGGCAGTTCTAAAAGTGGCAAACAACTGTTCTCATTCTGCTTAGGAGTTTCTGCTCCTTGCAGAGAGGTAGAGAACTGAGTCTGTCCGGAACAGGATGGGGGCCTGGAGGGAGGGGCACCCGCAGGGGAGGCCATGGCGGCAAGTCACAGGCTCTTCCTACCAGGAGGCAGAAATGAGACAAACTATAAAGGAAAAAAAAAAAAAAAACAAGCCGAGAAGCGTCTCACCGGCGCTGCGGGTTTGCATTCTCCCACAGCCTGGCATTCTCTTCCCTCCTCCTCCGGCCAGCGCCCTACCCACCGTAGCTTTTCAGTTGCAAATGCTGGCTAGCCAGAGAGGATTCGAATGCAAGCAGAAGCGATTTCCTCCGCCCCAGCCTTGGCCTTGCGGACGACTGCATCACAATTTGAGCGATGGTGCACACTTCACCTCCAGTTGGGGAGCAAACAAGCTTATCTGATTTCTGCCCTTGGAGTAAAAGGAAAACTACAAAATAATAGGTTTAAAAACATAAAGTGGTTTATTGTTCCGCTGGGAAGGCCATCTCTCGATAAACAACCAGTCTTTGGAGCTTTGGTTATTAGGCCTAGCCAGAGGCAAAAAGCAGAGGGCTTATACACACATACACACACACACACACACACAAGTGATCAAGACAACTTGGCAAGTGATTTTTGACCCTTGAATCCTTCAGAAGCCAAGACCTGCTAGAGCTACATTCCATCAGAGGCAGAGAGCAAAGGGTTGTTTCAGTACAAGAATTTCCAAAAGAATCAACTCAGGCAGTCTCAGTCCAATAACTGCTAGGGAGTGGCCCAAGGAGTTTACGGAACAGCAGGGACTGTTACTGAAAACACCCTCCCGGGTTTGGGTCTGATTGCAGGGCAGTGCGGGTTTGTTTTTTTTTAAAAAAAAATGATGACATGCCAGGGGACTAAGGGAGAATCTTCCCGATCACTTTCATAATTATCTATATTTATACATTTTCATAATCGTCTATATTTACACTCTCACCATAAACAGTCCCTTCCTCTCCCAGCAGCATCATTGTTCTTTGTTTTATTCTTGTTACTTATTTTCATATCATTCAGCAAACAGAGAGACAGAGCAAAAGGCACAGACTGACTGCGACAGCAGGTGCTGGGCCAAGGCCAGACCAGGAGCCTGGAACTTGCTCCGTGTCTCCCACGTGGATGGCAGAGCCTTAAGAACTTGGGCCATCCTCTGATGCCTTCCCAGGAAGCTGGAACTCACACTGGTGCTCCCATTTGGGATGCAGACACCCCAAATACTGGCTTAACCCACGGGCCACACGACAGCCGCCATGCAGACTCTAACTTAATTCAACCCAAGGGAATATTTCTACATTTGGAACCAATACCCCTAAGGTAGCATAAGCCTGATGGGAAAAAATGACAGCAAACTATTTTAAACACTCATGAGGCAGGTTGGCTAACCTAGAAGCTAGTGCGTTACTGACACAGCTAACTTCTCACTGCCTAGGTGGACATGCACACAGCCCACCAAAATGGGGCAAGTTCTCTCTTGAACCTTAAATGTATATTCCTTATGCAAGTGCTCCCTTGGGGGGCTGCGTTGTGGCTCTCTGTGGTGCTGGCATCCTGTATTGGAGTACTGGTTCCAATCCCAGCCGCTCCGCTTCCGATCCAGCTTCCTGCTACTGCACCTGGGAAGGTAGCAGAGGATGGCGCAGGTGCTTGGGCCCCTGCAGCCCACGTGGGAGACCCAGATGGAGTTCCAGGTTCCTGGCTCTGGCCTGAACCAGTCTTGGCTATTGCAACCCTTTGGGGAGTGAATCAACGCATGGAGGCTCTCTGTCTCTCTCTCTCTCTCTCTGTTACCCTGATTTTTAAATCAATCCATCGAGCCAGTTCTCCTGAACTGTTACAGCCTTTTCATCTTGGAGCTGTGGCATTTCTCCCCTTCCTCCCAGTTCCTCCTGGGCCCTGTTTCTCTCCTCAACAACCCTGATCTGATCTGGTCTGCTCCCGCTGTCTTCTGTTATCTTAAACAAACCCCTTTGATCTCTGCTCCCGGTACCTTGGGAGCCCCCCTAACAGTAGGCACTGAGCAAATATTTGAGCCTGGAGCCTGGTGCCTTTAGGTCCCTCACAAACCAGAGCCCACAAAGCTGTGGCAAGGTCAAACGCACCCAAGTAGGCCCTTTCAAAGTTTGAGTAACAGAAAGCGAGGTTAAATCCCGGCGGGGGCCATTCAAAAGAAAGGAGTTCTCTCTTAGGGATCTCGCTGAGATGGACACACTCTTGCTAATGGTGAACAAAGCCATTCTTTGTTGAAGACAGCGCAGGAGAGCCTGGAGCCCCAGCCCAGAAACCGTCCGCCTGTGCATGGCACTGGTGGCTGCAGAAAAGCCCATCTTACGTGGGGTTGCCTTTCGTCTGCGTGCCTATCAAGTGAGACCCAGAAACATCCAGGAGACCTCCAAGGTGCGTCCTACCATGATGTTAATGACGGCTTCCTAGGAGCCCGAGTCCCCTGGGGTTGCTTAACCAGGAAGAGAGCGTGAGCCTGCAAGTCCCGACGCTGAGCTTCAAGCGGACTCATTTAAACTGATCAGAGGAAACAGGCTGACACTGAGCTGATTAGAGACCTCTTGGGGGCCCTTCTTGGAAGAGGCCAAGGAGCTCTTAAGTTGTTTTTTATTTTTTTTTCCCATCCTCTTGGCAGAGGGACCCGGGAGGAGTCATAAGAAGAATCGGGGTGGGAGTGCAGGGGCAGCGCAGAAGGGTCTTTTTTTTTTTAAGAACCAGAATTAAAAAAAAAAAAAAAGGCCAAGCGCCTGGCCAGCCCTCTGCCAGCCTTCCTGTTCAGGTCCTGGGCTGGGCTTTGCTGGACCGTTTGCAGATAACAGGAAAAGAGATAATGGAACCAGACGCTGCACTTGGAGAGACACATGCAAGCTGTTTCCTTTCTCTTTTTTAAAAAAATTATTTGAAAGGCAGAGTTACAGAGATAGAGAGAGAAGGGGAGAGAGATCATGCATCCACTGGTTCAATCCCCCAATGGCTGCAACAGAGCTGCGCCAATCCAAAGCTCCAGGAGCCAGAAGCTTCTTCCAGGTCTCCCGCATGGGTGCAGGGGCCCGAGTACTTGAGTCATCTTCCAGTGCTTTCGTAGCCCATCAGCAGGGAGCTGGATCAGAAGTGGAGCAGGCAGGTCTGTAACCGCATAGGATGCCGGCGCCACAGTAGCTTTGCCCGGTTATGCTACAGCACGGCCCTGCCAGCTGTATTCTTGATCCAGATTCATATCAAAGCTGCCGAAGTATCACCCTCACTGACAGGAGACCCAGAAACAGGTTAGGACCATCAGCATAAAACCCCGCCCTTGCACATACAATGACACATGACTTCATTTAAAGCTGTGGCCTGTGGTGCTGGCATAGCATATGGGCGCCGGTTCCAGTCCTGGCTGCTCCACTTCCAGTCCAGCTCCCTGCTGATGGCCTGGGAAAGCAGCAGAAAATGGCCCAAGTGCTTGGGCCCCTGCACCCACATGGGAGACCTGGATGGAGCTCCTGGCTCCTGGCTTTGGCCTGGCCCAGCTCTGACTGTTGCAGCCCTCTAAGGAGTGAACCAACAGGTGGGAGATCTCTCTGTCTCTGTCTCTGTCTCTCCCTCTGTTACTCTGACTTTCAAATAAATTAATCAGTTAAAAAAAAAAAAAGAGCAGCCTCTTACCAGGCTTACAGCCAGGTGTATGCTTTTGGTCTCTACACACCTGACCAGTACCGGTGACTCACTGTGTACTGGGAGCGAGGAGCTGCATCCGGGGAGTGCTTGGAGAAGGCTGCTGTACCCAGGGAGCATTTCAGAACTGCTGGGGATGGGGGTCAAGCACCAGGAGCAGGGCACACGCCCCAGATCTCCAATGAAGGAGCCGGCTGCCCACCTGGCCCAGAGCTTGCCTGGCGCAGAGCCCACAGTTGAGCCAGGAGCAGGGTGGGGGCCCGGAGGGAGAACACAGTCCCCAGACACCCGCCTCCCTTCTTGAACACAGCAGCAGTTTAGATCCAGCCCTCCCGCTGAAGATGCAGTTTACAAATTAGCTTCGAATAAATATTATCCTTCCCGGGGCCAAGAATGAGCTGCAGCCCCAGGGAAGGCAAGTTAGAGAAAAGATGCAATTCGGGTCAGAAATAGCGGGAGCCGAACCTATGCCAACACAGCCCAGCACCAACCTCCCACGCTGCCAGAATCACGGGGTGACATCACACTTCTTGGCCACCCACCTCTCCTGAAATGAACTTCATCGGTTCAGAATGGAGGCAAAGTATAAAGAAAACAAGCGTTCACTTAAACCATCAGCAATAAAAGCCAATCCTTTCTTTCCTGTTTACTCTGTCTCCCTGTGTGCACGTGCATGTGTGTGTATGTGTGCATGTGTGCTCACACATGAGTGTGTACTGTGCACACACATGTGTATTGTGTTTTGGCACGTGTTCACATGCATGAGTGTATGTGCGTGCATTCATAAGCACGTTTTGTGCACATGCCTATGAGTGTGTGTGTATGTGCCCGAGTGTGTGTGCATGCATGTGTGTGTACATGTTTGTATGTGTTTGCATGTTTCCCTAAATCCCCTCTGAAAATCATACAAAAGAAAAACCTTTTCCAAAATAATTTTACTGAGGTCACCTTAATTCCAGAGTCTTCTTGGGGTTTTTTGGGCTTTGTTTTTTATGGGTTTTTTTTTTTTTTGTACATTTTCCCTTTGTTCTTCACGAGTGAATGCCCTGGTGGTGGGTTAACCACATTCTGGGTTCTGTAGGGAGCAGACTGCGTGGCATCCGTCACTTGCAACGGTGGTCCTGGGTACAGTCAGAGCCCGGGTATCTGTGTTGTTCAAAAGGATCCCCGGAGACCCTGACACTCACTATGCACTGAGAACCTCAGAGCAGGCTGGGGACGAAGACCTGGGTGGCAGAGGAAGCTCAAGGGTCCTTTCGTCGCCCCCCCCCCCCCCCCCCGGAGTGTGCCGCCCCCCAGCATCCCCTCTCCCACTTCCTGTGTCTCTGGTAAAAACGGATACGGGCTGCCTTTGATCTCCGAGTGGAGCTCGCTGTAAAAAGAGGCCAAAGCAACCGAGATAAAGAAAAACTTTACCCAGAAATCCAGTAAAAGGCGAGTTCAGAGGGCGCCTGCCAGAGCTGGGGAGGTTTGCTCTGATAAGTCGCCCTGGGGGGCTGAGCCGGAGGGAGGGCGCTGGAGGTCACTCCTTGGGGCCAAATTCACCCTCCAGGAAGTGGGGAAGACTGAGGTCACTGACCCAGGGCTGTGTTGGAGAAAAACCAAGTCCCCATAAAAGTCGTTTCTAATCATAAAAAATCTCTCAACTTTGTCAAAGTCCCTCCTCACCCATTATCAGCTTTTACCACACATTCCTTCACAAACCACACCAGATCTATTAATCAATACTTCTGTCATCTCCCAGCTCAAGGAAGGGAAACGTGGGAAAAGTCTCTCGTGGGGTTATGAAATGGATTTCTCAATATGTATATCTTTATAATGTTTTGAAACTTAATTTTCACTTTTTCAAGTCAAATATCTGAGTTAATTTACAAGAACTGAAGGCTGTGAATACAGTCAGACCATGTGGTCGGGACATGTTTGGAAATTTCTTTTTTTTTTTCCTGTTGATTTTTAAAATTTGTGTTTACAGCTGGCACCGCGGCTCACTAGGCTAATCCTCCGCCTTCGGTGCCGGCACACCGGGTTCTAGCCCTGGTCGGGGCGCCGGATTCTGTCCCGGTTGCCCCTCTTCCAGGCCAGCTCTCTGCTGTGGCCCGGGAGTGCAGTGGAGGATGGCCCAAGTGCTTGGGCCCTGCACCCCATGGGAGACCAGGAGAAGCACCTGGCTCCAGCCTTCGGATCAGTGCGGTGCACCGGCCACAGTGTGCCAGCGGCAGCGGCCATTGGAGGGTGAACCAACGGCAAAGGAAGACCTTTCTCTCTCTCTCTCACTGTCTACTCTGCCTGTCAAAAAAAAATGTCTACTTATTTATTTGAAAGGCAGAATGACAGAGAGAGGAGAGCTAAAGAAAGAGCCATCTTCCATCCACTGGTTCCTCCCCACAAATGCCTGCGACAGCCAGGGCTGAACCAGGCTGAAGCCAGGAGCTTCTTCCAGGTCTCCCACCTGGGTGCAGGAGCCCAAGCACTTGGGCCGTCTTCCACTGCCTTCCCAGGTGCATTAGCAGGGAGCTGGATGGGAGGTGGAGCAGCCAGGATTCATGAATCCTGTACTACTATACAGGATGCTGGAGTCACAGGCAGAGGCGTAACCCACTGAGCCACAATGCAGGCTCCAGGTGTCGTGTTTTCAAATTCCTGCCTTTGGTCAGTGCCTCTCCCGAATCTCCACTGACAAATGACGGCTTCACCAGCCTTAAGGATGCCACACAGAAAAGGAATGTCTCTGCCCTCTGGCAAGTCCTCTCCATGCTCCTGTACACGCTGTCACTGCGGACTTCATTGTCACATTGACAGATCCTGCAAACACCTTCCCCTTGGTCTCCTGCAAATGCAGGATCTCACCTCCCTCTGAATGGGAGAAGCAGAAGAGGGTCCCTGCCACCTATGTGGGAGACCCTGATAGAGCTCCAGGCTCCTGGCTGCAGCCTGGCCCCGACCAAGAGAGACAGGAAGTCAGCCCTGCTCAGAGCCCCAGAATAAGCATGATTTCATATGTACATATGATAGACAGTGGGGGTGAGGTGGAGGCTGGGCTCAACAGAGTTCCTGGAAAAGGCCCTTTAGCTTCTAATTCTACTTTCCCACAAACTTTTAAAGCTCCCAGGATGTGTGATATGCACATGTGTATAGGAATACATGCCCATATGCATATATGCAAATGACACTATGGTAATTAAGACTATACAATATGCATAGGAACACCTGCCCAAATGCACACATGCAAATTGCTCTACAGTAATTAAAACTACCAAATAATTAATAAATCCATATGCATACATGCAAATGAGTCTATGGTAATTAAGAGGATCAAAGAGTTAACACATGTACAATTTAGTTTGGCAGACAGACAGTGCAGACAGAAAGCCTTCCCTTTGATTTAGTTACTTATGACAAAAATGAGCCTTGGGCCCCTGAGAAGAAGTAGCCTGGGGGCAGAAAGGGGTGCACTAGTAAATAGCACCCCCTTTTTTCACTGCTTAAGGAATTTTTATTAAAACAAGAATTTTATAACCCAAATTACATTTCCTCGCTCTGTTATCAGTTCTGTTCCTTAAAACAGAGCTGACATTTTGAGCTATTAAACAGTAAAGATCGACAAATTTAAAGAAAGGAATGCTTTG
The DNA here is from genome assembly GCA_949820135.1 of Sylvilagus floridanus. NCBI lineage: Eukaryota > Metazoa > Chordata > Mammalia > Lagomorpha > Leporidae > Sylvilagus > Sylvilagus floridanus. The sequence goes on along the minus strand of OX463240.1, from coordinate 18,295,355 downwards.
CATTTTGTATTTTGCTAAAAATTCCTTTTTCAAGGGTCTATAGAACATTGATTTGTTTTTATATTTTACTATTTTGGGGGCATTTTTTGTTGTTTTTAAATCAATATGTAGGACTAGCATTATGCTTCTTAGACCTGGCATTTGCTGGGTACATAAGGTTCGCATTTCCTTTCCTTTTTTGTAAAATTTATTTTCTATTTTGCAATGCTTTTTCCATACTATTTCAGTTTCTTGATGTTAATTTTTTTTTCTGTGAAACACAAGTTTCTTTCCGTGGTCCCTGATCAATTCTGAACAGCTGGAACAGCAGAGGCACTGTTCCCCGCTCCCTCTGGGCAGCTTCTTCCACTTGGGGTGCAAATCTCATCAGCTTTAGAACAGAGAGACTCTAGAGAATCCCACAGAGGGAGAAGTTCTGAATTACGCATCTGCAACAACATGCCAAAGAGTAGGGAGCCAGGGTTGAACGAGAGGAAACGGCCATTCACCTAATATTTGCTTTTGCTCCTGGGGTTTGGGGGACAGATGCCAACATGGAAGCAGTCACAGGTTCCTGACCTTGGACCTGAACAGCAGGCTGTGGCTTGGTCACCTGCAGCTGTGCATAGATGTTGCTGAGGACTGTGAACATCTGTAGTGTAGTTGTACCGTGGAACGGAGCAGCGCCCCCTTTCTGTGAAGATGCCCACCTCCCCCCAGACACCAGTAACCACAAGACGTCCACTGGCAGGTAAGCTTTCCCAGCCTGGGGTGTTTGCATGCAAAACAGGCAAACCTCGGTTGCCTCTGCACAGGTCCTGGGCCAGGTCCCCGAGGAGCAAGCCCCCTCCATCCGCAGGATTCCTGGGGATCCAACGCTGCCTCTGGACCAAGGGCCAGGCTTGGATAAGCAGCAGATCTCCCACCAGTGGGCCTTAGCAGAACTGCCCCTGGGAAGGGGCAGGGTAGCTGGCGTGGACTCCGGGTGCACACAGGGCCTGCAGCTGACAGGGCTGGAGCCGTGGCCCTGAAGGGTTGGTTATGTTTCAGTAAGTGCAAACCTAGAGATGCAAAGGCAATCACCAAAACCACAGGGTTGAGACCCCAGAAACAGAGAAGGGCTGTCCACAGAGACAGACGCGGGCTGCCCTCTGAACCCCAACCCTGGAGGCAGCCGGGCAGCAGGTGCATTCTCAGCACACGGCCAGTGTCCACCAGACAGAGGGCACCGAGACGCACAAGCCACACAGGGAGTGACAGACCAGGCAGGCCGCACCTCACAGGGGTGGGGAGCCAAGGGAGGAAAACGGAGGGAGGGGAGGGAGGAAGGAGGGAAGGGAGGGAAGGAGGGAAGGGAGGGAGAGAGGGAAGGAAGGGAAAGAGTAGGAGGGAGGGAGGGAAAAAACCAACAGCTAGGATGGAAGGAATTCTGGAAGGGAGTGGAATGGATTCACCCAGCAGTGTGCCATGCAAAAAATGACGGGAATTTGGTAAGGGCATCCCTTTAAATACCTTGGGGACACCAACAAAATCCCAGCCACATCCTCAGAGAAGTCTGGTCAGGTGTTTTTTTTTTTTTTACAAAGAAATCCAACTGGAGAAGTCACCCAAAACATATACGGCTTGGATGACTTTTCATATTTTTTCAACCACCCCCAAAGTCTAGCTTACAAGAGAAGCAGCACAATGGAACTGGGGGGTGGGGGGGCACATAATGCAAAATCCAAGTGAGACGAAAGCCCTCAGTGGCGAGGCCCGGGTGTCAGCGTTAAATCTGGAACACATCTTTTTATAGCGACAAACATCAAGAAGAGCTCAAAGTACTGAGAAGGCAGTCGTGTGTGCTGTCCCTGCCTTAGGTCCCCTCCTCCACACACACACACACACTGTCCAAGGCCACCGCCAGGCCACGTGTGAGCCCTCAGTCCCCCAGACAGACAGGTGAGCCCGCCACAGAGACGACCTCGGCCAGCAGCCACTCGTCCCAGAATTAGACCTGGGCTGACACTGCTGTGATTGTCGCCGCCCTGCCCCAGGTTGGCGGAGAACAAGACACATTTGTCCTTTTGTGACAGAGGGCCACAGAAAGAAGGAGCCAGGGTGTGGAGGGGATGGGCGCAAATTACAGGCTGGGGAAGCAGCAGGAACGCACATGAAAGCAGCAGAAAAGAGAAGAATACCAATCTAGAGTTTCTGAATTAGCCCTGGCTCGAGCATCTGGTTTACCACCGAAGCGGCGTAATTATAAAGTTGGCATAAAACAGACGAAGGATCTAGTTACTAATTTCTTACCAGCAAGAGCATCAAAACCTTGCCTGCAAGTAGCCAGGCTCTTGACGAAAACCGTGTGTCCCAGACATGGCCTGACCTCTACAGAGAGCTCGTTTTAATCAGCCCCATCTCAAGCGGTATGCAGTTGCGGTCTCGCTTCTCAGATGTTCATTCGAGCTGCCGAGGAGAGACCAGGCAGGCTGGGATTGTCCAAGAGATGGGGGAGGGGGACAAACATTAATGCGCCCTTGTCTCGGAGATGCAATGTATGGGCTGAGCGTGTCCGAAAATCTACCCGCTGGTGGAAGTGACCAGAAACATCCCTGTTGTGTTTGTGTGTGTGTGGACTCGATACTGCTCAGCCTCCACAGGAGAGTCTGGCCTGCGTGCAGCCTGAAATGGGTGCTCCCATTCTCTCAACACGTGCTGCCAAAATGCTTGCATTCTTTTTTTTTTTTAATATGGATTTATTTATTTGAAAGAGTTATAGAGAGAGAAAGTGAGGCGGGGGGGGGGGGGGGAGAGGTCTTCCATCCTCTGGTTCACTTCCCAACTGCCTGAAACGGCTGGAGCTGCACCGATCTGAAGCCAGGAGCCAGGAGCTTCTTCCTGGTCTCCCACGCAGGTGCAGGGGCCCAAGGTCTTGGGCCATCTTCTACTGCTTTCCCAGGCCATAGCAGAGAGCTGGATTGGAAGTGGAGCAGCCAGGACTCGAACTAGCATCCAAATGGGATGCAGGCACTGCAGGCAGTGGTTTCACACGCTATACCCCAGCGCTGGCCCCAAAATGCTTGCATTCTTACCCAAAGTATCGCAGGCACATCCCGGCTTTACCTTATCTGCCTTGGCTGCTACGTAGCCAGGGTTCCAGAGAAGATGGCTCAAGTCGTCAGCCCCAACATTCTCATTTTTAAAAAAAGTTATAGTATTTATTCAGGGAAGATATTTTTCTCTATCTAATTATTACTTTTGTTTCCTGGGAAGATGCTAAGTGGCCTTGACCCAGGCATTCTGACACAGGACGTGAGTGTCCCAACCTCTAGGCCAAATGCCCACCCCACAGATTTTGAAAAACCAGACAAAAACTCCAAAATGCGAACCCTCCTCAGCACGCAAACCCTTTGTGCTTTTGCAATGTGACCAACCCAGCAGGGGTTCCTCTGGGTTGGGGATCACCTCTTGGTCTTCCCTGGGAGGGTTGAGGCCCTGAGCCCATCTGAAATTGAAATGCGGAGAGCAAAGCTGTGGAAGACCCAGGGCACAGGGCAGTGGACAGTGTGAGTGTGACTGCTGGGGCCATAGCATGGGTGTCCCCCCAAAAAAAACAAGAACTGGGGGCTTGGTTCCTAAGGTCTTATGTTAACGGTTGATGGATGAGGATCGTGGCTTGATCCAATTTGGAAGCCTGAAGGGGGGTGTTTGGGAAGTGATTATCAAGTGAGGGAGGCAGGGCCTGATTTTTTTAATCCCAGAACAGTGCCTCCTACTTAGAAAAGCATTCTAAGGACAGGAACAGATATGGTGTACAAAGTGGCAAAGGATATTTAAAAGGTAAGGACACACACACACACACACACACACACACACACACATGGGCAGCAGTGAGGAGTGGGCCAGGAGGGAAGGTGGCTGGGGGGAGGGAAGTAGAGAGAGCATCAGCACCTTCCCTCCCCTGCAAATGAAAGGGGTGTGGCTATCAGATGGCTCCTCCCTCTCCAGAGAGAGAGAGAGAGAGAGAGAGAGAGAGATCTTCTGTCTATAGGATCACTCCCTAAATTCACACAATAGCAGGGGCTGGGCCAGGTCAGTCAAGAGCCAGGAACTCTGTCCAGATTGCCCACGTGGGTGGCAGCAGCCCAAGTACGTGAGCCAACACCTGCTGCCTCTGGGGGTGTGCACTGGCAGGAAGCTGAATCAGAAGTGGAGACGGGATTCAAACACGGACACTCTGCTACAGGATGCAGGCATCCAAAGCAGTGGTTTAACCTGATGTTGCTCTAGAGAGAGACATGGGGACATGGGTGCCCTGCGTGTCCCTGTCTCCCCCTCTGCCTCCTGGCCAGCTGAGTGACCTCGTCCACACAGGCTCTGCCACTGCCGGCCTCCATCCTCATCAGATGCCTGACCAATGGGACCACCTGGCTCAAATGTGCATCTCCAACCCCCTTCCAGGACAGAAGTTAAGCCTCCACACGCAATGCTGCATATCTGAGTCTTGGTTCCAGTCCCCACTGATCCACTTCCTACCCAGCTCCTTGCTAAAGCACCTGGGAAAGCAGCAGAAGATGGCCCAAGTCCTTGGGCCCCAGCCACCCACAGAGCAGACCCAGATGGAGTTCCTGGCTACTAATTTGGCCTGGTCAGCCCTAGCTTTTGGGGACTTTTGGGGAGTGAACCAGTGGATGGAAGATTTCTCTCTCTCTCTCTCCCCCCCTCTGCCCTTCAAAAATAATGGTAATAATAAAATAAATAGACACATATTTTTAAACTGTTCTGATCACGGCCGGTGCCGCGGCTCACTAGGCTAACCCTCTGCCTTGTGGCGCCGGTACACAGGGTTCTAGTCCCGGTCGGGGTGCCAGATTCTGTCCCGGTTGCCCCTCTTCCAGGCCAGCTCTCTGCTGTGGCCCGGGAGTGCAGTGGAGCCCTGCACCCCATGGGAGACCAGGAGAAGCACCTGGCTCCTGCCATCGGATCAGCGCAGTGCGCCAGCCGCAGCGGCCATTGGAGGGTGAACCAACGGCAAAGGAAGACTTTTCTCTCTGTCTCTCTCTTTCACTGTCCACTCTGCCTGTCAAAAACAAAACAAAACAAAACAAAAAACTGTTCTAATCACTCCCATAATTCTTTTTAAATATTTATTTATTTATTTGAAAGGAAGCGTGAGAGAAAGAGCCAGAGGGTGAGGAGAGACAGAGGGAGAGAAAAATCTTCTATTCATTGGCTTATCCATTGGGTTCCCCAATGGTCTCAACGGCTAGAGTTGGGCCAGGCCTACACCAAGAGTATGGAACTCCTTCCGGGTCTCCTATGTGGACAGTAGGGTCCCAAGCACTTGGGCCATCTTGCAGCGCTTTTCCCAATCCATCAGCAGAAGCTGGATCAGAAGTAGAGCAGATGGGACTCAAACTGGCGTCCACATGGGATGATGGCATTGCAGATGGGGGCTTAATCTTTCGCAGCACCATCCCAGCCCTACGATTGTATCTTTTCATTCCAATTTCCCTTGAGCTTTTCCAAGTCCCCTCATAAAATGGGAACCTCGCTGCGACCTATCCCCACAGAAGAAGGGGAACCACTCACAGCCCCAAATTCAACAACACATTTTTATCAAGCGAAACAGCGGAGGGAAAGAAAAGAAAGAACAGTCTGCTCTCGTTCATGTTGATGTTCACTTGTTTATTAGCATCTACTTGACAGGGAGGGACAGAGTGAGTCTTTAAAAAAAGAAAGAAAGAAACCTGAGTATTTTACTTATTTACTTTTTGAGATAACCTCCTTTTGATTTATGTGATAGGCAAAGACTATCTTAAATGAAGAATTCAACAAACAAAAAGTAACAAGACCACAGCCCAGCGGGAAAACAGGCCAGGGCTAGTACAGGATGGGCAAATGAATTCACCCTCGCTCTGTGCTGGGCTTGTTAACCATCCGAAGTGGGAGCTCAGGTCCAAGTAACGCAAGACGCCCCAGCAAGGCATCCGAGAAGGATGCCAGAGCATCCCACATTGGGAACTGCTAGAAATACCTGCAGGAAGTATTCTTGTCCTGGAGGAGAGAGATAACCCGCAGAAAGAGACTGCAGATAAGGGAGAGAGATGGCTTCAGGGATAAGGGCCAAAAAATGCCTCTTGTGTCATCAGCACCCAGCTCAGGAGTCAGAAGTGACCGGGACTCTCTGCAGAGTTCATTTTCCCTTGCGCTGGGTTTTACACACTTGAAACTCCCTTTGGTTGTCCACAAAAGAAACTGGAGCCGACTTGCAATTTGGCCAACCAGAAGAAATGAGTACCCAACCCCGGAGGAGGCAGGGGCCATCAGGTAGGCTAGGGGAGATCCTTGTTGCAAAGGAACATGGAGCCCCAGGAGAGGGGGGATCAGTGTGCCCCGGTGTGACAGCTCAGCTGGGACACAAACCTGCACCCGTATGGGATGCTGGCGTCACAGGTGGTGGCTTTACCCACTGCACCAGAGTGTGCACCTGTTACCGTCATAGGCAAGGAGCCACTAGTTAAAATTCTTGTAAAGCATTGGTAAGGAAAAGAGCAGCCCTGCGGCTCCACTTTTCTTTTCTTTTCTTTTCTTTTTTTTTCTTCATTTTTTTTTTTTGACAGGCAGAGTGGACAGTGAGAGAGAGAGACAGAGAGAAAGGTCTTCCCTTGCCGTTGGTTCACCCTCCAATGGCCGCTGCGACTGGCGCGCTGCGGCTGGTGCATCCCGCTGATCCGAAGCCAGGAGCCAGGTGCTTCTCCTGGTCTCCCATGCAGGTGCAGGGCCCAAGCGCTTGGGCCATCCTCCACTGCATTCCCGGGCCACAGCAGAGAGCTGGCCTGGAAGAGGGGCAACCGGGACAGAATCTGGTGCCCCGACCGGGACTAGAACCCGGGGTGCCGGGGCCGCAGATGGAGGATTAGCCTGTTGAGCCGTGGCACCGGCCACAGCTCCACTTTTCTACGGCAGGTGCCCACTTCATTGAAAAAGTAAAAAGCAAAGGGGCTGGCGCACAGCATAGCAGGTTAAGCTTCTGCCTGTGACACCAGCGTCCTAAATGTGCACCAGTTCAAGTCCTGGCTGCTCGCTTCTGATCCAGCTCCCTGCTAATGCGCCTGGGACACCAATGGAAGATGGCCCAAGTGCTTGGGTCCCTGCACCCATGTGGGACACCTGGATGGGGCTCCAAGCTCCTGGCTTCAGCCTGGCCCAGCCCTGGCCATTGAGTCCATTTGGGGAGTGAACAAGCAGAAAGATGATCTCTTTCTCTCTCTCTCCCTCGCCTGTCTGTATTTTCCTCTGCCTCTCTGTAACTCTGCCTTTCAAATAGATGAATAAATCTTAAAAAATAAATAAATAAAAAGTAAGAAATTCTAAGTTCCCTTCCATTCCACCCCCAATCACTGTTACTAGGAACTTGGCCTTGTGTCCAGAGATGTTTTATACACACACACACACACACACACACACGCATTTTCTACACACACACATACATACACATGTTTTATACACACACACAAGAGCACCTCACTTCACGTAGGAGCCCTGCAACCCACAGTAGAGTGCCTGGCTTTGAGTCCTGGCTCTGTTTCTGATCTGGCTACCTGCTAATACACATCTCACAGAGGCAGCAGTGATGGCTCAAGTCCCTGGGTCCCTGCCACCTACATGAGAGACCCAGATGGACTTCCAGGAGGCTTTGGCCCAGCCCAGCCTTGGCTGCTGCAGGCATTTGGGAAGTGAACCAGCAGATAGGAGATCTCTTTGTGTGTCTATCTTTCTACCTTTCAAATAAATTAAATAAATATTTTTTAAAAAAATGTTTATTTTGGTGCAAAAAAATTTTTGAGAGACAGATGTTGGGATGCCCCTATTTTGCACTCCTGTATCCCATGGAATAATGCCTGGGATCGAGCCTCCTGGGAGGCAGCAGGTGGTGGCCCAAGTACTTGGCTTCCTGCCACTCTCATAGGAAACCCTGACTGAGCTCCTAGCTCCTGGCTTTGACCTGGCCCAGTTCTAGCTATTGAAGACATTTGGGGAGTGAACCAGAAGATGCTCTCTCATGCACACGTGCTCTCTCTCTCTATCTCTCTCTTGTGGTCACTCTACCTTTCAAATGAATAAAACGTGAATAAAATTTTTAACCCATGCATCATTTTTTTCATAATATCCATTTTCCATGAATGTAGAGAAGACCCCTCCTCTGAGCGGATTTCACACGTTTTTACAGCAGGATAACTTCTCTTCCAAACCCACACACTTTATGACGTCCCGCCACCTAAGAACACAGATTCGATATCTGTCCCCTCTCCCTTCCTCAAACAGCAGCATTCTATTCACACCTAGCTCTGCTCACCGGATCCTAGGACCTGGGACCCTCAGGAGGCCAAGGGGCTGGACCCAGCTGACTGAGGGGAGGGGCCCCGCTCCGGATACCCTAGATGACAGAGAGAGAGAGAGAGAGAGAGAGAGAGAGAGAGAGAGAGAGAGAAAGGGTATATTGTAACTGCTGGTTACTCCTCAAAGGGCCAGAGCAACTCCAGGCCAAAGCCAAGAGCACAGAACCCCATCTAGGTCTCCCACGTGGGTGGCAGGGCCCCAAGTACTTGGGCCATCATCGACTGCCTCCCAGGCACAGTAGCAGGGAGCTGGATAGGGCGCAGAGCATCCAGGACTCAAAGCGATGCTTGGACACGGGACACCAGCACCGCAGGCGACAGCTTAGCTGTTCCTCAATGCCAGCCAAATTTATTAACATTGTCAACCTTCCCAAAGGGGCTTTGTTAAGACAATTCATTTGAACAGACAAGAGAGAGGGAGAGATTTCCCATCCACAGGTTCACTCCCCAAATGCCCACAATAGCTAGAGCTGAGCCATACCATGACTTATTTTTTTTTCCTCTCTGGAAAAATTTTTAAATTTTTTTCTCTATCTTTGTACTACCCAAGTATTACTTGAGAGTTTGGTTTGTAATGTACATTTTTTTTTAATATTTGATGAGATTTCCAAGAAAATATCCATGCCTCTTTTAATATAGGGTACTTTTTTTCTATAATTTATTTATTCTAGCCCTTTAATTTTCTCGGATTCCAATTTCTTTCCTATTTAGTGAATATTGGACCTCTGCTTCCTTATACTTGTTAACTTTATCTCACTCATTTTTTTCTGTATGTTTGCCCTGTATACTAGTATTTTCTTCCAAGATTACAAAAAATTATATTAAAGATTTATTTGAAAGGCAGAGAGATTGAGAAAGAGAGGTCTTCCATCCACTGGTTCACTCCCCAAACGGCTGCAAGAGCCGGAGCTGAGCTCATCTGAAGCCAGGAGCTTCTTCCAAGTCTCCCATGTGGATGCAAACACTTGGGCCCTCTTTGGCTGCCTTCCCAGGCGCATCAGCAGGGAGCTACACTAGAAGTGGAGCAGCCACACTTGCTCTCCAATATGAGATGCCAGAATTATTGCAAGTGGCGGCTTAAGCTTCTGTGCCACACAAGCCTCGTCCTTGGCCATATTTAACTAACTTTCAAGTCTCTGCTGAATTCCTCCGTGGAGCAATCCGATTTTAATTATCAGGAGTTCTTAGTCTCTGAAAGCTCTTGAGTCGTAACAACTTGTTCTCATTTTAGCGATATAATATCCTGAATTTTTCTAAGAATTCTGAAAAAAGTATGTTAGAATTCTGTGGTGTTTCCCAAGACACAACCGGTTTTGATCGGGATCCATTGCTCTAAATGCTCCCAGGAATCTGCTTTGTCCTGAAATTGCACGATGGAATATCTGATGGACAAAGGCTATCAGCACAGCCAACATTCCTTGAGGAAGTGGGAAGTGGGTGGGGGTGTTGACAGGCAGGATCCCCACCTTGTGCAAGCCCTAGATCACCTACAGCATACACAGCATTGGCAGAATGCATACCTATGAAAGCTGTCTGGTCCCAGGGTTTGCTGTGCAGCCCCAGGGTTACCCCTCACCCCCAACTTCGGTTTTTTTGTTTGTGTTTTTACCCCAGCAGCCATACTGCCTTACCTGTAAGGGCTAGAACCGCGCAGGAGCCATCTGGTTTTATCCACCAGCCACTCTGCCCAAGTTCGCTTTGCAGCTGTGCAGCGGTGTGGAGAAGGAAGAGAGGAGCGGGACCAGGCCGTTGAGGGGGGCGATCCCGAGGTCCTGAATTCAGAACTGGAAATCTACACTCTGCTGAGTGCCCTCTGCCCTCTTCTCGTCCTTCCCGCTGGCCAACTCCGCCTACTCTTATCTCGGGAAGCCCCTCCTGGGTTCCTACTTCTGTTTGCTTTAGTGGAAGTCCATCTGCTTCCTATCTGCGGACGCTGACTGCAGCTCTGTGATGCCTTTAGTCAAGGCTGGCGCTGTTGTGGTTTCATTACAGCGATGTATAGATGGACAGACAGACAAGGATGGAGAACAATTCTCATCACTGCAGTGCGACTTGAGGAAGGCTGGTGCGTCCTCCGCCATCTTAAACCAGAAGCCACCCAGCACAATTTAGCGTGGATGAAACCTGTCTCTAGGGAGCTATCTTTCTCTTTCTATCCTTCCACCTATCAAATTTTATTTCCGGGAAGCTATCAGATTCTCACAAAGCTCATCAATCGACTTCTTTTCAACACGGAAACACACAAAGATATTGGGAAATGTAGGGAGCCAAATTTTAATGGGAACAAAAGCCTAGCTCACAACAAAAGAGGCTATCATTTGAGAAATTCAGCCTGCCGGTGTGTATATCCAAACACGGTATGGAAATTTCCTTCCGTGGGGAATTTAATTGCTGAGACCATTCAAGGTTCAACCTGAGCCCCAATTCATCCGCCAACCAGATGAACCACTGAATGATATTTTGGTGATTCTTGTGACTAACTGAGAGCATGGTGGTATTGGAAAAAAGGACTTAGATCAGACCATACTCACCACATCAAGATAATTCCAGACTTCTCATGTTGCAGGATGCCTCTTCTGGACGACATTTTGAAAGTTCACAGGAAAGAAGTATTGATAAATCTACATACATTTCAAAGAAACTTCTAAACCCAATATGTTGCCTTGCCATAAAATTGCGCATCTACTGTGAAAAAAAAAAAGCAGAATGAGAATATGTTAGAACTAACAAGGATAAAGGTGGATAAAATGTAAACAAAAAGTTCGAAGGTAATGACCAAAGGAAAAACCATATTTGGATTTTTGTCACTATTATTCCAAACAGAAAAAAAAAAAGCTAGCACTAATAGTTGAATCTGTATAGTGTTATTCATTATTCAAAATAGCTTTCATTTTATTGTAATATATGTATTATATATATATATATGTAAGACATGTATTATAATGCATTCCTCAGAGTATACAAGACTACATCATCAGAAAGTACAAAAAAAACCACAAAATTAAAAGGTAAGTTTATTTTGGGAACAAAAATTTGAAATTCATGCACACAAGGGATCTTCAAAAATTCATGAAAAATCATATCATAAAAATCTAACCATGAATTTCAAAGATTTTTTTGCACCAAATTAAACTTCTATTTTTATTTCATTTCCATGAACTTTTTGAAGTTCACTATAAATGATTAGATAGTAAGCGTTTGCAAAGTTGACAGTCAGCACATTCCTTGTCTCCACTTTGCAACTAAACAGCAAAAGAATCATTGCTTAGGATCACACCTAAGCTTACATTCAAACCCCTTTTGGTTTTAAAGCTGCTCTTGTCTCTCCCCCCACCCTAGACCTGAGTGTGCACATGCACGCATGTGTATACACACACACACACACACACACACACACACCTCTTGCTTTTCATACCAATGGTTGTGTGCACCAGGCCAGCTGCAGCCATACTCGATCAAGCCCGACAGAGCTGGAGGAAAAACATCTGGTCCAAAGTTGGGCTTGCCTTTGTAGCGCAGAGTGTCCTTTGATCTCCAATTGCTGTTCTCTATTGAGTCCAGCAGGTCGATTAGTGAATAGACCGTTCCCACCAGGAGTCTCCCTGGCCGATGACCTAGGACAGAAGTAAGCTCTGTTTTCAGTCTTCGCTTTCTACTTTATACACATCCTACCCCCACCCCCACCCCCATCCCCGCCCTCCACCACCTTGAAATAACGTAATTTATTAAAACCCCCTTCATCACTTCTGTGGTTAATGAGGCCTCCCTTTGGTTCCTCTCTCCTGCAGAAACTCAGCCATGTTTTAAACACCCCGTTCGGCGCCCACGCTTCCACTTCGTACCACAGCTAAGCTCAGCCATAGCTTGCAGCCAGCACCATTGCTAGCCCCCAGCACCTTGCCCACGTTTCACCAGCTCCCTGGGCGGGGAGAACTGGAATGATCGTTTTTTCTACCTGTTTACCAAGAAAGTTCAGAGAAGTCCCATGACATTAACATTTTCCCCTGGATTTCAGTCTAATAAGCTTGGCTAATTCCCCTCACCCAGTGAAGAATTTAAACAAACATGTGAGAATTGTTTTTTCAGCCCCTTTACCACGGCGTCCTCGCTATCAGGCGCTGTTTCGGGAAGAATGATTAGATGTCAGTCCCTTTGGGACTGGCAGGCAGAATTCCAGCGATCCCAACAAGGTCGAGACAGTGCATAGGAACTTCATTTTTCACCTGAGAAGAAAAATCTCTGCTTTATACTGTATGGACCAAGTCAACAACAGCTCTAGTTTTTTTTTTTTTTTTTTTTAATTTTTTTTGAAGCAGGATTGGCCCATTGGCATGCCACTCAAACCAGTTGGGCAGGACCGGATTGTGGCACAGTGGGTTAAGCTGCCACTTGCAATGCCTGCATATTTTACCCTGGTTCCAGTCCCAGCTGCCCCACTTCTGATCCAGCTTCCTGTTAATGCACCTGGGAAAGCTGTAGATGACAGCCCGAGTACTTGGACTCCTGCCATCCTTGTGGGAGACCAGAATGGAGCTCCAGGCTGCTGGCTTCAGCCTGCTCCAGTCCTGGCTGTTGTGGCCATTTAGGGGATTGAACCAGTCAATGGAAAATCTCTCTCTCTCTCTCTCTCTTTTTTTTTTTTTTTTTTTTTTTGACAGGCAGAGTAGACAGTGAGAGAGAGAGAGAGACAGAGAGAAAAGTCTTCATTTTGCCATTGGTTCACCCTCCAATGGCCGCCGCCGTGGCTGGTGCACTGCAGCCGGCGCACCGCGCTGATCCGAAAGCAGGAGCCAGGTGCTTCTCCTGGTCTCCCATGCAGTGCAGGGCACAAGCACTTGGGCCATCCTCCACTGCACTCCCGGGCCACAGCAGAGAGCTGGCCTGGAAGAGGGGCAACCAGGACAGAATCCGGCACCCCGACCGGGACTAGAACCCGGTGTGCTGGTGCCGCAGGCGGAGGATTAGCCTAGTGAGCTGGCTTCCACCTCTCTCTCTCTCTCTCTCTCTCTCTCTCTCTCTCTCTCTCTCCCTCTGTGTGTGCCACTCTGCCTTTCAAATTAATAAAATAAAAATAATTATTTAAATAAAAAAACCTTGGACCCATGGGACAGACTAATCCAACACAACCACCCACCTTGTCCATTTCATCTTAACAGTGCGAAATCCCCATCTGATTCCTATGCTGAGGCCGAATCAAACCATGGTCACACATGCTGGCCCAGCTGTGGGCAGACCCTGCAGCTCTTCCCCAGCCTTCCCTTACATCCGGCGGTTACGAGCCCTTGGCCCATAAGAAATTACGAAGAAATTTTGGGGCCAGCACTGTGGTGTAGCAGGTGCAGCTGCCACCTGCAGTGCCAGCATCCTAGGTGGGAAGCAGTTCAAATCCTGACTACTCCACTTCCAATCCTGCTCCCTGCTGATGGCCTGGGAGAGCAGTGGAAGATGGCCCAAGTGCTTGGGCCCCTGCACCTGCATGGGAGACCTGGAAGAAGCTCTTGGCTCCTGGCTTCACATTAGCCCAGCTCTGGCCGTTGCGGCCATTTGGAAAGTGAACCAGCATGTGGAAGACCTCTCTCTATCTCTGTCTCTGTAACTCTACCTCTCAAATTAATTAATTAATTTTTTAAAAAAAGAGTCCAGGTAAGTCTGTCCAGTGAAGTTCCTGGAGGCCACTGACCTAGAAACTCAGGAGAACTACCCAACTACCAGCTTGCAAGCCACGCCTTTCAAATCTCCGCCCCAGGCTGCGACACTGACCAGCTCAAAGCCGTTTTGTCTGTTGAAGATTTATCTATTTATTTACTTGAAAGAGAACAGGAGAGAGAATATATTCCAACCACTGGTTCACTCTCCAAATGCTCACACACAGCAGGAGCTAGGCTCTGCTGAAGCAAGGAGCCCAAAACTCCATTCAAGTTTCACACGTGGGTGTCGGGGACCCAAGTCCTTGGGGCCAACATCCACTCCCCTCCCAGGCACAGTAGCAGGAAGCTGGAGTGGACACACAGCAGCCAGGACTCTGATATGGGATGCAGGCCTCACAAGCAGCAGCGTTACCCACCGCACCGCATCTCCCTCCCCACAAAGGGCCATTTTAAATGATAACTGCCAGTGCATATAGTCTCAAAACTTTAAGCAGGGCAGCTGCAGATTCTTACATGTCATTACCCCAAGCTTTGTAATAATGAACTCTTGTAATTAGGTCGGCAGGAAATTAACTGTGGAGCGTAAGTCTTCACGGGTCCACTGCTAGGTACCTTCAGAGAACTATTAAACATCACTACTTAGGCAGCAGTGATGGTTCAAGTACTAGAGTTTCTGCCAGCCACTCAGGAGACCCGGATGGAGTTCCTGGGTCCCGGCTTCTTCATTCTAGCTCAGTCCCAGCAGTTGTGGGCATTGGAAAAGTGAATCAATTGATGGAAGAGATATTCTCTCTCTCTCTCTCTCTCTCTCTCTCTCTCTCTCTCTCAGCCTTTCAGCAACATAAAAATTAATCAACCTAATTGATTGACCTATGCCAAGTCTACCCACAAGAGAGGCAAGGCTAGAGGAACTTGGACATGACCTTGGAAACTTGCAACTTACACCTTCCCTAGGTGTCTATGGGACTCGGTTCTTATTCCCTTGTGGGAGGCATCCTCGCCAGGACTCTCCTTTGGATTGAGAACGTCTCCATTCTAAATGACCTACCCTGGGATCTGCCTCTCTCTCCTTCAAACTTTTATTTGACACTGATAACATAGCAACCACCCCCTACCCCGAGACAACACTTCCAAGATCCACAGCCCCGACTTAAGGCACAAGCAGCTGATGAAATGCAAGACTAGGATTTCTAGAAACCCTGAGCTCCCTCTAGCCTGAGTCTCAAATCCTTCAGTTTCCAAAAGGAATACTCTTCCCTTTTAGCAAATTGTTTTCTGATTACACTTAGTCCTGAACCATGTTACCGTTTCTGTTACACTGATACATTGTCACTGAGGGAGATCAAAGTCAAACCCAGACTCCAGTTGTCTCAGCTGATGGGCTTCTCTCCCTCTGCAGAACATCAAAGTGGCCCAGATGAAATTTTAGGTTGTGCAGACTTGGTAGAGAACAAACATCACCCAGAAGTCAGCATACTGCTTCCTCGTGCAATGTTGTCGCTTCCAGAAAAATGTGTTGGGGTCACTTTCCTGAAAGTAAAAGTACAAACCGGTGTTGTTTTTTCTTTATCATCACAAGCTAATTCTAAGGCTCTTGCTCCAGTCTCCTTCTAATATTCTAGGTAAATATTTTGCAGTGCCATTTTGATGTATTTTTTTAGCTTTTTTTTAAAATCTGGCAAGTGATTGCTAATAATAAATTGTTGCTAATAATAAGCAACAGGTGCAATGCTTTTTTTTTTCCCTGATGGTCGCAAGATTCCCGTGTTGAAAGCTAGCTCTCCACATCACATTCAGAAGCGGGGTCTTTGAGACATGATTCTCAGGTGGATGGGATTAGAATCCTTACAACATAGAGACCCAGAGTCTGTCTACCTTCTATCATGTGACAAAACAGCAAGAAAATGGCCATCCAGGGGCGGTAGTTTGGTGCAGTAGCTAAGATCCACTTTGGGGGCCGGCGCTGTAGCCTAGCAGGTAAAGCCACTACCCGTGACTCTGGCATCCCACATGGGCCCCTGTTCATGTCCCAGCTGCTCCACTTCCAAGCCAGCTTCCTGCTGATGGCCTGGGAAAAGCATTGGAGGATGTCCCAAGAGTTTGGGCCCCTACACCCATGTGAGAGACCTGGATGAAGCTGCTGGCTCCTGGCTTCGGCTTGACCTAAACTTGACTGTTGCAAGCATTTAAGAAACAAAACAGCAGATGGAAGATCTCTGTCTTTCTCTCTCTGTTTCTCTCTGTGTGCATCTATGTCTTTCAAATCAATAAGCGGTTATTTGAAAGGCAGAGCAACAGAGACAGACAGACTGAAGTCCTCCACCCTCTGATTCACTCTACAAATGCTCACAACGGCCACAGGTGGGCCAGGCTGCAGCCAGAGCCAGAACTTTCTCTGGCTTTCCCTGCAGAACTGTGAGAAATAAGTATCTGTTGTTGATCAGCCGCTGGGTCCAAGCCTGAACCAACTTCCACAACCCCCACCATCCAAATCTTCCCCTTGCTGCTCCTCCAGTACCCACGGGGAGGTCGCCTTTGGAAAGACACTTGCCTGGGGAGTAGGAGAACTTTGCTACTTAAGATAGATTGGGCGGGGCGGGGCGGGGCGGGGGCGGGGGTGGGGGGGGATACAAGATACCAAGAATTTGAAACCACAAAGAAAGGGTAGAAAAGCCATGCGCACATCCTCGTTTTTTGGGGTAAACTCATGGCCACAGAAAGCTCTTTAGAGAGAGACTGAGGGTGGTCCAGAAAGGTGACAAGGGTGTCCCACGAAAGAAGTCACCCCCTCCACTGGCCCACCCACGCATGCCTCTCCTTTCCTCCCTGAAGTCCAGTCTCCACTCTCTCATTACGGCCCCTCTGGGAGTCTGTCTCTAACTGAAGCTGAGTTTCTGAACTTTGTCATTTCCTGTGTCTTGGGAATGTGCACATGCAGCCCTGGTAGGATCCCCCTGGGAGTGTCAGCGTTTCTTCTCACCCCCACACACTCAGCAAGGTTGCCTTGCTTTGTGGCCTCCAGGAAGCCCTCTGGGAAATGAACTTGCCTGCCGGCCGCCTCCTTTCCACCCTGGCCAAAGCCAAGTTCACTTTCCCTCTGCAGCCATAGACCCATGGGTGGTTTTTTTTCCCCCTCCCCAAGTTCACAGTGGGTTAAGTTTCTTCTTCAGATGTGCTCAAAATGCCTGTCTGATCTCTGGGTAGGATTTGCAATTTGATGATATGTAATTTAAGTAAACACATTCCACTGTAATTTAGGGGTGAAGGGGAGACTCCGATGAGTAGAGTGTCCACAGTAGGCGTCCCTAGGCCACCCACGGGATCCACATTTCCAGCCCAGGCCCTGTGGAGGCCCCCAGTGCCTCTCTCCCGGAGCAGGACACCAGGGCCTTAATCATCCATGATAAAATGCACCTGCACTCTAGTTGAACTGCTGGGCTACATCCCATAGTGCTTTTAGAAAGTGAGTGGACAGGACTTCACTCACCACATTCAAAAAGTTGAATAGTTTCCCTTTGAAGCCTAATCCCCAATATTCTCCATTTGGACATAAACTTACACATTCATTTCTAGTGCTTTATTTTATACACATAAATTGTAAGCCACTCTTTTTTTTTTTTAAAGATTTATTTATTTATTTGAAAGGCAGAGTTACAGGGAGGCAGAGGCAGAGAGAGAGAGAGAGGTCTTCCATCCGCTGGTTCACTCCTCAGATGGCTGCAATGGCTAGAGCTGTGCTGATCCGAAGCCATGGACCAGGAGCTTCTTCTGGGTCTCCCACAAGGGTGCAGGGGCCCAAGGACTTGGGCCATCTTCTACTGCTTTCCCAGGCCATAGCAGAGAGCTGGATGGGAAGTGGGGAGCTGGGACTTGTACTGGTGCCCATATGGGATGCTGGCATGACAAGTGGTGTCTTTATCCGCTATGCCACAGCACCGGCCCCTATAAGCCACTATTTAAGCCAAGGTCATAAGCAATGGGAAAGCACGGAGCTTCCAGGAAACCACAATGCTGACTCCCCGGTGTCTTTGGGGAAGTGATATAACCAACCAGGAGGTCAGTTTACTCACCTGCAGCAGGAGGCCTTCCACGGGGTCACGGGCCAGCACCTGTGCCCTTAGCAAAGGCAACTGGCATTGCGTCAGCTGGGACATCTGCCCCTCCAACGCCCCATCTCAGGTTCCGCAGCAAAGGCAGGGCCACAGCCTAGGCAAGAATCGCAGCGAGTCCTCACATAGCCCCATCACCTCCTCTCTGCCTCCCTTCCTAACCACAGCCCCGACCCCAGAAAGTGGAGAGTCTAGAACACGACTCCATACCCAAAGCCTCCCTCCCCCTCCCCCGGTGGGAAAGCCTTCCTTGGGAAACTTAAGGTAAACATCTTCTGGACCTGTGGCTGTTGACAGCGTGTTTTCAATTTGCAACGCAAATTCATCCGAAACTCTGCTGCCAGGGAACCGGATGGCCCAGGGAATCGGTAATTGGTAATGAATGGTGCAGCCTTGGCAGTCTCGGTGGTCCTTCTAAAGGCAAAAGGGAGTTACCTGATGCTGCGGGAAACCTTTGCAACCTGAGCCGGGGCCCATGGATGCCTTCCCTAGCCTAAAAGAGGAGTGATGGCGTTGTTGGCTGGGCACAGAGAGGTCCCTGGGTGGGGACAGAACTGCACAACGTTGGAATAAGCTAGGGAGTTAGGGATTCTGTCTGGAAGGCTGGAGGCTTTAATCCGCCCCGGGATATTCCAAGGGAAATTTCCAAGGACCTTCAGGCCTGGAGAAGTGGAATAATGCACACCCTGCATTCTAGAAGGGTCAGAAATTCCAGTGTTGGGATTTTTATTTCTCCTTCCTCACTCTCCCAGTCCAGGGGATCCAGCCACTTTTGCAGCCGGTTTTGCAGTGGGGCACAGCTTGCTACTTCCTCTCCATCCTAGGAGTCCACATTCTCCTCCACAAACAAAAGCAATGCATCCCAAAGGCTGTTGAAACAAACCGAAACAACAAATCTTTTTCCCGGGTGCGGTGTCTGGGTCTGGGTCTGATTCCAGTGCTTGCAGCCATCCTAGGAGGGCCATCTACAGAAAAAGCAGGGCTTTTACATCTCTCCCTTTGCTGGTCTATTCCAGGTCCATGTTTATATCACCGCTTCTCCTCTGCGCTCTTTGGTTTATAGTAGCAATAATTCCCCCTCGAATGTAGTGCAAGCAACAAGCAATTAACAAATGCGCAGAACTGTGAGCGTTCCTGGCTGTCTTGCCTAGCCGGTCCTTAATTTGGTGGAGGAAAGTCTAACAAACTCATAAAGGGGAACTTGAATTTTAGAAGTGAGCTCAATCTGACGTTATTAAGAAGGAAAATGTAGTAAAAATAATAACAGCTTGGCCAAAAAACTCTGCAGCAAAGTCAATTAGTCCTACAAAGAGCCGGGCAGTCTGCAATACCAACTTGGATTTGGAATCACTGAGCCTATGAAACAACTCCAAGCATCATCTCTTGAAAAATCACATTGGGGTGCCCACGGCTAGAAACTGCTGAGTGAAATGCTTTCCGCGTGCTGGATACCACTCAGTTTAAAGTTTTCCTGTGTCTTCAAGCTTCCGGTACACACATGTGATTTGAGGTGCATATTTTATATCGACAGGTGAGCACCTACTGTAAAAATTACACACAATAGACATAGTCATGTACAACAAACAGTAAAATAGAGCCTGCATATGTCGTGCTAGCCCACAAGTTCATGGAAAGATGCAAATGATGACACAGGATGTGTGGATTTCCATTTTTTTTTTTTTTTTTACAGGCAGAGTGGACAGTGAGAGAGAGAGACAGAGAGAAAGGTCTTCCTTTGCCGTTGGTTCACCCTCCAATGGCCGCCGCGGTCGGCGCGCTGCGGCCGGCGCACCGCGCTCGTCCGATGGCAGGAGCCAGGAGCCAGGTGCTTTTCCTGGTCTCCCCATGGGGTGCAGGGCCCAAGCACCTGGGCCATCCTCCACTGCACTCCTGGGCCACAGCAGAGGGCTGGCCTGGAAGAGGGGCAACCGGGACAGAATCCGGTGCCCCGACCGGGACTAGAACCCGGTGTGCCGGCGCCGCAAGGCGGAGGATTAGCCTGTTGAGCCACGGCGCCGGCCTGGATTTCCATTTTGTTTGCACCCAAACGCGCTTGTCTTTCAACTCCACATTTCCACAAACCTTCATAAACCTCTCAGATGGTTTTAGAAGAAAAGTCACTTCAAACAGGAAAACAGCAAAGTGTGGACATTAGGAGTATGTAGCAAAAATCAATTGTTAGTATCTCTGTTCATAATTTTCAGCATAGTTCAAGGTGGAGAGGGTGCTGTTCCTTGGATCAAAGGACTTGGTCACTGACCCCAAGACATGGCCTCTGTTCAGCTTTTCTCTATGGGCTGCAAAGATTTCATTTTGCTCTGACATATCCGTGGGGAAAAGCTAAAATCCTAAGTGCGATGATTTTCGGAGGTAATTGTTACAAAACCGTCTTCTTAAATCGACTGTATGAATTCATGGCAGGTATTTTAGAAAGCAAAAAAAAAAAAAAAAAAGAAGAACATTCTATTTCATTTACATCTCATCCCTGAATGCTTCACATTTCTTCACTAAAAACGAAGCTGTGCTTTTTTTCAGATCTGTAGTTCTCAACTCTCAGATGCTATAAAAATCCCCAATGATTCCCATAGGTTTTTCCCAAGGAAGATTCAGCTCTAATTAACTGTGATTGTTTTTCTACTACCTTGGAAGAATAGCAGGGGGTGAGCCCTGCAGAATCAGATTATTAAAAGTCTAATAACCTGGGCCTTTGAACCTTTGCAAATTCTTTACAATTTTCTCACATTTCCAGCCCAGATTCTGTACACAGCAACAGTGCCAACCTCTTGCTGACAATTTCCATTCATCTTGGTTTTTTACCTCTTTTTGAAAAGAAAGAGAATTTAAAAAAAAAAAAAGCTAAGAGGAACACGCCATGATTTTATAGCTCTTCAAAGCCAAGGGATGGAGTTATTCCTACAAGAAAATCTGCAAGAATGAGTTGTGTCCATTTTTAAGCAAAGCATTTCCAACAGCGACACTGTTTCTTCCCCCGCTGTCTGAGGAAATTGTCGGACGGCTTAGCAGCGGCGTGGCCCGCTGAATCCCAGCATTCTTTTCAATCAAGCGCCCAACACTGAGAAGGAAAAGTTCACTTTGGAAACGTGAACTCCCTGGACTGTTACAAAAGAAAAGACAGAAAAGGAGGCATCCTCCTAACAGAATTAGTGTCTTGCTGTTTCAATAGTGAGGAACGTTTGTATCGAACAATAGCCAATAGAATTACCTCTCTTAGAACTCAGTGTGGCCATTGTAGCCCAGCCCCAGACATTTGGAGCCCCCCATGGGCCAATTATTTATTGCTCTTCTTTTAATAAAAGAATGCAACTATCAAGTGAACCTGTTGCCACTTCACATTTTTTTCTCTGCAATTAAGCTCTGGTAAATGAAATAAAAATAAACCTATCGATTAGTAGTTTCAGGAAGTCTCATTAAAGACAAAGCAGGGCTCTCTCTTCTTTCCTTCCTCTTTCTGTTAAGTGGAATTTGAGTGTGATGGCTGGAACTTGAGCAGTCACCTTGGGCCATCAGTCCAAACAAAAACTAAGGAACAAAACTAAGGAAGACAGAGTGCTGAGGAGGCAGAAGACTGGGCTCTGGGTTACCATGGAGCCATCGTCTCTACCTTCAGAATTGTTTTATGTGTGCAAGTGAGACAAGTATCTATCGCTGAAACCCACCGTTGTGTGTTGCCTTGACAAAAGCCAGTCCTAGCTAACGTCACCCCGTGTAGAGGCCTCTGAGAGAGAAAGCAGTTCTGAGACCTTGGAGCTGTCTGCAGAATCCACTGGAGTCGGTGTTGCTAAAAGCCAGGGCGGCGCTTGCAATCAAGTGTTGGAGTTGTGCTGTTAACATAAGCAATTTCACAAGACAGCAGCATCAGACGAGGCCACCTTTGTCACCACGAGGGCTCGAGACAACAGTAAGACCACTCTGTGTCATGTCTGAACACGGGCGAAACGTGGACACGGCCCACGCCACAAAATACCAGTCGTCCCCTCTTGCAGGTTCACGTGACCGCGGCTGCTGTGTCTCAGCGGCCAAAGCTCCAACACAGCCTCCCCGCTCCCACCTTCTGCTTAGAAACTATTTAGATGCTCAGAGTTCATTCCACTTCCGGATGGCATCCGCTTCAGACCGAAGTCCTACTGCTTTTCCCCAAACACCTAACACCGCCCAAATCCCACAAGCCCTTTCAGCCTCCCTCGTATACAGACCGTCCGTGTTCCCCGTAGTCTGTGTTGTCTCTCGCTGCAGTCAGAAAAACCAACTCGTTCAGCTGCAGGTGCGTTCCTCCAGCTCTTTGGTTTTTTGGGCACTGATATAGCAGGTGGGGGAACAGGCCACCACGATGGCACCTTTGGACATTAAAACCATTTATATATATGTTTTTTTAATTAGAGAGAGAGAGAGAGAGAGAGAGAGAGAGAGAACTTCCAACTGCTGATTCAAACTCCCCAAATGGTTGCAGTGGCTGGAACTGGGTCAGGCCGAAGCCAAGAGCCTGGAACTCCATCTGGGCCTCCAGGTGGGTAGCGGGTGCCCAAGCAACTGCTTTCTGCTGATTTCCCAGGTGCGTTAGCAGGGAGCTTGATCAGAAGTGGAGCAACAGGGACTTGAACTGGCATTCCCACACGGGATGCCATCACCACAGGCAGCAGCTTAACCTGATGTGCCACAATATTTTAGAGCACCTAGTCTTCAGTGTATTTTTCTTTCTCACTCCAGATTAGCAGCCATGTTAAAATCACTCTACTATACAGTACTGAGGATAAGAACCCTAATATGCTTTGAGTCTCAAATCTCCAGCTAAACGTCTAGATCAAAAGTAGGTGGCAGGGGCTGGCGCTGTGGTATAGCGGATAAAGCCGCCGCCTGCAGTGCCAGCATCCCATATGGGCTCTTGTTCGAGTCCTGGCTGCTCCACTTCCTATCCAGCTTCCTGCTTTTTGTGTCTAGGAAAGCATCAAAAGATGGTCTAGGCACTTGGGTCCCCGAGACCCAGATGGAGCTCCTGGCTCTTGGCTTCAGCCTGGCCCAGCCCTGGCAGATCCAGCCATTTGGGGACTGAACCAGCAGATGGAAAATCAATCAATCAATCTCTCTCTCTCTCTCTCTCTCTCTCTCTCTGCCTCTCCTTCCCTCTCTGTAACTCTGCCTTTCAAATAAATAAATAGTTGTTTACACACTGAAGACAAAGAAGGTATGCTTCTGGTTGGGTGGAAAGTTCTGGACATGTAAGTTAGGCCTGGTTGAAATGCAGTGTTGTTCAAGTCTTCTATTTCCTCAATGAGCTCTGTCTACATATTCCACCCTATATGCAATGTTAGGTATCAAAGTCTCCAACTTTGACTGTGAGACTATTTCCCTACTAACAATTCTGTCGATGCTTGCTTTACAGATGAGAGCTCTGTTGTTTCTTGCTTACATGTTTATAATTGTTACATATTTTTGGGACCGGCACTGTGGCACAGTAGGTTAATCTTCCACCTGCAGTGCTGACATCCCATATGGGTGCCAGTTCTGGTCCCAGCTGCTCCTCTTCCCATCCAGCTCTCTGCTATGGCCTGGGAAAGCAGTAGAAGATGGCTCAAGTCCTTGGACCTCTGCACCCACATGGGAGACCCAGAAGAAGCTCCTGGCTCCTGACTTTGGATTGGCACAGCTCTGGCCATTGCGGCCGTTTGGAGAGTAGACCAGCAGATGGAGGACCTCTCTCTCTATCTCTCTATCTATAACTCTACTTCTCAAATAAATAAATAAAATTTTTATATAAATTGTTACATATTTTGATGAATTGACTTTTTAGCAATATATAATCTTTTTGTCACTTGTAACAGTTTCTTTTATTAAGCTTTATTGTGTACTTGAAAGGGAGAGAGAGAGAGAGAGAGAGAGAGCGCTCATTTGCTAGACCACTCTCCAAGTGCCCACAATAGCTGGGGCTGAGCCAGGCTGCAGCCAGGAGCTTAGAACTCCATCCAGGTCTCCCACCTGGGTGACAGGGACTCAAGTATTGGAGCCATCACCTGCTGCTTCCCAGGCGCAGTAGCAGGGAGCTGGATCAGAAGCAGAAGTGGGGCTCCATCCCAGGAACTTGGATGTGGGATGTAAGCCACCTATGCAGTGACTTAACTACCCCTCTTGTAACGGTTTCTACCCTAGAGCCTGTTGGTGTCTGATATTGGTTTTGCTACTCCTGCTCTCTGTTGGTCACTATTTGCATGGGATATATTTTTCCAACTTTCCTCTTTCAACCTGTGTATGATTTGAAACTTAGGTAAGTCTCTCATAAATATCATATAGTCGAATCATGCTTTCTGATGCATTCTGTCAGGATCTGACTTTTCATCAGGGAGTTTAATCAACTTACATTTAAAATGATGACTCATAAAGAAGACTTAACATCTGCATTTTACTACTTCTTTTCCATGCCAAATATTTTGTTCATGAATTCCCCCAGTACTGTCTTTCTTTGTGGGTTTTTTCTTAGAGTACCTGTTTTATTCCACCCTCACTTCCTTTTCTGTATTTTTTTAAGTTATTTTCTCAGGCATTGCTGCTCTTGGCATCCTAAACTGATTAATTTGAACGGACACCAACTTAGCTTCAGAAGCATGCAAAAGCTCTCCTTCTGTACAGCTCTACTCTTTTCCTGTTGTTATTGTCACAAATTACATATTTACCCCCTGCAGCTTCACTTACACAGGTTTGCTTTGTGCATCTGTCCATCAGCTGTATATGAAACAAAAGGAATCAAAAACCAAAACGACAGTTGGCTGGTCTTTTATATTGACCTGTATGTTTACCTTCCAGTAGTTCTCTATTTTTTCATATCATTCCGTGTCGCTGTCTAGTGCCCCTTTATTTCAGCTTCAAGACTCCCTAAAACATTTCTCAAGGGGCCGACGCTGTGGTGCAGTGGGTTAATGCCCTGGCCTGAAGTGCCAGCATCCCACATGGCTGCTGGTTTGAGACCTGGCTGCTCCACTTCCAATCCAGCTATAGAGAGAGCAGTAGAAGATGACCCAAGTCCTTGGGCCCCGGCACCCATGTGGGAGACCTGGAAGAGGCTCCTGGCTCCTGGCTTCAGATCGGTGCAGCTCCGGCCGTTGTGGTCATCTGGGGAGTGAACCAGCGGATGGAAGATCTCTCTCTCTCTCTCTCTCTCTCTCTCTGCCTCTCCTCTCTGTGTAACTCTTACTTTCAAATAAATAAATAAATCTTTTTTAAAAAAAAGTCATCCTTTTCTCTGGTCTCCATGGTTTTGATTAGAACATTTTTTTAAAGATTTTATTTATTTATTTGAGAGATAGAGCTACAGACACTGAGAGGGAGAGACAGAGAGAAAGATCTTCCTTCCGTTGGTTCACTCCCCAAATGGCCACAACAGCTGGAGCTTGGCCCATCAGAAGCCAGGAGCCAGGAGTTTCTTCCAGGTCTCCCATGCAGGTTCAGGGACTCAAGGACTTGGGCCATCCTCTACTGCTTTCCCAGGCCATAGCAGAGAGCTATATTGGAAGAGGGGCAGTCAGGACTAGAACTGGTGCCCATATGGGATGCCAGTGCCGCAGGTGGAGGATTAACCTACTGCACCACAGCACCAGCCCCTGATGAGAAATTGAGTGTTGACAAGTGTGTATGATGAGATGATTCCTCTGGCTGCTTTAAAGATGTTCTCTTTGTCTTTGGCATTGAACATTTTTGTTAAACTATATCTTGGTCTGGATCTCTGTGTGTTTATCCTACTTGGAGTTCATGGAGCTTCCTGGACGTGTAGCTTCATTATTTGGTCTTCAGATGTGTGATGTTTGGGGCCATTACTTCTCCCAATATCCATTTTCCCCATTTTCTTCCTCTCCTAGGAATTCCATATTACACACCCTGGCTCACTCGATAGTATCCCAGAAGTCTCAGCCGTTTTCCACTTTTCCCTCCTCCTTTGTTCTTTCTGCTTTTCTGACTGGGTAATCCCAGTGTCCTATTTCATGTTGCTGCTCAGATCCGCTGTTGAGTCCGTCTACTGAATTTTTCACTTCAGCTCTTGTCCTTTTCAGCTCCAGTTTTCTATCTGTTTCTGTTTTTGTAATTTCAATTTTTTCTTCTTTTTTATACTTTTCATGTGAGAGTACTTCAAAACGTCCAGGGAAAGTGGAATTAAAGATTACTGAGTGAAGGAACTTTCTTGAATCAACGTATTTACCCCCTCGAAAATATCTATTTTGTTGCAAACACAAATCCTTGGAAATTTATGTATTTTTCCACGCTATGCATTTCCACAAACTTTTTGAAGTACACGTGTGTAGTTTCCCTGGTTTCTTTTCATTGCCTGTGGCTTCCTTTAACAATTTTTTAAAAAACTGTTTCTTTTCATCTACTTGAAGGTCAGTGTAACAAAGACACAGAAATAGAGAAAGATCTTGTATCTGCTGGTTCATTTCTGCAGCAGCTAAGACTGGGCCAGTCCCAAGCCAGGAGCTTGGAAACTCCGTGCAGGATGCAGAACAGCTGAGACTTGAACTAGCGCTCTGATGAGGCGTGAGGGGGTCCCAGGCGGTGTCCTAACCCACCGTGCCACAACACCTAGCCCTCTTTCAGGAATGCTAGTTTAGGTAAGCGTATTTACAGACTTCGCACGGCCTCGCTCAGGAAGCCCAGGAGCCCGGCTTTCTCGCAAACAGTTTCTCTTCTTCTTCATGTTCGTGTTCACCTTTTTGTCTGTGAATGAGATCTATTTTGCTTCTTTAAATTTATTGAAATTTTGGTTTCGAACTGACATTTGGAGTATTACAATTAGGAACTCTGGCCATTGTGGCCACTTGGGGAGTGAACCAGTGGGTGGAATGCCTCTCTCTTGGTCTCTGTATCTCTGACTTTCAAATAAATGAATCTCTTAAAAAAGAAGACTGATTCCATCTGTTTTTACCAACCTAAGGATTAATTCACTGAGGATCCTACTCTGCTTTTTCCCATTAGTTGATCAGTATGTGTGTGTGTGTGTGTATATATATATATATAATATATTATATTGTGTTGCAACAGGTTAAGCTGTTCCTTGCACCACCAGCAGCCCATATGGTAGAGTCATTCAAGTGCCAACTGCTCCAGCTCCAATCCAGCTTCCTGCTAATCACCCTGGGGAAAGCAGCCTCAGGTGGTTCCAGTTCTTGGGTCCCTTCAACCCAAACCAGAGACCAAGGTGGACATTCCTGGCTCCTGGCTTGCAGCCATTTGGGCAGCAAACCAGGGAACGGAAGATCTTTCTCAGAGTCTGTCTCTCCCTCTCTCCATCACTCTGCCTTTAAAAGAAATTTTTAAAAAAAACCTACAGACTTTCAGGAGGAGTAAGGTTAGAAAGTGATCTAATAGTGACATGAAACAAAGACAATTAAATAATATATTTTGAGTTAACCTAAATTATGGCCAATTCTCTTTTATGGACAAGAATTAGGAAATGACATGTCCTGGTTAAGCCAATTTCATTTGCATCAATATTACATACTTAAGAAGAATGGCTCACTAAAGTAATAAAGGAAATACTGTTCTTCTCCTGGGGCCTCCTCCTTCAGAGAACTGGACTCTCTGAGCACACATCTGCAGAATGGTTTTGGAAGAGTAATTTCTCGGGTCTCCACCATTCCCGTCTTTTTTATGCTGTTCTTCCAAATGCATGCCTTTCTTTTGCAGGCAAAATAAGGATCTTCCAAAGACAGACAGCAATCTGGGTCATTTCAGATTTGCCAGCCAGGAAAGTAGCTACAGAAATGGAAAAGAAGGAGGAGGAGGAGAAGAGTAATGGGACATTGTTGTCAACCTTGGGAGTAAGTGATCTCATTCAAAGTCAGCTCCTGCCTCACTTTACAGCAACACAAAACTCCCTGGATAAATGAATATATACCTGTCAATCAACACGGCTGCTTTGGGACCCAAGCTGCAAGTACATACAGTACAAAATTGCAACTGACACTTAGCAAGCTTAGCCTGAACAAAGATGGCAGACGGTTCAGGCTGTAGAGGGCCTGTGCAATTTATCTTGTGTAACTTCCAGCCTTGTAGTCATCAACTGTGCATTCACTGGAACAAACCCATGCCTGTTTATTTATGAGACGTCAGCCTCTTGGGTATAGATGCTCATCTCCTAAAACACACCACAACGACAGCTCCGTAGTGTGAGGAAGAGGATGCCTCGGGGACACAGAAAGTGTCTGTTTAGTTGTTTAGGAACCTGCAAAAAGAACCTGTTGTCTTAAAAACGTTGACTGACAAGGTAGAGGAGCAGGAGGCACTGCCAGGGACAGAGTCTCCAATAGGAAGAACTAAGGCACCAGCTAATTTCTGCCCTAAATGGACATCTCCCTTTCTGTCCTTAGCTATTTATTTTCACCCAGTTGGAATCATATGATTCAGCTGGAGGCAAGGATGGGTCAAAAATATGAAAGCGGGTTTGGTTTTCTGTTTCCTTAGGTCTGTTGTCCCAAGAGGTTCAACAAAGGAACTTCGTACTTGTCATCACACGGAAATCTCCCGTTGCCCCCACGTTACACCAGGTGGTGCTTTGCTTGGTGGTCTGGTTCCTTACGATGCTCTGCCAGCTTTCAAAGCCACCGAGACCCAACCGCAGCCACCCCGCAGTCCTGGATGAGGACAAACCCTCAAGTCCCTTATCTTTTGGACAAGAACTATTGCAATGCATGGCCCATGGTAGACAAAAGCTGTGTGCACACTAACATCACCAACAGACTGGGAGGAACGCCAACAGGATTTCCAAGAAAGGAGATCGCTTGAAGTCATGACTTGGGGCAGACACCTTGCTTTGGGTACCACACCACACCCCCTGAGCCTCACCAAAGCCTCAGCTTCGTCAACACATCTTTGCACAGTGGGTTTGCTCTGTCATATTTGTAATTTCTCTTTTCTACTTTAGGACCCGGTGGAGGGCACAACGCGCTGAAGTTCCTTCCATTAGTACGAGGGGCTGCACTTAATAATTCTGCCTGGTTCCCAGTGGGATGACGAGCAAGGGCTGCCTTGCCTGCTCAGCCTTCACATGTTTTAAATGATGCGCCCATAAACTTGATTACTCTTCCTCAAACAGCAATCGCATCACATCATCTGCTTGCACAAGAGACAACTCCTCCCAAACTACCCTTTCCACTTCTCCGTCTTTCCTGTTCCATTTCTACCTTTTGTTTTTTAAGATTGATTTATTTATTTGAAAGGCAGTGTTACAGAGAGAGAGAGAGAGAGAGAGAGAGAGAGAGAGAGAGAGAGAGGTCTTCCATCCACTGGTTCACTCCCTAAATGGCCACTACAGCCAGAACTGGGACTATTCAAGAGGCAAGAGCCAGGAGCTTCTTCCAGGTCTCCCACGCAGGTGCAGGGGTCCAAGGACTTGGGCCATCTTCCACTGCTTTCTCAGGCCACAGCAGAGAGCTGGATTGGAAGAGGAGCAGCCAGGACTAGAACCGGCACCCATATGGGATGCTGGCACTGCAGGCAGCAGCTTTACCCTCTATGCCACAGTGCCACCCCACCCATTCTTCTTTTATTAACTGCCTCTGGGAGGCACTCCTGGTGGTCCATCTTCTGTCTCCTTCTCTGACCTTCTCCAACTATGCCCCCTCCTCTGGACCTGAGCATCCTCATGTTAGGTGGTCATTCCACCCTCAGGACTTCCCTGAGCCAACCGGACCTCCTTCGGGTCCCTCTGACAGGGTCGTGATGCACCCTGTCCTTGACGTGACACATGGATGCAGCATGGCATGCACTTCTACCCCAATTAAATCCCCGCTACAGGCCGGCGCCACGGCTCACTTGGCTAATCTTCTGCCTGCGGAGCCGGCACTCCGGGTTCTAGGCCCGGTCGGGGCGCCGGATTCTGTCCCGGTTGCTCCTCTTCCAGGCCAGCTCTCTGCTGTGGCCCGGGAGTGCAGTGGAGGATGGCCCAAGTGCTTGGGCCCTGCACCTGCATGGGAGACCAGGAGAAGCACCTGGCTCCTGCCATCGGGTCAGCGCAGCATGCCGGCCATAGAGGCCATTTTGGGGGAGAACCAACAGAAGGAAGACCTTTCTCTCTGTCTCTCTCTCTCACTGTCTAACTCTGCCTGTCAAAAAAAAAAAAAAAACAAACCACTACAGAGAAAAAAGAGACAACTGCCCAGCTGCTACTGTGCTGGAATGGGAGCCTTATGTGATTTGGGAGGGAGACGTTTTCGTGGGACATGGGTTCCCACCCATGTGGGTGACCTGGACACAATCCCAGGCTCCCAGCTTAGGCTTGGTCCAGGGCCAGTGTTTCCAGGCATTGGGGAATGAATGAGCAGATGGAAGATCTCTCTCTCTCTCTCTCTCTCTCTCTCTCTCTCCCTATCAAGTAAAATGAAAATAAATAATAAATCACTTTTTAAAAAGGAAGAACTATTAGGACAACCTGATCATACACCCACCTTGGTTCCTCTTGGGGTCTGCTCCCCCTCAGAGCAGGGTGTTGGTATATATACTCCTGGTAAAGTATCCCTTGGAAAGCATCATGGGAAAAACTGTGAGGTGCAGCAGGTGGCCCCAAGGCCCCTCCCTGCCCACTGCCCACGCCCACCCCCACCCCTCTCTTCCAGTCCCTGGGAGGGAGAGGGGCTGCCCCACCCTCCTTCTAATGACCTCACTGCACCTGACCATTTCTCCCCAGTCTCTTGGCAGCCCCCCCTACCAGCTCCGGCCCTGTGAGGCAAAACCAACTCAGGTGAGCAGAGTCACAGAGCCAATGCTAAACCTCCATTCTGCCGCTGGTGTTAGTAAGCTAACACTTGACAAATAAGCACACGCAGGCATTCGGGGTGCACCGTGCGATGTTCACGCGCGCTCCTGAGTGTTTTGATCCCCGTAAAGCTGGTGAGCAGGCTCGCCACTCCACGGAGCGATGTTTTCCTGTCTGTGGGGTGACACCTGTGCCGCCGACTCTGTTAGCAACGGCAAAGTGTATCGCACGTCACTGTTAACCGTAGCACCTTGCTGGACCCTAGGTTGCCAGGACTCACTCATCTTATAACATCTCCCCACTCCACGCACACTCCAGCCCCTGGAAACCACCGTTCTCCTCTTTGTTTCTATGAGTTCCACTTCTGTCTCAAATTTCTTTATTTCAGACACACAGATCTTCCATATACTGGTTCACTCTCCAGATGCCTGCGACAAGCCAGAGACCTCAATCAGAGTCTCCCAGGCGGGTGGCAGGGACCCAAGTATGGGAGCTATCACCTGCTGCCTCCCTGGGTGCACATGAGCAAGAAGCTGGAACCGATCATAGAGCCGGGACTCAAACCCAGGCACTGCACTATGGGCTGTACTGCACTATGGGCTGTACTGCACTATGGGCTGTAGGCGTCCCAAGCAGTGTCTTAACTGCAGCCCAAAACACCTGCCCTTCAACTGTTTGAGATTCCACAGCAAGACTATGCAGTATTTGTCTTTCTGTCTGGTTTATTTCACTGCAGTTAACATTCTTCAGGTTCATCCATGTGTTGCAAATGATGGGATTTACTTCTTCTTTTTAAGGCTAAATAATATTTGTGTGTCTATGTAACATTTCCTTTGTCGGTTCATTTATCTACTGATGGATGCTCGGACTTGAGCCATCTGCAGGAGCAGCAAAGAGGACCCTCTCCAAGTCTGCTGTGCTTGCTCGATGCCTCCAGGTGCTGCCTCCTTGCAACCCACATTCCCAGCCTGGGGCCATCTCTGACCCTTGGAGCCCTCAGTGACGCATCGGCACAGTGGCTATGAACATGAACTCTGGAGCCAGACTGCCTGCGTCTGACTGGCTTCCCATGTCACAGCTGTCTGGCCTTGGGCAAGACACTTAAACTCCTTCTATGAGGGCATTGCATAATAACTGATGCTCATAAGACAAGGTGACTCATCAGACAGGGTTTACAATCGGTTCAGGGTGCCCCAAGAAGATAGGAAAAAAAGGACTTTTTTTTTTTTTTAAGAAAAAATAAGGACGAAAATGGTTTTCAAAATGCTGGTGCTTAAAAGGCTGAGCTTTGATTGTCTTGAAAGGTAATTTGGGGGGTGGGGAGAGCCTCAGTTCCTGTCCTAGCTACACCATGAGACCTGGGATACTGAGACCCTAGGAGAGGGCTGGTAGAGCGTAGAGGTGTAGACCGGAAGACAGAGCTGACTCTGAATCAAGTTTCTGTCACTTGCTGTGTAGTTCATGCAAAGTACTTTGCCCTCCTAAAAACCTGTGTCTGCAGGTGCAAAGGGGACTAAAAACGATGCCCTGGCAGAATCACACCAAAGCTTGAAGGGAAAAATGTAGGGTCTTCATCCTAAGTCTAGGTGCTGACCCCCTCGGATGTAAGACGTTGAAACAGAAGCGTAAGGACAGTGCACGAGTGAGAGCAAGATCCACACACGAGTGTGGGTCACCCCACAGGGACACAGACCTGCCATGAGCAAGCCAGAGATGAGTAAATGTAGGAAAGGTGCTGAATGCCAGAACAAGACCATGGCCAAGTGTTTGGATACTTTGGGCATCAAGTAAGCTCCAGGTATTCTCCTACCCTCTCCCACTAAAAAAAAATAACAAAACTATTTGTTGACTTATTTATTTATTTGAGAGGCAGATACAGACAGAGACAACCCCATGCACTGATTCACCAAACACCCACAACAAGAATCTGGAGGTTGGCCTTGTGGGGCAGCAAGTTGAGTCGCTACTTGCAATCCAGCTCCCTGCTAATGAGCCTGGGAAAGTAGTGGATGATGGCCCAAGTAGGTTGCCAGTGATAAGAAAACATCACTTTTACCCTCATCTGAGGATATTCCTTTTGGCGGTCCAGTAGGTAAAATTCATCTAGTACATTCTAGCTTCTTCCCTTTTATCTTCGTGGGGTCTGGCACCAACTGGATCGCTGTTTCTTGCTGTCCTCCGAGATGCTGAGATACTGGACTGAATGGGTAACTCTCACCATATGTTTTCTCCATGGTAGGAGATCCCAGGCACTTGTCCACTCTAACAGATCAAGATGACTAAAGGACAAAGGACAAATGCATTTGTCTGTTGTTATTAACTTTGAACCATCTTTATCATCTGAGAGTAAACGCGGATCGGGTGGCCGGGAGCCGTGGAGTCATTTATGGCTTGTTGGCACTGGCCAGGTGCTGACCAGTTTTGGAAGACACTCAGTGCAGGGTCACTCTTAGAGCTGTGACATCGGGCTAAGGAGAGAAACAAGACGCAGCCGCTGGTCTCCAGCACTCCCTCGACTTGCCGGGCCATTGCTATCCTCTGATTGACCTTGTGGAAGCTGCCATCAGCACTCAAGACTTCTAACCGCACATTTCTACCCCTGTATACATTTCTTGGCTTACGTGCTGCCAAAAACTCACTCAAATAACACACATTCCTAGGATCGTTTCATGCTAATAATTTATCTGCCCACACCTCTCCCAATAAAGAACATTTGCATTTTTATGTATCTATTTATTTTATCTGAAAGCGAGAAAGCTATCTCTCATCTGCTGGTTCACTCCCCAAATGCCCACAACTGCCAGGACTGGGCCAGGTCAAAACTGAGAGTTAGGAGTTCAAGTATCCCATGGGGGTAGCACGGACCCAACTGGAAGGGGAGGTTGAGCCAAGACTCAAATGCCATGTACCTACTGGTATCTTCACCACCACACTAAGCACTCACCCTTATGAGATATTTTAAACCCAGCAACAGAAAGGACAGAACAAGACAGATCTTAAGGAACATCTTTATGCTCTAGGGAGAGTCTTGCAACAGCAGAAACAAGACCGGGACTGAACGAGTGCGCGTTGTCTGCATGTCCACAGCCTTGACCACTTGAGCCCTAGGTGTTTCCCATCTGCCTACCTGAACTCTGACCCCAGGAAGGGGAGCCAGAGGCTCTCCCTGACTGCTGCTCCCCCGCAGGGCAGCTCCCGGTGTGGACATCAGCCCCACCCCCAGCACAAAACCCATTAGCGTTCCCCAGAAGAGAAACTCTTACCAGTAGAAGAAAAAGGCCCCAGGCAAGCAGCTCTGGGAGCAATTATCTCTCACACTGGTGCTGCTGGGTCTTCTCCCTCTACCTCTCCCTGCCAGTGGCGTTGGGCTGCCTAACAGGATTAAATTCCTAAGTGAAGCATTTTGTCTAATCCATCCGCTACTTGCTAATCCCCTGTGAGTCAGAATGTAAAGAAAAGTGTCTATTTTCACTCAAAAAGCACCTCCCTAGAAGGCCCCACGCCCTTGCACACACAGACACACACACATACCCAGCCCCGCCTTGCTGAATGGAGCAACCACACAACCCCTCCCCAAACCTGGGACTGTGGGGGGAGGGGCGGGACTTTCTCCAAAGCCCCCTCTCCCCCCCATCCCTTCAGCTCCTTATCTGTTACCTGGTCTTGCTTTTGGCCTCCTCTGTTAGGTTTTTCATGGTTCACCCCCCAAACGCTGACAGCAGCTGGACCAGGGCAGGGACCCAAAAACTGAGCCATCACTACTGCCTCCCAGGGCTCGCATTAACAGGAAACTGGAATCCAGAACGGAGCCAGGACTGGGACCCAGGCCCTCCAGTGTGGGAGACAGGCGCCTTCATGTTTGTGTCAAAAGCCCACCTCCTATTTCTCTTTTGTGTAACGTTCTCTAACAGAAATGTCCCTTTGTTGGGGTGAGAGAAGGAACATGGAAGGAACTGATGTCTTGGCGCAAGGCACCTGGGGACTGGCTCAGTGTTGAGTTCTCTGATAGGGCTCTTATTTTGGAAGTTTTCACCAAAGACTCATAAAGCAACAACGACGTACTCTAGATATTATTGATTATTGGAAAGGTAGTAAAAATAATACTGCAGTAGGAGCTTGAACATTTTTTCAGATTTATTTGAAAGGCGGAGTTACCCTGCCAGAAGGAGTGGGTCACCTGAGTCCTGGTTCTTCCTGAACCAAGACACTGGAGCAGCCTGCCTCAGTGGGCTTTATTTATTTATTTTTTATTTTTTTTATTTTTCACAGGCAGAGTGGATAGTGAGAGAGAGACAGAGAGAAAGGTCTTCCTTTACCGTTGGTTCACCCTCCAATGACCGCCGTGGCCAGCACAGCCGACGCACTGCGCTGATCGGATGGCAGGAGCCAGGTGCTTCTCCTGGTCTCCCATGGGGTGCAGGGCCCAAGCACTTGGGCCATCCTCCACTGCCCTCCCTGGCATGGGCTTTATTAATATATGGGAAAAAAGACCCCAGGGCTGCTGCTGGCGCTGTCTCCGCCCTCTGATCACCACGGGATACTCCCATTGGCTTCTGGGAGGCTGGTAAATATGCAAACCTAAGCATTATCCTGGGGAGGGAGTCCCTGCAACCTGATTCATCCCCTGGCTAGACCTGGAGAGGTTGGCATTCAGGAGGTGCTGTCCTCACAGTCATGGGCACCAGGGACATGCACTGTGTGCCCGGCTGTCCCCTGCACCACGTCCTGGGTCGCTCTTCCATGTGTCCGGGAGGCAAGTTCCACTTTGGAGGAGACGCAATGTTCCTAACCTTTGCATCTTCCAACGGCATCAGATCTGAAACCCACAGGTTATTAACACCAGATTCTCGCCGATGGTTTCATTATTTCTGAAATCCCACAGCAAAAGGTTTTCCAAATATTTTCATGTGAGGGTGCTTCCCCGGTGGGGTGGGGGGGTCTGATCTTCCGACTATAATCTGCGGCTTGAGAAAACTCATTGCCCACAGAATTTGCCCCTACAATGGTGATCTCCGATGCCGTCTCCAAATGCCAGGTTGCAGGTCCTCCACAGCACGTGTCCTGGCCTTTTGTTTGCTTCATTGCTTAAAGTAGGTTTGCCTGAGTCTGTTTTTACCGGGATATGTTGTGTCCTTCAGCGAGGGAAAGCTGCAGATGCAGGCGACGGTGTCTGATGACCCCGCTGATCATCAGATCTGATGTTGTTGCATGGGTGGACAGTAAAGGAGATTGCAGAGGAGACACGTTTGTACCTCTAAAATATGCAATAAGAGATAAAAGCAGGGCTGGCGCCATGGCTCACTAGGTTAATCCTCCACCTGCGGAGCCGGCACACCGGGTTCTAGGCCCGGTTGGGACACTAGATTCTGTCCCGGTTGCCCCTCTTCCAGGGCAGCTCTCTGCTGTGGCCCGGGAGTGCAGTGGAGGATGGCCCAAGTGCTTGGGCCCTGCACCCCATGGGAGACCAGGAGAAGCACCTGGCTCCTGGCTTCGGATCAGCGCAGTGCACCGGCTGTAGTGGCCATTTGGGGGTTGAACCAACAGAAGGAAGACCTTTCTCTCTGTATCTCTCTCTCTCTCACTGTCTAACTCTGCCTGTCAAAAAAAGAAAAAGAAAAAAGAGAGAGAGAGTTAAAAGCAGCTCCCAGAAAATGGGGGAGAGTTCTCCTCCCCAGAAACTCTTTTTCTAGTTTGGGAGGCAGAGAGATTTTCAATTGGGAAGGTAGGAGAGAGAGAGACACTCCCATCTGCTGATTCACTTCCCAAATGCCCACAATAGCTGGGGCTGGACCCGAATCAAATCTGGAAGGTAAAAACTCAACCCAGACCCCTCACGTGGGTGGCAGGAAGCCAATTACCTGAGTTATCCCCTGCTGCCTCCATGGGTTCGCATAGGCGGGAGGCGAGAACGTGGCCTATGGACATCGTACTGGCATCCTAACCTCGAGGTCAACTGTCTGGTCCCGGAAGTGTCTTCCTTTTAATTCAAAGTCCACCAGAAAATAGGAAGAACCTGTCTCTCGCAACAGAACCAAGTGTGAAGTAGAGCCAGTAAGAGGCATTGCTGATCCCACTCGTGGGAGTCTCAAAAAGGCAAATCCGAAGTTCCCAGCATAAGGTCTTAGTCTGCTTTCTTCTTTCCAAGATTCTAAAGCATTCTTGTTTGTTGTTGTTAGTCCAGCTTTGGGGAAAGATGGGAGGGAGGAGAGAAAAAGAAATGCATTTATGTGTCTTAGGCATCTTATACATACATGTAGCCTGGGGATAAATTTTCCAATATTTTTACTGGTTTTAAAAGATCTTATTTATTTATTTATTTGCAAGGTAGTATTACAGAGAGAAGGAGAGACAGCGAGGTCTTCCATCCGCTGGTTTATTCCCCAGACGGCTGCAGCAAACAGGGCTGGGCCAAGCAGGAGCCAGGAGCTTCTTCCAGGTCTCCCACATAGCCGCAGGGGCCCAAGCGCATGGGCCATCTTCTGCTGCTTTTCCGGGCGTATTAGCAGGGAGCTGTGTTGGGAGAGGAGGAGCAGGGACTCCAACCCGTGTGCCAATACGGGATGCCAGGCTCGCAAGCTGTGTCTTGCCCCATGTACCCCAACACTGGCCCTGTAAATGAATCTTTTCAGCATTATAAAAAATATATTTACCTGAGAGGCAGAAAGAGAGATAGAGCAAACTCTCCTCCTCTGGTTCACTCCCCAAATGGCCACCGCAGTCAGGAGTTGGCTGGGTGCCGGGAATTCAGTCCAGATCTCCCCTGCCCGTGGTGGGGACCCAATACTTGAGCCATCCTCACTGCCTCCCAGGGTCTGCATTAGTAGGCACCTGGAGTTGAAGCCACAGCCTAATGTTGAACCCAAGCCCTCCAATGGCCACACTCACAAAAACAAAACAAAACAAAACAAACCTTTAATAACAATGAAAAATAACACAGGAAGATGCTGTGTATGGGGAAACATTATTTCTCCTGCATCAAAGGGAAGTTCTCTCCCTGTCGCTAAGAAACAGGAAGAAATCTACCAGAGAGCCCCTTTATTAACCAGAATTCTTCAGTGCCGGCAATGAGCTTGACCTTCCCTTGGGCTGCAGCCCAGCTCTGGCCCTGTGCCCTGGAAATCAAGCGTCACCCAGTCGGGCCTGGGGGCGGCAGGTGCTGTGTTGCCCCAGCCTTTCAGGCACCCACATCCAGACCCAGAGCTGGGTGGGGAAGGGGCCTCAGGGCACAAAAGGGCTGCACAGGCTCCACTCCCAGGCATGAGCCATCCAGACGCCAGGACAAGTCTGGAGCCAGCTACATCAGTGAGAGTTCTTCTAAAACAGCCACTCCCAAAGGGAGCTGAGCCCAAGAACGGCAAACACAGCCCCAGAAGCGTTTCCTTCCAGTGGGGCCAACACTCACCCTTATGTCCATCTGTCCGTCCGTCTGTCTGGAGGCCCTAAGCCTGAGTTTGTCCAGACAGCTCCCAGCAGTGGCTCATTACAGGGAGAGCCCACCCCCAGCCCAACACAGGCAGAATGCCCTGTTTGCTTTCAGCCCAGCAAGGTGGGTTCATCTGTCGCCCTCTGCTCCTTTTTTTTTTTTTTTTATCATTTGCACTGTAAAGTAATTACAGGGGTAGACACTCCAGAAATGCAAGAGCCTAACAGCTGAACTTCATAATTCTAATGTAAACACACAGATGATTTCGGGGCCTCCCAGGAGCCCCCAAGGGCAGGTATGATTTCAATAATCAAAGCGTTTTGCCTACATTTTCTAATTACCGCTCTTGCTCCTGTTTTTTTTCTTTCTTTCTTTCTTTTTTTTTTTTGGAACTTGCAAGCTGCCAGTGCCGCAAAGAGCGAGCTGTTCTCGCGTTGCACCCAGCGTGGGTTCTCTCTCTATCCACGTATTATAGGAGCAGAGGAAAAATAGTATTTTGAGGGGGAAGAGGAGGGAGCAGTAATTATACCCTAATCTCATGTCATTGAAGAGAAAATGAATACGTGTGAGAGGCTAAATAGCTGTTGACCCAGTACAGTTCCTCCGTCCAGCCACGGCAGCCCACAGTCACCTGGGTGTCTCTCAAAGCCACCCTCAGCTCAGCAGCCAAACGGTTAATTACAAGGCAGGCGGCTGAGTCAGGCTATCATTAAACAGTACAGCTCCTCCCCCAGGGCTACCTGCGAGGGTCCCCCCAGGTTCTCAGAGGGAGATGCCACCCCTCCTTCCTGCCACTTCCACTGTCCAACTCACTTTGTTGGTGTAGATCTGTGCAGGAACCCTTAAACGGAGTCCCGAGCACCTGCTCCCCTGGCCACACTTGGCAAACGCTGCCTGGGTCAGATCCTCCGACAGGAGCCCAGCTCCTACTCCGACACTGCTGGGAGGATTGGGCGAGATAAGAATAAAATAGGAACAGGTATTTGGGGCAGCAGCGAAGACACCCATTGGGATGCGCACAGATGCCATATCAGAATGCCTGGGTTTGAGTCCCAGCTCCACTTCCAATTCTACTCCCTGCCAATGACCTGGATGGAGTTCACGCTCCTGGCTTTGGCCAGCCTAGTCCTGGCTGTTGTAGGCAGTTCAAGAGTGAGCCCAGAGAAGGAAGATCTCTTTCTCTCCTCTTGTCTTTCTCTCTGCCTCGCAAATAAATAAAAAGAAAGAAATGTTTAAATAATAATAAAATAATAATTTGTAAAAAAAAAAAAAAACTGAACACTACCTGGTACCATAGTGCTTACTAAATATTATGCAAAAATTTACTTTTAAAACTTTGGACCAGGCCGGCGCCGTGGCTCAACAGGCTAATCCTCCGCCTTGCGGCGCCGGCACACCGGGTTCTAGTCCCGGTCGGGGCGCTGGATTCTGTCCCGGTTGCCCCTCTTCCACGCCAGCCCTCTGCTGTGGCCCGGGAGTGCAGTGGAGGATGGCCCAAGTGCTTGGGCCCTGCACCCATGGGAGACCGGGATAAGCACCTAGCACCTGGCTCCTGTCATCGGATGAGCGCGCTGCGCCGGCTGCAGCGCGCCATCCGCGGCAGCCATTGGAGGGTGAACCAACGGCAAAGGAAGACCTTTCTCTCTGTCTCTCTCTCTCACTGTCCACTCTGCCTGTCAAAAAAAAAAAACAAAAAAAAACTTTGGACCTATGAGTCATGTGTCCAACATTGATTACATAGTTTTAAGTATATTGATTATATAGTTTTAAGATTTGTTTTTATTTGAGAGGCAGAATGATAGAGAGGGAGAGACAGAGATCTTCCATCCATTGGTTCACTCCCCTGCAATAGCCAGAGCTAGCCGGGTCAAAGCCAGGAGCCTGGAACTCCAACCAGATCGCTCATGTCAGTAGTGGGGGCCCAAGCACTTAGGCCATCTCCCGCTGCTTTCCCAGGTGCATTAGCAGGGAGCTGGATAGGAAGTGGAGCAGCCGGGACTTGAATAAGCCCCCATATGCTTTGCAGGCAGTGGCTTAACCCACTTGTGCCACAACGCTGACTGCTACATTTATTATCTTCCGTCGTAGCTACAATGGTGTCTAGGAAGGATCTTCCTTGCTGCATTACCCAAAGGCAAGGAGGAAGCTGAATTCGTCCTTTTCCTCATATAAGGAACCTACTGGGGGGGGGGGGGGAGGGGTTGCTGTGGCATAGCAAGTTAAAGTCCCAGCCTGCAGCGCCGGCATCCCATATGGGCGTCAGTTCGAGTCCTGGTTGCTCCACTTCCGATCCAGCTCTCTGCTATGGCCTAGGAAAGCAGTAGAAGATGGCCCAAGTCCTTGGATCCCTGCATCCATGTGGGAGACCTGGAAGAATCGCCTGGCTCCTGGCTTCAGATCAGCTCCGCTCCGGCCATTGCAGTCATTTGGGAAGTGAACCAGCGGAATGGAAGACCTCTCACTCTGTCTCAACTTCTCTCCCTGTAACTCTATCTTTCAAATAAATAAAATAAATCTTAGGGGGAAAAACAGGAACCTACTCTGCTCCCAGAATATCCTTTCTCCGGAGCTGCGCTCCAGGGATCCAGACCCCAACCATGCGGTGTCTGGAGCTCTGAGGGGCACGGACAAGTCACAGTGGTCTCTCTCTTCACTGAGCCTCTGTCTTCCAGTGAGAGGTGGCTCTGCTTTGTCATTTGCCTCTTCCTTAGCAGGTGCAGGTTCTTCCTTATTCATCTTCATCACTGGACAACTGTCTTCCTTCCACACCTCCCAGAGCGGGATGAACTCCTTTTTATCTCAGTGGGAAAAAAAAAAAGACCTAAGTTCTTTATCAATTGTAATGGGATATGACTTTTGAAATTTGGATTTGGTCCACCCTGATGGTGTTAGGACTGGTTTGATTTGGGTCCCACTGACGTAACTTATTGAAGATGATTCTTGGGCTACCTGCAGTGCAATAGTGATTTCCAATTTCAAAAAAGACCAGGGCCGCATTGTGGCGTAGTGAGTAAAGCTGCCGCCTGCAGTGCCAGCATCCCAGTAGAAGATGGCCCAAGTCTGTGGGCCCCTGCACCCATGTGAGAGACCCAGAAGAAGCTCCTGGCTCCTGGCTTCAGATCGGCTCAGCTCCAGCCACTGCAGCCAATTGGGGAGTGAACCAACATATGGAAGACTCTCTGCCTCTCCTTCTCTCTGTGTGTATAACTCTAACTTTCAAATAAATAAATAAATCTTAAAAAAAAAAAAAAAAAGACCAAGACAAAAAGTGGCGATCTCAGCTCTGGTACTTAAGGAGTAAAACCCCGCAGTTCTTCCCCACTCACTCAACACAAAAACTTTGTTGTGCCTACAACTGTCCTTTGTGGGTGTCAGAAAATTACAGCCAGCATTTCCCATGCTTTATTTCATTCAAGTGCGCAACCTGTCAGAAGGCTAAAAGCACTCCCATTGTCATCTGTACTCAGAGACGTACCACAGATGGCTGGACGGAGACCTTTCCCAGCCATCCACCTGGACTTCCCTGGATATCGTCTAAGGGTTTGCTCCAAAAAATTAAAGAATGCGCTCAAAGAAAATTTTTAAATGGTTCACCCACTGGTTAATCTATTTTGCAACAGGCAGTGCTGATCAACTGTCCCAGACTGAGGAAATGGGTCCTAGGGCTCCCATGCTTCCAAAAAAAAGTACTCTCTGTGTTTGCATTTAAAAGAAAAGAGCAATTCTTGGGTTCTCAAAGAGGCAGTAACACCCGAGTTCACACAGCAGCTAGAAATGTGATAAAACCAGAGGGCCCCAATGATGCTTGCCTAAACTAACAATTCATTTATTGCCGCAGTTCACTGCCATTGTCATCACTTTCATGCCTCTAATGACCTTCCATCTGTTTCACGTTTGAAGTGAGCGGCGCTTGCCCACTTCGGCTACACTGGTTTACATCTAACACCAAACACATGTGTGTGTTTACCACACACCAGTTATGCATTCTTGGACTTAAAATGGCATCAATTTATAATCCCATTAATGGAAAACTTATGAGAAGGATCCGGCTCCTTTAATAAAACTAGAAAGAACAACCATTTGGACCCTGTTAAGTCCGAGCCCATAGCAGAGGCTAAATGCTTCCATTAGATGCACC
Organism: Sylvilagus floridanus; assembly: GCA_949820135.1. Lineage (NCBI taxonomy): Eukaryota > Metazoa > Chordata > Mammalia > Lagomorpha > Leporidae > Sylvilagus > Sylvilagus floridanus. Next base: position 18,252,923 of record OX463240.1, on the reverse strand, counting down.
CTGTGCAGATAAGTGGGCTCTGTGGAACACTATCCAGGCTGCTGGGAGCACACCAGTGCCTGCAGCCATCAGTCCAGAACTCCGGAGTCCCCATAGATAACTGACAAGACCAGAGGAAGCTGAGTGTGTTGTTCAAGATCCATCCTATCTGAACTGGCATCTTGGAACTCAGCGTTTGTTTCTAAGGTTGAGCTTACAAAGCTTTCCACTGCGGGGTGGGTGTGGTGCAGCGGGTTAAGCCGTGGCTTGGGGTTCCCACGTCTCCCCCATCAGAGAGCCTGGGAGCCAGTCGCACCTTTGATTCTCATTCAGCCGCCTGCTAATGAGCCTGAGAGTCAGCAGACACTGGCCCAAGGACCTGTGTTCCTATCACCCACGTGGTGACCTGGGTGGATTGCTAGCTCCTGGCTTTGCCTGATGCACCCCAGGCCATCGAGGGCATTTGGTAAGTGAACCAACAAATGGAAAAATTCTCTCTCTCTCTCTCTCTCTCTCTCTCTCTCTCTCTCTCTCCTCTATTTCCCTGTCTCCCTGTCACTCTGCCTTCCAGATTGAAAAAATAAAATAAAATAAAAACTTAGCAAACTGTTTTCAATTTCAAGAAGTGAGAGGGCTGCACTATGTGTTTGCATGTCCATTGCCTACTGCTGAGTGTTTCCCAAAGAAAACTACAGACAAAAACATTATTCGGGGGCCGTTGCTGTAGCACAGTGGGTTAAGCCGACGCCTGTAGTGCCAGCATCCCATATGGACTCTGGCTCGAGACCCAGCTGCTCCACTTCCATTCCAGCTCTCTGCTATGGCCTGGGAAAGCAGTAGAGGATGGCCCAAGTCCTTGGGCCCCTGTACCTATGTGGGAGACCTGGAAGAAGCTCCTGGCTCCTGGCTTCAGATCGGTGCAGCTCCGGCTGTTGCAGCCAGCTGGGGAGTGAACCAGCGGATGGAAGACTCCCCCACACTCCCCATCTCTCCTTCTCTCTCTGTGTAACTCTGACTTTCAAATAAATAAATACATTATTTGGCTTTTGAACCATTTCTGAAGAATTTCAGCGCTGTAAAAGTAAATAAATAAATAAATAAATAAATAAATAAAATGTTTGCGGAACTGTTAAGGGAATGTATTCTGCTCCTTCAAGCTACCTTACACTTAAAGGAGAAAGCACCCTATCCCCCGAGCCAACTCTGTCAGCTTCAAGCCTTCAGTGGGGACCAGACAGAGAGCCTGGATCTCTTTTGGAGACACATTCACTCACAGGAAACTTGATCTTCCAAGCTGGTAAATACACAAGAGGTCTGATGACCTGTTGATGCTCTCTGCAAGGAGCCTTCCTTTAAACCAGAAACAACCTTCCAGTGGGAACAAACCGGCAGGTCATTCCCTGGGCTCACAGTGTGTCTGGGTGCAGCCTGACAAGGAATAGGTTTGGCATCCTTTGTGACTCACCTCCTCACCTGGACAGGTACCTAGACAGGTGCCAGGCACATAGTAGAATCTTTTTTAAAGGTTCATTTATTTATCTGAAAAGCAGAGTTAGAGAGGGAGGGGAAGACACAGCCGGAGAGAGAGAGATGTCTTCCATCCGCTGGTTCACACCCCAGATAGCCGCAACAGCCAGTGCTGGGCCAGGCCAAAGACAAGAGCCAGGAGTTTCATCCGGGTCTCCCACATGGTTGGCAGGGGCCCAAGCACCTGAGCCATCTCCTGGGCTTTTCCCAGGCCATTAGCAGGAGCTGGCTTGGAATTGGAGCAGCCAGGACATGAACTGGTGCCTACATGGGACGCCGGCACTGCAGTGGTGGCTTTACCTGCTATGCCACAATGCAATAGCTCTGATGATGGGACACCCAGCAGGTCATAGAGCTGGGGCTGCAGCTTGGATCTCTTGTCCCCAAAGGCCCCGGGCCCCAAACACAGTCCTGCTGCCGGTGGCTGTGGGGTAAGCACACCAATGCATCCTGCTAGGATGCTGCTGTCGGCTAAGAAAACCCGTGAAGCTTGGGGTTGCCGTACCCTGTTCAGGATGCTGGTGCTACATACTGCGGCCTTATCAGCTACACCACAGCGCTGGCCTCAGTTACAAAGGTCTCTGGTCACTTTCCAAAAGGCCCCCACGTCTCAACAGCATGGCGCTGGGGACTCAGTTTCAGCCAAGAAACTGCAGGGACCCAAATATTCAGACCACAGCCGGGATCTCAGTTCTAGAATACATGTTTGTCTACTGCATTACCAATAAAGTTCAAATTGTATGAATTCCTTCTAGATCTGCTCCATTTTATACATACAGTGTGTTGGTCACTGAAAGAAGCAGCCTTTTTTTTTTTTTTTTTTTTTTTTTAGAGGCAGACAGAGCAAGAGAGAAAGAGAAATCACTCATCCAGTAGACTAGTCCCCAAATGCCCGGGAAAACCAGGGCTGGGCCAGGCCGATGCCAGGAACCAGGAATCAGTCCAGGTCTCTGCCATACATGGCAAGGATCCAAGTACGTGGGCCGTCACCTGCTGCCTTCCACGGGGCACATTAGCAGGAAGCTGGAATCCACAGCAGAGCAGAGACTCGACCCCAGGCACTCCCTGTGGGATGCTGGCAACCCTAGGACTGTTTTAACAATAGCACCAAATGCTCACCTTAGAAATTGCTTTCAAAACAGCATGCGTAGGGGCCAGCGTTGTGGCACAGCGGGTTAAGCTGATGCTTGTCCCTTAGCAGAATGCAAGTTCAAGTCCCGGCTACTCTACTTATGATCCAGCTCCCTGCCAACATGGCCGGGGACAGCAGCAGAAGGTGGCCAGGGGCCTGGGTCCCTGCTGCCCACATGGGAGACCTGGACAGAGTTCCAGGCTCCTGCCTTTGGCCTGGCCCTGTCTCTGCTGTTGCGAGCATTAGGGGAGTGAACTAGAAGATGGGTTGAAGATCTCTCTCTCTCTCTCTTTCTGTCTCTCTCTCTCTCTCCCCTTTTCAAATAAATAGATTTTTTAAAAAAAAAATCATTTAATAAAAGATGAAATCTTACATCCAAATGGGAGAAAGAACAAAGATGGTCCTTTGAAACAAAGAAATGCAATTTCTTAGGAAGACTAGCTCCCTACAGCCATGGGTTTTCTCTTTAGTTGGGAGCGACAGACGCCCCAGCTTGGAATGATCCCTAAAGTTCCTTCCAGTGGTGCACTAGAGAAGGAAAAGTGGAAAAGGAAGGAAGTGACCCTTTCGGAAAGAGTGATTCCGCCCTTCACAGCCAAGGGGAGTGCATCAGTGCTTGGGAAAAGTCCAGGGTCCCCATTTCGACAAAGGCTTTGCCACGGCCAAGGACACTCGGAGGAAGGAGTTTCAAGTCCATCTGTTTGCCTTGGGGGGACTCAGAGGCATGCAGTTTCCAGCTGATGGGCTCATGATAACACCACATGCCCCCCACCAAGTGCAGAAGCACACGGGTGCACCCTGCTCTGGTCCCCGCTGTCCAGACACAGCTTTTAGCAAACAACGCCATGCCGCAGATTGAAACCTCATTCATTACATCTCATTACATCTTCCAGAGGGTTCCATCTGCAGTCCCAAATCCCATGCACAACTTGTGGGAAAATAACCCTGCTCTTTTCATTACTTCTAAAATGCGATCGCCCGATATTAAAACCCAGAGCGGTTACATTTTAAAGGTGAAGCCGCCAAGCTAAATTGAGAGCTGACTTAATCCCATTTTTATGGGCTGATTAATGTCCCAAGTAACCAGGCTGGAGACAAGTTAATGTTTTTTTTTTTTTTTCCTTGAATGGAATGCACCATACTTCTTGCCTTTTATACCAGGAGCACACCGCCGCCACTGTGGCTTCCTACAGAACAGGACTTCAAGCCATTGCGGGGACACTCTGTGTGCCCTATGGATCCCAGATTATTCCTTCACCAAAACTCCTACCAGTTAGAGTTTCAGTTCTTAAGGGGGCAAAAATAAATAAATAAACCATAAGTTGCGATTTTATCACAAGCTAAAGTACAAGGGTACTTCAAAAATGGTATGGCCCCATGGAATTAAAGCATTAGTTTAAGGATAGGTGTTCGGCATTGCCCTTATGATGCCACTTGGAATACCCTCATTCCTCTGGAATGTCTGAGTTTGAGTCAGAGGTCCACGCTTCATGCCAGCTACACCCTTGAGAGGCAACAGATGGTGGCCCAAGTACTTCCGTCCCTGCCACCAGTGTAGAAGACCCGGATGGAGTTCCAGGCTCCTGACTTCAGCCTGACCCAGCCTTAGTGGTGTGCATTTGAGGAGGGAACCAGTGAATGGAAAATCTCTCTGCCTTTCAAATAAATAGGCAGATGATTGAGATGATAGATAGACAGATAGATAGATAGAATGATGCAGATAGATAATTATAGATGATGATGATGATGATGATGATGATGAAGAAGAAGAATAAGACAAATAAATATGATAGAGATATAAGGTTTATTTGGGCAAAAAAAGATTCTTGAAATTCCGGCATAACTTTTCATTACAAGCATTTTCCATGAGCATGTTCCGGAACCTTGTGTGTTGGTTAGCAGTGTCTTTGCAATAGCTTAAAATCTGGATTATGTGGAAGTGCTGTGTAATCTCTTCTACAATATTAACAGTCATCATTACCCATTGAATAGCTACTCTGTGCAGAGAATTGTGCAGGGTACTTTGCCCATTTGTTCTCCTTTCACCCTCGTAGCTAGCTCATCTTAGCCTCAAAGGAAGTCACTGACTGGTCCAAGGAGTAGACATAGGTGTAGCTGATTAATGCCTGCCTCCCATCTTCACATAGGCTTCCCGCCTACCTCAGCCAGGGATAGCAGGTGAAAGATATCCCTGGGAGACCAGCATCGTGGCACAGTGGCTTATTCCCCTGCCCATCCCATAGGGGCACCTGTTCAAGTCCCATCTGCTCTACTTCCAATCCAGTTCCCTGTTAGTGAGCTAAGAGAAGCTCCTATCTTAAGAGGCCAGAAAAGATAAATGATATCCAAAGCAAGCAGAAGGAAGGAAGGAATAAGGATAAATGAATTCATGAAATAAAAAATAGAAAAGCAATAGAGAAAGTCGATGAAGGCAAAGCTTTTTCAGTCAATACAATTGGAGATTTCTAGTCAGATTGAATGAAAGAAAAAGCCAGGGAAGGCACAGCACAAATAAATAAAAATGACATGGGGCCCACAGTCTGGGTTAGGAGGGACAGGGTCTCATTGACCTCAGCTCAGGGCAAACTCTGGAAGCCCCTGCTTGAAGACCTGCAGTATTTTCTGATTTTGCTTGCTTGCTTTCTCTCTCTCTCTCTCTCTCTCTCTCTCTCCCTCCTTCCTTCCTTTCTGGATTAATTATTTGAGAGGCCGAGTTACAGAGAGAGAGGGAAGTGGTAGAGACAGAGGTCTTCCATCCGCTGGTTCACTCCCCATGTGGCTGCAATGGCCAGGGTTGGTCCAAGTTGAAGCCAGGAGCCAGGAGCTTCTTCCGGGTTTCCCATGTGGGTGCAGGGGCCCAGGCACTTGGTCATCTTCTACTGCTTTCCCAGGCACATTTGCAGGGAGCTGGATCAGAAGAGGAACAGCTGTGTCGGCCTCTAATACACCTTAAAAATTAAGCCTTTGTGCATAGTTCGCAGAACAACATGTATATAGGCCAGCGCCGCGGCTCAATAGGCTAATCCTCCACCTGTGGCACCAGCACACTGGGTTCTAGTCCCGGTCGGGGTACTGGATTCTGTCCAGGTTGCCACTCTTCCAGGCCAGCTGTCTGCTGTGGCCCGGGAGGGCAGTGGAGGATGGCCCAAGTGCTTGGGCCCTGCACCCCATGGGAGACCAGGAGAAGCACCTAGCTCCTGCCATCGGATCAGCGCAGTGAGCCGGCCACAGCGCACCGGCCGCGGCGGCCATTGGAAGGTGAACCAATGGCAAAAGGAAGACTTTTCTGTCTGTCTCTCTCTCTCACTGTCCACTCTGCCTGTCAAAAAAAAAAAAAAAGAACAAGATGTATACAGCACAGAACGTTCCCTTGAGGAGATGTTTGTGCCCATCTCCCAGTCCTCATCCAAGAAATGAGCTAGGTAGAGAAGTCCTCCCCACTTCAAGGGCAGGATGGCTGAGCCGGAAGTACCTGCAAGTCATAAGCCCCCACCCCTGGTGTCACTGGAACCTGCAACTTGTCAATCAAAACGCCCCCTTTCCCAGGATGCATCTGTTTCATCTAGGACTCGGGGTAGGGGGAAGACACCCTGGAAATATGTCTGTTAAGATCGACGTGGAATCTCGTGGCGGTGTCTCAGAACTCCCAGGTGCCTTTATGCCTGTAGAGGTGGCCCACTCCAACCGCATAAAAGAGGCCAACAATTTGGGGAACCTCTGTCTCCTACCACCGGAGACCACGACAGGAGGAGGTGATGGGGTGCTCCCTAGTCTTCCTCTCCCCCACCCCTTTTCTCCCTTTGGCCCACTGCCCACTTGTACCTCTCTGTGTGGGGCAACCCATGCTCACACACCTGTGCGTATGTGTGTGTGTGTGTGTGTGTGTATTTGCTTTGTCACCTTTTAAATAAGCTTTTTTCACTCTGTGCATATACATGCCTGGACTTAGAAGGCTTCTCTACATACAATAGCCTGGAATAAAATTTCAGTAGTCCCCTCCCCTTAAGGTTTAGCACATCTTTGCCTTCCTCATGGGTACCAACTGCAACTTGCCATGGCAACACTTCCATTCAGAAATAAAACATGGTGAACTTGATCTTGCTTTTCAAGACCAACAGAGGAGAACGCAGTACAGCAATGGGTCTTGGGCAGAAGTCCCAGGTCTGAGTTCCTGTTCACCGGCATCTAGGCCATGTTCTCCAAGACCATCCATATTGGCAACATTTCATAGCAATTAGGTTTGAAACACTGTACGTGAGTTACAAGCATACATTTTCCTTACAAGACAAATTCGCTGGTCTGAACATTTCTGTTCCTTCTAGAAGTGTTTCAAGAACAAAAGACAGAGTGGGCACTGGGCACAGTGGTTAAGACACTGAATAGGATGCCCACATCCCACATCAGAGTACCTGGGATCCAGTCCTGGCTCTGTGCCCGTTCCAGCTGATGCATACTCTCAGAGGCTTCATGTAATGGCTCCACTACCCACGTGGGAGACCTACATTGAGTGCCCAGCCCTGGTGGTTTGCATGCCTTTGGAGCACTAAAGCAACAGATGGAAGATCTGTTTCCTTGCCTGTCTCTGTCTCTTACATAAATAACAGCTAAAAAACAAGCAAACAAAAAAAGCAGACAGTCTCGTTATTATATGTGTCCTTGCGTAGGGAAAACAGTACAAAGATTAAAGTTATTTTTAGGCAGAATTGTTTCTAAGGTTCTTTGTGTGGGTTTGTTTGTTTTGGGTTTTTGGTGGAACTTTATGTTTGGTTTTGCATGGTTTTTATTCAGGAGACTCTTAAGAAAAAGTGGCAAGCTTGTTTCTAACTGTGGACAACAATGTTGCTGCCACTTTTGTTAATTGCAGTGTTTGGGCTGCATGCTCTGCAGCGGACCCATCCCAGCCCCAGTTCTGAGTCTGAGGTTTATTTTCAATGTAAACTCCGGCTAAACAGGCAGGACTTTTATTGGCTGAAAAGGGACAGATGGCCTCAAGCCCTTCAGGGACACCATTTTTCCATCTTCTTAAAGCAAACCTTACTGGTTTCATTAACAACATATGGAGGCAGGATTCAAACTCTGTGTTGAAAAAATCAGAACTAAAAGCAACGAAGAGGGGTGGGAGCTGTGGTGCAGTGAGTCAAGCTGCTGCTTGGGACACCGCCTCCCATACTGAAGAGCCTGGTTCAAGTCCCACCTCTGCTTCCAATCCCAGCTTCCTGTTGATGCACCTGTGAAACCAGCACTGGGTGATGGCTCACATACTTGGGTTCTGCCACACACAGAGAATACCCAGACGGAGTTCTGGCTTCAGCCTGGTCCAGTCCCAGCTTTGCAGGTCTTTGGGGGAGCCAACCAGTGGATAGAAGATTCTCTCTCTCTCCCTCCCTCCCACTCCCTTCTTCCCTCTCCCTCTCTCTCCCTCCCTCTCTCTCCTTCCCTCTCTCTCCCTCCTTCTCTCTCTCTCTCTCTCTCTCTCTCTCTCTCTCTCTCTCTCTCTCTCTCTCTTTCTCTTTCTCTTTCTCTCTTGCACTGACACCCTGCCTTTCAAATAAATAAAAATAAATATGGAAGCATATGATAAAATGCTTATCTTTTAAAAACAGTGTTTTAATCATCATTCCTGTTTTTTAACTTCTTTCCCAAGGAGATTCGTAGGCCTTGGTAGCACTGGAGAATTTTCAGCATAGCACACGTTTGCAGTGGGATGAAAACACTGTGGTCCCTTGACTCTCATTTTCCCAATGAGAAAGCTGAAGCTGGAAGGAGGCGTGGTTTCTGAACCTGCAACAGGAGCCGGCATTGTGGTGCAGTGGGTTAAGCCATCATCTGCAATGCCAACATCCTATATGGGCATCAGTTCGAGTCCTGGTGCTCCACTTCTGGTCCAGCTCCCTGCTAATGTGTTTGGTAAAGCAGCAGAAGATGGCCCAAGTGTTTGGGCCCCTGCCACTCACCTGGGCAACCCAGACGGAATTCCAGGATGCTGGTTTCAGCCTGGCCTAGCCCCAGCCATTATGGCCATTTGGGGATGAAACCAGTGGATGGAAGATCTCTCTCTCTCTCTCTCTCTTTCTCTCCTTCATTCTCACTCTCCATCTCCCCTCTTTCTGTGCCTTTCAAACAAATAATTAAGGACCCAAGTACTTGAGCCCTTACTTGATGTCCCCAAGAGTTCACAGGAATCTAGAATTGAAAATGGAGTCAGGACTGGAACGCAGGGACTGTGACCTGGAATGTGGGCGTTCCAAGCAGTGACTGAAGAGCTGAACCAAATGGCCACCTCTGAGAGTGGTTATTGATCCCCTATATTGTTATATGCATTGTGCCACAGCCTACACAAGGAATTGTCCAGAACATGCAGGAAGGCTCAGAAAGCCATGGTGCCCTCAACCAAACCTAGAGTGATGCTGTTTGGGGCTCGTCCTGCAACGAGGTACCTGCAGTAGAAGCCTACTTCTTACCTGCCCTCTGATAAGACAGATCCATTTTTGCACATCCTGTAAATGAACACATGGGTGTCAAGTATTTCATTTGCTACTGCTCAGCTGAGACAGGCCACCATGCCATTGGCCACTGCGATGGGTGCAGGTGGTACAAGCATTTGCCTACTGTCTTACTTCTTGGAAGTCCCTGGGAAGGATCAATAACGGTTATTGGGCGAATAATTAAGGGGCGAATTGCAACCTTGACCAGACCACACCCACGCTCCACAGACCACGTGTGGTCTTCTATGGGTGCCCAGTCCCCCTGGCTTGGCCTGGGTTGGTGTGTAGGGCTCCTCAGACAGCCCAAGCTGAGCCTCTAGTTCAGTCTGCCACTGGCTGACGCCATGAGCTCCTGGTTTGATCGGAATGCCCGTAGCACCTCATCAAACCAGGCCCTGGCCAGCCTTGTCAATCAGAGAAACACTATGCCAAGGTGGAGCTTGTACCCTTCGTACAAGCTCGGAGACGCTCTGCTCTGCCACAGGCAGCACAAGTTAGACTCATGCACCTGCCTTCCTCCTCCTCCACCAGCAATCCCACCTGGATGCTTATTCCTTTTTAAACATTTTTATTTATTTGAAAAGGAGACACACACACACACACACAGAGAGAGAGAGAGAGAGAGAGAGAGAGAGGGAGAGGGAGAAAGAAATTACTGAGCCAGGATGAAACCAGGGCCCTGGAACTCAATCCAAGTCTCCCACTTAGGTGACAGGGACCCAACTACTTGAGCCATCACCTGCTGCTTCCAAGGGTTTATTGTCAGCAGGAAGCTGGAATCAGGAGCAGAGCTGAGACTCGAACCTGGGCACTCTGATATGGGATGCAGGCATCCACATTCAGGCAAGAGTGTCAAGCCCTAAGCACAGGCCGGCTGGATGATTCGGGCTGGTCCAGGACTACTCTGCAAGGTTCACATTATGGACAAGAGAGTGTCCCAGCTAAAGCCAGTCAAAAATGTCTGTGTCTAGGGCAGCTGTTTAACCTAACAGTTAAGATGATGGTTACAAGGCTGGTACTGTGGTGTGGCAGGTAGGGCCGCAGCCTGAAGGGCCGGCATCCCATATGGGTGCCAGTTCAAGTCCCAGCAGCTCCAGCTCTCTGCTATGGCCTGGGAAAGTAGTAGAAGATGGCCCAAGTCCTTGGGCCCCTGCACCCACGTGGGAGACCTGGAAGAAGCTCCTGGCTCCTGGCTTCAGATAGGCACAGCTCCAGCTGTTGTGGCCATCTGGGGAGTGAACCAGCAGATGGAAGACCTTTCTCTCTCTCTCTCTCTCTGTGTGTGTCCAATCAAGTCGCTGAAAGACAAAGGGGCTGAAAAGCTTGAGACAGAACGCAAGAGATGGCCTGGGCTGCAGAGACACAGAGAGGGAAGAGACAGACCCAAGTCCAGGGTGCGGAGGGCATGGGAGGTCTAATACTATCATCAGCAATGAAGTTTATGAGTTAGAACCACCATGAGGATAAGTTCGTTCAAGAGCTGGTCAGCTGGGGAGAAGTGTGTGGGAGCTGCCGTCTGGTCTCACCCAAGTGCCCCCGCCCCCCCGAAGTGGCTGAGGACTGACTGCTTGAAGACATTGGACAAGATGTAGAACACACAGACCACGCCCCGCCCCAAGTCTTGAGAAAGTCCCACTGGTTTGCTGGAGAATCTTTTATTTTTAAATTTATTTCTATTTTATTTGAAAATGATGGCAGGGGTGAGGGGCGGGGAAATTTTCCACCTGCTGGTTCACTACCCAGATGCCCACAACAACCAGGACTGAAGCCATGGGCCCAGAACTCAATCTGGGTCTCCCACATAGGTGGCAGCGACCCAAGCACTTGAGCCTCCCAAGGTGTGCATGGCAGGCAGCTGGATTGGAAGCAGAGCCAGGACTTGAAGAAGGTGCTCTGGTAAGGGATGTGGGAATCCCAAGTGAAATCTTAGGCACAGATGCAAACACTTGTTAAAACATTTCTCCTGGCAGCAAAGGATCCCTGCCAGTATCTTACGCAACACGTGCCCGAGGCTGCTTTACAGCAACACTAGAATGCGCAGAGGCGTGGGTGTCATGACCTCTTCACTCAGCAACAATAGGCTCCTGCCTGCTAAATTTCTGATGCGTATGCCTGTCGTCACAGCTCTGCTGCACCTGTGGCTCAGTGGGCTCTGAGCAGCACAGATCCTTGTGAGGGAAGTCCACACGTGGTCTGTGGAGCGTGGATGTGGTCTGGTCAAGGTTGCAATTCGCCCCTTAATTATTCGCCCAATAACCGTTATTGATCCTTCCCAGGGACTTCCAAGAAGTAAGACAGTAGGCAAATGCTTGTACCACCTGCACCCATCGCAGTGGCCAGTGGCATGGTGGCCTGTCTCAGCTGAGCAGTAGCAAATGAAATACTTGACACCCATGTGTTCATTTACAGGATGTGCAAAAATGGATCTGTCTTATCAGAGGGCAGGTAACAGGCCCCTCCCCCTGGCTTTGTTCTTTTATTTGTTTTATTAGAGAGGCTTTTTAAAAAGATTTATTTATTTACTTATTTGAAAGACAGAATTGCACTGAGAGAGAGAGAATCTATGTGTTGGTTCACTCCCCAAATGGCAGCAATGGCTGGGGCTGGGCCAGGCCAAAGCCAGAAGCCAGGGGCTTCATCCCTGGGACTCCCACATGAGTGGCAAGGACCAAAGCACATGGGTCATCTTCAGCTGCTTCCCCAGGCACATTAGCGAGGAGCTGTACTGGAAACAGAGCAGCCAGGACTCAAACCAGCGGTCATATGGGATGCTGGCGTCACAGGTGGTGGCTTAACCTACTGCTCCACAACACCTACCCCCCCCCTTTAATTAAAAAGACTTGTTACTTTTATTTGAATGCCAAAAAGAGAGACAGAGGCAAACAGAAAGAACTCCTCTATTCGTCTAGCTCACAACAGCTAGGGCTGGGTCAGAGCCCAGAGTTCCACCTAGGTCTCCCATGGGGGTGGCAGGGATCCAAGTACCTGAGCCATCAGCTGCTACCTCCAGGAGCGTGCATTTTCAGGAAGGCATAATTGGGAAAAGGGCTGGGGGACTGGGCCTGGAACCACGGAACTCCGAAATGGGATGCGGGCTTTGCAAAGGGCATCCTGATGGCTGCACCAAGTGCTGGTCCCCGCCCCCAATTTTGAAGCCTGTTAACTGCTTTGTGCTCGCACATCATTGTGGTTCCTTGCATTCTGCAAGGCACAGGGCAGAGCAGTAGTTTTAAATAAAAATGCAGAACTTCTCTTCTCTCTTGAGCGAAATATAAACATAGAAAGTTCGGCTGAGCAAGTTAAAGACACACAGAAAAATGTCTAAATAGGACTGGATTTGGGAATCTAAAGTCTAGCTCGTGCAGCTGTTAAGTCAGCATGGTAACCCTCTACCTGTGCATCACACAGGAATGGCTCCAGAGGGAACAGTACTCAGTAGGAAGTCACAACTTTGCTAAGGAACCCCCTTATTTGCATTATCTTCATTTCATTCCAACACTCCAGTGCCCCGTGTATTGCTAATCCCCTGTTATGTAAGTGAAGAGTTCCCAGGCCTAGGGGCATGCCACTAGCAACAGGCCAAGTCTGAACTTGAACTCAAGGCCTAGGAGGCCAAAGTCATGCCATGCCTGCATATCCCTAGGATGAGCTCTTGAGGGGAAAAAATGTCTTAATGGAAACAAGTTCCTAGGAGACCCAGCAAGCACCTTGTGGGAAATCCTTGTGCAGGCTAAGGTGGGAGTGCATCATCCCTGAACAGAAATTAACAGGAGCCACAGGGAATGGCCAGGAGAGGTGTACGTATGGGATGCTGTTCTGCAGACAGGGATTTCTCCTATTGTCAGGAGCCAGTGTGTGGTGATGGCTCAGCAGGAGTCAGGAGCCACAGAGGAGCTCACCCCCTACCCCCACTCCAGCTCTGTGCAAGGAACCCCCAGCGCTCTCCCGCCTGTTGAAACCCCAGTGGACTGAATGCAGACGCCGAGGGGTGGGGGTGGGGGGGCACTACCAAACCTAATTTGTGGCTGACAGCCGTGAAAACTTAGTCCCATCAATCTTCTCCGCCCGGGAAGGAAAGCTGGGGAGACTTCCCAGGTTGGGACAAACAAATTGAGCATTTCAAAGCCACCTGTTAGCTGCTCGCCCCAATTTGCATATGAATGCCAAGGAATAACCTCCCGTCGTTAAGCGTGGTGGTTGAAGAGTTTAGGTTTTATTGTCCAATTGGAGTGCCTGTCATAGTCCAGGCCCTCAGGAGGTTTTCCTACCTCGCAGGCAAGTGTCAGAACGGGAAACCGGAAGAGAATCCCCCATTGGGCGCCTCCTACCACCCCCACCCAGTCGCCGCCGCACGCCATCTCCTTGCTCTGTCCAGCCTGGGAAATTGGTGGCCAGATGGAAAAAGTCCACACTGCCAATCAAGCACCATGAATGCCACAGCTGCTTTCCAAGGAGAAGGTGTTTTCTGATCCCCCGCAATTGTGCATTTTGAAATGCTGGCAACAGCTATTAAGTGAGTAACGTGTCTGTGTTCCGTACTCATCATCATCTTAAGAATTCATTTTTACTTATCTGAAAGGCAGGAAGACAGAGTAAGAAGTCTGCCATCCGCCAGTTCACTCCCCCAAATGCCCACAACTACCACGGCTGGGCCAGGCCACAATCAGGAAGCCAGAACCCAATCCAGGTCTCTCATATGGGCACCAGGGACCCAAGTACTTGAGCCGTCTCACCTGCTGCCTTCCAGGGTGCACATTTGCAGGGAGCTGGATGGGAAGTGTATCCAAGACTGGAACCCAAGCACTCTGGTATGGGACTTGGGCATCCTGACCAGTGCCTTAAACCATCATTCACCACACTTACACACGTTTTTAACAAACGCTACAGGCTGACATCAGTTTGAACCAGGGATCCTAGAAAATCTCTCCCTATATATCTGTATACACACAATATTTTAAAACATGTAAATAAAAGAAACAAAGGAAAGTAGAAACAATACAAGAATTGGGAAATCATGACCCATCAGTCATATATATATACATGTGTGTGTGTGTGTGTATACAGTAGCATTTTTAATTTACTTTTTGGTATTTTATGCTATCTATGAAATAAGTAAATTTTCTAAAGAGAACATAGACACAGAAGGGGCTGGCATTTGCAGTACAGTGGGTAAAGCCACTGCCTGTGATGCTGGCATCCCATATCAGAGTGCGTTTGAGTCTCTGCTGCTCCACTAATGCACCTGGGAAAGAAGTGGAGGATGCACCGAGGGCTTGGGTCCCTGAAGCCACGTGGGAGACCCTGGTCCACCCAGCCCCACCTGTTGCAGTCATTTGGGGGGGGGGGGTGAACCAGTGGATGGAAAATCCATCTCTGATCTCTCTCTCTCTCTCTCTCTCTCTCATCACTCTGCCTTTCAAAGAAATAAATCTTGGAAAGAAGGGAGGGAGGGAAGGAGGGAGGGAGGAGTGACTGAGTGTAAAGTGGAGAAGCGAGGCTCTCCAGGGTGAGATGAGTCCCCTGAAATGGTGTGGAGACTGCTCCAGTTAGAAGATAAGGCCCTGAGGGATGCTTCATTAATTCTCAGGCCCATTTGAATGCCCCCCTTCCTTTTACCTGCTTTCCTGTAAGCCTCCCAGGGAAATGATCAGTAAGACAATTGGGGGAGGGAGAAACAAAAGATAAAGGCAACATTTGTCTGTGTACTTAAGATTCTGGAAATGTACAAAAGCCACAGGTCACAGCTGCTCCCTCTACATCCAAGGCAGCCTGTCAGCTAAAGTGTGGTCCATTCCTGTTAGCACAAAAACAGGCCAGTGTGGACTTTTACCACTTAAAAACGAAGAAACCTTGGCCCGCACTGTGGCATAGCAGGTGAAGCGCTGCTTGGCATGCCGGCATCCCATATGGGTGCTGGTTCAAGTCCGGGCTGTTGCAGTTCTGATCCAGCTCCCGGCTAATACACCTGGGAAAAGCAGCAGGGGATGGCCCAAGTGTTTGGGCCCCTGCACCCATGTGGGAGACCCTGATGAAGCCCCTGGCTTTGGTCTGGCCCAGCCCTAGCCATTGCAGCCAGCAGGAGAGTGCACCAGCGGATGGAAGACCTCTCCCTTTCTCTCTGTAATCGGGCCTTTCAAATAAATAAATCTTAAAAAAAAAAGGGAAGCAACCACCTTTACAAGTGCAGTGTTTTTCCACTGTCTTCGTCTGCTCCCTGGGGAAATTCCAAGGGGAAGGGACCAGGGATAAAGAGCTTTTTGTGTTTCTCTTGGTTTTAACTGCTAAAACAATTTTTGTTCCATTAGGTTTGTAACGCGAGCTCTTTCGGACTGACCTGACACAACAGCCTGTGTGCCGATTAATTCATCACCACTCACTCAGCCTTCACATGTCTTAAAAACAAAACTGATGACTTCTAACAAGGGCCAGAATCCACTTAGGCACCCCCTTGAAAGTTGTTCAATGTACGGCTATTCCAGGATGACACAATGGAATTGAAGAGCAGCGCACACACTCACACACTCACACACACACACCATGCAATAAATAGTTACCAGCCTATCTTTCCTGAGTCGGGTGCCCAGTTCAGGCTTATCTGCCAGAGACAGGGAGCTTAAGGCCATCTGCCAGAGCCCCCCCAGAGGCTGTGTCACCATTGGCTACCTGATGGAAGCTATCTCCTAAAAGTCTGGAGGAATGACAAATGCCTTGAGATATTATCTGACTTGGCTTGTCCAAAGATGCCTTATCAGGGCCTTTCCTGTTACAGCGCCAGAGAATGGGGGACGTTTGCAGAAGTGTAGCTGCCCTGCCTAGCAATAAATGCTTGGAAACCCAGAAAAGCAGACCCCCTGGGAAATCTCCCGCCTTGCCCCAGGAGGTAAGCCTCTATCTGGTTAAGCTGGGCTCTGCTACCTTTGATCCTATCTCTACATTTCTGGAATAGCAGACAAGTTGACGACACACTGTAAAACCATGGGGTGCTGGCAGACTAACAAGGACACGTGCAGAGTGCAAACTGCAAACTGCACCCCAAATCAAGAGCTGGCAAAACCTCGAGAGAAGGCAGGGTTTCATTTATTTCACAGAATCTCACATTCTCGCCTTTTAAAAATCAACAGGTTGAAACCAACAGGGACAGAAGGAATTGGGTAAGAAGGAAGGAGAGTGAGTTGGTGTCTGGAAGTTAATTTTTTCCACTCCAAACATGACGCTAACTAGTTAGTTAGTAACTAAATTCACTTCATCCATTAAAATGATTTTTCCCTAACAAGATCCCCTCCCATTTCCTAAATTTACAAAGTTCCAGAAACCAGTAGTGGAAAGACTGGTATTCTTTGCAGGGGGCCACCTGGGCAGCAGGTGTCCTAGAGAGGAGCACTGGTTGCGAATGCATCCACGGGACACTGAACACTGAAAGATTTTCACCATTGGCGAGACCCATCCTGAGCAGCAAGGCTGTTAAGGTGCCTGGATTAAAATGTTCTTATCAGTAGCCCTGTAGATCATTCCAAAAGGAAATAATTGAAACCTGGACAGAGTTAGTAGGCTAAAGGATTATTCTAGAAGCTAGATCCTAGACCAGAGGACCTGCAATCATGTTGGCAAGGAGCTGATTAAAAAAAAAAAAAAGTCAAGTAAAATCTCCACTGCATAAGTAAAGGGTCCACGTTCACAAATTTCATGGAATATTGTGGGCTACTCCAGTTCACCCGAGTACTAGCTGCTAGTAGAAACAGCTATAGGGCCTTCCAGAATAATCCTATCATGTCATTTCCCCCATCTCGCAGGCCACAAAACTGAGGCTTCAGACAGCTTACAGAATTTGCCTGAGTTCACACAGCTATGCAGGTTGAAAGTTATTTGAGCTAAGAGGCGGAGAAGGACGGCCAATTAGAGGTAAGGGGAAAAAGCTGGCCTGGCCAGCCACCAGAGTCCCCAGCACTGGAAGCCGCTGCTTTCAAGCGCTCGGCCTGTAATCAAGCCATATTGAAACCAGATTTACGAGCGAGTGTTTCAGAGGAGAGCTTTGTGATTTTCTAAAGCAGACATGTTTGGTATTTTAGAAGGTCAAACCCCCTGTGGTGCAGTGTTTTTAATAAAATCAGTACAGCAGAAATTAGAGACACACTAGCCAACTTCCAGGAAGCTCCTGAGCTATTCAAAGGAAGAGGAGAAATCACTTAAAAAGTCAGAACCACGCACACACCAATTTTTTTGCAAACAGGCAGGTATAGAAACAGCCTGGCTATTAGTCCCATTTGTCTCTGGTTTGGGCAAATTTCCACTTACAAAGGGGAATTCCTTTTGGGAGTTGTAAGTTCCTGGGAAGCCCACCTGGTACTGACAGGGCAGAACAAGCGAATGCAAACCCCTCACATAGCTCTCAGTGGAGAAACCCGCGGTGTGTCCTTCGAACAACCAAGTTACAGGCACGTCTGATGTTCAGGTTGGTTGGTGAGGATGGGGGTGAACAGTAAATGAAAGCTATGAGGGGCCAGCGCCTTAGTTCACTTGGCTAATCCTCTGCCTGCGGCGCTGGCACCCCGGGTTCTATTCCTGGTTGCTCCTCTTCCAGGCCAGCTCTCTGCTGTGGCCTGGGATGGCAGTGGAGGATGGCCCAAGTGCTCGGGCCCTGCACCCGCATGGGAGACCAGGAGGAAGCACCTGGCTCCTGGTTTCAGATCTGCGCAGTGCCGGTCGTAGCGGCCATTAGGGGAGTGAACCAACGGAAGGAAAACCTTTCTGTCTCTCTCACTGTTTATAACTCTCTCTGTCTAACTCTGCCTGGCCAAAAATAAAAAATAAAAAGAAAGCTGTAAGAAGACAGTACTTGTTTTTAGGAGACTGGCTGATCTATGATGTGGCTAGAACCTGAGCCCCAGAACCCTAGGGGCCGGCCATCAACATGGCGCCAGGACCCCAGGGCACAAGAGCTGTGAACAGCTGGCCGGTGCAAATCCGCAGCCGGAAGGGAGGCAGGTCAGGGCACACAGAACCAGGAAGACACTTGGCACTGATCTCGGTTACAGTTCTGGAGCACCCTGAGCCAGGCCCAGGCCTCTCCTGGAGGGTGGAATACATTTCCGAGTGGATTCCTAGTGTCTAACTTTAAATGCTGCGCACCTAGTCAACCAGTGCTTGAAGGAAGCGTCCCCACACAGCTCACCCAAAGGCTGATGCTGTAGCCGCATTGAGAGTCTGAGGGCCAAGCAGGCTTTCCCCCCCTTTGTGCCACAAGACGACCCTCCTATGATGGATCAGAGCCGGAGTGCAGCAAACCATGGGAACTTCACCAACCACCAACTCTCTGATCAATTCTCTTCTCTATGCAGGTTTGAATGGTTATGTGCAAGGTCTTGGCTCCCTTAAGAACAGCCACATGTTAAGACTTATCATCTTTTAGACTTCATAGGCAAGAGTGGTTGATCTCAAAAAGCACAATACAAACTTCATCATTTAGGAAAATGGGCATTTATTCCATTGCCGATTTGCTGGGGGGGGGGGGGGCAGTGATCTATTGCTTGTTAAATAATCTAGATACTCATTTTTATACTAGATTCTCCCATGAATGTGCTTATACCTGTTGTCTGAAGGGACTATGAAATATTCTGGTAAAAAATATGCCAAAAAAAATCTTCCTTAAATAAAATGCCATACTCAAATATGCAGGCCATAAGCAAAGGTCTCAATTATACAGAAATGAGGAAAAAAAAACCTTTGACAGCAAACTATTCTCATGGTTAACATAACCAAGATCCACTTGATGGCCAAGTACACAACATGGCACAGGTTTAAGTTCAGGCTGGCCAGTTATTACCACACAGGAACGTCTCATTGCTCCTTAACTGAATTACTGGCTAGAGCCAACATCCCACTGGGTTCTATTAACAAAAGGATTATTTGGGGGGTAAGAAACCAGTTACTTAAATCTCAATCAGCTTAACGTTCATTGAAAGAAGTTTGAAGGTTGGAAAACTAGGAGCATTATACAATAAAATTTGGCTTATCTGAGGACCAAACATATTTAATTTGGTTTGAGATAGAATACGTCAATTCATCTAATTTCGAATTACAAAAAATTGCATTTCACTGGTTTTTTATCCCCCCCTCTTCTGAATGGAGCTAGCACATTTTCTAAGGTTTTCCAACACACGCAAATCAAGTTGATAAGCATGATAAACCTTTGCGAAGGCAACTTCAGCAGCGAGTTCTCTTCAATGAAAACCAGCAGCCAGAATTTTGCTTACAAAAAGGTGGCAAGGATACCAAAGATCAGCACACAGAAGCCTCCTCACTGCTAACAATGTGTGTGCGTGCCCACGCGAGATCTTGGCTTCATTAAATAACCGCAAGCAAACCAGACCCAATCAAACGTTCGCATTTGTGTAGCGAACATGTACCTTCTCACACGTTCCACTTGAGTTTTTAATTTATGAAAAGACACCGCTACATTTCAGACAAAATATATATATATATTTGAAATCTTTACAATAAATCACGATGTCTGAGCGTCCACAGAGCACAGGTTAGTTTATTGAAGTACTCCGTTCCCGCTCCCGGGAATGCAAATAACCCTGGTAACAGTGTGTACACAGTCTCCTCTTTGCCTTTTTTTTTTTTTTTTTAAATCATTTTAAAGCAAATAATACATTTGACTGTAGGTCAGTCTGTGCAAATAATCCTTTGGAAGGAAATCCCCCAGACCCAGTTGGTGGAGGGCGGTTCTGTGTCTCCGAGATGTCGCCGCGGGTTCCGATTCTTCAGATAAAGTGCTCTTGGCCCTGTCCAGCAGAACCCAGAGGCCTGCGAGGCCGGCGAGCGCTGGGGCCACGCCCCCGGCCTCCGTCATACGAACTCCAGCTTCCCGTGCCCGCTGTACATGCCCCAGTGCACCAGGGACAGGACTTTGTCGTGGCTGAGGTCGGCGTGCCGGAGTTTGTCGCAGGCCGTGCAGCAGCTCTCGTGCCCGCTGACCGGCACCACGCACTCCAGGTCCAGCTTGGCCACCTGGCCCTTTTTGGAGTGATGTCCGTGGAAGCTGTAGTGCAGCCGGGACAGCATCTGCTGCCTCTGGTCCTGCAGTCTCTTGTTCTCGCTCCGCAGCATCCTCAGGGCCAGCATGATCAGCAGCACGAGGATCAGCCCCCCCGCGATCGGCACGGCGATCACCGCCGCCCGGAACCACAGCTCCTTGGAAGACGTCAGCTCCTGCACCTTGGTGATGAGGTTTCTGTTCCCGTCATGCTGGTACCTGCTCCCTTGTCCTAGAAGAGTACACACAAGGACACGATCAGATGCTGGGGTGAACTCCTTCCGTACAGTTGCTGTCGTCTTCACCACCATCACCATCACCACCATCATCATCACCACCATCGCCATCATCACCATCAGCACCATCATCACCGTCACCATCATCATCACCGTCTACCCATGTTAAACAAGGACACAGCCTCCGATGCCATCCAGCACGTTTAGAAAATAAATACAGCAAAAACCATCCAGGGCAGCTCACAGCCACATTTGTTTATAGACTGACAAGTAACAGTCTCTGAATGTCTTCCACATGTTGAAAAAACAGGCAAAAACCTATCAGGCAGATAGACAGCTAAGGCTCAGGCAGACATGAAAGGTGCGTGTTGAGAGACAGAGACAGAGACAGTGAGAGAGAGAGAGAGAGAGAGAGAGAGAGGAGTCCCTCCAGCGATTCTAATCGCATTAGCAACAGAATCAAGGGCAGACACACGCGCACACACACACAGCCCCTGGACAGCTGTCGCCAGCATACAGGTGGGACAGGCAGGCACTGGGGGGAGGGGGCCCGGCTGCTTCCACCTACCTGGGGCCTCTCCCCTGGGCGCAGGGAGAAGGTCGTGCAGCCCTCTGTAATTGCACATGTCCTCATGACAGCATTCCAATGTGGGCACGCCGGTGCCGGAGTGGTTGTGTGTCTGTTTGGCTTGGCACACGTCTGCTGAGCTTGCGACAGACTCCAGGCAGCCATGGGTGAGTGGGGAGTTTGTGTTCTGAGGATCCAGCAGTCTGGAGAAGCAGGCGCTGAGCTCCGACTTGCACATGTACCCAGTCGCCACGCAGTGGGCAGCATCACAGTAGCACCGGATTTCACCTGGAAGCCAACAAGAGCCGGTGTCAGCCTTGGCTGCAGACACAAGCCACGACACCTTGAGCCATTGTGAAATCGCATATCCAGAGACTAGCAGCCTGTCTAAGACTGGAAAAGCCCTTGGAGCAGCTGGGGCTGAAGCGCCAAGTTGCTAAAATGCCATTTTACAAATGTGTTAATCCCAGCAGCTTTCTGATGAGTTTGTGTCATTAAAAAAAGTTTTCGGGGATTGGTGCTGTGGCATAGAGCATTCCCTACCGCCTGCAATACCGGCATCCCACATGGGTGCCAGTGAGAGTCCCGGCTGCTCCACTTCCGATCCACCTCTGTGACGAGGTGCCTGGGAAAGCAGCGGAAGACGGCCCAAGTGCTTGGGCCCCTGCCACCCACATGGGAGTCCCAGATGGAGATCCTGGCTCCGGTTTCAGCCTGGCCCAGCCCTCCTGGCTGTTATAGCCATTTGAGGAGTGAACTAGTGGATGGAAGATTCTCTCTCACTCTGTAACTCTGCCTTTCAAATAAATAAATAAATAAATAAACCTTGGGAAAAAGAAATACATTGGGGGCCGGTGCTGTGGCACAGTGGGTAAAGCTACCACCTGCAGTGCCGGCATCCCATATGGGCACCAGTTCTAGTCCTGGCTGCTCTTCTTCCAATCTAGTTCTCTGCTATGGCCTGGGAAAACAGTAGAAGATGGCCCAAGTCCCTGGACCCCTGCACCGGTGTGGAAGACCTGGAGGAAGCTCCCGACTCCTGGCTTTGGATCGGCACAGCTCCAGCCATTGTGGCCATTTGGGGAGTGAACCAGTGGATGGAAAACCTCTCTCTCTCTCTCTCTCTCTCTCTCTGTGTAACTCTTTCAAATAAATAAATAAAGCTTAAAAAATATTTTGGTCCTTTCCATAAGGCAAATGAGATTATGTTTTCATTCTAATCCTATACAACAGAAAAATGCTAGGCTTTTTTATTTTGTCAGTATAAATATTTGATCGGAACTACTGGATTGTTTACTATCCCGAAAGTCTGTGCCAAGATTTAAGAGCTTTAGCTAACACCTTATAAAGTTATTAACTAGAAACACAACTATCTAGAAATCGCTGAGGTCAGGCTAAAACCCATGAAACGGGCAGCCATTTGCAACCTCTCTGAAAAGGCAAACTCTGCCTATAAAGATCTTTCCACGCAGAGGAGCTTTTAGTCAGTATATTGTAAAACAGGAACCAGGCAGTTTACAATTAGTGGTTGGCTTGCCAAAGTCAATTTCTTTCGGCCCAAATGGAAAGTCATAAAAAGGGGGCGGGGTGTGTGTGTGTGTGTGTGCGCAAAGCTGTAAGGCTAACTTCTCCCCCCAGGCTCCCACCCCAGCCTCGCATGTCATTCAACATGTGATCCGACAGGGGAAACGCTAAAGCCGAGCAACCCTCGCGGCTTAAATGAAAAACCCGTAAGGAAACCTCGGCTGCTGCTACAGGAAGTGATTACAAGTTTCCTTTATAAAACCGATTTTGTGAGCTGCACGCCTGCGTTAGCATCCTCTCCCCATGCACATAACCTGGGCTCTCCCAATCACCGCCCCATCCCACACCCACGCCGCTGGTCACCGCCAAGAGATGCCCCAGCCCGGCTATTGCCAATGGAAGCCTCACGTGCACAGCCCGCCTCCTCTCCATCAAAGCCTGACTAAGGTGTCTCATTTAATTATCCGTCCAAATTCCAGGCCAGCACTCGGAACCCTCGGTTTTCACCAGCTACAGATATGGGAGAAAACAGCCACACACACACACACACACACACACACCCCTCTGGTGATGCCTAACAGTGCAGAGGTAGAGTCGTGGCTCCGCCATCGGCACTGAGTGTCCCGGGTTTGGGCCCCAGCTGCCTGTCTGTAGCCTCTGCTTGCTCCCAATCGCGTCTGCACAGCGCTCCAGGGTCTCGGGCGGGTCAGCACACCTCCCTACCCTGATAAACTCCCCAGAGGCCAGAAGAATCGCACAGAATAGCTTTAAACTCCATCCAGGCCACCGGACTCGGACCCAGTGCCGAAAGAGACCTGGCCTGCCTACTTCAGGCTGTTTTCGATGGCCTGAAACACTCTGAATAGAAGTTGGGACAGGTTAACTGGGAAAGGTCTAACAACTTTTTTAAAAAAGAAAAACCGAAGCCACAGTGAAGCCGGGAGAATGGACTTTTGTGTAACTGTATGAAAACTGCATTTCTGCAGTTTCATAAAGTTTCTTCCCGGGGCACGATGAAGGCCGGGGTGTGGGGGGAGGACTGGGGTTCTGAAGCCGAGAACAATGCCCCTGTGTGCCCCCTTTTCCTGGTTACTGTACGTGGTGATTACAGAAAAATGCCTGCTTTCGTCAAGATGGCTACAGGAGACACTGCAGGCTTTTGAAGTTCGCAGCAGTCAGAAATGTCTGATCCCCTAATTATATCATTATCAGGCACATAGTTTCGGTATCTGTGACTTCACGTCGGCCCCTCCGCAGGCTGCAGGGCTGTTATTTAGGGTTAATTACACCCTTCCTTCCAAAATAAATAAATACTGTAGCACATCACCCTCGCCGGGGTAGCCGATCCTTTAACCTCCTGCCTGCTCTACATAGCAATTAGAGAAAAGTGGGGGGTGCAGAGGCTGAATAATGCTTCCTATTTAGAAAAAAATGGCCCCTTCCCGCAAGGCAAGGGGAGTTCAGGGCCAGGAGCCGGGAGTGTGGGCTGTTCGCTGTTCCACTCCAGAGGGGGCTGCTGCGGGAATGGGGAGCGGGCCCACGGCTCTCTCCTCCAAATCCGAGGCGGATGGGAACCGGCAGTAGGGGCACAAGCACACGCCCCGGCCCGACGCTCCCAGGAGATCTGGGCAGTCACAAAGACACACGCTCACAGGGACTTTTAGACGGAGACCCACTCCCACGCGCGGTACAGAGATGCACTCACAAAGACTGACACGGTCACAGCACACACACCCCCACTCACAGAACCTAGACACACCTAGAGACACACACACCCCTACACACTCAAGGAAACACTCATACAACCGAGACACACACGCAGAGACACTGACTGAGACACACTCAAGGACACGCACCTGGAGACACTCAAGTGCATGCACACCTAAAGACACTGAAACATATACATGAAGACACACGTGCACCTGGAGGCACACTTAGACCCTGGGACACACACACACACACACACACTCACACGTGGAGACACACACGAGAAAAACTGACCCAGGGACAGGCACACTAGACAGACACTCACACGTAGACACACACCTAGAGGCACGCTCAGACCCCGGGAACATGCACGCTCAGGGCCGCACTCAGACCCCAGGACACGCGGACACGCACTCACACGTGGAGACAAACTGACCCAGGGACAAGCACAATAGACTCACACACACACACACAAATTTAAAGACGCAAATCTAGAGGCACATTCAGAGCCCGGGACACGCATACCGAGAGCCACATTCAGTCCCCGGGACCCGCACACCCGGAGCCACACTCAGACCCCGGGACCCGCACACCCGGAGCCACGCTCAGACCCCGGGACCCGCACACCCGGAGCCACGCTCAGACCCCGGGACACGCACACCCGGAGCCACGCTCAGACCCCGGGACCCGCACACCCGGAGCCACGCTCAGACCCCGGGACCCGCACACCCGGAGCCACGCTCAGACCCCGGGACACGCACAGCCAAAACCACGCTCAGACCCCCGGGACCCGCACACCCGGAGCCACGCTCAGACCCCGGGACCCGCACACCCGGAGTCACGCTCAGACCCCGGGACCCGCACACCCGGAGCCACGCTCAGACCCCGGGACACGCACAGCCAAAACCACGCTCAGACCCCCGGGACCCGCACGCTCAGACCCCGGGACACGCACACCGCGACGCGCCAGCCGGGGTCGGGCAGGGGGCGGCCGCCGGGTCCCCGGAGCGGCCGCGACCTCCGGGAGCCGAGCAACGTGTCGCGACTTGCGGCTCCGGCGCGGGAGGGCACGTCGCCCGCCGCCAACAAAGCCTCGGCAGCCGGCTTCGAAGCCCCGCGGCGGGCACCCACCTCTGGTGAGCAGCACGGCCATGGCGCAGAGCTCGAGCTGCAGCCACACGAAGATGTAGCTGGAGTGGCGATCCATGGACGCCGCCCCTCGGGGCGCGCCGTCAGCGCCGGGGCCAGGGGCCGGGCCGCGGCCGCAGCATGGAGAGCGGCCGCCGGCTCCTCCGGCCTCGCGCGCTGCCCGCGCCGTGGGCTCCCGGCCGCGCTGCTCCCCCACCCCGAGCGCCCACCCTCCCGCCGCCACTCGGCCGAAGCTCCCGGGAGCGCCGCCGCCGCCAGCCCCGCCGCGCGCCGTAAATAGCGCCGGGCGCGGGGCCCCGGCCCGTGGCGCCCCGCCCCGGCCACGCCCCGGCCGTGCCGGCGCCCTCCGATTGGCCGCAGGGCTGCTGTCAGTCAGCCCCAGAGCTCGAAGTGGGGAGGGGAGGGAGGCGGGCCGGACGCGGCGCCGGCGGCTGAGGTGGCGGCGCCGGCGTCTGAGGCCGTGTCCCGCGCTCCCCCTTGCGGAGGCCCGCGCGCCCCGAGACCCCGAGTTTCCTCGCCCCCGGGGAGAGCCCCGGGGACGGGGTGGCGGCCCCCGGTCGGGGTGCGCGCGCGGGGCGTTTCGGGGCTGGCGGTCTGCTTCCCGCCTTCTCCCCGCACCCGCCGGCCGCGTCCGTCTCCAGCCGGCCGGCGCTGGGATCGATAAAAGCGCAGACAGACGGCCGCGGAGGGCCGGGAGCCGTGGGCTTGCTCCCGGGGAGCCGGCTGCAGACGCCTCACGAAAATGAGCAGATGCGAGCGCGCCCGGCGCCAGCGAGACGACGCGGGCCGGCCCGGGCCTCGGGGAGCCGCCCCCGCGCGGCCGCCGGGCGCGCCCTCCGGGAGCCCCGGGCATTTCGGAGGGGCTTCGCGGGGCTGCTCGGGGGTTCGCTGTGGGGTGGGTGGGTGTGTTTGCACGGCGAAATTCAGCCGGAAGCGGCCCCTGTCTGTCTGAGGGCTTGCTCTTTTTTTCTCCTCTCCCATCGCTTAGCACAAAATCCCTTTTTCGAGTCAGTGATTTCCCTACCTGAGAGGCTGGCGGGGAAGAGAGGGGCGCAGTTGTTCGATGATTAGAAAGTTCAAGTTGTTAGGCTTGCAGGAAGTGCACACCTGACCGTGGAGTTGAGCGCCCGCAGCCCCGCAGCGTGGAATGAGTGCACCTGCTAGTGAGAAAGTGTTTTCTAAAGTCAGAAAGACTGAAGTATTTTTTAATTACTTATTTGAACGGTAGAGTTAGGGGAAGGGAGGCAGACAGAGAATCTATTTCACTTCCTCAAATGGCCACAATGGCCAGGCAAAGTCTAGGAGCCAGGAGCTTCCTTCGGGTCTCTCCCGTGGGTGCAGGGCCCCAAGCACTTGCGCCATCTTTGAATGCTTTGCCAGATGCATTAGCAGGGAGCTGGATCAGAAGTGGAGCAGCCGGGACTTGAACTGGCGCCCCCATGGGATGCCGGCATCACAGGTGGTGGCTTAACTTGCTACCCACAACCTCGGCCCCCCCATATTGAAGTTTTAGAAGTGGGTGTTCTATGTTTGAGTTAAATCAAAAATGCATCTCAAAGGAGACAGGCAACACCACCAGAAGTTTTCTGGGGGAAAAAAACCCAAACGGGTGTTTCTCAGGGGAGGGGCTGCCAGCCGGTTCTGAGCACTTTGATTGGAACTCTCCAGAGGGAGGTAGACAAGCTAACGATCAGACAGTACTCACTCCATGTCTTGACACACTTTCTCTCGCGAGAGCCAGTTATTAGCTAAACGGAATCTTCTGGGGTCTAGTCTTTCCGCCCTGCTGGAGGCCAGGCTCACGGTGTCTGGGGGTCACACAGTTCTGGGGAGTCAGAGACCGTGGACTTGGGTGATGGGGACTTGGGTAAACTAGAGGGTAAACTAGCCCAGGAACTGGAGGAGCTCCGGGAGGCTCTGCTGGAAGCCAGGGAGCGAAAGGATTGTCCCATGGGAAGCAGACAGGCCTGGGTGTTTGCAGAGTGAAATGAGGAGAGGTGGGCAGATGGGACTATAAGAGATTCTTTGTAGCTGGAGCCTAAGTGTGAAACAAGGAATGGGAAGAGGCGCCTGGAAGTAAAGGCCACTTAGCTTTGGTGCGGATAAGTGCTAGCGGGATGAGTTGACAAGAGTTGTGTGTAGCAGGCACTGAGCATCTTCCCAGCCTGTTTCAGGAAACACCCCTTCTCCCTGGAGGGGCCCTAGCAATCAGCCTAGAAGGTTCTGCCTGTGGCCGTAGCTCCTGACCCAAGCTATTAGATTCTGCCCTCTGGGTGGTCCTTTCACCAAAAGCATACAAGTTCCGAGCTACAGGGCCACTGTATCCTGCTTGCAAAGAGACAGTGATGGAGATGCACAAATTGTAAACTCAAATGATTTCTATTCTCCTGGCTCTGCTGTTTGAAAAAGATTGATTTATTTCCAAGGCAGAATGACAGAGAGAAAGGGAGAGGTCTTCCATCTGCTGATTCACTCCCCAGAAGCCTACAACAGCTGGGGTTGGGCCAAAGCCAGGGGCCAGGAACTTCCTCCCGGTCTCCCACCTGGCTGTCAGGAGTCTGAATACTTGGACTATCCACCTGCTGCCTTCCAAGCATTCACATGAGCTGGGAGCTGAGTCACACGTGGAGTGGGACTTGAACCAGGCTCTCTGATGTGGAATGGGGGTACCTCAAAATGCAGCTGAACCCTCTGCCCCAAGTGCCCATCGTGGCTTCACTTCCGGTCCTTGGGTTCGTGCTGTGGTCAATGCAGGAAACTTAAAAAGTCCCTCCTTTTACTAAAAGCTCTTTTACCAGCATCCCAAATGGCCCATGCTAAACTTGATATTTTATAAACTCACGCTGATTTTTATCACTCCATGCCACTTTGTTGTTGTTGTTGTTGTTCTAAATACAATTTGGTCAGACAGTGATTTCAACTCTTTCGTTTTTATTATTAATGGGCAAATGTTCCAAATGGCTACAAATTAGTTTTAAGAGAAACAAGTCTGCACTTTATCTAATGGTTTTGGAGCAGACATAGCCTTTTCAACTAAGTGAATGAGAGTGTTTGAATCAATGTGGAAAATCAAAATTAGTTTAGGGATAATATGTGAATTATGAGGCCATATCAATAGTTGAGTGAATAGGCAACAATTTTAATTCAATGTAAGACTCTTAAGGCAAATTGCTTCTCTACAGAATTTTACTTATGCTCTGGACATAATTCAGTTATGATTTTCCTACGTGAAGGTTGGTAACTAGAGAGAAAGTTAGTAAAATCTAGTGTCCTTTGAAGTTTAAAACAGGAAGTCAATAACCACCACCCCAGTTTCCGCATATAAAGAGAATTCTGGGGGCTATCTGTGCCCCCAGAACAGAAAGGATTCCTGACAGACGTAACTGAAATCATTACACATTATAATAGGTTGGTTTTGTTGCCACCAGCTTCTAGATGTCATTTCTCTGTGGTTACAGGTATTATATAATCACAGCATCCCACTAGGATACATTCTTACGGTTACCCTATACCCATGAGATCCTTTTGCCAACAAAACTGTACATATGCCACCCATCTCTGCTTACTCGGATCCCGCCATTGTCCTCCAATGATCCTCTCCTCAGCTATGATCTCTCTCTCCACAATACCAGAGAAAAAGAGCTGTTGGTCTATTTTATTCCCAGGAAGGGCAGTGGTGGTTCCGTTCCTGGCTAGCAGACAAACAACCCTTGCAGTCTAGTGATAGAATCTACCAATTCTACCTATGGCACAAATTCACCAACTAATATTCCACAGAGCCTGGGTCACACTTTGAATCCCCACTAGCAGATTCTTTTTAAAGTCATTTGTTCTCAGCAGAAGTTAGGAGTTCAAATCTAGACTTTACTTGCAGCGAATAAGCTACAAATGTGAGAGGTTAGCCCAGCTGAAAGGAATGGCTGTCCCTTCAGGGTTTGGGGGAGGATTGTTTTGTTGTTTTGGGTGGGGAGTTGGTTGTTTCATTGGCTGGTTTTTCACTTTTCCTGCAAAATGAAAAATGACAGAAGTCTTTGACAGCCAGGTCTGGAAGATGTAGCAAGAAAGGACAGAACTGAAATTCGTATTCCCCAAAGCCCAGCCTCCTGCCAACTAGCAAAGACTGTTAGGACCCTGTAAATGAATCACAGAAGAGCTAGCCATTGTCTGGAACTTTCCCTAAGCCTGCAGCTGTGTGAGAGACCGAAAGAAGTTCCTGGCTCCAGGCTTCAGCCTGGCCCAGTCTTGGCTGTCTGGGAGTGAACCAGCCAATGGAAGATCTCTCTTCCTCTTCCTCTCTCTCTCTCTGTAACTTTGCCTTTCAAATAAATAAACCTTTAAAAAATAAAAGCCATCGATTGCATTTTGCAAGAATACAATCATCATTAAATATAGTCAATATGGCTGTGCACTAACTCCTCATACAGGACCTCTGTCCTCAATGAGTTGTATCGAGAGTTAACTGTAAAACCGATTCGCAGTTTTGTGAGTGTGTGTGTGTGAATTGTTGAAATCTTTACTTAGTATAAGGTTGGTCTTTTGTGTACAATGTTAATTGCAATTGAATCATAATGGAGAATGGGACTGGGAAGGGGAGAGGGAGGAGGAGGAGGGGAGGGAGTGTGGGTGGGAGGGTAGGTATGGTGGCAAGAATAACTATGTTCCTAAAGTTGTACTTATGAAACTTGTATTCATTAAAAAATAAATAAAAAATGTTTTCAAAATAAAAAATATAGTCAATATGCTGTACCATGGATTTCTTGAATTTCTAAGAATTTTTAAAGTTCATTTATTTTTATTTATTTGAAAGGCAGAGTGACAGAGAGACAGATATAGAGAGATCTCCCATGGCTGGGTCACTACCTAAATGCCCACAACAGCCAGATTGAAGCCAGGAGCCAGGAATTCAATCCAGGTCTCACACCTGGGTGACAGGGACCCAAGTACTTGTGCCATCCTCTGGATTCTCTCAGGAAGCTGGATGGGAAACAGAGCCGAGAGTCCGATCCACGCATTCCACCCTTTCCTTATTTCTAGCTTCTGCTCTCTCCACACCCTGCGTACCTGGAGGCCACACTCCAGAGCGCACTTTGCCTTCTGCCTATGTCGCAAACCACCCCAGCCGCACGGGTTCCCCATTCCTAAGGTACGTCTGACACTCGGGCTGCACTGTTCTGTTCAGTTTATGGAGCTGCCATCCCCAAATGTCCCACTTGTGGTCTACTCGGCTGCTTCAGAGTCCTGGCTGATGTGAACCGTGGCTGCTGCCCACCCCCTGGCCCCCCAGAGTGAGGGCTGTGAGCTAGAAAGACCGTGTAGGAAGCGTCGGAAGGCCAGCTCTGCAGAGCATGCCATCATCTATCCACACAGCTAACATGCCTACCGAGAAAAACACTAAGGAGTGCAATTGAGGTTATCATTCCAAATTAGTATTTCTGGGTGAGTCCATCATGTAAATGTTTGCTATCATCTCAAATAAATGTAGGGGCAGGAAGGGGTTCAACCTGGCAGTTAAGACACAGGTTAGCAGCCCAGATTCTATACCAGAGTACTGAGGTTTGAATCCTGGCTCTGGCTCCAGCTTCCTGCTGGTGCATACTGGGAGGCAGTGAGATGGCTCCAGTAGCTGGGTTCCTGCCATGCACGTGGGAGACCTGGGTTGCAGTCCTGGCTGCTGGACTTTGTGAACATTTGGAGAGTGGCCCAGCAGATGGCATCTCTCTCTCTCTCTCTAGATAGATAGATAGATAGATAGATATATCAAAAAAATTTTAAATAATCTTCACGTGGTTCTGTGAAGAAACAGCATCTTTTTAAAATATATATATATATATTTATTTACTTATTCGAAAGGCAGAGATAGAAAAATCTTCCATTTTTTGGTTCATTCCCTAAATGGCCACAAATAGCCCTGCCTGGGCCAGGGTAAGCCAGGAGCCTGGAACACCATCCGGGTCTCCCACATGGGTAGCAGGGGACTGTGTACTCAGGCCATCCTCTGCTGCCTGCCCAGGCACATTAGCAGGGAGATGGGTCAGAAGCTGAGGGTCCCCACATGGGATGCCGGCACCGCAGATGGAGGCTTAACTGGCTACGCTACAGTGCCAGCCCCCAAGAGCCAGCATTGTTCATGGGATTCGTTAATGTTCCATTTCTATCCAGTTCCTGAAGGAGATTACACACCCCTTCAAGACAAGAAAGAGCTTCTCTCCTTCTCTCTGTTCCCTTGGGTGCCTCTTACAAGGTCTGCCTGGCTGAATTTCAGATTTTGAATAACAAATGTGTAAGTTCTGTAGGAAAAGAAATGGCTCCACAGGAGTAGAATAGGAACTTAGATACCTCAATCTGTATCCACGTTCCACACTACTCAGTTTTTATTATTATTATTATTTTATTTATTTATTTATGAAGCAGAGTTACAGAGAGAGAGAGAGACACAGATTGATCTTCCATCTGCTAGTTCACCCCCCAAATGGCTGCAATGGCCAGAGCTGAGCTGATCTGAAGCCAGGAACCAGGAGCCAGGAGCTTCCTCTGGGTCTCCCACATGGGTGCAGGGGTCCAAGCACCTGGGCCATGTTCCACTGCTTTCTCAAGCCATAAGCAGAGAGCTGGATCGGAAGAGGAACAGCCGGGACTTGAACTGGCATTCATATGGGATGCCGGCACTGCAAGCGGAGGGTTAGCTCACTAGGCCCCTCCTCAGTGTGTTTTAATATGAGGACAGGTGTGGTGGGTAGCCCGGCTGCCTCACAGAGTGTCACGGGGTCAGCAGAAGGGTGCATTTTCCACGCAACCCTGCAGACATGTTGCCGACACCAGAGGTGGCACCCCTGGGTGACGGTGACTTCCCAGGTGATTTCAGGGTTTTCTTGTCCCCGCAGCTGAGGATTCCAGGTGCCGGCAGGGCCACTGCCAACCTGCCTCCAGCTCGGCCAGGGTGATGCACTCACTCACTCTCTTCTTTCTCTCAGTCTCTCATCACAGCATGGATCTTGCCAGTAATGGTTTGTGCCCAGGACTGGAGATGGTCCAAAAACCAGCAGAGACAAATTGGTCAGGCGGCCTTATCGTTCTGCAAGGAGAGATGGTCAAGCTTCTCTCTCTGAAAACACCCTGCACATAGAAAACCCCGGAGCGTGCCTGGACTGTGGCACATAAAGCCACCACCTGCAGTGCCAGCATCCCATATGGGAGCTGGTTTGAGTCCCTGCTACTCCTCTCCCAATCCAGCTCCCTGCTGATGCGCCTGGGAGAGCAGTGGAAGATGGTCCAAGTGCTTGGGCCCCTGCACCCACGTGGGAGACACCAAGGAAGCTCCTTGTCCAGCCCTGACCATTACAGCCATCTGGGGAGTGAACTAGTGGATGGAAGATCTCTCTTTCTCTGTCTCTCCCTCTCTGTGGTTCATTTAAATTAATTAACTTTAAAAGACCCTGGAGGGATCACCATCTCCAAATTCAACAGCATTTTTCAAAGAAGTCCAACCTTGCTGATTGGACTATCAGAGGGACACATTCCCCAGTAAGGTCTTCATTAACTGGGGCAGGCATCAAGCCACAGCCTGCAGTGTCAGCATCCCATGTGGTTGCTGGTTCAATTCCAGGCTGCTCCACTTCCCATCCAATGTGCCTGGGAAAGCAGCGGGAGATGGCCCAAGTGTTTGAGCCCCTGCACCAACATGGGAGACCCAGAAAAAGCTCCTGGCTTTTGCCTGGCCCAGCCAGCCCTGGCTGCTGCAGCCATTTGGCAGATAGAAGATTCTCTGTCTCTGTTTCCCTGTCTGTAACTGTGCCTTTCAAATACATTAATCTTTAAAGAAAGAAAAACCTTCATTACTTAGCGCTATAGTAGTCTTGAATCAGTGGAATCACGAATGTCCCAGCCCTCAAAATGCTTACAACCCAGCGTCTTCCTTTAGGTGATCCGCTCTTTGTAATAAAGGTTTGCAGGTGCGACTGGGGGAGGGGAGGGAGCAGGTCATTCCCGAAGACTTGCACAGCTTAGCTGCTGGCGGTGCATAGGAAACGAGGCTCAGCGTAGGAGCACCCGGTGCAGTCTCAAGGCACAGCCGAAACCTTTCCAGGTTGGAAACTTTTTGGTTTCCATCGCCCCCTCCCCACCCCCACCCCCGCAGGTAAAAGGAGAGGTGCAACAAGGGAGCGGCAGACCCCGGGAGCTTGGGGCATTCGCTGCAGGCCCGGCGCAGGTGCACCCGGCCTGTACGCCGCGCCCGCGTCCGCCCCGTCTCCCCAGCACAGATGCGGGCCTCGTCCCTCTGTGCGGACCACCCCCTACCCCCATCCCGGCTCAGGTGCGGCTCCATCTGTCGGTGCGGGCCGCCCTCGCGCGGCGGCGGAGCGTCCGTACGGGCTGCTGGGGGCGGAGAGGCCAGGGCCGGGCCCGGAGCGCGCTCGGAAGCCGGGAGAGCCCGCGGAGCAGGAAGGAGAGGCCGCGAGAGGGCCCCCGGGGGGAAGCGGAGGCCGAGAGAGGCACCAATTACTGTAATTGGAGGGAATGGCGCCCGGGCGCCGGGGAGCTTCGCGCGGCTCTGCGTCGCCAGCCTGGACAGACGCGCCCAGCGCGGCCCCGCCCCTGGGCCGGCCTGCGCCCTTCTCTGTCTCTCCACCCCCAACCCCTACCCTGCCCCGGGGCCTGGGCTGCCCCTCTCTCTCCCCACCCTCCACCCCTGGGGCCTCTGTCTGTCTCTGTCTCTGCTCCCTGTCCCAATCCTGGTCATCAGCGCCTCCCTGCAGGCTTTGGTTTTCAGTCCCACCCCCACCACAACCCTTTCCCTGTCTCCCCTTAACTGGGGGAGAATTTAAATGATGAAGTGAGGTCCTGGGTTAAGTAGCCTGCGTCCCACAGAGCCTGGTGCACACCCTGGGAGGCAGCAGCTGGTGATGGCTCAAGTGCTTGGGCCCCTACACCTAAGGGGAGACCTGGATGGAGCTCCTGGCTCCTACTATGCCCAGTCCCTGTAGTGGGTGGTTGGGGTGTGAACCAGTGGATGGAAGTCTCTCTCTCTCTCTCTCTTTTCCCCAAATGGCCACAACAGCTGCGAGCCAGGAGCCTGGAACTCCATCCAGGCCTCCCACGTGGGTGCAGGGGACCATCTTCCACCTCTTCCCCAGGTGCATTAACAGGGAGCTGGATGGGAGACGGAGCAGCTGAGACTCCAACTGGTCCCCATATGGGATGCTGGCATCATAGGTGGCGGCTTTACCTGCTACACCACAACGCAGGTCCCATGATGCATTTCTGATTACAAGAGTAATGAGTCGTCTTAGCAAACGTGGACAGATAAAGGGGTGTGGCGGCCATTGGCTGTCACTGTGGCAGGGGGGTCTCCAAGGGCTGTGCTCAGCAGCGCCCTCCGCAGGAGAGAGGTTGGAGTGCAGGGCCCTGAGCAGTGCATGGCTTGGGCCAGGCATTAGGCTGCCTGTGCAGACTTTGGCTCTGTACTCCTGTCTGTGGAGTTGCAGAGTGACTTCTAGGGCCCCTCCCGGCCCTCCTAACCTGGCAGGACCGGCTCATGGGTGATCACGGCTCGGGCTGCAGAGAGCAGAGGGCCCACGTGAAGACAGCTGTGTAGCCGGCTACAGATTTCTCCCAGACCTGTGCTGGACCAGGGGCAGTTCCTGTCTCTCCTTCCTGACAGCTGCTGAAATAATGCCTCTTGTCCATTGTCTTGCCATCAGCAGCTGGACAATTTTCACTTCCTCTCTTTTAAAATGACATTGTTTATTTTATTAGAGAGAGAGAGAGAGAGAGAGAAATCTTCATTTGCCAGTTCATTTCCCAAATGCCTGCAACAGCCAGAGCTGAGACAAAGCCAAAGCCAGGAACCAGGAACTCGACCTGTGTCTCCCACGTGAGTGGCAGGGACCTAAGCACCTGGGCCATCAGCTGCTGCCTCGAAGGTGCGTTGCAGGGATCAGGGATTCAAACCCATGCTCTTGCGATGCGGGAGGTAGCTGCCCCAAACACTTGCCCCAGATTTATCTAAGGGAATAAAGGAAATTCTCTCTACCAATGTGCCTCCTAAGCCAATTCACAGCATAAGATTCCGGACTAAAAAAAAAAAAAAAAAAAAAAAAAAAAAAAAAAGAAAGAGGGAGGAAAGAGGAGGGAGAGAATGGGAGGAAGACCCCAGGGAGGTCGGGTGTCTTTCTCCATGGTAGTCATTTTTGCTGGTTTTTGTTGCACTTCTCTCCACGGTCAATAGGCGCTCCAGAACCAGGGACAAAATCACACCAGTACAGTCCTCCCAGTCTCCTTCCCAAATGCCCAGCAGGACACGCGGCCCTAGAGCAAGGGAGGCTGCCCTGGGAAGGAGACTTTGTCCCTGAAATCTTCACACCTCCTTGCTACGTGTACATCAGTCCATAGAGAAAATTCATTGTTCCAGGTTCTGAAAGGTTGTGGGAAAAGCAAACCAACCCCAGAACGAAAACAAAAACCCCACCAGAGTAACCTTAGGGCACTCCTGGGACTTTGGCATCTGCTATCACTGTTTATTTTCCAGAGAATAATATGCATTGGCCAATGCAGCCCCTCAATTGTCTCCTCATGGTGTCTGGCATTGCGCGTGCACAGGGAGCTGTCCGGTCGCGTGTCTGTATCGCCCTCTGGTGGCGAGAGAGGGAAGCACAAGCAGCAGGGAAGGTGGAGCCGCTGGCTGTTTGCTGTTGATACAAGCAGCAAGACGGGAGGGGGGGTGCCATCCACTGGTTCCCTTCCTGAATGTGGGGCCAGTGCTGTGGCATAGTAAAGCCACCGCCTGTACTACCAGCATCCCATATGGGCGCTGGTTCGAGTCCCGGCTGCTCCTCTTCCAAGCCAGCTCCCTGCTAATGCACCTGGGAAAGCAGTGGAAGATGGCCCAAGTGCTTGGACACCTGAACCACGTGGGAGACCTGGAAGAAGCTCCTGGCTCCTGGCTTCAGTTTGACCCAGTTCTGGCCATTGTGTCAATTTAGGAAGTGAACCAGCAGATGGAAGATTTCTCTCTCTCTCTCTCTCTCTCTCTCTCTAACTTTGCCTTTCAAATAAAATAAATAAGTCTTTCTTAAAAAAGAAGTGGGTTCTTTCTACAAGTCTGTAGTTCTGACCCACTTGGATTTTAAGAAGCCAAGAGTAGGCCCCCAAGCCAGTGAATTAGGCCAAGACACGCCCCTTTCCTGACCCATGTGACACCACTGGATGGGCCCCAGCGTTTCTCCCTGACTGAGCCTGGCAGCATTGTAATGGATGTGAAAATCCCTCTCAGAGACTCACAGGGAAGTTCAGCCTCCAGCTCACGCCATTCATCCACCTGTACAGTCAGCTCGACCCCATAGCTCAAGTGAACACCAAGAGCTGTGTGCGACCACGTCCGCCACTGTTTAAGTCAATGCTGGGACCATTACTGCAACTGTGGGAACAATGATGATGCAGCCTGCAGTGTAACAGCTCTGAGTCCCCACCGCAGCTGCCTACTATGTGCTCCGCCTCCCAGAACAAACAGCACCATGCACCTGCTGCTCAGACGGAGGGGCGAGCTAGGAGGACCAAGGGCAGGTGGAGATGTTGGTGTCGATAACCTACTTACCGCCAACCATCCTGGCTGGGGAGAACTCCGTGTTTCCTACCTGTTCGTGGGTAGGCACCCCATGAGGTCTGAGGCTTCCCAGAGAGCATTTCCCCCATGAGAGAGGGCTCAGGTGTGAAGAGAAAACGGCTGCAGGTAAAATCTAGCATCCAGGAATCCAGGGAGGGAGGGAGGGAGGGAGGGAGGGAGAGAGATGTTCCACCTGCTGGTTCACCCAAATGCTTGCAACAGCCAGGACTGGGCCAGGAACTCCATCTAAGTCACTCACGTGACCCAAGTACTTGAGTCATTGGCGCTGCCTCCTGGGGTGAACATTAGCAGAAACCAGGAACCAGGAGCAGAGCTGGGACTTGAACCCAGACACTCCAGTATGGGATGTGGGCATCCCAAGTGGTGTCTTAACTGCAGTGCCCATGCCCCCCCCCCCATAGAAGCAGCATTTTTAATGTAATTTTTTTAAAGGCAGAGTTAGAAAGTGAGAGAGAGAGACAGAGAGAAAGGTCTTCCTTCCCTTGGTTCATCCCCCCAAATGGCTGCTACAGCTGGTGCGCTGCTCAGATCCGAAGCCAGGAGCCAGGTGCTTCTCCTGGTCTCCCATGCGGGTGCAGGGCCCAAGCACTAGGGCCATCCTCCACTGCACTCCTGGGCCACAGCAGAGAGCTGGACTGGAAGAGGAGCAGCTGGGACTAGAACCCAGAGTACAGGCACCGCAGGTGGAGGGTTAGCCTAGTGAGCTGCGGCGCCAGCCTAATATTATTTACTGTTTAAATTCACATGTTCCTGTCTCCCTGCTCATGGTCCCTGGGTTGCTGACAAACACAGATGATGCCGAATGCTACCAGAATTTGGGCTGCAGGATCACTAAGGCCCAGGGTACCCCCAGCCCCGGCCATGGGCACTGGAGAGATGAGATGGAGAATGGGGGGGGGGGAACGGCAGTGGCCCCAAAGGCGCGCCTGTTCCACCTGGATCAGGCCCGGCAGCAACCAGCCAATTTGGCACAACACACAGATGTTTGCCATCCTACCCAGAACAGAACATGAGACACACAAGAAAAGGAATCCACCCATTAGGACAGATTAGCGCCAGGTTCATTTTCTTTGAAAGCAACAAGAGTCTGACACCCTTTCTGCTCCTCTGGCCTGACTCCATGAGCTCAGGCTGGAATGTGAACTTGAACTTTCGAATGTGTGGCACCACCGACTATAACTCAGTGTAAGCGTACTTTTTATTTTTTTAATTTGATTGAGTGTTCCAATTTACGACGCCCTTCCTGAGGCCGTTGGGTTAAAACAACATGATCTAATGCCATAAAAACCAGCCCCAAAAATGCATAATTTACTCCCAGTAGCGTGAGACCCACTGGATCTGCCCGAAGTACACTTAAACCGTGTTCATCAGCCCAAAGACAAGATGGTTTCTTCCCTCCTCCTTGGCGTCCACATAGCCGATGAAAAGGCTGCTCAGTGTTCCAATGGTGTCTGGAAATGCAGGCTTTCAGGACCAAGCAAGCATGAGAGAGAGCTGAAAAGCAGAGCCTAAGGAGGCTACAATGTCTATCGTGAGCACCTAAGGAGGTTACAATGTCTATCGTGAGCACCTAAGGAGGTTACAATGTCTATCATGAGCACCTAAGGAGGTTACAATGTCTATCATGAGCACCTAAGGAGGTTACTGAGTAAGCTGGAGGCAGATTAGGCCAAGAAGGAAACGAAGCTTAGCCTTTAATAATTAATTCTAATTCCGCAACTCCTGCCAGGAATGTGGGGCGTAAGAACCGTATAATACCCTTGAGAACTTACAGCCAGGAAAGGGGCCAGGGGAAGTGGGGGCTCCACTTGATCCCAAAGGACAGGACCTGGTGGATAGAAAGGAGAAGCAAAGATACCCTTCAGGGAGAGGCAGGGAGCTGTAGTTAAGTGTGGCTACTCAACAATACAGATAGATATCGTACTGGGGTGCCAGGGCCTAGACCAGAGGCTGGGATCTGCCCGTGAACTTGAAATCTCCTGGGAGGAGCAGACAACCAAGCAACATGTAGGGGCTCCACAGCTACTGAAGCACCATTGGGAAGAACTGAGTGGAGGGAGGAAGTTAGGGTCCCAGGAAGTGAAAACACACCGTCGCTGGGGCTGGTGTTCCGGCACAGCAAACGGGGCCATTTGTGATGCGGATATCCCACAGCATAATCCTGCATCATCTAGCCACCTACGAACGGGCTTGGGAAGCAGTGGGTGATGGCTCAGGGGCTTGGGCCCCTGCCACCCATGTGGGACACCAGGATGGCGGCCACATTTACACAAAACAAAATAGACTTTCAGGCAAAAGCTGTCACAGGACACAAATAATCATAAAGGCAATGATAGAAGGGTTAAAATTCTCCAAGAAGGTGGAACAGTCACAAATATGTACATACTCAACATCAAAGCACCAGGGGCTGGTGCTGTGGTGCCGGTGCCCACCCCAGAGAAGCAGCGTTTTTAATGTTCATATTGTTTGAGTACATCCGATCCAGCTCTCTGCTGTGGCCTGGGAAAGCAGTGGAGGATGGCCCAAGTCCTTGGGTCCTGCACCTGCATGGGGGACCAGGAAGAAGCTCCTAGCTCCTGGCTTCGGATTGGTGCAGCTCCAGCTGTTGTGGCCAATTGGGGAGTGAACCAGCAGATGGAAGACATCTCTCTCTCTCTCTCTCTCTCTCTCTCTCTCTCTCTCTCTCTCTCTGTGTGTGTGTGTGTGTGTGTGTGTAACTCTCAGTTTCAAATAAATAAATAAATAAATCTTTTTAAAAAAAGAACAAATCATACCACATATGTTTTCCAACTACAAAGGAATAAAACCTGAAATAAATAGCAAAAACTTGGACATTGACAATATGTGGAAGTTAAACAGCACACTCTGGAACTCAGACTTTCAAATATCAAAAATAAACAAATCTTTAAAAGAGAAGACAAAGATTCCATGGAGTGGGGAACTGTTAGAAATAATCAAGGAATTCGGCTACGTTGAAGGGTAACAAAATCAGGTACAAATATCAGTTGCATTTCTTTTCTTTTTAAAGATTTATTTATTTGTAGAGTTAGAGAGAGAGAGAGAGAGAGAGAGAGAGAGAATCTTCCACCTGCTGGTTCACTCCCCAGATGGCCACAACAGCCAGGGCTGGGCCAGACCGAAGAGGAACTTCACCCAAGTCTCCTGCATTGGTGGCAGAGGCCCAAGCACTTGGGCCATCTTCCACTGCTTTCCCAGGTGCATTGGTAGGGAGCTGGGTCGGAAGTGGAGCAGCCGGGACATGAACCAGCCACCGTATGGGATTCGGGCACTGCAGGAAGCAGCTTAACGCACCACACCACAGCGCTGGCTCCTCAGTTGCATTTCTGTACATGAAAAACAAATAATCTGAAAAGGAAATCAATAAAAACATCCCAATTACAATAGCATCAAAAAGAATAAAATACTTAGGAATACACTTCAAGGAGGGAAAGATGTGTATGCTGAAAGCAACGTAGCTTTGCCAAAAGAAATTGAAGATGACAGAAATTAACAGAAAATCTGTGGTTATGGATTAGAGGGCTTTATTGTTAAGATATGCAAATACTTGGGGCCAGTGCTGTGTAGCAACAGGTTAAAGCCCTGGCTTGAAGTGCCGGCATCCCATATGGGTACCAGTTCTAGTCCCAGCTGCTCCATTTGTGATCCAGCTCTCTGCGGTGGCCTGGGAAAGCAGTAGAAGATGGCCCAAGTCCTTGGGCCCTCGCACCCACGTGGGAGACCCAGAAGAAGCTCCTGGCTCCTGGGTTTGGATTGGTGCAGCTCCTGCCATTGCGGCCAATTGGGGAGTGAATCATTGGATGGAAGACCTCACTCTCTTTCTGCCTCTCTGCTCTCTGTGTAACTCTGACTTTCAAATAAATTAATTTTAAAAAAAAGAAAGAGAAAAACCAGAATTCATTTGAAATTGCAGGACTTAGGATAGACCAGTCTTGAGGAAAGAGAATAGGGCTGGAGCCCTCACACACCCTGACTTCCAAACAGGCTACCAAGCTGCAGTCACTAAAGCAGTGTGGTACAGTCTTGAAGACTGACATACATAGGCTGGCACTGTGGCGCAGTAGGTTAAGCCATCGCCTGTGCCACCAGCATCCCATATGGTTGCTGGTTCGAGTCCCAGCTACTCCACCTCTGATCCAGCTCCCTGCGAATGCACCTGGGAAGGCAGCAGAGGATGGCCGAAGTGTTTGGGCCCCTGCACCCACATGGGAGACCTGAAAGAAGCTCCGGACTTTGGCCTGGCCCATCGCAGTCACTGCAGCCATTTGGGGAGTGAATCAGTGCATGGAAGCTTCTTTTCCCGCTTTCCTTCTCTCTCTCTCTCTGAGTCTGCCTTTCAAATAATCTTAAAACACACACACACACACACACACACACACACACACACCTGACATATAGACCAGAAATAACGCCATGAATGTCCACTCAAATCATCTTCAACAAGGCTGCTATGAGTCTATGGCAGCAGAAAGAGAACCTTATCAGCTGTGTGAGGACCACTGGGCAGGTGTGCGAGAATCAGGAAATCAGACCCCTGTCTCCTACCAGCCACACAACCCCCTCTAAGGTGGCTGTCTGGTCTAGAGATGATCTGCTGCTCAGGACATGTGCCCCCACGTCAGCGCGCCTGGGTGTGAGTCCCAGCGTCCTGCTAACGTGCACTTCTGGGAAGAAGCAGGTGATCAGGTGGCGGCTCAAGCATTTGGGTCCCTGCCACTTACATGGGAGACCTGGATTGGATTTCTAGCTTCATTCACTTTGGTCTGGCCCAGCCATGGCTGTTGTCAGCATCTGGGGAGTGAACCAGTGGATGAAGAGTCACTCTGCCTCCCTTCCTCTCTCTCTCTCTCTCTCTCAAAAAAAAAAAAAAAAAAAAAAAAACCAAGAAAAAATTTTTTAAAGATTTATTCATTTCAGCCGGTGCCGTGGCTCACTAGGCTAATCCTCCGCCTTGTGGCGCCGGCACATCGCGTTCTAGTCCCGTTTGGGGCACCGGTCCTGTCCCAGTTGCCCCTCTTCCAGGCCAGCTCTCTGTTGTGGCCCGGGAGTGCAGTGGAGGATGGTCCTAGTGCTTGGGCCCTCACCCCATGGGAGACCAGGAGAAGCACCTGGCTCCTACCTTCAGATCAGCATGGTGCGCCGGCCGCGGCGGCCATTGGAGGGTGAACCAACGGCAAAGGAAGACCTTTCTCTCTGTCTCTCTCTCTCACTGTCCACTCTGCCTGTCAAAAAAAAAGATTTATTCATTTCTCTGAAAGGCAGAGTTACTGAGAGAGAGAGAGAGAGAGAGAGAGAGAGAGAGAGAGATTTTCCATCCGCTGGTTCACTCCCCAGATGGTTGCAATGGCCAGAGCTGCACCGATCTGAAGCCAGGAGCTTCTTCTGAGTCTCCCATGTGGGTGCAGGGACCCAAGGACTTGGGCCATCTTCCACTGCTTTCCCAGGTCATAGCAGAGAGCTGGATCAGAAGTGGAGCAGCTGGGACTTGAACTAGCACCCATATGGAATGCCAACACTACAGGTGGCGGCTTCACCCGCTACACCACAGCACGAGCCCCAAGACAAATTTTTAAAAAATAAACTCTGAACGTAAAACATGAAACTCCTAGAAGAAAGCACAAAGGAAACCGCATCACCTGGTGACATGGAGCAGGTGTGTTAGCTGAGGTCCCTCTTCCGAAGGCACTAACCCCATCATGGGGACCCCACCCATCCGACCCCAGTCACCTTCCATAAAGCCCGCCTCCAGACACCATTAACAAGCGACTGTGGCTGTTTCCAGTGCACAACCCTTTGGGGACGCCTTTAGACCACAGTGTGCTCCAAATCAGCCTGTCCCAACACATCCTGCAGCCAGACCTGGGTTCATGATGGGAGGCGGTGGGAAGTGGGTCTCTCTGGCCACAGGCCTTGGGATTTTTTCCGAGTGGTTAGAGAGCTTCGTGCAACAGCCAGGCACGTCCTCTCCACAGGTTCCACGTTGCTTGGACAATTTGCTTCTCTATTCCTTCCCCATGTCCCAGTCTGCCCATCAGTGTGTGCACATCTCAGCAGCATGTCCACAGCGTCTCAGAACGGTGACCTCAAGGATCTCTCCCAGGTCTGGAAGCTAATTCTATAACTCCATACCAAAGGATACAATTGAAGTCAACACAAGAGGTACAAGCGACCAGGGAAGTGCAATGCACAAGGCCAGCGCCCAAAAGGCTGCAAATCTGAGAGCAGCGCAGGCACAGGCTGGGGGTGACAGCGCCAGAACTGTCCCACTCAGCAGCAAGAGAAGGGGTCAGACAGAGCTGTGATGCATCGTGTCCCAGCTGCCTCTAGTTTCAGGGCAGGAGAATTTATTCTATCAACAAACCCCTGCTGAGCCCTTACTGTGTGCCGGATTGTATTCTAGATGGTAGCTCTCAGCAAACAAAGATCCTGCCCTGTAAATAAAAACAATAATAATAAAAAAGCAATGCAAGTTCTCTTCTGGAGGCTCCCAGGTGACCTCATGTAGACTCAGAGAGTGATAAATGCTGTGTGGGAAATGTGCAGTGACAGGAGAATGAGTGACCAGGGTCAAGCCCAGTCTCAGAAGGTGCGAAGGAATCAGCCAGAGAGAGGACACAGGTAAGGCGGGCGTTTGCTCAGCAGGGTGGGAGAGGCGGGGTGGGGGCGGGGGCAGAAGTCATTGGGAACCCTGAGTCCTGTCCACTCCACTTAGCGGGGAGGCTGACAACCCCCCCCACCCCCAGGGACCACAGGGTGTTCTGGAAGCTTGGTGAGGCAGCCAGTGTCTGCAGCCACACTTAATTCCAGGTGGCTGTGTGCCAATATTGATTCTCTCTCTCTTTTTTAAAAGATTATTTGAGAGGTAGAGTTATGGATAGTGAGAGGGAGAGACAGAGAGAGAGAGGTCTTCCATCCGCTGGTTCACTCCCCAGTTGGCTGCATTGGCTGGAGCTGAGCTGATCCGAGGCTAGGAGCCAGGAGCTTCCTCTGGGTCTCCCACATGGTGCAGGGGCCCAAGCGCTTGGGCCATCCTCCACTGCCTTCCCAGGCCATACCAGAGAGATGGATCGGAAGCGGAGCAGCCAGGACTCAAACTGGACTCTGTTACGGGATGCTGCTGTTAAAACTGTCCACTGTGCCACAATGTGAGCCTCTCTCATTTGAAAGACACACACACACACACACACACACACACACACACACACAGCGCTTTCCTCTATCCACTGGCTTACCCCTGCAAGTGTCCTCAACAGCCAGAGTTGGGCCAGGCTGAAACCAGGGGCCAAGGACACTGTCCAGGTCATCCACAAGGGTGACAGGGACCCACGCAGTTGAGCCATCACCTGCCGGCTTCCAGGGTGCACACTGGCAGGAAGCCAGAACTGAACCCCGGGCGCTCCAATACGCAATACCCATGTCTTCAGTGACCCTTACCCGCTCACCGACACCTGCTGTGCACGTGATGGAATCCAAGGCGGTCTGCTCTGGCTCTGCCCGTGGTGGGACGTGTGTGAATTAGGATAGGATCCCTGTCGCTTTGCCCCTTTTCAGGGTCTCCCCGAAGCTCTGCGTTTCCTCTCCCAGTATGACCACCCCTCTCTCCCTCCCTGCTTTCCGGGAACAGTGCTGAATGCAGCCCAATGCTGCCACCTGGTGTCGGCAGCGGAACCACGCAGGCAGGTGCCGCACACCCCTCCATGCCGCGGCGATG
Source organism: Sylvilagus floridanus (assembly GCA_949820135.1). Classification (NCBI taxonomy): domain Eukaryota; kingdom Metazoa; phylum Chordata; class Mammalia; order Lagomorpha; family Leporidae; genus Sylvilagus; species Sylvilagus floridanus. Next base: position 18,208,232 of record OX463240.1, on the reverse strand, counting down.
GCAGGAGCAGCTTTAAAAGGTTTGCATTTCTCTTGTGACTGCAAAAGGACACACTCTCTGTACAATGTTGAAGTGTGTTTGTAAAGAATCGACTCCAGGGGTCGGCCCTGTAGCATAGTGGGTAAAGCCACTGCCTGCAGTGCCGGCATCCCATATGGGCGCTGGTTTGAGACCCGGCTGCTCAACTTCCGATCCAGCTCTCTGCTGTGGCCTGGGAAAGCAGAAGAAGATGGCCCAAGTGCTTGGGCCCCTGCACCACGTGGGAGACCCGGAAGAAGCTCCTGGCTCCTGGCTTCAGACCAGCGCAACTCTGACCATTGTCATCTGGGGAGTGAACCAGCAGATGGAAGACCACCCTCTCTCCACCTCTCCTTTTCTCTGTAATCTCTAAAAAAAAAAAAAAAAAAAAATCTGAAAGCCTGCTTACATAGTGGAAAGCCCAGTTTACCCTGCTTTGACCTCCATGCAGCTACTTCTTAGTGGTTTTTATGCTCAAATCCCATCAGATTGCATGTGCTCTTTAAAAAATTACTCATTTGAGGCCAGCGCCGCGGCTCAATAGGCTAATCCTCTGCCTGCAGCGCCGGCACCCCAGGTTCTAGTCCCGGTCAGGGCGCCGGATTCTGTCCTGGTTGCTCCTCTTCCAGGCCAGCTCTCTGCTATGGCCAGGGAGTGCATTGGAGGATGGCCCAAGTGCTTGGGCCCTGCACCTGCATGGGAGACCAGGAGAAGCACCTAGCTCCTGGCTCCTGCCATCGGACGATCGCGGTGCGCCGGCTGCAGCGCGCCGTCCGCGGCGGCCATTGGAGGGTGAACCAACGGCAAAGGAAGACCTTTCTCTCTGTCTCTCTCTCTCTCTCACTGTCCACTCTGCCTGTCAAAAAAAAATTAAAAAAAAATGTTTTGTTCATTTATTTTCATTTTTACTTGGAAGGCAGAGACCAAGAGAGCGATCTTCCATCTCGGGGCCGGCACTGTAGTGTAGCCAGTAAAGCCACTGCCCTGCAGTGTTGGCATCCCAATATGGGTGCTGGTTCAAGTCCCGGCTGCTCCACTTCCGATTCAGCTCTCTGCTGTGGCCTGGGAAAGCAGAAGATGGCCTAACTCCTTGGGCCCCTGCACCTGCGTGGGAGACCTGGAAGAAGCTCCTGGCTCCTGCTTGGTTAAGTTCCAGCCATTAAGCCCATTTCAGGAGTGAACCAGCAGCTGGATGACCTCTGTGTGCCTCTGCCTCTAACACTGCCTTTCAAAAAAAAAAAAAATTCCTCCATCTGCTGGTCACTCCTCAAATGCCAGCCAGGGATGGGCCAGGCTAAACCCAGAAGCCTAGGACTCCATATGGGTGTCCCACATGAGTGGCAGACTCAAGCCACTATCTGCTGCCTCCCAGGGTGCACACTGGCAGGAGTCTGGACCTCAGGTGCGGGAGCTGGGACTCAAGCCAGGCACTGTGATACGGGATGCAGACGTCCTAAGCGGCCGCTTAACTGCCTGCTAGGTTTTAGTCTCTACGCAGCAAAAATTCATCCTTGCACTGCATGGCACCCAGCTTTCGTATCTTTGATTAGGAGCAAACACACCCATTTCCTCTATTTTTTAATAAAACTTTAACATTTATTGTCTGACTCCAGGACTCACTGTGACAAGACAGAGATCTAGGTTTGTGACTTCCCTCGTCGGATATGTCTTCTTTCCACAATAATCGGAAATATTACCTTCGCCACACCCTCAATTTCACACTCTATTTTGTCTGTCTTGGACTACTGCATTCTCACACTTTGTCTACTGATTACATGATTTGTACATTTTAAGTATTAAGATGTATACTACATAGCATGTGGTTTTACTTAAATACGTGCCCATCAGCCTTTCAATCAAGAATTTCCTAATAATCTGTACATTTTCCTAAACATAGGTATCATCCTCCCACATTAAAAAATCCTAGTGGTGTTTTACTTGAAATACATTGAACATATTGAGATTTTATCAAAGACGCACATTTTCTTTCAGGGGTTTTCTATTTCCCCAATGGAAAAACTTTGCTGTTTTTTCACATGGACTGCATCCATGCCTTAAGTTTACTGCCATCATCTAAATTTTTACTTCCACTTTATTTTTTAAAACTTTGAGATGCAGAGATGGGGGAAGGAACCAAAGGAAGGGAAAGAGATCGCTACTCAAATGTTCACAAAGCTAGGAAGGGGCCAGGTTGCAGGTAGCAGCCACACAGGTGGTAGGGGCTCAGCTATGTGCCGCTGCTGCCACCCAGGGTCTATGTCCCTCCGCAGGCAGTGGAATCAGGGGCTTGAGCCCAGGCACTTTGAATCAGGACACAGGTGTGCCAGGCGGCGTATTAATCCCCTGCCCAGAGCTACTGATTTCTGGTTGCTAAACGTGTAACTAGAGACCTTGCTGGGTTCCCTTTTAATTGTTCTACTTCCTAACGGTTACAGCTGACTGCAGTCTCTTTCCTTCCTCCATGCCCAGGTTCACAGCTCGTTTTTTTCCTGTTTGGTTGCTTTGGCTGCTGCTGCTCAACACTGGCTCTGGGATGCTCTGTTCAGCCTCTCTCACCTTCGCGCGTCAGCCCAGGGTCCTGTCATCAGGAGGCCTCTTCCAGGCTGCATGACCTACAACACCCGTGTCAGTCTCTATTTTCCTCTTGGCAGTGTCTACTGTACATTACTTATCGAATCCCTGTTTTATTTTCTGTTTACAGTTCAGCTTTTGCCTTCACTTAAATGTAAGCTTAACTAGCACCAAGAACTTGCTCTGCCTAGAGACAGCACCCAATTTTCCTCCCTTCTACATTCTTCCAGCAGGTGCCATGAACCTATCTGAAACACTGAGGAGAGAGAGGGTGAGATGGGGGGGGGGTGGGGGGGGATGCCTCATCTCTGCTCTCCATCTCTGGTTCACTCCCTCAAGTGTCTCCAACAGTCCGGGCTGGCCCAGGTCCAGGGCAGGAGCCTGGAAGTGAATCTGGATCTCCCAGTGGGCAGTCAGGAACCTGAAGAGTTGAACCATCACCTGCTGCTTCCCAGAGCACACATCAGCCCAAATCACGAGTGAATGGGCCTGGACGAGATCATGCAGGCAGAATGCACTGACGGACACCCCCAAAATTCAGGGGTCAGGGGGAGGATGGCACGGAGCACTCACAACAGGACCTGAAGAATCCCAAGTACAAATCAGCACTTTCACTCAGAGGACTGAGAAGCCGTAGGACTGAAATGTTCCAACTGCCACTAAACCTCCAGCAGTAATCTGGTTGCTTAATTTCCTTACTCAGTGGCAACGCATGCATTTCTAAGGTTGCTTCAAAAGCAGTTCTGAAGCGACTGCACCAAACAGGTGGCACTTCCCAGTGTCACGCCGTACACATCACAACAGAAACCTGTGCATCCAATCCAATGGCCAACCGCAGCGGCTTCAAACCCTAGACTCCTGGGGACGCGGTTTCTCCCTGCCCTGCCCTCTTTTCACAGCCGACCTTAAAACAGGGAAACTGGTTCGGAAATGCTAACAATTCATTCTTTGCAAGGCTCCAAGCACCTCATTCCCAAGATTTTACAAGTGCAAGACATTTACATGATTGAGGGGGGGAATTGGTTTATTATAAGTATACTGTTTCAAAAACCATGGCGCTTTCTCATTATGCTTAAAATCTAGAATTTAGCCCAAATTTTATAGCTAAAATGGAAAAAAGGAAAGGAAGGTGGCTCTCCAGGGAGGACACAATATATTTTGTTACAACAGCAACTTTAAAGTCTGCATATAGGCTAATCCTTAAACAAGAAAAAATAAAAACACAAATCCTAAGATTCCCTGAATGCCTAGCTGGTATTTCTATTAAATTATGTAGGATGTGGAGCTGTCACTGTGGCACAGTGGGTTAACACCCTGGCCTGAAGCGCTGGCATCCCATGTGGGCGCCGGTTCTAGTGCCAGCTGCTCCACTTCTGATCCAGCTCTCTGCTATGGCCTGAGAAAGCAGAAGATGGCCCAAGTCCTTGGGCCCCTGCACCCACATGGGCGACCCAGAAGAAACTTTTGGCTCCTGGCTTCAGATCGGCACAGCTCCAGCTGTTGCAGCCAATTGGGAAGTGAACCACTGGATAGAAGATCGCTCTCTGACTCCTTTATGTAACTTTTTCAAATATATAAATAAAAAAAAAAATTATGTAGGGTATGTGTTTGAATCCATAGCAACAGACCAACTACGTAAAGAACATTCTAGAATGTTATGTCTGTATTAACATACTTCACAGCTTACCTCAACCAAAAGTGGATCAATAAACATTTCCACATAAAATTTTGTTTCAAAAATTCACCACTAATAATAAATTTCAAATTCTAAGTATACATGACTAGCTCATTTAGGGATGTTAAACATTTTTAAAACAAAGGAGTAACAGTGATACAGATTAATAAACTAATAAAATCAAATTCAGGGTTACCTAAACCACCAGTCAAGCTGCCATTCCACCGGGACGCACCTGCTGATGACATCATCTGCTCACTTCTTTCTAGGAAAGGCTGAGAAGGGCTCTACTTCAACAGCTTTCAGGGTCTCATTTACACACACTATACACATCCCCCACAGGGATGGCCGTTTCATGATGAGCTAATCCCTATTTGCCTTTTCTTATATCTATTAGTATTAGGTTGCAAGGAAAAAGTTTTCAGCGAAAAGTCCTCTTAACTACACAAGAACATTTTTTTGATAAAATATCCAAAGCACTACTGCTTAGTTTTCCAAAATTTATTGAGAAATCTGCACGAGTCCATCTTAAACATCGGAACACAACAGTGGCTTCTGACATCAAAGGCAGCTTGCCGTCGAGAGCAGATTATCTGTCCCAACAGGAAACCAAAGCCTCCAAGTTAGACGCTAAGAGTTTCAAGTTAAAAAGACTCTGGGGGCTGGTGTTGTGCCCAAGTGATAAAGCTGCCATTTGTGTTGCCAGCTCCGGTATGGGTGTCGGATGCTGTCCTGGCTGCTCCATTTTCAATCCAGCTTCCTGCTGGTGGCCTGAGAAAGCAGTGGGAGATAGCTGAAGTGCTTGGTCCCTGCTCCCCATGTGGGAGACCCAGATGAAGCTCCTGGCTCCAGCCTGGCTCAGCCCGTGTCACTGCAGCCATCTGGGGAGTGCACCAGCAGATGGAAGATTCTGTCACGCTCTTTCAGTACATAAATCTTAAAATCTGCATACAGAAACCCTCGTGATTTGACACGACACTGGCAGTGTCAGCCTAAGGCCACATAACTAACACTTTAGCAAAGAAAAAAAGAAAGCCAAGGTAATTTTATAGTAGCAATAGTTTCTTTTTTATTTTAATATACTTTAGGAAACAATATACAAAGCTGAGCTTTCCCACCATTTTCCGATAACAGCAGGAAGCTCCAATTACACAAATTTAGCATTTTGTGATGGCTAAGAACAGCAGTCAGCACCAGACTTGAACAGTCAGCTACAGCACAAACATCCTTCAACAGGAAATGTCAGAGGAGCGAGACAGGCAAACCAGGGCTTAACGAATGACAACCACTTGGGAAGTGACTTCCTCATTCTTGTTGAATTCTGTATCGCATTAAATATCTCATACACAACTTCCCGTAAATATGCTTTAAACAAAACCTCCCTTTAGGAACTGCTTCAATTAACTATAAATATTCAACAAGAATAGTTTCTGATCAAGAATCCCCAGGTAGTTCAAATTCTAATATGCACTGACCGAAGGAAAAGAAAAATAACAATTTTGTTTGTTTTAACATGTTTATTACAACAGATACAATTCACATCTGACGAGCGGTGTTTCCTGCTTCCCCTCCCGCAACCACGTTCATGGGCCATTTCCTCACAGTGGAGCCATCACTGTCCTTCCAGCACACATGCCCAGCAGTACTTTCAAGTCCATTCTTACAGGGTGCAAATGGATTTCAATAATTTATACAAACAAGTGGGTTATGCTCAATCACTGCAATTGTAAGCTACTGTACACAGGAATGAAAAGGTTATAGAAAAGTGCCATAGCAACAGTGCCTCAAGAAAGGAGGAAAAGAGGAGCCTTACAAAATGGATAAAATCAGATCAGGATTTCAGAGGGAAATGGAACACACGGGAAATGAAAACATTTCTCTGCAAACAAATGGAGAAGCACTGCTCTCGATCAGGTGCAGGTGTGGAGACGGTTGTTGGATGGTATTTGTACACTGCCTGTATGGTTCAAAGTCGTATCCTTAGACACAGATCGCCTGGCGCTTGCACTCAATTTTTGAAAATGCAAGATTTCTGAATGATAAATTAACCCCCCCGATTTTTTTTTTTAAAAAAAGCTAATTTTGCAGACAGGTTTCCATGTAAAAGGCTAGGTATTTAGCCACCTCAGCATTGATTAGTTTTGGATGTCTAAGCTCTGTTACACATGGCTTCCCATGGCTTCACTCTACAAAACATATTTACAACGTGAAGAATACATCTACAAGAAATCTACACTTCAAGGGTTTTACAAATCAATCTTGTATCTTCCCCCTGAATCGACTCTCACAGACCCCGACCCCTTGTCATTTCCTTTGCCCAGCTTAACGGTCCAAAGTCTACTTAAATGCAGCTCAAAAATGTTAAGATTGGGCAATAGATTTACAGTTCCTGTACTCAAAAACCATGTGCAATTGTTCACATCTTCACACCATGAAGGAATTTTGATTTTTTAGCTTTTCGAGTTCCTTAATTTGTTGTCTCAAAAATAGTATCCTGAAAAAGAAAAGCAGACATCAGACCCTGTGTGTACATACACTTGTACAGAAGAAACGAACTTTCTCACCATACTAGGAGCTTATAAATGAGTCGTTAACTATTAACTTTTGAATTACATTGCTTTAAGGCAAAGTAACTATTGACACATGCTACATACTAAAGGGTGGGGATGACAAGAACTAGAATATTTCTTAGTTTTGTAACAATTTCTCAATTATTACTTTAAATATACAAAATGATTTATGCGGCTGGCATTGAGGCACAGCAGGTTAAGTCACCACTTGCAACAACCACATCCTGCATCCGAGTGCCAGTTCAAGACCTGGCTGCTCTGTTTCCAACCCAGTTACCTGCTAAGGCACACACAGGACGGCAGTGGATGATGGTCCATAAGTGCCTGAACCCCTGCTACCCACGTGGGAGACCAGGATGGAGTTGGATTCCTGGCTTCGACCTGGCCCAGACCCGGCTGTTGTAGTCATTTGGGGAGTGAATCAGTGGATGAAAACCAACCCCCACCTGCCTCTGTCTGTCACTATGGAGTTGCTTTGCATACCAAATTAATGAATAAATGAATGCTCTTTAAAGAATTGTTTTAAAACATATTGCTTTATACACTATTAGCACTTCTTAAATTTTTTAAAAAATTTCATTTGAGAGAATAACAAGAGAGAGGGAGAGACAGAGAGAAAGGTCCTTCATCTCCTGTTTCACTACCCAAATGGCTGCAACAGCTGGATCCAAAGCCAGGAGCTTCTTGTGGGTCTCACATGCCAGTGCAGGGACCCAAGCACCCTGGGCCATCCTCTACCGCTTTCCTAGACCATAGCAGAGAGCTGGATTCAAAGAGGAGCAGCTGTGACACGAACCAGTATCCACATGGAATGGCAGTGCCACAGGCAGAGGCTTAACCTACTGCGACAAGCGCCGGCCCCTATTATCACATTTAAAAAAGGCAATATATCTTAAACATAAGAGAACATGAGATGAACCTGTGTCATACATGTGTTCTGGCCCACAATATTTTAAGACTAGAATTAACTAGGTTCAAGAGGCTAATTTTTTAAAAATATCTACTGTTTATTTGAAAGGCAGAGCTGGGGGTGAGGGGTGGGGAAAGATATCTCCAATCTACTGGTTCACTTCCCAAATAGCCAGGGCAAGCAGAAGCCAGCAGCCTGGAAGTCCATCCTAGTCTCCAACACGTGTGTAAGGACCCAAGCACCTGGGCCATCTTCTGCTGCTTTCCCAGTGCATTAGTGGGTAGCTGGGATCAGAACTGGAGCAGCCAAGGCTCAAATGGGATGCTAGCATCACAGGTGGGGGCTTAAGCCCCCATGTCACAATGCAGCTTCCAAGAGGCTAATCCTTTGCAAGAACAATCTCAACAGGAACATGAACATTTTGAAGACTTTAAAATTAAAGTACAAATCCCACAGTTTAGTGATCTGGATTTACATGGACTCCAACATTTCTCCTCTCCTGTGACCTATAATACTTGTCACCTACATGGGTGAATCAGATACTGGCTTGATACTTGGTTGTGTATACCTTTTTCCTTAGATGCAGTAATAAATAGAATGATTTCCTAAAAGTCAAATGATCTGCCTAGCAAGGCAAAATGAAGTTTCGTTTGTCAGAACAACTCTCAGAACGCTAAGGTAACAGAATCCCAACTGATGGTCATAAAAGCAATTCCAGATAGTTCAGTCATTGAAAATACTAAAAACTCACTTTCCAAGTTTAATATATCCCAACTTTGTTATCTGGCAAATATTTTGTTTTCATGACAAGATTAATCCTATGACCCGGTGGCATATACAACATTTGTACTCAATCTTTAAACAGACATTAAAAATGCTTGTGTTATTTATTGGGACTTACAAGTTCTGGTTAGGGGGAATAACTAAAGAAATTGGAGAACTGAGCGAGCAGATCTGGCATGCCACGATGTGCCAGCCATCACCAACAGGTCCCTTGGAAATCATCATCTAGCTAGGAATTTGAAATTTCAGCACTAGAGTGCTCATCCTGAGAGAGACAACTACTGCTGTCAACATTCTCCTTTTTCAATGATCTAGTGCTGGGGCCTACAGAGTTGTAAGAGAAAAAGACTAAGAAAGCACTTACATGGTTAAGAGATAAAATTTCATGATTATTTACCAGGAATGTTAAATTATGAAGTTACAGAATGATGATAAAAGAGGTTTTCTACATAAAATTTAATTACTTCAATTTAAAATACAGCAGTCCCCCATTTATCTATGGTTTCACTTTCCCCAAAGCTTCAGGGTCGCTTGAGGTTAAAAAATATTCCCTGGAAAATTTCAGAAACAAGGTGCTCCTAAGGTTTGCAACGGCCACGGTTCCAAGTGCCTGGATGAAGTGCATCCTCATCTGCTCTTGGGGTGTGAAGCACCTCCCGCCACCCCGCACACCACGGTGCCCGCTCCTGCCAGCAGACCAGCATGGTGCCTAAAGTAACCCTTTACTTCACTGCACATGTCGCAAAGCACACGAGTAGTGATGAGGCCAGTTCCGGCAAAGAGAAGGCACAGGATGCAGAAAACAGAATTCATCTTCGGGGCCAGTGCTGTGGCATGGTGGGTAAAGCTGCCGCCTCTAGTGCTGGGATTCCATGCAGGTGCCAGTTCAAGTCCTAGTTGCTCTTCTGATCCAGCTCTCTGCTATGGCCTGGGAAAGCTGCAGAAGATGGTGCAATTCCTTGGGCCCCTGCACTCTCATGGGAAACTTGGAAGAAGCTCCCAGCTTCGGACTGGCTCAGCTCTGGCCATTTCAGCCATTTGGGGAGTGAACAGTGAATGAAGACCCCTCTCTCTCTCTCTCTCTCTCTGCCTCTCTGTAGCTCTGCCTTTCAAATAAATAAATAAATCTTTAAAAAAAAAAAAAAAAGGAAGCAATCCATCCTAGCTTCACTGACACACCTCAAACCACAGAAGTCAGTGGTGAGCGCTGAGGACGGAAGAGGGTCGCTTTCCATGATCACAACCACTGACCGGGGGCTACCAGAACGGACCCAAGCGGGTCAAGGGCATAGGGGTGGAGAAACTGTACGGAACTCTAAGAAACATAAAAATGTCAACAGAAAACCTACCTTTGCTCTCGCAAAGTTGCTTGAATTTCACAGACTCGAACTAAAGATCTTAAGTTTTTTAATTCAGTACAGATTTCTGACATATGAACACTTCCCATATTGTGGGCTTCTTCACGCAATCTTGATGCCTGTAATAAAACACGAAGTACATTATAAAAGACGTCTGCATACAGAAACACTGTTTCTAAGTGAAACTTATTACAGAATAATGCTCCTTAAAATCTGCAAAAATGCTGGTCAAGAAGTTGGAGGCGAGGTGTATGGGATGGCAGATTTCTCTTAAGAAACTATGACTAATCATGGAAAACAGTAATTTTAAATTCCCTCTTCAGGTCTTTTAGGAAAACAGGCTTTCCAGTACCAGGATGAGGGGCTCAGTAACGTGTGGTTAATACAATGTCGGCTCAGGTAAGGACGATCATGATCCCAAGTTCAGGTGTAATGCTGACAGCAGACCACTGCTACATGTGTTTCAGGAGACACAATACATCCTCTGTGAGCTTTCAGAACACCCCAGATGGTCAGTTATAAAAAAGGCAAATGGCAGGGCCGGAGCTGTGGTGCAGTAGGCTGAGCCTCAGCCTGTGGCACCAGCATCCCATGTGGGTGCCATTTTGTGTCCCAGTTGCTCCTCTCCCAGTCCAGCTCCCTGCTATGGCTTGGGAAAGCAGCGGAAGATGACCCAAGTGCGTGGGCCCCTGCACCTGTGTGGGAAGAAGCTCCTGATCAGCTCAGCTCCGGCCGCTGCGGCTATTTGGGGAGTGAACCAGCAGATGGAAGACTTTTCTGTCTTTAACTCCGCCTCTCAAATAAATTAATAATAATAAGTTAAAAAAGGGAAAATGGCAGTAACTGCAATGTCCTTAGCTGCTGGTGGGAGTCATGGGATGAATATTCTTTACAGATTTCAGAGCCACCAGAGCGGCAGAGTGGAAAAGCACACTGGCTCTGAGCCACATCCCTGGATCAGGTTACCATCCAGGGGTAGCTTACTAAGTGGCAGGGGCCTCAACAGCAACACAGGCAAACTCACCAGGTGCGCTGCTCAGCAGTTTCACGCAATGGAGAAAATAAACGTTAAGCCACTTAGCATAGACCTAAAGGCTGAGGACTTGATGATGGTGGTGGCTACAAAACTATTAAAATATTTGTCAGTTTTTTCATCAATTACTCTATAAGTAGAACACATCAAATTAATCAGAAACTAGCTATGAGCATCTTCAAAAAGTTTACGAGCAGTGCGCATTCATTTAATTTCACTTTCCGAAGTCCTACTGTTTAGCTTAAATTCTGTGGTCCAGATGAGAACAGAGCTTTGCCAGGCACCCACGGCCGTACCTGCTTCTCTGCGTGGTCTGCAGGCCAGCCCTGGACGTGTTTGATGAGACTCTCGTTGAAGTGTGCTGCTAGTGTGGGCGTTAACGAACAAGCAGGGCGGGCAGATGAATTCTGGGGTACGACTGCTGCATTTGATGCGTTACTACTAGAAGTGTGGTTTGGACCAGGCGACGGACTTCTCTGGCTACTAGAAGAGAAAAGAGAACTGAGTGTGTGGTATGTTCAAAAGGAGTTTCTAGGTATCCTAGAAATTGCCTGTTAATCTTCCATTAATTTAAAGATATCCAAATTCCTAAGAAAAATGTTGTTTTAATGTCAAATAAAATTAACAACCCAAAGAATACTTTTATCATGTATTCCTCAACACATCTGGGGGCCGCTAGGGGGAGGGGCTAACACTACTGTCAGCAGCTCTCCAAGGATGAGCACACAGCCTGCCGACTTAGCTCACCACACAACTATCGAGACAGTGACTAAGAAATGGCCATCTGATAGCAAGACACAGCTGAGGGTTGTGCGCCGTATCTGTTGGGATAAGGAGGGAAAAATACATGTCTTTGTCCAACATCGGAACAAAGTACTGAATCAGGGAAAGAAATAACGTGAAGCAGAAAACAGGCATTTTGACAGGGCACCACTGAATGGGTACAGTAGCAAAACAAGACCAAAAAGGAACCCTCTGAGATTGGTTATCTTCTTTAAATCTGAATGGTTTGGGCCAGGGTTTGGGGATATGGTGATGCGAACCAAAACTTTAATCACCCAAGTTGATTTCCTACCTGCTTCACCAGACTTGGCTCTGAGTGAATTTCAGTAATTTTCCAAAAACTAAATCTCCCAAAGGATGAGGAGTTTTCATCACTGAGGATATTTAAAATAATACTGCAGCCTCTAAAGACCGTTTAAAAGAAGAATTTCTCAAAACTGTTCTGAGCAATGGCAACATTGCTGGAGTAAGCAGACAGCTTCCCAAGGTGGTTATTTTGAAGGGAACAACTCTCATTTGGAGGTATAAGTTCTGAAACGCTTGTTTAGAAAACAACAATAAAAACAACAGTTGAATTATTCTGCTACCTCATAGCATAAAATAAAAATAGGAAAATCAATCAACTGAAAATCATTCATTCAACAAGTTTCATTTCAAGTTGATTACTAATGAATGCATGAAGTGAAAACACATACAGTGGCAAATAGCAGATCTGAAAATCAATCTGTTTAGGGTCAAGAACAAGCTATCAGGAAAGCCTGCCACACACCGGTTGCAAAACACTGGCCCAAGTTTGAGGTGTGCGATCATAGCTTCGATACATTCAATGAAAACTGCTATGAGGTCAAAAGTGATCTAATTCCAACAAATAAAGGAAAATCTATGTCTTTTGTGCAAGTATGACATAATCCCACCTACTGTAAATTCTGAAGAAAAGGGCCACTGGCTTCAAAATAACCCAGGCCGCTCTGCGGGAGACAACATTCCTTCCCTTTGTTGTATAGAAGATCTGTCTTTGTACACTGCTAAGCCAGGCTGTCCATGACCTCTCCCAAGACCAGGTTCTAGTCTCCATAATCACAGCTGAACAATGCACTCTGTCATTCTAAAGAAAACCACGAGGCAGTGTCAACACACATCAACTTACCTTGAGCGCTGGAGACTCCGAGGAGAGACGGGTTCATGGGCTTGCTGCTTGTCAGCAGTCACAGGCTGCTGCGGGGCTGGCTGGGGCACTGGTCCTTGCTTCACTACTGCAGTACTAACCTGAAACAGCGAAACCTGGTGAGGAAGCTTCGGGCACACAGCCAGAGCGAAATTAGAGCAAAGTCAAAGGGTTACTGTCAGGGAAACTTCCTATCATTTCTACTCTCCAGTGATTTTAACAGTTGTCTTAATCCTATTTCACAATAAAATTGCTACTACTGGATGCAAGCATATTTAATTGTAAAAATTAAAGTTAGGTTCTCAATCCAATCCATATCTTGCCCCTGGCAAACCTAGCTAACAATCTTAAAGACTCTTAAATCCAGAATTTTAAAAGAAGTTATCAAATGCCACATAGCTAGAAGACAGTCTACATTTTAAACTTATAATAAACTAGTTCAAGGTCAAAACCATAAAATCATACCACAACAGCCCAAGAAACTACTTTTGACTTTTCACCATGGCTTTCCTTCCAATCTACTCTAATCTCGCTTCATTTATTGCTACTTCTGTAATCAAAAGCAATAAAACCAATTATCTATGTTCATACAAACATGCACACTCAGATTTCAGTAACTTCTTGAGAAAATATAGAGTGGTCCAACCACAGAATGAGCTACAGCCCATCTCTGATTAACAGAGATGTTTATCACCCCATACAGGTTTATGGCTGCCTATGGGACACGTATGTTATTTTTAATCAGGAGCCAGAGAGGGAAGAAAAAAAAAAGTAGTTTAAAATAAAAGCCCCAGATTACAGCAACAAAGCAAAAACAGAGGGAGCTGTTTTGATCAAATCATATCCTAAAGCAGCAGAGTTTTTGATTTCTCAGAATTCGCCCAGACAAATCTGGATAGTCCTGACGCTTCAGAATATTAATAACCTGTCATTTCCATCAAAAAGTCTTTTCATAAAGAACATATTATTTAAGAAGTTCCACAAAAGTTCAAATATCCAAGTATTCTTAAAACCAAGTTGAAAAGGAATTTTGAAAGTGAAGAACTGACCGCCACTGCTTAAGGGGTCTGATGCAGTGATTTTCTTGGGGCCTATAAAACTAGTATTACCATGCATTTCACTTTTAGGCACTATTTTTAAACAGACTGAAGATAACTTCTAAGCTCTAGAAATAAGATGTTTGCTGAAACTCACATTTTGGTTGCTCCCTCATCAAAATGCAGACAAATAATAAGGTTACTAAAAAATTAACAGTTGTTAACGTGGAACTTTTGCAAATTTCCCTCCAAAGTGACATACCTTTGGCTGTGATGAAACAGGAGGAGTACTAATCAAAGGTTTGATAGGGACTGTGTTAGTCTGAGGTGTGCTTATTCTTGGAGACACATATGATCTTGGGGATGACGCATCAGACGTTAAAGACATTGGAGACTGATTAGATGGCTGGGCTGTGAAAGAGTGAAGTAACCGATTTTAAATAAACCAAGAACTTCGGTAGTATGTGGTGAAGTTCTCTGCATCACTCTACATACCCCCCACAATCCTAAGTCCCCCAAAGAGCACTTATCCAACTAAGTCAGAAACTGACACCCCATGTGGACTCACTGACTAAACGAGCTCTGTGTCAGAGTTCAGCACACCCAGCACAGGACTCCAAGGCCACAGCGAGGAGTTGAGCCTGAGCCTAACCTCACACAGCAACCCCTCTTCGCTGAGGCTCAGGCACTGTCCTGTGCTCAGTCTCCTGCAGCATAGCCTAGTCAAAGGACTTCAAGAGCCTTCGCGCCACTCTACTTGAAGAGGGACCACTAGCACAAGGCAAGAACTGGGTTGTTTCCATATCACGTAGCCAAAAGTCACTTGACATCAGGACAGGCATTATGCAAATCGTTGCTTGAGACACCAGGTCCCAGCTGGGCAAGCCTGGTTCAGCTCCTAGCTCCTACGCTTCTGATACACCTCCCTGCAACGTCCTGGGAGGCGGCAGAAGATGGCCCAAACACCAGGGTCCTGACCCCCGCATCTGAGACCTGGATGGAGTTCTGGGCTCCTGGCTTTGGCCTGGCCCAGTCCCAGCTGTTGCAGCCAGTCAGAGAATAAACCACTGGACAGAAGATCTCTTTGCATCTTCCTCTCAAATATAATGTGTGTGTGTGTGTGTGTGTGTGTGTGTGTGTATATATATATATATATAGAATCATCTAACATCAACCTGCCCAAACTTCAGCTCTTCAAGTATATAACAATGCTTCCTGAAGATTGAGGGCATATCACAGTTTACCTTCAGCTTTGGAGTAAAACACTATTATTAGCAACTTAAATCACACTATATTACAGATTTAAGGTAATATCTTAAGATAAATTCCAAAGCATCATCTAAAAACATTAAAAAAGGGAAATACATATACTACTATAATGCTAGTGTTACCAAAACCAGCTAAAATAAAGATAGCTAATCTTAAAAAACTTTCTAAGAAGTGCCGATAAAATTCTAGACAATTGTAGACATTTCTAAGAATATGGATACCTTGTGTTGAGAGCTGTGCAGCTTGAGAGATCAGAGAGGTTATGTTGAAAGCAGACGGTCCAGCAGTAAGAAACTTATGAATTATGGACTGCAGTGAAGCCTGGGTCACAGCTGCTGTAAGAACTAAAAACATTATTTCCTAAATTCAAATAGAAGCACAGAGGCCTACAAAGTATTAGTAACAACCTGGAAACTTGAACAGGACTGGGAAAACAGCTGAAGCATTTACAACTGGAACTCTTGAAATAAAACCTAGAAAATGGGTGATGGTGTGCACTGTGGTACAGTGGGTCAGGCCATTGCCTGCAATGCCAGTATCCTATACAGGTGCTGATTCCAGTCCCAGCTGTTCTACTTCTAACCAGTTACCTACTAATGGGCCTGGGAAAGTAGCAGAAGACAGTCTAAGTGTTGGGGCCTATGGGAGACACAGATTGAGTTCCAAGTTCCTAGAGCAGCTTGGCCCAACCTCAGATACTGTGGTCACTCGGGAGTGGAAGATCTTTCTTGGTTAACTCTACCTTTCAAATAAATGAATCTTTAAAACAAGAGAAACAGGGGCCAGCGCCATGGCTCACTTGGTTAATCCTCCGCCTTGTGGCGCCGGCATCCCATATGGGTGCTGGGTTCTAGTTCCGGTTGCTCCTCTTCCAGTCCAGCTCTCTGCTGTGGCCCGGGAGGGCAGTGGAGGATGGCCCAAGTGCTTGGGCCCCTGCACCCGCATGGGAGACCAGGAGGAAGCACCTGGCTCCTGGCTTCGGATCGGCGCAGCACTGGCCATAGTGGCCATTTGGAGAATGAACCAACGGAAGGAAGACCTTTCTCTGTCTCTCTCTCCGTCTATAACTCTACCTGTCAAATAAATAAGTAAAAAATAATAAAAAAGAACCAAGATAAACAACAAAAAACAAAAACCTAGAAGATGGAATATAACAGGTGTAAAGATTTAAGATGGGGGCCGGTGCTGTGGCATAGTGAGTAAAGCCACTGCTTCCAGTGACGGTATCCCATATGGGCACTGGTTCATGTCTCGGCTGCTCCACTTCCCATCCAGCTCTCTGCTATGGCCTGGGAAAGCAGTGGAAGATGGCCCAAGTCCTTGGGGCCCTGCACCCACACGGGAGACCTGGAAGACGCTCCTGGCTTCAGATCGGTGCAGCTCCGACTGTTGTGGCCAATTGGGGAGTGAACTAGCAGATGGATGACCTCTCTGCATCCCCTTCTCTCTTTGTAGACTCTTTCAAATAAATAAATAAATCTTAAAAAAAAAATGCTGCCTGTTCCACTTGTGATCCGGGAAGGCAGCAGTGACAGCTCAAGTAGTTGAGCCCCTGCCCTCCATGTAGGATACTAGGATAGAGTTTGTGGCTCCTAGCATCAGCCTGGCTCAGGCATTGCCTACCTACCATGGCCGCATAGGAAGTAAATCAGAGAATGGATGATCCCTCTCTTTCTGTGTCACTATGCCTTTCAAATAACTAAATCTCTTAAAAAATATTGAAAAAGATTAAAAATAATCTGAGGTAGATAGAAACTGAGTGACTTTACAATAAAGATAAATTAAGATCTACCATTAAAACTCCTCTGTGTGAGACTTTTTAGAAAACACTAGAGCGTGTTCTCAGAACTGTGGGTTATCCCAGAAACCTAACCAATTTTATGGGAAGTGCACAGGGCAGTATTTAAGAGTAACCAGATAAATGGCTGTTATTTCATACGATTTTTTTTTAAGAAAAGTAGCCACTCAAACCCTTCAGCTATACCCATTCCAACAACCTTTTAAGAGTGAATAGAAAACATATGGTACTTAGGAAACCATGTACTTTTGATACTTAAGAGGCCAGAACTAAGCATTGTAACTAATCAGGAAAAATGGCAAAATTTTATCCAGTACTTACCCCTTCCTCAGCAAATGTTTCAAGTATTTTATATAACTACCTGAACTCCTCATTTCCTCGTACTTAGCACTTACAGAAGTGATTCATCTCTAGTAACTACCAGATACATAGCAAGTCTTGAATGTATCACTAACCCAATTATATGCCATGGCTTTAAACTATGTGGAACATAAAAATTCTGAGAAGTTCAAATACGAATTTGAAAAGGGGAAAAAGACTAGTACTAAAGCAGAGACTTACTAATCTTATACAACACAAATACATTTTACAATTTTTTAAAAAAAATTTGACAGAGTTAGACAGTGAGACAGACAAAGGTCTTCCTTCCGTTGATTCACTCCCCAAATGGCTGCTACTGCCGGAGCTACAACGATCTGAAACCAGGAGCCAGGTGCTTCTTCCTGGTCTCCCATGGGGTGCAGGGCCCAAGCACCTGGGCCATCCTCCGCTGCCTTCCTGGGCCACAGCAGAGAGCTGGCCTGGAAGAGGAGCAACCGGGACTAGAACCCGGTGCCCATATGGGATGCCGGCACTGTAGGTGGAGGATTAACCAAGTGAGCCACGGTGCCAGCCTCCATAAATACATTTTAACTACCTTTTCACTATGGGGGCAGGCTTTTAGTCTAGCAGTTAAGAATGCCTGGGTTTTGAATCTCAGCTCTGTTCCAAATTCCAGCTTCCTGCTAATGCACACGCTGGAAGGCAGCAGGAGACAGTTCAAGGCCTTGGGTCCGGGTCCCTGCTGCCTACACGGGAGACCTGCACTTCGTTCCTGGCTCTTACTCCTGCCTTGCTACAGAGTCACGGCAGGTCATTTGGTGAGTGAAACAGCTGGATGGGAGCTCACTGTTGGTTTGTCTCTCAAATTTTTTTTGGGGGAAAAAATATGATAACCATTGTTACTATGAAAATTTACCTTCATTTATTTTGGATATATCCACATTAGAATTATTAAGCTGCAGTGTAGCTTGCAAAGCAGGAAGCAACTGTCTAAGAAGATTTGGGTCCTGGAGTAATGGAGGTATTGGTGACTGTGGAACAGGAGAAACGGGGACTGCTGAAGCGGATGTCGGAGGTGCAGACGTGGGATTCAGTCCAGAGGCAGAAGATGTGGAAGGAGTTGTGCAAGAATGTGGTACTGCCTTGTCTCCTGGTGCAGAT
Source organism: Sylvilagus floridanus (assembly GCA_949820135.1). NCBI lineage: Eukaryota > Metazoa > Chordata > Mammalia > Lagomorpha > Leporidae > Sylvilagus > Sylvilagus floridanus. Next base: position 18,189,780 of record OX463240.1, on the reverse strand, counting down.
TCTAAATAAATAAGACAATATGGCTGAAAAAAGTTACCTGAATTTAGCAAAGCAGAACAAGCAAACATATGAGAGCTGGCATCTGAAACGTCTAATTCCATTTAGTCCGTACAATGGAGCGCACAAAGTGCTCAGTAAGTACCTGACAAGGTGACATAAATGCAAGTCACAAAACCTGATACCACACTCCTATGTGCAACATACAAAGCGCTGGGCTCTGCCTACTGGGAATGCCGTCAACAGCTATTTTAACCGCATATTGAAACAGCTTCCATGATGATAAAGGAACAATTCTACGTGACTAGATTTAGATACTGAGTAAAATAAGGTGGAAAAAAATGTGTCATAACCTACCTATGTAAGACGATGGCCTTACTCTACAAGTCAGGACAGATATCACAGCAGTCACCTCCCACACAGACTCAAGATGTCATGTACTAGAGCTCTGTATTAGCCGAGTTTCAGAACTACAAAGTTCCCTGCTGTAATATTACATAAGGCCATGATTTATCTGTGTGTATCATTTAAAGATGATCAGCACTAAAATGAACTCTTCTACTGGTAAAACGTTTAGTATTTAGAAATTAAAAAACATAAAACACGCATGGAAAATCATGACTATTTGGAAGTTTCTATTTCAAACTCGTTATTTATGGAGACTGGATGCAACAACAACCAAAGCCCTAACAGTGCTTCTGAAACATCTGACAAGCTGGTAATGTAAATTCTAAATGCTCTAACGATTCCTGGGGTGGCTGAAGAACACATTAAGCAAGACAAGTTCTGTCAGATAAAATCAATTTAAGGTGAACTCAACTTTTTAATTAATTCTTTAAGATTTTTAAAACTACAAGGAAGGTTTTTATAGTTACAAAAAGCTTAACAATTATATCCAAAGTATTAGCAGTCATAATATTCTTAAAAACTTCTATAAATCAAGACTATTCAATAGGAAAGCATTTTTAAAACAAGACATAAAAAGATTTTAGCAAAAACTTAAATGGCTAAGAAATGCAAAAAAAAAAAAAGATGCTCAACTTCATTAATGAACACAAAAACATAAAACAGAGGAAGATATTCATTTGTATCACCACAGTAGCAAAAATGTAAAGCCTAACAATGCCAACTGTTGGCAAGAAGCAAAGTAGGCTTACTTCACGTTTCTAATGGAGAACACCCACATCAGAGCCACTTGGCATTTCGAGAAAAGCTGTCCATAAACACACTTTCAGGTTCACTCTCTGTGCCTAGGTGTATACCCTCAGAGAAACTCAAGAGATGTAAGGCGGGCTGTAAGAAAGAGCACCACACCTGCTTTATTTCAGCACAACACCGGAAGCACATGGACGCCCGGACAAGACAAAGAGCACAAAATGCCATCTTCATGCCACGAAACTGTCAACACAGCGGGGCTCTATTGCAAGAACACAGACCCTCAGGCAGCAACATACACTCCACACTCTGACAAGGCTGGTCTGAAGACCAAAGAAGGACATTTGTCAAAGCATTTTTTTGTAGACAGTTAAGATAGCACATACAACATATGACCTATGCAGGTTTCAGGAGTATCATAGTTGAGCAGTAACTTTAAATCTTCATTTTCAACTCTCAGAACTAAACATTCACCATCCTTGACATTCCTGGACAGGTGCCAAATCACTAGCAAGCTTACGGAAAAGGGCCTCCCCATCAGTCTGTGTACAACACTATTACAATGGTCATCAGAATTAGGGACAACAGCTCTCTACAAATGACACATCTCAGAGCTGCTTTCCATGCACTTCTTTTCCTTTTTTTTTTTTTTTTTTGACAGGCAGAGTGGACAGTGAGAGAGTGAGAGTGAGAGAGAGAGAGAGAGAGAGAGAGAGAGACAGACAGAGAGAAAGGTCTTCCTTTGCCGTTGGTTCACCCTCCAATGGCCGCCGTGGCCAGCACAGCCGGCGCACCGTGCTGATCCGAAGCCAGGAGCCAGGTGCTTCTCCTGGTCTCCCATGGGGTGCAGGGCCCAAGCACTTGGGCCATCCTCCACTGCACTCCCGGGCCACAGCAGAGAGCTGGCCTGGAAGAGGTGCAACAGGGACAGAATCCGGCACCCCACCAGGACTAGAACCCGGTGTGCCGGCGCCGTGGCACCGCAAGGCGGCACCGGCTTGCTTTCCATGCATTTCAAAGACACGCTGCTACCCAAGCTCCACTGGGTAGGGCTAAGACGCTCTTCTAAGGCATGCATCTTAAAAAGCCTGGTCCTAGATCCAGCAGACTTTGTGCTTGGCTTTTGCTGGTCTGGACTGATAGACAAATATAAATGAACCCGAATGAAATGATAAAACATGTATGTTGTATCAGCACATTTCTCCAGATCATATCCCTTAAAGGTTCTTCCACACACAGCTTATGGACATGTTGATTAACGTTCACAATGAAGTTCAGTTCTGTGTTTTTACTTACTGCACGAACAGTTACATTAGTACTTACAGCCCTCTGAAACTATCCTCCCTCTGTCACCTTGCACATCTTCTTCTTTTTAACAGAGCAAAGAAGGTAGAAAGAGATGCAAGGTGTTTTCAATTTTGCCTGGGTGCCGTCCAATCTTTTCACACACTTGCCAAGTTATACAGGACCGTCCAGCCCATGGGCTACAAAATTAAATCCATAGCAGGCCAATTTTTAAGTTGATAATTCTGTATGACCTGCACATGATGCTAGAAATATCCAAATGGTCCTCAGTAGATAAAAGGGCCCCTATCCCTTAAAAATTTGTCAGCTGGCCCCTCATGTCAAGCAAAGGAAACACTCCAAATCAGAAAGCCAATATGCATCACTTCAAGGGAACAAAAGTAACAAAAACTTCAACACTCCTAATTTCCAATTACAACAGGGTTATTTATCCTTTTTCAATTTTGTGAGAAAATACAAACAAACGCGAAAATCAGTGTGGAAATGAGAGGGGTCTTCAGACGTGGGCGACCACTGGGGAAAGGACATCTCTGGAAGTCAGTAGTTCTCTGCTAAAAGGTTTGGTTTTACATGTAAGTTCTCAATAAACAGGAACAGAATCACCTCGGAAGGTTAGGACCCTCGCCTCTATCTGATAAACCTAGGGACCCGTGAGAAGTTCAACTTGAGACTCTGAAGAAACGGAGTAAACCTCAAAAAAAATTGTAAAAGACGACACAAGGCAAGGCGGAGTACAGAGTGGAGTAAGAACAAACTAGAGAGAGCTGAGACTGTGCAGACAGGGTCTCAGAATGCCACGCTCCCCACCCCCCCAATCTGTCACAGCCTCCAGGCCTCCCACACCCTTCAGAGAGCTGCAGCTCATTCAAAGTTTGTTCTATCAGATGCTTCAAAGTACACATGTACCTGATTGTGACACAAATGTAACAATGCGAGGTCAGCGCCATGGCTCAATAGGCTAATCCTCTGCCTTGTGGCGCCGGCACACCCGGTTCTAGTCCCAGTCGGGGCACCAGTCCTGTCCCGGTTGCCCCTCTTCCAGGCCAGCTCTCTGCTGTGGCCTGGGAGTGCAGTGGAGGATGGCCCAAGTGCTTGTGCCCTGCACCCCATGGGAGACCAAGATAAGCACTTGGCTCCTGCCATTAGATCAGCGCGGTGCGCCGGCCGCAGCGCTGGCCACAGCGGCCATTGGAGGGTGAACCAACAGCAAAAGGAAGACCTTTCTCTCTCTCTCTCATTGTCCACTCTGCCTGTCAAAACTAAATTTAAAAAAAAAAAATGTAACAATGCGAGTCCAAGTTTCACATTGAAGGTGCTGGCTGGGTAGCACTCAATTTTCCCTCCTTCTACTTCAACATAGCTCCTGCAGGAACGGAATCTTGCTTTATTTGCCTCGGTCAGCCCTAGTGCAAGAATTGGAACTGGCACCAGAATGACACCAACATAGATTCATTGACTGGATGCCTGGTTCTGCTACACAGGCATGGGTACCTATCTATGCATGCTCCATTTCTTAATCTCCTTTGAAGACATTTTAAACTTACTTTTCCAATTGACATCTCTATGACTTTAGGCCTCTAACCAACTCTGCAACACACACAACTGTGTCATCCACTGTATATACTGTTTGGATAGGTAAAACTGCTTTCCCTCCTTTTATGCTTGTAATTATGTACTGATGTGTACTTCCAATTACTGCCAGAAGGGGGAGCAAACTGCCAAAAGTACTTGTTACTACAACCTGTTAAAGACTGAACCTAGAATAGCATTGCAACTGTTCTAAGGATTCTTTTAAAATGCCCCAAAGAACATAAACCAAAGTTTCTTTGTGAGCTATTTTTCTTTTTTTCTTTTTTTTTTTTTTTGACAGGCAGAGTGGACAGTGAGAGAGAGAGACAGAGAGAAAGGTCTTCCTTTGCCGTTGGTTCACCCTCCAATGGCTGCTGCGGATGGCGCGCTGCGGCCGGCGCATCGCGCTCATCCGATGGCAGGAGCCAGGTGCTAGGTGCTTCTCCTGGTCTCCCATGGGGTGCAGGGCCCAAGCACTTGGGCCATCCTCCACTGCACTCCCTGGCCATAGCAGAGAGCTGGCCTGGAAGAGGGGCAACCGGGACAGAATCCGGCGCCCCGACCGGGACTAGAACCCGGTGTGCCGGCGCCGCAAGGCGGAGGATTAGCCTGTTGAGCCACGGCGCCGGCCAGCTATTTTTCTTTGTGATACACAATACAATCTAAACAGATATTGATAAAAACAGCACTTTTATCATTCACTTCCTGCGGTTTGACAGTGTGTAACAGTGAACAGGACACAAGCTCAAACAGTCTGCTTTCTACCCTCTGCAGTAGTGCTCCACAGGAGACGTGGAACACGTTTTGGCGACACAGTAAACGCAGCAGAGAAAACAAGGCAGCTAGGCCCAGTCTGCTCCACTCTTCCTATGATTTGCATTTCAAGTTACTTTGCATACACATAATGAGTATCTTTAGGCATGTATTCTTCCAGAACCTTTTCCATGTATTTATAAATGTACATAAATTTGCTTTACAATAAAGATATTAACTTTCACAACTCATCTCATTAAGCTGAAAAAAATATTCGCATTATACAGACAAAACATTACTGCATTTTTAAACCTTTGACAGATTTTGAAAATCGGACCTCCACATTCCCACCTTGCACCCTTGCACGTTCCCACCAACTGTTTCTCCACATCCAAACAGTAACTGTCGCTATCCATGAGGCAAAACAGCAGCTCACGTTTTAACCTTAATTTTCATTATGTATTGGCAATCTCACCCTTGCAATGCTTTTACGCTGGTACAACGTACCAGACAAAATGTTCTACTCTAAGTGTACAATGCAGGGACGTTAAGTACATGTCAGTCTTATGCACTGACCACCACCATACATCTCCGGAACCTGTCCATCTTCCCAAACACTGCCCACTACGTGGTTAACTCCTCACTCACACTCCCCGCCAGCTCCTGTACCCACTATTCTGTCTCTACAGGAATTTAACCACTCGAGGTGCAACATCTACACGCAATCATACCCATATTTATCCTTGTGTTCCTGCCTTGTTCCTCAAGGCTCATCCATGCTGTGGCATGGTATCAGAGCTCCATTCCTTTTACGATGGCTAAGGCTGCACATACACAGCATCACATCGTTCACCTTCTCATATCCGATGGCAATGGACACTGGGGTTGCTTCTATCTAGTATCTGTTGTCAATAATTGCTACCAACAGCGGTGTCTCTGCCTTTATCCAGGAGTGAAACTGCTGGATGCCACAGTTAATCCTCTTTTAATTCTTTGAGGAATTGCCAAACTGTGTTCCATAGGGGCTCTATCATAAGCAATGCACGGGGTTCCAATTTCTCTACATCCTAAAACAAATAAATTGCTCTTTATTTCTACTTTAAAAAACCACAACTACTCATACTAATGGGCATGACAGGCATGGAATTGTGGTTCTGATTTGCATTTCCCTGGCGATTAACAATGCTGAACATCTTCTCACGTGTCCACTGGCCGCTAGAATATGTTCTCTGGAGAAGTATCACTTAGGTAAAGCCTGCCCACATTTGAATTGGGTTTTCTGTTGTTACTGTTGGATTCCTTTATATATTCTAGATATTAACCCTGTATCACATTCATGATTTATAAATATTTTCTCACTTTAGGGTTGCCTCTTCTTGACTGTATCCCTTGACACACAGAGGTTAATACTGGTGAATTCAAATTTATCTTTCCTTTAGTTGCCCATGCTTTTGGTGTCATATTCAAGAAATCACTGATAAAAAGTAGCAACACGAAGATAAGCCTCCTATAGTTTTTTCTATTTTCTTTGACCCAATGTTCTGTGTAAATTCTTAACGTATCTTATCAAAATACTACAAGTATTTCCTCCCAAAAGTTGTCTCAGTTTACTGTACCTCTGTTATGAAGAAATCTTAGATGTCTTACCTGGTCAAATTTCTCAACTTTTAAAAGGCATGTTAGGTCTTAAGAAGGTCTGAGGCCGGCTCTGCAGCACAGGGGTAAAGCCTGCCCCTGTGCTGGCATCCCAATTAGGTGCCAGTTGAAGTCCCGACTGCTCCACTTCTGATCCAGCTCTCTGCTGTGGCCTGGGACAGCACAGCAGATGGGCCCCTAGTGCTTGGGCCCCTGCACCCACATGGGAGACCTGGAGGAAGCTCCAGGCTCCTGGCTTCACATCAGCCAGCTCCAGTCAGTGTGGCCAACTGGGGTGTGAACCAGAAGACTTTTCTCTCTTTCAAGTAAATAAATCTTTAAATTTAAAAAAACAAAAGGTTTTCTTTAATTAGCATCAAATAATACCCAATGTTTTCTACAGTTTTTTTGTGTCATAGTTGTTTCTCTTGCGTGCCTGTTCAAAATGCCAAATGCCACCTTTTTTTTTTTTTTTTTTTTTTACAGGCATAGTGGACAGTGAGAGAGAGAGACAGAGAGAAAGGTCTTCCTTTGCCATTGGTTCACCCTCCAATGGCTGCTGCGGTCGGCGCGCTGCGGCCGGCGCATCGCGCTCGTCCGATGGCAGGAGCCAGGAGCCAGGTGCTTTTTCCTGGTCTCCCCATGGGGTGCAGGGCCCAAGCACCTGGGCCATCCTCCACTGCACTCCGGGGCCACAGCAGAGGGCTGGCCTGGAAGAGGGGCAACCGGGACAGAATCCGGTGCCCCGACCGGGACTAGAACCCGGTGTGCTGGCGCCGCAAGGCGGAGGATTAGCCTGTTGAGTCACGGCGCCGGCCAAAATGCCACCTCTAAGAAGTCGATCAAATACTATTTAGTTTAACTTACCAAGATTAAATTCCTCCACAAATATATACTCATTTAACAAATACTGGAGTAATTTTACAGCCAGTCTAATTTTTCATGATATTCAGTATTCCTAAAAATCATTTTAAAGCAAAGCATCTGAGGACTGAAGGGGATCCACTACAGCCAATTAATGAACTTCTACGGCTCATGACTTCACACATAATGACTTCAGTTCATTCAAATTTCATGTAGTTGCCATGTACCATAAACACACACGAGAACTTTATTCTAAGTGACTTACACATCAAATTACTGCATGACACAAAATCTCCACCCCACCATGAGGAAATGAGCCATGCTGTTTAGACAGGCTAATCCTCTGAGACCTAAACCTCAGGTCTGCTTCGGTGGCTATTTTGTTTCACTTTCAAACTTATGTATGCCATTAAATCCTAACTCTAAAATACTAAATGAGGAAACTGCTTTTTATGTTCATTAAGTTCTTGTAGGGCAGGCATTTGGCACAGCAGTTAAGACACTGCCTGGGACAACTTCAGCCCACACTGGAGTGCTAGGTTTGAGTCCTGGCTCTAAGCTCCGGTCCAGCTTCCTGCTGATGTGCACCCTGGGAGGTAGCAGGTGATGGCTCATGTAGCTGGGTTCCTGCCACTCACATGAGAGAACTGCATGGAGTTTTGGGCGCCTAGTTTTGACCTGGCACAGTTCCGGCTATTGTAGGCTTTTCAAATAAATAAAACATATTTTTAAAAAAATTTATAATTCTGACACTTATTTGGCCATAGCAAGAAACAAGGACCCACACATCCCCTGCTTACTGTCATTTCACAAATCCAGAAGGGTCAAGAGTTAAGCCAGTTAGAAGGGTCATGAAGGCAGCTGATAAAAATCAGTTTTATGCTCTCTAAGGTAACAACTTCTCTATTACTTTGGTATATGGTCCTGAATCCTTCTTTTTACCCTAACACCAGGACTGTTCTCTACATTAAGCTGATGTAAGTGCCCAGCTGAGAGATGTTTTAGATACACAACACATATATATTCATCCTTTTTTTTCCAAATACACCTTTTAAAAACATTTATTTATTTATTTGAAAGTCAGAGTTACACATGGAGAGGAGAGAGGAGGGGAGGGGAGGGAAAGGGAGGGGAGAGAGACTGACTCCCATCCACTGGTTCACTCCCCAAATGGCTGCAACAGCTGGAGCTGAGCCGAAGTGGGTGCAGGAACCCAAGGACTTGGACCATCTTCCACTGCTTTCCCAGGCTATTATAGCAGAGAGCTGGATCAAAAATGGAGCAGCTGGGACTTGAACCGGTGCCCATATGGGATGCCGGCACTGCAGGTGGCAGCTTTAACTGCAACACCACAGTGCCGGCCCCCCAAATACATTTTTAAAACCATGACCTATGCAGGAACTTCTCCAATCCTCCTCAATACATCCATTACTACTCACACAGATATTTATCCATCCACAACAAACAGATGCCACCTATTATCAGTCAAGAACTAGGGAAAGAGCTATGGCTAAGACAGATTCTGCTCTTGTGTTATTTAATAAAACATAATTATCAATAAATACAATATTATTTAATAAAACATGCTACCACTAGATACAGCTTAACTACACTTAAAGCCAAGTGACCAATCTGATCTGAATCATCCCCTTTAACATGAATTATTTGTGGGGGAAAACCCCTGTGAAGGTAAGTCAGGGCTGGTGCTGTGGCACAGCAGGTAAAGCTACTGTCTGTGATGCTAGCATCCCAAATGGGCACCAGTTGGTGTCCCAGCTGCTCCATTTCTGATCCATTTCCCTGCTGATGGGAAAAGCAGAAGATGGCCCAAGTGCCTGGGCCCCTGGCCCCCATTTGGGACACCAGGAGTTCTCAGCTCCGGCCATTGCAGCCATCTGGGGCAGTGAATCATCGGATGGAAGCTCTAACTCTTTCAAATAAACAAATCTTAAAACTAAAACAAAAACAAAAAAAACAGGCCGGTGCTGCGGCTCAATAGGCTAATCCTCAGCCCGCAGCACTGGCACCCCGGGTTCTAGTCCTGGTCGGGGTGCGGGATTCTGTCCCGGTTGCCCCTCTTCCAGTCCAGCTCTCTGCTGTGGCCAGGGAGTGCAGCAGAGGATGGCCCAAGTGCTTGGGCCCTGCACCTGCATGGGAGACCAGGAGAAGCACCTGGCTCCCGGCTTTGGATCAGTGCGGTGCACCGGCCGCAGCAGCCATTGGAGGGTGAACCAATGGCAAAAGGAAGACCTTTCTCTCTGTCTCTCTCTCACTGTCCACTCTGCCTGTCCAAAAACAAAAGCAAAAGCAAAAAACCCAGAAAACAGGAAGCTCAACATGAGTAACACGGATATCTTCACTGAGGAAAAAAATTTTTAGCGTAATGAACATTTCATAAATTTAGAGTAACTAGAACAATCAGAGTATCGAAACTAAGACATCTTCTTTAAGCAAGTAAAACTGCCTGATTTACACACAAGGAAAGTACTTGCAAAGACTATACAATTTCCCCTATAAAACAGACAATTCCAAGTTTATCAAATTTCTTCCTCTAAGTTTAAAATTACCATACATAAAATTCTGTATAGTAGCTATGATTAGCAAATACACTTTGTACAATTTACACTTGAGTCACCTCCAATTTGTTTGCAATTTTAAATTACCGAAGTCTTAACTGATAATTTGTTATCTTTCATTACATATGGTTTTGGGGAAAGAACATGGATTTTGGAGAAGCCACCTGAAATACTCTAACATGTGTTTGAACTGTTCAGGCCTCTCATTTCTACTCTAAGAGATAGTTTCTTCCCTTCTAGTTTTGTTTCAAGGAATACATTAAGTATATGAAAAATAATTAGCACCAACTCGGTTCACAGTCATTTTTAACTAAGGTTGTCAGAAACGGTGACTGAAGCATAAGGGATGAGGGGAGAGAAGGTGAGCACAGTACAAAATGCAGTAAAACACAATGTCGAACCTAAACATAACTGTCTGAAAAAACTAAAATAGTGTGATAAGCACTAAAATAGACAAAGGGCCAAGTGCTTGGGAAACGGACTGGGAGAGGCTAACTGATAGTTAAGAACCTGAAGGATGTGAGATTTGGACTTTTTAAGAAAGAATACTGAGTTCAGCAGGACAGGAACAGACATGTCCTTCCATCTAGCAAACACAAGGAACGTGAATGAATGTTAACACGTCCAGAAACACACAAGCCTGCAACAGAGCAATTGTAGGGAATGTGGAGTGGAATGCCTGGAGATCAAACTAGGGAGACACACGACTTACTTAGGAGTCTAGACTTTATCCTCTGCATAATGGCAAACCAGTACAAGCCTCTAAGCAAGAAGGCAACAGAGTCCAATCTCACTTTAGGATGGTGGTGCTGCAGTGAGTGAGCGGGCCGGGCAGGAAGGACAGGGAGATCATCAGAAGCCTGCTTCAAGAGATGACCTGAGTTTAATAATGGCAGTAGCAGTAACAATAGAAAGGGTACACACAAAAGAAATACAGCACGCAGTGCAAAGATTGTCAAAAGGTGGAAGAAATGTGCCTGGCCTTGAGAACAACTTGAGAACAAGTTAACAGTTAATTCTGTCAGTTACTGAGAATCTAATAAATTGTGGGGAAGGGAGAAATTTGGGACACTCTGTATCTGAGGAAATTTAACAAATACAGCATGCAGAAGGGAATAAAACCAAAGATAATGATAAAAAGAGGACATGTTAAGCAAGACAAAGTATGGTGCTGCCATTTAAGGAGAAGAGACTAGAACAAGGAAACTGTAGGACAGTTCTATCACAGAAGCCCAGGAGATCTGTGAAGTGTTAGGTGAACAAATGGGAACCTGAATAAAGACTTCAGAAGGTCTCAAGGTTTTTAACTTTAGGGTTTTTCTAAATAAAGTAAGTTTTTCTGTGATCAGATAAAATTCTAGGAACTGAAAAAAAAAAAAATCAAACCATCCTTTGGAAAAAATACATTAACTGTTGCAGGAATTCAGATTTCATCAAAAATTTTCTCTGCATATGGATTTGTGCAACAGGGTAAATCTGATGAGAACCTATCAATTTTTGTACAAAGGACTTTAGCATTTGAAACAAGCATTAATCTGTTTAACTGTATACTGTATAGTAAAAATATTAGTTTAGTACTCTGAAATACACTGTAGTACAAAGGAAGATCAAATAGCACACACAAGAGAAAACCAGAGGCAAAAGTAAAACAGCTATGTGAATCCTTCATCAACGGTCCAAAACAACTCATCAAGCAACTGACTGGGCTTAAAAACTCAAACTCTTTATCTCCTAAACTCAAGGGACATTTCAAAAATTCCTCAACACTAATGGCCTCCAACTGGTCTAACCATGAAAATTTATCTTTTAACTTGCTTAGTTAAAAAAAATATATATGGTGAGGTAAAAGTCAAAGAGTCAATGGTTCATGCAAATATAGTTCTTATCGCACAGCTCCCACCTCCCAAGTAGCTGTTGCCACACTTCTTTTTTGAACATGCTATGGTTAATACAGAGTTGGCTAAACATAATTTGTATTGCATTGTTTCACTTCAGACTTAAAATCAAATTCAGACATTAGTTAACTTGAGACTCATGACTCAGTTTTCTAACTCACAAAACGAAACCAATGAGTTCTTGTTGTACAAAAACAAGTTTTGTCTCTGTTCATATTAAATTTTAATTAAGAGAATCAATTTCTAGACTATCGAGACAACTACCACAAGAGTATTGACAAGTTACTTAAACCACTTTTGTTATAAATTAAGCACTTGATGTCAGTGTCAAAGGAAAAAAACGGTTCTGAGGCTTGATAATAAATTACAAGAAAAGGCAACGTACTGCTAACTCTAGACCTAAATTTATGCAGTAACAGTCTAGAAAACTTAAAAACTTATCGATAAAAGTCTTAAGCCAAAGGAAATAATGTACTACAGCAGCAACTCCAGTTCACGCGCAGCATCTAATAGTAACGGCATACCTTTTCTTTCTGTTTTCTGTGCAGGGACAGAAGATGTGGGTGTAGGCAGTTTTGATAAAGTAGATGCTCCATTAGCATCAAATGATTTCTTTGGCTGGTGATCAGACTGCAGCGTAAATGGACTAGAAGGAAGAGCGCCTGGGGCAGCAGCTGGATGAACCACTGGCTTGATGGGGTGCTGTACTGGCGCAGAACTACTGTGAGTGTCTGCTCTTGGCAGTCTGTAGTCTCTGTCATTGTGTCTGCTTGTCTGAGACAGAATATTCTGTGGGAGCAAACTACTGGCATCACTGGAATGCTTGTCTTCCACTTTAGTTCACAGTTCGAAAAAAGATGTTGGAATGACAGAAGGGGGAAGAAAAAAGATTACGTTAGAATCCTGTCTTTAACATCAGCTGATCCAGCAACATTCTTGTTCTTATGTATCTTTCAATAAAACTGCAAGCCCGGTTAGTTTTTGCAGTTTTACCACGGGTATATAAATATCCAAATAGTAAAAGAAGAGTTTTTATTCAACTATAAATATCTATACTCAAATTTCCGCTGGGCTATTAGGATTCTTCAGAACCACACTGTTGTTCAAACAAAACATAAAAAAAAAAAAAAATCAGTATTTAGAGTTACATTTCACTCAAAAAATTTTTAATGTTATAAAACAGAAAAAGTGTTTTTCTGTAACATATGGGCCATAAATTCAAATTAAATTATCCACAGTGGTTCAACTGCAAAGAAATATCAGCTTTATTAGCCTGATTCCTCTAAATACTATGGTACTAAACAGCGGCTCTAAAGTAGCTTATGCCAGAATGGAAATGGCCTCATGTAAGATGACTGAGCAAACCATCTAGTATGTAAACCAATTCAGCTTTCTTAATACTAACAAACACCAGAGTAACAAAATCATGTTACTTTCAGATAATGCTATCTGAAAATAGAAATCCTACAAACTGGTATCACCGATTATATTAAAACAGATCCTCTCTCAATCTAAAAACAAAAGAAATTTTAAATTCAGAAATAGGAACTGACAAGTCTAAGCTCTATCCATAAATTGATGGGGAACACTGTTTCCACAAAACAAAAGGACAGAAGGAAAATCTGGACAATCACGTTCACTAAGTTTTTATTTACCAAAAATGTCTCTACCCTGAACTCCAAAATGCCAATCAGTAACTGGACTTAAAGTAACCAAGGAAACACTAACGTTCCAGTATATGATGCTCCACCACTCCCATTCACTACTGCTTTTTCCAATTCAAAGACCAATATAGCAAAGAAAGCCACACACTCAAACTGCAAGTCAATTTTAAATCTGTCAGTACACAACCACTGTGTCATAAGACAATAAAAGGCACTGGGATAGTCAAAAAATGCCAATCACATCAAAACCCAAGATCTTTTGACAGTGACAACATATGAAATGAGTAGACTCAGGTATCCCAGCCTGTAACGCCATTGCATCGTAAACTATCTACCTCCGTGGACATAAAATACTCAAAGTTTTATTCCAGAGTTTTTTTTTATTACAATAGAAACCTTCTGTTTGAATAGGAATAATATCAACCTCAGTCCTACCACGTTACTACCTAGAACTTTTCATTTTCGACTAAGAAAATTACATTTCCAGTTCATATGCTATAGTCAAATGTATTACATATACTCAAGATGAACATTAAAAATCATACTTGTACTATTTCTAAGAGTTTAAAAGTAGTGTGTGGGGGGGAGGGGCATTACAGGATCCAAGGAAGCCACTGCCACACAGCATGCTATCACAACTCTAAACAGAAGGCACTGAAGTAACTGTGTGTCAACGGCCCCCTGGGAATACGCTGCTAAGCACCTAGCAAGTACACACAGGGTGTTGGGTGTCGTGTTCAACAACCTACACCAAGACAGCTTCCCACAACCAAGACCTGCCAGACTTAAAAATGCCACTAATGCTAAGAGAAACCCCAACAAGGTTTCTCGAAACACACAGCATTCACTCCAACAAGCCACAGTTTAGAGATGGAAACATTCTATTCATAAGCTTTTCAATGTCAAGTTGTACTAACATATCCTTCAAAACTTAATATATCTTGACAAGCCTTCCCCCTCTTAGCCATCACACTTCTGTGGGTAGTCACCAACAGGTTTTCAGCCTCACCCTATGGACTGGACATACAGGAAAACCGCCAACATTTTTTGATAGGCAAACTCAAACAATTAAATGGCTTACTGACTATTACTACCACAGCAACTACAGCTCATTTGATCACTAAAAAGGAAAAAGCAATGATACAAAGTGAAGTCCCTTCTCACCCATTTTAAAATGCCAAGGAAAAAAGGTGTTAGAGCAGCAGTTCATTTCAACAGAGCCACAGACCCACTAAATCCGCATTTGCTTAGGAATCAGGTTAAGTGTGCAGGTAAGAACCACAATGTCATTTATAGCAGACAAGGATGAAAACTATCCACATGTCCACGGATAAAGAAGGTATGTCAAAACAATGCAGTACTGGGCAGACAAGAGAGCGAATATGTAATTACATACGCACATGAAAAACACAGCCCTGAAATATTACTGGGCTAAAAACAGCTCAAAGCCAGTAATATGCAATCCCATTTTTGGTATAAAAGATACATAAGTAATTGCAACACAAATTTATATGCACAAACAAAAAAGGGCTAATTCCCAAAATGTTACTGTGTCTTAGGGTTAAAAAAAAAAAAAAACCTTACCTGTCCTCTAATTTTTATTAAATAAAAATGCCTTCCTTTGCAATCATGAAGAAGGGGCTGGTATTGTGGCACAGCAGTTAAACCACTGCCTGTGACACCAGCATCTCAGATCAGAGAGCCAACTCCAATCCTGGCTCCTCCACTTCCCATTCAGCTCTCTCCTAACGCACCTGGGAAAGCAGTGGTATACAAATGCTTCTTGGGCCCCTGCCACCCTCATGAGACCTGGATGAAGCTCCTGGCTTTGGCCTGGCCCAGACACTGCAGCCATTTGGGAATGAATCAGTGGATGGAAGCTCTCTCTCTTGCTATAACTCTGCCTTTCAAATCTTTTTTAAAAGGTCATAAAGAAAAAAGCAATAAAACTACTGAGTCTAAGAAACAGATGCATATAGATAAACAATTTAAAAACATAAAAATAGTTATTTTAACTTTCTGTCAGATCTTGATAATTTCTCCCTTCATTTATTATACCCAAAGGGAAAGAGGTTATTTTCAAAAAAAGATATTAGGCTCTGCTCTTTCTCCTCTTTGGGAATCCTCACCCACTAAATAAAGAAGCTTGGCCCAATCCAGTGCTGCACAACTTCAGGATCTAGTCAGCCAGGACAAGACACCTGCTGTGCCAACACATCTTTACTTACTTAAAAAAAAAAAAAAAGGGGGGGGGGTGTTTTTCATCTCTCAATAGTGCTCTATGTATGTACCCCCTCAGTTTGCTCAGAATGCCCAGAAGCTGGGTGCTACTTATTTACTTCAAAAGGAAAGCCTCCTGTGCAGATCCCAATGATCCTGTGCAGAGTGATGAAGACTTCAGTGCGTGGGCCTCTGTCACTCAATTTGGGAGAGCTGACTCAGAGTTCCTAGCCCCAGGCTTTGGCAATGCTCAGTGCAGGTTGAGGACGTTCAGGGAGAAACCAGCAGATGGAATTCTCTCTCAAACAAGGGGGTGTGAGGAGGTGTGCTGTCTTGCTTTTGTTTGCCAAAAGTCAATTACTTAATATGAAACCCAAGTCTTCTGTCACAAAATAGTGTTCTTTAATTTCCAGTTAC
Organism: Sylvilagus floridanus; assembly: GCA_949820135.1. Classification (NCBI taxonomy): domain Eukaryota; kingdom Metazoa; phylum Chordata; class Mammalia; order Lagomorpha; family Leporidae; genus Sylvilagus; species Sylvilagus floridanus. The sequence goes on along the minus strand of OX463240.1, from coordinate 18,173,730 downwards.
TTTAAATCAATGTTTTCTAAAAACTGAGTATAATTTCATTAATAAATTTAAAATTTCAATGTTCCTAGGAAAACATTTTTTTTTTTGACAGGCAGAGTGGACAGTGAGAGAGAGAGACAGAGAGAAAGGTCTTCCTTTTGCCGTTGGTTCACCCTCCAATGGCCGCCGCGGCTGGCGCGCTGCGGCCGGCGCACCGCGCTTGTCCGATGGCAGGAGCCAGGAGCCAGGTGCTTTTTCCTGGTCTCCCCATGGGGTGCAGGGCCCAAGCACCTGGGCCATCCTCCACTGCACTCCGGGGCCACAGCAGAGGGCTGGCCTGGAAGAGGGGCAACCGGGACAGAATCCGGCGCCCCGACCGGGACTAGAACCCGGTGTGCCGGCGCCGCAAGGCAGAGGATTAGCCTGTTGAGCCACGGCGCCGGCCCCTAGGAAAACATTTTAAACAGTCATCCAGAACTATGTTTTATCTTAAGTGATTTTCCCCTAAATAATCAGCATTCCTTCCTAAAATCAAAACACACCCGTAGTTTTTGTTAAGTTACAGAAGTAGGATTCAAATGCTCAAGTGTAAGAATTTCCAGAACCCATCATTTTAAAATTCTTTTCAAACCCAAAGCTTAGTAAAGAACCCAAGAATTCTACATGAAATTTAAATTTCATTCTGGGCAGAAGACAACACTTCAAGTGAAACTTCAAATTTAGAAAACAAATCAAAAAACAAATGTATAATGTTTGCTAAAAACCATTCTATTTGCATTAAATTTGCTTTTCAAAGAACAGTAGGACATGCCTACAATTTGATTTATAGAAGAGTACCTTAGGACAAAGGGCTCTATAAAAGTTTTTTAGGAAGCATTTTTATTACTGTTGTACAAGCTTTACACAGAGATGTCAGACAGACCTGCACATATTTTCCACTTACAAAGGGGTTACACCCTGACAAACCTGTTAAGTTGAAAAGATCATTAAATTGAAAATGCCTTTAATAACACCCAAAAAATCACAACTTTGCCACTAATGCTAAGAGAAACCCCAACAAGGTTTCTCGAAACACACAGCATTCACTCCAACAAGCCACAGTTTAGAGATGGAAACATTCTATTCATAAGCTTTTCAACGTCAAACATGCTCAGAACACTTAAAAGTGCCCTATGGCCTATGGCAAGGGGCAGGGAGGGGACAGAAGAGCACCATCTAGCACAAAGCCTTTTTATAATAAAGCACCACCTCATGTAATTTATTGAACTGTACTGAAAGTGAAACAAAAATGATTGTATGGGTATACATTTAGGCCACTGTAAGTAAAAAATCCTGAGTTAAACTATCTACATCCGAACAGACAAGTTTCTCATTGATAACAGTCATTATGTCACTATGCCTGTACCCATGATTCAATTACTGGACTGAAATCCACTCAGTTTTGTATCTGGATAGAAAAGCCAATCCCAAACATAAGATTTTATCAGCTACCATCCTGATCCCATTGTAGCCACTATGGGTGGTGAGATAGGCACACATGTCCTATTCCACTGTGTACCCTTCACTTCTCAAGAAACAAGCTGGGGGAGGCTGGGTAGGAAAGACTAAGCAGAGTGCTGGTTCTATTTACTTTAATTAATGCATAGCAATGCACAGATTTGTGATGAATGAATGACAGGAATAATCCAACATTACAGTGGTTAGAGACAAAATTAATACTTACTTCCACTGGCAAACCCACTAGTGGCTGTCGCCTGCATCACCTCTCTTCTGTAATCTCTATCTTTCGGGAAGCTATTAACTGCCATCTTGTTTGCTTCTTTTTGTCTCTGTTCTCTAAAAATAGAAAATAGATAAGCCCATAAAAATCACATCAAGGACATGGGTACCCATAATAGCTCCTGCCAAATATTCAAACAGTATATAGAAAATCAAAGAACTGAATATGGTCTATAATTTTTCTGGTATGGAGGTAAGCACACAGAACACTAATGTTTCTTCATGATGGCAAAAGTATACCAATTACTTAAACCACTAATGCCACAGACAACTTCACAGTATTAATTCTACATATGTAAAAGACATGAGCATGATTGTCCCATAAGATCTACAAACCTGTATTATAAATTATTACAGAAATGCACAAAGAGATTAACAATGTAAGCATTTTATTAAATATACTAACTGCTCATAAGAACCTTATGGGCAGCTGCTCTCCAACATTTTAAGACAAATTATAGAAAACACAGTAAACAGGTCAACAACAGTAAACAGGTCAACAACTGCAATTAAAAGAGGGAGTGATGATGTCTCGATAAAGAATCTAAAATTCAAATGCATAACACCATAAAATATTAACTTGTAGAATCAAGAATGGTAAATATAGCTCAACTAGATTAAAAGCAAATACCTTTCAAGCCACTCTTTTGGTTTTTCCCATTGTGAAACTTCTGTTCGACAGTTGTAGTAGTATTTTTTCCCAGAAGAGCTAATATGCTCAGACCAGTCATCTGCAGAATCATAAGGCTTAAAAATAATTTTAAACATGAGAAATTGTTTACTTAATAACTTGACAGCAACAATGATTTCCAAAGCATATACAAAAGCATAAACAAAAGCATACATATGAGACCAAAGCGCCTTACTCTGTACTGATTATCTGAGTACATGTAACACAGCAGACTGAAAATCTTCATAAATCACAGAAAACCTTAAAAAAAAATCAAAAAAGGAAAAACACAGAAGCCCTCAATCACCATGGCTGAAATACAACAGCATGGTGACTAGGAGGAGAAATCACTGCCAAGTGACTAATAAAGCACGAGACCCTCAGTTCTAACTGCAGCACGCTAGTGGTCGCACACAGTGCAACAGAGAACAGTCTGCCTGTAGGTACTGTCACACAGTGCAAAAGGGAACCAACATTTCAAAAATAGACAAAAAGTCAGCTGAAAGTTCTTTGTAAAATCCATGAGATGAGTCAAGCATTAAGTAAGACCCCCTGGTCTCATGTAATCATGACCAGCAGTATCACTCATTTTCCCACAACCAGAGCTAGTCTTCTGGATATTCTCACATTTAGTCTCTTGCAGGTATCTTAGAGGAAATGTAACGATCACAATGACAGTAGAAAAATCTAAGAAGTCTAAGCTAAGTGTCTGCACTGAGCACAGGAAATGCAGTAAAATGTCAAGTATTCTTCTAGTTGAGAACCTTAACTATTTTTTTTTAAAAAATTTATTTATTTGAAAGGCAGAGTTACAGAGAGGCAGAGGCAGAGAGAGGAGACAGAGGTCTTCCATTCTCTGGTTCACTTCCCAGATGGCCACAATGGCCGGAGCTACACTAATCTGAATGCGGAAGCCAGGAGCTTCTTACTGGTCGCCCATGCAGGTGCAGGAGCCCCAAGGACTTGGGCCATCTTCTACTGCTTTCCCAGGCCATAGCAGAGAACTTGATCAGAACCGGCACTACAGGTGGTGGCTTTACTCACTATGTGACAGCACCGGCCCCAACCTTAACTAATTTTTCCAAGAGGTATAAGATTAAAATGAATAATGTTATACTATGGTAGCCTAACCTTCTGGGTTTGCCAAAGTGTATAATGACACAATTTTATTTATTTTGAGATTTTTACTTGAGAGACATAGAGACTGCAAGAGACAGATTTTGTCCATCTGCTGGTTCACTTCTCAAATGCCTGCATGAGCTCTGCCCAGGGACAAAGCTGTGAGCCAGGAACTCAATCCAGGTCTCCCACATGGGCGGCAGGATCTCACCAACTTGAGCTATCACTGTTGCTGCCCAGGTTTGTATCTGCATGAAAAAGTCAGGAGCCAGAGACAGGTGTTAAACCCTTGGACTTTGTACATGGGATGCAGCAATGTGGCTGCCAAGCTACACGCCCACTCAGTGACACAATTTTGAAGCTTGAGAAATCAACTTTTACTCAATGACTTGCCCTACCCAGTTTAATATTACCAGTCAGGAAACATGCTGAGAGAACTTAATGAGTTGTGCATAGGTCAGAAAACTAATTAGTGGTATATAAAAGGATCAAAATTCTGATTTCTGAATGCCAATTATTTCCATTAAATAGACATCAATTCTGGAAATGCTTTAAAAATTTTGAGAACAGTTGGAGAAATGCTGCAGACTCTGCCATATGTTTATATTCTGCAGTTTACATCTCAAAATAAGGAAAATATTGGACTTCAGCCCTGTGCTTCCAAGTCTCTAAAAGCAGTGGGGAGTTAATTTTCAATCATGAGCAGCTAGAAATAAGCTATGACCAATGTTAGCAGGCCAGTCACAGATGCCAAATTCATAAAGTTCTCCATCACTCACTTCTCCCTGTACGTAAATTACACAAAATCACCCTCCTCCTATAGATGTTATCAACAGATTTGCTCTGCTTGGTTACATGGGGTTCCCGGATAGGCCAATGGGGTGGAAAGTGGGATCTGAAGCTAGCAGACAGAAGATATGGGTAGCAGAGGGGAGACCAGCGTGATCTAGAGCAGCGCTCTGCAAACTGCCCAAACACAGCCCTGCACCTTTCCTAGGGGAGATAGAGTTAGCACCACCACACACACACACACACACACACACACAAGCGCGCACGCCTCTTACCAGGAATCTCCTTAAGATTCTGCTGCAACCTCCTGACAGTTACTAACTCACAGACCAGAGCCTGCAGAACCCTGGACTGTGACACTATGTGGATTTGCCCATCAAATCTTAAAGTCAGCACGTACTAATGTCTTAAAGCATATTCCAAGGTATAGCATTACAGCCAAATACCAGTAACTTCTGCCTATCTTCTCCCAACTTTCGTCCTCAAGGAGTTAGGAAAGAAAATCAAGTAATGGAATAATTTTTAAGATACTAATATGCAACAGATGTCAATTTTTTTTTTAACTAAAAGAATCAAATTGAAAATCAAACACAAGGACTATAGCCATTTTAAGTATTCTAAATTAGGCTTGAGATGACTGCCAGCACAGGTGCTAAGTAAGTTACAAGTGTTATCCAGGACTCCTTAGGGAACTTGGAGGTCCGTTCACAAGATTGAGACTGTTTCCACAGAAGACCAAGATGACTTTGTCTTCTTCATGTACCACAAGCATACAGGGAGTTTATTAAGAGCTGTCCAGGACATCTGCTTTCACAAAAGATTGGATACAGAAGCAGATAGGAAATTCTAAATGTCATCTACTAAGTCAGACACTAAAGACATGCTTGGTGTCTTTTTGTTCTAACATTTGTTCATACAGATACACCCATATCAATGTCTAACAGTTTATGACTGCCACTTTAAGTAAATGATTTTAATCTCTAAAGTTTATGTTTTTAAAGATTTTACTCTGACAGGACACAGAGCACGCGCCAAGCAGCTGGTTCACTCCACAAAGGCCTGCAGCAGATGGGAACTCCACCTAAATCTCCCATGCAGGGTGGCAGGAGACCAACCATTCGAGCCATCGACTGATACCTTCAAAGCATGCAGCAGTGGGAAGCTTCAATGTAGAGTGGAGCCAAGACTTGAACCCATGGGATTTAGCAAGAAACTACATGTTCCTATCTTAATCTAACGCTAGGGGGAGGGAAAAGTTTCCAGTATGTGATACAGGCATTCTGATCAGCATCTTAAGACAGATCAACTATCGCTCAGTTTTAATTTTTTTTAAAAAGACTGATTTATGTAAGAGGTAGAGTTACAGATAGACAGGGAGAGACAGAAAGGTCTTCCATCTGCTGGTTCATTCCCAAATGGAAGCCAGGAGCTTCTCCCAGGTCTCTCGGGTGCAGGGGACCAAACACTTGGGCCATCTTCTACTGATATCCCAGGCCACAGCAGAGAGCTGGACAGGAAGAGGAGCAGCCGGGACATGAACGCGTGCCCATATGGGATGTCGACACTGCAGGAGGAGGCTTAGCCCTGTATGCCACAGCACCTGCTCAGTTTTAATTTCTAATATAACTGTTGATGACAGATCACATATAAACAACAGCTCTCAATTTTTCTATAAGAAAAAGGCTCCTGATTTTGGTTTGGTTCAGCACCAGTTGCTGCTGCAGCAATCTAGGGGAGTGAACCAGCAGGCGAAAATCTGTCTCCCTCTTTCAAACCAATAAATCAATCCTTTATTTATGTAAATTAACAGACTGTTTTCCATGAATAAAGAAGATTCACACAGTTTGCTGGTAGCACCTGCCAAAGTCCCTCAGCTTCAATCCCATCTCAAGTCTGCTCTGCAATGCTGATGTTAGTCCAACTGCTGGAACAATGCAAATCACTTCCTCCCAGTAACACCAGAAGATGAAGCCACTGTGGGTTCTGGGCTCCAGCTCACCAGTGCAGTCCACCACATGAACTAGCTTCAGAGGCACTGTCTCCAGCTCTGTGGGGCCTCCTCACCATCAGGTTCCGAAAGTCTAAATTTCCTGCTATTGTACCATAGCCCTCTTGGTTTCCTCCTCTTTTATCCCCCCTCCCAACTTTTTTTTTTTTTTTTTTTTTTGACAGGCAGAGTAGACAGAGAGAGAAAGAGACAGAAACAGAAAGGTCTTTTTGCCATTGGTTCACCCTCCAATGGCCACCGCACCACGCCCATCTGAAGGCAGGAGCCAGGTGCTTTCTCCTGGTCTCCCATGGGGTGCAGGGCTCAAGCACTTGGGCCATCCTCCACTGCACTCCCTGGCCACAGCAGAGAGCTGGCCTGGAAGTGGGGCAACCGGGACAGAATCTGGCGCCCCGACCAGGACTAGAACCTAGTGTGCCGGCGCTGCAAGGCAGAGGATTAGCCTATTAAGCCACAGCGCTGCCCCCCCCCAACTTTTAATACCTATCATATCTGCTTACCAGTGTATTAAGTTCTGTGTTAAAATAACCTACTGTAATTATTTTTCCTAACTGACCCAAGACTAACACTCAAAACTATTCTAGATGTATGTGTACCTTAATATCCTTTTCTATCCACACTACTTCAGTGAGAGAGAGAGAGGAAAAAAAAAAAAAAAAAAAAACTGAAAGGTCTTGCCATGCCAATTAGGGTATAAAAATCACTCAAACACCCAAGCAAAACCTGCACCTTCGATGCCTTTCTAATTGTTCCTTCTTTCCTATACCTTCCCACATTGCTACCTCAGATGACCTTCTGATTACAATTATGATACTGCTTTACTGATTAGATCCTTCAATAACTTTCTATTGCCTTTGTACATAATTTGTATTCCTTGCCAAGACAGACATTTTACCATCTAAACTACACTTATCCCTAATCTTAGGCTCCTGCCATTTTTCCACATCATCAAATCCTCCCAGTTCTTCAAACATGCCGTGCCATCTCATACTTGCATGTTATTCTTATTCCTCTGTATGCTACACAATGTTCACACCTATTCTACTGGCTAACCCATATTTAAACCTGTTAAGAAGCGTTACAATTTCTATCTTCTTCATCTAAGCTGTGGGTCTTTATCCTGAGTGCCCTCCAGAGCAACTTTAACAAACACTATGCTTTTTACTTTTCTATTTCCCCAAGTCTAAAAGGTCCTTGAAATGTGGTACTTCCCAGTGTTGTGGCTCATCGGTTTAAGCCACTGCTTGCAACATCAGCATCCTATACGAGTGCCAGTTAGAGTCCCCACTGTTCCATTTCTGATCCAGCTTCCTAATAAAGTAGGTGGGAAAGCAGTGGAAGATACCTCGCAAGTACTTGGGACCCCACCACCCACGAAGGAAACCTGCATGGAATCCCAGGCTCTTGGTCTCAGCCTGGCCCAGCTTCAGCTGTGACAGCCATTTGGGGGAGTGAATCAGTGGATGGAAGACCTCTCCGCCCCTTTCAGTAACTCTGTGTTTCAAATAAACAAGCTTTTGTATTAAACATTTCTTAAAATTAGATGGGTCACATTATCTTGATTCTGTAGGCTTACATTCTAGCATATACCTAGTAAAATGAAATTTTAAATTATTTCTGGTTAAATGAATACATTAGAAATCTGTGTTTAATCTGGACACTAAATAGAAAAATCCAAACTGAGTAACAGTTACTTCAGTCTTAAAACACTTTAACCATGGAAGTTTCATCTGAAGTTCTTTATAACTCACATATTGTAAAGACAAAACTCTGCTTAAGGTAATGCCAAGATGGTATTTCCTGACTATCCTCAATTCTACTAACACTGTAAAATTTACTCACTACTTTAAAAGAGTGTTATTATTGTAGCAAATAAATACATTAAGAAAACGTCAATTTTGGTTAGAACATAACAGACTGGATATAAGGAGCTTTGCCATCAGATTTTTGTAATGAATTCCAAAAAATAAAATTGGGCATGTGTATTAATACTTACTGCATCTGAAGTTTTGCTTGGATTATTGCTTGGATTAGAAGAATGTGAATTTGAACTATGAAGAGCACTGTGGTTGTGTGAATTTTCTTGTGGAGAGTAACTGGTCCCTTTAAAAAATAAAGAGGAAAGTGAATTACAGGTAAATTGTATTCCATCTGATTTTTATCATACTACAGACCATTATTATACTTCAGTATCAGGAATACAGTTTTATAACTGTATTTTTATAAAATCTGAGTCTACTATAGATATAGCTTATTATACTACATAGCTGATAACCTATGGAACAACGAAGTTTAATTAGGTGAGCAGGATATAAAGTCCTGTGTAATTTCTAGAAAAACTTTTTAAAAGAGAAGTTTCACTGGGAAAAAAAACAATGCACAGAGTATAAAAGTTCCAATGACCCAATACTGAAAGTCACTACTAGCAGTATGTTTTCCAACTATATACTTCCATCTCTTCAGTTTCTGCACCTCATTTTTTAATAGTCTGGTCAATTTTTCACTGAAACAGCACCAAGCTTTCAAAAAGGCTCACAAAGAAAAGTCTCGAAGTCCAATCTTGGAAAAATACTTTGGTTAATGATATAAAAAGGTTCCCTACAAAACCTAATGTTAGTATTTCAATGTCACTCCACATACCTAGGGGCCTTCAGCAACAATTCAACTGGTACTTGGAAAGAACGGAAAGGAAGGAAGGAAAGCTGGCAATGGTATGGAGGTTGGTTACACTTATTAACAAAACTGAAAGCAGCAGAGTAAATTAAATGGTCTAGCCATTTAGGAATTAGCAGTCAGAACCAGGTAAGACCAGAAATTAGTATGAATTATTTCAATTAACAGGAAAAACTAAACGGTAAGAGGGAATGTATACTTAGAGATTATGACTATAAAAGTTTCAGATTATCCAAGTGGAAATGGTCAACAGATCTATGTAAAACTAGGAATCCAAGAGAAAGGTAGCACACAGTTGTAAATTTGGAAGTATTTTTCCATTAGACATCAACGGTATTAGACTGACTATGGCATGCATACAATACACATTCGTGGATGAAATAATAGGATAACAATGGTCAAGGTTTAAGACATCAGCTGTAGCGGCCATTTGGGGAGTGAACCAACAGAAGACCTTTCTAACTCTGTCAAAAAAGACTGCAAGGGAAACTATACGCAGACTCCAAGACCCAAAAGCCTACTGATGTCATTAACATGATTACTTAACAGGTAATGCAAATATTACAAAAAATAAATTCCCCAAGAAGCTTGATGCTAGGAGACACCCAATGTTTCTTCTACTTATCTTGTTAGATCATATTAACTTACTTTATAAAAAAGTAATACTTTTAATACAACAGGCAATAAGTAAATCCTTCAATAAACGCCAGTAAGAACAAACATGATCAAGAAGAAATCAGTTAAAGACGAGTAGCTCAGGGGTTAAGAAGTCGGTTGGAATGCAATCATCTCAGTCAAGTGCCTGGATTTCAGTCCTAGCTGTTGGAGTCCAGCTTCCAGCTAATGAATACAGTACAAGACTGGGTCCCTGGCACCCACATGAGGGACTGGGACTGGGTCCCCGGCTCTTTTGTGGCTCAGCTCCAGTAACCGCAGACATTTAGGGAAGTAAACCAGCAGGTGGCTGCTGCTTTTCTCGTTGCCTCTAAAGTTAACTGATTTTTTGATAAGCACCATCAGTCAAAACTAAGTTCAGTGTGCAGGAAAGCTAACAGAGCAGACCTCACATTGCTACCTCACCAAGGCCGACTCTGTGGCGTGGCCTCGGCAGGCGTGGAATTTCAGAAGAGTTCTCAGATCTCCAACTGCTCGCTGTTCCTATGCTGGCTGAACACCTGATATCCAATTCTACATTTGGAATTGTGGTACATGTTAAGCAGAGTATACTTATCTAAGTGGTCAAATCCAAATCTTGGGCACTCACTCTAATGAGATTTTCCAGTATACAACATTTTGTAAGAGTTGTCACTATTTGTTTGAAGAAGAATCAAGTCAGACAAAGTTGCTTTCAGTCCAGCGGGGGGTGGGGGTGAGGGTGGGGGTAGGGAGTACTGCACCCTGATTCTTCCACTTTGTCTCATCCCTTTTGTTTTGCACCCTCATTCATAGCAGTTAAGTCACAGCCGTGACAGTGACTATATACACCACCTCAGACCGAGTCTTTGAGAATCATTAAACCTGGGGGTAGACTTAGGACCCTCAAATGATAACAAAGAAAAATAACCGAATTTTTAAAGAAAATCTTAGACCTATGACACAAATTTCTACTTTTCAGGCATAAAAAATATTTTACAGATTCACAGCTAAATTATAGATAAGAAAAAACTAGTAATATGACCACTAGAAGATGAATTTATGTGCAACTCAAAGCAATGAGATAAATTTCAGTATGCTGACAAGAAAAAGCCAATTTTATTGAATGACATGAACCCCATTAAGTAGCTCAAATGGGGCCAGCACTGTGGCATAGCAGGTACAGCAACTTCCTGCAGCGCAAGCATCCCACATGGACACCAGTTTGAGTCCTGGCTGCTCCATTTTTGATAAAACTCTCTACTATGGCCTGGGAAAGCAACAGAAGATGGCCCAAGTCCTCGGGCCCCTGCACCTGTGTGGGAAAGCCAGAAGAAGCTCCTGACTCCTCATGGGCCTAGCTCCAGCCATTGTGGCCATTTGTGGAGTGAAACAGCAGATGGAAGACCCCCCCCCCCCCTTCCGCCTCTATTTGTAACTCTACCTTTCAAATCATAAATGAATCTTTTAAAAAACAAAACTCAAAAACACAAGTGACAGGTTGGTTATGCACATACAATACATTATACACGAGGTCTACTGATTTCTCATAAGGTTAAAATCTAGGAATTCATGCTATTTTAGTGGTTAGTCTTAATCAATGAAAACCTGCACTGTGGTGCAGTGGGTTAAATGTAATTCAACTCAAAGAAAAAAAAAAGACGAAGGTATTCTGGTAAAACTAGAATAAACGAATATTGTTCTGAGAATCCAAATCTGGGCAGTTGTTTTATAGGAAGCATGGTGTAAGGTAGGCAGGCAGCAGATCTTCAGACTTCAGCCAGCAGGAAAGGCAGATAGTCCCCCGAATGACATGACAATACTAAGCTAAATGAAAAATCAGGCCAACTTTTTAAACTAAAATTACAACTTCTATTTGGCAAACCAATTTTTGAGGTACCACAACTGAACCTTTTAGTAAAGGTTCGAAGTCAAACTACCAAACTGACGTGATTACACAAACAGGAGGGCAAAGTGATTATTCCCCCTGAGCGTAAGGGCAGAGTAACGTGGCAGCAGTGACAATTTCCCAGAGCAGCACCTAGAGAAGTGCTACAACACAACACTCCTTTGAAACTTCCCATTTTTTCTTTGAATCTCATGTGAATTTATTAGAATCCACGAAGGACTTGTTTTAGAAACAAAAGCAAAGGTTTCATATTCTTACTAAAGTGTAGAATCTAAGTGATTTTTGGATAGTAGCAAAGAAAAACAGAACATAAAACTTGAATTCAGAATTTCAGTCCCAAACCAAGGGCACAAAGGAAGACAAAATATACAAGCTGGTGAGAGCTATCTTTGACCCAAAGAAACAATGGAAGCAATGCTGATTACACAGTCCTGTACTGTTCTCTCTCTACACTAAGAAACTCACAGGGGTTTTATGTATCTTTCCCCTGATTTGTGGTAATTAATATACAGAGCACAACAATTGACTCTGAGATTTCATTGTTGTTTACAGCCCTTGCCTACACTCCTGAGGAAAAAGTAGTTTTTCTACTTACTACTTGTTGAATTCTTCATTTGCTGGAGGGGTAAAAAAAAAAAAAAAAAAAAAAAGATGTAGGTAGAAGGGAGGATAGGGTGAGAAGTATCATTATGCTCTTCAATTTGTATATGAAAAACTTGAAATTTGTTCACCTTGTATAAGGAAATCTAAAAAAGTTTAGTACAGAAGTACGCAAAATACATTCATATTTGTCACACTAATTTTGACAAAACATTTTAGATATATTTAAGTAGTATATATAATTAAAACTAATTCCAGGCAAACATTTGGTACAGTGTTTAGACACCTGTTAGGATACTAGCATCCCATATCCAAATGCCTGGTTCAAATCCCAGTTACTCCATTTCTGATCCAGTTTCCTACTAATGTGCAACCTGTGAGGTAGCAGATGATGTGGGAGAGAATGGACTGAGTTCCAGGTTCCTGGCTTCAGCCTGGCCCAGCTCCAACTTCTGCAGGATTTAGGGAATGAACCAGCAGATGGAAGAGCTCTCTCTCTGTCTGCTTCTCAAATAGAACTAATTTAAAAACAAAAACACGCAGACATTAGTCCCTAGCAAATTTACAGTTGCATTCCTGACTCCATGAGGACACTGCTCCAGATGGACAAGCCCACTGACACTGAGGGGAAAAGAGCTAGAGATGCCAACACTTCCCAAAGAACAGTCAGTCCCATGTCGGAAAAAAGTTCCTAATTAGCAGAATCTAGAACGTAATTCTGTTTAGCACAGTGGATTCAATTCTCCAGGAAAATAACAGCAGAAATAGCAGCTGAACACGGCCTAAGTGTCTGTGCCCCTGCTACCCACATGGGGAGGTTCCGATGAAGTTCCTGGCCACTCCTCTTCCAATCCAGCTCTCTGCTGTGGCCTGAGAAAACAGTGGAAGATGGCCCAAGTCCTTGGGCCCCTGTACCCACATGGGAGACCCAGAAGAAGCTCCTGGCTTTGGGTTGGCGCAGCTCCGGCCAACTGGGGAGTGAACCAGCAGACGAAGACCCCCCCAACATACCTTTCAAATAAATAAATAAATAAATCTTTTTTAAAAATTGTAAAATATAGCCATGCAAAATATTTTAGGTCTACCCAGGTTGAGAACCGTTTACTGTGAACACTATCAGATTATGCCTCTATCTTACTAAATAAAGACGTGAAGGCCATACAATCCAAGGTCATCTTCAATTGTCAAGTAAGATTCTCTGGCGTGGACACTTAGCCCAGTGATAACGATGTCAGCTGCAACACAGCATTCCTGAGGTCAGGTCTCAGCTCTGCTCCTGACTCCAACTTCCTGCTTGAGTAGACCCGGGAGGCAGCTGGTGAGAATCAAATGGCTGGGTTACTACACCCCACGTGAGACCAGGACTGAGTTACTGGCTCCCAGCTTTGGTCTAGGTCCAGCCCCAGGGTGGTGGGCACTGGGCGAGTAAACCAATAGACTGGAGTCCTCTCTGTATGCCTGCCTCTCAAAAGTATAAAAGTTTGAAAATGTTTAATGACAGTCCTTAACTTGCAGGATTGCAAAGTCACAATAAAGTCTGAAATGCTGTACTTAACAGTGTTATTAACCTCTTCTGATCCCTGCCTTCTGGTTTGCATTAAGGGTTAGTTAATACTTCAGGATAAAATGCTAGCTCCTTCATACAGTCTATCTCTTTCACTCTGCTTCCCTCTCTGCCTCTCTACTTCTCAACCACAGATCTCACTAGGATGTGAATGTCCCATCCTCAAAAAAGCCATTTTTGATCACCCAATTCAAAGCGAGCCCCACAGCACCCATCTTCCCTCAACAGCAATTTTTATGTATTGGAATTGAGACTACATGCCACATGACTCCTTATTTTAAACTAGCTAAGTGGCTGGTCTTAGAAAAAAAGCATTCCTAGAAAACAATGCGTTAGTATGGAAAGTAAATTCAGTTCTATGAACTTACCAAGTTACTGTAAGATCCTAAAAAGGGTGAATACCAATGAAGCTGAAAAGCTGCTCTTCTTTCCCAAGCAGATACCTCTAGAGTTCTGACAGCAGAGGTGGGCAATGTCACACTGTGTGAGGCCTGCAAAATCATCTGGTCTGGATTCCAAGGCAACCACAGGCGGGACTCGAAGTTTCGTAAATGTATAATGGACTAACTTTAAAACTGATGCGGCCGGTGCTGCGGCTCAATAGGCTAATCCTCCGCCTTGCGGCACCGGCACAACAGGTTCTAGTCCCAGTCGGGGAGCTGGTTGCCCCTCTTCCAGGCCAGCTCTCTGCTGTGGCCTGGGAGTGCAGTGGAGGATGACCCAAGTGCTTGGGCCCTGCACCCCATGGGAGACCAGGAGAAGCACCTGGCTCCTGCCTTCGGATCAATGCGGTGCACCGGCCGCGGTAGCCATTGGAGGGTGAACCAACAGAAAAAGGAAGACCTTTCTGTCTCTGACTGTCCACTCTGCCTGTCCCAAAAAAAAAAAAAAAAAAAAAAAAAAAAACTGATGCTTTTCAGTATGCTCTCAATGAGTTCATTGGTGAAGCGGTGTATCTGAAAGGAAAGTGAACCAAGCCCATGTGTGGATGGTGGTTTGAGAAAGCCATGGCCAAGACAGCTGTGGCAGGCTTTCCACGTTGGGGCTGAGTTTTTAACAAGGGATGAGCTTGGAGGCCTTTCCCAAGAATGGACTTTCCTTGTGTCTGGTGCTTGCTGACCACAGCAGTTAGCCACCATGGGGCATTCTGGGAAGAGGCCGTGGTGTTGACTAGTGCCCCCCCGCCTGAGGGATGGCTCTTATAGCGTGAACACTGTGCAGATGGCTCCTGTGCCCAGCCCAGAGTCCTACAACATATCAGGATTTCTCAATGCCAAGTGCTATGACCCCAGGTTCAATTATTCCGCTCCACCTGAGCAGGTCTCCGGCCTATCATTGAAGGGCTAGTTCTGCAGGAACCAGAGTTATGTACAAGTGACCTAAACAAGAGGGTTTTCCATATGGGATTGGATTAAATTCCTTTCAACTTTATTCAGGTTGGAACTCGTTTCTTTCTGGTGGATCACAGCTGCCCAGATGTTGTGACTGATTTTTAGGCTTCTGTAGAGAAGTATTTTTCTTTCCTCTTCGGGATTTTTGCACCAAAAGAAAACATCAGAATTCTGTGTCCCCCTCGATTGTGGCCTAACCAGTGTTGACAGTTGAGTCCTTAGTGTCGTAGGTCCCAGCCCACCAGTACTATATCAAACATTGTTATGCACATAACAGCACTGTGATCTAATGTACATAACACAGCACTGTGATCTAATTTAAATACTTTATTATTTATACTACTACACATAATATACATCAACACTTTCTGCTATATAACCTAAGTGATAACCCTCTTTTAGTTATCTGCCAAACTCTGGACTTTGGTTTCTTATTGCAGTTAACACAGTTACGCGGTTGTAATGGTGTCTTTCCCTCCCTTTGTGACGGGATGTGTAAATCAAAGTACATACATTGTGTGGTGTTCTTGTTTCTGGAGACTCCTGAGGATATACACACGACATGTGGCGTTCTGTAGAGATCGGCCCACCTTTGTGAATTCATCTCTTAAGCCCTCTTTCTCTGAGAGAGCACCAGCAATGGTGGTTAACTCCCATTCTCTCTTTCTCTCTCATGCTGGTTATTCTTGAATTAAGCACAGACTCATCAGCTCAGTTGCTTTATCATAAATAATGTGTGTGACCCTGCAATTCTTCCACAGTTCAAACAAGTGCTAGCTTCACTGACCAAAAATTATGGAAGAAAAACACAATTTTTTAAAATAGTCCATCTTTTAATGGCTGAAACCGATGTGTCTATGGTGCTCCTTCTTGCTGTGGGATTTCTGAAATCACACCCATTTCTAACTTCATGTGAGATGCTCACAAGCACCCTTCCTGTTATTCTGTTAGCACTGAAATCTATTTATTTGGAATCTATACAACAGTGTGGTTCCACTGTATTTCATTTGCAAAAGCGGGAACAGCCATCTTCACCTTTTGCAAATAATTGATACTCCACATTGGATTCTCAAAGACTTCAATATGGCGAACCTATCAAACCTAGAAGCCCTATTCCATCCTCTCATGACTGTGGCCTGAGCTCCCCAGTCCCTTCCCCCACTCGACAGATGAACCTAAGAACCCTTTCATTTATTTAGCATTCAGCATTTCTGGAGTATATGTCGTTGAGACCATCTGAGCTCATGGCTGATGCAGTAACCAGTTTCCTGCTGTGTCATCACACTCACTACTTACACTGCCATGGTGAACATGTGGAGGAACAGTCTGTGTGTCTGGGAAGCATATACACTTGTACATTTTTTAATACTCTGATTCTGTAACATTTCTTGAGTTTTGTTTTTGTTTTACAGAAAAAAAAAACAGTGATAAACCAATCAGAAGACCAAGAGGTTTACTGTCGATGCTTGGGGTCATCTGACCTTTCCTGGTCAACAGATCTATATGGCTAAATTAATTTACAGGAATATTAATTTTTCGAAAACCAAATTTTTTTCTGTATGAAACTGCCAATATCATGCAAAGAAAGGGAGAACCATAAAGGAGAAAGAACGTGACGTTCATTTGTGTGTGTATTAACCTAAAGAAGCAGTGTGGAGACAGACGCCATCAGCTGAACCTAGGGACTTGGTGGCACTGCTTTGGAGGCATCCATACTTGCATCTTGCATTCTTCATGTTAATCATATTGCCAAAGACAAACTATTTCATCATGTATTGTAAATAACACTTTCCCCCAGACCTACCATAAAGTTTCTGTGATATATTCCAGTTGCAATAAAAATTACTGAGTTGCATCAATTGAAAAAACAACAACAACAACACTGACGATTTTGTATGGCCCACAAATGATGTTATTAATATTCAAATAGCCCTTGGCAGAAAAAAGCCCTGCATAGCACAGCAAACAAAGGAGAAACAGAGAGAGGCAAGAGCTGGTGTGCCCATAGGTGTCTCCAAGGAAGTGTACTATTTGACTTTACAACAGAGCAAGGAGTAACAGATTTCCACTTTGAAGCCATATGGATTCCAAATTCAATTCAGACTTGCAACAAAGCATTAAGCAACTAACTACAAGAATAACAGAATATTTCCTTAATGTGAAAGATTTAACTTCCCAAAGGCATGATTTTTACATAATGATCATTTTCCATCAGGCATACCTTTTAGTATCAAGAACAATATTCCAAGTTGATTTTTGTTACTATTATTTAATTTCAATATCATTTTACATGGTTCTCTAAAATAAGATTATACAGAAAATAGAAGGTTTTTTTTTCCTTAAATTTGAAAAGTAGACACACACACACACACACACACACACACACACACTCACACATTCACACTTCTCCTTCATTTGCTGGTTTACTCCTCAATTGCCTGCAACAGCCAAAGCTGGGCCAGGCTGAAGCCAGAAACTCAGAACTCAACCTAGGTCCCCCACATGGGTAGAAGGGACCCAAGTACTTGAGCTCTCTGGGGTATACCAGGAAGGTGGTATCAGAAGTGGAGCTGAGACTCAAATCCAGGCACTCCAATACTTATGCAAGCAGGAGCCTCAAGTGGCCTCTTAATCTCTATGCCAAATGCCAGTCCCTGGGCCAACCTAATTCTAACCTTATCAGCTTTTTATCTACATGCATATATATAATACCAAAACAAAAATCATACTACCTTATATATGAATTTTCCTACTTAATATCCAAGAACAACCTTCCTTTATCAGCAAACAGTGCCTCTACATCATCATTTTTTTTTTTTGACAGGCAGAGTTAGAGAGAGAGAGAGAAAGGTCTTCCTTTTCCATTGGTTCACCCCCAAATGGCCGCTACAGCCAGCGCTGAGTCCTGGTCCTCCCATGTAGTTTCAAGGCCTAAGCACTTGGGCCATCCTCCACTGCCCCCCACCCCGGGCCACGCAGAGAGCTGGACTGGAAGAGGAGCTACCGGAACAGAATCCAGCACCCCGACCGGGACTAGAACCCGGGGTGCTGGAGCTGCAGGCGGAGGATTAACCAAGTGAGCCGCGGCACAGGCCTACATCATCCTTTCTAACAATTCCACATGTATGTATATGTCATAGTGTGCAATCAGAAATTTGTGCTGTCTACCATTTATCTGGGTGTTGCAATTCACAATTCTTTTTTTTTAATTTTTACTTTTTGACAGGAAGAGTTAGACAGTGAGAGAGAGAGAGAGACAGACAGAGAGAGAGACAGACAGAGAGAAAGGTCTTCCTTTTTCTGTTGGTTCACCCCCTCAAGTGGCCTCTACAGCCGGCATGTTGGGGCTGGCCAATCCGAAGCCAGGACCCAGGTGCTTCCTCCTGGTCTACCATGCGGTTGCAGGGCCCAAGGGCCATCCTCCACTGCACTCACAGGCCCCAGCAGAGAGCTGGACTGGCAGAGGGGCAACTGGGACAGAATCCAGCGCCCCAACCGGGACTAGAACCCGGGGTGCCAGTGCTGCAGGTGGAGGATTAGCCTAGTGAGCCGCAGCGCCGGCCCCATAATTCTTTATATAAAACTAGCAAAATTTGATAGTAAGAATTACATAAAGTTATCTTAAGAGATTATTTCTAAATCGACTTTAAAAAGCCATTAATTCAATCACTGAAATGATGAATGTTTGAACATTTTAATAACTGATATTAATATTTTAACAACTCACAGAAAGCTGACAGCACAAGTGCATCTTTTCTTTGCCCTCTATAGCATCTATCAAAACCAAGAACTGGAAAAAAATTGTAACCAAATCCAACAAGGGAGAAGTCCAGGCACTGACAAGAGTTTCAAGAAAAATTAAGATCCATACTAAGTACAGGAAAGTACTAAATTCCAATTCCTGTCAAGTCTACATATTTTGAACACTTAAGCCAGACGCAAGAGAGAGGAAAGATCACTTGCCCCATCAAATTGACTTTTTGGCCCACTAAGCTAGAGAACTTAAACCTTTGCCCAGACTCCTACATGTGATCCATGGAAAGAGAATTTAGAATATAGTCAAAGTTTAAAGAAAGGCTAACCTCTGCACTTCATCACTCTTTTCCAAGTACATGCTTTTCACACCTCTTTCTCTAGCGTCCGGGGGACAGACATTAGAATCATCGAAGGCTGGCCAGCGCCAAGGCTCACTAGGCTAATCCTCCGCCTGCAGCACCGGCACACTGGGTTCTAGTCCCAGTCGGGGTGCCAGATTCTGTCCTGGTTGCCCCTCTTCCAGGCCAGCTCTCTGCTGTGGCCGGGAGTACAGTGGAGGATGGCCCAATCCTTGGGCCCTGCACCCCATGGGAGACCAGGAGAAACACCTGGCTCCTGGCTTCGGATCAGCGTGGTGTGCTGGCCGCAGCAGCCATTGGAGGGTGAACCAACAGCAAAGGAAAACCTTTCTCTCTCACTGTCCACTCTGCCTGTCAAAAAAAAAAAATCAAAGGCAAAGTATTCACGCCAGTCACTCAACTCTACGTCTACCATACGTGTACCCGAGTGAATGACACTTAGACAAGCACCAGGAAGCTTCCCACACACAGCAGGCACACACCCAAGTGGGGGTATACAGCACAAACAGGTGAAGAAAGAATCTCAGGAACTCAACTTTTTAAACAAATTCAGAGAACACAGACTGCATGAAATGAAACAAAAAGGTAAGACAACACAAAAAGTGCGTGAGTGTGGCTACAATAAGGGGAATTTAAAAGATGACATTAAATTAAAAATTACATTAAAAGTAATAAAACGTGGGGGGGGGGGTGGCACTATGGCATAGTAGGTGAAGCCACTGCCTGCAGTGCTGACATTCCACATGGGCACCAGTTCGAGTCTCAGCTGCTCCTGGCTTCGGATAGGCCCAGCTCTGGCCACTGCCATTTGGGGAGTGAACCAGTAGATGGGAGACCTCTCTCTGCTTCTGTCTCTTTGAAACTCTGCCTTTCAAATAAATATGTTTTAAAAAGGTATTAAAATATTAACCACAAGGGACAGAAAACAGAAGTATCACAAAGCAAATAAGCAAAAAAGACAAAGAGGAAAGCCCTTGGAGAGAAGATGCTACATACGAATGATGAGGCCAACATACACAAAACTAGACGTCCTGAAAGAGAAAGTAGAGAGGAATCTCAAGAGTACAATAAAGTAAAACTTCCCTGAAACACAGGAAGATCTGAATCTACACACCGAAGGAAGCTCGCCATATACCAGGAAATAGTAATACCCAGTAAAATTGTACTTATTCTTATACCCTAGTGAAGTTGATGGATTTTATACAAAAATTCTAAAAACATCCAGGCAGAAGTATGCTGGAGAACAAGGAATAATATCCTTTCTACGTGAAGAGAGGAAAAGGAGTAGTACTCAATTACACTTCCAGTCAGTATGTCCTATTCCTAAGTAATAAGGTAAAGGGAAGACATTCTCAAATACAAAATAATTCAAAAATTAAAGCACTTATGACTTAGGAAAGAGGGAGCTACCAATCACATAAATACCAAATAAAAAATAAAAACAAATCTGCAGATAGAGTAGTTGTACTTTGAGCAATGGCAGTATGCATATAATCTAGCCAAACTTGTTTGCTTAGTTATCTGGATCAACAGCCACTCTTGTAATCAAGTTCCCATTTTGACAACTGTTACTTTGTTTGATCTACACAACTGAAAGTATACAGTAAATGCTAACTAGACTCTTTAAGCTTTTCATTTATTTTATAAAAACAGTCAAAAGCACTCTCACCATCCCACACCCAACACCCACACACTGCATACACTTAACATTTAATTTACTGAGTATTGACTACATGCCAAAGGTGATGTAAGGCATCAACAGAATCACTCTTTCCTGGAGGTTCTAGTTTTCTAAACTTAGTATTTATCAAATGAAAATGAAGTTTGGTTTTGACACTTAATAATCCGGAGTTTTTCAGATTTGTTTTACCTTCTCAGGTGATTCTGAAAGACAGCCAGGCTTACGAACTGCATGCCTACTAGAGTACCACACATACTACAACTCCTTGAGTCTTCTAAAGCCTCAGAGGCAGATTAAGTAGCATCCAGTAATGTACTTTACTCTAAATCGTTTTTTATTTTTACAATGGCAGTTTAATAGGTATAGAACTCTGCTATAAATGTCAGATTCTGAAAATACATATTTTAAAGTAACTAAATATACTTAACAAATATCTTATTTGTTCTACAATATGTACTAAAAAGTCTTGCTTATTTTATGAAAAGAAAGGCAAATCTATATTTTTTCATTCAACATCGGACATAAATATTAAAACATCCAAATAGCACACAGTAATTAAACCTATTTCCTTAACAAAATTCAGGTATTTGTGTAACAGCTTACAGAAGAATGTATTTACAGAGAAGACAACGGAAAAGGAAAGTTCTGGCAGCCAATAATAATCTTTAATAACACATTTTGATCCTTGACAACAAAGTGAAGACTTCTGTGCTTCTGTCATTAAAACATTTCATGTTTGGCAAAGCAGTTAAGACACCACTGGGCACCACTGTGACACAGCAAGTAAAGCCACTGCCTGCAGTGCCGGCATCCCGTATGGGTGCTGGTTCGAGACCCGGTTGTTCTACTTCCTATCCAGTTCTCTGCTATTGACTGAAAAAGCAGAAGATGGCTCAAAGTCCTTGGGCCCTGCACCTGCATCAGAGACCCGGAAGAAGCTTTTGGCTCCAGCTGTTGTGGCCAATGGGGGAGTGAACCAGCGGATGAAGAACTCTCTCTGCCTCTCCTCTCTTTGTAACTCTTTCAAATAAATAAATTAAAAAAAAAAAAAATACACTACTCAGGATGCCCACATCCTGTATCAGAGTACCCAGGTTTGAGTCCTGGACCGGCTCTTAATTTCAGCTTCCTTCTACTACACACTCTGGGAAGTACCAGGTGATGCCTCAAGGAATGAAATCCCTACCACCCAGGTGGGAGACCCAGAGTGAGTTCTCAGCTCCAAGCTTTAGCCCAGCCCCGCCCAGGCTGGTGCAGGCATTTGGGAAAGGGGCCAGACGATAGATTTCTCTGTAAAAGTAAAGTAAAAAATAAAGTTTTTTAAAAAATATTATTTTTAGGCCGGCGCCACAGCTCACTAGGCTAATCCTCCGCCTTGCGGCACCGGCACACCGGTTCTAGTCCCAGTCGGGGAGCCAGATTCTGTCTTGGTTGCCCCTCTTCCAGTCCAGCTCTCTGCTGTGGCCCAGGAGTGCAGTGGAGGATGGCCCAAGTCCTTGGGCCCTGCACCCGCATGGGAAACCAGGAGAAGCACCTGGCTCCTGCCTTCAGATCAGCGCGGTGCGCCGGCCACGGTGGCCATTGGAGGGTGAACCAATGGCAAAGGAAGACCTTTCTCTCTGTCTCTCTCTCTCTCACTGTCCCCTCTGCCTGTCAAAAAAAAAAAAAAAAAATATATATATATACACATACATACACAGAGAGAGAGCGAGCGAGAGAGCGAGCAGCCAGGACATGAACCAGCACTTACATGGGATGCCAATGTCACAGGTGGTGACTTTATCCACTACGCCACAACACCATCCACTTAAATATGTAAGTGCAGCCTACTGTGTGATTCAACAAATACAATATTGGGAATTTAATCAGTGAGAAGTGAAAAGCTGTTTTCACACAAAAAGCTGTAATAAATGTTCTAGCACTTGTATTGTTAACAGCCCAAATCAGAAATAATACAAATGTCTTCCACTGGCATATTGTTAAATAATTACAGTATGTTATACCATGGAATACTACACAGCAATAAAACAGGAATGAGTTACTGAAACTTGGATGATTCTCAAGATTACGCCTGAGAGTGTCAATCTCAATGAAGGACCCTTACGGGGGGAGGGACAAGAAAGTAGGCCTGGGCAAATACCAGGGGTTTCTTAAAAAGCTAGATGTTCCCCAGAGATTAGAGGGCAGACCATTCTCTGGGAAGGGAAAAAACAACCCCCGAGCAGAGCTACCCCTCCCCTTCAGAAAGTCCCTAGGAGCACACTTATGATGTCACTGAGACCGGCCAATCCTGTAACACCTCAGCATCTTCCATCAGCATTCTCCCATATGCTAATTGTCCCTTCGAACTGGCCAATCCTGTAACGCCTCTGCATTCTCCGCCTGCATTTTACACATGTGCATTAGCAATATGCTAATTCACTGCCTATATAACTGGTGTGTAACTGCTCCTCACCGCCTGAGGTGGGGGCCCATTTGTGCAAACGTTCAATAAAATCCTCGTGCTTTTGCATCAACTTGTCTGGAGTCTGGATCTTTGGGCGTCCTCCTGAACAAGTGGGCATCTCAGCAATTGGGAGGTCCAACATCAAAAGGTTAAGGTTGGGGCCAGTGCTGTGGCACAGCAGGTTAAGCAACAGTCTGCAGTGCCAGCATCAATTTCATTCCTGCTCCACTTCCAATCCAGGCCCCTGGTAATGCCCCTGGTAAAGCAGCAAAAGGTGGCCCAAGTCCCTAGGCCCCTGTACCGATGTAAGGGACCCAGAAGAAGCTCCTGACTCCTGGCATTAGCCTGGCATAGCCCTAGCTGTTGTGGCCACTGTGGGGTGAACCAGCAGATACAAGATCTG
The DNA here is from genome assembly GCA_949820135.1 of Sylvilagus floridanus. Classification (NCBI taxonomy): domain Eukaryota; kingdom Metazoa; phylum Chordata; class Mammalia; order Lagomorpha; family Leporidae; genus Sylvilagus; species Sylvilagus floridanus. The sequence goes on along the minus strand of OX463240.1, from coordinate 18,149,971 downwards.
TCATTCCTATAACTATATTTTTCAAATAAATAAATGTTTGAAAAATGTTAATGCTGAGTATCATACACACACCCAGACACAAATATAAACATTCTTGAAATGACAGAATTACAGAGACTGAGAACAGATCAGTGTTTGCTAGAGACTAAGGAAGAGTGAAGACAGATCACGGCTATGGCTGGGAAGCACAGATTCTTGTGATGAACCCGTTCTCTATCGTGACTGTTGCAGTGGTCACATTAACTTAAATGGACAAAGGGTATATTGGATTTCTATACATTAGTTTATACAATTTCAGGGAAATCTACAATCATCTCAAAATTCAACAAAATTTTTTGTTTAAATTAGCACAAACAGCTACCATTTTCACCCAAGTTTGGCGGCTCTGTCTACAGCCCTGCCTCCAAGAGAGCGTCACTGTGGTTTTTGTCCTGTTTCCCCCGTCAGAGAGTCCTGCCACAATTCCCACTACCACTCCCCAGCCCCTTCCCACGCATTTATGTTTAGGAACTCCTACCAGCTCTCCTAACTCCAGAGCTCTGCAGCTAGACTTACCCTGAATCCCATCTCCCTGACTTCAGTCAGCCTCTGCCCTTTCCCAGTCACCTTGCCTCCTAGTTACAACACTGACAGCTCATGTCAATGAACCTCACAGGGCACTTCTCCACTGCTCTTCCTTAAGTTTTTCCTTTTTTTTTTTTTTTTTTTTTTTTTTTTTTTTTTAATTTTTGACAGGCAGAGTGGACAGTGAGAGAGAGAGACAGAGAGAAAGGTCTTCCTTTTGCCGTTGGTTCACCCTCCAATGGCCGCCGCGGATGGCGCGCTGCGGCCGGCGCACCGCGTTCGTCCGATGGCAGGAGCCAGGTGCTAGGTGCTTTTCCTGGTCTCCCCATGGGGTGCAGGGCCCAAGCACCTGGGCCATCCTCCACTGCACTCCTGGGCCACAGCAGAGGGCTGGCCTGGAAGAGGGGCAACCGGGACAGAATCCGGCACCCCGACCGGGACTAGAACCCGGTGTGCCGGCGCCGCAAGGTGGAGGATTAGCCTGTTGAGCCACGGCGTCGGCCAAGTTTTTCTTCTTTCCTTCTGGATTTGATGTCATTCCAGAAAGCAAGCTTCTAGTTCAAAGGGTTTACTCAGATTCTCCTTGAAAATACAGGATACTGAGTGTTACAGTCATTAAACTGCCATCAATTTGAAGAAAGATAAAGAACTAAAAAACTGGAGGTAAGTTTCCATCAGGACATGCCAAGTACAAAATTCCCAAATTAACCAGTGTTGCAGAACTGATCATTTTAAGGATTGAATTTTGTATTTTTAGAAGCAAGTTTTTAGGCAATAAATGGCTTTGCTTTAGCCAATAAGCAATGGACTTCTCCTATTTTCTACTTTTATTCCAAAATCCTACTTGTTCTACCTCCTACACCATTAACCTTGGTATAAGCCAAAATTAAGACATGATTATTAGGTATCATACTAGTAAGCACCCCAAGTAAAGGGATAAGAACCCAATTACTTGAAAAGAGCAACACCAAAAGAGTAATAAGATTCTTTGTGCCCAAATCCAAATATATTTCTTTATTCAAACACAGCCATCATAAAATAAATTACAAGTTTTGGCTTCCCTTGTATCTAATAAAAATTGTTAGATTTTAGACACATTATTTACTACCAAAACAAATCTTTGAAATGTGAGCAAAATACTTATTCTACTGTTCAAAAATGAGGAACTCCTTTTTACAATGAGCCCAAGACCACAGAGTCAAGTGGGAAACAGCAGCTAGAGTCCTTGCCCTAACTATTATCTTCACTGCATCACAAGGCCATCAATGTACTACCAGTTATGCAACATCTAGTATTTGGCTATACGACAGCTACAGTATAGTTATTTAACCTCTTTCAAAAAGGCATAGGGAGGCCGGCGCCGTGGCTCAACAGGCTAATCCTCCGCCTTGCGGCGCCGGCACACCGGGTTCTAGTCCCGGTCAGGGCGCTGGATTCTGTCCCGGTTGCCCCTCTTCCAGGCCAGCCCTCTGCTGTGGCCCGGAGTGCAGTGGAGGATGGCCCAAGTGCTTGGGCCCTGCACCCCATGGGAGACCAGGAAAAAGCACCTAGTACCTGGCTCCTGCCATCGGATGAGCGCAGTGCGCCGGCCGCAGCGCGCTGTCCGCAGCAGCCATTGGAGGGTGAACCAACGGCAAAGGAAGACCTTTCTCTCTGTCTCTCTCTCTCACTGTCCACTCTGCCTGTCAAAAATTAAAAAAAAAAAATAAAGGCATAGGGAGTCAGCCACAGCCTGCCAGATGAGACCTCTGCATCCCACACTGGAGTGTTTCACGATGAGTCCCAATTCCCAACTCCAACTTCCTAGGAGGTAGCAGTGATGGACGGCTCAGGCGACCAGGGTCCTGCCACCCAAGGTGAAGACCTGGAGCACATTCCATGCTGCTGTTCAACATTTTCCCAGTCCTGGCCACTGGTGAGCACTTGTAGAGTCAACCAGCATATGGATGCTGTCCCCATGTCACAGAATGAAAAGCCTAAGTTAACACCACTTTTTGCTACCTTTCTTATCTCTCAAAGATATATTAACACTTTTTAAAAGCTTGATTTTTCAAAAAAAAAAATTCAGAAACTATTTACTAATTACTGTATTTTTCCAAATGGGTTAAGTGCATTAAGAACCTGACCAAAGACCACGCTGTCAAATGATCAAACCATTTGACAAAAATCAAAATTTCTATTACTGCCACTGCCCTTAAGGAACTAAGAAAAAAACATCTAGAAGCTGTGCTATTAACTTATCTCGTCTGTCCACAGCACAGCACATCCCTGCCCCCTACCCTCACAACCCAGAACCTGAGGAACCTACACTGCTTCTACCATCTCAGCCAGAAAAACTTTAAAAAGTTTAGTAAACCTTGTTTCTCTGTGTGAAATCCCACTACACTTTATACTAACCTCCTAAAGTAAAATGTTTTAGACCATTAAAAGAAATTGAAAGGTAAATGTTTCATTTTTGGTTAAATCTTTAACAAAGACAAGTCAGTTAAAATGAATTTTCAGTAAGTACAAAGTAAAAACAAAATATCAAATTTAAAGGAGTAACAAACAACAAAATCAGGACAATTCTGGGAAAGGAAGCATCAGAAGGCAATGAGGTTAAGAAACTAATACAGGCCGGCGCCGTGGCTCAACAGGTTAATCCTCCGCCTTGCGGCGCTGGCACACCGGGTTCTAGTCCCGGTCGGGGCGCTGGATTCTGTCCCGGTTGCCCCTCTTCCAGGCCAGCCCTCTGCTGTGGCCCGGGAGTGCAGTGGAGGATGGCCCAAGTGCTTGGGCCCTGCACCCCATGGGAGACCAGGAAAAAGCACCTAGCGCCTGGCTCCTGCCATCGGATGAGTGCGGTACGCTGGCCGCAGCGCGCCATCCGCGGCAGCCATTGGAGGGTGAACCAACGGCAAAGGAAGACCTTTCTCTCTGTCTCTCTCTCTCACTGTCCACTCTGCCTGTCAAAAAAATAAAGAAAGAAAGAAAGAAAGAAAGTAATACAAAAGGGCCAGCACTGTAGCACAGCATGTTACGCCACTGCCTGCAGTGCCAGCATCCCATATGGGTGCCAGTTCAAGTCCTGGCTGCTCCACTTCCAATCCAGCTTCCTGCTAATGTGCCTTAGAGAGCAGCAAAAGATGGCCCAAGTCCATGTGCCCCTGCACCTACTTGGGAGACCCAGATGAAGCTCCTGGCTCCTAGCCACAAATCGGCCCAGCATCGGCCATTGCTGGTATTTAGGGAGTGAACCAGCAGATCAAAGAGCTCTAACTCTGCCTCTCAAATATTTTAATAAATAAATACAACAGAAAGTGGTACACCTTATCTGTAATGTTTAATTTCTTAAACTGGATGGGGACCAATACCTATTTCTGGAGAGCTACAGTTGGTCATCACCTTGCAATACTGTTAACTGTGGCATTCACTGTTTCATGTCGTGGGAGAATATAAACTAAAAAAGAAAAAGCAATCCTTCCAAAACGAAATATTGGGGGCCAGCATTTTGACACAGTGGGTTGGGTGGGCTGTCTGCTACCTGTGATGCCAGCATCCCGTATGAAAACCAGTTCAAGTCCCAGCTCCTCTACTTCCAATCCAGCTCTCTGCTAAGGCATCTGAGAAGATGACCCAAGTACATAGGCCTTTGCCATTCACATAGGAGACCTGTATGGAGTTCCAGGTTCCTGGCTTTGGCCTGGCCCAGCTCTGGCTATAGGAGCCATTTGGGGAGTGAACCAGCAGATGGAAGATCCCTCTCTCTTTCCTTCTAACTTTGCCTTGCAAATAAATCTTTAAAACCACAATTTTAAACTGGTATTTTCCCTCCTGCTCCTAACAGTGACCCACAAGGCCTTTCTGCAGCACACCCATGGCACCAAAGGCAGCACTAGGAAACACCAAGGACACAGGCATTTACCAACTATAACCTTTTCTTGGTTTGTTTTTTACGGGCAGAGTAGACAATGAGAGAGAGAGACAGAGAGAAAGGTCTTCCTTTGCCGTTGGTTCACCCTCCAATGGCCGCTGTGGCTGGCGAACCGTGCTGATCCGAAGGCAGGAGCCAGGTGCTTTTCCTGGTTTCCCATGGGGTGCAGGGCCCAAGGACTTGGGCCATCCTCCACTGCCCTCCTGGGCCACAGCAGAGAGCTGGCCTGGAAGAGGGGCAACCAGGACAGAACCAGTGCCCAAACCAAGACTAGAACCCGGTGTGCCCATCCTAGGATTAGCCTACTGAGCCGCGGTGCCGGCCCCAACTATAACCTTGAATAAGCTTTCCCACATGTAACTTTAAAATGGTGCTTATCTTTAATGGAGTTGAGTTCTCCAGCTATAATTAAGTAAATGGTAAATAATCGTCAGCACATACACTATAATAGTAAACAGCCGCCTTCTTATTATGAACAAACTGTTAATGCTCCAATCTAAGGCCAACCCTTTAATCGTGTACTAAGTCTCAGTGACATTTCTCCAGCAACTGCGCCCCCTCCTGCCAACCCAGCAACTTCTCTTCAGGATCTGCTCCATCAGCACATGAGTATGCTGCCGGCAGTTGCCATAAAAAAGAAAAACAAAAGGAACGCTTTCTTTAATCCACATACCACTGCAACCATAGCATTATTCTCCATTCCCCTTTTGAAACAAACTTCAACAGTTTACGACGTCCATAGGTACTGCTCCCATCCTAGTCACCTGGCCACATCTCAGTCTCTTGCTAGTCTCTCTTCACAGCCCTAACCTTGAACATCTGAAGTAACACAGGGATGATTAATCCTCAGCTCACTCTCTTTTCTCTCTACGGAAGAGGCAGACAAGCTTTACACTAGCCAATCCTGGTCACTCATTTACATACTACCCAAGGCTGCTTTTGCACTAAACTGGCTGAGTGTTCCTGATGGTATGAAAGCAGTAAGCGTGGCCAGTGTTGTGGCATAGCAGGTTAATTCTCCACCAGCATCCCAAATGGGCAATGGTTCGAGTCCCAGCTGCTCCAATTCCAATCCAGCTCCCTGCTAACATGCATGGGAAAGCAGAAGTACGTGGGTCCCTGCACCCACTTGGGAGGTCCAGAAGTTCCTGGCTCCTGGCTTTGGATTGGCCCAGCTCCGGCAGATGCAGCTATTTGAGGAATGAACCAGTGGATGGAAGACCTTTCTCTCTGTCTCTCTCACTGTATGTCAAATAAATATATATATTAAAAAAATGACATTGTGTACTTCATAAATACATACAATTAAGGTTAATTTTATTTGCTGGTTTCCTCTTCAAATGCATGCAACAGCCAGGGCTGAGCCAGGTCAAAGCTGGAAACTCAATCTAGAACTTTCAAATGAGTAGCAGGAGCACAACAACTTGAACCATAGCCTGCTGTCTGCTAGTATCCTCATTAGCAGGAATTTGGAATTGAGAGACAGCTGAGAACTGAACCCAGGTATTCCAATATTGGATACAGGTATCTCAACCACTAGGCAAAATGCCCACCAGTAAGAAGTATTTTCCTCACATGTGTCAAAAAAATCTATCCAAAGAAACTTTTCTGAATTCTAGGGCCACTTTAAAACTGTTTTCATTTCTGATTACAGTTGTTTTTTAAAAGAAAATCTCCTTTATACATCCAATGAGGACACTACACAATGTTAATAGTTTTAACTTTACTACACTGCCTCACTAGTGGATTTCTACTGGTACAGAAAATGCATGAAATTATGTCTAACAGTTTATTAGTGAACTAAACAAAGTACTCAGGTTCATTTCAGAAACCCTGACATAAGAACCCAAGTCAGAGTATAAGCACCTATAGTACCTGTTTTCATCAGAAAAAAACGTTTGGGGCCAGCACTATGGCGCAGTGGGTTAGAGCCCTGGCCTCTAGGGCCAGCATCTTATATGGGCATCAGTTTGAATCCTGGCTGTTCCACTTCCGATCCAGCTCCCTGCTAATGCACCTAGGAAAGCAGTGGAGGATGGCTCAAGTGCTTGGACCCCTGCAACCATGTGAGAGACCCAGAAGAAGCTCCTAGCACCTGGCTTTGGATCAGCCCAGCCCTGTCTGTTGCGGCCACAGGGGAGTGAGTCAGAATGAAAGACCTCCAACTCTTTCAAATAAGTAAATAAGCCTTTAACAATAAAAAATTTCAAATTAAGCAACTCTGACATAACCATCAAGCTTCCAATGGTTTTTTTTCCTCCAAAGTAGAAAGCAATGCCAAATTCTACATAGAACCTTAACAGACCCCAAATATGCAAAGTGATTTCTTGAGAAAGAACAAAGGTACAGGAGTCAGACTCTGTGATTTAAAATTCTATTGGAAGGGGCTGGTGCTGTGGTGTAGCGGGTAAAGCCAATGCCTGTACTGCCGCCTCGAGAACCAGCTGCCCCACTGCGATCCAGCTCTCCGCTGTGGCCTAGGAAAGCAGTACAGAATGACCCAAGTGCTTGGGCCACTGAAGCCACGTGGGAAACCCAGATGAATCTCCTACTTTGGGCCTGGCCCATGCTCAGCTGTAGCAGCCACTGAGGAGTGAAACAGCGGATGGAAGACCTCTCTGTTTCTATCTCTTTCAAGTAAATAAAATAAATCTTTAAGAAAAAAAAATTCAAAGTAAGCCATCTTGACATAACCATAAGCTTCCAATGGTATCTTCCCCACAAAACAGAAGCAATACTAAGCGGGAGCCGCGGCTCACTAGGCTAATCCTCCGCCTTGCGGTGCCGGCACACTGGGTTCTAGTCCCGGTAGGGGCGCCGGATTCTGTCCCGGTTGCCCCTCTTCCAGGCCAGCTCTCTGCTGTGGCCCGGGAGTGCAGTGCAGGATGGCCCAAGTCCTTGGGCCCTGCACCCCATGGAAGACCAGGAGAAGCACCTGGCTCCTGCCATTGGATCAGCACGGTGCGCCGGCCACAGCATGCCGGCTGTGGCGGCCATTGGAGGGTGAACCAACGGCAAAGGAAGACCTTTCTCTCTGTCTCTCTCACTGTCCACTCTGCCTGTCCAAAAAAAAAAGCAATACTAAATTCTGCATAGAACCTTGAAAGATTCCAAATAACGAAAGCAATTTTGAGAAAGGAATCATACTCTGGTTTGAAATTCTATTAAGAGGAACAAACTCTGGGGTATACCCACCACTTGCAGTGCTGGCATCCCATAGGGGTGCGAGTTTGAATCCGGGCTGCTTCACTTCCAATCTAGCTCCCTACTAATGGCCTGGGAAAAGCAGCAGAGGATGGCCCAAGTCTTTGGGCCCCTATACCCACGTGGGAGGCCTAGAAGAAGCTCCAGGCTCCTGGCCTCAGACTGGCTGGCTCTGGCCATTGAGGCCATTTAGGGAGAGGAGTGAACTGGTGGATGGAATACCTCTTTTTCTGCCTCTGCCTCTCTGTAACTCTTCAAGTAAAAAAGAAAAAAAATCTTAAAAAAATTCTATTAGAGGGATGGGCGCATGGTGCCACGGATGGTTAGATGAATGGTTGTCACTTGGGATATCTGAATCCTACATCAGACAATCAGAGAGCCCGTTTCAAGTACTGGCTACTTAGCAGTGTCAACCCAGTTTCCCACTATTGGACACCTTGGGAGGCAGCAGATGGCAGCTCAAGTACTTTGCTTCCTGCAACTTATATGAGAAACCTGGACTAAGGTCTGGGGTCCTGGCCCAGCCTGGCTGTTTTGGGCATTTATGGAGTGAACCAGCAGATGGATGCTATCTTGATCTCTCCGCTTTTCAAATATAATAGAATTTAAAACTAAAACTATGTGATAAAGTTATAGTAATTAAAACAGTATAGTGGGGCCAGCACTGTGGCACAGTGGGTTAAAGCCCTAGCCTGAAGCACCGGCATCCCATATGGGTGCCGATTCTAGTTCTGGCTGCCCCTCTTTCATTCCAGCTCTCTGCTATGGCCTGGGAAAGCAGTAGAAGATGGCCCAAGGGCTTGGGCCCCTGCACCCATGTGGCAGACCCAGAGGCGGCTCCTGGCTACTGGCACTGGATGGGCGCAGCTCCAGCCATTGACGCCACTTGGGGGAGTGGACCAGCAGAAGGAAGACGTTTCTCTCTCTCTCTTCCTCTGTTGTTAACTCTACCTCTCAAATAAATAAAATCTTAAAAAAAAAAAAATATGGTATTATAGAAATAAGATACACAGAACAAAGGAACAGGAAAGTCTAGAAATTAACCCATGAATATATGGTCACCTAACCCTTGCCAAGAATATCAAGCATATACAGTTGGGAAAGGAAATGTTCTTCAATAAACAGTTATGGGAAAACTGGATACCCACATGCAGGGTGTTTTACACCATAATAAAAAGTAATTCAAGGCTGGCAACCGTGGCTTACTAGGCTAATCCTTCACCTGCGGCGCTGTCACCCCGGTCAGGGCGCCAGATTCTGTCCCGGTCGCTCCTCTTCCAGGCCAGCTCTCTGCTGTGGACCAGGAAGGCAGTGGAGGATGGCCCAAGAGCTTGGGCCCTGTACCCGCATGGGAGACCAGGAACAAGCACCTGGCTTCTGGCTTCGGATTGGCACAGTGCACCAGCTGCAGCGCACCGGCCGCAGTGGCCATTGTAGGGTGAACCAACGGAAAGAAGACCTTTCTCTCTGTCTCTCTCTGTCTAACTCTGCCTGTTGGGAAAAAAAAAAAAAAGTAGTTCAAAATGGATTAAAACTTGAAGTTTAAGGTCTGAAATTGCAAAGCACCTAGAAGACTACCCGAGGATAAAGCTTCCTGGCACTGGTATCAGCAGTAATTTTGTACACCTGACACAAAAACACAGGCAGGACCAGTATTGTGGTGTGTCAGGCAAAGCCGCGACCTGTGATGCAGGCATCCCATGAAGGTGTGGGTTCCTGTCCCAGCTCCTCCATTTCCGACCCAGCTCCCTGCTAATGGCCTGGGGAAAGCAGTGGAGGATGCACCAAGTGCTTGGGCCCCTGCACCCACATGATAGTCCTGGAACAATCTCCCTGCTTTGGCCTTGCCTAGCCCAGGCCATTGTAGCCACCTGGGGAGTGAACCAGCAGATAGAAGATGTCTACTCTTTGTCTCTCTTGCTGTCTGTGTGACTCTTTCAAATAAACAAATCTTAAAAAAAAAAAAAAAAAAAAAAGGCAGCTCAGGCAACAGGAACAAAAATCTGTATCAAACTATAAAAAGCTTTTGTGCAGCAAAGGAAACAAAAAATGGCAACCTACAAAGAATTATCTATAAGCCATGTATCTGACAAAGTATTAATACCCAGAATATGTAAGGTACTTGATAACTTCATAAGGAAAAAGAAAAATAAGTCAATTAAAAATTCGGCAAGACAACCCAATACATTTTCCAAGAAGACATACAAGTGAACAACAGATATGAGAAAGACCACAGCATCCATAATCATTAAAGAAAAAAACCAGGCCGGCACCGTGGCTCAACAGGCTAATCCTCCGCCTTGCGGTGCTGGCACACCGGGTTCTAGTCCCGGTCGGGGCGCTGGATTCTGTCCCGGTTGCCCCTCTTCCAGGCCAGCCCTCTGCTGTGGCCCAGGAGTGCAGTGGAGGATGGCCCAAGTGCTTGGGCCCTGCACCCCATGGGAAACCAGGAAAAGCACCTGGCTCCTGCCATCGGATCAGCGCGGTGCGCCGGCCGCGGCAGCCATTGGAGGGTGAACCAACGGCAAAGGAAGACCTTTCTCTCTGTCTCTCACTGTCCACTCTGCCTGTCAAAAAAAAAAAAAAAAAAAAAAGAAAAAAAAAGAAAAAAACCAATACCACAATAATCTACTACCTCACAACTGTTAGGATGGCTGAAATGAAAATAAGAAAGTGTGGGAAAGGCAGGGGGAAAAGGGAGCCCTTGTAAACTACAGGTGGAAATGTAAACTGGTATAACTATTATGGAAATCAGTATTCAAGTTTTTCAAAAAATTAAAAACACAACTACTATATGATCCAGTAATCTCATTTATATGCATATATACAAAGGAAGTAAGTATGCCTAAGAGATGTCTACACTCCCATTGCTCATTGCAATTCATAACTATTCAGAACAACCAAGATACAGAAACAAACCAAGTATTAAAGAACAAAAAAATGTGTACACACACACAGAACATTAAGTCACACAAAGAGAGATCCTGTCATTTGCAACATTGATGAGCCCAGAGGGCATTATTACGCTAAGTGGAATAAGACAGAAATGTCAAACACTGTATGATCTCATATGTGGAATCTGAAGAGATGAATTCACAAAACTACACAAAACAAAGGTGGTTGCCAGGTGTTGAGGAAGATACAGGAGGATGCTGGTCAAAGAATACAAACTTTCAGTTTTAAGAAGAACAAGTTCTGGTGGGGCAGAATGCCCGACTCCAGTTCCAGCTACTCTGCTCTTCAGATCTGGCTTCCTTCTAATGCACTTGAAAGGCAATGTATGTGGGTCCAAATATCTGGGTTCCTGGTCCCCAAGTGGCAGACCTGTCAGTCAGCCTGGCCTAGCCCTGGTTGTTGCCGGCATTTGGGGAGTGAAGCAGCAGATGGAAGATTCATCTCTTTCCCACAATGTTCATGTATTTCAAGTCATCACAATGTGCATCTCAAATACATTCCATCTCAAAATTTTTAAAAAGGGAACTATAGCTACTATTACAAACAAATTAGAAAAAATTGTGATCTTAGTAACAAAACCAAGTAGTTACCAGCCCCCCAAAATTTGAGTTAGCAGCCATTTGAGGAATATAATCAGCATGCCACTACCAATCTTTAAGACAAATCTCCACTTACTACTGGTATACACTGAATGGACTAAAAGGACAAACTTCCCATTTATCAAAAGGACTACTAGCAGGAAAGACACAGCATTCCTAAACACGAAATAGTCCATTCATAGCCAGGATAATGTACAACAGTTCACCATTACTGTGACAAACTGAGGAGTTGTGATGGCCAAGCCCCCAGCAGAAAAAGAGACACTTCTCTAGAAAGCAGGGGTTTATAGAAGTATTTAGAATTTTGTATAAATGTTCTGGTAGTTTTAATCCAACAAGGTTCTCCAGTTTTAACTCCCATGTGTTAAAAGGTCCACCTACTGGGAACTCCAAGTGAGTTTTATTCAGTCCCCAAACGTTACATTTGCTTTAAGAAAAAAAAAGATGCAGCCAGCCCTCCATATCCATGAATTCCTACAACCAAAGATCAAACCAACCAAGAATCAAAAATACTTAAAGGGAGGGGTCAGTGCTGTGGCATAGCAGGTAGAGCTGTCGCCTGCAGAGCTGGTATCCCATAATGGGCGGTGGTTTAAGTCCCAGATGTTCCACTCGCAAACCAGCTTCTGCTCATGTACCTGGAACAGCAGAAGATGGCCTAACGCTTGGGCCCCTGCACCCATGTGGGAGATCCAGATGAGGCTCCTGGCTTCAGACAGGCTCAGTTCCAGCCACTGGGGAGCGAACCAGTGGATGGAAGACCCTCCTTCCCTTCTCTTTCTCTCTCTGCCTTCTGCGAAACTCCTTCGAGTAAATAAATACATCTAAAAAAACTTGGAGGAAAATAGTGCACCTGTACAGAACATGCAGTTTTTGCCCCTTCATTATTCCTTAATACAAACTATTTACACAATATTTAGCTCTGAGGCAGGATGCCCCTGGAGCTCATGGAAATCCCAGACGAAAGGTCAGGGAGCCAACCCCAGGAACATCTGAGTGCTGCTTAAAGAAAAGAAGGTAGGAAAGCAGAAAGACTGGTCAGGAAGGAAGCTGAAGATGACTGGCATCAGCAATGGGGCGGCTTTAACAAATTACACAAGGGTGTGAGAAAGTTCAGTCTGGGAGAAGAAAACAGGCAATTCAATTTGAGATGTTACAATAACCATAAAATGGTACCTGAGATAGTCAAAGTGCTAAATAATCCAGCCTGGGGATGCCAGGTTGGAGCAACTAATTCCCAACTGAAGCCAGTAAAACAGGAAATGAACTACCTGGACAGGAAAGAAATGTTACCATCTTCAAAGAGCTGAAGCACACAGCAGAGTTGGTCAAGCGGAAATGGATGCAGCTGGCTCTTGCTCGGGATGTCTGTACCTAGTCTTAGAGGTAATGGGGAAGCACAGGAAGACTGTTCCACAAGAGAGCATACGTGCTTTTTCACAAGCGATTTAGCTGGATAACTAAGTGAGAGCCTCATTTGTAACCAAGATAGAACTCACAGTATGTTATTAGGTTCACACTTAAGGAAATTCACTCCTTACTGAAGCTGTTTATTGAGCCAATAGGGCTGGTGAGCACTTTACTCAGAAAGTAGCCCAGTACAAGCAAGACTCCCACAACGCTAGCAGGAACCCCTTGCAGACAGGCACTGCACAAACCACACTGAAGCCCCTGTTCCCATCTCACGTGCAGAGCACCCCAATTTCATCTGGGATACCCTCTTCCTTTCTATACTACAACTGTCAAGCATGACACAAGGTATCCTGTTAACTGGCTTAACTAATCTTCAAGTTGATCAGAAAAACTGTTTAAAAAACAAGGAAAAAGGTGGCAAGTTATGTCATCCAGGCAGCTCATCCCAGCAGCTCCCAGAACAGGCAGGATGCAGGGTTGGGGGACGGGTTGGGGAACAGGTGGCTGTCCTCTAGGAGAGAACTGCAGGAGGTGGGCAGCTAGCCTGTGGCAGGCCCAGGCCTGGAGGCGGCTGCAGTGGGACTGTGTGAGTGGGGAGCAGGCATGTGGATTGGGCAGAAAGTTGGGGTTGTAGGTAGGCAGTAGCCAGGGGTTGGGGTAAGGAGGCTGGGAGGGCGGTAGGGCAGGTGAGCAGGCGGTCATAGGCAGAGGGGAGATTGTGGGGAGACAGGTAGTGGAAGAAGGGGACAGGGCACTATAACAAGGGCTCTGGCTCTTCCATCATGGACTACAGGCTCTGGTAGCCCCCTCCAGGCATGTAGGAGCTGGGGGTGGACATCCCCATAATGGAGCTGGAGGGAGGCAGGGGCATGGTGGGCTGGAAAAGGAATCTGGACTTTGGAGAGGTGCAGCCACCATGTCTGACGACTAAGCCTGTTCCAAGGTGGTATCAAGAGGCAGTTTTCTGGTCTGGAGGTGGGTGGGCTGGTGGCCAGGGCAGGTGAGCAGTCTCAGTTTGGGGATCTTAGGTGGCAGTGGTCCTGCTTTGTTCTCTTTGGGAGAGACAACCATGGCTCGTGTAACCTGCCGGGGCTCGAAGATTGGCATCGTGAGCTGCTGTGTGGAGCTGCTGCCTGGGAGTCCTCCCACTGGGGCTGCCAGGTCTGGGAGCCTCGGTGATGCTTGTGGCCCTTGCGGTGTGGTCTGAAGAGATGGGGCCTGTGAGGAAAACTCTGTTGTTTCCCCTTAGGAGTAAAGGTCCAGGATCTGGTAGCAGAGGTCTTCCAAAACATCCACAGGGACATCCTGAACAAAATGCTCCCACCATCAAGTCCAATCTTGTGTTTCCAGTTTGCACAAACTTCCTGAAAGATAGATGGCTGCAACTGCTATGACATCTGGTTCCTACTGCAGTGACAAGGTGGTACAGAGTGTGTCACCTACAAATGTCTATGGCATTAGAACCAGCTTCTGAATATGGCTTTTATTACTTTTGAGTTGCTCTGCGTATCCGAATAGGAACTGGCATCGATGTTCTACTTGTAAGTCAGACTTTATGGTTCACAGTAAGATTCTCTCCAGAACCATTACCTCATCCTTCAGGTTGTCTCCAAACTGACCAAACTGGATATCATTTAAGAAACTACAAGCTGTTTGATCTCACCCTTCTCGGCAGTACTGGTTCTCAGTGGCTGGGTTAAGTCCTCCCGTCTGAGCCAAGTCTTTCTTCCCAGCACTAACATGCTTCCCTGTGGCCCAGGTCTGCCAGTTACTGAAGGGTTTACATTTTCTTCATTCTACTTCATTTACTGAAGTACACTTGTTCTTTCCAAAAGGTCTCTGAAAATATTAAGACTCACCTTGCCTCAGGCATGCCCCTTGGCTAAGTCCCTTTGCCCACTGTGGCCATCTAGGATATACAATCTCTGTTCTTAAAAGGTGTACTTGAGGCTGGCGCCGTGGCTCAACAGGCTAATCCTCCGCCTTGCGGCGCCGGCACACCAGGTTCTAGTCCCGGTCGGGGCGCCGGATTCTGTCCCGGTTGCCCCTCTTCCAGGCCAGCCCTCTGCTGTGGCCCAGGAGTGCAGTGGAGGATGGCCCAGGTGCTTGGGCCCTGCACCCCATGGGGAGACCAGGAAAAGCACCTGGCTCCTGGCTCCTGCCATCGGAGGAGCGCGGTGCGCCGGCCGCAGCGCGCCGTCCGCGGCGGCCATTGGAGGGTGAACCAACGGCAAAGGAAGACCTTTCTGTCTGTCTCTCTCTCTCACTGTCCACTCTGCCTGTCAAAAAAAAAAAAAAAAAAAAAAAAAAAAAAAAAAAAAAGGTGTACTTGAAAGAGCCACGAAGGGGGGAGAGAAAGACAGAACTCCATGCAGGTCTCCCAGAGGTGGCAGAGACCCAGTTCTTGGGCCATCATCTACTGCCTTCCCAGGCACATTTGCCGGAAGCTGGATCAAAAGCAGAGCAACCAAGACCCAAAGCTGCACTGCAACATGGGAAGCCAGCAGCATCACAAGCAGCGGCTTAACTTGCTTTGCCACAGTACTGGCTTCCAAACATGTTTGCTTAAGACAGCACTGTAAAATACAAAATTGCACTGCGTGCATTTTGTTCCATGGCACCATTAAACACCTGTGAGGTGAAAACCAGGACGCACACACTTAAAAATACTCTGGAGGGGGCTGGCGCTTTGGAACAGTGGGTAAAGCTGCTGCCTGCAGTGCTGGCATCCCAAATGGGTGCCGGTTCAAGCCCCAGCTGCTCCACTTCTGATCTGGTCTCTGGGAAAGCAGTACAAGATGGTCTCAAGTCCTTGGGCCCATGCACACCTATGTGGGAGACCCAGAAGAAGCTCCTGGCTCCTGCCTTTGGATCAGCTTAGCTCTGGCCACTGCAGCCAATTGGGGAATGAACCAGCGGATGGAAGTCCTCTCTTTCTCTCTGCCTCTACTCCTCTCTCTGTGTAACTCTTTCAAATAAAGAAATCTTAAAAAAAAAAAAAAATTCTGGAACGTGAAATTAGTGTTTTCATTTTTAATAAGTAAATCCATCACAAGCAGAAATCAGTACGTGTTCAGTAGTTTAACTTAAATGTTTCCCATACCCAGTACTGAGAGCTATTTCCTAGAACCTGCACTGGCACAGGCACGGCAGGTGAAGTCTCTGCCTGTGGCGCCGGCATCCCATATGGGCACCAGCTAGAGTCCTGGCTGCTCCAGCTCCCTCTGCTATGGCCTGAGAAAGCAGTGAAACATGGTCCAAGTGCTTGGGCCCCTGCACCCATATGGGCGACCTGCAAGAAGCTCCTGGCTTCCAATCGGCCCAGCTCCGGATGTTGCAGCCATTTGAGGAGTGAAGCAGCACACGGAAGATCTCCGTCTTTCCCTCTCAAATAAAATATTCCTAACCTGATGCAGAAGACAAATACTGTAACTGGTAGACAACTTGAGAATAAATTGGAAGCTTTAATAACTAGGTGACAAACCACACTACTTTGTACATCAACAAAACCGATATAAAAAAAAACACAGCACAACTAAAAAGGACTTCTGTTTATCATAGTCTTGAAAATACTTCAATTTCTACTCAACAAACACAGAGACAATTATTTTTCCCATTTACTCTTTATAAACTGATAATAATACTCAACGAACCCTGGTGGGAAGTATCCCAAAAGGCCACACACAAACAAAAGCGGCCACACTTTACTACTCCTCTGGCAGGACAGAGTCTTAAGTTACCACAGGTCAGAACACACAGGAAGTATTTGAAAGCAAAAATTAAATATAGAAAGTAGGAGATTCTCCTATTCAGGTCTCAACCAACTTATTTGGAAAGTACTTGAGACGATCAAATTCGATGTCATTCTTCAGCAAAAAAAACAAGCAGAAAGCAGCAAATGACTGTATGATTTGCTCACACTGAGATCACTAATAATCAGCAAAACCACAACGTCCACATGGAGACCAATCTACTGCTCCCACTTCATTTTCTCATTTTGATTCTTTTACCAAAAACCAATGAAATACATACATCCAGACTCAGAAAGCATACTTTAGCAGACACTGAATCTAGTCAGTACTGAGTATTCAAAAGAATTCTGGCTATATGATTCAACTGTAGAGGAAATAAGACCACAGCCAGAGACAAAGGAAGGAAAGGCGACACCAACACTCACCCTGGAAAGTGGCTGCTCCCAAATATCTGCTGAAGCAGCTGTGTGCCACACCTTGTCTAGGGAGGGAAATGTCCTAAGCTCAGCTTCTGTAACTCCTGTCCTGCCCCAGGTATCTTTTATAAACATACCGGACACCCAAATGATTCAAAGTGTGGTCCTAAGTCTAAGTGTAGTCCTAAGACTACAACTTAAACCCACCAATGCTCTAATGGTTAAGGTACGATGCTGATGAGCCTATAAATATTTTAAGAAACCTGGGTTAGATGCTCAGTTCTCAGAAAATGATTCCCACCGAGCTTGCTGGTGTTAATAAACTTTACATCTTTCACTGTCCCTGGTGTCTGTATGAATGGAGTTTTCTTATCAAGGTTTCTGTAACAATTCGGTGCACTGGCCTGTACCCATTAACAAGCACTGGGAGATACACACCCCCACTGTGTTCATACAAGGCTGGCCCTTTGAGCCTTGACCGGCAGGACTCAGCTGGAGCCCTGGGGCCCTGGAAAAGCCCATGGCATGCCTCCAGACTCACTCAGGGATCCTAACTCCCCGAGCCACGGCCTGCTCCCCAAGATTAACTCTCCCTGGCCAACTGAACAGGACAAATGGACAGATCCTCCTGGACTTCAGGACATGGTTGAACACCCCGGAGTGCCCAGTACTCAGATCTGCCTTTGTGTGGAAGCAGGAGACCGATCACCTCCCAGCAATCCTTGTGATTGCTCATGGTGGGCCCTCACAAGGAGGTACCTGTCAGTGTTTGTAAGGGAGAAGTGTGTGTGTGGGGGGGGAGGATGAATGTGACTCCACCACCCAGTGGCTACCTAATCTGAGTCCTCACAGGGAGGTACCTGTCTGGTGTCTGCAAGGGAAAGTGTGTGTGTTGTGAATGTTTGTGACTCCACCGCCCTATGGCTACCTGGTCTGAGCCCTAAGCTGCCCTGCTCTCGGCAAACAGCGACCAGGTGGGTGAAGCGATTAACAGTCAAGAGCAGTGCCTTTTCAGAGTTCTCTGTCTCTTGCTTTTCGACCCCAACCAAAGGTGGCACATTATGGGAGAATCCTATTCAAAACCAACTGTCTTAGACTGTATGATCAAAAACCTCAAGGTCACAGCATAAAAATATGTTCCAAGTTGGGGTGGGAGAGAGAAAGGCAGTTTAGACTTTTTTCCCCTTTGGTTTGTGGTATGTTAACTCCATCCCTTTGCTGGGAGTGGGGTGGGAGAGGAGAAGAGAAAGGTCAGCTGCCTGTCAGCACAAGGCAGTGCTACTTGGAAGTCTCCTGAATCAAGTTAATAACCCCCAATGGGCTTCTTGCCCGTGACCCCCAGCCTCTGGCCCACAGCCACCCTTGGGACCTGCCTGAACATATGTGTTGTGGAAATGGTCCCAGATATCCGACTGTTGAATGGGTGTCATCCTGGGGGCACTTGTTTGGCGAAAGACTAGGCTCAAATTCAATTTAAAACCTAGGGAGACAGCACTGATCAATAATCTCGTGCATAAAATTGCCAGAGTAATGACTTCTGTGCTAATTCTGTTCAAATGTAACTGGACATTGAGTATGCAGAAATGTCTCTTAAATCTAAAAAGATCACTGCTTTAAAAGAAAAATGTTTTGCTTTGTTGCCAGTGGAACTTGTTTTGTTACTAGGTTTAACAGATCCAGCAAAACACCAATGGGTATGGGTAATCAGGACTATTGTTATGGGCTATCAGGTAAATCCTGACAAGGTAAAAATTGTTCATTTAACTTTTTTAAAAAAATATGTGAAGTGGAAAAGCTGACTTAACATGGAAGAGGTGCCAGAGGCCACGCCCCATCCAAGGTAAGGGCGGAGCCACCAGTGCCACAGCTGCAAGCCTGGGCTCTTCAGGGAAACCTGTGTGGGGTGTGGAGGAGGGCGTGGCCAAAGGCTGTGCAGGGCCAGGAGCCCCAGTGGGCGCCAAGCCAGGCACTGTGGAGGGAGGAGCAGGCCCAGGAGCCTGAGGTGCCTGCCTGCCAGGCAGTGTGGAGATGTGTGCGTCCATGATGTTGCTGCTGTCTGCTGGGCTGCCACACTGCGGGAGCTCAAGAGGTCACAATGAAGGTGCACCTGGCGATAACCAGACAGGCAGACCACCCAAACTAGTTCCCCTGTATAAACTCCTGGTTACAAACTGCTTTCGTTTAGCACCCCCTGGACAGAGTTCTGCGCTGGCAGGCAAGGACAAAGCAAAATCCCTGTGGCCAGGACTCAGTCCCAGTCAAGAGACCAAAGAACATCCAAGACCCTCGCGGCGTCTCTGGAGAAGCCCCCACTGCCACCACCTCCCTCTGCCAAGGCCAGAAGCCCCTCCCCTACCAGACAATCCACCACCATCTGTTCCACTCCTGCCATAACCTGAGAAACTGGAAACCTGAACGGACAGGGATGCGTCTCCGTTCAGCTCCGAGCCAGCGCCTGCCTCAGTCCTCTGTTCCCAGACGGGGCGAGAGGCAGGGACGCTGCCTAGGGTGGTGGCAATGGCAGAGGCAGTGGCAGCAACAGCATCAGCTGCAGCTGTGCTGGCAGCAGCGTTTCCAGAGCACAGGCATTCCAAATGCCCCTGTGAGACCAGAGGGCCCCTGCAGGCTGACCACGCCAGCACTACAGAAGCGGACAACCCATTTTTCATTTCCAACCATTCTCTACCACGGATTTACTCAATGGGAAGCAATCCAAGCCCTCCCAACTCCGAAAACCCAGCGGCAGGTCTGAGAGTTTCTAGGGGCAGCCAGCCTCTGTTGCATTTGGATCCCCAACTACTCACTGGTAGGCCCCTCTGTGAAGCTACAAAGAGGGGAGAAAGAACCATCTGCATGGGGGCAACAGCAACAAGATGTCTTTCTTACTCTTAAAAAGGCTCTACTAGAGGCACCTGCTTTAGGACTCCCTGATGTGACCTGCGGATTCAATTTGTTCATGAGAAAAAGAGAATGGCCCTGAGTGTCCCAGCCCAAAATCCAGGATCCTGGCAGTGACCTGGGGCCTATCCCAACAATTCAGACACAGGGCAGCTGGGGGCCGGCTTCCCTCAGAGCTGTAGCTGCTACTGCTCTCCTGGCAGAAGAGGCAGACAAACTCTGGGAGAGACCGAATGTAAAGTCCCACAGGCAGTCACAGCCCCGATGGATCACCAAGGACACTGCTGGCTCACCAACTCGTGTATGACCACTGCCAGGGCCTTCCATGTGAGAAGCCCCGAGGATGTCTGGAAACCGTCCAAACCAGAGCCGGCCGCCTTTCCTCCTGCTGGGCCGGAGCCTCCAGAGCATGACTGCCTGAGACAACCTGTGGTAGGGCTCAGAACTCAGGGACCAGCCTCCGCCTTCTCCAGACCGCACCCTCTACCCTGAGGAAAGCAGCTTCCTGCTGGAGGGTAAGCGCCTGGCAGGGTCATGGGCTGGTACAAACAGAGTCAGGGCCCTCCGGGTGGGCTGGTCTGCCAATGGGCAGAGCCCTGGAAATTGAGCAAGGGATGAAAGGTAAACATCTACATGGACTCGAGTGAGGCTGTCACACACGGAGCTCTGTACTGGGAAAGAGACTTCTCAGTGCAGGAGGAGAGGCCGTTAAAAACTGAACTGAGGTCCTGCGGCTCCTGGAAGCGGTCTGGAAGCCCACAGCTGTTTCTCAGAGGCAACAGGCAGCCATGACGATGACACGAAGTGTGGCCCAGAGGAAGAGAACTGGGAAAGAGGAGAAAAGGGTATCAAGAGTTCACACTGATGGTGGCTTCTTCCTGACAAGACGCCTTTCTGTCCCAGGTCACTTGGCCCACACCCTGGCTCGTCAGCTTCATGAAAACTCACATGGGAAAAACAGCGTTAGAAGCTCTGGGAAACTGGTACTATTATGTGGCTAAGCTCCCCATGCTTTGGCAGAAGTGTAACCCAGAGATGCTAAACTTATGCCTGCAACTAGGCCGAACAGGAGCCTCCCAGCTGCTGAGAACACAGAGAACCAGACAAAACCTGGAGACAGACTTTGCTGAACTACCGCCCAGCACAGGCTACAGACCCTGTTGGTTAGTCTGTACTACCCAGGCTGGGTGCAGGCATTCCTCACCATACAGAGATAGCAGAGAAGTCGCCAGGGCTTTACTGAGATTTTACCTCGGTATGCGAGGCCTACCTCTACTGGCTCACACAATGGGCCTGCCTTGGCGGCTGAGGTCGCACAGGAATGGCAAAGGCTCTATCAATTACATAGAAGTGTCTGAGTTCAGGGAAAGCTGAGTGCACAAATCAGGCCCTAAAACAAGCCCTGAGTAAGTTCTGTCAGGAGACTCAATTACTTTGGACTTCAGTACTGCTTCTAGTTCTCCTGAATGAGATGCTCACCCTGAACAGGGATCAAGCTCTCACCCTATGAGACACCTTCCTCCATGGACACCAAAATTATCTGGAAGGATTAGAGAGGGGTAACCTCTAACACGAAGAAACATGGCTGACAAACCAAAACTGGAGGAGTACCCTGACCAAAACTGAGTATCTCCACCTGATCTTGATCAATTCCAAGCCTAAGCAGAGGGGAAGAAACCAAAATGACACAGAATCCTAGCGTCTATAAAATTTCATGCGTTGTTAAATCGAAGGATGGCTTTTTAAAAACCACATTCTTAAGAATAAGCAGTACTAGGAAAAAATTAGTAACAATTTTTAAAAAGTAAACATTATAATATTCTCTCAAGACAAATTCATCTTAAAGAATCCAAAATTCCAAATTTTTCAAAACACTAGTAAAGAAACAATTTCAGAGCCTATAATTTATTCATTCAAATACCTTCACTTCATTCTTTAGTCACTGAGAGTAAGTTTTAATTATTACAAGCAATGAAAAATCAGAAAATACAGGAAAATAAGACAGAAGTCAAGTGCCTTATATTGTTTCAGATCAAAAATAAGATGGGATTAAAGAGTTGGGTCTGATCTGCTAAGCAGCCTATGGCTTTTCAGCAAGATGAGAATTTGACCGAGCGACTGTCTGGACTGGAACAGATAGCTCACATGGTTTCACAGCTTTGGTTTCAACACTCCTAGGTTCAAAGGTAAAGTCTGCTCACATAATGGCTGCATTCTCCCCCCCCCACCCCTACAAAATGACCTTCAGCTAACAGAGTCACTTATTAAAACAGCGATTCTGAAGGACAAAGGAAATGGAGACCTACACATGAGAACTCTAGGGATGCACAAGTGGCTTGCACTGGGCTATACTTGGAAAAGGCCACCACTCACCACGACAAAACCCCTATTATTCTATCTAATATACTATGGAAACGAAAGCATTTAAGGAAAGTACAGTAAAAGATTAGCAAAAGTTTGAGATATAGGATTTTAAATGATTTCATTCTTCAAGTATATACAGATCTTATAGGATTATAATAAAGCAACTGACACAAGTCTAACAAGTAAGGCTACTTAAGGGATTAGTCATAATAGTTTGCAATTAACACACCAACCATGTACACAATTTGTCAAGTTTATAAGCTAATTGATCATATATTTTCTTAGGAAGTCTGAATAAATTATGCACTTTGTAAGTTGTACAAAAATACTAAAACAATTAGCTAGAATTCATATAAAGATTTGCTCACTTATTTGAAACACAGAACATCAAAGAAGCACAGAAAGAGAGATCTTTAATTTGCTAGTTCACTCTTGGAAACGACTGCAATATCCAGGGATACACCAGACCAATGCAGGAGCAAACTCCTCTGCCATACAGGGGGCAGGGTTCCAAGCACTTGCACCATCCCCCACTGCCTTCCCAGTCACAGAAGCAGAAGTTCAATCACAAATGAGCAGCCAGAACTCTGATACGGAATGCAAGCATGTTGCAAGTGGTGGCTTAACCTGCTGCACCACAATCCCAGCCCCATAAGAGTTAATCTTGTAATTTCACTCTAATCTTAAATGCAAATGGAAAAAAAACCTGACATCAACTCTCTGAAGGTCACTGCCCCTCATTTCTGAGTATATCAAGTGGCATATAAAACAGGAATTTATTAACCACCTACATTTATAGGCCAGACTGATAATAAAACCACTACCTACCATGCAAACCACCTATGTAAATAACTACAAAGTAGAAAAGAGACAGGTTCCAAGAATGCTTCATAAAATCAGCTGTTATTCTGAAGGAGAGAGAAAGGTAGGTAGGAGTGGACAAAAGATCATTTTGTGACTTTAAATAGCCCTTGTCTCAACTGTTGAGGAACAGTTTTTTTTTTTTTTTTCCTGTGCAAACTGTTGAACTCTTCATAGTATAGAGTTGGTCTTCTGTGTATAAAGTTAATTGAAAATGGATCTTAGTGGAGAATGGGAGAGGGAGAAGGAGAAGGGGTGGCAGTGTGGATGGGAGGGTGGGTATGTTGGTACTTATGAAACACATGAAGTTTGAATTCTTTAAACAAAAGGTTTCTTTGGGGGTGAGGGGAAACCATTATGGCTTGAAAATCCACACAAAGCGACCATAGCACAGAGATGTTCAGGGTTCGGAGCTTCACACTGGGGCAAGTGGTGGATTTAGCAACAGGAGACTTGAAAGAATGAAAACTTCAGACTTTCAGTAATGGTGATTCAGAGTATTTTAACTCCTCAAATCTTCAAGATGCATACAAAAGCAGAGAATCTGGCCTGAGAGGCCAACTTCCATGCATCAGAGAACAACACTTTCATTGCCGTGTCCTCCAAATACACTGGATGGGATGATTACCCCCATAAGGATGTGAGGAAAACATATCCATCTGGACAATTTTGTTGCCAATGCAACATAATCAAGACCTGAAACTTCAGGCTTAAAATAAAGGACATGTATTTAACTTTGTAGTCGAACATTTTCACTCAGGCAGAAAGGGATAAGGAAGATGATGTGCAGAAGGCAAGGCCAAGTGAGGCTGAGGCTCCCGAGAACCCAGGAGAAGGAATCAAGGACAGTGTCCCCAACATTAGGCAAAGACAGGAACGCTCAAGTCGGGAACAGGCTTAGGAGTGTCCACTGAACACAAAAGTGGTGGCTGCTCAACGAACAGACATATTTGGGCTTGAAATCAAAGGAGTGACAGAAGCTTTGGATACCTACCTACACCCCCCCCCTCCAAAAAAAAGCAGCCATCTAATAGTTCTAAAAGGAGTGAAGCCAAAAACGATTACAAAAGCAGAAGGGATGGGATGACTGTAAGGGCTATCTTCAGACAAAAAACATGCCTAAGCGAAAGTTAAGAGAACACAATTCACAGTTACAAAGAGACGGAGGAAATTTCAGATCTAAGACCAAAGAGAAAAATATCCTAGGAAAGGCAGAGTAAGCCACTGCCCACACAGGCAGGCCAGTGCAGATTCCAGGCTCTGCGGTTCTAGCCGCTAATGCGCCTGGGAAGCAGCAGATGCCAGCTCACATACTTGAGTCCGCGCCACCATGTGGGAGACCACAACTGGGTTCCTGGCTCTGGGCTTTGGCCTGGCCCAGTCCTGGCTGCTGCAGTCAGGAGAGTGAACCAGCAGATGGAAAAATATCTGTCACTCTGCCTTTCAAAGAAATCCATCTTTTCTAAAAATAGGGACACCACTTAAAAAAAATCCTAAAGACTCTCAAGCCAGGAGGGGAGTGCAAAGCAGAAAATAGACCTCCTACTGGATCTCTACCTATAAACAGAACTGGGCAAACAATGAACGATAGTGAAAAGTACCTTCAGGGAAAAAAATGCCCAAGGATAAATGTTTTTTATCTACCTGAAAAACCATTCTTCAGACATGTCCCCTCATACAGTCTCAGAAAATCATCCACAAAAATAGTTACACATCTTTTTGCAAACGTGAAGACAGGACACATAAAGCAAACAACACTTTACAAGTGAGAAATGAAATCAACTATATTAGAAATTAATTCCACCTGTCAGAGAAAGGCAGCTCAACTAAAGTTGATATAAAAGCTTTGTATTACAAATTTATTATTATTAAGAACCTGGCCTATGAACAGAGATCTCCATAACATCTGAAGACTTGAATATCCAAAGATTTTCACAACTAACAAAGTATCCAGATGAGGAGAAAAATCTTAATTCCAAAACCCATAAAAATTAGATTTAACAAAAGAAGGACAAACAGTAAGAGTTGGCAGATTTAAAACACCCTTCTGAACAGATATGGGCTAAACAGGAGACAAAACTGAAATCACATTTAGAATTTTTAAAAAATGACATCACTCTTCAAGCCTGCCTCAAAATCTATGCAGCATGAAGAAAGCAGCAAAGCTTAAAAACACTTACATGCTAACAAATAAAACTGGTCTGGGTAAAACTGAACAGGAAACTGAGGGCCTGGGGATTTTATTCCATTTTTCAAAAACAGTCAATACTGGTAGTTCTATGAAAGTTGTATTTTAAAATCACACAAAAATATAAAATTATTAATCCTAGAGTTCCAAAAAGTACAGTTTTACAAGTAAACCCTTAGTACTAGTCGCTTCTATCCTGTAAGTGCCTCCTAACAGCAGTTTCAGATGTGTGTGTACTGGTACATATGATTTACGTTTACAGGAACAGCAATCTGCACAAACCCCAGAGGGAGGGCAGAAGGCGACAGACCCCCACTTTGCAGCCTATCGCACCTCCAGAGGCGTCCCCACCACAATGCAGATGCTTCTATGCAAAACAGCTCTTCGCAAGCCAACCACAAAGACATTTTATTCATCATTCTTCCTACCCAAAATCCTCCAGGACATGTTTTACTAGTTTTTTTTTTTTTTTTTTTTTGGTTACCAGCAGATAAGTGCTCTATGTCCATCTGTCTTTCACATAAATAATCAACTCCCAAGCAAACTTGGCAGAGGACCAGTCTAATACCCATATTCTTAGTGATAAAGCGCATTCTTTACCATCCAGTTCAGAGTTCCTCCATTCTCTGGTGCTCTCCCTGTATCTGCAGTGTATGAGTATTTAAGTCACACTTGCACATCTATCCCAAAACTCCTTGAACTACAAACTGCTAGATGTGGGTAAGTATCCCCAGTCTGTCCTAACAGCTCTCACTGCCAACTGCCCAGCATTTCCCCGCCAACTCTACAGGAAGAAGCCCTAGTTGACACCTAGGGCTGCTGATCTCAAAATAGCAGCTTTTATTTGAAAGTCAGAAAGACAGCTTGACGGGTGAGATCTTTCATCCGCTGACTCACTACCCAAAATGCCTGTAACATCCAGGGCAAAGCCGGGAGTCAGGAACTCAAGCCAGGTCTACCACATGAGTGGCAGGGACCCAACCTCTTGAGCCAACACCGGCTGCCTCCCCCAGGGGGTGGGAAGGAAGCCAGAAGCTGAACACAGGCCCTCCAATACAGATGTGGGTATCCCATGCTCTGCTGAACTGCTACACCAAATGACTATTCCCTGACACTTTATGATCAGAAGAATAAGGGTAAACCTAATCATTTGCTGCATTACAGTTCAGGACCTTAACTAAGTGCTTTAAACTTGTTGTATACATCTAATTACATTTAGCCTCAGGACATTCATATGGGGTAGACGCAAAAACTCAGGAATGTGCCTACTGTCGTCTAACTCTAGGCACCTGGACTTAAGCTAACTGAAAGAACACTTCTCTCCCAAATTACGACTACAGGCAGGTATCACTATTGCCTGAGCACTAGAAGTACACAGTCACTCCTCTCACACTCACACTGTCTGCAACCAGTACCTGCTGAATCCACTGTGCAAATATTAAATACAAGCATATCAGACTTTTTTCAAACACTCGAGACAATCCTAGTTATTCTATGCATAAAAAACCCATCCCTTAAGGATACTATGATTGACTGACTCTGAATGACAGGATATGCGGGGAGATTTCATTTTTCCTCCATTCTGTTTCCTTCGTTTTCTATAATGAATGTGCACCAACAAAGAAAAACTTCAGTACAGACAGCACCATGTGGCCCACGGACTCATCGAGTCAAACCTGGCTTTGCATAAACACGGTACTGCAGAAATCGGACATGTAAAATTTTCTTTCGAGAAATACGGGGATATGTCAAACAAAGCTAGACAGTATTCTTCAGAACTGTGCTGTCCCATCCAGGGGCCAGCACCAATCCCATGCTGCACACCAGACACACTCAATGTGGCCAAGCAAAGCTGTAACATGCTGTAAATGCAAAATACACACTGCATTTTAAAGATTCTGCACAAAAAAAGAAATGTAAAACTCCTTATCAATTACATGTTGAAATGATAATACTTTGGACAGGTCCGGCTGAAAACCACTAAAATTCAATGTTTAGATGAGGCTACTAGAAAAGCGCACAGTTTGCACTAACACTATTTCACTGGACAGTGCTGCTCCAGGACCAAACGCTTCAGATGAGGCCAGCAGCAGGGGCACCATCTGGCCATCTCAGTAAACAACAGATCCCAGAAGCGCTGAAGCAAACTGCATTTTCACAAGCCTCCCAGAGGATCAACATACACCTTTAGGACTGAGAGGACTGTGACAGAATCACAGGACTTCCCTGAATCACGACAATCTTGTAACATACCTATTTACTGAAATGCTACGAGGTGTCAGGGCCTTCCTAGACATCAGAAAACAAGGTGGATAAAGCAGATACAAAAACAAATTCACTACCTGTTTTAGTGGAGCTTGCATTCCACAGAAGACAGACAAATACAGAAAGAAAACGTTTTCTAACACTTGTTTAAATCTGTTCAAATACAACTGATGTATCATGGAAGAGTAACACTTCTGTGCAATTTCACAAGCTACACAGGAATTTACAGCAGTCAATACACATCTCAAACATCTGCCAGCTATCTTATTAGCTCATGCCGAGTTACCAGTCACATCCATGGTGACAACTGCCTGTAAGATTTTAGATAGGCATCTATCCATCATTTCATAACAACTTACAGTGTTTCAACCCTTCCAATGGACACCCTCTTCCACAGGAAGAGTGCAGGTCATTGTCAGGGTAAAGTACCACTTATTGCAGTGCTAAAGTATTCCTTAACCATCTATTATGTACAAGAGCACTTTAAGAAGATGCTGAAAAAGGGGCTGGTGTCATGGCGCAGGTTAATCCTCCACCTGCGGTGTCAGCATCTCCAATGGGTGCAGGTTCTAATCCCAGCTGCTCTTCTTCTGATCCAGCTCTCTGCTGTGGCCTGGGAAGGCAGTAGAGGATGGCCCAAGTCCTTGGGCCCCTGCACCCACGTGGGAGACCCAGAGGAAACTCCTGGCTCCTGATCTGGTGTAGCTCCAGCCGTTGTGGCCATTTGGGGAGTGAAGCAATGGAAGGAAGACCTTTCTGTCTCTCCCTCTCACCGTTTGTAACTCCACCTCTCAAATAAATAAAATCTTTAAAAAAAAAAAGACCCTGGAAAAACAACAGAACTGACAACACAGGACAGGGATTTGGCCTTGCAGTTGAGACGCCCATATTCCACAGCCACACCAGAGTATCTGGGTTCAACTGCAGTTTCCTGCTAACACAGACCCTGGGAGGCAGCAGTAATGACTCAAGTAACTGGGTGCTTACCGCCTATGTGGAGACCCGAGTGGAGTTCCTGGCTTCTGACTTCATCTAGTGCAGCCCTAGCTGCCGCACTTGAGGAGAGAAGCAGTGGATAGGCGCTATCTAGCTAGACTACCTGAGTCTTTAGAAAACCCACACAGCACATCGTCCACAAACTTTCTGAAGACCTCCTCATAGAAATCTATGCTGCACAGGTAAAGCTGCCACCAACAATGCAGCACCCATACGGGCACTGGTTCTCCTGGCTGCTCCACTTCCAGTACAGTTCACTGCCCGGAAAAAGCAGCAGAGAATGGCCCAATTACTTGGGCCTCTGCTATCCACGTGGGAGACCTGGAAGAAGTTCCTGGCTTCGGCCTGGCCCAGTCCCAGCCATCACAGCCAGCTGGAGAGTAAACCAGCAGGTGGAAGATGCCTCTGTTTCAAATCTTTCAAATAAATAAAGCTTAAGAAAAACCTATGCTACTTTTTAAAAATCATGTCCTTGTCTTTTCCTAATGAGTCACTGACAATTTTGAGTACTGCAGCTCTAAACTCTGCTTCTCACAGAGCAGTGGTGCAGTTTGCACAGCATGGTGACTTTTGCATCACAGCAGACGTAACTGTCAACAAAAGCAACAGAAGAGAGGACAGTGATGGACGCTGCAGAGTGGTCAGGAAGTGCAGTGAGGGGCAACATTCAAGCAGACACACGCAGGAAGTGAGACGCAGCACCAGAACATAAAGAAGCTCGAGAAAGCAGCATAGCACGCAGAACCCTAAGAGAACAAACTTGCTGGCAGGGTCAGGACAGACAGGGCAACACAAACAAGAAGGAACAAGAGGCTGAAGACCCAGACCCTGGGTTACACAGGGCCCTTGGGCTCGGTAAGTAACGGTCACCAGAAGGCTGTGTGGGGATGTGAGCCAATGGGCAGTTTACCTGCAGCACTTATTGTCACCTGGGGAAATTCAAAGGCACTTTAAAAACTTTGTGGGAAATTAAACTAAAAGACAGGTTTCATTTGGTGCAACAAATTTTTGAAATCCATGCAGTTTTTCTCAGAGTATAAATTTTTCATGAGTATTTAAAGATTCCTCATACTCATGATTTCAAAAATTTCTGCAGGGCTGGTGCAGTGGCACAGCAGGTTAAAGTCCTGGCCCGAATTGCCAGTATCCCATATGGGCGCCAGTTCTAGTCCCGGCTGCACCTCTTCTGTTCCAGCTCTCTGCTATGGCCTGGGATAGCAGTGGAAGATGGCCCAACCACGTGAGAGACCCGGAAGAAGCTCCTGGCTCCGGATCAGCGCAGTTGCAGCTGTTGCGGCCAATTGGGGAGTGAACCACAGGATGGAATACCTCCCTCCCTCTCTCTGCCTCTCCTTCACTCTCTGTGTAACTCTGATTTTCAAATAAAAAAGTAAATGTATATATGTCCTAAGGGGCTGGCACTGTGACACAATGGGTTAAGCCACCACTTCCAACAACAGCATCCCATACTGGAGCCTGGGAAAGCAGATGACTAAAGTGCTGGGGCCTCCACCACATGTGCGAGACCCAGATGGAGTTACAGGTTACTGGCGTTAGCTTGTATCAGCCCCTGCCATTGCTGCCATCTGGGGAGTGAACCAAAGGGTGAAAAGATCTCATTCTCTGTCATTCCAAAAACCAATAAAGTCTTTTTTTTTTTTTTGACAGGCAGAGTGGACAGTGAGAGGAGAGACAGAGAGAAAGGTCTTCCTTTGCCGTTGGTTCACCCTCCAATGGCTGCCGCGGACAGCGCGCTGCGGCCGGCGCACCGCGCTGATCCGATGGCAGGAGCCAGGTGCTAGGTGCTTATCCTGGTCTCCCATGGGGTGCAGGGCCCAAGCACTTGGGCATCCTCCACTGCACTCCTGGGCCACAGCAGAGGGCTGGCCTGGAAGAGGGGCAACCGGGACAGAATCCGGCGCCCCGACCGGGACTAGAACCCGGTGTGCCGGCGCCGCAAGGTGGAGGATTAGCCTGTTGAGCCACGGCGCCGGCCCAATAAAGTCTTTAAAAGAGAAACAGTATTTCCTGTAGGGTCAAAGTAAACCACTTAAAAAAGCATTTATGACTATAAAATAGATAAATACCATTAAATTGGGGCCGGCACTGTGGCATAGCCACAGTCACCGCCTGCAGTGCTGGCATCCCATATGGGCACCGGTTGGAGTCCCGGCTGTTCCACTTCCAATCCAGCTCTCTGCTATGGCCTGGGAAAGCAGTAGAAGACAGCCCAAGTCATTGGGCCTTGCACCCACATGGGAGACCCGGAAGATGCTCCTGGCTTCAGCTCAGCACAGCTCTGGCCATTGTGGCCAATTAGGGAGTGAACTAGCAGATAGAAGACCTCTCTGTCTCTCCTTCTCTCTCTGTGGAACTCTTTCAAATAAATAAATAAATCTTTTAAAAAAAACCATTAAATCACAAATAATAACTATCCATCAATAAGTACCAAAATGGGGCCCAACATCGTGGCATGGCTGGTTAAGCAGCCACTTGGTATAAACATCCCACCACAGTGGAGTGCCAATTTGAATGCAGCTTCCTGCTAATACACTGAAAGGCAGTGGACAACAGCCCAAGCACTTGGGCCCCTGCCACCCGTGTGGGAGACCAGGATGGAGTTTTGGGCTCCAAAGGCTGTGGCTCTGACCAACCCTGACTGCTGCAGCCATTTGGGGAGTGAAGCAGCAGATGAAAGAGCTGTCTCTTCCCCTCTCTGCTGCTCTGCCCTGCAAGTAAATAAACATTTTAAAAATGTTAAGGAAAATGATGAGAGAAGCCATTCGACAACCTGACACAATGTTTAAATATCACAGTTTACATGCACAGAGCACAGATTCTTAGCTCATATTTATGAAAACTTCAAAAAAGTTTGTAGAAGACTGGAGCTGAAAGATAAATTTTGGTGCCAAAAATATTTGAAATCCATGCAGAATTCTTCGTGCCGTTTTCCATTAACTTTAGGAAGATTTCTTGTATCATTTTCTAAAATTACGGAAAAAATACTAAGTTGAAACATGAAAACTGCTTATCATTCAACTTCATTCTATTTTCCTTAGAATCAAGTTTCCTTTTTAAATTGGCCTACAGAAATCCAATGCAAACATTTCTGTCTAGTTTTCCACTTAGTACACATCACAAAGCAATTTTTTAAAAGATTGTATTTCCTCTTATCATTAGGCCCAATTTAAAATGAGCCAATGGTTGTTATATACATGCAAACATAGTACATCAGATTGTTGAAAATTTCCAAGTTTCTTTTTAAATTTATGAGCTTATTCCAAAGAAAACTGGCTTCTTCCCAAGGAAATTTCTGAAATGCTCAAAACTTTAAAAAAAAAAAAAAACATGTTAACAACTTGACCTAGAATACACACATCCATTTGTACCAACAGTGTCCCTGTCCTGGCTTTGATTTTTATAGTGAAATCTGTAAGATGTAAGTACTGAAGGAAGCTGGGTGAAGTTATTAAGATAAAAGCAACAACACCTTCACACTGATTCCTACCATCGTCAAAAACAACAGTTAAAGGGCAGGCGATTTTCCACAGCGGCTTGTTAAAGCCCCGGCAGCCCACCTCTCTTGAAAACTTTCAGTGTATAAATCTTTAGGAAAGAAAAAATAACACCAATTAAGTTTAACACATCTGTTTCATCCCTGACAGTGAAGTCAATTCTGTCTACTCTCAGATAAACTTATGTTTGCAGTCAAATGTCATTGTTTTGCTCATTTTTATACAAGTAAAATTTCTCACTTGTAAAATAGGAATACTATATGTTCTATCTTCCAATGTCAGTATGTGGATTTAATAAGACTTTTCATTTTTACAGTACTTCCTCACATTACTAATGTTAAGCACATTTCATTTTACTCAAAACATAAAAGTTACACTAAATTATATTTAAAAGAATTTTAAGACCAAAGGGCTGGCGCTGTGGTACGGCGGGTAAAGCCATTGCCTGCAATGCTGGCAACCCATATGGATGCCGGTTTGAGTCCTGGTTGATCCACTTCTGATCCAGTTCTCTGCCATGCCTGGAAAAGCAGTGGAAGATGGCTCAAGTGCTTGGACCTTGCACCACCCTGGGACACCAGGAAGAAGTTCCAGGCTCCTGGCTTCAGATCGGCCCCGCTCCAGCTGTTGTGGCCATTTGGGGAGTGAACCAGCAAATGGAAGACCTCTCTCTGTAACTCTGCCTTTCAAATAACAAACCAATCTTCAGAAAAAACAAAATTATACAACCAATTATCCCCAAATGGCATCCCTACTAAATATTCTTCCAAAATGTTAATATAAGTTGAGTGTCCCTTAAGCAAGATGCTCAGAATGTGACGCCCTTCAGAGTTGTTAGGCTTTCAGAACACATGCACAGACTTGCCAGTAC
The DNA here is from genome assembly GCA_949820135.1 of Sylvilagus floridanus. Lineage (NCBI taxonomy): Eukaryota > Metazoa > Chordata > Mammalia > Lagomorpha > Leporidae > Sylvilagus > Sylvilagus floridanus. The sequence goes on along the minus strand of OX463240.1, from coordinate 18,117,197 downwards.
AGCATCCCTCATCCTAACATCCACAAGCAAGCACACAGTGCTCAGCAAGCTCCAGATTCTGGAGCACTTACGATTCCAGATGGAGATGCTCAACTGTAGACCTCTTTGGACGAAAACCAGAGATGGGTCGGGTGTCAGGTCCAGAGGTTCAGACACCCATGACCCCCATCACATCCTACACTGAAGTACCAAGGTTCAACACCCACTGCCAACCCAATCCTAGAAAGGCTGGAAGGCGGGGTGACAGCTCAAAGAACTGGGCAGCTACCACCAAGTCAGAGCCCTGGACTGGGCTCCTGGCTTTTGTAGGCAACTGGGTATGGAGACTGTGGATGACAGCACGTTCTGTCTCTCTGCCCATCTGCTGCTGATTTTTTTTAAATTAGGCGATGAAAATACATTTTCCAAACTTCTCCAAAGATGTGACTGACAAACACTTCACTATGCGGTCCTAAGTTTTCAATCTTTAAAAAACAGTGCTTACCTACCTTATAAAGGCAGCTTTACTTAGCAATGCTAAGTTAACAACCATTGCAAATCTACTATAAGCTTCACTATAAGAACCAATATTATTTCACTAACCAACTGACCCATGGCCTCAGAAAATAACATTTCTAACAAGTATTCCAAGCATATTTATAAGTTTCTATACCAATTCTAGGAGGGAATATGGGGGGAAAAAGCCCTCCAAGACAAAGTTCTATAGAATATTAACATCTATAAAGATACCCTTCAGGGCCTGGTGCTGTGGCGTAGCAGGTAAAGCCCAAGTCAACAGTGCCTGTATCCCATATGGGTGCCAGTTCGAGCCCTGGTTGCTCCACTTTTGATCCAGCTTTCTGCTATGGCCTGGGAAGCAGTAGAAGATAGCCCAAGTCCTTGGGACCCTGTACCCACATGGGGGAACCAGAAGAAGCTTCTGGCTTCAGATCGGTGCAGCTCTGGCCGTTGCAGCCAACTGGGAGTGAACCATCAGATGGAAGACCTCTCTATCTCTCTCTCTGTAACTCTGGCTTTCAAACAAATAAATAAATCTTTAAAAAAAAAAGTCTAAGATGTAAAAATCTAACAATTGCTTTTTGGTTACTTTTAATGGTTTATTTTGCTATTGCTGTTGTTTTTAATTTCTGAAGCAAGCAGACAGCAAGCTCCCATCCACTGGTTCACTCTCCAAATGTCATCAAGGTTGGGACTGGGCCAGGCAACAACTGTGAGCCAGCACTCACCAAGGTCTTCCATATGGGAGGGTAGCAGGGACCAAAACACTTGGGTCATCACCACTGATCCCAGGGTCTGTGTTATGAAAAAAGCTAAAAATTGAACCCAGGTACTCCAATATGAAATGTGGGTACCTTTTTTAAAAGATGCATTTATTTCAAAGTCAGAGACAGACACACTTCACATACACAGAGATAGGTAACTTCACCCCCTCAATGGCTGCAATGGCCAGGGACAGCCTAGGCCAAAGCCAAGGGCTTTATCTACATTTCCCACGTGGGTACAGGGGCCATCTTCCCCTGCTTTCCCAGGCACATTAGCAGAGAATTGGATCAGAAGCGGAGCAGCTGGGACTCAAACCCATGACCACATTAAACGCTGGCATTGCACACCGTGGCTTAACACCACAACACTGGCCTCAGGATGTGAGTATCTTAACCAGCGTGTTTTTATTATGTGAAGTGTGTCTTTTATTTTTGGGACAGGAGAGGAGAGGCTGTTAGAGAGAGATATATGTTGTACCCAACTGGTTACTCCCGAAATGCCTTCAACAGCCAGCGCTGGGCCAGGTCAAAGCTAGGAGACAGGAACTCCATCCAGGTCTCCCACATGGTAGCAAGCACTCAAGTACTTAAGTCATCACCTGCTGTTTCCCAGGGAATCGAGAATCAGAAGCAGAGTCAAGACTGGAACCTAGGTACTCTGATCCAGGATGTGAGGGTCCTAAGCACCAGACAGTTCCAGGTACAGAGTAACATTTATACTGGCTCTCAGCAATGATGTTTGTAATTGCTACTAGAACAAAATGTTGTAAATAAAAATACCCAACAATACAGATCGTGCTAAATTAAATTATGGTTAATGTAAAGACTGTTAGGAGTAAAAAAACAATCCTCCTCAATGACTGCTCTCTTACAGCACATCTTAAAAAGTCCTCTTAGATAAGACTTCTGAACAGGCATTTTTAAAAGAACACCCAAGATGCCAAGAAAGAATCTATGAAAAAAGCATGCTCTGACACCAGTGAAGCCCAATCCTGAAGAAAGCATTTTCTCCAATTTACACTTCAGTTTAGCTTGCTTTGTAAAATGCACGCTACAAATCAGAACACCAAGGCTTTTCAGTTTAGGTATTTACAAAGTTCTCAAATTTAAAACACCCTAAAATAAAACGATCTAAGTAGCTCAGTGAATACAGTAATTGCTCTTATGTTACACTGTTACATACACATGCAAGAAGAAAGAAATCTAATTCACTTCCATTTTGGGCTTTTGACAGTGTTCAATTTATATATATATATAAGTGATAAAAAAACCTAAAGAAATTTATGTCTGTAATAAATTCATATACTTTTAAAAACTCAGGATTTCCTTTTCTGTCTTCTCTTTAAACAAAGGAAAAACAGCAAAGTAAAAATTCACAAAAACAAAGTCCAACTGTACTGTGTGTTCATATTTTTGGTTTGACTGACAACTACATTTTAAAAATGTCTCAGCCATAAAAATCCAACACCTATTAACAATAAAAAAATTGTATATACCTGAAGCAAACTATTAAGTATTAGACGAGGGAAGAAGCATCATTTTATATCTTCAAAGGTAAAATTAACATCAAAGATGGACTCTGGACTGCAGACTAGAGATCTCCTACTTTACAGTACTATTATCCTTCCCCAGTGTAGAAGACAGTGGCCACACCTATTAGAGACAGGACAGACAGGAACAGAGTAGGAGGCCCCCGAGGAGCAGCTGGAAAGCAAATTACCAGTGAGGTCTGACTTGGCAAATGGCTAGTTCAGAAAAATAAGTAACAAGTTTCTTACAAAAGGAGCGAGGGAACACCAGCAAAGACAAACAAAAAAGGAAACAAAATGCCAAGAAGTACCTGGAGTTCACACTGAAGAATGAAAACCAAAGAAAACAGGGGTACAGTAAAAATAAGCAGCTGTAACACCACTAGTTCAAGAATCAAAGCCCATAAGAATAGCTTCAAGGCCAAGGTCTCATCTTGACTTCCAGGAGTGTGACAACTGTTGGCACACAGTGGATGCCCAACGTTTGTTCAATGAATACACCATGACTGTTCTTGGGATTATTTCACCTGTAAAAGAATTGACTTGGGACAGTTTATTGTACATGGATGAAAGGATTCATAGAAGTTTCCTCACTCCCTGAGTTGAGCACCCACACGGAGTTCTTCCTGGACATGGGTTATAGACAGATAACCTGGAGCAGTCACTGAAGTTAAGAACCTGAGAGCCTACCTACAAGGAAACGAGGTGTCATGTCCTGTTTTGCCACAATTACCAAAATTTTCAGAAGGAACCACAGTATAGGACAACTAGTACGTGTCCTCCAGGAGCTAACATTTCAGATGAATTCACTATAGAAAAGTGGCGGACAGCATCTCATGCTACAGCTAACACTGAGAAATGTACGCACAAAAACCAAAAACACTAGGTCTGATTTCACCAAAGAACTCCTAACACTTTATCAAATCCACCTGCTACTATTACTTCTGAACTAAAATGTGATTTCTGTGAATAAGCAGCACAAAGCGATAGCTATAGTTACAGAAAACTACCTCTTCCCATCTGACCATCCAAATTGCTCTATCCCAATGCTAACTGCTGACCATTATTAACTTCCTCAACCTGGTGATTACATACTGAGAAACATGGCATCCTCTAAATAATCACACTGAATAAAACGGATTTCTATCCTAGCAAGAAAAAAAAGTAAAAGCAAAGACCAGCAGATACAGGGTATTTTAAAAAGTTAAGCAACTACTGAGAAGCTAGCTGTCAATGGGCAGATTCGAACATGCTACAATATTTTCTTGGAAGCTTTCCATTAATATTGTACAGGTTCCCTCAAATATGGTGTTTCTACCTCAGCTATGAGGCCTCGCAGTGGGAGAAAGTATCTCTTAATCACCTTAATGAAATCTGTTTGATTCTCAATGCACACTTTAGACATGAAATAAATTGCCCAAAATTTACCAGAGCAATATAAGTCTCAATTATTAAGAGCTGGTTTTATGTATTCCCTCCGTCTCCCAACCATAAAAAAGCTTGAGGCATACCAGCAATGTGCAAGATGAATGAAGCTAACTTGTGAAAAGTTCAGTGTTTCAATGAACACACTACAGAATACTAGCAACGCTATAATATGGAAATTTTTCAATGTTTACAACAGAAAAAACAAAACTGCATTTTCTCAGGCACAATTTTTTTTAAAATCTCTGAAGGGTCTTGAAAAGCCCAAGTTTTTAAGCTCATAATTTTCACATTTGAACTTCTTAAAACTCAGCTGAAGCAGCAACAAGGGTCTCAAAGTAAGGCAAACACAAATCTCTACTTGAAAAAGTGAAAGTTCCCTCCCCAGAAAACTCCCTGCATTTCTCCCACCATTAGCAAGGCACTCGGCAGACCGTGCTGCCTCGCTGTCGGACGCTGGAGACCACTTTTTACCTGCTATGCCAGCACCGTCCGTCTACAGCAGTCTGCTTATCGAAACACAACTGACAGAAATAAAATACTCTTACAACACAAGCAGAGTAACCCGTTCAGTTGGAAGTTATGTGTTCTGTACAAAGCTAGTATTGTTAAAATAGAGACAAAACAGGTAGTTCAGACAGGAGAGCTACTCACCGCCTTCCCTCTCTCTAACCCTGTGCGTATGCACGTTTCTGGCCTTGCTGTGGCCTGTGCTGTCACTGCATTTGTTTTCAGGACTGTCAGACCTCCGCAGCATCTTATTTGGTGGTGAAGGGTCTGTGGCGTCTCGCATCTTTTCATGTCTGTGATCACCACTACTGGGGTGACTCTTCGATGAATACTTAAGTGCCTGGAAAACATCACCCCCCAAACAAGACAGAGAAAAAATTGAAACTTCAACTCTCCAGACTAACTTAATAATCACTGACACATCATTAGCTTTATTCACTGTTTTGAATTTCCAAAGCTAAAGCGCTCATTTTCAACTGTGCCTTCATACTATGAAGACAGAAACGTGGAAGTCACCGTAAGGCTCCCAATACTAACTATTCCACCACAGTTTAGCCAAAAAAAAAAAACACTATCACCCTGTAAATAAAATAATTAACCACTGAGGCATACTGATACCTCAAAAAAACTTCCCATGGAATAGCTAAAGGCCTTTTTTCCAGGATTAATCAAAGAGAGACTAGAAACTCAGTTCACTGCTGCACATGTGCAACTCACACGCACAGGCGTGTATGTCCATATGCATATGTTCCTGCAAACTTCCAAACCATGGCTTCTGCAATTCCTGGACTCACATAAAAACTTCTCAGACCTCATTACCTACTCCTGCAGGTGTGCGAACTCTTGCTCAAAGTAAACTGATTTAAATCGCCAATACTTGGAGAAAGCTTAACGGAACTTAACGAGAACACTTAAAACTTGGGTTTAATTCTAACTCCTCTGAGGAGGCCATGTTCTACTCATCTTCAGGAGTGGGCAGACTGAGCGAGACTGGGGGCGCGGTGTGTTTACTGGTGCACGGCAGTGACCCCTCGGGCCAGCAGCCGGCCCTTCTATCTTTCCGTAACCAGACGCGCTGCCACACTGCGAAGCCCTCCAGCCCTGGGAGCCTAACAGACACACCCCTGCGTCCGAGGCAGCCACGGACTCCTGAACAAGAACAGAGGGACAGCCTCTCACGGGGCAGCCACCTGGGCCAAAACGGCCGCCCCTCTCCCCCTCCCCAAAAAAAACCACCCGGGCAGGGGCTGGCTATCCTGGCTATCGCAGCCGAGCGAGGCGTGACCCACAGGCCGCTCGGCCCCTTCCCTGCAACTTTCCGGGCCCCGTGCGCCCAGCAAGCACGCAGGCCTCCCCCGTGGCACCCATCACCTCCTCCCAGCCATCCCTCCACACCCAAATTAACCGGGCCTGGGATGCCTGGCTGCCAATCACCCCCCACCTCCCCCACTCCCCCCCAAAAAAGCACTCCTGCGCTCTCTCGAGTGCCCCGTGACCCCAAGTCCCTAAGCCCCGCGGCGGAGCGCGCCGGGCACCCGGCCCCACACTCCCCGGGGCCCCGCGGGGCTCGTGTCGGCCGAGGGGCCTGCAGCGACTTCTGAAGCCTGCGCTCGAGTAGCCGTCCCTTCCCCTTCCCCCGGGCCGGCCCCTGGCACTCCCCGCGCCCCGGCCTCGGCTGGTACCTGGTAAGGCTGCGAGTCCCCCCTCCGGTCGTGACAGCTGAAACACAGGAAGAGACGCGGCGACATGAGCACCCCCCTGCCCGCCCGCCCGCCCGCCCGCCCGGGCGCCGCAGCACAGCCGGGCCCGCAGGCCGCCCCTCCCCGCGCGCTCCCCGCGGGGGGCGCACACCCGGGGCTCCCCCCTCGGACGCGGCGGCGCGGGCCCCCGCAGCGCCCGCCGAGCCGGGCCCCGCGCCCCCGCACGCGCCGCCGCCGCCGCCTCCCCCAGCCCGAGCCGGATCAGGGTTAACAACAAAAATGGCGGCGCGGCCAGCTCCCGATAAGGAGGAACAACCCCCCCACCCCGCCGCCGCCCCCCGCCTCCGCCGCGGCCCGAAAACCAGAAAGGCGATTTACCCATCACTGAGTCTCTGCTGTTTCCTCGCATACATTACCATCAATGCCCGGCCTGTGAGTGTGTGTCGGGGAGGGGGGAGAGCGGCCGCGAGAGGCGGGCGGGTGGACGGACGCACGGGCGGGCGAGCAGGCGGCGGCGGCGGCGCGCCCTCGGCGACTCTCAGCACCTCCCCGTTACTGGCGCCGGCGCTCCCGGGCCATCTCCTTCCGCCGACACCACGCTCACTTTCAGCCCGGGGCAGCGGCGCCAACTACACGGCGGCAGCGCGAACCGGGGAGGGGGGAGGGGGAAGGGGAGGGGAGGGGCAAGAAGCCGCGTCCGGTTCAGCCCCGCGGAGAGCCGCCGCCTCCTCCGCCTCTCCTCCTCCTGCTCCGCCGCCTCCTCCCCTCCTCCTCCCCCCCGCCGCCGCCGCCGCCGCCTGGTCCTCCTTCTCCTCCTCCTCCTCCTCCTCCTCCTCCCGCCGCCGCCGCCGCCGCCGCCGCCGGTGCCGCCGCTGCCGCTCCACCAACTACATCCGGGCAACTCGGACGCCGCCGCCTTCGGCAAACCTCGGCAGTTTCCGCCGCGCCCACCCTCGGCCCGGCGGCTCCCGAATCGCCGCCTTTCGGCAAACCTCGGCTCGCTCCGGCCTTCCTCTTCCTCTGAGGCCCGGCTCGCCTCTCTCTCGCGACCTGTCAGCCCTTTCCGGTCGCCGCTGCTTTTCCTCACACGCAAGTCCGGCCGCCGCCTTTCCAGTTTAGGGGTAGTCCTGCTCGGGGACCCGCTCGAGGCTGGTCCCGGGGGCTCTGGGCTGCGCTGGGAGGGAGCCGCCTTCGGGAGGAGGCCGGTGGGGCGCGAGCGGAGCCATCGCAGACTAAATAAGGGCGGCGGCGGCGGCTGCGCGTGCGCCCGGCTGTGCCGTGGGCGGGGGCGCCCCTCGGCGAGCGCTCCGGCCCCCGCCCCTTCGGGCTGCGGGCGCCGGGGGTCGGCAGCCCCCAGCGCGCGCGGACGGGCGGGTCCTCGCGGGGCGAAGTCGCCTCGGGCCGGCGCGGGAGCGCGGAGCCTGCGCGCCCCTGGCCCCCCGGGCCCGGGCACCGGACGCCGAGCGCGGGAGCGGCCCTCGCGGAGGTGCGGACGCCGCGAGCCGGGGCTGGGGGCGGGGGCGGCCGCTTGGACGGAGGCGCGGGAACTGGAGCAGGAGGCCGCGGTGGGGCAGGGGGCCTAGGGCCGGGGGCCCGGCCGCCCGGTCCCTTCTCCGTCCCCGTGTTAACCCGATCCCCTCCTCCGGAGGGGGCTGGGTGTGAACGAGGCGACGCGAGGTCACCGCAGGTCGGGGGGAGCAACGCCAGGTGCACCCGAACAGTTCGGCGTTGCCGACGCGGATGCTGTCTGGGCGCCCTGAGCTTCCCCAACTCCCTGCGCCCTAAATTCTTCGTGCGGAAACAGTGATGTCCTGCCGAGGGTTGCGGTAAGCATAGTAGGCGGCTGTTTCCCATAGATGGAAAGACAGGGCACAGATCACAACAAGACCCGCCCTCCCCAAAAAAAAAGATAAAAAAAATTTGGGGTCTAGTAAGTTATCGCTAGGCCTACTGGAATGATGGGGTGGGGTAGGGGGCGGCCCTGAAGTCACTGAGTGAGAAGTCATTGGACAGCCTTCTTTGTGGCACCCACCTGCCGGTTGTTAGAGTATTGCTACTGTTTGTGAGAACCAATGAAAGCTTACTTAATACCGCTTTAAAAAAAATTAGGCACAAAAATTCATTAGTATAGCCTTATATGCAGTCTCTTTCATAGCAGGTAGGTAGGAGACATCAGATTGTCAGATTGGAAAGTGTATAGTAATATATAAGTGTTGGCCCGCGAAAACTGAACCAAAGGACTTGAGAACCAGATGTCTGCTGATTGCTTCTTAGCATTTGGTCAGAAGTGGCAAAGATCCACGCACAATACAGTGGATCCTCATTGTTTTGGCTATTATATGTGTGATTGACCTCACCAAAATATAACTGGAACCCCCAAATCGACATGTACTCCTGGTTTTCCTGAACCCAGTGATGGGAATTGGGGGGCTGGCACTGTGGCATAGCAGGTAAGCCCATTGCCTGCAATGCTGGCATCCCATATGAGTGCTGTTCGTGTCCCAACTGCTCCATTTCCAATTCAGCTCCTTGCTCATGTCATGGGGAAGCAGTGGAAGAAGTATTTGGGCCTCTGCATTCAAGTGAGAAACCCAGAAGAAGCTCCTGGCTTAGTCCTGGCCCAGCCCCGGCCTTTGCTGACATTTGGGGCATGAACTAGCCCGTGGGAAGACCTCGTTCTGTAACTCTGCCTTTCAAATAAATAAAAGGAATTTGAACCTGCCTGTTCCCAGCTAGAGTTGAACAAGACTCTCCACCTTACTTCAGCTGTCTTCTGCTCTTCACAGTATATTTAGTGTTTCTTTTTGCTGTCTCTTTTGGTGATTTTGCTATTGTAAATGCCAGTCTTCCCTCCCTCCAAGTGCTCACGGCACTTTGGTGCAGGGTGTTAAAGCCCCTACCTGCGGTGCTGGCATCCCACACGGTCACTGGTTCATGTCCTGGCTATTTCACTTCTGATCCAGCTCTCTGCTAATGGCCTGGGAAAGCAGTGGAGGATGTCCCAAGTCCTTGGACCCCTGCACCCACGTGGGAGACCCAGAAGAAGCTCCGACTGTTGCGGCCATTTGGGGAGTGAACCAGTGGATGGAAGAACTCTGTCTCTACTTCTTGTAACTGTCTTTCAAATAAATCTTTTTAAAAAATAAGTTGCAGAGCCACAGCTCTTACCACTGGTTTTCTGCCTAGGTGTTCTGGGCCAGGCTGAAGCCTGGAGCCAAAAATTCAATCCAGGTCTCCTATGTGGGTAGCAGGAACCCAAAAACTTGGGCCATCCATTGCTGCCTCCCACGGTGTGCATTATCATAGTCAGGTATGGAAACCAGGCACTCCAACGTGGAGGGCATTTTAACTGCTAGGTGAAATGCCCACCCCAACTATTGCTCCTAAGCACGAGAGTGCTGTGAAAAGCCTGGTGGAGAAAACACGTGCTGGTTAAGTTCCACTCAGGCTTATCATTGGTGCTTTGGACCATGAGTTCCATATTAATAAATCATCATGTGTTAGGTGTCATTAAACAGAAAACACCTAAAACAATGTGTTGATCTGTTGACTGATTATGACCAGGAAGCTTACAGGAACTTAAACACTATTGTTTATCAGTTCAGGGTTCATGACAGTTTTATTGAACAGAAGGACCACAACTAACAAAAATTAACTGCTTGCTAAAGGGCATGCCTAAATCGTCTGCCCATTATTTTCAGCTCATTACCTAGCTAACAAAACTCCTTTGCAAATAACTCTCTTTTCCATTTTACCAGCCTGAACCACAACCCTAGTCAGTTCTCTGCAGCATGGGTACCTGCACAGAGCAGGTGAACTTGACTGGGAGAAAACACAAGCATACTCTGAAGTGAGCTCCTTGGGTTCCTCATCCCTCCAGGCTTTATTGCACAAATGCATTTACCTTGCCCTCCTAACCAGCTGTTTCTCGTCTTCTAAACCTGCCAAAACCTCATTCCTCACTTGTAGTTGGTTATCTTGCTTCTTATATCTCCAGGAAGACAGAAGAAATCAGTAATTACCTGTACCAGCCTTGCGACATGGTTACAGTAACTGGGTAAGATTAAGACCAGTCTGGCCACTTTGTTGCATTTGACTCAGAATCATCTACTTTTCTTAGGGATTTCTTTTCCTCTCAATTGGATACCTTCCACTCCCTTCTAAACGTTTTCTACTAAGACCACCTTTAAAAAAACATTTTTGAACCGTAACTCCCACCAAATATCAGCACATGGCTCTGCGACCTTCTCTACTGAAATACTCATCTCCACTTTTACTCTGTCCGGCCCACACAATGTGGCTTTGTTCCCACATTCCTGAACCTGCTGAAGATCGTCAGTATCTTCCATGTTCTCAGATCCGATGTCTGCTTCCAGGCTTCTTCTCACTTCACTTGCGTGCAGCATTGGACACAACTGCTAACTTTCCTTGTGAAGCCCTTATGCTGCCTGCCAAGATCCCGTTCTTTCTCTGGCTCCTCTTCCTTCCCAAGGGGCTGTTTTTCGTGTCCTTGCTGGTTCTTCCTCATTTCCCAGCCTGTAAGTGCCAGAGTCCCAGGATCCAAGTCTCACAGCTTGCACTGTGTGTCTTCTAGTTCTCTCTCCAGGCTGGGGGAAACCCACACTGACTCCAGCCCACAACCAGGCCCCTGAACACTAGGTTCACACTTAACTGCCTACATGCAGCACTGCCTGAATATCTAACACGCATTACAAACATAATGGATCCAAAATAAATTTTCCTCAGGTCTTCCCTACCCACCATGAAATGGCAGCTTTGTTCTTTTGAGGCTAACAACCCAGGAGCCGTCTGATTGACATCTCCAGTCAACCCCACCAGCAGATCTGCTGGAATTACCTTGATAATGTCTCCAGAATCTGATTTCTCTTGACCATCACCTTCACATTCACTCCTGCCCAAGCTCTGTCATCTTACACCTGGACCGTGGCAAAGGCTCCCGCTTCTACCCTTGCTTCTAAGTGGTCAGCTCCATCACACTGAGGTCACCGTGATCACTTTAAAAGGCAAATAATGCGTGTTACAGGGCCAGCATTGTAGCATAGCAGGTAGAGCTATTGACTGTGATATCCCATATGGGCACTGATTCGTGTCCCAATTGGTGCTCCACTTCTGATCCAGCTCCCTGCTGATAACCTGGGAAAGCAACAAAAGATGGTCCAAGTGTTTGGGCCCCTGCAACCCATGTGGGAGACCTGGATGAAGCTCCTGGCTCCTGGCTTCATCCTGGCCCTTGGTGATCATCTGGAGATAGTCCCAGCAGATGGAAGATCTCTCTGACTCCCAAAATAGTAAAATTTTTTAAAGTATCCTTGCTATCTTAAAATCTACCAGTAGCTCCCATCTCTTCCAGAATGAAAAGCAAAGTTCTGGTGATGCCCCATAAGGCTTTTTGTAAACTTCCCAAGCCTTGTTAGCTTTGATTCCTTACCTGCAGACTTTTATTGGGTCATTCTTTTCCTTGTTTCTCCAGTGTACCAAGCAGTCCTCCTTCTTGGGTTCTTAGCACGTCCATCCCTCTGTCTGCAATGCTCTTCCCGTTGGTAACTCCTTGGCTCACATGGTTACCCCAGGTATCTGTTGAAATCTCACCTTGTCAGAAAGGTCTTTGTTGAGACTATCTAATGGCTCCCCATCACCTTTGCTCCCTTGCCCTGCTGTATTTTTCTTATACCATTTACCACATAACATATTACATATTTCATTTGTCTCCCACTGCCATGGACACTCCATTCAACACCAGATAAATATTTGTTGAATGAGAGGACATTTGCTTATTAAAAGGAAAAGTAAAGTATTAGAGTTCCTAAGAGGAAAAGGCATATGGTCTATTTATGCTTGCTTTATAAAAGACCAAAATCCAGTCCTGGCCTCATAAATAGGATGAGGAAAAGCTGGGTTGTGTGTAAGCAAAATATGGCATTGCAACATAATATTTGAAAACTTACATAAATTCGCATATGTACCAAATTGTAAGCAGGATAGTGGATAGCTTATCTAATGAGAGGTACCAAGTTTGCAAGTGAGCACAAACCTGTATTTCAGCCAGTAGATTAACATCTTCCTGGAGAGGGGAAGAGCCACATGTTTGCTGCAGGTGACCAAGATTCTAGTGTGATCCTACTGGGGGGAGAAGCAGGCCTCCAGTTGTGAAAGGGACTTGCTACCAAATTTTGCTGCAGTTGCCAAAGGGCCACAAAATAAGGATGCATTCTCGGAAATTTCCACCTACTTCTTTCTCATTTCTCTTTTTGTCTCCATCCTTACCTTCCTATCAAATGCAGCATAACATATTGATTAAAAACGTGGGTTTTAGTATCAGAATTGAGCTCTGGCTTCGTTCTGACTCACCAGCAGTGTGACTTTGGGCAACGTGTTGCGTTCTCAGAGGCTGTTCCTCCTCCTGTCTGAACTTGACAGGATATAACATTGCAGATGAAAAAGAAGTGAAATTGCATAAGTAACAGTACTGAGAAAATACATGCCCTGCTGCTGGTGGTTAATCATTCACTCATAAAAATCATATTTAAAAAGCACAGTCATCAGGTCTTAGAAATAAAGCGTTAAATTAAGTCACTTGGTCTCTGCTCTTAGTGAGTTTATATTTTGACTAAACAATATTCATACGTAACTAAAAGAAGAGGCTTTGGGTTCACAGGTCTGTAGTGTGAGGTGTCCTAAGGAGAAAGACTAAGACAATGGCAACAAAAGTTCCCATTTAGAAAAGGGGACTAAAAACCTCCAGAACAGCACCCCCATCCGTGTATGGTGAACCCACACAGGCAGGGATAACGTAAATAATAACAGATGCTGCGAGACTTACTGACTCATGTATTGGCCATAATAATCACAGTTGGGTTTACCAAACTGGCCATTTTTTTTTAACTTCTTCCAGGTGATACTAAAGATTAGCCAGGATTAAGAGCCAAGCTCTAGGGCCAGTGCCGTGACTCACTTGGCTAATCCCCCGCCTGCGGCGCTGGCACCCAGGGTTCTAGTCCCGGTTGCTCCCTTCCAGTCCAGCTCTCTGCTGTGGCCCAGGAGGGCAGTGGAGGATGGCTTGCATGGGAGACCAGGAGGAAGTACCCGGCTCCTGGCCCCGGATCGGCGTAGCGCCAGCCGTAGCAGCCATTAGGGGAGTGAACCAACGGAAGGAAGACCTTTCTCTCTGTCTCTCTCACTGTTTATAACACACACACTCTCTCTCTCACTGTCTAACTCTGCCTGGCAAAGAAAAAAAAAAAAAAAGCCAAGCTCTAAACCCTCTGCCTCTGGCAAAACTTCAGCCTGAGTTAACCCAGCTGTTCACCATGTCAGGGTCTCTAAGCAGTTGCACGTGCTATGGACTAGCAAATGGTAGATTGGACTGATCCCGTAACAGTCAGCTTTATCACACTCAGATGAACCCTCAGCACCACCAGGCGATCTCGGAATTTTTCAGACTTCTTTTCTCCCTAAGCCTATCTCCCTCACTTCATGACCTTCACTCTCAGAAAATGTCACTTCCCTCCTCCCAAACAAGTCCCAAATGGAAATTTCTTTCTGCTTGGATTTTATTAATTTACTTTGAGAATTTATTCATTTGAAAGAGCAACAGAGAGAGGGCGAGAAACAAACCTCTCCACTGGTTCACTCCTCCTGTGATAGTCTGGGCTGGATCAGGCCAAAGCCAGGAACCTAGAACTCTATCCGGGTCTCATGTGAGTGGTAGGGGTCCAAGCACTTGCCCAGGTGTGTTAACAGGGCACTGGATCCGAAGTGGAACCCCCAGGACTTGAACCAGAGCTGTAATATAGGCTACTCACTGCACCACAATGCTGGCCCCTTTCTTCTTGCTTTTAAATTATCTATACTCACCCATCTGTTTACTCAGCCAACATTTATTGTGCACCCACTGTGTGCTGAGTATATGTCCTTGAACAATACAAACAGGACTCTGCCTTCCTGGAGCTTATATTCCAGTGGGAAAAGTCAGTCCTAAAATAACTAATTTAGACAGGAGTGTGTGCTATAGGCACAGCAGAGTGAGAGGAAAGGTGGGATTGAGGGCTAATATTTTAAATAGAGTACTCATTGAACAGGTGACAGTGAACAAATGAAGGTGGAACGCTGGAAACCTTCGTGGATGGCTGCAGAGAGTGCCTGGTAAAGGTGCTGTAGCAGGAATGAGCTTCCTGACTGCGGGAACAATCAGGAAAGTTCTGTGGTTGGTGGGTCCTAATCGAGGGAGGCAGTGCTAGGAAAGGAGGTCAGGAGACCCGAGTGTAAAGGATCTTGCCGAGGTGGGGAGCCTTTCTAATGCCAAGGGCCTTTTGGATATTTATAGCATCATTCACAGGCCATACGAAATTATCAAATTAAAAATTAGCCTGCTTGGTCAACCAAATGCTGCTACAGGGATATACTCAGCTCCCCATCCAGGAGACAATGGCTTGAGACATCGCCCCATGCCAGCAGAGAGTACCTGTTGACCCATGTCAGCAGGAAGTAGCTCTAAAGACAGATCATTGTGCCAGCACCCCATATGGGCGCCGGTTCTAGTCCCGGCTTCACTTTCAATCCAGCTCTGCTATAGCATGGGAGAGCAGTAGAAGATGGCCTAAGTCCTTGGGCCTCTGCACCCACCTGGGAGACCTAGGGGAGGCTCCTGGCTTCGGATTGGTGTAGCTTCGGCCATTGCTGCCAACTGGGGAATGAACCAGCAGATGGAAGACCTGTCTGTCTGTCTGTCTCTCTCTCTCTCTCTCTCTCTCTCAAATAAATAAAAAATAAATCTTAAAGAAAAAGAGAGAGAGAGAGAGAGAGAGAACAGTCTGCATGGTAAGAAGGGAAACAGGAAGCCAGTACAGATGCTACAGCGTTGTCTCAAGGTTGCTGTTTCAAAGCAGGAGTTAAGCTCCTGTCTACGGCCAGTTGTTTCACCTGTGCTTGCCTTGTACCCCGTCAGTTGCCTTCTGGTACCACTTCTCCCTTCTTTTGTATATACAGGCTCTCCTTTCCTTTGGCTCATTTCCATTAGATCTTCAACATGTTGAATCCTGTGTTTAAAAAACCCTTCCTTGGGACCAGTTCGAGTCCCGGCTGCTCCACTTCCCATCCAGCTCTCTGCTATGGCCTGGAAAGGCAGTAGGAGATGGCCTAAGTGCTTGGGCCTCTGCACCCACGTGGGAGACCCAAAAGAAGCTCCTGGCTCCTGGCTTAGGTTCAGCTCAGCTCTGGCCATTGCGGCCATTGGGGAGTGAACCAGTAGATGGAAGAAGACCTCTCTCTTTTTCTGCCTCTGCCTCTCTCTAATTCTGCCTTTTGAATAAATAAAATCTTTAAAAAAAAAAAAAAAAACTTTCCAATTGCCCCCAGCCAGTTACTACTCTTTCACCTTCCTTCCTTCTGCCAGATTTCCACCAAGTCTTGTCAGGTTTAATTTTGCACTCTGTTCATAGTTGAAGTCCCTGCAGTCGACATCTGCCCCGTAGCTACGAAACCAGATTCCCCAAGGCAGCGACTCTTCAAGAGGCAGCTCTGAGTCTTCAGGAGCCATCTGGGAATGTGTGGCTGTGATCACTTGTGTATCTTCAGTATGACCAAGGGTGAGCGATGCTACTTGCTTATTGTCCAGGAGGGGTGGAGGGATGATGTTACTTGCTTGTTGGAGGGCAGCATATAGCAGTGCCTAGGACTGTCCTGTGTACCTCACAGTTGTCCTGTTCCAAGTGTTGATATCACTCCCTCAAGACACAAAGTCACAAATGACTTCTCTGTACCTGTGTTCAGTGGACATTTTTCAGTTTTTTTCCTACCTGAACTCAAAGTGTTCGGCTTTTTATTTGTATTTATTTGTTTTGAGGGATGGAGAGACAGAAGTCAGCAGACGGGAGTTAAGAGACAAATCTCTCATCTGCAGGTTCATGCCCTAAAGGCATGCAGCAGCTGGGGGTGAGCCAGGTGAAAGCCTGGAATTCAACTTAGTTCTCTCACATGGCTGCCAGAGACCCAGCTGCTTGAACCATCACCCACTGCCTTACAGGGCACTGGCAGGAAGCTGGAAATCAGAAGTGGAGTTGGGACTTGAACCCCAGGTATTACATGATGGGATGCGGGCATCCCAAGCAGCATCTTAACTAGTTCACAGAACACCCATCCCTGACACTAACATCTACTCTCTTTGCATTGCCCTTCTCACTTGGCTTCTGTGGTACAACATGGTCCTTATTTTGTTCTGACTTCTCCGACTGTTCCTGTAATCCCTTCATCCTCGTTTACTCCATTACCATCTGTTGAAGTTTTTCACAAAGTAGAGGAAGTGTCGGCATAAAGTAGGGATCCATGAGTCCATCCTCCTGCAAAATAAATAATTGGCAAAAACTGTCAGAGGCAACCCTGAGTGAGCTCTGGAAACTAGTCAGAGGTTTGCAATGACCAGGCAGACGCTTAAGAAAAGGATGACTCTAATCCTCCGCCTTGCAGCGCCGGCACACCGGGTTCTAGTCCCGGTCGGGGCGCCGGATTCTGTCCCGGTTGCCCCTCTTCCAGGCCAGCCCTCTGCTGTGGCCCAGGAGTGCAGTGGAGGATGGCCCAGGTGCTTGGGCCCTGCACCCCATGGGAGACCAGGATAAGCACCTAGCACCTGGCTCCTGCCATCGGATGAGCGCGGTGCACCAGCCGCAGCGCGCTGGCCGCGGCAGCCATTGGAGGGTGAACCAACGGCAAAGGAAGACCTTTCTCTCTGTCTCTCTCTCTCACTGTCCACTCTGCCTGTCAAAAATAAAAAAAAAAAAAAAAAAAGAAAGAAAAGGATGACTTACATATCTCTCTCAGAGGAGAGCTTTGCATCATTTAACTCACCTGCCCCAGCCCAGCAGCAGCTTTGAAGATGACAACCTGCATTTCTTTCTTTCTTTTTTTTTTTTTAATGATTTATTTGTTTATTTGAAAGACTTACAGAGAGAAAGAGATCTTCCATCTGCTGGTTTGCTTCCTCTTTCTCTCTGCCTCTGCTTCTCTATAACTGTGCCTTTCAAATAAATAAATAAATAAATCTTTTTTTAAAAAAATGAACAAGGGGCTGGTGCTGTGGCTCAGTAGGTTAACGCCCTGGCCTGGGGTGCCAGCATCCCATATGGGCGCCATTTCTAGTCCTGGCTGCTCCTCTTCCAATCCAGCTCTCTGCTGTGGCCTGGGAAAGTAGTGGAGGATGGCCCAAGTTCTTTGGCCCCTGCACCTGCATGGGAGAGCCGGAGGAAGCTCCTGGCTCCTGGCTTTGGATCGGCACAGCTCCGTTGTGGCCATCTGGGGAGTGAACCAGCAGATGGAAGACCTCGCTCTCTTTCTCTACCTCTCTCTCTAACTCTGCCTGTCAAATAAATAAAATAAATCTTTAAAAATAAATGAACAAAAGACTTGAACACATTTTTCTCTGAAAATTTTTTTAAAGATTTATTTATTTATTTGAAAGTCAGTTACACAGAGAAAGAAGGAAAGACAGAGAGAGGTCTTCCGTTTTCTAGTTCACTCCCCCAGTTGACCGCAATGTCCGGAGCTGCACCAAATCCGAAGCCAGGAGGCAGGAGCCAGGAGCTTCTTCCAAGTCTCTCATGCGGGTACAGGGGCCCAAGGACTTGGGCCATTTTCTACTGCTTTCCCAGGCCATAGCAGAGAGCTGGATCAAAAGTGGAACAGCCAGATCTCAAACCACCGCCCATAGGGGATGCCAACACCGCACATGGTGGCTTTACCTGTTACATCACAGTGCTGGCCTCCCAGAAATTTTTTTAAAAGATTCATTTATTTGAGGCCGGCGCCGTGGCTCAACAGGCTAATCCTCCGCCTTGCGGCGCTGGCACACTGGGTTCTAGTCCCTGTTGGGGCGCTGGATTCTGTCCCGGTTGCCCCTCTTCCAGGCCAGCCCTCTGCTGTGGCCCAGGAGTGCAGTGGAGGATGGCCCAAGTGCTTGGGCCCTGCACCCCATGGGAGACCAGGAAAAAGCACCTGGCACCTGGCTCCTGCCATCGGATGAGCGCGGTGCGCCGGCTGCAGCGCGCTGACCGCGGCAGCCATTGGAGGGTGAACCAACGGCAAAGGAAGACCTTTCTGTCTCTCTCTCTCACTGTCCACTCTGCCTGTCAAAAAAAAATAAAAATAAAAAAGATTCATTTATTTGAAAGGAAGAGCTACAGAGAGAGAAGAGAAATATCTTCCATTTGCAGTTGCAGTCCCTAAATGCCCACATTTAGGACTGGGCTTGGCTGAAGCCAGGAACCAAGAGCTGCATCCTAGTCTCACATGTGGGTGGCAGGGACCCCAGCACTTGAGCTGTCTTTTGCTGCCTTCTCTGGTACATTATCAGGAAGTTGGATCAGAAGCAGAGCAGCCAGATTCTAGGGCTCAAAATGGTGCTCCAATATCAGATACTGGTGTCACAAGCAGTGGCTTAACTCTGTCAAAATGCCGGCCCACCCCCAAAAATATTCTGATGGCTAACAGTTGCAAGAAAAGATGCTCATCATCATTGCTGGTTGGGGAAATGCAAATCAAAACCACAATGAGAAACCACTTCACACTTACTAGGGTGGCTATCAATTAAAAGTGTTGGTAAGGATGTGGAATACTGGAAGTCTCATAAATTGCTAGTGAGAGAGTAAAAAGATGCAGTTGCTATGCAGACCACTCTGGAAGTTCCTCAGAATTTTAGAGAATTACAGTATGTCACGGCAGATCTCTTAAATGTATACTGAAGAGAATAGAAAACAGATATTCAAACAAAAACTGGCATGTGAATACTTATAGTGGTATTATTCATAGTAGCTAAAAAGTAGAAACAGCATAAATGTCCCATCAAGAGATGAATGAGTAATCAAATCATGGTAGATGCATACAGTGGAATATTACTTAGCCATAAATAACAGTGAAGTGCTGATATATGTTACAACGTGGATCAGGCTTGAAAACCTGCCAAGTGAAAGAAGCCAGACACTTAAGAGCCACAGGGTGTGAGATTCCATTTACATGAAATGGCTAAAGTAGTCAAAACTACAGACAGAAAGCAGGTTAGTGGTTTCCAGTGGCTGTGGAGAGACAGGAATGAGGGGCTACTGCTGAATGAATATGTGTTTGTTTTTTGAGTGATGAAAGTGTTCACATTTAGGTAACAGTGGTTGCCAACATTGCAGAAATGTAGACATCATCCTTGTTGCTTCTGCTTTACACACCTTATCCCATTCATCATTAGAGTCCATTGATTTTTTTTTTTTTTTTGGACAGGCAGAGTTAGAGAGAGACAGAGAGAAAGGTCTTCCTTCTGTTGGTTCACCCCCCCAAATGGCTGCTACAGCCAGCGCGCTGCGCCAATCCGAAGCCAGGAGCCAGGTGCTTCCTCCTGGTCTCCCATGGGGTGCAGGGCCCAAGCACTTGGGCCATCCTCCACTGCACTCCAGGGCCACAGCAGAGAGCTGAGTCCATTGATTTTACTTCCTAAGTAGTGCTCACTATTCCAGTTGCTCTGATCTGCTACTACCAGTCTCATCTAAGACACCATCTTAATGACCTCTTAACTGTTCGCTGAGAGCAGCCTAATGAGAAATATTTCTTTTTTCTTTCTTTTTTTAAAGATTCATTTATTTATTTGAAAGACAGAGTTATAGAAAGGGAGAGATATAGAGATCTTCCATCCTCTGATTCACTCCCCAAATGGCCACAACAGCCAACAGTCTCCCACAGGGTGCAGGGGCCCAAGCACTTGGGCCATTCTCTGTTTCTTTCCCAGACACATTAGCAGGGAGTTGGATCAGAATTGGAGCAGCTAGGACTGGAACCAGCATCCCATATGGCTGTGATTTTATCCACTACACCACAGTGCCAGCCCCTGAATACTCTCTTGATTTCCTTTCTCAGTTTATCCTTCCAGCAAAATCAGGACCCTAACCAATGTTCATCTGTTCACTCCTGCTCCTCTTGTAGTGGAATGTGACTCAGAAACATGTGAGGGTCTCACTTTAAATTCATGAACATAAACTTAATGTGACCTAAAAATGCTGCCAATCAATTTCTACTTTTTCTTCAAGTTTATTCACTCTTCCTGTCTTCATCCATTTAGGTCACTACAGTAAAACATCCACAAACTGGGTAGCTTGTAAACAACAGAGATTTATTTCTTTTTTTAAAAAAATTATTTATTTGAGGGCCCGGCACTGTGGCACAACATCCCATGTGGGTGCCGGTTCTAGTCCTGGCTGCTCCTCTTCTAATCCAACTCTCTGCTATGGCCTGGGAAAGCAGTACAAGATGGCTCAGGTGCTTGGGCCCCTGCACCCATTTGGGAGACCTGGAGGAGGCTCCTGGCTCCTGGCTTCAGATCATCACAGCTCTGGCCATTGTGGAGATCTGGGGAGTGAACAAGCAGATGGAAGACCTCTCTCTCTCTCTTCCCCTCTGTGTGTGTGTGTGTAACTCTGCCTTTCAAATAAATAAATAAATCTTTAAAATAAATAAATCTTTAAAAAATTATTTATTTGAAAGGCCGAGTTACAGAGAAGCAAAGGGAGAGAGAGAGAGAGAGTGAGTCAGAGTGTCTTCCATCCTCTGGTTCACTCCCCAAATGGCCACAACAGCCAGAGCTGGGCTGATCCGAAGCCAGGAGCCTGGAGCTTCTTTCTGGTCTCCCACATGGTGCAAGGGCCCAAGGACTTGGGCCATCTTCCTCTGCTTTCCCAGGCATATTAGCAGGGAGCTGGATCAGAAGTGGAGCAGCCGGGACCTGAACCTGTGCCCATATGGGATGCTGGCACTGCAGGTGGCGGCTTCTCCTGCTATGCCACAGCACTGGCCCCTTTATTTCTTTTAGTTCTGGAGATTGAGAAGTCCATGAACAAGGAGCCAACAGCTTGGGTATCTCATGAGGACCCACTTTCTGATCCATAAATGCCACCTTCTCACTGTGTCCCCACATGCTAGACGGGATGAGGGATCTGTCTTGGACCTCTTTTATAAGGACACTAATCCTGGTCATGACCAGTCTCAGGGCCTAATCTCTTCCCAAAGGCCTTACCTTCTAATTACCACCACCTTGGGAGTTAAGAGTTCAACATACCAAACACAAACATTTAGACACAGCACTCCGCTTTACCCCTTTCTTTACACCGTCTCATCTGTTAGCCTCTCAAAATACCCAACATTTTCTACTTTAAATCTGGCCCTCCATGTTGTTGTTTTCTGTTTCCTGGACAAAATGAAAACAATTAGAAGAGACCTCCTGCCTCTCCTCTGTCTCTGTATCTGCTCACTACTTAGTACACACCAACTGTGAATGCTCTCCCTGCCGCTGTCTCACACCAGCCTCCCTTCTTGTATATTAGCTCAGAGGCCTGCTACCCACCTGTGGCCCTTGAACGAAATCTTGTTACTGTTTCATACAACCCATGAGCTAAGAATGGTTATCATATTTTTTAGATAGCTGGAGGGAAAAATATGTACCAGAGACATTGTGTGGCTCACAGAGCCACAAATACTCACTGTCTGGTCCTTTGCCAAAAACTGCTGATTCCTGTGTAGATCTCTTTCCCTCTGATCTACTCAATATTGACACGGCCCTTTCCCATTTCTCTCCTACATTAATCAGTTTTGGGCTCCAAATTAGAGTATTTCTTTTTTTTTTTTTTTTTTTTTTTTTTTTTTTTTTTTTATTCGAAAGGCAGAATCATAGAGAAGCAGAGGCAGAGAGAGAGAGAGAGGTCTTCCAACTGCTGGTTCACTCTCCAGATAGCCTCAACAGCCACTGATATGAAGCCAGGAGCCTGGAGCTTCTTCTAGGTCTCCCACGCAGGTTCAGGCGCCCAAGCACTTGGGACATCTTCTGCTGCTTTCTAGGCCATAACAGAGAGCTGGATCGGAAGTGGAGCAGCCGGGACTTGAAACAGCGCCCATATGGGATGTCAGTGCTGCAGGCAGCGGCTTTTACCCACTAAACCACAGAGCCGGCCCCCAAATTAGAGTATTTCCACCAGCGTTTGAGCATTATTATTTCTGTCATCTTTAAAAAACAAACCAAAAACCTCTCGAAACCACTTCCCATGCCAGTCTGCCCTGTTTGTTCTGCTTTGCAATACAGAACCCTGACATAACAGTTGATACTTGCTGCTCCGCATTCCTTCTTTTTAATTCCTACCTGGACACATTCTCATCAGCCTCTCTCCCCTACCACCAAAGCAAGCACCATTGTTAAGATCACTAACAGCTTCTGTATGCTCATCCCAGCAGTTGGCCTTCAGTCTCCATGTCATTTGTCCCGCAAGCAACATTAGACAAAGTGAATCACTCCTCCTCCTTGATAAACTCTCTGCACTTGATTTCCAGATCTCTACGCTGTGCCTTCTCCCTCCATCCCTGGGTTCTTCCTTTCTGCTCAGATTCTTCTAGATCTCTTCACCCCAGAGTACTCCAGGGCTCAATTTGTCTCCACCAGAGCATCGGATGGCTCTTACCCACCTTCATGGCTTTCAAATCTGTCCTTTAGCTGACAGCTCCCAAACTTGTATGTAACCTTAATGTCTCTCCAAGTTCAGATTCTTATGTCTATCTTCCTACCTGTATTAAATATCTAATTTTTTTTAAAAAAAATGAAATTATTAAAGTATAGGTGAATGAGGCCAGCGCCGCAGCTCACTAAGCTAATCCTCTGCCTGCGGTGCCAGCACCCGGGGTTCTCATCTCGGTCGGGGTGCCGGATTCTGTCCCGGTTGCCCCTCTTCCAGTCCAGCTCTCTGCTGTGGCCCGGGAGTGCAGTGGAGGATGGCCCAGGTCCTTGGGTCCTGTACCCCATGGGAGACCAGGAGAAGCACCTGGCTCCTGGCTTCAGATCAGCACAGTGCGCCGGCCGCAGCAGCCATTGGAGGTGAACCAACAGAAAAAGGAAGACCTTTCTCTCTGTCTCTCTCTCTCTCACTGTCCACTCTGCCTGTCAACAAATAAATAAATAAATAGGCCGACACCACGGTTCAATAGGCTAATCCTCTGCCTAGTGGCGCCGGCACACTGGGTTCTAGTCCTGGTCAGGGCGCCGGATTCTGTCCCGGTTGCCCCTCTTCCAGGCCAGCTCTCTGCTGTGGCCCGGGAGTGCAGTGGAGGATGGCCCAAGTGCTTGGGCCCTGCACCCACATGGGAGACCAGGAGAAGCACCTGGCTCCTGCCTTCAAATCAGCACGATGCACCAGCCGCGGCAGCCATTGGAGGGTGAACCAACGGCAAAGGAAGACCTTTCTCTTTGTCTCTCTCTCTCTCACTGTCCACACTGCCTGTAAAAAATAAATAAATAAATAAATAAATAAAATTTAAAAAAAAGAAGTGCTGAAGTAAAGGGTTACCTCCAGACCACCGATAGCTAGGTCAGCTCAGCTCTGTCCCTGTTTCCAATCACTCACACACACACAGAACAGGCTCTGTGGGAATCTCAGAATAAAATCTCAGGCAGTGTTTTCTCGGCTATAGCAAAGTCTGCCAAAGCATGCAATGAAAGAACAGTTAAAAGGGTATCCTACCCTCACCAACCCGTCTCTGCTCCTGGTACAAACCCGTGCACAAGTGTGAGCTTTCCATGGAGCAGCACCTCTGCTCCACACATGGACCCATTTGAGCAATCCAGCAAGCATAACTGGGCTGCCTGATAGGGAGAGGACTTGCTTATCTAGGACCACAGCCAGGGTTGTCCTGGATGACAAGAGAGTGACTGGTATTTGTCATCTGCTATGCCTACAGGGACACCGGTTCCAGGTTTCCACTTCTAACACCCACTGTAAAATTTCTTTTTGAAATAAATTGGATTGCCAACATTGAATTGATTTAAAGAAAAGCAGTGAAAACAAGTTGGGCATAAAAATATAGCAGAAATTGGTCAGTGCAGGAAGTTAAAGAAACTTTTCTGTAAAGCATGTCATCTGTCTAGGGTGCCTTTGATGTGAGAAAAATGGGGCAGAACTTGAGGTAACTCCAAGTGATAAAAGGTGAAGGGTAGAGTCAACTCTGCCTAAAAGTAAAAAAAAAAAAAAAAAAAAAAACCTTTTACCTGAGCATCCGAGGGGGCTCTCAACTCTCTACTTGCTCCTCCCCCACTTGTCACTTGTCACTCACACTAGAGTGCGTGCCTCCCTGTGTCTTCTGCTGCTCCTCAGCATCATTGCAGACTTGCTTCCCCTCTTCAAACACTGCATGTGCATATATCTGCTAAGGGACCGATGTGCAGAGTGCGTGAAGAATTCTCTACCACTCAACAGACCAGAAAATCAACAACGCAGTTGAAAAATGGGTGAAAAACTCTGAATAGATGCTTTTGCAAAGAATGTCTCCACATAGGCCGTAACAAGAAGATACTGTGTCACATTCATTAGGATTGCTGTTAAAAACCAAAAGCATTATGGCTTAGCAGGTGCCAGCATCACATATGGGTGCCGGTTCAAGACCCAGCTGCTCTGCTTCTGATCCCAAGTGTTTGGGCCTCTGCCACCCACATGGGAGACCCAGATGAAGCTCTTGGTTCTTGGCTTTGGCCTGGCCCAGCTCTGGCCATTGCCACCATTTGGGAAGTGACCCAGCAGATGGAAGATTCTGTCTGTCTCTGCTCCACCTCCACCCCCTAACTCTGCCTTTCAAAATAAATAAATAAATCTTAAAAAAATAAAAGGTATACTTGGGGCAATTAGTACAAGAACCAAGGCCTCACTTATTTAAAAAAAAAGAAAAAGAAAAACAGAAAATCAGTGCTGGTTAAGGATATGGGGGACTTGGAACACTCCTGCACTGCTAATAGGGAGGTAAAAGATGGTTCAGTTTTTGTGGAAAGCAGTTTGTCAATTCCTCAAAAAAGTAAAAAGAGATTTACCATATAACTAGTAATTCCACAAAAGAAAGCAGGAACGCAGACAGGTTGTTATACACCAGTGTTCATAGTATCATTCACCATAGCCAAAAGGTAGAAGCAACCTAAGTGTCTATTGACAGATAAATAAAATATGGTTTATATATGGAATAATATATTATTCATTATTTTAAAAAGTGATTTTAAAATTATTCGAGAGGCAGAGAAGCAGACAGAGACAGACAGACAGAAAGCTCTCACCCACTGGTTTAACCCCCATGTGTCTGTAACGTCTAGCGCTAGGCTGGGACCAAAGCCAGGAGCCTGGAATGCATCCAGGTCTCCCGTGTGGATGGGAGGTATCCGATTACTCAAGCCATCACAACTGCCTCTGAGGGTCCATACTGGCAGAAAGCCAACTGAAGTCAGGAGCCAGAGCCAGGAATTCATCTCAGATACTCTGATTTAGGGTTTGGGTGTTTTTAACTGCTAGGCTAAAGGCTTATTTGAAGGGAGGAATTTTTTAAGATTGATTGATTGATTTGAAAGAGTTACATGGAGAGAGAGAGCAAGTGATCTTCCTTCCGCTGGTCCACTCCCAAATGGTTGCAATGGCCAAGGCTGGGCCAGGCCCAAACCAAGAACCAGGAGCTTCTTCCAGGTCTCCCACATGGGTGGCAGGGGCCCAAGCATTTGGGCCATCTTCCACTGCTTTCCCAGATGCATTAACAGGGAGCTGAGTCAGAAGCAAAGCAGCCGGGACTCGAACTGCTGCTTATATGGGATGCTGGCATCGCAGGCAGCGGCTTAACACACTGTGCCACAGCACTGGCCCCTCAAGGAAGGAAATTTTGAGACATACTACAACACGGATGAATCTTAAAGATTTTAGTCTACAAATGTGTGGTTTTAGTTCCATGAAGTCAAATTCTTGGAGACAGAAAGTAGACTGGTTACCAGGACTGAGGAAAGTGTGGCTAAGGGTGAGCTCTTGCCCTGAGTACAGTGTTTCAGTTTGATGGAAGAAGTTCAGGAGGGTGGTGGTGAGGATGGCACAGCTGGGAATGAACGTAATGCCACAGAGCTTTACACTTTAGAAATGGTTTTGGACACTCTGAGGAGTTATTATCCACATAACATAAAATCCAGTCTGACTGTATGTCTCAAGGGAGATGGATAACCCGGCATACAGCGCAGCTCACCCCTTCTCACAAAGCCTCAACGTCAACATCATCCGCATGGTGTGATTGTTTGCTTGAGCACATGTGTGTGCACTCACTGAGGATCTAAACTGGGGGAGCACTGCTCCTGGGTCCCCATGTTAGGCCGCCTTTTGCAGCTGTGGTCGTATCACAGAAGAGCAGGCTGGACAGACAAGGAGGAGGCCCTGGCAGTCTTGTACCGGGAAGTTAGCCCCAAACAGAAGCACAGGTTACGCAACTGATGGATGTATGGAACAACTCTGCTCCGCCAGAGAGCTGCAGAACTGCCCTAGCAGTGGCTCAGGCCTGTTTTATCCAGATTACTTTGCAGAACAAAGTCTGCAGACTTTTTGCAAAACAGGACATGTGCTGTACAAAACATGGAGTCCAAGGAAAGCAACTTTATGAATTTTTTTTCTTCCCATATGCAAAGCAGAAAGAGAGAGAGAGAGAGAGAGAATGAATGAATCTTCCTTCTGCTGGTTCACTCCCCTAAATGCCTGCAACAGCTTGGGCTGGGCCAAGTCAAAGCTACCGTCTCCCACATGGATGTCAGGAGCCCAGATACTTGAGCCAACACCTGCTGGCTTCCTGGGTGTGCATTAGCAGAGAGCTGGATCAGAAGCGGAGTAGCTGGGATGTGAAACAGGCACTCCCATGAGATTCAGGTGTCGTGTCTCAAACAGTAGCTTAATCATTGCACCTCATGGCTGCCCCATGGGCAAGCAGCATTTTTGGTAGAAAAGCTTTCTTATTTTGATTTTTTCCCGTAATTTTATCAGCTTTTTACAAGATGCTGCAATTTCTCTCTTGCAGAGAAGGGCTGTTTGTTTTTATACTAGAAACTACATCCACCAGGAACATT
This sequence comes from Sylvilagus floridanus, assembly GCA_949820135.1. Lineage (NCBI taxonomy): Eukaryota > Metazoa > Chordata > Mammalia > Lagomorpha > Leporidae > Sylvilagus > Sylvilagus floridanus. The sequence goes on along the minus strand of OX463240.1, from coordinate 18,089,848 downwards.
TCTCCAAGAGAGAGTTTGGAGAAGAAACCAGCTCTTTAACTGTCTTCCTGCATGTGATTCTTCCTCCCTATTCACTGCTGTCCCACTTGTGTCCTCCGGTCCCAGTGCCCCATCCCTGTCACCTCCTGGGGCAGCATGCCACTTCTGCAGTCCCAGTATGGCAGGAGGAGGCTCACTGTGAACACAAAAGAACAAGTGAGTCTGACTGCCTTCTGCTGGAGTTTCTTAGTCTTCAAGCTGTCTTGCCAGTGGATGGTGTCACTAGGCAGGCTATGCGGAACTCTTCAGCTTCCCCAGCGGCCTATCACTTCTTCAAAGGCTTCTGTATTGCCTTTCAGCTATTTATCTGTCTTTAAATCCGAACAGAAGGCGGCAAGTGTTTTCTTGGGGCCCTTTTATTCTGAATTTTAGAGAGATGGCACCCACTTTGAGGTCCTTGGTAAAGTAAAATGCGCTTGTAAAAAGTGTGGTGGAGAAGCTGGCTGCCTCAGTGGTTAAGATGTTTCCATCCTGTATTACAGGGCCTGGGTGTGAGTAGCAGTTCTGCTCCTATCCCACTGTCCTGCGTAGCACGCTGTGGGAGGCAGCAGCCAATGGCTCAAGCAATTGGGTCCCCGCTACTCAAGTGGGAGACCCAGACAGAGTTTCAGGCTCCTGCCTTAGGCCTGGCCCAACCGCAGCTGTGAAGGGCATTGTGGGAGTGAACCAGCAGATGGGAAATCTCCGTCTGACTCTCTTTCTCTGCCTTTCATAAATAAAAATAGATAAATGAAACATTTTTTCAAGGGTGGGTTTTTATTTTTTTTAAGATTTTATATATTTACATGACAGGTAGAGTTACAAACAAAGAGAGAGAGAGACAGATACAAAGGTCTCTCACCTGCTAGTTCACTCCCCAAATGGCGGCAATGGCCAGAGATGGGCAGACCCAAAGCAAGGAGCCAGGAGCTTCTTCCAGGTCTCCCACATGGGTGCAAGGGCCCAAGCACTTGGGCCATCCACCACTGCTTTCCCAGTCCAGAGCAGAGAGCTGGATCAGAAGAGGAGCAGCCAGGACTCAAACCAAAGCCCATATGGGATGCTGGCATTGCAGGCAGAAACTTATCCTACTATGCCAGCCCTTGGATCCTAATACTTTCTGAAATTGTCTCCTGTTAAATGAAGTGGGATTTCTCTGGCTCTGCAGCTCATTACCCTGTCAACCCTGTCTCTCTATGTCACAGAACCTACTTCTATCAAACCTTCCACAGTCAGTATTCTGTTCATAGTCTGAATTCCACAAGATAGACCAAGGGAGTCACGCGGGCTGTGGTTTAACTCGTGTGCAATAGAATTGCCAAGTACCTAGTTTTTTGAGGAAATATTACAAATCCACTCATGTAACTATCCAGTGGTCTGATGGGACATGTATCAAGTCTCATGATCGTTTGCGGACGACCTGGCTTTTACAGGAACACCTTTGACACCTCCCCATGGCCTGCGCTATAAGGCCCCCGCATCGAGAGCACTGCAGCAGGGGGCCGGCGTGGCACTCAGTGGCAGGTGCATGCCCCTGCACCCAGTCCAGCAAGGGCACGTGACTCCACAGGCAGGGCTGCACGTCTAGACGACGCCTTGTCTGCCGGCCAGGCGGCGTGCGGTCGCCACATGGCCATACCCAGTTGTTTTCCATCCGGCTGGCATTCCTTCATCACCATGCAGCCTGCTGGAGAAAGGAATGTTCATTAGCTATGTCCAAAAGACAGGCCATCCGAAATCCATATTTTAAAGTTAGATTTCATTTTCGCAATTCTAAAACACATTTGTGATGATTTTCTGTACGGAAGTCCTTACATGTTGGAAGGAATAGTGACCTGGTTACATGGTGAGTAAATTTACCTGTGGAACCAAATACAAAATCCCTGTCACGAGAGGCCTCCTCCTGGTGTCTTTCTCCTTTTCTTTCTTAGTAGACTCCATTTTCACTGGACTCACCTCTGTTCAGAAGAAGGTTGTATTTCCACATTTCCCCCGCTGCTGGGTGATGTGTGCCCAACGGGGGATAAGCAGAAGTGGTGTGCAGAACTTCCAGGCAAGAGCCGCAAAGGGAAAGGGCTGCTCCGCTTCCCTCCTCCATCCCAGCTGCAATGTGATCGTGGCAGCTGGAGCTTGAGCAGCCTTCTCGCACCACAGGGGAAGCCATGGGCTCAGGGTAGAGCAGCGGCAGGAGCCTGGTGTCAGTCCTGTGTCCCTGCAGCTGTCGAGAGTCTACCTCTGGGTGTGTTTATCTCAGAGAAACTAGCCTACTGCTTCATTAAGCCACTGTCATTTTGGATTTAATCAATAGACGCAAATACATAGAGAAAATGTATTCTTTTGGAAATTTGCGGTATGATGCTCTAAGTGGTTTGATTTTGGCTTTATTGTGGCATCTCCATCGAGTAGTTATTCAGATCTGAATGATGTCCTGTAGTAGCGGTGGGTAATAATAATAATAATAATGTCAGTAACAAGAATGCCGGCTCCTCTTCTCTTCCGAGGGCATCAGTACCTTCACCACAATCATTCTCCTTGAAGGACTTCTTTGCTTTGACAAGTGGAAATTGGTTCTCTAAGGCAAGTCACTTGCTACTTCAAAGCTGCTGAAATGCAGTTTTCATTTTCCATGCTTGTATCCAGTCCAGGTCACTGTCACGGGCAGGCTGTGTTCTGACCAAAACAAAACAAAGCAAAACAAAAAACCTGCGCGTTGGATTGATAGTGACTCTGAGACAGAAGGGGTTGTGTCTGCAATGCTGGTGAGGTTTTCCTCACCGACCCAGAAAGTAGCTGTGTCTGTTTGCCTCATGATTATCCATTCAGCTGCGCATATGTCTAGATACTTCCCTGTGTTATAATCTCATCATAATAAAGAGGTGAATTTTATGATTTCTTTTTCAAAATACACCTTTCACTTGTTTTGAGGTAAATATTTTTGTTTTAGACAAAAAATATGAAAAACAATATAATATTAGTGCATTCCCAAACCCCAAATGTATTGTCTGGTTAACAGATATGTCCTAGTTTTCACACAACAGGTATGGGTGATATTTCAGTTGAAACCATCCAACAGTTTTAACTTTCAGAAAGTTTTCAGATTTTCTCTATGTAGCATCTACTTTAGCTAATACCATTAAAATATAGGATTTAGGCCGGCGCCGTGGCTCAACAGGCTAATCCTCCGCCTTGCGGCGCCGGCACACTGGGTTCTAGTCCCGGTCAGGGCACCGGATTCTGTCCCGGTTGCCCCTCTTCCAGGCCAGCCCTCTGCTGTGGCCCAGGAGTGCAGTGGAGGATGGCCCAGGTGCTTGGGCCCTGCACCCCATGGGAGACCAGGAAAAGCACCTAGCACCTGGCTCCTGCCATCGGATGAGCACGGTGCGCCGGCCGCAGCGCGCTGGCCGCGGCAGCCATTGGAGGGTGAACCAACGGCAAAGGAAGACCTTTCTCTCTGTCTCTCTCTCTCACTGTCCACTCTGCCTGTCAAAAAAAAAATATATATATATATAGGATTTAACTAAAATAGGACCACCTCAAATCTTTCATTAAACTAGGTTAGAATTAATGGATGGAAAGGTCAGATTTTAAAAGTTTTCTCTGTGAGAAAAAGAACTATGCTTGGACAAGGCACCTGCCTGTTTTGAGTTTCACTTTGCTCTGTCTATTAGAGGTGTGATAATCCTTGCCTGCCAATCTCACAAAGTTGTGAAACCTCACAGTGAGATATGGGGAGACCTTTGAACAAGCATTTTACAAACCTCTTCTTATTAATATACAGATTTTACTACCTATGGATATGGTCCAGATTAACTCCAGTTATCTGCAGTTCTGGATCCATAGAGGGTTCGTGTTCGTTGGGTTAAGCAACGCTGGCTGACTTCTCCGTGAATTCCATCAATGTCCCTTTCTCCTCCATCACCATCGCTCCTCCATCACGTCGTAGCCCAGTGAGTCGGGTGGATCTGCTTGGTGGCTGTCCTTCACTCCTGGGATCCACAGTGCTTATACCTCACACCTCTGCCATGTCAAAGTCCTTTGCTTCCAGCCTCAGTGGGAAAGAGAAAACATAGGAACTCAGGCTCGTCCCTTTCGGTGTCGGACGGAAGCCATCCTGTGTCTTTCTCATCACCGTCCTCTGGCCCTGCACAGCTCTAGGGTATTGTGAACATTCTTATACAGGTGACTTGAAAGGTAGCTACTACCCGATTGAAAGTGGGCGTTTGTCATTTGAAGTCTGTGAAATGGTTTTATGATATCCAGAACTCCCACGAAATTCATGTAAACATTTGAGCTGGTTTTGTGATGTTTATTTTTCTAGAGAAAGGCACCATAGCTTTCACTCGATTTCAAGGAGAAATATGAAAAAAAAAGGAAAACAACAGCAGTGACTAACTGTTGACTTAAGGCAAGGGGAGAGAAGCCAGGGGATTGGCTGTCATTCTGCCTTTTATCTTTGCCATTAGCTACAGTTTACTGTCTCCTTAACAGAGGCGGCTGGTTTGCTTTCTGTAGTAAGCGTTTTCCATATCTTCAGTCTTCACATTGCCCTGCAAGGCAGGTATTCTTATCCCCTTTGTGCAAACAGAGAATCAGGCAGCAGGCGTTTCTGACCACAGGGCTCCGAGAAGGGAGGGACTAGAATCGGAATCCAGAACTATTTAGCTCGACCATCTTCCTAACACATTGATCGGTTTTGGGTGTTTACCGTCCGATCTGAGGGAGATGTAAAAGACAATAGAGCCTGGGCGTATTCGTGACTTTTTTTTCTCCTCTGCAAACTGAACAAAACATCAAGGTTTAGCAGATAACATTCTGGGCGTTTCTGTATGTAGCTGGATTGACAGATTAAACGCTGATGAAGACCTGCTGCATACATACCTGGCTGCAATGGGGTGGCGTGGCTGGTTAAGCCTCTCTCTGCCTGCAGCGCTAGCAGCCCGTTAGGGCGCCGGTTCGTGTCCCAGCTGCTCCTCTTCTGATCAGCTCCCTGCTAATGACCTGGGAAAGCAGCAGCAGATGGCCCTAGTGCCGGGGCCCCTGCACCCACCTGGGAGAATAGGAATAAGCCCTGGCTCCTGGCTTCAGCCTGGCCCAGTGCCATCATGACCATTTGGGTAGTAAACCAGCAGATGGAAGACCTCTCTGTCACTCTCACTCTTTCTCTCTGTAACTACCTCTCAAATAAATAAATGAATCTTTAAAAAAGCAAAAAGGAACTGGCTGCACATAGAAAAACTCCAACTAGCACAAAAGAAAAGTGAAAAAATTGTTCCTTGGTTCATGTTTAGATGGAGAGATGGACAGACAGAAATATTTGTTTGTACTGATTTTGCAAATAATTTGATTTAGCTGATGAGACCATTTCTGTTTTTATTCTAAAAACTTTATTCTACATTTTTTCTGAATTTTCTAAATTTTAACTTCAAGTATTAAAACTGATCTAAAACACTGAATATTCTGCTAAAGGACCAGGAGCCATGAACCATATCCTCAGGCACTCTGGAGAACGCTGGGGAGCTGTCACCACACGGCAGCTTGGGCAGTGTGGCCAGCAGGCTGTTTTCCATGTCTCTTTGTCTTTTGTGTAATGGAATCAGAAGTAGCAAGTTGTACCTCAGCTAGGACTTCGTTTTTGTTTTTTTTTTTTTTTCTTTTGCTGTTGCAAACGACAAAAACCAAGTCCAACCTTCTTAAGCGAAATGGAATTTATTGGAAGAGCTTAGAGAATTCCTGGAAGGCTGGAGGGACCAAACTTGGACAAAGAACAGGGATGAAGTTGCTGTCGAAGGTCAGGAAGCAAAGTTCTCAGCAGAATCCATGCAGCAGTGACAACCCCTGTCCACTTTGAGTCCTTAAGGTTGCTTCACAGATTCGAAGGTCAAAGTCCCAGGGAGTGTCTGATCGTCCACGGCTAAGTCACAGGCTCTACAGTCCCTATCCCTGCTACTGCCCCACCCCTCCGCCGCTGGGCAGACAGCCACTCCTCCAAGCTACACAGGTTAGAGGACTCTCCACAGCAGAGAGCAGGACGCCGGCGGGACAGCCAGACAGCAGGAGCCGCCCCCAATCATCTCCGTGACCCTCAGCCCGGCTCTTTGTGAACTTTGAAGAAAAGGACATCAAAAAGTCAGATGTCTGATTCAGATTTCTTAGCTTGGCTCCTTACATGAAATTAAAATGCTAATTAAATACTTAAGGAATATATTAATTTAGAAATACTGCTCATCTCTTGACGACTGCAGAGTAACAAAAACTGAATAGAGGAATGATCTGATTTTACTAAAGGGGGTCAGTAAGGAGAAGAAAGAAGAAATTGAGTTGCTAGTTAATAACAGAAGTAAGGAGAGGTAGACGGAAGCAAGGGATGAAGAGATGGCCTGCGAAGAGGAGAGAACAGTCAGAAACGGGGGTGCAGGCCTGGCGACTTTGTCCCGCAGCCCTTCCTGCCACCCCAAATCCCTCACCACCCTCGCCTTCCCGTGCTCAACTCGTCATTGTTCGGAACAGTCCCACTGAGTTCTCTGGACTCGGAAACTCATGCAACCCCAGGTCTCGTACAGGGGTTTAGGGTTCATCCAGATCCCAGAAAACCAGGACAACTAGCTCCCACAAGGCCTAGCCCCTCTGCAGAATGAAATCAGGAGCTCCAAAAACTGATGCTGCAGCAACAGTGAGGGTGGGCATGGGCAGAGATGACCCCAAGTGACCAGGGACATGTCCCTCCCTTTTTCACTCCTTTTTTTTTTTTTTTCCTTATCCAAAACTTCTCAAGGGAGCAATTTCCAGGGAAGCTCAGTTAAGCAAACCAGAGATTCAGCAGCAGGATCTGTAAGTGATGGTCTCCTTTGAAAATGAGTGGCTGTTTTAGGCAAATAAGTGCAGTATGCAACTATTCTGATCAAAGTAGGGAGACTTAGACAGAAAAAAAAAAATAGATGTGATAAGATCTTCCTATGCCCTGCTTTCTGAGAGAACATTTTTCTTGGCCTTTTTTTGGCAGTCACCCTTGAGTGACTTATTAACAGCATGTCTCGACTGTGGACAAGTTTTGCTGTATTTTGTAAATAAAAAAAATTTTTTTTCTATCCAACATAGCAGGCATGGGAACTAAAAAATAGAGAATATCAAAACCGAGACTTAAGGAAGAGGTGTGGGTGTTCAGCATAGCAGTTAAGCCACTACCTGAGATGCCACATCCGATATCGGAGTACCTGGGTTCAAGTCCTGGCTCCTCTTCTGATTCCAGATCCCTGCTAATGCGCACCCTGGGAGGCAGCAGGGGATGGCTCAAGTGGTTGGGTTCCTGCCACCCATGTGGGAGACCGAAATTGAGTGCCTGGCTGGCTCCTGGCTTTGACCTGACCCAGCCCTGAGTGTTGTGTGCATTTGACCAGTAAACCAGTAGTTGGAAGATTTGACTCTGTCTTTCAAGTGAAATAACTAATTTTAAAAATGAAAACAATTTTGAAAAACTCGGTCATATACTGAATATGGGCTTATTTAGCTATCCGGAATGCAATTTTAAAAAAATTTATTTATTTTGAAGTCAGAGAGAAAGAAAGATCTTCCTTCTGCTAGTTCACTCCCCAAACGGCCCCAACACTCAAGGCTTGGGGCTGGGCCAAAACTAGGAGCTTCATCTGAGCCTCCCACGTGGGTGCAGGGGCCCAAGCACTTGGGCGATCTGCTGCTTTCCCAGGCACATTAGCAGGGAACTGGATCACAAGTGGAGCAGCTGGGACTCGAACTGGCACCCATATGAAATGCCAGCCCTGCGGATGGCAGCTTAACCAGGTGAGCCATAGGGCCAATCCCAGAAACACTATTTTCTTTTTGGAGGATTTATTTATTTGAGTTTTTGTCAGAGTTGCAGAGATAGAGGGATAGACAACGGAATGCATTTTTTACTTGAACTGAGAGGTTGATTTAGGCCAAGATGGGGAAGAATGTGCATCAGGAGAAAGTACTCTAGCAGCTTGAGTGTTTGTAGCAGGCAGGGTCTGAACTAGTGAGACAAATGAAGGCCTATGGTCTTGGCCTGGCAGTAGAAATAAGTGAACTAGAATGGACATTGGAAAGGATTTAAAAGACAGTTCTGGCCGGCGCCGTGGCTCAACAGGCTAATCCTCCGCCTTGCGGCGCCGGCACACCGGGTTCTTGTCCCGGTCGGGGCGCCAGATTCTGTCCCGGTTGCCCCTCTTCCAGGCCAGCCCTCTGCTGTGGCCCGGGAGTGCAGTGGAGGATGGCCCAAGTGCTTGGGCCCTGCACCCCATGGGAGACCAGGAAAAAGCACCTAGCACCTGGCTCCTGCCATCGGATGAGCGCGGTGTGCCGGCCGCAGCACGCCATCCGCGGCAGCCATTGGAGGGTGAACCAACGGCAAAAAGGAAGACCTTTCTCTCTGTCTCTCTTTCTCACTGTCCACTCTGCCTGTAAAAAAAAAAAAAAAGACAGTTCTGCAGGGGAACACATGCGAAACGGCCCCAAGCAATATCCGTGCTCGTGTGCTGTTTGTCCCTGACGATTTGCCAGGGCTAACCTGTTCCCACGCTCTAAATGGCTGCCGCCAAGCTGGATCTGGCATGGAAGGCACAGACTGCGTGATTGCGAGGACATCCCCAGAACACGCTGTGAACCCCGCGGGTCATGCTCTGGGTCTTCAATGAAGGTTTGCTCCACTTAGCTCCCACACCTGCCTGTGCTCACCTTCCCCACCCCTTTCAGTAAGGGAGACACTCCATTCTCAGAAAAAAAGGACCATCAGTTCAGCCTTCGTGTGCGCCTCTGCCATGCGAGCTGAGCATGCCTACCATCGGGGCAGAGGCTTTTCCACTGCTTAAATCAGGATGTGGCCACTGGGGCACGAGCAGCTTCATAAGCACCCGTGTGCAAGGCTTGCCCTCTCTGACTACTGCCAGGGAGCCCACCACTCCCATTAGTCTCCAGGGAGATGATAGGGAAGGTGGAGAGAGGACCCAGCCATCCCAGTCAATCCAGCCTCTCCAGACGAGGCCCATACCAGCTGAGCTCGGCAAGACTACCCAAATGGCCGGCTCGGATTGTGATCTTTGGTCGCTGCTTCAAACCACTGTGTTTTTGAGAGTGATTGTGAGAGGAGCAAAGTCTAACACCATTACTAACCAACAAATGCCAATTGCTGTTGTTCAGAGAAGGTTACAAGACCTGAGCAAACACACATGATTTGGGGGTGTGTCCCCTCCCAGTGTATGTGCCAAAGTTACTGTATGGGACTGGTGCTGTGGCGCAATGGATTAACGCCGGTATCACATATGGGCACCAGTTCTAGTCCCGGCTGCTCCTCTTCCAATGCAGCTCTCTGCTATGTCCTGGGAAAGCAGTGGAGGATGGCCCAAGTCCTTGGGCCCCTGCACTCACCTGGGAGGCCCAGAGGAGGCTCCTGGCTCCTGGCTCCTGGCTCCTGGCTTCAGATTGGCCGTTGCAGCCATCTGGGGAGTGAACCAGTGGATGGAAGACCTCTCTGTCTCTTTCTCTCTGTGTCTGTATCTCTACCTCTCAAATAAATAAATATCTTAAAAGAAAACATTTAGTTACTGGTGGTCCACTGGAGGGTTCTTACTTTGCAATGAGAAGAATTCATTCCTTTATTCTGTCCTCCATGCTGTTACATAGGATGGAGAAAGGGAGGTAAGACTGTATGTGGATGAGTCAGGTTCATTAGATAAACAACCAATGGAGTAGCCATGTGAGGACATTTATCATGGGAACTTGATGCAATATCGAGTCCTGGAGGGGCTACGGAGTCCCATGAACTTGAATGTTCAGTCTTCCAGATTTCCTCTATTATTATTTTGCTTTTTCCTTTCTTTATTTGAGAGGCAGAAACAGCGCCCATACTCTGGTTCATTCCCCCAAATGCCCACAGTGGCCGTGGGGCTGAAGCCTGGAGCCAGGAATACAATCCACATCTCTCACTTGAGTGGCCAGGACCCGATTACTTGAACCATCACCACCGCCTCCCAGGGTCTGGTCAACAGGAAGCTGGAGCCCAGTGTTGATCCCAGTTACTCTGATGTGGGACACAGATGTTTTAACCAGAGGCTTAGCTGCTAGATTAAGCACCTACCCTGAACTTGTCATTTCTAATTCTCAAATGTTACCTAAATTTTAAAATTATCTTCAGATATATCTGACCTAATTCATGTCCATTTTTGTATGACTTTTTTTTTTTTAAAAAAAGTATTAATTTGAGAGGCAGAGTTACAGAGACAGGGAGAGACAGAGAGAAAGGTCCTCCATCCGCTGGTTCACTCTCCAGATGGCCGTAATGGCTGGAGCTGGGCCGATCCAAAGTCAGCAGCCAGAAGCTTCTTCTCGGTCTCCCACGTGGGTGCTGGGGCCCAAGGACTTGGGCCATCCTCCACTGCTTTCCCAGGCCATAGCAGGGAGCTGGATCTAAGTGGAGCAGCCAGGACTTGAACTGACACCCATATGGGATGCCGGTGCCGCAGGCAGGGGCTTAACCTACTGTGCCACAGTGCCGGCCCCTTTTGTATTACTCTTGTCCTAGTTAAAATATGCAATCTTATACTACATGACATTTTGGGCAATAAAATCTACACATATGGTGGTATTTTCTTGTTTTGAAGATTTATTTATTTATTTGAAAGTCAGAGTTACACAGAGAGAGGAGAGGCTGAGAGAGAGAGAGAGAGAGAGAGAAAGAGAGGTCTTCCATCCACTGGTTCACTCCCCAAATGGCCACAACGGCCGGAGCTGCGCCAATCTGAAGCCAGGAGCTTCTTCTGGGTCTCCCACATGGGTGCAGGGGCCCAAGCCCTTGGGTCATCTTCTACTGCTTTCCCAGGCCATAGCAGAGAGCTGGATTGGAAGTGGAGCAGCCGGGTCTCGAACCAGCGCCCATATGGGATGCCGGCACTTCAGGCCAGGGTGTTAACCCTTTGCACCACAGCGCTGGACCTGGTGGTATTTTCATAAAATTATATCACCTAGGGATATTGTAGCTGTTTCAGTTTGTGTAAGTATACTCTACAATGTTTGCAGAGTGACAGAATTGGGTAATGATGCATTTCTTAGAAAATATGCTCATCATTAAGTGACACATGATTGTATTAATGAAAATTAATAAATACCGTAAAATTTTCTTAAATTTTGTGGAAACTTATTACCTGTCACCAAGCAAAGATCTGAAGAGGTTAGCTTCTTTTGGATATAATTTCATAAATGATTCATGTAGATGACAAAAGTAACTAACAGCGCAGTATAATTTTAGATACATATATTTGATTTATGTTTATTTATCTGAAAAGCAAGTGACAGAGAGAAAGGAAGAGCCAGAGAGAGAAAAATCTGTCTGCTAGTTCTTTGTTTTTTTGTTTAAAGATGTATTTATTTTTTATTTGACAGGTAGAGTTTACAGACAGTGAGAGAGAGAGAGACAGAGAGAAAGGTCTTCCCTCCGTTGGTTCACCCCCCAATGACTGCTTCCGCCGGTGCTGCGCCGGATCCAAAGCCAGGAGCCAGGTGCTTCCTCCTGGTCTCCCATGCGGGTGCAGGGCCCAAGCACTTGGGCCATCCTCCACTGCCCTCCTGGGCCACAGCAGAGAGCTGGACTGGAAGAGGAGCAACCGGGACAGAATCCGGTGCCCATATGGGATGCTGGTGCTGCAGGTGGAGGATTAACCAAGTGAGCCATGGCGCCAGCCCAGTTTCTTTCCAGCCAGAAATCTGTAACTCCATCCAGCTCTCCCACGTGGGTAGCAGGAGGCCATGTACCTGGGCCTTCCTGTGTTGCCTCCCAAGCCCATTAGCAGGAAGGTGGATAGAAGAACAGGCAAGACTCAATCCTGGACTGAATGAGGATTTAGTCCTGTATGGGTCACAGGCCTCGAAAGCAATGGCCATATCACAACACCCAGCCCATAGAATTAACGTATATTAACCCTGAATTGAGTCTAGATGGATCTACCATGGTTCTTAGCCTACTGCAAAATGGAAGTGTCAACTTGTAACACATCATATTTACTCTTTACAGTAGCTGTACAGTTACTGAATCCTTGAGTGTGCTCACAGTCCTGCCTTATTCTCACCAGCCCAGCGCCATCTGACAGCATCAGCCTTACTAATAAGACTATTGAGACAAAAATTGAAAACTGAATGATACCAGCTCAGCCTCTTGGTTTTGATAGTGAGGAGACTGTAGCATGCAGATTCAATGATTTGTCTACAATAAAATTAGCCCGCTGAAGATTCTGTGAATTTCAGATCCTTAAATCCTGCCTGCAATTGCCTTGGGAGGGCCAGAACAGATTTTTGTGGGCCTTCTACGGCCTGCAGGTCAGACGGTCCCCACCCATGATAGGGTTGCTACAGTAAGTATCACATGGTCCATATTTTGGAAAAACAAAACCGAAATTAGAAAAATGAAGAGAATGTTCCAGGTTCACAGGCGCAGGCATTTAGCCTAGTGGTCAAGACACCTCCATCCTGTAGCAGAGGACGTGGGTTTGATTCCCAGTTCTGGCTCCTGACTCTGCTTCCTGCTGATGCAGACCCTGGGAGCCAGCAGTACTTGGGTTCCTGCCACCTATGTGGGAGACCATGTGGGATTAAGTTCCTGGCTCCCAGCTTCAGAGGAGCCCAGTTGCTCTTGCAAGCATGGGGGGAACAAACCAACAGACAGGCACTCTCTGTCTCTCTCGAACAAATAAACAAAATATTTAAAGCTGATGGAAATGTATTTTATGAAAAAACTGTACATGAGTTTCAAAATTCTTTGCACCCAGGTCAATCAAATTAATATTTTTATTCCATGTCCTATGAACTCCTTCAGTTGTCCTCATATGACTAGAAATATCCCTTTTATGAAACTTACTAAACACAGAGGATTAAGTGCATTTAAGTAGGTAACCTAGAAGTTCCTCTCCCTACAAAATCGATCAGCTAGAGGCTTAAGTACCTGAAAAGAAGTAAGAAAATAGCAGAGCCTTGGTCCCTAATTCCGCTTCCTTTTTCTTACATGTACATTCTCTTCAACACACAGCTTGGTGCTCGGTAGAGCCGTGACAGCCAATATGGCGAAAGGTGTGCTTACTCTCAGCGTGGTTAGAAAGGTAAGGGAACTTAGCCTTTCTCACTCTCGCTTGCACTGATGACGTGTGAGTACCAGTTTGCAGTGGTTCCTGATCCTGTTGCTAGCGTTCTCCACTGTGTGCCTTCTAAAATTCCCTTCTACTTTTGAGTAAGCTGACACCTGCGAAACTTGCTTATCCATCATCTAGTGTTATCACAAACATTATCATCCCACAGTATGGTCACATAAAAGTACACTTCTAGGGGCCAAGGTTGTGGCACAGTGGATTCAGCTGCTGCCTGTGATGCCAGCATCCCATATGGGCACTCGTTAAGGGGCATGGCTGCTCTGCTCCTATCCAGCTCCCTTCCAATGCACCTGGGAAAGCAGCAGAAGATGGCCCACATGCTTGGGCCCCTGCCACCCATGTGGAAGATTCAGATGGAGTTCCAGGCTCCTGGCTTTGGCCCGGCCCAGCCCTAGCTATTGTGGCCATTTGAGGAGTGAATCAGCAGATGGAAGATCTCTGTCTCTCTCAAACTCTTTCAAAAAAGTAAATACATCTTTTTTTTTTTTTTTTTAAAGTATACTTGCTTCTGGAGCGTTTCCTGAGGCCTGGCACTGGACATCGCCAGTCCCCCCTCTTTGCTGACAGCACTGTGATAGAGGTGACAGAGCTAGGATTCAAGCCCAGATCTCGCCACCTCCGAAGGCTGTGTAAGAGTCTGCTTCGCCCAGTACATCTCTTCCCCTTCTAATCCCTTCTTGGCATCTGCTTCTCAAAGAACCCGAGTGAAGCTGCTGTTTAACTACTTTGGTGTGCATGTGTAATTTAGGATCAAACATCATTTCTAAACTCAGCTGTCAGTCATTAGAAAGGGAAAGATTTAACAGTGAAAAAAATGCAGGTGTGGATTGCACTGATCAGTGCACTCTGCTGACCTAAGCTTGTAGAAGAGCAATCCCACTCTGAACAGCCTCAGATCTCTGCAGCAAAGCCCTGTAGCCTGCGACGGCTGTTGGAGGAGCCAAGAGGAAAGAGGCGGGGCGTACCGGTCTTCCTCGTCCTAGGTGTGGTTAGGATGAGCTCACAGAGCCGGGTTGTGCAACCTGGAAGCCATGGCCATGCGTCAAGGCGTGCCGAGGGGCGGGGAGGCTTTCAGGAGCAGGTTAACACCCTCCTAACCCATCCACTTGTCCAAAGGATAACATGCACCTAGCACCCACTCTATGACAAACCCTGATGGGCCCTGAGCGGAAGACAGATTAGACGAGAGCTGGTCCTTGAGACACTCACGTCCATCAGGAAGATGGGCTTGGAAACAGATGGACCAATGGGACAATGTCAGCCCGAAAGCAGAGATAGGACTTGACTCGGGAATCCAGATAAGGATACGTGGAGAAGCAACACGGCTGTGGGCTTGCTGGCTAGGCCGCAGGCCCCAGGCCTTCTCGCCTCCCTCCGGTAGGCCAAGTCCCCTCCTGCTTAGGCTGTGCCTCCAGCCACTCACCTCCCACTGACTGGGCTGCAGATGCTGGGGAGAAAGCCAACAAGGCAGACCAAGTCCCTGCTCTCCTGTGTCTTCTGCATCCTGGTGGGAGAGACTGAAGGTAAACAAGAAAAAAAAAAAAAAAGAGATAATTTCAGATAACGTACGCAGGGAAGAGAAGAAAATTCCGTGAGATGGAAAAGAGGATGAGGACAACCACTAGTGAGCAGTCCCCTCAGCCACGGATTTCAGTGGCTCCCAAAGAATCAAATGGCCCTCAGGCACCTCGTCCAGTGTTGGGGAAGGGGTTGGCCGGAAGGTCGATGTGCCGGGGAAGAAGGGTGGTACGATCCTGACCTTGGAACGTACTTGGATGATAGTCTCATTGGTTTCCCAGGGCCACTACGGAGAATTACTGCACACTGGGTGCCATCAAACAACAGAAAGGTTTTGTCTGACATGGAGATGCCTCCAAGGCCATGCTCTCCCTGACGGCTCTAAGTGGGGACCCTTCCTGGCCCCCGGTGGCTGATGGCAAGCCTTGGCATCCCTTGGCTCGTAGCACACTGCTCCCATCTCTGCCTCCATCGTCACATGGCCTTCCCAACATGTTGTATCTGTCTGCCTCCTTCTAACGAGGACTCCAGTCATTGGATGGCAGCCCATGCTAATCCAGCGTTTCCCCACCTCGGCTGAATTACTTCCATGGAGATCCTCTTTCCAAAGCAGATCACGGCTGAGGTTCTGGGTGGATGTGCATCTGGGGAGAGGAAGTCTTTGAGCCCGGTGCAGGAGGGGAGTGGCCTCATGCCACCCTTCGGAACCAGGATGACACAGGCCCAAGGAGACGTTCGAGAAGGAGGAGATGGAGGAGGCGGGGCGTGGTGGGGTCTGCTCCAGGCAGGTCCTCCAGAGCCGTCCTTAGGCATCTTCCTTTGCATTGGGAACACAGGTGTCCACCAACAGGTCTACCTTCAGAATTCCTGGGTTTTTGGACCTCGAGACCCCTGGCCATCTTTTGTCTGTCATTAAAGTGTTTTTTTAGTTAAAAAAAAAAATGAGTGCAGGGAGTTCAGTTATAGTTTCCTTTATGTTTATTTGCTTGAAATGTGTCGTATTCAAATTAGATAAAAATGAAAAAGGGTTTTGTGGGTTAATTCCTTGTTTTTTTTTCTTTTTTTATATGGAAATAATTTCACATTTGCCAAGGATTTAGAATAATAATACTAAGAACACCCATCTTGTTGCCAATCATTAGATTTTATCCCTTCTGCTTTATCATTCCTTCTGTCTTTTCTTCCTAATAGTATTTTCCTGAAGTATTAGGTGGCTAGTTAAATAGTTTAAGGCTATCCTGCATGCATCAGTGTGTATTTTGTAACTGCTGTAGTTATTAGCTTCAGTAAACTTCACACCATACAATGCCTTTGTCTGATCTGATCTGACACCAGCATTGGTATCTACTTTTGGCAGTTAACTCAAAAGTGTCCCTTAGAGAACTTTCTTCCCCTCCAACACAGGATTCAGTCTGGGCTCAGGCATCGGCGTTTCCTGTCCTGTCTCTTGAGTTTCCTACTGCTCTAAAACATTGACACAACTCTTCTTGAATGTTTTGAAAAATACAGCTTTCCCATCAGTTTTTAAAAGGATTTATTTATTGACTTATTTGAAAGGCACACTGACAGAGAGAGGGTGGGTCTCTCACATAGGTGGCAGGGGCCCAAGTACTTGGGCCACTGCTTTCCCAGGCCTATTAGCAGGAAACTGGATCAGAAGCGGAGCAGCCAGGACTCGAACAAGGTACTCAGAGATGGGACGCTGGTATCACAAGCAGTGATTTTACCCACTGTGCCACAATGCTACCTGAACCCTCCCCCATCTTTCTAAAAAACCGAATATCCTCCACTTTGGGTTTGTCTGCTGTTCCCTCCTGATTCAGTGTGGGTTTGCATTCATGGCCCAACTACCTCATAGGAGATCTCCCGTTCTCAGAGCCTCACTCCAGAGATGCGTGATATTTATCTGCTCTTCGTGGATGAGGTTGGTTGAGAACACCCCAGGCAAAGAGTTGTCCAATTTCTGCACTCTGGAGTTGCTGTTTTTCTCCCCTTGGCAGCTAACGAGCATTTGGGGGAACCACATTAAGACCGAGGTCCTCGCTTACAATACCCGCCAGCCTGAGCCTCCATCGATGATTCTTGCCAGTCGAAGGGTTTACTAGGAGTGTCCCACTCCAGGCTCCTCTCACATTAACCGTGATCCCTCACCGGAGTCCTGCCTTCTTCCCAGCCATTGAGTTACCTGTCTGCCCTTGGTTATGACCTGTTCTTAGCAGCAGGGACTCACGGGCACTGTTGTTCTTGGTGGTTTATCGTGTCCTGGATCTGTGGCTTGTTGGTTGTCTCTGCGATGTGGTCATGTGTGGCGGTGTTGCTTTTAATAACTGAATTCTAATCATCCATTCTCCTATAACTGGAGAACGAGGGAAAATAAAAGCAGATGTTTTCCAAGTTCAAGTTTCATCTCAAAGAATTCCAGGGCGTGACCCCTGCCTGTTGCTTGCACTCTGTTGCGTGCAGGGTTACTGCTGCTGGCAAGACGGTCAGCGTTTCCAAGCAAGCACAAGTGTCCTGTGCATCCATCCAGCGGCACATGTGCAAAATTCTGTTACTGCACAATAGAATAATTGTAAGATACAGTCTCCCTGATGTGAAGGGATTTTTCACTCAGCTGTAGACAGGACAGCGCTGTCTTTTTATTAACTCATTTATTGGAAAGGAAGACTTACAGAGGGAGAGGGAGAGACACAGAGATCTAGAAGCCAGTTTACTTCCCAAGTGGCTGCAACAGCTGGGGCTGAAGCAGGCCTAACCCAGGAGCCAGGAGCTTCACCCGGGTCTCCCACATGGGTGGCAGCGGTCCAAGCCCTTGGACTAACTTCTGCTGCTTTGCCAGGTGCATTAGCAGGGAGCTGGATTGGAAGTGGAGCATCCAGGACATGAACCGGCACCCATATTGATGCCGGCATTACAGGCAGTGGCTTTACCTGCTGTGTCACAGCACCAGCCCCAAATAGGACATCCCTTAGGGCTCTTTCAATGTTTGAACTACAAATGAAGGCACAGCACATCTAGAGATAATCAGAAGTTTCATTAAAAAAAAAAAAAAGCAGTTCATTCACATTGGAAACAGCATCAGTTCTGCCTTCCTCTCTCCCAGGGATTGTGAGAGGCCTGAACTGGCCCCCTCCCAGGCTCCCTGCACACAGGGAGGCATTTGGGAGATGAGCAGTGGGTGGAGGACGAGGAGAAGGCCTTACTCTGCAGAAGCTCAGGGACACCTGTAGGTGCACACAGCTCAGCTCACATCCTAAGATGCTCCACCTCCGCAGGGCTGGGGGTGGGAGGGCGGCTTCTCTGTTGTCCTGACTCCCAGCAGTCCTGGCCCCTTATCTTCAGAGGCTGTCTGCATCCCTCATCCCCGCTTATCCATGGCCCCACTGTCCGCAGTTTCAGTGGTCAGTCAGGGTCTGAAAATATGACACAGAAAATTCAGAAGTAAATGACATCTAAGTTTTCATGGCGGACTCTGGGGCCATCCCGTCACATGCTGCCTGAGCTCGGTGCCCTGCCCTTGGCCAGCAAGTCCACACTGCCTATGGTACCCAGGCATCAGTCACTCAGTAGCCACCTCAGCTGTCAGATCCACTGTTGCTTGTCTTCCAGTAACCCGTTTACTTAATAACGACCCTGAAGCTCACGGGAAGTGATGCGGGGCCAGCGTTGTAGCCTAGCGGGTATAGCCTGGCTGCTCCGCTTCCGATCCAGCTCCTGGGAAGGCAGCGAAAGATGACCTGAGCACTAGGGTCCCCGCACCCACGTGACAGACCTGGGTGAAGCACCAGCCTCTGAGTTCTGCCCGGCCCAGCACCAACCATCCTGGCCATTGGTGAGTGAACCAATGAGTGGAAGATCTCTTTCTTGCTGTCTCTCCTTCTCTCTGTGTAACTCTGCCTTTCAAATAAATAAAATAAAATATTTTTTTAAAGTTTTTTTTTCCTTAACAGGCACAGAGAGATTAAGTAACTCCCCTGTGGTCACAGAGCTAGTTAAGTAGCGGGCTGGGCTCCAAACCCAGTGTGTGTGTCTGGCCACAGAGTCCATACTTTTGGTTTTATGATTTTTTTTTTTCAAATACTGCCTATGGGACTGCATCAGTCTGCTCAGGCTGCCATAAGAAGACATATATCGGGCTGGCGCCGCAGCTCGCTAGGCTAATTCTCCGCTTTGAGGTGCCAGCACACCGGGTTCTAGTCCCGGTAGGGGCACCGGATTCTGTCCCAGTTTCCCCTCTTCCAGGCCAGCTCTCTGCTGTGGCCAGGGAGTGCAGTGGAGGATGGCCCAGGTGCTTGGGCCCTGCACCCCCCATGGGAGACCAGGAGAAGCACCTGGCTCCTGCCATTGGATCAGTGCAGCGCACCAGCCACGGCAGCCATTGGAGGGTGAACCAATGGCAAAGGAAGACCTTTCTCTCTGTCTCTCTCTCTCACTGTCCACTCTGCCTGTCAAAAAAAAAAAAGACATATATCGAATGTCTCAAAGGACACTTTTACAGTTCCGGAGAGTAGAAGAGCAAGGTCAAGTTTCCAGCTGATGCAGGATGTGTCCGGTGAGGGTCCTCCGCCAGGCTTGCAGATGGCTGCCTGTGCCCTCACGTGACCCGTTCTCTATGTAGCATGGGCACAAGGAGGGAGAAAATGAGTTCTCTGATGTCCCTTCTTGTAAGGACACTGACCCCAGGGAATCAGGGCGTCACCCCATGGCCTCATCTAACTGTCATTAAACCATCATTACTTTCATGAGGTGACCACAGTAACACCAGCGAACAGTCTCAGCCACTGTTACTTTGTTATGTGGCTCTGAGAATTCACGGGCTCTTTTTTTGGGTTTTTTTTTTTTTTAATAATATATGTAAGTATTTATTTGCGAGGCAGAAAGAGAGAGAGAAAGAGAGGCAAGGTTTTCCATCCACTAGCTCACTCCCCTGGGCTGGGCCAGGCTGAAGTCAGGAAGAGGAACTCCACCCATGTTTCCCATGTGCAGGCGGGGACCCAAGCGCTTAGGTCATCACCTGCCGCCTCCCAGGATGCACATTAGCAGGAAGCTGGATCAGAAGCTGAGAGACGGGACTCGACCCCAGGTGCTCTGACATTGGATGTGGGCATCTCAAGCAATGGCTTGGCCCACTGCACCCCAATGCCTGCCCCATGAGAACTGAAAACAGAGGGGTCTGTATACCCACACCCCCAACAGCAGCAGTCAAAGACAGGCGAGGTGGAAGCAGCCCACGTACGTGTCAGTGACAGATGAATGGATAAACAGCATGTGGTACGGACACGATGATGGGGCGTGACTCAGCCTTCAAAAAGAAGGGAATTTTGACACGTGGTACACAGTGGGTGAGCCTGGAAGACCTCTTGGGACGCGGACTCAGCTAGTCCCAAGAGGACAAGCGCACAGGAATTACCCAGAGTAGTCAAGAGTCACAGATGCAGGAGGTGGGGAGCGGGAGGGCGGGGAAGTGGAGTCAGTATTTAATGGGTGTGGAATGTCCGGGAGAAGGTGCAAGGCGGTGGTGGTCACACAATGGTGGGAGTGGCCCTGATGCCACCGAGAAACGGTTCTAGTGGCAAACTGTCATAGAAATCAACTTAGAATGCAGTGACAAGCTTTCTGTCACATTCTCTTGGCTTGACAGTCAGCAACGAGATGCAGTGCCCATGTGAGGGGAGGAGCGTGAAGGTGCCCAAGGTTGACGGACAGCTCTCTGCACGCCTGCGGCGAGACAGACATAATTGGTGTAAAGACAAAAGCACACAGAGCGCCCAACACACGCTGCTTCACATGGCCCAGGGCACGCAGAGTGGTGACCCCCCGTGTAGGACTTAGTGCTTAGTGTTTACCTATGTCTACATGTGGGCTCCAGATCTGAACCGGTTTACTATAGACAATAAAGTCCTTATTTAATACAAGACATGGCTAGCATATGTGTAAAACAGTTCACACCAACTCTGAGTTAGCATTCGTTCTTTTATTTATTTGAAAAGCAGAGAAACAGGTCTTCCATCCACTGGTTCACTTCCCTAATGCCTGCGACAGCCAGGGCTGAACCTGGGCTGAAGCCAAGGACTTGGGACTCAATCTGGGTTTCCTGTGCCGGAGGCAGGGACCCAACCACTTGAACCATCACTCCTGGGATGTGCGTTAGCAGTAGAGCCGGAACTCAACACCAGGCGGTCCTATACAGGATGGGGGTGGCGGGTGGGGTCACAAGCAGTATTTTAAGTGCTATACCCAGCACCAGCCCTTGATCTTTTGTGAAAGAAGATTCTACTTTTAATGATTTCAAATCAAAGATGAGTCCCTGAATGACTGCATTTATAGTTATAAGCACACAAATAATATTTGTGACAAAATGTATCGGCTGCACGTTTGTTAGTTGCCAGAGGAATCTAGAAAAAGCCAGTTCTGCTATGATCTCCGTGCCTCTTGGTGACAGGATGAATCTGGGCTGATCAGAGGCCTGGTGGGAGGGCCTGAGACTGATCATGAAATCTGCCTGTAGTTTTACCAATGCCCTTGAAACCCCATGCAAGATCATGATCCGATAGAGGGGCCGGCAGTGTGGCATTGTGGGTAAAGCTGCCATGTACAACACTAGCAGTCCATATGGGTGCCAGTTCATGTCTCAGCTGCTCCATTTCAGCCCAGCTCCCCGCTCATGGTCTGGGAAAAGCAGAAGATGGGCCCTTCCCTCCTGTGTGGGAGACCCGGAAGGAGCTCCTGGCCCCTGGCTTCAGCTTGGCCCAGCCCTGGCCGTTGTGGCCATCTGAGGAGTGAAGCAGTGGATGGAAGATTCTCTCTCTCTCTCTCTCTCTCTCTCTCTCTCTCTTTCTGTCTCTCTGTGTGTGTGTCTCCATCTCCGTCTCTTTCTCTCTCTCTCTGTAACTCTGACTTCCAAATAAATAAATCTATTTTTTTAAAAGATGGAGAATAGGAGCGTTTCTCACTTCCCCAAGTAATTTGCCAAGCATGCACGCTGTTCGTGAGTTCTCTCCGGCAGCGCTGCTGTTCCCGTGTCTAACGAGGATTTTATATTTTTTCCTCTCAGGTTTATTCATCTAAATCCTCCCCCATTTCTCTTCCCTTCTGGTGAGAGACCAAACCATCAAACCGTTTCCAATTTGAGCCTGCGGGCTTCTTCGTAATGTTGCATTGAGTTTTTCCTTCCCCTTGGTCTTGCTTTCCCCAGAGTGCGTTACAGAAGAGAAGTGGCTGTTTCTCAATTTTCAACAGTCGCTTTCTGGGCAAACAATTCAGGAGGGAATAATTTTTTTAAAAAAATCAGGATATTCTCTTGCCTTTTTTTTTTTTTTTGACATGTCTATGGTTACACCTTCTCCAGGAGATAATAGAACTTTACGCAAACAGTGGCATGTACATTAACAGCCCATTTTTACCCAAAAATTTTTACATACTTTTCTCGGATTATTTCTATTTCAAAATCCTCTGGTCTCCCTCCCCGTTCCTCTAGATGGGCTAAAGGAATTCATACTCTTAGATCTTTTTTTTTTTTTTTTGTGGTCACTCGCAGGTCCACCGCCACAGGTGACCTTCACTGCCGAGGAATGGCATAGTCTCCCTTCCCCTCCCACGCCTGTGCTAGCAGGAGCACCTGCAGGCTGGGAGGCTTTTCCCTTGCATCTTTGTTGGAGGGGTGGGGCAGGGGGAGGCATTGTTCCGCTTGAGGAAAGCTTTCGTATGTGGACGGGGGAACTTGAAAAAATCGGTGGAAAATTGAATGCAAAGAGACACTTACCCTGAGAGCCAGCGCTGTGGCATCACAGGTTAAGCCACTGTCTGCGATGCCAGCATTCCTTATGGGTGCCAGTTCAAGTCCCATATGCTCCACTTCCCACCCAGCTCCCTGCTAACAGCCTGGGAAAGCAGCAGAGGATGACTCAAATGCTTGGGCCTCCGCCATCTGCTTGGGAGACCCAAATGGAGTTCCTGGTTCCTAGCTTCCAGCCTGGCCCAGCCCTGGCTGTTGTGGCTACACAGGGAGCCGGATCAGTGACATCACAGGGGCACTTAACCTGCTACGCCACAACACCAGCCCCCTACTCACCACTTTATACAAATGACTTGAGCATCCCAAGATTTCAGTATCCTCAGGGATTTTGGATCCAGTCCTCCAGGGACACCCAAAAAGGACACGACGCTGTGGAACCGACAAAATCTCCAGACCCCACCCTCACTTTCCTATGTTTCTTAGCCTTCACATCGTTTTAAAAAATTCATTTGAAAGAGAGACAGACCAACATCTCCCATCCAGGTGGGAGCTTAGCAACTGTGCCAAATGCCCACTTCTCCGTGAGTTGTTTGAAGACACTCAACACATGGATTTCCAAACTTCTTGCCCCAAAATAAATTTAATCCTTTAATTCCACTTTCTACAAACGTTTCTGAAGTACCTGTGTGCATACTATTTAAAATTCACATACAATTTTTTAAAGATTTATTTATTTACTTGAAAGGCAGAGTTACACAGAAAGAGTAGGAGAGGCAGAGAGGCAGAGAGAGAGAGAGAGAGAGAGAGAGAGAGAGAGAGAGAGAGAGGTCTTCCACCTGCTGGATCACTCCCCAAATGGCTGCAAGGGCTGGAGCTGTGCTGATCTGAAACCAGGAGCCAGGAGCCTCCTCCAGGTCTTCCACACAGGTGCAGGGGCCCAAGGATTTGATTTGATTTGATTCCTGGTCCCTGCCTTCTGAGAGCCAGTCTGCAGGCTTTTCAGCGTGTGCACGTGTGTGCATGCGTGTGACAGGTTTGGTTTTGACGAGGGGGGTTGATCTTCACAAGATGGAAGGGGAGCAGGTAGGAGGTGCCGAGCAGGAAGCTGGGGAGGCCTGAAAGCGTGGGAACACCTCCATGAGCCGATCACACTTCTGGATGGTATAGGGGTTCATTGAGCTGAGTCACCAGAGGGCCTGCTACGGGCCTGGGAAGGCAGCGGAAGATGGCCCAAGTGTTTGGGTCCCTGCCACCCACGTGGGAGACCTGGATGAAGCTCCTGACCCCTGGCTTCAGCCTGGTCCAACCCAGGCCATTGCGGCCATCTGGGGAGTGAATGAGCGATGGAAGATCCCTCTCTGTCTCCCTCTCCACCCCGCCCCCCACAGCTCTTTCAAATAACATAAATCTTCAAAATATAAAAAGAAGTCGCACCAAAGAAAACGCCATCCAATGCAGGATCTAGGACGCTTTCCCAGCCTCCTACCACAGAGTTCAAGAACTCCAGGTCCGAAATATCCAGCACAGCCAAATAGAAAACAATGAGGGCTGCATTGAAAGAAGACTCGAAGCAGCCGCAGCTTCCTTTGTGGGGCGAGCCGCGCCGCGCCGAGTGGTGACAAGAGGCTGAACTGATCTTTTTGAAAAACCCCACTGACCCGTCTCACGTTTGGAGGGATGGGCAATAAGAGGCCTGAGCTGGCAAGTGAAAAGATCTGGAATGTTCCGGGGGGGGAGGCTGATCCCCGCACTGAGCATCAGTCCAAGGCCACAGCAGTGAGCAAGGGTCCAGCAGTCAGCTTCCAGCGACAACTGTCTCCCAGGGCCAGGCCCAGCGAGTGGGGAAGGAGAGGGCTGGGGGCTGTGGCAGACCAAGCCAGCTGCTGCTGCTGGGTGGGACCCGCGCTCCACACCTGCTCGGCCAGAGAGGGGCCAGGCCCAGATGGGTGCTCCCAGCACCAGCCCGTGGGATTCAGGAGGCTCTCTGTTTGTAGGACTGCCCCCCAACAAAATCAGAATTAAGGGCAGGCAGTGTGGCACGGTGGGTTGGGCCACCGCTTGGACATCTGCACCCCATATCCAAGTGCCTGGGTTCGAGTCGCAGCTCTGCTTCCAACCCAGCTCCCTGCTAACACATCCCCGTGAGGTGGCAGGGCATGGCCCCAGTACTCGGATCTCTGGTACTCACATGGGAGACCCTGAAGCAGTGTCGGGCTCCTGGTCCAGCCTGTCCCAGCCCTGGCAGGTGTGGGCATTTAGGGAATCAGTGGATAGACGATGTCACCCTACCCCTGTCTCTCCCTCTCTCTCTGTAATTTTGCCTTTCAAATGAATAAGTCTTAAAAAAAGAGAAGGAGATGTCCCTTCTGCTGGTTATTTTTTTTTAAAGATATATTAATTTACTTGAAAGTCAGAGTTACACAGAGAGAGGAGAGGCAGAAAGAGAGACAGAGAGAGAGAGAGAGAGAGAGAGAGAGAGAGAGGCCTTCCACCCACTGACTCACTCCCCAGATGGCTGCAATGGCCAGAACTGCACTGATCCAAAGCCAGCAGCCAGGAGCTGCTTCTGCGTTTCCCACGTGGGTGCAGGGGCCCAAGCACTTGGGCCATCATCTACTGCCTTCCCAGGCCATAGCAGAGAGAGGGGACTTGAACTGACGCCCACATGGGATGCCGGCACTGCAGGAGGTGGCTTTACCCGCTACGTCACAGCGCTGGCGCCCCCATCTGCTGGTTTACTCCCCAAATGCCAGGGCTGGACCAGGCTGAGGCCAGGAGCCAGGACTTCCATCTGGATCTCCCACATGGGTCACAAGGAGCCAACTACTTGAGCCATCCATGCTGCCTCCTAGCGTGCACATTAGCAGGCAGCTGGAGCCAGGTCTTGATCCCAGCACTCTGACAGGGGATGGGGGCATCCCAAGCATCATGTTATCTGCTGAGTCATTCTCTGGACTATGTTTCACACTTAGTGGCTATTCTCTTGTAATTATAAGAAAAAAGCTGTTTATATTTAGGGCGTAGCGGGTTAACGCCCTGGCCTGAAGTGCCGGCATCCCATGTGGGTGCAGGTTCGAGTCCCGGCTGCTCCTCTTCCAATCAAGCTCTCTGCTATGGCCTGGGAAAGCAGTGGAAGATGGCCCAATTCCTTGGGCCTCTGCACCCACGTGGGAGACCTAGAAGAAGCTCCTGGCTCCTGGCTTCGGATCAGCACAGCTCCAGCCGTTGCGGCCAATTGAGGAGTGAACCAGCAGATCATCCTCTCTCTGTGTAACTCTGACTTTCAAACAAACAATAAATAAATCTTTAAAAAAAAGAAAAAAGCTGTTTATATTTTGACAAGTTAAAAAAGGTGGATGCTGAGAGACACTGCAAATTATTTCAGATGTATTAGCCAATCAACAAGTCAGTTTTACAAAGCTTTCAAAGATGATTACAATTTCAGTTTTGAAAGAGGTACTTAAGGGGCTGGCGTTGTGGCATAATGGGTTAAGCTGCTGCCTCAATGAAGTAATGTGACATCCAGTATGGGTGCTGGTTCAAGTCTCAACTGCTCTACTTCCGATCCAGCTCTCTGCTGTGGCCTGGGAAAGCAGTAGAAGATGGGCCAAGTCCTTTGGCCCCTGCACCTGCATGGGAGACCAGGAAGAAGCTCCTGGCTCCTGGCTTTGGTCTGGCTCAGTGCCGGCTGTGGTGGCCATCTGGGGAGTGAACCAGGAGGCAAGATCAGAATTAGAGAGCCGGGACTCGAACTGGCACTCTGAAATGGGATGCTGGCATTGCAGGCAGCGGCTTAACCCACAACGCCCACCCTCCAACAGTTTGGGCCAACAAATACCATTTCTTTCTGCTCAGACTTGAATCTGTCATATTTGCCAACTATTAAAATGAAAGAAACCAGAAAAGAATGGAGGCCTCACTCTCCCCTCCCACTCCAGCACTAAATACATTGTCCATGGTTTTAGCCTCTAAGTCACAGTGGGCCCCACCTCCATCCTGTGACTCCTCCAGCTACACCCTGAAGATGGTCCCTCACCCACAGGGACCCTTCCCTACACAGGCAGTTTCAGGAACTTCGCTGATGTTGGTGTCCCCCATCACGGGCTCGGCTCCAGGTATGCAACAATTGCATTGACAAAATGCATTACGGCGTCACACTCAGACCAAAGGTGGTTCTCCATGTCTTGCAAATAAATGCACAGCCCAGAGTTGCCAGGGGAGGGGATGGAAGTTGGACACCAGGTACCAAACACAATCAGATAGAAGGGACAGGTTGTAGCGTCCACAGCGGCAGTGGGGTGGCGACAGTTTACCATAACCCCTATGTACTTTATGACTAAGTAGAATCTCCAGACATAAAGTAATGATAAGGAGACAGTAATCACCCTGATTAAGCCGTACACACTTTGTACATTTACTGAATATTAGTGAACCCCAGGGCTGTGGCATAGTAGGTTAAACTTCTGCCTGCAATGCCAGCATCCCATATGGGCATTGGTTCATGTCCCAGCTGCTCCACTTCCTACCCAGCTCCCTGCTCATATGCCTGGGAAAGCAGTGGAAGATGGCCCAAGTGCTTGAGCCCCTGCACCTGTGTGGGAGACCCAGAATAAGCTCCTGGCTCCTGGCTTTGGATCTGCACAGCTCTGGCCATTGCAGCCCTTTAGGGAGTGAACCTGCGGATGGAAGACCTCTCTTTTTCTCTGTCTGTAACTATGCCTCTCAAATAAATAAATAAATCATAAATAAATAAATAAATGAAAAATATTTCCCGGATGTGGGAAAGCTTAGATAGAAAATTTTAAGTTCATGAGTCGGAAGCTGGACCTCCTTCACTCTGTGTTGCCATGCTCACCTGTCAATCAGGGGACCCTGCCCCAGGAAGTACTTCCTCTTACCTGGGACGTGGGGGTGGTACCACATAAACACTTCTGCTTTCCTAAGCTCATAAAAAACCAGGAAGAACAGGAGCTCTCGCTCCTCCGCATGGACTTAGGACGAGCAGAGCAGGGTATGGTAATTACCTTTTTTGGCCCACTTTCCTGAAACAAAGCCCTAATGAGCCTGTGTATTTTTCTCACTTTGTAAATAAAGTTTATCACACTGCGTGCCGTGTTTGGGCCTGTACTTAGAATTCTCTAGGTAAAAGGCA
Source organism: Sylvilagus floridanus (assembly GCA_949820135.1). NCBI lineage: Eukaryota > Metazoa > Chordata > Mammalia > Lagomorpha > Leporidae > Sylvilagus > Sylvilagus floridanus. The sequence goes on along the minus strand of OX463240.1, from coordinate 18,062,265 downwards.
AGAGTCTGGAAAATTAACTTAGGCCCAACCTAGCCCTCAACATATCCCATAAATACATGTGTACAATTATTAAGTATTAATCAGTCTTTTCCTTAAACTTTTTTATAAACATTTTATTTATTTATTTGAGCGACTTGTGAATGGGCTGGTTTTGAATTTCTTTTTTTTTTAAGGTTTATTTATTTATTTAAGAGGTAGAGTTACAGACAGACGGGAGGGAGAGAGAGAGAAAGGTCTTCCACCTGCTGGTTCACTCCCCAAATGGCTGCGGCAGCCAGAGCTGAGCCAATCTGAAGTCAGGCACCAGGAGCTTCTTCCGAGTCTCCCACAAAGGTGCCAGGGCCCTATCCCTTGGGCCACCCTCTACTGCTTTCCCAGGCCACAGGCAGAGAGTTGGATCAAAAGAGGAGGAGCCAGGACACGAACCGCCACCCATATGAGATGCTGGCACTGCAGGCAGAGGCTTAACCTACTACGCCATGGTGCTGGCCCCATTGAATTTCAACCAGAGTGTTGGCAGCAACTGTTCTGGTACTTGCGCTATTCCAAAGCTCAGACTCTCTCCTTCGGTTCCCCACTGATGCTGCTCGGGAGGCGAGTGTGGCTTCTTCCCTGCTCCCCCCACACTTCCCTGCACCTACAGCCACCCTTGCACCCTGCACACCTGTCCTAGGGTCCGAGCCCTCCTGCACGCATCTCCCCTAAGACCATGCTCCTAGGCTCCCCGCTGCACACCAACACCTCCCTGATCAGGAAGCCCCCCTTGGCCTCCCCAAGCCACCATCTCATCTCTGCTTTCCTTTTCCGTAGCCAGATTCTTCGGGAGCGTCATGTTCACTCATGATGTACGTTTCTTCGCCTCACCAAAACCAGACATGGGGCCACAGTGATGCCCCCAGCTGCCCTGCTTGGCGGCCTGGTTCACGATCCCATCCAAAAGTCATGCTTCCCTTATTTTGTACTCAGTCTCCCCATAGCATTTGCGTCTGACCAAATCGGCACTCTCTTCTTTCTGGAGAGATGCACTGTGGCTTTTACACCTGTTGGGCAGTGGCTTCTCCTCCACCTCCTCCCTTTTATTGAACAACACACACACCTACGAACGAAGCAGTGAGCCCGCTGGTTTTGGGTCTTCCCTTATGAAGCGTCTCCCGCACTGCTGTCCCTCCCCACATACAGAACTGCAGAGAGATGCCGTCCGTCCGACTCTTCCCTCCTCCCTCTCCTCTTTCTGTGTGGTCCTCTCCCTCAACGTAAATGTCCTTGCTCAGCAGCTTTCCCCGATTTCTCTGCTGGTCCCTGGCAGAGGACACACCTTCCCCACTCCTGGTGGCCCCATCCGCGCAAGGGAGCACGGACTTTCCCCAGTGTCTCAAGCTCCAGCAGAAGCAAAGCGACCTGGTGGGTGGAATGAAGACACCCTAGCCAGTCATGCCAGCCCATCTTCCCACCCTTCTCTCTCTCCCAGGGATGGCCGTGCCCTACTTAGGTGTGGCAGGTCGGCAGGTGGTGTTAGCCCCACCTCCAGTGTGAGAAAGACACTTGTGTCACACACCCTGCCACCCACTACTCCACACCAAAGGGGAACTTGGCTGCAGCCTACTGACTCTGTCAGGCTTCTCCATTTGTTCAGAGTTCAGGTTAGAAAAGGAGTGGAATGACGTGTATTCCATCAACCCACCATTTAGCAAGTTGGTGCTGTGTTCTTATTTGCATCATCATCATCATCATCCTCAACAATGACAGTAGCCCTGTGTTTGTCAGGCACAGCAGCCATCACTGCAGCCCATGGACTTCACAGTATTTTATTTGTTTAGGTGTTTGTCAGTGGGTTTTCTCCCTTTATAAAAATGCCTGTCAGTGTCTTAACTTTTTTGTGTAGTCATGCCAGCCTTTTCTTTCTGTTTTGGCCTATCCCACTCAAATGTTAATGCAAATACGCTCCAAAATGTTGTCGTCTTGTTTGCTTACGTTTTGATCCTCACTCCATCTGAAGCTTATTTTCCATGTAGCTTGAAGCAGAGGAGGCGTCCAACTTTGTATCTTACCACATGCACACCAAGGACGCCAGGACCATTTGTTATTAAAAAAAAACAAAACCCAACTTCTTCCTATTGGGTATCTCTTTTTGATATCCCACCAGGAGCCTCAGGTTTGAGACGTCCCAGTGGGGTTCCGTTTTCCGTGTTTTGTACCCGGGGATCCCTCCACCTCTGCGTTTGTCTCTCGTATTTCCAGATTTTACCTGATTGCTGACGGTTTCTCGGATGGCCAGGGATTGTTCTTCCTTCTGAATAAAAGGAAGAGGTTTATCTAGCTCACAGTTTGAGAGGCTGGGAGTCCAAGATCAGGCCATCTGTTTGGCCTCCGGTGAGGGTCCCCCTGGCTACATCACCACCGGGCAGATGGTGCCATGGCAGGTGCACCTGCCACAGGAAGCCAGGAAGCCAGGGAGGGGGAGCAGCCTGCTCTTTCCATAGCTGCTCACTCTCCTGGGCGCTCTCTGCAAGGGACCAGCACAAATCCCCTGGGAGGGCGATGCGTTCAGTGGCCTAATTACCACCCTCTTAGAGAGGGGACCAGCTCCACACTGCTGCGCCGAGGAGCCAACTTCCAGCACGGGAGACACCACAAACCACAGCACTTTAGGCATTTTTACAATTGTTTATTTGAGAGAGAGAGAGAGAGATCCTCCATGTACTGATTCAGTCTCAAATGTCAGCAGATACCCAGGGCTGGGCTAGGCTGAAGCCAGGAGCCAGGAACTCCATCTGGGTCTCCCACCTGAGTGGCAGGAGCCCAAGTACTTGGCACCACCAACCTGCTGCCTCCTAGGGTGCACAGCAGTAGGAAGCTGGAATGGGTAGCGGAGCTGGGCCTCAGCCCAGGCTCTCCCCTATGGGAGGTGGAAGCCCCGAGCAACATCTTAACCACGACACGAGACTGCACCCACAGCACTGTGGCTGATTTTTTTTTTTTCAAATGCGTTCTAATTATTATTTACTTTCTAAGATTTATTTTTTTTATTAACTTGTGATATTTGTACATCTTTATGCGGTACATCCTCGAATGTGACCAACGGGCAGGCAGCTCCGCAGGCTGATGGAGGGCGGTAAGAATGAGGGGAGAGGGCGGATTTCCTAACTGTCTGTCATATCCTGACTCCTCGGATTGGCCGCGTCCTGAGCCCCTCCTCTCCTGCTGCGGCCACAGGCCGCTCTGGACGCCTCACTGCACCCTGACACCTGCGGAGTCCCTCCTACGAGGCTTCCCGGAGCCCCACCCACACCCGCGCGAGCAGTGGCCCCTCGCTGAGCCCCCCAATCACCCTCATTTGTATCCTGTGTTTTCTGCTTCCTACACTGGGGCTGCGTCAAGGGAGAGATTACGCTGAGTTATGCAAGTGCAGCACGAACGGGGCCTCGCTGCAAAAGCCAGAATGACCGTCATGAAGTGAAAGATCCCAGCTTAACCTCCCGCCGCTGGAGTGCCAGCCTCAGGGGTGGCTGTGGTTTTCCACTTGGTGACCATCTTCTAGATCTTTCTTTCTTACATTTACACACATAGATGAGCCTATAGAGAAATGCCAAGCGTTTCACGTACTTGTTTGTGGGGCGTGTGTATATAAGTCTACAGGTGGTACCGAATTGTAGGTATCATTCCATATCTTGCTATTTATTTATTTTTATATGAAAGGCAGACAGAGAGAGAGAGAGAGAGAGAGAGAGAGAGAAAGAGAGAGAGGTCTTCTATCCATGGTTCACTCCTCAAATGCCTGCAACGGCTGGGGCTGGGCCAGGCTACGGCGGGAGCCAGGAGCTCCATTCTGGTCTCCCGTGAGGGTGCAGGGGCCCGAGCATTTGGGCCATCTCCTGCTGCCTTCCCAGGCACAGTAGCAGGGAGCCGGATCAGTGCCCCAACACGCATGCCCCCGTCACAGCAACGGCTTAACCCGCTGTGCCACAACACAGGCCCCCGTTTGCAATCTCTCAGGCGTCATCAGCAACACAATTTTTGAAAACCCTGTCCTTCCCTTTGAATCGGCATGGGCAAATTGCTTCTCCAAGGCAGATGCTCAGACACAAGACGCTGGGCTGCGGGGACGTGCACTTGCGCACTTGCGGTTTTTATTTATTTACCGACTGTCACGCGCCCCTTGAGGTCCAGATCACTCCCTGCGGCAGACAGAGGTGTGCTTGTGATGGGAGGCCCTAGGAGACCGGACACCAAGGCAAAGGCTTGTTTTCGGATTCGTTTTCAAAAATTTATTTATTTCCTTGAAAGGCCAGCGTACAGAGAGAGGGACAGACATAAAGAGTTTCTGTCCGCTGGTTCACTCCCCACATGGCAGCAATGGCAGGGCTGAACCAGGAGCTCCATTCTGGTCTCCCATGTGGGTGACAGTGGCTGAAGCACCTGAGCCATCACCTGCTGCTTTCCCCAGGTGCCTGAGCAGGAAGCCGGATCGGAAGCGGACCAGCCGGGGCTCATATGGGGCGTTGGTGTCGCAGGAGGCTTTACCCGATGCGCCTCAACAGCAGCCCCAAAGATCAGTGTGTTTAAAGGAAGGAACCTTGATTTACAAGGGACAGGAAGAGTGCTGCTTCCAGAATTCGAAACAATAGCTTTGGGGTCTCCTGTTTTGCCATATAGGGGGCGTGAGTGTGCAAGACACAGAAGGGTACCTGTGTGGAAACCAGACTTCCAAGTATGAGTTCCTTTTTGTGCCAAAAAAAAAAAAATTGCAGATGCAAAAAATATTTTTTCATAGCATGTGAGAAAATACATATTACCAGGGCCGGCGCCATGGCATAACTGGTAAAGTCACCATCTGCATTACCAGCATCCTATATGGGAGCCGGTTGGAGTCCCGGCTGCTCCACTTCCAATCCAGCTCCCTGCTATGGCCTGGGAAAGCAGTAGATGGCCCAAGTCCTTGGGCCCCTGCACCTATGTGGGAGACCTGGAAGAAACTTCTGGCTTCTGGCTTCAGATCGGTGCAGCTCTGGCTGTTGCAGCCATCTGGGGAATGAACCAGCAAATGGAAGATCTCTCTCTCTCTTTCCCTCTCTCTCTCTCTCTCTCTGCCTATGCCTCTCCTGTAACTCTTTCAAATAAATAAATCTTTAAACAAAAAGGAAAATACATATTACCAAAAAAACCTATGCATAAATTTAAAAAAAAATTTTTGCACCAAGATAAACTCCTGCTTTGAATTCCATCTTGCCACAAACTTTCTGGCATGCTCTCCTGTCCCATATCCCTAAACATGGATAATGGTTTGCTTGGCATCTGAGATGACGACTCAGTCAAATCAGGAGAGCTCAGTGGACGCCGTGTGTGGCTTAGGAAACGTGGGGGCCCTGCGCACCTGCTCAGCCTGGCTTCCTGGTTGTTGTGGGACACAGGGGCACTGGTGGGGAGGGGCTAGGTTCTCCCTCACTCTTCACTTTCTGTGCAGACCCTACAGGACATGGGCTCTCCCACCCGGTCTCTATTGGACCGTGTGTGTCTCTCCCACATGCTCATTCTCAGCTGCTCTGACCTCTTGGAGGCAGAGCAAACATTGGGCCAGACTTCCTTTTTTTTTTTTTTTAAAGATTTATTTATTTATTTGAAAGTCAGAGTTACACAGAGATAGGAGAGGCAGAGAGAGAGAGAGAGAGAGAGAGAGAGAGAGAGGTCTTCCATCTGCTGATTCACTCTCCAATTGGTTACAATTGGCTGGAGCTGCGTCAATCCGAAGCCAGGAGCCAGGAGCCTCTTCCGGGTCTCCCAAGTGGGTGCAGGGGCCCAAGCACTTGGGCCATCTTCTACTGCTTTCCCAGGCCACAGCAGAAAGCTGGATTGGAAGAGGAGCAGCCAGGACTAGAACCGGCACCCATTTGGGATGCCGGCACTTCAGGCCAGAGCTTTACCCGCTACACCACAGCGCTGGCCACGGCCAGACTCCCTTGTCAGGCTGTTGCCTTGCAGGTGTGTGTGTGTGTGTGTGTGTGTGTGTGTGTGTGTTTCAGGGGACCCAGACAACTTCCTCACACCCCGCAGGGTCAGGTGCTCTCTTCTCAGATTCGCTAAGTGCATCTGTGGATTTTAGAGCCAGTTGCCTGCACTTGGCTCTGGGCCAAGTGCAGAGAGGTGGGATGGGGTGATGTGGGGAACAGGCAAAAGAGTTAAGACAGGAAATCAATGAGCTGGAAGATTTTCTACAGGTTTTTTTTTTTTTTTTTTAAGATGTATTTATATTTTTGAAACTCAGAGTTACAGAGAGGGAGAGACAGAGATCTTCCACTGTTTCACTCCCCAGATGGCCATAACACTCGGGCTGGGCCTGGTCCAATCTAGAAGCCAGGGGCTTCTTCCGGGTCAGCTATGTGGGTATAAGGGCCCAAGCACTTGGGCGATTCCCTGCTGTTTTTCCAGGCCATTGGCAGGGAGTTGGGTAGAAGTGGAGCAAGCTGAGACGTGCACTGGCACCCCTAGGGGATGCCGGGGTCACAGGCGGTAGCTTTAACCTTAGGCCACAACACTGGCCCCAGAAGATTTCCTGAACTCCTTCCACAGCCTCGCATCCTAACTCCACTCCTTGCAGGCCAGTCCAGCACACCCACTTCCCCAGGATGCCATGAGCACACTGTGCGGCACTCAGCTCTACAGGGAGACACTGAAATTTCCCGGAGAACATCACGCACACGGAGCCCTGTGCAAACTCCACCTCATTTACATATTCAAGTAGGGCACTGCCCCCATACCCAATAAAGAGGACCACTGGATGGGCACGCCCCTTCTCTCACATTCTCTCCTAGTGGGCAGCTAGCTCGCTCGCTCGCTCTTAGTAAGCATCTCTCCTCGTGAGGTTGCCCGCCTTCACGCCTCAGTGTATACTCACTCTCGCCTTAAAGCAGTCCTGCTCTTATTATTGCACTTATGTCTCTGCTTTGAATGTTTTTTAAGATTTTATTTATCTGAGAGGTAGACTTCCAGACAGAGAAAGGGAGAGACAGAGGGAAAGGTCTTCTATCTGCTGGTTCACTTCCAAATGACCACAATGGCTGGAACTGAGCAGATCGGAAGCCGGGAATTTCTTTTGAGTCTCTCACGCAGGTGCAGGGGCCCAACCAGCTGGACCATCTTCTGCTAACTTTCCAGGACATAGCAGAGAGCTGGATTGGAAGAGGAGCAGCTGGGACGTGGACCAGCACCCATAGGGGATGCCGGGATTGCAAGCAGAGGCTTAGCCTGGTATGCTATAGCGTCAGCCACCTCTACTTTGAATTCTTAAGTCACACAGGGTCAAGAACATGGAATCAGAAAGCCGGGGATCATATTTCCACCCCTGGAGGGCTCACAGGAGGCTGGACAGACATCAGCGCACTCTGCCTGGGCTGGCCCTGCCTCCCCTCTGTGGTCCCAGTGTAATCAGGGCCCTGGGGGCGGGTAGGGCTGAGAACCTCCGAAGAAGCTGGCTGGCCTGTTTCCTTTCTGACTCTCCCCTCTTCCACCCTCAAGAATCTGCACCTGCTGTCATCCTGGGAAGCCTGCCTTCCACCATCGCCGCGTGCTCTTTCCCATCTATCGTCCATGGCATAAAATTACTGCTGTGTCGCCCTCAGAGCCAGGCTTCTGATACCAAAACACTGCAGATGTTGAAACTCCGAAGACTCTCCCCTCTGCTTCTCTGGGATATACAGTAGACACCCCACAGGCTGCTCAGCCATGGGATGATGGTAAATGACCACGAATGAAAACCGCATTGCACAGACTCCTCCCACACTGCCCCCTGCCCCCAGAGTCCCCTGCCCCAACAAAGCAAGCTGACTTCCCACTGGGGGCTCTGCTACCCCACACCCTAGGAGGGAGCCACTGAGCCTTGTCCCCAGCTGGTGCTCTCTCAGCAGGTTTGTGTGCAAGGCCTTATGGCTCCTGACCTTGGCCCTGCTGGGGTGACTGTGACATCGGTACCCACCCCCAACCCTGGATAAAAAAAAATCTAGGAAGGAAACCCCGTCCTGCAGAGAGTGGTGGCAGAGCCCGCATGAACTGCAATGGAGTCTACGCCACCCACAGGAACAGGCCCACAAAATGAGAACTAAATAGAGACAGGGGAGAAACAAAACCTGTGATATTTTTGGTGCAGGTGGGTTGAGGCCTCAGACTCCCATGGGACCCACAGCAGGGACCATCATGCTGATGGCCAGACAGCTACGTCCCAGGCTCCATGCTAAGGACTTCACCTGTTGTAGACGCTGCTGCTGTCCCATTTCACAGAAGAAAACTGAGTCACACAGACATGCAAGGATTGTCCAAGGGAAAAGGACTCTTGAGCCCTGCAAACTGACAGCGGAGCCTGCGATGCAGTTTGTAGTCGGCCCCTCCAGGACGGGAGAAGACTGTGCCGACTTGGGGTGCAGCTGAGGAGCAGCAGAGAAGGGACAGCCCCCAGAGGGCATCTGGGCCCTAGGGCCTGGGGCACTTTGAGTCCCTGTGCACCCGTGAGGCCCAAGCACCAGCTGGGCATCTTCCAGGTGGCTGAGAGCAGAGTGGCTGCAGCAGAGCGAGCTGGGGGACTGTAGGAGGGTGCTGCACCCGAGCGAGCGAGCAGCCATCACAGAGGACAAGGACATTGCAGAGGGGGCTGAGAGGATTGCCAGCGGGGGGGCTGGGGGAGGGGCAGGGGCTGGGGAGGGGTGTGGCCAGGCAGCTCTGCCCTGGGACTGCCAAGTCTCTCTGCAGCCACGCCCAGTACAGGGTCAGGGAAGGACCGGAACTGTTTGGAGACATCATAAAACCACCTGTGAGCCGAGACACCTGAACTGGGGGAGGTTTCACTCTCAGCACCTGCAGGATCAGGGGTGATGGGGAGTGGCGGCAGTGTAAGGTTCAAATCACTGCTACCAAAAGTTCTGGCTGCATTCCTCAGAGCCTGAGTGGTTTGTGCCCACTCTGGCTGGGGCAGTTGGCTTAGCCAGGCTCTACCGTACAGCAAGGGAAGCATCAGTTATGCCCGAGAGACCATGAGGTCGCCATGAACCTCAAGGCAGATGCAGATACATGGCTGGGCGCCTTCGGGCCAGTGGTGTTTTCTCCGGAGATGTGGAGGTGGTGTAGGTGTGGATGGAGGTAGTTCCGGCTCCTGTGGGCGTTATTAGCATCGTGCTTGTTGTTTGCAAGCGAGAAACAAAGGAAAGAAGTGGGAGTGACTGTTTCTGAGACTGAGCAGCCAGCTGGGGTACGAGAGAGCAGATTCCAGCCCCTCTCAGGTGCCCTGGGGGCGCTGCTGGCAGAGACCAGAATCTCCCCCATGCAGCCTTCCCAGTAGCAGGATTGCAAACAGGACTTAGGAGCTGGGAAGGGAAGCACATGGCAGCAGGAAGACTGAGGGCTGTGACGTCACAGAAGCTAGCCCATAAACGGAAGAGACTGCAACCTGGAAGTGTGGGCTCCTCAGGATGGGTACCAAGGGCCCCATGGTAATCAGGTGTCAGAGAATCCCCTTCATTCACTTGTCCAGGTCAAAGCCAACCCAGCAACCGTGTTCATTGACTTGGCCAACAGGATGCCCCAGCGGGTCCCTTTGGGTGAAAGTGTGTCTGCTCAAGGAACCAACATCTCCCAGCTACAGTCTCAGGTAGAGGAAGCAGATGGCTTTGGGGAGGTCAGTAGGTATGTTGAGAAGTCAGTCCCTCCGCCCCTGTGGCTGCCACCCCTGCGCCAGGCAGACAAATAGACGAGAGTGACTGGGGAGGGAGCCACGAGACCTCATCTCCATCCAGGACCCACCCAAGACCACCCACTTTGCAACTTCACTTGTGGTCAACCCAAAGGTGAGCAATGCCAGGATGTCAATCACAGATGCCAATCATGCATGTCATGGACACACCACCAGTCCACATCCCTCAGACTTCAGGGATAAAAGCCCCAAACAGAGAAGCGAGGGAACCCTGCGCTCTCTCCCGACTGGTGCACTCCTCCCTTGAAATATCCTTTCATACAACTTGCTGTACTATTGCTCCTTCTGGCACTTGGGACTGCGATTCACAACTCTGTCGGTGGAAAAGAACCAAGGCAAGCTGGCCACCACCTGGTGACACTGGGATTCTGGGCCAAGTGCACTCGGTTAGGGGACAAACAGCAACTGTGGCCAGAGAACAGGCTGTGTCATTGCAAGGTGTCCGCCCAGCTGGCACAAGTGGCAGCCAGTAGTCCTTTCCTCTGTCCTCCTGAGCCACCTGCTTCTGGGGCTGCAGATACCGTGATACCGTTAGGGAATGCCATGGTCACGAGCCCACTGGCCTGCTTTTTCTCTGTAAAGTGAGTTTCTCGGGCAGAAGTAATACTGCGTGGACGACAATAACAGAATACATGACATCAAGCAGGTCCAGAGAGAGAGAGAGAGAGAGAGAGAGAGAGAGAGAGAGAGAGAAGCCGGCAGCCAAGGAAACCAGATCCAAGACCGGAATAAGGGAATGAATCCAAAAGGGACCCGTCGCTGCCCCCTCCTGATGGAACAGGTCCAGAGCCATCAACCTGCCACCTGGCAGCCGACCCCTCCCCCCGGTCCTCACCCCACTAAACTGTGCAGTCACCCATTCAGCTGATCAGGTTCCAATTCTAGGCGTTCTCTGTTTTTCCATCTCCTACACAGGCAGTCTTCAATCTGTCAGCGATTCCTACTGGCTCTACATTTAATAGAGACCTGGAATCGGACTTCCGCCCAGCACTCTCCACCTCCAGCACCCAAGTCCCAGCCGCCGAAGGGGCCTCGCAGCTGGGCAGCTGCTTCTCTGAGTGATTATTTTTAATGAAAATTTAAAATTGCGATGAAACACTTGTAACATAAACATTTCCTTTTTTTAAAAAATGTATTTATTTATTTGAAAGTCAGAGTCACACAGAGAGAGAAGGAGAGGGAGAGAGAGAGAAAGAGAGAGGTCCTCCATACACTGGTGCACTCCCCAATTAGAAGTATTACTTCTGCCACTGCAACAGCGGGAGCTGTGCCAGGAGCCAGGAGCTTCTTCTGGGTCTCCCACGTGGGTGCAGGGGCCCAAAACTTGGATTGGAAGTGGAGCAGCTGGGACTCGAACTGGCACCCATATGGGCAGTGGTTTAACCCAGTATGCCACAGCGCCAGCCCCATAATTTCCTTCTTAACCATTTCTAAGTGTGCGGTTCAGGAGTGCTGGGCACCTTCACATCGTGGCTCAGCCAGTCCCCAGGACTCTCAAGAACTGAGACCAGCAGCCCACAAACATCCTCATTTCTCCTCCCCAGTGTCTAAGAATTTCACTACGCTGGGGACCTCACATACATGGAATCATATAACATTTGTCTTTTCTTAAAGATATTTTTAAAATGTATTTGAAAGTCGGAGAGAGAGAGAGAGAGAGAGAGAGAGAGAGAAGCTATGGTATAGATTAATCCTTTGCCTGCAGTGCCAGCATCTCATATCGGCACTAGTTAGTCCAGGCTTCTTCTGTTCTGATCCAGCTCCCTGCTAATGCTCCTGGGAAAGCAGTGGAAGATGACCCAAGTGCTTGGGCCCTGCACCAGCATGGGAGACCCAGAAGAAGATCCTGACTTCAGATCAGCTCAGCTCTGGCTGTTGTGGCCATTTGGGGAATGAACCAACGGAAGGAAGACCTTTCTCTCTCTCTCCCTCTCACTGTCTGTAACTCTACCTCTCAAATAAATAAATAAAATCGAGAGAGAGAGAGAGAGAGAGAGAGAGAGAGAGAGATCTTCTGTTCACAGGTTCATTTCCCAGTTGGCCACAACAGCTGGGGGCTGGGCCATGCTGAAGCCAAGAGCCAGGAATGCCATCCATGGGTTGCAATGGCCCAGTAGTTGGTCCATCTTCCACTGCTTCCCAGGCGCATTAGCAGGGAGCTGGAGTGGAAGAGGAGTAGCAGGGACTCGAACCAGTGCTCCAGTATGGAATGCAGGTGCCCCATGCGGTAGCTTAAGCTGCTGCACCACAGGCCTATTACAGTACTTGTTTGTGACTGGCTTACTGCGCTTAGTGTAACGTCCTCAGGGTTCATCCACGTCAGAGCATGTGTCTGAATTTCCTTCCTTTGCAAGCCTGAATAACATCCCACTGTATGTGTGTACCACACTGTCCTTATCTGTCGTGCATTTTCAAAGCATACATCAGGCTCAGTTTGTTCAACAAATAAACGACATGGGAAAGAAGCAATCAGCTGTAACAGACATTGCTTGCATACTGATTTCAACTGTAAAATGATGCTTTGGAGAAAATGAGGGCTTTTGAGCAGAAATGGGGGTTTATTAGGGAAAGACTTTATGAAATCATTTTTTAAAGTTTCTTTTTTTTCAATCTGAAATGCGGAGTTACACAGGGGCACAGAGAGAGAGAGAGAGAGAGAGATCCTGTCTGCTGGCTCACTGCCCAATTTTGATGGGTAACTGAATCTCCCACTCATTGTGGGTTTGTTCAGACTCCTTTGGGCCACAACCACCACCCCTGCATCACAACACAAAGTATTACCCAGAGTATTTTTAAGGACCTAAAAATAGAAATAATACATAAATCACATTCATAGAAAGAATAAAATTATAACTGTAAAACGAAATTATGCCGGCGCCGCAGCTCGCTAGGCTAATCCTCCGCCTAGCGGCGCCGGCACACTAGGTTCTAGTTCCAGTTGGGGCGCCGGATTCTGTCCCTGTTGCCTCTCTTCCAGGCCAGCTCTCTGCTGTGACCCGGGAGTGCAGTGGAGGATGGCCCAAGTGCTTGGGCCCTGCACCCCATGGGAGACCAGGAGAAGCACCTGGTTCCTGCCATTGGATCAGCATGGTGCCCCGGCCGCGGTGGCCATTGGAGGGTGAACCAATGGCAAAGGAAGACCTTTCTCTCTGTCTCTCTCTCTCTCACTGTCCACTCTGCCTGTCAAAAAATAAAAATAAAAAAATTTAAAAAATTATAAAAATAGTTCAAGCAAGGAAGTTAATGTTTTAAACCAATATTGTGCTGGAGCAATGGCACAGCCATAGGCAAACAAAAGGAACTACAATCTAATTCTCACGCCTTATACAAAATCTTACTCAAAATACAGGGCCGGCGCTGTGGCATCGCGGGTTATTGCCCCGGCCTGAAGCACTGGCATCCCATATGGCCCCGGTTTGAGACCTGGCTGCTCCACTTCTGATCCAACTCTCTGTTATGGCCTGGGAAAGCAGTAGAAGATGGCCCAAGTGCTTGAGCCCCTGTACCTTCTGGGTCTCCCATGGCTTTGAATCGGCTCCTGGCTTTGAATCGGCGCAGCTCTGGCTGTTGCAGCCAATTGAGGAGTGAACCAGCAGATGGAAGACCTCTCTCTCTCTCTCTCTCTCTCTCTGCCTATCCTCTCTCAAATAAATAAATAAATCTTAAAAAATTAGATCACCCACTTAACTAAATGTACAATTACAGACATATTACAGAAAAATGTGAGGGAAAAATCTTCATGATCTAGGGGTATGCAAAACATCATTAGCTTGACACCCAAACTATGATTCCCTCCTCAAAGCAACAACTGATAGATTCGCCTTCCTGCCCAAATCCATGAAACAAACATTAATAGAACTGAAGGGAGAAAATCAGCAACACGGAGTGGATGAAACATCCAGACCGGAAATCGCCAAGGAAACAGAGGACTTGGATAACACCAGGGACCAGAGGGGTCCAACAGACGTACACCCGCACCATCGATTATTTTTCAGGACGGAGCTTTGAGCAGACTGATAACATCCCCAGTGTGTTTCCTGACCACAGTGGAAGGAGGTAGATGAAAAGAGACATCCATAGCAGACAGCAAACTGGAAAACTCACAGATCTGAGGGAGCTGGGCAATGCACGCTTGAACAACTCATGGGTCAAAGCCAGTTGGAAAACATCTTCGAACAAGTGAGAATGTAGCAGTGTGCAAAGACTTAGGGGACACAGCAAAATCCACAGTGCGGAGGGAAAGTTTACATGACAAAAGCGGGTGTGAAATCAGCAACCTAACTTCACACCTTGGAGAACTAGAAAAGCACAGCACATATAACGTTAGCAGAAGAAAAGAGATAAGAAAAGTTAGATTAGAAATACATGAAATCGGCCGGCGCCGTGGCTCAACAGGCTAATCCTCCGCCTTGCGGCGCCGGCACACCGAGTTCTAGTCCCGGTCGGGGCACCGGATTCTGTCCCGGTTGCCCCTCTTCCAGGCCAGCCCTTTGCTGTGGCCCGGGAGTGCAGTGGAGGATGGCCCAGGTGCTTGGGCCCTGCACCCATGGGGAGACCAGGAAAAGCACCTGACTCCTGGCTCCTGCCATCGGATCAGTGCGGTGCGCCGGCCGCGGCAGCCATTGGAGGGTGAACCAACGGCAAAAAGGAAGACCTTTCTCTCTGTCTCTCTCTCTCACGGTCCACTCTGCCTGTCAAAAAAAAAAAAAAAAAAAAGGAAATACATGAAATCGAGAAAAGAAAAAAAGTCAACAAACCCAAGTATTTTTTTTTTAACAACAAAATTGACAGATCTTTGACAGGACTAAGAAAACGAGAGAGAAGGCCCAAGTAAACACAATCAGAAATGAAAGAGGAACCAGTATAACCGATGTCACAGAAGTGACAAGGACTGTGAGAGCCCTGTGGATAACTCCGCACCATCAAACTGGAAGACATGGAAGAAATGCATAAATTGCCGGAAATATGCAATGTACCCAGGTCGAATCATGAAGAAAAAGGAGTCTGAAGAAACCCACAATGAGGGGGAGATTCAGTTACTCATCAAAAATATCCCCCCACGGGGTGGGCACTGGGGTACAGCAGTTGAAGCCACTGCTAGGGACACTCACATACCTGTCAGAGTTCAGTCCTGCTAATGCGTCCTACGAGGCAGCAAATTACATCTCAAGTGCTTGGGTCCCTGGACCCTGTCACCCGTATGCAAGAACTGGATGGAATTCCTGGCTCCTCACTTTGGCCTAGGCCAGCCCTGGGTGTTGTGGGCATTTGTGGCAGTGAACTAGCAGCTGGAAGACATCCTTTCCCTCTCTCTCTCTCTCTCTCTCTTTCTGGCTACCTTTCAAGTAGATGTAAATAAATATAAACTTTTCAAAAAATATCCCAACAGCCAAGACCAGACACCTTCGGTAGAAAAGTCTATCAAACATTTAAAGAAGAGTATATAATAGAGCAGCTCTCCTTGTCAATTTCTCAAAAAAAAAAAAAAAAAACAGAAGAGATGGGAACACATAGAAACTCACTGCATGAGGCCACCATCACCATGGTCCCAAAGCCAGACAAGGCCACTAAAAGAAAACAACAGGCTAAATATTCCTGATGAATACAGATGCAAAAATCCTTAAACTGCTAGGAAGCCAAATTCAATAGCACATTAAAAGGTTCAAACACCATGACCAAGTGAAACTTATCCCTGGGATGCAAGAATACTCCAACAGATGGAAATCAATAGGATACACTGCTCAGCAAACAAAAGATTAAAAAATCATGGGGCCAGTGCTGTGGCGTAGCAGGTAAAGCCACTGTCTGCGATGCCGGCATCCTATTTGGGCAATGGTTCAAGTCCCAGCTGCTCCTCTTCCAATCCAGCTCTCTGCTGTGGCCTGGGAAAGCAGCAGAAAATGGCTGAAGTCCTTGGGCCCCTGCACCCACGTGGGAGACCCAGATGAAATTCCTTGTACTTGGCTTCTGTCTGGCCCAGTCCTGGTTGTTGTGGCCATTTGGGGAGTGAACCAGCAGATGGAAGATATCTCTCTCTCTCTCTCTCTCTCTCTGCCTCCTCCCCTCTCCTTCTCTGTAACTCTGACTTTCAAATAAAATAAGTCTTTAAAATAAGTAAATAAATAAAGTAAGCAATCCACAAACGAAGTTAAGGAAACACTATCATATACAGTAGCATCACAAAGAATGTAACACCAAAGAGTAACTTTAACTGGGGAGATGAAAGACTTGCACACTCAAAACTACAAAATGTTGTTGAAAGAAATTAAAGATGCACAAGGCAATGAAACGACATGCCGTGTTCACGGATGGAAGACTGTGTGTCCAAACTGCCCAGCGTGATCTACACCTTCAGTGCAATCCCTATCAAAATCTCAATGGCGGCCGGCACCGTGGCTCACTAGGCTAATCCTCCTCCTTGTGGCGCCGGCACACCGGGTTCTAGTCCCGGTTGGGGCACCGGATTCTGTCCCGGTTGCCCCTCTTCCAGGCCAGCCCTCTGCTGTGGCCAGGGAGTGCAGTGGAGGATGGCCCAGGTGCTTGGGCCCTGCACCCCATGGGAGACCAGAAGAAGCACCTAGCACCTGGCTCCTGCCTTCGGATCAGCGTGGTGCGCCAGCCCCGGCAGCCATTGGAGGGCAAAGGAAGACCTTTCTCTCTGCCTCTCTCTCACTGTCCACTCTGGCTTAAAAAAAAAAAAAAAAAAGGAAGTACAGAGCTCCTCCAGTGATACATTAGCAGGAGGCTGGATCCATAGGGATTCAGACGCACTGTGGTATGGGATGCTGACATTACAAGTGGCAGCTTAACCCACTGTGCCATGCCACTGGCCCCTACACTACATGGAGCTGACCTCACACGATGTTTTCATTGTCACATTAGCAAATAAACACAGAGAAGGAGGGAAGGAGGGAGGGAGGAGGGAGGGGCCGGCATAGGGCACTTCGGCCCAGTGGGTTAAACCACTGCTTGTGAGTCCAGCATTCACATCGGAGTGCTGGTTCCAGCCCTGGCTGCTCCGTTTCAGATTCTGCTTCCTGCTAATGCTCACCCTGGGAGGTAGCCATGATGACTCAGGGAGCTTCATCACATGAGAGACATGGATTGAGCCCCTGGTTCCGGGTTTAGACCTGGTCCAGCCTGGGCTGTTGAGGACCACTTGAGGAGTGAACCAGCAGAGGAACTTTCTAACTCTCCACCTTTCAAAGAAATAAATAGAAATGTGTAGAATAAAAAACAGGGGCAACACTAAGTCTAACAAACACTTACACATTTTATATGCTGGAAACTGAAGCTCCGATGAAAGAAATGAGAGCTCTAAATGAAAAGACACATATCACACATCGGAAGATTCAACATGGCGAAGACGTCGGTTCTTTCTCAGATTGATTTGTGGGCTTCATGCAATGTCTAGCGACAGTCTAGTAGGGGTTTGGGCACCGTGGCTCAGCAGGTTAAACCACAGCTTTGGATGCCTGCACTCCGTGTCGGGGTGTCAGCTGGAGTCTTGGCTGCTTCTCCTCCTCTCCAGCTCTGTTTCTGCACCTGGGAAGGCAGCGAATGATGGCCCAAGTACTTGGATCCCTGCCACCCATGTGAAAGATCTGGATGGAGTTCCAGGCTTCCGGCTTTGGTCTGGCCCAGCCCCGGCCAGTGCAGCCATTTGTTGAATGAACTGGTGAATGAAGGCTCTCTTCCTCTCTCTTTGTCACTCTGCCTTCCAAATAAATTTAAAAAAAAAAATTGTGTTTTTTTTTTAAAGAAAACAAAATGTGTATTAGATTTATTTCTCCACGATATTTCAATACAGACTAAAGCTCTTCCCACCTGCTACCAAAGGATCTTCTGTACGTAGAATGCGATTGCTTTTAAAATACAGTGTTCTGTTGCCAGGCACAGTTCTGCTGACAGGGAGCTAATCCCTTCTCCGTTGTAAAACGGAGTTGGATACAATGATGCAGATGTCCATTTCCAAGTCCTAACGCTTTGTGCTCATGAAGCCCCAGCATTTCTTTGATTGGGAAATGGCACATACTCCTTGCTTTTCCAAAGCTGGTGGACACAGCGCTCCATGGAGCCTGGAAATCCCTCTCTTGGCCGCCCTCTCAGACAGAGCTGAACGCCAGCCAGCTTGAGCCTTCTCTCGGTCTGCCTCCCTCCCTGCTCCCTGGAGAGCCAAGTCCTCCTCACGTGGAAGTGCATTGTGCAAACACAAATCTCCATGATTCCTTCTGACGCCTCATCTCACGACTGCTTCTTTCTTATGGTTTAGTGACAACTGTACATCATTGTAAGAAGAGATTTGTCCCACTTGGTTGCACATTAGATTAGAATAATTTTAAGAGATTATTGACTACCCCTGCTTGGCTAGAATGTATATGGAATGAAGTGGAATCAGTCACCATCTCACCCAGACACACAGTTTTTAATATCAGAATAAAAACATCCAACCACCATGGGGTGGAAGGTCAAGTACTGATACCACACCTTCCCCCTCCTCTTGTCTTCAGATTGCCACAACTTCTCAGACACCAAATGACACTGGGTGATATTAAGTTGATCTGCGTCTCTGTTCCTCCATCTGGTCCCACTGGGAAAGAACTGCAGTGAAAAGTCCACGAGAATTTTGAACTTGAACAACAAGACAGTGAGTTTCCGCGATAGAACACACGCCACGGGCAGCCCAGGGACATTGCAAAGGCACCTGTTGTTAAAGAGACACCCCTGGCTCACTCTCCAGGTCCACCATTCCCTGGTTGTGTGATTTTGGGAAAGTCATTTAACTTCTTTGAGACCATTTCCATGTTTTAAGAAATCAGAAAAAAGTGGTTACCGGCTTAGTCTTGCTGGGAAGACCGTGCAGTTGGGGTGTGCGGGGTCTCCCGGAGCTGGGGCTGTGCTGGAATTGAGCAGCTGGTCTGTGGCTTTAGGGTGGGATCCAAGGGGGATGCAGGTGTCCCAGGTAAGAGCAGACTGGGAGGCGAAGGAAGACCTAAGGCATCAAGGCAAATGCCTGGAACCGGAACTGGCCTTCTAACCTCTTTGTATCTCTTCTTTTTATTGTTTATTTTACATTTTAAAAGATTCATTTATTTACTCAAAAGCCAAAACTACAGACAGAGAGGGAGAGATAAAGAGAGATCTTTCATCTGCCTGTTTGCTTTCCAAATGGCCGCAACGGCAAGGGCTGGGCTAGGCCGAAGCCAGGAGCTTTGTCCGGTGGCAGGGGCCCAAGCACCAGGGCCATCTTCCACTGCTTTCCCAGGCACTTCAGCAGGGAGCTGGATCAGAAGTGGAGAGCTGGAACACGAACCACAGATAGCAGGTTAACCCGCTGTGCCACAACGCTGGGCCCCTGTCTGCTTTTTAAATAGTTAATTTTTTCTAATAAGATATTTTTGTTATAAAACATATGCTCATGGTATAAGAAACTTGAAAAAGTAACAGAGACAGGTATGCCAAAAAGAAAGGGAACCAGCCACTGCTGAGGATGCATCTATAAAATTGAGTGTTAGAAGGAGCACCAGGGTCACCAGGTTTAGGCACATTTAACGCCTCGTGCCACTGACAAATCACTTTGAGGATGTTCACAGCAATGCTCGCTCCCACCAGCAAGGACTGGACTTGCATCCAGGGCTGTGTCTGGGCCTCCGTGAGCCCAGGCACTCTTTCGGAAGTCCTCCTGGGCCTCCTCGGTTAGCGTGGGGGGACACTGGGTGTGACATGCATTTGCTTTCGCTTTGACTGCACTGATTTCTGGATGATCGCTGTGCGTGCCTGAGCATCCTCGCAAGCAAGAGAATCTGTAAAACTTGTTTTCAGGATAATGAGATTATTCTGGGTATGAAATCTAGCAATTAAGAAATTTGGGATGCGGTGACTGTCGACATTGAGATGCTTATTAACTTTGCTTTTGAAGTTTTAGGGTCATCTCTTGAGGCCAATTAACTTTTCTCGAGTCTCAGGCATGTTTGCACTCTGTAAAACATCCCGTCAGCCCTGGGCCCCGGACCACAGCGGCTAATGGATACAATGGCACTGTGTGGAGCATCTTTTCTAAGCGATAAGCACATCTTCTTGTGTTATTTTGTATCTTGGGTACTTCTAATTTTTTTTTTTATTTCACAGGTCAAGTTATAGACAGTGAGAGAGAGAGACAGAGAGAAAGGTCTTTCTTCCGTTGGTTCACTCCCCAAATGGCTGCTATGGCCAGTGTGATGCGCTGATCCAAAACCAGGAGCCAGGTGCTTCCTCCTGGTCTCCCATGCGGGTACAGGAGCCCAAGAACCTGGGTCATCCTCCACTGCACTCCCAGGCCACAGCAGAGAGCTGGACTGGAAGAGGAGAACCCGGCACCCATATGGGATGTTGGCGCCGCAGGCAGAGGATTAGCCAAGTGAGCCATGGCTCTGGCCCTTGGGTACTTCTAAATTGTAATTTAAAAATTTATTTGAAAGACAGAGAAAGAGAGAGATAGAGAGAAGTCTCTCACCTACTGTTCACTCCCCAAATGCCTGCAACAGTCAGGGCTGGGCCAGGCCAAAGTCAGGAGACTGGCTCTCCAGCTGGGTCTCCCACAAGGGTGCAGGTGCCCAAGCACTTGGGCCATCTTCCACTGCTTTCTAAGGCACATTAGCAGGGAGCTGGATTGGAAGTGGAGCATCTAGGAAACGAACCGGTGCCCATGTGGGATGCCAGTGTTGCAGGTGGTGGCTTTAGCCACTGCACCATGACGCCGGCCCCAGCTTGAGTTTTGCTATATGGGAGGATTGTGACACCATCAACGGGAAACTGAGGAGGGCTGGTGCCATGGTTCACTTGCCGTGTTGTGGCATAGCAGGTAAGGCTGCTGCCTGCAGTGCTGGCATCCCATGTGGGCACCAGTTTGAGTCCCGGCTGCTAGACTTCCAATCCAGCTCTCTGCTATGGCCTGGGAAAGCAGTAGAAGATGGCCCAAGTCCTTGGGCCCCTGCACCCATGTGTGAGTCCCGGAAGAAGCTCCCAGCTCCTGACTTCAGATTGGCACAGCTCCGGCTGTTGCAGCCAATTGGGGAGTGAACCAGTGGATGGAGGACCTCTCTCTCTCTCTCCTTCTCTCTCTCTGTAACTCTATCTTTAAAATAAATAAATAAATCTTTAAAAAAAATGGACGCCACAGTTAAGTGCTACTTGGGGCGCTCACATCAAGAGTGCCTTGGATTTTTGTTTATTTGTTTGTTTGCTTAAGACTTATTATTGGAGAGGCAGAGTTACTGGGAATGGGCTAGAAACAGAGAGAGAGAGAGAGAGAGAGAGAGAGGACTTCCATCCACTGGTTCACTCGTCAAGTGGCTGCAGTGGCCAGAGCTGGGCCAGTCTGAAGCCAGGAGCCAGAAGCTTCTTCCAGGTCTCTCACATGAGTGCAGGGACCTAAGGACTTAGATCATCCTCCACTGCTTTCCAAGGAGCATTAGCAGGGAGCTGGATTGGAAGTGGAGCAGCTGGGACTCAAACCAGTGCCCATAAGGGATGCCGGCACCCTAGGTGGAGGCTTAACCTACTAAGCCACAGCACCGGTCCCTGATATGTTGCTTAAAAAGAAATCAGGAAACTGAATAGAGAGCATGAGGAACTCAGTCGGGGTCATACAGAGACTAAGGGCGGTGTCAACACTGGAACTGGCAGTTTGGGTCCAGAATCCAACTCCTGTCTGCTGCCCCAAGTCTCAGAGTACAGTAGGTGCATTTGGGGTGGCTCCTTCATCCACTTTCCTCTTGGGGTGGGGGCCATTCTGATCCCACCCCTCTCCCCCCCCCAACAGCTAAGCATCCAAGGGGAGGACATGTGACAAACGTCTTGTGGGGGGACAAGATGAGCCACCCTCTGGCTGTGCTGTCCTGAATTCTGGTGATGTGGTGGCAGTAGATTGGACTGATCCGCTTCCTGTCGGACTCTCTGGAATGGGGATATAGGCTGGTTTGGGGGGACAGGAGAAGAGGACGCCCTTGCCCTCGCCCTCCCTGAGCTCTTGTGATCTGTGGTTTTCCACGGAACCCTCCTTGTCCTGAGGAAACCTGGTCTCTGCTCTTTTTTCCCAAACAGTCCTGACTTCAGCCCAATAATTCACTTCCATATAAGAACGTATCCAGACTCCCCCCAAAATGAACAAAATGCAAGCTATTTATTTGACAAAGGATTAACACCTAGAATATACAAGGAACTCCAAACACTTAACAACAACTAACTCACTTAAGAAATGAACAAAGGATCTAAATGGGCATTTCTCACCAGAAACACACAGAAAATGGCCAAAAATATGTGCAAAAATGTTCAATATCATCAGGAACACGCAAATCCAAAAACCACATGAGGTAGCACATCACCTCTCTCGGAATGGTTGTTAGCAAAAAGACAGAGTCGAGGCCAGCATTGTGGCAAGGTGGGAAAAGCCGTCACCTGCAACTCTGGCTTCCCAACTGGACACGGGTCTCGGGCCCAGCTCTTTCATCTGCTGGTTCACTCCCCAAATGCCCGGAGGGTCAAAGCTGGACTGAGGAGAAACCAAGAGCCTGAAACTCAACCCTCGTCTCACACAGGAGTAGCAGAAACTCATCACCTGAGCCATCACGGCTGCCTCTCAGGGTCTATATCACTGAGAGGGGGTCAGGAGCCAGGACTGGGAATCAAACCCAGATAGCCTGATATGGGACAGAGGTGTCTTAGCATCTTAACAGTGTGACACCTGCCACAGGGAACACATATTTGAACTCTTAAGAGAGCGAGAAATAAACTTGCATGGTGGTAAGGCACTGGAAATTGGGGGTTTATCCCAGCAGCTGGCATATCCCAGGGGATGCATGACTTCCTGCTGGGTTTCAGTTGGGCAGTGTGGCCAGGACTCAGGGCTAGCCAGAGCACCCTTGGGGTTCCTCAACTTGTAATGAGAGATCTCTTAGGAAGATAGGATCTCAGAGCTGTAGCATGAAATATCTGACCTCGCCTTGGGCCCAAAGCTAGTGAAATAGGGCAAAACTCAGCTAACTTGAACTTTCTGGTCCAGATTAAACATTTTGTTTCATTTCTCCATTTTTCTCATTGATTATTTTAATATTAGCAGTTAATACTATAAGAAAATATTGAAAACTATTCAATGAAAAAACCAGAACCCTACTAATAAAAATGTGCTCAATTTTAAAAAGAAACCATAGGGCTGATATTGTAGTACTGTGGGTTAAGCTGCTCCCGGTGATGCCGGCATCCCAGATGGACACTGGTTCAAGTCCCGGCTGCTCCACTTCCTATCCAGCTCCCTGCTAAAGGCCTGGGAAAAGCAGCTGAAGATGTCACCCACGATGGAATCCCAGGCTCTTGCCTTCAGCCTGGCCATTGTGGCCATTTCAGGAGTGACTCAGCTGATAGAAGATCCTCTCTCTCTCTCTCTCTCTCATTGCTTTTCTGTCTCTGCCTTTCAAATAAATAAATAGATTTTTTTTAAGATCAAAGTATTTGAAGGTAGAAATATTAAGTGCAATTCTTCTATTTTTATTCTATTTGATATTTTCCAAACTTTTTAAAGCACATTCTTAAGAGATTAAAGATAGCAATGCAATGAGATTTATTCTTTGTTTAAAAAAAGATTTATTTATTTGAAAGTCAGAGTTACACAGAGAGACAGAGAGAGGTCTTCCATCCACTGGTTCACTCCCCAAATGGCCACATCGGCAGGGCTAGGCCAGGCTGTAGCCAGGAGCCAGGAGCTTCTTCCGGGTCTCCCACGTGGGAGCAGCTGCCCAAGGTCTTGCATTGTCTTCCTTTGCTTTCCCAAAGCACATTAGCAGGAGCTGGATCGGAAGTGGAGCAGCCAGGACTCCAATGGGATGTTGGTGTTGCAGGTGGTGGCTTAACTCGTACGCCACAACACCAGCCTCAAGATTTATGCTTAAGGAAAATGCAGAGGAGAGATGTCTGGGAATTTTAAAAACAAAATGAAATCTCTTTGCTCACTCTGACGCTGAGTTCTTGGTCAAGCTCACACTGCAGCCGGCAGCTGGGGGACCCATGAGCACTGAACCCCTCCAGCACAGCAAACGCCCCCATGCGGTTTGTGCTGGAGACGTTCTGAGTCCTGAACTTGACAGGCACAAAGATTTCTCCTGACAGTTTTGCAATTTTTAAAGATTGATTGGTTGATTTGAAAGGCAGAGCAACAGAGGGAGGGAGAGACATTCAGAGAAGAGAGATCTTCCATCCACTGGTTCCCTCCTCAAATGGCCACAGCAGCCAGGGCCGGACCAAGCTGAAGCCAGGAGCCAGAAGCTTCCTCTGGGTCTCTCACGTGAAGGGTAGGGGCCCAAGCCCCTGGGCCGTCTTCTGCTGCCTTCCTAGGTGCGCTAGCAGTGTTGTTAGGAGCACTAAGTCACAACATGCAGGAGAGGCATCCCACCCAGTCCGTGGTATACAGTAGGTGCTCCTTATGTTAGCTGTCTTTCCCTGGTTTCTGGAGGCTGTTATTAGACTCCATTTGGGAAGTGGCGAAGAGACAAAATCAAATCAAGTGGATACAAATGAAGACGGGGCTGAAAAGCAACAGGCGAATTTATTGGATGCCAAACAGCAAGTTTATAGTACGCATGAGCAGAAAGAGGAGCGACTGAGAACACTGCCCCAGGCTTCAGCTTGGTGCCAGGGTGCCTCCATTCTGAAGCATTCTCCATTCTGGCATTCCCTAATGCCAGCCTAGCATGGGCTGTGTCGGGTCAACTTACTCCAGCCACCATCTTTCAGGCCGTAGCAAGTGCATGTATATACCTGGCAATTGTCACCATCACAATGGCGACATCAATGACACAATGGCCACAGAGATGGGACAAAAAGAGCTGGCTGCCCACCTGTGTAGAATATGTCTTCCAAATTTATATCCATTTAACAAATCCCCATGCCACTTCGGAGTCACCCCTAGGGGCAGCACAGCTGACTGCGTCAGACGGTGAAGACACTGCTTGCATTGTTCAGCGGTTGCAGATGGGTACCACTGCTCAGAGTCTGATCCGACACTGGTCGACGACCAAGGATATCGAGGCCAATGATGCACTCTACATCGACGACTCAAATCTGGATGTAAGAATCAGGGCATGTGTTCAGGTGGAAAGGCAGGCGTCCACCCAGCTGAGCACTGCCCTCCAGCACTGGGACCGTCATCAGAACCAGAAAACCTGCTGAACGACCCATCGGCAGGACTCACTGTGTTTTCCAACCTCCGCTTCGTGCACCCCATCCCTTCTCTTTAAAAGAAAAAAAAAAAAAACTTTTTCCTGTTGGGAAGGAAAGAGCAAGAGATTGCTCTTTGCCCAAGCCTGCCGGCTTCTTGGAAAAAAAAAACAAAAACCAACTTTTCCTCTTAGCAACTCTCCAGTGGCAAGCAGCAAGGGCCTGATGATTTTGCCTGGTAACAGTTTCACTTGGGTGTTTATAGAGATGTGTGCAAGGCTGGCGCTGTGGCATAGTAGGTTGAGCCAGCGCCGGCATCCATACGGGTGAGGTTCAAGTCCTGGCTGCCCCACTTCTGATCCAGCTCTCTGCTATGGGCTGGGAAAGCAGTGGAAGATGGCCCAAGTCCTTGGGCCCCTGCGGCCGCGTGGGAGAGCCAGAAGAAGCTCCTGGCTAAGCTCAGCCACAGGGGATGGAGCCATTTGTGCAGTGAACCAGTGGATGTAAGATCTCTGTCTCTCTCTCTCTGTAACTGCCTCTCAAGTAAATAAAATAAATCTTTAACAAAATGTAACATTACATCCTGATTAACTTTCCAGATAGCAAATAGGATGAGGTAGAGCAGGAAGGGAAGCTGCAGAGCCCCCCAGGAGCAGGGCCGTCCTGACTGGCGCTTACCTCTGCCGCTTAACATTCCGTGCGAACCTGGGCAAATCCACCTCTTCTTGCCTCCGTCTCTCCACCTGTACAATGCACCGTGAGGACATGCGTGCGGTGAGATGAACTCAGTTCATGCAGATAGAACCCGGAGAGGAGGGCTTTCTCGGGCACAAAGCAAACGCCGGGCTGACATTTCTTTACCGGAGCTCCAGGCACCTCAGCAATTCTAACCGCTACACGCAA
Source organism: Sylvilagus floridanus (assembly GCA_949820135.1). Lineage (NCBI taxonomy): Eukaryota > Metazoa > Chordata > Mammalia > Lagomorpha > Leporidae > Sylvilagus > Sylvilagus floridanus. Next base: position 18,036,446 of record OX463240.1, on the reverse strand, counting down.
CAGACATGCATCTCTTGAACACGTTCCCTGGTGCTTTTACAGGACAGAGATGAGAATGAGGATCCTACAGGCTGGTCACATGGATGTGATAGGCATTGCTTCAAACCTTCCCCAAATACCCTCCAGCCACCAGTGTGCTTTTGCCCAAACAGGACTTTGTAACAAACAAAACACACACACTGCCTGGGGCCAGCCTTGTGGCAAGGCAGGATAAGGGGTCATCCTGGAGCAAACCAGCAGCCCCACTTCCAATCCAGCTCCCTGCTCATGTGCCCCTGCACCCATGGGAGGGATCTGGATGAAGCTCCTGCCTCCTGGCTTTGGCCTGGCCCAGCCCTGGCCATGGAGGGTACTTGAGGAGTGAACCAGCAAATATAAGATCTCTCTCTCTCTCTCTGTCATTATGCCTTCCATATAACACAATAAATCTTATTTTAATTGCCCACATAACGGGTGATTATGACTGATCACTTCTTCTTCTAAGAAAAAATTTGAGAGACAGAGTTCCCATTCACCGGTTCAGTGCCCAAAAGCCTGAAAATAGACCCCGGAATGGCTCTGAAGCCAGGATCCAGGAACTGAACCCAAGTCTCCCACCACGGGCGGCAGAAACCCCAAAGGCTTGAGCCGCCACAGCTGCCTTCCAGGGCCTGTATTAGCGGGGAGCTGGGGTCAGCAGCCCTAACCACTAGGCTAAAGGCCCGCGGGGTGCAACTGCTCCCGGATGCACGCACAAGAGGGCTTTGTCCAAACGCCACCAAGCAGGCAGGGGCCAGGCCTCAGGCACCGGACAGGGTCAGGAAACCCAGCCTAGGAACGCACACGCGGCTTCCCGCAAACAGGCCGACTGCGCAGGAGCCCCGGGGACGTCAGCCCCCTGGCTGCCTCTCGCCCACCCTCCGCGTTCCGGCCTCGGGAGGCGCTCCCTCGCCCTCTGCCGGCTCCTCCAAGGATCGACGCGAGCCTGCACGGCTCTCGCTCCCGGATTTTTATTTCGGTGGGTGGGGGAATCCGAGAGCCTCTTGAGCGCCCAGATTGCAAAAACCTGCAAAGGAGACAGGAAGGGTTTAATGCACGGGGGGAAATTTGAATGACAGGGGCGGGTGTCTGGCTGCAGAGCAGGGGGCAGAAGAAAATTCCAGCATAACTTTTTTGCTTTTCTTTTTTCTTTTTTTGCAGACATCTTCCTGTGGTGCTCCAGCACCGAGGATTTCCCCACGTGTGTGCGTGACTGAAGTCAGCATCAGAAATCCCAGGAGTGAAACGCCCGTGAAATATACTTAGGAACCCAGAGCTAAGGGCATCGCGAGACAGACCCGGGAACTCGACAACATACAACCGGGTGTTTTCAGAATCCGCGAGGTCTCTACCTAAGAGCTCTCCTAGCGGATCCTCGGAGCTTGGCGGTCATTGCAAGGCTAACGGGCCATCCCAGAGCCGCCAGCTGCACAGAGATCAGCGAAATCTCCTGGCTGTGTCTCCGCCCGGCACGGGAGAATGGCACCTGACCCAGACCCCGTCACTTCCGGGGAACTGTAGGTTAACGCTCGAGAGAGAAGCTAGCCCTTTGCTCCAGGTGTCGCAGATCTGGGCCTGCCCTTGACCCTCTCTTCCTCCCCCCTGCCTGGGCGGGGTGGGGGGCACCCAGGGCAGCAGACGGAGGCTGAAAGTGTCCCAAGGTGGCACCTGGGGAAGAGATGATTCCGGGATGAGAGTCCAGGATAACATCTCCATTTCCAATTGTTAACACAGGAGGAGAAGCAGCACTGCCTGCATTTCCGCGTGTGTGTGTGTGTGTACAGGCACCAACATAAACATATGAATCCCATTGACTGTGCATTTTCTAAGTCCCCTCATAATCAGATTTCCTCACTGGGGCCGGTGCTGTGGTGTAGAGGGTAAAGCCACTGCCTGCAGTGCCGGCATTCCATATGGTTGCTGGTTCGAGTCCTGGCTGCTCCACTTCCAATCCAGCTCTATGCTATGACCTGGGAAAGCAGCAGAGGATGGCCCAAATGCTTGGGCTCCTGGGCCCCTGTAGGAGACCCAGATGGAGCTCCTGGCTCTGTCCTAGCCGTTGCGACCATCTGGGGACTGAACCAGAGGATGGAAGATCTGGCTCTCTTTCTCTGCTGTCTCTCTGTAACTGACTTTCAAATAAATAAATAAATTCTTTTAACGAAAAATCCATGTGAGCAAGTATTATTTAAAGGAAAAAAAAAAGGATTTCCTCATCTACTCCAGAACGGTCACATGAAATTTATGTCACAATCTTCAGCTCCAACCTCTCTCCCTTGCAGTTAGGCTGCATGTCCTCCTGCATGCTGGCCACCTCCCCTTGGCCGGCGCACAGGAGTCCGACACAGAGCTCCTGTCTCCGCAGAGCTCTGGCTGCACCACTCCCACCCTCCAGCCTGTCTTTCAACTCCATTTTCCCATGAAGTTTTTGAGGTGCCCTTGTATGGAAGATCTCAAAGAAAAGAGGGCCCAGGGCTGAACCTTGCTAATCAGAGGAGACTTAACAGGGGAGGCTGGGAAGGTGAGGGGGGAGGGAAGGGGGGGAGAGAGAGAGGTGAGCCCAGCGAGTCACAGAATGGGAGAGAAGAGGGCTCCCAAGGAGACCGGAGGTCAGTGAGGTGCAAAGCCGCTGAGAAGGAGAAGTTTCAGGTTTGAGACACACTCCTTGGAAGTGGCGATCCGGAGGGCATGGGTGGAGACATCGAGAACATTTTTGGGAGAGTACTGGGTGTGAAACCTAGTTGCAGAAAAGTTGAAAAAGAATGGAGGTCACCAGCAGTGTAGAGGAGATTTTTGAATGCATGAGAAATAGCTTACGGGGGTTCCCTAACACACACACAGAGATACACACATGCACACACACACATGCACGAATATGCACACATGTGTACACACATGCACACACATATGTACACACATATCTGCACATGTATATACACATATACACATATGCAAGCACATATAAATACACAATACACATCCACACATTCATACATACACAGTAAGCACACATACACACACGTATACACACATTCACACATATACACAGTATACACACATATAATACATATACACATATTTACACATATACATACACACAGTGTACATACATATAATACACACATATACATATATTCATGAATAGTCATACACACATATACACAGTATACACAGATATGATACACACATATACACATTCACACACATACACACATAATACACACATATTCACACATACACATATACATACATAAATATATAGCAGCAAGTGACAGACTATTTCAAAGATATCTGAGAGGCCACCATCGTATCCCCTTGCGGAGAAACTGGTTCCTTAGAGACCTGGCTCCTAAACGCCCAAGTCCAGAGCAGTGAAGATAGGACCAAGCCCACTCCCGCTTGCCAGGGGCAGGGGGGCTGCTCCCACCTCACTCCTTGCTGTGACGCATGTCATTTCTGCCATGCAAGTTCTCCTGGTGCCCAGGAGGAACAAGAAGACCAACAAGGAAGAGCGAGTAGAGGGGCCGGCGCTGTGGCATAGTGGGTAAAGCGGCTGCCTGCAGTGCCGGCATCCCATATGGGCTCTGGTTTGAGACTGGCTGCTCCACTTCCAATCCAGATCTCTGCTGTGGTCTGGAAAAGCAGCAGAAGATGGCCCAAGTCCTTGGGACCCTGCACCTGCGTGGGAGACCCAGAAGAAGCTCCTGGCTCCTGGCTTCGGATGGGCACAGCTCCTGCCATTGCAGCCATCTGGGGAGTGAACCAGCGGATGAAGACCCCTCTCTGCCTCTCCTTCTCTGTGTAATTCTTTCAAGTAAATAAATAAATCTTAAAAAAAAGAAGAGTGGAGTTTGCCGAGACAAAGGTGATGCTCTCAGAGTGCGGGGTGTGTGTGTGTGTGTGTGTGTGTGTGTGTGATCTCCTGAGCAGGATGCCCCCTAGACGAGGGGCTGTGGTTTCATATCCTCCAGGGCCCCAGGGCAGTTCTACACAGGGTCTTCTGAGCAATTATGTAGTACCCAGACGTTCCCCGAGGCTGCTGTGAGCTCTTCCTGTTCGGGTACCTCTCATTCCTCCGCTCCCAGCTCCTTATCTCCAGCTCTCCAATCTTGCTCCTTCCAGGCTTCCTGTCTTGCCTTTGTTAAGACTGGTCCTTTCGCACATAGGCCAGTGTCCCTGGCCAGCTCCTGCCAACACTGGATGTCTCTCGTCTCTGTCAGCCCCTCCCATACAGGCCCAGTCTCCTCCCACTACTGATGGTCTTTGTTAACACCAAGTCAGCAAATAGAAAACTCTTGCTCCGAAGGGAAAACCGGGGTTCACTTCCTGCCCCTAACATTTCTGTCAACCGAAAACCACCCTTGTTATTTAGGTTTACTTGCCAACATCCTTGTCAAACACGCTGGTCTTGGGGCCAGCAATGTGGCAAAACAAGTTGGGCCACCACCTGCAGTGCCAGCATCCCATATGGGCGCCAGTGGCTGCTCCACCTCTGATCCAGCTCTCTGCTATGGCCTGGGAAAGCAGTGGAAGATGGCCCGAGGCTTTGGGCCCCTGCACCTGAGTGGGAGACCTGAAAGACGCTCCTGGCTCCTGGCTTCAGATCACTGCAGCTCCGGCCATTGCAGCCATTTGGGGAGTGAACCAGCAGATGGAAGACCTCTCTCTCTCTCTACCTCTCCTTCTCTCTGTGTAGCACTGGCTTTCAAATAAATAAATAAATCTTTAAAAAACAAAACAAAACATGCCAGTCTCATCAGCATTGATAGCGCATTCTTGAATGGGAGCCTTTCCTGTATCACACTTGGCAAATATTCTTTTTATGTTATTTACTTGACACACACACACACACACACACACACAGGTCCATCCACTGGTTCAGTCCCCAAGGCCTACGATGAGCAGGGCTAGCATGAACCAAAGCTGAGAGCTAGGAGCTCAATCCAGGTCTCCCAGGTGGGTGGTGGGAACTCGGCCACTGGAGCCATCGCCACATCCTCCCAGGCTCTGCACAGGCAGGAGGCTGGAGTCAGGGCCCGGAGCTGCTGTTGAACTCAGACACTCTGACGTGGATGTGGGAGTCTTAGCTGCTGAAGGCCAGTGCCTTAGCAGGTGCTCTTAACATCCTGCTGCGGCCCCCTCATCTGCAGACTCTGCCTTGCCTGTGAGTTTAACGCTTTCCCTCCCCCTTGCTTTCTGAAAGGCAGCAGCCAGCCAGCATCTCCCTGACCCAGCATCACGCTGTGCATCAGCTCGCCTGACTAAGCCTTGTTCCTGGGAATTTCTTTACGGAGGAAATCAATGGTTCAACCCAGAGGCAGAGTCCTGGAGAGTGTCCTGTCCAAGCTGTAAGGGCCTGGGTGGAAGGACAGGTGGAGTCAGAAGCAACTCACTGTCTTCCAGCCAGAACGTCCTCATTCTCCCCTTGCCCTTGGCCTTGGGCTAGATAGAACGTACGCCCTTGGCCCTCTCGGGTCCTGGATTCACACTGGAGCTGCACCACCGACTCTCCTGGGTCTGCATTTCTCAGGGTGCATAACTGCACTAGCCAAGTTCATGTTTCTTATGGTCAACGCCACCTCATGCACACAGCCAGCCACGCAGCTCTCAGTGACTCGGGCTGCGAAACGCACTGGTGGGCACTTCTGCAGGCGTGTGGCCATCACAGAGGCGGGACACTGACACAGCCTTGGATGGTGCCTAAGTCAGAAACCGGAAGTGGACTCTTGATGCAAACAACTCTGAACAGAAGGCGCTCTGAGGTGCTGCCGGCACAACCTGGCGCAGTTTGGCATGAGTTCTCTTTCTCTCTACGTAAGAAGGAGTACACTCTGAGATAATGATGATCACCAGCAACACAGCTGGTGCCTTTTTTGCTCTTAGCTTTCTGGGCACTTGCTTCCTAGTGCTTCTCTGGCCTCTTCCAAGTCTCTCTCCTCCTAGGCAGCTCCCTGGCCCACTCATGACGGGCACCTGCCTGTGTGGAGCTGCCTATACTCTCCCGTGAATGCATATTCACTCTCTCGAAATAAATCTTGCTGTCACTTGGGAATTGCACTTATGCCTCTGCTTGGAATTCTTGTCACTAGGGAAGCAAGAACTTTGGAGTAAAAATTAAGATATTGACTTCCACGACAAAAGCATGCATTTTATTGAGTCACAATGTGTGTGTGTGGGGGGAGACAAGCACTTTCCAGAATCATAGGTGCAACCCAGGGGCCTGTGCTGCCTGTGCTACAACAAAGAAATCTTGTGCGGAAGAGCATCCGTGAGTCAGTCACTTACGAATTACACTTAGAATAACCCACTGTCGTTGTCATGAGCTAGCTCTCTTGTGAAGGACCTACAGCAGAATTTAATTCAGAGTTCATAAGAGTAACCAAAGCAACACCACCCACAAACCTATGACCAATGCATTGCACGGTGGCGTTACTGTCACTCAACACTCGGCAACAGGAACGCCACAGCTGTGTTATCATCTCATGCATGTGGTCCATACGTTCTTATGTGGTCATGACTGTAAGCGTATATTCCATTGCTTCTGTTTCTTTGGAGAACCCTAGTGCTCTGGGTAATAAGATCATTGTCTTCTCCCTGGCGCAGCTGGATGCATGCGTCTGTGAATGTCTTCCTCTTCCTCATGTCCACTACTATTGATTTATTCCCCATGAATTCGTGACCAACAGCCCTATCACTCAGGGAGCTTATCCAACACAGGCCCTTTCTCCATAGGGCCTGCCACAGCCTTCTTTACTAGCAACACTGGGCAGCCCTGCAGCCCAATGCTTGGGGGCTGAACAGCAAAATCACCAAGAGAAAGCACAGAGATGTGGAAGACATAGCACTGAGCAGATGGTGACAGCGATGCTGGTGTACAGTCTGGGATGCTGGCGTCACGAGTGGCAGCTTTACCCACTGTGCCACGACGCCAGTCCTGGCAGCACCATTTTCCGGATCAATAGCTGTATCCTGGGTACCCACACATGTGCTGTGTTGCTACGATAGGATGATCATTTCCAGAAGAACAATGGTCCTTCAAGTCACTACTGTGTCCCAAGACCTGTGTTCTTTCTGCTAAGGCTGGGAGTATTTGGGAATGTTCTATTGCTCTTTGCTTCCTTTCTTAGCTGAAGGCACACCTCGGCAAGTTGTCTCGTCATGTCTCATGGACAAAACCTTTCCTCTGACCACTAAACTGCAAAGGAAGCTGGGAAATAAGATGTCCAGTCTCCGGGTGGGTATATGGTGTAGGGGTGAAGCTGCAACCCACATCGGAGTACCTTGGTTTGAGTCCCCACTCTCTTCCGATTCCAGCTTCCTACTGGTGCGAACTCTGAGAGGCAACAGGTGATGGCTCAAGTACTTGAGTCCCTGTCAACCATGAAAGAGATCTGGATGGGAGTCCTGGGCTCCTGGTTTCAGCCCTAGCTGTTGCAGGCATTCAGGGATAGGATCAGTGGTTGGGGAGCTCTCCCTCTGGCTCTCTTGCTCTCACTGTAAATCTATGTCCCTCTGAATTTCAAATAGATTAAAAAAATTTTAAGCTTCCAGACTCTATAGTGGAAAATAAAGGTGAAAACATCTGGCAATGATGCATGGACCCCAAAGTGAGCTGGGGTCCATCCTTAGTGAATGGTGTCGAGGGCAGCATGGCATGTCCACTCCTAAAACTGTCTCTGCAGAGGACAGTATGGGGTCTTCAAACAACAGGAAGTTTCTCATCAGAGCAACCCTGTCCAGGGTCCCCGTAACCACTGGGGGTCCCACTGTGGCATTCAGAGATGCAGAGCAGCCCTGGATTTCTCTCAGGTGCTAGGAGCAGAGTGTGGGCCCGCTTCCCACGGGGACAGAGGCTCCTCAGGGCAGACAGACAAGCTCCCCCGCCCTCTGAGCAGGACGCAAGCCAACTGCTTCAGTGCCCAGCTCGTGTTGTCCTTTCTCTTATCCCACAGGGCACGGAAAGCACCGGCCCCCGCCCACCGCTTCTCGCTGATGGGAACACGGTGTCACCGCAGCCGCTCCATCTCCTGGAACCGCCCCTCCAGTAGATTCTTTGTTCCAAGAAACCGCAGGTGTTCATTGTTGAAAAGTGACTGCTCTCCCAATCCATGGACTGTCATCAATCAGTGTTCTGTTTTTCATTTGTTATTTTTTAATTAAATAATCTATTATCTGAGGGACGGCCACTGTGATGCAGCAGCTTAAACTTTCCCTGGGGATGCCTGCGTCCCACATCGGAGTGCTGGTTTGCACCTGGCTGCTCTGCTACCAATCCAGCTCCCTGCTCACATGTCTGGGAAGGCAGTGGAACATGACCCGAGTGCTTGGGCCCCTGCACCCATGTGAGAGACCCAGATGGAGTTCCTGGCTCCTGGCTTCAGCCTGGCCAAAACCCAGCTGTTTATGGATATTTGGGGGTGAATCAGTGGATGGAAGTGCTCTCTCTGTCTCCCTTTCAAATAAATCAATCTTTTAAAAAGTTATTTGAGGGGAGCCGGCACTGTGACACAGTGAATAAAGCCACAGCCTGCAGCACCAGCATTCAATATGGGTGCCAGTTCGAGTCCTAGCTGCTCCTCTTCTGATCCAGCTCTCTGCTATGGCCTGGGAAAGCAGAAGATGGCCCAAGTGCTTGGGCCCCTGCACCCACGGGGGAGACCCGAAAGAAGCTCCTGGCTCCTGGCTTTGGATCAGCTCAGCTCTGGCACTGCAGTCATTTGGGGAGTGAAGCAGCGGATGGAAGACCTCTCTCTCTCTCTCTGGCTTAACCTCTCTCTGTAACTCTTTCAAATAAAATAAAATAAATCCTTTAAAAAAGTTATTTGAGAGGCAGAGAGACAGACTTGCACACAGACAGAGATCTCCCATTGGCTGGTTCACTCCCTAAGCGTCTTCAATGTGCAGGAATGGCCATGGCTTCAACCAGGAACTAGAAATTCATCCCCAGCCTCCTACGTGGTCATCAGGGACCTGATTATTGAGTCATCACAGCCTTCCAGGGTCTGCAACGGCAGGAAGCTGGAATCAGGAGCCAGCAGCAGGGTTCAAAGCCAGGGACCCTGACAGGAGACATGAACATGCCGGCTCCTCGGACCTTTGCCACCTATCCAGAATGTCACATCGGTGGAGTCACACAGCCTATTACCACTTGGCCTTGAAGGTTCCTCTGTGTCTTTTTAGAGCTTGATTGCCCCTTTCTCTTGAGTCCTCCCCTATGGGTGGCAGGGACCCGGGTACTAGGCCATCTCCCCACTGCCTTCTCAGGCGCATCAGCAGGGAACAGGATGGGAACCAGAGCAGCCAGGACTTACGCTGGCGATCCAATCCGGGCTGTGGCCTAACCCGCTGAGCCACGCCGCCAGCCCCTCACTGACGTTTTAATTTGCATATCCCTGATGGCATATGACGTGGAGGCAGCTCTCCATGTGCTTCATGGTTGGCCACCTGGCTTTCTTTCCTGAAGTGTCTGTTAAGATCTCTTGCCCACTTTTTGTTTGTGTGCTCGTGGTCAGGTCTGAAGAGCTCTTTGTATACCTGGGGAACGGTCTTTCACCTGCAGCATCTTGCAGAGATGTGCTCCCTGTCCATGGACTGTGTTTTCATTCTGTTGACAGTGGGTGTCTCCTTGGACAGGGGAGCAAAGATGGAAAAATGGGGAAAAGATCACCTTATTTAAGATTTGTTTATTTATTTGAAAGGCAGAGTTACAGAGAAAGGAGAGAGAGAGAGAGAGAGAGAGAGAGAGAGAGAGAGAGATCTTCCATTTGCTTGTTCACTTCCCAAATGGCCACAACAGCCAGGCCTGGGCCAGCCTGAAGCCAGGAACCTGGAGCTCCATCTGGGTCTCCCACATGAGTGGTGGCAGGGGCCCAAGCACTTGGGCCATCTTCTGCTGCTTTCCAGGCGCATTAGCAGGGAACTGGATTGAAAAAGGAGCAAGGTGGACTCTTAACAGCTCCCATATGGAATGCCAGCTTAGTTTCCACATAAATGGTGTGGAAACAACTGGACATCCTTATGCAAAAAACAAACAAACAAACAAAAACTCGACACAGGTCTTAGTCTCTTCTCAAAAAAGAACACAAAACTATAAAACTCTTGGAGGATGACACAGAAGAAAGTCCACATGACCTTGGGCTTGGTAATGGCTGTCTGGATGGAACATCAAAAGGCATGAGCCATGTAAGAAAGATCTGATAAGCTGGACTTCATGAAAAGGAAAACTTTCTGCTCTTCCATGCATACTTATAGACTAAGGAAATGAGCCACGGTCCCAAAGAGGTTGGATATGAAAAGGAGACTTGGTAGAGCAAGATCTTGGAGGAACTCACATGGGCTCCAGTTTCAAGGTGGAGATCTGAGCAGCCTGACATTTGGAGACCAGTGCAGGCAAACCGGGAGAAAGGGAGAGACAGAAGATGGTGTGATGGCCAGTCATCTCTCAGTGGAGCAACAAGGCCAGATCCCCAGATGACAGTGGGCCAGTGGGCAGCGGCTGCTGTAGTCACGATTCCAAAGAGTGCCAATGCCACCCAGCCCGGCCTCCCCTGGGGATGCTGGCCTGGGCATCGGGGCATGCCGGCCTTGAGTGGCAGGATGGAGTCCTTTAGGGCTCTCTGGGTTTCTGAGAATCAGGAACATCTCCCATGACCTCACTGAGAGCAAGATTTCTTGACCTTGGTGTCATTCCCCATGGGAGCCAGATAATGGGGGAGGGTTGTGCAGTGAATCGTGCAGTGTTCAGCAGCTCATCTGGCCTCCATCTGCTGGCTACATCCACCTCCACCCCACTGGTTATGCCAACCAGAAATACCTCCAGGTGTTTCCCAATGTCCCTTATGGGAGGGAGGCAGAGCCACTCAGGTGGTAGTCACATATGTTCAGGCTTCCTGGAAATATCCTGCCCTACGTATCTTTGTGGAGGGCACGGGGTGAGGGGTGTAGAACCCTTTGACCTTGGAGTAAGGAAGCCATTCCTACTCTCAGGTGCCAGCAATGCAGGTGCACAACCAGCTGATGTTAAAGCCCTTGGGCCATCATCTGCTGCTTTCCCAGGCATATTAGCAGGGAGCTGGCTCAGAAGTGGAGCAGCTGGGACTTGAACTGACACTCATAGGTGATGCCGGCATCACAGGCCACATCTTAACCTGCTGAGCAGCCACGCTGCTCCCCATCCCCACCCCCATCTTTTAAATGACTTCCCACAATCCTCAGCTTGGAGAAGAAAAGATTTATCTCCCCAGATAGGAGTCCCCTACAATCCGAAGACAAATGTTCCCTCTTCTCTTGTAGATTTTTTTCCAGCATTTTTTCCCTTTTGCTATCTCAAGATACAGCGTTAGAGTGCACCCACAAAACTAAGGTATGCATGTGATTCTTCATTTTCATCAGATCTGTCCCAAAGCATTCCGTCTTCTCTTCTGGGATCTTCCTGGCCCCCTGGCCACCTCATGGGTGGGGGGCTTGCTGACTCCCATGGCTCCGCAGGCATGGCACTGGGGCGTGGGGACTCAGAGACAAAAGGTGTGTGTGCCCTACCACGGAGGAGCTCATCCCAAGGAAATGGTCCAGTATCCATCCATCTGCAGAGCCAGCATGGAACAGAAGGTTGACATGGGGGCAGAGGAGGAGCCCAAGGTCAGAAAGGCGTGTCAGGGGTGGGGACATTTTGGCTGACTCTGAAGGAAGGGTGCTCAGAGTTCAGGCAGCCCAGGGAGAAAGAGCACGGGGCTGGGAGAAGGGATGGTGCGAACTGATCCTGAAGGTGTAACCACAGCTTGTACCTGAAAGCCTTGGAAAAGATGGACGTGGTGCAGTGATCACAGTGAGAAAATAAATACGTATGTATGTAGAAAGAATAATCACATATCGCTTCTCAGCCTTTTGGCTAAGATCCAGTGCAGAAAGAATATTCACAAAAATATTGAGATGCCAACTTATGAATTATTTTTAAAAGTTTCTACATTTCCTGTTTTGTTTATAAGCGTGCATTTTTTAAAAGATTTAAGTGTATTTATTTGAAAGACAGAGTTAGAGAGAGAAGTAGAGACAGAGAGAGAGGTCTTCCATTCGCTGGGTCACTCCCCAGTGGCCGCAATGGCCAGAGCTGCGCCGATCCAAAGCCAGGAGCCAGGAGCTTCTTCAGGGTCTCCCATGTGGGTGCAGGGGCCAGACTTGGGCCATCCTTCACTGCTTTTCCAGGCCACAGCAGATTACTTGATTGGAAGAGGAGCAGCTGGGACTAGAACTGGTGCCCATTTGGGATGCTGGCGCTTCAGGCCAGGGCTTTAACCCACTGCATCACAGCACTGGCTCCATAAGCATGCATCATTATTCTCATTTATTTGAAGAGCTGAGAAACAGAGCGAGAGATAAAAATCATCCCTCCACTGGTTCATTCTCCCAAATGGCTACAACAGCCAGAACTGGGCCAGGCCAAAGCCAGGAGCCAGGAACTCCATCCGGGTCCCCCATGCGAGAGGCAGGGACCCAAGTAGCTGGACTGTCACCTGCTGCCTCCCCAGGTGCGTTAGCAGTGAGCTGGATGGTGTTGTGCTGCATTCATTAATTCCAAAGAAGCCACCCAGAGGTCTACCTGGGAGAGACGTGGGTGTATTCTGCTCCCTGTGGCCCGGCCACAGGGCACAGTGTTAAACCACACAGGGACCGGCAAGCACCACTGGCTGTCGTTGTCGAAGCCGCTGGACATGTTCTGGAAGCCACAGCTGTGTCGGGCGTGCGTGGGTGCCCCCACCAGATGGTATGTAAGGTACTGGGGGTGGGAGGCAGCCTAGCCCAGACCCCCAGGGAGGCAGAATGCTTTTATCTCATGGTGGGGGTGGTCGGGAATCAAACTCCTGTTGCTAGAAGCAACTTCCTTTTAAACAGAAAAGTTTGTTTATTTAGTGTTGCATTCTGGGACGGGCTGACTTTGTAATACAGAACAACATTCTCCCCTGCTGTGCTGTTCATGAAAGCGTGGTGGGCACAGCGGGCTAAAGTGATTCCCCAGTGGGCTCTCTGCTCCATTAGGAGTGAACCAGCAGATGGAAGGTCCCTCTCTCTCTGTCTCTTCCCCCTCTTTGTCACTCTGCCTTTCAAATAAATAAAATAGGGGCTGGCATTGTGGCTGAGCGGATAAAGATGCCGTCTGCGGTGCTAGCATTCCATATGGGCGGCTATTTGCGTCCCGGCTGCTGCGCTTCTGATGCAGCTCCCTGCTAACGCACCTGGGAAATCAGTGGGCGATGACCCAAATCCCTGGGCCCACTTATGTGGGAGACCTGGAGGAAGTTCCTTGCTCCTGGCTTCTGCCAGACACCCATCCCTGGCCATGTGGCCATTTGGGGAGTCAATCAGTGGGACAGAAGTGTTCCCTCTCTCTCTCTTTCTAGCTCCTTTCTCTCTTTCTGAGGGGTTGATAATTCTCATGTGTGGTATGATGAAACCCATGTCAGATTCTGTTGTAAGGCAAACATGGAAATGCAGGAATAATTCTGACCCTCACATATGTGCCCAAACTGGGAAAACTCTAGCCTGAGAAAAATTATAAAGAAAAACACAACCCTAGTAAGCTATGCTCCTATCACTATGCCACATCAGTAAGCAGTGCAACAGATTCTGTAACACTGGCGCTGAAGGCTGGAGTCTGGCCTGACAGTTAGGACTTCCACATCCTGAACTGGAATGCGTGGGTTCAAGCCTCAGTTCCGGCTCCTGACTCCATCTTCCTGCGAATGCAAGCCCTGGGAAGCAGCAGGTGATGGCTCCAGGACTCAGGTCCCTGCCACTCATGTGGGAGACATGGACGGAGTTCTTGGCACCTGGCTTTGGCCCTGGCGCAGCCCTGACTGTGGAGTGAATCAGCAGATAGGAGACCTCCCTCTCTCTCTGCCTTTCAAATAACTAATAAAAAATAATACATTGGAGACTTTCTTTTAAAAAATAAAATAAAAGGTACTATCCAATAGTTAAAAAACCCAGACTGGTGTTGACTGTGCACACAGCAGTGGCTCCCTCTCTGCCCACCTCCTCCTTAGTCCAAGCCAAACAAACTTCTCCAGGAAATTTGCTCCCAGTAAGTGGATAAAGGCCCCCCAAATCAATGACAGAAACAGAACTGACACAGATGCCTGCTGCTGCATGGATTTGTAAAAAAGCATCCTTCAAACAGATGTGGAAAACCAGGAGAATTATCCAATCCTTTCATTAAGAGTTCACGTTTCCAGAGAGGAAGCCCTTGTTTCTGGCTGGGCGAGTTCTGTAAGGTGCTGGATCTTCCGAAGGCACTCAACAGGAATTAAATCAATGTGGAGACAGGGAAGGGAAGAGGACACATCTGTGTTTGGGGTCTGTGGACCGTCTCAAGCGATTGAGAAGTGTTCTGTTTCTGGGGGCATATCTGGCACGCTCTCTTCCCCCTTGTGTTTATACTCATGTGTAGTTAAGGGCGAATTCAACCCATATGCTACTGATTTAATTATTCTGGACTCACCACAGCATTGCTGGGTGAAAGTGATTTGAGTGCCAAGAATCTTGCAAATTTCCTAACAAACTTTGAAGCTGCTTTTTAAACTTTTTTTTTCTTTCCCTAAGAACTATGACATTTAGTTTTGTTCATCCAAAAATTCTGAGAATTTTTCCAAGGACACATGTGGACTTTGACGCACAGCTGTGTAAGTATGTAGCCGCAACTTGGGGTGGTGAGCAGCAAAAACGATGACACAAATTAAACGGCACTAAATTTTGGTTATTCTGCATGCCTGTTACATAACTGACCAAAATGACATGGGTCCCAAAATTAGATCATTCCAGGAATGATTAAACTCTAGAAAACTCTCTTCTTGGTCCAAATGAATTAAAAATATTGAGCGTGAGTACACACAGGTCACTCTGCTCTCATAGCACAGGGCTTCAGGAATGACTGCCCCATTCCCAAATTAGAGACCCTCCCCCTTCCTAGAAACTTTTCCCCCACCCCCCAATTCACAAGTGGCTATTGGGCTGGGTGGGCACATAACTCTAATGCAGCTCACCAAGGTTTCTTGCACTTTTATTTAGTTAGTTAGTTAGAAATTTATTTATTTGAAAGGCAGAGTTACAGAGAGAAAAAGAGGGAGAGACAGAGTTTCCGAATGCTGGTTCACTCCCCAAATGACTGCAGCAGCCAGGGCTGGGCCAGGCTGAAGCCAAGAGCCCAGAACTCCCAGAACTCCATCCAGGTCTCCCACATGGGTGGGGGGGGGCCCAAGGACTTGAGCCACCTTCTGCTGCTTTTGCAGGTGCATTAGCAGGGAGCTGGATTGAAAGTGGAGCAGCCGGGATTCAAACCGGTGCTCGTATGGGATGCTGGCGTCTCATGCAGCTGCTTAACCCGCTGTACCACAACACTGGCCCCTCTTGCTGACAGAATGAATTGGAAACATATATAGGGATGATACACAGATACAGACAGATGTAGAGACGAGAGATGTAACTCTTTCAAATAAACAAATCTGAAAAAAAATTAATGTGCTATTCTCCTCTAAAAGTTGCTACACCCTATGCATTTTAGAACCTGAGGAATTCTGTGTGTAGTTATACTCTGATGGAGTCAGAGTGAGAGAGAGCGCGCTTGCCTGTTAATGGAACGAGCAGAAAGGATGGCTCATATCCATTGCTTTCAATGTAGAGAAAAGAGAGTGTATAAGGAGACGTTGAGAATATTTATAAGGACTAGTTTAATACAGGGACCAAGTTATATTACGACAGTCAGTACCTATGCAATTGAAAGAATAACACAAATTTCTAAATCATAGAAGAGCTAAAGACCAAGTTCCATTGGGATGGTCGGATCTAATTTTTGCAAAATGAGCTGTTTTTCCAAGGACAAGGTTACGGATTAGAAAGCCCTGTTGCTGGAAAGGTCATAAAGAATGAGTGGATTGGCATTCGGGGACATGGGGGGGGGGGCTAAACTGATGTAATTTAGTATTTCCCATAAATTCATCTTCGTTGCCGTCACCAGCACTGTGGTCCTGTTACACTTGTGGCGTAGTCTCTTCCGCAAGTCAGTAGGTACTTGTTAACACCATGCTATGCTCATACTATGGCATGTGAAATGGCATATTCACTCCCAAACACGCACATGAATGAGATGCAGAAACGGAATGAAGCGCACAGTACACGTTTTTCTCTCCCATCTGCCCAGGAGAAGGCAGGTGGATTGGTGAAGGGACTTGGAAGCCCAGGGGGAGGCACTGGAAGAGAGAACTCAGATCCTGCAGAGGCCCCAGCCAACAGGGGGGCAGTCTCTGCTGGGAGACTGCCCCGCAGCTGGTCCTGGGTCTCCTTATTCAGACGTCTCCCAACGCCCAGGTGCTACTGCTATGCCCGCGCGGGTGAGCGGCCTGGGTTCCTGTCTTCCTGCAAGAAAGGATCCAGATGTGCGACAGGGACGAGGGGTGAGCAGGGTGCCCAGGTCTGCCCCAGCAGAGCGTCTGGAAGGCACGGGTGCCTCTCACACTGGGTGAGCCAGCTGGGAGGCTCAGGACCCAGCTGAGTGCTGAGTGCACAGTCGTGTCCAGTTCTCCTGGGCCAGCGTTCGCTGAGTGTGAGGTAGCGAACGTTCCTCTGGGAATGTTCACACTGCGAAAGCCACCAGGCACCGCGCAGGACTGAGGTGTGACTCTCGACTGCTGGAGAGGCACAACCCTGCCCTTCCCACGGGGCTTCCCTTGGGTTCTCCCACTCACATTCACTCACACACACACACGCTCACATACACAAATGTGTACACAGTCACACATGCGTGTGCACAAGTGTACTCATACACACCACACTCATACACAAACGTGCACATTCACATACACTGTCACACGCATGTGCATAGACGTGTACCCACACACCGCACTCACATACACAAACGTGCACACACAGATGCATATTCACACACACTCACATACAGAAACGTGTACACTTACATGTGTGTGCACACGTGTACTCATACACTGCACACACAACCGTGCAGTCACACGCAGACACCCACCCTCGCAAGTGTGTACACACATGTACGCACACAAACATGCACACACTACACGTGTCCACACACGTGCATGCACACATTCACACACACGTGTAGCCATACACACCACACTCATACACAAACGTGCACTCCTACCTACTATCACACGTGTTCACACACATGGATGCACACACTCGCTCACATACACAAATGTGCGCACAGATGCACACATACCCGCTCACATAAATATGTACATTCACAGTCACACACGTGTCCACACGTGTACTGACACACCACACTCACATACAGACGTGCACACACATAGATGCACACTCACACATGCGCGTGCACCAGGCGCGGGCTGGCCTCTACCGGCCCGAGGCAGCAGCATGAGGATGAAGAAAAGGGCTCGAGGGCCGTGTGCACGGAAACGTAAACTACGCCGCCCGCCTCCGTGCTCTCAGAAACTAAAAGTAACAATAATCCAGATCCCTGACTCATTATTTTTCTTTTCTGCAAATTCCCAAGGATCTTGTATCATTTTCCCTTCACACTTTTTAAGAAGTCTGGCAGCGCCTGAGCTGCGCTCGCTCTGCCCGCTCACGCCAGGGGCGCGGTGCGGGTGCGTGGACGCGGACCGCGGGCGTCCTCTCCCGGGCCCGCAGTCAGTCCGCGGCTCCCTGGCTCCCCGGAGTGAGGAGGCGGCGCAGTCCCTCAGCCCGCCAGCAGGGGGCGGCCGACCGCCGCTCTCCACCGCTCGCGGAACCGGGCTGGACGCAGCCGGCGTCCTGGCTTCACGCGGGTGGGAGCCCGGCGTGGATGCAGGCGGCGCCCTTTGTTCCGCGTGGGGAGCCGCTCGCTCTTACCCTCTGATCATCAGAGACCGTGCCCACGGACAGCGAAAAATAATGTTTCACAGATCAGCTGGGGCCTGCGTGTGGCCCGGAGGGTTAGGCCGGCACCCGGCTCTTGTCCTGGCTGCTCTCTGCTAATGACCTGGGAAAGCAGCGGACTCGCGTGGGAGACCCGGGAGAAGCTCCTGGCTCTGGCCTGGCCCAGCCCCTGCCGTTGTGGCCATTGGGGAGTGAAACAGCGGATGCAGGACCTCTGTCTCTGGGACTCTGCCATCCAAGGAAATAAACATTTAAGAACGGCTGCTGCTGCACCAGGCACCGGAAACAGACAAGGAGGTGTTACCATCAAGGGGGCCGCCGAGGTTCACAGGCAGAGGAGCTTGCTGGGGACCCTGCATCTGGCGGCCCCGAAATGCCCAGCTTTCTCTACTCTTTCACGACTGTGTCCTGGCCAATTACTAATCTATGTGAGAGACCAGAATATTACTTAAAAATATTTTAGAGGCAGGCATTTGGCAGAGAAGTAACCAGGGCCTGGGATGCCTACATCCCACACCAGGGGCCTGGTTCTGTCCTGCCTCTGCTGCTGAGTTCAGTTCCTGCCAGTGTGCACCTCAGGAGCAGTGAGGTCCTTGTCGCACATGTGACAGATCCAGATTCCTCTTTTCAAAGAGGATGAGCTGGCTAGAGGGACACTGGTCATCTGTAACTTTCTTACTGATTGAGCTAGAGACACCCATAGTCTGAACAAAGCCCCAGGAGGAAATGATTTCCTCTGATGATGAAATATTAACATCATGTGTCAAAAACGGCAAGTTACTGAAAACACAGGAATATTGTCCATAAAAGTGTTCTCATCATTAGGCTCTAGCCCACTTGTTTCAAATGGTTCACATATTGTAGCCAAAATTCTGTAAGCTTTTTTTCTGTGTGTATTTTTTGTTGATTAGTTTTTAAGGAATTTAACTTCATAAGTACAACTTTAGGAATATAGTTATTGTATTGCTTTCAAAATTTTTTTTATCTTTTTTTTTATACAGTCTCAACATGACATATCATGCAGAAGAAAAACTAAACATTCAACATAAACCACCCCTTCCCTTCCCCACCCCCACATGCTTTCAAAATTTTTAATGTATTTTCCCAACTTTTGCTTAGTACCTTGTTCCCAGTAGTCAACAGGTTCAATAACAATAACCATAACCCCGAGATGCTTACTGAAAAGTTTCTGCCTCTACACTGAAATCTGGTGTGACGACGAGCAGCCAGATTTACAGCGTCTAGCCCTTCCTGCACGCGGGGGCACCCGCGTATGCTGCTGCTGAGGTACACATTGTATATCAGCACCACAGACAGCCTGGGCAAGCTATTGTTAAGAAACGGGCCGGTGCCGTGGCTCACTAGGCTAAGCCTCCGCCTGTGGCGCCGGCACACCGGGTTCTAGTCCCAGTTGGGGCACTGGTTCTGTCCCCATTGCTCCCCTTCCAGGCCAGCTCTCTGCTGTGGCTCGGGAGTGCAGTGGAGGATGCCCTAAGAGCTTGGGCCTGCCCTGCACCCACATGGGAGACCAGGAGGAAGCACCTGGCTCCTGGTTTTGGATTGGCGCAGTGCGCTGGCTGTAGCGCACCGGCCGTGGCGGCCAGTTGTGGGGTGAACCAATGGAAGAAAGACCTTTCTCTCTGTCTCTCTCTCACTGTCTAACTCTGCCTGTCAAAAAAAAAGGGGGGGGGGCAAAATCATGTGTAAAGATCAGGGTCATGGGGTGGACTTCAGTTCCCTCTGCGTCTGGGACACAGCCACATGGGAGACGTCAGGACTTCTTCAATGAAGAATACCTGGGGTCAGCCTTCTTCAACCTGTTTTAGGTCTCCCAGCAGGGTGCAGGGGCCCAAGGACTTGGGCCATCTCCTGCTTTCTTCCAGGCACATGAGTCTGGAGCTGGATCAGAAGCAGAGCAGACAAGACTCGAACCAGCACCCATATGCTCTGCACACTCACTCCTTTTTTGTTGTTGTTGTTTTTTATTTTTATTTTTGTTGTTTTTTAAAGACTTACTTATTTGAAAGGTAGAGTTATAGAGAGGCAGAAGCAGAGGGAAAAAGAGGTCTTCCATCTGCTGGTTCACTCTGCAATGGTCAGAACTGCACTGATCCAAAGCCAGGAGCCAGGAGCCTCTTCTGGGTCTTCCACGTGGGTGCAGGGGCCCAAGAACTTGGTTCATCTTCCACTGCTTTCTCAGGCCATAGCAGAGAGCTGGATCAGAAGTGGAACAGCCAGGACTCGAACCGGTGCCATATGCGATGCCAATATGCAGGCACGGCTTTACCCACTACACCACAGCACTGGCCCCTAGTACATTCACTTCTTATTCCGGCATGGGGGTTGTTAGGGGTTGATGGAATGTTCATCCTAACTCTTCCTGGAAGAAGACTCCTGGGTGGTGTGAGTAGCGAAATGTATTAAAAGGTGGCAGCATCCATCACCATAACCACCCTCACCAACACACTGGCCTTCTACACAGGGGTTAGGAGCTCTTCCAGGTCTGTGCCGCGCCTCTGCATCCACAAGGGAACAGGCCTGCTCTTTGTAACTTTTATGACAGCATCTGTGTAGGAGCATTTCCGGCCCTGGATGCTGAAAGAGAAGGGCTCTGTTGAAACTGACTGAAGAAGCCTGACCCCAGATACTCCTCACTGAAGAAGTCCTGCTGTCACCCATGCGGCTCTGTCCCAGGTACAGAGGGAACTGAAGTCCACCCCATGACCCCGTGATCCTGTTCTTTAGAGATGATTTTGGCCCCTTTCTTTCCTTTTCTTTTTTTTTAAGTATTCATTTATTTATTTGAAAGTCAGAGTTACACAGAGATTGAAGGAGGGGCAGAGAGAGAGAGAGAGAGAGAGTCTTCCATCTGCTGGTTCACTCCCCAATTGGTCAGGACATCCGGAGATGTACCGACCCAAAGCCAGGAGCCAGGAGCCTCTTCTGGGTCACCCATGCAGCAACAGGAGCCCAAGGCCTTGGGCCATCTTCTACTGTCTTCTCAGGCCATAGAAGAGAGCTGGATCAGAAGTGGAGCAGCTTCTGGGACTAGAACTGGTGCCCATGTGAGATGTCGGCACTGCAGGCGGCAGCTTCACCTGCTACACCATAGCACCGGCCCCTTTGGTCCCTTTCTTAACAACAGCTGGGCCAGGCTGTCTGTGGTGCTGATTCTCTGGGTACTCTGTGCAGGAGGGTTAGATGCTAGAAGTCTGGCTGCTGACAATCCACTTGTCACACCATACTTCAATGTAGAGACAGAAAATTTTCAGATTATGGCCGAAGGTTTATGGTCGTTGTTTTGAACCTGCTGACTACTGGCATAAAGGTGTTACCCAGTAATTGGTAAACACCTAATACATTTGGAGAAAAGTGAATACACAAGTAAAAACCTTAGGGAATTTTGGTTGCAAACTTGTGAACCATCTCAGACAAAATGGGTAGATCCTAATAACACTGTACGGACAATATTCCTGAGGTTTTTGGTAATGTGCCATTCTTGATGCATGACATTAATGTATCATCAACGGAAATCATCTTCATTCTGACTGGGTATTTCTAGCTCAACTAGTACGGAGGTGACCGCGCACATGATCCAGGGTGGGAGCTCTGCTCAGCACCTACGTAATCCTTCATCTTTCATGGGAACATCACCCAAACGTCCCCAGATCAGCCTTATTTTGGGTAAGGTTGCTCCACAGGCAGAGCTCACACATGAGGTCAGACAAGAGTTGACTGCAGAGGCCAAGAAACAAGCGTCAGTGATGAGGCTGGAGCTGAAACCGACAGCGAAATCGGATCCTGAGGCGGGGCCGGAACCATGTTCTGAGAGCGCATTCAAGTCCAAGTCCACAGTGCGGGATCTGCAGGAGGTGCAGGGATAAGGAGCTCTGTTACTATGGACGGAGGGGCTGTCTCTGTCAGGTGTGGCTCATATCACTGTTCCCACTGTAATAATAGTGATGATGATGACAGCAGCGAGGCATAAACAAGGGACTTGAGTGAGTGCCCCAGGCTGTGCTGCGCAATAAAACAGCAACTGGCCTCTGTGCTACTTTATAGCTACACTCACGTAAATGTGTGTTTTCAGCTGAATAAAATTAAAATACATGTTTTCCAATCACTAGCCACATTTATGGCTAGCAGGTACCATGCTGGTCAGCTCATGTCTTCTAATGGCTAGAATGAGAGTTTCGTCATCCAAGAGAGACAACAGTCATCACACTGCTCTTCATGACGCCTATGCCAAGTACCTGCAGAGGCACAAGACATCAAAGAGCACCAGTGGCCTGAATGGGACCAGGCTGGGGACCAAGCTGTCACCCAGCAGTTCCTGGGGACATCGGCACACTGAGTTTCCTGAGGGATGGCACATTCTAGTGTTTGCCACAGGGGCAGCTTTACCAGGAAACGAGTGCAGCCATGCTCCACCACACGCCCAGTGTGCCTGCAGAGTTTGTATTCCTTAAATAAAAGGTTTCTGGGGAGGGGAGAGTCAAAACGTCTGGCTTAGGAGGGAACACTGTGCTTAACAACTATGCACATAGACTTAAGAACAGAAATAAAGCCAAGAACTTGGACAAAGATGAAGGGAAATAGTGGCATCTTTGAGGAGTGTGTTACAGCCCACCTAACTGCACAGCAGATGTGGTCATGTTTGTATTGGGACACAGAATTAGTACAGAGATAAGACAACAGGAAAACATTGATATTCATTTCTGCCATCTGCTTGAAATGTATCTTTTTTTTAAAAAATTTATTTCTCTGAAAGAGTTTCATAGGCCGGCACCGCGGCTCAATAGGCTATTCCTCCACCTGCAGCGCCGGCACAACCAGTTCTAGTCCCGGTTGCTCCTCTTCCAGTCCAGCTCTCTGCTGTGGCCCGGGAGTGCAGTGGAGGATGGCCCAAGTGCTTGGGCTCTGCACCCCATGGGAGACCAGGAAAAGCACCTGGCACCGGGCTCCTGATCAGCATAGGCTGCCGGCCACAGCGCACTGGCTGCAGTGGCCACTGGGGGGTGAATCAACGGAAAAGGAAGACTTTTCTGTCTCTCTCTGTCCACTCTGCCTGTCAAAAAAAAAAAGTTACAGAGAGAAAGAGAGAGGTCTTTCATCTGCTGCTTCACTCCCTAAATGGCCCCAACAGCCAGAGCTGGGCTGATCTGAAGCCAGAAGCTTCTTCCGGGTCTCCCATGAGAATGCAGGGACTCAAGGACTTGGACCATCTTCTACTGCTTTCCCAGGCTATAGCAGAGAGCTGGATTGAAAGTGGAGAAGCTGGGACTCCAACCGGCACCCATATGAGATGCCGGCACTGCTGGCTGGGGCTTTAACCCACTGCGCCACAGTGCCACCCCCTGAAATGTATCTTTGCAAAAGGAGTAGCATGTTTAATTCAATTCACAGATGAGTTCATCTTTCCAAAGTTAGAAAAAAAAAATATTGAACTTAAGTGTGAGCCACAAGAATAGGGTAAAGGGGCCCACATCATGGCATAATGGGTAAAGCCATCACCTGCAGCACCAGCATCCCATATGGGCACCGGCTTACATCCCAATCCATTGCAACAGCCTTGAAAAGCAAGGAAGAATGGCCCAAGTGCCTCAGCAGTGCACCCACGTGGGAGACCCAGAAGAAGTCCTGGCTCCTGGCTTCAGATTGGCCCAGCTCCGATTGCTGCAGCCATTTGGGGAGTGAACCAGTGGATGGAAGATCTCTCTTTCTCTCTTAGTCTCTCTCTGTAACTTTGCCTTTCAAATAGATTAATAAATCTTTAATAATAATAAAAAAGAATAGGGTAATAATTCAGCAATGACAAGCATATTTTGGGAGGAGTGACCACCTGGCACAGTTAAAGAGAAAACATCATTAAAAATTGTTTTCAAGCAATTTCAGGGGTGGGTCTTTGGTAAAGGGGATAAGCTGCTGCTTGGGACACCTGGATCCCAGATCTGAGAAGTCTTGGATGCCATGCTTCCTGCTAACGCACCTGGGGAGAAGCAGTCGATGGCTCAAGCACTTGGGTCCGCGCACCACCCATGTGGAAGGCTCAGATCAAGTTCCTGGCTCCTGGTTTCAGTCTGGCTCATCGCTACCTGATGCAGGCACATGGGGTGAGAACCAGCAGGTGGGAAATCTCTCTTTCTCTGTCTCTCTCTCTTTCTCTGATACTATGTTTTTAAATCAATACATTATACACACATATGAACAAAAACAAATTTGAGACAGAAGGAAAACTGATATAGAACTAAAGAGCTCTTGAAATGTAGAATGGTTTTACAATTCTTAAATGAAATTCATGGGGCCAGCATTGTAGAGCAATGGGTTAAGACACTGTCTGACACCAGCATCCCATGACCTGCTTATTTGAGTCCTGGCTGTTCCACTTCCAATCCAGATCCCTGCTCACGTGCCTGAGAAAGCAACTAAAGATGGTCCAAGTGCATGGGCCCATGCCACCCCCATGGAAGATATGGATGAAATTCTAGGCTCAGGGCTTCATTGTGTTCATCTGGGGAGTGAATTGGAGGATGGAACTCTGCCTTTCAAATACATAAAATAAATCTTTAGAAAGATAAAATTCTGACTTATTTTCACAAATAATCACAGAGCAAAAAAGGAGAAATGCATCTACAGGAAGCTCTGGCTAACCTGGAAACTGGTTTTGATGTGTTAAACGTTGAAAGTCCACACCTAAACCAAAGAACAAGGTGGTGGCAGAGAGAATGCCCAAGGCACAAAACAAACTGAGGCTGGGGTGGGCATTTGGCCTCGCAGTTAAGCTGCCTGTTGGGATGCCCACACTCCATATCAGAGTGTCTGGCTTCAAGTCCCAGCTCCATGCCTGACTCCAGCTTCCTGCTAATGTGTACCTGGGAAGCAGCAGGTGATGGCTTGGGTCCTTGTCATTCATGTGGGATCCTGGATTGAGTTCCCAGCTCCTGGCTTTGGCCTTGGCCCAGCCCCAGCTGTTGTGAACATTTGTGGTATGAACCAAAGGATGATACCATCTGTCTGTATCTCTCGAATAAGTGATGATATAATTGGTTTTTTTTGAATCTCAGATTTGAGGGGTCAGCGCTGTGGTGTAGTGGGTAAAGCTGCCACCTAGAGTGTTGGCTTCCCATATGGGCACTGGTGCTAGTTCCAGCTGCTCCACTTCTGATCCAGCTCTCTGCTATAGCCTGAGAAAGCAATAGAAGATGGCCCAAGTCCTTGGGGCCCTGCACCCACGAGGTAAGACCTGGAGGAAGCTCCTGGCTCCTAGCTTTGGATTGGCACAGCTCTGGCTGTTGTGGCCAACTGGGGAGAGAACCAGCAGATGGAAGTTCTCTCTCTGTCTCTCTCTCTCTCTCTCTCTCTCTGCCTCTCCTTCTCTCTGTGTAACTCTGACTTTCAAATAAGTAACTACATCTTTAAAAAAAAATCTCATTTGAGGACAGAACCAACTGTTGGGAAATCTCTCCTTATATTGAGCAAAATTGACCAACCTCTCCCTGCTGCCCCAGGAATTCACAGATTTAAATACCAGAAGGGATTCTGCCTGTCTCAGAAGTCACAGAGCACACTGCTGCCATTCAGTGGGTAGTACACATGGCACGAGACCAGGCATGAAGCAGCAGCATCTGTTGGCCACATGGTGACCTGGAGAATGTATCCCCATCGAAAGCCTAGCTTACTAGGCTAATCCTCTGCCTGCGGCGCCAGCACACCGGGTTCTAGTCCCGGTCAGGGCGCCGGATTCTGTCCCGGTTGCCCCTCTTCCAGGCCAGCTCTCTGCTGTGGCCCGGGAGTGCGGTGGAGGATGGCCCAAGTGATTGGGCCTTGCACCCCACAGGAGACCAGGAGAAGCACCTGGCTCCTGCCTTCGGATCAGCGCGGTGCGCTGGCCGCGGCAGCCATTGGAGGGTGAACCAACGGCAAAAGGAAGACCTTTCTCTCTGTCTCTCTCTCACTGTCCACTCTGCCTGTCAAAAAAAAAAAATTTAGGTACTGTGTTTCCCAAGCAGAAAAGCCTCAGCTTTCCTCTGAGGGCCCCCAGTTTGCAATCCCTGCTTCAGAGGGTTTATGAGACTCAGGCTACGTGATTGGCTCCAAACCCTAAACCAATCAGGAGGAACACGTAGAAGATGTCAGATTCCAAAGGCGATCACCCGGCTTGGCTGACACCATAACCTGACTCACAGGCTGAGGGTTCCAAATTGGTTTTCCATTCCAGTGGTTCTACAGAAACAAACTTTGCCTTGGGGATGTGAACTCACCACAAACCTAATCACCACCTTCAATACTGCTTCATTCAGGGGGTACTCTCCAGACAAGGATTCCAGGCCCATTCTGGCTGCTCTGGTCAAGCCACGCCCACTGGGTCCCCAACACCCAGGTCTCCTCAGAGTGGAAAGAGTAAGAAGAGGGGCCGGTGCTGTGGCATAGCAGGTAAAGTCGCTGCTTCCAGTGCTGGCATCCCATATGGGTGCTGGTTTGAGGCCCAGCTGCTCCACTGCTGATTCAGCTCTCTGCTATGGCCTGGGAAAGTAGTAGAAGATGGCCCAAGTCCTTAGGCCCCTGCACCCGCGTGGGAGACTCAGAACAAGTTCCTGGCTTCCGGCTTCGGATTAGCACAGCTCCTGCCATTGCAGCAATTGGGGAATGAACCAGCGGATGGAAGCGCTCTCTCTCTCTCTCTCTCTCTCTCTCTCTCTGCTTCTCCTTCTCTGTGTAACTCCGACTTTCAAATTAATAAGTAAATCTTAAAAAAAAGAGAAAGAGAGAGAAAGAGACAACAGATCCACCTTCTCACTGGAACATCTTCTGTTTTTGGGTTTTAAACCTGTACTATCCAACCCATGTTCTATGTATTCATTCTAGAGACTGATTTTTAATTACCTGCTTACTCATTAACTCAATAAAAGTTGGCCAGCCCTAAGTACAACTAATATCGAAGGATTTCCTGATACCTGCTTGCCCTGAAATTAGTTGCTTTCTAATTTCTCTGGGTCAGGGAGAGAGAATTCAAACAGCTGGGCAGAAAACTCCTGGAGTGCAATCAAGAACTGGAGGGGACTGGCAGCACAGGCTTTGGTTCAGGGCTCGGCTGGGGCTGGGGATTAAGTGAGAGACGCTCCTGTGAGCTGGGCCTCACATCCCTTAGATTCACGATGCAGAGCTGAAGTCTGCTAGTCTGGCTGTCTTGTAGCCATAACATCCACAGCAATGCCATGCGGATGGGTGAACATGACTCCAACAGCTGTGAGAGTTCCCTGTGCGCCTTCCAAATTAATAAGAAATAGGATAAGAATGCTATTGTGAAATATTTTAACTTTTTTGGAAAATGAGTATAGAACATATCAATTCTGTACTAGGGTTCTCTATATCAATATTGCCAAAAGATTAAAAAAAATTCAAGTGTATTCCCTGCCAATATATCCTGCCTTTAACAGTAACATTTTACTATAACTCACAATTTTCTTAAGAGCAAATGTAAGAGATTTAATAATAAATGATACACTTTTCAGGCGGAGCCAAGATGGCGGAATAGTGAGGACGCGCACTAGCAGTCCGCAAAAAAATAGTTTAATAAAAACAGAGTTACTGTAGCCTCAGGAAAAATCTCAGGGAAAAAAATGCAGTGGAAATTCTTCTGGACCCAGTGAATGAGACGCAGAGGACCTAGGGGAAAGTAAGTTTGCGAACGGCAAATCGTGCCATAGTGGCACGGGAGCTGCCGGGAGGGACGGGAACCGGACGGAACACAGTCGCCATTGGAACTGAGCACTTGAACGGGTGCCGATACAGGGATCCCGAGACATTGGCGGGAGGAAGCAGACCCCACGGGGGAAACAGCACAATTGAGGCGAGCCTGCACGGACACTAGCCCCTCTCGCCGCCCACCTTGCGAAGTCGAATTTGATTAAACGCAGTGGGACAACGCGCGCCCGCCCACCCGCCCGCCCGTCACTGAGGCAGACGGAACCAAAAACCCGAGGCTGTAGAAACCTGAAGGGGATCCAAAAACTGGGAACACACCGCGCACACAAACTCCGTTACCTTGACAACCCAGAGAAAGAGTGTGGGGAAAAAAAAAATGCCAAACAAAAACAGATTCCGAGGGAGCAAGATCAAGGAAGACGCTATGATGACCCCAAACGGAAAAGACACCCCAAGTCAGGATTATGAAGATAATGAGATAGAATAAATGCAAGAAGCAGATCTCAAAGAATTGATAAGAACATTAAGAAGTTCTCAAAAACAAATTCTTGAACTACAGAAATCTTTAATGGATAAGACAGAAAATCTCGCGCGCGAGAATGAAGTACTACGGAGAAATCAAAACGAAATGAAACAACTAGTAGAACAAGAAGCTACGATAGTGACAAAAAATCTTAATGAATTGAAGAATTCAATAGATCAAGTGACAAGCAATCTTGAGGGCCTTAAAACCAGAATGGGTGAAGCAGAAGAGAGAATATCGGACCTAGAAGACAGTGAACAGGAGAGGAAACAGTCAAACCAAAGACAAGAAGAGGAAATTAGAAAACTAAAAGATATCGTCGGGAATTTACAGGATACTATTAAGAAACCCAACATTCGGGTTCTAGGTGTTCCTGAAGGTATGGAGAGGGAGAAAGGATTAGAAGGCCTTTTTAGGGAGATACTAGCAGAAAATTTTCCAGGCTTGGAGAAAGACAGAGAAATCCTAATCCAGGAAGCTCATAGAACCCCTAATAAACATGACCAAAAGAGATCCTCTGCACGACATATTGTAATTAAACTCACCACAGTGAAGCAAAAAGAAAAGATCCTAAAATGTGCAAGAGAGAAACGTCAGATTACTCTCAGAGGATCTCCAATTAGACTCACAGCTGACTTCTCAACAGAAACCCTACAAGCTAGAAGGGAATGGCGAGACATAGCCCAGGTACTTAGAGAGAAAAACTGCCAGCCCAGAATATTATACCCTGCAAAGCTCTCATTTGTGAATGAAGGTGAAATAAAGACCTTTCATAACAAACAAAAATTGAAAGAATTTGTTGCCACTTGTCCAGCCCTGCAAAAGATACTTAAAGATGTGTTACACATAGAAACACAGAAACACGACCATCAACATGAAAGAAGGTAAACGAAGGGAACCTCACGGCAAAAGATCACAGGGAATTCAAAGCATACATTAGAAAATATCTGGCAAATGGCAGGGCAAACTTACCACTTATCAATAGTCACATTGAACGTTAAAGGTCTAAACTGTCCTGTTAAAAGACAGAGATTGGCTGATTGGGTTAAGGAACAAAAACCATCTATTTGCTGCCTACAAGAAACACATCTTTCCAACAAAGATCCATACAGACTGAAAATAAAAGGATGGAACAAGATATACCATGCCAACAGAAATGAAAAAAGAGCGGGTGTAACCATCTTAATATCGGACTACATAAACTTTAACACAAAAACTGTTAAGAGAGACAAAGAGGGGCACTATATAATGATTAAGGGATCAATACTACAGGAAGATGTAACAATTCTAAATGTATATGCACCTAATTACAGGCCACAGGTTTATTTAAAAAATTTGTTAAGAAACTTAAAGGGAGACTTAGACCCCAACGCAATAGTACTGGGGGACTTCAATACTCCACTCACAGATATTGACAGATCGACAGGACAGAAGATCAACAAGGAGACAGTAGATTTAAACAACACTATAGCCCAAATGGATCTAACAGATATCTACAGAACTTTTCATCCTACACGTAAAGCATTCACATTCTTCTCAGCAGTACATGGAACCTACTCTAGGATTGATCACATATTAGGCCATAAAGCAAGTCTCAGCAAATTCAAAAGAATTAGAATCATACGATGCAGCTTCTCAGACCATAAGGGATTGAAGTTGGAAATTAGCAACTCAGGAATCCCTAGAGCATATGCAAACACATGGAGATTAAACAACATGCTCCTGAATGAACAATGGGTCACTGAAGAAATCAAAAGAGAAATCAAAAATTTTCTGGAAGTAAATGAGGATAACAGCACAACATACCAAAACTTATGGGATACAGCAAAAGCAGTGTTAAGAGGAAAGTTTATATCAATAGGTGCCTACATCAAGAAACTGGAAAGGCACCAAATAGATGAGCTTTCAATGCATCTCAAGGATCTAGAAAATCTGCAGCAAACTAGACCCAAATCTAGTAGAAAAAGAGAAATAATCAAAATCAGAGAAGAAATCAACAGGATTGAATCCAAAAAAACATTACAAAAAATCAGCCAAACGAGGAGCTGGTTTTTTGAAAAAATAAACAAGATTGACACCCCAATGGCCCAACTAACTAAAAAAAGAAGAGAAAAGACCCAAATCAGTAAAATCAGAGATGAAAAAGGAAATATAACAACAGACACCACAGAAATCAAAAGAATCATCAGAAATTACTACAAGGACTTGTATGCCAGTAAACAGGGAAACCTATCAGAAATGGATAGATTCCTGGACACATGCAACCTACCTAAATTGAACCAGGAAGACATAGAAAACCTAAACAGACCCATAAGTGAGTCAGAAATTGAATCAGTAATAAAGGCCCTCCCAACAAAGAAAAGCCCAGGACCAGATGGATTCACTGCTGAATTCTACCAGACATTTAAAGAAGAACTAACCCCAATTCTTAAACTTTTCAGAACAATCGAAAAAGAGGGAATTCTCCCAAATTCTTTCTATGAAGCCAGCATCACCTTAATTCCTAAGCCAGAAAAAGATGCAGCATTGAAAGAGAATTACAGACCAATATCCCTCATGAACATAGATGCAAAAATCCTCAACAAAATTCTGGCCAATAGACTGCAACAACACATCAGAAAGATCATCCACCCAGACCAAGTGGGATTCATCCCTGGTATGCAGGGATGGTTCAATATTCGCAAAACAATCAACGTGATACACCACATTAACAGACTGCAGAAGAAAAACCATATGATTATCTCACTAGACACAGAGAAAGCATTCGATAAAATTCAACACCCTTTCATGATGAAAACCCTAAGCAAACTGGGTATAGAAGGCACATTCCTCAATACAATCAAAGCAATTTATGAAAAACCCACGGCCAATATCCTATTGAATGGGGAAAAGTTGGAAGCATTTCCACTGAGATCTGGTACCAGACAGGGATGCCCACTCTCACCACTGCTATTCAATATAGTGCTGGAAGTCTTAGCCAGAGCTATTAGGCAAGAAAAAGAAATTAAAGGGATACAAGTTGGGAAGGAAGAACTCAAACTATCCCTCTTTGCAGACGACATGATTCTTTATTTAGGGGACCCAAAGAACTCTACTAAGAGACTATTGGAACTCATAGAAGAGTTTGGCAAAGTAGCAGGATATAAAATCAATGCACAAAAATCAACAGCCTTTGTATACACAGACAATGCCACGGCTGAGGAAGAACTGCTAAGATCAATCCCATTCACAATAGCTACAAAAACAATCAAATACCTTGGAATAAATTTAACTAAGGACATTAAAGATCTCTACAATGAAAATTACAAAACCTTAAAGAAAGAAATAGAAGAGGATACCAAAAAATAGAGAAATCTCCCATGCTCATGGATTGGAAGAATCAATATCATCAAAATGTCCATTCTGCCAAAAGCAATTTACAGATTCAACGCAATACCAATCAAGATACCGAGGACATTCTTCTCAGATCTGGAAAAAATGATGCTGAAATTCATATGGAGACACAGGAGACCTCGAATAGCTAAAGCAATCTTGTACAACAAAAACAAAGCCGGAGGCATCACAATACCAGATTTCAGGACATACTACAGGGCAGTTGTTATCAAAACAGCATGGTACTGGTACAGAAACAGATGGATAGACCAATGGAACAGAATAGAAACTCCAGAAATCAATCCAAACATCTACAGCCAACTTATATTTGATCAACGATCCAAAACCAGTCCCTGGAGTAAGGTCAGTCTGTTTAATAAATGGTGCTGGGAAAACTGGATTTCCACGTGCAGAACCATGAAGCAAGACCCCTACCTTTCACCTTACACAAAAATTCATTCAACATGGATTAAAAATTTAAACCTACGACCCGACACCATCAAATTACTAGAGAGCATAGGAGAAACCCTGCAAGACATAGGTACCGGCAAAGACTTCTTGGAAAAGACCCCAGAAGCACAGGCACTGAAAACCAAAATTAACTACTGGGATTGCATCAAATTGAAAAGTTTCTGTACTGCAAAAGAAACAGTCAGGAAAGTGAATAGGAAGCCGACAGAATGGGAAAATATATTTGCAAACTATGCAACAGATAAAGGGTTGATAACCAGAATCTACAAAGAAATTAAGAAACTCCACAACATCAAAACAAACAACCCACTTAAGAGATGGGCCAAGGACCTCAACAGACATTTTTCAAAAGAGGAAATCCAAATGGCCAACAGACACATGAAAAAATGTTCAAGATCACTAGCAATCAGGGAAATGCAAATCAAAACCACAATGAGGTTTCACCTCACCCCGGTGAGAATGGCTCACATTCAGAAATCCACCAACAATAGATGCTGGAGAGGATGTGGGGAAAAAGGGACACTAATCCACTGTTGGTGGGAATGCAAACTGGTGAAGCCACTGTGGAAGTCAGTCTGGAGATTCCTCAGAAACCTGAATATAACCCTACCATTCAACCCAGCCATCCCACTCCTTGGAATTTACCCAAAGGAAATTAAATGGGCAAACAAAAAAGCTGTCTGCACAGTAATGTTTATTGCGGCTCAATTCACAATAGCTAAGACTTGGAACCAACCCAAATGCCCATCAACAGTAGACTGGATTAGGAAATTATGGGACATGTACTCTACAGAATACTATACAGCAGTCAAAAACAATGAAATCCGGTCACTTGCAACAAAATGGAGGAATCTGGAAAACATCATGCTGAGTGAATTAAGTCAGTCCCAAAGAGACAAATATCATTTGTTTCCCTTGATTGGCGACGACTAACTGAGCACCAAAGGGGAAACCTGTAGAAGTGAAATGGACACCATGAGAAACAGTGACTCGAGCAGCTCTTGTGCTGACTGTTGTTGTACAATGTAATACTTTATCCATGGTAGTATTTTTTTTTTTTTATCCTAGTACTAGTGGTTGAACTCTGTAATTAACACACAATTATTCTTAGGTGTTTAAATTTTAACTGAAAAGTGATCTCTGTGAAATATAAGAGTGGGAATAAGAGAGGGAGGAGATGTACAATTTGGGACATGCTCAATCGGAACGGCCCCAAATGATGGAGTTAGAATTGTGCCAGGGGATTCCAATAC
This sequence comes from Sylvilagus floridanus, assembly GCA_949820135.1. Classification (NCBI taxonomy): domain Eukaryota; kingdom Metazoa; phylum Chordata; class Mammalia; order Lagomorpha; family Leporidae; genus Sylvilagus; species Sylvilagus floridanus. The sequence goes on along the minus strand of OX463240.1, from coordinate 18,003,209 downwards.
AATCCCATCAAGGTGGCATGTACCAAGGCCATCTCATTAGTCCAAGTGATCAATTTCAGCTCACAATTGATCACACTGATAGGTCTAAGAGTCAAAGGGATCGCACAAGCAAGACTAGTGTCTGCTAATACTAACTGATAGAATGAAAAAGGGAGAGAATGATCCAACATGGGAAGCAGGATACACAGCAGACTCATAGAATGGCAGATGTCCTAAATAGCACTCTGGCCTCAGAATCAGCCCTTAAGGCATTCGGATCTGGCTCAAGAGCGCATGAGAATAGTTTAGGCATGGAAAGCTAAGACACTCTGAAAAACAAAAACAAAAAACAAAAAAAAGAAGACCTAAATGAAAGATCTCTGCGAGTGAGATCCCAGTGGAAAGAACGGGGCCATCAAATAAGGGGGTACCTTTCTCTGAAGGGAGGAGAGAACTTCCACTTTGACTATGACCCTGTCAGAATAAGATCGAAGTCCACGAACCCTAAAGGCTTCCATAGCCTCGGCAACTCATGACCAGAGCCTAGGGAGATTACTGAGGCCATAAACAAGAGTGTCAAATTGTTAAATCAACATCAGGAGTCACTGTGTACTTACGTCTCATGAGGGATCTGTCCTTAATGTGTTATCCAATGTGAAATAATGCTATTACTAGTACTGAAACAGTATTTTTACACTTTGTGTTTCTGAGTGGGTGCAAACTGATGAAATCTTTACATAGTATATATTGAATCAATCTTCTTTATATAAAGATAATTGCAAATGATTAAAAAATCTTGGTGTTAAACTGGAAATTGCATAGACAATTAATCAATTTTTTTAAAAAAAATCATGTAGGATCTCTGTCCTTAATGTGCTATACATTGTGAATTAATACTATAACTAGTACTCCAACAGTATCATCATTTTGTGTCTCTATGCGAGGGCAAACCGTTGAAATCTTTATGTAATATGTACTAAATTGATCTTCTGTGTATAAAGAGAATTGAAAATGAATCTTGATGTGAACAGAAGGGGAGAGGGAGCGGGAAAGGGGAGGGTAGGGGGAGGGAGAGAAGTTGTGGGGGGGGAGCCATTGTAATCCATAAGCTGTTCTTTGGAAATTTATATTCTTTAAATAAAAGCTTTATATATATATATAAAAAAAATAAATGATACACTTTTCAGTCTGTTTATCTAAATTGGTCATCAAAACAACCCAAAAACAAAATTTATAACAAATTCAAATGAAACAAATTTCACTTTGGCTGAATAGGAATCAGTCTTTAAAATAAATTTCTGTAACATTAAATAAGAGCTAAGCTTTCTAACAAATTCTTTTTTAAAGACTATTTATTGGGGCTGGCGCTGTGGCATAGAGGGCTAAGCTGCCAGCTGCAGTGCCAGCATCCCATATGGGCACTGGTTCTAGTCCTGGCTGCTACACCTTCAATCCAGCTCTCTGCTATGGCCTGGGAAAGCCGTGGAGGATGGGTCTAAGTCCTTGATCCCCTGCACCCACATGGGAGACCACAAGAAGCTCCTGGATCCTGGCTTTAGACTGGATCAGCTCCAGCTTTACAGCCATTTGGTTGTAACTCTGCCTTTCAAAGAAGTAATAATAAAAAATAAATCCTTTTTTTTAAAAAAACCAAAACATCAAGAGCTAATCTAACAAATTTTTAGAGAAATTTTATTCATTTACTTGAGAGACAGAAAGGTTTTCCATCTGATGGTTCACTCCTCAAATGGCCACATCGGACAGAGCTGGGCCAATCTGAAGCCAGAAGTTTCTTCTGGGCCTCCCACGCAGGTGCAGGGGCCCAAACATTTGGCCATCTTCCTCTACTTTCCCAGGCAACAAGTAGAGTGCTAGATTGGAAGAGGAGCAGCAGGGACTAGACCTGGTGGCCATATAGGATGCTGGCGCCACAGGCAGAGGATTAACCTACTGCACCACAGCGCCAGCCAGTGCCAAACTCTGACATTAACCCACGACAAAGATTTAAGGCTGTTTCCTCCCCTTATCTCCTCATTTGTAAAGACACTGACCATTCCAACCTTTCTTCCAGGATACTAGACGCATGGGTATAAAGTGAAATACAGAAGATAATCGGCTTTTTCACCTCCATCATTGCTACAAAGGCTCGGAAGTGCAAAGATTCTACAGAAATGACTTTTACTTTCTGCATTGTATTAAAATATTCCAAAGTATTTGTTATAAACACCAAGGATTGGACTGCACAGGGTTGAGAACAGCTGATCTAGGGGTGTGGGCGCATGAGTGAAAATGAGATGTATACAGCACATCCATTCTTTCTGTGCTGGTGCTTTAGGGTCCCAGCGTGTGTCTATGAGTGACCGATGACAAGTGCGTTAGACTGGGACACGTGCGCACGCGCCGACCTGTGTGACACGCGAGCTTCCCGGTCTCGCGAGGGCTGTGTGAGCCGGGAACGGGCGGAAAGGCTCAGGCGGGCAGCGCTGTCTGCAACCCCACGGCCAACACGGATGTCGCTGCTCTTGCACACGCGGTCTGCCTCGTTTCCTCCTTACACCCTAAGTAACGATTGTGAACGGACCCACACCCGCAGCAAACGCTGAGAGAAACTTCTCAGCCGCGCACAAAGGAGCTGAGCGCACAAAATGTTCTGGTCATGACGGCAAACTTTTCTAGAAACCTGAGCGTCCGCTCACACCTGAGTCCACCGGAATCTTTCCTAGGCCAGGAGCCGGAGTCAGCGCGGAAGTTTCTAGAAAGCCTGAGGGCGCCATGACAGTATGACCTGGGCAATGACCCCGGGGGCTAAGCGGAAACCGGCCTTTCGTGCAAGTACCAACAGCTTATTTGGCAGAGGGGAAAACACACACACACTCACGGGCCCCGCACACGGAGACACGCACACGAGTGGGCCAGCTGTCCACCGAAAAGCCAAAACCGGTACCTGTAGCCGGGGAGTCTGTCCGAGAACAGGATGGAGGGACGCGGTGCGGCCGGAAAAATGGACCAGTGCCTCTAAGACAGGTCCAAGACCGGAAGAAGAACCCAGGAGCGACACCACGAAGTAACGTCCCTGGCGGCCCACCTCCTTTTATGGGGTTTGCCCAGGGTCCCGGATGCAACAGGTGCATCACGGGAAGGCACGTGGTGTGACTGACAAGCGAGAGGGGCGGGCGGTGGCTTGTGCCCGTGGCGCCGCAGACTTCACTAGCTTCGCGCCTCCCCCTTATCAAATCCAGAGGCCAGCGGTGGGGACGAGGGGGCCGCCATAACTCAGGTAAAGAGACTAGCAGACCCCCGCCCGGTTCCCGCCCGCGGGCGGCGGCGCCCCGCAGTGCGTGCAAAGCCGGGCTCCGGTCCTGCACCCCGGGCGAGACGGGACAGGAACGCGGGTGAGGGAAGCAACGCGGGGCGCCCCGCCGCGGGCCCCGGGAGCACGCGCGTCCGCGAGCGCGCAGGAGACGCCGCCCCGCGAGCACGCGCAGCCACGCGGCCATGCCGGGGTCTCCCGCCGACGGCGAGCGCGGGGGCCGGGCGGCGAGGGGCGCAGGGGGCGCGGCGGGGCGGGAGGGAGGACGGCGGCGAGAGACCCCGCGGCCCGCGCGGCCCCGCACGCACCTGCCTCCCCGCGGGCTCGGGGCCGAGGGGGCCCGCGCCGCCCGCGTCTCCTCCGAGGCCGGGACTGCGCTCGGGGCCTCTGTCGGCTGAGGGCGGCCCGCGGGGCTTCTCCTCAGGACGCGCGGAGCGCGGGGACGGGGGACCTGGCTGGGTCCGCGCCGGGTTCCGTGCGCTGCTGCGGGCCGAGCCACAGACCCCACCGCCACCGCCGCGGGAGTGCGGGAGCCGGTGTTCCGGGCGCGGGCCCGGGCCCGGGGCGGCCAAAAATCAGAAAAAGTCATTAGAAAGAATTCTCCCTCTCTACACCATTCCACCTCTACATGTGTTATTTCGTGTGGGTCTAGGAAAGTATATAGGAGAGGAAAAACTCCTCTTACCTAACTATACAGTTTATAGCAAGGTGATCCTAGACAAGGAACCAAAGGCCCATGACAAAGCCACCGAAATGGTTGGGGAATGACAGCAAAGAAAGGACCACCACAGGCAGGACCAAGGTGAGCCTGGGTGCAAGATTGCACTTGAGATGCGTAACAGCCTTGACCTTGCATTTTTTATTTTTTAAGGATTTATTTTATTTATTTGAAAGAAAGAGTTACAGAGATAGGTAGAGCCAGAGAAAGATAAAGGTCTTCCATTCTGCTGGCTCACTCCCCCAGTGTCTGCTGTGGCCGGAACTGAGCCAATCCAAAGCCTGGAGCGTCTTCAGGTCTCCCATGCGGGTGTCCTCTACTGCTTTCCCAGGCCATAGCAGAGCCGGATCAGAAGAAGAGCAGCCCAGACTAGAAACAGTGCCCATATGGAATGCCGGCGCTAAAGGCTGGGGCTTCAACCCACTGTGCCACAGTGCCAGCCCCTGACCTTGCATTGCATTCTTAATTATCTGGATTCAAGTCTAGGCATGATCACTCTCTGACTATAGAGCCTTGTTCCTTGTTCTGTATAAGGCTCTGTCTCCTGCCTTGTACAGTTGAAATGATCATCATAGATATTTTTAATACTGCTATTATGAAGAATAAATGAAAAGCCACTGAGCATAAAGTCCTTAGCACAGCACACCTGTTAGATAGCCCTTAGTGCCCAGGAAGCATGCAATAAATATCCACTACAATCACTTGTCAAGCTCAGCACCATGCAATAGAGAAATCATTGAGCTGTACATGTAATTTTTTTCTAAGAGCTACCCTAACAAAATTAAAGGGATGAAATCAATTTAAATAATGTTTTCGGGGCTGGTGTTGTGGCACAGTGTGTTAAGCCATCATTTGGGACACCATCATCCCATATCAGAGAGCTGGGTTGAGTCCTGGCTGCTCTACTTTTGATCCAGCTTCTTGCCTGGAAAGGTGGCAGATGATGGCCCCGGTACTTGGGTCCCTGCCACTCATGTGGAAGTCGGGGATGGAATCCAGCTGGAGTTCAGGCCCCTGGCTTTGGCCTGGCCCAGCCCTGGCTGTTGAAGGCACTTGGAGAGTGGATTAGCAGGTGGAAAATATCTCTGTGTGTGTATCTGTGTCTTCCTCTCTCTAAAACTCTACCTGTGAGTCTTACAGGAGACTGTCTTCTCCCCGCCACAGGATCAGAGGGATTTCTTGCCATACCCAAGGTTCCTTCTAGAAGCCAGACGCTGAATTAACACCGTCAGAGACTCAGCAAGTTCACACTTCTCCCACCTGGGAGATGACCCCTAGTACAGCAGTGCTTTCCCGCTTCCCTGCCTTTGCATGCCCACAAGGAACCAGCAGAGGGCAGCCTGGTACTTTGTTCATCGCATCTCTGCAGTGGGCGCCGAGAATGGCAGCGGGCTAGGTTGGGAATCTGTGAGGAGGACTGGGGAGAGGCAGGCAGAGGTGGGGATTCCAGCGTTGCCTCAGATCGTTCCGACTGCTATTTGGAGGGCCCTCGCGATTCCTGTTCCAGCTCAAAGGGTGAGCTGAATAAAGTGGATGGTGGAGTCGTGCACATACCGTTACTAACATTTGAGCAGTGCCTGTATCCTTTATCTAATATAGCATGAGCTCTCTGACAGACTTTGTAAAAAGTCTTGTATTTTTTTTTTTTGAAGATTTTAAAATCTGTTTGAAAGGCAGAATTACGGAGAGGGGACACACACACAGAAAACAATAGATAGAGATCTTCTACCTGCTGGTTCATCCCCCAGTGTTCACAACAGCCAGGTCTGGGCCAGGCTAAAGTCAGGAGCCTGGTCTTCCACCCAGGTCTCCCACATGGGTGGCAGAGGCTCAAGCACTTCAGGTCATCTTCTGCTGCCTTTCAGGGACATTAGCAGTAGCTGAATTGGAAGTGGAGCAGCCTGGGCTTGAACCGGCACCTCAGGTGGGATGCCAGATTGTGATGGTAGCTTTCCCCACTGTGCCACGATGCCAGCCCTTTTCTGGCAAAGTTTTTAAAAAATGCTTGTCTTACATAGTTGGATGGTACTAAGGAGTCCTTGTTTGCAAAATCTGAACCTTCTTAAGCAATCTTTGCTTAAGAAAAAGCTTAGAATTCCAAGTCGTTATTTCCATAATTAAATAACTTTACAGAGTGTGGCGTCTCTGAGGGAGAACCAAATCCTGCAGATACCAAAATCACATCTCTGATGACACAGTTAAGTAACAGAAACAAACCATCACCTGGGTCAGTTTTTGCTTCTAGCAAAAAGTGTCAACTTACTTCAGCCTAACAGGAGGGTTAGATAGCATTTAGACAATTGGATGATTATAGTGGATCGTTATTTTTTTGCCTAAGCTAACAAATAATGTACATATATTCCTTAAGGAGTTTTTTAAACATTGTGAAAATTAGTTACTTTCAATAAAAGGTATAAAAATAAAGGATTCTGAATCATGTCTATTACTATGTTCACTTGCTGACTTCTCATTCCCATATTTACTACATTAACTATTGGCTGGGGGCCATGTTTGGGAAGGTGGCTGAGTTACTGCTTAACATGCCTGCCTCCCATATCAGAGTGCCTGGTTCGGATCCCAGCTTCTCTGCTTCTAATCCAGCTTCCTGCTAATGCACACCCTGAGAGGCAGCAGATGATGGCTCAAGTACTTGGGCCCTGCCACCCACGTGGGATACCCAGATTGAGTTCCAGGCTCCTGGCTTCAGCCTGGCCCAGCCCTGGTTGTTGCAGGCATTTGGGGAGTGAGCCAGTGAATGGAAGCTCTCTGCCTTTCACAGAAAATGAAAAATTGGTAATTTTTTAAAGATATATTTACTGGATATCTTGTCTGTAAGAGGCCTTTGCTGGTTCATGCACATAGGAAGATGGTCCTTTCTCAGAATCTTTTAAGATTTACTTATTTATTTGAAAGTTAGAGTTACAGAAAGAGGGAGAGACACAGGGAGATCTTCTATCCACTGGTTCCCTCTCCTGATGACCAGGAGCTGGGACTGTCTTCAGGGCTCCCACGTGGGTGCAGGGGCTCAAGCACTTGGGCCGTCTTCCACTGCTTTTCCCAGGCCATTAGCAGGGAGCTAGATCGGAAGGGGAACAGCTGAGATGTGAACTAGTGCCCATATGGGACACCAGTGTTGCAAACAGTTACTTATCTGCTATGCCACAACATCGGCCTGCCTACTCGGAATCTTAGAGCGCGGAGGGATGTGGCATTTGAGATGATCCTGAAACGACAGATGCATCTGTAGATGAATAGATATGTAAATGAGATGTTACTCAGCTGTCACAAGAAGGGAAGTCTCAGGCCCCACATGAGCAGCCTTGGACACGTCACGCCACGGGAAGTAGCCAGAGTGACGGTTCATTCTGGGTGTGACCTGACTGGACCAAGTGGTACCCAGATCAACAGTATTTCTGTGTGTGTCCGTGGGGCTGTTTCTGGAGACTTTACATGGGAATGGTTGGATCCGGTCAAGTAGGTGGCTGTGTCCTAGACATGTGGTCGTTCCTTGGGCACTGAGGTCTTAAATAGAACAAATGGTAGCAGAAAGAGGAATTCTCCGTGCCACCCCCAGCACCCCCTGCTTTTGTTTGCTCTTGTGCCAGGGACAGGAGTCTGTGTCTAGCCTGGGATATCCACCATCAACTCCCCTGGTGCTCTGTGGGATACACCTTGGCTCTCCTGAGTCTGCAGTTTACAGACAGCTGACGTCACACTCCCTACAACTGTATGAGCCAATTGCTCATAATAAATTCCTTCACATATATGCACACACACACACACATATATACATAAATGATACATGAGTGCCTCAAAAATGCACATGATCTTTTAATTCCCCGTTTTCCATGAAATTTTTAGGATTCTCTCATATAACCCATTGGTTCTGTTTCTCTGGGGGAATGCAAATACAATTAGATGCAAAATGACCACTATTTTATGCTTCTACTCACACGAAGTATCTAGAATCAGTGAATTCATGCAAACAGAAGACTGGGGCTAACTTTGTGCAGCACCTTAAGTCACCACCGGGGATACCTGCCTCCCACACGGGATACCTGCCTTCTACATGGGATACCTACCTCCTACATGGGATACCTGCCTCCTACACGGGATACCTGCCTCCTACATGGGATACCTGCCTCCTACACGGGATACCTACCTCCTACATGGGATACCTGCCTCCTACACGGGATACCTGCCTCCCACACGGGATACCTGATGTGAGTCCTGGCTGCTGTGCTTCCAATCTAGCTTCCTGCTAATGTGTCCCTGGCCCAGCCCTGGCCTTTGCGGCCATTTGGGGAGTGGGCCAGCACCTGGAAGCTAGCACTCTCTCTCTTTTTCTCTCTCTCTCTCTCCCCTTCTCTCCATAACTCTTCCTTTCAAGTAAAGATAAATTAAAAATTTTCTAAAAAATTAATCTGGTATGTAGGGTGATTATATGAGAATACATTTAAAAATTAGTGGAAAATGGAATTAAAAGATGTTTCTTTTGGTGCAAAAAAAATTTAAATCCATGCATTGTTTTTTCAAGTAAGCATTTTCCTTAAACTTTTTTTTGAGGTTTATTATTCATTTGAAAGGCAGAGAGAGAGAGTGAGAGAGAAAAACTGTCTTCCATCCACTGAAAGACACTTGCAACAGCCAGAGTTAGGCCAGGCCTACGGCAGGAGACTGGAACTCCATGTTGGTCTCCCAAGTAAGTGGCAAGGATCCAAGTATTTGAGCCATCACCTACTACCTCCCAGGGTGCACATTACTAGGAAGCTGAATTGAAAGCAGAGCTGGGATTCTATACCAGGCATTCCTGTATAGGATGCAGCATCCCAAGTTCAGAGCTAGCCCACTGTGGCCTCACACCTACCCTTTTCCTTAAATTTCTTGAAGATCCCTCTATATGAGGATTTCAGTTATTCTATGGCACAAAAACAAATTTATCTTTTAATTCCATTTTCCAAAAACTTCTGGAATTCCCCTCATATAAGAATCAGTAAGCAGACTGGTGATAGTAACAGAATTCATGGGAAGAAATGAATGGAGGATTAGGTGTATAAGTTGTTTTTTGTTGGAGAGAGTGAAGTGTGTTGCAGTTGTGTTTTCTGTGTTTTAATTTATTGCAGTCATTTATAAGAAATGCAAATGTATTCATTATAAATGAATTCATTATAAATGTATTCATTATAAATATTATACTCATCCTAGGAAATTTGAGAGATAAAAATAGAGGTTAGAAAATGATATTTCCCTCAGGTTTTCCTGCACCAGGATAACCACTACTGATATTTTAGTATATTTCCTCTAAGTCTTTTTTTTTTAAGTGTCACTTTTAATGTGGTTTTGCCTATTTTTTTTCTTTAAGATTTATTTTATTTATTTTAAAGACAGACTTACAGAGAGAGGTAGAGATGGAGAGAAAGGTCTTCAATCTGCTGGTTCACTCCCCAAATGGTCACAATAGCTGAGCCAATCCAAAGCCAGGAGCTTCATCCAAGTTTCCCATGTGGGTGCAGGGGCCCAAGGACTTAGACCATCCTCTGCTGCTTTTCCAGGCACATTAGTAGAGAGCTGGATCAAAAGTGGAGCAGCCAAGATTTGAACCCATGTCCCTATGGGATGCCAGCACTGCAGGCCAAGGCTTTAACCTGCTGCATCACAGCGCCGGCACCTAAGTCTTTTTTTTTTTTTTTTTTTTTAAGATTTATGTGTTTGAAAGTCAGAAAGAGAGAGAGAGAGAGAGAGAGAGAGAGAGAGAGAGAGATCTTCCGTCTGCTGGTTCACTCCCCAGATGGCTGCAATGGCCAGGGCTGAGCCAGGCTGAAGCCAGAAGCCAGGAGTTTCATTTAGGTCTCCCACATGGGTGCAGTGGTCCAAGCTCTTGGGCCATCTGCTGCTGCTTTCTCAGACACATCAGCAGGAAGCTGGATCGGAAGTGAAACAGAACTCGAACCGGCACCATATGGGATGCTGGTGTGGCAGTCGATGGCTTTACCTGCTACGCTACAATGCTGCCCTCCCCACCCTGTGTTTTTGCTATACCTAGTTATATACATTGTTTTCTTGTTTTCCTCACTTAGTTGTGATTGTTATGAATACAGTTTTGGGGGCCTGACACTGTGGAACAGAGGGTTAAACTCCACCTGTAGTGCCGGCATCCCATATGTGTGCCAGTTCAAGATCTGGCTGCTCTACTTCCAATCCAGCTCCATGCTGATGCACCTGGGAAAGCAGCAAAGGTGGCCCAGGTCCCGGGGCCCCTGCACCCACATGGGAGACCCAGAGGAAGCTCCTGGCTCCTGGTCTCACCCTGGCTTTTGGGGAGTGAACCAGCAGATGGAAGATTCTCGCACACGTGTGCGCACTCTCTTTGCTCTCTCTGGCTATGCCTTCCCAATACATAAAATTTTAAAAAGAATACAATTTTGTATCAGTTTTTCACTTTATACAGTCTTATTGTCTAGTGAGAACTTGTAGTGGTTAAGAGTATAGACCCCAGACCCAGACTGCCCAAGTTCAAATGCAACACCTGCCATCAGCCATCTGGGTGACAGCCTCTCTGCACCTCAGTCCCTCCATCATAAAATGGTAGTAACCGTGGTAATGATATCAGAATGGTTAGGACAGTTAAATGAGTTAACATTTAGAAAGCTTTTAGCATCTGGCATATAGTATCTCTATGTGTTGGGCGTTTTACTAAGCAATTATAAACATGTGTGAGATATTTGGGAGTTTTTTTTTTTCTCAAAATGAAAAGTAGGTGAATTCACAAAGAATTATGCTGTCATTAACATTTACAGGAAAGCAGGAAGAATGGTTTTGGAGGCAGCAAGAATCTATCTATCTATCTATTGATTAGAATAATCTATTAGGCCGGCGCCGTGGCTCAACAGGCTAATCCTCCGCCTTGCGGCGCCGACACATCGGGTTCTAGTCCCAGTCGGGGCGCCGGCTTCTGTCCTGGTTGCCCCTCTTCCAGGCCAGCTCTCTGCTGTGGCCCAGGAGTGCAGTGGAGGATGGCCCAAGTGCTTGGGCCCTGTACCCCATGGGAGACCAGGAAAAGCACCTGGCACCTGGCTCCTGCCATCGGATGAGCGCGGTACGCCATCCGCGGCGGCCATTGGAGGGTGAACCAACGGCAAAGGAAGACCTTTCTCTCTGTCTCTCTCTCTCTCTCACTGTCCACTCTGCCTGTCAAAAAAATAAATAATAAAAAAGATTTCAGCAAAAAAAAAAAAAAAAGAATAATCTATTGATTTTAGGGTATGTGTCGAAGAGATCTCACAAATAAGACCAGTGTAAGCAAATAATGAAGGATAGAATTAAAAGGGAGAGAATGATCCTGCGGGGGAAGCAGGACACACAGCAGACTCATAGAATGGCAAATGCCCAAAACAGCACTCCGGCCTCAGGATCAACCCTTGGGACATTTGGATCTGGCTAAAAGGTCCATGAGAGTCTCACAGGCATGGAAAGCCATGACATGGTGGCAAAAAACAATCTAAATGAAAGATCCTGGTGAACAAGACCCCAGCAGAAGGAACAGGCCATCTAGGAGAGAGGCGCCTTTCTCTGAAGGGAGGAAGGAACCTCCACTGTGATACGGCCTTGACTAAACAAGTTCAGAGTTGGTGAACTCAAGGGGCTTCCCTAGCCTAGACAGCTCATAGCAAGAGTCTCAGGTGATTGCTGACGTCATAAATGAGTGCCAATTGTTAAATCAACAACGGGAGTCACTGGGTACATGCTCCCCTCGTAGGATCTCTGTCCTTAATGTGTTTTACTATGAAACTTAAAAACAACACTACTAGTTGAACAATATCCTATACCTTGTGCGGTTGTGTGAGTGCAGCCTGTTGAAATCCTTGCTTAGTATATACTAAGTTGATCTTCAGTATATGAAGGTAATTGAAAATGAAACTCGATGAAGGGCAGGATGGGAGAGGAAGTGGGAGAGAGGAGGGCCGCAGGAGGGAGAGAGGTTGGGGGAGGGGAGCCACAACAATATAAAAGTTTCTCTTTGTAAATTCGCATTCATTAAATTAAAAAAATTCAAAAAAATAAGTCAACAAGAGGAGTCACTGTGCACTTACTCCTCATGTAGGATCTCTGTCCTTAATGTGCTGTACATTGTGATTTAATGCTATAACTAGTACTCAAACAGTATTTTTCACTCTGTTTCTATGTGGGTGCAAACTGTTGAAACCTTTACTTAATATATGCTAAACTGATCTTCTGTATATAAAGAGAATTGAAAATGAATCTTGATTGAATGGAAGGGGAGAGGGAGCGGGAGAGGGGAGGGCTGTAGGTGGGAGGGAAGTTATGGGGGGGGGAGCCATTGTAATCCTTAAGCTGTACTTCGGAAATTTATATTCATTAAATAAAAGTTAAAAAAAGATTAAAAAAAAATAGAATAATCTATTGATTGAATCACATTGAAGTCCAGACAAAAACCAACAGGTGGCAATACCTTGGAGCGCTTGGAAGTACAAAAGAGAAGTGGGAGCAGACATGATTTAGGGGCTATCTGCCTAGAGGTGCCAGATAATATAAGAAACAAGGTCACTAAAGGGAAAGGAAGTGTTGAGCTGAAAACTGAAGAGATGTGTTTAGGGGTGCAGTTGGGTCACAGGCCAGTTGAAATACAAATGTATTTAACATTTGAATGAAAGCGGGGCAGATGTCATGGCTCAGTATCTTAAGCCAGCTTGGAGTGCATACATCCCGTATGAGAGTGCTGGTTTGAGTCCCAGCCACTCTACTTCCAATCCAGTTACCTGTGAATGCACCAGGCAGGCAACAAATCAGATGTCAGGTACTTGGGTTCCTGTCACTCATGCTGGGGAGACCCAAATTGGGGTGCAGGCTCCCAGCTTCCCGCCTGGCCCAGACTTGGCTGTTGCAGCCATTTAGGGAGTGAACAAGCAGACAGGAGGTCCCTCTCTCTCTCTCTCTCTAACTCAGAGAGAGAAGTTTGGTCAGATAAGCCAAATGTGTACCCAGAGAAAGGCCCTCTGATACCTGCCTCTTCCTCATCTCCTCGCCTTGCAGATGCCTGGGGACCACGGGGTCCTTGTACTGCACAGGGCAAAAAGCAAGCGTCTCAATCCTCACCACAATATGTTATTCTTATTTTATGATTTTTTTAAAAAAATATTTGTTGATGCCACGTGAAAGGCAGAGAGAAGGAGAGATCTTCCATCTGTTGATTCACTCTTCAAATGGCTGCAGGAGCCAAGGCTGGATCAAGTTGAAACCAGGAGTCCAGAACTCAGTCCAGGCAGGGCTTCAGCTACTTGACCCATCACCTGCTGCCTCCCAGCATGGGCATGAGCAGGAAGCTGGAATGGAAGCAGGGCTGGGGAGTTGAACCCAGGAACTGCGTGTGATCTGGGATGCAGGCTTCCCGAGTGGCATTTTAATCACCACAACCCACACAGTGTGAGAGGTTCTACGAAGGTGCAGGAGTTGGGGAGGGGCAGAGTGGAGCTTGACAAAGAGGACGTCAGTGTCTGAACAGATAAGAGGAGTCTGAACACATACAGAAGGACCCTGATGTGCAGAGGAGGGTCCAGGAAGAGCTCCTGTGAGGTGATGGGGACAGGAGTGGGGTCAGACTGGAGCCTGCAGGTGAGAGACACCAACCCTGGACACACACACACACACTGGGTCTAAATCCCAGGTCAGCCACCTCTTAGGAGGCCTTGAGGCATGTCCCGCAGAGGTCAGTTTCTGTATCTGTATAAGAAATGCAACAACAGTGACAGTGATATTTTACGTCCCCATCTTGCTGGACAAATTCCTATACCCTGTGTGTTAGCTATTTTTATTCTGGATCACTAGACCAAGGTGGGACAGATAATCTTGGGAAAACCCAGCGACAGAGAACAAAATCTACCCAGCTTCGTCAGCTGTGACTAAGCCAGACAGGCAGCTCCAGGGAGACTCGGGCCTGCTTTAATGATGTTTGCATATCATGTGCATTATACATTTATGTCTTTTTTTTTCTTTTCTTTTCTTTTCTTTTCTTTTCTTTTCTTTTCTTTTTTTTTTTGACAGGCAGTGGACAGTGAGAGAGAGAGACAGAGAGAAAGGTCTTCCTTTTTGTCATTGGTTCACCCTCCAATGGCCACCACGGCCGGCGCACTGCGCTGATCCGAAGCCAGGAGCCAGGTGCTTCTGGTCTCCCGTGGGGTGCAGGGCCCAAGCACTTGGGCCATCCTCCACTGCCTTCCCGGGCCGCAGCAGAGAGCTGGCCTGGAAGAGGGGCAACCGGGACAGAATCCGGCGCCCCGACAGAAACTAGAACCTGGTGTGCCGGCGCCGCAAGGCAGATTAGCCTACTGAGCCTTGGCACCGGCCACACATTTATGTCTTATGCATATATAATACGTATCAACCTTCCACCACTCAAAGCGTAAGTCACCTGATAACAGACAGCTGGATCTGTTTCCTTCATGGTCAGCACAACCGTCTTCAAAGTCAGTAACTAGAAGCGCATTCCTTGTGGGGAAGCTTGTTCAAACCTGAGGCTGATTCCACAAGACACAGCACAGGCAGGGAGGGCGGGTGGAACAGAGGCCTTCATCCAGGAAAGGCCGTGGCTGGCTGAGGTGGGGTTCTTGCTGGGGGAAGCCAGGGGATGAAAGAAGGGCGGAAACCAAGGGTGGAAGTTCAAGTCACAGGGATGTGAGCCGCTGCTTTCTCCCTGGAATGTTCCGGGAGGGTTCCATGGGGCCTGGGCCAGGGAAATGCAACCCTGTATGGATGTATTCCCATTGTGTATCTCTCTTCTTGTTGATTTTTTTAATTCATTGGTCTAGTTTAAAAATACAGATCACAATCAAAGCGATTGCTTCTCATGCTTTCTTATTTGTTTAATCTGTTCCATCATTTTTCTGCCTCTACTCGGGTTTTTTTCTGAGTTAAAATTTCAGGACTTCATCCATGTGGATGGGGGGATGATCTTAATTATAGGAACCCTGCCTTCTTCATTCAGTGATTGTCCTGTTTCTGATTTGTTCACTCAGACGTCATGCCGGTTTCTTGCTTGGACAGCATCAAGAGGTCATTTCCTTCCCTGTTCGGGCATCTTGAGTGTTTAAGAGTTAACTAATGAAATAACCCTGTGGTTCCTGACACTGCCCTCTGTGGCTTCCCCAGAGCCTGGGTGAGGTGCTGTTGAGGAGGGCCAGGCCGAGCAGGCCTCCTGGATTTACACTGCAGATGCTCACAGATCCCAAAGTACTTCTATCTCTTTCGCAAACTCAGTTGCCTCGAAATCCCCTCCTTTTGTCATTTTAAGCACGGTGTGGTTTTCTGGGCTCTACCCTTCCGCCATGCCCACAGCGTCCCCTGGGCACTTTTGCAGCCCTGCCAGCCTGTTTTGCAGTTTTGCAGGTGACACAGAGGAGAGCCCCTGGATTTAAGTGATGCTGGGTTCCCATCCAGCTCTGCTACCTCCAAGCTGAATGAGCTTCGTCAGGTTGTCTGACCCCAAGCCTCAGTCTCCCCACCTGTGAAATGGGTGTCACGATAACACTGCCTCGGAGAACAGCTGTAGGATTAGCAGAAATAAAGTCCATTCACGGCATCTCAGGATGGAAGCTGGGCTAAGCAAGTGTGTCACTTTTCCCGAAGGGGTCTCACACCCAGGTTTTAGATGTCACTTACCCAGCACCCTGAGGTTCAGCTATGATTCAAGACACAAAGATATTCAATGCAGTTTCCGTGCACGAGGTGGTGATTGCAACTTCAGACTCTTCACTCCCAGCCTTGGCTGTTTCTAACCACTGTTTTCATGCAGTGCCCGATGCCCCCTCCTCACATTTGCTCACTGCATCCTGGAGCCTTCGTCCTCGCGCTAAAACCTTCACAGGTGGAGCTTAACATGTCACCCTCCTCTGGCATTTGTACTTTATCAGTGAGTTCTTTTTGTATAAAAAATATTATTTATTTGACAGAGGGTTATTTCCCATAGGATGGTTCACTCCCCAGATACCTACAACAGCCAGGGTTGGGCCAGGCCAAAGCCAGGAGTCAGGAACTCCATCTGGTCTCCCACGTGGGTGGCAGGAGCCCAAGGGCTTGAGCCACCACCTGCTGCTCCCCAAGGTGTGCATTAGCGGGGAGCAGGATCTGGAGCAGAGACGGAACTGGAACCACTTCTTCTGTTGTGAGACGTGGGCAGTCCAGCAGCATCTCCACCACTGACCAAACACCCACCTCCACTGCATTTTTTTAAACACCAGAAAGCCCTCGAGGGGTGAGGAATGGATGGATGTCTAAAGGAAAGTGTAGGCCGGGAATGCTGAGCAAGGGGCCTTCACAGGGAGTGCACCTTTTATCACTGCCTGTGGTGGACAGAATAACGATGTCCAGGTCCTAATCCTTGGAAGCTGCCATCTTGCCCCACAGGGGGAAAGGGTGGCACATGAGATGTGGCGGTGCATTCAGCCTCTCCCAGGCAGACTCTGCAATCATCGGTGGGTCAGAGTCAGGAGATATAAAGAGAGAGAAATGGGGAGGGAGTTGAAGGTGTTGTGGGATCTGGGGGTGTTCCCAGCTTGGTTGGTTCCCAGTACTGTTTTGGTGTGAGAGACAAGTTCAAAGCAGAGACACAGAGTGCAAGACTGGGAGCGAGAGTTGTTTAAAGGTACTAAAAAGAGCACACCCTCAGAGATAAACAAGGCAACCCCCTGGGGGAGAACTGGCTCAGTTACCCCTTTATCAGCTAGAAGGGGCAGGGGTGGTGTCCTAACTGAATCCACAGCTGGGATGGATTTGGGCAGGGTTCACTGTGCGTGGTGATCTCTGGGAGGTTTCATGCCTTCTGCATGCAGAGCTCAGCATGTACGTGTTCATCATGGTGTCTTCTGCCTGAGGGGGGAGTGAGGCTCAGGTGCATTATGGGAACATGGCTGTGCAGAACCGGCATGGATGGGGGTGGGATGTTAGCAGCACCCGGTTCAAGCAAGAAGACAGCTGGCAGCCTCTGAGCACCACTGCTGCCTCTGAAGATGGAGGAAGGAGCTGCAAGCCAGCAACATCAGACAGTGTCTAGAAGCTGGGAAATGAAAGGAAGTGGCCCACGCCCCAGACTTTCTGAGGACACCTCAGGTCCAGGACATCTGGCCTCCCAGGCTGTGAGAGAACATATTTGCATTGTTCTCAGCGGCTACGTTTGTGGTGATCTGTTCCATCAATCACAGGAAGCTAATACACAGCTCCTACTCTATCCGTGGTCAGGCCAACTCTTCTTCCCCGCTCTGCTCCCACGTGTGGATGATTTCAAACATAGATCCAGGGCACGTGGTGCTGTGCAAGTGTTGCAAAGAAAGCTCTTTGCTCACAGTCAATGCAGAGTTCAGACGTGAACCATTGACTTGGGCTACCCAAGTGTGCCTGACCAAGGGTACAAGTGAGAGCTAAGTCCAGGCCAAGTCATGTCCCTGAGCAAGGAGAGGCATTTGCCCAAGGGAAGGGACACCTTTTTCTCATTTGCCCAAAGGCCCCAGATGGACTAGCAGCGTGCTAGAACACTGATCATGGTTCCACCAAGGACCACTGGGTGTAAACTCTGTTCCAGTTACCAGTTTGGATGGAAGCTATAATTGATTAAATAATGTACCTCTTGGGCCTTCAGTTCCTTTGATTAAGAAGGAGACTCCAGATGAGATGAGCTCACTAACCTTATTCCAGCCTGCTTGCCTTCCCCTGGCTGTTCCTCGGGCATGCATCTCCTGCCTAAGGGCCTTTGCACTCACTGTGTCCTCTTCCTTACCTCTCTGCTAAGCCACTGGAAGGACATCTAGTCAGACAAGATTCCGTTCATCAGTCACCCTACTCAGTGGCATCACCCTGTGCTTTCTTCCCTCACTCCGCTCAATTGTCTTCCTATTTCTTCTCACTAACATTGCCCCATGGGAATCAAAGTCCAGAACACTGTTTCATGTGCCATTATAGCACATGTTGAAGAAATAGTTGCTGAATGCATTGACATGTCTTATTTTTTAAGCTAATTAATTTATTTTCATTTGAAAGGCAGGTGCACACACACACACACACACACACACGCTCACATTCAGATCTTCCATCTATTGGTGCTCTCCCTAAATGCTCACAGCAGCCAGGGCTGGGCCAGGCTGAATCCAGGAACCCAGATCTCAGCTCAGGTCTCCCACCTGGGTGGCAGGGATCCAAGTACTTGAGCCATCACCTGCTGCCTCCCTGGATGTGCATTAGCAGGGAGCTGGATCAGAAGTGGAGGCTGCTTGGTTAATCCTCTGCCTGTGGCGCCGGCACCCCTTATGGGCACCAAATTCTAGTCCCGGTTGCTCCTCTTCCAGTCCAGCTCTCTGCTGTGTCCCAGGAAAGCAGTGGAGGATGGGCCAGGTGCTTGGGTCCTGCACCTGCCTGGGAGACCAGGAGGAAGCACCTGGCTCCTGGCTTCAGATTGGTGCAGCGCCAGCTGTAGCAGCCATCTGGGGGGTGAACCAATGGAAGGAAGACCTTTATCTCTGTCTCTCTCTTTCACTATCTAACTCTGCCTGTCAAATTAAAAATAAATAAATAAAAGAAGTGGAGACTGGACTGAAACCCCGGCACTCCAGTATGGGACAGGGACATCCCAAGCAGTTGGCTTACCTGCTGTGCCACAACGCTCACCCCGTTTTCTCCTCATATTTAACCTGCCTTCCACAGCAGCACTTTTGCATGTCTCATATTGTGTATGTGTGTGTGTGTGTGTGTGTGAGAGAGAGAGAGAGAAAGAGTGTGCACACGGAGTGGTCAGTTCGTGCTCCTTGACGGCATGGAAGTGAAGGGGAGGTGAGAGTGACGAGTGCTCTGGCCCCTTTCTTGCCGGTGTCGGTCTTCTAGGATGTGGCAGAATGAGGAAAATCACAACATGAGACATTCTGCCTAAAATCGTGATATTCTACATGAGCGGTCTCCTCCCTGCCCCTCAGTGTCACCTGGAAATCTGCTAATTCTTTACGAACTCTTGCTGACCCATGAGAAGCTCTCATGCTCACAAATTCCTTCCTTTTCCCTCCAGACCCCACGTTAGTACTGGAGAAAATGCCACGATCCCCTCTGTCCTCAACCCTCCCGTGACTTCCCTGTGCTGGTCCAGCTCTGGGCTCCAGCCTCCCGCCCCTTCCGCCCAGGAGTGGCACCTGTTTAGATGTCCCCCCCCCCCCCCCCCAGTGTGGAAGCTCCCTGCTCTTCTGTGCCCATTCCTTTGGTCTGATCACTTTCACTCAGGTGTGCCCCAGGGCAGCCGGGTCACCGCATGCCAGTCCTCTTAGGGTTCTTTCTCGTCGTAGCAGAAATAACTTCTGCCTCTGCTGCTTCACTCCTTAGACTGTGAGGATCCCTGGTTGGGGGAGGTCTAGAGAGGGAGCCGTGGCCACAGATGCTCACCGTATAGTTTTTGCTGTCCTCGACTCCTCGTAAGCAGTGAGTCTTTTCAGTGTGTGTTCCTTGACAGGAACTTCATGGCGCTGAGTGGCTTTCCCTGGGAGATTGCCATCTGTTAGACATAGCATGGTGACAGACACCTGACCCAAAACCACCACCCCCTTCCCTCGCCGGTTCAGCGCTGGCCACTCAGACAGTACAGACTCACGTTTGCAGTGTCCCGAGGGAATGTTGAACGTCTGACTGGTAGGGTCCTCTGTCAGTGACCGGCAGAAAAATCTGGAGAGAAACTGAAGAGCGAGTGCTTTCCGGGAAGACAGTAACTGTCGCCATCCCAAGGGCTTTGTCCCCACACGGCTGCATTGCAGGCCTCTGAGATAGACAAGTTCGCCGTCTGAACACGATGGGAAGTTCATTAATTCTGAATGGAAAAATTAGTCAGCTCAGGAGAGGATGGGTGGGATTTATGTCTTCCTCCTTTTCCTGTCAATTAGAGGGACGTGGTTCAGGTTGAAAGACGGCTTGGCAAGAAGTCTGAGTGTACAAAGAATGAGATCAGCTAAGTTGTGGCCACCCAGAGAGGAGGCCCCCCCAGGGAGCCCCGCAGAGGGCGCGTGAGGGCATTCGATTGGTGAGATGGCGTCCAGGCTGCTGCCGTCACAACAGGGCATCAGGGGCCAGTGGTCCCTGGCAAGTGCTCTCTGCAACTCTGCAGCCATGAGCGACCAGGGGCAAATTTCCATCAGCAAATCGCCAGTGTCTGCTCTGCCCCAGCCAAGGTCAATGTCGTGTGGTGCACAAGCTGAGGCTGGGAGAGGACCAAAGGGCATTTACAAAAATGCCTAGCTTTTCCCACAGTGCGAAGGACAGCAAAACAGGAAACCCCTGGGATGCAGGCCCCAGTCTGCAAAGACAGAAGCATGCTCTGTGTAAACACTGTCTGCAGAAGCCGCCCCGGCCACTTCCCTTTCACCGTGTGTGCGTCACTCCCCCTTCTTCATTCTTTCTTTCTCTCCTCCTGTTGTTCTCAGCCTGTTTCATTTTTTCCACTTTTTTCAACTCCTTCTTTGTGTTATCTCTCTTTTTTCTTTTAATTTATTTATTTTGAGAGTCAGAGTTGCAGAGAGAGAGAGACAGAGAGAGAGAGAGAGATCTTCCCATCTGCTGGTTCACTCCCCAAATGGCCACAACAGCCAGCGCTGGGTCAGGCTGAAGCCAGGAGCCAGGAGCTTCTTCCAGGTCTCCTATGTGGGAGGCAGGGCTCAAGTAGTTAGGTCGTTATCCATTGCTTTCCCAGGCCATTAGCAGACAGCTGGATTGGAAGTGGAGCAGCTGGGACATGAACTGCTGCCCATCTGGGATGCTGGCATTGCAGGCGGTGGGTTAACCCACTACACCACAGTGCCAGCCCCTCTGTTCCCTGTATTTTAAAATTCATTTATTTTTCTCTTATTTTAAAGACAGAATGACACACACACACACACACGCACACACACAAATCTTCCATCTGTTTGTTCACTCCCCAAATACTCAAAACAGCCAGGCCAGAGCTAGAAGCTGAAAACTCCATCTGGGGCTCCCATGTGGGTGACAGGGATCCAAGAACTTGAGCCATCACTGCTGCCTCCCACAGTGTGCAGTCCAGAAAATTGGATCAGAAACAGGGCCGGGACTTGAACCAGACACTTCAGGGTGGGATGCCAGCATTACAAGTAGGGTCTTAACCACGAAGACAAAATCCTGCCCCGGGTTTCTGCTTTCTTATTCTCTTTCCTTGTTTTCTCTCTTAGCCTCTCGTTCCTCCTTAATTTCTGTCGTCTACAGCAGGCAGTAAAGAGTTCTGGATCTAAAGGCCTCACAATCTGAGATTGCAAAAGGATTTTATGTCAAATTCATTCACAGGACAGCAGCAACTGTCTTTTTTTTTTTTTAATTGACAGGCAGAATTGGACAGTGAGAGAGAGAGAGACAGAAAGGTCTTCCTTTACTGTTGGTTCACCCTCCAAATGGCTGCCACAGCTGGCGCGCTGCACTGATCCGAAGCCAGGAGCCAGGTGCTTCCTCCTGGTCTCCCATGCAGGTGCAGGGCCTAAGGACCTGGGCCATCCTCCACTGCCTTCCAGGGCCACAGCAGAGAGCTTGACTGGAAGAGGAGCAACCAGGACAGAATCCGACGCCCCACCGGGACTAGAACCCGGGGTGTCGGTGCCACAGGTGGACAATTAGCCTAGTGAGCTGCGGTGCCAGCCAGCAACTGTCTTTTAAACATTTATGGGAACTTGATCAAGGAAGTGCTTAGGCTAAAACCTCTTCTGTGTTCTCTGCACTGTCCACTGGAATTAGAGGAGTATTAAAAATGGCACCATTGGGGTCGGCGTTGTGGTGTAGCTACATTGTGCCACAGCCTACGATGCTAGCATCACATATGGGTGCCAGTTTGAGTCCTGGTGTTCACTTCCAATCCAGCTCCCTACTAATGCATCTAGGAAAGCAATGAAAGATGGCCCAAGTGCTTGGGACCTGCCACTCACGTCGGAGACCTGGAAGAAGCTCCTGGTTCTTGGCTTGGGCCTGGCTCAACCTTGGCTATTGTGGCCATATGGGGACTGAACCAGCAGATGGAAGATCCTTCTATTTCTATCTCTCCTTCTCTGTAGCTATGACTTTCAAGTAAATAAATAAGTCTTTTAAAATGGTACTGTTATTATACTCATTTGAGATATAATTTAAGAACTTGGAGCTTGTAGATATTTCTGCATGATTTTTAAAACTTGGCTAAGGGCCGGCGCCATGGCTCAATAGGCTAATCCTCCACCTGCAGTGCCGGCACACCGGGTTCTGGTCCCAGTTGGGGCGCCGGATTCCACTCCAGTTGCCCCTCTTCCAGGCCAGCTCTCTGCTGTGGCCCGGGAGGGCAGTGGAGGATGGCCTGAGTGCTTGGGCCCTGCACCCACATGGGAGACCAGGAGAAGCACCTGGCTTCTATCCTGATAAAATAAGCCACCACATGTGGCAGGTGTTAGGGACACTGCTGAAAACAGAACAGATACGCTCTGACACACATAACTGCTTCCACCTAGGAGACAGACCAAGCAACAAATAATTATTTACTTGAGGTGACGCCAAGTTCTCTGTACAAGCAGAATAACATGATGGAAAGGAGTGGGATGGAAGGAGAAGGACTTTGGACACGGTGGCCAGACAGGCTCTCTGAGGATGTAACACTCAGAGGACACCTGATGCTGGAGGAGGAGTTGAAAGAAGCATCCCTGTGAGCAAGTGGGAAAAGCTGGCGCCAGTGTCTGCAATCACTAAAAAGATCCAAATGACCTTAACCTTGATGCCCAATCCCATGAATCTGAGACTGGCTGTCCTCTGTGAACTTTTTGGGGAATTGCTGGGATGCTGGATGTGACATCCATCTGCCCATGATGAGACTACCTGAGATCCTCCAGCTGCCCTAGTCCCAGGGCCAATGCTGGAAGGCCCTGCAGGCCCCTTAAACAGGCTCAGAGCTGGCACCTCCTGCTGCCTGCCCTCCCACATGCAGGTGCCAGCTCTGCCCTTCACTCCTCAAAGTGCAGTTGTTATGGGCAGGAAGAGAAGATTAGATTGGTTAAATTCATGAGCTGGAGCCCATGGCCCCTTTACCCCAACTGATCCCACCTGTGTCCACCCACCGGCCATCAGACTACATAAAAACTGCCTTTTGGAAGTGAATAAGAGGCATGGAGGGTCTAGGGCCACCCCTGCTCTCCCTTGAGCCTCTGTGGCTGAGGCCATTTTGCTGCTGCTCGTGCCTGCTTTCCCACTGCCTGACATGGCTGATCACCTGGCCACATGCCCTCCCTCACTGTTCTGGGGGGAAAGATGGTATGGAACTCCTGGTTCATCTTTCTGACCTGATCTCCCTTAAATAAAGTCCTCACATTCCTGTATATTTCTCTCACATCCTCAAATAAATTCTGAACCTTACCATGTTGCCCGTCTCATTTATGTCTAAGTTTAGAATGCTTTTCTGAGCTTGAGATAAGAACCTGAAATATTTATTTTAACATAAGTTCCCTGATAACATAAATGGTGGTCACTAAGGGATTTATTAATATTTGTTTAATCTATTTAAAAACCAGCAGCGTGGTAAGGGACTTCATGTTGCTTCTTAGTTCTTAAAATCTTTCTGCATCCAGCCCTCTCTTCTTTCGGCATTCATAGATTTGCTCAGAAATGTGCTTTAGTAGTGAACATGTGACTTAGTCCCTCAGGAAATGCCTCTCCCCTCCTCCGCAGCCCCTACATTGAGCAAATATATGGGGTTTTTGCTTCAGCTTCAGCTTTCTCTTAGTGATACTGCTTTTTAGAGGAGGCTATAAAAATATAAGGATTGGTTTTTTTTGCTTGTTTTGCTGTTTCTCATTTCTATAGCTTTGGGAGAATGTTAGCATTAATGGAATTCAGGCAGAAAGCTGGGAGAGAGATTTTAGCAGAGGAACAGTTTGTGAAAGTTAGTTAAAATATACAAGTTTCTAAGCTGCTTGTAACATGTTCTTAAGGGTTTACGGAGATTAAAACAATACTCTTTCATGGAATGGATTTATAGCTACCTGACAATTGCTATGCCTCAGGTTCTTTGATTTTCAATTCAGACATGCTTTCAATTGGTAATTTTGGGCAGGGGGGCTGGTTCCCTTGCCTGGTAACTTAGTAGCTCAGGAAGGTGAAAGTTTAAACATGGCAGAGGCTCTACTTCCTGCCATGGAGGGTGGGACTTCCATCCCAAGATGGTGTCCTCCATAAGAAACATGTGGTTGCCAAGAGGGTAACCCTCATGACGGACATGATGTCACCAAGTTGGTAGCACCCATGGGGACTTCCACCCTTACCAACAGTTGGGCAACAGACTCTACTCCAAGATAGTGGCTCCATGGTTGGCCACATGTTACATGCTTGATTAGTTGAAAACTATTTTTTAAATGTAGCTTATTATTTTGGCCTCAACAACAGTTTATTATTTTAATTTCTTGTTTTGGCTCTACACTGGTTCAGCATTAGCACTGACTGTTTTATTATTTTAATTTCTTGTTTTGACTCTACACTGGTTCTCTTGGCCATGTGAGGTTTGGTATCAGGCATGGTGGACCTTCTGAGAGTTCATCTTGGAACAGGAGGTTGTCTCTTTGGCCTTCTGGGATGGTGTTTCCCAAACCAGGCAGTGTTTTAAGCTCTACACTGGGTTAAAAAAGAAAAGAAAAAGGAAATGTGGGGCCCTTTAAGTGGGCTTGATAAAATAATGGACCCCATTTGGTGTACAATGGATATTCTGAATTGTCAAAATTATAACTAAAGCAATGTGTCCAAGACACGTGCTTAAAGAAAAATTAAGCCTTGTGGAAACTGTGTCTGTTTTCATCTTCTCAATCCTACAAAGAAACTGTAAAGCTACAACATTCCACACACATTCCCACAGACTTCCTTCTAAGGTTACAGTTTGAAAGCTTCCCCTGGATCCCAAATCCCCATAAGCTGGGTAGTTAAAAATAACATTTTAAGTGTTAAGATCATATAGATAGGATTAAGTGTTTAGTAATAATACAATTTAAAAGGAAGCAGCCCATGCTGCAGACTCATAGAATGACAACTGCTCTAAGTTAGCACTCAGTGACATCAGAGTCAGCCCATAAGGCATTCTGGTCTGGCTGAAAATTCCACAAGAGCACTTCAGGCATGGAAAGCCTGGACACTAGTGGGAAAATGTCCCTATGTGAAGGACCTCTGGGTGAGACCCCAGTGTAAAGAAGTGGTCATTAAGGAAGGATGTACTTTTCTTTGAAGGGAGGAGAGAACTTTCACTTTCCTCATGGCCTTGTCTAAATAATGATGGAGTTTGTGGATTCAAAAGCCTTAGAGCCTAGGCAGCTCATGTCAAGAGCCTCAGTTGATCACTGACATCATACATAAGAATGCTAATTGTTAAATTAACAACAGGAAAATTACCAACCAATATCCCTGATGAACACAGACGCAAAAATCCTCAATAAAATTCTCTCCAATAGAATGACAAAACATCAGAAAGATCATCTACCCAGACCAAGTGGGATTTATCCCTCGTATGCAGGGATGGTTCAATGTTTGCAAATCAATCAATGTGATACACCACATTAACAAACTGCAGAAGAAAAAACCATATGATTATCTCAATAGATGCAGAAAAAGCATTCAATAAAATTCAACACCTTTTCATGATGAAAATTCTAAGCAAATTGGGTATAGAAGGAACATTCCTCAATACAATCAAAGCAATTTATGAAAAACCCACGGCCAGCATCCTATTGAACGGGGAAAAGTTGGAAGCATTTCCACTGAGATCTGGTACCAGACAGGGATGCCCACTCTCACCACTGCTATTCAATATAATTCTGGAAGTTTTAGCCAGTCATTAGGCAAGAAAAAGAAATTAAAGGGATACAAATTGGGAAGGAAGAACTCAAACTATCCCTCTTTGCAGATGATACGATTCTTTATTTAGGAGATCCAAAGAACTCTACTAAGAAACTACTGGAACTCATAGAAGAGTTTGGCAAAGTAGCAGGATATAAGATCAATGCACAAAAATCAACAGCCTTTGTATACACAGGCAATACCATGGCTGAGAAAGAACTTCTAAGATCAATCCCATTCACAATAGCCACAAAACAATCAAATACCTTGGAATAAACTTAACCAAGGACATTAAATATCTCTGATGAGAGTTACAAAATCATAAAGAAAGAAATAGAAGAGGATATCAAAAAATGGAAAAATCTTCCATGCTCATGGATTGGAACATCATCAAAATGTCCATTCTCCCAAAAGCAATTTATAGGTTCAATGCGATACCAATCAAAATACCAAAGACATTCTTCTCAGATCTGGAAAAAGTGATGCTGAAATTCATATGGAGACACAGGAGACCTCAAATAGCTCAAGCAATCTTGTACAACAAAAACAAAGCTGGAGGCATCACAATACCAGATTTCAGGACATTCTACACAGGGCAGCTGTAATCAAAACAGCATGGTAATGGTACAGAAAACAGATGGATAGACCAATGGAACAGAACAGAAACACCAGAAATCAATCCAAAGTTCTACTGCCAACTTATATTTTATCAAGAATCTAAAACGAATTCCTGGAGCAAGGACAGTCTATTCAATAAATGGTGCTGGGAAATCTGGATTTCCATATGCATGAAGCATTACCCCTACCTTTCTCCTTACACAAAAATCCACCCAACATAAATTAAAGACCTAAATCTATGACCTGACACCAACAAATTATTAGAGAACTAAAGCCATTGTAATCCATAAACTTTACTTTGGAAATTTATATTTACTAAATAAAAGTTTAAAAAAAAAGAAAAATATTTATTATTTACACCACTGAAATAGTCCCAAAATAATAATATACACCATGGTTATTTAAAAGAATCAATTCCTTTCAAATACAGGAATTGTATGAAGCCATTTTTGTTAACACAAAACAGTGGTCACATTACATAGCTGCAGGCTTAAGCATTGCAAATAGTATGGCTAGATATTTTCACTGAAACTGTATTGGCACTCAGACAAGATACAACTCAACAGAACAAAACCTTTTTGTTCATGCTGTCTAGAACTGGTGGTATATCCCATTTTAAAATTTACTGCCTTTAAATGCTTTTATGGCAATGGTTTAGGCAGAAGTGCTTGTTCTTAGCTATCAAAGAGACAACATATTCTGGTGCTTTAGTTTTATTCTTTAGCCTTAGGTTTTCAATTTCTCATACTAGAACACAGCTATACTGCAACTAATGTGTTCCAGTTTTACTTTAAGTACGCAGATGCACACACAGACCTGAGTGACGCAGCTCAGGATTTAGAGATGCAACCAGTAATGGTACAGAAGTTGTGGCCATGACAAAGGAATAAAAAATTCTTGGTAATTTTAAGAATAACAAACTATGTTCTTTATCCAAATTTTTTTTTTAATTTTGGTTTTAACGGGAAAACCATTAGATGGATTTGGTCTTAAGACAATGAGACAAAAACACAAAATGGTTTTTTTTTTTTTTTTTTTTTTTTTTTTTTTTTACAGGCAGAGTGGACAGTGAGAGAGAGAGACAGAGAGAAAGGTCTTCCTTTGCCGTTGGTTCACCCTCCAATGGCCGCCGCGGTCGGCGCGCTGCGGCCGGCGCACCGCGCTCTTCCGATGGCAGGAGCCAGGAGCCAGGTGCTTTTCCTGGTCTCCCCATGGGGTGCAGGGCCCAAGCACCTGGGCCATCCTCCACTGCACTCCTGGGCCACAGCAGAGGGCTGGCCTGGAAGAGGGGCAACCGGGACAGAATCCGGTGCCCCAACCGGGACTAGAACCCGGTGTGCCGGCGCCGCAAGGTGGAGGATTAGCCTGTTGAGCCACGGCGCCGGCCAACAAAATGGTTTTTGAGTCACAAAATGACATTGAGCACACATTTTTCTCCACTCTTTTTTTTTTTTTTTTTTGACAGAGTGGACAGTGAGAGAGACAGAGAGAAATGTCTTCCTTTTTGCCGTTGGTTTACCCTCCAATGGCTGCCGTGGCCGGTGCACCGCACTGATTCGATAGCAGGAGTGAGGTGCTTCTCTTGGTCTCCCATGGGGTGCAGGGCCCAAGCACCTGGGCCATCCTCCACTGCACTCCCGGGCCACAGCAGAGGGCTGGCCTGCAATAGGGGCAACCGGGACAGAATCTGGTGCCCCAACCGGGACTAGAACTCGGTGTGCTGGCGCCGCAAGGCGGAGGATTAGCTAGTGAAGCACAGTGCCAGCCTCCACTCTTCTTTCTGGAAAAAAAAAAAAAAGTGAGCAATCGATGCTCGAGAAAATCTTCTTTAACAGTAACGGTATATTGAGCTATTTTTAAACAATTTTTATTTTTTAATGTTTTAAAGATTACTTCTTTATTTGAGAGGTAGAGTTACAGACAGTGAGAGGCAGAAACAGAGAGAAAGGCTTTCCTTCCATCGGTTCACTTCCCAGATGGCCGCAACGACCAGAGCTGCACCAATCCAAAGCCAGGAGCCAGGTGCTTCTTCCCGGTCTCCCATGTGGGTGCAGAGGCAGAAGCACGTAGGCCATCCTCCACTGCCCTCCTGGGCCACAGCAGACAGCTGGATTGGAAGAGGGGCAGCCAGGACAAGAACTGGCACCCATATGGGATGCCAGTTCTGCAGGCAGAGGATTAATTACTGTGCCATGTAGCTGGCCCATAAACAGCTATTTTTGAAAGAGTGGTTATATTTTACATTCTAAAGATTCCCTAGAAACTTTTGTCCAAAAACTTGAATATTCAAGATATTCCAGGTTTAATTAAATCATATACTACTAATAGGATGTTTGGAAAAATTCACATTTGATTCTTATTACATATTTCATCTTCACCTGGGTTCCTAGCCCTCAAGCTTTGACTTCAACCCAGACCTGGTCAGATCCGGTGCTGTGGTATTTGGGAACTGAATTGGTGAATGGGAGCCTGTTTCTCTTTCTTCTTTCTCTGTCTCATTTCTCTCTCCCCCTTCTCTAGAGCATTCACATAAATATTGAACAACATAATATTTGTGAACATAGATAGGGTAATGTCATGAACCCCAATGAGCTTCGTAGGATACTCAAAAGCTTTTAAGAACTCTCACAGAAGAAATCATTTATACTATGCGCTAAAAGCAACAGAAAAAGAATATGTGGCATATCACACTATGGAATACCACTCAGCAATAAACAGAATGAAATTCTGCATTTTGCCACAAAACTGATGCAACTAGAAACCATTATGCTAGATAATATAAGCTAGTTTTGTTTTACTTGTTGAATATTATCGTTAGTGGAGAATTAAGTGTATGGTAACAGAGTAGGTTAAAAGCATGACTATGTAAAAAAAAAAAAAAGGAAATGAGAAAGGAGGGGATTAATGGAAGGTGGGGTGGGAGGGAAGTATGGTTATGTTCTTAGACTTGTACCTATGGAGTGCTGGCACTGTGGCATAGGTTAAGCCTCCGTTTGCAATTTGAGTCCGGGCTGCTACACTTCCAATACGTCTCTCTGCTGGTGGCTGGGAAAGCAGTGAGAGATGGTCAAGTACTTGGGCCCTGAGCCCTCGTGGGAGACCTGGGAGGTGCTCCTGGCTGCAGAAGAGCCCAGGTCCAGCCAGAGCAGACATCTGGGGACTGAACCAGCAGATGGAAGAATGACTCACTCTCTCTCTCCCTCTCTCTCTCTCAAAAATCTGCCTATAAAATAAATAAGTAAATCTTTAAGAAAAGAATTGTATCTATGTATTACATGAAAAATTTAAAAAAATAAGAAAAAAAGACACAGAAACTGGTAAATTTGAGAAGATATTTTTGGACCTTAGAAGTTAAAGAGGGAGGAAGCTGGCTGAGAAACTAGTTGCTTACAAACATGGGTCATTTCTAATGAAAATAATACAACAAAGAGCCCAGAGTGTATTATCAAAAGGCAATTGCTTCAAATCTGAATCTTATGCTAAAATACTTAGACTTATGGGTGGTATTGAAAAGAATGAGTGTGAGGAACACAAAATCATTGCAGCCTTTAGCTGGGCTGTCATTTGGAAGTCTATGTGATGATTTTCCTTGTTGTATGGGCTGCCTTATATGAGGTGGTTGGAATCTAAGGGTTAGCTTCCCTAGAAAAATCCAAGTGGAAGCTGAATCAAAATTTCTTACCTATCAAAAGTCATTCAGTATCTGTGCCATTTTCCATTTATAATGATTTAACCTTGACCCCACTACCACCACTGCCCATAGCAAGGTAGAAGAGACATGAACCTAAGTGACATGTTTCAAATGAAGAGTATGTAGTAAAAGTAATGCCACATGACTTCTATTTCAGGCTCCTGGCACTGGAAGCCATCCTCCACGTTGTGAAGATGCACAGGCAACAAACAGCAGCTAGGTGTTCCAGACTGCGTATTTGGCTGACTTCCCCAAATGACAATACAGCCAATGGGCAGTGTCAACAAACCTATGTGTTAGTGAAAAAATGTTCAAATGATTCTAATACCCAGCCTTCAAGAAACTGATTTGGTACTAGCAATGTTGAAGCATGTAATGATGTACTGCTTGGCTTTATATCATGGAACAGTATCTAAGACCCAAGAGAATCTCAAGAGCATGCCATTTTTACAGAAGAAATCTTAAAACCAAAATTTTTATTGGAATCAAGTCTAGAAGATTAAAGAAAATATTTCACTGCTCTTTGAATGGAGAGATTTATGTCACACAAATTAGGTGATATGGGCCCCCCAATGAGAATGCATTACCTTTTGCTGTGGCATATGACTCTGAATATCCACTTTTAATCGACTGGCTTTAAAGTCTCCAATGGTAGTCACCACTGCGTTGTCATAAGCATGAACTATGTTTCTTATTTCAAAAAAGGGTTTCTGAGGTCTATAGGAATGTACAGAATGAGTAACTCAACTTTCAAATATTAACATTTAATAGTTGATTAAACACATATTCTATTATCTAAAGGAAAGAAAGTTATAATCTACAGTTTATTTCAATATAACATTTCTGGACAACTTTCTAAATAATGATCATCTTAAGTAAATAATATGAAGTAAATTCTTGTGACATACAGGGCAAATATAATTAATTTTCTAACTAGACTATTGATATGTTTTAATATATTAATATCAAACCTTAACGTATGACTAAATATTAGCTATAACATAGAGATCAGTATGTAGGGTGAAGAAGAGCATATTTATATATGAATGCTTTAAAAAGGCAGAAAAATATATCTTGGCATTCAATGACCACAGCCAGCAGTAAGAAAGGAGAGCAGAAAAAAGTCATCAAATCACCATCCGGAGTAGAAAAAGAGACAAGGAAGAAATATTTTTGAAGTCTTAGTTGAGACAGAAAATTAAAGAGAGCTGCAGAAGAAAGGAAATCAGCAGAGAGACAGAGTGCAAAGATGTAAAGACTGCTTGAAGAGAAGCAGAGATCTCTGCTAGCACAATATTAACGAAGTGAAAGGGATGCAAAAAAAAAAAAAAAAAACCACGCTAAGGAAGAAAGGCAATGAGAGAAAAATACAGATCAGAAGCAGCATAGAAACTTAAATGTGGAGAAAGTAAAGAGAAAAGCAATCATGCTGGCAACTTGCTGGGAAACAGTCTAATTTTATAATCATGTGGTAGAAATACAATTACTCATTTACGTCTTCTGGTCATACATTTGTATGTATCAAGTATAATATGTATATATGTGCATATACATGCAATAGGTGCACATATATATTTAAAACAGTTAAATTCATACAGTATATATGTGTGGAAGGATACACAGCCGGTGCCGTGGTTCAACAGGCTAATCCTCTGCCTTGTGGCGCCAGCACACCAGGTTCTAGTCCCAGTCAGGGCACCGGATTCTGTCCCGGTTGCCCCTCTTCCAGGCCAGCTCTCTGCTGTGGCCCGGGAGTGCAGTGGAGGATGGCCCAAGTGCTTGGGCCCTGCACCCCATGGGAGACCAGGAGAAGCACCTGGCTCCTGCCATCGGATGAGCGCGGTGCGCCGGCCGCAGCGTGCCGGAAGCGGCGTGCCGGCCGGGAGGGTGAACCAACGGCAAAGGAAGACCTTTCTCTTTGTCTCTCTCTCTCACTGTCCACTCTGCCTGTCAAAAATTAAAATAAATAAATAAAAAAAGAAAATTAGCACATCTCATGAAATATTTTATAGCTAAAAAGAAAGAAAATCTACATTTTAATTTTATGAAAGAATGATGCTGATATATTTTAAATATTTGAATATTTGGATGTTTAAGAGATGATAATTACCAACAATGGAAATATTATAAAAACAGCAAATATATCTCCAGAAAAAGAAGCTGAAGATACATTAAGAAGAATTCAGTTGACATTATGTGCCAAGGGCATTATTATTACTGTTTATGAAATCATGAAACAGAAAATGTTATATTTTGGGAATCAAAAAAAAATAAAAGATTTCAGATGGTTCTGTGAGTTTCAGAAGTAAACATTTGCAGGGTACAGTTCAATTATGAAAACATAAGAAAATGTGTATTTAGGCTTTAATATAGTCAAACTATAGATAAGTTAATTCAAGAATAATTGATATAATCTGAAATACTAAAATCTTACTGAGTTTTCTTGTCTCCTAAATCACCATTTTTCTTCATCTCTTCATCCAGTTTGTCCTGCAGAGCTCGTTTTAACTCAGCAAGCAGCTTTATGTGTTGCTTTTCATCTTTAGACTTAAGAAAATGTGAAAATTAATTTTTAAAATGTAGGCTTCTTTCTGAAAGTATTATTCCCTGTGAGTTCATGAGTAATATTCTATAAAATCTGATGATAATCAGATTTCAAAAATAATGACTTCCCAAAAAAAGAGTTCAGGTAGACTTACACTTCCAACGCTGTCTTTTGTGGATTTTAAATTATTTTTGTGGATTTTAAATTATCAAAATTCATGAAAAATAGAGGTACAGTGGCTATGATGCTACTAGAGATTTCTGCAACCCAAATCAGAGTGTCTGCATGGAGTTTGGCCAACTTGGAGTCTGATCTAGATTCCTGCTAATGAACACTCAGTGAAACAGCAGGTGATGTCTCAAGTGCTTGGATCCTGCATCTACATGGTAGAACTGGACTGAATTCTGGGCTCCCAGCTCTCGGCTGTTGTAGGCATTTCAGTAGTGGACCCATAGATGAAAGATCTCTTTCTCACCCCCTCTCTCATCCTCACCTTGTCCCTCTCTTTCTGTCTTTCTAGTAAAAATTAAAAACAAATACAGATTTTAAAAACAATAATAAGTTATTTATAATACTTAATAATAATTATTAATACTTATTAATAATACTTAATAATACTTATGTGGTTACGAATATTGCTACCATGAAGTTATTCAGTACTTTACATTCAAAATGTCTTATGTTTATCAAAACAGCTAAATCAAAATGGTTTTCAAAGTCTCACATTTCCATGTTCCACGTTTCTCATTATCCTAAAATGTTCCTTGCAGATCAATACCTGATAATCCAATTTTAAGAATACTTTGGAGTACCAAGTACTTACTATCTTTCCAAATTCCAAATTATGAAAGAGTGTGGTAAAAACTGTTTTGCTGTAACTCACATTAGGAAGATAAGTTATCCATAGGTGTTGCAGTGGGTTCCTTTCTGAGAGGAGTGCGGTGGGGGCAAGAGGCGTGGAGTCACCAAACCAAATCAGATGCTTCACACGCACTCAGATGGGATAAATGTTTGGTTTTTAGTTAAGTTAATTTCAGAACTGGAAGTGATTCCTGTGTAATCCAGGCCTTATTTTTCTTTTTGCACTTTACCGTGCTGCATTAAATAAGTCATACAGATTTGTAGAAGTACACTAGTTTGGGGGGGGGTGCTGAGCATCCAGCTGTGGCACCTATGGGTGCAGGTTCTACTCTCAGATGCTCCTTTTCCAATCCAGCTCTCTGCTACGGCCTGGGAAGCAGTAGAATGTGACCAAAGTACTTGGGCCCCTGTACCCACATGGGAGACCCACTAAGCAGCTCAAGGCTCCTAGACTTGAATCAGACCGGCTCCAGCAATTGCAGCCATTTGGGAAGTGAACCAAGAGATGGAGACATTTCTCTTTGTTTCTCCATCTCTCTGCTTGTAACTCTAGCACTCAAGTAAGTACTTATAATTTTTTTAAAAAAAGTGCACTAATGCAACAGGGTAATTCTTATACATACCATCATGCATTACTACTTATATGTCAATAATGTAAGGAAATAATTTAAGAAAATAATAGTAGACATTCACAGAGAGGAGAAAAAAGTATCACATTATGACTTTCCCAGGCATTTTCCCCAGGTTCTGAGCCATCGAAGCTGGGTAGGACATGTGCAGAAAATGTTCTGGGTTTCCAGACTTAGATCAGGATCCTGATGCCAGCATCCTGTTCATGTTCACTCAGGGTCATACAGGGATGGCTACAGAAGTTGGGTACCTGCCACCCATCAAGGAGACAAGGATTGAGTTTCTGACTAGAGGAACCTGGCTTTGCCTTGGACCTGCTGCAGACATTGGCAGACATTGGGGAGTGAACGGCCTCATGAATTCTGTGTAGCTGTCTGTGTTCCTCCTTCCTTCAGTCTCATCTCTCAAGGTTTTTAAAAAGACATAAGAAGAAATAATGCCACTAAACTGGTATGCTAACTAAAATATTCAGAGTTCAGAAATTTGGAACATAAAAATTAAAGAAAAAAATCACAAGGTCTAATTTTCAATCATACATAGCAATATTATTTCACAGATATAAAATTTAACACCTATTAGTATGACAAGAATATTTACTTCTAGAATAATAAAATAAACATGTATTTTTTAAGTTTTAAGAAATAATTAGTTCTCTGACACCACTTAAAGATTCTGCAATGAGTTCTTTTTAGAATAATTACAAAGCTTTTAATTGCTAGAAGAGTAATGCCCATCTGATTAAAGAATTATGATGTATTTTTATCTGTGAAGTCCAGGTCTGGAAGCAATGACAGGTCTGGGAGCCAGGAAATCAATGCAGGTCTCTCATGTGGGCGGCAAGGAGCCAGTTACTATAGCTACAGCCCACTGCATACAACGCGTTATTGCCGCAGAAAGTTAGAATGAGGAGCAGAGCCAGCACAGGATTCAGGCACTCTGATGTGAGTGTGGCCAACCCATCTGACTTTCTAACCACTATCAAAGAGCTTACTCCCTAAATATTGTTCCTTTAAATTTTAATAATAGGCTAAAAGGGTGAGCCACATAATCAAATAGCTAGGAAATCTTCCTAGGTATAATTTTAGATGAGGGTAAACAAATGCTTGGATTCAGTATGTATGGTACTCTTTCCTAAGAAAAATCTTCAAAAAGATGTAGAAAATCTTCAGAAGTTATGAAAGAGAACAGCATACATTTACTTCTCTACATGTGGCATATAAATGATTATGATAATGGTGCCACTTTGCAGACCTTATTCATGCCGAGATGTTACGTGTGAAAACAGGGCTGGTGAGGACAGGTGCTGCCTTCCATGCTGGCATCTCATGTCTGGGCATCAATCCATGTCCTAGCTGTTCTACTTCCAATCTGCCTCTTTTAAACCACCTGAGAGAACAGAGGACAGCTACACTACTGGGCCCCACCACACATGACTGAGATGTGGATGGAGCTCCAGTCTCCTGATTTCACTCTGGGAAAAGCCTGACCACTGTGGCCATTTGAGGAGTGAATGAGCAGGGACAAGATGTCTTTCAGATTAAAAAAAAATGTGCATTCTGAATCACTGACTGTCTTCGTGATCCTCTTGCCTTAAATTTGTATATATAGTCTAGTTTCCAATCTTTGTTTTCATTTGTTGTTATATTTATTCATTACACATACCTAGGGGCTCTATATTAGTATTGGTTCCACGACTGTGGTTAGTAACACACAAAAAGCCTGTGTCATTTTCTCAATACTTCATAGTTGCAAGTGACAGAACAGTATATTAGCTGTCATAAATTCAATGAATTTGTTTATTCCTCTATGCTGTTTAAACCTACAATCTCTGAACTTGCATAACTCACTCCCCGGTTGTCATCACAGTAAAAAGAAACTGACTTTATACATACCATATCTACAATAAGGATACTCGATTCATTTTAAAAAGATTGACTTATTTCTTTTCAAAGTCAGAGTTGGCCGGCGCCGTGGCTCAACAGGCTAATCCTCCACCTTGCGGCGCCAGCACACCGAGTTCTAGTCCCAGTCGGGGCACCGGATTCTGTCCCGGTTGCCCCTCTTCCAGGCCAGCCCTCTGCTGTGGCCCAGGAGTGCAGTGGAGGATGGCCCAAGTGCTTGGGCCCTGCACCCCATGGGAGACCAGGAAAAAGCACCTAGTACCTGGCTCCTGCCATCGGATCAGCGCGGTGCGCCGGCCGCAGCGCGCTGTCCGTGGCAGCCATTGGAGGGTGAACCAACGGCAAAGGAAGACCTTTCTCTCTGTCTCTCTCACTGTCCACTCTGCCTGTCAAAATAAATAAATAAATAAAAAAGTCAGAGTTGCAGAGAGAAAGAGACAGGCAGAAAAAGAGATTTTTTTATCCATTTATTCAGATGACCAGATGGCCACACCAGACAGTGCTGGAACAAGCTGAAGCCAGGAACTTCATCTGGGTCTCCCATGTGGGTGGCAGGGGCCTAAACACCTGAGCCATCTTCCACTGCTTTCCCAGGATATAAGCAGCCAGGACATGAATCATTCTCTTGACTGGCTACACCACTCTACCAGCCCCAATCCATTTAATTTTTAAAACTTGTTTCTGTTTATTAAAACAACACTTAACAGTTATCCTCCCACAAATTTATTATTTTTCCAATACTTTACCTTAAATGCCAATTCTTGCAGATGCATAGCTGACATTCCAAAGAGAACAATAATGCATTGAAATGCAGATACGGTATTTTCAATGTCTAAGTTGTAAAATGGCACAGTCCAAATTGTTCATTTGAAATCTCTAAGGATGACTAGGCATAGTCAAATGAAAGATAGACGGAAAATATTTCCTTTCTATAATTTTTAGATGAGAGTAAGCAAATGCTTGGATTAGAAGTGAATGACACTCGTTCTCAACTAAGAAAAATCTTCAAAACGATTAAGAAAGCCTTCAGAAGATGTGAATGAGAGCAGCTATTGATCCAGGTTTTAAAATGTGCAGGGTATTTAGTTTCACTTTTTCCTCTCCACATAAAAATGATTATAATGGTAGTCCTACATTGCAGATCCTGCTCATGCCCAAATGTTAAGAGTAAACTAAGTAATAGTAAGATTAAGACACTAACTACACATCTAAACACTGAAAGAAAACAATAAATTTTGCTCTATGCTAATTATGGTAGAAAATACCATAGGCAGTCTCATGGGAGGACACATTGCTGTCAAATATTTTGGAAGACAATTCAGCTGTATGTGTCACAATGTAAAGTTTGTCTGTTCTTCTACCTAGCTATCCCATTCTGCAGAAATATACTGGGGCCTGTACTGTGGCATAATGGATAAAGCAGCCACCTGAAGTGCTGGCATCCCCTTGTGGAAGTCCTGGCTGCTTTGCTACTTGGCCAGTTCTCTGCTATGGTCTGGGAAGGCAGTAGAATATAGCTCAAGTCCTTGGTCCCCTGGAACCATGTGAGAGGCCCAGAGGAGGCTGGCTTCCTGATTGGCTTCAGATTCCTCCTGGCTTCAGATGGGCACAGCTCCAGCCACTGCGGCCATCTGGGAAGTGAGCCAGCAGAAGGAAGACTTCTGTCTGTCTCTCTCTCTAAGCCTCTGCCTTTGTACATCTCTGTCTTTCAAGTAAATAAATAAATCTTAAAAATTATGCTAAGGAGTCTTGGGCACATGTGACAGACAGTACAAAGATGATCCTGGTGGCATTTTTGTGAGTATAAAAAAGAGATACAAACTAAATGTGTATCTGTAAAGATTTGCTTTTTTTTTTTTAATAAAGCTTTTATTTAAAGAATATAAATTTCCAAAGTACAGCTTATGGATTACAATGGCTTCCCCCCCCCAATAACTTCCCTCCCACCCGTAACCCTCCCCTTTCCCGCTCCCTCTCCCCTTGCATTCACATCAATATTTATTTTCAATTCTCTTTATACACAGATCAGTTTCGTACATATTATGTAAAGATTTCAACAGTTTGCCCTCACATAGAGACACAAGTGAAAATACTGCTGGAGAACTAGTTATAGTATTAATTCACAATGTACAGCACATTAAGGACAGAGATCCTACATGATTTTTTTTTTAAAGAATTGATTAATTATCTATGCAATTTCCAATTTAACACCAAGTTTTTTTTCATTTTTAATTATCTTTATATACAGAAGATCGATTCAGTATATACTATGTAAAGATTTCATCAGTTTGCACCCACACAGAAACACAAAGTGTAAAAATACTGTTTCAGTACTAGTTATAGCATTACTTCACATTGGATAACACATTAAGGACAGATTCCTCATGAGACGTAAGTACACAGTGACTCCTGAAGTTGATTTAACAATTTGACACTCATGTTTATGGCGTCAGTAATCTCCCTAGGCTTTAGTCATGAGTTGCCAAGGCTATGGAAGCCTTCAGGGTTCGCCGACTTCGATCTTATTCCGACAGGGTCATAGTCAAAGTGGAAGTTCTCTCCTCCCTTCAGAGAAAGGTACCTCCTTCTTTGATGGCCCCGTTCTTTCCACTGGGATCTCACTCGCAGAGATCTTTCATTTAGGTCTTCTTTTTTTTTTCAGAGTGTCTTGGCTTTCCATGCCTAAAATATTCTCATGAGCTCTTGAGCCAGATCCGAATGCCTTAAGGGCTGATTCTGAGGCCAGAGTGCTATTTAGGATATCTGCCATTCTATGAGTCTGCTGTGTATCTCGCTTCCCATGTTGGATCATTCTCTCTCTTTTTCATTCTATCAGTTATTATTAGCAGACACTAGTCTTGTTTGTGTGATTCCTTTGACTCTTAGACCTATCAGTGTGATCAATTGTGAACTGAAATTGATCACTTGGACTAGTGAGATGGCCTTGGTACATGCCACCTTGATGGGATTGTATTGGAATCCCCTGGCATGATTCTAACACCATCATTTGGGGCATGTCTGATTGAGTATGTCCCAAATTGTACATCTCCTCCCTCTCTTATTCCCACTCTTATATTTCACAGGGATCACTTTTCAGTTAAAATTTAAACACCTAAGAATAATTGTGTGTTAATTACAGAGTTCAACCACTAGTACTAGAATAAAAAAATACTAAAATGGATAAAGTATTACATTGTACAACAACAGTCAGCACAAGAGCTGATCAAGTCACTGTTTCTCATAGTGTCCAATTCACTTCAACAGGTTTCCCCTTTGGTGCTCAGTTATTTGTCCCCCGATCAGGGAGAACATATGATATTTGTCCCTTTGGGACTGGCTTAATTCACTCAGAATGATGTTTTCCAGATTCCTCCATCTTGTTGCAAGTGACTGGATTTCATTGTTTTTGACTGCTGTATAGAATTCTATAGAGTACATGTCCCATAATTTCTTTATCCAGTCTACTGTTGATGGGCATTTGGGTTGGTTCCAGGTCTTAGCTATTGTGAATTGAGCTGCAATAAACATTAATGTGCAGACGGCTTTTTTGTTTGCCAAATTAATTTCCTTTGGGTAAATTCCAAGGAGTGGGATGGCTGGGTTGAATGGTAGGGTTATATTCAGGTTTCTGAGGAATCTCCAGACTGACTTCCATAGTGGCTTCACCAGTTTGCATTCCCACCAACAGTGGATTAGTGTCCCTTTTTCCCCACATCCTCTCCAGCATCTATTGTTGGTGCATTTCTGAATGTGAGCCATTCTAACTGGGGTGAGGTGAAACCTCATTGTGGTTTTGATTTGCATTTCCCTGATTGCTAGTGATCTTGAACATTTTTTCATGTGTCTGTTGGCCATTTGGATTTCCTCTTTGGAGAAATGTCTATTGAGGTCCTTGGCCCATCTCTTAAGTGGGTTGTTTTTTTTGATGTTGTGGAGTTCCTTAATTTCTTTGTAGATTCTGGTTATCAACCCTTTATCTGTTGCATAGTTTGCAAATATATTTTCCCATTCTGTCGGTTTCCTATTCCCTTTCCTGACTGTTTCTTTTGACGTACAGAAACTTCTCAATTTGATGCAATCCCAGTAGTTAATTTTGGCTTTGACTGCCTGTGCTTCGGGGGTATTTTCCAAGAAGTCTTTGCCAGTACCTATGTCTTGCAGGGTTTCACCAATGCTCTCTAATAATTTGATGGTGTTGGGTCATAGATTTAAGTCTTTAGTCCATGTTGAATGAATTTTTGTGTAAGGTGAAAGGTAGGGATCTTGCTTCATGATTCTGCATGTGGAAATCCAGTTTTCCCAGCACCATTTATTGAATAGACTGTCCTTACTCCAGGAATTGGTTTTGGATCCTTGATCAAATATAAGTTGGCTGTAGATGTTTGGATTGATTTCTGGTGTTTCTAAGATTTGCTTTTAAGTTATGGTACAGAGATATACAGCACAGTGGAATCTTACCACTTAAAATAATGATAAAAATATGCATTTGTGTGCCTGAAAAAATAGTCCTCAAATATCATCTATTATATAAAATTGTTTTTAAATACACACACACACACACACACATTTAAAGAGTTCTAGAGGAAAGTACACCAGACTTATCAACAGAGACCATCTCTGGACACTGGGCTTATGATTCTTACTTTCTGTGATTTTTTTACAGTCTTTAAACATTATTTTAATGTTTAATTAGTTTTCTAACAGATTCAATGTGCTTTGTAGATACAATTCTAAGAATAAAATGATGTTCCCTTCCTCCATCCTCCCTCCCCCTCACTTCCTCCCACCCTACTTCCTTTCCCTTCCTTTCTTTTTTCAGCTTTTTGAAATAACACTTTAAATAAAAAGGCTTAATACTTCATCAATTAAGAAATGTAACAAGTAAAAAACAAAGACTCCAGTTTTGTGGGAGTATAGATAATGGCTATAAACTGTAATTAAATGGAAAAATGACCATTTTA
Source organism: Sylvilagus floridanus (assembly GCA_949820135.1). Taxonomy (NCBI): domain Eukaryota; kingdom Metazoa; phylum Chordata; class Mammalia; order Lagomorpha; family Leporidae; genus Sylvilagus; species Sylvilagus floridanus. The sequence goes on along the minus strand of OX463240.1, from coordinate 17,962,137 downwards.
CCCATATACAGTTAAGTTTTAAAAGAATCACAATCATTAAAACTAGAGTCGTGTAACATTCTTAATCACTGGTTACACAAAGGTATAAATAAAGTTTTTTTTTTCCTTATTCACCTCTCTGAATCTTAACACATTTTTAGATTTGTGTTACCATCACCCAAATCAAGAAACAGAATAGCCTTATAGCACAGGAAAACAAACACAACCTTATGCTATCCCCTTTTCCCCACTCACTACACAAGCTACATCCTGAAAACCACAGTTTAATTCTCTCTCCTCATAATTTTGTCTTCAGACATAATACATAAAATAGAATTGTATTGAATGAAATCTCTGAGACCACCTTACTTCACTCAGCACAGTGCTCTTGGGATCCATACACACTGTTGCGTGTATCAGTAGTTCATTTCTTTTTGGCTAAGTGATATTTCATTATTTAGATGTAGTATAGTTTGTTTATTCCTTCACTTATGAAGGATATTTTTCCAAGTTTTTTTTTCAGTTATGACTGCACCTGCTATAAACATTCCTGGTTGCCCCTCTTCCAGGCCAGCTCTCTGCTGTGGCCAGGGAGTGCAGTGGAAGATGCCCCAAGTGCTTGGGCCCTGCACCCCATGGGAGCCCAGGAGAAGCACTTGGCTCCTGCCATCAGATCAGCGCGTTGCGCCGGCCACAGCACGCCGGGCGCGGCAGCCATTGGAGGGTGAACCAATGGCAAAGGAAGACCTTTCTCTCTGTCTCTCTCTCTCACTGACCACTCTGCCTGTCAAAAATAAAAAATAAAAATAAAAAAAATAAAAAGAATGGCTGAAATCCAAACAACAGAGTATCAAATGCTGCAAAGGATGTGGGGGAAAAGGAACACTTAGACACTGCTGGGAGGAATCTCAGGGAATCAAACAGAAAGAAATGTTTGTGTGTATCAGTATTGCTGCGAATACAGTTTGTAAAACTTTGTTTTGTGCCAATGTGAAACCGATGGTTAAGAATGTTCTCCTACCACAATTTTAATGATCTATAATTACTTAAAGATTTACCACATAGGGATGAAACGATCATTTTCTATTCAATTACTGTTACAGTCATTGTCTAGTCTCAGTGAACTGGTATAATTTTGTTTTTTACTCGTTAAACTTATCTAGTAAAGTATTAAGCCTTTTTACTGCAATGTAATTTGAAAACTGACTCAAAATCTAAACCAAAGACAAAAAGAAAAAGGAGAAGGAAACACAGTGGAAAGGAGAAAGGGGGAGGGAGGAAGGCAATATCACTGTGTTCTTATAGTTGTTTCTACAAAGCACAATGAGTCTGATAAACACTAATTAAAAGAAAACAAATACAGATTAATTTGTTCCCCACAACACTGCTGACCCATTTACCAAACTACAAAAACTCAATATAGAACTAAGAAAATAAGGTACATTCAATAAATAACAATTATTGAAATGTAGTAACTATAAACAGGATGTTAAAAAAACTACATATGTCACGAAACTCCACATAGTACCAAAGCATTTACATAAGATGTGTGTACACATGAAAAAGATGAAGATTATTTGCAGAGAAAGAAATGTATGAAGGAAATGAAATTAAAACACCTTGTAAATTCTTAATTTCCTTTTAAAACTGTTACTGAACTGTCCCCACGGATGCCCACGCCGACACCCACCGCTTCCTGGTTCTCGGCGCTGCTGCCGCCAGCGAAGACGGAGGCTTCCCGCCTAGGAAGGCCCAGGCTCAGTTAGGCCGGGGCAGAGCCACCCTTCCCCGCCCAGGACGCCCGACACGGAGCCGCCCCGCAGCCTCTATCCCCGCCACCCCGCACCCTCGCTACCGCCGCCTCCTTCACCGCTGCCCAGGCCACACAACACCGCCCCACCTACCTCTGCTTCCTCGCTGACCGCCGACTTCTCGGCATCGAAGAAGAGTCGCTACCGTCGCCGCCGCTGCATCCCTCATCGCAGCTGCCCGCCGATGAACTGAGCCGCCCCGCCCACCACGTGTACGTGACCCCGACGCTACGCACGCTGACGCTGACCCTGACGCCGCACACGACGCTAGGACGCTGACGGTGACCCGGACGCCACATTCGACGCTGCGTCAGGGTCAGCGCCAGTGTGTGTAGCGTTGGGGTCACGTGGAATGGCGAGGAAGCCATTCCTCGTGTGTAGCGTTGGGGTCACGTGGAATGTAGCCGGGGCGGTAGCGACTCTTCTGAGACTCCGAGAAGGCGGAGGTCAGTGAGGAAGCCATGGCCAGCGAAGACGGAGGCACCCACCTAGGAAGGCCCAGGCTCAGTTAGGCCGGGGCAGAGCCGCCCTTCCCTGCCCAGGACACTCGACACGGAGCCGCCCCGCCGCCTCTCTCCGCGCCACCCCTCACAATCACTGCCGCCACCCAGGGCTACAACATCACCTACCTCTGCTTCCTTGCTGACCGCTGACTTTTCGGCCTGGAAGAAGAGTAGCTACCGCCACCGCTGCATCCTTCCTCGCTGCTGCCCTCCAATGAACTGAACCGCCCCGCCCACGACGTTCCACACAACCGTTATGCCGTTATGCGCTGACACAGCGTCGGATCCCGTGAAACGTTGTGGGCGGGGCAGCATCGTATGGGACTTCCGGCTGTCTGTGGGGGTGGGGGGTCCTGGAACCAAGCTCCCCAGCTAATCAGAGATGACTCACGGCAGCTGTCAGTCACCGTGTGGCAGGAATGGAGACAGTGCAAGGGCCTGGGAGAGACTGCGACAGGGACTCAGCCAGGAGGTGAACAGGGTAGCGAGTCTCCTGGTGGAGGGGGCGTTATTTTGGACAATAGAAGCTAGTGTGGAGGGAGGGATGGGACCACAGGGGGACGTCCCCAGCGTTAAATAAAGCCCGGAGCTCTACAGAAGCCAAGAGGAAGCTTGGGAGGTCAGGGAGTGGGAAATGCAGGCAGAGATCACCAAGGGCCTACAGAAACTTAAAGGCAGGGGACTGTATGCAAAGGATATTGGGGGACCAGTAGGAGTTTGTTTATTTATTTGAAATGGATGGGGGAGAGAGAGAGTTAGGGGGTGGCTGAGTCCAGGATAGAGTGGCGGCTGGTTTTGCCCAAGGCTGGAGGTTAGGAAGAGGCAGGGGCTCATGGTGGCTCCACTCCTTTTACTTCCAGAATACACTCCATATGGCCATCTTTGGAGGGCCTTCAGTCACAGGGCAGGGAGGGGAAATTGTCAAAAGCCCAGGCATTCTATTCATGTTTATCTATTCATTTATTTTCTTAAGTTTAAGGGATATGTAGAAGTTTTACGTGTTTGTAGGGTACCATGTGGGGGTGCACACTGTGCAGTGTTCAAGTCCAGGTAAACACAGCTGTTTCCTTTACTGCTTCTTTATGGTGAACGCATTCAAAATTTTCTCTTCCAGCTTTCTTTTTTCAACAGATTTATTTATTTATTTTGGAAGACAGAGGTACAGAGAGATGGAGAGATCTTCCATCCACTGGTTCACTCCCCAGATGGGTGCACAGCCAGTACTGAGCCAGGCCAAAGCCAGGAGCCAGGAGCTTCCTCCATGGTTCCATGCAGGTGGCTGCTTTCCCAGGTTATCAGAAGTGGAGCAGCCGGGACCGAAATCAGCACCCATATAAGATGCTTCATATTAGTACCACCATGTTTGATAGTTCAATTCTCTGGCCACTGGATTAGCCAATTTTCTTTAATACATTTCCTCTTCTTGAAAAAAATGCTTTAGGTAGGGGCTGGCACTGTGGTATAACAGGTAAAGCCACCTCCTGCAGTGCTGGCATCCCATATGGGCACTGGTTCGAGTCCTGGCTGCTCCACTTCTGATCCAGCTCTCTGCTATGGCCTGGGAAAGCAGCTGAAGATGGCCCAAGTCCTTGGGCCCCTGCTTCTGGGTTGGAGACCCGGAAGAAGCCCCTGGCTCCTGGCTTCAGTCTGGCCCAGCTCTGGCCATCGCAGTTATTTGGAGAGTGAATCAGCGGATGGAAGACCTCTCTCTCTCTCACTCTCACTCTCTCTCTCTCTCTCTCTCTCTCTCTCTCTCTCTGCCTCTGCCTCTCTGTAACTCTGCCTTTCAAATAAATAAACACATCTTTTAAAAAAAGCCAACTGTGTGTCTACACTGCACTGTTGTGATGTACAGTCACTCTCTTTACAATAGGACACCAGAACTGATTATTCCCATCTACCATGTCCATCAACCCTTCCCCACCCCCTTCTCGCCCCCACACTCCCCAGCTTCCTGCTGGCCGCCACCTGCCCTTGACCTCTGTGGCCGTCTGCTGTGTGCCACACGGGTGCTGCTTAGAGCACTTGGAGTACGGTAGCTAACAGAATAGAAAGTCTAGAGCCTCTGCCACCTGCTGACTGGAGAGAAGTGACCCAGAAGACCCTGGGGTCCCTAACCTCCAGCGCATCTCTGGCACATGTGTGTGACAAAGAGCTCTAATGTAAGCTTCCCAACATCCCTCTGTCTCCTTTATTCAGTGCTTCCCTTCCTGAGTTCTCCCAGGCCCTTGCCTTCTAGAATATGGTCTAAGGGCTTAGTAGCATTCGTATCTCCCCACCTGTGCTAAGGATGATTGAAACATGAAATGTTAAGGAGTTGTAAATGTGCCCCTCAAAAGTTTCCTTCTTTCCCTCATGATCCAAAATTGAGGTGCTGCTTTAGTTACCATTGACCAAGCACCGTCCCAGCTATTTGGTTTATATAAACTCTCTTAATATTCATTTTTAAAGCACTACTAAGTACTAGTATTATCCCCATTTAATAGGCAAGAAAACTGAGGCACACAGAAGTCAAGCAACCTGCAGAGAGCTGCACAGCTAATGAATGGCACAGAACTGAAGACACGTGAGCTCCCCTCTTTTGTCCCTGTCTCTGCAGGACCCCTGCTCTCAAATCTTCCCTCTACATAGGTACAACCCAGCACCCAGCTTGCCGGAATAAGATCCCCAGGAGAGCCTGCAAACCTATCCTGCCATGGCCCTCGCTTGTGCTCCTGTAGCCACAGATGATCATGGAGAAGAAAGCCGATGTGCACAAACGGTACCAGGACCCGAGAGCAGGGATGCAGGTAGGGGAGGACCCTCGGCTCCATCACATCTTTGGCTGATCCCTTGGAGGGTGAAGTTTATGATCCGTGAGTGAACCTGAGATTCGTGCTGGCCAGGCTTTGAGACACTTCCCATCTGGTCTGTGTTTGAAATGGGCTTTACATTGGTGGAGATGTTTCAAATCAGATATTATGTTAATGCTAGAGTTGGAGGCATTGCCAGAGGCACGATTATTTGGATGGGGTTCTTTGGAGACTGCTGAAGTTTAGTGTCTGAGCTGTGATCCGTTTCTCTAGTGAGTGGACATAACCCTGCCCAGTCCTGCTCCTGGCCCGTGGCCTCCTTGAAAAGTAAACAAGGAGGAGACTGGTGGGGGTGGGGTGGGAAGAGGAGAGTGCATGCTAATCTATCAGATGCATCGACATGCCAGTGTGACGTCAGGAGACTAGAACCATCATCTGTCCACAGGCGGCAGCCTTGCTGTGATTTACCTCCCATCAAATCACCACAGCACCACAGAGGCCCCTTATGAGGGAGAGGGGAGGGACATCTTTTGGTGCTGGCATTTCTCTCCTGATCCCTCGGGCTCTAACCCAACAAGGAGTGTGAGGTAGAAATTCCCATGTCAGAAGGCAGAAAAGCAAACGTGCCTAAGACGATGAGGAGAAGCCACGTGGATCACAGTCAGCAGACAGTTTTCAAGGGCTGGAGGCTTTAAGGGCAGACCGACAGCCTCCAAGGACAAAGCGGTTGTAGGCAGTGGTGGAGATGGTATAGGTAGTGGTGGAGATGGTGTAGGTAGTGGTAGAGATGGTGTAGGTAGTGATGGGGATGGTGTAGGTAGTGATGGAGATGGTGTAGGCAGTGGTGGGGATGGTGTAGGTAGTGGTAGAGATGGTGTAGGTAGTGATGGGGATGGTGTAGGTAGTGATGAAGATGGTGTAGAGAGTGATGGAGATGGTGTAGGTAGTGGTGGGGATGGTGTAGGCAGTGGTGGAGATGGTGTAGGCAGTGGTGGGGATGGTGTAGGTAGTGGTGGAGATGGTGTAGGCAGTGGTGGAGATGGTGTAGGTAGTGGTGGGGATGGTGTAGGTAGTGGTAGAGATGGTGTAGGTAGTGGTGGGGATGGTGTAGGTAGTGATGGAGATGGTGTAGGTAGTGATGGGGATGGTGTAGGTAGTGATGGAGATGGTGTAGGCAGTGGTGGAGATGGTGTAGGTAGTGGTGGAGATGGTGTAGGTAGTGATGGGGATGGTGTAGGTAGTGATGCGCATGGCGTAGGTAGTGATGGGGATGGTGTAGGTAGTGATGGAGATGGTGTAGGTAGTGATGGGGATGGTGCAGGTAGTGGTAGAGATGGTGTAGGTAGTGATGGGGATGGTGTAGGTAGTGGTGGAGATGGTGTAGGTAGTGATGGAGATGGTGTAGGTAGTGGTGGGGATGGTGTAGGTAGTGGTGGAGATGGTGTAGGCAGTGGTGGAGATGGTGTAGGTAGTGATGGGGATGGTGTAGGTAGTGGTGGAGATGGTGTAGGTAGTGGTGGGGATGGTATAGATAGTGGTGGAGACGGTGTAGATAGTGGTGGAGAATGTGGAGATACTGCAGGATGTGGTAGATGCAGATGATGGAATTCGGTGGAGATGGTGTTGGCAGTGGTGAAATTCGTGCCGATGCTGAAGTCTGATGAACCTGAGGAAGTACTGGTGACGATGGTGGAAATGGGATTGGCTGATGGAGGTTAGATGCCGACTGTGAAGACTTCTAGCCTGGTGAATCTCAATAGAGCCATGGAACATCACAAAACTTTAAACATTCTTTCTTCCATAGTCTCCCTCCACGGCACTGTAGTATTGGGTACGAGGATGGTTAAACCTAAATATCTTAGGAGCTTTCTCATGCCTAAATACAGCAGGGGGCACTTAAAGGGAACGGCTGCTGTTTGCACAAGGACAAGCGTATGGCTAGGGTTGATGGTGCACCCATTTCTTCATGCCTTAGAACATGTGCGTGAGGGTTCTCGTGGGTGTGTGCGAAGTGGACTGCCCGTTTCCCAGCCCCGGAACACGTGTTAGTGCCAGCCAGGAGGCAGCTAGCCGGTGTCTGGCCTGAGAGTCTCCATTGCTGACCCCGTGGTGACAAAGGCAGGGGCTTACTCCCAGTGGGACCCGCCCGGCAGGTTCTCTCAGTGAGCGACTGGGGATGGCGTCTCCACATGGGAGAATGTTTCCTTCTGGAATTCTCGCACAGACTCTCCCCTCTGACCTTGAAGAAATGAAACCCTCTCTACAGCACAGCAGTTGTATTTTGATTTTCTCACCTGAAAAGCGACTTGAGACTTCTTATGGGACTCAGTTCGCCTTGCCTGTGGCATTCGGGAGTGAGCAAATCGTGATGAGTTTGGGTTTTGTCGGAGTGAAGTCTGCCCTACTGACAGAAATCAATTGCACAACATGGGGAAGGTCTGGTTTTGATTCCTGTCATCTTCCCGGGCCAGTGGGTGGCTTGGTTAACAGAGCTGATCTCTCACTTCTGGAGCTGGATTGTGTTTCCAGCTGACACACGTCTGCCTTGAATTTGGACCTGCTCGTGCACTCCGGGTCTGGGCCAGGCAGTGAGAGACATGGGGCTTAACGGATGCTCTGCAGCCCTGACTTAACTGGTTGCAGCTCTCCTAAGACACGGGGATTGCAAGCTGTTGCTTTTCAAAAGTGGAGTCTGATTGTGCTTGTGCCAAGGGGTGCATGGAGGCAGCGGGGGAGACGGCGTTTTACAAAGAGTCATAAAAATGGAGTTACACTGAGCCAGACAATTTTCTCTTTGCTTACATATCTAGGAAATAAGCCAGAAACTCAGCAGAGAATCACAGTGGTTACTGACACCAAACAGCTCAAAAAATGCCTCCTCCCTCTGACTTTCTCTCTCTGCCTGAGAAAGACAAGAAAATTTACAGGCAGTGGTGACTCTCTCTGGCAGATTCTAAACTCTTGGTGTGAATTAGCGTAATTCATCCTGAGGACGGAGCGAGGAAGAACGGGTATGTGATTATTTCCATTCAATAACATTCAACCAACACACAGGGCAAAATGGACCCACCATCCAGGATAAAACAGGGATGAAGGGACCTTAATGAGCATGATAACACACACATACATCATCCCAAAGCCTGCATCTATCTTAGTGGGGGAAACATTTGGGGCTTTTGCCCTAAGCCAGGGAGAAGACAAGAGTGGCTACTCCCTCCATTCAACCCTGTACTGCAGGAATTTGCTAAAACAATCGGACAAGAGAAAGCGATTAGGAGAATAAGGATTGGACAGGAAGAGGTAAAATTATTCCCATTTCAAATGATTTGATTATGTATCTGGAAAACCCAAAAGAATCAATGAGAAGTTGACTAAAGACTTTAGAGGAAAGCAGGATATTAAAATCATTTCCTTAAGTCAGAATTACACACACACACACACACACACACACACACAACTGAAAGAAACACACCGAGGTAGCGAAAGTACAAAATGTTAATCTGAGTAGGAAATCTACAAATCATACGTGGAAAACTATATAAAATACTCTTGTGAGCTACACAAGTGACGTTGAATGAAATGACGCACACCATGTCCTTGTATGGCAAGATGTGGTTGATGTCAATCTAGCATTATGAATTCGCCCCAGGTTAGTTTATACACAATTTGATAAAGCCCATTTAGAAGGAGGACACATATGTGGAAAATACATGATATTAAGATATTAAAATATGTCTAGTTGATTGTAATGCATGAATAGGCACATGGAACCAGATAGAAAATCTAGGAATAGATAAATGGGCATATGGACACGTGGTATATGATAAAGATAGAATCTCAAAACAGTGAGAGAAAAGGAAGGGCCTTTTAGTATATAAACAACTAGGTAGCCATACAGGAAAATATAAAACCAAGATCTTTTCCTCACACCATACACGAGGAAAAATGCCACGTGACTCACAGGTCTAAATACAAAAATTAAAGCCATTTGAGTCATGGAATAAATCAGAGTGAATTCCTTTATAATCCTCCAGTGAAGGAAATGTTCCTAACTTTGCTCCAGGCCACGCACAATAAGCAAAAGATAAATAAGTTTCACCACATTCAAATTAAAGCAAAACAGTGTGTGCCAAGAGGCAAACAGAACAAGAGCAAGAAGTACAGTAAAAAAGCCAAAGACCAACTAGAAAAAGTGCCCACAACTTATGCTACAGAGATGGGCACATCCCTATATGTAAAGAGTTGCTAACAATTGATTAGAAGGAAGTCAAAAACCTAACAGAGAAGTGACAAAAGGTAAAGACAGATGGTTCACTAAAAAATAAGTGAAAATTTCTGTTAAAAATACAAAAGATGCACAGTCTTAGCCATAATAAGAATCAGAATTTATAATATACACAGATAACATTTTTTACCTCTGATTGGCCTAACTCCAAAAGCCTGGCAGTATATTCCAGTGCAAGAATAGGGAATTGCTCTCTACAATTGCTTGTACCGTCACAGAGAGAAATTGGTAATATCCATCAAAATATTGCACTTGCCACTTGATCTGGCAACTCATTTCTGGACATTTGTCTGGAAGTTACGCTCGTGAAACATGAAATGGCCTTTATGTACATTGTGGTATAAAATTTACAGTACACAGTGACTGAAAATATCCAATGTCCATCGATAGAGGACTTGAATCAACTGGGACACATTTTTAAAACTGAATGCAGTAGAGATGTTGAAAGAAATAGGAATGAGCATTTGGGGCTGTTCAGAGGCTGCTCGCCATGCCTCATCCCAAGCTGGAGTTCAGCTCTAGTGAAATAAGGCATCTAACCAACAATCAGCATCGACAGCTAAAACCCTCAGTTGAACAATCAGTGGACAGATTTCATTACCAGTGGATGAGCTGAAACCGGAACTCACTGACGCATCTTGACACCACTGAACTTGGGAGAGCCCAGTAATGCAGTGTGTTAGAATGTGCCAAGCATCACTTATGGACTAAGTTTCCTAAGGCTTTGACCCAGGACATATCAGACCTTTAAATCTAACTACCAGTTTGCAAAATTCCAGAAGATACAACAGCATGGTCATGAATACCATGAGGATGAAGGAAACCCCTATCGGACAACTGATCCAACTTCTTCCACAAATACTTGGTATGAAAACAAAAGGAGAGACTTTTAAAGACTTAAAATGACTAATGAGATGTAACATTGCATATAATGGACATTTTTATTTGGATTCTCATTTGAACAATCCATCTGTGAACAAATATTTTATTTTAGAAACCAGGAAAAGTTGAGTAGGGCTGATTGTTAAAGCATTATTGGTAGGGCTGGTGTTGTGGCACAGAGGCTTAAGCTGCCACCTATGAAGCCAGCATCCCCATGTAAGCACCAGTCCCGGCAGCTCCACTTCCAATCCATCGCCCTCAGGGAAGATAGCCCACGTTCTTGGGTCTCTGCCACACCCGAAGCATGTTTCAGACTCCTGGTTTTGGCCTGGCCCAGCCCTAGCCATTGTAACTTTGAGGGAGTGAACCAGCAGATGAAGGATCTCTCTCTCTCTCTCTCTCTTTCTCTCTGTAACTGTGTCTTTCAAATACATTTCTTAAAAAAGAACTATTGTGAATTCAGTGGAGTGTGACAACGGTGTTATAATTGTGTGTTTTCAGTCCTTATCGGTGAGAGGCACGTATTAAGAGAATGACAGAGTAGCTGGGACTCCCTTTAGAGCTGCCCCACTGTGTGGGAGAGGCACTGGTGGATCCACGTGGGAGGTACAAGGGGATTCAGTAGGCTGTTCCCTTCATTACGCTTTCTCTACAGTGTTTGCATATTTACGTACAGAAAGGGCCATTGTGAAAAACCAGGCAGCAGGTTTAGCAAAACCTACGAAGTGAGACTAAAGAGTATATATCCTCCAAATTCCAGAAAGGAAAACATCCTTCTCTGGCCGTAGTCCCAAGCTGTGAACGAGTCACCTCCAAAATTGATTTCAAGCTCTTGCTAGTCATCCATAACAACTTCCCTTCAGTATCCAAACTTCTAAAATCCACTCATGGGAATAGCCTCCGTCCATCAAAAAAAAAAGCCTTTCACAACTGCAGATCAGCGGTTACCTGTTCTGCCGCATCCCAGAGTCGTTTCTGAACTCTGTGCTTCTCAGGACCCTAGCTTGGGACACCTGCTTGCTCTGTTCGGTGGGATGGTGCTTTGTGAGCAAGTCCTAGGTTCTGGGTCTTTGCTTCAGGTAGCGAGTGGTGGCCTCTCCCTTTGACAAGAGAATCACCCCATCTAAAACGAATCTTGAAACTCAGCTAAAATCAGCACCATCGGAACTGGGGGCCTGGAACCTGCAATTGTAAGCAGCTCGGGTTGCACCGGTTTTCAGAAGGAAAATTCCAGATGAGGCCCAGACATTGAATACGAACTCCCATCATCCCCTTCTTGTCTGAGCAGGGGGAATTCACCCAATTCATCAAAGGTGGCACCACTTTGAAAAGGATTGGGGAGGGCTGGTGCCATGGCTCACCTGGCTAATCCTCCGCCTGCAGCACCGGCACACTGGGTTCTGGTCCTGGTCGGGGCGCCGGATTCTGTCCTGGTTGCTCCTCTTCCAGTCCAGCTCTCTGCTGTGGCTGAGGAAGGCAGTGGAGGATGGCCCAAGTGCTTGGGTCCCTGCACCCGCATGGGAGACCAGGAGGAAGCACCTTGTTCCTGGCTTTGGATTGGTGCAGCGCTGGCCATATTGGCCATTAGGGGAGTGAACCAACAGAAGGAAGACCTTTCTCTCTGTCTCTCTCTCACTGTCTATAACTCTCTGTGTGTCTCTCTCTCACTGTCTCTCTCACTCAAAAAATTAAAAAAAAAATAAAAAAAGAAGGAAAAGGATTGGAGAAAAGACAGGCAGAACTGAGGACAGGTTTGCAAGGCAATTCTTAGGTATGACGTGTGGACATCGCGGTTTGCTTTCCAACCCGCAAAAAAGCAGTGATAAATGTTTCTAGGGGCAGGCATTTGGGCTGGAGTTTGGGGTAGCCATGTCCCATCTCAGAGTGCCTGGGTTCGAATCCTGGCTCCTGATTCTAGCTTCCTGCTAATACGCACCATGGGAGGCAGCAAACGGTGGTCAAGTAATTGTTTCCCTGCCATCCACAAGGGAGACCTGGATTGAGTTCCTTGCTTTCGGCTTTGAGCCCGGTCCAGTCCTGGCTGTTGCAGGCATTTGGAGAGTAAACCAGTTCAACCAATCTCTCTCTTTTCATCTCTCTCTTTCTCTCTCCTTCTCCCTCTCCCTCTCTCTTTCTCCCTCCCTCCCTCTCTCTCTCTATCTTTCTCTCATGTTCTTTCTCCCTTACCCATATTTTCCCTCTCTGTTTCTTAAACAAACAAATAACCGCTTTACAGTTTTAAAAACACGAAGGGGTTGCTGTTCATTTTGCGGAGTGTGAGAGTGCTGTTATCATTACATGTTTTAAGCCCTTTACTCGTGAGATATGGACATGTGTGTGAGATCTGTAGCTTGCAGAAGTGCGTACACACGCATCTAAATGGCACAGGAACAGTCTCTGATCTGTGAACTGAGTCACACTTGTCATTTGAGACTGCAAAGGACGTGAAGGATGCTAGGGTCAAAGTTTCCAAAATATCACTGATAAAACTGACCCTTTCTCAAACTCCTCTTATCAAAGCTTTCATTAGTGGATTCATTCAGGAATCATCTGTATCTTATCAAACTGTGATGCATGTCGGCAGGGTCCATTATATAGCGAAGGCTTTGCTGCCATTCCTTATATATTAAGAAGGCATTGCATCAATTTCTCTGGTGACTCCGATTAAGTTGTTTTTGGTCTGTCAGATTGATGTAAAAAGTTAGCACCATCTTGAAATGATCAGCTATTACCTACCCAACTCTATGTAATCTGAGCACACCACTGAAAAACCTAATTTGTGAAGAAAAAAATGTAGCTTTTTTAAAAAATAGTATTTGGGAAGTTGCATAGGAATATTTTTGAAAATCGAGCCCTCTTGAGCATGGAGTATTCAGCAGTTCCTGCAGTGGTGTGACGTGTGGCAGCTTCCACAGGGATAACATTTCAAAGCCGTCCCTACCTTCACCAATATGTTCCGGGCTATCCATTTTTATTTGTAAGTCGTGATGTTCCTGTAATTTACTGGGTGCTAGGTAAAGAATGATAGTCACCTAGAACAAGTAGTAATTAGAACAGTACAGTTACGGAGACAACTCAACCAAGCAAACTGTTCCAAAGATGATATTCAGAAGGTCACGGTGATAAGAGAACCTCATTGGAAAACAGGTTCTCGCTTGGGCTGTGGGGGTCAGGAAGCCCAGAAATAGACGTGCTTTTCCAAGGGGAGTCTTTAGTCTATCACATTACACAATGATCCTTGACTTTGCAATTGGACGAAAGCCAAGGATGCAGAGCTAACCTTGGATGGGAACAGACCATCCCAGAGAACTCTCTGGGTCTTTGGTGTGCAGCAACCACACCGACCACTGTTGGGTAGCTGAACAAATGTTCCACTTCCACTGGGATATGCCAAGCACTTTTATTATCATCCTCACTTTCCAGATAAGGAAACCAGTTAAGGGTCTTCTACAGGGCCACACACGGTGGAGTGGAAAGACCTGTTTCAGAACTGTTTCTTTTTCTTTAGCACCGTGTAATTCCGTTTGCCCCAAAAATAGCCTAACCGCAGGCTAACATTTCAAGATTTAACTCATTGTGAAATTTCTCACACTTGGAGAAAGCAGTGGATCTCGGTGGAAACTCATCCTGCTGGATGCTTCTCTCTCCTTCTACGTGGTCTCGCTACATGCACTCATCCAACGTGAGCACTCAGGCTCTGGGTCTTCAGACCCTTTCTGGAATGGAAAGGGCTGTGTTTTTTTTTCACGACCCCACTAGCGTTTAGCACGGTGGCTGCACATAGGAGGTTCTCAGGGAATGTTTGCTGAAGGCATTCATGTACTGCACCTCCCTTCCTGATAGTGGATGAAGGAGGAGCTACCGCCTTATCTAGATGTGGGCTTGGTTTTAGTTGGCGTTTGTTGGCCAATGACGATCTGGCAGTATCCAGGAAAACAGGGCGTTCCAGAAAGTTAGATGCCGGACCGACAACACCCTGACTCATTTTCCTATCAGTATGATCTGAAATAACAAGAGATTATGTTCCATGCCCCTCAAAATAAAATTCTGTAGTTAGGCAATCTGCTTCTGCAGCCAGTATCTTGTACCTAATTAGAGGGAGTGTAGAAAAAGCAAACAAACCAGCACAGAGCCCAGTCGCCTGTGTCTTCCAGGAGCTCGGAGCAAGGATTTATGTGTCGGTGGAAGTTCATGAACTCCCCAGTCATGGTGTGTGCATTTTGACTGTGTGGGTAAGCCAGTGCGTTGGCTTTCCTCATCTATGGCACACGGAGGGTGACGGAAGCTTGATTTGGTGGAGTTGTGCCACTGGTGGCCATGGCGACATCTTCCCCAGTGCTGCACCATCAAATCACTGGAATCAAACCTCCGCCAGCCAAGTCAGTGATTCCTGGTACCCAGAACTTCCTCACACTGTGTTCTCAGAAGTCTTTGACATCTGTGTTTTCATTGAATTTTGTATCCCTAGCACCTACCATGAAGCCTGCCAACATCTCCGTAAGTTAGGTTTAAAAAAAAAAAAAAAAGGAATGGCCATAAAATTATAGATGCTATGGTTTTCTGGAATCTTGTAGAATCTTCTGGAATAAATTATTCTTTTGTTATCAGGCATCTCAGTTTCTTAGCAAATAAAACAGGGTCATTGTTACATACACTGGGGACAAGTGAGAAGGAAAATGCTTCCTATCTTCAGAGACTGACTGCAGAAATCACAAGGAAGACATATTTTTTTTCTTCCTGGATTCATAGGCTTTCACATTGTCAAAAAAATGAAACACTAGCAATTTTTTCTGACCAATTGGTCTGGCCACACACAGTAGGAAGTAATGTGTGCTTTTAGAATATAGTCTGTGGCTCAAGTCTTTGAGAATTTTCCTCTACAATTCCTGAAAACATCGCCTTTGGCTAGGTGCTCCCCGGGGTGCCTGTGGAAGAAATCTATTAGGAGAAACTCCCAGAAGCTGTGGAAAGATTTGGAGGGCAGCTGGCCCTGGACAGGACAGCAAGCACGTGGCTCTTCCAGTGCGGTTATTAACTCGAAGGCCGTCTTAAGCCTGTCATTCAATCTCCAAGGACCTCGATCTCATTAGCTGTAAAGTGAGATGGAGCAGCCGAAGCCTATTACAGCTCTCACAATCTGTAAATCTCTAACCTCGCTGCCTTGCCCATTTCCTCTTCGGGGGCAGGGACGGGGCTGTTGAGCAGCAAGGCTTTGGGATTAAAATACGTGTCCTGCGTTTCTCTGCAAGGCCCTCAGATCTGAGTCCACCTTTTTTTTTTTTTCTCATCTTCTTTATCCCAGAGCTGAGCTTTCAGAGGGCTGCGTGCTGGGCTCCATGGCCTCTGGTTTTGCTGGAGTTTAACCCTGGGAGGCACTGGCAGGAGATCAGACGGAGGGAGGAGGGAGGGAGAGGTCCAAGTTTCTACTCCCTGGCCATCGCCATCCTATGGCCATCATGTCCTCTTGGGCCACCAGAGGGTGGGACTGCCTTTCTTACTTTGCACACTTCCGGTCAGGGGCCCAGTCCCTGCTCCGGCCCTGCAACTCGCCCTTGCTCTTCTTGGGTCCAGCGCTGACAGTGGCTTCCCGCTCTTGCCACCTGCTGCGTGGTTGTGTCACCTCCTTTTCTTCCTGGTGGAATCTTTGCAAAGAGGACCCGCATGCGCATTCTCTCTCACCCTTGTCCCTTTGGGGGCAAGTGTTTAGACATTTGCCCAAAGAGTGATTCTGAGAATTTCCAGCCAGAACTTCTGTTTTCATTGGTAGATTTACATTTATTTGATTTGAGAGGCAGAGAGAGAGAGAGAGAGAGAGAGAGAAAGAGAGAGGGAGGGAGGGAATCTTCCATTAGCTGATTTAGTTCCCAAATGCCCACAATAGCTGGGGCTGCAACCAGGAACTCCATCTGGGTCTCCCACATGGGTGGCAGGGCCCCAAGCACTTGGGCCATCATCTGCAGCCTCCCCGCCCCCTGGGAGCACATTAGCAGGAAGCTGGGTTGGAAGCAGAGCTGGTTTCAACCCCAGGTGCTCTGCTGGTGGGATGCAGGCGGTCCAAACAGCATCGTAACTGCTATGCCAAATGCCTGCCTCCTGCTGGAATTTTCAACACTGATTTAGATACTTAGCAATAGGAATTTATGAAGCAGGTCAGGAACTGCAGAGCTACCTGACATTAACTACCTTTACCTTGGATCGTCTCATGATCACGTCACAGGGTAAACAGGAAGTTTTAGCTAAATGCTGCAATCGCTCTGTGTAATTTCTTTAATTAGATGACTCTCCCTGGAAGGCAGACCTTATGTTTTCCAAGTACAAAGAACCCAGAGTATACAGTAGAGGACCCAGGACTCTGAAATGTGGTTGAGCAGCTGACAACGGCATCATTCAGAAATGGACTCTGCTAATGTGCCTGGGAAAGTAGTGGAAGATGGCCCAAGTCCTTGGGCCCCTGCTACCCACTGGGAGACCTGGATGCAGTCCCAGGCTCCTAGTTTTGGCCTGGCTCAACCCTGACTGTTGTGGCTGTTTGGGGATTGAACCAGTGGATAGAAGACACACACACTCTCTCTCTCTCTTTCTCAATTTCTCTCTTCTCTGTCACTGCTTTTCAGGTAAATAAATAAATCTTTTTCAAAAATTAACCTTTGACATGTTCATGGTAAATTTTCTCCCAATGAAATTGGATGGAACTCATCCTGGTCCAACTCTATGTCCTTGGAACTGTGAAGACAAGGGACTCTGATGGAAGATTCTGGATACTGTTAGGAGGTTGTGCTAAGGCACGCAGAGCTCTTCTGGACTTGGAGTAACATGAGAATTTGTAACTCGTTCTTAAAGGACTAAGAGAAACCCGATTGCTTTGCTGGTCCAGGAGAGGTGAACACGTCTTCCAGGCGGCTGTGAACTGCCAGGCGGAAGGAAAGGTTTCAGTGTGACAAGGGAGGCACCAGGAAAGCCACCGAGGCGGGCAGTGGCTCTCTCCTTCCAAGACAAGCAAGGAGAAGAGTTGCATGATGGAGATCAGGGTGGGGACCCGGCTGGAGAACAGACTGAGTAGGTCTGTGCGTGCTGGGCCAAGGACTTCATACGTCATCCTGCAAGCCAGCAGCTCAACGGTGTCTCCCAGAAAGATACGCTGAGTCCCGGCGTCTGTGGGGGACACTGCTTTGTCCTGCAGACAGGAGCAAGTGCAGATGGCATCCTCGGAGTGCGCCCTGCTCCGGTGGGGCTGGTGTCCCTGTGGGGAGAGGAGAAGGCCATCGAGGACAAAGCTGGGAGAGCGAGGCAGGATCCCACCAAGAATCTCGGAAAAGCCTGGTCCTAGCGACAGCTTGATTTTGGGCTTCCAGCCAAATATTTCAGACATAAAGCTATTGTTGTTTAAAGCCACCTCATGTATCACACTTGGTTATGTGCTTATGTACGTACTTGTAGGGACCAAAGATTCTTATATAATCCTGGGAGGAAGTAGACCGAGTGGACAACAATCGGGGGTACAGGCAATTGCTCCGACCTAGAGACCTGCCTCTCTTTCACGGTCAAATGTTGTGAAGGGAGAGACCCTGTAGATGAAACCAGAGCTGTGAGCCTCCAATGGGGGACTGATGCTGACAACTGGTGATAGTTTTGCACAGCAGGAACATTGCTTTGAGGAGGAATGACTGGGGGAGTCCAGTACGCAGGGTGTGGGTTTAGCCAGGCAAGAGATGGCACAAAGGCAGATGGCGTAAGACAAGAAGAGAGGAGGGACTTGGGAGACCCAGCTAGGAAGTGAGGAGCCAATTGCAAGGGGCACTTCACAGGCGGTGGTGGGAATGAGCGAGCCCCTGGACACCCAGTGTCGGAAAACAGCAGTGCCGGGTTCTTGTGGATCGGAATGTTGCTTGTGGCTGGCTGATCAGGCTGGCCTCAGCCATGCGACCCTGTTTCAGGCCTGGGCAGCAGGAAGACCCATGCTTCTGGTGGAACATCTCTAGCCCAGAAGGATTGGTGTTGCTTCTGTCCCTCCTCCCGCGGGGCAGATGGGCGAGAGGGCAAGTTCAAGCCTGTGCAGCCTCCACCGACGAGGCTCAGAGAGGGTCCGTCGCCTGCCCCATTGGTTTCCGCTGGCCCAGGGAGGTCACACGACCACGTCCAAAGTCTGGAGACGGGAAGTGCACACCTTCCATGTGGAAGTGGTGTGGACACAGGAGGGGTGAGGATTCCAGGCTAGTCATTCAGATGACAACAGTCGTCCCCCGACCCCAATTATCCCATGCTTCCCAGACGCAACACTCAATCCCAGCCTCGCTCAATAGATCACAGCACTGGGTTGAAAACCCAGGTTTCAAAGTGTCTCTGTGTAAACTCAGAGACCTATGCTAATAGACGGGTCAGGGTCCCTGTATGTGCCCAACATAGAGCGCGGGACACAGTAAGAAGACACACAGGACAGGGACGGGCATCGTGGTGTTACGGCCGTGCCGGAGTAAAGAATACACCAAGAGACAGTCTCTTATGCAAAACACAAGTAGAGTATTTTATTGACCAGCATGCTGGGGTCGCAGCGTCACGAATGTGAGCGAGCGACCCTGAGTACAAATCGCATCAGCTTCTTATAGTCACACAAAAGCTTTGAAGTTAATCCATTTAATCTGTAGAACATATTTCACATGGGAACCAAGGGAACAGGGGAATCCCATAAGCACAAAGTGTACAGGTGCAAGGTACAGAGAACATCAAGGTGAACAGGTTTGTATGGGTTTTGGTGGGCCATTTCCCTAATTTTACAAGGCCACATTCTGGTGTTATCTCTTCCTGTCCCGGCATCATTATGTCTGTTCAGTAAGAACAGGCCTCAACCCCTCCTTGAGTCAGGAATTTAGAAAGTAGGTCAAAAGTTAATCTGGCAGGGGTCAGAAGAGGAAGGGGGGGTCCTGCTTAGCTTTAACATTCCTTCATTGGCACAGAGGGGTAAGCTGCCGTTGGCCACTCCTGCATCCCGCCTGAGACTCGGCTGCTCCTCTTCCACTCCAGTTCCCCACAGACGCACCTGGGGAAGCAGCAGGTGAAGGCCCAAGAACTTGAGTTCCTGCCGCCCTTGGGGTCCAGGCCCCTGGCTTCAGCCCTGTGGCCATTTGGGGAGTGAACCAGTGGGTGGGAGATTTCTCTTTATCACTCTGCCTTTCAAATAAATAAAGGAAGAAACTATACAAGGAGAAGACAACGCTACAAACATTTCTCTTAGAAAAAGGGGAGAGGAAAGCCCTGTGGCCATTTGGAAATGTCACCTGGAGAGGACATTGCCAGGCCTCTGTCCCGGAGGGGAAGGGTCCTTCCTCACATCTGGGCTCTGCTCACTGGGAACAACTTCATTCATCACCCCCGCTTTTTAAAAATATGCTTTTATTTCCACTTCATTTGAAAAGCTGACACAGGGAGAGCAAGTGAGCGAATGAGTTTCCATCCACTGGTTCACGCTGTAAAAGCCTTCGACAGCTCAGTCTGGGCCAGGTCAAAGCCAGGGGCCTAGAGTTCACTCCAAGTGTCCCGGCTCAGCAATCGCCCCCTCCACAGCGCCTTCCCGCAACAGAGCCGACCCGCAGCCCCACTCTCTCAGTCTTCCCGCGTCGCAGCCCATTGCTCCACCGCAGTACGCCGCCAGCCAGCAGACACACCCCTCGGCCTCTCCATTGCCCAAGCGCTGACAGCCCGTCCTCGCGCCAGGCATCTCGGGCTCGCGTCTGCGCACTGCGCCCCTCGGCCGGCGTGAGAAAGGGCTCGCGCCTCTCCCTAGTACCTATGACCCAGGACGGAGAAGCGCGAAAAAGCTCCCCGAGCGGCAGTGCGCAGGCGCGACCGCGATCCTCGCTGTCCGCGGCCAGGTCCCTGGTGGTGCTGGTGACCTGCCGGCAAATCGCTGTCCGGTGGGGGGCGCTGCTGGAGGGAGCCGGAGGCGGGTTAGGGGGGGTGGGCTTCTCGGAGACGGGTGTAGAGTCTGGGTCGCCGCTCTAGGGGTGGGTCGTGGGCTGGCCCGGGAGTGCCGCGAAGTGCGATGGGGACGGGGCGGGAGCGGCTCGGGGCGCCACCCGGGGGCGCGGACCCGATAAGGCGGGTGACAGCGGGCGGGGAGGGGCGGGCAGCGCCGCGTCCACGCCTCACGCTCCGGGCCGGGCCAGAGAGGGTCCCGGGCTTGGTGTGCGCCGGGCCGGCCGGCTGAGGTGCACCGGTCGCTAGCGGCGCCATGCGCGGCCCCGCGGCCTGGCCGCTCCTGCTGCTCGTGCGGCGGAGCCCGGCGGGGCCGGGGCGGCTCCTGCCGGCGGGCGGCATGTGGACCGCGGCCACCCGTGCCCCAGGGTCTCTGCCGCCGCTGACGGGCCTGAGCCCGGCGCGGCCCTGGGGCGCAGGGCCGGGGCTTGTCGCAGGCGCCGGGGCCGCGCGCCGCTGCAGCAGCGGCTGCCCGGGGTGGGGTCTCAGGGGTCCGGGCGGCGGCCCGGCCGCCGGGCGGCTCCTGGGGCTGTGGGCTCGGCCCCTCGGCGCCTGCAGGTGCGGAGCGCTTCTCCGGCCGGGTGCTCCCCGGCTGCTGCGCACTGGGCCCCCCGGCGGCCCCGCGGCCGCTGCCCGGGCGGGAGGCGAGGCCTGGCGGCGCGGATCGGCGGCGACGGCAGGAGAGGACTCGCGGCTGCGCCCCGCGGCGGCGGCCGGGCGCTCGGAGGCCCGGAAGCTCCTGGGGCTGGCGTATCCCGAGCGCCGGAGACTGGCAGGTAGGCTCCCCCGCCCGCCGCGCTGCTGGGGCGGCTCCACCTGCAGGTCCCGGGCCTGTGCTGGGCCTCCCGCAGCCCGGGAGCGACGGGGTGGGTGCTGGCACCTTGAGGTCTGTTTCGCTACAGCTTAGTAGGAAAATCCGTGCTGGCTTTGACGAGCTGGGACCGTGTTTTCCTCTTTTTACAAACAGGAATTCTGGCCCGAGGTATGCGTTTATGCTGGGTTTTGAAAATTATTTTCATTATGCAAGTGTATCAAGCAGTCCACATTACTGTAGGGTGTGAAGGAAAACGGTCTAAACGCTCAAGAGCTGTTGTCTCCCTGAGTGGCCAGGAGAAAGTGACTGCGCTCTGTTCTGGGCAATCCACATTGGCCACGGGATTGTAGATCATATCCCAGCTAAATCGCAATTCATTTTTTACATTTTAAAATTAATTTATCTTTCAAAGATTTATTTGTTAAAAAGGCAAAGTTTCGGCGTGGGGGGAGATCTTCCAGGTTCACTCCCCAGAAGGCTGCAATGCCCACAGGAGGTAGGAGTTTCATTCAAGTTTCCCACGTGAGTGCAAGGGTGCAAGCATTGGGCCATCGTGCACTGCTTTTCCCAGGCCAGCAGCAGGGAGTTGGATCCCAAGTGGAAGAACTGGGATCTGAACTGCAGCCCGTTATGGGATACTGGCATTGCAGCCTGCAACTTAACCTGCTATGCCAAATACTAGCCAAATTAATTTTTTAAACTTTTTTTTTTTTTTTTTTACTAATTTGATAGAGTTACACAGAGAGGGAGAGACAGAGAAAAAGAGATCTTCCGTCTTCCGGTTCACTCCCCAAAGAGCCACAATGACTGGGGCTGGGCCAGGCCCAAGCCAGGAGCCCAGAACTACTTCTGGGTCTCCTGTGAAGGTGGCAGGGACCCAAGTACTTGGGCCGTCTTCTGCTGCTTTCCCAGGCATGTTAGCAGGGAGCTGGATCAGAGCGGGAGCAGCCAGGACTCGAACCTGTGCTCTTTGGGGACGCTGGTGCTGCAGGCCACAGCTCAGCCTCAAGTTGCTGTGCCACAACACTGGCCCCTGAAATTCATTGTTTTAAGAACTCAAAATAAGGGAGGGGCTGGTGCTGTGGCATAGCAGGTAAAGCTGCCGCCTGCAGTGCCAGCATCCCATTTGGGCGGTGGTTCGAGTCCTGGCTGCTCCACTGCCACTCCAGTTCTGTTATAACCTGGGAAAGCAGCAGCAGATGGCTCAAGTGCTTGGGCCACTGCATCCCTGTGGGAGACCCTGAAGAAGTTCCTGGCTCCTGGCTTCAGATCGGCACAGCCATGTGGAAAGTGAACCAGCACATGGAAGACCTGCACCCACCCCACTGCTGCCTCTGTCTCTCTGCAACTCTGTCTTTCAAATTGTGGTGCAGTGAGCTAAGCTGCCATTTCAGCTTCTCCACTTCCTGTCCAGCTCCCTGATAATTTGCCTGGAAAAGCAGTGGAAGATGGCCCAGTGCCTGGGTCCTTGCCAGCCTCATGGGAGACTTGAATGGAGTTCCTGACTCCTGGCTTCAGCCTGGCCCAGCCCCAGCCTTTGTGGCCATTTGGGGAGTGAACCAGTGGATGGAAGATCTCATTCTTTCTGTGTAACTCTGCCTCTCAAACAAATCTTTTTTTTTTTTTAATTGAATGCTTTCAAGGGAAACTAACCAGTAATTCTTTTAGCCATGATTGAAAGAATATTTAAATGCAAGAGCCTCCTAGTCTTAACACTTTTTAAAAAAATCTTCACTTTGTAGAAATGTGTTGAGCCTTTATTACATGCTTGCTCCTGGGTTTACACTTAGAACTGAAAAGAAACGTGGTCCCTGATCTGCCTGGGGCTTCCAGCAGAGCAGAAAGAAACACTAAGAAAATATTTGTATGACCAGGTAGATATAGATAGATAAACAGATAGATAGATAAATTTCTATAGATTGTCTGGATGGATAGTCTGTCTGGGTGTTGGCATTTGTAGCAATAAGAGGAAGTGGGAGGTCTTTGTTAATTTGTAACTTGTCCTCAGAGCATCCTTAGAAGTTGATACATATCTTTGAAATGCCCAGGATAAAAAGTGGCATTGTGTGCACATTTTAAAGTCAAAAGACCAAAAAATAAAACAAAATTAAAGCAATGCCAAGTTGAAGGGAAGTCATCCCAATGTTAATCTTTAGGAAAACAAATAAAAATCAGTTTCTAAAAATGTGCTTTATATTCAAATACTGATACTTTCATCCATCTTCAGCCGTGTGCTGACTGTGCCCTCTGAGCTGTGCGCTAAGAGACCCTTGATGAGAAGTGGTTTGTGTCAGAAACCGTGAAGGCAGGGTGTTCCCGTGGAAGGTTTCCCTATGCCTCATAAGCGTGACTTCCATTCCTCTTCCAAGCGAGCTGCTGTTCTCTAATCTGCCACTTAACCCCTGCTGCCCCATTCTCACTTCGTGTAGGAACCTGCAGCTGTTTTCCCAGCCTTGTGTCCACAGAACTGCCCCAGAGTCCCTTTGGAGCTGGTCATTCTTCACCTTAGCACTTTGGCCAGAAGGAGTCCTGAAAGCTACAGGAGGGGCAGAGTGTGGGCCGGTGAGATAAGAGCATTTCATCAGAGCCTTCTTGCTGTGCCTGGCAGATAGAGGCCCTGCAGTGTGCTTGGGGCAGGGTCTTAGGCGTGAGCAGCAAGAGGGCCCCCAGGGAGGGTTCTGGTAGGAGAACGCTGCCAGCATGGAGGTTGGGGGGGGGGCTCAGTCAGCAGGGTCAGCTCTCCAGATGGGCTGGGGACAGCAGACTTCGACCCTGCCTGCCCACCAAATTACTGACAAGGGGTTGTGTGGCTGGAGATTGGGTCCCTTCCTGGAACCTGTTGCCTGTTTGTAGCTTTGTGAGTTTGTAGTTATCGTTTGTGAAGTGCCCACAGTGATCAGTACAGGGGGCACAGTGAGCAAGGTGGAGGTGAGGAATGCTCAGAGGTCAGGACAGTGGCCTGCCAGGAACAGGGCACTGTGGATCAGCAGGACGAGCCTGTGAAACTGGGGCCGTTCCCAAGAGCCAGGGGTGCTGGGGTGCCCCTGAAATATCTTACTTCAGGGATTGCGTTAGCATGCTCCACCTGGGCTGTGACAAGTGGCTGATCAGAATTGACTGAGGCATAAAATAGATGTGGGGTTCTAAAAGGACTGTAGAAAAAAATGTAAAGTGTCTTATTTTTTATGTCATATGCAAATAATATTTTGAACATATTGGATCAGATAAAATTTAGCAAAATTAATTTTGCCCATTCCTTTTTTTAATGTGGCAACTAGAACCATTGAAGCTACCTAGGTGGCTCCCGCCATGTTTCTGTTGAGGGTACCAGGCCAAGGTGAGCCCCCTGTGTTAGTGGGCAGGTGCCCCCAGCTCTAGAGGGCGCACTGACAGTGCAGATGGAGGCACTAGAGATGCTGGGGCTCAGCTCTTGGTGCGAGGCTTCACCCCATGAAATGACCTGAGAGTCTCCTGAGCCCCGTTTCCTCCCCATCTGTCAGTCCTCATGGCTTTGCTTCCTTCCCTTTACTTCAGCCAGGTCCCTGTATTCAGCCTGCACCTGCCACAGATCCACCCCTGGGGTTCCTATAGAACAACAGAACAAGTTAATAAGATACTTTACATTTTTTCCACTGTCCTCTTAGAGCCTGACATGTTTTGTACAGTGCAGTCTCCCATCAGCCACGTGTCACAGCACAGCTTGGGCGAGTGGATGTTTTCGCTGTAGTATCCATGGAATGTGTCTCTAGACTCCCCAAACCCAGCATGTCTAAAAACCAGAGTTACCTTCTCCCTCCAAAGCTTCCTTTCCCCCTCCACCCCTTGTCTGTGGCGGAGGACTCCTCTGTGAATCCCTTGGCCCCAGCCAGAGACTTGGGGTTTTGTCATGACAGTAGTAGTAGTAGGCAATAACTTTTATTTCTTGCTTCCTAGTCCCTGTGCCAGATGATTTACATATGTGTCTGATTTATCTCTCCCAACAACTCCATGGAGAGGGTGATATTCTTATTGCCATTTTACAGATAAAGAGACTGAGGCATAGCGAAGCTGAGTGACTCACACAAAGGCAGCTGCGTGGCAGAGCTACGGTTCTGAACCTGTCGCGTCTTCAGAACTGGCCCTTTAAACAACAAAAGATTTAAATAATTATTCATTGGAAAGACAGAAGTTAGAAAGAGGGAGAGACAGAGAGGGAGATCTTCCATTCATTCCCCCAAATGGCTACAGTGGCCAGCCCTGAGACAGGTTGAAGCCAAGAGCCAGGAGCTTCATCCAGGTCTCTGACATGTGTGGCAGGGGCCCAAGCACTTGGACCATCTTCTGCCTTCCCAAGTGCATTAGCAGGGAGCTGGATCGGAAACAAAGCAGCCAGAGCTTGAACCAGGACCCATGTGGGATGCTGGCATCGCAGGCTGCTGTTTAAACCGCTGTGCCATAACGCCAGCCCCCCAGAACTGGCTCTTCTGACCTGCTAGCCAAATCCCTCCGGTCATTACATTGTGTAGCATCTAGTTCTGACCCATTTTTGTCTGCCCAACATAAAGCCCCTTTCAGCCTACATTGCTACAGTAGATAAATGGTAATAAAACATGCTGGTAATCTTTTTAAATAAAAAGCAAAACTAAGAAGGCATGTCCTGAAGTGAGCTTGGATTCAGCTAAGTTCTTTGATCTTTGTAATCAGCATTATTGCTATGAAAGAACCAAGCTCAGAGTCAGAACCTCAGGGTATTATTGCATTCATAAAATACAGACTCTTACTGTGAAATCGTAGCTATAGTTCAGAAAACTCGAAGAGGAGGGGAAAGATGGACCTTTACTTCATTCACCTACATTGTACTTCGGGGAGTATTTGCAAACCAGAAAGATAAACTGCTTCTGTAAGATGAAACAAGGAGTTTTGTGCTGAACCCTCCACTCACCAGGATGGCTGCTTCCCGAGCTGCCAGTTCTACTAGGCTGAGCTGTGTGGAACCCGAGTTAGAGGCTCTCCCTGCCCTATGCACTTGCAGTCTCCCTTGGGCACTGTACCCAGGAGTGTGGTGCTTTGAAACAAGACCCTGGACAAGGGTCTGGTGCTGTGGCAGAGTAGGTTAAGCATCCGCCTGTGGTGCCTGCATCCCATGTGGCCACCGGATCCAGCTCTGACTGCTCCACTTCTGATCCAGCTCCCTGCTGATGCACCTGGGAAAGCAGTGGAGGATGGCCCAAGTCCTTGGGCCCCTTTACCCACATGGGAAACCTGGAAGAAGCTCCTGGTTCCTGGTTTCTGATCGGCTTAGCTCTGGCCTTTGCAGCCATTTGGGGAGTGAACAAGTGTATGCAAGACCTCTCTCTCTTTCTCTGTAACTCTGCCTCTCAGGTAAATAAATCAATCCTAAAAAAAAAAAAAAAAAAAAAAAAAAAAAAAAAAAAAAAAAAAAGACCCTGAACCAACAAAATGAAGGGCCTTTGCCCAGGTTCATATTACACAGGTGGATTGTGATTATGGGTTTTTAAGGCAGCCGCATGGACATTGTGAACTAGGAGATTTTACATTCCTGCTTAGGCTATTAAAGACTTTGGTCTGACAGACTGTTACCTCCGTTGCCAAAGTTTCATTTATTCATTCAACAAATATTGAGCTTTTCCTGTGTGCCTGTCACCATAGGCAGAGGGGATATAGCAATGAACAAATCATCAAATCTTTTTTTAAAGATCTGTTTTATGGGACTGGGGCTGTGGTGTAGCAGGTAAAGCCACTTCCTGTGGCCCCCGGCATCCCATATGGGCATTGGTTTAATTCCCAGCTGCTCCACTTCCGATCCAGCTCTCTGCTATGGCCTGGGAAACAGCAGAAGATAGCCCAAGTGCTTGGGCCCCTGCACCTGCATGGGAGACCCAGAAGCTCCTGGCTCCTGGCTTCAGATTGGCTCAGCTCTGGCCTTTGGGGCTATCTGAGGATAAAAGATAAAAGCGGATAAAAGAACTCTCTCTCTCTTTCTCTCTGTCTCTCTCTGCCTTTACCTCTCTGTAATTCTACCTTTAAAATAAATAAATCTTTTTTTAAAGATCTATTTTACTTATTGAAAGAGTTACAGAGGAAGGAGAGGGAGAGGTCTTTATCCGCTGTTTACTCCCCAGCTGGCCGCGACAGCTGGCGCTGAACCAAGCAGAAGCCAGGAGCCAGAAATTTTTCTGGGTTTCCCATGTAGGTGCAGGGTCCCAAGGACTTGGACCATCCTCTACTGCTTTCCCAGGTGCATTAGGAGGGAGCTGGATCGCAAGTGGAGCAGCTGGGACTCAAACCAACATTCATATGGGACACCAGCACAGCAGGCCAGGGCTTTAACCCAGTGCACCACAGAATCAGCCCCTGACCAAAATCTTTTATGTCCTAGTGAAGAGATAGATTACAACAAGCGAAGCGTTTAGAATGCCAGAATGTGGGAAGTGCAAGGAGAAAAGTGAAGAGGGAGAGAGGCAAGCTGTGTCCTGCGTCTTTAAGTGAGGCTGTCCGAGCAGCCGTCCTGGAGAGAGGATATTGGAACAGTGACCTCAGGGAAGGGTGAGAACCTCATACAGAATGTTCACTACTTAAGAGGCTCATGCTTCTCCTAGAGCTGTGTTTGCCAACTACATACGCAGTTGGCGCTGAGTTTGTGCTGCAGTCTTCATTCAGGTTATATGAAAGTAATACTAGCAACTGAAGCATAGCAGTAGCCGTAGCACGGAGAGTGAAGTGACTGCTGTGTGTAGAGTGTTGGGAGAGTGTTTCCCAGGGCCCAATCCACGTCGTGTCCCTCTCAGAGCCTTGCCATGGGCTGCGCTGTGGGAACAGGTTTCCTCTGGGTAAGGTGTCCACATAGTACCAGACTCAGATGTGACCCAGGTAAGAGGAAGCCTCCCTCCCATCCTGCCCTGACTCACCCAGTGGCATTCCTAGAAGGATGTTTCACCTGCTTGAGATTTCTCTTCTAGAATGTGTGTAAATAAACTTGAAAAACCCACAAGCAGATAAGGCCCACAATAACAGGGTATGTTTGTTTTTTTTAAAAGGTTTATTTATTTATTTGAAAGTCAGAGCTACACAGAGAGAGAAGGAGAGGCAGAGAGAGAGGTCTTCCATCCACTGGTTCTTTCCCCAGTTGGCCATAACAGCCAGAACTGCGCCTATCCGAAGCCAGGAGCTAGGAACTTCTTTCAGGTCTGCCTCACGGGTCCAGGGCCCCAAGGACTTGGGCCATCTGCTATTGCTTTCCCAGGCCATAGCAGAGAGCTGGATCAGAAGTGGAGCAGCCAGGACTTGAACTGGCACCCATATGGGATGCTGGCACTGCAGGCGGCAGCTTTATCCACTACACCACAGCGTACCCCCCCACCTTTTTTAGATCTTTACCAACATAGTGGCCAAATTGTTTGATCTCTGTTCATCCAATACATAAAAAATAGTATGTCCTTGTAATTTAAATGTGCTTCCCTCTTATTGTGAATGTGGTCATTTGTGATATGTGTAGTTCTTAATTGAATTTCTGGATATTTGCTGATGAGGCTCTATCCCCTTTATTTCTTCAGGTATTGTATAATTTTGTTTTTCTTTATTTTCCTATCATATTTACATTCTAGTGCTTTATTCCCCAAAGCTGTAATATATCACATGTGTAATGGATCCCTGTAAAGGATATTTTGCCCCTTCCCTAACCCCCCCCCCCATTTCTCCCTTTAGCTGAGACCCTTGGTGCTAAACCAGACCCTTCCAGACTCCTTGCAAAGCAACTGGCAAACAGATAAGCTGCACGGGGCAGCTAGTGAAACAGATAAGAGGAAAGTTCCCAGAGGCTTCAAAGAGCACCCAACTCCTGCCATCTGCTTTCTACCTCCCCCTCCTGCAACCCCATAATAGCAAACCCCCTCCTTAACTGGATAAAAACCCAGTTCTAAATGTGCCCTGGGCACAGTGTTGGTAAGAATGGATTGCCACCCCTCTTTGCTCTTAATAAAGTAACCTGTCTCTGTTGAGATTGGTTCCATCTCCCTTCTGTCTCATCCTTACGGATACAGAAGGCCAAAACTGAGCCATTCCAAACCTAATACCCTGAAGCTAGTTTGTGAAGATTATTTAGTGAGAGGCAGAGACTGTGTGTGTGTGTGTGTTTAGTTTTCATTTGAGAGAGTGTTCATGCACAGGTTCACTCCCCCAAATACCCACAGCAGTGGGACTGGGCTGGGGCTCAAACTGGGAGCCAGGACTTCAATCAGGGTCTCCCACATGGGTAGTGAGGACCCAAGACCCTGCCAGGGTCTGCATTAGCAGGAGACTGGAGTCCAGAGCCAGAGATGAGACTGGAAAGCAAGCCCTCAGATATGGAATGTGGTATCTTACCAGCATCTTAACCACCAGGACAAGGCCTGCCCTGTGGGATGTGTTTTTGAAATACCAGACATGGTCAGGAGTTTTACATGAATAGTTGGGTCTTCAAGCTAAGGTACAGTTAGACCAAGGAATAACAGTAAGTATAGGAAAACCATGATCTGAGATGAACTCAAAGATCAGGAGGCAGGAAGGGAGGCCAGAATGGGTTGACTCTCAGTTCTTCCTGCCGCGGAAGGGACGACAGAGTCAGCAGGATGTGTTAGTCCTGGCTTAGGGATGATCCCGCACTTCCTCCCAGTCGCACTGCTCCTTCTCTGGAACCCTCCCGCTCTTCCCGTTAACCAGGGCTCCAGGGAAGAAACTCCAAGGACGGATGTTAACACAACACCTGCTCTGGACACAGTCTATCTGGGAGGAGAGCCTCATGGACTCAGCACCGCAGCCCTTGCTGAAGCGTACAAACTCATGTTTTCCAGCTGCCGTGGGGTTTCTGGCCGTGTCCAGTGTCATCACCATGTCCGCCCCTTTCTTCCTGGGGAAGATCATTGACATCATCTATACCAATCCCACGGTGGACTACAGTGACAAGCTGACTCGCCTCTGCCTTGGCCTCACCTGTGTGTTTCTGTGTGGTGCTGCTGCCAATGCCGTCCGTGTCTACCTCATGCAAACCTCAGGTAGGAGTCGCTCCTCTGCAGGCCATCCTAAGGAAGACGCAGTGCGTTCTGTGGTCCGCTTGAGCCTCGAGTGTGTGTGTGCAGGCCACAGTCTCCCCCTGGTTTCACGTTCAGTGAGGACAGACCCCAGTGTCAGGGCAGGTGTAGAAGTGTGGATGACTTGAGACAGAGTACCCTCTTCTGAACTCTTCTGCTTGTTGGAGGTGAGCAGTGTGGGAAATCGCCTCCCTCGTCTCGTGGGAGCTTTGAGAACGAGGCCCTCAGCTGTAAAGTGGGAATTCTGGGCCGCCTTTGTGGAGCTGCGAAACCTGTGTATCTGTCCCATGCCTGCATTTCCTGTCGAGTAGCTCACTGGATGATAGCATTTTTGGTATTTCTGCCTGGAGAGCTCATTGTTAACAGGTAGGTAACAGCCACAATACCAATAGAGCCCAGGACAGGGAGTCAAAGTCTATAGCTCCCCATTTAGCTAATAAGATACTCTAGATAATTAACCTGTTCTTGCCATTTGAAGGCTCAGTGCAGAAGAGGGTTTGCAGGAAGGAATACAATTAGCTTTTGGGTGTCGATATAGTCAAACTCCTTTGTAAATAATACTTTAAAAACCTGTGTGTGTCATGTAATATTTATCTTATTTCTGTATCCTCTCATGAGTGCCCCAGCTGTTGGTGCACAGAGAAAATTAGTGTTCACTGCTAATCACGGCTGTTGCTACTCCAGGGCCTGGGTGAGTTTGCGCTCACCAACGCGACGTAGTGCAGAAGCTCAGCGGCTCAGCGCTCACAGGGCTTGCACCAGGCCCAGCTGCTGGCTGCTGGGAGGCTGCACCTGCAAGGGCACGGGTGGCCTGCCTAATTGCTTGCTTTTATAGGTCAGCGCATTGTGAATAGGCTGAGAACTTCGTTGTTCTCCTCCATTCTGAGGCAGGAGGTCGCTTTCTTCGACAAGACTCGCACAGGAGAACTGATTAACCGCCTGTCCTCAGACACCGCACTCCTGGGACACTCGGTGACTGAAAACCTTTCCGACGGGCTCAGGGCTGGAGCCCAGGCTTCTTTTGGCATCGGCATGATGGTACGTTGGTCCGGTTCCCATCCTTCCTTTAGTAGCTTTCTGTCACTTACTTCTGTGTGCTATGCGGAATACTCATGGGTTTTATGAAGATTAAAGAGAGCTGGTGAACTCCACTAAAGCAAGATACACAATCTGGAGACAGCACCTTCAATCCCACCTGTTCATTAAACACACTCACACCTTCAGTAGGAAATGTGAATGTCTTGCCATCTTGTGTAACAAGCACCTCTTGACTTTTGTTTTTGACAGTTTTTTGTCTCGCCTAGCCTGGCCACCTTTGTTTTGAGTGTGGTGCCTCCAATCTCTATTCTTGCAGTGATTTATGGACGATATCTACGGAGACTGACCAAAGCCAGGCAGGACTCGCTGGCACAAGCCACTCAGGTACAGGCCCCTTCCCATGCTCACCATTTCCTGTAGAATGGGCGCAGAGTCACGGTTCTTGAGGGCAGACCCTGTGGGATGTGCTTAGGTTTCTGAACAATGTACCCTCCTTTCATTAGTTTCGAGCCTAAGACCCTGGAAATCCAAAGTACTCTGGCTTCTGGAGTAGATCTCTACCCATGTCTCACACTGTATCTAATGTGACTGAACCTTGTATGAACATCTAATTTCTTAATATCAATATTTCTTGTACACAAGCAAAAAAAAAAAGCTAATCATGTTATAAAATTTGTTTCTGAGGTCTAGTGTTGTGGCACAGTAACTTAAGTCACTGTTGTGACACTGGCAACCCATATTGAAGTGCCACTTGGATTCCTGGCTGCTCCACCTCCCTAGTAATTCACCTGGCAAGGCGGCTTCCTGCTAATGTGCCTGGGAAAGCAACAGAAGGGGGCTCAAGTACTTGGTCCCCTACCAGAGGGAGAGCTGGCTCATGGTTTCAGTCTGCTGCGGACCTGGCTGTTGTAACCATTTAGAGAATGAAAGAGTATGAGGCTGGTGCTGCGCTGCACGGGTTAAAACCCTGGCCTGTAGCACCGATATCCCATATGGGCGCCAGTTTGAGTCCAGCTGCTCCACTTCCAGTCCAGCTCTCTGCTATGGCCTGGGAAAGCAGTAGAAGATGGCCCAAGTCCCTGGGCCCCTGCACCCATGTGGGAGACCTGGAGGAGGCTCCTGGCTCCTGGCCTTGGATCAGTTCAGTTCTGGCCATTGTGGTCATCTGGGGAGTAAATAGTGGATGGAAGGTCTCTTTCTCTCTGGCTCAATCTCTCTCTGTAACTGTGTCTTTCAAATAAAATAAATCTTAAAAAGGAGAGAGGATGAAAGAGTAGATGGAAGAATTCTCATTCTTCCTCTCCCTCTCCCTCATACATCACTGTCATTCTGCTTTACAAACAAATTAATACATCTTAATAAGAAAATAGTTTCTGGGTGATACTGTATCCTTTGTTAATTTAATAAAACTAGCTTTTCAGTGCTGTACAACATTACTTTCTTTTTAAAGATTTTTTATTTATTTGAAAGTCAGAGATACAGAGAGAAGAGGCAGAGAGAGAGAGAGAGAGAGAGAGAGAGAGAGGTCTTCCATCCGATGGTTCACTCCCCAATTGGCCACAATGACCGGAGCTGTGACGATCCGAAGCCAGGAGCTTCTTCTGGGTCTCCCACGTGGGTGCAGGGACCCAAGGACCTGGGCCATCCTCCACTGCTTTCCCAGGCCATAGCAGAGAGCCACATAGGAAATGAAGCAGCCAGGTCTTAAACTGGTGCCCACATGGGATACCAGTGCTTTAGGCCAGGGCATTAACCCGCCACACTACAGCCCAACATTACTTTTTTTTGTTTTTGTTTTTGTTTTTTTTGACAGGCAGAGTGGACAGTGAGAGAGAGAGACAGAGAGAGAAAGGTCTTCCTTTGCTGTTGGTTCACCCTCCAATGGCCGCTGCAGCCGGTGTGCTGCAGCCGGTGCACCGCGCCAATCTGAAGGCAGGAACCAGGTGCTTCTCCTGGTCTCCCATGGGGTGCAGGGCCCAAGCACTTGGGCCATCCTCGACTGCACTCCCTGGCCACAGCAGAGAGCTGGCCTGGAAGAGGGGCAACCGGGACAGAATCCGGCGCCCCGACTGGGACTAGAACCCGGTGTGCCAGCACTGCAAGGCGGAGGATTAGCCTGTTGAGCCATGGCGCCGGCCCCAACAGTACTTTTTAAAAGCAATAAAAACAATTTATATTTTCATGTTACAGAAAACATGCATGTTTATCATTGAAAAATTTGAAAACATAAACAAAAGTCAAAAGCATACTTAACCTGATTTCAGAATTAATGTCATGAGCATTTTGGAGTCTAGCCTTTCTACTCATCTTCTGGTCTGCAAACATAGATTTCTGTATCTAGCACCCTGCTATTTTCCTTGCTGTCTGCCTATCTGTCTAATGTGTATAGATACAGATTTGTTTTTCCAAAAATAGGATTGTTCTGTGTCCTAATTCGTTTCCCATTGATAGTGGCTTAAATGAGAATTGCATTTTAATTTTTATTCTAGAAATTCTTAAAGTATAACCTTCCTCCCCCTAAAATGTGCTAATTATTTTCCCAGCTAGCTGAGGAACGTATTGGAAATATAAGAACTGTCCGGGCTTTTGGGAAAGAGATGACTGAAATGGAGAAATACACCAGCAAAGTCGACCACGTGATGCAGTTGTCAAGGAAAGAGGCGCTCGCTCGGGCCGGCTTCTTCGGCGCAGTAAGCAGATCATTCCACAGGGGTGAAAAGGGCAGGTGTTTCGATTGGGAGAGATTTTTTCTGTGGCTCTTGACAGAAGCAGAAAATTATTTTATGTCAAGACTGAGTTCTTCTTTGAGATACATTTGTGAAAAGAGAGGAAACAAGTGAATGTAGGTATAGAGAAGCATGGTTGGGATGAGCTTTACCTAGGAGCTGCCTGGCACTGCAATTCTGAGCCCCACCCAGACTCACCAAATCCGACTCTCTGGGGGTGGGGCTGTCAGTCTTAACAGGGTCATCCAGGTCATTCTGAGCAAGTGAAGGTGAGACTTCCCAAGGATTGACCAGAATGAGCTCAGTGGATTGCAAAAAGGAAGGGTCAAAAATTGATCCCCAAGGTGTCACGATGTGAAGTACACATCGGACCCGGAAGCAAATTCATGCTCCGTTCCACCTGGCAGGAACTCCCAGGTCAGTCACTGCCATGATTAACAGCAAGAGAAAAGAAACAGCTGAAGGCTGTCCTGCCCAGGACCGCATTCTTTGCAGACCTCCAAGCAGGTCACAGATACGGGGTGCCAGCCTCTAAGTGCCGTGTCCCGCCCAGAACACCTCATTAGAATATTCAAACACGCACAGTGGCTATCTAGTCCTTTCCTAAGAAATTTAATGTCATTGTTTCCTTTGCAAAGCAAGTAAATTGAGTAAAATAGGAATGTAATGGGTGACTTAATTTCTGGGTTTGCATGGTGAGGAAATTATTTCTTTCAATACTGAAAATATCCAAAAAGTGTATTTTATTTGATACTTTACATTTTGGAGAAATCTCTTGTGGTGATAGTTCAGTGCCACGGGAAACCTAGGCCTTGCGAATGTTTGTTGGATTGTGGGTCTTTTGTTCCCGCCTGACTCTGTCTCCTTCGTCCTACAGACCGGGCTCTCTGGGAACCTGATTGTGCTTTCCGTCCTGTACAAAGGGGGGCTGCTGATGGGCAGCGCCCACATGACAGTCGGTGAACTCTCTTCCTTCCTAATGTATGCTTTCTGGGTTGGACTAAGCATTGGAGGTATATAATTTTAAAAGGCTTGGGGGGTTGCAAATTACAAATCAGAGTCTACTTTCTTTTTTTTTTTAGATAATTTTTTTAGGTTGTATTTATTTATTTGAAAGGCAGAATGACAGAGGCAGATAAAGCGATTTCCATTCTTTGATTCATTCCCCAAAAGGCCACCATGGCCCAGGCTGTCCCAGGAACCCGAAAGTCCATCTGGGTCTCCCATGTTGGTTGCAGGGGCCCATCTTCCGCTACTTTCCCAGGCATGCTAGCAGAGAGCTGGATCAGAAGTGGAGTAGCTGGGACTCAAACCAGTGCCCTGATGTGCGATGCCAGCACTGTAAGCGGCAGCTTAGCCTTGTGTGCCGTAATGCCAGCCTCTAGATTCTAGTTTCTGTAACAAAAACTGAACCTGAACTTCTACATTATTCTACCTCTTGCTAATTAACTTCCTCTGAAAAAAATTTCCTAGAATATCATTCCAACTAGACTTTTATTTTTAAACTTTATTTATTTGAGAGAGAGAGAGATCTGTCATCCACTGGTTCACCCTCCAAATGCCTGCCAACAGCTAGGGCTGGGCCAGGCCAAAGCCAGGAGCTGGGAACTCCATCCAGATCTCCCACATGGGTGGCAGGAATCAAGCTACTCAGCCATCATCTGCTGCCTCCCAGGGTCTGTTTTGTATGTGGCCTATTCTGGTTGGCTTACCTAATCTAGTAATATACACTTAAGGTCCTCCATATCTTTTCATGGCTGGGTAGGTCATTTCTTTTTAGTTCCTAATAATACTCCATTATCTGTTATTGTATCTGTTATTCCGTTTTCCATTCACCTACTAAGAACATCTGGAGTGCTTCCAAATTTTGGCAAGTGTGAATAGAGCTGCTATAAATAATTTTGTGCTGGTTTTTGCCTGGATGTATATGTGCAGTTCATTTCGGTAAATATGAACAAGCACAACTGCTGGGTCAGATAACAAGAGTAAGTTTAATTTTGTAAGAAACTGCTACACTGTCTTCCAAAGTGACTGCACCATCACGCGTTCCACCAGCAGCAAATGGCAGTTTGTGTTGTTCCACAGCCTTGCCCGCTGTGGTGCTGTCAGTGTTCTGAATCTTAGCCTGATTGTTGTATGTGTGGTAGCATCTCATGGTTGTAGTAATTTGCATTTCTCTGATGACATGATGTTGAGCATCTTTTCAGAGTCATTTACCATCTTTTTATCTTCTTTTTTTTTAGTGTTTTTTTTTTTTTAAATAAAAGATGTATTTATTTGAAATCTAGAGTTATAGAGAGAGGAGAGAGAGATCGATCGATCGATCTTCCGTCTGATGGTATGCTCCCCTGGCCCATGACTGGGCCAGGCCCATGCCAGGAGCTTCTTCCGAGTCTCCCATGTGGGTGACAGGGGTCTAACACTTGGGTGACAGGGGTCCACCACGTGGGTCATCCTTCCGCTACTTTCCCAGGCCATTAGCAGGGAGCTGGATTGGAAGTGGAGCAGCCAGGCCACAAACCAGCACTCACGTGGGGCACCAGCATCACAGATGGCAGCCTCACTTGCTGTGCCACAACACTGGCCCCCATCTTTCTGTCTTCTTTGGTGAGGTTTCTGTTGTGTTTTGTTTGTTTCCTGTTATTAAGTTTTGTTTTGTTTTTTTTTGTTTTTGTTTTTGACAGACAGAGTGGACAGTGAGAGAGAAAGAAAGGTCTTCCTTTTGCCGTTGGTTCACCCTCCAATGGCCGCCATGGCTGGCGCACTGCGGCCCGCGCTGATCCTAAGGCAGGAGCCAGGTGCTTCTCCTGGTCTCCCATGGGGTGCAGGGCCCAAGCACTTGGGCCATCCTCCACTGCACTCCCTGGCCACAGCAGAGAGCTGGACTGGAAGAGGGGCAACTGGGACAGATTCCAGCGCCCCGCCTGGGACTAGAACCTGGTGTGCTGGTGCCACAAGGCAGAGTATTAGCCTATTGAGCTGTGGCGCCAGCCCTGTTGTTAAGTTTTAAGAATTCTTTGTTCAAAGGTTCTCCTTGATGTGTGATGTGGTTATGTCCTGATGAATCATTAGTAAGTGGAAAATGTCATCAGGTGAAATTCATTTAATACACTTAACCTACCAAATGTCATAGCTCAGCAATGCAGCACATTGTAGATATTGGTTATTTCTCCTGCTGATCATGTGACTGTGAATTGAGGCTCCTGCCGTTGCCCAGTGAGAGGGTAACATAGTGCAAATCACTAGCCCAGGAAGAGGCCAACACTCAAAATTCAATATATGGTTTCTAATGAAAGGATATTGTTTTCATACCATCACAAAGTAAAAAAAAAAAAAATCTAGCTCAAACCATGTCACAGAATGTGTATTTTGGATAATGGTTGTTTGCCAGATGCATCTTATGAATATCGTTTCCCAGTGTGTATCTTGTCATTCTCTTGAAAATTTCTTTTGCAGAGCAGAAATGTTTAATTTTAATGAAGTCTAGCTTATCACTTCTCTTTCATTGGCTATGCCTTTGGTGTTGCATCTAAGAAGGCATTGCCAAATTCCAGGTCAACTACATTTCTCCTTTATTATCTTCTAGGAGTCCATAGTTATGCATTTTACGTTTAGGTCTGACTCTTTGTAATTTAATTTTTGTGAAAGGTGTAAAGTCTGTCTAGATTTACTTTTTTGCATGTGGATATTGATTGTTAACAGAAACATTTGTTGGAAAGACAACAAATGTATTGTCATTGTATCTGTATTGCCTTGTCTTTGCTTCTTTGTCAAAGATCGTTAACTATATTTGTGTAGGTCTGATTTTCACTAATGCATTTTTTAATTCAAAGCTGAGGTTTTAGTTGTATATCTTGCATAAATACCCATAGACCATAGAAAGAACATTTGAATTGCAGTTTTTCAGCATCCTTAACTGAGGAAATGTTATGAATATTTATCCTCATATTTGACATAGATCATTGTACTTGGACTGTCAGTCATTAATTAAGTCATAGTTCAAACGTGACTCCCAGGGCAGGCATTTGCTTTGGTGGTTAAGACGCTGGTTCCGATGTCTTCATCCCATATTGGAGTGCTGGGTTCAGAGCCTTTCTCCACTCCTGCCTCCAGCTTACTGATAATGCAGACCCTGAGAGGAAGAGATGATGGCTCAAGGAGCTGAGATCACCCATGTCAGAGGCCTGGATTAAGTTCCTGGCTCCTGGCTTTTTGCCTGTCCCAGCCTTAGTTGTTGTAGGCATTTGGTGAGTGAACTACCAGATGGGAGTTCTCTCTCTCTCTCTCTCTCTCTCAAATAAATATTTTTTATTTTTCTCAGAAAATAGATTGGTAGAGTAATTACCAATGCAAATTCCTTTTTGGTTTTTAGCCTATGGGAAAGTTACATTCAGGGGATGGCACTATGGCGCAGCGGGTAAAGCCGCAGCATGCAGTGCTGGTATCCCATATGGGCGCTGGTTAGAGTCCAGCTGCTCCACTGCTGATCCAGCTCTCCACTATGGCCTGGGAAAGCAGTAGAAGATGGCGCAAGTCCTTGAGCCCTTGCATCCATGTGAGGGACCCGGAAGAAGCTTCTGGCTTCAGATAGGTGCAGTCTGGCCGTTGTGGCCATCTAGAGTGAACCAGCAGATAGAAGACCTCCCTCCCTCCCTCCCTCCCTCTCTCTGTCTCTGCCTCTCTTTAACTCTGCCTTTCAAATAAATAAATAAATCTGAAGAAAAAAAGTTATTTTCATTGAGTACCTAAAAATATTTGATTTTGTGGATTTACCTTTAAAATAAACACTGAAGTATTTTATGTTCCCTTTAATTATGGGATAAGTGTTATATTTCATTAATATTGCCATTTTTTAACTAGGAAGACTTCCTCTATAGCATTATAATTTTCATTCAGTGATTAAGTAGTGTGACTCTATGTATTTCCAAATTCCCTGATCAAGCATTCAATCCTTATTAGAAACCAATAAACTTGAAGGAGGAGATGTGAAAAGGAAACTAGAGAATGAGACAGAAGACATTGTGAAAATGAATTCCCAGGCAACTTCCTAAACTACTTTTTTAAAAAGAACAGATTTTCTATTGAATTCACATTTTTGTCACTACTCCCAGGGAACTGAGGGGCCAACAGCTGCTCCTTGGAGCAGGTGATGGGCCTGTGTGTGGATGCTGCTTCTCTTCCTCAGGTCTGAGCTCTTTCTACTCGGAGCTGATGAAAGGACTGGGCGCAGGGGGGCGCCTCTGGGAGCTCATGGAGAGAGAGCCCAAGCTGCCTTTTAATGGTAAGTCTGATGTGATGATTCTTCTCTATGCGGACTAAATGAATCTGGCTTTGCACAATGAGACCAGTTCCTTGCCCTGCCTTAAAGGATGAGCCGCAGGTGCATGGTCCCTGTGCAGGGCAAGGAAGGGTCTGCTTTCCTATGGGAAAGTGGTGAGGGGGTAGGACAGCTTCCAGGGTGCCACCACAGGCCCGAGATGTCCCTGGAAGCATGGTGGCTGACCACATTGTATCTGCCCGCTGTTCACTTCCCTGCCTGTTCACTGTCACCAATAGTAGGATAAAAGCAAGTATGACCAAGGGTAAAAACAAGAAGGGCTTTGGCCAGTCCACCAGACTAACATTCCATAGAGATTCTGATAGTCCTATGGAGTACCAGGTGAGAGGAAGGAGGGATCATACGTATAAAAGTAAAGTCCCTAATTTTCTTGGCATTTGGGTATAAGGTGGAGGATGCTGATACTAAATGTCTAGAACCTTCTCCTTTCTTATCACTGACTCCCCTGGCATGGTGGGCCCAGGGCCAGCCAGCTGAGGTTCATGAGAAGTGGCTGTGAGGAGTAAACCACTCCCAATTACTCACTGACTCCCAGGACATTGTTAGCTCCAGGTCAGTAAGTGAAAGCCTGATAGACCGTAGGAAGAAAGCCCAGCTGAGAAAGGCGCAGCAGCACCCCCGACGTCCGCAGCAAGTTAACACCAGGCCAGGCCAGACCTTGACGCCCATCTGCTCCCACGGCTAGTGAGCAGCACTCCGCTGCTCATCACATTCTTTCTTCCGTTTTTCTTTTTTTTTTTTTTTTGCCAAGAGGCTTTCTCCATTTTATTTCTTTGGGAAAGGAACACGAAGTCTTTCTGTCACATATGGTAGAGATATATATTTATATATATATTTACATAATTTCTTTTGTGGACATCTCAAAGCTGAGACTGTCATATTTTCTATTTTGTTGTCCTACTAATGCCTTCTCTCCTTCCAGGCCCTGTGGCCCAGGCCCAGGTTCTGGGGCAAATGCAGTGAAGGGTGAAGGGAGCAGGCAGTAGTCGCCAGGGCGGCCTCCTCCCCAGCCCAGAGACGTGGTGAGGACCACCCAGCAGGGGCTGTGCATGACTAAGAGGCCACGCTCGAGGCGGGATGCGGTCCAGCTTTCTTCTCATCGCCTTGTTGCAGGGTGGGAGTGCTGGCACCCACCGTGGCCCTGCGCTCGCACAGCGGCCACTCCAGCTGTTGGTTGCACTGCTACATCCCCACGTAGGTCAGCTGCAGCTGCTTCTGGTGCTCGCTGACCTCTTCCTTCTCCTCCGGCCACACGTGTTGCTCCTTGGCGAAGCTGGCACCTGGCGCTCCCGGCACAACAGGCTTCAAGGCGGATGGCCGTACTGGCGGCTCTGAGCACTGGTCTAGCTTGCCAGAGGTGGCCAGGAGCTTGGGTGGGTGGCTGAGCTCATGGTACTGTGACAGGGCCTTGTCGCTGCCACCGCTGCTGCCCACCACATTGCCCCAGACATCAGTGTGGTCACTGCCCCTCAGGCGCCATTGAGGTAGAGGGAGGTGGCAAGAGCCTCGTCTTCTGAGGGGAAGCGGCCTGGCCTCTCCCTGCTGGCCCCGCTAATGCAGGGAAACCGCCCTGGCTGCTGCCGCCCCCGTGCGGTGCCCACGCTCTGCAGGGCGAACTTCTGGGCATGGGCCTCCCCACTGCCCACTCTGCTCATGCCAGGTAGGGGTCTGGGGGCGCAAGCTCAGAGGTCCGTGGGGCAAAGGCCAGGAGGGGATCCTGGCCATGGTCGGCACGCACAGGCAGTGTCTCGAGCTTCGCCATGGCTAAGCCAGGGTGCGCTTTCCAGGGGGGTAGAGGGCCAACGGGTCCTCAAGCCTGGGTCCCTCTGAGGCTCGGTCTGCAGGGGCCATGTGCGTCCCTCTCGCAGTCAGGACTCGGCCCGAACCAGCCGCGCGACTTTGCAGGAGCCGACTGAGCCATCCCGGCCTGCGGTATTCTCTGCGAAATGGGAGGAACGAAGGACCTACCTCATGGAGCTGCCACATGCCAGGCGCCCCGAGACAGCAGGCCACATTCTTTCAAAACATTTGTTTAGTGTAGGAAACTTAAACTCTGGACGAAGAGAACTATGTGGAAACAGTAGAATGGGGAGGAGACCTTTGGGTTTGAAACTGGACCACTGTGCTTCAAGGGAGGATCTTAACTATGTGTGAGCTGGGGGCAAGTTGTCTGTGGTCTTTATTATAAAATGGAGTCTGAATGTCTGCTTCTCAGGGCTGTAAGGATCAAGTGCCCCAGGTGTGTGTGGTACCTTGTACACGGCAGGGCAGAGTAGGCACACTGGGAGTGTTCAGGCCTGTGCTCGCTTCCTGGCATGCCACTGAGAGCTCCCACCCCAGGACTCACTCTGCTGGATTCCTCCATCCATGGTCGGAGGAGTAGGAGAACCGAGTTCAGCTGTGAGTTTGATAGTTTGCTTTAATTCGTATTCCATCTTGTGTTTCAGAGGGCGTCGTTCTAAAAGGGAACAGCTTCCAGGGAGCTTTGGAGTTTAAGAATGTGCGATTTGCCTACCCGGCTCGCCCGGAGGTGCCCATATTTCAGGATTTCAGCCTGTCCATCCCAGCCGGATCTGTCACAGCCCTGGTTGGCTCAAGTGGCTCTGGCAAATCAACAGTGGTTTCCCTCCTGCTGAGGCTGTACGACCCCATTTCTGGTAAGTGGTTCACCCAGGGGAGGGGCAGAGGCACTTGCCTGCGCCTGTGCAAATCCAGACGCATGGAGTCATCACCTGTCTTAAAGGGGAATGTTTCCCTCTGGAATCACTGTCTCGATTCACTGTTATTTGCCAGAAATTCTGAGGTAAAAGAAAATTCTAGTTAGGTGGATGCGAATGAAATCAAAATATTGAGTCTGGAATTCCTTCGTCACGTTGCCTACATAAGAATGGAGCTTATACTTGTATTCCCGCCACGTGTACTCTGTGGAGCACTTGTGCTTTTAGAGTTCAAGTTTTTGCCAGTTTACAGAAGTGTCCAGCTGGCTTGTATGATTCCACAGCACCAGGAAGGCAAGACATTTCTTATGCTGTCACTGTTGTCCTCACCAAGCACTGTTGAACACCTTCATTGTATGGAACCAAACCTGCTAGTGACGTCAGAGTTAGCGTATGATTCTTTAAAAGCAGGTGGGACCAATCTTTAAAAGCCGAGTCCAGAGTTTTCCCACCGGATTCTTTCTGTGTTTACCCTGATCACCAGCACTGTGACACCCCGTGACTCTTTGCTTTTCTCTCTACAAGGAGCTATCAGTCTCGATGGCCACGACATCCGTCAGCTAAATCCAAGCTGGCTGAGGTCCAAGATTGGGACAGTGAGTCAGGTAAGAAAAGAAGTCTTTATTTTTCACTTTTTTTTAAAAAAATTAGCTTTTGTCATTTGCTATTTCCTTGGCTTTGAATCTCTTGAGAGAGAAGGAATGGAAGCTTTCCAGATATGTTTAACTAATTCCACATGGCAGGTTGTTTAGGCTTGTAATGGCTGTGAGTCCCTGAAGACTTAAGCAGTTAACCCGTTGAAGCACTGACTTTGTATCCAAACCCTGGGGCTGACATTACCTTGTAATGCAGAGAAAATGGTCGAAGGTTCTGTTGACTCATCCTCAGTTCCCATCTTCATTACCAGCCCCAGTCTGCTGTTTCAGGGATAAACAAGCCAAGACTATGGCACGAACCAGAGTCCCCTTGCGAAGAAACTGCAGATTTCAAAGTGGAATATGAATATAATCTGGTCTCATTAATGAGCTGTTTTCATAAGGCCATCTGGAGCAGGAACATTTGCCATGCCTGTT
Source organism: Sylvilagus floridanus (assembly GCA_949820135.1). Classification (NCBI taxonomy): domain Eukaryota; kingdom Metazoa; phylum Chordata; class Mammalia; order Lagomorpha; family Leporidae; genus Sylvilagus; species Sylvilagus floridanus. Next base: position 17,919,145 of record OX463240.1, on the reverse strand, counting down.
TCTACTGCTGTTCCCAAGCTATGTGCACAGCAGACAAACCTGAACCCCACCTCCCTGTGAGCCTCTCCCTGTAATGAGCTCCCCTCCCCCCATGCCCTATCCATACCCTCCTCCTGACCTCACTCCCCTGGGTCAGGCTCAGACGGGGCTGTGATGGGAGTACTCAGCCATGTAAGATCAGGTCATATGATTGTGGATGGGGAAAAGAAGTGGGAAGTTGCCTTCTGGTTTGTGTGTGTTTCAAAAAGTAATGGATGAAGATGCATTCCTCCTTTGTCCTTAGTGGAAGGCAGGTCTCATATTTACTGTGATGGTCCTCCCTGGAGGGTGCCACGTGGGCATTTGCTATAGGGTCTCATTTCTCCTGTTTATGATCAAATTTGAGCCTTATTATTATTATTATTTGAAAGGCAGAGTTACAGAGGGAGAAAGGGAGAGACTGAGAGAGAGAGGTCTTTCATCTGCTGGTTCACTCGCCACATGACAGCAACATCCAGGGCTGGGCCAGGCCAAAGCCAGGAGCCAGGAGCTTCTTCCAGATCTCCCACGTGGGTGCAGGGGCCCAAGCACATGGGCTGTCCTTCACTGCTTTCCCAGGTGCATTAGCAGGGAGCTGGATCAGAAGTGGAGCAACCAGGACAGGAACCAGCACCCATATGGGATGCTGGCATCTCACGTGGTGACTTTACTTGCTTCGCCACAGCACTGGCCCCACCTTTTTCTTTCTTTTTTTTTTTTTTTTAAGATTATTTGTTTGAAAGGCAGAGTTAGAGAAAGAGAGATCTTCCATCCAGTGGTTCATTCCCCAGATGGTCAGTACTGGCCTAGGCTGAAGCCAGGAGCCCAGCTGTCCCTCTTGGGTGGCAGGAACTCAAGCACTTGGGCCATCTTCTGCTGCTTTCCCAGGTGCATTAGCAGTGAGCTGGATCAGAAGTGGAGCAGCTGGACCAATGCCCATAGTGGATGCCTGTATCACAGGTGTTGCCTTAACCTACAGCACCACACTACTGGCCTCAGAATTGGAGCTTTTAAAAAGTATACTGGGTTGGGACCGGCACTGTGGTGCAGTGGGTTAATGCCCTGGCCTGAAGCGTTGGCATCCCGTATGGGCGCCGGTAGAAGACAGTAGAAGATGGCCCAGATGCTTGGGCCCCTGCACCCATGTGGGAGACCTGGAAGAAACTCCTGGCTCCTGGCTTCAGATCGGCACAGCTCTGGCCATTTCTGCCATCTGGGGAGTGAACCATTGGACAGAAGACCTCTCTCTCTGTACCTCTCCTCTCTCTGTGTAACTCTGACTTTTAAATAAATAAATAAATCTTAAAAAAAAGTATACTGGTTGAATTTATGGAGAGTGAGGAAGTAGAACCAAGAAAATCTGTTTTCTTTGGGAGCTCCTGAGTAATTGATTTTCTCCAATTTGTAGGAGCCAATTTTGTTTTCTTGCTCCATCGCTGAGAACATTGCTTATGGTGCTGACAACCCATCCTCAGTGACTGCTGCGCAGGTGGAGAGAGTGGCTGCACTGGCCAACGCAGCCTCGTTCATTCAGAACTTCCCCCAGGGCTTCGACACTGTGGTCGGAGAAAAGGGTGTTCTCCTTTCAGGTGGGTTCTCCTACTGTTCTGTAGCAAATTTCTGGGCTCCAAGAAACTCTCCAAGGATTTCCAGACTGCATTAATATTTTCTAATTAGGATTTGCCTTTCCAGTTTATGAAAAGAGCCTCACCACTTTCTGAAATGTCTGAAATGTGTGGGTAATTTCAGTTTTATTTCCTTCTTCAAAGGTGTTCCCAGAAATTCCACTAAGTAGTACTTAAGCTTGTTTTCCTTTTTAAAAATGATTTGTTTGTTTGAGAGGCAGAGTGAGAGAAAAAAAACATGCAGGTTGCTTCTGTTAACCAAGATGAAGAGAGCAGAGGTTCTTGTCTTCATGCAAGCAAGAATTCAGGCACGAGACAGAGGAGTAGCTGTAAGCAAGGAAGCAGCTGTAGTGGGGAAGGGCATCCGTCAGAATGGATCGGCACTCTGCAGAAGGAATCAGAGGGTGACTAGCCATGCACACTGGGGTGAGCAAGGTTACATCTTTTGTCAATTTTTTAAGATTTATTTATTTGAAAGGCAGAATTATAGAGAGGCAGAGGCAGAAAGAGAGAGAGAGATCTTCTATCCACTGGTTCACTCCCTAGATGGCCACAGTGGCTGGAGCTGCAGCAGTCTGAAGCCAGGTGCCAGAGGCTTCCTCCAGGTCTCCCACGTCGGTGCAGGGGCCCAAGCATCCGGGCCATCTTCCACTGCTTTCCCAGGCCATAGCAGAGCTGGATTGGAACTGGAGCAGCCAAGACTCAAATCGGCACCCGCATGGGATGCCGGCACTGCAGGCGGTGGCTTTACCCACTATGCCTCAGCGCTGGCCCGTGAAGGTTACCTATTTTACTGGAGAGAATACACCTGCCAGGCCAGGCAGGCAGGCATCTGAGGAGATACTGAGAGTCAGTCTGTTCAATTTGGGGCTGATAAGGGAACGAGTCCAGGTCCAGTTCTTCCTTCTCCTGGACAGAGTTCGCTGGGTGTGAAATAGATAAAATTCCTCTCAAGGCTTTATTGCCCACTGTGCCCAGCCTGGTTAGCCTACCTGTCCCCAGGCAGAGGAGGTTCCCCTGGGGCGCCTTCTTTAGGGGAAGACTGTGACCACCTGTAAAGTTATGGGGTATGGACAGGACTTTGTAGTATGAAGTACTAGGTGAGGCTGGCACTGTGGCACAGCAGGTAAAGCTACCGTCTACAGTGCTGACATCCCATATGGGTGCCAGTTCGAGTCCCAGCTGCTCCACTTCCAATCTGGCTCTCTGCTATGGCCTGGGAAAGCAGTAGAAAATGGCCAAAGTCCTTGGGCCCCTGCACCCTGCATGGGAGACCTAGTGGAAGCTCCTGGCTCCCAGCTTCAGATTGGCACAGCTCCAGCCATTGAAGCCAATTGGGAAGTGAACCAGCAGATGGAAGACCTCTCTCTCTCTCTTTCTCTCTCTCTCTCTCTCTCTCTCTCTCTGCCTCTCCTCCTCTCTCTCTGTAACTCTGGCTTTCAAATAAATAAAAATATCTTAAAAAAAAATACTGCTCAGCTTCCAAGGTGTGTTTCCAAGGCTGCTACATTCCTATCCACAGGTGCTTTGTTTTTCTTAGGCCCCTCTTACACACAAAGGCTAATTTCCATCTTCCTAAGCTAACATTTCTCCCTCATGAGAAGTGGGGGTAGAGTAGGTGAAGGTCTCAGTTTGTGTATCTTCTAAAAGATGACATATGGAGGTACTGCTGCTTGTGGATGTTTTTCTGTTGCTGTCTGTCCTATGCTGTTTGAGGTTGGCTCTGGTACAGATTGTCCTGCATGGCCCAGAGGACTTGTCATATCATCCAGTGGGGTAGGCTGGAAGCCCTATCCCATGACTGTCTGGAGCCGAATGGCTTGCATTCTGTTGGAGGCAAAACCAAGAGCACTAAAGACACATGACCCAAAGAGCAGCAGTAAGGACCTGGAAGCTTTAGTGCCAAGGAAGGGCAACAGCCAGTATTCCCATGACCAGATGTTAGGTGAAGAATCCCAGCTTTGATCAGCCTGGTCTTGGAATTACGTGGCCTTACCCAAGAAAGGATGGCCGTGTACCTGTGCAGTCTGATTGACCTGAAGGCGACATTCTTCCTGGAGCGTAGCACAGACACCCCCTTGGGCAGCAGTTAGCATGTCTAGGGTCTGCCTGTTTTGCAGGGCTGAGTTTAGCCACCCTAGCACAGGGGCCCTCATCGTGACAGCTTTTAACTGGGCAAAGGCAGTGTTTGGTTCTTTCTCCCAAAGGAGAGGGCCCTGCTCTGGCTTGCTCTTGAGAGCCTGATGCAGAACCTGATCCAGGAGCTTCGCTCTCTCTCTAATATGTAGGGATCTACAACCCAATAATCTGAAAAATGCTGGAACTGTCATAAGGGCTTGTAGGAGTAGGAGTTTGCTCTGTGGCCTGTATCCTCTCCGGGGCTAGTCTTCTCTCCCCAGGGGTGAGGACAGTCCCTAAATAATTAACTTCCTGGAGGACCAGCTGTGCTTTCTCCTTGCATACCCAGTAGCTACATCCTGCTAGGAAGTTAAGGGTGTTAGTTAAATGCCCAAAACTCTGGTTTTGGGCCTCACACATACTTGGCCAGGCTTTAAAGCCCACCTGATTACTATTAAGCCTACAACCACCTCCTGTTAGTTCCTCTTTGCCTTTAAATGCATTAGCAAACAGGGAATAAAGTAGCAGCTAACTTGGACAGTTCTGCACAGGGTTTCAGTCATTCTGCACCCATTTTGGGCTCATGGAGGACTTGCTTATCTGTTCCCCAACCTGAAGACTCTTGTCTTGGGCATTTCACTAATACCCTTTACTTCATAGCAGGATGTGGCTACTGGGTAGCCAAGGAGAAAGCACACCTGGGCCTCCAGGAAGTTAATTATTTCGGGACTGTCTTCACACACATAGACTAATTTCTAACTTCCTGCCTAACACTTCCATCCATTGGTTCACTTCCCAAATGCTCATAACTGCTAACGCTGGGCCAGGTTCAGCTGGGAACCTGGAACTCAATCCAGGTCTCCCACCTGGGTGGCAGGAATCCTGTTCCTTAAAGCCAGGATCTGCTTTAGCAGGAGCTAGAAGGAGGAGCCAGAGCCAGGTATTCAACTCAGGTACTCAAATGTGGGACACAGGTGTCCTAAACACTGGGCCAAACAGCCTCCCAAGCTTTTCCTCTCTGAGAGAAGGTATGTGTTGCAACCCACGATCTAGAAAATAAGCCAGCTACATGTTGTCTAAGGAGGCAGGGATTGTGCATCCGAAACAAAACTGAAACGGAAAGAATTCTTTATTCCTCCATTTGTATCTAATGTGTTAAGTCAGAGGTTGGCAAACTTTTTCTGTATTAGGTCAGAGAGTAAGTATTTTACGTTTTATAGGTCATGCAATGTCTGTCACATATTCTTCTCTCTCTCTCTCTCTCTCTGTGTGTGTGTGTGTGTGTGTGTAACAACTCTAGCCTGAGGGCTGTGCACAGACAGGCTATGCTTGGGATCTGGCCTGCAGGCATAGTCCTTGGATTGGACCTACAGCTTCGAGGGGATTAGCATCCCTGTGATAGCGGACAGTATCATATATGGGTACCACTTGTTTTTCATCAGAAAAGCAGAGTGACAGAGAGATCTTCCATCACTGTTTCGCTCCCAAATTGATCCCAGTGAAGCCAGGAACTTTTTATCTGAGTCTCCCATTTGGATCTCAGGGGCCCAGTTACTTGGGCCACCTGTGCTGCTTTCCAAGGAATATTAGCAGGGAGCTGGATCAGAAGCAGAGCACCTGAGACTCCAACCAGTGCTCCTATGGGATGCTAGCATTGCAAGCGGCAGCTAAACCCACTGCACCACAACGCAGGCCCCCAGGGACCTTGTTTCAGGAGGAAAAGAGAAGACTGAGTTTGTATTGCTGTAGAGAACAGATGTGAGACCAATGAGTAGAACTTAAAGGAAGAGAAACTTTTGGTTGAAGACTTTTTTTTTTCACTACAAATATTAAAATGTCTTTACTTCTGTGGGAAATAAGCCTACCTGAGACCACCTACCCACCACAGGATAGACTTAGAAACATGAAGGAAGCAAAAAGTGAGGGGTTTATTAATGCCCAGTCCTGCAAGTGGTGACTGGGCACTCCTTTATATCTGTCATGCAAAATTTCCCCTCTCCTACTTTGAACAACTCCAGGAGGCACAACCTGAACACATACAACAATGCAAGGGGAGGAGGAGTTAATGAGGCTTTGAGTATAGCCGGGCAGGTAAAAAGGGGAGGGGGAGGTTACACTGTGGTTACTTAGTTGAAACTGTTAGGAAGTTAGAAATCAGCCCATGTGTGAGTGAGGGCCTGAAACCAAAGTTTCTTCCAAAAGGAAACTAACAGCCTTGGAAGCAAGCACTCAAGCCGGCCAGTACCTTACACTACAAAGCCCTGCCCATTCCCGGTACTCCTGGGTGTGGGATTCCCCAAGAAGATCCCAGCTTCTGCTGCACAACACTGGACAATCAGATTTTCTCAGCCTTCTTCCAAGGAGAGGGTAGCATCGGCCCAGGTGCCGGGTGCGGCTGACCAGTCTGATAACACTAGGTAGTAAAACCCCGGAAGGAATTTTCCCTAATTCACACTCAGCACATCCTCTCTCTAGGAAAAGGGAAGATAGGGAAGGAGAAATGCTGAGGAACCGACCCATCACCTTAGAAACCCAGTCTGAGTGTACCTAGGCTGTCCCTCTCAGGTCCGTTCAGACGGGCACCCCACCCATTAGACCTAGCTGCCTTGCTTACCACTCTTTTCTGTCTCACGGCACAATTCTTCCTTGCATGAAGCCAAGAACCTATGTCTTTCATCTCTGCTAAGTGAGCTCACCAGTTGTTTTGTTTTGTGGGTTTTTTTTTTTTTGAAAGATTTATTGATTTATTTGAAAGTAAGAGTTACACAGAGAGGGAAGGAGAGGCAGAAAGAGAGAGAGGTCTTCCATCTGCTGGTTCATTCCCAAATGGCCACAACAGCTGGAGCTGCTGATCCAAAGCCAGGAGCCAGGAGCTTCCTCCAGGTCTCCCACGTGGGTGCAGGGGCCCAAGGACTTGGGTCTTCTGCTGCTTTCCCAGGCCATAGCAGAGAGCTGGATTGGAAGTGGAGCAGCCAGGACTCGAACCAGCGCCCATATGGGATGCCAGCACTTCAGGCAGTTGCTTTCCCTGCTACACGATAGCTCTGGCCCCAGTGCTTTGTGTTTTTAACTTAGTCCCCTTTGCTGTTGGAGACTAGACCCTGGCGTCATGGCTGTACTTAGGCTAAGCTAAGTTCTTATAAAAACACACCACTGGTTTTCTTTTAACACTCGTGAGCTGTCAAGCCCCGTGTGTCTGGAAGTGTTTGAGCAGAGTGAAGGTTGCCAGGGTGGACTAGGGTAAGAATACTTTCCAACTCCAAACTTTTTGCTTGAAGTTAGACCACAGGAAAACGTAAACCAAAAAGGTTTTGAGTTTATTGTGTACATTTTTTTAACAACAGGCAGTAGATGAATAGATGGTTTTGGGTTTGGTCATTTTGAGATTCTGTGAGTAGAACTACACATTGCTAGGTAAAAATGAACAGCTACTTGTTAGGTTTTAGGATTTTAGGGTTCAAAGAAGGAGAAGAGGCGGCTAGTTAGGGAACACTTTATTTGGGGGCAGAGAATTGGAGGGTAGAGAGAGCCTGCCTGGACAGAGGACAGCGGTTTGAAGCCAGGCTTCATTCCATCTGAGCAGCAGGCGGAGTCCCTCCTTACACTGCTTGTGGAGGTGCAGAGCGCCACAGGGACCCTGATAAGGTGGGTGCGGGGGCGTGCAGAAAGGCTCTTACAGGGCACTGGCGTAGCAGTTTGGAATGTCCCCAGGTGAGGGGCTTCCCAGAGCCATCAACATTCCAGTAGCCCTTACATTATCTACCTGCACCCAGTTTCATCATGCGCGGGGGTTCAGGCCCAGTGTTCTCACCTACTGTATCTCTGAAACAAGGCAGAAAGCCACCTGAAGCTGCTTGTGGCAAAACTGCTGAGCCCTGCCTGAGAGGGGTGGTCTCCCAAGCGAGAGATCACATTCTGTGTGCCCCGCCCTGTCGGGGACTCTCCAGAGAAGCAAAGCTCCCGCCTGTCCTTGCTTTCTGAGAGGAGGAGAGGACACAGAACAGCAGAGGCCCTGTGTGCGCACAGCACAGCACAGCCATCTGCTGACCTGCCTGGGGCACTAGGATGCCCCCCACTAGCCAGAGGGCCAGAAGGAAAGGGCTGCCTCCCGAGAGCCGCACAGCGCTTGTGAGATGGGAACTTCAGCCGAGAAGCAGGGTCAGCCAATAAGGTCACCCAAAAAGGAAGGCTTTTTATCACCCAAAGTGGCTCTTGGGTTTTATAAAACAGCCTAAGTCGGGAGGAGCGTGCCCTCGGAGACTTTCTGAGGGTGACTCGTGTCCCGTGGGGGAAAGGGAAGGGGGCAGTGTGAGACAGAGCTGTAGGGGCAGCAGCACAGCCTTCGCTGTCCCCGGTCCTGCCAGCTCCCCTGCCACCTCCAGTTTGTCCCCTTGCTTCTCGTAGAATTTGAGGGGGAATTAGAGGGCCTCTCTACGACCTCATGTCATACACATACGCGCTGTTTGTGCCTCTAGGGGAGGGAAGCAGACAAATCCCGGCATCTATGGTGTGCTTGCTCCCAGGTGCTCAGACCCCTGTGTGTGAACGTCCAGGTCCTTGAGCTTCTGGTTTCCTTGCGACGCTGGGTGTTCCATTAGCGAGGAAGTGGGTGTGTGGCGGAAAGTGTAGCCCTCAGGCTGTGTAGGTCCAGATCAAGGCTCTGCTGCTTGCAGGCCGTGAGACCCTGGACATGCTATTTTGTGCTTCAGTTGTTCATCCTCAAAGGGGGAATGGTCGTAGGGTCTACCTCATAGGATTTCTGTCAAGATCAAATGAATAATGCATGTGATGCTTTAGAAAACGTCAATAATGAGAGCTATGATAATTATTACCAATTCTGAGATTGATGAGGAGACAATATATTTGAAAAGTAGGTTACTGTTTCACCATCTAGCTCAAGTAAGGCTAACTAGGAGAATTTCCCCTACGTAGCCACATGGCTCATCAGCAAAGCCGCCTACCAGCCGTTTTGTTAAGGCCGCCTTTGCTTTGCTTTTTTCTCAGGTGGGCAGAAACAGCGGATTGCTATTGCCCGTGCTCTGCTTAAGGTAAGCCTAAGCCAGCTGGCTGGGTCGGGGTTGTTTTGTTTTGTTCTGTTTGTATTGTTTTAAATTAGGAACCTTGTAATTTGTAATTTACTATTTTTCTTCTTTCTTTGGATGGGGATGGTAAAGATATGGGTGACAGTTATGGTGAAAGAGAAGTTGGCAGTTCCCTTGGGTACATGTTCTCCAAATTTAACAAATATTTCTTTCTTTCTTCCTTTCTTCTTTTTCTTTCCTTTCTCTCTTTTCTTTTTTGAGATTTATTTATTTGAAAGGCAGAGTTGCAGAGGGAGAGAGATCTTCCATCCACAGGTTCATTCCCTAAATGGCCAGGCAAGGCCAAAGCCAGGAGCCTGGAACTCCATCCAGGTCTCCCACGTGGGTGGCAAGGGCCTAAGCACTTGGCCATCCTCTGCTGTTTTCCCAGGTGCACTAGCAGGGAGCTGAGTCAGGAGCAGAGTACAAGGACTCCAACTGGTAGGCATATGGGATGCTGACTTTGCAGGCTGCAGCATAGCCTGCTGCACCACAGTGCTGGCCCCAGCGAGTGTTTGTTAGGAACTGTGAGCCCAGGGATGTGCTAGAGCTGCAGAGGGAAGAAAGTGTAACACAGGGGCCTCGCATCAGGAAGCATACAATCTCCTGAAACAGTGACTGTCGACGCAGGACGCATGTCTGTATCATCTGCAGTCAGCTGCTCAGTTGAATGACTAGGACAGACTTAATATCTAAGCCGGGCTCCTAAGGAAGGGAAGAGCCATTTCAGCTGAAAGTTATCTATTTTTAAAGAAATGAAGGCTTCCCCCTTGTCTCTTCAGGGTTGTAGGTTATTTAAAAATAAGCAACACTGTTGGGGCCGGAGCCATGGCATAGCAAGTAAAGCTGCGACCTGCAGTGCTAGCATCCCATATGGGCACCGGTTCCAGTCCTGGCTGCTCCACTTCCAATCAGCTCTCTGCCATAGCCTGGGACAGCAGTGGAAGATGGCCCGAGTCCCTTGGGCCCCTGAACCCACGTGGGAGACTCCGAGAAAGCTTCTGGCTCCTGGCTTCAGATTGGCCCAGCTCCAGCCATTGTGGCTATCTGGGGAGTGAACCAGTAGATGGAAGATCAGTTCCCTCTCTCTCCCTCTCCCTCTCTTTCTCTCTCCCTCTCTCTCTCCCTCTTTCTCTCTCTGTCACCCTGCCTTTCAAAGAAAAATAAATAAATAAATAAGCAACACTGTTGAAGCAGTTTATACACCATAATATTCACTCATTTTAAAATATATTTTTCAGTGACTAGCAAATTTACAGAGCTGGCTTATACACAATTTCAGAGTATTTCTGTCATCTCAAAAATATCCCTCATGCTCCCTTGCTGTCCTTCCTGGCTCACATCCCTGGTCCCAGGAGGCCATGAAACTGCTTTCTGTTTATCTAGACTTGCTGTTCTGAGCGTTCCAGATAAATGGTATCAGGTAATATATGGTCTTCGGCATCTGGCTTCTGTTACATATTATTGTGTTTTTGCATACCTCCTCTTCCTGGCCTGTAGCAGCTCTTCTTTCTTTATATGGCTGAGATGTGTTGGTGTACTCCTGTTTATCCAGTCACTGGTGATGCACGTTTGGGTTGTTTCCAGGTTTGGGCTGTTGTGAATAATATAGGAGAGAAATGTCTTCACCTTTTTGTGGGGATGTGTGTTTTCATTTCCTATAGACATATTGTGTGCAAAGCAGGAATTTAAGGTGTTATATATACCAGCTCACTCTTAACTCTTCCATCCTGTGGTTCACTCCCCAAATGACCACACAGCCAGGGCTGCGCCAGGTTGAAGTCCATCCTGATCTCCCACATGGGTTGCAGGAACTCACATACTTGAGCCATCATCTGCTGACTCCCTGGCACATTAGCAGGGAGCCGGATTGGAGGCAGAGTAGCTGGGACTTGAACTGGCGATCTGGATATGGGACGATGGCGTCCCAAGTAGCAGTTTAACCTATTGTACCACAGCGCCTCTTCTTTTTTTGTAGTAGTAGTTTTACTGAGATATAATTCACACACTACATCATTTACTTATTTAAAGTAAAAATAACATGGGGCCGGCAATCTGGTGTACCGGGTAAAGTCACCGCCTACAGTGCCGGCATCCCATACTCAGCACCAGTTTGAGTCCCGGCTGCTTCACTCTGATCCAGCTCTCTGCTGTGGCCTGGGAAAGCAGCGGAGGATGGCTCAGGTCCTTGGGCCCCTGCACCCGCATGGGAGACCTGAAAGAAACTCTTGGCTCCTGGCTTTGGATCAGCTTAGCTCCAACTGTTGCAGCCATTTGGGGGCTGAATGAGTGGATGGAAGATGTCTTTCTGTCTCTCCCTTTCCTCTCTCTGTAACTCTTTCACATTAATAAATAAATACCTTTTTTAAATTAATTATTTATTTACTTGAAAGTCAAAATTAAGAGAGGAGAGGCAGAGAGAAAGAGAGGTCTTCCCTCAGATGGTTCACTCCCAGTTGACTGCAACGGCTGGATCTGCACTCATCCAAAGCTAGGAGCCAGGAGCTTCCTCCGGGTCTCCCGTGCTTCTTCCTAGTCTCCCACATGGGTGCAGGAGCCAAGGACCTGGGCCATCTTCCACTGCTTTCCTAGCCATAGCAGAGAGCTGGATGGGAAGTAGAGCAGCGGGTCTCAAACTGGCACCCATAAGGGATGCTGGAGCTTCAGGCCAGAGCATTAACCCGCTGGGTCACAGCACCAGCTCCCAATAAATAAATCTTTAAAAAAAAAAAAATACACCTCAGCATGGTTTAGCATATTCAGAGTTGTATGTCTATCACCATCATTAATAATTTTATTACATCTCAATCACCCCCAGAGTCCCGCTGCCCTTCAGCAGCCACACATACCCTCTTGCCTATTGCAAACATTTCGCGTAAGTGAAACGTAGTATGTGGCCCCTTGTGTCGGCCCTCTTCCTCTTAGCTTGTTTCCAAGGTTCATGTACATTGCAGATGTGCAGAATTTCGTTTCTTTGTGTTGCTGAAAGTTTTTCTAATTTTTTTTCCTTCTTCAGAACCCCAAAATCCTTCTCCTAGATGAAGCAACCAGGTGAGAATATCTTAATCAAATATGTGATTAATTGTATTCAGCCAAATCCTGGGTCTATCAAACCTTCTCATTCTGTACTGCAAATTACAGAGTGAACAATTGAAAATGCTCCTCCCCCTTGTCCTTTAAAGCGGTAGAGACTGAATGGAAATCGACAGCTGAGAGGCCAGGGGCAGACTGATGGTACGGCTGGGGTTCTAGCACCGTCACGCGTGGACGCATCCCCAGTCCCTGGCGGCAGCAGCTGTGCAGAATGCTCTTCTGCTTTCATCACAGCATAGTTTTATGGGGAATCAAGTCCCAGGCTTCTTTCCTACCGTATCTTTTAGCCCAAGAGTGGAAATTTCTTTTTTTTTTTTTTTTGACAGGCAGAGTGGACAGTGAGAGAGACAGAGAGAAAGGTCTTCCTTTATCGTTGGTTCACCCTCAAATGGCTGCTGCAGCCGGCGCACCACGCTGATCCGAAGCCAGGAGCCAGGTGCTTCTCCTGGTCTCCCATGCAGGTGCAGTGCCCAAGCACTTGGGCCATCCTCCACTGCACTCCGGGGCCATAGCAGAGAGCTGGACTGGAAGAGGGGCAACTGGGACAGAATCCAGCGCCCCGACCGGGACTAGAACCTGGTGTGCTGGAGCTGCAGGCAGAGGATTAGCCTACTGAGCCATGGTGCCGGCCTGGGAATTTCTTTTTCCAAAAGGAATTTACTGGGGCCAGCACTGTGGTGTAGCAGGTAAAGCCACTGTCTGCAGTGCAGGCATCTCTTATGGGCACTGGTTCAAGTCCTGGCTGCTCCACTTCTATTCCAGCTCTCTGCTATGGCCTGGGAAAGCAGTAGAGGATGGCCCAAGTCTTTGGGCCCCTGCACCCACGTGGGAGACCTGGAAGAAGCTCCTGGCTACTGGCTTCGGATCAGCACAGCTCTGGCTGTTTTGGCCAATTCAGGAGTGGACCAGCGGATGGAAGGCCTCTCCTCCTCTCTCTGTGTAACTCTGACTTTCAAATAAATAAATCTTTATTTATTTATTTATTTATTTATTTATTTTTTTTTTTACAGGCAGAGTGGACAGTGAGAGAGAGAGACAGAGAGAAAGGTCTTCCTTTGCCGTTGGTTCACCCTCCAATGGCCGCCGCTGTCGGCGTTGGATGGCAGGAGCCAGGAGCCAGGTGCTTTTCCTGGTCTCCCCATGGGGTGCAGGGCCCAAGCACCTGGGCCATCCTCCACTGCACTCCTGGGCCACAGCAGAGGACTGGCCTGGAAGAGGGGCAACCGGGACAGAATCCGGCGCCCCGACCGGGACTAGAACCCGGTGTGCCGGCGCCGCAAGGCGGAGGATTAGCCTGTTGAGCCACGGCGCCGGCCTATAAATCTTTTTTTAAAAAAGGATTTATTTATTTATTTGAAAGGTAGAGTTATAGCGAGAGGGAGAGACAGAGAGAAGGAGATCTGCCATCTGCTGGTTCTCTCCCCCAGACAGCTGCAGTGGCTGAGGCTGGGCCAGGCAGAAACCAGAAGCCTGCAACTCCATCCGGGTTTCCCGTCTGGGTGCAGGAGCCCAAGCACATGGGTCATCCCTCACTGCTTTCTCAGGTGCATTAGCAGGGAGCTGAGTCAGAAGCGGAGCAGCGGGACTAATTGTGGCTCCCATAGGGGAATCTGGCGTTGCAGGTGGCTTAGCTCAGTGCACCACATGCCAGCCCTGGGAGTGGGTGTTCTGATCACAGTAACAGCTCCCTGATATTGAAGGGCCGCCATGCGCACTCCAGGAAGCACATGAACAGATATAATCTCACAGCACTGATACCTTTGCCTCCTCCCACCAGTGCCCTGGATGCTGAAAATGAGCACCTTGTCCAAGAAGCTCTAGATCGGCTGATGGAAGGAAGAACAGTGTTAATCATTGCCCACCGACTGTCCACCATTAAGAATGCTAACATGGTTGCTGTTCTTGACCAAGGGAAAATTACCGAATACGGGAAACATGAAGAACTACTTTCAAAGCCAGATGGGATATTCAGAAAACTAATGGACAAGCAAAGTTTTATTTCTGCATAAAGAAGCAATCACTGGTCAACTGAATGTGAGAGACTTAACACAGAAGAGTGTTGCAGAAAGAAAATACTTACAGACTACATGAAATCTGTGAATTATACTGCAAGTTATTTGAGATATGCCTATTTTTTCCAAAGTGTGTAAAATATGTTTCCAGATGTACCTGTTCTCGAGGCCTTTTTTATTCAGAGTTTTAATAATTATACCTTTCAAAATGTCTATAGCACTGAAGTTATTTTTGGGTTTTATACTTTGTTTCATCTTGTAAAGCTATAATTAATGTGGCATGGCACCCCATTTTCTTTTGCCTGCTGTCATATACTATAGCTATTGTCAAATGACAACTTTTAAAGGGAATTATAAATAAAAGGCCTACTTATTTTAGGCCAGTTTACTGTTCATTGTGACCCATCCCCTTTGGGTCCGGTAGGCAGGCGGTGAAAATGAGGAGCTGATGCTTTAATTTACCCTGATAATCTCATTAAATGGACCTGCCTCACACACAGCCACAGTGGCAGGGGGAAAGAGAACACTGCTATTACCTGCGTTCTGAGTCCTCAGAGGTGTGAGTGTCGAGGAGTGTGTGTTCCCATGGGATGTGCCAGTGTTGGAAAGAGGGAGTTTTCAACATTTTGAGACATGAAATCCTGATGAGCTTTATAAAGGGAAGAATGTTTATTACCCTGAACAGGGAAATTTCTATTTTCTTTATTCACATATTTCTTTCTATGAGTGCTTTTGGGAAATAAGGCAGGGACTGCCTTGTATTTTCAAGAAAGACAGCTAAAATGAATTTGACAAAGTTTCTAAATGGATGATGTAACAGTCAGACACAAATATCTGAAGAAATCTTGGAATTCCTTGTTATTCAAGAATATTCTTGTTATTCCAAGAATAATAAGAAAGCTTCAGAATGTATCACTGTCCTGAAAAGAAGACATTAATAATCCCTTTTCTTCTACTTACTCTTAGAGTTTTAGTCACTTAAATGTCTAGCGGCTCCTAAAGCCATGTGACCAACCCCTGAATTTGCCACACTTTGTATGACTCCTGTTAATCTGCTGCTGCCTCAAGAGAAAAAGCACCAAACCTTAAAGCGATTCTGCTGAGGTAATTAAAGTGGGAGTTTCTCCATATATGAAGTGCTCACTAGTCCTGATTAAACTGGAATAAACCTGCTACTTCATGCAACACATGAAGCTGTTGTATTTCATTCTCCATAGGGAATTTATTAATGAATGAAATGGCTCAATCAATAAATGTAGTGACCTTTGACTTACAACACATCTGCATCTGTAATGATCATTTTACCAGACTTTTCATATACTTTTTGTAGAATTTGCTAGTACAGTGTGGTTCTCAAAAGCCAAACAAAACGCATTACAAGGTTGAATCTGAAGGAGAGCTCTGTGCCATAGAAATATTTACCAAAATGAATCTGATCACTATTTTCTTTTCTAATACCAGGTATTCAGCTGTGTCTTTAGGTAGCATTTTGGTCATCCAGTGTCTTTCTTTTTTTTTCTTTAACTTTTATTTAGAATATAAATTTCCAGGGTACAGCTTATGGACTACAATGGCTCCCCCCCCCCAACCTCCCTCCCACCCCCCGCAACCCTCCCCCCTTACCCGCTCCCTCTCCCCTTTCAATGGTTTCTTTCCTGCCTGGTCCAGCAGCCCCCACTGTGAGCACCACTGCCCCCCTGTGGCTGTCCTGTCGGTGCTACTCTCCTCTCAACGTCTCCTGGGAAACGCCCCTCCGGCCACGGCCCCGTTAGGTCTGTGGCCACGGGGAAAACCTTCACCCCGTTCCTACGGAAGCCCGCCTCCTGCTCTGGGTCTTGCTGCGGCTCCGCCTCCCCACCACCTCGCTCCCCATCTGCTTCGCGTCACACCGCAGAGCTGTGACAGCTGCTGCTCCACCCGCGCGGCAGCGGCGCCAGGGGAGCAGCCTGCTTTGCGGACTTGGCCAACAGCCTGCTGGAGCTCAGAGGCTCACGGCGGCCCTGCCGGTCCAGCACCGTCAGACCTCTGGTGGGCCGCGATGCTGCCTGTGGGCCTGCCGGGCCGGGGGTCCAGACGGTGGCGGGGCTGCGGCTGTGGGCACACAGGGACGTCCGGAGGAAATGGCTTCTGGGCTGCCCGTCCCTGTCGCTGGTCGTCCGCCTACAGACTGGGCGAAACGCCGGCTCGGCGCTACTGTGACGTCACACTGCGCGCGAGCCGCCTCCGTCCCCGCCGCGCGTCTGCGTCATCACCAGGCGCCCGCCCCGCCTCTCTCCTGTTCCATTTTCGCCCGCCGGTCTTGCTTGTGTCCGCGACTGGAACCTCCTCGGGTCCTGTTGCCGGCGGTGCGTCTCAGCGGACCCCGGGTCCTGGGTCCCGAAGGCCCTGCTGGCTGGGGTCGGGGCGGGTTCCACGCCTCTTGCGGCGTATTTCAATTTCGCTTGGTTAACTTCCTACGTTCGGGGAAAACGGGGGTTTCTGGCTTCCATAAAGTTTCAGTTTGACTACATGACATTCAGCATAAGTGGCTCCATTCTGGCTTGTCTGTGTGTTGAGGGCCAGCTCAGGCGGAAAGTCCGAAACCATGGTTCCCATAATTTTCATATAACAATTTCTACTTAATGCTAAGGGCATTAGCGCCACTCCCTGTCACTGTAATTCTGGCTTTCCAGTCTTAACAAATCATGCATACGTTACAATGTCCTCATGATCCTCATGGTTACAGAGAGGGAGAGACAGAGAAAGGTCTTCCATGGCCACGACGGCCAGAGCTGGGCCAATCTAAAGCCAGGAGCTTCTTCCAGGGAGGTTTTGGGTCATGCACTGCTTTCCCAGGCCACAGCAGACAGCTGGATCAGAAGAGGAGCAGCCTGCACTCGAACCTTTGCCCTAGAGGATGCCGGCACTGCTGGCAGAGGCTTAGCCTACTGTGCCTCCGTGCTGGCCCCTTTCTGTGTAATCTTGACATAGCAGTTCAGGAAGCCATTAGTCTGTTCATTAAAGTTCTAGAATTTCTTACCCAGCCCAGTGGGATGATCTTAGTTCCAGAAATTGACATTAGAGTCCTTTTGTAAATCTCTTTAAAGAAAAAGTAACCCTGGACTGTGGCTCTTTGTAGATGCTTGAAAACCACTGTCTGTCTATGACAAATAAGAACAGCCATGACTGGAAATACGACAGTTCATTATAACCAGCCATTGACAAAATGTAGTTCTTCCTGTGACATTCATAAAAACGAGTTCAGACTGATAACAGATTTATAGGAATCTCATATAATTTTTGGAATACTCACGTCAATAGGGTATCATAAATATAGCTTAAAGTTTAGCAGTACTTACTGTTTGGTAATGCTTCTAATGTAATTTAGCATACAAGTACATCCCTTGTGACTTTGCAGAGATCCAACTGGAAAATCCCAAATTCAAGGTCAAAATAAAAAAGACTCCAGTTGGAGTTTTATTTGGGCATGTTTGTCAAAAATATTAGAAAATTTAAAACATTTAATTAGATATGACCTTAGTGGTCTGTTTTAGCAAGATGATGAAAGATTTTAAAGGCAAATACACTTTGCCTTTCATGACTGTGAACAGAAACTTTACTCATATGAAGAAGACACACACTTTTCTTAAATGGAGAAGCTGAGAGAAGCTTAAAGATCTGATGCCCAGTTTCCTACGTCCTGAAAATCTTTTTTTTATGTAAAATACATTTAAATACACAGTATCCATGAGCCAGTGGTGTTTGTTTTTAAATATTGATTTATTTGAAAAGCAGAGTTAGGGAGGGAGAGAGAGAAAGAGATCTTCCGTTCACCGATTCACTCCCCAAAAGGGCCACAATGGCCAGAGCTGGGCTGCTCCAAAGCCAGGAGCCAGAGTTTCTTCCAGGTCTCCCACATGGGTGCAGGGACTCATATGGGCCATCCTCTGCTGCTTTCCCAGACACATTAACAGGGAGCTGGATTGGAAGTGGAGCAGCCGGGACTTGAACCAGCACCCGTATTGGGATGGCAGGGTCACAGACGGACACTTTACCACCACAACACCGGCCCCAATTCAATGTTTTTTGTTTTTGTTTTTTTT
Source organism: Sylvilagus floridanus (assembly GCA_949820135.1). Classification (NCBI taxonomy): domain Eukaryota; kingdom Metazoa; phylum Chordata; class Mammalia; order Lagomorpha; family Leporidae; genus Sylvilagus; species Sylvilagus floridanus. The sequence goes on along the minus strand of OX463240.1, from coordinate 17,901,116 downwards.
TACAGTTGCACTTCGTGTTGTGTATCAAGATACCTCTATTGTGTAAATAGAGATAAAAATTAGGACAATGATCCATTGTACGTGATAAATGAACTAGTATGGTTTCTTTCCTTAGAGGAACGCCTACACGTATATTCCCACAGCACTCCATATCTGAGACTGCGAACTACGATGTCAAGACACTTGGATCTGCTCTGCCTGTCAAAGTCATGGAAGCCCTAACGTTGGCTGAAGGTAGGCAGCGTCTTTCCACTCGCCTCTGTTAGCAGTTCTGATTGGAGCCCAGATCTGCCATGGAGATGGGCATCTGTGCTTTCTCTGGTACACCTACACTTAAGTGAATAGAAATGGCTAGCTGTCTAGTGTTTCAACTGTAATGGAGATACGTAATGAAGTTGAGAAGCAGTATGAGTTCATTGTGGCACTGGCACATTCAGTCTTAAGTGGCTTTAGGTACCGTATAAGAATAGTTAGTCCAATTTGAAAAGTTGATCGGGTATATGAAGTTTAGTTTAAAAAAAAAAAAAAAGGAGTGCCATGTGTCACTTGGCAGTACAGTCGAGGCCTGCCTCCATTTCTGGATCCTGTGTAGTACCCAAGAGGCTGTGTACACAAATTCATGAGGTTACCACTGTGATGTGCCTTTAGAAGGTTCTGTTGGCAGAGAGTTAATGTGGCAGTTGGAAGATGCAAAGAATACAAGCTTAGAAAATTAACATTAAGGGGCCAATAGTAGCAAAATGGGTTAAGCCAACACTTGCGGCACTGGCATCCAGTATCAGATTGTGAGTCCTGGCTACTCCATGTCCTGTCTGCTCCCTGCTAAGTGACCGGGGAAGGCAGTGAAAGAGGACCCAAGTGCTTGCATTCCTGCTCTCCGTGTCAAAAGACCCAGATGGGGCTCCTGGCTCCTGGCTCCGGCCTGGTCCACACTTGACTGTTACGGGCAATTTAGGGAGTGAACCTGCTGATGGAGCATTTTGCTCTCTTTCCATCTCTGTCACTCTGCCTTACAGATAAAGAAAAACAACTTGAAGGATCAGGAGTTGGGCGACAGAGTGACAACAAAATTCAGTGTCCTCAGCATCTGCCTAAGTCATTTCTATTAAGGAATCATTTGCAGATTTTTGTGATTTTCTGGAACAGTGTTTTTCACTGTGGTGACTAAAACATAGTTTAGTGGTTCATGGGCAGCATTTAAAAAAATAATAAATGGAATAAAATGCAAAATATCAGAGTGAATCTCTAGTAATACTATTTATACCAGGAAGAACAGTTTTGAAAAAGTTTAAAGTACTTTGTTCTAGAGGAAGGAATATTTCTCACCAACTTGAACTTTTTGCATCTTTGTCCATAAGTCCTTGGGGCTTTTGTTTCCAGACAACTAAACTGCTAACCTCTGTCATGCATTTTTTAAATAAATAAATAAAGATTATATGTGTGTGTGTGTGTGTGTGTGTGTGTGTGAGTTTAAAATGTGATTAAAATTTCAATTTAAAATGTGATTAAGGGTCTGGCACTGTGGCATAGCAGGTTAAGCCGTGGCCTGCAGTGCAGGCATCCTATATGGGCACTGATGTGAGTCCCGGCTGCTCCACTTCTGTGGGGAACTACAGGCTGGCCACCTGTGGGAACCTCCTCATTGCAAACATTTTACCTGCTTCATCCTGCTGAGCAAAACAAGTCAAGGAAGTGCTGACCACAAGACTTCCTCAAACAACAGGATGGAACAAGATACATTTTCCAGCTGAAGTTAAACGTGCCCTTTAATGTGATTGGACTGATGGCTATGGACTGCTTGCTCTAGGGGGCTGGGGATATATAAGGGACTGGGAGAGGGGCTGCGGGTGCTTTTTCTACTGCTTTTGCTGTTTGCTGTTTCTTCTTCTTCTTTCTGCTATCGCTCTAAATAAAAGTTCCTTGAGAACCGATCAACAGCGGTCGTGTCGTGACCCCGTTGGACCCTTGCTGGCGAGGGTTCGACAACTTCCGATCCAGCTCCCTGCTAATGCGCCTGGGAGAGCAGTGGAAGATGGCCCAAATCTGGAACCCTGTACCCACGTAGGAGACCGGAAGAAGCTCTTGGCTCCTGGCTTTGGTCGTAGCGACCATCTGGGGAGTGAATCAGCAGATGGAAGATTTTTCTGTATTTCCTCTCTCTCTGTTACTCTACCTTTTGAATAAATAAATAAATCTTTTTTTTTTACATGATTAAACCTTTTAACCTACTCCTGGTCCATGCCATCAGACTATGTTAGTAACAAATAATACCTACATAGACTCAAATCTAGAAATTCAGAGGAGCAAGTCCCTTTAAAAATAAGGACGTGTAAACTGAACAGGCGTGTGAACCTAAGACTTCTTCCCCGCATGGGAAAACTACCAAGCTCTGTGTAAGTCAAGCCCTTAAAGACTCTCCCTTCAGGGATCTAGAGCTGCTGCAGTGCTTTCAAGAAAGTGAAATTACTGAGTAGATGTTCCAGTTCCGCTAAAAGCCTTGACATGTTGACGCGGTTTGATATTTCAGCTTGAACATTACTGATTTCTTCTGTTTTGTACTCCCTCTTCCCTGCCATTCTGCCTTTAAGCAGAGAGCAGTCTCAAGTTAACTAAATTCCTAGGGCTGTTAACATGTTTGTGAAAGTTTACTACAAGACATGGAAATAGGTTAATTTAGTTTTAATAGTCTTAGTAGAGAATGTATTTTGTATATCTACATAGTGAAGTAATTTATTGTACCTTTAAGCAACTCCTTTTTGAAAATGAAGTTCTTATTAGGAACATGATTTTTCTTTGAAATGTTTAATGGAAGTGAGAAGTTATTTGTGTTCCTTGGTTAAAAATTATGCACATTGCTAAGTTTCTTATAGAGGGCAAGATAATCTTTTTATAATAACAATGAAAGAATTTTTTCAGATTTGTCATTTATTACTTATATAAACTGCTTATATTGCTATAACAAACTTAGAATGTCACTATAAAGCAGCCTATAATACTGGGAAAAGTAATTTTTTAATGATATTTATGATGTTATTAGAGATAAACATCAAGAATCAGTAATCTAAAAGGAAATGAGAATTAACAAATCATAGTCTAAAGAAACACAGAACGTTATCTGATTATATGAAAAAAAATGAACCAATTTCCCCGAGGAAGAACAAATATAACTTAGTTTGCCATGATACTCATGCTTGCTTCCCCACAAAGGGAACTGAAGTTGAACAGAAGGTGTGGTGGCGCTCTTGGTGACCCTGTAAGGAGGGGGGCTTGAGACTCCCCAGGCACTGCCACAGGCCTCCTGCCTAGAGGGAGGATGGCAGAGGCTGTGATTTATGAGTCAGAACTGAAAGAATGCTAAACCTAAGCCCAAGATACATTTTTTGCCTTTACATATATTTCTTTTTTTAAGGAGTTATTTATTTATTTGAAAGTGAGAGTTATACAGAGAGAGGAGAGGCAGAGGTAGAGACAGAGAGGTCTTCCATCCAATTGTTCTCTCCGCAGATGGCCGGAGCTGTGCTGATCCAAAGCCAGGAGCCAGGTGCTTCTCCTGGTCTCCCATGCAGGTGCAGGGCCCAAGGACCTAAGCCATCCTCCACTGCACTCCCGGGCCACAGCAGAGGGCTGGCCTGGAAGAGGGGCAACCGGGACAGAATCCGGCGCCCCGACCGGGACTAGAACCCGGTGTGCCGGCGCCGCAAGGCGGAGGATTAGCCTATTGAGCCACGGTGCCTGCCTGTTTTTAGAGTTTTTACTTTATTTATTTGAAAAAGTTACAGAGAGCTCTTCCATCTGCTGGTTCACTCCCAAGATGGCTGCAACAGCCAGAGCTGTGCGGATCCGAAGCCAGGAGCTTCCTCCAGGTCTCCCACATGGGTGCAGGGCCCAAAGGCTTGGGCCATCCTCCACTGCTATCTCAGCCTGTGGCAGAGACAGTTACCTTTCTGGTGAAGGACAGGATAATAAAGATGTTGGCGTATGGGGCCAGTGTATGGTGTAGTGGGTAAAATCTCAGCCCTTAGCACCAGCGTCCCATACGCTCCACTTTCAATCCAGCTCCCTGCTGATGTACCTGGGAAGGCAGCGGAAGGTGGTCCAAGTTCCTGGACTCCTACCACCCACAGGGGAGACTTGGAAGAAACACTTGGTTCCAGGCTTCAGCCCAGCGCAGCCCTGGGCTTTGTGGCCGTTTCTGGAGTGAACCAGTGGATGAAGATCTCTCTGTCTCCTTCTCTCTCTCTGTAATTCTGCCTTTCAAATTAGTAAATAAATCTTTTTTAAAAAGATTTTGATATAAAGAAATGTTAACAGCTTGACCTATTCACACTTTAAACCCCTCTTGTTTTTCTTTAGTTGATGATCAACTGAGTGTTCGTGTGGATGAAGGTGGATGGGCTTGTCTGGCCTGCAAAGAGAAGCTGATTATTTGGAAGATTTCTCTGTCACCTGTTACTAAGGTAACGATTCTTTTTTTTTTTCAAATTTTTATTTAAAATATAAATTTCCAAGGTACAACTTAAGGATTACAATGACTCCCCCCCCTACTTTCCCTCTCCCCTCACAACCCTCCCCCCTTACCCGCTCCCTCTCCCCTTTCATTCACATCCAGATTCCTTTTTCAATTATCTTTGTATACAGGAGACCAGTTCAGTATGTGTTAAGTAAAGATTTTGACCATTTGCCCTCATATAGCACCACGAGTGAAATATACTATTTGAGTACACGTTATAGCATTGAATCACATTGTACAGCAAATTAAGGACAGAGATCCTGCATGATAAATTTTTTGAATTTGATTAATTTTTTATGCAATTTCTAATATAACAATGAGCCTTTTTTTCTTTTTCGATTATCTTTATATACAGAAGATCGATTTAGTATGTATTAAGTAAAGATTACATCAGTTTGTACCCACACAGAAACACAAAGTGTAAAAATTCCGTTTCAGTGCATTACTTCACATTGGACAACACATTAAGGCCAGATCCCACATGGGACATAAGTACACAGTGACTCCTGATGTTGATTTAATAATTTGACACTCTTGTTTATGGCGTCAGGAATCTCCCTAGGCTCTAGTTATGAGTTGCCAAGGCTATGGAAGCCTTTAGGGTTTGCCGTCTTCGATCTAATTCCGACAGGGTCATAGTCAAAGTGGAGGTCCTCTTCTCCCTTCGGAGAAAGGCACCTCCTTCTTTGGTGGCCCGTTCCCTCCACTGGGATCTCACCTGCGGAGATCTTTCATTTATGTCTTCTTCTTTTTTTTTTTTTTCCCTTTCCAGAGTGTCTTGGCTTTCCATGCCTAAAATACTCTAGTGGGCTCTTGAGCCAGATCTGAATGCCTCAAGGGCTGATTCTGAGGCCAGAGTGTCATTTAGGACATCTGTCATTCTATGAGTCTGCTGTGACTCTGCTTCCCATGCTGGATCATTCTTTCCTTTTCTTGGTTCTATCTGTTTGTGTTGGCAGACACTAGTCTTGTTTGTGTGTTCCCTTTGACTCTTATACCTATCAGTATGGTCAATTGTGAACTGAAATTGATCACTTGGACAATTGGGATGGCATTGGTACATGCCACCTTGATGGGGTTGTATGGGGATCCCCTGGCTTGTTTCCAACTCCTTCATTTGGAGCATGTCCGATTGAGCTTATCCCAAATTGTACATATCCTCCCTTTCTTTTTTCCTCTATCATTGTTAACCGGGATCACTTTTCAGTTAAAATTTAAACACCTAAGAATAATTGTGTGTTAGTTGCCAAATTCAACCCATAGTACTAGAACGAATACAAACAACAAGGGGAGATACTAAAATGGGTAAAGATTTACATTGTACATCAACAGTCCAGACATGAGCTGATCAAGTCTTATTTTCTCATAGTGTTCATTTCATTTCAACAGATTTCCCCTTTGGTGCTCAGTTAATCATCACCAATCAGGGAAAACAAGTGATATTTGTCTCTTTGGGACTGGCTTAATTCACTCAGCATGATGTTTTCCAGATTCCTCCATTTTGTTGCAAGTGACCGGATTTCATTGTTTTTGACTGCTGTATAGTATTCTGTAGAGTACATGTCCCATAATTTCCTAATCCAGTCTACTGTTGATGGGCATTTGGGTTGGTTCCAGGTCTTAGCTATTGTGAACTGAGCTGCAATAAACATTAGTGTGCAGATGGCTTTTTGGTTTTCCAATTTAATTTCCTTTGGGTAAATTCCAAGGAGTGGGATGGCTGGGTTGTATGGTAGGGTTATATTCATGTTTCTGAGGAATCTCCAGACTGACTTCCATAGTGCCTTAACCAGTTTGCATTCCCACCAACAGTGGATTAGTGTCCCTTTTTCCCCACATCCTCTCCAGCATCTATTGTTGGTAGATTTCTGAATGTGAGCCATTCTGACCAGGGTGAGGTGAAACCTCATTGTGGTCTTGATTTGCATTTCCCTGATTGCCAGTGACCTTGAGCATTTTTTCATGTGTCTGTTGGCCATTTGGATTTCCTCTCTGGAAAAATGTCTATTGAGGTCCTTGGACCATCTCTTAAGTGGGTTGTTTGTTTTAATGTTGTGTCGTTTCTTGATTTCTTTGTAGATTCTGGTTATCAGCCCTTTGTCTGTTGCATAGTTTGCAAATATTTTTTCCCATTCTGAAGGTTGCCTATTCACTTTCCTGACTGTTTCTTTTGCAGTACAGAAACTTCTCAGTTTGATGCGATCCCAATAGTTAATTTTGGCTTTGAGTGCCTGTGCTTCTGGTGTATTTTCTAAGAAGTCTTTGCCAGTAAGGTAACGATTCTTGAGAGAGCTTGAAGGAGATGGAAGAGAAGCTATCAAGTGGTTCTTACCTTGACCTTCACTTTCTAGTCAGTAGAGGGCAGTGATGTGCTTCAGGCTTTATGGGTTAGGATTTCCATAGCAGTATGAAATGCCAAGCGTGTATACACATTTGTGTGTTAAAGAAAAGGCTTTCCTCCCGTTAGTAATTTTCAAACATCATTTACACTTAATAAAATCAGAGACATTTTTAATGAACATAATGCAAATCATTTTGCTGACTGAACTCTAAGACTAAATGCCATCCATAGAAGCTAATGAACTGTGAGTTTGCCACCAGAGAAGGATCCATCCATCACTGGCTAAGCCTGGCTGGGGAAGACACCTAGAGAGACTCTGGTAGATTTGGGAGATGATAAGACTTACAATTTCCTAAAAGCTGTGCAGGTGTGGTGGATATTGCTTATATTGATTGGAAAATTGTGTTTTGACTTGGAAGTGAGATTTGAATGAATACAAATCTAGGGTTTTGAACAGATCATTCAGACCAAGGATCCATCAAAAACAGTTAAGGAGAAAGAATGTAAGGATCTTAACACTTAGACAAAGGAGGTTCTTCACATAGGACTCTCAGCTAGCAGTGTTGGGTGGTAGTCAGTGGGGTTCATTTCTTTCAGAGACATTTTTTGAGAGTAGCTTGAAGCTCTGAGGCACTGTGATGGATGTTTTTCTAATATCTACTCTGTGGGTTTACCAAAGAAATAAAATCTCATACTTAATTTATTGCTCATGCAATATTATGAGCCTATAACTTGAAAGTCAGAATTTAAAAATATATGGTGAACTTTTTCTACTACAAAGCTTTTCATTTTGAATGGATGGACTCCTGAGTAGAAATATTTTAAGAAAATAATATTGTTCTTTTTTATTATTCTTTAGATTTATTTAAGGTGAAGATAATTTTTCTCTGTATCAAAGCATTTGTTGTTACTCTGTCGTATCGTTAGAATACATAACTGAACTAATCCCATGATGTTGTTCACAGGGAGGAAGTTTTATTTTGTCCTCGTCAGTAAGCCAACTAATTTGGTTGATCCCTGAAAGCTCAGGAAAGATTCATCAGCGTATTCTGCCTCAAGGGCAAGGCATGCTCTCAGGCATTCAGCGAAGGTTTCTTCTCTCTTTGGAATTTTGTCTCCTAGGAGTGATCTCATAGTAAGTTTATAAAGTAACTGTTTTCACACTTAATTCTTTGTGAAATTGGTTAGGTTGAAAGTTTCTTGTGAAGTTGGCATTGTACCATATGAATAAAGGTACATGCAAAATAAAACCTTTGATTTTCTTCAGTGAACCATTTTTCTTATGATGATAAATCAGTTCATACTAACCCTCTCCATATGCTGTAACATTAATACCCTCACTTCAGACACATCACCTTATAAATACTTTTTTAAATTAAAACAGTTATGTAAGATTTTTTTAAAGATTTATTTATTTATTTGAAAAAGTTACACAGATTGAGGACAGGCAGAAAGAGAGGGAGAGAGAGAGAGAGAGGTCTTCCATCCAATGGTTCACTTCCCAATTGGCTGGAGCTGTGCTGATCCAAAGCCAGGAGCCAGGAGCTTATTCCAGGTCTCCCACATGTGTGCAGGGGCCCAAGGACTTGGGCCATGTTCTACTGCTGTCCCAGGCTATAGCAAAGAGCTGGATCGGAAGTAGAGCAGCTGGGTCTTGAACCAGTGCCTATATGGGATGCCACTGCTTCAGGTCTGGATGTTAACCTGCTGCACCACAGCACCGGCCTCAATATGTAAGATTTTAAATATGTTTCTTAAGGATTCATTTGACCTCTTTGACGTAATCAGAAGTGTGTCTCCACTCTCAGCTATCCGTGTGGATGACTTCAGTCTAGTTCTGTTGCTAGATTGCTGCTCCATCTTCCAGGACAGTGAAGGGGGGATGCTGGGAACTAACATTTATGGGTTATCTGCTCACTGCTAGCTGCTCTGTGTTTGTTATATCATGTAATCATAATGACGACTTGGAGAACATTCCTTACAATGCAGATATGGGGAAACAGCTTTGGTAAAGCTGTTGAGTGCCACACCTGGGAGTCTTAATGAGGCCTGTTTAAATTTAAAGCATATGTTTTTTTATTATGTTTTCTCTCATTTCAAGAAGCTTATCCTTGCCTGCTTCATTGAATGTTCTTTGAACCTAAAACTTAAAGTGTCCAGAGATGTGTATTGTATTCTTCTTTCCTATTGACTGTATTCTCAACCTACAAAACTCATTCCTCATTTGACCTGTCTGTTTCTGTTAATGGCACCATCATTTTTTCCATGTGGCATGTATAAGACCTTGATTTTTTTTGGGCTTCCCTCTCCTTTTACCAGGTACTGTAACTTTAACTTCTGTTGGCTCTTATTGCTGTCCTCCCTTTTCTATTCCTTCTTAGGCCTTAACTTACAGTCTTAGCAAATTTCACTTAAGGTCCTTAGTCCAGTCCAGTTTATGCGTTGGCTTTTCCTGCCCCATCAGAGGCTATGGTTATGGTGATTGAAGACAGTTAGGGTTTTATTTAAAAAGCATGTATACCCTGCTTGTAAACACACACACACACACACACACACACACACACACACATCTCTGCTTTATACCTAGAAGGCAGAAAATACACACCCAAGTATAACAAATAATATGACCAGCAGATTTATTTGATCCCAGCACTATGTTCCAAAGCCATCGATAATATCTCCCTTATTAGATTTACAAACTTGCATTCAAGGCTGTCTCTGCTATATGTCTCTGAATTCTCACTCTTACTTTTTAAAGAAATCCTCCCTCCCCTTTTTATAATCTGCATTCCAATTTAACAGGACTGCTGCTTGTTCCCTGAGCACTATGACATTCCCATCTTCCAACTCTGGTCTTTCCGGGCCTTCTGCCTTTATACTTTTGCCTGAGAAAATCCTACCTTGCTTTTAAGGTCTAATTTAGCATCACTCGTATCTTTGGTTATTCTGCTGGGATTACTGAACAAATAGTATAAAATTCATAAAATATGCATTTCAGAAAAACTGCTTATTAATTTTAGAATTTACCCTAGAAACCTCTTTCTTCTCTTCACACAGCTTTCCGGGGTTCTTTGGGATAGAGAGAGATCACGTTTTTATAGCCTTACAAGTTCAAATATCAGTAAATGGGAATTAGATGATTTTTCAGAAAAACAAGCACATAGCTGGGATATGAATAGAGCCCTGAAGGAGAATATTACTGATGCATATCTGTAATTTTCATTTATGGTTGTATAATAATGCTAGCTCCTACTGTTCAATTTCTAAACATATTAGAACCCACTGACCTGTTTGCTTACTGATTTTTTAAATGTGTACATAATTCATTCAACAACTCTTTGAGCTACCGTGGATGAGGCACCTTACTGGGGACTGGAGATGCAAAGGTAGAAAATGATTCCTACACTCAAGAGGCTTAAGTTCTTGATGTTTTCATCTAGGGATCTGAAAGTAACTATGAAGTTATTAAAGAAGAGGTCAACATTCGGTACTTGGACTTAAAGCAAACCTGGTAAGCAAATAATATGTCATAATGAATATAGATAATAGTTTGGGAAAATTGTTGATGTTTATCGTAAAATGACGAGCAGTCTTGCTGTCTGTTCTTCTAAAGCTTATCTTATACTATTTGTTAAGTGCTAGTAGTGATCTTGCTGTGCTTTGTGTAGTGATACAAGTTCATTTGGGAAATGGAAGCATTTCTCAACCTTAAATGGCGTGTTTCTATCTTCATTCTCTCTTCAGTTAGAGCTGCAGCTTTTCCGCTCTCACACCTGGAGTTTCTCAGTCTTCATTGCCAGCAGATGCCTGCGAGCCTGTCCATTGCTGCGTTGGGCACCTCATGCTGTGATCTTCTTTCATTGGCCATGTCAGACACGCTTCTCCCCTCTCTCTTTCTGTTGCTGAAGGAGCCATGGTAGGCATGTGGCTGTGCTGAGTGCAGGGAGGATGCAGTAAGGTTTCATCTCAAGTTTGAACTCTGTCATGATTTAGTCTCAGAGTGAATTTCTTAGAAACAGTGCTGTAAGTGAGGCCTCAGACTCCAAGTCAGTCTTCTAAAGCTAATATCCCATGTTGTTATCTGAGTCTAGCAGTCATAGGGAACTTAACAGCTGTTTGTCGCATGACTTCTGTAAGAAAGCCCATGAGTCCAAATATATGAGCAGCAATCTTTCAAAATGTTCAGAGGTTGAAAAGGTACCTTCATGTGTTTTAGAGTAGTTTTTAGTGTGTTCTTAATACCTGGTTTTGTTTTGTTTTGTTTTTTGAAAGATTTTATTTATTCATTTATGAGGCAGAGTTATAAACAGTGAGAGGGAGAGAAAGGTCTTCCCTCCATTTGTTCACTCCCCAAATGGCTGTAATGGCCACAGCTCACAGATATAAAGCCAGGAGCCAGGAGCTTCTTCCACATCTCCCACTTGGGTGCAGGAGTCCAAGCACCTGGGCCATCCTCCACTGCTTTCCCAGGCCATAGCAGAAAGCTGGACTGGAAGAGGAGCAGCCAGGACTAGAACTGGCACCCACATGGGACTCTGGCTCTGTTTTTTGTTTGTTTGTTTGTTTCAAGATTTATTTTATTTGGAAGGCAGAGTTACAGAGAGGCAGAAGCAAAGAGAGAGAGAGATATTCCATTCACTTGTTCGCTCCTCAAATGGCTGCAATGGTTGGAGCTGGGCTGATCAGAAGCCGGGAGCTGCTTCCAGGTGTCCCACATGAGTGCAGGGGCCTAAGGACTTGGGCTGTGATCCACTGCCTTCCCAGGCACATTAGCAGGGAGCCAGATCAGAAGTGGAGCAGCTGGGACTCGAACCAGTGCCCATATGGGATGCCAGCACTGCAGGTGGTGGCTTTACCTGCTATATCACAGCACAGGCCCCACCTGTTTTGGTTTGGTAGAACAAATTCTACTTGTTCCTTGAAGGGATACTAGCTGTTACAATACTGTGTGATTTTTCTCTCTTGGGATATTGGAGCTACTATTAGACTCCTTCTTTTACAATTTATGAAAACTTAAAATCTATCAAAGCTGTTGATAATATGTATTTAAATTAAAAAAAAATAATTTATTTGAAAAGCAGAATTAGAGGTGGGGAGTGACAGAGAGAGCTCTTTCATCCACAAGTTCATTCCCCATGTGGCTGCAACAACCAGGTGGCAGGGCTAAGCCAAGCTGAAGCCAGGAGCTTCATCCATGGATGCAGGGGCCCAAACACTCGGGTCATCTTTCACTGCTTTTTCCTGGTCATGAGCAGGAAGCTGAATTGGGTTGCTGGTGACTCAGGTGGCAGCTTTACCCACTACACCCCAATGCCAGCCCCTTATTTAAATTTTTTTTTAAAAAAGAGATTTATTTATTTGAAAGAGTTAGAGAGAGAGAGAGAGAGAGAGAGAGAGATCTTCCATCTGCTGGTTCACTCACCAGATGGCCTTAGTGGCCAGCGCTGGGCCAGGCTAAAGTCAGGAGCTTCTTCAGTTCTCCCACATGTTCGCAGGGGCTCAAATACCATTTTCTGCTGCTTTTCCCAGGCCATGAGCAGGGATTTGGATCAGAAGTGAAACAGCCAGAACACGGACTAGCATTAATATGGGATGCTGGAGTTAATATTTAATTACCATAAACATTTTAACTAAATAGAGTTTACCAGTTCTCATTTGTCCAAACAAAACTGTTGGAATTGAAGACTCCTGCTAGGACATAGCCCACTGTGGGCATATAATGGCCATGACTTTTTTCCTGTAGCTTTCAGATTGGGAGCACATTCAGGACTTGCTGTACTGGGCATGACCCGGGGCTCCTTGCCTTTAGGTTGTCATGCTAATGGGATTCTCATTCTCCTTAACTTTCCTCTGGATCTTTTCACAGCCAGCTGTTACTCTCATACCCTCAAGGTCTGGAGTATTTCATGGATGAATGGTTATCTTTATTGATACTCATTGATTTGTTGCTCAAGAGCTACAACCTAGGCTTACATTTTCAGTGAATAAGCTTATAACAATTTATCTAGATTAGTACTGAGACAAGGCTCAGATATCTTCTTTATTTTAGATGTAAAGCTTTGATTTTTTATCTTACCTTAGGCAGACTCATGTAAAATTTATTAAATTGACTGGTGCCGCAGCTCAGTAGGCTAATCCTCTGCCTTGTGGCACCAACACACCGGGTTCTAGTCCCGGTCGGGGCGCCGGATTCTGTCCCGGTTGCCCGTCTTCCAGGACAGCTCTCTGCTATGGCCCGGGAGTGCAGTGGAGGATGGCCCAAGTGCTTGGGCCCTGCACCCCATGGGAGACCAGGAAAAAGCACCTAGCACCTGGCTCCTGCCATCAGATGAGCGCGGTGTGCCGGCCACAGTGTGCCAGCCATGGCGGCCATTGGAGTGTGAACCAACGGCAAAAGGAAGACCTTTCTCTCTGTCTCTCTCTCTCACTGTCCACTCTGCCTGTCAAAAAAATAAATAAATAAAAATAAATTTTAAAAGTTTATTAAATTTTTACTAATGTGAAAAACTCTATCTTTATGAAATAGCTTTGTGTTTTCTCAAACATGAAGTTTTCTTTTTCTTTAACAAACTGTGAAGTAAAACTGGTCTTAGCACCACAACCTAAGTAATCCTTTATGGTAGACATCTCCATGTTCAGTAGCACATTGAAACAATGTTAAAATCTTTTTTTTTTAAAAAAAAGATTTAATTATTTGCAAGAGATAGAGCTATTTCATCCACCAGCTCACCTCCCAGATGGCTGCAATAGCTGGATCTGGGCCAGGCCAAAGCCAAGAGGCAGAAGTTTCTACTGGGTCTCCCACATGGGTAGCAGGGGCTGAAGCACTTGGACCATTCTCCACTGCTTTTCCCAGGCCATCAGCAGGGAGCTGGGTTGAAAGTGGAGCAGTCAGAGCATGAACCAGCACCCAGATGGAATTTCCCTGCCGTCCACAATGCTGGCCCCCAGTCTTCGAATCTTTAACTTCAAAGCAGAGGCTCACTGGAGATAGAGCTGTTAGGCACCCTGCCTGAAACAGAGAGGAAACTGCCAAGGCTACATTCCCCTGAGTCCTCTCTCAAGCCCTTCTTGTGTGTGAAGTTTATATGTCGTCTATAAACTGCAGGGCATTGTCAATATGTCACAGATTTGAGCCAGAATTCTTGAATTCCTTTGACACGTAAGTGGAAGTGGTGTTAGATCACTTGATTTGAAGTGTCCTGTCATTCTGTTACTTGGTTTCTTATTTTTGTCAGTAGAAGGTGCTGGCTGTCCTGGTAATGTTTCTGAGAATGAATGAAGGTTGCTAATGAAGCAGCTAGATGTTGAGAGGTTGAGACTAGAGAGCATTTCACTGTGTTGAGGGCAACACCCTTGGTGGTCTAAGGAGAACGCATGCTTTAGGATGCAGGATGGTTTGTCGTCACATACGCAGCAGCTTGAAGCTTCCAGAACCAATGGTTAAAGTTTAAAAAGAAGTGTTTTTCCTGTGGACAGAGGAGACTTTAAAGCACTGATTGTAGAGCTTGACTTGGCAAACCTTTTCTGGAAAGGCCCAAAAGAAACTGATTTAGGCTTTGGGTGCTGTGCAGTCTTTGTCGCAACTACTCTGCTCAACTGGGATGATCCATGATTGACTTGGCTGCCTTCCAGGGCCAAGTTCCTTTACAAAAGCTGGCCTGGGTTTGATTTGGCCTGAGGACTGTATGTTGCCAATCACTGAATTAGATTATTAAATAGTTTTTTTTTATTTGAAAGGCAGAGTGACAGAGAAAGACATCTCCCATCCACGGATGCACTCCCGAGATGGCTGCAACAGCCAGGATTGAACCATGCACAACCAGGAGCCAGGAACTCCATCTGGGTCTCCCATGTGGGTGGCAGGGACCCAGATACCTGGGCCATTATCCTCTGCCTTCTAAGGCACATTAGTAAGGAGCTGGATTGGGAGCAGAGCAGCTTTTATTGTTTTATCTACTTCAGATTTGTTTTTATCTACTTCAGATTCTAGTTCTCTGGGTTTTGACAAATGCATCCAGTTGTCTTACCACAGTCAAGGTACGGGATATTCCACTACCCTCAGAAATTACCTGTGCCCTAGCACGTCCTTTGCTCTGTTTTCTTTCTTTCCCTATGGTTTTGCCTTTATCAGAACACCATATAAATGGAATCACATTACATATATACATTCATATATTTACACAGCCTTTTGAGTCTGGCTTCTTCCTCTTCACGTAGGCACGTAATATTGTTCAAGTAATTTCTTCCTTTTTATTACTGCTGAACAGTATTCGATAGTATAGATGTATTAAGGTTTGTTTATTTCTTCAGCACCTGAAAGCTACTGGGCTGTTTCTAGTTTTAGAAAATTATGGATGAAGCCACGTTAAACATTTACACAGCAGGTTTTTCTGTGACTGTGTTGTTTTCTCTGGATAGATATCTGGCAGTGAGGCTGCCGGGCTGTCGGGAAGTGTATGTCAGGCTATGTAAGCAATGTTATTAGAAGCTGTTTTCCAGAGTCTAAATCTTGTTTTTCCCTTGATTAGTGATGGGCTCCTGATTTTGGCAGCAGCGTGACACCTGGCAGACGGTCCCTGTCTCATCTACTACTCTCTTGTAACAGTGGAAGACAATGGCTACCAAATGTCAGATGTGGTTCCTGTGGAAGTCACTCAGTATAATCCACCTTTTCAGGTAAGGGTCTGTCCGTAGGTTAAATCATGCAGTGGCCATAACGCATTGGGCCTTTTCTAGCCATTGCAGAGTCACATTCTTTAAGAGATTGATCTATAGGGCTTAGAACTATTTTGAATAGTCTGTTTTCAGAGTTTTTCTCTTTTTGCTGCCTTACACTTTGTTCCTTTGCTCAACCTTAACTCAAGAGAGATAAGAATGGAAGCCGTCAGCAGCAGGCAGTTTCTTTCTTTTGCTCCAGTGCTGTGAGGGGTTATCATTTCCTTATTTTTTAAAAATACATTTATTTGAAAAGCAAAGAAAAAGGCATCTACACACAGACATGGAGAGGTTGTCCATCCACTGGCTTACTCCGCAAATGCCCACAATAGCCAGGACTGGGCTAAACCAAAGCCAGAATCTCAGTCTTGGTCTCCCACATGAGAAAGGGACCCAAGTGGTTGAGCCACCACCGGTTGCCTCCCAGGTTGCACATTAGCAGGAACTGGAGAGAAGCAGAAGCAGCACTTGATACAGCATTTTATTATTTTTATGAGACAATGTCATATACAAAAACATAGTAAACTCATTCAAGTATTTTCATTTCCATACTCATTCAGTGTAATTCTAAGTTAAACTTTCAGTCTGAAGACATGATTATGTGTTGGTTGGTGGTCCCCAACTTTTCAAACCAGACTGCGTATCTGTACACTGAAAGTGCTGTCTATGTGTGCTCCACAGGAACTGGGAAATTTTCTCTTCCTCGGGAGAAAATTGCCTTTAATACACAGGTACAGTAGCAGTTAAAGAAGACATGATTTGTGAGCTTGTTAGTTGCTCTTAGTAGTTCTTGCTCTCTTTCCATAAGTGTTGCTTCAGACATGATACTTCCAAGTGTTACTGAGACATCTAACACCACATCTATGGCAGCTGAAGTCAGAGCCCTTCTAAAGAAAGTTAACATTTTTTCCTCCGAGATAGAGATCAAGAGGAAAAGAACTGACGCTGAGAGGTGTACTTGCTTATTCCTTCTTAGTAAGAGTGACTAACTCTGAGCTTCTATTCTTTAAGTTGGTATGTCTGGATCCCTGGGTAAGAAGAATCCCAGATGTTAGATTCAGGCAGCAGGTTTAGGATGAGGTGCAGGGGTGGGTACGGCTGGCCAGGAGTGGAAAAAAGCCAGATTTTCTAATCTAAAAGAGCTGGACAGATGAAAGATGACAGAATGCAGATGAAGCCACAGGGTGGAGCTTGGGCCTTCCAGTCCTAAAATGAGAGCCTTAACATTAGTAAGTAGGTTGTTAGTAAGGCACTGAGTCTCCCATCCACTGGCTGACCCAATATAGAAAGACAGAATTGGGCAGGAGGGCTCTGTGAGATTAAAAAAGCCATGCATATGCAGAAAGAATTTTCTCTCTGTGTTCACTGCAGTCTTGCAAAGCTGGCTTTTACTGCTCTTAAAGGGCAGAAGGACACACAGCCTACTTCGAGTAGCAGCAGGCTCTTGACATTGGATTCTGGGGTTAAACAGCTGAATTCAGAGTAGGAGTAATATTGTAAAGGAAACATGTGGTCTTAATATATCTTCAAGATGATTTTTTGCTTGGGGTGGTGGGTTTCAGAGAGCATTTTTGTCGTGGTTTCATGTATTTGTGTATGTTTTTGTCTCTTAGGAGATAGCATTTTAGGTGCTGGTTCCTGTGGTGGTGTTCCTATCATTTTTTCTAGAAACAGTGGTTTGGTGTCTATTACTTAAAGAGAAAATGTGTCCATATTAGCAGAAGATCTGGAAGATTCTTTGGCTTCTTCAGTTGCTGCTCTAAGCAATGAGGTAATGTGGTTCCCTAAGAATTGTTACGTTTTATTTTTATCAAAGTATTTCACACAAATGATGCACACAAAAAAAGCCAGACAGTTTTAAAAGAATTGTGATGAAAACATTAGGTACTTCCCTTGTCCCCTTTGTCTTCTTTCCTAGATCAGCTGCTTTTGAATCTTAGTAGTTTCTTCTGTTATTTTTTTCTCTGTTTCTAAGCAGTGTGCATATTTGTTATTTCCTGGAAATCAGCTTTAGGCATCTATCGCTTGTCTGTTAGAGTAGGTGAGAATTTGGGGTAGCTAACACTCCTTCTCTGCCTTTACCATCCCACCATAAACTGTTCCACAGCAATTACAATACGATTATTGTCTGTGGTTTTCTGACCCTGGTAAGTACTGATTGGATTTCCCATATCATGCAGCTTTGTGTTATTGGAATATTTAATGGCCTCATTTGATATTTGATTCTTTGTTTGATTTTTTAAAAAATCTGTTGTAGCCACCCACACTCTCCTGCAGCTCTGTGAAGCGCTTCTCAGTACTGTGTGGTGTTTCCATAGACGCCTCTCTGGAAACTTAACATCTGCACGCTGTCATCCTCAGACTCTCCTGTGCTGTGTGCCCCCGTCCTGTACACAGAGGTTTGCCCTTGTCTCCCCAGCTCTGCCATTTGTTTTTCTCCTGACTTGCACTTTCCCATCCTCTGGTTTCTGTTATTTGTTATCCCGAGGGTGATTTGTGAAAAAGATAGTATGGTTAAACCATTTTTTTTCCTGTCATTCTGAAACTTGGAATACGTTTTATCCTCAAGATTTTTATCATTTATTTTACAGGGACTAAAAAGTAATACTGTTTGGGATATTGTTCAATTGAATAATACGTGCATGCATAGACTTTCTATACTTCAAAATTAAAATGATTTGGCAGAGTTTCTACAGAAAGTAAATATTTTATTTTGATATGATCATGCAGTCATCGTAATACTGTGTGTTGTGCAGCTGTCTTAGAATACTCCATTTCTTGAAAATTTTTCTGAATAGTTAATCTTATAATCGGCCATTATGCTTCATAGTGTACATTGTGATGAGTTGTATAAGCAAATCTAGAAAAAGCTTGTGTTGGTTATGATAAAATCCCCAAAGACTCATAATGCCTGAATTATCTGCCTTTCTTATAGGACTTTAGTCCATGATTTGATGTGTGTGTAAGCCACACATGTGCATGCGAGTGTTCTTTCTGTCATAGGGTGGGTTCAGTTTTTAATTCAGTAATTAAGAGTGCTCTATACCTTCACCTCTAACTGAAGTTTGTTCTTTGTTACAGAGTATGGTTTTTGAGAACACTGCAGGGAATCAAACCATAGCACAAGAAGATAAAACCAAGTGCTAAAAGCTGCCTTTCTACAATATTGCAGGTATAACATGTTTTCAAAACTATGTCTTCATGTCTGAGGACATGTTTTAGTAAAAAGACCACTTTGGGGGGCCGGTGGAGTGCAGGCATCCCCTATGGGCACTGGTTCAACCTATGACACCACAGTGCCGGCCCCCAATTCAGTATTTTTGCAATCTTTCTCGTAAAGATTTTGAAGAGGCCTCAGAACAGACCTAGGTTATAGACTATGAGGGAACACTGGAGCAAATCCTTATATTCTGTCTGAGGCATATTACTGAGCTTTCTCGAGATTTTTATTTCTAAAAGGAAATTGTGTAGCAGGTTAAACTGCTGCCTGCAATGCCAGCATTCCATATGGCTACAGGTTCCCGTCCTGGCTGCACCACTTGCAGTCCAGCTCCCTGCTATGGCATTGGGAAAGTGGCAGAAGGTGCCTATGTGCTTGGGCCCCTGCTACCCACGTGGGAGAC
Organism: Sylvilagus floridanus; assembly: GCA_949820135.1. Lineage (NCBI taxonomy): Eukaryota > Metazoa > Chordata > Mammalia > Lagomorpha > Leporidae > Sylvilagus > Sylvilagus floridanus. The sequence goes on along the minus strand of OX463240.1, from coordinate 17,881,924 downwards.
ACAGAAGCAGCTCCTGACTTCCTGGCCTCACCCTGGCCAGTGTGGTCATTTGGGGAGTGAACCAGTGGATGGGACATCCCTCTCTGTCAGTCACTCTCTCTCTTTCGAATAAATAAATAAATCCCTAAAAAAAGGAATTAAATTGGTGGTGTCAGTAAGCATTTGGTATGTATTTACCCCCAAATTATTAAGGATAATTTTGGCATGATCAGTATATTTGGCTGATAGAGATTGTACATTCTCAGGAGAGTGGCAGTAAGCAAATCTCAGTATGTAGAAGTGGGGTGTAGCAGGTTAGTGTCTCTAGTGACTGCCAACTTACTCTTCCATCCACTATAGCAGGGAGGATACTCTGCGGGTTCCTGAGGACATTCCTCTCCCTGATACCCTACTTCTTAGGGAGTTTTCTGAGCATTGCTCAAGACTTAGGAAGAAGACATCAGCACTCACCTCCTTCCTTTGACTGTGCCTGAGTTTTTAAATTTGGATGACATAAATGATTAAACCAGTAATAACATGTTCTTCATTTTGAATTAATACATCAGAATTGTATCAAACTCCCAAAATTTTTAGAATTCTTGGGTAATTTTATAAATAATTTAGTTGAGGGGTTGCTACTTTCCCATTGTTTTCAAATTTTCTTTTTTAAAACAATAATCATTTTCACCATTGAAAGGTAGAGAGACAGAAGGAAAGTTCCCATTCACTGATTCACACCCCCAATTGCCTGCAATAGTGCAGAGTGGGCCAGGTCAAAGCCTGGAGCCAGGAACTCAACCTGGGTCTCCCGTGGTGGCAGGGACCCGAGTGCTCAAGCTACCACCACTGCTTTCCAGGTGTGCACCAGCAGGAAGCTAGAATTGGAAGCGGGGCTAGGACTCAGGTATGGGATGTGGGCCTCCTAAGCCTCGTCTTTTTTTTAAAAAATTAATTTATTTTTAAGGAATGCAAATTTCATATCTACAACTTTAGGAATATAGTTATTTTTCCTATCATACCCACCCTCCCACCCACACTCCGACTCTGACCCCGAGCCCTCCTCCTTCTCCTCTTCCCAGTCCCATTCTCCATTAAGATTCATTTTCAATTAACTTTGCACACAGAAGACCAACTCCATACTAAGTAAAGCTTTCAACAATTTGCACACACGCACACACACACACACACAACCTGGGAACAGGTATCACATTTAATTCCCATAATACAACTCATTGAGGACAAAGTTCCTGCACGGAGAGTTAGTGCCCAGTGACTCCTGTTGTTCCTTTAACAGTTAACATTCTTATGTAAGACGTCAGTGACCACCCGAGGCTCTTGACATGAGCTGCCTAGGCTATGGAAGCCTTTTGAATCCACAATCTCCGTCACCATTTTTAGACAAGGCCATTAACAAAGTGGAAGTTCTCTCCTCCCTTCAGAGAAAAGTGCATCCTTCTTTGATGGCCACTTCTTTCCGTTGGGGTCTCACAGAGATCCTTCATGTAGAACATTTTTTGCCGCATTGTCATGGCTTTCCATGCCTGAAATGCTCTCACAGGCTTTTCAGCCAGACCAGGAAGCCTGAAGGGCTGAGCCTCATCTTAACCACTGGGCCAGTCACCTGCCCCGTGGTAGGTTTCGTTTTAGTAGCAGTCACTATCCTAAGACCAGTCTGCTAGGGTTTCAGTTTTGTTATTCTGTTTTTGCAGAAGCACCTGGGTTCAGCAACACACCACTGATTATTCTTCACCAGCTGGAAGATAAGATGAAAGCCCATTCTTTCCTTATGGACTTTATGCATCAAGTAAGGGTCCAGGTTGCTGCACAGGGAGGTGGGGACTCTTGATGTTTGTGCTCTACCTTTGTCAGCTCTCTTCAGTGTAGCAGGAAATACCCTCTCTCTGCACTGAGGAGTTTTTTTATGTGGGACGTGATGTGTTTTTTGTGCTGACTTAAAATAGGCCTGTTTGGAGGCCTATTGCTCTAACTATAAAGACTGCATTGAAGATTAGATAAAAAGAAGAAAAATAATGTATTTCAGGAGAAATGTTCTTTCCAGCTTTTTTTAAAAAATTTTTTGGTAACACAGTATTTTAAGTCCAGTTCTTTTAAAAACAGGATTTCATTCAGAATTTCTGTGTACTTTTGTGTAAAACCTTAGATTGTCATAAGTTGATTTTATATTATTAGAAAGATAGTGAAAAATATTAAGACAGTGATAGATTCTTATGTGGATTTAAAAATATTTAAGTATCAGAATCAAATCCTCATTAATAATATTTTTCTTTGAAAAGAAGTATATAATCAATAATGGTTTCTAAGCATATTTCAAATGCAAATGAAGGAATTTAATCCTTTTTAGAATTTTATATTAATGGGGGGCAGCACCATGGCAAAATAGGCTAATCTCCTACCTGTGGGGCTGGCATCCCACTTATGCACCAGTTCTAGTCCTGGCTGCTCCTCTTCCAATCCAGCTCTCTGCTATGGCCTGGGAAAGCAGCAGAAGATGGTCCAAGTCCTTGGGCCCCTGCACCCATGTGGGAGACCCAGAAGAAGCTCCTGGCTCCTGGCTTCAGAATGTGCAGTTCCAGCCATTGGGGCCATTTTGGGAGTGAACCAGCAGACGGAAGACCTCTCTCTGTCTCTGCCTCTGCTTCTCTGTTACTCTACCTTTCAAATAAATAAATCTTAAAAATTTAATTATTTATTTATTTAAAAGGGAAAAAGAGACAGACATGGAGATAGCTTTTATCTGCTAGTTCACTGTCCAAATTCCCATAGCAGCTGGAGCTGTACCAGGCCAAAACCAGGAGCCTGGAATTTCATCTGGGTCTCCTGACTGGGTGATATGGCCCAACCATTTGAGCCTTTGCCTGCTGCTTCCCACAGTGCAAGAATCAGGAGCAGGACCAGACTTGAGGCAGGAATTCTTATATAGAATGTGGGCATCCCAAGCAAAGTCTTTACACCAAATTCCTTCCTCTTTATTCCCATTTTGGCTTATTTTTTTTCAAGTCCAGGAATGCCTCTGTGTTAAGCACTCCCCAGTCTGGAACTTTCTGAGATGCTGCGAATGTTCTGTATCTGTGTTGTCCAGTATGGTAGTAGCTACCAGCCACATGCGGCTACTCAGTCTTTTATTTGTGGATAGAGCTACTGAGAAACTAAAAATTATTTGATTTAAACAAAAACTAACTTAAATAGCTAGTATGGATAGTGGCTACTTTTTTTTAAAGATCTATTTATTTATTTGAAAGGCAGAGTTTACAGAGAGAGAAAGAGACACAGAGAGAGGTGTCTTCCATTCTCTGGTTCAATCCTCAAATGGCTATAACTGCCAGAGCTGGGTCAGTCCAAAGCCAGGAGCTTCTTCCAGATCTCTCACATGGGTGCAGGGTCCTAAGGACCTGGGCCACCTTCTACTGCTTTCCCAGGCACACTAGCAATGAACTGATTGGAAGCAGAGCAGCTACGACTCCAACTGGCACCCATATGGGATAACGGTGTTTCAGGCAGCACCTCTGCCTGCTATACCTCAACACCTGGTGGCTACCTTTCTGGTACAATTCTAGAAGATTCCACATGTGACTTGATTGTTTTTAGTCTCACATTCTGCGTTAATTTTTTTAAGATTTATTTATTTGAAAGACAAAATTAGAGCGAGAGATCTTCCATCTGCTGGTTCATTCCCCAAATGGCTACAATAGGCCATAGCCAGAAGCCTGGAACTCCATCTGAGTTTCCTATGTTAATGGCAGGGGAGCACTAGGGCCATGGTTTCCAAGGCATATTAGCAGGGAGCTGGATTGGAAGTAGAGCAGCCAGGACTTGAACTGGCACTCATATGGGATGCTAAGTTTCCAGCTCCCAAAGGTCTTGCAAGAATTTATTGGTGTAGACAGAAAAGAGCCATTGCACTATTTTTAGGGGGGGAGAGAGAGAGAGAGAGAGAGAGAGAGAGAGTTGTGGCTGGAATGCCAGCCTGCATCTGGTGGAATGTATGTTACCCTAATGCTGTCAGCTTTGGTGTGTGACTATAATGCTTTCTGAGAAGGTATGTTTGTCTGTTGCCAGGTTGGCTTATTTGGACATCTGTGCACTTTTCCAGTGAGAGGGATGCCAATAGCCACGCGACTGTTGCTTTGTGAGTATGCTGAGAAGCTGTCAGCCACCATGGTTCTCAAGAACCACCACTTCATCCATCTCCCTTGCTTTGAACAAGAGGGAGTGTGAGATTCCATCCAGCCTGACTCTTGCAGATATCATTTTTAGAGAGGCAAGATGGGTCCTTTACCCTTCATGTGGCTTCAAAGATTTATTCATTTATTTGAAAGGCAGAGTTATAGAGAGGCAGAGAGAGAGAGGGAGAAAGAGGTGTTCCATCTGCTGGTTCACTCCTCAGTTGGCCACTATGGCCAGGGCTGGGCCTTTCTTCCAGGTCTCCCACACAGCTTACTGCTTTGCCAGGCCATAGCAGAGAGCTAGATTGGAAGTGGAGCAGCTGGGACTCAAACCAGTGCCCATATGGGAGGCCAGTACTGCAGACAGCGGCTTCACCCACTATGCCACAGTGCTGGCCCTCATAGTTTTCTTGCAAGTGCACCCATGCCCTCTGCTCCCTGCTAGGTCAGACAAATGTGAGGTTCCAGCAGATGGCCAGAGATCAGAGTAGTTATTCTAGTTTCTCCCTCACCTGCATCTACAGCATGTGTGCTGTGTTCTCTGCCAAAAACTACAACTCCTGGCTAGCTGCTGTGTCTGCACCACTAGTAGCTGCCCCCTGAGTCCTCGGTGTAAGAGGGGTGATGATGGACCCCCTGTGTTGCTCTCTGATCCCTCCCTAATTCTGCCTACACCCTTGTAGACTGTCCCTTCACTGAACTCTTTCCCTGCCTTCCACCCAGAATCCTGATACAAACTAAATGAGGTTTTTAGCTTGGGATATTAGGATAACTTTGGCTAAGATCAAAAATACTAAAGGAAGAGCAAGGTTTACAAGAGAGAATGAATTCATCTAGGCCACATTTTGCATGCATTTGTGTCTTATTCTTTCAGCAAATTTGTGAGCTCCTTGAGGGGCAACAAATTCAGTATTTTTTAAAGATATATTTACTTGAAAGGCAAAGATACACACACACACACACACTGAGAGAGAGAGAGAGAGAGAGAGAGAGAGAGAGAGAGACGCAGTGAGTGGTTGTAGTTGCGACCCATCATCATAATTTTGTTGTAAGTGGTTGGCTTCTGTTTATCCCCTCAGGTGTCCCAAGTAGATACTGTCTGCGAGTGTTTACTGGAGCACCAGAAGCAAGTCTTGAAGGACGCAGCACTGGATTCTGTCCAGTGGGCTGAAGTGGTGATCAGCGTGAACAATATTCTTAAGGTATAAAAGTACCATGAAGACTGCAGCGGATTAAAGCTCAGAGTCTCGATACACAATAAGTGGTTTCCATATTCAGAGTCTGCATGATCAATAATTTATCAAGTTTTAGCCATTTGCTGTTTCTAAAATGAAAATATCAGCTAACTGAATGTGTGTATTAATATGCACACATATATGATCTTAATAAAACCTGAGTTTCTCCTTGTTAAAAAGTAATACACATATTAACAAACCCAAATAGCTCTCATTTCTATTTTCTAACCACTCAGAAACTTGCTGCTTGTATTATTGATCAAAATATTCCATCTAATTTTAGCTAATAGACTTTATATTAATGATTTTCCTACTTAGGTTGGAAACTTATAGTTTTCCAAAGTTGAAGTTAAATTGTGGAGTAAAACAAATTTCAAAATCAGAAAAATCCAAAAAGTAATCCTCTGGTCTTTTGCAGGTTACTTTTTTTCACTAACAGACTTTGGTATTTCAAATTATTCTCTGAAATGCTGTGGTCCATCACTTTGCACATGTGATAACACATTTGATTTGTCTTCCAGAATATGTTGCAGGCTGCTAATCATTATCACCAAAATAGAAACTCCTTGTATAGGAGAGAAGAAGCACTAGAAAAAGGACCTGAATATGTTCCTTGCACAGGTAATATAATGATTTATTAATAGCTGTTTACAATGGTTCTGATGATCCATCATTCTCAGAAGCTGTGTAATTCCTGTACTGCAAGTGTGTAAGTGAAATGAAAAATCAGTGCCATCTTCAAAATGATCAGTTCTTGTTAATTCCCTTGGGTTATTTATGGATCTCCCAATAATTTAGTTATTATTTAACTGGGACTTATGCATCTACGGGGCTCTTTATTTTATTTTATTTTTTGCTACTCCAGCTTTATTGCACAACTGTAAGAAACTATTAATTTTTAAATTAGAAAACATAAAAATGCTTTCAATATAGAAGAGACAATCTCATTTTAAAGACAACACTCTATAAGAATGTCTAACAAGAAAATCACAAATTCACAGGATACCAAGCTGGACAGATACTTTTGAAGATCTAGCACTATTGAAACCAGTTTAAAATAACTTAATCCAAACTGTATTATCACTTTCCTAGAAATCAGGACACCATGGAAGGTAGATTTTTATACTTAAAAAAAGTTTAGTTTGGTGCAAGTGTTTTAACTGCTGATAAAATTTTACATTTATAAAATTAATACATTTCACTAGTACAAAATAATTTTAAATTACATTCTGAAAAGCAAAAAAAAATTATATATAAACAAAAAGACTCAATATTCTCAGATCTGTGTTGGATTTTGATTAGTCAAACAAAATATGATTTGGCTCCCAGGGCACATTTCCACAAGGATTACGTAAGCAAGACATTTACCAAGGAAAGTGATGGAAATGACTAAATCAAGATACAAGGACTTTTAGGAAAAGTACACCCTCTTTGTAAAGATATTTCTCCAGTTCTTTTTATTTCCATCTTAGAAGATAGATCATTATACTGTTTCAGAGTCATGATCTGGAGACCATGAATGAATTTCATTATTTTCATTAAGTTATTTTCAATTATGAATTAGATGTCCTTGGGATAGAATGTTCTGGATCTTAAACAACAAAAATCAAGGAAGCAATAAAAACAGTTTATTTATTTATTAATAAATATAAATTTTGAAATACAGCTTTTGGATTATAGCAGCTTCCCCCTCATAACCTCCCTCCCACCCACAATCATCCCATCTCCTACTCCCTCTCCCATCCCATTCTTCATCAAGATTCATTTTCAATTATCTCTATATACAGAAGATCAACTTGGTATCTACTAATATTTAAACATTCTGCACCCACACAGACACACAAAATACAAAGCACTGCTTAAAGATTAGTTTTACCATTAATTCACATAGTACAACACATTAAGGACAGAGATCCTACATGGGGAGCAAGTGTACAGTGGCTCCTGTTGTTGATTTAACAATTGACACTCTTATTTATGATGTCAGTAATCACTTGAGGCTCTTGTCATGAACTGCCAAGGCTATGGGAGCCTCTTTTTTTTTTTTTGGATGGGCAGAGTTTAGACAGTGAGAGAGAGACACAGAGAGAAAGGTCTTACTTCCATTGGTTCACCCCTCAAATGGCCACCATGGCTGGTGTGCTATGCTGATTCAAAGCCAGAAGGCAGGTGCTACCTCCTGGTCTCCCATGTGGGTGCAGGGCCCAAGCACTTGGGCCATCCTCCACTGCCCTCCCGGGCCACAGCAGAGAGCTGGACTGGAAGAGGAGCAACCAGGACAGAATCCGGCACCCCAACTGGGACTAGGACCCGGGGTACTGGCACCGCAGGTGGAGGATTAGCATAGTGAGCCACTGCACTGGCCTTATGGGAGCCTCCTGAGTTCATAAACTTTGACCCTATTTAAATAAGACCATAATCTAAGTGGAAGTTCTCTCCTCCCTTCAGAGAAAGGAACCTCTTTGATGGCCCATTCTTTCTGCTGGGATCTCACAGAAATCTTTCATTTAGGTCATTCTTTTTGCCACAGTGCCTTGGCTTTCCATGCCTGAGCCCACTGGTGCAACGGACATGCCTTATCCCACTGATTTGCGTATATCCATGAAGTGATACAAGTGTTGTGAAAGGTATTTGGGAGATGTAGTAAGTTGAACACACAGGGAAACTTGTAACCAAACCAAATACATCTTTATCTTTTCCTATTCTGATGAACAAAAACAAACTCTGGAGCCTGTAACTGACTGAAGTGTCTATTCATAAACAGAAAAGTAAACCTTGCTTGAGAATTCAAGGAAGTGGCAAAAAAGCTATCTCAGATTTTCTGGTCTCTGCCCCTCCTCAACCTCCTGTAATTCTCATTGTAGAGAACTTTGCCATCCTTGGTTAAATTATTCCAAGGTATTTGATTGGTTTTGGAGCTATTGTGAATGAAACTGATTGTAGAAGTTCTTTCTCAGCCATGAAATTGTCTGTGTATACAAAGGCTGTTGATTTTTGTGCATTGATTTTATATCCTGCTACTTTACCAAACTCTTCTATGAGTTCCAATAGTCTCTTAGTGGAGTTCTTTGGATCCCCTGAATAAAGAATTATATTGTCTACAAATAGGGATAGTTTGACTTCTTCCTTCCCAACTTGTATCCCTTTGATTTCCTTTACTTGCCTAATGGCTGTGGCTAAAACTTTTAGAACTGTATTGAATAGCAATGGTGAGAGTGGGTTTCCCTGTCTGGTACCAGATCTTAGTGGGAATGCTTCCAACTTTTCCCCATTCAATAGATGCTGGCCATGGGTTTGTGATAAGTTGCCTTGATTGTGTTGAGGAATATTCCTTCTATACCCAATTTGCTTAGAGTTTTCATCATGAAAGGGTGTTGAATTTTATTGAATGCTTTCTCTGTATCTATTGAAATAATCATATGGTTTTTCTTCTGCAGTTCGTTAATGTGGTGTATCACCTTGATTGACTGTCGAATGTTGAACCATCCCTGCATACCAGCGTTAAGTCCCATTTGGAATGGGTGGATGAGCTTTCTGATACGTTGTTAGATTCTATGGCTAGACTTAATAAAAGAGAATTTTTGTGTCTATGTTCAGGGAAATTGGTCTGTAATTCTCTTTCTCTGCTGCATCTTTTTCAGGTTTAGGAATTAAGATGATCCTGGCTTCATACAAAGAATTTGGGGAAAATTCCCTCTCTTTCAGTTGTTTTGAATAGCTTGAGAATTGGAGTTAGTTCTTTAAATGTCTGGCGGATTTCAGCAGTGAATGCATCTGGTCCTGGGCTTTTCTTTGTTGGGAGGGCCTTTATTACTCTTTCAATTTCTGTCTCAGTTATGGCTCTGTTTAGGTTTTCTATGTCTTCCTGGTTCAATTTAGGTAGGTTGTATGTGTCCAGGAATCTATCCACTTCTGATAGATTTCCCTGTTTGCTGGCATACAACTCTTTGTAGTAACTTCTGATGACTCTTTATTTCTGTGGTGTCGTTACATTCCCTTTTTCATCTCTATTTCATTGATTTTGTTTGTTCTCTTTTTTTGGTTATTTGGGCCAATGGTGTGTCAATTTTATTATTTTAAAAACTCAGCTCTTCATTTTGGCAATCTTTGGCAATTTTTGATTCAATTTTGTTGGTTTCTCCTCTAGTTTAAATTATTTCTATTCTCTTGCTAGTTTGGTTTGCTGTAGTTTTTCTAGATCCTTGAGATGCATAGATAGCTCATTTATTTGGTGCCTTACCAATTTCTTGATGTAGGCACCTATTGCTATAAACTTTCCTCTTAACACTGCTTTTGCTAAATTCCATAAGTTTTGGTATGTTGTGTTATCTTCATTCGCTTCCAGAAAGTTTTTGATTTCTCTTTTGATTTCTTCTATGACCCACTGTGCATTCAGGAGCATGTTCAGTCTCCATGTGTTTGCATATGCTCTAGAGATTCCTGAGTTGCTGATTTCCAGCTTCATTCCATTGTGGTCTGAGAAGATGCATAGTATGATGTTGATATTTTTTGAATTACTGAGCTTTATGGCCTAGTATGTGGTCAATCCTAGAGAAAGTTCCATGCACTGCTGAGAAGAATGTGTATTCTGCAACTGTAGGAGGAAAAGTTTTGTTAAGTATCGGTTAGGTCATTTGGTCTACAGTGTCGATTAAATCTGCTGTTTCCTTGTTGATCTTCCATCTGGTTGATCTGTCCATTGCTGAAAGTGGAGTATTGAAGTCCCCCCCATAGTATTGTTTTGAAGTGTAAGTCTCCCTTTAAATCCCTCCATGTTTCTTTTAAATAGCCAGGTGCCCTGTAATTAGGTGCATATACATTTATAATAGTTACATCTTTCTGTTGAATTGATCCCTTAATCATTTTTTTGACAGGCAGAGTTAAACAGTGAGAAAGAGAGACAGAGAGAAAGGTCTTTCTTCCATTAGTTCACCCCCAAAATCTTATTTTAAAGAGTTATTTATTTATTTGAAAATCAGGTTATACAGAGGAAAAGACAAAGAGGGAAAGTGAATCTTCTGTCCACTGGTTCACTCCCCAAAGGGCCACACTGGCCAGGGCTGGGCCAGGCTGAAGCTAGGAGTCAGAAGCTGCTTCTGTATCTCTCACATAGGCACAGGAGGTCAAGCACCACTGCTTTCCAAGGCACATTAGCAGGGAGCTGGATCAGAAGCAGAGCAGCTGGGTCTGGACCCATTGGCCATATGGGATGCCAATATTGCAAGTGGTTGCTTTTACCCAGTACACCAAAGTGCCAGCCCCCACTATCAGTATTTCAGTGTGACATGGTAGCTCTGGAACCAGACAGCCTGAGTTCACATCCCAACTCTACCGCTTTCTAGCTGTGTGAACTTAACCACTATTATTATTTTTCTGTTGTTGATGATAGCATCTATGCTAAAAAGCCGGAGCTGCCTGGTTGATACTGCATGGGGGATGTCTCCTTGCTGGCACCTGACAGCATGGCTCTGGTGTCCAGGAGGACAAGGGTGACCCAGCCCCTGAGCTGAGGTCCCCTCTCATGCCACAAACCTTGTCCTTGAGGAGCTCCATCAGCGAGATCATGTTGGAGACAGGTAGCGAGACCCTGGCGGATGAGTGGCAGTCTATCTCAGAGATCACCTCTACTTGCTACTCCATTGTGGAGTCACTGTCCAGGAGGGACGCCCATCCCAGATAGCAGAGACCTCAAGGGAACCCAAAGGTTGATGCTGGGCGAGAGCCTGGGAGGCTGTCAGAGAAGATGTTGCCCCTGTCCATGCTCAGGAAGCTGCAGGAGAACCTACAGAAGAAGGCTGACAGGGCTGCCCTGGAGGAGGAGGTGCGGAGACAGAGGCACCACCATCAGAGGCTGCAGGCTCAGTCAGAGAGCGCAGCAACCGCCTGCTCCTGGCCACCAAGCAGCCAGGCTCCCCCATGGCCAAGTGGCCAGAGACGGCCACGGACCTGCATGGGCCCTGCCAGCCCTGGGCCCTCCTCAGGAACCACTCTCTGTGCTGAACTGCATCTCAGCAGGGCTCCCACTCCCTGGCCTCTTGTTTGGTGGCAAAGTTGCTGCACCCATCCCAGTTTGTAAATATTCTGTGTAGAAGAGGGAACTTCAGGGAGTAAAGGAAGCCACTGCCAAACACACACACACACACACACACACCACCACCACCACCACCACCACCACCACTACCAAAGGTCAACCAACATGGGGCTACCCATCTCGGGTAGTGGACTCAACAGTGCACACAGTCAGGTGTGTGTGCCAAGTATGCCTAGAAACTAATGTGTACCTTCCTACCACTTATGGCCCTAGGTTTCTGGGCCCTTGGAAGAGAAAATACAGAGACATTAGGGCAGCAAACTATGCTGCAGAAAAGTGCTCTGAGCATTTCAGGCATGGGAAGCCAAGACACTGTGGCAAAAAATGAGATACATGAAGGATCCCTGTGAGGGAGATCCAATGGAAAGAAGGGGCCATCAAAGAAGGAGGTACCTTTCCCTGAAGGGAGGAGAGAACTTGCACTTTGCTATGGCCTGGTCTAAATCACGTCAGAGTATGTGGACTCAAGAGGCTTCCATCGCCTTGGCAGCTCATGACAAGAGCCCCGGGTGGTCACTGACATCATAAATAAGAGTGTCAAGTGTTAAATCAACATCAGGAGTCCCTGTGCACTTACTCCCCATGAAGGACCTCTGTCCTTAATGAGTTGTACTATGAGAATTAACTGTAACAGTAGTTCAAACAGGTCTTTATAGTTTGTGTGTCTGTGTGGGTGCAAACTGTTGAAATCTACTTAGTTTAGAGTTGACCTGGTGTCTCAGCTACCACCTGACTCTGCTGGCTTTCATAGACCTGTCTTTTCCAATCTTAGAAGTTCGGCGTCTTCTGCTTTTGAAATGCTTTGGCTCAGCTTCCACCACAGACCTGAGTGTGAAGGATCGAGGTGCAGCCCAGCCAGGTAGGGATTCCTTCACTGAGTTTGTAATCTGTAGGTTATTGCTGTCCCCCGGCTGGGATATATACAGCTTTCCTTTCTAATCTCTAGCATGTGCTTCTCCCTTGAACTTGCCTTTGTCTCCTCCTGCTCTGGGACAGTGAATGCCACACTTCTTGGCTCTGCCATGCGGCAGGGGAAAAAGGAGGCGGAAGTGCTGCTCATGGCTCAGCTGAAAGTTCCAGCAGGGCCTGACTCCTCTCCCCCGGCAGCCACATAACCTGAGCTTGCCCTTGTGCTTGACCTTCAGTCAGTAGGCCGCAGCCACGGGCAAGGCCTTTTCTGGTATCTCCTGTACCATTAAACTACGACTCTTTACGAAACGCTGTAGCAAATCAAATCCATTGGTATCCCTCTTGAAAACCACTGGAGTGCTTTGCACAATGCTACTGACTTAGCACAGAACCTGAGAGGGTGGTTATTCAGTGGGACTTTCTCTTCCTTTGTTCAGACTTGGGGACTTCAAAAAGTGTAGTTGAAGGAATGCAAAGGCATTTGTTGTGCTAGAGTCATAAGCAATAAACACACATTGTTGTTGGCCCATGGGCCATAGCTGTAGTTGTCCATTCATGTGTGTGTGTGCATATACATGTATGTATGTTTATTGGAGATGTTGCTTTTTTTTAAACTTAGGTACATTGATACAACATGGCTGCCCTGGACATGACCTATTGCATTCAAGTTGCTTGAACACATCAGAAGTCCCATTGTTAAGGTTGATTGATTGAAATTTTTATGTTACCATGAATAAAAATTGTTTTTATGCTGAACATCATGGGCCTGACTTGGTAAATTCCTCAGTTTTGTGGCTGTGCGGGGCAGCATGTGAGCAGGAGTCATTCATCATCATACACAAACACACTTTGTTATATTTGGGCATAACCACCGGCTTTCCTCTTTTAAGAAAATGGCCAGAGCTGGAGCGAGCCACAGCCAGGCACTCAGAACTCACCCCAGGTCTCCTGTCTGGGTGTCAGGGGCCCAGGCAATTGAGCTATATTCCACTGCTTTCCCAGGCACATTAGCAGGGAGCTGGATCAGAAGTGGAGCAGCCAGGACTTGAACCAGCACCCATATGAGAAGCTGGCATCATGGAAGGCAACTTAACATGCTGTGCCCCATAAAGCAGAATTTATCTGAAATGTCGGCAGACACATATTAAAAGAAAGAACTGTCAGCTGATGCCACTTTGTGTGCCATTTTGTTGAAAAAAATTGTCACAAAGTTTTCATTGAGCACCAACCATAGCTTACACTGCTCTTTACACAGAAATGCAAAGGAGATTGGTGAAGAATATATAACTTCCTGATGCCTTGTATTCTTAATGTACTCAGAACACAACATTTTAAAAAGGATTCCACCATCACATGATGAAACAATAGGTTTATATGAAATACATACTCTGGTCATTCATGTCCCTGAGACAGGTCAAGTTCACCCAACATTTCTCAGTTTAGTTAGATAGGCACTTTCAGTTCAACAGTTCTGGAGCAGTAATAAAGCTGGCCATAGATAATGTGCACTTTATAAAAGGCCAGTGTCTGTTGGAAAGCTGATCATCATAATGTCACTTGTAAAATTGTATGACTGCATTTGGAAATGACCATCTGTAGCTAATTTTTAAGGAAACTTTCCCTGTTCCACAGCCAATTTCCTTTCAGGTCCTGAATACAGATCAGTGGTGAAACACTACCAGATAGCTCTGGTGTACAGACAGCTTTGGTGCACAGAACAGAATAAAAGTACCAATACGCACAGATGCACTTCACCTTGTGCCTTTGCTGAAAAAACCAAGGGCAAACCCCATTCCTCAGCCCTGTCTTTATGAAAGACTGGGCTTGCAATGCGGTGTTTCCACCACATTGCAAGAGGAAAATAAAGAATGGGGAAGCTTTCTTAAGCTATTTCGGAAGGGATTTTCATTTGGGCTTTGGGGCTGTGTAAGTTTGCAAGTATGCATTTGGAATTCTGGAAGTATGGATTCCTGCGAACAAGTCAACAACTCAGGGACTGAGGACTAACCGCTCCTAAATTTCACCCTTGACATTCAGATAGTGGAGATGCTACCACATAATACCATGCTTGGCTGTGTAGCTTACCAAGGAAATACAGTAATTTTTCACTTATACATTTTAAGATATACACACACAGTGCAAATATTTAAAATTTTAAGTTTTTTTTTTTTTTTTCTTAATGGAGAAGAGGTTGCTAACGGGTGATCCTGAGGAAAGAGGTTGTGATTTCTGCAGAGGTGGGGAAGAATGCAGAGAGGCCTTCTGAGGCCCATCCTGCCTGATGGGACCTTCACGAATCCTTGTCTGACTTGTGTGGTCTGCTCTGACTGCCTCAGAACATGCATCCCAAGCATTGAGGAAGCACCTCTACCTTACTGCCTGTCTGAGGCATTGCTTACAGAAAAACTTCATTCATACAATTTGTGGAATGAATGAATGAACAGAGATGTTCATGGGGCCGGAGCTGTGGCTCACTTGATTAATCCTCCACCTGCGGTGCCGGCATCCCATATGGGTGCCAGGTTCTAATCCCGGTTGCTCCTCTTCCAGTCCAGCTCTCTGCTGTGGCCCAGGAGGGCAGTGGAGGATGGCCCAAGTGCTTGGGCCCTGCACCCGCATGGGAGACCAGGAGAAGCACCTGGCTCCTGGCTTCAGATCAGCACAGCACTGGCCATGGCAGCCATTTAGGGAGTGAACCTATGGAGGGAAGACCTTTCTCTCTGTCTCTCTCTCTCCCACTGTCTATAACTCTGTCAAATAAATTAAAAAAAAAAAAAGCAAAAAGCAAAAATCCTAAACAGTCAGGAGGCCCCTTTTGCTATCCACAGCCTTTGTAGTTCCATCCCAGACTGACTCTGGTCTTGGCCATGTAACTTTCTTTGGCTAATGGGACACAATTAAAGAAACCAACAGGCTCTCAGACTCCGCTTAGGTACTGGAGCTGGCTGTCTCCAGCTACTCTCAGAACCCTGAGGCCACAGGAAAGCAAGCCCGAGTTAGCCTATCTGATGAGAGCCTCCAAGTGTGGTTACCCAACCATCCCAATCGCCAGGCAGCATGAGGCCACCAGTGGGCAGCTGACTACAGAATAGGAATGACCTCTGAGGACCCCAGAAGATCCACCACCTAGGCGAAGGCATAGAGTTGTGAGCAGCATGGAACTGCAAGTCCTTTGTTATAACAGGGTTAGAGAGCTCGTGCAAGGGCAAGGTAGAGGTCATACATCATGCACTTTTTAAAAAAATTGAATAATTTATTTGAAAGTCTGAGTTACAGAGAGAGAGAGAGGTCTTGCATCTGCTGGTTCACTCCCCGATTGGCCACAATACCTGGAGCTATGCTGATCCAAAGAGCCATGAGCTTCTTCCAGCTCTCCCATGTGGGTGCAGGGACCCAAGGACTTGGGCCACCTTCTACTGCCTTCCCAGGCCATAGCAGAGAGCTGGATCAGATTTGGAGCACCCGAGTCTCAAACTGGCATCCATATGAGATGCCGGCAACTGCAGGTGGTGACTTAACCTGCTACACCGCAGCACCGGCCCGACGTGTCTCTTAAAGATTTATTTATGGGAAGTCAGATTTACACAGAGAGAAGGAGAGACAGAGATGGAGGAAGAGAGTGGGAGAGATCTTCCATCTGCTGGTTCACTCCCCAGATGGCTACAGTGGCAGGGGCTGGGCCAGGCTGAAGACAGGAGCTTCATCTAGGTCTCACATATGGCCCCAAGTACTTGGGCCACCTTCCACTGCTTTTTCCAGTCCATTACCAGGGAATTGTATCAGAAGTGGAACAGCCAGGACATGAGCCAGCATGCATATGGGATGCCAGAGCTGCAGGCAATGTCTTTACCCACTCCACCACAACACTGGCCCTGTATGGGCATGTCTTAAAATGATACCTCAAACACAAGACTATTTCTTTAGGAAGATAACTAAATCTTCATTATAACTGATTGTTATTGTATGTAACCTATGGCACCTGCATCCCATGTGGGCACCAGCTCCAGCCCCAGCTGCTCCACTTCTGATCCAGCTCCCTGCTGATGCACCTGGGAAAGAAGCAGAGGATGGCCCAAGTCCTTGGGCCCCTTCACCCACATGGAAACCTGGAAGAAGCTTCTGGTTCCTAGTTTCCCGTCAGCTCAGCTCTGGCCATTGCAGCCATCTGGGGAGTGAACAAGTGGATGGAAGACCTCTGTCTCTCTCTCTCTCTCTGTAACTCTGCCTCTGAAGTAAATAAATAAATCTTAAAAAAAAAAAAAAAAGAAAGACCCTGAACCAACAAAATGAAGTCGCCTTTGCCCAGGTTCACATTACACAGGTGGATTGTGATTATGGGTTTTTAAGGCAGCTGCATGGACATTGTGAACTACGAGATTTTACATTCCTACTTAGGCTATTAAAGACTATGGTCTGACAGACTGTTACCTCCATTGCCAAAGTTTCATTCATTCATTCAACAAATACTGATTGAGCTTTTCCTGTGTGCCTGTCACCATAGGTAGAGGGGATATAGCAATGAAGAAAACAGCCAAAATGTTTTTCAAAGGTCTGCTTTATGGGACTGGCCTTTGGTGTAGTGGGTAAAGCCACTGCCTGCAGTGTTGGTATCCCATATGAGCTTGGGTTCAAGTCCTGGCTGCTCTACTTCTGACCCAGCTTTATGCTATGGCCTAGGAAAGCAGTGGAAGCTGACCCAAGTCCTTGGGCCCCTGCACCTGTGTGGGACACCTGGCAGAACATCCTGGATCCTGGCTTTGGATTGGCTCAGCTCTGGCCATTGGGGCCACCTAGGGGGTGAACCCATGGATAGAAGACCTCTCTCTATTTCTGCCTCTGCCTCCCTAATTCTGCCTTTCAAATAAATAAATATTTCTTTCAAAAAAAGAATATTTTTATTTATTTGAAAGAGTTATGGAGAGGGAGAAGGAGAGGGAGAGGTCTTTAACCGCTGTTCACTCCCCAGCTGGCCACCACAGCTGGCGCTGAACCAAGCAGAAGCCAGGAGCCAGACATTTTTCTGGGTTTCCCATGTAGGTGCAGGGTCCCAAGGACTTGGCCCATCCTCTACTGCTTTCCCAGGTGCATTAGGAGGGAGCTGGATCGCAAGTGGAGCAGCTGGGACTCAAACCAACATTCATATGGGACACCAGCACAACAGGCCAGGGCTTTAACCCAGTGCACCACAGAATCAGCCCCTGACCAAAATCTTTTATGTCCTAGTGAAGAGATAGATTACAACAAGGGAAGCATTTAGAATGCCAGAAGGTGGGAAGTGCGAGGAGAAAAGTGAAGAGGGAGAGAGGCAAGCTGTGTCCTGTGTCTTTAAGTGAGGCTGTCCGAGCAGCCGTCCTGGAGAGAGGATATTGGAACAGTGACCTCAGGGAAGGGTGAGAACCTCATACAGAATGTTCACTACTTAAGAGGCTCACGCTTCTCCTAGAACTGTGTTTGCCAACTACATAAGCAGTTGGCGCTGAGTATGTGCTGCAGTCTTCATTCAGGTTATATGAAAGTAATACTAGCAACTGAAGCATAGCAGTAGCCGTAGCACGGAGAGCGAAGTGATTGCTGTGTGTAGAGTGTTGGGAGAGTGTTTCCCAGGGCCCAATCCACGTCGTGTCCCTCTCAGAGCCTTGCCATGGACTGCGCTGTGGGAACAGGTTTCCTCTGGGTAAGGTGTCCGCATAGTACCAGACTCAAATGTGACCCAGGGAAGAGGAAGCCTCCCTCCCATCCTGCCCTGACTCACCCAGTGGCACTCCTAGAAGAATCTGTTTCACCTACTTGAGAGTTCTCTTCTAGAATGTGTGTAAATAAACTTGAAAAACCCACAAGCAGATAAGGCCCACAATTACAGGGTATGTTTATTTGTTTTTTAAAGGTTTGTTTATTTATTTGAAAGAGTTACACACAGAGAGAAGGAGAGGCAGAGAGAGAGGCTTTCATCCACTGGTTCACTCCCCAGTTGGCCACAACAGCCAGAGCTGCACCAATCCAAAACCAGGAGCCATGAACTTCTTCCAGGCCTGGCTTGTGGATCCAGGGGCCCACGGATTTGGGTCATCTTCTGTTACTTTCCCAGGCCATAGTAGAGAGCTGGATCAGAAGTGGA
Organism: Sylvilagus floridanus; assembly: GCA_949820135.1. Taxonomy (NCBI): domain Eukaryota; kingdom Metazoa; phylum Chordata; class Mammalia; order Lagomorpha; family Leporidae; genus Sylvilagus; species Sylvilagus floridanus. The sequence continues at coordinate 17,863,411 of OX463240.1, read as the reverse complement.
GCAACCGGGACTCAAACCGGCACCCATATGGGATGCTGGCACTGCAGGTGGTGGCCTTACCCACTAAGCCACAGCACGCCCCTCCCCCCCTTTTAGATCTTCACCAACACAGTGGCCAGATTGTTTGATCTCTGCTTATCTAATACTTAAAAAATAGTATGTCTTTGTAGTTTTTAAGTTTCTTTTTTTTAAACTTTATTTAATGTAAATTTCCTAAGTACAGCTTATGGAGTACAATGGCTCCCCCCCCTCATAACTTCCCTCCCACCCACTACCCTTCCAACTTCTGCTCCCTCTCCCATTCCATTCACATCAAGATTCATTTTCAATTCTCTTTATATACAAAAGATCAATTTAGTATATATTAAGTAAAGATTTCAACAGTTGGGGGCGGAGCCAAGATGGCGGAATAGTGAGGACGCGCACTAGCAGTCCGCAAAAAGATAGTTTAATAAAAACAGAGTTACTGTAGCCTCAGGAAAAATCTCACGGAAAAAAATGCAGTGGAAATTCTTCCGGACCCAGTGAATGAGACGCAGAGGACCTATGGGAAAGTAAGTTTGCGAACGGCAAATCGTGCCTTAGTGGCACGGGAGCTGCCGGGAGGGACGGGAACCGGACGGAACACAGTCGCCATTAGAATCGAGCGCTTGAACGGGAGCCGATACAGGGATCCCGAGACACTGGCGGGGGGAAGCAGACGCCACGGGGGAAACAGCACAGTTGAGGCGAGCCCACACGGACACTAGCCTCTTTCGTTGCCCACCCTGCTCACTCGAGCTAGACTGAACACAGTGGGACGGCGTGCGCCCGCCGGCTGAACCGGAAGCCGGGCGGAACACAGTCGCCATTGGAACTGAGCGCTTGAACGGGGGCCGATACAGGGATCCCGAGACACTGGCGGGGGGAAGCAGACCCCCCACGGGGGAAAACAGCACAATTGAGGCGAGCCTGCACGGACACTAGCCTCTCTCGTCACCCACCCTGCTAATTCGAGCTAGATTAAACGCAGTGGGACAAGGCGCACCCGCCCGCCCGCCCGCCCGCCCATCACTGAGGCAGACGGAACCAAAAACCCGAGGCTGTAGAAACCTGAAGGGGATCCAAAAACTGGGAACACACCGCGCACACAAACTCCGTTACCTTGACAACCCAGAGAAAGAGTGAGGGGAAAAAAAAAAAAATGCCAAATAAAAACAGATTCCGAGGGAGCAAGATCAAGGAAGACGCTATGATGACCCCAAACGGAAAAGACACCCCAAGTCAGGATTATGAAGATAATGAGATAGAAGAAATGCAAGAAGCAGATCTCAAAGAATTGATAAGAACATTAAGAAGTTCTCAAAAACAAATTCTTGAACTACAGAAATCCTTAATGGATAAGATAGAAAATCTCTCTCGCGAGAATGAAGCACTACGCAGAAATCAAAATGAAATGAAACAACTAGTAGAACAAGAAGCTACGAGAGTGACAAAAAATCTTAATGAATTGAAGAATTCAATAGATCAAGTGACAAGCAATCTTGAGGGCCTTAAAACCAGAATGGGTGAAGCAGAAGAGAGAATATCGGACCTAGAAGACAGAGAACAGGAGAGGAAACAGTCAAACCAAAGACAAGAAGAGGAAATTAGAAAACTAAAAGATATCGTCGGGAATTTACAGGATACTATTAAAAAACCCAACATTCGGGTTCTAGGTGTTCCTGAAGGTATGGAGAGGGAGAAAGGATTAGAAGGCCTTTTTAGGGAGATACTAGCAGAAAACTTTCCAGGCTTGGAGAAAGACAGAGAAATCCTAATCCAGGAAGCTCATAGAACCCCTAATAAACATGACCAAAAGAGATCCTCTGCACGACATATTGTAATTAAACTCACCACAGTGAAGCAAAAAGAAAAGATCCTAAAATGTGCAAGAGAGAAACGGCAGATTACTCTCAGAGGATCTCCAATTAGACTTACAGCTGACTTCTCAACTGAAACCCTACAAGCTAGAAGGGAATGGCGAGACATAGCCCAGGTGCTTAGAGAGAAAAACTGCCAGCCCAGAATATTATACCCTGCAAAGCTCTCATTTGTGAATGAAGGTGAAATAAAGACCTTTCATAACAAACAAAAATTGAAAGAATTTGTTGCCACTCGTCCAGCCCTGCAAAAGATACTTAAAGATGTGTTACACACAGAAACACAGAAACACGACCATCAACATGAAAGAAGGTAAACGAAGGGAACCTCACGGCAAAAGATCACAGGGAATTCAAAGCATACATTAGAAAATATCTGGCAAATGGCAGGGCAAACTTACCACTTATCAATAGTCACATTGAACGTTAAAGGTCTAAACTGTCCTGTTAAAAGACAGAGATTGGCTGATTGGGTTAAGGAACAAAAACCATCTATTTGCTGCCTACAAGAAACACATCTTTCCAACGAAGATCCATACAGACTGAAAATAAAAGGATGGAACAAGATATACCACGCCAACAGAAATGAAAAAAGAGCGGGTGTAACCATCTTAATATCGGACTACATAAACTTTAACACAAAAACTGTTAAGAGAGACAAAGAGGGGCACTATATAATGATTAAGGGATCAATACTACAGGAAGATATAACAATTCTCAATGTATATGCACCTAATTACAGGCCACAGGTTTATTTAAAAAATTTGTTAAGAAACTTAAAGGGAGACTTAGACCCCAACACAATAGTACTGGGGGACTTCAATACTTCACTCACAGATATTGACAGATCGACAGGACAGAAGATCAACAAGGAGACAGTAGATTTAAACAACACTATAGCCCAAATGGATCTAACAGATATCTACAGAACTTTTCATCCTACACAGAAAGCATTCACATTCTTCTCAGCAGCACATGGAACCTACTCTAGGATTGATCACATATTAGGCCATAAAGCAAGTCTCAGCAAATTCAAAAGAATTAAAATCATACCATGCAACTTCTCAGACCATGAGGGAGTGAAGTTGGAAATTAGCAACTCAGGAATCCCTAGAGCATATGCAAACACATGGAGATTGAACAACATGCTCCTGAATGAACAATGGGTCACTGAAGAAATCAAAAGAGAAATCAAAAATTTTCTGGAAGTAAATGAGGATATCAGCACAACATACCAAAACTTATGGGATACAGCAAAAGCAGTGTTAAGAGGAAAGTTTATATCAATAGGTGCCTACATCAAGAAACTGGAAAGGCACCAAATAGATGAGCTTTCAATGCATCTCAAGGATCTAGAAAATTTGCAGCAAACTAGACCCAAATCTAGTAGAAAAAGAGAAATAATCAAAATCAGAGAAGAAATCAACAGGATTGAATCCAAAAAAACATTACAAAAAATCAGCCAAACGAGGAGCTGGTTTTTTGAAAAAATAAACAAGATTGACACCCCATTGGCCCAACTAACTAAAAAAAGAAGAGAAAAGACCCAAATCAGTAAAATCAGAGATGAAAAAGGAAATATAACAACAGACACCACAGAAATCAAAAGAATCATCAGAAATTACTACATGGACTTGTATGCCAGCAAACAGGGAAACCTATCAGAAATGGATAGATTCCTGGACACATGCAACCTACCTAAATTGAACCAGGAAGACATAGAAAACCTAAACAGACCCATAAGTGAGTCAGAAATTGAATCAGTAATAAAGGCCCTCCCAACAAAGAAAAGCCCAGGACCAGATGGATTCACTGCTGAATTCTACCAGACATTTAAAGAAGAACTAACCCCAATTCTTCTCAAACTATTCAGAACAATCGAAAAAGAGGGAATTCTCCCAAATTCCTTCTATGAAGCCAGCATCACCTTAATTCCTAAACCAGAAAAAGATGCAGCATTGAAAGAGAATTACAGACCAATATCCCTCATGAACATAGATGCAAAAATCCTCAATAAAATTCTGGCCAATAGACTGCAACAACACATCAGAAAGATCATCCACCCAGACCAAGTGGGATTCATCCCTGGTATGCAGGGATGGTTCAATATTCGCAAAACAATCAACGTGATACACCACATTAACAGACTGCAGAAGAAAAACCATATGATTATCTCACTAGACGCAGAGAAAGCATTCGATAAAATTCAACACCCTTTCATGATGAAAACCCTAAGCAAACTGGGTATAGAAGGCACATTCCTCAATACAATCAAAGCAATTTATGAAAAACCCACGGCCAATATCCTATTGAATGGGGAAAAGTTGGAAGCATTTCCACTGAGATCTGGTACCAGACAGGGATGCCCACTCTCACCACTGCTATTCAATATAGTGCTGGAAGTCTTAGCCAGAGCTATTAGGCAAGAAAAAGAAATTAAAGGGATACAAGTTGGGAAGGAAGAACTCAAACTATCCCTCTTTGCAGACGACATGATTCTTTATTTAGGGGACCCAAAGAACTCTACTAAGAGATTATTGGAACTCATAGAAGAGTTTGGCAAAGTAGCAGGATATAAAATCAATGCACAAAAATCAACAGCCTTTGTATACACAGACAATGCCACGGCTGAGGAAGAACTGCTAAGATCAATCCCATTCACAATAGCTACAAAAACAATCAAATACCTTGGAATAAATTTAACTAAGGACATTAAAGATCTCTACAATGAAAATTACAAAACCTTAAAGAAAGAAATAGAAGAGGATACCAAAAAATGGAGAAATCTTCCATGCTCATGGATTGGAAGAATCAATATCATCAAAATGTCCATTCTGCCAAAAGCAATTTACAGATTCAACGCAATACCAATCAAGATACCGAGGACATTCTTCTCAGATCTGGAAAAAATGATGCTGAAATTCATATGGAGACACAGGAGACCTCGAATAGCTAAAGCAATCTTGTACAACAAAAACAAAGCCGGAGGCATCACAATACCAGATTTCAGGACATACTACAGGGCAGTTGTTATCAAAACAGCATGGTACTGGTACAGAAACAGATGGATAGACCAATGGAACAGAATAGAAACTCCAGAAATCAATCCAAACACCTACAGCCAACTTATATTTGATCAACGATCCAAAACCAGTCCCTGGAGTAAGGTCAGTCTGTTTAATAAATGGTGCTGGGAAAACTGGATTTCCATGTGCAGAACCATGAAGCAAGACCCCTACCTTTCACCTTACACAAAAATCCATTCAACATGGATTAAAAATTTAAACCTACGACCCGACACCATCAAATTACTAGAGAGCATAGGAGAAACCCTGCAAGACATAGGTACTGGCAAAGACTTCTTGGAAAAGACCCCAGAAGCACAGGCACTGAAAACCAAAATTAACTACTGGGATTGCATCAAATTGAAAAGTTTCTGTACTGCAAAAGAAACAGTCAGGAAAGTGAATAGGAAACCGACAGAATGGGAAAATATATTTGCAAACTATGCAACAGATAAAGGGTTGATAACCAGAATCTACACAGAAATTAAGAAACTCCACAACATCAAAACAAACAACCCACTTAAGAGATGGGCCAAGGACCTCAATAGACATTTTTCAAAAGAGGAAATCCAAATGGCCAACAGACACATGAAAAAATGTTCAAGATCCCTAGCAATCAGGGAAATGCAAATCAAAACCACAATGAGGTTTCACCTCACCCCGGTGAGAATGGCTCACATTCAGAAATCCACCAACAATAGATGCTGGAGAGGATGTGGGGAAAAAGGGACACTAATCCACTGTTGGTGGGAATGCAAACTGGTGAAGCCACTATGGAAGTCAGTCTGGAGATTCCTCAGAAACATGAATATAACCCTACCGTTCAACCCAGCCATCCCACTCCTTGGAATTTACCCAAAGGAAATTAAATTGGCAAACAAAAAAGCCGTCTGCACAGCAATGTTTATTGCGGCTCAATTCACAATAGCTAAGACTTGGAACCAACCCAAATGCCCATCAACAGTAGACTGGATTAGGAAATTATGGGACATGTACTCTACAGAATACTATACAGCAGTCAAAAACAATGAAATCCGGTCACTTGCAACAAAATGGAGGAATCTGGAAAACATCATGCTGAGCGAATTAAGTCAGTCCCAAAGAGACAAATATCATTTGTTTCCCTTGATTGGCGATGACTAACTGAGCACCAAAGGGGAAACCTGTTGAAGTGAAATGGACACTATGAGAAACAGTGACTCGATCAGATCTTGTGCTGACTGTTGTTGTACAATGTAATACTTTATCCATGGTAGTATTTTTTTTTTTCTTTATCCTAGTACTAGAGGTTGAACTCTGTAATTAACACACAATTATTCTTAGGTGTTTAAATTTTAACTGAAAAGTGATCTCTGTGAAATATAAGAGTGGGAATAAGAGAGGGAGGAGAAGTAAAACTTGGGACAGGCTCAATCGGAACGGCCCCAAATGATGGAGTTATAATTGTGCCAGGGGTTTCCAATACAACCCCATCAAGGTGGCATGTACCAAGGCCATCTCATTAGTCCAAGTGATCAATTTCAGCTCACAATTGATCACACTGATAGGTCTAAGAGCCAAAGGGATCACACAAACAAGACTAGTGTCTGCTAATACTAACTGATAGAATGAAAAAGGGAGAGAATGATCCAACATGGGAAGCAGGATACACAGCAGACTCATAGAATGGCAGATGTCCTAAATAGCACTCTGGCCTCAGAATCAGCCCTTAAGGCATTCGGATCTGGCTCAAGAGCCCATGAGAATATTTTAGGCATGGAAAGCTAAGACACTCTGGAAAAAACAGAAGACCTAAATGAAAGATCTCTGCGAGTGAGATCCCAGTGGAAAGAACGGGGCCATCAAAGAAGGAGGTACCTTTCTCTGAAGGGAGGAGAGAACTTCCACTTTGACTATGGCCCTGTGGGAATAAGATCGAAGTTGGCTAACCCTAAAGGCTTCCATAGCCTCGGCAACTCATGACCAGAGCCTAGGGAGATTACTGACGCCATAAACAAGAGTGTCAAATTGTTAAATCAACATCAGGAGTCACTGTGTACTTACGTCTCATGAGGGATCTGTCCTTAACGTGTTATCCAATGTGAAGTGATGCTATTACTAGTACTGAAACAGTATTTTTACACTTTGTGTTTCTGTGTGGGTGCAAACTGATGAAATCCTTACATAGTATATATTGAATCGATCTTCTTTATATAAAGATAATTGCAAATGAAAAAAAAATCTTGGTGTTAAACTGGAAATTGCATAGACAATTAATCAATTTTTTTAAAAAAAAAAATCATGTAGGATCTCTGTCCTTAATGTGCTGTACATTGTGAATTAATACTATAACTAGTACTCCAACAGTATTTTCACTTTGTGTCTCTATGCGACGGCAAACCGTTGAAATCTTTACGTAAGATGTACTAAATTGATCTCCTGTGTATAAAGAGAATTGAAAATGAATCTTGATGTGAATGGAAGGGGAGAGGGAGCGGGAAAAGGGGAGGGTGGGGGGAGGGAGGGAAGTTGTGTGGGGGGGGAGCCATTGTGGTCCATGAGCTGTTCTTTGGAAATGTATATTCTTTAAATAAAAGCTTTATAAAAAAAAAAAAAAATTTCAACAGTTGCACCCACACAGAAACACGAAGTGTAAAGTACTGTTTGAGTACTAGCTATAGCATTAATTCACATTGTACAACACATTGAAGACAGAGATCCTACATGAGGAGTAAGTGCACAGTGACTCCTGTTTTTGACTTAACAATCCACACTCTTGTTTATGGCATCAGTAATCACCCTAGGCTCCAGTCATGAGTTGCCAAGGCTATAGAAGCCTTTTGAGTTCGCCAGCTCTGATCTTATTTAGACAAGGTCATAGTCAAAGTGGAAGTTCTTTTCTCCCTTCAGAGAAAGGTACCTCCTTCTTTGATGGCCCGTTCTTAAATGGAGAAATCTTTTAAAAATAAATAATAGTAATAATAATAATGTGGAGAATGGTTTCACACAGTGTCAATAAACTTGACCCTCTTGACATTCTTTCAAAATGATAAAATGGAAAATTTTATATTTTGTGTAGTTTCTAATAATTGAAAATAAAATATAAATACCAAGTGTAATGTAAATAATAAGCTATAAAATAACCAAGTTACTTAAATGAGGAACAGATTATTCTCTGTATATTGCTGCATGGTATTGGCAACATGGGTCTACATGTTTTATCTGATATGAAACTACCCTATTTGTGTGTTTGTGCATGTGTGTGTGTGTGTGTGTGTTGTGCAAAGCCAATGAGAGTTATGGTTGTGAGCATCTGCTTTATACTGGGAGCAATTTTTGACTCCCTCCAAGGTCTTTTCAAAGAAAGGATTGATTCCTGAGACTTCATTTCTTCAGGCAGTCACCTCTTGGGTTTGCCACATGCATGAGGCCCTCTCCTGGCCCTAGCTGGAGGGATCTACTGCCCATGTTATATCCAGAGAAGCTGGGGCAGGGCAGTCCCTTGCTGGAATGGGACGTGGCCCAAAATAGGATCCCGAATGTTGGATTATGGTATAATATAAAATAGGGCTTGAAGCTATCGAGTAGAGAAAATTTTTTTTTTAATTACACGTGAGTCAACGTAACCATTGGATGGTCATTCTCAGACCAGGGGAAAGAGCGTGGAGCAGGAGTTACAGCAAGGAGGTAGGAAACAGGAAGGAGCAGAAACGTCCCTACAACCAACGTGTGCCGCACAGCTTCTCCCCAGGGAAGCCACACCCTAAACTCCTTGTCCTGAAGGACTGAGTGAGGAAGGAATGAAGCCCGCAGCAATGGAGAAGAGTGCACATCACAGTCAAGGATTATGGCTGGCTCCTTTGTTTGTGCAAAACACACTTTAGCGTATTTAGTAAATGGAGTTGGGGAGCTACATTCATAAAGTAAAACAGTGGTACCAGAGGCTAGAGGGAGGGAGAAGCAGCCTTAGTGAAGGGGTGTGCAAAGTTCTGCTCACTGGTTTTGCAGTGTGAATCTATTTCAGTCTCCTGAACTACATACTCAGGAATCAAACTGAGAGCAGAGTCGGGCATGGTCTTGCACAGAACTTTCAGGTTTCACCTGCAGAAGAGAGGGTCTCCATAGATTACTGACAGGACTTGCCCTGCGGCCAGGGACGCGGGGGCTCCCAGGTGGGCGGCGGGAGGCTGTAGAGGCTGGCGTCCCCCGGCAGGGGCTGCGGGGCCGGCGGGGCAGGGCGGGCACTGGGCGGCCGGCGGGGCGGGAGGGAGGGAGGCGGCGCCCTCGCCCCCGCAGCCCCACGGCCCGTCCCACTGCCAGCAGGCGGCGGGCGGCGGGGCCGGGGCAGCGGCACTGGAGGCGGCGGCGGCTGCGCGGGGCTCCGGCTGCGGCGGGCGCGCGGGGCAGGGGTCAGCGCTGTCCCTGCGGAGGCGAGAGGGGCCGTTCCGGGGAGGCTGCCGCCCCCGCCGCCCCCGCCGGGCTGGCCGCCCTGCCCGCGCCCCCTCCCGGCCCTGCAGGCACAAGGAAGGCCTTATTGCTTCTGATCAGAGACCGGGGCGGGCAGGGAGGGGGGGAGGGGTCTTGGGGCAGCCCCGGGGCACCGGCCCCTCCCGCTTCTGACCTGCGTGCCTGGCCCTGGTGCCCTCTGGGGCGCCCTGGGCTGAGGTTGGGGTCAGGGGCCTGTCTCTGAGCTGCCCCGTGGGCTCCCTGGCTGGGCGGCACAGCCTCCTCTTCCAGGAATGCCTCCGGGAACACCTGGGCTGGGGGGGGGGTTGCATAGAGACCTGGGGGGCAGGGGTCCAGTCCCCCCAGAGTGAGCTGGGTGTGGGGTCTGATGGGCCCCCTCACCACTCCCGGCACCCTGGGTGGGAGCTGAGGCTGGGTTTTGGGGATCCCTCCCGGAGTGGGAGGAGGGGGCAGTGAGGAGGGTCAGGCACAGGGCTCCAGGCTCTCAGAGAGAGACAGAGAGAGAGAGAGAGAGAGAGAGAGAGACAGAGACAGAGAGAGAGAGAGAGAGAGAGAGAGAGAGAGAGAGAGGCGAGCAGGTGTTTTCCACCGGGACTCCACGCACGCACCACCGACCCACTTCCCCAACCGCTGCAGACACCAGGCCGCCTCTGTCCCTTTCAGCCTCTGTCGGGGGGCATGGCCACCGGCCCAGCCCCCACCCCACCCCCCAAGCCAGCCCGGCGTCCCCGCCCCCGAGTTAAAGCTTGCGCCCTGAGCCTCCGTCCTCGGGCCGCGGGACTTCCAGCTGCTCCGGCCTGATCTGTTTGCGCTTCATGACGTTGTTGGGGGCCAGCAGGGACCCCGGGGCGCTTGGGGCGCTCGGCGCCGTGGCCGCCCGGCCCGCTGCCCTTGGCCTTGGCGGAGGACTTCTCGGAGGCGGCGGCGGCGGCAGGGTGCAGTCCGGAGCCCTCGGCCGGTGCCTCCTCGCGGCTGCCGGCTTCGCGCTCGCTCCGGGCGTGGTGCTCCGCATGGCATTGGCGTTCCTCCTCCTCGTGCCGTCGCCGCTGCTGCTGGTACCGGTGCTGGGTCTGGGCCTGGAGCTCCTGTCTCTGCCGGGATGGAAGGAGCCGCCCTGAGGGGGTCCGGGGGAGAGGGCGCAGGGCTTCCTGCGGGGGTGGGAAGCGCTCCAAACGCTTATTAGGCACCAGCTGTATCTCTGGACTCTGGCAGGTGCTTTTTGGGAATTCGCTGGCCACCAGCTGCGTCCATGGCCTCCCAGGAGCTTCGAGAGCAGCCTGCGCCAGCCAGATGGAACCGGGAATGCACTGCACCCGCAGCCCCCGTGGAGTTGCGGTCATTTAGGGAGTGGTTATTTAAAAAGATAAAAACCCATGGACACGGAGAAAAAAAGAAAAAGAACTTGGCCTGCGAGCACTAGCACACCTCCATGGGCAGGGAACCGCACACTCAGAGTAAAGCCAGCTTTAGCTAATTGTTTCAGCTTACCTCGATTTCCCTTTCATGACCTTTCCAATGGAAGAAGGACTGACACACAATAAAATCATCGAGTGGACATGAAGAAAGCAGTACAGAACTCAAGTTCGTACAAATACTCATCTCCTGAATAATTAAATATTGGCTGAGATTAGAAGCAAAGACAAGTAAATACTTTGAGAAAGTTTTAGTAAGTGTTTGATTATTTTTAAAATAAATTCATTTATTTATATAAAGAGGACATTTCTTGTACTTCATATATACAGTTCTAAGTACCAAATGATACTTCCCATGGTCATGCCTCCCTTCCCATCCCTTCTCCTTCCTTTCTTGTTTTCTTTTGATTTTTGCAATGACATACTTTCAATGTACTTTATAGCCACAAGCTAATCCTCCACTAAAGAATTAAAGACCACTGTTCCTAAGAGTATAGAAAAAGGCTATAAACAATAACCAAATCTCAAGATGTCAATTTCAATCAGGTACATTATATTTTTGTGATGTATATATTAGTGAACACAAGTCAGAGAAAATACATATATTGGTCATTTTTGGATTGCATCATTTCACTAAGCATAATTGTGTGTAATTGTGCCTTTTTGCTGCAATAGTCGGTTTCATTCATTTTTATGCCTGAATAGTAGTTATATATATATATATATATATGCCACAATTATATATATGCCGCATTTATACATATAAATACACGTACACATTTTCTTTATCTAGTCACCAGTTGATGGACAATTGGGCTGATTCCATATCTTAGCTATTGTGAATTGAGCTGCTATGCATATGGGGGTACAGATAATTCAGATATCTTTTTCATACGCTGATTTCATTTCCTTTGGGTAAATTCCCAGGAGTGGGATGGCTAGCTTATATGGTAAACCAATTTTAAAATTCTGAGGAACCACTATACTGTCTTCAATAGTGAATGTACTAGTTCACATTCCACGAACAGTGTATTAGGGTCCCTTTTTCTCTTGGTATACTACTCTTGAAAAACAGGTAACTTCCAAGGCAAGTAGTCCCGGTGAGTTTTCTTGAAAAAGCACATTCTAAGCAGCGTGTTATAAATATTAATGAAGTTACTCTGAACACTAAGTAGTAATATAAACTTTTTCAAATATCTAGTAAGAGAATATTTTACAAAAACTGACCTCCTTCTGAAAATTAACTTGCTAGGAAATCACCAATTTAAAATAATATTAACTTTATAGACTCCTTAGAAAGATACCATCTTTCATTTGAAAAGCTTATAGCAGCAGTGTGACAAATGAAATTTGCTAGCACTGAGTGACAGTTTTGACCAAGGATCTCTTTTATATATGATATTTTGAAATTATTTTGGTTTTACTTGTCAAAACTTGTATTCTAAAATAACACAATTAGGAAAACTGGACCTCACTTGAAGAAAGAGAATGCACTGCTTTCTCTATAAGGCCTCCATTTCCCTCCTGATTCTTGAGTTTTCTAAACACATTAATGAAACTCCACCACCTGGAAGTCTTGCTTTAGTTGACACCTGTTACACATGAGTTTGCTTTTTTATATGTGCTGTCTCAAGAAATTGTCTCCCTTTAGGTGATTCCACTTCCCAGGCAAGACTCTGCACACCAGAAGCCCTCAGACTCCTGCCTGGTCCTTTCTTGCCCACATCAGTGATTTCAATGATCCACTGTAGTGGTTCTGGCTCCTAGTGTGTCTTCTCCAGCCTAGGGGTTGCTCTTGAGCTTCAGTGATATGGATTCATCTCCAGCTGATCAAATTTGTTCTAAGCTTGTCATCTCCTTATATGTCATCTCCTTATATAAAGTTTGTATATTTTCTGTTTCGTGTCACTCCCACCTGCCCCACTGAGTAATCAAATACAAAACACAACAGAACTTGTTTTTCCCTCCCAGTATTATTCCACACCTAAACAATAATCAAGGCTCATCAATTTCCTTCCTAAATTACTTTCTTCTTGATGTTGAGATGTAATTCCTATACCATATAATTCACCCATTTAGAAATTGTAGTCAGTAGTCCTGGGGCAGGTATGCGTGCTCCGAGCTCCTTCGCAGAGATCAACTGTGATGGGAGCACACTCCAGGGAGTGAGAGCACACGGTGGGGCAGAGCAGGAGAGAGTGGCCCACTGAAGGACCTTGGTGCTTAGGCATGCGGGAGCTGAAGAGTTTGGCTTCTCTTGCACTCCTTTGAAAACTGCCTGCTCTTGACTACTGAGTCCCCTCTGAGCCTTCCCCCACTGTGCTTGAGGCCCAGGGCCCAGCTCGTGGGCAACGTGGGAAGCTCATGACAATGTGGCTGCTGTCCTTGAGCGCCCGCTGGGTGCCATAAACTGCTGTTAACCAAACATGCTGATCATGGTTAACATGAAACATGTCCCCCTTATATAAATAAATAAATAACAAAACACTGCTTTGCAATTTCTTTTTTTTTCTCTTTTAGGAACTTTTATTTAAAAAAATTATCATTAATATATAGACATTGCATTCTCTCAAAAAATTCTACAATTATACAGCTGTTTTTTCCATTTTTGCATAGGAAATTATTACCCAAAAAAGGAGGAAAAAAAGCAAAACAGCAACCAATTTATGTTTTTATGTAGGTATGTTTAACATATAACTTATATATATTACATGCTACAGAGTTACACAGAGAGAAGAGGCAGAGAGAGAGAGAGAGAGAGAGAGGTCTTCCATCCATTGATTCACTCCCCAATTGGCTGCAATGGTCAGAGCTGCGCCGATCCGAAGCCAGGAGCCAGGAGCTTCTTCCAGGTCTCCCACTTGTGTGTAGGGACTCAAGGACTTGGGCCATCTTCTACTGCTTTTCCAGGCCATAGCAGAGAGCTAGATCAGAAGAGGAGTAGCTGGCTCTCAAACTGGAGCCCATATGGGATGCCGGTGCTTCAGGCCAGGGTGTTAACCCGCTGTGCCACAGTGTCAGCCCTGATAAACAATATTTTTAAAATAAAATTAAATTTTCATTTCAATTAAGACCCCTTTTGACATGGTGCTTATGGAGTCTGCCCATTGGTTAGCAGCATGATCCTCCTGATAGATATAAGCGTGCATTACCTAAATAGTGATTTTGAAAACATAATATATTCAGGAAAAAGTATTATTCTCTCCATCGCACCCCATATATGTTGGTGAAGAGGTGATTTTTCAGCAAATTCTACTTTCAAAGTATATTAGCATATATTGTTTGGACATCTAAATAAAGAAATCCTCTCATACTGTTACATGGATTAGTTCTTCCTGGAATAGGCAGAGGCTAGGGAGAGAATTTTTTTTTTTTTTTTAAAGGGAGAATAGCCTGGCTTGGAGTCTGAACTTTCAACTATTGAGATTAAATTCAGACTGTCAATTATCTAAAGCTAGCTTAGAGTTAGGTGAAAAATTATTGAGCTATCATTTAATTAATTTGTTTGTTGCTATTGACAGATGAAAGTGTATGTAAGAAATAAAGTATATGTTTGCGCATGAATTGGGGCTCTAACTTTGATCCAGCAGTAAATATTGTTAGGCTGGTTTTTGTCCCTGTATAAGTACTCATTTGCATTTATTTGGTCTTTTGTGAATAAAACGTTTTACGATAAATTTTGAAAGACCCCCCCCCCATATTTATCCTGAGCTTCTTAGATAGAATCATTAACTTTAAGTTCACAGTTTAGGTGAAGAGTCACTATTAATGCAGATATAATAATAATATATGATGTAGTTGCTTGGGGACCGGTGCTGTGGCATAGCAGGAAAAGTTGCTGCAGGTGCTGTGCCTTAGCAGGTAAAGCCACTGCCTGCAGTCCCTGCATCCCATATGGGCACCGGTTCAAGTCCCGGCTGCTCCACTTCCAGTCCAGCTCTCTGCTATAGCCTGGGAAAGCAGGAGAAGATGGTCCAAGTCCTTGGGTCCCCACACTGGCATATATGACCTGGAAGAAGCTCCTGGGACCTGGCTTCGAATCGGCCCAGCTCTGGCCATTGCAGCCATTTGGGGAATGAACCAGTGGATGGAAGACTGACCTTTTTCTCTCCCCCCAGTCTCTCCTCTCTGCCTCTGTAACTCTGCCTTTCAAAAAATATAAATAAATCTTTAAAAGGTTAAAAAAGAGATACAATTGCTTAATTCATGGCACTGACCAATAATGCTATGGCATTTCAGTTACTGGAACTATCGAGGATAGTTAGAGCTCACTGTGCGTTTGGCAAAGATAAATTCCCAATAATAATCATAGTGGTAAACATATTCATGGTGTGTGAATAATTTGTTTCCATAGACTTCAACTGAGAAAGGAAGGAAATATGATGGGCAGAACAACCAAGATGAATACTTATTGCTACGATGAACTAATGAATATAAGACACTTGTAGGAATTTTCATTTCTGTATTGGACAGAGACTGAAGATTAAGGGTTTTACTTACCATTATGATAGGTTATAGATATGTGACAAAAAAGAATAAATAAAAGAACTACCACTGATGGACAGGGGTAGGGCATTTTGTTATCCAGAGTATCTATGGATGTGTCACCAAATAAATATCAACCATGGTGCATAATCTTGATAATAGGCTCAAAGCTGAGATTAGTGTTACTGATGAGATCTGCAAGAGCCCACCTGTCATGGTACTCAGGGATCCTGACGTTAACGGGGTGGGCTGACACTTGCACAGCACTGTGCATCTTCCCAGCTCTAACCTCATTTCCAGAATGCCTGCTAGTTTACTGCAGCTCTGGAAACATCTAGCTTGCTATGAATTTTGCCACCATGCTACTGACTGACATGAATATTAATTTTGGGAATAAAAGGTGAGCCACTAACTTGATACTGGGCTGAGGCCCAAGACCAAGATAGAAGGACCCACATGGGAAAGTGTTTTGAAACTGTGCTTGACATTCACACAATAGCTAGAAATGTCCATTTCTGCTGAGCTAGCATTTATTTTCCCTGATAAATGTCATACCCTCTGCTTCCATGATCGTGTGTCATTCCAGCATATGTCTAAAGAACCTAAAACCTCTTAGAATAACTTTCAATCATGATACATATTTGAAGTTATTGATATGTTTATTCCACCAGCTCATTGTGACTGCTGAAATGAAGAAGGTGAAAAGTATCTCCAAAAAAAAAAAAAATGGACAAAATCAACTACTTGCTTCAGATTCCATTTGAATGTTAATGTGTAAAAACCCAGATTAAATTAATCTTTACTGTCACAGTCGCACTTGGTAAATGGATCATAGTTTCATCTTCCTATGATAAGTGACCCTTGACAGCAATTTAAAGTCTTAATAAGGGTTTTTAAAGAACACAACTAACTACAGGTGCAGCCTCTTTGTATTGGAGCTCAACATTAATTCACAAATTGTTTTGCTTTATATTTCAGATTTTGTAAACTTTCAAGAACATTTTCCATGTTTCAAAATCTCTATACAGTAGAATAAAATTTATTTACCTTCAAAATCATTGTTTTGGAGTTTTGCTGTAATAGTAGGATAAAGGATTTTTGTAAAACAATTAAAAAATCAAATAATTTACTGTTTTTTTTTAATTACATGGATAGTAATCATTTAATTCTCTATCTCCAGCTTTTCTCAGAAACAGGCTTCTTGGGGACATGGCATAACAGGGGCAATCAGAGAACAATTGTGGAGAAATATTCCTGAAGCACCATTGAGCCATGAAACAAAGGAATAATAGCAATAGTAACAATTCAAAAATAAATTCAAGCTTGAAATTTATATCACACATCCAAGTAAAAGTATTATTCTAAATTACAGTAGCTATACATGACTGTGCTTCTCCAACTTCAATGTGCCTGGACCTGCAGCCCAGGTAGAGATCAAGAGTTTGGATTTATAGTAACATCACTGTGATATTGGTATGCTGATCTGTGGTCCACATTTGGATAACCATAGCATAGAATACACATATATTCATAGGATATTTTAATTTCACTTGAAGATGATACAATACTATTTTAGGAAACAGAGCTGTATTCATGCAGGCAGATACAGTTTGTCAAAATATGAATTAGGAGCAGGTGATGTGTCATAGTGGATTAAGCTGCTGCATGGTACTCCCATGTCCCATATAGCATGGACAGATCGACCTAGCTATGCTACTTCCTGTCTAACTTCCTGCTAATTCAGCTGAGAAGCAGGGATTGTTGGATCAAGTGCTTAAGTTCTTGTCCCCCATGTGGGAAACCTGAGTAGAGTTCCTGACTCCTGGCTCCAGCCTAACCCAGTCCCAGTGGTTGTGGCAATATGGGGAATGAATCAACAGCGGGAAGATCTCTTTCTTATTGTCACTTCGTCACTCTGCCTGTCAAATAATTAAAGCTTTTAAAAATATAATGAATTAGGAGCTGGCACTGTGACACAGTGGGTTAATTCTCCAACTGTAGCGCCAGCATCCCATATGGGCACTGGTTCTAGTCCTGGCAGCTCCTTTTCTGATCCAGCTCTCTGTTATGGCCTGGGAAAGCAGTAGAAGATGGCCTAAGTCCTTGAGTCCCTGTACCTGAGTGGGAGACCTGGAAGAAGCTCCTGGTTCCTGACTTCGAATCAGCACAGCTCCAGCCATTGCGGCCAATTGGGGAGTGAACCAGTGGATGGAAGACCTTTCTGACTCTACTTTTCACTGTCTATAACTCTACCTCTCAAAAAAATATAAGGAATTAGCCATGTAAATTCAAATACTTTTGTCTGTCTACTGTTCAATTCTAGTTTTAAATTTGCAACATAGGCTTAATCTCATATGAGATTTGCCTCAGAAAGAATCCCTAAATGAAACCTATTAGTCTTATAAAGTTAAGGAGATAAAAACAATGTCTAAATATAACAAGAAAAATATACATACTCCTAAAGGTATTGATAGTATTACTTTTTGTTGCATAGAAGAGGATATCTCATTTTATAGTTTCAAGGAGGATTTAAAATAAAGATTTGGAGCATTATAATTTATCCTGAGCAGTTATTACCAATCATTTATTTTTATTTTCAGCACCAAATCTGATGAAATGTGGAATAAGTCTGTATTCATTTGTAGTCTTGCCTTTATTTGTAATTAAAATTCAAATCCAGATGTTGAGATACTCAGAAAACTAAATTTTTGATGTTATTGCAATGCTTTTGTTTTCCAAAGAGAAAAAATTATTATCATTGTTATTTGTGCATTATCCATTTTCCTAGCTCCTGCATTCAACTAATTGTTTAAAAAGAAGTATTCTTAACATTGATACTGCCTGTGTGTTTATTACCTGAATGTTCCTCACCAAATATCTTCTTATTAGATTAATTAGAATGATAATCATATTTAATTTTCAATTCTATTATCTTTGTTTATATAATCAGGAATAGTGACAAAAACCTGAGACCTCCAAGACCATGCTCCCAGTTAACAGAAGACTTAGCACAAAGAACTAGCATCTCTTTAATTGCTTACTTTACAGATAAGTCATATATAATCATATGGTAAAGACAGAGTAATGTGTATTGATTATGAATTTAAATTTATCTGAGCTATTGGATTTTCATTTTAGAAATGTGTGCTTGGGATATGAGGTTGTCCCCAATCTTCAAAGAGCAGAAACACAAATTAAAGAGAGAGAAAATGAAAAAAATATTTTAAACCACATTAAAATGTTATTCTATCATTTAAAAACTATGAATCAATGTATTTAAGGAATTGTAAGTTTTTTAAGGAAAATACTTTCATATATTATGTGTCTAATGACTTACACATAATAGAAGAAATTTTTACATTTTTAAGAAAATTATAGTCCTTAGATTTCTTCCTTTAAATAAGGTTTTCATTTTAGACTAGGTTCATATAAAGATCACAAATATGGTAAAAAGTTCTCATATCCTCCTACAGTTTTCTCTAATCTTAACATCTGAACTTAGGGCAGTATGTTTGCCATACTTAATGAAGCAAATTTATATATTATCAACTAAAACTGACACTGTGTATTTCCTTGGTTTTTACCCAATTTTATTTCCCTACTCAAGTACTTGAGTCCCTGCCACTCTTTTGGCATACCTGGATGGAGTTCTACCTGGTGGAACATTTCTCTACCTCACTTGCTTCTATCCTGTCTTAAAAATAAATAAAAATGGCTGGCACCATGGCTCAATAGGCTAATCCTCCACCTTGCGGTGCTGGCACACCAGGTTCTAGTCCCGGTCGGGGTGCCAGATTCTGTCCCGGTGCCCCTCTTCCAGGCTAGCTCTCTGCTGTGCCCAGGGAATATAGTGGAGGATGACCCAGGTGCTTGGGCCCTGCACCCCGTGGGAGACCAGGAGAAGCACCTGGCTCCTGCCTTCGGCTCAGCACAGTACACCTGCCACAGTGCGCCAGTTGCAGCAGCCATTGGAGGGTAACCAACAGCAGTGGAAGACCTTTCTCTCTGTCTCTCTCTCACTGTCCACTCTGCCTGTCAAAAAATAAAATAAAAAAATAAATAAAATTTGAAAGAAACAATGTTCTAAACTGCACATTATAATTTAATAATTTATTTGTTATAACTTATTTGAAGTTGATTACAGGCCAAAATGTAAAAGCTAAAACTACACAGATGAGAGCTTTGCAAGATATAATCCTTGGATGGCAGTTTTTTCTCTTAGTACTTGGGCTATATCACACCATTCTCTCTTAGCCTGCAGGGTTTCTGATGAGAAGGCTGCTGTGAATCTAATTGGAGATCCTCTGAAAGTAATCTGGTGTTTCTCTCTTGCACATTTAAGAATCTTCTCTTTATGTTTTACTATGGTGAGTTTGATTACAATGTGTCATGGTGAGGATCTTCTCTGGTCAAGTCTATTGGGAGTTCTGTGTGCTTCTTGTCCTGAGGTCTCTTTCTTTCTCCAAACTTATGAAGGTTTCTACTAGTATCTCACTAAAAAGGCCTTCTAATCCTTTTCTCTCACCATGCCTTCAGGATCTCCCAGAACCCGAATGTTGGGTTTTTTAATAGTATCCTGTAGATTCCCAACAATATGTTTTAGATTTCTAACTTCCTCTTCTTGTCTTTGGTTTGACTATATACTTTGCTGTGTTCTGTCTTCTAAGTCTGATATTCTCTCTTCTGCCTCACTGATTCTGTTTTTAAGGCTCTCAACTGCATTTTTATTTGTTCTATTGAAATTTTCATTTCATTTTGATTTCTCTTCAATATCTCAATTTCATGTTCTATTGAATTCTTCATTTTATTTTTTTCTGCCTTAAGATTTCAGTTTCATGCAAGAGATTTTCTTCCATGTCCTGTATGGATTTCAGTAGTTTGTATGTTTGATTTTGATTACTTCTGTGTAATCTTATGATCAATTTTTGAGTTCCATTTCTTGCATTTCTTCTATCTCATTGTCTTCATAATCTAGGATTGAAGTGTTGTGTCCTTTTGGGAACGTATTGCTGTCTTTCTTATTCTTGTTTCTTAGATTGTTGCATTTGTTGTTTGGAATTTGTGGAAATATTTGTTGGCTTCTTCTTCTTTTGTTTTATCCGCTGTGGCGGCTTTTATTGTTGTACTATGACTCTGGAGATAAGTGGACTGTCTGCTTTTTCAGTGAATCTCTAGAGGCTTAAAGAGGGTGTGGCCAGAGAGCTCTGTTCAGTTCTCCAGGGTTAAGGGCATGCCTAAGGTGACACACCCAGGTTTGCTGTTGTAAATCTTTTCTCTTTTTTGAATCAGAAGGGATGTATATTCTGCTCAGCTGAGCTCTTCTCGATGGAGACCAGTTCCTGAGCACTAGCCCTAGTTGGTATAATATTTGTCTGCTCTGTCCCAAGGACCACACAAAGCATCTGTGCAGTTCTCAGTGTAAGTTACAATTCCCCAGCACTGTCTCCCACTGGGTAGCCAGGACCACCTGAGCTTGTGGCATCTCCCACTGAGACTGCTCAAAGTACCACCCACACTGTGAGTCCTCCCACACGCCCTGTTTTTTTATTCCACAGTCTCAGTTCAGAAGCTTCACACAGTCAAAGGCTCCTAGCTGCTAGTTATTTCCTCCCACCAGAGTCAGGAGTCTCCACTTGGCTGATTGCTGGGAGCAGACACTAGCTGGCGCAGCTGGTATGTATTTCCAAAACGGCACCTGCTCTATTGGTTTGTATGCCATTGCAAGGTGACTGGAGAGAGAGAACTGCGTCCATACCATTATTTATTTATTTTTTCTCTCATCTAGTTTGGCTGGTACACTTTCCCCCATGGGGCTTCAAGCCTCATTCCCTTTAAGCTCTCCTTGCTGCTCTTTCAAGAGTGGCCAAGGCTATTGCGGTCCTGTCTCACCTCACTCTCCAGCACTGGTGTGTAGGCTCTCAGCTGTTGGAGTCCTGAGTCATGGGTGGGTGACCACACCCTCCAGATATGTCTACCATGTCCCTCTAATTATGGTAGAGTTTCCTCTGCCATTTCCCCCCCTAACTCTTCCCTGAGACTACACTATCTCCACATTTTTTAAACTATCTTCTTAGGTTAGAGCAGTTAGCTCCCTCCATACTCTGCCCCAATCCATTTGTTGCTTCTTATTAGGAAGGCAAATACTAAGGGGCTGGTACTGTGGCTTAGCAGGTAAAACCCATATGGATGCCAATTTGATTTCCAGCTGCCCCACTTCTGATCCAGCTCTGCTAATGCACCTGGGAAAGCAGCCAAAGATGGCCCAAACTCTTGGGGCCCTGCATCCGTGTGGGAGACCAGGAAGAAGCTCCTGGCTTCAGATCAGTTCATCTTGGGCCATTGAGGCCATTTAAGGAGTGAACCAGTAAATGGAAGCTCTCTCTCTCTTCTCCCTCTAAGTCCCCCTCTCTCTTTCTCTTGGTCTCTCTCTCTCATTCTCTCTGTAATTCTGCTCTTCAAATAAATACATACATACATACATAAATAAAGTTTTAAGTGCAAATACTGTGATGCACAGAAAGGAAAGGAGGGAGAGACATAATTCCTCTGCATAGCGTTTATGAGTTGGAAAACTGGCACATCAATGCATGAATGTACAGGTCAGTTGGGGTCCTGTTGTCAATGCACCTTTATCTGGGCTCAGGGTCCTTAGTGCTCCTTCTTCCTGTGCCCACTGCCTCCTGGAAGCACTCTTGAATGTTCTGTGTACTCCCAGCTGTTTCACAAAAGACTCCTCATGGGACTACCATGAGTGACAGGGAGCAATGAGTCCCACCACCTCGAAGTCCCTTAGCAATGGTGACTACTGCTTCTCCTTTCTGAAATCTGCACAAAGCTTCCTGAGGTGCTGCACACACAGACACGGATGGCTTCTCCATCTCTGCAGGGTGCTCAGCAGGAAACACGGCCCCCTGCTACAACCAACTACAGTCCACTGTGGTCAGAGAAGATGCATGGTATGATTTTAATTTTTTTTTAATTTGCTGAGACTTATTTTATAACTAAACATGCAAATATATTTTAGAGGAAGTTCCACACACTGATGGGAAGAATGTGTATTGTGCAACTGTGGATTGAACAGTTCTGTAGATATTAGGTCCAAGTGGAACATAGTGTCAATTAGCACTGTTGGTTTTGTTGATTTTGTGTAGTTGATCTGTGCATTGATTATAGACAAGTATTAAAATCATACATTAGTACTGTATTCAAGTCTGTCTCTGTTTATTAATATTCATTCATATTTACTTTAAATAGCTGATACACCCTGTACTTGGGTACATATGTTTATTAGTCATATCTTCATGTTGAATTGATTCTTTAATCATTATATAGTGCCTTTCTCACTTAATAATTTTTGTGTTAAAGTCTATTTTTCCAGTATTAGGATGGCTACCCCTGTGCTTTTTTGCCTTGTTAGCATGTGATATACTTTTTTCTTCCTTTTACTTTGTGTCTGTGTATATCTTTGTTGGTGAGATATGTTTCCTGTAGGCAGCAAGCAGATGGGTATTATTTTTTAATCCATTCAGCCAATGTGTATCTTAACTGGAGAGTTAGCACCATTTAAATTCATGGTTACTATTGATAAAGAATGACTTGCCCCTACTATTTTCCCATAAATATTACATTGCATTTCCTTTGTTTTTATTGACAGATTTTCTGCCTTCACATTCTTGCATAATGATGACTATCTTTCTTTGTTCTCATGTGTAACACATCCTTAAGCATCTTTTGCAAGGCTTTTGCAGGCATCTTTTGTAAGATGAGTGGTGACAAATTCTTTCAATCTCTGTTATGGAAGGTGTTTATTTCACCTGCATTCAAAATGAGAGCTTTGCAGGGCACAGTATTCTGAGATGAGTATTTTTTTCTCTTAAGTCTTGGACTATTTTCTCCTAGTCTGTATAATTTTCCATGTGTGTTACATCCCATATGACACTCTTTTTCATACCTTTCTTCAATACCTCTTTCCCCTCAGTCTAGTTACAAACATGTTACCACATTCTGAAAGATCTTTTTCTTTATGCTCTCACCATTGATTACTTCCCAAATTTTCATTGTGTTGCAAAAGATAGGATTTCAGTCTTTCTTATGGCTGCGTATTATTCTGTAATGTATATTTACACATTTCACTTATACAGTTATTGGTTGATGGACATCTGCATTGATTCCATATCTTAGCTAATGCTAATTTAGCTTCTATAAACCTGGGGGCATCACACCCCTTTCATTGGCTGATTTCATTCCCTTTGAGTAAATTCCCAGGAGTAGGATGGCTTGTTCATTGGTATATCTATTTCCAGATTTCTGAGGATTGTCTGTACACTCTTTGATAATAGTTATACCTATTTACATTGCCAACAACAGTTTATTAATGTATGTTTTTTCTCCCATCCTCGCTGCATATTTAGAAATTTTTGAGTTATAGTCACTCTCACTAGCTTGAGGTAAAACCTCATTGTGGTTTTTATTTGCATTTCCCTGATGGCTAGGTGATCCTGGGTATTTTTCCCCAAGTTTGGGGGCTGACATTCTGGCATAATGGGTTAGGCTACTGCCTGCAAGACCAGAATCTCATATGGGCGCCAGTTCAAGTAGCAGCTGTTCCACTTTCAATCCTGCTCCCTGCTACCATGCCTGGGAAAAGCTCAAAAGATGGCCCAAGTTATTGGGTACTTGTGCCCATGGGGGAGATCCAGAAGAAACTCCTGAATCCTTGGTTTGTCCTTGTCCAGCTCTAGACATTGGAGTCATTTAGGGATTGAACCAGTGGATGGAAGACCTCTCTATCTGCATCTATCCCTCTCCCTCTGTAACTCAGCCTTTCAAATAAAATAAATCTTTAAAAAATAAAAATAAAAAATAAAAACACCCATGCTTGTTCTGTTCTCATTCTGCCATCACTTCTCCAGCCAACCGAGTCTGTAGTGGTTTTCTATCACCCATGAATCTCATTATATCTCTATGTTTCCTAAAGAGCCAAGACCTTGCAGGCATAGCCTGCATGCTATCTGGGTGCAGGCAGTGTACTGGGCAGCACAGCACTGTTAGGACCACTGCCTTTACAACCATAGTTGTGGACAACTCCACATCCCAGCTTGGGTAATTTCTTATAAAATTCAAGTTCTTTCCACATTCTCAAAGTGGCTGCTACTAAAATCTCATTCCTTGTTCCCAGTGCTGATTGAAAATAAAAAGCACAAGTTTAAGCATAAAAGAAATAGATAATTTAATCTATTGAGGATGAGAGTATAGCATACTTCTGTCCCAGGATTTGCCACCCTGCTGACAGAGGATGATTTGGGGATTTTAAAGGAGGCTACAAGGAAGGAGGAATCAGGAATAGGGGATCAAAGAACATGGACAGCTGCATGTGACGTGAACCATGATGGATTCTGGCCCCGTTAATCTTTGCACAGCTTTATCTCGCAGGTGTCTCCTCATTCCACAGTGATGACACACTAGCATTCCTCTCCCTGTAATGTAACCAGAAAGGTTATTATTTTTCCACCAGAATCGTTCAGTCCCATAGCAGGAGGAGAGCCATAGATTAAAACATATAACCAACCTGAGTGTGTTTATCTTGGTGAGCTAAGGAGATAGTTTCAGAATTATCAAAGATGTCTACACAGTACTCTGTTTCAGGGGAGGCATGCTTTCCCCCTAGGCAGCTGCAGCTTTCGAGAACTACTTGCCTCAGTAGGAAACTTCTGTTATTTAATAAGCATAGTCCTCTGGCTCTGTCATTTATGACACTTTGAATATAATTGGCCAAGGCCTCAATGTGCCAAATTCAGTCCCCATTCCTAACTGTGGGACAGAGATAATAAGATCCTACCAGTAGAAGAGGTAACTGTGAGGCAAGTTTGGGAAACTGGCAGACTTCTGTATGTTGTTCTATTTTCTTTGAATAAAAAGGAGGCCCAAGTACATCATCGCTAACCTAGGAGCAGCCAAGGCCATCAATATTCCCCTTTCAATGCTGTGGATATTTATTCTTGTGCTTCCTCTAAGCTGCAAGGGATGGGAGAGTGCTTTGAGCTCAGCTTTCTGGGCTAAGATACCTTGTGGCAGTGCTATTGATTCTGCAGTTTCTGGGAGAGTTACTACTTCATATCCAACCCTTGATTTTCCTGTCCTGTGAAGCTGTTTTGATACACGAAGAGTTCCCGATCTGTAACCTGTAAGGGGATATCGGTCAGATCCAGCCTAATAAGACGTATCTGTTACATGACCTATAATCAGTCACATAGTTTCCTCAGGGGAGTCTGAGGGCAAGGTGGATGGATTAAAATATGATTCAGTTTTACAGGACCATTTCAGTTATCAAATAGTACAGGTGAGTTTTCACCATAGGGCCTGAAGTAAGCAGTAAGATCCTTGTCGTTACAGAAGCGGCAGCACATAGTAAGCTGTATGCACTGTGGTGCGATGACCAAAAGTGAGCTCTCTGTCTCCTGCAGTACTTCACAAGTGGCTGTTATTCTCAGACACCGCAGCCAGTCTTTGGTGGAATGTCCACACTTTTGAAATGTATACCATTGGTCATTTTATTTTCCCCAAATGTTGAGTCATTCCTTCCAGTCCTAATCCTTGCTTCTCATGTACAAAGAGGTCAAAGCCCTTTCTCAACACCTCCCTGTGTGTGCTGTAGGTGCTGTCTATAGAATATAGCACTACATGTGAGAATGGCAGCTATCACTTCTAGTTAGCATCTCTCTTTTGAAATCAGGGTACTCTTTAATGGGTATAGCTCTATCAGAGTCTTTTCTGACAGTTACTACCAGGCAACCACACATAATGACCCTCCCTTTAAAACCTCTTGGTTTTAACCTAATTTTGTTTAGGATTAAAACCTGTGATTCCATCTTGATATTTATTTCCCCTTTGTGATCACGATCTTTTGGGGGGCACAATGCTGATCAGCCATCCTGCAGCTAAATTTTACTTATCCCTCATCACCCAGTTAGATTTGACCCAGCTATTGATCTGGTGCCATTTTGGAAGGGAAGTCATGACCAGGAGGCATTTTCAAAGAACAATTTTGTCCCAATTTGAGCAACAGAGAGGTTAAACAAGTGGCTCTCAAACTAAATTTACCTGGAGTCCATTGTTAAACTTAGTTTTGTTTATTCTGTAGGTTCCAATCATCATCTCAAAGTGCCAGGCATTATCCTGCTGAGAATTGTACTTCTGTAGACTTCTTACAGGCAGTAGGCACACAACTCAAATAGGAAAACACCAAGCACAAGATAAATCAGGTTGACATCTTAAAAATAATGAATAGGGATACAATCAAATAGTAGACATGATAACTGACAATTCATGTAAGTACAGCATGAAAGGTTGAGTATCCATGTTAGTCTCAGACCCAGAAAACTCTCGAAGTTAGCAGTCTAAAAACAATGAACAGAGTTACGGTCTAAAAGCAGGTATGTTATAGTTTGTTGATTGGCTATTTGCCTTAAATACAGTAACTAAATTTCCTTTGCCATATAATCTCACACTTGGAAAATTCTCCAAATTAAAAGGCAAATCTATGACAAAGCTAGATTTTTTTAAAGCTACAGTGTCTAGTATTTTGAAATTTTTGGATCTGCTAAAATATGAGAAGCCCATTTACTCAGTGCAAGACTGAAAACCCTACAAGCCAGGCATTTTATGCATGAGATTTAGAGATGCCAATGTTTCCAAATATATTCTGTTATGAGGACAGATTCTGATGAATTCATGAAGACAATCACATTGCCCCCCCCACACACATATACCATATTTATAAAAATTTTTGAATGTTAGAGCAATTAAGTGGAGGGAGTGGAAAGTAAACACTTCTTTGCTGGTTACAGAACACTTTACCAAAATACAGTAAACCACTGAAATCACAGGAACAGTTTTCCTGAACCTAGAAGGTGAAACATTGAAATATTAGCACCAACAACACTTTAAATGAAAGATGGAAATCCCCAGATGTCATTAATTCATTTAGTCTGATTAATTTTTTGTCCTGTTTTACATTAGACACTTTCTAGGTGTTTCAGGATCCCCCCCCCCCCCAAGTTTTGGACATTCTTACCTATTCCGTTGATTTTAAAGCAGTCAGAAATCTGTATTCAAGAACATTGCTTAGGGTTTTAGAGAAGAATCAGAATTGTTGATACAATGTCTCAGAACATATCTGACAGGTTTATGAAACTGTCCCTATTCAATCTCTGGGCCAGTGATGGGAAGGAGTCCCTCAAAGTAACTGTTCAAAATAAGGACACTTTTCATTGTGAAATAATATCCACCCACTTAGAGTGATTTAATCACTTACAGACCTGATGTAGTCATACTTATAGTGATCACCAAATATTGGAAAACGAGTAAACACCCAAAGCAATCTTCCTTATTAACACTCAGCTCTTTGCAAACAATGAGAATTTAACAAAGAAAGTCTTTGACACAAGAAATTACCTTAGTGAAACACAAATGGTTTTCTTGGCCAGGTACCAAGGGGTAAAACCACTAGTATAGAATCAAATTATCCTGTCATCTAGGATTTTAAGATAAAAATTTGCTGTCCAGTCATACTAGAGTCAGAACTGGAGAGGAAAAGAGCATGCAGAAACTGACCTGAAAGCCAAGGAATAGAGTCTGCATTTAAACTACATTCTAGAAGGTGGTCAAAACGATGAAAGGAAAACAGATTACAAGAACCGTGGTACAGCTGGCAGCGATGCGCAGTGGCTGAAGCGGCCACCTGCAATGCTGGCATCCCACATGAGCAGCAGTTCAAGTTCTGTCTGTTACACTTGTGATTCAGCTCCCTGCTAATGGGCCTGAGAAAGCAGCAGAAGATGGCCCAGTACAGTGGCCTCTGCACCCATACGGGAGAGCCGGTGGAGTTCTAGGGTCTTAGCTTTGGCCTGGCCCAGCCCTGGCCTTTTCAGCCATTTGGGAAAGAGAAGCAACAGATGGAAGTTCTCT
Organism: Sylvilagus floridanus; assembly: GCA_949820135.1. Classification (NCBI taxonomy): domain Eukaryota; kingdom Metazoa; phylum Chordata; class Mammalia; order Lagomorpha; family Leporidae; genus Sylvilagus; species Sylvilagus floridanus. The sequence goes on along the minus strand of OX463240.1, from coordinate 17,835,136 downwards.
TTCTTTTTTACTCTGTCTTTAACATAACTATTTTTAAAACCACAAAAACAAAGATGGAACATAATGTATGAATTTCCCCATGGCAACAAGTGGCTCTGGCAGCTGCTGGGATTGTCCCTGTTTCTCCCAGAAGGCAAAACCTCAAAAGCAGGGACTGTTAACACCGACTGAAGTAGCCTCTCCCTCCTCCAACAGCTTGAGTGGGTGGACCTTGGTGCACTGCCACAGCCAATTGTTCTATCCATCTGTCCACTGGCACCTGGCAGCAACAAGGGTGTGAGCATATCTGCCACATTCGCCAAAATTTTGCATCTCTGAAAGTTCCTGGTTCCTGTCCCCAGTGCTCAGTCAAAATACTGATAAGATGTGAGAGTAAGAAAAGATACCGTTCAGTCTAGCAACAGATGAGGGGGTAGAAGACTTCTAACTCCAGAACTACCAATGTGCTGAATAAGGGTGTTTTGGAATTTTTTAAAGGAGCCTGTAAGAAGGTGGGAGTCAGAATATTAGGAGAGCAGGATAGGGACAGCCGTATGTTGTTCTCAGCCGGGCAATAAGGGGCTGGCTGGAGTCACAGCGGCTATCTCATCTAGGTACAGGCTCATCATGCTGAAGTTCCTCACTAGTCAGTAGTGCCAAACTCTTCAGACCAGGGTTTGGATGGCCAGTGGGCTTCAGTGCTTTTGGCTCTGGGCCTAAAATTCCCCTAAATGAAACTCCTTGAGTCTATCCCAGTCATTAAGGTGCTATCTGATTATAACCTTCCAGGGCTGGCTATAAAAGTCCCTCAATTCAGGGAGTCAATGTAAGGAAGGAAGGCTAGAGACAGAGGTCTGATGGTATATAAAATTCAATACATTATTTAGGGTCTCAGTTTCAGCTGTAATAAAAGAATTAAGCTATGAGAAGATGTGCTGAAACACTAAGGATATACAAATATTGATTTTTAAATCCCTTATGTATCTTTCTGTCCACGTCGCATTTGTAATTGATTACAAATCAGACTTGACGGATTTAAGCTTTGTTGGGAAAGAACTTCAAGGAGCTATGGCTCTTCTAAATAGATAATAAATAAATAAATCTTCTTTAAAAGAACTTAGAAGCTACATAGATGCCACAGATTAAAATAGGAAGTTAATTAATGTCTCCTCAAGGTCTCATTGTTTCCAGACAGGGTATTTTCAGGCTTGTGCATTTCCTTTAGTATCATACATAAACACACTTCAGCTCAAACTGTAGGAAGTCTAGAGAGCTGGATGAGTTCTAACACTCCACTGATCCCTGAGAAAGCACAGAACGCTGACTGGTGTCAGAGTGAAAGAAACGACTGCTCTTTTCCCCAATCTGCTGGGGGTGAAGCAAAGAGGTGTTCAGAGCCTCAGACATTTCAGCCCTGAGACCCTTGAGATTCCGGCCACCACTAACAGAAGTTCGGATGACAAATCTTTAAAACTCCATGAAGATGATCAAAGATGCGTTTCTTAGCCATCCTCGCTTAACTCCAATTCTATTTTCAAACAAATCTACATTTATGCAAATAAACATCTTATAAAATTTAACCTTCACTTGTGATAAGAATTTAAAAAACTGCTGTGATCAAGGAACTTCCTCCATGTAGCGGAGGTGGACACTCGAGAGTGTGGCGACAGTGGTTTCTGTCCTTAGTATTCTCAAGTTGTGTAAGCTTCTGCTGAGTGTGAGCATGATCTGTGACTTCCCTCTGATGATTACAGTGTGGGAACTGTGAAGAGTTTTGCAGATGTTTTACAATTCCAAAATCATTAATTAAAAAGAGTTAGTACAAAAGTAGGTTATACTGGATTATCCTGATTTAAAAATCATAGGTGACAAACTGTCTTTCCTGAATGAACAAAGTGATCTGAGGTAGTCCTCACGGTCAAGAACTGGGACTAGCTCTAGGAATGGACTCAGACAAAATATGAGATTACAACTGCATGTGACTTTGAGAAAGTAATTTTGTGATGATGTTATACAGCAATAGAACACTGATTCACTAATAAAGACTATCTACAAATATCAAACAAAACAAAAATCCCAAATACAATATCTCTATACTATTTTCCTTTGAAATTTCAATGAGACATTAATACCTATAATATTCACTTTTTCTCATTATTGTTCTAGGAGTAGGAGCAAAAAAATAAAATAAAATAAAATACCTCCAGGAACTGGTAGGAAACAAACTGTTAATATATAGAGCCCTTGGGGAAAAAAACCCATGGATTTATACTGATAGAAGTAAACAAATGTTGAAAATTTGAGAGCTCATAAAATGCTGCGCTGAGACCACATGCACTAAGGAAGCTTGACAGTCGGTTCCAAGATTTCAGAATAGGGAGGGAGCTTACTGATCTAGCCCAGATGAAGATAGTTTAATAAAGGTGGAGATAGGGTAGTCTAAGGGAAGAGTTAGGGGAAACATGGCAGAGGAAACTCTTCTGTAATTAGAGGGACACAGTGGACCTACATGGAGGGCTTGGGCACCCACAGCTTGGAAGTCAAATAGCCGAGAGCCCAGGCATCAGCACTGGAAAGTGAGGTGAGATGAGACTGCAGCAGCCTGAGACACTGGCCAAAAAGCAGCAGGAAGGGCCTAGAGGGAATGAGGCTTGAAGCCCTGTGGGGGAAAGTACACTAGCCTAACTAGAGGAGATAGAAAATAAAAGGGACAGTACAGACACATTTCTCTCGAATCACCTTACAAAGACATAGGAGCCAACAGAGTAAGCGCCATTTTGGACATTTGTAACAGCTGTGCCAGCTCTGGGCTGCAACCAGTAATCAGCAATCAGCTGAGTGGAGACTCCAGACTCTGGTAGGGAGAAATAACAGGTGGCTAGGAACTTGTGACTGTGTGATGCTTCTGAACCGGAACTGTGGGAAAAAAACCCTGAGGGCGTATGTGAGAACTCAAGGTGTGGCTGAGACCTTGAGTCTCACTGGCAGATGCCACAAGCTCAGACAGCTCTGATTACCCGGGAGAGACTTTGCAGGGGAATATGAACTTATACTGAGGACTGCACAGATCCTTTGTGTGGTCCTTGGAACAGAGCAGATGAATATTATGCCCAATCATGCTAGCACTCAGGCACTGATTGCCATCAAGGAGAAGAGCTGAGCTGAGCGGAATTGCTTCCCATTTGATTAAAAAATAAAAGGGAGGGAAGATTTACCATGCCAAACCTGGGGGTGTCACCTTAGGCATGCCCTTAATCTTGAAAAACTGAACAGAGATCTCTGGCCACACCCACCACAAGCCTCTAGAGATTCAGACAGTCCAATTATCTACAAAGTCATTGTAAAACAATAAAAGGCACTGAAGTGGGGGGGGGGGGGAAGAAGAAATCAATGAGTATCTCCACAAATGCCAAACCACAATTGGAACAATCCAAGAAACAAGAATAAGGAAGACACTTGGCCAGCGCCATGGCTCACTAGGCTAATCCTCCACCTGCAGCACCGGCACTCCGGGTTCTAGTCCTGGTTGGGGTGCCGGTTCTGTCCTGGATGCTCTGCTTCCAGTCCAGCTCTCTGCTGAGGCCCGGGAAGGCAGTGGAGGATGGCCCAAGTGCTTAGGCCCTGAACCCACATAGGAGAACAGGAGGAAGCACCTGGCTCCTGACTTCAAATTGGCGCAACATGCTGGCCGTAGTGGCCATTTGGGGGGTGAACCAATGGAAGGAAGACCGTTCTCTCTGTTTCTCTCTCTCTCACTGTCTAACTTTGCCTGTCCAAAAAAAAAAAAAAAAAAGAACATGACACTTCAATACAAGATTATGAAGTTGATGAGAAAGAAGAAATGCAAGAAATGGAACTAAAAAACTTGATGATAAGACTACTTAGAAGTAATAAAAAAAAAATGCATGAAACTACTGAAATCCATGCAGGACATGAAAGAAAATCTCTCTGAAGAAAATGAAATCTTTGGAAGAATCAAAATGAAATGAAGAATCCAATAGAACATGGAATTGAGATATTGAAGAGAAATCAAAATGAAATGAAAAATTCAGAAGAACAAATAAAAATGCAGTTGAGAGCCTTAAAAACAGAATCAGTGAGGCAGAAGACAGAATATCAGACTTAGAAGACAGAGCACAGCAAAGTATATAGTCAAACCAAAGACAAGAAGAGGAAATTAGAAATCTAAAAAATATTATTGGGAATCTACAGGATACTAATAAAAAAACCCAACATTCGGGTTCTAGGACTTCTTGAAGGCATGGAGAGAGAAAAAGGATTAGAAGGCCTTTTTAGTGAGATACTAGTAGAAACCTTCATAAGTTTGGAGAAAGAAAGAGACCTCAAGTACAGGAAGCACACAGAACTCCCAATGGACAGGAACAGGACAAATACTCTCCATGACACATTGTAATCAAACTCACCACAGTGAAACATAAAGAAAAGATTCTAAAATGTGTGAGATTAATGCCAGATTACCATCAGAGAATCTCCAATTAGACTCACAGCAGCCTTCTTATCAGAAACCCTACAGGCTAAAACTGCCAGCCCAGAATATTATATCATGCAAAGCTCTCATTTGTGAATGAAGGTGAAATAAAGACCTTTCATAGCAAACAGAAATTGAAAGAATTTGTCACCATTCATCCAGCCCTGCAAAAGATGCTTAACATGTGTTACACACAAAAACACTGTCATCAACACGAAAGAAGGTAAAGGAAAAATATCTCTCAGTAAAAGATCACAGGAAGTTCAAATATATATTAGAAATATCTTTGGAAAAATGACAGGGCAAGTCACTACTTACCAATAGTCATAATGAATGTAAATAGCCTCAACTCTCCAGTTAAAATTTGCAGACTGGCTGAATGGATTAAGGAACAAAACCCATCTACTTGCAGCTCATAAGAAACACATGTTTCCAACAAAGGTGCATGAAGACTGAAAGTAAAAGGTTGGCAAAAGATATTCCATGCCAACCAAAATGAAAAATGAACTGGCATAGCCATCTTAATATCAGACAAAATAGACTTGAACACCAAAACTGTTAAAAGAAAACAAAAATGGACACTATATAATGATTAAGGGATCAATCCAACAGGAAGATATAACTATTATAAACATTTATGCACATAGTTACAGGGCACCAGGATATTTAAAAGATATGTTAAGAGACTGAAAGGAGACTAAGACTCTAATACAGTAGTAGTGGGGGAATTCAAAACTTCACTTTCAGCAAAGGACAGATCAACCAGACAGAAAATCAACAAAGAAACAGTAGATTTAATTGACATATAGACCAAATGGATCTAACAGATATGTATAAAACTTTTCATCCTGCACTTAAAGAATATAAATTCTTCTCAGCAGTACATGGAACCTACTCTAGGACTGACTACATACTAGGCCATAAAGCAAGTCTTAGCAAATTCAAAAGAATCAAAATCATACATGCATCTCTCAGACCACAATGGAATAAAGCTAAAAATCAGCAACTCAGGAATCTCTAGAGCATATGTAAACACATGGAGACTGAACAACATGCTCCAAAATGAACAGTGGGTCATACAGAAATCAAAGAGAAATCAAAAACTTTCTGGAAGTAAATGAGGATAACAACACAACATATCAAAATTTATGGGATACAGCAAAAGCAGCGTTAAGAGGAAAGTTTATAACAATAGGTGCCTACATCAAGAAATTGGAAAGGCACCAAATAAATGAGCTATCAATGCATCTCAAGGATCTAGAAAAACTGCAGCAAACCAGACCCAAAACTAGTAGAGGAGAAATAATTAAAATTAGAGAGGAAATCAAGAGAATTGAATCCAAAAAAATTACAAAAGATCAGCAAAATGAAGAGCTGTTTTTTTGAAAAAATAAAGAAAATTGATACCCCATTGGCCTAACTAGCTAAAAAAAAAGAAAAGACCCACATCAATAAAATCAGAGATGAAAAAGGGAATGTAATAACAGACACCACAGAAATAAGGAGTCATCAGAAATTACTACAAAGAATTGTATGCCAACAAGCAGGGAAATCTAGCAGAAATGGATAGATTGCTGGACACATACAACCTACCTAAATTGAACTATGAAGACACAAAAAACCTAAACAGACTCATAAGCAAGTCAGAAATTGAATCATTAATAAAGGCCCTCCCTACAAAGAAATGCCAAGGACCAAATTCACTGCTGAATTCTACCAGACATTTAGAGAAGAACTAACTCCAATTATCCTCAAACCATTTAAAACAATTGAAAGAGAGGGAATCCTCCCACATTCTTTCTATGACACCAGCATCACCTTAATTCCTGAACCTGAAAAAGATGCAGACAAGAGAATTACAGACCTATTTCCCTGATGGATAGAGGCCAAAATCCTCAATAAATTTCTGGCTAATAGAATGCAAAAACACATCAGAAAGATCATCCACCCAGACCAAGTGGGATTTATCCCTGGAATGCAGGGATGGCTCATCATTCGCAAATCAATCAATGTGATACACCACATTAACAGACTGCAGAAGAAAAACCATTTGATTATCTCAATAGATGCAGAGAAAGCATTCGATTAAATACAACACCCTTTCATGATGAAAACTCTAAACAAATTGGGTATAAAAGGAACATTCCAAAACACAATCAAGGTAATTTATGGAAAATCCAAGGCTGATATCATATGGGGAAAAGTTTGAAGCATTTCCACTGAGATCTGTTACCAGACAGGGATGCCCACTCTTACCATTGCTATTCAATATAGTACTGGAAGTTTTTTGCCAGAGCCATTAGGCAAGAAAAAGAAATTAAAGGGATACAAATTGGGAAGGAAGAATTAAAATTATCCCTCTTTGCAGACAATATGATTATTTATTTAGGGGACCCAAAGAACTCTACTAAGAGACTATTGGAACTCATAGAAGAGTTTGGCAAAGTAGCAGGATATAAAATCATTGCACAAAAATCAACATCTTTTCTATAAACAGACAATGCCATGGCTGAGAAAGAACTTCTATCTATCTCATTCAAAATAGCGACAATAAAAAAGCAAATACCCTGGAATAAACTTAGCTAAGGATATCAAAGATGTCTATGATGAGAATTACAAAACTTTAAAGAAAGAGAAGAGGATATCAAAAAGTGGGAAAATCTTCCATGCTCATGGATTGGAAGAATCAACATCATCAAAATGTCCATTCTCCCAATAGCAATTTATAGATTCAATGCAATACCAATCAAAATACCAAAGACATTCTTCTCAGATCTGGATAAAGTGATGCTGAAATTCACATGGAGGCACAGGAGACCTCGAATGGCCAGAGAATCTTGTAAAACAAGAACAGAGCCAGAGGCATCACAATACCAGATTTCGAGACATACTATAGACTACAGGGCAGTTATAATCAAAACACCATGGTACTGATACAGAAACAGATGGCAAGACCAATGGAACAGAGTAAAAATACTAGACATCAATATAACTAGACATCAATACAACTTAAATTTGATCAAGCAGCTAAAACCAATTCCTGGAGCAAGGACAGTCTCTTCAACAAATGGTGCTGGGAAAACTGGATTTCCACTTGCGGAAGTATGAGGCAAAACCCCTACCTTACACCTTACACAAAAATCCACTTAACATGGATTAAAGATCAAAACCACAACCTGAAATCATCAAATTATTAAAGAAGATTGGAGAAACTCTGCAAGATATAGGTACTGGCAAAGACTTCTTGGAAAAGACCCCAGAGGCACAGGTAGACAAAGCCAAAATTAACAAATGGGATTACATCAAATTGATAAGTTTCTGTACTGCAAAAGAAAAGGTCATTAAAGTGAACAGGCAATCAACAGAATGGGAGAAAATAATCACAAATTATGCAACTGATTAAGGATTAATAACCAGAATCTATAAAGAGATCAAGAAACGCCACAATGACAAAACGATCAATCCATTCAAGAGATGGGCCAAGGACCTCAATAGACATTTTGCAAAAGAGGAAATCCAAACAGCCAACAGACACATGAAAAAATGATCAGGATCACCAGCCATCAGGGAAATGCAAATCAAAACCCCAATGAGGTTTCACCTCACCCCAGTTAGAATGGCTTATATACAGAAATCTACCAACAACAGATGCTGGTGAGGATGTGGGGAAAAAGGGACACTAACCTGCTGTTGGTGGGAAAGCAAACTATGGAAGTCCATCTGGAGATTCCTCAGAAACCTGAATAGAACCCTACCATACAACCCAGCCATCCCACTCCTTGGAATTTATCCAAAGGAAATTAAATTGGCAAATAAAAGAGTTGTCTGCACCTCAGTGTTTATTGCAGCTCAATTCACCATAGCTAAGACATGGAATCAACATAAATGTCCATCAACAGTACACTGGATAAAGAAATCATTTGATATGTACTCTGTAGAAGACTACTCATCAATAAAAGAAATGAAATCCAGTCATTTGCAACAAAATGGAGGAATCTGGAAAACATCATACTGAGTGAACTAATCCAGTCCCAAAGGGACAAATATCATATGTTCTCCCTGATCTGTGACAACTAACCAAGCACCTAAATCGAAAATGGTGGAAGTGAAACTGACACTATGAGGAACAGTGATTTGATCAGCCCTTGTCCTTACTGTCAAGGAAAAACTTACTATTTTATTCTTTTTAGTATTTTCTTTTTCTACTTAATACCATTGGTCAATCTCTTTATTTAACATGCAATTATTCTTAGCAGTTAGAATCCAACTGAAGATTTATCCCTGTTAAAAATAAGAGTGGCAATAAGAGAGGGAAGAGATGTACAGTTCAGCAGAGGCTCACTTGGACTTACCCCTAAAGGTAAAGCTAAAAACGTGCTATGGACTCCAAATCCCATTAAGTTGGCAGGTACCAAGGCCATCTTACTAGTTAAAGTGGTCAGTTTAAGTTCATAATGGATCATAAAGATAGTATTGAGTGTCAAAGGGATCACATAAATAAGACCAGTGTCTGCTAATAATACTTGATAGAATTAAAAAGGAGAGAACGACTCAACATGGGAAGCAGCATACAAGTATACACAGCAGACTCATTGAATGGCAAATGCCCTAAACAGCACTCTGGCCTCAGAATCAGCCCTTAAGGCATTCAGATCTGGCTAAAAAGCTCATGATAGTTTCTCAGGCATGGAAAGCCAAGACACTGTGGCAAAAAATGACCTAAATGAAAGATCATTGTGAGTGAGATCCCAGCAGAAACAATGGGCCATCAAAGAAGGAGGTACCTTTCTCTGAAGGTAGGGGAGAATTTCCACTTTGATTATGGTCTTGTCTAAATAAGGTCAGGGTTTGTGAACTCAAGAGGCTTCCATAGCCTTGGCAGCTCATGACAAGAGCCTCAGGTTATTACTGATGTCATACATGTAAGAGTATCAATTGTTAAATCAAAAACAAGAGTCCCTGTGCACTTATTCTCCATGTAGGATCTCTGTGTTTAATGTGTTGTACTATGAGAATTAATAGTAAAAATATTCTTCAAACAGTACTTTATACTTTGTGTGTCTGTGTGGGTACAAATTGTTGAAAACTTTACTTAGTATGTATTAAGTTGATCTTCTGTATATAAAGATAATTAAAATTAATCTTAATGAAGAATGAGATGGGAAAGGGAACAGGAGGTGGGATGATTTTTGGATGGAAGGGTGGTTATGCAAGGGAAAACAGCTATAATCCAAAAGTTGTACTTTCAAAATTTATATTTATTAAATATGCATTCTAAAAAATAAAAAACATAAAAATTGAATCATAAAAATTGAGAAAGAATAGATATTTAGTCTCAAATGACGAAACCTGATTAAAACTAAGTGAAATGTAAAAAAGGAACACTACAGAGGAGAAATGCAACAGACAGCATCTGCAACATCACTAGTAACGGGAGAAATCAAAAGTGTAGGTTACATGACAGTATGCAATGATCACAGAATCCCTTCTGTTATGCCCTTAACAAAAACTGTATAATCCTAACCTAATTATACTGAAATATCAGAAAATATCCAGTCAGGGACATTCTGCATGATTGGAATTTAGTCTTCAAAAGATTCATGGTCATTAATGTCAAAGAAAAGGAAGGAACTCCCTCAGATTGAAGAAATCTAAGAAAGGCAACAACTAAAAGAAATTCATGGATCTAAATGGGACTCTCTTATCATCCAGGACATCACAAGACATGTAACAAAACTTGAAAAGAATATGCCGATACACAGAATAGTGTTAACTTTGTGATTCTGAGTGTTTTATTGTATTTAGTATGTCCTTTCCTATAGGAAATATATTCCAAAGTAGTCAGAGCTGATGGCATAATGTCAGCAGATGACTCTCACTTTCTTTAAGAGGGCAAATTATTTGTACTAAAACTTAATTTTTTTAAATTTTAAGATTGTTTCCTAAATTATAAATTAAAAAGGAAACATGGAAAGCCATAGGTAAACATAATTTCTCCATGAAGAAGGTGTATGAATCAATGCCTAAAGTTAAAATAACATGATTTTGGTAGCACTATAAAATTATATTGCATCCAAGCAATGGTATTGACACTGGCCAGAGTATCAGTATACCAAAATGATGTCTATCCAAATCATTAGGTTTGTATGTAGTAGCAAAAATTGGCAAAAACAAAGAAGCCCTTAATTAATCCCACTAAAGTATTCAATTCAACTTGGTTTTCTGGGTGCTGTATAATGGCCACCACTTGGACAGTTGAGTTTGTAAAAGTTAATCATACTGGTTTTCATTTGCAAAATCTGTGCTAAGTTAGTTATACATCCCAACAAACAATTTCATGTGCTGCAACTGGCCTGCCATTGGGAACAGAAGTTAAGATGCCGTTTGAAATATCCTGAATCTCTGGTGGAATCCCTAGCAAGACCAGGCTCCCATCCTGATTCCTAGCTTCCAATAATGTGTACTCTGGGAAGTGGCGAGTGATAGAACAAGTAATTGGATCCTTGCCACATAAGTAGGAGACCTGAATTGAATTCCTGGATCCTGGCTTCAGCACTATTGGAAGGGGGATCTCTCTGTTTCCCCCTCTTCTCCCCTTTCCCTTTCTCTTGCTCCCTCCCTTACCACTATCTCTGTCTTTCAAAAAATACAAATTGGAAAAACAAAATTTCAATTGTAGATACATAACACTAAATGTTTCAATTAATGAAGATTTTCCCACATAATATATTTAAAAAGAAATAACAGGTGTGTTACATAAGCAGTGGTCAGTAAAATTTTATGATATAGAGCATAAGTAAATGGTAAATGTGTTACATAAGCAGTGGTCAGTAATTGTTTGTAATACAGAGCATATTTTTTCTTTAAAATGTGTACATATTCTTTTGACACTTTTAAAAATACATGTTGACTTAAACTGGACTCGTTGATTCCTAGGTCACTTTTTAAGTTCCTCAGTAGCTGGAAAAAAAAGAAAGAATTCCATTTTTTTTAATATCAAAGATGTCATAATTAACTGCTTAAATCAGTACAAGCTGATAATTTCAAGAAAAATTTGTATATATTACTAAAGTACAAACTTACTATTAGATATAATTTGTCTATATTTACACAATGGAATTATTACTGTGAGTTAAATATCAGTGATCCTGTATTTTTCTTCTTTTTCATTCTTTCCTCAGCTTAACAATGTGATTAAAGATGAAGATAATACTGCCCATCTCTAAATAACCATATGCTATGTCTAAAAATATAGATGAAGGGGCCAGCGCTATGGCAGAGAGGGTAAAGCCACCACATCCCATATGGGCACCAGTTCAAGTCCCAGCTGCTCCACTTCTGATCCAGCTCTCTACTATGGCTGGGAAAGCAGTAGAAGATGACCCAAGTCCTTGGGCCCCCGCACCTGCATGGGAAGACCAGAGGAAGCTCCTGGCTCCAGCCATTATGGCCAATTGGGGAGGGAACCAGTGGATGGAAGACCTCTCTCTCTCTCTCTGTGTGTGTGGAACTGTAACTTTTAAATAAATAAATACATCTTTATAAAAAATATAGATGAGGAGGCAACTTCCCTATGGAGATAGGAATAAAGTAGGGCACTATCATAACACACACAGAAGACAAATTGTTTCTAATTTTATGTCATTACTGTAGGTTTTTGTAGTGGCAGTGGCATGGAAGTTGACAGTACAAGGAAAAAGTACACCCGATAGATGGAAAGCAGACTGACTGCAAAGAGATAGAGTTCAGGAAGAGAACTTGTGGTATCATAAGTAGGCTGGTTAGTCTTGACAAATGGATTTGTGCTTTTGTTCCTTGCTAAGGATTTTGGAAACTTTCTTGAGGGTGAAAGTAAATGAGCCCGGAAGTTAAGTCTACTGTCAAGCAGCTGCTTGTGAACTGTCATTGCTTGACTAGCTACGACAAGGACTTGAGATGGCCCTTATGTCACTACCATGCACTTGAGAAGCTGATGCTGCCACTGTCTTCTGAAAACAGCTTTCGTATGTAGGCTGACAGTAGCAGAGACGGCAGAAGCGTACAAAGTGTAGAGTCAGAAAAAGAGAGGCCCATAAACCTTTTCGAGATATTTTTTAAGCTATGGGATATGAAGACTATATAATAAATATATTCCTCATTATAATGTTGATATGTTCACACAGTTCATTAGCTTTATGTAAAGTAGTGAACCAAAAATAAAAAGGGATGCCACTTGCTACTTACAGTTTATGCATAAATCAATGCATTCACGAAATTTGACAACATACCTCCATCTCGTTTGCTACTGAAATTGTGTTGTGCTTTCCACATCTGAAACAAGGCAAATTTTATGTATACTATTTAAGTTAAACTAGTTGCATTATCATGGGAATAAAGTATCAGTTAAAAATATGGTCCTTAATTCTTTTAAAGACTAGACCAAACTTGAAGATGGCTTAAATATAAAAACAGTCACATATATTAAACAAAATTCCTAGTGATTTTATGTTACCCCAATAGGAAAATATGATTAAAAAGTACATTTAGCCTTAATCTGTTTCATACACATTATTTTAGAAAGGTGGCATTTAATTAGTACAAAGGTAAAAACAAGTCAAGTCAGATTTTACAATCAATGAATGACTTTGTACTTACTAGAACAACTCTGTACTGTATAAAAGATGATTTTTTTCACTTTCATGTGTTTCCATAAACTGAATTTTCCATTACCCACTTCTAGAAAAACTAATTTTAAAGTATTCCATGGGTATTTTCATCATGGAATATTAAGCAAATAAGTAAAGAAAGTGGTATTGTCATAATGTCATGTAAAAATTCTACTGGGAAAATATTAGATAAAAACCATCCTGTGTATATTATAACACAACAGTGCTGTATTCATATGGACATGAGTATTCAGAAAATTCGACTTTTCAGATTCAATTGTTAGATGCATGAGTTTCTAGAATGAGAGGTAAGGAAACCAATGTATAACTCTTTAATTTTCATTTCTTTGAGGAATTTAGCGATGGGGCCGGCATCGTAGACCAGCAAGGTCAGCAGCGGCTCTGATGCCAGCATCCTGTATGAAGGCATCGACTGCTCCACTTTCATTGCAGCTCTCTGCTAACGCACCTGGGAAAGTAGCGAAAGACAGCCTGAGTGTTTGGGCCCCTGACACCCATGTGGGAGACCTGGGTGGAGTTCCAGGCTCTGGCTTTGGCCAGGCCCAGCCCTGTCCATTGTGTCCATCTGGGGAGTGAAGAAGCAAATGAACCTCTCTGTCTCTCCCTCCCTCTATCTCTGCCTTTAAAATACATGTTGTAAAAATGTAGTCAAATTTTTGAAACATTTGTTTTTTAAGTTTGATCATATTTTTAAAAAATTATTTAATACAAACACATTTCATACAATTCACAAATACGGTTCTAAGAAGTTATTAATTTTAATTATCCACTTAATTATGAAATGTGAAGAAATATTTCAAAATATATTGCAGCTATCTCTAGAATATTCTTACTTAAATATTTTACATAAAAGTTATTATCTAATAAAATATCCCAATAGGCTTTAAATACTCCTACACATGACATAATAAATAGTTCATGGAGATCGTGATAAAGTAATATAAATACCGTTATCCTGGCTTGAAAGCAAATTTTGTTGACTCCTAATATTTTCAATGATCTGAAAACATCTTTCCCATAAAGTTGAGGTGTCACGATCCTGGAGGGCAAACTTTAGAAATTGAACAATGTGTCAACAGCATCACCAAGTAGAATATGGGGGGGGGGGAATAACTCACTACAATATGCTGGAAAGAACAGTTACTGGTAGAATCTTATGTTATCATAAATAAAAATTACATAAAGTATAAATCACATTCTTACATAACTTGAATGAAGGAACTACCAATGTAATATTATTTTCCTCAATAGTTCTCCTATATATATATTTTCAATGTATAATAGATGATATTATCTTCTATTACACTCAAAAATATTTAATAGTATACATTTTACATAGAAAAAAATGAGATGTCCTTCTTGAAAAGTCCCTTACTTTCATGTTAAAGAAACCGTAACTTTATAGAGAACATTTTGTAAAGCAATTTCAGCAAGATCATATGTGTTTTTAGATGACATGATTTATGTGGACAAACCTAAACACTCCACCAAAAAGCTGTTAGAATTGATAAACCAATTCAGTAATGTTGCAAGTTACAAAATAAATATACAAAATCAAGTGCTTTTTCTAGGTTAATGATGAACTCACAGAAAAAAAAATCAAGAAAGAAATTTCATTCACTGTCAAAAAAGAAAAAAGAAATTTCATTCACAATAGGCACCAAAAAATCAACTGTTCAGGAATAAATTGAACCAAAGAAGCGAAAGGTTTATACAATGAAAAGTATCAAACATTGAAGAAGAGGTCACTAAGGACTCCAAAAAGATGGAAAGATACCACTTGCTCTTGGATTGAAAGATTCAAAATCATTAAAATGTCTATTCTATATAAGCAGTCTACAGATTCAATGCAATCCCTATCAAACTACCAATGACACTCTTTACAAAACTAGAAAAGCAATCCTAAAGTTTATATGGAATCACAAAAGACCCAGAATAGCCAAAGCAATCCTGAATGAGAAAAGTCAAGCTGGAGGCATCTACCTGACTTCAAAGCATACTACAAAGCTATAGTGATCAAAGCAGCATAGTACTGGCGTAAAAACCAATACATCTCTGCGAGTGAGATCCCAGTGGAAAGAATGGGCCATCAAAGAAGGAGAGAACTTCCACTTTGACTATGACCTTGTCTAAATATGATCAGAGTCGGTGAACTCAAAAGGCTTCCATAGCCTTGGCAACTCATGACAAGAGCCTAGGGTGATTACTGATGCCATAAACAAGAGTGTCAATTTGTTAAGTCAACAAGAGGAGTCACTGTGCACTTACTCCTCATGTAGGATCTCTGTCCTTAATGTGCTGTACATTGTGATTTAATGCTATAACTAGTACTCAAACAGTACTTTATACTTTGTGTTTCTGTGTGGGTGCAAACTGATGAAATCTTTACTTAATTTATACTAAATTGATCTTCTGTATATAAAGAGAATTGAAAATGAATCTTGATGTGAATGGAAGGGGAGACGGAGCGGGAAAGGGGAGGGTTGCAGGTGGGAGGGAAGTTATGGGGGGGGGAAGCCACTGTAATCCTTAAGCTGTACTTTGGAAATTTATATTCATTAAATAAAAGTTAAAAAAAAAAACCCAATACATAGAATGATGGAACTGAACAGAGAGCCCAGAAATTAATCCACATACATACAAGCCAACTGATTTTTGACAAAAGTGCTCAAACAGTGGAAGTAAGGATAGTCTCTTGAACAAATGGTGCAGGTGAAACTGGATTTATATGTGTAGAAGAATGAAATTAGATCCATACCTATCACCATATTCAAAAAATAAATTCAAGATGGATAAAAGACTTAAATTTTAGACCTGAGACTATGAAGTTGCTGGAAGAACACATAGAAAAATCACTCCAAGACATTGCTGTAGGGGATGGCTTATTGGATAAGATCCCCAAGCACACCCAACAAAAGCAGAACTAAATAAATGGGACTATAGGAGATCGGCGGGAGCAGCGAAGGGGGCAGCAGGGATCCCGCGAGCTGCCGACGGGGAGTGCGTGGACGACCCGTGTGAAACGAACCTGGAGCCCCACGCTTCAACCCAAGGGAAGCCGGACAGTTAGGTCAGACCAACGGATAATTTGGTGGAAATTTGAACACATTGATGCGGGATGCAGAGGTGAGAGAGCGCATTCGCCCGGTCCCGCGGCGCCGGCCACCCCTCCCCCCATCCCGCCCTGGGACGGACACGGGGACGTGCACGGCTGAGCGGGAGAGAAATGTGAAGGGGAACAGGGCGTGGGACACCCCGCGGGAAGAGAGCGCTACGGGGGGGAATCTGGAAGTCTAAATAAGACAAGACCCCACGACACCTCCACCCCCCCCATATCGGAGCGGCAGAAGGCGGGAAGCGGCCATCTTTTTTGTTTACATTCGGACCTAAAGAGCGCCAACATCTTAAACTGGCTGCTCGCAGCGGCTGTCGGAGCGGCAGAGGGCGGGAAGCGGCCATCTCCTTTTTTGTTTACACTCGGACCTAAAGAGCCCCAGCATCTTGCACGGCTGCTCGCAGCGGCTATCGGAGCTGCAGAGGGCGGGAAGCGGCCATCTTTTTTGTTTACATTCGGACCCAAAGAGCGCCAACATTTTGCACGGCTGCTCGCAGCGACTGTCGGAGTGGCAGAGGGCGGGAAGCAGCCATCTCTTTTTTTGTTTACACTCGGACATAAAGAGCGCCAACATCTTGCACGGCTGCTCGCAGCGGCGCGCGGCGGCGCGCGGCGGCGGGGGCGCGCGGCGGCATCGCGCAGTGGAGACGCGCGGCGGCGGGGACGCGCGGCGACAGTGCGCGGCGGCGGCGAGCAGCGGCACGCTGCTGCCACCTAGCGCTAACCGAGAGTGGTGCATCCATACACGATAAATCCAGGGGAGGAAAAAAAAAAAAAATTTTTCCTGAAAAGCGCCTGCGACGCTATACACATAGAAGCTAGAGATTAGAAGCTAACTATCATCAACTCTGCACAACTGGATGGTATTACTTCCCTCCGGAAAAAAGAACAAAAAATAATAAAAATTAATAAATAAATTGAGATCTATCACAACTAACCCTGAAGAAACAAGCAGAATCCTCAGGCTACACCCATCCCAAACCTCCAAGGCCCCACCAACAGCAGGCAGCCCGCTTAACAAAGCCATAGTATATCAAGAAAAAAAAATCACAGTAAGGGAAGAAGAATTAAAAGAATCCCTCCAAAATGCGAAACAACAAACACAGAAGTCAAGGAAACAAGATTAATGAACACCTAATGATACCTCCAAACGAACAAAACACCCGAAGTCAAGAATATGAAGATGATGAGATAGAGGAAATGCAAGATATGGATTTCAAAAAATTTATGATAAGATCATTTAGAAGTCTTCAAAAGCAAATTCTTGAACTACAGAAATCCTTACTGGACAAGATAGAAAATCTCTCCCGGGAAAATGAAACTTTAAGGAAGAACCAGAATACGATGCAGGAATTAGTAGAACAGGAAAGTATAATAGTGAAGAGAAACCAATCAGAACTGAAGAACTTCATAGATCAAGTGACTAACACTTTGGAATCCCTTAGAAACAGAGTCAGCGAAACAGAAGAGAGAATATCGGACTTAGAGGACAGAGCACAGGAAAATATACAATCAAACCAAAGAAAAGAAGAGGAAATTAGAAATCTAAAAAACATTGTTGGAAATCTACAGGATACTATTAAAAAAACCAACATTAGAGTTCTAGGAATCCCTGAAGGCATGGAGAGAGAGAAAGGATTAGAAGGCATTTTTAGAGAGATACTAGCAGAGAACTTTCCAGGTTTGGAGAAGGACAGAGAAATCCTAGTACAGGAAGCCCATAGAACCCCTAATAAGCATGACCAAAAGAGAACCTCACCACGACATGTTGTAATAAAATTCACCACAGTGAAACAAAAAGAAAAGATCCTAAAATGCGCAAGAGAGAAACGTCAGATTACTTTCAGAGGATCTCCAATTAGGCTCACAGCTGACTTCTCATCAGAAACCCTGCAAGCTAGGAGAGAATGGCGAGACATAGCCCAGGTACTAAGAGAGAAAAACTGTCAGCCCAGAATATTATATCCTGCAAAGCTCTCATTTGTGATTGAGGGTGAACTAAAGACCTTTCACAGGAAACAGAAACTGAAAGAATTTGTAGCCACCCGTCCAGCCTTACAAAGGATCCTGAAAGATGTACTACACACAGAAACACAGAAACACGGTCAACAATCTGAAAGAAGCTAAAGGAAGGAAACCTCACAGCAAAAGACCACAGGAAACTCAAAGTATATATAAGAAACTATCTTTGACAAATGGCAGGGCAAAATGACTACTTATCAATAGTCACATTGAACGTGAATGGTTTGAATTGCCCAGTCAAAAGACACCGTTTGGAAGACTGGGTCAGGAAACAAAACCCATCTATTTGCTGCTTACAAGAAACTCATCTTTCTAGCAAAGATCCATACAAACTGAAAGTGAAAGGTTGGAAAAAGATATACCACGCCAGCAGAAACGAAAAAAAAGCGGGCGTAGCCATCTTAATATCAGATAACATAAATTTTACCACAAAAACTATTAGGAGAGACAAAGAGGGACACTATATAATGATTAAGGGATCCATTCAACAGGAAGATATAACAATTATCAATGTATATGCACCTAACTACAAGGCGCCGATTTACTTGAAAAATTTGCTAAGGGACTTAAAGGGAGACTTAGACCCCAATACAATAGTACTGGGGGACTTCAATACTCCACTCTCAGAGATAGACAGATCACCAAGACAGAGGATCAACAAGGATACAGTAGATTTAAATGACACCATAGCCCAAATGGACCTAACAGATATTTACAGAACTTTCCATCCTACAGAGAAACAATTTACATTCTTCTCAGCAGTACATGGAACCTTCTCTAGGATTGACCACATACTAGGCCATAAAGCAAGTCTCAGCAAATTCAAAAGAATTAGAATCATACGATGCAACTTCTCAGACCATAAAGGAATGAAGTTGGAAATTAGCAACTCAGGAATCCCTAAAACACATGTAAAATCATGGAGACTGAACAACATGCTCCTGAACGAACAATGGGTCATAGAAGAAATTAAAAGAGAAATCAAAAATTTCCTGGAAGTAAATGAGGATAACAGCACATCATACCAAAATTTGTGGGATACAGCAAAAGCAGTATTAAGAGGAAAGTTTATAGCAATAGGTGCCTACATCAAGAAACTGGAAAGACACCAAATAGATGAGCTCACAGTACATCTCAAAGATCTAGAAAACCAACAGCAAACCAAACCCAAAGCTAGTAGGAGAAAAGAAATAATTAAAACCAGAGAAGAAATCAACAGGATTGAATCCAAAAAAACATTACAAAAAATCAGCCAAACGAGTAGCTGGTTTTTTGAAAAAATAAACAAGATTGACACCCCACTGGCCCAGCTAACAAAAAAAAGAAGAGAAAAGACGCAAATCAGTAAAATCACAGATGAAAAAGGAAACATAACAACAGACATCACAGAAATCAAAAGAATCATCAGAAATTACTACAAGGACTTGTATGCCAGTAAACAGGGAAACCTATCAGAAATGGATAGATTCCTGGACACATACAACCTACCTAAACTGAACCAGGAAGACATCGAAAACCTAAACAGACCCATAACTGAAATAGAAATTGAAACAGTAATAAAGGCCCTCCCAACAAAGAAAAGCCCAGGACCAGATGGATTCACTGCTGAATTCTACCAGACATTCAAAGAGCAACTAACTCCAATCCTTTTCAAACTATTCAGAACAATCGAAAAAGAGGGAATCCTCCCAAATTCCTTCTACGAAGCCAGCATCACCTTAATTCCTAAGCCAGAAAAAGATGCAGCATTGAAAGAGAATTACAGACCAATATCCCTGATGAACATAGATGCAAAAATCCTCAATAAAATCTTGGCCAATAGAATCCAACAACACATCAGAAAGATCATCCACCCAGACCAAGTGGGATTTATCCCTGGGATGCAGGGATGGTTCAATGTGCGCAAAACAATCAACGTGATACACCACATTAACAGACAGCAGAAGAAAAACCACATGATCATCTCACTAGACGCAGAGAAAGCATTTGACAAAATACAACACTCTTTCATGATGAAAACCCTAAGCAAACTGGGTATAGAAGGCACATTCCTCAATATAATCAAAGCAATTTATGAAAAACCTACAGCCAGTATCCTACTGAATGGGGAAAAGCTGGAAGCATTCCCACTGAGATCGGGCACCAGACAGGGATGCCCACTCTCACCACTGTTATTCAACATAGTGCTGGAAGTCTTAGCCAGAGCTATTAGGCAGGAAAAAGAAATCAAAGGGATACAAATAGGGAAAGAAGAACTCAAACTATCCCTCTTTGCAGACGATATGATACTTTATTTAGGGGATCCAAAGAACTCTACTAAAAGACTATTGGAACTGATAGAAGAGTTTGGCAAAGTAGCAGGATATAAAATCAATGCACAAAAATCAACAGCCTTTGTATACACAAGCAATGTTACGGCTGAGGAAGAAATTCTAAGATCAACCCCATTCACAATAGCTTCAAAAACAATCAAATACCTTGGAATAAACCTAACTAAGGATGTTAAAGATCTCTATGATCAAAATTACAAAACCTTAAAGAAAGAAATAGAAGAGGATACCAAAAAATGGAAAAATCTTCCATGCTCATGGATTGGAAGAATCAATATCATCAAAATGTCCATTCTCCCAAAGGCAATTTACAGGTTCAATGCAATACCAATCAAGATACCAAAGACATTCTTCTCAGATCTGGAAAAAATGATGCTGAAATTCATATGGAGGAATAAGAGACCTCGAATAGCGAAAGCAATCTTGTACAACAAAAACAAAGCTGGAGGAATCACAATACCAGATTTCAGGACATACTACAAGGCAGTTGTTATCAAAACAGCATGGTACTGGTACAGAAACAGATGGATAGACCAATGGAACAGAATAGAAACACCTGAAATCAATCCGAACATCTACAGCCAACTTATTTTTGATCAAGGATCCAAAACCAACCCCTGGAGCAAAGACAGTCTATTTAATAAATGGTGCTGGGAAAACTGGATTTCCACATGCAGAAACATGAAGCAAGATCCCTACCTTACACCTTACACAAAAATTCACTCAACATGGATTAAAAACCTAAACCTACGACCCGACACCATCAAATTATTAGAGAGCATAGGAGAAACCCTGCAAGATATAGGTACTGGCAAAGACTTCTTGGAAAATACCCCAAAGGCACAGGCACTCAAAACAAAAATTAACTACTGGGACTGCATCAAATTGAGAAGTTTCTGTACTGCAAAAGAAACAGTCAGGAAAGTGAATAGGAAACCGACAGAATGGGAAAAAATATTTGGAAACTACGCAACAGATAAAGGGCTGATAACCAGAATATACAAAGAAATCAAGAAACGCCACAACATCAAAACAAACAACCCACTTAAGAGATGGGCCAAGGACCTCAATAGACATCTCTCCAAAGAGGAAATCCAAACGGCCAACAGACACATGAGAAAATGTTCAAGATCACTTGCAATCAGGGAAATGCAAATCAAGACCACAATGAGGTTTCACCTCACCCCAGTGAGAATGGCTTACATTCAGAAATCTACCAATAATAGATGCTGGAGAGGATGTGGGGAAAAAGGGACACTAATCCACTGTTGGTGGGAATGCAAACTGGTTAAACCACTATGGAAGTCAGTCTGGAGATTCCTCAGAAACATGAATATAACCCTACCATACAACCCAACCATCCCACTCCTTGGAATTTACCCAAAAGAAATCAAACTGGCAAACGAAAAAGCCATCTGCACACTAATGTTTATTGCAGCCCAATTCACAATAGCTAAGACCTGGAACCAACCTAAATGCCCATCAATAGTAGACTGGATCAGGAAATTATGGGATATGTACTCTATAGAATACTATACAGCAGTCAAAAACAATGAAATCCTGTCATTTGCGACAAAATGGAGGAATCTGGAGAACATCATGCTGAGTGAACTAAGCCAGTCCCAAAGAGACAAGTACCATCTGTTTTCCCTGATCGGCGACGACTAATTCAACACCAAAAGGGAAACCTGTTGAAATGAAATGAACACTATGAGAAAATAAGACTTGATCAGCTCTTGTCTGGACTGTTGATGTACAATGTAAATCTTTACCCATCTTAGTATCTCTCTTTGATGCTCGTTTTAGTGATAGTACTAATGGTTGAACTCTGCAACTAACACACAGTTAGCCTTGGGTGTTTAAAGTTTAACTGAAAAGTCAACTTTGAGAGAGGGAAAAAGAAAGGGAAGATAGGTACAATTTGAGACAAACCCAATTGGACTTGCACCAAATGATGGAGTTAGAAACACGCCAGGGGATCCCAATAAAACCCCATCAAGATGGCATATACCAATGCCATCTCAACGGCCCAAGTAAACAATTTCAGTTCACAACCGATCACACTGAAAGGGCTAAGAGTCAAAGGGAATATACAAACAAGACTAGTTTCTACCAATATAAACAGATAGGACCAGAAAGGGAGAGGACGATCCAGCATGGGAAGCAGAGTCACAGAAGACTCATAAAATGACAGAAGTCCTAAATAACACTCTGGCCTCAGAATCAGCCCTTAGGGCACTCAGATCTGGCTCAAGAGCCCATGAGATTATTATAGGCATGGAAAGCCAAGACACTCTGAAAAAGGAAAAAAAGAAGACCTAAAGGGAAGACCTCAGCGAGCGAGATCCCAGTGGAAGGAACGGGGCTACCAAGGAAGAAGGCACCTTTCTCCAAAGGGAGGAAGGGACCTCCACTTTGACTGTGACCCTGTCGGAATAGAAGCAAAATCGGCGAACCCTAAAGGCTTCCATAGCCTCAGCAACTCATGACTAGAGCCTAGGGAGATTCCTGACGCCATAAATAAGAGTGTCAAATTGTTAAATCAACACCAGGAGTCACTGTGTACCTATATCCCATGGGGGATCTGTCCTTAACATGTTATCTAATGTGAGGTAACGCTGTAACTAGTGCCGAAACAGTATTTTTACACTTTGTGTTTCTGTTTAGATGCAAACTGATGAAAATTCCTACTTAATACATACTGAACCGACCTACACTATATAAAGATAATCGAAAAGGGGGAAAAAAAAAAAAAAAGAAAAACTCAGTGTTACATTGGAAACTGCATCAAAAAAAATTTATCAGTCTCAAATATATATATATATATATATATATATATATATATATCTCATGTAGGATCTCTGTCTTTAATGTGCTATACAATGTGACTCAATGCTAAAATGAGAACTCAAAGACTATATTTCACTTTGTGTTACTATATGAGGGCAAAGGGACGAATTCATAACTTAACACATACTAAATTGATCACATGTATACAAAAAGAATTGAAAACGAATCTGGATGTGAACAAAAGGGTGGAGGGGGCGGGCAAGGGGGGAGGCTTGTGGGGGGAGAGGGAAAATATGGGGGGAAACCCATTGTAATCCATAAATCATACCTTGGAAATTTATATCCTAAATAAAAGTTAAAAAAAAAATAAATGGGACTATATAGGACTCAGCAGCTTTTGCACAGCAAAGAAAATAATCAATAGAGTGAAGAGACATCCAAAAGAATGGGGAAATATTTGCAAATCACTTTTCTGGCAAAGGATTAATATTCCAGATATATCAGTAACTTTAACAACTCAACAATAATAAATAATCCAATTGAGAAATGGGCAAAGGACTTTTAGACAGTTCTCAAAAGAAGAAATACAAATGGCCAACAAATATGTGAAAACAGGCTCAGCATCCCAAGCCATCAGGGAAATGCAAATCAAAACCACAATGAGATATCACCTCACCCCTGTCAGAATGGCTACAATCCAAAACAGAGAGCAACAAATGCTGGTGAGGATGTAGAGAAAGGGGAACACTTATACACTATTGGTGGAAATATAAATTACTGAAGCCACTGTGGAAAATAGTGTGGAGATATCTGAAAAAAAAAAAAAAACTAGAACTAGATTTGCCATATGATCCAACAATCCCACATTGGGTATATCTCAGAGACTTGAATTAAGAGATACCTTCAAAATTATGTTCATAGAAACTCTTCACAACAGCCAACATTGGGAATCAATGAAGGTGTCCACCATCAGGTAAATGGATAAAGAAAATGTGGTAGATATACACAATGGAATAGTATTCAGGTAGAAAGAAGAGAAGGAAATTCTACCATTTGAAGTCAAATGGATGCCACTGGAGGACATCATGATGACTGAAATAAACCAGACCTAGAAAAACAAATACTGCATGCTCTCCTTTATTTATAGGGGCTAAAATTAAAAATAAAATAGAAGAAAAAAGAAATGTCTGTATTAGCATTATTGAAAATACTGTTTTGTAAACTTTTGTTATATATCTTTGTGAAACCAGTGGTTAAATGTGTTATATTACTCTAGTTTCAATGATCTGTGACTACTTCAAAATTTATTGTACATTATTTTTATACCCATTGTCTATTTTTTCCACTAAACTAGGGTCTTTTGCTTTTTACTTGTTAAACTTCTTATTCTGGGAAGTGTTAAGCCTTCGTACTGTAATGCAAATTTGAAATGTTATCTCAAAAACTAAAAAAAGGGGGGGGAGGAAAAAGTTTGGCAGGGAGAGATGGGGAGAGTGTAAAGGTGGAGGGGAAAGTTATTAGGTCCTTAGATTTACATGTACAAAGTAAAATGAGTTTGTTAATAACTAATAATTAAAAGTTAAATTAAAAAAAACACTTAAAATTTTTAGAAATTTTAATGCAATCAATAAACCCCAGGATTGGGGGGAAAAATGAATACATGGATGGTGGGCATTGTGGTGTGACAGGATGACATCAGAGTATCTAGGGATCAGATCTCATCCATTATTCAAATCCAGCTTCTTACTGGTGTGCCTGCATGGCAGCAGATTATGGCAATGATGCCTGGGTTTATGCTATACTTGATAGAGACCCAGATGGAGTTCCAGGCTCCTGATTCAGCCTGGTCCAGTCCTGGTAGTTGCCAACATTCAGGGAGTGAACCACTGGATGGAAGATTTCTTGCTCTCCCTATTGCTCTATCATTCACATATCTAGATGGATGGATGGATGGATGATGGATGGATGGCTAGCTGAATGTTAAAGTAACGGGTACTTGTAGAAGTGGCCTCCCTTTACAAAAATTCTCCTCCAGGCTTTCTTTCATTCTTTACTGCTTTACACCAGATATGACAGCTGAGGACAACTTTGAGAACCAGGTAAGATATACAATCTCATAGTGTAAAACCAAATATCCAGACCATAGGGAGGGATCTTCCCTTCAAAGAGCAATTGGTCAAAGGGCCTTGAGTGTTGAATACTGCTTCCATCCTTACTGGTAGGAGGTTGCTGTGCTTCAGCTCGTACCCACAAGTGAAAACTTTCCAACATTAGATGACCTGTTAAAAGACACTGTCATGGCAGGTATTTGGTGCCCAGCTTAACATGCTGCTTGGGACCCCTGAGTCCAGTGTCAGATGACCAATGTATGTGCAGCTGCTGCAATTCCCATGAACTCAGACAGGGAAAGGGAGTGCCACTTGCTACCTAAAAGCCAACAATTCCAACAAGAAAGTTACTAAAAAGATCAATATGAAACCAAAATGGAAATGTGTTTTTCTCCCTTGAGTTTGCAGTCTTTCTGAAAATTCTTTTTAAATAACAGTTTAAAAATGGAGAAGCATTGAAGGGATATTTCAGAAAGTGAACTCCACAGCAGTAACGAAGCACATCCAATACAGAAACAAATGTACTCACTCAGCAATGATGTGCTGACAGGCTATGGCCAAATTAGACTTGAGATCGCTGCTCAGAAAACAATGCAGCATTGTCTTCTAGAGATTAAGTTCATAGCTGTGAACACTGCACATGTGCACACCTCTCTATAGTTTTTCAGTGATTATTGGTATTTTTAAATTATAGTTTTGACATCCTGCTGTATTTGAGGGAGAACTCAAATCTTTTATAAATCAGAATGTGGGACTTGCACTGTGGCACAGCAAGCTCTGGCATCCTATATGGGTGTGAGTTCAAGTCCTGCCTGCTCTGCTTCCATGCAGTCTATCTCCCTGCTAATGTGCTTGGGAAAGCAGTGGAAGATGGTCCAAGTGTTTGTAAGCTGTCACCCATGTCGGGAACCTGGAAGAAGCTCCTGGCTCCCGGCCTCAGCTTGGCCAAACCCCAGCCATTGTGGTCATTCAAAGAGTGAACCAGTGGATGGAAGATTGATTTGTCTCTCTACCTCTCTTCTCTCTCTGTAATTCTGTCCATCACATAAATATTTTAAGAATTAGGAAATATGCACTGAGTTTAAACAAAATCAAGTTAGTCTGCCCATTTAAACTGTTGTAGTTCAAGATAGAATTATAAATATTTTAACATACAGAGGAAATTATACTTGCCAGTTTATAAATTACATTGTTTTTCTAATTTTGCAAATATTTTTGCAGTTTTACAAGTATTAAATACATGCATTTTGTTGCAGAGAAAAGAATTTGGAAGCAGTTTCTTGACAAGCAGGTAAGTTTTACCCTATAAAAACTGCTCTCAATATTTTATATTTCAATGGTCAACAAAGATTTCTATATTGAAAATATCCAATCAGTGGATAATTTTCAGGCTAATTTTCATTCTTGTTATTTTATGATAATGTATTTGTATAACAAATAATAAAATTATAGAATCACTTATACACAGGCCAAAATATGCTATGATTAAATTAGAATTCCAGTTTGGAATGAAAATTTAGCAAAAAACATACATGTAGCAATTTCTTATCACTGCAAATGTGTTAAGTGGCAAGGTTAAACTTCATATAATGGTGAGAGATTCAAAAAATGCTCACTGTTAGGAACATGGAGAAACCTTGCTTTAACAACAGTCATAGTGAAATCATAGGTGAAAGCATTAACTTATCATTTTTCTTAAAATCAGAATATGCTGATATATCCTATGAATAATACAAAATACTCAACTCTTAAAAATAAAGGAGATGGGTAAAATAATTCAGTTATTTTCTTAATGTGTTGCTTTCTGGAATCAAAGCTAAAATCTGTTAATTTGGTTGTATGGATGTCCCATTCATTACCCTACTCTTTTCTATCATTTAGATAGTATGTTATCACCTCTCATAATATTATTAGATTTCTCCAAGTAGAAATAACTCAATCTGCCACAACTGTAGAAAACATGTGTTTTTGCAAATATGGATTTTGTGAACAATGGAAAAATGCATAGAAACTCTTCCAAGGCATTTGGCAGTGGTGTATTGTGATAGAATAGTGATTTTTACCTAAATCTAGTATGATTTTGCAAATTATTGCCTCATTAAGAAACCAAGTATATTGTGGACCTACTATGATAAGCTTAAAATAAACTACTTAAACTTTTCTAAAAATATTAAAACATAAGCACTGATTTTATTTTTAAAAAGTGGGGATACATTTCCTGAAAAAAATCTTCCATTATTCTCACATATGTATGTATTCTTTCATCATCTATTGTAAAATCGTATATCACCTTAATTTTCTGGTTGTAATTACTGACAATGTTTCATACTTGCATCATGATTAACACTGTACAGAAGTATTTAGCATTCATTTTTATTTTATATTCTTTTTTTTTTTTTTTTTGATTTTGACAGGCAGAGTGGACAGTGAGAGAGAGAGACAGAGAGAAAGGTCTTCCTTTGCCGCTGGTTCACCCTCCAATGGCTGCTGCGGATGGCGCGCTGCAGCCAGCACACCGCGATCATCCGATGGCAGGAGCCAGGAGCCAGGTGCTTTTTCCTGGTCTCCCCATGGGGTGCAGGGCCCAAGCACCTGGGCCATCCTCCACTGCACTCCCGGGCCACAGCAGAGGGCTGGCCTGGAAGAGGGGCAACCGGGACAGAATCCGGCGCCCCGACCGGGACTAGAACCCGGTGTGCCGGCGCCGCAAGGCGGAGGATTAGCCTGTTGAGCCACGGCGCCGGCCTATTTTATATTCTGTAGCCCATTTTTATGACTCTGAAGCACTTGCACCCAGATTCTTTCCTTTTGTTTTTCAGAACAGAATGAAACTAAGCCCACAAAGTGGTGAAAAAAACAGCTGTGATAATTTATGAACAAAAAAGCCATTATATGAGTCTCCATTTAAGATTTTTGCTGCAATGCTAAGAAAATTCGAATATGCTAGACTATGATTTATCATCAAGTCAACTTAGAAAACAAAGCTGAGGGGCCAGAGTAATGGTACAATGTATTAAGGTGCAGCTGGCAATGCTGGCATCCAGTATTAGACCCAGTTTGAGTCTTGGCTGCTCTGATTCTGACCCAATGTCCCACTAATACATCTGGTAAAGACACTGAAGATGGTCCAGACAACTACCTTCTATATGGGAGATAAGGATGGCTTCTGGCTTCAGATTGGCCCAGACCTGGCTATTACAGCCATTTGGGGAGTAAATCAATGGTGGCAAGATATCGCTTTCTCTTTCTCTCTCCCTCCCCATTCTTACTGTCTATCTCCTTCTAATTGGCTTTCACATAAATAAACATTAAAAGTAAATCAGGCTGAGCCATCATTCAAAATGGGCTTTTGCAATTTTTCTCTGAAATAAAAATATCTTAAATAGGATTCCAAGTATAAATCATGTGTATTGATGAAAATATTTTAAGGAGATACAAATAAAGTCTAGCTGCTATTTGTAGTTATTTATTTTCTTTCAATACAATTGTTTTATTATTTGTAATGTCCCCCCCCCATCACAAAAATGTCAAAATTAGGTAATTGTGTTAAATGGGGTCAACAGGGTTTTAACAACTTTAAAATTGGTACAATGTTCCACAATCAGATCCAATTTAAGTTGCCAGAAATGGACTGTAATTATTGTAACCACATGGTTGGATTGGAAGGTCTGTGTTACATCTCCAATGGAGGATGACAATATGTGGCTTTATATAGGATCCTGGATAGAAAAACATATTGATTCTGATGATGTAGTTGCAATTTACAGATCTGATATCATTGCCATCATAATGATCAACAATTCAAGTGATGGATAAGACAGGCATAAGTGAACTTCCTTTTAAATAATGCAATTATATATTTGATTTAACTACTTAAAATCTATTGTACAATTACCAGGCAACAGATTCATTTTATAAAAGTTGAACTAAACTTGCTATAAGTAAGGCAGTAATTCAGGATGTGTTCTTATGGAAGAAAATGATCAAAAGCATTTGCCTTGGCTTACTTTTTTAATGTTCATTTCTTTTCAGCTACCTGAAAGGCAGAGTGACAGTGAGACAGAGAGATGCTTCATCTGACAGCTAACTCTCCATATGCCCAGAACAGTTAAGGCTGGATTAGGCTGAAGCCAGGAAGCTGAAAACTCATTTGAACCTCTTTCATGGGTGACAGGGTCCCAAGCACTTGAACCATCATCTGCTACTTCCCAGGATGCATTGGCAGGAAGCTAGATTGAAGTGGAGGATCCAGACACAAAGTAGTACTCAAATATGGGCCAAGGACATCTCCAGGGATGACCCAAGTCACTGCACCACAACAGTCACCCCTGGACTCTTTAAATAATGAACACCCATCTGTGATGCAATGTTTGCTAATCATTCACTATGATTAGAAGTGTAAAATGTGATGGTGCACAAAACTTAACAAGTGTCTTGGACCACAGATGAAAATCAAGTTAAAAATATGTTAGCAGATCTCAAAGTATATCTTTAGTTACTAGGTAAAAATATTCAATTATCAAAACCTAACTTAAAGCAGTTTTGAAATATTTGTAAATATGTCAGTTTGGTTGTATTTGTTAAGTTTATTAAATAGTTGCAAAATATTGAGGATGGCACTGTGGCATAGTAGACTAGGCCTCTGCCTGCAGTGTTGGAATCCCATACAGGTGCTGGTTCTTGTCCCCATTGCTCCTCTTCTGAGCTAGCTCACTGCTACTGCCTGGGAAAGCAGTGGAATATGGTCAAGGTGCTTGGACCCCTGCACCTGCATGGGAGACCTGGAGAAAGCCACTGGTTTCTGACTTCAGATTGGCTAGGCTCCAGCTTTTGCACCCATTTGGGGAGTGAATCGCAAATGGAAGATCTCTCTGTCTCTCCCTCTGTCTGTAACTCTGCTTCTCAAATAAATAAATATATATTTGAAAAATAGCTGCAACATGCATTTCATGTCTGCATTAATGAGGATAATTACAACCATTACTAGCACACATATGTCAATCAAACTAATTACTTCAACGAACTAAAAATAAGAATTATATGAACAACCTGAAACCTAAGGGGAAAAAGGCAATATATCTAACCGTGTCCAAAGACTCTGCAGGGTTGTGATGTGAAGCCTGAGTTGCTGAAGTAGGAGTCTCCAAGTTTTGTTGTGGAGTAAGATCTCTGCTGAGCCAGAAACTATTAGCACAATTTCCAATGCTATGTGACGCTACCGAAGTTTGCGTAGCAACAGACTTGGTTAATGTTCCAGTCTGTTGTTTCTCCAGGAGAAAATATTTAGTTCTGACCTCTGCTAACACTTCATTAGCTCTGTGAAGATTGAAAGGACCAATGTTTAGTATTTCATTTTCCCCTTAATAATTCTTACATGAATTTCATTTTTTAAAAGTAAGAGTCAATGGGCATGCACAATAAACAGTGTTTTAATACAGAAAATGTGTCAGAGCACAGTTTCTGTATAATTAAGGTCTTTTAATTTTTAAAGTTAAAAATTTCACAACGTAACTCAAACCCAGTACAAGGGAGAAGGATGCCTATCAATGCTGTATGACTGATCCGGTGACATCTGCTTCCTCCCAAAAGGCTCCCAAAATCCTTGCACATGCCATTAGAAATATTTTATTTAAATAGCAATTCTGATATAATGGATGTTGATTTCTTCGATGCTAGTAAACATTTTCTAATATATAAATATTTCAAAACATCATGTTTTGCCACTTAAATATATAAAACAGTAACTTTTTAAAACGCATAGAAATCGTTGTATTGAGAACTAAGTTAGAGGTTGAGAACACCAGCAAAGACGTTTTCAGGTGCTGACTTTCAACAGCCCTGCTTTTTCACCCACTTTTTGGGAGAAATGAAGCAAATGCTCGATTTTGGGCATTGAGAGATAATTCAGAACAACAATGACTGTGGGGAATGAGACAGCCAAGCAAGTATTCAGCAACAACTGAAGCAGCTAGGAAGACGTCAAAGGTGGGACTTGCGCTTTCTTTCTCCAGACACTATACTTTCCTTCCTCTCTTTCTTAATCTTTCTCAAGGCGTCCTTCAGTGGTGATACCAATGATCACAATAAAGCAAAGGTAACTAGCAAGTGTCATATTGTCCCAACAGGTGGAGGAGGGGGAGGAAGAGACGCTAGACACTTAAGTTGTAACCTTGAACTTAAGTTAACAGAGTTGTTAGCATTTACATAAATTGTTCTGCACTAAAAATTTACTGGTAATTTCATTTACTAACATTATTTTCCAAAATCACTTTGTCTAGGTAGATTATATCCTTATTAATCTCAGGAATCTGTTTCACTAAGAATTATACTTTAGTGGCAAATTAGCGAATGTAAGCTCTTGTCTGCGATTCTATGTTTTGACTTACTCATTCACTTGCTTTGAAAAAGCTTTTGCAACCTGAATGATCTCATCTTGTTTGCTTATCAAAGCTTCAAACCCCTCCAATTCTTTAGAAATGGCTTCCTGAGGAGCTTGCATTTTGGAGAGTTTAGATATCCCAACATGGATTCTGTGTTCTTTTTGTATACTTTTTGAAATGTCATCACTCTCCATTAGATACTCTGAACTTTTTTGATGTGATGCTTTTTTCTAAAGCAAAATAAAAAGGTAATTTAAAAAATCATTAAAATATATATTGTTTTTATTTATTTCTTTTAGTTTCGAATCAGTGATTCTGAGAGAAATTTTGAAGTAAAAAACAAGCCAAAGTTTAAAATATTTATCTTCAACACATATTGAAATTTGAATTATAATGAAAACAATACCATTATTACATTTCTACTCATGTAAATTAGTTATCTAAGAATATAAGCATCGATTAAAAGTGAATAGCAATTAAAGCAACTAAAACTATACTATAATTCCTAAATTTCCCCTTGAGGTTAATGAGAAATCACAATTCAGAGGATAAAAGTTTATGATGTGATCTGTATACTTTTGTGAATGAAAATGTTTCAGTCAATGAAACTGACTTGTCATCATTTGATGTTTTCCACAAAATAAGGGCACATATCACATATTAAACAACAGCAGGAGAAAAGCTTGATGGAGTTTCCCTGACACTGAGTGGAGGAGTCATTTCCCTCGAAGAAAACCATTAACTGATACTTAAAAGTAGTACATTTAGAGCATGTCTACAAACCCTTTGACAATTTTTCCATGACATTTTCTCTCCTGAATGTGAGCTGGACAAAGCAATGTGTACCTAGTGAACAGAATGGGGCACACATGCTGAGTGACTTTTGCTAGGCTGTAAAATGTGATGCTGCTTCCACCTGAATTTCTCAAGCAAACTCGGACTTAGAAATTAGCAACCCAAAGACGAGAAAGTGAAACAACATATTGATATTCCAACTGATGTCCCAGGTAAGGTCCAAAAAAAAGCAACTATCAACAGCAAACAAAGCTGGCATTGGGTACAGTATATTGAGCTGCTGGCTGTGATGCTGGAGCTCCACACTGGAGCACGGGTTCAACTCCTTGGTGTTCTGCTTCTGGTTCAGCTCCCTACAAATGTGCCTGAGAGGGCAACAGAAGGTGGTGCCCCAGATACACTAGATGGTGACACTAGATACAGGGAGTTGTAACTTTAGGAAATTGAAACAAAGACTAAAATAGGTTCAATGTCTTCAGACCAGAGGGAGGTGGGAGCTCAAAGGGCCTACAAAAGAGGAAGAATGAAAACCAAAGGGACATCAAAGAGACTGTGTGGAAACTTGAGGGTTTTGAAGGAACTGTCAAAAAAGGATACCTAGACCTGGAAGACAAGGGCCCCATTCTTCAGGAAGCTGAAAGTAAAACTGATGTGAGAGAGAAACTAAAGGAAGACTACCAAATTTAAAGGAGCTATGACTTAGTGGGTTCAAGTATCTAAATCCATATATGTGAATTACAGCATCTTCACATAACAAATCACCATGCAATTGTAAAAAAATAAATAAATAAAAGGTGGTTTCTGGAATAAAATCAAATCCAGAGTGCTTCTAGGCAAACAGGATCCAGAGATGAAGCAAAGATGATGACTGTACAATGGACAATAAAACTTCAGAAAAACTTTAGGTGGTGCCTCAAATCACCGTATGGGTCTTAGGAATTAAAGAACATTCACGATACTGTCCTATTCTGGCTCCTCTGGAAGCCCAAGGTGAAGAGTTTATGTCAAAAAGATTCGTGGGAGTGGGCATCAGAGAGCTGTTGTTTTTCACTTGCCTATTGCTCCTGAGTCTACCATTCTGCCAGTGAAGGCACTGGAAGGAAGCAGGGATGGCTCAAGTAATTGGGTTCCTATAAATCACATGGCACCCCTGGCTTGAGTTCCCAGCTCTCAGCTTTAGCCTCACATGAGATCTGGTTATTTTAGCAGTAAACGAGTGAATGGGAATGTTTTGTGTGCTCTTTATCTTGCTCTCACTCACACACTCTCTCTCCCCTAACTTCTTTGTCTCAGGTAAACTCAAAGTTTCAAAAGGCAGTATTTCTGAATATTTATTGTCTAATAGGATGAACACCAATAAAATCACAGGAGGCTCCATTTTTCCAGAGGGTTGTAGAAAATCCAGTAGTTTCTAGTTTGCAATAAAATAGAGAGAGGTAAGAATTAAAGGACTCCTCTAACCTTGGAAGTTTTAAAGGGAAGAAGCAGGCTGAGCAACTTGCCAGTTGCAAACCATCATCATTTCTTTTTAAGTGGGAGGAACAGTTAAAAAAATAGGCCTGAGGGCAATTTCTGCTGGTTTTAAAACATGCTCAATTGTTCTTTAATATTTATCCCCTAAACAAGTGGAACATAGGCCAATAGTAGTAACTAAGTCAAATGAATGGAATATGGTAAAGGTGATGCTATGTGACTTCGACATGAGGATAAAAGGCTCTCTATCTCAATAGTTCTTGGAAGCCAGGCCCCATGTTTTCAGGAGGCTCAAGCCACCATGACAACCTGGGTTTTTCAGAGAGGGTATTCAGTCCCTGCCATATGAAAGATACAGCTAAGAACCATGATCAACAAACAAACAATTATCAACAAATCTTCAAATTATTCTAGTTTCTAGTCTTCCAGCAATTGAATTACTACCAGCGATTTTGAATCATGCAAT
Source organism: Sylvilagus floridanus (assembly GCA_949820135.1). Taxonomy (NCBI): domain Eukaryota; kingdom Metazoa; phylum Chordata; class Mammalia; order Lagomorpha; family Leporidae; genus Sylvilagus; species Sylvilagus floridanus. Next base: position 17,800,523 of record OX463240.1, on the reverse strand, counting down.
GATGTGCTGCTTGAACACTGGCCTCAGAATCAGCCCTTAAGGTATTTGGATCTGGCTAAAAAGCCCATGACAGTTTCTCAGGCATGGAAAGTCAAGACACTGTGGCAAAAAATGCCCTAAATGAAAGATCTCTGTGAGTGAGATCTTAGTGGAAAGAAGGCACCATTAAAGAAGGAGGCACCTTTCTCTGAAGGGAGGGGAGAACTTCTACTTTGATTATGGTCTTGTCTAAATAATGTCAGAGTTTGTGAACTCAAGAGGCTTCCATAGCCTTGGCAGCTCATGATGAGAGCCTCAGGTGATCACTGATGACATAACTAAGAGTGTCAATTGTTAAATGAAGAACAGGAGTCAGTGTACACTTACTCCCCTTGTAGGATCTCTGTGCTTAATGTGTTGTACTATGAGAATTAATGGTAAAAATATTCTTCAAATGGTTCTTTATACTTTGTGTGTCTCTGTGGGTGAATCTGTTGAAATCTTTACTTAGTATATACTAAGTTAACCTTCTGTATATATAGATAAATAAAAATGAATCTTAGTGAAGAATGGGATGGGAGAGGGAGTAGGAGATGGGATGGTTTGCAGGTGGGAGGATGGTTATGGGGGGAAAACTGCTATAATCCAAAAGCTGTAATTTCAAAATTTACATTTGTTAAATAAAAGTTTTCTAAAAAAAATGATGCGCTGCTTGGCTTTAAATCATTGGCAAGGGTGTAAGAAAAAGAGGACCAAGAGCATGCCCCTTTAATAGGAAAACTGTATAATTTAAAGCCATCTTTTTCACTGGAATCAAGCCTAACAACATAAAAATAATTAATTTCATTGGAGATGGGACTGTGAAGCTTTGTACAGGATTCCTGGTAGGAAGAAAATAGTCAATTTAGTTTGGTGGTAATTGTTATTTCAAGATATGATTCATTGTCATATACTATTCAAGCAATGACAAGATAGAAATAGTAGAATTTCATTTCAAAAATGGAAACAAAAGCTTGATTTAAGTAATAAAAACTGATGAGACATTTCCCAGCTATAGAGATACTTTATAAGCATTAGCATGGCAATGCATTATTAGTAAATGGGAATTTTCTTTTTTATGGAAGAAAATGCAAAAAACTTAAAAGTTAATCTTTTTTATTATTACAGGTTTACATACTTCACAAAAAAGCACTTATACTGGATTTCATTAAAGGCATCTATTTGTGATGAAATGTTTGGATGACACTAATTTAAGAGGTAGAAAAATTGGATGTTGCAACAAAACATTAACAAATGCCTTGAACCACAGTCAGTGCAAATTCAGTTGGAAAATAAGCCAATGTATTGCAAACCATAGTTATAGGTAAAGATATTTAATTTCTAAAAGCCAACATAAATGCAGCTTTTAAGAAATTTAAAGTGTGCTCATTTGGTTTCATTTATTCTATGAAGTAACAAAGTCATACACTTATTTCCTTTCTATCTGATGAAGACAACTGTGACAATTAGCATATATCACTCAGTCATAATCAGTATTTCACCAAATCAAAAATGATTATATCATCAATCTAAAACCCAAAGGAAAAAAAAGACAACATATCTAACCATGTACGAGGAGTCCAGTGTGCGGTTACGTGAAAGCTGTAGCTGTGAGGCAGGAATTCTTAAGTTGCTTTGTGGGACATGGTTTCCTTTGCACATTAAACCACCATGAACATTCCCAACACTGGATGACGGTACAGCAGGCCTCATAGTACTAGTGCTGGGTAAGGATTCATTCCTCTGTGTCTCCTCAAGAAATTCAGTTCTGACCACTGTTAATTCCTCATGCGCCCTGTGAAAACTGCAAGACAAATGCTTAGTATGGCATTTTTTTTCACTTACTTATGGTTTATCTTTAAAAAGGCAGTAAGCATAAATGGACTGTCTCATTAAATAAAAGTATTTTAACACAAAAAATGTGTCAGGGCATACCTACTGTATGCAACCGATGTTTTCAAATCGCTCAGAATTAACAAAACATATTTCTAGTGGGTTGTAAACAACTGGTTCATACAAAGGCAGAGGGAGAGAAATGGTTATTAATGATATATAGCTAATCAGGTAATGCTCCTTTCTGGGAGGTTCTACTTAAAGTTTCTTGATGCCACTTGATATACTCATATTTAAATGGTAGCTGTGTTAGCTAGGATACAGGATGATTTTCTTGATTATAATGACCATTGAACTATACACAAATATGTGAAAGCATCATATTGTGCATGCTGAATATTTTATAATTTTATAATTATATAAACATTTTATAATTTTATAACAATATTTTATACTTTTTTATTAATGTAAAGAGAACAGATATCATATATTTCATAAATACAATTCTAAGGAGATAAATGTATTTCACTCCTTCCTGCTCTCCCACAAACCATCTCCACTCTTCATTACTTATTGACAATTTTTGCAAAAACAAAATTTTAGTTTTTCAATAGATTCATTTTATTTCTTTCCAAGAGTTACAGAGAGTGGTCGAGACACAGAGAGAGGGAGGTCTTCCATCTGCTGGTTCATTACCCAAAAACCCCAATGGAGAGAGCTGGGCCGATCCAAAGCCAGGTGCCAGAATCTTGCTCCAGGTCTCCCACGTGGGTGTAGGGGCTCAAGGACCGGGCCTTCCTCCGCTGCTTTCCCAGGAGCAATAGTAGGGAGCTGGATTGGAAGTGGAGCAGCTGGGACTCGAATCGGCACCCGTATAGGATGCCAGCCTGTAGGCCTGGGCTTAAGCCGCTGCACCACAGTGTTGTCCCCCACAAAAACATAATTTAATCCACTCTAGAATAACAGGCTTAATACACCAGCAACCATAATATTTAACAAGTAAAAAGTAGAGAGACCACAGTTCCACAGGAAGATAAAGAAAGAGTTAAACACAACAGAATAACAAGATGTTCACTTCATCCCTATGCTTTTTTTTTTTTTTTTTGGTATTCTATATTAATTACCACATGTGAGATAAGCAGGATATTTGTCTTTTTGGGACTGGCTTATTTCACTAAGCTTAATGTTTTCCAGTGGCATCCGTTTTCATTGCAAAAGAAGGGACATATTTCTGTTGAGTAAACCAGTTTAGATTTAAAACACCATCCCACAAAGACATTTTCAAGCACTTGCTTTCAATAACCCTGTGCCTTTCACACATTTAACCAACTTCCTAGAGGGAAAAATAAGCTTTTCCCACATTGAGACATTTCAGAGCACCAAATTCTAGGAGAGAATGGCAGAGTTGTTGGTTGCCAATGGAACTAACGCCACTGCAGAGGCAATCCATTCCTAACACTGTTTGGAAGGCATCAGAGGGGGTGGGCCTTGCCCTTTCTGTCTTCTACAGACATAGTCCCCCAGAATGCCCGAGGTAGAATGCTAACCAGCCTGTGAGTTATACTTCTCCTCCTTTCCACGTTCATCTTTCTTTCTCAAGTAGAGGAGGAAAACTGCAAAGAAGAGTTGGTTTCAAGACACCCTCCTGAGGTATTACCAATGATCACAGTCAAGGGAAGATAACTGAACAAGTGCCAGGTTGTGTCAAGACTTACAGAAGCACCACTAGTGGCAGCAGTAGTGGTAGTGGGAGTAGTAGCAGTAGGCAGCCCTGTGGGTTTAAGTTGTCATGTTCCCCCAAACACATGTACCTAACTTTTACATACATTTTCCTGTGCTAAAAAATAAGAGCATTTATTTTCCAAAATTATTCCTTAATTTGTAGAATTATTTTGTCTAGGTAGGTTTCACTTCATACTCATTTCAGGAAACTGTCTCACTAAAAAGTACGCCTAGGAGCCAAGTTAATGCACATCAGTTGTTTTCTGTGACTCTGGGACTTGACTTACTTATTCAGGTTGCAGGTTACGGTTTCTCCCACTTGTACGGGGAGTTGCCTGGGTTTCTCCAGTTCTTTGTCGGATTCTTCCTGAGCAGCTTTCTTTCTGGTGTGTTCCGATGTCTGCAACTAAAGGAAATTTAAAATATAGTTTTCAAATCATTTCTAGCTGTATATTTATTTCCTCCAATTTTGACTAAGTGACACAGGGAATATTTTAAAGATAGGAAAAAGAAGATTAAAATATTTAACTTCTATATCCCCTGAAGTAAACAATTATAACTAAAACTGAATCAGCTGTGTGTTGCTACTAATGTAATATCATTATACAAGATAATTAGAATCAAATTGAGAACTTAAAATTGAACACTGTACATCTTCTAAGTTGCACTTTTTCCTTGGGATTGAGACAATTACATCTCATAGCATAGAACACTAGTAGCAAGATGTGTATAGTTCTGGGAATGAAAATGACTTACTAATACTGTTTTATCATCTTTAGATGCTTTTTACAAAATAGAGCATACAGAGCAGCAACAACAAAAACTCGATAGCACTTCAAGGCTACTGAGCTGGGAATAATGGATTTCTTTTAGATAAAGCCATTATCAAGCTACTTTTACAAAGTGAGTACTGTTTCAGATTTCTAGTCGCATGTCTGTAAGACTTTGGCATTTCTTTCATGAAGCTCCCTCTCCTGAATAGGAGCAGACCATAATAATCGGTTGCTAGTACTTAGACTATAGCACTGATGCCGAGCGAGTTTTGCTAGGTCAGAAAATGTGATTCAGCTTCCATTTTTATTTTCCTGGTAAAATTTATCAAGGAGCCCAAGCAACAAGGCAAATCATCACACAGATTTCTAAAGTGAAATGCAGTTAAATGCATAGCCGAAAGCCCGGTTCAATGCAGTTAGGTGGACAACCAAGTTTTGGATGATTGTAGCCCCAGCTTCAAATCATCCCCAGCTGAGTGACACTTATGCCTTGCTGAAATTGTAGATTCTGATAAAGAATATATTCAGAGAGCAAATCATTTTTTTTAAATTTAATCTATTTGGAAGACAGAGTTACACAGAGAGATAGAGACATACAGAGAGAGGACGTCTTCCATCCACTAGTTCACTCCCCAGATGGCCACAACAGCCGGTCCTGAGTCAATCTGAAGCCAGGAGCCAGGAGCTTCTTCTAGGTTTCCCACATGGATGCAGGGGCCCATGGACTTGGACTGTCCTCTGTTGTTTCCCAAGGAGCATTAACAGAGAGCTGGGTTGGAAGCAGAGTAGCTGGGACTCAAACCAGCACCCATATAGAATGCTGGTGCTGCAGGTTGGGGCTTTAACCCACTGCGCCACAGTACCAGCCCCATAAGTGATCTTTTTTATGGCAGAGGGACAGAAAGTATGTGGCAGAAGGTAGCTATTATCCACTAGCCAAATCTCCCAATGCCAGGCCTGGAGAGTGGAACTCAGAACTCATTACAGTTGTCCCACGTAGGTGGCATGGAGCTGTACTTTGAAACCATCTTGTGTGCCTCCCAGGGCCTGTAGTGGCAGAATGCTGGCCTCGGATGCCAAAGCCAGAAATCAAACTAAGATTCTGCTATCTGAGATGTGAGCATCTTAACCTCTAGGCCAAACAACTTTCCCAAAGAGATTGTCAGGTAGGTTGCTAGACACTCATAGAAAACTGGCACAAACACCAATGCTAAAGACAGGGGTTGCTATTTTGAAAATGAAAAATGAAACAGACTTAAACATGTCAGATGCCTTCAGACTAGAGGGTGGCTGCAGCTTAAAGGACCTAGGGAGGCGTAAGGATGGGAGCCAAGAGGACTCCCGAGGGACTGTGAGTGGAAGCCTCAGCATAACCGAAGGGGTTATTGATAACTTATACAAGGCTTATTTTGATGGTGAAAAATATGCCTACGTTTACAGTGGGAATGGTCATACAATGCTGGGAATACTGTATCAGACATTGAATTTTATTAGTTTAAATATGTGAAATTTATTGTATGTGAAATATTTGAGGGTGTTATAATAACTGTATGGGAAAAATGAGTTTAAGAGATAAGTTATTTTGGTGTCAAACTTTTTAAACCAATGTGTTTTTAAAATAAATGCACCTAAAATGCAGAGCAAAAAAGAGAAAGGGAAAACAGATCTTCCATCTGCTCGTTCACTCCAAACGTGGTTGCGACGGGCAGGGCTGGACCAGATTGAACCCAGGAGTCACAAACTCCATCCAGGTCTCCCAAATGGGTAGCACTGGAGCCATCATCTGCTGCCTTCCTAGGGAGATTAGAAGGAAGCTGAGCAAATGGGCACTCCAACATGGGATGCTGGAGTGACTGGCCATGGCTAAACCTGTTGCATCATACTGCTGGCCCGACATTGTTTTCAGAGTATATTCACATTAGACTTGAATGTTAGTAGGTCCCTTTCTATCTCGATAAATTGATGCACTAAAGTCCAATGTCAGCATCCAGATAATTTTAATTCTCATGAGTGTACACCACATTTGATTGGAATAGGTCTATTCTTTTGTTATATGAAGAAGTTAAAGGAAAATGAAGCAAGTGTCTATATATGAGATAGATCTTATAGTCGCTGAAAATATTTTGGAGCAGAGTATAATGGCCTTTCTGTACAAGTTATTAAATCTATGAAATAAATACACATAAGCTCTGTATCCATTCACAAGAGTGAAAATAAGAAATGAAAAGTCTCTGCAGCATTTCATTAAACACTCTCGAGACTCTTATTAAACCTGGTTTTTTTCACCAGGACAGTAAGAAGTATCACTATAAATACTGTTTCAAAGGAAATAAAATATGCCAGCTCAAGAGGAATAATGCATAATTTTCAAGTTCTTAAGGGCAAATAATATTTTTAAATTTAACTTTAAGGGAAATAGCAAAGCGAGAGTTTAAATGCATTATTAAAATAGAATTGTACTAAGTTAATTAAAAGGATCACATAAAATGTTATGTTTTCTGAAACTGTATCCAAAAACTTACAATATATAATCAACTTTAGTATTTCTATTGACACATTAAATTTCAACATACCTGTCTCCTGAGGTCACTTAATTGCTTCTTCAAATTCTGGATTTCAATTTTTGAGTTCATACAACAACATCCTACATCATCCGGTGAACCCTAGGGTACACATTTTTAAATAATTTTTTATTTAAGACTTACAAACTTTAAAAGACTTATTTAAAAGACTTAGAGAGACAGAGAGGTCTTCTACCTCCTGATACACTCCTGATACACAGGAGTCACTGTGCACTTACTCATGTAGCATCCCTGTCTTTAATGTGTTGGACTATGAGAATTAATGGTAAAAATATTCTTCAAATGATTCTTTATACTTTGTGTGGGTGAATCTGTTGAAATCTTTACTTAGTATATACTAAGTTGACCTTCTGTATATAAAGATAAATAAAAATGAATCTTAGTGAAGAATGGGATGGGAGAGGGAGTAGGAGATGGGATGGTTTGCAGGTGGGAGGATGGCTATGGGGGGAAAACGGCTATAATCCAAAAGCTGTAGTTTCAAAATTTACATTTGTTAAATAAAAGTTTTCTAAAAAAAATTGATGCACCGCTTGGCTTTCAATCATTGGCAAGGGTGTAAGAAAAAGAGGACCAAGAGCATGCCCCTTTAATAGGAAAACTTTTTTCACTGGAATCAAGCCTAACAACATAAAAATAATTAACTTCATTGGAGATGGGACTGTGAAGCTTTGTACAGGATTCTCGGTAGGAAGAAAATAGTCAGTTCAGTTTGGTGGTAATTGTTATTTCAAGATATGATTCATTGTCATATACATTATCAACCTTTCAAGCAATGACAAGATAGAAATAGTAGAATTTCATTTCAAAAATGGAAACAAAAGCTTGATTTAAGTAATAAAAACTGATGAGACATTTCCCAGCTATAGAGATACTTTATAAGCATTAGCATGGCAATGCATTGTTAGTAAATGGGAATTTTCTTTTTTATGGAAGAAACTGCAAAAAACTTAAAAAGTTAATCTTTTTTTTGTTATTACAGCTTTATATAATTCACAAAAAAGCACTTATACTGGATTTCTTTAAAGGCATCCATTTGTGATGAAACGTTTGGATCACATTTCTAATTTGAGGTAGAAAAACTGAATGATAGGTCTAAGAGTCAAAGAAATCACATAAACAAGACTAGTGTCTGCTAATACTAACTGACAGAATTAAGAAGGAGAGAAGAACGATCCAACATGGGAAGCAGGATATACAGCAGACTCATAGAAGTGCAGATGTCCTAAACAGCACTCTGGCCTCAGAATCAGCCCTTAAGGCATTTGGATCTGGCTGAAGAGCCCATGAGAGTATTTTAGGCATGGAAAGCCAAGACACTCTGGCAAAAAAAAAAAAAAAAAAAAAAAAAAAAAAAAAGGCCATCAAAGAAGGAGGTACCTTTCTCTGAAGGGAGGAGAGAACTTCCACTTTGACTATGAGCTTGTCTAAATAAGATCATAAGAGTCATCAAACTCAAGAGGCTTCCATAGCCTTGGCAACTCATGACAAAGCCTAGGGTAATTACTGATGCCATACCATAAACAAGAGTGTCAATTTGTAAGTCAACAAGTAGAGTCACTGTGCACTTACTCCTCATGTAGGATCTCTGTGCTTAATGTGTTGTTCAATGTGAATTAATGCTGTAACTAGTACTCAAACAGTACTTTCCATTTTGTGTTTCTGTGTGGGTGCAGTCTGTTGAAATCTTTATTTAATATATACTAAATTGATCTTCTGTATATAAAGAGAATTGAAAATGAATGGAATGGTAGAGGGAGCAGGAGATGGAAGGGTAGTGGGTGGGAGGGAAGTTATGAGGGGGAAAAAGACATTGTAATCCATAAGCTGTACTTTGGAAATTTATATTTATTAAATAAAAGTTAAAAAAAGAATAAACAAAAACAGAAAAAAACTGAATGTTGCAACAAAACATTAACAAATGCCTTGAACCACAGTCAGTGCAAATTCAGTTGGAAAATAAGCCAATGTATTGCAAACCATAGTTATAGGTAAAGATATTTAATTTCTAAAAGCCAACATAAATGCAGCTTTTAAGAAATTTAAAGTGTGCTCATTTGGTTTCATTTATTCTATGAAGTAACAAAGTCATACACTTATTTCCTTTCTATCTGATGAAGACAACTGTGACAATTAGCATATATCACTCAGTCATAATCAGTATTTCACCAAATCAAAAATGATTATATCATCAATCTAAAACCCAAAGGAAAAAAAAGACAACATATCTAACCATGTACGAGGAGTCCAGTGTGCGGTTACGTGAAAGCTGTAGCTGTGAGGCAGGAATTCTTAAGTTTCTTTGTGGGACATGGTTTCCTTTGCACATTAAACCACCATGAACATTCCCAACACTGGATGACGGTACAGCGGGCCTCATAGTACTAGTGCTGGGTAAGGATTCATTCCTCTGTGTCTCCTCAAGAAATTCAGTTCTGACCACTGTTAATTCCTCATGCGCCCTGTGAAAACTGCAAGACAAATGCTTAGTATGGCATTTTTTTTCACTTACTTTGGTTTATCTTTAAAAAGGCAGTAAGCATAAATGGACTGTCTCATTAAATAAAAGTATTTTAACACAAAAAATGTGTCAGGGCATACCTACTGTATGCAACCGATGTTTTCAAATCGCTCAGAATTAACAAAACATATTTCTAGTGGGTTGTAAACAACTGGTTCATACAAAGGCAGAGGGAGAGAAATGGTTATTAATGATATATAGCTAATCAGGTAATGCTCCTTTCTGGGAGGTTCTACTTAAAGTTTCTTGATGCCACTTGATATACTCATATTTAAATGGTAGCTGTGTTAGCTAGGATACAGGATGATTTTCTTGATTATAATGACCATTGAACTATACACAAATATGTGAAAGCATCATATTGTGCATGCTGAATATTTTATAATTTTATAATTATATAAACATTTTATAATTTTATAACAATATTTTATACTTTTTTATTAATGTAAAGAGAACAGATATCATATATTTCATAAATACAATTCTAAGGAGATAAATGTATTTCACTCCTTCCTGCTCTCCCACAAACCATCTCCACTCTTCATTACTTATTGACAATTTTTGCAAAAACAAAATTTTAGTTTTTCAATAGATTCATTTTATTTCTTTCCAAGAGTTACAGAGAGTGGTCGAGACACAGAGAGAGGGAGGTCTTCCATCTGCTGGTTCATTACCCAAAAACCCCAATGGAGAGAGCTGGGCCGATCCAAAGCCAGGTGCCAGAATCTTGCTCCAGGTCTCCCACGTGGGTGTAGGGGCTCAAGGACCGGGCCTTCCTCCGCTGCTTTCCCAGGAGCAATAGTAGGGAGCTGGATTGGAAGTGGAGCAGCTGGGACTCGAATCGGCACCCGTATAGGATGCCAGCCTGTAGGCCTGGGCTTAAGCCGCTGCACCACAGTGTTGTCCCCCACAAAAACATAATTTAATCCACTCTAGAATAACAGGCTTAATACACCAGCAACCATAATATTTAACAAGTAAAAAGTAGAGAGACCACAGTTCCACAGGAAGATAAAGAAAGAGTTAAACACAACAGAATAACAAGATGTTCACTTCATCCCTATGCTTTTTTTTTTTTTTTTTGGTATTCTATATTAATTACCACATGTGAGATAAGCAGGATATTTGTCTTTTTGGGACTGGCTTATTTCACTAAGCTTAATGTTTTCCAGTGGCATCCGTTTTCATTGCAAAAGAAGGGACATATTTCTGTTGAGTAAACCAGTTTAGATTTAAAACACCATCCCACAAAGACATTTTCAAGCACTTGCTTTCAATAACCCTGTGCCTTTCACACATTTAACCAACTTCCTAGAGGGAAAAATAAGCTTTTCCCACATTGAGACATTTCAGAGCACCAAATTCTAGGAGAGAATGGCAGAGTTGTTGGTTGCCAATGGAACTAACGCCACTGCAGAGGCAATCCATTCCTAACACTGTTTGGAAGGCATCAGAGGGGGTGGGCCTTGCCCTTTCTGTCTTCTACAGACATAGTCCCCCAGAATGCCCGAGGTAGAATGCTAACCAGCCTGTGAGTTATACTTCTCCTCCTTTCCACGTTCATCTTTCTTTCTCAAGTAGAGGAGGAAAACTGCAAAGAAGAGTTGGTTTCAAGACACCCTCCTGAGGTATTACCAATGATCACAGTCAAGGGAAGATAACTGAACAAGTGCCAGGTTGTGTCAAGACTTACAGAAGCACCACTAGTGGCAGCAGTAGTGGTAGTGGGAGTAGTAGCAGTAGGCAGCCCTGTGGGTTTAAGTTGTCATGTTCCCCCAAACACATGTACCTAACTTTTACATACATTTTCCTGTGCTAAAAAATAAGAGCATTTATTTTCCAAAATTATTCCTTAATTTGTAGAATTATTTTGTCTAGGTAGGTTTCACTTCATACTCATTTCAGGAAACTGTCTCACTAAAAAGTACGCCTAGGAGCCAAGTTAATGCACATCAGTTGTTTTCTGTGACTCTGGGACTTGACTTACTTATTCAGGTTGCAGGTTACGGTTTCTCCCACTTGTACGGGGAGTTGCCTGGGTTTCTCCAGTTCTTTGTCGGATTCTTCCTGAGCAGCTTTCTTTCTGGTGTGTTCCGATGTCTGCAACTAAAGGAAATTTAAAATATAGTTTTCAAATCATTTCTAGCTGTATATTTATTTCCTCCAATTTTGACTAAGTGACACAGGGAATATTTTAAAGATAGGAAAAAGAAGATTAAAATATTTAACTTCTATATCCCCTGAAGTAAACAATTATAACTAAAACTGAATCAGCTGTGTGTTGCTACTAATGTAATATCATTATACAAGATAATTAGAATCAAATTGAGAACTTAAAATTGAACACTGTACATCTTCTAAGTTGCACTTTTTCCTTGGGATTGAGACAATTACATCTCATAGCATAGAACACTAGTAGCAAGATGTGTATAGTTCTGGGAATGAAAATGACTTACTAATACTGTTTTATCATCTTTAGATGCTTTTTACAAAATAGAGCATACAGAGCAGCAACAACAAAAACTCGATAGCACTTCAAGGCTACTGAGCTGGGAATAATGGATTTCTTTTAGATAAAGCCATTATCAAGCTACTTTTACAAAGTGAGTACTGTTTCAGATTTCTAGTCCCATGTCTGTAAGACTTTGGCATTTCTTCCATGAAGCTCCCTCTCCTGAATAGGAGCAGACCATAATAATCGGTTGCTAGTACTTAGACTATAGCACTGATGCCGAGCGAGTTTTGCTAGGTCAGAAAATGTGATTCAGCTTCCATTTTTATTTTCCTGGTAAAATTTATCAAGGAGCCCAAGCAACAAGGCAAATCATCACACAGACTTCTAAAGTGAAATGCAGTTAAATGCATAGCCGAAAGCCCGGTTCAATGCAGTTAGGTGGACAACCAAGTTTTGGATGATTGTAGCCCCAGCTTCAAATCATCCCCAGCTGAGTGACACTTATGCCTTGCTGAAATTGTAGATTCTGATAAAGAATATATTCAGAGAGCAAATCATTTTTTTTAAATTTAATCTATTTGGAAGACAGAGTTACACAGAGAGATAGAGACATACAGAGAGAGGACGTCTTCCATCCACTAGTTCACTCCCCAGATGGCCACAACAGCCGGTCCTGAGTCAATCTGAAGCCAGGAGCCAGGAGCTTCTTCTAGGTTTCCCACATGGATGCAGGGGCCCATGGACTTGGACTGTCCTCTGCTGTTTCCCAAGGAGCATTAACAGAGAGCTGGGTTGGAAGCAGAGTAGCTGGGACTCAAACCAGCACCCATATAGAATGCTGGTGCTGCAGGTTGGGGCTTTAACCCACTGCGCCACAGTACCAGCCCCATAAGTGATCTTTTTTATGGCAGAGGGACAGAAAGTATGTGGCAGAAGGTAGCTATTATCCACTAGCCAAATCTCCCAATGCCAGGCCTGGAGAGTGGAACTCAGAACTCATTACAGTTGTCCCACGTAGGTGGCATGGAGCTGTACTTTGAAACCATCTTCTGTGCCTCCCAGGGCCTGTAGTGGCAGAATGTTGGCCTCGGATGCCAAAGCCAGAAATCAAATTAAGATTCTGCTATCTGAGATGTGAGCATCTTAACCTCTAGGCCAAACAACTTTCCCAAAGAGATTGTCAGGTAGGTTGCTAGACACTCATAGAAAACTGGCACAAACACCAATGCTAAAGACAGGGGTTGCTATTTTGAAAATGAAAAATGAAACAGACTTAAACATGTCAGATGCCTTCAGACTAGAGGGTGGCTGCAGCTTAAAGGACCTAGGGAGGCGTAAGGATGGGAACCAAGAGGACTCCCGAGGGACTGTGAGTGGAAGCCTCAGCATAACCGAAGGGGTTATTGATAACTTATACAAGGCTTATTTTGATGGTGAAAAATATGCCTACGTTTACAGTGGGAATGGTCATACAATGCTGGGAATACTGTATCAGACATTGAATTTTATTAGTTTAAATATGTGAAATTTATTGTATGTGAAATATTTGAGGGTGTTATAATAACTGTATGGGAAAAATGAGTTTAAGAGATAAGTTATTTTGGTGTCAAACTTTTTAAACCAATGTGTTTTTAAAATAAATGCACCTAAAATGCAGAGCAAAAAAGAGAAAGGGAAAACAGATCTTCCATCTGCTCGTTCACTCCAAACGTGGTTGCGACGGGCAGGGCTGGACCAGATTGAACCCAGGAGTCACAAACTCCATCCAGGTCTCCCAAATGGGTAGCACTGGAGCCATCATCTGCTGCCTTCCTAGGGAGATTAGAAGGAAGCTGAGCAAATGGGCACTCCAACATGGGATGCTGGAGTGACTGGCCATGGCTAAACCTGTTGCATCATACTGCTGGCCCGACATTGTTTTCAGAGTATATTCACATTAGACTTGAATGTTAGTAGGTCCCTTTCTATCTCGATAAATTGATGCACTAAAGTCCAATGTCAGCATCCAGATAATTTTAATTCTCATGAGTGTACACCACATTTGATTGGAATAGGTCTATTCTTTTGTTATATGAAGAAGTTAAAGGAAAATGAAGCAAGTGTCTACATATGAGATAGATCTTATAGTCGCTGAAAATATTTTGGAGCAGAGTATAATGGCCTTTCTGTACAAGTTATTAAATCTATGAAATAAATACACATAAGCTCTGTATCCATTCACAAGAGTGAAAATAAGAAATGAAAAGTCTCTGCAGCATTTCATTAAACACTCTCGAGACTCTTATTAAACCTGGTTTTTTTCACCAGGACAGTAAGAAGTATCACTATAAATACTGTTTCAAAGGAAATAAAATATGCCAGCTCAAGAGGAATAATGCATAATTTTCAAGTTCTTAAGGGCAAATAATATTTTTAAATTTAACTTTAAGGGAAATAGCAAAGCGAGAGTTTAAATGCATTATTAAAATAGAATTGTACTAAGTTAATTAAAAGGATCACATAAAATGTTATGTTTTCTGAAACTGTATCCAAAAACTTACAATATATAATCAACTTTAGTATTTCTATTGACACATTAAATTTCAACATACCTGTCTCCTGAGGTCACTTAATTGCTTCTTCAAATTCTGGATTTCAATTTTTGAGTTCATACAACAACATCCTACATCATCCGGTGAACCCTAGGGTACACATTTTTAAATAATTTTTTATTTAAGACTTACAAACTTTAAAAGACTTATTTAAAAGACTTAGAGAGACAGAGAGGTCTTCTACCTCCTGATACACTCCTGATACACAGGAGTCACTGTGCACTTACTCATGTAGCATCCCTGTCTTTAATGTGTTGGACTATGAGAATTAATGGTAAAAATATTCTTCAAATGATTCTTTATTCTTTGTGTGGGTGAATCTGTTGAAATCTTTACTTAGTATATACTAAGTTGACCTTCTGTATATAAAGATAAATAAAAATGAATCTTAGTGAAGAATGGGATGGGAGAGGGAGTAGGAGATGGGATGGTTTGCAGGTGGGAGGATGGCTATGGGGGGAAAACGGCTATAATCCAAAAGCTGTAGTTTCAAAATTTACATTTGTTAAATAAAAGTTTTCTAAAAAAAATTGATGCACCGCTTGGCTTTCAATCATTGGCAAGGGTGTAAGAAAAAGAGGACCAAGAGCATGCCCCTTTAATAGGAAAACTTTTTTCACTGGAATCAAGCCTAACAACATAAAAATAATTAACTTCATTGGAGATGGGACTGTGAAGCTTTGTACAGGATTCTCGGTAGGAAGAAAATAGTCAGTTCAGTTTGGTGGTAATTGTTATTTCAAGATATGATTCATTGTCATATACATTATCAACCTTTCAAGCAATGACAAGATAGAAATAGTAGAATTTCATTTCAAAAATGGAAACAAAAGCTTGATTTAAGTAATAAAAACTGATGAGACATTTCCCAGCTATAGAGATACTTTATAAGCATTAGCATGGCAATGCATTGTTAGTAAATGGGAATTTTCTTTTTTATGGAAGAAACTGCAAAAAACTTAAAAAGTTAATCTTTTTTTTGTTATTACAGCTTTATATAATTCACAAAAAAGCACTTATACTGGATTTCTTTAAAGGCATCCATTTGTGATGAAACGTTTGGATCACATTTCTAATTTGAGGTAGAAAAACTGAATGATAGGTCTAAGAGTCAAAGAAATCACATAAACAAGACTAGTGTCTGCTAATACTAACTGACAGAATTAAGAAGGAGAGAAGAACGATCCAACATGGGAAGCAGGATATACAGCAGACTCATAGAAGTGCAGATGTCCTAAACAGCACTCTGGCCTCAGAATCAGCCCTTAAGGCATTTGGATCTGGCTGAAGAGCCCATGAGAGTATTTTAGGCATGGAAAGCCAAGACACTCTGGCAAAAAAAAAAAAAAAAAAAAAAAAAAAAAGGCCATCAAAGAAGGAGGTACCTTTCTCTGAAGGGAGGAGAGAACTTCCACTTTGACTATGAGCTTGTCTAAATAAGATCATAAGAGTCATCAAACTCAAGAGGCTTCCATAGCCTTGGCAACTCATGACAAAGCCTAGGGTAATTACTGATGCCATACCATAAACAAGAGTGTCAATTTGTAAGTCAACAAGTAGAGTCACTGTGCACTTACTCCTCATGTAGGATCTCTGTGCTTAATGTGTTGTTCAATGTGAATTAATGCTGTAACTAGTACTCAAACAGTACTTTCCATTTTGTGTTTCTGTGTGGGTGCAGTCTGTTGAAATCTTTATTTAATATATACTAAATTGATCTTCTGTATATAAAGAGAATTGAAAATGAATGGAATGGTAGAGGGAGCAGGAGATGGAAGGGTAGTGGGTGGGAGGGAAGTTATGAGGGGGAAAAAGACATTGTAATCCATAAGCTGTACTTTGGAAATTTATATTTATTAAATAAAAGTTAAAAAAAGAATAAACAAAAACAGAAAAAAACTGAATGTTGCAACAAAACATTAACAAATGCCTTGAACCACAGTCAGTGCAAATTCAGTTGGAAAATAAGCCAATGTATTGCAAACCATAGTTATAGGTAAAGATATTTAATTTCTAAAAGCCAACATAAATGCAGCTTTTAAGAAATTTAAAGTGTGCTCATTTGGTTTCATTTATTCTATGAAGTAACAAAGTCATACACTTATTTCCTTTCTATCTGATGAAGACAACTGTGACAATTAGCATATATCACTCAGTCATAATCAGTATTTCACCAAATCAAAAATGATTATATCATCAATCTAAAACCCAAAGGAAAAAAAAGACAACATATCTAACCATGTACGAGGAGTCCAGTGTGCGGTTACGTGAAAGCTGTAGCTGTGAGGCAGGAATTCTTAAGTTGCTTTGTGGGACATGGTTTCCTTTGCACATTAAACCACCATGAACATTCCCAACACTGGATGACGGTACAGCAGGCCTCATAGTACTAGTGCTGGGTAAGGATTCATTCCTCTGTGTCTCCTCAAGAAATTCAGTTCTGACCACTGTTAATTCCTCATGCGCCCTGTGAAAACTGCAAGACAAATGCTTAGTATGGCATTTTTTTTCACTTACTTATGGTTTATCTTTAAAAAGGCAGTAAGCATAAATGGACTGTCTTATTAAATAAAAGTATTTTAACACAAAAAATGTGTCAGGGCATACCTACTGTATGCAACCGATGTTTTCAAATCGCTCAGAATTAACAAAACATATTTCTAGTGGGTTGTAAACAACTGGTTCATACAAAGGCAGAGGGAGAGAAATGGTTATTAATGATATATAGCTAATCAGGTAATGCTCCTTTCTGGGAGGTTCTACTTAAAGTTTCTTGATGCCACTTGATATACTCATATTTAAATGGTAGCTGTGTTAGCTAGGATACAGGATGATTTTCTTGATTATAATGACCATTGAACTATACACAAATATGTGAAAGCATCATATTGTGCATGCTGAATATTTTATAATTTTATAATTATATAAACATTTTATAATTTTATAACAATATTTTATACTTTTTTATTAATGTAAAGAGAACAGATATCATATATTTCATAAATACAATTCTAAGGAGATAAATGTATTTCACTCCTTCCTGCTCTCCCACAAACCATCTCCACTCTTCATTACTTATTGACAATTTTTGCAAAAACAAAATTTTAGTTTTTCAATAGATTCATTTTATTTCTTTCCAAGAGTTACAGAGAGTGGTCGAGACACAGAGAGAGGGAGGTCTTCCATCTGCTGGTTCATTACCCAAAAACCCCAATGGAGAGAGCTGGGCCGATCCAAAGCCAGGTGCCAGAATCTTGCTCCAGGTCTCCCACGTGGGTGTAGGGGCTCAAGGACCGGGCCTTCCTCCGCTGCTTTCCCAGGAGCAATAGTAGGGAGCTGGATTGGAAGTGGAGCAGCTGGGACTCGAATCGGCACCCGTATAGGATGCCAGCCTGTAGGCCTGGGCTTAAGCCGCTGCACCACAGTGTTGTCCCCCACAAAAACATAATTTAATCCACTCTAGAATAACAGGCTTAATACACCAGCAACCATAATATTTAACAAGTAAAAAGTAGAGAGACCACAGTTCCACAGGAAGATAAAGAAAGAGTTAAACACAACAGAATAACAAGATGTTCACTTCATCCCTATGCTTTTTTTTTTTTTTTTTGGTATTCTATATTAATTACCACATGTGAGATAAGCAGGATATTTGTCTTTTTGGGACTGGCTTATTTCACTAAGCTTAATGTTTTCCAGTGGCATCCGTTTTCATTGCAAAAGAAGGGACATATTTCTGTTGAGTAAACCAGTTTAGATTTAAAACACCATCCCACAAAGACATTTTCAAGCACTTGCTTTCAATAACCCTGTGCCTTTCACACATTTAACCAACTTCCTAGAGGGAAAAATAAGCTTTTCCCACATTGAGACATTTCAGAGCACCAAATTCTAGGAGAGAATGGCAGAGTTGTTGGTTGCCAATGGAACTAAAGCCACTGCAGAGGCAATCCATTCCTAACACTGTTTGGAAGGCATCAGAGGGGGTGGGCCTTGCCCTTTCTGTCTTCTACAGACATAGTCCCCCAGAATGCCCGAGGTAGAATGCTAACCAGCCTGTGAGTTATACTTCTCCTCCTTTCCACGTTCATCTTTCTTTCTCAAGTAGAGGAGGAAAACTGCAAAGAAGAGTTGGTTTCAAGACACCCTCCTGAGGTATTACCAATGATCACAGTCAAGGGAAGATAACTGAACAAGTGCCAGGTTGTGTCAAGACTTACAGAAGCACCACTAGTGGCAGCAGTAGTGGTAGTGGGAGTAGTAGCAGTAGGCAGCCCTGTGGGTTTAAGTTGTCATGTTCCCCCAAACACATGTACCTAACTTTTACATACATTTTCCTGTGCTAAAAAATAAGAGCATTTATTTTCCAAAATTATTCCTTAATTTGTAGAATTATTTTGTCTAGGTAGGTTTCACTTCATACTCATTTCAGGAAACTGTCTCACTAAAAAGTACGCCTAGGAGCCAAGTTAATGCACATCAGTTGTTTTCTGTGACTCTGGGACTTGACTTACTTATTCAGGTTGCAGGTTACGGTTTCTCCCACTTGTACGGGGAGTTGCCTGGGTTTCTCCAGTTCTTTGTCGGATTCTTCCTGAGCAGCTTTCTTTCTGGTGTGTTCCGATGTCTGCAACTAAAGGAAATTTAAAATATAGTTTTCAAATCATTTCTAGCTGTATATTTATTTCCTCCAATTTTGACTAAGTGACACAGGGAATATTTTAAAGATAGGAAAAAGAAGATTAAAATATTTAACTTCTATATCCCCTGAAGTAAACAATTATAACTAAAACTGAATCAGCTGTGTGTTGCTACTAATGTAATATCATTATACAAGATAATTAGAATCAAATTGAGAACTTAAAATTGAACACTGTACATCTTCTAAGTTGCACTTTTTCCTTGGGATTGAGACAATTACATCTCATAGCATAGAACACTAGTAGCAAGATGTGTATAGTTCTGGGAATGAAAATGACTTACTAATACTGTTTTATCATCTTTAGATGCTTTTTACAAAATAGAGCATACAGAGCAGCAACAACAAAAACTCGATAGCACTTCAATGCTACTGAGCTGGGAATAATGGATTTCTTTCAGATAAAGCCATTATCAAGCTACTTTTACAAAGTGAGTACTGTTTCAGATTTCTAGTCGCATGTCTGTAAGACTTTGGCATTTCTTCCATGAAGTTCCCTCTCCTGAATAGGAGCAGACCATAATAATTGGTTGCTAGTACTTAGCCTACAGCACTGATGCTGAGTGAGTTTTGCTAGGTCAGAAAATGTGATTCAGCTTCCATTTTTATCTTCCTGGTAAAATTTATCAAGGAGCCCAAGCAACAAGGCAAATCATCACACAGACTTCCAAAGTGAAATGCAGTTAAATGCATAGCCGAAAGCCCGGTTCAATGCAGTTAGGTGGACAACCAAGTTTTGGATGATTGTAGCCCCAGCTTCAAATCATCCCCAGCTGAGTGACACTTATGCCTTGCTTAAATTGTAGATTCTGATAAAAGAATATATTCAGAGAGCAAATCATTTTTTTTTAATTTAATCTATTTGGAAGACAGAGTTACACAGAGAGATAGAGACATAGAGAGAGAGGACGTCTTCCATCCACTAGTTCACTCCCCAGATGGCCACAACAGCCAGTCCTGAGTCAATCTGAAGCCAGGAGCCAGGAGCTTCTTCTAGGTTTCCCACATGGATGCAGGGGCCCATGGACTTGGACTGTCCTCTGCTGTTTCCCAAGGAGCATTAACAGAGAGCTGGGTTGGAAGCAGAGTAGCTGGGACTCAAACCAGCACCCATATAGAATGCTGGTGCTGCAGGTTGGGGCTTTAACCCACTGCGCCACAGTACCAGCCCCATAAGTGATCTTTTTTATGGCAGAGGGACAGAAAGTATGTGGCAGAAGGTAGCTATTATCCACTAGCCAAATCTCCCAATGCCAGGCCTGGAGAGTGGAACTCAGAACTCATTACAGTTGTCCCATGTAGGTGGCATGGAGCTGTACTTTGAAACCATCTTGTGTGCCTCCCAGGGCCTGTAGTGGCAGAATGCTGGCCTCGGATGCCAAAGCCAGAAATCAAACTAAGATTCTGCTATCTGAGATGTGAGCATCTTAACCTCTAGGCCAAACAACTTTCCCAAAGAGATTGTCAGGTAGGTTGCTAGACACTCATAGAAAACTGGCACAAACACCAATGCTAAAGACAGGGGTTGCTATTTTGAAAATGAAAAATGAAACAGACTTAAACATGTCAGATGCCTTCAGACTAGAGGGTGGCTGCAGCTTAAAGGACCTAGGGAGGCGTAAGGATGGGAACCAAGAGGACTCCCGAGGGACTGTGAGTGGAAGCCTCAGCATAACCGAAGGGGTTATTGATAACTTATACAAGGCTTATTTTGATGGTGAAAAATATGCCTACGTTTACAGTGGGAATGGTCATACAATGCTGGGAATACTGTATCAGACATTGAATTTTATTAGTTTAAATATGTGAAATTTATTGTATGTGAAATATTTGAGGGTGTTATAATAACTGTATGGGAAAAATGAGTTTAAGAGATAAGTTATTTTGGTGTCAAACTTTTTAAACCAATGTGTTTTTAAAATAAATGCACCTAAAATGCAGAGCAAAAAAGAGAAAGGGAAAACAGATCTTCCATCTGCTCGTTCACTCCAAACGTTGTTGCGACGGGCAGGGCTGGACCAGATTGAACCCAGGAGTCACAAACTCCATCCAGGTCTCCCAAATGGGTAGCACTGGAGCCATCATCTGCTGCCTTCCTAGGGAGATTAGAAGGAAGCTGAGCAAATGGGCACTCCAACATGGGATGCTGGAGTGACTGGCCATGGCTAAACCTGTTGCATCATACTGCTGGCCCGACATTGTTTTCAGAGTATATTCACATTAGACTTGAATGTTAGTAGGTCCCTTTCTATCTCGATAAATTGATGCACTAAAGTCCAATGTCAGCATCCAGATAATTTTAATTCTCATGAGTGTACACCACATTTGATTGGAATAGGTCTATTCTTTTGTTATATGAAGAAGTTAAAGGAAAATGAAGCAAGTGTCTATATATGAGATAGATCTTATAGTCGCTGAAAATATTTTGGAGCAGAGTATAATGGCCTTTCTGTACAAGTTATTAAATCTATGAAATAAATACACATAAGCTCTGTATCCATTCACAAGAGTGAAAATAAGAAATGAAAAGTCTCTGCAGCATTTCATTAAACACTCTCGAGACTCTTATTAAACCTGGTTTTTTTCACCAGGACAGTAAGAAGTATCACTATAAATACTGTTTCAAAGGAAATAAAATATGCCAGCTCAAGAGGAATAATGCATAATTTTCAAGTTCTTAAGGGCAAATAATATTTTTAAATTTAACTTTAAGGGAAATAGCAAAGCGAGAGTTTAAATGCATTATTAAAATAGAATTGTACTAAGTTAATTAAAAGGATCACATAAAATGTTATGTTTTCTGAAACTGTATCCAAAAACTTACAATATATAATCAACTTTAGTATTTCTATTGACACATTAAATTTCAACATACCTGTCTCCTGAGGTCACTTAATTGCTTCTTCAAATTCTGGATTTCAATTTTTGAGTTCATACAACAACATCCTACATCATCCGGTGAACCCTAGGGTACACATTTTTAAATAATTTTTTATTTAAGACTTACAAACTTTAAAAGACTTATTTAAAAGACTTAGAGAGACAGAGAGGTCTTCTACCTCCTGATACACTCCTGATACACAGGAGTCACTGTGCACTTACTCATGTAGCATCCCTGTCTTTAATGTGTTGGACTATGAGAATTAATGGTAAAAATATTCTTCAAATGATTCTTTATTCTTTGTGTGGGTGAATCTGTTGAAATCTTTACTTAGTATATACTAAGTTGACCTTCTGTATATAAAGATAAATAAAAATGAATCTTAGTGAAGAATGGGATGGGAGAGGGAGTAGGAGATGGGATGGTTTGCAGGTAGGAGGATGGCTATGGGGGGAAAACGGCTATAATCCAAAAGCTGTAGTTTCAAAATTTACATTTGTTAAATAAAAGTTTTCTAAAAAAAATTGATGCACCGCTTGGCTTTCAATCATTG
The DNA here is from genome assembly GCA_949820135.1 of Sylvilagus floridanus. Classification (NCBI taxonomy): domain Eukaryota; kingdom Metazoa; phylum Chordata; class Mammalia; order Lagomorpha; family Leporidae; genus Sylvilagus; species Sylvilagus floridanus. The sequence continues at coordinate 17,777,895 of OX463240.1, read as the reverse complement.
GCAAGGGTGTAAGAAAAAGAGGACCAAGAGCATGCCCCTTTAATAGGAAAACTTTTTTCACTGGAATCAAGCCTAACAACATAAAAATAATTAACTTCATTGGAGATGGGACTGTGAAGCTTTGTACAGGATTCTCGGTAGGAAGAAAATAGTCAGTTCAGTTTGGTGGTAATTGTTATTTCAAGATATGATTCATTGTCATATACATTATCAACCTTTCAAGCAATGACAAGATAGAAATAGTAGAATTTCATTTCAAAAATGGAAACAAAAGCTTGATTTAAGTAATAAAAACTGATGAGACATTTCCCAGCTATAGAGATACTTTATAAGCATTAGCATGGCAATGCATTGTTAGTAAATGGGAATTTTCTTTTTTATGGAAGAAACTGCAAAAAACTTAAAAAGTTAATCTTTTTTTTGTTATTACAGCTTTATATAATTCACAAAAAAGCACTTATACTGGATTTCTTTAAAGGCATCCATTTGTGATGAAACGTTTGGATCACATTTCTAATTTGAGGTAGAAAAACTGAATGATAGGTCTAAGAGTCAAAGAAATCACATAAACAAGACTAGTGTCTGCTAATACTAACTGACAGAATTAAGAAGGAGAGAAGAACGATCCAACATGGGAAGCAGGATATACAGCAGACTCATAGAAGTGCAGATGTCCTAAACAGCACTCTGGCCTCAGAATCAGCCCTTAAGGCATTTGGATCTGGCTGAAGAGCCCATGAGAGTATTTTAGGCATGGAAAGCCAAGACACTCTGGCAAAAAAAAAAAAAAAAAAAGGCCATCAAAGAAGGAGGTACCTTTCTCTGAAGGGAGGAGAGAACTTCCACTTTGACTATGAGCTTGTCTAAATAAGATCATAAGAGTCATCAAACTCAAGAGGCTTCCATAGCCTTGGCAACTCATGACAAAGCCTAGGGTAATTACTGATGCCATACCATAAACAAGAGTGTCAATTTGTAAGTCAACAAGTAGAGTCACTGTGCACTTACTCCTCATGTAGGATCTCTGTGCTTAATGTGTTGTTCAATGTGAATTAATGCTGTAACTAGTACTCAAACAGTACTTTCCATTTTGTGTTTCTGTGTGGGTGCAGTCTGTTGAAATCTTTATTTAATATATACTAAATTGATCTTCTGTATATAAAGAGAATTGAAAATGAATGGAATGGTAGAGGGAGCAGGAGATGGAAGGGTAGTGGGTGGGAGGGAAGTTATGAGGGGGAAAAAGACATTGTAATCCATAAGCTGTACTTTGGAAATTTATATTTATTAAATAAAAGTTAAAAAAAGAATAAACAAAAACAGAAAAAACTGAATGTTGCAACAAAACATTAACAAATGCCTTGAACCACAGTCAGTGCAAATTCAGTTGGAAAATAAGCCAATGTATTGCAAACCATAGTTATAGGTAAAGATATTTAATTTCTAAAAGCCAACATAAATGCAGCTTTTAAGAAATTTAAAGTGTGCTCATTTGGTTTCATTTATTCTATGAAGTAACAAAGTCATACACTTATTTCCTTTCTATCTGATGAAGACAACTGTGACAATTAGCATATATCACTCAGTCATAATCAGTATTTCACCAAATCAAAAATGATTATATCATCAATCTAAAACCCAAAGGAAAAAAAAGACAACATATCTAACCATGTACGAGGAGTCCAGTGTGCGGTTACGTGAAAGCTGTAGCTGTGAGGCAGGAATTCTTAAGTTTCTTTGTGGGACATGGTTTCCTTTGCACATTAAACCACCATGAACATTCCCAACACTGGATGACGGTACAGCGGGCCTCATAGTACTAGTGCTGGGTAAGGATTCATTCCTCTGTGTCTCCTCAAGAAATTCAGTTCTGACCACTGTTAATTCCTCATGCGCCCTGTGAAAACTGCAAGACAAATGCTTAGTATGGCATTTTTTTTCACTTACTTTGGTTTATCTTTAAAAAGGCAGTAAGCATAAATGGACTGTCTCATTAAATAAAAGTATTTTAACACAAAAAATGTGTCAGGGCATACCTACTGTATGCAACCGATGTTTTCAAATCGCTCAGAATTAACAAAACATATTTCTAGTGGGTTGTAAACAACTGGTTCATACAAAGGCAGAGGGAGAGAAATGGTTATTAATGATATATAGCTAATCAGGTAATGCTCCTTTCTGGGAGGTTCTACTTAAAGTTTCTTGATGCCACTTGATATACTCATATTTAAATGGTAGCTGTGTTAGCTAGGATACAGGATGATTTTCTTGATTATAATGACCATTGAACTATACACAAATATGTGAAAGCATCATATTGTGCATGCTGAATATTTTATAATTTTATAATTATATAAACATTTTATAATTTTATAACAATATTTTATACTTTTTTATTAATGTAAAGAGAACAGATATCATATATTTCATAAATACAATTCTAAGGAGATAAATGTATTTCACTCCTTCCTGCTCTCCCACAAACCATCTCCACTCTTCATTACTTATTGACAATTTTTGCAAAAACAAAATTTTAGTTTTTCAATAGATTCATTTTATTTCTTTCCAAGAGTTACAGAGAGTGGTCGAGACACAGAGAGAGGGAGGTCTTCCATCTGCTGGTTCATTACCCAAAAACCCCAATGGAGAGAGCTGGGCCGATCCAAAGCCAGGTGCCAGAATCTTGCTCCAGGTCTCCCACGTGGGTGTAGGGGCTCAAGGACCGGGCCTTCCTCCGCTGCTTTCCCAGGAGCAATAGTAGGGAGCTGGATTGGAAGTGGAGCAGCTGGGACTCGAATCGGCACCCGTATAGGATGCCAGCCTGTAGGCCTGGGCTTAAGCCGCTGCACCACAGTGTTGTCCCCCACAAAAACATAATTTAATCCACTCTAGAATAACAGGCTTAATACACCAGCAACCATAATATTTAACAAGTAAAAAGTAGAGAGACCACAGTTCCACAGGAAGATAAAGAAAGAGTTAAACACAACAGAATAACAAGATGTTCACTTCATCCCTATGCTTTTTTTTTTTTTTTTTGGTATTCTATATTAATTACCACATGTGAGATAAGCAGGATATTTGTCTTTTTGGGACTGGCTTATTTCACTAAGCTTAATGTTTTCCAGTGGCATCCGTTTTCATTGCAAAAGAAGGGACATATTTCTGTTGAGTAAACCAGTTTAGATTTAAAACACCATCCCACAAAGACATTTTCAAGCACTTGCTTTCAATAACCCTGTGCCTTTCACACATTTAACCAACTTCCTAGAGGGAAAAATAAGCTTTTCCCACATTGAGACATTTCAGAGCACCAAATTCTAGGAGAGAATGGCAGAGTTGTTGGTTGCCAATGGAACTAACGCCACTGCAGAGGCAATCCATTCCTAACACTGTTTGGAAGGCATCAGAGGGGGTGGGCCTTGCCCTTTCTGTCTTCTACAGACATAGTCCCCCAGAATGCCCGAGGTAGAATGCTAACCAGCCTGTGAGTTATACTTCTCCTCCTTTCCACGTTCATCTTTCTTTCTCAAGTAGAGGAGGAAAACTGCAAAGAAGAGTTGGTTTCAAGACACCCTCCTGAGGTATTACCAATGATCACAGTCAAGGGAAGATAACTGAACAAGTGCCAGGTTGTGTCAAGACTTACAGAAGCACCACTAGTGGCAGCAGTAGTGGTAGTGGGAGTAGTAGCAGTAGGCAGCCCTGTGGGTTTAAGTTGTCATGTTCCCCCAAACACATGCACCTAACTTTTACATACATTTTCCTGTGCTAAAAAATAAGAGCATTTATTTTCCAAAATTATTCCTTAATTTGTAGAATTATTTTGTCTAGGTAGGTTTCACTTCATACTCATTTCAGGAAACTGTCTCACTAAAAAGTACGCCTAGGAGCCAAGTTAATGCACATCAGTTGTTTTCTGTGACTCTGGGACTTGACTTACTTATTCAGGTTGCAGGTTACGGTTTCTCCCACTTGTACGGGGAGTTGCCTGGGTTTCTCCAGTTCTTTGTCGGATTCTTCCTGAGCAGCTTTCTTTCTGGTGTGTTCCGATGTCTGCAACTAAAGGAAATTTAAAATATAGTTTTCAAATCATTTCTAGCTGTATATTTATTTCCTCCAATTTTGACTAAGTGACACAGGGAATATTTTAAAGATAGGAAAAAGAAGATTAAAATATTTAACTTCTATATCCCCTGAAGTAAACAATTATAACTAAAACTGAATCAGCTGTGTGTTGCTACTAATGTAATATCATTATACAAGATAATTAGAATCAAATTGAGAACTTAAAATTGAACACTGTACATCTTCTAAGTTGCACTTTTTCCTTGGGATTGAGACAATTACATCTCATAGCATAGAACACTAGTAGCAAGATGTGTATAGTTCTGGGAATGAAAATGACTTACTAATACTGTTTTATCATCTTTAGATGCTTTTTACAAAATAGAGCATACAGAGCAGCAACAACAAAAACTCGATAGCACTTCAAGGCTACTGAGCTGGGAATAATGGATTTCTTTTAGATAAAGCCATTATCAAGCTACTTTTACAAAGTGAGTACTGTTTCAGATTTCTAGTCCCATGTCTGTAAGACTTTGGCATTTCTTCCATGAAGCTCCCTCTCCTGAATAGGAGCAGACCATAATAATCGGTTGCTAGTACTTAGACTATAGCACTGATGCCGAGCGAGTTTTGCTAGGTCAGAAAATGTGATTCAGCTTCCATTTTTATTTTCCTGGTAAAATTTATCAAGGAGCCCAAGCAACAAGGCAAATCATCACACAGACTTCTAAAGTGAAATGCAGTTAAATGCATAGCCGAAAGCCCGGTTCAATGCAGTTAGGTGGACAACCAAGTTTTGGATGATTGTAGCCCCAGCTTCAAATCATCCCCAGCTGAGTGACACTTATGCCTTGCTGAAATTGTAGATTCTGATAAAGAATATATTCAGAGAGCAAATCATTTTTTTTAAATTTAATCTATTTGGAAGACAGAGTTACACAGAGAGATAGAGACATACAGAGAGAGGACGTCTTCCATCCACTAGTTCACTCCCCAGATGGCCACAACAGCCGGTCCTGAGTCAATCTGAAGCCAGGAGCCAGGAGCTTCTTCTAGGTTTCCCACATGGATGCAGGGGCCCATGGACTTGGACTGTCCTCTGCTGTTTCCCAAGGAGCATTAACAGAGAGCTGGGTTGGAAGCAGAGTAGCTGGGACTCAAACCAGCACCCATATAGAATGCTGGTGCTGCAGGTTGGGGCTTTAACCCACTGCGCCACAGTACCAGCCCCATAAGTGATCTTTTTTATGGCAGAGGGACAGAAAGTATGTGGCAGAAGGTAGCTATTATCCACTAGCCAAATCTCCCAATGCCAGGCCTGGAGAGTGGAACTCAGAACTCATTACAGTTGTCCCACGTAGGTGGCATGGAGCTGTACTTTGAAACCATCTTCTGTGCCTCCCAGGGCCTGTAGTGGCAGAATGTTGGCCTCGGATGCCAAAGCCAGAAATCAAATTAAGATTCTGCTATCTGAGATGTGAGCATCTTAACCTCTAGGCCAAACAACTTTCCCAAAGAGATTGTCAGGTAGGTTGCTAGACACTCATAGAAAACTGGCACAAACACCAATGCTAAAGACAGGGGTTGCTATTTTGAAAATGAAAAATGAAACAGACTTAAACATGTCAGATGCCTTCAGACTAGAGGGTGGCTGCAGCTTAAAGGACCTAGGGAGGCGTAAGGATGGGAACCAAGAGGACTCCCGAGGGACTGTGTTGGAAGCCTGAGGGCCCTTGAAGACATTTACAGGGAAGACTTCAAAGAGAAAATGATTGCAAAGCCTAGAAGAAAGGGGCCTCTTGGTACATAACAGCTGACAGTGAAAGTGATTGAGAGCAAAGCTAAAAGACGACTAACAAATGTAGAGGAACTACAACTACTGGGCTCAAGTATCTATCTGAGTTACAACATCCCCACATATCATATCTCTGCCTAATTCTACATGAGTGGTTTCTGGGAAAAAATAAAATGCAGAGTGCTACCAGGCAAATGTGTTCTAAAGATGCCACAAAGACTGAGACCATCACATATTGTCAAGGCCTCATAAAACCTTAAGGTGGTGTCTCAACATCACCTTAAGGATCTTAAGAGTTACAGAATATGCAAGGGATGTTCTATCCTGGAACACAGTGGTGCTGGCTCAAATGATTTGGTTCCCCACAGTCACAAAAGACATCTGGCTGGGGTCGCAGCCCTCACGCTTTGACTTCAACCCAGACCTGGTCAGATCTGGTGCTGTGGTATTTGGGAACTGAATCGGTGAATGGGAGCCTGTTTCTCTTTCTTTCTTTCTTTGTCTCCCTCTCTCTCCCTTCTCTAGAGCATTCAAATAAATATTGAACAACATAATATTTGTTAACATAGCTAGGGTAATGTCATGAGCCCCAATGAGCTTCGTAGGATACTCAAAAGCTTTTAAGAACTCTCACAGAAGAAATCATTTATATCATATATATTTATGTATATAATTTATATCATGTGTTAAAAGCAACAGATAAAGAACATGTAGCATATCACAGTATGGAATACCACTCAGCCATAAACAGAATGAAATTCTGCATTTTGCCACAAAATGGATGCAACTAGAAACAATTATGCTAGATGAAAGAAGCCATTTTTTTTTTTTTACTTGTTCATATTATGGCTAGTGGAGAATTAAGTGTATGATAATAGGGTGGGTTAAAAGCATGAGTCTGTAAAAAAAAGAAAATAAGAATGGAGGGGATTAATGGAAGGTGGGGTGGGAGGGAAGTATGGTTATGTTCTTAGACTTGTACCTATGGAGTGCTGGCACTGTGGCATAGGTTAAGCCTCTGTTTGCAATTCGAGTCCGGGCTGCTACACTTCCAATACTTCTCTCTGCTGGTGGTTGGGAAAGCAGTGAAAGATGGCTCAAGTACTTGGTCTCTGAGCCCTCGTGGGAGACCTGGGAGGTGCTCCTGGCTTCAGAAGAGCCCAGGTCCAGCCATAGCAGACATTTGGGGACTGAACTAGCAGATGGAAGAATGACTCACTCACTCTCTCTCTCTAACTCTGCCTATAAAATAAAAATAAGTAAATCTTTAAGAAAAGAATTGTATCTATGTATTACATGAAAAATTTAAAAAATAAGAAAAAAAAAGACACAGAAACTGGTAAATTTGAAAAGATATTTCTGGACCTTAAAAGTTTAAGAGGGAGGAAGATGGCAGTGTCAACAAACCTATGTGCAAATGAAAAAATGTTCAAATGATTCTAGTACCCAGCCTTCAAGAAATTGATTTGGTACTAGCAATTTTGAAGCATGTAAAGATGTACTGCCTGGCTTTATATCATGGACCAGTATCTAAGACACAAGAGAATCGAGAGCATGCCATTTTTACAGAAGAAATCTTAAAACCAAAATTTTTATTGGAATCAAGGTTAGAAGATTAAAGAAAATATTTATTTCACTGCTCTTTGAATGGAGAGATTTATGTCACACAAATTAGGTGATTTGGGCCCCCCAATGATAACGCATTACCTTTTGCTGTAGCATTTGACTCTGAATATTCACTTTTAATTGACTGGCTTTAAAGTCTCCATTGGAAGTCAGCACTGCATTTTCATATTCATGCAACAACTTTTTTATTTCAAAGAGTTCCTGAAGTCTATAGGAATGTACAGAATGAGTAACTCAGATTTCAAATATTAACATTTAATAGTTGATTAAACACATATTCTATTATCTAAAGGAAAGAAAGTTACAATCTACAGTTGACTACTTTATTTCAATATAACACTGCTGGACAATCTTCTAAATAATTACCATCTTAGGTAAATAATATGAAGTAAATTCTTGTGACATACAGGGCAAGTATAATTAATTTTCTAACTATACTATTGATATCTGTTTTAATATATTAATATCAAACCTTAATGTATGACTAAGTATTAGCTATAACATACAGATCAGTTTGTAGGGTGAAGAAAAACATATTTATATATGGATGTTTTAAAAAGGCAGAAAAATATATCTTGGCATTCAATGACCACAGCCAGCAGTAAGAAAGGAGAGCAGAAAAAAGTCATCAAATCACCATCCGAAGTAGAAAAAGAGACAAGGAAGAAACATTTTTGAAGTCTTAGTTGAGACAGAAAATTAAAGAGAGCTGCAGAAGAAAGGAAATCAGCAGACAGACAGAGTGCAAAGATGTAAAGACTGCTTGAAGAGTAGCAGAGATCTCTGCTAGCACAATATTAACAAAGTGAAAGGGATGCAAAAAAAAAAAAAAAAAACACGTTAAGGAAGAAAGCCCATGAGAGAAAAATACAGATCAGAAGCAGCATAGAAACTTAAATGTAGAGAAAGTAAAGAGAAAAGCAATCATGCTGGCAACTTGCTGGGAAACAGTCAATTTTTCTTAATCATGTGGTAGAAATACAATTACTCATTTACTTCTTCTGGTCATAATTTGTATGTATCAAATATAATATAATATAATATATATATGTGCATATACATGCAATAGGTACACATATATATTTAAAACGGTTAAATGCATACAGTATATACATGTGGAGGGATACACAAAGCAAATTAGCACATCTCATGAAATATTTTATAGCTAAAAAGAAAGAAAATATACATTTTAATTTTATGAAAGAATGATGCTGATATATTTTAAATATTTGATATTTGGATGTTTAAGAGAAGATCGTTTCTAAAAATGGAAATATTATCAGACAGCAAATATATCTCCAGAAAAACAAGCTGAAGATACATTAAGAAGAATTCAGTTGACACTATGTGCCAGGACATTGTTTTTACTGTTAATGAAATCATGAACAAGAAAACGTTATAATTTGGGATTCAAAAAATATAAAAGGTTCCAGATGGTTCTGTGAGTTTCAGAAGTAAACTTTTGCAGGGTACAGCTCAATTATGAAAACATAAGAAAATGTGTATTTAGGCTTTAATATAGTCAAACTATAGATACGTTAATTAAATTATTGATATAATCTGAAATACTAAAATCTTACTGAGTTATCTTGTCTCCTAAATCATCATTTTTCTGCATCTCTGCATCCAGTTTGTCCTTCAGAGCTCGTTTTAACTCAGCAAGTGAATTTATGTGTTGCTTTTCATCTTTAGACTTAAGAAAATGTGAAAATTAATTTTTAAAATGTAGGCTTCTTTCTAAAAGTAATATTCCCCGTGAGTTCATGAGTAATATTCTATCAAATCTGATGATAATCAGATTTCAAAAATAATGATTTTCCAAAAAAGAGTTCAGGTTGACTTACACTTCCAACACTGTCTTTTGTGGATTTCAAATTATCAAAATTCATTCATTAAAGATAGAGGTACGGTGGATATGATGCTACTAGAGATTTCTGCAACCCAAATCAGAGTGTCTGCATGGAGTTTGGCCAACTTGGATTCTGATCTAGATTCCTGCTAATGAACACTCAGTGAAACAGCAAATGATGTGTCGAGTGCTTGGATCCTGCACCTACATGGTAGAACTGGACTGAATTCTGGGCTCCCAGCTCTCGGCTGTTGTAGGCATTTCAGTAGTGGACCCATGAATGAAAGATCTCTTTCTCACCCCCTCTCAGCCTCACCTTGTCCCTCTCTTTCTGTCTTTCTAGTAAAAATGAAAAACAAATACAGAGTTTAAAAAACCAAATACTGTTAATGAATTGTTTTTAACTTCAATTTTTTTAATTTTAAAATATTTTTAAAGATTATTTTATTTATTTATTTGAGAGGTAGAGTTACAGACAGTGAGAGGGAGAGACAAGAGAGAAAGGCCTTCCTTCCATTGGTTCACTCCCCAGATGGCCACAATGACCAGAGCTGTGCCAATCCAAAGCCAGGAGCCAGGTGCTTCTTCCTGGTCTCCCATGTGCGTGCAGAGGCAGAAGCACGTGGGCCATCTGCTACTGCTTTCCCAGGCTATAGCAGAAAGCTGGATGGAAGAGGAGCAGCCAGGACTAAAACCGGCACCCAGATGGGATGCCAGTGCCGCAGGCAGAGGATTAATTACTGTGCCATGTAGCTGGCCCATAAACAGCTATTTTTGAAAGAGTGGTTATATTTTACATTCTAAAGATTCCCTAGAAACTTTTGTCCAAAAATTTGAATATTCAAGATATTCCAGGTTTAATTACATGATATGCTACTAATAGGATTTTTGGAAAAATTCACATTTGCTTCTTACTACATATTTCATCTTCACCTGATTTCAGGATGAGATAAACAAGATCATTTCTTAACATTCTTTAGAAGTTTCATTGTTTTCCTTTAACATTAATGACTTTAAACAAAGTTTACCTTTTCTATAAAATACAAGCATTTACCATGTTTGATTCTTGTGTGTTTTTTTCTGTACTATCCTATGTGAATGCATGGCCTGATACACAGATAATTGTGCGGTCACATAGATGACTGTGCAACTCCCTGGCCCTAAATAGGTTTTCCAAGGGTACAATTCAATGCAATATTTTGAGACATATCCAGGATGCTTTGTTTAGTTCTTCCACTGCTTTCATCCACAGCAGCAATAGCAATTAGTGATTAGACCTTTCTCTTGGCTCTTAGAAGCCCACCTCACTTCTTTTTTTTTTTTTTTTTTGACAGGCAGAGTGGACAGTGAGATAGAGACAGAGAGAAAGGTCTTCCTTTGCCGTTGGTTCACCCTCCAATGGCCATCGCAGCCAGTTGCTTCGGCCGGCGCACCACGCTGATCTGATGGCAGGGCCAGGTGCTTCTCCTGGTCTCCCATGGGGTGCAGGGCCCAAGCACTTGGGCCATCCTCCACTGCACTCCCGGGCCACAGCAGAGAGCTGTCCTGGAAGAGGGGCAACCGAGACAGAATCCAGTGCCCCGACCAGGACTAGAATCTGGTGTGTCGGCCCCGCAGGTGGAGGATTAACCTAATGATCCGCTGCGCTGGCCCAATAGTAGTCATTTTTATCTTTTCTCTTACAACTATTTCCTTTTAAAAATCCAGAGGAAGTATATTCCATGGTGAAAATAAAGCTCCCACAATAATTTCGTATCCATTCTTGATTAGGAATAAAATTTATAGCATCAAAATAACTCATTCTCAAGGACTCACTGAAGAGTTAGGATTATAGTTGAAATTCAGAATCATACATGTATCACCATTCAACATTTATGGCAGTGTAAAACACATTATGGATTACAGCAGCTTTTTCCCCCATAATCACCCTTCCACCCGCAACCATCCCATCTCCCGCTCCCTCTCCCATCCCTGTGGTGGCTTTTCTCATTATACTATGACTCTAGGTTAAGTGGACTGTCTGCTTTGGGAGGATCTTTAGAGGCTCATGATGGGTGTGGCCAGAGAGCTCTGTTCAGTTCTTCAGGGTTAAGGGTGTGCCAACGGTGACACACCCAGGTTTGGCGTGGTAAATCTCTCTCTCTCTTTCTCTTTTATTCAGAAAGGAAATAATTCTGCACAGCTGAGCTATTCTTGAAGGCAATCAGTGAGCACTAGCCCTGTGGGTATAATGTTCATCTGCTCTGTCCCAAGGAGCACACAAAGGATCTGTGCAGTCCTCAGTGTAAGCTCAGATTCCCCTGCAATCTCCCACTGGGTTGCCAAGGTTACGAGTTGGTGGCGTCTCAGGCACTCTGTTTTCTCATACACCCTCAGTTTTTTTTTTTCACAGTGCCAGTTCATAATCTGCACACATTCACTAGGTCTTAACTTCCTGTTTTTTCTCCCCACCAGAGTTAGGTTTTTTGCTTGGCTGAGGGTGGGCACAGCCCTGAGGTGGTGCAGCTTTTACATATATCCAAAATGGCGCCTGCTCTTTGACTTGCTCACTTTTGTTAAAGTGAGTGGAGAGAAAGAATCGTGTCCATACCGGTCTCTTTTATTTTCTTTCTCTCTTCTAGTTAGCCTGGTGAACTTTCTCCCATGGGGCTTCAAGCCTCGTTCCTTCTAGGCTCTTCCGTCTGCTTTCCCGCCAGTGTCTCTGGCTACTGAGGTTTTGCCTCACCTCCCTTTCCAGCGCTGGTGCCTAGACTCAGCGGCTGGGGTCCTGAGCCGTGGGTGCCCGTGCCCTCCACATAGGTCCACCGTGTCCCACTAGTTCCGGAAGAGGTTCCTCTGCAGTTTTTTCCCTAACTCTTCCCTGAAACTACAATATCTCCACTTTTATTAAACTATCTTTTCCCAGACTATCAGTGTGCTTCCTCCCTATTCCACCATCTTGGATGAAGCCCAAGAAGGGCTATTGACACAATAAATTTCAACATACTTGTCTCCTGAGGTCACTTAATTCCTTCTTCAATTTCTGGATTTCAGTTTTTGAGTTCATACAACAACTTCTTACATCATCTGGTGAAACCTAGGATACAAATTTTTTAACAATTTTTTTTTATTTAAAAGGCTTACAGACTTTAAAAGACTTATTTAAAAGACTTACAGAGAGAGACAGACATGTCTTCTATCTCCTGATACACTCCCCAAATAACTGCAATGGCCAGCGCTGGGCTAGGCTGAAGCCAGGAGCTTCTTCTGGGTCTCCTCTGTGGGTACAGGGTCCCCAGCAATTGGGCCAACCTCTGCTACTTTCCCAGGTACATAAGCAGGGGGCTGGACCAGAAGTGGAGCAGCTGGAGCTCAAATCAGCGTCCTTCCATGTGGGATACCAGCAGTGCACATGGCAGCTTAACCCACTATGCCACAATGCAGGCCCTGTTTCTTTGTTTTTTGTGGATTTTTTAAATTTTTAAATTTTATTTTTTTGCATATCAGCCAGCTAATGTATCAGGTTACTATTCCCTGGTAAGATATTTCTGTTGCTATTTCCTAAGTCACTTCATTAAGTCATTTTACCAATATAAATTCTAAGTTATATACAAATGGTCCCAGATTTGTGATGCTCCCCCTCAACCTCATATAACAGTATAACTTACAGATTAACTTACCTGGGTCAAATTGTTTCTCGAAGTCCTTGCATCCATTTCTAGTGTTCTATGTGTCACTTCAAGTTGTTTCACTTCTACTTCTTTATGATATTGCTTTTCTTTTCTTCTTAACTGTTCCCTAGTTTTTTTACACAATATATCAGTATTGGTCTCTTTTTCTTGTTTTAGGTAAAATCATGCTTGTTTCAAAATTCATTTTATTAGAACTTAAAAGATTCGTTGTATAATCTTATACTACCCTGCAGCTTATACACTCTAATAAAATTTTGTTCTCAAATATTTTCTTATAACATTTCATTTAAATCTCTTCTTCAAAGGACAGAGTTGAAAGTTAGCTGTGAAAGCACATTCTTAAAAACATAGCACATTCTTGAGATTGGTATTGTGTAGTGCGTCAAGCTACCACCTGTGATACTAACACCCCATGTGGCCACAGGTGCCTTCCAGCAGATGTGCTTCCTATCCAGCTCCTTGCTAATGGCCTGGAAAAGCAGCACAAGGCGACTCAAGTACTTCAATCTCTGCTGCCACCTACCTGGGAGACCTAGAAGAGGCTCCCAGCTCTTGGCTTCAGCCTGGCTCAATCCTGGCCATTGAGGCCACCCACAGTGAACCAGCAGCTCGCTCTCACTCTCACTCTCTCTCTCTCTCTCACTCTTTCAAATAAATAAATAAATCTTTGTTATCAGAAATTACATTCTGATAATTGATAAGATTCTGTTACTTGCAACTTATAACTGTTATCAAGAAAGGAATTTTGAAATTATCCAGTAGAGTTATGAGTTTAAAATTACCTCTTCCTCATCCATTCATAATTACATCTCCATTAGGAAAGGTAATTTAGAATTAACCAATCTTTAATGAGTTTTTTAAGAAAGATTTATGTATTTATTTGAGAGGCAAAGTTATATATAGAGAGAAGAGACGCACAGAGAGGTCTTCCATCTGCTGGTTTACTCTCTAAATGGCCACAACAGCAGGAGCTCAGAGGCTATGAAGTGAGAAGCCAGGAACTTCTTCCTTATCTCCAATGTGGGATGCAGAGCCCCAAGCACTTGGCACCTTCTAATGCTTTCTTAGGCCTTAAGCAGGCAGCTAGATCAGAAGTGTAGCACCCAGGACTCGGACCAGTACCCATATAGAATGCTGGTGCTACAGGCAGAGGCTTAGCTTACTATACAACAGTTCTGACCCTTAATGAGTTATTTTTTATAAACCCCTTTATATAGTTATTAGAACTACAGTTTCAACTTTATCAAATATTACAGGTATCCTTAAAAATTATTTAGAGTGTAAGACAGCCTATAATTTATACATGTCTTTTACATGATACACACAGCTACTGATTAATATCATCCAAGGGTAAAGGTATATGTGTCACTTCATATAACTGATATTTTGGGGAGTATTTTCAACTTAATGATTATTAAACATTTCATAAACAATTTCAAAAAATGACACTGTTAATTAAACAAGGGTGCTAAGTGCTTTCAACATAGAGCATGAAACAAATTTTTGCATATAAAAAATGTTCAAGAAACTAATCAGTGATTACTTTCCAGTTTTCTGTCATCCCATGCATGTTAAAATAAGTAAATTTCAAAATCTTCAAAGGTTAAAAAAATTGTCAACTATATATCTGTTGATGGAATTATAAGCTTATGTACTTTCTTGACAAAAATTTAGAAATATTAACCAAGCATTTAAAAAGGTTTCCTCAAATTTAACCATAAAATTCCATAATGAAGTTTTTATCCAAAGTAAAGCACTTAGCATATAAAGAAATGTTTACACAGAAGACGTTTGTTGCAGCACGACTTATAATACAACAAGACATAAACTCAAAATACAATGTTCAAAACAAATCATGAAACTTCTATATGGTGTGCTTCTATGTAAATTAAGATTACAATCTGAAGAAGATGTATTTAATTATTGCAAGCATTCACACTTAAGAACTTGTACATTATTTGCAATTCTTGTGAATTTCACACTTCCTAAGAGTAGGAAGTTTCTACCCTGTAAAATCCCAGAATATCTCGGATGGTCAAAGATGAAAAATCCTCCACAAAATACCAGCTCATTGAATCCAACAACACATCAGAAAGATCATCCACCCAGACCAAGTAGGATTTATCCCTGGTATGCAGGAATGGTTCAACATTTGTAAACCAATCAATGTGATACATCACATTAACAAATTGAAGAAAAAACATATTATTATCTCAACAGATTTAAGCATCCTTTCATGATGAAAATCCTAAGCGAATTGAGTATAGAAGCAACACTCATTAACACAATCAAGACAAACTATGACACACCCACAGTGAGTACCTTACTGAATGAGTAGAAACTGGAGGAATTCCCCCTAAGATCTGGAACCAGACAGGAATGCCCAACTCTCGCCACTGTTATTCCATATAATCATGGAAGTTTTAACCAGAGCTACTAGGCAAGAAAATAAAACCAAAGGGATACAAATTGGGAAGGAAGAAGTCAAACTATTCCAATTTGCAGATGACATGATTTCACATATAGGGGATGCAAAAGACTCCACTAAGAGACTACCAAAACTCATAAAAGAGTTTGGTAAAGTGGCAGAATATCAAATTAACACACAAAAATCAAATCAATAGCTGATCTATACATAGACAATGCCACAACAGCTACAAAAATTCATACCTTCAAATAAATTTAACCAAGGATGTCAAAGATTTCTATGATGAAAATTACAAAACATTAAAAAGTGAAATAGAAGAAGACATAAAAATAGAAAAATCTTCGATGTTCATGGTTTGGAAGAATCAAAATCATGAAAATGTCTGTACTACCAAAAGCAATTTACAGATTCAATTCATTCCTAATCAAAATACCCATCAGATTTTTCTCAAATTTAGAAAGAATGATGCTAAAATACATAAGGAAACACTAGAGACCCTGAATAGCTAAAGTAATGTTAAACAATAAAAAAAGCTGGAGGCAATACCAGACCTCAAGATATACTATAGGGCAGATAACTATAGGGCAGATAATATAAACACATTGGTGCTGGCACAAAAACAGATGTATAGACCAATGGCATAGAATAGAAACTCCAGAAATCAATCTATGCATCTACAATGAATTTACTTTTGACAAAGAAGATAAAATCAATCCCTGGAGAAAGGAAAACCTCTTCAACAAATGGTGTTGGGGAAACTGGATCTCCTCATGCAAAAATGTGAAATAAGACCCCTACTCTACACTTTACACAAAATTCCACTCAAAATGGATCAGGAGGTAAATCTATGTCTCAATACCATCAAATTAATAAATAACATTGAAGAAACCCCATAGTATATTGGCATAGTCAAAGATTTCTTAGAGGCCGGTGCCATGGCTCAACAGGCTAATCCTCCGCCTTTCGGCGCCGGCACACCGGGTTCTAGTCCCGGTCGGGGCGCCGGATTCTGTCCCAGTTGCCCCTCTTCCAGGCCAGCCCTCTGCTGTGGCCCGGGAGTGCAGTGGAGGATGGCCCAGGTGCTTGGGCCCTGCACCCCAGGGGGAGACCAGGAAAGGCACCTGGCTCCTGGCTCCTGCCATCGGACAAGCGCGGTGCGCCGGCAGCAGCGCGCCGATCGCGGCGGCCATTGGAGGGTGAACCAACGGCAAAAGGAAGACCTTTCTCTCTGTCTCTCTCTAGAAAAGACCCCAGAAAAGTACAGGCAATCAAAGCCAAAATTGACAACTGGGATTGCATCAAACAGGGAAGCTTCTGTACTTAAAAAGTAACACTCAGCAAAGTGAAGAAGCTCCGACAGAATGAGAGAAATATTTGCAAATTATGCAACTGATAAAAGATTAATATCCACAGTTTATAAAGAGCTCAAGAAACTCAATAACAACAAAACAAACAATCCAGTTAAGAAATGGGCAAAGGACTTTAACAGGCATATTTCAAGAGTGGGAATTCAAATGGGTAACAGGCACTTGAAAAAATGCTTAACATTCTTCATTTTGATTTATTTAAGGAACATAAATTTCATGGATTCCATACATACATATTTAGGAACATAGTGATTCTACCTACCCTCCATCCCGCCCATACTCCCACTTGTCTTCCGCTTCCCCATCCTCTTTCCATTCTTATTTTTCACAAATATCTATTTTCAGTTAACTTAAACACATAAGATTAACCTTATACTAGTTAAAGAGTTCAACAAATAGTATGAAGGAATAAAAATTAGTATGAAGGACAGTACTGACCCAGTAGAGTCAGGCATTCATGGCTACAATTTATTGGGTTAAAAAAGTTTTAAATAATCAGTGAAATGCAAGTCAAAACCATAATGAGTTTCAACTCACTCTAGTTAGAATGGCTCTCATACAGAAATCAACAATAAATGCTCCCAAGGATGTGGGGTAAAGGTACCCTAATCCACTGTTGGTGGGAATGTAAACTGGTGCACCTGCTGTAGAAGGTAGCACGGAGATACTTCAGAAATCTCAATATAGACCTACCATACAATCCAGCCATCCCACTCCTTGGAATTTACCCAAATGTAAAGAAGTTGGCAAATAAAAGAATAACCTGGACACCATGTTTATTACAGCTCATATGAAATGAACCAAGATGTCCATCAACTGAAGACTGGGTAAAGAAATTATGGTATATATACATTATAGAATAATATACGGTGGTAAAAATGAAATAATTTCTTTTGTTACAAAATGGATGTAACTGGAAATGATTACTTGGAGTAAAAAGCCTGTCCCAAAAAAGACAAATACCTGTGTTCTTTCTGATCTGTCATAACTAATAGAGTATGTAAAAGGTAATCTATTGGGATGAAACTGACATTTTCAGATGTGATGATTTTGAACAGCTCTTGTCTTGAGTATTGAGGAGCAGTGTTTTTGGTTTTTTGTTGTTGTTGTTCATACTATTTGTTGAACTCTTCACTTAGTGTATGGTTAATCTTGTGTGTATAAAGTTAACTGAAAATAGAAATTTGTTAAAAATAAGAATAGAAAGAGGAGAGGAAGGAGGAAGAATGGTGGGGTTATGGGTGGAATATAAAGTAGGAAGAATTACTATGTTCCTGAATTTGTATACATGATGCATGGTGTTTGTATTCCTTAAATAAATCAAAATGAAAAAAGTTAAAGTCTTAAAAAAAAGATGTTCCATTTCTGAGCCAATTCTGAATGAACCATCTTTTACCATAAAATATACATGAATTGAAGTTCTAAAGATAATTTAAAACACCAAGCATTCTTACACCTAGCTATGTGCATAAAATTAAATTCACTGTGCGCTCTGCTAGATCATTTCTAGTAGGACAGATGGACTAAAAGCTTCTATGTTAAAAGAAAATCCCCTTGACTGCCACATTTTTTGGTCAAGTATCTTAACCTTACTGCAGTATTGATATAGTTGAGTATTCTCTTGTTTGGCTTGTAGACTACACTATTCTTTCCTATTTTCAGTAAAAGTAGTCACCGTTAACATTGCTTCACAGGAAACTAAAGAATTCATAGATTTTACCTTTTAAGACGATCGAGCTCATTCAAATTGTTGTTATATATCTCTTGCAGTAGACTTCTAGTGAGTGAAAAGCCATTCTCAAACACTGGTCTAATCCCATACTCCATGGAAGTCACTTTTTTATCTTCATTTTTTAGTTCCTTTATATGCAAGGCAGGGCAGCTATTTTAAAAAGATCATTAACATGAGAATGTTTTTTACTCTACTGGGAAAGATTAAAGAAACACAATTTTGACAAAATTCTTATTCTTCCCCAACTTAATTCATTTATTAATTCAAAACAAGATAGGAAGTGATATCTACATGTAAAGAAAGGTGTACAGGAAATTTAAAAAATTACATGAAAATTGGGCGAAAAGTAGTTCTGATACAAAAACTTTGAAATCCAGGCTGAATAATTTTTGTAACATGCATTTTATACACTTACTGAACGCACCTTGTTATATCTTCTTTAGAAAACAGGTAAAAACACAATTATGATACAAGGTAATATGGAAGGGTTGATATTGGGGGGGGGGTGTTTCACCTATTCATTAATAAGCAGGGGGCCGGCGCTGTGGCATAGTGGGAAGAGCACTGCCTGCAGTGTTGGCATCCCATATGGGTGCCAATTTGAGTCCCTGCTGCTCCACTTCTGATCCAGCTCTCTGCTGTGCTCTGGGAAGGAAGTGGAAGATGGCCCAAGTCTTTGGGCCTGTGTACCTTGGAAACCCGAAGGAAGTTCCTGGCTCCTGCTTTCAAATCAGTGCAGCTCTAGCCATTGTGGCCATTTGAGGAGGGAACCAGCAGATGGAAGACCTCTCTCTGTCTCCCTGTCGCTGTCACTCTGTAACTCTGCCCTTTAATAATAAATCTTCACACACACACACACACACACAGGGTAAGACATGCATGTCCCATATCAAAGTGCTTGGATTTGAATCCTGGATTCACTATCAATTCCAGCTTTAAAATATACTGGGAAACACCAGAAGATTGGTCCAAGTACTTTAATCCCTGCCACTTGTATGCAAGACATGGTTTGGGTTACTGACTATGGGCTTAAGCCTGGCTCAGTTCTGGCCATTGAGGGAATTTATGGGGTCTACTAGAAGAGGGGGAGTTATCTCTGACTGCTTCAGATTCTTTTTAAAAAATTTATTTGTTATTTGAAAGGCAGAAGTTACAGAGAGGCAGAGAGAGAGTCTTCCATCCATTGATTCATTCCTCAAATGGCTGCAATGGTGAGAGCTATGCAGATCTGAACTCAGGAGCCAGAAGCTGATTCCACGTCTCCCACACAAGTGCAGGGACCCAAGGACTTGGGCCATCTTCTACTGCCTTCCCATGCCATAGCGGAGAGCTGGATCAGAAGTGGAGCAGCCGAGATTCAAATCAGCACCCAAATATGATGCCGACACCTCAGGCAATGGCTTCAGCAGCTACGCCAGAGTGCCAGCCACTGTTTCAGACTCTTAAATAAAAAAAGTGTTGATATTGGAAACTGAAACTGATATCTAAGCAGAGGAAAGCTTTACAAAGGAGGTAAAAAAAAAAAAAAGGAAAAAGTACTCATAAGAGAAAAATGTGGATGAAAACCATTTTATTTACAGAATGTGCAAACAAAGAGTAGGCATATGATATCTGATATATTTCTTTGGAATTTGCAAGAAAAATATAAAATACCTAAATCTATCATTGACAGATGAGGCCTACACTAATTTTGAATGCTACACTAAAATATAGAGGTCCACAGTCTGTAAGCATAATGTTCAGGTTTGCAAGTAGCAGTTATAATTGTGCTATATTTTTGGTTTCATTGTTAAATATAATAATGCCAACCTCAGATGAAAATTTAAAATTTAATTTTTAATTTACTTTGACAGGCAGAGAGGCCGATGGAGGAGGAGGAGGGAAGGAGGAAGGAGCAGAAGAAGGGAAAGGGATCACCTGTCCTCTGGGCCAGGGTGCAGTCAGGAGTCTGGAAATCAATCATTGTTTCCTGCCTGGGTGCATGGACCCAAGCACTGGTGCCATCATCTGTTGATTTCCAGGATATTATATTACATTTTATTATGTAAAGTATAATACAACATATATGTATATATAATAAAACATATATACATACACACATAAATGTAGATTATTAGAGTCAAAAGATTACAAATGTATATAATTGCCAACTAAAATAAATAGAATGAACCCAGGTAAAATCAATTTTTAAGTGAGTATTATTCTAATGTCTAAAAAAACTCGAAGGATATGCTGCATTCACTCAATTAATAAAACAATTATTGAGTAGCTGCTCATTGCATGCATGTTAGGGCCTCTTCTATGTACAAAAGATATGGCAGTGAAAAGACAAAATCCAACATAAAAGAGTAAAGCAAACACATTAGCAATGAACAAGCTATATAAAAACAAAATACAGTATGTTAGAAGAAGAGAACAAAAGCAGAGAAATGATGTCTTCCATGTTTAAGGGAGGTGTGGACATATTAGAAGGCCAAAGAAGATCTTGCTTAGGAAGCAAAAAATTGAAGGAAGGAAAGGAATCAGCCAGGTGGACATCTAAGGAAGAATCTTCAAACACAGAAGGACCCCAGGTATGTTTAAGGAATAGTGAAAATTTCTGTAGCGTAAGAAGAATGAAGGAGATAGAAAATCACAAATTGGGCCGGCGCCGTGGCTCAACAGGCTAATCCTCCGCCTTGTGGCGCCGGCACACCGGGTTCCAGTCCCGGTCGGGGCGCCGGATTCTGTCCCGGTTGCCCCTCTTCCAGGCCAGCTCTCTGCTGTGGCCAGGGAGTGCAGTGGAGGATGGCCCAAGTGGTTGGGCCCTGCACCCCATGGGAGACCAGGAGAAGCACCTAGTACCTGGCTCCTGCCATCGGATGAGCGCAGTGCGCTGGCCGCAGCGCACCGACCGCGGCAGCCATTGGAGGGTGAACCAACGGCAAAGGAAGACCTTTCTCTCTGTCTCTCTCTCTCACTGTCCACTCTGCCTGTCAAAAAAAAATAAAGAAAAAAAAAAAGAAAAAAAATAATAAAAAAAAGAAAATCACAAATTGAGGGGAGTTCGGCGGGAGCAGCGAAGGGGGCGGCAGGGATCCCGCGGGCTGCCGACGGGGAAGGCATGGGCGACGCGTGTGTGGCGTGCCCGGAGCCCCGCGCTTCAGCTCCAGGGGAGCCAGACAGCCAGGGCAGACTAACGGATCAAAATTAAAGTTCGGACACAGCAGCACTGGAAGCCGAGGTGAGGCAGGGCGTTTGCCCAACACCGCGGCACCAGCAACTGCCGCCACCCCTCTCCCAACCCACCCTGGGATGGACACTGGGACACGCACCACTGAGCAGGGGAGGAAATAGGAAAAGGAACAGACTGTGTAGCACCCGCGGGAATAAAGCGCAACTTAGGGAGACTAATTGAAGAACTAAACAAAATAGGAGCCCACGGTACCTCCACCCTCCCCCATATTGGAGCGGCAGCGGGCGGGAAGCAGCCATCTTGTTTGGTTACATTCAGGCTTGGAGAGCTACAGCTGCTGAGGTGCGCTACTGCCGCGGTGCGCTACTGCCGTGGTGTGCTGCTGCCACCTAGCACTAATCGGGAGTGGTGCAACGCTACACTCTTACTCCAGGGCAGGCAGCACAAAGCCCTCCCGCCAAACGACTCAAGTTACCAGAGAGGGGGAAAAATTTTTTTTTGAAAAGCACCTGCTATGCTATACACATAGAAGCCAGAGATTGGAAGCTAACTACCATCAATTCTGCTCAGCTGTGAGGTATTACTTCCCTCCTGAGGAAAAAAAAATAATAATAATAAATAAATAATTATGATCTACCATAACTAACCCTGAAGAACTAAGCAGAGCTCTCTAGCTACACCCAGCTCAAGCCTCTAAGGCTCCTCCAACAGCAGGCAGCCCACTTAATAAAGTCATAGTATAACAAGAAAAAAATCACAGTAAGGGAAGAAGAATTAAAAGAATCCCTCCAAAATGCGAAACAACAAACACAGAAACCAAGGGAACAATAACAATGAACACATTATGAAGCCTTCAAACGAACAAAACGCCCCAAGCCAAGAATATGAAGATGACGAGATAGAAGAAATGCAAGATGTGGATTTCAAAAAGTTTATGATAAGATCATTTAGAAGTCTTCAAAAGCAAATTCTTGAACTACAGAAATCCTTACTGGACAAGATAGAAAATCTCTCTCGGGAAAACGAAACCTTAAGGAAGAACCAGAATACAGTGCAGGAATTAGTAGAACAGGAAATTGTGATAATGAAGAGAAATCAGTCAGAAATGAAGAACTCCATAGATCAAGCAACGAACACACTGGAGAGCCTCAAAAATAGAGTCAGCGAAACAGAAGAGAGAATATCGGACCTAGAACACAGAGCACAGGAAAATATACAGTCAAACCAAAGAAAAGAAGAGGAAATTAGAAATCTAAAAAATATTGTTGGAAATCTGCAGGATACTATTAAAAAACCCAACATTCGAGTTCTAGGAATTCCTGAAGGCATGGAGAGAGAGAAAAGATGAGAAGGCCTTTTTAGTGAGATACTAGCAGAGAACTTTCCGGGTTTGGAGAAGGACAGAGAAATCCTAATACAGGAAGCTCATAGAACCCCTAAGAAACATGACCAAAAGAGAACCTCACCACGACATGTTGTAATTAAATTCACCACAGTGAAACAAAAAGAAAAGATCCTAAAATGCGCAAGAGAGAAACGTCAGATTACTCTCAGAGGATCTCCAATTAGGATCACAGCTGACTTCTCATCAGAAACCCTGCAAGCTAGGAGGGAATGGCGAGACATAGCCCAGGTACTAAGAGAGAAAAACTGCCAGCCCAGAATATTACATCCTGCAAAACTCTCATTTGTGAATGAAGGTGAAATAAAGACCTTTCACAGCAAACAGAAACTAAAAGAATTTGTAGCCACTCGTCCAGCCCTGCAAAAGATGCTTAAAGATGTGCTACACACAGAAACACAGAAACACGGTCATCAATATGAAAGAAGCTAAAGGAAGGAAACCTCACAGCAAAAGATCATAGGAAACTCAAAGCATATATAAGAAACTATCTTTGGCAAATGGCAGGGCAAAATTACTACTTATCAATAGTCACACTGAACGTGAATGCTTTGAATTGCCCAGTCAAAAGACACCGATTGGAAGACTGGGTCAGGACACAAAACCCATCTATTTGCTGCTTACAAGAAACACATCTTTCTAGCAAAGATCCATACAAACTCAAAGTGAAAGGCTGAAAAAAGATATACCATGCCAACAGAAATGAAAAAAAGCGGGCGTAGCCATCTTAATATCAGATAACATAAATTTTACCACAAAAACTATTAGGAGAGACAAAGATGGGCACTATATAATGATTAAGGGATCCATTCAACAGGAAGATATAATGATTATCAATGTATATCCACCTAATTACAAGGCACCGGTTTATTTAAAAGACTTGTTAAGGGACTTAAAGGGAGACTTAGACCCCAACACAATAGTACTGAGGGACTTCAATACCCGACTCTCAGAGATAGACAGATCACCAAGACAGAGGATCAAAAAGGAGACAGAAAATTTAAATGACACTATAGCCCAAATGGACCTAACAGATATCTACAGAACTTTCCATCCCACAGAGAAAGCATTTACATTCTTCTCAGCAGTACATGGAACCTTCTCGAGGATCGACCACATACTAGGCCATAAAGCAAGTCTCAGCAAATTCAAAAGAATTAGAATCATACCATGCAACTTCTCAGACCACAAAGGAATGAAGGTGGAAATTAGCAACTCAGGAATCCCTAGAGCATATGCAAAATCATGGAGACTGAACAACATGCTCCTGAATGAACAATGGCTCATAGAACAAATCAAGAGAGAAATCAAAAATTTCCTGGAAGTAAATGAGGATAACAGCACATCATACCAAAATCTATGGGACACAGCAAAAGCAGTGTTAAGAGGAAAGTTTATATCAATAGGTGCCTACATCAAGAAATTGGAAAGGCACCAAATAGATGAGCTCACAGTACATCTCAAGGATCTAGAAAATCAGCAGCAAACCAGACCCAAAGCTAAGGGGAACAGAAGTAATTAAAATCAGAGAAGAAATCAACAGGATTGAATCCAAAAAAACATTACAAAAAATCAGCCAAACGAGGAGCTTCTTTTTTGAAAAAATAAACAAAATTGACACCCCATTGGCCAAACTAACAAAAAAAAAAAAGAAGAGAAAAGACCCAAATACATAAAATCAAAGATGAAAGGAAACATAACAACAGACACCACAGAAATCAAAGGGATCATCAGAAATTACTACCAAGAATTGTATGCCAGCAAACAAGGAAACCTACCAGAAATGGATAGATTCCTGGACACATACAACCTACCTAAACTGAACCAGGAAGACATAGAAAACCTAAACAGACCCATAACTGAGACAGAAATTGAAACAGTAATAAAGGCACTCCCAACAAAGAAAAGCCCAGGACCAGATGGATTCACTACTGAATTCTACCAGACATTTAAAGAAGAACTAACCCCAATCCTTCTCACTATTCAGAACGATCGAAAAAGAGGGAATCCTCCCAAATTCCTTCTACGAAGCAAGAATCACCTTAATACCTAAACTGGAAAAAGATGCAGTATTGAAAGAGAATTACAGACCAATATCCCTGATGAACATAGATGCAAAAATCCTCAATAAAATTCTGGCAAATAGAATGCAACAACACATCAGAAAGATCATCCACCCAGACCAAGTGGGATTTATCCCTGGGATGCAGGGATGGTTCAATGTGCGCAAAACAATCAACATGATACACCACATTAACAGGCTGCAGAAGAAGAACCATATTATTATCTCAATAGACGTGGAGAAGGCATTTGATAAAAATACAACACCCTTTCATGATGAAAATCCTAAGCAAACTGGGCATAGAAGGCACATTCCTCAATATAATCAAAGCAATTTATGAAAAACCCATGGCCAGTATCCTATTGAATGGGGAAAAGCTGGAAGCATTCCCACTGAGATCTGGTACCAGACAAGGATGCCCACTCTCACCCACTTATATTCAACATAGTACTGGAAGTCTTAGCCAGAGCTATTAGGCAAGAAAAAGAAATCTAAGGGATACAAATTGGGAAGGAGGAACTCAAACTATCCCTCTTTGCAGATGATATGATTCTTTATTTAGGGAATCCAAAGAACTCTACTAAGAGACTATTGGAACTCATAGAAGAGTTTGGCAAAGTAGCAGGATATAAAATCAATGCACAAAAATCAACAGCCTTTGTATACACAAGCAATGTCACAGCTGAGGAGGAACTTCTAAGATCAATCCCATTCACAGTAGCTACAAAAACAATCAAATACCTTGGAATAAACTTAACCAAGGACGTTAAAGATCTCTATGATGAAAATTACAAAACATTAAAGAAAGAAATAGAAGAGGATACCAAAAAATGGAAAAAACTTCCATGCTCATGGATTGGAAGAATCAATATCATCAAAATGTCCATTCTCCCAAAAGCAATTTACAGATTCAATGCAATACCAATCAAGATACCAAAGGCATTCTTCTCAGATCTGGAAAAAATGATGCTGAAATTCATATGGAGGAATAAGAGGCCTCGAATAGCTAAAGCAATCTTGTACAACAAAAACAAAGCCGGACATCACAATACCAGATTTCAGGACATACTACAGGGCAGTTGTTATCAAAACAGCATGGTACTGGTACAGAAACAGATGGATAGACCAATGGAACAGAATAGAAACACCTGAAATCAATCCAAACATCTACAGCCAACTGATATTTGATCAAGGACCCAAAACTAACCCCTGGAGTAAAGACAGTCTATTTAACAAATGGTGCTGGGAAAACTGGATTTCCACCTGCAGAATCATGAAGCAAGACCCCTACCTTACACCTTACACAAAAATTCATTCAACATGGATTAAAAACTTAAACCTACAACCCGACACCATCAAATTATTAGAGAGCATAGGAGAAAACCTGCAAGATATAGGTACTGGCAAAGACTTCTTAGAAAATACTCCAGAAGCACAGGCAGTCAAAGCCAAAATTAACTATTGGGATTGCATCAAATTGAGAAGTTTCTGTACTGCAAAAGAAACAGTCAGGAAAGTGAAGAGGCAACCGACAGAATGGGAAAAAATATTTGCAAACTATGCAACAGACAAAGGGCTCATAACGAGAATCTACAATGAAATCAAGAAACGACACAACATTAAAACAAACAACCCACTTAAGAGATGGGCCAAGGACCTCTACAGACATTTTTCCAAAGAGGAAATCCAAATGGCCAACAGACACATGAGAAAATGTTCAAGATCACTAGAAACCAGGGAAATGCAAATCAAAACCACAATGAGGTTTCACCTCACCCCGGTGAGAATGGCTCACATTCAGAAATCTACCAACAATAGATGCTGGAGAGGATGTGGGGAAAAAGGGACACTAACCCACTGTTGGTGGGAATGCAAACTAGTTAAACCACTATGGAAGTCAGTCTGGAGATTCCTCAGAAGCCTGAATATAACCCTACCATACAACCCAGCCATCCCACTCCTTGGAATATACCCAAAGGAAATTAAATTGGCAAACAAAAAAGCCGTCTGCACACTAATGTTTATTACAGCCCAATTCACCATAGCTAAGACCTGGAACCAACCCAAATGTCCATCAACAGTAGACTGGATTAGGAAATTATGGGACATGTACTCTACAGAATACTATACAGCAGTCAAAAACAATGAAATCCGGTCACTTGCAACAAAATGGAGGAATCTGGAAAACATCATGCTGAGTGAATTAAGCCAGTCCCAAAGAGACAAATATCATTTGTTTCCCCTGACTAACTGAACACCAAAGGGGAAATCTGTTGAAATGAAATGAACACTATGAGAAAATAAGACTTGATCAGCTCATGTCTGGACTGTTGATGTACAATGTGAATCTTTACCCACTTTAGTATCTCTCTTTGTTAATGTTCTAGTACTTTTGGTTGAACTCTGCAACTAACACACAATTAGCCTTAGGTGTTTAAATTCTAACTGAAAAGTGATCCCGGTTAACTATAAGAGAGGGAAAAATAAAGAGAGGATATGTCCAATTTGAGACAAGCTCAATCAGACTTGCCCCAAACGATGGAGTTAAAAACATGCCAGGGGATCCCAATACAACCCCATCAAGGTAGCATATACCAATGCCATCTCAATGGTCCAAATGATCAATTTTAGTTCACAATTGACCACACTGATAGGTCTAAGAGTCAATGGGAACACACAAACAAGACTAGTGTCTGCCAATACAAACAGATAGAACCAAGAGGGGAGAGAGTGATCCAACATGGGAAGCGGAGTCACAGCAGACTCATAGAATGGCAGATGTCCTAAATAGCACTCTGGCCTCAGAATCAGCCCTTAAGGCATTCAGATCTGGCTCAAGAGCCCATGAGAGTATTTTAGGCATGGAAAGCCAAGACACCCTGGAAAGGGAAAAAAAGAAGACCTAACTGAAAGATCTCTGCGAGTGATATCCCAGTGGAATGAACGGGGCCACCAAAGAAGGAGGTGCCTTTCTCCGAAGGGAGGAGAAGACCTCCACTTTGACTAAGACCCTGTCGGAATATGATCGAAGTCAGCGAACCCCTAAAGTCTTCCATAGCCTCAGCAACTCATAACTAGAGCCTAGGGAGATTCCTGACGCCATAAACAAGAGTGTCAAATTGTTAAATCAACATCAAGAGTCACTGTGTACTTATGTCCCATGTGGGATCTGTCCTTAATGGGTTGTCCAAGGTGAAGTAATGCTGTAACTAGTACAAAAACAGTATTTTTACACTTTGTGTTTCTGTGTGGATGCAAACTGATGAAATCTTTACTTAATACATACTGAATCGATCTTCTGTATATAAAGATAATCAGAAATGAAAAAAAAAAACTCTGTTATTTTGGAAATTCCATAAAAAATCAGTTTCTAAAAAAATATATATATATATATCATGTAGGATCTCTGTCCTTAATGGGCTGTACAATGTGATTCAATGCTATAACTAGTACTCAAATAGTATATTTCACTTTGTGTTGCTATATAAGGGCAAAAGGGCGAAAGCTTTACTTAACACATGATAAACTGGTCTCCTGTATACAAAGAGAATTGAAAAGGAATCTGAATGTGAATGAAAGGGTGGAGGGAGCGGGTAAGGGGGAGGGTTGCGGGGGGGGGGGAGAGGGAAAGTATGGGGGGAAAGCCATTGTAATCCGTAAGTTATACCTTGGAAATTTATATTCTAAATAAAAGTTAAAAAAAAATCACAAATTGAAATCACAGCAATAAGGAGGAGTGAGGTCACAACATGTATTGCCTTGCAGGCATTAGAAGGAAGTTTAGTATGTGAAATCAAATGAAATCACCTGGTTTTAAGTAGAAAAAAATGACATAATCTGACTTTAAGAGGTCCCCTGTGTTAAGATTTAATGAAAAGAGGATTTATGAAAAAATAAACAAGAAAATCACTGAGGAATCTACAAACTAATATAGACAGCAGCTGATGCTGACTTGGATACGATGTATCTAGCTTCTGGACATATTGTGAAGGTATACTTGACAACATGTGCCATCACATAAAGGCTGAGGTATAAGAATGCTCCAAGGCTGTTGGTAGAACAGATGAAAGAGTTCCATTCGCTGAAGTAGGAAAACTATATGAGGGGCTGTTAGGAACAAGAACATCATTAGCACAGCACTAGGCCACCTAAATTTTAAATACTGAATAAATGACCAAAGAGAAGTGTTGAGTAGGCAGGTTATTATCTAAAATATGGAATTAAGGAGAGAGATCTAAGTTGCAGTTAAAAATTCAGAATTCAGGCCGGCGCTGTGGCTCAACAGGCTAATCCTCCGCCTTGCGGCACCAGCACACCCGGTTCTAGTCCCGGTTGGGGCGCCGGATTCTGTCCCAGTTGCCCCTCTTGCAGGCCAGCTCTCTGCTGTGGCCCAGGAGTGCAGTGGAGGATGGCCCAAGTGCTTGGGCCCTGCACCCCATGGGAGACCAGGAAAAGCACCTGGCTCCTGCCTTCGGATCAGCGTGGTGCGCCGGACACAGCACACCGGCCGCGGCGGCCATTGGAGGGTGAACCAACAGCAATGGTAGACCTTTCTCTCTGTCTCTCTCTCACTGTCCACTCTGCCTGTCAAAAAAAAAAAATCAGAATTCATTTGCATATACAAGATAGTGAAACCATGAGAGAAAAGATCAAAGACAGCCTTGGGAAATATCCATGTTTTAAAAGTAGAAGATGAGAGAAACAAGGGAAACAACACAGGATGGAGTAGAAAAGAAACAGAAAGAGACTGGTTGAGAATTACACCCTGAAAGCCAAGTCAAGAAATGATCTTGAAGGAAAAGTGCTCTACAGACATAATAAAATGTTACAAAATCTAAGCTGAGACCTAATGCCCAAATATGTTTAACTTGTCCTAAAATAGTCTGTCCACAAATATAACACCATAAGTAATTGTTATTTTCCTATTGTTTCAAACTATATTGACAAAATGTATTATTTGAAAAGAATTTTTTAAAGATGTTTTACCCTAAAAGGATCAAATATGTTGAATGGTTAATTAAAATGAGAGCCTGTGACAGCACTTTGCCACCATATGAAGTGCCACCATCCCATACGGGCCAGTTCGAGTCCTGATTTCTCTGCTTCCAATTCAGCTCCCTGCTAAGGTGCCTGGGAAATCAGGGGAGGACTGTCCAAGTTTTTGGGCTCATGCAGCCATATGAGAGACCTGAAACAAATGCCTGGCTTCAGGCTGGCCCAGTTCCAGCTATTGCTGCCATTTGGGGAGCAAACCAGTGGATGCAAGATCTCTCTGTATCTCTTTCTCTGTCCCTCTAACTAGAAAGAGAGAGAGAGAGAGAGAGAGAGAGAGAGAGAGAGAGAAGGAAGGAAGGAGGGAGGGAAGGAAGGGGGGAGGGGGAAAGGGGGAAGGAGGGTACGGAGTAAGGGGGGAGGGGGGAAGGAGGGAACGAAT
Organism: Sylvilagus floridanus; assembly: GCA_949820135.1. Classification (NCBI taxonomy): domain Eukaryota; kingdom Metazoa; phylum Chordata; class Mammalia; order Lagomorpha; family Leporidae; genus Sylvilagus; species Sylvilagus floridanus. The sequence goes on along the minus strand of OX463240.1, from coordinate 17,747,286 downwards.
ATTTAATGAAAAGAAAAGGAGACCTTGGAAAGTACTACAACATTGATTAAAATCAGTGGCAATCCAGAGAAAACCTGTTTTGGAGGCGTTGTGGGAATGCAAACAACTGGAGTGAGTCCAAGAGTGAAGAGAAAGTCAGTTTGAGTCACTGAATAGAGACAGTTCTCCCAAGGAGATCACTACTAAGGCCATGACCATTGAAGATCTATTTTTCTCCATGTTTAACTGAATTTTTCAATCCTCGCATAATGATTTTAGGGAATATTTGTGATTCTCTAAAGTTGTTGGAACCAAAAATGTTCTGATCAAAGCAGTAAATAATTCATAAACTTAAGGAAGTGAATTCCTTGAAAAGTTCCTCATTAGGTATTATATAATATTATTATATTATATATTATCATTTTATTAATATTAATATATTACATAATAATATATTATTATTTTGCTGATAATATTGAAAATCTAAAATTTTCAAGGGCGACTTTTGGGTTGCTTAAAAGCCAGGAGGCAGGAGATTCTTCCATGTCTCCCATGTGGGTGCAGGGCCCCGCGCACCTGGGCCATCTTTGGCTGCTTTGCCAGGTAAGTTAGTACAGAGCAAGATCAGAAGAAGAGCAGCCAGGATTTGAACTGGCACCCATATGGGATGACAGCACTGCAGGTGGAAGTTTAATCTTGTATGCCACAGCACCAGCTCCACAACTAGAGTTTTTGTAAACTTTATCTGATGTCACTCCTGACAAATACAGTATGATACATTCTGAAACACTCTTTAGCCTGTAGTCTATCTTCTAAAGGGAGATTTATTGTATTAGCAGTACCAATGTTTTGGCATAGGTTCCGTAAAACCATGGCCAAGAATAAATCCAGCTGAATCTTCCCTAGTACTATTCATAAGTTTTATTGATATTAAGCCACACTAATTACCTTATAGTCTATGGAGGATTTCGCACCACAACTATAGAGACCTTATGATCCAAAAAGCCTAAATTATTCATTATCTGGTTCTTTACAGAAAAAGTTTTCAACTCCTGCTTTAGCAGATCAAACATCCTTTGACGCATTTGAGAAGGTTTACCTAACAAACTGAAATGCTTATAAGGAATATGAACCACAATATGCAAATACTCAGTAATGCTCAAATTATTTTATAGATTCTATATTTTAATATTTAGGCTGAAATTGGGATCAAAACTCAAAAATAAAATAGGTATTGGTTATAAGATGTACAAGTGTCCCATGGACTCCCCTTTTGCAACTCAGCAGATACGGTATTTTAATAAAATGTGCTTAAGATGCATCATCAAACTAGTCACATTAAATATACTCTAGCTGTGAAAAAGCAGTGTACTACAGATAAAACCTCACTTTTAAAAATGTTGCATACTGTGTTCTTTTATTGGTATGACAATTTATTTCTATTTTGATTGGCATTTAGACTGATTCTAAATTCTTGATAAACAATGTTGTTGTAAATGTCTATACATATGTACACAGGCAACGTGCTTTATTAACCATTTTCATTTTATTTGGAAGGCAGAGGAACAGATCTAGATAGACTAACATGTTAAGAAAGATTTTCCACCTGCTGTTTCACTCACAAATACCCAGGACAGCCAGGACTCGGCAAGGATCCCCAAGGGTCTGAATTTCCACCCAAGTCTCTTAAGTGGGTGTGGACACCCAAGTACTGGAGCCACCATCTACTGCCTCCTATAACATACATTCTTAGGAAGGTAGATAGGGGCCGGTGCCGCAGCACAATGGGCTAATCCTCCATCTGCGGCACTGGCACACCGGGTTCTAGTCCCCGTCGGGGTGCCGGATTCTGTCCTGGTTGCCCCTCTTCCAGGCCAGGTCTCTGCTGTGGCCCGGGAGTGCAGTGGAGGATGGCCCAAATCCTTGGGCCCTGAACCCGCATGGGAGACCAGGAGAAGCACCTGGCTCCTTGCTTTGGATCAGCACGGTGCACTAGCCACAGCGCACCAGCCACAGCGGCCATTGGAGGGTGAACCAACCGCAAAAAGGAAGACCTTTCTCTCTGTCTCTCTCTCTCACTGTCCACTCTGCCTGTCAAAAAATAAATAAAAATAAAAATAAAAATAAAAATAAAAAAAGGAAGGTAGATAGGAAGCAGAGAAGTATGGACTCAGACCACGCACTCTCATATAGGAAGAGTGCATATCACTGGCCCTACAACATATTTGTATAAATATCTTTATCATATGTGTTTTACATCCTTAACATAATTGTCCTATTACATCTTACATAATAGATGATGACAATACATCATAAATGTCATTAACTTATGGGTGTAGTAGTGTACAATAGACCATACTATGCCATCTTGTCAGGTCTAATCCCAGAGTGAAGTTGCTACAAGGGCAAAGAATGGTTTATTTCAAATTTTGACATGTGCTCTTAAGTTACCCTTCGAAGAGTCTTATAATTGTATTTACCAACAGTAGATAATAACTTTTCCCTCACATTTGCCAACTATTAACTTTTAAACAAATACTTAGCAGTATGGTTTGCAAATATTATTTGTTTCTTGGTATATTTCAAATTCCAAAGCATGGAATAAAATCCTTAGCAAAAATATGTTAATCATAGATAATAACCCAATTAGAAGTGGCTTTATAGCACAATAAAATCACATCACCTGCTGTTAAATATTGCTATAGACTTACGAATAACATTCTTCATTCTTCTTAGTGGCAGATTGCTGGTTGTCAAGGTCCCCACTCCTTCTCTGCTGAATCAATCCACAACCTTCACTGTCATCAGGAGGAGCAGCACTTTCATGCAAGTTTCTTAACACTTCCGTTTCCTTACTTTGGCAACACTGCCCTTTTTCTTCAAACTTGAATGAAAGTTTCATATTAAAATTGCTGTTAGTACATAAATATAAATATTTTTGTGTTTATTTATTATTCATTTTATGTAGCGTATTTATTGCTACATAAATGTTTTACATATACTGTTTTCTACTACAGTGACAGAAAAAAATTTTGAACATCCTGCTACTGGTTGGAAAAAGTTTATCAATAATACCTTGGATATGACACATGTTAGAATTCTGCAATAAAACAACAATGGAAACTGGAGAAAGAGAAACAATTCACCTCTGATAATTAGCTCTTACAATACAGCACCGGCAATAGACAGTGTGCTAGAATCCTACAATGGCCTTAAAATGCTAATGTAAATTTCTGATATTATTTTTATTTTTATTTTTTTGACAGGCAGAGTGGACAGTGAGAGAGAGAGACAGAGAGAAAGGTCTTCCTTTGCCATTGGTTCATCCTCCAATGGCTGCCGCAGCTGGCGCACTGCACTGATCCGAAGGCAGGAGCCGGGTGCTTCTCCTGGTCTCCCATGGTGTTCATGTTCATGTAGGGTTATGATAAATAACCCTACACTTCTTAAAGATTTATTTACATATGAGAGAGAGGGAGAGAGAGAGAGAGAGCACTTTCCTCTGCGGGTTCCTTCCCCAGGTGGCTGCAATGGCAAACAGTGGGCAAGGATGAAGTCAAGTGTCAGGAACCGCATCCAGGTCTCCCAGACCAGTAGCGGGACAAACACTTGGGTCCTCCTCCACTGTCTTTCTCACGCCACTATCAGGGAGTCAGATTGGAAGTAAGAAGCCAGATTATGAATTGTCACCAAGTGGGATGCTGGCATCAAAGGTGGCAGCTTTACCCACTATGTAACGTCAGTTCCCTTTTAAAATATTTATTTATTTATTTATTTATTTATTTATTTATTTATTTATTTGAAAGTAACAGAGAAAGACAACCCTACAACTTAACTACATTGTAATAAAGTTTTATCCTGGAAACATCAATTTTTTAAAAATCTAGAAAGACCAACATTTAGAATTCAAGAAATTTCCTTACAACATTATTGGATAAAAAGATTAGCTATTATGCAAAATGAGTCCATTTTTTGTATTTTATGAAGGATAGCTTATGAGCATAGTGCCAAGTGTATACAGTGAAAAACACAGTGGTCTCTAAGGAAACAGGGCAAGCAGTGGCATAAGCAACAACTTCTGTTTAAGTGCTTCACACAGAAATGAAGAACCAAGCCAGAGTCTGATATCACTAGAGAAAGAACACAATTAAAGGGACCAAAAATCCACTAGGTTAACAAAGGACTGATTTGCTAGCAATCACCCTGATGGAAGGATCTAAAATTCTTTTTAACTGGGTTTGCTCTTCAAAATAACAAAAATTTTAAGATTGCTGATATTGGCACAAGGAATTAATTGTCCAAGGTAATCATGTTTAACATATTTTTTATCCAAGAACTGTTGAGGAGGAAGATATATTTCATGGAAGTTCAAAGTGATTACTGTACCTAAGAAACTTGCCATGAATTTTAGTCAATGAAATATGTTTGTGCTGCATTTTATATATTTTAGTTTTAGCATTACATCTCATGGAAATTTTGGTGCATTCCGCTTCATTTCTGAATTTAAAAATTTTGACAATTCTCCAAAATATCAAAGATGGTACTTCCTCTTTTTATGCCTTTATTTCTATCCACATTTCACTATCTAATATGTTTATTAACCTGTATGGAAGCAATAAGAGAAACACATAAAATTGTCACTTTCTGTCATTGTCACCTGGATTGTATATTAACCATCCAGATTTACAGGATTTGACAATACAAGTCTCTAGTAACAGCAAGGAGGCTTCCCCTTTGTGCTCTAAGCTATGTTTTCTCTCATTGCTTTTATGATTATTTTTTCCACAGACAATAACTTTTAAAGTATTCACAGATCATTAAAACTTTAATAGTATAACATTCTTAACCACTGGGTTCACAAAGGTGTAAAACAAAGCTTTAGAAAACTATGTTGCCAAGCCGGTGCTGTGTCCTTGGGCCCCTGCACCCATGTAGGAGGCCCGGAAGAAGCTCCTGGCTCCTAGCTTCGGATCAGCGCAGCTCCAGCCATTGTGGCCATCTGGGGAGTGAATCAGAGGATGGAAGACCTCTCTCTTTGTCTTTACCTCTCTCTGTAACTCTGTCTTTCAAATAAATAAAGTAAATCTTAATTTAAACAAACTATGTTTCCAGCAATATTTTCCCTTTAGATCATGGGATATGTGATATTCAGAAAAGAGATACATGCTCACTAAAATATATCTGTCCAAGTTTGCCACACCTCAAAAGAAGAGGGAATGTCATGAACTGTTAGTGAGAGATTCTGAAAAAATAAGCTTCCCTCATTTTACAATCACTAAGCATATAATTTCAGAGATGGACGGCATGAAGAAATTAAGTGTTCTGGCCCCATTATCTACTGATAATGGGAATAAAACTTCAAAAGGTTAAATGATTCAGACAAAGTACACAGAGTGGCTTTTCCTAGCATTTTATGGCACTAACAGAAAACACACATTCTATAACACTGAATCAGACACATTACCAGAGAAAATAACCAAATTAATCACAGAAAGTAGCAGTGTGACTTTGTCAAAGTACTGCAATGCCTTCATGGTGAGGAGCGTGAAGAGAGGCTTTACCTACCCTTACCTGTAAGAGGACAGCTGGAGGTTTTTACATACCTATAAAGCTGTAAGTACTCCAGAATGTAGCATCCTGATTTAGAGACAAACACTGAACTTCTGGTGATGGTTTATGATACTTATAAAAGTCTAATTCACCAGAAATATTGTGTAAGCATAAAAGTTACATGAAAGTATACGTTAAGTGTTTGAAAAATCTTTAAAACAGTCATGTTGGAACACAAAGTTCCATATACTTTAACTGAATCAGATAAAGTTGTACAATAGACAAGGCACAATAAACAGACTCACCGTGCTTATAATATGTTTTACAACACTCAAGGCCAGGTACATGCTAATATTCACTCTCAAACAATGGTTCCTTCCCATGGTGTGCTCACTGGATCCCATATATTCATATTTTAATATGTAATCAACACAATTCACACAAGATGATCCAAGTAGTTGGTTTCCTGAACCCGCATAAGGGACTCAAATGAAGTTTCTGGCTCCTGATTGAGGTCTAGCACAATCCTGGCCAAGGTGGCCAATTGTGGAGTGAAACAGTTGATTAAAGCTCACTCTTGCACGTGCTCTCTCTCTCCCTCTCTCTCTCCCTCTCTCCCTCCCTTCTCCCTTATCTCCCTCCTCCCTCCTCCAAAACTCTGCTTTTCAAATAAATAAGTGAATCTTTAAAAAATAAATAACTGTAATTTATTGTTAAGCCAATCAAAATGGCTAGGGCTTATTAAAATTTTTTAAAAAATCTTTATGCTTATTCTGGTTCAGAAAGTCATAGAGTATTCAGTTAAATTAGTTGCCCAGGTTAAAGGTCACTTGGAAGAATTAAATAATAAAAACTATGAAGTTTTTTTTAACTGTAATTTAGAGAGCAACATCATTGTGTACACAAGCTTTTTCTAGGTAGAAAATCACAATGAATCAAGGTAATTGACACAGGCAAATAGTAGAGTATCAGCAAGGGAACCTCTCTGTATTTTGCAAGTTAAACTTTTTCATCAAGGCCAGAAACTACTTGTAATGAGATTACCTCATTCTTTTTAAAATCTACTTTAATGTATTGGAAAGTCAGAGAGAGGGAAAGAGGGAGAGGGGGAGAGAAAGAGAGAAACTGCTGGATCTCTACAACTACCCACAATAAGCATGACTAGGCCAGGCCAAGGCCAGAAGCTGGGAACCTAAAGGTACATCTCTCACAGGAGCGTGAGAGAAACAAGTACTTGAGCCATCACCTGCTTCCCAGGGTATGCATTACTGGAAGACAGAACTGGAGCAGCACTTGGACATAAACCTGGAACTGTGATATGGAACCTTAGCAACCCAAGTGGTGTCTTAATGACTATGACAAATGTCCATCTTATCCTACCTCATTCTTAAATCTACACATATTTTGCTGCAGTACTTCATTTTGATGTTTTGTCCCTATGTGAGGGAGAAGAACAAATAATTTCTTTTTAAAAAAATTTTTTTTGACAGAGTTATAGACAGGGAGAGGGAGAGACAGAGAGAAAAGTCTTCCTTCGATTGGTTCACTCCCCAAATGGCCGCCTCAGCCGGTACTGCGCTGATCCGATGCCAGGAGCCAGGTGCTTCCTCCTGGTCTCCCATGCAGGTGCAGGGCCCAAGCACTTGGGCCATCCTCCACTGCCTTCCTGAGCCACAGCAGAGAGCTGGACTGGAAGAGGAGCAGCCGGGACTAGAACCCGGGGCCCATATGGGATTCTGGCACCATAGGCAGAGGATTAGCCAAGTGAGCCATGGCGCCGGCCCGTGTAATAGGTTTTTAAAAATGTTACTTAACACCATATCTAGAATTGTTTGCCTCTTTCAAGAAAATGATTAGCTATATTATACAACAGCTTCTATGATTTTGTCTAATAAGCAGTTAACATGTTTTTAATTAAGCATTAAATTATGATCTTTTGATACATATATACACACCTACATATATTATATACATATATATACATCTGATATGGAAAGTCATTTTGATTGGTATATGCTATGCTACACACAAAAATATGAAATCAGAAGTTTACATTTTTACATACATGCTTATTTTTACTTCCATCAAGCCATTCTTGTTCTTCCTTGGGTGTTGTTTTAATGTCATTATCTGTTGGAGAAGAATTGACATTTTTCAACTCAAGTTCTGTGCTTTTATATTGATTAGTATTGCAGTGAGGAAGGCAATGCCTCTTGAGATGTTTTGGTATTGGTTTTAACTTGATTCTGCCTGTAACTACAAAACACTAGACTTTATTATTTGACTCATATGCTTCAATTGTTTAGTTTGGGTAAGCCACAAGTCCAAAATGTTTTCTGGGCCACTGAGGTGAGGCATATATCCAGGGTCTAATCCAATTAGTGATATTTTGTTTAATATTTTTTGGCATTTACACAGGTAACTCTAGTGTCCCTTACAGATCTATATTTCCATTTAAATATGCTAATTATCAGTGAGAGGAAAGCTACAATCTTTAAAAAAATAGCAAATAATTTATTTTATCAATTGAAAGCTTAAGCTTAATCTTTCATTGAATATTTAATTCTTTAGGAAATACCTCTGACTTCCAAATTATCAGCAAACAACTTGAGGAGACAGCAGATATCTTCCTGTGTACTAAATATAATCATGTAACCCACTCAGAAGTTTATGCTAAATACCAGCCCACATAAAATTATTTATACTCTTGTCTCTATTGTTTATATGTGAACTCAAGCTCAAAAGTAAAAATGATTTTCTGAATTATATCCTGTTGACCTTAGGTAGCATAAGAGGAGTAATCCGAAAGTGAACCCTGGAACAAAATGTTTGAAAGTCACACTATGAAATTATGCAGTCACACAGAAGTACTCCAGGGTTAAAATCTGTGTTCTGATTTCCTCAGCTATTACTTTTATCTGTCCATGAGATTCTATGGATATTGATGGATTTTTGGTCACAGAGTTAATAAAACAGCTATGTATCATCAATTGTCAAATTTGTATTTCTTTGACAATTCTTATTACTGAGAATCAAAGGATAATCAAGCTAGTAGGCAGCTGGGGGCAGAATCACAGTCTGAAAAACTTAAAAGTTATTTTTTCAACCATAAGAATGAAAATAATACAAATAAGATTAACATATACAAATACATTAATTAAAAATGTGTTTAGTTCCAATATAGAAGCAAAGTACACAGAATCTCAGAATGCTCTAACTGGTACTTATCTGAAATATTGTTATCATTTTTATAAAACATAAACTATCATATTTAAATATTTTAAGACAAGTCTAGAACAAAATCAGAAAAACAGAAAAATTGTTATAGAATGCTATTATTTAATCAATATAATTTTAAAATACAACTTTTGGATTATAGTGGTTCTTCCCCCCATAACTTCCCTCCCACTTGCAACCATCCCATTTCCCACTCCCTCTCCCATCCTATTTTTTATTAAGATTTATTTTTAATTATCTTTATAGTTAGAAGATCAACTGTATACTGAGTAAAGATTTCAACAGTTTGCACCCACACAGACACACAAAGTATAAAGTACTCTTTGAAGACTAGTTTTACCATTAATTCTCATAGTACAACACAGTAAGGACAGACGTCCTACAAGGGGAGCAAGTACACAGTGACTGCTGTTCTTGATTTAACAATTGACACCCTTATTTATGATGTCAGTGATCACCTGAGGCTCTTGTCATGAGCCGCCAAGGCTATGGAAGCCTCTTGAGTCCACAAACTCTGATATTATTTAGATAAGGCTATAGTCAAAGTGGAAGTCCTTTCCCACTCTCAGAGAAGGGTATCTCCTTCTTTGATGGGTCGTTCTTTCCACTGGGATCTCACTCATGGAGATCTTTCATTTAGGTCATTTTTTGCCAGTGTCTTGTCTTTCAGTGCCTGAAATACTCTCATGGACTTTTTAGCCAGATCCAAATACCTTAAGGGCTGATTCTGAGGCCAGAGTGCTGTTTAGGGCATCTGTATTCTATGAATCTGCTGTTATCCTGCTTCCCATGTTAGGGCATATGTCATTCTATGAATCTGCTCTGTATCCCGCTTCCCGTGTTGGAGTGTTCTCTCCTTTTTAATTCTATCAATTATTATTAGCACCTGTGAACTTAATGGAATTTGGAGTCCCATGGCAAGTTTTTAGCTTTACCCTTTAGGAGTAAGTCCGAGGGATCGTGTGCCAAACTGTACATCTCCTCCCTATCTTATTCCCACTCTTATTTTTAACAGAAGTCGATTTTCAATTGCATTTAAACACCTAAGAATAACTGTGTTAAGTAAAGAGTTCAACCAATGGTATTAAGTAGAAAAAGAAAATATTAAAAAGAATAAAATAGTAAGCTGTTCCTCGACAGTCAGCACAAAGGCTGATCAAGACATTGCTTCTTGTGTCAGTTTCATTTCTACAGGTTTCCTTTTAAGTGCTCAGTTAGTTGTCACAGGTCAGGGAGAACATATATTTGTCCCTTTGGGACTGGCTTATTTCACTCAGCATAATATTTTCCAGATTCCTCCATTTTGTTGCAAATGACCAGATTTCATTTTTTACCACTGTGTATTATTCCATAGAGTACATATTTCATAATTTATTTATCCAGTCTTCTGTTGGATAGGTTGATTCCATGTCTTCGTTATTGTGAATGAACTACAATTAACTTTGAGGTACAGATAGCTCTTTTATTTGCCAATTTAATTTCTCTTGGGTAAATTCCGAGGAATGGGATGGCTGGGTCATGTGGTAGGGTTATATTCAGAAGAAATAAAACTTTAAAGGTGATTCCATCACCAGGCACTGCATTAACATTTGGGTAAGACTACAAAGGGTTTAAAGTAGTAATTCTAAATTCTGATCCAAGTTGGTATCTTCAGGTGCCAAAAAATCAAATCAAATAATTTTAGGTGTTAATTGCAATTTTCAATCCATTCTCTTAAAAGTGCAGAATCAACTTTTTCAGAGAGATATGCCATAAACACTATTAGTTGTAACAGTTAATGGGGCATGGATATTGGAATGTAGGACTCTGCATGCTTGTACTTAATTTTCCCAGTTTTCATATCTAATAAACTATGAACAGAGCAGTCCACTAAGTAAAGGATCTCCATATACTCACAAGGACTTTAATGGTAAAAGGAACCCTAAGATGAGAATGTTTAAGAATTCTAATTTACAATTATTTGGGGGCACTAAATCAGTTCTTAAAGAAAATTTAAAGTATATATTTTTATTCTATATTGACACATCATTGTGGCACAGAATATGTTGTTTCCATATGTGTATTGTATTATACAATGTATAATGATCAGATTAGATCATTATTAGCATACCGGTCACCTCAAATATTTATTCTTTGGGAAAATTCAAAATCTTATTAACTATTTTGAGGTTGCAGTTCCTCTTCTGTGCTTTAAAAACTGAGATTAAATATGATTAAGTATTGTCTCTGTTCTCTGTAATCACACACACACACAAATGAGAGTATGCTAATCAGAACATCACTAGGATGGAACAATTAAAACAAATGAAATGTTAGGAATAATGTTCCAATTTAGGTAAAGATCAGAATTTTATGACATTTTAAACCATTAAAATTTTAATATCTTAATTAACTTATGCCAATCCTAATAAAAGATAGGAATTTTAAACTAGGCACTTCAGGGTATCAAAAAAACGAAAGGTATCTTTTAACATCTTAGTTAAAGGTTACAGTTTCTAGATGAGAAATATATTTTTTCACACATGAATCTGGAAAATGATATCTGCATTATTTGTGTCAAAACCTTTTATCAAATCTGCAGACAAAAATAATTTTTAGAATGAAGATTGAAGGCATTTCAAATACTATATTTCTTTCCAGAGTAGCATTTGTACTGCAAAATTACCTTGTCTGCATGTTTGTACTTCATTCATTCCCACTGATGTTGTACAAAAAGGATGTATTGCTCCCAGACAAGGCTGAAGGAGTTTTGAAACAAGATAGTTAATAATGCATATTTCATATAATATGTATTTAATAATTAGAGAAAAATGTAAAATAAACATTACCAGCCATTGAGAATATTCAAGACAAAAATGTACACATTATTACCGTCAATTCAGCAGATCCCTTAGCAAACTCTAAAAAGCAAAAGAGATATACAGTCATTCATATGTAAATATGACAAGGCCGACAATATATTGGTGCAGGTTTAGTATTGCGCTAAGTCCACATGTGTGGCTATGGAAATGATTACTGTAGGTTTGGGGGAAGTGGTTTATATTTGGGCTGCTAGGAAAACAACACGCAAGATAGAAGTATATATAAAAAATACAAACCAGAGTTCTATCAAAAATAAGTTCCTAGTATTACACAGCATAGTTGAGCGACTCTATCACAGTAACCTATGTTATAATGAAATACAAGGAGTACTAAGCTTTAACATCATGTGAAAGAAAAGAACATGCCAATTGCCCTGATCTCATCAAGATATGTTGTATACATATAATGAAATGTCACACTGAATTCCATAAACATATACAATAATTTTTAATAAAAATAAAAATAAAAAATCAAATAAAATTCAACAAAATAGACCTACGGGTTTAATAAAAGATGCCACTAAGATTTCAAAACGTATTACAATGTCCCAAAAAGTATGACTGTTAATTAAGCAAAAAGGAACCCATATGCCAAAGTGAGCATGCTGAGTACTGGGGACAAAAGTGATCTTTAATCAGAGGAACAAATCATGACCATGAGAATCTAAATGAGAAAGCTGATGGTCGAATGTGACAGCATACCTTTACTGTACACATCAGAATCATTGATTCCATTGTGCTACAATTGTTTTTCGGTGTCTCCTGTATTTTGGAAGCGTACAGTTGTGATGAAAGATGAACATATAATTCATTTCTTAGCAGAGAGAGTAGTCTGACCTCATCAACTGGTTTATATACTTGGCTTTATATGATAACACATAGTCACAGTTTTCTATAATTATGAGGACTACTGGTTTGTGTACATTTCTTTCGTCCTCTAGTTTAGCTTTGAAAGATTTTACTTATTTATCTGAAAGACGGAAGAAGATAGATGAGAGAGATAGAGAAATATCTTCCATCTACTCTTCAAATGCCCACAAAAGCCATGGCAACATCAAATGGAGGGGTCGGAGCTGTGGTGTAGCAGGTAAATCAGCTGCCTGCTGTGCCAGCATCCCATATAGGCACCAGTTTGAGACCTGGCTTCTCCCCTTCCAATCCAACTCTCCGCTGTGGCTTGGGAAAGCAGTAAAAGGTGGCCCAAGTCCTTGGGCCCCTGCACCCACTTGGGAGACCCAGAAGAAGCTCCTGGTTCCTGACTTCAGATCAGCTCAGCTCCAGCCTTTGTGGCCATTTGGGGAGTAAACCAGCAGATGGAAGACTTCTCTCTCTCTCTCTCGCTCTGTGCATCTCCTTCTCTGTGTAACTCTTTCAAATAAATATTTAAATTTTTAAAAAATCAAGTGGAAGCTAGGAGACTGGATTGCCTTCCAGCTCTCACACAAGTGTTGCAGAATCTCAAGTACTTGGGTCCATCATCCACTGCTTCCCAGGCAGTTTTTCAGGAGGATGAACCTTATGTGTGGCACCCGAATACGGAATACAGGCATCCCAACAGGTGGCTTAACCTACAGTCCCACAGTGCCTAGCCCTAGTTAGGTGTCTTAAAGATTTTTATCCCCTGATTCAAGGAGGTACATAGAACATATCTAAGTAATTGCAAATAATAAGCTTTTGATACAGAAACCTGGTCATCAAAAAGAATAAATTCATTAAGCTGCCACAGAATTATTAATATAACTTTTTATTCTAAATCAATGCAATATTTACTGAAAAATTCTGGTATTGATGGAATGAAATCTATGATATCTTGTTTCCAAAACACATTTATTCTAGCATAGTATGCTAACTTTAATTTTGTGAAATTACTTTATAAAAAATTTAGCTATAAGATAAGCCAATGATTCAATATTCAAATTTTTTCTCATTTAAATAGCATCCATGCAATTTATATCACTAGTGCTTTAGAATTAAGTGAAGTTCAAATGAGTGGCTGCAATACCAGCACACCATCCTGTTTTTGGTCATCTCTGGAGCAGCAATAACCTAATGTGTTTAAATGTGAACACACAGAAGGCATCTGAAGTGAATATTCTCAGGTTTCCTTATTAGTAACTCTAAATTTACCTGGTTCACTTCATTTTCTCTTCTTCCCTCTTCAGAATCATCCCTCCTTATCAAAAGTAATCTCTGGATCTGTGCCCTGGATTCTTTGCCTTACCATTAATTTTAGGGATTATCCACACCACTTATTTTCCCATTTATCGCTACAATTTACAGTTCTAACTTCTATTTCAACCCCCTTCAACTCTCCCTCCAACTCTCCTTCCCTTCCCCAGAGCCTCTTGTACTTTCCTCCTTCTTGGCTTCCTTCTTTCCTCTTATTCCTGTTTCCAATTTCTCCCTCCCCTCCCCTCCCCTCCCCTCCCCTCCCCTCCTCTCTCCTCTCCTCTCTTCCCCTCCCCTCCCCCTCCTTCCCCTCCCCTTCCCTCTCCTCTCCTTCTCTCCCCTCCCCTGCTCTCCTCTCCTCTCTTCCCCTCCCCTCTCCTCTTCTCTCTTCCCCTCCCCTCCCCTCCCCCTCCTTCCCCTCCCCTTCCCTCTCCTCCTCTCCCCTCCCTTGCTCTCCTCTCCTCTTCTTATCTCCATTCACTTCCCTCCTTTCCTCCCTCTTTCCTTCCTTCCTTCCTCCCTCCCTCCCTCTCTCCTCCCTCCCTCCCTCCCTCCCTCCCTCCCTCCTTCCTTCCTTTCCTCCTCCCCTTTCATCCTCTGGATAGGAACATGCTGAGAAATAAAAGCAAAAAATACTCTCCATCTATCCTTTTAGTTCTTGAATACTTCTCCCAAGGTCCTTCTTTCAAATATCTCTGAAGGGAATCATATAACCCTAAAGCTCACCAGGGATTGTGATGAAAATGCAGAATCCCACATTTAATGAAATAGAATGTGCATTCTGAATAAGGTCCCCAGAGATTCTTAAGTTTAAGAAGTTCTAGTCTTTACATAGCTTTCTTATATATTCCTTTTCCTTAACTCCCCTTTCTGGAATGTAGCCTTTAAGTTCATCCCTGCCACAGCCCCCAAATTTAAATGGCTTAAGATGTCATGGTTTAATGGGCTTTTTCTCAGGCAGTTAATTTTATTTCACCCTTTTTCCCATTCTAATTTCATTTAAAAAGACTAAAATTACAAAGTAATGAAATGACAAGTCAACCAGAAGAACAATAGAACATTCAGAAATACATGGAGATGGGCAAAGGACATGAATGGACAGTTCTCAAAAGAAGAAATACAAATAGTCAATACACACACACATATAAGTATATATATAATACTCAGTATCATTAGCCATTAGGAAAATGCAATGAGAAAATTACCATGAGATATCACCTCAGCCCTCAGAATGGCTGTTAACTCTCCCTCATTCTGAATCCTCATTCCCTGACTTTATTCTGATTGTAGGTTATCCTGAAATGGAGCTAACACTTCAGCTCCTCTGGGGCACTCACAATTTAATGCATTGCTAACTAGTGGCACAATACACAGCTTACCACTCTTTCATTTATCTTTTCCTTACTATGCATTTAATACACAACTTTCTTTAGCTACTGGTATACATCAATATTCATGTCTTAGATAAACATCTGTCAACTGGCTTTAAAAACTACAGTTCTTACCTTCCAGTGGTTCATTCGTATCTTTTCCTTTTGCATCTGCTGCCATTGACTGACTAATGGATTTCTTCCAAGAATTTGTAGAAATAGTCTATTAAAGTTAATGCCAATAATGAGTTGCATACACTTCCCAACAATGTTCTAAAAGAATCTTAATTTTTCCACTTTCTAAAGATTTCCACTTCATAAAGGCAAAAATAAGATCAGCATGTTTTATACAAAATCTCAAGATCAGGTCTAATTTTGGGTTTCATGTTACTGATTCTATAAATGCAGCATGGAGGTTCAGAGGAACAATAACTTATGATACTAAAAACACATATTTTAGCTACAAACTAACTCAAAAAGTCAACTCTGCATTGTATTCCCCAATAAAATAAAGAAGACAAAATAGAAAAACACATTGAAAAATTGTAGTGTTACAATACAGAGTTAAACACAAAACAATTTCTAGGTTTTGTCTTAACATAACATACTAAACATAAGAAACTTCAAAGTATGTCATACTGAGTATAAACAGAACATCTCAGAAACTGTACATTTATACACACAGTGGTTTAGAAATGCTAAGTTTTCTTTTTATTTACTTATTTGACAGGTCAAGAGATACAGAGAAAGAAAAATATAACATGGAGAGAAAAAGAGAGAAAGAAACAGACAGGCTAGGGAGTATATCAGTTCACTGGTTCTGTCTCCAAATGCCACCACTTGTCAGCCATGGGCCACACCAAAGCTGAGAGCCAAGAACTCAGACCCAGTCTCTGATGTGGATGGCAAGAACACAATTACATTAGCTTAGACCCGTTGCTTACAGGGATGCACATTAGCTGGAAGCTGGATTTGGAATTAAGACATTATTAACCCAGGTACTAAGATGTGGGCTGCAGAATTCCAACTGAGCTCTTAAATGCTAGGCAGAATTCCTGTCCTAAATATATTTAATACAATGTTTAAACATGTGAAGATGGTTTGAATGTAATAGCAGGAGAGTAAGTAAAATTTTCCTTTATGATATGCTTCATAACAGTATGCAAAAACCTGTATTAGTATGCAAGTCATTGAAAGAAAGAAATACTGTGAAGACTGTGCTGTAAGCTTTAAGAAGAATCAGTGTATTTTTCTGTTTCAGCTTCTAACATGTGTCTGACACTCATTTGCATAATTTATTTTCTACACACAATAATATATTAAAAAAAGATTGAGGGTAATGGTTAGTCCACTACCTGCATCTTGCTAATTTCTGGAAGTGAAGAAAAAAATAATAAACAGAGGTGATCCACTAATCTTTCTGTCCATAATTTCCTCCTTCTAGATATTCAAAGCGAGTGTCCATTCTCATTCTTATGCTGGGCAGCATCAAATCAGTACCCATATTTTTTCCCTCTGCCTACAGAATTCCACCATACAACCCATTCCAATACAAAGCACAGACACCCTCAATATCTCTATTCAACAGTCTCTCATTACTTTTTATGAAGCATTTAGAGGTAACTGTTAGTGCTTGTTACCTTGATTTTCTGTTCCAACCATAAGAGAAGTAGCCCAAATCTGTAAAGTCAGTGCCTAACTGCCCTACCACATAGTTGGAACTCACCAACAAAATTCATTTAAGGTGACAAAATATTACCAGAAAGGCCTCAAGTATAAAATTACTATATTCCTATAGAAAATTTCCAAAAGAAATCATCCCTGAATTAGAAAAAGTTCCAAGGTAGTTAGTATTCATATATTTGGTCACTGGTAGAGTGGAAACATTCTTTACTTCTTAGAAAAGATTATTCTTAAAACTCAACAAATTCCTTGTGATATCTAAACCTTTCTTTTTCACTGCATGGTACTGGATTTATGAAAGAAACCTTGAGTTTACACAGCTGTAAAGTACTTAGCACATAGTTGAATTACTCCTGGGATGGGGAAATGTGAGGAACTAATTCCTTATAGGTATGCACTAAAGAGAGAAAGGGGAAACAGCCTCTTTGCAAGTGGTTGGTCAAATGGTGAAGAAGCTAAGTCTAAAGGATTATGTCTGATGTGAGAGTGCCTGGGCTTACTTCTAAGCTCCAGCTCAGAATTCTAGCTTCCTACAAGTGTGGGCAGAGTGAGGCAGTTGGTGGTGACTCAAGTACTTAAGTTCTAGCCATCCACATGGGAGGCTGGGACTGAGTTTCCAGTTCCTGTATCTCAGCTTCAATGAGGCCATGTTCCTGGAGTTGCAGACACACATTGGGATTGGCCTATAGGACCCAAGGGAGTTCTGCGTGTCTGAACTGGCATGTGAGTAGATATCTATCTGTGTATCTCTGTGTCTGCCTTTTGTGTCAATATCTTCAACAACGTACAAGAAGCCTTAAGGAAAAGATATAAACTATAATAGGTGTTTAGCTTCTAAACTGTGCCAGACTAAGGAGAGCATTTTGACAGTGGGGTGAGCTGTTCCTGGGGACACTGGCATCCCATAAAGTAGTGCCTAACCTACTATATTCGTACTCCAGATTCTAGATCACGTGCATGCTGTGAGGCAGGTATGGCTATATAAGCCATGAGTCACTGCCAGCCCTGCGGAGGGTCAACCAAATACCAAACTCCTAGATAGAACCTGCCCAGTCCTGACTGTTTCAAGTATTTGTGGAGTAAATCACTGCACTGAAGAGCTCTCTGTTGGTTTGCCACTCAAATAAGTGAAAATAAGTAACATTAAAACATGCCAGGCATTATTTCCACATTTTCTTTATTAAACTGATCACATAACAATGGCTGCAATTATGGTTGTCCCACTTTAAAGTTTTGCTAATACTCAACTATAACAACCAAATGATAAAAAATGAGACCCACTAGTTTTCTGCCCAGAATATTCTAATCCTAGACTTTCACACACATGATTCCATCTTATCTGTTCGTTGGCAGCATCATAGTTACATTCAGAAAGGTTTTCTCTGACTAAGGAATTCCAAATTCAACTGCCACTTCTATGCTAAGGAAAAAATCAGATTTAAATATATTTGCTCAGTACACATAACTGAGGTAAATGTTGGTACCATTTTCCTAAATGTAACACACAAATAGCTTATATCTTTATTTTAAGGCAAGATAGATAGTAACTTATAGCTCAGCATAAGAGTATGGCTTGTAACTTCAGTGAAATGGCTGACCCCAAGGCAGCAGCTGTTCAAACCTAAGAACTTAGGCTTGTTTTCACTCATTGTCCTGCCGTCACCATAGAAAACACCATTTTATATGTATGTAACGACTAACATTGCATTAAATTAGTCATGTAGAACTGTCACAGTGCACTAGTGCATCAGGAAAATACTAATCATATGATGAAAATGTAAGGAAATAATTCTAATAGGAACACACAGAGGTGAGAAAGAGACATCAAGTCATCCCATTCGCAGATATTTGTCATAGTGTCTCAGACACTAATAGAGCACCTGAATACACTATGTCAGTGCCTGGATTCCATTTCTGGTTTTGGATATGGTATTAAAAATCCGGTTGGGAAGGCCAAAAATGTGGCAAAGTGGGTAAAGCTGCTGACTGCTATGTTGCACCGCATGTGGGCCTCAGTTCATAATTATGCTGTTAGACTTCTGACCCAGTGCCCTGCAAATGGCCTGTGAAAAGTAATAGAAGAAGGCCCTTATGTTTGGGCCCCTGCTACCTACCTAGGAGAACCAGATGAAGCTCCTTTCTTTGGCCTGGCTTAGCCCTGACATTGTGACCACTTGTTGAGTGTGCCAGTGAAAGGAAGTAGTCTTTCTCACTGTCTCTCCCTTTCTCTCTATCTATGACTTAGAAATAAATAAGTAAACCTTAAAAATCCTGCTGTGGCTGGTATGTGGTGCAATACGTGAATCTGCCACTGGCAATGCAGCATCTCATAGTCCCATACTGGAATGTCAGTTTGAGCTCCAACTGTTATTCTCCTAATCCACCTCCTGCCCATGCAACTGGGAAAGCAGCAGAAGATGGCACAAGTATTTGGTCTACTGTCACCAAAATTTGAGACTTGGCTAGAGCTCTGGGCTCCTGGCTTCAGCCTGGCCCAGCCCTGGCTGCTGTAGCCATTTGGGGAGTCAATTAGTGCATGGAAGAACTCTTTGTCACTCAATTCTTTCATCCCTCCATCTCTCCACCTTTATCTGTCATTCTGCCCTTCAAATAATAGAATGAATATCATTAAAAATTTCCAGCTAATACAGACTTAGAAAGGCATGAGGTGATGTCTCAAGCAGTTAGGCCCCTGACAGGGAGACCTGGATGGAGTTTTGAGAACTTAGCTACTGGCTTTGGTTGGGTCTTGTCCCAATCACAGCAGGGATTTGAGAGTAAACTTGTATGTGATAGCTCTGTGGGTTTGTCTTTCATCTCTCTCTGCCTCTTGGTTTCTCAAATAAATGTTTAAAAGACCAAAGAATCAAGAACCATACTCTTCTGTGCTTTAGCGTTATTCTCTAGTCAGGATGACCTCCTCCTGCACATTCACAGGGATGGCTCCAACTCTTCCTTTACTTGGCAGTGGCATAGTCACATTCCAAAGAAAAAAAATCTCTGAATACAGAATTGTACCCCATGTTCCACCTTTAACCTAATGAAAAATCCCCTGAATATTTTCCAGGCACACATTCTCTGCTAGCTTTATATGAAGGGTGGATAACAAATTATCGTGGATTGCTGCTTGCTATGACATTCTAACCATGACAGAAGTAGCCCCTTTTAATATATTCACTGTCTAAAATTCAAGCTTATAGTAGGCACAAAACAAAAATAATTATTCATTTTAAACCATTCAAAATATCTCCAGAAAGGCCTGAAGGGCCCCGTCACTATATTAACATAGGAAATATAGTAAAGATAAATGAAATATCTCAGTTTTTTCATGGCACTGCCACTGAGTCACACTGGCCTAGAGATTTTAAAAAGTCTACTTTCAAATATAAGTAATTGACATCACTGGATGCCTTTTTCTTCATTCTGTATCTATTTCACTGTTTGCATCATGTTTGCCTATATCTTGCCACGTTATTTTATTGTACTGCCTAAGAGTTAGATATCAGTCATTCAGGTGTGGTCACGGGCATTCAAATACTTATATCACTTTTCACAAGACTCTATTACCAGGGAAAGGCCAGCATATTAACATGCCTTGGGACTTCAGTGAAGTGACAGAAATCAGTATGAAGCAGCTGCTCAAGTCAGAAAGCAGATCCTATCTCATTTCCAGTTGCCACTATGAAAATCACCATTATTAATACTTATGTGGTTATGAATATTTCTAGCATGAAGTTACTCAGTATTTTACATTTAAAATGTCTTATGTTTATCAGAAAACAGCTAAATCAAAATGATGAAATCTTTACTTAATATATACTAAATCGATCTTCTGTATATAAAGATAATTGAAAATGAATCTTGATGTGAATGGAATGGGAGAGGAAGCAGGAGATGGGAGGGTTGCGGGCGGGAGGGAAGTTATGGGGGGGGAAGCCCTTGTAATCCATAAACTGTACTTTGGAAATTTATATTTACTAAATAAAAGTTAAAAATGCCATATAATCTAGCAATCGAACTTCTGCTTATACAGAAAGGTACTGTAAAAGACAGAAAGGTACTGTATCAAGGATATCTGTACACCACCATATTATAGTTGCAAAAGCCAAAAGAGGGAATCAAAGCACACTTCTAAAGATGAATGAACAGAAAAAATGCAGCTCAAGTATGCAATGTAATAGTATTCAGTCACTTGAAAGAATGAAATTCTGCCATTTGCAGCAAAATGTATGCAACTGGAGGGCATGATGTGGGGGGAAAAAAGCTGGACACAGAAAAACAAGTAAATCATGTTTTCCCATAAAAGAGGCAGCTTAAATCGAAAAATGAAGACAAAAAGGCAAATAAGGCAGAAATGCTTCTGTGTTTCGATACTGCTGCAAGCGTCGTCTTGACAAGCTTTGTTTTATACCTTTGTCAAGCTCGTGGTTAAGAATATTATGCTACTATAGATTCAGTGATCTGGGATTACTTTGAAATTTATTGCAGATAAGTGAAATAGTCCTTTTTCCATTTCATTATTGTCTTTGGCCCTGCCTATATTCCTGCTATACTAGGTCTTTGTTTGCTTTTTACTTGTTGACCAAGTGTATACAGGAACCATGGAATGTAATGTAGATCAAGGACATAAACTCAAAGCGAAGGAGAGGAGAGAGGGGGAAAGTGAGAGGAAGCAGGGTGGGAGGCACAGAAGAAGATGGATGGAGGACAAAGGCATATCACTATACTCTTAGAATTCCATGAGCTCTATGGAGCCTAATAAACACTAAAAAGATAGAGAGAGACTCTAGAAGATATGGATACCATAGTTATCATTGTAATTGTGAAGTCTATTCGTCTTCACAGCTTCTACAAAACAGATGATAATATTAAATGATTGCAAAACTAGCTGCCCTACTATGCCTACCCTGTTCTTTCCCAGGTGGTAAGAGCAGAATGATAAATGCTATGTCTTTCTGTCTTATGTAAGTGTCTGCCTCCTAAGTAACTTTGTTTCTTCAATCAAACACCAGCTTTGTTTTAACATCACTGAAATCAGGTATTTCCAAATCACAAGAAGAGACAGTACCTTAGAATTCCTTTCTGATTTGCTGTCTTCAGGATCTCTTTGGGAGGTAGACTCCTTATCTACAAATGCAGTAACAGATCAACTAGTGAGAACATTTATTCACACGGAAACAATTTACATAAAGGTGTGTCTCTCTCCACTCATGAATATTGCAATGAAATGAATATTTCAATCAAATAAAACAAATAGTAAGGATGAATTTCAGAGAGTTGAAGCTGTTTCATATTACAAAAAAAGCCAAAGAAAACCTCAAAATAAATGGATATCCAACTCAGAGCTACTCATTTCCATTCATTGTATTTTAATATAAAAATTTGATAGATATGCACTCACTACGTTTGTTATCTTTGTCCAATCCGTGATCAGAGTCCATCCCATATTTATTAACTGGCTCTAGCGGAGTAACTTGAGTGATGGCAATACATTTTTTACTCTTCTTACCCTCTACACTTGACGTTCCTTCCTACAGAACAACAAAATACAAATTCAACAAATATATCCAATTTCTCAACCCCTCAGCTACTCATTCAGTGAGACAGGATTTACTATGTGTATCGAGTCATAGGCCCAGTCCTTGAAAAATCTAAGCATATAAACAAACAGCAGATTCTACCCCATGTTCAGTTAGAGGTTGACATGGGGAAATAGAACAGAAAAGTATAAATCACTGTATCCATCGTTGAAGTCTATATATAGTTGAAGAATAGGCGGAGAAGTGTATCCTCAATTCAATCTTGGAAGGTCAGCAAATATTGCTTATTTGGGGCTACATTTTGAAACGCAGATCAAATGAAATCAAAAGTAAGTCATGAAGGCATTCTATACAGCACAGATGAGGCAAAATATGGTATAGGCATAAACAAGGCAAATTAGCAGCCCCAGATATGGAGCTACAATGGGAACGTACTACTTGAGTAGAATGGGGTTTAGTGAGGTATGGCAGATTTAAGACCCAAGGACCAAACCAATGGTCATGCTGGAATGTGAATTCTCCCCCACTGGAATGGAAATCTACTCAATAAGCAGCTGAATTACATGATTGCAAAGATTTTTAAGGGCCCACTCTGGCAGGACATACACAATGTACACAAACGTCTTCAGTTAGGCAATACCAGATTGGATGTACACAGAGAACTTAGAAACCACATTTTGTCAAAGGAAAAACAAACAAACAAACAAACACTAAACACAAAACAAAAACTAGAGGGTGGGAGGTTATGGGGGATGGAGACAATCTGAAATATGTTGCATTGAAGGAATGACTTCCTACTGCACTCACCTCCAGCACAGCAAAGGAAACACCCGGTGTCCAAGAGACTGACTGAAGGAAATCTTTGGTAAGGGAGTAAGGACAACTCAAAATGGCAATAGGCTCAGAGAGGAGCCAGCACAGAGAGAGCAAGAACAAAGTTGTGAGGCGATTATGTTTACAATAACCTAACACACACCGCATGAGCAAACAGAAGAATCCTACAACCTGCAATCATAAAGTAACACGAAGGAACGAAACATCTTAGTGGTCCTGTTTTGTTCAATACACATAATATACATGTATTGAATACCACACTGTGGCCCTTAAATGTGTCATATTTAGTCACTCAAGAATTTTGAAAAGAAATGGGAATAGACAATATATAGTCATATATATATATATAATGCATTGAAATACAACACTGTGGCCCATAAATGTGTCATATTTAGGATATACATAGACAATAGAATCAGAGGGAGAGAGCGAAAGGGAGAGATCAGACAGAATCCTGTAGAGGGTTTCATTATTCATATTTCTGCAAAATCCAGTCTAGGGTTTTGTAAAATCAGGAGCTGGGGACTCAGTCAATTTCTCCCAGTGGGTAGCAAAGACTGAATTATTAATCCATGGAAGCCTGTCACGGTGCCTCCTGGCTGAAAGTTAGAATTAGGCACAGGAAAAGGACAGAAAGCCATCCTAGGTGTGAGGTAGATAGCTCATCTGACTTCTTCACCACTGGGCCAAGAGTTTAGCTCCGCATTCTTTTTTCCTAGGTCCTAAAGGCAAGAAAGTTGGCTGAAGTGAGTGTCTAGGTAGCCCCCAAATCTCGCCTTCATGTAACTTCAGACATGGGTAAAGAGAAGCTTATACTACATAGGTGTGAACTCTTTCCCAGATCAGAAATATCTTCAGCCAGTATTTCCCAGATGAGAAATATCTTCAAGTACATTTGAAGAAACAACAAATCTAGTTCAGAAATGGGCAAAGCACTTCAACAGACATGTCTGAAAAGAGATACAATGGCAACAAACATGAAAAATTGATCAACATCAACACCCTCCTAGGAAAAACCAATCAATGCCTTAATGAGATATCACCCCTGTAACTCTCAGGATGGCTAAAAGTCAAAAGAAGTAACAAGAACTAGCAAGGATGTGCAGTAAGGTGGACACCTGTACATTGTTGGTGGAAATGTCAATTAGTCCTGCTATTGTCTACAGAAGTATGGAGATTCTTTAAGAACTAGTAATAGAAATGCCATATGATCTAGCAATCCCACCTCTGCGTATACACCTAAAGACAGGAAGGTACTGTATTGAGGATATCTGTGCACCACCATATCATAGCTGCAGTGTTCACTAAAGGCAAAAGAGGAAACCAAAGTCCCCTTTTGAAGATGAATGGATAGAGAAAACGTGGCTCATGTAAACAGTGTAAGAGTATTCAGTCATTTAAAAGAATGAAATTCTGGCATTTGCACCAAAATGAATGCCACTGGATGTAGGGGGAAAGAAGCTGGACACAGAAAAACAAATATCTCATGTTTTCCCTTAAAAGGGGCAGCTTAAATCGAAAAATGAAAAAAAAAAAAAAACAAAAAAAACAAAAAAAGACAAAAAGCTTGTGTATTTCAATACTGCTGCAAGTGTCATCTTTATAAACGTTATTTTATAATGTTGTCAGGCTCGTGGTTAAGAATATTATGCTACTATAGTTTCAGTGATCTGGGATTACTTTGAAATTTATTGCAGATAATGAAATAGTCCTTTTTCCATTTCATTATTGTCTTTGGCCTTGCCTATATTCCTGCTATACTAGGTCTTTGTTTGCTTTTTACTTGTTGAACCAAATGTTTACAGGAGCCATGGAATGTAATGTAGATCAAGGACATAAACTCAAAGCGAAGGAGAGGAGATGGGGGAAAGTGAGAGGAAGCAGGGTGGGAGGCACAGAAGGAGAGGGATGGAGAACAAAGGCATATCATCATACTCTTAGAATTCCATGAGCTCTATGGAGCCTAATAAACACTAAAAAGATAGAGAGAGACTCCAGAAGATATGGATACCATAGTTATCATTGTAATTGTGAAGTCTATTCGTCTTCACAGCTTCTACAAAACAGATGATAATATTAAATGATTGCAAAACAAACTGCCCTACTATGCCTACCCTGTTCTTTCCCAGGTGGTAAGAGCAGAATGATAAATGCTATGTCTTTCTGTCTTATGTAAGTGTCTGCCTCCTAAGTAACTTTGTTTCTTCAATCAAACACCAGCTTTGTTTTAACATCACTGAAATCAGGTATTTCCAAATCACAAGAAGAGACAGTACCTTAGAATTCCTTTCTGATTTGCTGTCTTCAGGATCTCTTTGGGAGGTAGACTCCTTATCTACAAATGCAGTAACAGATCAACTAGTGAGAACATTTATTCACACGGAAACAATTTACATAAAGGTGTGTCTCTCTCCACTCATGAATATTGCAATGAAATGAATATTTCAATCAAATAAAATGAATAGTAAGGATGAATTTCAGAGAGGGCTGAAGCTGTTTCAGGAAGAAGTCGGTTATATTTTTAAAAAAGCCAAAGAAAACCCTCAAAATAAATGGATATCCAATTCAGAGCTACTCATTTCCGTTCATTGTATTTTAATATTAAAATTTTGATAGACATGCACTCACTACGTTTGTTATCTTTGTCCAATCCGTGATCAGAGTCCATCCCATATTTATTAACTGGCTCTAGCGGAGTAACTTGAGTGATGCCAAAACATTTTTTAATCTTCTTACCCACTACAGTTGACGTTCCTTCCTACAGAACAACAAAATACAAATTCAACAAATATATCCAATTTCTCAACCCCTCAGCTACTCATTCAGTGAGACAGGATTTACTATGTGTATCGAGTCATAGGCCCAGTCCTTGAAAAATCTAAGCATATAAACAAACAGCAGATTCTACCCCATGTTCAGTTAGAGGTTGACATGGGGAAATAGAACAGAAAAGTATAAATCACTGTATCCATCGTTGAAGTCTATATGTAGTTGAAGAATAGGCGGAGAAGTGTATCCTCAATTCAATCTTGGAAGGTCAGCAAATATTGCTTATTTGGGGCTACATTTTGAAACGCAGATCAAATGAAATCAAAAGTAAGTCATGAAGGCATTCTATACAGCACAGATAAGGCAAAATATGGTATAGGCATACACAAGGCAAATTAGCAGCCCCAGATATGGAGCTACAATGGGAACGTACTACTTGAGTAGAATGGGGTTTAGTGAGGTATGGCAGATTTAAGACCCAAGGACCAAACCAATGGTCATGCTGGAATGTGAATTCTCCCCCACTGGAATGGAAATCTACTCAATAAGCAGCTGAATTACATGACTGCAAAGATTTTTAAGGGCCCACTCTGGCAGGACATACACAATGTACACAAACGTCTTCAGTTAGGCAATACCAGATTGGATGTACACAGAGAACTTAGAAACCACATTTTGTCAAAGGAAAAACAAACAAACAAACAAACACTGAACACAAAACAAAAACTAGGGGGTGGGAGGTTATGGGGGATGGAGACAATCTGAAATATGTTGCATTGAAGGAATGACTTCCTACTGCACTCACCTCCAGCACAGCAAAGGAAACACCCGGTGTCCAAGAGACTGACTGAAGGAAATCTTTGGTAAGGGAGTAAGGACAACTCAAAATGGCAATAGGCTCAGAGAGCCAGCACAGAGAGAGCAAGAACAAAGTTGTGAGGCGATTGTGTTTACAATAACCTAACACACACCGCATGAGCAAACAGAAGAATCCTACAACCTGCAATCATAAAGTAACACGAAGGAACGAAACATCTTAGTGGTCCTGTTTTGTTCAATACACACAATATACATGTATTGAATACCACACTGTGGCCCTTAAATGTGTCATATTTAGTCACTCAAGAATTTTGAAAAGAAATGGGAATAGACAAATATATATATAGTGCATTGAAATACAACACTGTGGCCCATAAATGTGTCATATTTAGTATATACATAGACAATAGAATCAGAGGGAGAAAGCGAAAGGGAGAGATCAGACAGAATCCTGTAGAGGGTTTCATTATTCATATTTCTGCAAAATCCAGTCTAGGGTTTTGTAAAATCAGGAGCTGGGGACTCAGTCAATTTCTCCCAATGGGTAGCAAAGACTGAATTATTAATCCATGGAAGCCTGTCACGGTGCCTCCTGGCTAAAAGCTAGAATTTGGCACAGGAAAAGGACAGAAAGCCATCCTAGGTGTGAGGTAGATAGCTCATCTGACTTCTTCACCACTGGGCCAAGAGTTTAGCTCCGCATTCTTTTTTCCTAGGTCCTAAAGGCAAGAAAGTTGGCTGAAGCCAAATGTCAAGATAGCCTGAAAACTTTCCTTTATGTAGCTTCAGATAAGTAAGGGGAAGCTTGTATTACATAGCTATCTCACTCTTCCCAGATGAGAAATATCTTCAAGTACATTTGAAGAAACAACAAATCTAGTTCAGAAATGGACACAGCACCTCAACAGACCTGTCTCAAAATAAGAGATACAAATGGCAATAAATATGAAAATATGTTCAACATCACCATCCACCAGGGAAATGCATATCAATGCCTTAAAGGGATATCACACCTGTCCTTCTCAAGATAGCTAAAATGTTTATCTGCCTGTCTTATGTAAGTAGCTATCTCTCAAGTACTTTGTACCTTCAAGCAAGGAACAATTTTCTTTAACATCACTGAAATCAGGTATTTCCAAATCACAAGAAGAGACAGTACCTTAGAATTCCTTTCTGATTTGCTGTCTTCAGGATCTCTTTGGGAGGTAGACTCCTTATCTACAAATGCAGTAACAGATCAACTAGTGAGAACATTTATTCACATGGAAACAATTTACATAAAGGTGTGTCTCTCTCCACTCATGAATATTGCAATGAAATGAATATTTCAATCAAATAAAATGAATAGTAAGGAAGAATTTCAGAGGGTTGAAGTTGTTTCATATTACAAAAAAAGCCAAAGAAAACCTCAAAATAAATGGATATCCAATTCAGAGCTACTCATTTCCATTCATTGTATTTTAATATAAAAATTTGATAGATATGCACTCACTACGTTTGTTATCTTTGTCCAATCCGTGATCAGAGTCCATTCCATATTTATTAACTGGCTCTAGCGGAGTAACTTGAGTGATGGCAATACATTTTTTACTCTTCTTACCCTCTACACTTGACGTTCCTTCCTACAGAACAACAAAATACAAATTCAACAAATATATCCAATTTCTCAACCCCTCAGCTACTCATTCAGTGAGACAGGATTTACTACGTGTATCGAGTCATAGGCCCAGTCCTTGAAAAATCTAAGCATATAAACAAACAGCAGATTCTACCCCATGTTCAGTTAGAGGTTGACATGGGGAAATAGAACAGAAAAGTATAAATCACTGTATCCATCGTTGAAGTCTATATATAGTTGAAGAATAGGCGGAGAAGTGTATCCTCAATTCAATCTTGGAAGGTCAGCAAATATTGCTTATTTGGGGCTACATTTTGAAACGCAGATCAAATGAAATCAAAAGTAAGTCATGAAGGCATTCTATACAGCACAGATGAGGCAAAATATGGTATAGGCATAAACAAGGCAAATTAGCAGCCCCAGATATGGAGCTACAATGGGAACGTACTACTTGAGTAGAATGGGGTTTAGTGAGGTATGGCAGATTTAAGACCCAAGGACCAAACCAATGGTCATGCTGGAATGTGAATTCTCCCCTACTGGAATGGAAATCTACTCAATAAGCAGCTGAATTACATGATTGCAAAGATTTTTAAGGGCCCACTCTGGCAGGAAATACACAATGTACACAAACGTCTTCAGTTAGGCAATACCAGATTGGATGCACACAGAGAGCTTAGAAACCACATTTTGTCAAAGGAAATAAAAAACTAACACTGAACACAAAACAAAAACTAGGGGGTGGGAGGTTATGGGGGATGGAGACAATCTGAAATATGTTGCATTGAAGGAATGACTTCCTACTGCACTCACCTCCAGCACAGCAAAGGAAGCACCCGGTGTCCAAGAGACTGACTGAAGGAAATCTTTGGTAAGGGAGTAAGGACAACTCAAAATGGCAATAGGCTCAGAGAGCCAGCACAGAGAGAGCAAGAACAAAGTTGTGAGGCGATTATGTTTACAATAACCTAACACACACCGCATGAGCAAACAGAAGAATCCTACAACCTGCAATCATAAAGTAACACGAAGGAACGAAACATCTTAGTGGTCCTGTTTTGTTCAATACACACAATATACATGTATTGAATACCACACTGTGGCCCTTAAATGTGTCATATTTAGTCACTCAAGAATTTTGAAAAGAAATAGGAATAGACAATATATAGTCATATATATATATATAATGCATTGAAATACAACACTGTGGCCCATAAATGTGTCATATTTAGGATATACATAGACAATAGAATCAGAGGGAGAAAGCGAAAGGGAGAGATCAGACAGAATCCTGTAGAGGGTTTCATTATTCATATTTCTGCAAAATCCAGTCTAGGGTTTTGTAAAATCAGGAGCTGGGGACTCAGTCAATTTCTCCCAATGGGTAGCAAAGACTGAATTATTAATCCATGGAAGCCTGTCAGGGTGCCTCCTGGCTAAAAGCTAGAATTTGGCACAGGAAAAGGACAGAAAGCCATCCTAGGTGTGAGGTAGATAGCTCATCTGACTTCTTCACCACTGGGCCAAGAGTTTAGCTCCGCATTCTTTTTTCCTAGGTCCTAAAGGCAAGAAAGTTGGCTGAAGCCAAATGTCAAGATAGCCTGAAAACTTTCCTTTATGTAGCTTCAGATAAGTAAGGGGAAGCTTGTATTACATAGCTATCTCACTCTTCCCAGATGAGAAATATCTTCAAGTACATTTGAAGAAACAACAAATCTAGTTCAGAAATGGACACAGCACCTCAACAGACCTGTCTCAAAATAAGAGATACAAATGGCAATAAATATGAAAATATGTTCAACATCACCATCCACCAGGGAAATGCATATCAATGCCTTAAAGGGATATCACACCTGTCCTTCTCAAGATAGCTAAAATGTTTATCTGCCTGTCTTATGTAAGTAGCTATCTCTCAAGTACTTTGTACCTTCAAGCAAGGAACAATTTTCTTTAACATCACTGAAATCAGGTATTTCCAAATCACAAGAAGAGACAGTACCTTAGAATTCCTTTCTGATTTGCTGTCTTCAGGATCTCTTTGGGAGGTAGACTCCTTATCTACAAATGCAGTAACAGATCAACTAGTGAGAACATTTATTCACATGGAAACAATTTACATAAAGGTGTGTCTCTCTCCACTCATGAATATTGCAATGAAATGAATATTTCAATCAAATAAAATGAATAGTAAGGAAGAATTTCAGAGGGTTGAAGTTGTTTCATATTACAAAAAAAGCCAAAGAAAACCTCAAAATAAATGGATATCCAATTCAGAGCTACTCATTTCCATTCATTGTATTTTAATATAAAAATTTGATAGATATGCACTCACTACGTTTGTTATCTTTGTCCAATCCGTGATCAGAGTCCATTCCATATTTATTAACTGGCTCTAGCGGAGTAACTTGAGTGATGGCAATACATTTTTTACTCTTCTTACCCTCTACACTTGACGTTCCTTCCTACAGAACAACAAAATACAAATTCAACAAATATATCCAATTTCTCAACCCCTCAGCTACTCATTCAGTGAGACAGGATTTACTATGTGTATCGAGTCATAGGCCCAGTCCTTGAAAAATCTAAGCATATAAACAAACAGCAGATTCTACCCCATGTTCAGTTAGAGGTTGACATGGGGAAATAGAACAGAAAAGTATAAATCACTGTATCCATCGTTGAAGTCTATATATAGTTGAAGAATAGGCGGAGAAGTGTATCCTCAATTCAATCTTGGAAGGTCAGCAAATATTGCTTATTTGGGGCTACATTTTGAAACGCAGATCAAATGAAATCAAAAGTAAGTCATGAAGGCATTCTATACAGCACAGATGAGGCAAAATATGGTATAGGCATAAACAAGGCAAATTAGCAGCCCCAGATATGGAGCTACAATGGGAACGTACTACTTGAGTAGAATGGGGTTTAGTGAGGTATGGCAGATTTAAGACCCAAGGACCAAACCAATGGTCATGCTGGAATGTGAATTCTCCCCTACTGGAATGGAAATCTACTCAATAAGCAGCTGAATTACATGATTGCAAAGATTTTTAAGGGCCCACTCTGGCAGGAAATACACAATGTACACAAACGTCTTCAGTTAGGCAATACCAGATTGGATGCACACAGAGAGCTTAGAAACCACATTTTGTCAAAGGAAATAAAAAACTAACACTGAACACAAAACAAAAACTAGGGGGTGGGAGGTTATGGGGGATGGAGACAATCTGAAATATGTTGCATTGAAGGAATGACTTCCTACTGCACTCACCTCCAGCACAGCAAAGGAAACACCCGGTGTCCAAGAGACTGACTGAAGGAAATCTTTGGTAAGGGAGTAAGGACAACTCAAAATGGCAATAGGCTCAGAGAGCCAGCACAGAGAGAGCAAGAACAAAGTTGTGAGGCGATTATGTTTACAATAACCTAACACACACCGCATGAGCAAACAGAAGAATCCTACAACCTGCAATCATAAAGTAACACGAAGGAACGAAACATCTTAGTGGTCCTGTTTTGTTCAATACACACAATATACATGTATTGAATACCACATTGTGGCCCTTAAATGTGTCATATTTAGTCACTCAAGAATTTTGAAAAGAAATAGGAATAGACAATATATAGTCATATATATATATATAATGCATTGA
This sequence comes from Sylvilagus floridanus, assembly GCA_949820135.1. Taxonomy (NCBI): domain Eukaryota; kingdom Metazoa; phylum Chordata; class Mammalia; order Lagomorpha; family Leporidae; genus Sylvilagus; species Sylvilagus floridanus. The sequence continues at coordinate 17,715,204 of OX463240.1, read as the reverse complement.
AATACAACACTGTGGCCCATAAATGTGTCATATTTAGGATATACATAGACAATAGAATCAGAGGGAGAAAGCGAAAGGGAGAGATCAGACAGAATCCTGTAGAGGGTTTCATTATTCATATTTCTGCAAAATCCAGTCTAGGGTTTTGTAAAATCAGGAGCTGGGGACTCAGTCAATTTCTCCCAATGGGTAGCAAAGACTGAATTATTAATCCATGGAAGCCTGTCAGGGTGCCTCCTGGCTAAAAGCTAGAATTTGGCACAGGAAAAGGACAGAAAGCCATCCTAGGTGTGAGGTAGATAGCTCATCTGACTTCTTCACCACTGGGCCAAGAGTTTAGCTCCGCATTCTTTTTTCCTAGGTCCTAAAGGCAAGAAAGTTGGCTGAAGCCAAATGTCAAGATAGCCTGAAAACTTTCCTTTATGTAGCTTCAGATAAGTAAGGGGAAGCTTGTATTACATAGCTATCTCACTCTTCCCAGATGAGAAATATCTTCAAGTACATTTGAAGAAACAACAAATCTAGTTCAGAAATGGACACAGCACCTCAACAGACCTGTCTCAAAATAAGAGATACAAATGGCAATAAATATGAAAATATGTTCAACATCACCATCCACCAGGGAAATGCATATCAATGCCTTAAAGGGATATCACACCTGTCCTTCTCAAGATAGCTAAAATGTTTATCTGCCTGTCTTATGTAAGTAGCTATCTCTCAAGTACTTTGTACCTTCAAGCAAGGAACAATTTTCTTTAACATCACTGAAATCAGGTATTTCCAAATCACAAGAAGAGACAGTACCTTAGAATTCCTTTCTGATTTGCTGTCTTCAGGATCTCTTTGGGAGGTAGACTCCTTATCTACAAATGCAGTAACAGATCAACTAGTGAGAACATTTATTCACATGGAAACAATTTACATAAAGGTGTGTCTCTCTCCACTCATGAATATTGCAATGAAATGAATATTTCAATCAAATAAAATGAATAGTAAGGATGAATTTCAGAGGGTTGAAGCTGTTTCATATTACAAAAATAGCCAAAGAAAACCCTCAAAATAAATGGATATCCAATTCAGAGCTACTCATTTCCGTTCATTGTATTTTCACATTAAGTTTTGAAGGATAGGCACTCACTACCTTTGTCTTCATTGTCCAATCCATGATCATAGTTGAACGCATATTTATTAACTGGCTGTTGTGGTGCAAATGGAGTGATGGTGATATCTTTTAAACCCTTCTTACTCGCCACGGTTGACTTTCCTTCCTACAGGAAGAGAAAATACAAATTCAACAAATACACCCAAGTTCTCAACCCCTCAGCTACTCATTCAGGGAGACAGGATTTACTATGTGTATCAGGTCACAGGCACAGTCCTTGCAAAGGTTGAGCATATAAACAAACAGCAGATTCTACCCCATGCTCAGTTAAGCATATACACAAACAGCAGCTTCTACCCCATGTCTTTTCAGTGGAACATATAAACAAAGAGCAGATTCTACCCCATGTCTTTTCAGTGGAACATATAAACAAAGAGCAGATTCTACCCCATGTCTTTTCAGTGGAACATATAAACAAAGAGCAGATTCTACCCCATGTCTTTTCAGTGGAACATATAAACAAAGAGCAGATTCTACCCCATGTCTTTTCAGTGGAACATATAAACAAAGAGCAGATTCTACCCCATGTTCAGTTAGAGGCAGACCTGGGAAAAGAACAGAAAAGTATAAACCACTGTTTCTTCCGCTGACGTCAATACAGTTGAAGAAAAGGCAGAAAAGAGAATCCTCAATTCAGTCTTGGAAGGTCAGGAAATATTGCTTAATTTCTCACCAAGAGTTAGAATTGGGTACAAAATAGGACAGAAAGCCAAGTCTCAAAACCTCTCCTTTACGGAGCTTCAGATAAGTAAGGGAACCTTGTATTACAAATAGGTATCCCACTCTTTCCCAGATAAGAAATATCGTCAAGAGAATGTGAACAAACAACAAATCTTGTTCAGAAATGGGAACAGCACTTCAACCGACCTGTCTCAAAAGAAGCCTCACAGCTTAAAAAAAAAAAAACATATATCCTAAAGGAAGTCACTGAATGCTATAGTGATCTCTTTGCTTTAACTTGTATGCGTATTTTAGAATCTTTGCTTTAACTTGTATGCGTATTTTAGAATTTCCTGGGTTTTTTTTGTTTTTTTTACATTGGCTACCACAGATGCTCATTACACCTACGTGGGCATTAAATACTGGCATATTTTATGAATGTGGTATATGGAATGCAAAAAGGCTATACCATCTTTCCAACGTACTGCAGCTAAAAGTGACAGTGCAGCATACTAACATGTGCTATGACTTAAATAAAGTTAGTGACACCACTACGCTGCTTAAAACCGAAGAGCTCTGGACATAGCTTCCTCACTCTCTTGTTGACACAGTAAGAAAAAACATTTTAACTTATGTTACTATTTACATATTTACCAAAAGGATACTCCAGATTCATCAAATTCTGTTTATGAAAACACCACCAAAGTTGTCCTCCCACAAACTTACTACTTCTCAGGTTACACCTTGCTCTAAATGTTACTACTTGCCTATCTCAGCTGCTATTCCAAAGATATTAGGGATGCCCTGAAACACAGTGCATTCCACAACTTGGGGTTTGTGGAAATAACACATTCAATTTTGGTATCTAAAAATCTCATCAGCATGACAAGACATCTATAGATATAATGGAGTCAGATGTCTGGTGTTACACTCTAAAACAATTTTCTTTTTTTTTTTTTGTTGTTGTTGATAAACATAATTTGCAGAGAAAATTTACTTCTTTATATTACCCAGGTCCTATTTATGTGTTTTGAATTATGCTACAATTGTCACACTAAATAAGTCATGTAGAACTGTACAAGACTACTGAAGTAGCAGGGCAATAGGTACAACATAACGCATTACTAATCATTTGATGAAAACAAGGAAATCAGAGAGTATTTGCACACAGATGAAAAAGAAGAGCCACCCCCAGTACTCAGCAGGCCCCTGCCCCAGTGGCTCAGTTGCTGAGAAGGACACCAGCATGCGATATGAAAAACTCCAGGGTTCCATTACCGACCCCTGTGCAGGTACCCAGCTTCCTGCAAACGTGCAATCTGGAGGAAGTCAATGATGTCTCAAGCTCTTGGGTCCCAGACACCCATGAGGGACACCTGGGTGGAGTTTCTAACTCCTGACATGTGCCTCACTTGTGTCTTTACTATCTCTCTTGATAAAGTGGTGGCAGAAAAAACAAGCACTCTTTTCTATATTTTACCATCAATTAATATAACACTCACATATAAAAGTCACAAGAAAACAAGGGACAGTACCTCAGACTTTAAGGAGTATTTTAAAGGCTCATCATCTGGTCTGAAGCCAGGCATACCTATAAAACACAGGGAGAGATGTATTAATGAGAACATTTGTTAACTGTTGCTTTTTTTAAAGATATCTTAATTTATTTGAAAGTCAGAGTTACACCGAGAGGGAGAGAGAGAGAGATACAGAGAGAGAGAAAGAGAAGCAGAGATAGAGAGAGAGAGGTCTTCCATCCACTGGTTCACTCCCTGTTGGCTGCAACAGCAAGAGCTATGCCAATCTGCAACCAGGAGCCAGGAGCTTCTTATGGGTCTCCAGTGTGGGCATGTGGCCATGTGGGCGCAGGGGCCCAAGGTCTCGCATCATCTTCTACTTTCCCAGGCCATAGCAGATACCTGGATGGGAAGTAGAGCAGCTGGCACTTGAACCAGTGCCCATATGAGATGCCAGCACTGCAGGCGGGGCTTTACCCACGACACCACATCGCCAGCCCCAACTGTTGCTTTTAAAAATTTACACATTCAGCTGAGTTCATCAATAATATACTAAAATTAAAGTAACAGCAATAAAGAATTTCAGCTAGAGGGCCAGTTCTGTGGCATAGCAGGTAAAGCCGCAACAATTCAGCACTGGCATGCCACATGGCTACAGGTGCAAGTTCCAGTGGCCCCACTTCTGATCCAGCTCTCTGCTAATGTACCTGGGTAAGCAATACAAGATAGCCTGAGTCTTTGGCCCCTTGCACACACATGGGAGACCCAGATGACGCTTCTGGATCCTGGCTGTGGCCTGACCCAGTCCTGCCCATTGTGGCCATTTGGGGAGTGAACCAGCAGATGCAACACCTCTCTCTGTCTCTTGCACATTCTCTCTTTCTCTCTTTCTCTCTCTCTCACACATACACACACACACTCTGCCTCTATGCCTCTGACTCCACCTCTCCCTCTCTGTATCTCTTTCTGATAAAAACAAATTTAAAAAAAAAGAATTTCTGCTTGTTCAATCAGCACTTTAACCAGGGTGAGCTGGACATATAAACAAACAGCAAAAGAAAAATCATCAAAATAATGGAAATCATTTCAGTTGAGACATTAGTACTTAAACAGTGTTTCATTGGTAGATACTGACCAACAGTTTTGTCTTCTGGCACTCCAGCAATACCAGATAATGTGTCCTTTGCATGCTCTTGTGAACTTAGACTGACAGCCACATCCTTTTCAGTGACTCCACTTGATGGCATTGATGCTTTTCTCTACAGAAAGAATTAATACCACAAATTCAGGAAACATTCACTCACCTGCTCAGCCAAACAGGAAGACGTCTGCTGTGCTTGGGAAGCAATAGGCGCACTCAAACAATGAGCTAAATATAAGGAAAGAAGACAGATTCTATCCTGTAGACTAGGGGCAAATTGACCTATGTCGAACAAAGAACAGAAAGCCAGAATTCCTCATTTTCAACGGTTGCAGTCAGTAAATCACAATGAGGGGAGAATGGCAGAATCTCCAGCATGACTTTGAAAACTCGGGAAAGGCTGTAGGGTTAGGAACACATTGAGTAAGGCAGAGAAAATGCACGGGCAAAACATGATGGGCCTTTTCAACAGAGCAGTGTGAACACAAGGAGGAGGAAAATATGGCAAAGGAGGGTTCATTAAGGAAAGAAGTAAAATGGCCAGCATATTATTGAAACTGACAGAGACAGGTGCAGCATGTATCCAAGACCAAACCATGAATGCATATGGCATGCTGGAATCGGAGCTCTGCAGCAATGGGCTCCATTTTTCTCATTCACCATTTTGTCAATGCAGAAGAATATTTATAGTTATGCTAATACTAACATATCTATCACAAATATGTTGAATTCATTAAATTTTCCAACATAGCCTATGTTTATTAAGACACCATTTAAACAGGCTTTATTTTCCCAAAAGAAAAATGAATTATTACTCATGTTTTCCTTAGTGCTGAAACGTCATTACTTTCTGATCCATAATGGCATTTCGATTCATTATGCTTTTATTTGGAATTCTAAGCACATTGAAATGGCAGTCCAAATATTTCTCTTAAAATCTCATTAAGATAAACAGGTGGCATTAGATATCACAAAATAATATTATTCACATTGGTGGAGATAAAATAAACTTTTAATTTTTAAGATATAGCTAGCTTCGAAACCAAAACTGATGCCTTATATCTCTCAGGCCTACTTTATTATTGTCAACACTTAACTACACCAATGGAGTCACACACATGTGAAGATCTTCTCTAACGTGGCAGTGCACTGTTTACAATGCATTACTAACTCTAGGATGGAAATAAATCATAAAGGGCAGACGTGAGAAAGGAAACTCAAACCTTCCTCTTTGTAGTCACTTGCCACAGTGGCTCAGATGCTAAGCGGGATAACAGCATACAATATTTCAGGGTTCCTTTACTGATTGCTGCTTCTCCACCTCGCATCTTACTGATGCATACACAAGGAAGAAATAGCTAGTGACTGAAGCTGTTGTGCGCCTGGCACCCATGGGAGGCCTGGGTTTAGTTTCTGACTCCTTTCACCTGGAATAGGCCTGGCAGACATCTGGCCGGTATACTGTCTGTGTGTGTGTGTGTGTGTGTGTGTGTGTGTGTGTGTCTGCACACACATCGTTCTTATCTTTCTCTCTGCCTTTGAAATGATTTTTAAAAGGCAACAAAGGAGCAACTACACCTTTACCCATCTTAGCATCAATTAATGCTCACATTTCAAAGTCACGAGAAAATAAAAGGCAAGAGCGCAGATTTGGAAGTGGATTCCAGACATTCATCTTCTGATCTGGAGGTAGCCACTGGATTTACAAAACATAATCACAGCCCCTTGAATGAGAACATGTATTTCTATGAAGTTTATAGGTAAATCCACAATCTACCACCATTCAGGAATATTGCAATAAAATGACAGTAGTGGCAATAAAGTGCAGAATGTTGAAACTATTGTAATAGGGAAATACTTAGCATATACATAAAGCTAAAGAAAATGCAAAAGGAAATGAATATCATAATGGGACCTACACTTCCCAGTTTAAACAGCAGCAATGATACCGTGATTCATCAAAATATACTGACCTCTTTGGCTATCCTTGCCCAACTATATGATAGGAAATAATCCAGAATATCTCCTTCTGGGACACCTCCAGTGGCAGCACGAACTTCACCCTTTCCACTTGATGTTTCTTCCTATGCCAAAAATAAATAAATTAACTAATAAATAAATACTAAAGCAAAACAAGCAATCCAGAAACTCAGCAAACATTCAGTGGCTCAATCACTAACATACAATTTAATCTGCTTGTCCATTCTAGGCACATTTCCTACAGAAAGATAAATATATAAACAGAGGTATTTTCTATGCTATGTTAAGTGGGAACAGATACATCGGAAAACAAAGAAGGGAAGCATATAATTCACCACTTCTAGCACTGAGTAAAAAAAAATAAGCTACAGTAAAGGCTGACTTCAAACAAAGCCACATCGCAGGCACCGTGGCTCATTAGTCTAATCCTTCACCTTGTGGCACCGGCAAACCGGGTTCTAGTCCCGGTCATGGCCCTGGATTCTGTCTTGGTTGGCCCTCTTCCAGGCCAGCCTCTGCTGTGGCCAGGGAGTGTAGTGGAGGATGGCTCAAGTCCTTGGGCCCTGCACCCATGGGAGACCAGGATAAGCACCTGGCTCCTGCCATTGCATCAGCGAGGTACGCTGGCTGCAGCACCCCAGCCGCGGCGGCCATTGGAGGGTGAACCAAGGGCAAAGAAAGATCTTTCTCTCTGTCTCTCTCTCTCACTGTCCACGTTGCCTGTCAAAAACAACAACAACAACAACAACAACAAAAAAAAACAAAAACAAAACAAAACAAAAAAAAAGATTTCAGCATTTAAAAAACTCAATACAAAATGGATCAAGGAACTAAACTTAATACCTGAAGGTTCAAGGTACTACAGGAAAACCTAAGAGAAATGCTGTGAGGCACTGGCCTAGGCAAATACTTTTTGGATAAGACTCTCAAAGCTCTGGTGCTAAAAACAGACAGACAGGACTGAATCAAGCTAAGAAGAGTCTGCCTATCAAAGGAAGCTGTGCATCTCATTTATCTTCTATTAATTCATTTTCAGAAGGTATAAAGAGCTCAGGAAACTTAACAACAACGAAGCAAACGATCTCAGGAAGAAACAGGTGCAGGAAAGAACAGGTAATTTTCAAAGGATGAAATAAAAATGGTCAACAGACACATGAAAAGGTGCTCAGGGACATGCTAATAAACAGCACAATGAGGTATCACTTCTCTCCAGTAAGAACAGCTGTTAGCCAAAAGCAAAGAATAACAAAAGCTGCTCAAGTAGTGTAGCCAAATTCAGAAGTGGCAGGAACACAAATCGGTATAGCCGTTATGGAAAACAGCACAGAGATCCTGTAGAAAACGAAAAATGGATCTACCATGTGACCCAGTTCTCCAACACTCAGGAATGCATCCTAAGAAAGCGAAACAGCACATGAGACTGGTACCTGCACTCCCATGTTAATAGTAGCACAAGTCACAGTAGTAAAGGGATGCAGTCAGCCTTTGAGCTCCATCAACTAATGATTGGACAATGTTACATGATGAAGTATTACTCAGCCATAAACTATGAATTACTGATATTTGGAGCAAAACATGGAACTGGAGATCATTATTCTCAGTGAGGTAAGCCACCCAGAAACACAAATACCACATTTTCATTTATTTGGAAAATAAATTTATAGAGAGCACAAAGTTGTGTGGCTATCATATGATCTGATATATACTTAGAAATATTGTGACACTGGATTATTGTATTACACAACAATATATTCCTCTTTCCTCACATATTGATCATGAATTCCTCATTAGGTAACATTATTATCCATTTTCAAGAAAAGAGTGCATACATGTAAACCTGTAATATATACATAGGATGTGACTGTGGCAAAATGTAAAAAAAAAAAAACACCGTTAAATCTTAAAGCTAAAAAAATGTATAAAAACAGTCAAAGGCTGAAGAAACACACACCACTTTTATGTCTTAATTTCATTGAAACCTTGTATGGACAAGTACCTCAGAATCCCATGGTGATTCTTCAGCTTCATCACTTATTCTGGAGATAGGCACTGCAACTAAAACATGTAGTAAGCGATCGACTAAGGAGAATATTTATGAAATGTACAGACACACACAATTCATCTCTCTCTCCACTCATAAATAACTGGATAAGCCAAAGGTAATACTGAGAAGGTGCTTTAGAGGATTGAGCGGTTTTAGGGAAAATGTCCGAAGTATTAAAACAAAACAAAACAAAACTCCCAAAACAAAGGTAACATAAAATGGATGTAGGATTTCATTTAACACAACGTTGATGCTTCAGTTAGCACTAACGTTGAAAAAAAGAACATGTATACACTCAACGACTGCTTCTACCACCCCAGGGGATCAGTCTCTACTAACTTGCATGCCTAGAAATTGGTTAAGTGGGGCAATACCTTCTTCCCTCTTTAGAGGTTCTGCAGAGGATTCCTCCTATAGAAAAAAAGGAGCCACAAATTTAGCACACATACACATTCAATTACTCAAATGCTCACTAAGACAAACATTTACTGTGTCTATCAAATCATAGGCACCGCCTAACAAAGACAGGCATGTAAACAGAGGCACACTCTACTCTAGGCTTCCATTGGGGGATATATACATATAGAGGAAAACAATGAAAAGGAAATTAAGAATCACTGATTCTACTACTGACGTGATAAATGAAGAAGTTACAGAAGAAGCTGGAGTTACAGAAGCTTCAGTTCAGCCGTGACAATTTACAAAACAGTACAAGGCCACAGCCACATATTTAAAGTACACAAAGTATAGGGGGATTGTGTGTAGGGTCTTCTAAGAGAGGCTGCAGGAACAGAATGATGAGATAGAAAACAACAAGACAAATGAGGCTAAGAAAGTAAGAAGGTAACATTACAATACATTGCTTGGGACTGGGATAGAGTTACTGTAGAGAATCAGGGTCAAGCTGCAACTGGCATGTGGTAGGCTACAATCTGAACACTTTTCTGTACAAGACTCCATAGAATCATGGCTGAATACTCTAGTCATGAATATAATGTACAAAGCCCAATGGGCAGAATGTTCAGATGCATACAATGCATTCTCTGAAGCATTTCTCAGATTTGAGAGCCTCAGGAGACTTAGCAGTCACATCTAGAAGAAGACTTATGGTACAGGAGCAGAAAAAAACACACTCTAGGAAATGATGGCTTGTCAAAAAGATAAATGAATACAATAAGCTAAAATTGGATAAGCATGGACTAAACCCTGATATTTCAGAAGTGAAAAAAAGGAGCCAACTATAATGAGGTTCTCATTGAAAATGACAGTTATCAATCATTTTATCAAGGATCTCAACTGTAACACTTTTTCTATGTAGTTCTGTCATGTTACTGTGACATGCAGTTTTAAATTTCAGAAAAGACTTATGTCAATGAAACCTGTTGGAGATACTGAAATAGGAGATGGTGAAACAAACATCTAAACGTTGTCAAGGTTACACGTGCCAATGAGATGCCAGAGTACTGAAGAATCCTTGTCGGTACCACGATGATTTTAGATAGATATCCAAAACCATTCAGCATTAAGTTCAACCTGGTTTTCTTGTTTTTTCGTTAATTACATTTTTGAGCCTTCAAAACTAAAAGTACATAATAAGAAAAGGGAAGAGGGGTTCTAGATAGATCCATAGACACTCACCTAGACCTAGAAATAGAAATAGTCATAGACGTAGACATCTAGTGTAGACACAGTTATAGACATAGACATCAACAAAAGTATAAACATAGACGAAAGAATCAGAGGGAGAGAGCGAAAGGGAGAGATCAGACAGAATCCTGTAGAGGGTTTCATTATTCATATTTCTGCAAAATCCAGTCTAGGGTTTTGTAAAATCAGGAGCTGGGGACTCAGTCAATTTCTCCCAATGGGTAGCAAAGACTGAATTATTAATCCATGGAAGCCTGTCACGGTGCCTCCTGGCTGAAAGTTAGAATTAGGCACAGGAAAAGGACAGAAAGCCATCCTAGGTGTGAGGTAGATAGCTCATCTGACTTCTTCACCACTGGGCCAAGAGTTTAGCTCCGCATTCTTTTTTCCTAGGTCCTAAAGGCAAGAAAGTTGGCTGAAGTGAGTGTCCAGGTAGCCCCCAAATCTCGCCTTCATGTAACTTCAGACATGGGTAAAGAGAAGCTTATACTACATAGGTGTGAACTCTTTCCCAGATCAGAAATATCTTCAGCCAGTATTTCCCAGATGAGAAATATCTTCAAGTACATTTGAAGAAACAACAAATCTAGTTCAGAAATGGGCAAAGCACTTCAACAGACATGTCTGAAAAGAGATACAATGGCAACAAACATGAAAAATTGATCAACATCAACACCCTCCTAGGAAAAACCAATCAATGCCTTAATGAGATATCACCCCTGTAACTCTCAGGATGGCTAAAAGTCAAAAGAAGTAACAAGAACTAGCAAGGATGTGCAGTAAGGTGGACACCTGTACATTGTTGGTGGAAATGTCAATTAGTCCTGCTATTGTCTACAGAAGTATGGAGATTCTTTAAGAACTAGTAATAGAAATGCCATATGATCTAGCAATCCCACCTCTGCGTATACACCTAAAGACAGGAAGGTACTGTATTGAGGATATCTGTGCACCACCATATCATAGCTGCAGTGTTCACTAAAGGCAAAAGAGGAAACCAAAGTCCCCTTTTGAAGATGAATGGATAGAGAAAACGTGGCTCATGTAAACAGTGTAAGAGTATTCAGTCATTTAAAAGAATGAAATTCTGGCATTTGCACCAAAATGAATGCCACTGGATGTAGGGGGAAAGAAGCTGGACACAGAAAAACAAATATCTCATGTTTTCCCTTAAAAGGGGCAGCTTAAATCGAAAAATGAAAAAAAAAAACAAAAAAGACACAAAGCTTGTGTATTTCAATACTGCTGCAAGTGTCATCTTTATAAACGTTATTTTATAATGTTGTCAGGCTCGTGGTTAAGAATATTATGCTACTATAGTTTCAGTGATCTGGGATTACTTTGAAATTTATTGCAGATAATGAAATAGTCCTTTTTCCATTTCATTATTGTCTTTGGCCTTGCCTATATTCCTGCTATACTAGGTCTTTGTTTGCTTTTTACTTGTTGAACCAAATGTTTACAGGAGCCATGGAATGTAATGTAGATCAAGGACATAAACTCAAAGCGAAGGAGAGGAGATGGGGGAAAGTGAGAGGAAGCAGGGTGGGAGGCACAGAAGGAGAGGGATGGAGGACAAAGGCATATCATCATACTCTTAGAATTCCATGAGCTCTATGGAGCCTAATAAACACTAAAAAGATAGAGAGAGACTCCAGAAGATATGGATACCATAGTTATCATTGTAATTGTGAAGTCTATTCGTCTTCACAGCTTCTACAAAACAGATGATAATATTAAATGATTGCAAAACAAACTGCCCTACTATGCCTACCCTGTTCTTTCCCAGGTGGTAAGAGCAGAATGATAAATGCTATGTCTTTCTGTCTTATGTAAGTGTCTGCCTCCTAAGTAACTTTGTTTCTTCAATCAAACACCAGCTTTGTTTTAACATCACTGAAATCAGGTATTTCCAAATCACAAGAAGAGACAGTACCTTAGAATTCCTTTCTGATTTGCTGTCTTCAGGATCTCTTTGGGAGGTAGACTCCTTATCTACAAATGCAGTAACAGATCAACTAGTGAGAACATTTATTCACACGGAAACAATTTACATAAAGGTGTGTCTCTCTCCACTCATGAATATTGCAATGAAATGAATATTTCAATCAAATAAAATGAATAGTAAGGATGAATTTCAGAGAGGGCTGAAGCTGTTTCAGGAAGAAGTCGGTTATATTTTTAAAAAAGCCAAAGAAAACCCTCAAAATAAATGGATATCCAATTCAGAGCTACTCATTTCCGTCCATTGTATTTTAATATTAAAATTTTGATAGACATGCACTCACTACGTTTGTTATCTTTGTCCAATCCGTGATCAGAGTCCATCCCATATTTATTAACTGGCTCTAGCGGAGCAACTTGAGTGATGCCAAAACATTTTTTAATCTTCTTACCCACTACAGTTGACGTTCCTTCCTACAGAACAACAAAATACAAATTCAACAAATATATCCAATTTCTCAACCCCTCAGCTACTCATTCAGTGAGACAGGATTTACTATGTGTATCGAGTCATAGGCCCAGTCCTTGAAAAATCTAAGCATATAAACAAACAGCAGATTCTACCCCATGTTCAGTTAGAGGTTGACATGGGGTTATAGAACAGAAAAGTATAAATCACTGTATCCATCGTTGAAGTCTATATGTAGTTGAAGAATAGGCGGAGAAGTGTATCCTCAATTCAATCTTGGAAGGTCAGCAAATATCGCTTATTTGGGGCTACATTTTGAAACGCAGATCAAATGAAATCAAAAGTAAGTCATGAAGGCATTCTATACAGCACAGATGAGGCAAAATATGGTATAGGCATAAACAAGGCAAATTAGCAGGCCCAGATATGGAGCTACAATGGGAACGTACTACTTGAGACAATGGGGTTTAGTGAGGTATGGCAGATTTAAGACCCAAGGACCAAACCAATGGTCATGCTGGAATGTGAATTCTCCCCCACTGGAATGGAAATCTACTCAATAAGCAGCTGAATTACATGACTGAAAAGATTTTTAAGGGCCCACTCTGGCAGGAAATACACAATGTACACAAACGTCTTCAGTTAGGCAATACCAGATTGGATGTACACAGAGAACTTAGAAACCACATTTTGTCAAAGGAAAAACAAACAAAAAAACAAACACTGAACACAAAACAAAAACTAGGGGGTGGGAGGTTATGGGGGATGGAGACAATCTGAAATGTGTTGCATTGAAGGAATGACTTCCTACTGCACTCACCTCCAGCACAGCAAAGGAAACACCCGGTGTCCAAGAGACTGACTGAAGGAAATCTTTGGTAAGGGAGTAAGGACAACTCAAAATGGCAATAGGCTCAGAGAGCCAGCACAGAGAGAGCAAGAACAAAGTTGTGAGGCGATTATGTTTACAATAACCTAACACACACCGCATGAGCAAACAGAAGAATCCTACAACCTGCAATCATAAAGTAACACGAAGGAACGAAACATCTTAGTGGTCCTGTTTTGTTCAATACACATAATATACATGTATTGAATACCACACTGTGGCCCTTAAATGTGTCATATTTAGTCACTCAAGAATTTTGAAAAGAAATGGGAATAGACAATATATAGTCATATATATATATAATGCATTGAAATACAACACTGTGGCCCATAAATGTGTCATATTTAGGATATACATAGACAATAGAATCAGAGGGAGAGAGCGAAAGGGAGAGATCAGACAGAATCCTGTAGAGGGTTTCATTATTCATATTTCTGCAAAATCCAGTCTAGGGTTTTGTAAAATCAGGAGCTGGGGACTCAGTCAATTTCTCCCAGTGGGTAGCAAAGACTGAATTATTAATCCATGGAAGCCTGTCACGGTGCCTCCTGGCTGAAAGTTAGAATTAGGCACAGGAAAAGGACAGAAAGCCATCCTAGGTGTGAGGTAGATAGCTCATCTGACTTCTTCACCACTGGGCCAAGAGTTTAGCTCCGCATTCTTTTTTCCTAGGTCCTAAAGGCAAGAAAGTTGGCTGAAGTGAGTGTCTAGATAGCCCCCAAATCTCGCCTTCATGTAACTTCAGACATGGGTAAAGAGAAGCTTATACTACATAGGTGTGAACTCTTTCCCAGATCAGAAATATCTTCAGCCAGTATTTCCCAGATGAGAAATATCTTCAAGTACATTTGAAGAAACAACAAATCTAGTTCAGAAATGGGCAAAGCACTTCAACAGACATGTCTGAAAAGAGATACAATGGCAACAAACATGAAAAATTGATCAACATCAACACCCTCCTAGGAAAAACCAATCAATGCCTTAATGAGATATCACCCCTGTAACTCTCAGGATGGCTAAAAGTCAAAAGAAGTAACAAGAACTAGCAAGGATGTGCAGTAAGGTGGACACCTGTACATTGTTGGTGGAAATGTCAATTAGTCCTGCTATTGTCTACAGAAGTATGGAGATTCTTTAAGAACTAGTAATAGAAATGCCATATGATCTAGCAATCCCACCTCTGCGTATACACCTAAAGACAGGAAGGTACTGTATTGAGGATATCTGTGCACCACCATATCATAGCTGCAGTGTTCACTAAAGGCAAAAGAGGAAACCAAAGTCCCCTTTTGAAGATGAATGGATAGAGAAAATGTGGCTCATGTAAACAGTGTAAGAGTATTCAGTCATTTAAAAGAATGAAATTCTGGCATTTGCACCAAAATGAATGCCACTGGATGTAGGGGGAAAGAAGCTGGACACAGAAAAACAAATATCTCATGTTTTCCCTTAAAAGGGGCAGCTTAAATCGAAAAATGAAAAAAAAAAACAAAAAAGACACAAAGCTTGTGTATTTCAATACTGCTGCAAGTGTCATCTTTATAAACGTTATTTTATAATGTTGTCAGGCTCGTGGTTAAGAATATTATGCTACTATAGTTTCAGTGATCTGGGATTACTTTGAAATTTATTGCAGATAATGAAATAGTCCTTTTTCCATTTCATTATTGTCTTTGGCCTTGCCTATATTCCTGCTATACTAGGTCTTTGTTTGCTTTTTACTTGTTGAACCAAATGTTTACAGGAGCCATGGAATGTAATGTAGATCAAGGACATAAACTCAAAGCGAAGGAGAGGAGATGGGGGAAAGTGAGAGGAAGCAGGGTGGGAGGCACAGAAGGAGAGGGATGGAGGACAAAGGCATATCATCATACTCTTAGAATTCCATGAGCTCTATGGAGCCTAATAAACACTAAAAAGATAGAGAGAGACTCCAGAAGATATGGATACCATAGTTATCATTGTAATTGTGAAGTCTATTCGTCTTCACAGCTTCTACAAAACAGATGATAATATTAAATGATTGCAAAACAAACTGCCCTACTATGCCTACCCTGTTCTTTCCCAGGTGGTAAGAGCAGAATGATAAATGCTATGTCTTTCTGTCTTATGTAAGTGTCTGCCTCCTAAGTAACTTTGTTTCTTCAATCAAACACCAGCTTTGTTTTAACATCACTGAAATCAGGTATTTCCAAATCACAAGAAGAGACAGTACCTTAGAATTCCTTTCTGATTTGCTGTCTTCAGGATCTCTTTGGGAGGTAGACTCCTTATCTACAAATGCAGTAACAGATCAACTAGTGAGAACATTTATTCACACGGAAACAATTTACATAAAGGTGTGTCTCTCTCCACTCATGAATATTGCAATGAAATGAATATTTCAATCAAATAAAATGAATAGTAAGGATGAATTTCAGAGAGGGCTGAAGCTGTTTCAGGAAGAAGTCGGTTATATTTTTAAAAAAGCCAAAGAAAACCCTCAAAATAAATGGATATCCAATTCAGAGCTACTCATTTCCGTTCATTGTATTTTAATATTAAAATTTTGATAGACATGCACTCACTACGTTTGTTATCTTTGTCCAATCCGTGATCAGAGTCCATCCCATATTTATTAACTGGCTCTAGCGGAGCAACTTGAGTGATGCCAAAACATTTTTTAATCTTCTTACCCACTACAGTTGACGTTCCTTCCTACAGAACAACAAAATACAAATTCAACAAATATATCCAATTTCTCAACCCCTCAGCTACTCATTCAGTGAGACAGGATTTACTATGTGTATCGAGTCATAGGCCCAGTCCTTGAAAAATCTAAGCATATAAACAAACAGCAGATTCTACCCCATGTTCAGTTAGAGGTTGACATGGGGTTATAGAACAGAAAAGTATAAATCACTGTATCCATCGTTGAAGTCTATATATAGTTGAAGAATAGGTGGAGAAGTGTATCCTCAATTCAATCTTGGAAGGTCAGCAAATATTGCTTATTTGGGGCTACATTTTGAAACGCAGATCAAATGAAATCAAAAGTAAGTCATGAAGGCATTCTATACAGCACAGATGAGGCAAAATATGGTATAGGCATAAACAAGGCAAATTAGCAGCCCCAGATATGGAGCTACAATGGGAACGTACTACTTGAGTAGAATGGGGTTTAGTGAGGTATGGCAGATTTAAGACCCAAGGACCAAACCAATGGTCATGCTGGAATGTGAATTCTCCCCCACTGGAATGGAAATCTACTCAATAAGCAGCTGAATTACATGACTGCAAAGATTTTTAAGGGCCCACTCTGGCAGGAAATACACAATGTACACAAACGTCTTCAGTTAGGCAATACCAGATTGGATGTACACAGAGAACTTAGAAACCACATTTTGTCAAAGGAAAAACAAACAAAAAACCAAACACTGAACACAAAACAAAAACTAGGGGGTGGGAGGTTATGGGGGATGGAGACAATCTGAAATGTGTTGCATTGAAGGAATGACTTCCTACTGCAATCACCTCCAGCACAGCAAAGGAAACACCCGGTGTCCAAGAGACTGACTGAAGGAAATCTTTGGTAAGGGAGTAAGGACAACTCAAAATGGCAATAGGCTCAGAGAGCCAGCACAGAGAGAGCAAGAACAAAGTTGTGAGGCGATTATGTTTACAATAACCTAACACACACCGCATGAGCAAACAGAAGAATCCTACAACCTGCAATCATAAAGTAACACGAAGGAACGAAACATCTTAGTGGTCCTGTTTTGTTCAATACACACAATATACATGTATTGAATACCACACTGTGGCCCTTAAATGTGTCATATTTAGTCACTCAAGAATTTTGAAAAGAAATGGGAATAGACAATATATAGTCATATATATATATAATGCATTGAAATACAACACTGTGGCCCATAAATGTGTCATATTTAGGATATACATAGACAATAGAATCAGAGGGAGAGAGCGAAAGGGAGAGATCAGACAGAATCCTGTAGAGGGTTTCATTATTCATATTTCTGCAAAATCCAGTCTAGGGTTTTGTAAAATCAGGAGCTGGGGACTCAGTCAATTTCTCCCAGTGGGTAGCAAAGACTGAATTATTAATCCATGGAAGCCTGTCACGGTGCCTCCTGGCTGAAAGTTAGAATTAGGCACAGGAAAAGGACAGAAAGCCATCCTAGGTGTGAGGTAGATAGCTCATCTGACTTCTTCACCACTGGGCCAAGAGTTTAGCTCCGCATTCTTTTTTCCTAGGTCCTAAAGGCAAGAAAGTTGGCTGAAGTGAGTGTCTAGATAGCCCCCAAATCTCGCCTTCATGTAACTTCAGACATGGGTAAAGAGAAGCTTATACTACATAGGTGTGAACTCTTTCCCAGATCAGAAATATCTTCAGCCAGTATTTCCCAGATGAGAAATATCTTCAAGTACATTTGAAGAAACAACAAATCTAGTTCAGAAATGGGCAAAGCACTTCAACAGACATGTCTGAAAAGAGATACAATGGCAACAAACATGAAAAATTGATCAACATCAACACCCTCCTAGGAAAAACCAATCAATGCCTTAATGAGATATCACCCCTGTAACTCTCAGGATGGCTAAAAGTCAAAAGAAGTAACAAGAACTAGCAAGGATGTGCAGTAAGGTGGACACCTGTACATTGTTGGTGGAAATGTCAATTAGTCCTGCTATTGTCTACAGAAGTATGGAGATTCTTTAAGAACTAGTAATAGAAATGCCATATGATCTAGCAATCCCACCTCTGCGTATACACCTAAAGACAGGAAGGTACTGTATTGAGGATATCTGTGCACCACCATATCATAGCTGCAGTGTTCACTAAAGGCAAAAGAGGAAACCAAAGTCCCCTTTTGAAGATGAATGGATAGAGAAAACGTGGCTCATGTAAACAGTGTAAGAGTATTCAGTCATTTAAAAGAATGAAATTCTGGCATTTGCACCAAAATGAATGCCACTGGATGTAGGGGGAAAGAAGCTGGACACAGAAAAACAAATATCTCATGTTTTCCCTTAAAAGGGGCAGCTTAAATCGAAAAATGAAAAAAAAAAAAACCAAAAAGACAAAAAGCTTGTGTATTTCAATACTGCTGCAAGTGTCATCTTTATAAACGTTATTTTATAATGTTGTCAGGCTCGTGGTTAAGAATATTATGCTACTATAGTTTCAGTGATCTGGGATTACTTTGAAATTTATTGCAGATAATGAAATAGTCCTTTTTCCATTTCATTATTGTCTTTGGCCTTGCCTATATTCCTGCTATACTAGGTCTTTGTTTGCTTTTTACTTGTTGAACCAAATGTTTACAGGAGCCATGGAATGTAATGTAGATCAAGGACATAAACTCAAAGCGAAGGAGAGGAGGGGGGGGGGAAGTGAGAGGAAGCAGGGTGGGAGGCACAGAAGGAGAGGGATGGAGGACAAAGGCATATCATCATACTCTTAGAATTCCATGAGCTCTATGGAGCCTAATAAACACTAAAAAGATAGAGAGAGACTCCAGAAGATATGGATACCATAGTTATCATTGTAATTGTGAAGTCTATTCGTCTTCACAGCTTCTACAAAACAGATGATAATATTAAATGATTGCAAAACAAACTGCCCTACTATGCCTACCCTGTTCTTTCCCAGGTGGTAAGAGCAGAATGATAAATGCTATGTCTTTCTGTCTTATGTAAGTGTCTGCCTCCTAAGTAACTTTGTTTCTTCAATCAAACACCAGCTTTGTTTTAACATCACTGAAATCAGGTATTTCCAAATCACAAGAAGAGACAGTACCTTAGAATTCCTTTCTGATTTGCTGTCTTCAGGATCTCTTTGGGAGGTAGACTCCTTATCTACAAATGCAGTAACAGATCAACTAGTGAGAACATTTATTCACACGGAAACAATTTACATAAAGGTGTGTCTCTCTCCACTCATGAATATTGCAATGAAATGAATATTTCAATCAAATAAAATGAATAGTAAGGATGAATTTCAGAGAGGGCTGAAGCTGTTTCAGGAAGAAGTCGGTTATATTTTTAAAAAAGCCAAAGAAAACCCTCAAAATAAATGGATATCCAATTCAGAGCTACTCATTTCCGTTCATTGTATTTTAATATTAAAATTTTGATAGACATGCACTCACTACGTTTGTTATCTTTGTCCAATCCGTGATCAGAGTCCATCCCATATTTATTAACTGGCTCTAGCGGAGCAACTTGAGTGATGCCAAAACATTTTTTAATCTTCTTACCCACTACAGTTGACGTTCCTTCCTACAGAACAACAAAATACAAATTCAACAAATATATCCAATTTCTCAACCCCTCAGCTACTCATTCAGTGAGACAGGATTTACTATGTGTATCGAGTCATAGGCCCAGTCCTTGAAAAATCTAAGCATATAAACAAACAGCAGATTCTACCCCATGTTCAGTTAGAGGTTGACATGGGGAAATAGAACAGAAAAGTATAAATCACTGTATCCATCGTTGAAGTCTATATGTAGTTGAAGAATAGGCGGAGAAGTGTATCCTCAATTCAATCTTGGAAGGTCAGCAAATATTGCTTATTTGGGGCTACATTTTGAAACGCAGATCAAATGAAATCAAAAGTAAGTCAGGAAGGCATTCTATACAGCACAGATGAGGCAAAATATGGTATAGGCATAAACAAGGCAAATTAGCAGCCCCAGATATGGAGCTACAATGGGAACGTACTACTTGAGTAGAATGGGGTTTAGTGAGGTATGGCAGATTTAAGACCCAAGGACCAAACCAATGGTCATGCTGGAATGTGAATTCTCCCCCACTGGAATGGAAATCTACTCAATAAGCAGCTGAATTACATGACTGCAAAGATTTTTAAGGGCCCACTCTGGCAGGAAATACACAATGTACACAAACGTCTTCAGTTAGGCAATACCAGATTGGATGTACACAGAGAACTTAGAAACCACATTTTGTCAAAGGAAAAACAAACAAAAAAACAAACACTGAACACAAAACAAAAACTAGGGGGTGGGAGGTTATGGGGGATGGAGACAATCTGAAATATGTTGCATTGAAGGAATGACTTCCTACTGCACTCACCTCCAGCACAGCAAAGGAAACACCCGGTGTCCAAGAGACTGACTGAAGGAAATCTTTGGTAAGGGAGTAAGGACAACTCAAAATGGCAACAGGCTCAGAGAGCCAGCACAGAGAGAGCAAGAACAAAGTTGTGAGGCGATTATGTTTACAATAACCTAACACACACCGCATGAGCAAACAGAAGAATCCTACAACCTGCAATCATAAAGTAACACGAAGGAACGAAACATCTTAGTGGTCCTGTTTTGTTCAATACACATAATATACATGTATTGAATACCACACTGTGGCCCTTAAATGTGTCATATTTAGTCACTCAAGAATTTTGAAAAGAAATGGGAATAGACAATATATAGTCATATATATATATATAATGCATTGAAATACAACACTGTGGCCCATAAATGTGTCATATTTAGGATATACATAGACAATAGAATCAGAGGGAGAGAGCGAAAGGGAGAGATCAGACAGAATCCTGTAGAGGGTTTCATTATTCATATTTCTGCAAAATCCAGTCTAGGGTTTTGTAAAATCAGGAGCTGGGGACTCAGTCAATTTCTCCCAATGGGTAGCAAAGACTGAATTATTAATCCATGGAAGCCTGTCACAGTGCCTCCTGGCTGAAAGTTAGAATTAGGCACAGGAAAAGGACAGAAAGCCATCCTAGGTGTGAGGTAGATAGCTCATCTGACTTCTTCACCACTGGGCCAAGAGTTTAGCTCCGCATTCTTTTTTCCTAGGTCCTAAAGGCAAGAAAGTTGGCTGAAGTGAGTGTCTAGATAGCCCCCAAATCTCGCCTTCATGTAACTTCAGACATGGGTAAAGAGAAGCTTATACTACATAGGTGTGAACTCTTTCCCAGATCAGAAATATCTTCAGCCAGTATTTCCCAGATGAGAAATATCTTCAAGTACATTTGAAGAAACAACAAATCTAGTTCAGAAATGGGCAAAGCACTTCAACAGACATGTCTGAAAAGAGATACAATGGCAACAAACATGAAAAATTGATCAACATCAACACCCTCCTAGGAAAAACCAATCAATGCCTTAATGAGATATCACCCCTGTAACTCTCAGGATGGCTAAAAGTCAAAAGAAGTAACAAGAACTAGCAAGGATGTGCAGTAAGGTGGACACCTGTACATTGTTGGTGGAAATGTCAATTAGTCCTGCTATTGTCTACAGAAGTATGGAGATTCTTTAAGAACTAGTAATAGAAATGCCATATGATCTAGCAATCCCACCTCTGCGTATACACCTAAAGACAGGAAGGTACTGTATTGAGGATATCTGTGCACCACCATATCATAGCTGCAGTGTTCACTAAAGGCAAAAGAGGAAACCAAAGTCCCCTTTTGAAGATGAATGGATAGAGAAAACGTGGCTCATGTAAACAGTGTAAGAGTATTCAGTCATTTAAAAGAATGAAATTCTGGCATTTGCACCAAAATGAATGCCACTGGATGTAGGGGGAAAGAAGCTGGACACAGAAAAACAAATATCTCATGTTTTCCCTTAAAAGGGACAGCTTAAATCGAAAAATGAAAAAAAAAAAAAAGACAAAAAGCTTGTGTATTTCAATACTGCTGCAAGTGTCATCTTTATAAACGTTATTTTATAATGTTGTCAGGCTCGTGGTTAAGAATATTATGCTACTATAGTTTCAGTGATCTGGGATTACTTTGAAATTTATTGCAGATAAGTGAAATAGTCCTTTTTCCATTTCATTATTGTCTTTGGCCTTGCCTATATTCCTGCTATACTAGGTCTTTGTTTGCTTTTTACTTGTTGAACCAAATGTTTACAGGAGCCATGGAATGTAATGTAGATCAAGGACATAAACTCAAAGTGAAGGAGAGGAGGGGGGGGGGAAGTGAGAGGAAGCAGGGTGGGAGGCACAGAAGGAGAGGGATGGAGGACAAAGGCATATCATCATACTCTTAGAATTCCATGAGCTCTATGGAGCCTAATAAACACTAAAAAGATAGAGAGAGACTCCAGAAGATATGGATACCATAGTTATCATTGTAATTGTGAAGTCTATTCGTCTTCACAGCTTCTACAAAACAGATGATAATATTAAATGATTGCAAAACAAACTGCCCTACTATGCCTACCCTGTTCTTTCCCAGGTGGTAAGAGCAGAATGATAAATGCTATGTCTTTCTGTCTTATGTAAGTGTCTGCCTCCTAAGTAACTTTGTTTCTTCAATCAAACACCAGCTTTGTTTTAACATCACTGAAATCAGGTATTTCCAAATCACAAGAAGAGACAGTACCTTAGAATTCCTTTCTGATTTGCTGTCTTCAGGATCTCTTTGGGAGGTAGACTCCTTATCTACAAATGCAGTAACAGATCAACTAGTGAGAACATTTATTCACACGGAAACAATTTACATAAAGGTGTGTCTCTCTCCACTCATGAATATTGCAATGAAATGAATATTTCAATCAAATAAAATGAATAGTAAGGATGAATTTCAGAGAGGGCTGAAGCTGTTTCAGGAAGAAGTCGGTTATATTTTTAAAAAAGCCAAAGAAAACCCTCAAAATAAATGGATATCCAATTCAGAGCTACTCATTTCCGTTCATTGTATTTTAATATTAAAATTTTGATAGACATGCACTCACTACGTTTGTTATCTTTGTCCAATCCGTGATCAGAGTCCATCCCATATTTATTAACTGGCTCTAGCGGAGCAACTTGAGTGATGCCAAAACATTTTTTAATCTTCTTACCCACTACAGTTGACGTTCCTTCCTACAGAACAACAAAATACAAATTCAACAAATATATCCAATTTCTCAACCCCTCAGCTACTCATTCAGTGAGACAGGATTTACTATGTGTATCGAGTCATAGGCCCAGTCCTTGAAAAATCTAAGCATATAAACAAACAGCAGATTCTACCCCATGTTCAGTTAGAGGTTGACATGGGGAAATAGAACAGAAAAGTATAAATCACTGTATCCATCGTTGAAGTCTATATATAGTTGAAGAATAGGTGGAGAAGTGTATCCTCAATTCAATCTTGGAAGGTCAGCAAATATTGCTTATTTGGGGCTACATTTTGAAACGCAGATCAAATGAAATCAAAAGTAAGTCAGGAAGGCATTCTATACAGCACAGATGAGGCAAAATATGGTATAGGCATAAACAAGGCAAATTAGCAGCCCCAGATATGGAGCTACAATGGGAACGTACTACTTGAGTAGAATGGGGTTTAGTGAGGTATGGCAGATTTAAGACCCAAGGACCAAACCAATGGTCATGCTGGAATGTGAATTCTCCCCCACTGGAATGGAAATCTACTCAATAAGCAGCTGAATTACATGACTGCAAAGATTTTTAAGGGCCCACTCTGGCAGGAAATACACAATGTACACAAACGTCTTCAGTTAGGCAATACCAGATTGGATGTACACAGAGAACTTAGAAACCACATTTTGTCAAAGGAAAAACAAACAAAAAAACAAACACTGAACACAAAACAAAAACTAGGGGGTGGGAGGTTATGGGGGATGGAGACAATCTGAAATGTGTTGCATTGAAGGAATGACTTCCTACTGCACTCACCTCCAGCACAGCAAAGGAAACACCCGGTGTCCAAGAGACTGACTGAAGGAAATCTTTGGTAAGGGAGTAAGGACAACTCAAAATGGCAATAGGCTCAGAGAGCCAGCACAGAGAGAGCAAGAACAAAGTTGTGAGGCGATTATGTTTACAATAACCTAACACACACCGCATGAGCAAACAGAAGAATCCTACAACCTGCAATCATAAAGTAACACGAAGGAACGAAACATCTTAGTGGTCCTGTTTTGTTCAATACACACAATATACATGTATTGAATACCACACTGTGGCCCTTAAATGTGTCATATTTAGTCACTCAAGAATTTTGAAAAGAAATGGGAATAGACAATATATAGTCATATATATATATAATGCATTGAAATACAACACTGTGGCCCATAAATGTGTCATATTTAGGATATACATAGACAATAGAATCAGAGGGAGAGAGCGAAAGGGAGAGATCAGACAGAATCCTGTAGAGGGTTTCATTATTCATATTTCTGCAAAATCCAGTCTAGGGTTTTGTAAAATCAGGAGCTGGGGACTCAGTCAATTTCTCCCAGTGGGTAGCAAAGACTGAATTATTAATCCATGGAAGCCTGTCACAGTGCCTCCTGGCTGAAAGTTAGAATTAGGCACAGGAAAAGGACAGAAAGCCATCCTAGGTGTGAGGTAGATAGCTCATCTGACTTCTTCACCACTGGGCCAAGAGTTTAGCTCCGCATTCTTTTTTCCTAGGTCCTAAAGGCAAGAAAGTTGGCTGAAGTGAGTGTCTAGATAGCCCCCAAATCTCGCCTTCATGTAACTTCAGACATGGGTAAAGAGAAGCTTATACTACATAGGTGTGAACTCTTTCCCAGATCAGAAATATCTTCAGCCAGTATTTCCCAGATGAGAAATATCTTCAAGTACATTTGAAGAAACAACAAATCTAGTTCAGAAATGGGCAAAGCACTTCAACAGACATGTCTGAAAAGAGATACAATGGCAACAAACATGAAAAATTGATCAACATCAACACCCTCCTAGGAAAAACCAATCAATGCCTTAATGAGATATCACCCCTGTAACTCTCAGGATGGCTAAAAGTCAAAAGAAGTAACAAGAACTAGCAAGGATGTGCAGTAAGGTGGACACCTGTACATTGTTGGTGGAAATGTCAATTAGTCCTGCTATTGTCTACAGAAGTATGGAGATTCTTTAAGAACTAGTAATAGAAATGCCATATGATCTAGCAATCCCACCTCTGCGTATACACCTAAAGACAGGAAGGTACTGTATTGAGGATATCTGTGCACCACCATATCATAGCTGCAGTGTTCACTAAAGGCAAAAGAGGAAACCAAAGTCCCCTTTTGAAGATGAATGGATAGAGAAAACGTGGCTCATGTAAACAGTGTAAGAGTATTCAGTCATTTAAAAGAATGAAATTCTGGCATTTGCACCAAAATGAATGCCACTGGATGTAGGGGGAAAGAAGCTGGACACAGAAAAACAAATATCTCATGTTTTCCCTTAAAAGGGGCAGCTTAAATCGAAAAATGAAAAAAAAAAAAACCAAAAAGACAAAAAGCTTGTGTATTTCAATACTGCTGCAAGTGTCATCTTTATAAACGTTATTTTATAATGTTGTCAGGCTCGTGGTTAAGAATATTATGCTACTATAGTTTCAGTGATCTGGGATTACTTTGAAATTTATTGCAGATAATGAAATAGTCCTTTTTCCATTTCATTATTGTCTTTGGCCTTTCCTATATTCCTGCTATACTAGGTCTTTGTTTGCTTTTTACTTGTTGAACCAAATGTTTACAGGAGCCATGGAATGTAATGTAGATCAAGGACATAAACTCAAAGTGAAGGAGAGGAGGGGGGGGAGAAGTGAGAGGAAGCAGGGTGGGAGGCACAGAAGGAGAGGGATGGAGGACAAAGGCATATCATCATACTCTTAGAATTCCATGAGCTCTATGGAGCCTAATAAACACTAAAAAGATAGAGAGAGACTCCAGAAGATATGGATACCATAGTTATCATTGTAATTGTGAAGTCTATTCGTCTTCACAGCTTCTACAAAACAGATGATAATATTAAATGATTGCAAAACAAACTGCCCTACTATGCCTACCCTGTTCTTTCCCAGGTGGTAAGAGCAGAATGATAAATGCTATGTCTTTCTGTCTTATGTAAGTGTCTGCCTCCTAAGTAACTTTGTTTCTTCAATCAAACACCAGCTTTGTTTTAACATCACTGAAATCAGGTATTTCCAAATCACAAGAAGAGACAGTACCTTAGAATTCCTTTCTAATTTGCTGTCTTCAGGATCTCCTTGGGAGGTAGACTCCTTATCTACAAATGCAGTAACAGATCAACTAGTGAGAACATTTATTCACACGGAAACAATTTACATAAAGGTGTGTCTCTCTCCACTCATGAATATTGCAATGAAATGAATATTTCAATCAAATAAAATGAATAGTAAGGATGAATTTCAGAGAGGGCTGAAGCTGTTTCAGGAAGAAGTCGGTTATATTTTTAAAAAAGCCAAAGAAAACCCTCAAAATAAATGGATATCCAATTCAGAGCTACTCATTTCCGTTCATTGTATTTTAATATTAAAATTTTGATAGACATGCACTCACTACGTTTGTTATCTTTGTCCAATCCGTGATCAGTGTCCATCCCATATTTATTAACTGGCTCTAGCGGAGCAACTTGAGTGATGCCAAAACATTTTTTAATCTTCTTACCCACTACAGTTGACGTTCCTTCCTACAGAACAACAAAATACAAATTCAACAAATATATCCAATTTCTCAACCCCTCAGCTACTCATTCAGTGAGACAGGATTTACTATGTGTATCAAGTCATAGGCCCAGTCCTTGAAAAATCTAAGCATATAAACAAACAGCAGATTCTACCCCATGTTCAGTTAGAGGTTGACATGGGGAAATAGAACAGAAAAGTATAAATCACTGTATCCATCGTTGAAGTCTATATGTAGTTGAAGAATAGGCGGAGAAGTGTATCCTCAATTCAATCTTGGAAGGTCAGCAAATATTGCTTATTTGGGGCTACATTTTGAAACGCAGATCAAATGAAATCAAAAGTAAGTCATGAAGGCATTCTATACAGCACAGATGAGGCAAAATATGGTATAGGCATAAACAAGGCAAATTAGCAGCCCCAGATATGGAGCTACAATGGGAACGTACTACTTGAGTAGAATGGGGTTTAGTGAGGTATGGCAGATTTAAGACCCAAGGACCAAACCAATGGTCATGCTGGAATGTGAATTCTCCCCCACTGGAATGGAAATCTACTCAATAAGCAGCTGAATTACATGACTGCAAAGATTTTTAAGGGCCCACTCTGGCAGGAAATACACAATGTACACAAATGTCTTCAGTTAGGCAATACCAGATTGGATGTACACAGAGAACTTAGAAACCACATTTTGTCAAAGGAAAAACAAACAAAAAAACAAACACTGAACACAAAACAAAAACTAGGGGGTGGGAGGTTATGGGGGATGGAGACAATCTGAAATATGTTGCATTGAAGGAATGACTTCCTACTGCACTCACCTCCAGCACAGCAAAGGAAACACCCGGTGTCCAAGAGACTGACTGAAGGAAATCTTTGGTAAGGGAGTAAGGACAACTCAAAATGGCAACAGGCTCAGAGAGCCAGCACAGAGAGAGCAAGAACAAAGTTGTGAGGCGATTATGTTTACAATAACCTAACACACACCGCATGAGCAAACAGAAGAATCCTACAACCTGCAATCATAAAGTAACACGAAGGAACGAAACATCTTAGTGGTCCTGTTTTGTTCAATACACATAATATACATGTATTGAATACCACACTGTGGCCCTTAAATGTGTCATATTTAGTCACTCAAGAATTTTGAAAAGAAATGGGAATAGACAATATATAGTCATATATATATATATAATGCATTGAAATACAACACTGTGGCCCATAAATGTGTCATATTTAGGATATACATAGACAATAGAATCAGAGGGAGAGAGCGAAAGGGAGAGATCAGACAGAATCCTGTAGAGGGTTTCATTATTCATATTTCTGCAAAATCCAGTCTAGGGTTTTGTAAAATCAGGAGCTGGGGACTCAGTCAATTTCTCCCAGTGGGTAGCAAAGACTGAATTATTAATCCATGGAAGCCTGTCACAGTGCCTCCTGGCTGAAAGTTAGAATTAGGCACAGGAAAAGGACAGAAAGCCATCCTAGGTGTGAGGTAGATAGCTCATCTGACTTCTTCACCACTGGGCCAAGAGTTTAGCTCCGCATTCTTTTTTCCTAGGTCCTAAAGGCAAGAAAGTTGGCTGAAGTGAGTGTCCAGGTAGCCCCCAAATCTCGCCTTCATGTAACTTCAGACATGGGTAAAGAGAAGCTTATACTACATAGGTGTGAACTCTTTCCCAGATCAGAAATATCTTCAGCCAGTATTTCCCAGATGAGAAATATCTTCAAGTACATTTGAAGAAACAACAAATCTAGTTCAGAAATGGGCAAAGCACTTCAACAGACATGTCTGAAAAGAGATACAATGGCAACAAACATGAAAAATTGATCAACATCAACACCCTCCTAGGAAAAACCAATCAATGCCTTAATGAGATATCACCCCTGTAACTCTCAGGATGGCTAAAAGTCAAAAGAAGTAACAAGAACTAGCAAGGATGTGCAGTAAGGTGGACACCTGTACATTGTTGGTGGAAATGTCAATTAGTCCTGCTATTGTCTACAGAAGTATGGAGATTCTTTAAGAACTAGTAATAGAAATGCCATATGATCTAGCAATCCCACCTCTGCGTATACACCTAAAGACAGGAAGGTACTGTATTGAGGATATCTGTGCACCACCATATCATAGCTGCAGTGTTCACTAAAGGCAAAAGAGGAAACCAAAGTCCCCTTTTGAAGATGAATGGATAGAGAAAACGTGGCTCATGTAAACAGTGTAAGAGTATTCAGTCATTTAAAAGAATGAAATTCTGGCATTTGCACCAAAATGAATGCCACTGGATGTAGGGGGAAAGAAGCTGGACACAGAAAAACAAATATCTCATGTTTTCCCTTAAAAGGGGCAGCTTAAATCGAAAAATGAAAAAAAAAAAAAAAGACAAAAAGCTTGTGTATTTCAATACTGCTGCAAGTGTCATCTTTATAAACGTTATTTTATAATGTTGTCAGGCTCGTGGTTAAGAATATTATGCTACTATAGTTTCAGTGATCTGGGATTACTTTGAAATTTATTGCAGATAAGTGAAATAGTCCTTTTTCCATTTCATTATTGTCTTTGGCCTTGCCTATATTCCTGCTATACTAGGTCTTTGTTTGCTTTTTACTTGTTGAACCAAATGTTTACAGGAGCCATGGAATGTAATGTAGATCAAGGACATAAACTCAAAGTGAAGGAGAGGAGGGGGGTGGGAAAGTGAGAGGAAGCAGGGTGGGAGGCACAGAAGGAGAGGGATGGAGGACAAAGGCATATCATCATACTCTTAGAATTCCATGAGCTCTATGGAGCCTAATAAACACTAAAAAGATAGAGAGAGACTCCAGAAGATATGGATACCATAGTTATCATTGTAATTGTGAAGTCTATTCGTCTTCACAGCTTCTACAAAACAGATGATAATATTAAATGATTGCAAAACTAGCTGCCCTACTATGCCTACCCTGTTCTTTCCCAGGTGGTAAGAGCAGAATGATAAATGCTATGTCTTTCTGTCTTATGTAAGTGTCTGCCTCCTAAGTAACTTTGTTTCTTCAATCAAACACCAGCTTTGTTTTAACATCACTGAAATCAGGTATTTCCAAATCACAAGAAGAGACAGTACCTTAGAATTCCTTTCTGATTTGCTGTCTTCAGGATCTCTTTGGGAGGTAGACTCCTTATCTACAAATGCAGTAACAGATCAACTAGTGAGAACATTTATTCACACGGAAACAATTTACATAAAGGTGTGTCTCTCTCCACTCATGAATATTGCAATGAAATGAATATTTCAATCAAATAAAATGAATAGTAAGGATGAATTTCAGAGAGGGCTGAAGCTGTTTCAGGAAGAAGTCGGTTATATTTTTAAAAAAGCCAAAGAAAACCCTCAAAATAAATGGATATCCAATTCAGAGCTACTCATTTCCGTTCATTGTATTTTAATATTAAAATTTTGATAGACATGCACTCACTACGTTTGTTATCTTTGTCCAATCCGTGATCAGTGTCCATCCCATATTTATTAACTGGCTCTAGCGGAGCAACTTGAGTGATGCCAAAACATTTTTTAATCTTCTTACCCACTACAGTTGACGTTCCTTCCTACAGAACAACAAAATACAAATTCAACAAATATATCCAATTTCTCAACCCCTCAGCTACTCATTCAGTGAGACAGGATTTACTATATGTATCGAGTCATAGGCCCAGTCCTTGAAAAATCTAAGCATATAAACAAACAGCAGATTCTACCCCATGTTCAGTTAGAGGTTGACATGGGGAAATAGAACAGAAAAGTATAAATCACTGTATCCATCGTTGAAGTCTATATGTAGTTGAAGAATAGGCGGAGAAGTGTATCCTCAATTCAATCTTGGAAGGTCAGCAAATATTGCTTATTTGGGGCTACATTTTGAAACGCAGATCAAATGAAATCAAAAGTAAGTCATGAAGGCATTCTATACAGCACAGATGAGGCAAAATATGGTATAGGCATAAACAAGGCAAATTAGCAGCCCCAGATATGGAGCTACAATGGGAACGTACTACTTGAGTAGAATGGGGTTTAGTGAGGTATGGCAGATTTAAGACCCAAGGACCAAACCAATGGTCATGCTGGAATGTGAATTCTCCCCCACTGGAATGGAAATCTACTCAATAAGCAGCTGAATTACATGACTGCAAAGATTTTTAAGGGCCCACTCTGGCAGGAAATACACAATGTACACAAATGTCTTCAGTTAGGCAATACCAGATTGGATGTACACAGAGAACTTAGAAACCACATTTTGTCAAAGGAAAAACAAACAAAAAAACAAACACTGAACACAAAACAAAAACTAGGGGGTGGGAGGTTATGGGGGATGGAGACAATCTGAAATATGTTGCATTGAAGGAATGACTTCCTACTGCACTCACCTCCAGCACAGCAAAGGAAACACCCGGTGTCCAAGAGACTGACTGAAGGAAATCTTTGGTAAGGGAGTAAGGACAACTCAAAATGGCAACAGGCTCAGAGAGCCAGCACAGAGAGAGCAAGAACAAAGTTGTGAGGCGATTATGTTTACAATAACCTAACACACACCGCATGAGCAAACAGAAGAATCCTACAACCTGCAATCATAAAGTAACACGAAGGAACGAAACATCTTAGTGGTCCTGTTTTGTTCAATACACACAATATACATGTATTGAATACCACACTGTGGCCCTTAAATGTGTCATATTTAGTCACTCAAGAATTTTGAAAAGAAATGGGAATAGACAATATATAGTCATATATATATATATAATGCATTGAAATACAACACTGTGGCCCATAAATGTGTCATATTTAGGATATACATAGACAATAGAATCAGAGGGAGAGAGCGAAAGGGAGAGATCAGACAGAATCCTGTAGAGGGTTTCATTATTCATATTTCTGCAAAATCCAGTCTAGGGTTTTGTAAAATCAGGAGCTGGGGACTCAGTCAATTTCTCCCAATGGGTAGCAAAGACTGAATTATTAATCCATGGAAGCCTGTCACAGTGCCTCCTGGCTGAAAGTTAGAATTAGGCACAGGAAAAGGACAGAAAGCCATCCTAGGTGTGAGGTAGATAGCTCATCTGACTTCTTCACCACTGGGCCAAGAGTTTAGCTCCGCATTCTTTTTTCCTAGGTCCTAAAGGCAAGAAAGTTGGCTGAAGTGAGTGTCCAGGTAGCCCCCAAATCTCGCCTTCATGTAACTTCAGACATGGGTAAAGAGAAGCTTATACTACATAGGTGTGAACTCTTTCCCAGATCAGAAATATCTTCAGCCAGTATTTCCCAGATGAGAAATATCTTCAAGTACATTTGAAGAAACAACAAATCTAGTTCAGAAATGGGCAAAGCACTTCAACAGACATGTCTGAAAAGAGATACAATGGCAACAAACATGAAAAATTGATCAACATCAACACCCTCCTAGGAAAAACCAATCAATGCCTTAATGAGATATCACCCCTGTAACTCTCAGGATGGCTAAAAGTCAAAAGAAGTAACAAGAACTAGCAAGGATGTGCAGTAAGGTGGACACCTGTACATTGTTGGTGGAAATGTCAATTAGTCCTGCTATTGTCTACAGAAGTATGGAGATTCTTTAAGAACTAGTAATAGAAATGCCATATGATCTAGCAATCCCACCTCTGCGTATACACCTAAAGACAGGAAGGTACTGTATTGAGGATATCTGTGCACCACCATATCATAGCTGCAGTGTTCACTAAAGGCAAAAGAGGAAACCAAAGTCCCCTTTTGAAGATGAATGGATAGAGAAAACGTGGCTCATGTAAACAGTGTAAAAGTATTCAGTCATTTAAAAGAATGAAATTCTGGCATTTGCACCAAAATGAATGCCACTGGATGTAGGGGGAAAGAAGCTGGACACAGAAAAACAAATATCTCATGTTTTCCCTTAAAAGGGGCAGCTTAAATCGAAAAATGAAAAAAAAAAAAAGACAAAAAGCTTGTGTATTTCAATACTGCTGCAAGTGTCATCTTTATAAACGTTATTTTATAATGTTGTCAGGCTCGTGGTTAAGAATATTATGCTACTATAGTTTCAGTGATCTGGGATTACTTTGAAATTTATTGCAGATAAGTGAAATAGTCCTTTTTCCATTTCATTATTGTCTTTGGCCTTGCCTATATTCCTGCTATACTAGGTCTTTGTTTGCTTTTTACTTGTTGAACCAAATGTTTACAGGAGCCATGGAATGTAATGTAGATCAAGGACATAAACTCAAAGTGAAGGAGAGGGGGGGGGGAAAGTGAGAGGAAGCAGGGTGGGAGGCACAGAAGGAGAGGGATGGAGGACAAAGGCATATCATCATACTCTTAGAATTCCATGAGCTCTATGGAGCCTAATAAACACTAAAAAGATAGAGAGAGACTCCAGAAGATATGGATACCATAGTTATCATTGTAATTGTGAAGTCTATTCGTCTTCACAGCTTCTACAAAACAGATGATAATATTAAATGATTGCAAAACAAACTGCCCTACTATGCCTACCCTGTTCTTTCCCAGGTGGTAAGAGCAGAATGATAAATGCTATGTCTTTCTGTCTTATGTAAGTGTCTGCCTCCTAAGTAACTTTGTTTCTTCAATCAAACACCAGCTTTGTTTTAACATCACTGAAATCAGGTATTTCCAAATCACAAGAAGAGACAGTACCTTAGAATTCCTTTCTGATTTGCTGTCTTCAGGATCTCTTTGGGAGGTAGACTCCTTATCTACAAATGCAGTAACAGATCAACTAGTGAGAACATTTATTCACACGGAAACAATTTACATAAAGGTGTGTCTCTCTCCACTCATGAATATTGCAATGAAATGAATATTTCAATCAAATAAAATGAATAGTAAGGATGAATTTCAGAGAGGGCTGAAGCTGTTTCAGGAAGAAGTCGGTTATATTTTTAAAAAAGCCAAAGAAAACCCTCAAAATAAATGGATATCCAATTCAGAGCTACTCATTTCCGTTCATTGTATTTTAATATTAAAATTTTGATAGACATGCACTCACTACGTTTGTTATCTTTGTCCAATCCGTGATCAGTGTCCATCCCATATTTATTAACTGGCTCTAGCGGAGCAACTTGAGTGATGCCAAAACATTTTTTAATCTTCTTACCCACTACAGTTGACGTTCCTTCCTACAGAACAACAAAATACAAATTCAACAAATATATCCAATTTCTCAACCCCTCAGCTACTCATTCAGTGAGACAGGATTTACTATGTGTATCGAGTCATAGGCCCAGTCCTTGAAAAATCTAAGCATATAAACAAACAGCAGATTCTACCCCATGTTCAGTTAGAGGTTGACATGGGGAAATAGAACAGAAAAGTATAAATCACTGTATCCATCGTTGAAGTCTATATGTAGTTGAAGAATAGGCGGAGAAGTGTATCCTCAATTCAATCTTGGAAGGTCAGCAAATATTGCTTATTTGGGGCTACATTTTGAAACGCAGATCAAATGAAATCAAAAGTAAGTCATGAAGGCATTCTATACAGCACAGATGAGGCAAAATATGGTATAGGCATAAACAAGGCAAATTAGCAGCCCCAGATATGGAGCTACAATGGGAACGTACTACTTGAGTAGAATGGGGTTTAGTGAGGTATGGCAGATTTAAGACCCAAGGACCAAACCAATGGTCATGCTGGAATGTGAATTCTCCCCCACTGGAATGGAAATCTACTCAATAAGCAGCTGAATTACATGACTGCAAAGATTTTTAAGGGCCCACTCTGGCAGGAAATACACAATGTACACAAATGTCTTCAGTTAGGCAATACCAGATTGGATGTACACAGAGAACTTAGAAACCACATTTTGTCAAAGGAAAAACAAACAAAAAAACAAACACTGAACACAAAACAAAAACTAGGGGGTGGGAGGTTATGGGGGATGGAGACAATCTGAAATGTGTTGCATTGAAGGAATGACTTCCTACTGCACTCACCTCCAGCACAGCAAAGGAAACACCCGGTGTCCAAGAGACTGACTGAAGGAAATCTTTGGTAAGGGAGTAAGGACAACTCAAAATGGCAATAGGCTCAGAGAGCCAGCACAGAGAGAGCAAGAACAAAGTTGTGAGGCGATTATGTTTACAATAACCTAACACACACCGCATGAGCAAACAGAAGAATCCTACAACCTGCAATCATAAAGTAACACGAAGGAACGAAACATCTTAGTGGTCCTGTTTTGTTCAATACACACAATATACATGTATTGAATACCACACTGTGGCCCTTAAATGTGTCATATTTAGTCACTCAAGAATTTTGAAAAGAAATGGGAATAGACAATATATAGTCATATATATATATAATGCATTGAAATACAACACTGTGGCCCATAAATGTGTCATATTTAGGATATACATAGACAATAGAATCAGAGGGAGAGAGCGAAAGGGAGAGATCAGACAGAATCCTGTAGAGGGTTTCATTATTCATATTTCTGCAAAATCCAGTCTAGGGTTTTGTAAAATCAGGAGCTGGGGACTCAGTCAATTTCTCCCAATGGGTAGCAAAGACTGAATTATTAATCCATGGAAGCCTGTCACAGTGCCTCCTGGCTGAAAGTTAGAATTAGGCACAGGAAAAGGACAGAAAGCCATCCTAGGTGTGAGGTAGATAGCTCATCTGACTTCTTCACCACTGGGCCAAGAGTTTAGCTCCGCATTCTTTTTTCCTAGGTCCTAAAGGCAAGAAAGTTGGCTGAAGTGAGTGTCTAGGTAGCCCCCAAATCTCGCCTTCATGTAACTTCAGACATGGGTAAAGAGAAGCTTATACTACATAGGTGTGAACTCTTTCCCAGATCAGAAATATCTTCAGCCAGTATTTCCCAGATGAGAAATATCTTCAAGTACATTTGAAGAAACAACAAATCTAGTTCAGAAATGGGCAAAGCACTTCAACAGACATGTCTGAAAAGAGATACAATGGCAACAAACATGAAAAATTGATCAACATCAACACCCTCCTAGGAAAAACCAATCAATGCCTTAATGAGATATCACCCCTGTAACTCTCAGGATGGCTAAAAGTCAAAAGAAGTAACAAGAACTAGCAAGGATGTGCAGTAAGGTGGACACCTGTACATTGTTGGTGGAAATGTCAATTAGTCCTGCTATTGTCTACAGAAGTATGGAGATTCTTTAAGAACTAGTAATAGAAATGCCATATGATCTAGCAATCCCACCTCTGCGTATACACCTAAAGACAGGAAGGTACTGTATTGAGGATATCTGTGCACCACCATATCATAGCTGCAGTGTTCACTAAAGGCAAAAGAGGAAACCAAAGTCCCCTTTTGAAGATGAATGGATAGAGAAAACGTGGCTCATGTAAACAGTGTAAGAGTATTCAGTCATTTAAAAGAATGAAATTCTGGCATTTGCACCAAAATGAATGCCACTGGATGTAGGGGGAAAGAAGCTGGACACAGAAAAACAAATATCTCATGTTTTCCCTTAAAAGGGGCAGCTTAAATCGAAAAATGAAAAAAAAAAAAACCAAAAAGACAAAAAGCTTGTGTATTTCAATACTGCTGCAAGTGTCATCTTTATAAACGTTATTTTATAATGTTGTCAGGCTCGTGGTTAAGAATATTATGCTACTATAGTTTCAGTGATCTGGGATTACTTTGAAATTTATTGCAGATAATGAAATAGTCCTTTTTCCATTTCATTATTGTCTTTGGCCTTGCCTATATTCCTGCTATACTAGGTCTTTGTTTGCTTTTTACTTGTTGAACCAAATGTTTACAGGAGCCATGGAATGTAATGTAGATCAAGGACATAAACTCAAAGTGAAGGAGAGGAGGGGGGGGAGAAGTGAGAGGAAGCAGGGTGGGAGGCACAGAAGGAGAGGGATGGAGGACAAAGGCATATCATCATACTCTTAGAATTCCATGAGCTCTATGGAGCCTAATAAACACTAAAAAGATAGAGAGAGACTCCAGAAGATATGGATACCATAGTTATCATTGTAATTGTGAAGTCTATTCGTCTTCACAGCTTCTACAAAACAGATGATAATATTAAATGATTGCAAAACAAACTGCCCTACTATGCCTACCCTGTTCTTTCCCAGGTGGTAAGAGCAGAATGATAAATGCTATGTCTTTCTGTCTTATGTAAGTGTCTGCCTCCTAAGTAACTTTGTTTCTTCAATCAAACACCAGCTTTGTTTTAACATCACTGAAATCAGGTATTTCCAAATCACAAGAAGAGACAGTACCTTAGAATTCCTTTCTGATTTGCTGTCTTCAGGATCTCTTTGGGAGGTAGACTC
The DNA here is from genome assembly GCA_949820135.1 of Sylvilagus floridanus. NCBI lineage: Eukaryota > Metazoa > Chordata > Mammalia > Lagomorpha > Leporidae > Sylvilagus > Sylvilagus floridanus. Next base: position 17,677,982 of record OX463240.1, on the reverse strand, counting down.
CTTATCTACAAATGCAGTAACAGATCAACTAGTGAGAACATTTATTCACACGGAAACAATTTACATAAAGGTGTGTCTCTCTCCACTCATGAATATTGCAATGAAATGAATATTTCAATCAAATAAAATGAATAGTAAGGATGAATTTCAGAGAGGGCTGAAGCTGTTTCAGGAAGAAGTCGGTTATATTTTTAAAAAAGCCAAAGAAAACCCTCAAAATAAATGGATATCCAATTCAGAGCTACTCATTTCCGTTCATTGTATTTTAATATTAAAATTTTGATAGACATGCACTCACTACGTTTGTTATCTTTGTCCAATCCGTGATCAGTGTCCATCCCATATTTATTAACTGGCTCTAGCGGAGCAACTTGAGTGATGCCAAAACATTTTTTAATCTTCTTACCCACTACAGTTGACGTTCCTTCCTACAGAACAACAAAATACAAATTCAACAAATATATCCAATTTCTCAACCCCTCAGCTACTCATTCAGTGAGACAGGATTTACTATGTGTATCGAGTCATAGGCCCAGTCCTTGAAAAATCTAAGCATATAAACAAACAGCAGATTCTACCCCATGTTCAGTTAGAGGTTGACATGGGGAAATAGAACAGAAAAGTATAAATCACTGTATCCATCGTTGAAGTCTATATGTAGTTGAAGAATAGGCGGAGAAGTGTATCCTCAATTCAATCTTGGAAGGTCAGCAAATATTGCTTATTTGGGGCTACATTTTGAAACGCAGATCAAATGAAATCAAAAGTAAGTCATGAAGGCATTCTATACAGCACAGATGAGGCAAAATATGGTATAGGCATAAACAAGGCAAATTAGCAGCCCCAGATATGGAGCTACAATGGGAACGTACTACTTGAGTAGAATGGGGTTTAGTGAGGTATGGCAGATTTAAGACCCAAGGACCAAACCAATGGTCATGCTGGAATGTGAATTCTCCCCCACTGGAATGGAAATCTACTCAATAAGCAGCTGAATTACATGACTGCAAAGATTTTTAAGGGCCCACTCTGGCAGGAAATACACAATGTACACAAATGTCTTCAGTTAGGCAATACCAGATTGGATGTACACAGAGAACTTAGAAACCACATTTTGTCAAAGGAAAAACAAACAAAAAAACAAACACTGAACACAAAACAAAAACTAGGGGGTGGGAGGTTATGGGGGATGGAGACAATCTGAAATATGTTGCATTGAAGGAATGACTTCCTACTGCACTCACCTCCAGCACAGCAAAGGAAACACCCGGTGTCCAAGAGACTGACTGAAGGAAATCTTTGGTAAGGGAGTAAGGACAACTCAAAATGGCAACAGGCTCAGAGAGCCAGCACAGAGAGAGCAAGAACAAAGTTGTGAGGCGATTATGTTTACAATAACCTAACACACACCGCATGAGCAAACAGAAGAATCCTACAACCTGCAATCATAAAGTAACACGAAGGAACGAAACATCTTAGTGGTCCTGTTTTGTTCAATACACACAATATACATGTATTGAATACCACACTGTGGCCCTTAAATGTGTCATATTTAGTCACTCAAGAATTTTGAAAAGAAATGGGAATAGACAATATATAGTCATATATATATATATAATGCATTGAAATACAACACTGTGGCCCATAAATGTGTCATATTTAGGATATACATAGACAATAGAATCAGAGGGAGAGAGCGAAAGGGAGAGATCAGACAGAATCCTGTAGAGGGTTTCATTATTCATATTTCTGCAAAATCCAGTCTAGGGTTTTGTAAAATCAGGAGCTGGGGACTCAGTCAATTTCTCCCAATGGGTAGCAAAGACTGAATTATTAATCCATGGAAGCCTGTCACAGTGCCTCCTGGCTGAAAGTTAGAATTAGGCACAGGAAAAGGACAGAAAGCCATCCTAGGTGTGAGGTAGATAGCTCATCTGACTTCTTCACCACTGGGCCAAGAGTTTAGCTCCGCATTCTTTTTTCCTAGGTCCTAAAGGCAAGAAAGTTGGCTGAAGTGAGTGTCTAGGTAGCCCCCAAATCTCGCCTTCATGTAACTTCAGACATGGGTAAAGAGAAGCTTATACTACATAGGTGTGAACTCTTTCCCAGATCAGAAATATCTTCAGCCAGTATTTCCCAGATGAGAAATATCTTCAAGTACATTTGAAGAAACAACAAATCTAGTTCAGAAATGGGCAAAGCACTTCAACAGACATGTCTGAAAAGAGATACAATGGCAACAAACATGAAAAATTGATCAACATCAACACCCTCCTAGGAAAAACCAATCAATGCCTTAATGAGATATCACCCCTGTAACTCTCAGGATGGCTAAAAGTCAAAAGAAGTAACAAGAACTAGCAAGGATGTGCAGTAAGGTGGACACCTGTACATTGTTGGTGGAAATGTCAATTAGTCCTGCTATTGTCTACAGAAGTATGGAGATTCTTTAAGAACTAGTAATAGAAATGCCATATGATCTAGCAATCCCACCTCTGCGTATACACCTAAAGACAGGAAGGTACTGTATTGAGGATATCTGTGCACCACCATATCATAGCTGTAGTGTTCACTAAAGGCAAAAGAGGAAACCAAAGTCCCCTTTTGAAGATGAATGGATAGAGAAAACGTGGCTCATGTAAACAGTGTAAGAGTATTCAGTCATTTAAAAGAATGAAATTCTGGCATTTGCACCAAAATGAATGCCACTGGATGTAGGGGGAAAGAAGCTGGACACAGAAAAACAAATATCTCATGTTTTCCCTTAAAAGGGGCAGCTTAAATCGAAAAATGAAAAAAAAAAAAAACCAAAAAGACAAAAAGCTTGTGTATTTCAATACTGCTGCAAGTGTCATCTTTATAAACGTTATTTTATAATGTTGTCAGGCTCGTGGTTAAGAATATTATGCTACTATAGTTTCAGTGATCTGGGATTACTTTGAAATTTATTGCAGATAAGTGAAATAGTCCTTTTTCCATTTCATTATTGTCTTTGGCCTTGCCTATATTCCTGCTATACTAGGTCTTTGTTTGCTTTTTACTTGTTGAACCAAATGTTTACAGGAGCCATGGAATGTAATGTAGATCAAGGACATAAACTCAAAGTGAAGGAGAGGAGGGGGGGGGGAAAGTGAGAGGAAGCAGGGTGGGAGGCACAGAAGGAGAGGGATGGAGGACAAAGGCATATCATCATACTCTTAGAATTCCATGAGCTCTATGGAGCCTAATAAACACTAAAAAGATAGAGAGAGACTCCAGAAGATATGGATACCATAGTTATCATTGTAATTGTGAAGTCTATTCGTCTTCACAGCTTCTACAAAACAGATGATAATATTAAATGATTGCAAAACTAGCTGCCCTACTATGCCTACCCTGTTCTTTCCCAGGTGGTAAGAGCAGAATGATAAATGCTATGTCTTTCTGTCTTATGTAAGTGTCTGCCTCCTAAGTAACTTTGTTTCTTCAATCAAACACCAGCTTTGTTTTAACATCACTGAAATCAGGTATTTCCAAATCACAAGAAGAGACAGTACCTTAGAATTCCTTTCTGATTTGCTGTCTTCAGGATCTCTTTGGGAGGTAGACTCCTTATCTACAAATGCAGTAACAGATCAACTAGTGAGAACATTTATTCACACGGAAACAATTTACATAAAGGTGTGTCTCTCTCCACTCATGAATATTGCAATGAAATGAATATTTCAATCAAATAAAATGAATAGTAAGGATGAATTTCAGAGAGGGCTGAAGCTGTTTCAGGAAGAAGTCGGTTATATTTTTAAAAAAGCCAAAGAAAACCCTCAAAATAAATGGATATCCAATTCAGAGCTACTCATTTCCGTTCATTGTATTTTAATATTAAAATTTTGATAGACATGCACTCACTACGTTTGTTATCTTTGTCCAATCCGTGATCAGTGTCCATCCCATATTTATTAACTGGCTCTAGCGGAGCAACTTGAGTGATGCCAAAACATTTTTTAATCTTCTTACCCACTACAGTTGACGTTCCTTCCTACAGAACAACAAAATACAAATTCAACAAATATATCCAATTTCTCAACCCCTCAGCTACTCATTCAGTGAGACAGGATTTACTATGTGTATCGAGTCATAGGCCCAGTCCTTGAAAAATCTAAGCATATAAACAAACAGCAGATTCTACCCCATGTTCAGTTAGAGGTTGACATGGGGAAATAGAACAGAAAAGTATAAATCACTGTATCCATCGTTGAAGTCTATATGTAGTTGAAGAATAGGCGGAGAAGTGTATCCTCAATTCAATCTTGGAAGGTCAGCAAATATTGCTTATTTGGGGCTACATTTTGAAACGCAGATCAAATGAAATCAAAAGTAAGTCATGAAGGCATTCTATACAGCACAGATGAGGCAAAATATGGTATAGGCATAAACAAGGCAAATTAGCAGCCCCAGATATGGAGCTACAATGGGAACGTACTACTTGAGTAGAATGGGGTTTAGTGAGGTATGGCAGATTTAAGACCCAAGGACCAAACCAATGGTCATGCTGGAATGTGAATTCTCCCCCACTGGAATGGAAATCTACTCAATAAGCAGCTGAATTACATGACTGCAAAGATTTTTAAGGGCCCACTCTGGCAGGAAATACACAATGTACACAAATGTCTTCAGTTAGGCAATACCAGATTGGATGTACACAGAGAACTTAGAAACCACATTTTGTCAAAGGAAAAACAAACAAAAAAACAAACACTGAACACAAAACAAAAACTAGGGGGTGGGAGGTTATGGGGGATGGAGACAATCTGAAATATGTTGCATTGAAGGAATGACTTCCTACTGCACTCACCTCCAGCACAGCAAAGGAAACACCCGGTGTCCAAGAGACTGACTGAAGGAAATCTTTGGTAAGGGAGTAAGGACAACTCAAAATGGCAACAGGCTCAGAGAGCCAGCACAGAGAGAGCAAGAACAAAGTTGTGAGGCGATTATGTTTACAATAACCTAACACACACCGCATGAGCAAACAGAAGAATCCTACAACCTGCAATCATAAAGTAACACGAAGGAACGAAACATCTTAGTGGTCCTGTTTTGTTCAATACACACAATATACATGTATTGAATACCACACTGTGGCCCTTAAATGTGTCATATTTAGTCACTCAAGAATTTTGAAAAGAAATGGGAATAGACAATATATAGTCATATATATATATATAATGCATTGAAATACAACACTGTGGCCCATAAATGTGTCATATTTAGGATATACATAGACAATAGAATCAGAGGGAGAGAGCGAAAGGGAGAGATCAGACAGAATCCTGTAGAGGGTTTCATTATTCATATTTCTGCAAAATCCAGTCTAGGGTTTTGTAAAATCAGGAGCTGGGGACTCAGTCAATTTCTCCCAATGGGTAGCAAAGACTGAATTATTAATCCATGGAAGCCTGTCACAGTGCCTCCTGGCTGAAAGTTAGAATTAGGCACAGGAAAAGGACAGAAAGCCATCCTAGGTGTGAGGTAGATAGCTCATCTGACTTCTTCACCACTGGGCCAAGAGTTTAGCTCCGCATTCTTTTTTCCTAGGTCCTAAAGGCAAGAAAGTTGGCTGAAGTGAGTGTCTAGGTAGCCCCCAAATCTCGCCTTCATGTAACTTCAGACATGGGTAAAGAGAAGCTTATACTACATAGGTGTGAACTCTTTCCCAGATCAGAAATATCTTCAGCCAGTATTTCCCAGATGAGAAATATCTTCAAGTACATTTGAAGAAACAACAAATCTAGTTCAGAAATGGGCAAAGCACTTCAACAGACATGTCTGAAAAGAGATACAATGGCAACAAACATGAAAAATTGATCAACATCAACACCCTCCTAGGAAAAACCAATCAATGCCTTAATGAGATATCACCCCTGTAACTCTCAGGATGGCTAAAAGTCAAAAGAAGTAACAAGAACTAGCAAGGATGTGCAGTAAGGTGGACACCTGTACATTGTTGGTGGAAATGTCAATTAGTCCTGCTATTGTCTACAGAAGTATGGAGATTCTTTAAGAACTAGTAATAGAAATGCCATATGATCTAGCAATCCCACCTCTGCGTATACACCTAAAGACAGGAAGGTACTGTATTGAGGATATCTGTGCACCACCATATCATAGCTGCAGTGTTCACTAAAGGCAAAAGAGGAAACCAAAGTCCCCTTTTGAAGATGAATGGATAGAGAAAACGTGGCTCATGTAAACAGTGTAAGAGTATTCAGTCATTTAAAAGAATGAAATTCTGGCATTTGCACCAAAATGAATGCCACTGGATGTAGGGGGAAAGAAGCTGGACACAGAAAAACAAATATCTCATGTTTTCCCTTAAAAGGGGCAGCTTAAATCGAAAAATGAAAAAAAAAAAAACCAAAAAGACAAAAAGCTTGTGTATTTCAATACTGCTGCAAGTGTCATCTTTATAAACGTTATTTTATAATGTTGTCAGGCTCGTGGTTAAGAATATTATGCTACTATAGTTTCAGTGATCTGGGATTACTTTGAAATTTATTGCAGATAATGAAATAGTCCTTTTTCCATTTCATTATTGTCTTTGGCCTTGCCTATATTCCTGCTATACTAGGTCTTTGTTTGCTTTTTACTTGTTGAACCAAATGTTTACAGGAGCCATGGAATGTAATGTAGATCAAGGACATAAACTCAAAGTGAAGGAGAGGAGGGGGGGGAGAAGTGAGAGGAAGCAGGGTGGGAGGCACAGAAGGAGAGGGATGGAGGACAAAGGCATATCATCATACTCTTAGAATTCCATGAGCTCTATGGAGCCTAATAAACACTAAAAAGATAGAGAGAGACTCCAGAAGATATGGATACCATAGTTATCATTGTAATTGTGAAGTCTATTCGTCTTCACAGCTTCTACAAAACAGATGATAATATTAAATGATTGCAAAACAAACTGCCCTACTATGCCTACCCTGTTCTTTCCCAGGTGGTAAGAGCAGAATGATAAATGCTATGTCTTTCTGTCTTATGTAAGTGTCTGCCTCCTAAGTAACTTTGTTTCTTCAATCAAACACCAGCTTTGTTTTAACATCACTGAAATCAGGTATTTCCAAATCACAAGAAGAGACAGTACCTTAGAATTCCTTTCTGATTTGCTGTCTTCAGGATCTCTTTGGGAGGTAGACTCCTTATCTACAAATGCAGTAACAGATCAACTAGTGAGAACATTTATTCACACGGAAACAATTTACATAAAGGTGTGTCTCTCTCCACTCATGAATATTGCAATGAAATGAATATTTCAATCAAATAAAATGAATAGTAAGGATGAATTTCAGAGAGGGCTGAAGCTGTTTCAGGAAGAAGTCGGTTATATTTTTAAAAAAGCCAAAGAAAACCCTCAAAATAAATGGATATCCAATTCAGAGCTACTCATTTCCGTTCATTGTATTTTAATATTAAAATTTTGATAGACATGCACTCACTACGTTTGTTATCTTTGTCCAATCCGTGATCAGTGTCCATCCCATATTTATTAACTGGCTCTAGCGGAGCAACTTGAGTGATGCCAAAACATTTTTTAATCTTCTTACCCACTACAGTTGACGTTCCTTCCTACAGAACAACAAAATACAAATTCAACAAATATATCCAATTTCTCAACCCCTCAGCTACTCATTCAGTGAGACAGGATTTACTATGTGTATCGAGTCATAGGCCCAGTCCTTGAAAAATCTAAGCATATAAACAAACAGCAGATTCTACCCCATGTTCAGTTAGAGGTTGACATGGGGAAATAGAACAGAAAAGTATAAATCACTGTATCCATCGTTGAAGTCTATATGTAGTTGAAGAATAGGCGGAGAAGTGTATCCTCAATTCAATCTTGGAAGGTCAGCAAATATTGCTTATTTGGGGCTACATTTTGAAACGCAGATCAAATGAAATCAAAAGTAAGTCATGAAGGCATTCTATACAGCACAGATGAGGCAAAATATGGTATAGGCATAAACAAGGCAAATTAGCAGCCCCAGATATGGAGCTACAATGGGAACGTACTACTTGAGTAGAATGGGGTTTAGTGAGGTATGGCAGATTTAAGACCCAAGGACCAAACCAATGGTCATGCTGGAATGTGAATTCTCCCCCACTGGAATGGAAATCTACTCAATAAGCAGCTGAATTACATGACTGCAAAGATTTTTAAGGGCCCACTCTGGCAGGAAATACACAATGTACACAAATGTCTTCAGTTAGGCAATACCAGATTGGATGTACACAGAGAACTTAGAAACCACATTTTGTCAAAGGAAAAACAAACAAAAAAACAAACACTGAACACAAAACAAAAACTAGGGGGTGGGAGGTTATGGGGGATGGAGACAATCTGAAATATGTTGCATTGAAGGAATGACTTCCTACTGCACTCACCTCCAGCACAGCAAAGGAAACACCCGGTGTCCAAGAGACTGACTGAAGGAAATCTTTGGTAAGGGAGTAAGGACAACTCAAAATGGCAACAGGCTCAGAGAGCCAGCACAGAGAGAGCAAGAACAAAGTTGTGAGGCGATTATGTTTACAATAACCTAACACACACCGCATGAGCAAACAGAAGAATCCTACAACCTGCAATCATAAAGTAACACGAAGGAACGAAACATCTTAGTGGTCCTGTTTTGTTCAATACACACAATATACATGTATTGAATACCACACTGTGGCCCTTAAATGTGTCATATTTAGTCACTCAAGAATTTTGAAAAGAAATGGGAATAGACAATATATAGTCATATATATATATATAATGCATTGAAATACAACACTGTGGCCCATAAATGTGTCATATTTAGGATATACATAGACAATAGAATCAGAGGGAGAGAGCGAAAGGGAGAGATCAGACAGAATCCTGTAGAGGGTTTCATTATTCATATTTCTGCAAAATCCAGTCTAGGGTTTTGTAAAATCAGGAGCTGGGGACTCAGTCAATTTCTCCCAATGGGTAGCAAAGACTGAATTATTAATCCATGGAAGCCTGTCACAGTGCCTCCTGGCTGAAAGTTAGAATTAGGCACAGGAAAAGGACAGAAAGCCATCCTAGGTGTGAGGTAGATAGCTCATCTGACTTCTTCACCACTGGGCCAAGAGTTTAGCTCCGCATTCTTTTTTCCTAGGTCCTAAAGGCAAGAAAGTTGGCTGAAGTGAGTGTCTAGGTAGCCCCCAAATCTCGCCTTCATGTAACTTCAGACATGGGTAAAGAGAAGCTTATACTACATAGGTGTGAACTCTTTCCCAGATCAGAAATATCTTCAGCCAGTATTTCCCAGATGAGAAATATCTTCAAGTACATTTGAAGAAACAACAAATCTAGTTCAGAAATGGGCAAAGCACTTCAACAGACATGTCTGAAAAGAGATACAATGGCAACAAACATGAAAAATTGATCAACATCAACACCCTCCTAGGAAAAACCAATCAATGCCTTAATGAGATATCACCCCTGTAACTCTCAGGATGGCTAAAAGTCAAAAGAAGTAACAAGAACTAGCAAGGATGTGCAGTAAGGTGGACACCTGTACATTGTTGGTGGAAATGTCAATTAGTCCTGCTATTGTCTACAGAAGTATGGAGATTCTTTAAGAACTAGTAATAGAAATGCCATATGATCTAGCAATCCCACCTCTGCGTATACACCTAAAGACAGGAAGGTACTGTATTGAGGATATCTGTGCACCACCATATCATAGCTGTAGTGTTCACTAAAGGCAAAAGAGGAAACCAAAGTCCCCTTTTGAAGATGAATGGATAGAGAAAACGTGGCTCATGTAAACAGTGTAAGAGTATTCAGTCATTTAAAAGAATGAAATTCTGGCATTTGCACCAAAATGAATGCCACTGGATGTAGGGGGAAAGAAGCTGGACACAGAAAAACAAATATCTCATGTTTTCCCTTAAAAGGGGCAGCTTAAATCGAAAAATGAAAAAAAAAAAAACCAAAAAGACAAAAAGCTTGTGTATTTCAATACTGCTGCAAGTGTCATCTTTATAAACGTTATTTTATAATGTTGTCAGGCTCGTGGTTAAGAATATTATGCTACTATAGTTTCAGTGATCTGGGATTACTTTGAAATTTATTGCAGATAAGTGAAATAGTCCTTTTTCCATTTCATTATTGTCTTTGGCCTTGCCTATATTCCTGCTATACTAGGTCTTTGTTTGCTTTTTACTTGTTGAACCAAATGTTTACAGGAGCCATGGAATGTAATGTAGATCAAGGACATAAACTCAAAGTGAAGGAGAGGAGGGGGGGGGGAAAGTGAGAGGAAGCAGGGTGGGAGGCACAGAAGGAGAGGGATGGAGGACAAAGGCATATCATCATACTCTTAGAATTCCATGAGCTCTATGGAGCCTAATAAACACTAAAAAGATAGAGAGAGACTCCAGAAGATATGGATACCATAGTTATCATTGTAATTGTGAAGTCTATTCGTCTTCACAGCTTCTACAAAACAGATGATAATATTAAATGATTGCAAAACTAGCTGCCCTACTATGCCTACCCTGTTCTTTCCCAGGTGGTAAGAGCAGAATGATAAATGCTATGTCTTTCTGTCTTATGTAAGTGTCTGCCTCCTAAGTAACTTTGTTTCTTCAATCAAACACCAGCTTTGTTTTAACATCACTGAAATCAGGTATTTCCAAATCACAAGAAGAGACAGTACCTTAGAATTCCTTTCTGATTTGCTGTCTTCAGGATCTCTTTGGGAGGTAGACTCCTTATCTACAAATGCAGTAACAGATCAACTAGTGAGAACATTTATTCACACGGAAACAATTTACATAAAGGTGTGTCTCTCTCCACTCATGAATATTGCAATGAAATGAATATTTCAATCAAATAAAATGAATAGTAAGGATGAATTTCAGAGAGGGCTGAAGCTGTTTCAGGAAGAAGTCGGTTATATTTTTAAAAAAGCCAAAGAAAACCCTCAAAATAAATGGATATCCAATTCAGAGCTACTCATTTCCGTTCATTGTATTTTAATATTAAAATTTTGATAGACATGCACTCACTACGTTTGTTATCTTTGTCCAATCCGTGATCAGAGTCCATCCCATATTTATTAACTGGCTCTAGCGGAGCAACTTGAGTGATGCCAAAACATTTTTTAATCTTCTTACCCACTACAGTTGACGTTCCTTCCTACAGAACAACAAAATACAAATTCAACAAATATATCCAATTTCTCAACCCCTCAGCTACTCATTCAGTGAGACAGGATTTACTATGTGTATCGAGTCATAGGCCCAGTCCTTGAAAAATCTAAGCATATAAACAAACAGCAGATTCTACCCCATGTTCAGTTAGAGGTTGACATGGGGTTATAGAACAGAAAAGTATAAATCACTGTATCCATCGTTGAAGTCTATATATAGTTGAAGAATAGGTGGAGAAGTGTATCCTCAATTCAATCTTGGAAGGTCAGCAAATATTGCTTATTTGGGGCTACATTTTGAAACGCAGATCAAATGAAATCAAAAGTAAGTCATGAAGGCATTCTATACAGCACAGATGAGGCAAAATATGGTATAGGCATAAACAAGGCAAATTAGCAGCCCCAGATATGGAGCTACAATGGGAACGTACTACTTGAGTAGAATGGGGTTTAGTGAGGTATGGCAGATTTAAGACCCAAGGACCAAACCAATGGTCATGCTGGAATGTGAATTCTCCCCCACTGGAATGGAAATCTACTCAATAAGCAGCTGAATTACATGACTGCAAAGATTTTTAAGGGCCCACTCTGGCAGGAAATACACAATGTACACAAATGTCTTCAGTTAGGCAATACCAGATTGGATGTACACAGAGAACTTAGAAACCACATTTTGTCAAAGGAAAAACAAACAAAAAAACAAACACTGAACACAAAACAAAAACTAGGGGGTGGGAGGTTATGGGGGATGGAGACAATCTGAAATATGTTGCATTGAAGGAATGACTTCCTACTGCACTCACCTCCAGCACAGCAAAGGAAACACCCGGTGTCCAAGAGACTGACTGAAGGAAATCTTTGGTAAGGGAGTAAGGACAACTCAAAATGGCAACAGGCTCAGAGAGCCAGCACAGAGAGAGCAAGAACAAAGTTGTGAGGCGATTATGTTTACAATAACCTAACACACACCGCATGAGCAAACAGAAGAATCCTACAACCTGCAATCATAAAGTAACACGAAGGAACGAAACATCTTAGTGGTCCTGTTTTGTTCAATACACATAATATACATGTATTGAATACCACACTGTGGCCCTTAAATGTGTCATATTTAGTCACTCAAGAATTTTGAAAAGAAATGGGAATAGACAATATATAGTCATATATATATATAATGCATTGAAATACAACACTGTGGCCCATAAATGTGTCATATTTAGGATATACATAGACAATAGAATCAGAGGGAGAGAGCGAAAGGGAGAGATCAGACAGAATCCTGTAGAGGGTTTCATTATTCATATTTCTGCAAAATCCAGTCTAGGGTTTTGTAAAATCAGGAGCTGGGGACTCAGTCAATTTCTCCCAATGGGTAGCAAAGACTGAATTATTAATCCATGGAAGCCTGTCACAGTGCCTCCTGGCTGAAAGTTAGAATTAGGCACAGGAAAAGGACAGAAAGCCATCCTAGGTGTGAGGTAGATAGCTCATCTGACTTCTTCACCACTGGGCCAAGAGTTTAGCTCCGCATTCTTTTTTCCTAGGTCCTAAAGGCAAGAAAGTTGGCTGAAGTGAGTGTCCAGGTAGCCCCCAAATCTCGCCTTCATGTAACTTCAGACATGGGTAAAGAGAAGCTTATACTACAAGGTGTGAACTCTTTCCCAGATCAGAAATATCTTCAGCCAGTATTTCCCAGATGAGAAATATCTTCAAGTACATTTGAAGAAACAACAAATCTAGTTCAGAAATGGGCAAAGCACTTCAACAGACATGTCTGAAAAGAGATACAATGGCAACAAACATGAAAAATTGATCAACATCAACACCCTCCTAGGAAAAACCAATCAATGCCTTAATGAGATATCACCCCTGTAACTCTCAGGATGGCTAAAAGTCAAAAGAAGTAACAAGAACTAGCAAGGATGTGCAGTAAGGTGGACACCTGTACATTGTTGGTGGAAATGTCAATTAGTCCTGCTATTGTCTACAGAAGTATGGAGATTCTTTAAGAACTAGTAATAGAAATGCCATATGATCTAGCAATCCCACCTCTGCGTATACACCTAAAGACAGGAAGGTACTGTATTGAGGATATCTGTGCACCACCATATCATAGCTGCAGTGTTCACTAAAGGCAAAAGAGGAAACCAAAGTCCCCTTTTGAAGATGAATGGATAGAGAAAACGTGGCTCATGTAAACAGTGTAAAAGTATTCAGTCATTTAAAAGAATGAAATTCTGGCATTTGCACCAAAATGAATGCCACTGGATGTAGGGGGAAAGAAGCTGGACACAGAAAAACAAATATCTCATGTTTTCCCTTAAAAGGGGCAGCTTAAATCGAAAAATGAAAAAAAAAAAAAGACAAAAAGCTTGTGTATTTCAATACTGCTGCAAGTGTCATCTTTATAAACGTTATTTTATAATGTTGTCAGGCTCGTGGTTAAGAATATTATGCTACTATAGTTTCAGTGATCTGGGATTACTTTGAAATTTATTGCAGATAAGTGAAATAGTCCTTTTTCCATTTCATTATTGTCTTTGGCCTTGCCTATATTCCTGCTATACTAGGTCTTTGTTTGCTTTTTACTTGTTGAACCAAATGTTTACAGGAGCCATGGAATGTAATGTAGATCAAGGACATAAACTCAAAGTGAAGGAGAGGAGGGGGGGGGGAAAGTGAGAGGAAGCAGGGTGGGAGGCACAGAAGGAGAGGGATGGAGGACAAAGGCATATCATCATACTCTTAGAATTCCATGAGCTCTATGGAGCCTAATAAACACTAAAAAGATAGAGACTCCAGAAGATATGGATACCATAGTTATCATTGTAATTGTGAAGTCTATTCGTCTTCACAGCTTCTACAAAACAGATGATAATATTAAATGATTGCAAAACAAACTGCCCTACTATGCCTACCCTGTTCTTTCCCAGGTGGTAAGAGCAGAATGATAAATGCTATGTCTTTCTGTCTTATGTAAGTGTCTGCCTCCTAAGTAACTTTGTTTCTTCAATCAAACACCAGCTTTGTTTTAACATCACTGAAATCAGGTATTTCCAAATCACAAGAAGAGACAGTACCTTAGAATTCCTTTCTGATTTGCTGTCTTCAGGATCTCTTTGGGAGGTAGACTCCTTATCTACAAATGCAGTAACAGATCAACTAGTGAGAACATTTATTCACACGGAAACAATTTACATAAAGGTGTGTCTCTCTCCACTCATGAATATTGCAATGAAATGAATATTTCAATCAAATAAAATGAATAGTAAGGATGAATTTCAGAGAGGGCTGAAGCTGTTTCAGGAAGAAGTCGGTTATATTTTTAAAAAAACCAAAGAAAACCCTCAAAATAAATGGATATCCAATTCAGAGCTACTCATTTCCGTTCATTGTATTTTAATATTAAAATTTTGATAGACATGCACTCACTACGTTTGTTATCTTTGTCCAATCCGTGATCAGTGTCCATCCCATATTTATTAACTGGCTCTAGCGGAGCAACTTGAGTGATGCCAAAACGTTTTTTAATCTTCTTACCCACTACAGTTGACGTTCCTTCCTACAGAACAACAAAATACAAATTCAACAAATATATCCAATTTCTCAACCCCTCAGCTACTCATTCAGTGAGACAGGATTTACTATGTGTATCGAGTCATAGGCCCAGTCCTTGAAAAATCTAAGCATATAAACAAACAGCAGATTCTACCCCATGTTCAGTTAGAGGTTGACATGGGGAAATAGAACAGAAAAGTATAAATCACTGTATCCATCGTTGAAGTCTATATGTAGTTGAAGAATAGGCGGAGAAGTGTATCCTCAATTCAATCTTGGAAGGTCAGCAAATATTGCTTATTTGGGGCTACATTTTGAAACGCAGATCAAATGAAATCAAAAGTAAGTCATGAAGGCATTCTATACAGCACAGATGAGGCAAAATATGGTATAGGCATAAACAAGGCAAATTAGCAGCCCCAGATATGGAGCTACAATGGGAACGTACTACTTGAGTAGAATGGGGTTTAGTGAGGTATGGCAGATTTAAGACCCAAGGACCAAACCAATGGTCATGCTGGAATGTGAATTCTCCCCCACTGGAATGGAAATCTACTCAATAAGCAGCTGAATTACATGACTGCAAAGATTTTTAAGGGCCCACTCTGGCAGGAAATACACAATGTACACAAATGTCTTCAGTTAGGCAATACCAGATTGGATGTACACAGAGAACTTAGAAACCACATTTTGTCAAAGGAAAAACAAACAAAAAAACAAACACTGAACACAAAACAAAAACTAGGGGGTGGGAGGTTATGGGGGATGGAGACAATCTGAAATATGTTGCATTGAAGGAATGACTTCCTACTGCACTCACCTCCAGCACAGCAAAGGAAACACCCGGTGTCCAAGAGACTGACTGAAGGAAATCTTTGGTAAGGGAGTAAGGACAACTCAAAATGGCAACAGGCTCAGAGAGCCAGCACAGAGAGAGCAAGAACAAAGTTGTGAGGCGATTATGTTTACAATAACCTAACACACACCGCATGAGCAAACAGAAGAATCCTACAACCTGCAATCATAAAGTAACACGAAGGAACGAAACATCTTAGTGGTCCTGTTTTGTTCAATACACATAATATACATGTATTGAATACCACACTGTGGCCCTTAAATGTGTCATATTTAGTCACTCAAGAATTTTGAAAAGAAATGGGAATAGACAATATATAGTCATATATATATATATAATGCATTGAAATACAACACTGTGGCCCATAAATGTGTCATATTTAGGATATACATAGACAATAGAATCAGAGGGAGAGAGCGAAAGGGAGAGATCAGACAGAATCCTGTAGAGGGTTTCATTATTCATATTTCTGCAAAATCCAGTCTAGGGTTTTGTAAAATCAGGAGCTGGGGACTCAGTCAATTTCTCCCAGTGGGTAGCAAAGACTGAATTATTAATCCATGGAAGCCTGTCACAGTGCCTCCTGGCTGAAAGTTAGAATTAGGCACAGGAAAAGGACAGAAAGCCATCCTAGGTGTGAGGTAGATAGCTCATCTGACTTCTTCACCACTGGGCCAAGAGTTTAGCTCCGCATTCTTTTTTCCTAGGTCCTAAAGGCAAGAAAGTTGGCTGAAGTGAGTGTCCAGGTAGCCCCCAAATCTCGCCTTCATGTAACTTCAGACATGGGTAAAGAGAAGCTTATACTACATAGGTGTGAACTCTTTCCCAGATCAGAAATATCTTCAGCCAGTATTTCCCAGATGAGAAATATCTTCAAGTACATTTGAAGAAACAACAAATCTAGTTCAGAAATGGGCAAAGCACTTCAACAGACATGTCTGAAAAGAGATACAATGGCAACAAACATGAAAAATTGATCAACATCAACACCCTCCTAGGAAAAACCAATCAATGCCTTAATGAGATATCACCCCTGTAACTCTCAGGATGGCTAAAAGTCAAAAGAAGTAACAAGAACTAGCAAGGATGTGCAGTAAGGTGGACACCTGTACATTGTTGGTGGAAATGTCAATTAGTCCTGCTATTGTCTACAGAAGTATGGAGATTCTTTAAGAACTAGTAATAGAAATGCCATATGATCTAGCAATCCCACCTCTGCGTATACACCTAAAGACAGGAAGGTACTGTATTGAGGATATCTGTGCACCACCATATCATAGCTGCAGTGTTCACTAAAGGCAAAAGAGGAAACCAAAGTCCCCTTTTGAAGATGAATGGATAGAGAAAACGTGGCTCATGTAAACAGTGTAAGAGTATTCAGTCATTTAAAAGAATGAAATTCTGGCATTTGCACCAAAATGAATGCCACTGGATGTAGGGGGAAAGAAGCTGGACACAGAAAAACAAATATCTCATGTTTTCCCTTAAAAGGGGCAGCTTAAATCGAAAAATGAAAAAAAAAAAAAGACAAAAAGCTTGTGTATTTCAATACTGCTGCAAGTGTCATCTTTATAAACGTTATTTTATAATGTTGTCAGGCTCGTGGTTAAGAATATTATGCTACTATAGTTTCAGTGATCTGGGATTACTTTGAAATTTATTGCAGATAAGTGAAATAGTCCTTTTTCCATTTCATTATTGTCTTTGGCCTTGCCTATATTCCTGCTATACTAGGTCTTTGTTTGCTTTTTACTTGTTGAACCAAATGTTTACAGGAGCCATGGAATGTAATGTAGATCAAGGACATAAACTCAAAGTGAAGGAGGGGGGGGGGGGAAGTGAGAGGAAGCAGGGTGGGAGGCACAGAAGGAGAGGGATGGAGGACAAAAGCATATCATCATACTCTTAGAATTCCATGAGCTCTATGGAGCCTAACAAACACTAAAAAGATAGAGAGAGACTCCAGAAGATATGGATACCATAGTTATCATTGTAATTGTGAAGTCTATTCGTCTTCACAGCTTCTACAAAACAGATGATAATATTAAATGATTGCAAAACAAACTGCCCTACTATGCCTACCCTGTTCTTTCCCAGGTGGTAAGAGCAGAATGATAAATGCTATGTCTTTCTGTCTTATGTAAGTGTCTGCCTCCTAAGTAACTTTGTTTCTTCAATCAAACACCAGCTTTGTTTTAACATCACTGAAATCAGGTATTTCCAAATCACAAGAAGAGACAGTACCTTAGAATTCCTTTCTGATTTGCTGTCTTCAGGATCTCTTTGGGAGGTAGACTCCTTATCTACAAATGCAGTAACAGATCAACTAGTGAGAACATTTATTCACACGGAAACAATTTACATAAAGGTGTGTCTCTCTCCACTCATGAATATTGCAATGAAATGAATATTTCAATCAAATAAAATGAATAGTAAGGATGAATTTCAGAGAGGGCTGAAGCTGTTTCAGGAAGAAGTCGGTTATATTTTTAAAAAAGCCAAAGAAAACCCTCAAAATAAATGGATATCCAATTCAGAGCTACTCATTTCCGTTCATTGTATTTTAATATTAAAATTTTGATAGACATGCACTCACTACGTTTGTTATCTTTGTCCAATCCGTGATCAGTGTCCATCCCATATTTATTAACTGGCTCTAGCGGAGCAACTTGAGTGATGCCAAAACGTTTTTTAATCTTCTTACCCACTACAGTTGACGTTCCTTCCTACAGAACAACAAAATACAAATTCAACAAATATATCCAATTTCTCAACCCCTCAGCTACTCATTCAGTGAGACAGGATTTACTATATGTATCGAGTCATAGGCCCAGTCCTTGAAAAATCTAAGCATATAAACAAACAGCAGATTCTACCCCATGTTCAGTTAGAGGTTGACATGGGGAAATAGAACAGAAAAGTATAAATCACTGTATCCATCGTTGAAGTCTATATGTAGTTGAAGAATAGGCGGAGAAGTGTATCCTCAATTCAATCTTGGAAGGTCAGCAAATATTGCTTATTTGGGGCTACATTTTGAAACGCAGATCAAATGAAATCAAAAGTAAGTCATGAAGGCATTCTATACAGCACAGATGAGGCAAAATATGGTATAGGCATAAACAAGGCAAATTAGCAGCCCCAGATATGGAGCTACAATGGGAACGTACTACTTGAGTAGAATGGGGTTTAGTGAGGTATGGCAGATTTAAGACCCAAGGACCAAACCAATGGTCATGCTGGAATGTGAATTCTCCCCCACTGGAATGGAAATCTACTCAATAAGCAGCTGAATTACATGACTGCAAAGATTTTTAAGGGCCCACTCTGGCAGGAAATACACAATGTACACAAATGTCTTCAGTTAGGCAATACCAGATTGGATGTACACAGAGAACTTAGAAACCACATTTTGTCAAAGGAAAAACAAACAAAAAAACAAACACTGAACACAAAACAAAAACTAGGGGGTGGGAGGTTATGGGGGATGGAGACAATCTGAAATATGTTGCATTGAAGGAATGACTTCCTACTGCACTCACCTCCAGCACAGCAAAGGAAACACCCGGTGTCCAAGAGACTGACTGAAGGAAATCTTTGGTAAGGGAGTAAGGACAACTCAAAATGGCAACAGGCTCAGAGAGCCAGCACAGAGAGAGCAAGAACAAAGTTGTGAGGCGATTATGTTTACAATAACCTAACACACACCGCATGAGCAAACAGAAGAATCCTACAACCTGCAATCATAAAGTAACACGAAGGAACGAAACATCTTAGTGGTCCTGTTTTGTTCAATACACACAATATACATGTATTGAATACCACACTGTGGCCCTTAAATGTGTCATATTTAGTCACTCAAGAATTTTGAAAAGAAATGGGAATAGACAATATATAGTCATATATATATATATAATGCATTGAAATACAACACTGTGGCCCATAAATGTGTCATATTTAGGATATACATAGACAATAGAATCAGAGGGAGAGAGCGAAAGGGAGAGATCAGACAGAATCCTGTAGAGGGTTTCATTATTCATATTTCTGCAAAATCCAGTCCAGGGTTTTGTAAAATCAGGAGCTGGGGACTCAGTCAATTTCTCCCAATGGGTAGCAAAGACTGAATTATTAATCCATGGAAGCCTGTCACAGTGCCTCCTGGCTGAAAGTTAGAATTAGGCACAGGAAAAGGACAGAAAGCCATCCTAGGTGTGAGGTAGATAGCTCATCTGACTTCTTCACCACTGGGCCAAGAGTTTAGCTCCGCATTCTTTTTTCCTAGGTCCTAAAGGCAAGAAAGTTGGCTGAAGTGAGTGTCTAGGTAGCCCCCAAATCTCGCCTTCATGTAACTTCAGACATGGGTAAAGAGAAGCTTATACTACATAGGTGTGAACTCTTTCCCAGATCAGAAATATCTTCAGCCAGTATTTCCCAGATGAGAAATATCTTCAAGTACATTTGAAGAAACAACAAATCTAGTTCAGAAATGGGCAAAGCACTTCAACAGACATGTCTGAAAAGAGATACAATGGCAACAAACATGAAAAATTGATCAACATCAACACCCTCCTAGGAAAAACCAATCAATGCCTTAATGAGATATCACCCCTGTAACTCTCAGGATGGCTAAAAGTCAAAAGAAGTAACAAGAACTAGCAAGGATGTGCAGTAAGGTGGACACCTGTACATTGTTGGTGGAAATGTCAATTAGTCCTGCTATTGTCTACAGAAGTATGGAGATTCTTTAAGAACTAGTAATAGAAATGCCATATGATCTAGCAATCCCACCTCTGCGTATACACCTAAAGACAGGAAGGTACTGTATTGAGGATATCTGTGCACCACCATATCATAGCTGCAGTGTTCACTAAAGGCAAAAGAGGAAACCAAAGTCCCCTTTTGAAGATGAATGGATAGAGAAAACGTGGCTCATGTAAACAGTGTAAGAGTATTCAGTCATTTAAAAGAATGAAATTCTGGCATTTGCACCAAAATGAATGCCACTGGATGTAGGGGGAAAGAAGCTGGACACAGAAAAACAAATATCTCATGTTTTCCCTTAAAAGGGGCAGCTTAAATCGAAAAATGAAAAAAAAAAAAAGACAAAAAGCTTGTGTATTTCAATACTGCTGCAAGTGTCATCTTTATAAACGTTATTTTATAATGTTGTCAGGCTCGTGGTTAAGAATATTATGCTACTATAGTTTCAGTGATCTGGGATTACTTTGAAATTTATTGCAGATAAGTGAAATAGTCCTTTTTCCATTTCATTATTGTCTTTGGCCTTGCCTATATTCCTGCTATACTAGGTCTTTGTTTGCTTTTTACTTGTTGAACCAAATGTTTACAGGAGCCATGGAATGTAATGTAGATCAAGGACATAAACTCAAAGTGAAGGAGGGGGGGGGGGGAAGTGAGAGGAAGCAGGGTGGGAGGCACAGAAGGAGAGGGATGGAGGACAAAAGCATATCATCATACTCTTAGAATTCCATGAGCTCTATGGAGCCTAACAAACACTAAAAAGATAGAGAGAGACTCCAGAAGATATGGATACCATAGTTATCATTGTAATTGTGAAGTCTATTCGTCTTCACAGCTTCTACAAAACAGATGATAATATTAAATGATTGCAAAACAAACTGCCCTACTATGCCTACCCTGTTCTTTCCCAGGTGGTAAGAGCAGAATGATAAATGCTATGTCTTTCTGTCTTATGTAAGTGTCTGCCTCCTAAGTAACTTTGTTTCTTCAATCAAACACCAGCTTTGTTTTAACATCACTGAAATCAGGTATTTCCAAATCACAAGAAGAGACAGTACCTTAGAATTCCTTTCTGATTTGCTGTCTTCAGGATCTCTTTGGGAGGTAGACTCCTTATCTACAAATGCAGTAACAGATCAACTAGTGAGAACATTTATTCACACGGAAACAATTTACATAAAGGTGTGTCTCTCTCCACTCATGAATATTGCAATGAAATGAATATTTCAATCAAATAAAATGAATAGTAAGGATGAATTTCAGAGAGGGCTGAAGCTGTTTCAGGAAGAAGTCGGTTATATTTTTAAAAAAGCCAAAGAAAACCCTCAAAATAAATGGATATCCAATTCAGAGCTACTCATTTCCGTTCATTGTATTTTAATATTAAAATTTTGATAGACATGCACTCACTACGTTTGTTATCTTTGTCCAATCCGTGATCAGTGTCCATCCCATATTTATTAACTGGCTCTAGCGGAGCAACTTGAGTGATGCCAAAACGTTTTTTAATCTTCTTACCCACTACAGTTGACGTTCCTTCCTACAGAACAACAAAATACAAATTCAACAAATATATCCAATTTCTCAACCCCTCAGCTACTCATTCAGTGAGACAGGATTTACTATATGTATCGAGTCATAGGCCCAGTCCTTGAAAAATCTAAGCATATAAACAAACAGCAGATTCTACCCCATGTTCAGTTAGAGGTTGACATGGGGAAATAGAACAGAAAAGTATAAATCACTGTATCCATCGTTGAAGTCTATATGTAGTTGAAGAATAGGCGGAGAAGTGTATCCTCAATTCAATCTTGGAAGGTCAGCAAATATTGCTTATTTGGGGCTACATTTTGAAACGCAGATCAAATGAAATCAAAAGTAAGTCATGAAGGCATTCTATACAGCACAGATGAGGCAAAATATGGTATAGGCATAAACAAGGCAAATTAGCAGCCCCAGATATGGAGCTACAATGGGAACGTACTACTTGAGTAGAATGGGGTTTAGTGAGGTATGGCAGATTTAAGACCCAAGGACCAAACCAATGGTCATGCTGGAATGTGAATTCTCCCCCACTGGAATGGAAATCTACTCAATAAGCAGCTGAATTACATGACTGCAAAGATTTTTAAGGGCCCACTCTGGCAGGAAATACACAATGTACACAAACGTCTTCAGTTAGGCAATACCAGATTGGATGTACACAGAGAACTTAGAAACCACATTTTGTCAAAGGAAAAACAAACAAACAAACAAACACTGAACACAAAACAAAAACTAGGGGGTGGGAGGTTATGGGGGATGGAGACAATCTGAAATATGTTGCATTGAAGGAATGACTTCCTACTGCACTCACCTCCAGCACAGCAAAGGAAACACCCGGTGTCCAAGAGACTGACTGAAGGAAATCTTTGGTAAGGGAGTAAGGACAACTCAAAATGGCAATAGGCTCAGAGAGCCAGCACAGAGAGAGCAAGAACAAAGTTGTGAGGCGATTATGTTTACAATAACCTAACACACACCGCATGAGCAAACAGAAGAATCCTACAACCTGCAATCATAAAGTAACACGAAGGAACGAAACATCTTAGTGGTCCTGTTTTGTTCAATACACACAATATACATATATTGAATACCACACTGTGGCCCTTAAATGTGTCATATTTAGTCACTCAAGAATTTTGAAAAGAAATGGGAATAGACAATATATAGTCATATATATATATATAATGCATTGAAATACAACACTGTGGCCCATAAATGTGTCATACTTAGGATATACATAGACAATAGAATCAGAGGGAGAGAGCGAAAGGGAGAGATCAGACAGAATCCTGTAGAGGGTTTCATTATTCATATTTCTGCAAAATCCAGTCTAGGGTTTTGTAAAATCAGGAGCTGGGGACTCAGTCAATTTCTCCTAGTGGGTAGCAAAGACTGAATTATTAATCCATGGAAGCCTGTCACAGTGCCTCCTGGCTGAAAGTTAGAATTAGGCACAGGAAAAGGACAGAAAGCCATCCTAGGTGTGAGGTAGATAGCTCATCTGACTTCTTCACCACTGGGCCAAGAGTTTAGCTCCGCATTCTTTTTTCCTAGGTCCTAAAGGCAAGAAAGTTGGCTGAAGTGAGTGTCTAGATAGCCCCCAAATCTCGCCTTCATGTAACTTCAGACATGGGTAAAGAGAAGCTTATACTACATAGGTGTGAACTCTTTCCCAGATCAGAAATATCTTCAGCCAGTATTTCCCAGATGAGAAATATCTTCAAGTACATTTGAAGAAACAACAAATCTAGTTCAGAAATGGGCAAAGCACTTCAACAGACATGTCTGAAAAGAGATACAATGGCAACAAACATGAAAAATTGATCAACATCAACACCCTCCTAGGAAAAACCAATCAATGCCTTAATGAGATATCACCCCTGTAACTCTCAGGATGGCTAAAAGTCAAAAGAAGTAACAAGAACTAGCAAGGATGTGCAGTAAGGTGGACACCTGTACATTGTTGGTGGAAATGTCAATTAGTCCTGCTATTGTCTACAGAAGTATGGAGATTCTTTAAGAACTAGTAATAGAAATGCCATATGATCTAGCAATCCCACCTCTGCGTATACACCTAAAGACAGGAAGGTACTGTATTGAGGATATCTGTGCACCACCATATCATAGCTGCAGTGTTCACTAAAGGCAAAAGAGGAAACCAAAGTCCCCTTTTGAAGATGAATGGATAGAGAAAACGTGGCTCATGTAAACAGTGTAAGAGTATTCAGTCATTTAAAAGAATGAAATTCTGGCATTTGCACCAAAATGAATGCCACTGGATGTAGGGGGAAAGAAGCTGGACACAGAAAAACAAATATCTCATGTTTTCCCTTAAAAGGGGCAGCTTAAATCGAAAAATGAAAAAAAAAAAACAAAAAAAAACCAAAAAAGACAAAAAGCTTGTGTATTTCAATACTGCTGCAAGTGTCATCTTTATAAACGTTATTTTATAATGTTGTCAAGCTCGTGGTTAAGAATATTATGCTACTATAGTTTCAGTGATCTGGGATTACTTTGAAATTTATTGCAGATAAGTGAAATAGTCCTTTTTCCATTTCATTATTGTCTTTGGCCTTGCCTATATTCCTGCTATACTAGGTCTTTGTTTGCTTTTTACTTGTTGAACCAAATGTTTACAGGAGCCATGGAATGTAATGTAGATCAAGGACATAAACTCAAAGCGAAGGAGAGGAGGGGGGGGGAAAGTGAGAGGAAGCAGGGTGGGAGGCACAGAAGGAGAGGGATGGAGGACAAAGGCATATCATTATACTGTTAGAATTCCATGAGCTCTATGGAGCCTAATAAACACTAAAAAGATAGATAGAGACTCCAGAAGATATGGATACCATAGTTATCATTGTAATTGTGAAGTCTATTCGTCTTCACAGCTTCTACAAAACAGATGATAATATTAAATGATTGCAAAACTAGCTGCCCTACTATGCCTACCCTGTTCTTTCCCAGGTGGTAAGAGCAGAATGATAAATGCTATGTCTTTCTGTCTTATGTAAGTGTCTGCCTCCTAAGTAACTTTGTTTCTTCAATCAAACACCAGCTTTGTTTTAACATCACTGAAATCAGGTATTTCCAAATCACAAGAAGAGACAGTACCTTAGAATTCCTTTCTGATTTGCTGTCTTCAGGATCTCTTTGGGAGATAGACTCCTTATCTACAAATGCAGTAACAGATCAACTAGTGAGAACATTTATTCATACGGAAACAATTTACATAAAGGTGTGTCTCTCTCCACTCATGAATATTGCAATGAAATGAATATTTCAATCAAATAAAATGAATAGTAAGGATGAATTTCAGAGAGGGCTGAAGCTGTTTCAGGAAGAAGTCGGTTATATTTTTAAAAAAGCCAAAGAAAACCCTCAAAATAAATGGATATCCAATTCAGAGCTACTCATTTCCGTTCATTGTATTTTAATATTAAAATTTTGATAGACATGCACTCACTACGTTTGTTATCTTTGTCCAATCCGTGATCAGAGTCCATCCCATATTTATTAACTGGCTCTAGCGGAGCAACTTGAGTGATGCCAAAACGTTTTTTAATCTTCTTACCCACTACAGTTGACGTTCCTTCCTACAGAACAACAAGATACAAATTCAACAAATATATCCAATTTCTCAACCCCTCAGCTACTCATTCAGTGAGACAGGATTTACTATGTGTATCGAGTCATAGGCCCAGTCCTTGAAAAATCTAAGCATATAAACAAACAGCAGATTCTACCCCATGTTCAGTTAGAGGTTGACATGGGGAAATAGAACAGAAAAGTATAAATCACTGTATCCATCGTTGAAGTCTATATATAGTTGAAGAATAGGCGGAGAAGTGTATCCTCAATTCAATCTTGGAAGGTCAGCAAATATTGCTTATTTGGGGCTACATTTTGAAACGCAGATCAAATGAAATCAAAAGTAAGTCATGAAGGCATTCTATACAGCACAGATGAGGCAAAATATGGTATAGGCATAAACAAGGCAAATTAGCAGCCCCAGATATGGAGCTACAATGGGAACGTACTACTTGAGTAGAATGGGGTTTAGTGAGGTATGGCAGATTTAAGACCCAAGGACCAAACCAATGGTCATGCTGGAATGTGAATTCTCCCCCACTGGAATGGAAATCTACTCAATAAGCAGCTGAATTACATGACTGCAAAGATTTTTAAGGGCCCACTCTGGCAGGAAATACACAATGTACACAAACGTCTTCAGTTAGGCAATACCAGATTGGATGCACACAGAGAACTTAGAAACCACATTTTGTCAAAGGAAAAACAAACAAAAAAACAAACACTGAACACAAAACAAAAACTAGAGGGTGGGAGGTTATGGGGGATGGAGACAATCTGAAATATGTTGCATTGAAGGAATGACTTCCTACTGCACTCACCTCCAGCACAGCAAAGGAAACACCCGGTGTCCAAGAGACTGACTGAAGGAAATCTTTGGTAAGGGAGTAAGGACACTCAAAATGGCAATAGGCTCAGAGAGCCAGCACAGAGAGAGCAAGAACAAAGTTGTGAGGCGATTATGTTTACAATAACCTAACACACACCGCATGAGCAAACAGAAGAATCCTACAACCTGCAATCATAAGGTAACACGAAGGAACGAAACATCTTAGTGGTCCTGTTTTTTTCAATACACACAATATACATGTATTGAATACCACACTGTGGCCCTTAAATGTGTCATATTTAGTCACTCAAGAATTTTCAAAAGAAATGGGAATAGACAAAATCTCTCAGAAAAAGCATATAATGATAAGAAAATACATATAAATAAATATTTGTAAAATATTAAAATAATATAATTAAATAGTGTAAACCTAAACTGAATTCTGAAATTTGGAAAACCAAAATAAAAAGGCAGAACCTATGAGATTTAATTTTTCAATTACCTATTTCTATATATGTTTGCAGCATACAAAATTTCATATTTCTACATTTGTTTCAAGAATTTAAAATAAAATTTTAATTTATAAATTGAAATATAACATACATTTCTTACTATAGTGAGTTTATGTGCTTCTGGAATTTTATGGTAATATCCATTTTTCAAATCTGTTAAAAATATAGTTCTATGAAAAAATATAAGAGGCTATAGGAGGAGTGTTTTTCAAAAGCCTTGATTGCTTTAAATATCACAAAACATAGTCCTGAGAGTCAGTACTCTGATTAAGTAGGTTGAGCTGCCAGACTTTTCCTTTTGTATTTTAAAAAATTATCTCAGCTTTTCACAAAAAATAAGGAGACAGAAGGAAACAGGGAAGAAGAGAAAATGAAATAGAGTGGCCTAGAGAAGCAGGCCTACAGAGGTGCCATCTGCTAATTCACTCTCCAAAGCCTGTAAGGGCCAGGGCTCAGCCACACCAATGCCAGGACCTGAGTACTCCAACCATTTTTTTTTCTCAGAACTTTTACTTATGGGCAAACAGGTTGAGTCAAATGACAACGTAGTCAGGATATCCTTTCTTTGTGTAATGTTCAAACAATAGTAAGCAAATACATGTGTGAGGTACATATGCTACTCTTTTCCAAATAGGCATATCTTCAAAGTTATAAAAATCTCTACAAAGAGATAAATAGGGAGTCATGTTTTAGCTCCTAAAATGTGACATTCATTTCACATTACGTTTTCCACAAGTGACAATATAAATATCACCATGATTATGGCTGTCTCATGGTGTAATGGTGTTATGGCCAGGGGGACTCTATCTCGCTGAGGAAAGTAAGCAGAAGGCTCTAAGATTCCCACCATCATGGCAGAGCAGTGGCCTTAACTACAGAATTCCACAATCCTCAGTTTTCATTTACCTAGAAAGCTGACTGTGACTGAGGGCCTTCTTTGCCCTAAGAAAGACTCCATTTTGCCTCTTTCCAAATCCCCAGACCCGAGTGGTCACAGAAACACTGTGGCTATCCTCTACTCTGTCTTGGGGACAGCAAGTAGCCCTGATGCTACCAGGAGTCCCCAGATTCCACCTCCCACCTGCCCCTGCCCACATCAGAGCCAGGCTGCTTTACAGGGCAGACAGCAGGTCCCTGCCTGTGGGCTGAATTGCTGGGCACAAGCTTCAGGGCTCTGTCTTCTGCCTCTGTTTTTAAAAAGACAGAAGAAACAAGCACTGCATTCTAGATTTGGACATCACTTAGTGCTTATATTTAAAATATTGTAACAAGAGACAGTACCTCAGGGTCCGAAGTTGATTCTTTAGCTTCATCTTCTGCTCCTAAAGTAAACACCATTTCTATAAGAGGTAGTCATAGATCTGATAATAAACATTATTATGAATTCTAAATATACATACACAGATGGGATCAGGCGCATTCAGGGTGGTATGGCCATAGATTATCTTCCAGAGTGGCTATACTATTTTGCGTATGGAAGAGCAATGAATGAGAATCCCTATTGCTCTATTTCCTTATCTGCAATCACTGTTGCCATTGTTGAAATCCCTAACAGTTCATGATGTTCAGAATCACTTCTTAAGTTCACTTGTCATCTGTGTATCTTCCATGGGAAGGTGTTTGTTCCACTATTTTTCCTATTTTTAAGTCTGTTTGTTGTTCTTTAAATTTAGCTTTAAGAGTTCTCTAAACAGTTTGGATAACAGTTGTGTTTTTTTTTTAAATATATCTTTTGCAAATATTTTCTTCCTGGTTATTTATTATACCCTTGGCGGTATATTGGAAGAACTAAAATTTTGTTTCTTATTACTATTCACTTTTCATGAGCATAGAAACTGAGAATAACTGGTCTTTTTTTTTTTTTTTTTTGACAGGCAGAGTGGACAGTGAGAGAGAGAGACAGAGAGAAAGGTCTTCCTTTGCCATTGGTTCACCCTCCAATGGCCGCCGCGGTCATCCGATGGCAGGAGCCAGGAGCCAGGTGCTTTTCCTGGTCTCCCATGGGGTGCAGGGCCCAAGCACTTGGGCCATCCTCCACTGCACTCCCGGGCCACAGCAGAGAGCTGGCCTGGAAGAGGGGCAACCGGGACAGAATCCGGTGCCCCGACCGGGACTAGAACCCGGTGTGCCGGCGCCGCAAGGCGGAGGCTTAGCCTGTTGAGCCACGGCGCCGGCCTGAGAATAACTGGTCTTTACAACTTGTTCACCCTGAAGATGCTTATGTAAATCTCATCCATGGCTGCCATACATTTCCTTACCTCAAGGCAATGAACACTGTCACCTACGGTAAGCTAGAAAGGTATATAATTTATCTTACACTGCCTGCTTTCAGTTTATAGACCAAGCTATGTCATGCCAAAATGCAATCTTAATTATGCAGCATAGAAATCACTTTAAAAGGCCTGTTGTTTCCATCACCCTAAAATAATACCAAGAGTCCCTAGAACCATCTGAAATAAAGTCCAATTTATCAATTTAAAAAATATGCTAATTTATATTTTAATTTAACTCTGGATTTTCTAATCATTAAATTGATCCGTTCTACTATTTCTATGCCATGCCATCATGTGGTTATCCCCAGAGCTTTACTCTATGATTCAGTCCTGAGAAAAGCAAATTTTTCTTGTTGTGCTTTTCTTCCTCAAAATGTTCCAGTAAATGTACATACATTAAAGCCTCATTAAAGCAAAAATAAATACACACACACACACACACACACACATCTCCATGAGTAATTCAACAATATGTAAAAGTAAGAGCAAGAAAGAATTCCAAAGGGTTGAAGAAGTTTCAGGAAGACGCATTTGGTCCTATGAAGAAAGATATTAAAAAAAAACAATAAAATACATTGGGTAGCATATTTATGGCTTCACATTAAACTTCATACAATAACATTTAAATAGAAGGTTTTCATACACTGGATGGAACTGGAAATCACTATCCTAGAGAAATAAGCCAGTCACACAAAACCAAATCTCACATGCTTTGTATATGGAAGCTATAGAAAGTACAAAAACTGCATGGATGCCATATTATTTGGTCTATAATCATATTGTCTTTAATGGATTACATCAATACATCCTTCTTTCCTCACTCTGTTAGCATTGTGATGAGTCCCACATTTTTCTTACATTAATATTACTGTTTTTGAGAAAAATGTATATAAGTGCACATATATAATATATCAAATGTTGAAAATGTTCAATTTTAAAATTTACAAAAGCAA
Source organism: Sylvilagus floridanus (assembly GCA_949820135.1). Lineage (NCBI taxonomy): Eukaryota > Metazoa > Chordata > Mammalia > Lagomorpha > Leporidae > Sylvilagus > Sylvilagus floridanus. Next base: position 17,647,897 of record OX463240.1, on the reverse strand, counting down.
TTTTGATTCACTAACCACATTTGCTATCTTCATGGACTCCGTGAACACGAGCTATTCTGTCGTTATTGGGTTGCTCTTCTGGTGCACTGTGAATGATGGCAGTTGTACGTCCTGGAATTATTAAGTCTTTCTATAGGAAAAAAACACAACCTCAGCAAACATGTTCACTCAGTTGTCCCACCACCCATTCACTCACTAAGACATTTATTGTGCAAATCAAAGCATAGGCACTGTCCTAGGAAAAGAAGAGTAAGTCCACGGAAGGCACTTACTGCAGTACGTTAAAGTGGGAGTAGACATATAGTCAACAAAAACTCGGAGCAAGAAAATTAATTCCACAATAGAGCATTTTACCTTGGCAAATGAATTGAAGCCTTTCTCATATGATGTAAGCAGTTCATGATTAACATCAGGTATTTCCATAAGCCTTGTGCACAAAAATATATAAGAAAAATAGTTAAATATTTTCTATTAAAAAATCAGGGGAAACATCAACTAAACGTCTGCTAAATGATATTTTTGATACAACGAAAATTTGACTCTTGTTTTAGAAAAACTTTTCATTATCTATTTCTGCCTACACTACTCTCACCCCACTGAAATATTTGGTGAAGATAATACATCCCATAAAAAATCTGAACATCATTATACTAGCAGAAACTTTACAACTTGTTCACCCTGAAGATGCTTATGCAAATCTCATCCATGGCTGCCATACATTTCCTTACCTCAAGGCAATGAACACTGTCACCTATGGTAAGCTAGAAAGGTATATAATTTATCTTACACTGCCTGCTTTCAGTTTATAGACCAAGCTGTGTCATGCCAAAATGCAATCTTAATTCTGCAGCATAGAAATCACTTTAAAAGGCCTGTTGTTTCCATCATCCTAAAATAATACCAAGAATCCCTAGAACCATCTGAAACATTTGAAAGCTAAAGATATAAAAATCAAAGAACAAATGTGTAGCTTGTTGTTGGAAATGCCCTTCTCAGAGATATTAAGATGTTCAGTGATTTTTCCCAAATAAGTGTTGCTGTTTTCTCATTCAGGTAAACGTAAACCAGTAAGACTCTAAATCCCATATAGGTGCTTATATACTCAGAAGGGAGACACTGCTGAGAAGAGTCATGGTACCTGTACTTTTGTTTCTCTTAATGGTATCTAGCTTGCCTCCTATGAGCTCCTAACCCCAAAATAACTCTTCTGGTGTCAATCATAGTGATGTGGTTTGGGTAAGAGTTCAGGTATCAACAAAAGGCCCATGTATTTGTGGCTTGATTGCAAAGTCTTATTTAATGGATAAATGGTAATGGTCAATGGATGAAGAGTAGAAACAATTTAACTATGGTGACAAGGTGTTGGGCCTAAAGGAGGGCTTTAGGTCACCGGGGGCTTGTATTGTGAATGAAGTTCTCATGAGAGGAGTGAACTATACAACTGTGCTCTCTGCTGCTGGGTGTACCATGTTATTCTCCCTTTGTGTTCATTCCACCAACCAACATCCTCATCATGCTGCCACCTGTTCTTGGACTGGGAATCTCAAAACTTTATGCCAAAATAAATCCTATTCCTCTGTATGTTAGCCAACAGATATTTTTCTGTAAGTAATAAACAGCTGACAAACACATACAACCTCAAACATTAACATATTAAGCCTGCAAAGCACAGAACCCTGAGAAAAGGGTGGACTCAAACATACAATTGTAGGCACTACTTCCCTCTTCTAAAACACAAGCTACATTGAGTCTCAGTCATCTTGGCACAGCAAGACACATGTAGCTCTGTAGGGTTTACCAGCCAATCTTATCCCCCTCTTACCAAATACATACCAGGGAGAGACATCAGAAAATGGAAAAAAGAGGTGGGCATGAGAGGACATCTGCCCTGGACCAAGTTCTTTGCAGATCATCAACCTCCAGGCCCCTAGTGCTCAAGGGAGACTAGATTACCCCTTTGAGTGTGGGGGGCCATGAAGTAGATGATACAGCATTACAGTCTTATCTGATATGGACACTCTTCCCAGTGACTCTAAAAATCCACCTGTGCTGCAAGCATCCCATGTGGGCACTGGCTCATGTTGCAGCTACTCTTTCCAACTGTTTGCTTATGGCCTGGGAAAGCAAGGGAAAATAGCCCAAGTCCTTGGGTCCCTGCACTCATGTGAGCGCCAGGAAGAAGCTCCTCGCTCCTGGCTTTGGATTAGCTCAGCTCCAGCCACTGCAGATATCTGGGGATGAACCATGGATGGAAGATATATATATATATATGGCAGGTTTTCTTTATTGATTCATCAGTTGATGAGCATCTAGTTTGATTCCATATCTTAGCCATTGTAAATTCAGAATTTATCTGAATTGGACCTGTATCTTGATGCCACTATTGTATAAGTCTGTATCCATCCATGCTAAAGGGTAAGAGAATACATTTAGTTAGAGTAAGGCAGGCTGATATGGGTCAGTTAATTCTTTTACTACAGGGTCATAGGCCAATCAATCAACCCCTCAGCATTATAGTTGCCTAAATAGTAGGAAATAAACTATATTAACACATGCATTGCAAAACTGGTTGGACAATTATAACAAGCCACAAATGTTAAGTACACAATATCCATCTAGCCCAGAGGAGAATACATAATGCATTTCTTTGCTTTCCATTAGTTAACAAATGGTTTTAAAAATCATTAAACCCTACCTTTTTCTATATTCTCTAGAATGCTCATCATCTATTAAAGAAAAGTAAATACATTTAAATTAAAGTAATAATAGAATAATACAGAATGCTATACTATACAGCACGTTGTTACACATTGCAGCTTTGGAGCCAGGTGTTTGACACAGAAGTCATGATGCTTCTTTGATGCTCACATCATACTGGAGTGCCTGGGTCTGGGTCTCAGCTTTGCTTTCAACCTGAGCTCCCAGAGAGCCCTGAGAGGCAGGAGGTTATGGCTTAAGTAATTGGGTCCTTGTGACCCATCTGAGTCCTGCTTTTGTCTGGCCCAGCCCCAGATATTGCAGGAATTTAGGGAGTAATTGTCAGAGGGGGAAATAACACTCTCTGCCGGCTATCTATAGCTCTGCATCTCTACATTTCACATAAACTGAAAATAAAAATTAAAAAGAAAAGATGCTTTTGATCACATGTATAAATTATAGCAGAGTGATTATTAACTACATCATTGATAGCCGTTATGGAACCTTACTTCTGCTACTTTGAATTTATCAATGTAAAGTGAATAATACAATTAATTAAGATGATATGGAAAACATATGCTCTATACAAAGACTGTAGTCCAACTGAGAGACAATTGTATCACTAATAGAATAAGTATAAAAGACTGTAGGGTCCCAGTGCTATGTCACAGCAGATAAAGTCACTGCCTACAGTGCTGGCCTCCCTCATGGTTTCCAGTCCAAGTCTTGGCCGCTCCACTTCCAATCCAGCTTCCTGTTAATGGGTCTAGGAAATCAGCAATAGATGTCCCAAGTTCTTGGCCATGTAACCATGTGTGAGTAGCTGAGTTTGATTACCAACTCCATGTTCTGACTTCAGTTTGCTGCCTGTGCAAACTCAGAGAGGCAGTGAAGCTCAAGTAATCAAGCTCCTCCCAAGCATGTGGAAGACCTAGATGGAGTTCCTGACTCCTGCCTATGGCTTCCATCCAAACGAGGCCATTGTGAGCATTTGGAGGACAAATCAGTAGATGGCAGCTATGTTCTGTAAGTCTCCATGCCTCTCAGGCACAAACATACACACACACACACATATGCAGATATATATCTTTTTCTTTTTTTTTTTTAACTTTCATTTAGAATATAAATTTCCAAGGTACAACTTATGGATTACAATGGCTTCCCCCCCATACCTTCCCTCCCCTCCGCAACCCTCCCCCCTTACCCGCTCCCTCTCCCCTTTCATTCGCATCCAGATTCATTTTCAATTCTCTTTGTATACAGGAGATCAGTTTAGTATGAGTTAAGTAAAGATTTCAACCATTTGCCCTCACATAGCAACACAAAGTGAAATATACTATTTGAGTACTCGTTATAGCATTGAATCACAATGTAGAGCCCATTAAGGACAGAGATCCCACATGATATATTTTTTTAAATTGATTAATTTTTTATACAATTTCCAATTTAAAACCGAATTTTTTTCATTTTCGATTAAGAGATAAAGGGCCACAATTAGTGATTTTCTTCAAATAACAGTGCTTCAGATTATAAATATCCTACAATAAACCTCTAAAATTTCTAAATACTAGATTACTAAGAAAGATTAAGAAAAAAAAACACATACAATTAATCATTTACTTATCTGTAACTGATCTTCTGTGATCAACTATTTCTTATGTTTACATTTTTTTCCTATGTTGGGACTAGCTGGAGAAGTTTTACCTGGATTTGTATTTACAATCTTCTCGAGTACAGCATTTTCTCGAAACAACGAAATGAGTTGGTAATTTTGCCTATGTATAAGAATGAATAAAATTGTTTCAGTATTGATAAGGACAACTATCAAATGTATCAAATCCTTAGAATATTTCTGATAGTATCAAAGTTAGTACCAGAACTTACATTATGCCAACGCACTTCATAATCATATGTTCTACAATATAATTTTCTTAAACTTTTTGTTAAGATGAAAAACAGTAAGGTGAAGAAGTCCTGAATTAAAGGTGGTATAACTCAATAAATTAACTAAAATTAGCATGACATAATAAGGTATTATAAACTCAGAAGACTCAGCTCTGTAGCCAACAGGTATGGACAAGTCACTTGTTTTAACCTCAAACTCTTCTAAAGAGTAAGGATGTTCCTATGTCTTCACTAGTAGTTATAGAGATTTAATGTGTTAATATATAAAATATATAAATGCTCAATGAAATGAAGCAATGGAATACTTTGTTCTTGAAATTTACTACTGAAACTATTTTGGAATCCCGAAGAAAACCTGTAGTGTGTTTTTTCACTGTTCAGGCTACAGGAAATATCATTAGTTTCTCATTCTGGCTATTAGTTACTCCATACAGCTGTAACCATAGATACCTCATCTACTTAACACTGCAGCTACATGCATTTGTAAATATATCACTTCACTAAGTTAGGTAACATAACTGATGTGATCGTTCACACTAAGGGTACAAAACTAAGAGCTGTCAAGTACTGGGGCAGACTATTACTATTCCTTTTAAGGATTCAAACTCTGAACCAGTTGATATTTGCTAGTATGATGCTTAATGTCCCTGTTCAACTCCACCTAACTTGGAAGATCAAACTCCACTTTATTACATGGTTTCTGAGAAGTTATGCATGGGGCTTAGCTCACTTAAATCCATATAACATACTTTAGATTCAGAGAATTCTCAAGAATGGCTTGTTGTGAGGCAGAATTTAAAACTACTTTAAAAATCTGATATAAAATGCACACAATTTAGAAGATTTTCATTTTCACTATTATAGCAAACAAATCACCTTAGGTCCAACACATACTCTGGAGCACAGCAACATACATGGGACATTCCAAAAACCAAGAATATATGTGCCCAGAATATAAAGAAGCCTTAGGGTACATATCTGTGCAAAACATTAAACTCTCATCTTTTCCTACATTATCTGAATTTGTCTGACAACAGAATGGTACCAAGTAGAAACTACTAGCAAAGTCAAGAACCTTATAAAGAACACGTCATGAAGGTTTAAGGCTAAGAAGTAGATGCCACCTGAGGTTCTCATAAATAGCCTATTTTTTAGCTACATACATGCCAAAACCTAGGAAGCCAGAGTGGGGTGTTAATACTTTGTGGACAGTGACTGAGTATATAGGCATATGTAAGTCAACAAATAGACATTTTAATCTCAGGATGTAAGTGCACATCACCACGGAGACTGGGGATCTGGATCAGTAAAAGAATCCTGGTAACAAAGGTCTATCATTACTAGACTGCAGGGGCAGCTTCCCTAGCAACATGGAAACAATAAAAAATAAGAATTATTAGAACCCCATCTCTCTGACGAAGGAAGATTGCCTTGAGAACCCCATCTCTCTGAAGAAGGAAGATGGCCTTGTCAGGCTCGTGGAACTTCCTGGCTTCTTGTAAAACTCAAGAAAAAGAATTTAAGAGGCAGATCCCAGGACAAAATATTAAATTTCCTGCTAATCTGGACATTGAAGGCCTAACCAACTAAGCAGGACTATGAAGGTGTGACACTGTTGGGAGGGTCATGGCAGGGGTTATATCTGAAATGATGTGGATAAGGTGGGCAGCCGCAGGGATAAAGACCTTCAAATCTCTGAGATAAAGAATTTGTACCCATCTGTACTTCTAACTAGCCAACCTTTCTCTTTGGTTTCTTTTTGTTTTAAAGATTTATTTATTCACTTGAAAGTCAGAGTTACACAGAGACAGGAGAAGCACTAGGAGGAGGAGGAGGGGGAGAGGGAGAGGAAGGAGGAGGAGGAGGAGGAGAGGGTTTCATCTGATGGTTCACTCCCCAGTTGGCTGCAATGGCCAGAGCTGCACCGATTTGAAACCAGGATCCAGGAGCTTCCTCTGGGACTCTCATGCGGCTGCAGGGGCCCAAGGACTTGGGCCATCTTCTACTGCTTTCCCAGGCCATAGCAGAGAGCTGGATCGGAAGTGGAGCAGCCAGGAATCAAACCGGCGCCCATATGGGATGCCAACACTTCAGGTGGCAGGTTTACCCTCTACATCACAGCACCTGCCCCTCTGTTTAGTTTCTGACTGTTGAAGTAAAGGGACTCACTGCCATTCCAAAAACTGAGAGAGCTAAGTCATCTGAAAAACAAAGTACTTACACCTCAACTTCATGTTGATTACAACGTTAGCGTAAACACTTACATATTACGTTTTTGAAGAGCATAATCCCTAGCAGAATGTCCAGCAATGTCTTCAGAAAGCACATCAACCCCTCGTTCAAGAAGAATGTGTACTATGTTTTCCGAACTATACCGTCCTGCAAACATGAGGGATGTTCTAAAATAACAGAAAGAGAAATTCATTAGAAACTTCAATGAGGCTACTCAAACAGCTGAGTTGCTCTATTTTACCAAGTTAATATCTTGCCTATGTATATGTGATCATTTACTTGTATTAATGGACATAAGCATCTTGGGATATCAAATGCTCATCTCCAGAAACTATCTCCAGGGTTAAAGAGAAAGAAACAAAATAAAGCCTCTTGTCTAACTGGGGTATTCCATAGAAGTTACTAATTTGAAGTCTTTAAGGGATAGCAACACCTTTGAGATCACTTGTTTAAATCAGGCAGTTTTAAGTGAAGAACTCACTCTTACTTCCCCAGTTTTAAATGTTAAATATATCCCAGTCAGGTAAGTAAAAGCTATCTGAAAGCATAAAGCTCTTATATTATATGGCAATAATAGTCACAGCAGTTTCAGTTAGCAATGGTGACAACCACGTGTCAGCTACTGAATTACATTTTATATACGACATTATATACAACTACAGCTGAAAGATAGGATACATTACTATCCCACTTTCACTTCAGGTTAGATTTAATAGTTAATGTTCCCAAGGTTGCACACCAAACAGGTTGGACATCTGAGAATTAAGCCTTGTGCTGTATGTCTTTTCTCTTTCTCATTTATTATTTGTCATCATCAAAGGAAAAGCTTATTGAAGTAAATACATTTCTTCCCTCTTCCCATACTAATTACAAATAAAATTATAAGGATCAGGCATTTATCTTGGTATTATGACACCAATTAAGAAGTCCCCTTCCTATATCAGACTACCTGGTTTGATTCCCAGATCCAGCTTCTATGTGTAGCCTCCTACTAATACAGACCCCGGAAGACATTAGTTATATTCAGCTTAGATAATTAGATTCCTGCAACTACATGAAAGTCTTTATTACATTCTTAGCTCCAAGCTTCAATCTGGCCCAGCCTGAACTGTTGCAGGTATTTGAGCAGTGAAACTGAAGTGAGAGAGTTCTAATTCTCTCTCTCTTTCTCTAATCTCTCTCTCTCATAGAATTTTTTAAAAACCATGCTTTTAAAAATATCAAATATCAAAATAAAGCAGAATGAAAAACTGATAAAATCATACTATCTGCTAATAACTACCTACAGTCGCTTAGGTATAACTTAACATCAATATACTTTGAAGAAAGAAATTAACAAAAAAAAGTCAGCAAAAAGACAAAATGATTTTCAATTCCTATTTATGTATATTATAGCATTTTTAAAAGTAGAGTATGTGGGTACCAGATTCTGTCCCAGTTGCCCCTCTTCCAGGTCAGCTCTCTGCTGTGGCCCGGGAGTGCAGTGGAGGATGGCCCAAGTGCTTGGGCCCTGCACCCCAAGGGAGACCAGGAGAAACACCTGGCTCCTGCCTTCAGATCAGCGCGGTGCGCTGGTGGCCATTGGAGGGTGAACCAATGGCAAAGGAAGATCTTTCTCTCTGTCTCTCTCTCTCACTGTCTACTCTGCCTGTCAAAAAAAAAAAAAAAAAAAGGAGAGTACGTAGGAAAAAAAAATTTTTTAAGATTTTTATTTATTTATTTGACAGAGTTGGACAGTGAGAAAGAGAAAGGTCTTCCCTCTGTCAGCGGAAAAATTTAAAAAATATTACAGAATGTTTAAGAAGCTCAATAGTGACTCATATTTACTAAAACACTAAAACTAAAATGAATAATCTTTCATTAGTATCAGACTATACAACCAAAAATCAGATTACTATTAAAATATATCAGTCACTATCATAAGAGAATATGACCATTCCTATGTAGCTCATTGTGTTGGCCAGTATGCATAATTGCTTTCCTACCAGATAGATTTTTATTGTTACTTTTCATTGAACCTCAAAAATATACTAACATTTTATTTCACATTTCTGACTTGAATGACTTTATAACTGATAAACATCACCAAGTTTAAAATATAGAATAAAATAATTTACCTGTTTAGCTTATCAATTGCAAAAACATCTGCATTCTGTAATATTAAAAATTTAACCATAGTTTCTTGGTTTTGTTGAATAGCCACTAAAAGTGGCGTGAGGCCAGTCTGTAAAATGATTCACAATTCACATTATTACATATTTTTCAATAGAACTGAACATATTTCAGATGACAATGCAAACTCGGACATCAAATGTAGAAGGTAAATTAAAGGAGGCCCTTTCTTCCCACTCTGTGCTTTTACATGTGCTGAACATTCCTCTTAAAACTCTCCTCTCCATTGCCTCATTGCACGGAACCTACTCATCACCAAGACTCACTCCAAACAATTGCATTTCAAGATTCATTGCTTCCATCAAAACACTCACCATGGCATATTATAATTATTTGATTGCACCCAATAAAAACACAAGGTCCTCTGGAAGGCAAGGGCTACATGTTTTACCTCTGTAGCCCTAAACCCTAAGACATAGTAGTTAATATTTCAGGCATTTTTATTGAACTGATGACCTAAATTATTGTCTCAAGAACAGTGTTTCTCAATACATATTTCCAAGAACATTTACTTTTACACAAATTATATACTGTCCACCTACAGAAAAACGTCATGATCATCTGTTTGAGAAATATAACAAAGCCATGCATCCTGTGTTCCCCTAGACGGGGAGAGAAGCAAACTGGAGGGTATCTGCCTTTTAAAAACAGGAAACCCTCTGTACAGCATACAACTCGGTAATCTGAGCTCAAGGATCCCTGACTGGAATCCTTCAGATAATCCTGACAGTCAGAGGTGTGCATCAGTCTCCCAAATTTTATATTTTGAAACAATTTACAGAGGCAAACTACACACATCTCTGCACCGTGTTCAGTTGATTCCTTTGAGTCTTTGTATCAGCTGGCAATGCATTTCCAAATGATTTTGCATAAAGCAGGTATTAACATGTAATATCTTCACTTTTCTTAGCATCACCTAATTCACAAAAAGAAAGATCAGGCCCAACATGTAGTAAACAGGGCACATCCAATATACTATTTTCCAACAGTTAAACAACCATCCACTTGTATTTAAATCTGACAGGTTATTATTCAAATGGATATTTGAGATACAGGAATGTTGAAATTGAACTATTAAAGGAATGTCCATCCATATTCTTAACACTACCATGGCTTTCAATTTTAAGTCTGCCATAGTGATTATGTGAAAGTGCTCCATGAATTCAACACAACAAGATTTGATTGTGTATCATAAAGCTTCAATGAGGAAAAAGGTTCATAATTTGCTATAATTCTAACCATAAAGCCCTGCTTGCAATATACATTTATTTGTAAAACTATCCACTATTCTGTAGGCTGAGAATTATTAGCATGATCTCTCCTTGAATTTATAACTCCAAGGTAAGAGAAAGACAGATAAAATCAGAGGTTAGTATTGTTGGAATGTAGCATCCATGAAACTCTAACTCTTCTAAAGATTCTTAATAGTTTTTGAGACCTAAGAACTTACACATTACAACTAACAGTTTGGTGGTTCTTAACAAGGGTTTTATCAGACTCTCAGAGATATGTTTTTAAGTATACATGTAAAGACATAGTAAGATTTACTGAAATAAAATACTCTTGGGAGAGACTGGACTTGTAAGTTTTTCCAGGTCATTCTGATATACAACTCCAGCCAAGAACTGGTGCAGCAGACAACCACCACTTCCATTTCTCCTCTCACACACATCATTTGGAGACTTAACCAAAATGAGGAATGAGGAAGAGACACACACACTGAACATCCCATTTCATTTTTCTTGAGTAGGAATAAATCAACTAACAGTAAACTCAACGTCCAACTTAGATTTATTTGCAGGATCCTTTTCTTCTACTTTCCCACAAAGACATTCTATATTTGAGAGCTGAGTTTAGACACTTTTCCTCAGCAGCTCTTCCTACCAGAATAAAATGTCAATCATTTGTTCTTCCCTCTTGTTTGCTACATTCATCACCACCTAGTCACTCCAAATATGGTTCCCCCAAAGCAAATTTACAACTTATTAATGATATTAATGAAAGTACAAGTTATTATACTCTCAATCAAAGAATACTTGGTCTGCACAAAGCTCAACAAAAACAAATCAAAAATCCCATCTCCGTATTTTCCCTCAATTACCTAATTTACAAATGTTTCATTCTTCTATCCTTTTCTCTTGAAAAGTTTCCCAGTTTACCCTTGACACTTTAAGGTAACTTTTATATAAATAAACTTATTTAGGAAATTGACAGCAACAGCCATATTTCTGTTTACAACATGCTTTTTTCTTGAATTTTAAGCAAAAGCCTATGTCAAGACAAAATTTGACTTCTCCTGTTTTTGTACCACTTAGAAAAAAAGTAACTGGGAAAATATACTTGAAAATATGTCTGAATTTTAGCAAATTCAGTGCTTTCATAAACACTGGCCATAAATGCCTCTCAGTCTGTCCTTTCCAGTATTTCTGCAATGGTATCAATATTTAAACTTAAATCTTGGACAGTTTTCATAAAATATCTTCATTCAGTGCAGCTTGTATTCCCAAATATGAGAAACTGCTTCTATATATGTCAATCTTTTAAAAATGTATTTCCAATAGTCTAAAAATTAAGTTAGATGATCCATACCTTATTTTTTTTTTCAATATCTGCATTCCTGGAAAGCAGCTTTTCGGCCATTCTTACGTTCCCTCCATAGGCCACATAGTGGAGGGCGGTGTTTCCAAGTTCATCTTCAATACTTGGATCAGCACCGTGATCCAATAACAGTGTCGCACAGTTCTCAGCGGGACACTGTACAGCCTGCCAGTAATACACCAATCACACATTGTAACTTCTAGAAATTCAAAGAAAAACTCCCCCTCCCAATGGTTTCATCAGGAAGTCATATATAAATAAGATAAATTCATTTTTATTCTAAGTATGTACACCAAGCCCTTCCTATACTGGGATGGTTGGGCACTAAATACCTTTATCAGTGGTGTTGCAGCTCTTTGATCCAAAGGATCTACAGCACAGTTTCTCCTTATAAGGAGAGCTACCACGTCTTGGTGGCCTTTTGCACAGGCCCAGTGCAGAGCGGTCCTATAGGAAATTATATTGCACAATCACAAAACAGGCAATTTCTCATGTAATTGTAAGAATAAAATAGCATATTCCCCTGCCCTCAAAACAAATACTTTTCTTCTGAACAAAGAACTTCATGATCTCTTGTTACTAAACTAATGAAATAGAAGCCTATTAAAGAAAATAACATGATCATTACATTAACCACAGCTTGGTTAAATCCTATTTTAAGCTATGTCTAGGACTTTGAGTATCTCAATTTCCTGATTAAAAGAATGGGGAGAAAAAGAGTAGTTGTCTCAGTTGATCATTGTGATGCTTAAATGAAAATCTATGTAAAATATTTAGAACGGTTGCTGACACAACTAACAGCTCAGTAATTGTCAGACGTAGTCATTACTAATACCATGACTTAAAAACAGCATTTTAATTGAGTAAGATAATATAATTATCCTGACTCTCCATATATCCTTGAAGCATTAGAGAAAATATTATAATTCACTGACTCTTAATATGCTCAATGCCTCTCACTTTATCATTTCTCACATTGAAGTGCTGCTTATCTTAATTCATTACTTTTCCCACTGTAATTGGCAGCATTTAAAAATTTAGCATCTACTGAGATAATTCTATGGTTCTATGGTTTTGTTCTTTGATTTCTTAAGGTGATGTATCAGATTTATTAATTTGTATATGTCAAAATGTCTATGTACATCAGGGATAAATCCCATTTCATCTGGGTGAAGGATTTTATTAGATGTGTTGTTGGATTCCATTAGCTAGAATTTGTTAAGGATTTTTATCTGTGTTAATCAGTGACACTGGTTGTCTTTCTTGGTTGGTAACCTTTTTCCTGGTTTTGGAATAAAGTGACATAGACATTTGGACCAATGGAAGAGATTAGAGAGCTTAGAAATTCATCTATGCATCTACCATCAACTAATCTTTGACAAAATGCTACAATCACTCCCTGGGGAAAGGACAGTCTCTTCATCAACTGTGCTGTGGAAATTCGATCTCTGCATGCAGAAGTAGGAGACAAGATCCATACTTTATAGCTTTCACAAAAAATAACTCACAATGGTTCAGGGATCTAAACCTAGGACTTAGAACCATACAATGACTGAAAAAAACATAGGGGAAACACCATAATTCATTGGCATAGTCAGGGACTTCTTGGATTAGACATCAGAAGCACAGGGAATAAAGGCAAAAATAGACAAATGGAGTTAAATCAAGATGAGAAGCTTCTCCACAGTAAAGAAAACACTCAACAAAGTAAAGAGGCAATCAACAGAATGGGAGAAAACACTGCAAGCTATACATTGGATAAAGGATTAATATCCAAAATATATACAAAGTTCAGGAAACTCAACAACAACAAAACAGAAAATACAGTTAAGAAGTGGGCAGAAAATTTAATAGACATTTTTCAAAGCATGAAATACAAATGGACAACAAACACATGAAAAAATGCTCAGGATCACTAGGCATCAGGGAAATGCCAATGAGTTCTACACTCACCCTAGTTAGAATTATGTTCATCCAAAATCAAAAAATATAAAAAATGCTCATGAGAGTGTAGGGAAAAGGTACCCAAATACACTGTTGATGGGAATGTAAATTAGCATAACTATTATGGAAGACAGTAGGAATATTTCTCAAAAATCTAAAAATAGATCTATGATATGACCCAGCTATTCCACTCCAGAGAATTTACCCAAAGGAAGTAAAATCAGCATATGAAAGAGTTATCTGTAACCCAATGTTTATAGTAGCTCAACTCACAATAGCTAAGATATGGAATCAACCCAGATGTACATAAACTGATGACCGCATAATGTGCACTATGTAACCATGAGGGAATACTATTTAACCATAAAAAATGAAACACTGTCTTTCACAACAATATGTGATTGGAGATCATTAAGCTTAGGGAAATACACCAGTCCCAACAAGCAACTAAAACATTTTCCTGGATTTGTGGTAACTAACATACAGAGTACAAAATACGCATATGAGTGAAATCGACATTTTTAGATTTGATTGTATATAGCCCTTATCTATAATCCTGAGAAAACATTGTTTTTCCACTTACTACTTGTTGAAATCTTTATTTAGTGGAAGGTTAAGCTTGTGATTACAAAGTAAAGTGAAACTTGGTCATTGTAAAAATTAAAAGAAAAATAAGAAAGTAGGAGACAGGGTGGGAGTCAGGCAAGGAGGGAGGATTGGGTGGAAAGTATCATTATGCTCTTAACATTGTATATATGAAATACATGAATTGTGTTATCTTTATATAAAGTGTTTTTATAAAAACAGAAAAAATGGTTCATTGATACCTACTGATCACACAATTCATGGTACTTAACAATAAGCTCAAAATAGCATATAAAACACATTTATGGCAACTCTAGCCATATGATTGGCATTAAATTTTAGTTTCTAAAAGTTCTATAGTTTGGAAGACACAGCTAACATTACAAACATGGTTAAAAACAAAGTAATTCTTTAATCTCAATAATATCAAAAATTTAACTAGAGTGTCTACATCCGATCATTGCGGAAATGACAAGATAAAGAAAATTTCACAAAAATTCAAATACCTATAAGTAACAATTTTAACAACATTTTGTTGGCTAACACAGTCCACAATTTGTGTGTATGTATAAACAAACACTTTTCTCACTTGTTATACAGATTGCCTACATATTTGTATTTCCACATGCATCTGTGGGACTCCCCACCTTTAATGGTCACCTATCAATGCAATCTATGAATGCGCCATAATTTATGGGTCCATTATTTAGGTTCTCCTTAACATATGGCCATTTTAAGCAGTTATAAGAGAAACAAATGGTATGCCTACCTCTAAAAGTTATTTTAAAAGAATAGAAGGGTGGGGGGCATATGCATTTTTCAAATATGACACAGGGGGCTGGCACTGTGGTGTAGCAGGTAAAACCACCACCTGCAGTTCCAGCACCCCATATGGGTGCCAGTTCGAGTCCCAGCTGTTCCATTTCTGATTCAGCTCTCTGCTATGGCCTGGGAAAGCAGCAGAAGATGGTTTGGGTCCTCGGGTCCCTGCTTCCACGTGGGAGACCCAGAGGAAGCTCATGGCTCCTGCCTTAGGACTGGCACAGCTCTAGCCATTGTGGCCAATTGTGAAGTAAACCAGCAGATGGAAGACCTCTCTCTCTCTCCTCCTCCCCCTCCCCCTCTCCTTTCTGTAACTCTTTCAAGTAAATAAATAAATCTTTTTTTTAAAAGTGACATAGTACTTAGAACCAAATTCTCAATATAGAAAGTAACAAGCAATTTGACCTTTACCCCTAATATTGCTATTCATTATGATAAACTATGTGGATGGAATATAGCATTTCATTCATCTTTCAAATTAAATTCTTTTTTCTCACCAGAGACACTAAATACTGTTTTCTATGTCCATGGATCACTTGTACATCTACAACACATACATATCCCAATTTAAAATTAAGTTCAGTGTTGTTTTCCTGCTTTGCACAGATTTCTGTAAAATGAAGATCCATTTTTTTCACCTGAAATAAACATGTTGTAAAAATTTTTGAAGATATATTGTTTTGTTTTGTTATTTTCATCCAGATACACAGGAAGTTTTATTTTTATTTTCCTAAGCAAATATTCAAAGTAATTCCTTAAAAACTGCTTATTTAAAAGGCAGAGTGAAAGGAAGAGGAGGAAAGGTACAAACAGCTGGCGTTAACTGATTCACTCCCCAAATGCCCACAACAGCCAAGGACGGGCCTGGCCAAAGCTAGAGGTCAGATCAGAAGCAAAGTAGGCAGGACGCCAACCTGTACTCAGCTACAAGACACCAGCATCCAAAAGCAGTGACTTCACCCACTGTGCTGAACTGTTCACCCAGAATGTTTGCTTTGACTTCAGTCTTAATCAAGTCTTTGGCCACTAAAAAATTTATTGCTCCGCATTTGTGTTTTTTTCTGAAAATTTTCTCACATTGTTTATTTACAACTTTTAACTCTACCAGAAATTTAGCTTTGTGTTACAAAAATCTAGTTTTCCTCCATTAAGAAGTATTTCATGCATAAGTAATCTGTTTTCTTATGAATATTAAATGCAACCAGTATCAAGTTCTAAATTTTTTTTTCACATTATGTTTTTGGATTTCTAATGCATTTGCCCTTTCAACTGTCAGAAACCTGATTAATTTCTAAAAATAGCACATGTTTACATTTAAAACAGCACCTCATTACTTGCTACATTACAAATGAGTGTTAGCAGAGCAGTAAGTGACAAGTAGAACGTGTAACTCAAAATTTTTAAACTTTGATATTTTTGTTTGGCGCATGTAAGACTGATAACACTTAAAGCTCACTTGTTGGTAAAAATGAGCTCTCTCACGCCAAGGTTTCCTTCTACAATCCCATGTACACGCAGGTGTGAACTGACATCAAACGGGTATCGGGTTTTACTCAGACTTTGACCCGGGGTTGAGAGATTATGGAAATTGTCCTATCTTTTCCATCATGTGTATCACAACGTGGATCTGGACTTGTGCACATCGACATGGACGGGTGTCCAGGGAAGCAAGCAGGGGAGCCCGGGGCGAGGGCTGCCCGCACTGGGCCCGCTGCCCACCCTCCACACCTGCTCTTGTGGTCCACGGCGTCTACATCGCTTCTTCCGCAATCCAGGAGTGTCTCCACTGCGGCCACATCGCCCGCGCTGGCGGCTCTGTGAATGGCACCGAGCTCCCAGTAGAGCAGGCGGTACCCAAAATGCGGCCGCCTCTTCAAACACTTTTTCTCAAAGTCGGTAACACTCCAGGGTCGCTTAGGAGTTACCCATGAGAAAAGTTTCTGCATGATAAAAGCTGTCAGGGGCTTTCAGCCACCTCTGCAGCAGAATATAATGAAATCTCGTGGTCTAGCCACCATACAACAGAGCTTCGGTTTCCAACCTCTCGGCTCACAGTAACTGCCGCCCAACAACTGCCGCGCATGCGCACCAGGCTTAGCCCCGCCCCTTCTGCTCCCGACATTCCTTCCTCTTCCTCCAGACTCCGCCCAGAAGCCCCTCCCCCTCCGAGGCGGCCCCCGCACGCACTCCTGGTTGGCTGTGAACCCGAACTCTGGGCCATGGGCTGTGCTGCCTGCACCACTTCCTCCCGCGGCCTGGACTCAGCAGAAGTAGGCAGCGGGAGGGCCAGGAAGTCTGAAGCCAAGAGCCAGGTGCTTCTTCCTGGTCTCCCATGTGGGTGCAGGGGCCAAGCACCTGGGCCATCCTCCACTGTCTTCCCAGGCCACAGCAGAGAGCTGGACTGGAAGAGGAGCAACTGGGACTAGAACCTGGTGCCCATATGGGATTAACCAAGTGAGCCATAGCACTGATCTTGTTTTTTTTTTTTTCAAAGAGATTTATTTATTTGAATGACTAAATTACAGAGAGAGAAGGGGAAAGAGCAAGAGAGTGAGAGAGCTGTCTCATTTACTGATTTATTCCAAAATGGCTGCAATGAGTAGGGTTGGGCTAGACTGAAGTCAGGAGTTAGGAGCTTCAACAGAGTCTCCCACATTAATGGCAGGCATCCAAGCACTTAGGGTTACTACACTGTCTTCCCAGGTACATTAGCAGGGAGCGGGATAAGAAAAGGAGTGACTATGATGATGAAACACAGCACCCATATGGGATGCCAGCATCACAGGCTACAGCTTAACCTACCATTTCACAGTATTGAACCCTATTACCTGGTTTTATAGCTGAAACTTTATCGGTGGGGTGGCATTGTGGCATACTGGGTTAAGTTGTAGCCTGCCATGCTAGCATGACATATGGTAGCCAGTTCTAATCCTGGCTGCTCCATTTCCATTCCAGCTCTCTTCTAATGCTTCTGGGAAATTAGTGGAGTATGGCTCAACTTCTTGGGCCCCTATAGTCATGTGGGAGACACAGAAAAAACTTCTGGGCAGACCATGCATCAGTTTGTGGCCATTTTGGGAGTGAAGCAGCAGATGTGACACATCTCTCTCTCTCCCTCTCCATACCACCCCAACTCTGTCTTTCAAATAATTAATATAAATCCTTTTTAAAAATTGGGCCAATGTTGTGGCTTAGCATGTTAGCCACTTGCTATGACACCAGCATCCCACACAGGCCTGTATCAAGTCGTGGCTGTTCTACTTCCAATCTGCCCCATGCTAATGCATCTGGGGAAGCAGATGATGGCCCATGTGCACGGGCCCCTGCACCCACTTGGCAGACCTGGATGAAGCTCCTGGCTCCCAGCTTTAGCCTGGTCCACCCCTGGCCATTGCAGCCATTTGGGGAGTGAACCAGTGGATAGCAGATCTGTCTCTCTGTCTCTCTCTCTTGCTTTCTCTCTCTATCTCCCCCTCTGTAACTCTGACAGGCAGAGTGGACAGTGAAAGAGAGAGACAGAGAGAAAGATCTTCCTTTGCCGTTGGTTCACCCTCCAATGGCCACCACGGCTGGCGCACTGCGGCCAGCGCACCGCACTGATCCAATAAATATTTAAAATAAGTAAATACAGGCCGGCGCCGTGGCTCAACAGGCTAATCCTCCGCCTTGCGGCGCCGGCACACCGGGTTCTAGTCCCGGTCGGGGCACCGGATTCTGTCCCGGTTGCCCCTCTTCCAGGCCAGCCCTCTGCTGTGGCCCAGGAGTGCAGTGGAGGATGGCCCAGGTGCTTGGGCCCTGCACCCCATGGGGAGACCAGGAAAAGCACCTGGCACCTGGCATCCTGCCATCGGACGAGCGCGGTGCGCCGGCCGCAGCGCGCCGACCGCGGCGGCCATTGGAGGGTGAACCAACGGCAAGGGAAGACCTTTCTCTCTGTCTCTTTCTCTCACTGTCCACTCTGCCTGTAAAAAAAAAAAATAAAAAAAAAAAATAAGTAAATACAAATATAAAATATTACTGTTACACACCAATGCCTTATGCTTTGCATGTTGCCCATAAATACATTTACACTGCTACTGCACAGTTCCTTGTGCAACAGACATCACCTGGCACAGTATCTACGATCAATTTATGGTCAACAATAATTAACATATCATGTTTGTGTAAGTCTTCACATTTTAGACAGGTGGTATACCAATGAAAGTGGTCTCTTACACAAGTTGCAATCCTTGCTCATGCAATTGAAAATGGGGCAGATGAAGACCAGAGTACATCCCCAGCCCTGAATAAAGCTTCACCAGCTCCATCAGGCAACAGTACTTTTTCACTTACACTTTATAGATCCCTTCCTGTCTGTACTACTTAATGACCAATGATTATCAAATAAGTGCAAACAGTACTCCAGATTGAGCAGCACACTTTATATGATCATCAGACATAGGCTAAAGACAGAGACCTTGAAATATCGGACACAATGGCTAAATTAAATTTCCCAAATCAATTAACTCCTGGTGTTCATTAAAGGCACTCTGTGGTTAGCATAGGATTGTATGTTTTAACCTATTGGAGAAGCTGTAATCAGTAAAAGGAGCCATGAAGCTATAAATCCATGCTACTCATAGCTATAAATCCATGCTACTCACAGTGAGGATAGTCTGAGTATTTGATAGCAAAATTCACCTGTACTGCAAACAAGTGCATTTAAATTTATAACTTGTTGTTTAAAATGCATGTAGAATAAAAGTTCTATCCCAAAGCTTTGTTCATAATGCTATGTCAGTGTCTCAAGGAAAAAATTCCTGGTGTGGTGTACATTGTTAATTTTATCTGAACTGATAAGCTAAAACAGTTTCAGTCTGTACAAGCATAGGTGGCATTCATGTAAGATTATCTCTCCTGAGACAAATTCAATTTTGAATGAGATTATTTGCCATGAACACAAATGAAAGCAATGTGAAATTAAGGGCTATGCTGTTCTGCACAAACTGGATGACACACACCAAAAGTGTAAGGTCTGTAGGAGTCAAAAGTATGACAGAAGGAAAAGCTTATTGACAAAATGGAAATTTGAGTCTAAGTCTAAATAAATGAAATGGTTACATGCACAGAACTGAAAAAAGGACAGAATGAAGAAACTTGGGAGAGTTGGAAAAGTAGGGCCAAATAATTCAGAGTTTGAATAAACCCAATGACAAGAATAAAAAGTTTATATCTGCACAATAATTTGGAAATGAATGTTCAGACAGCATGATTAATAATAACTAAAAATTAGAATCAATCTAAATGTACATCAACTGGTGAGTGTGTAATGCATACAACAGAAGTTTATTCTACCATATAAAAAAAACATTACTTCACCATAGAAAGACGTACCAACATGGGTGATGTGGCCTGGGTACAGATGCTCCAGGTTCTTGGAAGAAACTGTGTAAATGATAAATACTGCAAGAACAACACTGCTTTGCATTGGGCCTGTGTAAATGGCCATACAGAAATAGTGACCTTGCTAATCAACAGACATTGCCTGATGGATCCTGTTGATAAAAAAGATGCGACACCTCTAATGAAGGCCATACAGTGCCTTGATCAGGAGTCTGTTACTCTCATTGTGTCATGGTGCTGAACCAAATCTTCAGAATGAAATTGGCAACACTATACTACACTATGTTGCCTATGGTGAGCATCTAAGAATGGCCAAAAAGCTGCTTTCACATAAGACAGATATGGAAATAAAAATGACTGGCCTCACACTTCCCTATTCCTTACCAAGTGTTTCAAAATTTCCCACCAAAATATGCCTAATGGCAGAAGAACATAACGATGCAATTTGAATGGCTTATCCATATATTATGGGTGAGAAATTGAATCTCAAGTGGCCAAGATGTGTCAAAGATACTAGTGAATGGTGAAATCAGGACTTACTCAAGGAAAACTAACCAGACACACCGCTATTAATCTTATCATTCAATCCTATTTGCACTATATTTTCCATGACATTCTGTTTCTCTATAAAATCGTGAGTCTATTATCCCATGGGTAGCTTGTCTCTTAGAGATAAATTCTTTCCTTCCTGGAATGTGCATAAATGGTCTTAAGGCTTCTAAGGCAACAGGACAACTGGCAGCTGCCACCTGGGCCTCTCAACACTGGTTCTATGAGGATCCAGCTATGGTGTAAGAAATCACACCTACTGCCATGCTGTGAGAAAGCTGAAGTCAGCCAAGTAGAAATACAACCTGGATGAAGAAATGGTTACCTTCTGTCAGCTTTCAACAGCCTCATGAATGAAAGATCCATCAGCCCCATTCACCATCAGACTATACACACAAGGGACTCCAAGTATGAACCTCCCATCCATACCCCAAATAGTGAGAAATTAATGTTTGAGGATGATGTGTTACACAGGATTACAAAATTGCAACAAGTTTCTTTCTGCACCTAGGATTGTACTGTTTTGCAGTAATAGGACCATCTAATTTATTGTGTTTAATGCTAGACCTGGGACTCACTCTGTGATTCAATGAAGCCGACAAATGTTTATGAGCACATATCATGTGCTAGGGACTTCTAACACCCTGTTGAACAGAACACAATGTTCTGCTACCTCAGAGAGCTTATGTTCTAATGAGGATTAAAACAACAAAAGGCAAAACACAGATACCACTGAATCCAGCTGAGTTGTGAAGATAGCTAAGTGGCATAGCCAGCTGCCAACTGAGAGCCTCCACCTGATGTCAAAGTAGGAAGAAATTGCCACACACCCTGCTGCTCACTGCTTTAGCAGACAGGGAAATCCACAATCACCCACTAACTTTTTAAAAAATATTTATTTATTTATTTGAAAGGGGGAGTTAGAGAGGCAGAGGGAGAGGGAGAGAGACAGTGAGACAGTCTTCCATCCATTGGTTCACTCCCCAAAAGGCTGCAACAGCTGGAGATGGGCCAATCCGAAGCTGGAGCTTCCTCTGGGTCTGCCACCTGGATGTAGGGGCCCAAGAACTCAGGCCATCTCCTACTGCTTTCCAGGCCACAGAGAGCTGGATCAGAATTGGAGCAGCAGCGACACGAACCAGCACCCATTAGGGGATGATGGCACTGCAGCCAATGGCATTGTCCATTATGCAACAGGGCTGCCCCCTACCTTTAAAAAAGATTTATTTGGCCGGTGCCGTGGCTCAACAGGCTAATCCTCCGCCTTGCGGCGCTGGCACACCGGGTTCTAGTCCCAGTCGGGGTGCCGGATTCTATCCCGGTTGCCCCTCTTCCAGGCCAGCCCTCTGCTGTGGCCAGGGAGTGCAGTGGAGGATGGCCCAGGTGCTTGGGCCCTGCACCCCATGGGAGACCAGGATAAGCACCTAGCTCCTGGCTCCTGCCATCGGATGAGCGCGGTGCGCCGGCCGCAGCGCGCCGACCGCGGCAGCCATTGGAGGGTGAACCAACGGCAACGGAAGACCTTTCTCTCTGTCTCTCTCTCTCACTGTCCACTCTGCCTGTCAAAATAAATAAATAAATAAATAAAGTAAAAAAGATTTATTTAAAAGGAAGAGTTAGAGCAAGAGGCAGGGAAGACCCACTCACTTTTACTTCAGCCTGGAGAGCTGATTGGGATCTGAGCAACAGTCAGACATACAACAGGGGAACCGCCTCACTTCCTTTTCCTACCCCAATCCCATGGAGTGCCAAAGTTCACAGTGAAAAGTCAAGCAGCATGCCTCTGATCTTCTACCCAGCATCATCGTCAGAGTCAGGGTAATGTGTGGGGCAAAGGACAGATTCCACTGCATCTTGCAACCAGGGGAGCTTTTGGGCATTAGGCCTGGAGCTATGCTCAAACACTCCATGTATGCAAGGGAGAGTCACCTTAGCTTCTGGGTATTAACACCTGAAGCAGCCCACAGGAAAATTCACTACCACCCTGGATGATCTGGGTAATGACTCCAATATACCCTGCAATATGAAGACTGTAATTTTAATTTTTCTCTATACCACTGTCATCTATTCAGTGGACATAGGGAAGAACCTACCTGTGTTCCAAACCTCTGGAATCACACCCTCCAGAGGAAAATCTCCTGTAAACCTTCTAGTCACCTTGTAGGACTGGAGCACATCTAGTTCACATTTCCTATCCTAGGACCAAAACTGTTGGTATCATAAGCCACAGCAAGAGTTGGACTCTTCTAGCAGGATCAGAGGAAGGGTCCATCTGCATCACACCATCTTAGAGGCATAGCGATCAGTGCCCAAGCCCAAGCATCACTCTGGCTTGCCAGCAGGACAAGGAGGTGGCCACACCTATCTCTCTCAGCACCAAGAATAAGGCCCTGGCTATCATATCTGGCAGAAAAACTGACACTGAACTCCAAGTGGACTAAAGATACACACCCAAGGAAACCCTTACTCATCTCAAAGCCACACTTCTAGTCCTACAAACTGCAGAGGACTAATTCACTGTGTTACTTACAGACATTGCTGATATTAAGACAAAAATAAATCACTCAGAGACTACACACCTGGCATCATCTTGATCCAAACCCAGAGCAACAAGCCAAGTGATACCCTGTGTTCTGGATAAATCTTTCCTTTTTTTTTTTTTTTTTTTTTTTGACAGGCAGAGTGGACAGTGAGAGAGAGAGACAGAGAGAAAGGTCTTCCTTTGCCATTGGTTCAGACTCCAATGGCCGCCGCAGACGGCGCGCTGCGGCCGGCGCACCACGCTCATCCGATGGCAGGAGCCAGGAGCCAGGTGCTTCTCCTGGTCTCCCATGGGGTGCAGGGCCCAAGCACCTGGGCCATCCTCCACTGCACTCCCTGGCCACAGCAGAGAGCTGGCCTGAAAGAGGGGCAACCGGGACAGAATCCGGCGCCCCGACCGGGACTAGAACCTGGTGTGCCGGCGCCACAAGGCAGAGGATTAGCCTGTTGAGCCACGGCGCCGGCTGATAAATCTTTCCTTTACAATGGAAACTTTTCCATAAAGACGAGGGACAAATACACACAAGATGGGCAGACGTAAACATAGAGACACAGGAGACTGAAGAAGCAAAGTAGCATGACAACTCCAAAAGAAGATAATAATCCTCCAGACTCAGATCATGAACTGAAGGAAATCTATGACAGACATAGGATTAAAAGTAGTAAGTATAAGGAGGCTCAGTGGGATGCAAGAGAATGCAGACAGCTTGAAGAAATGAGGAATTCAACAAGTTAAGGAGTTAGGCTTCACTGAGAAGAACCAAACGGAAATTTTGGACATTATATTCTCAATCAGCAAAATAAAAAATATTTTTTTTTTTTGACAGACAGAGTGAACAGTGAGAGAGAGAGAGAGACAGAGAGAAAGGTCTTCCTTTGCCATTGGTTCACCCTCCAATGGCTGCCTGCGGACAGCGCGCTGCGGCCGGCGCACCGCGCTCGTCCGATGGCAGGAGCCAGGTGCTAGGTGCTTTTTCCTGGTCTCCCCATGGGGTGCAGGGCCCAAGCACCTGGGCCATCCTCCACTGCACTCCCGGGCCACAGCAGAGGGCTGGCCTGGAAGAGGGGCAACCGGGACAGAATCCGGAGCCCCGACCGGGACTAGAACCCGGTGTGCCGGCGCCGCAAGGCGGAGGATTAGCCTGTTGAGCCACGGCGCCGGCCAAAATAAAAAATATTATCAGTAGCTTTAACATCAGAATAAACCAACTGGAGGAAATAAACATTTATCACTGCAAGGACTAGAACTTTGAAATAACCCAATGCAGTAATCTTGCATGTACAAAATAAACACACAGAAACAGTTGCTTTTTTGAAAGAGTTTTTAAAATTTATTTGAAAGCCAGGTCTATTCAGAGGAAGGAAAGAGGAAGAGGGGGGGGAGAGAGAGAGATTCATCTTCCATAAGCTGGTTCACTCACAAAATGGCTGCAATGGCTGGGGCTGGTGCTGGTGCTGGTGCTGGGGCTGGGACTTGGCAAGGCCAAAACCAGGAGCCAGGAACTTTATCTGGGTCTCCCACATGGGTACAAGGGCCCAAGGAGTTGGGCCATCTTCCATTGCTTTCCAAAGTGCCTTAGAATAGAGCTGGATCGTAAGTGGAGCAGCCAGGACATGAACCAACACCCATAATGGGATGCAGGAGCTGCTAGCAGTGTCTGTGCCACAGTGGAGGCCCCATAGAGAATTCTCAGAAAGAGAATTCAAGAAAGAAATCCCATTTATAATAGAAACCAAAAAATCAAATATTTAGGAATAAATTTAACCAAAGCAGTGAAAGATCCCTACAATCAAAACTATCAAACATTGATGAAAGAAACAATGAAGGATACAAAAAAGGAAAGATATTCCTTACTCATCATTGGAAAAGTCAGTACCATTAAAATGTATATACTGCCTGGGTAATTTACAGACTCAATGGAATCCCTATCAAAATACCAATGGCATTCTTTACAGAGTTAAGACAATTCTAAAATTCATATGGAATCACAAAAGACCACGAAGAGCTGAAATGACCTTGAACAAGAGAACCCAAGCTGGAGGCATCACAATCCCTGATTTCAAAGCTGTAGTAATTAAAACAGCTTGGTATTGGCATAAAAACCAATTAATAGCTCAGTGGAATAGAAGAGAGTGTCCCAAAATCAATCCACATACATATAGTCAACTGACTTATGAAAAAGTGCTCTGACCACACAGTGGAGTTAATGATAATATCCTCAAAAATGGTGCTGTCAAAACTGGATGTATGTACATAGAAGAATGAAATTAGTTCCATATCTCTCACCACATACAAGGATCAACTGAACATAGATCAAAGACCTAATTTAAGCCCTGATATTTTGAAGTTGCTAAAAGAAAATGTAAGGGACAACTCAACGACATCAGTATAGGGAAAACCTTCATGGACAGGATCCCCACAGCCCAGGCAACAAAAGCAAAATTAAGTAAATGGGACTGTATCAAACTCAGAAGCAAAGGAAATGACAGAAGTGGACAGACATCCAAAAGACCACATAAAAAAGATTTGCAAAGCATCTATCTGACAAAGGATTAACATCCTGAATATATCAGCAACTTAAAAAGTCAAAAACAACATCAATTCAATTCAGAAAGGGAAAAGGGCTTACAGGCAGTTCTTGAAAAGGAGACTGAGAATGCAAATGGCCAACAAATACCTGAAATAAAATGCTCAGCTCTAGGCCGGCGCCGTGGCTCAACAGGCTAATCCTCCGCCTTGCGGCGCCGGCACACCGGGTTCTAGTCCCGGTCGGGGCTCCGGATTCTGTCCCGGTTGCCCCTCTTCCAGGCCAGCCCTCTGCTGTGGCCCGGGAGTGCAGTGGAGGATGGCCCAGGTGCTTGGGCCCTGCACCCCATGGGGAGACCAGGAAAAGCACCTGGCTCCTGCCATCGGACAAGCGCGGTGCGCTGGCCGCAGCGCGCCGACCGCGGCGGCCATTGGAGGGTGAACCAACGGCAAAGGAAGACCTTTCTCTCTGTCTCTCTCTCTCACTGTCCACTCTGCCTGTAAAAAAAAAAAAAAAAAAAAAAAAAAAAATGCTCAGCTCTAGACTTCAGGGAAATGCAATCAAAACCACAATGAGATATCTCCTCACCCATAACAGAATGGATAAAACCCAAAACACAGAGTAACAAATGCTGACAAGGATATGGTGAAAAAGGAACACTTAAACACTGCTGGGAGGAATCTTAGTGTAGCCACTGTGGAAAATAATGTGGAGATGAGATGTGTTTTAAAACCAGAAATAGATTGGCCACATCACAGTACTGTGTATATACCAAAATACTTGAACACAAGCTATCCAAGAGATAACCTGCATCATGTTTTTAGCAGCACTGTTCACAACAGCCAAATTTGGAACCCATCAAGGTGTCCATCATTAGATGAATGGGTAAAAAAATGTGGTATACATACACAATGGAATCTTACCCAGCCATAAAATGAATGAAATTCTACTATTTGCAGCAAAATGGACACAGCTGGGGCACATGATGTCATCATGTTGAGTGAAATAAGCTGGACCCAGAAAGACAAATACCACATGTTCCCCCTTATATGAATTTAGGGAAAAAAGAAGAAAGGTTTGTGTGCATCAGTAGTACAGCAAATGCAGCTTTGTAAAACTTTTATAACTTTGTGAAACCAATAGTTAACAATCTTACAGTACCACAGTTTTAATGATCTGTAATTACTTTAAAATTTACTGCAAAAGGGCGAAATGATCATTTTTCTATTCAATTATTGCTTACAGTCATTGTCAATATTCTCACTAAACTGGTGTCATTTTGCTTTGTACTTGTTCAACTTATTTGTTAAAGTATTAAGCCTTTTTACTGTAATTTAATTTGAAAATTGGCTCTCTTAAAAACTAAACCATGCCAATCAGATCAGTGCGGTGCGCAGGTCGCAGCGCGTCAGCCGCGGCGGCCATTGGAGGGTGAACCAACAGCAAAAGGAAGACCTTTCTCTCTGTCTCTCTCTCTCACTGTCCACTCTGCTTGTCCAAAAAAAAAAAAACTAAACCAAGGACAAAGAAAAGGGAGAAGGAAACACAGTACAAGAGAATAAAGTGGAGGGAGGAAGGGACTATCATGAAGTTCTTACAACTGTGTCTACAAAGCACACTGCGTCTGTGAAATACTAATTAAAATTAAAAGAAAATACAAAGAAAAACGATGTACATTAATTTGTTCCCTACATCACTGCTTACCTATTTGGAAAAAAAGAAATGCAAAGTCTTAATATAGAACTAAGAAAATGAGGTAAATTAAGTAAGTAACAAATACAGAAACATATTAACTATAAACAGTATGGTACATAAAAAAAAACTACATATGATGGGGCTGGCATGGCGGTGCACTAGGTTAATCCTCCGCCTGCGGCGCCAGCATCCCACATGGGCGCAGGGTTCTAGTCCCGGCTGCCCCTCTTCCAGTCTAGCTCTCTGCTGTGGCCTGGGAGGGTGGTGGAGGATGGCCCAAGTGCTTGGGCCCTGCACCCCATGGGAGACCAGGAGAAGCACCTGGCTCCTGGCCTCAGATCGGCATAGCTTCAGCCATGGAAGCCATTTGGGGAGTGAACCAATGGAAGGAAGCCCTTTCTCTGTGTCTCTCTCACTGTCTGTAACTCCACCTGTCAAATAAATAAATAAAAATCTCTGAAAAAAACTACACATGATATCACAAGAAAAAACTTTGAAACACAGGTTAACATGCCAATTAAAGTCACCTCATTCCACACCACAAGTACTTGGGTTAAGTATCCACATCCAGCTCCTGACTCTAGCTTCCTATTAATGTGGACCTATAAGGTAGTTGTGATAGCTCAAGAAATCAAATACCTGTTTCTGGCTCCTGACTCTAGCTTCCTGTATTGTGGACCTGGAGAGAAATGCTTATGGCTCAAGTATTTGGGCACCCATTACCCATGTGGAAAACATGGAATGAATTCCCAACTCCTCAACTCAGACAGTCTCAAGACCAGTAGTTGTGGGAATTAGGAAGTGAACCAACAGATGGGAGTCCTCTTTATATCTGTTTCTTGCATTGTGTGTGTGTGTGTGTGTGTGTGTGTGTGTGCAGGCATGTATCAGTATCTGCTTCTGAAATACACTTTCAATATAAAAATCACATTTTGGAAAAAAATGTTACCTTTATTGATTTGAAAGGCAAAGAGAGCCTCCTATCTACTCCCTCACACCTCAAATGACTGCAAACAGCTAGGACTTGGTCAGGATGAAGCAAGGAGCAAGGAACTCAGTCTCTCATGTAGGTGACAAGGACCCACATACTTCTGCCATTACCCAATGTCTCCCAGAACACACATTACCAGAAAAGCTGGAACTGGAGATGGATCCAGAATTCAAATCCTGGCACTGTAACACAAGACACAGACATCCCAAGGACTGACTTAACTCCCACACCAAATGTGTGCCCCCAAGAAAGCTTTTAGCACTGACGAATGACACCCAAAGGCTGTTAAAAAGCCTAAAGCTAATATTAGCTGATCTTTCAAAACTAAAAGAAAACCCCATTGGATTTTTTTGCATATCTTCCTTCCCCTTCATTTAGCATATTATAACAATTATGACAAGTTTCCCTCACCAATCTCTTCATTTGTAATGCCTAACTGAAGTCCGGTCCTGATTTCCTAATATGAGTACAGGCCAAAAACAATCCTTTCTCACTGGTTAGTATTAATATATATCTGCTTAGTAACAATTTATGTCAACAGAAATAAATAATAAATGACAACAGCAATAACCAAAAAAAAAAAAACCCTTGATAATCTTAAATTTTCTCTCCACATCAATCACATAAAAAAATTTAAAGAAACTCAAACTCTGTGACAATAGGGAAAATCCTCCACACTGTAAATCATCTAAGACACAAATATTTCAAATGCATCTGCCTATCCCATCAACTTAAAAATATTCTAGAATGCACTGATAATTATTCCTTTTATTAAAACCAAAGAGTTTTTATTGGAAACAACAACAAATAAATAATTAAAATACATAAAATATACCACCGGACATTTTGTCCCAGCAGGAATACAGGAGTGCCCAGCCACTCTCCCAGGGTGCAGCCCATCGTGTGTGTGCCAGATGCTGCTTCCCAGACCCTCCACGAATAGTGAGGGCCCTGTCAGACACTGGGGTTGCAACCTGAAATGGACGCTCACTCCTGCCACAACTTGTAGCCACAGTCTCATCGGCACCCAAATCACAAAGCCAGCTAAATGCTGTGGACGACAACCTCCAGGCAAGAGAGGCTGGTCCTGGCACACCTGCCATCTGGCTCTCCATCCGCACTGCCAACACCTGGACGCTCTTAACCCAGCACGACCAGGATCACCAACTCTGGAAGCCGGCGGTTCCCAGATGATGCAGGAACTCACTGCTAGCAGGCAGCCTGTCCCCAGGCAGTGGCCGTGGACATCTAGCACCCAAAGAATATTGACCCCTCACCCTCCCTTTCCTCTTGGACGCCATGATGCAAAGGCAGGGGGAGGGGAGCATCTCTGTGTGCCCACCGGCCCAAGGGGACCTGCACCCCACACTTCCCCGCCCATGGCCGGAGGCTTCTTCGCCACTGCCTGTCCTCTGCTGCCTGCTTCTCTGCGCTACCCAACACACTGCCACAGTCAACGCCACCTCGGAACTGCCCACGACGCCCCATGCTCCACCAGTGCAGACTCACCTTCCCCAGCCTGCAACGCCTCACTTCCAAGGCACCGCTGCTGCCGCCGCCCCTCGTCTCACCAGCTCCCCCGCCACCTGGTGCTCCCTAGCTGCCCTCTGTGTTGCTGCCGCCACCACAGACTTACGCCTCCCTGCCTAGGAAGCCCCATGCTTCACCGAGGTGGACTTAGAGCCATGCTTCCCCACGAATGACGCCAATGCTTCACCAAAACCGCCCCACAGGTCGCTGCCACCACCTACTTTACCGCGGCTGCTCAATGTGTCACTGTCGCCGACCACCCCAGGCTTCCCGGAGTCACTGCTGCCTCATCCTTGCTCTCCGCTGCCCGCCGCCAAACTGCGCTTCCCTGTCCTCGAAGCCCCATGCGACCCTGATGCCCACACCCACACCACTACCACCCGGACACTGAGGCTGCCACTGCTCCGGCCAACACGGAGCTGAGCAAAGCTGCCGCCACGGCCTGGTTCCCACCGCTGAAGACTTCTGCTCCCCTGCCCGCCCAGAAGGTCGCAATCCTCACCAACGCCACACCAAGCCCCGCTTCCCCACCCGGGACGCCGGATGCTTCCCCACTGCCCACCTCATTGCCACTGGGCTACGCGTTGCTGTCGCGGGTGCAGATCTGCGCTACCTTGCAGATGGCCACAAACATGGAGTCCCCGCTGCCGCCCCATCCTTGCTCTCCGCTGCCCGCTGGGGAACTGTGCTTCCCCGCGCGTGACGCCCCATCCAATGCTGAGGCTGTCACCTCCGAGGCCTCTGCTACTGACGCTGAAGCCCCTGCCAGAGCACACAGACCTGCGGCCCCTGCCGCCCCTTGGTTCCCCACTGCTGCCAGACAGGCAGCCACGGGCAAAGTCTTCTGCTTCCCCGCCCCTGACGCTTCACAGCCGCCAACACTGCCTGCTTAGCTATTGCTGGCCAAGGTGCAACGTTGCCACTGGTACACACCCGCTCTTCCTGGCCGACCGCCCAAAGCTTCTCAAGTTGTCCCCGCCGCATCCTTCCTCTCTGTGGCCGGCCACTGATCTGCGCTTCCCCGCCGGTTCCTCCCATACTACCAACGCCAAGGCCTCATGCACGCCGACGCCCCACAGGCACCGACGCTGATGCCTACGGCGCATGGGACGCCGCTCCCACGCTGACCTGCATGACGCTGCGGCCAGCCCAGGTTTTCTCTAATTTTCTTAGCAGGCCAGTACTTTGCCGCTGGGCCAATGAGCGGTGGCGAACTCGGGACTGCTAGGCAGACTCCACTTTCCTTAAGGGGCGTCAACAAATAGTCAGTGGACCTGGCCGTGGGGAAGGGGAGAGACACCTGAGCCAGGGGTCGAGCAGACAGGGAGGTGAAAGTCTCTCTCGTACCAAGGGGAGTGGGGAACCGGGGAGCCCCAACGTCACTAAAGGTACATACCTGCATTTCTTCACTGACTGCCAGAGTCCCGGCTACTGCCATGCATCCTTCTCTACTGCCTGCAGACGAACTGGGCATCCCTGCTCTCCCACGACGCCCTAAGCTAACCCGATGCTGCCAGCTGTTGCCAGCATTTGGGGAGTAAACAGGAGTAGCAACTTAAAAGAAAAAATAGAAAAATGTTTCTAAAGGAGTATTAAAATATGGTCTGCTATTAAATATAAACTAATAAATACTAATACATTAATATGTTCAAAAATCAGAACTCTATAGAAGTTTAATTCCAGGAATTAAAGGAAAACTTAGGAAATCTATAAGTATATAGGCCAGCCTTTTGTCATAGCAGTTTAAGCTGCTGCCTTCAAAGCCGATATCCCATATGTGTGCTGGTTCCCATCTACTCCAGTGCCAATTCTGCCCCCTGCTCATGACCAGGGAAAGCAGCAGAGGGAGGCCTAAGTGCTTGGGCCCCTGTAACCAACGTGGGAGACACAGAAGAACCTTCTGGCTCTTGGCTTCGGCCTGGCCCAACCCTGGCCACTGGAGTCACTTGGGGAATAAACTAGCAGATGAAAGATCTCTGTCTCTCCCTCTCTCTCTTTCAAATAAATAAACAAACCTAAAATATATATAACTATTTATAATGTATAAAAACTATGTATAGGGCCAGCGTCGTGGCTCAACAGGCTAATCCTCTGCCTTGCGGCGCCAGCACACTGGGTTCTAGTCCCGGTCGGGGTGCTGGATTCTGTCCCAGTTGCCCCTCTTCCAGGCCAGCTCTCTGCTGTGGCCCGGGAGTGCAGTGGAGGATGGCCCAAGTGCTTGGGCCCTGCACCCCATGGGAGACCAGGAGAAGCACCTGGCACCTGGCTCCTGCCATCGGATGAGCGCAGTGTGCCAGCAGCAGCGCGCCGGCCATGGCAGCCATTGGAGGGTGAACCAACGGCAAAGGAAGACCTTTCTCTCCGTCTCTCTCACTGTCCACTCTGCCTGTCAAAAACAAACAAACAAACAAACAAACAAAAAACTATATATAACTCAGCTCATCCCATTTACAGATAAAAAAATCATTAAAATATGTTAATGTTGATATTTGCTAAAATTCAACAAGCAATCCTTAACAAAATAAGACTGAGTAAATATGTCTTTAATCAGAAATATTCAAAGACATGTATTACTATCACTTTTCTTTAACATTCCGCAAATGTTAAAGTTGCCAAGTGTTACAAATTCTTGATAGCTTAACTAGTACTCAAACAGTATTTTACACTTAATGTTCTGTGTGGGTGCAAACTGTTGAAATCTTTACTTAATATATACTAAATTGATCTCTGTATATAAAGAGAATTGAAAATGAATCTTGATGTGAATGGAATGGGAGAGGGAGCCGGAGATGGGTTGGTTGTGGGTGGGAGGGGAGTTATGGGGGGGAAAAGCCATTGTAATCCATAAGCTGTACTTTGGAAATTTATATTTACTAAATAAAAGTTAAAAAAAAGAAAAAAATTCTTGATAGCTAATAAATAATTATAAATAGTACTTATAATATTTTTATAAAAAGTGAATAAATACAGGTTACTTATGTCTGTTGCTGTGTTTGTTTTCTGAACAACAGTGTATTTCTACAAGACAAAAAAGTGACTTCAGCTCTAACACATGTAGGCTACCAGAAAAGACAGGCATTTTGGAGAGCCTTACAAGAAATTTTACAGGATATTCCTTACCTTGTAATACGGTCAATGCTGACGATTTGCTTCTGGTTCCTTATGATCTCAATGGCTTCCCAAAGATGTTGAACAGTTTTTGTATCTGCCTGTTATCTTTTTGTTAAGCGCGCCATGACCTGTTTACTTCTTTAGCTGTAGTGACAGACAAAAACACATGGAAAAGAACATCGATTACAAGATCAACTGTCAACATAGTAACAAGTATGTTAATAGCAGCCCTCAACTTGTATATTCATTGTCTATCTTTACTAGGACATAGCTGGTATTCAACAACACAATTCATTCAGGATCACAATATTTAAAATGTCAAAAGAAAGGACTCAAGTACAAAAACCACTGTATTTCTCTCAGAATTATCAAATAATAGTTTACTGAAACTTAACATACTTAAATTAGAAAGATTCATATTTAGGGGCTGGCGCTGTGGCATAGCAGGTAAAGCCACCACCTACTGGCATCCCATAAGGGTACCAGTTCAAGTCCAGGCTCCTCCACTTCCAATCCAGCTCTCTGCTATGGCCTGTGAAGGCAATTGAAGATGGTCTGGGCCCTTGGGCCCTTGCACCCTTATAGGAGACCCTGCAGAAGCTACTAGCTTCGGATCAGCGCAGGTACTGTGGCCATCTGGGGAGTGAACCAGCAGATGGAAGACCTCCCTCTCTCTGCTTCTGCCTCTCTGTAACTCTGCCTTTCAAATAAATACTTCTTTTTTTTTTTTTAAAAAAAGAGATATATATTTAAGAAGTGGCAGACAAGAATACTAACATGACTTTTAACTTCAGTGCTACAATGAAGGTGTTTGCATCTCTATGCAGCAGCTCCTTAAATCAAAGAGGTCAGGCCCACCTACATGACTGCAGAGTTGCTACCATAGATCAAACCTTCATTATTTTATACGTATGTTACTAAAAGCAAGGAAATCATAAGTTATTCCCTGCAATCAATTTCCACGTATGGTTTCCACTTATTAAAACACCACTAAACGAAACTGCTGTCAGGGACACACTACTCCCCGAAGTTATCATTTTCTGAAATCTTTGTGTATCTACATTTGACAACTGATATATAATACTTTGAGGACACAGGCATCAGCCTCTCAAATCTAAGTTGTACCAAAAACAGGACAGCCCCAGCTGCTTCAATTTCATTAGGACAAGAAAGGCAACCACAGTCACCTTGGAATCATATATTAGGCCAAATGTTCAGTGGAGTAACTCTCTTCTTTTTTATTAAATTATTTTTAAAACCTTAACTGATGCCTTTTTTCTGCTTTTTAACCTTTTTTATGAAAGAAACCTTGAAAATCATTAGAATGATATATACAGCAGTAAAGTACTTGGCACATGACTGAGTAACTACAGGATGAAAACCTAAGGAACTAATTCCTTATAGGCATTCACTAAGGGGAGAAAGAGGAGGGGAACCATCCTCTTTGCAGCTGTTAGCCAAACAGTTAAGAGGCTAGGGAGAGGCCTATGTAGGTCCAATGAGAGAGTGCCTGGGTTTAATTCTCGGTTTCATCCTGTGATTCCAGCTTCCTGCAAACATGGTTCCAGTGAGGCAGCTGATGCTGTGTTATCTCACAGCTGCCCACTTGGGAGACCTGAACTGTGCTTCAAAGCCTTGGTTACCAGCTTCAGCCTGGTCATGTTCCAAGAGCTGTAGGAATACTGGGATTGATCCATCTATGGGATCTGTTCTTGTTTGAACTGGCACATGCCTGTTTCTCTTCTTTCTCTTTTGAATAGTTTTTAAGACAGAAGAACCAATCCCTCCTCTGTTTTAACATCAACTAGTACTTATTTTAAAAAATCAGAGAGAGACATTCCATCGCTGGTCCTTCCATCTGCTGGTGAGGCTGAGGCTGGGCTGCAGAGTCTGAAGGAAAGTATGTCTAATGAGGTGGAACAGACGTAAAGTGAGGCCAATCTGGAGGCCAAGGAGAGGGAGGCCAGGATGGAAGCCTACAAGGTGGTTGAGTCTGGTGTAGTGCACAGCAGGGAAGGTGAGGCCATGACAGAAGAGTTGGCAGGTGAGGCACAAGTGGAGGACTCAAAGGAGGGTAAGGCTGCAGTGCAGAAACAGGACAATAAGACGGGTGTGGAGGACTAGGAGGCACGTGAGGCTACCATGGAAGTCCAAAGGAAAGGCTTGTGTTGAGAACCAGAGTGAAGGCTAGGCTTAGTGGATGACTATTGGGAGGGTAGAAACTAAGTGGAAGACCAGAAAGCGATCCTTAGGTGGGGGATCACCACAAGGATTATTCCAGGGATGAGCCACAAAAGGAAGGTGAGGACAGTGTCAAGGAATAGAAAGAATGCGAGGCTGGCATAGAGAATGAGGAGGGTGAGGGTGGCATTGAGGATGAGGAGGGAGAGGGTGGCACTGAGGATGAGAAGGAAGGTGGAAGTCACCGTGGCATACAAGCAGTGCAAAGCCAGGGTGGAGGCCCACAAAGAAGATGAAGCTGGTGTAGAGTACCACAGCAAAGGTGAAGTTATGGCAGATTTTGTGGATGAAACCCATGTGAAGGGCTAAAAGAGTGAGGCTACAGTGGACCAACAGAAGGAGAGTAAGATTGGAGTGGCATGGAGGACCAGGGGGAAGGTGAGGCTGATACCGAGGACCAGGGGAGGATGAGGCTGGTTTTCAGGGCCAGGAGAGTGAGGGTTGGCTGGAGGGTCAGAAGGAAAATGATTCTAGTATGGTAGCCAGAAGGAAGCTGAACCCAGTGTGAATTACAAAGGGTAGGAGGCCAGGATGTAGGCCCTACAAAGAGGTTGAGGCTGGTGTAGAGTACCACAGACAGGTTGAGGATATGGTAGAAAACTGGAGGGATGAAACGGATGTGGAAGTCTAGCAGAAGGGTGCAGCTGTAGTGGGGAAACAAGGGAAATACAATGGAGGTGGAAGATGAAGATAAGGTGTGGTTTTTTTTTGTGGACCAGAGGTAGAGTGAGGCTGGCCTTCACAAGAGGGTGAGGCTGGTGTGCAGGACCAACCGGGATGATGAGGCTGGTATGGAGGTGTGGAGGAAAGTGAGTCCAATGTGGTGGGCCAGAAGGAATGGGAGGATATATAGAGAGGGCGGAGTGGGAGGCAAGTATGTAGGCCCTCAAACAGGTTAAAGCTAACACAGAGTAGGAGGGATGGTGGTGCAGTGGTGGAAGACTGGGTCCGGCAGATGACAAGAATGTAAGGCTGCAATGGAGAAAATAGAAGGAGAAGGAAGGCATAGACAGATTACAACATTTTTAATGACATATGAGAGTAAGTGATGCAGTTGGGAACCAAACTCTGGACTGAAATCCAAATTCCATACATTACCAAGCACCACTTTTGATTAAATTTCCTGCTAATGCACACCGGAGGCAGTAGTTGACTCAGTCATCTGGTTCCCTTCCTCCAGTGTGGGAGGCTTGGATTGAGTTCCCGGCTCCTAGCCTTGGCCTGGCCCAGCCCCAGCAGTTGCGGGCAGTTGAGCAGTGAAGCAGCAGGAAAGGAACTCTGTTGGGATTCCTTTACCAAGCAGGTCTGACCAAAGTGATTTTCCCAAAATATCTCCAATGATTTAGAAATGGACCTGATAGGAGCTGGCACTATGGCATGGTGGGTTAAGCTGCAGCCCACAATGCCAGCATCCCCGGTGAGCACAGGTTCAAGTCCCAATGCTCCACTTCATTCCAGCTCCCTGCTAATCTGCCTGTGAAAGCAGCTGATGAGGGCCTAAGTGCCTGGGTCCATGGACCACTATGGGAGACCCGAATGCAGGTCCAGGCTTCTGCCTTTGGCTGGCCTTTCCATTGTGGCCATCTGGGAGGGAAATAGCAGATGGAAGATCTCCGTGTCAACTCTGCCTTTCAAACAAGCAAATCTTTAATAAAATGGACCTACAAGACCTGGTTCCCTGGGACCAAATGTTTTATGATAGGCCAGTTTCAGTATTTCCTGATACCGATCAGCAAGTAAGCGTTCTGTATGTTGAGGAAGTATTTAGTTCTATTTAATCACCCCCTTTCTGAGTTTTTCATTAACAAAGATTTATATTATATCCTTCTATTAATACAAATAAATAGAAGTTTTGTGCCAGCAGCAACTTAGATGTTGCCAAATCAGTACTTACAAATCCTTGAGCCTCTAGCATTCAGTTATGTGAATCTGACTGGTATTGGCTTTAATTCCTTTGATTGCTTCTTATTTGGGTGGAGTACAATCTTACTATAAAGCAGAACAGATGATAATTATGTAAAACAAAGTTATAAAGACTGGCTAGCAGTCGAATAGTTAATTTACAGGAGTGAAAAGGCAGTGAAATACACTAAATGACTGAAAACCAAAGCAGATTTTACAAAAACATCTAAAACCAAAGCAGCTTTTACAAAACCATCTAACGCATGTTATCAAGTTTGAATCCTCCCATGCTATCTACTCCTACAAACACATTAACTATATTCTGTTTTTAAAAACAAAGTATGAGCATGTCCCAAATTGTACATCTCCTCTCTTATTCTCACTGTTACATTTAACAGGGATCACTTTTCAGTTAAAATTTAAAACACCTAAGAATAATTGTGTGTTAATTGCAGAGTTCAATCACTAGTACTAGAACAAAATGAAGAAAAAACACTAAAATGGATAAAGTGTTACATTATACATCAACAGTCAGAACAACAGCTGATCAAGTCACTGTTTCTCATAGTGTCCATTTCACTTCAACAGGTTTCCCGTTTGGTGCTCAGTTAGTCGTCGCCAATCAGGGAGAACATATGATATTTGTCCCTTTGGGACTGGCTTAATTCACTCAGCATGATGTTTTCCAGATTCCTCCATTTTGTTGCAAATGACCGTATTTCATTGTTTTTGACTGCTGTATAGCGTTCTATAGAGTACATGTCCCATAATTTCTTTATCCAGTCTACTGTTGATGGGCATTTGGGTTAGTTCCAGGTCTTAGCTATTGCGAATTGAGCTGCAATAAACATTAATGTGCAGACAGCTTTTTTGTTTGCCAATTTAATTTCCTTTGGGTAAATTCCAAGGAGTGGGATGGCTGGGTTGTATGGTAGGGTTATATTCAGGTTTCTGAGGAATCTCCAGACTGATTTCTATAGTGTCTTCACCAGCTTGCATTCCCACCAACTGTGGATTAGTGTCCCTTTTTCCCCACATCCTCTCCAGCATCTATGGTTGATAGATTTCTGAATGTGACCCATTCTAACCGGGATGAGACCTCACTGTGGTTTTGATTTGCATTTCCCTGATTGCTAGTGATCTTGAACATTTAAATGGTGGAGTTAGAATCGTACCAGGGGATTCCAATACAATCGCATCAAGGTGGCATGTACCAAGGCCATCTCACTAGTCCAAGTGATCAATTTCAGTTCACAATGGATCACACTGATAGGTCTAAGAGTCAAAGGGATCACACAAACAAGACTAGTGTCTGCTAATACTAACTGATAGAATCAAAAAGGGAGAGAATGATCCATCATGGGAAGCGGGATACACAGCAGACTCATAGAATGGCAGATGTCCTAAATAGCACTCTGGCCTCAGAATCAGCCCTTAAGGCATTCAGATCTGGCTCAAGAGCCCATGAGAGTATTTTAGGCATGGAAAGCCAAGACATTCTGGGGAAAAAATAAAAAAGAAGACCTAAATGAAAGATCTCTGCGAGTGAGGTCCCAGAGGAAAGAACGGGGCCATCAAAGAAGGAAGTACCTTTCTCTGAAGGGAGGAGAGAACTTCCACTTTGACTATGACCCTGTCGGAGTAAGATTGAAGTCGGCGAACTCAAAAGGCTTCCATAGCCTTGGCAACTCATGACTAGAGCCTAGGGAGATTACTGATGCCATAAACAAGAGTGTCAAATTGTTAGGTCAACAATAGGAGTCACTGTGTACTTACTTCTCATGTGGGATCTCTCCTTAATATGTTGTCCAATGTGAAGTAATGCTATAACTAGTACTGAAACAGTATTCTACACGTTGTGTTTCTGTGTGGGTGCAAACTGATGAAATCTTTACTTAATATATACTAAATCGATCTTCTGTATATAAAGAGAATTGAAAATGAATCTTGATGTGAATGGAATAGGAGAGGGAGCGGGAGATGGGAGAGGTGTGCGTGGGAGGGAAATTATGGGGGGGGGAAGCCATTGTAATCCATAAACTGTACTTTGGAAATTTATATTTACTAAATAAAAAATAAAATAAATAAATAAATCTAAAAAATAAAAAAAAACAAAGTATGAAACACCTGATATACACAGAGTCCATTCTTAATCTCAACTGCAAAACAGATCCTAGCTTTCTCAAATCTGTAACACTTCCATAGGCCTTTTATTCACAACTGGGATTGTTGTCACTTCACAGAGTTCATTACATGAAATTTAGGAAGTCAGATTCTGTCCTTCGCAATTGTTTCCACATTGCAACAAGGTTTGGTTGCCCCACTGAAGGATCATTTTTTTTTTTTAGCTTTTATTTAAAGAATATAAATTTCCAAAGTATAGCTTATGGATTCCAATGGCTCCCCCCCTCACAACTTCCCTCCCTCCCGCTACCCTCCCCTCTCCCGCTCTCTCTCCCCTTCTGTTCACATCAAGATTCATTTTCATTTCTCTTTATGCACAGAAGATCAGTTTAGTACATATTATGTAAAGATTTCAACAATTTGCCCTCACATAGAGACACAAACTGAAATTATTGTTGGAGTTCTAGTTATAGTATTAATTCACAATGTACAGTACATTAAAGACAGAGATCCTACATGATTTTTTTTAAAGAATTGATTAATTATCTATGCAATTTCCAATTTAACACCAAGATTTTTTTTTTCATTTGCGATTATCTTTATACACAGAAGATCGATTTAATATTATAGTATGTAAAGATTTCATCCGTTTGCACCCACACAGAAACACAAAGTGAAAAAATACTGTTTCATTACTAGTAATAGCATTATTTCACATTGGAAAACACATTAAGGGCAGATCCCTCATGAGACGTAAGTACACAGTGACTCCTGAAGTTGATTTAACAATTTGACACTCTTGTTTATGGCGTCAGTAATCTCCCCAGGCTCTAGTCATGAGTTGCCGAGGCTATGGAAGCGTTTAGGGTTCGCCGACTTCGATCTTAATCCGACAGGGTCATAGTCAAAGTGGAAGCTCTCTCCTCCCTTCAGAGAAAGGCGCCTCCTCCTTTGATGGCCCCGTTCTTTCCACTGGGATCTCACTCGCAGAGATCTTTCATTTAGGTCTTCTTTTTTTTTTGTTTTTCAGAGTGTCTTAGCTTTCCATGCCTAAAATATTCTCATGGGCTCTTGAGCCAGATCTGAATGCCTTAAGGGCTGATTCTGAGGCCAGAGTGCTATTTAGGACATCTTAGCGAGACCATCACTCTTTTCAGGCTCCTGATTCCATGAACGTCTCCATGAACTGACAATGACAATATAATACTTGGAATGACTCCAGCATCACGTCTTTGTCTAGAAATCTGAATTACCAAGTTTTATAAAATACTGATTCTAAATGCTGCGTGGTCTCACAAATACTTTTCCCATCAGCAACACCGAAATGACTGTGAAGGTTACTTTCAAAGCCTGCACTAAGACCCTGCAGTCAGATTTTTCTAACGCTTCTTTGAGTAGTTCCCACATGTGAATAGAGACAACTGTATAATAGTACTTTGGTTGTATTCTATCAAAAGACTGTAATGCTCTTCATTCCACCTTGGAAATACTATTCACAAAGCACCCATGGTGGCCTGTGTGTGCACAATTGTCATTTAGATTCCTACCACTCCTCATGAATCTGGCCGCTACAATGACTCTGGTCTGCTCATCCTCCTTAACAGTAACACTCTTTAAAGGCAAAAAATGTGGGTCAACATGGATACTGGTTGAAACATATGGGGATTTGGGAATAAGAACATTCACTGAGGGCCGGCACCATGGCTCAACAGGCTAATCCTCCGCCTTGCGGCGCCGGCACACTGGGTTCTAGTCCCGGTCGGGGCGCCGGATTCTGTCCTGGTTGCCCCTCTTCCAAGCCAGCTCTCTGCTGTGGCCCGGGAGTGCAGTGGAGGATGGCCCAGGTGCTTGGGCCCTGCACCCCATGGGAGACCAGGAAAAGCACCTGTCACCTGGCTCCCGCCATCGGATGAGTGCGGTGCGCCGGCCGCAGGGCACCAGCTGCGGCGGCCATTGGAGGGTGAACCAACGGCAAAGGAAGACCTTTCTGTCTCTCTCTCACTGTCCACTCTGCCTGTCAAAAATTAAAAAAAAAAGAACATTCACTGAAAAAAAACTACAACATTTAAAAGAATGAGGCAAGACGAACAGAAATCACATCCTTGGTCTGAAAAATATTCATGACCAGGTGCAGAAAAGTCTATGTACATCACCTATAATATCCCCAGCACAACTTAAACATTTTGGAACTCTAACTTCTTCAAAGCTCGAAAACAACAATATCTATCTCCTTTCCATTGTTAAGAATGACTTGTACTTGAATGCTCTTATGATTTTTTTAAAACCTTTCATGTTTCCCTCATAATATGCCAAGAAGAAGGTGGAATACTGATGGTTATGTGAACAGACGATTTACATGGTAGTATTAGAAAGTGAAAAAAGTCCTTCGGTTTTTATGTCAGTGAGCCTCCTCCGACACTCCTTTATTACAGAAGAATGTAGAGATAATAAGAAAAAAGAAAATAAACAAAGTATCACTCCACAATCAGAATGCCTTGCTGTCTAAGATCAAGTTAAATGAAGAGAAGGCAGATCTATTACTGCCTGAAATAACCTTAGTACAAACAGAACTGATGCTCCAGCATAAGATTAGGAAATGGTCCCAAAAACAATCTCCAAATTCTTCATTTTCGCATATCCAGAAGCCAACCAATGGACCCTGGCTTCCTAAGAACAACAGGTACAGGTTCTAACTTTGAAAGCCTTTATATCGTTTGGCTTCCAGGAAACTGGCATTGATTCAGAAAACCCATTCAACATTGCATCAGATGGCCAAGAGGATGAATCTGGAGTGGTAGCAGAATTCACTGCAAAGAAGTACAATTTTCTGCAGGCTCACTGATGAATACACTTCTAGCATTAAAGAACAGAGATCTCAACACCAGAAGGAATTGATCCATAATAAATTTATCTAATAGTAAACTTAAAGTAAGTCTGTGATAGGATGATTTTGCAGCCTTTTTGCACCTA
Source organism: Sylvilagus floridanus (assembly GCA_949820135.1). Taxonomy (NCBI): domain Eukaryota; kingdom Metazoa; phylum Chordata; class Mammalia; order Lagomorpha; family Leporidae; genus Sylvilagus; species Sylvilagus floridanus. The sequence continues at coordinate 17,605,378 of OX463240.1, read as the reverse complement.
ATGCATGCACCCAAGGCCAAAGACAAGAAGGATCATCTCCCTACATTCCTAAAACTTATACCAACAAATCACTGGTTCATTCCACTTTTAAAGAGCCAGTTAGTGGCCAAAATGACTAGAAATACAATATTCCAAATACAATTACTTAGTTTGATTATATCAGCTCCCATGTTCCTTTTACAAAAAGTCTCTAAATTTCCCACCAAAACATGCCTAATGGCAGAAGAACTAACGATGCAATTTGAAAGGACTTATCCATTATTATGGGTGGGAAATTGAACCTGAAATGGCCAAGATGTGTCTAAGAGAACTAGTGTATGGTGAAGTCAGGACTTGCCCAGGGCAATCTAACCAGACACACCGTTCTTAATCCTAATTACCGGTCAGTACTATGTGCTCCATATTTTCCATGGCATCCTCTTCAGAAGGTCATTTTGTCTATAACATCATGAGTTTATTATCCTGTGAGTGATGAATTCTTTCCCTCCTGGAACATGCATAAATGATCTTAAGGCTTCTCAGGCAGCAAGACAGCTGCCACCTGGGCCTCTCCTAACACTGGCTCTATGGGGATCCAGCTATGGTGTAAGAAATCACACCTACTGCCCATGCTGTGAGGAAGCGGAAGTGAGCCAAGTAGAGACATCACCTGGAGGAAGAAATGGTTACCTTCTCCCAACTTTCAACAGCCTCGTGATGAAGGAACCATCGGCCCAGCAACCGCAACCACCAGACTATACACACAAGGACTCCAAGTAAGAACCTCCCAGCCCTCCCCCAAATAGTGGGAAATTAGTAAGTACCATTTAAACTACAACGTTTGGGATGACTTGTTACACGGGGTTAGAAAATCCGAACAAATTTCTTTCTGCACCTAGGACTGCACTGTTTTCAATATAGAACCATCTAATTAACTGTGTTTAACGCTAGGCCTGGGACTAATTCTGTTTCAATGAAGCTGACAGATGTTTATGAACACATACTATATGCTAGGCACTTCTAACACCCTGTTGAACAAAACAAAATGCTCTGCTTTCTCAGAGAGCTTATGTTCCAATAAAGATTAAAACAATTAGAAATACAAGAGTACTCCATGAAGTTTGTGTAAAATGACATTTACATATTTACTTTGGTGCATTTTTTTCACATTTTGAAATATATTGCATGCTTCTAGTCTAATTCCTGAGCAATTCACCTTTTTGATAATCAGTTTTGGAATTCAACTTGTGCTTAAATTAAGTCTTTTTCTTAAATTGATTCTCTTGGGAGTTGATGTATTGCTGTTGGTGATAACATTTTGATTCAAACTTATATCTTGACTCTCCTAGTTGTTCCCAATCAGGTCATCATTTGGGGCAACTTGCAGGTGCATTTTTTTTTTTAAATCCATGCATGTGAACTTCAGAAAGCTCATGGAAAATTCCCTCATGAAAAACCTTTGCCAACAGACAACATGGAAGGGCTATTCTGTAACAGATGGGGATACTTGCTGTCTGCTCATTCTACTTTCTTGGAGGATAAATTATGGACCTGAGAAACAATCTTCTGATCACTTAGCTCAATCTTCCTTTTTTTTTTTTTTTTTTTTTTGACAGGCAGAGTGGACAGTGAGAGAGAGAGACAGAGAGAAAGGTCTTCCTTTGCCATTGGTTCACCCTCCAATGGCCGCCGCGGACGGCGCGCTGCGGCCGGCGCACCGCGATTGTCCGATGGCAGGAGCCAGGAGCCAGGTGCTTTTCCTGGTCTCCCCATGGGGTGCAGGGCCCAAGCACCTGGGCCATCCTCCACTGCACTCCCGGGCCACAGCAGAGGGCTGGCCTGGAAGAGGGGCAACCGGGACAGAATCCGGCACCCCAACCGGGACTAGAACCTGGTGTGCCGGCGCCGCAAGGCGGAGGATTAGCCTGTTGAGCCACGGCGCCGGCCTCAATCTTCCTTTTGAACGTCACATTCTTGAGACCTGTTTCCATATTGCTTTCCAAACACCAATTTATCAGCATTCCCAGAGGCATTACTAGTGCAAATTTCGTGTGAAAATGAGAGTAATGATCAGTAATACAAAGTTCATTCTATCTGATACTGGATAAATCTGAGTGGATCTGGAGGTGTGGTTCAGAGGGTTCAGCTGCATTTGGGACACCAGCTTCCCATATGGGACTTAAGGTTTTGAATCCTGGCTCTTCAGCTTCTGATTCAGCTCCCTGCTAATGCACCTAGGAGGGCAGAAGACAACCCCAGTCCTTGGACTCCTGCCACCCATGTGGGAGATCTGGAATGGGTCCCTGCCTCGTAGCTTTGGCCTGGCCATTGTGGTCATCCAGGAAGTGAATCAGTGAATAAAAAAACTATCTATTATTCTCTCTCTCTCTCTCTCTCTCTCTCTCACACACACACACACACACACACTTCAAGTAACCATTCCCAGGGCCCACACTGTGGCAAAACTGGGTAAGCCACCGCCTGCAGTGCTGGCATCGCACATGGGTGCTGGTTTGAGTCCAGTCTGCCCCACTTCCTATCCAGCTTTATGCTATGACTTGGGAAAGCAGTAGAAGATGGCCAAAATCCTTGGGACCCCTACATCCACATGGGAGACCAGAAGAAGCCTTGGATCCTGGCTTCGGATCGGCACAGCTCTGGCCATGGCAACCCTTTGGAAAATGAACCAGTGTTCTCACTCTCTCTGCCTCTCTGTAACCCTAGCTATCAAATGAATAAATATTTAACAACAACAAAGAAGCCATTCTTCAGGCATGTCCCCACATATAGCCTCAGACAAGGAATTACAAAAACAGTTACAAACACTTATGCAAAAACAAAAACAGGACATATAAAGCTTTGTAAGGAAGAATTGAATACTAGTACATTAGAAAGGTTATTGTACTTGTAAGAAAGATGCAAATCAAGTAAAAGTCGATATAAAAACTTTATATTGCATATATGTATTACATAAAGACTTGGACCAATGGGCAGATATCTCTGTGTCATCCAAAGATGTGACTATTGAAAGGTTTTCACAACGAAGGTGTTTAGAGATAAAAATAAAATGATAATTGCAAAAAGATATAAAATTAGATTTAACAAAAGCAGATTGGGGCTAAATAGGAGACAAATTAAAACCAAAATTACATTTAGGCTTGGATAAAAATGACAACTCTGCATGTGCATCTGTGCAGTATGACCAAATTTTAAAGCTTAAAAATTTACATGCTGGCATATAAAAAACTAGTCCAGATAAAATTAAATGGGACATTTGGAGGGCTAAAATATCAACTTAAGTCATATACACTCTGTTTAAAAACTATGCAAAGCTAAAATCATTAATCCTAGAAATTTCATGAATGAACAGTTAGTAGCCTTTATCAAGTCAGTGTCTCCTGATAACAGATTCAATTCAGGTACTTGTGTATTCAGCAGTAAACACAAATGGTTTTGATTAATTCCAAGGAGCAAGAGACAGCAGGAACAGAAACCAGCACAAAACCTAGAGAGAAGGCAGAAGGTCACAGAGAACCCTACTCCCTTCAACTTCTGTCAGTCTACATCCTACTTCCCTAGCCATCCCAAACCAGAATGCATCTCTCCACAATCAACAGGCAGATACCTCTATGAACCTGGAAACTGTCTGCATAACTGCTCCTCACTTGGGCTAGCACTGAGGCACAGCAGCTTAACCACGGCCTGTGATGCTCCAGCATCCCAGCAGGGCACTGGTTTGAGTTCCAGCTGTTCCACTGCTGATCCAGCCTCCAGCTAATGCGCCCAGCAAGGCAGCAGATGTCTTAATAGTCGAGCCCTCCCACCAACACGGAAGACCTCAACGGAGTTCCAGGCTCATAGCTTTTGCTCTGGCGAGCCCTGGCAATGGCAATCATTTAGGGAGAGAACCAGTGGATGGAAGACCCCCAGGCCCCCGTCACTCTGTCACTATCTGTACTGTGCCTTTATGTCTTTTAAATAAATAAAAGCAAAAAGCCAGTTTTCAAAAGTCAACCACTAAGTGCAAAAATTTTTTCATCATTTTGCATCCTATCCAAAACACCCCAGAGAAACATAATTTTACTAGTACTAGTCTGCTTTTTGACTTCAGACACACACACACACACACACACACACACACACAGAGAGACTACAGAACAGGCCAGAACCTTGCAGAAGCTGTCAAGGGTCAGGTTGTTTCTGACCATAGTTTCATACAAACTTTGAAGTAAAGACTGAACAGAAAGTCTCGTGCTAACTGTAAAGAAAAGGGGTGCAGAGCAGTGCCTCCTCACACGGGGCACCAAATGTAAGGAAAAGGGTGCAGATCAACAGCAGTCAGAATAAAAAGATTCACAGCCAGATCAAGTTTAGTCAAAGAAACGAAAGTCCCAGAGTTGGACAAATGCCAGCAAGCACACAGACCGAACACGTGGCAGAGGGCCCAGACCCCAGTAGAAAGGGCCTTTTCAAATCTTAGGTGGGCTCAGGGTGGGTGTGCGTGGCAGTGGGTGGAGATGAGTGTCTCTATACAAGTTCTTCAAGTTTGGCCTCCTGGCTTCCAAACCTGGGGAAGAATGTAGGCTGTGGAGGGAAGAACAGGATGTGAGACGAAACAGGTCTCTTGAAAGAAGGCATGAGCAACCAGAGCTTTTTTGAAATAAGTGAGGCATCTGTCCTCGTTCCATCAATCCTGATTTTGAGTACAGATAAGGAGGTGGGGCGCCGGTTTCTTTCTGGCTACTTCCTGCTGATATGGGGCGTAGACAAGGGGCAGGGTATCTATACAATGGATCAGATTTATTGGAGAAGGAGAGAGCGAGCAGACTTGTGTTGCTCCTTCAGTCAAACCCTCCTGTAAGGGGTTTTGAAACATGTTAGTTGTACATGATAGGAATGGCAGCAAATGATTAGGAGGATAAAAAGACAAATCGGAAACACTGCCCATGGTGGGAGCGATGCCGAAATGAGGACAATGGGGGATATAGGAAAGCAAGAGTCCTGTCTAGTGCATGGGAACACAGGTTTATGCCTGAACACTGCATTATGTGTAGGGTGTCTAACAAGCAGATTACATACATAGGGTGCAAACCACGGGACAGAGTCGTTGTTACAGGATCTGAGAAAGGAGGAAGTTTTCCCACTGAGACACAAACGGAAACTGAGAGAAGGGGTTCGGTAATAATTGGGTGTGTTTTGAGGCCTGGCCAAGGAATCTGTGAGGTCCAGACCTGTGTGTCTCTTCACATGTAGCCCTGGATGAGACATAATAAGGGAGGTGTGAACCTCCTTGGGGAAGACACCCCGTTGGCTTCCACCACCTTGCTGGCCGGGGAGGAGGGCTGGCCTGAATAGGAGGTTAGCATCGAATAGGCGGCGTCTGCCTTGATTGGTACTGACCCTAGGCTGTCCTCCTGATGGCGGTGGTTACTTTGGGAGCTGGGCAGAGGGAAACGCTTTTTAGCCTGGGGCCAACAGGGTCTGCAGTTCTGACCCAGGAGTCCTTCAACCCCGAGGGCAGCTCCGTTTCCAGTGGCCTGGCTCTTGTCACAGTGGACAGAACTCTTCTTGACAGCTACTTGCCCAATGCCCTGACTCCTCATTTCCTAAACAGGTGCCATTCAGGGATGGACTGGCCTTTCTGGGTCTCCTTGATGGCAGATCACGGTGTAAAGCAGTCATCAATTGGCCTGCCACCTATCCTTACATTGCTCCTGCTGCCTCACTCCCTCCTCTTTCTCCTGTCTCTGTTGAAGTAGAACACAGAAGCAGACTTTAGGAATGTCAGCCAAGGGGGCGCTCAATCCCGTGCCTAATCTTTGGTGGCCTGAGCTGGAAATCTATAGTCACAGGCATGTTACAATAGTATTATTCCTGTGAGGTAAGATGATGCCAATGAGGAGAGTTATGTTCTTCTATGTAAGGTCAAAACATTAAGACCACCCTATCCAAACTGTCTAATATAAGGTCTAAAGTTCAAACTATACACCCTGATGGGGAGTTTTGCAGAATACAATCAGTTTCCCATCTTGAATAGACTAGAGAAATGAGGGAACAAGTCAGGCTTTCAAGATCGCTTACTGTCAATAACTTAAAATCCAGTGAAAACTTAGCAAACAATTTTAGCTGTCAAATAACTTATGAAAACATTTACCAAAGGTCCAATGCCTTCTACCAGTTTAAGAGTACCTGTAGTTGGAAATACTTCTCAAATATCTAACACACGTGTAACCTAACTGAAACAGCGAGCTGTTAATAACTTTTCCCATGTAGACATACAATACATGCACATATATGACACAGTACAGGAGAGAACAACAAAGCAGTTTGTTAGCAGCCGAGAGATTTTTGTCTGATACAGGACAAGGGAGGGGAAAACATGGAAGACAACTAGGCCTGGAGCATTCTTCGGAACAAAGTTGCTCAGGACTCACCCCTGCTCCTCACGTTTTTTTTTTTTTTTTTTTGACAGTTCTGCAAAACATATTATTAGAGATGGCTGGAGCAGAGGTTCATCTTTGTGCAAGAGAGAACTTAGATGTGAGAGGAGCAGTGTGAGATGCAGCTCCATTACATTACGTTTTAGGATTTTTGGGTTCAATGTAGGGGGGAAGAGACAGGCGGAGAAGACTATTTTAGTTAGGACAGAAAGGGGGGGACTGTATAGAGAGCAGGGGCTGAGCTTGTGGGACAGAGGGGGGAGTGTGGGAGTATGGGTGGTGTGTTGAAGTCAGGCTTCATTGCATCTGAGCAGCAGGCAGAGTCCTTTCTTAAGCTCTTGTTGGGGGAGGTGCTGAGCACCACACAGACCCCGATAAGTGGGCAGAAGAGAGAAAGGCTCCTCGTCGAAGTTGACAGTGCATTGTCTTTGGAGCTTGGCATGTCTCAGGGGCAGAGCTTTCCAGAGCAATGCACATTCTGCTAGCCTTTACACTATCCTTCTACATCCAGGGGGAGGGACTGGACTGGCAGAGGAGACTGGAGGGGAGAGGTCAGGAAGAGAGGAAGGAGGCAGTTTTGGCTGCCGGTGACAGGAGCGGGGAAGAGCCAGACAGGGGACAAGGGTAAGGAGAGGGTCATGGTCCAGAGGCTGCAGCACCCCCGAGAGAACGGTGGAAGGGAAAGTCGAGGGTGCGAGGGGAGATTCCAAGTGTTTCCCTGGTTTGTGGGCTTGGAATGAGAAAAGCTGACGTCACAGGAGGCTTAATGAAGGGGAATCAGGTGGGTCGGGCAGACAGGAATCACCAGATGGACGCTTGGGAGGACCCTGGGGTGGGCAGGGAGGAGGGTCCCACTCCTGGGCCAGGACCTCAGAGAGGATGGTATGAGGAGGGGCGGAGAGCTTACAGAGAGTTTCAGCTCCCTCAGGAAGAGCAGGAGAAAGAGAATTCAGGGGAGAAGAGGCTGGAAGGGTGGCAACTTTCCCTGCTGCCAGTGGAGAGGGAAAAGCAGGCGCTAGACAAAGAGGGGGAATGCAGTGAGCAAAGGCCTGTGTTCCTGAGGCCAGCTTATCAGGTGTGGGAGAAAGGAGGCGTGGACAGGCTGACGATTTAAGGGGCGACTCCAGGACTTCTTCCTCCATGAGAAATCAGAGTGGGGAGAGTTGACCCCAATGGAGGAAAAAGGCTTGGAATAGGGGCTTCTGACCATTTGCCTTTTCTCTGTGTGAAGTTAGTAAAATCTTGGAGAATTTTTAGACCAAAAAAAACACCAAATTCGTGCTGAGGTGGAATAATCGCTTCGGCTTTGTCTCCCGCTTCTGGCCCAGCTTGTGCAAGTCTTTGCAGAGGCAGGCCAGAGGGGAGCTGAAATCTGGAGCCCATGGATTAAACAAACTATGGTGTGAGTGAAGAGGTTCTTGTGGCAGGGCTTCCCTGGGAAAGAATCACCTCAACCGAGAACTTAAGTCCTGAGTCCTCTAAGAGGAGACAGTGATGGAAACCAACTAAACACTCAGGCCCTACGAGGCGGGATGAACTGGTCACGAGCATCGCCCCAGCAGGCATGTGGTGAGAGTGACCTCTCTTCCCAATCTGATGGGCTGAGAACTGGGTCCAATGTGGGCATGTAGCGATGAGATCAGGCAAAGGCTCTGGCTGTGAATTCACTCAAAATGAGAAGGTCAAGCAGGAGTAGAAAATGTTCTGGAATAGGGTCTTCCGGTCAGAAGGGAAAAAGGAGACTGTAGGAAAGAGAAGGTTAGGGGCGGGAGGAGACACTAAAAAGGGAAGAATTTGTCCAGATGAAGGATGGGGGGGTCACAGCTCTCACCCAGAGAATACAAGAGTGGCAAATTCGGGAAAGATGCTGGCCCCTCTCTCTACTTCTCACATGGAGCAGCAAATATAAGCAAAAGGGTGCAGATCAGAGAAAAGACAGAATACGAACTCACAGACAGACAAAGCTTATCCAAAGAAAATAAATCCGCAGAGATGGGTGACCAACAGCTGGCACCCAAGCGTGTGTACACACACACACACACACACACACACACACACACATAAATACACAGCAGAGTGGCCAGACCTCAGTGGGCTGGACCTTTTAATATCTTAGGTGCACTAGGGGTGGGGGGGCAGTAAACAGAAGTGAGCTTCTCCATACAAGCTTTTCACGTTTGGCCCCCCTGGTTTCCAAACATGGGGCAGAATGCAGGGGGTGGGATGGAGAACAACCCGTTGTGAGACTATACTGGCTCCTTGAGAGAAGGTAAGGGTAACAGAAACCTAAAATGGCTGAGGCTTCCGTCCTTGTTCCATCACTACCTACCTGTGTCAAATATACACACAATGATTGTCTGGCTAACAGCAGGTAGAATCATCTCTGCTGTCAAGCATTAGTTCTACCGCTAGGCATTAGATGGTTGGGCCCCAGGATATTAACTCGACTACTTAATGTATATGCAGATCACACTGTTTGTGGGTCTAGGCAGATGATGGTGAAGAAAACTAAGATAGGAATTCAAGCCAGGTATACTGAATGCATGGCAGTGATCCAGCCTCACCAGGATACGGGAGTGGAAGCAGAACTTGCAAAACAGGCATTCCCATACTGGGTGCCAGTGTCCCAAGTAATGACAAATGACTGCTCCATGACACTGCACATCCAGCTGAATAAGAATAAATCTATAATTTAGGCATTAATGACCAAGCATTTAACTAACTGCTTTACAAGTATTACATATACAGGAATTCAGCAAAATTTGTAACACTCACAAGACAATATACACGACAACTCAGAGGTGTGCCCAGTGTCATCCAAGTACAGGTACTCTAACTTAAACCTGACTAAAAGACTACTTCACATATTAGTTAAGGGTAAAGGCAGGTATTACTATTCCCTGAACACTGAAAGTACTCCTGGTCAGCCCTCTCAGACTGACACTGTCAACATCAACTTCCTGCTGATCCACTATGTAACTACTAAATACAGGTGTATAAAACACGTTATATAAAATGATCTGGAAATGTTTTAGACAACCCTACTACTTCATGGCATAAAAATTTCCTCCTGTGGAAAGTAGCAACTGACTCAATGACAGGATTTGATGTGATTTCATTTTTCCTCCATTCTCTGTATTGTCTAAGTCTTCTATAATGAATGTGTACTTACAAAGAATAAAATTAAAATGAGCTGCACTCTATAGCTCAAGGTCCCATCAATCCCGACCTTGCTTTCCATAAATAGAGTACAGCAGAAATCAGGCACAGCCAACGTTCTTTATAAAACAAGGGAATGGAAAACCTAGATAGTGCACTCCAGAACTGTACTGTTCCAACCATTGGCCACTACCAATCTTGGGTGACATGCTGGACACACTACATGTGACAAGTCCAAGCTGAAATGGGCTGTAAATGTAAAATAGGCATTGGATTTTAAACACTTTGGTCCAAAAAAATGTAAAGAAACTCCTTAACAGTTTTCAGCATATCAATTAAATGTTGAAATGATAGTACTTTGGGTATATTAGGCTAAAAACCCACTGAAAGTGATTTCACATTATTTTCAAATGAGGATTCTAGAAGTGAACACGCAGTTTGCACTAATTCATATTTTCACTGTAAAGTGCTGCTCTAGGACAAAATTATTCAAGTAAAGCCAGCAGAATGGCCATCACTTGGGATCCTGTTCAAAGGCAGATCTTTGGGCCCCAGCCCCGAAGTGCTAAGCAGAATATGCATTTTAACAAGACCCCCATTTGTTCAATATACACACTGAATGCTGAGTGGCACTTCTAAAGAAAACCTGTATTTTCCCTAAGCATGACAATATCACTTTTTAAAAATTTATCTATTTATTAAAATGCTACAACAGGTCATGACAATTCTAGACAACAGGAACACAAGGTGGATAAAAAATGCAAAAGCAAATTTCATTACCATTACCTGTTTTGGTGGAGTTTCTATTAGACAGAAGATAACATATTAAAAATAACAATCCAGTTCTACTATGAACGCTTGTTTTTAAAAATGCAAATTTGTGCAAAAACAACTGATGTTATCATGGACTTTCAAACCAACCTATTAATGCACCAAGAACGTATCATAGTGTCCGTGCAAAACTGCCAGTATCAGTACAAAAAAAGACTGAAAATCAATTAAAATACCATAGAGTGTCTACTGAGCCACAAGATGTTAGGAAAATCTAAAGGTGTCCACTTAAACATTTTAACAAAATAAGTAACTTAGAGAATACTAAAAATATACAAGAAACATTTCAATTTGAAATGTAGCACGCAGAGAAAAAACAGCAAATGACAAAATTAGTGCAAAATTAGTGCACAAGAATACTGTGCTGATACAGACAACGGACTCATTTAGAGGAAGAAGCTGTTCTGGTCTCCAGAGTCCTTTCCTGTATTCCACTGCACCTGTTGATTCTACAGAGACGCATCACTCAAAACTGAAACAAGCAGTTAGGTTCCCATGCTTATGACTGGTTAATATTTAATAAAAATTCTGACTGATTTTAATTTAATAAAAGGAATCGAGCCCACAGGAAACTGAAAAAAGGTTTGATTCTCTCTGCTCCACACTCCCACTTACTTATCTACCACCCAAGAGAATCTATACAGAGAATCTGTTACTTATTCACAAGACTATACCAAAACATCCTTATGTGTGATTAACCTCCAAAATTGTGAATTCCTGAAGAGCTACTAGTGGAAGTGGGGTACACAGGCACTCAAAGATGTGCTGAATACACAACAACAAGCCTGTGAGCTCACACAATGAAAGAAAATTTTATCTGATTAAATTAAGTATCGGAAGAGCTAGCCTCCTCCTTTTAAATGAAATAAACAATATAGTTAGTTTGAAGAACAGCTGATGGTAAATCAGATTTTTTTTAAATTTTTCAAATAATGTTTCTATATCCTCTGTATTTCTCTCCCATTTTTCACTGTCTGGAACAAAGGTATAGACAAAGGGATCTGTAAGTTACATATAGGCATTAACACTAAAAGTATACAAATACTCATTCACTTTGAAAAAATCAGCTCATTTCCATGAAAATATAGAACAGCTCCACCATGGCTGAATACAGTAGAGCAACAATAACACATCGTGGCCATTTGGGGAGTGAACCAGGGAAAGGGAAGCCCTTTCTCTCTGTCTCTCCCTCTCACTATCTGTAACTCTACCTCTCAAATAAATAAAATCTTTAAAGAAAATTCATATGGAATCACAAAAGGACACAAAGAGTTGGAGTGATCTGGAATAAGAAAACCCAACCTGGATGAATCATAATACTCGGTTTCAAAGCATCCTACAAAGCTATAATAATTAAAACTGCTTAGTAATGGCATAAAATCCAATGTGCAGCTCAATGGAACAGAAGAGAGAGCCCAGAATTTAATCCACATACAGATAGCCAGTTGACTTCTGACAAAAGTGCTCAGACCACACAGTGCAGTTAAGGATAATATTGGTGCTGGTAAAACTGGATGCATATACATAGAAGAACAAAAGTAGATGCGTATCTCTCTTCACGTACAAAAATCTACTGAAGATCCATCAAAGACCCAATTTAAGACCTGACATTATGGAGATGATGAGGTTGCAGGAAGAAAACATAAGGGAAACACTCAAAGACATTGGTGTAGGAACAGCTTCTTGGATGGGAACCCTGAAGTACAGGCAACAAAAGCAAAACTAAGGAAATAGGACAATATCAAACTCGGAAACACAGGATGTGACAATTCGAGTGGAGAGACATCCAGCAGAATGGAAAAAATAGTTGCAAACCATCTATCTGCAAAGGACTAATATCCCAAATATATATGCAACTCAAAAAGAGTCAACAACAACAACATCAATCCAGTTCAGGAATGGAAAAGGACTTCACAGACCATTCTCAGAAAGAAGAAATACAAGTGGCAAACGAACATATGACACTTAAGACACTGCTGGGAGGAATCTCTGGGAATCAAACAGAAAGAAACGTTTGTACGTATCAGTATTGCTGTGAATACAGTTCATAAAACTTTGTTTAATGCCTTGTGAAACCGATGGTTAAGATGGTTATCCTACCACAATTTTAATGATCTATCATTACTTAAAGATTGCCACAAAGGGATGAAACGATCATTTTTCTATTCAATTACTGTTTATAGTCATTGTCTATAGTCTCACTAAACTGGTATAATTTTGTTTTTTACTCATTAAACTTATCTGGTAAAGTATTAAGCCTTTTCACTGCAATGTAATTTGAAAATTGGACAAATTCTAAATCAAGACAGAAAGAAAAAGGAGAAGGAAACACAGTGGAAAGGAGAAAGGGGGAAGGAGGAAGGCAATATCATTGTGTTCTTACAGCTGTGTCTACAAAGCACACTGAGTCTGCTAAATACTAATGAAAAGAAAAGAAAACCAATGTACCTTAATTTGTTCCCCCACTACACCGCTGACCCATTTGCCAAACTGCAAAAGTTCAATACAGAACCAAGAAAATAAGGTACATTCAATATATAACAATTATTGAAATATATTAACTATAAACAGGATATGTTTAAAAACAACTGCATGTAATGTCACGAAACTTCACATAGTACCAAAACATTTACATAAGATGTGTGTACACATGAAAAAGATGAAGATTATTTGCAGAGAAATAAATGTATGAAGGTAATGAAATTAAAACACGTTGTAAATTCTTAATTTCCTTTTAAAACTGTTACTAAACTGTAATGATTTTTAGAATTTAGAGGGGCAAGGATTTCAAATCTTGGTTACCAAGCCAATTAAGGTCACCTGCATTCCACCCTTGAAGTACCCAGGTTCAGTATCCACCTCCGGCTCCTGACTCTAGCTTCCTATTAATTAATGTGGATGGAGAAGGCAGTTGTGATGGCTCAAGAAATTGGGTACCTGTTTCTGGCTCCTGAGTCTAGCTTCCTGTAATGTGGACCTGGAGGGCAGTGGATAGGACCCAGGTATTTGGGTACCCATCACCCTTGCTGGAAACACAGAATGAGTTCTCCAATCCTCAACTCAGCCAGGCTCAGGCCCAGCAGTTGTGAGAATTAGAAAGTCAACCAGCAGATGAGAAGCCTCTTTATGTCTGTTTCTTGCACTGTGTGTGTGTGTGTGTGTGTGTGCATGTACCTGCAAGGGTATGAGTATCTGCCTCTGAAATAAATCTTAAGAATAGATAAAGATCACCCACTCTTTAAGAATTGGACTGGGTCAGGCTGAAGTTAGGAGCCAGGAACTCAGTCTCCCATGCAGCTGACAAGTACCCAGACACTTGCGCCATCACCTGGTATCTCCCCAGGACACACATTAGCGGGAACGCTGGAACTGGAAATGGATCCAGAATTCAAATCCGGGCACTGGGACACAGGGCACAGACATCCCAAGGAGAAACCTAACCTCCACATCATACGTGTGCCCCCAAGAATCTGACAAACGACACCCAAAGGCTGCTAGCCTAAAGCTAGTGTAAGGGGCACTTTCAAAGCTAGAGACACATGACCAGTTTTCCTCCCCAACCTGTTCATCTGTAGTGCCTACCTGATGCTGACGCCACTGCCGCCGGCCTCTGTCTTCCGCTGCCCAGCGCAGAGCCGCCGCCGCAGCCTGCATCGCTGCTGCCCATCACGTCAGCACCGCCACTCCTACCTGCTTCCTCGCCGGCCGCCGCCGCTCCTGACCGCCGGACTCTGCACCAGAATGGACCCGCCGCTGTGTCTTTCCTCACTGCAGCTGCCCGCCGACCAACTGCGCTGTCCAGAGCAGGACGCCCCACGGACGCCCACGCCGACACCCACCGCTTCCTGGTGCTCCTGGTTCTCGGCCGCTGCTGCCGCCAGCGAAGACGGAGGCTTCTCGCCTAGGAAGGCCCAGGCTCAGTTAGGCCGGGGCAGAGCCGCCCTTCCCCGCCCAAGACGCCCGACACGGAGCCGCCCCGCGGCCTCTATCCTCGCCACCCCGCACCCTCGCTACCGCCGCCTCCTTCACCGCTGCCCAGGCCACACCAACACCGCCCCACCGACCTCTGCTTCCTCGCTGACCGCCGACTTCTCGGCCTCGAAGAAGAGTCGCTACCGCCGCCGCAGCTGCATCCTTCCTAGCTGCTGCCCGCCGATGAACTGAGCCGCCCCGCCCACGACGTGACGCTGACCCCGATGCAGCCTCGAATGTGGCGTCCAGGTCTCCATCAGCGTTCTAGAGTCCTGTGTGCGGCATCAGCGTCAGCCATGTGAGGCCATGGATGATTCCTAAGGCGATATGTCTTCTGTCCCAGAGGCTGAGGACATTCTGACACAGACACACACAGGGATGAGCTGGTGGAGACATAGTGAGAGCCAATATGTACCTGTGGAGGAGCGAGGCCTCAGAAGGTCCCAGCCCTGTCCACACCATGTCCTCAGACCTCAGCTTCCAAGCAGCAAGAACGTGAACTTACTTGAAAATTAATCCTCCAATAAATACCAGAATACGGCAGGACCATGATCTCCCAAGAATTCTCCAAACTCAGGGCCAGCATTTTGGTGCAGGGGTAAAGCCACCAAATCTGATGCCAACATTCCATGCAGGCACTGATTTGTCTCCTGGCTCCTAAAACTTCCAATCCAGCTCCATGCTAATGCCCTGAGAAAGGCAGTGGAAGATGGCCCAAGTGCTTGGGCCCCTTCCACACAAGTGAGAGACCTGTATAGAGCTTCCGGCTCCTAGATTCAGCCTGTCCCAACCCCAGGCATTTTGGCCATTTGGGGCGTGAACCACCAATGGATTATCTCTGTGTCTTTCTCTCACCATAACTCTTTCAAATAAATAAATATCTTTTTAAAAAATCTCCAAGCTCTACCACTAGATTTTTAAACTGGGAACGTCAACTTGTCTCATGTTCCCATCCTTCCCCCTATAGGAAGGATTTGAAGATGTATGACAATCCTGAGTGCATACAGGCACACAATGTTACACAAACATCTGCTAGACTCATACAGAGCATGCAATCCCTCCAGTCTCATACTCTTAAAGGAACTATAAGCCTGAATCATAGAACTAGCATAGGTGTGAGCATTCAAATTTTATGTATTTTTACCCTCCCTTTGCGAAGAAATGCTTCTCATATATCCCATGAGTTTCAGTCAAACTCCTCACAACTCTTTTCTTGTCAAAGATTTGAGATATTTTTATTCACGAACTGGTATACAAATCATATGGCACAAATTCAACCTCAAGAAATGATACCAGTGCCTGATCGTGTTCGCAGAGTGAAAGAAAACAGTACAGTCATGTTCCATGCTGGAAACTGCACCCCTAAATTCACATGCCAAAGTACACTTCAGAATGAGACTACCTGGAGATAAGGCTTTGAAAGAAGTAATTAAATTAAAATCAGGTAATTTGGTGGACCTAATCCAATATGCCTGGTACTCCTATGAGAGGAGGTTAGAACCCAGTCACACAGAGCAGAAGCCAGGTAAAGTCTCAGGGAGAAGACAGCCACCTGCTAGTCAAGAGAAAGGCCTTAGAAGGAACCAGACCTGCTCACACCACAGTCTCAGCTTCCAGCCTCTAGAACTGTGAGAAGACTAAGTTTTGATGTTCCAGTAGAGCATCTCACACAATGGGGAGACCAAGTGCTGCTACAACAACAGACGTGTGCACAATGGAAACTTTCTTGTCCATAGCTCAGGAGCCATGCATTAGGAATAGTGGCTACAAGAAAGCTTTATGTGACAAAATGGTTGACAACAGCAAAATTACAGTATTATTGAGTTAATCCAGGAGCTTCCAACTGCCTTATCTAGGTTAGGAATGAAATGGGATTACCTTAAGTACTCCTGCAATATTGTAAAAAGAATGCTACCCCTGGTACAACTTCAACTTTGGAACAGATGGCTCTTCAGCAGTGACTAGAAGGCAAAACCACAGTAACTCGCTTTAGATGGTACGAGTCAGATCTTGGCTGAGGGCCAGAACAAGGCATTCTGAAGGAGGATGCAGTCAGGCATGGGACATGAATGACAAAAATTCCACATGTGGAATGTGAAACAAACCCTTATCTTACACCTTTTATTCAATTCAAAGTGGATCAAAGATCTAAATCCATGACCTGATAACTTCAAATTACTAGAGGAGAATACTGGGGAAACTGCAAGACACTGATGTGGAAAAGACCCCAGAAGCACAGGAAATCCAAAAAAATAGACAAATTCGATTACTTTAAGCTAAGGTTTTGCACTGCAAAGGGAACAGCCAACAAAGTGAAGAGGAAACCAACAGAAGGGGAGAAAATATTTGCAAACTCTGAAACTGATAAAAGATTAATATCCATAATCTATAAAGAGCTCAAGAATCTCAATCACAATAAAACAAACAATCCAGTTAAGAAAAGGGTGAAAGGGCCCAAAGAGACATTTTTCAAAAGAGGAAACTCAAATGGCCAACAGACACATATAAAATAGCTATCATGGAAATGCAAATCAAAGCCACAATGAGGTTTCACTTCACCCTAGTTAGAATGGCTATCATACAGAAATCAACAAACATTAAATGCTGGTGAGTATACTGTTAAAAGGGTACCCTAATCCACTCTTGGTGTTAGTATAAATGACTATAGCCACTGGAGAACATTATAGAGATGTCTCAGAATCCTGAAGACAGATCTACCACATGCTCCAGCAATCTCACTCCTGGGAATTTACCCAAACAAAACGAACTCAGCTTGTGAAAGAGTTACCTGTACACCCATGTTTATTACATCTCAATTCACACTAGCTAAGATATGGAATCAACCCAGATGCCCATCACCTGATGACTGGATAAAGAAACTGTGGTATATTTATATAATGTGGAATACTACTCAGGTATAAAAAATTATGAAGCCCCTCTTATGCTATAAAATGGATGTAACTGGAAAACATTACATTTAGTGAAATAAGGCAGTCCCAAAAAGATAAATACCCTGTGTTCCCTAATCTGTGGTAACTGATAGGGTATCATAAATGTAAGTATATGAGTAAAATTGACACTTGGAAATTCGTTGATTCGATGATTGTACCTTTGATGAATACTGTTTATTTCTTCTATGTGTTGAATTCTTTATTTAGTGTACGGCTAACCTTACGAATATAAAATAAACTGAAAGTAGGTCACTGTAAACATTAAAAAATTAAGAAAGAAAAAAGTGGGAGAGTGGGAACATGGGCAGGACAGAGGATTGGGTGGGTACTATTACCACGCTCTTAAATCTGTATACACAAAATATATGAATTTTTTTTCACCTTAATTTTTTTTAAAGAAGGATAAAAAGGAATGGTGTCTCACATTTTATGACCACAAATGATAACCCACACATAAGGAACTCGTATAAATACTTTTTAGAGAAATGAGAAAGACAGGAATTTCAGGAGAGAAGGCTTTTCAACCTTTTCTTGGAAAAGGTCTGCTGTAGTAGACAGTGTGTAGTAGAAAGGAGCCCCCAAACTGAATTTACTGGAGTTGCTGAACTTTCCCATCCTACTATGAGACAGGTGGAGAAAACACACATGCAAAGCCCCAACCCTGGCCAACTCTTGCAGATTCTTTTGCCCACTAGGAAATTCTGCCTGGTGTTACAACATCGCATCTTGCAACTCAGTTCAGTTTCATTCAAAAATCAAAGCTTTATTTTCAACTGATTAATTTGATTACTTTGGCTTGTCCAAATACTCCCAAATGCTAATTTAACCAGATATTTCTCTGTGCCTCTCAAATATTCGTATTCCAAACTGAAACACTATGCCAACACACTGACTTTGAATGGGATCCTTTGGTCATAAAAAGTACCCATAGTTAAGTAGCAACACTTGAAAAGAATCTAAGGATTGAGTGATAGAATGTATGAGTGGTAACTTTCTGATTATGAAGGTTGTATTATAGGTATACACAAGGTTTTCACTTATAGAAAAGAAACCTGAAAGTAATCAGTGGTGATCGTCTAATGGCCTCAACAGTTTATTCTCAAATGTTTCAGGTTGAGAAATTCTTTATACTAGAATTTGGAACTTTTCTCTAATTTTAAGATTGTTTCCAGGCCTGGCTCTGTGGCAAAGCAGGTAAAGTTGATGCCTGCTGTGGCAGCATCCCATTTGGGTGCCAGTTCTAGTCCCAGCTGCTCCACTTCCAATCCAGCTCTCTGCTATGGCCTGGGAAAGCAGTAAAGATGGCCCAAGTGCTTGGGACTCTGAATCTGCATGGCAGACTCAGAAGAAGCGCTTGTCTCCTGGCTTCAAATCAGCTCAGCTCTGGCTGTTGTGGCCATTTGGGGAATGAACCAGTGGATGGAAGACCTCTCTCTCTGCCTCTGCCTCTCTGTAACTCTTTCAAATAAATAAATCTTTTAAAAAGGAGATTGTTTCTAAAAAGTTAATAAAAAATAAACAAACAAACAGAAAACATGAAAAGCCTAGGTAAACATAATTTCCCTGTAAAGAAAGCTCTATTAGCATCAGTGCATAAAATTGAAATTCTGTAAGTCTGGGGATTTATAATGTTTGCCATATATCCAAACACTGATAATAGCCACAGCACTGGTGTACCAAAAAGACATCTTTCTAAATATTTAGGTTTGTTTATAATGACAAAAATTTACAAATACAAACAAGTCACAATTAACTACTAAATTATCAATAACAACTTGGGTACAGTTTAACAGCTGGCATATGGACACACTGGGTCTATTAGTATCACTGGTTTACATCTGCAAAACCTTCTGAAGAG
This sequence comes from Sylvilagus floridanus, assembly GCA_949820135.1. NCBI lineage: Eukaryota > Metazoa > Chordata > Mammalia > Lagomorpha > Leporidae > Sylvilagus > Sylvilagus floridanus. The sequence goes on along the minus strand of OX463240.1, from coordinate 17,586,188 downwards.
TAACTTACAGATCCTCAGAAAAGTTTTCAAATGCTACATAGGGCCCAGCATTGGATACAGCAGTTATGACACTACTTGGAATGTCTACAATCCATATTGGAGAAGTTTAGGCTGAGTCTCAGCTGTAATCCTGATTCCAGCTTCCTGTGACAAATGCATTGTGGGAGGCAGGGGTTATCCATTTAAGTTGTTGAGATCTCTGCCACCCATGTGAGAGACCTGAACTGAGTTCCTGGCAACTGACTTTGCCCCAAGGATCAGTGTACCAGTGGGAGGAAGTACTGTCTCTCCCCTCCCTTTCTCGCTTTTTCCCTGTGTTTCATCTTTCCAAATAAATATTTTAGAAAGCTGGATTTTTTGATCAAGCACACATGATTCAAAAGTGTTTTCTTTTAAAGAGAATTTTCACAGTCATATATTTAGTAGAAAAATCTAAATTAAAAAGTATAATCAGGAACATTTATCTTCAGATTATATAATTTTTATTTTAAATATTTACACATTCTTGCATTTTCAGCACTAGATAATGATTTAGATTTGCCTTATCATTATATGTGAAAGGAGCAGTTTATAAGCTTCAGATTCCAGTTCATCAATGCCTGAAAAGAAGAAATAATAATAATTCTGTTTTTTATCTGGAAGACTTCACAGTTAACTAAGTCTAAGTCAGTATTTTAAAGTTTGAGAACCCTAACACTGTTAAGAAAAATATATAGGTATGACTATGACTACAAAACAAAATCGCTACTATACACAGTTTGCCCACAGTTATGTATGAAACCAATTGGTTTTCAAACCAATTGGTTCCAATGAAACCAATTGGTTTTCATTTGTTCAGCAAACATGTGGTAAGTAATGATGATGACAGTCCATCCATCAATAATCATAAACAAACCCAACAGCACAAACAGGTCATTTCCATTCTTAGTCATAGTTGGGATGACAGGAATAAAGAAATAAAATAGTTTACTGCTATGACACACGGAAGGGGCATGTGTCCTAATTTTGTATCAATATTGTGGGAAATTTGGTTCAAGCATCATGTGATTTTACACCAAGAGGACAGTGAAAATGTGTATCAGAAAGAGGGAGAAACATAAGATTTGCAAAAAGCTAGAGGTGAGGAAGAAAATGGATGGAATTCTAAAGAGTCTAGTTTGGACTGACAAGAGCCAAAGTGACTTAAATGTTTTTATTCCATGCTAAGGAATTTGGAGTTCTTCCTATGAGGAAAAGATAAACCACTGTTAAAGTAAATGTCCAGAGGTCACCAGCCAATCACAGCTTTATGAAATGTAGCTACCTAAATATTCATGGGTGGTTGAGAGTTTGGGGCTTGGTATCTCTCCCATAACTGAGAAGCTGATAGTGCTGTTGTGTTCTTTGAATTGTACTGTGTGGGCTGGCAGTACCACAGAGATGCAAAAGTATCCATTCAGAAGTAAGAGATGCACAGGCTATGAGATTTCTCAAAAGCTATGGAATGTGATGACTAAATTAAAAATAGATATATTCTTCATTATCATGTATATGTTTTCACATATTTCATTAGATTCATCAAGGAAATATATTTCATGCCATTTCTATTAACCAAGCAATGGAAAGTGCTGTTATTTCCAATATATATTTGATTTCAGAGAACAATTCATCCAAATTCAATTAACAAATTATAGCAATATACCTCATCTAGTTCTCTATTTAAATTTGTATCTCCTCTAGCATCTGAAGTAAGTGAAATGTTATTTATCCCATTTAGAGTCAACAGACTACATCATTATGCAAATCATGCATTACTTACAAAACGAGGCCTTACAGACCCAACTTGAAGATGACTTAACACAAAAATCACATCTAATACGATTCCTGATGATTTTAAGATTACCTAATAGATAGCAGTTTTGTGTAATGCTATTTTCACCAATCTAATATAAAGTACAATTAGTATAAGGCTGTTGAATACATTATTTTAGAAGTGTGCTGTTTTATCTTAGCAGAAGGTTAAAATATCAAGTCATGGTTTATACTAAATGAACCTTTTGGGTATTCCTAGGAAAAATCTGTCCTTTATAAAATTAAGTGAATTTTGTCACTTTATTTTCCCTTGAATTGAATTTTCTAGAATCCACTGGTAGAAAATTAAAAATTTAAAGTTTAATAAGAGCAAGTTTTAGTGCATCTGAATCCAAGAACCTGGTTCGGGTCATCTTTCCACTACTGGTAACGCACACCCTGGGAAGACAGAAAATGATGACTCAAGGACTCGAGGCTTTACCGCCTGCATTGGAGATTGAGTTCTGTGTCCTAGTTTCAGCCTAGCTGAGCCCTGTCTGTTGTGAACATCTGGGGAGAGAGCCAGCAGATGGAAGATCTCTGTCTCTCTCTGACCCTCTCTCTTTCTGCTTTAAAAAAATTAAATACTTTGGAATACATTTAACAAAGGATGTCAAAGTTCTCTATGATCAAAATTGCAAAACATTAAAGCAAGAAATTAAAAAAAACACAAAAAATGAAATGACCTTCTGTGATCATTGATTAGAAGAACTAACAGCATCAAAATGTTCATTCTATTGAAAGAAATTTACGGGTTCAATGAGGTCCCAGTAAAAATACTAGTGACCTTCTTCTCATATCTAGAAAAAATGATGATAAAATTCATATTGAAACACAAGAGACCCTGAATAGCTAAAGCACTCTGATACAACCAAAACAAAGCCTGAGGCATCACAATACCAGTTTTCAAGATATACTACAGGGCAATTACAATCAAAACAACCTGGTAATGTCATAGAAATAGACATGTAGACCAATGGACAAGAATAGAAACTCCATCGCTTCTCAGCTTTTTGGCTAAGAACAAGTGAAGAATAGAAACTCCAGAAATCGATCCACATATGTACAACCAAACAATTGTTGACAAAGGAGCTAAAAATATCCCTGAAGTAAGGACAGTCTCTTCAACAAATGATGCTGGGAATATTGGATCTCTGCATGCAGAACTATGAAACAAGATCCCTACCTTACATCTTACAAAAATCAACACAAAATGGGTAAGGATATAAATCTATGACCTGAGAAATTCAATAACTAGGGGAGAATATAGTGAAAATTCTGAAAGACATTGGCATAGATAAAAACTTCTTGGAATAGACCCCACACACCCAGGCAATCAATGCCAAAGTTTACAAACTGGATTACATGAAGCTGAGAAGCTTCTGAACTGAAAAAGAAACTTCAGCAAGCTGAGAACCAATTATGAGAATGGTATAAAGTATTTATGAACTATGACACTGATAAAGGATTAATATTCAGACTCTATAAAGAGCTCAAAAACTCAACAACATCAAAACAAACAATCAAGGAAAGAAATGGGCAAAAGACTCTCAGGCATTTTTCAAAAGGGAAATTCAAATGGCCAACAGACACATGAAAAAATACTCGGGATCACTAGCCATCAAGGAAACGCAAATAAAAACCATAATGAGGTTTCACCTCACCCGTTTAGAATGCCTCCCATACAGAAATAAAAAACAATAAATGTTAGATGGAAGTTCTAGAGGAGCGGTTGTTTGATGAGGAGACAGTGCTTAGAGCAGCAAAATTCATCATCCATTCCCCTCCTGGAGAATTTAATGAGGTATTTAAGGTTGTTAAGTTACTGATTCATAATTATAATGTTCTCAGCAAAGGAGCAACACATGCATTTGCATAGTATAACTTGCATCTGTTTACTCCCATAAAAATTGAACGTTATGAAGATCAGAAAAAAAGCAATCCGATATTAATCCAAAATCTAGACTACATATTAAGATTTATATCTTGCTAAACAAGGCCAAGGTCGAATTCTGTTTTAAGATTCTGAAATTAAATGAAAATAATATTTCAGAAATTCATTTAGTGTTTTTTTTCTTGTGATAGCTATGTAAATTAGCTTGAATGCCATGTGTCCCTGAGTTATTTGTATCATAAAGACACCAATGTGTTATAACAAGGCAAATTGTAATACATATAATTCTGAACCCAGAAGTGCTGTCCACACAAGAGGACACAGGTGCAGGCTGCTGGCACTTGGCCAAAGGTGAGTTATCTCCAGCTCAGATGGATTGGGAACTGGGAAAGGGAAGACAAGACAAAAGTCAGAGACAAGAGGAGGCTAACAAGACTGGTAACATTATAACTTAGTGCCAGTCATCTCTTCGGAGACAGCTGTTGCTGGGACCCTTCTCCAGTTGCCTCCTCAGTTCTTCCTGTAGGCATGTTGTGGCCCACACACACTGGTGGGTCTTATTTGTCCAGTTGGAGAGGATCCAAGGCAACCCAGGCAGCCTCCATCCATGGAATCCTCATTGAGTGCTCAGGAACCAACCCTTTTCTAAAGAGGACCCCAAAGGAAAGACTGGTAATCTCTTGAAAATCTCAAAACCATGGAAGAGGGATGATTGTCATTCAAAGGTGTGACTGTGGACTTTACTCAAGAAGAGTGGCAGTACCCAGTTCCTGTTCAGCAGACTTTACATGAACATGATGTCGGAAAACTATTGGCACTCCATCTCTGTGCAGTGTCACATGACCAAGCCTGATATGATCCTCAAATTGGAATGAGGAGAAGAGCCATGGACACCATTTATAGGTCATACCTTAGAAGAGAACCAGAAAACCAAAGACTTTTCAGTGAAATTCAAGGAACATAACAATAAATATTCTAGATCAATTGTATGCATCAACCATCAGAAACCAATTAAAGAGAAGAGTAACATATATGAAAAGTCAAAGTCAATCACTCTAGGCAAAAATTCTGATAATTCAAAAATCTTACCTCCTGAATGATACTCAAGGAAAGATTTTGGAAAGTGTTTCAAAATCGATCATCAGTAATCTAAGTCCAGCAAGAAAGAGACTCAGTGAGTATAATGGACATGGGAAATCACTCCTCAGTACAAAGCAAAAGAAAACTGATTCTCAAGTCAAATCCAATAATCAAAGTGTCATGGCTTTCAGTCATAATGAAGGGCTTATGCAGTATCAGAAGACGGAACTCCAGTCAGTCATTTGGATATGATGCAGTGAGAAATAATTCCTTAAAAAGGGAGGCTTAATTACAATTACACATAACAGAGCATACAGAGGGGAAAAGCTCATCTGTGTACAATAAAAAGAGAAGAGCAACTAATATTGAAAAAACACACGCTCTGAATATGGGAAATCCTTATGCAGGAAGTCAGTACTGATTCTACATCAGGGAATTTCCACAGAGGAAAAACCTTATCAGTGCCATCAATGTGGAAATGCATTTAGAAGGAAGTAATATCTCATTGATCACCAAACAACACACACAAGAGAGAAACCCTTTGTTTGTAGTGAATGTGGTAAGTCTTTCCATTTAAAGACAGCCCTCCCTGATCATCAGAGAACACATACAATGGAGAGAGCATATGAATATTCCTAATGTAAGAATGCCTTCAGATTGAAGTCACACCTCATTCAGAGAACACAGAAGAGAAACCGTATGAAAGTAATGAAGACCACACTATCTCTACATCAGAGAATTCACACTAGGAGAAACTCAAAATTTGTAAAGAATGTGGGAAGTCCTTTCACCAAAAGGCAGATCTTACTGTCCATCAGAGAACTCATACAAGGGAGAAGCCATATATTTGTAATGAATATGGGAAATCCCTTCTCCCAAAATACAACCCTTGCTCTTCAGGAGAAAACTCATAATGAGGAGAAACCTTACATTAGTAATGAGTGTGGAAAGTCTTTCTGCCAAAAGACAACCCTTGTAGCACATCAGAGACCACACACAGGAGAGAAATCTTATGAATGTCCTCACTGCAGGAAGGCCTTTAGAATGAAGTCATACCTCACTGATCACCACAGAACTCATACAGGGGAAAAAACATATGAATGTAATGAACGTAGGAAGTCATTCAGTCAGAGGACAAATCTCATTCTACATCACAGAATTCGTACAGGGGAGAAACTCTGTATCTGTAATGAATGTGGGAAGTCCTTTTGCCAGAAAGCAACCCTCGCTGTACATCAGAAAATACACACAGGGCAGAAATCCTATGAATGTCCTCAAAGTGGGAAAGATTTTAGTAGGAAGTCCTATCTCATTCATCATCAAAGAAGAGACATGGGAGAGAAACCATATAAATGTAATGAATTTGGAAAGTGCTTCCACCAGAAGACAAATCTCATTGTACAGAAGAGAACTCACACAGGTGAGAAGTTTGTAATGAGTGTGTAAGTTCTTTCATTATAAGATAAATGTCATTTTCCATCAGAAAACTCATAAAACAGAAAAGATGGAAATGAAGTAAATTATTTGAAAAGTTATTTTTAACTTTTAGGGTTTTTTAAAGAAAGCCTGTTTTACATGTTTATGTAATTTTAATCACAAACATAGTCATGATTATTAAGTACCATATTACATAACCACTGTTTACTAGTGTATTAAATGGGTGTAACCATTGTTAGTGAACTCTTACCAACTATGAACTATTTTTTAAAGTTTTTAACTCATACTTTATTTAAAAAAATACATGCAAAGGTAAATTATAAAGTGGTTATAAGCATCAGTCTCTCTTGAAAAGAAAGAAAATATCTCTGGACTCTTCCTCATTGTACTCTGTGTAATAAAGAGTAGGTAGTTTTCTCTCCGAAGATTACCACTTCCCTGGCTTATAATGTCATAAAGTAGTTTTTTGCATGTGTTATATATGAACATACATCATGAATTGTGTCCTGCTTCACTCAACATTTTAAAGACTTGTGCATTACTGCATGTGGCCACAGTGTATTCATTTTAATTTTGTAGGCTATTCCATTTTAAGAATAGATATTTATCCTCTTGCTGCATATTTGTATTTTTATAATTTTCTGTTATAATAAAAATACTGCTGTAAGTATTTGCTTACTAAAAAAAATCCTGAACTTATCACTCAGTTTTATTCTTGAAAAGTGCTGAAATTCAATGTAATATTAAAATGCAAACTTTCCTATTTATTGAGTAGAAAAATCTCTTACCAATGAGTCATATACGATTTTAAAATGCATTATTTGGATATACTGTAATTCTTAACTGGTTGTAAATTAGAAAAGCTGAGATTACATATGGTATGCCATTCCACCCTAAAGTTTTTCATCTTCCTATGCATTATAAGCATATTTGTACTTTTTTAAAGAATAGAATTACTGATGTTATAGGAATTTCAAGTCTACAGTGAACATTTGTATTTACTATGAGAAGTGGAGTGGATTAACAGTGCATTCCATAAAGTATTGCTAATTATACTTCAGTGGAATCCATTCCTCATGTATTCCTGCAGATTTGCCCTGGAATTTTTTTTCAAAAATACCACTTTTGTTATGTACAATAAAATGTTTCATTAGCTTGAAAAATAAATAAACAAGTGCTGGTGAGGAGCAGGGGAAAATCCACTTTTGGTGAGAATGTAAACTAGTACAGAGCCATTGTGGAAGTCAGTGTGGAGATACCTTAGAAACTTGAAAAATAGATCTGCCACAAGACCCAGCAATCCCACTTAGGAATTTGCCTAAGGGAAATGAAATCAGCATATGAAAGATTTATCTGTACCCTCATGTTTATTGCAGTTCAATTCACAATAGCTAAGATATGGAAGCTAACCAGATGTTCATCACCTGATGAATGGGTAAAGAAATTGTATATATATATATATATATACACACACACACATATATACATATATATACATATATACATATATATGTATATACATATATACGTATATACACACACACATATATACACACACACACACACATATATATACACACACACACATACATACCATGGAATATTACTCAGCTTTAAAAAGAAACAAAATACTGTGTCTTGCAACAAAATGGGTTCAAATGTAAACCATTCTAATTAGTGAAATAAGTCAGTCCCAAAAAGACAAATACCAAAAATGTAATATATGGGAGTGAAAATTGATATCTGACCACTGATGATTACTAACAGCTCTCTACTACTAGGGAACAGTATTTTTTATCTTCTTACTATTTGTTGAACTCTTAGTGTATGGTAAATATTTTGAGTATAAATAGACTGAAAGTAGATCAGTATACAAGTTAGAGAGGGAATAGGAGAGGAAGGAGAAGAAATGGTGGAGGTATGAGCAGAAGGGAGGGTAGGGTGGGAAGCATCAGTGTGTTCCTAAATCTGTGCACCTGGAATACAATAATTTTGTATACCTAAAATAAAATTTTAAAAATGAATTTAAAAAACTAGATGAAATACATTTTTGCAGCTTGCATTAAAATAGAAATACTTATGAGTAGATAGAGATGTCTGAACCTTGAAGGTTTTATGGAGAGGAAGCAAGCTGAGAAAAGTAGCCAGCAGCAAATTCAGGTCATTTCTTTTGCAAAGAACAAGGATCCCAGAGGGCATAGCAAAGAGCCATAGCTTCAGGTGACCCTGACACTGTTACAGACTTTTCAGGGATACTGGGTAGGAATGAGTTACTTTATTTAATAATTGCAGCCTGAGGTAAATTTTGCTGGTTTTATATGTCAACCAGTTTCTTTCACATTCATCCCATAAGCAATGTAGAATATGGGCCAAATACAGAGATTTGCTCTGAATGAACAGAACAGGATGCCATGTGACTTGCAACACCAGGTAGAAAAGGACCTCTAACTCAGTCTGCTTGCTCCTGGAAGCCAGCCCCATGCTGTGAGGAAGCTCAGGCCACAAAGAGAGCTTAGTTTTCCAGAGCAGGTTTTAGGTTTTCAGTTTTGTCCAATTAAAGATCTAGAAAATGACAATCATCATCCAGTAGATATATTAGAGAATAAGCATACAGATAATTCCATCTCCCTGCCTACTAGCAACTGATTTGGTTCTAGTGATTTGGAATCATTTAATAAAATATGGCTAGGCCTTATATCACAGACCAGCGTTTAAGACACAGACTCAAAGCCTGCTGTGAGGGCCAGAGCTGTGGTGTAGTGCGTAAAGACACTGCCCACTGGTCGGCACTCATGGATCCCAGTGCAAAACCCGCCTATTCCACTTCTGATCCAGCTCTCTGTTATGGCCTGAGAAAGCAGTGTAAGATGGTCCAAAGTCTTGGGTCCCTGCATCCTCGTGGGAAACCCAGAAAAATTTCCTAGTTCCTGACTTCAGTTCTTTCCAGCTCTTGCCATTGTGGCCCTTTGGGGAGTGAACCAGCAATGGAAGACATCTCTCTCTGCCTCTTCCTCTGCCTCTGACTCTCTGTAGCTCTGCCTTTCAAATAAATTAAATTTTATTTTTAAAAAAGCATGTTGTCTTTTTAGAAGAAGATACATTAAAGAGTTATTGTATTTATTTGAAAGACAGAGTTACAGAGAGAGGTAGAGACAGACAGAGAGGTCTTCCATCCACTGGCTCACTTCCAAAATGAGTGCAACAGCCCAAGCTGAGCTGATCCGAAACCAGTAGCTAGGAGCTTCTTCCAGGTCTCCCACATGGGTGCAGGGGCCCAAGCACTTGGGCCATCTTCTACTGCTTTTCCAGGCCTCAACAGAGAGCTGGATCAGAAATGGAGCAGCCGGGACTAGAACCAGCATCCATATGGGATTCAGGAACTGCGGGCCAGGGCTTTAACCCACGGCGTCAGTGCTGGCCCCAAGAAGATACATTAAAAACCTATTTTTTCCTCTAGAGTCAAGACTGCTAAATTAAGAACTTTTATTTCACTGCTCAAAGAATTGAGAGATTTATAATTTACAAATTAATTGATTTGGTTCCCATGAATTGCCAAAGTGTGTTAAAAAATAGAGGTTTGGGGGCAGCCACTCAGTCCTTTGGTTACATTACTGACTGCAGCGCCTGCAACTCACGTCACAATGTACGACTGGAGTCTGGGTTCCCTGACTTTTGCTCTACATTCCTGCTAATCCACACCCAGCCAGGCCCACCAGCATAAGAGGGCAGAATTGACTTCTGGGCTTCTCACTTTGACCTGGCCTACTTCTGGTTGTTGTGGGCAATTCAGTAATGAACGAGTGAATGGAAGATCTCTCTCCATATTTTTTACACTCTCATATTCACTTTGTCTCTCGCCCTCTCTTTTTCTTTTGGTCTTTCAAATAAAAATGAAAAGAAAAAAAAACCTAGAGGTTTTCACACAGAAAATAAATTAATCAGTTAGTTTAAAAGTTTTTTAATTAGTAATTAATTTATATTTTAGTTTCTGAAGATACACTAGAAACTATTTGATCAAAAAATATATTCCATATTCAGGATGTTCCTGATTTTATAAAGTCATCTTTCTAGGACAATTTTTTAGGAAAATTCTCATCCGATTCCCATTTCATTTGATCCTCACCTGACTGTTCACATTAAGATAAATAGTCATTCCTTGTGCATGTTCTTCTATGGGTTTCATTTTTTATCAAGGAAATTTTTCTCTAAATAAAGCTTAATTCTCCATATACTACAAAAACATAACTTCCCTGCTTCATATGGCTTTTCTATCAACTGACCTGTTTCTCCTCCACTCTAGTACTTTTTAATCCATGCTTTGAGATCTGTTTTTGGTTAACTTCTCATTTTTTTAGACTAAAATCTGATTTCTGATCACAAAAAAAACCCTTGAGAATCACCCAGGAACCATTTTGAGTTCTTACTCTGCTTTCCTTCTCAACAGCAACTGCAAATAGTGGCCACACCCTCCACTTGCTTCTCTAATCCCACTTCATTCTAAGTGCAGCAATATCTGAGTTTCAGTCCTACTCTTTTTGTTTACTTCTCGCAGATTATATCCCCCCAATAAATCATTACTAGATGTGGATTACACTCATAGACTCTTAATTTTTCTTTTACAAAAGATTCATTTGATGGTAGGAAAGAGAAATAGTGAGTAAGCACATGAGACCAAGGTATCTTCCATCTGCTAGTTCACTCCAGAAATGGCCCCAAGGCCATTCAGATCTCCAACATGGGTGGCAGGGACCCAAGCACTTGGACCACCTTCTGTTGCCTTCTCAGGTACATTAGCAAGCAGCTGGATTGGGAGCAGAGCAGCCAGAATTGAACTGGAACTCTGATGTTGGATTCTGGCTTCGCAGGTGGTGGATTAACCTACTGCACCACAATACATGCCCATAGGCTGTTAAGTCTTACACATTTGACACTGTTATTATGGGTATGTCTCTCAGTGTAGTGCTGTTTTCTAATACTATGGAGGGCCATTCTAACCTTCAGGATGTTGACCAGAGTATTTTGTCCTGTTTTTTTTTTTTTTTTTAAATTGCAAAGGTTTCATGGGAGTCAAATAATGGCTTCCTTAGCTTTCGATGGAATACTTCCCTCTCCCACAGAGATATGGCCTGAGGGAAATCTTCTAGAGTACCTTTCAGATTCACACCCAACTATATCAGTTACAGTCAGCTGGAGTTACCTCTATGTTCTAATTCATTCTTCACTACAAAATTGTGTCCAGGATGTCTTTATCCAGGTCATCTCTGGTATAGGGATTCGTGAGATGGGAATCTTCTGGAAAGGTAGGGACTGCTGATGAGCTGACTGACAGCTATCTCTTATTAAACTTTTGGTTTATAGGGTAGACTTACAAGTGACTAACATTTCTATGGCAAATTCCCAAATAAACTGTGTGGGAATTTACAGAAAATCCTTCATTATTTGAACAACTACGATACTGTAAAGTTGGATACTGTGAAAATGTTTTTGAATGCTTAACTCCTTCATGTATTTCTGTATGACAAATAAGTAAAGGGACATCTCCCAGTTTATCGCATCCACAGACCTATCATCAGCATACTGACTTGTCACATTTATGGAACTAATTCATTACCATTCAAGAGAAAAAACATATTTCATTGTTTTCTAAGTCATGAGAGAGTCCAGTGAACACAAATGTTCTAGATGCCCAGACATGTGCATCTGTATAATGCAATGGCACTATAATCATTGTGACTTAAAGAAACTAATTAGAATCAACTACCACATTGCTCCATAGTATTGTTTCCATAACATCTTGTGATAATAATATGAATGATAGGAAAAACCTATTTCCCAGGAGTTATATAGTATTCACTATCCATCCAAAACCTAGAATCACATCAATCTTCTGTGATATTGAGTCATTATAAAGGCTGATGAACATAGATTAATGGGGTAAAGTTTATTTCTGAACATGCAGTTCAGAGCTCTGTGTTACTCTGTAAGCAATGCTTAAGTAGTCATTTCTCTGTTTCTTTTTAAACATCCAAAGAAGAAAGGTAACATGTTCTTTTCAGTGAAATTGGATAGAATTAATATCTATCCTGGATAAAGAATACAACTTTACACCCTAGCAAAATAATTCATTCTCAAAATCCCACTGAAGAGTTTAGATTTTTAACAAAAGAGATTCAGAATTCTAGCTCAAATCATTATTCAACCATCTTGCCATTTTAAAAGTATTTATGAGCATTAGCAGGGACACCCAGTGATAGCTGTGCACCCACAACCTTAGCAACATTTTCCACAGAAAACCAAATGTAAAAATAATGCAAATGACCATCAATTGATGAAAGGATCCAAAAGATATACTGTAAACTCAATACTGTTTTACAACGTACAAAAATTCTAATTGAAATCTTACTAACAAAATAATTAATTTCATGAACACAGTCAACTGCTCCAACAAAGCTAAGTGGACTTGCATTGGTACCAGCAAGTAGTTTCTGTAACAATATAGGAATACACTTGTCAATATATACTTATCAAAATATACTCTTCCTGTTAGCTAAAATATTTTTACAATCAGACAAGTAAAAACTCCTGTTCAGTGTGAGAGAATGTATGAGATTGACTTACTGAACTTGGTTTTATCAGGTTTCTCTGCAACTCTTCGATTTTATCTGCAAGCAGCTTGATGGTATCTTTTAATTCCAAAACTTCAGACTTCAGTCTAAAATAAAATGTGTATTGAAAAATAGCCTCACATATCTAAACATAGACATAATTTCTGAGTAAATATCAGAAGATATAATTATATAAAATCTTAAAAATTTCTTAAAAATTTGAAAAGAAAATGATTAAATGATTTGGCAACATATCATGCTCCCTTGCATGTTTTATATGAACAATATGTGAGGAATATTTAGGGAATAAAGGCAAAAACGATGCATTTCAAAGCTGACATCCTCCTCTGGCTTTGCACAGATGTATTTATGATGATAAGCAAATTGTATATTCTCATTATCCATGGCCTCTGGACTCCATAAGGATGCAATGTTGCATGATACCTTGAATTATGGTGAGCCAGGTGATTTTGAGACTTCTGCACCTTTGGTACCACTTCTAGGCGTAGAGCTTGGAACTAAAACAAAGAATAATAAAAAAGTTTTACAATTACCTGGCATAAATCTGTTCATTAACCTTTTTTTCAGATTGATTTTTATCTTTGAAAGGCTGATTCACTCCACAAATGGCTGCAATGAGTAGAGCTGGGCCAGTGTGAAGCCAAAATCCAGAAGCCAGGAACTTCTTCTGGGTCTGCCACGTGGGCGGCAGGGGCCCAAGCACTCGAGCCATCTACTGCTGCCTTCCATGGTGCATCAGACAGGAACTGGTTTAGAAGTGAAGCAGCTGGGACTTGAGTCGGTGCCTGTAGTGGATGCCAGCATTGCAGGCTGAGGTTTAACAAGGTATGCCACAAAAACGGCCTCCATTACCTGGTTTTGCAGGTTACATTTTATTGGAACACAGCAATGCCTGCTTATCTGCATATCGCTCATGGATACATTTATTTGAAACTGCAGAGTTTCCTTGTTGCAACAGACATCACCAGGAAAACTATCTACAATAATGCTATGGTTAAGAATAATTAACATGGTTGTCATGTTTGCATAAGTTTTGACATTTTGTGACAACTGACATGTCAAGGAAAGTGCTCTATTAAACAAGCTACACACGATTCTTGATCCCACAATTTCAGATGCCATCCAATGCGGAAGATGGAAGGCCAGAACACATCCCAAGCCCTGAGTAATCCCTCATCAGTTCCATTAGCCAACAGCATTTTCAGCTTACAGTTTGTAGATCACTTTCTGTACTATTTAATAGGGAAATTATCATAAATACAATGCAAACAAGACTCCAAATTGGGTAACATACCCTTTATATGACCATCAGAGATGGGCTAAAACCTCACACCTGAAAATATTAAGTTCAATCATCCCTTAAGGCATTTGAATCTGGCTAAAAAGCCTATGAGAGTATCTTAAGCATGGGAAACAAAGACACTGTGGCAAAAAATGACCTAAATGAAAGATCTTTGTGAGTGCGATCTCGGTGGAAAGAAGGGACCATCAAAGGAGGAGGTAACTTTCTCTGAAGGGAGGAGAGAATTTCCGCTTTGATTATGGCCTTGTCTAAATAAGGTTGGAGTTTGTGAACTCGAGACACTTCCATAGCCTTGGGAGCTCATAACAATAAGAGTGTCAACTGTTAAATCAACAAGAGTCACTGTGCACTTGCTCCCCATGTAGGACCTATGTCCTTAATGTCTTGTATTATGAGAATTAACAGTAGCACCAATTTTCAAACAGTATTTTATACTTTGTGTGTCTGTGTGGGTGCAAACTGCTGAAATTTTTACTTATTATATACTAAGTTGATCTTCTGTATATAAAGATAATTAAAAATGAATCTTAATGAAGAATGGGGGGGTTGGTGCAGCAGCTCAGTGGGTTAACACCCTGGCCTGATGTGCCGGCATCCCATGTGGGCGCCTGTTCTAGACTCAGCTGCTCTACTTCCGATCCAGCTCTCTGCTGTGGCCTGGGAAAGATGGCACAAGCTCTTGGGCCCCTGCACCCACATGGGAGTCCCAGAGGAAGCTCCTGGCTCCTTATTTCAGATTGGCACAGCTCCAGCCATTGCAGCCAATTGGAGAGTGAACCATCAGGTGGAAGACCTCTCTCTCTCTCTCTCTCTCTCTCTGCCTCTCCTCTCTCTGTATAACTCTTTCAAATAAATAAATCTTTTTTTTTCTTCTTTTTTTGTTTCTTGACCAGCAGAGTTAGACAGTGTGAGAGAGACAGAGAAAAAGGTCTTCCTTTATCCGTTGGTTCACCCCACCAAGTGGCTGCTACGGCCGGCGTGTTACAGCCGGTGTGTTACGGCCGGCGTGCTGCACTGATCCAAAGCCTGGAGCCAGGTGCCTTCCTCCTGGTCTCCCATGCAGGTGCGGGGCCCAAGGACATGGGCCATTCTCCACTGCACTCCTGGGCCACAGCAGAGAGCTGGACTGGAAGAGGAGCAACCGGGACAGAATCTTTTTTAAAAATGAAGGATGGGATGGGAGAGGGAGTAGGAGATGGGATGGTGTGTGGGTGGGAGGGTGGTTATAGGAGAAAGAACCACTATAATCCAAAAGTTGTACTTTTGGAATTCATATTTATTAAATAAATAAAAGTTTTCTATTAAAAATATTAGATCCAATGAGTAAATCAACTTTTCCAAAACAATTCATTCTAAGGATAGCATAAGGTTCTATGTTTGGTGTATCAGAAAAGCTGTAACCAGTACACAAAAACTATGGAACTACAAATCCTAGTTCTGGCTACAGCATGCAAGAAAGTAAATTTAGACCTTTTTGTTCCTCAGGGCATATAGCCTGAGTATCTGATAGAGAAATCCTACTCTAATGCAAATAAGTGCATTCAATTTTATAATTTATTGCTTAAAATGTATTTGGAATAAAAGTTTCATCCTAAAGCTTTATTCACAATACTATGTCAATATCTAAAAGAAGAAATTTCTGGTAAAGTATAAAGTATTTACCTGAAAAAATCATAGGCTAAAATATCCTCAACCTGTACAAAGATAGGTGAATTTTTTTATTCCATGAATAAAAATAAAAGCCTTGTGAAATAAAGGACTAGGTGGCTCTGCACAAACTGGATGACACACATTGAAAAGTCTCAAGTCTGTAACTGACAAAAGGGAAATATTGGGCTGGGTCTGAATAAATGGTGTTACTTGAGTAGAAGTAAAAGACCAGAAAACATGAGTTTGATTAAATCCAATGACAGGGGAGGAAAAGATGTCTACACATGGTGAAAATGAATGTCCATGATAACATTAAGTGGAAATAATCTAAATGCTCATCATACAACAGAACTGTATTCTACTACATTGAACCTTGTTTCACAACAAAAAGAAGTATAAATAGATGTTATAACATGGATGGTAGTATACTACTGAAAGTATATACTGAAAGTAGTATACTAAGTGAAAGAAGCCATTCATAAAAGGCTACATACTGTACGTCTCTATTAAAATGAATTTTCCTGGGCAGGGAAATCTTTGGAGACAAAACAGACTGGTGGCTGTGTAGGGCTAAAGAAGAAAGAGGGACTGAAGGGGTGATGGATAAGTGATACATGGTTTCTTTTCAGGGTGATTACAAATATCCCAAAATTGACTGATATATTGCTTACCCAACTCTGGGAACGTACTTTGGAATAGTGAATTTTGTTATATTAATTGGGTCACTCTACATATGCAAAATATGTGAGAGTTCTTTGGAAAGTTTGTCAAAATGGGTTAAGAGGTAAGGGAGTTTTTGCAAAAAAATTTTAAATTGATGCACACTTTCTCAGAGTGCGCATTTCCTGTGAACTAAATGAAATTGCATCTCAGTTACTCATTTTTAAAAATCTAGGAGCAGGACCTATTTTGGAGGCATAGACTATACATGACCTGAACATTTCCCTACTTCTATGTGTGTACATGTTTGTGTGTGTATATATTCATATATGTGAAGTTTAAAATAAAGAAATTAGAATTCTTCAGTTAGATTGTATATTTTATACAATATTAGCATTTTCTGTAACAGTATAATGGAATTTCTGAACAAATTATCCTGAAATACAATAAATTCATATACATAGGTTCTATGTCTTGTCACGTAAGTGAAAATAAGAAATAACAGAATTTTAGAGAATTATAGTGAATTTTATCCTTCAATTTAATCTTCCCTGTTTCACCATGGCAGTGGAATACTACTAACTGTATTATATAACAAGAAAAATGTCTCTCAACTTCTGTGAAGAATGATAGTTAACTGTGACCTTTTTGACTATTACTTTAATAAAGAACATAAGAAAAAATGCCAAGTACAGTGAATGTCAGAGTTTAACAAGTACCTTATAATGATAAAACCATGCTAATACTACAATGAAAATTAACAACAAATCTGTGTTTACTGACATTGTGTTTTACTAAAACATTTGTATTATTAAACCACCCCTAGAGTTCCTATTGACACATCGGATAGGAAATGTACTGTTCTGCTGATCTCACCAAATCTGGTCTTTAAATTCTTTGTCTCATCATCTAACTTAGAAACAATGTGTCATAATTTCCAGTGTCACCTGTACTACAAATGTGCTTACTGGGTATCAGCTACTTGAAGTAGTTTCACATCCACTTAACAAAGCATATTTTACTATTTATTATTTATCACCTTACTGTTAGATAGTGAGTGTTCTATTTAATCAATGGTATATGTGAATTGTTCCATATTTGTGAATCATGGCTTTTCATTTTTATGGTGGGGCATAAGTGATACATTCCATAGGACACATATTTTGAATTGTGATCTTTTCCTACTCTAGGACTGTGCCATGCTGTCTGTCCTCCCTTAGGATTCTGGGCAGCAGCAGTGACCTGCATCCCCAAGTCAACTACACAATCAAAAGGGGAAATGGCCCACAGTCTTCTGTGTACTCTGCTGCTCGGCTGGAATGTTGAGAAGGGGGCATGTATCAAATGCATTCTTGACTTATGATATTTTTCATTTAATGATGATTTTATCATGATGTAACCCTGTCAACAATCAAGGAGCAACAACACTTTGAATGTCATCACCACATACATCAATTCATTCTTTCCATCATGCATACACATTACTGACTTAAATTGAGATAAAAAAGATGTCACCTTCCTGCATAATCAATGTTACATTATTTAGCCAACAGATTCAGTTCACTATTTCTCCCCTGATAAATCTGTAACGCTTAACAAGCTACTCAAGTATCACAGAGCAATCATTGTGTTGGTACACTAAAACTGGTACAATTCTGCAGTGTAGAACTACAGAGTGCAAGCAACTTACTTGTAAAAATGGCTAAAGTAAACAAGAAAAATATCTGTGAGGAACTTAATTTTGCTAAAATTTGCACATTTATAATTTGATAAAAAGGAGGGACCATTAAAATTGCTGAGAGGTTATAAGAACACATCAGTTGACAGTGAAATACCCTTGGTTGAAGACAAGTTGGCATGAATAACAAAATTATACCAACTAAAACAGTTAAAAAGCTACAAGGGAAATGTATTATGTGGTGCAGCATCTTTGTTTTTGTTCCTCTGGAAATCTGGCATGAACTGTCAAGGTAATCCACATAATTCAAAATCATTTCAAAATATTTCTTTTAGGTCTGAGCATTTCTGTAGAGTTCAACATGGTTTTAAATATGGCAAGATAAAGACATTAAAATTATTATTTTAGGAGTTTAGAATTTATTATTAATATTAGTCTATGTATGAATAATTAATTTTAAAAACTTGAAAATTTCAGAGGTGATATAGTGTCTGAAGTGATGGAACAAAGACATAAGCCTCAGCCATTCTCAATCATTGCCCAAAAGACAGAAAACTTATTCCTGTCCCTGAATCTCAATTCAGTTTCACACCCTAATGTCTTCACATCCCGAATGCTTCCCCAGGCTTGGAAGCCCAGTGGCCAATTTAAAGACCAGTATGGAGGAATTTGCCTCTGCCTACTGACTATTCCCACCCCCAACCTAAGCCTTCCTAAGATAAAGAAGCCCAGCCTGCTGGGGTCCATGCCTCCTGCCATGTGTTCCCTCAATGTGCACACCAGTGGTTGGTCACCCACCTCTGTGGATTGATTTTCTCTGAATAAATTCAGTCTGGTTGCAAATTTGTAACCTGCCTCCTCTCTGCTCTGCATATCTTTTCCTTACATTAAGTAAACTATGTCTCAGGTCTACATTTATTTCCTGGAGAAAAGGTATATTTTCTTTTTTTTAATTTAAATTTTTTAAAACTTTTATTTAATGAATATGAATTTCCAAAGTACAGTTTATGGATTACAATGGCTTCCCCCCCATAACTTCCCTCCCACCCACAACCCTCCCCTCTCCCGCTCCCTCTCCCTTTCCATTCACATCAAGATTCATTTTCAATTCTCTTTATATACAGAAGATCAATTTAGCATATATTAAGCAAAGGTTTCAACAGTTTGCACCCATAGAAACACAGAGTGAAAAATACTGTTTGAGTACTAGTTAAAGCATTAAATCACAATGTACAGCACATTAAGGACAGAGATCCTACATGAGGAGTAAGTGCACAGTGACTCCTCTTGTTGACTTAACAAATTGACACTCTTGTTTATGGTGTCAGTAATCACCCTAGGCTCCTGTCATGAGTCACCAAGGCTATGGAAGTCTTTTGAGTTCATCAATTCTGATCATATTTAGACAAGGTCATAGTCAAAGTGGAAGTTCTCTCCACCCTTCAGAGAAAGGTTCCTCCTTCTTTGGTGACCTATTCTTTCTGTTTGGTTCTCACTCGTGGAGATCTTTCATTTATGTCATTTTTTTTTTTTTTTGCCAGAGTGTCTTGGCTTTCCATGCCTGAAATACTCTTCATGGGCTTTTCAGCCGGAATCAAATGCCTTAAGGGCTGATTCTGAGGCCAGAGTGCTGTTTAGGACATCCGTCATTCTGAGTCTGCTGTGTATCCCGTTTCCCATGTTGGATTGTTCTCTCCCTTTTTTATTCTATCGGTTAGTATTTGCAGACACTAGTCTTGCTTATGTGATCCCTTTGACTCTCAGTCCTATCATCAAGATCAATTGTGAACAGAAATTGATCACTTGGACTAGTGAGATGGCATTGGTACATGCTACCTTGATGGGACTGAATTGGAATCTCCTGCTATGTTTCTAACTCTACCGTTTGGGGCACGTCTGACTGAGCATGTCCCAAATTGTACATCTCTTCCCTCTCTTATTCCCACTCTTATATTTAACAGCGATCACTTTTCAGTTAAGTATCAACACTTAAGAATAACTGTGTATTGATTACAGAATTCAACCAAAAGTATTAAGTAGAACAAACAAACAAAATACTAGGAGGGTTAAAGTATTAAGTTTTTCATCAACAGTCAGGACAGGAGCTGATCAAGTCACCATTTCTCATAGTGTTCATTTCACTTTAACAGGTTTCCTTTTTGGTGCTCGGTTAGTTGTCACCGATCAGGGAGAACATATGATACTTGTCCCTTTGGGACTGGCTTATTTCACTAGGCATAATGTTTTCCAGATTCCTAACAGGGATCACTTTTCAGTTAAATTTTAAACACCTAAGAATAATTGTGTGTTAATTACAGAGTTCAACCAATAGTACTAGAATAAAAAAAAATACTAAAGTGGATAAAGTATTATATTGTACATCAACAGTCAGCACAAGAGCTGATCAAGTCACTGTTTCTCATAGTGTCCATTTCACTTCAACAGGTTTCCCCTTTGGGGCTCAGTTAGTTGTTGCTGATCAGGGAGAACATATGATACTTGTCCCTTTGGGACTGGCTTAATTCACTCAGCATAATGTTTTCCAGATTTCTCCATCTTGTTGCAAATGCCAGGGTTTCATTGGTTTTGACTGCTGTATGGTATTCTATAGAGTACATGTCCCATAATTTCTTTATCCAGTCTACTGTTGATGGGCATTTCAGTTGGTGTATTTTCAAGCGGATAAGAAAGTCCAGTCGTGGCCTATATAGTTTTATATATGCCTAGATTCAATATTTATCCTTAATCAAGTATGACTGAGTTTTTTTTTCAGGGAGTTTTAAATTATTACATTTCCCCTGATAATTACTTATATTTGGCTTTATAGTTTTCAGTCGCTTTTAAATGCAACAACCTGTGATTTTTAGTCTCTATTTCTCTAAAAATTTATCAGTTTTTAACTACCAAGTCTTCAGATGAGAGTGCCTATCTGTGCTTTGAGCCCTTTCCTTTTTACTAAGTTCATTTTAATTTTGATCACCTTTTTCTACCTTAATTCACATAAATTATATTCTCTTACACATGCTCATAAATACTTCTTTAATGTGGATCACTATTGTAGACAGCTAATCCTCTATAATCTATGCTGATTATTATGTGTATGTCTTTGAGGATAGTGTTATTTTCTGATTTGGGACCACTCTCAGTGTTATGAATTTGGCCAGCATAAACATTTTGCTTTTCTTTTCTACTGCAAAACTTACAGATTATACTCTGTCTCTGCTTTCTTTTGAATACTTCTCTCTTGCATACAGCTATGATCCTAAGGCAGTCTTCTGAAGTTCTTCCAGATGTACATTCAACTATATCCATTGGAGTCATGCAGAGCTAAGAATAGTTCCCAATTCATACTTTTTACCACAAAATGGTGTCCATGAAGTAATATCCTAACTCTCTGGTAGAGAATACATGAAATGAGAACATTCTGAAAACTTTAGGGGTCACTGATTGAGTGGGTAAGAAACTTATTAAACAACTGATCCCTGGAATAAATTTCAAAATGATAATATTTCTTTTTTATATGACAAATTACTAACTTTTCCAAGAATTTAGAAGAAATTTTTCATTATTTGAACAAAATCAACTTATTGGGTACTGCATCTAACTTTGAATGTTGAACTCCTTAACATATTTTTGTATGATAATAAAGTAAAGAGACATCTCTTGGCATTCTTATCTACAAAAGACCCATTATCAACATACTGTCATGTCATCTATTTTGAACTAATTTTTATAGATCTAGAAAAAAATAATCTTTCAGTGTTTCCTAATTTGTGAACATGAGCAGTCAATATAAATGTTCTTAATCTCCAGATAACAGGATCTGTATAATTTAACTGACATCTATTCATCGTCACTTAAGGAAACTAATTAGTAAAATCAGTGACTTTATTGCTCAGTTATCAGTGTTTACATGCAATCTTGTGATCACAATTTTTATGACATAAAGACCTGAATGATAACCCTGTTTCTCTTGTACATAGTTATACAGTATTCATTATCCACCTATAAACTGGAATCCATGGATCATATTTCAATATTTTGTGAAACTGAACTAAGTTTTTATACAGACTAATGAACGCAGACTACCAGAGAAAAGTCTGTTTCTGAACCAGCAGTGTTTAGAATGCTCTGTCACTATGTAAGACAGTGCTGGATTAGTCATTTCTCAGAATGTCCTTTTAGAAATACAAAGAGTCGAAGTAACTCATTCCTTGTGGTAAAAAAGGATGTATAATGATCTAGTATCCATTTTGGATAAAGAATACAACTTACACCCTAGAAAGTAATTCATTCTCGAAATCTCACTGCAGAGCTTAGATTTAAAAAGAAGATATTCATGGCCTGGCACTGTGGTATAGCAGGTAAAGCCATTGCCTGCAGTGCTGGCATCCCATATGAGTGCCAGTTTGAGACCCGGCTGCTCCACTTCCAATCCAGCTCTCTGCTGTGGCCTGGGAAAGCAGTATAAGACGGCCCAAGTCCTTGGGCCCCTGCATCCACATGGGAGACCTAGAAGAAACTCCGGGCTCCTGGCATCAGATTGGCACAGCTCTGGCCATTGCAGCCAGCTGGGGAGTAAACCAGAGGGTGGAAGACTTCTCTCTCTCTCTCTCTCTCTCTCTGCCTCTCCTTCTCTCTCTGTGTAACTCTGACTTTCAAAAAAATAAATAAATCTTTTAAAAAAGGAGATATTCACAATTATAGATGGCATAATTATTCAACATTATTGCATTTTAAAAGTACTCTAAATATTCGCAGGGACTCCAAGTAATAGCTGTACACCCATGGCCATAGCAAAATTAGTCAAGGTAGACTAATAATGCAAATACACATCAACTGATAAAAGGATACAAAAGATATAGTAAATATAAAATATTATTTTCAACATATCAGAATGTTTAATTAAAAACTTACTACCAAAATTATTTACCTTTTATAAAGCTAAGTGGAATTGAACTGGTAGTAGCAAGTAGTGTTTGTATAAATACATTAAATATACTTATCAATGAGAATATTCATATTGGCTAAAATATTTCTACAACCTCCTAACAGAGAAATAAAACTCCTTTACAGTGTGGTGAGAAGAGACTGACTTACTGATCTTGGTCTTATCAGGTACTTCTGCTGCTCTTCAATTCTGTTTGCTTGAACTTTGATGGTATCTTTTAATACTGAATTTTCATATTTAAGCCTAAAATGAATATTGAAAAATGTTCTTGCACATCAATCTAAATATACACATTAATTTTTGAACAAACATTTGAAGGTGTAATTATGTAAACTCTTAAAATTTTGAAAAGAAAACTATTTGATGACTATCATGTTTTCCTGTGGGTTAGTATGGATATAGTGTAACGAAGAATTACAGAATATGCATAATTCAAAGTAGCTTAGAAATAAATTTTTGCCAGGCTTCACATACATGTATTTATCATTATAAATACATGGTCTATTTAAATAAATACAAGGTCTATTTCTCATTTTCTTTAATTTCACTGCTTTATAAATGGACTCCAATTATTTTGTAAGATACCTTGCATTAGAGTGTTCAAGGTGATCTTGTAACTTCTTTGCATTTTGTACCTCTTCTTGTAGTGCTGCTGCTTCCTGGAACTGTAACAATAAATTTTTGAAACATTTTAGAAGCAGCTTGTAGAAATCTGATAATCACCTCATTTTTACTTATTTATTTGAAAGGCAGAGTTACAAACAGAGTGTGAAAGACAAAAGGAGATCTTAAATCTGCTAGTTCACTGCCAAAATGGCCCTCAAAGGATGGGTCTGGGCCAAGCCAAAGACAGGAAGCAGGAACTTCACCTGGGTCTCCCACATGGGTGGCAGGGGCCCAAGCACTTGGGTCATCTACCACACATATGCAGGGAGCCAGAGCAGAAATGGAGCAGCAGGGACTTGAACCAATGCCCACATGAGATGCCTGCATTGCAGATGGAAACTTAACCTACTACACCACAAAACCAGCCTACATTAACTTGTTTTGCATCTAAAATTTTATTAGAACACAGTAATGCCTGTACATTTGCATACTGTTCATGTGTAGATTTATGCTGTAACTGCAGTGTTTACTTGTTGCAACAAGCTTCACCTGGCCCAATATCTACAATACAATGGTCCAGAATCAGTATCATTGATTTCATATTCAAATAAATTTTGACATTTCTGTCAGGTGGCATGACAATGAAAATGGTGTCTTATACAAATTGTATTCAACTCCTGCAGACACAGTAGAAGGTAGCATCCAACTGGGGAGATGGAGGCAAGAATACACCCCAGGCCCTGAATAACACTTTCAACATTTCCATGAGCCAACAATAATTTTTCCACTTAACAGTTCGTAGACAAGTTTCTCTGTGTACTATTTAATGGGGGAAGGATCATTCATGGGGGGCCAGTATTGTGGCATAGTATGCTAAGCCTCAGCTTGCAGCACCAGCACCCCATAATCTGTATCTTAGAACACTTGTATATTAAACTAGCTCTAGACTTCCTATTGGCATGCCAAATATCATACGTACTTTTCTGTTGATTTCACCTAACTTGTCCATTATATCCTTTGTCTTACTGTTCAACTTATAGTAAAAACATGTCATCTCTTCCAGGGATGCTTCTGATTTAGACTGTCGTTGCTGAAGCTCATCATGTTGCTGCTGCAGGTGTTTCACATCTACCTGATAATATATTTCTGTTAGTATTTTATAATTCACCTCACTGTCAAATAAGGTTTATATTTCACTCAAAGGTATACACAACTGGTAGAGTTTTTGCCTTGATTTTGATTTATGAGTTGTCATCTTTATGATGGTGTATAAGTAATAAATATCCCATTGGACACGTATGAGCTAGCAATATGCCATGCTATATCTCTCAGGATGCTAGCCAGCAATAGTGATTTGCAGCTCCCAATCAACCACACAATCACAAGGGCCAATGACCAGCACTCTAAGTGTAACAACCTGCCAAGCTAGAATTTTAAGGAAGTTATGTGTATTATATATTTTTGACTTATTTTCAATTTAACAGGTATCTCCCTATCAAATGCCAATGAGCATTTGTAGTTTCATAATACAACCATCTACAGCAAATCATATCCATTCCTCTGTGTATACAGATTTATGATTACTGAACTCAGGTAACACAGAAACAGTTATTTTCCTGCCCAATCAGTATTATTTTATTCATCCAACAGCTTCAAGTCACTGTTTCTCCCCGATACATTTGTAACATTTAACCTACTGAAGTATCATAGAGCAATGAGGATGTGGCTGGGATTAGACTTTACTTCAACCTACAGTGTTGAAGTATTTTCCTCTCTTCAGTGACTTTGGAGTTATTCACACATTGTCAATTCTTTGCTAAATTCCTTCCAATAGATTCTTATTTCAAAACAAGAATGAAATTGCAAGGCCGGCGCTGCAGCTCACTAGGCTAATCCTCCTCCTTGCGGCGCCGGCACACCGGGTTCTAGTCCCAGTCGGGGCGCCGGATTCTTTCCCAGTTGCCCCTCTTCCAGGCCAGCCCTCTGCTGTGGCCCGGGAGTGCAGTGGAGGATGGCCCAAGTGCTTGGGCCCTGCACCCCATGGGAGACCAGGAGAAGCACCTGGCTCCTGCCTTCGGATCAGCGCTGTGCGCCGACCGCAGAGCGCCAGCCACGGCGGCCATTGGAGAGTGAACCAACGGCAAAGGAAGACCTTTCTCTCTGTCTCTCTCTCTCACTGTCCACTCTGCCTGTCAAATAAAAAAATTAAAAAAAAAAAAAAAGAATGAAATTGCAATGGCATTTAAGGCCCCAGGCAAACTTGGCCTCCACCTTTATCCTTATCTTAGCTCCTACAACCCTCTCCTTTACTTATAGCCTGAGATTCATGAATCCTGCAGGTTTTCCTATCAAAATGGGGATCCAATGCCAAATTAATGAACCACAGAAATCTATAATATTTTTGAACTGGAAAATTATATCCAAATAATACTACTGAGCCTTGAAATGAAAAGTAATAAGCAAATTATCTGTAAAAAGTGGTCAAAGTAAATAAAAAAAATCTTGTAGAAACTGCAAATAAAATTTTCATAAAATCACTCCCAATTTTTCACAATCATAATTTTTTTTGACAGGCAGAGTGGACAGTGAGAGAGAGAGACAGAGAGAAAGATCTTCCTTTGCCGTTGGTTTACCCTCCAATGGCCGCCGTGCTGCGGCCGGCGCACCACGCTGATCTGATGGCAGGAGCCAGGTGCTTCTCCTGGTCTCCCATGGGGTGCAGGGCCCAAGCACCTGGGCCATCCTCCACTGCACTCCCGGGCCACAGCAAAGAGCTGGCCTGGAAGAGGGGCAACTGGGACAGAATCCAGTGCCCCGACCGGGACTAGAACCCGGTGTGCCGGCGCCACTAGGCAGAGGATTAGCCTGTTGAGCCACGGCGCCAGCCACAATCATAATTTCTAACACTTCACAAGTATCACAGAGCAATCAGTATGCTGGTACACTAGAACTGGTGTAATTCTGCAGTGTTCAATGACCTGTAGATTGTAAGCAAATTACTTGTAAAAAGTGGTTAAAATAATTCATAATTTAATAAAACAGAGGGACCATTATAAAATTGTTGAGAGGTTATAAGAACACATCAGTTGACAGTGAAATGCCTTTCAGTTGAAGACAAATTGGGCATAAATAACAAATTATACCAAATTACTAGAGGGCCGGCGCTGTGGCTCAACAGGCTAATCCTCTGCCTTGCGGCGCTGGCACACCGGGTTCTAGTCCCGGTCGGGGAGCCGGATTCTGTCCCGGTTGCCCCTCTTCCAGGCCAGCCCTCTGCTGTGGCCCGGGAGTGCAGTGGAGGACGGCCCAAGTGCTTGGGCCCTGCACCCCATGGGAGACCAGGAAAAAGCACCTAGCACCTGGCTCCTGCCAGCGGATGAGCGCGGTGCGCCGGCCGCAGCGCGCCATCCGCGGCAGCCATTGGAGGGTGAACCAATGGCAAAGGAAGACCTTTCTCTCTGTCTCTCTCTCTCTCACTGTCCACTCTGCCTGTCCCAAAAAAAAAAAAAAAAAAAATTACGAGAGAAAGGTATTATGTGATGCAGCATCTATGCTTTAGCTCATCTGGAAATCTTGTGTGAACTTTCAAGGCAATGCGCGTAATTGAAAGTTACTTCAAAATACTCCTTTTAAGTCTGAGCATTGCTGTTGGATTCATCATGGTCTTAAATATGGCAAGATAAAGACATTAAAATTATTTTAGGAGTATTGAATTCATTATTAATATTAGTCTCTATGTGTAATTAACAATTTGAAAGCATCAAGGGGACATAGTGTCTTAAGTAAAGTATCTCTCAGGTCCAAATTTATTTCCTGAGGCAAGTTTTATTTTTAAGCAGATAAGCAAATGCATTTCTGATGTACATAATTTTATATTTACTGCATTTCAATATTTATCCATAATCATGTATGACTGAATTTTCTTTCCTGGAGTTTAAAATTATTTCATTTCCCCAATACTTCTATTTTGGCTTCACAGTTTCTATAGTCACTTCACTTTTAAATGCAACAATCTGTGATTTTAGTCGTCTATTCCCTAGAATTTTCTCAGTTTGTTAACTCCAAATTCTTAGATTGCCTATCTATATTCTGAGCCCTGTCCTCTTACTATCCTAACTGAGTTTGCTTTAGTCTCCTCTTCTTTTTTTTCTTTTTCTTTTTTTTTACACAGGCAAAGTTAGACAGTGAGAGAGAGACAGAGAGAAAGGTCTTCCTTCCATTGGTTCACCCAAATGGCTGCTATGGCTGGCGCGCTGCGCCGAAGCCAAGAGCTTCCTCCCAGTCTCCCATGCGGGTGCAGGGCCCAAGCACTTGGGCCATCCTCCACTACCCTCCGGGGCCACAGCAGAGAGCTGGATGGAAGAGGAGCAACCAGGACAGAACTGGCACCCCAACCGGGACTAGAACCCAGAGTACCAGCACCACAGGCGGAGCATTAGCCTAGTGAGCTGCAGCGCCGGCCTTTAGTCTCCTCTTTCTATCGTACTTTGCAGAAATCATATCCTTATCCACATGTCCATGAAGACTTATTTCTGTGGATTACTTTTCAGACAGTTAAGCCTCTACATTTTATCCTGATTCTTATGGATGTGTCTCTGAGAGTTGTGCTGCTTTCTAATCTTGGGGGCACCCTCACTGTTAGGAACTTGACCACCACAAATCATCTCACTTTTCTATTACAAATCTTTCACAAGTCATATAATGGATTCTCTCTGCTTTCTTTTGAATATTTCCCTCTTCCATAGAGATATGATCCCAGGGAACACTTCTGAAGTTCGTTCATATATACACTCAACTGGATCAACTGGAGTAAGGAAGCACTCTGCACACTACCCTATTTGGGCTTGTAACTACAATTTTGTGTTCATGATATAAGATCCTAATTCTCTGGTTAGAAATATCTTTTAATGAGAGCATTCTGGAAAACTTTAGTGGCTACTGATTGAGTGGGTAGAACCAACTCTTATTAAACATTTGATACCAAGATTATTTCAAACTGACAAATAATTCTATGACATATTCCTAACTAATTCCTCCAATAATTTATAAGAAATCCTTTATCTTTAACAAACTCCATAGCTATTTGGCACTGCAACAAAGTTTTGAATGTTGAATTCCTTCTCATATTTCTGTATGACAATTAAGGTAAAGGGACATCTGTCATTCTTATCCACAAAAATCCATCATCAACACCCTGTCATGGACATAGTTTGAACTCATTTATTGGAAGTCTAGAGTAAAGAATGTTTCAGTGTTTCCTAACTCATGAAAATGGTCAACACAAATGTTCTTGTTCTGTAGATATAAATACCTGCATAATGCAACAGCACTCTATTGTCACTTAAAGAAACTAATTGGTAAAACCCACAATCTCATTCTTCCATATAAGTGTTTACATGTAATCTTGTGAGAGTAATTTTTATGAAGGAGGACATGAAAGACAGGGTAATCCTGTTTTACTTGATAAATTTTATATGGTATTCACTATCCATCAATTGGAATCCTGGATTATACATCTATCTTTTATGAGATTGAACTAAGTCCTTATAAAGGCTGATGAATGTAGACTAACAGGTAAAAAAGTTTGTTTCCAAACTTTCAGTGTTCAGAGCATTATGAAACTCTGTAAGGCCATAATGCCAGAGTAGTCATTTCTAGATAACCAATGACACCTATTTGCTTTTAAGAACCCAAAGATGTAACATGCCTTGTGGTGAAAAAGCATGTATAATGAACCAGTATCCATTCTGGATAAGGAATACAACTTACACTCTCAAATAAATTTACTATTAAATCCCAATGAAGAGTTTAGATTTTAACCAAAGAGATTCAGAATTCCATACCATGTCATCACTTGACTTTATTCACACTTCAAAAGGTACTGTAAATATTAGTAGGGACTCCAAGTGACATTTCTACAACCATGACCATCGCAACACTACTCACAGTAGACCAAAGGTAGAAATCATGGAAATGTCCATCAACTGATGAAAGGATATAAAGATCCACTGTAAACAAAATATTGTTTCTAATGTAACATAATTAGAAATTTAAAATGTAATCTGACTACTTAAACAATTTTATGAGTTTAGTCCATTCCTTCTATAAGGGTTAGCAGATTTGCATTTGTAGTAGCAAGCAGTATCTGTGTAAATACAGAAAATATACTTATGAGACTTGCATTATTAGGCAAAATATTTTCCCAATCTCCTAGCAGAGACACAGAAACACCTCAGGGTGACAGAGGTTAAGAGACTGACTTACTGAACTTGGTCTTATCAGATTTTTCTGCAGCTCTTCAATACTGCCAGCATGCAGTTTGATGATATCTTTCATTTCCAAAATTTCAGACTGAAGCCTACAATGTACATGGAAAACATTTTCACCCATCAATCTAAGCATACACATAATTTCTGACTAAGCATCAGAAGATAATATTGTGTAAATTCTTAAAATTTGAAAAGTATGGCCTGTTTCTTGTTGTCCAAGGCTACTGTGCTTTATAAGGACTCAAGCTAGTTTGCATAGTACCTTGAATTGTAGCGTTCTAGATAATCTTGTGTCTTCTTTACATTTTGTACCACTCCTTGGTGTAGATTTTCTGATACTTGGAACTAAAACAAAGGATTAAAAAAAGTTACAAGCACCTGGTACAAACTGCTCACTACCTGGTTTTGCCATTAAAATTTTATTGGAAATCACAACACTTCTTCATTTGCATATTGTTCATGGCAACATTCATGCTGTAACTGCAAAGTTGACTTGCCAACAGACATCACTTGGTCCAATATCTAAAATAATATGATCTGGTCAAGAGTTGTTCTTACTCATTTCGTATTTTGATAAATTTTTGATATTTCAAAAATGAAATGAAAGTGGCACGAAAATGAAAGTGGTCTTTTATACAAATCACACTTAACCCTTGCTTTCACAATTTAAAAGCACTTGGGCCATCTTCTGCTATTTTCCCAATGGGGAAGAAGAAGGCCAGACTACTTCCCCAGT
Source organism: Sylvilagus floridanus (assembly GCA_949820135.1). Taxonomy (NCBI): domain Eukaryota; kingdom Metazoa; phylum Chordata; class Mammalia; order Lagomorpha; family Leporidae; genus Sylvilagus; species Sylvilagus floridanus. Next base: position 17,555,468 of record OX463240.1, on the reverse strand, counting down.
ACCGCATAAAATTGTCATTGATTTCATTAGCCACCAGTGTTTTTTCATCTTATAATTTACTGATCACTTACTCTCTGCACTACTTCCTGGGTAACAATAATGTAAACAGGATTCCTAGATTGAGAAGCACATACCTTGTAGACCATAAGACACAGACTCAAAGCACAGACCTGAAAATACTGGAATCAGTGGCTAAATGAAGTTGCCAAAATCAATTCATTCTTAGGCTGCCTTATAAGCACTCTGTAGACAGCCTAACAGTATACATTTGGGCCTATTAGTGAATCTGTAGCCAGCAGAAAAAAAAGAGCTATAAAACAATAAATCCTAGTTCTGGCTAGTTCATGAAAGAAAATAGTTAAGTTTTTTTTTTTTTTCTTACTGAGTATAAACTGAGTTTTTGATAGATAAGTTCTCCTCTACTGCAATCAAGTGTTTTGATTTTATAATTTATTGCTTAAAGGACAACTTTAAAAACTTTAAAAGCTTCACCTTAAAGCTTTATTCATAATGCTTATGTCAATGCCTCAAAGAAGAAAATTCAGCAGGTCAGTGTTGTGGCACAGTGGGCTAAGCTGCCTCTGTGATGCTGGCATTCCAGCCCTTGCTGGTCCTCTTCTGACCCAGCTCACTGCTAATGTGACAGGGAAAACAGCAGACGATGGCCCAAGTGTTTAGGCCTATGCTGCCCACATACAGACCTGCATAGAGTTCCATGCTCCTTGCTTTGACCTGGCCAGCCCCAACAAATGTGCAAAGTTGGTGATTAAAACAACAGATGGAGGAAATCTCTTTTTCTTTGAGCTTCTCCCTCTATCTGAATTTTCCTTTCAAATAAATACATACATGTTCAAAAAGAATAAATTTCTGATATAAATTGTTTATACTTTTAGTCTAACAATTGATAAGCTAAAATATTTTCAGTCAACACAAAGATAGGTGGCATCCATGTCAGATAAAATCCCCTGAGGACAATTTCTATTCAGACAAGATTATTTCCCATGACTAAAACTAAAAGCAGTTTAAAAGTAAGGTCTATGTTGTTCCATAAAAACTAGATGACAATTACTGAAAAGTGTAAGGTCAAAATGTGACAGAAGGAAAAACTTATTGACAAAAGGGAAATTTCGGGCTGGGTCTGAATAAATATGTCTAGGTGAACAGAAACAAAGACAGGACAGCATGAAGAACAGTGGAGAAATGAGAAAACAGGCCCAATTAACTCCAAGTTTGATTACATCCAATGAAATGATTGAATGTGTCCATACAATAACTTGGAAATGAATGTCCATGGCAGCATACAGTGAAACATTCTACATGTCCATGAACTGATGAGCAGCTAATTTGTACAGACCTGTACTCTGTTATATAATCAAATGTTATTTAATAATAAAAAGAAGTATTCATAAATGTTATGCCATGGATGGATCCTGAAATTAGTATATTAAGTGAAAAAAGCCATTCATAAAGGGCCACATACTGTAGGACTCTATGTATATGAAATGTTCATAGCAGGCAAATCTTTGGAGAAAAAACACTTCCTCTTTGTAGGAAAAAGGAAGAAAAAAGGACTGAAGGAGTGATGCATAAGTGACACAGAGTTTTACTTTATGGTGACTGAAATATTTGAAAACTGATTATGGTGATGGATATCCAACATTGGGAACCTATTAAGGATATTGAATTTTATTAATCTGAATGGTGGAAGTCTACACAGGTGAAATGTAAGAGCAGTCATCAAAACATTTGTGCAAAAAGTAGGCCTCAGAGATGTCAGTTTCAAGATAAAATGTGTGAATTCAATTCATACCTTATACATGCTGCACATATCGCAAGAAGTTTGTGAAGCACCACTATATCACAACAAATCAGTTTTTAAAACTCCAATGGCAGGATATTAATAATTTTCTTAATTTTAAATTTTGGAAGTACAGGCTACACATGATATGAATATTCCATGCATAAAGATGAATATTTATTATGTGTATAGATAACATATATTATACACACTTATAATGTGTACAAATAACATATATGTGAATGATAAACAGGGTTTTCAATTAGACTAAAATATTTTAAAATGTGCATTTCAGCATAGTATAAAGTATTTTGAGAATTTATTCTGAAATACACAGGATCAATAAACATAGGTTCTGTATCCATTCACATAAGTGAAACAATAAATATATTTTTTGAGAATTTTGCTAAACTTTATCCTCTGATTCAATCTGCCTTGTTTTATCATGACAATTGATACCACTGAAAATATTGAGAAAAATGTGCATTTTCTGTGAAAAATCATATATATTCCTCAAGATTTTAACAGTGAATATTATTTTAATAAAGAATATAACAATAAATAGAGTGGATATAAGAGTTTAAGAAGTAAGTGCATAATGATAAAATTGTGCCAAGATTTTCATATTCAAATAAAGCAGGGTCTTATGATATTTGTATCCAGAAGCTCTTAGCTCTAGAATTCTTTTTGATATGCTAAATATCATACATACTTTTCTGACGATTTCATCTAACTTGTTCATTATATCCTTCATCTTGCTGTTTAACTTAAAGTAAAATTTTGCCATCACTCTCATCGATGCCTCTGATTTACATTGCCTTTTCTCAATGTCATCCTGTTGCTGCTGCAGGTGTTTTATATCTACCTGATAAGATATTTGTGTTACCATTTTATAAGTCACTCTATTGTTAAATAATGGTTATATTTCATTCAAAGATACATACAACTGGTCTGATTTTTGTGATGGCTTCACTTATGATTTTTCAACTTTAGGATGGCAATTAAGTGATAAACATTCCATAGGACACATACTTTGAATTTTGACCCTTTCCTGAGCTAGCAATATGCCACACTATTTTCTCTCAGGATGCTAGCCAGCAGTAGTGATTTGTAGCTCCCAGTCAACCACACAAACACAAGGACAAATGAAGAATATTCTAGAGTGTAATGTGCCACTAAGCTAGCATATTGAGGAAGTCCGGTGTGTTATACACATTATTGACTTGCATTTTCAATTTAGCAATGAGATTACCAAGGAATCACCATATCAAATGACAAGCAACATCTGTACTTTAGGTAATATCACCACATACATCACCTCACCTTCTTTTCCTCAATTGTATACATTTCTATTAATTATTGAAATCAGGTAAGACAGAAGGTGGTATCTCCCTGCACAATCAGTAATGTATTAGCCAACAGACTCAGTTCTCTATCTCTGTCCTGATAAATCTGCAACACTTAACAACCTACTGAAGTATCACAGAGCAATGAGTATTCTAGTATCCAGAGCTGGTATAATTCTACAGTGTTGAACTATTTTCCTCTTTTTAGTAACATCAGAATTCCTCACACAGTCAATTCTTCGCTCAAATCCTTTGAACAGATTTCTAATTTTTTAAAAAAGTAATTTCCAATAGCTTCTTAGGCCCTATGCGAATACTGCTTCTAAGCTTCCTCCTGACCTCAGCCCTACAACTCTCTCCTTTGCTCTCACAACTATGAATCATGAACTCTGCCAGCTTTCATGTCTCTGAAAACAGGAATCCAATGCCAAATGAACAATCCACCGACAGCTACAATTATCTTTGTACTGGAGAAATTATACCCATTGATAGGAACGCATCCTTGAAATAAAAATAAAAAGCAAATTATTTGTAAAAATGTTTAAACTACATCATAAATGCCAATGACAGAATTAAATCCAGGCCGGCGCCGCAGCTTAATAGGGTAATTCCTCCACCTTGCGGCACCAGCACACCCGGTTCTAGTCCCGGTCTGGGTGCCGGATTCTGTCCCAGCTGCCCCTCTTCCAGGCCAGCTCTCTGCTGTGGCCCGGGAAGGCAGTGGAGGATGGCCCAAGTGCTTGGGCCCTGCACCCCATGGGAGACCAGGAGAAGTACCTGGCTCCTGCCATCGAATCAGCACAGTGCGCCAGCCGCGGCAGCCATTAGGTGAACCAATGGCAAAAGGAAGACCTTTCTCTCTGTCTCTGTCCACTCTGCCTGTCAAAAAAAAAAAAAAAAAAAATTAAATCCAATGTAGATTTGGTAAAATTTGCTAAATTAAATCTGTAGATTGCTTTAGGCAGTATAACCATTTCAATGATATTAATTCTTCCATCTTTGCATTTTCTTGTGTCCTTGATAACTTCTTTCATTAGCATTCTGTAAGTTTCAGGTTAATTAACTATTTTGGTTAAATTTACTCCTACTATTTGAGGTTGGTTATTCTAAGTGGGATTTCTTTCTTGACTTATCTTTCAGTGAGTTCTACTACTGGCATGTAAAAAAGCTAGTTTTATGTATCTTGATTTTTTTATCTTCAACTTTACTGAGTTGTTTGATCAGTTCTAACAGCTTTTTGGTGGATAGTTTAGGTTTTCCCATGTACAAGTCATTTGGAAATATGGATATTCTGACTTACTCCTTTCTAATTATAATGTCCTTTCTTTCTCCTAATTGCTCTTGCTAATTTTTCCAACACTATATTGAATAAGAGTGAAAGTACTCAAACTTGTCTTATTCCAGATATGATGGGAAAAGTTTTCAGCTTCTCCCCATTCAGTATGATATACTGAAAGTTGATTTATTATATATAGCTTTAATATTTTTAGGTATGGTTGCATCTATAGCTAACTTACATTTTTATGTAAGGATGCTCAATTTTATCAAATGCTTTCGGTGTGATGACTAAATCATTTTTGTTCTTCATTCTGATATTATCTGTTTATTGACTTATAAATGCTGAACCACTCTTTCATTTCTAGAAAAAATCCCACTTGTGACATACAATCTTTTTGATGTAGTGTTGGATTCAGTTTGCTAGTATGTTGCAGAGAATTTTTACATTTATACTCATCAAGCATAATAGTCTGTAGTAGTCTTTTCATGTTGTGTCTGTTCAGTTTTAGAATCAGTATGATGCTGATCTCAAAAAGGGTTTGGCAACTCCATCCTGTTCAAAATTTTGGAATAGTTTGAAAAGTATTGTAGTTAGTCTCACTTTAAATGTACTGCAGAATTCAATAGTAAATCTATCAGGTTTTGAACTTTTCCTTGATAGCAGACTTTTGATTAATCTTTCAATTTCATTGCTTCTTATGGATCTCTTTAGGCTTTCTATATCTGGGAATTAATCCATTTCTTTGAGGTTTTCCAATTTGTTAGCATATAGTTGTCATAGAGGGAGAGATTTTCCATCTGCTGCTTCACTCCAAAAACGGTTCTCCATAGTCAACACTGTGCTAGGTGGAGGCCAGGAGCCAGTAACTCTACCCAAGTCTCACACATGGGTGATAGTGGCCCAATAAACTGGGCCACCTTCCACTGCTTTCCCAAGTGCATTAGCAAGAACCTATATTGGAAGTAGAGCAGTTAGGATTGATACTGCTATTCATGGGATGCCAACATTGCAGGCCACACATTAACTTGCTGTGTCACAACACCAGCCCCAAAGCAGTTTCTTATAAGCCTTTGTATTTCAATGGTATCAGCTTTAACATCTACTTTTTCACCTCTAATGTTATTTACTTGAGTTTTCTTTTTTTTGTAATTTTGGTAGTTTGGTTAAAGATTTGTCTACTCAAAAAAACATACCTTTTTGTTCTGTTAATTGTGGATCCGAGTCACAGCACCACTTGTCGGCTCCTTCGGCCGCAGAAGGAACGACGCTGCTCGCAGTTAATCGGTCTTCAAAAGACTTTTACTTAGGAGGAGTGGGAAAGAGAGTGGGGGAACCGGGAGAAGGGGGAGAGATGGCACGCACATTCCTTAAGGGGGAAAGCTGGCGTGCCCCCTTCTCTCTCGCTCTCGCTCTCGCTCTCCGCTTATATCCAGAATTCAACCAATCACAGTCAATCAATTACAGTCCATGCACAGAGCTCTCCAATCTGGCACTTGATCACGATCAGCTGTGGAGTCACGCAGCAGGCAGGGCATCAGCGCCATCTTGTTTTCCACGATCCTCAGCTAGATGGAAAGTTCAATCAGCTGCTACATCCACATTACTGCTATAAGCCAAGCCCAGCATGGGGGGGGTCCCATGGCAAGCCTATCCATGGGTCCCCACATCTCCCCCGTTTTTATTATATTAAGTGGCATGGAAATGTGCCTGTCTTGGGTTCCCAATGGCGCGCAACCTGCTTACCCGTCATGGAGGTAATAGGAAGCTTGTCCTACCCTCTGTCTTAGGTTGCTAGGTGCGCCCATCAGCGATTACCCGTTATTGGCTACCGTTCCATTATGTTAAGCTACACTTCTCCATGGGGGTAAGAGTGCAAGGTGGCTAGCATAGCCTGCTGAATTACCAGGTTGGTACGCTGCTGGCAGAGTGTTACAGCTCTGATCAGAACTTCTGGGCTATTGGGGTTTTGAAAGCCAGAACAGTTTTATCAAATTATGAATTAACAGCTTAAGTACATTTAAGAAAACAAATCAAATTAGGTCAGCTTTCTTACTACTTGCTACTTAAATCCAACACATAAATTCTGGCAAATTCCTTCATAATTTCACATTAGCAATTAGGCACAAAGGATACATCTTATTCAAGAAATACTTGGTTCAAAGTAAAATGCTTGATTGGTACTATTCTTCACATGTTCTGAATGCAGACAACCATTCCACATATCTTGTATGCTTTAAACACTAGTTACCTCAAATTCTCCTCCCATTTCACCCACTTGGCGAGGAAGGTGAGGCCTATATTGTCAGGTACAGCCTCGTAAAATTACTGTTCCAGGTGGTATTGATCATCTATCCCAATACTAGGGTACAATTAGAATTCTCATGTAAATCAGTCTCAGACAAAACTCAGTACAAAATCATAAACCCCTTAACAAACTTCATAATTACAAATCAATAATAAATGAGCAAGCAATACTTTCAACAAGCCAAAAGTTAAACTAAAGACATAGATGGCCAAACAATTTTAAAGATAAATTGAAACATTTACATTCTTTTATAAAGCAAACCAAGCATAATCTGCTCAAGCATTCCTATCAATAATAGGGGTAAAGTTAGTACATAATAAAAAAACAGAATGGGTAGTTCAGACACTTTTCACCACGATTAGCATTAATGAACTGTTTTATGGCTCGTCTTTTTTAACCCTATTCTCTGCGTCTGTAATGGAGTCTTTATAGTCTTTATCACAGCCTTTTTTCCTGTGCTTCTTCCTCTCATTATAATAAGGCCGTATCCAATTTAGATTTCCACATAGTTTTCGAAAATCACTTAAGGTTTTTAGTCCTGTCGTAGCAATGGCAAATTCCAAAGGGGCCGCATTTGTTGGTGTAAGCCCAAGTCCTAAATATCCAACTACAGTATCTTTTTGAACCTTTCCTGCCTCCTGCAGACATGAGCTTAATGTTATGAACACTGCTTCCAATATATAAATCCATACAGTGGAGGATTTTTGCTTCTCCATGTCGCTGACGAACAGGCTCTATTGCTTATGAAACATATGGTAAGATCAATCACAATCAGTACTCCCACCTTTCTCCTGGCGTTCCACTCCCGGTCTTTACAAAGGCTCACTCCCGCCTATTTCCCGGCATTTTACTCCCGGTCTCTTGTCGATGGTCCACTCCCACCTGTCTTCTGGCGCTCCACTCCCCTCGGTTATAATCCTAGGCCTTTTTACCCGCCTAGATTCCCTGTCTTTTGTCGACAGTTTACTCCCGCCTTTCTGGCATTTTACTCCCCGTCTTTTGTCGACGGTTTACTTCCGCCTGTCTTCTGGCGTTCTACTCCCGTCTTTTGTCGACGGAACCGCGGCTATAATCCTAGGCGTTTCACTTTACCCGCCTAGATTCCCGTGTATGCACGTTTATCCTTTTACTCCCGCCTGTCTGGCGTTTTACTCCCCGTCTTTATGACGGAACCGCGGCTGTAATCCTAGGCCTTTCACTTTACCAGCCTAGATTCCCGTGTATGGACGTTTATCCTTTTCTTACTTCCTGCTTCCAGCGATCGGTCTGACGATCCGAGATCCGAGTCACGGCACCACTTGTCGGCTCCTTCGGCCACAGAAGGAACAACGCTGCTCGCAGTTAATCGGTCTTCAAAAGACTTTTACTTAGAAGGAGTGGGAAAGAGAGTGGGGGAACCGGGAGAAGGGGGAGAGATGGCACGCACGTTCCTTAAGGGGGAAAGCTGGTGTGCCCCCTTCTTTCTCTCTTTCTCTTTCTTTCTCTCTCTCTCTCTCTCTCTCTCCGCTTATATCCAGAATTCAACCAATCACAGTCAATCAATTACAGTCCATGCACAGAGCTCTCCAATCTGGCACTTGATCACGATCAGCTGTGGAGTCACGCAGCAGGCAGGGCATCAGCGCCATCTTGTTTTCCACGATCCTCAGCTAGATGGAAAGTTCAATCAGCTGCTACATCCACATTACTGCTATAAGCCAAGCCCAGCATGGGGGGGGGTCCCATGGCAAGCCTATCCATGGGTCCCCACAGTTAATATTGTTTTTTGCTTCAACTTCACTTATTTCTGCTCTGATTCTTATTTATTGCCTCCTACTAATGTCTGGTTTGTTCTTGATATTCTAAATCTTTAACATGCATACTTAGAACACATTTTGAGACCTTTTTAAAAAATATGGACATTTAATGCTATAGATTTCCCTCCTAACACTGCTTTTCCCTTGTGCAAATGGAAGGGGGCAATGTGCCTTCCCTTTTCAGAGCAACTTAGTCACTCAGATCCTAGTCAGATCCCTGGACTGGACTTGAAATCAGTGGAGACTGTGAAATTATCCCATAGCTAGGGCTGCTCACAGTGGGAGCCACAGCATCTTCTTCCTATCTTATCCCAGCAAGGCAGTGTTTCCCAACCAGAAGTCAGTCACACAGATACAAGGGATGTCTGGTGGCAGTCACTGATGACAGTGGTATATCTGTTCTCTCTCCTTACTGCCTCAAGGGGTCTGTGTTCTGTCACTTCTCCACAGGAATTTCATTGCCCTGAGAATGACATGTTCCTTTGTTCTAGTTACTGTGACTGTTACTGTGACTGACATTAGTGAGGCTACTCATTACTCAGTCATCTTGGATACACACTTGATTTTCTTTGGTAATGCAAAGCTTTCACAAAGTCAAGTCATGGATTTCTCTGCTTTCTTTTGAATAATTTCCTCTTCCATAGATATGACCTTTTAAGCTTCCTTCTGAGTCTCCTGAAGTTCCATTCAGATGTACACTCAATTGGATCAACTGGAGTCAACCAGACTATGCCTCTATCCCAGTTCAGATCCACTGCTTCAAAGCTGTGTCAATGAAATATCTCAACTTGGGTAGAGGAACTCATGGGATGAGGACTTTCTCGAAAATTTACATTCCAATGAGTTGAATGAAAACTGTTTCTTATTAAACTTTTGATTTATAGGGTAGATTTCAAAGTAACTAATAATTCAATGACATTTTCTAACATTTATACAGGAATGTACAGGAAACCTCTCTTTATTTTGAAGAAGCTCAATAGCTATTAGGTACTACAACCAATTTTTGAATGTCTAATTGCTTAACATATTTCTGTACAACAATTTTATAAAGGGATGTCTTGTGGCATTTTAAAAAGTCCCACAGGAGCTGGCACTGTGGCAGAGAAGGTTAAGCCTCCATCTGCAGTACTGACATCCCATACAGGTGCTGGTTCAGGACCAAGGGGCTTCAATTCCAATCCAGCTTCCTGCTAATGCACCTAGGAAAGCAGCAGAAGATGGATCAAGTACTTGGACCCCTACACCCACATGGGAGATATGGAAGAAGCTCCTGGTTCCTGGGTTTGGCCTGGCCCAACCCTGGCCATTATACCCATTTGGGGAGTAAACCAGTGGATGGAAGAGTTTCTCTCTCTCTCTCTCTCCCCACCCATTTCGGGAGTAAACCAGTAGATGGAAGAGCTCTCTCTCTCTCCCTCCCTCCCTCCCTCCTTCTCTTTCTGTATTTCAGATTTTCAAATAAATAAAATCTTAAAAAAGAAAAAGTCCCCTTACCAATATGCTTTCATTTCACATGTATGGAACTGAGTTCTTACAGGTCTAGATAAAAAACAATCCTTCTATTTTCCTAAGACATCAGAGAGATCAAACACCAAATATGTTCTAAACCAAACAAGCATGTGAATCTGTATAATGCAACTGCACTCTAGCTATTGTACCTGAAGGCAATTAATTAGTAGAAACAACTACTTCATTGTTCCATATTAGTGCTTCATATAATCTTGTGACCTTATATCCTATTAAAGGAAAACATGAAGGATAAGGGAATCCTGTTTTTGTTATAAATAGTTGTAAAGCATTCACTATTCATCAATAGATTAGGATCCTGGACTACGCAGCCATCTTTTGTGAGACTGACCTAAGTCAAAATAAAGGTTGATATATAGAGATTAATGGGGGAAAGTTGATTTCTTACTCTGCAGTGCTCAGGGCATTAGGTAACTTTACAAGGCCCTGCAGGAATAGTCATTGCTACATATTCCATGATACTTCTTTTACTTTAAAATACAAAGAGAAAAACATATTTCTTGGGGTTAAAAGTCCACTCAAAGGCCTAGTATCCATTCTTGTTAAGAAATACAGTTTATGAGGTTAATGTTGTCACATAGTGGGTTAAGCTGATGCCCACACTGCTGGATCCCTTATGGGTACCAGTTTGAGTCGCATCCACCCCTCTTATGATCCAGATCCCTGATAAGACTTCTGGGAAAGCAGAGGAGGATGGCATGAGAGCAGCTTGGGCACCTGCACCCATGTGGGGGACCTGGAGCAAACTCCTGGTTCTTGGTTAGAGGTTTCAGCCTGCTCCAGCCCTAGTTGTTGTGTTCTTTGCGGGAGTGAATCAACAGATGAAGCTCGCTCTCGCGCTCACTCTCTCTCACTCTGTCTCTCTCCCCCTCCAACCCTCTGTGTGTGTGTGTGTGTATCTCTGCCTTTCAAATAAATCTTTTAATAAAAGAAATATAACTTGGGGCTGCACTGTGGCACAGCAGGTTAACACCCTGGCCTGAAGCGCTGGCATTCCATATGGGTGCTGGTTCAAGACCCGGCTGCTCCTCTTCTGATCCAGCTCTCTGCTTTGGCCTGGGAAAGCAGCAGAAGATGGACCAAGTCCTTGGGCACTTGCACCCGTGTGGAAGACCCAGAAGAAGCTCCTGGCTCCTGGCTTCGGATTGGTGCAGCTCCAGCCTTCGCGGCCATCTGGGGAGGAACCAGCGGATGGAAGACCTCTCACTCTGCCTCTCCTCTCTCAGTGAAACTGACTTTCAAACAACATCACAATGATTTAGTCTTTTTCTTTTTTTGACAGGCAGAGTGGACAGTGAGAGAGAGAGAGACAGAGAGAAAGGTCTTCCTTTGCCGTTGGTTCACCCTCCAATGGCCGCCACGACCAGCACGCTGCGGTTGGCACACTGTGCTGATCCGATGGCAGGAGCCAGGTGCTTCTCCTGGTCTCCCGTGGGGTGCAGGGTCCAAGCACTTAAGCCATCCTCCACTGCACTCCCCGGCCACAGCAGAGAGCTGGCCTGGAAGAGGGGCAACCGGGGCAAAACCTGGCGCCCTGACCGGGACTAGAATCTGGTGTGCCGGCGCCGCAAGGCAGAGGATTAGCCTAGTGAGCCGCGGCGCTGGATAATTTGGTCCTAAAATCTCACTGAATGCTTTAGATTATGAAAAATTCAGAATTCTAGATTGCATTGCTGCTCTCATTTCTTGGCATTTCAAAATATATTAACAATTAGCAGGGACTCCAAGAGATAGTTATTATCAATTCCCATAGTAGCCTTACACATAGTAGACAAAAGGTGAATGATTGACTTACTGAAATTAGTCTGAAAAGGATTTCCTGTAGATTTTTAATTTCCCTTGCTTGCTTCAGTACTGTATCTTTCAACTCACGATTTTCCTGATCATGCCTAAAATACATATTTTAAATTAATGATTCTCACAGATCAATTTAAGAAAATATATTTCAGAATAAACATCGAAAGTGTTATTATGCAAATTCTAGAAATTTGAAGTCAATTTCTTGGCAAATATATCATTATTCTATGTTGCTCTGTCAATGATGCACAAAATTTAGGGATAATGTGCAAAAGCTATGCATTTCAAAATAGTTTAATACTAAAAGTTTTCCATGCTTCACTCAGATGTATTTATGTTTAAATGATATAATTCTCATAGTACATAGCATATATGCTTTAGACAGACTCGAGTTATTTTGAATGGTTGTTTGAATTGTACTTTTCCAGATGATCTTGAATTTTCTCAGTGTTTTGTACCACCTCCTTTTGTTCATCTTCTGATTCTTGGAACTACAACAAAGAATAAAAAAAAAAAAAACCATGAAATTTACCAATATGTGGTATGAATCTGGGAAGTACTTGGATTTATGACTAAAATTTCATTAGAACATAGCAATGACTCTTCCTTTACATCTTATTCATGACTACATTTACGCCATAACTTCAAAGTTGAGTTGTGCCAACAGGGATGCTATGACCTCAAATCTAAAACATAACTGTCTGGACCATTACAGAAAGTTTATAGTCATCTGCTCAAGAAAATGACACAGGAATACACTTGGTTTTGATTATGTTCTATCAGAAAAATTCTGATTTACAATATTGGCCAGTTAAAGGAATGGGAGATTACCTTATGGAAAATAGCTATAATTTTGAAATCCAAGTACTATGAAATCAACTATAATTTTAAATATTCATATGTACAAATGACCATTGGTATCCCAGAGATTATAAAAATTAACATGATGTTATAGACAACAAATGTTTAATGGGATTTTTCAGTGGCCACACCAATAATGAAGCCAGAGTGCCTGGATTCTGGCTCCACTATCTGTGTGACCTTCAGCAAATTCATTTGCCCTGTGTTAGTTCTTCACCTGTAAAATGGAAATAATAGTATCTACTTCACTTGCAAGTGGGAAGTATTAAATTAAAGGTATATGTAAAGAACTTCAAAGAAGATGTGTCACATAGGGAAATATTTCAATACATTATTATTATTGAATTCATGTTTGAATACAATGACCTATTTGGGAAAGGGAGCATAGCAATAGAAGTGATCTCTTATGAAGTGGTACCAAATCCTTCATACCAAAGTGGCAGCAAACTAGGAGCATGAGGCCCAGAATACATCGCCAGCTCATTATAAAGCTTTCATTCATTTTATTAGCCAACCATCCTTTATGCAACTTATAATTTATAAATTACTTTTTTCTGTAAACTCAGTGGGCAATAATAATGAAATACAATACAAACAGGACTCCAAATTGAGTAGCACATATCTTACATGGCCATAAAAATTGGCCTAAATGTACTAATGAAAAGACCAGAGTCTATAGCTAAATCAAATTTCCCAAATCACTCTTCATTCTCAGATTGCTCTAGCAAGCAATGTGAGGATAGAGTGATGCTCCATGGTTTGGTGTGTAAAAAAATGTATGGTTTTTCCACTGGTAAAGAGCTGTAAAGCTACGAGTCCCAGCTCTGGCTATATAATAAAGGGAAGCAAACTGCAGATTTTATATTCTCCCAGTGAGTAAAGCATTAGCATTTTATAGAACAATTCTCCAGAAATAGGATTAAGTATTTGAATACTGTACTTAATTGCCTAAAATGTGTTTAGAAGCTTCATTCATTCATTCACTCACTCACTCATAATGTTCCTGTCAATGTCTCAAGGAACACAGATGGAATGGCATAAAGTACTTAATTTTAACTGCCCAACTATAACACTTTCAATCTACACAAGGATAGGTGACATTTATATCACATATGTCCACTTAGGCAAATTTATAGCACAACTGTCACCTTAGACAAATTATCTATTATGCAGATAAGTAAAAGCAATATAAAGTTAAAGGCCACATTATTCTCCATAAACTAGGTGACAAGTACTGAAAAGAGAAAAATCGATGAGAGAACACAGAACGTCCCATCACTGAAAGGACCTCTGGAGTAGGGTCTGAATACAATGAGTACAGATCAACAGAAACTAAAACAGCAGTGTGAAAAAGGAGGAGGGAGGGGGAAACTGGTCAGAGACACTCTGCTGACGTACACAGGCAGAGAAGTAAAAGTTTATTCCATACATTAACTTGGAAATGAATGTTCATAGCAATAGCATTAATAATAGTCAAAAAATGGAAACAGTGTTCTATCAACTGAAGAAATGTTCATCAGCTGATGAATAATTCCTACAAAGAACTATATTCTGTACAGTACAATATTATTTGAAAAATAAGAAGTATTGATAGATTCTATACCATGCATTGACCTTGGAAATGCTAAGTGAAAGAAATCAGTCTTAAAGGGCTGCATATTGTAGGAATGACCTTATTTAAATGAAATATCCACATCAGGCAAATCATGAGACACAAAACGTACATGTTTGGCTGCCTAAGGACTAGGGAAGAGATAGGGGCTAAAGGCAGGATGGGTGAGTGATACAAGGTTTTCTCTCAAGATGTTAAAAGCTGTTCTAAAATTGATTGTGGTGCTGGTTATCCAACTCTGGGAATATACTATGGACATTGAGCTAAACTTATTTGGATGGATGAACTCTATGGTGTTACATGAACTATACAGATAAGAGTGTTTAAGATAGCATTTTTAAAAGTTTGTGGAAGGGCCGGGCACTGTGGCGCAGTGGGTTAAAGCCCTGGCCTGAAGTGTTGGTATCCCATATGGGCGCTGGTTCCAGACCCGGCTGTTCCACTTCCTGTACAGCTCTCTGCTGTGGCCTTGGAAAGCAGTAGAGGATGGCCCAAGTCCTTGGGTCCCTGCACCCATGTGGGAGACCTGGAGGAAGTTCCTAGCTCCTGGCTTCAGATCAGTGCAGCTCCAGCCGTTGCAGCCAATTGGGGAGTGACCCATCGGATAGAAGATCTCTCTTTCTCTCCCTCTCTCTCTCTCTTTCTCTCCTCTCTCTGTGTAACTCTTTCAAGTGAAATACAACAAATCTTTAAGAGTTTGTGGGAAATGATCCTAAAGAGAAGTCAATTTTGGTGCAAAAAGTTTTGAAGTTGAATGGCAATATGTAGGTGATAAAGTCTCTCAACTTTCAGGAGGACTAATGCAAAATCTGCAACATTCTCAAATATAAATACTATCTTTAGAAAGAATTTAAGTATAAGAAAAATGGCAGAATAAGATGGTGTAAGAAGTCATCATATTGATAAAATTGTCTCAATTATAATAAAATATTTTTTAAAAATTACGTTCACTGTGATTTTTATTCTAGTGCACATTCTTTAACCACAAGTTTTCAAAAGAAGAAACCAAAATGGCAAACAAATATGAGAAACAATGTTCAAAATTATCAGTCATCAGGGAAATGCAAATCAAAACCACAATGACATATTACCTCACCCCTGACAGAACAGCTATTTTCCACAAGACAGAGTAACAAATGCTGGTGAGGATATGGAGAAAGGGGAACTCTTATACACTGTGGAATGTAAATTAGTGCAAAAACTGTAAAACTGGCAATACTAAAATGCTAAAAATTAAAATACTAAAAATTAAAATAATCCAACATTCAAATTTATAAAACTCAAATTTCCATAGGATGCACTACCATACCACCATTAAAATTACAATTTGCAAGAATATAGTTAATTATTAGAAGTATTAACATTTAAGAACTTGTCATATGATTTAAAAGGATTTCATATTTCACAAGAGAAAGTTTTGTGCCTATAAATTCCTAGAAAGTGTGCAAACAATTCAAAATGTCCCTGCATACTTGCTGTATAAAGTCTCTCTCCTTATGTCTCTCAATTAAAAAATTGAAAATATTCTATATCTTATTTCTTTAATTTTTTTATTTTATAGATAACATTTTACATATATTATGTTTCAAGACTTAATGGCCCCACTAAATAAAAAATTCAACAATTAAAAAGTAAAACTAGGACTGGCACTGTGGTGTAGTGCCCATCCCATAGAGGTGCCAGTTCTAATCCTGGCTGCTCCACTTCCAATCCAGCTCCCTGCTAATGTGCCTGGGAAAGCAGTGGAAGATGGCCCAAGTCCTTGGGCCCCTGCACCAGTATGGGAGACCCGAAAAGGCTCCTGGCTCCTGGCTTCAGATCGGCTCAGCTCTGGCTGTTGCAGTCATTTGAGAAGTAAACCAGTAGATGGAAAACCTCTTTCTGTCTCTGCCTCTCTGACTCTGCCTTTGAAATGAATAAAATAAATCTTAAAAAAAAAAATAAGTAAAACCGCCATGATGCTAAGCCAGTTCTGAATGAGCCAATTCCAACCATAAATCTATACATCAATTGATGTCCAAAAAACAATTATTCATTGGGGCCAGCACTGTGGTATAGTAGGTTAAGCCTCTACCTGTGTGCCAGCATCCCATTAGGGGACTGGTTTGATTCTCTGC
Source organism: Sylvilagus floridanus (assembly GCA_949820135.1). NCBI lineage: Eukaryota > Metazoa > Chordata > Mammalia > Lagomorpha > Leporidae > Sylvilagus > Sylvilagus floridanus. Next base: position 17,539,030 of record OX463240.1, on the reverse strand, counting down.
TGTTCCACTTCCCATCTAGCTCCCTGCTAATGTGCCTGGGAAAGCAGCAGAAGATGGACAAAGTACTTGGACTGCTGTACCCACACGGGAGATCCAAAAGAAGCTCCTGGCTCCTAACTTCAATCAGACCACACACCCTCTCTCTCTGTTAGTAACTCTGCCTCTCAGATACATAATTTTATTTTATTTATTTATTTTATTTGACAGGTAGAGTTACAGAGAGAGAGAGAGACAGAGAGAAAGGTCTTCCATCCGATGGTTCACCCCCCAAATGGCCACAATGGCCAGAGCTACTCCGATCTGAAACCATGTGCCTCTTCCTGGTCTCCTATGCAGGTGCAGGGGCCCAATCACTTGGGCCATCCTCCACTGCCCTCCCAGGCCACAGCAGAGAGCTGGACTGGAAGAGGAACAACCAGGACTAGAACCTGGAGCCCATATGGGATGCCGGCGCTGCAGGCAGAGGATTAACCTAGTGCACCACCGCGCCAGCCCCCATAAATCTTCTTAAAAAAAGGAGGGAGGGGCAGCACCGTGGCACACTAGGTTAATCTTCCACCTATGGCACCAGCATCCCATATGGGCACAGGGTTCTAGTCCCGGTTGCTCTTCTTCCCGTCTAGCTCCCTACAGTGGCCCAGGAAGGCAGGGAGGATGGCCCAAGTCATCTCCCTGCACCCGCATGGGAGACCAGGAAGAGGCACCTGGCTCCTGGCTTCAGATCAGCGCAGCACCGGCCGTGTTGGCCATTTTGGGGGGTAAACCAGAAGGAAGACCTTTCTCTCTCTCTCTCACTGTCTAACTCTGTCAAATAAAGAAAAAAAAGACAATTATTCATCAGTCTTTTAAAAATAATGTATCAAGTATTCTTACACTTAGATATGGAAATACTATGTAAATAAAATCTACAGAAATGGCAAGAAACAATCAAGAGGATATTTGAAGGAAAAGTTTTGAGTACAGAAGGGTGTCAAGAGTATTTAAGAAATGGTGCATTCAGTGCAGATGGAGCAGAGTGAAGAAGATAGGAAACCAGACGTTTCAGTCAGAGAGATAAAGTCAGATCATGTATTGCCTTGTAGGCATGAGGAAGAACTTTGACACTGCATACTGAATGATGAGATGAGAGCCAGTTACAAGGTTTTGAGCAGAGGAATTACATAATCTTAATTATATTTTAAGGAGTCTGCTGTGTTAAGAATTGATGACAAGAGGCTTTAAGAAAAAAATGGAACAAGAAAACCAATGAGCAGTCTACATCACTAATGGCTTGCATTTTGATAGGCTTACTCAATACACAGAAATGTTTCCAGAAATATATGAATATGCTGGGCAATCCCTCAGCAACACTAGGATCATTTTGTGGATCTGATATTTGAGAACTCAGGCAATGGGAACAAAGGCCAAAAACACAATCATTTTCCAACTGGTTATTAGTTTCTAAACTACATACTTGTCAATAGGTTTTGAAAAATTGGAGAGAGAGAGAGAGAGAGAGAGAGAGAAGGAGAGAGAGAGAGAGAGAGAGAGAGAGAGAGAGAGAGAGAGAAAATTAAACTAGTTTACTTCCCAAGTGGCCATAATGGCCAGGGCTGGACCAGGTGAAAGCCAAGAGCCAGGAAGTTAATCCTTGTCACCCATGGAGGTGCAGAAACCAATGTATTGGGCCATCTTTGGCTACTAACCCAGGCACATAAGAAATTCCTGGGGTTGGCACTGTGGCATAGTGGGTAAAGCCACTGCTTGCAATGCTGGCATCCCATATGGGCACCAGTTCAAGACCCAGCTGTTCCACTTCCAATCCAGCTCTCTGCTAAGTCCTGGAAAAGCAGGAGAAGATGGCCCAAGTCCTAGGGTCACTGTACCTGCGTGGGAGACCCACAGGAAGCTCCTGGTTCCTGGGTTTGGATGGGTGCAGCTCCAGCCCTTGCAGCCACCTGGGGAGTGAACCAGCAGATGAAAGTAAGTCGTCATATTCTTGGAACTCAGAGCATGAGTGAGATGGAAAGGTATTTTTTTAAATATTTATTTTATTTATTTGAGAGAGTTGGAGAGAGAGATGGAGAGAGAGAGAGAGGTCTTTCATTTGATGATTCACTTCCCAAATGGCTGCAATGGCTGGAGCTGAGCAGATCCAAAGTCAGGAGCCAAGAGTTTTTTCCATGTCTCCCATGAGGGTTCAGGGGCCCAAGGACTTGGGCCATCTTCTGTTGCTTTCCCAGGTGCATTAGCAGGGAGCTGGAAGTGGAGCACCATGGACTCAAACCAGTGCCCACTGGGGATGCTGGCACTTCAGGTTGGGGCTTTAACTCACTAAGCCATAGCACCAACCCCAGAAAGGTATTTTTAAGCCCAGGATTTGTCTTGGTTTTTCAGAAAAAGGCTACACTGCTTCAGAGACAGACACCACAAATACATCTTTAAACTCACAATGAAGTGTATTATTTGTAAAGTAGAAAGTAAATCCTATCACAATTCTTATCCCCCTCTGGCTCTTGAGGCTTATAATCTGGTGCCACAGTAGAAGATCAACTTGGGCAGGTGTAAATCTAAGATCTTATCTACCAGGCTGTGTGCCTTTGAAGAATGCACAAGGAAAAATTATCATGTAAGAGGTTTATAATAATGGCAGACCAAACCCTATTTAAGAAATTCTCACACTGGGTTCTCGTCCTGGTCGGGGCGCCGGATTCTGTCCCGGTTGCCCCTCTTCCAGGCCAGCCCTCTGCTGTGGCCCGGGAGTGCAGTGGAGGATGGCCCAGGTGCTTGGGCCCTGCACCCCATGGGGAGACCAGGAAAAGCACCTGGCTCCTGGCTCCTGCCATCGGATGAGCGCGGTGCGCCGGCCGCAGCGCGCCGGCCGCGGCGGCCATTGGAGGGTGAACCAACGGCAAAAGGAAGACCTTTCTCTCTGTCTCTCTCTCTCACTGTCCACTCTGCCTGTTAAAAAAAAAAAGAAAGAAAGAAATTCTTTGCTTCTGTGCTGATGATAATGATTAGCTGTACCTTCCTCCAGATGCTAAGAATATTTTAAGTTCTGTAACTTAGATAAAAGGCTTGACTAGATATAAAATTGGAACCTACTGGTTCCAAAACTTCAGTCTGAAAGGTTATCTCACTTGCCAGATGGTATGTCAGTAAAGCGAACAAAACAACATTAAAGCAGAAATTCAAATTCTGACATACCTGTGGCTGGTTATGTTTACTTCTTCCAAGCCATTCTTGTACTTTCTTGGGTGTTGTTTCTACATCTTTACTTGTTGAAAAATGAACATGTTCTAATTCCGGGACCACATTTGCAGAGTTACTGATTCTGCAATGACCACAGAATGGCTTCGTGAACATGGCCCATCGTGATTTTTTCTTATGACTGCCTGTAGCAACAAAAACACTGTCTCAGCTGAATCACTGGCTTCAGTTCTCTGGTGTGGGTAAGCCTCAATCCAGAAGGCATCCTGGACCACAACAGTCCTAGACACCTTGGTCTGTAACAGCTCATTATCAGGAATCAAAAATAATTTAAAATCACAAATAGCTACTCAAAGCCCTTAATTCACATTCATGCCTTTCAAAATGTTTTTGCACTAAAGTAAGCTTACCTTTTCATTATGCTTTCCATGAACTTTTTGAAGTCCCTTTGTGGATTCAGTTCAGTTAATCATCAAATCCAATCCTATCCTGAATCAGTTCAGATTCTAACCCAGTGAAACAAGTAAGGCCTCTTAACGGAATACAATTCAGTAATGTAGGGTGGGGGGCGAGGGAAGGTTGCTCAGATACACTGGAGGACAGAAAACACAAAGTGCATTAGAGCTTGAGATCCAAGAGAGACGCTTACCCAGAAGTTCCATTGTCACCAGGGATCACTAGAATCAATTGGCCTTGGTAGGTTCCTGATGTGGTAGCTTGATGCTCCTGGGGCCCACTGCAAGTTCTACTTTGGATCAACTACACCAATCTGTTCAACAAAAAGGTGAAATATTTATTAAGTGAGAAATAGCAGCAGAACTTTAGCCATGGATAGTTCAGCAATCCCCCAATCCAGACATGGTGTACTATATTCATAATCAGAGAAGCAGCAACTCACAAAAACACCGTATTGCAGCATTTCAGTGTTTGCTTTATTTGGAAGTAACTGGGCAGCCTTCAGCCTTGGATTGCTGAGGCTCAGTTGCGTGGTTACTAGGGTGGATCCCTAGGGAACAACCGCCTTGCACATCAAGCTAGGGAGCAGTTCACTACATAGTACAGAAGCCACTTTGCTCCAAATTACGTCACTCAAGCATGGTGGACAGTTTAAGTCTAATATGTGATAGGTGAACAGGGGAGGATGACACACATCCTGGCAGAGCTGCAGTGAGCCCTACAGGGTGGGGGTGGGGTGGGCGGAGACCACAGGCTGTAGCCCACTCATGTAAGAGAGCAGCACCAAGGAAACCAGCCTCCGACAGGCAGCTCCCACCCCAGGTCCTCCGCCTGGCAGCTGCTGCAGGCACCAGGCCCCGCACACTCCTTCAAAGTCCAAGGGCCACGTTCACCATCAGTGGCCTTTGACAAGGTAAGCTCCCACCCAAGCGGGATGAGTCGTCAACATGGAGGCCTTGTTACATCATCCGCCCAGACCTCTGGGTCACCTCCTTTCCCGGTGCCGCGCCTCACCCCAACCTCGGTGGCAGAGAAACGGCAGGCCAACGGAAACTCAAGATGGCTCCGCCCTGTTTCTCTCCTGAGAAGCCTTAAGGGACAGTTAGGCGAATGACGAGACAGTAGCCAATGAGAGGGTAGGGAGCTTGTGATTGACAGCCTTCCTGGAGTTTCTGCAGATCCCGCCTGGTCTGCTCTATCCTTCTCTTCTCCCCTCCCCTTCCCTCCCCTCCCCATCTCTTCTATTCTGTGTGCCTTCTTCTTGAGCAACGTTTTTGCTCTCTTCCTGCCTTCTCTTTTCCACGGCCTGAGAACGGCCTCAGCTCCTTCTCACCTCCTTAGAGTGGCTGCAGAGTCCCTTCCTCCACTTGCCCTGCCCTGAATGAGGACTAGGATGCGATCATGCTGTGCACTGGCCTGATGACAGCTGCTGGCTGGGGGGGCAGTGGCCCTCAGAGCATCTGGTTCAGTTCCCCTGCCAGGCTGCACTGTCCCCGAGCTAATGGAGGGTCCTCCCCATTCTAGGCCTTGCTAGACTACAGGCTTCATCTACTCAGAGACCCTTTTCATTGTCTGCCTTGGTTTTCAGGAAGGGGTTCATGACTGGTGGAGATGGAGGCATTTCAAGGATCCCCAGCACACTGGATGGAGCAGGTGCCCTGCAAGTGTGCATGGAGAGGCCTGGGAATGGAAACCTAGGACAGGCATCCGTGAAGCCAGTCAAGAAGGTAGTCATGATAGGAGAGAATGACGTCGGAAATGGGGGGGCTCCAAAGAAATGTGAAGGGAAAAAGCTTGCCTGTGGATGCAGAAGCCAAATCCTCCCCTAAAGAATGTGATTCCAAGCTCAGAAGCACTGGACAGAGCGGGAAGGGGAGGCTGCACACCTGTATTTCCTGTTCAGCTTCAGCCTCTGGTACTAGTCAGGCTTTGGCTGTCAACGTGAGGCAAGAGCAGTGCCAAATCGTTAGATAATCACTACTTTGTGCTTGCTAGAGTTCACTAGACTTAAACATTTGGAGAAAGTGAAGGGATTTGTGATTTTCCTAATCCCTCCCCCATCCAAATAAGAAGCAGTGTTGACTGTTATACACCATCCTCTGACCCCACTTTCTGAGCAGCAGGAGGATTAGAAATGAGGTTTCTCAAAGCTTGCCCATCAAGTGCTTTTGCATGCCACCTCAGTGTCTTTTTCTTTCGCTTGGTTTGTGCTCTGCCTCTGCTGTCTCTTCTAGACGCCATCCCCCAACTGGGATGGATTGCCTGAGGCCAAGATCTCTGAATCGCTGAACTCTCCTCCAGGTTAGAACAGAAATCATTAACCACAAGAAGAGTGTGTCCAAAATATAAGTATGCAAGAGGTGCCCAATATCATTGGATGCTTCTTTCCTTGGCTTTCTGTCTCTTAGAGACAGAAACATTAAAGCATGCAAGTAGTGCAGGCAGATTTTGAATCCTGCACTTTTTCTATTCTTTTATCAAGATGAGTCACTTTACAAAAGAATCAATTTGAAGAAGGAGCTATTTTAGTTATCAATTTTTTGAAAATCTGAAATTCTTTCTGGACTACTTACTCATAAAAAGATGAACGCCAAAATGCATTCAGATTTCTCAGGATCAAATCAATTTTTTAAGGTAACACCCCAAAGTAACTTAGATTTCTGCAGAGATGAAAACCTGCAAGCTTTTATTTGACTAATTTTTTTAGAAAAGGGCTTTTAAGAAAATAGTGGGGCACTGTAGTGCAGCTGGTTAACCTGGTTCAAGTGTGCTTTCTCCACTTCTGATCCAGCTTCCTGCTGGTGCACCTGGGAAAGAAGCAGAGATGGCCCAAGTCCCTGGAACCCTGCCACTCAAGTGGGAGTCCTGGGGGATCCTCTTGGTCCCTGGCTTTGGTTGTGACCATTTGGGGAGTGAACAAGTGTCTTCTCCTCTGTAACTCTTTCAAATAACTCCTTAAAAAAGAAAAAATTAAAATAGTCTTTCCAACGTGTCATGTTTTAGTTTGCAGTGATTTATGGTAACTGGAGAAAACTCATTTCTAATTACTTCATTAGGTGTGACTAGTCCAGAAATAGGCATGTGACTATCTATAAAACAGTACCAAATAACTGTGATTACCTACCCAGAAAGCCATTTAATCATTTTGAGTATGTGTAATGGCTGAATTTCTTTTTCTGATGGTGAGTTAGTTGACTGGGATGTCTGAATAAATAAATAAAGTCTAGGGAATCATTCAGCTTAAACAGCATATTGGAATATCTGTGGTACTTCATAAGCCATTTTAAAGAAGATGTTTCTATACAGTTTTCCATTTCCTTTAGATATGAAAAACTGTACCCAAAGTGCTCCTGTTGCAGACAAATGTGTCTAAATGACAGACTGAAATTTTCTCTCTTATGACTTAGGGGAAAAAAGAATATTCTGGAAATACAGATTTTTCTAGATAAGCACAAAATGGATAAATTGTATATATTTGGTAACAAAAGCATTTTTTCAAAACTAAAAATAACCTAAAACATCATGTTATGTTTTTGAGAAGATATTTTCTTATATGATTAATAAATAAAATAGACTATAACTTGCCAAAGAATTGCACATGTAGACTACTAATGATATTTTAATTATATTTAAAATTAACTTCATAATACAATATCTTATATGCTCTAAAATAAAATGGCATATCTGAATCACCTTTTAGTAAATTTCAAAATAATTATTAAATGGTTTCAAATTCTTAAGTGGGTTTTGCAGTTTGCAAGCCACTTGAAAAGAAAGTGAGGTCTCAGAGGCCCACGAGTTGTGTTTTGAGGGCTCACCTTGCTGACTTGGCACAGCAGAGGCTGTCTCTGGAGAAGGGCAGGTGGGTGTTCAAGGCCAGGCCCACTGCACGATGCTCTGTCTGGACGGAAGCAGAACGGATGGCGGTGCCATGGAATCCACATGGTAGAGAAATGGAATCCAGGGCAGAGACACTCACCGGGAGCAGTGGCCAGTTCATTTTCTCTTCTTTATGGTCATCACCGTTGTCCCTCTCTGTAAGAAGTTCATGATTTAGAATTAAGTCTTAGGGAGACAAAAGACCCAGCGAAGTCTTTTCCAAGATGATATCTATCCAGAATGAAAATGAAGATCCACCCAATGAGAACAAGCAAGGGCTATTTATTCAAGACTTGTTACAGCAAGCCAGTCAGCCACCATCACTTCTGTTTTGGCAGAGGCTCAAGGGCAGGCAGAGCAGTGGGAGGTTTCCTGGTGCAAACAAGGGATGGTTTCACGTATGCCCTGAATGGAGGCCTTTGGTTTTGGGGAAGCTGGAGGCAGCTAGCTAGAAGCAGGCATACTATGTGACTGGTTCAGGGAGCACACTGGATTTTCTCTGACTAGTCCTAAATTGGAAGGGAGGACAAATATTAGGGAGGCTGGCTGTTACTAATCAGTCCCAGACAGATCAGACTGATTATTACAGTGGTTCAGCGGCAAGCTTCCTAGATATCTTTGGCAGACAGAAGGACTGGTTTCTCAGGAAAGTGGCTGCAGGCTATGGATCAGAGTTGTATTTTTATGTGATCTGGCCATTGTCCGTTTGCATATTTAGTTTTTCACCAAACAGTACATTTACTCAAGCTGAGCGTAGCAATTTACATTTCTAAATTATTTGTTTATTTGAAAGGCAGAGTGACACAGAGAGGGAGAGACACAGAATAACAGAGAGGGAATGAGGGAAAGTGGGAGGGAGGGGTAATAGGGAAGGTGGAAGAGAAAGAGGGAGAGAGAGATACTTTCCACCTACTACTTCACTTCCCAAATGATCACAATAGCCAGGTCTGAGCCAGTCTAAAACCAGGAGTAAGGAACTTCATTCAGGCCTCCTTTCATACTTGGCCACATACTGCTGCCTTTGCAGCGTTACTAGCAGGGAACTGAACTAGAGGTGGGGCAGCCAGGACTTGAACTGATGCTCATATAGGATGGCAGCAACATAAGCAATGGCTCAACCCACTGTGCCACAACACTAGCCCCAGAAATTTATGTTTTATGTTTAATACTGTGTGTGTCCAGAATTATGTCCCCCATTGTCTTCTGTGAAATATGTAAGGCCACCTATGGCCATAGCAACATTTTTCATGGTAGACTAAAATTAGAAATCATGCAAATCTCCATCAATCTATAAAAGGATACAAAATATGTATTATAAATAAAATACCATGTTTTCATATCCCACAAATTTAAATTGAAATCTTAGTACCAAAATAATTCATTCAGAATATTCATTTTATAAAGCTAAGTAGACTTGCACTGGTAGTAGCAGTAGCATGTGTATGAGCACACAACATACACTTATCAAACAGACTTTTCATACTAGCTAAAATATTGCTAAAATCTCATAATAAATAAAATCTCTTTTTCAGTATGACAAAAGTTAAAATACTGACAAAGTTAAAAGTTTAAAAGTTTAAGCATTTACAAGATATTCTTGATGCCCAGATACCAGTATCTGTATAATGTAAGTGCACCATATCCATCATCATTTAAAGGACCTAATCAATAAATCAGTGACATCATTGCTCCCTATCAGTGTTTACATGAAATTCTGTGATGGTACTTTTTATGCAAAAAGGACAGGAATGGTAAGAAAATCCTTTTATTCATGGTAAATAGTTACACAGTTTTCACTATCAATAAATTGGAACCCTGGATTATGCCTCAACCTTTTGTGAGATGGAACTAAGCCTTTATAAAAATTTTGGAGCACAGACTAATGGGGGAAAAGGTGTTTCTGAATCTGCAGGGCTCAGAGCTCTATGTTATTCTGCAAGGCAACACTGGAGGAGTCATTTCTATTACATAACATTTATTTTCTTTAAAAATCTGAAAACATAACATATTGCTTGTGGCACAAAACCATGTAGAATGAACTAGTATCCATTCTGAATAGAGAATAAAACTTACACCTTGGAAAGTAATTCATTTTCAGAATCCCACCGATGAGTTTAAATTTTAACAAAAGAGATTCAGAATTCAGTCCAAATCATTCTGAAACCATCTTGGCATTTTAAAGATAGTGTAAATATTAGCCAGGACACCAAATGATATATACACCTGTGAGATATATATATATATATATATATATATATATATATATATATATATGCCGCACACGACGCTAGGACGCTGACGGTGACCCGGACGCCACATTCGACGCTGCGTCAGGGTCAGCGTCAGCGTGCGTAGCATTGGGGTCACGTGGAATGGCGAGGAAGAAGGTAGCGGGGGTGGTAGCAACTCTTCTGAGACCCCGAGAAGGCGGACGTAAGCGAGGAAGCCGCCACCAGTGAGGACGGAGGCTTCCCGCCTAGGAAGGCCCAGGCTCAGTTAGGCCAGGGCAGAGCCGCCCTTCCCCGTCCAGGACGCCCGACACGGAGCCGCCCCGCCGCCTCTATCCGCGCCACCCCTCACAGTGACTGCCGCTGCTGCCCAGGCCTACACCACAACCGTCCCTACTTACCTGCGCTTCCTCGCTGATCGCCAACGGATGTGGACGTGTCATAGAGACGCTACCGCCACCCCGCATCCTTCCTCGCCGCTGCCCGCAGATGAACTGAGCGGCCCCGCCCACGACGTTTACGTGAACCTGACGTTACGCAGGCTGATGCTGCCCCTGACGCCGCACACGACGCTAGGACGCTGACGGTGACCCGGAAGCCGCATTCGCCGCTGCGTCGGGGTCAGCGTCAGCGTGCGTAGCGTTGGGGTCACGTACACGTCCTGGGCGGGGCGGCTCAGTTCATCGGCGGCCAGCAGGGATGAAGGATGCGGCGGCGGGGGTAGCGACTCTTCTGAGCGATCGAGAAGTCGGCGGTCAGCGAGGAAGCAGAGGTAGGTGGGGCGGTGTTGGTGTGGCCTGGGCAGCGGTGAAGGAGGCGGCGGTAGCGAGGGTGCGGGGTGGCGGGGATAGAGGCCGTGGGGCGGCTCCGTGTCGGGCGTCCTGGGCGGGGAAGGGCGGCTCTGCCCCGGCCTAACTGAGCCTGGGGCTTCCTAGGCGGGAAGCCTCCGTGTCTTCGCTGCTGGCAGCTTCTTCGCTCACCTCCGACTTCTCAGGGTCTCAGAAGAGTCGCTACTGCCCCCAATGCTTTGACCCCAACACTACGCACGCTGACAGTGACGTTGACGCAGTGTTGTATGCTGCATCCAGATCACCGTCAGCATACAGAGTGGCATCCAATTCACCGTCAGCGATGTAGCGTCATGTGCGGTGTCTGGGTTAGCATCAGCGTGCGTAACATTGTCATTGCGTGGAACGTCATGGGCGGTGGCGAGGAAGGATGCGGAGGCGGTGGGAGTGACTCTTCTGAGAACCGAGAAGTCGGCGGTCAGCGAGGAAGCAGAGGTAGGTGGGGCGGTGTTGGTGTGGCCTGGGCAGCGGTGAAGGAGGCGGCGGTAGCGAGGGTGCGGGGTGGCGGGGATAGAGGCCGTGGGGCGGCTCCGTGTCGGGCGTCCTGGGCGGGGAAGGGCGGCTCTGCCCCGGCCTAACTGAGCCTGGGCCTTCCTAGGCAGGAAGCCTCCGTCTTCGCTGGCGGCAGCAGCGGCCGAGATCCAGGAGCACCAGGAAGCGGTGGGTGTCGGTGTGGGTGTCCGTGGGGCGTCCTGCTCTGGACAGCGCAGTTCGTCGGCGGGCAGCTGCAGTGAGGAAAGACGCGGCGGCGGGTCCATTCTGGTGCAGAGTCCGGCGGTCAGGAGCGGCGGCGGCCGGCGAGGAAGCAGGTAGGAGTGGCGGTGCTGACATGATGGGCAGCAGCGATGCAGGCGGCGGCGGTGGCTCTGCGTTGGGCAGCGGAAGACAGAGGCCGGCGGAAGTGGTGGCTTGAGATCGCAGTGGCGTCAGCATCAGGTAGGCACTACAGATTAACAGGTCGGGGAGGAAAACTGGTCATGTTTCTCTAGCTTTGAAAGTGCCCCTTACACTAGCTTTAGGCTAGCAGCCTTTGGGTGTCGTTTGTCAGATTCTTGGGGGCACACGTATGATGTGGAGGTTAGGTTTCTCCTTGGGATGTCTGTGCCCTGTGTCCCAGTGCCCGGATTTGAATTCTGGATCCATTTCCAGTTCCAGCGTTCCCGCTAATGTGTGTCCTGGGGAGATACCAGGTGATGGCGCAAGTGTCTGGGTACTTGTCAGCTGCATGGGAGACTGAGTTCCTGGCTCCTAACTTCAGCCTGACCCAGTCCAATTCTTAAAGAGTGGGTGATCTTTATCTACTCTTAAGATTTATTTCAGAGGCGGATACTCACACCCTTGCAGGTACATGCACAGACACACACACACACAGTGCAAGAAACAGACATAAAGAGGCTTCTCATCTGCTGGTTGACTTTCTAATTCTCACAACTGCTGGGCCTGAGCCTGGCTGAGTTGAGGATTGGAGAACTCATTCCGTGTTTCCAGCAAGGGTGATGGGTACTCAAATACCTGAGTCCCATCCACTGCCCTCCAGGTCCACATTACAGGGAGCTAGACTCAGGAGCCAGAAACAGGTACCCGATTTCTTGAGCCATCACAACTGCCTTCTCCATCCACATTAATTAATAGGAAGCTAGAGTCAGGAGCCGGAGGTGGATACTGAACCTGGGTACTTCAAGGGTGGAATGCAGGTGACCTTAATTGGCTTGGTAACCAAGATTTGAAATCCTTGCCCCTCTGAATTCTAAAAATCATTACAGTTTAGTAACAGTTTTAAAAGGAAATTAAGAATTTACAACGTGTTTTAATTTCTTTTCCTTCATACATTTATTTCTCTGCAAATAATCTTCATCTTTTTCATGTGTACACACATCTTATGTAAATGTTTTGGTACTATGTGAAGTTTCGTGACATTACATGCAGTTTTTTTCAACATATCCTGTTTATAGTTAATATACTTTAATAATTGTTATTTATTGGATGTATCTTATTTTCTTGGTTCTGTATTGAACTTCTGCAGTTTGGCAAATGGGTCAGCGGTGTAGTGGGGGAACAAATTAAGGTACATTGGTTTTCTTTTCTTTTCATTAGTGTTTAGCAGACTCAGTGTGCTTTGTAGACACAGCTGTAAGAACACAATGATATTGCCTTCCTCCCTCCCTCTTTCTCCTTTCCACTGTGTTTCCTTCTCCTTTTTCTTTCTGTCTTGATTTAGATTTTGAGCCAATTTTCAAATTACATTGCAGTGAAAAGGCTTAATACTTTACCAGATAAGTTAAACGAGTAAAAAACAAAATTATACCAGTTTAGTGAGACTATAGACAATGACTGTAAACAGTAATTGAATAGAAAAATGATCGTTTCATCCCTATGTGGCAATCTTTAAGTAATTATAGATCATTAAAATTGTGGTAGGATAACATTCTTAACCATCGGTTTCACAAGGCATAAAACAAAGTTTTATAAACTGTATTTGCAGCAATACTGATACACACAAACATTTCTTTCTGTTTGATTCCCAGAGATTCCTCCCAGCAGTGTCTAAGTGTTCCTTTTCCCCCACATCCATGCCAGCATTTGTTACTCTGTTGTTTGGATTTCAGCCATTCTAATGGGGGTGAGGAGATAGCTCATTGCAGTTTTTTTTTTTTTTTTGACAGGCAGAGTGGACAGTGAGAGAGAGAGACAGAGAGAAAGGTCTTCCTTTGTCGTTGGTTCACCCTCCAATGGCTGCTGCGGCTGGCACACCACGCTCATCCAATGGCAAGAGCCAGGTGCTAGGTGCTTTTTCCTGGTCTCCCATGGGGTGCAGGCCCAAGCACTTGGGCCATCCTCCACTGCACTCCCGGGCCACAGCAGAGGGCTGGCCTGGAAGAGGGGCAACTGGGACAGACTCCGGCGCCCCGACCGGGACTAGAACCCAGTGTGCCGGCGCCGCAAGGCGGAGGATTAGCCTGTTGAGCCACGGCGCCAGCCTCATTGCAGTTTTGATTTGCATTTCCCTGAAGCCTGGAGATGTTGCGCATTTTGCCATATGTTCGTTTGCCACTTGTATTTCTTCTTTCTGAGAATGGTCTGTTGAAGTCCTTTTCCATTCCTGAACTGGATTGATGTTGTTGTTGTTGACTCTTTTGAGTTGCATATATATTTGGGATATTAGTCCTTTGCAGATAGATGGTTTGCAACTATTTTTTCCATTCTGCTGGATGTCTCTCCACTCGAGTTGTCACGTCCTTTGTTTCCGAGTTTGATATAGTCCTGCTTCCTTAGTTTTGCTTTTGTTGCCTGTACTTCGGGGTTCCCATCCAAGAAGCTGTTCCTACACCAATGTCTTTGAGTGTTTCCCTTATGTTTTCTTCCTGCAGCCTCATAATGTCAGGTCTTAAATTGGGTCTTTGATGGATCTTCAGTAGATTTTTGTATGTGAAGAGAGATACAGATCTACTTTCATTCTTCTACATACATGCATCTAGATTTGCCAGCACCAATGTTATCCTTAACTGCACTGTGTGGTCTGAGCACTTGTGTCAGAAGTCAACTGGCTCTCTGTATGTGGGTTAAATTCTGGGCTCTCTCTTCTGTTCCATTGAGCTACACATTGGATTTTATGCCATTACTAAGCTGTTTTAATTACTATAGCTTTGTAGGATGCTTTGAAACCGAGTATGATGATTCATCCAGGTTGGGTTTTCTTATTCCAGATCACTCCAACTCTTTGTGTCCTTTTGTGATTCCATATGAATTTTCTTTAAAGATTTTATTTATTTGAGAGGTAGAGTTACAGATAGTGAGAGGGAGAGACAGAGAGAAAGGGCTTCCCTTTCCCTGGTTCACTCCCCAAATGGCCACGATGTGTTATTGTTGCTATACTGTATTCAGCCATGGTGGAGCTGTTCTTATTTTCATGGAAATGAGATGATTTTTTCAAAGTGAATGAGTATTTGTATACTTTTAGTGTTAATGCCTATATGTAACTTACAGATCCCTTTGTCTATACCTTAGTTCCAGACAGTGAAAAATGGGAGAGAAATACAGAGTATATAGAAACATTATTTGAAAAATTTAAAAAAATCTGATTTACAATCAGCTGTTCTTCAAACTAACTATGTTGTTTATTTCATTTAAAAGGAGGAGTCCAGCTCTTCCTATACTTAATTTAATCAGAAAAGCTTTTCTTTCATTGTGTGAGCTCACAGGCTTGTTGGTGTGTATTCAGCACATCTTTGAGTGCCTGTGTATCCCACTTCCACTAGTAGCTCTTCAGGAATTCACATTTTTGGAGGTTAATCACACCTAAGGATGTTTTGGTATAGTCTTGTGAATAAGTAACAGATTCTCTGTATAGATTCTCTTGGGTGGTAGATAACTAAGTGGGAGTGTGGAGCAGAGAGAATCAAACCTTTTTTCAGTTTCCTTTGGGCTCGATTCCTTTTATTAAATTAAAATCAGTCAGAATTTTTATTAAATAATAATCAGTCATAAGCATGGGAACCTAACTGCTTGTTTCAGTTTTGAGTGATGCGTCTCTGTAGAATCAACAGGTGCAGTGGAATACAGGAAAGGACTCTGGAGACCAGAACAGCTTCTTCCTCTAAATGAGTCCGTTGTCTGTATCAGCACAGTATTCTTGTGCACTAATTTTACACTAATTTTGTCATTTGCTGTTTTTTCTATTTGTGCTACATTTCAAATTGAAATGTTTTTTTTTTTTTTTTAGTATTCTTTAATTTA
This sequence comes from Sylvilagus floridanus, assembly GCA_949820135.1. Classification (NCBI taxonomy): domain Eukaryota; kingdom Metazoa; phylum Chordata; class Mammalia; order Lagomorpha; family Leporidae; genus Sylvilagus; species Sylvilagus floridanus. The sequence continues at coordinate 17,523,696 of OX463240.1, read as the reverse complement.
CTTATTTTGTTAAAATGTTTAAGTGGACACTTTTAGATTTTCCTAACATCTTGTGGCTCAGTAGACACTCTATGGTATTTTAATTGATTTTCAATCTTTTTTTGTACTGATACTGGCAGTTTTGCACGGACACTATGATACGTTCTTGGTGCATTAATAGGTTGGTTTGAAAGTCCATGATACATCAGCTGTTTTTGAACAAATTTGCATTTTTTAAAAACAAGTGTTCATAGTAGAACTGGATTGTTATTTTTAATTTGTTATCTTCTGTCTAATAGAAACTCCACCAAAACAGGAAATAGTGATGAAATTTGCTTTTGCATTTTTTATCCACCTTGTGTTCCTGTTGTCTAGAATTGTCATGACCTATTGTAGCGCTTTAATAAATAGATAAATTTTTAAAAAGTGATATTGTCATGCTTAGGGAAAATACAGGTTTTCTTTCAGTGCCACTCAGCATTCAATGTGTATATTGAACAAACGGGAGTCTTGTTAAAATGCATATTCTGCTTAGCACTTCGGGGCTGGGGCCCAAAGATCTGCCTTTGAACAGGCTCCCAAGTGATGACCTTTCTGCTGGCTTTCCTTGAATAATCGTGTCCTAGAGCAGCCCTTCACAGGGACAGCAGTTCTGGAGTGTACTATCTAGACTCGCCACTCCCTTGTAGTTCTATAAAGAACGTTTGATGTGCCTGATTTCTGCTGTACTCTATTTATGCAAAGCAATGTCGGGATTGATGGGACCTTGAGCTATAGAGTGCAGCTCATTTTAATTTTATACTTTGTAAGTGTACGTTCATTATAGAAGACTTGGACAATGCTGAGAATGGAGGAAAAGTGAAATCACATCAAATCCTGTCATTGAGTCAGTTGCTACTTTCCACAGGAGGAAATTTTTATACCATGAAGTACTAGGGTTGTATAAAACATTTCCAGATCATTTTATATAACGTGTTTTATACACCTGTATTTAGTAGTTACATAGTGGATCAGTAGAAAGTTGATGTTGACAGTGTCAGTCTGAGAGGGCTGACCAGGAGTACTTTTAGTGTTCAGGGAATAGTAATACCCACCTTTACCCTTAACTAATATGTGAAGTAGTCTTTTAGTCAGGTTTAAGTTACAGTACCTGTACTTGGATGACACTGGGCACACCTCTGAGTTTTCATATCTATTGTCTTATGAGTGTTAAGGCCGGCGCCTTGGCTCAACAGGCTAATCCTCCGCCTTGCGGCGCCGGCACACCGGGTTCTAGTCCCGGTCGGGGCGCCGGATTCTGTCCCGGTTGCCCCTCTTCCAGGCCAGCCCTCTGCTGTGGCCCGGGAGTGCAGTGGAGGATGGCCCAAGTGCTTGGGCCCTGCACCCCATGGGAGACCAGGGTAAGCACCTAGCACCTGGCTCCTGCCATTGGACAAGCGCGGTGTGCCGGCCGCAGCGCGCCATCCGCGGCAGCCATTGGAGGGTGAACCAACGGCAAAGGAAGACCTTTCTCTCTGTCTCTCTCTCTCACTGTCCACTCTGCCTGTCAAAAAAAAAAAAATTTTGCTGAATTCCTGTATATGTAATACTTGTAAAGCAGTTAGTGAAATGCTTGGTCATTAATGCCTAAATTATAGATTTATTCTTATTCAGCTGGATGTACAGTGTCATGGAGCAGTCATTTGTCATTACTTGGGACACTGGCACCCAGTATGGGAATGTCTGTTTTGCAAGTTCTGCTTCCACTCCCGTATCCTGGTGAGGCTGGATCACTGCCATGCATGCAGTATACCTGGCTTGAATTCCTATCTTAGTTTTCTTCACCATCATCTGCCTAGACTCACAAACAGTGTGATCTGCATATACATTAAGTAGTCGAGTTAATACCCTGGGGCCCAGCCTCTAATGCCTAGCAGTAGAACTAATGCTTGACAGCAGAGATGATTCTACGTGCTGTTAGCCAGACAATCATTGTGTGTATATTTGACACAGGTAGGTAGTGATGGAACAAGGACGGAAGCCTCAGCCATTTTAGGTTTCTGTTACCCTTACCTTCTCTCAAGGAGCCAGTATAGTCTCACAACGTGTTGTTCTCCATCCCACCCCCTGCATTCTGCCCCATGTTTGGAAACCAGGGGGGCCAAACGTGAAAAGCTTGTATGGAGAAGCTCACTTCTGTTTACTGCCCCCCCACCCCTAGTGCACCTAAGATATAAAAAGGTCCAGCCCACTCTGCTGTGTATTTATGTGTGTGTGTGTGTGTGTGTGTGTGTATGCACGCTTGTGTGCTAGCTGTTGGTCACCCATCTCTGCAGATTTATTTTCTTTGGATAAGCTTTGTCTGTCTGTGAGTTCGTATTCTGTCTTTTCTCTGATCTGCACCCTTTTGCTTATATTTGGTGCCCCGTGTGAGAAGTAGAGGGAGGGGCTGGCATCTTGGCCCAGTCTGCCACTCTTGTATTCTCTGAGTGAGAGCTGTGACCCCCCACCCTTCTGACCGGAACACCCTATTCCATAACATTTTCTACTCCCTCTTGCATTTCTCATTTTGAGTGAATTCACAGCCAGAGCCTTTGCTTGATCTCATCATCACATGCCCACAGAACAGCTGCTCCAGCCATCTCTAATATTTTGCAGAACTGTCAAAGGAAAACTGAGGAGCAGTGGTAAGTCCTGAGCAACTTTGCTCCAATGAATGCTCCAGGCCTAGTTATCTTCCGTCTTTTCCCCTCCATTGTCTAGTGGCATCTTTCCCGAATTTGCCACTCTTGTATTCTCTGGGTGAGAGCTGTGACCCCCCACCCTTCATCTGGACAAATTCTTCCCCTTTTTAGTGTCTCCTCCCGCCCCTAACCTTCTCTTCCCTACAGTCTCCTTTTTCCCTTCTGACCGGAAGACCCTATTCCAGAACATTTTCTACTCCTGCTTGACCTTCTCATTTTGAGCGAATTCACAGCCAGAGCCTTTGCCTGATCTCATCACTACATGCCCACATCGGACCTAGTTCTCAGCCCATCAGATTGGGAAGAGAGGTCACTCTCACCACATGCCTGCTGGGGCGATGCTCGTGACCAGTTCATCCCCCCTCGTAGGGCCTGGGTGTTTAGTTGGTTTCCATCGCTGTCTCCTCTTAGAGGACTCAGGACTTAAGTTCTCGGTTGAGGTGATTCTTTCCCAGGGAAGCCCTGCCACAAGAACCTCTTCACTCACACCATAGTTTGTTTAATCCATGGGCTCCAGATTTCAGCTTCTCTCTGGCCTGCCTCTGCAAAGACTTGCACAAGCTGGGCCAGAGGGGGAGACAAAGCCAAAGCGATTATTCCACCTCAGCACGAATTTGGTGTTTTTTTGGTCTCAAAATTCTCCAAGATTTTACTAACTTCACACAGAGAAAAGGCAAATGGTCAGAAGCCCCTATTCCAAGCCTTTTTCCTCCATTGGGGTCAACTCTCCCCACTCTGATTTCTCATGGAGGAAGAAGTCCTGGAGTCGCCCCTTAAATCATCAGCCTGCGGGCGCCTCCTTTCTCCCACACCTGATAAGCTGGCCTCAGGAACACAGGCCTTTGCTCACTGCATTCCCCCTCTTTCTCTAGCGCTTCCTTTTCCCTCTCCACTGGCAGCAGGGAAAGTTACCACCCTTCCAGCCTGTTCTCCCCTGAATTCTCTTTCTCCTGCTCTTCCTGAGGGAGCTGAAACTCTCTGTAAGCTCTCCACCCCTCCTCATACCATCCTCTCTGAGATCCTGGCCCAGGAGTGGGACCCTCCTCCCTCCCCACCCCAGGGTCCTCCCAAGCGTCCATCTGGTGATTCCTGTCTGGCCGACCCACCTGATTCCCCTTCATTAAGCCTCCTGTGACGTCAGCTTTTCTCATTCCAAGCCCACAAACCAGAGAAACACTTGGGATCTCCCCTCGCACCCTCGACTTTCCCTTCCACCGTTCTCTCGGGGGTGCTGCAGCCTCTGGACCATGACCCTCTCCTTACCCTTGTCCCCTGTCTGGCTCTTCCCCGCTCCTGTCACCGGCAGCCAAAACTGCCTCCTTCCTCTCTTCTTTTTTTTTTTTTTTTTTTTTTTTTTTTTAAATTTTTTTTTTTTTTTTTTTTTTTTACAGGCAGAGTGGACAGTGAGACAGAGAGACAGAGAGAAAGGTCTTCCTTTGCCGTTGGTTCACCCTCCAATGGCCGCCGCGGTCGGCGCGCTGCGGCCGGCGCACCGCGCTCGTCCGATGGCAGGAGCCAGGAGCCAGGTGCTTTTCCTGGTCTCCCCATGGGGTGCAGGGCCCAAGCACCTGGGCCATCCTCCACTGCACTCCTGGGCCACAGCAGAGGGCTGGCCTGGAAGAGGGGCAACCAGGACAGAATCTGGTGCCCCGACCGGGACTAGAACCCGGTGTGCCGGCGCCGCAAGGCGGAGGATTAGCCTGTTGAGCCATGGCGCCGGCCTTTTCCTCTCTTCTTGACCTCTCCCCTCCAGTCTCCTCTGCCAGTCCAGTCCCTCCCCCTGGATGTAGAAGGATAGTGTAAAGGCTAGCAGAATGTGTATTGCTCTGGAAAGCTCTGCCCCTGAGACATGCCAAGCTCCAAAGACAATGCACTGTCAACTTCGACGAGGAGCCTTTCTCTCTTCTGCCCACTTATCGGGGTCCGTGTGGTGCTCAGCACCTCCCCCAACAAGAGCTTAAGAAAGGACTCTGCCTGCTGCTCAGATTCAATGAAGCCTGACTTGAACACACCACCCATACTCCCACACTCCCCCCTCTGTCCCACAAGCTCAGCCCCTGCTCTCTATACAGTCCCCCCCTTTCTGTCCTAACTAAAATAGTCTTCTCCGCCTGTCTCTTCCCCCCTACGTTGAACTCAAAAATCCTAAAACGTAATGTAATGGAGCTGCACGTCACACTGCTCCTCTCACATCTAAGTTCTCTCTTGCACAAAGATGAACCTCTGCTCCAGCCATCTCTAATAATATGTTTTGCAGAACTGTCAAAAAAAAAAAGTGAGGAGCAGGGGTAAGTCCTGAGCAACTTTGTTCCGATGAATGCTCCAGGCCTAGTTGTCTTCCATGTTTCCCCCTCCCTTGTCCTGTATCAGACAAAAATCTCTCGGCTACTAACAAACTGCTTTGTCGTTCTCTCCTGTACTGTGTCATATATGTGCATGTATTGTATGTCTACATGGGAAAAGTTATTAACAGCTCCCTGTTTCAATTAGGTTACACGTGTGTTAGATATTTGAGAAGTATTTCCAACTACAGGTACTCTTAAACTGGTAGAAGGCATTGGACCTTTGCTAAATGTTTTCATAAGTTATTTGACAGCTAAAATTGTTTGCTAAGTTTTCACTGGATTTTAAGTTATTGACAGTAAGCAATCTCGAAAGCCTGACTTGTTCCCTCATTTCTCTAGTCTGTTCAAGATGGGAAACTGATTGTATTCTGCAAAACTCCCCATCAGGGTGTACAGTTTGAACTTTAGACCTTATATTAGACAGTTTGGATAGGGTGGTCTTAATGTTTTGACCTTACATAGAAGAACATAACTCTCCTCATTGGCATCATCTTACCTCACAGGAAGAATACTGTCGTAACATGCCTGTGACCGTAGATTTCCAGCTCAGGCCACCAAAGATTAGGTATGGGATTGAGCGCCCCCTTGGCTGACATTCCTAAAGGCTGCTTCTGTGTTCTACTTCAACAGAGACGGGAGAAAGAGGAGGGAGTGAGGCAGCAGGAGCAATGTAAGGATAGGTGGCAGGCCAATTAATGGCCGCTTTACACCGTGATCTGCCATCAAGGAGACCCAAAAGGGCCAGTCCATCCCTGAATGGCACCTGTTTAGGAAATGAGGAGTCAGGGCATTGGGCAAGTAGCTGTCAAGAGGAGCCCTGTCGGCTCTGACAAGAGCCAGGCCACTGGAAACGGAGCTGCCCTCGGGGTTGAAGGACTCCTGGGTCAGACCGCAGACCCTGTTGGCCCCAGGCTAAAAAGCGTTTCCCTCTGCCCAGCTCCCAAAGTAACCACCGCCATCAGGAGGACAGCCTAGGGTCAGTACCAATCAAGGCAGACGCCACCTATTCGATACTAACCTCCTATTCAGGCCAGCCCTCCTCCCCGGCCAGCAAGGTGGTGGAAGCCCACAGGGTGTCTTCCCCAAGGAGGTTCACACCTCCCTTACTATGTCTCATCCAGGGCTCCATGTGAAGAGACACACAGGTCTGGACCACACAGATTCCTTGGCCAGGCCTCAAAACACACCCGATTATTACCGAACCCTGTCAGTTTCCGTTTGCGTCTCAGTGGGAAAACTTCCTCCTTTCTCAGATCCTGTAACAATGACTCTGTCCTGTGGTTTGCACCCCATGTATGTAATCTGCTTGTTAGACACCCTACACAAAACGGAGCAGTCAGGCATAAACTTGTCTTCGCATGAACTGGACAGGACTCTTGCTTTCCTATATCCCCCGTTGTCCTCATTTCAGCATCACTCCCACCATGGGCAGTGTTTCCGATTTGTCTTTTTATCTTCCTAATCATTTGCTGCCATTCCTACCATGTACAACTAACACGTTTCAAAACCCCTTACAGGAGTCTGTGACTGCTGTATCTTGAGCCGTCATGCAGGAGCAACACAAAGCTGCTTGCTCTCTCCTCCTCCAATCAATCCGATCCAGTGTACACCCCATATCAGCAGGAAGTAGCCCGAAAGAAACCGGTGCCCCACCTCCTTATCTATACTCAAAATCAGGATTGATGGAACAAGGACAGATGCCTCAGCCATTTTAAAAAAGTTCTGGTTACTCACGCCATGAGACCAGTTTCATCTCAAATCCTATTTATCTCCCTCCACCCCCAGCTTGCATTCTTCCCCAGGTTTGGAAGCCAGGAGGCCAAACTTGAAGAACTTGTATAGAGACACTCATCTCCACCCACTGCCACCCACACCCACCCTGAGCCCACCTAAGATTTGAAAAGGCCCTTCCTACTGGAGTCTGGGCCCTCTGCCACGTGTTCGGTCTGTGTGCTCGCTGGCAGTTTGTCCAACTCTGGGAGTTTCTTTTCTTTGGCTAAACTTGATCTGGCTTTGGGTCTTTTCATTCTGACTGCTGTTGATCTGCACCCTTTTCCTTACATTTGGTGCCCCGTGTGAGGACGCACTGCTCTGCACCCGTTTTCCTTACAGTTAGCACGAGACTTTCTGTTCAGTCTTTACTTCAAAGTTTGTACGAAACTATGTCAGAAACAACCTGACCCTTGACAGCTTCTCCAAGGTTCTGGCCTGTTCTGTAGTCTGTGTGTGTGTGTGTGTGTGTGTGTGTGTGTGTGTCTGAAGTCAAAAAGCAGACTAATACTAGTAAAATTATGTTTCTCTGGGGTGTTTTGGATAGGATGCAAAGTGGTGAAAAAATTTTTTGCACTTAATGGTTGACTTTTGAAAACTGGCTTTTTGCTTTTATTTATTTAAAAGACATACAGGCATAGTACAGATAGTGGGAGTGACGGGGGCCTGGGGGTCTTCCATCCACTGGTTCTCTCCCTAAAAGATTGCCATTGCCAGGGCTCGCCAGAGCAAAAGCTATGAGCCTGGAACTCCGTTGAGGTCTTCCGTGTTGGTGGGAGGGCTCGACTATTGAGACATCTGCTGCCTTGCTGGGCGCATTAGCTGGAGGCTGGATCAGCAGTGGAACAGCTGGAACTCAAACCAGTGCCCTGCTGGGATGCTGGAGCATCACAGGCCGTGGTTAAGCTGCTGTGCCTCAGTGCTAGCCCAAGTGAGGAGCAGTTATGCAGACAGTTTCCAGGTTCATAGAAGTATCTGCCTATTGATTGTGGAGAGATGCATTCTGGTTTGGGATGGCTAGGGAAGTAGGATGTAGACTGACAGAAGTTGAAGGGAGTAGGGTTCTCTGTGACCTTCTGCCTTCTCTCTAGGTTTTGTGCTGGTTTCTGTTCCTGCTGTCTCTTGCTCCTTGGAATTAATCAAAACCGTTTGTGTTTACTGCTGAATACACAAGTGTTGCAGTTGATTTCTCAACAATAGGAATGAGGAATAATGTTTATCAAGCGTGAGCACAGTCCAGAAACCTCAAAACTCAGAAGGTAAGGCCCAGGTAGATGATGTTACAAGGTTCACCTTCCCCACAATTGTGGGCACAGTGCAGGAAGCTCGAAACTTGCATAGGTTCCATCACTTAAATGCTCAATCTCTTCGTTTGTTTTGCAAAATTTCATGAGAACAGGCTTGTGAAATAGTCAAATAATGTCCCTCATGCATTACAAGCCAACCTGTACCTCATTTGGGAGTCAATTTTCATGGTTCTCTCCCTAATCAACTGTGGCAAATGGATGTCACACACTTCCCAAAATTTGGCAAACTAAAGTATCTTCATGTCTCTATAGACACCTACAGTGGCTTCATCTTTGCCTCCCCCCATACAGGAGAAGCTGCTAAGGATGTTATCTCTCACCTTATCTCGGCTCTTTCTGTACTGGGAGAACCTGTTAAAATTAAGACAGATAATGGTCCTGCTTATGTCAGCGCTAAGTTTAAACAATTTTGTGAAGCATTCCACCGTTTTTATATGTAGGGATAATTTAGCTTATACCATTTTACCAGCAAATTGGACCGGTAATTGCATGCATGCTATGCTTCTTCCCAACGTAGAAATTATTGATGGAAATACCCCTGTCCCTATTCCTTCCTTTGATTATATTGCAGGAAGGCAAAGGCGAGCTGTTCAATTTATTCCTTTATTGGCCACATTGGGAATTTCCACAGCTGTAGTTACAGGATCCACAGGATTAGAAATTGTGGTCCAAAAATATAAAGAATTGTCCCAACATCTTATTAAAGATGTGCAAACCCTATCTACCACCATCCAGGATCTTCAAGATCAAATTGATTCCCTAGCGGAAGTGGTTCTACAAAATCGTAGAGGCTTAGACTTGCTTACCACCGAACAGGGAGGTATTTGCTTGGCTTTACAGGAAAAATGCTGTTTTTACGCTAACAAGTCCGGCATTGTTCGCGATAAAATCAAGACACTTCAAGAAGATCTGGAGCGTCGCCGGAGTGCCATGGCTGAAAATCCCTTTTGGACGGGATGGAATGGACTGCTTCCGTATTTGCTACCGCTTTTAGGCCCCATTGCTGATTTGCTTGTTATACTATCTGTAGGTCCTTGTCTTTTCAGTAAGCTGATGACTTTTATCAGACAGCAAGTAGATAATTTAGCAGCCAGACCAATTCAAATACATTACCAAAGTCTGGCCATGGACGATCCCCTGGAGAATGTTATCTCTCTCTCTGGCCGGTGAGGTCTGGCTGGTGAGGTCACAGTCCATCCAACAACTGACTCTCCCCTTTGATCTGCCGCTGCCCCAGTCGGGAGCCCAGGAAGGGCCCCAGGCCTATCAATAAAACGAGCAGCAAGCCAATGACGGGCACCTTCCCGGAACCTCACCCACCTAAGACAGGAGTCCTTGGGGACTGGCAAGGATATCCAATGACGGGTAAGAGGTGATGGAGCTCCGGGTCGATTCCTAAGACAGGCACTGTTCGTTCATCACACCTGGCCTAACCGGTAGCCATTTTTGTTAATTGATAAGAAAGGGGGATATGTCGGGGACCACGCAGCATGTGGCCTCTTAGTGGAAAACTACTGAGGCAGGGCTAGACAATTGCCTCTCCTTCCCCCGCCCAACGTCCTGCCCTCCTAATCGCCTCTCCTTCCCCCGCCCGACACTCTGCCTTTATGATATATATAAGTGTGTGGTTGAAAAATAAAATTTGCAGCTTGATCAGGATATGTCTTGCTGCCATCCTTGTGTCTCCTGTCCCTTTCATTCCCCATTCTAGGTACTTGGCCCCAGTTGACGTCCCGCGGGACGGGACAGCTCACCACGCTCCCATAATTACAAGTCACGTGACACCCCAAGACGGGTAAAGCACCCAGCGTCCTGTACCAACCTAAGACAGGGCTCATGGCCAAGCTGCCTGGGTTACCAATGACGGGTAAGGGCAAGGACGGCTGGGGGCAACCTAAGACAGGGACCACGTGTTAAAACAAAAAGGGGAGTTGTGGGGGAGGCTGAATCCGGAGAGGCCTAGAGGAAACTTCCTGAGTCTGCCTGGAATTTGAAAACCTGTCTTGAAGTTTCAAATCCCTGGTAGCAAACACCCTGCCCCAGGGCGCTTCTACCTAAGGATCATTAAGGTGATATAATAGGAGTGGCTAGGACCCTTTTGCATCACAGCACCCCACCCCTTGCCCACATCTGCTCATCCGCTCTGTACCTCGGCTATATATACACCTCCCTTTTACAATAAAGTGAGACCCTGCTTCGACTGGGCTCCACACCGCACCTGATTGTCCTCCGAGTCTGGGGAAGGCTGAGTGCCGGGTGGCGTACTTCCCCTCCTCGGTCAAGGCAAGCTGCGGGCAGCCTGCCTAATTCTCCGGCGGTGGTGAGGAACAGCCACCACAAAAAAAAAAAAAAATGTAACTTTTCAGTGAAATATTTTACAATAAAATATGAAGCTCTTTTTACAACAACTAAACCCACTGCCATCATCTTGGCCATCTAAGTGTTCATTAAAATACTTTCAGTTCTTGTTTACTAATCAGGATTTTGCAATAAAAATACTACATGGATTCATTGAGGCCCTTCTCCAAGAAACTAAAAGTCCTTCAGTAACACTACCTCAGAACATAAGAAGAGCTGGCATGGTGGTGCAGCTTACAGTGCCAGCAAGCAATACTGGAGTGTTGGTTCACATCCCAGGTGCTCACTTCTGATCCAGCTCACTGTTAATGCACCTGAGATGGCATAGAAGAAGACCCGAGCACATGAGCCCCTGCCTTCCAGGTGGAAATCCGGACAGATCTCCTTGTTGTTGGATTCTGTTTGGTACAGCCTTGGCTGGTGGGGTCATTTGAGGATTGATGCATTGGATGGAGGCATGTGCTCTCTCTCTCTCTCTTTCTCTCTCTTTACCCCTTCCCTGCTTTTTGACATTCTGCCTTTCAAATAAATAAATAAATGTTCTTTAGAAAAAGTTACCACATTTCACCTTGGAGAAATGCCCCCCCCCCAAGCTGTCTCACAATTCCTGTTTAGTTGCACTGTTTTATGGGATCGGTAAACTTCACAACCAATTCCATCAGCTGCCCAGGAATGCTCCATGCATTCAAAAGCCTGTCACAGATGTGGCTCCACACCAAGACAGGCAGGTAGGGACTGAAACGCCACCTCTGCCTAAGCATGCCCAGATGGCCAAGTGATATTCTCAACTGCACAGGAGTGGTAGATACGGCGAGGGTATTTTTCTGTGATTAGGAGAAGGATACAGCAGCACCATAAAAAGAAGCTGATTTTGTATAGAATATTAAGGTATCCCCAGATCTCTCACAGGCCCACAGTTCACCCCCAGTTCGTCCAATGATGTCCCTCTGAAACTCCGACGCTTCCAATGGCTCCTCATTCAGCACAGGCCCTGTCGCTGACCTCTCCCCACAGGCATCCTGATGGACAGTACCCAGTCTGGCCCCAATGTGTGTGTGTAGCCAGCCTCACCTCCCTCTACTACCTCCTACATAGTCTTGGGTCTAGTCACCATGATGGCAACCAAGTCAGTGTATGTAACATGATCGTCCTAAGCCTGCAGTTCACTCTTACTTACTGTGATCTCTACCTGACATTGAGTTACAAAGTGTTATATCCAGCTAGAGAAGAAATACATAATTCTTCATTATAATGTTTGTGCACTTCAGAAAAGTAACCTTGGCAGAGTTCTTGTCCATATAGGACAAACAGTGAGTTACCACTGTAGTTGTGGCCTTAGAAAGGAAACAAAACAAGCAGGTGGAGATGAGCACTACTTTTGAGGCGGTGGTTGGTCCTTCGTGCATTTTTTTCCAAGAGTGCTGACCTCCTCTTCCCTGCTCAACCTTCCCTCTGTGCCACGCGATAGCGCCTTTGCTTGCTCCTCCTCTTCACCCCGCTGTCTCTTTCCCCTTTTCCCCTTTTCCCTCCCCTGCCCCTTGGAGGAGCTTTCCCTGGGCGGGGGCAAGGGCGGGGGCAGGGCCAAGCTGCTCTCAGCTGTGCCTCGCGTGCCCTGCTGTCCTGCCGGGAAGGGCAGGGGGTTCCGTGGCAGTTGGGGGAGCCAGAGAGGGGGTGGGGTGGCGGCCTCAGGCCCCAGGTGCTCTTGGGACTCCTTCCCTAATGGACCCAACTGCCTCTTGAGTCCATTGCCCAGGGGCCCGGCGCCCCCTTCTGTTAGCAGAGTCCTGGCCCTATGGGCCCCAGGGGCGCCCGCCCTGTGCACTGAGTTAAATGCCTCTGAGAGGCTTCCAGCTGTGCTGGGACACTGATGGGGAGAGGAGGAGGAGGGAGAGGAAGAGATGAGGGGACAAGGACAGGATGGGGGGGGAGCCCAGGCGTCCCCTGCATGGAAGTGGCTGATGTCCTTGCTGCTCACCAGGGGCACCCACATCCCACGGAGACAAGGCACCTGACTGGTTGGCAAAGGGTGTTTGTGTGTTCCCTTCCAGGCCAGTTTGCTGTCAGCAAGGGCAAATACATTTTCTTATAAAAATATTCATTTTCCAAGGTGTAAAAAGTTGCTTTAGTGCAACCTGAATTAAAGATGATGAGACTATTTTTGAACAGACACAATGAAAGACTAATAAGATGAGTCAAAACAAATGAGGTTGTTTGTGGAACTGAGTTATATATCCTGTCTATTTGGTAAACTTCCTTACTGATATACATAATGAACTGCAGAAAAACTAAAGAAATTACAACTAACGAAAAGCTGTCAGACTATTTCTTGGCATGTGTAGGTGATTTTGGTAGTAAATTTTGCATAGTTTTACAAAATGAAGTAAATGTTATTGCTTTTTAACTGGAAAATCAGTATTAGCAAACAAACTCAGTAGTGCACAGAAATCTTTCCAAAAAGCAGTGTCACGTTTCAGCATATGTTTATAAAATTGCAGTAAGCCATGAGTATTCACACAGACTATCCTCCTGAGTATTTAGATTGGAACTCTTATCTTCCTCCTACTTACTGTCTTAGCTTTTATCATTTAGTCCCTGTCCCTGCTCCATACTTATAAAACCCAAGTTGTCCACATCTGTTTAGGTTGTGTGCATGTGAATGCTGACATGACGTGGGATAAGGGACATGCTATAAAGAGGTGAACATTGCGAAACCGAAGGGAAAACTGCTGGGCTTTTCAGATGAAAACACGTGAATGATTTTTGAGATGTGGGATAGTGCATAGAAATAACTGCACAGTGGCTGAGGCATAGCAGACATGGAATACATGATATGTAGTATCAGATTCCCATTTATAAAATAATGGCTACAGAACCTGTTCCAACATGAAGGCTACTAGAGAACAAATTTTTGCTATTCTGGAGAACAACCCCCAGGTTACCAATACCTGCACAGCACCAACTACTGCTAAGTCAGAGTCAGAAGAGAACCAGTGACCCTGAGAGCACTGGGTGTCACTGCCTGGTGGCCTCCTTGGCTGGGCTGACATACAGAGTGGTCAATACTCACCTACTGGTCTCAAACATTACCACCACTGTGGGTGACATAGCCCAAGGAGTTGTCTTCAACTTCAGAGATTTACAGACGTCTCTAAACTCACTAACCCAGACAGTCCTAGACCACAGAGTTGCTTTGGACCATGTGCTAGCTCAACAGGGAGGAGTACATGCGCTAGCAGATAGCTCTTGTTGCCTCTCTATCAACATCTCAGGAGCTGTAGACACATGAACAGCTCACACCCTACAAAAGGCCACAGGGTGGTTCAGAGGCTGTCAGTGAAAACCCACCTGACATGTCAGGTTTGGGACCATGGCATAGGTGCTTTCTCTACTGGGCCCATTGTGTGTGCAGCCTTGTCAAATGTGTCCCTCAGTAGTTAGACCCCATCAAGACACAATGGTCCTTCAGATGGAAACCCACATGGAGACTGCATCCAGCACAGTATCCTGGGTGACCAACACCACCACCCTGGACCCTCAGAGCCTAAGGGCTCCTCGGATGATAAACCCCCTGTCAGCAGGAAGTAGCCAGGCTGACACTGACGTCCCAGGTCCCTAGAGTAGCAGGCTGTGGATTAAAAGAAGGGGGGATTTGAGGGAAGGTTTATGGATGGGAAACATGAAAAGTCCTCAGAGAACCAAGAAAGCGCTCATGTTAGGACCCATTGGGGTGTCTGTTTCTCTTTAGCATAAGCTGGAGACAACTCACGGAAATGCAGCAAGCATCGACTGGCCACCTGGCCGTGTGAGTCACCCCAGCCCCAGAATGTGTGTTCACTGATGAGCGCTTGATATTCCCTTCTGTTACAGGGCTCCTATTCTCAAGTGGATGGATGAGTCCTTTTACAGTATGACAACACTCTCCACACTCCCTGCCTGCCTGGCATCTCCCATTCCAGTTCCCCTCGTTTCCCCCTCCAGACAAGATCCCCTACCTTCAGTTATAGGGGAAAATGGCATGTGGCTGGTTCTGGCTGTTTCCTGATGAACAGGGTAGTCGTGGGGAACAGGCAGTCAGGGACTCCATCAGGAACATGGCCTACAGGCCCACTGTTGTCACGCTAAGATGTGTGTCTTACGTGTGTAGTGGGACATCTCTGGAAGAAATCGGTAGAGAGAAGCACTGTGGCACACAGGGTCTGAGTGAATGTCTAACATGGATTACACTATGGGCCATGACAGAGCCACCGACCTGAAAGCTAATAGGTCCAATCATAGTTGGAGCTAAACTATGAATTGTGTTTAGTTCTTCCAGGAAATGTTCAGTCTCCTTCTGAATGAAGTTACAATGTTGCAAGACACTGAAACAACACATACCAGCTAGCTGCCCAGACCCTATTTGCTGTTTCAGCAACGGGCCTTCCAACCAGTAGGAGCATGGTGGTGCACGACTCCTTGCCAGACCTAGCTCAACACATCATTTATGTATGATAAAGCTGCAGTGATGGCAATGGGGCCATTTTGGCAAGTATACAGGCTGGCTGACTGATCTCCTTATAGGTGCACGCTGCTAGTCTAGGGACTAGAAAAACAAGAGAGGCCATGACCACTGCTCTAGATAGACTAGGCCAGGGTGAATTATCACACTCAGAGGGTAGTGACAATGACTGTCTGCTCTGTGGGGTCTGAGCAGTGGAGATGGGTGAGACTTTGGGCAAAAACTCCCCTGCTAGACACAGACCAGAGTAAGGTGGGGAGAGGATAGTATATATGTCCCAAGAAGGAAAGGCCAGGCCATTGGGCACAATGCCTGTGCTGTTGTAACTCACAGATGTCCTGGAGGCGCAGTGTGGGATCTAACAGTTCATCTCTGCATACCCAACCATGGTGTGTTGGGTCCTGCAGCACCTGTTTGAATCTTTACGCAGCTATCTCTTCCAGAAC
The DNA here is from genome assembly GCA_949820135.1 of Sylvilagus floridanus. Classification (NCBI taxonomy): domain Eukaryota; kingdom Metazoa; phylum Chordata; class Mammalia; order Lagomorpha; family Leporidae; genus Sylvilagus; species Sylvilagus floridanus. The sequence goes on along the minus strand of OX463240.1, from coordinate 17,508,273 downwards.
CTGTCACAGTCCTTTGTCATCTGCCAATAGCAAAAACAATTTTAAATCTGATCCAGCATTAAACCAGGAAATACCCGTAGTGTTTCCACATCTCTGCCCCAACTTCTATCCAAACCAGCAGTCCCACGATTTGTGGGCAATGATGTTGGTGTGATGGTGTGAGAGCCTGTCCTGTAACCACCCAGATCAACACTGTGGCTTCCAGACTACATGGTTCACAGAAAAAAAAAAAATGTGGCATACACACAGGCACGTGCCTGATGGAAATGCAGAAAAGGGTTCTAAGAGCAACAGATGGCCTGCAAAGTGGCATTCAGATGGTCTGGTCGATAATGACTGGGTACAAATGGGTGAGTCAGGGTCACATGAGGGGAGGCGTCCACCCAATTGGGAAATCACTGTTCAAGTGCACCACACTGGTAGTGACGTACAGGAGTACCCATTCATAATTTCTGTGACTGCAGTCTCCCATTCTAGTTCCAACATGCTCCCAGGTGTTTGCCCATTTTCATCTAGTATAGTTTGTCTGCTCTGTTACCAGACAGGGTCCTGAAACTGAAGTCAGAAGGTTGAACTAGGGGCCCACTGTCAGGAAGAAGATTCCATATCTCTGGATGTGCCTTTTTTTTAAGATTTATTTATTTATTTAAAAGTGTTACACAGAAAGAGGAGACGCAGAGAGAGAGAGAAGTCTTCTATCCACTGGTTCACTCCCCAGTTGGCCATTATTCCCACAATGGCCAGAGCTGTGGCAATCAAAAACTAGGAGCCAGGAGCTTCTTCCAGATCTCCCACACGGGTGCAGGGGCCCAAGGACTTCGGCTATCTTCTACTGCTTTCCCAGGCCATAGCAAAGAGCTGGATTGGAAGTGCAGGTCTCAAACCAGAGCCATATGGGATGCTGGCACTGCAGGAGGCGGCTTTACTGGCTACACCACAATGCCAGCCCCTGGATGTGCCTTGAAAAGGCACATTTTCCTCTAGAGGCTTGCACATGTACTGAATGCACATGCCCTATGATGGGGAGTCACTGTCCTCAGTGTCCTGCCTGTGATGAGTCCAGGGGCTTATCCAAGCATGCTGGGGCCAAGAGCTGTAGCCCAGCGTGACCTGCAGCAAGGTAGACAGAATATTGGGGAAAGGGCTAAACAGAGGCCCTGTTAGTGGGGAAGGTTTTCATGAGAATTAAGTCACCCTTGCGCTCACTCCTGGTTGGCCATGACCCTGGTCCTCCCGGCCATGGGCTGTGCCCCAACGCTGGGCTGTGCTGTCTTGCACCACTTTCTCTGGCCTGGACTCAGCAGAAGTAGGCAGCAGGAGGGCCAGGAAGTGGGAAGGAGGGCGCCCCCCAGGGAGCACGGCCACCCCCTCCCCACAGGGCAACCCCACTGCTTTCCCCTGGGCTCAGGAGATAGTGTGCTGTGTCTCCAGGTGGCGTGGGCCCTGGTGAGGCTCCACCCATGGTCCACACGTGCCCCTCTCCCCTGGACTCAGGCACATGGTTGCGGGGAGGTGAAAGGTGGGGGGCAGCCTCGACCTGCTGCTGGCCCCTCCACTGCCTTCTAGGGCTGGTGCGCTGAGCCACCAGTAAACAAGTGGTGAGCCGGCAGCAGGGGAGACGCTGACCACCACGGACGCCCATCGCTGCCCTCTGGCACCGCCCCTCACCTCCCCACATGCATCCTGATGGACAGTACCCAGTCTGGCCCCAATCTGTGTGTGTAGCCAGCCTCACCTCCCTCTACTACCTCCTACATAGTCTTGGGTCTAGTCACCATGATGGCAACCAAGTCAGTGTATGTAACATGATTGTCCTAAGCCTGCAGTTCACTCTTACTTACTGTGATCTCTACCTGACATTGAGTTACAATGTGTTATATCCAGCTAGAGAAGAAATACATAATTCTTCATTGTAATGCTTATGTACTTCAGAAAAGTAACCTTGGCAGAGTTCTTGTCCATCAAAGATTTAAATTAGTCCCTTCTGTGGAATTACCCCAGTGGGGGAAAAAATGCCAGGATGCTGGCCTCTTTCTGTTCTGTTCTTGAAACACAGTAGCTGCACCCAGAAGGGTCCATGGTGGCCAAACCTAAGCTGCCTGTGACTCACAAAGAGGGAGTTAGTGGCTGGGCAGTGGGTCACCCGTGCTGCCCATCCAGGCCAGGCCTGGGGTCTCTGTGGAAGCCTGGCAGCAGGGGAGGGTGGTGACCCTGGGCCAGGTGTTTCTGGAGCTGGCTGACACCCGGGCATTTTTGGCTGGGTCATATAACCTGAGCTATCCCAGGGCCCTGGCGTGCAGTGTCTTTCTGGATCCTGGGAGGGTCCTACTTGGAGTCCCTTGTGTGTATAGTCTGGTGGTTGCTGGGCTGATGGTTCCTCTGTCACGAGGCTGTTGAAAGTTGGGAGAAGGCCGGCGCCACGGCTCAATAGGCTAATCCTCCGCCTTGTAGCACCGGCACACTGGGTTCTAGTCCCTGTTGGGGTGCCGGGTTCTGTCCCGGTTGCCCCTCTTCCAGTCCAGCTCTCTGCTATGGCCCGGGAGTGCAGTGGAGGATGGCTTAAGTGCTTGGTCCCTGCACCCCATGGAAGACCAGGAGAAGCACCTGGCTCCTGCCTTCGGATCAGCGCAGTGCGCCGGCCGCGGCGCACAGCCTGCAGCAGCCATTGGAGGGTGAACCAACGGCAAAAACAAAGACCTTTCTCTCTGTCTCTCTCTCTCTCTCTCACTCTCCACTCTGCCTGTAAAAAAAAATTAAAAAAGAAAGTTGGGAGAAGGTAACCATTTCTTCCTCCAGATGGTGTCTCTACTTGGCTCACTTTCCATACCTCATTTTCTTTTCAATGTCTGCATTGCTGGAAAGCAGCTTTTCGGCCATTCTTAAGTTTTCTCCATAGGCCACATAGTGGGGGGCAGTGTTGCCAATTTCATCCTCAGTATTTGGATCAGCACCACGATCTAATAAGAGTGTTGCACATTTCTCAGCGGGACACTGTACAGCCTGCCAGTAATACACCAATCACAAATTGTAACTTCTAGGGATTCAAAGAAAAACTCCCCCTCCCAGTGGTTTCACCAGGTAGTCATATATAAATAAGACAAATTCATTTTTATTCTAAGTATGTACACCAAGCTCTTCCTATACTGGGATGGTTGGGCACTCTATACCTTTATCAGCCGTGTTGTCGCTCTTTTATCCAGAGGATCTACGGCACAGTTTCTCCTTATAAGGAGAGCTACCACGTCTTGGTGGCCTTTTGCACAGGCCCAGTGCAGAGCGGTCCTATAGGAAATTATATTGCAAGTCACTTCACACTGGCGGCAGCCATTTCATGTCTTCTGTCTCCTTTAACCTTTATCACATGTCCAGTTGGTTGGATGAGGTCCCTGTCGCAGCTTGTACCATTTTAATAAAAACTGTGCTTCTGCATTTCTGTGTGATCCGGTCACTGTTAGCTTCTTGGGCATCTACTTACCTGGGCATAACAGTTGCGGGGAGGTGACAGGCGGGGGGCGGCCTCGACCTGCTGCTGGCCCCTCCACTGGCTTCTGGGGCTGGCGTGCTCAGCCACCAGTACACAAGTGGTGAGCCGGCAGCAGGGGAGACGCTGACGACCACGGACGCCCATCGCTGCCCTCTGGCACCGCCCCTCACCTCCCCAACCCCCGTCAGCCCCAGCTGGGGCATTTCTGTGGCACCGAGATGCCTCCCTCTCTGGGCTCAGGTTGCTGCTTCAGGCAGTCCGATTTTAGCAGTGTGCAGCACGTGTTTGGGGGAAGGGGCTTCTCCCAGATGGTTTCTTCTGAGAGGCAGACTCTGGAGGTTGCCTGGTTCTGCCCAGTCTGAGATCCAGGCCCTCTGCTTTATTCTGGAGAGGCCAGAGAGGTCAGCAGACAGGCCTGGCCCAGTCATGACCTCCTCCCTGCAGGCCACTGTGGCCCTGGTCCCCAGCGATGTGGGAAGAGGGTCCCAAGTGAGACTATCAGGGACACTCGGACTGCGGCCCTCCCTGTCGGGGGGCTGCAGGGAATGGAGGGAGCTTGGAGGCCTGTTCTTGCGCTGTGTGTTGGGGGTGAGGCGGCTGGACCCAGGCAGTTCCTGGGGGCTGAGTGGCCAGGGGTTGGGAGGAGGTGTCCATCGGGTGCCTGCCCGGGTGTGGTGAGCTGTGTCTGGCTTGTCTGTGCAGGGGGCCAGGGGCATGTGTGCATCTGTAGGAAGCCTGTGGAGGCGGGGGCGCACAATCACAGAGCTCTTCCTGGCCACACAGAGGGGTTGCCCACCTGAAAATGATGTCCATGGAGGAGTGGATGCAGCCTTCTGTGTTGCGGGAAGGTTGTTGATGGAGGGGCCAGGAGTGTGTCTGGGGGAGGTAAGCGGGGACTGGGTTCGGGACCCACCACGTGTCCCCCTCTTGTTTCAGAATTTGTACTGTGGCAGGCTCAGGACTCCTTTCCCTCAATCCCAGCCCCAAAGAGCAAGGGAATGGCCCCCCCACAGGGGCTGTGTGTATGGGTCAGAGGTCAGGTGTCAGGGTGCTGATGACCCCTCCTGGGGCCCCATTATTTCCAGGCTGGTGTTGAGCAACCATGGAGAGGGCCCAGCATCCTGCAGACAAAGGGAACCTGGGGACAAGGGTCGCACTGGCTGTCACCCTGAGCAAAACAACTTTCTCAGGTATTAGTGCCCAGGTACTCTGGACCTGGAAGGAGGGGCTTGAAAGCCCGGAGGAGCCCCTGGTTGCCTAGGGAGCAGCAGAGGCTGGGCCTGCACAGATTTCCCCTCCTTCCTGTCCCTCCCTCAGGGCTGGACTGTGCTGAGTTTTGAGAGGACCTGGAACTGTTCCTGGGGCTCTGCTGGGTGGGGCGAGCCAGGCCCAGGGCTGTGTCTGCTGAGCCCACCCCAGCCTTTGGCTCCACTGGTATCAGGAGGGAAGCAGCTGCCAGGTGTCGGGGGTGGGTGGTGACCCCTGGACCAGGTGTTTCTGGAGCTGGCTGACTCCCAGGCATTTTTGGCTGGGTCATATAACCTGAGCTATCCCAGGGCCCTGGTGTGAAGTGTCTATGCAAATCCTTCTTCTGCTGGCTCTCCCGACAGCTGCTGATGTGTCTCTGTTGGCCGTTCTCCCTCCATAGTGCTAGTTTTGCTAAGCATGAAGGCCAGGGAGCCAGCTTTAGCGTTTACCAGAGAGAGCCAGGACGTGCTAGGGTGTGAACTGGGCCCCAGAGGCTGAGACTGTTATGGGCATGGGCTGGCCCAACAGTGTGAGGCCACACCACCTGGAGGGGCCTCTAGCAGGGGGCATCTGGTTTCTCCTGCCCTCTTCCCAACAGCTTACATGAAGCCATGCCTCAGCCAAGTCCTCCTCCTAGACCTCCCTAATCACTGCATGGTGTCCTAACCTCTGCAATGGGTCAGCCCAGCACCCAGGATACTGGCTGTGATACAGTGAGCTGGTAGCTGGGTCCCAGCCAGCTCTTCTCTGGGTTGAGCCATGGTCAGCAGGACAATGACCAGAGAGTGCTTGGATGGGGAGCGGAGGGCTGTGTAGCGTCTCCCAGCTCAAACTTTGGGTCTAGGGCTGCCTCTGGATGCAGAACAAGGGGGTGCCTGCAGGGCTGGGCAGGTGGAGTCCAGAGCTGTCCTGTAGGCTCTGCCCTCCCTTCTGTCCCATCGCTGCCCTCCTTGTCCTTGGAGGTTCCATCTGCCCTTCTGGTGCCAGCTGCAGCCCAGGAACTGTGGGCAAGTGTTGGATACACCCCATCCTTGCCACAGATGTGTGGTGGTAGGCCCTGTGTGTGCTGAACTTGGTGTCTTCAAGTCTGTACGCCTGGGAGGTTCTGAGCCAGAGTGCTCTGCATCTAGTCACCCCCTGGCCACCAGAGGGCAGCACACAGGAGTCCTTGCAAGTGGCCTCCTTGGGCTGACCAGGGTTTCACCCAGCTGGCCCTGCTTCCTGTGTCTCTGCTGTCAGCCCTGTGAGACTCCTGGACTGGGTTTCATGGAGGTGACTGGGGGATTCACCTGCGGTGGCCTCCTTCCAACCCACATCATTGGCAGTGGGAGGCCATGGCACCTTTGCATACGGGCAGTGGGGATAGTGAATGATAGAGTTCCTACCTAGGAAGATCTCAGGTCAGACAGGGCCCCAGGAGAAGTACACGGGGGGCTGGGTCAGGACGAGGTAAGCTCTCTGCACCCTCAGGCTGTGTCACGGCCACACAAGCCTGAAGTGTCTCTTCCTGTGCCCTAATCCAGGCTTGGGAATTCCCAGACAACCAGGAGCACAAGCACACATGGCACTGACTGGAGGCAGGAGCTTGGTGCCCTCTCGTCACCTGCCTGGACCCTCTGTCTGCTCTCAGAGCTGACCCTGAGAGGGTGGGCATGAAGGTGCCTTGCAGACCAGATGTGGGGCCTTCCATGTCAGCTGTGGGCAGTCTAGCGCTGAGCAGATTTTGTCCTGGTTGCTGCACTGGTCCATCTGCAAAGGGAGCAGTCTCAGCTCAATCATAGTTTCTAGGACAGCCCCTCTCATTCTTTAGGGGTTGCTTAGACAGGGCTGGGGTTTGAGCAGGGCAGCAGACTGGGCTCTCTGCTGTGCTCTGTCCACTCACCATTGCTGATGGCTTCTCTGGGCTAGACAGAAGAAGGACGCTGAAGTTTGTGAATCAGCCAGGCCAGAGGTCGTCTGAATACCAGTCAAAGGCCGCAGGATGCCTCAGGTCACGGTGCCTGCTGTGGCCCTGGGCTACTGAACCTTAGTGCTCCTCAGCATTCTCATCTGAGAAGTGGTGGTGACGAAACTTTCTCCCAGGAATGGACGTGTAAGAAAGAAGACAGAATGCGTGCACATAGGGTTTGGCCTCTCTCTCTCTCTCTCTCTCTCTCTCTCTCTCTCTCTCTCTCTCAAATAACTAATTGTTAAGGCCCCGAGTAGAAACTGGATGATGTGAGGTATTTTTCCACCTCTCTCGATGAAAGATGCTGAAGCAGACAGAGATGGGGATGCCAGCGAGTTCCATCTGGACTCCCACAGGAGTCACCCCTGAAAGCCCAGGGAATTTTTGGAGCTGGAAAAAAAGATGTGCCTGCTCCAGTTTGCGATTTCAAAATGCAGAAGGGAAGAACTTGTAAAGAGGAAGTGCTTACAGCCCACCACCACCACCCACCCTGGGAGGGCGGAAGGGTTCATCTGAGACCTCTGAGTGTGCTGCCCGTTGGGGGTGTATCTAGGGCAAAGGCCAGGGCTCCTCCCAAAAGGGACAGGAAGTGCACGCCAACGCAGTGCCTCCCTGGGCTTGGGTCCGAGTGCGGGCCCTTCTTCCTCCACCTGGACCTCAACAGGACAGGACAAAAATGGAGAAGCCCAGAGCAGCCGAGGGCTGACCCAGGCAGTACCCAGTGGATACAGAAGTCTGTGATCTCTCTCACAGAGAGGCTAAGGGACGAGCCAACAAGAGCATCGGTGGAGTGGTGACAGACAGGAAGCACACATCCCCACAGGCCTGCACTGCCAGCCCCACAACAAGTCCAGGTCCAAACAGGTCCCCCCACTCCCTGGTGTCAGAACTCCATCCTTCTTGGAAGGCAGAGAAACACAAGCAGGATGCAACATGCCACCAACCCCCATTGAAGGTGGCGACCGTGTTTGGTCCAAAGAGGGGGAGAGGCAGGCAGGACAGGAGAGCTGCTGCCCTGTTTGAAATGGGGCCAGGAGGGAGGGGGACCTGTGCAAGATGCAAAAGGGAGAGTCCTGAATTTTCTAGAAAAGAGACCTTTCCAAAAAGGACAGGGGCAGTGTTGCAGTGCTGGGCACATCTTAACAGAAGCTGGCGTGGGTTGTGATATTTGCCAGGGCCCCCTTTATCCGCAGCTGGAGACACAGCCAGGAGTTCTGTCCAGGGCCAGCTTGCAGGTGACAAAACTGGCGCTCGAGAGGTTAAAGAATCTGCCTCAAGTTGCCCAGAAATGACCAGAGATCGCATAAGCGGTTTCTTGTGCCGTATTTCTAGGAGCCCTAAGTGAAACACACGCAGGTCTAAAACCTGATTGTTTCCCAAGGTTCCGGTGGCATCAGGTGGACGGACGTCTCTCCCAAAACCCAATCACAAAAGGAGATGGAACTGATACAGGCAGGCAGATAGGATTACATGCATTAGATTTGTGAGCTGGAGACCATGCTGTCGCCCTGCCCCCTACCTGACCTCACCTGTATGCCCACCTGCCAATCAGACTCCATGGCCACTCCCTTTTGAAAGTGAATAAAAGGCCTGGAGCATGGCGGGCCCTCCCCTCCTGAAGTTCGGCCTTCTGGGTCCCACTCTCTGTGTTCCTGCCCAGGCTACACGCCCTGTGCAAACCCCTGCCTGCATGCTCGCTCCACATGGCTCCCAGCCTGCTCTCTGCCTGCCGTGGACTCAGGATCAGTTTCTAGACTTCTTTCTCCTCTAGATCTCTCACTTTCCTGTATATTTATTTCACTGAATAAATGCTAAAAACTGTACCATGTTGCCTGTTTCATTTATAAGCAGCTGATATTGATATTTAGAATTCTTATGTAAATACACAGCAAGAACCCTCAACATTTTGAGTAAAGGGCCCTGATTTCAGAATGAAAGGGCCGTTAGTAACCTGAGAACTTGAACTTGTGGTATTGATACTATCAGGTCAGTTCAACTCAGTACAAAGCTGTTTCCTAGACTCGGGGGTTCTGTGTTTTCAGTTCTGTGTCTTTGTCTTTATTTCCTGTCTCAATGGGCTCTAGGGACCCCAGGAGCTCTCAAGATGATGTTGGGGTGGTGGTGAGGTCAAAGCTATGTTCATGCAAACATAAATCAATTGTTTGCCTTTTTCTCACACCCTTGCCCCTCCTGGGCCTCCAGAGAGGCAGATGGGAGAATCCAGCTGTCTTCTGTGAATCCAGGCTTTAAAGAGATTTTCGTTCCTGCAAGAATTTTTTTTTTTTTTTTTGGTTTGGAAAACCATTAAAACTTATTTCTGCTAAGACGGAATTGTTTTATTATTTTCTTTTTAAGATTTATTTATTTATTTGAAAGTTAGAATTACACAGAGAGAAGGAGTGGGAGAGAGAGAGGCCTTCCATCCGATGGTTCACTCCCCAACTGGCTGCAACAGCTGGAGCTGCGCCAGGAGCCAGGAGCTTCTTCCGGGTCTCCCACGCAGGTGCAGGGACCCAAGGACGTGGGCCATCTTCTACTGCTTTCCCAGGCCATAGCAGAGAGCTGGATCGGAAGTGGAGCAGCCAGGACTAGAACCGGCACCCATAGTCACCCTCCCAGTCCCTCCCCTCCCCCCCCTCCCAGTGGCTTCCAGGAATTTGAAACCTGTATCCGGCGGGTCTGTGGGTGCAGCCCGGGGACCCTGACCAAAGGACAACTCAGAGTGACCAGGTCTTGCCTTTCTGAGTCTTACAGATGCCAGCAGCATTTCTTATCATCATCATTCTTATTGGTGAGGCAGAGAAGCAAGAAGGGCAGGTGACCTATTTAGCAACAGGATATTCTTGGTGATACGGGGACTGAGGACTTTCTGAGAAGGGGCAGGTGCCAGAACGGAAGGGCTGAGCTCCAAATTTCCTGCGTTCTCTTTTTGTGAAAATATAAACTGTCCTTACGGCAAACTCAACGGCCGCACCTGTGAACAACCCATTTTTATACAGCGAGTACTTCCCAACAGAACTCGGTGTACTTTTCAAAATTCTACAGAAGAGCCTGTGCTATTTTTTTTTTAATTTATCTTGTTTGAAAGGCAGAGAAAGAGGGAGAGGGAGGGAGGAATGGAGGGGAGAGAGAGAGAGAGAGAGAGAGAGAGAGAGAGAGAGAGAGAGGTCTTTAATCGCCTGTTTCACTCTCCCATTGCCCACAACAGCCAGGGCTAGGTCAAGCTGAAGCCAGAGCTCCATGCAGGTCTCCCACGTGGGTAGCAGGGCCCAGGTCCTTGGACCATCACCTGCTGCCTCCCAGGGTGCACGTTAACAGGAAGCTGGAATCAGAAGTGGAGGAGCCAGGACTCCAACCAGGGCTCAGATGAGCTTAAACTCTTGCCTAGAAACCGGAGGAAGTCCGTAGGAGACAGCTCAAACTTTCAGCTCACTCATCAGCAGGAACCGAACAGACTTTGCTATTTGTGAACAATGAGTAATGGAGTTGAGACCCATGGATGTCAGACGGGACGGTGGAAACCCCTGGCACGTGGCCAGCTTGGTCACCCAGCTCACGTCTCTGATGGTCACGTTTTCTTCGTTGATCCTCAGACCATTCTTGAACTTGGCTCACATTTGATGGCTGCTTTCCATGGAGCATCATATTCATTTTCAATGCGTAGAACTGTTGAATGCACTGACCACTCTCCAAACACCCACGATGCCTGGGACCAAAGCAAGGAGCTGGGAACTCCACCCAGGTCTCCCACATGAGTGGCAAGGACCAATGACTTGAGCCATCAGCTGCTGCCTCTGAGGGTCTGTATTAGCTGGAAGCTGAGCCAGGTACCAAACCCAGGTGCTAGTGTGGGATGCAGGCATCTTGCTGTGGGGATGCAAGCACACAGCTGTGTGGCCAACACACAGTAGGAGCCCTATCAGTGTTCCTTATTGTTATTGGCAGGGAATAAAATGGCTTTGAAATTTGGTTTCAGGGGGACAATGAGAGCCTCCAGCAGCTGAGACATCCACCCCGCACTACAGGTCACCGGCACCTTAATGAAAGCTTAGTTTACTATGCATTGTAGTTAACTCCCAACTCATAGTCATCAAAAGAGGGTGGACCACGAAACGAAGCCCACGCGTGGAGTGTCTCATCTTCCAGATCTTTACGCCACTCTCTGATCTCTGCGACACTGCCTAAGGTTAGCGCTATGCTCATTGCACCCCCTAGGGCCACAGAGGAACAGACAGCCGAATGACGTGCCTAGAGTTAGGGCTGGGATGGGGCTGCTCCCGCTCTAAGCTGTCCATCTGAGAACAGCTTGCTTTCCCAACCAGCACTGTGATCTGGCTTTGCACCTGCCCCTGGGCCAGGCCCCAGGGCCACAGTCAGGCACAGAGCTGGGCCCCACCTCAGGGAGACCGGTGCTCCAAGCTCATTGTGTAGCTTTCCTTCCTCATGATTCATCCGTGAGGCAGGTGCATGGGTCTCTCTCACACTCCTGATTCCTGTGCTCTGAGAACGGGCGCCTTGTGGGCTGCTCTCATGGGAGCTGTGCCCCCGCCTCCCAGAATGACCTCCACAGTGCCACATGGTTTGGGAATGGGAAAATTTCATGGGCCAAAGGTCAGCAAGAGAAGAAAGGTGTGAGATTTCGTACATAGGTATTCGGGGTAGCAGAGAAGTCACTGGTTGGGACGTCTACATCTTATATTGGACTGTCTGGGTTCTGGGCCCAGGTCTGCTCCTAATTCCAGTTTCCTGTTAATGCATACCTTAGGAGGCAGCAATGGAGACTCAAGTACTTGGGTTTCTGACACCCACATGGGAGACCTGGGTTGGGTTCCACATTCCTGGCTTTAGTTAGATCCCGCTCCTGCTGTTGCAGGCATTTGGGGAGTAAACGAGTGAATGGAAGCTGGCGCACTCTCTCGCTCTCTCTCTCTCTCTCTCTCTCTCTCTGCTCTTCAAGTAAAAAATAAATAAGCATTTTAAAGTAGATAGAACAAATATAGGCATATTTAAGAGAAAACAGAAAGGTCGAGATTTTGGAGGATTGGTTTTTCATGAATTTATTAAATATGTAATACATGTCTCTAACTTCGGGGCCCCTCTGCATCGACCTACCTTCGGGACATACCCCAAGTCACTGATCTTCACCAATCAGACCAAGAATAAGGAACTCATGCTGGTCCAAGCCCCATGTCTCCAGGGGGAAAGGAGAATTGGCTCCCTACTGCCCTTCCACGTCCCTTGGCTGCGTTGCAGTTCACTAGACAGAACACAGGATTAACCGGGGAAAAGCCACTGCACCCAGGAGTCCCACGGAACACAAGACCCAAAGCTGAGTCAGACAACTGACTGTTAACCTGAGCTAGAGACAGCCAGGGGCATCTGGAGGAGGGGAGGAGAGGAACTGCAGGCAAACAGAAGCTGTCTGCCTGGGCAGGTGCAGTATCCCAGCGATGACAGGCATCTCTCCTCCCTGTGGCTACTTCGACTCCTGCAACTTCGCCTTGTGTGTGTACCACCTTTAGCCAAAGGAGAATGTTCCAGAACACTCTAGCTGTACTTCTCAGAATAACCAGCATGAATTATGCCACAGAAGTTTATTTGGGGTGGCATATGCGAGTGTCCTACACCCATATTTTGGGGTGCTGTGTCCTGAGCTTCAACAACACCCATCACCGCCATTTGTTAGAACTGCCTCTGAGCTCCAGCCCTGGCATGGGACTCAGGATACCGGAGTTTGCTCCCAAATCCATTTTCTTCGCCACAAGTTCAGACTAATTTCACCATTATTTTTGCTCTCTCTGCAGTCATCAAGGAAAAGTTTACTGCCATGGGAATGCAATACATTCTGACCATAACTTCATCCGCTTTGGAGCACTCGTGGGCCGACGTCAAACCTGTTTCATTTCCATCAACAGTATGAAACGCAAAACAGATGAAGACTTCCAATGAGGGCTGGCACAGATGATCACCTGCCTGGGCGTGCTGAGGCTGTGGCCAGGCCATAAAGAGGACGAGTTCCATCACGTGACCGCGGCAGGGGCTCCTGTCCCATGAGAATTTGCGGCTTTCTCTGGGACAGCTCCTTCCTTTCCTGGGTTGTGTTGGCCAAGGAGACAGAATATAGCCTTATTCTGTGGGACCATGTGCCTGCATTTTTCAAATCCTACCACTAGGTGGCATCACATAGCGGGGGACCTGCTGGCTCTTCTGTTCATCTCTGTTGAAGGAGATGCTGTCTTTCGGGATGTGGGTCTGAAGGCACCAGTGTTGTCATAAACTATGAGCGCACACATCTGTTAGACTTTTGTTAGGCTGCCTCTGGTGTGGGGGCTGCAGCTGTGACCCTTATTGATGGTTGGAAGGGGGCTCGCCCCCGTCCTAGGTATCAGAACACCAGCTATGGCCAGAGCTACACAGATCCAAAGCCAGGAGTCAGGAGCTTCCTCCAGGTCTCCCACGCGGGTGCAGGAGCCCAAGGACTTGGGCCATCCTTCACTGCCCTCCCAGGCCACAGCAGAGAGTTGGATTGGAAGTGGAGCAGCCAGGACTTGAACCAGTTCCCATCTGGGAGGCCGGCACTGCAGGCAGCAGCTCTACCCACTACACCACAGCACCAACCCCTTCATTAACTCTTAATTCTAATTCCTGTTCATTTGATCTGGAATGTGTGCTTTGTAAATAAAGTCCAGTGTGGCAATGGAACCTGTTCCAGGATTGGACCATCGGCTCATGTACGTTCCCACCATCTGCTCCCTCGACTGTCTCTCAGCTCTTAGCACCTGCTCCCCCATATCACTGGGCAGGGCCACCCTGTCTCCCTCCACCAGTGGATACCTGGCAGGGGCATAGAAAGTGCCTTTGCTTTATAAAATTTTTATTTATTCTTAACGTATTTGAAAGGCAGAGAGAGAGATCTCCATCTACTGTTTTACTGCTCAAATGTTCACAACAACGTGGGCTGGGAGCCAGGGACTCAACTCAAATCTCCCACGTAGATGGCACTGACTCCACTGGTTGCCCCACCACCTGCTGCCTTCCCAGGAAGTGGGGGAGCCAGGACTCGAGCCCAGGCACTCTGATGTGGAAAGTGGGTATCCCAAGCAGAGTTTTCCCAGCTATGTCACACGCCCACCAGAATTCACACTCAGGCTTCCTTAAGTAACAGCATGCAATTGCAGTAGGCAACATAAAAATTACATTTGTTCACAACTAGAAGGCATGTCTCCACGGCGGGGGTCTTTGTTTTGGTCACAGCCACAGGCAGAAGGAACCCTAAGTAGCAAACTCTTCCTAAGGGCCGCCGTCGGCCAAGTTCCTCATTGGTCTTGGAGGGAAGACTGTGAGGTCAGGTTCACCCAGCACCTGAGGCCTCTGAGCTGCGAGGCCCTGGGCAGGAAGGCAGGAAGTCGCAGTGGTGAGCGCTGCTCTGCCTGTCACAGATTTCACAGAAGGCGGGTGCCCCTCGGGTAAGGACTGACCACAGAGCGACAGCAGCCCAAGAGCTGGGCTTGGGTTATGTGAACTATCAGGCCCAGGAGCTTGTGACGCACAGAGAGATGGTGACAGGAGTGCCTGGTGGGCACGACACCTGGCCAGGCCCCTCACCGATTACCACATTTCAATCAGTACATATCCAGTTACAGGCAACCGCCAGAAACAGCTCTATGTATACCTACTACCATCTCACCCAGGTGTTTCTCCACCGCTGGGGGAGTGAGGTTGCTTAGCCTGAAACTGAGATGTTAGAGAGATCTAAAAATGAAATTCTTTTTTAAAAAATTTATCAGGGCCGGCGCTGTGGCATAGTAGGTAAAGCCTCTGCCTGAAGTGCCAGCATCCCATATGGGCGCCAATTCACGACCTGGCTGCTCCACTTCCAATCCAGCTCTCTGCTATGGCCTGGGAAAGCAGTAGAAGATAGCCCAAGTCCTTGGGCCCTGCGCTTGTGTGGGAGACCTGGAAGAAGCTCCTGGCTGCTGGCTTTGGATTGACGCAGCTATGGCCATTGCAGCCAATTGAGGAGTGAACCAGTGGATGGAAAACCTCTCTCTCTCCCTCTCTCTCTGCCTCTCCTTCTCTAACTCTGACTTCCAAATAAATAAATCTTTTAAAAAATCTATTTGAAAGTCAGAGTGACAGAGAGAGGCAGATATAGGGAGGGGGAGAGAGAGAGAGAATCTTCCATCCACTGGTTCACTCCCCAGAGGGAGCCAGGAGTTTCATCTGGGTCTCCCATGTGGGCGGCCGGGGTCCAAGCACTCAGGCCATTATCTGCTCTCTCCCAGTTGCATTAGCAAGGAGCTGGATTGGAAAAAGAAGCAGTGCTCCGAGTGGCAGCTTAAGCCACTGTACAGAAATGCCCACGCCTAAACTCACCTTTTCATCCCATTTTTCCATGAGAACTTGGACATGTCCTCATCTATGAAGCAGACTTTCTTTTTTTATTTTTAAGATTTATTCATTTATTTGAAAGAGTTACACAGAGAGAAGCAGAGGCAGAGAAAGAGAGGTCTTTCATCCGCTGGTTCACTCCTCCATTGGCCACAATGGCTAGAGCTGCCCTGATCCGAAGCCAGGAGCCAGAAGCTTCTTCCAGGTCTCCCATGCAGGTGTAGAGGCCCATCTTCAACCATTTTCCCAGGCCATTGCAGAGAGCTGGGTTGGAAGTGGAGCAGCCAGGACTCGAACCGGCATCTGTGAGGCCAGCACTGTAGATGGCTGCTTTACCCACTACACCACAGCGCCAGCCAGGAAGCATACTTTCTGCAACAAATAGACAGACTTCCTCCCGAGAGAGAAGACAAAGACCTGAACACTAGTTCGACAGACATCATAACAAACCCCCAACAAATGCATAGCACCATGTAGATGCTAAGGCAGACATAAACGAAATGTGGAATCATGGGGGAGAGGTGAGGAGGAATTCCTCTGATGGTGAAAAGTAGTGGTCACATCTTCCTTCCACAAACCTGTAAGTGCTTCCTCTGAGAAAGGGATTCTGCAAGTTCTAGAACAGACTAGAAGACCCACTATGAGCTCTGGTTCTAGAAATATGGCACTGGGGGAAGTCCTCACTCGCCAATCCTGCTTCCCATATCCCAGTGCTCGGGATAGAGTCCAGCCTCCACTCTCTATCCGGCTTCCTGCTCATGCACGCCCTAGGAGGCAGCAGATGATGGCTCAAGTGCTTGGGTCCCTGCCCTCCTTGGGGGAGACCCGGATGGAGCTCTGGGCTCCTGTGGCTTCAACCTGGCCTGTTGTAGGCACTAGGGGAGTGAACTAGTGGATAGAATACCTCTCTCCCCAAACCCGCTTTCATCTGTCTGCCTTCCAAATCTTTAAAAAAAAAAAAGAGAGAGAGAGAGCAATAACACAGAAAATAAAGGAGAGAGAATATTGGAAAGGGTAGTTCTGAGAATTAATATAATTTTCCAGTTAACACAATCAGGATGTCTCAGAAATCCCAAGCTGAGTAATTCGCCAACACAGCTCTGTGTAAGCATGGCAGCAACTTTCAAAATATCAAAAATTAAAAGATCTTACAAGCCACCAGGGAGGGAAGATGGATTATCTACAAAGGAATGAAAACAGAGCTAGTGGCCGATGTCTCAGCAATGAACGTCATAGAGCTGTAAATCAACATCTCAGTGTTAACGCTGTAGAAAACAGCAGTGTGGAGCCTAAAATCTAGACTTCGGGAAACGGAAGAAGACCTGAGATACAAGAAACACTGGTGCAGCAGCACAGCATGGGGAACAGGCACCGCAGAGCGCGTGAACCCATGCAATCTGTAAAATGGCAAGTGAAAACTTCCTGCACTCCCGCAGCCATGGCTGCAGATACAGACACTGGCGGTAACCACGTCCCCAGGTTCTTTGATTTGAGCAGAGGATAAAGTGAGTGAACATTTCACATGTCATGTTTGTGTGATGTCATCAAGCAAAACCAATGAAAGAACAGACATAAGGAATAGTTTACCCGTAGAGGGAATATATGGATGGGAAAAAAAAAAAAGTGTCATAGGGGGCCAGCGTAGTGGTGTAGCCAGGTAAGCCGCTACCTGCAAGGCTGGCATCCCGTATGAGGGCAGGTTCAAGTCCCAGCCGCCCACTTCTGATCCAGCTCTCTGCTAATGACCTGGGAAAAGCAGCAGGAGATGGCCCAAGTGCTTGGGACCCTGCTACCCATGTGGGAGACCCAGAAGAAGCTCCTGGCTCCTGGCTTTGGTCTGGTCCAGCCCTTTGTAGCCACTGGGAAGTGAACCAGCAGATGGAAGATTCTCTACCCCGCCCCCCGGCCCGTAACTCTGACTTTCAAATAAATAAATAAAATCTTTTTTTTTAAATGCCTCAGTCAATATGGTTGAATCTCAACAACATAATTTTGCACCAAACTAAATTCACCCGGTACAGTAAAGTTTCAAATTAAGCAACACATGTCATTGTCAGTCAGGGCTGGTTCATTCCCCAATTGGCCACAACAGCCGGGGTTGGACCATGCTGAAGCCTAAGACTGACAAAAAGAGGACCAACAAGCTCATCCTGCACCAGTCAGACTAAGATGTCAAGGTTAAGGATAAGTGGTAGAAATCAAGAAGTACAACAGGGTGTGGAGAAAATTCAATGGCCAGATCCTGACCCCCAACATTGGTTTTGGGAACAATAGGAAAACAAAGCTTCCTGGTGGCATCTGGAAGTTCCTAGCCCTCAATGTCAAGGAGCTGGAGGTGTTGCTATTACACAACGAATCTTGCTGTGCTGAGATTGCTCAGTGTTTCCTCCGTGAACCATCATGGAGAGGGCATCATGGAGACAGCAGCCCAGCTGGCATCAGAGTCACCAATCCCAATGCCAGGCTAAACAGTGAAGAAAATGGATAGCTCCTGTGCACATTTCATTTGTGTTTAAATAGAACCATTAAAACTGAAAAAAAAGCAAAGAAAAGAAAAAGAAAAAAAGAAGAAAAAAGCCTGCTGAAGGTAGCTGTTTGGTCCAGAAAGCTGAAAATTAAAAATGATCTGTCCTTCATCTGTCGCCAGCTGAATATGACACAGTCTGTGGCTGAGTCCATGAGCTTCTAGTGTGGAGACAGAAACAGGAAGATTTCAAGATTCTACACGATGCTGTGTGCATCTCTTTCCAAAAATCAGGGAGAAAAAAAAACAACCAAGAGTAAGTCCAGGGTTTCCTTCTGTTTTGTACCCCCTCTCCTCCGCCATTCTGCCTTTAAGCAGAGAGCAGTCTCAAGTTAACTAAATTCCTAGGGCTGTTAACATGTTTATGAAAGTTTACTGCCAGACATGGCAATAGGTTAATATAGTTTTTGTCACTTATTAGAGAATGTATTTTGTATATCTACATAGTGAAGTAGTTTATTGTACCTTTAAGCAACTCCTTTTTGAAAATGAAGTTCTTTTTGAGGAACATGATTTTTCTTTGAGATGTTTAATGTAAATTAGAATTTATTTGTGTTCCTTGGTTAAAAATTATGCACATTGATAAGTTTCTTATAGAGGGCAAGATAATCTGTTTATAATAAAAATGAAAGAATTTTTTTCAGATGTATCATTTATTACTTATATAAACTGCTTATATTGCTATAACAAACTTAGAATGTCACTATAAAGCAGCCTAAAATACTGTGAAAAGTAATTTCTTTTTATAATATTTATGATGTTATTAGAGATAAACATCAAGTAATCTAGAAGGAAAACCTGAGAATTAACGAATCATAGTCTAAAGAGATACAGAACGTTATCTGATTATATGAAATTGAAATACTAATTTCCCCATGTATAGAGAAAAAAAATGACCAATTTCCCCGAGGAAGAACAAATATAACTTAGTTTGCCATGCTACTCATGCTTGCTTCCCCACAAAGGGAACTGAAGTTGAACAGAAAGTATGGTGGCGCTCTTGGTGACCCTGTAAGGAGGGGGGCTTGAGACTCCCCAGGCACTGCCACAGGCCTCCTGCCCAGAGGGAGGATGGCAGAGGCTGTGATTTATGAGTCAGAACTGAGAGAATGCTAAACCTAATCCCAAGATATATTTTTTGCCTTTGGATGTATTTCTAAAGTGGCTATCAAAGTTAAGTAGAGAACTTTGTTATCTGTTTTGGTATTTTGTTAAGTTTTGAATATTCAAAAGTAGCTTTTGCTGTGAATACTATTTTCTGTGTATGACAGTTACCTTTTTTGGTGAAGCATATGATAATAAAGATGTTGGCGTATGGGGCCAGTGCTATGGTGTAGTGGGTGAAGTCGCGGCCCTTAGCACCAGCGTCCCATATGCTCCACTTTCAATCCAGCTCCCTGCCGATGTACCTGGGAAGGCAGCGGAAGGTGGTCCAAGTTGCTGGGCTCCTCCCACCCACATGGGAGACCTGGAAGAAACACTTGGTTCCAGGCTTCAGCCCAGCACAGCCCTGGGCTTTGTGGCCGTTTCTGGAGTGAACCAGTGGATGAAGATCTCTCCGTCTCCTTCTCTCTCTCTGTAATTCTGCCTTTCAAATTAGTAATAAATCTTTTTAAAAAAAGGTTTTGATATAAAGAAATTTTAACAGCTATTCACACTTTAAACCCCTCTTGTTTTTTCTTTAGTTGATGATCAACTGAATGTTTGTGTTGATGAAGGTGGATGGGCTTGTCTGGCCAGCAAAGAGAAACTGATTATTTGGAAGATTTCTCTGTCACCTGTTACTAAGGTAACAATTCTTGAGAGAGCTTGAAGGAGGTAGAAGAGAAGCTATCAAGTGGTTCTTACCTTTGACCTTCATTTTCTAGTCACTTGACGGCAGTGATGTGCTTCAGGCTTTATGGGTTAGCATTTCCATAGCAGTATGAAATACCAAGCACATATACACATTTGTGTATTAAAGAAAAGGCTTTCCTCCCGTTAGTAATTTTCTTTTTTTTCTTTTTTAATTTTTTTATAAAGCTTTTATTTAAAGAACATAAATTTCCAAAATACAGCTTATGGATCACAATGGCTTCACCCCCCCCATAACTTCCCTCCCACCTGTAACCCTCCCCTTTCCCGCTCCCTCTCCCCTTGCCTTCACATCAAGATTCATTTTCAATTCTCTTTATATACAGAAGAAGAGTTTAGTATATATTATGTAAAGATTTCAACAGTTTGCCCTCACATAGCAACACAAAGTGAAAAATACTGTCAGAGTACTAGTTATAGTATTAATTCACAATGTATAGCACATTAAGGACAGAGATCCTACATGATATATATTTTTAAATTGATTAATTTTCTATGCAATTTCCAATTTAACATCAAGTTTTTTTTTCATTTTTAATTATCTTTATATACAGAAGATCGATTCAGTATATACTAAGTAAAGATTTCATCAGTTTGCACCCACACAGAAACACAAAGTGTAGAATACTGTTTCAGTACTAGTTATAGCATTACTTCACATTGGACAACACATTAAGGACAGATCCCACATGAGACGTAAGTACACAGTGACTCCTGAAGTTGATTTAACAATTTGACACTCTTGTTTATGGCATCAGTAATCTCCCTAGGCTCTAGTCATGAGTTGCTGAGGCTATGGAAGCCTTTAGGGTTTGCCGACTTTGAACTTATTCCGACAGGGTCATAGTCAAAGTGGAGGTTCTCTCCTCCCTTCAGAGAAAGGTACCTCCTTCTTTGATGGCCCATTCTTTCCACTGGGATCTCACTCACAGAGATCTTTCATTTAGGTCTTCTTGTTTTTCCAGAGTGTCTTGGCTTTCCATGCCTAAAATAGTCTCATGAGCTCTTGAGCCAGATCCGAATGCCTTAAGGGCTGATTCTGAGGCCAGAGTGCTATTTAGGACATCTGCCATTCTATGAGTCTACTGTGTATCTCGCTTCCCATGTTGGATCATTCTCTCCTTTTTAATTCTATCAGTTATTATTAGCAGACACTAGTCTTGTTTGTGTGATCCCTTTGACTCTTAGACCTATCAGTGTGATCAATTGTGAACTGAAATTGATCACTTGGACTAGTGAGATGGCCTTGGTACATGCCACCTTGATGGGATTGTATTGGAATCCCCTGGCATGATTCTAACTCCATCATTTGGGGCATGTCTGATTGAGCATGTCCCAAATTGTACATCTCCTCCCTCTCTTATTCCCACTCTTATATTTCACAGGGATCACTTTTCAGTTAAAATTTAAACACCTAAGAATAATTGTGTGTTAATTACAGAGTTCAACCACTAGTACTAGGATAAAAAAAAAATACTACCATGGATAAAGTATTACATTGTACAACAACAGTCAGGAAAAGAGCTGATCAAGTCAATGTTTCTCATAGTGTCCATTTCACTTCAACAGGTTTCCCCTTTGGTGCTCAGTTATTTGTCGCCTGATCAGGGAGAACATATGATATTTGTCCCTTTGGGACTGGCTTAATTCACTCAGAATGATGTTTTCCAGATTCCTCCATCTTGTTGCAAGTGACTGGATTTCATTGTTTTTGACTGCTGTATAGTATTCTATAGAGTACATGTCCCATAATTTCTTTATTCAAATTTATGCTTTGAATTCCCTGTGATCTTTTGCTGTGAGGTTCCCTTCGTTTACCTTCTTTCATGTTGATGGCTGTGTTTCTGTGTTTCTGTGTGTAACACATCTTTAAGCATCTTTTGCAGGGCTGGACGAGTGGCAACAAATTCTTTCAGTTTCTGTTTGCTGTGAAAGGTCTTTATTTCTCCTTCATTCACAAATGAGAGCTTTGCAGGATATAATATTCTGGGCTGGCAGTTTTTCTCTCTTAGTACCTGGGCTATGTCTCGCCATTCCCTTCTAGCTTGTAGGGTTTCTGATGAGAAGTCAGCTGTGAGTCTAATTGGAGATCCTCTGAGAGTAATCTGATGTTTCTGTCTTGCACATTTTAGGATCTTTTCTTTCTGTTTCACTGTGGTGAGTTTAATTACAACATGTCGTGGTGAGGATCTCTTTTGGTCATGTTTACTAGGGGTTCTATGAGCTTCCTGTACTAGGATGTCTCTGTCCTTCTCCAAAACTGGGAAATTTTCTGCTATTATCTCACTAAAAAGGCCTTCTAATCCTTTCTCCCTCTCCATGCCTTCAGGAACTCCTAGAACTCGAATGTTGGGTTTTTAATAGTATCCTGTAGATTCCCAACAATATTTTTTAGATTTCTAATTTCTTCTTCTTTTCTTTGATTTGACTGTATATTTTCCTGTGCTCTGTCTTCTAAGTTTGATATTCTCTCTTCTGCTTCACCCATTCTATTTGTAAGGCTCTGTAATGTGTTTGTCATTTGATCTATTGAATTCTTCATTTCCTTATGATTTCTCATCACTATCACAGTTTCATGTTCTACTAGTTGTTTCATTTCATTTTGATTCCTCCTTAATATTTCATTTTCATGAGAGAGATTTTCTACCTTGCCCATTAAGGATTTCTGTAGTTCAAGAATTTGTTTTTGAGTACTTCTTAGTGTTCTTATCAATTTTTTGAGATCCGCTTCTTGCATTTCTTCTATCTCATCATCTTCGTAATCTTGAATTGGGGTGCCTTTTCATTTGGGGGTGTCATAATGACTTCCTTGTTCTTGTTACCTCGGTTTTTGCGTTTGTTGTTTGGCATATTGGTTTCTTCACTGTGGTGTTTTTTCTTGTTATACTATGACTAGATAAGTGGACTGTCTGCTTTCAATGGAGCCTTAGAGGCTTGAGATGGGTGTGGCCTGAGAGCTCTGTTTGGTTCCTCAGGGTTGAGGGTGTGCCAAAGGTGACACTCCCAGGTTAGGCGGGGTAAATCTCTCTCTGTTTCTTTCTTTATTTTTGATTCAAAAGGGAAGTAATTCCACATAGCTGAATGGAATTGGGGGTGGTTATCAGGCAAATGATATATCCACAGGAGCCAGAGATCGGAAGGTCTTTCCCAAGGACCACAGAGGGAATCTCTGTGGCCTTCAGTGTGGGTTCAAATTCTCCTGCAGTCTCACCACTGGGCTACCATGGCTACCGAACTGTAGCGTCTCTGGAGAGTACTCACGTGGTGAATTCCGTGAGTTCTCTGCCCCACAGTCTCTTTTTTCACAGTCTCAGTTCATTAGCACCACACATTCATTAGGTTCTAATCTCGTTATTTCACCCCCATGCCCAGAGTCAGGTTTTTCTGCTAGGCTCAGGGCCGGTGCAGACCTGAGGTTGCCCTGCTTATGACATATGTCCAAAATGGCGCCTGCTCTTTGTCTTGCTCACCTTTGAGAGGTGGGCAGAGAGAGAGAAACTCGTGTCCGTATTGGTCACTTTTTTCTTTCTCTCTCTCTCTTCTAGTTAGCCTGGTGAACTTTTCCCCACAGGGTTTCAAGCCTTGTTCGCTCTAGTCTCCTCTCTCCGCTTCCCTGCCTGTGTCTCAGGCTATTGAGGTTCGGCTAACCTTGCATTCCAGCGCTGGTGCGTTGAGTCTGCCGCTGGTGTCCCGAACTGCGGGCTCCCACGCTCTCCTCGAAGGTCCACTGTGAATCACTAGTTCTGGAAGAGTTTCCTCTGCTGTTTCTTCCCCTACTCTTCCTTGAACCTGCAGTATCTCCACTTTTATTAAACTGTCTCTCACCGGACTATCAGTGTGCTGCCTTCCTATTCCGCCATCTTGCTGCCACCCTGTTAGTAATTTTCAAACATCATTTACATTTAATAAAATCAGAGACATTTTTAATGAATATAATGCCAATCAGTTCACTGACTGAAGTCTAAGACTAAATGCTAAGACTAATGCTAAGACTAATGAACTGAGTTTGCTTACTTCTGGGAAGAGAGAACTATGTTTTGTTGATTCTACTAAATAATCCTTAACAAACCAGGACAAATGATGCGGATTGCTGGCTCAGTTCAGAGTTGTCAGCTTCCCACAGGGTTCTCATTTGTGTGTCTTCCATGGCCTCTTTCCGTTTTGTCACACCTTACGCACATTCTCTTGCACCGCATGTTGCTCACTGTGGTGGTGGTATTCCTTTGGGACTTGGGATTCCTGCTCACCCACACTCATCTGCTGGCCTCAGTGCTATGTCGCCTAGGAAGAGAGAATTGTAGTTGGCAGTGGGTGAAGGAGCTGTTCTGAGGACATGCTGTGTCAGCAGAGGGATCCTGATGTGGGACTGGGACTCTTAAGATAATTTTCTGGGCCGGCGCCGTGGCTCAACAGGCTAATCCTCTGCCTTGCGGCGCCGGCACACCGGGTTCTAGTCCCGGTCGGGGCGCCGGATTCTGTCCCGGTTGCCCCTCTTCCAGGCCAGCCCTCTGCTGTGGCCCGGGAGTGCAGTGGAGGATGGCCCAGGTGCTTGGGCCCTGCACCCCATGGGGAGACCAGGAAAAGCACCTGGCTCCTGGCTCCTGCCATCGGACGAGCACGGTGCGCCGGCCGCAGCGTGCCGTCCGCGGCGGCCATTGGAGGGTGAACCAACAGCAAAGGAAGACCTTTCTCTCTGTCTCTCTCTCTCACTGTCCACTCCGCCTGTAAAAAAAAAAAAAAAAAAAAAGATAATTTTCTGGTCAACTCGGTACAGTTACTCTCTGGTCAGACAAACACCAGACAAATCTAGACTAGGCCAGGAAAGTTCCAGAAGAAGCCTAAACACGTCTCTTAACATTGGCTATCTTAGCTCGGGAGTGGATTGGATTGACATCGATCTATTCTTCATTCTAGCCCTTGCATTTTCCTCATTCTGTATCATCAGATACTTTGCTGTAAAATTACCGAAAGCCTGATGAAAAAGAGATGTGAGGAGAAAGAATATTTATAAAATGGTGTTTCCAGCAATGAATGACATTATGTATATATGTAGAGGCTGAGAAAGGATGCTTGTTCAAATATTATATTTGTGAGTGTGTATTTTGCCTGGAGGTTGGGAAGTTCCCATCCCGTGTTGGAGCACCCCGGCTTGAGTTCCATCTCTGGCACACAATTCCAGTGTCCTGCTGATGCACGCCCTGGTAGGCAGCAGGGCATAGACCAGTGGCTGGGGCTCCGCTGCTGAGGTCGGAGATCTGGATTGAGTTTCTGGCTCCTAGCTTTGGCCTGTCCTCACCTGCCTGAGCCCCTGCCGCTGGGAGTATTTGGGGGTGAACTGGCAGATGGAAGATGTCTGTCTGCCTATGTTTCTCAAATAAAATCAATAATAAGTATTTGAGAAGTTGGATTTGATATGAAAGATTTTCTGTTTGGGTTTTTCCTACAGTTATCTATTTGCAAAGAACTTGCTGCCACCTAGTGGCAGTCTTGGTGGCTCTGTCTTATTCTGCCACCCCGGGGAAGCACATTCTACTTTTGAAATAAAAAATTCTTAAAATAAGGCTATTCTAAAGTTGGAGGAATCATCCCGCCTGATTTGGAAACATAAAGCTGCAGAAATCAAGACACTAAGCAAAGAGATAGAAAGTGGAACAGAACAGAGGGTACAGTTACAGACCCCCACAACAGTGCCTAGTTGATCTTTGAGAAGACGTGAAAACAATTCAGAAGTGGTGAAAACAATTTCAGTAAGTGGTGTTGAAACAGTTGTTCATCATAGTTTTCTTTTTTTTAAATACTTGTTTATTTATTTGAAAGGTGGAATTACACAGGAAAGGAGAGTGAGAGAGAGAGAGAGGCCTTTCATCCGCTGGTTCACCCCCCAGTTGACCGCAGCTGGCCGGAGCTGCACCGATCTGAAGCCAGGAGCCAGGAGCTTCCTCCAGGTGGGCTCCAGGGCCCAAGCACTCAGGCCGTTTTCCACTGCTTTCCCAGGCCATAGCAGAGAGCTGGATCAGAGGTGGAGCAGCTGGCGCCCATATGGGATCTCGACACTGCAGGCAGTGGCTTCACCTGCTCCGCCACCATGCCAGCCCCCATCCATAGTTTTAAAAAATGAGTTTTCTCCTAAACTTCATGCGCTATACAAAGATTAAATTAAAATGGATCATAGATCTGATTGTAAAATGTAAAACTGTAAAACTTTTAGAAACAAATATAGAGAGGCCGGTGCTGTGCGTAGTGGATAAAGCCGCTGCTTACATTGCTGGCATCCCATATGGGTGCCAGTTCCAGTCCCAGCTGCTCTGTTTCTGATCCAGCTCTCTCCTATGGCCTGAGAAGGCAGTGGAAGATGGCCCAAGTCCGTGGGCCCCTGCACCCATGTGGGAGATCCAGAGGAATCTCCTGGCTCCTGGCTTCGGATTAGCTTAGCTCTGGCTGTTGCTGCCATCTGGGGAGTGAACCACTATATGGAAGACTCTCTCCCTCTGCCTCTCTGTAACTCAGTAGCACATAGAAATAATGCTAGAATCATTTTTTTTTTATTTGACAGAGTTAGACAGTGAGGGAAAGAGACAGAGAGAAAGGTCTTCCTTCCGTTGGTTCACCCCCTAAATGGCTGCAACAGCCAGCGCTGTGCCAATCTGAAGCCAGGAGCCAGGTGCTTCTCCTGGTCTCCCATGTGGGTGCAGGGCCCAAGCACTTGGGCCATCCTCCACTGCGCTCCTGGGCCACAGCAGAGTACTGGACTGCAAGAGGAGCAACTGGGACAAGAACCCAGCGCCTGTATGGGATGCCAGTGCCACAGGCGAAGGATTAACCTAGTGAGCCATGACGCCAGCTGAGAATCATATTTTTTTTCTTAAGATTTAATTATTTGAAAGAGATAGAGCTCTTTCATCCACCAGCTCACCTCCCAGATGGCTGCAGAAGCTGGATCTGGGCTAGGCCAAAGCCAAGAGGTAGGAGTTTCTTCTGGATTTTCCACATGGGTAGCAGTGGCCCAAGCACTTGGACCATTCTCCACTGCTTTCCCAGGCCATCAGCAGGGAGATGGATTGGAAGTGGAGCAGCCAGAATATGAACCAGCACCCTCATGGATTTTCCCAGCTGTGCTACAATGCTGGCCCCCAGTCTTAGAATCTTTAACTTCAGGGGCTGGCGCCATGGCTCATGCTTCACGTGTGGGTATCAGGGACCCTGGTACTTGGCCATCAGTGGGAATAATGGAGAGACTGATACTGCCTCCTGGGGTGTGCATTCGCAGGAAGCTGGATAGGAAACAGAGCCAGCATGGGAACTTGGGCTCCGGATATGGCATGCAGGCACTAACCCGAACACCCACACTCCGGTGGTGCTTTTCAGTCTGAGGACAAGTCTGGATATGGTAAGACAGTAACCTATGTTTATAAAAATCATGAATTTCAATGCAGTGAGCCTCACCGCAACACATTTGATTCCTTAAAGCTAAACATACTTTGAAGCGTGAAGTAGCTGCCTGGCCGGTGAGTGGTTGCTTCCCCTTCACAGTGAGCAGGACATGGCACACCTTTCCCTAGGTTGTATTGTAAATTGGAAATGGAAGATCACCAAACTCCGGTGAACAGTGGGTGTTTAACCAGCCAATGTGGATGTCATGGAAGTTATCAGGTACATTGTAGTTAGACTACACGTCATCAAAAATAAAGACTCAAAGCTAAAGCTATCCCAAAGCAAGTGCAGAATGATTACAAATGCTTGAGAAATTGATTGCAGACTTAACATCCTGAGTAAAGGGTGAAAGGCAGTAATACATCTTTGAAAAGTAGAGATAATGATAACTGCCCACATAAGATTTCATACCTTACTCAACTACCGTCAAGAGTGAGGAAACGATAGACCACACAGCTGTACCATCAATGCACTCTAAGCAAATTGTTGAGGTAGTGATATGTTAATGTATATATACTAAAACCTACACATTTGGAAGCATATATATAGACTTCAAGTCAGCGGAAGAAGAAACAAAGGAGATCAGAAAAGAAATATATTGGAAAAGCAAAATATCAAAATACAAAGATGAGAAAATAATTTCAAATGTGTCAATAATCAATTTTTAACTTTTATTTAATAAATACACATTTCCTAGGTACAGCTTTAGGAATATAGCAGTTCTTCCACTCATGCTCGCCCTCCCACCTCTACTCCCATCCCACCCCTACTCCCTCTCCCATCCCATTCTTCATTAAGATTTTAATAGTTTGCACCTACACAGACACACAAAGTATAAAGTACTATTTGAACTAGCTTTACTATTCTTTAATATTAATATTAATAATTAATATTAATTCAATATTAATAATAGAGGTGGGAGGGAAGGGGAAAAGGGAGGAAGGGAATATCATTAGATTAATTTAATATTATTAATAATAGAGGAGGGAAAGGGAAAAGGAAGGAAGAGAATATTATGTTCTTGCAATTGTATCTACAAATCACACTGAATTTGGTTTAAAAAATAATTAAAATTTTAAAATGTAAAAGTGTAAAAAAGTAAATAAATAAAATTCTGGGGCCACGTCGTGATGTAGCACGTTAAGCCACCACCTGCATTGCTGGCTCTCATATGGCTGCCAATTCATATCCCGGCTGCTCCACTTCCCATCCAGCTCTCTGCTGATGGCCTGGAAAAGCAGTGGAAGATGGCCTAAGTGCTTGGGACCCTGCAGCCGTGTGGAAGACTCAGAAGAAGCTCCTGGCTATAGATTGGCTCAGCTCAGCCTTTGCAACCATTTGGGAAGTGAACCAGTGATGGAAGACATCTCTCTCTGTAACCATGCCTCCCAAATAAATAAAAACCTCTAAAAAAGGAAAAAAAAAAAAAAAAACTTTGCAAATAGAAGAAAATAGTAGAGAAAACATCTAAATTAAATCAGATAACAAAAAAGAGTGAATCGGTAAGTCCAAAATTAGTATTTTAGAAAAAACTAAAAATTGTATAATATTTTCATCATTATCAACAAACATATGGTAAATATATAAAACACATTAGGGATAGAAAATACCTGCAGAAATTGCAGAAGTCAAGATAGAACATGATGAACAAGATTATCTCAATGTATTTAAAAACCTAGATGAAATGAATTTTCTAGAAGAAAACATGCTGCATTTGACACAATAAAAAAAATAGAAATTGCTAGAGAAAATTAAGTTGTTATTCAAAAATCTCTCCCACTTCACAAAGGACCCCAGGCACAGTTGGACAGACCAGTATCTGCAAAGAAAAGATAATGTTTATTTTGTACCAATATTACTATTCTCAAACAAGAGAGAACAGGTCAGTTATTTTTATGAGTTGAATATATTTATACCCAGAGCAGATAAAAATAGTTCAGGGAGAAAAAAAAACTGTAAATAAAACTTAGAAGAAAAAATGTAAATAAAGTACTTGAAAATAGTCCCTTTACTCAGAAAAAAAATTAGAAAATGTAAGTACAACCCAACATTAACAGATTAAAGGCGATCATAATTACCAGCTCAATAAGGAAAAAATATCACCAGGTAAAAATTAACCATCAAATTGTTACAAAAACTCTCAATACCTGCATATTTATGCTTTATTGACTTGACAAATGTTCAATGAATGTCACAATTTATGAAGACTCTAGAAATTCTCCTATTAGGCTCCCCTGTTACAACACTTGAAATCTACACCAGCACAGTCAGAAGCAGGAGACAGGGGACTGTTAAGCCACCACCTGCGATGCCAGCATCCGTATGGGCGCCAGTTCAAGTCCTGGCTGCTCCGCTTCCAGTCCAGCTCTCTGCTAATGCTCCTGGGAAAGCAGAGGGAGATAGCCTGGTACTTGGGCCCCTGCCACCCACATGGAAGACCTGAATGGAGTTTCAGGCTACTAGCCCAGCCGCAGCCTTTGTGGCCATTTGGGTAGTGAATCAGTGGATGAAAGATCTCTGTGTCTTCCTTTCTCTATACCTCTTGTCTTTCAAATTTATAAATCTATGTTAAAAAGTAAGAAAGAATGACCAGTTAAGTGTTGAGGTATGTTACTGTTTAAGTGTAAATTATTACCATTACTGTATCAGGTTAGCCTGGGAGGTCCTGTCTGCTAGTGTATATGCAAGACCCCTCCCAAATGTTATTGATTATGAAGAAATCCCTTTCATCTCATGAATGGAGCTGCCTTGGATCCGCCTCTCTGACACAGAGGGAAGCCTGCACCTGCTCTTCTATGTCATTGGACATTTGTAGCAAGGAATGAGCTCTTCATTTCCCTTCAGTTTAGACCTATTTGCACTTGATGTAGGAGGCAGTTTACAAAATGCTCAACCTGACTTATTACTGTGATTGATCCAACAATTTGGGAGAAGGTGTTTGGCACCTCACTGAGGTCAGCACAACGTTTTCTAGAAATCACCCTACACTTTGACAGACTCTTGAAAGTCAAGTCACATCAAAACTAAGGTTCTGAGCCATCTGTCAAAGACATTTGCTGATGACTATGTTAATGCCTACAAGAGGGTTTTGAGCTGTCTTTCATGGATGCCTCCTGGAAGCTATTTTTTTTTTTTTTCAGAAAAATAGCTTTCATCCATTGGTTCATTCCCCAAATGGCTCCAATGACCAGAGCTGGGCCAATCTTAAGCCAGGAGCCAGGAGCTGCTTCTGGGTCTCCCATGCAGGTGCAGGGTCCCAAATGCTTGGTCCATCTTCTATGCTTTCCCAGGCCATAGCAGAGAGCTGGATCAGAAATAAAGCAGCCAAGACTCAAACAGATGCCCATATGGGATGCTGGCACCACAGGTGGAGGATTAACCTACTGTGCCACAGCACCAGCCCTCTGAATGAAGAACTTTAAATAGGTGTTAAACTGAAGGAAATATTTCCTTGCTTTGGGCAATGATTCTTTAACATATGAAAAAAAAAATAACCTATTCTCATTATTTTACATCTTTATAACCACAAGATGGCACCAGTTTCCCCATTTTAAAAGTTTGTACATAATCATTTTTCCTTTCAACATTTTTTTTTTCAAGATTATAAACCAGTGGGTAAGATTTGATTACAACCATTCCTCAAATAGGGACTCGTAGACAGTAAAGTTGGAATGAATGCATCAAATCAGAATCTTTAAGTGGAATCCGATTTGCATTTTGCATTGTTTCTATTATGGGTAGCAGAAGTGGCTCCATATAAAGTGGGAGTTTTCATAACCTTGTTCATAAGTAAGTTACAGAGGAAGTTTCAAACTCAAAGCCACATCTTAGCAATAGAATGAGTCTTCTATGCTGCCAGGGAAATCTCAGCATAAGGCATTCTCAGCGGACCAAAATATGAAGTCTTCAAGTACAAAATATCAAGTCTTCAAGTACAAACAAAGGCTAATGGCCGTTGTTGACTCATGAAAATGTTCAGAGACCACCCTTTCCTCCTAGCCAGGAGGATCAGGACAGAACACGACAGGTGGGAAGCAGAAAAACATCCTGATCTCAGAATGCTGGTCCAAGAGAGAATTAACTGGGGGTGGAATTCACAGGAAGCAAATAATAGAAACTCTTCTTAGGTCAGGAACAAAGTATGTTTGTTTCACTCCTGAAATTTACATGAAACCATATGCATCTCAGAATCTTCCAGCAAGTTAACAGGAGAAGGTGATGGGACTGTGACTTGATTTCAAAATATTTGTGTGAAGATGAAATAGGCCATTAGTTGGGTGGAAAATCTGCAAATATTGTTGAAAAGAGTATTGAAATTGTAGATTATGCTCATCCAGTACTTACCGGGAAAGAAATTATGTAATGCACTAGCCTCTTATTCATAGCATTACTAACAAATTTTTGGCAAAAGACCACAGCAATGTTTTTCTTCTTAGCATACCCCATCTGTATAATGTGAGATAAAGGAAACTTTTTTTTTTGGTAAGTTATTGCATTTGTTTCTAAAACATCAGGATTCATCTTTAAATACCTTTGCTAATCGGGGAGATGAGTGATATTTCTAGGTCAGCAATCTGAAAAATGGGTAAGACTTTGTCCGCTCATTGACTCTTGACCCGAGCAGCAAGTCTACTCACACATCATTTCCGTGAAAGTTGATGAAAGACGCAGGTGCACTCTCAGAGAGACTATCTAGTGGCTGTTATTTGAATAACATCGTAACAGGCCACTTTAGAGACATCAGCAGCAGGGCTCAGAGACAAGCTGAGAAGGCAGAGCATCACTCGCTACGTGGGCATGTATTTGTAAGATTTCATTACTTGTGGGAGTTCAGAGAAATAAAATATTTAGAGAAGATCATTTTTTGGGACAATAACCCAGGAAAAAGAAAAATGAGAAGTAAAATCTTGAAGTTGCAGGAGATTTAGGAATCCAATTCGGTTTTACAGGGCTGTGTGTGTGCTTGTGTGTGTGTGTGCCTTATGTGAATCTGCTACCTTTATTGGTAACAGCTACCAAAAAATTAGGCAAACCTACTAAAATTGTCTTGGGCTCAACTAGTTTTATTACAAATATCTGTTTCTTTAATAAATGATTTTTGCGAAACCCTCAACAGCTTCACCATAGCCTGAAATTGATTCTTGGCTCAAGATTTAGTTGGCTTTAGGTTTTTATTGAGTAGCTGTATGTTTTTCCTATTAACATTTCTTTTATGATTTCCATAGCTGTTTAACACCTGGAGTGTAGTTCTCATTTTTGAGGAAGGAGACCTTCTTCTTTCTTTCAAGTTCTTTTAAAATCATGACCTTGATGATTTCCGTCGTCATGTTAGTGATGGCAGTTATTGTTCCAATAATTTGGAAGTCCCCTGGTCTTATTCGTCCTGAAGCTTTGGCACACTTCCTTTTGTTGGACCAACATTACAGCAGAGGAAGAAACACACTCTGCTGGTCTGAATCCATTAAGGAAGTCTCTGCATATCTGGTGTACCTGCACAAAACACAATCACCAAGTTTCCTTCAACACATTATCCCCTACTTGTACCAAATCTCCCTCTTGGTAGATTCTGGATTTTTTTATATCTCAAAAAATTAGTCTGCTTCCATGTGCTTTGTCTACTACACTGATCCTTCACAAATACTTAGGGGACAGACATCACATCAGGGGTGAGAAAAATGTACCAATGGTTGGATTTTGATGTCACCTTATGGAATGCTTTTATTTTTCTCCTCTGAACCCTTTGAAAAAGATAGTTCTACATAAAAAAATTTTAATGACTCTTGCAAGCACAAAGCTTTTTAACACACCAGAATGCGCCTAAGATCTGGAGGGCTTGGTTAGAATGCCTGGTCAGTGAAGACTTTTGTTATGGCAAAATAATGAGATTTAGGTTATTTTTTTATTACAAAATCTCCCTTGGAATATCAGTTCCTTTATTGGTTTTGCACTTGCTGAATACTAAAATCCTTACAGAACACTTAAATAGAATTAATTCTGTTAAAATAATTAAGTATATAATTTATCATTCAAAGTCAGTTTCTTTGGTAATATCCAGAATGTTAATGCTGACTCTGAGCCATTTTAGAAGAGAGTGAAATGCTAATTATGACTGATGATTTGAAGGGGACTGTGCTTCCTTTACCCTAGCATGCTCTGCAGGTTAATACACGTAAGTGTTTATAAGAAGGCATTTTCACTTCCCCCAGCTGGGCCACATACTGCAGCGGTCAGGTCCTGCCTTTGTACCCACACATTTGTGTGTGTCTTCATGGACACGTTTAGCTAGAACTCGCCTTATCTTGAAGTTCGGGGTGATTGCTGTTATGTGGAAAGTGAACATTTGGTTCATAACAACTTGCTGGTGTGTGGAAATTTTGCACCAAAGTAAACTTATTTGGGGGCAGGCATTGCGGCGCAGCAGGTTACGCTGCCACCTTCCAGGCCAGCAGCCTAGCTGAGCCCTGGTTTGGGTCTTGGCTGTGCCACTTCTGATCCAGCTCCCTGCCAATGCACTTGGGAGTGCAGCGGAAGATTGCCCAAGCGCTTGGGCCCTCTACCTACTTGGGAGAGCCAAATGCAGGTCCTGGCTCCTGGCACCCACCTCGGCAGGCCCTGGCCATTGTAACCATTTAGGGAATAAACTAGTAGATGGGAGACCTCCTCTCTCTCTCTCACTCTGCCTTTCAAACAAGTGGTAAATAAATCTTTCAAAAAATAAACTTATTTTCATTCCATTTTCCATGTGTTGGAGGGCCCTGGTAGATATCTGTCTCTTTTGCTATTGCCTTGAAAGCTTATTTACTTTGTTACAGAAAAAAACAAAACTTAAGGAGATTTAAGAGCCCAATGAGGCAATCGCATGAACATTTAGAGCATTACATTTCTATTAACGTGTTAAGAGGGGAAAGGGGAATTTGCAAATATTTCTCCATATGGACTGGAGAAAACCAAACTTGAATAATGAAGTCATGAAGCTGAGCAGGAAAGCAGTCAGTGAGGGCACTTGTGTTTCCGGCCATGAGGAGGCGGCAATAGGGAGAAAGCCGATCTTACCATACACAGCTGGCCAGAAAGCACCAGAAACTGGAGAACACACAGCGAACACTCGTGACTTCTGCAAGAAAGGACTCGATTGAGAACGCTGTAGGCAGCCTGGCTTTCTACACGGAGTTGTGTTCCAGACTGAAGAATGGGAAGGTGAGTGCAGGCACAGTGTGACGCTGTCTTTAAGTTGAGGAGTTAGAGCAGAGGCCAGGGGTGCTGGCAACCCAGGTCTGTTACCAGACACACACACAAACACACACACACAGATCTTTAATTTTTTAAATTAGAAATTAAATTTAAAAATTAAAATTGCAGACAGAAGCCTTTTTCTTCTGGGTTCTCTTCCCCGAATGCCTACAACAAGCCAGGGCTGGGCCAGGCCAAAGCAGGAGCCAGGATCTGGGTCTTCCATGTGGGTGGCGGGGGCCCCCAGTCCTGGAGCCATCATCTACTACCAGGGTGCACGTTAGCAGGAAGCAGAAGTGCACACGACACTGCAACCCAAACACTCTGATAGGAGATGCAGGCGTCCCAAACGGCGGTTTAACCGCTGTGCCAGCTGCTTGTGTGTGGCCATTCCAGAATTTGCCACTAAAAGCAATCTTATCAGTAACCACAAGGTGGCACCCGTTTTCTGTTTTTAAAGCTAAGGTAAAGTGAACTGAGGATTCCTTTTGTCTTTTGGCTTATGCAGGGTTCCAACCCCGGTGATAGCTACTTCCTGAATTTATCCTAATGAGCTGTAAGCCGAGTGTCATCTATGCCATGTTTAACGCTTGCATATGGAGTAAGTGAGCTGAGAATTCCATTTGTTGAACCATATGCATAGTAGAGAGAGAATGGCTTAGCTGCCCTCCTAAACTTTTTTCCTTTTGAAGATTTATTTTCTTTATTTGAAAGAATTACAGAGAGAGGTAGAGCCAGAGAGAGCGAGGGAGAGGTCTTCCATCCATTGGTTCACTCCCCAGATGACCGCAATAGCCAGACCTGAGCTGATCCCAAGCCAGGAGCTAGGAGCTTCATCCAGGTCTCCCACATGGGTGCAGGGGCCCAAGCACTTGGGCCATCTTCTACTACTTTCCCAGGCCATAGCAGAGAGCTGGATCAGAAGTGGAGCAGCCAGGATTCGAACCGGTGCCCATATAGGATGCCAGTGCTGCAGGCTAGGGCTTTAACCCGCTGCGCCACAGTGCCGGCCCCTCTCCTAAACATTTAAGATGAAATGTCAGAGTGAGAGTGTTCACAGGAGCTGGACAGTGGACCAGATACAAACTCAGGGCCTCTCCCTGCTCATCTTCATGGTTTCCGTCTTTTCTCATCTACCCATTTCAGCTTTTCTTCCCTTCCTTTCTTCCTTGTTGGAAGTTTAAAAAGCATTGATGTTTCTCTTTAATAACCACGTGCCATAGAACATTATCAAGTCGCTCAGTTTTCTATTTCTGGGTTGCAGATAGAAAGTTCAAGAGGGGCGGGCATTCGGCGTAGTGGTTAGCATGCTGTTCAGGGCACTCAGACCTCACATCACAGTGCATGGGCTCAGCTCTGTGCCCCTGCTCCAGCTTCCTGCTAATGCGAATCTGGGGAGGCAGCAGGTAGCGCCTTAAGTAGGTGAGTCCCTGCCACCCAACTGAGGGGACCCCGAGGGAGCTCTTGGCTTCTGTCTGTCAGCTTCCCCCAGCCCTAGCTGCTGTGGGCATTTGGGGAGCAAACCAGTGGATGGAAGATATATTCTCTCTCTCTCTCTCTCTCTCTCTCTCTCTCTCTCTCTCAGATTTAACAGATTGTATCCGATGTTGAGAAGAGCTCTACAACTACGATGTGAATAACATTGAGAAATAAAGTGATGAAGGGACTAAAATCAAGAGCAACAGGATCTCCCCTGAGTATGGGGAGAAGGGAATGTGTTCCTATTGTGCAGATAACTACTGCTGTGCAGGGTAGACCCGTGATGGCCTCCCTTGAATCTTGGCTCCTAGGATTCCTGATCTTTGTGATCTGCCCATCCCCAGCAAGTCCCCGCAACTCTGGGCTTGGCCATGTGACTCACTTGGTGTGGTGGGGCTCAGCAGTTGGGGACTGTGTGGAAACGAGACAAAGCTGGCTCCTACAGATGCTAGAAAGTTCTTCCTTTTATTCATGAATGAGTTAGAGTTTATCACATTGTGTGTGGATCATTAGAGCATGTGGATTGTTCCTCAAGCTGTGTATTTAGCAAGTAGTATTGCTAGGTTTTCCAACCTTAAAAATGCTAGAAAATTATAATGTGAGAATATTATGTGTATTCAGTTTACTAATAGTTTATCTAATAATTTTCATCCATTTTAAAGAACAGGTCATCAAAGAAGGAGGTACCTTTCTCTGAAGGGAGGAGAGAACTTCCACTTTGACTACGACCCTGTCGGAATAAGATTGAAGTCGGCGAACTCAAAAGGCTTCCATAGCCTTGGCAACTCATGACTAGAGCCTAGGGAGATTACTGATGCCATAAACAAGAGTGTCAAATTCTTAAGTCAACAACAGGAGTCACTGTGTACTTACGTCTCATGTGGGATCTGTCTTTCATGTGTTGTCCAATGTGAAGTAATGCTATAACTAGTACTGAAACAGTATTTTACACTTTGTGTTTCTGTGTGGGTGCAAACTGACGAACTCTTTACTTAGTATATACTGAATCGATCTTCTGTATAAAAAGATAATTGAAAATGAATCTTGATGTGAATGGAATGGGAGAGAGAGCGTGAGATGGGAGGGGTGCAAGTGGAAGGGAAGTTATGGGGGGGGGGGAAGCCATTGTAATCCATAAACTGTACTTTGGAAATTTATATTTACTAAATAAAAGTTAAAAAAATTTTTTCATCCATTTTACAGTTTAGATTGACCTGTAATTTTCTTTTATTGTCTAACTTGGCTATCAAAGTTAAATGAATCCCAGTAAAAAACTGGATAGATTTCTCTCTTTTTCTATGCTCTGCAAGAATGTCATTTATTTATTTTAAAGTCAGAGAAAGAGAGGGAGAGACAAAGAGAGAGAGCGAGCAAGCTTCCATTCTCTGGTTCACTCCCCATATGACCAAAATGGCCAGCATTGGGCCAGGCTGAAGCCAGGAGCCAGGAGCTTCTTCCAGGTCTCCCACATAGGTGCAGGGGCCCAAGCACTTGGGCCATCCTCTGTTGATTTTCTCAGGCCATTAGCAGGGAGTTGGATTGGAAGTGGAGGAGCCGAGACTCGAACCAGCACCCATACATAATGCTGACATTGTAGGCAGTGGCCTTACCTGCTATGCCACAATGCTGGACCCATGTTCTGTGCAAGAATCTTTTTTTTTTACAGATTTATTTATTTGAAAGGCAGGGTAACAGAGAGAGAAGGGAGAGACAGAGAGAGAAATCTTCCATCTGCTGGTTTACTCCCCAGTTCTGTGCAACAAACCCATCTGGGCCAGGCCAGAGCAAGGAGCTGGGAAATCCATGCAGGAAGTTTTGTAAGACAAGGACATCCTGTTACTTGAAAGACTGCTGAATCTCTCCTGTGAAATCATCTGGTTCTGGTGACTTTAAGAAATGGAAAACCTTAGCAACCAACTCCATTTCTTTGATAGTATCGGGTAGGTCAAGGTTTTTAGTTCGTCAGCCAATTTTGATCACTTATATTTTTCTAAAAATGTGTTATATCATTTGTTTTCAAACTAATTGTCACTTTTCCATGGTTGTGTAAGATTAAAAATTCTGTTCTTTATCTGTACTTTATGGTATTTTTTCCATTCTTAGCATTGATTTGTGTGTGATCTCTTTTTTCCTTAATCAAGCTAAGCTTTTTCTATTTTCTAGTCTTTTAAGAAAACCAGGTTTTGATTTTGTAGTTTCACTCTATTTTAAAATTCTTTGATCTTTCTCTTTATTAATTTCTACCTTTGCCTTCATTTCCTTCCTCCAATTTTCTTTGTTCTTTTTTCTAACTGCTTCTTGTTTTATAGTAAATGTGCTCAGAACAATGAGTTTTCACTGAGTCCTATGTTAACTCCATGCTATAGGTTTTGATGTGTAGTGTTCTAGTGATGTAGTTTCAAAATTTTAACAATTTCCTTTATAAGTTTCTTCTGTATCCCATGAATTATTTTGAAGTAGAATCATTTCTAAAGCAATTGGTGTTTCTTGATTACATTTTATTTTTATTATATTATTGTCAGAAAGTGGTCTATATGATGTCAATTCTTCGGAATTTGTTGAGATGTCTTCTTGTTCAATATACGGTCATTTTTAAAAGTATGTATGTACTTGAATATAATAGAAATTTGAGCAGAAAGCTGTTTTTTCCATATATGTGCAATCCATTTCTGTATCTTGGAAATTTTGCCTGATTTTACTACCAATTTCAGAGAGGGAGGGAGGAAGGGATGGAGGAAAGGATGGAGGGAGAGAGAGAGAAGAGACGCTCCCACCGTAGCCATGGATCTGTCGACTTGTTCTTGCAGCCCCTTAAATGTGCCTGGAGATAGCTCCTTTTTCAATGTCAGATGTCTTCACCTCGTTAATTGTCTGACACTCAAAAAGAGATCACTGTATCAAGCTCTGATTATTTTCGCGTATGTTTCTAAGCCTCTATTTTTATGCATTTGGTATTGTTTTGTTTTTGGTGTGTCTCATTAGCACAAGATTTTTTTTAAAAAAAGTTTGTCTCTTAATGGATGTTTTCAACCCATTTCAGTTTTTTCCATGATTTACATTTTTGACTTATTTCTATTCTTATTTTTTGTTTATCATACTTTTATCTCCAGCTGCTTTCTCTATTGTTATTCTTTGCTCCTTTAATTGGATTTGTATTTTATTTAAACCCAATATTTACTTGAAGAAGTTACTGTTAAATTTTCAACAGATAATGTCAGCTTCACACTTCTCTAACAAGTTCTCAAATTAATTAGTAACTGTGTTCTCTTCTCAAAGGAACAAACAACACTTATATTTTTATTTCTTTTTGAGAAACCCTGCCATGAACTTCCATGTTATTATCTAGAATTTAAATTCCATTCTGATTTTTAAATTCATTCATTAAAATTTTGTGTTTATGTTTTTCACACTTAATGCTTAGGCCAGTTTAGCAGTATATTTTTCTTTTTATTTCTTTTATTTATTTTTTTATTTTTGACAGGCAGAGTGGACAGTGAGAGAGAGAGACAGAGAGAAAGGTCTTCCTTTTGCCGTTGGTTCACCCTCTAATGGCCGCCGTGGCCGGCGCATCGTGCTGATCCGAAGCCAGGAGCCAGGTGCTTCTCCTGGTCTCCCATGGGGTGCAGGGCCCAAGCACTTGGGCCATCCTCCACTGCTCTCCCGGGCCACAGCAGAGAGCTGGCCTGGAAGGGGGGCAACTGGGACAGAATCCGGTGCCCCAACCGGGATTAGAACCCGGTGTGCTGGCGCCTCAAGGCGGAGGATTAGCCTGTTGAGCCGTGGCACCGGCCAGCAGTATATTTTTCAAATTGATTTCCTCGCGATTGCATTTCCCTCTTTCCTCCTTGAATCATTTTTATTGCTGCTGGTGTGCATCCTTCAGTAATTTCTTCCCAATGTCGGTGAAGAGTAAAGGCTTGCTTTTTTTCATATCTGGATATGCTTTATCTTTCTTCTTCAATGACCATTCAGAATTCTTTTCTTCAGGTATACTGGAGATCATTCCTCACTATTTCTTGACATTTATTTTTGCTTATGTTTCTGGATTTCAACAGATTTACATTTTTGACTTATTTTTATTCTTATTTTGGCTACTAACAGCCATTTTTTGCAGGTAATATATCATTGTTTAATGGAGCCTTTCAGTATTTTTCTCTGTGTTCTGAATACACTGATGTTTCACTATGAACTCCCCATTTCTAGTTTTTAAATAATATATTAAGCTGAATACATATAGAGTTATTTGTTGTGAGGAGTTTTTTTTTTTTTTTAAGGATTCTTCTATTTGAAAGTCAGAGTTACAAGAGAGAGGAGAAGCAGGGGGAGAGAGAGAGAGAGAGAGAGAGAGAGAGAGAGATTTTCCATCCACTGGTTCACTCCCCAGTTGGCTGCAACCGCCGGAGTTGGGCCGATCCGAAGCAAGGAACGAGGAGCTTCTTCTGGGTCCCCCACGTGGTTTCAGGGGCCCAAGGCCTTGGGCCATTTTCTACTGCTTTCCTAGGCCATAGCAGAGAGCTGGATCAGAAGTGGAGTAGCCGGGACTCGAACCAGCATCCATATGGGAGGCCAGCCCAGCAGACAGCAGCTTTACCCACTATGCCACAGCGCTGACCCCAAGGAATTATCTTCTTTCAAACAGTTGATACTTGAAAGGTAGAGACAGACGGACAAACAACGATCTTCTGTCTGCTGGATGACTCCCGTTATACCCACAGCAGCCAAGGCTAGACCAAACTGAAGCCAGGAGCCTGGAACTCAACCCAGGTCTCCTGCATGGGAGGCAGGGACCCAGGTACTTCAGCCAGGGATTTTTAGATAGTCAACCAACTTTAGGTGACTATTATGTTCTAAGCATTTTATAAGCACTAGTGTATTCTTCTGAACAACTTAGAAACTAGGTAGTGTTATCATACTTAGTTTACAAGTGAAAGAAAAGCACAGAGAAAGTAACTTGGCCAAAATTTCAGCTGGTAGAATAAAGCCAGGATTCAAACATATCTCTTTCTAGAGCTCATTTCTTTTGTTTTAATCATGTATTTATTTATTTAAAAGGCAGAACAACAGAGTGTGAGAGATAGAATAGAGATATTCCACCTCCTGATGCATTCCCTTGAAGAGCTGAAATGTCCAGGGTTGAGCCAGGCTGAAACCAGGAGCCTGGAACTCCATCCAGGGCCGTCACATTGGGGACAGAAGCCCAAGAACTTGGGCCTTCCTCTGTTGCTTGTCTAGGCACACATTAGCAGGAAACTGGATTGGAAGCAGAGGAACTGTTACTCCAATGGGCAGATATGTGATGCTGTCGTTGCAAGAGCTGGCTTAAGCTGCTGTTCCACGCCATCCCCTAGATTGCCTTCTTTCTTCTTTTTAAAAAAACATTTACTTATTTATTGGAAAGGCAGAGTTACAGAGAGGCGGGGGGGTGGGGGGATCTTCCATCTACTGCTTCACTCCCCAGATGGCCACAACGGCTGGAGCTGAGCCAATCTGAAGCCAGGAGCCATGAGCTTCTTCCAGGTCTCTTATGCAGTGCAAGGGCCCAAGGACTTGGGCCATCTTCTAATGCTTTCCCAGGCCATAGCAGAGAGCTGAATCAGAAGTGGAGCAGCCAAGACTTGAACCGGAGCCCATATGGGATGCCGGCACTGCAGGTGGTGGCTTTACCCGCTGCACCACAGCGCTGGCCCCTAGATTTCATTCTTTTAACCATTGTATTTTTATACTTTCTGCAAAGTTCAGTTTCTCTACTTTCCATTTCCAGGATTTATGGTGATTTTCCTTCATATCTGTCTATTCTTGTTGCAGAATATCCTGTTCTTATTGCATAGATGCCATGTTCTCTTTGACAGCACTTTGTGTTGATTTTAATGTTATTTTCAAATTTCATGTTGTTCTTTCATGGTACAGAGTTTATTTCTTGTTCTTTGCAGCTGTGTTAACTCATGTTGTCTAGGGAAACTTTGCCCACAGAGGTTCTGTTAGTATTTCCAAGGTGTCCTTGGATTTCCCATATAAACTGTATTTTTTTTTAAAACTTACCTATGTATTTGAAAGATAGAGTCACAGGGAGAAAGGAAGAAGACAGAGAGAGAGAAAGAGATCTTCCATCCATTGATTCACTCCCCAAATGGCTGCAATGACCAGGGCTGGGGTGGGCCAGAGGCAGAAGCCAAGAGC
This sequence comes from Sylvilagus floridanus, assembly GCA_949820135.1. Lineage (NCBI taxonomy): Eukaryota > Metazoa > Chordata > Mammalia > Lagomorpha > Leporidae > Sylvilagus > Sylvilagus floridanus. Next base: position 17,466,507 of record OX463240.1, on the reverse strand, counting down.
TTCTTGCAGGTCTCCCATGTGGGTGCAGGGTTCCAAGCACTTGGGCGATCTTCAACTGCTTTCCTAGGCACATTAACAGGGAGATTGGTTGTAAGTGGAGCAGCCAGGACATGAACAGATGCCCATATGGGATGAATAAATTTGAGATTTATTGTAAAAAAATTGTGTATTTCCCATTCATTTTTCAAAGACCCCTTTGTGCAAGTCATTGTGAGTAGTCTGAGATTCTGTACTGTGGTGTGGAACAGTTAGCAGTACGTCCATGGTTCCCTGCGAAGCATCTGGAGTTCCCTGAGTGACACGTGTGTCTTTGAGCCCCACGTCAGCTGCAGGGAAGGCGATGACCAGAGGGCCTACTGTGTGATTGCAGAGCTGGAACATGCAGCCCTAACCTCTGTGGAAGGGTTTGCAGTTCAGTCTCAGGCTCAGTGATTTAATTGATCCCGCCTACGTCATGGAGCTCCGAGAAGAACTCTGGTCACCGAGGCTGGGAGAGCTTCCTGGGAGGTGCGCACAGCGATGTTCCAGAGGCGTGATGAGCCTGACGCATGGACAGAGAGCGTGGGAGCTTCATGCCTAGGACCCTCCCGGACCCTGCACCGTGTGCAGCTGTTAAGTTAATCTGCCATTGTAAGTATGCTACTTTCTTGAGTTCTTTTAGTCGTTCTAGTAAATTGTCAAATCTGCAGGGATTATGGGAGCCCCTGGTTTTGTAGCTAGTTGATCAGAAATGTGGGGGCCTGGGGACGTGGTGGTAGTCCTGTGAGGGCTGATTCCTAACACCTGTGCAGTCAAAGGCTGGCTCTGCATGCTTGTGGCAGAACTGAATGGTTGTTTGCTCCCGTCTTAGACTATGTTGTGCTGCTACAACAGAACACCACCAACTGGATGATTTATTTATTACAAAAAAAAGATTTATTTATATGAAAGGCAGAGAGGCAGAGGCGAGGCAAAGAGAGAGAAAAAGAGAGAGAGGCCTTCCATCCACTGGTTCACTCCCCAAATGGCCACAATGGCTGGAGCTGCGCTGATTCAATGCCAGGGTCTCCCATGTGGGTGCAGGGGCCCAAGGACTTGGGCCATCCTCCGCTGCTTTCCCAGGCCATAGCAGAGAGCTGGATTGAAATGGAGCAGCCAGGACTCAAACCAGTGCCCAAATGGGCTGCTGGCACTGCAGGAGGCGGCTTTACCCACTATGCCACAGCACTGGCCCGTGGATGATTTATAATGAACAGATAGTCATTGGCCCATGGTACTGGAAGCTGGGAAGTCCAAGATTGTGGGGCCAACATCTGGTGATGGCTTGCTTTCTGGTTAGGCACAGTTACAGGACAAAGTGGGGGTGAGGGAGAGAGCGGCAAGGGGGACTCTCCTTGTCCTTCCATAAGGAAACCACTCCCATACTAATGGTGTGACTCAGGCCCCAGGGCCAGAGCCCTCATGGCTTCATCATCTTTCAAAGTTCCCACCTCTGAATACCAGCACTGTTACAGTGGCAAATTTCACTGCAGCATGAGCTTGGAAGGGGACGGACATTCAAACCACAGCAGCTCCCGTCCAGGGTAAAAGAATATTTGTGGTAAAGAAGCCCATTTTCACCGAGCAGTTATTGAAATTCCCTCTCTGCCTTTACTCAAGTGGTAGGAGCATGCAGTTCGGAAAAAGCAATCTACCAGAAAGCTGTGATTCTCTGAATGCTATTCCAAATATGCATTGAGTGTGAGTCGGTAGGAAGGACACATGGAGACTTTTCTTAGAATATAGAGTAATCAAGGTGGTTTCTCTGGGCTTCTCTAAAAATCCCTGAGATTAACCCCAAGCAACGGAACAATACATCTGTTGTTTTCGGTAGGTAATACATGGGAAACAATGTTTAAAATGGCTAGTTACAATAATTTGAGTTGCATGGAAGACTAATTCTTACCATGGAGTAGAGTCATATATTTGAAAGGCTAAAGATTATAGAATTTGATGGCATCAAAATTAGTAGATTGTGCTGATTTTTACTTACAGGCATATTATCAATGTTTTTATTACATTATAACACTTGTTTTAATCTCCTTGTTGGCAAGAGATGTGCATACATTTTTATAGATGCTAAAAATTATATGCAATTAATCCATGTGTATGACCTGGTGATAAAAGTTTTTATAAATAGAGCTATAAAAAGTAGAAGAGCAGAGCGTTTGGTCTACAAGTTAAGACGCTCACATACTCACATCCCACTCAGAGTGCCTGAGTGGGATTCCTGGCTCTGGTTCCCAGTCCCAGCTTTCTGCTGATACAGACCGTGGGAGAAAGTAGTGATGGCTCAAGTGGTTGAGTCCCTACCACCCACATTGGAGACCTGGATTAAACCCCCCTGTCTGGCTCCAGCTCAGCCCTGGTCATGGCAGTCATTTTGTTAGTGATCCAGTGGATGGAAACTTTCTCTCTCTGTCTCTGTCTCAAAAGAATCAAATAACCAATCTCCTCTTGCCCTATACCACACTCCTTGTCAATTTTACAGTTTCTGAATAGTAATCACTGTTATCAGTTTGGTTGACTACTTCCCAAACTCGGTCTAACTGCCATCTACACATACACAGACAGACACACAGAGTGCTTCCGGACCATGATACAAATTTATGCACATATTTACATAATTGTAGAGATCAGTCTTAGGGTGTCAGCCTAGTGGGCCACAGCCCCACCTGTCAATCAAACGCTAATCTCCTTATTGCCGTGACAGCACTGTGTACGTGTGCTTGAAAGTCACAGTTACACAGAGAGAGAGGGAGAGGCAGAGAGAGAGAGAGATCTTCCATCCACTGGTTCACTCTCCAGATGGCCACAATGGCCCGAGCTGTGCCAATCCAAAGCCAGGAGCCAGGAGCTTCTTCTGGGTCTTGCACATGGGTGCAGGGGCCCAAGGACTTGGGCCATCTTCTACTGCTTTCCCAGGCCACAGCAGAGAGCTGGATGGGAAGTGGAGCAGCAGGTTCTCGAATCGGCACCCATATGGGATGCTGCAGGCAGTGACTTTACCTGCTACGCCACTGTGCTGGCCCCAGTATCTCTTGATATGTATTCTCTTAATATGTATATTTTTCCTATTGTTTCTTTTTCTCTGATTGAATCATGACCTGGTGTGTGTGTGTGTGTGTATATATATATATATAGTCTTCAGAATTATCATGGAAAATGCATGTTATGATAAAAACTATACAAGGATTTCACATTTTTTGTACCAAAATAAACCTATCTTTTAATTCCAGTTTGCATAAATTTTTGAAGCACCCTCATATATTTCTGTCGCTTGCTTTTTTCCCTAACAGTGTATTTTAGAGCAGCCATGGCTAACTGCTATGTAACATCATGTAACACGGCTATACCATAGCTCATCTAACCACTGGGCTATTGGTGGATATTTAAGTTGTTTGGGTTCAAATTTAACTGCGATTCAAATTTATTTTCACTTGCTACGTTGAAAACTTGCTCTATCAACTTCTTGCATCCAACTTTGCTGTGGCAAAATCTAGTATCGATCCAATTCTTCATCCTCTGCGGGTGATAATCTTCCTCCTTTGAAGTCTTTAAGATAATTTTTATCCGTTCACACTTCACAAGGACGTATTTATGAGTTTCCTTCGTCTGACTCAAGTTTCAACGGTCTCTTTCAACTTGAACTCACATCTTTTGATGTTCTTAGAACTGTTCTTATCACTACTTTTTTTTTTTTCATTGCTCATTTGCTCTGTTCTCTCTGTAGAGCTCCAATTAGATGGGTACGAACTTTCTGGAACTTTCCCTCCAGCCCTCAGTTTGGAAGTTGCTCTATGCACTGCGGAAGGGCACAGCCTGGAAAGTGTCTAGCTCTCACGTTGGCAGCAACCCTGGACAAATTAAATGAGCTGAGGAGAGTGCCCGCCATTAAAGAGCTTAGGGCAGCCCTGGTGCATTGTGAAAACTTTTTTGGAAACGCAAGTTCTTGTTTTCTAAACAAAATCAAGTGTTGATTTAGTCACTGGTAGCCTTTCTGCGCTTTACTTTCGCGCCAGGCTGCTGACATGGACTGATCTAGAAACCTGAGGCTGAGCTCTCTCCCTCCAGCACAGGTCCTGGGACGGACTGGCCGTGGGGGGTGGGGACCGATGGGCCACACAGGCAGCAGGGCCGTGGCAACTCCCTAAAGCCAGGCCCCATTTGCTGGACCCTCCCAGGCTGCAGGTAGAATCGCACAGCGGCTGCCTCCCCTTTCTGCAGTTTGTAGGCAGACTCCGAGCTCCTTGGAAACATTTGTCGCTTTGTTAACAGCACCGGGAAAGCTCACAAAAGGAGGAGACTTTAGAACTAACTTTAATTCTTGAAATTTCGGTCTTTAGAAATATCCTGTTACCTAAGGCAACAGATGTCCTCGCTCTCCCCACAGCTCACACCCCTGCTGACAGTACATTTTCCACAAGTTTTTCAACCCCCCAGTCTGAAGCTCTGGAAGTGACAACAGCCAGGCACTAATTGTGATGCAGGGCCGTCCAAGCAACATATGGTACCGTTTACAAAAACATAGGAGTGACCAAAATTAATGCATTAGGCATGTCCTTGCCTCGATGTCTCCTGCTTCTGTGTGGCTGACGGTTGTTTTGGTGGCTACCATGTAGCAGATGGAAGGCATTAACTACCATTTTCTGCACTTTTCAAACATGTTTTGTAATCATTGCTCCAATTTTAGGCATGTATACATTTTGTACTAAATAAGAAAATATTCGTAACTGAGCTACTGGTGTGAAATGAGCTAGAATTTAAAATAAAAATAAATACGAGTTGAGCTGAGCTGCAGTTTTAAATTGAAAGCCTTACAGAAATAAGTGAGGGGCATCTGCTTTTGCTTTCTCAGTCTTCATGCAGTGGTTCTATATAGTTTTTAGCATCTAAAAAGTTTAGGCTGCGTTACGCGTCACAGGTCAATCCTGAGAACCGGTAACAATTTTTCATCATTGCAAACTTACTAATCAACCAGCGAAGAATATTCTAAAGTGTTCAGTCTGATTACATCCTGGGCACTAAGTGAGCTTTTACAACTCCATCTTTGTCAGTTAACATCACATGTGAAAATCATCTTTGTTGTAGTTTCAGGGCTTCAAAAATGTATGGATTATTATTGATGTTTTAAACAGCTAGGCCGGCGCCGTGGCTCAACAGGCTAATCCTCCACCTAGCGGCGCCAGCACACCGGGTTCTAGTCCCGGTTGGGGTGCCGGATTCTGTCCCAGTTGCCCCTCTTCCAGTCCAGCTCTCTGCTGTGCCCTGGTAAGGCAGTGGAGGATGGCCCAAGTGCTTGGGCCCTGCACCCCATGGGAGACCAGGAGAAGCACCTGGCTCCTGCCTTCAGATCAGCGTGGTGCGCTAGCCACAGGGGCCATTTAGGGGGTGAACCAACAGCAAAGGAAGACTTTTCTCTCTGTCTCTCTCTCTCACTGTCCACTCTGCCTGTCAAAAAAATAACAAAATTAAAAAATTAAAAAAATAAAAAACAAAAAAAACAGCAGAGCTCAGGAACTTTAGAGATTGTAGGGAGCCAAGCTCCCTCTCTCTGTGTTTTACACAAAACTGAGGAAGTTACAGAAAACAGGAAGAGTTTCAACATTGTGTTCTGGAGACTGCATTGTGGCACACAGTGGAGGAAGCCCAAGACTTCACCACTCTCATCCTGTAAGGGCCCTGGTTCAAGTCCCGAGTTGCTCTGTTCCCAGTCCAGCTCCCTGCTCATGTGCCTGGGAAGGCAGCAGAAGATGGCCTAAGTACTTTGGCCCCTGCTGCCCATATAGGAGATCTGGATGGATTTCAGGCTCCTGGCTTTGGCCTGCCCCAGCCCTGGCTGTGGCAGTCATTTAGCAGGTGAACCAATGGTTGGAATATTTCAATCTTGGTCTCTGTCTCTCTCTCCAAATAAATAATACATCTTTCAAATAAAGTTTTATTCCTGTTGATCAGAATCTATTATGCTAACTTCACTGTCTATTTTTAGCAAAGGAAATTGTGTGACTTCAGTGGTTGTGTGTGTGTGTGTCTGTCTTTTCCACCATGGCTTAGAGAGCCAGCTTCTTGGTTTGCTAGTGAGCTTTCTCTTGGCTGTTCCACGTAAAGACTTATCCTGAGTCTGTAACCTATTAAGTTTCAGTGGCCATCAAAGCAACAGTTCACATTATCATAATAGCTTTACTCAAAGAAATTAGAATCCTCTCGTGTAAATGTGAAAGAAAAGTTCTTTTACAGCAGTAGTTTTAAAAAAAAAAAAAAGCAATTCATTAAATATAGGCTGTGGGCTCTTATGAAGGGATGTAGCTTCTGGAAGGTTCGGGGGGTGTTGCTGCACCTCAGGTAGACCCAGAACTAAGCTTTGAGTGACATCAAGACTCGGAGGGTTCGTCTGGTTTTCTCTCGGCCTTGGCTGATCTGCTCTTTGAAAGCAAAGGAGGATTTCTCCCAAAGTCCACTAGGAGATCCGATTTGAATCACAATACCTTCCAGTTCAGGTCCTAAAATTCTAGGAAAAGGACACCGATTGGACGAGCACGGGTCATGTGCCCATTTCCTTATCAGTCCCCTGAAGCCAGGAAAGGAGTTACTGCAGTGACACCTTGACCCGGGTGGGAGCCCTCTTGTTGCAGCCGTATCCAGGAAGTGGGTTTGCAGTGGCTTCCACCTTAGCCCTGTGTGACATCAGCGAGCTCCTTCCCTTTTCTGCGCCTTTCTCTCGGTTTCCTCATCTGTCAGGTGGAATCCCGTTGTTCTCTCTCACTGAGTTTGAGGACTTTGTGCAAATGCAAGATTCTTCGTCACAGTGCAACCCTGGAACCTGGAAATGCTGCAACGTGAACCATTGTTAACAAAGGACAAGTAAAGGAATTGGGAGACTCAAGCAAGTGGCGACTCTGCAGCTGCTGAAATCGCATCTGTGTGCTTTCCCAACGGAAGACAGGCTTCCTTCTACAACCCAGCTGGTCCCTCTCACTGCGACTCAGCAGCTGAGACAGAGAAAGTCCGTGTTCGCCTGTGTCACGGTGGAGAAGGAGAGCTCTCCTGCCGTGGAAGGAGGTTCCTGAGTTTGTTTTTTTAATTTATTTTATTTTATTTTTTTGACAGGCAGAGTGGACAGTGAGAGAGAGAGAGACAGAGAGAAAGGTCTTCCGTTGCCGTTGGTTCACCCTCCAATGGCTGCCGCGGCCAGCGCATCGCACTGATCTGAAGCCAGGAGCCAGGAGCTTCTCTTGGTCTCCCATGGGGTGCAGGGCCCAAGCACTTGGGCCATCCTCCACTGCACTCCCTGGCCATAGCAGAGAGCTGGCCTGGAAGAGGGGCAACTGGGACAGAATCCGGTGCCCCGACTGAGACTAGAACCCGGTGTGCTGGCGCCGCAAGGCGGAGGATTAGCCTGTTGAGCCACGGAGCCGGCCGGTTCCTGAGTTTTAGCTTGCAAAGATGAACAAAGATCAGGGAAACGGGAACCTGCAAAGAAGAGGCCGAGAAGCAGCGTGGTGCTCAGTGCTGTGGCACAGGCAAGGACCACAGCCGCCAGGCGGGAGCACCCTTTGCTGGTGGCGGGGGTGGGATTTGTTGGGCAGCTACAGCCCTCTGGCCCAATCCAGTTTGTCACCTGATTTTGTATGGATCAGGAGCTAAGAACGATTGCTTTGTAATATTAAAATTGTTGTGAAATAAATTTGGAAAAGGATTGAGTATTTCACAACACGTGAACGCGATGCAGAATTCAAACATCAGGAGCCACAGATTAAGTTTTGTAGGAGCATGTCAGGCCCATTCATCTACAGACAAAGTGTGTTGAACCCTGCGTTATGGCAGAATTCAAGGATTTTAGGAAGAGTGACATTGAGACCTCGCTCTTGCCCAGAGGGACCTAATAAAGTAGGTACTCTTAGTATCCTCATTTTGGAGAAATTGGGACGTGGAGGTAATTTGATGAAGACATGAACTCAGACAATGGGGCTCAGCCTTGGCTGGATGCTATAAAAACTCAAGAGCTTTAAAAACTGCTAAAGCTGGGGCCGGCACTGTGGCTTAGCAGGTAAAGCCACCGCCTGCAATGCCAGCATCCCATATGGGCGCCAGTTCGAGTCTGGTTGCTCCACTTCTGATCCAGCTTTCTGCTGTGGTCTAGGAAAGCAGCAGAAGATGGTCTTTGCGCCCACATGGGAGACCCAGAAGAAGCTCCTGGCTCCAGATCGGCACAACTCTGGCCATTGTGGCCATCAAGGGAGTGAACCAGCAGATGGAAGACCTCTCTCTCTCTCTCTCTCTCTGCCTCGCTGTAACTCTTTCAAATACATAAATAAATCTTAAAAAAAAAAAAAAAAAACTGCTGAAGCTTGGGTCCCACCTGGAGAGATTCTATTTCAATTGGTTTGGAATACAACTTGGGCATCTGGGTTCATTATTAGTATTATTATTGTTATTATTATTATTTGGAAAGCAGAGAGAGAGAGAGAGATTGATCTTTCATCCACTGGTTTACTCCCCAAGGGCCCACAACGGCCAGGGTTGGGCCAGGCTGGAACCAGGAGCCAGGAGCTTCATCTGGGCCTCCCATATGGGTGGCAGGAAGTCACGTACCTGCGGCATCACTTGCTACCTTCCAGGCCCATTAGCAGGGAGATAGATTGGAAGCAGAGCTGGGACTCAAATCCAGGACACCTGCCCTATAGACATCTGGCTTTTTTTAAAGATGGATTTATTTATTCACTTGAAAGTCAATGTGACAGAAGGGGGAAGAGAGACAGAGAAAGAGAAAGAAAGAGGGAGGGAGATCTTTCATCCACTGGCTCACTGCCTAAATGACCACAGTGGCTGAGGTTGGGTCAGGCCAAAGCCAGGAGTCTGGAGCTCCATCCGGGTCTCCCACTTGGTGGCAAGGGCCCAAGCACTTGGGCCATTCTCCACTGCCTTCCTAGGCACATTAGCAGGAAGCTGGATCAGAAGTGGAGCAGCTGGGTCTCAAACCAGCACTTGGATACGTGATACCCTCCATTACAAGCAGTGGCTTAGCTTACTGGACCACACGCTGGCCCCAGGGACATCTGGATTTTTAAGCACCTCGAGTAGATCTGAGGTCCGAGCGGAACTGAAAAACACTAGGTTAGAGCAGGACCGGGGGTAGGATTTTAGGTAGGGAATAAGGGATCTTATTGGATCCCTTGGATCATCTTGGATGAGGTGACACGAGAGACACGATGAAGAGAGCAGCAAGAGCTCACGGCAGTGCATTCCTGGCAGGCGGCCACACAGCTGCATCCTGGGCTCTGTGGATGCTTGGTTTGTCCCAGGACCATGGAGGAGGGGGGTGTGGGTGGAACACAGTGAGGAAGGGGAAGAGCCAAACAGCATTTGGCTGAAGAGGCAAACAGGAGCTACGTCATTCAGAGCCCCATGAGGCCCAAGAAGAACTTGGGTTATCATCATGTGACAAGAAGCGACAGAGGTTCTGACCTAGGAGTGAAAACAATCTCCTCTCTGTTCCGAGGGGTGGCTCTGACAGGTGCAAGAGCAGAAGGGAGGACCAGTTAGAAGCTCACTGCCATGTAGCAGGACGGAAAGGGTGGCAGTGTGGACGAGGGTGACAGCAGAACAAGGTGGCAAGAAGTAGTCGGGCCAGAGACAGTTGGTGGAAGGTGGGGCCACAGGAATTTGCTCTTAAATTCAATGTTATAGGGCCGGTGCTGTGGTGCAGTGAGTTAAAGCCCTGGCCTGAGGTGCCGGCATCCCGTATGGGCACCGGTTCGAGACCTGGCTGCTCCACTTCTGATCCAGCTCTCTGCTATAGCCTGGGAAAGCAGTGGAAGATGGCCCAAGTCCTTGGGCCCCTGCACCCATGTGGGAATCCCAGAGGAAGCTCCTGGCTACTGGCTTAGGATCGGCACAGCTCTGGCTGTTGTGGACATCTGGGGAGTGAACCAACAGATGGAAGACCTCTCTGTGTCTCTACCTCAATCTGTAACTCTGTCTTTCAAATAAATAAAATAAATCTTTAAAAAAAATCCAATGTTGGGTGTGAGAGAAATAAAGAAAAGAATTAGGAATGACTCCCAAAGCTTTGGTTTGAACAGTCATTTGGGGGGAGTGGTGAAGGATACCAGAGGAATGGGTTTGCGAGGGCAGGAGGAGACCAAGGGTTTTGCTTTGGGGCATGGAAACATGTGAGGTGAAATGATGCTGAGATAAAACTCTTAAATGGTAGGGGGTTTTGTTTTTTATTTTATTTTTTGCTTTAATATCCCCAATTGACAAGCAGTTAGTAATGATGATCTCTTAATTTTTGAAACCCTGAGTGGGGCCTGTGCTGTGGCATAGTAGGCTAAGCTTCCGCCTGAGGCACTGCCATCCCATACGGGATCCAGTTTGTGTGCCTGGCTGCTCCTCTTCCAATCCGGCTCCCTGCCAATGGCCTAGGAAAAGCAGCAGAAGATGGCCAAGTCTTTGGGCCCCTGCACCTACAAGGGAATCCCAGAGGAAGCTCCTGGCTCCTGGCTTTAGATCAGCCCAGCTCCAGCCATTGTGGCCATTTGGGGGAACGAACCAGCAGATGGAAGACCTTTCTCTCTGTCTCTCCCTCTCTCTGTCTGTAACTCTACCTCTCAAATGAATAAATAAAATAAATTTAAAACAAACTGAGTGTTACATAAAGATTCTAGGGAAGTGACGTTATGCTATAGAGCGAGCATGGTTAGGAAGTAGAATGTGTTTATAAATATCTCCCAGAGAAGCACGTCTTAAATAAATGAGAGCAATTGCAATGTTAGAACTGAATGCTCCCCTGGGCACATTGTCAGGTCATATTCCTGGATTCACTCTTTCCCCAGAGTGTTTTCATCCTAGCAGAAGCAAAACCTTAGTCTAATAAGGGATTCGGGGAGGTTACAGAGAAGGAAATTCATCACACTGGCTGGACCAAATCCTTCAAGTTCATGTCATTTTCTGTGTATAATATTAAGATCTCTGACATCTGTCTCCACTGTGAAGTCTCAGAAGCTGAAGATCAAAAGGAAGTGGGGGGGGGGGTGTACCAGAACAGCATGTTGTAAATACTCACAAGCCTTCGTATTTCCTAGGCCGCGCTGACCGTCTCCGTCTTCCCTGCTGTATGGCCAAGGGGATGATAACAGCTCCCTGTGATGTCAGCAGCCACAGTGCAAGTGAGACTGGGAACAGAGTTCCCCGGGGGCCCAGGGCATTGCGCAGACACCAGAACCCAGAGCGTGCATTACAACACTTTCATACGGAAGTGACATGAAAACTCCTTCCACATTTCTCTAGCAGTAGAAGCAAAAAAAAAAAAAAAAAAAAAAAATCCATTTTTCTTAGAGAAAAATCAGAAGTATAAGGGGTGGGCATTTGGAGCGGTCAGTGAGATGCCGCTTGGGGATTCTGGTGCCTGGGGTCAAGGTCTGGCTCCACTCCTGATTCTGTCTTCCTGCTGATGCTCACCTCGGGAGACCCTACCAGCCCACCCATCTGGGAGACCCTGGCTCCTGGTTGCAGCCTGGCCCAGCCCTGACTGTGTGTGTGTGTGTGTGCACACGCATGCATACCTTTCAATAAATAAAAATGATTTTAAAAGAAAATATGAAATAAATATCCAAAACTGAAATGTCTAAGAACCTGGATATCTTTCAAAGGAACTCGTTGTCTAATCTCCAGTGATCTTATTTTCTACCACTGACGTATACCAGTCTCCACATTGAAAACCTACTTGGCAAAAGTGATACAAAAGCAAAGAAACTGAGGCTGGTGGGCAGAAAGTAATTTCATTCATTGATAATTTATCTGAAATTAAATCACTGCTAGGGGCCATTTGGGCTCTGGTGAGATTAAACATGTGTGCCTGTTTGAGCAATCTTTTTGGGTCATTTCAGGTGACTTTTCTTCTTTTTTTTTAAGATTTATTTATTTATTTGAAAGGCAGAATTACAGAGAGGCAGAGGCAGAGAGAGAGTCTTCCATCTGCCGGTTCACTCCCCAGTTGGCCACACGGCCAGCCAGAGCTGCACCAATCAGGAGCCAGGAGCCAGGAGCTTCTTCCGGTTCTCCCACGTGGGTGCAGGGGGCCCAAGGACTTGTGCCATCTTCTACTGCTTTCCCAGGCCATAGCAGAGAGCTGGATCGGAAGTGGAACAACCAGGAATCAAACCAGTTCCCACATGGGAGGCCAGCACTGCAGGTGGTGGCTTTACTAGCTACACCACAGTGCTGCCCCTCAGGTGTCTTTTCATAAGCAACCAAGCATTAGCAAAGTCCCTGGGCTGGTTTTCACATCCCTGTGCTTCTACCTTGTGGCTCTAGGACATGTATTAGGCCCAGCAGGCCCAGCATGTTTGTTGAGGAAGTTTAGGAAAATGCATACAGTTGGCTCCACAGCGGCCTCCCCAGGGGGCCTTGCGGTGATCCAATGCAGTAGCTTGCAGCTGTGACCCTGCCCCAGTCACAGAAGGAATGAAAAGCAGGATACTTCCAGTGAGAGCTGTCAACTAAACGAAGGTTGGCCTTAGTGAAGCGACACGAGCCAAACACAGGGAGACGTCTGATGATAACAGCTAACGTACGTATAGCATTTCCTTTGCTCTTTAGGCTACCACTTAATCCTACACACAGCTCTGTGATGTACACATTACGATGATCCCCACTTGACAGACGAGGAAATAGGCCTTGGAGATTCAGTCCCTTGTCCCAGTCTATGCACCCACTCAGCAGAGCGGCTGGGAACCCCATCCTGGTTCTGCCCACAGTCCCGTCAATCAAACTTCCAGGCTTTTGGGACCAGGATGGAATCCAGAGAAGGTGCACAACACCTCGTGGCCACCAGCCCTGCAGGAGGCCCCCACAACGCGGGCTCAATGGGCGGGAGGCCCCCACAACGTGAGGTCCTTGGTCGGGAGGCCCCCACAACGCGGGGTCCTTGGTCGGGAGGCTCCCCCAACGTGAGGTCCTTGGTCGGGAGGCCCCCCCACAACGCGGGGTCCTTGGTCGGGAGGCCCCCACAACGCAGGGTCCTTGGTCGGGAGGCCCCCCCCAACGCGGGGTCCTTGGTCGGGAGGCCCCCCCCAACGCGGGGTCCTTGGGCGGGAGGCCCCCACAACGCAGGGTCCTTGGTCGGGAGGCCCCCCCAACGCGGGGTCCTTGGTCGGGAGGCCCCCACAACGCAGGGTCCTTGGTCGGGAGGCCCCCCCAACGCGGGGTCCTTGGTCGGGAGGCCCCCACAACGCGGGGTCCTTGGTCGGGAGGCCCCCCCAACGCGGGGTCCTTGGGCGGGAGGCCCCCCCCCAACGCGGGCTCCTTGGTCGGGAGCCCCCCCCCCCAACGCGGGCTCCTTGGTCGGGAGGCCCCCACAACGCGGGGTCCTTGGTCGGGAGTAGTCCTAGAGGTGCGAGAGCTGCAGATACACAAGGCTGGACTCAGCAGGGCGACTCTCATTTCTCACCAGGCAACATGTAGTGGATGAGAAGAAGGAACACCCAGTAACTGTCTAATAAAACTGCCTTCCCTTTTCCTAAAATTTAATTTGAAAAAAAAAAAAATGGAACTTTTGGTTTATACAGACCCAAATCTGCAAGGAACATCTGGAAGCAAGCGGCCGCTCAGCTCTGGTTTCCTTTTGTTTTAAGGAAATTCTTGAACGCGAGTCTTTAACATCTTACAGGCTGTGAAGTTTCCTAAGAGCAAAAAGCGTGGCTGGCGCCCAGGTCTCAAGCCCTTCTGGTAGGAAAACTTTTGTCCTGAGCAGTTTGATCTGAAAAGCTCCAGCAACTCTGGCAACGCTTTGCAATCGTGAACAACCTTGTCTTTTTCAAACTGTTCTGCTCAGAAGTCGCTGCTACCCTTTGCCAAATGCCCGCTGCCTCCCAGAAGTCGTCGACATCAGATTCGCCCTGTCACCTCTGCTGTTTAATCTTGGTTCCCTGCACCTGAGCAGGGGACAGATCCAGTAACGCACTTGGGCAGGCTTTTCCTTTCAGATTGCCAGCCTGAGGCAGGCCCAGGTGGGTGGTGATTCAAGTGGAAGCTAACTTTGGATCTGTCCAAGCTTTTGGTTCTGAGCTGTAGGAAAACTTTTTTGTAACCTGTGCCAGGAAAATGCGACTTAAAAAAAAATAATAATATGCGAGGAATTGTTATGTAAGCGTAAAAGTGCTTTGTGGTCCACTGGCTGGGATGTTCCAAACGCTGTGTTACAAGGGGAAAAGTGTGAAGTGCAGGACCATCACGAGCAAGTACAGCATAAAACATACCTTATTAACGTGACTGGCGGGGCCAGCGCTGTGGTGTAGCGCGTAAAGCCACTGCCTGCAGTGCCGGCATCCCATATAGGCACAGGTTCGAGTCCCAGCTGCTCCACTTCCGATCCAACTCTCTGCTATGGCCTGGGAAAGCAGTGGAAGATGGCTCAATTCCTTGGGCCCCTGTACCCGTGTGAGAGACCTGGAAGAAGCTTCTGGCTCCTGACTTCAGACTGGCGCAGCTCTGGCCATTGCGGCCATTTGGGGAGTGAACCAGCAGATGGAAGACCCCCCCCTCCCCAGCCTACCTTTGCCTCTCTGTAACTCTGCCTTTCAAATAAACCTTTTAAAAAATAATAACATAAAAAAGATGCCTGGAAACCCAAGCTCTCCTTTTGAAGGACCTTGAGGCCATCTTTGGCCTTCTCTAAAGTAAATGCACTTGAGGCTGCTACTGTTGCTTTCCCCCTAAGTTATGAAGCCACTGGGGGAAGTGATAAACCACAAAACCACAACGAATCCTCTCACTGCTGTCTTCAGCCTGGATGTGAGACGATGTGATTGTACTATTTTATTTAAAAGTTATCTACAGGGGCAGGTGTGATGAAGCTGGGTAAGCTACTTGGGACACCTGCACCCCATGTTGGAGCACCAGTTCCAGTCCTGGCTCCTCTGCTTCTGATCCAGCTTCCTGCTAATGTGCCTGGGTGAGAGGCAACAGATTATGGTATAAGCACTTAGTCCTCTGTCCCCAAGCGGGAGACTCAGGTGGAGTTCCTGGCTTCAGCCTGGTCCAGCCCAGGCTGTTGCAGGCATTTGGGGGAATGAACCAGCACATAGAAATCCTCTTCCCCTCCCCCATCACTGCCTTTCAAATAAATAAATAAATCTTTTCTGAAAAAAAAAATTATCGGGGGCCAGCTTCGTAGCATAGTGGGTTAAGCCACTGCCTGCAACACTGGCATCTCTTATGGGCATGAGTTTGAGTCCTGGCTGTTCCACTTACGATCTAGCTTCCTGCTTATGTGTCAGGGAAAGCAGTGCAATATGGCCGAGGTGCTTGGGAGACCTGGAAGAAGCTCTTGGTTTCAGCCTGGCCCAGCCTTGACTGTTGCATCTATTTAGGAGTGAACCACCAGATGGAAGATCTCTCTCTCTCTCTCTCTCTCTCTCTCTCTCTCTCTCTCTCTCAACCCCACCTTTCAAATAAATAAATAAATCTTTAAAAACTAAAATAAAATGATTGCCTTGCCCACGGGCTTCTGGCGGTGTTTGGCCAAGTGCAGGATCAGAGCCCCAGGTTCTCTCACAGCTGGACTGCACCCACCATCCGAAAGACTCCCCTGAACGTGGACTTGGCTGTGCAGTCTGGTTGTGGGGACCCTGCCGTCTGTCCACACAGAGCAGCAGAAGCCCAGTGGTGGCTGGGGGATGGGGGTGGGGCCTGAGGACATGGGCCACCTGAGGATACCCCAGAGGCAAGCTGAGTGGCGGCTGGACCTTTTGATTCTCTCCAGCCCCAGGCTGTTTGGTGGTGCTCTGCACACTGGAGTGGCATTGCCCTCTGTCCTCTGTCCTCCCATGGAAAAGCTGGGGATGCAATCCCCAGGTAACCCCTGGAGTGGCAGCTGGGGTGCACATGACCCTCCTACTCCAAGGTGTGTGCAGATATGAAATCCATGTGGTGTCCTCGTGTTGATCTTTCATCCGCTGACTCACTACCCAAAATGCCTGTAACATCCAGGGCCGGGCCAGGGCAAAGCCGGCAGTCAGGAACTCAAGCCAGGTCTACCACATGGGTGGCAGGGACCCAACCTCTTGAGCCATCACCCGCTGCCTCCCCCAGGGGGTGGGAAGGAAGCCAGAAGCTGAACACAGGCCCTCCAATACAGATGTGGGTATCCCATGCTCTGCTGAACTGCTACACCAAATGACTATTCCCTGACACTTTATGATCAGAAGAATAAGGGTAAACCTAATCATTTGTTGCATTACAGTTCAGGACCTTAACTAAGTGCTTTAAACTTGTTGTATACATCTAATTACATTTAGCCTCAGGACATTCATATGGGGTAGACGCAAAAACTCAGGAATGTGCCTACTGTCGTCTAACTCTAGGCACCTGGACTTACGCTAACTGAAAGAACACTTCTCTCCCAAATTATGACTACAGGCATGTATCACACTATTCCCTGAGCACTAGAAGTACACAGTCACTCCTCTCACACTCACACTGTCTACAACGAGTACCTGCTGAATCCACTGTGCAAATATTAAATACAAGCATATCAAACTTTTATCAAACATTCGAGACGATCCTAGTTATCTTATGCCATAAAAAACCCTTCCCTTAAGGATACTATGATTGACTGACTCTAAATGACAGGATGTGTGGGGATTTCATTTTTCCTCCATTCTGTTTCTTACCTTTTCTATAATGAACGTGCACCAACAAAGAAAAACTTCAGTACAGACAGCACCATGTGGCCCTCGGACTCATCGAGTCAAACCTGGCTTTGCATAAACACGGTACTGCAGAAATTGGACATGTAATTTTTTTTTCAAGAAATATGAGGATGTGGCAAAACTGGACAGTGTTCTTCAGAACTGTACTCACCCTGCCCTAACCCCAGAAGGCCTCTGGGTCATTTGCCCCCTGAGAACAGCTCCGAATTCTGCCAACAAAATGTCCTCACTGGGCTCATTAAGGCCAGGCTCCACGGGGGCCGGGATGTTGTTCCGGTCAACACTAAGCAGCAGGACTCACAGTCCATGATAGCCAAGGGAGTTCTGTAGAGGAGCATCTACCGGGACACAATACTGGCCTGGGTTTCTAGATCTGACCTGTGCAGTGTGCTTTACTTCTTTTTATTTAAAGATTTACTTTATGTGTAAGATAGAGTTACAGAGAGAGGTAGAGACACACAGAGAAGAGGTCTTCCATCTGCTGGTTTATGCCCCAAATGGCCACAACAGCTGGAGCTGAGCTGATCCAAAGCCAGGAGCCTCCTCCAGGTCTCCCACATGGGTCGATGTTTTCCCAAACACACCAGCAGGGATCTGGATAGGAAGTGGAGCAACTGAGACTCGAACAGGTGCTCATTTATTTTTTCAATTCATCTGTTTGTGTGTGTGTGTGTGTGTGTGTGACAACCTTTCCAAGCAAAATGACTTGGGGACTACATTTTGCAGTGTGCTTTAAAAGAAACAGCTGAGACTCACAAAACCTAAACGTGACCCAGGACAGACCTACCTGACGCTTCTTCAAGATTGTATGCATAGGCACACAGCCACGCACAGGCCCATCAAGCACCTGTGAGTGATCCGAAAGTAAGCAAGCAGGTGCCTTTGCAAACTGCCTGGATTCAAAGTTGCCCTCCTGTGCTTGCTGGCTAAGACATCTATGGTCACCAGTGCCCTCTGCTGGCCATCCTGGGGACCAGCTCAACTCTACGCCGAAACAAAGGGTTTTCAATCTGTCCACACGGGGGCAGAAGCCTGAACCTGGGCTTGAATTCTCTTCTCCGTTTCTAAAGTGCTTCTCTCCTTTGGGGTGACTTAAATAGTGCATCTTCATTGCATCACTACCTGGGGCACCTGCTGCCCTCCTCAGAAACACAGAGCCACTGCTCAAGCCATCCGATTCACTGGCCAGCACTTAAAGCAATCGGAATCTCCTTCTTCCCAAAACAGTTATTTCTCAGTTAGCAGGAACATTTGATTTGCCTGTTCACTCACATTCACATTCGCTGCAGGATCATCTAATGAGAACAGACTTGCGTTTCCAAGAGAGGAGGAGTGTGAAGGCCTTGCGGCTCAGACTGGGGCAAGTGCAGAGTCTCAGACCCGCCCCCGACCCGCTGCCTGTCAGCAGGGGAGTGTGTGTGTGTGTGTGTGTGTGTGGACCCAGGGTCTGCGCAGTGCAGCTGTGGCTCAGCACCCTGGTTTGCAAGTGCTTCCGTGACTTGTCTCACGTTCCCAGCCAAAGACATTAGTTCCCGTGGTCCTCCCTGCCCACTGAGCTGCAGCATATCGGGGAGCCTGTGTGCATGCATGCGTGTGTACATGCATGCGTGTGTGTGTGTGCGCATGCACCTCACCCTTCCATCTTGGCCTCATGCCCTCGCTGCAGCTCTGCACGATCTGCCCAAGTTCCCGGGAGACGGGCGCCGCATGCTGTGGGTTGCATGTCTGTGTCCTCTGGAATTTATACTCTGAAATCCTAACCTGCAGCCCCCACCCCCGCCCCCTAGCCAGGCAGGGATGGTAGGAGGAGGCGGGACTTTTGATGACGTCATGAGGGTGGCCCCTGGTCTGTGGGGGCTGTGATGCTCTGATGAGTGGTTGATCTGTGTAGGGCTTGCGTGCCTTGTAGTCAGATTCAGGTCTTCACTGGCTGCGTGTTTGGAGTGTGGGTGCATAGCACTTTCCCTTCAGCAGGGCTGGGAACCCTGCAGGCCCCTTTGTGGGTTTTTACCTAGTCTCCAGCTTTCTAAGCCACAGATGTCTCTCTGCCTGCCGCCTGGAGGCCTGGCTGCCTCTCCTGTCAGCAAGAAGCTCTTTTTACGCTTCGGTTACAGCCCTCCCTTGGGGCCTCCTGGGAGCCCTGTGTGTTCTGTCCTGGGCTGCAGGGTCTCTGCAGGAAACTCAGCAAAGATGAGCAGAGCACAGGGTATTGGCTCAGCTCCCATCCCCCTCTGCTCATCAGCTGCAGCCAATGTGTTACACTGGGTTCAGCCCTGAGGAAGTTTTCCCTGAGCTCGCTCACCTGCACCCCAGCTTTGGCTCCACACCCCTGCCTGTGGGGTGAGGGCCTCTGGGACAGACTTGATGGGGTGCACACCTGAGCAGGATCAAGCTCCTGGGCCTTCTCAGCTCTCAGGACAGCTCCTGGGAGGGATTCAGAAGGTGAGGTGCAGACAAGGTGGTCTTGAAGTACACGGCGGGAGCTGGCGCTGTGGCGCAGCAGGTTAATGCCCTGGCCTGAAGCACCAGCATCCCATGTGGGCGCCGGTTCGAGTCCCGGCTGCTTCACTTCCGATCCAGCTCTCTGCTATGGCCTGGGAAAGCAATTAGGGATGGCCCAAGTCCTTGGGCCCCTGCACCTGCATGGGAGACCCAGAAGAAGCTCCTGGCTCCTGGCTCCTGGCTTCGGATTGGCCCAACTCCAGCTGTTGTGGCCAATTGGAGAGTGAACCAGTGGATGGAAGACCTCTCTCCCTCTGCCTCTCTTTCTCTCTTTGTGTAACTCTGACTTTCAAATAAATAAATAAATCTTTTTAAAAAAAAAGGAAATACACAGCCATAATAAATGTGATTCAAAAGAAGAAACACGTCAAGTCAATGACATATCCAGTATTGAGAGAAGATAGAGCATCAACAGAAATGTACATGAGAAGACAGAAGGTTCATGAGACAGATCACGGAGATGACTTTAAAAGACCAGAGTTGGGTTATCAATCGCTGCAAACTGCAAACGGAAGAACAGCAGTCCAAAAGCATGAGCGTCAGTGGGGTGGGGGAGGGGATGAGGGCTGCTGGGGAGGCGGGGGGGCGGTCAGGACAGCATCGGAGTGCCCGGGTCCGAGGCCCGCCCCCAGCTCCCCATTCCAGCCTCCTGCTGCTGAGATCCTGGGAGGCAGCGGTCATGGCTCCAGCGATTGAGTTCCTGCCGGAGTTCCTAGCTTCAGTGCCCAGACTGGCCTGGGGCCTTGCAAGCATCCGGGGCGTGACCCTGGATGGGAGCATTCCCTCCCCATCCCACCGCACCCCCGTGAATAAAATCAAATCCTAGAGGTGAAAACATTCCAGATGCGACAGAAAAGATACAGATAAGAGGCTATTATCACACAGAGCAATTTGTCACAAAAAGTGGGAAAACTTAGTTAAAGTGGACAAATTTCTAAGAAAAAAGCTCTTACATCAAATTCAAAAGGAAACAGAAAACTGATACAATCACTGAAAACATGATGGAGACACAGACATGAGAGAAACTGTGTCTGTAGTCAAATAGCCACACAGAGATGATCCTCCAATCTTCCCTGGCAGGATCCACCATGGGTAGACCCATCTGCACGAGAATCTCCCAGATCATAGCCAAGGTGGCAGGAGTGGCTTCTGTGAGACTAACCCATCCTCAACGCTACCGGGACAATTCCGGAAAGCAAGTCACAGGCGAACCGAACTGAGTGCTATTGAAAAGGATAATTGGTCACGAGCAACTGGCACTTATATGATAACCGCAAACAATGTCAGCCAGTCGATAAATACAATTTGTTTCTAATGGATATTGTTTTTTAAGATTTATTTGAAAAACAGAGTTACAGAGAGAGGTAGAGACTGAGACAGAGGTCTTCCTTCCGCTGGTTCACTCCCCAGATGGCCACAACGGCTGGAGCTGTGCTGATCTGAAGTCAGGAGCTTCTTCCGGGTCTCCCACGTGGGTGCAGGTGCTCAAGGACTTGGGCCATCTTCCACTGCTTTTCCAGGCCATCAGCAGGGAGCTGGATTGGAAGAAGAGCAGCCGGGACTCAAACCGGTGCCCATATGGAATGCTGGCACTGCAGACCGGGGCCTTAACCTGCTGTGCCACAGCGCCGGCCCCTCTAATGGACATTAGTGTAGCAACAGATGAACAGTCTGTAGGTCAGACTGGAGAGCTGGAAACTGTCCTCCCGCATACACTGGCCTTAGCAGATACAAGAGCAGGAGGAAAATAGGTGGGAAGGGAAGATTCCTTCAATAACAGCACTGCATAATTAGATGACCAAGTGGAATAAGGCAAAAGTGAACCGCTAACTTCACGTTATATATAAAAATTGCACCAAATCAGTTGAAAGCCAAGAAGGAAAAGAGAAAACTATAAAGTTTTAGAAGATAAGAAAAGAGACTGCTTTCATTGCCTCTGAAAACTTCTTAAATGTCACCAAATGTTTCAGAGTTCGACTACACTGAAATGGAAGACTTCCATTTAAATGCACCGTGAAAGGAGTAGACGCATCAGCTAGGCCGAGAGATGTTTTTATGTGATGTTACTGATGGAGGGCCAGAATTCAGGACATTAGGAACTTTGACAGTGACAAAAAGACAGAGGATGCTGAAAGTGGGCAAACGTCTCCAAATGGGCATTGCACCAAAGGGGAAAGCCCTCTGGCTCACAGGCATGAAAAGTGTTCAAGCCCAGTGGGTAGGAAAATGCAAATTACAACCACAACCACTACAGCAACAGGTTGGGAACTTGCGGATTTCACTCTTCATCATCTTGGTTGACATCTTTCAAACATCAAGCTGGGATCAGGCACTGAGAACTTTTTGGCAAGTAATTTTTTGGATGGACAGAAAGGTTGCAAGCAGAGTATCTAAAACGTTTGCTTTGCTCAAACCTTTCGGTTAAAAAACATTAAGTTCTCGCCACACAGGGAGTTGGGAAGAACTAACCTAGATGGTGGTGGATGAGAGATGAAACTGGTGCAACCACTTAGGGACACTGTCCAGTAATGTTCAAGACATGTCTACCCTGTGACTCTGAAATGTCACACCTGCTTACTTAGACGCTAGATACATGTGCAAGAAAGTTCATGGTGGCTTTGTTGGTAAAATTAGCCCAAACTGGGAAAAAACCCAAGAGAAAGGACAAATAAATTGTGGTATTTTTATAGAATAGAATGCTATCAAGCAATTAAATTGGATACATTTAAAAGTTATACACAATAAGATGTTATCTTTTTTTTTTAAAAAAGATCTATTTATTTATTTGAAAGGCAGAGTGACAGAGAAGGAAGAGAGACAGACAAAGAAGGAGAGATCTTCCATAGCTGATTCACTCCCCAAATGGCCACAACAGCTAAGTCTGAATCAGGAAGAAGCCAGGAGTCTGGAACTCCATCCGGGCCTCCCACATGGGTGGCAGAGGCCCAAGTCCTTGAACCATCTGCTGCTGCTTTCCCAGGCGCATTTTCAGGGAGCTGGATTGGAAGCAGAGCAGCCAGGACTCGAACCAGCGCTTCGATGTGGGACGCTGGCATTTACAAGTGGCAGCGTAACCTACAGCACCACAATGTCAGCCCCTGGATGCATCTTACAAACAAATGGAAAAACAATAGCTTAAAGAAAAGCAGGAAATGCTTCGAACAAAGTTAGAGTAGCAGTTGAAGGGTTAAACCCAACACAGTGAGCTCGAATGGAGTGGCAGGAGCCAGCCGCAGGCAGGATTACACAACCGGGTTGGGTTAGCTGCGTCGTCGTCGTAGGAAGTTCCCATTTTGTAACCTGCACCGCGATTGCACGGGTATATGGACGTTATGTCTGGGTGACATTTTATGCATGTTGTGTGTGGGTAACATTTCACAACTGAAATGTGTTTGTGTGTGTGTGAGAGAGAGGAAGGAACATATTTTTTGGTTTGGTTTGTGTGGCCCCAATAAATTTGTTGTTTGCCGGAGAAGGAGTTTGTCAGCAACAGTGAGGTTTTTTACTGTCCTAAAAAAATGTATTGAATATGAGAAATTGAGTTCGCAGTTACAGAAAAGTCATCAGTGTGTAGTTCAAAGATCGACAAGGATTAGAATGCTAAGGAGCGAGTGAGCTCAGGCACTGCTGTTTCATCCAGTAGCACCTTGCACTTTATCTGTGCTGTATTTTTATCAGTTGACTGTGACTCCTGAAATTATTCTCTCCCTATTTTCTCCTCAAAGTAGAAGATTCCAGAACAGAACATTTTTGGTTGTGCTTTTTTCTTTCCCCAGCTGAATCCTCCTTTCACGTGGCAAAGTGAATGAATCATGTGTGTTTACTCAGAGTTTTGCTATGTCTTTTACGTTGGGGGATTTTCACAGTACAATAGCCAAAGTGAACAGGGTAACTTTGGTTCATGCAGTATTTCTTTAAAATATCTTATTTATTTCTTTGAAAGGCAGGGGAACAGGTAGAGGGAGAGACAGAGACAGAGAAATCTTCCATCTGCTGGTTCACTCTCCAGATGCTTACAACAGCTGGGGCTGAACCAGGTTGATTCCAGGAGCCTAGAACTCTAGTCGGATCTCCCATGAGGGTGGTAAGGGGCCACAGCCATTGGGCCATCTTCTATGGCTTTCCCAGGTGCATTAGCAGGGAGCTGGATTCAAAGTGGAGCAGCTAGGATCCCAATGGGTGCTCACATGGGAAGCTGACACTGCAGGCAGCAACTTCACCTGCTGCACCACAATACCAGCCCAATATGTGCAAAATTCTTAATTCAGGGCCCGTAGACAGCTGTAGGAATACTACACTCTGGGTTTTGCCCTTCGGAGTTACAAAGACAAACTCCCATTTTGTAACTATGTATTTTTAAAGAATTCCTGGCTCTAAGTAGCACTAAGGGTTCGTTGTGACACTTAGAACTCCTCCAAAACCAGACTGAAAGAAAACCAAAGGCAGCTCCCAGAAAACCCATTTCAAAACTGCTTCCTCTAACTGGAACAAGCCGGGCTCTCGGTTCTGAGAAAGAAAATAGATCTCTGTGTTTCCTATGAACAGAGTTAGTGTTCATGGGTTTAAGGAAGCGAAGGGAAGCTAGAAGCTTCTTCCAGGGGAGGAAGAAGAGCTAAGAGTTAAGGCAGGGCAGAAGTGTGCACCTGCAGGTCACCACCTCGCTCATCTGCAGCAAGCTGTCTTCAAATGGTTCAGAGAGTCACCCGCAAGAGCAGCTCATTCAGTCCCAGGAATATGGTTTAAAGTGGAGTCCAGGGTGAAGTTAGACGAGAACAAACATGGGATAATTGTGGGAAATCCATCCAGGATGATTTGTTATGTTCTGAAGATGACTTTGTAGGAAACGGATGATTTCCCAAAGGCATTTCTCTAAGGCAGTCACCCTTTGACTTGGACAAAGGCGGCAGGTGAAGAGGTGTGTTGTTGTGGGGAAGGATTTCCGCCCTTTTCAGGCCTGGCTACACCGAGTCAGTGCCTCCAATCTTCCTTTGCTCTCTGGCAACTGAGATGAATAAATCAAACGCAAGAGAACTGAAAAAGAACAAACTCTAAGGTGAGCTTTATATTTGTGTACTGTGGTGCAAAGGCCTCTTAGAAGCTGGAAGGCCTGGATCGTGGACCCTCACTGCTCCGTGATACAGAACAAGATGTTCAGACTTCACAAACTTACAGGGGTCTGTGTGTGTGTGTGTGTGTGTGTGAACCTGCAGATTGGGATAGAGATGTTTATCTTGTCTAGATCACTGACCTGTTGGGAAATTCTGGGAATACAAAGTGAACGATGGTGTCCTTATTACTGAACCCTAGAACAAATCTGCTGCCTTTGCACCCCACTTTTCCGGCACCCCGCGCCCTGTCATGGGGCCAGTGATGGATGCCAGTAGCAGCAAGGACAGCAGATGATGAGGACGCTGAACAGAACAGCGGCTCCCTGACCCCAGGTTCCAGGTGTACTCTGTTGCACCCACAGCTGGGAAGGGCACTTCTGACAACGCCTTTGCTAAAGACAGAAATGTTTCTGATCAGTGCACCTGCCAGCTCTGAGTCTCTCTCTGTGGTCTCTAACGTGAAGATGGGGCTGGTCTGCAGGAGGACTCTTACTCTGAAGAGTCGCCTTCCCTGCCTGGAAGCGCGCTGGCCACACTGCTGACTCAGGCAGTGAGCTGAGTGCAGTGGAACTCACGCTCCTGAGTCCTCCCCAGACAGGCAGGACGGCACAGGCCTCCGGGCCCTGGGCCTCATGATGACGTCACCCATCCCTCACGGGGTGTGGAGAAGAACAGGAGTTCTGTGTCCTCCCCTGCTACACAAGTTTCACCCTTACATTGTTACAGACTCCTGGTTTACACAGTAAACACACAAGCACCTCAGAAGAGGATTTTCTCCCTTTGCAAGGGCTCACAGGCTGAGCGGGGAGTTCTTCAAGGTTCCAGAAGGTCACTGTGTGTGTAGGCACTCCAGAGAAGTGAAGCCAAATAACCAGACTAACTTGCCCTACCAAGGAAAGAGGGTTTGTCAACAGTGGTGAGACTGAGGTTTTGAACAGACAGGCCAGCGCTGTGGCATAGCTGGTTAAGCCGCCGCCTGCAGTACCGGCATCCCTTATGGGCGCTGGTTCAAGTCCTGGCTGCTCCACTTCTGATCCAGCTCTCTGCTGTGGCCTGGGGAAGCAGTAGATGGCCCAGGTCCTTGGGCCCCTGCACCCACATGGGAGACCCGGAAGAAGCTCCTGGCTCCTGGCTTCAAATCAGCACAGCTCTGGCCGTTGCGGCCATCTGGGGAGTGAACCAGCAGATGGAAGACCTCTCTCTCTCTGCCTTTCAAATAAGTAAATCTTAAAAAGAAAAGAAAAGAAAGTTGATTGTCAGGACTGGTGCTGTGGCACAGTGGGTTAAAGCCCCAGTCTGCAGCACCAGTGTCCTAGATGCGTGCCAGTTCTAGTCCTGGCTGCTCTTCTTCTGATCCAGCTCTCTGCTATGGCCTGGGAGAACAGTAGAAGATGGCCCAAGTCCCTGGACCCCTGCACCTGTGTGGGAGACCCGGAAGAAGCTCCTGGCTTCTGGCTTCGGATTGGCGCAGCTCCAGCCATTGTGACCAATTGGAGAGTGAACCAGTGGATAGAAGACCTCTCTCTGTCCCTCTGTGTCTACCTCTCTCTCTCTGTAACTCTATCTTTCAAATAATATACATCTTAAAAAAATTACTGAGCATTTATTATGCGCCACCCGCTAACAGACTTAGTTCTAATATATTCTTTCCTTTAGACCTCAGAGACTCTCCAACCCCCCACCCCCATTTTATAGAAGGGGAAAAAAGCTTAGAGGTTAAGCAGTTTTCCCAAGGCAGGCAGCTAATCTTCCGACTTCAAGTTCAACTGTTCATTATCCCACATCCCAGCTGCCAGCAGACACTGATCTTTTACCCCTGCAGGTGAAAGCAGCAATAGGAATCTATACGTGAACATCAGGCATATCACAAGGGCCCAGGTCATTGTTTAATGAACATCTTATAGGGTACGAGGCTGGCCTAAAATTGCAAAGTCACAGGCATGCATCATTCAAAGAAAATTCGATTCAGTGTTCTGCAGCAGGCAAGCTAAAAGAACCAAACAATTCACAGGCTCTCTGTGTCAGTGAGTAACAGGATGCTTCCACCTGCCAGGTGTATACTCAGGAACATTGCAGGGCACCGAGGTGACAGGGCAGCTTGCACAGTGACCATTACTGGGAACCTGTAATAAATGAAGCAGTTTAAATTGTGGCCAATTGAACACATTTGAAATTAATATTAGGTAGTCTTTTTTTTTTTTTAATTTATTTGAAAGGCAGAGAGAGAGAGAGAGAGAGTGCATGTCCATTTGCTGGTTCACACCCCAAATGACTGAGAGCCAAGTCTGGGCCAGGCCAAAGCCAGGAGCCAGTACTTCATCCAGGTCTCCCACATGGGTGACAGGGGCTCAAGCACTTGAGCCATCTTCCAGTGCCTTCCCAGGCACCTTAGCAGGAAGCTGGATCAGAAATGGAGCAGCTGGGATTAGAACCGGGGCTCCACATGGGATGCTGGTGTTACAAGTGGTGACGTAACACACTTCACCACAATGGCAGCCTCTAGATACTCCTCTTTTTTTAAAAAATATACATTTATTTTTATTTGATGCTGGTGCATCACAAATTCAGGCTTAACCTGCTCTACCACAAGGCCAGACCCTAGATGCTCCTTTTCTTAAAATCCCTTGGCCACTACATCTTCAGTACACACTTGCCATTCTTTCTAAACAGCATTTTCTTGGGCTCCATCTGCTATCTCACAGCTGGATCAGTCCTGTCCTTTAAGAACTCTGATGCCCAGAGTCCCCTCACCGTGCCCTCCCCTCCATTAGAATCCTCTCATCGATGCCACGGCAATTGCTTTCTTCACTGCCTTGTGCTTTTTTGGGTCTATCTCTGCATATTTTAAGACCCATTCATCACTCTGATAAGCAAAAGGCCGCCCGCTTATCCCTGGCAGCAACCTTGTCATTTTAGTTTTTCTTCTTTCACCTACTTGCCTCCTCCATGAGTACCCCCGGAGCTTTGTCAAGTGGAAGAATTCAATGCAGACATTTATTTTCCTGTTGATAGGAATTATCCAGCCACCCCCTGTATACATCTTGCAAGAACATGGCGGTTAGCTTTTCATTTTTATAAAGGCTTTGTATTGAAGCCTAAAGCTCATGTTGGAGAGCAAACAATTCAGCAGTTTGCTCGTCTGCTAAGTTTTATAAGGTGAACGTACCAGTGTAACCAGTGGGCGGAGCCAGAGCCAGAACCTTACAAGCCTTCCAGAAACCAGTCTGTTCCTTCTGATGACAGTCTGTCCCTGCCAGCACAGGCTCCCTACCCAAGACTTCTCAATGCATAACTCGCTTTGATCACCATGCTTCCACCGATCAGAAATGCAGGCAGGAGCCACAGTTGCTCTCATCTGTTTATACACAAGTCATCCCACCCGCAGAGACTGTGCTGTGGTGGTTTAGGGGCTCACAGGGAAAGTCTCCTAGGTCCCTGTGCTGGGGGTTGTTAAGTGGGTTCTCTGTGTGTCCCTGGGCTCCAGGGACAGGATCCGCTTCGGGATCTGATCCCTGCTCTGCCGGCGGAGCTGACACTGACTGCCACATGAAATGTCCAAGCTTACCGCTCCCAGGACCACCAATGCCATCGTTTCACAGTCACCGTCTCTGCACGCTTGGTTCCCCAACATTGCGGGCTTCCCTGTCTCATCCCTAGCAGAACATTAACTAAAGCGTTAAAAAGGAAAAAAAAAAACAACCCTGGGATTGGTGCAGTGGCACAATAGGTTAAGCCGCCACCTGCGATGCTGGCATCCCATATGTGCATAGGTCCCAATCCCAGCTGCTCCACTTCCCATCCAGCTCCCTGCTAATGCACTTGGGAAAGTAGTGGAAGATGGCCCAAGCGCTACCCCATGTAGGAGACCCAGATGAAGCTCCTGGCTCCTGGCTTTGGTTTGGCCCTACCCCTGGCTGTTGTAGCCGTTTGGGGAGTGAACCACTGGATTGAAGATTTCTCTGTCTCTTGTCTCTCTTCTCTCTATATAACTCTGCTTTTCAAACAAACAAACCTTAAAAAAATGGAAAAAACCCTCCCCTCACATCCCACCCCAAACCCATACCATCAGAATCTTTGCAGGAGAAAGGTTGTCCAATCCTCTGGTTCACTCCCCAAATAGCTGCAATGGCCAGAGCTGCACTGATCCAAAGCCAGGAGCCAGGAGCTTCTTCTGGGTCTCCCATGAGGGTGCAGGGGCCCAAGGACTTGGGCCATCTTCTACTGCTTTCCCAGGCCATAGCAGAGAGCTGGATCAGAAGTGGAGCACCCGGGACTAGCACCAGTGCCTATATGGGATACGGGTGCTGCAGGTGGAGGCTTACCCTACTGTGCCATAGCGCCAGCCCCTGATTAACTATTTTTTAAAATTCATTTATTCAAAGTCAGTTACAGAGAGAAAGAGAGAGAGAGAGAGAGAGATTCCATCCACTGGCTGGTTCACTTCTCATATGGCTGCAACAGCCAGGACTGGGCCAGGTCAAAACCAGGAGCCTGGAGCTTCACCTGGGTGTCTTACCTGGGTGGCAGGGGCCCAAGTGCTTTGGCCATTTTCTGCTGCTTTCCCAGGCTGGTAGAGGGAGCTGGATCGAAAGTGGTGCATCAGATGTGCTCGCTTCGGCAGCACATATACTAAAAAGTGGTGCATCAGGGAATCAAACCAGCACACGCACGGGATGCTGGTGATGCAGGCGGTGGTTTAACCCACTAAGCCACAAAGCCAGCCCCTACAATCAACTCAAAAGTAGACACAATGCATTTCACTCCATAAATGAAAGTAATTGGGGCTGGCATTGTGGCCTAGAAGGTAAAGCTGTCGCCTGCAGTGCTGGCATCCCATATGGACACCGGTTTGAGTCCTGGCTCCTCCACTTCCGATCCAGCTCTCTGCTCTGGCCTGGGAAAGCAGTAGAAGATGGTCCAAATCCTTGTCTCCCATGTGGGAGACCTGGAAGAAGCTCCTGGCTCCTGGCTTTGGATCAGCGCAGTTCCTGCTGTTGTGGCCACCTGGGGAGGGAACTAGTAGATAGAAGACCTCCCTCTCCCTCACTCTCTGCCTCTGCCTCGCTCTAACTCTGTCTTTCAAATAAATAAATAAATCTTTTTTAAAAATTAAAAAAAATGTAATCAAGCCTCAAAGTTGTCCTGGCTTGCCTGACAACACAGAGAGTGGAGACTGAAGAAAGCTTTGAGATCGGCCCAGTCTGATTAGGCCTGGCTGTCTTTAGCCAACACGTCTCCCTTTTCGAGAAAGCTGTCAGCCATGCAAGTACCTGGTGCTCTGACGCCCATGCCGGAGTCCCAGAGTCTCCCCAGTTACAACCCAGCTAAGGCCTGCTCGCCTCCTTCAATCTCAGAGCAAGAGAGTCACCTGCTGCTCCCCAGCCCACGCCCTGTGTTCCACAGGGACACCTGCTCAGAGGACTGCGTTCTGCGCCTTGTGCCAGCTGTGGTGAGTTCACTGGCTTTTCCTGGCAACACCTTCACCTTAGGAGAAACTTCCAGAGACAACGCCCTAGCCGAGACTGGCTCTGCTGCTGGGGATTCTGTGCCCCTTGGAGGGAGCGATGGGGGAGCTTTTAGAGATTCGCCACATGGGTCGGTCTAGGACTCTGGGTAGCAAGAAAGGGGAACCCAACCTTAACCTGGCTTAAGGGGAAAAAGGCAACTAGAAAACACTGGAAATGCAGAAGAGACAACAGCTTTTTCCTCTGCCCTCGCAGGCTCCCCCACCTGCCCTGGGGACCTTTGGATGAGACAAGCAGATTAACAAGAGGAAAAGAGTTTATTGGTCTGACCAGGTTGTTGATAGGTGTGTACAAGAGACACTCAGCCATGAGTAACTCAAAGGGGTGCTTACAATCTGGGCCTCTAAAGCACCTTTCTCTCTCTCTCTCTCTCTCTCTCTCTCTCTCTCTCTTTTTTAAAGATTTATTTATTTGAAAGGCAGAGATATAGGAGAAGAAGGCAGGGGGAGAAAGAGAATGAATCTTCCATCTGCTCATCTACTCACCAAATGGTTGCAACAGCTGAGGCTGGGCCAGGCCAAAGCCAGGATCCTGGAGCTTCTTCCAGGTCTCCCACATGGAGGCTCCTGGCTCCTCGCTCCTGGCTTTGGATGGGCAGCTCCAGCTGTTGCAGCCAATTGAGGAGTGAACCAGCGGATGGAAGACCTCTCTCTCTCTGCCTCTCCTTCTCTCTCTGTGTAACTCTGACTTTCAAATAAATAAATAAATAAATCTTTAAAAAAAAGTCTGAGCTGTTCAGACTGAGAAGTCCTGGTTTCTGCCCTGTCGCATGGTGGAAGAGCTCTGACGGGGGTACGTGCTGGAGCTCAGACATAGCCCTGCACATAGTCGGGTCAGGCCAGGGCACTGAATTCAAGCCACAGCCCAGCTCGGGAGGACAGTCTGGGCGGGACTCTCAGTGTGTCCTCTAGGCTCCTTTAATAAAGTTTATTTTTTATTTTCTTTTTTTAAGAGTTACAAAGATGGGGAGGAAAGAAAGAAAGAGAGACAGAGAAAGAGAGAAAGAGAGAGAGAGAGAGAGATATCTTTCATCCACTGGCTCTGCAAATGGCTACAACAGCCAGAGCTGGGCGAAGGTGAAGCCAGGAGCTCAGAGCTCTATCTGGCTCACCCATGTGGGTGGCAGGGCCCAAGTACTTGGCCCACCTTCTGCTGCCTCCCAGGTGCATAAGCAGGAAGCTGCATTGGAAGCAGAGCAGCTGGGATTCGAACCAGCATTCTAAAATAGGATGCTGGCAGCTTACACTGCTTCACCACAATGCAAGCTCTCGGACCTGTCTATAATGTCTAATGCTTTGTATTAAAAATACCCAACATATGATGCCTAACCCATTTGGTAAAACCCAGTGTTCAACATACTATTCTTTACTCTAATGTTTATGTTTAGAATATGTCATAACTTTTTGTGAAAGAAACATACTGGCTTGTGTCACAGGGAGTTAATGAGCCTCAGGTGGACCTGGTGGCCCTGTCATCAGGAGCTCTCTGTCCGTCTCCTGACCCCACTGTCTTCTCTCTGGTTCTGCTCTCAGTCATGTTCTTTACTGGGGATGCAAGAGGGCTTCCACTACTTCCATGTCTGCCTTAACCTTTTGGCATTTTTTTTTTTACAAAATGAACTTCTCAGTAAGAGTCCTGGAATTCATCCAATCAAATTCTGTGCCCATCCATGGATTAAACCAGTTGGACCAGGCACTAAGCTGATTAGCTGGGCCTTGGTTATGTGCTACCTCCTGGTACTGGAGAGATAGATCAATTGCTTACAAATGTCAGTAAGAGAAAGGTTTCCCAAGGAAAAGAGGAGAGTACTAACCCGAGAAAGGCAAACAGAAAAACTGATTCGGGGTACTTTCAAAAAAACAGCTTCAAGGCCCACACCCACACACTGCTAGAGCAGCTTAGGGAACTACAGAGGCTATAGGATCTCCCAGAGACGCCTCACCATTGACTGCTTACTGCATCTTCTGACATTCAAGAGTGTGAATGCATTTGAAAACAGACACCTGACAGGGGGCAGGAGTTCACTTTAGCAGTTACGAAGTCTGCATCCCATATCAGGGTGCCCAGGTTCAGGTTCAGTTCCTAGCTCTGCCTTCTGACTCCAGCCTCCTACATGTGCTCAGATGCTTGGGTGCCTGCCTCTCCCATGGGTGCCCTGTGCGCCAGCTGCTGTCCTGGCTCCAGACCTGGCCTAGCCCTGGTCATTGCGGGCATTTGAGGAGCGAAGCAGTGCACAGGACTCTGTCTTACTGCCTCTCAAACAGATTTTGAAAAAAGGAAAACAGGAAACAAGATCTACCACCAGGGGCCCACGCACAAACAGATGATTGTATATGGCGCCTCCAGTTTCTTCACAGCATTGCCCACTGTGCTGGCCTGTCTCTGAGTGACGGTGACCCATAAGGACAACATAAATCACTTTCACTGAGGACTATAGCTAAATATGCAATCTTATAAAATGCCAGGAAATATAACCAAACAGTATATAAAGGAATAATCTTACAACCAAACAGTATATAAAGAAATAATCTACCAAGATTAATCAAGATTTATGTAAGAATAATGTCATAAAATCCATTAAAATAATACTTAACAAATTTGAGAACTATAAAACCATAGGTGAAAACTCCATTAAAATTAAGAACAAGAAAAAAACAGATGCTCATTATTATCAACATTATTTAATATTCTTTTTTCCAAAATGCTAGTCAGTGCACCTAAAAGCACCATAAAGAGAAGGCAGGGGAATTGTTTTTCTAACAAACGACCAAAACTAACAGAGAAGGATGGATTCTGCCCAGTTTACAAGGAGAAACTGATCTCGAGGATAAGGAGACAGGCTGGCCTTCTGATACAGGAACAATGCAAGCGTCAGCTACAGAGCCAGGCCTTTCCAAGAATTATCTCGGAACTAGAGAAAAGGAACTGGACACAGCCCCCAGGCCATGTTATGGGCAGGAACTCAGCCGGAAGCCAGTTCCAGCCAGCTGGCTCTTCCCCAGAACACTGCCCGGCCCTCTCACCAGGAGTGGGGGTTTTATAGACCATTCGCAAGTGCATGCTCCTTTACCCATGTAGTTAGGTGGAGAAAAGCATGGGCCATGTCCTCCATGCATGTCAAGGACCGTGAATAACCTGTAAAGGAACGCATCGTGCGGCTGGTGCTGTAGCGTAGCGGGACAAGCTGCTGCCTACAACACTGGCATCCCATGTGGGCACTGGTTCATGATTCAGCTGCTCCAGCTCCAATCCAGCTCTCTGCTCATGGCCAGGAAAAGCAGCAGAGGATGGCCCAAGAGCTTGGGCCCCTGCACCCATATGGGAGACCTGGAAGAAGCTCTTGGCTCCTGGCTTTGGCCTGGCCCAGCCCTGGCCATTGTGGCCATTTGTAGACTGAATCAGCAGATGGAAGATTTCTGTCTCTCCCTCTCTCTCTGTAACTCTGCCTTTCAAATAAATAAATAAATCTTTAAAAATAAAACAGAGCATTATGTTTCAAGTACATTAATAAACAAGTATGAACTTTTGACCTCAGACTTTGGCTATTTAATAGGTCTAGTCCTTTGAGTGGACTTGAGGATCAGAAATTCCAAAACTTAAAAGCCACTGGGAATTGGTCCAGTTTCAGGTAAGAGAGGACAGGTAGGGTCTACCTAGGGTCTTGCACTGAGTGAGGCTGGGAAATCCAAGAATGGGAGGAGTCCTTTGTGGGGACTCTCAAGGAAAGAGTAGGCCATGGCTTAAGCAGGAAGAGCAGAAGCTAAGAGGTCACCCCACCAGCAGTGAGTTGACGTTTCTCTCTCCCTCTGGTGTTCTCCGTCTAAGCCCCAAACCCTGGAAGTATGCAGTAGAGCACAGTGGGAAAGTGACTTCCAAGCAGAGTGTGGACAGCCAGCCCTCCTCTCTTCCTTATTCTGTACCCCAGCTCCCAGGCAACCCTGTGGCAGCAGAATCCTGCAGCAGGCAAACACTGGGGAGAAAAACTTCCCTTCTGGTCAGTGGAACTGTGGCTGCAAGTGTTGTGGCCAACGCCCACTTTTATTTTCTCTCCCAGTCCCCCTGCCTAGGGCTCAGTTACGGAAGTCCATGGTGTGCTAGGGATAACTACAGCCCCGGCTTTCTGACTGCAGTACTGGAATGAAGAGCTGCAGGGGATCAGAAAGGGCCGGGCAGAGGAGGAAGAGGAGGAAGAGGAGGAAGGAGCCGGGGAAACTGATGCTGTACAGCTGTTTGTGAACTCACAGGCCAAGCTCCAAGCTCATGTGATTGGGCCTGATCCTGTTACCGGATCAGCTGGAGCAGAGGTCCTTGTCTTCACACAAGAATTTCAGACACAGAGCGGCAGTGCAAAGTTTGATAAAGGGAATACACCTGACACGCCAGCAGGGCATCGCAACAAGAACTGAGGGCCCGACTGCATCCAGACTGTTGTCTACACAGACAGGAGAATGGGCCAGCCGGTTCTCCCCACTCCTCCATCTCTTCTTCTTGGGACTTTCTGGCATGGAATCTGTGAAATTCCTGCTGGGACTTTAATCAGCACAGTGTCATTGGACCTAATAGCTCCCCCTGCACCCCGGCCCATTTTCGTTCTGTAGCCCCTCCCACACACACAGGTTAATGTCTGACTTTCTAGCTAACAGTCCCATTCAGCACAGCGAAGACTGAGAGGTGGATGGGCAGATATGTCACTAGGTTGGCCAGTGGGGATGCAAACATTCATAATTCCCAGCAGTACTGCCAAGGCTCTGAAAACTGAACTGAGTATGAACTCACAGCCACAAAACGTGGATTGGAACCTGAGCCTGATCAAGTAGGTTCCTTCTTTAAACCAAACATTACCATTCTACATAGTCTGTAAGCGAGATTCAGTCTCATGATGTCATAGGTTAGCTGTCTAGGCTATAATCCAAAATTAAAACAGTAATAATAGAAATGGTTCTCTTGACCATAATGGAATCAAAGTAGAATTCAGTGACAGGAAGATAGGAGAAAACTCTCCAAACACTTTAGGGTTAAACCACTCATGCCTAGAAAAAGCAAGTCTTAGGGAAATAAGAAAATAGCTTGAAATGAAGTAAAATGAGCATAGACCAAATTTAAATTTGTATGGAAGACCTCTCCCCCTCCCTCTCTGTAACTTTGCCTTGCAAATAAGTAAAATAAACCATACATATATGTGTGTATATGTATATATGTGTATATATATATATATATATATATACACACACATAGGCAGATATATGGATCAAATAACAGTGCTAACAAGTATTAAATAGGTAGTAGCATTCCGGGACCAGTGCTGTGGTACAGTGGGTTACAACCCCAGCGTGCAGTGCTGGCATCCCATATGGGCACCTGGGAAAGCAGTGGAAGATGGCTCAAATCCTTGGGCTCCTGCACCCACGTGGGAGACCCGGAAGAAGCTCCTGGCTCCTGGCTTCCAATCGGCCCAGCTCTGGCCATTGCAGTCATTTGGGGAGTGAACCAGCAGAATGGAAGAACTCTCTATCTCTGGCTTTATCTCTCCCTGTAACTCTTTCAAATAAACAAAATAATTCTTTTTTTTTTAAAAAAAAGGTAGTAGCATTTTAAGCACTATTCAGGGAATGCCTCACATAATCTTTCCTACAACAGTATAAAATATGCACTATCATTTGTCTTTTTTTAAAGATGAATAAACTGAGGTGTGGAGAAACTAAGTAACTAGCCTAAGGTTATATTCTTCCACCCATTGGTTCACACCCTAAATGACCAAAACACAGGCCTGGGGCCAGGCCAAAGCCAGGAGCCAGGAATTCCATCGGGGTCTCTCACATGGGTGGCAGGGGCCCAAGCACGTGGCCATCTTCTGCTCCCTCCCCAGGTGCATTAGCTGGGTGCTGGATC
Organism: Sylvilagus floridanus; assembly: GCA_949820135.1. Taxonomy (NCBI): domain Eukaryota; kingdom Metazoa; phylum Chordata; class Mammalia; order Lagomorpha; family Leporidae; genus Sylvilagus; species Sylvilagus floridanus. Next base: position 17,430,753 of record OX463240.1, on the reverse strand, counting down.
ACAAGTGGAGCAGCTGAGACTTGAATGGGCACCCACATGGGATGCTGGTGTTGCGGGCTGCTTAACCTGCTGCACCACAACACTCAGGATTCAAAGTAAACAAGCTGAAATTTGTGTTTTTACTATCATGAGGAAACAAGGAAGACTGTGGAGACAGAATTTGAAAAGCAGTTTAAAGACACAAAGGCTGGCACACTCAGAGTCAGGGCATTCACAGAATGGACTTTCAGAGTAGATAGGAGTATAGAAATGGGTCTTCATGCATGTATCTTTTTATTTTTTTGACAGGCAGAGTGGACAGTGAGAGAGAGACAGAGAGAAAGGTCTTCCTTTTCTGTTGGTTCACCCCACAATGGCTGCTGCGGCCAGCACGCTGCGGCTGGTGCACTGCGCTGATCAGGTGCTTCTCTTGGTCTCCCATGGGGTGCAGGGCCCAAGCACTTGGGCCATCCTCCACTGCACTCCAAGGCCACAGCAGAGAGCTGGCCTGGAAGAGAGGCAATCGGGACAGAATCCAGTGCCCCGACCAGGACTAGAACCTGTTATGCTGGCACCGAAGGTGGAGGATTAGCCTATTGAGCCGCGGCGCCGGCCCATGCATGTATCTTAATATATATTTTTGTCACATATTATAAAAAAATCCAAGAGATCCAGAACTTTAAGAGAATTAGTACAGGAGCCTGCACTGTGGCGCAATGCGGTAAGCTGTGGCTTGTGACACTGGCATTCCATGACACAGTGCTGGCTCAAGAGCGGGTTACTCCACTTTCCATCCAGCTCCCTGCCAATGCGCCTGGAAATGCAGTGGAAGATGGCCCAAGTACCTGGGCCCCTGCCACTCATGTGGGAGACCCAGGTGGGGTTTCTGGCTCCTGGCTTGGGCCCAGCTGTTGGGGGTATTTGAGGAGTGAACAAGTAGATGGAAGATCTTTCTGTCTGTCTATCTCTCTCTCCCTCTCCCTCTCTGTCACTCTGCCTTTCAAATTAAAGGTGAATCATACAAATTTCTTTTGGAAAATAAAGGTGTAAACTTTACCTGTTCGTATTCCTACAAAGTAATCTCATTATGTTTCAGATACTAAAACATGGGAAAATTAAAACAAAACAAAAATGCAAGCAACCTACTATCACTTTTAGAAAAAATTTGATCTGAAACCCACATGAAATGGAGTATTAAAAAGCACGTATCTCTATAAACAGTGTGGGAGTAAATGTTTCATAATCTTGAGAGCTTTGTACTTAGTGAGAACGCAGGTTATTAGGCCCATGGAGGACTGGTGATGTCACAGGTATGTCACACACCATAAAACACAGCGCAGAGCATGCAGATCGATGCCCTACACCCTCATTCTCTCCCTGCCCTTTGCCCTTAGCAGAACTGCACTTTTCTCCTTATCTTTCCTTACCACCTTTATTTCTTGGAGTCCTTAACGGAGTGTTTTACTGACCATTGAAGAACGTACACTATTTTTCAGAACAATTTTAGATTCATAGGAAAACTGAAAGGTTCTTATTTCCTGGATCTCCTAGGCCCCCTGCACCTACAGAGACACAGACTCTCCCATTATCAAGCCATTACCCTGGAGGCCTACTGCAGGACATCTTGCTCTCTTCCGATCTTCCGAGTTTGCGTAACTATGAATAAAGCTGCAACAGACATCCTTGGGCAGGTTGTCACGTGCGCATAATTTCTGAACTCATTTGGATAAATACCAAGAAGTGTCCTTGCTGGATCACGCAGTAAGAGTGTATGTGTTTAGCTTTGTAAGAAATCTCCACACCGACTTCCAAATTGGCTGTACCATTTCTGCCAGCAGTGAGTAAGAGCTCTGGCTGCTCCACGCACGCCAGCGTCCTGACTCTGGCCATTCCAGAGGGGATGTCACTGGTGTTTTCATTCACATCACTCTGATGACACAAGATGTCAAGCATCTTCTCACTTGCTTAGCTTCTTTGGTGAGCCATCTGCTAAGGCCTTTTGTCCATGTTTCCGGTTGAGTGGTTAGTTTTCTTACTGTTGTGTGTATGAGCTCTTTGTGTATTTTGGGTGACAGTCATATGTCACAGTGCCTTTTGCAAATACTTCCTCCCAGTCTGTGCCTTGACTTCCCATTCTCCAGATTTTTTTTTTCTTTTTAATTTCAGTGATGTCCAGCTTATCAGTAGCTCCTTCTGTGAATTGTCCCATTGTGTGGTACCTGAAAACCCAATGTCTTAGTCAAGATCCCCTAGATTCTTCTCCTATGTTATCTTCTAGGGCTTCTTTAGTTTTCTGTTTTCCATTTAGGTCCATGATCCATTTAGAGTTTATTTTTGTCAAGGATATAAAGTCTATCTAGATTCTTTTGGGTGTGTGCATGTGTGTGTGTCTGCTTGTTCCAGTACTATTAAAGAGATGGTTTCCTCCATTGTCCTGCCTTTGCCCTTTTGTCAAAGACCAGGTGACTATATTTATACAGGTCCCAGCTCTGTATCATGTGGCCTCTGTCATGTCTTCCCTCTCTTGCTCATGCCATCAAGGATTGATGTCTGTTGCCCACAAAGCCTCTTAAAGCCGCATCATCACTGTTGACGGTGCATTTCCTGAAGACACTTACACCTGCATCAAAGATGCTCTCTTGATTCTCCCAAGAAACCAAGCTTCAGGCGCTTAGTTCATCGAGGAGCTGAAGGCAAGGCTGTGTTAGTCAGGATCCCAGCAAGAAACAAAATCTAACTCCCCTATCTCTAGAGGCTACAGTCAAAGGGACCATCATAGCAACCTGGTTAGATACAGGCAACCAACAAGAAGGGACCCAGAGACTGACTCCAGTGGGAAGCCCTTCTCCTCTGAGATCTGGAGAGGCAGAGGTAGGAAATGGTGTTAGCAGAGCCCAGTGGAGGAGGAAGATGTAATATAGACCTGGGAGATCAAAGGATTCCACTGAATATAATTCTGTTAGGCAAGTGGCATCATTTGTAGATTGCAGGTCTGCAGTTTTTACTACATCGTGTATAGCAGCAGCCCAAGCTCATAGCCTGCTGTATCCCTGGGGCACCTTCACTGGCCCTGCACTGGGCTATTTCTCAGTCTACCAGACCAGAGGCTCCCAGGGGCGGAGTATGGTGATAACACCAGTAGACTCCGAGAGCAGGCGTGAGCCCACTGCCACATTTCTTTTGCTGTAAGGTAAGTTCCTTGGTGGAAAGTGATATTGTATAGATTATAGCAGAGAAGAGTAGAAAATGGGTCTCAGGGTCAAATGGAGAATAACAGTGTAATGGTCATCGTCTCTTCCTGAGCTACACTGTCCTACGGTCCCTGAGACGGCAATGCTCATGTCAAGCTACAAAGCCTAAAATGGTTACTCCATCTCCTGACCCTGATCCCTCTCTTCCTAGGACTGAAACCCCATGCACAAGGCCTCTTCCATGAACTTTATCTCTCAAGTCTCCAGCTTTACTAAAACAACTAAACAACGAAATAAGCTCTTCCCAGATTCCTGAAGCTCCTGTGTATACCAACGCAAGAAGACACCTGAAGAAGTGGGTTGTCCCAGAACCTCAGCTCAGCTAGGGATGAATGGAGTAGGGAGCAGGAGTGGCAATGCTGTAAGACATCTCTCACCACCAGCCCTAACGGCTAACTGCAACCACCTGTTCCATTTGGATCCAAGCAGCCCTACAAAAAGCTGCCAAGTCTGGATGCTTCTGTTAGCACCTGTTCAGAGCATGGGACTCTGAGGCAGCATTTCTGTCTTTCTCTTTGCTACGGATGGCGAGAGGACTGACAAAGGAAGGGAGAGAGCCACAGAAGGGCCCCAGTTGGGCCTGTCTTTTTACAACCCTGTAATTCAAGGATATTTCCCCATCACACTTCCAAATGGCTTCCTCATTTCAGTGCCTTCCTAGTTTGCCTATAGGTCAATACAAACCTCAGATTTTTTTTTTTTTTTTTGACAGGCAGAGTGGACAGTGAGAGAGAGAGACAGAGAGAAAGGTCTTCCGTTGCCGTTGGTTCACCCTCCAATGGCCGCCGCAGACGGCGCGCTGCGGCCGGCGCACCGCGCTCGTCCGATGGCAGGAGCCAGGAGCCAGGTGCTTTTCCTGGTCTCCCCATGGGGTGCAGGGCCCAAGCACCTGGGCCATCCTCCACTGCACTCCTGGGCCACAGCAGAGGGCTGGCCTGGAAGAGGGGCAACCGGGACAGAATCCGGCGCCCCGACCGGGACTAGAACCCGGTGTGCCGGTGCCGCAAGGCGGAGGATTAGCCTGTTGAGCCACGGCGCCGGCCTACAAACCTCAGATTTTAAGAACATTCCCTTAGACACACGCCTATGAGCTGATAGTCTTTTTGGAATACACTAGATAGAATCAATACTAGAAGATTGATCCTTAGGGAAAAGGACAGGCAGATATGGTGCCCAAGAAAGAAGTGGACCCCCTTTTCCAGGGGTTTAAGGATAGCAGTGTGCATGGAGATGAGAACACCTAGGCCACATTATGGATAGGAATGTCATCTCCCGATTCTTCCTTTTTGGTGACTTCCCATCTGCTGTCAAGGGACCAAAATGACAACCACTTAAAGGTCTTAACTGGTTGGGGACAACGTTGTGGTGCAGTGGGTTAAGCTGCTGCCTGCGATGTCAGCATCCCATATGAGCACCAGTTTGAGTCCCGGCTATTCTATTTCCCATCCAGCTCCCTGCTAATGTGCCTGGGAAAGCGGATGATGGTCCAAGTGCTTGGGTCCCTGCCACCCATTTGGGAAACCCAGAGAGAGTTCCAGGCTCCTGGCTTCAGCCTGGCCCAGCCCTGACCGTCGTGGCCACTTGGGGAGTGAACCAGCAGGTGGAAGATCTCTCCCTCTCTCTCTCCTCTCCCTTTCTCACTGTAACTCTGCCTTTTAAATCAATGAATCAATCAATCTTTGGGCAAGAAAAAAGTCATATTTGGCTTTTTGATTCTAGCTTGTGGCGACACTTCCTTCCATAAAATGGAATAAGGGTTCTGATGAGCTGAGCAGAAGCAGTTGGTTTCAGGGACAGAGAAGGACTGAAAAAAAGCGGAGAGAAAGAACACAAAGCAGAGGGCTTATTTCAAAGTTACTTCCTAAGGTGGTGACTGGGAGACAGAGCAGTAGAGTAACTGATGGGTAAATGTCAAGTCACCTCAGGTTTCCTTGGTTGTGCAAGGATTAAGACAGAGAGAATTTCATGGTCATGCAAATGAAAACTTAGATCGCTAAGGCCACTTTCATACAAGATTCATTACAGTTGAAACTCCCTTTTCTTCCCCAATCTGCCTTGTCTTTTCTTTCCCTTTTTCTTTTTAAAGATTTATTTGTTTAAAAGGCAGAGCTACAAAGGAAGAGGAAGAGACAGAGATCTTCCATCCACTGGTTCATCCCCAAGTGGCTGCAATGGCCAGGGTCGGGCTAGGCCAAGGCCAGTAGCCTGGAGCTCAGTCAGGGTCTCCGACATGAATGGCAGGCAGGGGCCCATCTTCCGCAGCTTTCCCAGGCACATTAGCAGGGAGCTGGATCAGAAGTGAAGCCTCTGGGGCTCAAACTGGTGCTTCTCTGGGATGCTGATGTCACAAGCAGTTGGCCAGCATTTTCTTTCTTGCTGGTGGCACTGAAGCTTAAAACATTGGAGAAATTTTGCGCCTCCCTTTTTTTCTTCAAATTCTTTACCAAAATTAGCAAAGTTGCTCCTGTTGGTTTTGTATCTGTTGCCTGCATAAACCTTCCACAGCTGTTAGGTGGGTCTTTTCATGCCATGCACCCTTCTTTCTTAGCCCATCCCATGAACTTGTCTAAATTGGACCCCCATTTCAAGTTCTGATACCTTTGTGAAACCATCTCTGGTTATTCCAAGCTTCAGTGGGAAATTGTAGCCAGCCTCTGCCCTGGTGGGTTCTGCATCCTTGCATTCAACCACCTGTAGATAGAAAACATTCACAAGAAAAAAACTTGCACCTGTACTGAACATACACAGATTTTTTCTTGCTATGATTCTCTGAAAAACAATGTATAAGAATGGTGTACATAGTGTTTACACTGTATTAGGTATTATAAGTAGTCCAGAGATGAGTTAGAGTATATAGAAGGCTATACGTAGGTTCTATGCAAATGCTATTCCATTCCATATGAGGGACTTGAGCATCCACGAGTTTTGGCACCCTGGGAAGTCCTGGAATCAACCCCCTGTAGATGTGGAGGGACATCCACACTCTTGTCTGAACTTCTAGTGGATTTCTTATCTATGTTACTGCGTTAGCGTGGAAATTATCAACGTTGGCTCATCTGCATATGAGGACTCTCCTGCTAGCAGCACCTGATAGTGGGTGGGCACTAAAAATTATTGAGAATTTTTTTCACCCTAATGGTCAAGATGGAGATGCAGGAGACAGCTGAAGTTGCCCAAGCAAGCGTATGTGAGAAGTGGGTAGCAGACAGGAAGAATGCTCTAGGCAGAAAGAACAGCATGTGCAAGGTCCAGGGGAGAAGCAAAGGATGGTTGATTGAAAGTAGGGAAGTTTGGCTTGGCTGGAACATGGTGCAAGACACAGAACAGCGAGAGATGAGGTTGGAGGCATCATCGGGGATTATGGAAAGATAAATGTTTGTAAAGGCAACGGGGAGCCTTGCAATGGTTTTAACAAGCAGGACGACTCACTCAGAGTTGTGTTTTAGGAACACCACTTTGGCTGCACTAACGAACACAGCGTGAGGAGAGAGAAGAGTGAGGGTAGGAAGGCCAGTCAGGCAGCTGATAGGGTGATGGCAACCTCACCATGGTAGCGCTGAGAAAAGTGGGTCCTGGCCCGCCCATGTGGAGACATCTTGGAAGTTGTGGATGTTGACCTGAGACTCAGGAGAGGAAACTCGGCCAGAGACATAACTTTGGGACTCAACAAAGTAAGGGGGGATGAGGAAAGGCATTTAAATCCAAACAGGGGACGGCGCTGTGGCGCAGCAGGTTAATGCCCTGGCCTGAATCACCAGCATCCCATATGGGCGCCGGTTTGAGACCCAGCTGTTCCACTTCCCATCCAGCTCCCTGTTGATGGCCTGGGAAAGCAGTGGAAGATGGCCCAAATCCTTAGGCCCCTGCACCCACGTGGGAGACCCAGAAGAAGCACCTGGCTCCTGGCTTTGGGTCGGGACAGTTCCAGCTGTTGCGGCCAATTGGGGAGTGAACCATCGGATGGAAGACCTCTCTCTCTCTCTGCCTCTCCTCTCTCTGTGTAACTCTGACTTTCAAGTAAAAAATAAATAAATCTTAAATAAAAAAGTCCAAACAGACCACCAGAGGACAGAGAGTATAGAGCTAGAGAAGACCATGCGTAAGCCCGAAGAACAAGTATGCTTAAAGGATAAGCAAGAGGACTGTACACACACACACACACAACCCGAGAAATGGTCAAGAGCCTGGCAGAAATCCAAGAAAATATGGCATTGCCAAAGTCAGATCGGTTGAAAGAAAAAGGCCTGGATTTATTGATGAGAAGGTGTTAGTGTCTGCTTTTATCATGCTGTGAACAGTATAGTGACACATGTCTTGAATTTTTTGGTCACACAGATTCTTGTAGACTGGGCCTAGCATTTGGCCTAGCTTGGATTCAAGTCGTGGATCTGCTCCTGATGCTAGGTTCTCACTAATGCGTACCCTAAAAGGCATCAGATAATGGCTCAAGTACACGGGTCCCTGCCATAGAGGTGGAAGATCTGAATTGAGTTCTTAGCTCTGGCTTGCTCCAGCCACAGCAGTTGTGGGCATTTGGTGAGGGAACCAGTGGATGGCAACTCTCTTTCTACCTCTCATACAAAATAAATTAATTTTTTAAAATCTTATATATTCTTAGAAATTACCAGGCACCCAAAATAGCTTTTTCTCCCTCTTTTCCTTTTTCCAAAACAGCTATTTATAATTGTGGTTATGTGGTTAATATTTCCTTACTTTGAATGAACATGAATTAATTTATTTAAATATAACAAACCTATTATTAGTTAATAGAAAATTTTTAAAAGATTTATTTATTTGAAAAGCAGAGTTACAGAACGAGAGAGACAGAGATCTTCCATGCATGGGTTTACTCCCCAAACGGTCAGGGACCCAAGTACTTAGGCCATATTCTGCTGCTTTCCCAGGCATATTAGCAGGAAGCTGGATCAGAAGAGGAGCAGTGGAACTCAAATTGGTGCCCATATGGGATGCTGCCATCCCAGGCAACAGCTTTACCCACTACACCACAATGTCCAGCCCCAGTTAATAGAAATCTATGAATAGAACAAAGACAAAAAAACTTAATAGGAAGACTGGCATTGATCTACATTTTATCGAATGTATTTAACACTAAGTTTAATAGAAAGCAGCTGAATTCTTCTAGCTGGTTCTGCCTTCAGTCTGTTTGGCCATCACATATTATTTAGCCTCAAGAAAATTCTATTATATTATCCTGAGAGAAAAAGCATGAAAAAAGTAAATAGTATGTTGAATAATTGTGGAAACAGTTTGACCTTCTAAGCCCCCTAGCAGGTTCTCAGGGCTCTGAGGATCACACTTTCAGACCAGGAGAGTCTGCCAACACCCTGAATCTCAGAGATAAGAACTTTACGTAATAATATTTTAACTCCTCACAACTATTTATTTGCACAGGTCAGATTTTTTTGGAATCGTTCAACCAAATCAAATACAGAAATAATTCGTGCTCCTAAACAATCACTGTGTCAAAGAAGAAATGCAAAGAGAAATGAAATCAAAATGGCAACGCTGTAAAAAACCGTTGCAAGAGAAAAGCTTACAAGCAACACATGCCTGTTTCAAAACAGGTCTCAAGCAGTCCAACATTACAATTAAAGGAAGAACCAACCGGAAGCTAAAGTCAATGGAAGCTAAACCAAGCTAATCACATGCATTACCTCACATACTTAGCATCGTCTTATGCTTATTTTGATGCCACAAGCAAAAGTAACCTGAGGGGCTGGATTCAGTTTTCAAGGCTAAAATGAATGGACTTCAGAATGTTCATTCATTCCACAGATCTGCAGCACACAGTGTGTGCCAGGAAGTCCTCCCAACACTCAGGGTATTAATGATAAACCACAGAGACAAAAGTGCTCTGAGGACTCTCTTTGGGGGAGATCAGGCAGGGAATAAACTGGTAAAACACACCCAGCAGCTGGACTGAAAATACACCTGATCTGCCCCACGTCTACACCTCCAAGATGACGTCACCCGCGAGGGGAAAGTCAGGAAGTCTAATGCACTTTAACTCCTTTCATCGGCCTAACACTTCCCAGTAGGTGCTATTCCAAGAAGTGCTGTGTTTCTCTCTCTCTCTCTCTCTCTCCCTCTCTCTCGGAGCTAGAGACACAGGGCGCTCCTAGGGGCTTGGTCGCACCTAAATGTAAGATAATCTGCTCCAAGCACGACGCTCTTCCCTCCGCAGGCTGGAATATAGCAGCTCCCTCCCCTCCCGTCGCCTTTCTTTCGCGGTCGGTTGCAGAATCCTATTAGGGCTGAGGGAGGAGACCGGGATCCGAGCCGACCGGGGAGCCGGCCAAGCCACACCGGGCGCGCCCGGAGCTCTGCGCTTGCGCACGGGAGCGACACGCCACCCGGAAAGAGGCCGCGGACTCCCGTGGTGCGCAGGCGCAGAGCCACACCAAGGCGGAACTGGGACGTCCCGGGCTCGGGCAACCTAAACAGCCGGGGGTAAGAGGAAGGTGGCGGCCGCGGGGCAGTGCGCATGCGCGGGCCGCCGTCCCTGGTGAAGTGAGAGGCGGACCGGGGCGGCCAAGCAGGGTTCGGAGCCGAATCAGGATGGACGAGGACGTGCTGACCACCCTGAAGATCCTCATCATCGGCGAGAGCGGAGTCGGCAAGTCCAGGTGAGGGGGTCTGCGGGCCGCGACGGGGGGCGGGGAGGGCTGGGGCTGCCTCCCGGGCGCCGCGGGGACGGTAAACGGCGGTGGCGGCGGCGCTCCGGCCGGCTCGAGGCCTCCGGGCCGCGCGCGCCCACCCGAGGCCCCGGGCCGCTTCCCCTGCTGTCGGTCGCACCGAGAACAGCACCGCTCCGGGGTGCTCTGGGCCGGCGGGGCGGGCGGGCGCGGGGCCGGGGTCGGGGCCGGGCGCGGCCCAGGGCGACGCCTCGGCCCGGGGCTCCCGGAGACGAGGCTCCCGGCTCCCGGGGGTGGGAGCTGTGAGACTCGATCCCCGGGGCTTCTGTGGGCCCCTGTGGGAATGCGCAGCGCTCCACGCAGGAGGTTCCCGGAGCCGTAGGTCACATTCCTGGCCTGCGTCCTGGCGCAGCCCACTGTCGCTTCTTCGCCGTGAAAGCAGGCAGCGCTGGCGAGTAGTTGAGAGAGCGCTTCGGCCGGGGGTCTCGAAGGCCCGGTAGGGGCCTGTGGGGTCGTTGCTGCCTTGGGTTATTTCTCTGGGGGCAGATAGTAAACACTGACGGTGGATGGGGTTGAGGATCAAGTGTGGCGGGTGCTGGGCCGGTGCGGTGTCGGGGGAGCGGGGCCGGTGCGGTGTGGGGGGAGCGGGGCCGGTGCGGTGTGGCGGGGAGCGGGGCCGGTGCGGTGTGGCGGGGAGCGGGGCAGGTGCGGTGTGGCGGGGAGCGGGGCAGGTGCGGTGTGGGGGGAGCGGGGCCGGTGCGGTGTGGCGGGGACCTGGGCAGGTGCGGTGTGGCGGGGAGCGGGGCCGGTGCGGTGTGGCGGGGAGCGGGGCAGGTGCGGTGTGGGGGGAGCGGGGCCGGTGCGGTGTGGCGGGGACCTGGGCAGGTGCGGTGTGGCGGGGAGCGGGGCCGGTGCGGTGTGGCGGGAGCGGGGCCGGTGCGGTGTGGCGGGGACCTGGGCAGGTGCGGTGTGGCGGGGACCTGGGCAGGTGCGGTGTGGCGGGTGCTGGGCAGGTGCGGTGTGGGGGGAGCGGGGCAGGTGCGGAGCGGCGGGGAGCGGGGCAGGTGCGGTGTGGGGGGAGCGGGGCCGGTGCGGTGTGGCGGGTGCTGGGCAGGTGCGGTGTGGGGGGAGCGGGGCCGGTGCGGTGTGGGGGGTGCTGGGCAGGTGCGGTGTGGCGGGGAGCGGGGCAGGTGCGGTGTGGGGGTGCGGTGTGGCGGGGACCTGGGCAGGTGCGGTGTGGCGGGGAGCGGGGCCGGTGCGGTGTGGGGGGTGCTGGGCAGGTGCGGTGTGGCGGGGAGCGGGGCCGGTGCGGTGTGGCGGGTGCTGGGCAGGTGCGGTGTTGCTGGCGGTCTGGGGACAAAGTTCTGCTGGTGAAGTCAGTCCTTGCCAGCTGATTAGGTGCTAGGGCAGCCCCGGTTTTAAACCATCAACTCCAGGGGTTTGTAGGCAATTTCCTGTTCTAGCTCTGCCTCCTGGAATTCCTATTCCGGAAATCTTTAAGGATGTCGAAGAGTTCGAAGGCTTCAAATGTGTGGGATGTGCGGAAGTCACGGATTTTTTCAAGTTTGGCAATCCAGCTCTGTAGTTTTTCTCACTTAACATACTCTGTACTGGAGTGAGGGCTTTGCACTTACGAAAGGATGGATCAAGGGAACACTCTGGATTCGCAGAATCCTTGGGGGGGGGGTTAGGAGTGTGTCTGTTTCAAAGGCTGAATATAATAATTAAGATTACTGTGGTTACCGTCTGTCATTGCACGTATTCAAAAGTTTAAAAAAGTTAATTGAAGATTGTCCCAGTAGGAACTCCGTAGCTGTGACCTTTATTTTCGTCTTTTTCTCTTTGAGTTGTGACCCTCAGTTAAGGCATTTGCAGTTGCTGTTCTCGAAGTCAAGAATGGACAGTTGTCATTTCACGTGGTTCAACCCAATACGTGTGTTGAATGGAGCTAAGGTGTCCTAGTGTTGTCTGGAAGGTTAACCAGAGGTTAGTTAGCTGAAATGGGTAATTAAGATTCCCTTTTTAGACCATGGTCTGTTAAGTGGGTTTTTTGGTCTCCCTTGTTCACACCCATCCCCCAGCCATATGAATTTATTTGAGCCTAAGTTGCTTTAAATTTTTTTTCTCTACAAGTATACTTAATGGTGAATTATTAACCACTCCCTGCAAAATTTTAACACTTTCTTTCATTAAAGGTTTGCATCTAGGGAGAAAGTTGTTTTACTGTTATAGGTAGATACACATTACTGGTCTATGTGATGTGCTATGGAAAATGACCTGAACGTAGATCTTTCCATGATGTTACTGAAGTAACATCATTCAGGTGGGTTTAGTACAGAAACATTTGTCGTGGATGTGATCTTAAAGGGTTGTTCTAACCAATTATTATTTATGCCTCTTAATGTCCAGCTAGTGGAAGTGAGAGAGCCCTTTGTTGAGGAATCATTGCGCAACAAAGGAAATTTTAATCCAAATTAGTGGCTACTTTCCAGTTTATTTCCTCCTGTTGGAGTGTAAAGGTTATGTCATAGTAGCCGGGAGATCAGGATTATGAAACTGGTGTGACCTTGTGTTTGATACTTGACATCTCTAGGGCCTTCATTTGGGAAGTGAGGGGTTGGGAGAGAAACTTCTCAAACTGTTGTAATTGTTTAGGACTGACTCTGGTTAGACCTGATGAAGTGAAGATGTAGCAAGGTGTATCAAGAATTGCCATAGTCTTAGAGGCTGTCCATTTGCATTCTCTTTGATGCAGTTCACTTGTAAATGAGGAAATGCAGGTAAGTTATAGTTGCCATGTTTCTTTAATTTGGTTTTAGTGGCATGGTGGAAGTTACTCCTTCCACCATAGCACTGCATGGTGAGACTTTTGCACTTTTAAACTTTGGAAACAGGAAGGTTGTGAAGATAGAATGTGAGTGTAGTGGCTCTTAAACATTTGGGGGCTTTGAGTTCCTTTCAGAAGGCAGTAGAGAAGTAGACTCTGCAGGGAAGCACATGCATAGACCTTAGAAAACATCTGAGGCTACAGGGTGCCTCTAGCTGGGGTCGGACTTAGAGCCCATATGAAAATCCCCCGCCTTCCCTGACAGAGTGCATTAGCGAACACAGGCTGTGATGAGGATTAGCAGTGATGGAGGAGGAATGCCTGGCTCCGCCTCTGTGGTCTCGGCCACACTGTAATGGCCACACCACCATTATTACTAGCCTTACTTTCGTGGTGGTGCTATTATTACCACTACTTTGCAAGGTTATTTTAACCTGTGTTTTTGCAGTACTGTTCTGGGTGGTGACCAAGTATGGAAACTTACCTTTTTGAGTCTTAAATTATGGGGGACTGCTCTTGTTGGGAGAGAAGAAAATTTTATATATATATATATATATATATATATCCTCTTTCAGACTTACTAGTGCTGGCACATGACTCATGTTGGTAGTCGGTAAAAATAGTTGTAGTTAAAATGTTAAGTAAAAAAAACAAATCTAGAATTTGACTCTAGTTTTACCTGTGATTCTGTGGTGTCGGTTTTATGGTAGACACAAGAAATCAGCTGAAAAAGGAGAGTTCACTCTTCAGATATAATTGACACTGGGTTTGGAAATGACCAGTGAGCCATTCTGTTTTGCAGTATACTCTGGACAAAAATATCTTCAGTAGTTGGGGGCCGGCGCCATGGCTCACTTGGTTAATCCTCCACCTGCAGCACTGACATCCCATATGGATGCCGGGTTCTAGTCCTGGTTGCTTCTCTTCCAGGCCAGCTCTCTGCTGTGGCCCGGGAGTGCAGTGGAGGATGGCCCAAGTGCTTGGGCCCTGCACCCACATGGGAGACCAGGCGGAAGCACCTGGCTCCTGGCTTCGGATCGGCGCAGCGCCGGTCGTAGCAGCCATTGTGGGGTGAACCAACGGAATGGAAGACCTTTCTCTCTGTCTCTCTCTCACTCTCTAACTCTGTCAAATAAATAAAATTAAAAAAAAAAAGTCTTCAGTAGCGCTAATCACAGAGCTTTTCTGCAGTTCAGGTATCTGACAGCTGTTTTCTCGATAGGAATTAACACGAGGGGAGATTGATTAATTTTGTAAAGCCACATCTGTAGCAAAGGCTTCAGCTTCCCTTCCGAAGAGCTTCTAATTACTGACAGTCCTGTGTCACAGTAGGTAGAATAGGAAACATAGTTTTCGAGTCCCCTTCTAATCTGGAATCTTCTGCTCCTGTCCATTCCTTTCTAGCTTCTTTGTCCTTGTTGGGTTTAGTCCTTGCTCTGCCACCATGATGATGGCAGTTGTCTTGATTTGCTTGTCCTTTCTGGCTGGCATTCACTTTTCAGAACGTATCTTGTCACTTCTTTCTTACAGTCTCCCTAGCTCCCTGTTCACCCTCCCTAGCACTTGCCTGAGTATGTTTACTCTGGCTGTCATGGGCTCTTTCTACCCTCTCCCTCCCTGTCCTTCCCTCCCTTTGAGGCAGTGGGCATACTGCTTGTTAGAAAGTGCTACCCACAAACCTTTCTGTTTTTGCTTGAATTCAGAGTGTATTATGTGTCACCTTTTTTTAAAATTGATTTGTTGTGTTCTAAGATTGTTTCCCCTTGCATGGAAATCAATTTAAGCATTCTATGTTGCTGCTGTTACTCTCTCAGAAAGACATTTCAGTACAGTTAAAACAACACAGAAACCACATTTTCCCATTTCAGTATTGTGTGGGGGAACATCGGGGTAATATTTAGTGGTAAACTGCTTTGGTCTTAGGATTTTTAAGTTGCCAATAATTTAATTTCTTATCTTCTGCACTGAGGCAGAGTTCCTGGGAACAGGCCCCCATTAGCAGTTATCTGCATCAAGAAGTTTGTAACAAAACATAACAATCTCGTGTGAACACATTTGTCCTGCCATGGGAAGTAACAGTCACATTCCTGATGTATCTTTTTCATATCTCTTTTAGCCTGCTGTTGAGGTTCACAGATGATACTTTTGATCCAGAGCTTGCAGCAACTATAGGTAAGCCTGTGTTTGAAAACTCACTAGAAGTGCTGAAGATTTTCTTGCCTTTGGGCTGTTCTGTGTAAATTGCCATGCCCTTTCCGCTCATCCCACTGCTGGCATTGTCCTTGGAAATCATTAAATCTCTGGAGCCTTCCTAGAGCTCACCAAGTGACATGCCCGTTACGTGTTGTATGGTGGCATTTGGTAATACTGCTGGTAGTGTGATTCTCTGCATACACATTTTTCTCCTGTGTGCACATTATCTTTCATTTTGCAACACACCACAGTCTGAGTATCTGTTGCATGCAGGTGCCAAGCTGAGTGGTGGGGCTATAATGATGAATAGTACAAACTTGGTCTCTGTCATCATGGACTTAACAGCAGTGTGTTCATGTTTTATGTTTAGCATTTGCTACAGTGTTTGGAATCATTCTGATTTCTTAATTTTTGATTGGTTATAAAGATTATTAGGAGCAGTGACACCTAAATGCCGTTTTAAAATAACATGTGGGATAAGCTTAATGGACTACATGAGACATCAGAGATACATGTTTTGACATCATGAGTTAAGGGAGTAGACCATGATTTAAAGGCATCAAGAGACAATGAGGAATAGTTGTTTGATAGCTGAGCTGAGTGGAGCTGGTTTGTAATCTTGGCTCTGCCTTGAACTTGGTGTGCTCTTGAACAAGTCATTTTCCTTCATTGTCTTCATCTGTGAATTGAAAGGTTTGGGGCAAGAGAAAATATTTTTTGCCCAACATTAACATTTCATGACCTGATGAGTGGAATATGTGATGAGTGATTCTAGTGTTATTAGTGAGTATAGTTTCTAGGTTTCATTGATTATGTGTGTTTTTCTTTTTATTATGAAATAATTTGAGACTTAAAGATACATTATAAAATTAGCAAAAATAATTCTTACATGTCAAATTCCCCAAATTTTAATATATATTTGCCTTATCATTTTCCCTCTACATATACACATGCTATTCTTTTTGTAAAAATTGAGAGTGAATTGCCTTTCACATGTAGATATTCGTTTATTTTTACTTTTTTTTTTTAAGATTTATTTATTTGAAAAGCAGAGTTATAGAAAGAGGAGGGCATATTGGAGAGAGAGGTCTTCCATATGTTGGTTCACTCTTCAGATGGTTGCAACAGTTGGGGCTGAGCCAGGTCAGAGCCAGAAGCTTCCTCCAGGTCTCCCATGTGGGTGCAGGGGCCCAAGCACTTGGGCTGTCTTCACTGCTTTCCCAGGCACATTAGCACAACTGGATTGGAAATGGAACTCTAACCGGTGTCCCTATGGAATGCCAACATCACAGTTAGCGGCTTAACCCGGTAAGCCGGCCCCTCACTTGTAAATATTTAACATATATTCCCTAGATGAACATGGGTGCAGTTTACAAACCAGTTTGTTCATTCGTCCTGTTAATGTCCTGAAGGAAAAGAAATGTTTCTGGTTCTTAATCCAGCCCAGCATCACACAGTGACTTTAGCTGTCGTTTCTCCTCCATCCTTCTGAACAGTTCTTTCATCTTTGACAGTTTTGAAAAGTGCAGGCCAGTCTCTCTGTGGAATGCCCCTCACAGTGTGTTCTCGTGGTTAGATTCAGCTGTGTTTCTAGCAGGACTTCCACACGGTGCTTCTCAGAGCATGTCTTAGCAGGCCCATGCTGTTTATCTCATTGCTGGTGAGAAAACTTTACTCACTTAAGGTAACATATGCCAGGTTCTTCCACTATAAAGGTCTTATTTTTCCCTTTTGTAACTAGTAGATTTTTGTGGAGAGAAAACTTTGAGACAGTATAGATGTTCTGCTTGTTATATACTTTTTTACTTTGTTCTTGGTCATACATTATGTGGATGATATCTTATTTGCTCACAAGAATGCGGCGACTCTGAATGCCTGTCTAAGTGAGACAGTAGCAGTAGTCAAGGTTCTACTCCTTAGCCATATTGACCGCTAAATATATTTTTGGACAGCAAATACTCATTTCAGGTAGCAAAGACGATCCCTTTTGCAGTCTTTAACCCAACCAATAAGCCAATTGACCAGATGTTCACAACACTTAAAGAGCTGAGAACAGAAAACACCCATGGTATATCTCACACGTAAGATCACATACTGGGTCACCTGGCTTTATTTTCCAAGGCAATAGAAAGGTTGATCATCTTATCCCCTGCAACACGGCTTCCACTGGACACTTAGAACAAGCCCGTATTTTACACCAAAAATTTCATATGTCAGCAAACAACATAAAATTGCTTTTCCCAGAGCTAACATTGAGCCAATGCAAACACCTAGTACAATCTTGCAAGAATTGTGCACCCTCGCCCTGTTAGGTCCACTGCAACAAGTAGGAGTTGAACCCACAAGGCCTTGCTCCTAATAAGCTATGGCAAGTGGACATCACCCACATTAACTCTTTTGGTAAACTTAAGTTTGTCCATGTGGTGGTAGATACTTATTCAAAGGCTGTATTTGCAACAGCCCAATCTGAAGAAAAGGCTAGTAATCTGATAAAGGTGATTAAATCAGCCATGCTGGTCCTTGGTGTCCCCTGGACCATAAAGACTGATAACGGGCCAGCATATATATCACAGGAATTTAATTCCTTCCTGAAATCTTGGAACATACAGTCTGCCACAGGTATCCCATACAACCCACAGGGACAGGCAATCACTGAAAGAACTCATAGGACGATTAAAGATCTCTTACAAAGACAGAAAAACAGTCATATGCCCTCAGACCCACAGCTTGCTTTGACTGAGGTCCTTTTCACTATCAATTTTCTTACTTTTGATTCCCAAGGGATAAGCCCAGCTTATAAACACTGGGGATCCTTTCCATCCCAGCCCCCAGCCCCTATGGTTAGGTAGAAAGACTCCCCTGACAGGAGAATGGAAAGGACCACACCCTCTGCTAACCAAAGGTAGAGGATATGCTTGTGTCTTTCCAGAGAATGCGGGACGGCCCATTTGGGTTCCAGCCCGAAACATCAAGCCTGCAACTGACAGCGAACCAGAATCAGCTGAACAAGACTGAGAATCTGCCTTGTTAGCAGATGCACCTGCCCTATCATCCTACCCTGAGAAACTGCCCATAGCCACATCTGTTACTGTTTTGTACCCCACTAGCTCTAGTCAGCCATTCAAACAGCCCACAGCCTGTGTGCGGTCACACCATTCCTGATAACCATTATTCCTCATTCCTACCCCTATCTGAGCAAGCAATCCTGTGGTCTCTCGATTTGAGTGTTGGCTAGTCAATGACGGGTAAGATCCCCTGGGGGACAACCTAAGACAGGCACAACTGCGTACGGAGACCACATGGACACGGGGTCAACAATGGTATGGCCAAGAATCATGCCTCCCGTTGCTCAAAAATAAACGAAAAAGGGGAAATGTGGTGGAATGAGAAGGCCATGCCAAGATGGCCGCTGGCAAGGGAGCATCAGTTACTCAGGAATGGCTTTGAATCCCACCTGGCAACGGAGCCTGCCTGGCAACAGGCTGTGATTGGATGGCTTTGAAACCCACATGGCAAACAGAGCCCGCCTGGCAACAGGCTGTGAGTGGATGGCTTTGGAAATTGCCTGGCAACAGGCTGTGATTGGTTGGGGCATAGACCACCCCTTGACCAGATTGGCTGGTCTTGGCTGTATAAGCTGTTGTACCAACTGAAACAAATGAGTCTGGGGGCTGCTTGCCTCAAGCCTGCTTTCACCCGACTCCCGGGGTCTGTGTGGTGACTCCACCCCTCTTGCCCCCACCACGCTCCTCCTCTCAGAAATGAATCCACTGCAACATTGTTGAGAAATCAACTGCAACATCTTTGGCATCCCTGATGGTCCTAGCCTTCAACCACTAATAAGTACAAAGCATAAGCATGTCATTCCAATTATGATGGCTGACAAATGGTGACTTTTCAAATGTCATCATTCTGTGTACATTTCATTCTTGGATTCTGTAAGGAAAGTCTCAGTTTCTTTTTTTATATGATATTAACTTATGCTGCCTCTAAATTTTTATTCTGTCAGGTGTTACATTTATAGATGTACTCTTATGTGTATCATAAGAAAGGGAATCATTTGACACCCTAGAAATCCAAAATCCATTTTAATTTGCCTTTCATGTGTGATTTGCACCTTTAAAATTACTTAGGAGTAGAACTTCCTTTAGCCTAAAGCAGGCCTGGGGACGGATAGCGAGGAGCAGAGGAGTAGTAAATGGAAGGAAAATAAACTTGCTTGGAGTTACAGTTTTACTAGGGGCTGAGTTTCTGTGTAACGTGAAATGATTTTCATTTTAAACCCACATGGAATCCGGGAAGTTGCAGAATGTCAGATCTTGGGTTGTCCTTACTATAAAAGTGATCTTTTGCAAAAACAAACACCTAGATTATAGTGTGCTGTTCAAAATGTGTCTGAGCTGCTCCCCAGATGGGCCTTGAGTCTTGAATATATTTAAAAGGTAACTTTTACATTTGGACACCAGATTGCTTTCTACCACAGATTATAACCGATAAGCATACGGGTTCTATTTGTTTATTTTTTAAAGATTTATTTACTTATTTGAAAAAGTGACAGAGGGGGAGGAGAGAGAGGAAGATCATCCATCTGCTGATTCACTCCCCAAATGGCTGCAGCAGTCAGGGTTGGGCCAAGAAGCCAGGAGCCAGGAGTTCCGTCTGGGTCTCCCATGTGGATCAGGGGCCCAAGCACTTGGCCATCTTCAGCTGCTTTTCTGGTAGGGAGCTGTGGGAAGCCTGCTAGCAGGACTCAAACCCGCACTTCCGTATATGGGATGCTGGTGTGGCAAGCAGCGACCTAACTCACCGTGCCACCACACCAGCCCCCAGCATGGGTTTTATTGTTTGGCAGTGGCGTTGTGAAAAACAGTGTTTTTTGGAACTGGTCTGTCTGCCCTTCTGTGTATGAAAACTGGCCCATACCCAGTCCCTCTCTAGTAGATACGAGGTATTGTCAGGCTCTAGTTTTCCAGTCACCCTTCTGAGCTAAAGTTTCTTTGCCTTTTTTGATGATTACAAATCAGTCTGTTTTCTGAAATTTACTCAGTAGATTGAGGGAGTGGCGCATTAGATCCAGCTTCTGTGACTCTAGTCATTATCTCCTCTTGATGTGAGGGTTTGTCTTTAGGGTGGTGTGTGTGTGTGTGTGTGTGTGTGTGTGTGTGTGTGTGTGTATGTGTATGTTTTAACAAGAACCCTAGGCCCTGAACAAAGGCCAACAGAGAACTGTGGGAGATGCAGTGAGGGATATAGAGGCTCAGGTGAAAAGAGTGGGTATTATTTACTAAAATAAATACAAATGTTTAAATGAGAAGATGGAAGAAATAGATAAATAGAAATCCAACATAGGCGTATGTGAACCTCAGGAGAAAACATGAAATACAAGAACATTTCTGGCATAAACACTTGTCCACACAAAGTTACAATAAGATTTAAAATTTTTTTAAAAGATTTATTTTATTTATTTGAAAAGCAGAGTTACAGAGAGACAGAGAGAGGGGCGGGCAGGGGTCTTCCATCTGCTAGTTCACTCCATAAATGGCCCCAATGGCCAGGCCAAAGCCAGGAGCTTCTTCCAGATCTCCCAGCCGGTGGCTCAAACCATTGCACCACAGTGCTGGCCCCAGCCAGGTGGCATCTTAAGCGTTGTGCCAAATGCCTGCCTCAGGTTTTGTTTTTTGTTTACCTGTTTTAGGAAACCTTTGAATATAAAAGGAGTATCTTAAAAAACTTTTCTCTAATAAAAATTTAGAAAATATAAAACTAGTTCTCTACCTAAGACAGGTTTACAACCTTTTGCTTAACCTATTTGTAAGATTTTTAGTTGTTGGAGCTGGAGTTGTGGCATAGTGGGTTAAGCTGCGGCTTGCAGTGCTAACATCCCATATGGGTGCCGGTTTGAGTCCCGGCTGCTCCACTTCCCACCCAGCTCCCTGCTAATGGGCCTGGGAAAGCTGCAGAGGATGGCCCAGTGCTTGGACCCCTGCACTCATGTGGGGGACTTCTGGCTTTCATCTGGCCCAGTTCTGGCCATTGTGGCTATTTGAGGAGTGAACCAGCAGATGGAAGATATCTCTCTCTCTGATTCTGACTTTCAAAATAAAAGAGTGAATCTTAAAAAAAAAAAAAAAAAAAGATTTACATCTGTTAATATGTGTGAAAGTGTTTTTTGAGGGTTGATATGCTTCAACCAAATTTTTTGTTGTTATTTTTCTTTGTTTTTATTTATTTGAAAGTGTTACAGAGAGAGGGAGGGAAAGACAGAGAGAGAGAGAGAGAGAGAGAGAGAGAGAGAGAGAGGTCTTCCATATGCTAGTTCACTTCTCAGATGGCCACAATGACCAGTGCTGGACCAGGCTGAAGCCAGGAGCTTTATCCAGGTCTCCCACATGGATGGTGGGGGCCCAAATGCTGGGGCCGTTTCCACTGCATTCCCAGGCTATCAGCAGAGAGCTGGATCAGAAGTGGAGCAGCCAGGACTTGAACTGGCGCACAGATTGGGATGCTGGTGTCACAGGTGGCGGTGTTACCCATTCCACCACAGCTCAGCCCCCTCAACCAAACTAAGATGGCCCAAGTGTTTGGGACTCTGCCGCCATATGGGAGATCTGAATGGAGTTTCTGGCTCCTGGGTTTGTCCTGCCTTGGACCTGGCCGCTGTGGCCATGCAGGAAGTGATCCAGCAGATGGAAGATCTCTCCCTCCCCACTCCCCTCTTTCAAATAAGCCCTGCCTTTCAATAAATAAATCTTAAAATAAAATATGCCCATTATTTGTGTCCTCATCACAGACCACTTACTACTTGTGTTTGCTTCTAAGGGCAGAGCCCAGGTTTGTGGGAATTTTCCCACCAATTACTCTACAGTTGGGCTTAAAAAAAGAAATAATTTGGTTAAAATGGAAAATAGTAGGTTTGTACTTCTTGTTTAATAGCATAACAAAAACTTGGTGAAATATGTGGAAATATGAGGTAATTTGAAGAAAAATAAAGCTGTGTGGTCTGTTTCATATAATTTCATTCATTTAAATGTTTTAATTGGAATAAAGCAATAAAAATAAATCTGGCATTTCTTGAATAGTGGCAAATGGTCTTAATAATATTTAAGTAGCTTCTTTTTCTGTTTTGTGTGTGTGTGTGTGTGTGTGTGTGTGTGTATGTGTGTGTTATTTTTAAAAATCAGCATTTGGTATTAAATTTGTCCTGGTTTATAACATGAAGAACTTTCCAGCTTTAAAAATGTTGTGACTAACTTAAATGATATTGGAGTCATCTGTTCTTTGAAGATCACATTTCACCTGTGAGCAGCTTTTTTTTTTTTTTTTTTTTTGCCACTCCAGCCTTTTTCCTTCTTAGCGATAATCTTGAATACACAACTGTGGAAGTGTTTAAGTTAGTTCCACAGAGTATTCTCTCAGGCCCTTCATTATTCGTAACTGGCTTCTCTCATTTCTAAACTTGTATGTTTTTGTTGTCTGTCTTCCTGAGGAATGTGTTTTACTGTTTGGGAGATTGCTTTATTTTTTTCACCCCCTGTTTTTCTTTACTTTTTTCTCTTAAAGATTTATGTCTGTATTTATTTGAAGTCAGAGTTACAGAGACAGAGATATTACTTCCAATGTCGTGTTCATTCCCCAAATGGCTGCAATGGCCAAGGCTGGGCCAGGTTGAAGCCAGGAGCCAGGAGCTTCATCCAGGATTTCCTACCTGGGTGGCAGAGGCCCAGCACTTAGGCTTTTCCTAGGAGGTGCATTAGAGGTGGAGCAGCCATGGGAACTGGGGCTCATTGAAGTTGCCAGTGTTCCTTTTGTGTTCCTTTACTTTTAGTCTATTCTTTAACAAAGAATCCTGATAAGAACAAATTGTATTGTATTGTGTTCCATAGGTTTTGGCATGTAATTTTTTTGGTATTGCTCTGGATAGTTTGAATTTTCAGTTTTGCTTTCTTTTTTTTGTTTTAAGATTTATTGTATTTAATTGAAAGGCAGAGTTACAGTGAGAGGCAAAGGCCAAGGCAGTGGGGAGGGTGGTCAGGAAGGAGGAAGAAAGAGAGAAAAAGCTATCTTCTATCCACTGGTTCATTCTCCAAATGGCCACAATGCCAGGGCTGGGCCGGGCCAAAGTCAGGAGCCTGGAACTCCATCTGGGTCTCTGTGTGGGTTGCAGCACCATCTTTTGCTGCTTTCCCAGGCACATTAGCAGGAAGCTGGACTGGAAGCCCAGCAGCCAGATCTTGGAGCGGAGCTCATAGACGATGCAGGCAGCCGCACTTCCTGCTCAACAATGAATGCCAGCCGTTTGACCTGGCCTTTAGGATGCAGCTTGTGATGTCTGCATCCCCTAGCAGAGTACCTGGGTTCAAGTCCTGGCCCAACCCAGTCCCAGGCATGGTTGGCATCTAAGTAATGAACCAGCATTCGGGAGCTTGCTCTCTGTCTGTCTTTTCTGCCTCTCAAATTAAAACAAACCTGAAAGACAGTAAAGCAGCACTTATATGTTTCTTGGTGAGAAAGAAATTGACTAGAGAGGTTTTATGCCCTTGTTGAATGAGACATTAGTAAGAGCTTTGGTATTCTTTTAATTACATCAAGTGGATGAACCACACATCTGACAGAATAGTGGCTCAACAGGCTAATCCTCCGCCTTGCGGCGCCGGCACACCGGGTTCTACTCCCGGTCGGGGCGCCGGATTCTGTCCCGGTTGCCCCTCTTCCAGGCCAGCCCTCTGCTGTGGCCCAGGAGTGCAGTGGAGGATGGCCCAAGTGCTTGGGCCCTGCACCCCATGGGAGACCAGGAAAAAGCACCTAGCACCTGGCTCCTGCCATCGGATGAGCGCCGTGCGCCGGCCGCAGCGCGCCGGCCGCGGCAGCCATTGGAGGGTGAACCAATGGCAAAGGAAGACCTTTCTCTCTGTCTCTCTCTCTCACTGTCCACTCTGCCTGTCAAAAAAAAAAAAAAAAAAAGAATGCTAATGTAAGAGGGAAGCCACAAAATAAAATCTATCAGTGAGTTAAATGTGTATGTGTCCAGTTCTCCTGACAATTCAGGTTGTCATACAGGATTGAAAGGTTCTAAAAGCAAATAATGTAAGGCTGAAGATAAGGGAATGGCCAGGCAGATGCAAATAATACAAAAGCAAGGATTTGGTAATATAAGTTAAGGTAGAGTTAAAGGTTCATGCATCGGAGAAAATAAAGTAGGGTATTATATAATGATGAAAAGCCTGATTATTAAACACAGCATCTGAACTGTGTTGACTGAACCAGTTGACTTCCTACGTGCTTATTTTGTATCCTCCTGCTAAACTTGAACTTGCTTATTCTAGGAATGCTTTTTTTCTTTTGGTATATTCCAGTGAATTTTTCAATCTCAATGCCTTTATTTCTTATTTCCTTTGGCTGAAAAATCTCACGTGCTGTGCCATGTTGAGTAGACGTGGTAAGAACCAGTACCCTTATTTGGCTCCTGAGATTAAGGGGAAAGAATTCTTTACTGTGAAATATGTTGGTCATGTGATCTTTAGAGATGCTCTTTGTTAGGTTTGGGAGGGTTCTCTAGTTTACTGAGAGGCTTTATGAGAAATTCAAACTGGATTTTGTCAAGTGAATTTTATTTATCTTTGGTGAAAGCTCCTCTGATAACTCTTTTAAATTTTTATTTTTTTCCCTTTTTGGTAACTTCTTTTTTAGTTTAATATAGTGTAGTACACATTGATTTCTTTGAATATTAAATGAACTTTCTACTTCCGGAATAAACTCCAGTTAGCATGATGTGTTTTTTGTACATTTCGGGTGGGATTCATTAATAAAATTTGTTTAGGATTTCCTTTTATGTTCATGTTATGTTCATGAGAGATATTGTTATATAGTTTTCTTTAGTTGTGGTATCTTTGGTATTGGTATTAGGGTAATGTAGGACTTACAGAGGTCTAAGGAAGTATTTCACATCTCTTCAGTTTCTTGGAAGAATTTTTTTTTTTTTTGGACAGGCAGAGTGGACAGTGAGAGACAGAGAGAAAAGTCTTCCTTTGCCGTTGGTTCACCCTCCGATGGCCGCCGCGGCCGGCGTGCTGCGGCCAGTGCACCGTGCTGATCCGATCCGATGGCATCTTGGAAGAATCTGTTTAGAATGTGCTAATATTTAAATGTTTAGTAGAATTCACTCAAGGCTTGACATTTTTTTCATTTTTTAAACTTTATGATATAGGATACAGGATTTCTTTAACAAATACAGGATTCTCCAGGTTGTCTATTTATTTTGTTCTTGTAGCAATAAAATAAATACAAAATTTACCATTTAAACAATTTTTCCATGTGTATTGAATATATTCACATTGCTGTGCAAATGTCAGCCCATTTCCAGAACATTCTTATCACCCCAAACAGAAACATTGAACCAGCTATACAAAAATTTCCCACTCCATTCTTCTCCCTAGCTCCCAGTAGTAACCTTTATTTTGTTTTCTGTCTCTATGAAAGTTGCCTGTTCTAGTTACCTCATATAAGTAGAATCATACAGTATTTATCTTTTAATGTCTAGTTTATCTACTTAGCTTAATGCTTTCAGGGTCCCTCAGGTCTATCATGTGTCAGTATTAGGTTCCATTTTATGGCTGGGTTGTGTTCCACTGTACAATGATACTTCAAAACATTTGTGGAGAATAAAATTAAAAGACAAATTAATTTTGCTACAGAAAAATTGAAATGCATATATAATTTTTTTTTTTGGACAGGCAGACTTAGTGAGAAACAGAGAGAAAGGTCTTCCTTTTCCATTGGTTCACCCCCCCAAATGGCTGCTACGTCCGGTGCGCTGCGCCAATCCGAAGCCAGGAGCCAGGTGTTTCCTCCTGGTCTCCCATGTAGGTGCAGGGCCGAAGCACTTGGGCCATCCTCCACTGCACTCCTGGGCCACAGCAGAGAGCTGACCTGGAAGAGGGGCAACCAGGACAGAATCTGGCACCCCAATCGGGACTAGAACCTGGGGTAGAGGTGCCGGCCTATAACTTTTTGATAATATATTTTCCCATGGACATTTTGAAGACTCATATGCATGGTTTTCTTTTTAGATTTTTTTCTTTAGATTTATTTTACCTATTATTTGAAAGACAAAGTCACAGAAAGAGGGAGATCTTCAACCACTGGTTTGCTCTCCAAAAGGCTGTAGTGCCGGGTCTTTACAAGGCCAAAGCCAGGAACCAGGAACTCCACCTGGGTCTCCCACATGGGTGGCAGATACCTGAGGATTTGGGCCATGTTCTTCTACTTTCCCAGGCATGTTAGTAGGGAGCTGGATCGGAAGTGAAATAGCCAGGACTTGAACCAGCATTCATGGTATGCCAGAATCACAGGCATGGCTTAACCTGCTGTGCCATGACATTGGCCCCATTTACAGACTTCTTGAAATTCCTTATGTATATGCCACATTTTGTTTACCTAATAGCCCATAAGCGAACCTGTGAGTTATTTCTGCCCTTTTGGCAATTGTTAATGATACTGCTGTGACCTTTGTTCTCTTAGAATACGTTTGAGTCCTAGCTGGTAATTTTTGGGGGTCTGTACATGGAAATGAAATTGCTGGCTTATGTGGTAATTCAATTTTTAGCTCTTTGAGGAATTGCCAAATAGTTCACAATAGCTGGACCACTTTAGCTTCCCATCAGCAATGTGTAGGGGTTCTGGTTTCTCCATGTCATTGTCTACATTTATTATTTTCCATTAAAAATTATTTTTTTTTCCTTTGAGAAGAAGGGGGGCAGAATCAGACAAATGGAGCTCCCATCTGCTCGTTCACTCCTCAGATATCCATGGAGCTGGGCTGGTGTCAGGAGCCAGATCTCCCACGGGGGTCTCAGGGACCTAACTGCTTGAGCCCACCTGCTGCCTGAAATCAGGAGCTGGAGCCAGGAATTGAACTCAGGCATTAATAATATATAACAGGTGTCTCAACTGGTATATTGACCACCAGCCAAACATATGGCTTTGATTATTTTTCAAGATTTACTTATTTATTGGAAAGGCATAGTGATAGAGGAGGAGGAACAGAGATCTTCATCTGCTGGTTCACTCCTCAAATCCCAGCAACAGTCATGCCTGGCCCAGGACAGTCAGGAGCCCGGAATTCTCCCGGTCTCCTAGAGGAGGGGCAGGGACCCAAGTACTGGGCCATCACCTGTTGCCCAGGCGCATCAGCAGGAAGCTGGGTCAGAAGCACGACTTGATCCCAGGCACTCTGTGAGATGTGGCCATCCCAAGCAGAGCCTTAACCTGCTCCGCCACCACACTCACCCCAGCCGTAAGATAGTAGCCATCCTGGCGGCCATTTGGGGAGTGAACCAACGGAAGGAAGACCTTTCTCTTTGTTTCTCTCACTGTCTAAAACTCTACCTATCAAAAAAAAAAAAAAAGATAGTAGCCATTCTAATGTGTATGATGTGTATGAACTTCTTCAAACAGGCACCAGAGACAGTGGAGCGTGGAAAGCAGTTTATTAACGCCAGCGAGCTCAGTGGGAATCATTTCCTGAGAACTGAGCATCAAACCCAAGTTTCTTACAGTATTTATAGGCTCACCAGCATCGCAACCTTAACCTTTAGAGCACTGGGTTTAAGTTGCAGCCTGCGTGACTTAGGACCACGCTTGCAATGGTCGGTGGGTCCAGTATGTTTATAAGAGAGATACCCGAGGAGGTTGATAGGACAGATTTATGACTGGAGTTACAGAAGCAGAGCTGAGGCCATCTTCCCTTCTGAGACAAGGTAACTGCGCACAGCTGCTTCCCCAGGGAATTGGGAGCAGCCACTTTTCAGGGTGAGTGTTGGGTCCCCTTTCCTTCCTTGGTCTCTGGTTGCAGCCTTATTTCCTATACAGAAGGAGCTCATTGGGATTTTGATGTGGCCACCCCTAATGGCCAGTAATGTTGAGTGTATTTGTGCTTATTGATCATTTGTTTCTCTTCTTTGGAGAAATACACATTCAAATCCTTTGCCCCATTTTCAGTTAGATTTTTTCCATTCTTAAGAGTTTTTTATATATCTGGATGTGAACCTCTTACCCAATATATGATTTGCAAATATTTTATCTCTTTCTTAGGTTTGTCTTTTAGCCACTGTGTCCTTTGCACATAAATTTTAAATTTTTGTTTTTTAAAGATTGATTTATTTGAAAGGCAGGGAGAGAGAGAGAGAGAGCTCTTCCACCCACCGGTTCACTCCCCCAGATGGCTACAACAGCCAGGGGTTGGCAGGTGGGAGCCAGGAGCCTGGAACTCCATCTGAGAGTCTCCTGTGGGTGGCAGGGACCCAAGCCCTTGGGCCATCTGCCGCTGCTTTCCCAGGTGCATTA
Source organism: Sylvilagus floridanus (assembly GCA_949820135.1). Classification (NCBI taxonomy): domain Eukaryota; kingdom Metazoa; phylum Chordata; class Mammalia; order Lagomorpha; family Leporidae; genus Sylvilagus; species Sylvilagus floridanus. Next base: position 17,402,506 of record OX463240.1, on the reverse strand, counting down.
GCAGGGACCTGGACTGGATGTGGAGCGGCTGGGACTCCAACCTGTGCTCATAGGGATGCCGGTGTCCTAGGCATCAGCTTAACCCACTGTGCCATTATGCTGGCCCCAAACTTTTTAAATTCTCACAGAGTTCATTTTTTTCATTTTTATTGCCTGTGCTTTTCATGTCATATCCAGAAACCATTGCCCTGACTTTCCCTGATGTTTTTTCCCAGGAGTTTTGTAGATCTAGCTCTTGCTTTTAGGTCTTTGATCTCTTTTCTGTTTACTCTTGTTTATGGTGTAAGGAAAGGTTCAGGTTCATTTTTCACTTGTGGGTATCCAGCTTTCTCAGTGCTGTTTGTTGAAAGCTCTGTCCTTTACACAATGAATGGCCTTGGCTCCCTTGATAAATATCACTGAGCCATATACATGAGGGGCTTATTTCTGGACTCTCTGTTCCATTGCTGTGAATGTGTGTCTTTATGCTGCTACCATTTTGCTTTAATTATTGCAGGGTTTTAGTAAGTTTTGAAGTTGGAAAGTATGAATATTTCAAATTCTTTTTTTTTCAGTTTTTTTGCTGTCCAGTGCTTTATGCAATTTTATATAAATTTGACTATTAAATATTTTTCCATTTCTGCAAAAAAGCTCTTGTAATTTATATAGGAATTGTGTTGAATCTTCAGATTACTTTAGGTATGATGTCATCTTAACCATATTAAGCCTGCTAATTCACTAACATTGGTCTTCCCACTTATTTATGTCATCTTTAATTTCCTTAGCAATGTCCTTTAGTTTTCAGTGCACCCTTTTCTTTCACCCCCTTGGTTAAGTTTATTCCTAGTTATTGTATTCTTTTAGATTTTCATTGCTAGTGTACAGAAATGCAGCTTCCTGTTGATTTTGTGTCTTGCAGTTTTGCTAGTTTTCTGTGTGCCTGTGTGTGGCATCTTTATGGTTTGCTACGTTCAAGATCTTGTTATCTATGAACAGAGAATTTTACTTTTCCCTTTCCAATGTAGATGCCTTTTCTTTCCTAATGGCTAGTACTTTAATATTCTGTATTTAAAGGATAGAGGTGGTAATAGGTGGCATCTTTGTCTTTTTCTGATCTTAAGAGAAAACTTTAAGTCCCTCACCATTGAATGTGATATTAGCTGTGGATTTTTCTTATTTGATCTTCTCATGTCAAGGAAATTTCCTTCTAATCTAGTTTGTTGAGTATTTCCATCATGAAAGACCATTGCATTGTGTCAAATGCCTTTTCTACAGCAGTTGAGATAATCATGTGACTTTTTTCTTTCATTCTATTAATGTTAACTATTACTTTGGTTTTTTTATGTTTCGCCACCATTATGTTCCGATAATGAACTTGATTGATTGCTGATTCCATCTCTTTAGCAGTCATGAGTCTATTCAGAGTCAGTTTTGGTGGTTTGTATGCTTCTAGGAATTTATTTCATCTAGGTTATCCAGTGTTTTGGTGCACAGTTATCCAGTTTTCTCTTATAACCTTTTTTTATGTAAAATTGGCAGTTCAGGTTGAACAGACCTAACCCCAAAATCTGAAATGCGCTGAAAGCTGAAACTTTCTGAGTACCTGATGCTCAGTCTCAGGTTTGGGTGCATTTCTGATTTCTGATTTTGGATTTTCAGATTAGGAATGCTCAGCTGGTAAAGTGTATGCAAGTATTCTGAAATCTGAAAAACTCTGAAACCTGAACCGCTTCTGCTCCTGAGCATTTTGGGTAAGAGAAGGTCAGCCTTTAATGCATCTACTTTCAGGTCTGACCTTTGTTAATTTTAATTGTCTCTTTTCCTTAATCAGTATAGTTTATAGGTTTGTCAGTGCTGTTGATGTTATCTAAAACAAAACAAAACAAAACAAAAACAAGGGCCAGCATTGTGCTACAGCAGGTTAAACTATTCCTTGCAATAACAGCATTTAGTGCTGTTTTAGTCCCTGCTGCTCCACTTCCCATCCGGCTTCCTGCTAATGTGCCTGAGAAGGCAGCAGATGATGACGGCCCAAGTGCTTAGGCCCCTGCACCCCTGTGGGAAACACGGTTAAGGTTCCTGGCTCCTGACTTTGGCCACTGGAGAAGTGAACCAGTGGATGTTCCAACTCTCCTCTCCTCCCCCTCCTTCCTCTCTGGGCCTCTCCCACTCCCCCTCCTCACCTTGGACCCTTGTGGCTCCCTCTCTGTCACTCTGCCTTTTAGGTGAATAAGTCAGTCAATCTAGGGGCTGCCAATGTGGCAGCAGGTAACACAGCATCCTGCTACACTGGCATTCCATGTGGGTGCCAGTTCCTATCCCGGCTGTTCCCCTTCTAATGCAACTCCCTCCTCAGGGCCTGGGAAAAGTGGCAGAGAATGGCCTGAGTTTTTGGGCCCCTGCACCCACCCACATGGGGACCCAGATGGAGCTCGTAGCTCTTGGCTTCAGCCTGGCTCACTGCTGGCCACTTTGGCCATCTGGGAAGTAAACCAGTGGATGGAGGATATCTCTCTCTCCCTCACTCCCCCACCATCCCTTGCTCCCTCTCTTCTGCCCTCCCTCCCTCTCTTCCTCCCTCCACCTCTCCTTCCTTCTCTCCGTTTCTGTAGCTATGACATTCAAATAAATAAAATTTGAAAAGTTAAATGAATAAATCTTTTTTAAAAACTTGGCCATTGATTTTTTTTATTGTGTTTCTGCTCTCTATGCTCTATATTTCTTCTGCGCTTCTGTCTCTGCATTTGGCTTGCTCTAGTTTCTTCTGGTGGAAAGTTAGGTTATTGATTGAAATCTTTTTTTTATCATAAGTTTTGCTCTGCAGTGTTTTCATTAGTCTCAAGGCGTTCCCATTTTCCATAAGATTTCTTCTTTTATTTACTAGTTGTTTCAAAGGTGCTTTTAAATGTCCATATATTTTTGATTTTTCCAGCTTTCCCTCTGTTATTGATTTCCAGTTTCATTCCATTGTGATCAGGAAATACTTTTCATGATTCAAATTTTTTTTAAAAAAGACTTGTGTAGCCTTGTGCGCTCTGTCCTGGAAATATTCCATGTGCACTTGAGGAAATTTTATTGTTGGATAGAATTCTGTTGAGTATAATTGGTTTATAATATTCTTCAAATCTTTTATTTGCTGTTGAGAATATATCTGGTTGCTCTGTTCATTATTGAAAGTAGTATAGAAAAATCTCCAACTATTTCTATTAATGTAAAACTGTCTTATTTTCCCCTTCAATTCTGTCAGGGTTTGCTTTGCTTTGTGTATATTGGGGCTGTATTCTATGAGGCAGTTATAATTATTGTCTCTTATTGGTGAATTTACCTTTTCCTCAGCATATTTTATCCTTTGTCTCATAATGGTCTTTGACAAAGTTTGTGTATTGTCTGATAATTTGTATAATCGCCTCTGTCGTCTTTCATCTGTCCTCTTTCATTGTTTGCATGGAAATCTCTCCTTTCACTGAACCTGTTTGTCTCTACATCTCAGGTTAGTTAGATTCTTCAAATATTCTGTTCATCTCTGCATTTTGATTGGAGAGTTTATCTATTGATATTGCTGATACAAAAGGATTTTTGCTATTTTCTACTTGTTTTCCGGAAAGAGTTTTGCCCCATATTTTCTCCATTACACCTTTTTTTGTGTTTAGTTGATTTTTCTGTGTGATATTTCTTTTTGAGTCAATTCTGGTATGTAATCTTTCAAGCAAATTTCCATTTCTTCTGAGTTGTCAAATTTATTGTAGACTTAACTCATAAAATTCCTACATTATGTGTTTTTAAAGTTTTATTTATTTGAAAGGCAGGGAGGGAGAGAGAGCAAGAAAGAGAGCTCTCCCATTGCTGGTTCCTTATTCCAAATGCCACAACAGCGAGGGAGGGTCAGGACAGAGCTAGCAGCCCATAAACCAATCCAGGTTTCTATAGGGGTGGCGGTGAAATCGGAAAAGACCCCCTAAAATTTACTCCGAAATGTGGCCCCTTAGAGTTCCCTAAAAATGCTATCCTGGGTGCCACATGCGCTACCGAAATTTGGGGTGCCTTACAATTTCACCACGGGCTTATTACTAAATCCCCGATATCAATAAGCCCGAGAGGTTCTTGCCTAATATTTAGAGAAGAATTCTAAATACGGGCACAGATAAACGAGGCAGCATGGTACATTTTAAGCTTTTATCTAGTAAGAAAGGTGCATAAGAGAGTGAGAGCTTTATTTAGGAGAGAGAAGTGAAAGGGGGTTCATACCTAGCACCAGGAACCAGCCACGTGGATGAGCATCTAGGCCAGGAAGCCTAGAGCACATGGCCGAAGGCCACGCGCCCTGAAGGCGCAGGGCTACAGCAGGCCCTGTCCTGGCTAGAGGCCAGGGAAGAAGAGCAGGGCAGAAAAGCAGCCTGAGCACACTGTGCCTTAGGCTTTTAACCTACTCCAAAGGGGAGTGGTTAATTAACCTGATTGGCTGGTGGGCACCCTGATGTGGCCAGGTAGGGGAATGAGGCCACACAGGGGCGTGGCAAAGGCATCAGGTAGGGGCAGGAGGTCACACAGGGGCGTGGTCTTCCAGTTCACAAATCTGACCAATTTTAACCTATATACCTGCCTACTTGAGCGGGACCAGCCAAGTGCTTGAACTGTCCCCTTGCTGCCTCCCAGGAAGTACAACGGCAGGCAGGAGGCTACAATCAGACGTGGAGCCAGGACTTGAACCCAGGCACTGCATTACAGGATGCAGGTGTCCCAAGTGGTGTCTCAAGTGCTGTGCCAAATGCCTGCCCCCATTATCTTCAGTTACATTTTTTTAAATTAGGATTTACAAGTATTTTTTATTTTTTTAGAATTTATGAGAAATGACCAAAAGTGCAGTACATGAAAAAAAAAACTGGATTAGTTTTAACAATCTCTGAGAACTTAAAATTCTAGATTTGTGTATTTTGAAATAACTCCTAAACAAGAGACTAAAAACAATACTTAGGCATCCTGGCGACATAAGGGAACTTGAGCTTACTGCTTTGGCAGTCTTTTGCCTGACCCCCACGGACTCTGAGAACAAGGGAGCTGCCGTGAGGTAGCAGCCGTGCTCCAGTGTTTGCCCGCAGCCTCCCACGCCTCCCACGGGGCTCCTGGGCGCGGTGCCTGCGCAGTGGTTAGTGCCTGGTGGAGCTACGCTGGGGACTGTGGCTTCTCTGCTGCCGGTCCTGGCTCCTCGCAGGCTCCTCACTGCCCTGCTTTTGCTCCTGGTCTTGCTCTTTGTGGGAGGGCAAGGTGTGTTCATCGGGTTTTGTTAGAAATCTTTAGTTTGTACCAGCAAGAAGACACTTCGTCCAGCCCCCGGGGGGGGGGCGGGGGGGGGGGGCAATGTTCCTGCTCTGGTTTTCCCACAACTGCCTCCTCTAGCAGTTCTACTTTCCTCTCCTGCTCTCTTGGTTGTCCTCCATCGGGGGCTGGCTGCAGGATCTTGAGGTGGTGCCAGTGCACCCGAGGCTCTGCCCCGGATCGCGAGCCCTGTGGCTGAAGCAGCAAGGGTCTCTCTCTCTCTTTGTTTTAAAAAGATTGATTTTATTTATTGGAAAGAGAGTTACAGAGAGAGAGGGAGAGACAGGGAGAGGTCTTCCATCTGCTGGTTCACTCCTCAAATGGCCACAGTGGCTGGGGCTGGGCCAGGCTGAAGACAGGAGCCAGGAGTTTTTTCAGTCTCCTACATAGCTGGCAGGGACCCAAGTACTTGGGCCATCTTCTGCTTTCCCAGGCCATTAACAGGGAGCTGGATTGAAAGTGGAGCAACTGGGGCTCTTAACTGGTGCCTGTCTGGGCTGTCCGCATCTTAGGTACCAGCGTAACTTGTCATGCCACAGTGCTGGCCCTCTCCATCAGCTCCAGTTGCTTGCGTATTAGACTGCGTGGAGTTGTCTCACACATCACTGATGCACTCTCGTTTTCCTTGAGTCTCTTCCCTCTGTGTTTTTCTTTGCTCGTGTCTGTTGCTGTGTCTTCGCATGCACTAATATTTTCTTCCACAGGGTCTGATCTGCTGTTAATCTCATTCATTGTGTTTTTCATCTCAGAAATTGCCATTTTCATTTCTGGAGATTCTATTTGGGTCTTTTTTATATTGCAGTGTCTAATTTTGAGTATATAGTTGTAGGTTTTTAAAAATATTCTTGTTTGATAATTCTGATATTTGTGTAAGTCTGAGTCAGTATCTGTTGATGAATTTTTCTTCTTTTTGATAGGGCAGATGCTTCAATTGATAGGTTCTGATTTCTGATACACAAACATCTGTTGAGTTTAATATGCTATTTTTGGTAGATTTTTATATTTCACTTACTGCTTGTTTCAAAGGCTTTATTGCCATTATTAAACTAAAATAAGCCTTCATATAATAAGCAGGTGTACCTAAACAAGATAACTGCAAAGATGTTAAAAGAGCACTTTAAAAATATAAACACAAATGAACAAAAATTGACAGTTCTACTTTTTTAAATTTTTTTAGAGAACAAAAAAGAACAAATTGAAAAGATGGGTCAGTCAAATCTAGGAAGAAGTCAACAAAATGAAATTTGTTAAAAAAACTCCCACTGCTGCTACCAGTGAGGACGATTTATCAGCCACTTAGAGAAGAGCAAGAGCAGTTTGGCTTGTGAGAGCTAAGGAGCTCCGTAGCTGCATATGAGATTCCTCCAGGAACCCGGGGAAGATGACCCCAGGCCACCCACATCTGTTGGCTTTGAAGCCAGTGGACATTGTCCGCTGTGGGTGTTAGCAGTGACTTTGAGATACAATATGTCAAAAGAATGGCTTGAAGACATTGTTAATTATCCATGTGGAAATTATTCGTGATGGGGACAGTCATCGGACCAGGGTCAACAGACATGTGGAAGCAGGAAATGGAACAGAAGTGATATGAGGGGGGGAAGAGAACCCATTTTGAAAACAGTGGGTTTCTTTACTGGAGTAATTAAGCAGTGGTGAGGAAGAGGCTGGCCGGTCTCCCCTTAAACATGCTTTGTGGTTCCCAAGAAAAATGTTAGTTCTTTATATCCTGTCTGAAGAACTCTGAGAATGTAACTGCGGACTGTCTCTGTGTCGTGTCCCCTAGCGCCCTTGATTTTGTAACCTATACCACGTCAGAGTCACTTTCCTCCCCGAATATTCTCAGGTTTTCTTTTCTTTTCTTTTTTAAAGTAGTAGGAAGAAAATGCAAAATTTTCATATTACGCCATGAAGGTGGCATGTTAGTTCTTTACCTGGACCTAGTGAATACAGGATTGTGTAGTATATGAGGCTGTTTGACTACAAAGAAATTTCCTATTTAGTGTTTCCTTTGGCTATGTATTCCGCCTTGTCCTTGCCCTGAAGGTTGTCATTCTAGGCATGGGTTTATCAACTCCTTTATCACCCTAGCCCAAAACATCAAACTTTTTTTTTTTTTTTAACAATTTCTTTGGCACACAGAAAGGCTTGACATAGTGCACATAGTGAATATGTACTTTTATTACCTAATTTTTGTGTGTAATAGATCCCAAATATATTTCCATATGTGACAGGTGTTCTATTAAGCATTTAGTACATGAGGGTTCGGGCTAGTTGGGGCTGTTTTGAATTAATTGTGACAAGCTAATAATATCTTTCAAAAGTTTCTTTCCAAACTTGTTGAGCTAATGTTTTCCCTCTGGCTAGTTGGGTAGACTGCATAGTATTTCTGATACTCTTTAAAGACATGTGGGCAGTTACTGTTCATTTGAGCCAGATGCATGTGTTAACTCCTTTTCCTGGAAAGGGAAAAGTTTTTTTGGGGGGGAGGGTTGCTGTAATAAATTAGCTTTATGTGACTGCTTATGGAGCTCATCTTCTTTTTAAATGAGTTAGTAGGTGGAAGCTTTTAAAAATACACATAGTCATAATCTTAAAATGAATTTTATTTTTCCTTTTTCAAAGAAGTACAGGTAGGTAAGTGAATTCTACAAGCATTTGATTTCCATTTATCCTCATTAAATCTTAAGCTGCTGAACTTCAGTGATACTTCTTCTTTTATTTTCACATTCAAATTTCTAAGAATTTGTGTTGTAAATTTGGGCTTTTGATGTAGTAGCCTTTGCACTTTGTGGTTCTGTTGATAGTAGATTCTGAAAGTTGTTTCCCTGGGAGACTTATCAAAATTTTCGTTTCTTCAAGGTGTCGACTTTAAGGTGAAAACAATTTCAGTGGATGGAAATAAGGCTAAACTTGCAATATGGGTAAGAGTTCTTTTTAATAAACTATTAAACTTGTGGTTTTTTAGGGGGTTAGAAATTGATTTGTGTAGTGTTCTAGAGGTGAACAATTTGTATTAAATAACAGGAGATTTGATGCTGATTGAAGGGTAAGTAGTTATATCTTATAGTGGGGAAATTAGGCTGAGCCTTACTTGACTTAATTTTTAAAAGTCACAGTCCCTTTAGGATATTCCAGAGCAGAACAGAGGATTCCTAAAATCCGTGTCCTCGGCTGCCTGGGTCCCTTAGAACTTTGAAAAGACCAGCTCGGCTGAACGAGCCCTATAGGAACTGCTGAGGGGAAGGTCCTGAGGTGCCGTCTAAGGAGAAAAATACTTTTCCTGTTTGTTCATGTAGATAGTTCGAGTTTGCCAGTTTGGGGTTTATTTTTCAGTGCCTTGTTTTTTCTTACTGGCTGCTTTTTGTTTCCCTGTGAAGCCATCCTTTCTGAGCCACATCGCTCTGCTAATAGACCTCTTAGTGCTGGTGCTAAATAAGCTAGCATTAACTGGCAAAAACATCCAAGATGCTGCTGTCCCTGTCTGTCTCTCCCTAGCGCCCTTTCTCCTTTCTCTAAGTTTGATTGATAATATATAAATATGTTTCGTAGTATTTGTCTAATTTCCACAAATACTCTGATAAGTATATAAGATTTATCAAAAAGTTTATGGAAAATGGAATAAAAAGATAAGCTTATTTTGGTGTAAAACATTTTGAAATCCATGTGTAGTATTTTCCTTTTAAAAAAAGAAAGATTTATTTTATTTATTTGAAAGGGAGAGTTACAAAGAGAGAGGGAGAGACTGCGAAGTCTTCCATACACTGGTTCGCTCCCCAAATGGCCACAGTGGCCAGCACTGGGCCAGGCCGAAGCCGGCAGCCAGGAGCTTCTTCCGGGTGCAGGGACCCAAGCCCTTAGGCCATCTTTGCTGCTTTCCTGGGTGCAGTAGCAGGGAGTTGCTTCAGAAGTGGAGCTCCCGGGACTCGAACTGGCACAATATGGGATACCGGCATAGCAGGTGGCAGCTTTACCTGCTATACCACAACACTGTCCCTAATAATATTTTTAATAATACATGTTTTCCCATGAACTTTGTGAGTACCCTTCATATACACGTATGTCGAAAACTTTTGAATCAAACTGTATTTCCAATTCCATTTTTCATGGACATGTTGAAGTCCCCTCCTGTTCTCATAGCAGTGTTAGAACTGGCAAGCAGTGGTCAAATTGAGGCACTTCCTGTGGAGGCTCGGTGGTCAGGCTTTGTATTCATCCGAGGGTATTCATCTTACTGGTGTTCTCCAAATGGTACCGTTTCTAACCTTAGTTATCCCAAAATAATAAGTAAGCGTGCTTAATGTTTTGCGGTACTTTTTTTCCCTAAAATATAATATTTTAAATGATTGTTTCTTTGCCCCTCTTCCCCAAATGTATTTAATATCTATCAGAAAGGTTATGTCTGTCAGAAGTGGAAAATGTCGGACTTGACCACAGTATATTGTGCAGTTTCAGAGTGCTGGCTTCCTCCTGTGCTAGAGTGGAGGCTGCTTTTCCAGGTTGATTTGTCACCCCTTTGCTCTGCTGTGGCTTTGTGAAATGGGGGAGTCGGAGTAGGACCTGAGAGGCGGCGGCGGTGCGTTTTTCATGTCAGACAGGAAGGTTCCTTTGTCTGGTTTTGCACCGTGTGATAAAAAGGCTGGCCAGGTGCTCCCGAAGAGCCATCCTCACCACAGGTCAGTCAGTGCTTTGTTAAAGGAAAGAGGTTTTCTCTCTGGCTGCAAGGGGGTAGGGAGCGTCTGGCACTCCGAGACCCGCAGAATCATTTTTTGCTAAGGCAACTACAGGCGAGACTTGAAAGTCAATAAATCTGTAGCAAGCCAATTTTTAAGTTGATGGTTTTGTGTGGCCTACAAATGATGCTGGAAATACGCAAATGGTCCCCTGGTAGAAAAAAGGTTCCTCACACCTGGGCCATGAGAACAACACAAGTTCTTTCTGAAAAGAGAATTTAGTAAGAAATTAATAAAGAAAATTCATCGTTAATTAATTAAATAATTAGAAAGGCAACGAGACAGAGAGAGAAACAGAGAGAGATTTTCCAGATGCTGGTTACCTGCCGCAGCCCTGTGTCAGGCCAAGCCAGGAGACATCAATCCAGATGTCCCACATAGGTGGCAGGGACCCAGGTTACTTGAGCCAGCACATGCTCTGCCTCTCAGGGTGTGCATTAGCAGGACATTGGAATCAAACGGAGCCCAGAAGCAGAGCCCATACTCATCTGCAGGCACTTCCATATATATGTGGGATGGGGCATCCCAAGTAGTGTCTGAACTGCTGCACCAAGTAACTTCCCCAGAGAGTTCATTTTTAAGCAGGGAGTACATATTAGTGAGCCTCCCTTAAATTATTGAGGCACATGCCTATGTACTGTTACACATTTATACATATGCACTTTTCCAAAAAGAGATTACAGCATACTTTATTTTATTTTCTTTTTTTGACAGGCAGAGTTAGACAGTGAGTAAGAGAGAGAGACAGAGAGAAAGATCTTCCTTTTTCCATTGGTTCACTCCCCAAATGGCCGCTGCAGCCGGAACTACACCGATTGAAGCCAGGAGCCAGGTGCCTCCTCCTGGTCTCCCATGCGGGTGCAGGGCCCAAGGACTTGGGCCATCCTCCACTGCACTCCTGGGCCACAGCAGAGAGCTGGACTGGAAGAGGAGCAACTGGGACAGAATCCGGCACCCTAACTGGGACTAGAACCCGGGGTAGTGGCACCACAGGCGGAGGATTTAGCCTAATGAGCCACAGCATCGGCTTTATTTATTTATTATTATTATTATTTTTTTTTTACCTATTTGTCCTCCTCCTGTGCTCACCCATTCAATGTATATATCTTTCATCAGTATAGAGATACATCAGTTTAAGTGGCTATCTGGCATTCCGTTTCATGGCTCTACCTAACTATAGGGAACCCTAAGTGTGAGATCTTGAACTGCTGCCAGTTTTTAGAGACAAGCGAAGTTTGATGGGTATCCTGACTAATGTATCTCTGTATACTTGCCCAGCTGGCTTCAAGTGTAAAGATTTAACACTGATGTAGACTGAAAAGTCTTGTTTCTCCCACCAGTTACATGTCCGTGCCCACTCTTTCACGCCTGTATCTGCACTAAATATTATTTGTCTTTCACAGTTTTTCACTTATGTTTGCATTTCTTTTGGCTAGTGAGGTTCTTTTCTATGTATTTATTGGCTGTTTATATACTTTGCTCATTTTATTTGAGCATTTATCATTTTCATGATAAAGTCTTTATATAATAAGCTATTACTTCTTTATCATATGCTATATTTTTTCCACTCTGCTATTTATCTTTAAAATATTGTTTAAGATGGATATTTGGGGCCATCGTTGTGGTGTAGTGGGTTAAGCTGTCACCTGCAATGCAGGCATCCCAGCTGGGTGCCAGTTCAAGTCCTGGCTGCTCCATTTCCGGTCCAGCTCCCTGCTAATGCACCTGGGAAAGCAGCAGAAGATGGCCCAAGTACTTGGGTCCCTGCCACCCATGTGGGAAACCCTGATGGAGTTGCAGGCTCCTGGCTTCAGACCAAACCAGGCCTGGCCATTGCGGTCATTTGGGAGTGAACCATCAGATGGAAAAATCTCCCTTCTCTCTCTTGTCTCTCCTTCTCTCTGTATAACTCTGCCTTTCATATAAATAAATAAATATTTTTGTAAAAGATGAGTGTGTGTGTGTGTGTGTGTGTGTGTGTATGTGTGTAGTACACACTGTCATACTCCAGGTTTTTTCTTTTCAGTTTGTCATTTAACTTTGATCTTGTTAAGGATGAGTCTGTAGATGGGGGTCATATGGTCAGAGCAGTTACTCATGGCATCTGGATGTCATGTCATGTTTTAGAAGGCCTTTTTACTCAATATTTTAAATATATGAACCCATAGTTTCTTGTAATTGTGCATGTTTTTATTTATACAAATAAAATGAGTTCATCCCCCACTTGGAAGCCTCTTCTAGGATCAAACAGAATAACCCTGTCCCATTGCCTTCTGAAGTGCGTTCTCATTATAGCCCGCGTGCCATCTGCAAAGATGTTTTTTTCCACTGCTTTTCTGTGTCCTTGCCTCACTTCCATTGCCTGTGTTCTATTATTCAGCCTTTCTAGATATTTTATAGCCCGTGATGTATCCATGTCCATCTTCAGTAGTCTCCTCTCTCCTTCCCCCATTAGAAAATAAACCACAGGAGACTAAGGGCTCTGCCTTTTATCTTGAAAAGATTTCATTGCACTTGCCATCTGCTCCTATTTTGAAAACAAACACAAGCAAAAATCTCACATCTGATGATGCAGTTACATTTTGTAGTTGCTATAAGTCCTGATCTAATGCCATGGCACAGGGCTTCCACATTACCACACCTATGTAAACATGTTTATAAGTGGATCTATAATAATTAATATTCATAGCGTAATTAATATGCATGTGTGAAATGTCAAAAGCATGTAATAGCTTACTGTTAAAACATTTTTGCCACTGTACTCCATCAGTATGTATGTGTATTTTCCAATTAGAAATAAAATTTCTAAGTGGAAATGTAAAAATAGTTCTTTTGCAGGACGTACATTCCCATTTGCAGCTTGTGTCTCATTGAGGCGGTTTTTGACGGCAGTCCATGTGCCCTTGCTTCTGCCAGATTGCAGATCTGTTTACTAAAGTTACAGATGTGCTTTCATCATGCAAATACAATGACATTTTTCCTGTCACCAAAAAAGTCTTGGGTCTCAACTAGTTCTTGGTCCTTGCTCCAAACTACTCGTTAAGAGAATGGAACAGTGTTCGGTATGGAAAAACAGCTGATTCTTAAATTTTAGAATTCTCTGTCCAAAATTTAGTCTCTTAAATAATGACTTTTTCTTCTTATGCCTCTCTTGGAGTAGGGGAAAGGGGAAAGTTGCAGTACTCAAAGTTAAATGGGTAACATGATGGAATTCTAAAAGTTACAACATATCTGGATAGTAAGTAATTTGAAAGGTGCTAACTTACTGTGGTGTGTGCTGTTTTGTTTTGTGCTCTGCCTTACAGTGAGAGGCCGGGGGCAAGGGTTTATTTAACATAGTGGTGTGTCTTCTCTCAGGGCCTGTGGGTCCAGGGCCCCCTGAAGATGCTTCAGTCCCTACATAAAATGATGCAGTGTTTGCATAAAACCTGAGCACCTCCCACGGTGTGCTTTAATCATCCCTGGCTTGCATTCAACACCTAATACAGTGGAAATGGTGTGGAAAGAGTTGTTACACCATGTTGCTTAGGGAATAGCTACAAGAAGAATAGACCTATTTTGTGTTCAGTAGAGACAAAATACTTTTTTCCTAAATGTTTCTGTCTGTGGATGCAGAAGTCATTCCCATGGGATGGGTCAACTGTATTAATTTTTATTTTGTTTTTATGACTCCAATTTTCTGAGACAGGTACTGCTCCAAGGCTATGGGCATTTCTAGTTTCTGGATAAATACTTTTCCTCAGTTGCTTTCCAGAACAGGTGGGAAGCAAACTTTTTAGCCTAGAGGCCCACATCTCACACCGTTGCCTGGGTTCAGTTCCGGAATTCAGCTTCCTACCTATGCAAATCCTGGGAAGCAGTGGTGATCCCCACGTAGCTGGGTCCTTGGCTCCCACGTGGGAGACCTCTCTTAAGCTTCAGCTCCCAGCTTTGACATTGGTCCGATCCTGGCCACTGTAGGCATTTGGGAGTACACTCTGGGTGGGAGTTCTCTGTGTCTCTCTTGTCTTATCTCTGTCTCTTTGCCTCTCAAATTAGTAAAAAATATCTAAAGTAGTGGTTGATTTTTTTTTTTCCTGTCAAACTTGAATCTTGATCTTTTGATCTTAGTGGTCAAAACATATTTCTGCACATCCAGACATTCATGTGGTGTTTTCTTTTCTTTCTTTCTTTCTTTCTTTCTTTTTTTTTTTTTTTTTTGACAGGTAGAGTTAGACAGTGAGAGAGACAGAGAGAAAGGTCTTCCTTCCGTTGGTTCACCCCCAAAATGGCTGTTACAGCCTGTACTGCACTCCGAAGCCAGGAGCCAGGTGCTTCCTCCTGGTCTCCCATGCGGGTACAGGGCCCAAGCACTTGGGCCATCCTCCACTGCACTCCTGGGCCACAGCAGAGAGCTGGACTGGAAGAGGAACAATTGGGACAGAACCGGCGCCCCAACTGGGACTAGAACCCGGGGTAGTGGCGCCTCAGGTGGAGGATTAGCCTAGTAAGCCACGGCGCCGGCCGTGTGGTGTTTTCTTGATGACTAGGAAATCATAATATTAACTTGAATCCTGTTGTCAATTGCCATCTGCTATAGGTAGCATATCAGTTTGTTTTATGGAGCTTTTAATTTATTATTGGTCATTATAAAGTTGAGCAAATATGCAAATCAGATAATTTTAATATCATAGGCAGATTTTGTAAGAAACTTAGAAACAGGGCCAGCGCCTCAGCTCAATAGGCTAATCTTCCGCCTTGCGACGCTGGCACACCAGGGTTCTAGTCCCAGTTGGGGTTCCAGATTCTGTCCCGGTTGCCCCTCTTCCAGTCCAGCTCTCTGCTGTGGCCAGGGAGTGCAGTGGAGGATGGCCCAAGTACTTGGACCCTGCACCCCATGGGAGACCAGGAGGAGGCACCTCGCTCCTGGCTTCGGATCAGCGCGGTGCGCCGGCCGCAGCGGCCATTGGCGGGTGAACCAACAGCAAAAGGAAGACCTTTCTCTCTGTCTCTCTCTCACTGTCCACTCTGCCTTTTTTTTTTTTTAAAAAAAAAAAAACACCTAGAAACAGAATTCTCATTGTTTTATCTTCTAAGTCTGTTTAAAAAAGTATAATTCTCAGTGTGTTACATCTTCATTTAAACGTGGGAGTTGGGGCATAGTTTCCTGGTGGTGAGAAGGTAGCAGTGGCATGCTGTGTCTGCTGTCTCCAGAGACGGTTGGACTCAAAGTTGTCTTCCTCAGATATAAAACATGTAAGAGAGCCCAACCTAAAATCCCTCTCCTAAGTAAGATGCTTTTCTAAAGCTCTTTAAGTCCCTGATTCTCAACTTGAATCCGCATTAGACTCACCTGGGAAGGTTTTTAAAATTCTCGTTGTTACTGTAGATCCGTTAACTCAGAATCTTTGGAGGTTGGACCCAGGGATTCCCAGAAAATTTCCTTGTGCTGCTGAATGTGTATCTCAGTTTTTGTTCCAAGTTCTTGCTCCTGCATGAGATAAGAATTTAAAGTGGAGGCTGAAGTAAAGTACATAAATGACAGTGAGAGCAGGGGTGAGTAAACATTCAGGTGTGAGTGCTGGCAAGCCCTCCAGGAAAGAGACTTGCCTCGAGCAGGCCAGAGAGCTGCCTACTAGGAGAGCGCTCCCCAGCCCAGCCACCCGAGCTGTGGGGCAGTGTGCAGACTATATGCGAATAAGCTAGAGAGTGAGCACGCGGCTCTAAGACCTGTGCTCAGGGCGTCACCTCCTTCTGGGTGTGGGAGACTCAGCTCATCATGGAAGGTGGACAGATAGGATTGGTGCGTAAAAGCATGGGGTTAAGGCACAGCGCTGAAGACCGAAGTTGTAGAAAAGTCTTCCAGCTCATTTTTCCATAATTCCCTGCCTATTCTGGGCCCCATATCACAGCCAGAGTTGAGAACTGTGGCTTCAGTGAAATGGGTTTCATGTTTGATAAAGATCTGAAATCCAAAAGTACAGAAAACTTACTTAGTTGCATTTTTCTAGAGGTGAATCAGTACTTACTCATTTTATTTTAAGTAACACTTGTTAATAAGAGGATACATGTTCTTTAAATTCCAGTTATTACTGAGCTTGGGCATCGAAACTATTTTAAATAATGCTTGACTCTATGCTCTTAAATGGATGTATTGAGGGTCTGTTACTTACACTTTGTTTTATTTACTAATAATTGATTCTTACTTTTAGGATACTGCTGGTCAAGAGAGGTTTAGAACTCTAACTCCAAGTTATTACAGAGGTGCACAGGGTGTTATTTTAGGTAAGTTCCTACCTTAATTTACTATATTAAATTTTGCTTGTTGGAATTTCTGATTTTTCTTACTCTGTGAAGGTCAGTAAGTTTTTGTTGTATTATTCTTTAGGGCTACTTTTATGTAACTTGAAATTATATGAACTTCCCTTAATATTAATAAAAATTAAAACTTTTACAGCTTTCATCTAGCTATTGAAAAATAAAGACAAGATTAGCAAATTTGGGTTAAAGGCACATGTTGATAAGGGCATTACTGAAGCTCAGTCCACGTGTTGGTCTGTTTTGGAGCATTACCCGAAACTGGTCTCCACCCTTCAGTGCATGAATACCCACTCCAGTTTATAAAGGAGAGAATTTGTTGCCTAGTAGAATCTGTTTTATCAGTTCTAAAAGAATAGTACAGGAGCGCAGCTGTGGCTCAAGTCCCAGCTGCTCCACTTCCAATCCAGCTCTCTGCTATGGCCTGAGAAAGCAGTAGAAGATGGCCCAAGTCCTTGGGCCCCTGCACCCATATGGGAGACCTGGAGGCTCCTGCCTTGGATCGGCTCAACTCTGGCCATTGGAGCCATCTAGGGAGTGAACCAGTGGATGGAAGACCTCTCTCTCTCTCTCTCTCTCTCTCTCTGTTTTTGCCTCTCTCTAACTCTGCCTTTCAAATAAATAAATCTTAAAAAAGAAAAGAATAGTACAAAGCATTTAACACTGTTCATAAACTGAGTTGGAAAACCCAAATGTGAATTGAGTGTAATTTGTTGAAAAGTGCTTATTCTTAATATTCCTGGGAAGCTATTTAAAATGAGTAGTTGAGGCCAGCATTATGGCATAACCAGATTAAGCTGCTGCCTGCAATGCTGGCATCCCATATGGACACTGGTTCAAGTCCTGAATGCTCCGTTTCCAATCCAGCTCCTGCTAATGTGCCTGGGAAAATGGAAGAGGAAGATGGCCCAAGTATTTGCTCTCCGACACCCACATGGGAGACCCAGCTGAAGCTTCTGGTCCCTGGCTTTGGCCTGGCCTAGCCCCAGCTGTTGTAGCCATTTTGGGAGTGAACCGATAGACTGAAGATCTCTCTCTCCATCTCTTCCTCCCTCTCTCTGTTACTCTGCCTTTCAAATAAATAAAATATTTTTTAAAAAATAAAATGAATACTGATCAATTGTGGAGAGAAATATGTAGTTTAATAGCGACACCATTTTGATTCAGCATCTCCTAAGTTTGGAAAAACTTTAAATTAGTAACTTCTTTAATTATAATGCAAGAGGAAATGACATTAGAGGATGACAGTCAGGATCCTATTCACCACTGTACTGTGAGTCTTTCAGAGTTTCAAATTCTGATCCTTGTAAGAAATAAATTAACAGGGTCATAAATGTTTCAGTTCATCTATGTAATTGTTATATTTTCCAGAGATTTAAATCTAAACATTTGGGCTTTTGGACAGAACTCCTTTATCATTATGGGTGGGAACAGCTGTTTTTTCACTTTGATTTTCAGATACCACATAGGATATAATTTCATTTCTGTCACAGTGTGTGTTAGTAAGGTTGACATGTGTCTGTATGTTCTTTTTTTTTTTTTTCCTTAAGATTTATTTACTTGCTTGAAAGAGTTACAGCAAGAGAGGGAAAGACAAAGATCTGCTGGTTTACTCCCCAAATGACTGCAGTGACCAGGGCTGGACCAGACCAAAGCCAGGAGCCAGGAGCTTATCTGGGTCTCCCATATGGGTGCCAGGGTACAAGCACTTGGTCCATCCTCTCCTGCTTTGCCAGGCACATTAACAGGAGCTGGCTGGGAAGTGGAGCAGCCGGGATTCGAACTGGTACCCATATGGAATGCTGGCGCTGCAGGCAGTGGCTTTACCCACTATGCCACAGCGCCGGCCCCTTCTTTTTTCAACACTTGTTTCTCCCATCTGGATCAGTAGGCACACATGACCAAGCATTGAAGATCTAACCAGAACCAAACTTGGCTACATAGTGATGTTAGCTTGTGCTTACGTAGCAGAAGTATGATGTCATGGCTTCTCATTTCTCAAGTTTATTTAATGAATGACTCCTTTTATTTCAGTTTATGATGTCACGAGAAGGGACACCTTTGTTAAACTGGATAATTGGTTAAATGAATTGGAAACATACTGTACGAGAAATGACATAGTAAACATGCTAGTTGGAAATAAAATTGATAAGGTAAGAAGGCAGACACTTGGCATTTTGGTTCTGTATTTTGGTAACTTTTCTTAATCATTGCATTTGTCTTTTAGGAAAATCGTGAAGTCGACAGAAACGAAGGCCTGAAATTTGCACGGAAGCATTCCATGTTATTTATAGGTAAGTGTGTGAATCAATGTCATCCTTTAATTTTCATGAGAAATTTTAAGAAGGAGTGTTTGCTAAATTTCTTTTTTTATGAACCGTATTTATTCAATTCATAGTTACCTCCTGCTATAAAATCTTAAGTACGGAACAAGGCTTTTTTTTTTTTTCTTGACAATAAAATAGAACTACATTATGTGAAATCCTTTGGAACACAGTCCTCTCAGGACATGATGGCACTCACTTGGCACCAGAGCTGAAATTAGACCTCCCTGGGCCATGTGCTGGCAGCATCCGTCCCACGTGGGAGCTGCTTTGAAGTACTTTGTCTCGGGCCCCACCCTCGGCTGTGTGAATCCAGATCTGCATTTTAATGAGATGATCCCTGTGCACACCACTCTTTGAGGAACATGGTAGCGCATGGATTGGCCAAGGACAACACGGACCGAGTCTGGCCCTACATTTGTGTTGAAACACAGCCATGTCCAGGTTTACATACTGCCTTGGGCTGCTTCTGTACTGCATGACAGAGTTCAGTCATTAGAACAGAGACCATGTGGCCCACAAAGCAGAAAATATTTGCTGTCTGATCCTTTACAGCAAAAGTCTGACAAGCCCTCATCCAGAAAAGTGGGCTTGCTGTTATCACAGGTGCCTGGGGAGCTTTGGAAGTGGGAGTCTCTGTGCCTGGTCACAGGTGTGAGGGACAAACCTTTAGAATGTGGATAGCAAAGGGCTGAAGATTGAGCCCCTGGGGTCCTCCAGGTTTTAGAGGTTAGCAGAAAGAGGAGGTGCCAGAATGAAGCTAAGGATGACATGACATTCATTCACAGGATTCACAGGAGTGTTGAGTGTGCCGGAAGTCAAGTGAACAAAGTGTTCAGAGAAACAGGTCTTGATTATTAGGATCAAACGCCAAACGATGTCAGGAATGATCAGGACTTTGGATGTGAAAAAATAAAGGATGTCCAGTTTGTGGTCTTGAAAAGAATGGTTTCAGTGAAGTGGTGAAAGCAAAGGCCTGATTAGAAGGGTTAGAAAAATGAAAGTGAGGTAACAAAGTGGGAACAAGTTACATAGGTAATGCATTAGTTTGCAGAGAGTGAAGAAACTAGGTGGTTGCAAGAAGGGTGTGCGAGCTAGAAGACAAGCTGGTTTTTTAATAAGTTGGAAAAAAATGTGGCAGAAGTTTAGGCTGATTGGTGTGATCCAATAGAGAGAGGCTGTGATGTGTCAGCGGAGGAGAAGGGGAGGAATTCCGGGCAGTAGAGGAGGGAATGGCGTTAGATAGCAGCAGGGGCAGTTTGTGCAGGTAACAGGAGCAAGGCAGGTGCAGGCGGGTCAGTAGATCGCCTCCTAGTGGAGCGATCAGGCAGGTCTGGCTAGGTTGCTTCTATTTTTCCCTACATAAAGGTGATGAGCTGCTGAGACAGAGGAGTTTCGAGAAGAAAGACTAAGATGACTTCCTCACAGTGGGGGATCTGGAGGGCTGGGAGGCAGTGGTGAGGATCCAGTCGAGTTTCAGGAGCATAGAGTTAAAGTGGGACCGGTGTTCCTGGTTGTCTGTCATTTCATCCGGCCACCTGGAGCTGCTTGGTCACAGAATAATCAGGTTCATTGAGTAACGTGAATCTCCTTACTTTGAAGTAGCACTCATCTGCTTTAAATGAACTGCTGGGAAGAAAACCTCTGTAGGTTTCAGTAGGGTTTGAAGTTCCAATTCTATCACAAAATCTTGGGCATATTACATAACCAGTATTTTTATGGATAGAATGTAGCTCAATTTTGAGAGTTGGGGAAAATTCACTAATGTTAAACTTGTACAGAGAAGTTGTGGGTGCGGCTCTTCCTGTATTGTAGAGTGATATTCATGCTGCAATATTTCTCAGAAAAACATGGGCCTGGGGCCGGAAGGGATGTACTGTGACTCTTCTCCTTGGATTTCAGAGGCGAGTGCCAAGACGTGTGATGGTGTCCAGTGTGCCTTCGAGGAGCTTGTGGAAAAGATCATTCAGACACCCGGACTGTGGGAGAGCGAGAGCCAGAGCAAAGGAGTGAAACTGTCGCACAGGGAAGAAGGCCAGGGGGCAGGCGCCTGCAGTGGTTACTGCTCTGTGCTGTGAACTCTGGGAAGTCCCATCTCTTGCCTAGTTCACCAGATAGTGGCATCGTTCTGCATAACTATTCTTTAACTGCTATTTGGGGGACCTTGCAGTTTGCACATAATTGTTTTGTATCATGGCAGTAAATAATTGCAAGACATCCCACTCATCGGCTTTCCCAGGTAGAATGCCATGGTAAGCATGCAGTTTGCAGTCTTCAGTTTTTTATGTAACATAAAACAGATGTACCTTTAGCAGTGCATTTGATTTTATGACTTAGATTTATCATGTAATTTGTAAAAGTCCATCTCTCTAGTATGTGTTGATACAAGGTCCACTTTTGGTTTCCTTCTTTGTGCTTAAATATTTCTTTAAATTACTGGATCATTTGGTATGTAGAACCCCAGAACCCCAGGGAGGTTCACAGGCGTCATCAGACCTGCCAAAGTTCCTTTCGGAACGACAGCGAGCATGCTTTCACAGCTTTTCTAGGGTGTTTGAGAGTCTCTGCTAGCACTAAGCAAAACCCACACTACAGAATGTCGCCCAGGCCAATTTGGTCTTAAATCTATTTGTCCTGATGATGCTTCTAAAATAGTCTTGATACATTAAAGAAGTTTGGCATTACTTTGTGATTTCCTTCAGTGATTAGCTCAGTTGCTTAACTGGGGTTTTAATCTTGTGGTGCGTCTGTTGGACTCACGGTCCTGTGCACAGCATCTAGAGTTAGCGTGGTACTTTGCAGAACCACAGTAAGGTTTCCCTCATCTTGGTTTCAGAAGGACACGTATAGTGTGTGTTTATTGTAACTCCTGTCATAATTGCCACTTTTAGAACCAACTTTTTTTTTCCATCATAAATGTTGACAGTGTTTGTCCAGGTTCCTCTGTTGTAGCTCGTGTAATGTTGGTGAATATCCATGTCTTCTGGCATCTATAAATGGAGTTGATATTCAAAACCTGTTTCTCTGTTTTGAGGGGTAGGGACAAAAACACTAAATGACAATTTGAGAAAGGCGTTTCACTTCCAGATTCTGATGTGTGTGGGAAAACACTGTTGCAAGAAAACCTTGGTAATTTATTGTAACAAGCAATCAGTAGTTTATCAAAAACCAACTTGTACAGACTAATAAATCTTTTCCACAGTATTCAGTTTTCTAACCTCTTGCTATTGTACATTGTATATTTTTTCATTCATATGTTATTTAATTTACTTGATCTTTGCTATTTTAAGCCCCTAAATAAGTAATTTGTCATTATAATACCCCTCGTAAGAGTCCAGTATTCCTTTCTGGGCAGTTTGTTCTCCATATACAATTGCAAATGATAAACGTTTTGTGAGTGACCTTTGCAATGTGTGTGTAAATAGATTTACTTCAAGTTGGGTTCTTTCTGTAGTACATGTCCCCACATATGAAATCTTCAACTTGGTTTACACCTGTTAGTCAACATTACATGCAGTTAAAAGTTTATACATTCTGTATGTTTTTACTAAATAAACAACATTTACTACCATAATGTTGAAGAAAAGTAGCTAACACATGTGCTTACAATTTGTTCATGTTCCATTAAAACTTTAAATTTGTGTGTTTATATAGGAGTCTGTATTGACAAGACTTTTGTTTATTGCTTTTTGGTCCTTGAGCTATATAATAATCTCTCTGCATTGGATTTTTGTCCTGATTTGGGCGGAATGCGGATACCTATGATTCACTTGAATATATGAAAAATTAATTTTGTTTGCTAGGTTTACGTGGTAACCTTTTATAGCTTTTGAATAAATACAGCCTGCTTTCCCTGGATGTATTTGTGCAGGTAGTATGACGCATTTCCCTGTTACTGTCATCAGCTGGGGAACATTTGAATTAGTGTTACAGAGATTCTTCCATGTAACTTCCGTTTTGCTACCTTTTTTTTGGCAAACACTGTTTCCTAGTGGAGGTGTTGTGAGATAGAGTATCTCAGATCAGGTACCTGTATTAGCTTCTTTTCAGAATCATTTGAAGAAATCTTAAAAGACCTTTTGCAGTGGTGCTAATGATAACAATTAGAATATAGAATGTTGAATTAAAGGAGTACTGACACAGGCCTAAAACATAAAGAAACGGTGTATTGGTAATAGTTAACATTTATTGAAGGCTTCGTGGTGCTTGGTGACATTCCAGGTGTTGAATTACCTCATTAAAACTTAGCAACAACTTTGAGAGATTGGTACTCCAGTTAATGCCCACCAAAGAGGAAGATAATGAAGCACAGTTAGGTAACTTCCCAAGGATCACAGAAGTCACCAGTGATCCAGCTGGGTTCCAGTTGGGCAGTTTTACTCCTGATCCCGTAATCCTAACCATTGCTCTCAGCTACTGGCTTTTGGTCTTAACGCCATCAAGTTAAGAAGGTCCTGTATTGCTTCTTGGGCCATCTTCCACTGCCCAAGGCACATTAGCAGAGAGCTGGATCAGAAGTGGAGCAGCCGGGACTCCAACCGGCCCCCATGTATGTGTTGAAGGAACTGGAATAGTAGTCGTTCAGATATTCCGAAGTCTTTTCATTACTCAAGTATTGTGCTTCTATTCCTTGGCTCCATTTCACCCGTGGTACTTAGGAAGCTTGTGATCTGTTATGTGTGTTCCCCAGTTCATTGTGCAGGTAAAAGCATCATCATTTTGCAAAAGAACTTCTGTTGGTCCTGACTCACCCTGCTGTGGATAGTGAACTGTAGACATCACCCGGCATTCAGCTGGGCTTTATTATTTAAAATAATAAGAGAATGCATAGATATAGCTAAGACTTGGGGCTAAGGAATATAGAATTATTCACAATTTTTTTTAAATTAATAGGACTGTTGATCGGAGCAGGGCAGGGAGCCTTCTTCTGCCAAGGGCCATTTGAATATTTAGAACATCATTCGCAGGCCATGCACGATTATCCTCTTAATTAACCTGCTGTAGATTTGCTGAACTGTGAGTCCTGCCCATGTTGCCTTGGCAGGGTAAGAGCAAGGGATCTCACAGGCCTTATCCAGGCCCAGGAGCAAGACATTCGCCATGCCTGAGTTAGGGGGTGCAAAAGGTAGTCAGCTTCTGGGGTGGCGCTTTAGATCTTCATGTTTTAGTGCCTGCTGGTTGTTTGCTGTTTAAGAATCAGCAGTGTTTCTGATTTGCTGCGGTACTTCTTGGTTAAAGCTGTTGGCACGTACCCGTGCGATTTGAGTGCCTCTTCTGTTTTGAGCCGTTACCATCTCTTGTCTCATATAGGTTCTTTCTGTGGATGTATTACCCCGATAAGCAGCAAGTTACATGGTTTTATTTATAGTTCTCTGATTGCCAGAGAAATCAGGCACTTTTAATACCTTATAGGATACTTGTATTATTTACTGTACTTCCTACTTCGTGTATGTATGGGTAACCATCCAGCACCTACGTCCTCCTTGCACCAGTATCCCCACCTGCCGCCCCTCCCTGGTCTCCTCCCTGCCACAGGTACACTACTCATGCTTGTGATTTGGGTGGTACTGCCCCACCCTCAGATTTCCACATTGGCCCAGGGACCCCTCCCCAATATTAACCCGTGCAGGGAGGCACACCTGCCACAAGTCGGGACACTGAGGTGGCAGGCGTTGTTTGTTGAGGCCTCTTGAGGAGCTGCGGAGATGGAGGGCTGTGGGCTGTGGCTTTCTGAACTGGCTGCAGCTTTTTTTCTGATGTAGAGGAGCCAGAGGGGATCTGGACTGGAGCCCTGCTTGGACCTGGAGTGAGATCTGGTTCTGGACTTGGACTGATGTGTAAGTCCCTCAGTCCCTTCTGTTTATGCCAGTTTCACTTGGCGTTTTTTTTCTTACAACCAAGTGTGTTTTTCTTATTTGTGGGGCTTCTTTGCACATCCAGTTCAGTATGTTGAAGTTTATTTGCATTAAGAAAGGAAAAAGTAAGCCTATCTCTTGGAAGGTCACTACTCTTAAGTAACTGTTAACATTAACTATGTTCTTACATTTCTTTATGAATAGATACACAGAAAACTGTGTCAGTGAGCTAACTTCAAGCATGCTGTTTTAAGGACCCCATGAGTTATAAGGTATCATGATGATGATATGCCACCCCTTCCTGCCTGAGGTCTCAGTTAGAACCTGCCCATGGATTATCTTTCTGCATTTTTCCAAGACTCTAGAATCACACGTGTGTATATATGCCTATATATTTTATGCATATTTATAATTTATTTCATAAAAATGAGATCATCTTTATATTCATGTCTACATGTTGCTTCTCTCTGTAACACTAAATTCTGAAAATTCCTGCAGGCCAACTCACATACATCTATGTCCGTTTCAATGGTTGTACCGTGTAAATCTTCCATGGCATCCATACACCATGGCTTATTCAGCCACTGCTCTACTGACAGACATTATCTTGTTTCCCATTTTTTTGCTACTACAGAGAGTACCAGAACAGATAAATAACCTTGTACATATCTTTTTGTTAGATATCTAAGAGTTGGATCCACGGTCAAACAAAATGTGTGTGTGTTAGTTCTGATGCATTTTGCTGATAGTTTTGCATACATAGCATCCTGAAGTCCCACAAGCAAAACGTGAGGTTTAGACTTCCCCTGCAGTTCGCAGCAACCTCAGGAGGTATGCTCGCCTTCTACCCCTGGCCACTGTTATTTTAGTTTGTGTTTTCTGCAGAGTATTTTTTCGTTTGTGAGGGCCATTTAGAGCTGCTCTTTTTAGAAATGATTACTCATATCCTTTGCCAGTTGCTCAGTTTTTTGTGGTTTTATTGTCAGTTACATGAGCACTTTGTGTGGTGCAGATAGTAATCCATCTGTATATGTTAGAAACATTCTTCTATCCTGACTTTTTTTTTTATTCTGTGTTCCTTAAACTTTTTTTTAATGGCTTCTGAATTCTCCAACTCTTAGATTTTATATACTTTAACAGTCTCCTAAGCCTCTTCTGAGCTTTTTAAGTTTTTACAAATTTTTTATAAGCTGGACTTTACATCTGTTTATGGTACATAGTAGGGAGTGGTCTCATTGCTCACGCAGCCAGCTGGTTGTGCCAGCATCGGGCACTGAACAAACCTGCCCGTCCTGCGGAGCTGCAAGGCCACTGTTACCCTAGGTAAAGTCCCCGTAAGTACTGCAGTCTGCTTTGGCCTCTGTTGTAGGAGCTCTGAAACATGGCAGGCGAGTGCGTTTCTTTATAAATGGTTTTCTTCAATCCTGCATATTTTATGCTGTCCTTCAAAAGCCCTTCTCAGCATGGCTGTGCAGGCTCCCTCAGCCTGCCGAGGCCTGGGAAGCACTGGTTTTGATGGTGGTAGCTTTCGGCATGTTTTCTGGCTTGTGACGCACACCCTTCCTCATTCTTCAGTCTTGTTTTATTTTTTAAACATATGAATCTTTTTTTTAAGATTTATTTTTATTTTATGTTATTTAAAAGGGTGAGTTACAGAGAGGCAGAGAGAGGGAGATCTTCTGCCTGCTGGTTCACTCCCCAGATGGCTGCAACACTGGAGCTGGGCCCATCCGAAGCCAGGAGCCAGGAGCTTCTTCCAGGTCTCCATGCAGGTGCATCTTCCACTGCTTTCCCAGGCCACAGCAGAGAGCTGGATTGGAAGTGGAGCAGCTGGGACTTGAACCGGCGCCCATGTGGGATGCCAGCACTGCAGGCAGTGGCTTTCCCTGCTACACCACAGCGCCGGCCCCTAAACATATGAATTTTAAAGATTACTTTAATTTTTGCCTGTTTCCTTTGGGTGGGCCCCACTATTTTTTGGTGTGTTCATAGGAAGGAGTTTTCTTCAATGTGTGGCTACCGATCTTCTGTCTTCAGTACATCTTCACTCAGTGACTTGGCTTTTGTGTCTATTTGAAACATTCACTTACTTAAGGCTTTTTAAAAATTATGGTCTAAATATTTTAATTTTTTTTTTGACAGGCAGAGTGGACAGTGAGAGAGAGAAACAGAGAGAAAGGTCTTTCTTTCCCATTGGTTCACCCTCCAATGGCTGCCACGGCCGGTGTGCTGCGGCCGGCGCACCGTGCTGATCTGAAGGCAGGAGCCAGGTGCTTCTCCTGGTCTCCCATGGGGTGCAGGGCCCAAGGACTTGGGCCATCCTCCACTGCACTCCCGGGCCACAGCAGAGAGCTGGCCTGGAAGAGGGGCAACTGGGACAGAATCCGGTGCCCCGACCGGGACTAGAACCCGGTGTGCCGGTGCCGAAAGGCGGAGGGAGGATTAGCCTATTGAGGCGCGGCACTGACCTAAATATTTTAATTTTTTAAAAGTTGGGATTCTGATTAAAATCGTGCAGTATTTCTATATTCTGTGAAAACTGATCACTTAATAAGACTTTCTATTGGGATACTAGGATATCTTTCTGTATTCAGATCCTATATAGTGTTTCTCCTTAACACTCATAGTTTTCTTTATAGTCACTGTCCCTTCTTTGTTAAAGTTAGTCCTTGAGAGATGGGCATTTGGCCTGGCCGTGGAGATGCCCACTCATCTGAGTGCCTGGATTCCATTCCTGTTTCCAGCTCCTGAGTCCACCTTCCTGCTGATGTTCACCTTCCTCCTTCTGGGAGGCAGCAGTGGTTGCATGCCACCACCCACACAGGAGGCCTCCACTGACGCTGATCGTGAGCGCTGATCTCAGCCAGAGTGCTGCTGTGGATGTGGGAGGAGTGAACCAGGGAATGGGCTCTTGCTTGCTCACTCTTTCTCTCTCTCCCTCTACTATTAAATAAATAAAAATTTATCAAGAAAAAAGATTAGGGGCTGACACTGTGGCGTAGCAGGTAAAGCCACCACCTGCAGTGCCAGCATCCCTTATGGGCACCAGACGAGTTCTGGCTGCTCCTCTTCCAATCCAGCTCTCTGCTATGGCCTGGGAAGCAGTAGAAGAGGGCCAAGTCCTTGTGCCCCTGCACCGGTATGGGAGACCTGGAAGAAGCTCCTGGCTCCTGGCTTCAGATTGGCACAGCTCTGGCCATTGCGGCCATCTGGGGAGTGAACCAACGGACGGAAGTCTCTCTCTCTCTCTCTCTCTCTCTCTCTATCTATCTCTCTCTCTCTGCCTCTCCTCTCTCTCTGTGTAACTCTGACTTTCAAATAAATAAATCTTTAAAAAAAATTAAAAAAAGTATTCCTAGGAATTTTTTTTCTTGGTCAGTGTGGCCAGAATTGAGGTCATTTCATTTCAGAATCTGTGTAGGAATGGGCATTTGGCCTAGGATACTGCATGGCTCACCACAGCCCGTGTTGTGAGGTGCCTGGGTTCCAGTCCTGGCTCGGTTCCCAGTTCCAGCTTCCTGCTAGTGCTCATTCTGGGAGCCAGCAGGTGCTGGCTGAAATACTTGGGTCCCTTCCAGTCACGTGGAATACCCAAGTGGAGCTCCTGGCTCCTGGCTTCAGGCTGGCCCAGCAATAGCCACTATAAAATAATAAATAATATATAAAATATAAAATTTTATAGCCAATGTAAAATAATAGCCACGGTTATTGTAAGCATTTGGGAAGTGAACCAGCAAATGGGCCATTCTCTCTCTCTAGCCACCCCATCCCCCCATCACTCCTCCCTCCCTACGCATCCCCCCACCCCCCATGTCTGTGTGTATGTATGTCTACCTTTCAAACAATAAATGCAAAGTGAAATAAAATCTGTGTAGCTGGCACTAACAAAGATGAAGTGTAGACTTTTCTGTCTACCCAACCATCTGGTCACTTTGTTTAATTTGGTACTTATGGATCCTTTAGTTTTCTAGGTAAAGCAACAAGACATAATTTGTAGTCTTAAGATAGTAATATTTATGTCGTGGAAATTGGCAAGCATCAGCTTTGTCTGATTTATTTTGAATCTGTTTCCTGACAAGCGTTTCAAGGAATCTCGCGTGTCACAGCTGGGAGGGCCTGGCTGAGGCAGCTCAGGTGTGTAGCTCCTTGGCCAACAGGATCATAGCGCTTCCCAGCTGCTGGGTGCCTGCTCTGTCCTGAGCTCCATAGCCACCCTCCGCCTCCGCTCCATTTCTAATTTCCTTCTGGCATAGTCATAGTGAGACTGGGCTATTGTGTTTTATTGTTGTGAACTCCATGCCTTGCAAAATTTGTAACATTGGTAAGATTTCTGCCCGCCATTTTCCGTAAGCTGGAATATATAATTATTAAAGACGGAGGTTAACAGTTGATTGGCTGGAGTTTAGTGTAGCATAGTGGTTATGCAGCCTTTGGGAATGAGAGAGGGTTTATAATCCCAGCCCACATTCTGCACTGCCAGATAACCCTGAACCGGTTAACCTTTGAGCCTCTCTTTCTTCATACTGCAAACGGGAGAGGGGTCTCATCAGCTTGATACGGCCGTTAGGAGCGTTCAGTGAGGTTCGGAGCAGGAAGACTGCTTCATCAGTGTCAGCTGATGTTCCTCTTAGCCTGCCTGGGTGGTTAGTGGTCTCAGTGTTCCTGTTCATTAATTCAGTTTTTATAATTTACAGAGAGAAGATGCTGCATTTTTTCTTCACAGGTTTAAAATTTTCTGGAACAAAATTGGATGTATTCACTCATTTAAAAACCATTCTTCTGGGAGTTTCTCACACCATGTATTAATTTTTTTTTTTTTGATTTATTTAGTTACTTGAAATCCAGAGAGAGAGAAAGATAAAGAGAGAAAGAGATCGTCCCTCGGTTGGTTTATTCCCCAGATGGCCGCAGCGACTGGAGCCGAGCCAGGCCAAAGCCAGGAGTTCCCTCTGGGTCTCCCACGTGGATGGCAGGGGCCCAAGCACTTGAGTATTTTCCACTGGTCTTCGCAGGCCAGTAGCAGGGAGCTGGGTCAGAAGTGGAACATGAATTGACAGCCTTATGGGATGCTGGCATCGCAGGCAGTGGCTTTACTCACTACACCACTACGCCAGCCCCTACTTAACCTTTTTCCCTATAGATTTATTTGAAAGGCAGAGTTACAGAGGAAAAGATAGAGAGAGGGAGTATTCTGCCTGCTGGTTCACTTCCCAGACGGCTGCAAAGGCCTGGGCTGAGCCAGGTCATAGTCTGAAGTCAGAAATTCTGTCCAGGCCTCCCATATGGGTAGCAAAGGACCCAAGCTCTTGGGCCATCTTCTGTGCATTGGAGTTGAGCAGTCAGGACTTCATCTGGTGCTTAGGCGGGATGCTGGGATCTTAGGCAGTGGTTTAGCTCGCTGTGCCATAGTGCAGGTTCTGCTTTCCTGTTTGCTTTCTACTTTTTCACGTTGTTTTTTGTCCCTTTCAATTAGCAGTAAGTTTAGAAAAGTGAACTATAAATAAATGATGTATGAGTTTCCAATCAGAGAGGTAGAGTTGATGCAGGTTCTATATCCATTGAGAATACTACCCAAGTCAGAGCAGCGTTGCCAGGTTGCTAGGGTTCAAAGTTCAATATGGTGGCTACTGCTGGCATCCCATATTGGAGCACCAGTGGGACTCACAGCTACTTTGCTTCTGATCCAGCTTCCTGCGAATGCACTTGGGAAACAGCTGAAGATGGCCCCAGTCCTTGGGGCCCACATGGGAGTCCTGGTTGAAGTTCTTGACTTTGGCTTCAGCCTGGAGCGGCCTCAGCTGTTCTCAGCACTTAGGGAGTGAACCAGTCGCTGGGAGATTCTGTGTATCACTCTGCCTTTCAAACAAATAAAAAGAAAAATTTTAAGAAGTCAATCTTGTGAAAAGCTGTTGTCCTAGAATTCACATGCACACACTCCCCGAACCAGTGCCGCCGCCACCGTTACCACCACACTTCTGTCATCACTCCCTCTCCAGCTGTCATTGACACTAAATTCAGGTGAGATCCTCTTGTATTTCTTCTTGGAAATGCGTTCCCCCCATTTCTTTCACAAAAGGTAGTGTCCTGGATCTTGCTTTATTACTTACCAATATAAACTAAAACAGTGCCTCCATTTGTCAGCGGCTAGGACCCTTCCTCACCCCTTCTACACGATTGAACGGGCTTTGCAGAGGATCTCACAGGTTGTTCACCTGCTGGACTTACAAATAAAACTGCAGTGTTGTTTCCTGTCCGTGGAGGGCCAGTTCCTGGGACAATCTTGTAGGTCTTTATTGAGTTAGATCTTATGCCTAGCTTACATCCATTTCAAGACGTGATGAGTTGGTTTTTTTATAATTTTTATTTATTTTTGGACAGGCAGAGTGGACAGTGAGAGAGACAGAGAGAAAGGTCTTCCTTTGCTGTTGGTTCACCCTCCAATGGCTGCCGCGGTCGGTGTGCTGCGGCTGGCGCACCGCGCTCATCCGATGGCAGGAGCCAGGTGCTAGGTGCTTTTTCCTGGTCTCCCATGGGGTGCAGGGCCCAAGCACTTGGGCCATCCTCCACTGCACTCCCTGGCCACAGCAGAGGGCTGGCCTGGAAGAGGGACAACCGGGACAGAATCCGGCTCCCCGACCGGGACTAGAACCCGGTGTGCCGGCACCGCAAGGCAGAGGATTAGCCTGTTGAGCCACGGCACCGGCCAAGACGTGATGAGTTTTAATCAGGGTGGCCCTTGGGTAAACAGTGTCCCAGTGCAGATACAGAACATCCGTCTTACCAGAAGGTGCCCTGTCTTTTTTTTTTTTTTTTTTTCTGTCTCCGCCTTTTCTCCCCCCCTCACTGTACCTATCATTGACTGGGACCTTCTGAGTGATTCCTCTAGGCAGCTTGCCTTTGACCGCCTACAGGGTCTCCACCTGCATATTCTAGACTTCTTGTTTCTCCTCTTTTATCCATCAGATGCCTCCATTTTTCTCCACTTTGCACAAATTTGTAAAAATAACCCAATGTCCTTCACTGACATCACTATTAAGGTTTATTTAAAGTTTCATTAATGTGATTAAAGGTTTACTGTAGTTATATGGAAGGCAGGGTTTTGGAGAGGAAGAGAGGGGGAAACGTAGCCAGAGATCTTTTATCCGCTGGTTCACTCCCCAGATGGCTGCAACAGCCAAGGCTGGGCCAGGCAGAAGCCGGGAGCCAGGAGCTTCAACCGTGTCTCGCACCTGGGTACAGGGACCTAAGGGCCTGGGCGTTCTGCTGCTGCTTTTGCCGGGCAGATTAGCAGAGCTGGATCAGAAGTGGAGCAACTGGGACTCTTAACTGGTACCCACATGGGATGCCAGCATTGCAGGTGTCAGCTTCCCCGGCCACACCACAGTGCTGACCCCTTAATGTGTTCTTGAGGGGACATAATAACCTACCTGTTCTTGGGGATACCTTCCTCAGTCAGAGTAGCCATTTGCCGTTTAATTATTTCTGTCCATGGGTGTCCTTTTGCCTTGATAATTAGGAATAAGGATAGAAGCAGAGAGAACTGTAAGGAGGGTGTTGCAAAAGCCTGAGGAAGGTGCAACCCCAGCATCCCATAAGGGTACCGATTCGAGTCTTGCTGCTGCACTTGTCATCTGGCTCCCTGCTAATGCACCTGGGAAAGCAGCTGAAGGCGGCCCAAGTGCTTGAGCCCCTGCTACCCATGTGGGAGACCCAGATGAAGCTCCTGGCTTAGGCCTGGCCCAGCTCTGGCTGTTGTGGCCAACTAGGGAATGAACCAGTGGATGGAAGATTCTCTCTCTCTCTCCTCTTGACTTTCAAAATAAATAAATCTTTAAAAAGCCTGATGAAGGCACCGTGGTGACTTGGCCAAGGGGTGGTGTAGTCTGCTTTCTGTTGCTGTAATGACACACCTGGAGCCTGGGTACTTTACATAAAGAGATGTATTTATCTCACAGTTTTGGAGGGTTGAAAGGCCAAATAGAATAGCTCTGGCTCTGGCCAGGGCTTCATGACAGTTGGCATCATGGTGGGAGCACATTTGAGACAAGAGAGAAGACATGATGGGACAGCCAGAGAGCAGGAGGGTTCAGGCTCCTTCTTTCATAACCATCCTCTGGGATCCTCTGAGAACTGCATTATCCCCTTACAAGGGCAGTGCCTTCAGTGGTCTAAGTACTTCCCACTGGACTGGTCTCAAAGGTCCCTCTTACATCATCACCCTGAGTAGCAACCTCAAGCAGGGAAACCCTTGGGCTATAGCCAGCCTTAACAGAGGAGGTGGTATGAAATAACCAGTTCCAAAACACATCCAGAGAGTAGATACAAGACTTCCTAATAGATTGGATGAAGAAGATGAGAACAGAGGAATCAAAGGATGGATCCTCCCATTATAAGTTGGTAAATACAGAGGGGAAACAGGTTGAGGGAGGAAAATTATCTTTGGACTTACTAAGTTTGAATTGCCTGTTGGATATTCAAGTGGAAATTTTGAATGGAGATTTGAGTGTTACAGCCTGGGGCTCAAGGGAGAGGAAAGATCTGGAAATTTGAGATTTGTCAGCACAGATGAAATTTAAAGCCATAGACACATCGGCAATTCCTAGGAGGTCCCTGCGGGAGAGACTCTAACTATAAATAAGGAAAAGTGCTAATTAATAAACCCAAGGACCTTTGGCTATTCAGCCAACTAAGAGCAGGATTCAGTGAAGAAAGAAAGCCTCACTGAGAAGGAGTTATCACCAAAATCAGGAGCATATGATACCCTGGAAGTCATTTGGAGGTCAAAAAAAAAACGGAGGGAGATGGACAATCAGTAGTAATAACAGCCAATACTTCCTGAATGCTTACGGCGAGCCAGGCATTTTCAGAGTTCTTTGCACGTATTAAATCACACAGTCCTTCCCAGCCAGTATTGTTCCAGTGTTAGCACAGCTTACCATCCTCCTCTTACAAATGAAGAAACCATGGCACTGGGTGATAGGTACCTACTGTGTTTTCACAGCTGCTTCAATTCTAAAGTGCTTTTAGACACCACTCCCTGCTGCCGAGAGCAGGGTGTTCACATGGGATTTCGTAATATGGGGACCTTGACCTTGGTAGAGGTATGGAATGAATGCCTGACGGGAGTATAGGTTAGAGAGAATCGAGAGCGGAGACGATGGAAGCAGAGCAGACAGCCTGCTGGAGTGGGGTCCTCGCTGGGATGGTTGGTGGGTCTGGCAGGAGACAGGACTGGAGATGTTGCAGAGCATTTGTGTGTCTTGGGGGGCAGTCATGAGAAGGGAAACTCAGGCACGGAAGGTCTTGAGTAGGTGAGAAGGGACAGAGCCGTTGCTTGAATCACATCTGAATCAGATGGGAAGACCACATGTGGGCACAGACGTGGGCAGACTTGTGGGTTTAGGGTAGGGTATGTTAGTGTTCTCTGGAGTGCTGCTGTGGGACCCCTGTACAAAGTCAGTCAGTGGCGATCTTTTGAGGAAAGGCAAGGTGAGAAATACTTATCTAGGAGATTAAGAAAGAAACTTTATTGGGAGAACAGTGTAGAATGGGAAAGCAGGGAAAAGCGATTATTTGAAATTTGGAATTAAAAATAGAGGCTCGGGGATGGTGCTGTGGCTTAGTGGGTTGAGCCTCTGCCTGTGGCACCAGCATCCCATATGGGCACCAGTTTGTGTCCTGGCTGCTCCTCTTCTGATCCAGCTCTCTGCTATGGCCTGGGAAAGCAGTAGAAGATAGCCCAAGTTCTTGGGGCCCTGCACCCACACGGGAGACCCGGAAGAAGTTCCTGGCTCCAGCCCGGCTCAGCTCTAGGCGTTGGGGCCATTTGAAGAGTGAACCAGCAAATGGAAGACCTTTCTCTCTGTCTCTCCTTCTCTCTGTAGCTCTACCTCTCGAAAAAATAAATTAAAAAACTTTTAAAAATACTTTGAGGTATATTGAATATTTTTCTGTGCCCAGAAATTTGAATAGAAGTGACAAACATAATGACGTATTGTGGACTCTGTACTGGGTCAAGAGGAAAGTGAGATCAATGAGAAATTATTGATAGAGGGAAAACAAGACAGAGCCGTAGGCTGGGTGTCTCTCTCGGAATCAAAAACGTTAGGCAGTGTCAGACATGTCAGAGACGTGCTTGAACTTGAGATTTTGGGGTAAGTCAGGGTTATGGCCATGAGCATATGCTTCACGTGGTGTGGAAGAAAATGTAGTGAAAGGTGATGAGGCCAAGTTGCCAGCCAGCTCATGGTGTTTCTTCAATCAAAGAATAAGACAGTTTCCACAGACAGTTGAGTTGTGTCTGCCTTCTGTGCTCTTCCACCAATGTAGTCCTATGCCACAGTCATAACTATTTTGATTTACAGTGTATTTATAAATCAAGTTTTCCCCGTCACTTTTTTTTCACAGCTACTATTTTGGCAATCATTTTACCAAATTACAAAATAAAGTCCTTTGGAATTTTCACAGGAGCTGTGTTAAATTTATGTATTAATTTATGAAAGTGACATTTTTAAAAGTCTTCTCATCCAGAAACCTAGCATATCTTTCCACTTACTCAATTCTTGTTTTATGTCCCTTAATAAAATTGTCGCGTTTCTTTCATATAGACCCTCTAGCTGTATTTATGAATGCAATTCAAGGCAGTTTATCATTTTTCTTATTACAGTGTCTCATGTCTCATGTTTTTCCTATTTCCATTTTTCATTGCTTTTCCTCTGTGATAAAAATTACTGTTTATGTTTTTGCTATAAACAGCATCTTACCAAATTTACTATTTTTTAAAAGATTTATTTATTTATTTGAAAGGCAGCATTACACAGAGAGAAAGGGGGGGGGGGGTCTTCCATCTGCTGGTTCACTACCCAATTGGCCTCAATAGCCAGAGCTGCTCCGATCCGAAACCAGGAGCCAAGAGCTTCTTCTGGGTCTCCTACATGGGTGCAGGGGCCCAAGGGCTTGGGCCATCCTCCACTGCTTTCCCAGGCCACAGCAGAGGGTTGGATCAGAAGTACAGCAGCCAGGTCTCAAACCGGTGTCCATATGGGGTGCTGGCACTACAGGTGGTGGCTTTACTCACTATGCTACAGTGCCAGCCCCCAAATTTACTATTAATGCTAATCTTTTTAGTGTTTCTTATATAAAGTAAAGATAATTTTATCTGTACCTGATCTTACAATAGTTTTAGTATTTTGCCTTTGAATGTATTTTTTACTATCATAAAATTGTAATTTTTTAAAGGCTTAAAATGTGTTTTAATAAGTTGATGCTGCATTTCTTCTCCATTTCTAAGGAAAACTCCAAATTTAAGATATCAGGGACAAATCAAACATGACATATCAATAGAAAATGCATAGCATAACTACCTAAGATAGGCAGCGCTAAGAGCTACTGTCAGACCTTCAGCATACAGCAACCCTGTTTCCAAGATTGTACTAAGCCTATCACGAAAAGCTGTGAACAGCAACATCAGACACAAAAGGGCCATTCTTGGGTTGTCCTTACCCAAGAGAAAGATGGAGGCAAGTTAACACAAAATTTTTTAAAGATATACTAAAATGGAAATCTCTAAGAGAAAATGTCTTCCTTAGGACATGACAGGGTAATCTATGGGATAGAACAGAACCGTGTGTAAGCTGTCTGTGACCTCTGTGGACATTTGCCTGAATTCTCACCTGGGAGTGGAACTATGGGGCGAAGGTCATTGGGGGATGTCTGGTTTTGGTGGTATATGTGGCAGTGTCTCTGGGGCTGGGGGAAGGGGAGAGTGGTGTGGAGATGAGAAAGCAAGTAAAACAGAATGGACAAAAACTGGAATGATCAAGATTAATGGGGTTCTAACTGGATCCATTTTGCCACAGTTCCCCTAGGCCCTCAACAATTAAACATTTGAGACTTCAGGAATGCACCACACAAAATCAAACAAAATACCACACACAATTCATTTATTAAATATCACCCCTCCCTTGCCCTCTGCCTCCAGCATACTCCCTCAAGTAGTACAGGCAGGAAAGACCTAACTATTGGGAGGAATCCCAGACACTTTTCCAGGGTAGAATTCTGGCTAGTCTAAAAAGGCTCCTTTTTCTTAAAGGGTTTTGAGAAACCAGACACTGCAACTTTATTCGTATCAGCGACGTTTGTTTGGAGCAAATTCAGCTCCAGGAGCTGCACGGTTGAATGCAGGAGGAGCTCCACCAATTGCCCCGATTCCTTCCATTGTAGCAGCTTGGCCAAAACGTTCCGATGTTGGTGGGGTCAATCCCAAGGTTCCATCCGGCATCATAATAGAGGTGCTGGGGTACCAGCTGGCACAGGAGTGGGGCCATGGCGCCTCTGTTGTTTATGCCCATAGCACCTCCCATGGCCATCTGGCCCATCCGTATCTCCTGTTCTCTCGCATCAGGGAAGGTTCCCTTGAGTCCTTCCTGCTGTCGGCGCCTCATTTCTTCCTGCGCTCGCCGCATTTCTTCCTCACGGCGTCTGCGCTCCTCCTCCTGCCTGAGCTCCAGTTGCTTCCGTTTTTGTACTTCTTGGTTGTGCAACTCTTCCATTCTCCAAAGTTCTTCTTGGCGCCTCATCAAATCCTGCCTCATCAGCATGACCTGGTGCTCATGGCGAGCGACCTCCATCTCCATCTCCAACTTCTCGCGAGCCTCCTTGATGTTACGGTCTACTTGGTCTTGCTGCTGCTTCTCCATCTCAATGAGTGCCTTCCAGCGCATGGCATACTCATACTCAAAAGAGCCAGGCTGTGCAAATCTGGGTGGCTGCTCTCTCTCCTTGTGAAACTGCTGGTTCTTAATAGCCAGCTTCTCTGGAAGTCCGTCTTCATCATCTAACTGGTCCATGGGTTCCACAGTCACAGGCCGAGGAAATGTGGTTAGCCGGAAGGAGCCTTCACTGCATCTGTCCAGAGCTTTCTGAGCAGCTGGCTTCCTGAGAACTCAACAATGCCTTTTCCTGAGGGCCTCCCTCAATCATCCACAAGGACCACGGCCCTCTCCACCTGGCCAGAAACATAAAAGGCTTCTTCCAGCAGCTCAGGAGACACATACTGAGGAAGGTTCCAGACTGTAAGGGATGCACTATGGCGTGCAAAGCGCACATGCAGCTGCTTCCCACGTAATGGCATATTGTCCAGCTCCACTCTGGCAATCTCCACTAAGGGTCTTGTTTCCAAGCAGATAAAGCCAAAGCCTTTGTCCTTATGAATGAAGACTTCGCCTGCCTTCCCATATTTCTCAAATAGTTTCCTCATGTCCTCCTCGGTGATGGCAGGAGGAGGATTTCCCACAAAGAGACGGCTACGCTGGGTGAAGGTCTTCTCTCCTGGTTTCCTAAAATTCTCCATTCTGGCTGCTGGCCTGTTGCCCATTAGCGGGTATTGGTGGTGGTGGCGGCCGCTGCTGCTGCTGGTGATGCTGCTGGTGGTGATGCGGATGATGGTTCCTTGGAGTATGGTTTTGCTTCTCCAAGTGAAAAGTTTTATTGCTCTGCATTTTTGTACCTCTACCTACGGTTCTTTCCTCAGAGTAACAGAGACGCTACACGGCCTCCACCGTCCCGAGAGCGCGCGACCGCCGGAAACGAGACGATGGAGCTCCTGGAATTGTATTTTTTAATACGATGCTGAATCACCAATTTAGTCATGTTTATTGATAGCTTTTGTATCTATAAGCCCCATGAAGGTATTGATGGGATCTGGCAAATTAATCTTAAACTGCTGTAAGGTGGGCATTTCACACACACCCACACCCACACACACACACACACACTCCTTCTGTTGATGCTGGGATTCCACTGTGTTCTATAAGAATGGTGCTGCTTGGAAATTCCATCCAGGAAGAGCCTATGTAAAAAACTCCTGAAGTGGAACAGTTTACCATAGATTTTCACATCTATGGCCACTGAATTTTACACACACATACACACACCTTTAATTTCTTCTGTAGTTGGAGTTTTCGATTTTGTATCTTCACTTCTTTCCTCCTCTTCCTCTGACTTGGAGGTTTAATCCATTTAAAATGTTTTCCATTGCAGTCATTACAAATTTACAAGAAATTGCGAAGATCATGCAGAGGTCCCGTGTGCCTCTAGTCCCAGTTTCTCCCTAGGAGATCAGCATTGGTACAATGTGTGTATATACCTCTATGCCATTGTAAAAAAAGATTTATTTATTTATTTGAAACTCAAAGTTACACAGAGAGAGGAGAGGCAGAGAGAGAAAGAGAGAGAGAGAGGTCCTCCATCCGATGATTCACTCCCAGTTGGCCACAACGGCCAGAGCTGCACCGATCTGAAGCCAGGAGCCAAGAGCTTCTTCTAGGTCTCCCATGTGGGTGCAGAGGCCCAAGGACTTGGGCCATCTTCTACTGCTTTCCCAGCAGAGAGCTGGATTGGAAGTGGAACAGCCGGGACTAGAACCGGCACCCATATGGGATACTAGCGCTTCAGACCAGGGTGTTAACCCACTGTGTCACAGCACCAGACCCAATTGTGCCATTTTATCATATGTGTAGGTTACCCATAATCAAGATACACATCCCCAGCCCCATCCCCATGAAGATTTCTCTGGTTTTATCTTTTTTTTTTTTTTTTAAGGATATATTTCAAAGAGTTAGAGCGAGAGGAAGAGACCAGAGAGACCTTCCATCCTCTGGTTTACTTCCCAAATGGTGACAATGGCCAGGACTGACAGGCCAGGAGCCTAGAAATCCATCCTGGTCTCCCTCGTGGGTAGCAGGTATGCAAGTACTTGGGCCGTCTTCACTGCCTTTCCAGGCGCATTAGCAGGAAACTGGATCAGAAGTGGAGCAGCCGAGACTCTAACCGGTGCCCACATGGGGCGCCGGCACTGAGGGGGTGTCTTCACTGTGCCGTAGATAGCTCTATGTTTCACCTGTTGTGGGACATTTTGATTGTTTCCAGCATTTGGCTAATACAAATAAAGCTACTGGGAACAACAGCTGTGTGCAGATGCTGTGTGGACTCCGGGGGCAGGAGGTGTGGTCGCTGCTGCGTCACCCTCAAGTCTCTGTTCTCTGAGTTTCTTTTGATTTATCATAATTTTCCAGAAATTCCTTCATTGCTTTAGTTTCTTTGTTAGTCTTTCCTTTTTAGTAATAGAAGCATGTTAAGCTATTTCCTATCGCATGCTGTGTAACTCTTCCCAGATATTTTTATGTTAAATACTCTTTGTGTTGTAATGCTGGTTTTAATTACATCTTTGGGTAGGAACTGTTTTGAAGAATGTGTCCTAATTTCAGATTGTACCGTCTTTATATATTGCCCCGTTAGGGTTTTTTTCCTCTTGTTGTTGTAAACTTCCAGTCTTCAATTCAATTATGGTTAGAGAATGGGGAACATAAAATCGTTTCTCTGTTTCTTGGGGATTAAGATTAAAGTTTTCTTGGTGGGCCAGGAATTTGATTTTTTTTCCCTCTGATTGTTTTGCTCCTATTTTCATTCCTTCTTTTAGTCTCACGGTTGGATGGCACAGCAGTCCTCTGGTGTGCTGGCCCTGGGACCCCATCACTCCAGTTCTGCGCTGTGCCGATTTGCAGTGCATCGAGCAGCATCTGAGGTCGAGAGCCTCTGTTAGCAGGCTCTGAGGGTGTTCCAAGTACCGGACAGATGCGACAGGAAGATGGAGTATAAAGTACTTGGTACTCAAGATGGGAAAGAGGAATACTGAGAAAAAATGTGATTACAAAAAGAAAAAAACCCACTTTTTTACCATCTTGTAGGTGCCAGGTCCTTTCACTTATATCTATCATTAAACCTTTGAGGCCGGCACTATGGCATAGTGGGTAAAGCTGCTGCCTGCAGTGCCAGCATCCCATATGGGCATTGGTTCGAGTCCTGGCTGCTCCACTTCCGATCCAGCTCTCTGCTGTGGCCTGGGAAAGCAGTAGAAGATGGCCCAAGTCCTTGGGGCCCTGCACCCACAAGGGAGACCCGGAAGAAGATCCTGGCTCCTGGCTTTGGATCAGCTCAGTTCCAGCCATTGCAACCAGTTGGGGAATGAACCAGTGGATGGAAGACCTCTCTCTCCCTCTCCATTTCTCTCTCTCCTCTTTCTTCTCTTTCTCTCTATAACTCTGACTTTCCAATAACTAAATAAATCTTTTTTTAAAAAATCATTAAACCTTCAGAAAAATCCAGTGAGTTGAGGTGATGGTTTTTACTTCACAGGGAATAAAATAGTAGTGCACAAAGATGATACAACTTTTCCAAGGTCACAAGGGTACTAACAGAGTTGGAACTTGGGTTGATTTTTGAAAATATTTCATATATATAAGTTTTAATGTGTATTAATTATAGTATACAAGGTTATATGTATCTTTGAAGTTAAACATGTGTCATTCACATCTTTTTTTTTTTTTTAAGACTTACTTATTTTCAAAGACAGAGTTAGAGAAAGATCTTCCATTCATTAGTTCGTGCCCTAAATGGCCACAGTGACCTGAGCTGGCCCAATGTGAAGCCAGGAGCCAGGAGCTTCTTCTGGGTGTCCCACATAGGTGCAGGGACCCAAGCACTTGGGCCATCCTCCACTGCCTTCCCAGGCTCATCAGGAGGGAGCTGGATCAGAAATGGAGCAGCCAGGACTCGAACCAGCACCCTTATGGGATGCCAGAGCCACAGGCGGCAGCTTTACCTGCTGCGCCATGGCACCAGCCCGTATCATTTAAATCTTACATAGCATTTTGTGTACTTGAACTATCAAATTCTGAAAGCCGTATTAAGGGTATTATTGTGACAGGTGATTTTTATCATGTTCCCATAGCTCTGGAAGTTTTAGCTTCATGTTGTTTGGTTCATAAAGAAAGACAATATATTTATATATATTCTTTATCACTGTGTCTTGTCATTCCATAATACTTCCTCTTTGTCTTATTTGATGAGTTTGGGCATTGACTTTTGCTTAATCTGGTGATAATATTGCTACTATGGAGTTCTTTGTTTTTATTTAATTTTTAATAACTTTCATATTAGAATGTGGATAACATGAATATATTATGAAGATTAGTAATATGGACATCAGTTGAATTCTGACTGTGTGTACTTCTGTGCATATAAGGTATAACTTGTTTTTGGAGGTTTCTTAAGTTTTTTTTTTTCAAAGATTTGTTTGTTAGAAATGGGTAGTTTGGGGGTGGGAGAGGGAGGGAGAGACAGAGATCATACATCCATTGATTCACTCCCCAAATGGCCACAATGGCCAGCCAAAGCCAGGAGTCTGGAACTCTCATCCCAGTCTCCCGTGTGGTTGGCAAGGGCCCAAGGACTTAGACCATCCTCCACTGCCTTCCCAGGTGCATTAGAAGGGAGCTGGATCAGAACTGGAGCAGCAGGGACTTGAACCAGTGCTCACATGGGATGCACCAGCATCACAGGCCTTGGCTTAACCTGCTGTGTCACAATACCAGCCCCAATTTTTAAAAAAATTTATTTCATTTTCATTTGAAAGAGGGACCAAGACAGAGAACTTGTATCTACTGGTTCACTCCCCAGATGCCTTTATCAGCCAGGGCAGGATCAGGCCCAAAAGCGAGAAACAGATGAAGACCCAGTCACTTAGGCCTTCGTCTGCTGTCTCCTAGGGTGTACGTTAGCAGAAAGTGAGTCGGGAGCGGAGCTGGGACTTGAACCCTAGACTGCTGATATGGGCTGCCGGCATCCCAAGCAGGTTTGTAACTGCTGTACCAAGTACCTGCCTCCTTAAATCTCTAGATAGCCGAGCCCTGAAAACAGATTACTTTTTTTTTTAAAGATTTATTTATTTATTTGAAAGTCAGAGTTACACAGAGAGGAGAGGCACACACACAGAGAGAGAGAGGTCTCCCATCTGCTGGTTCACTCCTCAATTGGCCGCAATGGCCAGAGCTGCACCGATCTGAAGCCAGGAGCCAGGAGCTTGTTCCGGGTTTCTTAAGTGGGTGCAGGGGCCCAAGGACTTGGGCCATAATCTACTGCTTTCCCAGGCCAGAGCAGAGAGCTGGATTGAAGTGGAGCAGCCAGGTCTCGAACCGGCACCCATATGGGATGCCGGCGCTTCAGGCCAGGGTGTTAACCCACTGTGCCACAGCACCAGCCCCTCATTTTTGCTTGTTTTAGACGGGAAGCCAAACAAAACACAGAGCTGGGTAAGATCAAAGGTAAATGAGGCCAGCGCTGAGGCTCAACAGGCTAATCCTCCGCCTGCAGTGCCAGCACACCGGGTTCTAGTCCCGGTCAGGGCGCCAGATTCTGTCCCGGTTGCCCCTCTTCCAGGCCAGCTCTCTGCTGTGGCCCGGGAGTGCAGTGGAGGATGGCCCAAATCCTTGGGCCCTGCACCTGGCTCCTGCCATCAGAT
Source organism: Sylvilagus floridanus (assembly GCA_949820135.1). Lineage (NCBI taxonomy): Eukaryota > Metazoa > Chordata > Mammalia > Lagomorpha > Leporidae > Sylvilagus > Sylvilagus floridanus. The sequence continues at coordinate 17,359,650 of OX463240.1, read as the reverse complement.
CAGCACGGTAAGCCGGCCACAGTGCACCAGCCATGGTGGCCATTGGAGGGTGAACCAACGGCAAAGGAAGACCTTTCTCTCTGTCTCTCTCTCTCTCACTGTCCACTCTGCCTGTCAAAAAAAAAAAAAAAAAAGGTAAATGAACAGAACTGATGACCTCCCTCTCACTTAGGTATGAAAAGGTGATCAGGCCGAGGACTTGAAGCCTTCTTTCTGAACAAAAGGAAGCCAAAGCTTACCTCGTGCCAAATTAAGATGCAAATAGTAGAAATGTACATGTTGTACTTTTTTTTAAAAAAAGTTTTATGTATTCATTTGAAAGTCAGAGTTACACAGAGAGAAAAGCACAAAGATCTTTCAGCTACTGGTTCACTCACTAGATGACCACAACAGCCAGGGCTGGGCCAGGCCAAAGCCAGGAGCCAGGAGCTTCTTCCAGGTCTCCCATGTGGGTGCAGGGGCCTAAGCACTTAATCCATTTTCTGCTGCTTTTCCCAGACCATCAGCAGGGAGCTGGGTTGGAAGTGGAGCAAGCAGGTACGTGAGCCGGTGCCCACATGGGATGCCACCGTCACAGGTAGTGGCTCAGCCTGCTATGCCCCAACACCAACCCCCATTTTATACTTTTCTGTGACTGAAAATTCAAACCACCATGCTTCCTGCAAAAAAGGACATTGTTTTGCTTTGTCAATAAGGTATCACAACTCCTTGGAAGTGAACTCATTGTCATACTTTAGCTCTGGAGTGCACCTGTTTCCATTTTTGGCATCACATGGCTTGGATGGGACTTGAACATTCGAGAGATGTTGGTGTGAAACAATAAGAAAGATCTTTGGAGTGAGGATGTTGCCGCATAGAGCCCGATTTCCGTTTTGCTGAAGTTCATAAAGTTGACATATTCAGGGTGAAATAGCTTGTCATGTCAGGCTGTTTCTATGCACAATCACGTTTAGGGAACAGAATGCGATGCTCTATCTAAATCCAAGCAGTAGCCACTTAAAATGTAGCTTATTCCTGTCATATGCCATGCAATACTGTGGTTATCAGTTAAATGAGTTTTTTAAAGGAAAACTACAAACGACGAAGAGTGTCCTAACTACGAGAAATACGTGTGATTGAGTTCCATTCTCTTTAGCCGTCCCCTGGTCAATGTGCGCGACTGCAGAATCCGAGTTGCTCCAGGAGGTGGCAGCATCTCTTTGGTCACAGGAGAGCGCCCGGGAGAGGGTCTAGCACAAGGGAAGCCGTAGACAGGCTGCAACTGCACAGTCACACAGGCTGTGCCTTCTCTCGCCAGGTTCCTCCCGTGACTTGGTTTCTTTGCTTTGCCTCCTGGCACAGTTCATCCACGAATCACCTTTTTATTAGATCTGGGCCGTTCTGTTCTGGAATGGCCTGCTCCACTGGAGTCGGCGGTCCTGGGCCCAATCAGTCCAGCGTCTGCAGAGGTCGACTTGATGGAGCATAATTGACCTTGCACTTTGGAGGAGACGAAGGCTTGCTTCGTGCAGTGCACTTTTATCTTTGAAAGACATTTCAAGGGGATGATGTAGATCACATTACATGTTACAGATAAAATTCAGATGCCACCAGGATTTGGTGCAAAACTGGGTTAATGTAGGGCTTTGGAAGAATGTGTTTAGTTTGCTGCTTATTTATTTAATTTTTTGCTCTAAAACCATTTTAGAAATTAAGGATGAGCTTACTATACTCACTTTTTGTGAGAAGAGAGAACTGTTTTCTGGAAACACTCAGTTAAAATAAAAAAAAATTTTTAAATTGCACTTCATTTTCCACCAGACTTTTAAAACTAAATTGTTCGATGATTCTGACTCCAGTATTCTGAATACATTTAATTCTAATAGCCTTGCTTCTCCAAATGTTTCACATTATAAGACAATTCTGTCATTGTCCCTTTCATCAGAATCTGGCGCCCTCCCCTGTTCCTCTGCTTTTCTTTGGTTAAATGACGCTATTTCTGGATGAGTAATGACTGACATTCTGGATATAAGTATATGTTTGTAACGTTCGAGTCGTTTTTAGAATGTTCAGAAGTCTTTTTTCAGTTCACATTCTTGATCACGCTTGCCACTTTTACAATCTTGGCTTTATTGATAGAGTCTACACTTTTATTATTGATATTTTCTACTTCCTTAATTTTTACTTCAAGGTTGATTCAGTCTTTCTGCTACTTTTTTAAGAATAGACTTTTTTTTTTAAAAAAGATTTATTTATTTGAAAGACAGAGTTACACAGAGAGAGGAGGAGAGGCAGAGAGAAAGAGAGAGAGAGAGGTCTGGTTCACTCCTCAACTGGCCACAATGACTAGAGCTAAGCCAATCTGAAGCCAGGAGCCAGGAGCTTCTTCCGGGTCTCCCTTGAGGGTTCAGAGGCCCATGGACTTGGGCCATCTTCTACTGCTTTCCCAGGCCACAGCATAGAGCTGGATCGGAAGTGGAGCAGCCAAGGTCTCGAACCGGCACCCACATGGGACCCCAGCACTGCAGGCAGCAGCCCCACCCGCTAAGCCACAGCTCCGGCCCCAAGAATAGACTTTATTTTTAGAGCAGTTCCTGTTCCCAGCAAAACTGAGCAAGGACTGCAGTGTTCCCATGTACCCTCTGGCACCATGCATGGTCAGCACCTCCCACCAGCCTGGTGCCTGTGTCACAATAGGTGAACCTGCGCTGACACATTACTGCTCAGGTTCCACCATGCTTTCAGGCGAGGGTGCTTCTAAAACTTCTGGAAGACGGAGTTAAAATACAAGTTTAGGGGCCGGTGTTAGGGTGAGGGTAAGTTAAACTGCTGCTTGTCCTGCCAGTATCCCAGTTTGAGCCTCAGCTGCTCAGCTTCTGATCCAGAAGGGGAGGCAGTGGAAGATGGCCCAAGTGCTTGGGCCCCTGCCACCCATGTGGGAGACCCGGATGGAGTTCTTGGTTCCAGATTTCGGTCTGGACCAGCCCCTGCTGCATGGCCATTTGGAGAGTGAACCAGTGCATGGAAGATCTCCCTCTCTCTACATCACTCCTTTCAAATAAATAAAATAATAAATATTTTTTAAAAATGCAAATGTAGGGGTGAGCATTGTGGCACAGCAGTTTAAGCATAGCTTAGGAGGCCCATATCCCATATCAGAAAGACTGGTTCAAGTCTCAGCTGCTCTGTGCCTCCAAACCAGCTTCCTGCTAATGTATCCTGGCCAGTGCTTGGATGGAGCTCCTGGCTTTGGCCTGACCCAGCTCTGGCTGTTGCAGATTTTTGGGGTATGAATCAGTGGATGGAAGATCCATGTTTCTCTCTCACACTCTTTTTTTATTTTTTTAAGATTTATTTATTTGAAAGAGTTACAGAGGGAGAGAGAGGACAGACAGAAAGGTCTTCCATCTGCTGGTTCACTCCCCACATGGCCTCAAACAGCTAGCACTGGACCAGGCCAAAGCCAAAAGCCAGGAGCTTCTTCCAGGTCTCCCATGTGAGCGCAGGGGCCCAAGGACCTGGGCCATCTTCTACTGCTTTCCCAGGTGCGTTAGCAGGGAGCAGGGAGCTCCAGGACTCAAACCGGTGCCCATATGGGATGCTAGCACTGCAGCCAGATGTTTAACCTGCTGCACCACAGTGCCACCGGCCCCTCTCACTCTTTCAAATCAATAGATGTTTTTGTTTTGTTTTGAGATCTGATGTTTGTTTTGCTGCAAAAATATTTTTAAACCTTTTGCATAGTTCTTTCAAAATATACATCTTTTATGAACTTTCAGAGATCCTTTATATATATGATTTCAAAAATATTTTTGTACCAAACATCTTTTAATTTCATTTTCTGTGAACTTTTAAAATATATATTTACACATTTTTTTATGAATTTGAGAGAGAGAGAGATCTCATCTGCTGGTTCATTCCCCAAATGCCTATAACAGCCAGGGCTGGGTCAAGCCAAAGCCAGGAGCCAGGAATTCAGTCCTTGAACCGTGGCCTGGTGCCTCTGCCTGTGTGCTGTATTGCGAAGCTGGACTCTGAGGAGGAGAGCTGGAACGTGGTCTCAGTCACTCTGACATGGGCTGGAGTGTCCCAGGCATCGTTCTAAGCAGTCCATCAAATACACATGGTATACACGCAACTGAATTATTTCACAAAGGCTCCAAGATTATTTAATGGAAAGAGGGCACCCTGCAACAAATAATTGGAGAACTGGAAAAATATATAAGAAAAAGAAAAGAATTTTGGTAGCTGTTTAATAACACAAAGATTAATCCTGGATTGATCATAGACATGAGCTAACTGTTTAAAGCTTCTAGAAAAGTCTAGAAGTATTTAAGAATATTCTTGCAGCCTCGGAGTTGTGTAAAGATTTCTGAGAAAGGGTATAAAAAGCACTAACCTTCCAAATTCAAGCTTGCGCATTAGAAAAGACACCACTTAGAAAGTACAAAGACCCGCTCTGTACTGAGAGAAAATATTCCTAGTAATAGATCTGCATTTACCTTCTTGCTAAGTAGGTTGGGGATTAACTGGACGGGAACACAATACAAAGACAATCTTCAAAACTCATAGAACTCTCTGTGTAAGATCTGTCTGCAAATTTTACCGCAATTAAAAGCAATAGGGTCTCTGCTCCCCTCCATAAAACTGCTTTGCCTAAAATCCCACATAGGGTGTAGTTTTGTACCCATGTGTTACCATCCCCCATGGATCACACCAGCTCAGGGACAACTGTCTGAATGTGCCATACACACTGAGGGTTCCCCTCTTTCGGGCACCTCATCTCACCTAAGGGACATCTTTTTTTTAGGGGTCTGCTCTGCTTATTATTTTATCCATGTTTCTTCCTACCACGAAGAAGACACTTCCCTTATTGGTATCTTTTTTAACAAAGTATGTTTTCTGTGTTGGTTATGTTTTGGCGGATACCGATAGTGTGCAAGTGTTAGTATCTAGCTAGAGTTTATACGGCAGTATTTTCAATTTTTGTGTATCTATGAGTTATGTGTGTTTTCTGTAAATAGCGTAAAACTGAATTTTATTTGCTTTTAAGTCAATCTGAGACCCTTCATTTTTTACTCTCTGCATTTGACCCATTCATTCCTACTTCAATAATGAATACATTTAGTGTGATTCCCGTTAGTTTGGTGTATCGTACCCAACTACTGTTCTTTTATTTTAACCTTTCAAGTGCTCTTGTTTATTTTCCTTTCCTTATCTTCCTTCTCCCTGCGGTCCTAGTATGTCTCCCCTCATCCTTTCCACCCTTCCTTTTTATATTTTTGCAGTTTGAAAGTTATTTATGGGGCCAATGCTGTGGCGTAGTGGGTAAAGTTGCCACCTGCAGTGCCAGCATCCCATATTAGCACTGGTTCTAGTCCTGGCTGCTCCACTTCTGATCCGGCTCTCTGCTATGGCCTGGGAAAGCAGTAGAAGATGGCCCAAGTCCTTGGGCCCCTGCACCTGCATGGGAGACCCGGAAGAAGCTTCTGGTTCCTGGCTTCAAATCGGTGCAGCTCTGACCATTGCAGCCATCTGGGGAGTGAACCAGCAGATGGAAGACCTCTCTCTCTGTCTCTGTCTCTCCTTCTCTCTGTAACTCTGTCTTTCAAATAAATAAAAATAAATCTTCAAAATAAAGTGATTTGTCGTATTACCTGTCTTCACACTGGCCCCCTTGCAGACTGTCAGCACTATCATCCCTATTTCCTGCCGCTCTCGTAACCAGAACGGTTAAGGGTTTGAATACTTCAGTTGCCCTGTTTGCCTACACATTACATTTTCTTAGTGAAAAGCATGTGAGGTTGGAGTTGGAGATTTTTAGCATTTTTAAGCAATGTTCTGTTTTTAGAGAAATGGTTTTTTTTTAAAAAAATTATATATATTTTATATATATAGTTACAGTGTGAGAGGGAGAGACAGTGAGAGAGAAAAAGATCTTCCATCCGCTGGTTCACTCCCCAAATAGTTGCAACGGCCAGGCTGAAGCCAGGAGCCCGGAACTCCAGCTGGGTCTCCCACATGGGTGGCAGTGGCCCAAGCACTCAGACCGTCTTCCACTGCTTTCCCAGGCATGTCTCCAGGGAGCTGGATCAGAACTGGAGCAGCCAGGACTCGAACAGGCTCAAAAGGGATTCCAGCATCGCAGGTGGTGGCCTAACCCACTGCGCCATATCACCAGCCCTGAGAATTTGAATCTTAAGTTGTATTCTGTTTTCAAGTCATAGAAAATAATAATTGCACAATGTTTCCTGGTTTCTTTACATTACTACTACTTCTTCTTTTTTTATTTGACAGGTAGAGTTATATACAGGAAGAGAGAAAAGTCTTCCTTCTGTTGGTTCACTCCCCAAATGGCCACTACGGCCGGTGCTGCACCGATCCGAAGCCAGGAGTTTCTTCCTGGTCTCCCATGAGGTGCAGGGCCCAAGCACTTGGGCCATCCTCCACTGCCCTCGCCGGCCACAGCGAAGAGGGGCAACCAGGACTAGAACCCGGTACCCATATGGGATGCAGGTACTGCAGGCTGAGGATTAACCAAGTGAGCCACGGTGCTGGCCCTCCATTACTTCTTAAATTCCCTGATGACATTACCCCGACCTTTTTGTTGTTTAGCATTATTGTTAGAGGAAGAGAAACTGAGCACTTTCCTATCTTTAGTTAACTCCCCAGACACCCTCAACAGCTGGGGCTGGGGTGGGGCTGAAAGACAGGAGCCAGGAGCTGGGAACTCAGTCCAGGTCTCCCCCATAGGGGTGGCAGGAACCCAAATACTTGAGCCATCACCAGTGCCTCCCAAGATCTTCATTGGCTGGAAGTTGAAGTCAGGAACCTGGAATAGAACCCAGGTATTCCAATGTGAATGGGAGGCTGAGATCTTAACCAGTGGGCCAAACACCTGCTCCCTCTTTATTTTAAATTTTTTGTTAAGATTTTTTTGTTTATTTGAAAGGCAGAGTGAGAGAGAGAGGGAGAAAGGGAGAGAGAGGGAGAGCGGGAGAGAGAGAGAAGAGAGGAGAGAGGAGAGGAGAGGAAGAGAGGAAAAGAGGAAAAGAGAGAGAAGTCTTCCATTCATTGGTTCACTCCCCAAATGACCACAATGGCCGGAGCTGCGCCGATCTGAAGCCAGGAGCCAGGATCCTCCAGGTCTTCCCACGTGGGTGCAGGGGCCCAAGGACTTGGGCCATCTTCCACTACTTTCCCAGGCCATAGCAGAGAGCTGGATCAGAAGAGGAGCAGTCAGGACTCGAACTGGTGTCCATATGGGACACAGGTACTGCAGGTGGTGGCTTTACCGGCTGCGCCACAGCACTGGCCCTGAAACATTTTTGTCAGTAACCTGTTTTGCCCTTTGACTTTCTCTCCCTTCTTTTCTTTGTTTCTCCATGTCTTCTTTGACACCTGAGTGACTATTTTTGGCAGAAATCTCAGTAAGACATATCTGCCACGGCTTTCCCAGCCCAGCTCCTACTAAGCTTTCAAGGGACTCCAGTATCCCTCTTCCTTGTCTCTTTTCTTTTCCTTAAGGTTCATTACTTGCTGTGAACTGTGTTCTGGGAGTTCTCTGCTTTCAGTGATTCAACACATGAGTTGAGGTTTATTTGTGGAATCAGCCTGGGCCAGGTGGAAGCCAGGAGTCAGGGACTCCATCTGGATCTCCCACGTGGGCTGCAGGGATCCAAGTACTTGAACCACATCTGCCACCTCCAAGGATACACAGTAGCAGGAAGCTGGATTGGAAGTGGAGCTTCTGGGACCTGACCCAGCATTCTGATATGGGATGCAGACATCCCAAATGATGGGAGAGGGAGAGGGGGAGGGGGAGGGGGAGGGGGAGGGAGGAGGGGGAGAGGGAGAGGGAGAGGGAGAGGGAGAGGGAGAGGGAGAGGGAGGGGGAGGGGGAGGGGGAGGGGGAGAGGGAGAGGGAGGGGGAGAGGGAGAGGGAGAGGGAGAGGGAGGTCTTCCATCCACTGCTTCACTCCCCAGATGGCCACAATGCCCAGGGCTGAGCCAGGCCTAAGCCAGAAGCCAGGAGCTTCTTCCAGGTCTCCCATACGGGACCTGGGAATACTTGGGCCATCTTCCGCTGCTTTCCCAGACACACTATCAGGGAGTTGAATCAGAATTGGAGCAGCTGGGGTTTGAACCAGTCCCATATGGGATGCCAGCGCTGCAGGCTGCGGCTTGACCTGCTGCACCACAGCGCTGGGCCTGGCCTTAACCTCCTTGGACTTGATGAGGACCTTGACAGCCTGCGCAGCTGCACACTCAGCCTTGGCGCTGTTGCCTGTGTCTTCTTCAGACCCCCGTGCTTCTTGGCAAAGAGCATGCTCCTCGGGCACTTACGGGCGACCCCTTAAACGATTCCTATCCTTGTGGTAGGGGTTTCTTGATGCTATTTCTGGCGGAGTGTGTTTTGTGGTTCATGGACTTGGCCATGTCCATCCCATGATCCCCAGCTCCCCTAAAACTGATCTCTAGTTCATCTCTCTGAGGATACTCATGATTTTTTTTTTATTTTTTGGAAGTTTTATCTGGTTTCCTTGGAAAAATACTTCCGTCAAGCTTTGGTTCCTGTTCATGCCGTTGACATTCCTCAGACACCTGGTGATTTTTGGATGTGTGCTTTTATTTAGGGGAGGAATTTGCATTTCAGTAATTTTAGGCTGAAGGTAATTCCCTTAGCAAGTTGGAAATTATTGGTTTCCTGGAAATCGGTGCAGGTTCGAGGTTCGTGCAAGAAAAAACAAGGAAGTTGTACATGAAGTTGGGCATCGCACAGCAGTAAGGGGTTACCCTGTCTCTGGGTGGGGCCCCACCAATCTTACCAGCTGTGATTTATATATGTCATGTGATCCCGTATCTGCCACCTCAAAGCTTGGGATTCTGTCTTTCGCACCAGGACTCATAATTTGTCCAGAAGAAGGTACTCTTAGCATATATAATGAAATAATGCTTACGCATAGTCCCCTAGTTGGTAACCATAGAAACAGGAATTTGGGGGGCTGGGAGGGCTACCATTTATTGAAGGAATGGGGTTCCAGCCAGTGACTTGTCACTGGGGTGGACTGGTGTGGTGTCGGCTGTAACAAAGGGTGGTCATTCCCCCTCCCCCCTTATCCATGGGCTTCTCCATGGAGCATCTCAATTGCCAGCAATCACCAGCCTTGTGCTGCGGGACTGCTATTAAGTGACCTAAGCGACAGGTGGTCCAGTAACTGAGACAGCTGCTGGGTACCAATGGGTAGTGTACAGAGGATGATGTCCTGAACAACAAAGGCACACCAATGGCCCCTGGCAGCATGGAGTAGGACAGTGCAAGATCACATCCTGTTCTCAGAACGACACCCACTTTGAAACTTACAAGACTTGTTAGTCTCTAGGATTTCCCACTGGATATTTGTATACTACAGTTGAGCACAGGTAAGTGAAACCGCAGAAAACAAGCAACTGGGCAAAGGGGATTCCTGCCCCCACGAAGTCAGTGGCTTCCAACGACATGGGTTTGCTCTCTTACGAGACTGGAGGCCAGGGGTCCCTAAATCAAGGCGCTGGCAGGGCTGTGGCCTTTCTGGAGGTCCCTGCTTCACGTTCAAAGCCAGGCGCTCAGGCTCCAGAGCTCCGTCTTTCTCTCTGTCCCTGACCCCTGCTGCTGTCATCGCCTTGCCTTCTCAGAGTTAACCCCTCCTGCCTTTTTCGTGTACGCTAAGCCCACTCAGCATCATCTAGGATGAGCTCATCTCACCTCAAGATCCTTCACTAAGTCAAGTCTGCAGTACATGTAAGGTGTCACTGTCACTGGTTCCAAGGGTTAGGAGTGGACGTTTCTGGGGGACCCCTGCTCAGTCTAGAGTGTCTGGGGCTGGTGAGACCCAGCTGCGGGCGGTCCCAGAGTCAGTGAGGGGAAGGCTCCAGGTTTGGTGTGGCCTCTGACTGTGCCCTCACTCTTCCCCTAGCCCCAAGCTTCTCCCCACTGTCGGCCTGCCTGCTGCACCTGCTGGCTGTCCTTTCTGCTCCTGCACACAAACATCGCGAAATCACGTTACAGGGATGCAGAAGGCACGGCCCCTAATTAACACAGCTCCGAGGATGGCTGCCCACATTTACACGGAGTCTGGTCAGAGAGGGTGTAGCAAGGAGGCGGGTTCTTTATGGATTCCACGTACCAGTGCTGACCTGAGCTATGTTTATGTTAGATCTGCATTTTACCCAGGGTCATCTCTTTAGATGGTGATGGAAAGCGCCCGTGTCTGATGAGAGGTGAGGTGTCTGATGAGAACCACGTGTGACCCATGTGCACTAGCTGGGCTTGCGCTGCGTGGCACATCCTGTTTTTCCCACGCTCCCCCGCTCTGTAGAGATTCACAGATGCCTCTTTCTCAAGCAGAGAACTCTGATGATAGAGCCCACGCTTAACACATTCAACCTGAGCTGATCATAGCATTAGAGCCTTAGTAGCAGGAGGGCTTATCCTTTCTCTACCTATTGTGACAGGCAGAGCTCACATCTGCAGGTTCATTCCCCAAAGGCCTACAACAGCTGGGGCTGGGCCAGGTCAAAGCTACTCACTGTGGACTTAAGCCAGGTCTCCCCCGTGGGTGGCAGGAACCCAGTTTCTTGAGCCGTCGCGGCTACCTCCCTGGTCTGGTTTAGCAGGAAGGTGGATTCAGGAGAGCACTGAACTCCAGTTACTCCAGAGCAGGACACAGATATTTAAAAAATTTATCTGAAAAGCAGAGTTAGAGACAGGGAGATCTTTCATCTACTGATTCACACACCCCGCCGATGGACATAAGAGCCAGGACTGGGCCAGGCTGAAACCAAGAGGCCAGAACTCCATCGGGGTCTGCCACATAGGCGGTAGGAGCCCAAGCACTCAGGCCATCATCCACTGCTTTCCCAGGCACATTAGCAGGGAGCCGGATGGAAAGTGGAGTAGCCGGGACTCGAACCAGCGCCCATATGGGATTGCCGGTGCCGCAGGTGGCTTAAACCGCTGCATCACAATGCCAGCCACTGATGCAGGCGTCTTAGCTGGCATCTTGACTTCTACGTTAAATGCCCTTCCCGGAAGACAGTACTTCAAATTACGGTTATTTTGATCTGGCCAATATTCTTTCCACGACATTGCGCTCCGGAGAAGGTTCAGACAAGCCAAAGAACAGATAAAAGAGACGAACAGGAGGAAGTACTGCCAAGTCCTCGCAAGCTCATTAATCATTCGTTGTGGACGGAGGCCTACTGACAGTCCACTGTGTAAGCTTATGGGTCTAGCAGTTAAGGTGCCCCTGGCCCACACAGAGCACCTGGGTTTGAGTCCTGTCTCAGGCCTGACGTCAGCTCCCTGCTAGTACAGACGGTAGGAGACAGAAGTGATAGCTCAGGTAATGGGATACCTGCCATGCACATGGGAGACCTGGGTGAAGATCCTAGCTTCCAGCTGCAGCCCCAGCCAGGGCTAATCTGGGGAAGTGAACCAGCAAACGGGAGTGTGCATGCGCTCTCTTTCTCTCTCTTTCAGATAAATAAATATTTTTAAAAGGACACTTTAATAGAATAAACATTGTTTTATGGATGCTCCTGGTAAAAAATTTTTTTTTTCTTTTCAACTCTGAGATACTTCAGAAAATAGAGAACCTGTGTGGTGCCCTCTGTACCACGGAGGTAACTTAAATGTCAGATCCCTTGGGCTCTTGGGAAGTTTCTGTGTCGTCACAAGAGTAAACATTACCGTTGGGCGTGTTTGAAATTTCATCTAACCGGCCCCATTTGGCACTTGCCATTCTGCAGCTTGATATTGCGTCTGATGGTTTTTTCACCAGGATGCGTATGGCTCCGGTTCATTCGTGTAACACACGGCTTCGGTCTGTCCCATTGTCCATGCGAGTCACGTTTTATCCATTTGTTGTTTTCCAGAGAGGCACCCACACACTTCCCAGTGTTGTGCTAATTAAAAAAAATGCAAACAATCACAACAACAAAAACCCTGCATTTTGGAGTGCATCTGTGTAAGTACGTGTGTCTTCCAGGTTAAATTCTGCAAAGGTTACCTTCTCCTTTTTTACCCCTTAAATTTCCTCCATCAAGTGTCTCCAAACCCTTTGAGCTAAATTGCCAAGTCTTCAAGCAAGAAGTTTTATCGCTAAGTAACACTTTGGTATATCTTCATGGATTTTGATTAAGGATACTCTATATATCCCCTGCCTTCCCTTTTAGTTCCAAAATCTCAAAAAGATCCATCTTGATTTAATCTCACATTTGTCACTTTGTTTTTTCGTTTTTAAACTAGTGCTGGTAATGTTTTGGAGGGGGAGATACTATTTCTTTTCATTATTAATAGATTGTTGAAATGTTTTGTTTATTGTATTTGAGAGGCAGAGAGCGTTCCCATCTACCAGTTCGCTCTCCAACTGCCCACAACAGCCAGAGCTGAACCAGGCTACAGCTGAAAGCTGGCAGCTCCGTCTGGGCCTCGCAGGTAGATGGCAGGGACCTCACTACTGGAGCCATCGCCTGCTGCCCCCCAGAGTGCGCATTAGCTGGGATCTGGAATCCTAAGCGGAGCCAGGACTTGAACCCAGGCACCCTATTATGGAACGTGGCCATCCCAGCTGACGTCTTAGCCGCTCGGCTGAACACCTGCTCCTGTTACTAATTTCTTTTCTTTTTTTTTTTTGACAGGCAGAGTGGACAGTGAGAGAGACAGAGAGAAAGGTCTTCCTTTGCCGTTGGTTCACCCTCCAATGGCTGCCACGGACGGCGCGCTGCGGCCGGCGCACTATGCTCATCCGATGGCAGGAGCCAGGTGCCAGGTGCTTTTTCCTGGTCTCCCATGGGGTGCAGGGCCCAAGCACCTGGGCCATCCTCCACTGCACTCCCGGGCCACAGCAGAGGGCTGGCCTGGAAGAGGGGCAACCGGGACAGAATCCGGTGCCCCGAACGGGACTAGAACCCAGTGTGCCGGCGCCGCAAGGCGGAGGATTAGCCTGTTGAGCCACGGCGCCAGCCCTGTTACTAATTTCTAAGTAAGAATACTGCAGTCAACAATGTGTGGGATGTGGGGACCATGCCTCAGCGCTCAACGTAATTGCTATGTCCCTCTTCACTGCATCTATTTCCTTATAGGCACAATTGATTCTCTAGTTGTGGTTAGCGTGTGTGATTACATCACTACAATTTCAATTCTGAGGAACCTTTCGTCTGCACACCAGCCTGAGCACCCCACCCCCGTCTCCCACTGCTGGAATACGCTTCTCGCTCACTGGCTGCCTCCTCTTATGCCCTAATCTCCACTGCATATTCACTGTTTCTTGAGAATGCAGATCATCTCTAATAATGTCCCTCGGAGCCAGGATTCTCCAGGGTCTTGCGTCACCCTTGAAACGCAAACTCCTTTCCATAACCCTGTTATTTAGGGTACAGGATGGAGCGATGGGAGCAAGGATCCCAGAGAATTTACTTCTGCAAGTTACATGGTGTTTTAGTTCTGTGTGTGTGTGTGTGTGTGTGTTTGCCTTCAGGCATTTCTGTTTTGTTCAGTCAACATTAGATACTTATGTTTACCAGTTGTTTTTTGCCCTATTTCAAGCTTTTCTTTTGCTTGAAATTGATTTTTAAAAGATTTTATTTATTTATTTAGTGGTAGAGTTACAGACAGAGAGAGGGAGAGACAGAGAGAGGTCTTCTGTCCACTGCTCACTCCCCAAATGGCTGCCACAGCTAGAGCTGCGCTGATCTGCAGCCAGAAGCCAGGAGCTCCTTCCAGCTCTCTCTTGGGCCACCTCCAACGGCTTTCCCAGGACATTAGTAGGGAGCTGGATCAGAGTGGGGCAGCCGGGACTTGAACCGACGCTCATATGTGGTGCTGGCGCTGTGGTTGGAGGCTTAGCCTACTATGCCACAGTGCCAGCCCATGAAAGTATTTCTTTAAAACATCTTATAGTAGGAGTCTTGGATGTAAATTCTCAGTTTTAATTTTTATCCAGAAAAGTCTTAATTTCACACTTAATAATTTTTATAGATTATATACTATAATACAAATTATATATTATAAATGTATACATTATATATTTATTTTATGAATAATAATGTTTATGATATAGGTTTATAATATAAATGTATATTTAATATATTAATATATTATACAATATATGTATGTTATATAATATACTAATTATCAATATATAAATATGTAATTTATACAAATATAAATTATATTTAATATAAATAGCAGGTAAAGCCTGCAATACTGGCATCCCATATGGGTACCCATTTAAGTCCCAGCTGCTCCACTTCAATCCAGCTCCCTGCTAATGGCTTGAACAAAGTGGTGGAAGATGGCCCAAGTGTTTGGCCCCTGCCACCCAGAGAGCACACCCAGACGAAACTCCTGGCCCCCAGTTTAGGCCTGGCCCAGCCCTGGCTGTTTTAGCCATCCAGGAATGAGTAAGCAGATGGGACGTCTCTCTCTATATATAACGTCTCTGTCTCTCTAACTCTGCCTTTCAAAATAATTAAATAAATCTTTAAATAATAATATATAATTTATGTTACAAATCATATTATCTGTAATTATAAATTCACATGAATTATATCAAATTCATGTCATAAATGATATAATTTTATATTTTGTAAAATTATGTGCTATAAATATATATTTTATTTATATTCATATATAATTACAAATAGAATATGTAATATATAAATATATAATATAAATTATACTTATATGTGATTCTATTTATAATAAATATAACTTATACAATTCATATAACATTTTATATATGATTATAGATCATAAATTCTTATAAACTATGTTATAAATTTGTACATTATAAATTATATGTTTATATATTATGAATTATAATGTAATAAATACTTTTTATAGATTATAAATGTGTATAATTTATAAAATAGCATTTTATGTATTGAAATGATTCTATTTTATAGACTATGACGTGGATATGTTATTCCATTGCATTCTGATACCTCGCGTCTATTGAGAAGTCAGCTTTCGGTCTACCTCCCCCTTTCTGTATGTTGCATGTCCATCCCTGCCGCCTTCCAGGTTCTGAGACCAGTGGTTCAGACGCCACCCGGACACCGCCTCCCCCGTCAGAGCGCCTGGGGTCAGGGCTCGGCTCTGCTCCCGCTCCAGCTTCCTGGGAGTCAGCGGTGATGGTGCAGCGAGTTGAGGCCCGGAGGAAGTGCCAGGTTCCTGGCTTTGGCCTGGCCCACCCGAGCTATTGTGGGTACTTGGGGAGCTCTATCCGTCTTTATCTCTCCACCTTTCAAGTACAATAAAAATAAATTAAAAAAACTTTTTAAAAATATTGTAAAGAAAAGTCTTTGTCTTTCCTCTTGTGTAGATGTGCCGTGATGTCTCCAAGGAGGAGCTTTCTACTTATTCTGCTGGAAGTAGTTATGCAGGACTTCCAGGGTGTACTGTAGACTCAACGGTTTGTCCGGGACTGGGGTTTGGTCCCATGGGTAGTTTGCTTAATTGTCACTCACATGGGTACCACATGTTTTACCCTCTACCCAGTCTCAAACTTAAGACAGGCGGGTTTCCTCGCTCTCTACCTCCGTTGAGTGGCTATTTCCTACCTGTCTTTTCTGCAGGAGTCCCAGCCCTATGCAAGTGTCTCTTCTAGAATCTTCTCCATGGCAGCGGTGGGGAGCGGGGGATGTCCCCTCAGCTTTGTCTCTTTTCCCCTGAGCACCACCGTGTAGCCATCAGAACAAAATGTTAGGCCTTTGGGAGGTGCCTTCAGGACCTCAGTTGTATTTTTCTGTAGGAATGGACGTGTCTTCCGTTCTAAAGTTCTGTATGGACTTAATTACGAAAGGTTCCTGAAGGTACTGCCCCTCTTTCCTCTGCTTTATTGGAGCTTTGTATTCCCGAAACAGTCGATTTGCATACGTCCAGTGGCTTTAGGTAGTTTATTCTGAACTTGGAGTATCAGATCTGTATCTAAACAGGCGAGGGAATGTAGATGGTAAAAGACAAAACGCAGGAAGTCAGACTTCGCGACTTCACTGGACAGAAATGTCAGCTTTTCTGTGTGCAAAGCCACACTGGTTTCTGGTGATCAGAGGACGGAAGGATGATTCCACACTTGGTGTCCTAGTAAACCTTCCAGAACCATTGGTTCCATCACAGCAGTAACTGATCACGCCAGTAACAGATGGCCCAGGGCATCTCCCCTGTCAGACGTTAGACATCCCCAGGACTTCTATCCACTCACTGTTTAACAATGTTTATGGGGTGCAGTGTGGTGATTTCATGCTTGCATTTGATATGTGATGATCAAATCAGATTAGTTAGCTCTCCCACCTCAAACATCAGAAAAGTTTTATTAACACGTAGTAATAGTACATGTTCACGGGGTACACTATGATATTTCAATAATTCTAAACAATTTGTAGTGATAAAATCAGGGTACTAATATTTCCCCCTGCTATCACTTGACTTTTGGAACTTCATGCCCCTCCCCTTTGTTGACAGGCTCTCTAGGAAGGAGTACGGCATTCCAGAAACATGGGCAAGGTGACAGGTTTTGGCATCTTGCCCTTGACCTTTCACCCCATCTGTGATGAAGGCCCAGAGTCAGTTTTAGGGTTTTCTTCCTAAACGAAATGGGAACATTAATAAAAAAAAAAATACCGTGCACCCATGGCTTTGTGCCAAGAACATTTGTCTGAGTTCTGCAGGAGAAAGTGCAGAGTTCACTTCCAAGGTCATTCGTGGAAGCATGGTTGGTGCCCCCTCTGCTAATGAGGGTAATCCGTTTTATTGAATATCAGTGTAGAGAAAGATGATTGATACATAATTCACATACCTCCTCTGCCTTTATGGGTTTCCCATTTGTTGCTCACTGAGGCTGGGCTTAGAATTTCCACTAGCAATTGTGAGTTTCTCCGTTTCTCACTTTAGTTCCACCAACCTTTGCTTTATGTATTTTAGAGACAGGTACCTACACATTCAGGATTCTATCTTCCTGAATAATTGGCCCTTTTATTGTTGTGGGGTGTTTCACTTTCTCTCTGCTAAATCTTTTTTTCTTGAAGTCTGCTTTGATATCACAGACGCACGAGTCTCTCTGTTACATGGAATATCTTTTCCATCCTTTTCCCTTCAGTCCATCGTTGCATTTATATTTCCACAAACGTGTCTCTTGGGGACAGTTCATACTTGCGTTTTGTTTTTGTTTTTGTAGTCAAATTTGATGATCTCTTGTAGTTAGACTACTTTGGTGTTTTTGCATTTCATACACATACTGATGTATTTGTGTAAATGTCTACCATTTTGTGATCTGTTTTTATTTTTCCTGTTTTCTTGTTTGTTTGTTTTCTTTGTTCCTCTTTCATAGCTCCAAAATACCTCTTGACGAATAGGATCACGGGTTGTACAACCACAGTGCCACCTCTTGAGCGTTTTGCTTGAATTGTATCAGTATAACTGGCTCATCTACCCAGGCTAAACCCAGTTTTGCAAATAAAGACAAGTGTCTTTTGTTCTCTTCCATCTTCTTCTTCTTCTTTTTTTTTTAATTTAAAGATTTATTTATTTGAAAGACGGAGTTACAGATAATCTGCGATCTGCTGATTCAATTTCCAAATGGCCACGACTGGGGCTGGCCTAGGCCAAAGGCGGGCCAGGCCGAAACCGGAAGTCAGGAACTCCATCCAGGTCTCCCATGTGGATGGCAGAGACCCAAGCACCCAGGCCATCCTCCAGTATTTTCCTAAGCACATTAGCAGGTAGCTGGATCTGAAATAGAGCAGCCCGGTCTTGAACCCAGGCTCCTACGGCTGCCAGTGTCACAGGCACCACAAGGCCAGCCCCATCTCCTTCCATTTCTTCATTAATACCTGGATACCAGAGTCACCTTACCATCAGCATCACATGACTACAGTTTACCTATTTTGCTTTTATTTTGTTCCTTCGCATGGGACTCAGTCCCAGGTTCTTTTTAAGTCTCTATCGTTTGAACAAGGTTTCTTTCAAGTCTGAGCCACGTGTAGAGTCTTAAAATTAACACTGGTCTCCCTTAAGATGGTAAAACCCTACCTTTCCTCCTTGAGGGCGCTTGCTATGGTATTTAAAGCCAGGCCCCATCTCCAGTCTCTCGAAAAGCAGAAATGTGCAAAAAATCAGAATCCTGGGGCGTGTAGCTTTCCTGAGGCAAGGATCTGTCTCAGCTTCGGACGGGGATAAACACAGGCGGGCTGCTTGCCTGGTGTGTGCGCCCAGACTCATGTGGCTTCTTCCATACCCTGCTTCTTCGTGATGCAGTGAGTTCTTCCCTAAAGAGAATTATTGCTCGAGTGTAAAAGTTAAAGCAGAAAGCTAAGACACGATCTTCAGAGCAATGCCCAGCATGTTTTTCAGCTCAGCACCCCCAGAAGTACAAGTAAGGGTTTTTCTCCAATAACAACAACAACAGAAACCCCTTAAACTGCAAAAAAAATTTAAATGTTTTATAATTAAGGAAATATTTTAAGCAAAGCCCAGCTGTCCATGTCAATGCTGATGCCTCATCCTGCTTAAACTTGCTTTGGATTGAAAAGGCTCCAGGGAAATGCCTCCAAGTTGAATCAAAACTTCCGCTTTTCATCATTTTGCCTCCAGTCTCCTGAGTAGAGGTGCACTGGAGTTGGCTAGTAATTATCATATGGGCAGTAGGTTTGAATAGCCAATTACAATTTAGCCAGTGTCATCCTGGTCATTGTGTGAGTTCACAGATTTCTGGCAAGAATTGATTGGAAAATACTACTATGAAACTCATTTTTTTAAAGATTTGTTTATTTATTTGAAAGAGCTACAGAGAAAGAGGGAGACACAGAGAGAGAGAGAGGTCTTCTATCTACTGATTCACTCCCTAGATGGCTGGGACAGGCCAAAGCCAGGAGCCAGAACTTCTTCCAGGTCTCCCATGTGGATGCAGGGGCCCAAACATTTGGGTCATCTTCTGCTGCTTGTCCCAGGCCATTAGCAGGGAATTGAATCAGAAGAGGAGCAGCTGGGACATGAACTAGTGCCCATATGAGATGCCAGCGCCACAGATGGTGTCTTTACCTGCTATGCCACAACTCCGGGCCCTACAATGAAATTTAATGATATTTATTTGTAAGTAAATTTAGGTAAAATTTATTTTTAAATAAAAGACAATATGGATTTATTTTTAAGCCACATAATAATGTAGTCATTTTTGGGACCTTAAAAATTTAGACAACCACGGAGTATGAAAGTGTTTACCTATCTCTGATGCTCATTCATCATCTCCAGGGCTCCCCCCAAAAGAAATACCAAAAAAAAAAAAAAAAGATTTGGAGGACAAAATAAGACAAATGTTGAATTCAGGACCAATGTCAACCACAATATACAAACGTCGTAGAATTCCTGCTGTGTGCATTGTGGCTTAGACCAGGTGACAGAAGACAGGCGACAGTCATGGTCTCTTCCTTTCTGAGTAACAGTGCAGTGTTTTGCTAACCCAGAGAAGGACATTCAGGCAGGGGTGCGACTCGGGGAAGACAGCACTGCTGGGTCCAGGTCAGGGAGCTGGTGGGTCACGTGGTCCCAACTTCCTTTTTTTTAAAAAAAAAAAAAAAAGGAGACCAGGAAAGAAACTGAGTCAAACTCACTAGGTGCTATTTCCTCAACTTTGGACCAACTAGGAGTAGCAGGAGAGCTAGGCATACCATCATCAAACAGTGAACTAAGTTTCATTCAGGCATTTTTTTCTGAAAGTCATTAAAATTCCTATTAACCTAGCTTGTTAACCTTAATCACCTAGCTTTTACTGCAGGGCAACACATCGAGGTCACAGTGCTGTCTCCTTTGTACGCTGTTGTTAGGCCTTCAAGATGCCATACTACCAAGAACACGATGATTGGAAACCAAACGACAGAAGCATCACAGATAGAAGTAGAGGGGCACAGTGGGTTAAGCTGCCGTTCACAACAATCACCCCGTATCTGAGTGTTGGCTGAAGTCCCAGCTGCTGTACTGGCAATCCAGCTCCCTCTAGTATGCCTGGGAAGGCAGCAGAAGATGGCCCAAGCACTTGGGATCCTGCCACCCATGGGGAAGACCAGGATTGAGCTCCTGTCTCCTAGCTTCATCCTGGCCCAACCCTGGCTGTTGAAATCATTGGGTAGTAAACCAGCAGACAGAAGATAAAACCAGCCTCCCGCAATAGGTCTGTCTACGTGAGTGTTTTTCGGCTAAACATGATACTGATGATTTTAGGAACGTTCCCTCCTCCCTTGCTGTGTGCTGACAGGGGCCTTCTGTATGCTGACACAATGAGCGTCTATCTGGGGATGACAGGGTTAATATGATGGACACAGCTAGGGTCCCCCATTCAGCCGAGGGTGGACAGCCCTTGGACTGTTCTATGAGAAACAAATCAAACTTGGTTTGGTTGAAGTCACTTTCAGGTCTCTCGTATGCATCCAAACTGAAATCCTAACTAATCCTTGAACATCAAATTTTGGCACGTTAGAGCTAAGCCAAGGCAGGAAGTGGTCTCTCCTTGTCAGAAAGAGAGTACAGGGAAACAGATCTCACGTGCACTAATTCAGTCCCCAAATGTCTGCAAGAGCTGGGGCTGCATGGGGCTGAAACTGGCAGCAAGGAGCTCCATCCTTGTCTTGCACACGGGTAGCAGGGATCAACCGCTCAACTCATCACTGCTACCTCCAGGGTCTGGATCTTCCAGCAAACTGGAGTCAGGAGCAGCGCCGGGACTCAAAGCCAGGTACCAAAGGATCCCAAGCAGTGTCTTAGCCATTTGGCAAAACGCCCACGCCAATCCCTTCTTCTTGCTCCTACACAATAGAATGTGGCCAAGGCGATGACAGGTGGCTCCCACGGTAACGTCACGTTATAGGACTTGGTCCTGGTAGCCGGCTGGCTCTAGAGGCTCTCTCTTTCCCTCCCCAGCTGTGGAGACGCTGCCAGACCTCCTAAAGCCACAAGGAGCCAATAGCTGCCAACTGGCCTTGGGAAGCGGATCATTCTCTAGTTGAGCTTCTAGGCGAAGCCCCATCCTGGCGACAATTTGCTGCGGCCTTGTAAGCTCCCCCCCACGCAGAAACCGCGAGGCCCTAAGTGTGTGTTGGTTCCAGCTCTTAACATTGGAGGCGATTTCTCAACGCACAGAGTACAAGTGGTCAGGGTACTAACCACAGGTAGCTTTTTAGCTGCCCTGTGCCTGATTTCGGGGTGGGAAATTGCAGGAGCAACTGGCTCCCTAGAAGAGAAAGGGAACTTTATCCACATGCTAAACATTCCAAGTTCAGGAGAAAAGTAAGAAGGCGTAGAGTCAATGTCAAAGATAAATGAAACACGAACTGTTCTGGAAACCAGGGAGATTGGGGATGACAGGAAAGGACTCGCGGGCTGCAGAGACCGCCTCTTTGGTTTCTATCAAAAACTCTGATGATGTGAGGATGAGGGAGGCTGGTGTCCACAGTCAGCTTGAAATGTACTTGATGAGAGCAGAGAATTTGGCAGAGCTGCTAGGAGGGCGGGATCCTTGTGAGTTTGAATTTCTTTTTTTTTTTAACTGTGAGTATTTTGACTGTGGAACGAGACGAAGCTAATCTCCTCCTTTTCCGAAGTAGAAGCTTGTCTTACCGGGTTTGAGTTGTGAAGTCCATGTGCGCACACACACACAGATGGATCGGGAGTGAATGGCCTAAATGGAAATGCCCAGGGGTTGAAAAAAAAAAAATCGTTGGTTGGGAGTGTGGATTTCTATCCTTGGAATTTGGGAGAGGTGGTCCTGCTTGATTTGGGCATACTCTTTTCCTGCAAAATTAACCGGAGTAACCAGATGATAGAGCAAAACAGAGAGTTCAGAGAAAATGAATGATGCGGCCGGTGGCCCGGCTCACTTGGCTAATTCTCCGCCTGAGGCGCCGGCATCCCGGGTTCTAGTCCCAGTTGGGGCGCCGGATTCTGTCCTGGTTGCCCCTCTGCCAGGCCAGCTCTCTGCTGTGGCCTGGGAGTGCAGTGGAGGATGGCCCAAGTGCTTGGGCCCTGCACCCGCATGGGAGACCAGGAGAAGCACCTGGCTCCTGGCTTTGGATCAACGCAGCGTGCTGGCCGTAGCGGCCATTTGGGGAGTGAACCAATGGAAGGAAGACCTTTCTCTCTGTCTCTCTCTCTCACTGTCTAACTCTCTAACTCTGCCTATCAAAAAAAAAAAAAAAAGGAAAAGAAAAATAAAAAAGAAAATTAATGATTTTCCCAAGCAAAAGGCTGCAGGACAGTGCGAGTAGCTTTGAGATGATGGGCAGGAGTGCGCAGTGGCCACGATCAGAGGCAGGGGGTCTGTGCTGGGGCTGTGAAAGGCTTAGAAGCTCTTCAGATTAAGCTCTTGGCTGTCTGTTTTTTGTGGTGAGATCATCATTGATTGTTTGTTTCTGCCCGTAACATGTCAGACTCCTAACTGAGTCCTGTCCGCAGAGACTTTGAATTGATCTGGGTGCTGGCTTGGCCATCACACTCCGTGACCAAGGAGGGTGATGCATTTTGGTTTGCTGGTACCTGGGTCTCTCTCTCCAAAAGGTTCCCCATCCCTCATCATGCCCAGCACTCGCTTGGAACGACAGATCCAGGGCATGGCTTCTGCAGGTTTTTGAGCCCTTTCCCAAGATACATTCCAAGATACTCCCGGAGTTGTATGGAGCATAACTATTCCAAAAGAAAAATAACCAAACCAGAGATTGTTGCAAGTATTCAAACAAGCAGACCAAGATGTTTAAATGAATTTAATGCATATATGAAAAGACATAATGGAAATATACACAGTATAGAACATAAATACAAAAGCAAAGGATTTAGTATAGGTTAGATATGATGAGCAGACAGCGCTGTGGTACAGTGGGTTAAGCCACGGCCTGGGATGCCAGCATCCCATATGAGCACCGCTTGGAATCTGGATGCTCTTATTTTTTTTCTAAGATTTATTATTTATTTGAAAGTCACAATTGCACAGAGAGAGAAGGAGAGGCAGAGACAGAGAGAAAGAGAAAGGTCTCCCATCTGCTGGTTCACTCCCCAGTTGGCCACAACGGCCAGAGCTGCACCGAGCCGAAGCCAGGAGCCGGGAGCTTCTTCTGGGCCTCCCATGTGGGTGCAGGGGCCCAAGGACTTGGTCATCTTCTACTGCTTTCCCTGGCCATAGCAGAGAGCTGGATTGGAAGTGGAGCAGCTGGGACTCGAACCTGTGCCCATATGGGATACCGGCACTTGCAGGTGGTGGCTTTACCTGTTACACGACAGCACAGGCCCCATGGATGCTTTTCTTACAGGCTAATGCACCTGGGAAAGCAGCAAAAGATGGTCCAAGTATTTGGGTTTCTGACACCCATGTGGGAGACCTGAATGGGATTCCTGCTCCTAGCTTCAGCCTGGTCCAGCCCCAGCCACTGTGGCCATTTGGAGAGTAAACCAGCAGGTGGAGGATCTCTCTCTCTCTCTCTCTCAGAATTAGATAAAAAGATTGAAGAAATATGAAAGAAGATTTTAATAATAAAATGGATACAGGTACAAAACCAACTGATAGGTTATAACAGATTGAGAACAACCCCAAGAAGAAAACAAGAAAGGGCAGAGAAACAGACAATATAAAAGTTAGGGAGCAAGCTTCTGGTGTACCAGTTAAGACACCACTTGGGACGTCAGCAAAGTACCTGGGTTCAAGTCCTGGCTCTGCTTCTGATCCAGCTCTGACTAATAGCCACCTGAGAGATAGCAGGTGATGGTTCAAGTACTGGGGTCCCTGCCACCCCCGTGGCAGACAAGGATTGAATTCCAAGCTCCTGGCTTTGGCCTGATCCAGCCCTGACTACTGAGATATTTGGGGCATGAACCAGCAGATCAAAGATCTCTCTCTCTCTCTCTCTCTCTCTCTCTCTCTCTCTCTCTGTCTTTTAGGTAAATAAAAATAAATAAAATTTTTAAACTTGAAAAGAATGGCAAGTATAGTAAGTAAATGCCAATTAAAATAAGTTAAAGATTTATTTTTATTTATTTGAAAGACAGTTAAACAAAGAGAGAGAGAGAGAGAGAGTGTGTGAGAGAGAGAGAGAAAGGTCTTTCATTCACTAGTTCACTCCCCAAATGGTTGCAACAGCCAGAGTTGTGCCAGGAGCCAGGAGCTTCTTCCGGATCTCCCATGTGGGACAGGGACCCAAGGACTTGGGCCATCTTCTACTGCTTTCCCAGGCCACAGCAGAGAGCTGGATTGGAAATGGAGCAACTGAGATTCGAACTAGAGCCTATATGGGATGCTGGCACTGCAGGCAGCGGCTTTACCTGCTACACCACAGTGCCAGCCCCCAACCATAGCATTGTGTGATATAATGCTAAATGTTCAGATCACTAAGAAGATACACAATTTCTACATATGCATATGCTTAATCAATTAATTTTAACATATAAAGATTAATAAAGCTGCAAGAAAAATGGACAAATGCGGTGTCACAATCTAACAAGCTGCTCTTAGTTGTTGACATGTTAAAGAAAATAAACAAAAACATATCATACAACTCAGAAGCTTCTTTCAGAGGACGTACATAGTTGATACAAATTCACCCTTCCCTAAGCCATAGTGACAGAAACCCTAAACTGAAATCTTTCACTGTCCCAGATTGAAATACTTTAACAATGAGTGTCGGTTCTTCCAAGCACCAGAACATTTTTATTAAAGGACCACATGTTGCAGTTCTCCTAACATAAGAAAAGTTCAATGAAAATAACAAAGTGTGAACTAGAAAAATGCTCCAGTGTTTGGGATTTTTTAATTGTAAGTTTAGGAGCCAACATTGTGGCTCAGGTGGTTAAGCACTGTTGCCCTGTATCGGAGAGCCAGTTACAGGGCCTCTTGCTCTGCTTCTCATCCGATTTCTTGCGAATGCACTTGGGAAAACAGAAGAAGATGGCCCAAGTACTTGAGCTCTTGCTACCCACGTGGGAAGTCATGATGGAGGCCTGGCTCCCGGTTTCAGCCTGGTCCTGATCTGGCTTTTGTGGCCATTTGGGGAGTGAACCAGTAGATGGAAGATCTCTCTCTCTCCCTCCCTCCCTTCCTCCCTCCCTCCCTCCCTCTCTCTCATTCTGCATCTCATTTCAGCAAATAAATATTTTTTTAAAAATTATAATTTTATATAACTACAGTAAGAGAGAAATCACAATGAAAATTAGAACATATTGTAAATTTAACAATAACAAATACTTCATATTAAACCAATGGTGTATTACCTTTACTGCACTAACACATATATAGGAAAAATATTGTAGCCATCAATGCGTAAATTAAAAAGAACACCAAAAATGTGGGGCAAAATAAACCATCACAATAAGCCAAAGAAAGTACAAAGAAGAAGAAAATATTTCACAGCAGTGAAAATAAGTTAACCACAGCCACTTATAATGACATGAATAATTAATTAGTAGCGTTCAGTGGACGAGAGGCCAAGTTTAATATTTTTTTCACTTTCTGCTTTGCTCATTTTTTTTTCATTGTGAAAAACACATAAAGGTTTTGTACCTTAACCAATGTTTAAGTACACAGGTCAGCAGTACTAAGTATATTCACGCTGTTGTGAATATGTGTGCTCGTCTCTAGAAATCTGAAACCATACCCGCCAGGCAGCTTCCCCATTCCCTGTGGGAGCCAAGCCCAGCCCCTGACAGCCACTATTCCACTTCCAATTTTTGTGGTTGACCACACAGGGTACCTTGTGTAAGTGGAATCAGACAGTGTTTGCCTTCCTCGTTCCATGGATGTATTTATCTTTATTCCAGGAATATAGTCTTCTTTGGACTTCTGCAGATTTAGAATATGACTTGAAAGCAGGCTGTTTTTAATTTCTTTCTTTCTTTCTTTCTTTCTTTCTTTCTTTCTCTCTCTCTCTCTCTCTTTCTCTCTCTCTTTCTCTCTCTTTCTCTCTCTCTCTTTCTCTCTCTTTCTCTTTCTCTCTTTTTTTCTTTCTTTCTTTCCTTCCTTCCTTCTCTTTTCTTTCTTTTTTAGAAGATTTTTTTTTATTTGAAAGGCAGAATTACAGAGAGGGAGAGGGAGAGGGATGGGGGGTGGAGAGAGAGAGAGAGAGAGAGAGAGAGAGAGAGAGAGAGAGAGGAGGTCTTCCATCTGCTGGTTCACTCCCCAGGTGGCTGAATGCCTGGAGCTGGACTGATCCAAAGCCAGGAGCCAGGAGCTCCATCCGGTCTCCCATGTGGGTGCAGGGGCCCAACCACTTGGGCCATCATCTGCTGCTTTTCCATTTGTGTTAGCAGGGAGTTGGATTGGAAGTGGAGCAGCTGGGACTCCAGCCGGCACCCACATAGACACCTGCACTACAGGCTACAGCTTAGCTCACTGTGCCACAATGCCGGCCCCTAGCTTGCCAGTTTTTACAAACAAGCCTGATGAGATTCTGAATGAGACAGAAGTGACTCTACCGATCAATGAGGAGGCAGGAATATTTTGGCAATGTTGAGCCTACGGCCTATGAGCATGTGTTTCTCCAGTCATTTAGGTATTCTTTAACTGCCGTCTTCAATTTTTTTATAGTTCTCAGTATACATGTCTGACACACTTTTTCTTGTATTTTCCCAGAGTATTTCCTGATATAAATGATATTTTTAAAATGTCAAGACTGTAAATTGTTTTCCCTTGACTTTGTTCTCTTCTGATAAACACTTGATGGTTCCAGTTTTGATGATGTTCCTTAAATGACCTCAAAGTCTGGCAGTCTAGTTTTGAACTGTGAGAAGATTCTTTGCTTCCCCAAGGGTGCATTGGCTACTGATTAGACTTTATGAGGCTTCTTTTCTTTCTTGCCTCTCCCATCTTCCTTTCAGTTAACCAGACGTCCCAGCATTGCAGAGAAGGGAGAAAAATCAGCTGTCACCATTTATGCAGTTGTCCAAAATTATCCAAGGAGTGGATAAAGAGTTCTGAATCCCATGCTGCAAGCAACTTGGACCATAACACTGAAATGACCCCAAATATGTTTCATTTTTTAAAAAAAAATTTTTTGACAGGCAGAGTGGACAGTGAGAGAGACAGAGAGAAAGGTCTTCCTTTTCCGCTGGTTCACCCCCCAATGGCCACTGCGGCCGGTGCACTGCACTGATCTGAAGGCAGGAGCCAGATGCTTCTCCTGGTCTCCCATGGGGTGCAGGGCCCAAGCACTTGGGCCATCCTCCACTGCACTCCTGGTCCACAGCAGAGAGCTGGCCTGGAAGAGGGGCAACTGTGACAGAATCGGCGCCCTGACCGGGACTAGAACCCGGTGTGCTGGTGCCGAAGGCGGAGGATTAGCCTAGTGAGCCGCGGCACGGCCCCAAATATGTTTCTTAGTTTGGTGCTAATATTTCTGAATGTCCTTCTTTTGGGGAAAAATAGGAAATTTCATTATTCTTGTGTGCTGTAATACACATTTTTAAAAAGTAGCATATTTTTAAAAGAAAGATTTACTTATTTATATGAAAGGCAGAATTGAGAGAGAGAGGGAGAGACAGAGATCTTCCATCCGCTGGTTCACTCCCCAAATGTCCACAATGGCTGCAGTTGCTCTGGTCCAGAGCCAAGAGCCTGGAGCTTCTTCTGGGTCTCCCGTATGGGTGCAGGGGCCCAAGGGCTTGGGTTCATCTCCAGCTGCCTTCCAAGGGGCATTAGCACAGAGCTGGCTCAGAAGTGGGGCAGCCGGGACTCAAACCGATGCCCACATGGGATGCTGGTGTCCAGGGAGCTGCTTTACCCACTATGCCACAACGCCTGCCCCGTGATACACATTTAAACTAGAGCAAGAACAATGGAGTGCCTAGTCCTTGCCAGCAGTTCAGATGTTTACCCTCAAACATGGATTTTGGTTTTTTCCGAAAGACATTACAGCATCAGGATTGGTCCACTGTGTATTTAGGACCAGCTTGTGTGGGGCAGACGACCAGCAGATCTGAGAGCAAACATGAACGTGTGGACTTTCTTTTTCTGTTCATATTGAAAAGTCTGGGTGGATTTTATACAAGATGACTGAAAGAAAAACTTTACCAGCACTGAGGACCTGAAGGCACGATGATATCCATGGTGGGGTCTAATTACAATATCTAGTGTGGCTCTTCATAGCAGAAGTGCAATTTAAGCAACGCTGGGGACCCTGATGTCATTTTAATATTTAGTTACCTGTGTAGCCTAATTATATTTTCCCCTGATGCTTCAAAAGAGTTATAATGTACCAATTTCAGCTACTTTAGTGCTACTATAAAATATGATTAACTATTTTCAAAATCTTCTGGCAATTTTAACAATAGTGCTGTATTGCAAGATAAGCGCCTTTGTACTTCCAAATGCTTTTGAAAGTGTAGTTAACTTGAAGATTAATAAATAACCAGTCAGTTCCCCCAAATAAGTGGTTTTCGCCTCACATTAGTCTATTTGAGTGTCACTAAAAATCAATACTTAAAAGGTAGAATTTGTCACTTCTTTGAAAGGCTATTCCTAGTGGTTGCTTTAGACTCTATTTTCTAGAATTGTCTCAAAGGAATGCCTCATGTAGCTTGGCAGTAGCAGGTGGCCCAGGGAGAAAACAATGGCTCAGAACTCCTGAGCGGGGCTTCACAAAGTCCCCTGCCTAGGACTAATGATAAACAATTACGCATGTGGATTAGCTGAACTTTGATTTCCTTTCTTTCTCATTGCCAGTGCCCGTGGGTATGTCCTATTGAGGAGTACAGTGTTTTAAGCAGAAATACAGTCTTTATATATGTCACATTTGTCAAATCACTTTCAAATGTTCCCAACGTTTTTAATATTCCTTTTTTTTTTTTTTTTTGACAGGCAGAGTGGACAGTGAGAGAGAGAGACAGAGAGAAAGGTCTTCCTTTTGCCTTTGGTTCACCCTCCAATGGCAGCTGCGGCTGGCGCCCTGCGCTGATCCGAAGCCGGGAGCCAGGTGCTTCTCCTGGTCTCCCATGCGGGTGCAGGGCCCAAGCACTTGGGCCATCCTCCACTGCACTCCCAGGCCACAGCAGAGAGCTGGCCTGGGCAAGCGGGACAGAATCCGGTGCCCCGACCAGGACTAGAACCCAGTGTGCCGGCGCCGCAAGGCGGAGGATTAGCCTGTTGAGCCGCGGCGCCGGCCCTTGATATTCCTTTTCAACATGCATGTGGGTACATAGTTACACATTCTTGAGTAACATTTTTGAGTTTACACATTTTGTATTTGCAAATGGAAGAAAGAAGGAGACAGAATTCTTTTCCAACATCCTGGCAAATTACATAATTTGCACATCATTCTTATCATGAAGAATGCTGAAAGATGTTACTTTTTTTTTTTAATGCATAGCTGAGCTGTCATGAAAAGAAATCCACAGAGTCCCCCAAATGAGGAGAAGGCGAGAATTTTTAAGTGCACCTGTCCGGAAGCCAGCTTTTGCCCTGAAGGAATCTGTAATGTGATTTCCTACTGTTGGCCATGAAGAAAGTATCCAGAACAAGACCAATTACTCTCTGGCCACTCCCATCATACACACCAGACCTTGCTATAAGAGTGAAGTGTATTCACTCCTTAATGAAGGCCTGGCAGGGATACTTTGTCTTGAATGTTGTCCTGAGTCAGAGGACGGACGTCTCATTAGAGACTCATCATACCCACAGGCTGGCCTCCTGCGAGCTGGCACCCTAACTCTGCCACCTGTCGGACCCAGAGTGTCCTCACATAGAGAACTGAAAATGGCCTGGGCCGAGGGAAGGCCTCGGGAGCAAACCTCCATCCTTTCTGCAGGAAAACTGCCTCCGTCCAAGCATCAAAGCATTCCAACAGGGAGAATTCCAGAGAACCTAGATGACAAAATCCTGAGACATTCACTACAAACAGCCAATACATACAACAGACAGCAGAATCAGATCTGCGAAGAATTCAGGGGTTGGGAGTGATCAAATGCTGACTCAACAAAAACACCAAGAAAATGAGCAAGGACCAAGAGACTATTTTTAAAAAAAGGTGTGTGTGTGTGTGTGTGTGTGTGTGTGTGTAAAAGAACCAAATAGGACTCCTAGAAGTAAAAAGTAGAATAATCACAACTAAAAACCCAATAGGTGTCCCGTAGCCTACTGCTGAGTCACACATGTGTTAGAGAGTGGAAAAGGACATTGGACGAGATTGTGCAGCGTGGGGTGCAGGGAGGGGCAGAAGTTCTCAGAGAGGCTAACTGAGGGGGCAGAGTGAAGTTCACACACATGGGACTGGCAACCTGGGAAATCCAGGATACAGCGAGGAGTCTGACATCCCGAACGGAGTACCAGGAGGAGGTAGAAGAAGAGTGGGAGAGAAGTCATTGGCAAAGGGAGAACAAGCTATGCATTTTCAAAAATTGTGAAAATGCACTAATTCTGATTCCAGAAGCCAACAGATGTCACGGAGGATAGATGATAGTTAGGGAGATAGACAGATGATAGATAGGGAGATGGACAGATGATAGATAGATGATAGAAAGAGATAGATAAATAGATGCTACATGATAGATAATGAGACTGGGAAGACAGTGAAGGATGGCCTAAGTGCTTGGGTCCCTGCACCCACGTGGGAGACCAGGAAGAAGCTCCTGGCTCCTGGCTTCAGCCTGGCCCAGCCCTGGTCGTTGTAGCCACCTGGGGAGTAACCCAGTAGATGGAATATCCATCTTTCTGTCTCTCCCTCTCTCTCTGTAATTCTTTCAAATAAATAAATAAATAAATATTTTTAAAAGAAAGAGACCCTTTTCCAGACAAGCCATCATAGGAGAGCTGAGTAATGACAGAGGGACTCTAGAGAAATTCTAATGTGTGTTTTTCTGGTGAAAGAGAGTGATCCAAAGTGCAGGTCTGAAATATAAGAACAGCGAGGAGAATACTGGCTGAAAGTGCATTGACTAAATGGTAGTAAAATGTCAAATCTGAGCTGTAAAAATAAGAAAATATAAAAAATTGGAAGACAATTATCAAAGTAATGTTATAAGGTTATATATTAGGAAGAAAGGGGAAATGTTGACTAACATGAAGCTTTTAAAAACACATATTAAAGTATCCAGAGAATGATGTAAAACACAGATATTGATGAAAGCATTAAGCCAGTGGAGAGAAGAAGTCAACAAAAAGAAGGCAAGAATGGAAGGAGAAATATGTGAGAAGGCTGTAGAATATGATTTATAAAATAATACAGGGGAATAAATTTAAATGATACAAGTCAATAAAATACATATAGTGATACCACACCCTTGAGATCAAAGATACAAACTGCAAGGTTTGATCTTTTTTAAAGATTTATTTATTTATTTGAAAGTCAGATTTACAGGGAGGCAGAGACGTGGAGAAAAGTCTTCCATCCGCTGGTTCACTCCCCAAATGGTTGCAACAGCCAGAGCTGGGCAGATTGGAAGCAGGAGCCAGGAGCTTCTTCTGGATCTCCTACGTGGGTGCAGGGGCCTAAGTTCTCAGACCATCTTCTACTGTTTTCCCAGGCCATAGCAGAGAGCTTGCTTGGAAGTGGAGCGGCCGGGACTTGAACCAGTGCCCATATGGGATGCCAGCACTGTAGGTGGCAGCTTTACCTGCTATGCCACAGCACTGGCTCTGCAAGGTTAGATATTAAAACCCAGCTAAGTCCAGTTAAAATAAGTAAGCCTATGGCACAAAGACATAAAAAGACTAGGAATTTAAAACAGAAGAAGATATACCAAACAAAGATAATAGTAGTCCAAAGAAAGGTGATTTTATAATAGTAGTCCAAAGAAAGGTGATTTTAACATGCTTCACCCACACACAAAATACGTAAGGCAAAATGCATTACTGGTATACAGAGTATCTGCATAATGATATTTTTAAAAAAGATTTATTTATTTATTTGAAATGCAGAGTTACAGAGAGAGAGAGGGAGGGAGGGAGAGACAGAGAGAGAGACAGACAGAAAGAAAAAACTTCTATCCACAGGTTCATTCCCCAAATGGTCGCAATGGCTTGAGCTAGTCTAATCCAAAGATCTGAAAGCAGGAGCCAGGAGCTTCTTCCAAGTCTCCCACATGGGTGCAGGAGCCCAAGCACCTGGGCCATCTTCTACTGCTTTCCCAGGCCATAGCAGAGAGCTGGATTGGAAGAAGAGCAGCCGGGACATGAACCGGTGCCCATATGGGATGCCGGCGCTTCAGGGGGCAGCTTTACCTGCTATGCCTCGGCGTCAGCCCCTGTATAATGACTTGAAAATAGAATGTTCCCTATACTTCTATGCATGGGATACCACAGCCTGGAAACACGTGAAGCACAGAGAAGAACTCACAGTGGTGAGATTCCAGCCCTGACTTCTCAGTAGTTGGTTCCTTCCTGCAACAACAAGATATGCACACCTCCTGTGTGCCAGCACAGGGCACGCAACAGCAGACGAGACAGGCAGGAATCCCTACCCTCAAGGAGATTTCATGCTGAGGAAAGACCAAATATCCCCCACTTTAAAGTAAATAAGGGGGTGGCCAGCGCTGTAGCGTAGCAGGTAAAGCCACCGCCTGCAGTGCTGGCATCCCATATGGGTGCTGGTTCAAGCCCCGGCTGCTCCACTACCAAGCCAGCTCTCTGCTGTGGCCTGGGGCCATAAGTCCTTGGGCCCCTGCACCCCTGTGGGAAGAAGCTCCTGGCTCCTGGCTTCAGACTGGCTTAGCTCCGGCTGTTGCGGCCAACTGGGGAGTGAACCAGCAGATGGAAGACCTCTCTTTCTCTCTCTCTCTCTGCTTCTCCTTCTTTCTCTGTGTAACTCTGACTTTCAAATAAATAAATAAATCTTTAAAAAATGAGTTAATAAGGCCACAGAGAATTGCACAACATGATACACAGACTCCTGTAGAATATCATTCTACAAAGGTGACTTCAATGAGCCTGTGGGAAGATGGTGTTCAAAGATGTTCATTTTGGGGCAAAGAAGTTTTTAAAGTCATGCATAATTTTTTATGATACACATTTTGTTTGACAGGCAGAGTTAGACAGTGAGAGAGAGAGAGACGGAGAGAGAGGTCTTCCTTCCGTTGGTTCACCCCCCCAAATGGCCACTGTAGCCAGCACACTGTGCCAATCCGAAGCCAGGAGCCAGGTGTTTCTCCTGGTCTCCCATGCAGGTGCAGGGCCCAAGCACTTGGGCCATCCTCCACTACCTTCCTGGTCCACAGCAGAGAGCTGGACTGGAAGAGGAGCAACTGGGACAGATTCTGGCACCCCAACTGAGACTAGAACCCGGGGTGCCGGCGCTGCAGACGGAGGATTAGCTAAGTGAGCCATGGCGCTGGCCACGATATGCATTTTCCACGGAACTTTTGAAGACCCCTGGTATGCATGGGTTCCACGGGTTTTTTGCCCCAAAATCAACTTGCCTTTTAATTGCATTTTCCACGAACTTTTGAAAGTGCCCTTGCACATCCAAAATGTATGATGTGTATGTAGATATGTGCTGGGCTACCAAGGAAACACCAACATACAAATTCTAAGGATTAATAGTATATTGGTCAAGTTGTCTGACCATGACGTTGTTTAGTTAGGAATCTAAACTACCGCTGTAGTTTTTGCACCATTCAGTAAAACTGAACATCTGTGTATCCCGTGACCCTACAATTGTGCCCTTAATTAACAAAACCAGGCATTAATGAACCAGGAAACATGCACAAGAAAGGCACGGAAGCCATATCTGTGAAACAAAACAAACTATCGGCAACAGTTTGGAGACAAATGTGCACGTGCAGACAGATTTAAGAGCAATACTGGGCTGGCTAATCCTCTGCCTGCGGCGCCAGCACCCCAGGTTCTAGTCCTGGTTGGGGCGCTGGATTCTGTCCCGGTTGCCCCTTTTCCAGTCCAGCTCTCTGCTGTGGCCCGGGAGTGCAGTGGAGGATGGCCCAAGTGCTTGGGCCCTGTACCCCATGGGAGACCAGGAGAAGCACCTGGCTCCTGGCTTCAGATCAGCGCGGTGTGCCAGCCGCAGCGGCCATTGGGGGGGGGGGGTGTGTGAACAAACGAAAAAAGGAAAACTTTTTTCTCTCTCTCTTTCTCTCTCTCGCTCGCTGTCCACTCTGCCTGTCAAAAAAAAAAAAAAAAAAAAAAAAAAAAAAGAAGCAGCAGCAATGCTGCCTCTTCTTAGAACGAGCAGTAAGTGCTTATGAGCTGCACCTGCTTGCACCATGTGGCTCCAAGTCCCTAAAAGGTGACTCTCCTGCTGTTTCATCCACACCACATTAAAAATGACCCATTGTTTAATGTTACCTGCCAACCTGGTAGGAGGGGAAAGAAAAGCAAGGCCAGGCTGGCCCGGGAGTTCAGGCTACGAGGAAGGGAAAATTCAAGGACATGCTCACCGGGATAGGACAGCATTTCTATGCTTTTTACCTGGGTGCTGACTGAGGCGTGGTAAGAATTCCAAGATGACCCCAGTGGTTTCTGCCCCCTGGTGGTACCCCTGTGATGATGCCACGCGATACTGCCGAAAGGGATGGGACAGGTATCTTTTTTAAAAAAAAAAAAAATTTATTTTTTGACAGGCAGAGTGGACAGTGAGAGAAAGAGACAGAGAGAAAGGTCTTCCTTTTGCCGTTGGTTCACCCTCCAATGGCCGTGCGGCCCGCGCAACGCGCTGATCTGAAGGCAGGAGCCAGGTGCTTCTCCTGGTCTCCCATGGGGTACAGGGCCCAAGCACTTGGGCCATCCTCCACTGCACTCCCGGGCCACAGCAGAGAGCTGGCCCGGAAGAGTGGCAACCGGGACAGAATCCGGCGCCCCGACCGGGACTAGAACCTGGTGTGCCGGCGCCGCAAGGCAGAGGATTAGCCTATTGAGCCGCAGCGCCGGCCTGGGACAGGTATCTTTAGCGCTACTAGGTCATCAGTTATTGAGGGCCCCTGCAAAGGGAGATCCTGTGGAAAGCTGCAGAAAAGGAAGCCAGAGAGTCCAGGCACGTAAGGCTGGTTTGTGCCTTGGCTGGCTTGAAGACGGACGCGACGCGTGTCCAGGAAATGAGGACTTAAGTTCTGTGACTACCAGGAACTGAATTCTACCAAGAGCAAGAGCGAGTTCAGAAACGCATTCATCCCCAGAGAACTCGACTGGCTGAGACCGGGACTTTCGCCTTGTAGGACCCTGAGCAGGAGGCCTGCCCCACCGTGTGG
Organism: Sylvilagus floridanus; assembly: GCA_949820135.1. Lineage (NCBI taxonomy): Eukaryota > Metazoa > Chordata > Mammalia > Lagomorpha > Leporidae > Sylvilagus > Sylvilagus floridanus. The sequence continues at coordinate 17,324,477 of OX463240.1, read as the reverse complement.
GGACTTTGATCTGCAGAACTGTGAGCTCGTAAAAATGGACGTTGTTCCAAGTGGCTGAGCCTGTGCGATAGGAGAGTTGTGCGCATGGGCATTTATACGATTGCGGTTGCACCTTTTATATAGGCTGTAAAAATTCTTCAGTGCGATTTTATTATTTAATAAGGTGTTTTCTTAAAAGGAAGAGAAAGAGAGCAATTCGTTCTCCGGACTCCAGAGAGACTTTGGACGAGGCCTATGTAGAGAGGGGAGGGGCGGGGTGAGGAAGACTGGAGCTATGACCTAGTCTATGACGGCAGTTGACAGGATGACCTAGCGACGATGAAGTGGGGGGTCCGGGTCGTGCCTGCGACCCTTTCGTAATAAGTATCTATTACACTGCCTAAAGTTACCAAGCAAAGATTGTTACACCAGGCCCAGAAAACAGATGCCTAGTCATGAAGGCCCATGGCCGGGGAGATGATCCAGTCGTGTTTATTCCGTGTGATGATGTTACCCTTGTACTCAACGTACAGGCTGTCAAATAGATCTGTGTGTTAGTGCGAACGTGTAAATATTTCTCTTATGGCATCCTTATGTACACAGGCCGTGAACGATGTATTGTATGGTGTACTTGAATTTAATCCGTGACTTCTTTGAATCCAGAGGCATTTGAAGCTGGCACAGCTGCTGGTACCCTGAATCCAGCAGGGCACAGACTTGCTTTACCTAACACGAACAAAATAGCCATGTGAAAGCCAAGGACCTTAAGAAGTCAACTCTATTGATTCCCCCCTCCAAATTAATTAATTAATTAATTAATAAGACCACCAAAAATGAAAACACCATGATTTGGACAGAGGTGAGCTGAATGGTACCGAATCAGTAACACCCACCGTGAGTAGGCAGCCCCAGCTGGCAGGCGAATGCTGGCATACTTGAATTGTGGGACAAGATTGAGACTTAAAGACGTCCCTAAGTCCCTCTTCCCGCTCTCCCACTCGCTTTCTCTGATGCCACTGTGAGATTAGCATCACCAGATGTATTTCCTCCGGAGCCAGTCATGAAAATATCTTTCTTCCTTTACAACCTGTTTATTTTCCAATCCCTTGGAAGGCTCATCTTATGTGTTAACTCCACGGGGCCATAGATAGCCCAGATATTTGGTCAAATATTATCCAGGATATTTCTGTGAGGATGTTTTTGGATGAAGTTAACTTTTTTTTTATTTGACAGGTAGAGTTATAGACAGTGAGAGAGTCAGAGAGAGACAGAGAGACAGAGAGAGACAGAGAGAAAGGTCTTCCTTCTGTTGACCGGTGCTGCACTGATCTGAAGCCAGGAGCCAGGTGCTTTTCCTGGTCTCCCATGGGGTGCAGGGCCCAAGCACCTGGGCCATCCTCCACTGCACTCCCGGGCCACAGCAGAGAGCTGGCCTGGAAGAGGGGCAACCAGGATGAGAACCAGTGCCCATATAGGAAGCTGGCACCACAGGTAGAGAATTAACCTAGTGGGCCATGGCGCCAGCTCCAAGTTAACTTTTATTTATTTGAGAGAGAGAGAGAGAGAGAGAGAGAGAGAGAGATATCTTCCATCTGCTGGTTCACTCCGTAGATGGCTGCAATAGCCAGGGCTGAGCCAGACTGAAGACAGGAGCCAGTAATGTCTCCAGCAGGTCCCTGGGCAGGGACAGTCTTCTTCCTACTGTGGTTGGAAGGGGCGGGAGCAGATCACAGGCAACCTCAGGGTGGCAGTCGGGACCAAGGGCAGGATCAGCCTAGACATGAGCAGGTCTGGCTCCTCCTACGTTCCCTGGCATTTGGTGCTGGAGGCAGGACCCAGGCCAAGTGGCTGGGGGTGGGGCTGGGGCTGGGTCCACGGCAGGACAGGGCTGTTTCTGAGGTCTGTCGCTGGGACCAGGGTCAGTGAGCTGCCACCTGGGTGCCACCTGCCTTCTCAAAACAGCCCTGGGGGCTCTGCTGGAGTTTTACAAGCTCCTCCCCGGATCCCAGACCTCTTTCAGGGTGCTTTTGTCCATGGATGGCTGCTGTGACATCAGGGGACCTCCTGTCCCACTGTCTTGCTGATACACTCTCTTATGTGTCCCTATAAATTGCCACTTAGATGGTTCCCATTTGTCTTTTTTCTCTTTCTGTTATAAACAAAACCTGGATGCAATTTTTACTGCCCACCAAGGTCGCACTAATTTCTACTCAGCAAGACTATGGGACCATGCCTGTTGTCTCCCACCCTTGATAACAGCAGGTGCTGGCAATCTTTTCAGTTGCTTTTTAAAGTGGGTGGAGCAATGTTTTCTGCCCCAGTATTTATTTGAAAGGCAGAGTTACAGAGAGAGAGAGAGAGAGAGAGAGAGAGAGAGAGTGTATTTCTCATCTGTCGATTCACTTTCCAAATGACAGCAATAACCAGGGTGGGCCAGGCTAAAGCCAAGAGCCTAGAACTCTATCCAGGTCTCCCATGTGGGTGGAAGTGCCCCAAGCACCTGCTGTTTTCCCAGGTGCATTAGTAGGAAAATGAGATCAGAAGTGGAGCAGCCAGGACTCAAACTAGTGTTTGTATTTGATGCTGGCCTGGCAGGTGGCAGCTTAACCTGGTGCACAATGCCCAACCCAAATCTATTTAGTTTTTGCCAAACACAGAGGCCTGAAAGTGTGTCACCTTTTAGTTTCAACTCAAACATCATATGTGAAACTGGCCATTTTGTTTTATGCTTGCTGAACTTGGATCTCTGCCTTGCACATGGGAGCCCTGGAATGAGTTCCCAGCCCTGGCCCAACTCCGTCTATTACTAGCATTTCGGGGAAAGAACCAGCAGATGGGAGATCTCCCCCCACCCCCCAAAAATTAAAACAAACAGAAAGCCAGACTGAGGGCTGCCAGACTGAGCACCTGAAAACACAGGATGCCCAAGTCAAGTTTCGGATTTCCTGTAAGTCTGTCTCATGCAATAGTTGGAGTACACCAAAAACTATTTGCTGTTTATCTGAGATGGATTTCACTGGGTGTGTGCTGTGTTTTAGCGACAGGTGCTTCGCACGTTGCCTGGATGCCCAGGGCCCAGGTGGTATAGCTGAGTGGCCTCTGGTGGACCCACTGACCCTCCACCTGGGCTGCAGGAGCCCAAACCAAGGGGCAGCTGTGATCTTCCAGCTGAAACAAACACGCGGAATGAAAAAGGCTTCACATCAGTCCACTACGCTTGGAGGATTCATCTCTTAGATAGATCCAAGTCTGATTTCAAAAATGGATAGTTTCAATCTTTTTTAAAGATTTATTTATTTATTTGAGAGGCAGAGTTCCAGATACAGACAGAGAGATGGAGAGAAAGGTCTTCCATCTGCTGGTTCACTCCCTAGATGGCCGCAATGGCTGGAGCTGCGCTGATCCAAAGCCAGGAGCCAGGAGCTTCTTCCAGGACTTGGGCTATCTTCTACTGCTTTCCCAGGCCATAGCAGAGAGCTGGATTGGAAGTAGAGCAGCCGGGACTCGAACTGGCGCCCATATGGGATGCCAGCACCACAGGCAGAGGCTTAACTAACTGTGCCACAGCACCAGCCCCCAGATAGTTTCTTTCCATGGGGGAGCTGAAATTCGCAGGTTGTAGACTCTGGACATCTGCCTTAGAGGAACCAGTGCTCTGGAGAATTACCCTGGGATTCCCTCCCCTCTCCCTTCATGGGGGCACCAAGGAGTTTTTGCTTTGTGCTTTGACAGCTGGAAGCACTGAGCCCTTGGGGATATCATTTGACCTGGGCCTGCAAATTGGCGTACATTCCACAGCAGGTAGCTGTGGACCCAATGTGGCATTAGGTTTAATGTTAAAGGTTGGGATAGGAGAGGTAACTCAATTTCTGTGACTCCCATTGGAGGCAGTTTCCAAGGGAGGCAGCGCAGGCTGCCACTGCCAAACATCTCTCACTCCACCCCTGTGCTCAAGACATGGGCAGAGTAACTCTTAAACTTAGCTTTCTTTGGATTTTTAATTCTCAAAGGCAGAAGCTTTTGGGCATAATTTTTGAATTTTTTAACTTAGGATTTTTTTTATTTTGATGTCCTTGGGATTTAGTCTTCAATTTAAAAGTGACTTGTTGTTTTGAAAGGTAGACATAGAGTGATCTCCCATCTGCGGGGTCACTCCCTAAATGGTTGCAACAACTGGAGGTGGGCCAGGCCAAAGCCAGGAGCTAGGAACTGCATTCTGGTCTCCCGCATGGTTAGCAAGGATCTAAACATTGAGGCCATGCATAGACTTCAAAAATCTTTTCACCAAGGTAAACATCTTTTAATTCCAGTTAACTTTTTTGAAATCTCTCCATATTACTTGAATTGTACCATTTAGTTTAAATAGCATTGATATGAACACATTACTGAATAACTTCTTGACTTGATGTAATGGGAATGGAAAATAAGGTAAGAAGTGAATATTTCAGACCTGAGTATAGCTTGATCCAAAAGAAGGAGTTAACATATTTGAACTACTCCAGGCCATATGAGAGGAAGCAAAGCTTACTAATTAACTCTATGAAGCTACCATGCTCTTAACACCAGCATCTGATATAAAGATAACAGGTAAAGAAATACGGCTGGTCCTTGTGATTTGTAGTTGTTGTGTTCTGTAAAGCTGTCACAAATTCTGAAGCAGCGTTTACAGAACCACTGCTCCTGGGGAGAAGACAGGGGCTTGATTTCTGTCAAGCTTCGGCCCAGCATTTTTGTCAACTGAGCAGTACCTAATCTCGTTCTAGGTGTGTCTCTGTTTAGAGGCACTTTGCTTAAATTGAAGCCAACTCATGCCTGTAGCTCATGGCTGATGGAGGCTTGTTTAACACTCAGCTATTTGTGGAAGGAACAGCACAGTGAGTAGTGGCAAATTGGATACTCACATTACTGGTGGTGGCGGGGTAAACCCTGTTCACATCCTTTTTATTACATAAATGATCAATACGGCGATATTTATTTGAATGTCAAATGCACATGTCATAGGTATTCTAACCCCACCAACAGTAATGGGAGGAACCCCTCCTCTGTAAACAACAGCAGCACTGGACAAGAGTGGAATCGGAAAGTTCATGGAAAATGGAATTAACAGAAACACCTGGGGCCAGGCGTTGTGGCTCGGCAGGTTAAGCCAGTGCTTGAGACACTCGCATCCTGTGTTTGAATGCCCGAGTCTTGCCTCTCCTGCTGATGGCCCAGGTACTGCCACCCATGTGGGAGACCTGGATGGAGTTCCTGGCTCCCAGCTTCAGCCTGGTCCAGCCCTGGCTATTGTAGGGAGCGAACCGGCAGATGGAAGATCTCTCTGTTTGTCTCTCTCCCTCTCCCTCTGTCTCTCTCTTTCTTCTGTCGCTCTGCCTATCAAATAAATAAATAAAACTTTTTTTTAGGAGGATACATTTATCTGGGTCCAACAAATTGTGAAACCATGCGTAGCTTTTTCATAATATGCTGTTTTCAGACTTTCTGAAGACCCTTTGTTCCCACGTCTGCTTGTCCACTGCAGTGTTGTTCGTAACAAAATGAACGGAATGCCCACCGCCACACAGGGCAGCGTGTCCTCACTGTGGGGGAAGACGAACATCCACAGAGTGTTTCCCAAGATACTGCCTTTAAGACGTGGTCAGATCCTGCTCTGACTTTCCCTAGAAACTCCCCCAGCTTCACAGCACTGGCCAAGCTTCAGATAGGATAGCGTTACGGAAAAATTGTGTTTGTGATCTCGCATTTAGTAGCAAAACAGGTGTCTCTCTCTGGGGCCACCCACACGACCCTGCTTATGTACTTAGCGGGTTCACAGCTTCTCCCCCTGTCCCCCTGAGAGGCAGAGGAAATAGCATCATCCTTCTACCAAACCGTCTTGGGTTTCACCGGCCCCAGGATGCATTGTCCCAGACTCTTAGAAATACGATTACCTGGGTAGAAACACGTTAAAATGATTTAAAAAAAATGATTTAAGAAAACCCTTGGGTGGGTAGGTGGGGATAAAACGCCACAATATGGGTTTTTCAATAACATCTTGAACTTATAACTCTGTGAAATATTGTCCTGGAGCCAATAATGAAACCCACATTGTACTCGTGGCCTTGATGTTGAGCGAGGCGGGGGCTGGCTGCTGTATTTACTGTCCTTGGGCTCTGCGAGCCTCGTTAGGGCCCTCGTTCCTTTGTGTTTGAAGACAACTTCCGGAACCCCCAAGGCTTACGTGATCTGTCTCCTGGGAAGAACTGGCTTGGAAATCCAAATAGCGGGCTACATGTCCCAAGCCTGCTCTTGCTCTCTGTACAGCCCACGTAACTTCCTGTGGCCCCTAATTCTGGGCCTTCTCTCCCCAGTGTGAGTCGCTGCGAGTCCCCCAGGCCCCGAATCCCTAAAAGCAGCTAGAGGAGTGAGTAGAGGGGTAAGGCCTGAAGGGAATTAGAAATCCTAGAAATTGCTGATTTCTAGCTGGTAGAAACTTCAAAGTGTTCTTCTTCTCTTTATGCAATCCGCCTCCCCTTGGCAGATGGAAAGGAAATAGAAATTCAAGAAAGGGAAACTGACTTTAAGCTTCGGGTGGTCGCTACAGGGAGGGGGTGGAGGGGTGGCACCCTGCCCCAAATTTCTTGGCGTGTGGTCTGTCAGCTTTTGCACCTGGGAGATCGTTAAAAAGGCAGATTTCATGGAGAATCTGACTCAGAAGACAACCCAGAAATCTGGAGTGTGAAGGCTTCCAGGTAATTTGCATATTCTCTAAAAGGTAAGCGTAACCAAGGCATGGGGCCTAATCAGCCTACGCAGGTACTCCACTTGGTACCAATGAGGCGGAGCCAGCAGGTGCACCTACAATTCTTTTTTTCTAAAAATTTATTTTCTGATTTGAAAGAGTTACAGAGGGAGAGGGAGAGATACATAGAGAGATCTTCCATCTGCTTGTTCACTCTCTAGATGGCCACAACAGCCAGTGCTGGGCCCAGCTGAAGCCAGGAGTTTGAGTGGGTCTCCCATGTGGGTGGCAGAAGCCCAAGCACTTTTCCTAGGCCATTAGCAGGCAGCTGGATCAGAAATGGAGCAGCCAGGACACAAACTGGTGCCCATATGGGATTCTAGCATTGCACCCAGTGGTTTTACTTGCTCTGCCAAAACGCTACCCCCGACTCCCCGCAATTCCTAAATTCTTAGACAGCTCAGGTTTGGGCTTTGAGCCTCAGGCGCAAGAGCTGGGAGAGAACAGCAGGAAGGACTGAGGTCCGTACCGAGAAGTGGGTCTGATCTCTGGAATCCGACAGAAACCAGACCCTTCCCACAGACGCATGCGCGCCCATAAACTTGTGCACGAATTTCTGAAGATATGTGTGTTCCTTGAGCTCAAATCCAAGAATAGCTGCTAGAACAGCAGGCGATCGGTGTAGTGGTTAAGAGACCGCTTAAGACACTTGCATGTCGGAAGTCCCTGGCTTTGAGTTCCGGCTCTGTTCCAGATCCCAGCTTCTGAGAAGGAGCAGCAGGTGACAAGTAGTTGGATTCCTGACACCTGTGTAGGGGACCTAGCTTGAGTTCTGGTTCCTGGCTTCGGTTGGCCCATCCTGGGCATTGTGGTTATCGAGGAGTGATCCAGCAGACAAGAAATCTCCATCCAGCTGCTGTTTTCTGTTTCTCTCCCTTTCAAACAACAAGAAGGAGATCCTACTAGAGAGGTCTTTTCTAGCTTACCTGATACTGGGAACTTAGCAAAGGTATATCCTAGTAGATCTGGAATTTAAAATAACTGGTCTTCAAGGGCACAAAAGCGACACACTTTATAAGATGCAGTGATGGTTCTACCAGGGTTCATTAATCTACTTTCTTGGGGCCGGCACTAGAGCACAGTGCATAGAGTCCCAGCTTACATGGGTATCCCCTATGGGCACCAGTTTGTGTCCCGGCTGCTACTGATCCAACTACCTACTAAGGACCTGGGAAAAGTAATGGAAGGTGGCCCAAGTATTTGGGCCCCTGCCACTCACATGGGAGACCTGGGTGGAGTTCCTGGCATCAGCCTGGCCCAGTGCTGGCTGTTGCGGCCATCTGAGGAGTGAACCAGCAGATGGAAGATTCTCTCTCTCTCTCTCTCTCTCTCTCTCTCTCTCTCTCTCCCTCCCTTTCTCCCTTTCTCCCTTCCTCTCTATAACTCTTTTTTAAAATATTTATTTATTTACTTGAAAGGCAGAGTTACAGAGAGGCAGAGGTAGAGAGTGAGAAAGAGAGGTATTCCATCCAATAGTTCACTCCCAGGGTAGCCGCAACTGCCGGAGCTGTGCTGATCTGAAGCCAGGAGCCTCCTCTGGGTCTCCCACATGGGTGCAAGGGTCCAAGGACTTGGGCCATCTTCTACTGCTTTCCCAGGCCATAGCAGAGAGCTGGATCGGAGGAGGAGCAGCCAGGACTAGAACCAGCACTCATATGGGATGCCGGCGCTGCAGGCCAGGGCCTTAACCTGCTGCGCCACAGCGCTGGCCCCATTGGTTTCTCATAGCTACCTCCCTGGGGACTGGAAGTGACCCAGGGCTTTGTTTCAGGCTAAGAGGCCCATCTGGAACCTTCTCCCTGAGACTTTGTATGGGATACGTAGGAGCTTTAGCAGGGCTGCTGTGTGCATTAAGCCCCACTAGCTCTGTGTGTCCCGAGTGCATCAAGAAGCTGGAAAACTTCTCCTCTGCTGTTAGCTGAGATTGAGCAGAGTCCAACTCACCTCTGCTGGGACAATGCATTTTCTGGTTCTTCTACAACTTGCCCCAGTGAATGATGAGATGTATATTCCCCCGTAGGGTGGGCATTGTGGAGCAGCAGGATAAGCCGCCACTCAGGACACCCTCCTTCCATACTTGAGCATGATTTCACCTCCAGCTACTTTGCTTCTATGCCAGCATCTGCTAATGCCACTGGGAAATTAGCAGATGATGGCTCAAGTGCTTGGGTCCCTGCACCCACATGGGAGACCCGGATGGAGCTCCTTCCTCCTGGCTTTGGGCTAGCCCAGCCCTGGCTGTTGCAGGCATTTGGGGAGTGAATCAGTAGATGGAAGATCTTTGTCACTCACCCTTGCATGCTCTTGATGTCTTTCTCTGCCTTTCACATGGATGAAAAATAAACACTGAGAAATAAAGGGAGGATTTTTAGTCACTAGGGGCATATTCCAGACTCCTCTCAAAAATAAATATTCAGCAACCAGGCTTCCACAACTGATCAGTAGCTACCTTTGAGCTGAAGTGTGGAAGTCATTGCCATTGTTTTCTACTAAGGTATACTTGTCTCGTACATTTAGGGGGAAGGTGTGGTAGATGGATTATGAAAATAGTCCAATTCCCTACTCTCCTTGGTTCCACGCCCTTTGCAGTGTGACCTGGAGGCAACAAAAATCTCCCCACAAAGAAGTGGAGTGTGTTTTCCCATCCCTTACATTTGGGCCAAGCTTATGGTGAGCTTCAGTTAGTAGAATGTTCTAGAACAGCAATGTGTCAGTTTCGAGTCTTAGCCTGAAACAGCTTTGCGGTTGTCTGCTCTCGTTCAAATCTCCGCTTGGCAACCATGCAATCGAGTCCAGGCCGTCCTGCTGGAGGGTGAGAGACCACACAGAGCTGGGACAGCTCAGCTCAGCTCAGCTGGCCTTGGGGAACCTGGCTACAATCAGTCAGGCCTGCCCCCATCAGCAGAATTGTCGAGCTTCCCCCTAGAGCTTGTGAGCAACACACTTGCTGCCCTCTGCTATGGACATGTTGTGAGAGTGAGCAAGGGATGTGGAGGAGTGGGAGGCTGCATAGCAAAATGAACCTGCTGGACACAGGCATGCTTTTCTCTTCCTGTTGGGATTGGATGACAGGATGAGAACACAGAAGAAAGCAAATGGCTTAGCTGACTTTAATATGCCCCTAGATTGGTTAATGATCACATAGTGCCTCATAGTGGTTATTAGTCCACACATATGATAGTGTCAGGTCAAATGAAATAAAACCGTTTAAGGGTGCTAACAGGCTTGTTGGAGGGGCAGATTGAGGACAGAGTAAGGGCGGCAAAATACGGAGGACTGGCCAAATCCTAAGCCCTTGAGCTGTCGCACATAGATGCGCCATTCCATCTTAAGAGATGTGTCCAAAGGGGGCAGGAGGGCTCTTTGAACTGACTTTTGGTTCTTGAGAGATTCCTTCATGGGAGCCAGAGCTTAGCATGATGCAGGGATATTGTGAGTGCCCAACTGTGTTTATTCTTTTAGTTTTTATTTATTTGAAAGAGAGAGAGATGGGTAAAGAGATAAAGAGACAGAGCAAGTAATCTTCCATCTACATTCCCCAGATGCCCACAACAGCTGGGGCTGGGCCATACTGAAGCCAGGAGCTGGAAACTAGTCTAAGTGTCCTGCAAGGGTGGCAGGAATCCAAGCACTTGGGCCATCACCTGCTGCTTCTTGAGGTGTGCATCAGCACGCAACTGGATTCGGTAGCAGAGCCTGGGCTCGAACCTAGCCACTTGATATGGGATGCAGGCGTCCCAGCTGGCAGCTTAGCCACTGCACCAAAAGCCCAATGCTTCAAGTGTCCATTTCTTTATGAGGACTGGCTTTCTAGGTAGCCCTTAGATAGCCTGAGGTGTGTTGGGTTCTGAAGTGATGGAAAATCCAGCAAAGGCTCATCTATTTTCTTCCTCAATGAGCAATTCCAAAAGCGATTCAACTTCTTTAGCACTAGACTGTTGTGGGTCTGAGAAGTGGGGTGCAGTTCCACCAACTCAGCCTTCCTGCAAGTGCAGAACCGTGGCAGGGTACTCTCAGGCAAGGCCACGGACTCCCAGACCTAGCCACAGTTCTTCCACGGCTGACTGCATGCAAATCCGGAACACAGCCAGCCTCTCCGCTCCCTGCGTGCCACCTCCCATCTTGTTTGGCTTCCAGAGAAACAAGGAACACCCACCATCCTAGGCGGTGCTGCAACAAAATGCCCGAGGCAACTGATTTATAAAGAAGAAAGGGCTACTTAGCGCGCAGTTCTGCAGGTTCAAGTCCAAGATCAGTTGGCCCCATTGGTTTGGCCTCTGATTGACGGTGGAGGATGCCGGTGGTGGAGTGCGGGCAGAAGATCACATGGTGATCCAGGAAGCAGGGGGCACAGTGCCCATCTCAGGCTTTCGTGACAATCTTGTCCCAAGAACTCACTGCCCAGGGCACGTCCCCATTGTCCTAGGACCTCCCAGTCAGTACCACCTTCTGGACACCACAAATGGATTAAGTTTCTACAAGTCCTTTATGAATTCTGGGGCCAAACCTTTAACACATGGGCCTGTGGGAGATAGTCAACATTTAAACTGTTATCTAAGTCATAACACCTGCCCCATGCTGTCGACCTCTGCTTGGGTTGCCTTGAATAATTTGACTTGTAACACATTTCTTTTATATTCAGGATGCTTCATGCTTTTAAAGTGTGTTTTTGGTTAAAGATTATTTTATTTATTTGAAAGAGTTTCAGAGAGAGGTAGAGACAGAGAGAGGTCTTCCATCCTGCTGGTTCACTCCCCAAATGACCACAACAGCCAGCCCTGAGCTGATCCGAAGTCAGGAGCCAGGAGCTTATTTCAGGTCTCCCACACAGGTGCAGGGGCCTTGGGCCATCTTCTACTGCTTTCCCAGGCCATAGAAGAGAGTTGGATTGAAAGTAGAGCAGCTGGGACTTGAACTGGTGCCCATATGGGATGCTGGCATTACAGGCTGGGGCTTTAATCTGCTGTGCTACAGCACCAGCCCCTTAAAGTGTTTTCAACACCTTATCTCATTTTACCTTAAATATAAAAATGATTAGAGGGGGGGGAACATTTGGCCTAGCATTTATGACACTGATTAAGATACCCGTATCCACAGCAGAGTGCCTGGATTCAATGCCCATCTTTGACTCTTGGCTCTAGCCCCCGGCTATTCCAGACCCGAGGAAACAGCGGTGATGGCCCAAGTATTTGGGTCCCTGCCACCCCCATGGGGGACCCTGATGGAGTTCCCAACTCCTGGCTGCAGCCTAGTTCAGCCCCAGTGGATGCAGGCATTTGGGGAGTGAATCAGTAACGAGAGCTGTCTCTGTGTCTGAAGTGCCAGTGAGCTATGGTCTGACCAGAGTGACTCCATTTTGTCTCTGGATGGCCTCTAGTCACTCCATGGGTCCCTGAATGTCCTCTATCTTTTCCAACCGGTTCCGGAACTATTATCTACTCAAACACTAATCTTGTAAGAATCTTATCTGTAGGGAAAATGTGTTCGATGCCCCCTGGGATAAGTGTGACCTTCTGGTTCTGGCTTCTGTAACGAATGCTTGGCTTTGTAGCTAACTCCCAGCAAGATGCGGGTTTTGCCTTTATAAGCTTACCCCTGAGCTCAGCCGAGGCTGCATGATTGGAGAGCACCTTGCCCTGTGCAGCGGCTGGCTAACCGCCGGCTTCCGAAATAAGGACTCCACAATCCGGCCGAGACTTTAGCATCTTCTGGAACTCACTGTTCTGAACGTAATATGTCTATCTTTCTTCTCCTCAAATGCATTTAAAAAATGATTTTGTGGGAAACAATTTTATTGTATAGACACAGACAACCATGCTCACAAACTGAGGGGCGACCCTTGGAGTCTGGTGAGCTAATCTTGGACTTGCGTAGTGCATGACCCAGCAGACTGGCCACTGGCTCCTGCTGTGCCGACTCAGCTCCTGGACTCCCTAACATGGCTGTAAGGTTGAGAGAACGCCGTGGAAAGCATCAGGATCTCCTGGGCGTGGCTCCGTTACTCTGCTAATTAGAAGCTTTCCGTGCGGGTGCCTCGTCCTGGAGTGGGAACAGAAGAGAAGGGGAAATGATTCTGTGTGGTGCTGCTGACTGCAACCACACGCACTCTGTTCCTCTGGTTGCGATCTCATAGACCTGTTTTCTGTGAGCAGCTTCAGGAAGTGCCAGGACTATCGATCACCTACAATGTCAAGGCGATCACGAGGTCCTTTTCCTTTGTGCTCTGAGCCGTGTGAATAATTGCAGGCGTGTTTATACACATATCTTTGTTGTGCCGGCAAAGTTCTCAATGCCGTTGAAACGGTTTGTGAATGTCTGGTCTCAATCCCCTCCAGATGTATCAAGCACCCCTACTGTAAGGCAGATCCAATTTCTTTTTGTTTTGTTTGCTACTATTTGGTTTAAATGTGCCAAGCGTTTTGGATTATACAAAAAAAAAAAAAAAAAAGATGACTATAGGAGAGGTTTGTTCTCTCTTGCATGTCCCCTCCTTCTCCCAGAGAACTTTTTTTCAATGCAAGAAGTCAGAAGCTTCCTGTGTTATTCTTTGGGTTTGTCCTTGCAACATTCAAGCCTTTGTCTGGGCTGAAGGAAGCTTCTAGGAGGCTCCCTCCAGACGGGCCGCCAGCTTTCACAGTCTCCCCTTCCAAGTGAAGAAATAAATTAAAGCTGACACTCGGAGTGTGTGTGCGCCTGGTGCCTGTAGGCTGGTGCTCTCATGAGCTTATTTATTTTTGCTCCGTTGCAAAAAGATTTATGACCCCAAATTATGAATTCTGACACTCTCATGCTACATGGATGCACTTAGATTGGCTTTTTTCATTTTCTGATGGCTTTGAAAAACTTTTCTTTTTAGCCCTCAGCCCTCAAGGGCAACAAGGGTCCCTTTTGAAAGAGGATCTGGCCAATGACACCTCCCACAAAGGTTGAGTTTGCAGGGGCCTGGGGATTGATGGATGGATAGGAACCTTGGCCGCTGCCTTATTGACTTTTTCTTGGCCCCTTTCTCTTCCAGAGAATTGAAGCGAGTGTCTAAAAATGTGCTTCTAAATCAAAGCTGGCAAGCAGAGTGTCAGTCTGGAAGTAACCTTTTCAAGGCATTTTGCAGAAAGAAGAGCGCTCCGTTATTCACAGTTTAGAACAAGATAACAGTTGATGGCTGATTTGGCCGGGATGGTGACACTGGCTCAGCAAGTGAGAAATTGCATTGATTTTGCAAAACAGAAGAACTGACATGAGTTGCAAGGGCGACTCGCCCAGAGGACTTGTTTTCTCCCGCAAATGCACAGTTCACAGCAGTGCTTCATAATGAAGCGGAGAAGAAGAGAAGTCAGTTTGATGGGAGCAGTAGTTAGAGACCTTGGAAGTGACCCGGGGTCTGAGTGTCCTGTGGGAGACACAGCCGGGCATCCTGGAGACACGTGTGAGATGAAGAAGCATCAGCTATAAATACAAGTCTATTTTTGGACCTGGGCAAAAAGATTTTTGCTTCCTGACTCACTTTCTCAGGTCCAGCCTCCATTCTGCACCTCTGTGGCTTGGGGAAGTGGTGAGGAAGGACCTGGAACCTGGTCTGTAACACCAGAAAGCAGGTGCACCCAGGTGAGGCAGCAATGTGCTTGGGGCCCCTCTTGGAGAGATGGATTTTTATTTTTTTCTCTTGAAAGATTTATTTATTTATTTGAAAGGCAGACAGAGAGAGAGAGAGAGAGAAAGGTATTACATCTTGTGGTTCACTCCCCAGATAGCTGCAAAGGCCAGAGCTGAGCCGATCTGAAGCCAGGAGCCAGGAGCTTCTTCTGGGTTTCCCACATGGGTGCAGGGGCCCAAGTTTGCTTTGGGGGCCCATCTTCTACTGCTTTCCCAGGTGCATTAGCAAGGAGCTGGATTGGAAAGGGAGCAGCCAGGACTCAAACTGGCATACATATGCTTGCATTGCAGGCAGCAGCTTTACCCACTACGCCACAGTGCCGGCCCTGGAAATTTCTTCTCTGAGCAGTGTTTAATTGACACTCTATTATCTATTCACCATGATGTGCAACAGATCTTATAAAGGGGGGGGGGGCGGCACTGTGGCTCACTTGGCTAATGCCTGAGGCGCCGGCATCCCATATGGGCATCGGGTTCTAGTCCCGGCTGCTCCTCTTCCAGTCCAGCTCTCTGCTGTGGCCTGGGAAGGCAGTGGAGGATGGCCCAAGTGCTTGGGCGCCTGCACCCACATGGGAGACCAGGAGGAAGCACCTGGCTCCTGGCTTAGGATCAGCGCAGCGCCAGCCATGGCGGCCGTTAGGGGAGTGAACCAACGGAAGGAAGACCTTTCTCTCTGTCTCTGTCTGTCTGTCTCTCTCTATAACTCTACCTGTCAAATAATAATAATAATAATAATAATAAACAAGTGTCTGTTTAAACACGGATTTCACATCTTTTGGGTTGCTGAGTGGGTGCTGAGGTGCAGCAGGACACCAGGCCATTTGAGATGGTCACATCCCCTATCCAAGTGCCAGTTCAAGGTCTAGCTACTTCACTTCTGGTCCAGCTTCCTGCTAACACACACCTGGAGAGGCATCAGATAACGGCTTGAGATGCTGGGTCTCTACCAGCCACATGGGAGACCCAGATACTGAGTTCTGGGCTCCTGGTTTTGGTCTAGCCCAGCCCTGGCTGTTGCAAGCACTTGGGGAATGATTCAGCAGATGGAAAAAATATATATTTTCTTTCTCTCTCTCCCCATATCACACACATTCCTCTTTGTTGACCTACCTTTTAAGTAGACAAAAATAACTAAATATATGGATATTATATATTTTTTTTAAAAAGTGGGATTGCCGGATCAAATGGTAGCGTGTGTTCTGTTGCTGCTGTTATTTATCGAGGACCCCCATGCCGTTTTCCACAATGGCTCTGCTGTTTACATTCCCACAAGCAGTGTGCATCCTCACCAAGGCTGTTGTTGCTTATCTCTTTGATAATCGCCATTCTGATGGGTGCGAGGTAATACTGTGGTTTTAATTTCCATTCCCCTGGTGATCGGTGCTATTGAACATTTTTTCATAGATGCTTAGCCATCTGTGTGTCTTCTTTGGAGAATCATCTATTCAGATCCCTTGTCTATTTTTAAAAGGGATTTTTTTTAATTCTCTTGCTACTGAACTGTTTGAGCTCCCTGTGTGTTTTGCATAGTCCCCCCCTCATTGGATGATGTATGGCTGACAGGTTCCTTCTCGCAATGGCAAACGGTCTCTGCATGCTGTCCACTCCTTCACTACCGATCCTCGGGGCCTGCCTTCCTTTCTCAGAGCACGGTCCCTTTGAAAGCCACAAACTGGAGTGGAGCCTGCAGATGGAGGAACCGCTGAGGTCTTGGGTGGTGCCCCCCCCCCGGAGACCCCATCCTCTTGACCTTACTGTTGGAGTCTTGCTACTGCGTGGGGCGGGGGTGTTGTCTTTGGAGCAGAGTCTACACCAGAGTGAACGAAGCACCTAGGAGGCTACTACTGCCCTCCATGCCTGCACATTTGGAGGGAAGGCCTTTCTGTTCTGAATCACAGAGGGAGAGGAAGAGAGAGAGCGAGCGAGCCACTGGGGCCAGTTAGACCATGCTGAGCTGCTAGGACTTGGGCAAAGGCGAGTCAGGGCCATGCAGGCTGAGATTTCTTGAGCTTGTTTTGCAGTGTCACTCCAGGAAAGCTGATCATGCAACGCTGCACCCAGAGCGGGCAGGATACCAGCAAACCAATGGAAGATGCAAGAAACCAGTCTGAGTCAGCGATGGATCCAAACACACAGTGTATAAAGCCGCATACTGCAAGCAGGAAGGGTCCTGTGCTCCCCACCTCTTCATCCAGGACAGCCCCCTAAGCCTTGCTTTTAAAGCCCTGCTGCTCAGACAGGCAGTTTCTTGAGGAAACTCCACCTTCCTGTGGTCTCCGTGATTTGCTGGCATCGTAAGCAGCAGCTTAACAGGCCGCGCCACAATGCCGGCCCCAAAAGCCTGCAAATTTCAACAAGAGCTGAAAATAAAGTTGATGTTGATCTGAAAAACACAAATTTGCAGGCCAAAGGGTCAGACTTAAGACACCTGCATCCCGGGCCAGCACCGCGGCTCACTAGGCTAATCCTCCACCTGCGGTGCCGGCACACCAGGTTCCAGTCCTGGTTGGGGCGCTGGATTCTGTCCTGGTTGCCCCTCTTCCAGGCCAGCCCTCTGCTGTGGCCCGGGAGTGCAGTGGAGGATGGCCCAAGTGCTTGGGCCTGCACCTGCATGGGAGACCAGGAGAAGCACCTGGCTCCTGCCTTTGGATCAGCATGGTGCGCTGGCCCCAGCACGCCGGCCGTGGCTGCCATTGAAGGGTGAACCAACGGAAAAGGAAGACCTTTCTCTCTGTCTCTCTCTCTCACTGTCCACTCGGCCTGTCCAAAAAAAAAGACACCTGCATCCCATATTGCAGTGCTGGGGTTGAAGTCCTGGCCCTCTGCTTCTGATCTGGCATTCTTGCTAATGCATACTTGATAGCAGGCAGCAGGTGATGGCTCAAGCACTTGGGTTTCAGCCAAGCACGTGGGAGACCTGGGTTGAGTTCTAGGCGCCTGGCTTTGACCTGCCCTAGCCTGGCTATTGCAGGCCTTTAGGGAGTGAACCAGCAGATGGAAGATGGATCTCTAACTGTCCGTCTCTGCTTTTCAAATGAATAAATACAAGTAAATGAAAAAAAGATGTTCAAGGTCAGAGAGAGGGGCCGCATTGTAGTGTAGCAGGTAAAGCCGCTGCCTGCAATGCCTGCATCCTATTTGGGCATTGGTTCGAGTCTCGGCTGCTCCACTTCCAACCCAGCTCCCTGCTAATGGCCCAGAAAAAGCG
This sequence comes from Sylvilagus floridanus, assembly GCA_949820135.1. Classification (NCBI taxonomy): domain Eukaryota; kingdom Metazoa; phylum Chordata; class Mammalia; order Lagomorpha; family Leporidae; genus Sylvilagus; species Sylvilagus floridanus. Next base: position 17,306,859 of record OX463240.1, on the reverse strand, counting down.
ATGAAAGATGGCCCAAGTGTTTGGGTCCTGCTACCATGTGGGAGACCCAGATGAAGCTCCTGGCTCCAATCTGGCCATCTGGGGAGTGAACCAAAGGATGGAAGATCTCTCTCTGTCTCTCTCCTTCTTTCTCTGTAACTCTGCTCTTCAAATAAATAAATTCTTAAAAAGAAAATAAAAAGGAAATCACAAGAGCGAGCCCTCAGTCATGAAATCTCTTCCTGAGACATTCTTATATATGAAGATCAGTCTTTGCTTTAGGTACATAGTGGGGTTTGGGCCAGGCAGTCCTTTCAGACAGATGGGGGTGGTTTTCACATTGTTTTTCACCTCTTTGACCTGAAGTCCTACTTAACATCTTGCAGGATAAAGAATCTTTTTGGTGTGGGTTATGTAAGGGCTTGTGAAGAATTCGGCATTTATTGTATCAAAAGATGTATTTGATCTAATAGGACAAGAAAATAAAGAGGCTGTAAAAAGTTCACAAGAAATTTGCATTATCTTTTCTGAAACCCTTTCATATTTTCTTCCCCTTCCAATCTCTGCAGGTTCTGAGACTCTGAGTTCGGCATGACAAGGAGTCTGGTGTTTGCGGGTAGAGCCAGCTGGTTTAGCAGTGGTATCTCAATTCAAGACAAAGTTCTGTGAGGACCCTTCAAAAGGTTGCTGGGAAAATGCATATTATGAAAAAAGCAGGTGTGGATTTCAAAATTTTTTCCCACCAAAATAAACTTACCTTTTAATTCCATTTTCCAGGCCTTTCTGAAATACCCTCACATTCACTACTTTGGAAACCCCATGGGGGTAGCAGAGCCCAAGTACCCAGGCCATTTTCTGCTGCTTTTCCAGGTACATTAGCAGGGAGCTGGATCAGGAGTGGAGCAGGGACCAGCACTGTGGCCTAGTGGGTAAGCCACCACCTGCAGTGTCAGCATCCCATATGGGCGACAGTTCAAGTCCCAGCTGCTGCACTTCCAATCCTGCTCTCTGCTATGGCCTGGGAAAGCAGTGGAAGACGGCCCAGGTCCTTGGGTCCCTGCACTCACGTGGGAGACCCGGAAGAAGCTCCTGGCTCCTGGCTTCAGATCAGCGCAGCTTCGGCTGTTTCGGCCAACTGGTGGTGAACCAGTGGATGGAAGACCCCTCGCTGTCTGCCTGTCCTTCTCTCTCTGTGTAACACTTTCAAATAAATAAATAAATCTTTAAAAAAAAAAAAAAAGAAAGAAAGAACAAGTGGAGCTTCCAAGACTCAAACCAGCACCCACAAGGGATGTCTTAACCCACGATAGCATAATGCTATCTCCAAACCTTGGTATTTTTGAACTTGATTTCAAGGTGTCTCACATGTTAGATTTCTGAATGAAATTTTTAAAAATATTTATTTATTTTGTTGATTTGACCGGCAGGAAGACAGAGACAGACAGAGACCTACCATCCACCAGTTCATTCCCTACACACCCATAATAGTCAGATCTAGGCCAGACTGAATCCAGGAGCCTGGAATTTCACAATGGCAGAAGGGATCCAAGGACTTGAACGGGCACCTGCCACCTCCTCGGGTGCGCATTAGTGGGAAGCTAGAATCTGGAATAAAGCGGGGACTGGGATCCAGGCACTCTGTTACGGGATGCAAGTGTCCCAGGCGGGGTTTTAACCACTGCCTCAAACACAGTTCCTGCTTCCTGCTGGGTGTGTTCTCGATGGTTCCCGTGTTGCTCAATGGAAGTGTCACCAGCTCCACTGATTTTATAGCCAAAGATTCGTTTCAGTGGGTGACAGAAACCTCCACTTGGTTGGCAACACATTCCCCCAGACACCCGAATGTTTTAGAAGACAAAGCCGAGAAGTCTGCCTCCAGCGTTTCCGTATGGTCATTGCCAAGGGCAGGTGGGCCAACCCCTACCTTGTCCTCCTAGCAGACCAGGAAGCAGGAAGGTCAAGGATAGCATTCATTTCAACAGAGGCCATCCAGCACTGGCTCTGTCCGCTTGCGGATTATGTAAGCAAATGGAGCTGTCTGCAGGTCATTGTTGAGAACCGGACAAGGATGTTATTTGTAAGCCTCAGAGTCCAGGTCTGGTGGATGGAGTTGGAGCAAAGCTATACGATGAGCTTAAGTCAGCCTCTCTGATAATTGCAAGGGCAAGGCAGTGGTGAGCAGAAAACACAGGAGAGAGAGAGAAGCAAAGAAGGCTCCTCTCAAAATCTGCCTGATCCATCCCTCCCCTGTATGTCTCTCCTCTCTCGTCTCTCGTCTCTCGTCTCTCTCTCTCAGTCTGCAAGCGGAGCAAGCAGAAGCAGACGCCTGGCCAAACTGGTAGCCACCTCCACCGCGCTGGTGTGAAGGCCTCCGGACTTAGGCGGCCATTTTCCCTTGGATCATGGATGCCCAAAGTCACATTCTATTAGCGGAGCCGCACATGCGAAACCATAACCAGAAACCCAGAAATGTGCTGCGGAATTCTCTCCAGCTCTCTTAACGAGCTTTGCAAAGCTCCTCTGTCAAGGAGAGCAGGGAATGTGTAATTTCAAACACATTTTTAATAGTTGCTCTTGGCTCCCTCTGGAGAGAGGGGAGGCATGCTGACGCGGCTCTCGGAGAGGCAGTGGCTTTACAAGGCTAACGCGAAACACTTCTCCCAGCTGCTGGTAGCGCTTGGAGCGCATCGGGGAACTGCCTGGGAAGCTGGGGCCCATCCCGCACCGAGCAGCGCGCCAGTGCAGCCAGGGTGGCTCCTGGCAAGGACACACGGAGACAGCAGCCTCCAGGCTCCCTCTGCAAGTCACTCCCAGGTGCCGCCCAGTCTTTCAAACACCCTTTTACCTCCCATAGCCAAGCAGAGTTTTGAAATGCAGGGAAAAGAGGCAGCAAGAATGGAAATGGTGACAGGTGCCAGATCACCAAGGGGCACCAGTCAGGAGGCCTGGGACTCTTGGTTCTGGGCTGTGGAAGCTGAGAGAGAACCTGGAAAACCCAGTGGTGTAGACAAAGAAGAGGAGGACAAGGCCTGGAGCCATGAGAGGCAGCAAGAATGTGACTCTCAGGCTCCTCCCACTCAATAACTAACCCCCCCCCCCCAACAGGAAACAAGGACTCTAAGGCCCGACATTATGGCGCACTGGGTTAAGCCACTACCTGCAACACCAGCGTCCTGTATTGGCGCTCCCGGCTGCTCCACTTCTGATCCAGCGCCCTGCTAATGCACCCAGGAGAGCAGTGGAAGATGGCCCAAGTGCTTGTGTCCTTGCACCCACATGGGCGATCCAGGTGGTTCCAGGATCATGGCTTCCGCCTGGCCCACCGGGGCCACTGTGGTCATTTCGGGGGTGAACCAGCAGACGGAAAACCTCTCATTCTTTCTCTGTTTCTCCTTCTTCCTGTGGCCCGACCTCTCAAAGAAATACAATAAACCTTTTTATTTTTAAAAAGTAAGGACTCTACGTTCTACTACCTCTCTCTATGTTCTCTTTGTAAGTATTGACCACATTTTCTTAATCAAAAATGAAAACTCATAGTAAGATAGCAGGTCAGCATTTTTGAAATTAGGACTATTTTGGGGACCGGTGTGGTGGTGCACTAGGTTAATCCTCTGCCTGTGGCGCCAGCATCCCATATGGGTGCCGGTTCTAGTCCCTGCTGCTTCTCTTCCAGTCCAGCTCTCTGCTATGGCCCAAGTGCTTGGGCCCTACACCCACATGGGAGATCAGAAAGAAGCACTTGGCTTCTGGCTTCGGATGGGCACAGCGCCAGCCATGGTGACCATTTGGGGAGTGAACCAATGGAAGGAAACTCTTTCTCTCTGTCTCTCTCTCTCTCACTGTCTGTAACTCTACCTGTCAAATAAATAAATAAAAATCTTTAAAAAAAGAAATTAGGACTATTTTGGAAATTAGGAAATGTTGCTTTCATTGAAAATAAATGCTCTATTTTGTATCCAGTAAATGTATCCAGTAAATGCTCTATTTTGTATCCAGGAGTTGCTTCCTCCTGATCAATTTCAGTGTATTATCTATTTGTAAGGAAGGGATGAACTGGGGATCATTGAAGCAGGGCACCAGAAAAGGCATTTGGGACACCCGTATCCCATATCAGAGCGCAGGTTCAAGTCCCAGCTCCTCCACTTCCTGTCTAGCTCCCTCCTAATACATCTGGGGGGGGGCAGTAGGTGATGGCTCAAGGATTTAGACCCCCTGCCACCCACATGGGAAACTCAGATTGAGTTCCAGGCTCCTGGCTTCTGCCTGGCTCAACCCTGGCTATTGTGGGCATTTGGAGAGTGAACCAGCAGATGGGAGATTCTGTCTCTGTCGCTTTGATTCTCCCTCTCTGCCTTTCAAGTAAAATGAACAATAAATGAATACACATTTCAAGAAAAAAAAAAACACTAAATAACATCACTTGCACAACTCTCTTGTCTGACAGCTAAGGACGTGGTCTCAACACAATGACAAAAACCTGTGTCGGAGAAACACATGAGCCAGCTCTGCCGTGAGGGATCACAGCTCCAGCTGTGACCCTCCTCCATCCCAGTTTCCAGCCCAAGACAATCTGTGGTTTGCTGCTCTAGGGTCCCTAACCTGTCGCAGGGCTGCAGCCCATGTGGGCTGCTGGGTAACGAAAACACCCAATGGAGTCTGGCTTGGGAACAAGTGGGCCAGTCGTGGTGCAGTCCTATTTGCCTCCCGGGAGCCCCGAGCTCGTCCTCCCAGACGGCTCTAGGTCATCTATTTCTTCCCTGACAAAAACATCTGGTTGTGTCAGAGTGAAATTTGCATGCTTTTCCAGTTCTTGCAGGAATGTTGAAAAGCTGTTCTGAAAAACACAGCCCCTCTGGTGCCAAACCAGTTGGGCTGGAATGAGCAACTGTTGTTATAAATCTCCACGCTGCCTTCTTCCACAGCCCTAGAAGGTACAGAGTAGGCCGTCCCATGGGCCCAGCCAGACAGCTTGAACCAGAGCTGGGCGGAGGAGCCCAGCGCCTTAGAGTGTGGACGCGCCGCTGCTGCCGCCGCCACCGCCTCAATTTCTCCTTCCAGACCCGCTCCGGGGCTGCTGGCAAGAGGACAGCACCTCGGGCTTGTCTGTGGCCACAACAAATTCTTTTGTGGCCTTAAGTGGAAAAATATTTTATGACATGGCAGAGCCAACTGCTTGTCCTGCGAGTGATTCACAGAGAAAACTGGAGAGACCTAATGATGCCTCCTTGCCAAGATCCGGGGAGTGAAACGGATTTAAAAAAAAAAAAAAAAACAACAAGGTGACCTAGTATGAAAAGACTCAGGGAGATTTAGGGGTCACTGAAGCTGCTGGGGCAGCTCGGCACCCCCGAAACCCCCATCGGTGGATTCTGTAACTCCCTTAGCTGTGGTCCCGTGTCTCAAACCCGTTCCTCGAGTCTCTTGGTGTGGATTGAAATGCCTCCCTAAGGTTACACGAAATGCCCTGTCCTATCAGGGTTTGCGTTAGCTTTTTCTCCTCCAGCCACTCTTCCCTGGGAACGTGCATTCCCATCAGCCACAGCTCCCAGGGCCTTGGATAAGTCAGTGCTATAATTTCCTGCTGCATAAATGTGTCCGCAGATGACTTTGATCTGGCAGGATGAGAGAGCTCACTGCTAACGGGGCAGCCGGTGGTTTTGTATGAAGTTCTTCATCGGCCATGACTGTCTCCCCAGCTTTCTTGATCATTCCTTTCGCTATAACTTTTTGATAGGCAATCAGGGAAGACGGCACCCACCCAGCGTGTTTAATCCCAGTTCTTCTTAGTCCTTCTTCTTCTTCTTCTTCTTCTTCTTTTTGACAGGCAGAGTGGACAGTGAGAGAGAGAGAAACGGAGAGAAAGGTCTTCCTTTTTGCCATTGGTTCACCCTCTAATGGCTGCCATGGCCCGCGTGCTGGGGCCAGCGCACCACACTGATCCGATGGCAGGAGCCAGGTGCTTCTCCTGGTCTCCCATGGGGTGCAGGGCCCAAGCACTTGGGCCATCCTCCACTGCACTCCTGGGCCACAGCAGAGAGCTGGACTGGAAGAGGGGCAACCGGGACAGAATCGGTGCCCCAACCGGGACAAGAACCCGGGGTGCCAGTGCCGCAGGCGGAGGATTAGCCTATTGAGCCGCGGCACCGGCCCTGTCCCTCTGTCTTTTCCCTGTGAATTTACTCCAGACTGAGCCTCCTCCATCTTATTCTGAGATTTCCTCTGCAGACTAAATATACCTTTGTATCTCTCCCTGTGGAGGTTCATGCTATCTCCTTTAGGCAGTCTACCCTAGGATTGTCAACAACATTTTGACGACGGAGTCGTGTTCTATAGTCCTGGCTATAATTTCAGATTCATTTATTCACCAGTTTCTTTTTATTTTTTCATTTTTAAAGATGTTTATTTATTTATTTGAAAGTCAGAAATACAGAAAGAGAAGGGGAGAGAAAGAGAGAGAGAGACTCCATCTGCTGGTTCATTCCCCAAATGGCTGTGATGGCCAAGGCTGGCCAAGACGAAGCCAGGAGCCAGGAGTTTCTTCTGGGTCTCCCATGCAGGTGCAGGGGCCCAAGCATTTGGGCCATCTTCCACTGCTTTCCCAGGCATGTTAACAGAGAGCCGGATCAGAAGAGGAGCAGCTGGGACTTGAACCAGTGCCCCTATGGGATGTCAGCATTACAGGTGGTGGCTTAGCCCACTATACCACAGCGCCAGCCCCTAAACTTTCATTTTTTTTTTAAAAAAGAGTTATTTATTTACTATCTGAAGGACAGAGTGATCAAGAGAGAAGGACACACACACACACAAAATCTTCCATCCACTGGTTCATATCAGATATGGGCAGTAAACTTGTCCAATAGTGGCTCAACATGCTGCACCACAGCACCCATGCTGTAAACATATCTTTCAGTCCCATTTTCCCATGACCTTATTATTATTATGATTACTCAGTAGGTAGAGAGACAGACAGACAGAACTCCCATCCAGGTAATCACTTCCCAAATGCCTACAATGGCCAGGGTTGGACTTGGCCAAAGCCAGGAGGTGGGAACTGAATCCAGGTCTTCCTTGTGGGTAGCAGGAACCCAACTGCTTCAGCCCTCACTGCTGCCTCCCAGGATCTGCATTAGCAGGGAGTCAGAGCCAAGCTGGAGCCAGGCATCAAAACCAAGCATCCGATGTGGGATGTGGGCCTCTTAGCTGGCGCCCTGAGACTGGGCCAAACACCTGCCCCTCCATGGATTCCTGTCTTTGGGAATCTGTAGTGGCAGTGCAGACTTCTCCTGAACCTGCTTTTATTTTAAAGATTTATTTATTTATTTGAATTTTGGAGTTACACAGAGACAGGAAGACATGAAGAGAGAGAGAGAGAGAGAGAGAGAGAGAGAGAGAGAGAGATCTTTCATCTGCTGGCTCACTCCCCAAATGACCACAACAGTCAATACTAGGCCAGGCCGAAGCCAGGAGCCAGGTGCTTCATCCAGGTCTCCCAAGTCAGTGTAGGGACCCAGACACTTGGGCCATCTTCCACTGCTCTCCTGGGTGCATTAGCAGAGAGCTGGATTGGAAGTGGTGCAGTCAGGACTGGAACCAGCGCCCATACGGGATGCTGGTATCATGGCAACTTTATCTGCTAAGCCACAACGCCAACCCCTGGGTATCAACATGCATTTTTTGATCATCAAAAAATTCATCTGACTCATTCCCTCAGGTGCTACAAATTGCCCTCTAAGATAACATCTGCATTTTATTTTTTAGATTGATTCATTTAATCATTCAAAAGGCAGAGTGACAAGAGAGAGCAAGAAACAGAGGGAGGAGAGAGATAGAGAGAGAGAGGGAGATCCCATCTGTTGGTTCATTCCCCAGATGATCTGTCAGTTCTGGGCCAGAAGCAGGGACCCAACATGGGGACCTTTATCTGCTGCTTTCCCAGGTGCATTAGCAGGGAGCTAGATTGAAAGGGGAGCAGCTGGGTCTCCAACTGGCACCCATATGAGATAGTGGCGTTGTAGGTGGTGGCTTAACCTGCTGCACCACAGCACTGGCCCCAGCATGCACATTTTCATGGCAGCTTTCTGGGCTTTGACTCAGAAGAGAGAATCAGGGTTAAATGTGGTATTGGCAGCTGCTAGTGTTATCACATCCGCTGGGGACTGCTGGTTTTGGAAAATAGTCTCTTCTTTCTCTGCACATTTAGTTTTTTGTGACACCAAACTATGCACCTTCAACCAAGCCCAACACCCCAACATGGACAGTCACAGGCACTCTTGGAATCTCCCTCTTCCCCAAGCCAGCCTTCTTGTTTTGTTTGTTTAAAGATTTATTTGTTTATTTGAGAGAGTTACAGAGACACACACAGAGAGAGAATATTCCATCCACTGGTTCACTCCCCAAATGGCCAGGGCTGGGTCAAGCCAAAGCCAGGAGCCAGGAGCTTCTTCCAGGTCTCCCATGTAGGTATCAGGGTTCCAGGCACATGGGCCATCTTCTACTGCTTTCCCAGGCACATTAGCAGGGAGCTGAATTTGGAAGTGGAGCAGCTGAGACTTGAACTGGCACCCACATGGGATCCTGGCATTGTGGGCGGTGGCTTAACCTGCTACACCACAACACCAGTCCTCAAGCCAGGCTTCTTTTAGCAAGTATTTGAATTGGGCTCAAGGAACTTTTTGCCTTCAGTGCTATTTTCTAAACCATGGTCACCCAAGTTAGATCAGTTGGGGTTTTATGAATGTCCATGTTGGGTTAGGGGAGTTGGCACAGCCATTGCGACACCAGCTGGGGTGCCTGGATCCTATATTGGAGTCTTAGGGTTCAAGTCTCAGCTCTGCTCCGGATTTCAGCTAATGCACACCCTTGGAGGCGGTGAGAGATAGCTCAAGTGTTTGGGACCCTTCCACCCACGTGGGAGATCCAAGATTGTGTCCCACGCTTTCTTGTTGTTGCAGGCATTTGTGGGGTCAACCAGCAGACGGAAGGATCTCTCTCTCTCTCTGCCTTTCAAATAAAATGGAAACAAATAAAAACATAAACTTCTTCTCGCTGCCTTTCCCAGCAATCCTCTTCATTGTTAGCAAGCAGGCCCTCTCATGTATTCCATCACTCAGGGACGTCCTGGCAGGCAGCTGCAATGTGCCAGTCTGACGGATGGGATCAGGATTCAGAGGGTGCAGTGCAGACAGGATACCTCCCCTTGGGGCCGGCACTGTGGCTCAGCGGGTTAATGCCCTGGCCTGAAGCATGGGCATCCCACATGGGTGCTGGTTCTAGTCCCGGCTGCTCCTCTTCTGATCCAGCTCTCTGCTGTGGCCTGGGAAAGCAGTAGAGGATGGCCAAGTCCTTGGGCCCCTGCACCCATGTGAGAGACCTGGAAGAAGCTCCTGGCTCCTGGCTTCGGATCGGTGCAGCTCCAGCCATTGTGGACATCTGGGGAGTGAACCAGAGGATGGAACACCTCTTTCTCTGTCTCTACCTCTCTCTGTAACTCTTTAAAATAAATAAAATTAATAATAAAAAAAGAATACCAAACCTTGGGAAGTTAGCAGTCCAGGTGGGAAGCCAAGAATCACCCGTATAAACAAAGCAGTATTGGGCAGGCCTTATGGCACAGCAGGTTAAGCCACAGTTTGGGATACTCACGTCCCATAGTGGCATGAGTGGCAGTTCAAGTCCCCGTCACTCTGCTTCTGATCCAGGTCCCAGCTCATGTGCACCCTGGGAAGCAACCATGAACACTCAAGCAATTGGGTTCCGGGCACCCATGTGGGAGACCCAGAGATGGAGTTCCTGCCTATTGGCTTGGCCTGATCCAACTCTGGCTATTGCAGGCATCTGGGGCTTGAACCAGCAGATGGAAGATATTCTCTCTCTCTCTCCATCTGTCTCTCTCTCCCTGGTTTGAGAAAATCAGAATGGGATGAGGGATATGGAAGCACAGGGGGATAATTGTGAAGACAGGGCAATGGTGTGCGCGGCACCGCGGAGGGAGATGTTATCGAAGCGCACCTGCGGCGACCCGGGGGCCATGCTCAAAGCGATGCCCTGGTGAGGACGGAAACGCATGCTCCCAAGGCTGAGGGCCCTGCCTGCATCCTGGAGCCGTGGTCCAGCCAGATCTCATTTCGGAGCCCATGCAGACTCTGCAAAGCGGTTGCAGACTCCACAGCTGTCACAGCCTTTGTTTATCTACAGAATATTTACCTAACGGCGGAGTGATTTACTTTTTGCAGGGGGGAAACGTCTGTGGCGCTTCCATCTCATTGCGAGAGTTGCCAGGTCTCCCCAGCGAGGCTCCCCTTCCTCTTCAAAACACCAGCGACGTGCAGCGGTGCCCCGAAGTCGCCTGTTATAATTAGAATTTCTGACTTCCATCCCAAGGGCCTTGGATACAAGAACGCAGGGCCGGGAAATGTGTTTTTGACGACCATAATCAAGGCTGCGTCTCTCCGGCCTGGCAGCATCAATGGAGCGCGCTGGGCTCCTGACCCCTCTCTGGGGGTGTCAGGGTCTCCTGGCTGGGCCGGCGGCCCGGCCGCAGACGCCTAGGGCCGGCGGAACCTGGGCAGCCCGGAGGAGGCTGGAGGAGAGCAGCCTCCCGAGAGATCTCTGTCCACTGGCTCACCGCGAGGCTGCCTCTCCCTCCTCCTAACCCGACAGAGGTCCCTCCGCCATTCCCAGCCCCCTTCCCCATGCCATCCGGGGCTCTCAGTAACAGAAGCACCTGCGACAGGAGGGGGCCCTTGTCCAGGAGCTCGGAGCGGGAGCACCACGCACGGCTGCTGAAACGTGGAAATTTTTTCCTTCTTGGCTTCTCCCTAAATATCTGACAAGAGTGAAAGCTTCCCCCTGGGGGGCTGATTGCACATATTGCAAGCAAACGTTTTCCTTTCGATTCTCGCCCCCATCTCCTGCCCAGGGCCAGCCCCCAAAGGCCACGCCCCTGCCCTCCACCGTGTCCAGTAGGGTGCTGCGGTTGGCTTCGTGTTTGCTGTTCTGCCAAGTTCAGATCTGTCACAAGTCATATCCTACCTTGGCACCAAGGCCTGGCTAAGGCAAAACCTGTTTTCCCTGGAGGAATAAGAAAACTGCACAGCCAGGCTCTTTTCAAACAGCTTCTGTTTCACCGTGTGAGTTGTGTCCTGGGTCAGGACATGATTATCTAGGAGGCCTCCAAGGAGGAGGAGAGGCCACAGAGAAGGCGGGGTTTAAGGGCTGGCCAAGGTCAAAGCAGGCACTGCCTGGGTCGTCGGGCCTTCCACCTGCTCCCTGCAGTCTGACAGCATGGATCAATCCAGGCACCTATACACGAAACAAAGACACAGCAGCTGCCCCCCATCTGTCACACGGTCCCCAGTACAACTCCCCCATGCACGGCCAGCGTCGTTAGGCTGGATCCATATCTGTAATGAGCCAAGCAGTTCTGCAGACGTCAGCAGCCTGTGTTGCTCTAAACCAATGAGAAGGGACCAGGGACAATCCCAGGCAGCCTTTGGCAAGTTAGCCTTCAGAGGAGAAAGACACAGAAATGTGATCCTCCGGCCACTGGCTGAGCAGAGGTGCGTGGCCCTAACTATGGGCGTCTGCTGTGTGTTTCAAGTTGAAGGCTAATGCATGTGCACAGGGTACATTGTAGCCTGCTCTGAACAGCCTGCAAAGGGCCAGAGCTCCAGTGTGCACTTGGCAGGTTCATTGGAAACACAGGCAGCATGGATACAAACAAAAGCATATCTCAGAAAGATTAAACTTGCACCTTAACGGGGAGCCAGCTGGCTTTTTAGACTTGGGCACTGTTCTAATGCTCTCCACCTCATGCAATGGCTTGGGTATGGGGAGGGAGGGGTGGATTTTTTTTATATTTGACACGCAGGGAATCCCAGGTTATCCAGTCTGGAAAATGGGAAGTCATTAGGCATCCACCTTAGAGTCCTGATTTCGTTCCTTCTAGCTTCTTTGTGTCTCCCAATCTTAAAAAACCATTTAAAGTGAACCCCTTTATTGTTCTGTTAATAAAGTGGAGGAGATAGCATTGGACGTGGTTGCTTTCCAGAGACTAAATGGACTCCATGGCTGGAAACATCCGGAGGTGTCTTGATCTTGACCTTGATGGAGCCCAAGTCCCTGAATTTTCAAGTTCCCTTTCTCATGACTGTTTTGAGGTCCCCTTGTATACAGAGCACATCTTTATGTTCAGTGAATTTTCTCAAACCGAACGTATCTGTGTAGCTGGTACCTGGATCACAGAGAAAAAAAGTCTGCACTCACTTGTCAGACTCTGCCCTCTCCCCATTGTTCATTGTGTTTTAAGCTACACTCCCCCCTGTTAGTCACTAAAGATGATGCAGCTCTATCTTTGCCTGAATTTCAGAGTGAAGTGGGCCCAAGTACCCAGTGCTGGGTGCCCAGTGTCCCCCTCAGCAGTGGTGGGAGCTCTATGATGCCACCCAGCCTTCGGGGTCCGGTGCACAGACCATTGCACTAAGGTCTCTCCTGCTCTCTCCCTCCTCCATCCCAGTGGCTCCTAGAGGTCACTAAGTTGCTCATCTTACATGCAAGATATTGAGAGCCAACCAATACCAGCATCTCCGCTCTCCCAGAATTCAGCAATGTAATGGGGGGTGGGAGGTGGAGAAAGACAAGCAAACAATACAGCGTGGTCACCGCCAAGACTGGAGTCAGCTTGGCGGTTGGAGAGCACCCAAGGGAGCACTTTGCTTGAGCTCAAGAGGTCAAGGTCAGCTTCCCCAGACAAGAGGAGCCTGAGCAGGGGCTAACAGGTGCATTCTGTGTTGAGTGAAGGAACTGATTTGAAAGGGGATGGGGCTGGTGCCATGGCTCAATAGGCTAATCCTCCGCCTTGCGGTGCTGGCACACTGGGTTCTAGTCCCGGTCGGGGCACCGGGTTCTGTCCCAGTTGCCCCTCTTCCAGGCCAGCTCTCTACTGTGGCCCGGGAGGGCAGTGGAGGATGGCCCAAGTGCTTGGGCCCTGCACCCCATGGGAGACCAGGAGAAGCACCTGGCTCCTGGCTTCGGATCAGTGCAGCGCGCCAGCCACGGCGGCCATTGGAGGGTGAACCAACTGCAAATGAAAGGGGATGGGATTCAAAATGGAAGGGAGAGCAGAGAGAGGCGAACCCTGATCATGAAGCCACTGATGCTGTGAGGGAGGGAGTGTGGGTCCCGGTCCACCCTGGGGCCACTGTTAACACTTGTGTTCCCAGACTCCCATAGCCCCCTTCCTCCTTCTGGCTCTGTAGTGATCAGCCTGGACTGCAAGTGACGCATCCTTCCATTCAAGATCAGAGTCTGAACTTCTTGAGGGCCCAAGGAGTCTGCAGGGTGATCTGAGAAGCCACACAATTCCGTTTGCATTTTGGCTGCAGAAGGAGAATGCTTTGAAGAAAAATACTGGAAGCCAAGGGATGTTTTAGGAGCCTATTGCATTGATCCAAGTAGAAAACGATGGTGGTCAAGATTAGGATACTGACATCAATAATGGTGGTCAAGGTTAGAGTGTGTTGGGTAGATTCAAATACCAAGAGGAAGGAGTCCCAAGGCCTTGAGGATTCTATTATTTTGCACTTATTAGACAGATCTTTAGATAAATAGATAGATAATAGGTAGATATAGATGACAGATAACAGAGATAGAAGATGGATGATAGATAACAGATGATAGACGATTATGATAGATAGGTGATTAGATAGATGATAGAGATGTAGGTTAGATAATAGATGATAGGAGATAGATGACAAATGATAGATAATACATAGATGATTAGATAGATAGCTTAATTGATACATACAGATAGGTGGTAGATAAGATATACATAGATGGTAGAAAGCAGAACTATTTAATTAATAGATGATAGACAGCAGATCTATAATTGATGATAGGTCAGTATAGATAGAGATAGGTAGATGGATGACAGAGAGATAGATGCTGCCTCCCAAGATTTAGACCTGGATTCTATTGGCAGCCTGGTGCTCAGCCTCCAGGAACACTGACCCCTTGTAAGAGCCGGAATAAAAAGAAAACAAGTTTTCCTATGTTACCCCAGTTTGCTGCCTTTCTCCCCTGGAACCCAGAGCTTCCCTGGGTTGGGCTGGGTTCCAGCACGTGGCTCATGTGGAGGCCTTGGACAAGGCTGGAGCCAGGTGGTACCGGTTTAGGGTGGTACACACAGTTCGGTGGCCACGGATCCTCTGCAAAGGCACCAGCCTTCATGTAGGAGATGGGCTTATACCTGGTGGGGCTGAGGACTATTACAGGCTTCTGAAAACACCTCTGAAGTGGGGCACACCCCAGTCGGTGCCACATGTGTTTTGCATGTGTGTGTTACGACTGCAGAAAGTGACCAAACAACTCCACATTGAACTTGTCAGAATAGAATCACAAAGTCTGCTAATGACTTCAGCCTGCAGCCGATGGGGACATTCACCCTGATGGTCAGGAGTGAGTCTTATTAGTGAGGGCCATGGCTCAACAACTCCATTTTATTGTGTTTCTCAGAAAACTGCCAAAGCTTATGTTTCGCTGGCAGCTTTTCTCATTGCGCGCCCTTTTGTCTCCAGTCACAGTCATTATTATCTAAGTACATCAAGAGTGCAGCACTGGGCACAGCACCTTGCAAAGGAATTCCTGTAGTGGGAACGGACATCTGAGCCAGAGAAGAGGTTTTTGCCAGAAAGCTAAATTTGAGCAAACCAACTGGTTTCTTGAGGCTGCTGGCTTCGGTGCCTACAAGTGCAGCAAGCGTAAAAACCCATCGTATGTCTGAGAAACTCAGTGCGTTTGCTCTGTCTTGGAGGCCAGTCATCAGGGCAGAGTCAAAGCGGCTTTGAGTCCAGGAGAGAAAGAGACATTTAGAACATTTATAAAGAAAAACATTGTGTCTCTTTCATCTCTCTTGTCTGTCGTTTCGGCGCCCTTCGGGCGTCTTCCCAGTCTGAAAAAAAGAAAAGTGGAAGCCTTGGGAAAGAAATGATCAATGCTCACCTAGAGAGAAGGCGTAATTACTTATGCGGACATGAGAGCGCTGTGGTGCAGAGTCTGCAAATGTTTGTATTTAGTTTTTAAATGAAATAGGGTAAGCCTCATTGACTATTCAGACATCGGAATTTATAAAACAGATTTTTGTTGTTGTTGTTATTGTTGTCAGTGGAAAGAGGAGGTGGAAATGGGCTGGGATAGGGGTTTATTCATACTGCAAAACAGTCCTTTTCTTTGCACGACAGATTCACTGAAAGCTTCCTTTAAATAACAGCTCTGCTGGGGCATTTAATTGACCAAAAAAATCAATTTTGAACAGAGTTTTAGGAATAAAGTCTGCATTATGCAGGGGAAATGTTACAAGCATTTAAAAATAAAAACAGACTGTGGTGAATATTCAATCAATTTGAATATACTTTCACTGGGCAAGTACAAGGTTGGAGGACAGGAGGGTCTGAGTGGGTGGGAGACAAAACTGAGGAGGGTGAATTAGGTAGGATGGGGAATGGGCTGCAGCGTGGATGCATATTTAGCATCGCACATGAAATAATCTAAAGAAGGCTTTTTAACAGAGGGTGTTGCTTTAGTCAAAGCAAGTGTGTGGATTTTTGTTTGAAGTTGTACACAAGGTCCCCTGTGTGTAAGCCTATGGGTGATTCCCCTCCTCCTTCCAAATCCCCATTGAAATAAAACAATCAGTACATACAGAGAAGTCTACTGCAGTGTATGCCAGGTTTCGACAAAGCAAGTGCGCAAGTTAGAAATAAGTATAGAGGGGAGGAAAGTTGACACTAATGGCTTCAGGCTGCTATTCTTGGGAAGATTCATAAGTGTTACTTGAAAGGAAATACACATGATACTAAAAAATTTCTAGTAATTTGGATCTAAAACCTTAGATTACGTCAACAATAATTGGGAGTAGGGGGATCTGAGATCTTCCTTCATGGAAAGAGGAACAGTAAATAGATTTGGTTTCTTGCTTGATTGTGATAGAGAATTTGGGTTCAGGGGCAGGCATTGTGGTATGGTGGTTAAGATGCCACTTGGAATGCTCACATCCCGTTTCAGAATGCCTGGGATCCAACTTCATGCTAACATATATCTTGAGAGGCAGCAGATGATGGCTCAAGTACTTGGATCAATGCCAGCCATGTGGGAGTCCTGGATTGAGTTCCAGGCTCCTGGCTTCAGCCTGGTGTAGCCCTGACTGTTGTGGGAATTTGGGGGAGTAAAT
This sequence comes from Sylvilagus floridanus, assembly GCA_949820135.1. Taxonomy (NCBI): domain Eukaryota; kingdom Metazoa; phylum Chordata; class Mammalia; order Lagomorpha; family Leporidae; genus Sylvilagus; species Sylvilagus floridanus. The sequence goes on along the minus strand of OX463240.1, from coordinate 17,290,655 downwards.
AAGCAGATGAAGATGAAGATGAAGATGAAGATCTATCTATCTGTCTATCTATCTATCATCTATCTATTTTTCTACTGTCTACCTCTCCTCACCCCGACTATTGTTGCTCTTTAAGTAAGTAAAACAGGGGGCTGGTGCTGTGGCGCACTAGGTTAATCCTCCACCTGTGGAGCCAGCATCCCATATGGGTGCCAGGTCCTAGTCCCGGTTGCCCCTCTTCCAGTCCAGCTCTGTGCTGTGGCCCGGGAGTGCAGTGGAGGAAGGCCCAAGTGCTTGGGCCCTGCACCTCATGGGAGACCAGGAGAAGCACCTGGCTCCTGCCTTTGGATTAGCGCGGTGCGGCGACCATTGGAGGGTGAACCAACAGCAAAGGAAGACCTTTCTCTCTGTCTCTCTCTCTCACTGTCCACTCTGCCTGTCAAAAAAAAATACATAAATAAAAATTTAAAAAATCTTGAAATCTTGGAGATGGAGTTCGATTGCTTGCTGAATGTAGTGGTCGGGGTCAATCGTTTTGTTTGCTTTTTTGGCCTCCCAAGCTGCTGAATGCCATCCAGGGTCTAGAATGTTTGCTATATTATTGCAGAGTTGAGAAAAAGCTGCACCCAAAATGGAAAAGACCCGCAAGGCATCAAGGAAGATGGAAATCAGAAGCAGTGGCGTACGCTTAGCACCTTGTACTTTGTGGTAGGATGCCGTAGGTCATGGCGGCCCAGCGTTCTCACTGCGGTAACTCAAAGGTCCTTGACGACTTCAAAAATTGTGTTTTTAAAAGCAAAATAAGGGATGTGTGCAAGCAAAGACAGTAGATGAGTTGGATTCCAGTTCTGAAGTGAACTGGCAATTACTGGCTATTTTCTTTGCTAGGCTAATTTGCCAGTTTGGCTAAAAAAAATAAACAAACCAACCATATGTTGTTGAGACACACTTTAAATAGAATACTGTTCTATGAAAGACTCACTGTACTCATAGGGACACAGGAAGACAGAAAAATAAAAGGAATGAAAGGAATATGCTACATAAATATTAACCAAAAGATGGTTGTGTAGCCATATTAATATCAAATAAAAGAGCTTAAGGTAAGCAATGTTACTAGAATCAGAGATATGAAGGGTAAAAATGATGGAACAGCCAGCTAATCGAGATGACATAACTATTTTTAATTTGTATACATTAGGAACATACAAATAAAATATAAAGCAAAAGTTGATTAATCCAGAAATTGACTATTCGTAATTATAGTTGGAGATTTTAATATACCATTCTCTAAGTGGCATGAGTAAGGAGAGAAAGAAACATTAATCAAAGCTTGGAAGATCTGAACCTGATATACACAGACAGGACCTCATGCCCAACAACTGTGAAACACACATTATTTTCAGCTTTCCACAGAACATTGACCAAAATAGACCATATGTTGGGTCATAGAGTAACTCAAAAAAATTTCAAAGCACTAAGAACATATAGAAAATATTATCTGGGCACAGTAGAATTAAACTTGAAATCAATAACAGACAGATAAGTAGAAAATCCCCAACCTCCATGACACATGCATCAGAAAAATGAAACCACAACAGCAGGTCTGAGATGTTTTGGGTTGAATAATAATAAAAATGTGGCATATCAAAGCTTATGGAATACGATTCCTGATCAAAGAGAAATTTGTACCTTTAAATGAATATGGTAGAAAACGAAAAATTGAAACTCAATGATTCTAAGGCTCCTTCTTAAAAAAAGAAAAAAACTACAAAATGAAGAGCAAATTCAACTCAAATAGAAGGAAAGAAGAAATACAAAGCAGAAATCAGCGACATAGAAAGCAAAGCCATAACAGGAACAAAATCAACAAATTGCAAGTACAAACCACTTCAGAAAACTACTTGGCAGTAAATACTAGATCTGAAAAACATTCCATGTTCCAGCGACTCCATTCCTGTGATATATATATAAAGAATAAAAGGAGTTTTTATGTGATTTGAAAGAGAATATGTACAAACTGGACCAGGTATGTCTATGAATGTTTGTAACGGGGGTGGGCATTTAGCCAGGTGGTTAAAAACATCTGCATCTCTTACCAGAGCACCTGAGTTTGATTCCCGGCTCTGGCTCCTGTCTCCAGCTTCCTGCTAATGCAGACCCTGGGAGGCAGTAGTGATGGCTCTGTAATTGGGTTCCTGCCAGCCACATGGGAGACCTGGGTTGAGTTTCCAACTTCTGGCTTTAGCCCCATTCCAGTCCCAGCGATTACAGGCATTTGAGGAGTGAGCCACAGGATGAGAACTCTCACTGTCTCTGCTTCTCTCTGTCTCACAATGAAGTAAAAACATTTGAAAATGTTTACAGCAACATTAATCATAATAAGCCAGAAATGGAAACAACCTAAATGCCCATCCATAGAAGGATGGAGAAATAAACGGTGGCATGTGGTCTTCTTGTTGTAGAATGCTACACAGCGATGGAAAAGAAAGACTTCTACAAGCAACAACGTGATGAACCTCACAACACAATGTTGAACGTCACGTCAACTAGAGTGTTAACTAGAACATTCTATGTTAACTAGAACGCGAAGGGTCCATACGTGTGTTACTTCATTGAAATGAAATTCATGACCGAGCCAAGCCACCCTGTGGTAACAGAAGTCAGAACCATGTTTTCAAAGAAGGATTTGCTGCCTCAGCTGCTGCGAGTGCTGTCAGCCAGCAGCTTCAGCTGTCAGTCATTTCAGGGATGACACAAAGGGCTGCCTCGAACAGGGTCACACCCTCAGCCGCAAAGGCCATGTGGGTCTGAGGCAGGACCATCCAGATCCGTGCCTTCAGCTGCCCGAGCCCTCAGCCTCAGCCAAGCCCACCTGGCTCTGCTGCTGACTCCACCTCCTGCTCAGGTGTGCTCCTTGGAGTGATGGCTCACATAAGCGGGTGCCCTGCCCTCTCCCTCCACCCTGTCCTGCTTCCTTTTCTGTCTGCCAGAGACACTGATCCTACAGCTATTCCACGAAAAATATATCCTGAACACCAACTTCTATCACAGAGCCTCCTTCCATGAGACCTCAACTCGCACATGAGGACAGAGGGAGACTTCTGCAGTGCCGGCAATTTTCCATCATTTCTCTTGGGAGTGTGACACACAAGTGAATGCATATTCCATAATTCATTCAACTGGCGTTTAAGGTGTGTGCGCTTCATGGAAATCACATGTCAAAAAATGGCAGAGACTTGGGGCTGGCCCTGTGGCATAGTGGGTAGAGCCGCCATCTGCAACGCCAGCATCCCATATGAGCACCAGTTCGTGTTCCAGCTGCTCCACTTCTGATCCGGCTCCCTGCTAATGGACTGGTAAAAGCAGCAGGAGATGGAGCAAATACTTGGTGGGAGACCTGGAAGAAGCTCCTGGCTCCTGGCTTTGGCCTGGCCCAGCCCCGGCCACTGCAGCCATCGGGGGAGTAAATCTGCAGATGGACGATCTCTTATTCTGTCTCTTCCTCTCTCTCTGTAGCTCTGACTTTCAAATAAATAAATAAATATTTTTAAAAAAATGACAAAGACTCAATTTGAGTTTTAAAACGGAACTATATACTTTTTTAAATAGACACACCTCGATATAAATAAAAATGTTTAAAAAATAATATCAAACACAGACTTTCTTCACTTTATCTAGAAGCTCCTGAAAGTGGCTAAAAGAATACACAGACAGAGGCCAGAATTGTGGTGCAGCAGGTTAAGCCACCACCTGTGGTGCCGGCATCCCATATGAGCTCTGGTTCGAATCCCAGCCACTCCACCTCAAATCCAGCTCCCTGCTAATGAGCCTGGGAGAGCAACAGAAGACGGCCCAAGTACCTGCGTCCCTGCTACCTACATGGGAGACCCGGTTGGTTGGCGTTCCTGGCTCCTGGCTTTGGCCAGGCCAAGTGCTGGCTGTTGACCCAGCAGATGGAAGATCTCTGTCTCTGACTCGCTCTTTCTCTCTGGAACTCTACCTTTCAAAATAAATGCCTGTATCTTAAATAAATAAATAGATAAGTAAAAATAAGGAAACTTTTAAAAAGATATGCTTATGAAAATATGCAAATAGCATACATTCCTGCACATATCAAAAGGGAAAAGAGCTGAAAGGGATCACAAGGGTGGGCCTATGGGGCAGCGGTGTAGACAGCAGTTGGGACGGCTACATCTCTTATCCAAGTACCTGGGTTCCAGTTCTGGCTCTGCTTCTCATTCTGATTCCTGCTAGCGTACACCCTGGCCGCTACGGCTCAAGTAAGCGGGTGTCAGCCACCTATGTAGAAGGCTTGGATTGAATCCCCTGCTCCTGCCTGCAGCCTGGCCCAGCTCCGACTGCTGTGGGCATTCGGGGACTGAATCAATGACTTGGGAGAGCACTGGCTATCTCTCTCTCTGTCTCTCAGCCTCACAAATAAATAAAATAAATTTTAAGACAAATGTTTTAATAGGAAACAATAGCAAACAAGTTAGATCACTGACATCTTGGAAGCAGAAAACTGGGATTGGCTTCAAGTAAACAGAAAGCTGAAATCGAATTCCATGGGCAGAGAAACCCCTCGAAAGGAAGCCAGATTCCACACTGGCTTAGCCCCAGGGAAAGCAGAGACTTCTCGCTACCGGGTTAGGAAGCCACGCGCGTGGGGTGCTCCTGACGTTGGGCAGACTGGTTAGAAGTTCCTACAGCCTGGCGCCGCGGCTCAACAGGCTAATCCTCTGCCTTGCAGCACTGGCACACCAGGTTCTAGTCCTGGTCGGGGTGCCGGATTCTGTCCCGGTTGCCCCTCTTCCAGGCCAGCCCTCTGCTGTGGCCCGGGAGTGCAGTGGAGGATGGCCCAAGTGCTTGGGCCCTGCACCCCATGGGAGACCAGGAGAAGCACCTGGCTCCTGCCATCGGATCAGTGCGGTGCGCTGGCTGTGGCAGCCATTGGAGGGTGAACCTACGGCCAAGGAAGACCTTTCTCTCTCTCTCTCTCTCTCTCTCACTGTCCATTCTGCCTTTAAAAAAAAAAAAAGAAGTTCCTACAGATGTGCAGCGGTCACGCTGACCCTGTGCCATCTCGTCACTGCCTCCCCCGTTTCCAGCAGTCTGGACTTGCGCATGTCAGGTGCACAGCAAGATGGGCCTGAGGTTCCATGTTGAAAAGAGAAAGAAGCCGGCGCCGTGGCTCAACAGGCTAATCCTCTGCCTTGTGGCGCTGGCACACCGGGTTCTAGTCCTGGTCAGGGCGCTGGATTCTGTCCCAGTTGCCACTCTTCCAGGCCAGCTCTCTGCTGTGGTCCGGGAGTGCAGTGGAGGATGGGGTAAGTGCTTGGGCCCTGCACCCCATGGGAGACCAGGAAAAAGCACCTAGCTCCTGGCTCCTGCCATCGGATGAGCGCGGTGCGCCGGCTGCGGTGCGCCGTCCGTTGCAGCCATTAGAGGGTGAACCAACAGCAAAGGAAGACCTTTCTCTCTCTCTCTCTCACTGTCCACTCTGCCTGTCAAAAAAAAAAAAAAAGAAAAGAAAAAAGAAAAGAAAAGAGAAAGAACAGGTACAAGTTGAGGTCTTTTACGGTGCCACCTCTTGCCTCACTTGGGTCTCAGGACCCCGGCAGCCAGTTCTGTCTAGCTGCAGACACTTGGATTCCTTTCTGAAGAGGAAGACTTCTCGTCCTTTCTCACGGGATTCTTTGTTCTTGGAACCCCCAGAAACTGGGTCCAAGTCCTTCCACCCTGCACATCCCCTGGGAGCCTTCTGCCAACCCCTCAGCCTGGCTTCACGCCTTTCCCCGCACCGAGTCATCTGTTGTTTTCTGGGAGAGGACTAGAGGCAGTTTAATTTTTTTTTTTTTTGACAGGCAGAGTGGACAGTGAGAGAGAGAGACAGACAGAGAGAAAGGTCTTCCTTTGCCATTGGTTCATCCTCCAATGGCTGCTGCGGCCGGCGCGTTGCGGCCGGCACACCGTGCTGATCCGATGGCAGGAGCCAGGTGCCAGGTGCTTTTCCTGGTCTCCCATGGGGTGCAGGGCCCAAGTACTTGAGCCATCCTCCACTGCACTCCCGGGCCACAGCAGAGAGCTGGCCTGGAAGAGGGGCAACCGGGACAGAATCCGGCGCCCTGACTGTGACTAGAACCCGGTGTGCCGGCGCCGCTAGGTGGAGGATCAGCCTGTTGAGCCACGGCGCCGGCCAGAAGGCTATTTTATTTTAAAATTGTATTTATTTGTTTATTTGAAAGGCAGAGGGACAGAGAGAGAGGGAGACACAAAGAGAGAAAGAGGTCTTCTATCTGCTGGTTTGCTCTGTGAACACACACAGGGTTGGGCCAGGCTGAAGCCAGAGGCTTGGAACTCCATCCGGGTCTCCCACATGGGTAGTAGGGGCCCAGGTCCTTGGGCCATCTTCCACTGCCTTCCCAGGAGCACTAGGAGGAAGCTAGATGGGAAGCAGAGCAGCAGGGACTCAAACCTGTGCTCTGGTATGGAATGCTGGCAGCTTAGATCACTGCTCCACAATGCCAGCCCCCAAAAAGCATTATTTTAAAGATTAATAAACTTGCAATGATGTTCAGAACACCCTAGTGTGTGTGTGTGTGTATATATATATATATATATATATATATATATATATATTTATTTGAAAGTCAGAGTTACACAGGAGAAAACAAGAGGGAGAGAGAGAGAGAGAGAGAGCGAGGTCTTCCGTCTGTTGGTTCACTTCCCAATTGGCCACAATGGGTGGAGCTGCACCAATCCAAAGCCAGGAGCCAAGAGCTTATTTTGGATCTCCCTCGTGGGTGCAGGGCCCAAGGACTTGCGTCATCTTCTACTGCTTTCCCAGGCCACAGCAGAGAGCTGGATCAGAAGAGGAGCAGCCAGGACTAGAACCAGCACACATATGGGATGCCGGCACTGCAGGCAGTGGCTTTACTGGCTACGCCACAGCGCCGACCCCCCACCATAGTATAATTAAAAATTTTTTATTTGATTATTTTTAAAATATTTAATTTATTTTATTTGAAAGTCAGTTACAGAGAGAGGGAGAGAGAAGGAGAGAGAGATATATAGATATATATAGAGATTGATCTTCTATCCATTTGTTCACTCCCCAAATGGCCACAATGGTCCGGAGTTGCACTGGACTAAAGCCAGGAGGCAGGAGCTTCATCTGGGTCCCCAGCGTGGGTACGGGGGCCCAAGCCATCTTCCAGTGCTTTGCCGGGCACATTAGCAGGAAGCTGGATCAGAAGTGGAGTAGCTGGGATTGACCTGGTGCCCACATGGGGTGGCAGCTTTGCCGGCAGTGGCTTTACATGCCATTTCCCAGCGCTGGCCCCAGCACACCCTATTTTAACACATAAATCTTAGGAGAGGTGTTTAACAAAAGTCATATTCTCCTAAATTTCACCCAAAATGATACATACAAAAGACGATCATTTTAAAAGAATTAGGTGAGCAGACTTATCACATAAAATGTTTAAATCAATCATAAGGCTATAGGAATTAAAAGAGGAAGTCCAGGTCAATTAGTGGAACTAAACACGAGACCCTCCCTACGTAACAGAAGTTGCTTTCCCTATTGGGTGGGGATGATACATTCTCCAATGAACTGTCGATGAGTGATCATGGGAAAAAGGAAAGCAAAATGATCTTACTTCTTTCGCAGTGGTTCAGTGATGGGACCGTTGTTGGGAGCTGGGCGCCCCAGGTCAAGTTGGGTCACTTCGAGGGCTCCTGGTTGGCCCTCTGGTTAAACAGAACATGGTGGAATAGGCACCTGCCGAGACCTTCGCTAGCTAGAACGTTCCCCAGCCAACCTCAACCGAGCTGCTGCTGCTTCTGCGTGCCTTCCTCAAAGCTCAGTGGAGCGGCGGCGTTCAGTCGCTCAACACAGCAAGACAAAAACACAAATAAACGCGTCTGGCTTTCTCGATGGGAAGAAAGCGGGGGTGGGAGGGGGGGAGACGACTGAGCTAGGGCCCAGACGACTGAGCAGCGAAGGCCTGGGGGAGTCTTGTAGCTGGTTGACATGCACTGTTTGTTTTCAATGGGAAATTACTCAAAATGTAATAAGGAAATATTTTGCTGAGCAAATAGATTCGTTTACATCTTGTGGCATGGCCAGTTAAGAAGAATCCTGGCTGTTTGACTCCCTTGGCTCAAGTCCCCAGGCAGGAGAGAGGGAGTTCTCTTTTCACGGGTATTTCTGTCTGTCCAAGGTGGTCTTCCTCCTCCTTTTGAAATCAAATATTCTAAGACACTTGGAATCCAGAAAGGGAAGAGAGGCTTAATTCTACGGCAATGGGCTAATCTCGCCTCTGTGTTTTGTGGTCCTAGAGAGCTCGGCTTTGTCAGCACTGCCTGGGGGTGGTGTGGGGTGAGAGGGAGAGGGAGGGGGTGTTCTGTGAGGCAGCATCGGGGCCACAGTGGGACAGGGCCGCAGCTGGGCTCACGGGCACCTGGGGCTCAGCTTGGAAAGGCCACGATTATTCAAGAGAAAGAGAGGCGGACAGGACAGGGAGGGTGCTTGGGGGCAAATGGATGTCTCGGGCCATGCAGATTTCCATGGTAAATGCCAACAGTGCAGGGGACCCTGAGAGAAAGAATTGGGGGTGACTGGGAATGAAAAGGGTAAGTCTCCCCAAATTTCCTGGCAACTGCCTCCCCAAGTAGAATTTGGAGCTACTTTCTAACTGCTGTTTCAGGTGGGTGTGGTTCTTTGCATCAAAACGCAGGTGCTGAAGCATCCCCAGGAGGGCCCTGTATGTGGGGGTTGCACTACACGAGCCAAAGGGGCATCACACCTGGTCCTCTCCTCTTGGCCTCCTGGCCTTGACATTTTTGCCTGCCCCGGTGTTCATGGTCTCATGCAGCTCACTGCTCGCCTTCCCTAAAGTAGCCACTTAGGGGTGGGTGTTGTGGTGCAGTGGGTAAGTGGATCCCATCTCAAAGTCCCTGAGCTCAAGCGCTGCCTCCCCTTTCAATCCAGCTTCCTGCCCGTACACACCCTGGAGGCAGCAGGTGAGCCTCATGCACTTGGACCCCTGCCACCCACCTGAAGACCCCGATGCAGCTCCTGGCACCTGGCTTCAGCCTGGCCCAGCCCTGGCTGGTGCAGCCCAGAGAAAATCCGAGTCTGAAGTGCTTATTTCTTTCAAGACAGCTACTGGATCCCCCACCCCCACCATTCTTCTAATTCTAGAACCCGCGTTCTCTCTCTTTTTAAAGTCAAGTTTATTTGATCATATGTCATATCTCAGCTCTACTTGGTTACTAATGGCAAGGGATATAATTCTTCATTCTTTCACATTCAACCATTTGTGGTTTGGATCTAAACGGAGTATCTTGTACTAAGCATTTAGTTGAATCGGTTTTGAAAAAATACATTTATTGGCCGGTGCCTTGGCTCACTAGGCTAATCCTCCACTTGTGGCGCTGGCACCGCAGGTTCTAGTCCCGGTTGGGGTGCTGGATTCTGTCCTGGTTGCTCCTCTTCCAGTCCAACTCTCTGCTGTGGCCCGGAAGTGCAGTGGAGGATGGCCCAAGTGCTTGGGCCCTGCACCCACATGGGAGACCAGGAGAAGCACCTGGCTCCTGGCTTCAGATCCGCACAGTGCACCAGCCACAGCGGCCACTTGGGGGGGTGAACCAATGGAAAAAGGAAGACCTTTTTCTCTCTCTCTCTTACTGTCTAACTCTGCCTGTCAAAAAATAAATGCATTTTTTTTTTTGCATGAAAGACAGAAAGAGAGAGAGAGAAAGAGGGAAGGAGGGAGGGAGAGAGAGGGAGAGAGAGAGAAAGAGTCTATTCTTCCATGCTGGTTCACTCCTCAAATGCTCATCCCAGCCAGGGCTGAGTCAAGCTGAAGCCAGGAGCCTGGACCTCCTCCCGTGTGAGTAGCAAGAACCCAACCAAGCACCGGGACCATCACTTGCTGTCTCCAGGGAGTGCATGGGCAGGACGCTGGGTTGGAAGTGGAGTACCGTTTGGCGTTTGGAAAGCTCCAAGTTCTGATGAGAGAGCTGCTGATAATCTTTGAAAATTCCTTGTATCTGATTCACTTTTCTCCTCCTGCATTCAGCAGCGTGTTTTGTCTTTTGACAATGTGATCTGAATAGGTTTCAGTGTGGTTCTCTTTGAGTTACCACATCTGGAATTTGTGGAGCTTCTTGGTGCAGACTCGTATCTCTCGTAACATGTGGAAGATTTTTGGCCATTGTTTCTTTTTTTTTTTTTTTAAAGATTTATTTATTTATTTGAAAGAGTTACACAGAGAGAGAAGGAGAGGCAGAGAGAGAGAGAGAGAGAGAGAGGAAAGAGAGAGAGAGAGAGAGAAAGAGGTCTTCCATCTACTGGTTCACTCCCCAATTGGCTGCAATGGCCGGAGCTGTGCTAATCTGAAGCCAGGAGCCAGGAGCTTCTTCCAGGTCTTTCCACCCGGGTGCAGGGGCCCAAGGACCTGGGCCATCTTGTACTGCTTTCCCAGGCCATAGCAGAGAGCTGGATCAGAAGTGGAGCAGCCGGGACTCGAACTGGAGCCCAAATGGGATCCTGGCACCACAGGCAGAGGATTAACCTACTGCACCACGGTGCTGGCCCCTCAAATTTCTATCTTTAAGTTTACTAATTCTTTGTTCTCCCTGCTGAAATCTGCATTTGAGCCTCTCCAGTGATTTTCAAAATTTCAGGTATTGTCATTTTCAACTCCACAAGTCTTTTTGTGTGTGTTTTAAAAGTGTTTTCTGTCTTTTTATTGATATTTACATTTTGTTCACACATAATTTTCTTGATTTTGTCGGTGTCTTATTTTAGCTCTTTGGAGTTTTTTTTTTTTTCAGTTATAGTTATTTATTTGACAGGCAGAGCAACACACAGAGAGAGAGAGGGAGAACAAAAGAGGAAGAGAGATGGATATATAGATAGATGATATATAACAGATAGATCTTCCATTCTCGATTCACTCCCCGAATCTCCCCAACAGCTAGGGCTGACCTGCAGCGGTGGCAACCTCTGTCTACACCTTCATAGCCAGAAGTAGCCATCAGTCTACACTAGCCCCTACAAGTTGCCTCAGAAACATTGGCACGGGGTTGGGGGGGGGGGGGGGAGGAGGCAGGACGCTCCCTGGGGAAATGGACCAAAAGCACTCACGATTTCCAGGACAAGCCTTCAAACAGGCTGCAGAGTTTCCCAACCAGTTTTACATCAGGGAGATTCTGCCAGTGTCACTGTCGCCTGGTTGGAGAGAGAGTCCTAGCACTCGCTACCTGCTCTGCCCCCAGCCTGATGTCTTTCCTGTGAGAACTGCACGCAGGCATTCCAACGTGAATGCCAGCATCCTTTTTTTTAAAGGTTTATTTATTTGAAAGGCAAATGACAGAGAGAGAGAGAGAATCTTCCATCCGCTGGTTCACTCCCAAATAGCCCCAACAGCTGGGGCCGGGCCAGCCTGAAACCAGGAGCCACCAGCTCCATCTGGGTCTCCCACACGGGTGGCAGGGGCCCAAGTATTTGGACCACCTGCTGCTGCTTTCCCAGGGACACTAGCAGAGAACTGGATCAGAAGTAGAGCAGCTGGGACTCCCGTATGAGAGGTAGGCATTGCAAGTAGCGACTTCACCTGTGATGTCACAACGCCAGCCCCCTGGATGCCAGCATCTTAATTTAGGCCTTAACCGCTATGCCGTGTCCCTGTCCTTGGATAATACTTTTTGAAATCTCAAAGAATATTTCCTCGATTTTCTGTACTATTCATAAGGTAACGCTAAAAGACACAATGCCCTTTGAATTTTTATACTAAAGATGCCAAACATTCTTAACATTTTCTTCTCATTTTCTTAAATCTAGACCAGATCAGAAAAATTATTTTTGTAAAGAGTCACACAGTAAATATTTTTACTTTGCAGTCTCTGTGGTCTCTGTTGCAACTGCTTAATCTTGCGATTACATCACATATTAGCAATCAACAACATGTAAACATGTCCATGTTCCAATAGATTTCTATTTATAGATGCTAAAATTTGAATTTCATGCAATTTACACATGTCTCTCCACCCACTCCTCACACACACACCATTAAAGAGGCATAAAAATGAGTCTTAGCTTGTAGATGCTACAAAAATAAGTAGCAGGCTGCATTTGGGTCATAGATTTTTGATCCCTGATGCAGACAATAAAAAAAAAATAAGCAAATAAAATAAAAGCAAGGTCTAACTCCTAGCATCTGTCAGCTTCTGTGGTCTAAATACCCCCACCTGGGCAATTTCAAGTTACCAATGGGATGCAGCTGAACATGAAGTTGTACCCCCCCCCCCCATCAATGCACCACTAAGCCGCCATTCAGTCTTTTCGCCATACAGATGCAATAGACAAAGAGAAACTCAAGGGGCAAGGCATTGTAGCTCGGAGGATTAAGCCACCATTTGGGAGCCCATATCCCAGAGCAGTGTCAGTTTAAGTGCTGGCTGCTCCACTTCTGATCCAGCTCACTGCTGGTTTTCCTGGGAGGCAGCAGGTGATGGCTCATGTACTCGAGTTTCTACCGTCTACATGGGAGACCCAGAAGAAGTTCCTGGCTTCAGTTTGGCCCAGCCCCAGCTGCTGTGGCCATCTGGGGAATGAACCAGTGGACAGAAGATAGTGCTCGTTCTCTCTCTCTCTCTCTCTCTCTCTCTCTCTGTCACTTTGCCTTTTAAATGAATAAACAGCTAAAATAAAAGAAACTTGAGAACATAGATAATAGTACCATAATAAAAATAATTCAGAAGTAATGAGTTTTGAGTATTACCTTCTTTTTTATTTATTTTATTTATTTATTTTTTGACAGGCAGAGTGGACAGTGAGAGAGAGACAGAGAGATAGGTCTTCCTTTTGCCGTTGGTTCACCCTCCAGTGGCCGCCACGGCCAGCGCGCTGCGGCCTGCGTACCGCGCTGATCCCATGGCAGGAGCCAGGTGCTTCTCCTAGTCTCCCATGCGGGTGCAGGGCCCGAGCACTTGGGCCATCCTCCACTGCACTCCTGGGCCACAGCAGAGAGCTGTCCTGGAAGAGGGGCAACTGGGACAGAATCCGGTGCCCCAACTGGGACTAGAACCTGGTGTGCCGGCACCGCAAGGCGGAGGATTAGCCTGTTGAGCCACGGCGCTGACCTAGTATTACCTTCATTTTTAACATAATTTTAAATTGCAAATGTATATAGGTTACTTTTAAAAATGATTTATTTATTTATTTATTTATTTGAAAGGCAGAGAGAGAGAGAGGTGTCTTCCATCTGCTGGTTCACTCCCCAAATGGCCGCAACAGCTGGAGCTGGGCCAGTCTGAATCCAGGAGCTTCTTCCTGGTTCTCCCATGTGGGTACAGGAGCCCAAGCATTTGGGTCATATTCCAGTGCTTTCCCAGGCTCATTAGCAGGGAACTGGATCAGAAATGGAACGGCAGGGACTTGAACATATGAGATGCCGGCGCCGCAGGTGGTGGTTATGCTTGCTACGCCCCAGCGTCGGCTTATAGGTTAATTTTAATATCAGATGTGTTTCATAACCGGCTCCCCAAACTCCTGTCAATTTAATACACTGGGTTCCTGCTGGCCACTGGGAAGCTGCTTCTAGCACACACAGGTTCTGGGGCTGGCAGGGGTCCTCAGGGGATGGGGGAGCATCCTACACACAGATGCCCCCATCTTGAGGGCAAAGGCACTCGCCTGGGGGCTCAGGAACCCTGCCCCTCCCGAGGTCTCCCCTGAGCCCTTCAGTAGATGCCTTTGCTGGGCCCTCGCCAGCCCTTCTGTCGGAATGGTCGCCACATCACGTCTATCAAATGCTCTCCTGTGACAACTTGGAATTCAACCTGGCGAAGGCCAGTTATTTTCAGCTGTGGCTGAGATTGTACGATAAAGATTCCAGAGCCATCAGACAGGAAACTTGAAGGAAAAAGCAAGCGTGAATGAGGAGCGGATGGACAACCGTGGTTTCCAGTTGCCGCGTGGGGGAGGGGATTTCTTTAGTTTGCCGGTGTCTGCATCAAGTGCCCTGGGGTGTTCTCTTGCCTGTGAGTTCTCCGGGTAAATTTCTGATCTCAGGTCTCTCTTTTTCTCTTAATACAATTTTTTTGTAACCTGCACCCAAAAGAATCTGAACTAATGAGTCTTTCCAAGCAAGGGTAATTCTGCCTCCTCTTAAATTCCATTTATACTTTACTTGGAACTCAATCCTCCTTACCTTATATGACAATTGTTGATAGGCCACTTTTTTTCTCCTCTGTGGTTGCTGAGGGTAAAAACCCAGTACTGATAATATTGGAGCCTTGGTGACGTGCAGGAAAAATGAAATTTATGTTTCTGTTTGAAGATATTTAAGATATTATCTCTTTCCTGCACAATATCACACGTCTATGAGTATTTGAAGACAGAAGGCACCGCACACACACATGGAGACTGTAGGGCGAGGCAATGATACAGTGCATCTAAACACCCAACCGGAAGCCGGAAGTGAGAACTAGAAAGGTCGGGTGCATTGTGAGCTTTCTAGAATCATGTATGAGTGAAGGAAAGAAGCAGGGGGTGCTGGTGCTGTGGCGTAGCAGGTAAAGCCCCCGCCTGTGGTGCCAGCATCCCATATGGGCACTGGTTCGAGACCCGGCTGCTCCACTTCCAAGCCAGCTCTCTGCTATGGCCTGGGAAAGCAGTAGAAGATGGCCCAAGAACTGTACCCATGTGGGAGACCTGGAAGAAGCTCCTGGATCCTGGCTTCAGACTGACACAGCTCCAGCCATCGCAGCCACTTGGGGAGTGAACCAGTGCATGGAAGACCTCTCTCTCTCTCTGTGTAACTCTGACTTTCAGATAAATGAATAAATATTAAAAAAAGAAAGGAAGGAAGGAAGGAAGGAAGGAAGGAAGGAAGGAAGGAAGGAAGGAAGGAAGGAAGGAAGAGAAAAGAAGCAGAGGAGTCAGCGCTGAGGATTCAGAAATGACCAGGACTCAGCTCGGGTCTCCATCCCACACTGTCAGTTTGCATTCTGCAAGATTCCCAAATAGGGTAAAGAAGCATTTCCATGAAGTTTTCACACCTATGCTCTATAGGATTTGCTTTGTGTGTGTATGATTTTTCTTTATTTTTCAGTACCAGGGCTCTGACTTTCAACAGAACGACAAATTCCCAAGGAGATATAAAGAGAAAACAAAACAAAACAAAAACAGAAGGAGCAGGTGCACTGGGTTAACCCACCGCTCATCAGAGCACCTGGGATTGAGTCCCACCTCTGCTCCCAATCCAACTTCCTGCTAATGCACCTGGGAAGGCAGCAATTGATGGCCCAAGCGCTTGAGTTCCTGCCGCCCTTGTGGGAGACTCTGATGGAGTCCCTGGCTCCCGGCTTTGGTCTGGTCCCAAGCCCTGGCTGTTGCAGTCATTTGGAGAATAAGCCAATGAGGTCTCGCTCTCTCTTTCCCCATCTCTGTCACTCTGCCTTTTGTCTAAACAAATCAATGAATCTTTTGTCCTAAAAAAGAGAGGAAGAACAAAATAAGGCAGGCAGGAGGGTGAGGTGAAGGTTTAGGGGAGTAAGAAAATAAAGCAGAGGAGTGAGCACCGTTGGAGACACCATGTGCCTGTGTAGACTATTTCTGGGGACAACAATGGAGGAAAAGAGCGGGAAATGTGGCCCCTGAGACGTGAGCATTGCTGCACCCACAGAAAGCAGCCGGCTCTGCCCAAGGCGAAGTCGATTGGGAGCCTGGCCTCCAGGATGCGATCTCTCTGGAAAGCCTTCATAGGCCAGCTCAGAGTGGAGGCATTTTCTCCAGTGGTTGATGGCAAAAGCATGGAAAATTCTAGACTGTGGATAAACAGAAACCTTCCGACAAATCTGGCTTTGGGGTGCACGATACACGATGGCTCGGTTTTCAGGAGCAGATGTCCTGCCTCAAAGGAGGAACTGGCTACTGCTAGGAGCCGGTCCCTCTCTGCCGCTGCCCGGCTGTGGCTGTCCCCCACTAGCTCTCACTGCCACTTGGCTGCTTGCCTATGTCACCTGCTCCTGTGGCGCTGCACACCCAGCCAAGCAGAGAAATCCAATTGCATTGTCTTCCATGGTGCTTCCACTGCACAGCTGTGGAATCTGGACTGACGTGTCCTGACCACATACAATGCCACACGTGAGTGACAGCTGCATCGGCCTGACAAATGCCACTTCCTGAGAAATCTGGGGGAACCCCTGACTCCAGTTAGAACGAGGGGCGGCTCAGCTGCCACCAATTTCTTGAAAGCAATTTCACTAAATTGAACTTGCCTCCTGTGACTAATTTCTTGAAGCATCCAGCAAGTCTCTCGAGGTTTTTGATGTTCGCTTGGTCAATGTCCACGTCACCGACGCCACCTGCCATTGAGTGTTCACACGGGGGACTGTCCAGCCCAGGATATGCTGTGCTGTCTTTTTCACCTGAATAATATTAGACATTTCTGTTTTTAAATTTTTATGTATTTATTTGAAAGGCAGAGAGACCAAAGAGATGGTGCTCCCGTCCGCGAGTTAATTCTTCAAATCCCTGTAACAGCTGGAACTGGGCCAGGCCAAAGCGGGGACTTGGAAACTCAACCCAGGCCTCCCACGTGGGTGGCAGGATCCCAACCACTTGAGTCATCCGTCCCCTGCTGCCTTCCAGAGTGCAACTTACTGGGAATTTGGAATCAGGAGCAGAACTGGGACTTGAACCCAGGCATTTCTGATAGGGATTGCAGATGTCTTTTTTTTTTAGATTTATTTATTTATTATTTGAAAGTCAGAGTTACACAGACAGAGAGGAGAAGCAGAGAGACAGACAGAGAGAGAGAGAGACAGAGATCTTCCATCTTCTGGTTCACTTCCCAATCGGTTGCAACGGCCAGAGCTGCACCCATCTGAAGCCAGGAGCCTCCCCTGGGTCTACCCATGCAGGTACAGGGCCCCAAGGACTTGGGCCATCTTCTACTGCTTTCCCAGGCCATTAGAAGAGAGCTGGACTGGAAGTGGAGCAGTCAGGACTCGAACCAGTGCCCATATGGGATGCTGGCATTGCAGGCTACAGCTTTACCCACTATGCCACAGCAGTGCCAGCCCCTGCAGCTGGTTTTTTTTTTTTTTTTTGACAAGGCAGAGTTAGACAGTGAGAGAGAGAGAGAGAGAGAGAGAGAAAGGTCTTCCTTCTGTTGGTTCACTCCCCAAGTGGCCACCATGGCTGGTGCTGCACCGATCTGAAGCCAGGAGCCAGGTGCTTCCTCCTGGTCTCTGATGTGGGTACAGGGCCCGAGCACTTGGGCCATCCTCCACTGCACTCCTGGGCCACAGCAGAGAGCTGGCCTGGAAGAGGAGCAACCGGGACTAGAACGCAATGCCCATATGGGATGCCGGCGCCGAAGGCGGAGGATTAACCCAGTGAGCCACGGCACTGGCCCCGCCTGCAGCTGTTTTCTTTCTTTCTTTCTTTCTTTTTTTTTTTGACAGGCAGAGTGGACAGTGAGAGAGAGAGACAGAGAGAAAGGTCTTCCTTTGCCGTTGGTTCACCCTCCAATGACTGCCGCGGCCAGCGCGCTGTGGCCAGCGCACCACGCTGATCCGATAGCAGGAGCCAGGTGCTTCTCCTGGTCTCCCATGGGGTGCAGGGCCCAAGCACTTGGGCCATCCTCCAGTGCACTCCCGGGCCATAGCAGAGAGCTGGCCTGGAAGAAGGGCAACCGGGACAGAATCCAGCGCCCTGACCAGGACTAGAACCCGGTGTGCCAGTGCCACAGGCAGAGGATTAGCCTGTTGAGCCACGGCCCCGCCTGCAGCTGTTTTAAGTGACATCTTAACTGCTCTGCTGAAAGGTCTGTGTGACATTTCTTTTATTAACTAGGTTTTTCCTACTTGGGTCACTTTTGCACAAACCAAGGATACTCGATGAGACAGACACACAAAACCATGGAAGTAAGTGAAGTTTTTTTTAGCATTTTAAAATTTATTTGATATTTTGTTTTTGTAAAATTTATTTGAGAGTCAGAGTTACAAAGAAAGATGGAGAACCATGCACTGGTTCACTCCCCAGATGGCTGCAACAGCCAGAGCTGGCCCAGGGAACGTCATCTGGGTCTCCCAC
The DNA here is from genome assembly GCA_949820135.1 of Sylvilagus floridanus. Taxonomy (NCBI): domain Eukaryota; kingdom Metazoa; phylum Chordata; class Mammalia; order Lagomorpha; family Leporidae; genus Sylvilagus; species Sylvilagus floridanus. Next base: position 17,272,558 of record OX463240.1, on the reverse strand, counting down.
ATGGGTAGCAGGGGCCTAAACACGTGGGCATCCTTTGCTGCTTTTCCCAGGCCATTAGCAGGGAGCTGGATTGGAAGTGGATCAGCTGGGATACAACTGATGCTGATATGGGGTGCTGGCATTGCAGGCAGTGGCTTTACCCGCTACGCCACAATGCTGGCTTCTGAAATCTTTATCTCAGACTCTTCACATCTCAGGCTGGGGTGCAAAACATTGCTCCCTTAAGGGATCCAATCTTTCTTTCCAACAAGGGCCCCAGCCCCTGAAGAACTGACCACACCTGAGCTTGGGCTTAAGCAAACTTGGAAGGGAGTGAGCTGTATGGGGAGAGATGGTCCCGAGTCCATTTTAATGTCTGCCCATACCTTAAAGGAAAAGAAATTTTCCTAATTTGTGGTTATTTACAGCACTGTAAATCAAGCAAATGCCATGAAGTGCCAATAATTTTTTTTAAAAAAATCAGCCTTAAATAGCTAAACTCTTAACAGCAGCTCATAAAGTGAGGCTTGGCAGTTGTTAGGTAGTTATGGTTAAATTGACAGTCCTTTGGGGAATTAAGATATCCAAAAAGCAGAGGTAGTTAAGACTATAGTGATAAATGGTTGGGCTTGTTGGTTGAAGAGATTTTATAGTGCACATTTAAGCTCACGGCCTGTGAGAAGGTGAACAGGAAATAGAGGCCATCCCTTCTTCTTAGCTACTCCATTCATTACCGACCCCAGGGGGTCTCGTGACACATCAGGAAAGTCAAGACGGAGCCTATTGGAACAAGGCACTCATTCCTAGGTAACATGATCTTGTCAGGCAAAACAAGAAATAGCAACATTGTTAGAGAGCTGTGCAGATCCAGTGAAGGTACACATGTGAAGGTTAAAAAAAAAACTGAGCTATGAGAACAAGAATTTTTAAGACCATAGTAAAGAAAACTAATAAGAATGTAATTTCCCCAGAGACTTCTGATGGACGACGGAGGTGCGGAGTTGTACTAACTCTACTGCTGGAGACTCCCACTAACACGAGAGACAAGGAAAACAGAGGGCGGAGCTCTGTCGTTAATGAAACTCGGCTTGCATTCAAGTGCAGCATATGAAAAATCTCTCTCCCCGGCAGTGAGATGCTGATCAACTCGAGGGATAATATAAGAGCTGATGTATGCTCCTCTATGTCTCCAGAAGATATAAATTGCTCTGGGAGTCAGCGAAACAGGACCCTGAATCATCCAATTAATGCTCCCTTACTAGGGAAGACAAGGACTTGAGACACAAGCTGACCGCAGAAAGGGGGAAAGCCCACCTAGAGTTTAGCTTCAGAATCTAGTAGTCAAAGAGAAGTGGGACTCAAAGCCTGATTTTTTTTTCCTACTGAGAAATGAACTAGAAGTCAGACACGCTTGAAAAAAGGAGAGAAAACAGTAATCTGTTTTGTGGTCGTTGACTTGGATCACGTGAGCCAAGAAGGACTCTGTGAAATCCACCATAATTCACTGCGCACCCCCTGGATTCCTGCCTGGGAGCCGCGCCCAGCCCGAGAGCGGAGGGTTCTGGCCTCCCTCGGTCACAGAGCAGATCTGGTGAAAAATTCGTGCCTGCCTGGGCTTGTTCTGGAACGCACACCTGCACTGGAGCTGCCAGGGACACTGTGCCCCTCTGGTTCCCACCACGATTCCTTTATAGCAACTAACTTGCTTGGGAGGCAGAGAGATGGAGACAGACAGACATCTCCCATCTGCTGGTTCACTCTCCAAGCTGGGCTGGACCAGGCTGAAGCCAGGAGCCTGGAACTCAGTCTGGGTCTCCCTTAAGGGTAGCGGGGGCCCAATCACTTGTGCCATCATCTGCTGCCTCCCAGGGAGCTGGAATCAAGAATGGAGCCAGGAATCAAATGCAGGCATTCTGATATGGGACTTCAGCACCCCAAGACGCATCTTAATCACTGCACCAAATGCCTCCCTCCTTCCCACGCACTATTCTTCAGCAAATTGTAGCAAGTTAGGACAAAGGACAAATAAGCAGAACTTGAACGTGATCCTTGGGAAGGAGAAAGCAAATGTTAACAGGCAAGAAACAATGAGGAACCTGCAGGGAATGTAACTTTCTAAGAAGATGGAATGTCAGGCAATATCATCAAACAATGTTAAAGAGGAACTAGATCTTGAAAAGCGAGTTCAGAGGGGATAAATGAAATTGGCAGGGAGGGCCATGAATCAGAAGTGAGACTTGGTGAGGGCAGGAAGGGCACGGAAGAGAATTAAACAAATACAAACCCCCGGTGATGGGAAAACAACCCAAAGAAAACTTGAGATTGCCAAAAGGTACGTCTGAGAGATGGAGATGGATAGTGTCACTAGAATTCTACTAACTGCATTGCTGAAGGCCCAACACCCAGCTAAGTGCCTGGAAAGTACAGGTACAGAACAAGCGAGAGTGGAATCAGCAAATAAGGCTCATTAATAATGTTGAGAGAGAGAGAACAGAAAAAAGCAAACCAGGGAATAATTTATGTGAACAAACTTGCTCCAGAACCACATTTCAATCTGCGGGTCCAGGATACAAACTCCTCCTGAGACGTAGCACAGACAAGTTACTGGCCTGTCCATGTGAATAAAGAATTATGTGAGAGCCTTCAGGAAGAACAAAAGCCTGGCAGATAAAGGGTGAGGGCAGAATAAAGAATAGAAGGCTGGAGTCAGAGTTCCCCATGGGTGCTGGAGCAGTTCAACCAATGGTATTAAGTAGAAAAAAAATAAAATAATAAAAAAAAACCTTTTCCTAGACAGTCAGGACAAGGGCTGTTCAAGTCATTGCTTCTCATAGTGTCAATTTCACTTCTACAGGTTTCCTTTTAGATGCTCTGTTACTTATCACAGGTCAGGGAGAACATGTGGTATTTGTCCCTTTATTTTACTTATTATTTATTTTATTTATTGACTTGCATCTTCTACTAGGTATAATGTTTTCCAGATTCATCCATTTTATTGCAAATTACAGGATTTCTTTTTTTTCACTGCTGCATAGTATTCCATAGTGTACATATCCCACAATTTCTTTATTCAGTCCTCATTTGATGGGCATTTAGGTTGATTCTATGTCTTAGCTATTGTGAATTGAGCTGCAATAAACATGGAGGTGCAGATAGCTCTTTTATTTATTGATTTCATTTCCCTTGGGTAAATTCCAAGGAGTGGGATGGCTGGGTCATATGGTAGGTCTATATTCAGATTTCTGAGGTATCTCCATACTGTCTTCCATAGTGGCTGTACCAGTTTGCATTCCCACCAACAGTGGATTAGGGTACCTTTTTCCCCACATCCTTGCCAGCATTCGTTGTTAGTTGATTTCTGTATCCAAGCCATTCTAACTGGGGTGAAGTGAAACCTCATTGTGGTTTTGATTTACATTTCCCTGATAGCTAGTGATCCTGAACCTTTTTTCATGTGCCTGTTGGCCATTTGGATTTCCTCTTTTGAAGAATGTCTGTTTAAGTCCTTGGCCCATCTCTTAACTGGGTTGTTTGTTTTGTTGTTGTGAAGTTTCTTGATCTCTTTGTATATTCTGGTTATTAATCTTTTTATTCCATTTTCCACAAATTTTTTGAATTACCCTCACATATCTATCTATCTATCTATCTCCATCTCTATATCATACATTTGATAAAGAAGTCAAATCTAGAACATATTAAAGAACACTTTCAAATCCATAAGAAAAGAACAGACAACCCAGTACAAAAGTGAGCAAAAAACTTGAACAGGCACTGCCACAATATCCAAATAGTACATAACAGAATGACAGCTTACAGGTGGGTATTTGGACTAGCAGTGAAGGTGCCCCCATTCTGTAGAGCCTGCGTTTGACTCACAGCTCCAGCTCCTGACTCAGCTTCCTGCTAATGCAGACTTTGCAAGGCAGTAGGCAATGACTCAAATAAGTGGGTTCCTGTCACCCACGTGGGAGACCCAGATTGAGCTTCTGGCTTCTGGCTTAGCCCCTGCCATTGCAGGCATTTGAGGAGTGAACCAACAGACAGTAGCTCTCCTTTCTGTGTCTCTCACATGTACATAAATACATTTTAAAGCCACAAATGAAATGCTAAATGTTTGTATTAAATAATATTGGGATATTTGATAAATATTAGTTTTAATATTAAAAACACAAATACAAACTACAAGGTACCTCTGCAAATCTACTATTAATAGCTAAAACATGAAAAGCTGAAATATCAAAAACCTGCACATTTGTAGATAAAGCAAAACTTTCATACCCTTGCTTGTGGAAAAGTACCTCAGTGCTATTATAATGGAAAACTGGTCATATGCAGTAAAACAAACATGACTCTAAAAGCCAACTCCTGTCTAGCAGGAAATTATTATGGGAATTTAGCAAAGGAAATATATAGGAACGTTTATAGAGCATTCATCATATTTCCCAAAAGAAAAGCAGCAGGGGAAAGTATAAATAATTTTATTTTGACAGGTAGAGTTAGAGAAAGAGAGACAGAGAGAAAGGTCTTCCTTCCATTGCTTCATCCCCCAAATGACTGCTATGGCCGGCACACTGTGCCGATCCAAAGCCAGGAGCCAGGTGCTTCTCCTGGTCTCCTATGCAGGTGCAGGGCCCAAGCACTTGGGCCATCCTCCACTGCACTCCTGGGCCACAGCAGAGAGCTGGACTGGAAGAGGAGCAACCAGGACAGAACCGGCATCCCAACTGGGACTAGAACTGGGGGCACCAGCGCCGCAGGCAGAGGATTAGCCAAGTGAGCCATGGCACCGTCCAAGTATAAATAATTTGTGGTATATTCACAAAATGATGCAATAATAGCAATAGCAAAACAATGGCTACTATATACAATAAGATGGATGAATCGTACAAACGTAATGTTGAAGAAGAGAAGATAAAAATGTGAGTGGAACTCTGGTGATCCTGTTTACTTATTTTTTATAAAGATATTTATTTGAAAGGCTGAAATGACAGAGAGAGAGAGAGAGCACTTCCATTCACTTGTTCACGCCTCAAAAGGCCACAATGGCTGGAGCTGGGCCTGGCAAAGCCAGGAGCTCCATCCTGGTCTCTCACGTGGGTGGCAGGGGCCCAAGCACTTGGGCCATCTTTTTCTATTTTCCTAGTGCACCTTAGCAGGGAGCTGGATAGGAAGTAGAGCAGCTGGGAGACCAGCATCTGCTTACTTAAATTTCAAAAATAGACAGAAGCATTCAGAAACAATTGTCTTTTGAGGGTGCTCCTGAATACTTGTGTTTTTTTAAAAAGATTTACTTGGGGGGCTGGCACCGTGGCACAGTAGGTTAATCCTCCACCTGTGGCACCAGTACTTGGGCCATCTTCCACTGCTTTCCCAGGCCTCAGTAGAGAGCTGGATCGGAAGTGGAGAAGCCAGAACTCAAACCTGCGCCCATATGGGATGCTGGCACCACACATAAGGCTTAGCCTACTACGCCACAGTGCAGCCCCTTATTACGTTCTTAATCTTGGCCTGGGAATTTGTTATGCAGTTCTACTCTCTCTGTAAAGATTTCTTGAATTGTGCACTATGGTTTGTGAATTCTTCTGTTTTTTTTTTTTTTTTTTTTTTTCTTTTTTTTTTTTTTTTTTTTAACTTTTATTTAGGATATAAATTTCCAAGGTATGATTTATGGATTACAATGGGTTTCCCCCCATATTTTCCCTCTCCCCCCACAACCCTCCCCCCTTGCCCGCCCCCTCCACCCTTTTGTTCACATCCAGATTCGTTTTCAATTCTTTTTGTATACATGTGATCAATTTAGTATGTGTTAAGTTATGAATTCGTCCCTTTGCCCTCATATAGTAACACAAAGTGAAATATAGTCTTTGAGTTCTCATTTTAGCATTGAGTCACATTGTATAGCACATTAAGGACAGAGATCTTCTGTTATGATTTAATTATAATGCTTAGAAAAAGTCAGTATCTATTTATAATAAAATCTTTGTAAACTCAGAAAGAATATAATCTTAAAATATGAAAAAGATTGGCTCTTAAATGACATCCATTATCATATAAATAGTTAAACATTATAAGTGGTCCCATTAATGTAAGGGGATACACAAGAGGATCCACTATTATATCTGTCATTAAACATTATTATGGAAATATTATTCAATACCACAACGTAAAAGAAAGAGATAAGAGAATTGGGGTCAGTGCTGTGGCATAGTGGGTAAAGCCACTGCCTGCAGTGCCAGCATCCCGTATGGGTGCCAGTTCAAGTCCCAGCTGCTCCACTTCTGATCCAACTCTCTGCTATGGCCTGGGAAAGCAGTAGAACATGGCCCAAGTCCTTGGGCCCCTGCACCCCAGTGGGAGACCTGGAAGAAGCTCCTGGCTCCTGGCTTCAGATTGGCTCAGCTTCAGCTGTTGTGGCTATTTGGGGAGTGAAACAGCAGATAGAATACCTTTGTCTGTCTCTCAGCCTCTGCTTCTCTGTAACTCTGCCTTTCAAACAAATAAATAAATCTTTAAAAATAAAAAAGAAAGAAAGAATTGATATTAATATTAGGGATCAATAAATTTTCATTACCGGGAAATATATGGTTATATACCAGGAAATCTCTGGAAAACCAATCTAAAAAGGATCCTAATTGGATGATTTGTTAACAAAAGTAATATTAAAAATTAGCAGAAGGGCTGGCGCTGTGGTGTAGCTGGTAAAGCTGTCACCTGCAGTGTCAGCATCCCATATGGGCACTGGTTTGAGTCCCAGCTGCTCCACTTCCAATCCAGCTCTCTGCTGTGGCCTAGGAAAGCAGTGGAAGATGGCCCAAGTTCTTGGGCCCCTGCACCCAGGTGGGAGACCTGGAAGAAGCTCCAGGCTCCTGCCTTTGGATCAGCCCAGGCCATTTGGGGAGTGAACCAATGGATGGATGATTTCTCTCTCTCTCTCTCTCTCTCTCAACTCTGCCTTTCAAATAAATAAAAAATCTTTAGAAAATAAAAACAATGAAATGTCACAAGCGTAGAATCTGCACAAGATTGTGAAGACAGGATGGAAAAAAATGCAACCTGTCTCATTAATCATAAAGAAAAAAAAAAAACAGTAGCTTGCCTGCAAACAGATGATAATGAAGACAATAGGAAAAATGGAAAAACTATAAAGACAAATGCAACACACAAATGGACAGCAAAGTATCAAATGAATAGGAACCATGAAAGAAACAAAAACTCTTGTGAGCATCCAGTGGAGAAAGAAAATTGGATAATGAAACTCAGGCTTGCAAAGCGTAAACGAATCTATATATTCATGCCATCTGCAAATTGCAGCCTGGTTGTGGGGTGAGTAGGGATGGCCAACATCGTGTATTGTGTATGTCTTTCAAAGCTCAGATGAGAAAAGAGCCAGGAAAATTCTGTGGAATACCAACGAAGGCCTTTGTACTCCCTAGTACGGAGTAAGAGCCTGAATGAGAGTTTAGATGCAAATATTTAGACTAGCGGTTTACAGGGTAGACAGTTTAGAGACAGCCAGGTACGCTTTCTTCTGTGGGCAGTGGGGTGGGGTGGAATCTTGTGGTGGGGAGCCAGACATTGTATCTAAGGTACTTTTCAAGCCAAAATGCATTTACAACGGACACAAGATTTAAACATACAACACTAAACCACAGGGGCTGGTGTCGTGGTCACAATGCTGGCATTCCACATCAGAGTGCTGGTTTGGGTGCCAGCTGCTTCGCTTCCAATCAGTCTGCTGCTGATGTTCTTGGGAAAGCAGCAGAGGGTGGCTCAAGTACTGGGGCCCCTGCCACCCAAGTGGGGGACCTGAATGGGTTCCGGGCTCCTGGTTTCAGTCTGGCCCAGTCCTGGCTATTGAGGGCACTTAGGGAGTGAACCAGCAGATGGAAGATCTCTGTCACTCTGTCTCTTGAATAAACAAACAAATTGAGGCTGGCGCTGTGGCATAGTGGGTAAAGCTGCTGCCTCTTATGGCTGGCGCCGTGGCTCACTTGGCTAATTCTCCGCCTGCAGCACAGGCACCCCGAGTTCTAGTCCCAGTTGGGATGCGAGATTCTATCCCGGTTGGTCCTCTTCTAGTCCAGCTCTCTGCTGTGGCCTGGCAGTGCAGTGGAGGATGGCCCAAGTGCTTGGGCCCTGCACCCACATGGGAGACCAGGAGTAGCACCTGGCTCCTGGCTTCAGATCAGTGCAGCACGCCGGCTGTAGCGGTCATTTAGGCAGTGAACCAATGGAAGGAAGACCTTTCTCTCTGTCTCTCTCTCACTGTCTAACTGCCTGGGCCGGGGGGGGGGGGGGGAGGGAACCTGCTGCCTCTGATGCCAGCATCCTATATGGGCACCAGTTCAAGTCCCGGCTACTCCACTTCCAATCCAGCTCTCTGCTATGGCCTGGGAAAGCAGTGGAAGACGGCCCAAGTCCTTGGGCCCCTGCACCCACTTGGAGACCTGGAAGAAGCTCCAGGCTTCGGCTTGGCCCAATCCCAGCCATTGAGGGAGTGAATCAGTGTATAGATCTCTCTCTCTCTCTCTCTCTCTCTCTCTCTCTTTCTCTCTCAACCTGTAACTCTGCCTTTCAAATACATAAATCTTTAAAAATAGATAAATATTTTTAAAAATTCATGTATACATGAAAATAAAATATGTTTATTTCATTTATTAAAAAAGATTTATTTATTTATTTTGAAACAGTTACAGAAAGGAAGGGAGAGACAGAGAGGGACAGATCTTCCCTCCACTGGTTCCCTTGCCAGATGGCCACACAGCCAGCACTGGGCCAGGCCAATGCCAGGAGCCAGGAGTTGCATCCGGGTCTCCCAGGTGAGTGCAGGGACTCAAATACTTGTGCCATCTTCCGCTGCTTTCCCCAGGCACATTAGCAGGGAGTGGGATTGGAAGCAGAGAAGCCAGGATATGAACAGCATCAGCCTCAGAGTCAAGTTTATTTGAAAAAAAATTTCAAACTAACAGCAGAAAACATGGGCAATTTTTTTTACCACCTTGGCTGTGCCCATGTATGGGGTACAATTGTTAGCGCTTTATATATGATAACTAATTTAATCCTCCCAACAACACTGGTTAGTAGACATGATCATGACCTCTGTTTTACAGGTGAGAAAACTGAGTGCAGACAGTGTCCCAGGCAGAGGGAAGTGCGCTCAGCCGTGGGGCTCGGGGTTTGTGCCCTCCACCATTACATTAATGCTGCTTCCACCGTGGCCCAACACAGGCAGTGGAAGCTTCCGATTCCAACAGCGCTACAAGTGAGGTTAGGAGAATCAGGAACAGGCAGGGAGACTTTGTGCAACATTTATTAAAGACGAGGCACTGAATTCTTCAATTACAAATCAACTACAAATGGACAACAAGAAGTCAAAAAAGAAAAAGACAAGCTGTTCACTCAAAGGAAACCCAGGTGGCCTTTTGCACTGTCATTCATCTTAAGGAAGAGCAAATTCAAACAATAAGATAGAATTATTACCCATTACATCGTCAAATATTGAGATGCTTAAATTAAGAACACCCAATGTTCTCACCAGTTAGAGGAAAAACAGACACACCCTGTTGTTGGAAATTATCAGTTGGTGAAAATTTAAAATGTAAATTTGGTGACATCCATCAAAAAATCTAACATATCTATCACCGACCCATTACATCCACTTCTAGATGTCTGGTCCCTACCTATGGAAGTGGCTGAAGATGCCTGCACATGACCCGGTGCACTGAATCAAGTGTCCCCAGCAGGGAAAATCAGCTCAGTGCAAATCAACCGGGCGTTCAACCTTTTTCTTTCACAAAGACTTCCTTAATAAAGAGCACCACATTTGGGCCGGTGCTGTGGCCCAGTAGGTCAATCCACTGCCTGGAGCGCCGGCATCCCATATGGGCACCGGTTCTAGTCCCTGCTGCTCCTCTTCTGATCCAGCTGTCTGCTGTGGTCTGGGAAAGTAGTAGAAGATGGCCCAAGTCCCTGGGCCTCTGCACCTGCATGGGAGACCTGGAAGACGCTCCTAGCTCCTGGCTTCATGTTGGCTCAGCTCAGCCCCGGCCGTTGCGGCCATTTGGGGAGTGAACCAACTGATGGAAGACCTTTCTCTGTATCACTCCCTCTCACTGTCTGTAACTCTACCACTCAAATAAATAAAATCTTAAAAAAAAATTGATTTACATTGTGGTGCAAGTTCCTTATCTTGCTGTGAAATAGCACTTTGAGAGTCCCTAGTTTATAACTAAAAATTGAAAATAACCCAAGTGTTCATCAATGGAGTATTTGCTAGATAAATTGCAGTAGATCCCCAAATAAAATCGTATGTATTCATTTAAAATAATGAAATCCACATATATTGATATACATGTGATGGATGGGGGAATGGATATAATAATTAGTGCAAGATGGAAAAGCACGCATTTTCAAGTTCCTGGAAGCACGTGAGACATTGCTGAACATGATTCGCTTTGAGATGTGAGACAGAGAGTGTGGAGACGTGGAATGTGGTTATTTGTTTATTTTATTGTTTTTACCTTGTGCCCTTCTACACTGTTTAAATTTTTATGCAACTAACATAAGTGATACTTATAATTCTTTAAAATGCTAACTACATTTTATGATTTTGCTTACATATCAAGCATTCCAGCCAGATTAGACTTATTTCCAGAAACTGATTTTGGGCTGAAATTTGTTTTTGAACATTTATTGAGGCCGTCTTTACTCAGGGTGGATTTCTATAGAACCATTTGTGTTAGATGTAAATACATAGCAGCTTGTTTTTCCAAACTCAGAAATCTGTTTTTCTTACCTTAAAAATAAAAAGTTTTTGAGGCCAGCATTGTGAAGTAGCAGCTACAGCTGCCGCCTGCAAACTGGCATCCCATATGGGAGCTCGTTCAGGTCTCGGCCACTCCACTTTGGATCCAACTCCCTGCTAGTGTGCCTGGAAAGGCAGCAGAAGATGGCCCAAGTGCTTGGGCCCCTGCACCCATGTGGGAGACCTGGATGAAGCTCCTGGCTCCAGGCTTCAGCTTGGCCCAGGCCTGGTCGTTGCGGCCATTTGGAGAGTGAATCAGTGGATGGAAGACTGGTTTTCTCTTTCTCTCGAACTCTGCCTTTCAAATAAATAAAAATAACTTTTAATTGATTTTTTAAAATTTTTAAAGAAAAGTTTACTGGGGCCAGCGTTGTGGCACAGCGGGTTAACCTGCCACCCACAACACCAGCATCTCATATGAGCACGGGTTCGAGTCCTGACTGCTCCACTTCGGGTCCAGCTCTCTGCTAATGACACTGGGAAAACAACAGAAAATGCCCCAAGTGCTTGGGTCCCTGTCACCCCCATGAGAGAACTGGATGGAGTTCCAGTCCAGGCTCTTGGCTTCTACATAGCCCAGGCTGGGTCATTGTGGTCATCAGGGGAGAGAAGCAGCAGATAGCTCAATCTAATTCTGCCTTTCAAATAAATAAACAAATCTGATACAAAGTTCATTATGACTAATGCACACGTCCCCCAAACCAAATTTTCAGTTCATCTGCAACATGGGTCTCAGAAGCTCCAAGAGGTGTATTTGAAATTCTGTCCAGGGGGTGTGACAATCGGACATCTAGTTCTGATCATATTTGTTGCAAGGCAATATAGGACAAGAAACTGTTGTTCTGAAGGTCCTAAATCAGGGAGACCAGGACAAGTGCTATGACAATACTGGACCATTGAAAGGTCTGTGTGTTTTCAAGGAAACCCCAACTCAGAGTGCTGAAAGGTGTGGAACATTCATCGTCCTTACCACCAGCTCAGTGCTGTGCAGCGTGCAAAGCACTTTGACATCTCACTGCAAACTTGAGACAGACCTTTGGAGAAAGTCCATTCCATGGATCTAACTTTATTGATGCAAACACTGGGCAGATATGACTTTTTTTTTTCCCCCTCAAAGTCTCTAAAGAGGAAAGTGGCAGAGGTGCCAGGATGAGTTCTTAGCTACACTCCACACTGCCTCCCACATGGCCCATCTCCACCACCCAGCCAGAAGGGTCTGGTCCGCTTGCTCTTAGGCGCTGCGTTTATTTGTACGACATGAGATGCCATGGAGCTGGATGAGTTCACAAGCAGACCACGGCTGTTGCCACTGTTTGTTAAACTCTGCTGCTTGGAGCAGGCAGAAGCCAGAAGTTGGAGATTCTTTCTAGGCATCTACAGCCCCATGCATGACAAGTAGAGGGAAAAGAAATTGTTTATCCTAAAGAAGGAAGTTACGGCATGCAATGTCTTTTCTTTTCTTTTTTTAAAGATTTATTTATTTATCTGAAAGTCAGAGTTACACAGAGAGAGGAGAGGCAAAGAGAGAGAGAGAGAGAGAGAGAGAGAGAGAGAGAGAGAGAGAGAGAGATTGATTCCATTCGCTGGTTCACTCCTCAATTGACTGCAATGGCCGGAGCTGCACGGATCCAAAGCCAAGAGCCAGAGACCTCCTCTGGGTCTCCCATGCGGGTGTAGGGGCCCAAGGACTTGGACCATCTTCTACTGCTTTCCAAGGCCACAACAGAGAGCTGGATCGGAAGTGGAGCAGCCGAGACTTGAACTGGCGCCCATATGGGATGTTGGCCCTACAGGCAGTAGCTTTACCTGCTAAGCCACAGTGCCAGCCACATGCTGTGTTTTCGATCAGTCTGTCTGTCCTTCCTAACATTTGCTCTGCTTTATGCTTCCTCCAGGAAGTTCAAAGTGATGTTAATAGAATGGTCATCTCTGAAGTTCTTTCTAACGAATTTCATGGCAGCCTTTCATGTCTGACACCTTTGCCTTCCAGAGCTCTCCATTAAGTGACTCACGGCTGGGGTGGACATTGTGGTACAGTGGGTTAAGCCACCACTTGGGACACCTGCATCCTTTATCAGAGTGCCTGGTTCAAGTCCCAGATACTCTGCTTCCAAGCCAGCTCCCCAGTAACGTGCCTGGGAAAACACCAGTTGATGGCTCAAGTATTTGAGTCCCTGCCACCCATGTGGGAGACCCATATGGAGTTCATGGCTCCTGGCTTTGGCCTGGCCCAATCTGGTTGTTGTGGCTAGTAGGTGAGTGAACCAATGGATGGAATATCTTTCTCTCTCTCTCTCTCACCTTCTCTGTCACTCTGTCTTCCAACTAAATAAATCTCAAAAAAGATTAACATAAATGACTCATATTCCATTGATATTTTTACTTTCTTGTATATAACTCCTATATACAGGAGTTATAATTATGTGATAATACCAACAAGTTACTAAACACCTCTTATCTGCCAGGGCACTGTGGTAGGTGCTTTATAAATCCTTATGTTAGCTCAAGCTTCTAGCAGGCTCCACTAGGTGGACTGTCTAGTTCACGGCCAAGGATTTCTCTCTAGTACCAAGTGCTCTGGTGAGGATGCTAATTGTATTAGCTACTGAAAGGTATTTAGTGAATGTGCTCAATTGAAAGTTGTGTATTTTAATAGTCACATCACACTCTCTTTTCGTCAGCTCTCCAAGGTGGTTGGTGGTCTGCGGTGATGAAATTCAAAACCCAGTAGAGACCCAGGGCCCCCGCATCACACCCCTCACCCACCAAGCAGAATCCCGGCACATAATGCACCCCCTGTGTCCTAGGGCTTCCTCCACCTGCTCACCTCCCAAAGGAAAACAAAACCCAGAGGATCGTTGAGGTCTAGAAATGAACTTTTATTTTAAATCTGTCAAGAACTCCTGGCACGTCTTAATTTTATTAAAATGATTACATCTGGCAAAACAAAGGAGAGAGGTCACTCTCTTTCTCTACAACATAAATAACGAGTTAGAGCCTCCGCTGCTGACTCAGCATCGTGCGAGAGTCTTTGAAAGAACTTTAATTTCCAGAAAATGTTTAAAGCAGCAAAAGAAAAAATAAATTAAAAGTAATTGCAATGGCAGCTATTGCCAAGGATGTGCTAATTATAAAATCTTGATGTGTTTATACGCCAGACGACATGCTTTGGTATTTAAAAACAAAAATCATTTGAATTGTGGTCCTATACTGGCTTGTCATTTATAGTTCATAACACAAAACACATTTTTTGCTTTTTTTTCCAAAAAAAAAGATGACAAAAATGAATCATGACTAATTCAAACAAAATACAACCAGCAGTCACTCATCTAACGGAAAAATGTTAAAACAAAAACACTTTTATTATAATAATTCATACCGGAATAACTTACAATAGTATGAAAAAGACTGAAGTATTTGTCCTTAGTTTTCATTGACGTACTCACATTTTTGCAAAAATTGTTTTGTAAAGATTCCCAAGTGTTTTTTTTTTAACCATGAACTTCGAACTAGTTAAGGATCTAAACCAAAAACGCATACTTCATCTGTTCATACAGTCATAACTTACATATCTTGCTTTGCATTTACTGTCACTGCAAACAGCGATTTAGAAAACAAAGTAAAAATATATATGTACAAAATATTTTATATCAAATTATCTTCATTACACTAAATAAACCCATGCCCCCAAAGGGTATGATACATGAAAAAGTGACCTACACTTTATATCAAGACTGATGCTGTCCATGCATCAACTGCAGCAACCTTTGGTTTTAAAACCATTTTGCAAAGTAAAGACAAATGCTACCACAGGGCTGCACTACCAGTTCTTATTCACACTCAAAAAAATGTTTTCCAGTTTAAAAAAAAAAAAAACAATTTAAAAATAGATGACATACCCAGAAAAAAAATCTCACCATAAAAAAGCCCAATCCTTTTTATGTTTCTGTAGCACACGCACTCTGGTACAGTTGGCATTTCCACTGCGTATTCAAGTTTCAAGTCTTCCCAAGCTGATCAGAATAGTATTGTTTTATTGGAAAAGATCTTCTTCTGAGATTGATTATTCTCACTGAATGGTAGTCTAACTTAGAAACAAAACTCTCTTTCTCTGGATGCATGATTTCACTTAATTTTTACTTAAATATCCTCGTTGGCAAAACTCAGAGACTGCTCCAAGTTTTGCTTTCCATATGTTTTAAATTTAAAAATAAATTTTATGCATGTATATGTACTATTCGCATAGAGATACATTTCTTTCATTGTCTTGTTCTCATTGCAATACAAATCGTCCACCAGCAATTATAATTTGAAATGAACCAAACAAAAAAAGTTTTTAGTCATTCCATATGAAAAACAGTTTTCTCTTCACAGAAAAAATACTGAACTCTTAATGCAAACAAGGTTACAAGTTTTAAAAGTAAACTCACTCTTTTTTTTTTTTTTTTTTAAACTTCAGCCAACCTTGAGAGAGTGAAAATCCAAATCAATTCTACTGGACATTGTGCTTAAAAACAGCGTTGCTGGTCACCACGTATTCACTGCAGTTTTAAATTCATTTGCAGGAATCAACTTTTAAATGCACACATTATGCCGCTCGCAGTGCCCCTGCATTGTGGAAGTTGCGATAGATCAGATCTGCAGGCTAAGGACATGTGCATAAAATTCTCACTGTCCCTCTGAAAGACGCAGTGTCGAAATCTGGAAAGAGCATTCCATGTGGGCTGCACCGATTTCCAAGTTCCAACGTGTGCACTACCGAATATGCTCACAGGGCTTCTAGCAACTCTGGTTCCAGTCCTGGAAGAGTTAGGTCCGTCTCGGCTTGATGCACGCAGCCTAACCACCATCTGGGGTTGGCATGTGAGACACAGCCGTCCCACTCTGCCCACGCTGGTGCTGACTTTCGGGAAATAAGGCACTTACTGTAATGGTAAGACAGGCGTTTTATGCATAGTTTGAGTAACATAAAATAAGTTAATACTTTCGATTACAATGAGGTTTTTTTTTTATAATTTATATGTCTTTTATAGAAGCAACTAAATGATATACTTAGGGTAATTAAAAAGAGGAAGAGGTTTGCAAGAGAGTCATTTGCACCCCAGCTTCAGCTCTTAAGGACGAGGACGGCAGAGAAGGCAGGGACAGGATCTGAGAGTGACAAGCCCTTAGAACTGCGGCACCAGGGGGACCCTGACCGTCTTGACTTCCGCTATATGGGATGACTTCTGGATGATGCAGCTGGCGGTCCCTTGCAGAGTGTCCTTCCCTTGGGCCAGGTTTGTGAGAGCCATGGCTGCATTGATCTCCTTCCAATACGTGTCGTCCTTGTTCGGCCGCGTTCTGTTAGCTGCGCTGGATTTAAGCAGAACGGAGAGAGAACCATCAGATTCCCTGCAGCTGGCACCAAGAATGTCATCCTTGCAAAGCACAAATGGCAAAGGAAAACAATTTGTCTCACCCGTCACCCTTGTTGGATCCATTTTCTGGAGTGTCTGTGAAGAGAAGCAAATATTCAATTACTTTTTTGTTTTTCCTTTTCTTGGTTTTCATCTCAATAGTTGCACTAGTAATGACCAGGAATAAATGCGCATTAGGACAAACGGTGGGTAACTGCTTTTTTTTTTTTTTTTACAAAGAGAAGGCATTTTATATTGATGGATTTTTTTTTTCTGCTAAGAAGCAGGAGGAAGGCCGGCGCCGTGGCTCAACAGGCTAATCCTCCGCCTTGCGGCGCCGGCACACAGGGTTCTAGTCCCGGTCGGGGCGCCGGATTCTGTCCCGGTTGCCCCTCTTCCAGGCCAGCCCTCTGCTGTGGCCCGGGAGTGCAGTGGAGGATGGCCCAGGTGCTTGGGCCCTGCACCCCATGGGGAGACCAGGAAAAGCACCTGGCTCCTGGCTCCTGCCATCGGATGAGCGCAGTGCACCGGCCGCAGCGCGCCGTCCGCGGCGGCCATTGGAGGGTGAACCAACGGCAAAAGGAAGACCTTTCTCTCTGTCTCTCTCTCTCTCACTGTCCACTCTGCCTGTCAAAAATAAAAAATAAATAAATAAAAAATAAATAAATAAAAAAAAAAAGAAGCAGGAGGAAGACAAGAGTGGACAACAGAGAATGGCGTGTAGCTTTCGTAGACAGTCAAAAACCTGAGGTTCATTTGCTATGAGAAATCCCGCCACTGTAAACAAGAGGCAAACAGTACAAGGAAAAGATGCCGGGCTCTGGCCTTGTTGGACCACTCACCTGCTGCGTGGTTCTGGGCAGATGGCGAAGCTCCCTGGGGTCTGGGACTCCAGTTTGCTCTACTCCAAAGCAACTGAGTTTCTAGAACATCTTGGGGTGACTCTGGCTCCAGATGCCATGGGAACCATCCCTTCATTTCAGAGAAAGCACTGGCAAACCGCTCCACTGGGTCGGTTAGCAGGTGGAGCAGGTGGACCTGTCTGCCAGCAATGCAGGGTTCCCTGGGGTAGGAGAGAGCTGGGGAGCAGTCTTCAGGCTCCCCAGCTCCCCACTGCTTTCCCCTACCCCAGCCCCGCCCGCAACTCGCTGCTGCAACAGGTGCAGTGGAAGAAGCATTATCAACTCCTTCTACACCCTGAAGACAAACCTCTCCCAATGCCACATAAATAGAAAGGTGAAAACAGGTTCTCTTTTTTTTCTTTTACAACTAAAAAAAAAAAAAACTATATATCCAAAGATTTCCTTGAAATGCAGAGGGAGAGAGAGAGAGAGAGAGAGAGAGAGAGAGATCTCCCATCTGCTGGTCACTCCCCAAATGCCTGCCAACAACTGGGGCTGAGCCAGGCCATAGCAGAGAGCTGGATGGGAAGAGGAGCAGCCAGGACTCAAACTGGCGCCCATATGGGATGCCAGTACTGCAGGTGGTGACTTTACCCACTATGCCACAGTGCCGGCCCCTAGGGTGCACACTATTAGCAGGAAGCTGGAATCCAGAGCCAAGCCAGGACTTGAACCAGGCACCCCAACATGGGACACAGGCATCCCAAGAGGAGTCTTAACCACTGGGCTGAACTCCAGCCAGCCCTGGAAGCAAGATCTTGATCTGTGTTTGATTCCTTTGGGTAACTTTTGTCCTAGAGAATTTGGTGGGAGAAACAGCTAGGGACACACTGGAAAGAAAGATGTGTAAGGGTGAGAGGGACTACCCGTGTGATCCAAGAAGGGGTAGGGCTGGCAGACTCCAAAGCCAGCCAAGGGTTAGGTCCCTGCCACCATCACCGTGGTCATCCACACAGCAGTGACCTTTGGCGAGGAGTGAAGGAGGCACTGTGCCTCCCCCGGGGAAGCACAGAAAATACTACGTCTCCAGTCATGCCCTTTGGAAAAATCCTTCCACCTTCCTTTTGTTCTCCCAACCCAATCTCTCCCAAGGCAGGCTTTTCCTTCCGCTGCGCACAGGGCTAGCTACGGAGCACAGATAGCACTTTCTGAGCCGGGCTCCAAGAGTTACAGAACGATTAAGACAGGAGGAGAGCAATGTCAGTGTGATCACAGGCCCAGGGCACTCAAGAAGGTTCCAGTCAAATCCGTGCACGCGAGGGTTCTTTAAAAACCTCGGGGGTAGAATCTATGCAGGACTTTTTTTTTTTTTTTTTTTTTGCACCAGAATAAACTTAATCTTCCAATTCCAGGCTTCCAGGATCTTTCAGAAGACCCCTTCATACAATGCAACCAGAGTCCTGTCTCCTAGGGAAGAGATAGTCATTACAGAGAAAATTGTTACAGGTCCGTGTAGACGAGGACAGGAAAGCCTGCTAAGCTATCCTGGGTGGAGGCTTGCAGTGTAGACTGTGAGACAATAACCGGGCACTGCGAGCTCTTTCCACTATCTTTTCTTCGAGGGATCCAGGGAACTTTAGGAAAAACACGGAGAACCAGTGAGTCTTTACATCAGTGTTTACTGATGTCCACTCTGGCCCCTTCCAGACTAGCGTGGGCATACGAGGTTACCTCCGCTGCTTCTGGTAATTATGGAAATATAAAAAGTACTCTATCGGAGGACAAGGCGATAACATTTTGTTCCCAGAACTCTGACAGCCCTTACAAAGCACTTCCTCTATGCCTGGCTGTGTGCTAAGTACTTTTGCGTTTTAACTTATTTAGTATCCATGGCCTTGACCGTGGCTAGCTAAGTCATTCCTTGTTGAGTACTGTCATCTATATCAGTCTTTACACCAGGAACGACAGGGACAAGGTGCTACCAGGACAGAGAACAAGTTGGGAAGCAAAACCAGCATCATTGGACACTTTACAGAGAAAGAGAGAGAGAGAGAAAAAAAAGTTGCCTGCAAATTTCAACGATTCCATTGCCAAAGTGAAGCAATAGGTTATGGAGATATTTGCCCAATGGAAAGGCTTGGCAAAAAGAGAGCCAAGTTTCTTTCTTTCTTTCTTTTTTAAAAATATTTATGTATTTATTTGAAAGAGTTACACAGAGAGCGAAGAAGAGGTAGAGAGAGACAGAGAGAGATCTTCCATCCACTGGTTCCCTCCCCAGTTGGCTGCAACGGCCGGAGCTGTGCCGATCTGAAGCAGGCGCCAGGAGCTTCCTCCAGGTCTTCCCTTGTCGGTGTAGGAGCCCAAGGACTTAGGCCATAGCACTTTCCCAGGCCATAGCAGAGAGCTGGATCAGAAGTGGAGCAGCCAGGACTCGAACTGGCATGCATATGGGATGCCGGCACTGCAGACAGCAGCTTTACCCACTATGCCACAGCGCCAGCCCCAGCCAAGTTTCATACACATTAAATGATATTAAGGAAATCACGTAACACAATGTAGAAAATAAAACATATAAACTGACACTCAATCTCAGAGGGGTAACTGCACTGAAGGGAGCCCCTCGAACATGCAGTGCGTGCAACCAGCTCCAGAGACATAGAAATGCCAGCAGTGCCTGCCTGCAGCCCCCGTGTGCATTCCCCGGGCGGGAGGGCTTGTCAAGTGCATGTGAGAAGTGACCTTGCACGCCTTGCAGCCCCAGCAAGGCCTGGATGGGGCTGGCTGTGCCTGTGGTTGACTCCTTGAACTTGTTCCACGGGGAGAGAAACCCGTTGACTGCAGCCAACTGTGAAATTAAAGGTTCTGCTTGCTCTCTGGGTGGAGGTGATTCCCACTCTGGTGCCCAGGAAAATACCTTTGAAGTGTAAGAGACCAACTCCAGGTCCGTTGGGTATTGGGCAGGTTTGTGAACTGTAACAATGTACCCGGCGGGGTCATTCCTTACTGCCAGAGAATGGGCGCCTCCTTTGTCCTTGGATGCAAGCTAGGCTCCTTGCCAGGAACAGGAGGAAAAGCTGCCCAAAAAAGTAACCCGAAGCAACATTTTGCTCCCTTATGAATAGTCATTGCTGAAGGGGCAAGTAACAAAACTCCACGTCAGAGACTTCAGACCCACAAGAAAAAGCTGACTCCAATTCCCTATTTTCTGGGTGGCGGGGTGTGTGTGTGTGTCTGTCTGCTAGCCCCCATCGTGGTGGGCTGCCCGCTGTCACTCCAGGATATCACCCATCCGAGAGTCACCTCCTGCCGTGCTGTCACTTCCCAGAGGCAGCAGCAACAGCAGACAGCACACAGGAGCCCTTTTAGGGTGAAATGTGTGTGTGTGTGCGTGCGATTTGTAGGAAAGCGAGCGCTCCAAAGATCTGCTAGTTTGGGGCGCTGTTTTCCTGTGATGCTCAAAGGACATCTGGGAAAATGTCCCAATTATTTTAGAGAATTGATACCGTTTGCAGAGAACTCCAGAAAAAAAACTGACAATATACTCATTTTATGAAATGGTTGCAGAGAATGGGGTCATGCCTTCTTCCCATGCCTTCTTCCCGTGCTGTTTGTCCTTCAAAGTAACAACTCACTGGCTCTTAACCTGCTTAGACTGTGATGTTTCTTTGCAGGCCACCCTTGGTATTTAAGGAGCAGGTGTGTTTATCATTGCCCATCACCCAGCGGTCATGGGGCTCATGCCTCTGGCTACTCATGGCCAACAGGAGGTCTGGAGCCTGGTCCCCTCCAGATGCGGCACCCAGTGGCACCACAATGTGACAGCAGAAGGATTCTGAATGCTGTGCACGAGAGGGCACTGGGCAGCCGGCACTGACTCCTGGGTGCAGTTCATAGCACACACAGGGCTCGGCCCGACTGCCCCCTACGTGGCTGCAAAGTAGCTTGGCTGGGCTGCCATACGTTTTTAGATTCTAAGCCTCCAAAAACCAGGTCCTCTGGCAATTACCATAAAAAGCAACTGGTTGGCAGGAACAAAGCACTGAACCAGCCAACAGAGTGTGTTTTAAGATCCCCCCCCCCCCCCCAAAAAAAAAGAAGTGCAGAGTTAGGGAAATCTTGGACTCTGTAAAAACCCAAACCATGTTGAAACTGAAAATGGGGCTACCCTCAGTTTGGACATGTGTTTTCTTATAAAGTTAAGTAGAGAAACAATTATACTGAAAACCCAGTTCTGTTGCAACTTGCAAACAGAGCAGCCCAGAGCTG
This sequence comes from Sylvilagus floridanus, assembly GCA_949820135.1. Lineage (NCBI taxonomy): Eukaryota > Metazoa > Chordata > Mammalia > Lagomorpha > Leporidae > Sylvilagus > Sylvilagus floridanus. The sequence goes on along the minus strand of OX463240.1, from coordinate 17,251,268 downwards.
TGTGGATGAAATGTCCTTCCAATTTCGATAAAAGCAATTCAGGAGCACACGAAATCTGATATATAATATCTGTGGCCTAAAGAGAGACCAAAATAGGGCCAAATTCCATTCTCTGAGAGCTTTTTTCTTTTCAAATTTAATCAATAAACCCCAAAATTAGGAATGTTTTAAGCCTTCCCCTAAAAACTACTCGCATCACTGAAATGTAAATGCAGTTAAGTAAGATTAAGAGTACGAGTAATTTTTTTTTAAACGAAATAATCGGAAAATCATGTTGTATATTTTTTTTTTTAAGGATTTCTTTCTTGGCTTGGTGTGCCGAGTGGCCTCTGGAGAAGTTCTTTTTTTTTTTTTTTGACAGGCAGAGTGGACAGTGAGAGAGACAGAGAGAAAGGTCTTCCTTTGCCGTTGGTTCACCCTCCAATGGCTGCTGCGCTGCAGCTGGCGCACCGCACTGATCTGAAGCCAGGAGCCAGGTGCTTCCTCCTGGTCTCCCATGGGGTGCAGGGCCCAAGCACTTGGGCCATCCTCCACTGCACTCCTGGGCCACAGCAGAGGGCTGGCCTGGAAGAGGGGCAACCGGGACAGAATCCGGTGCCCCGACCAGGACTAGAACCCGGTGTGCCAGCGGAGGATTAGCCTAGTGAGCCACAGAGCTGGCTGTATATATTTTTTTAATTAAAATAGAAAGAGGACAAGGGATGGAGGTCCCTAAGGCACCGCAGCCCTAGGAAGAAAATGAAAGGTACAGTCTGCCTCTGGATTCACAGCTCTGATTCAACCACCTACAGACTGGAGACATTAGAGGAAAAACAGGGGCCCTGGGTTAAGCCACCACCTGTGATGCCAGCAGCCCATATGGACACTGGTTCAAGTCCTGGCTGCTCCACTTCCAATCCAGCTCCCTGCTAAGGTGCCTGGGAAAGCAGCAGCAGTTGGCCCAAGTGCTTGGGCTCTTGCACCCACATGGGAGACCCGGATGGAATTCCAGGCTCCCGGCTTCAGCCTGGCCTGGCCCTAACAACTCAACCATCTGAGGAGTGAACCAGTGGATGTAGCAGACTGGAGGATGCGTGAAGATGCTGTGCAAACCACGGAGACACAGAGGCTGACGGTATTCATCCCAGCCACCAGACTGTCCGTGCAAAGAAATGAAAAACCTGTGAGCTGTGACAGTGATCAAGGTAGGCCAGGACCCCAGACGCCTGGACACTGCTCTGTGGGTGGCTTCCAGGTGACAGGCGACATGCACAGTCAGAGCACAGTGGGCTTCAGCTCTCAGAGGGCGAGGCCAGTGCCTAGAGTCATTCACACACGTGAGACGGCTGAGGCAAAGAACGGGACTCCACTGAGTGGGGCAGCACAAAACCTCACTACAGAACCAGGCCATTGCCACTGCCTCTGTCGCCTTCCCCAAGAGGGGACTTGGAAAAGTTTGTGGGAAATGAAATGAAAAGAGAAATTTATTTTGGTGCAAAATAAAACAAATTGAAATCCATGCCTTATTTTCTCCTAGGAAGTGTGAGCAATCACAGACACACCTGCTTAGATGGCCCCAACAGAGGAAGCCCCGCTTTGTTTCCCCTCCCCCACCCCCCTAGACTGGTTTCAGTGTAACCTCACATTTCTTCCCTTTTCAACAGAGCATCTGTTTTTCTCTAGTAAGAACAACACAGTTGCACTGCAGAAAATGAACAGAAAAGTGTAATAGAAAGCGAAAGGAATTTAGGGATAACTGAGATTATCCTTGGATTTAGGGCCTTTGGAACAAGCATTGCATGTATTTTTCAAATGCAGCTTCTTTAGGGTAGGTGTTATGGTGCAGCTGGTTTAGCAGCGGCTTGGGATGCCTGCGACCCATGTAGGAGTGCCTGGCTAAGTCCCGCCTACTCCACTTCAGATCCAGCTTCCTGCTGATGTGCTTGGGAAGCAGCAAATCATGACTCAAGTCCTTGGGCCCCTGCTACTCACATGGGAGACCCAGCTGGAATTCTAGCTTCCTGGCTTTGGCCCTGGCTCCACCCTGGCTGCTGTTGTCATTTGGGGAGTGAACCAGTGGATAGATGCCCTGGTTCGTTCTCTCTCTCTCTCCCCGTCTTTCAGATAAGCAAATAAACGTTAATGTTTTTAATGGTGTTTCCTCTGCACACGTATAACAGTCATATCCTCTTATGATAGGTAAGATAATCATCTACGGTTTGGCCTTCCCTGGTGTGACATGGGTTTTGTCTATGAGATAGAAACAGCTTCAAAGAATTCAAACCCCAGCTCCATCCAATTTAAACCTGCCTACTGAGGAAGGTAAGTGTTCTGGAAGGTTTGCCTTTAAAAACAGCAATTGCTAACATGGACTGAATGCTTATTCTTGTGCCAGGCGCTATGCCAAGAAGTCTGCACATGTTATCTGGTTAAATGCACACAGTGACTCTGTCAGCCAGCTCACAGATGTCTACCAGTGACACTGTCACTTAGGCCCAGGAAGTCGCAAGGGATGCAGGGGAAGGACCTATGAGACTCAGCGCCAGGTCAGTTTGCAGCCGAAGGCTGTTTTTTTTTTTCCAATGTTTATTTATTTTTACTTGTTTGAAAGACGGGGCGGGTACTGCAGTGCAGCGGGTTAAACCACTGCTTGCAATGCCGGCATCCTAGATGGACGTTGGTTCAAGTCCTGGCTGTTCCATTTCTAATCCAGCTCCCTGCTAATGTGACTGGGAGAAACAGTGTCCCAAGAGCTTGGGCCCCTGCCACCTACATGGGTGCCTAAGGTGAAGCTCCTGGATCCTGGTCCTTGTGGCTATCTGGGGAGTGAACCAGGGGATGGACGACGTCTCGTGTCTCTCCCTCTCTCCCTCTGTCACCATGCCTTTCAAATAAATAAATAAATAAATGAATAAATCGTAAAAAGAAAGAAAGAGAGAGAGAGAGAGAGAGAGATCCTCCACCTTTGGCTCACTCCCCTAATGGCCACAAGAGCCAGGGCTGTACCAGGCCAAAGCCAGGAGCCTAGAACTCCAGCTGGGTCTCCTATGTGAAGTGGTAAGGACTCAAGGACTTAGCCAGCACCTGCTGCCTCCCGGGATATGCATCAGCAGAGAGCTGGGTTGGAAGTGGAGTAACAAAGGCTTGAACCCAGGGAGTTGGGTATAGGATGCTGGCGTTCCAAGCAGCAGCTTAACTCACTGCACCACCATGCCTGGTCCAAAGGTGCTACTTTTAAGCACTGCATTCTGTACGTGGACAGAGCCATGCAATGACTATACCAAGACCTGGTTCACGATTCACTTTGGAAGCTCGTGCAATGATAACTATCTTCCTTTCTAAATATTTATTCATTTATTTGAGAGGTAGAGTTAAAGACAGAGAGATGGAGAGACAGAAAGAAAGGTCTTTCATCTGTTGATTCACTCCCCATATGGCCGAAAAGGCTGGAGCTGTGCCGATCCAAAGCCAGGAGCCACGAGCTTCTTCCAGGTCTCCCACGTGGGTGCCAAGCACTTGGGCCATCTTCCAACTGCTTTCCCAGGCACATCAGCAGGGAGCTGGATCAGAAGTGGAGCTGCTGGGACTTGAACCAGTGCTGCAGGTGGAGGCTTAGCCTACTACGCCACAGCACTGGCCTCAATGATAACTGTTAAAAGTCTAATAATCTCTCTCTCTCTGTACTTTTTGTTGAATTCTATTTATTTTTTAAAATTTATTTTATTTGTTTGAAAGGCAGAGTTTCAGAGAGAGTGGGAGGAACAAAAAGAGAGAGATCTTCCAACCACTGATTCACTCTCCAAATGGCCACAATTCCTAAGGCTGGGTAAGGCTGAAGCCAGGAGCCAGGAGCTTCATCTGGGTCTCCTGCATAGGTGCAGGGGCCCAAGCACTTGGGCTGTCTTCTGTTGCTTTTTCAGATGCATTAGCAGGGAGCTGGATCAGAAGTGGAGCAGCTGGGACTCGAACCTGTGCCCACATGGGATGCTGGCACTGCAAGGGGTGGCTTAACCCGCTGCATCACAACACCAGCCACTTTGGAAGAATTTTCAAACCCAGGGATAAAAATAAATAGAAAGCAAAAACAAACAAACAAACAACAAACAAAAACCATTTTGCTGAACCTGATTTAATCTATAATATGAAAGAACCTGTCCAAATTGCAGAACAGGGCCCTTAAGAAGTGAGCTCTTGCGCTCTCCCTCACACTTTGATTTCGAGTGGCCACTTACTTAGCAGCTGTGATCTCCCAATATTTGCTGTTGATGGCCATAGCAGGGAGCTAGGAAACAGTCCTAGGGAGACGCTGCCACAAGGGCCTCTCGAGGAAATGTGTGTGACCCCTCTTTGAGATGCCTAAGAGAAATCATCCTAAGTGGCAGGTGCTCAATGCCCTGTGACACTCATGTGCTGACATCCGCCCACCAAAGTGAGTCGCACTTGACAGCCGGGGCTGCAAGGTGAGCTCGGGGGGGACTGTGCAGGGCACAAGAGTTACAGGCCTGGGTGCTGTGACACTAGACACAGGAGGGCTTGGGACATTTTCTCAAAAAGTATTTTATTTATTTGAAAAAGAGAGATAGAGATCTTCCATCGGCTGGTTGACTCCCCAAGTGCCTGCAACTTCTGGGGTCGGGCCAGGCCAAAGCCAGAAGCCAGGCCTCCTCCAGGGTTGGCAGGGGCCCAAGCACTTGCGCCATCACTGAGACAGGGAGCTGGGACGGGCAAAGGAGCTGAGAGTCTGTTAGCAGTCTCCTTGCTGCAGCCCTCTTCCATGGCGACCCAACATGGCTATGGGCTAGCACCTCCCCATCATGCACTGAGGCCAAGAGTTCACCACTGCACTGAAGCCCCGCCCCCAAATCAGCCTCATCTGTAGATTCCATCGGGGCACCAGCCGTGACAGATAAGGGGACGACCCTAACACTAGTTAAGACTGCAGCGTCCTGGTCTGAATGTGTGCTCTCTTTAAGTCCTGTCCTTCTTCTGGTACCTTATCTGTGTCTGCTCTGAATTCTCCTGTGGCAAGATGAGAACTGCAATTAATCTAGCTGGGGACTCTATCTGGTGCGCATCAGCAGGAAGCTAGACTCAGGAGCGGAGGTGGGACCTGAACCCGTGCACTCAGAAATGGGACTGCAGGTGTCCCAAGCAGTGTCTTAACCGCTATGCCAAACGTGCACCTGGGAAGCTTTGTAAATAGTGAGAGCTATAAGATGCAACCCACGTTGTCTTCATGGATGGATCTAATTGCTTTCTCTTTTGCCAAATACCAGCTAAATTACTTATCCTGGGGTCTGCAAAGTTATTTCAGAGCTGGAAGAAAAAACAAAGCTGGTGTTTCCTGCAGCCATGGTTTCCCCATCTGGCCAAGGACTAACTCCTGCTTCCTGCAACCTCTCGGGTGGGCTCCCAACCACCCCATGATGGCTGGTGCTGCCCACCTGTCCTAGATCCACAGCAGCCCAACCCGCAGCTGCCTGTCAGTGCCTCGTGTCCACGAGGTCCTGCAAAAATAATAACTGGATGCTGCTGGCCTCTGCTTTGCACCATGAGTGACCAACTCCCTGGTCAGGATGGGCACGTGCCAGCAACTCAGAGCTTTCAAAGCGGGTCATATTTCCACGAATGACAACAACAGAACAACACCTAACCAATGCCACTTGTAGATCTGTCTATGGGCACTTAAAAAAAACCTCATGGAGAATTGGAAAGAAAAGATAGGTTAATTTAGTGCAAAAAATGTTTGAAACCCATACATAATTTTTTTTCTGAGTACATATTTTCTGTGAATGTTTTAGAGACCTCTTGCATGCAGGAATTTTTAAAAAAAATATTTGCATCAAAATGAACCAAAATTATAATTCTGTTTTCCATGAACTCTTTAAAATTCCCTGTAACAGTGGGACTGGGCTCTTATCCTATAGGGAGCCTGAGCCTTTTTAGCTTTTCCTTCTGACGCAGAGCACAGGGTCTTCAGGCTGGTGGCTCCTGATGCATTCCCTGTTGTGTCTGGGTTCTGGTAGAAGACATAGCTACTCTGCCTTCCTCTGTCTGGGGCTGGTGGGCCAGAGGTGCAGGAAGTGGGATTTGCAAGTTAAAAGTAACTTCTCAGAACAAACAGAATACCACCCAGTGATACTGTTTCAATTCACTTCCAACCTTTTTCTGGAAGCAAATGAAATATTCTGGATGCCAAATTAATTCTGCTGGGCCCTCTCTACCATGATTGCTCCTCTGTGATCTCCAAGGCTCCACCGTCCCCTTAGCCTGAAGTTTTCCATCTGAACTCTCTCTTTGAAGATCAAAATGCAGTCACACTCTATGGAGAAGACAGCAGCAGCGGGTGACCAGCCAGGGGGTCTGGAAACACTCAGTACTCTCGTGGCTGCTCCTGGCCCTTTGCCTGACTACCTCGGTGGTCTTCAGGGAGTCACAGAGGCAGCACAGTGCAAGAACTGGACACCTGCTCTCCCACCTACTATGTGCGTGCCCAAGGCATTGGCCCCTGCTGCACTTCTGTGCGCAGGGACGCGTGCAAACAGGGGGATAAGAGCAGCAGATTCCTGGGCCAGTAATCAGGACCACACATCTCAGTGTCTCATACACACTTACCCGACAGCCCGGGCACACATAACCAAGACTTTACGAGGGCACTTGTAAGTGCATGGGGGCCGGGTGGCCTGGGTTTGCGTCCTGACTCTGCTTCCGACTCCAGCTTCCTCCTGACACACACCTTGTGGGGCAGCAGGTGATGGCTCAAGTACTTGAGTCCATGCCGCCCACATGGGAGAGAGGGGTAGACTTCCTGGCTCCTGGCTTCAGCCTGGCCCGGCCCTTCGCTATTAAAATCACTTGGGGAATGAATCAGAACACACAAATACATAAATAAGACTGATAAGTTCATGGAAATGCATATTAGAAGGAAACTACACATGGATTCAAAATTTTTTGAAAAAAATAAATTTATCTTTTAATTATTTCCTTTCACTAATTTACTGAAGTGGCCTCACAGAAGTCCTTGTCCAAGAACAGAAAACAATTAGCCTCCTCTCTCACTATGTTTCTACATGTAGAAAATGCGCTGGAATGCAGTCACCAGAGAAGTTAGCATTGTTCAGGGATCGGAGCTATAACATGACAACCAAGAGGTAGAGACCTAATATTTTAACTCTGGCCAAAGCTCATCGGCTCCGATGAATGGATGAAGTGTGCCGAATCTATTACCTTCAAAAGCAAAACTGTGTTTCTGGTGATCCTCTGGTTAAAGTGCTGCCACCTGCCGAGAGAGTTCTGGAACACTGGGAAGGACTGTCCGCCCGCCCCAAGGGTCTCCTGGATTTCGTTACTGCGTTTTCTCAAAGGGAATACTGGAGATGTCTCTTTCATGAATGCCATGTCCAGACAACAGCTCAGAAAATGACTTCCTAGCTATGCACAGGTTACTGTTGTGAGTGCCTGTGTGTAGCAAGGAGTAGTCACCCTAAAAGCGACTCCCTCAGGTGCTGGCGATGTGGTATACAGCCAGTAAGGCTGCCGCCTGCGACACTGGCATCCCATATGGGCGCCGGTTAGAGTCCCGGCTGCTCCACTTTTCATCCAGCTCTCTGCTAATGGCCTGGGAAAGCAGCGGAGGATGGCCCAAGTGCTTGGACCCCTGCATCCACGTGGGAGACCCGGATGGAGCTCTTGGCTCCTGGCTTCGGCCTGACCAGGCCTGGCTGTAGTGGCTGATTGGAAAGTGAACCAGTGGATGGAAGATTCTCTCTCTCCCTCTCTCTCTCCCTCTCTTTCTCCCTCTCTCCCTGTAACTCTGCATTTCAAATGAATAAAGTAAAAATCTTTCTTTAAAAAAAGTCAATCTACAAAAAGACAGAAAAGCAGCTTCCTCAGAGGCCTACATTGTAACACAGTGGGAAAAGCCAATGCCTGTGACACTGGCATCCCGTATGGGGCTCAGTTTGTGTTCAGGCTGATGCGCTTCTGATCCAGCTCCCTGCGTATGGCCCGGGAAAAGCAGTGGAAGATGGTTCAAATGCTTGGGCCCCTGCTACACACATGGGAGACCCGGATGAAGTACCTGGTTTGTGACCATCTAGGGAGTGAACCAGTGGATCAAAGATATCTCTGTCTCTCTCCCTTTCTGTAGCTCTTTCAAATAAATAAATTAATCTTTGGAAAAAAAGAACAACTCCTTCCTCTTATGAGAGAGATATATAGAGAGAGGAATCTCCCCTCCACTGGTTCACTGCCTCAGTGTCTGCAATAGCCCAAGCAGGGCCAGGGTGAAGCCAGGAGCCCAGAACTCCATCCAGGTCTCCCACGTGGGTGGCAGGGGCCCAATGACTGGAGCATGGTCTGCTGCCTCCCAAGGTCTGGGATTTTTAGACATTTGTATTTCTTCATTTTCATTTCATTTGCGAGACCAGAGAGGGGTCACAGCAGTCCTTTTTAAACGCAAGTCGGTCCACAGGTTCTAAAGCCTGGATGCATCTATAAAGTCTGCTTTTTAGCGAAACCTTAATCTTGTCCTCACCCCCCTGCAATCGATGCTCATCCTCCACGCTCTCCAACAGCATGAAGGCCGGTCCTCCCGGGATCTATTCTACAGCTGCTACACTGCCTTTCTCCAAGCTGACTTGTTTAATAAATATGCAGCCGACGGGCGTTAGGCTGTAGAGTACTGATACGACTCCGCTCAGCAGAAAGGCCAGCAATGGAAAAAAACTGTGCATTTATAATCATCAAGGAGTTGGCTGGGAAGGCTGGCTCCATCCATGCAGTTTCAGACTCCTCAGTATCTCTGAACGACCATCAAAAAGTACTTTCCCTTTGATACATGAACTGCAGTGTATCTTTGCATTGGCTCACGCCATCGCCACACTTTTCAGATGCCTTGAATTATCATCAGTGACCCTGCAGACTAGGAGGGGCTCTTGGTGTGAAACCTGTCTGGATGCATTAACACCCGAAATGACATGATAGAAAGAGAGGGCCTCCACAAGCTCTTGGCTGTTTCTGAAGAGCAAACGGTGGTTTCTCTACTCACAGTTCACTGCAAGTCTTGATTTATGCATTTTACACATACAATGAACACCATCGCCGCATCTTCCACATTTCAGATACACTCCAGTGGGTTTTTTTTATTTAATATTTATTTATTTATTTAAAAGACAGAGTCACAGAGGGGCAGAGGCAGAGAGAGGCAGACAGAGAGAGAGGTCTTCCGTCTGCTGGTTCACTCCCCAGATGGCTGCAATGGCCAGAGCTGTGCTGATCCAAAGCCAGGAGCCAGGAGCTTCTTCCAGGTCTCCCACATGGGTGCAGGGTCCCAAGAACTCGGGTCACCTTCCACTGCTTTCCACTGCTGGCTCAAAAGTGGAGCGGCTGGGACTCGAACCAGTGCCCATATGGGATGCCGGCACTGCAGGCGGCAGCTTTACCCTCTACGTCACCAGAGCACAAGTCCCTCCAGTGTTCTGAATAAGCTGGAACCTTGAATCTGTACTTGGGGGAAGTGGCATTGTGGCACCGTTGCTGCCTGTGACACCTGCATTCATATGAGCACCGCTGGAGTCCCTGCCTGCTCCACTTCCCATCCAGCTTCCTGCTAATGCACCTAGGGAAGCAGTGGAAGATGGCCCAAGTGCTTGGGCCTCTGCCACCCACATGGGAGACCCAAGATGAAGCTCCTGGCTCCTAGCTTTGGCCTGGCAGAGCCCTGCCATTGTAGCCAATTAAGCCAGGGGTCAGAATCTCTCCCTGTCTCTCTGTAACTCTGCCTTTCAAACGAACAAACACATCTTCAAAAGCAAAGAAATCCACACTGTTTGGCATGGCAGCGTTCCATCTTCAGGGGTTCTGTAATTTTGAATTCAGTAGCAGCACCGCGAGCCTAACAGGGGAGGAGGGTGAACTTGAAGGATTCCTGCTGAGGGGAGGAGGAGTTAGAAGAAACCGCACACAGAGGCGAGGGGGCGCCTGCCCCTGCATAGAAGACTGGGTCTGCAGGTGCCAAGGTAACCTGCTCTGCAGGGTCTCTCCTGATGCTTTCCAAACAAGGCACGCGAAGTAACTGCTCCCCAACCAGAAATACTGCTAGAAAGATGCACTCTGCATTCGGGAATGTACTCCCCAAACAAGCAGACACAAGGCGTCCAGAGAAAGAAAAGCCAGTCCCCTGGCTGAAATGAGGCCCGTGCCCCTGCTCCCAGAGGTAGAGTTCCTGCCTCCAGGCACAGGTTCCAACCAAGAAACCACAGGTGGGTGACAGGACAGCATTTGATCATGTTTCTTTGCTATTTACTTATTACACATGCACTTATTAGATTCCGATGGCATACAGACCCGATTCCTGTCTTTTCATCTGAATTAAGAACATGACGGCTCTTGTAGTGGTGTCGCCAGGTAAGCCACCGCCCGTAATGCTGGCACCTCATGTGGATGCTGGATTGATTGAGTTCTGGCTGCTCCACTTCCCATCCAGCTTCCTGCTAATGTGCCTGGGAAAGCAGAAGATGGTCCAAGTGCTTGGGGCCCTGCCACCCCCATGGGAGACCCCGATGGAGTTTCAGGTTCTTGGCTTGGGCTTGACCTAGTCCTGGCCATCGCAGCCATTTGAGGAGTGAACCAGCAGATGGAGGATCTCTCTGTCTCTGTCTCTCTCTGTAGCTGTCATCCCTGAGGTCTCTGACCCAGATCTTTAGGACCCTCAGGAAATAGGGCTCAGTTTCTTGGGGAGGGGGGAGCCTCTCAAAAGTGCAGGCTGCAGGATCCTCCTTGGAAGCTGTGATTGTTTAGGTCCCAGACACAACGGAGCAACCCGCACGGGAGTGAGCTGCCTGGGTGTTCTGATGCAGGTGGTGAGAGACACCCATGGGAGAAAACTGTCTGTCCTGGGCATCAGGAGGCGAGCTTGTAATGAAGAAGCAGGTGGGAATTCTGGGGTCTCCCCTTGCACCAGCACAAGGCATGAAAAAATTCACTACTACGTTCCTAGTACTGCAGCACAGGTCACACGGCAGTCTTTTTTATTTTTTTTAATATTTATCTATTTGAAAGGCAGAGAAACAGTGAGAGCAGAAGAGAAAGAGATATCTTCCATCTGCTGGTTCACTCCCCGAATGGCCACAATGGCTAGAGCTGGGCCAGGACGAAGCTAGGAGCCAGGAGCTTCTTCCAGGTCTCCCATATGGGTGCAGGGATCCAAACACTTGGGCTATCTTCTGCTGCTTTACCAGGTGCATCAGCAGGGTGCTGGATGGGAAACGGAGCAGACAGGACTCGAACCAGTGCCCATATGGGGTGCTGGCACTGCAGACAGAAGGTTAACCTTCTATGCCACAGCGCCAGCCCCCAAATATATACATATATATATACATATATATATATATATATATATTCTAATACATCTAGTTCTTGATTTGCATCTAGTACATTTAATGCATCTAATAGATCTAAATATTTTGCATTCGTGCAAATACAAACATTTTCCTAAGAAAATACTGAAAAAATACTGCTTGGGAGACCTGCATTCCATGACCAGAGTGCTTGCATTCAAATCCCAGCTCTGCGCATGTAATTGGGCCCCTGCCATGTACATGGGAGACCTGGACTGAGTTCTGGCTCCTGACTCTGGCCTGGCCCAGCCCCAGAGGATAAAATCCCTCTCTCTTTCTCTTTCTCAAATGAAGTTTTTCTAAAAGAGAAAATATTGTTTAGAAACGACTGACAAATGGTTGCCTCCACTTTAAAAACTTTTTCATTATCTGTCTTTGCTTAATCTTGGATAGGATACCACTAAAAATGCTTTTTGGAGGGAAAAAAATACCTCCCTTGATCTGTATTACTTCTGCCAACTTGTTAGAATTTACTGGGCTTTGACCTATCACTCAGTGCCATGACACATAGTTCAGGGACAGTCATTATTAGCATAAACTTGAGGATAGCAGAACCCAAGATTTTCAGTATACTCTACTCCAGAACAGTTCAGCATCGTCAACTCACTCTCCTCCTTCTAACTGCACTAGTTCTGGTCATAATACACCGTTATATGATCCACGTTTTCTGCTTTGAAAACGAGCCTGCTGGCCCAGCTTACTGCTGCTATGATGGAAGGCTTTATATTTTTCTAAATCTTCAATTTTTTTTTTAATCTTTCCTTTGGGAAAACAAGGTCACAAGGTACAATCCCCATGAGGTCATCAAAAGCTAATTATCCAGCTGAACACAGTATTTCTTTCTAGGGTAGGAAACCAAGTTTTTACTTTCGGTAAAAAATAAATAAGTAAATGGAGGTGAACTTAAGTTTCTGGGGCCTGTAGCAGAATATTTTATTCAGGGCTGCCTTGGAAAGAGCAGACCACGTTCTACTGTCCACTGACCTAGCGATCGGCTGTACAAACAGAGTATTTGGTTCTTTTTGGTCTGTTTTCTTTTCCATCCCCCTTAGGCTATCTCGGGTGCAAGGAGAACAGACCACCAACACAAACCACCAAAACTCCCCACTGTGGCAGAACACGGGGTGGGGGATGCAGTGTTGGACTGAACGGTGGAGGCGCACAGAGAGGGTCCTGTCGGGACCTGCTGGGGGCTTTGCCTTTGAACCTCAGAATGTCACAGCACCTGGAATCCAAATTCATGGCTTTGAACCTGAGTTCCCAGGGCAACGCAGGAGTGAGTGAGTTTTTGCAACAGCAGGTCCCCTTCCCTCTCACTCTCTTGTTTTTTGTTTGTTTAAGATGTATCCTATTTATTTGAAAGATAGAGTTACAGAGAGGGAGAGGGAGAGAGAGGAGAGAGAGAGAGAGAGAGAGAGAGAGAAGAGAGAGAGAGAGAAAGAGAGAAGTCTTTCATCTGCTGGTTCACTCCCCAAATGACCACATTGGCCAGAGCTAAGCTGATCCGAAGCCAGGAGCCAGGAGCTTCTTATGGGTCTCCCAGGCGGGTGCAGGGGCCCAAGGACTTGGGCCATCTTCTACTGCTTTCCCAGGCCATAGCAGAGAGCTGGATTGAAAAGTGAGCACCCAGGTTTCGAACTGGCATCCATATGGGATGCAGGCACTGCAGGCTAGGGCTTTAACCTGCTGAGCCACAGTACCAGCCCCATCCCTCACTCTCTTGTGCTCTCTGCCCCTTCTGTCTTCTGCCATGGGGTGCCGGGCACCTGTAGATGGGACTCCGCAGCCTTTGGAATGTGAGACAGAAATTTCTCTTCTTTATACATCACCTGGTCTGTGGTATCCTATTGTATTAGCACAAGGCGGGCTGAGGCAAGGACCAAAGTATTCACGGTGCCACCTCAAAGCCACCTAACAGGCCCAGCGACAGAGTCTGGGGTGTGGCTTTTGGAAGGGTGTCCTCAGAAAAGTGGGCTAAGATGACTCCTCTTCCAGACCACAAGGGTCCTGCTCTGCTGGGACCATCACACTCAGTGGATGGACAAGAATTAGACACAGGAGCTGGCGTTGTGGTGCAGCAGGTTAAGCCACTGTTCGGGGCTACTGGTATCCCTTATTACAGTGCCAGTTTGAGTCCTGGCTTCCAATCCAGCTCCCTGCTACTGCACCTGGGAAAGCAACAAAAGATAGGCCAAGTGCTTGGGTCCCTGCCACCCAAGAGGGAGACCCAGAAGATTCCTGGCTTCTGCCTGGCCCAGCCCTGGCTGTCAGTCATTTGAGGAATGAAACAGTGGACAGAAGCTCACTTGCTCACTCTCTTTCTCTGCCATTCAGATAAGTAAATCTTTTTTAAAAATCAGATGCAGCAAGTTTAAAACAGTGAGGCTCCATACCACAGTAAGAAATGGAAATATTCAGAATTTCTGAATTTCTGTGGGCATTACAAAGTTTTGCAAATATAGTACTTGAACACAAATAAAAGCATTATGAAGAAAGAAAGAGATGGGATCAATGAACAACAACAAAAAAAAAATCCAAAAACAGAGCTCAATGCCAACAAGGTAAGAAGGATGATTAGAAAGAGAAAAGTACTTGCAAAGCTATTTCGTGGAAATGCAAATAGTTATTTATTTGAAATAATAAATGGTGGCAGAGAAGGGAGGCGTGGAGAAAGAGAGAGAGTGCTTCTATTCGCTGGTTCCCTCCCCAGATGGCCGCAATGGCCAGGGCAGGGCCAGCTCAAAGCCAGGGGCCAGGAGCTCTCCTGAGCTCCCCCACGTGAGTGCAGGGGCCCCAGTACTTCAGGGCCATCATCTACTTCCTTTCCAGGAGCATCAGCAGGGAGCTGGATGGAACGCAGAGTAGCTGGGACTCGAACTGGTGCTCTGACATGGGACGCCAGCTTTGCAAGCAGTGGCTTACCCTGCTGTAACAAAATGCCAGTGGCTTCATAGACATTTAAATACCAAGGAAGGGCATGTTCCTGTGAGAGGTGTCACAGGCTGTTATAAATAACTAAGATATCTTAAGAAACGACAGATTCATTTTAGTCATTACAAGGTATTGATGTTGAGAAAGGGACGATGAACAGAACACATTTTTTGGAACAAAAGCTGTGCTCTGTTCTTTCCTACCCTTTGTCATATCTTTGGATGACTTTAAGGAAAAATGCATTTTAATAATGACTAAGAGTATACAATCTTACCAATTTTCAAATAAATGGGGGGAGAGAGAGAAAGAGAGAGAGAGGCAGAAGGCTGTGAAAAAAAAAAAAAAAGCAAGCAAGGAAAAGAAAAAAAAAGTATTTCCAGAATAAACCACATCCAGCCAGCCACACTTTTGGAGTCTGGTGATGGAACACACTCTAAAATACTCATGCTCGAAAGTGATTTAAAAATTAGATCTCCCAATTCTAAACTTTCTCCAGACAGACAGCCAGAAGGCCATGGTGAATGACAAGCAGAACCAGAGAGTAGTATTCTACAACGTACTCTACAAAACAGCCTGGCTCGCATGCACGGGAGTAAGCAGAGTACACATATTTTCGTCATAGAAGCACAAACAAATGGCTTTTTTTTCTTCGGTAGTAACAGCCAGGAAAATCATGAGTTCCGTGCAGCACTCCCAGGCTCTTGCAAGTGTGTGGCTTCCTCCCCTCCCTGCTAGCACGTGGAGGTTCTAGCTAGATTTGCACCGCTCTGTGGGAGGAAGCAAGAAGGGCTGGAATAGGCCAGCAATGGATTCAAGGGCAGGGAGGGCCCCAGAGCTGGAGACGCACCCCAGCTCCATGGTTCACGTCGGCTTCCACTGTTGCAGAGTCTCTCCAGTCAGATGTACCCTGTGTAATGGCCAGGAGAGCTGTGCCACCCTGTCGTACACACGGTCCCCACATGGGTCCCAACCCAAGGCACTTGAAAGCATCTACTGCACAGGCAAAGAGAGACGCCAGGCCACCCACAATGGCAGCTGGACCTGTTGACACCCTCACACCGACAAAGGACGCCACTGTTTCAGGCCCAGGGTGCTGCTTGGTTCCACAGCCCTGAGCCTAGGCAAGAAGAGGAGATGGGAGAGGAGACATGGTTATTAACAAAAGCCTTCCGGGGGGTGGGGGGTGGATTTTCTTACTTTCCAACCTCTAAGTAGCCAGATATGTTATCCACTTGGTTTTCAGCTTATTCGGTGTTTATAAAAACTCACCCTGTAAGACAGACATTTAACATATAGACTCCTGGCTAGACATGGAGAGGCACCAAGATACAAAATATTTTCAGACCGAAAAGAGCAAGGACTCTGTGTTTTCGTTGTGTTTCCAGGGAGGACTTAAAACATGAAGGCTGAGAGAGGATGAAGGGGCCCAGAGGTGAAAGGCTATCATTGAATGAGCTATTCACACGGCTAATCAGAGTCACCATGAAAATGACCTGCAGGCCTGGGGAAGGAGCATGTGGGCCACGATCGGGAAAAGATCGCTGCCTTCACACCAAAAAGGAAAGGAAGGAAAGAGACTCTGGTGGACCAGGCTGTGGCAGCATCTAGGTCATGCCAGGGGCTGGCACTGTGGCTTAGGTTACGCCTCCGCCCACAGCGCCAGCATCCCATGTGGGTGCTGCTTCGAGTCCTGGCTGCTCCACTTCCCATCCAGCTCTCTGCTGTGGCCTGGGAAAGCAGTAGAAGATGGCTCAAGTCCTTGGGCTCCTGCACCCATGTGGGAGACCAGGAAGCCGCTCCTGGCTCCTGGCTTCGGATGGGCCCAGCCCTGGCTGTTGCGGCCATTTGGGGAGTGAACCAGTGGATGGAAGACCTCTCTCTGTATCTCTCTCTCTGTCTCTGTAGCTCTGCCTCTCAAATAAATAATTTTTTTTTAAAAAAATGTCATTTCAGAATGGGGAGTCAGAGTTTAGGATGAGCAGAACAATTAATTACTCCAAAGGAAATCCAGGCAAACTTTAGTTATTAAGGCACAGAGAAGGAGAATAACCAATTAGTCTTTCAGAGTTCTAAAGCTGCTCTCTAGTGGCATGCATGCCTTTTTTTGGATTACTTTGAGTTGAATGTTCCTGTTTACCACTAACCAGAGTGAACTGTGTCATTTATGTAGCCACACCAAATTATTCTGACAGTCAGGTACACCCAAAAGAGAATGGATTTGGAACCAGGGTCACAGTCAGGTCTAAATCGCATATGGTTTGGGACAGCTTACATAACTTCTGGGTCCCTTTTTTCTGGGTCCTCATCTGTTGAAATAGATTTAATAGTGAATAGGGCTGGTGTTGTGATGTAGGGGATTAAACCGTCACCTGTGATGCCACCATCCCATAAAAGCGCTGGTCTCTGACCGGCACCATGGCTCAATAGGTTAATCCTCCGCCTAGCGGTGCCAGCACACTGGGTTCTAGTTCCAGTCGGGGCACCAGATTCTGTCCTGGTTGCCCCTCTTCCAGGCCAGCTCTCTGCTGTGGCCCGGGAGTGCGGTGGAGGATGGCCCAAGTGCTTGGGCCCTGCACCCCATGGGAGACCAGGAGAAGCACCTGGCTCCTGGCTTCAGATCAGCGTGGTGCGCTGGCCGCAGCATGCTGACCACGGCGGCCATTGGAGGGTGAACCAATGGCAAAGGAAGCCCTTTCTCTCTGTCTTTCTCACTGTCCACTCTGCCTGTCAAAAAAAAAAAAAAAAAAAAAGCGCTGGTCTGAGCCTAGACTGCTCCACTTCTGATCCATCTCTCTGCTAATGGCCTGGGAAAGCAGCAGAAGATGGCCCAAGTAGTTGGATCCCAGTCACCCACATGGGAGACGTGGGTGCAGTTCCAGGCTCCTGGCTTCAGTCTGGCTCAGCTGCAGCCATTGGAGCCACTGGAGAGTGAACCAGCAAATGGAAGATCTCTCTCTCTCTCTCTGCCTTTGACATAAATAAATCTTTTTCTCAAAAAAGAATAGTGAACAATTAGGACTGATGTGAAAATTAAAAATAATCATCGTGGCTGGCACCGCGCCTCAATAGGCTAATCCTCTGCCTGAGGCACTGGCACCCCGGGTTCTAGTCCCGGTTGCTCCTCTTCCAGGCCAGCTCTCTGCTGTGGCCCGGGAGTGCAGTGGAGGATGGCCCAAGTGCTTGGGCCCTCCACCCGCATGGGAGACCAGGAGAAGCACCTGGCACCTGGCTTCGGATCAGCGTGGTGCGCCGGCCGCAGCGCACGGGCTGCAGCAGCCATTGGAGGGTGAACCAATGGCAAAGGAAGACCTTTCTCTCTGTCTCTCTCTCTCTCACTGTCCATCATCGTGAGACACCAGGCGCCCACTCACACTCGAGGAGTCTCAGCAGTGTCAAGTCCACAAGTGCAAAGGCTGTTTCGCTGTGGCAGCAAACGTTTGGTGCATGTGGAAGACCAACCTTGGCGTGGGACAGATAACAAGCAACAAACAGCTCAGGACGGCTTGCCACTGAGTTGTGCAGCTAGGTCAAGTCACATGTCTGATGCTCACACGTCTGATGTTCAGGACCAGCATGTTTCTAAAGAGCAAGACTACACGCTGTGCAGGTGTCAGTTTTGCCAAGGCCTGCAGAAGGGCACTGGGTTGGTTCGTTGTGCTACTACATCTTCAGTGAGAGCGAGAGTGATCGCCCGAGAGCTACATCAGTACTCTTCACTGTGGGACTCGTGCATGTGACAGCTGTGGGGCCAAGGGGCTCACCCGTGCCCCCACTCAGTTGTCCGGGTAGGGCAGAGTCTTCTACTCGCTTGCAGAAAATGTTAAATGTGGAAGTCCTTCCTCAAGATTCAGTTTGTGGGAGAATGTTCTGGGAAGTTCCCAAATGTTAAAAGCTCTTTCTCTGATTTGCCAGTATGGGACATGCATCCTCAATTTGAAAATCCAACATCCTCAAAGCTCCAAAATCTGTAAGCTTTTGAGCACTGATCTGGTGCCACAAGTAGAAAATTCTAGACCAGGACACTTTGTTTTATGCACAGACTTATCTAAAATATTACTTAAAACTTCCCCCAGGCTTTATGCATAACAAATATGAATGAATTTGGTGATTAGATTTGGTTCTCATTTCCAAGATAGCTCATTAGGTCTATGCAAATGTTCCCAAATCCAAAACCTCAGACACTTTTGGTCCCAAAAATTTCTAATAAAAGATATTCAGGCCGCAAGAATCCTCCATGAAGGTCATCTGGTACACCTGTCCTTACAGAGGAAAAAGAAGCTTCTTACAGAATACACTACCTTACAGACTTCCACTGTACCACTACTACATCCTAAACCAGTGTCTGTCACCCTTCAGTTCTCAGACTGACAGGTGACAGAACATACAGATTACCCCAAATAGGCCTGAGGTTTTACAGACAGACCAACAATCACAAAAGCGCTTCCCACGGCCTCATCGAATGGGGCAAACACAGGATTTCCCTCAGAAGTTGTGTTTTGCTTGTCATCTTTGGATGCTTTGGTGGACAAAGTGCAACCACATGACTCTGCATCTGAGCTTATCCAGCAGAAAACCAAATTGTCTTTTTCTGTGTGTCATATGGAAAACTGTGGACACAGAATCTTGCCTCTCACTCCTGTTTTTTTTTTTTCTTCTTTTTTTTGGTAGAATTGAGGCCCAAGTCGCCTTCATGGAATTCGTGGTGAGAGTGACAGTATTTCCACCAAGCCTTTTGCAAGCCATGCACGTGCAGTGTATCTCCCTTTCTCCTGAGCACTTAACGTGATTTACAATGTGGAAACAGATTCAGGAAGGCCAACTGACAGCTCCAAGGTCAGTCTGTTAGCACACGCAGGGGCTGGTACTAGAAGTCCATCGTCTCATTTCAAGTGCAACAGAATTTCCCCTATATGTTGTCTCCCTGTATTCGCAGGTTCACTGGTTCACTCTGCAAGCATGTGCATGCTACGCACTAGCAACCACGACGGGCCCTAGAGATGCAAATGGCAAATGGCTCTCCTCCCTGAAGAAGCTCACAGTGAACTAATGACAACAGCTCATGACTGCTAGAGAGAGGAGTGTCGGGCAAGATGCCCTTTGGGGCAGGTGCCTCCAGCAGTCAGCCGCTTCCTCCATTGGTGCCAGTGCCCTGGTCAATGTGGCCATTCTGAGCACTTCCATACAGCCAAGACAGAAAGCACAGGCAAGGGAAGAGAAGAGCTGTGCAACACTGGCTCTCTTTGCTAAACTTCCCCCTGCTGCTGTTGCTGCAATGGTCCCCAGGTGGGACCATGGCAAGTGGCAAAGGGGTGTAAGTGCAGAGTCCAGATGGAGGAAGCAGCCATGGGGGGGGGGGGTGTGTGTGTGTAAGAGCTGGGCAAGAACCAGGCAAGGAAAGAGGCAGAGAACCTGCAGCCCTGCACCGCCTGAGTTTGTTTTTAGAGTGAGCCAGTCTACCAGTCAACCAATGAAGCTGCAAGATGTCACTGCAAGTCACAGCCTTGAGCGTACAATGGATGAAGACGGATGCTGGTTGACCAAGAAGCGTCCTCCTGCTCCCCTACATCCTGGATACTCCCCCAAGCCTTGCTATGAAAGCCCTAGAAGTTTCTCTACCTTTCCTGATCACCTAGGAAGCTCTGCTCTTGAGCAGCTCCCAGTTGAGGCTGCTGAGGCGGGTGACGCCCGACTGCATGGACCTTGTGTCTGCTAAGCATTTGAGGGGTCTGAAGGTGACACATTGGCTGGATGACTCCATGGGGCTGGGGAGCAGCCGGTGGGACAAACTGGGTGATTGGCAACAGCGTTTTCTGAGTTAGGGATGAAGGAAGAAGGGCACGTTTCATGGGCTAGGCGGCAGGACGTACTGAGCAGGTACTGATGTGCTGTTAAGAGCCAGTTCTGACCAAGAACGCCCTGCAAAACTGGATCATTTCACAACAGATTGAGAACCTTCTCCTCAAAGCCTTCCTTTTCAGCTGGACCTTCAGTAGCAGATAGAAAAAAAGATGCCTATGGATAAACAGCTGTATCTGCATCTAACTATAGACTAACATCTCAACACGTGGCTCTAAATAGTCTCCCCTATGCTCAGCTAATGTTATTCAACACAGGGTTAAAAAAATGTAAAATACCGAAGTCTTGCAGGATGACTTATTTGAAAAGCTTTTATTAGTCACATGCTCTTGGTACATAGTGCACGTGTGCTCAGAAGGAAATACAAGCCCAAAAGGTGAAAGGGAAAGAGAACAGTTTCCTTAAGTAAAGAAGCAGCGAGAGAAGCCTTGGGAGCTGAGGGCCAGCCAGGGGAGACGGAAAAGGGAGTTTCAAGGCAAATCTCTGTTGATCCATCTTTTAGCCAACGTTCTCACTTTAAGTCCCGTATTTTGACATGAAATATTTCAGAGGCACGTTAGCCCCAGAGCGCGCTTAAATTTTGTTTTTAATATTGGACCCCATCCTCCACCAGAGAAGGTACCAGGTAACTGAAAGGAAGCGGGATTTCTTTGGGGAAACTGGAAGCTAATGGTGACACACGGCTCCTCTCCTGTTGAGCACAGATGTCAGACTGTGAAGTTCATCTCCCAGTGGCTTAGGGCACTACAGTCTCGGTCAACTGCAGTGGCACTAAGAAAAAAATAAACTCACAAAACAAAAACACCGCCCCCCCCCAAGTTTTTGGTTTTTGTTTTGTTTTTTGGTTTTTGGTTTTTTTTTAGAAAGCAATTCTGTTCAGTTGGCTTCCCTGTCCTGTTCCAGCCCCTGCTGCTCCCCAAGGACAGTGGCCTCGTGTTGGGGTGCATGCATCATTTTCATTTGCCTTGCCTTTAAAAATTAGAACGTTAACAAGCCCCTAATCATCACTCGTTAATTCGAAATAAAAAGAATTCTTTTTTCCATTGAAAGCAGATTGTAGTAAAAAAAAAAAAAAGCAGCATCCTTCAAGGTCATATGCTGTTGGCAAGGCTCAAAAAAAAAAAAAAAAACCCTTGTAGTCCAAGTTGCTATGTTCAGCTGTGTTTACTTAGACTGAACTTGACAAAGTCTGCCTCTGATTACGCACAGCCAACAAATCGATATCACACACACGTTTGGCGGGAATGACACTTGGTCTCCATGTTGCAAGAACTCTGTGCGCCCTCAGTTTAAAACACCGACATGATTCCCAATACGTTTTTGGGGCCATAAATACTTCTTTTTTTTTTTTTTCCCACCCAGGGAGGCATCTCCGTGACCTGGATGGATTTGGGGTGATCTGCCAGCTAAGGATGGTGCGGCTTTGAAAGGTGCGGTGTGTCCTTGAGACAGGCGGTCTCAGGCAACCTTCATTTTCAGTCTTTGCAATAACCATCAAGATTTCCAGGAACTTCTGTAAACAAACTGTCACGTAAAGAAAATAACTTTCCATCAATTTTTTTTTGCAACAAGTCTCCAGAACAGTGCATGCATATAAAAATAACAGTTAAGTAAATTATTTCCAGAGACGACATGCTGGAGTCATGTTTACACTATCGGTAGAAACCAAAGGCTCCGGCATTTCACCACCGCGCCTTATCCTAAATGCAAAACTGTACTTTTGCAGTAACGTAAACCATTTCCACAGCAGGGAGTCTGTTCCTAATTAACTAAGAATCGCCTCTGGCCCCTCGTGTTTGCTCTGTTTGCCGTTCTATTTACATAACAAAACGTAACACACGTTTCTCCAGCCTGAGAATGATTTGGAAGTGGAAGTACTCCGGTTCCCCAGTGTTCGATCAACAGACCTATCAGCAGGTTCTCACTGAACTTCGCTAACAACTAATAACACAGTAGTGAGCTACAGGGAGATGGTTTGTGTCATCTGACATTTGTCTAATGAGAAAAAACACAAACGGAACACATACTGGCACGCCCTACGGTGCTTATTTTAATGTCCATTATTCAAGAGATTTCTCCCACCCAACCTAACACATTGTCTTCCCGGACTCCCTTCTTGTTACTGAATTCACATAGGGATAAAATCCTTCATCTGGAATGGTGATCATAAATACTGCGAGGGTCACAGAACCTTCTAGAAGTTTGGACTGTGCTGTGAAGCGGTTGGTTTTGGGCAGACTCGTTGAGTGCTTTCTATTTTGGCTTTGAGCCTGGTTCATTAAATTTGCTTTGTTAAGTACTCTATAAATGCAGCTGATGTAAATGATGATACTGCTACTGTGGGGACAACTGCCACTTAAGAGTGTAGCAAGCCAGGGCTGCAAGATTCTTCCTGTAAAGAGACGTAGCATTGTACTTTGCAGTAACTCTCTCATTGTTTCCTCCTCATCTCTGAAATCCACCAAGATGATTTTAGATATAGGCTTATTTATATGATTATTAAATATAATGAAAGATTTTACGTTACTAGGATACTTACAAATCTCATGGAGAAAATGGAATTAAAATGTAAGTGCAGAAAGATTTTGCAAATCCATGCACAGATTCTACATAATAGGCATTCACCATGGACTTCTAGAAGACCCTACAAGTTTCAAATTTTTTTGGACCACACCCATCTTATCTTTTCATTCCATTCTCCACAAGGTTTTTGCAGTGCCCCTGTATCTATAAAAAAAGGACCGTGTTTTAAAATGCGTGTGTCTTTAACGTCAGTAAGCAAATCTCCAGCATGTGCCAGGGACTGGAGTGACTGTCTCATACCGATCTCCACGGGGGAGAACACACCGAGGCCTCATTAGCCCTTAATGCAAAACCGATCCGAGACCATTCCAGAAAGCACAGATTCCTCGGATTCAAGGAGTAGTCATGGAACCAAGTCCAGGAAAATGAGAGAGTACAAAATTCTCTTCTAAGGCCCCAATGCCACGGAGAGAGAGCCAGAGGAGGGAAGAAAGGGGTTCCTGGCCCAGAGCACACTTTCACAGCCTCAGGCTGGGTCCCCGGAAATCATCTGGAAGGAAGGCAGGGGGGATCAGAGAGCACAGGACCACCCAGAGGGACACACAGCCCACCTGCCATCATAGGTGACTGCATCGGCCCCCAGACGGGCCTGGTGAGGGAGAGCCAGCTGACGAATGAAACTCACTGCAACTCAAACCGCTTGCTGCGTGGTTTCTTTCAAAGGAAAAAGGCAATTTCCAAATCTAATCAAGATTGGCCCAAGCCACTGCACCCTGCACAGGGAACTCACTCCATTCCATTCGGAAGCTCATTTTTAAAGAGGGATGCAAAAATCCTACCCATGCAGCCGGTTTTTTTTTTTTCCCCCTTCCTTTCACTGCGGGGAGGGGGGAGGGCTGCTAGGGAGAGAGGTGAAATTGACCCGCAAGCTCTAGACCCTGCAGCTCCTTCTCCCTCCCAAACTGCTAATTGAGCAGGAGACGAAATCCAAGTGGCAGACCCTGGCCAGAATCAGTGTGCAGAAGATCTGCTGTTGACTCAAACTTACATGACCTTCTTAACGTTCACCAAAGCAGGAGGAGGAAAAAGAGGGGGGGAAAAAAGCAAGCTCTCAACCAAAAATCTTGAAAATTTTCCTGTATTTTCTGGTTTCATTTTTCCCAGAACTGAAACACCACAAAATAACACCCTCCACCCCTCCTGCCCCACCCCCACCCCTGGTACCCTCACTTCCAACTCAGCCAGGAAGTGCTGGGGTACATAAACATTTTTTATTTCACTTTTTTACAAGGAGGTAACCAACATTTTCTTAGCCTTCCAAAAAGCTTCAGGTTTGGAATATATTTTGGTTAAATGTCAGCGAAGGAATTTGCTCATCGTTCAAAACACACTTTGCCTTTCCAAGCTTGGAAATATATGTAGAGACTGTGTTGTGAATGGAATTACAAAAAGGCTCGGAGCCACAGAGGGAAATCCAGGTTTAGACATTCCAAAAAGAGTGTGGCAGGGGAACATTCTGCAAGGAAGGCTCTCAGAGGAGGCACGGGGAACACGTTTAGACAGTCGGTCGGCCACTTCCACCATCACCATCAGGCGATGCTCACAGGTACTATTCCCCGGCTTTACGGGCAGGGAAATCGATCAGAGAAGTTACACGATCCACCTCCCGATCCTCAGTTAGCAAGTGCTAGAGAAAAAACCCTGGAAGTCAGATCTCCACGCTCGGAGTCGCCACTGATTGAAACCCCATAGCCAGCATCTTACATAACAAGGGGAAACACTGGAAGAATTGCTCCAGAGGTGACTGGAGGTACAACTCAATGCAATAAGCCATTTGCAAGCAACAGGACTGAGCCACAGAAATGACACACTTATGGTAGATGCACACTATTAACATACAGAGGCTTTCATATCTGTATCTACTATATGTATATGTATATCTATAGCTATGTACTGGGGCAGAGGGTCTGGCAGAACAACAAAGAGATGGAAGTCCAGTAATAATTTGCCTAAAATTAGAACAATTTAGAACAGAAGACTAGTAAGCCACAAAAAAAGATAGGAACTTACATCATTGTTGGATGGAAGAATTCTACATCCTCAAAAATACAGATTTTTCTAGAATTTGCAAACATAACACAGTCTCATTAAGAATAACAAAAGGACTTTATTGTGTGTGTGTGTGGATGAGTTGATCCTAAAGTTTATATGGGGAAAAAAAAAAAAAAGAAAGCAAGAACAGCTAGGAAAGCCATGAACGACGAACAGTGAGTGAGGAAAGTTAAGTATAACCACTATTAAACATAGTCTAAAGCCTCAGCAATTAAAGCCGTGTACTAGTGGATGGTGCATGAATAGGAAAAATCAGCTGAGGACAGAAAGACAAGAGACTCGGTTCCAGCTATGGTGTTTCCAACCAGAGAGGGAGAAGAAAGACCGATAGGTAAATGGTGTTAGGATAACTAAATGCAAAAATAGTTGCACAGCTTCAGTCATACAATACTCTTCCATCCCTCAAACTAAGACACATTCCAAACATCCAAACTGGCATCGTAACCACCAGCGCGAAGGCAGATCACAGCATCAGAAAATTACTAAGTGCAAATACACTTTAAGAAAGGCTACATGAGGGTGGGGGTGGGGAGAATCTTGGTTTAAATAAACAAGGGGGCCGGTGCCGTGGCTCAATAGGCTAATCCTCTGCCTGCGGCACCAACACATCGGGTTCTAGTCCCAGTCGGGGCACCGGATCCTATCCTGGTTGCCCCTCTTCCAGGCCAGCCCTCTGCTGTGGCCCGGGAGTGCAGAGGAGGATGGCCCAAGTGCTTGGGCCCTGCACCCCATGGAAGACCAGGAGAAGCACCTGGCTCCTGCCTTCGGATCAGCGTGGTGTGCCAGCCGCGGTGGCCATTGGAGGGTGAACCAATGGCAAAAGGAAGACCTTTCTCTCTCTCTCTCTCACTGTCCACTCTGCCAGTAAAAAAATAAAATAACAAGGGTATATATAACTAACTGGAACTAAATATCTGCTACAAACACTACAGGCTAATCTCCCTCCACAAACTGCTCTTCACATTAATAAAACAAGAGTCCATGGCAAAAAGAATATGAAAAATGGGATGATGGATGGCTCAAATACTTACAGATGCTGATCCTTCACCCATCAGAGGAGTAAAATAATTTCTTATTTAAAACACTTAGTACTACTAGTGGACGTGAGAAAACACACCCTCCTGAGTGTTAGTTTGGAAGCAAACTGATGTGAAATCTGTTAAGAGCGAAACGGAATTGTGGGCTTGAATGCTATACAGCTACACAAAAGGAGAACAAGGGGCCGGTGTTATGGCTCAGTGGTATAGGCTGCTGCCTGCAAGCAGTCATCCCCTATGAGCGCTGGTTCAAGTTCATTGCTCCACTTCCGATCCAGGTCTTTGCTATTGCACCTGGGAGAGCTGTGGAGGATGGTCCAAGGGCTTGGACCTCTGCCACCCACGTGGGAGACCTGGATGAAGCTCCTGACTTCTGGCTTCAGCCTGGCCCAGCCTCAGCCATTCAGGCCATTCAGGAGTGAAACAATGGTTGGAAGAATCTCTCTCCTGTTTCTGTTTCTCCCTCACTCACTCATTTACTCTCGCTCTCTCTCTGCCTTTCAAACAAATATATAAATCTTTTTTTAAAAGATCTTTTGTAAAAAGTGAAGACTCTCCGTGTGATCTTATGGAAAAATCTCCAACATACACTATTAAGTGAAAAAATTCAGAGTGAAGCATGTGTATAAAACAGGCTGCATTTTCAATGTGAAACAAAGTTTGGTTTGGTTCGGTTTCCTAACCAGACAGAATACAAATTGTTACTATCATTATTCTTTTTTTTTCCCCCGGTCATGAAATAAATACACTGGTCACCACATTCTTAGTCAAAGGCATACATGACTCTAACTCTAGCTAAGTAGCAGACAGTAGTTTCCATGAAGTCTTTTTTTTTTTTAAATGTGGCAAAATGTATATAACATGAAACTTCCCACTGCAGCCATTTTCAAGTGCACAGTTCAGTGGCATTAAAATTCATGTGCAATCACCACAGAAGCTTTTCCATCCTCCCCAACTGAAACTAGGTCCTTGTTAAACAAGAACTTCTCATTCCTTCCCATCCCCAGTGCCCTGCAGCCAACATTTTTTTGAATCTATGAGTCCGACTATTCTAGACAGCTCACCTAAGTGGAATCATTCAGTATCTGTTCTTTTTTAAGACTGGCTTAGTTCACTTAGCACAGTCCCTTCACGATTCATTCATGCTATAGCATGTGTCAGGATTTCCTTTAAAAAAAAAAAAGAGATTTCTTTATTTATTTGAAAGGCAGAGTTACAGAGAGGGAGAGACAGAGAGAGGGAGAGGGATCTTCCATCTGGTGGTTCACTCCCCAAATGGCCTGAACTGTGCTGATCCGAAGCCAGGAGCCAGGAGCTTCTTGTGGGTCTCCTCCATGGGTGCAGGGGCCCAAAGACTTGGGCCATCTTCCTATTTTTTTTTCCTTTTTATTTTTTGACAGTGAAAGAGAGAGACAAAGGTCTTCCTTTGCGGTTGGTTCACCCTCCAATGGCCACTGCGGCCAGTGTGCTGCGGCCGGCACATCGTGCTGAGCCAAAGCCAGGGCCAGGTGCTTCTCCTGGTCTCCCATGCAGGTGCAGGGGCCCAAGGACTTGGGCCATCCTCCACTGCACTCCTGGGCAATAGCAGAGAGCTGGACTGGAAGGGGGGCAACTGGGACAGAATCCGGTGCCCCGACCGGGACTAGAACCCGGAGTGCTGGCGCCGCAGGTGGAGGATTAGCCTATTGAGCCATGGCGCCGGCCTTTGGCCATCTTCTACTGCTTTCCCAGGCCATAGCAGAGAGCTGGATCAGAAGTGGAGCAGCTGGGACTCGAACCAGCACCACATGTGACGTTGGGCGTTGCAGGCAGAAGTTTTACCCTTTATGCCGCAGTACTGGCCCAAAATTTCCTTTATTTTTAAGGTGGAATGATGTTCTATTGCACATATATGCATCTACCACATTTTGTTGGTCATCTGTTGATGGACATTTGGGTTGCTTCCACGTTTTGGCTGTTGTCACGAATAACACTGCTATGAGCACAAGTAAAGTCTCTGCTTCCAATCCTCCCAGGGTACTTAGGAGAAGTAGAATGGCTGTACCTCCTAGAGAGTCTATTTGTCACTCTTTGGGGAACCACCACACTCTTTGCACAGCCACTCCATTATATGATTTCATCAGCATAGGCACAGGGTTCTGGTTTTCCCATACCATTGCTAACACTTGTTAATTTCTAAAAAAACGTAATGGCCATCTTAATGGGTCTGACATGGTATCTCACTGCTTTTTTTATTTGAACTTCTCTAACAGTGAGTAACGTTAGCATCTGCTCATTCACCATTCACATCTCGTTGGAGAAAATGCTTCATTCAAGTCCTTCGTCCATTTTAATTGCATTGCAATCTACACTCACATTTTCTCTTAGCTATATTAAGAATCTCTGTGAGTATACATGAAGTTACCTGTCTCTATCATGTGCTCACAAGCAGGCCACCTGCTGTATGTGCAGTAGCATCTGGCATATTTCTTTGTCCAACGTTTGTCTTCCACTGTTTACTGCCTGTTATACTCACCACTATTACCTCCAACATATAGCAGAGGGGATTCTCCACGCTTATCTGTTAACAGATCGACTAATTGATGGAGTGAGGGTAATTCAGGCGCTAAACTGCCGGATGACAAAATAATCACTTTGCAAAGAGAAAGGAAGGGGTCCCGGGGATCAAGGCGTGGGGTTTCGGATGTTTTATGACTTTTGTGGGTTCTAGGTCCTTGTGCCTCTGTGGGTCCTCTCATTCACAGAGAATAAAAATAAAAGTTGCCAGGGCTGGCACTGTGGCGTAGTGGGGCTAAGCCTCTGCCTGCAGCACCAGCATCCCACACAAGTGCTGGTTCAACTTCCAGCTGCTCCGCTTCCAATCTAGCTAGCTATAAGCTGATGTACCTGGGAAAGCAATGGAAGATGGCCCAAGTGCTTGGGCCCCTGTACCCATGAAGGGAGACCAGGAAGAAGCTTCTGGCTCCCAGCATCTGCTGTCCTAGCCCCAGCCTTTCGGGCCATTTGGGAAATGAACCAGCAGACAGAAAACTCTGTCTCTCTGCCTCTCTCTCTATCTCTGTGTGTACGTGTGTCTGTCTGCCTTTCAAATAAATAATAAAAATTGCATTTATACATCAGTATGTAAAGGTATATAATCCAGATTTACTATGCATTCATTATTATTACGTTCCTTTTTATTTAGATTTTGAGAAATTAAAATGGAAACATTTCCATGAGCCCTAGGCTGTGCTGCTGTGGCTAAAGAAGAGTCGGCCAGGAAGAAAGTAATGGTGGGTGGGGTCTCCCCGAAGCCCTGGGTGATGACAAGGCAAGTTGAAGACACACAACAATCCATAGGCATATAGCAAGGACATGTAAAAGCAACTTAAAAACCCAACTACCTCTGCTTAGCATAGCCGGTATAGTCACTGCCTGGGACATTCCTTATCAAAGGGCCTGGGTTCAAGTCCGAGCTGTGATCCTGATTCCAGCTTCCTGGTAATGCACACCCTGGGTGGCAGCAAGGGTTGGTTCAAGTATCTGAGTCCCTGCCACCCACGTGGGAGACCCAGATGGAACTCCAGGCGCCTGGCTTCGACCTGGCTCTGAAACCTGGCAGAGCGAACCAGTGGATGGAATATGTCTCTCCTGCTGTCCGTCTCTATCTCTCAAACAAGAGGAAATACAACCATTTCTAGGATTGCCTCGGCTGCTTCCACCCCACTCTATACTTAGCCTATTCCTGGTCACATCACTTGTCATCATCATGGCATGGAGTATGGGCTAATTCTGCGGAGCAAACTGAAGTTTTAAGTTTCAAAGAACAACACAGATCTTTCCTTCCTCCCCGCCTGCAATGTTCCTCTAGTTAATCCACTTGCATTTTCATGGGAAGTTTGTTTTTAAAAAGCATGCTTGTCTAAATAGAACCTTCCCTCCTGTAAACACATTCATTCTGTTTGAAAGCAAAGTGCATCATGTCCCACACAGGCAGATTAAATTAAACTGGCCTCTGCATCATGCTATAAGAAATGTACAATTTAAACCACAGGCAATTTCATACTTTTATGGGACAGCGGCCGATGCTAGCCTGTATGTTTTTTTAAACTTTATTTATTTAAAAGACTGAGCAATGGGTGGGGAGAGACAGAAGCAGAGATCTTCCATCTGCTGGTGCACCCGACCCCTACTCCCCAGTACCCACAACAGCTGAGGCTGGGCCAGATCAAAGTTAGGAACCAGGAACTCCATCTGGATCTCCCAGATGGGTGTCAGGAACCCAAGCACTTCTTCATCACCTACTGCTTCCCAGTGTGCACATCAGCAGAGATGGGACCCCATCCCAGGCACTCCAATATGGGATGTGGGTGTCTCAGGCAGTGGCTTTACCTGCTGGGCCACAATCCCCACTCCTCCAAGCCTTCATAGCTTTTTTTTTTTTGACAGGCAGAGTGGATAGTGAGAGAGAGAGACAGAGAGAAAGGTCTTCCTTTGCTGTTGGTTCACCCTCCAATGGCCACCGCAGCCAGTGCGCTGCGGCTGGCACACTGTGCTGATCTGATGGCAGGAGCCAGGTGCCAGGTGCTTTTCCTGGTCTCCCATGGGGTGCAGGGCCCAAGCGCTTGGGCCATCCTCCACTTCACTCCCGGGCCACAGTAGAGGGCTGGCCTGGAAGAGGGGCAACCGGAACAGAATCCGGCACCCTGAGCGGGACTAGAACCAGGTGTGCCAGTGCCACATGGCGGAGGATTAGCCTATTGAGCTGTGGCGCCAGCCATAGTTTTTTGTTTTTTTTTTTTAAATAACTTCCTACTACATCCTGTACCTAAAGACAGAAACTCTTACCTCTCTTCATTGATTTTAAGACACTGTTTTTAAAAACGAAGAGCTCCCCCCGGCCGCCAATATGAAAATATTTAGTGGCCATTAAGGCTCGTGCCCTGAGCAGCCAGACAAGACACTGGCTGTAAGGAACTGATACAGACGCTGGCTGTGACGAACTGATAGGGATCCCTGGAGCACAGGGCAGGTCCCTAACCTCTGCAGCAAGGACCTGTTTCCGTGCTTCCTGCTGTCTTCTCTTGACTGATTTCACTGACCACAACCCGGTCCTCAGCCATAAACCTGAGTCCATAGAAATCTGCAATGGGTTCCTGTGCACCATTAATTTATTGACCCATTCATTCATCTATGCATTTCTGATCCCTTTAACACACACACACACACACACACACACACACAACCAAAGATACTTGCATATCAGATACTACGTGAGAGATGAATGATATCATCTATAGAGTACGGCAGTCACCATGTAAGGAGAGCACCAAGCTGGTTCTCTTCTTCCATCATCTTCCCGTAGGTCTCGTAACAAAACAAGAGTGAGCTGATACGGGGACGTGGCGGTAGCCATCCGCAATGAATGACCACGAAGGTAACAGAGCCTCTGTAAGAGCAGGTATCTGTGCCACTTGGGACTGGGGGGTAACAGGATGCCAGCCAACTTGCAGCCAGATACAACTCTGACTCCTTCTCTTGATGCGTCTTCTTCCATACGCAGGGCTGGGAGGAGCTGCTCTTCTGTAACTGACCTCACTGTCACTATCACTTGGGGAGCTTCCTGATTCTAAGGTAGTGCTGTCCAGCAACATTACAACGTGAGCCACACACGTAGCTTACAATTTTCTAGGGCATGCATTTAAAGTAGGAAGAAAAGTTTAAATTATCTGTAATAAAATACTTTCCATCCCAGATATCCAAGATAGTCTAACTTCAACACATAATCAGCATAAATGTTATCAGTGAGATATTTTACATGCTTTCCTTGTCCTGTGTGTTTTAACATCTCAATCAGGACTACTCACATTACACATGCTCGACTGCCTTTCACGGCTGCCGTATTGGATAGCACACTTCTAAGGGATCTCTCTAGGACATGTGAATCACTCTTGGGGGGCCAGACCAAGTGAGCCCAGAGAAAGTTTCAAAAGTACAGCAATGCAAAATCAGCACTCGTGTAAAATCAAGAGGTTTCTAGAACAGGCTGTGATTGGATGGTTTCAGAAACAGCCTGGTAACAGAGCCTGACTGGCAACAGGCTGTGACTGGATGGCTTTGGAAACTGCCTGGCAACAGGCTGTGATTGGTTAGGGCATAGACCGCCCCTTGACCTGATTGGCTGCCATAGCTATATAAGCTGTTGTACCAACTGAAATAAACGAGTCTGCGGGCTGCTCGCCTCTGGCCTGCTTTCACCAGACTCCCGGAGTCTGTGTGCTGACTCCGCACCTCTTGCCCCCACCACGCTCTTCCTCCCAGAAACAAATCCACTGCAACATCGGATGAGCTGGGGCTTGATTTGTGACCATGACTTTCAGCATCCTATTTCTAATCCTGGTTTCAAGGGTTCTCTTATTCCAGATTCACGACTCCCTGGTCACAATGACCAGATTGCCCTCCTACCAGCTCCCCTATCCTAACTACTTTAGCACAAAAAAGAAACAGCCCCTGATGTTGCCAACTCAACACTATGCTTCTCCTCCTCCGTAGATATCTTCATACCTTGGTCATGAGCCTCAGAAAAAGCCTGGACAAAGCTCATCCACAGGACCACAGAACTCAATAAGCAAATATGGGCACCATGCTGAACACTCATCCAGAACTACTCAATGTGCAATCCACAGATTCCTTCAGGAGCCCCATTCAGACCCCAGCAGGTCAATTATGGCTCGCTGGCATTGAAGGAGTCGCTGATCTTCAGCAGGTGCAACCTGATCCTGATGCTGTGGCATAGCAGGTAAGTGGCAGCTTTACAGCTGCCACCTGCGACACCAGCATGCCATACAGGTGCCAGTTCGAGTCCCAGCTTTTCCACTTCTGATCCAGCTCCCTGTTAATGTGCCTGGGAAAGCAGTGGAAGATGGCCCAAGTGTTTGGGTCCTTGCCCACTTGTGGGAGACCCGGATCAAGCTCCTGGCTCCTGGCATGGGCCTGGCTCAACTCTGGCTGTTGCAGCCATTTGGGGAGTGAACTAGTGGATGGAAGACTTCTCTCTCTCTCTTTGTGTCTCTCTCTGGGTGTGTGTGTCCTTGTCTCTTTCTCTCTCTCTCTCTCTCTGTAACTTTGCCTTGAAAATAAACAAATATTTTTAAAAGAGTCATTCCCTCTTATATTCTGATATTTCCTGTCCCCTGTGGCTCTCTTTCCTTCTCAATCAAATCAACTCTTTAAATGTTCTTTTCTCTGCATCACTGTGAGGTCTTTCTGGATCTTTCTCCTTCAGATTTTCTTTCCTATCACTCCTGGCTTCTTCTTCTAGCTCTGACTTATCATTATAGATTATACCCAATATGCAATCATACTCACACAATGGCCAACGCGCTCTCAAAATCAGATCCCCCAAATTCTTTTATCAAGACAGATTTACTTCATACATACAAAAGTATGCAAAAGTAAGGCAGGAAAGAAATCTATATATACCTTGCTTCAAGTACCCACATTTAAATATTCAGTGGGTAAAACCAAGAGGTCAGGGGCTGATACTGTAGCTCAGCAGGCTAAACTCTGGGCTGTGGCACTGGCATCCCACATCAGAGCCTCGGATCAAGTCCCAGCTGCTCCATTTCCAATCCAGCTCCCTGCTAATCACCTGAGAAGGCCGGGAATGATAGTCCAAGTCCTTGAACCCCTGCCACCCATGTGCGAGACCAAGATGGAGTTCTAGGATCCTGGCTTCTGCCTAGCCCAACCCTAGCTGCTGTGGCCATTTGGGGAGTGATGCAGTGGATAGAAGTGTGTGTGTGTGTGTGTGTGTGTGTGTCTATTTTGCTTTGGCTTTCAAATAAATGAATAAATCTTAAAATAAACAAATAACCCGAAAAGTTCAATCGGATGCTTCTGTACTTGGCTGAGGCTGCATATAAAGGCAAAAAGGTTTTGAAGAAACTAATGCAATCATGACAAAGCATGTTCAAGGTTGCTCTGTCGATTCTGTATTCTGGACTCAGCCCTCTGGCCTTCCTTCAACTGTATCAGCGCCCAGGGAAGAGACTGAACAGCGCGGGAGGCCTGGCCGGACCCACTGTGTAGTTCAGGGATTCTACCCTTTTAATAACCCACATGTTTTATTAATATAAAGAGAATGCACTTACTGAAGTTCATAGATACAATTCTTTTTTTTTTTGGCTTTAAAATTTGCAATATATTTTTCCTTTTATTTGTACAATACAGCATGTAGTATGACATCTCGAAATAACAAGAGTGCAGATGCAGGGCAAGAGAGTACAAGGCAGACATAGATACAATTCTAAGAATAGAATGATACTTCCCTCCCTTTCTTTCCTTTCCTTCTTTCTTTAATTGTTCTGATGCCATTTGTCATTTATAATCAAAGGATTCACACTCCACTACATAAAGAGTTCAACAAGTAAAAAGCAGAAAGACCACTGTTTAGCCCAGTTATAGACAAGGGCTATCAACAATAACCGAATCCAAAGGTGTCAATTTCATTCTTATAGATTGATTTTTTTTATATTCTGTATGTTAACTACTACACTTCAGAGGAAACATGTCCCACACAACTTCGGAGCTGAGAGGGGCTGTCGTAGCATTTCTGGTTGGTCCCTAACTCTACACCTCTGCCACCAGAGGCTGTAATCCCATTTCTAGTCGGTCCCTAACTCTGTATCTCTGTCATAACTATATCAGTGCTCATCCCTAAAATATTGCACTGAACAGAATTCCATCAGGAATGTGATCAGTTCCAGCCCAATCCTATCACATCGTTTCAGGTAGGATGCTAATAATCTTTCTTGTACTGCCCAGAGATCAGAACCAAACTACAGGTGCTAGAGTACCCTGGAAACAGTGGCAGAGCCTGTCACCATGGAGACAGGCTATGTCCCTAGGGAAAAAAACACCTCTCATAGAATAACATGCTTCAAAACCTGAACCAAACTGAATAAATAATTTAAAAGACTCCTTTCCTAAAATCGCTATCTGTTCTTTTTAGACTATTTTACAGCATTTCCTATTCCCATATCATTTTTGGCACTGTTTTTTTTTTTTTTTTGACAGGCAGAGTTGGACAGTGAGAGAGAGACAGAGAGAAAGGTCTTCCTTTGCCGTTGGCCGGCGCACCGCGCTCATCTGATGGCAGGAGCCAGGTGCCAGGTGCTTTTCCTGGTCTCCCATGGGGTGCAGGGCCCAAGCACTTGGGCCATCCTCCACTGCACTCCGGGGCCACAGCAGAGAGTTGGCCTGGAAGAGGGGCAACCGGGACAGAATCCGGCGCCCCAACCAGGACTAGAACCGGTATGCCGGTGCCGCAAGACAGAGGATTAGCCTGTTGAGCCACGGCGCCGGCCCCCAAGCACCATCTTATCCACGGCACCCGACACTCACCCCACACGTGCCATTCTCTAGAAGGGGTGAGAAGTGGCTACAGTGATAAGCAGGAACCAAAGCCGTTTCTTTTGCATTGACTGGCTTGCTTGTTCTTTCTCTAGAAGTTTCCATACTACCAACAGGGGCTCCCCATGGACCCCCACATCAGCCGTCCTGCCTGGGACCCAACTCTGGAGTGGTCAAGACAGTGCTCTGTGCCTAATCACCAACTCTGCTCCAAAGAAGAGCCCCTTCCAGGAAGGCAGTAGCCCCATGCTGACCCAGAGGGCCCAGACCCCACAGCACTCCCTCCTAGTGGGGCTCCAAACCTAGCAGGGACAGCAAGGGAGCGGGTGCAAAAGATGGTTAGCTTTTAGAAAATTCTCAAAGAGAATTAGAAGCAGGTATAAGCGGAGAAGATAAACAGCCATGTACATGTACCCTCACAGGAACCTTCTAAGGAAGCCCCTTAGGATGGCTCACCATCTCAGAGGATGATGGTCCAAGCCTGCAGAGGTGGGGGTGGGGGTGGGGGTTAAGAGGTGAGCAGGAAAGGGCAGAAGGGGAAAGGGTGGGGTGCAGCAGGCCCGGAGAGTCCCCTGTGGGGTAGCCAATGACCACTTAAGAACCAGGGCAAGCAGTGCGCAGAGGCAGCCACTTCCCTGCTGGGACATACGGTCCTCCCCCATGTCCTCAGAATTGTCCAGCAAGTCTATGACATGTGTGAGCCTTGGGGGCGGGGTCTTTCAGGCTTGGGGACCAGGGTCCATTTCCTGTCTGAATCAGTGAGATGCAGGGACAGAGTCCATGTGTGGACGGGCCAGACGAGTGGCCCCTGGACGGACCACACCCGGGAGTGGGTGCAGAGCCCTGTGCCCTCTTAGAAGTTCCAGACCTCCCAGAGTGTGGAGGGAAGCATTCCAGGCAATCCCATTTGGACCTGGAGAGTTGGATCCAGCAGGGGAGGGTACCTGCATTTTTCTAGGAAAGGACCCCATTTCAAAGCAGCCCATGTACCAAACAGGTACTGCTCCAAAGAACCGATGAGTCACCATTTAAGACAAAATTTTGTCATGTAAATGCTTTTTTTTTTTTAACACCATAAAAATCGAGTGGAAAGAGCCTGAACCAGGAGCTGGGAGACTTGAGCTTTTTTTTCTGACTCCGCCATCAAGGAGCAGGGGTGACAGCAGGTGACTCCCCCTCTTCCTCCTGCCCTGGGTGGAAGCGGGAATAATTGCCCTCATTTTTAACCTCACGGACCGGTAATGAGGTTCAACTGCAATAACAGATGTTCATGCATTTTCTACAGGACCCGGAGCAACGCCATCTGAGACACTGTTACAGTCAGTCCGGCCTAGCCTTTCTAATTTGATAGCAGAACAGTACGGACCAACGTGAACTTAGTAAAATAGTTTCACAATGCGGTCACGGTATGATCCGTTCCGTAAGTGATATTTTTATTGCACATCCAACCTGGGGCGTTTCACGGTGTTCTAGACTTCCTAGGTGACTTCTGTTGCATGACTTTCCAACCTACAGCCTTCCCTTCGGGAAGTGAGCCCATCAGATCTGTGCGAAGGCAGGAGCAGCTCTCGGGTCCTGGACATCTGATCCTACGTGGGGCTTAAGTCATTCGTGAGAGGAGCCCAAGGGGAGGATCAACTCCTAGCAAACAGCCAGCCTCGCTGGTCCTATGACATTTGAACTGCAGCCTCTGTAGTTCAAAGAAAATGTACACACACCAGCTCAGAGCCGGGTTTTAAAAACGCTCCATGTTATTTTAGTTCAAGGACAAGCTCTTAAAATGAAAAGAAAACGCTGGCTTTAATTGTCGATTCAGAGTGAAAGTTGTTTTTAAAGGCGTGCTCCGGGAGTGGCCTCTTTGGAGAATGCCTGTGAGAGCGTTTTTTGAAAAAGTTAATTCTTCTCTGAAAGTAATGATCCTCATTAGTACAGGAAGATCAAAAACCCGGAGTGCGCGCTCACACAGAAGGAAACATGTCTGTGGTTTGCAGACTGTAACAGTCACACTCCCGGCTTGATTTTCCACTGATTTCAGTAATACTGTGACCAGGATGCAGCATTTTCAAAGGCGTTCCTGCTCACACAATGACAGACCTAACAAAAGGCAGATGACGTCGTTGGTTAACCTTAAACTTCAGGGAAGGGGAGAAAAGCCAGTATCTCAGACCCTAAGCTTTTGAAAACACAGCAGGGGCCTTGCACTGAGCATTCAAACAACACAAGGATTCCCTGCAGGATTATCATAAAGCACCAGGTGTACACACTATTCCTAGAGAGGACTCAATTGAAAACTTACGCTTGGGAAATGTATCTGTTCTGAAGACCAAGCAACGACTTTATTTTCGCTGGTATGAAGAAGGCAGATCCACAAGCATAAGGAGTGAGCAAAGACAGACCCCAGATGCCATGCCTACCCTCTCCTCCCCTCCTGCCCTGGGCATTCTGGGCACCCCTGATGCCTGGGTCCCAGGAAGGAATGAGAACAAGCCAGATGGCATTCCCATTTGATAGCAAGCCCACAACAGCCAAGGTGGGGCCAAGTGGAAGTCAAGAACCAGGAACTCAATCCAGGTCTCTCACATGGGTGGCAGTGCCCCAAGCACTTGGGCCATCATTTGCTACCCCCCAGGAGCACAAGAGCAGGAAGTTAGACTCAGAATAGGAGCTGGGACTCGAACCCAGGCGTGGTCGTCTCACACATTGGGTGCCTTAACCACTGCACCAACCCCTCCCTCCCAACTCTACCCTGTCCCCTTCCTGGGATTCTCAGGCCAGAAGGCCACTGGCCTGTCCCACCCACCAGGCAGTTCTGCCCTGAAGTCGTCACCTGCAACCTCCAATGCCCACGCTGTGACTCCGAAGGAGAAGATCAACGTCAAGGGCAAGATCCTAGTGTGGAAGCCCGAGACTGAGGTCTCTGTGAAACACCAGGGCTCTCTGTAGCTGACTTTCGCCTTCTGGAATGAGGAAGGACTAGGATGGCCCAGAGCAGCCTTCCTCCCTCCTCCCTCCCTCCTTTCTTTTTTTTTTTTTTTTTTTTAAACATTTATGTTATTGGGGCCAGCGCTGTCATGCGTGGGGTAAAGCAAAATTGCCATCTACAGTGCCAGCGTCCTATATAGGCGCTAGGTTCGAGTCCTGGCTGCTCCACTTCTGATCCACCTCCCTGCTGATGGCCTTAAAAAAGCAATGGAAGATGGTCCAAGTGTTTGGATCCCTGCCACCCATGTGGGAGACCCGGATGAAACTCCTGGCTTCAGTGTGGCCCAGTCCGGGCTGTTGTGACCATTTGGAGAGTGAACCAATGGATGGACTCTCTCTCCCTCTCTCCCCCCCTTTTTTTTTTAAGATTTATTTTATTTATTTCAAAGACAGCATTACAGAGAGAGGTAGAGAGGTCTTCCATCCACTAGCTCCTTCCCCAAATGGCTGCAATGGCTGGAGATCAGCTGATCCAAAACCAGGAGCCAGGAACCAGAAGATTCCTGTGGGCCCCCCATGTGGCTGCAGGGGCCCAAGCATGTGGGCCATTTTCTACTGCTTTTTTGGGCCACAGCAGAGAGCTGGATTGGAAGAGGAGCTGCTAGGATACAAAGTGGTGCCCATATGGGATGCTGGCACTGCAGGTGGTGGCTTTACCCACAGGCACAGAGCCAGCCCCAGTACATTTAACTTTAAGGAAAGCAGACTCAACTGGATGTATAAAGAGAATACATGTGGGGACAGGCATCACAATGCAGGTGAAGCTGCCGCTGGGATGTCCACACCCCAAACAGGGCAACTGGTTTGTACTTCCGCCTGGGAGGCAGTGGACAATAGCCCAAGTACTTGGGTCCCTGCCACCCACATGGGTGACCTGGAGTGAGTTCCTGGCTCCTGGCTTTGGTCTGGTCTAACCCTGACTGTTGTGGGTTATTCGGGGAAGTGAACCAGTGGGTGGAAGATCTCTCTGCCTGTCTCTGACTTTCAAATCAATGAATGAATGAAAAAAGAGAATACATATGTTTGGTGTACCCATATGTAAATAACTGTGTAAGTTTCAGCTAACTTATTTAGATAGGATTTGATTATTTAGTGTATAGATGATGCACAGTAAAAGGATTTAAAGAAGTGCATTTTTAATACTGTATAATTAAAAGACTACGGTAATGATCATGCTTATTGTCTGCACATTTGAGGCTGAATGGGTGATAGGTGGCTGAAGTCCCCTGGCTACACACTGTGTGCTAGACTGGACATGACTCATATGCTGGGGTCACACCTGTCACTTTTACATCATCTCTGCAGATGGATCAAGGGCTGACAATCCCTGGGCCGGCATCCTGGCATGGTGGGTAAAGCCGCTACATACAATGCCGGCATCCCATATGGGCACTGCTGGAATTCCAGTCCAGCCCCCTGCTAATGACCTGGGAAAGCAGTGGAAGATGGCCCAAGTCCTTGGGCCCCTGCTACCCATGTGGGAGGCCTGGATGAAGCTCCTGGCTCCTGGCTTTGTCCTGGCTCACTGCTGGCTGTTGTGGCCATCAGAGGAATGAACCAGCAGATAGAAGGCCTCTCTCTCTCTCTCTCTGTGTGTGTGTGTAGCTCTGAGTTTCAAAATAAATCTTAAAAAAAAAAAAAGATGGCAACCACTGACCTTTAAAATTGGGCTGTTATCCTATATTATGCAGTGGACTCAGAATAAGGCCAGGAGCCCTTAAACACTGACCTCGCATCTAGTGACAGGCAGAGGGGACAGTCAGCAAGATCCAAGCACAAGCAAGACTCAGCATCCTGCTGCTGGCTTGAAAACACCAAAGGCCAGAGCAAGAAATGGCAGCAACTTCTAGGAGCTAAAAGGCAAGACACGAAGCCTGCCACCGGTAGGAAAGGAAGATGCCGGCGGCCTGGGTTAGCCTCCAAGTGGGCTGTTCACCAATGCCGTCTGAAAGGCCAGCCCAATGTCCTCTCAGCCCTGTGATGCCCCGAGCACAGAACTCTGCCACGTTCCCACGTGACTGCCGACCTACAGAACCGTGAGATACTAAATGGCTGTTGTCCTAGGCCACAGAATGTGTGGGTCATTTGAAGCACAGCACGCAGAAGACGAACACATAATGGCGAAAATTCTTGGTCGTCATCAGTTTTGAACCTGACACCGTTAATGAACTGAAAAACACTAACTGGGCATTTCTGCTGCTGAATCCAAACTGGCTGTTCCCAGGAACAGGTGTGCCACCAGGGGCATCTCCCCTGCCCTTCTTACTTGCAGGAGCTGCATTTAATTCTTCCAACAAACCGTGTACAGGAAGCAACTGGAAAAGACACTCTTTGGGATTAAACATTGAAATATAATAGGATCTGGGGCCAGCGTGGTGGCATAGTAGGATAAGTTTCCACCTGCAGCATCAGCATCCCATGTGAGCCCCACTTGGGAGTCCTGGCTGCTCCTCTTCCCATCCAGCTCTCTGCTTCTGGCCTGGGAAAGTAGCAGAAGATGGCCCAAGTGCTTGGGCCCCTGCACCCACGTGGGAGACCAGGAAGAGGCTCCTGGCTTCGGATCAGCTCAGTTCCAGCCATGGAGGCCATCTGGGGAGTGAACCAGCAGATGGAAGACCTCTCTGTCCCTCCCTCTCTGTGTCTGTAATTGTACCTCTCAAATAAATAAATAAAAATTGGTGTGGAGGGCTCCTACACACTGTAGCCCAGCTTTTGGGACTTAGCCAAGAGGTGGGTACAGGAACAGGGCCTCGGAACTTTGGTTCACTCCATGGATCTTGTTTTTCAGCGGGTGCTCCAGGAAAGCTTATTTTACAGTATTATCCCCAGAGGGGCCGGCCTGAGCTAGGGGTGTGCACGCCTAACGTATGATGATGCTGTAAAAGCCTAGCATACTGCTTCCCTGGGAGGGGCAGTTTCTTTAGGGACTATAGCTTGTCGCTGTCCCCTTGTCTGGTCACAAGGAAACAAAGCTTCCCTTCGAGCAGCTCCTGCTTGAGGCCGATTACTGGGTGACACTCCCAGTGAATGGAGCCCTTGTGCCTGCTAATCACGGTATCTCAGCAATGCCTTCTTGGCTGTGATCCCCCAAACACAAATAATGAAAGCGAATGGGACTGCATCAAATAAAACGCCTGTGCACAGCACACAGAACAAATAGGAGGAAAGAGAACAGATTGGGAGAAAAATACTGCCAGGCACACATCAGATAAGATGCTAATATCCAAAACAGATAAGGAACCCAAAGTAGTCAGTGAGATAACCCTGTGAAAAATGGACAGGGGCCAGCACTGTGGCATAGCGAGTTAAAGTCCCAGTTTGCAGTGCCGGCATCCCATATGGGCACCGGTTCAAAACCTGGCTGCTCCACTTCCAATCCAGCTCTCTTCTATGGCCTGGGAAAGCAGTAGAAAATGGCCCAGGTGCTTGGGCCCCTGCCACTCATTGGGAGACCCAGAGGAAGCTCCTGGCTCCTGGCTCCTGGCTTCAGATCCGCACAGCTCCAGCTGTTGCAGCCAATTAAGGAGTAAACCATTAAATGGAAGCCCTCTCTCTCTCTCTCTCTCTCTCTCTCTGCCTATCCTCTCTCTGTGTAACTCTGACTTTCAAATAAATAAATAAATCTTTATAAAAAAATGTGATACACAGATACAGTGAAATTCCATTCAGTCTTAAAAATATGAAATTATGTCATTTAGTCCAACATGGATGAACATAGGGGACATTTTGTTAAGTAAAATAATCCAGGTATAGAGACAAACACCACCTGATCTCACTTTTATGTGGACTCCAGAAAAGTCAAGGTCACAGGCACAGAGAGTAGAACGGTGGTTACCACAAAGTGAAAGGCTGGGGGGAAGGAAGATGTTGGGTCAATGGGTACACAAGAGGAGTCAGTTCTAGAATATCCTGGTAAGTTCTGGTAAGCTCTGGAATATTCTGGTAAGTTCTTCATATCTCAGACTAGCTAAAAGTGACTCTCAAATGTTCTCATCACCAGGAAATGACAACTACTTGTGATGAATCTGCTAGTTGGTTTGATCTGACCATTCCACAAAGTATGCAAGCACCAGAACACCAGTTTGCCATAAATACATGGAGTTACTGTGTGTCAATTAAAAATGAAAGAAAACAGAAAAAAAGAAACCATTCAAACTTCCATTTGCCCAAGGAAAATCCCCATTTTCCCTGGTGATGTAGTGTGCCAAAATTATGTTGCTAATGCTAACGGGGCCAGCGCCGTGGCGCAGTAGGTTAATCTTCTGCCTGCGGCGCTGACATCCCATATGGGTGCTGGTTCTGGTCCCAGTTGCTCCTCTTCCCATCTGGCTCTCTGCTGTGGCCTGGGAAAGCAGTAGAAGATGGGGCAGGTCCTTGGGCCCCTGCACCCACCTGGGAGACCTGGAGGAAGCTCCTGGTTCCTGGCTTCGGATCAGCGCAGCTCTGGCCATTGCGGCCATCTGCAGAGTGAACCAACGGAAGAAAGACCTTTCTCTCTGTCTCTCCCTCTCACTGTCTGTAG
The DNA here is from genome assembly GCA_949820135.1 of Sylvilagus floridanus. NCBI lineage: Eukaryota > Metazoa > Chordata > Mammalia > Lagomorpha > Leporidae > Sylvilagus > Sylvilagus floridanus. The sequence goes on along the minus strand of OX463240.1, from coordinate 17,208,534 downwards.
CTTTACCTTGCAAATAAATAAATAAAATCTTTTTAAAAAATTATGTTGCTAAGAACCAGGCCTGGACACTTGTTGTCCATGCTCTGCCCAGTGATGAGATGGACCCTTGACAGGAAGTCAGACCTTGTACTTTTAAGGATGTGGCAAAGCATTTGCTATGGAATCCAGGGAAAGACCCACCCAGTGCGACGGGGCCTGCCAAATACAGTGACAGCAAGTCCCAGAAATACCAGGTGCACGAATCAAAGGTTATGCTCTTGGCAAAGCCTTGGGAACAGTGGCCCGCCTCAAACTCATCACTATACAGGCAGCCCAGCTCCTGTGTGTTCACAGATGTACATCCACGTGTATTAGGAAAACTCACAGAAAAATGGTCTGTGGTCACCCTACCACTGCCCAGAAACACACAAGAGTACATCAAAAATGTGTGGAAAAATGGAATTCATTTTTGTTCTGGAATTAGTCTATTTTATGGCAAAGATTTTAAAAATCTGTGAGTAGTTTTTTTTTCTTTTAATAATATGCATTTCCTGTCCACTTTTTAAAGATTGCTTGTATGCACGCATTTCAAAGATTTCTTTTTGCACCGAAATAAAAGTATGTTTTTATTTCATTTTCCATCAACGTTTCAAAGCACCCTTCTTGGAAGCGCGTTGAAATACTCGGTCAGATCAGTCACAGGTAATAAACGAGGTGAGAATTCAAGAACAAAAGTGTCCAGGGCACAGAACACGCACCGTGTTGTGAAAGAGAGGGAAGTAAGGGAGGGATAAAGGAAGAAATTAAGGGGAAGCGAAGATACTTGGTCATTTTTCAAAATAAATTAGAGATGCGAATTGTAATGTGCAATTTATTAACTCAAGGTTTTACGGAATGTGATAATCCATTCCCTCCCAGTTTCTTTTTATTTTAAAGCACGACTTTAATCACCTATATTTGCAGCACCAGCTAAAAATTATGAAGGCAACCTAAGTACAAAAGGGTAAAAAAACAACATGAAACATATGATATTTAATGCTCTATTAATTGATAATTCTGTTCATAGGAAAGATTGGCAAAAAGAGTGGAATTCTTAGCTCCTTGTTTTTACTTAAAAATTCCCAGCAGTACTTACTCAAAGAACGTAAGTTTTCCACTGGAAAAGACAAAAAGAAAAGTGAGTTCAGGCGGGCCCTTTCCATGCCTAGCTGCTGAGTAAAACAGTATCCATGTGGATTCCAGTTAGATTTCAAGAGTGTAGTATTTATTACCTGCACTACTGCCAAGCAAAGCTGTATCGTATTATCCTAATTGCGGGTGTATTTTTATTTAACTAAATTATATTGAGCTTTTTATTTCAAACAAGCACTGCAGTTTACAAAGCCTCACTTATCACTAGGTGTCACAGTCAAGAACAAAAATAAGCTGTCAGGAATTCCTGCAAGAATCCTCTCTGTTCCATTCTGCACACAGTGAGCCTGTATGTAGTACTCCTTGATACTCGAAATCTATGCATAACTTTGAATAGGGGCAAACTCTTGCTGAAACAAAAGAAACATATTTTGTGCTGAACTCATTTACTAGAAGCTGCTGGATTAGAGTTTCCCTTTATGGTGGTGCCCAGAGTAAGCTCTGTTTATTTCTCCCTCAAAAGCCCATGAGAATTACAGCACATAAATTTAAAAGCAGATACACACCGACCTTGACAACAACAAAGGATACCATGGCCAAATCAGAAAAGTGGAGAAATTCACGAAAGATGAAATGCAGATGGCATCAAGCTGGTAGGGAAATGTCAACAGGGAACCACAACTCAAACCAGGCCAGCGTGGGGCCATTCTCCCCAGCAGGGACGGGAGAACTGGGCCAGTCAGTATCTCAGGGCCAGGGTGGGCCCAGGGAATACCGGAGAATTCAGGGTCAAGAAGAGCCAGGCCACGCCTTTCCTCCCTTCCCCAGTCTGCGGGTTACAAAGCATTCTTTAAACAAGTTAGGGGCCCTTGGGGCCCAGTGCTGTGGCACAGTGGGTTAAACCCTGGTCTGAAACACTGGCATCCCATATGGGCGCTGGTTCAAGACCCAGCTGCTCCACTTCTGATCCAGGTCTCTGCTACGGCCTGGGAAAGCAGTGGAAGATGGCCCAAGTACTTGGGCCCCTGCACCTGTGTGGGCTCCTGGTTTCGGATGGGCACAGCTCCAGCAGTTGTGGCAAACTGGGGAGTAAACCATCAGATGGAAGACCTTTCTCTCTCTCTCTCTCTCTCTGTCTGTCTCTCTGCCTCTCCTCTCTCTGTGTAACTCTGACTTTCAAATAAATGAATAAATCTTTAAAAAAAAACAATTTAGGGGGTCCTAGCAAAGATATTAAAAAAAAAAAAAAAAACAAGAGCAGAACAGGGGCCCAGGTAACTTCTGTTCTCTACCCAGGCAGACAGGGAAAAGCAACAATTGGGGAAAAACAAGACACAAAGACTGAAAGACTGCAGGGTGGGTATCTGGGGCTCACGTTGCTGCTCGAGGTGTCTGCACTCCATATTAAAGCGCCTGGTTTAAGCCTCAGCTCCTCTGCTTCCGATCTGGCTTCCTGCTGACCTATACCCAGGAGGCAGCTGGTGATGGGTCAACACTTGGGTTCCTCTCATTTGTATGTGGGAGACCTGGAAGGAGCGCCTGGCTCCTGGCTTCAGCCTGGCCTAGCCCTGTACTGTTGCAGGCATCTGGGGAGTGAACCATGGAAGATCTCCATCTGTCTCTGCCTTGCAAATAAAAACAAAAATATGGAAATTTAAAAGAAGAGAGACAGGCATTGTGGCACAACCGCCACTTGGGAAGCAGGCACCCCATAGCACAGCGACTGGTTTAAGTCCTGGTTCCTCTGTGTTCTCATCCAGCTCCCTGCTAATGCATCCTGGGAGGCAGCAGATGATGCCTGGGTTCTTGCCACTCACGTGGGTGACCCTGACGGAGTTCCTCCATCCTGGCTTTGGCCGGCCCACCCTCAGCTACTGCGGGCATTTGGGGAATGAGCCACCAGCTGGAAGAACTCTGTCACTCTGCCTTGGAAGGAAGGAAGGAAGGAACTAGAACCGATGGGTAACAGAATGGATGAGGAAAGGTTGAAGACCAAACCAGTAATCTAGAAGATGAAGTCAATGAAACCATTTGCAACACAGAGGACAGAGGTGAAAAACGCTGAGTGGAAAGAGAGCCAAGAAATCCCAGGTCAAGGCCATCTTGACCTTCCAACTTTCACAACACTGGCAGGGCTGACCCTTACTTCATTTAAATTCTTGCCCAGCAGAAAAAGATGGAGAACTTTCTAGATCATTCCAGAAGGTCAGCAGAACTCTAATACGGAAATTATGCAAGGGGCAGTATTAGAAAGTGAGAGGCAAAGCTCACCTGAGAGTTTTGACTTAAAACTACTAAGTAAAATGTTGGTGAGTGGAATCCAGAAATACAGATGGAACAAAATTTCCCCAAGAGTTCCAAGGACAGGGAAGCACTAGGACATTTGCGTACGTAAGTAACTACACAAACAGATGATGATCTCAAACCTGTGGAAGTAGCATCTTACAAACGTGGTAACCTGTCAGTTACCTGTGAGTCTGGGGGAAGATCCCACTCTAAACAATGTAGGAATGGAAAGTGGATCCCTGAACTTGATAAAGTAGAATGCTTCTGGAAACCTTCTGGTAAAATACAACAAAAATCCCCTCTAACGTCCCCTTCCCCTGCTGTGATTCAACATTATTTTGTAGAACTTGGCCAAGCGGATGTCATCCATGGGAGAGGAGGAATGGAAAGAGTGAGCAAAAACCAAAACTCTTTGAAAATGATGAACGTGAGCACCTGGACAATCTAATGAGATAGAAGACACTATACAAAATACAACCGCTGGGGATGTTATCACTCCCAACTGTTAGAGTATGGACTGGACAAGAACTCATCCACAGTAGAAATGATAACAACAAAAAATGACCTAGTGAGAAATATGCAGGTGTTATGTAGGCTATAAAACATATGGATAGCATGAAAGATGACCAGAATATATGGAGAAGTGTACTATGTTCCTGAGGCAGAAGACCTGATACACAGATAAAAATATTCCCAAACTAACATATTAATTCAATGCAATCCCAAATTCATTTCCAACAGGATTTTTAAAAAGATGTGTTTATTTTGGAACCCAAGAGTTTCAGAAAAAAAGGGAGAGACAAAGAGAGATTGATCTTCCATCCACTGGTTGAACTCCCACAGATGGCTGCAAAGGCCAGGGCTGCACTAGGAGCCAGGAGCTTCTTCCGGGTCTCCCACGCAGGTGGCAGGCAGAACTCTTCTGTTGCTTTTCCCAGGTCATTAGCAGAGAACCGGGTCAGAAATGGTGCAGCTGGGACACGAACCAGTGCTCATGTGAGATTTGGCACGACAGGTACAGGCTTCACTTACTATGCCCAACACCAGCCCCTCCGACAGGATTTTTTAAAAAATAAAACTTGGGGACCAGCGCTATGGTGTAGCAGGTAATGCCGCTGCCTACAGTGCCAGCATCCCATATGGGCACTGGTTTGGGTCCCGGGTCGTCTTCCGACCCAGCTCTCTGCTATGGCCTGGAAAAGCAGTAGAAGGTGGCCCAAGTCCTTGGGTCCCTGCACCCATGTGGGAGACCCAGAGGACGCTCCTGGCTCCTGGCTTTGGCCTGGCTCAGTACTGGCCATTGTGACCATCTGGGGAGTGAACCAGTGGATAGAAGATCCCTCTCCCCAAATCTGTCCCTCTTTCTTGGTAACTCTTTGGAAATAAATGAATAAATCTTTTTAAAAAAACTTTTTGTTGGAGGACATTGAAGTCCAGAAACAGATGTGCATGTAAAAGGAATTACTATAGAATAAAGGTAGCATTTCAAGTCAATAAGAAAAATATTCAGTAAATTGTGTTAGCACAAGTGACTATCCATTTGGGTAAAAGCAGAAGTCACAGATCCTTAATCCACACGACTTACAAAAATAAATTGTAAGGTTGGAAGTACAGGGGCCAGCTCTGTGTGGTGGGTTAAGCCGAGGCCTGCAGTGCCAGCGTCCCATATGGGTGCTGGTTCTAGTCTTGGTAACTCCACTTCCAATGCAGCTCCCTGCTAATGCTCCTAGGAAGGTAGAAGATGACCCAAGTTCCTGGGCCCCTGCACCCATGTGGGAGACTCCTGGTTCCTGGCTTTGGCTTGGCCCAGCCTTGGCTACTGTGGCCATTTGGGGAGTGAACCAGTGGATGGAAGATTTCTCTGTCTGTCTCTCCTTCTCTCTGCCTTTCAAATAAATAAATAAATCTTAAAAAAAAAAGAAACCTAAAATCAGGCTTTTTACAAAAAGAGGTATATAACATAATAACATACAACTGAAAGAAAATCGTAGGGAAAATCTAGAGGCATACTTCCGTAATCTTGGTGTGGATCCTCCTCAAAAACACAAATGACAAAGGTGTCACGGACAGGTTGAACCACACGCAATCTCACTTGGCTCCCAAGTCAACTGGCTCCCTGCGCAGGCTCCGCTGTCTGTCACCAGTGGGGCTGGCTCAGAATCCCTGTTCTGTTTCTAACAGAGATAGCGGGATACATGCGAATCTATGACTTTCTGGAAACTACGGGTTTCCTTTGCTTCCTATGCACCTTGGTATAATCACCAAGCATCCACGGTGTTAAGCAAACTCACAGGTTATCCCGTGACACACCTCCAGGGTCACAGCCGCCAGAGCCGAGGCCCTGGTTCACAGGGGCCCTTGCCCAACTGCTGGGGTAGGCGGCTGCGGAGGGAGCGCCCGGTTTCTAAGGCACTGCTCTCCGCTCTTTTGACATCAGAACTTCTGGGCGCCTAATCTTCAAAGCAGTCATTTTATGCCAGGTACGGACGGAGGGGCTGACTGCTGCGAAAAGGGGGGGGGGGCAGCCAAGTCATTTTTCCAAGAGGGGCTGAAGCGGCAGGAATGTAATTACAGTCAACACGCAGATGAAACCTGCATTGCTTCACCCGAGCCTCGGCCCCAGGGTCTCGCCATCAGGAATGCAAGCCGAGAGGCAAGGTGAGCTCAAAGAATGCAGACGGAGCAGGGCCGTCCGTGCCTCTGGCTCTCGGCTTCATGTTTTGCAGAGCCTGTGTGTGTTAGGGGCTGAGGGTTAGGAATGGTATTCGGGGACTGGTAATATGTCATGCAATCATAAAGTTGAGCTTTTTTTTTATATTTTCCTAATGAGAGGAAAGTTATTGTAACTGTAAACTAAATTTTACTGCTTCAATCATAGTAACCATGAAAATGGTCCTTCAGCATCTTTTAAGATAGTCGAGAACTGCTATTCCAGATGATTTATGTTTATACTTTTCCAAACAGTTTAAGGAAAAAAAATACATATATACATTTAAAAAACGTTCTAAAAGAGAAAAGCACACAGGTTAGATAAACGGGAGGCCTCCTGGGCTAGTGAGTAAATCTGAATCGGAGCCGTATTTCTGGAAAAGTCTACAATCCAAGAACCCAGGAGACACAATAAAAACTAAAACAAGACCAATTGCACTACCAACAAGGTTGTGAAAAAAACGCCTTGATGGAGCTGGATAGTTTTAGCAGCCCAGAGGAAAACCATACGAGGAAAAAAAAGGGAAGTAGCAGCAAGAAGAGACGCGACGGGAGCAGCGCGAGGCGTCGGCGGCAAACAAGCCTGCCACGCAACCTTGACCGTGCGTTGCTCAAGCTGCGAGAATCCGCAAGCAGCAACCATCCCGCCTCGCGCGAGCCTACGACATCACAGCCCAGGCACTTGGCATCCCACAACTTCTGGCCAGGGCTTTCACGCTTAGAAATGGAAGACCCAGTGACATTTAAGGAATTCTCGCTCGTGCCAGCTAGCCATCCTCCTGCCCCGAAACCATGTGACAAACGATCCCCAAAACCGCTCTGCCTTTTTAACGCATCTGCTGTCTAAATCAGTGTCGAAACTGGGACGACAGCCTCCGAATTCTGGCCCTGAGAGAAAGGGTACGTTTGAGTGTCATAATGACAGTCTTGGCAGAACAAGGCATTCCTCCTCGAAGTGTCTCTGCCGCACTGAGCGCTCCACGCGCCATGGCCTGAGTCTGGCTGCCTTGAAGGGACAACCAGTTCTTCAGACACGGGCAACGAAGCGAAAGCTCAAAGGGCAAACCGGTTCTTGGAAATCTCACTCCACGAATGGCTGCCTCTGCCCGCCTATTAGCGTTTTAAAGGGTTTCATTTTCATCTGAGCTCTTTCTTTTTCCATTTTAATTTTATATCACCAAGAGATGCCTCTCCAAAAACAGTTGTCCTCTTTATTTAAATGAAAATTGATCAACGGTGATGCTTGTCTTATGCATATATACTGTATACCACATGCACAGTACTTCAAAAAGTTCATGGATTAGGGGATCAAGAAGTAAGTTTATTTGGATACAAAATAAGTTGAAATTTATGCACACAAGGGATCTTCAAGATATTCTTTAAAAATGCACATTATGAAACAACTATGCTCGTATTTCAAAATATGTGCACCAAAATAAGTTTTTCATTGAATTCCATTTTTCCCTGAACTTTAATATTTTTTTATTTATCTAACCTATTTTAAAGTCAAGAGAGACAGAATTCTCCTATGCACTGGTTTACTCCCCAAATGACGGCCACGGCTGGCCCAGGCCAAAGCAAAGCCAGGAGCTGGGAACTCAAACGTGGGCAGCGAGGATCAGCTTCTTGAGCTGTTATCTGCACGCGACCAGGGAGCTGGAATCAGAAGGGGAGCTGGGACTCAAACCCAGGGTGTCCCAAGTGCTGTCTTAACTGCTTTGCCAGATGCCTGCCCCTGTTGTGACGCAAACTATTTCAAGTAATCGTGTGTATGTGTGCGTGTGCAGGTGTGTGCTACAGAACCAAATGGAGACACAGTCATTTTGTCAGAATTGAAGTCCGGATCGCTGTATTACAGGCGCTCCCAACTGTGGTCAGTGGGCAAATGGCGGTTTTCAGCCCTGTCTGTATCCACCGATTCTGCAGAACGCAAGGTGCACTTACGTGCACCACGGCCAGAGTGCTGTCACCGCGGTGCTGCCGTCCACGTCTGCGAGACAGTGAAGTTTCAAGGTCAAGTTTGACTTCTCCAGTGCCGGACTGGCCTGAGAAAATGCTGCAGCGAGATTCCGCTCCATGCACACCAGGTATCCCGCACAGTGGCGTCCCGCTGGGCTGGGGAAAAGCTCATGGTGCAGGAGACAGCTCCCAGGTCTCCAGTGATACACAAGGCAGGAGGAAGACACCACTGGTCTCTCTCGAAAACTGTTCTATGTTCCCAAGTGTGTGCAATTTCTACTACTACCACTGCCCCTGTCACCCACCCCCACTCCCACCCTACAGGGACCTCTGGCCTCCAGCATTGACAGCCAGGAATCTTCTGCAAACCTTGTCTCTCTCTCTTAATAACCAGTGAATGATGCCTGGATACTCGGTGGCTATTTGTCATATCAGCTTGTGCAAAGATCTCTCCACTGCAACTATTAAAATAGAGAAAAAATTTTTAAAATCTACTCACTCCTACGCCAAGGTCTGAAAAGTTCAACACTGCTGATCTAAGTCATTTTTTTTTTTTTTATAAAGCTTTTATTTAAAGAATATAAATTTCCAAAGAACAGCTCATGGACCACAATGGCTCCCCCCACACACAACTTCCCTCCCTCCCCCCACCCTCCCCTTTTCCCGCTCCCTCTCCCCTTCCATTCACATCAAGATTCATTTTCAATTCTTTTTATACACAGGAGATCAATTTAGTACGTATTACGTAAAGATTTCAACGGTTTGCCCTCGCATAGAGCCACAAAATGATAATACTGTTGGAGTACTAGTTATAGTATTAATTCACAATGTACAGCACATTAAGGACAGAGATCCTACATGATTTTTTTTTTTTAAAATTGATTAATTGTCTATGCAATTTCCAGTTTAACACCAAGATTTTTTTTTCATTTGCAATTATCTTTATATAAAGAAGATCGATTCAATATATACTATGTAAGGATTTCATCAGTTTGCACCCACACAGAAACACAAAGTGTAAAAATACTGTTTCAGTACTAGTAATAGCATCACTTCACATTGGATAACACACTAAGGACAGATCCCCCATGAGACGCAAGTACACAGTGACTCCTGATGTTGATTTAACAATTTGACACTCTTGTTTATGGCGTCAGTAATCTCCCTAGGCTCTGGTCATGAGTTGCCGAGGCTATGGAAGCCTTTAGGGTTAGCCGACTTCGATCTTATAATGAAAAAGGGAGAGAATGATCCAACATGGGAAGCAGGATACACAGCAGACTCATAGAATGGCAGATGTCCTAAATAGCACTCTGGCCTCAGAATCAGCCCTTAAGGCATTCGGATCTGGCTCAAGAGCCCATGAGAATATTTTAGGCATGGAAAGCTAAGACACTCTGGAAAAAACAGAAGACCTAAATGAAAGATCTCTGCGAGTGAGATCCCAGTGGAAAGAACGGGGCCATCAAAGAAGGAGGTACCTTTCTCTGAAGGGAGGAGAGAACTTCCACTTTGACTATGGCCCTGTGGGAATAAGATCGAAGTCGGCTAAGTCATTTTTTAAGTCACTGACGTCAACTGGCGTTGCCCAAAATGATATGCGTGGTCATACCAGGGACCACCAGTGCCACATTTCTGAGCCACGGGGCAATGTGTGGCCGAAAGACGAAAAACAGAACTTAGCGCGATTGGACTGCTGGGGCCAGCACTGTGGTGCAGCAGGTTAAAGCCCCGGCCTGCAGCGCTGGCATCCCATATGGGCGCCAGCTCAAGTCCCGGCTACTCCACTTCTGATTCAGCTCCCTGCTAATGGCCTGGGAGAGCAGTAGAAGATGGCCTACGTGCTTGGGGCCCTGCACCCACGTGGGAGACCCAGAAGAAGCTCCTGGCTCCTATCTTGGGATTGGCTCAGCTCTGGCAATTGTGGCCATCTGGGGAGTGAAGTAGTGGATGGATGAAAGACCTCTTTCTCTGTCTACCTCTCTCTATAACTCTGTCTTTCAAATAAATCTTTTTTTTTAAAGTGGATTGCTGGATATTTTTTTAAACCCCTGGGTATTCACCTGTTTATTACCATGAAACTGACAGAAATCAGGCAAGAAAGCTGAGAGGAAGGGGAGAGACATTTCCTTATACAGCTGTCACTTAAACATGCTAACCTTCCTTTAAACACAAAACCCAGAAAAAAAAAAATTCAAATTCCGTAGAAGCAATGGGGCAAAACGGACAAGTGCACTAGAGACCTATTTTGCTTCCTCAAAGCTCAAAATTATAAATTATGTCACTTGTATTAGAAAATAAGAACACGAGCCTCTAAAATGTCAAAGGACCCAAACTCCCATCTGGAAAAAAACACATACTTATCCTGAGTACAGATACAGTTCCAACAGGAAGACACATTTTGACACAGAAAAAAAAAAAAAAAAAAGACATGTTTCACTTTAGAAACAAAGTGAGGAGACACAACGGGCAAAGAGCTACACAAACAGAAAGAGAAGCAATTTCTACATGCATTCAACAGAGTATCTTGTTATTTTCACAAACTTTCTGACATTCTCCAGCATCGGCGGATCCTATGTGGTCACGGCAGTGTGTAAGAAGTTTACCAATCTCACCAAATTTAGCATCAGTGGCAATTACACACTTCTATTCCTCATACGTAGCAGAATTTTAAAAAGGCCCTTTCACACCAGCTTTGAGCTTGCATTTCTGCAAGGTATTTACAAGGTCCTCGTAAAACGTCTTAGTGGAAATACTGATCCAATATTTAAATATAGTGACATGAGCGAGCCCTTCCGTGACACCGTCCCAGGACAAGGCTGACAGCTGTAGGAAGTGGGAACGGCATTGAGCATCAGAAAATCAATCAGGATGAGTGTGCTGATAAATGCTGATGCATTGCTGTTGCCAAAGCAGAAGGCCTCTGCCAAGCCCAGATTTCATGCTGGTGAGCCTGCTTCTAACAGGAAAATACACGGAGGGTATGGGGTTCTCTCCCCACACACGTGGAGGACAGAGACAAGGGCTGTCTGCGTGGACTTTCCCCTCCTGGGGCATGCGATCCAAAAATCCTTCTTAAAAGGCCAAAGCTTTGACTCAGGGCTCTGGTCAACCCTGACCGTGAATGTGGCATGGGTGGATCCACATGTGGCTTGCTTCTCAGGGTTCACCTACAAGGCTAAGGACCAGGTAGCCATCAACATCAAACATCACCACTGAGCGAAGCCAAATTTGTAAGAGCTTCTTGTGGGGGTGTTTTTATGTTTAGTTTAATCTACTATAGTTTTTGTCCTCTGGTGGACTTTCTTTTTCTTTTTTGATTTGTTATTACTCTTATTATATAATCACTTGTCATGTAATTGTGATATTATTGATTTAATTTTTAATTAGGTGTTAAGATTCTGTGTAATTTGCAGATATGAGTCTAAGAACAGAATGCTATTCCCTTCCGCCCTCCTACTAAGCTTTTCCATTTATTATCCCTGCATCCCCCTGAAAGTTACTCTTCCACTTGAAAATCAGTTTAGTTTCATTTTATACTGTTTATTTTTAATTTCTTAAAGCTCTCACTGTTTCAAGCTTCATTTTGTTTGATTTTTTGTGTTTTTGTGACTTTTCTTTCTCTTCCTTTTATAATCCTTTTTTTTTTTTTAAATCCAGCACCCTTTTCTTTCTCTTCTTGTGTTCACAGACAGAAATCAACACATACATGTGTGCATTAAAATGTCTCTTATGATTTAAGGACCAGACAGACTGAATCAGCAAAACACTAACTCATTCATTTAAGAAACGCCGAGGGAGCTAATATGGGAAAGACACTGTATTGAGAGCTAGCTGGACTATAAAAATTAAGGTCACACTGTCTCAGGACCTCCAGTAGCTTTGAACTTGCACAAAACCACGAGACTGCGAAAAAGAGGCAGACTGTAGCTACACCTCAGAGGACACCTCGTCTCCAGCCAGGCAGACGGGAAACCAGTGTCATTACCTATCCTGGGGACACCACGAAAAAGCCCAAAGCTTTCAGGATTGGTCACGGTCCCCACAAACCTGTTCCAGGCGAAGCTGCCTCCCACTTCCGACTGGTTTGCCAGCCACACTGCTGGAAACGCTGCAAACCTCAGCACCTCGCAGACCCGACAACGCCAAGGACCAGCAACCAGTAAGCTGCTGATAGGTATTCCCAATGGGGAGATTTCACGCAACCTAGCCAAGCTGAGTCTACAGAGAACGTGTAATTTGCAAAAATCAGATTCGCCCGAATTTCAGGGATTGCCAGGTCGAACGGGCTGTGCTGTCACCATCAGGGATAAATGTTTAGTAAGAATCTATGACATTCAGAAGAGTGTCGAAGTCTGTACACTCCCATAGCATCCCCGCATACAGCCAAACGTCAGAATTTCCACTAATAGCATTTAAAGGACCGTCGCTTTGAACTAAGGAATGAGGAAGGGTTTCCTCTAAGAAATGCATCCTCCTGTACTCAGAAGAGTTAGGGGTATGTTTGGGATTGGGGGGTGGGTTGCCCACAAGGTTTTAGGTGCACAAGGACAGAGGAAAAAAGCTGTCAGGGCACATCCTCAAAGCTATGCTTCAGCTCATAAATTAAGGGACAGGAGGACACTTTTCCATTTTTCAAATGACTACTTAAATTTCTGCTATCCAGAAATTTCTCTGATGTGGAATATTCTCACTCCCAAATGGAGTCTGAAAGGTGAAGGACAGAGACAAGAAACTGGAGACCCTGTAGGAGCATCCTTACAGTGAAGGGTACTTGCTGGCCTGGCCACCCAGGGTCGTGGTCATCCCCTCAAACTCCCTTTTCCACGGGCGTATGCAGCTGCATCAAACAGAGGGGACGCTCTCCAGGGTGATTCACAGCGACACCAAAGACAGTCCTGTCTACTGAGATGGTTTGGCTATGCCAGATGCATGATGTCAGGCACACTCAAGCCCTTGGGAGCAGATTCAACTGATAAATTATAGCCCAACAGAGCAGTGGGCCTCGGAGAGCAACTACTCGAACAAACCAGCATTTGTGAACTGTGCAAAGTGGAAATGGTGTTGTGGCACTGTGGGTTAAGCCGCTAACTAAGGCACCAACTTCCTATCGAGTGATGGTTTGAGTCCCAGCTGCCCAGCTTCAGATCCAACTCCCTGCTAATGTGCCTGGGAAAGCAGTAGATGATGGCCCAAGGGTGTGGAACCCTACCTCCCACGTGGGAGGCCAGGGTGGAGTTCTGTGCTTCCCCTGTGCAGCCCAGAGAGGGCTGTGAGAGGGGACACTGATGATCCTAGGTGGTAAACATGAACACTGATCCCAAAGAATGGAAGTAGACACTGTGGCCAGAGCCCTTATTCTGACACCGGGAGGGAAGACACTCCTGTCACGTGAATTCAAGTTCAAGCAACTCAAAATTACCATCATTCACCTGTCATTCAACAGAGGCGACACTGAGTGACTGCATTTCCTTGACTGTGACTTAATTGTCACTGGAACCAATGACCTTAATAAATCAGATGAATTGTAATAACCTAACTATTGCTGTCAGAAAATGTTTCAACCAATCCTTATTGAAAATCTATTACACCCCAGGCTCCATAAACCAACTTTCACTTGGCTTTTTGATTCCATATCTTCACAGGGTGGATAAATGAATACAATGTCTTAGCAAAGACAAAGAAGTACATTCTTGGAGAAAGAAAAATAAAATGTGAACATTAAAAATCTTTGTGCTGGTGTAGCATTGGGCTGGGTTGGAAGAGGGAGTGTTGATAATTGACTTAGAAAATTTCTATTTAGGTGAAGAAAGAAAGATGCAACCAGGAATTAAAGGAATTCAGAATACACCTTTTTGCCAAAAAAAACCACAGCCGTCGCTCAGAAAGTGTTTCTTGTAGTCTCCTGTTCCACTGTTTATCCACGCATAGCAACCCAGCTACAAGCGCAGAGCCGGTGTCACTCGGGTCCTATGGAGGACAGCCATGGATTATTTTCATCTCAGACTCAGCAAGAGCAGGCTTGGGCCAGTAGTCCTTAATTCTCCACCCATAAAACACAAAACATGCAGTCTATTCTTTTTAAGTGTACACACATGCATGAAAACCAGAAGTTTATACATGTATAGGTTGTTTTCTCACTGCTTGCATAACTAGAAAAAAAAATGGGCTTATAGTTAAAAATAGAACTTGGCAAATGAAGAGTCCATAATACGGACCAAGCGCATTTGGAATACTTTAATAAGAAGAAACGGCCAAAATATTTCACTTTGGAAAGCGTCCACTGTCCAGGCACGCCATTCCTTCGGACCTCATAGTCTGCCACCTTCGACCAGACTAGCATACGTTTTCAGAAGGCCTTGTTTCCCCGGGCACCATCAATATGTGAGAAAAAGTGATTTTTGGACAACAGATTACCAATCCCCAGTTACCCCACCTGATTAAAATTAATTCCTTTTAACCAAGACTCCTGATTTTCCCAATGCATACCTGCATTGCTGTAACCATATTCAGTGTCTCACAATTCTGAACTGCTTTTCTCTTAATACTACATTCTGAACATTTCTCATGTCGTTCCATATTCCCTGTGTCCGTATTTACACAATATTTCTGACTTTCATGCTGTCTCCCTTTGGTCTGGGATTAGGACAATATTTACACTTTGAAAACCTGAGACACTTTCCATAGTTTCTTATACTCAAGGAAAAAATGTATGAAACATGGGAATTAATTATTTGTTCAAAGTTTGGGGGAAAAATTCACAGTGGAACTACGAAGCCACATGTTTTGGGGAGCTGATTTACTAAAAACTGGAATTGTTCCTGAAGAACTGACCTTTTAAAATGTTCTTGTTTACGAATTTATAATTTAATTTCTGTGGATAAGACCAATTCAACCCATATACTGAAATGCATCATGACCTAGCAACTCTTTATGTATAGCATATGTTCAAACAATTGTGCATAGTATTTTTTCATAATTTTTTGAAAATCTCTTTTATTTAACAACTGTACCAGGTGCTATGTCTCCTTTGTCACTTCCAACTTTAATCTATGCTGATTTTTGCTTGTTTATTTTATTGCTTTCAACAAGTCAACTTTGGATTGATTTCTGGCTTCCCATTTTACCTTCCTATGTGTCATTTTTAAATTTTTCAGTTATCTACTTTTGAACAACTTGATATATTTTCCTTTCTTGAAAAATAAGTATTCTTAAAGCTCCAAATTATCTCCAACTTCTCTGGTCACATTAGGTAGCTGGCAACATGTAGGTCCCTCATTTTCATTATTGGTTAAATAAACTTGGGCTTTGTCCTAGACCAAATTATCACTTAGATTACTTTTGTATTTCTGAGTGCTTGGAATTATTTTGTTGGAGATGCAAACAGAAAATTTTTTAATATTTTCTCTGAATCCTTACAGATAATATGTCTTGTACAAATCTGTAAACACTTGAATATCAGATTTCTGGCTGAATAGTCTCAAGGGGCATATTAAACAGACCAAGTTTGGATGCCTTTATAAAGCCTGCTGCTAACAAGTCAAGGTCCTCTGGATTACAATGACTGCACACTGTAACATTTGTGTGGTGTTTATCAGAGGACCTACCGTATCAGACTGCAGTAAATGGTGATGGTGGGTGGAGCCACAGCAGGGACAGTGGTCTCCAGTAGCGAGACTCTTGTGTGTCATGTGCAGGCTCAGGGTTAGGAGAACTGTGCCTACTATATGTTCCTGGGCTGGGTTTCCTTATCTGCGACATTTTTCTGAAATTGCTTCCAGCTCTTCGTTCCAAATCTCACTTGTTGGCATTCTCGGGCCCAGATTCTGTCTACACCAGACGGGGGTCACGTGCACCCTCTTTCTTGCAAAGCAGTCTGTGGCAAGCCCTTCAGAGCAGTTCTCTCTGGAAGCTGAACTCCAGGACAGACAAGTTCTGCTACACCTGCTGTGACTACACCTGAAAGCGCTGGACAGGTACAAACGGAGTCAGTATTTCGGAAATGCAAGCAAACATTTCCAAGCTATTGATCAGCTTGCTTGTGCTTCCCCTGAACGACAGTGAAATTTCCAAAGGAACTGAAGCCAGACCTGCCCCTTTCCCTTCACAAAAGCTTGGCGCTCAGGCTAATTTGTGTTCATTTCCCATCGCTATTAGCAATCCCAGCAGTTCAGAGGAAAGACGGAATTCAAAGTATTTGCACGACTGGCTACCACGCAGCAGGTTCCCTCCTCACAAGCTATTCAGAAAGGCCAAGATAGGAAACTTCATGATTCAGGTAAAAAGCATCACTGGCAATGAAAATTCTTACCCTTATTATTAAACCTGAAAATTTCTTAGCACCTGCACAACCAACATCTCCTCCCAAATCCCTCAAATGACGGCTACCAGAAGGAAAGCTTGAGGCTGAATTATGAGCAAGACACGAACCATCTCATGTCTTTGTACCACGTCACCATCTAGCCCTCTGCTGAGGGTTTAGTTTGGGCTTAAACAAGGTCTCGCATAAGGACAGCCGGAAGCACGCACTCACCGGTACGGTAGACAAAGTTGCCCTCTGTTTCTGACGATGACGATGGAGACACCAGCTCTTCCTCAAATTCATTGGAGCTAAAAGATCCTGAGTGGTTCCTCTGCCTTGTTTTCCCCACCCTGGTGGTGTTCGTGGCCATAACGTGTCTCAAAGAGTCGTTAAGGTAGCGATTCAACAAGCTGCTCTTGTATTTCGGGGGTGACACGTAGTCCTCGCTGGCCCCTGACTCTGGCCTCACCCCAGCTTTTACTGCTGAGCTCTCGCTTTTGGTCGCAGTGTGATGAACTGGAGCAGGATACACCCCTTCGTTCATGTGGGCTCTGGGAGGATTTTCCCCATCTAAGGGAGAAAAAGACCATCAGGTAGTCTTCTTTCTACTCACTTTCCCCTCAACTGCCTTACAGGTCTATTTAACCAGTAAAAATACACAGGGACCATATATAAAGTGTATAGCATTATCTTTGATATTCAAGAATAATTTTTAGGCCAAAGAGATCAGGAATGGGATGCAGCGAGTTAAGCCATCACCTGCATCCCATATGGCCACTGGTTCCAGTCCCAGCTGCTCCACTTCCGATCCAGCTCCCTGCTAATGTGCCTGGGAAAACAGCGGAAGATGGCCTGAGTCTCGGGTCCCTGCCACCCATGTGGGAGACTCAAAGGGAGCTCTAGGCTCCTGGCTTTGCGCTGGCCCAACCCTGACCATTGCAGTCATCTGGGGAGTGAACCAGTGGATGGAAAATCTCTCTCTCTCTCTTTCTCTATAACCATGACTTTCAAATAAATTAATAAATCATTAAAAAAAAACCAAAGCAGGGATGCATTTAATGTTAATGAATTTCACAGAAAATCTTATTCCCACACAGAATAAATCAATAAATCAGTCAATATCCTGTACTGTTAAAATGACATCAGCTCAGGCAGGAAAACAGGGACCGTTACAGCACTGTTTTATTTTGTGGGGTTCACCTTTAAAAATAGCGATGGAGGTGGAGAATGAATTGCAGAGGCAAAGCAAAGAAAGTACAATAAAAAGAGGAACCAACCTTCGGAACACGAGTCATCGCTGCTCACGCTGAGCCGCTCGGCGTTCCCTTGCACGTACTTGTTGTACAGTTTTATTCTTAAAGCCCAGCTCAGATCAGGCTGCCGAACAGTGTTCTTAAGCCGACGTCTTGCGTTTGCAAACCAATTGGACACCTACAACGGCATTGCATTTTGATGACCAACACAGAAGAACATGCCCGATCATCTAGTGGGGAGTGGGGAAGGAACTAAGGCTCTGTCAGCATCCCGATGAATAAGAGGACTGCACACTCCCTGCCGTTCATGCATTCACTCAGCAAACACGCCCAGGGGACGCCACAGAGGTTGGCGCTCTCTGGATTCAGGGAATAAGAAAAAGGAAGAGGTCTTGCCATCCAAAGTGGTGTCACCACTTCTGACACCAGCATCCCATATCAGCACCAGGGCAAGTCCCAGCTGCTCCACTTCTGATCTTGCTCCCTCTTAATGCACCTGGGAAGGCAGCAGAAGATGGTCCAGGTGCTTGGGCCCCTGCCACCCAAATGGGAGACCCCATGGAGTTCCTGGCCTTTGGGGAATGAACCAGCAGCATGAACAGCTCTCTTTCTTTCTGTCTCTCTCTCTCTTTGTGTCATTCTGCCTTTCAAATAATACAATTTTTTTTTAAGCAAGACAACAGCCAACACAACAAAGAATACAATGATAGGCAATGCAAAGGGAACAGGGGTGACTGACACGTGACTGGACACTTCTTGAGGACCCTAAGCCTGTCTTGGAAAAAGGCCAGGCTATGTCAGGCAGGCAGAATGGGCAGGAAGTGGAGCCCAAGGAAGAGGACTCTGGGAGGTAGGCAGAGGGGGAACATGCAGACGAACAGCCTGCTTTAAGCTGAAAGTAAAGCGTCTCCCAAGCGCACGGGTGAAGGACAAGAAAGAACACTCCAAAACAAAAAAAGGCAATTTCCGATCTCGTTTTTAAGGTGCCACTGTTTTCCAGAGGCTAAAATGATACCTGAGGTTTCCTCTAAAACACCAAGCTCTCATCACTACGTGGGTTTTTCTTTTTTAAAAAAACACAACCTGAAACAGCAATATTTGCTTTTATAAAAATGAATCAGGGGAGGAAAATGAAGTCTCTCTGCCAACTGCTTCCAGAACATGACCTTGTATTACTATAATGGTTTGTGCGGCAATGTTTGCCCTGGAAGTTTCTCTTCTTTCTTTGTTTTTAAGAGTCTACTATAAATATGCAATTTTCACACACTGCTCAAGCCCTAATTATTGGATGGAACTGTGGTGAATTCTACTCTAAGTACAAAATTACATTTCCCCCTTCTTGTTCCCATGAGTAAGACATGGTGATTTTCCCACATCTATTCAATATACTCAGTACTACCTCCTTGGTGCCTTAACCACCGGTAACCATCTTTCCAAGTTCAGGTCCAATGATGCAACATCCCGCCTGGGCAGGTCTCACTTCACAGCTTCAGTCTGTCACATCCTCTATACACAGACAACTTCTGGCACTATTCACTAACACCTACTATTCACTAATACACTCTGGCCACGGCGCTAAGTGCTAGGAATGGGTAATGTTGGGGTAACATTGGTCTCATACACTCTGGAAGAACCATCCGTGAAGAATTAGACACGATTAACTGGGATGCATGGGTTAACACCACGGTGAGCGTTTGCCATGGAAGCACCTCTTTTCTTTCTCCCATTTCTCAAACCTCCCTCCTTCCCATTCTCCAATTCACTGCCAAAATTTTCATCCAACTCTTCACTACTCCGAGCTGGGAATTCTAGAACATTCTTCTTTCTAAATTTCCTGTCTCCCACTCTTTTTTCCTCTTCAATGGATCTTAACCAGCCATCATCAAATTCCAATGTTGATGCGCCCTTCTGATTGAATCTAGTTTCCTGTTGTGAATTTGCCAAAGACATGCTGTATGAACTCAGTAAGTCATTCAGCCTTTCCCTATCTCAAACCCTTCATCTACTATAAAATGCATGCAATGATCCTTGCCAGCTCTAAAAACAAAGTTCTGTGAATGCAGCCCAAGCTCTCCTGGGACAGAGTCAACTTCCCCTATAATGGGTCTGGATCTCCCCTCTGCCCTCCACCACTGCTCTCTCTAGTTTCTTTCCCTTCCTGGCTCCTCTCCCACCCACAGGACAGCCGCCTCAACTTCCCCTCTCACTCACACTGATTAGACTCCAACTCCAAATCGTTTGTTATATCAGCAGCCGGCACACTGCGCTGATCCAAAGGTAGGAGCCAGGTGCTTCTCCTGGTCTTCCATGCGGGTGCAGGGCCCAAGCACTTGGGCTTCCTCCACTGCACTCCTGGGCCACAGCAGAGAGCTGGCCTGGAAGAGGCGCAACCGGGACAGAATCCGGCGCCCTGAGCGGGACTAGAACCTGATGTGCCGGTGCCACAAGGCGAAGATTAGCCTATTGAGCCACGGCGCCGGCCAAGATTTTTTTTTTAAAACAAGCACCCATCGTCTGTGATGTGTATTCTTTGCTTTGCTTGCTTGCTTTCTTTTCTAGATTTACTTATTTACTTGAAAGCTAGAGTTACAGAGAGATCTTCCATCCACTGGCTCACTCCCCAGATGGCCACAACAGTGAAGGCTGGGCCAGGCCAAAGCCAAGAGCTCCATTTGGGTCTCCCACTTAGGTGGCGGCAGCCCAAGCACTTGGGCCATCTTCCAGTGCTTTTCCCAGGCCATTAGCAGGGAGCTGGATCGGAGATGGAGCAGCCAGGACTCAAACCAGCACCCACATGGGATGCTGGCTTTGCAAGCATGAGCTTTACTTGCTACACAACAACGCCAGCCCCCTGGTACACTTCTAATCTACAAAAATTAGCACGCAGTAATTACAACAAACAACAACATGGAGTTTGTAAATGTCATGGGGATTGGCTAGTTCTTCACATATGGGGGGGGTCTTACCCTTTTTTTCCTTTTCGATACACTCATGCACAGTGCTAACCATATTACAATCATTACACATGAGACTTTCCAGAGGCCTTGCCACTAACATAACTGTTTCTCAACTGATTGCATAAGTTTGATTGGTGCCCGTTCTGCTAATATATTTACTCCCCCAGAACTTCACAGTCCAGCCTAGCCACTGGATGCAGTCTGACTTGTTTAATCCCTATTTGCAGTAAGGCCCACAAGCAGCAAACGGCAAGCAAACAAATCGGCATAAATTCTGTTTTGCAAATTTTTCCTGACGACTTAAGGCAAATTCCCTGTTCCACTGAAGGTAAAAATACCAGTTCAGATTTCCTACATTTTACATACTACAGATTCCTTCAAGTTGTCCATTGTATTCTCTTTAAATTGTGTTCTACATGAACTAGGCCAAGGGTAGGTTCTGGAACAATATTTGAATGTCAAACTCGGTGCTTTTAAAAACCCTGTATTTTATAGTGAAAGTTGAGAGAGCCAAAATAGCTAGGAGTTGGAAGAGAAAACATAGCAATTTCCATCCTACTCTAACAGAGGTGTTTACGTTTAGTGTATTGACAGAGCAATCATTACAGGGAAGCCAAAGGAATTTAATTGGCCTCTGTCCATCACCAAATGTACTGAATTAACAAATTTATTCTGAGTTATTAAACGGCGATACTGAGTCCCTCAGTTCCACACTGTGTAGTGTTAACACTAGGGATAATGTGTAAGAACCAGTCTGAGGCCCTGCTGCTTCTGCATAGTTGGTATGAGCCTTATAGAAGACAACAACAATACATGTCTGCAGAAAAGTTAAACACCAAGCAAAAACACAGCTATGTCAATAGAGGGGGTACCATCTTGCAACACAGCAATTTCAACCAAATGGTAAGTGGATCCATCACAAGAGATTGAAACTTTTGTTTTAAGAGGAGGAAGTACTAAGATACAATTATCATTACTCGGTAAGTTCCACTTCCTACAAAATACAAAACCCTAGTCACTTATCACTTATTTACTTATTGTTCCATAGTAAAGCTGTATATATTTTGAGAGTATGCAGTAAATTTTTATAATGTTTGAACACTGCTCAGTCACAGGGACCAAGGACAGTGGAATATTTTGATGGATCAAAGTCAAAGTCAAAGCACACACACACAGAAACAAGCAATCATCTCCCTGTTAATGTCATAAAAATGCTTAAGAAATAAGATGCCAGATTAATAGTGCAAATGGCATCAAACACAGCTATAGTAAATTATGAGAAGCTAACAAGCCCAGCGAGTAGAACTACATGAAAGTTGCATAAATAGTTCTTCCCGCTTCATTTTTCAAGGATGAAGAAATGCATGTGCCATGAATGGCCTCAGATCTATGTATTAGAATATTTGGTCTTCCAGAATATTTCTCCACTAAGATTTCAGCTTTTTATTTCTAGGCTGCAACAGAGATTGCTTAGCAATCCTTATACCTTTCCTTATTGAGAGTGGAAAAATAAAGTGAAATCATTCTGAATGAAAAAAGTCTGGCACACAAACCAAACAAAAACATTAAGTGCAATTGCAATAGAAATTCTCAAAATATAAGGTTTTGGGAGCTTAAGGAACACAAGTTATGCTGACAGCTTGTTAATCAGGTAAGAAAAGGAGACAGGAGGTGTCGCAGTAGGCAAGAAATACCCGTTTGAATAGAAACAAGGGAGATGCTCCATCTTTGTCTATAGACATAAACACACCCATGTTTGTCTGCAGAACATCTTATGGATTCAAGACAGTGAGCGGCCCTCTGCAAGCTCCCTTCAGTGGGACAGAGTTTAAAACTAGACTACTTTAACTCAACTTTCAAGACTGTCTTTAGTTGTCACAAAGGTGCCTCAGAACATCCTAAGGTGATTACAGTGTTATGAAAAGCACCATGCTTGGGTGGTACAGCATACAAAGCAGAGAGAGTCATGGTCACTCTTCCCAGGGAAGGAGCTGGACTCCACAGGGAACATTTACTCACCGGGAGAATATGACTCATTACATAAGGGTCTAATTTGCAAGGATCAAAAACTGTATTCAGATCATAGCTTTATGTTTTTTCCCTAAAAGTGTAAAGTATTTATGTAATCTATGTAGAACTCCACAGTCAGAATTTAATCTGAATGTGTAATTTACGTCTGACTTATCCACATCCCCATGTATGTACTTATTTGTATTTATATATTTGTATGTTGTGTTTACATATTTGTGCATATATTTACATACATTATGTGTGTGTGTGAGTGTGTGTGTGTCTTCTTATTACATAAACATCTCATTGTGCCTAACTGGACCTGCAGTGAACTTTTGGCACAGTGGTTAAGACTCCTGCATCCCACTTCAGAGTGCCTGGGTTTGAGTCTCAGCACTGCTTCTGATCCAGCTTCCTGTTACTGCACAGCCTGGGAGACAGCAGGTGCTGGCTCAAGAAGTTGGGTTCCTGCCCACCATGTGGGAGACCCAAATGGAGTTCCTGGCTCCTGGCTTTGGCCTGGCCTAGCCTGGCTATTGTGGACATCTGGGAAGTAAATCAGTGGGTGGAAAATCTGTCTCTATCTCTCTGCCTTTCAGATAAATGAAAATAAATAAATAAAAACTAAAAGAACTGGGTTATGTATAGGGTCACTGTAAATTTTATTATTTAGATTTTTTTCACTTAGCTTTTCAAAGTTCCATAATTCCACTTCATGTATGGTAAAATTGAAAATCGTCAGGTGAGAGATCTTCAAAAATTTCATGGAAAATGCATGTTTGGAAAAAACTCTGTCAAAAGCCTTTTTTTTTTTTTAACCAAAATTTACTTATCTTTTACATTTTCCACAAATGTACCAAGTGTCATGGACAGCTGTAACTTATTATAAACAGTTTAGTCAATCTAAAAATCACATAGTTTGTGCATTTTTATTTTCTGGTGAGTAATGTAAGAAAAAGAAAGAGGTTTTGAATGAAAATTTCATACAAATTAGAAACACTGTCTTTCCAAGATCTAAATGCAAAACGATTTATGATTTGCATTTGAAATATCATTACAGACACTTTGGTTTTATATTAAAATTGCAACTACTTGTACTTCAGCTCAACAAAACAGCTGCATAAGAAAACTTAAAGGTCTCTCCTAATGACTTTTCCTAACTAAAAATGTTCTAAAATATGTAATATTTTTTGCAGTGGCACACATTCAGTATGGAGCTCTATAATCAGCTAAAACAATCTGCTTTATTGCTGACACCACTGTGAAATACTCCAATAGCTATAAAGATTCATGAATTTCCAAAAGAAATAGCCTACCTGTTTAAATTGAAATCTGAGCATACACATTTATTTTCCTAAGTCAAGATTTTCTGACGCGAATAATCCATTTAGAAACTACTTCTATAAATCACCACAAAATTCACAGTTTTATGTCAGACAGATATCATGCCAAGAACACTAAATAGTCCCCTCCAGTGCTGGAGCAAATTACTACTAACACAACCCCCGGAAACATGTTTTTCTCTCCAACCGTATTCTGAGAATCAGGGGACAAATACGTCTCAGAGTTCTGATAAGTCTGACTACAAGTTAGTCTTCATTCTTTTCAGCAGTTCCTAAAGGACTATGTAAAATACTTTGGAAAATTTCAATCAAGATGCGGGGTGTGTGTGTGTGTGTGTGTCCCCTTGCTGTAGATTTACCACGATGGTAGAAAATTATTCACGAAAGCAGCCAGGTAGTGTTATGGCCACGCATTAAGCATCTCAGCTCACCCAGATTCTCCCCCGCCTCCCTTTCTGAACCAACGCGCTGCATGTGCAGATACCCAAGCTCACACCATCTTATCTCTGCAGGAACAGACACAGCGCCGGCTCTGGAGTGAGCGGATTCCCCGGCCTACCTCTGCTTCTCCCGGCCTTGGCTACTTCCTCCCCGCCATGCTGGTACCCAGTGCTGCACATCACCATGTTTGGGTGAACAGCCAATAAGAAGATGTGTGGGAAAGTGAACCCCACGTGCCGCAAGCAGCCTTGCTCATCAGAGAATAAACACAGGGCAGGGCTAGTTCCCTACGCCCGCCCCTCTGAAGCTGTCTCCTCTCCCTAAGTCATGCCAATTTTAAAAAGGACCATCGAAAAAGTGCTGTGGGTTCCAACTAATGTCTCGATGCTTCCTGTCTATTTTTTTTAAAAAAAAGAGGCCTGAGGGACCCACAAGCCACTTCTTGCCTTCGCATCCACGCTCCTGCCTCTGTCTGCAATGTCGTTTTGAAAGTAATCCTGCGCTTAAAAGCTTCGCTCCCAGGCCCTTACACGGGGCGCCAGGGCTGCCGCGTGGCTCTTAAAAGCGGGATCCAGGGCCCGCAGCCCCAGCACCCCGGACTTCCCGCATCACAAACTCCGAGGTGCGACTCAGGAATTCGTGTCTTAACCTTGGGGAACGCTCCAGTCTTACAAAGCCCTGCGCAACTTGGCAAGTCACTGCTCCCTTCCCCGGCTCAAGGGCACATCCCGTCGGATCACGCACACCAGCACCGCACCCTCAGACGCGCGACACCCAGAAAACTCCCTGAGGGAAGCACTCCGCCCAAGCACCTGCGCTGTGCCGGGGACGTCTCCGGACGCAGGAGCGCGCGCGGGAACGCCCCATTCTAGTCCCGGGGAGGAGCTGCCATGTGGGGACCCGCGCAAACCGCACCCTGCGCGCAGGCTTGTCCGGCCCCCGGGGCCTGGCGACGGCTCCGAGGGGCGTGGTGGGGGCTCCGTTCCTTACCTGCACGAGTGTCATCTGAGAACCGAGGGCCAGGAGAATCTTCTCGGTCTTGGTGGGGTACGGGTTGTCGCGGTGCTTGTAAAGCCACTGCTTCAGGGGCCGCGCCATGTCTTGCAAGGCTTGCCGCTTGTGTCTCACCTTCCCGCCATTCTGCCGGGACCTAGGGGGTGGGGGTGGGAGTGGGGGAGGGAAAGAGGAGGTCCAGGTGAGCGGTGTCTGCAGGGGGCGGCGGGTCCAGCCCCTCCAAGCCGCCGGGCTTCCAAGGCGGGCTGCGCCACCGCGCGCCCCGAGGTGGGGACAAGGCAAGGGATGCAGGCCACGCCGCTTCTGCGCGGGGACATCACGGCCTCGATTTCTGCGCAGAGGTGCCAAGTGGGCAGCGCAGGGCGCTCGCTAGGTTTAGCTCTCAAAGAGGAGGGTGATGTCCCGAGTGCGGCAGCCCACGGGTCATTCAAATAGCACAGGGGGCAGTAGGGTCCTGCCCCCAAGCCTGCTGGCTTTGTACGGCCCCGAGCCGGAAGGCGGGCGCATACAGGAGACAGGCTGCCCCCCCTCCCCCCAGCTCTCTGCCAGCCTCTCACCTACTCCTCTGGATTAGCACAAAAAACGGGGACCCTTT
Source organism: Sylvilagus floridanus (assembly GCA_949820135.1). Lineage (NCBI taxonomy): Eukaryota > Metazoa > Chordata > Mammalia > Lagomorpha > Leporidae > Sylvilagus > Sylvilagus floridanus. The sequence continues at coordinate 17,182,555 of OX463240.1, read as the reverse complement.
TCCCAGGGAGTCTGGATGCAGAGCGAGGCCGTTTCCCAAGTCGGGGCGCATGGTCATCCGTCCGGGCCGCCGCGTCCCCCCACGTCAAGGTAGCAAAGGTCTCAAGGAAAGCACGTTCCAAGGAGAAGCGGGCAAGGAGACAGCAGGAGCCGGGCGCTGGACGCGGCGTGCGCTCCCCGGGCGCTCCGGGAGGTGTCGCCGCCCGCCGCCCGGGGAGCAACGCGCGCCTGCGCCGCAGCCTCCTGGGCCACTTCCCTCACTCCACGCTTGGAAAAGCGGCTCCGTCCCAACCGACCGTTGGTCACGTTGAACGAACCCTAGAGCCTCCTTCACTGACCGGCAACGCCGCGGGACAAGCAGCTGATGCAATCTTTGAGGTGCGGGCAACCTGAACGGCGGCCCCTGTGCGCGCGTAGGGGGCGCGCCCGGAGTCTCCACGACCTGGCCGGGCAGGCGCTGCGTTCCACGCCCCTACAGCCACAGGGCAGCCGGCCCACTCCGTCCCTTCCCACGTCCTGCTAAACCGAAAGCTGCAGGAGCACCCTTCTGGGCTCGCTGAGGGCCCCGCCGAGCTGCGTGCGCCCCCCGCACGCCCTGCAGGAAGCAGACCATCCAAACACCTCGTCCGAGGCCCGCGGCGGGGCCTCTCGGGCCCTGCCCTGTTCCTACGCAGCTGGCGCAGCGCCTAATGCGCCCGTGGTCCTTAGAGGGGCAGGGAACCCACCCACCCACCCTGGTGTCCAGGGAATGGAGGACCACCTTGGGGGTAGCTCCTGGAGTGGAGTTTCCATCGCGCCTCTGCCGAACTGGCCTGGCGAACCGGTCCTTCCTAATTAGAAACATTAAGCCCCGTACAATGGGAAATGCGAGCGCGAAAGGCGCAGAGCCTGGCTTCCGATGGAACCCCGGATCCCTGGCCCGCGCTCCCACTCGACCCCACCCACGCCGCCGCTCGCCGCGCCCACCAGCCATAAGCCCAGGGCCGGCAGGAACCCCGGTATGGTGCTCATACCCGGTCCTCCGATGTCGCAGGCCAAGGTTGTCCTTGAGGGGCGGGCCGTCGGGGAGGCCCACCTCGGGGCGGTCGTGGGGACTGTCCAGGACGCCTCCGCCGCCGCCTCCGTAGGGCCGGCCGCCCCGCTCCCGCTCCGGAGCGCCTCGCTCCTCGAACAGCACGGCGCCGCCGAGTTTATTGAAGACGATGGTGTTCATGGTGCGGGCTGGCGGGAGCGCGCGGTGCGGCCGCTGCGCCTCGGGGCCGGGCCGCCCGGAGCTCGGCGACAGGGCTCGGGTTCTAGGACACGAAGGTGCATCTCGTTACTCGCCGACCGCGCTCAGGGCCCGCGCGCAGCCCCCCGGACCCCGAACTCCGCCGTGTCTGCGCCGGCGAGCCCCCCCGTCTCCCCGCACCTGGAGCAGGCTTAGGGCGGCGCGCAGTTGGAAAAGGAACGGGAGCATCCTCAAGTCGCAATTAAAGAAGCCCAGGCCATAACCCGGGGTCTCCGTATAACAGCCTCTTTTTGCTAAAGTCTCTCGGGATGGGGATGGGGGGTGCAGGGAAGTTAGGAGCAGGCTTCCGGAGCTGGAAAGCCAAGTGGCATCAGGGACAGACATCTCTCTCTCCCCCCACCCCCAACTTTTCCTAGCATCCCCCCAGCCTAGCCAGGTCGCTCCAGGGGTCCAGGCAGATCCTAGGTTCTGAGCCCCAGAGCCTTGGGCGGGTGGTTCACTTCCCCCCGCTGCTCGGAGCCCCTCCTCACCCGCCCCTACCGTGGAGTCTCGAGGCCGTCTAGGGGTCAGAAGAGGCGAGGGGCTTGCAGCGCCGTCCCCGCACGTCGGAGAGAGCCCGCAGCTCACCTGTGCTGCGGCGGCGACCCGGAGCCTCTCCCCCGGGGCGCTCAGCAGCCCTCGCCCACACCCCCATCTGCCCGCTTGGCGCTTCGGGGCAGCACCCGTTTGCTCTAATCGGCCTCCGCCTCGCTGCCCGCGCCCCCTCCGCCCCAAACGCGTACGCACAAGGGCGCACACACGCCCCCCTGTGCCTCGCAAACGCCCCCCGCGCCCCGCCCTCCGGCCGCAGAGGTGGCGGCATGGCTTTCCCTCGACGGCTCCCGCTAGTGTGCGTGGGGGAGGTGAAGTCCGACCCCGCGCGAGCTGCGCGCAGACAGGTACGTGCCCGGGCACCGCGCACAGCCCCGGAGACCCGCATCCGAGCCGATTTCCAAGCTCGCAGCCCCTTGTGTCTCGGAGCTTTGTATCCCAGATTTAAAGGAGTGCGCTCAGGGATGTGCGTGCACGCCTCTTCCTTCGGACAGGACAGCGGGTCGCACCAGCCCCTCCGTCCGCTTTCACCGCAGCCCTGTCCCCACCACGCGCAACGGCGACTCCTCCCAGCGAGGTCGGCTGTCCAAAACCCATGGCAAAGTCGCAGCCGCAGACACCGCGCGCCGAGGCCCAGGCCTGAGAGCGCGGTCTGGTTGCCTGGGGTCCCAGGGGCGTGTGAACGCACGCTCCCGGTCCCCAGCGCCGCCTCTCGGCTCGCGCGCTCCCCACTTACCCCGGATCCTCTCCCGAACCGTGGCTGGGAGCTCACTCCCCGCGCACTGCCCCGCCCGGAGCCCGCCAAGGCAATATTAAAGCAAAGGAGGGCTCCTGGCAGATCCTCGGGGCCAGCCTCGGCCGCCACCGGGGCGCGTCCCCACCCCGGACCTTGGAGACAGTTGGGGGGGAGGGCGGGGCGCGCCTGGGCGCCCACGCGACGCGGGGGCCGCACCTTACCTGGGGCTGCGGGGCCGGCAACCGGCGGCGGGGCGGCTGGCTCTCCCGCCCCGAGGCTAGGCGCACTCCCATCCCCGCCGCATGTTCCCCGCGCCGGCTCCAGCGCGCTCACCGCCGCCACCGCCGTCGTCTCGGCTTTATTTACCCAGACGGGCGCGCACGGCCCGGGAACAGGAATATCGAGGCCTTCTCATGTTTCCTGACTGCCCGGCCCAGCCGGCGAACATCCTGCGGGCGCGGTATCCACGTTCCCGGGCCGCGGGAGAGGAAGCGCCCGCTCCCGCCGCCCGGCCGCGGGGGCTGCTGCTACTGTTAACCCCTCGCGGCGGAGCTGCCGCTGGGGAAGCCCCGCGGCCCGCCGAGACCTCTCCAGGCCAGGGCGTGGCTCCAGACCCGCCGGCCGAAGGGGAACTTCTTTCCCTTCGCACTTTGGGGAAGACAGTGGAGAAGCCGCCTGGAGGTCTGGGCTCCAGCTGCGGAAGCTGGGCGCTTGCGAAGGCAGATCCGACGCCTAGAGCTGGCCCGTGCTCCCTAGGCGGGCGAGGCCGCTGGGGCGCGCCCTGAGTTGTCCTTAGCAGGAGGGAAGTTCGGGAGAGCTCGGGTTTGCGCAGCGCAGGGGCGCTCCGAGAGCCTCTCCTGCTGTCCCCGGGCTGCTACTGAGAGCCTGCCTCTCTCTCTCGGGCAAGGCCAGGCACAGGTCCACCTCCCGGGGCCAGCGCTGCAGAGGCTGCACTCGGTGGTGGCTTGTGAGGTTGGGGGAAAGGCAAGGATGCAGCGAGGTGAGCCCAGGTGACCCACCCGCGGTGACCCAGGTATGGAAGAGATGGCACACCCGGAGCCAGGGATCTGCGCGCAGCCAAGGGGCTGGAGCCGGGGAAAATCCTAGGTGGGACAGAGAGCAAGGAGAGGGGATGGCCATGACGCTGTGTTTTTCACTACTGTCCCAGATGCACCAGAGGAGGGAAGGCGGCGGTTCAGCCAAAGCCGTCTGCGCGCTCGCCCGTCCCTGGCCCTGGTACCCCAAGAGCCCTTACTGTTTTGTTTTTTTCTTTCTTGAGAGCGAAAGTCGATTTCCCCAAAACTTCAGAAGTAGAGCATCACGTGTCTTTTTCTTCTCTAAAGGTGGACTGGCCAGTGCTGGGGCAGCGGCCCATCTAAGCGAAACATCTTCCTTTGTAAGCGGGCTGGAAGAGGTTAAAACACAGAGCAGAGCGACGTGCCCGGTGTGCCCGCTACTCCAGTAAGGGACAGCAGATCCCGAAGGGACAGCGTCCGAAGCCCAAGGGATGCGGGCGTGCATTTCTGCGCACCGGGGGACCTCAGGGTGCTGTCCTCTGATCCCGTCGCCCTCTGTCGCCGGGTTTCTTGCGTTGGGTTAATTTGCCAGTGTAGAGCGCTCTTCTTGTCCTGGGTCGGTGCGTGGGGGCTTCAGGACAAGGTTCGGCCCAAAAGACAAGGACTCATCCGGCGGTTTCCAATCCCGATGTTCAGCAAATGCCGAATTTAATAGCAGCAGCAGTAGCAGCAGGTCTGACGGGTAATCCGTGGCGGGAAGAGAGTCGCGCTCCCTTTTAGGGTCTCTGTGAGCGATGGGGGTCAGCAAATATTGTAAAGAATTCAGCAGTAGCACAGCCAGTCTGACGTCTTTGCGGCTCAGCTGGGCAGCTAAAGCGACAGGCAGTTGCTTGCAATTTCACAATTTTCTACTGATTTATTGAACTCTCTGCTCTAGGAGATGCCACATAGGACAAATGGATTTTGTGATTTCAGTGCCTAACTGCATTTACACAATTTAAAGCATGCACGGAGAAGACTGATTGAAGGTATGTTTACATGTGAGATTTACATGTGTCCGTTTTGTCTGAAATAGAATAGACAGCCAAAAATCTTTCTGTGACAGTATTTTTAAATTCGATATTGGAATAATAGTCGCCTTAGTAAGTCACGGGTTTAGTCACTGAGAACATTAATATATGAGAGTTTCTTTAGACTACAGTTTAATCTTGAGAATCCATTTTAAAATGAAAGAACCATGGTAAAAATGAAATGATGTGAATTCCTCTATAACAGACAAGTGAACATTTGTTTTGTGATCCGCTAAAACTTTATTTTTGTAAGTTTCATCCTCCATGAAAGAGGGAAGTATCTCCATTGGAACGCACAGTTTGAATGCATCGATCATTTTGTTAAATTTCACCTTATGAAAAATGGATTTCACCCAGCTTCTTAGGATATATTCCACCCTCAGTATACGAAATGCTGTATTGCAACCCCCAGAAATAAAACATGCAGTTGCAGAAGGCACTGTTAGAATATTTAAGAAAATGTAAGTAGCTTGCGGAAGATGGCCACGTGTAGGAGGAAAAGAAAAACTCAGAGCAGTCAACAGATCAGCCCTGATCTTAGTTCTGGGTAATTTGATGTCGGTTTAGACAAGAATTTCCTAAAGTGTCAGTTGAAGATCAGTTTTCCATAAACTTGTCTTACAAGATTGTCACAGTATTTTTTTAAAATGTGAAAGTAATGCACTGCTGTTGCTAAAGCTAAAAAGATGGTAAGAGCACTGGCTGATGTATTAACCCATTGTGTTGGCCTTAAAGTTACAAATGTAGGTGATGTTTTCTTCCTAGTAAAGACAAGACAAAGACACCTTCAGTTATAGATTTTTGGTGTTTTCACCATGGTACCCTGACATTGCAGAATAAATACTGGCCAAAGTGAGAAATAAAGAGTGTTTTGAAACTCTCTTTTCCAATGACTGCTGGCTCGACTGGCATGAAATAGTAAGTTTATGAACAAAGGTTTGCCTCACCCGTGGCCAGTTTGCCTTGTATATGTATATACAAGGGGTCTTCAAAAAAGGCCAGGAAAAAGAAGGATTAAGAAAAAAAACCTACAATGCATGGATTGCGCCTTGTAGGAGTGGGGCATACCAAAATAAACTTATGGAATCCATTTTTTTCTGGGAACACTTGGAAGCCCCTCCTGGGTATCCACACCCCTCCAACCCTGCAGGAACCCCTAAGTGGAATAATGTAACTAGTGACTAGGTGCAGACACATTGGGGGTGAATTGCTTTGCTTATAATTTAAATTGCATAAAGAGCACCCTCTCTTAGCGAAAGTCTTTTCCGTAAGTTCACTCTTGACCAGTCAGTGACTAGGCATGAGTGGGAATCCCTCTTAAGCATCTCCACCCACCAAGAGGAGCCACAGAGATGACCACCCCGTCCCTGAGGTCCTTCCTCGGACTTTTTCCTATGCATTCACATACATGAATACAAACAGAAAATGAAGGCTTTATTTTCTGGGTTTTTAAAATAAATGAAACCACACTGTATGCAGTGTGTGTAAATGCACACACCGTTTTCAGCTAAGTCTTGCCTTTTGATCCAGTGATGGCACAGAGAACTTTCATATTAACACACAGAACTCTAGCTGCTGCTTTATGTTAAATAATACTCCACAATCTGTTTCATCATCCCCCCATGAACAGTTCTGTCTTTTCAGCTTTAATTGGTGTAAAACGATTATATAGTTCTTCCTGTGCGTGCTAAGTATTTCTCTAGAAGTAGCTACACAGAAGTAGAATTACTGAGTTTTTAAGTTTTGGTGCATACTTTCAAATTTTCCTGCAACCCACACTGACATGTACAGTCCTCACACGCTACACAGAATTCCATATGTTCAGTCTTCATAGGGTTTTCCTGGATGATGAATAAAATAATACCTCATTGTTCCAGAACCTTTCTCTTCATAAGCTATTTGTATTTCTTAATCGAGTTAATTGATTAGATCCTCATTAGATTTACTGATTTCTAAAGCTCCTATGTAAACCATTTTCTCCTGGTATGTGTGCTTAAATAATGCGGCTACGTGACCTGGTCTGGTCAGTGACCTGTCTTATGTTGATTTTGTGTTGGCTTCATGGAAGGTTTCATTGTGAAGAGAGACACATATGTGGTTTTTCCCTTTGTGGATGCTGAGTTTTGTGTCTTGGTCTGGAAGACTTTTTCTACATTTTCTAATAATACTTTTAAACAATCATTTTCCCTGGGCTTTCTAATCAGGAATTTCTAATCAGGAATTCATTTTTGTAAGTTTGGAGGTAGGGATCTCATTTGCTAATTTTTTGTTTTCCAGTATGAAAGCTCATCATTCCTGCTAGAATTGTTAGAGTGCCCCCGCTCGATGTGAATCAGACATAGATGGTGCGTTCTTGTCCGTGTGGAGCTCGGTCTAACAGGCTTTGGGAGTTGTTGCAGAATGGCCAATATCCTCCAGCACATTTCATCTCCAGTTTTTGGAAACGATAATGCGCTCCAAAGAGTTCCAGGGTTTTCCTATCTGTAATACCAGCATGTCTCCAGATGGTGTTGCCTGGGGATGGTTCAATCACACACAGCTGATTCAGCAGCGTCTGGTTCAACACTGTCCTTTATCAGCTCAGAGCAGGTGAGCAGCCTTCCACAGCTGTCTTCCCGCGGGTTCCATGTGACTGCACCTGGCTTTTGGAACACATCATGCAACAAAGAAGCTACAAGCACAGGGTTATTTGGAGAAGTGATGAATCCTTGCACCATGGCTTGTAAGAATTAAACATGTCCGCCAGCGCCGCGGCTCCATAGGCTAATCCACCACCTAGCGGTGCCGGCACCCCGGGTTCTAGTCCTGGTTGGGGCGCCGGATTCTGTCCCAGTTGCCCCTCTTCCAGGCCAGCTCTCTGCTGTGGCCCGGGAGTGCAGTGGAGGATGGCCCAAGTCCTTGGGCCCTGCACCCCATGGGAGACCAGGAGAAGCACCTGGCTCCTGGCTCCAGATCAGCGCGGTGTGCTGGCCATTGGAGGGTGAACCAATGGCAAAGGAAGACCTTTCTCTCTGCCTCTCTCTCTCTCTCACTGTCCATTCTGCTTGTCAAAAAAAAAAAAAAAAGAATTAAACATGTCTTTATCCATTTTTCAGGGGAATTGAATGTTTTTTTTTTTTTTCTCACAAAGCAGCTACTAAGAAACCTCTAGCAAGGATTATACAGGAGTCAAATTCACTGGAGACAAAAAATGCAAGTTTTTTGTCACCAGATTTTTTTTTTAAGTTATCTATGTGGGGGCTGGCACTGTGGCATAGCAGGTAAAGTGCCGCCTGCAGTGCCAGCATCCCATATGGCTGCTGGTTCGAGTCCTGGCTACTCCACTCCCCATCCGGCTCCCTGCTATGGCCTGGGAAAGCGGTAGAAGATGGCCCAAGTCCTTGGGCCCCTGCACCCACGTGGGAGACCTGGAAGAAGCTCCTGGCTCCTGGCTTTGGATTGGCGCAGCTCTGGCTGGTGCAGCCATTTGAGCAATGAAGCAGCAGGTGGAAGACCTCTCTCTCTCTCTCTCTCTCTCTCTCTCTCTCTGCCTCTGTGTCTCTGTAACTCTGCCTTTCAAATAAATAATAAATAACTCTTTTTTTAAAAAAAAAGTTGTCAAATTGTAAGTACAAGTATAAATAATAGGCAAGAAGACTTGAATCCAGGTGGATCAGCATCTCATTGTACTCCACAGGCTTTGAGATGGGATCTGACGTTCCCTGGAACTCCGACACCCCATCTTCTCTCTTGATCCCAAAGTGTGTTTAGTAACCTCCGATAGTGACCCAGCCCTACAGGAAGACACACTCCACAGTGGGACACCCAGGGGCACCTGCAGAACATCCTGTCCTTAAAACGTGCATTTAAAGACTAAAACTATTTTCAGAATACTCACCTGGCTTGCGAGTCAGTTTGCATTTATGTCAGAGCTGTGCACTGAAAACTTTGGACTGTTTCCAAGGAAGCCTTGATATGTGGAACCTAATGGATGTCAGGCCATCTTTTAAAGATATTGTTGACTCTTCCCAAAGCCTGCTTTAGTGTTTTTTTTTTTTTTTTTTTGACAGGCAGAGTGGACAGTGAAAGAGACAGAGAGAAAGGTCTTCCTTTACCGTTGGTTCACCCTCCAATGGCCGCTGCGGCTGGCACACTGTGCTGATCTGAAGCCAGGAGCCAGGTGCTTCTCCTGGTTTCCCATAGGGTGCAGGGCCCAAGCAATTGGGCCATCCTCCACTGCACTCCGGGGCCACAGCAGAGAGCTGGACTGGAAGAGGGGCAACCGGGACAGAATCCGGCACCCCAACTGGGACTAGAACCCAGTGTGCCGGCGCCGCAGGCGGAGGATTAGCCTAGTGAGCCTGGGTGCCGGCCCCACTTTAGTTTTTAATCTGGGTGTGGGACATCTGAGTAGGTTCACTGTATGAATGAATGGGAACAGAAGTCACAGACACAACCATCACTTAGAAGGATACTGTAGGGCTGGTGCTGTGGCATCGGAGGTTAGGCCTCCGCCTGAGGCGCCAGCATCCCATATGGACGCTGGTTCGTGTCCTGGCTGCTCCTCTCCCCTTCCGGCTCTTTGCTTACAACCTGGACCTTTGCACCCATGTGGGAGACCCAGAAGAAGCTCCTGACTCCTGGCTTCATCCTGGCCCAGCTCAATGGCCATGGCAGCCATTTGGCGAGTGAGCCTGCAGATGGAAGATCTGTCTCTCCCTCTCTCTCTCAATCTGTAACTCTGCCTTTCAAATACATAAATAAATCTTAAAAAACAAAAAAAGAAGGACATTGGCTTCTACTGTCCTTTTTAAATTATTTATTTCTTTGTGAGACAGAGAAAGAGAGACAGAGATCCCATCACCTGGCCCAGACCCTCAGTGCCTGCAACAGCTGGGGCTGGTCCAGACTGGACTCCAGAGCCGGACAGTCAGTGCAGGTCTCCCACACGGACGGCAGGCTCCCGAGTACCTGTTGCCTTCCAGGGTCTCCACTGTCAGGAAGCTGGAATCAGAGCGGAGCCAGGGCTCAAGCCCAGAGCTCCATGTATGGAATGCAGTGTCTGTTTTTCTTCCCTTTTTGACTCTTTGCAAGGACTGGAGCATAGTGGTGGCAGTCTGCTCACCTACACCACCTTCTGCAGTAGAACGACACAGACTGGCTGGCTTAACCTTCAGACGTGCATTTTCTCCCTGAAAGGATCAGGGTCCAGGCTGGCTGTACTCCCAGCTTGCACAGCGCCTGCCCTCTGTCTGTCCGCTCAGGGCCTTTGCCCTCCATGCTCCCGATGGGTGATGGTGAGTGAGAGATACACCCTAATGAATCACTCCATTCTAATCACCTCTGTGAACGCTCTATCTCTGAAGTCAGTCGCGTTGCTGGGGGAGGGTGGAGGAGGGTTAAGGCTTCAACGGAGGAATTAGGAGGGGAACACAGTTTTCTCTTTCACAGCCAGAGACCCCAAGTTGATGTAAGAACCACAGGTGGAGGGAACCGGGACATGCAGTGAACAGCAAGGGTCAAAGGGCCAGACTGCAAAGATTTGCGGCTTTGTGGGTGGTTGGTCCCACTCTGCTGCCGCAGGGCACAAGTGAGCATGCGTGATACCGACTGGATGAGCCGAAGCAGGAGTCTTGATGGCTGCCAATAAAACCATACCGGACTCTGAAGATTGAGTTGTATGTAATTTTCCAGTGCCGCAAGCCATTACTCTTCCTTTGATTTTTTTTTTCCCAGACATTGAAAGATGTAAAAATGGTGCTCAGCTCAAAACCAGAAACACCCAGCAGGGAGCTAGATCTAGCCTGAGGGAGGGTTGCGTTTGCTGCCCCGATTTTGACCCCTCAGGGGTACACAAGCAGCCCTAGTGAAGTCACTCTGTCTAAAGGAACTTAGCCTGCACCCTAGGTAATACACACCTGTGCAGGCGAGCCTAAACAGAGTGGTTTCTGGATGACCTGAGCCCTCCACGACAGGGCGATCTGGAAGGAGATGGGAAGGAATGACTTTCTCCCCTCCCCTCCTGCCGCTGGGCTGCGTGTACGTAGAACCTCAGTCTAGTCACATCCACATGTCGTTGGGTGCTGTGTTCTTTGCTTTTCACCTTTAGTAAGCTCTCTCTTCCCTCCCTCCCTCCCACTCTCCCTTCCTACTTATTGATTTGCCTTTAGGCACAGTATTCCCACTTGGGTTCCGATGCTTATGTTTTTTTTGTAGTCATGGAAAATGGTGATTAATTTTCAAGGATAACTACATTCTGGCTGACCCCCTCCCTTTCCTTCCCTCCCCCTCAAAAAAAAAAAAAAAAACCTCCCACAAGATTGGAACTTTTTTTTTCATTGTTTTCTTTTTAATAAAAACAATAAATAGTTATGGGGCACCTGCAGGCAAAAGCTGGTGCCAAGAACAGCAACAAATTTGATGTAAAAGACATGGCCCTCGCTTTGTTAAGAAAGCACAGGAAAACAAATAATCTCCACCTAAGACTTTTTAGGGTGTCTGATAGAAAGATTGCTTGATTCCAGTGAATCTATAAATCATCTGTGGAAATGCAGGAGGGAAGCCGAAGACGGTAGAATGACCATTTTATGTGTCTGCTAAAAATTCTGTAACCATCTTACCAACATCCTGCCTGAAAACATGCAAAAAGAAAGCATCATTTTCAGAAATTTGAGCCTGATTGAAAAACAGTATTTTTTACCTCTTACATCAGGTTTTTTCAAGTTTTATGCCAGAAACCTCTGGATTCAAGAGAGCTTTTAGGGCTTCCGTTGAAAGAGAGAGAGACAGGGAGAGAGAGAGAAACCGTGGCAACAGTAAACACACTGAGGTTAGCTTGTGGTCTTTTTTTCCTACCTTCCTTGTCCTCGCCTGCTTCTAATCCACCTTGCACCCTCACCCTCCACATCTACGCTTCTCTTTGAGAAAATGCAGCTGGGAGAGCGAGGTTGGAGGAGAGCCATGTTGTGGGTGAATTTGTTGTGTGTGGCAAGGAAGCAGAGGGGCTCACACACATGCCAAAAGGTTGGTTGTTTCCCAGCTACTTGGATCACAGAACCACAAGCCAGGCAGCAGGTGCACTGGGTGCTGTCGGGTGTACAGTGAGCCTAAGTAATTGGCTACACTTTTGTCTGGACTGTCCTTAACCTTCCTGAGTGTGCTTAGTTGTTGCAATTGGGCTAGGAGGAAAGAAAAAAGAAAACAAAGTGTTGCTCAGTTAAGTGTGTGGTTGAAATAGCCTGAAGTCCAGGAAAAGCACCTGGCACCTGGCTCCTGCCATCGGATGAGTGCGGTGTGCCGGCCGCAGCGCGCCGGCCGCGGCGGCCATTGGAGGGTGAACCAACGGCAAAAGGAAGACCTTTCTCTCTGTCTCTCTCTCTCACTGTCCACTCTGCCTGTCAAAAAAAAAAAAAAAAAAAAGAAGGAAATAGCCTGAAGTCTAGAATCAGCGAAGCGTTTGCAACACCCAAATAGCACAGTTTCTTCTTGGACTTACAGTAGCAGCTCAACAAACTGTTTTGCTAGAAGGGTACATAGTTAAGGATGTTTTTAAAATGAACACGTTCTTTAACGTACAAAGCACTTTCTCTGCACCTGTGTACGCTCCCAAGCGTGTAACTGCTGTAATTCCCGCCGGCACATTTTGGAGTAAGTACTCTCTACTACTCATTTTGTAGAAGAGAATACGTGGGCACAGAATGGGCTGGGATTCGATCCCAGGCACAGCGGACACAGAGCTTGCATGCTGAATTATTTTACTCTGTCACTTTTTAAAAAGGAGACTTAATAGGAAGGCTAGAAAGACCTGGAAATCTTTGACTTCCATAATTGCAGGCACAGCTAAGCACGTAGTTGACTTCTTAAACAGCAGGAAATTCAATATCACCGTGTCTGTTTTTCTTTTTAAAAATATTGATTTATTTATTTGCAAGGTAGGGTGGGGATTGGCAGTATATTCCATCTGTTCGTTCTCTCCCCGGATGTCCACAATTGCCTGGCCAGCTAATGCTGGGAGGCAGGAGCTCAATCCAGGTCTTCCACATGGGTGCCAGGAACCCAATCACTGCTGCCTCTCGGGGTTGGCATTCGCAGGAAGCTGGAGTCAGGAGCCAGAGCCAGGAGCTGTTGTCATGGCGCAGCCAGCATCCTATAAGAGCCATGGCTGGAGTCTTGGCTGCTCTCCTTCTGATCCAGCTCCCTGCTAATGTGCCAGGGAAAGCAGCAGCAGATGGCCCAAGTGCTAGGCCCCCTGCACCCATGTTGACTGCACCCTGCACTCAGAGGAGACTCTGATGATGTTCCTGGCTTTTGGCTTTGGTCCAGCCCAGTCCTGATCATTGCAGCCATTTGGGGAATGAAGCAGAAGATGGAAGATTCTCTCTCTCTCTCTCTCTCTCTCTCTCTCTCTCTCTTTCTCTCTCTCTCTCTAACTCAGCCTTTCAAATAAAATAAATCGTACACAAATGAAGGGACTGGCATTGTGATGCAGTGGGTAAAGCTGCTTCCTGTGATACTGGCATCCCATATGGGTACCAGTTCATGTCCCAGCTGCCCCACTTCCAATCCAACTCCCTGCTAATGGCCTGGGGAGGCAGCAGAGGATGGCCCAAGAGTTTAGGCCCCTGCCACCCACATAGGAGACCCAGATGAAGCTCCTGGCTTCTGGCTTCAGCCTGGCCCAGCTGTGGCCATTGCACCATCTGGAGGAGTGAACCAGCAGATACAGAATCTCTATCTCTGCCTCTCCCTCTATCTCTGTAGAATCTCTAAAAATAAGTAAACAAATACATAAATAAAATTTAAAAAATAAAAGGAGCCAGAGCCGGTCATGAAACCCAGGCAGGCACTGCAATATGCTATGCAGGTGTCCCAGCTGGCACCTTCAGTGGTGAACTCTCAGGGCCACCTGGTCCAGGGTGACCTTGCACGGCGGTAACCTTGGTAAAAAGGCTGGATTTCACGTTCATCTCACAGGTGAGCTCACACTCCAATCCTGTGGGTTCTGTCAATCTAGAGAACATGCTGTCTACCCTACAGCGAGGACCAACTGCTTTGGCGACCTTGATGAGTCGTTCTGTGGGCAGCCCGGAGCCTGGCTGTAAAGGGCTTATCTTCAGGGAGGAAGCACTGGAGGGGGCTTTGATGAAGCACCCGTGGCCTCACAGTGCCTGTGGCCTCACGGTGCCCTTCTTGATGCTTGTTTGGTTTCGTTTGGTCTTGTTCACCTTTGTCTTAGGTGTCAAACCTGCACTGGATGTTTCTGGAGCCCGAGGGGAGAGTCTGAATAGTTAAAAGTTATCAATCAAGAAAGCACTGCTAGCTAAAATATTTCCTGTGCCTCTACCACTATACATCAGGCTGATAAGTCAAAGACAACACGTGAAGGTAGGATTTCTGTTGAGAAGACCGCAAAGACAAATCTTAACTGTTACTGCACAGGGCAGTGTGTATCGTGTTGTTGGACTTCCGGTATATAGATGAATAAGAAAATGAAATGGGTAGAAGTCACAGTCTGTTACGTATTCCGTTTAGTTTATTTTTCTTGTCTTCATTTCAGCAGCAATCAGATTGCATTATTTCTGTCAATATTCTCTCATAATTTGTTTCCTAAAGGCTTACAAATGAAATGGTGTTCTATTAAAAGTGTCCAAAATTTGAATACGTTTTCATCAGGAAGGCACTTTAAAATAATATCGAGAAATTATAATTAAATTTATTTTATATGTTATTGATAAAAGACTATTTTCTTTTTAAAATGCTTAAATCATATGTGATGTTAGGACAAGAAAAATTACAATTAATGAATATAAAAGTCTAAATAAAACAAATCTCATGGAAAATTTATTTAAAATATTTTATGCAAATACGATTATTTGCTGGTGTTCAGTACACAGCTGGTTTCTTTCCTGTTTTCCTTTTTAAAGATTCATTCATTTATTTAAAAGTCAAAGGTATGGGGGAGGGGAGAGGTCTTCCATCTGCTGGCTCATTCCCCGAGTGCCTGCAACAGCCACTCTGAAGCCAGGAGCTTCATCTGGGTCTCCCATGTGGGTGGCAGCAGCTCGGACACTTGGCCCACCTTCCTCTGCTCTCCCAGGTGCATTAGCAGGTAGCTGGGTTATAAGTGGAGCAGCTGGGACTCCAACCTGCACTCCCATATGGGATGTTGGCATTGCAAGCAGAATCTTAATCCACTGCACCACAACACACCAGTCCCTCTTTATTTCCATTTTTACAAATCTAGTAAACTGGCCATGAGGATGTCTTCCCTGAGGGTCAGAGGTCATCCCCTCCAGGAAGGTTGGTGCTGCTACTTCTTTGGCTCAATAAGACGAGGAAGGGGATGGCTGCCTATGGGCACTGTGTGTGTCTTGTGTGAGTGGCCGCTGCTTGCACGCCTGTCTGACCTCCTCAAAATGCTTCTGTTCCCTGCAACACCATGCTTTCTGATATCCAACCATGCCCTCCTCAAGCAAGGGGTACTTGGTAGAAACACAGGCTCTTCACTCATGCTGTGGCGCAACCGGTTAATGCATCCCACATGGGCGCCGGTTCAAGACCCAGCTGCTCCACTTCTGATCCAGCTCTCTGCTATGACCTGGGAAAGCAGTAGAAGATGGCCCAGGTCCTTGGGCCCCTGCACCTGCGTGGGAGACCTGGAAGAAGCTCCTGGTCCCTGGCTTCAGATTGGTGCAGCTCCGGCCATTGAGGCTAATGCAAGACCGCCCCCTCCCCCCGTTCTCTCTGCCTCTCCTCTCTCTGTGTAACTCTTTCAAATAAATAAATAAATCTTTAACAAATTTATTTAGAAAATCCAAGTAGAGAGTTTTGGGGATGGATGTTGTGTTTCAGTTGCTTAAGCCGCTGTGTGGGATGCATGTGCACCATATTGGTGTGCCGCTTAAGACCCGACTCCTCTGCTCCCCATCCAGCTCCTGGCTAATGCGCCTAGGAAGGCAGCAGATAATGGCCCAAGTCTTTGGGTTTCTGCCACTCAAGTGGGAGACCCAGATGGAGTTCTGGGCTCTTGGCTTTGGCGTGGCCTGTCCCTAGCTGTTGTAGGCATTTGGGGAGTGATCCAGGAATGGAAGATTGACTCTCTCTCTCTGTCTCTCTCTGTCTCTGTCTCTGCCATTCTGCCTGTCAAATGAATGAATAAATACTTTTAAAAACAGAAAGTCTTTAAAAGACAGAGATGAAATAAACAATATTTTAAAACAGCTTTTTTTAAAAAAAGATTTATTCTATTTATTTGAAAGACAGAGTTACAGAGAGAGGTGATCAGAGAGAGGTCTTCCATGTGCTGGTTCACTACCCAGATGGCTGCAATGGCCCGAGCTGTGCAGATCCGGAGCCAGGAGCCAGGAGCTTCTTCTGGGTCTCCCACATGGATGCAGGGGCCCAAGGACTTGGGCCAACTTCTACTGCTTTCCCAGGCCACAGCAGAGAGCTGGAGCGGAAGAGGAGCAACTGAAACTCGAACTGGTGCCTATATGGGATGCTGGCATTTCAGGCCAGGGTTTTAACCCACGGTGCCATAGTGCCAACCCCCAAAATAGCTTTTTACCTGTTAATGGTTCTGTTTGCCCCTACCAAAATATTTTCTTTTTTTCTATTTATTTATTTTTTATTAATTTTTTGACAGGCACAGTGGACAGTGAGAGAGAGAGAGAGAGACAGAGAGAGAAAGGCCTTCCTTTACCATTGGTTCACCCTCCAATGGCCACTGCAGCTGGCGCACGGCGCTGATCCGAAGCCAGGAGCCAGGTGCTTCTCCTGGTCTCCCGTGCAGGTGCAGGGCCCAAGCACTTTGGCCATCCTCACTGAACTCCCAGGCCACAGCAGAGAGCTGGCCTGGAAGAGGGGCAGCCGGGACAGAATCCGACGCCCCGACCGGGACTAGAACCTGGTGTATTAGTGCCGCAAGGTGGAGGATTAGCCTGTTGAGCCACGGCGCCGGCCCCTACCAAAATATTTTCAATGAATAATTATAAATTGTATCATCAAGGCTATTTTCAGTGAGATCAATGAAAATTTAATCACCTTATTTTTAAAAACTCTTGATTTAACAATGGGTAAATTAAAATATTTTAAAACTTGCAATGATTTAAATATGGAAAATCAGGGTCAGGCGTTTGGGGTAGCAGTTAAGGCACCACTTGGGATGCCTACACCCCATAATGCAGTGCCTAGGTTCGAGTCCCGCTCCTGTTGTCCGTTCCAACTTCCTGTTAATACACACCCTGGGAGGCAGTAGAAATGGCCCAAGTGGTTGAGTCCCTGCTACCCATATGGGAGATCTGTGTTGAGTTCCTGGTTCTTAGCCTGGCCCAGCTCTGACTGTTGTTATCATTTAGGGAGTGAACATAGGCGATTTCTTTCTCTCTCTCTCTGCCTCTGAAATTCAAAATTTTTTAGTTTTAAAAAACAGAAACAAATATTGAGAGCACACTTAGCATATAGAGGCTTGTTTTCAATGCTGTCATCTCTTTTGTATAGTCACTCTACTGTTTTGCTTTTTGTTCATTGTGAGGTTTACATAAGAACTGTAAAAATGGCTGATAGTTGTAACAGACTAAGAGTTAAGCTGATAGTTTAAAAAAAAAACTCTAACTCCCTCTCCCATATTTTATGGTTTTTTTTTTTTCAAAGATTTATTTTGTTTAATTGAAAGGCAGAGTTACAGAGAAAGAGAGAGAGAGACAGAGACAGAGAGAGAGATGTCTTCCATTCTCTAGTTCACTCCCCAAATGACTACAACAACCAGGGCTGAAGTCAGGAGTCTGGAAACCCCTTGGGGTCTCCCACCTGAGTGGCAGGGGCCCAAGCACTCAGAGCATTCTCTGCTGCTTTCCCAGGCTCACTAGCTGGGCTCTGGATGGGAAGTGGAGCAGCCAGGACTCGAACTGGCACCCTGGTTGGGTTGCCGGCACGGCAGGCAGCAGCTTAATCTGCTGCGCCACAACGCTGGCCCCAATTTACATCTTTTTCCATTGTGCACGTCTTTTCAAAGTACTGTGCTCATTATTTTAATAGTTTTATTTTTAGACTTAAGATATAAGCAGTTTCCACACGGTCATCGATAGCATCATTTTTCTGAATGTGTCTGTGTGCTTTTGTCAATGAGTTTTGTGTTTTCGCGTCTGTTACTGATTAAGAGCTCTTCATAATGTTTTCAACTTTGAAAGAGATATTTCAGGACAAGCCACAGATTCGTGCACTTACTACTTACTTATTTCAGCCCCAGCCACAAATTACGCCCCAGGTTTCTTGAAATGATGCTTTTAATTCTTCCTGGATGGCAATCCATTTTTATAGCTTAGAAGTTATCACTTTCGGCCGGCGCCGTGGCTCAACAGGCTAATCCTCCGCCTTGCGGCGCCGGCACACCGGGTTCTAGTCCCGGTCGGGGCGCCGGATTCTGTCCCGGTTGCCCCTCTTCCAGGCCAGCCCTCTGCTGTGGCCCGAAGTGCAGTGGAGGATGGCCCAAGTGCTTGGGCCCTGCACCCCATGGGAGACCAGGAAAAAGCACCTAGTACCTGGCTCCTGCCATCGGATGAGCGCGGTGCGCCGGCCGCAGCGCGCAATCCGCGGCAGCCATTGGAGGGTGAACCAACGGCAAAAGGAAGACCTTTCTCTCTGTCTCTCTCTCTCACTGTCCACTCTGCCTGTCAAAAAATAAAAAAAAAATAAATAAATAAAAAAAATTAAAAAAAAAGAAGTTATCACTTTCTTTTCTTTTTTACTTGTTTTAAGTAAAACTGTTTTTTTAGCTTTTATTTAATAAATATAAATTTCCAAAGTACAGCTTATGGATTACAGTGACTTTCCCCCAACCATAACTTCCCTTCCACCTGCAACCCTCCCATCTCCTGCTCCCTCTCCCATCTCATTCACATCAAGATTCATTTTCAATTATCTTTATATACAGAAGATAATTTTAGCATATATTAAGTAAAGATTTCAACAGTTTGCACCCACACAGAAACGCAAAGTGTAAAGTACTGTTTGAGTACTAATTATACCATTGATTCACATAGTACAACACATTAAGGACAGAGATCCTACATGAGGAGTAAGTGCACAGTGACTCCTGTCATTGACTTAATAAATTGACACTCTTGTTTATGGCGTCAGTAATCTCCCTAGGTTCTAGTCATGAGTTGCCAAGGCTATGGAAGCCATTGGGGTTAGCCGACTTTGTTCTTATTCCTACAGGATCATAGTCAAAGTGGAAGTTCTCTCCTCCCTTCAGAGAAAGGTACCTCCTCCTTTGATGGCCCGACTTTCATAATTCGCGGTGACTCTTTGAGTGATTTTAAAACAGACCTGAAAATTCCATTTCCACATTTTTAAGGTGCGATAAGAGCCTCAATGGGGGATTCAAGTTGCTTTCAGAAACAGAAGTCACAGGGGAAGAGAACATTGAAGCAGCTGCTTCCTCAAGTGCTGTTACTTGTTTCCCTGAAGGGGGCAGACGATGAATGTTTTATATGCTGTGTGTGTGATTACATAACTGTAGGATCTGTAGGATGCATTCCTTTTTTTTTTTAAAAAAAAGATTTGTATATATATATATATATATATTTGAAAGGCAGAGTTACACAGAAAGAGGAGAGGGAGGGAGAGAGAGAGAGAGAAAGAGAGAGAGGGAGAGAGGCCTTCCATCTGCTGGTTCACTCCCCAATTGGCTGCAACTGCCGGAGCTGTGCCGATCCTAAGCCAGGAGCCAGGAGCCCATTCTGGGTCTCCCCCATGGGTTCAGGGGCCTAAAGACTTGGGCCATCTTCTACTGCTTTCCCAGGCCATAGTAGAAAGCTGGATTGGAAGTGGAACAGCCAGGACTCTAACCGGTGCCCATTTGGGATACCGGCACTGCAGGCGGCGTCTTTACCTGCTATGCCACAGCGCTGCCTCCAAGGATGCATTTCCAAAGGAGTCAGATTCTCTGGAAGATGAACCAGGTTTTGTGACTTCAGCGCGAAGCTTAGGGGGTATTAAGGAAATGTGTGGACTCTGACTGTCTAGCAAGGGGCAAAGCTTGGAGGATGGGAGGTGTGTGTCCTACACACGCTGCCTTGGTGTTCATCTGATAAGAATGGGACAATCGTAGATGCCATTCGTGAGCATCCTGTGGCTGGGAAGACTTTGGGCTCTCAGCTGGTGGGTGGACAGTGCATCCTTTCCTGTGACAAGAGCTGAGGGGCATGGAGTGTCCAGATGCCCCGCACTGATGGTCAGCCTTCTGCACGGGGGAGCTGAGCCTGAGTTCCTGTAGGCAGGAAGCCGGGAGCCCAGTGGGTTTGAGCCGTGAGAGTAACTTCCGTGGCAGGGGTGAGGAGTGGAAGCGCTGGTCTGGCTCTGGAGTCCTGTATCAATAATCTGATCTGCATCGTTACTCACCTCTGCTTGGACCGTTGAATGCTACCCGCATAGGAAGCGCTCCTCCCGCCTGTGGAAGCTGCAACCTGCGGACAGACCTGAAGTGGAACTCGCTGAAGCCATCGGCTGACCCTGCAGGGCGCTGGTTCCCCGAAGTCTGCAGGCTTCCTGGCAAGAATGACCTGTGTCTGTGTTTCTGTGTCTTTTCCTTCAGCGTTTGTTTCTCTGCTTCCTGTGTCACGTGGAGATGTGGTAGTAGTGGCTGGAATGTTTCTTTGGACAGTCGTAAATATTAGTTTGCGTTCTCCTGGAAGGCTCAATATGGACGCGTGCCAGGCGTGGGCTAGGTTCTTGAGAGTCAACGGTTTCAAAGACCTGTCCATGTCTCCCAAGAAAAAAGCTACGTCTGGAGAGACACAGAAAGTGGACAGAGAGACCCTGGGGCAGCTAATGAACTCACCTGTGCAACAGATGGAGGCGGACAGAGAAGGAAGGCTTTGGAGCTAGCTAGGGGCAGTGATGTGGCATGAAGACACATCATGGGGAAATTTCCTTTATTGCTTTATCATGGAACCATGACTCATACGCATATGTAGATATATCAAAATTTTATCTATATAAACTAGATGATACCTTGCAAGCTGTTTTGTTACTTGCTTTTCTAAGTTAATAATCTTTATCGGTCAGTACATTTTTATCTTACCTTATGGGTCAATCCATATACAAAATCCTGAATTTTCCCCCCAAACACCCTTCAGAGCTAATTTGTCCAAACTAGAGCCACACACGGGCCCACATACTGAGTTGTTACGTCTCTCCGTATTTTGCTGTTACTCACTAAGTTGAGAGGGAGACAGGAGCAGCGGCCTCCACACAAGGGTCCACCCTCCGGGCCCAGTGGTTGAGTCAGTGCTTGGGACAGCTGCATCCCATTGTGGACCAGGAGTCCAGCTGCTCCACTTCTGATCCAGCTTCCTGCCCGTGTGCACCCTGGGAAACAGCAGTTCAAGTACTTGGAATCCAGCCACGCAAGTGAGTGACTCAGATGGAATTCCAGGTCCCTGACTTTGGCTGCCCCAGCTGTGTGGGCAGCTGGGTGGGAATCAGCAGATGAAAGACCTCTTTCTGACAGCCTCTCTGTATCTCTGCCTTTCAGATAAAAGTAAATAAATAAAAAGCAAACTTTTAAAAGGGGGGAAATTCACCTTTCTCATTTTTCTGAGTGCTTTCTGGTTCTGCTGCTTGTCTTCCTCTGTGTGCTGCATCTTCTCTACACGGAGAGTTAGAGGCACACCCTTGCTGTATCCACATGGGACATTTTAGTGGAGTAAGTTACAAGTGACGGATGATTGGCACGTTATTGGATGTCACAAACGGAGACACCGGAGCTGCTGGTTCCATAATGAGGATAATGAAGCTCTCTTCTCTGCATTGCATATGGACATTTTCTCCTGTGACTAGAAAGAAATCTTTGGGGGTCAGCACTTCAGGCTTAGCTGGGTAAGCCAATGCCTGTGGTGCCAGCGTCCCAGATGAGTGCCAATTCAAGACCCGGCTGCTCCACTTCCAATCCAGCTCCCTGCTAATGCGCCTGGGAAAGCAGCAGAGAATGGCCCAAGTGCTTGGGCCCCTGAACCCATGTGGGAGTCCTGGATGGAACTATTGGCTTTGGCCTGGCCCAGCCTTGGTCTTTGTGGCTATTTGGGGAGTGAACCAATGGATGAAAGATCTATCTCTCTTTCTCTTTCTCTCTCTGCCTTTCTGTAGCTCTGCCTTTCAAATAAATCTTTAAAAAAAGAAAGAAATCTTTGGTATGAGGCTGGTGTCCTGTGAATGTCTGTCTCCCCATTATTCACACACTTGGTGCTCTTAACACGGTTAATAACTCTCACCTGGACCAGCAGTCACATTAGGAATCACTAATGACTATAATCCAAGTCAAGTCTTTCCTCAAAGGTGACATTTTTCTATAAGATAAAGCATTCTCTCATCATGTAGGAATTTTTGACTATATTAAAGATATTATATTACTATATAAAATAATTACTTTACATACCATAAATACTGCATATTTATGCAAAATAAATATATTATATACCATAATATATTTTATTATGTTATAAATATAATGACAAATAATATTATATATGATTACATATTATAACATAGCATTATATAGTCAATTATATTACAGATATAACCATACTGGTGAGGTAGAATGAATGTTTACTTTTTCCCTTGGATGTAGGAGCTTACTTAATAAGTGCCTAAAATGATGCCATCTGATTGTGTGTGTGTGTGTGTGTGTGTGTGTAGGGCAGCTCTCTCTCCCTTTTGATATCTTTATCTAGTCATGGATTCTCATTGCTTCGATCTAAGAAATCACAGAGGTGATTCTCCAGGACACTTTTGGTGGAGGAAGTTGAACAAGTCATCATCAGTTGCTTTACACCGAAGGATTGCTTAGCAAACAAGCTGTGCTCCACTCTATGAGCGTTTATGAAAACGAGTTGACACAAGGGTGAAAATCCCTTTCATTGCATCACAGCCCAGAGCACACCTTCCAGCCGTCGTGTGCAGGGTCTGTCTGTCTGTTGGCCTCACGTGATTAAAAGTGAATTCACTCCTGAAAAGTGGGCTCACTACACCTGAAAGAGAAGGGTCGTTTCTTAAGAACTGATGACTTATACCGTCGTTAAGACAAGGTTGTCTATATTTGGGGAACATTGTTTTAAAAAGATTTATTTATTTATTTAAAAGGCAGAGTGAGGAGAGAGGGAGAGAGAGAGACCAGAAGCCAGGAACTGGATCCAGGTCTCCCATGTGAGTGACAGGGGCCCACGTGTCTGAGCCACCACCTGCTACCTCCCAGGGTGTGCAACTGCAGGAAGCTGGAATTAGGAACTAATCAGGACTAGAGCCCTGGGGCTCCTGTATGGGATGGGGTTGTCCCAAACAGTCACCTAACCACTGCCCTAGATGTCCACATTTCTCTCCTTTTTTTAAAGTAAGTTGGTAAAGGGGTCAATGCTGGCTTACTTGTACAGTTTATTACATAGCCTATACACTGGAAAATTCTATTTGTGTGATCATTCCTCTGTTCCCTAAAAGGAATTTAAGCCCAGAATGACAGTTGTATCTGAACACAGCTGTGCTCATACACACACACACACACACACACACACACACACACAGATACGAGTTGATAGGTCGAGCTGGCAGGGAAATAACTTTGAAAACACACAGAGGTACGAATTCTAAGAAGTTAGCAAGAATGCACAGAATTCTCTAAAACTGCCAGTATAAAATGGACAGAGAATCTCACCACCTTCTTTATTTCCAGATAAATAATATAGTTGCCAATATTTGTATTTCAACCAAAGCTTACAAAATGGAACAGAATAAAGTTTAATGTGCTTGAGTTGATTTTCACTATGAAATTTGGTTTAGAATGGGTACTGTTTATACAGAGACTATTTATTGAATGTCAAGTTGAAAGGATATTGAGAAGTTATAGAATCCATCTTTCCACATCTAGCCAAGACCACTGTTTACCAGGATGGGATTCTACCTGATATATTTTAACATTTTTTAAAAAATTTTACCCAAGGAGCTGGCGCTGTGGTGCAGCAGGTTAACGCCCTGGCCTGAAGTGCCAGCATCCCATATGGGTGTCGGTTCAAGTTTTGGCTGCTCCACTTCCAGTCCAGCTCTCTGCTATGGCCTGAGAGAGCAGTAGAAGATGGCACAGATCCTTGGGCCCCTGCATCCGTGTGGAAGACCCAGAAGAAGCTCCTGGCTCCTGGCTTCAGATCGGTGCAGCTCCAGCCATTGCAGCCAATTGGGGAGTGAACCAGCAGATGAAGACCTCTCTCTCTCTCTCTCTCTCTCTCTCTCTCTCTCTCTCCTTCTTCTCTCTCTGTGTAACTCTGACTTTCAAATAAATAAATAAAATCTTAAAAAAAACAACAAAAAAAATTTTACCCGAAAGGCAGAGAGAGAGGGAGAACCAGAGAGATCTTCCATCTATTAGCTCGTTCCTCAAATGCCCACAAAGCCAGGAGCCTGGAAATATATCTGGGTTTCCCGTGTAGGTGGCAGGGACCCAAGTACCTGAGCCATCATCCGCTGTCTCTCAGGAACTGCATTAACAGGACACTGGATCAGAAAAAAGAGGAACTGAGACTGGAACCAGGCGTTCAGATATGGGGTGCAGGGGTCCCAAGGGGTGCCAAATGCTCATCCCCACATATTTTTAATACCCTTGAAGGATATACTTCATGATGACTACGTCTCACCTAAAATTCTCCTAATTTATGTAGGACTCTTTTTTTTTTTATTTCTATTTGATGCTAGAAATTGTGAATAGTGGCCGGCGCCGTGGCTCAACAGGCTAATCCTCCACCTTGCGGCGCCAGCACACCGGGTTCTAGTCCCGGTCGGGGCACTGGATTCTGTCCCGGTTGCCCCTCTTCCAGGCCAGCTCTCTGCTGTGGCCCAGGAGTGCAGTGGAGGATGGCCCAGGTGCTTGGGCTCTGCACCCCATGGGAGACCAGGAAAAGCACTGGCACCTGGCTCCTGCCATCGGATGAGCGTGGTGCGCCGGCTGCAGCGTGCCGTCCGCGGCGGCCATTGGAGGGTGAACCAACGGCAAAGGAAGACCTTTCTCTCTGTCTCTCTCTCTCACTGTCCACTCTGCCTGTCAAAAAAATAAATTAATTTAAAAAAAAAGGAAAAAAAAAAGAAATTGTGAATAGCTTGGAATCATTCTTTAACAAGTATTAGAGATTGTTTTTACATTTCCTGTTAGGACTTTAATGCCGGGTGCTTTTAACTTTTCTTCAAAGTTTAGATGGTCACACTTGGAGTAACATTTGTGGCTCTGCTCCCACTACTGAGTATATGAACCGAGTGAGGTCGTGAGCAGAGGTTTTTCTTTGGAAGAACATAATTTCTACTTTGTAATGTAAGTTTTTTTATATTCTTTGAATTACAGCAGTCGTGAAATTGACATATATGTAGTGAAGATAATATTAAATAACAAGCTGTTTTGCAATTCCTTAGTGAAATTGTCTCAAGGAATAAAACCAAGGGATTTATTTATCAGAGTTTAACGGACGCTGTGAGATCTACAAATTCTACATGGATGACAACTTATTTTTTCGGATTTATCACTGAAAATTTCATTCTACATCCTCGGGTCCAGAGATGATCCTAAATCCCAGATGCTTTCTATTAAAAAGAAAGTGTTTTGAACCCATAAAAGGGAAAGAAGTTGATGCTGTGAGACACATATTTCAATTTTAGTCCTTCTGCTGGTTTGGGGTTTGGTGGATGGTTTAGGATTACAGAAGCATTTTATTTAGATGGTTCGTGTTTTTTGAGATGGAAAGAAGCATGAGCACTTAAAGGACATTTGCCACTTGCTGTCAGTGCAGTGTTGAAAAGCAATATTCCCTGATTGCACTGTGCAAGGTCTCACCTGGGGACCTTCTTACCATCAGACTCAGATGCTGTGGGCACAAGGTCCTGCATTTCTCACAAGCTCCTAGGGGACGGTCTAACGACTATACCTGAAAAAGCAAGATTGAAAAGAATCCAGTGGAAGCTTAATTGAGCCTTTCTTATCTTATTCTAGAAAAACAAAGAGCACCCAATGAGATGTCGGGGACGTGGGTAAGGATGGAAAGAACTACCCTAAATTCATTAAGAAATCTATTTTCTGGGGCTGGCACTGTGGCATAGCGGGTGAAGCCGTCGCCTGCAGGGCTGGCATCCCATATGGGAGCTGGTTTGAGTCCCGGCTGCTCCACTTCCCATCCAGCTCCATGCTATGGCCCGGGAAAGCTATAGAAGGTGGCCCAAGTGTTTGAGCCCTTGCCACCCATGTGGGAGACCTTCAAGAAGCTCCTGGCTTTGGTCTGACCCAATTCTGGCTGTTTCGGCTATCTGGGGAGGGAACCAGCAGGTGCAAGGTACCACCTCCACCACCACCACCACCACTACTTCTCTGTGACTCTGCCTTTCAAACAAATAAAGTGAATTTTAAAAAAAAGAAAAAGAAAAAAAGAAATCTATTTTCTGTCACACAATCACTGCAGTATGGTTCTAGATACAAACACTACCTACAGTGGCAGTTTAGTGTATAATTGTTGAATGTTTTAGAGATGAATTTTAATCTAACTTTTATAACTACATTTAGACATTTTCACTCCTCTTTCATGCAGTTTATTTCTCTCTATTTCATATAATGAAACTACCAAATAACTTTCTACAAAAAAAAAAATCTCTGAAATTTGGTATGACAAATACTGTAAACCAAATAGACTTCAATATTGTGTACCTACCTGAAGTTGACATTTAGGTCTTTTGAGCTAAGTTCCAGTGGCCTGATGTCATGCTACACAGGTGTCAATTCCTGTTCTTTTCCTGATTGGGCAAACATTATTTATTGAACAGTCCTTTCGTTTTCTACGCTTCTTGAACTTATAATTGATTTTTTGGGATTGTGTGGTTATAACAGGAAACTACAGATTAAAATGGTGTAAACAAGGGTTGACTTCTTTGCCATATTCTAGAAGTGTACTTCCATTCTTAGCTGTGGAGCAGGCTGGTGGTGCTGTTTCCCCAGTGGATGGCTTTCGGTCCATCCCCTCTGATGTGGCGGCTGGAGTTTCATCCATTACCCACATATTCCCACCAACAGAAAGGGACAACAGGACTTAGACAAGCATGCTTCCTCCCATGCCTTCCATAGGTCACAATGAATCACATGACCAGGCCTAGCTGCAAGGGAGGCTGGGAGATGTAGTCTTTTTTCCCCAGGTGCTCACGTGACCATCTACTAACTACAGGTACTATCATAGTGGTAGTGTGGAAGGGAGATGAGCAAACTATGATCTGCCAGCCCAATATGACCCACTGTCTCTTTTTATAAATAAAGTTTTATTAGGACGTAGCCACCACCTTCATTTATGTAGTGTCGATGGCTGCTTTCACACTACAAGTGAAAGGCTAAGTAATTGCAAAAGAGATCACATGGCCCTCAAAGCCTAAAATATTTTCCATCTGGGCCTTTACATCAAGTTCTTGCTGACCCTTGCTGTGGGGAAAAGAGAGAGAGAGAGAGAGAGAGAGAGAGAGAGAGAGAGAGAGAGAGAAGGGCCAGCCTGCAACCTCTGCTGATTTTGGGGCTGTTTTCTTCCTCTTTCTCTCTCAACTTCAGCCACATTTAGCTTTCTTTATAACGCTCAGCACTTCTACAAAATGCTAAGACATCCAAGATAAGTCTGTACAAGATTTCGCATTTACCCTGGGACAGACCATAAGGGAGATCATTTACGTCACCAAATTGTTCCCCTACTATCTTCTTAATCTTACCCAGGTGAAATTGGTTAATTGTCCACCATCTGAGCCTTGTATCAGTCAGGGCCTAATGGATGCAAACAGAATCCTGTCTGGCTAGTTGACTCAGGAAGGGATCGTTCACAGGACAGGAGATGATGTGCAAAACTGCCAAGAGCTTAAGAGTGGGTACAAAGGAAATGCTGCCTAAGTGAGCTTTTTGCAACTTAGGAAGCGACTTCCAAAGCAGAGTGCAGAGCACAGCCGTCCGAGAGCTCTCATCTCTTCCCTGACACCAGCCCCGGGATGCCCCTCCCACACTGTGCCACAGCCAGCACGTGAGGCCATTAAGTAGCCAACTGCTGCAGGCTCCAGAACTCACGTGAGCAGTGACAGCGGCCAGCACCCACGGAACTTGTGGATGGCCGCTGGAACACCTGCTAATGTTAGCACCAAAAAAAGAAAGACAAAACTGCAAATGTCTCCATGAGGAGCTGTGCCAGAAAAAACCAAACAGCAGGAATGCAAAGATGAGGCCGCTACCTTGCTTCTAATGCCAGATTTCACACGGAGAGCTGCTGATTTGCTGGGTCTAAATTGCGTTCAGAATCCGAGTGTCAAGGGAATTTGGGAAATGTCAATCTGAGGTTGCCAGCCCCTGTGTTCCAAGAAGGCGGACCAGGAAAGGAGGGAATGGATGGAGGGAGCCAGTGCCCTCTGAGTACCAGCCACAGGGACACCACACGTGATCTCTGAGACACCCACACTTCACCCCATCATGGGCACAAGGACATCATGTCTGGACTCAACATCTAAGTACCGATGCTGTCTCTTTCATTTTCTTCTTTCTTAAGGTTTATTAATTTATTTTAATGTCAGCGTGACATAGAGAAAGGGAGAAAGACAGAGATAGAGAGCGCCCATCTACTCATTCAATTTTTAAATGCCCCCCCCCCCTCCCCACAGCCAGGGCTGGGCCAAGTCAAAGCCAGGAGCCAGGAACTCCAACCCAGTCTCTCACAGAGGTGGCAGGGACCCAGCACTTGGGTCATCATCTCCTGTCTTCCCAGCAGCATTAGAGGAAGCTGGGAATGAATTGGAGGAGATGGGCGGGACTTGAGCCAGTGCTCAGGTATGGGATGCCAGCGTTCCACATAGCATCTTAACCTGGTGCCCCGCAGCGCCCGTCCCAAAGTCTTTTTTTCTGGATTCCGACAAGCCAGTATATCACTCTGTTATCAATATTCTCCCGCAACTTGGTCAAACCATGAGAGCACAGCATTTTATATGCTCAGAAATACACCCAAATCCAGCACTCTGGGATTTGAAATAATCAGTTTTTATTATGGGATCAGTCCTTCACACCTTTTATCTTTTTTTTAAAAAAAATTTATTTATTTATTTGAAAGAGTTGCAGAGAGAGAGAGAGAGCAAGAGAGAGAGGTTTTCTATCCTCTGGTTCACTCCCCTATTGGCTGCAATGGCCAGAGCTGTGCCGATCCGAAGCCAGGAGCCAGGAACTTCTTCCAGGTCTCCCATGTGGGTGCAGGGGCCCAAGGACCTGGGTCATCTTCCACTGCTTTCCCAGGCCACAGCAGGGAGCTGGACTCTGCTTCTCTGGGTCTCTCTGCTCTCTGCCTGCCTCCTAAGGCAGTCCCCAGACACCAGTGTCGAAGGAGCACAGCTTGGAAGTCATTGCAATAAGCCTTTAACGTACCCTCCCTTTCCGGTTTGGGAATGCTGGAAACAGTGTGAAAAAAAAAAAAAAACGAATATAGGATTCCACATAAATTCAGGAATGACGGAAATTCATTCTGTCGCCAGGGTGGGGGTGGGGGGGGCAGGGACTGACCTCCCATCGCACCTCACTGGATTGTTATGGATTTCTGTTTTACAAATAGAATGCTCGCTGCTCAGAAAAGAGCATGAAAACAACTATTTTCAGACTTTTAAATTATTATGCAAGCCTACTTCCAAAAGCTCTTGGAAAAAGTGAAACAAACTAATCCTTTTATTTTTTGGTACCCAAAAAAATTGAAATACATGTACTTTTTTTTTTTAATCACATTAGTTTTCCATGAAAATTTTAAACTTCATCCTATATACAATTTCAAAAATTTTTTTGCAGCAAAATAAACTTTTTAAAAAAGATTTATTTATTCATTTGAAAGGCAGAGTTACAGAGAGGCAGAGGCAAAGAGAGAGAGAAAAGTCTTCCATCCGTTGGTTCACTCCCCAGATGGCTGCAATGTCCGAGCTGGGCCCATCTGAAGCCAGGATCCAGAAGCTTCCTCCAGGTCTCCCACAGTGGTTCAGGGACCCAGGACTTGGGCCATCTTCCACTGCTTTCCCCGGCCACAGCAGAGACCTAGATTGGAAGTGGAGCAGCTGGGACTTGAACTGGTACCTACATGGAATGCTGGCACTGCAGGTGGCGGCTTTACCCGCTACGCCACAGCACCGGTCCCATAAACTTATTTTTTATTCAAATTTTCCATGAAGTTTTGGGAGTACCTTCATCCATAGAACCCAGTTTCTCTTTCTGTGATCACTGTTGGTCAAAGTGATATAATTTGAATCTGATTTTTCCATAGAAACAATGTTAAAATACAGACTAAGCGTGTTGACCAGAAACCCAACTTTTCTGAAATGAAAAATTACTATAGATGCCATATTTAATCAGCCAGAAATAGCATATTACATTATATCATAAAGCCATATTGTTCAAACAAATAGGAAGATGTGTTAACAAGCCACAGCAGATTTTACTTCATCAGTACTCAGTCATGCACATTCTGAACTGAAGTGCGGACTGCTCGGGAAGGAGATTGACAAGGTTCCAAGGCGAAACCTCAACCAATGATCGTGGGCACAGCTCACCCATGGCCCACCCATCCACAAAGGAACTGGATGATGGCTCCAACCGATTCTTGGGGCTCACACCTGCCTATGCACATCTCCCAGATCAGGAGAAGGATGGTGATGGGCTGAAAATGGTTTCTGCTTCTGCCGTGGGAGCCTCGGATCCATCCAGGTCTCAGTGTAGACGGTGCCCCCACCCCCACCGACAGCCTCATCTCTGACAGCTGAGCCCCCTTCCTCGTCGCTTGACAGCTGAGCCCCCTTCCTCGTCGCTTTCCAGGTCTTGTCTCGTCATTTCCTTCTTACTACTTTGTGTAGTGTCCCTTACCCAGCGTAACTCCAACAAGTCGGACACTGCCTGCCACGCGGTAGGTTTCCCTGGGGACTGCTTTTTGAAATGTGTGAGATGTTTACTTCCTTGCGTTACATCTCCTGGTGTTGTGCTGGAGTCCCTGGGGAGGGGGTAAGCAGTGGGCAGGGGAAGCTCTTGCCAGTGCTTGCAGTCAATCTCGGTTTGCTGCACCTGTGACCTTCAGAAATACTTCTCAGATTCCCCCCAACACCACCCCCTGCTGGTGAGAGCTGGAGGCTGGATGGAGTGGGTCTTGCGTCCCTGAAGTTCTGCTGAGATGCCAGGTTAGCCTCTTCTTTTCCTTTCTTTCTTTCATTATTTTTTAAGAGAGAGGCAGAGAGAGGTCTTCCATCTGCTGGTTCACTCCTTAGATGGCTGCAATGACCAGAGCTGTGCTGATCCAAAGCCAGGAGCCAGGAGCCTCCTCCAGGTCTTCCCACATGGGTGCAGGGACCCAAGGACTTGGGCCATCCTCTACTGCTTCCCCAGGCCACAGCAGAGAGCTGGATGGGAAGTGCAGCAGCTGGGACTAGAACTGGCGCCAGTATGGGATGCCGGCACTGCAGACTGCAGCTTTACCCACTATGCCACAGCGCCAGCCCCCAGATTAGCCTCTTTCAGAGGATGTAGTGCTCCTTGACCTCTGGGGAATCTGTTTCAAGACCCCCAGTGGATGCCAAAAGCCATAGGTGTACTGATTTATGCATGTTACCTTTTTTTCCTTTCTGTATGTACTTATGATAAAGTATATGAATTAGGCACAACAGGATGTTAGGACCATAAGTAGTCATAAAATTATTAAACCTATACTCTAATGTCCATTTATTCAGAACTTGTGAGCTGTTCATTTCTGGAACATTCCTTTTAGAATATTTCCAGACTGTGGTTGACCATGGGTTAACTGACATCATGGGGAGCAGAGCCACAGTGGAGGGAGACTTGTGTCTCTCCCCGGAGGGCTGACCTTGTTAAGGAGGACAGAACGCTCTGGTCGGGGCTCAACAGGCCTACTTTCCTCTCTCCAGCTGAAACAGTGAGAGATCTGTCTCTGATTTTTATGTGAGGACTTGGGAGAACTCCCAGAGGTAAAGCTCCTGACATTCCCCACCCCGCAAGACCAAACCTTCCTAGAGTTTGTGTTTGTTTTTCCAAGATTTATTTATTTATTTATTTGAAATAAATTCACTGGTTTACTCCCCAAATGGCTGCAACAGTTGTGCCTGGGCCAGGCCAAAACCAACAGCCTGGAACTCCATCCAGGTCCCCTGCATGGGGGGCAGGGGCTGCTTTCCTGGGGTGCATTAGCACAGAACTGGATTGGAAGTGGAGCAGCTGAGAAGTGGAGTAGAATGTGGCTTTACCTGCTGCACCACAGCACCAGACTCAAGTTTGCTTATTTTATTTGTTTGAGAGGCAGAGGATCAGAGAGAGAGATGGAGATCTCGTATCTGTTATTCAAACCTGCTCCCCCAAATGCCCACATTCAAAGCAAGATGCTTGACACTCAACTCTGGACTCCCAAGTGGATGGCAGGGGCACCTGCTACCTCACCTGGGTACACGTTAGCAGGAAACTGGAATCCAAAGCTGGGAGTTGAACCGAGACACTCTTTTATGGGATGCAGGTGTCGCGGGCGGGGTCAAATGCCTGCCTACCCCTCTTGCAGCTTCTGATTTTCAAACCTCACACTGAACCTCCAGCAATTTGCTAAATACAGGTTTCCTACCCTGCGATTGGTGGCATGGAGCCTTTGGTTCGTGGGTGTATTCGCTGGTGTGTGGTTCCATATCCACCTTCCTGTCTCTCCCATTTGGGAGGCAGTGGTTTGCCCTGGGACGACTCGGCTCTCTGGTGGATCTAGGAAGAGTTGTTGTTTTCCAGGATTTTTTTCCCCTTTTTTATGAGGATGGGAGAGATGACATCCAAACTCTGTATATGCTGCCTGGAAGCCAAAACTCTTCCACTATTTTTTATGAAGAAGGCAATAAATGCAGTAAGAATGTGTAGCCATCAGCACATTCACCACTCACTATCAGCTGGCTCACTGGAATTGCTCGCATTTTGAAGATCTGAACTTTCAAATTTTTTTAAACTTATTTTCATTTGATTTGAAAGACAGGATGGGGGGCAGATAGAGGAGACAGAAATATATCTTCCAAACACTTATTCCCAAATGCCTACACTGATGGGGCCGGGCCAGGTTTATGCCAAGAGCTAGAATCTCAATCCAGGTCTCCCACATGGGTGGCAGGGCCCCAGTGATGGAAGTTTTTTGCTGCAACACTTGCACATTATAGTGTACTAGAGATTAGTAATATGCAGGGACTTAAGAAACCTTGTTGGAAATGAACTCAAAGGATCCGTTTATTTCGGTGCACAAAAATTTTGAAATCCATGATTATGGAGGTTCTTCAGCAAGTTCATAGAAAATGCATATTATGAAAAACCTATGCATATATTTAAAAAATTTTGAGCATCAAAATAAACTCATTATTTAATTCAATATTTTAAGAAAGATTTATTTATTCGAAAGGCAGTGTGACAGAGAAAAAGAGAGAGGGAGAGAGAGAGAGAGAGAGAGAGAGAGAGATCTTCCATCGTTTCACTCCCCAAAGGCCCACAATAGCCAGGGCTGGGTCAGGCTGAAGCCAGGAGCCTAGAGCTCCATTTGGGTCTCCAATATGGGTGGCAAGGGCCATCAGCTGCTGCTTTCCTAGGTGCATTAGCAGGGAGCTGGATCAGAAGCAGAGCAGATGGGACTTGAACTGGCACTCTGATATGGGATGCCAGCTTTGCAAGTGGCAGCTTAACCCACAGTGCCACAATGCTGGCCTCATTTTAATTCAGTTTTTGAGTTAACCTCATATTACCCATCGATCAATAACTCCCCAAGCAGAAAGCAACATTTTCTAAGTGCACTGGTTATGGTGTAGACTAAATCGCAATAACAAAAACTTCCAAGTGTCATTGGTTCAAACATAAAGAACTGTACTCTCTTTCGTGCCAAGTCTGGAGGGGAAGTCCTTGCTCCAGCTGAGTGGGCCAAAGATCTCCTGGGGACCAGGGCTCCTCCTGCGTTGTTGCCTCTGTGATGTTCTTCTCATACAAATGGTGGAAAGTCACTCGGGTCCATGTGCACAATTCAGCCTAGTCTTCTGATACGGAATTTGCACAACTACCTCTGTTCACTTTCTAATGGCACGTAGTCCAGTGGCCAGCTAGCTCCAAGAGAGGCTGGGAAGTGAGTCTTGAGCTGTGTGGCCGGGTAAGGGAAGGTGGACTGGGCATCAGTTAGCTCTCTTGAGCACAGTATGACTCTGACATTTTGAAATCTGACAAAATGCAAACCAAAGGGGATCTCAGTAGGAATAACTCCGTATTCTTGAAAAGTTTATTCAAGTGAAAATCTTATTCTAAAGACATAGCTGATAATTCAGCGAGTGAACATTAGTGCTTTTGTTTAAACCTTAAAAGATAATCAACTTGCAATCTTGATACTTTGTGTATGATCTAAATATTTGTATTTGGGATGTGTATGTGTGCACTCCTGTTCTTTTGAACCTGTTTTAGCATAGAGTCCCATTTAAAGAAATGCATACTTCAGCAGTCAGAAACATCTTAAAAGGAATTTTGATATTTCATGAGCATTTTTCAAGACATGTTACAGCTACAACCACAACCATGCTCTTAAAAATACCTGTCTTCTACACTTTTCTCAAGTTCCATATTTATTCCAGAGCCTCTCCAGATGCCTCCAAATTCTCCCGACATCCATCTAGCCTGGCTTTTCTCACTTCTGCCTCCTGCCCCCACCTTAAGCTCTTTCTCCTTTATATCAATTTAGAATTGGACTTCCTTTTATAGTTCCAGTTCTGCTTTGCTCATCACCTGGATTCTCCACAAGACAGAACCCAGGGCTGACCCAGAAAATGAAAAAACTCTCTCGTTTTTCTTCATGCATCCCTGGCCTGGTGGCTCATCTTGGGTCTCCTTGTGGTGCATTAGGAAAATACCAAGAACTAGACTGGCAGGAAAAGGATCCCTGAGCCAGTGGAGGAGGGGCAGCCCAGAGCAGACTGGAAGGAGGGAGACTTTGCACACTTCCATATTAAAACGTCTTGTTTCCATCACACATATATCATTAAGAGCTCAAGTGAGGATAGTGTGGGCTGCTGTAACTCCGAAACAGATGGAAAATCTCTCAGTTTAAAAATACTCGCAAAGCTGGATTTAGACAGATGTTCCACCTGAAGGCAGAACAGAACAAATTAACGCTCACAGCGGACTGCGCACCGCTAATCTATAAAATAGAAAGGGAAGAGGAGGAAGCTGAAAAGTACTGAGCTGCGACTCCAGTGCTGCGTTCAACACCCTCCCGTCACCCCAGGCCCCCCTGCGACCCTCAGATCACTGTGCTCAGTGCATGTGAGTGAGGAGATTAAAAACAAGCATGGTGGCTGGCGCCTCGGCTCACTAGGCTAATCCTCTGCCTTGCAGCGCCGGCACACCGGGTTCTAGTCCCGGTCGGGGCGCCGGATTCTGTCCCGGTTGCCCCTCTTCCAGGCTAGCTCTCTGCTGTGGCCCGGGAGTGCAGTGGAGGATGGCCCAAGTGCTTGGGCCCTGCACCTGCATGGGAGACCAGGAGAAGCACCTGGCTCCTGCCATCGGATCAGCGCTGTGCGCCGGCCGCAGTGGCCATTGGGGGTGAACTAACAGCAAAGGAAGACGTTTCTCTCTGCCTCTCTCTTTCTCTCACTGTCCACTCTGCCTGTAAAAAATAAAATAAAATAAATCGTGCTTTGTGTAAACAGTCTGGATCTTCCTGAAGAAGAGCCTAGACTCAAAGACTTAGAAGCAACGAATCTCGCAGAGTAGCCCACGTGTGGCTTTAATTGAGGCTAATGAGATAGGAACAGAGGCAGACATGGATGCCCCCAGGAACAGCCAGGGGACTTCACAGTGTAGGAAATGAGTGAAGAATGGTCTTGCCGGAGTTCAAATTCAGCACACAGCTGTCTGCGAGTTCCCATTGTCAGACTTTGAGCCACAATTTGTTATAAGCAAGACATCGCTTTTTTTGGTTTTTGTTTTTGCTGTTGTAAAGGATGTTTTTACAAATTTGCTTTGATTTGCACCAGTTGATAAAATATTATTCTTCCCTGTTTGTCCCTTCTCGTGGAACTGAGACAGCCACACATCTTGGTGGTGTGACATCAGGAGAGAGGGTGGAATGTTTTAGGAGGCTGAAAAGGCCACCTCAGAAGGCAAGAAGTATCTGTGGACTTGGCCAAGGATGGTCTCCACCCACGGGTTGGTCATATGAACAGGCTGTCATCTACCCCCCCCAACCACGCCCCTACAATTGCAGAAGCTTGGCAGGAAATAAGTTCAGAAAAGAACCTGCCAGCTCGCAAGCAATGTTGACAGGGGATGTGGAGCATGCCTAGAAATTCCAGAAGCTTCTGGAATCTGCTTCTCATTTCCAATCAGTACAAGATAACATTGAGAAATGCCTTGCCTTTGAAAGACCTTCGAAACCAGACTCAGGAAAATGACACAATCCAGACTCCACCTCATTAAGATAAAGCCAAACAGTAGATATATTTTTTAAAAAGGGACCAAGCGACTCTGAAAAGAGTGGCTAAGTGGTTTTCCGCTGCCCGATGCACCCAAAGCACTTGTAACAAAGTGTGCAGAGACGCCGCTCCAAAGAAGCACAAGTGTGGCTTTTGGCAACTTGCCGGTGATTAACGGCGGTGTTCATGACCAACAGGTGTTCTGGAGAGCTGGGTTTGCAACAGCGCTGCTGTGTGAGATGCAGAAACTGACATTGAGATGCAAAAGGGGGCTCCAGGCTCCCAGCTCCCTACAGATAGGAAAGAGAGCTGCTTTTGTGTTACCCAAAGCTCTCAGCTGCAGCCAGGAAGGTACTGCAGAGACAGGGTGTGGCCGTGGAGAACAATGGGCTGGGACTTACTCCCAGTCTCCCAGCCAGCTGCCCAATACTTAGTAGGGTTTTAGAATTCTTCCAGCCCAGTGGCTACCACATGTCTCCCAGGCCTCCCTGGGAATGAAATGAAGTGAATGAATGAATGAAAGTTCATGGCTATTCCTTGGCTTCGCCTCCTGGTTGCGTGTTGGCTGCACAGGGTGATGGGGTCCTTGTCTTTCTGGCTTCAGATGCATAAGATTTGAGCTGTGAACCCCATATCATGACTGCATGAGGCTTTGTGTATGTTGGGGGAACAGGAGGAAGACATTACAGACAGGGACACAGTGAACAGTCAGCAGCAAAGGGAGACTGGGGTGGATTGAGCTATTGTTTTTCTTCTCTTTCTCCGTGTTATGGTTTTACCTGCCTGCCCCTATGCCATGAGACTTGGCAGGACCTCCAGCAGCATAAGCATTGTGTTTCCTGGAGCCACTGAGGCTGGGCTTGGCTGGTACATTAGCAAACAGGACCCAAAAGAGAACTTAAATGTACATTATGATTTGACTTGACCTCTGCCGTCTGTCACCCATCGCTGAAAACCAAACCAGACCAAACCAAACCAAAACAGCCATGCCTCCTGCAGCTTCAGATCCCACAAGGAGGACACAGAAGGCAGAAGAGAGTCTACTTGGAGCTCATCCTCACCTCGCCTGGCTGTGGGGTCCACCCAATCCCACTGTGAATGCAGAATCTGAATATTTGAATTTGTAATTGACCCACACTTCTGAGATTGCCAAGTGTGTACTATTATTTTCATGGTAATTGGCTAACAGAATTGGTTTCGTAAGTGCAAACATAAAGAATTCATACTTAGTTTTATATTTATACATAGATCAGCAACATTAAGTTAGAAAAACATGTTGAGTCAATAGGACTCTTTTCTCTCTCTCTCTCTCTCTCTCTCTTTCTCTTTCTGTTTTCATACATGAAGGGTCTTCAAACAGTTCATAGAAATGCATATTAAGGGGCCAGTGCTATGGTATAGCAGGTAAAGACGTTGCCTGTGACACCAGGCAACCGTATGGGCGCTGGTTCATGTCCCTGCTGCTCCACTTCTGATCCAGCTCCCTGCTAAGGTCCTAGGGAAAGCAGTGGAAGATGGCCCAAGTGCTTGGGCCTCTGCTACCCATGTGGGAGACCCAGATAAAGCTCCTGACTCCTGGCTTTGGCCCGGCCCACCACTGGCCATTGCAGCCATCTGGGGCAGTGAACCAGTGGATGGAAGATTCTCTCTCTCTCTCTCTGTATAACTCTTTAAATAAATAAATATTTTTTAAAAAAGGAAGTGCATATTGAAAAAAACTGTACATGAATTTCAAAATTGTTTTGCGCCCAAGTAACTTATCTTCATTTACTCATTTTTAAAATACTTACTTTCAGTCATTTGAAAGGCAATGAGACAGAAAGAGAGAGATACAGAGAGATCTCTTATCTTTCACTCCCCAAATGCCCACAACAGCCAGGACTGGTTCAGGCTAACACCAAGAGCCAGAAGCTCTGGGTCCCCCAGGTGAGTGGTAGGAACCCAGTACTTTGAGCCAACACCTGCAGCCTCCCAGGGTGTGCCTGAGCAGGAAGCTGGATTTAGAAGTGGAGCTGGCTCTTGAACCTACACATTCCAAGACGGGATGAACCCTTCCCAAGTGGCATCTTAACTGCTGAGTCAAACACCTGACCTTGAACTTTGATTCCATTAAAATAGAATCCATCAAATGAGGCACCACCTCGCAGGGCTTGGCGGCTTCTTCAGGCCTGCCTGCCATTCACATGAAGACTTTTCCACTCTACGCTGCCATGCCTGTCTTCTTACTCATTTTAAGTAGCTTCCTGGGGGGGGGGACAAGGCAATTAAAATTCAATGTCAGATCGAGTGGAGATCAAAAGCAGGAGAAAAAGGAATTCAAAGAAAGAAAAGGAAGCTAGAAGGGAAACACATAAAACTGCCAAAGTCAGATGACGAAAACTGGCAGGAGAACTAGATGCAGTGAGAGATTTTTATGCCCACAGCTCAGGACGCGTGCGTGCCCATCCACGGGTCGGGTGCGTGCTGACGTCCACGTGTGCAGCCTGAACCCAGATAGCGCCGGGAGGCCCAGCAGGATGAGACCTGCCGTGAGAGCACTCGGGGGAATCAAAGCACAGATCACAGATCAAGTGGATGCGTGCCCCTCGCTGGAGCCACGCCGGAGTAGTTTCGGCTGGGAATCACATCGTGGCGCGAGACAGGGGAGCCCTCGCAGCAGGACTCTTCTCTTGTGGCTCGGAGTGGGGAGGCCCCTAAGCTCCCCTGGATGGTTCTACAAACTGTCAACAAGACGAGCCCTTTGGAACCTTGTCCTCAGCCGGAGCGGGGAGGAGGCCTTTCCCGGGCTGAAATCATTGTCTTCTGTTGGCAAGAGGAGAGCCTTGACCCTGGGAACACTCCAGCAGCCCCCGCTCCTCCCTGTCTGTCTAGACGGAGCTGAGCAGACCACACTTTGTGTTTTCAGAAGCCAATCGGTGATCAAAACAGTCTGGCATGGGCTGCCTTCTGTTTGCTTTGTCTTATTTGAACTTGAGAGAGAGTGAGCTTCCATCTGCTGGTTCACTCCCCAAGTGACTGCAACAGCTGGAGCTGAGCCAGGCCCCAAGCCAGGAGCCCAGAAAGTCAATCCAGGTTTCCCCGTGTGGGTGGCCAGAACTCGGTTGCTTGAGCCATCACCACTGCCTCCCATGTAGC
The DNA here is from genome assembly GCA_949820135.1 of Sylvilagus floridanus. Taxonomy (NCBI): domain Eukaryota; kingdom Metazoa; phylum Chordata; class Mammalia; order Lagomorpha; family Leporidae; genus Sylvilagus; species Sylvilagus floridanus. The sequence goes on along the minus strand of OX463240.1, from coordinate 17,143,283 downwards.
TTCAGTCTGGAGACAGGAGGCAGAGTGGAGGATTGAGCCCAGGCGCCCTGGTGTGGATTGCAAGCATCCCACTCAGTGTCTTAACTGCTGTGCCAGACACCGCTCCAAGAATGTGTTTATTTTCAGCCAGTCTCCCTGGAAGAATGTAACTGGAAAACTAAAGCCAGGGAAAAAAGAAAAAGAGGAGATTACGCAGAAAAGCAGGCCACCTTCTCTCCCTCGGCCACCTATACCGAACACCCTCCCTTGAAGTTTCTGACATTTCTCAAAAGATGTCCACTTCTTTTTTAAGATTTTTTTTTATTAATTTATTTATCTAATAAGTGAAGTTACAGAGAGAGAGCGAGAGCGAGAGCGAGAGAGAGAGAGAGAGAGAGAGAGACTCTTCCATCTTCTGGTTCACTCTTCAAATGGCCGCAATAGCCAAGACTGGGTCAGGCTGAAGCCAGGAGCCAGGAGCTTCATCCAGGTTTCCCACGTCGGTGCAGGGGCCCACGCTGCTGCTTTCCCAGGTGCATCAGCAGGGAACTGGATCAGAAGAGGAGCAGCAGGGACTGGCTGCGCTGCAGGCAGTGGCTTAACCCTCTGGCCATAGCACTGGATCCAAATGCCCACTTCTTCTTCTTCTTCTTTCTTTCTTTCTTTCTTTCTTTTTTTTTTTTTTGACAGGCAGAGTGGACAGTGAGAGAGAGAGAGAGAGACAGAGAGAAAGGTCTTCCTTTGCAGTTGGTTCACCCCCAATGGCCGCTACGGCTGGCGCATCACACTGATCCGAAGCCAGGAGCCAGGTGCTTCTCCTGGTCTCCCTTGCGGGTGCAGGGCCCAAGCACTTGGACCATCCTCCACTGCACTCCCGGGCCATAGCAGAGGGCTGGCCTGGAAGAGGGGCAATCGGGACAGAATTCGGCACCCCAGCTGGGACTAGAATCCGGGTGCTGGCACCGCAGGTGGAAGATTAGCCTATTGAGCCGCGGTGCTGGTCAGCAAATGCCCACTTCTTAAATGACCATCTCTTGGGTGAAAATACTCACGCCTTCCATGTCACACAAGTTGTCTGGTGGAAGTCTTTAGTAAGAAAAGGGTGCTTAGTCCATGGGCAGGAACAAAACAAGGGGCTTCAGGTTAGAATAGGGGCCCTTGTAGGCTCACACTCGTTTTGCTAGGAAGATCACTCTGCAGTCTCTCTCCACGAGTGCCTGTGTCCTAGCTTCTGGAACCATCCTGGCCTTGAGGAGAGGGAGCAGGTGTCTATAGCAGGGGCAAGTTTTGTTCTGGAACAGGGGGAGGAAAACAGCACTGAGACAAACCCAACCAGTCTCCATCCAAATCAGATTCCTCATCAGATCTGAGACTCGTGTGCCCGTTTTTGTGGTTGGAGACATGGCCAGAGGAGAGGCCATTTCACGCTCATCCTTTCCCCTCCTGTGTTTCTACAGCTCCTTTTCCTGGTGAGCTGATCTGCCTTTGCAGGGAGAAGGAAGGTGTGGAGCTGCAGGTGCTGAGGGGCGGGGCCGAGAGTCTCCTTCTCCGTGTGGCCCTTGCAGTTGACTTTGTTTGAAAGCCATGCTGGGTTTCTAGGATGTTTGGAACAAACTCATGGGAAAAGATGGATATGGCTGTTTATTTTGCCAATGGATTTTATCAAATGTCAAAATATGCTCAAAAGCATCAAATGCCATATCTAACATATTTTAAAAATCGAGTTAGACTTTTAGTTTTCTCCAAATTGATTTTATTTCCATCTTTATTCATTTTATTTGACAAGCGGAGATCTCTCATATACCGGTACATTCCCCAAATGCCTCCAACAGCTGGAACTGGGCCAGGCCAAAGCCAGGAGCCTGAGACCCAAGCATTTGAATCATCATCTGCTCCTCCCGGGATGGGCATTAGCAGGGAGCTGGAACAGGGAGCAGAGCCAGGACTTGAACTTGAAGTAGTGTCTTTCCCGCCCTGTCAAATGCTCACACCAGTATTCTATCAATTTAGATGTGAAATGATAACAGTATCTGAATATACCTGACAAATATTACTGATACCTAAACCTGAAATTGACATTAAAATGACAAAGAGTTATGTCTTCTGTAGACCACTATGCATATCCTTCTCTTTAGTTATTCATTTGGGGTAGGTAGATTCTTTTTTTTGAATAGTTACTCCGTACTAATTTAACAAATTTATCTTTATTGTAAGATAAAACTTTCTCATGGTAGAATTTCAAGTTACACAGAGACAAATACAAAATTTAATACCCTTGATAACAGTTTAAAATACAAGCATGTTCACAAATGAACTTTTTTTTAAAGATTTATTTTATTTACTTGAAAGAGTTGCAGAAAGAGGCAGAGACAGTGAGAGAGGTCTTCCATCTGCTGGTTCACTCCCTAGATGGCCACTCCCTAGCTGTGCCAATCCGAAGCCAGGAGCCAGGAGCTTCTTCTGGGTCTCCCACATGGGTGCAGGAGCCCAAGGACCTGGGCCATCTTCCACTGCCCTCCCAGGCTATGGCAGAGAGCTGGATTGGAAGAGAAGCAGCCGGGACTGAACTGGCGTCCATATGGGATGTCAGCGCTTCAGGCCAGGGCTTTAACCCACTGTGCCACAATGCTGGCCCTGACACAAATGAACTTTTAACCAACCTTTCCTCCTATCTTTTGTTGACTTTTTTTAAAAGATTTATTTATTTATTTGAAAGTCAAAGTTACACACAGAGAGAAGGAAAGGCAAAGGGAGAGAGAGAGAGAGAGAGAGAAAGAGAGAGAGAGAGAGAGGTCTTCCATCCACTGGTTCACTCCCCAGTTGGCCACAATAGCCACAGCAATGCCAATCCTAAGCCAGGAGCCAGGAAGCTCCTCTGGGTCTTCCAAGCAGGTGCAAGGGCCCCAGGAGTTAGGTCATCTTCTACTGCCTTCCCAGATCCTCACAGAGAGCTGGATCAGAAGTGGAGCATCTGGGACTCGAACCAGTGCCCATATGGGATGCCAGCACTGCAGGTGGCAGCTTTACCCACTACTCCACAGCGCCAGCCCCTCATTGACTTTTTTTCAAGTGTTTAACAAGGACTTCAATCTTCTAAACAACTATATTTGTATCTTGTTGAATGTAGGTGTGAGAATTTATTTAGCCATTACTCTATCTGATTAAATTCTACTACAAAGCAATGTGTATGTATACATTTTTATTCACTTAGAACATTTTCTGCAGGAAATACTCTTCTTTTTTTTTTCAATTTGGAAGGCAGAGCAACAGAGAGAGCTAGAAACAGATCTTCCATCTGCTAGTTCACTCCTCAAATGCCTGCAGCAGCCAAGTTTGGGCCAGGCAAAAGCCAGGAGCCAGGAACTTCAACCAGGTTTCTCATGTGGGTGACAGGGACCCAAGTACTTGAGCCATCACCTGCTATCTCTCAGGGTGGACATTAGCAAGGAGCTGGATCAGAAAGGGGCGTAACTCAAACCCAGGCTTTCTGACATGAGACAGGGTGTCTCAAGCAATGGTTTCACCTGCTGTGCCACAAAACCCATGCCAAGGTTCTGGATTCGACTTTGTCCTTTTAAAATTTTGTGTAGATGCTATCCAATTATTCATCTCAAAACTTTACAATTACATAAAACAAGATATTTTCAAAATTCCTTTTGGAGTTTTGTACAATCAATGCATCTACAACAAAGAACATATAAATATTTCTATTAATTTTGATTTATTTAAAAGGCAGAGGGAGTGAGACAGAGATCTTCCATCTGCTGGCTCACTCCCTGCTAAAGCTAGGAGTGGATGAGACTATAGCTATTGACCTGGAACTCAGGGTCTCCCATGTGGATGGCAGGGACCCAAGGATTTGAGCCATCATTGCTGTCTTCTTGGGTGGGTATTAGCAAGAAGCTGGGGTCGGAAGAAAAAGAGCCAGGACTTGAATCCAGACCAGGCACTCCTTATGGGATGTGGACATACCAAGCAGCATTTTAATCCTCCCCACAAATGTCCCTCCCCCAGGACATCACACACTCAGCAACAACTACACCTCAGGTTCCAACACAAGATTTTCCTTTTCGCATTCTGTCCCCTAGCTCCTCCAACTATGCGTTGAATGGAACGGTGACACCAGGCATCCATGCCCCGATTGCACCTGTAGTGCGACTGCTTCTACAGGTCGACGGGTAAATGTGACGCCTATTGTCAGATTAAAAGAATTGTGATGAACTCAGTGCTTTTGTCTGCTCCCCCCACAAAAATCCATATGCTGCAGGGGCCACCACCAGGGAGATGGTGTTTGGAGATGGCACCAGAAGGGGGATGAGGTTTAAGATGGGGCTTTGAGAGTGAGGCCTTCCAGATAGGGTTCATGTCCTTGTACCATGAGGGAAGAGTGCTCCCCCTCCTCTGTCTCTCTGTCTCTCTCCAGGGAGAAGGCAGCCATTTCCAAGCCATAAAGGGAGCCCTCACCAGAACCTGATCATGCTGGCACCCTTGCCTTGGATTTCCAGCTTCCAGAACTATGAGAAATAAAGTTTCTGTTATTTCATAGCCCAGGCTATGGTCTTCCGTGGCAACTTGAGCAGGCCAGTACAAGAGTTTGCTTTCTGGATTAGTGAGGGTTCTCTCTCCTGGAAGTTATGGAGAAAGCCTAATTAAAAGGGCCTTTAACATTTAACCTTTCTTAAGAACTTCAGAGTTTCAAGGAATTCCAGGGTGAGGTAACTCAGTGACTTACAAATTTATCTTGAATAATTTATAATATTTTATCTTGAATTTATCTTGAATTCTTTCATCTTTTTGTTCTTTAGTTCCTTTAAGGATTCCTGACTTTTCTCCTGATCTCAGAATTGCTGCCACGGTTCCAGGTGTCTCCTTTCGACAACTTTTTAAAACAAGATTTATTTTATTTATTTGAAAAGCAGAGTGACCGGGGGGAGGGATGGGGGAGGGCGATTGTTATTTGCTGGATCACCCCCTAAATGGCCCAAAGAGTTAGGGTTGGGCCAGGCCAAGTGCAGGGGCATGGAACTCCCTCTGGGTCTCCCACGTGTGTGCAAGACCCAGAGTACTTGGCTGACTCTCCACTGGTTTCCCAGGAGCATTAACAGGGAGCTGGATCAGAAGTGAAGCAGCTGGGTCTTGAACGGGTGCTTTGATAACGGGACGCTATCACAAGAAGCAGAGGCTCGACCTGCTGTACCACAATGCCAGCCCCTCGGGCAACTTTTGGAAGCAGAAATGGGAAAATCTGTGACTTTTGCAAAGCGAGAAAACCTTTGCGACCTTCTGAATCAAACGGACACCAATGCTTCACCATCCAAAATGGTTACCAACAGTGAGATTGCCATCAATGGCTTGTGTGGGTGAAGATTTCCCTTTGAGTAGGTAGGAGGAGAAGGTCAAAAGATCCACTGTTCAACACTGTGGCTACAGCCAACGACGATGCATTGCTTTCCGGAAAATTGCTTGGAGTAGATTTTTAGTGTTCCCATCACCAAAAAAGTACGTTTAAGTATGTAAAGTGATGCATATGTTAATTAGTTCAGTGTAACCATTCTAAAATATACAAATATTCCAAAACAACTGCTGTACCTGATAAATATATATTTTTGTTAAAATAAATAACTCAAGTTACCTTAGGGACAGAGAAGTCTCTATTCTTCTCTAAAAGACTGGATGTTTTGGGTTTCTATTGCTGCAAAATAAATTATTCCACCCCAAGTTTAGCAGCCTATAACAGCAACCATTTCTTTACCACCTCACACAGTCCATGAGGGTTGCAGTCTGAGAGTGTAAGCTCAGGGTCTTTGATGAGGTTACCGGAGAGATCTGATCCCACCATGGCTCATCAGTGTGGTTGCTGACTGGGGACTTCAGCTCCTCGCTGGTTGTTGGTGTGGGTAGGGGACCTCAACTCTGGCTGTTGTTTGGGGTGAGGGGTTGGGTATTTCATCTCCTCACTGGCTGTTGGCCAGGGGCCTCAGTTCCTTGCCGTGTGAACCTCTCCAAAGCACTGCCCATGATGCTACAGGGAACTTCCCCGAAAATGTTAAATAAGGATCCCTCCAGGAGTGCGTGGCCCACTTTGGATCCATGCTCCACTGGCTTTAACCTAACATTCTCGAAGGTCAATGTCTTTTGCATGCACTTGGACTTAGCAGCTCTGGGCTCTGGTTCCTCTGTGAATCCAATCTCACTTGCATGGAGTCCTACAGAAACTCCTCATGATATCTGGTGTCCTGATGATAGCCTTTCGCGGTTCTCACATGGTTATGGATTCATTCCTTTCACTGTTAATCTCAAGTTTCGGTGAGATTTTGGGAGGAAGGGTGATAAACCCAGATGTCATCTTTCACTCAATCCACCATTTAGACTGAAAATCTGTTTCTGCCACACACATGGATCACGTGGAACTCAACACGTGTACAGCATGTTCCACAACTGTGCAACTCAGAAACTTATCTTTCAGAATATATAATTTTTATGAATTTTCCTATGAAAGGAGTACTTGTGCATTAGAGAAAACTTGGAAAATTCAAAAGCATATGAAGAGGAAAAAAGATCTGCTTCACCATCTCAAAACAATCACAGTACATCTTTACTTAAAGCTTTGCTTTCCACGGCTTTGGTCACTCGTGGTCTGCTGAGGTTTGAAACTATTAAATAGGAGATCCCACAAACAGGCAATTGTACACTATTCTGAGTATCAGCGCAAAATCTCACACTATCCTGCTTCATCCCCGGGGACGTGAGTCATCTGTGTGTGCAGCGTATCCACCCTGTATACACTACCACCCTGTTGTCAGTCACCGCGTTGCTGCCTTGGTCTTCAGCTTGACTGTTGCAGTGTCGCAGTCCTTGTGTTTGACCTTTTTTTCACTTGGCAGTAGCCTCATGGAGGAAGAACAACAAGGGCTGGACCCCCGGCTTGGCCAAAGGGAAGCCATGAAGTGCCTCCTTTAAGTTCAGGGTGAAAGTGCAATGAGGTGTGTTGAGAGAGAGAGAGAGAGAGCAATTCACCTAACTTTCATTACAGTATATTATTATAATGTCTTTATTATTAGTTACTGTTAATCTCTCACTCTACCTAATTTACAGGGTAAATTTTATTACACATATGTGTGTATAGGAAAACCAGCATGGGATATTATACGATATATATATATATATATATATATATATATATATATATATTATTGTTACTAGCTATGATTTCAAACATCCACTAGGGGTCTTGGAATGTATCCTCCATGGCTAAGGCGCAGCTGCTGTCCTTTCTTCTGGCTTGAGAATTCTCCTCTAATCCCGCTAAATATAATATTGCCATCATATAGTCAGTATGATTGTGTATCTTTCTATTCAGTCCTATATGAGACTTCTCTTTTAGTGTTATTGCATGTTTGTAATGTAGTATCATTTTTTTTTAAATCACAATTTTGATGGTTCTGGTATCTTGGTTTAATCTGATTATGTCCTTTCATATTCTTTTTACTTTAAAAAAAAGGACATGGTAACTATATAAAAAACAAAACAGCCAAGAAAGTAATAAAAAGTATCATAGAAAGACAAAAGGTCAGTGATCTGATTACAGAAAACACAATCCCAAGGACCATAGCGAAATCTTGCATAAAATAGAACTACATGCTGTACAAAGTATGGCACTACATTGTTTTTTGATGCATTCATTTATTTGAAAGGCAGAATGAGAGAGAGAGAGAGACAGAGAGAGAGGGAGAATCTTCATCCACTGGTTCTCTTCCTAAATGCACTTAACCACCAGGACTGGACCAGGCCAGCATGTCCTCTATCGTTTAAGGTGAAGCCTTCTTCCCCCCTGGGGTTAATGCCTCTGAGCAGTGTCCTTTCTCACTCCCATGGGTGGTTACCTTAATCTTTAACTCTTCCCCCAGTTCAGGTGGGAGTCACTATGTCTCTTCCCCCAGAGCTTCTCTTTCTTTCTTATTTAATGTTTTTAAATTTGTTTGAAGGGGGGGAGGAGTACAGAGAGAGACAGACAGAGACATTCTCTTTTTTATTCCCCAAACGCCTGCCATAGCTGGGGCTGGGCCAGGCCAAAGCCAGGAGCCAGGAATTCCATAGGGACCTTGCACATGGGTGGCAGAGATCCAAGTACTTGAGTCATCACCTGCTTCCTTCCAGGGTGTGCACTCGCAGGGCGCTGGATCAGAAGTGGAGGAGCTGGGACTTGAACAGGCGCTCTGTTACAGGTGCAGATGTCCCAAGTAGGGGCTTACCCCATTGCACCACAACGTCCACTCCTCTGTCCACTTGATCCCGAACTGAGTGGGATTAGCAAAAATGTGTAGGATTTCAGGTGCTCACCTCTCTCCCCTTCCCATCTTCCCTTGCTCGGAGGGTGAGGGGCTCCTCTGGACCACCTGCCGATAGCTCTCCAGCCTGTCACTTTTCCAGCAATACCCCAAGAAGTTGAGCCTCTCCCGGAGTGCTGAGATGAATTTTCCCTTCGCTCTCTCTTTACTTATTCTTGCTCACTTCGTTAATTTTAAAAGGAATATTTTTTCAGTTTGGTTTCACCCTTTTAAGGAAAGCCTGTAAGAGAGTCTTAAACACTGATGACCAATTATTTATTAAACTGTTTTACAACAGTCCAGTGAGTGAACATAAGGAGATTTATTTAAAGACTCTCTGCTATTTTTGGTCATTAATTTTTTTCTCCACTTTCTTTTGCTATTATAAGTAATGCGGGGAGGAATGATGCCTGCAAAAACATTTTGCTGCTATTGTTTTGAGATTGTTTTCTTAGGTTTGATAGCCATTTACATAATCGCCCAACCAAAGAATAGGGTGATTTTAAGATCCTTGAATCACTGATGCTAAATTGTGTCCAGAAAGGCACAATTTCCCAGGTGCATTGTAGGGAGCTGGATCAAAAGTGGAGCAGCTGAGGCTCATACCAGTGCTGTGATGTGGGACGCTTGCCTCGCAAATGTCGGCTTAATCCATTGTACCACAGCACGACTGACACCTGCCTGTTTGTCACTAAAGATTCGTTTGTATTTCCTAGTGGTTTAAATCTATGAACTCATGAACCGTGTACTCTGTTTTGGTCTGTATTCTTTCTATCAGGTAATTTTGAGTGTTATCTATGCTGTTACATTTCCAGTTTGAGCCTGGCGCAAGAACGTTGCTATGAATATTTGTGTACAAGCCTTTTTTTTCTTTTTCTTTTTTAAAGATTTATTTATTTATTTGAAAGTCAGAGTTACACACAGAGAAAAGGAGAGGCAGAGAGAGAGAGAGGGAGAGAAAGAGGTCTTCCATCTGCTGGTTCACTCCCCAATTGGCCACAATGGCCAGAGCTGCGCCGATCCAAAGCCAGGAGCCAGGAGCTTCTTCCGGGTCTCCCATGTGGGTGCAGGGGCCCAAGGACTTGGGCCATCTTCTACTGCTCTCCCAGGCCATAGCAGAGAGCTGGATCAGAAGTGGACCAGCGGGGACTCGAACCAGCACCCATATGGGGTGCTGGCACTGCAGGAGGTGGCTTTACCTAGTATGCCACAGTGCCAGCCCCTGTGTACAAGCCTTTCTATGGATGTAGCCTTTCTCTTTTTGTACCTAGGGCTGAACTGTCAGGGTCGGATGGCCAGTGTATACTGAACTTCTGAAGATACTGCTGAAGTTCTCCAAAGTGGCTGAGCCCCGTCTGGTCCCGTCCGACCAGGAGACGACTGGATCTCCACTTGTCTGCATTTTCACCAGCCTCTCATTGGGGTGTTAACTTGCCTTTCCAGCTGGGCTCTGCATAGAGGCAGAATGCTTAGTGAAACTCTAATGTCCTCCCGCAGTTTTGTGACTCTGCATAAATTATTTAGTACCTCTATGACTTGATTTACTCATCTGAAAAATAAAGGTGATGAGAACCATACTATATACTTGAACACAGCTATTAAAATGGTGGATGTAGTGCACGCAAAATGGCTTATACATTGCCCGAGTATTAGTATGATGGCGGCTATGATGCTGCATGATTTGGGGCAAGTTACTTCAGCTTCTCTGAGAATTCCTTTCCAGTTTTGAAAATGAAGCCACTAGGGAAGGCGAATCTCTGCCTAAAAAATATTCTGATGTCCAAACCACATATATGAGATGCATTTATGGAAAAGTACTCCTTAATGTGGAAATAGTGATAGCGAAACATTAAAAAACCAGGCATCCTTTTTAATTGCTAATTATCCTAGTTATGGCAGGGTTTAAATTCTATCACAGATTTCTGTTTTTCTGGATCAGACATGGAAGTAGTTAGTCCATGTCCCTTTAGAAAATTCTGTAATGTATGATCCAAAGAAAAAGCCACTTTAACATTTACGCAGAAGTTCATCTTCTGTATTCCAAAGTCCAAAATAACATGATCATCTTCCTAACTACTACACAGTACCGTCAAAATATTTTTTACAAAGTTAAAATGTATCTGGGATCCAGTATTGTGGTGCAACAGGGTGAGCTGCCACTTTCTGACATGGGCACCCATGGAGCATCGAACCCCATGGAGCACAGGTTCAAGTCCCAGCTGCTTTGCTTCTGATCCAGCTTCCTGCCAATGCACGTGGGAAAGCAGTGGAAGAAAGCCCAAGTGCTGTTTTTTATATTCTCTAGGATTGAGCAGAATCATCACAGCATTTGGTCTCCATTTCGATTTGAAAATTCTGTCTTTCCAATGTTCCTTTACTCCATTTCCGGGCCAGATCTGAGACTGTTTTCCCAACGACAGCTCCAGTTCTTCCTCCCTCCTACCGTTCACCGCCTTTGCCTTCCCACTGCAAGTAGGTCGGGTGACTGCCCAATTCCTTTGACACTGGGCTCAGCCAGGTGAGTAGCTTCTGCTAAAGCGATTCTCCCTGATTTAGCAGAGTGAGGTCTTGCACAGGGCTTAGGCCCATGACCAGCTCTCTGGCATCTCTGCTTTCGCCATGAGGACATCTTTGGGCTAGCCTGTGGTCAGATGTGAAAAACGAGCGCAGACCCTGGTCTTTCTGCCATGCCTCCTACCAGACAAAATGGCAAGTTGACCCCTAACTGTGCCAACTGGTCCTTGCAGCCTGGATAGCAGATGAGGAAAAAAAACCACCATACCCATATCGTTGACTGAGCTGGGTTTATTAATACTATCACACCCGGGAGGAGGGAAAAGCCAGAGATGGAGCTGGATGCTTTTCTGGCTTAAAATTAAAAAATCCAGATAGACTTCTTATGGAAATAGGCAGTCTTGCTATTATAAGTTCAGGTAGCTCTTGGGCAGTGTGTTTCAATCCCATGGTGCTTGCACTGGGCAATACCCTAACCCAGGCTGCGTTCCAGGCTGAAGGAGCATCTCAGGAGGGAGGCCCAGACATGCATGTTATTGGTTTTTTTTTTAAGTTGTTTGTTTATTTAAATGAAAGGGAAAGAGAGGATTTTTCATTTGCTGGTCTACTCCCCCAAAAGCCTGCAACAGCAGGGAGCCAGGAACTCCAAGCAGGTCTCCCATGTGGGTGGCCAGGGCCAGCATCTGTTGCTTTTCAAGGCACACATCAGCAGGAAACTGAATGGGAACCAGAGGTGGGACTTGGTGCCAGGCATCCCAAGCAGTGGCTTACCCCACTGTGCCACAAGCACCATGCCAAGCATGTTGTTGTTGAAGAGGATTCCCAGGTATTCTGATGCACACCCTGGGCTGGCAGATGCCTGCCTCTGGGGACTGATTACATGACACAGGAGATGGATGTAAATATTTCCAGCTGAGGGGCCGGTGCTATGGCACACTGGGTTAAAGCCCCGGCCTGAAGTGCCAGCATCCCATATGGGCTGTGGTTCTAGTCCCGGCTGCTCCTCTTCCTATCCATCTCTCTGCTGTGGCCTGGGAAAGCAGTAGAAGATGGCCCAAGTCCTTGGGCCCCTGCACCCACGTGGGAGACCTGGAAGAAGCTCCTGGCTCCTGGCTTTGGATCTGCTCAGCTCCGGCCGTTGCGGCCGTTTGGAGAGTGAACCAGTGGATGGAGGACCTCTCTCTCTGTCTCTACCTCTCTCTGTGACTCTGTCTTTCAAATAAATAAAATAAATATTTTTAAAAAATATATTTCCAGCTGATCCCGAGAAGCAGATGTCTTAGAAAAATCTAGCTGGGTCACAGAGACAAATGTTTATAGGGTGACCTCGATGGACCATCTGCTAGGCATTGGAGTCTCTGCTTCCCCCAAGAATGTACCAACGAGAGCAGAAACACAGCAAAGTAAAATGCCTCTAGAGAAATCTTCGCGAAAAAAAAAGACTACTACTGGGATGAGAATTCTAGCTCCAAATTCAGACAGGCCTGGGGTTGAGGTCTGGTTTTGCAGCTGGTCTTTGGCCTACCCATTACCCACCAATTACTATGCCCCTGCCTCACATCAGGGAGTCTGGGTTCAAATCCCGGCTCCAAATCCTGACTCCAACTTCCTGCTGATTCCAACCCTGGGGGGTGGGGGGCACTCAAGTGCTTGGGTTCCTGCTGTCATATGAGAGATATGAATGGAATTCTTGCCTTTCAACTTCTGCCCTGTCTAGCCCAGTCATTTGGGGAGTGAACCAGCAGATGGGAACTCAGTATCTTCAAGATACCACGCGATGTTAGTAGGGGAAAAGGGGTGAGGTGTATGTGGGAACTCTTTGTATTACTACCTCACAGTTTTTGTTCTGTAAATTGAAAGTTCTTCTGAAATGAAATGTTAAAAAAATAATCTGGTGTCATTTCCAAATCTTAGCGTTTTCATTTTTAAGATGAAGAGGATAATGGCCACTGGCTCATGAGTTTGTTGGGTGAGTTTAAATAGCGCAGAACAGAAAACTCGCACAGTTCTTGGTATTCAGTAACACTCAAGAAATGGTAGCTGTTGTCTTAATTATAATTACATTATGAAATAAGTAATTCTAGTTATTGGCCAGCTCTTTATTTTATTTAGACTATTACAAACTTTCTCAGAACTGCCAAGGATATAATTTTGTTTCTTGGAGTAACACCGACTAGATTTAATCTCTCTTCCAAATAAACAGCCTTCAACTTTTTGGAGATACGTTCCATATTTTCTTTTGTTTAAAACAATTTTTTTTTAGATCTAACAGACACATAACATTTGTCCATATTTCTGGGGTACTGTGGGATATTTTGATTTGTGTATGTGATGTGTAAAGTTTCAAATCAGGGTAAATATATCTGTATCCTCAAACATTTAATATTTATTTATGGTGAAAACATTAAAAATCCTATCTTACAGTGTTGTTAATAGAGAAATACACAGCGTGGGGCCGGCACTGTGACACACTAGGTTAAAGCCCTGGCCTGAAGCGCTGGCATCCCATACGGGCGCCAGCTCTAGTCCTGGCTGCTCCTCTTCTGATCCAGCTCTCTGCTATGGCCTGGGAAAGCAGTAGAAGATGGCTCAAGTCTTGGGCCCCTGCACCCACGTGGGAGACCCAGAAGAAGCTTCTGGCTCCTGGCTTCGGATGGGAGCAGCTCCGGCTGTTGCAGCCATCTGGGGAGTGAAACAGCGATGGAAGACCTCTCTCTCTGTCTCTACCTCTCTCTGTAACTGTCTTTCAAATAAATAAAATACATCTTTTAAAAAAATACACAGTGTATTGACATGATCTATAGTCACCCTATTGTACAATGGAGTCCCAAGAACTTCTTGCTCCTACCTAGCTATGACTTAATGTCCATTAATCAACCTTTCTCCATCACATCCACCCCTACCTCCCCTACTCACCTTAGCCCCTAGTAACTATATGCTTTTGATTCCTATGGCATCACTTTTTATAAAAATTTATTTCACTTATTTGAGAGAAAGAGGGAGATAAAGAAAGAAACACACACACACACATACACACACACACAGAGCTCCCCTCCACTGGCTCACTCCCCATATGTCAGCAACAGCCAGAGCAAGGCCAGGCCAAAACCAGGAGTCAGGACCTCAATCTGGATCTGCCAGGTGAGTGGCAGGGACCCAAATGCTACAGCCATCCCTGCTGCCTCCCCCAGGACTGGAACCCAGGCACCCCGATATGGGATGTGGGGGTCCTGGCTGGCATCTTAACCGCTAGACTGCATGCCCACCCCGAGAGCACCTTCTCTCAGACTCCACACAGGCATGAGCTACTGTGCCACGTTTTCTATGTGGAACCGTTTGTTCCTCCTCTGGGCAATCTGGGCGAAACAGATACGCCGAGTGCGTGCTCCGGTGGGGACTGCTGTAGCCAAGTGTACAGGCTGGGGTTCCACATCGCGGTTCACTCTCTAAGGCTTCTGCCGTCCCCTTCCATGTCTCCCTTGCCACTGGCTGCTGTGCGCTCCTGAACACCAGGGACAGAGGGTGCTTTCGGTGGGGGCAGAGCCTCAGTACTTGCTTGGCAGTCAGTCCCTTTCCCTTACTATTTCCATGCCATCAAGTGGCTCAGACAGGAGACGCACTGCTCGTGTACTGGGTGTTAGTAGCCTGGTTTCATTGCTTCAGAGCCAAAAACAAAGCAAAAAGAAACGCACTCAGTTTTCGATGTTGAAGAGAAAGGAAGAGGATTTCTCTAGGGAGTCCGATCGTCGTGCACGCAGACAGCGCTATTACAGCACGTAGGACCACTTTCAGATATCACATGCTCGCCTTTCTTTCTTTCAAAAAGAAGAATAACATCACATTGGGCCTATTATGCAATCGCAGGCACATGCCGCAGCTGAAGCTGGGGGTGCCCTCCAGAGTCAAGTGCAAGCAAAGAATGAAAACCATGTGTCCTGGGCTCCCAACTCAGAGCGGATGACAGTCCCAGCTCTTGGACACGGTCTGTTCCTTGATTTAGGCTCTGACGGAATGTTCAAAGTCACATTCGGTTGGAAATCTTTTCACGATTTCAATCCAAATACCTACAGCTATTTGCCAGAGCCATAAAAAAATGTTCCTTCTACTCTGATGACTTAATGAGTTAGGGTTTTCTTATCAACTAAAATAAAGAGGGGGGAAAAAAACATTTGGACATAGAAACTGATCTAACACTAGAGCTATCCTTCTGTGAGCTGGATGTAGGTTTTGGTATAATGATTGCAAATGTTAGAACTCCTTGAACAATTGCATATGTTTTTTTTTTTCCTTGAAAAATTCTCTTCTTTCTCTCTCTCTTTTTTTAATCGTCTAAAATGGATGATCCAATAGGAAGATTTTATGTTCCAAAAGTTAAAACAAAAGTTAGTCCAGAGTTTGCATTCTCAGATTCTGTAAGGTCAAGGTTCTCCACTGGGGTCCATGGGTCCCTTGGAATTATCGTCAATGGTTTGAGGTTGTGTGCTTTATTCTGTGCGAGTATGTATCTGCAGTTTTCATTAGCAGTCCATAAGAGTCCGTGACCTCAAAAGAGACTAGGAGTCTACATAACACTCAACAGTGGATACTAAATAAGAGCTTAATATAACCTCGCTTTATGGCATTAGAAGACCAGGGTCGCTTAATCCAATTGGAACGACAAAAGCAGAACATCTGTTGCAACAGTCTGGGGTTTTCAAAACCATGTTATTTTTCCCCAGTCCTACAGGGGCTTGCTTGCTCTCCATTGCACTGAATCCAGAGCCCTGTGCAGGCTGCTTACTGGAGACTGGACTGAGTGATGGATGTTTACCGTGTCAGTTTCAAAGACCAGCTCTAACTAGGCTATAGTTGACAGAGGTAGCGATAGAATCTTTTGAAGCTTGAAAAAATAATAATAAAAGCAGCAAGGATGCACAGCCAAACGCTTTGACCTGTTTGCATGTTTAAGAAGAAATCCATTTCGAGATTTGATTACCACTCACTCTGACCTAACTTTTTCATCCCTAAGTCCTTTCAAATTCCATATCATGTGTTTCAAATTTGGTCTGCATAACTTATTTTTGTTCTACTTTTCTGTCAAAAACAATGTGGAAATCCCAGGTTATATAATTGAGGTCGTGGAGAGCCAATATACATCTGGCCAACCAAAATAAAGTGAAAGCTATTATCACGAAACATGCTTAAGAAAGTGGATCCTTTGTTCTGTTAAGCTTGCCAACATTTGTGATCCTAAAAGGGAGTCAAAGAAAATGAAAATGGGTTTTCCTTAGTGCAGCCATATGCAAAATCATTCTTTACCATAACAAATGAGCTGTCAAAATATTTGTGCGTTTTTAAACACCCAGGAGAAGAAATTGAGTTTAAATCAAATAACATAGTATTTTTCTAATTTACCTGGAAGCTGAAATCTGCTCATCTTTCTTATTTGGGGTTTATCATCATCCCTGCTAGATAAGTCAAGTGGAAAGCGCTCCGCAGACTTTCTGGACGGGGTAGACGCTGAACCATTAATCTCTTCCCTCTGCTTCCACAGGTCGGGTTGGGCAGGCAAGTCATGTGAGTCACTGCTGGGAGGCAAGTATTGCATGGGTTTGAACCACTGTCTCTCTTTTCCACGGGTTTGGAATTCACTGAGGAGGATGCTCTCAGCAAGAGGATGTTCCTCTTTCAACGATTAGGGCTGTTAAGTGAGCCACAGAGTCCACAGGGAGATGCTGGATGTTGGAGCGAGTCGGGTGTGTGTCTGTGGAGTGCTCAGAGACAACATAAGCGCTAATAGCCACCTGCGCAGGAATATGGCCAACGCTGCCCTGGCGGCTGCTGCAGAGTGACCCTTAGCAGGCTGGCTCTTTGTATAAAATCCACCACAAAAAAAGTGCTTACTAAAGAGCAAATGCATGGCCCACGGACTTGAGCTGAGACTTACAGGAACACCTAGGGAAAGAGTGAAGGCAGGGTCACCTTCCCGATACACACGGAAGTGGGAAGTGAAATGCCTACATTTTTCTATCAAGGTCAACACTTCAGATGAAAACATGCTGTTAGAGAAAGACTAGCCCTGGTTTGCTAGAAAGAATTTTCCCTGCAAATAATACTATGTGAATGTTTAATGTGTAAGGTCGCTGATGTCCGTCAATGCTGTTCTGTAATGTTTATTAAGGTTTCTTTTTTGACCTATAAATTATTTAGAAGTGGGTTTTCACATTTCTAAAACTATTGATTTCTTGGCTATTTTTAGATACTGATTGCATTTTTAATTTTATTGCTTTGGGATTTTTTTTGTTCTGTTGTGCTTCATGGTCAAGTATGTGATCAACTTTTATAACTGTTCAATACGTACTAAAAATACATATATACTATTTTTTTAAAAAATACATTTATTTGCAAAGGGAAGTTACAGGGAAACAGGAAGATACAGAAAGACAGAGACCTTCTATCTACTGGTTCATTCCCTGGATGGCCACAGCGGCCAGGGCTGGACCAGGCTGAAGCCAGGAGCCTGGAACTCCATCCACATCTCCCATGTGGGTGGCAGGGACCCACACACTTGGGCCATCCTCTGATGCTTTCCCCTGCCCATTAGCAGGGAGCTGGATCAGAAGTGGAGCAGCTGGGACTACTCAAACCAGCAATCACACAGGAAGCTGGCCGCCCCTTAACCTGGTGCACCACAGCTCTGGCCCATGGACTTACCTTTCATATGCTAACCACTGGCACACCCCATGGAGCAGGTGCAATTATTCTTATCCTGCAGATGAAGTTCATAGGCTCACTCTAGATATTTCCTCTAAAAAATAAAAACATTTTTCTAGAGATGTCAAAGTCTAGAAAACTCTAAAGATTGAACTTGCGCTTTGCAGAGAAAAACCCACTTTGTTAATGAAAAGGCATGAGAAACGTGTTTGGCGTATTTATTCTTGTGAAGTACATTTTGTTGAAATCACAATAAAATTTTTTAAGAGTAATCATATTTGGAAGCACTGGATGTGGCTGTGAGCTGTGAGCACTGTGAGCACTGTGAGCTGTGACTGTTTCTGAAGGCCCATGAGGGATGGGGGCTTGGTACAAGGATCCAGGTGACACCTGATGGGCCTCCTGCAGAGCCGGCATCCCATATGGGCACCAGATCTGGTCTCGCCTGCTCCACTTCCAATCCAGCTCTCTGCTATGGCCTGGGAAAGCAGTAGAAGATGGCCCAAGTCCTTGGGCCCCTGCACCCACGTGGGAGACCCAAAGGAGGCTCCTGGCTCCTGGCTTTGGATCGGAGCAGCTCCGAAGTGGGGAGTGAACAAGCAGATGGAAGATCTCTCTCTCTCTCTCTCTCTCTCTCTCTCTCTCTCTCTCTCTCTGCCTCTGCCTAATTCTGCCTTTCAAATAAATAAATAGATCTTTAAAAAAAAAATTGCCACCTGAGATGGCGCATCCTTATCAGAGTTGGAATTCCTGCAGCCACTTTGCAACCAAGAGGGAAGCCAACTAAGAATGAAGACAGAGGCAGGCACGGCCAAGATCATTTCAGAAACACAGGATTCAAACCCTGTTCAGTCTGATTTAAAAAACCACTTGGGGGCCATTGCAGTGGCACAGTCATAAACCACGACTTAAGATGCTTGTGTTCCACATCAGAGTGCTGGATCAATCTCCCGCAGCTCCACTTCTGGTCCAGCTCCTTGCTCATGCACCTGGGAAGGCAGCAACAGATGCCCCAAGTACTTGAGCCCCTGCCACTCATGCGGGAGACCAGGCTGGAGTTGCTGGCTCCTGGTTTTGGTCTGGCCCAGCCCTGATTGGTGTGGTCATTTGGGGAGTGCACCAGCAGATGTATGTTCTGTCTCTGTTTCTCCCTCCCTGTCACTCTGCCTGTCACATAGAGTAGGCAGGACCTGATCTGACCCTCCCATGTGGGATACCAGCATCGCAAGTGGCAGCGGCTTAACCTGCTGCACCCCAGTACGGGCTCCTAAATGCACACAAAGAAAATAAAAACCAGTCTAAGAGTTTCTGCTGCCTGTGATGCTGATGGTGGAGCTGGGGCTGCAGAGAAATATGTGGAAGCCAGGCCTGGTGACTCCCCCCACGCCAATGTCGCCAGGGTCGACTTGGTTTTTATTAATGCAGCTCGCTCTCAGCCTCCTGATGAGCAACCCACACCGCATTATCTTGCTCGCGTTTGATGTGGTCCCTTCAGCCCTGGGCTTGCTCTGTGTGTTCGTCCTTGGTGAGCTGGCTGGACGGCTCTTTGTGGTTCTCTGTTTCACCTGTTGGGGGGGGGGGCCTCTGCACAGCTCTGCTTTGCCAACTTTGCCCCCTTCCTTCT
Source organism: Sylvilagus floridanus (assembly GCA_949820135.1). Taxonomy (NCBI): domain Eukaryota; kingdom Metazoa; phylum Chordata; class Mammalia; order Lagomorpha; family Leporidae; genus Sylvilagus; species Sylvilagus floridanus. The sequence goes on along the minus strand of OX463240.1, from coordinate 17,124,146 downwards.
CCCTCCCCCCCCAACCCAGCTCGCTCTTCTGCAAGCCCCACATAGTTTGTCCACTGCCAGAACTGTTGGTTTAAATAACATCCAGCTCTTCTGGGGTTCTTTCTTCCCATTAGGTCTTTTATTATTTATTTTATTTATTTATTCTGTCACTGCCTGGAGCTTGTTGAAATTTGCTGTCCCAGAGCTGCTTGCTTTCCCCCTCACCCCTGTCTTTCTCCCTCTTTAGGAAAAGAACGCTGTTTTTATGATCAGCATTGCTACTACTACTTTCACAGATGGTTCAATTCTCTTTTAGTTCTTTTGTGAACTCCAGTCATTATTGGCAATTGAATTAGAAATCATCTTTGGCTTCTGATGTGTTTTGTAGCGAGGAGAGGAGTAATTATCTCCCTGGCGCTTCAAAGCTGTTCTGCAGATTGTGGCCGGCCTCTTGTCTGATGCAAATATCGGGGCAGTCAGAACCTGCTGGGCCACTCCCACACTAGGCTGTCAGCGTGCACGCATCCTCCTGCAACTCTGTGTGCCATCAACTCAAAGCAGAGGTCTTCCATCTGCTGGTCCATTCCCCAGATGACCGCAATGGCCAGAGCTGATCTGAAGTCAGGAGCACTGGTTGGAGCCCCAGCTGCCCCACTTCCCATCCAGCTCCCTGCCAGTGCGCACCCTGGGAGGCACCCATGTGGGAGACCCAAGAAGTGTTCCTGGTGCCTGGTTTTGGCCTGGCCCAGCCCTGGCTGCTGTAGGCATTTGGAGAATGGCAGTGGATACAAGTTTCTCTCTCTCTCTCTTTCACTCTGCCTTTCAACTAAAAAAAAAATAAAGTTTAAAAAATGTGAAATTCTTGGTATTGTTTCATGTAGGCATCTGGGGAGTAGACCAGTGAATGGGGAGACCTCTGTGTGTCTGTCTGTTTCCACCTTGCTAATTAATTAATTAACTAATTAATTAATTAATTTTTAAAAGATTATTTATCTGAAAGTCAGAGTTACAGAGAGAGAGAGGGAGAGACAGAGAGAATCTTCCATCTGCTGGTTCACTCCCCCAAGTACTTGCAACAGCTAGAGTTGAGCTGATCTAAAGCCAGGAGCCAGGAGCTTTTTCCAGGTCTCCCACATAGGTATGGGTGCCCAAGCACTTGGGCCATCTTCTACTGCTTTCCCAGGCCATAGCAGAGAGCTGGATCAGAAGTGGAGCAGCCGGGACAAACTGGTACCTATATGGATGCCAGTGCCGCAGGCAGAAGCTTAGCCCACTACACCACAGCACTGGCCCCATTTTTTTTTTTTAAGATTTTATTTGAGGAATATTGTTTAGGGATAAAAGCGATTGGAGCTGAGGCACAGGGGGTTACGCTGTTTCCTACAATGCCAGCATACCACATGGACACTGGTTTCAAGTCCCTGCTAATGCACCTGGGAAGGCAGTGGAACTTGGCACAAGGGCTTGGCCCCCTACCACCCACACTGGAGACCAGGATAGAGTTCCAGGCTCCTGGCTTCAGCCTGGCCCAGCTGTGGCCACTGCAGCCATTTGTGGAGTGAACCAGTGGGTGGATGATCTCTCCGTCTCTCTGTCTTTCCCTCTTTCTCTATAACTCTTTCAGATAAATGTCTTTTTTTTTTTTTAAAAAAAAAAAAAAAAGGAGGGGAGATGTGAGATCTGAAAATGTAGACACTCAGGCAGTGGTCGGGATCACAAGCTGACGTGGATGGATGCATCCCAACACTGCGAGAATGGGAGCTACTCATTGTGGGGGCTCAGGCCGATTTTATTTAGACTTTAGTGGGCCCGAGAACTTTCGATCACTGGGAGTGGAGCCCGGGTTACGAGGAGTTCCCCTCTATCACCCGTGTGTTATATTTTCCCTGGCTTCTCCGCGTGACATGGCTTTTGGAGGAAATGTGAGGTTCCATGTGGCATTAGCCACAAACTCATTTTCATTGCTAAATTCTCCATTTTTCAAGTCTGGAAGGAAAGGAGACATTGTCTACCTCGACGGTGGGAAAGCCAGGAAACAGAGCAGCCGGCGCGAAGGTCAGACTCAATCCTGGACTCCCTGGAGGTGGACAGGTGGGGGCGGGGCAGAAGCTCTGGCATATTCCAAGCAGACCTATCTATGAGTTTAGCCGATTGTACTTGGCAGTATTTTGAAATACCATAGGACGGGTTTATTTTTTTCCCCTGTAGTATTTCCAGAGTGGGTTTTTCTGTTTGCTTGCTTGGCTGGTTGTTTTTCAAAAACCCTGCAGCCTTCCGACTGGTGGGGCCGGGAAGCCGCAGATAATTTCTTGCAGGGCAAGGGGGTAGCGTGCTGCCACCCACGGGACAGGAGTCCTTGCTCAGCAATGGGTCACAAACGCGACTTTCAAAATAAAGCCTGCGAATATATGACAGTCGCCCAGAGGAAGCCTTCCAAGCAGAAGAGCCCGACAGATGTCGCAGGTGCTCCAGGGGAGCTGTTCTCTAGCCGGAGAGGCCGGACGCTGTGAACTGGCAAGGTCAAGGTTTTCATGCGGCAAGCACAGGACCGTCCATCATTTCTTCCCCCACGTCTGAGTCAAGATGCACTCTTTTGCTTTTTAGTTTGCTGGTCTGTTTGTTGCCAAAGTACGCATAAAATGTACCTGGTGGGCGATGGTGGGAGGCAGACATTCAGGTCAGGCCCACTCATCTGTTCTGAGCTGAAGGGCCACGGGTACATCCCATAACCTGGGGAGGAATGGAAGATTTTCTCCTGCTCATATGCAATTCTGCAACCCTTCTGTGAAACGCATGCCCTCTGCTAAAGGGCATAAATAGGAAATTTCCTTCTGTTAGCAGTATCATCGCCTCTCCCTACCCCGACACATACACACAAGCGAAACCCCCTTGTGCAGGCCGGTGGTGTGGGCTAGGATCGGCCTTAGAACTCGGAGTGGAGTGACCACACACATCTGTCTCCAACATCTGCCTCGCACATTCACGATCCCCACCCGCTCCCTTCGGCACCTTCCAACGTCATGTTGCAGCTCCTAATTAGTTGTTTAAGAAAGTAATCCAAATGAATTGACCCCAGCCATCAGGATGTGTTGGCTTGTTTCCTGTTTTAAATCAGTGTCAGCAGCTGTTTACTGCTGCAAATGGGACCAGAGAATGGAAGCAGTCCCAGGATGCTTCACACCGTGTGGTGGTGTCAAAGCAGGGAGCAGGAACACATCTCCTTTGGAGCAAACCCAGGTCTCCCCCATGAGTCCTCTCCCCTCCAGGTGTGCACAACACGCAAGTGAGACAAAGCTGGTGAGGGCTCTGATCTCTCTGTACAGAGAAGGGCAGAGAAGCTGGGAACAGGAGACGGAGAGCAGTCAGATTTACCACCACCGGCGCCTTGGGGCCGAAGCCTGGGGGAGATCTGTCCAGTGGGAGCCAATGATTGAGGACCTGGCATAACCCCATGGAATACTAAACACTCAGTACATGGAAGCCACTGTGTTGAACAAAACCAAACCAAGCCCTTCATTCAGCCAAGTGGACAGACCAAGACTTGTCCGATCTGGCAGCCACAGCCCACATGTGCCCACTAAGTACTTTCCTTGTGGCTAGTTTGAATTGGACAGTGCTGTAAGTGTGATGCACACACCATCTTCCAGGCAGGGCAACAAGAAAATGTAAGATACCTCATTGACTAAATGTTGAAATGATGCATTTCTTTAGATACACTGGGTTAAATGAAATGTATTAAAATTGATTAACACCGGTTTCCTTTTTGCTTTTTAAACATGACTACTAGAAAATTTTAAGCTACACAGTAGCTTATATTCGACTTTGCTCTGGAGGCATACCAGGGTGTTATAGAGGGTAGAATTCATTTCATGGTCCCGGACACATTCTCTGAGGTGTAAGAGGCCAGCGCTGTCAGTCACTTTGTAGACTTTGTTGGGTATGCCAATTTATCCTTAGCATTTCCCCCCTCATACTCGCTTCTTTTTATTCTTATTCTCTAGACTTGGCCTTCTACAACTTTTTTCTTTGGCATGGGGGATAGCGAGAGAAAAAGAGGGACGGATCTTCCACCTGCTGCTTCACTCCCCAAACGGTTGCAACAGCTAAGGCTGAGCCAGGCTGGAGCCAGGATCCTGGAACTCCATCTGGTCTTCCACATGGATGCTTGGTCCATTACCTGTTGCCCTCTGGGGTGTGCATTATCATGGAGCTGGAACCAGGAGCAGAGGCAAGACTGATGGAACTCACGTTCCTCTATGGGATGCTTGCCACAAAGGGGCTGTGCAAATGTCCCACTACAACTTCATTCTAGGTCTAAAATGACAAAATATTTATTGGTCCAATTTCTTTTTCCATTATCTGTTCAGTGTAGCCCTACCGGATGAACATTTTAGATGCCCCCTGCCATGGTCCAAACCCAGTGCCTGCACTCTAGGGAACTTGCATGTCCAGCGATTACAACTTAGTAAGATTGGGGTCAGCTGGTGCCATGGCTCACTAGGCTAATCCTCCGCCTAGCGCCACTGGCACACCGGGTTCTAGTCCCGGTTGGGGCGCTGGATTCTGTCCCGGTTGCTCCTCTTCCAGGCCAGCTCTCTGCTGTGGCCCAGGAGTGCAGTGGAGGATGCCCCAAGTACTTGGGCCTCTGCACCCGCATGGGAGACCAGGAGGAAGCACCTGGCTCCTGGCTTCGAATCGGCGTAGCGCGCCGGCCGGGCCGTAACAACCATTTGGGGAGTGCACCAACGGAAGGAAGACCTTTCTCTCTGTCTCTCTCTCACTGTCTAACTATGCCTGTCAAGAAAAAAAAAGAAAGAAAGAAAGATTGGGGTGTAGCCTGGACTTAGTATTTTCACAAGTGCACAGCCTGACCTTCTGCAGGAGATCTGAGGAACACTGGCCAGGGGGACTAGGCTCAGATCCCCCCAAAGCGGTTTTCAAGGCTCTTTTGCCTTCATAATTTTTAATAATAAAATAATCTGTCTGGTTATGGGGAGGATGGGGATATCCATACCTAGAAACTTCTGGAAGGATAAGGGCCTTTGTCCTAAGCAGTTCTAGTGCTTGCATAATTGGGCACAAGGAGTTGACCCTAAGCACGACTCCAGCTGGTCTGTGATCCTAACACTGCCATTATGATTGTCCACTTCCTATAGAGAATGATTTCACCCTTCTGCTTTGAATTCAGGGCAGCCAGCCTGTTCAGTGCTGCATCCTATAGTGCTGACATTACAGCATGAATCTGTATGGACCAGGATAGTTTGGACTACTTGTTTCCAAATTAGTATTCTTATTTGTTTAGTTTCCTGTTGACCAGTCCTGGGCTTCTTTCTTTAGGAATGCTGATGTCAGGACTTAAACTCTCATTATCATGGATCAAGATGCTAACACTGAATTCTGGTGAACCCAGCTTGGTAGCTGAGATGGACTGAATTGTGTCCCCCAAGCTTCCTTGTTGAAGCCCTAATTCCCCGGAGACAGGACCTTTAAGGGGGTAATTAAGGGTAAATCATATGCTACTCCAATAGGACTGGTGTCACTATAGGAAGCAGAGAAGCAGAGATGTCTCTCTTGTGGGCATGCAGACGAAAGGCCACGTGAGATCTTGGTGAGGAGGCTGGCAGAGAGGCTGCACCTGACACCAACCTTGACCTTGAACCTCGTCGTTCAGTCCCCAGTGTCCTGTTATGGCAGCCCTCCAGACCACGGAAGTCGCAGTATTTAAGTGTGGGAAATGGGCTGTAAGAAAGCATGACTGCTGCTGGCTCTGTGGTGTGGTGGATAAAGCCACTGCCTGCAGTACCAGCATCCTATATGGGCACCAGTTCGAGTCCCAGTTGTTCCACTTCCGATCCAGCTTTCTGCTATGGCCTGAGAAAGCAGCAGAAGATGGCCCGAGTGCTTGAGCCCCTGCACTCACGTGGGAGACCCAGAAGAAGCTCCTGGCTCCTGGCTTCGGATAGGCACAGCTCCAGCCATTGGGGTCAGTTGGGGAATGAACCATCAGATGGAATACCCCCCTCTCTCCCTTTCTCTGCCTCTCCTTCTCTCTCTATGTAACTCTGGCTTTCAAATAAATAAAGAAATCTTCAAAAAAAGGAAGCACGACTTTGCCCTGAAGAGTTGTCAGGCATGGCAGCAGCTTGCCGGCGGCAGGGGTAACAGGTGTGCATCTCCAGTCTCCACAGTCTCCTTGCTCCCAGACATGGAGGCCAAAACTCAACTGGCAACTCTTCCCAGCACATTTTTTTTAAAAAAAAGTCTATGTATATTTTTTTCTCTCACTTAGATTATTTGCCAGGTCCTTGTGGCTATTAGGTTCATAATTGCTAATGCTTCCAATCTACTGGCAGAAGTCAGCATTTGTTTTTAGTTTCCCCCAACAGTGAGACACAATTGCATTTCATCTATCTGTACTCTTTTTTGTCTCAACTCCCTTTTGTTATAAAGTTTTCTTTCATGAGCCAGCCGACCAGCTAAGGATTCCTCAAGTCTATATGAACCATATGGATATGCACTAGCAAAGCCTGCCATCATGAAAATGAGTTAGGACATAAAGCCAAACTGCAATGACCAATCTTAACTGGGAACATCGGGGGTCAATTATGTAATTCATAGAGGATGTCTTTTATCAACTAATAAATCAAGGTGGCATGGACCGGCAAAGAGAAAAGCTGCCTTTTGTCTTGACAGTTGCAAATAAAGAAAACGTCACTTTGAATCGAAACTGTGTAGAGGACAGGGACTTCGTCTGTTCCATGACTTCGAGTTAGCCACTGACACTTCCACTTACCATTCGCGTTCACAGAAATTGAGGCATAAAATACTTTAAGAACCAGAAAATGCAATAGTCATTTGTCAGAGAAAATGGGAGTAGAAGCCGGAGATGCAGAGAGACTGGAGTGGAGGAAAAAAATAAAAGGGAAAACATAATATTGGAATGAGGGGGAATGAACGTAAGAATTAGAGCATAAAAAAATAGCATGGGGGGCCTGCACCTTGGCACAGTAGGTTAAGCCACGGCCTGTGATGCCAGCATCCCAAGAGCGCCAGTTTGAGTCTCGATCATTTGCTTTTGAACCACCTCCCTGTTAATGCACCTGGGAAGGCAGTGGAAGATGGCCCAAGTCCTGGGGCCCCTGCACCTGCATGGGAGACCTGGAGGAGGCTCCTGGCTCCTGGCTACAGGTCAGCGCAGCTCTGGCTGTTGCAGCCAACTGGGGCGTGAACCAGTGGATGGTAGATCTCTCTCTCTCTCTCTCTCTTTCTTCCTCTCTCTCTCTCTCTCTCTCTGCCTGTCTGTAACTCTGCCTTTCAAATAAATAAATAAAATCTTTGAAAAAAAGTTCACAATGACAAAACTACAAAATTAATTAATTAGGGGTGTTTTTATTCTCTCTGTTTTTTTAAAGTAACTTACATTCCCTGCAAAGGAGAATGGAAAACACCAATGAGCAAAAAGAATGGACAACAACCATTCTTCACCCACCATTCAGAAAAAAAAATCCACCTGTTGATAGCTTGACAAAAACCAGGGTCTTCTGTCCTTGTGACTGTCTGGCTGGCTACACATACAGAATTTTTACTACATGTTCACACAGGGTCTACACTGCTTCAGAATCTGCTTTGCAACTCGCAGTGCGCTCTGAAAAACTCCCTGTGTCACAGCCCGCTCTTCTGCACCGTGTTTTCACGGTGTGGTATGGTTGAACCCTGCTTGCATTACCCGGAGGTCTCCTTGCATTTTTACCGATAGAAGCACAGTGTGGTGAAGGCCATTGTAGATAAGCCAGTGGAAGTAATTCAGAAGGCACACAGCGTTACACAGCTTTTGATGTGGATTTCCAGTCTGCTCTTGTGGCACGGTTCCGTTCAGTTAGACGGGTCCCAGGGAGCTATGGAAGTATCCGTTTCATCAGTGCTGTGTGCTTTCAATGGGATCGCAAGTACAAAGGACGCTAGGATCACGCTGCACACAGTAATATCCTTCTTGCTATCACCACATATACTTGGCGCCCTTTCATCTCTGTTCCCATTAGCGAGAGAGGTCCACTTTGTACACTTAGGAACATGTGGGCCGCTGCTTGTTGGCATCCAATGTACTTGCGGTAATGGATTTTCTGTTTGTTTTCATTCAACCATGGAGAGGGACGTGGACTATTCTGTGGCCACATCTTAATAGGACACGATGAGACAACTTGCATTATTTGAACTGGGAGATGTTACTGTCCAACAAGACCCCACTGGGTGAAAGAAAAAGAAAGGGTTTACTTGCCATGCTTGGTTGTTTAGTAGCAGGATTCTCATTTTCCTTAGTGGAAAGACATCTCCAGACACTTTGAATGGTCATCTCTCAGCACTGTGCAGGACGCCGTAGAGAGGTGTAATGGGAACACAATCACATGATTTACAAAGCCAGGCCGGAAGCAAACTAACTTTGCACTCGCTTCCACAGCTACAAACGCTTTTTAAAAAAACAAATTATTTTTAGTGCGAATCATTCTGACGGTAGCAAAACATTAACCACAGGTAGCAGGAGGACCAGGGGACGGTTTTTAAAACCTTGCAGAATAAAGAGACTGGCAGATCGAAGAGCATCTATGTAGGAGTCCACCCACCTCAACTCCCTTCCAAACTGAAGCAGCTGTTCGTTAACAAGGGGCTGCACCCAGGAAAAGAAGCTGATCACCAAAGACTTACAATGAAAATTAAGATCGTCAGCAGCACACAACACAGAATAAACAAAGCTAATCAAAGACCTCACCAACAAGCTACTGAAAAGCAAAGCGAGTACTCCCACAGCGTGAGCTAATGGGTCACTGGTGTGTGATCCCGGGTACAGCGCTGGGAGCTGTGGGTGCGTGCATCAGCTTAGGCATTTTTCTAGAAGACCCCAAATAGCCATTTCAGTTCAATTTCTCATATTTAATCCCAAGGGATTAATCTAAGAATTTTTAAAAATATATTCTTACACAGAAATATATAATAAATTCCTCATTTAATTTTTGTTGCCAAGAGTTTAGTTTATTTTTCTTTACATTAATTTAATAATTTGAAAGGCAGAGACAGAGACACAGAGATCTTTCACCTGCTGGTTTGCTTCTCAGATGCAAGCTACATTGAAGGCTGGGCCAGGTCGAAGCTACGAGCCAGGAATCCCAACTGGAGCTCCCACGAGGGTGCCAGGGACTCAAGCACTTGAGCCATCATCTGCTGAATCCCAGGGTATGCCCTAGGAGGGAGCCAGAATCAGAAACATTTGGGGGAGAGAGAGAGCTCTTCCATCCGCTGGTTCACTCCCAAGATGGCTGCAATGGCCGGAGCTGAGCCGATCCGAAGCCAGGAGCCAGGAGTTTCCTCCGGGTCTCCCATGCAGGTGCAGGGGCCCAAGGACTCAGGCCATCTTGTGCTGCTTTCCCAGGCCACAGCAGGGAGATGGACAGGAAGTGGAGCAGCCGGGTCGCAAACCAGCGCCCATATGGGATGCCGGCACTTCAGGCCAGGGTGTTAACCCGCTGCTCCACAGCGCCGGCCCTGATGGGTTTATTATTAACCACCACAACAGAAGCCCCAAGTCTCCTGCCAGCAGGCGTGCTGCCCTTCAGCATTCACACCACTGTTTTTGTAGCTGTGACTTGAGACTGATGGTAGAGGCTTCCACTGGATAACCACGTAACAGTGACATGTTTGCTCACTTCCTGCGGCCATGTCCTCTCGATGTGTGTTTAATGCTATGAAACACAAACAGTGACTTCAACATTCGAATGTCTCCTGCTGGGGACAGGCATCGTGGCACAGCAGGCTAAGCCACCGCTTGTGACGCCAGCAACCCACGTCAGACTGCCAAGTTCAAGTCCCGGCTGCTCTGCTTCTGATCCAGCTCCCTGCTAATGAGCCTGGGAAAGGGAGCAGATGATGGATCAGGCTTGGGTCCTCCCCACCCATGTAGGAGATCTAGATGGAGTTCCTGAATCCTGGCGCTGGCCTGGCTTAGCTCTGGCTGCTGTGGGCACTGGGGGAGTGGACCAGTGGATGGAAGATCTCTGTCTCTCTCCCTCTCTTTCTCTCTCTCTGTCACTGTGCTTTTCAAACAAACAATTTTTTTTTAAAAGATTTATTTATTTATATGAAAGACAGAGTGACATAGAGGCAGAGAGAGAGAGAGAGAGAGAGAGAGAAAGTCTTCCATCTGCTGGTCCACTTCCCAAATGGCGTCAACGGCTGGAGCTGCGCTGATCTGAAGCCAGGAGCCAGGAGCTTCTTCCAGGTCTCCCACGTGGGTGCAAGGGCCCAAGGACTTGGTCCATCTTCTACTGCTTTCCCAGGCCATAGCAGAGAGCTGGATCAGAAGTAGAACATCCAGGACTCGAACCGGCGACCATATAGGATGTCAGCACTGCAGGCGGCGGTCTTACCCTCTACGCCACAGCATCAGCCTCCAAATACCTTTTTAAAAGGAAATATCTATCATTGAAAGTTAAGAGATCTACTCTAAGTTAGCATTAACACCATTTCCTTGTTCACAGTATCGTCTTTTATAAACCCCTTTGACAGGGGAGTTGAGCTGGTGTTTTACAAAACCTTAAAATGCTCAGAAATGCCTCTTTTTTTTTTTTTTTTTTAAATCGGAGCGCCTGCCACTGGTATGATCTTCATCCTGTACATGCCGTTCATTTCACACAGGTCATTTACATTCAGTTCAGTTAGGCCTGCTCTTTAAGGAGTAACGTCAGCACCCACAGCTGATGCCGGCAGAGCTGTCTCTCCGGCTTACAGTCTCCACGCTGGGACGTCAGTTCCCAAACATTTCAGCACCCGAGGTGACACTTGCGATTCATTAATAGACTTTTAACGTTTCTTAATCTGATAAAATGCAGCCACTTAAAAAGTACTTTGTGTGCTGAAAACAAGTTCAGAAACTCAGAGCCATTGCGCAGGAAGTAATAATATCCTTGCATCCACGTAGATTCCTTTCTCTCAATGAAAGTGTTGGTGAGTCCCTGGGAGAGACATAAACCATGCAACTGTTTATGTTCACTGAGACCAAGGGGGAGAACCCCCCTCATTGCTCATGCTCTTGTCTGGGCCGGTGACAGGTGTTCCGTCGCACCTGGGATGACCGCAGGATGGTCACTTTAAGGCCAGCTGCGCTCCACCCTGCGTTTGACTGCAGCCTGTGATCGTGGCACATCTCAGAGCGCTTCCGCCGGCTGTGTGCAGGCGCGACCGGGCAGTGCGTCCGCTAGGTTGAACAGAAGGGGCACAGACAGTCAAGAGCCTCTTTTATTAACCACTCCATAGTGCAAAAGCGTCACTGAACCCAGAGTCCCCACCCCTACCCCCACCCCCTGCAACACCATCACAAAAGCTTTGGCAGTACACTGCGTCCCACAGCCCTTAGCATTAACCAGGACAAAAATCGATGCTCCAAAGGTGTCCTTTGTCTGTTGCCATCTGTGCGCTTCCCCGGGCCACAGGAGTCACACGTCCTGCCTGTTGCACAATTCGGTGGCTTTGTGTTCAGGTGTCAGGTGTACCTCACCTTATCCATAGCCAGGGCAACCGGCTGCGGCTTCCTGGAGGTCCTGATCCAGGGATCCTATCATATGCAGCAGAAGCTGTTGTGCATAGTGGGCACGGGAGAAGGGAGACACAGACAAAGCCATTAGTCTACAGGCGCCGCAGAAATCATTTTAAGTGGGCGGCAAAGGGTACAGATATAAATGGCACCCATCAGATACAGGTCTTTCCATATGAATGGGGAAATGCTCAGTGTTCCAAAGGTTGTAGGTGAGACTCCTCTTAATCCAACAGGGGCCTCCAGGCACGGCCCCGCCCGCATCTCCTGCACCAGCCCTCCATGCCGGGGGTGGGGGGTGGGGGGTGGGTGGGGTGTTTGGGTGTCACTCTAATGCTTCCTCCCTCTCCCATTCCCCCTGCCACCTCTCTGCCCACAGCGCCCTCCCTGCCATCTGCGAAGTCAACAGCACTTCCATAGGCATTTTGTGCCTTCACTTGCTGCACAGCCCATCTGGAGCCCATCACCATGCTCTCAATCATTCTCTCGCGAGCTTCTTGAGCCTCCTTCTGACATGCATCCAGGAGAACCTGTCATGGCCCCCAAACACCCCAACCCTGTCTCCTCCATGCCTTCAGCAGTACCTGAGCTCTACTGGGCGGCATAGTAGCATGTGAAGCAAAAAAAAAAAAAAAAAAAAAAAAGCGACTGAATCCACTCTCAGTTCAAACCCAATCAGATGCGCCTCACTGCCAGGAAGCAGACTTCTCTGCTTGGAAACCTCACGGCCAACTCCAACTCAACACAGTTCTGTCTAAACGTGGGTTCCTTCCCAGGACTGTCCTGCACCACTGATCATCAAGAATTCTTGCCTGCCACTCCCACACTCCCCTCCCTCGCTCCTCCCACTGTCCATCACAGCCGGGAGACTTCCTGTGGGGTCCTCTCAAAGACTGCCACTGTCTCTAGCCCTGCAAAGCCTGCACCAGCGTCCCAGTCCTTGCTATCTCCTTTAATTTCCTAACTTGTGAGATCCACCCAGGAGAGGCAGAATTCTAGAGAAACAAAAGGCAATATCAGTCTTCCGGGATTCAAGGCGAGCAATACGGTGGGTTCTCGGTATCTGTGGGCTCCCCAGCTGCAGGTGGGAAATCCTGGGGAAATCTGTATCCGTACAGCATGGGGACAGACTGCAAGTCTTACGATGATGCCCTCAACAGTGCAGTGCAACACCTGTTTTACAAGATATCATAAGTAATCCAGACATGGCTTAAAGAATACGGGAGGACGTGTGCAGCTCACACGCAAATACTACGCTACTGCGGACTCGAGTGTCCGTGGGTTTTAGTACCATGGGGAGGTCCTAAAATGAATCCCCCAGAGACACAGAGAGATGACTGCACTCTGTTTTAAGCGAGGGAAACAGGGCAGTTTAGTGGAGCTCACACCTTGCGAGTTTTGCGCTATGGAGTGTGGGGTTTTTTTTCCAGCGTCATTACGGCCCTAGTGTGGGACAGAGGAAATTGACTACAGCCCAGAAGAATGAGGAAAATGGGAGGAGGCCACTGGGGATCTGGAAGAACTTGAAGGAGAGTCGGTGAAGCAGGACAAGCGTTGCAGTGGGATGGGAGTGTGGCAAGAAGGTGGAAATTAGGGCAGGTGCGGGGCAGAGTGCTTGGAGTTTAAGGTTTCCTGGAGGTGCTTTGAGGACTGACAAGTTCCAGAGTGTGGACATTGGAATGTCGGTCAGTATGCAACTGTTATGTAACTTACACACACATGCATGCACACACATGCACACACGCATGCACACACGCATGCACACACACAACCTGTCTTTCTGCAGGAAGAGGAAATAAGGGGAACATTATAGGCAGGAGGAACCGAGCAGCTGCTCTTCTTGGCGACCCAAACCCACGGCTTCTATGTTCTATGTGGAGTCACACTCCATCCTTTTCCTAGCCTGCAACTTTTAACTTAGGATAGTTCAGTGTTTCACTCAACCCATGCATTTGTTTCTCCTTCACCTTATCTAGAACATTCTGAAAGCAGGTTATCACTTGATGAAGTTTAGACCGTTTCTTGTAACAGTGCAACGTGATTTTTCGGCTTTGGGACTGCGCGGGAGCGACAGGCACTCCCTATAAGTAACCGCACTTGGAATTCGGAATTTGGATCTTGTTGTCCCCGACTAGTATGGGTACGGTCTGATTCTCTCTGCGGCGCTGGGCAGTGGGCAGTGGGCGCAGCTCCCTGTCAGCCCTGACCATGAGAGGAACCCCGAGGTCAAGTCAAGGAGTGCGTGCACCCTCCCAGTCCTTCCCTGACTCCCCATCCTCGCACAGCTCTGACCACCTCGCCACCCACCCGCCACTGCCGCCTGCACGACCCTCGGTCCTCAGAGCTGGCGGCAGTGCACCCTTACTGCTCTGCACCCTTACTGAAAGGAAGCCTGATGCCAAAGAGCCTCTGCTCCCAGAAGGGCCTATTTTTTGTTTTTTAAACTCATTGCTGCTTTCCAGTCTTCATTTCTTATACTGAAAGAAAACACTCCAACCAGTGTCTTGGTAAATTATACATTCTCTGGATGATTTTGAAAAAGCTGCTAATAACTTCCTTTCACAGGACTTAACCCTTCACCCCACCTGTTTTCCCCAGTGGACAATCCCCAAGGGGCCGCAGGTGCCCCTCCTGAGCGCATGGTTTTATAAAAACAGCACCGGCACTCTTCCGCCAGCCTCATTCGGGTTCATAGACAATAATTCTTACTGTAGTAACAGTTATTACAGCCAAGTCGCCACAATGAATAATGTCAGTTACCTGCAGACCCTGCTCTACTTGGGATTCCAGGGCTCTCTGCTACATGAAAACCTTGATCTGCATAAGCAAATGAGATGTGGAGATGTGGAAATCGTGGCATCCCCCTTTGCCCTGCGTTGGTCGTTTGGGTAGTGGAGCACAGCAGAGTGTAGACACAGCGCTTGCACCTGACGCCCACCTCACCCTGGTCCTCTGAGTTTTGCTCCTTTGTTATTCCTTAAATCTGAGAAGAGGTGAAATAGAGGCCTAGCTGCGAACTCTAACTATCTGAGCCTTCCGTCAGTGAGTTCTTTCCTATCTAGAAGCCAAGGTCAAACAGTCATCGGCGATGGCATGGGCTTTGGGGTCCCAGCACCTTGGATTTCCATCCCGACTCTTCCACTTACTGGGCAGGTGCCTGGTCCTCCTGACGCAACCTCTGCACATGTCTGACAGGCCCACCCACCACCAAGGTCATGGGGAAGATGAGCGAGGTGGCACACACCTTCCGCCATTCTTTGGAAGCCTGTATTGGCAGCCTCTTCCTGTGTGTGTGTGTGTGTGTGTGTGTGTGTGTGTGTGTGTGTGTGTGCCTGGAGCTTATTTCCTTCTTACTTTGCCTGATGAGTGCCCGAGCCATGTCCAGATCTGAGCAGCAGTGTGTGAGAGGCGAGGGTGGAGAAGCACGGGCTGGCAGAACTTGCACTGAGAAGGGCAGAGGGACAGGAATGGACCATGAGAAGAGTTAGGAAGTAAGACAGGACGTGTCAGGTGGTGCTGGAGTGCTGTTTGGGAGAAAGGGGTGAGGGGCTTGGGGTGCGGAGGTTATCTGAGGAGCAAGTCTGCGCTGAGACGTGAAGGCTGAGTGTTGAGGAGAGCAAGGATTTGAATGCGTTTTTCTCAGTGCGTGACCAGAGCTCTGGTTTCCAGGGAGCATGAATTTGGGGTTAAGTGGCTCGCAGCTGCTCTCAGGTTGCCTGGCCTGTTCTAGCCCTCAATGCACCAAGAGCGCTGGTCCTCTTTGGGGAATCCATTCTGCTAGAGTTCCTCGCACCGGCCAGGGGGCTTCCTGCCATATGTCTTCTGGTGGTTAGTGAATTTCCATCCTGAAAACGAAACCGACAGAGCCCAGGAGGCCACAGTTCCAAAGGCCTATGGTACAAGCAAGGATTGAGCGTTGTAAAAGACGAGATAAAAAGAGGAAACATGTGGCTTAGGACAGTCCACGTTGCGGGCAGCAGGCTGCTTCCTGTGGTTTACCCTGAGCCACCTGCTGGCACCCCCATGGGCTCCTTGCTGCTGGCATCATGGGAGAGGGTCCTCTGAGCTGCCAGGCTTGCTCCGTGCCAGGTGCTGTGATTTATTCTTTGCTGGAGAATTCCGCCGCTCTGCCCCTTGGACGTGGCCAGGAACGTTCTCGGTCAAGTGCACGGGAGCTGGAAGCTGAGAACTTCCTGTGGGCTCAGGGAATGAACGGCTGGATCACTGCGAAGCACACCCAGGACCCTTTGGTGTTGCTGCTGAGCGGGAGTTGGCTGTGTTTCCTGAATTTTGCGTGATTGTCAGTGGAGGTGCCCAGGGGTGATGGATGCACCCACTGCTGTTTCCGGACCGAATCGGGGTTTGCGACTCTCCCCAGCCTCCGTGGGAACACCACGCATTCTCATCTGCCTCCGTGTGTGTAGCTCTGGAATCAGGCTCCGGGATGTGTGTGCTGTTTCTGACAAGTTCACCAGCAAACTGGGGGCATTCAGAAGAATGCTACAGAACTCCCATAAACATTCCCATAGCAGAAGCCCAGTACCGAACCCTGGATCGAGTGGCGCTCATGGCAGGGAAAGGGCGGAACGCGCTTCCAAACCACAGAGCCCTGGAGGGCGCTTTGCAATCTTCTGTGACAATGACACTTAAAAGGAATCCCTTGCTTAGCCAAGGGAGGTGCAAACTGGCACAAGTGCATATGGCATGGACACACTTTTTTTTTTTTTTTACATCCACAGGCCTTTTCCAACTATAAAGACTTTTAATATTGCGAAGAGGGGAAAAACACCCCAGGTTTACCTTTTTGAAGTGTTCATTCCTTTCAAAATCTTTCCTCTGTTTAATCCACCCCCTCCTCCAAAACACACCCGAGGACTTTCAATTTATTGGGCATTTCATAAGATGCCCTGGAGGAAAATTAGCCCTTTCGCTTTAAAACTTAATTGCACACAGCGCTTTAAAACGTCATTCAAACGAGTCACTTTTTACAGGAGGACGTGGGGACAGGCACGACGGGTGGTGCGTGCACTGGGCTCACACGAGCGCCGGCTCCGCGGGGAGAGGCTTTGGTCTGAAGCCCCCAGCGTGCAGCCGTGACCCGTAGCTCACAGCTCGCTCCTGCGGGACCCAGAGTTCCGCGTTCCTTTTTGACTTTGATATTTACAGAGCATTTCAGTTGCATGAAAAGTATGTACCCGTCTGAGTGACAACACATTTTCTGTGGTTTGACTCCGCATTGTTTGGGTGAACACGGACTGGAAACAGGAGTGTTCATTAGGGCTGGTTGGGCACAGAAACACCTGCCTGTGTGCCGAGGGTGGGGAGTTTTCCGGAAAGATCTTGCATTCCCACAGCTGGTTGGGACTGTGAATCCTTTTGCTGTCTTACTGTTTAGCATGGTGGTGTGGCTGCAGCACTATGTCTTCCCAGCTATTCGGTTTGGCTGGCTTTCTGCGGCAAGTCCGATGGAGACTCCACCGCGGTTTCTTTCCACGTCCAGACTCCGAGCCTTGGTAATTCGTTTCATATGACGGCTCGCCAGGGCCCAGGGCCTCAGGGCACACTGGACGCTTGCTGGTCGGCGTGGCCCATGGAGGCTATCTTCCTCCAGGGGGCAGAAGCGCGTTGCCACCGTCTGCTGTGGTTTCAAGGTCCCCCACCCAGGCTCCTGTTGGAATGTGGCCTCCACTGTGAGGCATGAGGGATCCTGGGATGAATCCACTGTGGTGTTGGGAGGTAGGGCCCTGGGAGGTGAGTGAGGTTAAAGGAGGCCATAAGGGTGGGGCCTGAATCCAGTGCAACTGTGGCTTCAGAAGCTGAGGAGGCGAGACCTGAGAGAGGTCTGACAAAACCCCCGCTGGATGTAGCTGTCTGATCTTGACCGTCGCAGCCTTCATAACCAGACCACCCTTCGTTCTGTAGGTATCAGCCAGTCTACGGTATTCAGTTATAGCGACAGCAAATGGTCTCTAAGACACAGAGCTGATGTGAGCTGAGGTCCGTGTCTCCAAGGCTTGAAAGGACCTGCTACTTATTGGAGCCGGCACCCCTTCTCGTAGGCTTCTGCTCACATCTGGGTCAGTTTCTTCTCCCATGGCGTTTTCTTCGTGAGTCTTCTACTGGTGTGAGCTTTCGTGTCCAGACACACAGACATGAGATCAAAGCATCGGGTTTACAGTACTGAGAGCAGACATGGAGAGAGAGAGCGAGAGAGGGAGAGAGAGAGAGCCCTTACCACCTACTAAAATTGCCAGAACCGTTGGGTGTCTTTTTTTTTTATTACTTGACAGAGTTAGTGAGAGAGAGAGAGAGAGAGAGAGAGATCTTCCTTCCGTTGGTTCACCCCCCAAATGGCCGCTACGGCCGGAGCTACGCCAACCCGAAGCCAGGAGCCAGGTGCTTCTTCCTGTCTCCCATGCAGGTGCAGGGCCCAAACACCTGGGCCATCCTCCACTGCCTTCCGGGGCCACAGCAGAGAGCTGGACTGCAACAGGAGCAAACGGGCCTAGAACCTGGTGCCCATATGGGATGCCGACACCACAGGCAGAGGATTAACCAAGTGAGCTTTGGTGCTGGCCCCTCATTGGGTGTCTTGATTGTCAGCTGGGTCAGGATATTGGGGGGCTCTGCCCGGCACTCCATGTTACAGGAAAGGACATGGCCAGGCTCCTACTGCCATTGGGGATGGATTCAAATTGCTCCTCGATACAAAAATAAATAAATAAATAAAAATCTGTGTTTCCTGGGTAAGAATGCTAAGGAAAAGAGCAAGAGATGGATAAAAAGATCTAAGTAGACAAGGTTAGTTCAGATTGCATTTTGCTACTGGATAGATTTTAAAATGTACAAAAGATAATTTCCTAGGGAAAAATGTTTGCATACCATAGGAGCTCCATGAGGTCATACTTTGGGTTTGGAAAGCCTGGGTTTGAATCCTGACTTTAGCTCTTCCTAATTGTATGTGACCTGGGGTAACTCTTTCTTAGCCAAAGTATTTTTATGAGTAGAATGAGGATTTTTAATAGTGCTTACCTAATAGCAGGGACGTGGGGATTAAATGAGATCCCGGATGTACACTGTGTGTACCAGGTGCTTATGCATGATGGTTATTATTATTGTTACCATTTTGTCCTTGAGTTGGAAGTTACTACTGAGTAGAAAGATTAAAATTTGCTGTCTGCTCTTTCTCTCTGCTAGAATTGGTCTAAATTTAGTCTAGCTCTATCGAAACTATGTTAACAGAAGGCCTGTGGTGTCCTGTCCATTGGAAAAACAAGAGGCACTTGAACTGATGCATCTCTGTGCGGATGATAGCAGATCAGTTAATATTCACAATAAAGCTTTCTCTGAGTTAGTCTGTGGTCCACAGGTGAACAAAGGCATGCAATCAAGATAAATAAAAGATAAGATAAATGAAATATCCTTGCAATGGGAAGTAGGAGAAGTTGGAAGGACAGGTAAATGGTCGGAATTTTAAACACTCACAGAAGGGTAAAGCCAGCTACTATTTATGAATGTCTATTATTTAAAGGAGGAGAAATCAGCCACACCTCTTCAGTACTGGAATAAAACAACTGAAATGTCCTCTAGCAGAAGAGTAATCCGTAACCTCAATTTTGCAAGATTAATCAGAACCCAGGTGCATTTTGCAATTCAAGGATTTTACCATCTTCCTACTGGGTTGGGAAATGTTGAAGTGAGAAAACTGAATCTAAGCAAAGGAATGTGGAGAAGACTATAGAGAAGCAAAATTAATGATGATAGCATTTTGTAAGAAGATTTATTTATTTGAAGATCAGAGTTAGAGAGATCTTCCATTCACTGGTTCATTTTCTAAATGGCCACAATGGCCAGGGCAAGGCCAGGAGCCAGGAGCTTCATCTGGGTCTCCCATGCGTGCACAGGGGCCCAGGCAACTTGAGCCATCTTCCGCTGCCTTCCCAGGTGCATTAGCAGGGAGCTGGATTGTAAGCAGAGCAACTAGGACTTCCTGGCACTCATATGGGATACTGGTCCTGCACAAGACGGCTTAACCCACAGCACCACAGTGCTGGCCCGATGACAGCATTTGCAATCAGTGTTAATCTCCTCCCCCAAGGGAGAGATCTGTCCCCAGCCTGCAGCTCCTCTCAAAGGTAGGCAACAGAGGTGGCAAAAGGTTCGATGTATGGGGACGAGGCAGAGGGGAATGGGCCTTGGGAAGTCACCACTGGTGACCATCTGCTTGTTACTTATCTATGACACCTCCAAAAAGCAGGGACGGTTGTATTTGTAGAGCTGTCTGAACACGGCCTGGCCACGGCGGCTGCTCTATAGCTGTTCGCCATTGCTGTTTCAGCAGAAAACACACAGCACCTATACAGGCTCACCCTGATGCTAAGAATGAGTGATCGGCGACACAATGACAGGCGCTGAGCATTCACGAAGCGAGGCCGCTGCTCCCCGGTGCGAGCTGTGTGCAGGCACCACTGTGCAAGGAGCGGCAACAGACCCGGAGGAGCCTCTGGGTCCCTGTCGGGTTCTGCTGCTGTGGTCGGCTCCAAGAATCCCTTCTGGAGAAAGGAAGGAGCCCCAGGAGCCAGAGCCCCCAGCTTTCGGAGCCCTTGGCAGGCTGTCATATCAACTGGGTACCGCAGGCCCTACAGGTGGGCATTTGGCCTGGTGGTCAAGATGCCACTTGGAATACATGCCACTTGGGTTTCCAGCTCCTCCCCTGACTCCAGTCGCTTGACAGTGCACACCCTGGGAGGCAGTGGGGGATGGCCCAGGGGCTCCTATCACTTCAACCCCCATGGGAGGCCTGGACTGGCAGAACCGTGTCCTCTACTTGCTTCTAGAAGAATGTGCAAGACAGGTAAACTGCCCGAGACTCACGTGTCGACTCTCAGCTGTAACAGTTTGCCTGGTACAGGATCCTCGGCTAGAAGTCATTTTTCTTTTAGTGTAGAAGGCACTGCTCCGCTGTCTTTCTGTTGCCAGTGTGGCTGATGGGAAGGGCAAGGGAACTGTTTTCTTCACGTCGGCCTTAGCGATCCCCGCTCCACCTCCACGTCTTCTGAGGATTCTAGGCGTTTTTCACTGTACTTGGAATTTCATGATGAGGTATCTTTTCGTCCACAGTCTGCATGCCTGAGGGTCCATTCAGTCTGGCAACTTTGGTGCCTTGGATCTGGGAGATTTTATTTCCTTTTATTTCCTGCATTCGGATGTCACATCTTTTGTTCTGCTTTTCTAATTTCCTTATTTTTCCTTTCCTATTTCCATCTTTGTCTTTTTTGTCCCACTGTTGGTAGATTCTCTACACTTCCAGCTCTTCCATTGAGTTTGGGGTTCCCTGACCTTTTCTTTTTGGTAGACTCCTGTTCTGGTTTCACGGATGCAAAATCATCTCTTCCACACTGAGGATATTCATCATAAAAATTATTATCTTCTCTGACACACCCTTTCTTCTGAGGATTTGATTGTTTCTATTTGGTTTGGTCTCTGTCTCCCATGTTCAAGGTGTCCGTCACTTTTGGATGAATGGAAACGCTGAGCTATACTTAAAGCCAGTGAGCTGGGTAATCTGGTTGTGCTGCATGAAGAGAGCAAGTTCAAGGCAGCCTCACTTGCTCATCAACATGAACGCTGGTTGGGGCTGTGTCTTCCTGGAAGAAGGGGTGCCTTTGACCCGCCCCCCACCCCTGCCAGAGTATAATCTCTTAACTCTTTCCAGTAGAGCTCTCACATTCCCAGGGCAGCAGGTTCAGCCCAGAGATCCTGTTCACCCTCTCCAGACAGCTGCTGGGTTGGGATGGGCACGGCTTGGCGTGGGACTCAAGCTTCCACTCAGCTCTGCTATTGTAGTCCCCACCTTACCAACCAGCTCCGGTGGCACTAGTGCTGCAGTTCCTATGAATGTTGAGACTTTCACATTACAAAGCAAGTTAGTTCTAAGCTTTCCCCACTATCAATTCTTTTAAATTTTTAAATTTATTTTTAAAAACAAACTTACTTATTTACTTGAAAAGCACAGTTAGGAACAGAGAGTGAGGAGAAAAGAGAGAGAGAGGAAAGGAGAGAGACAGAGAAAGAGAGATCTTCCATCCACTGGTTCACTCCCTAAATGGCTGCAATGGCCAGGGCTGGGCCTGCCCGAAGTCAGGAGCCAGGAGCTTCATCTGGGTCTCCCATGTGGGTGATGGGAGTCCAACAATTTGGGGCATCTTCCATTGCTTTCTCAGGTGCATTGGCAGGGAGCTGGATTGGAAGTGGAGCAGCCAGAACAGGAACCAGTGCCCACAAGAGATGCTGGTGTGCCAGGTGGCAACTTGATGTACTACACCACAATGCTAGCCCCTGTCAGTTTGCGTTTTGACTCTTCTGGTCTGCTAGGCCACTACCACCCTATCATTTGAGTTTCTACTTGCAAAATGTTACTGCTTTTGTCTCCTTCTGCCTCTTGGTCTTTGTTATTACTTATTCATTTTATGTCCTTTGGATGCAACGTAAATATATTTCAGAAGGGAAGTAAACTTGGACTTGGAAGTTTAATTTACTGCTCTATCTGGAACAATCTACAGGCTTCCTCCAGACTCTTGAGAAGAATGCTCTCTTGACATCAACTCTGGATATATGAGGAGTCTTCAAAAAGTTCATGGACATGTGTATTATCAAAAAAACCTATGTGAGGGATTTCAAAATGTTTTTACATTTAAATAAACTTTCCTTCTACTTCCATTTCCTTTCTGTTGGCCACTGGTGAGAGATTAAAACTCCATGTGGTGTCTGTTTCCTACTGTTACATTGATTTTGTGTGAAAGGACATAAAGAAATAAACTTCCTGGGGGGAAGGTTGTATATACAGAGTGATCAAACGGAGTGGGATAAAGCTAACTGTGACTCCTCCAAAATGTAAGTCTCCATCTGTGAACCCAACCCTAGGACCCCTCCCTGCCTCTCCTTAGCCCCCATCCAAGCTGTGGACAGACCTGCTGGCTCTGCTTCCTTCTGGTACCCAGCATCTGACCTCTTCCTTCGAGCCCTCCTGCTGTGGGCGGGGCATCTCTCCTCTCCTGCTGGAACTGAATGGGTAGGCTAAGCTTTCCATCCAGTAGGCTCTGGCGCTGACGTAGAAGGTGCAGCCTGGAGAAGACAAACACTCTCATGAGGAAGCATGAGAAGTTCCCTTCTTTTTAAGGAAAGAAGGCAGAGAAAAGACAGCCAAGTTATCCTCAGGGAGAACGGGAGCCTGGTTCAGAATTCGTGCTGGGACTTAGTAAGTCCCACCGAGTCTGAGAAACAATTCTGAAGCTACAAAGTGCGTTCCCTTCCATCACTCCAAAGGTTTGGTTTTATTAGCTAATTAATTTTGGCTTTACACACAGTGACATTATAAGATTTTGGGGGGGCTGGTGTTATGGCACAGCAGTTTAAGCTGCTACTTGCAACGCTGGCATCCTTTAACTAGACCACAGTGCCAATTCGAGTGCCTGCATCTTGGCTTATGATCCAGCTGCCTGCTAATGCCCCGAGGAGACTGATGGTTCAAGGCAGATGGAGATCCTGGCTCCTGGCTTCAGCATGGCCCAGCCATGGCTGTTGTGGCCATTTGGGGAGTGAGCCAGTGGATGGAAGACATGTCTCTCTTTCTCTCCCTCTGTCTGTTGCTCTGCCTTTCAAATATATAAATAAACAAATCTTTAAAAATAACAAACCAGAATTTTTTTTTCTTGTTTTTTTATCTAGACCAGCCCCATAGGAGCTAGGCCAACAGGCTCAGGAGAACAAGGCAATTTGTCACTGAATAGGTTATCAGGAACACTGATGACACCTGTGACAATATTTAGACTCTTCCCCAAATTAGACTTTGTTTAGGGCATGGAAAGCACAGGAGGATTTGAGATTTTCCTATAGGCCAAAGGAATAGCAGTGAAAGGGGAGGGCCAGCTCCCTGCCCATGCACTCACGGATTTCCACCACAAGTGCACCCAGTCCTCCTCACCCGTCACAAGGGAGAGGGCTCTCCCTTCTGGCTGATCACCCTGCCCTCCTGCTCTGCACCCCCCGCCTCCCTCTCCACCTCTTCTGAAGCTCACTCTGCCTTCACCCACATTCTCTCCAGGGGCTTCGCTGGCCCCTCTCAGCGCCTCTTGCTCTTGCCAATGTTTCAATACTAGAGTCTTGACTGTCTCTGTATAGGAACAAAACCAAGGAAAGAAAGGAAAAACCAGCAGCGCTTCCTTGAGCTCCCTCCCCTCCACTGCCAGATGTTTCAGAGTGGCCTCCACCCCCTGCCTCCTTCATCACTCCATGTTCAAGGTCACCAGTAATCACTTTGCGCTGCACCCAGTGGGCATGTTTGGCTCCCGTCTTACTTCACATGTGAATCATAGTTGTCCCATTGGTCATGCCCTTGGGCTTACAATACTGCCTTCTCTTTGACTTGAAAATGACACTTTCCCGATTTGACTGTTGGGATTTCTTCCCCTTTCATATTCTAACTGCTGGCTTTTGTGGAAGTCTCTGCTCTGCACATTGAAGGTACACGTTCACTTTTCTTTTTCCCTTATCCTCTCTCCAGTGCCACCTGCTCTCGTGATCTTATGAAGTTCCCAAAGCTACATTTACTGATCACGATCGCCCCATCTCTGCCTCACGTCATCCAAGAGGTTCATTCAATGTCGTCGTGGCCCAAAGGAACTCTCGTTTTCCTCCACAAACAGACGGCTTCTCTGGTTCGTCAATGTTCTTCTCGCAGCCAGACCTTGGGCTCCTCTCTCTGCCCCCTTTCTCAGTTTCCACACCCCAAAAGGCCATCCCTCCCACGGACATCCTTTTTTTTAATTATTATTTTTTGACAGGCAGAGTTAGACAGTGAGAGAGAGAGAGAGAGACAGAGAGAAAGGTCTTCCCTCTGTTGGTTCACCCCTCAAATGGCCGCAACAGTTGGCGCGCTGCGCCAATCCGAAGCCAGGAGCAGGTGCTTCCTCCGGGTCTCCCATGCAGGTGCAGGGCCCAAGCACTTGGGCCATCCTCCACTGTACTCCCGGGCCATACCCGAGAGCTTGCCTGGAAGAGGAGCAACCGGGACAGAATCCAGCGCTCCAACCAGGACTAGAACCCAGGGTGCTGGCGCTGCAGGCAGAGGATTAGCCTACTAAGCCGCAGCGCCGGCCCCCAAGGACATCTTGAACGCAGTCATTTTTCTACATCTCTTAGCCGTGACCCTAGTTGATGTCACTGTTCTCTCTCTCTGAACTATGGCCCAACCCATCCTCCAGCCCTGTTCCCGTGCATTCCAAAGCCACAGTTACGTTTAAAAGGCAAATGGGACTAATCCGTTCCCCTGTCCCAAGTAATTCATTGTCTTCCCAATGTCCAGTGTGAACTTCCTCCCTGGGCTCCGGCTGTCATTCTTCCCATCTGTTTGTTAGCCCCCTGCACCTCTCGCAGTGATCACACATTTGTGTTCTCTTTTTTTTATTATTATTTTTTATTTTTGACAGGCAGAGTGGACAGTGAGAGAGAGAGACAGAGAGACAGAGAGACAGAGAGAAAGGTCTTCCTTTGCCTTTGGTTCACCCTCCAATGGCCGCCGTGGCAGGCGCGCTGTGGCCGGCGCACCGCGCTGATCCGATGGCAGGAGCCAGGAGCCAGGTGCTTTTCCTGGTCTCCCATGGGGTGCAGGGCCCAAGCACTTGGGCCATCCTCCACTGCACTCCCAGGCCACAGCAGAGAGCTGGCCTGGAAGAGGGGCAACCGGGACTAGAACCCGGTGTGCCGGCGCCACAAGGCGGAGGATTAGCCTGTTGAGCCACGGCACCAGCCCACATTTGTGTTCTCTAAAAAGTAGACCAAGTGGCTGGACGTTCAGGAGAGGAGGAACAAAGTGGACAACAGGCGTCTCCAGCCCTTCATCCCCACCGACACTCAGTCTGACCAACTCTGGCACGTGAAAACGCCCTCACCAGAGCTAAGGAGACAGGTGAGAGGTCACAGCACTTGGCTATTGCACAGAAATAAGACAAGACACGCTGACGAGGCGGGAAGGATGTGTTCACACTAGCTGCTTCACCTCTCACCTGCCCCTGGCAGCACAGCCTGCACCCCAGTCTGAACCGCCAAGGCACCTGTGCAGTCAGTCTCAGGCAGCCTCAGTGGCCTTGGCTTTGGGCTTGCCTCAGCAGGACCAAGCTTTGGGTTCACTGCCATGACAGGCCAGTTCCTAAAGCATCAGGCTCCACTGCGAAGCTACAGTAGTCAAACAGCACGGCCCAGACTAGCAGCAGACATATAGAGCGATGGAACATAACAGAAAGCCCAGAAATAAGTCCATGCATTTATAGTGACCTGGTTTTTGACAAAGGTGCCAAGAACAAGCAGTGGGGAAAAGACAGTTTCTTCAATAAACAGTGTTCAGACAACTGGATAGCCACATACCGAAAAATAAAATTAGACCCTTTTCTGGTCATCTTTAAAAGTCTACTCAAAATGGCTTAAAATCTTAACTGTGGGGACTGGCGCTGTGGCTCACTAGGTTAATCCTCTGCCTGCAGTGCCGGCATCCCATATGGGCACCGGGTTCTAGTCCTGGTTGCTCCTCTTCTAGTCCAACTCTTCTGTGGCCCGGGAAGGCAGTGGAGGATGGCCCAAGTGCTTAGGTCCCTGCACCCGCGTGGGAGACCAGGAGGAAGCACCTGGCTCCTGGCTTCGGAACGGCGTAGCTCAGGCCGTAGTGGCCATTTGAGGGGTGAACCAACGGAAGGAAGACCTTTCTCTCTGTCTCTCTCTTTCACTGTCTATAACTCTACCTGTCAAAATAAAAATTAAAAAAAAAAAAAAAGAAGACATACAATGGCCGGCAGGTAAATGAAAAAGTGTTCACTACCATCAGAAGGATGCCAATGATGAAAAAGTGTTCACTACCATCAGAAGGATGCCAATGACAACCACGGTAGTGAAATCCCCTCGCACCTGTTAGGATGGCCCTCACTAAAAAGATAAAAGGTAAGTAACTGTTGAAGAGGATGTGGAGATGAGAGAATTCTTGTACACTACTGGTGCAAAGGTACAATTATATACAATTATTTGGGAAAATAATATTACAGAAGCCCCTCCAAAGTTACAACTTGTTGAATAAAGAAAATGTGAGCCAGCACCGCGGCTCACTAGGGTAATCCTCCGCCTTGCGGGTTCTAGTCCCAGTCGGGGCGCCGGATTCTGTCCCGGTTGCCCCTCTTCCAGGCCAGCTCTCTGCTGTGGCCCAGGAGTGCAGTGGAGGATGGCCCAAGTGCTTGGGCCCTGCACCACATGGGAGACCAGGAAAAGCACCTGGCACCTGGCTCCTGCCATCGGATGAGCGCGGTGCGCCGGCCGCAGTGCGCCGGCAGTGGCGGCCATTGGAGGGTGAACCAATGGCAAAGGAAGACCTTTCTCTCTGTCTCTCTCTCTCACTGTCCACTCTGCCTGTCAAAAAAAAAAAAAAAAAAAAAAAGAAAGAAAGAAAATGTGGTGTATATATAGATACTACATAATACTACTCAGACATAAAAGAGAATGAAATCCTGCCTTTTACAGCAACATGGATGCAACTAGAAATCATTATACATAATGACATGAGCCAGTCCCTGAAAGACAAATACCATATGTTTTCCCTGTTCTGTGGTACAAAAAAAAATGTAATGCATATGAGCAAAATTGACATTTTGAAATTTGATGATTGTTTACAGCCCTTGTCTCTTCTCTTGAGGAACAGTGTTTTTTGCTTTGATTTATTGAATTTAAAAAAGATTTATTTATTTTGTTTGCAAGTCAGAATTACAGAGAGAAAGAGAGAGATCTTCCATCGTTGGTTCACTCCCCAAATGGCTGCAATGGCCAGGGCTGGGCCGATCCGAAGCCAAGAGCCAGGAACTTCATCCTGGTCCCCCACATGGCTGTAGGAGCCCAGAAACCTGGACCATCTTCCACTGCTTTCCCGGGGGCATTAGCAGGGAACTGGACTGGAAGTGGAGCAGCCCGGTCTCGAATAGGTGCCCATATGAGATGCCAGCAGTGCAGACAGTGGCTTAACCCATTGTACCACAGCATCAGCCCCTATTTGTTGAATTCTTTACTCAGTGTATGGTTAATCTTATTAGTATATAATAAACTGAAAGTAGATCATCATAAAAATTAAAAGAAATAAGAAAGGAAGGAGGAGGGAGTTTGGGAGTATGGGTTAGGAGGGAGGGTAGAGTGAGGCATATCACTATGTTCCTAACTCTGTATATATGAAGTACATGACATTTTGTTCACCTTAAAAAATGGTAAAAACTAGAACTACCCTATGATCTTGCAGTTCCATACCAGGTGTGTATCCAATTACCATGAAATCAGAATGTTGGAGAGATATCTGTACTCTTAGCTCTACTGTAGCATTATTCACAGTAGCCAAGTTATGGAATAAAACTAAAGCTTGCATCAGCAGATGAACAGATAAAGAAAATGTGTCATAATACACAGTGGAGGGGCCAGCATTGTGGTATAGTGGATAAAGCTGCTGTCCATAGTGCCGGCATCCCATGTGCGCTCAGGTTTGAGTCTCGGCTGCTCCACTTCCGATCCAGCTTCCAGCTAATGTGCCTAGAAAAGCAGCAGAAGATGGCCCCACTGCTTGGGTCCCTGCCACCCATGTGGGAGGTCCAGAAGAAACTCCTTGGCTCCTGGCTTTGGCCTGGCCCAGCCCTGGCTATTGAGGCCATCTGGGGAGTGAACCAGCAGATGGAAGATCTATCTGTCTCTTCTTTCTCTCTCTCCCTGACTTTCTCGCCCTCTCTCTCTGTAATTCTGACTTTCAAATAATAAAAAAAATTTGCCCCTTAACAAGAAGAAAATCCTGTTACTTGGGACCCATGGACGAACCTGGAGGATGCTGAGGCACAAAATGGCAAAGCACCACATGCTGTCACTTTTTTGGTATAAAATAAAATGAACCCGTGAAAGCAGAGAGTGGTGGTTACCGGATGCTGAAGGTTGGGACAGGAAATGAGAGATGTTGGTCAAAGGCTACAAGGTTCCAGTTACACACAATGATGACCTTTAGAGAACTGGATAGCACGGTGACTGTAGTTAATAATCCAGTTACACACAATGATGACCTTTAGAGAACTCCTGGACAGCACGGTGACTGTAGTTAATAATCACGTAGTGCATATTTCAAAATTGCTTAAGTAAAGTAGATTTTAAATGTTCTCAAAATAATGATTGGCAGTTGAGGTGATGGATGTATTAGTTAGCTTGATGTCATCTTTTATCAGATACAAGTATCAGAAGATCACTTTATATTTCATAAATACATAATGATCACCAGTCAACTGAAAATATTTTAGCGGCAGGCACCTGGCCGATCTGTTAAGATGCCACTTAAGATGCCTGAATCCCATATTTGAGTAGCTGGCTCCAAGTCCCGGCTTCCCTCCACATTCCTGCTTCCTGCTAAGGCACATCTTTGGGAGACAGCAGGTGATGTTCGTGTGCCAGGATCCCTGCCAGCCATGTGGGAGATGTGGATGGAGGTCCTGGCTCTTGGCTTCAGCCTGGCCCAGCCCTGGATACCAGAGACATCTGGGGAGTGAACCAGCAGATGGGACCTCTGTCTTCCTGTCTCTGTCTCTCTGCTGCTCAAATGCATAAAATAATGAATTTTAAAAAGCTACAACAAGTGGATTGGCGAGAGAGAAATGAAGACCTCAAAGATAAGAAGTCATCTGACCAGGACATTGTGTAGTCACAGGAATCAAAGAGGGGGACAGAAGCCAGCAGATTCATATTGGAGAAGTAACTTGAGAGCTAAAGAGTCCCTTGGACTTGGCTGCTTGGAAACCTGAGATTACTGATAGAGCAATCTGTGAAGTTTTAAAGCTAAATGCCAGATGGCAGTGGGCCCGAGGGGTTAGGGAGAGCTGTGCCAAAGGGCCCTCAGAGAGTGTTGCTCCTCCCAGCCGGTGGGCTCCCCTGTGGACAGGTGCGGTCGATGAGCGGGTGGGAAATGGGCATTAGGCAGAGAGAGACAAAGCTTGGCCGCTGCCAGCGATGCCAATGTCTGTGGATGTGGGGAGTCTGGAGGAGTGAATCAGCGGCAGGAGACCCCAACAGGTCACGGAAGATGGGCAGCACCAGGGGAGGCAGCATTCTGGACCAGGTGGAGGCGGACTGGATAGAAGTGCAGTGTGGGTGTGTCGGGGCGAGGGGCTGAGGTCTTTTCTGCCTGGAGATTCAGGTTTCCAGCACACATTGAAGGCACGTTCTCATCACATCCCTACATCAATGCACTCATGCATATGCAATGGGTAATTTAATACAGAATTTTTTTAACAATGAAAGATTTATATTGTTTACTAGGAAACAGTTTAATTATGTTAAGAAATTTTTCTTGGAAGGAATTTGCTTTTGAACTTTACGAAATGCTAAGAATTTCTAAAAACTGATATAAAACTATTGAATTCAACCTTATCAAACTAAGAAAAAAATTTCAATTGTTTAATGTAAGGCCAGGCTAAGGATACCTTAAATACACATATATTAAAATAAACAATAATACCCACAATGTGCCTTAATGTTAGAACCAGTCTAAATTTCTAATTTCACGTTTGCTGTTATATTTGTCTCTAAAAGTTGACACAGTAGAAGGAATTCACAACCAAAGACACAGCAATATTTAAAATACGTTGTTGGAGATGGAATTCATCCTCTATGGGGATAAAAATAGAAAAGATATTATCCAGAAGCAATGAAGCCAAAGAAATGAAAAAGGGGAAAAGAAATTCTTTAGTTCAGCCACTTTCCCAATTTTATTTTGATTTCGTTTCAGCTTTCAAGAGCAGATTAATATGGAAAAAATAAGGCACACAGCTGGACCAAAGGGCCACAATTTTTCTTCTTCGATGTCAAAGAAATAGCTTTCCCTGCTCCTACTCAATTGGAACCAAGCTCAGAAGGCTGAAAATAAATGACTAATTTCTTGGGAAATGACCGTAAGTGAAAGTGTCTTTCGGTGCAGCGATGGCTTTTCTTAAGCCCCGGCGGACTCTGCCTCCATCTCAGGGCCTCTCCCTGCCCCTCCCTCCATGGTGCCCTGCAGGTCTCCAGGGGACCTCAGAGGGCCGGCATTTGCTGCCCATCTGGGGAATGGCTTCCTTCCCTTGGCCAGTTTGCTGGGAGGAGGACGTCACGTGTCTTGTCACTTCTTTTTGGAAACTTACCTCTAATAGAACTTGTCTATGCCTTCCAGAAAATAGAAGCAAAAAAAAAAAAATCCTGATAACCACCTAAATGCTATTAATATGTCACGAAGTATTAATTTCAGTCTTCTTTGGACTGAACTTAGAGAAAATAAGGCTTCTCAGTTTCACCTCCACCAGGGCTTCTGACTGCAGCGAGAGACGCCGATGACACCGTAAGCTTCCCACCCTGGCAGAGACCAGCAGCGTTTCAGACCCCACCTATGTGGCCGGCGCCAAGCTAGCTTTTCAGAACTGCAAGTATCTAGGCCAGCGATTTTTTTAAAAAGCGAAAAACAATGTTCTTTTTTTTTTAACCAGTGGAATCCTTTTCATTTTTTCCCCCAAATAACCTTCAGGTCTTCCATGAAATGCACATACGTATGGGCAAACGTTATGCATGATAAAATGAAGTATATGAATGAAAAGCAGGGCTCAGGGCTCTGGGGCTATGCCTGTCCCCTCGTGTTCTCCATACAGACCCCGAAGTAGCCTCTCCAATTCCACGATACACAAAAATCCATGCATCTTCGTAGCTGGTGTGTGTGTGTGTGTGTGTGTGTGTGTGTAGAGGGTGCCGGGAGCTGGGGTCTGATCTTCGGCCTCCTATCTTCTTCCTTTTCTAGAATTTTCCCCCACTACAAACACCTCCCCTTCCTGCTTGCCTATGGCAATCTGCCGGCGGCTCATTCATGCCACTCGGATCTACTCAGTCCACATGGCCATTCGCTTCCAACTGTTGCCCTGGCCACCACCTGCACCACCTGTGGCCTAAATGCTGTCACTCCCCACCAGCCCATGTGAGGTCTTAGCCGGGCACTGGGAGGGGCCACTCAGGAAATACATCCCCACAGAGGTTCACATGGCCTCCTGGCCTCATTGAGCGTTCCCAGATTTGAAAATATGTGTTTACCAATTTTAGGAGAAAGATTTCTTAAAATCCAAATGTGTAATTTATGAAATTTCAAATTATATGTCAATTGGATCTGTGCACTTTAGGCAGCATGGGGATACAGCTCTGTTTAGGGGGCTCTTTGGGGGCCCCCTTCGAAGGCACCTGTAGAAGAGGGTTTGTGCGTTGTCTGAGGATCTCCTGTGAGAACCAGAATGGCTCTTCCTGATGGAGGAGCTCATAGTCTGCCCTGCGATACTGACCTTTGAAATCAGCTTGGAGCTGACTTTCAAGTAGCTAATTTTGCCTTGCTATCTCTGACTTCAGTACGTCTGCTACTCTGGCAAGGCTGTTCTTTGGTCCCTGCCCCGCCCCCCCCGCCCCCCCCCCCATCAGGTCTTTCTGGACAGGATGAGAAGGTGGGCAGGCGCACGTTGCCTCTGCACTCAGGCTGAGAGGCTGTTGGCCTCTAGGGATGTAGTGCTAAAGGCACCACCACGAAGACACAGGCCAGCCCTCCAGGAGCGTAGAAGCCGAGGCCCGAGGAGGCCAGCGGCTCTGGGGACCGTGTTCCCGCAGCCTCACGTGGAGTACAGACAGACGGCTGTCTCCAGCTGTCTGAATGCACCTGCCCAAAGTCCCTGGACTCAGCCTGAGCATAACATAGCTAAAGCTCAGACAGGGCTTCTCGGCTCAGCTCTGTCTGACTCCTATGGGGCAGACGCTTCCTGGGGCTGCTGGCATTTGATTACAATCCTGCCCTGGTCTCCTGTGTTGTTGGGGACTGTCGTGGTCCATTGGAGGGGCTACAACAAATCGCCACACACCAGGCGACTGATCAACAGTGGACACGTGTTTCTTATGGTTCTGCAGGTGAAGGCGCTGGCCCATGTGGCATCTGGGGTGGGGCAAGGGCTGTCTTCTTGGGGACAGCATCTAGCACCTTCTCACCGTGTCTTCCAAGGGTGCTAATCCCATCCTTGGGAGTGCCATCCTCATGCCCTAATCCCCTCCCGGAGTAGGGTTTAGGATGTCAGCCTGTGAACGGAGAAGGGGAGGACATGGCCCTCAGAAAGGAACAGGACCAAGGGCGATGATGGCTACCAGGGCAGAGTTGTGGCATAGCCTGCGATGCCAGCATCCCACAGGGGCACCAGTTCATGTCCTGGCTTCTCCACTTCCAATGCAGCTTCCTGTTAACGGCCTGGGAACAGCAGAAGAGGATGGCCCAAGTGCTCGGGCCCCTGCTACCCACATGGGAGACCTGGAAGAAGCTGTTCTGGCCTGGTCCTAGGAAGCCTGATGCTGGTATTCCCTGATGTGTCAGTGGTCATCCCTGGCCAGTGGGCCACCCTGCCCTCAAATGACGCCCCTGCTCAACGCTGCACTCCATCGTCCTAGCCCACTGCCCCCGTTTTCCAGGGGATCCACTCCCTGGGACCCTGCAGCTCCCCTGCCTGCCACCTGCAGGCATTGTGGGAACTCCAGTGGCTTGGCCTCCTCGGTGCCTGTCTTCAAGGCTTGGGGCACCCGTTCCCCTGCACCGTACTAGACTCGTGCTGAAGGCTGGACCCTGGCTTTCTCATTTGCATCCCTGCGGGCTAACACAGGGCTCCTCCAGCAAGTGTGGAGGTTGAGGTGCTTGGTCTATTTCAGCTGCAGCAGGCAGGGAGGCTGAGATGGGTTAGGAACCAGTCCTCTGAACCCTTCACTCGTTTCAATCACAATCCTCAAACATACTTGGGTGGATTTTTTGTTTGTTTCTTTGTTTTAGTTGCTCTTGCTTGTTTCTGCTGGGGCACCATGAAACTTGTCTCTTTCTACCTGGGCGCCAGGAGTCTGGATCTCTGTGCCTGGCTCTTTCTCATAGCTCACCTGCACATGCAGACTGGACTTCAGCGTGAATGTTCTCTTTCAGATCTCCTTATCGGCCAGATAGACTGTGCCGACCCTGGCAGAATGCTGCCACAGTACACATCCGAGTGCTAGATGTGCACCTGACCTGAACACACACATACACACACACACACTCATTTCCTCTGAATTGCTTGGGCACAGAACTTTCTCACACTTATCCTGGCACTCTACCTATAGACCGAGCTTGCTCGTCGTGGGATATGGCAGTAAATGGCACCATTACCTGTTAGCGCAGTTCGCGAACACTCATGCTTAACCCTTAAGACAAAAGGGCCCGAGGCTACATTTTGACAGCAGACATTCGCAATGCAAGTCTTTCTCATTCCTCCTGACCCGCCACATGCCAAAGCCCTCACGCCTCAGAACGACACAGCTCTTTTCCACTGTATCGCTTTGCTCTATGCACTTGCTCAGTTATCCTCATGATCACTGAAGGGATAAGGAACGGAAATAATTTTTAAAATTATTCCCTATTATAAGAAGTGGGTCTCGGTGCAAATAAGACTTTTCCAGCTTGGCAGTGGCAGGTAGAATCTGCAAGGAAGTTTCCACCTTAACCGAACAGATGCGCCTCCTCTCTGGGCCCGCCAGGCTGCTTGAAGTGTCTCACACACCACACGACACGTAGTCACGGGCAGTTCCATCTGCTCTGGACCCCAGCGACACCACCATGACATATTTGGAGGTGACTCTGAGGTGCAGGCCCAGGGATGGTGCAACACTTTCTAAACTTACAGACCTGTTCCATGCTGCCAGCTACGACTGCCAAGCTCTCCTGACAGTGTGGCCAGTTTGTGGTGTCCCTAAAAATCATCAGCAATTTGAAAACATTAACGCCCGGCCATATTCATGCTTCACAATAATTGCTCATTTTTTTTTTTTTTTGACAGGCAGAGTGGACAGTGAGAGAGAGAGACAGAGAGAAAGGTCTTCCTTTGCCATTGGTTCACCCTCCAATGGCTGCCGCGGTCGGCGCGCTGCGGCCGGCGCACCGCGCTCATCCGATGGCAGGAGCCAGGTGACAGGTGCTTTTCCTGGTCTCCCATGGGGTGCAGGGCCCAAGCACCTGGGCCATCCTCCATTGCACTCCCGGGCCACAGCAGAGGGCTGGCCTGGAAGAGGGGCAACTGGGACAGAATCCAGCGCCCCGACCGGGACTAGAACCCGGTGTGCTGGCGCCACAAGGCGGAGGATTAGCCTAGTGAGCCATGGCGCCGGCGCATTAATTGCTCATTTTTATCACATTACTTTTCCAGGGTATAAACTGGTGGGAGGAAAAAAAAAAAAAAACAGGGAAAGAAAGGAAATCCAGCAGCAGAGAAAATCTCAAGGTTGAAAAGAAAATGCGCTGTAGTAGCTCAGCCCCTCTCGGTATTGTTTGAGATTAAAATAAACAATTTAAGCTCTGTGGTTTATGTGGCCATGTAGAAGAGAGATACTCTAAACATCTATCGCTGCTCAAATACTTTTTGTCTTCGCTTCTGCAGAGTGGTTTGATATTAGGATATTATGGTTATGTGGCAGGAAGAAAAAACCGGGCAGCACAGTTGCCTGCCTCACTCAACACGTTTCTTTTATGTTCTGCTCTGGGGTGGATGCAGCTTTGTTTTCAAGGACCTCGCTGGTCACTGCACACTTGTTTTATTACAAAAGTGGGGAAGGGCTGGGCAAGTCCTAGAAGACCACAGGCGGGGGCAGGGTGTGTGTGTGAGTGTGAATTCTCTGAGGAGCAAGAACCAACCTGACACCTGATAGATGGCCCGAGCAAGGTGGAGACCTGGAAGACCCTGCAGGGGGAGGGGGAGGGGCAGTGGTGGGCAAGGCCCCGAGTGGGGTCCCCTGCAGGGTGGGCAGCACACAAAGGTGCCGGCCAAGCAGATGAGTGACACCCAGGACCCTTCTGCTATAGCCCGGACATCCAGCCTGTGGCTGCTCCCCCACCCCAAAGCAGCAAACGATTGCCAAGGCCTGGCCCACGAGCGCACTGGTTTCAGTGCAGGATAAAGTTTCTTTTCCCCCATGCACACCAACCATCCCACACCCAAAGATCTGAGCCCCAAGATGTTCTGAAATTGGAACCACTTGGGGTGCCGACAGGAGAGCAGGGTGCGAGCACCATGCCCGCATGGTGCTACATGGGCTACAGACAGAAGCACAGGTTCGCTGAACACTGTATACAACCACCTTCCAGCCGTGCATGTAGGGTGTGCATGCAACATAAACCAATCTGACGGACAGACTTGCTTCTCATCCCCAAGACAGCTCATTATTTTTTTTAAAGATTTATTTTATTTATTTGAAAGACAGAGTTAGAGAGAGAGTAGCGACAGAGAGAGAGAGAGGTCTTCCATCTGCTGGTTCACTTCCCAGATGGCCGCAACGGCTGGAGCTGCACTGATCCAAAGCCAGGAGCCAAGAGCTTCTTCCAGGTCTCCCACATGGGTGCAGGGGCCCAAGGACTTGGGCCATCTTCTACTGCTTTCCCAGGCATGTTAGCAGGGAGCAGGATTGGAAGTGGAGCAGCTGGGTTTCAAACTGGTGTCCATATGGGATGCCAGTGCTTCAGGCCAGGGTGTTAACCCGCTGCGCCACTGCGCTGGCCCCAACGTCTCATTATTGTATACACTATCCCAAAATCTAAAAATATAATCCAATATCCCAAAGACTTCTGGGCCCAAGCATTTCAGACAACGGGGATTTAACTTGCTGTGCATGTAGTCCGGGGCTGGCAGTGTCACTGTGCCAGCATCGGTGTGTGGCTCCCAGGAACGACATCTGTTAGTTGCCAGGACCAGGGGAGATGTCCCCATGTACCCCAAGGCAGGACAAGACACCAGGAACACGCATCACTTCTCACTTCCCATTGGGGAACCCTGTCCTCCGGCCTCGCCCACATCCAAGACAGGCGGAGAGACAGTCTCTGGCTGCCAGCCAAGTGCCATCTTCAACCAGGAGAGGAACGCTGTTGGTGGGTGGACATGGAGCAGCCCGTGCCGCAAGGGAGGATGGGAAGGAGCGGAATAATGACAGAGAGGCGGGCAGGGACCAGACCATGCAAGGCCTTGTTCAAAGCTAAGGGGAACCAGGACACTGGCAGATCTATGAGGATTTAGTCAGTCCTTTACAGAGAAGGTTTGATGGGGGCAGACAGAAGCCAAGGCTTCCCAGTGATTCTTCCGTTTAATAACTGTATGTCTGGGGTAGGCGTTTGGCTCAGTGGCTAAGCTTCTGCTTGGGACACCCACACCCCGTATTCAGAGGGCCCGGGCTGCAGTTCCGGCTCTGCTCTCAATTCCGGTTTCCTGC
Source organism: Sylvilagus floridanus (assembly GCA_949820135.1). Classification (NCBI taxonomy): domain Eukaryota; kingdom Metazoa; phylum Chordata; class Mammalia; order Lagomorpha; family Leporidae; genus Sylvilagus; species Sylvilagus floridanus. The sequence goes on along the minus strand of OX463240.1, from coordinate 17,087,233 downwards.
CGATTGTGGACGGGGGAGGCAGCAGGTGCCGACTCAAGTGGCTGGGTCCCTGCCGCCCACCTGGGAAACCCAGATGGACTTCCCAGCGTCTGCCTCTGACCTGGCCCAGCCCTGGATGGTTCAGGCATTCGGGGAGGTAGCCAGTGGTTTGGAGATTTCTATCTCTACACCTCCCTCTGTCTTGTCTTACCTGCCTCTCAAAATAAATACAACTTTAAAATAACAATGGCATGGCCTTCCTTACCAACAACCCAAACTCTGCAGGCAGAAAGCCTGTGTTTGAGTCACATGATCTCTGAGAGCCTGCATTTCTGCAGAAAGTGTCTGAGCTGCGGGGGGAAGCTTGAAACCCCCTGAGCTGTCGAGCTCTGCACTGTTGGCAACTGCAGGATGTGCTTAGGTTTTTCACACAATCACCCAGATCGTGCCCAAACGCACAATCTCAGGGGCAGGGCTGCCTGGCCGGCACCCTGATTTGTAAAAATGTGCATGGTCCCTGCATCCTGGCCAAGCTGGGGCAGACAAAACCGCTCTCGAAGGTGGCAGAGTCTGACTGGCAGGCTCTGGAGAGAGCGTCAGGTGCCTCCATGCCATCATGGACACAGGGCCCATCCACACCGCTTCTGGGCTCTGAGGAAACCTGCTGTGGTTGGCCAGTATCGAAAATTCTGTCCACACCTGAAAGCCTCGAGGCTAAGAACTCAACATCTGCCCCGCGACGTGGTTCAAGATGTGGTATAGGACTTGCGATCAGGGTCTAGGGTCAGGTGCAAACAGGAGTGGTTTATAAAGCCACCTGTCTCATATCCACATTCTCAGCTCGACAGAATCTGCCCCTGATGACGGGCAGACCCATGCAGCCACACGAAGGCAGGCTCCCTCTCTCTTCCTCTCCCTGTCACTCTTTGAGTGAAACACGGCCGTCCTTACAGAACTGAGGGGGACACAGGGCCTGGGGATGCTGGGTGGCCTGGAACCAGAACTCATAGCAAGGATTCAAACCCAGGTCTCTCTGACACCAAACACAAACTCATTTCCCTGGGACTTCTTTTCTTCATTTCATCCCTCATGTTACCAGTTTTCTAAATCTGGTCAGTGAGATTGTTAATGGACAGCTGCCTCCATGATACATAGATGGAGATACATATCTTGGTCATCTAAAATGATTAAAAAAAAAAACTCATCCCAATTTGCATGCACATCACTGCGGCAGCTAACAAACACATGCATCTGAAAATTCTGATGTTTTTCTTCCAGGGAAATGGCCCGCGGCAGCTGTAGCTCCCGTAAGGTACAGGATCTTTTGGTCCCTTATATGTTACTAGAACAAAGCACCTGAGGATGGACAACTTATAAAGCAAAGAGGCTCACAGGGCCGATGACTGTGGTGGCTGGAGGCTCTGTTGGACACCAAAGCACACCTCTGAAAGGCTTCACCACACTGGGGGACCACACTGCCGGTACACGAAACCTTGGGACAAACCACAGCAACTATCAAATCACTCTTTTCACAATAGGGCCTTGCTGCTCTTAGGATTTTAAGGAATACGAAAGATACGGTTAAGCGCTGTTGTGGTTTCCATTTGACTAACACTGTTAACTGTTACCAACTGAGTAGTCCTTAAGGCATTGGTTAATAATTATGAATTTGACTGAATAGTTATCAAAGTTAAATATTTGAAATGGTGCTGAGAGGTGGGGCACGGATTTGATAAATATCCAACCCAAAGATGATACTGAGTGGGTCAAGACAAAGCCTCAAGAGTATCCATGGAGGGGCGGGCTGTGGCACAGCAGGCTTAGCCCCTGCTTGGGACAGCCATGTCCCACACTGCAGTGCCTGGGATCAAATTCCAACTCCTCTGCCTCTGATCCAGCTTCCTGTTAATGCTCCTGGAAGCAGCAGGCGATGACGGCTCCAGTGCTCCATTGCTCCAGTGCTTGGGCCCCTGCCACCCCTGTTGGAGACTCAGGTCGAGTTCTGGGCTCCTGACTTCGGCTTGGCCCAGCCCTGGCTGTCTTAGGCATTTGGGGAGTGAACCAGCAGGTGGAAGAGCTCTGTCTCTTCTCTGTGTCACTCTGCATTCCAGACAAATGCGACACGAGTAATTATACATTTTACAAAGTCTGCATCAACGGAGAATTGCCCTGGTTTTACAGAGGACAGCTGGACCAAGCGCTAATGGGCCTTTCTAGATCCCTGATGGCCCATGGTGGGGCTTCTGGGACTCGTAAGAGCGTAACGGAGGGCAGATTTTGGTGCAAGGAACGTGTGCTCAGCCAAAGGGTTAATGTGTTGTCAACGCAATTTCGCTTTAACGCCAACCAGCATCTTTGCTGCCTGTCTCAGTCAAGGTGCGGCTGCCCGGATTCCCACCCACCGCACCGCATCACCATGGCGATACCAAGCGTGGTTCCCATGGCAAGGCAATCTGGCCGCAGGCTTTTGGCAAGGGCCGTTCTTGTCAATGAAGCTTTTGTTTGCAAAACGGAAGGAGAAAGGCTGGGTTGACCTGTTCCGACAGGTCGTCCCATTGGCGAGCGGCCACCGAAGGAAAAAAAAATGCTTTAGAAATTTGTCTTCAGGGCAATTTGATCAGATTTCCCACAATCAGAGAACTCACGGTCTAGCGAAAATAGCAGCATTTGCGGTAGTTAGCAGGCGTCCTTGTAAGCTGTTTCCTACCACAAGTGGAAGTACACGGACAGACTGAAGCCATGGAACCGAACATCGGTTTTCAGTGCCTTAATCAGAGCATCGGCGTGGGTGCTGCTGGGGTGGTTTTGCCCATCAGGGATGCAACATTTAAAGCCGGGTTAGGAAAGAATGATAACACACGCTTTAGACACTCTTCTTGCCTCTGCCCGCTGGTAAACAGAATATGCAGCGCTCTTCCCACGAGTGTCATGTAAGCCAGCGCCAGCACAGACAGACCCTGTCTTGTTGCATGAGCCACTACGTCTGCTTCCCCCCCAGCCTCAGCCTCAGCTGGAGCTGCTCTGATTTCAATTTGCAGGAGCCAGCCTTAGGCCGATTTTTAGAACAAGAAGGGGGCTTCGCTTAGCACCTGCACTCCTGAGTTGTGCCCAAAAACATGCAAAGAGAAAGCCATCTTACAGCCTGGGCATGGCAGGTTGAAAAATACTAACAGGGTGCTGGGAGCATTTGAGAGTTTTGCAGTTTTTTTATTTTTTAATAACAAAAACTGATTGATCCTGAAGAAGGTGGCGGGGGGGGGGGGGCGGGGGACAAAAAGGCGTCTTAGAAGGGAGTGTTAATGCATGCATATTTGGGGTACATTAAAGAGCCCAATGTGCTAATTCAAGCACTGTTTACTTTCTGTATATAACGGGATTGCTGTTTTCATGGGGAAAAACAGGAGAGATTTTCCGAGTGCCAAAAACGACTAACTCATGAAGTCTGAAATGTAGTAATTCCTACGTTTAGCGTCTGTGAATAGCTTCTTATACGAGGAAACTATTTTGGGTCAACTGCAGGCCAAAAATAATGAGCTGGCCCCTTGCCTTTGTGTACAGAGCAGAAGGGCTGCCAATTAATAAAATGGACCCTTTTTTTTGAGGGGGGGGTGTCCCTGGGATAAATTTCAGTAAAATGCAAATAAACAGTTGCTGGTGCATTTCATAAATTTCCAATGGAAAGAAGATAATCCTTGCAGGCTTAAAAGACTGACTGCTCCGTAAGTCACCCAACAATGACGAGAAGCCGGCGGTGAGGTTCTGTGGTTTGAGTCGGAAGGAAAAGACATTCCCGGAATTTTCGAATGCTAGATAAATACAGGAACGAAATCGAGATGAAAGATGGAACTGCTCTCTCTGTAGCTTCTGCCAGATTCCTCGACTCGCTGGCGTGCAGACTAGACCTGGCACACGCAGCCAGGAGCCGTCTTTTCCATTAGGAGGAGCAGCACACGCTTCGTCGTGCCCCTACTGTGGGTGCATTTTTTGGGACTCTCCCCAGCTGTCTCTCTTTTTCAGAAAGTGATCCTTGGTGCAGGGCTGGCTGCAGAGTTTCATTTATTTGAACTGGTTTATTTATCACCTCCCCTCGCCCCCATCAAAAAAAAAAAAAAAAAGGTAACAGGGTACAGTTCCTGATGTACAACGACAAGAGACCCACAGCTCAGCAGCACAGCGGCTTCTTTCATGTGCATCAGCATTGTCTGGCGCCAACCCAACGCCCACATACGCAAATCTACTTAAACCTAAGACTCCTGGACTGTCCCACGTGCACGCGATAAGCTACCCAGCACCGCCATTTCCGTATTGTAGCCCGGCGGTCCTAACTTTCCTAACACGATGATGTTAAGAAAAGGAGTAACTCTGTAGCCTCAAATCATATTTTCATGGAACCCAATACTTTCTCAACCCTGGTGGGTTTTTTTTTTTTCTTAGTTGGTGGTGATCCTGCAGTGGGCTTATAGGGAAATATAAATAACAATCTCCAAAAATCTCGCACTCAGGAGCTAGCATGAAGCTGGGGGTTTCCAACTTCACCGCCCTCAGGCAAGCGCTCATCCCAGGTCTCTCGGGCAGCTCCACGTGGAAATGCCCTTTGGTCTCTATCCTTCATGGTTTCCTCTAAACCAAACCAAAAATAAAAGACGGACATCTGTTATGATGCAGTGTTAGAACGCTGACACGTTTTGGGCAGGTGTTTGGTTATCAAGGAGCCCCACAAATTCAGGCCGACCTTGTCGTACAAGTTGTCCTTCAGAAAGTTTGGGGGAAAAAAAAGCAGAATTAAAAAGTTTATTTTGGTGCAAACAATTTTGAAATCCACGCATAGCATTTTTTTTTTTTTTGACAGGCAGAGTGGACAGTGAGAGGGAGAGACAGAGAGAAAGGTCTTCCTTTGCCGTTGGTTCACCCTCCAATGGCTGCCGCGGATGGTGAGCTGCGGCTGGCGCACCGCGCTCCTCTGATGGCAGGAGCCAGGTGCTAGGTGCTTTTTCCTGGTCTCCCATGGGGTGCAGGGCCCAAGCACTTGGGCCATCCTCCACTGCACTCCTGGGCCACAGCAGAGGGCTGGCCTGGAAGAGGGGCAACTGGGACAGAATCCGGTGCCCCGACCGGGACTAGAACCCGGTGTGCTGGCGCCGCAAGGCGGAGGATTAGCCTGTTGAGCCACGGCGCCGGCCAGCATTTTCATAATGTGCATTTTTTGTGAGCCTTTTGAAGACCCGCTGCATGGCTGACAGTGACTTGGAAATGTCATTGTCATCGGTGTTATTTCCCTTCCAGTGCAGTCTTGCTTAATCATTAAGTAGCAACTAATTTAAAGCAAGGGAAAATGCATTATCTTGGCATGAATACCAGATAAGCCTTGTGGTTTCAACTTAAAAGTCTGGAGCCAACAGTGACAGATATGAAAATGAGGATTGCAATTTGCCAAGTTTAAAATCCCAACACCAACATGTAAATGCTTCACAGGTTTGTATGTGCATGAAATGAAGACTGTTTTACATAGATTCAAAGTGGAGAAGGAATGTCTTTTTCTTAAACGCAGGTTGACAGTATAATAGTATGCCGCATATAATCACAAAGTATTTGGAAAAAAAAAAGAGCCAAATGTTATTCTGTTTCAATTTCAGCATGCTAAATCTATACTAGCAGTTGGCAACAGCTAAGTCTGGAATATTTTCAATAAAAATTACAAATAATTACCTTTCACATTTTATAATTTACATCAATTTAACTCACAAAGCCTGCCTTATGAAAGAGTTCTTTAATAAAAATAAAACAATAATAATAAATAAAACTAGCCAAAGCTGTCAGCGAGAATTTGTCATTTTGACAAATAAGGCGGAACATTCTAGACGTTAAATATTGGGTAAAACGCCTTCTGTACATCTTCAAAAGACTTGCAATAATAACTTTGGGAAAAAAAGATATCTTTGTAACTCTCAAACATCCTAAGTAACCCCATAACAGAAGACTTACTGAGCTAAGAATTTCTCAGGTCACTCAGTCTAGCATCTCCCATCCCAGCTTGCCCTTCTAGTAAGTGCCCACGCAGCTGGCCAGCAACACCCTTGGCCTGCCCTTGCACCTCACACCCAGGGGCAAGCCTTGAAGCCATTTTTCAAAGGTCCTCAGGTGATTAGACCAGAGATGCTGGGTGCTTTTCCTAAATTGAGCCAATCTGATTCCCTTGCCTGAGGTCTATTTTGTTATTTTAATTGAAAGAGGCCTCCGTGGGGGCCTGGGTATGCAAACCCACAAGCAGCAGTGGAGGAAATGGGGAAACAGAGAAAGTCAACGTGAGAAGAAACACGGACAGCGGGATGCTGAAGGCCTTTCAGTCCCTTGTCCCAGCATCGTCGGAGGCTCCGCTGTGGCCTGGCCCGCGAGCATTCTCATTGGTTGCCCATGCTGATTGGTCATCCATGTAGCCGGCGACCCACTTACTCATGATGAATCTCACTGTGAGTCGCTGGGAAATTGGACGTGTCACTGGCTGTACTGAGCTAAAGTTTCCCGATCTTTGCTGTGGGGACAGTGACACCTGCACCACTGGTGACTATGAAGATGGTACAATTCTAATATTTGCTAATTATCCATTAAAGGGGTGACTCCAAATGATTGGGTGAGATTTAAAATAAAAAAAAGGGGGGCTTAGAGGGTAGGATCACCAGGGTTGCTTTCCTTCTTTGTAGTAGAAGCACTGTTAAAAGAAAACACGGGGCCAGTGCTGTGATGTGGCAGGTAGGGCTGCCGCCTGCGGTGCCCGCATCCCATATGGGCACCAGTTAGAGTTCCGGCTGCTCCGCTTCCAACCCAGCTCTCTGCTGCGGCCTGGGAAAGCAGTAGAAGATGGTCCAAGTCCTTGGGCTCGTGCATCCGCGTGGGAGACCCGGAGGAAGCTCCTGGCTCCTGGCTTTGGATCAGCATAGCTCCGGCCATTGCAGTCAATTGGGGAGTGAACCAGCATATGGAAGACCTCTCCTCTCTCTGCCTCTGCTTCTGTCTCTGTGTAACTCTGACTTTCAAAAAAATAAATAAATCTTAAAAAAAAAGAAAAGAAAAAAATCAGGCTTGTGGCTGTACCTTCAATGCTGTCTATACCCTCAATCTCTTGTCCAATCCATATTGAAGTCCCTTTTGGGCCACCATGTTTTTTATTTTTAATTAAGAATTTTATTTCATTTATTTGAAAGTCAGAAGAGAGAGAGAAAAAGAGAGAGAGAGAGAGAGAGAGAGAGAGAGAATCAGTCCCCCATCTGCTGGTCCACTCCCCAAATTCCTGTAACAGCCAGGCCAAACCAGGCCCAAGTCAGGAGTTAGGAACCCAACCTGAGTCTCCCATGTGGGTAGCTGGGACCCAAGGACTTGAGCCGTCCTCTACTGCACCCCAGGGTGCACATTAAGGGGAAGCTGGAACTGGGAGTACAGCCCAGACTTGAAGCCAGGCACTCGCTGTATAGAAGGTCTCACCGTGAACCACAGGCCCACCCCAGCCACCATGTTCTCATGCATTGACAAGTCATCAGCTGTCCAGGTTCACTTCCCCTCCCTCCTCCCCACCTCCAAGGATGAACTTTTAAAAACACAAGTCAGATCGTGTCACTGCTGTAATCAGGATTTTTCGATGGCTTCTCTGTATTTTAGAATAAATTCCTAATTCCTTACTGTTACCGGAGAAATTGCAGGGTTCTTATCTTCACGCAACAAAGAATTCAGGTGTGAGACAGAGTAGTGGGAGGTAAAATAGCAAGGTTTATTAGGGAAGGGACACCCGTAAGGATGGATGGGCACCTCTCCAGACAGAGCCTGAGAGAGTGCGCAGTCACTTGGACTGGGGCGGGGGGGGGGGGCGAGGTTACATGGTTGAGTGGAGAGATTACACCTGGCCAGACCAGGCGGGCAACTCAGCAGAGAGGCAGAGGGCTGAGTGCGCAGTCCGGTTGAGGCCAGGGGTTTTTAAGGAGATGGGTCTTGCTTCCCCACTTCTGCTCCTCTTGGAACAAAGGGCTTTTTGGACGTAAACAGAAAAACTTCTATCTGAGTTTTCCCCTGAAGGTATCAGACAGGAGGAAGCCTAGCTGGCACCATCCTGAATTTAGAGGAAGGGTGAGCAAGAACCCTTGGAGAATGGGGATCTGGAGCAGGGTGTTTGAAATGCAGATACTGGGCTGCATCAGGGAGAAGAGGTGGGGACCTCCACCTGGCAGGTTATCAGGTGGAAGGGGCAGGGCAGGATGCGAAGGCTGGGCTGCCCCTGAAACATTGTCAGGATGACTCTGATATGCAGATGCATATGCTGGGCATAGATGTCTTCTCTTTAGGCCTTTATGTCACACACACATAAGCTCATAACTGACTTCCTACCTAACATTACCACGACTGGCAAAGTCCCCATGGAATCCAGCCCCAAGCACATCTCATGTCTTCCCCGTACCCCCTCCCCACCCCTTCTGCCTCAACTACCCGGATCTTCCTGGAGGACTCAGAAACTACGCAATGTGCATGTCCCCTTGCCCTGCCCAGCTCCGCCCCCTCTGCATCTGCTCAGAGGCACCTGCTCTGACTCCCTGCACAAAGCAGAGGTCTCTCCTGTCCTTTCCAATCTGTCTGCACACTTGGGAATTATTCTGCTCACTCATTTGTTTGGATTTTGAGTTTCCAGTTCTGAGTCATTGGCTCCTGCCACCCAGGAGGGAGACCTGGATCGAGTTTCCAGCTTCCAGCTTTGGCCTGACCCAACCCCACATGCTGCAGCCATTTGGAGAGGGAGCCGGCAGATAGGAGCTCTCTGTCCGTGTGTCTCTCTGTCTCTCAAATAGGTATTTTTAAAAACAATGTTCACTGCAGCACTGTTTTTAATAGGTTAAGCTCACTCCCACTCTAATGTTCAAATGATCCATTCAGAAATTTCTGAGAATGTTGGATAAACACTGTGTAACTTGTAAACAATGTCTGTGATTATATATATACACATATGTATTTATATGATAACATATTAAATTCTCTGGAATAAACTAGAAACTGGATCTAAAATAACCTGAAAAACCATATCTGGAATACATTAGAAACTGCTGTCCCTTTTTAAAAAAAAAAATACATTGCACCACCATCAGTATACAGCGCATTTGCGTCATTCCCTAAAAATATCTAGTGCCAACCCCAATTTTAAAAGATTTCTTTATTTTATTTATTTATTTGAAAGGTAGAATGACAAACAGAATGAGAGAGTGGACGGGAGGGGAGAGGGAGGGAGGGAGGGAAGGAGCAGGAGAGAGAGAGAGAGAGAGAGAGAGAGAGAGAGAGAAACACGTTCCATTTTTCGGTTCACTCCCCAAATACCAACAATACCTGGGGCTGGGTCATGTCAAAAGCCAGGATCCAGAAACTCCATCTGCCATCTCCCACGTGGGTGGCAAGAACCCAAGTCCTTAGACCATCATCCGGGTCTCCCTGGCACATTAGCAGGAAGCTGGGTCAGAAGCAGCAATACTCCAGCAGGAGATGTGGCTGCCCTGGAGTGGCAGCTTAACCCACTGGGTCACAACACCAACCCCTCTGGGACCCCTCCCCTCTGATGTCCCTAGAAGCAAGCGACCACTGCTCTGCTCTTGCGCTCATGCTGGGGACCTGGAGATTGCTCCACCTCTCATCTGCTCCTTTGACTGCTGCACGGTGGTGCTTATGTAATGGATGTATCACACTGATCCATCCTCCAGTTTTCGGACAATTGGGTTGTTTACAGCCTGGGGGCTATTGTAAATAAAGCTGCTATTTTATTTAAAAAAAAAATAGGTGGAAGCCACTTATTGTGTAATACCATCTTAGAACAAACCAGAAACAAGCTGTGTATGGGCACATCTGTCCAGGAAAATCCTGAGAGTGAGGAAGCATCTCTTTGAATCGATGGCAAAGCACAAAGCACGCCAGGAATCCAGGGATGCCCGTGAACATGCAGTGTTGCACACAATCGTAGCGGATGCTGCAGCGTGTGGCTCACCATAACTGGGTGGGAGAGCAGCTACTGTGGCGAGCAGCTCCATGCACTCATCATCACTGGAAAGGTCACTTGGCAATCTAGCATCAAGAAGTGACAAATCAGTCAAGAATACTAACAGTCACCGCATGTGTTCAGCAGATCCCAGGCCATAAAACAAAATGGCGGGGCCGGCACTACGGTGTAGTGGGATAAGCCTCGATCTGCAGCACCGGCATCCCATATGGGTGCCGATTCTAGTCCTGGCTGCTCCTCTTCCCATCCAGCTCTCTGTTATGGCATGTGAAACCAGTGGAAGATGGCCCAAGTGCTTGGGCCCCTGCACCCACAGGAGAGACCCAGAAGAAGCTCCTGGCTCCTGGCTTCGAATCAACCTGGCTCCAGCCGTTGCGGCCATTTGGGGAGTGAACCAGCGGATGGAAGACCTTTCTCTCTGTAACTCTACCTCTCAAATAAATGAATAAAATAAAAAATAAATGGTGCCCTCTTGAAATATAAAGTCCTTAGTATTATGGCTAATACTGAGAGTTGGAATCTTCCAGCCTGAATGATGGTTTGGGTTCATAACACAAAATATTTAAGAAGAGCTTAGAAAAGCTATAGTGACCACATGTTCTTACCCCAAATTAGGATTTTTCCTCAATTTATGTAAAAAGTTGTATAAGGAGAAATTACATTTAATGGACATCTAAGTCAACCTAATAGAAGCAGTTAAAATTGCATAATATCTGATTGGCTAATAAAAGCAGCGATCATAGGTGTGTGTATCTTGGTATACTCTAGTTTGAGTCTTTTGCCTGTATGTTCTTCTAAATGTTTTAAAAGTTTTTTTTTTTTAGAGACATTTTATTTAGACAACTAAAAACAATTAGATGTTCTGAAGCAGATACAATGAAAAGAAATCAAACCAGTTACTTTATCATGTATTCCCTCTTCTTTGCAAGTAAAGAAAAGGGAAAAAAAAAGCATTCTGCTTTAAGGGAAAGTCAGAAAAATAGGCCAATATATTTTTCTTTTCCATAATAACATAAACAGCTACAAGAAATCTAATTGTAATAAGAGAAATTGGATGTTGGCTTGCACATATTCATTAAAAAGACAACAGGCTTTGTATTATAAGAGCATAACTCCACCTGCCTTCGTCAGATACTCCTGAGTTTTCACTTACAGGTAACACCACGTTAGTTGTTCCAAAACTCAAGCTAATTCATATTCCCCATTATTTACTGCTGTGGTTGGCCTAAGCAGAGAGTAACTCTGGGAGGCTGACGCTTTTCTCTGCTTGCTAATCTTAGTCCATAAACTGTATATTATCTGTGGTAAATGCTTCATGCTCAGGCCTTTACTTCAGGAGTTGAAGAACAGATGGAATCTGAATTCTCTGAAGCAATTTCTTCTAGCTCCTCTTCTGCTGTCTCTGGGAAATTGATCTTCGGCTTGGCCAGCTCACCACTGTCTTCTTCAGGAAGCACACATTTCCAAAGGCCGTATGTCTTTCCTACCACAGTTTGCCACAGTCTCAGTGTTCCATCTTCAGAGCCACTGGCATACAGTTCTCCATCAGGACTAAATCTCACACAGTGAATAGGACCAAAGTGTCCTTTGTAGGATTCTAACTCTTCCCCACTATTATAATCATACTTATAAAGTTTAAAATCTTCACCACCTACAACAAGAAATTCCAGAAATGCAGAATTGATGGTTGCAGGAGCTTCGAAGGATTTAATTGGGTCCAAACTTACTGCACTATGAAAAGCAATAGATCGTCCGTAAGTTATAACCAAGATCTCTCCTTCAGGAATATACTCCATACTACTAACAGACATATTAAAATTTAGAGATTTCACTTCCGTCATAGTAGCATGATCCCAAAGGCGAACAGTTTTATCATCAGCTGAAAGAATCTGTTTATCCTCACTGCACCACAAAGCCTTTTTAATACCAGATGTGTGACCACTGATTTCCTTAGGTTCTGCTTCAGGTTTGTTCAAATCATATATGCGTAACAGTTTATCCTGTCCACCAGTTAACAAATAATTACTATCCTGTGTGAAATCCACAGTCTTGACAATGTGTTTATGAGCCAGGGTCATCAATTCATCTCCTGAGACAGCATCCCATACTTTTGCTGTGAAATCCGCAGCCGCTGTTGCTGCTTTGGTGGCATCCTTATTCAACGTTGCACCCCAAACAGCACCTTTGTGACCCAGAAATGTTCCAATCCAGTCTCCTGTATCTCCTTGGCGTAGCATAGGTTTGCCATCTTTGCAAGCGCTGATTAAGAAATACCCATAAGGCGTAATGCCACTGAAAGCCAAATCGACCACAGGCCGCGTGTGGCCCGAGCAGGTGAGCGGCGTCTGTCTCATTGCCATGGCGGCGACGAACCCAGCGACGCGGCTGGCGAGCCAGAGGGTCGTCGACGTCTTCTCAGGCCTCGGCTGCAGCGCCTCTGGCTCCGCAAGGCCCCTCGCCCTGACACTGAGATTGGGCCGGGAAAGAGCAAAAGGAGGCCAATCCGGAGGCACCGAGGTCAGGAAGGGGTTAGGGAGGGGTCAGGGAGTCCGCGACAGGCGACCTACGGCCGCTAAGGGAGGGAAAAGGAGGGAGGGAGGAGAGCAGGGGAGGGGAAGCAAAAGTTTTATTTATTTGAGAGAGAGCCAGAGCTCCTGTCCTCAACAGTCAGGACCTGGCCATGTCCAGGCCAGAAGCCTGGAACTCATCCAGGTCTCCCACATGGTAGCAGGGACCCAAGTACTTGCGTGCACATGAGCAGGAAGCTGCATTGGGAGCAGAGCCGAGATTCGAGCCCAGGGACTCCCATGTGGGATGTGGCCAACCCAACTAGCAGCTCAACCACTAGTTCAAATGCCTGCCCCAAGTTCCCTAAGTTCAAGTTCAAGTAGAATGTACTTCCTGCGCCTGACTCCCACGGGGATCTTGTCAAAGTGCAGGATCTGATCAGCAGGTCTGGGATTCTGGGCCAACAAGCTCCTCCGTGAGGCTGCTGCTCTGCGTAGGTCCACGTTGTGAGTGGCAAGTCTGTGGCTCCAGGCAGCAGGGAGAGGCCTGGGAACACGGAACGCTCAGGCCAGCTGCCTGCAGGCCACAAGCTGCCTTGACCCTTTACCGTGGTGTGCCCTGTAAGTGTCACCTATTTTCTGCAGATAGCAACAAAGGTCAAGATGCCCTGTTCTAGAAGACGGTCAGATGCTCCTGTGCATATCCCTTTTGACACACTTTCAGAAACCAGGAGTTGGGTTGGCCCCAGACCTGTCACCCAATGTCAGAACTTAGATTCCTATCTTCAGAGCATGTAGTTTGAAGACGGTATTTTAGACGAGGTAACAGGCCAAGCCGGTCTCCTCTCAGCTACTGTAACTCACATTTTTATAGTATTAGCAGACGTTCCTCATTGCTGCCTCATTTGTGGGAGAAACTATCAAATGTTCTAGATAGACTGTCTTGTACACACTGGGGATCCATAAAGCTAGGTTTGACAACTACCGACCTATGCTGGCTCCACGTGGAGCATGGGCGTGCTCACCTGTTCAGTGTGACGTCACACAGCACAGCACTCTCAGTGCAAAATATCTGTCGAGTGAACTATGTTTTCCATCCGGGGCTTTCTGACCTTTCCCTTGGAAAGGTCATTTTCTGTCCCCTGGGGTCAGTGTCATTGTGCAAGCTACTGGGGATGACGGTCTGGTTCTCTGGCCACTGAAACTCCTGTGGGTCAGAGGTTCCCAGTCACCATGAGAGACTGATTAAAACAGGTTCCTAGGCTTGCTCATGGAGATGAACTTGAGAGCTTCAGTATGATTTCTTTGGCGATTTTCCTCTTTATAGTATATAGTGAATGCTATTTATAGAACCTAAATGTGTGCCCCGTGATGGTGTGAGATTTTTTTAGGAGCAAAAAAATGAAAAAAAAAAAAAAAAACCCACACACCATAGGGTGAGTAGTTAGTTGCCAAGATGTTGGACTTTTGGAATAGAGTTTATGTAAGGGGTAGGTTTATGAACTTGATGTGTAATGGCAAAAAAAGGTTTACATTGAGCCCAAAGCTCATGCGTTCAGATTCTGTGGTTTCAGTTTTCTGAATTCTAAAAAAGTTGAGTGTGCAAATATACTCACACGCAGGCACACACAGTGTGAAATATTATTCACTGAATTAATGAATGTTAACTAAGAGATCATTACCTTTAGGGTGGGGAACGGCTACTCTTCTTAAAGACTATATAACAGATGCCTATACAAAGAACTCTTCAGATAGCACAAAGCCATCTGGTTTTCACTTCATATCCTATCATTTTTACTGGTAATAACGTCTAACTGGCAAAAATTAGGAATCTACAAAAAGCTTCAAGAGAGGCCAGAAAATCATCAAGGCTGAGGAGAGAAGCAGAGCTCTTGGGACCGATTTCCAGGAGAGGATGCAAGGGATGTAACAGGAGGGGAGACCCTGTCCTCCATGAACACAGCAGCCTCTCCCACAAGCCCCCCTGCCCCTCTGTGCAGGTCTTCAACACCAATACCCCACCCCTATTCCTACTCCCATGCCACTCGGGTGTGCCAAGTCCTTTCCTCCTGCGTGATGGGGGAGGGGCAAGTTACTGAAACCCTACAGCCTTGGTTTCCTCACCCGCGAAACGGGATGACAACGACCTGGCAGAAGCAATGTGGAATTTTCCCACAGTGAACAGAGCTGGCATGGGAGGGGGTGAGAAGCCCATGAGCTCCACCCCTCCCACGCACACCTGGTTCTCTCCTGGCGCTTCCCGGACATTTCTAGAATCACCTTAAAGGCAAAGGCATAGCCTTTTGCAAAGAACTCTTTAACAAGAAGAGAGAGAGAGAGAGAGAGAGAGAAGAAAAAAGAGAGAGGAAAGAAAAGGAGAGAGGAAAAAGAAAGGGAGAAAGAGAAAGATAGGGAGAGAAAGCAAACAAGGAAGGAAGGAAGGAAGGAAGGAAGGAAGGAAGGAAGGAAGGAAGGAAGGAAGAAAAAAAACTAAGAAAACTTTTCCTCAACAATTTAAACAAGAACTGTTCTTTGTTATTGCTTCTCGAAGGTGATTGTGCTTTTTTTTTCTTTCAAGAGTTCTTAATGGTGTAAATCTTCCTAGCATGGAGAAGTGCTAAATAAAGACAAAATAGGTGGCTCTAAATGGGTTTAGTAAATAGAACCACTAAAGGATGGCATGGCTCAAGCCAGATATTCTTCAGTTCCTTTAAAAGTAGCAAATAGCTGTTCAGAGACAAGACCTCATGCATAATTCTAATACATGCAATGAGTAAAGCGGCCGGCCTATTGGAACTAAGTGACCCTCCCCGCTTCAGGGCAGACTAAGCAGAGCCTGGCGATCTATAGCAGGTGCCTCTGGACAACTTGAGGGCAGAGAATGGAGCACTGGGATAGTGTGGATGGGACAATCTCTTCTCCGAAACTCATACAAGATGAGGAACAAGTGGTTCCACCACTCAGAGCAAAAGACTTCAAAATGTACCCTCCACATGGGAAACCCCAAAGAGTCCTGGCTCAGCACGGAGGGGAAGAATTAAGCCCACCCAAGACTGGCTAAGAAAGAAAGCATGGAAGAAAGAACGGAAAGGGTCCAGTTGTTTCAGAGTAACATCACTGCATCCTAGAACAAAGCTGAAGAGTATTTATAGATACACCACCACCAAAAAAAAAAAAAAAAAAAAAATCTAATCCAGCACTCAACCAGTTAAAATTCTCTACATCTGGCATCATCATGAAAGGAAGAGCCAAGGATGGTGAGCCACCCAGAAACTCAGAACTGGATCTCATACACATATGTGCGCGAAGCTAGGAGAGAGACTGTTAAGCAGAGGCAAGACCTAGAAGCATACCCAACTCAGGCCGGGAGAAGGGAGCTACAATGTTGCAGACGCAAAACACAGGAACTGCAAATAAAGGCAACTTCAAAATGGCAGAAAAAATATGAGTGAGCTTGAAGGCATAGAAATAGAAACAACCTGTTGCTAGCTGAGGGCGGTTTCAGCTTAAAAAAATAAAACCTAAATTAAAATACAGAGGAATGGGGCTGGGTGTTGTGGCATAGCAGGTAAAGCCCGGTCTGCGAGACTGGCATCCCATGTGGGCACTGGCTTGAGTCCTAGCGGCTATACTCCTAATCCAGCTCCCTGCTGATGGCCTGGGAAAGCAGCAGAAGATGGCCCAAGTGCTTGGACCCCCTGCACCCACATGGGACACCCAGATGAAGCTCCTGGCTCCTGGTTTTGTCCAGGCTCATCCCTGCGGCCATCTGAGGAGTGAACCAGCAGATGCAGGGTTTCTCCACCTCTGTCTCTGTGAACTCTGACTTTCAAATAATTAAATAAACCTTAAAAAAAAGACTTAAAAAAAAGGTTGGGAACGTGAACAGAGTTTCAAGGATCTCCCAGAGTGTTCAAGGCGGCAAACACAGGTAGAAATGGAGTTCCTAAGGGTGGCAGAACGAGGGGGCGATGGGCAAGTATCTGTAGGTAGAGTGTACTGAAAACTGCAAGGCCACAGATCTCAGAAGCGAAGCGCCACAGAACTGAAGGACAAGAAACAAGAAGAGAAGGCAAGCAGGCCTATGACAGCCCTGGGAGCCTCAGTCCCAATTCCAGCTTCCTGCTAATCCTGCACTGGGGAGAAACAGATGTTGGCTCAAGGACTTGTCAGTCTCCTATGTGGGAGACGCCCATTAAGCTCCTGGCTACCTGCTGTTGCAGGCATTTGGATACAAACCAGCAGATCTCTCTTCTCTTTCTCTTTATGTGTGTGTGTGTACGTGCGTGTGTATGTCTGTGCGTGTGTATGTCTGCTGCTCAAATAATTGGATAAACTTAAAAAAAATGAAGAAAACGACACCTAGATCCATTATAAATCAAACTGCTCAAAACCAGTGAAGGGGCCGGCACTGTGGCACAGTGGGTTAATGCCCTGGCCTGAAGCGCCGGCATCCCATATGCATGCTGGTTTGAGCCCTGGCTGCTCCACTTCCCATCCAGCTCTCTGCTGTGGCCCAGGAGTGCAGTAGAAGACGGCCCAAGACCTTGGACCCCTGCATCCATATGGGAGATGAGAAGAAGCACCTGGCTCCTGGCTTCGGATCAGCGCGGTGCACCGGCTGCAGCAGCCATTGGGGGGTGAACCATTGGAAGGAAGACCTTTCTCTCTGTCTCTCTCTCTCACTGTCCACTCTGCCTGTTAAAAAAAAAAAACTAAAACAGAAAGCCAATAAAGAAAAATCAATGAAACCAAAAGCTGGTTCTTCTAGAAGATCAACAAAATTGATAAAGTAACAGCCAGAATTTTCGTGTCCTCTTAGGATGAGGAGAAAAAAGAAGACAAAATTCACTAACGTCGGGACTGAAAGAGCCGTTGTAACTACAGTTTCCACCTGTAAGGAAAGCGTAAGTTTAAAGAGCTTTATGCCAAAACCTCTGACAACCCAGATGAGATGTGTCCTTGAAAGACACAGGCTACCAAGGCTCATTCAAGAAGAAAGAAAATGAACTGAACAGCCCTGGACTGATGAAAGAAGCTGCTTTGTGATTTAAAACTTGCCGGAAATGAAAACTTCATGTCCAGAGAGCTTCCCATATAAATTCTACCAAGTACTTAAGGAGGAAATAACAGCAATAAAATAAAATGCTCCCAGAAAATTGAAGGTGAAGGAACTCTTCCCAGCTCATCCAGTAAAGCTGGCCTCACCCTACTAGGAAAACAAAAAACACTACAAGAAAATAATACTATAGAACAATATTCTTCATGGACATGGATGCAAAACTCTGATCATTTTAGCAAACTAACGCCAGAGTTGTATAAAAAGAATAACACATCATGGCCTGATGTTTTTATTCCAAAAATGCTGGGTTGGTTTAACACTGAAACAATGTGCTTTACAATAATGAACTAAAAAAGAAAATATATATATGTAATCTCAATAGATGTAGAAGAAGCATTTGACAAAAATCTAACATTTATTCCTGACTTAAAAATTTTTTTTTTCACTGAAGTAGTAATAGAAGAGAACTTTCCAGCTTGTCAGAGGTCATCAATGAGAAAAGCTTATGGCTAATGTCAAACTAAAGGTGAGTGAGTGCATTCCCCCAAGATAAGAAATAAGAGTAAAGTATTTGTTCTGACCACTTCTTTTCAACACAGTTCAGGAGTTTCCAGCCAGTGCAATCAGGCAAGAAAAATAAGCAAAAAGCATCCAGGTTGGAAAAGAAGAAGAAAAACCATTCACAGGTGACATGATGTTTATGTGAAACATTGGCAAATCACAACATTTTTCTACAGCTCCCAGAATGGACAATGATTTTTACATCTTTGTATGGTTGTAAATAATAATGATGATGCAATAAAAAAATCTGCAAGAAAGACTGTATGTGGCCTGTAAAACCCAAAATATTTATTATCTGGCCTTCGAGAGAAAATGTTTGCCAATCCTTGGTCTATGTGAAAAATACAATGGAACCTACCAGAACCTAACAGATCAAATAAGTGAATTAAATAAGGTTGAAAGATTCAAAATTAACATACACACTCGATTATATTTCTATGTCATAATAGTAAATGATCAGAAATTGAAATTCTTAAAATACCATTTATAGTGGCATCACAAATGTTAAAGATATACAGACAAGTCTTACAATGTATCTGAAAGGCCTATACACAGCTATGAAACTTGGCTGGTGGGCATTAAAGAAGACTTGAACTAACAGATAGCCCGTTTATGGTTCAGGAGACTCAATACTGTTAAGTTGTCAATTTTCCCCCAAAAGATGTATAGATTCAATACCAAATCCCACAAGCCATTTCCTATAGAAATTAGTAAACTAATTTTACAATTTCTATGTAACTGTAAAGGAATTATAATAGCCTAGAGAATGTAAAAAAAAAGATAAATAAATAAGCCTTTAAAAAAGAAAAAAAAAAAGATAGGAAGACTTAATACTACCTAACTTTAAGTCTTATGATATTGCGAAACTATAGTAATTAAGACAGTGAAGTGTTGGCATAAATACAGAAAATATAATAATAGAACAAAATATACAAAATATTTTTTTCAATGACAAAAGAAACTTAATGGAGAGGGGCCGGTGCTGTGGCATAGTGAGTAAAGCCACCACCTGCAGTGCTGGCATCCCATATGGGCGCCAGTTCGAGTCCCAGCTGCTCCACTTCTGATCCAGCTCTCTGCTATGGCCTGGGAAAGCAATGGAAGATGGCTCAAGGCCTTGGGCCCCTGCACCCGCATGGGAGACCCAGGAGAAGCTCCTGGGTCATGGCTTCAGATCTGCACAGCTCCAGCTATTGTGGCTATCTGATGAGTGAACCAGCAGATGGAAGACCTCTCTCTCTCACTCTCTCTCTCTCTCTCTCTCTGCCTCCGCCTGTCCTTCTCTCTGTGTAACTCTGACTTTCAAATAAATAAATGAATATTTTTTTAAAGAAAAGAAACTCAATGGATAAAGAGCTGTCTTTTCAATAAATGATGCTGAAATCCACCCCAAAGTCACTTCAATTCATACCCAGATCATAAACGACAGTTTACTCAATTGGATCACAGACCTAAATGTAAAACCAAAAGTTATAAAACTTTCCGAAGAAAATATGCAAAATCCTTGTGACCATGTGTTAGGCAAATATTTCTTGGATATGAAACCAAAAGCATGATCCATAAAAAAAAGATAAATTGCACCTCATCAACATCAAGAACTTTTGATCTTCAAAAGGTACAGTTAAAAGAATGAAAAGAGTAGCTACAGACTGGGAGAAAATACTTGCAAATTACACATCTGGTAAAGAACTTGTATCCAGAATATACACAGAACTCTCAAAACTCATTAATAGGAAAACAAACCAACCAACTAAAACCTGGTCGAAAAATGTGAACCTTACCCAGGGAGTTACACAGCTGACACGCACAGGTACGAAAAGATGTTCTACATATTAACCATCAGGAAAAGAGGAATCGAAAGCATGAGATCCCCTTGCATGCCTATTAGAATGTCTAAAATCAAAAAGTCGGACCACACACACCCAGTGCAGGTGTTGGTGTCCCCGTCTAGCTCTGGTAGGAATGGGGAATGGCACAATGACACTGGAAATGGTTTGGTGATTCCTGAAAAAGGCCGGACATATACTTCTAAATATTTACCTAAAAGAAAGGGAAAGCGTATGTCTTTACAAAGACTTGCTACCTGAATGCTCACAATACCTTTACTTGTTTTTTTTTGTTTGTTTTTTGGGTTTTTTTTTAGATTTATTTTATTTTATTTGAGAGAGAGGTAGAGACAGAGAGAAAGGTCTTCCATCTGCTGGTTCACTCCCTAGAAAGCCACAAAGGCCGGAGCTGTACCAATCCGAAGCCAGGAGCCAGGAGCCTCTTCCGGGTCTCCCACATGGGTGCAGGGGCCCAAGCACTAGGACCATCTTCCACTGCTTTCCCAGGCCATAGCAGAGAACTGGATCAGAAGAGGAGCAGCCAGGACTAGAATCGGCACCCATATGGGATGCCGGCACTTCAGGCCAGGCCATTAACCCACTGTGCCACAACATTTTTTCTTAAGATTTATTTATTTTTTTGAAAGTCAGAGTTGACAGAGAGAGATCTTCCATCCACTGGTTCACGCCCCACATGGTGCAACATCCAGGAGCCAGGAGCTTCTTCTGGGTCTCCCATGCAGGCGCCAAGCACTTGGGTCATCTTCCACTGCTTTCCCAGGCATATTAGCAGGGAGCTGGATCGGAAGTGCAGTAGCCGAGACTTGAACCTGCACCTATGTGGGATGCCAGCTTAACTCACAGCAGCTTAACTCGATATGCCACAGCACCAGCCCCTCAGACAGCACGTTAAGTACATTTCAGTGAGAGTGCCTGGGTGAGCACAGGGTCTAAAACCCACTGGCTAGACTCCCCGACACCAGGACGTACTTCTTTTCCTCTGCTGGCTTCAGGGTGCGTCTCCCTGCTCTCTGGGTACCATGTCACATCCTGAGGCCAGCGGGCAACAAGACAACCCTTTGGCTCTTCCCACACTTGATTGCTCTTCCCTCCTTCTGCCAACACTGGGCACACTTCTGGTTGTATTTTCTGCACTCACTCCCTTCAATTTCCTGCCTCTTTGTAAGTTATAAGTCATGATGGGGCTTCCACTTGCCTGCTACACACATTTGCAAAAACAAATCCAACGTCACCATGGGGAAATAAGTGCCTTTTAAAGGTGCTCGCCATCTTTCGATTTGATCACTTTTTCTGTGTTAGGAAAGGGCTTGTCCTATACTTTCTCCTCTGATTTCTTCCCCTCCTCGTACTGCTCTCTGCTGTTATTTTTATATTCTAAGTAGCGAAGAGCTTAGGTACAAATCTCTCAGATGCCTCACGTTCTCAATGGGCTTCCCAGTAACTCTGTATCACATTCACACGATCTTGTAACTCCGCAGCTCCCTGGGCATGTTCTTTTTGATCAGGAAGTCCGTACAGTCATGGAGAGGACAGGATTGAATTATCCCAAGCAGGGTCCGGGGCTGGAGGGATTCTTCCCTGGGAAGGGTCTGATGTGGGATCGCTTTGCACATGATTGAATGAGTCAGGAAACCCCTGTTGACCTGTTAGCGCTGTTTAACCCACAAAACCTTTTGAAATGCACCCTCCCTTTGCCTTCCAGAACTTCTGGTTAACCTGTTAGCGTCTCAGGTTTGACAGCTCTTCCTCCTCTTTACGTGAGCCCAAAGTAGACATGTGAGCATTTCCAGGCTTCTCTAAACTCTGCCAAAAGCATCTTACCCACCCTCGTGGTGGCGTCTCGCCTCTCCAGTGATGCCTCCTGCCAACAGCCCCCTCAGTTTGCACCTGGACTTGTGCTGTCTGCTCTGTCTGCTAAGCAAACTGCTGGCCGTAGTGAGCGCTGAGATACACTGTAAAACGTGCCTTGAGTTTTTAAGTCTTTTATTTTAAGGCATGCTTTCATTTTTCAACTTGACAGACAGATCCAAAAATTGAAGACAGAGAGAGCTCCACTGTCCGCTCCCTTCTTCCATGCCTGCTGATGGTTGGGATTGGGACAGAATAAAGCTGGGAGCTAAGAACTCGATGCCTTGGGCCATCACCTCTGCCACCCAGTGTCCAGATTAGCAGGAAGCTGGAGTCGGCAGCTGGAGCCAGAACTCGAACCCAGGCACTGCGTTGTGGGACATGGGTGTCTGAGCTGCTACGTTTAACTAAGTGCCTGCTCTGCTTACGTCCCGTACTTTGAAGACTTTGAGCACCTTTAAAAGAAAGATAATGCAAAATGTCTTCTGACACATTTACAGACCCAATCTATGTGGAAATAATAATATTTCTGGTATTTTCAGCTTAAATATAAATACGTTATTAAAATTGATTTCCTCTCCTTTTTGTTTTTTCTAAAACTGTATCTTTCCTAGGAAACGCAGTATTGCATTCGTGGCTTACTGTAGACCACGGTTTTACACCTGCCAGGGGGCCAGCTGACCACTCAGATGCACTGTTTTCTACCCTGAAGTCTGCTTCCTCGCCATTATTTTAAAATCAAGGGCCTGAGGAAGACACTAGGCACAACGGACCTGCTGTTGGGGAAACCGTGTGATTCTACAGCGAAATACTTAGAAAGAGGGGGACAGGGTATCTCTGCTGGTTGCCCAAGAGCTGGCGAGGCTGGCTTGTGGGCAGCTGCCGCTGCAATGTTTGCAGCGATGGCAAAGGTTTGACAAGGAAGGGGCAGGAATTTGCTAAAGGAATTGATACAGCTTCTATGCATTCGAAGTTTCCAGAAATGCTGGCAGTTATACATCTAACTATAAGGCATCTGGGGCGGGCAATTGACACAGCGGTTACGATGTTGCTGGGGAAGCCACCTCCCGTGTCCGAGCACCTAGGTTTTGAGTCCCAGCTTCCCCTCTGATTCCCACTTCCTGCTAAGCCACATAGGTGACAGTGTGGAGTTCCTGGCCAGGCGTTGGCCTGGCCCAGCCCCTGCTGTGGTGACCACTTAGGGACTGGATCAGCAGGTGAAACATCTCTGTCTCTCAATTCAGTTCATAAAATTTAACTACAACACATTCACCGCGGGAACCGCCTGATATACCAAGCATTTTCTTTCTTTTTTTTTTTTTTTTTCACAGGCAGAGTGGACAGTGAGAGAGAGAGACAGAGAGAAAGGTCTTCCTTTTGCCGTTGGTTCACCCTCCAATGGCCGCCGCGGACGGCGCGCTGCTGCCGGCGCACCGCGCTCCTCCGATGGCAGGAGCCAGGAGCCAGGTGCTTTTCCTGGTCTCCCCATGGGGTGCAGGGCCCAAGCACCTGGGCCATCCTCCACTGCACTCCCGGGCCACAGCAGAGGGCTGGCCTGGAAGAGGGGCAACCGGGACAGAATCCGGCGCCCCGACCGGGACTAGAACCCGGTGTGCCAGCGCCGCAAGGCGGAGGATTAGCCTGTTGAGCCACGGCGCCGGCCTTATACCAAGCATTTTCATGGCTAATGGAATCTCCCACTTCATCTAACCCCATTTGTTCCAGTAACACCCAGCAGATCACACCCAGGCTTTCTCCTTGCGTACAGAAAGCCACGGGAGCTCCCTACTGCCGGTCCCGCGATGCCTGGGACGCAGAGGGAAGCAGGAAATGGGGAGGAGAACCCACTTCCGCCTTGCGCGTCCCTGCTCCTCACCCCGACTGCAGGTCCTGCCTCTGGATTCCTGCAGAGTGATTTTATGGAAAAAAAAAGAAGAAGAAGAAGAAAAAAAGAAAAGAAAAAAGGTCCTGTTTGTCAGTTTTCCTCCAGCAGGAACAACAGGAAGTTAGGAATGCAAATATGAGGGATCTTCAAAAAATTGCATGGAAAACAGCTATTATGAAAACACTATGCATGAATTAAAAAATCTTTTCATTCAAATAAACTTTTCTTCTGATTTAATGTTTTGAGAGTTTTTTTGAAGCGGCCTTGTAGATGAGCCGGCAAGGCCCTGAGATACCTAACGATGACCCAGGAAAGGCTCTGGGGCCCCACAGACCCCACTCTGTTCCTGCCTCCTCCACTCCCTACAGGAGGGGCGGGGAGAGGCCTTCCATCTTCTGATTCACTCCCCAAATGGCTGCAATGGCTGGGCTGACCTGAAGCCAGGAGCTACTTCAGGGTCTCCCAAGTGGGTGCAGGGGCCCAAGCATTTGGGCCATCTTCCACTGCTTTACCAAGTCATCAGCAGGGAGCTGGATTGGAAGTGGAGCAGTCAGCTCTCTAACCAGCACCCATACGGGATGCCAGCACCCCAGGCAGAAGCTTAGCCTGCTATGCCATAAGGCTGGCCACGATGCTGTGATTAAAGGAAATGGCAGTTGTCTAACTAGATGTTACATGGCAAACAGTGCACCAGCCAGATTTGTTATTGACTGAACACTTACGGCATCCTCGGTAGTAGAAGCCCTTGCTTAATAACATATTATATTATTTTAAATTAGAAATGCTGTCTTTTAAAATGTTTACTTACATATTCATTTATTTAAGGGGCAGAGACAGCGACAGAGAGACAGACACAGAGGAGAGACAGAGAGCTTCTGTCTGCTGGTCTACTCCCCAAGTGGCCACAACTGCCAAGACTGGGCCCAGCTAAAGTCAGGAGTCAAAATCCAGAATTCAGTCCAAGTGGCAGCGACTCGACCCCTTGAACCAGCACCTGCTGCCCCCCAGGGTGTGCATCAGTAGGAAGCTGGAATCAGAAGCAGTCTGGACTTGAACTCAGGGAGCTTGATAGGGCATGCCGGCGTTCTTAGTGGAATCTTAAATGCTTTGCTAAATATCCACATCCAACTCTTAGAAAATTATTTAAGGCCGGCGCCATGGCTCACTTGGCTAATCCTCCGCCTGTGGCGCCGGCACCTCGGGTTCTAGTCCCAGTTGGGGCACTGAGTATTAGTCCCAGTTGCTCCTCTTCCAGTCCAGCTCTCTGCTGTGACCCGGAAGGGCAGTGGAGGATGGGCCAAGTGCTTGGGTCCCTGCACCTGCATGGGAGACTGGGAGGAAGTACCCGGCTCCTGGTTTCGGATTGGCACAGCGCCAGCCGTAGTGGCCATTAGGGAAGTGAACCAATGGAAGGAAGACCTTTCTCTCTGTCTCTCTCTCACTGTCTATAGCTCACTGTTTGTCTCTCTCTCACTGTCTAACTCTACCTGGAAAAAAAAAAGAAAATTATTTATTTATTTGGGGGGTGCAGAATGGAGTGAGTAAGTGAGAGAGGAGAGAGAGGAGACAGATGGGCCTTCTTTTTTGATGTGTGAACATAGTCATGCAGAAGTGACAGCATTTTTATCAGTCTTTAGCAACTTGAAGTTAACATTCCAATATATTTTTATAATTCACTTTTAAAAACTGTTACTTAGTTTAAAAGGTACTTTTCATGCCAGATTTTTTTCTTGAAGAAACTAATTTGGTTTAACTTATGTGCCATAAAAACAGATTTATAATGAAAAGGTTGACACATTTAAATGTAAATTGGGTTTAATTTCAGAAAAATTAACATCATCGTCTTCAACCATAATATAGATTTGAAGGATAAATTAAAATAATTGCCTCAAAAAATGACTAGTTGGCATTTTCAGAGTATTATTCTTCTTCAGATGTTTCATATTTGGCACATCTAGGCTCGACTGGATATGATTAACTGGGATTTTAACTCCTGTCTAAAAGATCAAGCCCATTTTGCATGGAAGTGTAAGATGTAAATATATCTGGTTGAGATAGGCTCCAAATTAAGGTAATAAACAGTGAAATTATATTGTACAAGAAAACAAGCTGCATAAAAGAGGTGCTATTTTAGTGGTTTAAGTTTACTTTTGTAAACAATTCAAGAAGCAGAGAGACAGAGGCTTCCTTTGCTGGGTCACTCCCCAGGCAGCCTCAACATGCAGGAGCGGACCAGGCCAAAGCCAGCAGCTGGAAAACCAACTCAGGTCTCCTAGTGGGTGGCAGGGGTTCAAGTACTTGAGTCATCACCTGTCTGCACCAGTCATGAGCACTGGCGGCTGGAGCTGCCCTTGATGGGGACACAGGCATCTTAAGATGTTCTGAACAGTTTCCAACAAAGAAGAGCCCGGGAGCAGAGAGACCTTCACTGCTGTGTTTGATTAAACCTTTCAGGAAGAACTGACATCACTTCTTCTCAAAATGTCTTGAAAACCTGAGAGGGAAGAAAGCCTTCAAGACTTGTTCTACAAATCCAGAGCTACCTGGATTCCAAAAGCAAACAAAGACATTGCACAAAAGAAGAGAAAACTATATAGACCAGTCTCTGATGAATGTAGGTGTAAAAACTGTCAACACAATACTAGCAAATAGAATCGGAGCACATCAAACAGATAATCCATCGTGATCCAATGGGATGTATGTCAAGGATGCAAGAATGGCTCAACATACACAAACTGATAAATGTACTGGGTCACATCAACAGAATGGCAGACAAAAATCACACATTGTGGCAGCTCTTTGTCCTAGTGGTTGGGTCCTGACACCACTCTTGACTTGAACTTCCTGCTAATGTAGACCTGGGGAGGTAGTGGTGATGGCTCAAGGAGTTGGGTCCTTGCCAACCACATAGAAAATCTGGATCAAATTCCTGGCTCCTAGCTTTGGTCCCAGCTGAGAGCCACTGCAGCCATTTGGGGAGTGAACCTCTCTGACTCTCAAAAAAAAAAATGTGTTTTTAAAAAAAGAAGACCATAGGATCATTTCAATAGATGATGAAAAGGAATTCAATAAAATTAAAAAGTGTCTTTGTTATAAAAATCCCCAAAAATTAGGTATAGAAGGAACATGGCTCAATACAAAAGCGGCCACCTATGACAAAACCACAGCGAAGGCCATACTGAACGGGGAAATACTCAAACCTCTTCCTCAAAGATCAGGAACAACATAAGGATGTCGTCCACTTTTCGCCCCACTTACTACGGCACTGGAAGCCTTCCTCAGGGCAGGAAGGCAACAGAAGGAAGTAAAAGGCAACCAAAAAGCAGGAAGATAAAGTTTTACCTGCTTGTAGGCAAAATCACTTGCTATCTAGGGGCCGGCGCTGTGGCACAGCGGGTTAACACCGTGGCCTGAAGCGCCAGCATCCCACATGGGCGTCAGTTTGAGACCTGGCTCCTCTACTTTCAATCCAGCTCTCTGCTATGGCCTGGGAAAGCAGTAGAAAATGGCCCAAGTCCTTGGGCCCCTGCACCCTCGTGGAAGACCAGGAAGAAGCTCCTGGCTCCTGGCTTCGGATCAGCACAGCTCCGGTCACTGCGGCCACTTGGGAAGTGAACCAGCGGATGGAAGACCTCTCTCTCTTTTTCTCTCTGCCTCTCCTCTCTCTGTGTGTGTAACTATGATTTTCAAATAAATAAATAAATCTTAAAAAATTACTTGCTATTTAGGAAAAAAAAAAACACACAGACTCCACCAAAAACCTGATGGAACTTACAAATTTAACAGGATTTCAGGATCCAAAATCAACATATAAATATCAGCAGCTTTTTTATATACTAATAATGAAATTGCCAAGAAAGAAAAAAGCCATGCCAATTACAAGAGCTACAAAAAATTAAAATATCTAGGAATAAATCTAACCAAAGAAGTAAATGATCTCTATAAAGAATATTAGAAAACACTGATTAAAGAAACTAAAGAGGACGAGAAAACTGGAAAGCCACCCCATATCACAGGTTGGAAAAACTACTACTATTAAAATGTCCATACTGCTCAAAGCCATTTACAGACTCAGTGTAATTCCTACCAGACTACCCATGACAGTCTTCAAAGAGCTAGAAAAAAACCTATGCCAAAAACTGGAGTCACAGAAGACCCTCAAGAGCCAAAGCATTCCTAAGCCAAAAGAACAAAGCAGGAGGCGTTCTTTTTTTTTCTTTTTCTTTTTTTTTTTTTTTGACAGGCAGAGTGGACAGTGAGAGAGAGAGACAGAGAGAAAGGTCTTCCTTTGCCGTTGGTTCACCCTCCAATGGCCGCCGTGGCCGGCACGCTGTGTCTTTGTTATAAAAGACACCGCGCTCATCCGATGGCAGGAGCCAGGTGCCAGGTGCTTTTCCTGGTCTCCCATGGGGTGCAGGGCCCAAGCACTTGGGCCATCCTCCACTGCACTCCTGGGCCACAGCAGAGGGCTGGCCTGGAAGAGGGGCAACAGGGACAGAATCCGGCGCCCCGACCAGGATTAGAACCTGGTGTGCCGGCGCCACAAGGTGGAGAATTAGCCTGTTGAGCCACGGCGCAGGCAGGAGGTGTTCTAATACCTGGTTCCAAAACACCCTGCTGGGCAGCCATCTGGCCCTGCAGCTGGGCTGCTGACTGGGACACCTGCACCCCGTATCAGAGTGCCTGGGTTCAAGTCCTGTAGCCACTCCCAACTCCAGCTTCCTGCTATACACTCTGGGAGGCAGGAGGTGATGGCTCTCTGCCACCCACGTTGGAGATCGGGATTGAGTTCTTAGCCCCAGCGTCAGCCCCCTGTAGGGACCTTGGTAGGCATCTGAGAAAGTGAACCTGTAGATGGGAGCTCGCTCTCTCTCTCTCTCTCTGCTTACCTCTCAAATAAATAACATTTAAAATAAAAATGTACTACAAAGCTATAGTAACCAAAACAACAAGGCACTGGCACAAAAACAAACACACAGATGGATGGGACAACCTAAAAATAAACTCACATATGTAAAGTCAGTTGACTTTTTTTTTTTGACAGGCAGAGTGGACAGTGAGAGAGAGAGACAGAGAGAAAGGTCTTCCTTTTACTGTTGGTTCATCCCACAATGGCTTCTGCGGCCAGCGCACTGCGCTGATCCTGAGGCAAGAGCCAGGTGCTTCTCCTGGTCTCTAACGGGGTGCAGGGCCCAAGCACTTGGGCCATCCTCCACTGCACTCCTGGGCCACAGCAGAGAGCTGGCCTGGAAGAGGGGCAACCGGGACAGAATCCGGCACCCCGACCGGGACTAGAACCTGTTGTGCCGGCACCGCAAGGCGGAGGATTAGCCTATTGAGCCGTGGTGCAGGCCAAGTCAGTTGACTTTCAACAAGAGTTGAAAGAGTACACAGTGCAGAAAGGATAGTTCCTCTATAATAGTTTCACAAATAATGCTGGGAACGCTGGGCACAGAAGAAATAAATTAGACTCCTATCTCTCATCATGCATAAAAATCAACCAAACGGGGCTGGCGCTGTGGCATACCAGGTGAAAGGCCTGGCCTGAGGAGCCGGCGTCCCATATGAGCACCGGTTCTAGTCCCGGCTGCTCCTCTTCCAATCCAGCTCTCTGCTGTGGTCTGGAAAAGCAGTAGAAGATGACCCTAGTGCTTGGGCCCCTGCACCTGCGTGGAAACCCAGAGGCTCCTGTTCCCTGGCTCCTGGCTCCGGATCTGCACAGCTCTGGCCGTTGCGGCCATCTGGGGAGTGAACCAGCAGATGGAAAACCTCTCTCTCTGTCTCTGCCTCTCTCTATAACTCTGTCTTTCAAATAAATAAAATAAATCTTTAAAAAAATCAACCACAATAGATCAAAGACTTAAATGTAAGACCCAAAACTACAAAAAGTGGAGGAAACACTTCAGGACATTAGTCTGGGCAAAGACTTTGTGGATACAACCTGCAAACCCAGACAACAAAAGTCAAACGAAAAAGCTTCTGCTCAGCATAGAAATCAATGAACAGAGTGAAGAAAGAACCAACAGAATGGGGAAAAATATCTGTGAACCACTCACCCAGCCGGGGACTAACATCCAGCAGACACAAGGACCCCCACAGCTCAACAGCGTAAACCCGAACAATCCAATCAAAGCAGGCAAATGACCTGGGCAGACATTTTTCAGAAGATATTAAAAGGGCCAACAGATACATGAGAAAAAAAAGTCCGTATCCCTCATCACCAAGGAAATGCAAATCAAAACCAACATGAGATATCATCTCATTTCACCTAGAATGGCTATTATCAAAAAAACAAACCCCGGGGGGCGGGGGGCTGACATTGTCGCAGAGCGGATTAGGCTGTCACCTGCAGGGCTGGCATTCCATATGGGCAGGAGTTCCTGACCAGGCTGCTCCCTGCTGACGCTGCTGGGAAAGCAGCAGAAGGCGACCCAAAGACTTGGGCCCCTGCACACACATGGGAGACCTGGAGGAAGGTCCAGGCTTTTAGCTTTGGCTTGGCCCAGCCCTGGCTATTGTGGTTATCTGGGGAAGTGAACCAGCAGATGAAAGATCTCTCTCTCTCTCTCTCTCTCTCTCTCTCTCTCTGTAGCTCTCTACCTTTTAAAGAAATAAAGAAATCTTTTTTAAAAAATTTAAAATAGACAAAAAAATAAGTTCTTGTGAGGATGTGGAAAAAGGCGAACTCTCACACACTGTTGGTGATAATGCAAATTAGTACAAATTCCATGGAAAACCCTAGAGGGGCATCTCAAAAAATCAGAACTATAATCATCAGGAGATCCAGCAACCCCACTACTGGGTGTACGACCAAAGGAAATGAACTCAGTGCATTGGAAAATATCTGCACACTCATGTTTATTGCAGCGCTGTGCATAGCAGCCAAGATACGAACCTAAGCGTCTGTTGATAAATGGGTGGAGAATAAAGAAAATGTGGTATATATTCAGCTATGAAAAAAAGAGACTGAAATTACGCCCTCTGCAGGAACAAAGGTGGAACTTCAGCAGACTACGTTAACGACAAATACTGTTCGTTCTCATGTATATGCATGCAGAAGCTACAAAGGGGCTTTCATAAAAGCAGAGACTAGAAAAATGGTTCCCAGAGCCAGGGAAGGGAGCAGGGGACAGGGCCCTGAGAGGACAGTGAACAGGTACGGGGGCACAGGTGTGTAGGAGGATAACTTCTGATTGTGTATAATACAGTGGGATAACTGGTTGACAACAATGAACTATTTCAAGACAGCAGGGAGAGGATTTTGAATGTTCCCAGTGCAGAGAAACGATGCACACCTAAGGTGACAGACACGCTGACCGCCCCTCTCTGATCACACTGCACGCTGTACACAGGCACTGACATGCTAGACTGTACCCCATAAACACCCACAGCTACTGTAAGCCAATGCAACATGAAAAATTCCTGAAAAAAAAAGTGAACAAAACTGTCGAGCTTTAGTCGGATTCCATCAGTCCCTCTGCTGTCAGTCGGCACCACCAAATTCAATTTCTGAAATTATGACTTCATTAAAGTGCACTTATATCCTTTCCACCCAACCTTTAGACGGCGCAGGCCACAGCAGCACACGGCTCCAATGCAGCCGCGACTGAAGCTCCTTCCCAGACTCTGCCCACCGAACCAGGACTAAAGCAGAGGGCCGCGCATCGGTACCTTCACGGCGCTGTTTCATGCATCGTGATACAGTTGTCGATGCCTTCTGAGAGCTGGTACAAGGCCTGCGTGGTTGCCCGGTGCACTTTGGTGTCGGTGGACTTCAGCTAGCGCACCAGTGGGACCACCGCTCTGTATTTGCCCAAAGCCACTCTGTTCTTGCCCCACATGCAGCAGTGTGCAGTCGCTTCTGCCAGGTGCCGCCTCAATTTGTCGTTGTTCTGCAAAAAGGAAAACAAATGGGGGGGGGGGTGTTTGTGTGGTGTGTGTGTGTGTGCGCGCATGGTGACGACCCTGTGAGGTCCCTTCAGGTTTATCATGCACTGAGATTCCAGTGAGCCTGGAGAGGAGGGCTGGCTGGCCCCTGATGTTTATGACTCAAAGGGCCTGGTGTTTCTTTCGGTCGGCCAGCGGCAGATCACAGCTCCATCCCGAGTTATCTTTTCATGACCCGCATGTGCTCAGTTTCTGA
Source organism: Sylvilagus floridanus (assembly GCA_949820135.1). Lineage (NCBI taxonomy): Eukaryota > Metazoa > Chordata > Mammalia > Lagomorpha > Leporidae > Sylvilagus > Sylvilagus floridanus. The sequence goes on along the minus strand of OX463240.1, from coordinate 17,055,386 downwards.
AGGCTGACCAGGTGTCTGACATCCATCACACGCTCAAGGACAAATCACAAACCAACAAGTGGTTTAATAATAAAAATACTTAAAGAAGACTGTATATTCTTCTTAATTTTAAAAATTCATTTATTTGGGAGAGAGAAAGAGAGAGAGAGAGAGATGGGGCTGAGAAGAATTTATTTATTCGAAAGGCAGAGAGACAGACAAAGAGAGCTAAAGATCTCCCATCCTTGGATTTGTTCTCCAAATGCTTGCAATAGCCAGGGCTGGTTGGGGCTGAAGCTGGGAGCTAGAACTTAATCCAGGTCTCCAAGTGGGTGGCAGAGTCCCAAGCACTTGAGCCATCACCTGTAGCAAGGGTGCTCAACTCCAAGGGTGCTCAACAGCAGGAAGCTGGAACTAGGAGTGGATCTTGGACTTGAACCCAGGCACTCTGAGGTGGGATGCGAATGTCCCAAGCAGCAGCTAACAGTGACCCCTCTCCCTGCGTGCCCCATTATACAGTCTTAAAGGAACACTTCACTGAACGGGACTAAGCGGACTCACGCTACCCCTTCACCCTGGGACTATTTCCACATCAGTAATACGTCTTGTTTCCGGAGAAGAAGAAGACAGTACAGCAAACGCGATGGTGCGATGTGGGTCTTCCCGCTTTCCTGTCTGACTTCTTAGCACAAACCAGGTCCTCCTTTTCGTATGTGATCACCTCACGCGGTGATAAGGTGGTCGAGCGAGCGGCGCACTGCTTTGTGTGTATTCGTGGTCCTAGTCTCTTGTTTTGGGCAACAGCTTGGCTGTCCTGAACTGGCAGATGCTCTGAGGAATGAAACGTCTTCTAGATCCAGCATCCTGCCAGCGTTCGCATTTCTGCTCTACGGCTCTCCTGCCAAGCAGCAGTCCACGCTCTGCTCCAATGCCTCTGGTCACAGTGAAGCCATTGTCTCTTGATGATCTGCCCGGCTCTAGGTAAACAGTACAGGGATCCCCGGAGTCTTCCAGCTCAAGAATGCCATCGACACAGCGGCTTGCACCTGCATCTTCAGAATGACAATGGTGCTGGCTGCTGGTGAGGAAGATGCTAGCTAAGGCTTACGTAACAGTGCTTCTGTGTGCCACCACCGGCCTTGCCAGGGGCAAATGAAAAGCAGCTTCTCTTTTACAAGGCTCCCGCCCATGAATGTTTTAGTTTAAAATATGCTCGTGCATATATTAGTCTCAGAGAAGGTAAGTGAGGTGACCCAGGCTCTCCAGGAGGGGTGGATAGTAAACTTGCATGCAGATCTCTGGATTTTAAGCTCCTTGTTGATACCGCTACCCCACAATACCGGGAGACAGAATGCATTTAAGAAAACCCGTGTCACTTACTGTATTTGTCAGTTTGGATGATAAAGGGACGACTCCATGGTCTGTAATGACAGCTAGATTGTCTTGATCCTTGGCTATATTGGTAACAGCAGCAGCCAGAACTTCCTGGTTATCTGATTTCAGTAAGCTGACGATAAGTTCCAAACCACCCACAAAGGAACGAACCATTTCTCCAGCATCCTAGGTTGAGAGAAAGGTAGTAACAAAAAGAAACCTCTACTTAGGTTTTCTTAGAAAAGCAGAAAGAAATAATAAGGCTGTGAGATACACATATGACAGCAAAGAAACATTCAGTTTAGTTTGGATCTGTGTTATATATAATACACACACACATATATATATATATAATTTCTCTGTGTATGTGAATGCATATGTAAGTGAATATATTTACATATAAAACACATATGCTTACAAAATTCCATTTCAACAAATATTTGTTATGTGAAAATCATTGTGTTGGCTACTGAGGGCACAGAAGTTCATAAAATTCAGGAGCCAGGAGATTCTTCCAGGTCTCCCACATGGGTGGCAGGGGCCCAAGGACCTGGGCCATCACCTGCTGTTTCTGAGGTGCATTAGCAGGGAGCTTGATTGGAAGCAGAGCAGCCGGGACTCGAACCGGCACTCTGGTACCAGACGCTGATATTGCAAACGGTGGCTGCACCTGCTGTGCCTCACTGCTGTACCCAGTTTTGTTCTGTAGTCACCACAGACAGCGAATGGGCCAATACCGTCCCACTGCCCCTAGCAGAAGCCAGGGTTAGGTTCCTGCAGGCTTCTGGGCACATTTCCGTCACCTGATCAGTGCACAACCCTGCACGTGTGTGCTCCTCTTAGAGGACACCTTATTTCCTAGATGCTGTTAATTCAGGGACATTGAACTCACGGCCAACAGCAATGTTACACGCCGCACATCAAGCTTTTTCACTCTTAGGACTGCCAGGCAACACTTCAGCTCCATGCCTAGGACCATTTCGAGCAGTGACATAACCAATAAAAAGCACAAAAATGTTAAAAAAAAAAAAAGTGGGGGTGTGCTGCAGAGACCAGAAAATGGACACTTGTTTTCAGGGTGGCAGCCAAAAGCAGTGCCTTGTTCAGCCTCAGCTGAGAAGGTGTGTGCCGGGCAGCTTAAATCGTCCCCTCTCTGCGTGCAGCCAAGCATGTCCACGAAAGCAAGGTGAGCATTGACCGGGCGGTGACAAACGCATTTCAGCAAGTAGGCAAATCCCCAGACTGACTCCATGAACACAGCGTGACCTGTAGCCACTCTTTCTGCCGTCATGCTTTTTACAGCTGGGGGCAAGATGGGCGTGAAACACTCACAAGTACAATGAAAGGCACCAGGCGAGGAGGGGAAAAGCCCTGGGGGATGCTGGGAGGGCGAGGCATTGCGTGAGATGGATCTGAGCTGGAGCGAGCGGGGAGGCCACCTGCTGTCTAGGTCACCACACAGAGTATTAAAGTAGGGAAGGGGGCAGGGGAGCCAACGAGGCTTGGGCGGGGAGAGCCTGAAGGGTCTGATCCGGCTTAGTGAGGAGTGTGCGGTTCATTTTAAGGGCACTTGAAAGCCACTGAAGGGGTTTCAGTAGTGGGGCTGGAGGGGTAGGATTTTTACCAATTTTGTTTCTTAGAACAATCTCTTAGGACTAGAGGGTGCAGAGTCCTAGGGGAAGCAAAAATCGGTGTGGGGAATTCAGAGGTGATTACTGGTCCAGCATGGAGGTGGTGACTGTCTGGAGGTCGTGGCTTGGGGAGCACTAATGGGAGCACCCCAGTTATGGATGCGTCCATGACGACTCCTGCACTTTCGTCTCTTGGGAGGAGGAAGGGTGGTATTTGGTTTGAGGCCCTAACTTTTTAAAGTTTGATATATTCTAATTATTTGAAAGAGTGACAGAGACATAGAAACGTAGAGAGAGACACCTTGTCCACTGTTCACTCCCCAAATGCCTGCAACAGCCAGATTTGGGCCAGGCCAAAGCCAGGATGCTAGACCTCCATCCAGGTCTCCCATGTGGGTGGCAGGGACCCAAGCATTTGAGCCATCACTGGCTGCCTCCCAGAGTGCACAGTAGCAGGACGCTGGCTCAGAAGTGGAACAGAGCCATTAACCCAGGCTCTCCAACGTGGGATACAGATGTTCCAAGCAGCTTCTTAGCCACTGTGCCAGATGCCTGCCCTGAGACCTAAGCTGGATAAAGTACCTAAAGATGTGTAAGTGCAGGTACCCGGGGATCTGTTGGGTAAGAGGGTTTGGAATGCAGGAGAGGAAAGCAGGTCGGGAGTGTGGATCTGCACGTTGCCAGCGTGAAGGCTGTCGCAGAGGCAAAGGGTGTGATCTTTATAGATCACAAATCTGATCCACTGATCTCCAAATTCTCCCCTTGCAGCCTCTGCCCTTCGACTAAGCACCAAGCTCCACAACGTGGCGCACAAGCCCCTCACGGCGCACACGTGGGTTTCCTCTGCAGCCTCCCCTGCCCTGCCTTCTCTCTAACCCTATGTGAGCCAATAATCCAACTCCTGGCACTAACTATCCAAGAATGTGATTCCTGAAGTCCGGGTGGGGCCTGTAAAGATGCGTGATTTTTCTTCAGTGCTCTCCTGGTGAGTCTGGATCTCAGCCAGCGTGGGGAGTGCTGCCTTACGCACCTGTCTCTCAGGTGTCACACCCTGCGTGTGCTGTGTGCCCACATCCCATCCCTTGCAAGAGCCTGGCTGGCTACCTTCCTCTCTGCTTGGAAACGCCCACACACCCCTTGGCTGCCAGGTGAGGCCCCGTTCTCATCAGAAATCCCTTCCTGAACGTCAAGTGTGGCTCAGACAACGTCTCCTTCTGTACCAGGGCACCTCCCTCTGTCTGGCAGTGGCTCATGTGTTTTACCTTTTCCTTGAACTGGAAATTTCCAGAAGGCATTTGCCTATGCTGGTTTCTAGCAGTTAGTAGTTGCTCAATGCACCCTCACTGAGTGTGGTGTTTGTAGGCTGGAAGCTATCAAGGGAAGTTTGCACTGCAGGCATTAACAAACCAAAGGTTCTAGTAAACGGTGTAGGCAGGGTCCAGCTCATGGGCTGCCAGGCTGCAAGGTCAAGGCCAGCTCCTCAACATGGTTGCAGAGTCTCGTTCTCAAAGCAAACTTAAATACGACTTCAGACACTGCATCACAAGTCCCAATGAAGTCATAAACTTAGTTTGAGAATATTTAATGGCTGTTCTATTATTCTACAATAAGGCTTTTAATGCAAAATAATTTTTAAAAATGATTATATTGGTAATCGTATACTCTGTTGTCACTTTATCGTACCTTCCATGCATTAGGATGTGACCAAAGCAGATTACAAGTGTGCATTTATTAACCTCCAACAGCCAACAGACTTCAAAGTTAATTACCCCGAGGCAGTTAGTAGGGGCGGCTGCAACCTCAGTAAGATTTCCACGTTGTGGGTGAGCAGAAACCCCAGGGAAATGAAGAGAAAGGAATGAACAGGCAGGAGGCAATTTGACAAGTGGCAGAAGTGGGACTTGAATCCAGATCGGTCTGCTCTCCAGGCTCCTCTGCAACACTCCGATCATGTGAGCCATGTACATTCAAAAGCAAACACCATGGCTCTTTCTCAGAACTCCAGGACACTTCAGAAGAGGGCCCCAAAGCGCAACTTCTCCAGTTAAAAAGATTGTTTTATTTTACTATTTACTTTTTTGTTCATTCGAATGGCAGAGACAGAGAGATCGCCTATCTGCTGGTTCACAGCTGAAATGCCCACAGTAGGGGCTAGACCAGGCCAAAGCCAGAACCCAGAGCTCCACCTGAGTCTCCCAGGTGTGGCAGGGACTCAAGTACTTAGGCCATCACCCAGGTCACGCAGGGTGCACACCCTCAGAAAGCTGGAATCAGAAGCAGGGATCAGAAGCAGAGTGGAGGCTTGAACCCCGGCACTCGGATATGGGATACAAGCATCCGAAGTCTTAACTGCCATGCCGAAAGCCTCGCCCCAGTTTTTCGAGGTGATTTTATTGGCGTCAATGACCTAATGCATTTTTCAATTTTAAAATTGCAGAACAATTTTTTTTTCTCAAGAAAAACTGGAGGGATTATGGAAAGATGATAGCGGCAAAGTTTTCAAATCTCCTTAGTTACGGAACAACTAGGACAGCAAAACAGAAAACACGAGGGCCAATGTACACAACAAAGCAACAAGGTATCCACAATGGTGCCCACAGCACAAACAGGCTGGCACAAAGTGCCAACCCCAGAGGGAGGGCAGAGGCGCCTGGGGAGGCCCTGAAGGCCCAGCCACAGCAGCAGAACTGAGAGTAGACTTTTCAGCTACTGCTTTTTTAAAAAAAAAAATATGTATTTATTTATTTTAAAGACAGAGTGACTAAGAGAGGGGTAGAGACAGAGAGATCTTCCATCCACTGGTTCACTCCCCAAATGGCTGCAATAGCTCAGCCTGGGCCAGATCCAAGTTAGCAGCCCAGAACACCATCCTGGTCCGCCATGTGGGTGCAGGGGCCCAAGCACTTGGGCCATCTTCCACTGCCTTCCCGGGGGCATTAGCAGGGAGCTGACAAAACAGCAGGGCAACTGGTGGCTTAGCCCGCTGTGCCACAACACCTGCTTCTCTGGCTGGGATTCATGGTCACAGCCATCAGCACAGGTCTTAATGGTGCAGGAACATTCTATAGGTCTGAGTCCCGACAGCTTTTACAAAACAAAGCCCCCTCTAGCACAAAGGCCTGGTTGGCAGAGAAAACTACCGGGGGTTGCATCCAAATGGAGCAGGGCGGGGCCCCTGGGATGAAGGAAGAGAGGGGCTGGGTGAACAGAGAGGAGGGCAGCAGAGAGGCCACGGTGGTGAACAAAGGCTATGGGTCCTGGCCACGCCTCCCTTCTAAGAGGCCAGGAGAACTCCAAGCAGAATGAAGACTATAGCAACTTCCGTAAGGGGTGATGGATGATAAGAACTAGAACTACGGAGAAGACTGAGCAGAATAACACCCTCACAGACGACGCGTGTCGGGGAGACAGACCTGCCTGGCTGCAAAACAGACAACAGTGGCAAAAGGAGAGAGAGAGAAATCCTGAGAGTAAGGAAAGGAACACACTGCTTAGAGAGGTTAAAGTTTATAAATTAGGTAATCTGTTAAGAAAAAAACAAAGACATCCTCAAAGAATTAGTAGTGGAAAAAAAATTTTTTTTTTTTGGGAAATGAGAAAGCTAGAAGGAATGCAAGAATAAAGAGATAGATGGGGGAGGATCTCTGTAAATAAATAAAGATTTGAACACTGTAAAATGAAGGACTGGGGTCGGTGCTATGGCGCAGCAGGTTAACTCCCTGGCCTGAGGTGCTGGTATCCCATATGGGCGCCGGTTCAAGACCCAGCTGCTCTACTTCCAATCCAGCTCTCTGCTATGGCCAGGGAAAGCAGTAGAAGATGGCTCAAGTCCTTGGGCCTCTGCACCCACATGGGAGACCCAGAAGAAGCTCCTGGCTCCTGGCTTCAAACTGGTGCAGCTCCGGCCGTTGCGGCTAATTGGGGAGTGAACCAGCGGATAGAAGACCTCTCTCTGTCGATACCTCTCTCTGTAATTCTGTCTTTCAAATAAATTAAATAAATCTTTTTTTTAAAAAAAAAAAAAGATGGACAAAGAGTTCATGAAAAAATTCAGGGGTTTAAAAGGGCAGGGAAGACGGAACACATGGAGAGGAGTCTCTGAGAAGAAAAACAAGTACAAGAGAGCAAATTAAAAAAAAAAGAAGAAGATAATTTGAGAAAATTCTCTACTGAAATAGAGCCTGAGCAGATATAATATATACCTGGGAAAACTGAGAACATACAAACAAAACTAAACATTCTGGTACAACTGTTGGCCTATTTAATAAAAAAAAAAAAAAAGCATTTTGGTCATCCAAGCAAAAAGACCAATTCATTTGTAAGGGAAAGAATTATCGCCAGACCGTTCAACAGCTATGTTTTATGATCTACTCAAAGAGAGAAAATGCCAATCAAGCTTCTAATTTTAAGCCAAAATGACCTTCCAAGTGTCAGACTCTGTCAGCCATTCCTGGGGAATGAAGCTCAGAAGGCCATTCCTGGGGGACGGCCTTGAGAGTGAAGGTCAGACCTCCACAAAAGGACCGCTCATTTCTTAAAGTCCCTGTGGGCTTCATTCCCTTTGGGACAATGTCTAAATCATTCACATGACAGCCAAGTCCTGGCCCAACCTGGCTCAACCCCCCTCTCGTCTTATTTCCCAGTAGTCTCTTTCGCATAAGCCGTACCCCAGTTCCTTACTGAGGGGGGCCCCTTAGGCCAGTGAGGTCTGAGATGATGCCTCCCAGGGATCTTCTAGGAAAGTTTCCCAGTTTGTAAGAAGGACTCACACAGACCACGCTGGGAATGGCAGAAACAGGAAGCTCCCGGGAAAGAGCCTGGGGCCTTGATGGTACTGTGAGACCGCTCCACAAGCGCACCCTAAAATCTGATTTACGGGTAAAGGCCTCCCTGGTCCTGTGTTCATTGCATTGTGATGATTCTCCTCTGCGTCCCTCCTCCATTAATTTGTGACTTCTTCAAGAACAGAGACACCCACAGTCTTGTTCTTTGATTCTCACTTGGAGGACAGGCTGCATGGAGCACATTTTTACCAAATGTCTGTTGAGTTATAAAAAAAAATGAAATAAAAATATTTAAGATACCTAGCCCCAGTCACCAACACCGAAAAGAAGAAACACAAAGGCCGGCGCCGTGGCTCAACAGGCTAATCCTCCGCCTTGCGGCGCCGGCACACCGGGTTCTAGTCCCGGTCGGGGCGCTGGATTCTGTCCCGGTTGCCCCTCTTCCAAGGCCAGCCCTCTGCTGTGGCCCAGGAGTGCAGTGGAGGATGGCCCAGGTGCTTGGGCCCTGCACCCCATGGGAGACCAGGAAAAGCACCTGGCTCCTGCCTTCGGATCAGTGCCACGGCAGCCATTGGAGGGCTCTGTACGAGGGAGTACGGTGAGTAGGCTTGTTTGAACAGGCCAAGTATCAAACCAGTGTCGCTCTTTGAGAGTCAACCCCGCTGAGACTAAGGACTCCAGGTTCTCTCACTGCCCATCCGTGGAGACACAGCAGTGGGGCCGCACTGGGAAAAGGGACAAAAGTGCGCATATCTGCTTCCGGTCCAAGGACTTCCTAAGGTGCCTCGCAGGAGATGCTGGGAGCCAAGGGCTCAGTGAGATCCTGGGCCCGGCTCACCAAGGTCTTGTGAGGTTTACAGCCTATGGGAGGGCAGCATGGTAGACTCGGGAGCCTCCAGGACTCTCCAAAGCTTGCTGACGTGTTGTGAAGGTGACATTTCTTTCTTTTCTTTTTTTTTTGTTCTTTTTTAGGCGTAAAGATTTTAAACATATGACGTCTTGCCTCACATGGAAAGGGAGACAGTATATTTGAGGATGGAAAAAGTAATTACTCTGCCAAAATTGTCTTTTGCTAATGCTAAACGACTGGGCAAATTCACCACATTTTCCACCTTCTCACATACCTCAAAAATGAGCCGGGGCCAATTTCACCACTGGTACGATATTGGTTCTGCACAATTCAAACGTGGATCTGTAGTGGGTAAGAAGCGCCTTTTTTTTTTTTTTTTTTTTTGCAGTTTCTAAAGGATTTCTCTGAATGTTATCTCACATGATCCCGACAGCGCTGCCTTAAGGAGGGATGGCATCCTCATTTTATAGTCACAACAGCTCAAAGTTCATGAACGGGCAGTGATAAAACTAAAAGCTAACCTTGGTCTGACTGCCCAGTCTCTCGTTTAGTATTGCTTCGCTATCCATCGCGCGCTAAGCCTTGAGAGCACCCACAATTGTATTTATGATAACCCAAAGAACCTTCATGATGGAGGGGATGAAAAATCCCAAAAGAGAGGAAGTTGCTCTGCCAGTGTCACTTCCTGAGACAAACAAAAAGAGTCACACCGAGAGAGAGGCTATGAAACACCTTCATCGTGCTACTAAAGGGAGGCTTGAAGCAGTAGGAAAAGATGTCACGCACAAATTAAAATCGAGTAGAATACACAAATAAGATGAAAAAACTACAAAATGGGAAAAGAAATGGCATTGGGTTAAAACTTAACTAAGAGGAAAATATTAAGACATTATTTACAGATTAATGAATAAAACAGAAAGCTGGGTGTTTTGGCTTACAGCAATTAAATTAATGGGTATGAAATTCCTTCTCTTGCCTCCAGCAAAAAGAACTGGCCGTCTTCTGGTGAGGTGAAACCTACATCAGGCGACTTGAAGGCGCAAGGCAAGCAGCGCAGGAGTTAAGAGAAAGATTGTAACCTGAGTTACTGGACAAAACTGCTCTGTGTCGTGTACACAGAGCGAGCGGATGATGCAAAAGACGGCGCTTGAAAACGTTTTTAAAATAGCACGTTGCACTTAAAATTTTTCAAAAATCCTACGTTCACATTAGAATAGCGTGCCAGAGGAAACCAAAACTGAAGGCAAATTGTGCCCTAGAAGTGTACTCAGCGAGATCAAATCCTTTTAAAAGCCTCAGCAGCACCTCTACAGATGCAAGGAGAACAGAGAGTTTGTTTGTGCTGCTGTTTCACAGTAGGATCCCATGCTGCTCCTTGGAATCCCGCGGCTTCGCAAACATCACTGCGGAGTTAGAATGACCTCACCCTCTCAAAGCATAAGCTCTCTAAAAATCAAAATCACAATATCAATGATTTCCCCCCTTCGCTTACGAATGCAAAGAAAAATACAGTAGATTTTGGATAACAGAAATGAGTTTAGAATCACATAGCGAAAAGGAAAAAAAAAAAAAGGGTAGATTTATTCAACTGGATCGCCCAAAAAAGAAAGCAAATTCCATAGTTCTAATTTCTCTACTTCCCTGAGCCTAACTCAAGACGTTTTGCTTAAACATTACAGACAACTGTGGTTTTTCCATTTGACCGTGCCCGTGCGAATCCTGTGTGAGATGTAGTATTCCATTAATGAGGACGCCCGGATGGTGAGGCACACTTGTGTGTCCGGAGGCTTGCTGAGTTAATTACATGACATTCTCAACCAGTGACGTATGGGAAAGAAGTTTGTAACCAGTACAAGGTGCTAAACAAAATGAGCAGTATTTACATGAAACAGCTAGTAGTTATAAATCTATGTAATGCATGCATGGATATACGTTTATATCATCTAATGCATATTCTATATATGCAGGTCTGGATTGAGTAACCCATTGATGAAGGGCAGTAAAACAGTGTCCTGTTCAGAGGTAGGCAGATGCTTCTCAACAGTGAGCTGCGTGGATGACCCTAAGAACACCTGAAACCAGGGTGATGCTAGAAAACAGATCTAACCAAGTGCAGTTCTCCAGTCTGTAAAGAGACCCCTTCCCCACAGTTTACTTGGTAAGCCTGTTACTCCCCACCTTCCCATGTGGTTAGCATCCCAATTCATGTGGAACAAGCCTTCCTGATATTTGAAGGCAGCTGTCTGATCTCCCTCTGCTGTGTACCTTTGGCCAACTCTCGCAGTAAATGGTCTTCACAGATCTCAGATCCTATTCATCCAAGTTTCCCCCAAAACCTGCCAACAGCGGGGTGCAGAGGGGTCTTTTCCTCCAGGATCCGGACACCATACTTTTAGCGCAGCTAACTGTGTGTGCTGTTACAGCAGTCACTTAGCTCTGTGTGTCCACAGTGAGCTTTTTAAAAAATTATTACTTGTTGGACAGATAGAGTTAGACAGTGAGAGAGAGAGAGAGAGAGAGAGAGAGAGAGAGAGAGAGAGAGAGAAAGGTCCTCCTTCCGTTGGTTCACCCTCCAAATGCCCACTACGGCGAGAGCTATGCCAATCTGAAGCCAGGAGCCAGGTGCTTCTCCTGGTCTCCCATGCAGGTGCAGGAGCCCAAGCACTTGGGCCATCCTCCACTGCCCTCCTGGGCCACAGCAGAGAGCTGCACTGGAAGAGGAGCAACCGGGACTAGAACCCGGCGCCCATATGGGATGCCGGTGCCACAACGCTGGCCCCGGACAGTGAGCTTTGAAGTCAGCTGAAATCCCTGTACCTTTCACACGTGAGCTGCCATGCAGCTGGAACTGCCCTGTCCTGCACTGATGGATGTCCAGCTGTCCCTTGGTGCATTCATTGGATGCAACAATTTTCCTATAGAGATAAGCTTTCAGATGTAATAGATACACTTATTTCTTTTTTAAAAAGATTTTTTTATTTATTATTTGAAAGAGTTACACAGAGAGAGAAGGAGAAGCAGAAAGAGAGAGAAGTCTTCCAATCACTGGTTCACTCCCCAATTGGCTGCACTGGCTGGAGCTGTGCCGATCCGAAGTCAGGAGCCAGGAGTTTCTTCTAGGTCTCCCATGTGGGTGCAGGGCCCAAGGAATTGGACCATCTTCTACTGCTTTCTCAGGCCATAGCAGAGGGCTGCATTGGAAGTAGAGTAGCCAGGACTTGAACTGGCGCCCATATAGGATGCTGGCACTGCAGGTGGTAGCTTTAGCCACTACACCATAGAGCTGGCCCCAGATGTACTTATTTCTATGTAATACTTACAGAAACCAAGTGAGCCATCTATTTATTTTTGAAGTACATCACTTATCCAAGCCTTTTGGCTCCTTTAATTCCTTCAGGAGGCAGAAAATATATTGCACATGCAATGACCTGGGGCATTTTCAAACTTCTCCTGCTCAAGTGTATGGTGTGAATGTTTACGTCCCACCGAAAGTCACTTTTGTGGAAAGCCAATCACCAATGTGGTACTGTAACACGTGGAGTCTTCTTCAGTGGATCAAATCATGAAAGCAAATATCCAGTGAACGAGATTAATTTCTGTTCTTCATAGATGTATTAAATACCCAGTCTGTGCTATTTTTTTTTATAACCGCACAGATGAATTGAGACAGCTAAGTTGCATCCAATACCAACTAAGTAAAAATGTTTGGTGGTGAAGCCAGCGTCATGAAGATTTCCCGCTGCTTCCACCCTTTGGGAACCACTGTGCTCAGAGTTTAAGTCCCACCTTGAGTGAGTGAGAACACCTGGGCTCTACCATGATCAGTGCGGCTTTCAACCAGGAACTTCTCTAAGCTTCAACTCCAACATCTGTAAAATGCAGCTGATAATAATACCTACTTCCTGATGCCATTAAAAATAGACGTTCTGGTGTTCTATTGCAAAGTAGGGTAGCTAGAGATGACAATTTTATATATATATATATATATACACACACACACACACACACACACACACACATATGTTTCTTAAAAATGACACATATGGGGGTGGCGCTCTGGCATAGTGGGTTATGCACCCACCTGTGGCGCCGGCATCCTATTTGGGTGTCAGTTCGAGTCCCGGCTGCTCCACATCTGATCCAGCTCTCTGCTATGGCCTGGGAAAGCAGCAGAAGATGGCTCAAGTGCTTGGGCCTCTGCGCTCACGTGGGAGACCCGGAAGAAGCTCCTGGCTCCTGGATTGGCTCAGCTCTGGCTGTTGCAGCCATTTGGAGAGTGAACTCGCAGATGGAAAACCTTTCTCTCTCTTCCTCTGTCTGTAATTTTACCTCTCAAGTAAATAAATAAATCTTCAAAAAAAATGACACATATAAAGCCTATGCTAAGGTGCCTGCCATGTGATATTATACCTGTTTTCAGTGTTTTTAAAAACTACTTTGGGGCCAGCAGTGCTGGCACAGCAGGTTAAAGCCCTGGCCTGAAGCTCTGGCATCCCAAATGGGTGCCGGTTCTAGTCCCGGTTGCTCCTCTTCTGCTCCAGCTCTCTACTATGGCCTGGGAAAGCAGTGGAAGATGGCCCAAGTCCTTGGGGCCCTGCACCTGCATGTGAGACCTGGAAGAAGCTTCTGGCTCCTGACTTTGGATTGGCTCAGCTCTGGCCATTATGGCCATTTGGGGAGTGAACCAGTAGATGGTAGACCTCTCTATGTCTCTACCCTTCTCTGTAACTCTGTCTTTCAAATAAATAAAATAAATCTTTTAAAAAATATTTTGAGAATATATTTTTATTAATAGTTTGCATAATCAAACTATCAATCTCATGGATTACCCCTTGAAATTAGTTGCACATCTCATTCACTCTTAAGAATGTGTTCAGTATACATAACGTGGGTAGCAACAAGCATTCTAGACTCAAAGCTGTTTTAAAATCTAAAGAAGAATGAGTTGGCAAAAATACATTTTGACTGTTTTCCTTCATTGATTCATTTGGAAAATTAGAAGCCTCCCAAATATAAGGTGTTATGTTTCTGTTTTATGTTGTGGGATCTGAAAGTAATTGAGACAGGAGTCAGTGTTTTTCAGCCCTGGTTTCCCACCATAATCACCTGGGCTGATAGTTTAGAAATCTGGGGCCGGCGCTGTGGCTCACTTGGCTAATCCTCCACCTGCAATACCGGCATCCCATATGGGCGCCGGGTTCTGGTCCCGGTTGCTCCTCTTCTAGTCCAGCTCTGCTGTGGCCCAGGAGGGCAGTGGAGGATGACCCAAGTGCTTGGGCTCCTGCACCTGCATGGGAGACCAGGAGGAAGCACCTGGCTCCTGGCTTTGAATTGGCGTGGTTCCAGCCGTAGCGGCCATTTGGAGGGTGAACCAATGGAAGGAGGACCTTTCTCTCTGTCTCGCCCTCTCACTGTCTAACTTCACCTACCAAATCAATTAAAAAAAATAAATCTCGGCCGGCGCCGTGGCTCAACAGGCTAATCCTCTGCCTTGCGGCACCGGCACACCGGGTTCTAGTCCCGGTCGGGGCGCCGGATTCTGTCCCGGTTGCCCCTCTTCCAGGCCAGCCCTCTGCTGTGGCCCGGGAGTGCAGTGGAGGATGGCCCAAGTGCTTGGGCCCTGCACCCCATGGGAGACCAGGAAAAAGCACCTAGCACCTGGCTCCTGCCATCGGATGAGCGTGGTGCGCCAGCCGCAGCGCGCCGACCGCGGCAGCCATTGGAGGGTGAACCAACGGCAAAGGAAGACCTTTCTCTCTGTCTCTCTCTCTCACTGTCCACTCTGCCTGTCAAAAAAAAAAAATAAATAAATCTTCACACCCAGGTGTGAATCCCAATGCCATAGATTTATTTGAACAGGGCTAGAATGTGCAGCTAGTGTGGAGAATCACCTCTCTGGATAATTACCAAAGCATGATGCTATTACTTCCAAAATTACAGCATCTGTGTCAAAGTGCCTATGTGCCTATGTTCAGTTTTAGACAGAGGAACACATCTGGAATGATGGGGTAGGAACCTCCAAAAAATCTGATCCCCATAGCAACAAGAATGCATAAAATTTGGCAAAATAACCTCTTATCAGAACTCTCGAATTGAATGAAAGGCTCACTTCTATTTAAAAGAACTGGCTGGATCTCAGTAAGAACAGTGAGCTTTGTGGCATTCTCATTTTTCCTGTTCCCAATTGCCTCTTCCCAGCTCCATAGCAGCCTTGAAACCCAGAATCCTTGCGTCCACGGTGTCTGGGAACATCTTCAGCATTGTGACCACAGGAATGACAGAATGGATATGGGCCTTCCCCAAAAGCCTCATTTTCCAAGAGACTATTTGATCTATAAGGCAACTCCTGGGAAAAGCACCATTTACAAAGCTTGCTTTTGGTTGAGCTCAGAGCTTGCTCAATGAGGAAAGCCCTATCCTTACAGCCCTTTCATTAAAATAAAATTTAAAAAAATCAGTGGCAATTATCTAACACTAACGTGACCTGAGGTGGTTCATGCCTGCTGGGACAAACAAGAGGTGGGCCAAAAAAAATTATAAAGAAAATACTGGCAATGAGCTGTTTATGGAGAGCTTTGCAAAACCTCAACAAGTTCCCGAAGATCTGAAATGCCACAGACGTGTGCAGGGCTGGGGGGGCGTGCCCAGCAAACACCCATCTGAGAAGGCCCTGATTTCTCACCTGCTGCTGACCTTGAGGCTCTGTCAGGGCAGAAATGAAGTCTAGGAGCTGCAATGTGCCACAGTGCTGAGTGGGGGCCACGTGTGCAGAGCCCCTCAGCCGAGGGTGGGGGACTTCAGCGTGCTAGGCATTTAATGTCAACGCATTAGCCAGCCAATAATCTAACTAAGCAGAGACCCCAGGAGCCACATGACGAAGAACATGTTACTCAGAGAACTGTCCACGCAGGTCAGTAAGAAACCATCAAGAGCAAAGTAAGACAAGCAGCAGCTAACACAGCCCTGGGAAGGGAGAAGTCCAGTTTCTAAAGTTTTCACATTTTATTATTTTCAATATTGGTTTTTACAAACATGTGAGACATTCAAAGAACAAGAACAGCACACCTCAAAATTCACCCAGGATCAGAACCTAAGGCAGCCTTTTCAATCTTAGACTTATTGGACAAAGACTTTTAATCAGCTGTCATAAGGATGTACAAGAAACTAAAGGAATCCATGCCCACACAATCAAGGTTCATTTACAATGTCTCGGGAAATAGCCACCGTCAGTAGAGATTTGAATTGTGTTTAAAGAGAGAATGAAGTGAGTGGAAATCCTCAGGTTGAAAATTTCAGTTCAGTAGAATGTACAGTAACTGACATGGAAAATTCCATAGATGGCCTCCACGGCAGGTGTGAACAAGAGGAGACTCAGTGAACATGCAGCTGGGTCCATCCAGGTTATTCTGTCGAGGACCCACAAAATGAATAAATAAACATAGCCTCAAGGACCTGGGAACAATGAGGTTCCACCTCACCCCAGTTAGAATGGCTTTCATATAGAAATCAACAAACGACAAACACTGGCAAGGATGTGCGGAAAATATCCCCTAATCCACTGCTGGTGGGAATGTAAACCGACAGAACCACTATGGAAGTCAGTTTGCATATTCCTCAGAAATCTGAATATAGACCCATCATATGACCAGCCATCCCACTCCTGGGAATTTACCCAAGGGAACAGAAATCTGCAAAAAAAAAAAAAAAAAAAAGAGTTATCTGCACCCCTATGTTTATTGCAGCTTAATTCACAATGGCTAAGACAGGGAATCAACCTAAATGCCCGTCAACTGAAGACTGGATAAAGAAATGATAGGATATGCACACCATGGAATACTACACAGCAGTAAAAAAAAAAAAAATGAAATCCGGTCATTTGCAACAAAATGGATCAATCTAGAAAACATCATACTTAGTGAAATAAGCCAGTCCCAAAGGGACAAACATGTTCTTCCCTATCTGTGATAACTAATAGAGCACCTAAAAGGAAATCTGTAAAAGTGAAACTGACACTTTGAGAAGCAATGACTTGAACAGTGCTTGTGTTGACTGTTGAGGAACAGTTTTTTTATTTATTTTTTTTCTTAATGGAGAATGGGACTGGAAATAAGAGAGGGAGGAGGGGTGGGGTGGGAGTGGACGTGGGAGGGCGGGTATAGTAGGAATAATCACTATATTCCTAAAGTTGTACTTAGGAAATTTGTACTCACTAAATAAAAATTTTCTTTGGGAAAAAAAAAACAAGACCTGTGGGACACTATCAAGTACACCAATATACATGTACCAGAGTTATGGAAAAAGAGAAAAAAGCAGAATGAATATTTGAAGAAATAATGGCAAAAAGCTTCCCACGCGTGATGTAAAACTTTTATCTGTCTATCCAATTATCTTGGCAAATTTCAGATAGGATAAAGTCAAAGAGACCCACACTTAGACATACCATAGTCAAACTGTTGAAAGACAAAGAAAGGATTTTAAAAGTTGCAAGATGAACTTATTTATACAAGGAACCTCTCTAAGATCAACAACTGATTTCTTATCAGAAAATATGGTGATGGTAGATTTGGAAACTTTAGACCCGATGCCTTCCCACAGAAACATTAAACAGCCACAGACTGGTTCCAATGATTTCACAGGAGCTCTGGAAGCCACTCCAGAGATCGACAGCAAAAGCGCAAGTGCCAAACCAAGAAAAAGCCACATTGAGGACATCGGGAAAGTTCCTTATATTTGTTCCACCTCTTCTCTAGCACAGCATGGTACATTCAAAAAGCGTAACTTCAACTGTAATTCGCCTCCAGTCAAAGGGGCAGAGTAGACATTGTTTTTGCAATGTTCTGAGCTGCTCTCGGGCTTCTGTCTGACTTGGCTCACTGAGGCCGAGACAGGACACTCTGGACGAGCCAGGCCGTCAGACAGCAGAAGTTGCACGAGTCACTGGCAAGCTCTGTGGCACGTGAAGCTACATGAGCGTGCCGATTACACACACCTGCTGCTGAGAGATGGCACGCAGAGAACACAACACGGCATCTGAGACCCCAGGAAGAAGACAGGGTGAGACTCTTTTGGAAATGAAAATATTTACAAGCAGTCGTGTGTATGGAGAAAATTTAACACTACGCACACAGACATGCACAGAGACAAATAGAATGCATGTTCAGGAAAAAAAAAACAAAAAGCCATGTGAGAAAACCTATGCTTTCAGCACAGGTTGACCCTGAGACTCAGGAACAGTTAACAATTCTAGGTCTTGCAAGCCAATCTGAAAAATTTGGGAGAGGTGAATGTTCCTTCAGACGCTTCAGGTTCAACAAAAGTTCTCAAGACATATGAAGAAATGGGAAAGTACTGCTCATTTAAAGAAACAAAATGATTTCTCATAACCCACATTTACAAAGACATGTGCACCAGATTTACTAGACAAAGGTTCTGAAATGAGTGTCCTAAGCATATTCAGAAAGCTGAAGGAAAACTGCAAAGAGCCCCCCAAAATCAGGAAAATAATACATGGACAAAATGAGGGTATCAACAAGAAGATGACATTACAGATAGAAACCAGAGATTCTGGAGGTGAAAAGCACAAGAACTGAATTGAAAGGTTTACTGGAGGGACATAAAAGCAGCCTCAGACAGCCAGAGTGGGGAAGGGACGGGGTGGGGTGGGGTGGGGGAATCAGTGACTAAGAACATAGGCAATTTGAAGTTGTCAAGCCAGAGGAGAAAAAAAACAAAACAATGAGAGAAAGGGACAGAAAGCTTAGAAGAAACAATAACTGAAACGGTTCAAAACTGAGGGAAAGACATGGATATACAAATCCAAGAGGTCCAACGAACTCCAAGTGGGACGTGTGCGCAGAGCCCCACACCAAGGCATGCTGCACTCAAACTCCTGGAAGACACAGACAGACAGGAAAGCAACATCTCATGTACAGCACATCTCCAACACGAATATCAGTCGGTTTTTCCACAGAAGCTTTGCAGGCCAGAAGATGGTGAGAGGGTGTATTTAAACTGCTGACTACAAATGCTCTATCTGGCAAAAGTGTAATCAAGAGTGAGGGGGAAATTTAGATTATGCCAAGGAAAACAAAAAACTGAGGTAACCACTACACCTGCTATGTAGGAGATGCTACAGGGAGTCCTACAGGTTGAATGAAAGGGTTTTGGGCAGTGACCCAAAGTTACAGAAGAAACAAAGTTCTCTGGGGAAAATAACTAGATAGACAAATGCAAATCACACATTAGAGCAATTTTTAAACTCTACACTTTATTTTCTGCAGGGTTTAAAAGACATGCACAAAATAATTAGAAATACAGCGGTACGGCCGGCGCCGTGGCTCAACAGGCTAATCCTCCGCCTTGCGGCGCCGGCACACCAGGTTCTAGTCCCGGTCGGGGCGCCGGATTCTGTCCCGGTTGCCCCTCTTCCAGGCCAGCCCTCTGCTGTGGCCCAGGAGTGCAGTGGAGGATGGCCCAGGTGCTTGGGCCCTGCACCCCATGGGAGACCAGGAAAAGCACCTGGCTCCTGCCATCGGAGGAGCGCGGTGCTCCGGCCGCAGCGCGCCGTCCGCGGCGGCCATTGGAGGGTGAACCAACGGCAAAAGGAAGACCTTTCTGTCTGTCTCTCTCTCTCTCACTGTCCACTCTGCCTATCAAAAAAAAAAAAAAAAAAAAAGAAAAAAGAAATACAGCGGTACTTTCAAAAATTCATAGAAGAATGGAATTAAGGGGTCGGCATATCAAGTAATGCTGCTTCGTGAGACAGCAGCATCTCATATGAGTCCCAGCTGCTCCACTTCTCATCTAGCTCCCTGCTAATGTGCCTGGGAAGACAGCGGATATAGGCCTAAGTGCTGGGACCCTTGCACCCACAGGGGACACGTGGAAAAAGGTCCTGGTTTCTGGCTTCAGATGGACTCAGCTCTGGGCATGGCAGCCATCTGGAGAGTGAACCAGTAGATGGACGACCATTCTCTCTCTCTTAACTTCACTGTCACTCTGCCTTTCCAATAATTAAATCTGTTTGTTTTAAAGATTAGTAGTTTATTTTGGTAAAATAAAGTTTGAAATCCCTGCAGATTTTCCATAATATGAATTTTTCATAAACTTTCAAAAAGTCCCTCATATATGTACAATATAAAAAGATGTAATTTGAGACATCAACAACATAAGCTATGTGAGGGAAGGGGGACGTGAATTTGCATGCATTTGAAATTAAGTTACTACCAATTTAAGACAGACTGCCATAACTTTAGGTTATTACAGATAATCCCCACGGTAACCACCAAAAGAAATCTATAAAACAGACACCAAAGGAAATGAGAAAAAAATTAAAAATGAGGGGCCAGCACCATGGCTCACTTGGTTAATCCTCTGCCTGCGGCACCAGCATCCCATATGGGTGCTGGGTTCTAGTCCTGGTTGCTCCTCTTCCAGTCCAGCTCTCTGCTGTGGCCTGGGAGGGCAGTGGAGGATGGCCCAAGTCCTTGGGCCCTGCACCCGCATGGGAGACCAGGAGAAGCACCTGGCTCCTGGCTTCGGATCAGCACAGCGTTGGCTGTGGCAGCCACTTGGGGAGTGAACCAATGGAAGGAGGACCTTCCTCTCTGTCTCTCTCTCTCTCACTGTCTATAACTCTGTCAAATAAGTAAAAAAAATTATTAAAAAAAGAAAACAAAAAATGAGTCCCCATCAAAAATCAACTAAATGTAGAGGCAGTAATCAAGGAACTGAGAGACAAGACAATTGTGAAACACAGAGAAATAAAAATGACAATGTTGTAAAAGGTGGTGATTATCAGTGACTACTTTAAATATAAATGCAGTAAACTCCCTAATCAAAAGACATAGACTGGAAGAATGGACAAAAAAATCATCATCCAACAACTTGCTGTCTACAGGAATGCCACTGGAGATCTAGGACATACATAGGCTTCAAATGAGAGGACGGGAAAACACAGCCCATGCAATTAGGAATCAAAGAAAGCAGGTATAGCCATAATAATACCAGACAAAATTGATTTCAAGTAAAAAAAAATTGCAAGAGACAAAGACATTAAAGACTGTTAATAGAGTCAAATAGATATAATTACACACACACACACACACACACAGATACCAGTGCTCCAAATTATATGCAGTGGAGAAACACTGACAGAACCGAAGGGAGAAACAGGTAGTCCCATGTAAGAGTTGCAGGGGTCTTCCACATCCCACTTTTAAACATGAACACAACAGTGAGAGAGAAGACAACTTAGGAAACAGAGGACTTGAACAACACTGTAGACCAACTGGACCTGACATATCCAAAACCCTCCACCTGGCAATGGCAAGATACACAATTTTCTCAAGAGTCCATTCAACATTCTCCAAGATAGACCATATATTAGGGTGAAAAACAGGTCTGAAAATTGTTTTTAAAAGACTGAAGTCATTCAAAGGACCTTTTCCAAAGACAACAGAATGAAACCACGAATCTACTCCAGAAGCAAAATTGGAAAATGCACAAATATGTGGAAATCAAATAACACACTTACAAGTATGAACAACTACTGATTCAAAGAAGAAATTACAATGAAAACAGAAAAACAACATAGAAAGCTACAAAAAACCAAGGAGTTGGTTATTTAAGAAGATCTACAAAACTGGCAGGCCTTTCGCTAGACTAAGAAAAAGGGGGGGATTCAAATAACTAAAATCAGAAGTTAAACAAGGAACATTACAACCAATTTCACAGAAATTAAGGATTGTAGAAGAATACTATGAGCAATGGTGTACTAACAAACTGGATAACCTGGGTGAAATGGGGAAATTCCTAGACACATACAACCTACCAAGACTGAGCCATGAGGAAACAGAAAATATGAACATACCTAAATGAATATGCAGGTTGAAACAGTAATCAAAATCTTCCAAACAAACAGAAGCCCCAGGCCAGCTGGCTTCACCAGTGAATTCTACCAAGCATTCCAAGAAGAATGAACATAGATGCTCCTCAAATTCTTCCTAGGAATTGAAGACGAGGTAACACTCTCAAATTCATTCACTGTATAAGACCACCATTATCCTGGTAACAAAGCCAAAGGTTCTACTACACTATAGAAACAAGGGAGAAAACGACAGATAAATATCCCTTGTGATTATTGATGTGAAAATGCACATCAAAATACTAGTGAACCAAATTCAACAACAATATCAAATGGATATATGCTACGACAAAGTAAAATCGACTCCTGGAATACAAGGATGGTTCAAGATACAAAAACGAACGGGCATAATTCATCATGTTCACAAACATAAAACCAGCACCTCTCAATTGATACAGTAAAAGCATGTGGCAAGATTTATTACCCTGTCATGATTAAGAGGCAGGGGGAAGCTCAACAAACTAGAAATAAAAAAGAAAGCTATGTTAAAATAATTTGAAAACCCCTTAGTACATATCTCACTGTACATCACTTTCAATGTGAAAGGCCATAAAGCTTTTTGTCTAATACCATTTTTTAAACCATTTCTATTCAACCTAGTACTAATCAGAGAAAAAGTAGTCAAGGAAACATAATTTTAAAATCCAAATTGGAAAGGATAACACAAAGTTGTCTTTTCATGATGACATGATCTTCTATGTAGAGAAACCTAAAGGTGTCATATAAGAACTGTAAAAACTAACAAATGAACTTGGTGACGGTGCATGATATGAGATCATCATGCAAACAGCAAGTGCATTTCTACACACGAACCATCTGAACACTCCAATCTGAACTGGGAAGCAAGAAAGCAGCTCCATTTATAATAGCATCAAAAAGGATAAAACTTAGTCAAGGAGACAAAAAGAGGAAAATCCTGAAGCCAGAAAAAAAGAAGCCAGAGATGAAGGACCCAAGGGAACAAAGACAGTTATGAAAGATAAGACAATTATTTCCCACCAGGAATGATGAAGGGCAGAAAACAATTAAAACAACATCTTTAAAGTAGTAAGACAGAGGATGGATACAGATATAAATCCAAGGGGCCAGCATTGTGGCGTAGCCGGTAAAGCCACTGCCTGTAAAGCTGGCATCAGATGTGGGCACTGGTTCGGGTTCTGGCTGCTCCACTTCCAATCCAGCTCCCTGTTAATGGCCTGGGAAAAAGTAGCAAAAGATGGCCCAAGTGCTTGGGCACCTGCTACCTGCATGGGAGACCTGGAAGACACTCCTGGCTTCTGAAGCCTGACCCAGCCTTGGCCGTGGTGGCCATCTGGGGACTGAACCAGTGGATGGAAGATCTCTCTCTCTCTCTCTCTCTCTCTCTCACTCTCTTTCTGTAACTATGACTTTCAAATAAATATATATTTAAAAAAACAGGTGTGAATCCAAGTACAGCATCTTGCAGATGTTCGTATAAAGGTGCCGCCCACCTTCTGGGTGCCACGTTGTCAATAAACTCTAGGCTAGAACTTTCTGTGGGGGAGGGGCAGTTATCCATTTCCTGAGACCGGAGAGGTTGTTTCTCATTGTGGACTGGCAGCAAGCTCAAAGCAGAAACCTTGTTACAGGCACCAGTCTAAAATTGCTGATCAGGAGTTTTTAAGGATAAGTAACTGTCCCAGTTACGCGATTCTCTCCAGTAACCCAACTCCCAGCCTACAGTTACGGTCAAGATAAATAGAAGTGTCCGTACACAGGGCAGACACCAGGGACAGAAAGAGGGCAGTGGACTTGAACTCCTTTGAAATGGGCTGTGTGTAATGACACAACACAGGATGTAAGGTGTACCAGGATGGAAATGAGAAGGGAAGAGGCCCATGGATAGAGAAAACACTGGAGTCGACCGATGGGGGCCCAGTTGGCTCAAAGTGGAACAGAAGTGCTGCAGCAAGGACTGGAAAGAACCGGCTGGCTAACTGGCGTCACAGCAGACGTCTGAATGGATGACTTTTCAGGTGGCAGTTTCTGAAGCAGTGTGTGAGCCCAGGCTTTCAGCTGAAGGGACTACAATACCAGCGATTGAGTACACTGGTCACTGCTACCCTTCTCTAACTTTCAAAACTAAGTGGCTAAGTGGTTTCACAAGCAGCTCATGGCTGGCGTGCATTTTGCACATAACTCTTTTTTTTTTAAGATTTATTTATTTGAAAGAGTTACACAGAGAGAGAAGGAGAGACAGGGATACGCAGATGTCTTCCATCCGCTGGTTCACTCCCCAGTTGGTCGCAACGGCCAGAGCTGCGTCGATCTGAAGCCAGGAGCCAGGAGTCTCTTCTGGGTCTACCACGTGGGTGCAGGGCCCAAGGACTTGGGCCATCTTCCCCTGCCTTTCCCAGGCCATAGCAGAGAGCTGGATCAGAAGTAGAGCAGTCCGGACTTGAACTGGCGCCCATATTGGATGCTAGCACTGCAGGTGGCAGCTTTACCCACTATACCATAGCGCCGGCCCCTAATCTTTTTGGATTCTAGGACTGGAGGCTGGATGAGGAGCATATTAAAACTATTTGATAACTAAAAATGATAGCAGACCACAAACAGCTGGACAGAACACAAACTCTGATTATATATTTTAAACAGGTTTTTAGGTTTCTTTTAAAACTATGTTTTGATCCTTTGGCACGCTGCTGGACAGCTATGCATTCTACAGCCCCGACATGGCCAAAGCCAAGGTCATAAACTGTGTTTACAGCAGAATTCTTAGTGTGAAACCAAACCCCTGCACACCCTTCTCCAGGTTCTCCTTGGCTCTCTGATTGGGCATGGCTCATCAGGCACTGAGGTTAAGCAGAGAGTGATGTCAAGTTTCTGTCCTGTTTGATCAGCTGTGTTGTGCAACACCTGTGGTCAAGAAGCTGGCTCCAGCCACACTCCCCGCTCCACAGTCCTGGCTCTGATTGCCCGAGCATGTCTTCCACCCTTACTGAAATTAACTTCTCTTCTCTTCTGGGGAAATCATTCTCAGGTTTCTCTGATTGGCTTCTCTGTTTGGAGCAGATCCTTATGTCACTGGTTTTGAAATTACTGGAGGTTTTTTTTCTTCCCCTTCCAAGATCAAAATTCGAAACCAGACATTATTTTCTAAACAAGTAGCAAAATTAAGTCGAAGGAGGTTACAAGGCCAAACGAACTCGTGGATATATTACTGATTTGGAAGACAGATTGTTTGAGTTTGCTAATTCCACAACTGACTGCTTGTGCGTTCGGAGTATTTATTTTAAAATAAGAAAACTTGGCTACTGTCCAATGCATAAGGGGGTGGTGATTATAAATGTGAATCATGCTAATCACTTCTTGCAAATGTATGCAAACGTTCCCATTTTTCTCAATAAAATCTTTAAAATTCATTAATGAAAAGTTAAGGAGACCATTGTACACACTTCCTGGCAACACTCACAAAAAGAAATATTAAAAGTGCAAAGATTTTTTTAAGAAAGGAACATGATTCTTACTCATGTCTGCAAAAGGCATGAACGTGGGTGTTAGCGATAGGGCACAGTCACACATTCAATACCCTATTATTCAAGGAGCCTAAATTCGAGTTGACTTTCTGCAGCAGTTAGTTTTGCTCCTTAAGAACAAAGACTTTAATACGTGGATTGTTGCCAGATTCCGTTGTTGCATTCTTTACATCACAACTTCCTAATACTGAACACCTGTTTAACCACTGTTTTTCTCCAAAAATATGTGTTTGATCATTGCCCTTGAAAGGAACAGCTTTTTACTTCCACTTGCAAAGCTCTCGCCTTTCTCACAGAGCAGTTATTAGTCTGCAACCCTGACCTGCAGCTCATGAAATTGACTAAACAACCTCACCGCTGAAGTCAGATTTCAAGGATCTCTATCCTTTTTAGAAACCTTAACCGAAGGAAAATAAAAATATCCTTAAGCCTAATGCAGAAGAGATGTAAGTGGTAAACTTTTAAATAAAATTTTTAAGTAAAACTCATTTAAAAACGTACAGTGAGTTTTTTAGATGCATTCACTTCAGTTTGACTTTCTGTTCTTTGGTTTTGATAGACAGGACAGCCCTACATAGCTTTGTACTTGAATATTCTTATTTCCTGTCTTAAAGATTCTTTCAAGTTTGACAAAGTCCAGATAATAGAGATCCCATTTTACACTCTTATTTTCCAAACACCTAAAGAACGGACAGGTGATTACTAAGCTGGAAAGAAGTATCATTTATGCCTCCTAATTTTCTTTATCACTGATGAGCTATCAAAAACTACTACAAGTACACATGGATTTCAAAAACTTTTTTTGCCACAACAAAAGCTTACTTTTTATTCCATTTCCCATGAACTTTTAAAAAAGTATTTTTTTTATTTACTTGAAAGTCAGAGTTACAGAGAAAGTGGGAGAAGCAAAGAGAGAAAGATATCTTACATCCGCTGCTTCATTGCCCAAATGCCCACAATGATCAGGGTGGGGTTAGGCTGAAGCCAGGAGCCAGAAGCTTCTTCCAGGTCTCCCATGTGGGTGCAGGGGCCCAAGGGCTTGGGCCATCTTCTACTGCTTTCCCAGGTACATAAACAGGGAGCTAGATTGGAAGTGGAGCAGCCAGAACTTAAACCAGCACCCACATGGGATGCTAGCATTGCAGGCAGCAGGTTAACGTGCTATGCCACAACGTCAGTCCCTCTCCAGGAACTTTTTGATGTCTCTTTATATATCGTAATTGCTTTCCCAAAATGAAGGGAAGTTTTAAGCTTTCTAATAGACATACTGATCTGCTGGCGCAAATGTCAATTTTTGGGGGGTAGAATTGCCACATAACATTTGCTTTATGAACCTAATAACACAGTAAGAACAATGCAAATGCAATGCCAACTTGTCTTCGTCTCAGTTAGCCCATAATTCATTGCAGAAGTCTTGATTCTGGCACTGCGGCTGGAAGTATTTCCCGACGAGACGCAGTGCGTTCACTAGTAGCGATTTTCACATCTCATTTTCGTAGCAGATAGATCTGAAAATGTGCTCTAAAGTATAGGCTGTTAACAATAAAAAATGCATGACATCTGTTTTGAACAGTTGGCATTCACCATGTCCACAGCATGCGCGCGTGCGCACACACACACACACACACACACACCCGTGCCTGACAGATGTGGTATCGCCCTGAAGGGGCAGTTAGTTGTCTGAAGTCAGGGCGGACGCTTTCTTCCCTCTCTGCTTGCTCTCAGCTCTGACAACGGCTGCTTCAGCTGCAGGCCATCAACCCCAACAAACAGGTTGTCTGCTTCAAAATAACGCCAGATCTTACGATCATGGGACAGTGACTCGCAAAAGCATCCAGTGTGGGGGAAATGTGGGAATGCTTCCATGCAAAATAAAAGGCGATCTTTCCTCAAAAGCTGAACAGGGGAGCGGAGGGGAGGAGAGGTGGGGAGAATGGGCAGGATCTCTTTGGAATGCAGGCTGGGTGCTGGGGCACATTCAACACCCATTTCCTGCCCCTACTCTCCCTCAAAACATACAACCTTACTAGAGAATGATTTTAATTCGGGTAAAAACATTAAGACAACATGCAAAAATTAACTGAAAGTGCTAACTTGAATATAATTAAGTGGGAAAAGTTTTGGATGGGATTATAAACGCAGATGCATGCGTGACACCCTGCAAGACCTCCAAGTACACAAGTATTTGTGAATGTACAGTTTCAGGTATCCCTGACCCTATGATCGCCACCAAGAGGCAGCTGCCTGTAGAATGCACTAGTATTTTATGAGCTCCCGAAAATGAGAAAACACTGCCCACTAACCTATGACACAATGCCCATTATAAAACACACCCAGAGGGAGCTGTGCTCAAATTGCTACCCATGGGTGAGCGGTGACTTCCTTCCCCTTCCCTGTGTGATAGAATATCTTAGAAAGGCTCCAAAGAGATCTGTATTTCACTTAACCTCACTGTTTTTAACATTGGAAATTTGATTCCATAAATAATGATAAACCATACAATAAAATACTATACAAAGAAAATTAGTGATATGGAAAATCCTTTATAAACAACTACGCATTCACAATTCTTGGCTTAGGGGGAAAAGAAGCCTGTTAACTCTTGGTAGTAGTTGTCTCTGATTGCTAAAAATATAATGTTTTCCTTTTTTATTTTCTAAAAGTTACATATTAACATGCAACCATAAACAAATTTATTTAATCTTTGAGCTTTAGAACTCCTTGTAGCAATCGCCACTCAAACAAAACTCTATTACAGCTGTCCTATATCTGGGAACCAAAGTAATAGCCACTGGCCATATGCGGCTATTTAAACCTAAACTAATCAAAAACGTGATGTGATTGAAGATTCAGTTCCTCCGTCCTGTGGGTCACCTTGCAAGTTCCCCACAGCCACGATGGCAGCGGATGCTGCACCTGCTGCCTATGCTTTCATCTCACGGACCTTTTCATTAGATAGAGCTGTCTTAGAAGACCACGACCTGATTGGGATCTGTGTGAATGATGAATCGCTCTCCATTTATTGATTTACTTATTTCAGAGACAGAGAGAGAAAAGAGTTCCAATCTGCTGGTTCACTCCTGCAAACGTCCTCAACAGCTGGAGCGAGGACGTGGGAACTCAATCCAGGTGTCCCCTGTGGAGGTGGTGTTGGGGGTGTGTGGCAGGGACCCAGCTACCTGAGCACATAAATGTGCTTTCTTTCCCCGGAGCACTTTCTTTCGTACGCTTCCCCCGGGGACACTCTTCTGCCTTGAGACAATGAGTTTTGTTGTAGAGGGCTACAGAAAGGGGAAGATCCACATAGCACTCAGCGTCTCACCCTGGAAAACAGGGTGCCCTTAAGACAAGAGCTTTGCAAATCAAGCTGTGTTCTTGAGCAAAGGTTACATTGTAAACATTTTCCTCTTTTCCATTTCAAGGGCCAGACTGGGTGTACCAGAGCAGATGTTTTCACAATGTCTGCTCACATACCCCAGCACAGATCTGAAAAGCTATGTGTCTGCCTCACCCATTTTGAAATGATACCTAAAACATTCAGCACCAATCTAGGTGCACAAGATATATTTTACGAAATTATACACATCATCCAATCTTGACTCAGCACATTTAGTTCATTTGATTTGTGGAATCCACTTCCATGTTAATTAGAAAAATCAGTCCTCATTGTTGAAATGATCAGTTATATTTGTCATCTGCTGTCAGGAAAACTCTGACTTCAGTTTTTAAAATTCACCTTAGTCATTCAGATCCCTTAGAAAACTTTATTCTGAATTTGAAATCTAAGAGGTAATAGATGACAGGTACATTGCACAGACAGATGGACAGAGGATAGACAGACAGGTGATGGACATGTGTCCACCCCTGGATTAAAGAGCTGATCCTTTCAGTGTTTCTTCCCAGAAGTCTCTTGGCTTTAATCTCACTGGACTCAGGGATTACCCAGTCTAGACCTGTCCTTTTGCATGGTGTTCCAGAGAGAGCCAGTCCCGCCCCCCTCTCCCCGCTCTCTGTGTAAACAGACATACAGACCACACACACACTCTGGCCTCCTCCTGAGCATCTTCTGGATTTCATAGTCTCTCCTTCTCTTCACAGCTGAACTACTGGAAAGGAGTATTGATTTTTTTCCCCAAATCACGTCTCTCCCCAGTGCCACACAGAGCTCTCCATGGAAATGGCTAGGACCAGTGACCACTGACTTCCCACTTCTGATGTACCCTCTCTCAAGTTCAAATGCAATCGTCCTCTTATGGCCAGTGATGCTGTGGGGCTCCCTCACCCACCTGCACCTTCTTGATGGCCCTGCTTCCTGGCTTTCCTTGCAAACTCCCCCTCCTGGTTCCTCACTCCTGTCCTCCTTTCTGGCTTCATGCTGGCACTTGGCTCCTGTCATTCATCTGTCCTCAAGACGTCTGCTACCACCCAAGTGCTGATGGCTCCAGTCCAGAATTTTCTCCTGACATCTAGACTCACAAATCCAAATGGCCAGACATCACGTCTTAGAGGAAAACAAATTCCCCACCATTTGCCTAAAACACGTCTTTCCCATGTTTGGAACAGGTGACGTCAGATCCCCCGTCGTCAGAGTTAAAAAAAAAATGCCGGAATCTTCCCTGACTTCCTCTACACTGCCAACACCGCAGCCAACCTCCGATTTCTGACTCCACTTCTCATTTATCTCTTCCCTGGACCCTTCTCTCCTCTCGCACTTCCGCTGTGTTAAGTCACATTCTATCGTCAAATCAGCTATTGGAATAACCTCACTAGTCACCCAACTCGACCATTCCCTAATGCGCCACTCTGCTCAGGTCACCAAATGACACACGTGAGCTGAAGGAGGGTGTGGTTCCTGGAGAGAGACGTGAACACGCCGAGATCTCTTCTCGTCTTTCCCCAAGACAAGAAAGGGCCGAGGGGTCTTTCCTTTGAAGACCCTAAGTTGGCAGGAGAGGGGAAGTGTGCAGACAGCAAGCGAAGTTCAAGAGAAAGGGAACAAAAAAGAGGAGCTCTTTGCAGAGCCTTGGATCTAGTCCAGGTTTTGCAGCCGGGGACAAAAAGTGAGGAACGATGGATCATGTTGAGGCTGCACAAAGGGGCTCAGCCCAAGGCCGAGCACAGGAGGCCTGCACAGTAGTAACGACTACGGAAGCAGTGCAAAGCCTCTCAAACACACAGGTGCACACACAGGCACTTCCTATGAAGTTCATAGGAAGATAAGGATACAACTCACACATAACAGCACTCGGTGGAAATGCACTCTATACAAAATGGTACCTCACCAATGGTAATGGATAAATTTTGTTCTGAAATTTACATATTCAATGACCAGTGAGCATTAGCTGCTTTCTGTAACCTGCCTAACATGTTTGTAAATCAAATGTTACTTTAGAATCAAACTGCTACTGCAATAAGACTGTTTTTATTTCATTTGATGCCACTACCTGTAGAGGACTTCTTTAAAATTTAATCCTATTATTAACACAAAATCATCTTTGACTGAAAATTCCAATGATGTATTTGTGCGTTACTATGTCTTACAGTCCATGTTATTTCTTTCTTAGAATCTTTTGTTTTGCTGGAAAATATTCTAAAGAACATTTTTTTTCCCAGAAAAGATTTGGCCGGCGCCGTGGCTCAACAGGCTAAACCTCCGCCTTGCGGCGCCGGCACACCGGGTTCTAGTCCCGGTCGGGGTGCCGGATTCTGTCCCGGTTGCCCCTCTTCCAGGCCAGCCCTCTGCTGTGGCCCAGGAGTGCAGTGGAGGATGGCCCAGGTGCTTGGGCCCTGCACCCCATGGGGAGACCAGGAAAAGCACCTGGCTCCTGCCATCGGACGAGCGCGGTGCGCCGGCTGCAGCGCGCCGTCTGCGGCGGCCATTGAAGGGTGAACCAATGGCAAAGGAAGACCTTTCTCTCTGTCTCTCTCTCTCACTGTCCACTCTGCCTGTCAAAAAAAAAAAAAAAAAAAAAAAGATTTAAGGGGTATAAACTTCTTGAGTGCTGGCATTTCAAAAAGCAAAATGCCTTCACTCTAGACTCACATCTGAATGCTACTATTGCAGAATATAAAATTCCAGAATAAAAAAAAATGTTTTCCCCCAGACAAGAGGGTAAAGATTGTGTTCCATGTTTCTTCTAGAATTTATTACAGATGATGTTGAGTGTAATGCTGGTGTGATTCAAGCTGTCTTGTGACTTTTTCCGTTAATTTCTGGAAACATCAAGGTAAAATCCATACATTGCTACCGATGTTTTATCTGTTTATTTTCCTGCTTGGCCCAAGGGGCTCTTTTCAATCTGAAGATAAGCTTTTCTTAACAATTCAGCTTACGGCAGCTGTGCCTTTAAGAGAAAATCATGATTTTTTTCCCCTCAATCGCCCTTTCCCTTGTTCTGTGTTTTCATGCCCTATTTTCTTTTTACATTCTTACTTGTTTTCCAGCCTTTTTCTTCCACATTAATTACTTACCCATGTGGAGCCTGGTGTCCACCCCTTCCCCTAAATTTATTATTTTGCCAAATAATTTTTAATTTCCAAAAATCCCTTGCATAACCAGTGAACACTTTTCTTTTGTAACAGCCTATGTGGACACAGGATTTGCCCTCGGGTCTCGGGGGATATTTTTAATATTTATTGTTCTATTCTGTTCCTCACATTGTTTCTATTTCCTCTGAAGTCAGTTCCAGTTATTACTGACCCTCTGATCCCATCAGTCCTCCTTAAATATCTGGTGATCTTGGTTGTTCATATTTACAAAGGAAGGACTGGGCTGCTTCATGCAAGTCACCAACAAGAATTATTCTTTCACAAGAAGCTTCTTTATTGCCTCCAAACAATATCATTTACATTTTGCCTTAGAAAAAAAAACTTTGGGGGCCGGTGTTGTGGCATAGCAGGGTAAGTCATCACTTGTGATGCCAGTATCCTCTATCAGAGCGCCAGTTCAAGTCCCAGCTGCTCTACTTCCAATCCAGCTCCCTCCTAATACACCTGGGAAGGTAGAGCAGGATGGCCCAAGTCCTTGTGCCCTGACATCCATGTGGGAGACAAGGATGGAGTTCCTGGCTCCTGTTCAGCCTGGCCCAGTCCTGGCTGTTGCAGCCATTTAGGGAGCGAGCCAGTGGAAGGACAATCTCTCTCTCTCTCCCTATCTCTCTCTCTATCACTGTTCCTTTCATATAAATAAATTAATTAAAAGTTTTTAAAAATAAAACATAAAAAATTCCTTTGAACTTCAGTAGGAATTATATTGTATATCTATTTCTTCGAATTGTTTTTATTTTGCTCAATATGCTCATCTACAGTGATGACTACACTGCTGAAATGCACTCACTTTTTCCTGCTACCTTGTATGCATATGTATAGATTATCACCCTATTGTCCATTTTCCTGTAGGTCAACACTTCAGCTCCTTATATTTTTTGGTGTAACAAGAGATGGTTCAATTAACAAGTCTGCACTATGTCTCCGCTACACCTACCACACTTCACAATTCACCTTTTACAAAATGCGACCGAGGGTAGTATCCACGTCATGCTAAATTCACTACAGAAATACAATCGTGTAGACAGAAACATGCACGAGGGAGAAACAACTTCAGTCATAAGCACCTCCAAGGGCAACCTCCAAACCTACAGCAAAATGTCAAGTGTGCACTGTCTAAAGAGTCTGAAATCTCTAAGGACAACACTAGAATTTAACAAAAGAAGTGACAGAGACAGAGTAAACACTGCATTCTAACTGCACTGAAAATGAGACACGGTGCAATCGTGTTAGCCTTTCAAGGTAACGCAGAAGTCAGTGGCCTTTATCTACAGCTAACACAGAAGGAGCTCCCCACACACAGTCACTCCCTGTAAAAAGCGTGCACATGCAATTTTCTTGTCCCCCCCAAGAGATAAGAACACACGACTTTTCTACACCCTGATTCACCTGGGGTAGGTGTTTCAATTGCACCAACCTGGTGGAACTTGATCAGCACCACCCCGCGAGACCAGCTTCACTGGGTGTTTTAAGACACGTTAGGAAAAGGCGCTGTTCAAAAGCTATTTGAGCATGAACATGGCCCATCACTCTTTTCCGCCAGATATACCTGACCACCAGTAAGTCAAAAGCTATGAGTGACCTCGGTGGCATTACTCAACACAGCATCAGAGGTTCGGGGCGGACTGATCTGCAGTCTGTTCCTACCTTGGCGTTTTCGACGCAGGGACACAGGACCCAGGCCGCACTGGCCTTCACGTCTTGGTGAGGATTTTTTTAGCAGGGAGCACAACAAGCAGACTCCATCCAAGCGATCGATTGTTCTATCATGGAACCAAAAGCAGAGGCGCAATCAGTGAGTGCGAATGAAAACTTAGACAGCCCACCTCTCCACAACACAATTCTATTTCTAATCTTGTCTCTTTTAGACATTTCACTTGTTTGTTTTTTTTTTTTCTTATAACATGCTGTTGAATTGTCAGCCTCTGCTTTCAGTTTTAAATTCACGACACAGAGAGCAAACTACATGATCATTACAAGTCACGTAAACTTAAAAATCAAACCACATCATTTTTTAATTGGCTGTACACAGGCTGTTACCTAAATGTAAAAATACTGGTTTCTGTCCTATAATCACATCTCAATACTTTCCAAAACAAATATTTGTCCCTCACAACTGTGCAGTTACCTTTTTTATTTGGTCTGTGTTTAATTGACTTACCTTACTGTATGACATATTTTAGACTCCTCCGGCCCTAATCTCGCGTTGGGAATGAAAACCATTACACCACAGTGCACCCTTTGTGGGCAAGAATAACACCTAACTTGTTTTCCATGTGTTCTCTTCCCAGCGAGACTCATACTGCAGACTGTTATAATTGCTTAAACACACTGTAATCAAAATATCTCCATGGCTAGCTGAAAAATGAATTATCATCAGCATCATCCCTGCGCCATCTGTCTTCTGTTTATACATCAATCAGCCCTGGGGCATAACCTCACCGTAAGGTCCGCCGAGAGCACACAGCTCAGAAGGCCAAGCCAAACTTAATATCCTTCACAAACATGACTTTGTTCACAAAGATACATTAAACTCAACACAGATGAAAACAGATAAAGAGCATCAAAACTCCTTTGATTGTTCATCTCAACGTGAATTTAAACACATGCAATATTTAGCCCCTGGTGGAAGAAATATGACTAGCTTGAAATGCCATTCAATTTATTTTTTTTCCTTGAATATTGACAGAGAAATGTCTACATTTCCTGATTATCTGAGATGAGTTTACCAGGACCAAAAAAAAAAAAAAAAGCATTATTTCAAAGTTTCCAAGTAAGGCATCAGCTCAGCTCTGCATGGCCTTATATAATTGGTGATGCAAATGGCCTGGAATAAGACGTAAATGGTCTCTTTAGAAAAATGGCTTCAGTAAGAAAAAGTGCATTGAGAAAATATTTGAAATCAAAGTTTAACCAAGTAATTCATTACATGTCAAGCATTCTGTTAGTATCATGCTGCAAGAAAAAAAATTTTATTTCTCAGGGCCAGCATTGTGCCATAGCAGGTAAAGCCACCGCCTGCAACACCAGCATCCCACAGGGTCGCCGGTTCGAGTCCCGGCTGCTACACTTCCTATCCAGCTTCCTGCTTATATGCCTAGGAAAGCAGCAGAAGATGGCCCAAGTGCTTGGGCCCCTGCATCCAAGTGGGAGACCCCTAAGAAGTTCCTGGTTCCTACCTTCAGCCTGGTGCAGTCCCAGTCCTGCGGCCATGTGGGGAGTGAACCAGCAGGTGGAATATCTGTCTCTCCCTCTCTCTCTGTAACTCTGCCTTTCAAATAAATAAATCTATACAT
The DNA here is from genome assembly GCA_949820135.1 of Sylvilagus floridanus. Taxonomy (NCBI): domain Eukaryota; kingdom Metazoa; phylum Chordata; class Mammalia; order Lagomorpha; family Leporidae; genus Sylvilagus; species Sylvilagus floridanus. The sequence goes on along the minus strand of OX463240.1, from coordinate 17,020,501 downwards.
TAGAAAAAAAGACAATGAATGCTTTGATGAATCCTTGCTTCTCTGTATTTTTTCACACAAAACTGCACAATGAGCACGTGTCCAGCTCTCTCCCATTTGCAGCAGTGGATTTAACAATAATACTTAACTCTACACTGCCAGTCACAACTTGCCATTCCAGCAGAGTTGTTTGGGTGACACATATTTCCAGGGCACAAAGAGAGAAGGGCAGCTCAATCCAGGGCCACCATGGGCAAAATTGCACCACGAACCATAATGTTCTCTATTAGCTATACAAAACTTGATGTATTGTCCCCAACCCTAGACAGTCCATCAGCTGCTTAGTTAAAAGGGAGGAGGAGTATGGCCCCGTTACTGACCACTTAAAAGCAGACTCAGGGCAGTTGGCATGAGGGAAACATTATTCAAAGACCTTGGCTGATACAGAAGCTAACATCAGGGGTGCCAAGCTTCGGAGTTCCGCTTTATTGCTGCCACCTCCCTCACCCCCTGCATGAGATCATGGACTTCCTACTTCACCACAACGCGGGCATCGGCTCCTGCTTCCCGGGTCCTCAGGGTCGGCACCCGGATCCCACCCTCCACTGTCTCCCGTCAGGAGTGGTACAGAACTTTTTTTTTCCCTTCTGTCTCCAGTGTCTCTCAGTCTCAATGCATCCTACAAATCTCTGTGAAATTAATCTTCCCAAGGACACTTTACAGCTTCTGCAACAGCTCCTTGAGAGCAAGGGCCCAGGAACATTGATTTCATCCATGGCACTGTGTAGCACCCGCAAACAACACTTGTTGAAAAATTCACAGCCCAGGGCCAGCGCCATGGCTCACTTGGTTAATCCTCCGCCTGCAGTGCCGGCATCCCATATGGGCGCCAGGTTCTAGTCCCGGTTGCTCCTCTTCCAGTCCAGCTCTCTGCTGTGGCCCTGGAGGGCAGTGGAGGATGGCCCAAGTGCTTGGGCCCTGCACCCCATGGGAGACCAGGAGAAGCACCTGGCTTCTGGCTTTGGATCGGCGTAGCACGCCAGCCATGGCAGCCATTTGAGGGGTGAACCAACGGAAGGAAGACCTTTCTCTCTGTCTCTCTCTCTCACTGTCTAACTCTATCTGTCAAATAAAAATAAATAAATAGAAAAGAAAAATTCACAGCCCAACCATCGCTACTCCCAGGGATGGGGAAGTGGTATCCCATAGCTTCCCATTGCTTGCATGATATTGAAACCTCAGTTTCCCAAGCCCAGTATTTAAGACGTTAGGGGAGCTGGGTCATTCTTCCCCAATCCCCATATTCAAGCAATTTTCTCATCGAACACCTTGATTATGTACCAAGCATTAACTCCCAGGCACACAGAAATGACCAACAGTCAATTCTCATTACACTCTATGAAGTCACTGCAAACCCTGGAGGAGGAAACATTGCCCCAGTGTTCCTAGGGAAAGTCTATGCATATGGAGGTTCTCAAAAGGTTAATGTGTGATGCAGTGGGTTAAGCTGCCACCTGTACCAGTTCAAACACCAGTTCGAGTCCAGGATGCTCTACTTCTGAACCAGCTCCCTGCTGGTGCACTCAGGAAAGCAGTGGGAGACACTCAAGTACTTTGGGTCCCTGCCACCCACTTGGGAAATCTGGATTTGGCCTGGTCCAGCCCCAGCCATTGCAGCCATTGGGGGCGTGAACCAGTAAGAGATGGAACATCTCTCTCTTTCTGTCTCTTTTTCTCTCTGTAACTCTGCCTTTCAAATACATTTTTAAAATCTTTAAACAATTTTTAAGATAATAGAAAATGCATATTATGAAAAACTATATATTGGCTTTAAAATGTTTTTGCACCAATAAATTTATCTTTTTTTTAAAGATTTATTTATTTGAAAGACAGAGTTACAGAGAGAGGCAGAGACAGAGAGAAAGGTCTTCCATCTGCTGGTTCACTCCTCAGATGACTGCAACAGCTGGAGCTGTGCCAATCCGAAGCTAGGAGCCAGGAGCTTCTTCTGGGTCTCCCACGTGAGTGCAGAGGCCCAAGGACTTGGGCCATCCTCTACTGCTTTCCCAGGCCATAGCAGAGAGCTGGATCAGAAGTGGAGCAGCCTGGTCTCAAACCGGCGCCCATATGGGATGCTGGAGCTTCAGGCCAGGGCATTAACCCACTGCACCACAGCGCTGGCCTCAATAAATGTCTTTTAATTCCATTTTCCATGGACATTTTAAAGTGCTCTTGTGTGAAGTTTTATTCCTGTGACTGGTCAGAGCACTTCCATTAGTTGACCAATAACCTAACCTTGGCTTACGGGTTTCTGTCTCAAGCCACCGTATTAAACAAGCATGCTGTTGATCCAGTGACATTGAACTTGTGGCGACCAGCATTGTAACACTCATGTGCGAATGCCACCTGCATAACACACACACTTTTTCTGTAAGGCCCAGTATGGCTTCCTGTGTTTAGGAATGCCACTAGGTACTTCAGCACCACACCGAGAGGCCAGTTGACACAGCAGCGGCAGCAACCCAAAGCAAAAAGAAGGCAAGAAACAGGATCCTCCCTGGCCTGCCCGGAAGACACTGGCTTACACTCTGAGAGCTGAAGCATGCAGACCGAGTGTGCTTTTCACCTCTGCTGGGAGCATGTGCACAGGCCCACTCACATTTTTCACCACTTTGCACAGGTCCATGAGGGAGTGAAGGAGATCGGTGTCATCTAGGATAATACAGGCTGCAGTGGATGTGTGCTGGCTTCCATGTGAACACAGAGACGAGACACGAATCTACGCTAAGACCACATGAACTCTGCTCCCAACCGTGAGCCTCCGCCTGTGCCAGCTCTACCTCCTGCGGTAAGAACCCATCATCCGGGGGAGGTGATTGGCACAGCAGCTAAGACACCACTTAGGACACTTGCATCCCATCCCAGAGAGTCTGGGTTGGAGTCTTAGATCTGCTAATCATTCCAGCTTCCTGCTAATGCGCAACCTGGGATACAGCAGCTGACAACTCAAGCATCCGGATCCCTGCCACTCATGTGGGAGACCCAGATGGAGGTCTGGGCTCCTGGCTTCCGCTTGGCCCAGCCCTGGCTGTTGTGGGCTTGTAGGGAGTGAACCAGAGGAGGGAGGAGCCTCTGTCTCTGTCTCTCTGACATTCACATAAAATGAAAACAATTTTTTTAAAAAAATTTAAAGGTACATGTTCAGATTCTAAATCCAAGCAGTAAAGTTTCACTGGGAGTCATCTCCAAGTGCAAAGTATATCTTCACAGAAATTCATCACAATGCTACGGCTTTTTATACATTCAGCCATGAGCACACAGGTGGCACCAGTTTACCCCACTGCCCATTTTCCGTGGGTTGGCCCCATGCTGTGTAACTCTCCAATCTGATTAGCATCTTGCCCTGGACTCGTTTCCAATAGTATGTTAGCTCTGTCCATTTTTTGCGGCAATAGAATCTTACATAAAACAAAACTGCATTAATATATTTCAAACTGACTGTATTAGTAAAGTCTGCCTGATTGGCAGCATAACAACTCCAGGAAGATGAATATGTGTTCATACGCTGGCTGGTAAACAACAGCAGGTGACCCCCAAACATGCAATTGCTTGTTAGGTTTCTTGGTCTCTTTTGTTATATTAACATTTGCCAAGACTCTTTGAAGTCTGGCTGGCTCGACTGCCTACTGAGGCCACACATGTCAAGAGCTGTGAACAGCTGGTGCCCATATCATGGGCATGGTTAAGGTCACAGGGCCTCTTGCTGGCAATACCAAAATGCCAATTTTGAAACCATAATGCTGCAAGTTTTCTAAAGATTTCCCAGTATTTGCTAAAATCATTGTGATAAATACTATGGTAGGACAATGGCTCAAGCTAAACATGGTTAGCTTAAAAGAACGTAATTTCTTAAAACACAACGTGAAAAGAAGCAACTGAAATCTACAAATTTTTTTAAACCAAGTCAGCAACTCAGCCAGGAAGAAGGAAAACAGAGATATGTCAGAATTAAAGTGATCATCCCTGCCATCAAACAAGGAGGTACCTTTCTCTGAGGGGAGGAGAGAACTTCCACTTTGACTATGGCCTTGTCTAAATAATGTCAGAGTTTGTGAACTCAAGACCCTTCCATAGCCTTGGCAGCTCATGAGAAGAGCCTCGGGTGATTACTAACGTCATAAATAAGAGTGTCAATTGTTAAATCAACAACAGGGGTCACTGTGCACTTACTCCCCATGTAGGATCTCTGTCCTTAATGTGTTGTACTATGTAAATTAATGGTATAACTAGTACTCAAACAGTACTCTATACTTTGTGTTTCCGTGTGGGTGCAAACTGTTGAAATCTTTACTTAGTATATACTAAGTTGATCTTCTGTATATAAAGAGAATTGAAAATGCATCTTGATGAAGAATGGGATGGGAGAGGGAGCGGGAGACGGGAGGGGTGCGGATAGGAGGGAGGTTATGGGGGTAAAGCCGCTATAATCCAAAAGTTGTACTTTGGAAATATTTATTAAATAAAAGTTTTCTATTACAAAAAAGTGATCACCCCTGTGAAAAACTGATTAGGAAAGAATTCTGGGACAAAACCAAATCCTCAACTCTGTCCTATTTCCCTCTGCATTTTTCTGAAGATGCTGCGGGAGACCAGATTTGGAGAAAAGCTGTGCCTGTGACAGCATCTGGGAAAACATGCTAAGTCTCTGGGCTGAGGGGCATGCGTGGCTCATCTGGGAAAACACGCTAACAGTCTCTGGGCTGAGGGGTGTGCGTGGCTCAGCGGGTCAGGCTGCATCCCACGCCGTAGCGCCACTCTGATCCCAGCTGCTCTACTTCCACTCCAGCTTCCTGCTACTGAATCCTGGGGGGCAGAGACGACGGGTCAAGTGCTTGTGCCCCTGCCACCCATACAGGAGAAACAGATGCACTGACAGGCTCCCGGCTTCAGCCTGGCTCAGCTCTGGCTGCTGTACGTACTTGGGAAGTGAACTAGTGGATGGAAGATCTTTGTCTCTCTTTCTCTGTGTCTGACTCTCTTTCAGGCAGGTGAAAATAAGCTTCTTTAAAAACGAATTTCTTGGCCATGGTAAGGCAAGAAGCTGGTACTATGATTGGCGCGAGTACTAGGATTACAAAGACTCTAGCAACTTCTCGCCAGAAGAATTCCTATTGTAAATACTGAATGAGAGCCTATCTCATGCCAGGCTTGCAACATGGCAAGGAGCACAGAGTGACCAGCTGTCTAAATCTTAGCAGTGCTGGGGGGGGGGTCATGTGAGCCCACTGGGGACTGCCAGATCTCCCCACTGTGAAGGGACAGTTTCCCCTGTCCACTGAGAAGCATCTGTGGGCCCCATGGTGCCACTCTGAGAACACTCTGCCCTGCCTCATAGCTTGAGGGTCCCATTCATTATTTTGGCCTAAAAGAATTATTTTATGAGGACGGCGCCGCAGCTCAATAGGCTAATCCTTCATCTGTGGCGCCGGCACCCTGGGTTCTAGTCCCTGTCAGGTCACCGGATTCTGTCCCGGTTGCTCCTCTTCCAGTCCAGCTCTCTGCTATGGCCCGGGAGTGCAGTGGAGGATGGCCCAAGTGCTTGGGCCCTGCACCCCATGGGAGACCAGGAAAAGCACCTGGCTCCTGGCTTCGGATCAGCGCCGTGCACCAACCATAGCGGCCATTGGAGGGTGAACCAACAGAAAAAAAGGAACACCTTTCTCTCTCTCTCTCTCTTACAGTCCACTCTGCCTGTCAAAAAAAAAAAAAAAAAGAATTATTTTATGGGGATTTGTAAAATAGTGGTTTCTCCAGTTCCACCCATCTTCTCACCTTGCTAGCTGGTGACATTCTACGAAGAGCCTCCTCGTGTTAACTAGAGCTCGTGACGTTCCTCCAGGAGCACGGGACAAAAAAAAAAAAAAGGTTTAGTCCTTTCTTGTTCATAACCAGCTTGTGATTACCTTTCTCCTACGTCTCCTTTCATTCTTCCTCTGCGTGTAGAACTTCAGGCCATTAATTCTGCAGAGCGGGGCCAGTGCACTGCCAGGGTGGGTGATGCCACCACCTGTGACGACAGCATCCTGTACGCACGCTGGTTCACGTTCCTGATAATGGCCTGGGAAAAGCAGTGGAGAATGGCTCAAGTGTTGGGGCCCCTGCCACCATGTGGGAGACCTGGATGAAGCTCCTGGCTCCTGGCTTTGGCCTGGCCCAGCCCTAATTGTTGTGGCCCTCTGGGGAGTGAACCAGCAGATGGGAGATCTCTCTCTCTCCAGAGCGTGTGCTTTGACTCTTGCTCACTCTGTAACACTTTCAAATAAATAAATCTTTTTAAAACACCTGTAAATTGTGTCCTTTATGATTTTGGTCTCATGCTTAGAATATCTATCCACAACAAGACGGTACAACTGCAGTATTTCTTTATTTCCCTTGGCCTCTTGTACTTTACTTTCTTTGCACTTAATTTTTTAATTTCCTGGGTTTTCTAAAAGAAGGAAGTAGGAAGTCCAGTTTTATTTGGTTCCTCATGGATGCTCTGTGATTATATCCTACATTTTAATAGGTCCTTACATACATGGCTATAGATACAGATTCCGAATATACTACTGATTTCTCTATTATCTATCTTTGTTTTTTCCGTATTTGCACCACTGCTGGTTTGATTTTGGTTGTCTATGTATGAGCTTGAATGCCTGAATGACATCCCACTAAACAGCTATCCTTTGATCATACAAAATCTTTTTTACGGGGCTGGCACTGTGGTGCAGTGGGTTAAGCCACTGGCTGCAGCACTAGCATCACATATGGGCACTGGTTTGAGACCCAGCTTCTTTGCTACCAACCCAGCTCCCTGCTAGTGTGCCTGGGAAAGCAGTGGAGGATGGCCCTTTGCATCCATGTGCAAGATGCGGGTGAAGCTCCTGGCTCCTGACCTCATCCTGGTCCAGCCCTGGTAGCTGTGGCCATTTAGGGGAGTGAACCAGTAGATGGAAGATCTCTTTCCCTTCACTATCTCTCCCTTTGTAATACTTTCAATTAAATAAACAAATCTTTAAAAACTTTTTCCCTAAGACATAGTGATATAATTTGACTATGATTATGTACTTCTCAAAATTGGTCAGGGCCGGCATCCCATATGGGCGCCGGTTTGAGACCAGGCTGCTCCACTTCTGATCCAGCTCTCTGCTATGGCCTGGGAAAGCAGTGGAAGATGGCCCAAGTGCTTGGGCCTCTGCACTCATGTGGGAGACCCAAAGGAAGCTCCTGCTCCTGGCTTTGGATCAGCACAGCTCTGGCCATTGTGGCCAATTGAGGAGTGAACCAGTGGATGGAAGATCTCTCTCTCTCTCTCTCTCTCTGTGTGTGTGTGTGTGTGTAATTCTGAATTTCAAATAAATAAATAAATCTTTTAAAAAACAAGTAGTCATCACTGGATCCAGCAGAAAGGAAGTTCTACAACCAGACATGAAAACTATACACATGCATAGCCATCTGTGTATAGATTCTGTCTTTATATACACATATATACACCGTGTGTGTGTGTGTGTGTAGTTTACTATCAGAAATGAAGAACTCATTTAGCTGAGCTTAACAGCAAATTAGACATGGCAGAGAAAGGTATCTAATAACTTAAAGACAATAAAAAGTCCCCAAATGAAAAAGAAAAAGACAAAACGGAGTCCAATGTCTGTGGCTTATCAGATGAAAGAACCTATGTGTAACTGGAAGAGAAAAGAGGACCAAAGAATATTTCTGATGGTGATAACTGAGATCTTTTCGAAATTGATGGACAAGAAGAATACACACATTCAAGAAGTACAGCTGAACCCAAACATTATCAGATAAATGCAAAGGATATCACACCGATGCACTCACAATTGAGTGCTGAAACCCAGAGACAGAGAGCAGGTCTTGAAAGCACAGAGGAAAGACGCACTGAGCCTCGGCCTGTCTGGGCTGCAGTAAAGGATGCCAAGGACTGGGGGGCTTGGGAACAGCAAACGTACATTCTGCAGAGTTCTGCAGTCTGGTGCGGGCAGGTTCCAGGGGTCCAGTGAGGGCTGTCTCCTCGCTATGACCTCACAGGGTGGAAGGGTCAAGGTCATCTCAGGGTCTCTATTACAGGGCATAAATTCCACTCACGAGACCTTCACCCTTGCGACCAATCACCTGTGACAGGTCCCACTTGCAAAAATCCCACGGTGAGGATTAGCTTTCAACACTTTGGAAGAACAGAAACGTGCCATGTCTAGGACATTCGATTTAGAGAACCATGAGAACAGAAAAAAAAAGTGGGGCGAGAAGAAAACAGAATGGGACTTGTAAGGAGTAAATGAAAAACTACTGTCTTGGACCTCTATAAGCAATTTTCAAAAATTCACAGAAAGGGGCTGCCACTGTGGTGTATGTAGAAGGCTAAGCCTCTCCCATATGTGTGCTGGTTCGAGTCCTGCCTGCTCCACTCCCAATCTAGTTCCACACTAATGCACCTAGCAGAGCAGTGGAAGATGGCTCAAGTGCTTGGGTCCTATTATTCATGTAGGGACTCCTGGATGGAGCTCCTGGCTCCTGGCCTTGTCCTGGCCCAGCCCTGGCTGGTGTAGCCATCTAGGGGGTAAGGCAGCAGATGGAAGACCTCTCTCTGTCTCTCTCTTCCTCTATAACTCTACCTTCCAAATAAATAAATAAATCTTTTTTCAAAAAGGAACACTTAAGTTCAGAAGATTAAATGACTCAATTATTTTTCATTTGGCGTTTCTATACCTTTGTTAAATCTATATGCTTTTAAAAGTACCCAGATGGAAAACACAAAAGAAAATGTGAAAGGAAGGAAGAATGTTCTTACTGATACAAACACGTCCAACATATATCCTGTGTCTTGTATAAACCCTGAAAGGTCACAAACATTGGTTCTGTGGCAAAAGAAATAGCTGAGCCGCCACAAGGAGATTGAATCTCTTCTGTATGCAAACAAGTACAGCTTTATTTTTTTTTCCTTTTTAAAAAGAACAAATAAACCCAATGCAAAACTTTTGAAAAACTATGTAAATGCAACGTAATTACGTTTGAACCACAGAAGACAGGAAATTTCGAGTTACAGACGCCATGGGAAGTTTTAATTCTATCCTTGTGTATGTGTTCTATCAAAGAGTCTTTCATTACACGATCACGTAACACTGGACCATGTAACAATCAGTTCAACAAATGTTTATTTTGCAATGTGCAGAAGGAAAATATTTTACATGAGAAATTGTAGGAAATGAGTATATTACTTAGGCGTGTTGTTAGGCACAATTTCTTAGCATCCCGGGCATTTCAGAATACTAACAGAACCACTTCTTTCTTGAGTATCTTCTAAAGAACATGAAATCTAACTCTTTGCATTTGGAAACTGACCTTTGCATTTTAAGGTTATTTTGAAGTCATGGAAAACTAAGGACATTGGAATTTCAGGGTTTAAACTGTGGATGTCATATGTTTTGTGTGAAAGAACAGTGGAGACAACCATGAAGATCTGTGAGTTCTTATTGAACAACAACAAAAATCTCATCACTGCTGAAGTCGGAGTTTACTAGGGTCTCTCACAACCCATCTATCTGAAAACTGATTGTTTTGTTTTGTTTTTAAAGATTTATTTGAAGGGGAGACAGAGAGGTCTTCCATCAGCCAGCTTACACCCTAAATGGCCACAACATGCTGTGCTGGTCCAGGCTGAAGACAGCAACCAGAACTCCATCCTGGTCTCCCACATGATTGGCAGGAGCCCAACCACTTGGGCCATCCTCTCCTGCTTGCCCAGGCCCATTAGCAGGGAGCGGCATTGGAAGTGGAGTAGCTGGGACTTGAACCAGCACTCTGATGTAGGATGCTGGCATTGTGGCACCTTAACCTGCTGTACCACAACATCAGCCCATTGTTTGTTTGTTTGAAAAAAGGTAGGATAAACCACATATTCTGCCTTTCTTGTATGATCTCCATTTCAGGTTAACCAGCTGACAGGTATCAAGTCTTAGACCAACCTCATAAAATTATAAAGTTAAATAAATCCTCAGGGCTTCTTACCAAAAAGATCAAATAACTTACAGAGAAAAAGAAATTCAACTAGCATCAGACTTCTCAAAAACAACTGGTAATGGGGGCCGGCGCCGTGGTGCACTAGGTTAATCCTCCGCCTGCGGTGCCGCATTCTGTATAGCCACCGGTTCTAGTCCCGGTTGCTCCTCTTCCAGGCCAGCTCTCTGCTGTGGCCCCAGAAGGCAGTGGAGGATGGCCCAAGAGCTTGGGCGCTTGCATCCACATGGGAGACCAGGAAGAAGCACCTGGCTCCTGGCTTCAGATTGGTGTAGCTCTGGCTGTAGGGGCCATTAGGGTGGTGAACCAATGGAAGGAAGACCTTTCTCTCTGTCTCTCTCCCTCTCTAACTCTGTCAAATAAAAAAAAAAAAAAACCTGATGAATCAAGGCAACAATAGAGTATCATTTTTAGAAATTTATTCAAAGCAAATAGGAACCAAAGAAATTTCTAGAAAGGTAATCCTTTGAGTAGTTACAGAAAAATAGTTTCAAACTGTAAGAACTTACGTTCCCATAAGGAAACCATGGGCCATTCTTTTTTATTTTTTTTTTTATTTTTATTTTTTTGACAGGCAGAGTGGACAGTGAGAGATAGAGACAGAGAGAAAGGTCTTCCTTTGCCGTTGGTTCACCCTCCAATGGCTGCCGCGGCCGGCGCGCTGCGGCCGGCGCACCACACTCATCCGATGGCAGGAGCCAGGTGCTAGGTGCTTCTCCTGGTCTCCCATGGGGTGCAGGGCCCAAGCACTTGGGCCATCCTCCACTGCACTCCGAGCCACAGCAGAGGGCTGGCCTGGAAGAGGGGCAACCGGGACAGAATCCGGCGCCCCGACCGGGACTAGAACCCGGTGTGCCGGCGCCGCAAGGCGGAGGATTAGCCTGTTGAGCCACGGCGCCGGCCCATTCTTTTTTATTTTTAAAAATATTTATTATTTATTTGAAAGGCAGAGTTAGAGAGATAGAGAGAGAGAGAGAGAGAGAGAGACCGAGACCTTCCATCTGCTGGTTGACTACCAAATGGTCACAACAGTTCGGGCTGGGCCAAGCTGAAGCCAGGAACCAGGAGCTTCTTCCAGGTCTCCCACATGGGTGCAGGGGCCCAAGCATACTCTGTTGCTTTCCCAGGCTCATTAGCAGGCAGCTGTATCAGAAGTGGAAGTAGAGCAGTCAGGACTTGAACTGACCCCGATATGGGATGCCGGCACTGCAGACGGTGGCTTAACCCACTACTCCACAGCACCACAGCACTTTCTTTTTGTTTCCTAAAGATTTATTTATTTGAAAAGTATGTATGTGTGTGCGGGGGGGTCTTCCATTCCATTTGGGACTTCCAAGCCAAATGAGCATGGAGCTGAACTGGAAGTGGAGCAGCCAGGGCTCAAATCAGCACTCCAATAAAGGATGCCAGCATGGCGGCTTAGCCCACTGTGTCACAAGGTTGGCCCCCTCATGGGCCATTCTTGATGCTACTAGAGGATAAGCTCCAAATATCTAAGAGATAACTAGGCAAAGAAACTGCAACAGAAAACTCACAATGAGTATATATACCCAATTGTTAATCTAAGATTAAAACAAAGGCAAAGTTGAGGGTAGAAAACAATGTGTGGGTGTTAAATATTATGAGAAAATAGAAGAAAAAATGAAATAAACCCACTGTTACTGTACAGGCAGGTGGAAGTTAAAAGATGTCAATAAGGGGCTGACACTGTGGTGTAGCGGGTAAAGCCGCCACCTGCAGTGCCAGCATCCTATATGGGCACCAGTTCAAATCCTGGCTGCTCCATTCTGATCCAACTCTCTGCTATGGCTCAGGAAAGCAAGAGAAGATGGTCCAAGTCCTTGGGCCCCTGCACCTTGTAGGAGACTTAGGGTGCCGGCATCCCGTATCAGAGTGCCAACTCAAGTCCTAGCTGCTCAGCTTCAGATATGGCTTCCTGCTAATATGCCTGAGAATTCCACAGAAGGCCCCTGCCACACACAAGGGAGACCTGGATGGAGTTCCTGACTCCTAGCTTTAGCCTGATCCAGCCCTGGCTGTTGAGGCCAAGTATTTGGGGAGTGAATTGGCAGTATGAAAAATCTCTTTCTCTCTGCATATCTCTCTTTCTCTGATGTTCTGCTTTTCAAGTAAATAAATAAAGAAATCTTTAGAGAGAGAGAGAAGGAGGGAGGGAGGGAAAGAGAGAGATCTATTAGGTAAACAACACTGCACCTAATTACTAAAATTACATTTTCCAAGGGGAAAATCAAAATAGATAAATTACACCAGCTAACTTGGTTAACTTGCAGCCCGTGCACTGCGCTGATCCGAAGCTAAGAGCCAGGTGCTTATCCTGGTGTCCCATGGGGTGCAGGGCCCAAGCACTTGGCCATCCTCCACTGCACTCCCAGGCCACAGCAGAGAGCTGGACTGGAAGAAGAGCAACCGGGACAGAATCTGGTGCCCCATGGGGTGCCGGCACTGCAGGCGGAGGATTAGCCTATTGAGCCAAGGCCCCGGCTACTAGAAATGCATCCATTTGCATTATGAACAGATACCAGATGGATCATGACTTCCAGAAATGCTCAAAAAAAAAAAAAAAAGCCTTCGAGAAAAAGTCAACACATATTTCTGATTAAAAATAAAAACATTTTTGAAAATAAAAATTGGGAGTTTTTTCATTTTAATTAGATGGATTAGTCAGCTTCGCATGCTCCTTGGGAAGGAAAAGGCTCATTCTGGTTCACAGTTGGGAGATTCATGGTTCTAGATGGGGCTGGTATCTGGAGGAGGCTGGCCGTGAGGGAGCAGGCAGGGGAATGAGCACAGGGAAGCAGAGACAGAGAGAGACACTGGGCCGAATGTGGCCTAAATAACCTGTCTTCCCGTGAAAACTACCTGTTGAGGTCAAGCACCCTACGCCCTGAAGACACCCACCAGGCCCGCTCTGTCTCCACCCTTACTCCATCGTCCTTTAACACCAAGATGTGGGAGCTGAAACATCTTGTGTGAGTTTGGAGAGCCAAGTTCTGCTTGACCCACTACGTAGGACAGCGCAGATGTACAAAAGACCTAAAGCCCTTACTTTACAGCACTGGGAAATACTCAAGGTATTTCTGCCAAAATCCAGAGCAAGGCAAAGAGGCTTGCTCTCTCCCCTGCTACTCACCCCTGTAGGGCTGGGGAGTGACCTAATGAAACCCGACAAGAAAAATCCACTCAAAGAGCACGAATTTATACAGGGATGCAACTCTCTCTAAAATGCCCCTCATGCGGAGTTTCAGCCGACTTTTCTTTTTTTTTTTTAACTTTTATTTAATGAGTATAAATTTCCAAAGTACAACTTTTGGATTACAATGCCCCCCCCCATAACTTCCCTCGCACCTGCAACCCTCCCCTTTCCTGCTCCCTCTCCCATTCACATCAAGATTCATTTTCAATTCTCTTTATATACAGAAGATCAGTTTAGTATATATTAAGTAAAGATTTCAACAGTTTTCACCCACACAGAAACACAAAGTGAAAAATACTGTTTGAGTACTAGTTATAGCATTAAATCACAATGTACAGCACATTAAGGACAGAGATCCTACATGAGGAGTAAGTGCACAGTGACTCCTGTGGTTGACTTAACAAATTGACACTCTTGTTTGTGGCATCAGTAATCACCCTAGGCTCTTGTCATGAGTTGCCAAGGCTATGGAAGCCTTTTGAGTTCACTGACTCTGATAATATTTAGACAAGGTCGTAGTCAGAGTGGAAGTTCTCCCTTCAGAGAAAGGTACCTCCTTCTTTGATAACCTGTTCTTTCCACTGGGATCTCATTAGCGGAGATCTTTCATTTAGGTCTTTTTTTTTTTGCCAGAGTGTCTTGGCTTTCCATGCCTAAAATACTCTCATGGGCTTTTCAGCTGGATCCGCATGCCTTAAGGGCTGATTCTGAGGCCAGAGTGCTGTTTAGGACATCTGCCATTCTATGAGTCTGCTGTGTATCTCGCTTCCCATGTTGGATCGTTCTCTCCCTTTTTTATTCTATCAGTTAGTATTTGCAGACACTAGTCTTGTTTATGTGATCCCTTTGGCTCTTAGTCCTATCATTATGATCAATTGTGAACAGAAATTGATCACTTGGACTAGTGAGATGGCTTTGGTACATGCCACCTTGATGGGATTGAATTGGAATCCCCTGGTATGTTTCTAACTCTACCGTTTGGGGCAAGTCAGCTTGAGCATGTCCCAAATTGCACATCTCTTCCCTCTCTTATTCCCACTCTTATATTTAACAGTGATCACTTTTCAGTTAAGTTTCAATACTTAAGAATAACTGTGTATTGATTACAGTATTCAACCAAAAGTATTAAGTAGAACAAACAAAACAAAATACTAAGAGGGATAATGTATTAAGTTGTTCATCAACAGTCAGGGCAAGAGCTGATCAAGTCATCATTTCTCATAGTGTTCCTTTCACTTTAATAGGTTTCCTTTTTGGTGCTCAGTTAGTTGTCACCGACAGGGAAAACATGATATTTGTCCCGTTGGGACTGGCTTATTTCACCCAGCATAATGTTTTCCAAATTCCTAACAGGGATCACTTTTCAGTTAAAATTTAAACACCTAAGAATAATTGTGTGTTAATTACAGAGTTCAACCAATAGTACTAGAACAAAAAAAAAATGCTAAAATGGATAAAGTATCACATTGTACATCAACAGTCAGGACAAGAGCTGATCAAGTCACTGTTTCTCATAGTGTCCATTTCACTTCAACAGGTTTCCCCTTTGGTGCTCAGTTAGTTGTCACCGATCAGGGAGAACATATATTTGTCCCTTTGGGACTGGCTTAATTCACTCAGCATGATGTTTTCCAGATTCCTCCACCTTGTTGCAAATTACCGGGTTTCATTGTTTTTGACTGCTGTATAGTATTCTATAGAGTACATGTCCTATAATTTCTTTATCCAGTCTACTGTTGATGGGCATTTGGGTTGGTTCCAGGTCTTAGCTATTGTGACTTGAGCTGCAATAAACATTAATGTGCAGCCGACTTTTCTATAAAGACTGAGATAGTATTTGTTTTTGTGCATCCTTTCATAGCTACTCAATTCTGCCACTGTAGCACAAAAGCTACATACATAAATAAATGCATGCATGTGACTATGCTCCAACAAAACTTTATTTGCAGAAACAAGACTTGGTCAGTGGGACATAGTTTTGCACCCACTTCCAGCCAGGTGTGGGGAACCTTGTTTCTGCCAAGGGCAATCTGGATATTGATAACATCATTCACAGGCCATACAAAATCATCAGCTTAGAAATCAACCTGCTATTGATCTACTGAATTTCGACTCCCACCTACTGTTGCCTTGGCAAAAGATTTTGTGGGCATTATATGGTCTGCAAGTGAGACATACCCACTTCTCACGGAGAACAAACCAAGATGAACTCACTAAGAGACTCCAGGGAGAGAGGGAGGGTAGGGCGGGATGTGTCATTATGTTTTAAGAACTGTATATATGGAATTCGCGAAATTTGCTCCCTTCATATAAGTTTAAAAAATTTAATAAAAATTGAGATTCCAAAAGCTAGCGAGATATACAATTGACACAAAAAATTCAATAATGTTCACAGGACAAACAGTTGAAAGATGTAACTGCAGGAAATAAAAATCCCACTGACACCATCAGCAAAGATTAAATACTTAGGAATGAGCAGAACAAAAATGAACAAAACCCACAGGAAGAAAACTTTAAAATGCTATTCCAAGTCAAAAACTTGGACTTGAACAACGGAAGGTTTCTATAATTTTACTATGGCTGTGTAGGATGTGAAGAGTGTGTGGGAACTCTCTGTTCTCTGTAATTTCTCTGTTTTTGCAAATTTTCAGTAAGTCTAATGCTATTTCAAAGTAAAAGTTAAAAAGAAACTTGAGAGAAAAAAAAAAGCAAAGTAGAGATCCTGAGGTGTGGAAAATGCATCACAGATATTTCTGGAGGTTTTTACCTTGAATATTTTTAGATGTTTCAAATTGTATAGTGTTTTATTAGAAAATTATGTTCCCCAGAACACAAGTGTTAATGGCTGTTTTGCAATATTGGTGTGATTTTATATACTTAAAGGCCAAATTACCTCCAGATGAATTCTGTACATATCAAACAGACAATAAAAGTCAACAAAGGAAAATTCAGCATGAATAAATTTACTTTTTCATAAGCTTATTCATCAGGGTACCTATTGTTTTAAAAACTAAGGAGGGGCATAAATATAATGTATATAAATATATAAATAATATATAATAATTTATCACTTTTTTAAAAGCAGAAGTGTAAACTACTAAAAAAAAGCCGAGAGTTTTACAAAATCATTGATTTCATAAGGATCACTTTTTTTTTTTTTGACAGGCAGAGTTAGACAGTGAGAGAGAGAGACAGCTCTTCCTTCCATTGGTTCATCCCCCAAATGGCTGCTACGGCTGGCACGCTGCACTGATCCGAAGCCAGGAGCCAGGTACTGTAGCCAACTTGTTACTGTTAAGATTGCATTTCTCCAGCCGGTGCCGTGGCTCAATAGGCTAATCCTCCGCCGAGTCCTGGTTGGGACACCGGATTCTGTCCCGGTTGCCCCTCTTCCAGGCCAGCTCTCTGCTGTGGCCAGGGAGTGCAGTGGAGGATGGCCCAAGTGCTTGGGCTCTGCACCCCATGGGAGACCAGGAGAAGTACCTGGCTCCTGCCATCGGATCAGCGCGGTGCGGCGGCCGCGGCGGCCATTGGAGGGTGAACCAATGGCAAAGGAAGACCTTTCTCTCTGTCTCTCTCTCTCACTGTCCACTCAGCCTGTCAAAAAAAAAAAAAAAAAAAAAAGATTGCATTTCTCGTTCTTACTGAGAAACACAAGGGGCGAGAATTGCTGGTGCCTTCTTGTACCTGAAGTCAGTGC
This sequence comes from Sylvilagus floridanus, assembly GCA_949820135.1. Taxonomy (NCBI): domain Eukaryota; kingdom Metazoa; phylum Chordata; class Mammalia; order Lagomorpha; family Leporidae; genus Sylvilagus; species Sylvilagus floridanus. The sequence continues at coordinate 17,003,534 of OX463240.1, read as the reverse complement.
AACTGTGACAAGAGGGTGTACGCTGATGCTGCCACAGCCGCCACAGCCCAGTCACTAAGACATAAAACTGCTAGTCAGTGAAACAAGTCCCTAACCCATGAAGCACGTGGGACTCACGGAGGGTGGAACAGTTGTCGTTCCCTTACCTCTAACTTGCAGCTCCAAGATGCAATGAATCCTCCATATCTGGAGTCCAACTTGCGACGCCAACAGGAACGCTGTCTGGACTCTTGCAAACTCCACGTGCTGTGCTCCGAAACGACCTTCGTGTGTCTAGGAAAACAAGGTCGGTCTTCTTCCTCCAAGCCTGCTGTGCCCACCCTGGCCCGAGAAGTGTATGATCAGCCTCTGCCCACTCACTCACGTGCTCCTCTCTACAACTCACGCTCAGTCCACACACCAGCCTCTTCCTTCATAGCTCGTTGACCTGTCACTGTCTTTTATTATATCTCACAGGCTTAGTTTAAGCGACCCACACCACTGGGCTGTAATGACCCCCTCGGGAGTTTTCCTGTCTCTAAAACTCTTCAAGGACACTCAACTGACTTTAAAACAACATCCATACACAGCATGATGAGGCCTGAATTATAACTGCTTATCTATAAGTTTATGCCACACCTTCAAAGCAACTGAATTTCCAGGGATCTAATAATTGTAGAGGCATCATTAAAGCTAAGGAAGAGAAGTAGGGTTTTTGCAAGGGTGAATTCTAATCCATATAAAGGAAATTGAATATATTTATTAAGAAATCAGTAGTCACCGAGAAAGGCAAGCATTTGGTTGATGGCTTAGGATACCTGCATCCCACTCCAGAGTTCCTGGGTTTGAGCCCAGCTCCATTTTCAATTCCAGCTTCCTGGGAGGGAGCACACTTGGGAGGTAACAGGTGACACCTTGAGTAGTGGGTCCCTGCAGCCCTGGGGGAGACCAAGAGGGAGTTCCCAGCTTGTGGATTCAGCCTGGCCCTGCTCCAGCTGTTCTTAGCAACTGAAAAGTGAACCACCAGATGGAAGGTCTCTCTGTCTGTCTCGGACTCTCTTTTCAAATAAAATACATAATTACCACAAAGGCAGAACATAGAACCCCATCCAGGTCTCCCATGTGGGTGGCAGAGGCCAAAGTACTTGGGCCACCTGCTCCTTTCCCAGGCACATTAGCAGGAAGCTGGATCAGAAGCTGAGTAGCCAGGACTCCAACTGGAGCTCTGATATGGGAAGACAGCTTACCCTGCTGGGACACAATGATGGCCCCTTTGCTGTTCTTCTTAAATTATACCACAGTTGAAGTTTTTTCTTGCTAATTAGATAACAGTGTGCTTAGGTACCAAGATCAGAGTTTAAAATCCTGTCTTTTTTCTTCCTCAGTTCATGGGTCTTTTTAGGTACTCAAAAAATGCTTGATGAATTGATAAGGAAGGAGAAGAACACTATGGAAACACACCGAGAACAACTCACTACTTAGAGGACATAATTCTTTCCCAGGAGGCAGGGCACAATTTGCTGATTATATGAAAGGTTTCCACAGGAGAACCTGATCACTGGATATTGCAAATGCTCCCACCTTTCCCAGCTGAGCCCCGCATCTCTTCTGAAGCCACATTTCAGCTCAGTTAGTCATGATTTGGTTAGCCTTGTGACTATGCAACACACTTTTCTTTCCACGATCTGTGCACCTGAGTCAGCACTCAACTCTGGGTTTGAGCCCCAGCTCCACTTTCAATTCCAGCTTCCTGGGAGGAAGCACACTTGGGAGGTAACAGGTGATGGCTTGAGTACGTGGGTCCCTGCAGCCCCAGGGGAGACCAAGGGGGAGTTCCCAGCTTGTGGATTCGGTGCCGACACTCTCCTAAGACCACTCCCGTGTCTCCGCAGCGCCCTTCTGTAAGGTCCTCCAGTCCCCAGCGCTACTTACACCATACTCTCGGGTTCCATCGCACAGGCATGTGACGTTCACAAGGAGAGCCTGGTTTACTCTCACCAGGAGGCTCACCAGGGGCTGGATGCCGCCACGTCTCCGGATGATGACTCGGTTCTCGTGTTCTTGGCAGCATTCTCCCAAGGCTCCAACCACAATGACCAGCACTTCCTTGGGCTGATTCGTGAGAAGTCCCACCAAAGTCTCAATGGCATTGTATTCCTGAAACCTAGGTTCATCATCACCGACACAGAGAGAGAATGATTAATTGCATATTGTCAGCTGATAATAGTCACGTTAATAAAAATGACCAACCTCCAACAACACGCGCATCAATCCACACAAGTCCGTGGAACACACAATATTTCATCCTCCTGCTCAGTGGCTGATCTGAAGCTTGGCAAATCGTAAGACTGGCACCCACAGCCGGGCACCTGCTGCAGCCCCGTACCCTGAATCTCCACACTGCATGGCCATGGCTTCTTCCAGATCTGAGCTTCTGTGCTCCCTCCCTGCCAGGGGTCTCCCCCTTACAGACTAGCTCATGTGGACAAAACACTCTATATATTTAATGGAAATAAATGCTGTGTTACCTATTGCTGTTATTCAACACGTTAAACATGACTTGACTGTACCTGCTTTTCACGGCACAGGTCTCCTCCATCGTTTTTGAGAGATGAGGTTGAACGTGCTTTGGGGCCACTCGTTAGCAGAAACATACAAAAGTAATTTCTAGGGACGTGTGATAAAAGAGGGGTCTGGAGAGGTGGGGAGGGGTAGGAGGCATCACTGGGGAGGGGTGGGTGATGATGCCTCCAAACTTGGTGATGCCTCTGTGTTCTCTCACCACCCGCCGGGCTCGCCTGAATTTGGCAATATTTGCAATGGTCTCAGCTGCCAAACACCTCAGGATCTGGTGTGGAGAATCGAGGATATTAACCATAACTGGTAAGCCCCCAAGGTCAACAATATTACGTCTGATTTGAGGATTATGACTGATTTCCTTCAGGATTTTTAATGAGCCAATCTACGCGAGGGGGAAAAAAAGTTATATATGAGTGAGTACTTAAGACATAACCGGTGCTATGTTTTTAAAAATTCCAAGTCTACCTAAAATCCTTCCCCAATTAAGTTTTGTTAAGAAATAGTTTCCATCCCGAGGGGTTACACACATCCTCCGTATTTTCTTTCATTCATGGAAAGGAAAGTTCACCCTTCAAGAAGCCCGACAAACTGCCGGAATAGGGAGGAAACCCCTTCGTGGACAAGGGAGGAGAGAAGCCAGCAGACGGTGCTGGCAGGCTGGCTCCCAGCAGTCACCGCGGACGAAGGCAAGGCCCAGGCGGCCAGGAAGGACCGACTCCTAGAGCTGAGATCCCCCACACGGCAGGAAACAAACTCCACGTCCTCGGTGGGTAGGGGGCAAGGCAGGCAGCGAGATTAGGTAGGAAGAGTCGAGCTGGAAGATTTTTTCTCACCGTTTCTGAGAGCCCGCATTGTGACGCCGCCGCTGACCTGTGAATCCATACACCCACTTTCCCAGGAGGCACCTGTTTCTCCTACACCAGGAAGGAGAAGTCGCCATTATGGCCACTGTGCAAGTTAAACTCTATGCGGAGACAGCATGAAACTCCCAGAAAGACTCATGCACACTCGATCCCACCGGGACTCCCCGTCATTGGCATATTTAATTACTCACTACCTCCTAGAGGTGACTGTTTCGTGGGGGAGTGTCTTACTCCTGCCTTGTGGGCAGCTGGCCCTTGCTTTCGGGTCTTTCCCTGGCCTCTGCCCACGCTGTCTACCCAGGGGCAGCTCCCTGGCCCACTCAGGACAGGAACCTCTCCGTGTGTGTATGTTCACACTCTTGTTTTGAAATGACACCTACTCTCACTTGAGTGCTGTGTTTATGCCTCTCTGAATTCTTACCTCCGGGGGACCAATAGAGCTCGGAATAGAAACTAAGATACCTATGGCTGGAACACAGGGACACAGCCACTCACTCACCTTACACTTGGTCTCATCCGTGTCGTGTAAGTTGATTAACACTTTGAGGCCTCCCACAGCTCTGATGGCCAACTGGCAGGTCTCCTGGGATAGGCTGAAATCCCACATGGACAACAGTGCCATCATCGTAGTTGTCTGATTTCCTCCCTGTGAAGATGCAAGACCACGTGTTTGCAGAAATGTACAAAACGGTTAGGAAGCCCAGCGCTAGGAAACGTATCTCCCCTTACGCGGCACACTCCATCATTTTAAATTCTCCAAGTGGGCTATAATTTGTTCAATGAATTGTGCAGAGCTGAAGCACGGGAAAGCCATGCAGCCTTCATGAAACATTCCTGTTACAAGTTGGCATTTCCAGGCGGTCTCTAAAAGTGCCTGGGGGTCAGACAGGATCAGGACACTGAGGATAGGCAAGGGGTGAGGCTCGGGAGGGCGGTGAGGGGGTGTTGGTAAGGAAGAGGATGCCTGGGAATTTTTCTTACACAGTGCAATATGTATGGGACCTTCACCCAGTTTCCTGGCATACAAAACCTAAAAGCCTCACCATCTTTCAAAGAATAATGTCTTGCGTGTACTAAGGAGTTGGCTGCTGGTTGGCAGCCACTCCAGTAAATTAAACTTGGAACGTCGATACCAGAAGCACAGGTGAAATGGCCTGGGACTTGTGCCTGGCATCTCAGGCAGAGAGCAGGGCTGTCTTGGAGCCGAGCCCTCCACCTGCAGGAGCTGATGCTGCCTTGAGATCAACGGCACGGGGCTGGACGCAAGGACAGGGGCTGGAGCCTTTGCTGACAGCCCAGCCTAAGATCCTGAAGACACTCAAGTTTTAAGGTGTTGATTGTCAGGGTGTGGGAGCAGAGAAAGTACCAGGAGTAAAAGAAACCACGTGGTATAGAAATCCAGGTGAGACCCTAGAGTGAGGGCTGCGAGGAGTTGGCATGTCCAGTACAACCTGGAGATGGCCAGGACAGTGGGGCGCAGAAGGGAAGGGATGCTGGATGCTGACAGTGAGACGCTGGTCCAACATGCAGCATCCTTCAAGACGCAAAAATAAATAAATAAAGGTTGAGAAACACTGAATGATTGAGTAGTGAACCAGACCTGGCAAAGGTGACACTCGAAGTTCACCGCAGGAGCTCTCAAACACCATCCATGGGTCCTGATGGGTTCTCCCCCCTCGGGAGAGTGGAGAGGGGAGAGCTCAGAGCGCAGTCTGGCTCCCGCCGCCACTGGCACTTGCCGCAGGTGAGTTCTGGCATGCGCACAGAACGGACCAAGTTCACAAGACACAAAAGTGGAGCTAGGACTAAACTGTTTCTGTAGAAGGTGCTCGTGAAAGACGCCCTCTGATTCCTGCGTCAGATCACAGCACCGAGAGCCCAAATGGTTCCCTCTTTTTTAAGGGAAGAGACCTTCAAATTATGCTTGTTTTCATTTGCTAATCATTTCAACTTGCCATTATCTATTTTATATACGTGCAAGATCAAATATACAAATTAATATACACAGGCCATTTTATATAAATCACATATAATGTATAAAGCATGCTAGGTATAATTTTATATCTTATAAAAAGCTTATATAAAATACTCTATAGGCAATCAGCAATGTATGTGTATGATCTATTAGGTTTATGAAACTATGTATCTGAAATTTATATTTATACAAATATCTTTCATAGTTTGCTTGTATAGAAATACAAAATTTAAATATATGGGCTTTTGTTACATATAAATCAGGTAGTATGTAACAGCCTTAACACAGGAAAGGGAAAATTTCACACAAGCTGCCAAACCTTCCCTTCCTCCTATCATACACACACACACACACACACACACACACGCCCTCTTGTGAATTGCACGCACTCTATTGCTTTGAAAACCAGAAGCTAAAACAGGACCGCTACAGGGAATGCATCCAGAAACGAAGACGGAGAGGTGGAGAGCTCAGCCTCCCCTCCTCCCCCTTTTAAGGAAGTCCTCCTCCATTCCTGGCAGTGCTCTGAACGCCCTGTGGTGATGCTGGTGTCCACTTCCCATCTGTCTGAGGGCCACTCTCAGCCCCGTCCTCAGTATTTGAGATTACGTTTAGAGTGGCAACAGCCTTCATTGGCGTTTAAAATACTCAAGTGCCCTTCTGACAGCTTCCAGCAGCTCCTTCTCCCTTGCTATCAAGAGAAGTGTCACCGGTTGGTTTTGAAATGCAACAAATCCTTTGTCTTCATTACATAAACTCCCTTCTTTGGGGACGGGAGGCTCCCACGCGCCAGCACTTTGCATTTCTGTTTTAGAAAAGCCAAAGGCAGCTATTTTGCGAATGATCATCTCCATGCTGACTGTTATCAGTGAAAGGAAGTGAAATCAGACACAGAAGGAAAATGGAGGAAACTCAACTCATTCAACAGGGCTCTTTGTTCTCAACTTAAATGGTTAAACAATAGGCTAATCCTACGCCTTGCGGTGCCAGCATACCAGGTTCTAGTCCTGGTTGGGGCACCAGATTCTGTCCCGGTTGCCCCTCTTCCAGGCCAGCTCTCTGCTGTGGCCAGGGAGGGCAGTGGAGGATGGCCCAAGTGCTTGGGCCCTGCACCTGCATGGGAGACCAGGAGAAGCACCTGGCTCCTGCTTTCAGATCAGCGCCACAGCAGCCATTGGAGGGTGAACCAATGGCAAAGGAAGACCTTTCTCTCTGTCTCTCTCTCTCATTGTCCACTCTGCCTGTCAAAAATAAATAAATACATAAAGGAGCCAGGAAGCTGGGCTCCTTCATTAGTGATCTGAGCCCTCAAACCAAGGGCTTCACGGGGAAGCACAGGGAAGCAACAGAAGCCGTAGGCCGCTGGAGGAGGAGCGGTCCTGCCTGCTGCCTCCTTCCTGGGCCTCCCCTCCAGCCCTGTTTCCTGAGGAACACAGCTGCCTGGAGTTTGCAGGTGTGCAGGGTCAGGAAACTTCTCCCTGCTCTTCTTGCATGGGAATATTTTCTCAGCTTGCAGATTCGGCCTAATCTTTGCTTCCTATTCAAGTCATCTCCATTCTTCTCTTCTAGAACGTTTCTGTCTTGTGAACTTCATTTCACTATGTACACTATAATCAATGACACTTTTTTCTTTTGAACGCTGCTTAATTTGCAGCAGACGCCCAACAGGTAAGAGTTTGTCTTTGAATTATATGCTCCAGGTCAACTTTGAGGTCATGGGTCTGACAATTCACTTCTTTTTTTTTTTTTTTGGACAGGCAGAGTGGACAGTGAGAGAGAGAGACAGAGAGAAAGGTCTTCCTTTGCCATTGGTTCACCCTCCAATGGCCGCCGCAACCGGCACACCACGCTGATCCAAAGCCAGGAGCCAGGTGCTTTTCCTGGTCTCCCATGGGGTGCAGGGCCCAAGCACTTGGGCCATCCTCCACTGCACTCCGTGGCCACAGCAGAGAGCTGGCCTGGAAGACAGGTAACTGGGACAGAATCCAGTGCCCCAACCAGGACCAGAACCCAGTGTGCCGGCACCGCAGGCGGAGGATTAGCCTAGTGAGCCATGGCGCTGGCCCTGACAATTCACTTCTGTCATTATCCGTTAGACCCCCATAGAAGAAAACTTTCTGTACATCACCCACTTTTTCTGAAAATCTGGAAACATATTCAGAGGCTTGAGGGATTTTTCTTTTTTTTCAGGACGGTTTTATATTAGGGAAAGTTAGTTTTTCCACATTTCAGGATTTAGTTCTACTCTTGTCACTGACCACACTCCCAAAAGGATTATAAATCTTTCAGAATGGATACCGGAGGACGGGCGCCAAAACAGTCCACATACAGAGCCACAAACGCTAGCCAATTGCTATTCTTTAAATACCAGCTATGTCAAAGGACTTTCAAACGTTCACGCTGCTTCGTCCAGACGCAGCAAAGATCCGACGGAGGCCACGCGACCCAGACTTGCTCCTTTTTCAATTAAACGTCCCCTGAGAACGTCATTAGTTGCCAATACTTATTTGCACATTTGATCACCCACTTGCATTCACGAGGTTTTCAGAGGTGGAGAAGATACAGTGAAATACTCTACTAGAACCCGCAGAGCTTTCCCACTTCTGAAATGGACGCAATGCTTCTGCGAGCTGTCTTCCAGCCCTCCAGGCCCGGCTCTGGTTCCTTCCCAGGGCCACAGATGCCAGCTCAGTCACCATCAGCATTCACACATGCAGAGGCTGACCCAGTGCTGCTTTCTCTCACTTTTTTTTTTTTTTTTTGAAAGACAAGATGAATTGAGGACATTTTGCTAAACAAATTCTTTTATTACCCTTAAGACAAATCTTTGGAATAAGGCAGTCTGACCCTGTCTGGCGCATGGAGCCCCTCCCTCCCTGCGGGTAAAGACATGCAGCTTGCTAACTTGAGACCGCACAATGTCATCGAGTACACAGCAGGGACCACACTGCTCTCTGCTCAGCAAACACGCCACAGGCTTATATCGAGGGAGCATCGGAAAGAGGGGAGGAGACGCCCTATCTTTTCATTGCACGTCTCCACGCACTGCCTCAATCTCCCATGTTATTTGCCGAGCACTGCGACAGGCACTAGATAGGTATAAGAGCCATCCAACAGTCCCCCCTTTACCCACAGGGGACCCATTCCAAGACCCCCAGTGGGTACCTAAAACCACAGACAGTTCCAAGCCCTATATACACACTGTGATTTTTTTTTCTACTACATACAAACCTATGACACTTCATTTCCAAACCAGGCACAGAGAACTTAATAACAATAATAAAATAAATACTATAACTTTATAATGGCGTGGTAGTATAGCATTCTAATATTATGAAATTATCTTATAATAACATTATAGTAGAATATTATACCATAATAAAAATTACATAAATGCAGTTTCTCTTTCTGAATATCTGTCTCAGTTATCAGATGGGCTGTCATGGGATCACAAGCCCTGTGTTCAAACAACCTTTATTAAACTCACTAATGGCCCCAAAGTCTAATAGCCAGTGACAATGGGCAGGTGTCGTTTGCCAAAGAGAGGCTGCAAGGGGTTTCCTGTAAGTGAAGAGGTGAAAGTTCTCCACTTAAGGAAAGGAAGAAGAAAAACAGTCGTCTGTGGAGGTTGATAAGATCTACAGGCAGAAGGAATTTCGACAGGTGGAGCTCTGAGGAAGGGTAGAGACACTGGTGCTGGCTCTGTGACCCACTGCCCTCCAGGAACGGCCACTGCAGGTGGACCTCAGACAAGGGGGGGCGGAAGCAGCTGTGCTCCGTGCCTCTGGGGAGTTTACGGCACAGGGAGGAGACAGCTTTCAACTTTCACCAAGCCCACTCAAAATAACTGACTTTACATCTGAGGTGCTACGGGAGAGAGGGGCCTGGGGCTACTGGGAGGCACTCAAGAGGGGGCTTGAAGGGAGCCTGGGACATCATCTCAGGGGAAAGAGGGTCGGAGTGAGATCTGGACAGAAAATAAGGGTGCGCCCTGGGAGGAGAGAGGGGTTAGTCGCAGCAAACCATGCGTGGGATATGGCTAAGCCCTCAAGGACCACATAGCCAGAACCTATAGTGGCAGGGGGGCTGCAGGAATGGACTGGGTGGGTGGCAGCGGCTGCCAGGCCCAGAGGCAGGGCTGAGAGTTTTAAATCTTAATTTCTTGGACGGCTCCCATGAGCTGCTGACATTTTACAAAGGCCACTCTTGGCTGCACAGGTCCCCTTGGCTGCGGCGGGCAAGCATGGACGCGTGGAGACCGTTCCCGGTGTCCAGGAATTCAAGATCCAGAGGCAAGAGCCTAGCTCGGGAGTAGGAGGCAAGGGTGACCTCACTCTGCGGCATCAAGGGACTTAGAAAAGGAAGGACTGGCAGCTGGTGGATGAGACTCTGGTGGGGAACACACGTGTGGGGCCATCATTCGAAGTGAGTGCCAGAGGCACCGCAGCCCATGCAGGAGCAGGACCGCGAGGCCTCTCCTGTCCCCTGGGAAGCAACGTAACCACCCCACAGCCGTCCAGCTGGCTTTGCACACGCTCAGCATTTCTGCCTCCAAGCAAGCCACTCAGAATAAGCAGAGGGAGCGCCTGCCAGTGACTGCCTGTTAATGATGACAGAGGGCCTGGCGCCCAGCATGGAGGCTGGCTGTGAGCAGTCCAGGAGAAGGTGTGCACAGGGAGTGAAACCCGGGCCTGCGAGTCAAGGTAGTAAAACCAGTTGCTGGGCTGCTGTGGGTTTGCAAATCTGTTTTGTTCCGATGATGACTCCACAGAACCCCCGGGAAAAGGGGAGAAATTGTTTGTGGGATGGAAAGCAGACACAGCGGGTGCCTTTGAAAAGTTCATGGAAATGTCTACCATAAAAAACTTCTGTAAGGTTTCAAACTTTTTCTGCTTCCAAGTAAATTTATCTTTAAGTTTCATCTTCCATAAACCTATCTCAACATTTGCACATGCGTTTGTGTGTGTGTGTGTGTGTGTGTGTGTTCCCTTAAGGAAATGAGACTAAAGGTGTCCTATGAAAAGCTGGTAAGTAATTTTTTTAAAACCAGGAATGGGTAAGGAACTCAAGTTTCCCTAAGAAAAGCCGGTAAAGAATTTTTTTCAAACCAAGAATGGGTAAGGAACAATGTAAGGATTCCATACCCCTTCTTTTTAAGTAGCCACGGGACATTCATAAAAATCGTTGGTTTACCAGACTGTGCTAGTCACTGAAGTAAAGAAAAATTTTATGGTAAATCAAGTGGTCCTAAAAAGATTCGGGAGTACAAGCTGGGTAACTATGACAATTAATCAGGATAGTCTGATACAGTGGCCAGATATGAGGGCAGTACTTAAACATAGAAATAACAAGTCAAACACTTCAATTTTGTATTCATGGCAGTGTCAGCAAAATAGTAGTAACCAAAACAACTATGACTACATCCCACAAGATGTGTTTTAGATATGTATACAAAAACGGGCTATTAAGTTTACCTGAAGCACGTGAAAGACTAAATAAATGAATGGTTGCACCACATTCCTGAACAAGATCACTGAACATCATTAAAATCGCAGTGGGGACCAGAGTTGTGGTATAGTGGTTAAGCTTCTGCCAGCCATGCCAGCAATGCCAGCATCCCATAGGGGTGCCGGTTCATGTCCTGGGTGCTCCACTTCCGATCCAGCTCCCTGCTAACGGCCTGGGAAAAGCAGTGGAAGATGGCCCAAGTGCTTGGGCCCCTGCGACCCATGTGAGAGACCTGAAAAAAGCTCTCAGCTTCTGTTGCAGCCATCTGAGGAGTGAACTAGTGGATGGGTGATCTCTCTCATTCTGTTTCTCCCTGTCTCTCCCTCTGAGTTTCAAATAAATAAATAAATCTTTTTAAAAAAAATTTGCAATCAATCCAAAAGTAATACAAAAATTTATATAAAATAACCAAAATCCCAACATGATGCTTTAGTTCTAAGGATTATCTAGAATGAAAGATATGCAAAAATTTAGAATTTTTAAAGACAACTGTCTGGTCATGTGACAGTGTCACATATGAACGGCGGTTCAAACTCCACTTCCAATCCAGCTCCCTGGTGATGCGCCTGGGAAAACAGCATCAAACATGAACTAACAGTGACTACACCAGCATGGACCTGGCATGAGAACATTCTAAAATACATCAATGCAACAGAGAAAGATCCAGAAACAAACTCTCTCACGTGTGAGGGTGTGGAACGTGGTAAAAGCAGCACTCAGACCCCAGTAGGGAAGGGAGGATGAACCCATGGCCAGTGTTGACACACTCGCCCCCTAGCCCAGAGGGAAAAAGGACAGCCCCATGCCTGCCTTGCCCTCCACCTAGACTGAGTTCCAGATGTATTAGCAATCTGAGCATTTCTTGAAAAAGCTATAAAACCGTCAGAAGGAGACAGAAAATATCTGTGTCCTCCTGGAAGGGCTACAGAAAAACCATCCAGCTCCTAAGCCATGAAGAAAACAGTTGATAGAATGACAAACAGTACAAAAGAGTAGAATCAAAAACACATTTAAAAATGAGAATATATCTGTAATTAGTGTAATAGCCACAGGGTTGATTTGCATCATCAAGAACGAAAAAGCAAATAATCACAAAGAAAACCTGGCAAGGAATGCAATCCAGTGGCTACCTGACATATGAGACAACCTCAGGAGTCAGTAGTCAGGGATATGCAAATGCAAACCAGATGCATTCCCCCTAGCAGAACTGGCCAGAACATTTATTTTTCATTTTAATTAATCAGAATTTACAACAATGGATTTTAACTCTAGGTGAACAATTTTAATACTCTGGGAAGATTTTAGAGTCCACAAAGGCTTAGAATGTATCCCAGATCAATTCAATCAAAACTCCCACGAATGCTACCCGGGCACCAGGGTCCTCTGTATGTTTGCTTTCATTTTTAACAACCTTGGCTGAATCTGATTCTGCCCTGTGTCCAGTGCAGAAAAACACTGATATATCAATGGTTAAGTAGAATTAAAGTTTGCTTTCTATAAGGAGTCGTCTTTGGCTTATTATTCTTCATTATTCCTTACTATTCTTAAAATTTTTCATGTAAGGCCTCTCAAATTTTAGGGTGCATATATTCTTTCTGTTTAAAAAAAAGTTTTGTGGAAGTGTAATTGATATGCAACAAATTGCACACATTAAATATACACAACTTGATGAGTCTGGACATATGCAGAAACTTGCAAAACCACCCACACCCCAAGGTAACACAGCGATCCATCACCCACGAAAGTTTCCTGTGCCCCCTCACCTTTGTACTATGAACACTTAACATGAGATCTCCCTCCGTAAACCTGTTACACACACAGTACCTATTTCTCACTGCAGGCACAGTGCTGCACAGTAGAGTTCTAGAAATTACTCGTCCTGCATAAACCACACTTTATACCCACTCACAGCTCCCCGTTAGAGCTATCACAAACTGAAACGGACACAGCACTGCCTCAAACCCACACACTCCCCCCTTCCAATCCCTCCTACGGGAAGTGTGCACATCCCAAGAGCACATTAAAACATTAGCTGCTGCTGCTGGGGCTGGCGGTGTGGCACAGCAGATTAAGCTGCTGCCCGTGACGACAGTGACACATACAAACTCCGGTTCAAGCTCCACTTCCGATCCAGCTCCCTGGTGATGCACCTGGGAAAGCAGCAGAGGATGGCCAAAGTGCCTGGGCCCCTGCTGCCTTGTGGGAGACCCAGATGGAGTTCCTGGCTCCTGTCTTTGGCCTGACTCAGACCTGCCTTTTGCAACCACTTGAGGAGTGAATCAGCAGATGGAAGTAAATACCTCTCTCCCCTCTCTCTCGCTCATTCTATCTTTCAAATAAATACATAAACAAATCTTTTTTAAAAAACTAGTGATGTAATGACATAATTAAATACTATCTAGTAATTACAAGGCCTGAGGCAGACAAGAGAGATCACCAAGGTGGAATACTAAATATAAAAAAGCAAAATACAGCATGAACAGAAGTATCATTTCATTTCTGTATGCGAACAAGGGGCCTTCTGTTTTCTCCTGGGTGGCTTGCATTTTTACCCAAGTGTGCATCAGTGTATTATGCGTACTGTATCGTAAGAACTTCAACCCAGACAGGAGCAGGGATGCAGAAGGGCTACACCTGTTTCGGCCTCGACCTGCAGTCCAGACCCAGCAGCAGGCACGTGGAGATGGCCACACCCTCCTAGAGGGCAGGGCGGGGAAAGGAGGACAGTAACGATGACCCCAGCCTTACAGACACACAGAAGATGAAGTCTCCAAACTATTTAGCTTTCTCAAATTTCAGGGGGAAAAGCACAATTCAACGTGAAGAACCAAAAAATAAATAAATAAATGTTGCTGTGTGCTCAAAAAGCTCACGGGAAATGTGTATTTTTCTTTTTTTTAGTTCCATTTTCCCATGGACTTGTGGAAGTACCCCCGTACATCAAGCAACACATTCCCCCTGAAAACCTAAACCTATTATACTCTCAGCTCATTACAGAAAACTGCTCAGCCATCAAGTTTCTTGCCAATCACAATATTGGTAATAACTAGATCAGCACATGTCCCCTCTAATTCTGCCCCAGCTGGGCCAGAATGAAACGTGAAGGAATGAGGTTCCGGCTACAGGGACGCCCTGTCACTTCTGAGCAGTGGGGCTGGTGGGGATAGCACTGCTCATCACCGACACCTGATGAGCCTCGCTCTGTCTCTCCGCACTGATTTGTGATCGCCAAGAGGTAAGGGGAGTTTTCTTTAATTGTGGAGTGCAGACTCCACCTTGGAGATAAGGAACTTCCCCCTTGTTTCCTCTTCCTCCTTCGTGACAAAAATAAATGGAGATGAACTCCTCCTCCCTGGGCAATCTCAACATACAAGTAACACATGTGTCAAGTAACCCAAGGGCTTAAAACGCGTCCCCTCTCACCCAACAGTATTTATGAAACCGTACATGCAGAATCTACAGAATAGAAACTGTTAGATAATGGAATTTGGAGGCCGGTGCTCTGGCGTAGCAGGTAAAGCCGCTGCCTGCAGTGCTGGCATCCCATATGGGCGCCAGTTCAAGGCCCGGCTGCTCCACTTCCGATCCAGCTCTCTGCTGTGGCCTGGGAAAGCAGTGGAAGATGGCCCAAGGCCTTGGGCCCCTGCACCCACATGGGAGACCCGGAAGAAGCTCCTGGCTCCTGGCTTCGGATTGGCACAGCTCCAGCCGTTGTGGCCAACTGGGGAGTGAACCAGCGGATGGAAGACCTCTCTCTCTCTCTCTCTCTCTGCCTCTCCTCTCTCTGTATAACTCTTTAAAATAAAATAATCTCTAAAAAAAAAAAAGATAATGGGGTTTTAGTACCTTATGATTTTGAACAAGTAACTTTTTAAAAATGGCACCAAATTTCTCCTCTTTACTTTGCCATTAAAACTTTTTTTTTTCCAAATTAACTCACTTCAGTGCAGCAACATATGTCTTAACTCACAGAGTGATTCTCGGGAAAGTGGGACTAATTTTCCTAACTACCAGAGTCGACTTGAGTGCCTAAGCCCGTTTCTCATTTTCAGAAGGTTTCCTTTAACAAGAATTAACTCTACACTAACTCTTCTCCATCTCCTTAGGTAGAGACCCCACAAAACACAGCCCTCCAAAAAGGGGTGCAGAGTTCCCTTCTGAGAAGCGCTCCCCACTCAGGCTCTGACTCGAATGGAGAAATCCAGACCTGGGGGAAGACAGAAGCGGACAGTGTGAGCCCTGCGGGCCTCCTGGGTCCTGCATTTCTTAACGGCGGGACAGAACAACTAGGCAACAGGCTATAAAGATAGAAGGCTGGACGCGGTCCCGGCCCGCAGCCACCTTCTGTGTGGCCTGGAGCGAAATATTTCTCAGCTTTTCCACCAGTGAAACAAGGATCACACTACCTGTCACCCCATACCCAAAACCCGAGTAAGGGGAAAGGAATTTAATTAACTGTAATTGGTCACAAAGAACATCAAATTCCTGCAGTGAAAAAAATCATATAGCCTCTAATTTCCACTTAGAACTCTTTAACCCATTAAGGGTATGTGTGTGTGTGTGTGTGTGTGTGTGTGTGTGTGTGAGAGAGAGAGAGAGAGACAGAGAGAGAGAGAGAGAGAGAGAGAGAGAGAGAGAGATCAGATCATGGATGACCATTAAGACACCAAGCACCCTTCCCCACCTCCCCAAAAAAAGTCTTTGAAAAAATGGCTTTGCCAAGGAACCCCTCGCAGAGAGGAAATCCCACACATGCCCACTCTGGGTGTCTCTGTGGACGCCTGCAGCCTGCAGCCTGGTGGCACTGCTGACCACAGTGTCTTTCAGACATCGCTCTGGGGTGCAGCACCAGCCACTGCTAAGCCACGGGCACCACCAGGCATCTGCCATTGTCATGGCCTGGGAAATTCTCAATGTGTGGACAGAGGAAAAGAACTGTCAAGCTCCCTGCTCACGTGGAAAGTGACAGGCACATGGCTTTGGTCGTACAGAGTACACAAACCAGGCTACCCCCATCGACCCACTGTGGGTTGAGAGGACAGGACAAACATGAGATTGCTTTCTCTCTCTCTCTCTCTCTCTCAGTGCAACCCCCTTGGCAGTGGCCTCTTGTCCCTTCCCAGATTTATTCTTTAAAAAAATTTTTTTACATCTTTTGTTTTTACTTTGTTTGAAAGGCAGAGAGAGAGAGAGAGAGAGAGAGAGACTCTCCCACCTGGTGAACTCAGGCTCTCGAGCCATCATCTACTGCCTCCAGGATGCACATCAGCAGGACGCTGGATCAGAAGCAGAGGAGCCAGAACAGAAACCCAGGCATGTTGACAAGCGATGCAGGTGTTCCGAGTGGCAGCTTAACTGCTGGGCCAAACACCTGCCCCCTATCGGAGTCATTCTGCGACCACCTGCCTGTCAGTGCGTTCATCATCCCCATTCTCCCAGGCGGACTCTGATGAAAACCCCAGGTGCAGAAACTCACAGGGAGGAGGGGCAGGCTGAGAAATGGCCCTGCGGGACTTCCCTGCATGGCTCCATGCCTGTGGCAAGCTCTCGGAATAGACCTGTGTCCTTCGCAGGTGGTCTGCCTCTTGTGAGCTGAGCCGAGAGCCTAGAGCCGAGGCCAGACGGTGCAGACGTTGCATCCTCAGGTGACAGCCTAGCAAATGATTCCAGATCCTTCCAAACTTTGTAAAAGCTCATCAATCAGATCCTCCACTTCTCCCCTTGGATTTACTGATCACACAGCATTCAATGCCACACTCAATGCACGTGGAATTGGATTTCAACAGCTCTCTGCACTGTCTTCTGGGGACAGGATGCTTACACTGACATGTATGACAGCTCTAGCCAGCGCTGACACTTTCAACGCTTTACCTCTCTCTACTGCAGCACCCACAAGTGTCAAGGAGCATAATATCCAATGACTATTAAATCCGTTATTTCCCAAAACAACTGTCCTGATTCTCGAAGAGCTTCTCCATGCCTTCTTTAGAAATGAGCCAGACCTCATTGTCAGCTTAGAAAAACTCACGGGATTGGTGTAGAGCACAGACCGGAACAAACCATCTCCTCCCTTCGCCGGAGTGATCGAAAGCAAACCGCTTTCCCCGCGCACTTTGAAAGCAGCCCTGGCTGTGGGAGCAGTGACATCCGGGTGAGGTGAGCCGAGATGCAGCAGCAGGGGCAGCAACGGTGGCTCAGGGCAGGAGCGAGTGCCCAAGAGGAACCAGCAGTGAGCCGCCCGGTCCTCTCTGCTCCCCACCACGTGTGTGCGTCATGAAGACACCTGGCAAGCGGCACAAACGAATAACCTCTCCACTAGCATCCCAGTGGCAGAGGCGGAACAGGAGGGCTTATCAGCCATAGGGGCAAAGAGAGGCTGGAAGATTGATGAGTGAAAATGCAATGTAGTCATTCATTGAAGAACTGAATTGTGTTCTAAAAATCCAGATGAAAAGACTATATATATATATATTACATATATATAAAACTTACAAACCGAAATGAACATATGTCAAAGCCAAATAATTAAATGCAAACTCCCTTTATGTAGGGGCCAAGATCTGAGCTCATAGCTCTGGATAAATAATAAGCTATAGTTCACTGACCTGTTTGGGTATTAATGAGCTCATCAAAATTTTTTTTCAGCAATCACAGACATTGCTCTACTTGGAAATGCTAAGTAGAAAGTCGGGTCAACACTGACATTTCTGTGCTAGCTGAAGTCTACATCTAAGCCATAATTTTATAAATTAAAATGTCAGGTGTATTTATTTTGAGATCACCTAGAGACATTCAATTTTGCGTTTCACAGACTTTTAATATCCTTTTGTGTCTCCATATAAAACATTTATCTGTGTCAAAAACCTTGAAATCATTTGTAGATATATTTTTTCTTTTATTGGCTATGTTAAGAATATTTACCTGTGGGAACTATAAGAATTCCAAGCAATTTACTGTCTGGCCAAAAGTATCACATTTGCACATGATTTACTGATGAATAACTTGTGCAAGCTTGAGTAGCACTTCATCAATAAATGTTTTCCTTAGCTGTTCTGGGACAGAAATAGGGCATCCCTTTTTGGCCTGACGCTGCACAGGCTTATCCTAAATGGCTGGAAAACTCGAGATCGTTACTCAATCATTAGGCTGTTAGGATCGCTCTTGCCATGTTCACTGGGAGGGTATGGACAAGAATGTTGTCCACTACCTCACTCAGTGCCTGCCCCGTTAGATCCTAAGGGAGAAAATTCCTTCTGTTCTTAGCACCAGGATCAGTTATACTCATTGGCAAATGGTGTGTTTTTATTTTAGGACGGTAAGTCTTTCCCTCGCTGCATTAACTCACTGTGTTTCCCTCCTTTGACTGGTTGCTAGAAAACTTCAGTGAAGAGGGCGGGCCACCTGCTCGAGCTGATGAGCCTCCCTTTCCACCACACGTTTTCTATAACAATCATCAAGCAACAGCAGTAATTATCAATGCCAACTGTTACTGAATATGCTGTGCTGAGTGTTTTCTGTGTGTTCTGTTTCATTTCAGACTCATCGGAATCCCAGCACGGGAGAACGTCTGTTTTTTTTTTTTTCCATCGTCACAATGAGGAAACTGAAATCGTCAGAGGTCAGTCAACCCGGCCAAGGCCACGAGCTCACCAGTGGCATGATTCCAACCCCTGCCACATCGCTGCTACATCCAAGATGGCGCTCTTTGGGGCTCAGTGCCTCTGCCCCCTGGCCCATCTTGGGGGTCTCTGCTCCTGTCACTTCTCTAGTTCCTTTCACGAAGTGAAATGAAGACAATAAACCAGGGCTCCTTGGAAGAACATCAAGGGCTCCTGCAATTCTTCTCTGCAAAAGCCGTGTCCCAGAGCCAACAGCCCTGCCCAGTTCAGGCTGCCCACCTGAGAGCGCCGTGGGTGGCAGTCATCTGCTGCCAGTGTTTTTCCCCAGTGCTTTTTAAGAGGTGAGGAGAGGCAATTGTGGGAAGCTCTGTGGCTCAGTAAAAGGGCAAAGGCATGCGAGTGCAGTTGTCCCAGATGCCCGGAGGCTGGGCCCTGGCTACCAGGTGTGCTGGGTAGGCCACTGCTCACGCAGTCTCTGTTCACAGGAACACCTGCCATGGGGACAGGCAGACATGTCCAGCCACATCCAGCTGCACTCTTGTGCTACTGCTCCCAGATTCCCTGCAGATATTCATCTTCACGATTCAGGGATCAGAAACTGGAATTCTTGGGAATTCTCAAGGAGTTCCTGCAAGCGCAAGTTAGCCAGTAGCATCTCCAGACAGTTTATTTACATGTTTCTCACTAAGAATAAGCCACCATAACAACAATGGGTCATTTCCATAACAAGCAGTGAGTGTGTGTGTGGCAGAGTTCTGCTAAGACTGTAAAGGTAATCTGTTTAAAAAAACCACAAAAACAGAAACAAAACTAACACAATAAATGCATGAAGGTGCACAGAGCTTATTATCACTGTAAGCCAGTGTGTGTGTGACACAAATTACGCTGAGATAAATGTAACAATGGTCCCCACCTGCTATACTCGGCTGGTAACAGAAAGCAACAAGCCAGGAGAGCATTATCACAAAACCAATGCCAAATAAATAAAAACTATTCCAAAAGTTGGACGATGATATGAAAATACTTACTATTTCCAGGATGCCAGACTAAAAATAAAAGTTTAAAACACACAAAGCATTAATTGTTCTACCCAATCCTATTGATGTTGGTTTTATGGCAAACAGTCCCAGACTAAAAAAAAAAAAAAAAAAAAAAAACTATTTCTTCATTTTGCTTTGATGTTGATCAAATCATTAAGAGGTTTCTAAAGATCTCCAAGTTGAGCATTAGCGTTTGCTTCTCATAAGCATATGTTTTTTTTAAAAAATCTGAAAATATTTTTATTTTTGTAAAGATTTATTTGTGGGACCGGCACTATGGTGTTGTAGGTTGGGCCTCCACCTGCAGCTCAGACATCCCATATGGACACTGCGTGTAGACCCAGCTGCTCCACTTCTGATCTAGCTCCCTGCTGGTGGCCTGGGAAAGCAGAGGAAGATGGCTCAAGTGTCTGGGTCCCTGCACCCGCATGGGAGACCCGGAGGAAACTCCTGTCTCCCAGCTTCAGATCGGTTCAGCTCTGGCCCTTCTGGCCATTTGAGGAGTAAGCCAGAGGATGGAGGACCTCTCTCCCTGTCTCTCCATCTCTCTATCTGTAGCTCTGTCTCTCAAATAAATAATCTTTAATAAATAAATAAAGTTGTTTATTTGTTCAAAAGGCAGTAACAGAGACAGGAATAGATAGAGACAGAGATGTAGAAAGATCTTCAACCCACTGTTCACTTCCTAGTTGCCTGAAACTGAGAGGCTTGAGCCAGGCTGAACCCAGGAGCCAGGAACTCCATCTGGGGGCTCCCATATGGTGGAAAGGACCTGAGCACTTGGGCCATCATTAGCTGCCTCCCCAGGCTCACCAGCAGGCAGAACTCGACCCAGCACTCCAAAAGGGAGGTGGCATTGCGAGCAACATTGCAAGCCACTGCCAAATAATCATTGTGTGTACTACAACCAGGAAGTCAGGCAACCGTCACCGCTATCTAATTCTAGAATATGTACTCCCTGACAAAATAAACTGTGCACAAAGTAGTTCCCTCCTGCCCCAGCCTCTGGCAGCCATCAGTCTACTTTCTGTCTCTACAGATTTACTTACTCTGCACAGTCCATCTAAATGGAAGTGGCTTCTTTCACTTAACACAATGGTTTCAAGGTTTATTCATTCCTTTTTCTGTGGCTGAATGATATTCCAAAATGTAGTAAAAATTCAGACTCCAGTTTTTTAATCCATTCATCAATTTATGGCCTGGCTGCTCCACTTGCCATCCAGCTCCCTGTTAATGCACCTGGGAAAGCAGTGGAAGATGGCCCAAGTGTTTGGGTCCCTGCACCCACATGGGAGGACTGGAAGAAGCTCCTGGCTCCTGGCTTTGTCCAGGTCCAGCCCTGGCTGTTGTAGCTATTTGGGGAGTAAACCAGGAGATGGAAGATCTCTCTGTCTCTCCATTTCTCTCTGTAACTCTGCCTTTCAAATAAATAATCTTAAAAAAAATAAATTTACCACTTCATATAAATTTCATTGTGTGTGTGTGTGTGTGTGTGTGATGAAAAGATATAATGTCTATTCTTTTGGAGTGGGTGTGCGTGGCAATGGGGTAAGCCACTGCTTGGGATGCCCACAAGTGGAGTGCCTGGGTCTCAGTCCTACCTCCATTTCTGATCCAGTTTCCTGGGAGGCAGATGATGGTTCAAGTATTTGGGTCCCTGCCACCCAGGCAGGAGACCTAGATGGAGTTACTGGCCTTTGGTTTCAGCCTGCGGCCATCTCTGGCTGTTGTGGGCATTTGGGGGAATAAGTCAGAAGATGGAAGATCAATCTGTTACTTTGAATTTCAAACAAATAAAGCTTAAAAAAATAAAATCCACTCTTTTCATAAGCTGGAAATATGCAATAGGTTACTATGTATTATAGTCACCATTCTGTGCAACAGATCACTGAAGCTGATTCCTTCTAAATGAAATTCTGTACCTTTTGGTTTGTGTCTCCCCTTTCCCCTTCCACTCACCTCCCCAGCCTACTTCTATGGGACTTTTTTAGATTTCACATAAAAGTGAGCTCATGTGGTATCTGTCTCCCTGGGTCCTTCATGTTCATCCACGTTGTCACAAATGACAGAATTTGCTATGTCTGTGCAAGTCTGACCAGCATTCCATTTTAAATAGAGATCACACTAACCATTCACCTGTCCAGGGCCATTTCGGTTGATTCCATAGACTGGTTATTGTGAATAATGCTGCAATGCACAAAGCGGTGCAGGGATCTCCCCGACCGATATTTGGCCATACACCTAGAAGTGGGATTGCCGACTCAGGTGGTGGTTCTGTTTCTAGTATTCTGAGGAACCCCAACCAGGTTTCCCATAGTGGCTGCATGAATTTATTTGTGTTTTCCACCAACAGAGTACCAGGGCTCCCTTGTGTCCAATATTTGTTATCTCTCTTCCTTTTCATAACGCTATTTTTTTTTTTTTTTTTACAGGCAGAGTGGACAGTGAGAGAGAGAGAGACAGAGAGAAAGGTCTTCCTTTTGCCGTTGGTTCACCCTCCAATGGCCGCCGCGGACGGCGCGCTGCGGCCGGCGCACCGCGCTCATCCGATGGCAGGAGCCAGGAGCCAGGTGCTTTTCCTGGTCTCCCCATGGGGTGCAGGGCCCAAGCACCTGGGCCATCCTCCACTGCACTCCGAGCCACAGCAGAGGGCTGGACTGGAAGAGGGGCAACCGGGACAGAATCGGTGCCCTGACCGGGACTAGAACCCGGTGTGCCGGCGCCGCAAGGCGGAGGATTAGCCTGTTGAGCCACGGCGCCGGCCTATAACGCTATTCTTACAGCTGTGGGGTGACATCTCATTCTGGCTTGAATGGCGTTTCCTTGATGATCAATGATGAAGAACATCAGGAAAATGTTGGTCACTTGTACGTCTTCTTTTCAGAGTGTGGATTTAGGTCCTTCACCCATTTCCTAATCCAGTTGTTTGTTTTCTGGTTATTGAGTTGTTTGTATTCCTTCTACTTGTATATCTGGGATTTCAGCCCTTTATCAGATTTAAGAGGGGACTTCACAAAATCTGTGAAAGTAGAATTAAAAGTTAATTTGACTTTGGCACAAAAATATTTGGAACTCATGCACACAAGGAGTCTTCAAAAAGTTCACAAAAGATGTCTACTGTGAAAAAAGCATGCACAGATTTCAAAGATATTTCACACCAAAAACACTGATCTTTCTTTCTTTCTTTCTTTCTTTTTTTTTTTTTTTTGACAGGCAGAGTGGACAGCGAGAGAGAGACAGAGAGAAAGGTCTTGCTTTGCCGTTGGTTCACCCTCCAATGGCCACCACAGCCGGCGCACCGCGCTGATCCGATGGCAGGAGCCAGGTGCTTCTCCTGGTCTCCCATGGGGTGCAGGGCCCAAGCACTTGGGCCATCCTCCACTGCCCTCCCGGGCCACAGCAGAGAGCTGGCCTGGAAGAGGGGCAACCGGGACAGAATCTGGTGCCCCGACCGGGACTAGAACCCAGTGTGCCGGCGCCACAAGGTGGAGGATTAGCCTAGTGAGCTGCGGCGCCAGCCACTGATCTTTCAATTCTATTTTCCACAATTGTTTAAATATGCTCATGTGGACTGCCGATACTGTCTTCCCATCTGTGCGGCTCTTTGCTGTGCACAAGGTTTCTGGTTTGATGCAATCCTATCTGCTTACTTTTGCTTCTGTTATCTGTGCCTCTTTGCCCCGACCAAAGTCTTGGAGTAAAGCCCTTCTAGCAGTTTCACCAGGTTTTACAATTAATTACCCTCTACCAGGTTTTACAATTAAGTCCTTGATCCATTTGGAGCTGACTTTGGGGAAGGCGTGAAACAAGGGTCCAGTTTCGTTCTTCCACATGTGTACATCCAGTTGTGCCAACACCATTCAATGAGAAAACGGCCCTTTTCCCATTTTGTGCTCTTGCCACTGCTGAAAATCAACTGGCCATAAATCCATGGGTTTATTTCTGGGCTCTCAATTCTGCTCTCTTGGGCAGTTTCAGTCTGTTTTCAGGCCAGCACCATGCTGTTTTGATGATTAAAGCTTTGTAATCAATTTAAAGGTCAGGTGTGAACAAGAAAACTTGCCTTGATTGTGGTTTGGCCATTGAAATTTGCATTGTTTTTGCTGGTTCAGATTTAGATGAGTTTCAGGTTTCGTGATGGGTGTACAACAACACACATTCACATCTTCGCTGCACAGTTCTTCTGTTGAATTACTCATGAAGAAGAAACAGATAATGCGTCATTGGATATATCTGGGTATCTCCAGATAAGGTGAGTGCAGACCTCCCAGCAAACTGGACAAGTCCACATAAACCACAGGTCGGAATGGGAATCAAACGCCCACATTTCAACATGAAGGACATATTTGGTTTCCAAAGTGTCTTATTTCTTACAACACCATGGGCAGGATTTGCATAAAGCATCTCAGGCATGTAAACGTATTAGTACTCAGTTTTGCAACTTTTCTCCAACATGAATAACTTTCAGTAGGCAAAGCCACGGGCAAAGGCCCTTGCTTGAGTTTACCAAAGACGTGGAAAAGCAGGAGCAAAACATAAGTCAGGGTGGCCTTTTTCCACAAGTACTTCTGGACTTCAGCTTCAGGCAAGGCCTACACAGCATCACCATCTGCTATCTGATATCAGAAACAAGTGTTGGGATGGGTGTCTTGGCAAGCTAGTTAAGCAGCCGCTTGGAACATTCCATATCAGAGTGCCTGTTCAAGTCCTGGCTCCTCTGCTTCCAATCCAGCTTCCAGCTAACGGGCCAGGAAAGGCAGCAGAAGGTGGCCCATGTACATCGATACCCGGGTGGAATTCCTGGTTCCTGACTTTGGCCTGTCCAACTCTGGCTTTTATAGGCATATGAGGAGTAAACCAGCATTTGACAGATATCACTCTCTATCTCTCTCTCTTTCTGTCTATATCTTTGGAATAAATTCATGAATCTTAAAAAAAAAAGAAATGAGTAGTAACCTAGGTTTTTGCAAACCATTTTCCTTGCCCTGTTCCCCATTCAAGTACATAAGTGCATTATGTGGGCTGTTTCTTATGTAAATTGTTTACACATGTGTTATCTGAGTTGAGCCAATACAAATGTGAAGCACTTGCAACTTCAGTTATTATTTAAAATTTTTATACATATTCATTTATTTGAAAGAGCAACCAAAAGAGACAGGGAAAAGAGATGGAGAGACAGAGAAAGATAGAGGTTGATCTTCCATTCATTGGTACATTCCCCAGGTGCCCACAACAGCCAGCACTGGCCCAGGCCACAGCCAGGAGCCAGGACCTCTATCCAGGTCTCCCACTTAGGTAGCAGGGACCCAAATCCCTGAGCTGTCACCTGCTGCCTCCCAGGCACATTAGACGAAGCTGGATCAGCAGGTAGAGGCAGGACTCCATTGCAGGCTCTGAGATATGGGTTGCGAGTGTTCTAGGAGGCAGCCTAAATCACTCACACCACAATGCCAGCCAGCCCCAGCACCTGGAATTCATGAAGCACCGTGTCTCAAAGGAGTTTTCTCAATCAGTGAAATAACCCAATAGTACAGGTATCACTCATTTCATTCCAAGGGCTGAGATACAAATCAAGGCTCAAAATCATACCACTGACTTTTCAACAGCCACACAGCTGGCAAGTGACACAACCAAGAACTGCTCATAGGATCCCACATGGTGATGTAGCAAGTAAAGTGATGTCCGAATCCCATACGAGCACCGGTTCATGTCCCAGCTGCTCCACTTCAGACCCAGCTCCCTACTAATGCGCCTGGGAAAGCAGCTGAAGATGGCCCAAGTGCTTGGGCCCCTGTTGCTCACGTGGGAGACATGGATGAAGCTCCTGGCTTCAGTCTGGCCCAACGCTGGCCATTGTGGCCATTTGGGGAGTGAACCAGAAGACAGAAGATCCTCTCTCTCTCCCTCTCTCTCTCTCTCTCTCTCTCTCTCTCTGTCTCTCCCTCTATGTCTGTAACTCTGACTTTTTTTTAAAAAAGATTTTCATTTATTTGTTTGACAGGTAGAGTTATAGACAGTGAGAGAGAGAGAGAGACAGAGAGAGAGACAGAGAGAAAGGGCCTCCTTCCATTGGTTCACTCCCCAAATGGCTGCAACTGCTGGAGCTATGCTGATCTGAAGCCAGGACACAGGGGCTTCTTCCTGGTCTCCCATGGGGTGCAGGGCCCAAGCACTTGGGCCATCCTCCACTGTCCTCCCGGGCCACAGCAGAGATTTGGACTGGAAGAGGAGCAACTGGGACTAGAACCCGGCACCTATATGGGATGCTGGCACCACAGGTGGAGGATTAACCTAGGGCGCCACCGTGCCGGCCCCATGACTTTCAAATAAATAAATCTTAAAAATAAAAAAACTGAACCCAAGTCCAGCTTCAAAAATCCATGCTCGGCTGGCGCCGTAGCTCAACAGGCTAATCCTCCGCCTTGCGGCGCCGGCACACCGGGTTCTAGTCCCGGTCGGGGCCCTGGATTCTGTCCCGGTTGCCCCTCTTCCAGGCCAGCCCTCTGCTGTGGCTCGGAGTGCAGTGGAGGATGGCCCAAGTGCTTGGGCCCTGCACCCCATGGGAGACCAGGAAAAAGCACCTAGTACCTGGCTCCTGCCATCAGATCAGCGTGGTGCGCCGGCCGCAGCGCGCCATCCGCGGCAGCCATTGGAGGGTGAACCAACGGCAAAGGAAGACCTTTCTCTCTGTCTCTCTCTCTCACTGTCCACTCTGCCTGTCAAAAAAAAAACAAAAATCCATGCTCTTCCCCATGCCACACTACTGATCATAAAATGCACCGATGCACTGGTCTGTCATGCTCAAGCCAGGAGAGAGGGCTGGTACCAGGCAGCCTGACTGCTCCCTCAAGACTAATCCTGATCCCTCATGGTAGTAAGACCTCCTGCTAGGCAAATTTAAGGGATGCTTCTCACCCTTAATTTGAGAGAAACACAGTAACCTTGGGAGCAGAACATACATTTTTGGGAGAAAATTTAAAATGAACATTGCAAACATAGTATAAAAGGTCTTACCTTTAAATATTTCACCAGCTTCTGAATTTGCCAGTATTCAGACGGTGAGTCCACATTTGCTTCCTGACGGGGATCAGCTGGTTCTTCTCCCTCCTCACTGTCTGAGGAGCTCTCACTAAAAACCTCCTCCCTCTTACCAATGCTCCTACTACCAACAATCCAGATACAACAGATGTAAACCCATGAGCCACAGGAGGGACACGGTTACAGGGATAATATTTTAGCAATGTGCCTAAAAGCAATAGATAAGGTGTCAACACCTTCTGAGTCCTAGAAATGGCTGCTAAGACCAACAAGAGGAGCGGCCTCAACAGCAGGTGTTCAGTGCCATTGTTCTCACTGTGGTAACGATGAGGGTGGGAACAGCGAGGCATAAACAAGGGAACGGCATGGCCAATGCTGGGCTGCACCGCAAGACAGCAATCAATCTCTGTGGCTCTCCATAGCTACACTCACATGCATCAATTTAACTAAAATTGACCAAAATTAAAAATTCAACCTTCCAATCACACTAGCCACATGTTAAATGCTCACTAGTGCCTTATGGCTAGCAGCTACCATAGTGGTCAGCTCAGATACAGACCACGTCTTCTGGTCACAGAAAGTTTAACTGGGCGGTGCTACGCATGCCTAATGTGAAAGAGAGCACCAAGTACCTGCAGACACACAAGATGTCAAAGAGCAGCAGCGGCACGAACGGGACCAGGCTGGGGACCAAGCTGTCACCCAGCAGCTCCTGGGGACATCAGCACACCGAGTTTCCTGAGGGATGGCACATTCTAGTGTTTGCCACAGGGGCAGCTTTATCATAGGAACCCTGGGGCAATCCCTGGAGACGAGTGTAGCCACGCTCCCTCACATACCCAGCATGCCTGCAGAGGCCCCTGGCGCACTCTGGCTACCCTGGCTCGTCTCCACCTCCCAGCTCCAGAAGCACAGCTCCAGCTGCTACGTCACCAAATGCGCAAAGATGTCTCCTTGTTGATGAGCTAATTACTCATCACTCATGTGAAGACATGTGAACCAGGACAGTTATCCGGATATTACTTCCCAGTATCCCTGATCCCAGGGCATAGGAAGTAAATTTCCACACCTTCTAGCTAATTCTAACATTAACATGTGGCTGCCGTCAGCAAGCACAGTGCGTAGGTCTATCCCATCCCAGCCACTCTGCGGGGAACAGACTGCCTGGTTTCCCATTATTTTCTAACTTAGCACCTTGTCTATGTCTCTACAGCTTCAGTCTTAATGGGAAACGTCTCATTCCTGTTTTTCCTTGTAGGTTGTGCATAAGCACCCTGGGGGCAAGAACTCCATCCACCCTGTTTTCTATCGCTCCGGTACCTGTTACACAGATGGCACTCACGGAATACTTAGTGAAACATGCATGAATGAGCAAATGAGTACACAAGCAAACCAACCAACTCAGGCGAGGGTGAGAGTCTGGAAGGACAGCACTCCTAGTGCCAACGTTCAGGAAATGGCCAGAGGAGTGGGTTGACAGACAGGAGGCAATGGTGAGTGGCACTGGAACCAAGGAGCTGGCAGGCCAAGGTTGAGCCTGGCCTTCCTCTTGGAGCTTTGGTTGACGAAGACAATGCTGCCTTCTGACCCCACGCCCCATGATTAGGGAGGGCCTGGGGCAAAGGACAGTCAAGCAGGGCTGCTGGCTTTGCATGGTTTTAATAAATTGCAGGGACGGAGAGGGGAGAGGCTCTTGGTATACAGCTCAAAGATGTCAGGAAATTCATTTCCTTGTAATATGAAGGGATCTGAGAAGAAGGCTCAGAAGGAAGAGCAAGGGGCCAGTGCTGTGGCATAGTAGGTTAAGCCACTGCCAGTGGTGCCTGCATCCCATATGGGCATCGGTTTGAATCCCGGCTGCTCCACTTCTGATCCAGCTCTCTGCTATGGCCTGCAAAAGCAGTGGAAGATGGCCCAAGTCCTTGGGCCCCTGCACCCACATGGGAGACCTGGAAGAAGCTCCTGGCTCCTGGCTTCGGATCGGCCCAGCTCTCGCTATTGTGGCCATTTGGGGAATGCAGTGGATGGAAGACCTTTCTCTCTCTCGCTCTCTCCCTTCCTCTCTCTAGTAACTCTGCCTCTCAAATAAATTAATTAATCTGAAAAACAAGAAGAAAGAGCAAAGTAGAAGGGCTGTTCAGACGGAGACCCTGCAGAGTGGGACAGGGACAGGCGTCCAGGCAGACACAGGACTCATGCAGGCCACATGACCACGGCTAAGAGGTGCTGAGCCGCCCTGCCAGCCGCCCACTGAACTTTCTGAAGACCCCTCATCCTCATCTTCACATTCACTGAGGCAAGTCTGGACACGGAGAAGCTGTCATTTTTACCAAGGAGCCACAGGTGTTGCTTGGGCACATTACAACTTTATCCTGAAGTTCTCTACCTAACTGAAGTCTGACTAGGTGAAACACTCATTTAGGAAAGAAGACACAGTTATGCTTTTCCCCATTCCTCCTACTCAGTATCAAATACAGTTTAAAACCCTGGGATATATAAGTACAAGCAACATCCTATGTCTCTGAGAGGAAGCAGAGTCTGGAGCCTGAGTGTTTTCTGTCAGCCCAGCTATCCTAGAGTGGGTCCCCGAGAAGCCAACAAGGAGAGGCTTCAAAGGGAGCAAGGAGCACACCAAAGAAATGCCTGCTGCTTCAAAGCAATGGCAGACATAGGCACTAATGCATCGATAATGACATTAAAGGTGAATCATCTACGGCCTGGCGCTGTGGTGTAGCGGGTAAAGCCCTGGCCTGCAGTGTTGGCATCCCCTATGGGCACTGGTTCGAGTCCCGGCTGCTTCACTTCCAAGCCACGTCCCTGCTACGGCCCGGGAAAGCAGTGGAAGATGGTTCAACTGCTTGGGCCCCTGCAACCCTGTGGGAGACCTGGAGGAGGCTCCTGGCTCCTGGCTTCAGATCAGCTCAACTCCAGCCGTTGTGGTCATTTGGAGAGTGAACCAGAGGATGGAAGACCTCTCTCTCTCTCTGCCTTTCCTTCTCTCTCTGTGTAACTCTGACTTTCAAATAAATTAAATAAATTTCAACAAACAAACAAACAAACAAACAAAACAAGGGGCTGGTGCTGTGGCTCACTTGGGTAATCCTCCAGGTTCTAGTCCTGGTTGCTCCTCTTCCAGTCCAGCTCTCTGCTGTGGCTCGGGAGGGCAGTGGAGGATGGCCCAAGTGCTTGGGCCCTGCACCCGCATGGGAGACCAGGAGAAGCACCTGGCTCCTGCCTTCCGATCTGCGTAGTTCTGGCGGTAACAGCCATTCAGGGGGTGAACCAACGGAAGGAAGACCTTTCTCTCTGTCTCTCTCTCTCACTGTCTAACTCTATCTGTCAAATAAAAAAAAAATATGTCAGGTCAGAGTTTGGCTTAGTGGATTAAAAAATAAGATCCAATTGCAAATTTTCTACAGGAAACTCAATCCAAATATTAATGCTATAGGCAGTCTGAAATTAAAAGGACGGGGAAAAAGATATATCATACAAAAATAATCAAAAAAGCAGAATTTCTGGTACTAATATCAGATTAGGTAGATTTTAGGGACAAAAGTTACCAGGGACATTACATAATGATAAAAGGAAGATGTAGCAACCCTAACTATATGCACACCAAATAACAAAGCTACAAAATGCACGGAGCAAAACAGCTAAAAGGAGCCATGGGAAAATCTGAGATTATAGTGAAAGACTGCAACGACTGACAGAATAAACAAAAAGTAAGGATGGATGGAAGCAGGAGAAAGCAACAGTGCTATCAAACAGCACGATTCAGTCCCCGTGGACAGAGCACCCACCCAACAGCACAAAGGACATTCTTTGCAGGCACTCAACGAACCTAAGGGAAACTAGACTTGGAAACAGAAGAGGAATTTGATAAATCAGTCGAACAAAAAGCTGCTTCTATTGAAAAGATCAATAAAATGCAAAACTTCTAGCAAGATTGCACATACATAAATTTGGCAACATGGATCAAATGAAGTGATCCCTTTCAAAGTACAAACCAGCACACAACTTTCCCAATATGAAACGAGTAAGTTTAAGCTCTGTAACTATAAATGTCATTTAATCCATGATTTTAAAGGTCAAACAGAAATCTTCTGGCCTCCATGGCTTCACTGGAGAATTCCACCTGACCCAGAAGAACTACCCAATCCCACACAATCCATGAAAAAAAACCAGCGATGCATGATGACAATAAGCCACACAGAGACTCATGTTCACCCCAGTGCCCATTAGTGCAGCCCCGATGGCCACAGGACAAGGTGCTCAACGTCACGACCAAGTGCTAAGACCATGATGGGACACCACTCCACAGCCTGCAGAGGAGCTCAGCCAAAACCCAGGGCCAGCACCAAATGCTGACGGGGATGAGCAGAGACTGGTGGGAATTCAGGATACAGCCGCTCTGGAAAAGGCTGGCTCCACAGACATCTGCCGTAGAGTGCTGGCCATGGGCATTTATCCTAGAGAAACACACACTCATACAAAATCCTGCACATGCCTGTTCACCGACCTTCACTTGTAACAGCCCCAAACCACAAACAACCAATATGTCCCTGTTGGTGACGCATGCTACACATGTATGCCATGGACTGTTTCACAGCCACGCGGAGAAACCACGGATCCAGCTGATAACCTGGATGGGGCTCCAGGGAATGGCAGGGATGAACAAAGGCCAGGATCAGGAGTGCTCAAGGCGGCGGGAGCAGAGGAGTGGGTGCGACTACAAGGCGGCGACACAAGGGAGCTCAGCGTGGGGAGGGCGCAGCCTGCATCCTCAGGGCCGGCCTCACGGCACAAACCTGCGCATGTGACCAAGACACGTACCCTGCGCCAACATCAGGTCCTGGGTTTGACAACAGGATGTAACTGCTAGGGGGAGGGAGGCGCAGAGTCTGAGACCTCTCTGTGCTATCAATACAACTTCTGTGAACCCATAACTGTTTCAAAATAAGTAGCTGAAAAGTTGTTACACAAATTCAATGCTTTAGTACAGCGAACCATAAAAGGAAAAGTAGCATAAAGGTCATAGAATAGCTTCAAGTTTTTTTTCCCTTGAGTGTAGAACCTTTAAAATATGGGATTTCTGCCATTTCTTCCCACCCCCATCCTGACATTCTAATGAAAAGAGCTGAGCTTTCTCCCCCAGATATGACACCTCTGTGGCCAAACTGGACATCAGGTAAGAGGTTTGCTAGCCAGCCTCCTACTGATCACTGGTTGATTGAGAAAGACCACAAATCACACTGGAACTAGCAGTCAGCAGTGCCCTAGCACAGGGAGGTACGACAGAGGACGTAACTGCAGGGCCGGCCACGTCCAGAGGGGAGAGGTCCGGACACTGAGCCAGTAAATCCCTACATTGTAAGAATCCCTACCAGGGCACCACAACCCTCTCTTGTACATACAAAGGAGTCTAATGCTCTCCTACCTACTACCAGCACTAGGAGTGTCCGTGCTGACCCCAGGACCCTAACGTCGCAGTCAGAGGCTGTGTGGGGTGGCCGCAGGGAAGCTGTCCCGCCCAGGGACCCACACCAGGGCAGTGGTGCTCTTCCCGGGGTGATAGACAGCCGTGCCTTGTCAAGTCTTCCTCCATGTTTGTCCTCTTGGGTGTCTATTACTGGGAATTTGTGGCTAAAAGAATAAATAAATAAATAAATGTATACATATTAACTGTATTACTTTATGCGGGTAAACAGGAAATAAAAGATGGGAATGTACACAGATACCCCTCACCCTCCTGCACCCCACTGTGTTTTCCTGACAACAATGACAAGTTCCAGCCCCACCTGGCAGCTGGCCGCGTCCCTTGGGCTCCCCAGGCACTGCCACGTGCTTCCTAACAGACTTCTCTGTCCTGGGAGCTCTGCACGCACTCGCCACTGTCAGAGTCGCTCTGTCAGAGGTCCCACCCCCCACCGTGGATGGCACTCCCACGAGTGTGAGGGTCCCCATTTTCAGAAGACTCCTTCCCGACAGCTCCCTGGGGGCTCCCTTCCAGAACCCTGTGCTTCTCAGAACACCTAGGGCCCTGTGCACCCTGCTGCGAGCCAGGTCTTCACCCAATTCTGTGACATGGAACAGAGGCTGGAACTCGTGAGCGGTTTGCCACAGGTGACAGCGTGCTCCGGGGGCCTTGGGTTCCGCAGCGTATAGTGAGCACGGACCATAACCTTGGCTTTGTCAGCTGTTTACGGAGGGTCTGGGGGAAGGCAGTTTTATTTCCTACATCTGCAAACCAGTGCTCACTGTCCATGAGCCTTTATTAATGCTTTTGAGACGCTAGCATTTTTACTGTACGGAGACAATTCTAAAAGTTCATGGAAAATGGAATTCAAGGCCAAGTTTGTTTTCACATAAAGCAATTCTGATGCCCATCCATGATTTTTTTCATAATTCACACTCTCCATGAACATTTTCAAGAGCTTTCTTAAGCACGGATGGCAAATTTTTTTTGGCATTGGGGATGGTTCTGTAGCAGTGTGCTAAGGCCCTGACCTGCAGCACCGGCATCCCATACGGGTGCCAGTTCAAGCCCTGGCTGCTCCACTTACAACCCAACTCCCTGCTAATGACTTTGCGAAAGCAGTGAGGATAGCCCAAATCGCTGGGCCCCTGCACCCTTGTGAGAGACCCAGAAGAAACTCCTGGCTCCTGATTTTGGATCAGCCTTTCTCTGTATCTCTGCCTTTCAAATGGATAAAATACATTTTTTTTTTAAAAAAAAGCTTTTGGCATCAAAATGAATTTATCTTTAATTCCGTTGCCCACAAGCTTTGTAAAGTTCCCCTGTATTAAAGTTATGTCACCACTATGGACGCTTCTCTGATTAATTAATTTCAAGCACTCCAAGTTCTTCTAGCACCTTCTGCATGAAGTCCTGTGCAGAGCTTACATTTCCTGTGCTATTTCTCCACGTGTTTCATCCTCTTCTTTGCATGTTATTTATCCTCATTCACCAAGTACTCCAAAGTGAACTCTGCTCTTCCCTTCCCTGCACAGTACTCCAATCTGTCTGCTTTGGGGTCAGGCGTCTGGTGTAGCGGTTAGGACGCCTCTTGGCACATCCACGTCCTATTCTGCAGTGCCTGAGTTCAAGTCCCAGCTCTGCCCCCTATCCCAGCTTCCAGCTGATGTGTGCCTTGTGGGTAGCAGTGATGGCTCCAGGAGTTGGGTCTGTGGCTTTGGTCTGGCCCAGCTCCACACAGACCCAGCATTTCTGGTATTTGGGAGTGAACCAGTGAATGGGATCTCTCTCTCTCTGCCCTTCAAGTAAATGCACTAACTAAAATGTAAAAAAGATTCTGCTGGGCATATAGAAGGCAGCAGAAGAGAATCAATTTGTGCAAAGCTGGGATGTCCAAGTATCGACTCTGTATGTCTCTTCTACGAAATGAAGGTCTATGAAAACTTGGGCCCATATACGGTTACTAAAGATGTGTCGGAAAACCCATCAAGCAGTCGTCAACATACACTCTGACATCATGGTGGCCTTCCAGTTTAAGGTCATCTGATCCTTCCCATAATTGGTCTGGCTCTTCTGCAGCATGCTCTGCTCTGGGTCGGCGGCAGCATCTCCCTTCTTAGGCGCCTCATCAAGCTGAACCTTTTGCACTTTTTCCCTTCGCTGTTCATCAACAAAGACAAGATTAAGAACACTTTGGCAGTGGTATCACTTGAGTTATCTGGGGTTTGCTGAAGCTGAACACCTGTGATGAATGCATGAAAGGACGTTTCCAGTGCCCAATTCCGGCTGCTGCAGCCATCTGGGGAGTGAACCAGCGGATGGAAGACCTCTCTCTCTCTCTCTCTCTCGCTCTCGCTCTCTCTCTAACTCTACCTCTCAAATAAATAAATAATATAGTTTTTTTTTTAAAAAAAGAGAACTGAAAAGAACAAAGGTCAAAATTCTTTACTGAGATAAATATACTTTATATATCTTTATACCTACTTTGTATCTACTTTTCTGAAATATATATATATTTCAATAGGAAAGGAAAGATAAAGACTTCCACAAATAAACAAACAGAAAGTTCACTGGCCCCAGAAGAAATGTGAAAGGTACCTCTTCCATCAGCAGGAATAGCATGCCAGACAGAAACATGGACCCATACCAAGAAACAAAAAGCTGTAGGAATTATTAAAATAAACATAAAAGATGTTTTGTATTCTTTTAATTCATCTAAAACATAACATGAGTATCTAAACCAAAAATGGCAGCATTTTGAGGGGGTTATAGCTACTTGTGAAATGAAAAATATTACTGAAGGGTAGAGATACACACTGTAAGTCCTCAGGCAGCAACAAAGAAACCGTGAAGAAAATGAGTGTAAGTGATAAATGAGGAATGAAAATAGAGTAACTTTTAAAAGTCGATGATTTCAAAAAGTGCAGAAACAGAGGAAAAACAAACGCAGAACACATGAGATAAATAGAAAAGAATTAGCAAGGAAGTAAATTTAACTTAAACTATATCAGCAGTTACATCAAGTGAAAACAATGGAAACACTTGAATTAAACGACAAGACAATCACCTAGCTGGATGACAAAAAGACAACCACTTCAAGTCAAGAGAAACTACACAAAAAGATAAATATGTGCTAAAAATAGAAGGCTCGGGGGCTGGCGCTGTGGCATAGTGGGTAAAGCCCGCCGCCTGCAATGCCAGCATCCCATACGGGTGTTGGTTCTAGTCCCGGCTGCTCCACTTCTGATCCAGCTCTCTGCTATGGCCTTGGAAAGCAGTAGAAGATGGCCCACGTCCTTGGGCCCCTGCACCCATGTGGGAGACTCATAAGAAGCTCCTGGTTACTGGCTTCGGAACAGCACAGCTCCAGCTGTTGCCAACTGGGGAATGAACCAGTGGATAGAATAACTCCCTCTCTCTGCCTCTCCTTCTATGTCTGTGTAACTCTGATTTTCAAATAAATAAATAAATAAATATTTTTAAAAAATAGGAGGCTCAGGTTTGGCACAGGGGTTAAGACACTACTTGGGGTGCCCAAATCCAATACCAAAGGCCCAGATGTGAGTCTCAGCTCCATTGTCCCCGGGCAGGCAGCAGGTGGTGACTCAAATACTCAGGTCCCTGCCACCCACATGGGAGACCAGGATGGATCTCCTGACTCCTGCCTTCCTCCCGGCCTACGCCTGGCTGTTGTGGGCATCTGGGGAGAGAGCCGGCAGACGGAGGATCTCTCTCACTCTTGCTCTCGCTCTCCATCCCTCTGCTTTTCAGATAAACTAAGTAAATGAGATA
Organism: Sylvilagus floridanus; assembly: GCA_949820135.1. Taxonomy (NCBI): domain Eukaryota; kingdom Metazoa; phylum Chordata; class Mammalia; order Lagomorpha; family Leporidae; genus Sylvilagus; species Sylvilagus floridanus. Next base: position 16,967,664 of record OX463240.1, on the reverse strand, counting down.
ATAAATAAATAAATATTTAAAATAAATAAAGCGCTGGAGGAAAAACATGTTCACGCAAACAATAATAAAAAGAAAATGGGAGTGGCTAGATTAAAGTCAAGCAAAACAGCCTCTAAAGCAATTAATATCAGAGATAAAGAGAAGCATGTATAATGACTGAAATCGGGTAGCACACAATTCTATATGTATGTTCACCCAACACCAGAACTCAGAACACATGAAGCAGAAACAACTAGAAGAAAAAGCAGACAAGTCCACAAGTAGGAGATTTCAAAGCTCCTCTCATGAATCAACAACGTCAGCAGACTGCCAATGCAATGCAGCAGCAAGGACAGGACCAGCTGACTCAACCTGAGGGCACTCCTAAGACGTGCCACACACCCCCACCAGAATGCACTCTTCCCAAGTGCACACGGCAGTAGTTTCCAAAGCAGACCTTGACCTCAGCCACAAAACGAGCATTCACACATGTAAAGGAACTAAAATCATTTTAAAGGTCCACTTCTTTTAAGTAAACTAGAAATCATCAGATATACAGTTGTGAATAAACACGCCGCATATCAAAATCTATGGCACACAGCGCTTGCCACTAAATTTACAGCATAAGACTTTATAGCAGAAAAAAAAAAGATCTTAAATCACTGAACTAAACTTCTAACTTAAGAAATTTAATAAAAAGGGCAAATCGAACACAAAAAATCATAGAGAGCCAATGAAAGACCAATGAAGCAAATATCTGGTTCTTTGAAAAATATCAATAAAATGATTGCATCTCTATCCAGATTGATCAAGGAAAACAAGAAAGAAGGCGTACGTGACAAATTTTAGGAATGAAAAAGAGGAGTCAACACACCAAACTCTCCAGATATTAAAGGGTCATGATGGAATCCTGGGCTTGATGTCAGTAAATTAGGTTAAGTTAGAAAAAAAGTACGAATTTATTGAAACACACAAACTACCAAAGCCCTGTAAGAGAAATTGGAATAGCTCTGCATCTACGAAAGAACTTGAACTAATTCATAAATGTTCCAACAAAGAAGGCTCCAGGTATGGACTGTTCCACTGGTGAATTCTATCAAACACAAAGAATTCTAGAAAGGAGAAAAGTAGTGAACACTTCTCAACTCATTTCATAAGGCCACATTACCCAGATAGCAAAACCAGACAAAGACGTTAAAACACGACCAACAACCTACATCCTCCACAGGTACAGAATGCCTCAGAAAAACACAAATGGGGTAAAAACATCATGATTAAGCAGGATGGATCCCAGAATTAAACATGAGTTCAATATCTGAAAAATCAATGTATTCACTGATCAACAAACTAGAAAAGCAAAACCATAGGATTTCGAGGCACGCAACAAAATCAGTGTCATGGGCTCACTTCCCCTGTGACGTGGAGGCTCCACTGGTGGTGCTCAGCAAAGCACTCTCCCTCCTGGCCAGAGGCGTGCCAGCAGCCTGAGCGTCCACCTCTGCCCAGTGGGAATGAAGCCGTCTAGACCAGCAGGGCAGTCAACAGGGACTACGTGCGGAGTCTACACTCTCCCCTCCACCTTGCAGTATCCCCAGAGCTGCCCCCGTGAGTGTCAGAGAAGACCCGCTAAAACAGGAGGGGGAGACACGGAGCAGCAGGCTAAGCTGTACCACGTCTGTACAGCATCTGTACCAGAGCTGGTGTTCTGGGGTCAAGATGGGATAAATCAGAACACTTGAACACTGTGGTTCATGATGCTCACTGTGACAACTGAGATGGCTACTGCGCGAGTACACAGCCCGGGTGGTGCGTACAGCACGGACCCACTAGATAAAGGGATGGATGCTTCATGTCCTGGGCAGGATGGAGATGTGTGGAGTGAGACTGCATGATGCTACTCAGAACAGCATGCCATTAATACTTATGAATTATTTATTTCTGGAACATTCCACCTAGTATTTTTGGACCGCCACTGGCCACAGATAATTGAAACCACAGAAAGCCAAACCACAGATAAGGAGGAACTAGTACAAAACCTCAACAAAAGGCGAGCCATACTATGTCCCTGGATCAGAAAACTCAGTGTTGTTCAGATTTCTGTTTTCCCTGAATTTATCTACATAGCCAATACATCTATCGTTAATTCCTTCCATCTTTTTATGGAACTGACAAGCTGACACTAATGATCTTATGGATGTGCAAAAGACCTAGACTAGCAAACTTGAAGAAAGGACACTGCTGGCAGATTCTGACGTCAAAGTTTTCTCTAAAGCTACAGTAATCAATCCAGTGAGGCACCAGTGTAAAAACAGACAAATATGAGAGCAATGGAGCAGAACAGAGTGTACACAAACACATTCTCACACATGCGGAACACTGATGCTTTATAAAGGTATACAGATAATTAAATGGAGAAATGACAGGTTTTGTTTTGTTTTTTAGACGATTGGTGCTGGAACAAACACCTATATGCAAAAGAATATGAACCTTGATACATACATCATACACACAAATAAAACGGAAGCACATCACAGGCTTAAATGTAAAACATAAAATTTTAAAATTTCTAGAAGAAAATATTAGAGAAAATCAATCTTTGTGATATTGGGTTTGCCAAGGTTTTATTAGCTAAAATGCGATAAAGAAAAATTAACATATTTGACTTCATCAAAATTGAGGACATTTGGTCTTTGAAAGACACTGAGGATGAAAAGATAGGACATAAACCAGGACCAAATATTTACAAACCACATATGTGACAGACTACATATGCCAAGAGCACAGACAGATTCTCACAACTCAATAGTAAGTAACCAAACAACCACATTCTTAAAATTACAAAAGATCCAAATAGAAATTTTATCACACGAGCTATATGAAACAAGCATATGAAAGGATGCTTTCAAGAAATGCAAAGCAGTGGATACTTGGTCTGAGTGAATAAAAAAAAAATCAAACTAATAGCAAGCATTTGGCACAGAGGCTGGATCACTGCTTGGGACCCCTGCATGCTACAGCTGAGTGCCTGGTTGAGTCATAGTTCTCTGGTTCAATCCAGTTCTCTGATTCATTCCTGCTTCGTGGGAAGCAGCAGGTGATGGCTCAAGTATTTGGGCCTCTGCTGCCCATGTGGCAGACCCAGATGCAGTTTCCATTATTTGGTCTCAGCCTGGACCAACTCTGGCTGTTGTGGGCATTTGGGGAGTGAAACACAAATGGAATACCTCTCTCTCTCTTTGCCTATCTTTCTGTCTCTGCCTTTCAAATAAAATGGAAATTAATTAATTAAGAAATGCAAATTAAAACCCAATGAGATAACAATACTCTCTCAGTAGGTTGTCTAAACTTAAGGGCTGATCATATCAGCTATTGGCAGAATGTGGAAAAACAGGCCTCTCCTATACCTCCATCAAGAGTGTGAACCATTACAAACACTCCGGAATGTAGTTTATCAATTGCTTAAAAAATTAAATATACAACTACCATATCACCTTGCCATTTCACTCTTTGGTTTTATTTAGGAGCAAAGGAAATATATGATCATACAAGTACTTGTGCAAAAAAAGTTCATGGCAGCTTTATTTGTAACAGCCCAGAATTTGAAGCAACTGGTATGTCCATCAGCAGGTGCATGGAGAAACAAACTGTGGTATATCCATGCAATGGAACGCTACTCATCCACCGAAAAAAATCAACTAAAGATAGAAGTGAAAGCACAGGCGAATCTCAAAAGCATTATCCTGAGGGAAACATAATGTAGCATTAGGATCACAGGAAGATCACGGACAAAACTAACAATGACAGAAGAGTGGTCATCTGAGAGATGAAGATTAAATCAAAGTGGACATGAAGGAGTTTTCTGGAGTGACAAGAATGTTCCATCTTTATTGGGGACACTGAGTAGATAGCTGTCAAAATTCATGATATTCAGATGGGCATTTGACCTAGCAGTTTAGTCCTGGCTCCCACCCTGATTGCAACTTCAAAAACTATTAGCGGTGGCAGGCACTGCACTGTGGAGTAGCAGGTTAAGCCTGTGCCCGCGACACCCACATCCAATACAGAGGGCCTGGAATTGAATCCCACCTCTGCTTTCAATCCAGCTTCCTGCTAGCATGCCTAGAAGGCAACAGATGATGGCCCAAGTATGTGGGTTCCTGCTGCTCATGTAAGAGACCCAGATGGATTTCTGGGCTCCTGGCTTTGCCTGGCCCACCCTTGGCTATTGCAGGCATTTGGGAGGATAGAAGATTTCCCTTTCACTTTGCCTTTCAAGTAAATAAATAAAACTGGGGTCTGTGCTGTGTGGTATAGTGGGTTAAGTGACTACCTGCAGAGCTGGCATCCTCTATGGGCACCAATTCAAGTCCTGGCTGACCCACTTCTGATCCAGCTCCCTGCTACTGCACCTGGGAAGGCAGCAGAAGATGGTCCAAGTGCTTGGGACCCTGCCTTCACAGAGGAGACCCAGAAGAGGCTTCTGGCTCCTGGTTTCAGTTTGGCCCAGCCCTGGCCGTTGCTGCCATTTGGGGAGTAAACCAGAAGCTAGAAGACCTCTCGCTGTCTCCCCACCCCTTGTAACTCTTTCAAATAAAGATAAATAAATAAAACTTTAAAAAGTACTATTAGCAATAATACTAATAAGAGAGAAGATAGTATATTCATGGAACAAGACCCAAATTCTATAAAGATCAAAAACCAAAACTTAAACAATATGAAAGCTTTAAATGTTAAAGCTATATACAACAAAAAAATAAAATAATGTTTTCAGAAAGACAAACCATGGTGGGAGCAAGTGGGAAAAATAAACATCAAAGGACAAATCACAGAGGCCCAACATCCAACTAGTGAGAGAGACCAGACAAGGAAAAAATCATTAAAGTTGTAACATGAAAAACATTTTCCAGTGCTGAAAGTCACCACTAATGAAAAACAAACAAAGAGGACCGTACAAACCACACCATGAAAATCGCAGGAGATCCTAAAGGCTCCAGAAGCCTGCAAAAGCCAAAGCAAACAGGTCACAGAGAATAAAAGGCCTTAACAACGCTAAGCAAAAATGCACTTCCAATGACAAGTGCTGCTCTAGAAACAACAGCTGAGGGGAGATAGCTATTTCAAAGCATGCTAATCCTCAGTTTCTTCCCTTCCCACACGCCTCTTTACCAGGACTCTCCACCAAACAACGGGTGCGCTGGGAAAAGGAGGTGTGAGTAGAAGGGACTTTCTTAACACGATCAAGCCCTAGATGAACACCCCAGGGCTAACACCACACTCAATGGTGAAAGCTTATATAACAGCTTTGCCCTCCAGTCAGGAACTTCGAGCCACCATGGCCCAGAAAGTTCTAGTCACAGTTATTACGCGTGAAAAAGAAATTTTAAAAACCACAGGATTAGAAAGCTAGAAGTCAAACTCTCTGTGTTCACAGATGCTGAGATACATTATGTAGAAACCTCTATAAAGAATCCACACACACACAGACAAACTAAGTTAAATGATCTCATTGAAGTTGTAAGATTCAAGTTTTATTTATGTACTGAAAGATGGAGCAAGAGGAAGAGGGGTCTTCCATCTGTTGGTTGACTCCCCAAATGATGACAAGAACCAGGGCTGGGCCAGGCTGAGGCTAGAAGCCAGGAACTCCATGCCGGTCTACTGTGTGGGTGTCAGGGACCCAAGTACTTGGGCCATCATTATGTGCGGCCTCCTAGGCACATCAGCAGGAAGCTGGATCAGAATACAGGATGCAGGCAGCCCAGGCATCAGCTTGATTTGCTACATCACAAGATCCAGGCCCAGGATTCAATCGTGGATGTAACACTCAAAAATCAAATCTAATTTACACTTAAAAAATGCACTGCATTTCTATCTGCTAGCAGTGAATAACCAAAATGAGACTTAGAAAGTTATTGTTTACAGTAGCATCAAAAAGAATAAACGCTTAGTAAATCCGATGGAGGAGAAATAAAGACTTCTATACCGAAAACTACAAAACACTGCTGAGAGAAATTAATTATAGAAATAGGAAAGTTATCTCTTGCTCGTGACTTGGAAGATTTAGTATTGTTAAGATGACAGTACTTCATAAAGCAATCTATAAATTCAATAAAATATCAAAATCCCACTGGCATTTTTTGCACAAATGGTAAAACCAAGCCCCAAATTTAGGTAGAGAGTCAACAAACCCCGAAAAGCCAAAACAGACTTGAGAAACAGGAACAAAGCATGAGGACTCACATTTCCCTTATTTCAAAATTACTCTGACGCTATCACAGTGTGAAAGTGTGGTGCTGGATCAATGGCACAAGCCCCCCCATTTATGGTCAATGATCGGCAAGGATGCCAAGACTACTCAACGCTGCAAGAATTTCCTCTCAGGCAAACAGTGCAGGAGGATGAAGCTGGAGCTTACCTTATACCACATTCAAAAATGAAAATGGACCAAAGACTGACATTTCAGAGCCACAGTGTAAAATCAGTAGAGGAAAAGACAGGGCAAATCTGCATGACTTGGATTTTGCAATGGTTTCCCAAATATGATAATAAAGCACAAGCAACAAAATAAAACAAACAGATAAATTAGAGTTACTAAAATTAAAAAATGTCCATACACAAAGGACATATCATAAAAGTTAAAAGACAATCTAAGAAATAGGAGAAGATATTTTAAAGTCTTCTAACTGACAAGAGTATATTAAGAACTCCTACACCTAAATAACAGAAAGATAATTAGATTTTTTAAAATGAGCAAATTATATGAATAGTTATTTCTTCAAAGAGGATATATGAATGGTCAGTAATTGCATGAAAATATGCTGAATATCACAGATCATTAGACAGATACAAATCAAACCACAAGATATCACCTCAAAATTACTAGCATAGTTTCTAATGAAAACAAAACAAAACAACACAACAGCAAGTAAGAAGTGTGGGTGAGGAGAATGTGGAATGGTGCAGCCACTATGGAGAAGTTTGGTGGTTCTTCCCAAAATTCAATACAGAATTAACATATGATCTAGTAAATCCGCTTCCAGGTAAACACCCACCAAAGAACAGAAAACAGGCTCTCCAATGGATACTGGTCCACCAATGTTGGTAAGCAGTTATTATACACAACAGACAAAAGATGGAAACAACCCAGTGTCCACCAGTAGATGAATGGATAAATTATGGGATGTACATAAAAGGGATATTGTTCAGCCCCAAAAGGAATGAAGTTCTGATATATGCTACCACATGGTTGAGCCCTGAAAACATGACACTAAGTGACAAAGGCCACACACAAAAGGGCAAACAGTGTATGGTTCCACTGATGTGAAATACCTAGAACAGGCACAATCATAGAAACGCAGTAGATACAGGCTTCACAGGCCTGGGGGAAGGAGAAATGGGAATTACTGCTTAGGGGCGCAGGATTTTAGCTGGGAGTGATGGAAAATATGTGGAAATGGTGAGCAGTGACGGTGGTGTAACACTGTGAGGGTAATAACCGCCACCGAACTAAAAAACCGATAAGGTAGCAAACTTTGTCTTATCTATATATTTTACCAAAATAACATCTACAAGATAAAACTGGAATCCAGGAAGCAGGAGCTCAAACAGGACGACCGAGAGCAGTGCCAGGACCGAGAGCTGCGCACTTGGGAAGTCACGGGGCCACCCGCAACTGGCTGCCATCTCCACAGTGCAACCCGCGCGTCCACGCGCTGGAGACGCAGCCTGAAGCTTATGGGTTTCACATGAGACTTCTTGCAGATCTTGTATTCTTGGGTCCCATATTAGTATTATTATTAAGAGGCAGAAAAACAGAGACAGACAGACAGATGTAAACAGAGAGACTACACAAGACAGGGTATGCTGACAATGACTGGGTCACCCACAAGGGTGGAAGGAACCCAACAACCCAACTACTCAAGTCACCACCTGCAGCCTTCCAGAGTGTGCATTAGCAGGAAGCTGGGATCAGAACACCACCCCCTTCACTCCGTGTCACTCAGTCACTCAGCAAGCTCTTGCCAAGGCCCTCCCACACTCGTGGAGCAGTCTGCTACCCAGCCCCCTGCCTTCCGCAGTCTTCTAGAAAATGCATGATGGCTTCTAGAGCCTTAGCTGGGAAGGTCATAATAGGCCTGAAGAGTTGCAGGTCCGGGGGGGGGGGGGGGGGGGCAGTGTCCGTCACACCCTGCTCAGGCTCCGTGCAGCACGGCTACTAGACAGGTCATTTTCCTGGGGCTACCGTGGCCTAACTCTCTGTGCCCCCACCTGCTGCCTCTGTCTCTCTCCCTTCCTGTCTCGTTCCCGCCCTCATTCCCCTTATTATTCTCGCATAACAGGCCATCTATAATACATAGGTACACACACATCATACAACTATCCATAGAATACACAAAGCCAAAAGGCTCATGGAAAATGAAACTAAAACATAAGCATATTTTGGTGCAAAACATTTTTAAACCCGTGCAGGTTTTTTTCATAATATGCATTTTCCACATGTGTCATACATAACTGGATATATATATATTATATATATATATAAACACATAAATACACATATAACTGTAGTGTGCTTTGCACGTTGCAATTCTTGAACCATTTTGAGGGCCCTCATCTTTGGTTTGTAAAATGCACGCAAACATCTAGATGTGTCCACACCTAATAAGGCTGGGTGCGTGAGGAACAAAGACTGCTTGCCCACATCTAGAAGATCAGAGAAAATCATTCCTTCTGGGGCTGGCACTGTGGCACAGTAGGTGAAGCCTCCTCTTGCAGCACCAGCATCCCATGTGGGCGCCAGTTCGAGTCCCAGCCGCTCCACTTCCCATCAAGAACCCTGCTAATGGCCTGGGAAAGCAGTGGAAGATGGCCCAAATGACTGGGTCCCTGTACCCATGTGGGAGACCTGGAAGAAACTCCTGGCTCCTGGCTTCGGATCAGCCCAGCTCCAGCCGTTGCATCCATTTGGGGGTGCACCAGCAGATGGAAGACCTTTCTCTCTGTCTCTAACTCTGCCTCTCAAGTAAATAAATAAAATTTTTAAAAAAATGCATTTCCTCACCTCCAGGAGGGGAAAGCATTGATTTAAAAAAAAAAGAAGAAAATCATTCCTTCTATCTTCTGTTCTCTAACGATTTCATTCCTCTAGGCTATCAAAGCAAACCAACACAAGATCCTGCTTAGGTTGTCTACCTTCTTCCTACACAGGGCAATGCCAGTGAGAGAAACACAGAGGTCATGGCACAGGAGATGAGGCCACCAGGGGAGGCACCAGCACTCGCCCAACCCCACCCAGGCCGTACTCACTGCAAGCAGAGCCCTGCGACAGCTGGGGCCCCAGCAAGGGGCACAGGCAGCAGCCTGTGAGTGTCACACGCACGAGGAAGGGCCTTGGCAGGATGGTGCAGAGGAGAGCCGCTCACACCTAAGGGCGGTGACCACAGGGAGACGGGGCATGTGCATCCAGGGCTTCATGAGTGGCTTCTCTCTCGGGCCAACGCCCACCTGCTCAGACTCGACTCTGTGACGCTGCACTGGGAATCCTCAGAACTGCTTTCCTCCTTGGCCAGGTCAGGCTGGGCTCAGCCAGCATGAAGCCAAAGCAGATGATGCCCCAGCAGAGGGAGGCAGGACGCACACCTGTCGGCTTGCCTAGCCGCCCCAACAACAGCCTTTACCCCAGGAGGTGGCAGCTGCGTCCAGTCCTGACAGTTGGTTCCAACGTCTAGGTGTCCTTTTCTCTCCATTGCCCCCCAACCAGGGCGATGTCCCGTCTGTAAAAGCCTGGACCCCCGGCTCTGTCTGCTCTCCGAGGACCCTCCTCTGAGTGCCAAGATGCAAGCTCTCACTGGCAGTGCCCACTGCTCACAGGTATGGGCCCCAGCTTCATGGATTCCAGGCACCTGGGGCACCAAGCAGCCAGCACAGAGGCCTGAGTCCCAGCTGGGACACGGGGTACTCCCCGTCAGCTCTGCCTTGTTTCCCTCTCTCCCTTCTGCTCTTAGGAGGGGAGCTGCAGTCCTGAGGCCCACCTCACCTCTACGTTCCTTCCGTGTCTTTCCCAACTAAGTAGCATCTGATGATGCTACAGAGGTTTCTGTTCTGTAAAGGGGAGTGGCCACTCTCACACCTGTTTCCTAGGAGTCTGGCCTCCACCTGCTACGACGAGGCTTCCTTCTCTGTCCCAGCGTCTGTGGACGGCTCGCCAAGAACCCCAGCCCACTGGCCTGTTGGTTGCATTTTGGAAAAAATGACTTACACCATCAAAGAACACTCCTTCTGTACGGCAAGGAATGGGTGAGGTCTCGGCACTGTGTGGCCTCCCCAGCACCTAACACGAGTCCCTGTGATTCTGTCTCTGAGATGACCTTGACATCTGCTTCAAACGCCATCAAGCAATTAACAGGCTGCGTTCCACGGGCTAGCCCCAACAACAAATAGTGTGGGAATTTTAAGCTTCCATTTTGTTAAGTGTTCCATAACGATGCAGCCGTTGAAAACATCCTGAATCTGTAAATATGAAAACTGAACCGGAGCGTACACACCACTGAGGTACGGTCCACGGAGGCCAACCTGTTTGTTCTTTTCCTGAGAGTCACGGTAGCAGCTATCCTGTGGCACAGTCCCTCCATCTAAACATATTTCTCTGAAATAATTGTTTAAAAATCCAGTGTAAATGCTTTAAAACAGAATCTACAGGACACACAAAAACACATTTCAGTGGACCAGGATGAATGTCTTTTTTGTAATTAAAAGTGCAGTTAAAACATCAAGGAATTAGTAATTCATGTTGAATGTAACATTAAATCTACTCCATGTAAAAATTACATCATTTATCAATAACATTACCAAAAAACAGGAAATGAGCAAGTTCGGAGACACACTCTATGTAGTATTTGCATTATAATTTATGCAATGATCTTAAGAATCTTTGAACATAGCAAGGTCACTTAAGGTCTCCAGAGATGAGTTAAGTCCTACTAGAATGTTCTCACAACAGTAACTAAATTTTTAAAAATTTTAGGACCAGCCTAAATCAATCCAATAAAATTTTATTCCAATAAAACATATGTTGAATCAGTAGCAGTAACTTTCAGAATTCGTTTTTCTTGTGCTTTTTTTCCTAAAATTCTGAAAACAATTTTTGTAACAAATTTTTAGGGGTCTCCTTTTAAAATAGAGGACTCAAAACAGAATGAACAGATGTAAAAGCTGCTGGCTTCAGCAGTCCAGCTCCCCAGATCTTCCCACCCTCAGGGTCACTGCGTTTGGTAATTTTATAAAGAATGTCTCATGCAGTCTTATTTCACTGCATGACACTCTGAGCCCAGGGTGTTTACTATGGAGTCTCTGTCAGTTGGCAGAAAATAGAAATAAATGGAAATTACCCTTGTCTTCTCAGACAACAAACATAGACTAAAAATATTTTAAAGCCACTTAAATGTATTTTTTCCATCGAGCTTTCTCTGATGACCTAGCTAGAATTTATGTCTACTTCTGAGATTTTATTGAACCCAAGAACACTGATGATAATGTTCTACCTTGTGTCACAATACCTATACCCATCAAGCTCCCCACCAGGACAAAAGCCAAGACATCTGCTTTTCAACTGTGTAAAATGCACATGTACTGAATCCACTGAGAATGGACATGAAGATGGACAAGTACTGATGTCCTTAGAAGACGCATCGCTAGAACTGTGTGTACCCGTGCCTGGGGTCCACACCAGTGTTCCTTCCAAAACAGCCTGCATCTCACAGGCGACAGATCCACTGCCAGTCTTTCCACCTGTTCATACTGCTGCTGCTCTCAGTGGCAGCTGGCGCTGGAGTTGCAAAGGCCAGTCTAACCAGTGTCGCACACACCAGGATTACAACGAGAAACTTCAGCACCAGCTCAAGGTCAGGGCTGACGTAAATGTAAAATGTGAACCGCAAGATACTGAACACAGAATTTGATGAACGTCAAAAAACAATACAAAAGCCCCACTTAGCATGGAGAAGTTCAAGAACGATGCAAATCCATCTGCACTGGGTCGAGGAGGGGAAATGGCTGTGGGAGGAATTCGGGAAGCCTGACACGACGGAAACGAAGACAAGTGCAGGAATGGCATGGACGCTCCAACAGGAAATGGACTCCATTACCAGAAGAGCACAAAAGGCTCAGGGCTGAGGCGTGGACTGCATGGAGAAAGGGAGATGAGGGAATGGAGGCCGAGGGCCCACACCTGCAGCATCTCAGCTTCTCAGCTTCATGCTGTCGTCTCATGAAGACGGAGGAAAAAGCATAGCAGGTGACTTACAGGGAAAGACATAAACCTGACTACCAAGCTGCAACACACGGGAAACCTGGGGCTCAAACCAAGGGTTGTACCTCAACCCTTGCAGGAGAAGCAAAATGCAATAAAGGATAACCAGCCAGATCAGATATGCAGCAGTCTATGCATTAAATCTCTACAGTAAGTTAAATTTAATGGACTTCAGTCATGCATCTGTTAACTGCCCTCTTGAATTCAACTTTACCATCAAGATTTCACCGTTTCCCAGGAAAGTGATCTCAACGTGTAGATACCCTCATGAAGAATGAACTGAAGATAAAGAAAAAAGCAGTTTTCCTTCCCGTCTCATATTTTATTGGGCGGAACTGAGGGATCTCAAAGCTAGGACCCACTGTGTCATGATTCTTCAAAAGCACAACACATCGTTATCTCCCATTAGGGAGTTCTACTCATAGGGAACATTTACCATGCATTTATAGCAGGCAACCAAGTGCATTCCATTTGCATGTTTGGGTGATCGCAAGAACATTTTTTATCTCTATTGGAGAGGAGAAACAGTTTCCTCAGCGCTGAGTGACTAACTCTTCAAGGATGGCGATGAATCTACAGTGGGTTTGGCTGAGAAGAATGGAGAGGGAAATGGCGAAGGGTTCTCTCTCTCTGCTAAAGGAAGAGTCCACCCTGCTCTTAAAGGAAACAGATTAGCGCCCAGGGTAGTGCATGGAGCCAGACCTCGCCCCAGCCACAGAGGGTGGCCAGAGCTTTGCAGAGCCATGAGGGTTCTCTCTAAACCACACACCAAAATCAGAAATGGAGCCATCTATCAGTGGTAAGCCATCTTTCACCTTGAAGCAGACACGTGATGTGAGCATAACATCACGGCCAAGGAGAATGGGTGACGTTTTCACGAAGTCGTATATAGGACTTTTTACTTTCCAAGTTGTAGAATTTTTTTTTCAAGAGACTATAACAAATGAGTCCCCCACCACCACCACCACAAGGTGGTGTTTCTGGAAGTTCCAATACTAGATGGCAGTATCACCTTCAGTACACACTGCTATGTCGTTCAGGATTGTGTCTCTGGCAACAAATAATGAGTGTCTGACAGTCGCCCAAAGCTCCTCATTTTAATTTGTGGTGCAGTGAGAAATAACAAGGTTTGTGTCTTTATTTTTTTATCTATTCTTCAGCCTGGCCTTACTCCAGCTGTTGGGGCCATCCGAGTGAACCAACTTTCGTTGGTTCACTTTCTCTCGGTCTCTCACCTCTCACTGTCTGTAACTCTACCTCTCAAATAAGTAAATAAAACCTTAAAAAACAAAAAAGGAAAGCTATGTTACCTTGATACCAGGTAGAAGTTAAAAAGTAAGACACTTAGCCAGATTACTCCTATGTCTCATTACATAAAACACAGAAAATTAAATACTTCTGCTTAGAAACTCATCCATATTGTCACTTTCATCCACACTCAGAGCCTTGAATCCTCAAATTCACCAGCAACCATAGGCTACATGCAGGAAGGAGATGGTAGGCAATTTCTTGAATCCACAATTGAACCCAAATAACTAAAGTCTTCACAATGTGTTGGTGTCTGAAGTCTTTTTTAGAAAACTCACTAGCTCTAGATCATTCATGCTGTGGGACTCTCTAACGTTATTTTATTTATAAAATTTTTACACCACAATGGCTAGTGGTTAGAAATTTTCTTAGCTACGCTGTGTTATGAACAAAACAGCCATGAAAAAGGCAAAAATTAACATCTCTCTAGGAGTTATTTTCCCACTCTGGTTTACTTAGGATAATACACAATTTTTCTAAATGGGCTCTTCCTGGGCAGAAATTACTAGGTCGCCTAGATTTGCATTGCTGTCAATTTTAGTGATTTGGGGGTAACTTAAATATTTAGTTGTTTTTACATTAATGATATGTCTATAGATTTCTGCAAGTTACTATATTAAACTGTCTACATTTTTATTGCATACTGATAGTCCTGACTGCACACATATGAAGACCTGACCTAACTTTTTATTTCTTTTTTAAAATAATTTTTAAATGTATTTATTTGCGAGACAGAGATAATGTTCATTCTCTACTATTCCCTTATTTCACTCCTCAAACAGCCCACAACAGCTGGGGTTGGGCTGTGCCAAAGCCAAGAGCCAGAAACTCAATCTGAGTCTCTGACATGGATAACACTGGAGCCATCGCTGCTACCTCCCAGGGTGTGTGTTAGCAGGCAGCTGGAGTCAGAGTAGAGAGCCAGGTATTGAACCATGTCACTCAGATGTGGGACACAGGTGTCTTAACCCACAGGCCACATGCACACTCCCTAACATGTTTTTTTAAGTTGCAATGCAAGTGCGTAGGCCCACCCTGGCCGATACTGTGACTTCTAGCCCTACAGATTTGTGTTAGACTTCTGACCTCCGACCTGCATATAATTCTGTCCCAACTCATACCCGCCACTGAGACACAGCAGCGTGAGCTGTGCCACTAAAATACAGCGATACTGGAGCAGACAGGACTCACAACCACAGGTCTGCAGAGGAAGAGAGAAGAGGCGAGACCGTGGGCTTTGCACACAGTGATTCTGAATGATTCTCCGTCTCTAAGTTTCCCACGCTCTGTTCTGGAAAAGTCGAAGCACCCCAGCTCTGGGCACACTGCAGGACAGGACTTCCACAGAGGGCATCATTTGTCCTCGACTTCCTGTGGACTCCGCTCCAGGCTGAGGCGCATCAGGGAATGACTGATCTGTCTGCAGAGGACAAAAGCAACTGCCAACAGTAACGAGGACAGACCTCGGGTATTTGGGAAAAGGCAAATAGAGATACCTTCCACCAAAAAAAAAAAAAAAAAAGGAGATGCAATGACTGGGGTGACCGCAGGATGCACACACACGTGAGGATAAGTCTACGAAGAACCAGGCCACCCGTGCAAGGTGCTGGGTCTGTGTGCAATTAGGAATGACCCGCACACGAGGAACGCTGCCACCTGGTGACCTGGTGAGAGGCAAAACCTTCTCAGGGACCAGTTTCAGTAGCAGATGCTGATTAGCCCAATTCCGAAAAAGCTCATCACACATCTACTGACTGCGACAGAGGGCGCATCTGGAAATGGACATTGTCAATGAGAGGTCAATTCACAAACAGAAATAAGTAGACTCTCATCAATACCTGCTGAGACTGACAAAAGGGGTCACTTACAGCGCATGAGGCCTGAGAGAACGCATGTCCACAGAAGAAAATCCATCTTCTCAAACATCTAAGACACCCTGCCTGGTAGGAACACAAGCGCAGACTCCAAGCCCAAACCTTTCTGATGAGTTTGGCCTTACACAAGGATGCACAGATCTGAATCCTGTCTGGACAGAGAGCAGCTTCCCCATGTTAAATAAATGTTTAAACTGGGCACTAAGAGACGGCAGCTAAGCCACAGAGCGTGTGTCAGACGGAAGTAGTCAGGGCTGTTTTTCTTTTTTAAAAGATTTATTTATTTACTTGAAAGAGTTACACAGAGAGAGAAGGAGAGGCAGAGAGAGAGAGGGGTCTTCCATCCGCTAGTTCACTCCCTAATTGGCCGCAATGGCCAGAGCTGCGCCGATCCGAAGCCAGGAGCCAGGAGCTTCCTCTAGGTCTCCCACATGGGTGCAGGGGCCCAAGGACTTGGGCCATCTTCCACTGCTTTCCCAGGCTACAACAGAGAGCTGGATCGGAAGTGGAGCAGCCGGGACCCGAACCTGTGGCATTACCCACCACGCCACAGCACTGGGCCAGGACTGTTTTAGTAATGAATTCTTTGGCTCACACTCACCTGGGAAGCAACAGGTGATGATGGCTCAAGAGCTTGCATGTGGCTGCCTCCATAGTGCATATCAGAGAGCCTGAGATCAAATCTTACATCTCCTTCCAATCCTGCTTCTCCCTAATGCACCTGGGAGGCAGTATTTGACAGCTCAAGTGCTTCAGTCTGCACCACCCACGTGGGAGATCTGGATGGAGCTCTTGGCTCCTGTTTCAGCCTGGTCCAGCCTGGGCCATTGCAGGCATTTGGGGAGAGAACCAACAGAAAGGAGATCTCTCTTTCTTTGTCAGTCTGCCTTTGAAACAAATAAACTTTACACACAAGAACAAAAACAAATTTGAGACAGAAGGCAAACAAAAGAACTAAAGAGATCCTTAAATGTACTATGGTTTTGCAGTTCAAAAAATGAAATTCATGGGGCAGGCACTATGGTATAGCAGGTTAAGCCATTTCCTGTGACGCTGACATCCCGTCTGAGTACCAGTTCGAGTCCTGGCTATTCCACTTACAATCCAGCTCCCCGCTAATGTGCCTGGGAAAGCAGTGGAAGATGGCCTGAGTGGTTGGGCGCCCACCACTCACATGTGAGACCCGGATGGAGTTCCAGGCTCCTGGCTTCAGCCTGGCCCAGCCTTGGTCATTGTGGCCATTAGGGGAGTGAACCAGCAGATGGAAGATCTCTGTTCTCACTCTCTATCCCCCTCTCTGTAATTCTTTCAAATAAATGAAATAAATCTTTAGAAAAAATAAATTCTCACAAATAAACTCAGAAGGTTTGGCTACCAGAAAACCATTTTTGTTACATCAGACTTTAAAAGTTCACACCTAAAACCCAAGAACAAGGTGGCAGAAGAAAGAATACCCGAGCCACAAAACAAACTGAGGCCGGGGCGCACACTGGCCTAGTAGCTGAGCTGCCCACTGGGATGCCCACATTCCATATCATAGTGTCGGCCTCAAGTCCCAGCTCCACTCCTGATTCCAGCTTCCTGCTGATATGCACTTGGGGAGCAGCAGGTGATGGCTTGGGTCCCTGAACAGCCACATGGGAGACCTGGACTGAATCCCCAGCTCCTGGCTTTGGCCATGGTTCCTCCCTGGCTGTCGCGTGAACATTTGCGATATGAAACAAAAGATCACAGCTCTGTCTCCTTCAAATAAATAACATTTAAAAAACTAAAAATAAAATGAGGCTGGCCCTCAAAATATACATATACACAAATCAATGTATATATATTTATTATCTAACAATTAACTATGTAGATACTATGTTCACTAATAACATGTCACTAGGTTTATATAACTTATGTAAATACATATGTTAGCCATGTTCAAGACAGAGAAATTGATAATACACAGTTTAAAGGGTGGTAGAATCTTTTTAAACTATCAGATTTGAAAGATCCTCATTTGAGGACAGAACTGTTGAGAAATCTCTCCTTATACTGAGCAAAACTGACCACCCTCCTCATAGCTGCCCCGGAATGGACAGATTTACATACCAGAAGTCACCTGCTGGCATCCGGCAGGTACTACAGATGGCAAGAGATCAGACGTGGAGCAGCAGCTTCTGGTTGCATGGTAACCTGGAGAGTGTATCTCCTATCAAAAGAAATTTAATTCAACTTTAAAATTTGGGTACTCTGTTATCCAAAAGAACTATCCTCAGCTTTCCCCGGAGGGCCCCCAGTTTGCAACCCCTGCTTCAGAGGGTTTATGAGACTCAGAAAGGCAACGTGATTGGCTCCAAACCCTAAACCAAGCAGGAGGAACATGTAGAAGATGTCAGATTCCAAAGGTGATCACCCGGCTTGGCTGACACCATAACCTGACTCTCACGCTGAGGGTTCCCAATTGGTTTTCCATTCCAGTGGTTCTACAGAAACAAACTTTGCTTTGGGGATGTGAATTCACCACAAACCTAATCACCACCTTCAATACTGCTTCATTCAGGGGGTACTCTCCAGACAAGGGTTCCAGGCCCATTCTGGCTGCTCTGGTCAAGGCCACGCCCACTGGGTCCCCAACACCCAGGTCTCCTCAGAGTGGAAAGAGTGAGAAAGAGACAACAGATCCACCTCCTCACTGGAACATTTTCCATCTTCAGGATTTTAAACCAGAACTACCCTACCCATGTTCATCCTAGAGACTGATTTTTAATTATCTACTTACTCATAAATTCAACAAAATAGTTGGTGAGTTCTAGGTAAAATGAACATCGAAGGATTTCCTGGTACCTGCTTGCCCTGAAATTAGTTGCTTTCTAATTTTTCTGGGTCAGGGAGAGAGAATTCAAACAGCTGGGCAGAAAACTCCTGGAGTGCAAACAAGAACTGGAGGGGACTGGCAGCACAGGCTTTGGTTCAGGGCTCGGCTGGGGCTGGGGATTAAGTGAGAGACGCTCCTGTGAGCTGGGCCTCACATCCCTTAGATTCATGCTGCAGAGCTGAAGTCTGCTAGCCTGGCTGTCTTGTAGCCATAACATCCACAGCAATGCCATGCGGACAGGTGAACATGACTCCAACAGCTGCGAGAGTTCCCTGTGTGCCTTCCAAATTAGTAAGAAATAGGATAAGAATGTTATTGTGAAATATTTTTAATTTTGGGGAGGAATTAACATAGGACATATTAATTCTACTTTAGGGCCCTACATTATCAATATTACCAAAAGATTTAAGAAATCCAACTGCTATATTCCCTGCCAATATATCCTGCCCATAACAGCAACATTCTACTGTAATTCACAATTTTCTTGAGCAAATGTATGAGATGTAAGAATAAGGGAAAATATTTTTAGCCTGTTTATCTAAATTGGTTATCGACACAGTTTAGCAGCACAACTTAACACAAATTCAAAAGAAACAAATTTCAGTGTCGCAAAAATAGGAATCAGACTTTGAAAGATCTTTTAAAAGATATTATCTGTAACGTTAAATAAGGGCCACGCATTCTGACAAATTCTTACATTCATTCGGAACCAACCCTTGGGGCCTTTTCCTTGTTTGTTTTCCCACTTGTTCATGCTGGTCATTCTAGTTTTTCTTCCAGAAGACTGGATGCATGGTTTTTCCGTTACAAGCTAATCAGCTTTTTTCCTTCCATCGTTATTACAAAGGCTCCGAAGAACAAAGATTCTACAGCCATGACTTGGGAGATTTTACTTTCTGTACTGTATTAAATCTTGAAATCCAATAACAGGACGTCTGCGCCGGGGCTCTCCGTAAGGCAGTGTTTCCTGCTGGGAAGAAATACAAAGATATTGCACAGATGTCTAGTCTCCAAGGTTAACCGGAAGGGGACACTGCTGGCATGTAAATGATGTGGACCGAGGGGCAAGGCTTTCCTCTGGAGAGCAGGGCAGGACAAAGAAGGAAGAATTCCGCTGCACCCTCCAGGCAGCTGCTGGCTGAGAAGCTGCAGGTGACTAACACCACAGCCTAGGGCCTCTGCAGAATCACAACCTGTTTTTTTCACTGTTGCAATACACCCCGAATTTTCCAGGTTGTACCTATCACATAAACAAAAGAAAGGCTGGAGGAATTTTTGTTCTAACTTTACAAGCGCTCAGCATTTTGGAACACCACGCCATTGATGGAATTCCTATTGAAGCAATTTATCCGCAGCCCGGGAGCCCGCATCTGGAGTGGTATGCTTACAGTAATCCTTCGTAGGGCCGGAGCACCTGACACTCGCTAGTGTGACCAGCGTGTCCCTGCCCAGGCCTCACTTTCTGACAATTACCCTGCTTTCCAGGTTCCTTCATTTTGTAGCCAGCCCACTGCTGGTAAACCACACTGGACAGGTCAGGCTGTTAGCTAGGATCCTGACTCCAAAACAGCCAGTCAGCACTACCAAAATATTTGTCATAAAAGAACCACGGATTGGCCTGCACAGGGTTGAGAACAGCTGATCTAGGGGTGTGGGCGCATGAGTGAAAATGAGATGTATACAGCACATCCATTCTTTCTGTGCTGGTGCTTTAGGGTCCCAGCGTGTGTCTATGAGTGACCGATGACAAGTGCGTTAGACTGGGACACGTGCGCACGCGCCGACCTGTGTGACACGCGAGCTTCCCGGTCTCGCGAGGGCTGTGTGAGCCGGGAACGGGCGGAAAGGCTCAGGCGGGCAGCGCTGTCTGCAACCCCACGGCCAACACGGATGTCGCTGCTCTTGCACACGGGGTCTGCCTCGTTTCCTCCTTACACCTCCCTAAGTAACGATTGTGAACGCTGAGAGAAACTTCTCAGCCGCGCACAAAGGAGCTGAGCACACAAAATGTTCTGGTCATGACGGCAAACTTTTCTAGAAACCTGAGCGTCCGCTCACACCTGAGTCCACCGGAATCTTTCCTAGGCCGGCCGCCGGCGTCAGCACGGAAGTTTCTAGAAAGCCCGAGAGAACCTGGCAAGGGCAGCGGTGGGGACGAGGGGGCCGCCATAACTGAGGTAAAGAGACTAGCAGACCCCCCGCCCGGTTCCCGCCCGCGGGCGGCGGCGCCCCGCAGTGCGTGCAAAGCCGGGCTCCGGTCCTGCACCCCGGGCGAGACGGGACAGGAACGCGGGTGAGGGAAGCAACGCGGGGCGCCCCGCCGCGGGCCCCGGGAGCACGCGCGTCCGCGAGCGCGCAGGAGACGCCGCCCCGCGAGCACCCGCAGCCACGCGGCCATGCCGGGGTCTCCCGCCGACGGCGAGCGCGGGGGCCGGGCGGCGAGGGGCGCAGGGGGCGCGGCGGGGCGGGAGGGAGGACGGCGGCGAGAGACCCCGCGGCCCGCGCGGCCCCGCACGCACCTGCCTCCCCGCGGGCTCGGGGCCGAGGGGGCCCGCGCCGCCCGCGTCTCCTCCGAGCCCGGGACTGCGCTCGGGGCCTCTGTCGGCTGAGGGCGGCCCGCGGGGCTTCTCCTCAGGACGCGCGGAGCGCGGGGACGGGGGACCTGGCTGGGCCGGCGCCGGGTTCCGTGCGCTGCTGCGGGCCGAGCCACAGACCCCACCGCCGCCGCCGCGAGAGTGCGGGAGCCGGTGTTCGGGGCGCGGGTCACGGGGACCTCGGGGGCCGGGGCTGCCCCGGACGCGGGAGGCGGCTGCGCGCAGAGGCTCGGGGTGGCGCCGGTGTTCAGCTGTCCGTGGTCTCCTCCAGGAAGTACCTGTTCTCCCCTCCTCTCTCAAGGGAGGCTGGGAGGAGAGGTGTGGGAGTGGAGGTGACTGGTGTGGCTCTCTCCCTGGCAATCCACTAATTTCCTTTCTCTAACTGCAACATGAGGGAGCGGGGTAATTGACTTTTTAGTTACTACCATTACATTTTAATTACTTGGTTTGAGTGGTAGAGAGAGAGAGAATACTCCCATTCAATGGTTCACTCACCAAATGCCCACAAGGCTGGGGCCAGCCCAGGATGAAGCTGGGAGCTGGAACTCGGTCCAAGTCTCCGTGTGCGGGACAAAAACGCAGTGACTTGCATCATCACCACTGCGTTTCAGGGTCTCCGTAAGCAAGAAGCTGGGTCAAGAGCTGGACTCAGGATTCAAACCCAGGACTCTGATGCGGGACTTGGGCACCTTACCTGGTGTCTTAATCTGTAGGCTAAATGCTCTCCTTGCTTGCACAACTTCAGATCTCAGTGAGACTGAGACCTCGCTGTGGCATGGATCATCTATTCTATCTTGAACTAATGAACAATTTTGCATGCATTTTTTATTTTTAAAATGTATTTATTTGAAAGGCAGTGTGATAGAGAGACAGAGAGACCTTTCATCCACTGGTTCACTCCCCAAATGGCCACCACAGCAGAGGCTGAGCCAGGCTGAAGCTTGGAGGTAGGAACTACTTCCTGGTCTCCCACATGGGTGGCAGGAGCCCAAGCACTTGGGCCATCTTTTACTGCTTTCTCAGGCCGTAGCAGAGAGCTGGATCAGAATTCTAACATTTTTTATGCACATGCACATTGTGAATGGTTACACAGCAAATCAATAATGTATACTGCCTTAGAAATGCCTTGTTTATATACCTCTTTTATTTTGATATAGTACAATGAACCTGTGTTCTCACTGTAAAAAAAATTAAGGTGATATGAAAAACCATAGCCAAAGGCAATGTAAGTACATTTATATATACATAATTAAAATTAGGTCATGTATTAGATATCAATGCACAGTGAAATGTTTTATATATCAAACTTTTGATTCTAAAATTGTGAAATTATCTTAAACATTTTGAATTAAAGCACTTCACAGAGAAGAGATGTTTTTCCTTGCTTGTTATTGACATGTAATACAGTTAGTTGGCCTTTTGGTTGGAAAGCTTTTGCAAGAAAATAATCAACATTAGAATCTCGGAATTAAATTTTTGGTGCGACACAGAAGCATGCCATGAGCTTCACACATTACATGAAAGAAATCCTAGAAAAATAAATTGTATTCACAGTTTGAAATGATGAAGACAATATGGAATTCACTGTGTTTTAAACCTACATGCTGCATCACCACAATCCAGTTAAGTGTGGACATTGTACAAACTCCAAAAACCTACTAAACTGACAGTGGGAAAGACAATGTGAGAGAGGCTGAGACAGGCCAAAACAACAAAGTGTGGGGAACAGAAACACAAGAGTTGAACTGGCTTAGCAGAGAGGAGAATGCTGAAACTGGATAGCTCGAAGCAGGCAAAGCCAACAAAAATAAAGCATTTGCAAATCACAGAGCCTGAGAAGACTCAAACCTTGGAGGCGTCTCTGAAGGCCGGGGTTCAGGTGGGCTAAAACAGGAAGACAGCTTGAAGGTCTCATTTAAGGAGTAACCGGACCCCATGTCTTCTTCCCCGAAAGAAAGCTTTCTAACTCGAACACCAGGCACAGTTGAGAACGCTGTACTGATAGCGTGAACACACTGAATGCTGAGAGGCAACAGCCCTGTCTCCTGGTTACCTTTCTCCCCCTGGCAACCCAGCTTACACCTTCAGGAAGATCCAGCCGACGCGCGAGGATCTACAGATGCTTCTGTTTCAGAATCCTTCCCATCAAATATTCGGGTGGTGGTGGAGTAGGGAGAGTATTTGTGTAGAGAAGGAATAACAGAATTACACCCTCTTCTTCCAGAATGAGAAGTCAATAAAAATATCTAAAAAAGAAAATAGCAATAGCAACTAAAGCATGAAATTTCATAATACAGAAACATTGATACAACACTAAAGAGAGTGATGAGAATTGTTGTTTATCAACAGCCAGGAGAAAATCAAGGCCTCAAAAAGAACCAAGGCCAGCCACTTTCTAGCTCCATTATCCAGGCCCAGCCATTGGTCACAGAGGCTAACGTCAACCCACTCCAGGTGAACACAGACCATCAGAGGAAGTGGAGCTTCTTAGCTGACAGTCAACAGTTGGAGCAACGATGCCGTCTGACAGACTGCCTACAAACTCAGTGGCATGCATGTGTTAATACTCACTCTTGAGACTCAGTTGCTGATTGGCTGGGCTAGGCTGGTCCTGACTGAGTGGCTCTGCTTTAAGCTGTGTCTTCTGGTCTTGGTTCCAGGCTGTGAGTCTGCTGCATCTGTCACATTCTGGAACCCAGGTTCCCAGGCAAGGGTTCCCTGTGGCATGTCCTTATTACAGTGGATCCCTTCCATGGATACTCCCAAGTTTCTGATTGCATTGTACCCACTGACCAAAACAGTCCTATGGCCAAGCTCAAAGTCAGGATGGAGGTTCTTATTTGTCCATCACAAAGCCTTGACAAAGATATAAATAAATATGTGACAGCACTATAAGAGAGTAAAGAAATTATTGGGACAAATATTGCGATCTGATAAAGCACCCTTCATCATAGTATTCAGCGTTTATCACATGAGTTCTGGGGTTAGTCATCATTCTCATTACATAATCATGTTCCATCTCTAGCAAGAATATCCAGGATGATCTGCAAAATGAATGATTAAGTGTTTCCAATTGGCTTCTTTTTTTGTGCTATTTTAAATTTTTTCATAAATCGTTGTATTTAGAGTCTTACTACTTAATTCTAAGCTCTTTGTTTTATCTAAATAAGAAACTGTGCAGAATACTGTGAAGTGTGTTTAAACCCATTTTATGTCAAGTAGCACTTGTTCTGAATCTTTAGAAAGTAGAAACTTAGAGCAAAATGCACTGGAATGTAGAGAAAGTTATTTGATATAGAAAGTGTGTAGTCTAGCCAAGAAGTGATTACCCCAGAAATCCTCATGGAGAATAAAGGATTTAATGTGAGACTTGATATTTTGGAAAAACAAACTGAGGATTAATAATATCCGGGTGATGTCTCCCAATAACACCAAAGGAAACACTGAAGACGTCTTAAAAGAATGGCTTCCAGATGCTTAGTAAATCATGTGTCCATACCAAATGAGACCATGGCAGGACAGGATATTTCTTATTTTGAGAAGAGAAGCATTCTTTGGGTGACTAGTGGTGTTTTTGCACTTTGACTCTGTAATATCATCAAAGAGATAAAAGCCAAGAGCGTTACCCTTTTCAAATCATAAAATGATGGGTGAGCTCTTTGCAGTGAAAATTAGTTTTATCACTCAATGTGATTTATCTGTAAGAAAAGAAATCAGTTAGGGCTTATGGTGAGATGACTTGTTTATTTCATGGACTGGAACATAGCTCAAAGTCTCATAAAGTTGGAGGACGATTGTGCAAGAGGCAGTAGGACAAGAAAACTGGGATGACACCTTGCGCATAGGAACGTTCTTAGATAGGAAAGTTGTTGGAGGAATCATAAGAAATTGACCTGACTGAGTGGCTCTGCTTTAAGCTGTGTCTTCTGGTCTTGGTTCCAGGCTGTGAGTCTTATGATCTGCCTACACTCACATACTCTTGGAGAAGATTTGATGCATACCCATTTGGAGATCACTTGTTCGGTGCATTGACAGAGATCTTCTATCCCTGTCTTCTATCCCTTCAAAGTCTTGGCAACTTGGATTTGCATGGATCAAAAATTGTGCCATAGGCTACTGGCTTTCAGAGTTGGCATCCTAACCATTCACTGAGGTCACTGACTTTGAGTTTTCCAAATTGAAATCATCCTTTGACTCTCTCTGTGGTCAGCTTCCTCATCTCCATAGTACCTGGCAAGAGTTTGTGTTTGAGCAACTCTTCTCTGGGTTTTGTCACTGGGCTGAAAAACAGCAGCAGCAGCAGGAACAAAACTAG
Source organism: Sylvilagus floridanus (assembly GCA_949820135.1). Taxonomy (NCBI): domain Eukaryota; kingdom Metazoa; phylum Chordata; class Mammalia; order Lagomorpha; family Leporidae; genus Sylvilagus; species Sylvilagus floridanus. The sequence goes on along the minus strand of OX463240.1, from coordinate 16,942,427 downwards.
TTTCTAAGGAACACAAACACCTCGTAATCAGATATTATAGAACAGAAACGAGAATGTGCATATTCTTTGGGGGATACTCCTTTTAATCAATTAAATTTTCTATAGAGGATATTAAGCACAAATGGGCCATTTGGCAATTTCCCTGGATATTAAGTGCTTGAAGTAGGAAAAAAAAAAGGGGTTCGGGGGGAGGAAGGAAGTTTAAATGAACCAAACTAATCTTCTAATCTTCTACTTCCTTCCTAACTGGCAGATTACCTGAGAGTAAGAGGCAGAAGCATAGATTAATAAACCATATGCAATATATTGCCAGTTGTCATTTGAGGAAACTACTTTCTCTTCTGTGCTGTTGACTTCCTAAGTGTTACAATAACATTTCAGACACACCTGGGGATTAGGAAGGCCATGATGATTTTTTTACCTCCTTTGCCAAAGTGTCTACTTCCTTGGCTTCGATACATTTCATTCTGTATCAGCTAAGATTGGGACCTGCTGTGGGAAACAGAGTCTCCCACAACAGTGGCTTCCATAGACAGAAATGGATTGTTCACAACAGCCTGGAGAAAAGAGTTGGGGGCTGCCGGAAGTCTCCACTCTGCCAAACCCTGAGGGACCCAGGCTTTTCCACTGCACATGGCCCCAGGTCCTGGATCTGCTCCGTCTGTAGCCATCAAGACCATGTGTCAGCCAACTGAAAGAAGAAAAATAAGAAGAAAAAGAGCAAGGTTCACAAAGTGGCTTTCTTTAAGGAAATGCCACACGACAGTTCCACTTATCTGTCGGTGGCCAAAATGATCTGTCGGTGGCCAAAATTAATCATGTGGAGCACTTTTGCTTTTTATATTTTGAAGCGACCTTAATAGGTGCATAGAAGTTTAAATTTGTTACATTTCCTTGGTATTTACTCCTATTGTCATTATAAAATATCTCCAATTTTTTTTCTAGGAATAGTTTCTGCCTGAAAGTATATTTTGTCTGTTTTCCTCCAATATCTTTTTCCACGTTTTGCTTTAAGCTGTTCTGGGAGTTTATAGCTATGTGGATTGGAACACAATGTAGCTGAGTTTTTAAACAGTCTGACTACCTTTGTGTTTAACAAAGGTATTTGATTCATTTGCCTTACATGTCATCTTATTTTGTGCTATTTGTCCTATATGTCCTTTTAAAAAAAAAAAAACACTTATTTATTAAAAAGACTGAGACAGAAAGATCTTCCACCCATGGTTTGACTCCCCAAGTGCCCACTACTGCCAGGGCTGGGCCAGGCCAAAAGCCAGCAGCCTAGAACTCTTATCTGAATCTCCAGAGGTGGCAGGGGCTCAAGCACTTGAGCCATCATCCGCTGTCTCCCAGAGTGCATTAGCAAGAAGCTGGCTCTGAAACTGAGCAGCCTGGATTCAAACTGGCGCTCAGTGTGGGAGGCAGGCGTCCCTGGTGGCAGCTAAGCCTACCGTACCCCAACATCCACCCTTCACCCCATCTTTTTATGACTCTTTTTCTCTCTGTTGCTTCCTGCTTGGATTGAGTGTTTCCTTCTAATTCTATATTGTCCTCTACCGTTCGGAAGTTATGTACTCTGATTTTTTTTAGTGTTTACTCCCCCCTTCAAAGCATGCATTATTAACTTATCAAAGTCTCAAATTAATCAATACCTTAACCTATACCTCCTGAACATGATCCTCATCCTTATCAAACTTGGATCCCCTTTGGGATAAAATGCCAGTATGATTCTGCATATAGATTCCTTTTTAAACCCCTTAAAACACTAATATTACTTTTGTGTTATTTATATTCATCTACTTATTTTCCAGTTTCTCTTAAAATATAATTATTGAGGGATGACTGATGTACCATAAGCAGCAAATACTTGGGTTGTACAATCTGATGAGTTTTGACATATACGGAGTAATCGCTGTCATCAGAAGAATGAACATGGTATCGTCTGCTTTTGTAACTCTTCATGCTTGCCACTCTGTTCTTTGGTGGTGGTGATGCGGTGGTGTTTCAGACTGGAACACAAATCTAAATCCTGTTCTTGGCTACCAGTGGAGGTCTGTCTCCACTCCTGTTTGTATCTCAGCCTTTGAATATGAGATCATCTTCCATCTATCTCTAGCATACTCTTTAGATTTTCCCTTGGCAAAGTCTGCTCATGGTGAACTCTCCTTGCTTTTCGATGGCTTGAGTATGTCATCATTTTGGCTTTGTGCAGAAAAGATACTTTTTCTGAGTAGAAAAGCTTCAGGTTGAGAAGATTTTTTCCTATGCACATTGAGTGTGTCATTCCGTCTCCTGGCTCTCTTTGCTGCTGTCAAGAAATGAGCTTTTGTTGAGCTCCTCGGAAGGTAATATTTCTCCTTGCAGGGTCTTCCTCGTCTCCGATGCTCTCCAGTGTCACTGTGATTTATCTACTGTTGGTTTTCTGTGTATGGATCCTGCTGGATTTTCACTGTGCTCTTGAATCTGGAAGATTGGTTTATCAGTTCTAGAACACTCACAACTATTTTATTCTTAATACTTCTTCTCCTTCTCGATCTTCTCATAGACACGTTTCCACTCTAGCTGCTATTTTTCATAATCTTCTTGTCCTATATTTTGCATCTGTGCACATTTGGGATAATTTTTTCAGGCCTGTTTGTCTTTGAGATCATCAATTCTCTCTTCAACTTGGTCCCATCTACTGTTAACCCTAGCCTGGGAGTTTTTTTTGTTCATTTTAGTTATTATATCTTAATTTCTCATGCACCATCTGGTTCTTAGTTGAATCTGATTGATCATTCTATATAGTTTGTCATGTATGCAAACTTTAAAACCTTTTATTTAGGCCGGCGCCGTGGTTCAACAGGCTAATCCTCCGCCTTGCGGCGCCGGCACACCAGGTTCTAGTCCCGGTCGGGGCGCCGGATTCTGTCCCGGTTGCCTCCTTCCAGGCCAGCCCTCTGCTGTGGCCCGGGAGTGCAGTGGAGGATGGCCCAGGTGCTTGGGCCCTGCACCCCATGGGGAGACCAGGAAAAGCACCTGGCTCCTGGCTCCTGCCATCGGACGAGCGCGGTGAGCCGGCCGCAGCGCGCCAGCCGCGGCGGCCATTGGAGGGTGAACCAACGGCAAAAGGAAGACCTTTCTCTCTGTCTCTCTCTCTCACTGTCCACTCTGCCTGTCAAAAAAAAAAAAAAAAAACCTTTTATTTAAACATCCCAAACATTATTTTATAATATGTGTTTCATAATATCTGAAACTTTTTGAGTTTTTTTTTGGGGGGGTATCTCTATTCCTGTCTGTTATCATAATAATTTGTTTCTTTTTTATTTTGAATAATTTTTCAGCTGTGAGTTGCTCATTTACCTTGGAAATTTATTTTTCAAGGAAATCCTTAGGGCATTCTCTGGGAAGAATAAGCTTCCTTCAGTGAGGACCAATATATTTGTTAAAAGTAGGACTGCTGTGGCGATAAGAGTGGGTATTTAAGACCAGGCGTTCAGTGCAGTGGTTTAGATGTGGGTTGGGACACCAGCATCCCATGTTAGAGTGCCTGGTTGCAGTCCTGGGTTTGCTCCTAACTCCAGCTTCCTGCTAACGAGTGCCTTGAGAGGCAGCAGGTGATGGCTCCAGGACTCGGTTCCCTGACACCCATATGGGAGACCCAGATTGAGTGCCTGGCTTCAGCCTGGCCCAGCCCTGGCTTTTGTACCTGGGGAGTGAACCAGCAAATGGGAGATCTCTTGGTCTGTCTCTGTCTGTCACTTTGCCTTTCAAATAAATAAAATTGTTAATTTTTTTTAAAATTAAAGAACAAGCATTTAAACATTTTATTAATGCTACACATGACTTTTCCAAGAGATCCTATCATTTATTGAAGATTTATTTATTTATCTTGAAAGTCAGAGTTATAGAGCAAGAGGGAGAAACAGAAAGAGATCTTCAACCATTGGTTCACACCCCAAGACGGTTGCAACAGCAAACACTGGGCCAGGCTGGAGCCAAGAGCAAATAGCATCACACGGATTTCCCACATGGGTAGCAGGGGCCCAAATACTCAGGGCATCCTCACTACTTTTCTCAGGCCATTGGCAGGAAGCTGAATTGGAAGTAGAACAGCTGGGACGAAAACCGGTAGTCATATGGGATGCCGCTTAACCCACTGCTCCATAACACTAGCCCCAAGATCCTATCTTTTCATAGCCTGCCAATATAATCCATGCCCTTGAAAGCTTGGATGTTATCAATCTTTAAATTTTGCTGATGAGAGTATTTTTATAGAATGTGCTAATATATGCCTACTAATGAGACTGAACACATTTGATTCTGTCTTTACTTTAATCTTCTATGGGATGATTGATCATATACTTTGCCCATTTTATAATTTTTCCTAGGCCATTTTCTCTAAGTGCCTTTTGAACTTAAGAACTTTAATATATTTCTTTTGAAGACTAGGAATAACTTGTCAAATATAAATATCAGTCAGAATATATTAGTATTAATTTATCACAAACTGAGTGCTTTGCTTGAAATGTTGGATCTTCTGGTTGAAGCAAAAAAAAAACCTATTGGTTATTGGTAATTCTATATTGTTATAAAATATATTGTAAAATTTTATGTTGATTTATAGTAATATATTTCATTGTGAAAATTACTTCTAATTGCTTCTTCACTCACTTGTTAAAAGTGTTGAAGAGTCAGGTAATAGTCACAGTAAAAAGATATTTCTAGTCAGATCTATTAGAGGAATACTTTTTTTCAGACACTTTAAAATGTTTCTTATTAATTTTTTTTCAAGATTTACTTATTTATTTGAAAGGCAGAATTACACAGAGAGAGAAGGAGAGGCAGAGGCAGAGAGAGAGAGAGAGAGAGGTCTTCCATCTGCTGGTTCAGGTTCACTCCCCAGATGGCAGCAACGGCTGGAGCTGCGCCAATCGGAAGCTAGGAGCCAGGAGCTTCCTCCAGGTCTCCCAGACGGGTGCAGAGGCCCAAGGACTTGGGCCATCTTCTGCTGCTTTCCCAGGCCACAGCAGAGAGGGGAATCGAAATTGGAACAGCCAGGACTCGAACTGGTGCCCATACGGGATGCCAGCACTGCAGGCGGTGGCTTTACCTACTACGCCGCATTGCTGGCCCCTCTTATTAATTTCAAGTGTATAACCTATACAAAACTTTCCCCAGATAGTTCCGTCTTCCTCATTTATCTACAGCAGTTGTATTTTACATATAGAAACTATTTGGGGGGGGGTGGATATTTTAGCAACGTCAGAATTTCAAGCTTTATTAGCTCACTTATTTCTATTTTGGAAAATATTGTTTCAAATGATTATTCAAATATCTGTTTCTTATAAAAATCATCCTTGGCTTCCTCAAGTAATTCAAAGTTTTGTATTGGTAAGACATGTGACTGTTAGCAAACGTTAGCTATGACTATTAATGATTTTACAGGTCTTCACAATGTAGGAATAATGGGTTGACATTGCACACTTTTTCCCCCCATGCTTTTCTTAGTAGAAAGCGTATTATACAAAATGATTCAACAATAGGATTGTTTTTTTAAAAACTTCTCTGATTTCATAGAATTTAAATATTTCATTTAATCCAGGAATATCCAGGACTTCACAAAATCAGGTTGCATCAGCATTTAGAGGAGGAATGTGGGATTGTCTTAAAATCAAATCTATGGGGCTGGCGCTGGGGCGTAGTGGGTAAAGTCGCCGCCTGCAGTGCCAGCATCCCATTGGACGCTGGTTCGAGTCCTGGCTGCTCTGCTTCCAATCCAGCTCTCTGCTATGGGCCTGGAAAAGCAGTGGAGGATGGTTCACATCCTGGCTCCTGGCTTTGGATTGCCTCAGCTCCAGCCATTGCAGTCATTTGGGGAGCAAAAAGCGGATGGAAGACCTCTCTTCCTCTCTGCCTGTACCTCTCTCTGTGACACTGTCTTGCAGATAAATAAAACAAATATTTAAAAAATTAAATCTATATTTTAAGGCATAAAACTGGTTAGTCCTCAATGGGCTAACAGTTAGCAGGGGAGTGGAAGAGTGGCATAGCAGTTAAGATGCACGGCGGATGGCTGCGTGCCCTATCAGAACGCCGGGCTTGAGTCCCGGCCCGGCTTCCTATTCTGGCCTCCTGCTGGTGCACACTCTGGGAGGCAGCAGTGATGGTCCAGGAAGTTGGTCCCTGCCACCCCCATGGGAGACCAGGACTGAGTTCTCAGCTTGCAGCTTCAGCCTGGCCCAGCCCTGGTCGTTGAGGGCATCTGGGGAATGAATCAGTGGTTGGAAAATCTCCCTCCGTCTCTCTCACTCTGCCTTTCTGTCTCCCTCTGTCTGTGTCTCTCTCTTTCAGTCTCTCACATAAAAATTAAAAAAAAAAATCAGCAGGACTTAGAAATTTTCCAAGTAAGCTACTAATAAACATACTAACAAACATAAATCTATCTGAGTCAGGATGGATCCAAAAAGTAAAGAAATGAAAATAAACGCAGTAAATTTTATATTTTACTGAGAATCTGAACAAACCATTTTAAACATTGTTCAGCATTTAAATATCAAGTACTCTTTCTTATTTGTTACTTTGAGAATGTATTTAAGTTACAACCGTTAAATTGTCATTTTAAAAGCTCAGATCTATTTGGTCATTTAAAATGAACAAGGCCGAGTAGGGGAAATGAAGATGATTCTGGAATTTCGGTTCCCTGTTCGGTGCAGACGTCACCTGGAAGAATAAATGACCATACGTATTGGCTTTCTCGTGAGAAGCTCCTGACTGGCAAGAAAGATAACCCTCAGACCTCTCAGTAAGTAAAACTGCCTTAACACGTGTTCAGGAGAAACGTTAGTCCTCCCTCTTGCATTGCTACAATCAGATAATTTGGAATCTGCTGTAGGAGTGTCAAAATTACCTGGCTAAACTGTCTACCAAACTCTAAAACTTGCTACAGTAGGGAGCAGGGTGTCAGCTAGATAGCAAAAGAAATCGAGATCAGAAGGGAAGTCAACACAGCAAACAAAAGAAGAATTCAGGAGGACTTGGGTAGGAATCAGGTCAAATCAAAGGTAGGAACTTGGGTCCCTCGAGTCGGAGCACCCAGATTGGAGGGAAGTGGGGGGGGGGAGTTCATTGGGTTACACTTTTATCCTGGACACTGGAAAACCAGAGAGACCTTAGGCATGGGAGAAAGAATACAAGAGAGCCTAACTTTGTCGTCTGCCGCTAGGCAAACACTTCAGCTTCCTCGAAGCAGCCTAAAACACGTCTTAGATGTCTCAGTCTTAGTATAACTGGAAAGTTGAGCTCCATGGCTGACCTCAGATTTTATAACAATAAATGGATAAGTCACATGAAGTGCTGTGTGTGGGATATACAAGACTTTATTACGATTTATATATCATGAAGACAACCAGATGGTTTTCTTTTTAAAAATCTTTTTATCATCTATGCTAAATATTTATTAGAAGCAACTTCTATGACTATTTCAATCCAAATATTAAACACAATCCATGCAGTACTTGGCATTATGTGAGCAAAGTGTCCAGTCTCTGTAATTTCCTTCGGTAAAGTATTTAACTTAACTTTACTTGAATTAGTGCATAAAAAGTTCAATAAAGCATGAAATTCAATTAGCAAAACTACATTCTGTAGTGCCTCAAGTGCCTCAAGCAGTAAATGCCGTCATCTTTTTTTCCTCCCAAGTTATCATGTATAATCAGATTGAACTTGTAGTTTTCAGTTTTCCAGTAAAAATTAATGCAATCTGATCAAGAACTAAAATAGTAACAAAATGCAAAGGTTGAAGAAATCTATGTTTCAGTCAATAGCATTTTCTATACTTAGAAATTAAAAGGCAGCATCAACAGCCCTCAACTCCCTTTATTGTCATATATGTTGCTCTCCAAACACACCTGTGTGACAAGTGCACTGAACTTGCAGCCCGAGAGTGGAATCCTAAACATTTACTGCAGTGGCTGCGATCATGTGTCCACAATGAGACTATGGCAGGTCTGTCTCTCCATCTTGCACTTTTGTTCGTAAGTACACATGGACATCAAATTTACAAGGCAGGATGCAAAATTGTGTATTCACTGATCGCAGCTATGTGAAAAACACAGTTGAACACAATGCATGGTGAGAAGCCCACTACATTTGCAGTAGTGGCTATAGAACCATGGGTGTTTTGTTTGATGTTCCAAATGACGTGCCATGTGGTTAAACCACCTCCTCTCCTTCCCAACACCCCACCACCATGGGCCCTGGACTTGGCAGCTCCAGTCTTTGGTTCCCAGAATGCCACACCCTGTCCTTCAAGTTTCTGTCTCTTGACACTCTTCAGGAAGTTAATACTGATGTCACATGGTCAAACCACACAGCTTTTAAAAGCCAAAGGGAAAAGAAATGATAGTGGGTATGAATACTCACTATGTTTGTTTGAGTGCAACTCGGGCTTTCAAATAAATAAATAAATCTTTTTAAAAATGATGAGAGATACAGCAGGCGTCATAGCAATGTGTTAAACTGCCCCTTGGGACACCTGCATCTCATAGCAGAGTGCCTGGGTTTGAATCTTGGCTCCTCCACTTCTGAGCTGGCTTCCTGCTAACATGCACCCTAGAAGTCAGCAAGTCATAGCTCAAGTGCTGGACCTCCTGCCCCCCAAATGCAAGATCTGGGCTGGAGTACATGGGCTCTTGGCTTTGACCTGGCCCAGCCGAAGCTATTGCTGGCATCTGAGGAGTCAATCAATGAATGGAAGGTCTCTCTCTCTCTCTTTTGCTCACTCTGACTCTGCTCTCACTTTCAAATAGCATAAGAACAAAAGCTTTTTAAGAATTTAAAAAGCATGGGGCCGGTGCTGTGGTGTAGCAGATAAAGCTGCAGCCTGCAGTGCTGGTATCCCATATGGGTGCCAGTTCTAGTCCTGGCTGCTCCATTTCTTATCAAGCTCTCTGCTATGGCCTAGGAAAGCAGCAGAAGATGCCCAAGTCCTTGGGCCCCTGCACCTGCATGGGAGACCCGGAAGAAGCTCCTGGCTCCTGCCTTCAGATTGACATAGCTCTGGCCATTGTGGCCAATTGAGGAGTGAACCAGTGGATGGAAGATCTCTCTCTCTCTCTCTCTCTCTGCCTATCCTCTCTGTGTAACTCTGACTTTCAAATAAATAAATAAAATCTAAAAAAAAAAGTGTGTGTATTTTTTTTGAAAAGCCAAGGTACTCAATAGCCTTTAAAGTATTTTCCAGAGGATGAAGTGCACACTATCTACAAAGACCAAGACCTTCAAGAAAAAGACCTGTATGTCTATGGCAGAGTTCAGCTGGCCCAGAGGCATGGCTCATCGTGAGTCTCCTGGTGCTCGCCAGGGTGTGGACTGGAGAGAGGGCTGTGTCCATGTCATCATTCCTCGGAGACCAACAGCACTGGGGCCTGTGTCACTGATGCAGCCGCCACAGTAGCCACAAAAGCCAGGCGGTCCCACGTCTGCTCCCTGTTGCTCTGTTGTGAATCCCACGGAGCAGCGGCATGGCCAGGGCGGGTGCAGACTGGCACCCGCCCCAGAGGGAGGGTCTGGTCTGGTGATCCTGCCAGGCTCCGCAGTTTCCAGCGCTCTGGTGGGCCCGGTACTTTCCTGTTTCTTGCTGAGAGTCCAGATGGACCTCGTTTCTCCCTGGAGTTCCCCCTCCAACGTGACCTCTGTTCTTGGGTTTCTTTCATTCGAGCCCTCTGAGATATTGAAACATCAACCCTACGCTTTAGCAAACAGCACCTGGCCGATCTCATCTTGTTTCTCTCCGAAGCAATCAAAAAACACTTAAGTCTACAAGATTTATGACAACGTTTGTATTTTTTTTCCATTTTATACGTCTGCTAAATTCTATTTTTTAAAAGCCTTATAGAGCCAGCCACTGTTGGAATCGCCATGTCTAGAAATGTTAACTTCTCTGTAAAAATAAGGCCACTCAGATCTTGTTAAACTGATGTTGTAGTCATTGTGTCCTAATGCCCACGTTCATTCCAAAGGACTTATAAAATGAAATCATCAAAAACTTCCCAGCTGCACAAGTCTTTTGAAATGGTTCTGTCGTAACGGAGTCTGTGTTACACATTACAAAAACATGCAAGGGGGCTTAAAGATAGTTTAACCAAAAAAGACCAGAAAGGGAGAAGAGCCAGGTGGCTTTTTAAGCGTGGAACATAATAAAACAGTGTTTGGAAACTATTAGGCCAAAATGTAATAACTAGAAAACAAGAAAGTGCATTTAGAAGTTGAAGTGTAGCTTCGAGTCATAAATGGAATCGCCTTGGAGAATGCAAGGCAGGACAATCGTCACCGGAGCACGTTCCCAGAGGAAAACACACAGGCGAGAAACCTACAGACACAGAACAGACATGGCAGCAGCGTCTCACCGTGTGCCACACCCATCAGGGTCCACGCAGGCTAGGAAGCCCCTGTCCCACCTGAGCCAGCCTGAGGCTGCCAAGAGCCGAGGTTATCAGAGAGCAGCACCGTGGATGACTCTCCTGCATCAGATGTTGCCTGGGCAGATCCGGGAAGGGTTTGAAATGTACATGCAAAGATATGTATTAGGAAAAAAAACAGCACATGGAATTCAAACTTTTTTTTTTGCACCCAAATAAAGTATATCTTCCTTCGAGGTCTCCATGAACTTTTTGGGATAAATATCCTGGTTTCTCCCCCTTTCCTCCACTTTGTGATGTACTAGGGTCTGCCTGGGCGTGGCAGAATCTGCAGCGTTTGGTCCTCGAGCGAGACAGAGTGGACCGGGCAAGGGGCGAGGCATGGATGCCAGGGCGACCCGAGCCCAGGATCAACACGAGTGCTGTCTGTGTGCGCAGATGCGTGGCCCTGTGTTCTGGTGAGGTCGTGCCTCGGGCGGGCCCTGCCTCAGGCCGGGTTGGCCCCGGGACCCTCTCCAGCTGCACAAAGCCCCGCTCATCGCCAGCAGATTCACGATTCTCCCCGGCTGCTCCTCACCATCTCAACAGTGTTGCCTGCTGCAGTACTTAAAGTCATATTTCATTTGATCCTTGCACATTTTTTAAAGGGCCCGTTTGGCTTGTCGTCTGGGTGCCCTGCTGCCATTCAGCCAGTGGTCTTTGGGCAGAGCGCACCGCCGGGCAACAGAAGCTGGCTAAGTGGAAGTCCAGCTGGGTACCTATGCCGGGCACCAGCCTGCGAGGGGCACCGGGAGAATGAGGGGACTTAAGACAGCTCTGGAATGGGCCCACCCCGGTGTGAAGAGCATAGGGACTTGCATTTCTCAAAACTCTGCTCAGGAAAACAAGCACTTTATCTGCTTGGTTTTTTTCCACATAAATTTTAGCTGCAATGCATCCACACATTTAACATTTCAACTTCTTTTTTAAATGTTTAAAAGATGGAGTAAGAATTCAAAGACCCAATGAAGAATATAAGAATCCTTTTAAATGATTATAATTCACACCAATTTTTATAGCTTGAGAGCTGTTTTTTAAAAAAGAATTTTTTGACAGACAGAATCACACACACACATACACACAGAGAGAGACAGAGACAGAGACAGAGAGATCTTCCATCTACTGGTTCACTTCTCAAATGGCTGCAATGCTGGGGCTGTGCCAGGCCAAAGCCAGGAGCCCAGAACTCCATCCAGGTCTCCCACATGGGTGGCAGGGACCCAAGTACCGTGGGCCATCACTTTTGCATCCCAGAGTGTGCTAGCAAGGTGGATCAGAAGCATAGGGATTGGGGCCAGTGCTGTGGCGTAGTAGGCTAAGCCTCAGCCTGTGGCTGTGGCATCCCATATGGGTGCCGGTTCGTGTCCTGGATGCTCCTCTTCTGATTCAGCTCTCTACTTGTGGCCTGGGAAACAGTGGAAGATGCCCCCAACTACTTTGGGCCCCTGCACCCACGTGAGAGACCCAGAAGAAGCTCCTGGTTCCTGGCTTCGGATCAGCCCAGCTCTGGCAGTTGTAGCCATTTGGGGAGTGAGGCAGCAGATGGAAGACCTTTCCCTCTCTCCCTTTATCTGTAACTCTACATCTCAAATAAATAAATAATTTTTTTTTTAAACAAGCATGGGGATCTTGGACATGGGCATACCAAGTGGTGGCTTAACCCACCGCACCACACTGTCCACTCCAAAATATCCTATTTTTATATAATCATAGTTCATTGGTCCCCATAATTCTGTTACACTTAAACTATGTAATTGTAAAAGGCATAACTGGCAGAGATAAGTTTGAGAACAAAGACAACATTTGCTAGACACAGGTGCATGAAACTGGATCAGAAGCAAAGAAGCCAGGACTTGAACCAGGCAGTCTGATACAGGGTGTAGGCGTCCCAAGCAGCGACTTAACCACTGCACCAATGCGCCCCTAGGATATACCCAAGTCATTGTTTTTTATCATAGCAGCCCAAACAGACACTCCTTGTCTTTTCATGGTTGGATAATTCATTTCTTACCAGACTTGAATTAAGTCCAGTATCTGGATGGGCCACAGTTTAGCCATTTGCCTACTAAAAGACATCTTGGGTGCTTCCAAGTTTTGGCGATTATGAATAAAGCTGCTATAAACATTTGTGGAGGAGGGGGACAGTGTTATGGTGCATGGGGTAAGCTGTCACCTGCAGCGCTGGCATCCCATGTGGATACCGGTTTGAGTCCCAGCTGCTCCACTTCTGATGCAGCTCCCTGCTAGTGGCCTGGGAAAAGCAGTAGAAGATGGCCCAAGTGTGTGGTCCCCTGCCATCCATGTGGGAGACCCAGGTGATGCTCCTGGCTCCTGGCTTGACCCTGGCCCATCCCTGGCCATTGTAGCCATCTGGGGCACGAAGCAGCAGAAGAAAGATCTCTCTCTGTCTCTGTCTCTGTCTCTCTAATTCTGATTTTCAAATAAATAAACAGAATCTTTAGAAAAAAATATTTGTGGGTAGAATATCTGTGCACATAAAATTTTTTGACTCATTGTAGCAAATACCAAAGGACATGACTTCTGGATTATAAGGTAAAAATTGTGTTTAGTCTTGTAGGCAACTACCAAGCTGTCTTCCAAAATGTGCCTTGCTGCAGTCCCAGCAGCCATGAATGACAGATCCTGTTGCTCCACATCCTAATTGCCCTTTGGCGCTGTCAGTGTTCTAGATTTTGGCCATTTTAAGAGGCATACAATGATGTCTCACTGTTTCAGCTTGCATTGTTCTGAATTTGACGTGGAGCAACTTTTCCTGTGCTCATTTTCCATCTGTATTACTTTACTGGCGAGGTGTTTGCTTGGGTCTTTTGCTCAATTTTTAGCTGCTTTGTTCATTTTCCAAATGCCGAGTTGTAGGAGTTCTTTGCAGATTTGGGGCAACAGTCCTTTATCGGATGTGTTTTTTGCAAATAGTTCTCCCAGGTTTGTGGCTTGTTTTCTCATTTTCAGAAGAGCGTCTTTCACAGAGCAGAAGATCTTAATGGTAATGAAGCCCAGCTATCAATTATTTCTCTCATAAATTGGGCCTTTGGTGTTGTAAGATGTTCAACTTTTTACTGTTGAGATTTTTTTTAGAAAAATTATTTGTTTATTTATTTAAAAGACACAGTGACATAGAGAGAGAGAGATATCTTCCATCCACTGGCTCATTCCCCAAATGGCCACAATGGCCAGGGCTGAGCCAGGTTGACGTCAGGAGCCAGGAATTTCATCTTGGTCTCACATATGATAGCTTGTGCCATCTTCCACTGCCTTCCCAAGCACATTAGCAGGGAGCTGGATCAGCAGTAGAGCAGCTGGGCCTTGAACCGGCACCAAGACATGGAATGCTGGCATTGCAAGCGTCGGCTTAACCTGCTGCGCCACAACATCATCTCCTTCAGCTGAGATTTTGAACTTTCTAATATTCTTTCTGCTCCCTTTCCTTTCTCTTCTTACTGTTGGATTCCTAGGACACCTGTGTTGGTGTGTTTGACACTGTCCCACAGGTCTCTGATGCTCTATTCATTTTATTCTCAGTTTATTTACGAGGGAGGGAGGGAAGGAAGGAGGGGGGAAGAGAGAGAGAGACAGAGACAGAGACAGAGAGAGAGAATGAATCTCCAATCCAAATACCCACAATGGCTACTGCTGGGTCAGGTCAAAGCTGGGAGCCAGGAACCCAATGCAGGTCTCCCATGTGGGTAGTAAGTACTCAACCACTTGAGCCATCACCTGCTGCTTCTCAGGTTGTACATTATTAGGAAGCTGGAATTGGGAGCAGAGCTGGGACTTGAACCCAGACACTCCAGTGTGGGATATGGGTGTCCCAACGGGTGTGTTATCAGATGCCCACCCTGTGTTCATTTTGTTTGCATTATTTTTTGCCTATTTCTTGGACTGTATAATTTCCTTTGAGTTTGATGATTTCCTCTTCTAATTGTTCAAATCTTAAGATATTCCAGTGAATTTTTAATTTCATTTATTGTACATCTTAGTCCTTTTTGAATTTCTGTTTTCTATATTTCTCTTACTGAAGTTCTCTATTTGGGGAGAGATTGTCATAATTTTCTTTAGTATTTTAGAGAGAGCTTTCTTTAGTTTTTTGAGCATATTTATAACAGTTGGTTTAAATGTTTGTCTAGGAAGTCTAATGTCTGAGCTTATTGTAAGTAGTTTCTACTAATTGCTTTTTTATGTTTCCTGTTCATTTCCATCTCTTTTTTTAGTGAAAAGTAGGCACAGGAGATTCCCCCACTAACTGCCCTGTTATTGTTGTTGATGATGTTTGTTTTTGCTTCTACGTGGCTTTCCTGGACTAGTTTTGTAAAATCTGTATCCTTTGTTGTGCATAGTAGCTGAAGTCTCTGTTCACTTGGCTTCGAGGTCAGCTAAAGAGAGGACATGTTAGGGCATGCCTTCGATGCTCTGACATAGAGCTTTAGCCCTGCCTTAGCCTTCACCTCCTGCCTGTGCAGGGCCTTGAGTTCAGCAAGGAGTGATACACTAGGTCACTTCCTTCTAGGTCCTTCCTGCAAGCCTGGCTCTCTAGGTGTCTAGAAACATCCACGGTTTCCAAAGCACCTGCTGAACATCTGATTTCCCAGTTTCCCCTGGTGCATTTTCTCCCTCATTCATGCTACATGGTATTGCTGCACTGTTGAACAAAAACCTCTGGTTGTTTCTACAGATGCCCTGGGGGGAGAGCTGCTCATATTGAGAATGTTCTGGATTAGGTTAAATAATGACACAATCCAAACTTCTCAGGGAGCTGCCAGGCAGGTCAGACAGTGATAGCTGTCTGGAAATGGGGCTTTGGGAGAGTTCGAACCTCATTCCTACCTCTCATGTGGCTCCTAGGCTATTGGTTTTCACTGCAATGGTAGGGATGTCAGTTTCCAAGGTTCCACAGAATAGTCACTGTGGAGTTGTCACTCTGGAAGTGGGGAGAAGACTATGGGAATAGGATCAACTACAAAGCTCACTGCTGTCTTCCAGATTTAGCTGTTTTCCTTGAGTACTCTTTATTTAGCTATTTATTTGAAAGGGAGAGAGAGAGAGAGAGAGAGAGAGAGAGAGAGAGAGAGACAGATAATATCTTCCACTTGCTGGTTCACTCCCCAGAATGCCTGCATAGCTGAGGCCAGGTCAGGCTGAAGCCAGGGGCCTGGAACTCCGTCCAGGTCTCCCTTACGGGTGGCATAGGCTCACGGACTGTTTGGTCCAACATCTGCTGTGTCTTAATGTGCACATTAGCAGGAGGCTGGCTTGGAAGTGGAGGAGCTGGGATTTGGATCAGGCACTCTGATGTGGAAGTGGACACAACACCTGCTCCAAGTAAGTACTCTTCAGATTGCTGCGAGTCTTTGCCTGATGTGTGAAGTTCTAACAATGTTGAGTCTGACAGTTTAGCCACTGTCTTGTGGGTGTCCAGAGGTCCTTCTTGTGCCATTGCCATGATGCCTCCTCCAGGACTATTTTCACACTGGTTCACTCCACTCAACTGTAACCACACACCTCTCACACTGGTTCACTCCACTCAACTGTAACCACACACCTCTCACACTGGTTCACTCCACTCAACTGTAACCATACACCTCTCACACTGGTTCACTCCACTCAACTGTAACCACACACCTTTCACACTGGTTCACTCCACTCAACTGTAACCATACACCTCTCACACTGGTTCACTCCACTCAACTGTAACCACACACCTCCCCTCCTACCTCAGAAGAAACTGAGTAGAAATTAACCACAGGCCGGCGCCATGGCTCAACAGGCTAATCCTCCGCCTTGTGGCGCTGGCACACCGGGTTCTAGTCCCGGTAGGGGCACTGGATTCTGTCCCGGTTCCCCTTCTTCCAGGCCAGCTCTCTGCTGTGGCCAGGGAGTGCAGTGGAGGATGGCCCAAGTGCTTGGGCCCTGCACCCCATGGGAGACCAGGAGAAGCACCTGGCTCCTGCCATCAGATCAGTGCAGCGCGCCGGCCGCGGCAGCCATTGGAGGGTGAACCAACAGCAAAAGGAAGACCTTTCTCTCTCTCTCTCTCTCTCACTGTCCACTCTGCCTGTCAAAAAAAAAAAAAAAAAAGAAAAGAAAAGAAATTAAGCCCAGCATCCTACCTCTGACTCACAAATTCTTCTCCCTCTCCCGCTATGATAGAAGGGATGTGTTTACTCCCAAATCAAACCATGACTTCTCTGCTAAGGCTTCCCATTGCCTTCTGTCTCAACTCAGCTTAAAACCCAGAGCCCCTGTCTTGGCCTAAGGAGCCTTCCAGAGTCTTCCCTCATAATCTCTGATCTAATCCCCTATGACTTTCACCTTGCCCACACTTCTTCTGGCTATGCCTTGATCAATGAGACGCTTCCACTTATTTCTTAAGAGTCCTTATGCAGATAGCTTTGAATACCTCCTCTCTTACTCACTTAGGAACCCTCTGCAACCTTGTATTCTTGCCTGCACTTCATTCAGACTACCTGAAGTCACCGAGAAGCATCTCACTGCCAGGACTTAAGTCACAATCTGACTTAACTTGCGTCTTGCCAGCATTTGGTGTGAAGGTTGGGGCACTCCCTCCTTGAGCAGCGAGTGGCACTGAGCGGTTCTCTTGCAGGTCCCCTGGTGTCTGCTTTGCTGTTACTTTTCTTCTCTCAAACACAGGTGACTCTCAGAATTGCATTCCAGGCTTCTCTTCCTTCTCATTCTACACATTCTGTGTGAGGTTCTCCATCCTTGGATCACCTTCGGTACAGCGATGACTCCCAGATCCTCAACTTCAGCCTGGTTCTTTCTCCCAGATCCACATATCCAGCTGTACCCGCTTCCTGTGCAGACACCTCAAACTTAACCATATGTAAACTTGAGCTCACTTCTCCCCACCCACCCCACCCTGTTCCAGGCTCTCCGAGCCCTATGCTGCTAGCCACCCTCCCCTCACAGCCCGCAGCCCCCACCCCTAGCGCCTCCTCTGCTAATGCTCATGCCATGACTCTCAACATCTGTCTACTTGGCTCCACTGCCTTGGCCACGACCATCTCATCAGCCTGGTTTCTCTCTCCCCTTTGCTTTGAAGATCCTTAGAGGATCTCAGGAAGCTGGTTGTGACCTGACTCTTGCTTATCTCATCAGTTTCATCTCAGGCAGCACCCTTGGACACCTGGGGTCTGGTACTCTTGAGCTTCCTCCATCTTCGCACCCCTGAGCCTCCACGCAGCCACCTCTCCAGTGAATTCTGCAGACTCAGGACGCCTTCCCTGATGGCCCCCGTGGGGATTAGTTGTCATACAATTCCATGAGGGGCTCTGTGAAGCAGACTTGAATTGTGGCAGAAAAGTGATTGCTTTGTGGAACTGAAAACCTGGGAGAGGTAGGTTAGGGCAAAACCAATGGAAGGAACCCAGGCCCTGAGTCTTCAAAATAATATGGTATTGGCATCATTTAGGGTGGATTTGGGTCCATTTTCCCAGAATATGGAAAAGAGGCCCCAGATTTATGATCGATATAAAAGTCAAAAACTATCAAGACCAATGAAGGGGCCGGCGCCCCAAGACAAGGGACCCACAGTGTTCCGCACACTCAACTTGGACTTGAAAACCTGGGGCAAGGAACCTCCCAGGTGTTCACAAGGAGCTGGGCTTCCACACTCACAGACGTAGGCGGTTGGTGCAGCACTGAAGCTACCACTGGGACACTCATGCCCCATATCAGAGCGCCTGGGTTCAGGTCCTGGCCTTGTGCCGGATTCCAGCTCCCTGCTAATTTGACATTTGGAAGGCGTCAAGTTGGTGTATCCCCGCTAACCCTGTGGGAGACCCAGACTGAGTTCCCAACTCTTGGCTTCCATCTGCCCCAACTCTGGCTTTTGCAGGTATTTGGGGGAGGGGGAGTAACACCGATAGATGGGAACTCTTTCTGCCTCTCAGATCTAAGACAAATAAACCTACCTTCTGCATTCAGATTTGTCTCTATTACTAGATCCAACAACTCAAAAACTCAGGTCTTGCACACGGAATGGTGATCCCTGTGGTCCCAGCTCTCACCTCCCATAAGAGACGTGCCCTCCTGGACAAGCACATCTTGGGCAGGAACTGCCCTCAACCCTGTGGAGGTGACCCTGGCTGCTTTGAGATCAATGGTTCTCAGGGTGTGGGCACAGGCCTGGGGGCAGCGCCTCCCTGGGAACTTGTTAGCAAGGCCTCACCCCACATCTCACTCTTGAGCTGGGGCCCAGAATCTGGGTTTTTAACAGAGTCTGCCTTGAAGAGCAATTGGAATGAAGGTCAGGACTTCGTCAGGAGTTCCCAGAGGACCCCCTGTTGCCCAGCTGGCTTGTATCCCGAATAGAGAACCTGTCTGAGAGTGCAGCCAGTCCATGGAAGGAAACCCAGGGAGCCAGGCGAAGCCCTGTGCCTCAAAACACGAAGATCCAAGTCTTGATAATGTTGCCACAGCCCCGACATCAAACACCAACTCCAGCCAGCTCCGCCCTGGGCTATCCAGATACAGCAGCAGAGTGCTTTTTAACTGAAGCCACTTTGGCCTGGGTACCTTGACACTTAAGACTGAAAGAGGGCAGATGTTGGGTACAGCAGATCAAACACCAGTCAGGAGGCCCACATCCCATATCAGAGAGCCTGGGTTTGAATCCTGACTCTGCTCCTGTCTCCGGCTTCCTGTCAGTGCACACCCTGGGGTAGCAGCTCAAGTACTTGGGTTCCTCCCACCCACATGGGATTCCAGGATTGAGTTCCCAGCCTCTGGCTTCAGCCTGGCCCAGCCTGGCCCACTGTAGGCATAAGGGGAGTGACCCAGCAGATGGGAGATCATTCTGCCTCTCAAATAAACAAACAACTCAAGTTTTATTTATTTTTAAGCTCAAGGAATTCCAGGCAATGTAATATGCAAATGCTATTCTTTGCCAGTCATGGAAGGTAAGACACTAAAAAAAAAAAAAAAAAAAAAGCTACTTAAAAAAATAGCTAGACAAACTCTGAGAATTCATTATTCCTAATTTATGAAGAAAATTAAGGCCCCTTGGATACTCCTACCAACACTCTCCTTCTCGCCTCCACTCTAGTCCTCCATGTGGGAGTTACCTATCCCCAGCGCTCTTGAATCTCCCCCTTCTCATGTCACTCCACACATGCCCTCAACAGCCAGGACTGGGCCAGACTGAAGCCAGGAACATCATCCAGGTCTCCCATGTGGGTGCAGGGACCCAAGCACATGGGCCATCTTCTGCTGCTTTCCCAGTGGGCAGGGAGCTGGATTGGAAGCTGAGTAGCTGGGATTTGAACACGCTCCAATAGGTGTCCCAGGCAGTGGCTTAACCCACCAAGGGGCTACAACACCGGCCCCTTCTTTGATGCCTAAGAGAACCTGGCACCAAGCTTTTGTTACACTTGGTCTGTCTCCTAGCAGGTGTCTGCAGCCTGCTTTGCGTGTTCTCACCAGCTGAAGAGCTCAGTGCATGAAATTACAAAGCTATTTTCTTTCTTTAGAAAACCTATCTCAACTATCAGCCACACAGAGCTGCTCTTCCAGAAACCACAAATGGCCTTGCATCGCCTTCAAGGGCAAGGAACCTTTTTTTCTGCCAAGGGCCATTTGGATATTGATAACATCACTCACAGGTCATACAACATTTTCAACGTAAAAATTAACCTGCTATAGATCTACTGGATTTCAAGTCCTGCCTGCATGTAGCTTGGCAGGGTCAGACCCCGATCTAGTTAAAGAAATTTCCACAATTCTTCCCACAGATTATTCAGACAGAAGCAGAGAGAGAGAGAGAGAGAGAGAGAGAGAGAGAGAGAGAGAATGAATCTCCCATGTGTTGGTTCACCTTGCTGCACATGCCTACACTGGCCTGGGACTTGGCTGGGACAAAGCCAAGAGCTGGGAACTCCATTCAGGTCTGCATGTGGAGCACAGATACAACTACCTGAGCCATTGTCACTGCTTCCCAGGGTCTGCATTAGCAGGAAACTGGAGCCAGGAGCCAGACCAGACATCAAACCTGGGCACTCCAATGTGGGAGGTGGGTGTCTTGACCACTAGATCAAACACCTGTCTCAGCTGAATGTTAATTTAATATTTAGGTCAGTATTAATGTACATTATTTTATTTAAACCTCTTAGATTTTTTGGGAGAAAACTTTAAAACTCTTTCATCAGTCTGTTCATACCGTAGTGTCTCTGAGAATACTTTTATGCTGCTATATATTAATCACACCAAATTATAACATTACAGCAGGTTGAGTGGTGAAATTCAGGAGGTGCAAAATTGGTGAGACTTCAATAGAAGTACATGTGAAGCGACAACAGCCTATCCCATTACACCTAAGAGAAATTGTGTAATATCATTCTGCTATCCTGAAATAAAAATCCACAGTTAATGTACTCTGCTGAATTAAAAAAAAATGCCTCATTGTAATGGATGGGAAAATTAATGAAAATCTGTTGAAAATGAAACCATGCATATTTTCACATAGACATGCTCAAGTAAGTCTCCCTAAAAGACAGTAGCTATCAAATGCAGATAGTTACTGTGCATGCCAGGGTGGGGATGTGTGCAGACATGCCCAGTTGAAGACCTACACACCACAAAACTGTGAGGGCTTCCTGGTAGAGTTAAGGAAAAAAATGCAGTATAATCTTCCTTTGACTTACATGCTAGTGCATTCCTGGGAAGTTCAGTGTATAGGATAACCTAGCTAAAATATTACTCATGTTACTTTTCCTCCAGTTGCTGGAACCAATGTTTATTTTTATTGATTTCTCAGAAAAAAAAATATTAAAGAGAAAAATTTTCCTGAGCTCAATTTTACTCATATTCTGCAGATTCTGACAGTGCCATTGTTATTTTCTGGATAGTTTGCAATTTCATTTTTATCTGCCCAATATTCAGCATGTTTTAACATTAAAAAAACGTAGGTCTTATTTTTGGATTCTATTTGTTATTCATTTCTAGTTCTATTTGGCTGTGAATACAAAACATAATTTACAGTATTTAAACAATTTGGAATTTACGGAAGCTCTGGTTTAGCCTACATTAGGATTCTGATTTGTAAATGCTCAATGGAGCTAGGTGTTTGGAGCAGTGGTTAAAGATGCTAACTGGACATCCAATCCTACATCAGAGTGCCTAGGCTCGGATCCTGGCTCCACTTCTGATTCCAGCTTCCAGCTAATGCACACCCTGGGAGGCAGCAGGTGATGTTCAAGTACTTGGGTTCCTGTCACCCATGTGGGAGACCCTCCTAGAGTTCGTCTGTGGCTTCAGCCAGACCCAGCCCTGGCTGTTGCAAGCATTTGGGGGAGTAATTGGTGGATGAAAGAGCTCTCTCTCTGCCTTTTAAATAAATGAAAATAAAATTTAAAACATTTTCAAAATGCTCTGAGTTTTCAGTACAAAGCATTCATCTCAAACCATAAGATCAGCTTGAGGAACCACATTATTCAGACCCTCTATAACCATTTTTCTTTAAGGCCTAAGATAAGTCTTTTGCAGATTACCAAATAATGTGGTTTTGTTGACCATGTTTCCCAATTCTTCCTTTCTGCCTCCGTGCTCTCCCTTTTGTGGCTTACACTATTGATTGACAAAGAGTGATTTTTGACCCAATTAATGGACATTAAATTCTTCCTTGATATCATTATTTTGCCTCCTGCTTTTGGTTTGCTTGCACTGGCCTGGCATTTGGTTACCAATCTTATTGAAACATTTGGTTTTTGGAAACAGCTGGTTAGTTTCAATTTTTGCTGTTGCTGAAATCTCTTAATTCATGAATTTATGCCATTTATATTGGTCGTATGAGACACATTTGATCTTGTTTCTGTCATCTCACCTTAAGGATTTTCTTTCTGTTAAATGTTCATTTACTTTAAAGTACCTGAAAGAGACAAGGAAGGAGGGAGGGAGGGAGGGGGGAGAGGGGAGGGGGAGAGAGAGAGAAAAGAGAGAAAAGAGAAAAGAGAAGAGAGAGAAGAGAGAGAGAAGAGGGGAGGGGAGGAGAGATGAATCTTCATTCACAGGTTCACTTCCAAAATGTCCACAACAGCCAGGAACTCCACCTCGGTGTCCCACGAGAATGGCAGAGGCCCAAGCACTTGAGCTACCATCTGTTGCCTCCCAGGCTGCATTAGCAGAGAGCTGGATCAGAAGTGGAGTAGCTGGGACTCAAACTGGCTCTCGAATATAGGGTGTGGATGTCCCAAGAGGTTTACTCTGCTGTGCCACAACACCCACAACAGGGAAAATTAAAACTCTTTTTATATTTACTTTCAGTCCCACAGGTAATTGCTTTCAAATTCTTAAAAAGTATTCACTTTTTAAAATTTATATTTAGAAAAGTTATTTTAAAAGATTTTATTTGATTTGATAGGTGGAGTTACAGAGAAGGAAAGAGAAGGAGAAACTTCCACCTCCTGGCTCACTCCCTAAATGGCTACAATGACTGGAGCTGGGCCAGGCCAAAACCAGGAGCCCAGAACTGTCCAGGTCTCCCACATGGGTAGCAGTGACTCAAGCATTTGGGCCATCTGCTGTTTTCCCAGGCACACGAGCAGAGAGTTGAATTGGAAGTGGAGCAGGGGGGACTGGAACCAGCACCCATATGGGATGCCAGCATCATGGGTGGGTTTACCTACTATGCCACAGCAGAAAAGTATGATATCCTCCTTCTATCCTGCTATGTTGGTATTTTCTAGATTCCTAGTAATAATATACTCATTACTTTTGCTATATACCATTTTCTTTAATTTTTACAATAACTATATTGATTTGTAGCCAGTTTCCAGAGTTACCTAAATATATTTCTATTTAGAACTTTTCTATGTGAGTACAGCTGATGATTGCAGACAGGCTACTTACTGTTAATTAGCAAGATGCCTGGCAAGGAGCAAGGACTCAACAAACGAACATCTGGCATTAGTATGGCCAAGGGGAATTAAGCAATTAAAGAGACGCCACCATGTTCAAATGGTAGACTCGGCTAGTGTTCGGCCAGCCTTTCAATAGTCTCAGACAAGAAGCCCAAGGGGCAAACAAAGTTAGAACACAATCATGATAAATCTGTAAATCAAAAACCATTAACAACTTTCTCTCAGACTTGGATTTTAAGATTAAACTTTTATCCAGAGGGAGAGGGAAAAAGTGGAGTCCAATAAAACAAATGTCTATAGTGTGTCTTGTTTGGGCCCCTAATACATTAAAGAGTGTTTTAAAGACCAGGAATTGGGGGGGGGGGCAATCCTGGCTGTTTCATTTCCAATCTGGCTCTCTGCTGATGCTCCTGGGAAAGCAGATGCAGATGGCCCAAGTGCTTGGGCTTCTGCACCTACTTGGAAGACCCCAAGTTGTTCCTGGCTCCTGGCTTCAGCCTGATTCAGCCTAGGCCATAACCAGCAGATGGAAGATCTCTCTCTCTCTCTCTCTCTCTGTATCTCTCTCTCTCTCTCTGTATCTCTGCTTTTCAAGTAAGTAAATCCTTAAAGAATTAAAAATAAAAGTAAAAATAACTTCTAAGATCAATCCCATTCACAATAGCTACAAAAAAATTAAATAGCTTGGAATAAATTTAATCAATGATGTCAAAGACCTCTATGATGAAAATTATAAAACATTAAAGAAAGAAAATGTAAGACACAAAAAAGTGGAAAAATCTTCCATGTTAATGGACTGGAAGAGTCAATATTATCAAAATGTCCATACTACCAAAAGAAATTTATAGATTCAATGTGATCCCAATGAAAATACCAATGCCATTCTTCTCAGATCTAGAAAAGAATGAAGCTAAAATTCATTTGGAAACACAAGAGACCCTCATAGCTAAACTAATCTTATACAACAAAAACAAAGCTGGAGGTATCACAGTATCAGATTATAAGACATGCTACAGGGAAGTTATAATCAAAACAGCCTGGGGGCCAGTGCTGTGGCTTAGCAGGTTAACGCCCTGGCCTGAAGCACCTGCATCCCATGCCAGTTCAAATCCCAACTGCTCCACTTCTGATCCAGTCTCTCTGCTATGGCCTGGGATTACAGAAGATGGCCCAAATCCTTGGGCCCTTGCACCTTCGTGGGAGACCCAGAGAAGAAGCTCCTGGCTCCTGGCTTCGGATTGGTGCAATTCCAGCTGTTGCGGCCAATTGGGGAGTAAACCATTGGACAAAAGACCTCTCTCTCTCTGCCTCTCCTCTCTCTGTGTAACTTTGACTTTCAAATAAGTAAATCAATTAAAAAAAAAAAAAAAAAGCCTGGTACTTGCGGGGAAAAAAAAAAAAAAAAGATGAGTAGGCCAATGGTACAGAATAGAAAGTCCAGCAACCAATCCACACATCTATACCCAATTTATCTTTGACAAAGGAGCTAAAGTCGATCCCTGGAGCAAGTACAGTCTCTTCAACAAATAGTGCTGGGAAAACTGGAATTCCATGTGCACAAGTATGAAACAAGAACCTATCTTACACCTTACAGAAAAATCCACTCAAAATGGATCAAGGGCCTAAGTCTGTGACTGATACCATCAAATTACTGGAGAACACTGGGGAAACTCTGCAAGACATTGGCATAGGCAAAGACTTCTTAGAAGAGACCCCAGAAGCACAGGCGATCAAAGCTAAAATTGACAAATGGGATTATATCAAACTAAGAAGCTTTTGTACTGCAACAGAAACACTTAGCAATGTGAAGAGGCAACTGACAGAATGAGAGAAACATTTGCAAATCATGCCACTGATAAAGGGTTAATATCCAGAATCTATAAACAGCTCAAGAAATTTGCACTATAGAAATGATCCCCAAAAGTACAGTCTTAAACTCAAGAAATTCAACAACAGCAAAACAAACAGTCCAGTAAGAAAGAGGCAAAGGACTTGAACAGGCAATTTTTAAGTGAGGAAATTCAAATGGCCAACAGACACTTGAAAAAATGCTCAGGACCACTAACCATCAGGGAAACGCGAATCAAAACCACAATGAGGTTTCACCTCACTCCATTAGAATGGCTTTCACATTGAAATAAACAAATGTTGGCCAGGATGTGGAGAAAAAGGTAGCCTAATCCACTGTTGGTAGGAATGTAAACAGGTGCAGCCACTGTGAAAGATGGTATGGAGGTATCCCAGAAATCTGAATATAGATCCACCATATGACCCAACCATCCCACTCCTGGGAATTTACCTAAAGGAAATGAAATCAGCATATAAAAGAGTGATCTGTACTCCCTTGTTTATTGCAGCTCAGTTCACAATAGCTAAGATATGGAATCAACCCAGATGTCCAACAACTGATGACTGATAAAGAAATTATGGTATATATACCCTATGGAATACTACTCAGCCATAAAAAAGAAAGAATCCTGTCTTTTGCAACAAAATGGATGTAACTGGAAACCATTATGCTTAGTGAAATAAGCCAGCCCCCAAAAGACAAATACCATGTTTTCTCTGATCTGTGGTAGCTAATAGAGTACCTATAAGGTAATCTATAGGAATGAAATTGACATTATGAGATTCAATGATTATTTACATTAACTTGTTTCAATTGTTAAGGAACAGTTTTGTTTGTTTGTTTCACACAATTTGTTGAACTCTTTACTTAGTGTAGGGTTAATCTTATGACTATAAAGCTAGCTGAAAATAGATCTTTGTAAAACTTGAGAATGGGGGCCAGTGCCATGGCTCAATAGGCTAATCCTCCGCCTTGTGGCGCCGGCACACCGGGTTCTAGTCCTGGTCGGGACTCCAGATTCTGTCCCGGTTGCCCCTCTTCCAGGCCAGCTCTCTGCTGTGGCCCGGGAGTGCAGTGGAGGATGGCCCAAGTCCTTGGGCCCTGCACCCCATGGGAGACCAGGGGAAGCACCTGGCTCCTACCTTCAGATCAGCACGGTGCACTGGCCGCAGCGCGCAGGCTGCGGCGGCCATTGGAGGGTGAACCAACAGCAAAAGGAAGACCTTTCTGTCTCTCTTTCTCACTGTCCACTCTGCCTGTCAAAAAAACAAAAAACAAAAAACTTGAGAATGAGAATAGGAGAGGGAGGAGGAAGGGTGGGAGTGTGGGTGGAAGTGAGGGTAGGGTGGGAAGTATCTCTATGTTCCTGAATCTGTACACAGGAAATACATGACATTTTTCTACCTTAAATAAAATTAAAAAAAAATTATTTGAAAAGCAGAACCATGGACAACGAGATGGATGGATGGATAATGAGAATGAATGAATCTTCCATCCATTGGTTCACTCACCAAATGCCCACAATAGCTGGGACTGGACCAGGACCCAACAACTCCACCTGTGTCTCTGACATGGGTGACAGGGACCCAAGCACTTGAGCCATCACCTGCTGCCTCCCAGGGTGCACATTAGTAGGCAGCTGGATTGGAAGCGGATGTAGGACTTGAACCCAGGCACTGATGTGGGATGAAGGTGTCCCAAATGGCAGGTGTGCCCACCCCCACATCCCATGCTCTTAACTGCTACGAGACCTGTATTAGTTAGTTTGCCTGCAGAAGCAGTGGAGTCTGCTCTCACGTGTGTGTGGCTGAGAAGTTTGGTGTTGCCCATCTGCATCTTCTAAGGCGAAGGGTTGTGCACGCTGACTCTTGAAGGTGCAGAGGGTGCAGGGGTATCCCCCTCAGGGCTGGTCAGGACCATCCCACTGCGTTTCTCCACACGCTCCAACACTGTACTGTATGGGGAAGAGGAAGGTTGGCGAGCTCTGTGTCTCCAGTGACCTTGATGCCAGAAGTGTTTGATGGGAAATGAAACAGGAAATTCAGTGTTCATTATGGCAAGTTCAAATGATTCACTTGCTACCCCAGCACAAAGGCAAAGTTGCTCTGTCACAGCAAATAGTGTAACAGAACAAATTAACACTGTAACAGAATGGAATAACCAGTGGAAAAATAATTAAGTACACACATCGTTCCAAGATACTTTATTAAGATCAAAGGTTTTCCATTACATTTACTTATAAATCCTCACTACTCAAAAAGGAAATAAATAATAAAAATCTGTAACTTCAGGAAGACTTTAACAACATGTTTTGTAGCTCTGAGAAGTTTACATACTTGTCAATTGTGAATTATTACACTTTTGACACATTTCAATCATTCCACACTCTGAGATTCCAAGAAAGAACTCCCATATTGCTTAGTCAAGTCATGGTTAAAAAAAAAAAAACAGAAGGTTCAATTTCCTCTTTTTATTTGTTTTTCACCAATTCTAATTTGTCAAGTCACGGAGCACAAAATTTCCTTCTTGGTTCTCAGTTTTCATTACATGCTTACGAAAGCCAGTGCCCCTGGTTTTCTCAAGTAGTGGCTACCACTCTGCCTTGGGAGCTTGCTGCTGGGGCAGAGGGCACACTGCTGATCTCCGCGCCGGAGAAGAGAGCCATGGGAAGGAAGTACCGGTTCTGGGGCCTCTGCTGTGGTTATCAGCAGGCCCTCAGGTCTGGCCAGGCCACACTAAATTTTAATGAAATCTCTCTGCAGACATGAAGATGGCCATATGTGAACACCATGGATAAAGCTATGTCTACTACCTGATTTCTCAAACTGCCAAAGTGCTTTCTCTTTATTATTTAAGAAAATATTGTTCTCTAGATCTGGTCTTAAAAACAACAACAACAACAAGGGAGGAGGCCTGGACTGTCACATTTTGGCAACACCCCATTACCACCACCAGTACTACCAAAAAGGGCAGGTTCCAGTACCGTCGCACTCTCTCTAGCCTCCAAGGAAAGAACCAAGGCGATTATCTGCAAATGAAAATTTTCAAAGGAAAATCACTGTCGATGTTTAAGGAGAAAGAATCTGGACTGCCTACATTATTCAGTGGATTGCCAAAATCACTCACTCGCTGCGTGCATCCCCATTCTTTGTACAGGAAGTTCTTGCTCTATAGGAAATTCTCATCCGTGTTCAAGAACTGAAACGTTCCATCCCAAAGACATGTGCTTTTCTTAGACCTGCTGTACAATTCGATAGCTTCATAGTCAAGGTATGAATACCTTCCTCTTCACTTGCTGTTTTTGAAACTCAACTACTGTTGCGCATAAACTTAGAACTCATTATTTGGATGCTGTGGTTAAGTAACGTTTGGTCTGATCACCTGGTGATTTTGCTGAGAATACATCTCAGGCAGCCGGGGGAGTTTCCGAATGTGTTTGTTGTAGGTGAGCTGGCAGGTCTACAGACATTGAGTCATAACTCTACCAAATACCGAATGCACTTGTGGCTCGCTCTGTGCAAGGCAAGTATTTACATGGAATGCTGACTTCGAGTTATAAAACTAGTACTTTAAATTATGACATCTTTACATATAATCAATTTGTTTTATGAACAGCCCCGTCTGAAAATTAAAAAAATATGCCTTTCAGATAGTTCATAAATATATAAAATTTCACTACATTCTATTTTTCTTTAAATATGACATTTAAACTCTCTTTACAGATCAACAAAAAATAATCTTTTCTCTGTTTAAAAGTCACAGCTGCAATGCTTTCCTGTTGGCAGCATGAATTCTCTTAAGGAGCATACGGATATTTCTGATATTTTAAACTATCAGATTCGTTTGCTGAAGATCAGCAGTATCAAAGAACACGAGAGATCTTGACGTTTACCACCTAAGAGTCTTTCTTGAACTTCTGACTAACAAGAGCCAACGTTACGATGGTGTCTCATTGGTGTTAACAATTGCTTTGGTGACAAAAAAGTTAATGTTACACGAACATTTTTCCAGGACCTATCTTACTGAAATTTAAATGTATGGTGAATCCATTGTACGTATGTGAAAAGTGATGACATTTTCTTTAGCCATAGTGTATGCTTCAGAATGGGAATCATGTTCTTCTGATTTACTGGGAAAATTCAGTCCGTTAAAAACCCACTTTGGGGGCTCTAGAAAGGGTCTCATGAGGATTTACAAATGAAAATGTCCTGTGTCATCATCTCTTGCCCCAAGGTACCCATCGTTCTTCCTAAGGAAGGAAGGGTTTTTAGTTGCATACACAATGATTTTTTTTTTTTTAATCTATTTTCCCTTATTGCATATTTGCTGGTATGTACTCATCACGACTTCCCAAGCTACTAAGCCGAGGCCACTCATTCAAGGTCAACGTTTGGTGACTCCTTCAAAATGCACAGAGTGTGAACGTACTGCGTATGAAGCACCGGGGGACCTGTGTGAGGGCTCTGCCTTCCTGCCAGCCCAGACGAATCCATGATGAGTCACGTGGAGAGCAGCACAGCTTCTGCGTCTGCCTGGAGCTGCCCGAGGCCACTCAGGTAAGTCTTCCAGGGCTGAACGGGCAGACTGCACGGTGGTGCCCATCTCTGAGCCCGGAAGAAGCACCAAAGTCCCGTATTACCTTAAGTCTCCAGCTAAGTCTCTTTAAAAGGAAAAAAAAAAAAATCTAGCCCAGACAGAGTTCTACTACAGACTACAAGAAGGTTTCAGAGTTTTGCTCGGAATACAGTACTGCGCAAATTCTGATTTTGACTCTTAAGACTCACACACTGTGTTTCAAATAAGCCTGTAAAAGATACACACAAAACCGGCATTCAGTTTTAACCCAGATTGTACAGCTATGACAGTGATACAGATTAAAAAAAAAAAAAAACCCTACCACCAAAATGGTAACTGATTTAACCATGCACTCAATTAAAAAACCAATTATGGGGATTTTCCTAAGTTATGAATGCAGCCAGCTCACAGGGACCCAATGGGTATCTGTCTCTAATTTGTCAAAAGTTGTTTTTAGCTCATTAAAGGCCGTGGTGAGGTCATCATTTATTATAATTTTGTCAAAAAGATGGCCATATTGGCTTTCCATTATCTGTGCAGATTTGATCATTTCTTGAAAGTCTTCTTCCTACAAAAGGAAGTATTGGAACAAAAAAAAAATCGGTTAACCAGGCAATGATATCACTTCCCAGCCATGCAAACATTCTACAACTGGTTGATCTACTGCTGCTCTGCTCAGTGTTCAGTGTTTCATCTCAGCCAGAAATAAAAATTACCCTCTTTAACCACAAGTTCTTCACAGGCCCTCATTTCTATAACTACCTCTCTGATCAGCTTGTAACTAAAATCCTCCAAGAGTCAAAACCCCCTCATATGCTGAATTTAAGAGGAGCAGTCGCTAACTCATTATGTGTTACAGGGATATGGGGAAAAAGAACTGGTGTTGATGCAGTCCCTGGCTGCATTACTTATGCTTATTCATAGGAAGGAATTTAGAACATCAGCTACTTTTCCCAGTTGGATGCATTTACGGAGGGTGGTTGCCATACCCTTCCACTCTCATCATGAGCGTCTGAGGAGCCCTCCTGTTGACATTTTGAAGCCAGGAAGTATTTTGATTGGCTGTGTAAAAGCCATTCTAGTCATTAACACATCACAGTCACCAATTCCAGTGATATTCATTGTGGAATATTAATATTAGTCGATGTATCCTATACCCCAAATGGTGCTTTTACTTTTATTGTGTCAAATATGATTATCGATGCAAATTAGTAAATAACAAGACACGCTATTAACAGTTTTCATCTAGATTACAAATGAGTTAAAAGTAACTGACTTTGGTCTTTTTTGATTTAGAAGTAAGGCTGGTCTGAAAATAATTAGCCTTTTTATATAAATGTTTGGCCTATGAAAATCTAATATGTATGCATAACAGACAAAATATTCATAGTAGCAGACAAAATAGTCATAATAGCAGACAAAATATTTTTGAGTCAGTTTCATACGACGAGCTCGGAGTGGACATCTGGCACAGTGGTTAAGACACTGCCTGGGCCATGTGCATCCTGTATCCCATGCCTGAGTACTGGGGTTTGAGTCCCAGCTCCACTGCTGAGTCCAGCCTCTTGCTAACGTGTACCTGGAGAGGCCGCAGGTGATGGTTCAAGCACTTGGGTCCTCCGCCATTCATCTGGGAGACCCAGACCAAGTCCTCAGGTCCTGGCTGAGGCCCAGCCCAGTGCCACGTAGGACAGCATTTGGGGAAGTTGGCAGGGAAGATAACAACAGAAGAGCCATTCACGGAAGCACAAAACGCAATATGATGCAACTGTTGAAGAAGTGTGTACCCAAATCCAATTCTACGCTTTGCAGAGTTTTGGACCACACGTTCACCCGTGACAGCCTTGCTGGGTGGCAGTGGGCTGCTTCCTGGGACAGCTGTGCGTCCTCGCAGCACGTGCCCGTACTCACCGTAAAGGGCTTTGCAGCCGCCTGGTCGTCTCTGCTGGAGATGATCTTGGCGTTCTTTCTCGTCACCCTCAAACGCTCTATGGACGGAGGCTTTATAAAGATCACATAGGGCTTGAACTCGAGTGTCCTTAGGTGCTTCACTGTCTGTAAGGGAGAAAACCACTTGCATTTCTTCCTAACACCAATGGTTACTGGACTTGCTTGCTCAGGAGAAAATTCTTTTACTGAGTATGTTCCATTGTCTTACACACGGGACTCCAATAAAGACTGACATTGAGGGGCCTGGTGCTGTGGCGTAGGGTTAAAGCCGCCACCTGAAGTGCCAGCACCCCATATGGGTGCCAGTTCCAATCCCGACTGCTCCACTTCTGATCCAGCTCTCTGCTATGGCCTGAGAAAGCAGTAGAAGATGGCCCAAGTCCTTGGGCCCCTGAACCCGCATGGGAGACCCGGAAGAAGCTTCTGGCTTTGGATTGGTCCAGCTCCAGCCATTTTGGCCATCTAGGGAATGAACCAACGGATGGAAGACCTCTCTCTCTCTCTCTGCCTCTCTGTAACTGCCTTCCAAATGAAATATTAAAAAAAAAAGACTGACATTGAGCAATAAATTTACTACTATGATAACTCTGAAATAAACAGTATGCTGCTTAAATATTGCAGAG
Organism: Sylvilagus floridanus; assembly: GCA_949820135.1. NCBI lineage: Eukaryota > Metazoa > Chordata > Mammalia > Lagomorpha > Leporidae > Sylvilagus > Sylvilagus floridanus. The sequence goes on along the minus strand of OX463240.1, from coordinate 16,910,101 downwards.
TTGAAAAGTTGGTACTTGATGGGTTAAATCATTAACTGCACATACCAGAATGGTATACGGTATGATAGATAATTAGATACGTGTGGTGCTCAGCTCACCTTAGTTAGGATTTTCGCCTCCTTAAACATAATTTTTATTAACAGTCAATAGACTAAAAATAAATACTTTTTAATTAACTAAGTGTGAGGGGGTACAGGGTGACATTGCAGAAAATGCATACAATGTGCACGGATCAAATCAGGGTCCTGACCTGTCCCTGTCCTCTCCATCACTTTGTGTTTGGGGTCTCCACGCCGCTCTCTTCTATTATTCATAGAGAGCATGGTAGGTTTCTGTGACTTCTACTCACCTCACCTGGCCCTTTGTATTCCTTCCATCTATCTGTGTGTGGGAGAGAATTCCCTAAACTCAGTAAGTCTTTTGATATTATTATTACCCAGAGGGTCCTTGATAACTAGCTGTAACAAAAACCTCCTTAAAAAAAAAAAAGGCTGGAGAGCTGAACTTGTATTTGAAAATATTTTTATCTCCCCGCTCCTCCCATCGTGGCTCAAAAGGTTAGGATATCATGGGCCACGCAGGCATCCCACAGGGGAGTTCCGGCTGCTCCACTTCCGATCCAACGCCTGGCTACTGCTCCAGGCAAGGCAGCAAAAACTGGCTCGAGTACTTGGGTCCCTGTCACTATTATGGGAGACCTGGATGGGGTTTCTGGTTCCTGGTTGCAGCCTGATGTGGATTTTGGGGGAATGAAGCAGTAGATGGAAAATCTCTCTTTCTCTCCCTCTATCACTCTGCCTTTCAAAATAAATAAGTAACTAAAACTAACACAAGAAATATCTAAGAGTCACCTTACTTGACAAAAACCAAACACAAATGAGAGTTACAAACCCAAACACAAATCTTGGGTGTCTTCTCCACCCCCGCTGGCTAATAACCTGACAGGCATTTTTGTCACCAAAGATGTCTCCATGTACCTTTAAATGCTTTTGTCATCTTGGCAAAGTGACATAGAAGCTGAACCGTGTGCAGACTGCAGACTTGGTACACATTAAGTGTGCTGGTGACATGCACAAGGTCACACAGGTCAAGGGCAAGGTCACTGCGTACTTACATGGGGCTGAACATCCAGCAAGCAAACTTTGTTCTTAGCGAGGACAGACCGCACCGAGTCTATGCTTGTGCCGTAGTAGTTGTTTTTATATTCACCGTATTCAATGAACCTACAGAAAACGAGAGATGCATTGGAGCCCTGTATGAATTAAAACAATATTATAGGTGGCAAGGCATCATTCATAGGTTAAAGCTATTTTGGCTGAACATGCAATTTATTTTTTTATTATGTTTAATAAAATAAATAGAGCCAAGTACTTCAGAATGTCAACTTAAAAAAAAATCTTCCATTTTATATTTCCAAATCAGTAACACTTGCTTGGATTACACTTAACGCAGAAGAAAAGTACTTCAGTCCAGGGGCACTCTTGTGCTTTCCATCACCCCCCGTTCCAGAACTAATGCGACGCAATAAAACAGGGAGTAAGCCAGACAACAGAGACTCCTGAAGTTGCGCTGCACGTGACCAAGGAGCCACACCGGCCCTCGGAGCCACGGGAGCTGGGTGGTGGCTAATGGAACAAGGACAGCCAATTACGTGCTATAAAAACACAACGGCTGCGCCAAGGGTGCAAAAAGCATTTCGATGTTTCAATAAAATCCCACAATCCTGCACTAAAATACACGCTGCGTCTGATACCCTAAAATATTCATGCTTAAGCAAATGGAAAACCTAGAGGGGGGAAGCAAACTTAAGAGCTCGCTGGAGGAGACGGCACAGGCGAGTACCAAAAATGGAACCGTGTTTCCAAGTGTGAAAGCGCCCATGTGAGAAGAGGGGTGCTGTAGGAGACTCTGGGGTATAGGACCTGGTGGCTCATTAGTTTTTTGTTTTTTGACAGGCAGAGTTAGACAGTGAGAGAGGGAGAGACAGAGAGAAAGGTCTTCCTTTTCCCGTTGGTTCACCCCCCAAATGGCTGCTACAGCCGGCACGCTGTGATGATCCGATGGCAGGAGTCAGGTGCTTCTTCCTGGTCTCCCACACGGCATGCGGGTGCAGGGCCCAAGGACTTGGGCCATCCTCCATTGCCTTCCCAGGCCATAGCAGAGAGCTGGCCTGGAAGAGGGGCAACCGGGACATATTCCGGTGCCCCAAATGGGACTAGAACCTGGGGTGCCGGCGCCGCAGGCAGAGGATTAGCCTAGTGAGCTGCAGCGCTGGTCCGGCTCATTAGTTTTTAAAACACAATTCTATCTAAATGATATGGTTGGATTTGGGTAGTGGCCTAGAGGTCAGATACAGGCAACCTCCCCACAAGTTGGTAACTAATTCTGACACACGCAGGGACAGAGAAGCAGCAGCTCAAGGTTATAATAGTAGACGTGAAGATGCGACACAATTACTCACTGGATTACCATGATTTTTTTAAGTTGGTTTCAGTTCTGCAATAATCAAAATACATTTCAAATGAAGGGGAACCCTTGGCTTTCTATAACTGGATAGATGGGCATGTGCTTAAAAGGAAGCCCAAGAGTTCTAGAAGATTCCACGTACTTGTTGTTTTGGACGTCTGTCTCGAACAGGTGCTTGGAGATGAAAATGTACTCAACGCCGTCGCTCTCCTGGCTTCTTCTCGCTCTCGTGGTATCTGTGATTGAACGCAGAAGAGTTTAGAAAAGCCCGAAGAAAATATTGAAATACAGACCACCACATGTACTTGGTTTTCTTAAATGGGATTTTTAAACCATTCAAAAGCAAATCAACGAAGAAAAATATAAGACCGTGTCAAAAATTTAGACTTCCCACTGATATTAAAATTACATGAATGTGAAGATGGATTAACAATTCCACTGAATTTCTTCATGACTTTCAAGGTTATTATGACAATTAAATAAAAGTGGTTATTACCTAAAAAAGCACATGCTGATTAGCTTTATTTTCTTAATTTAGAATTTCTTTGAAAGGCAGAGTTACAGAGAAAGAAGGAAAAACACACACACACAACCCAGAAAGAGAGAGAGTGAGAGAGAGAGGTCTTCCATTCCCTGGTTCACTCCCAAATGGCCATAGTGTCCTGGGTTGGGCCAGATTGAAGTCAGAAACCTGGAACTCCATCCGGGTCTCCCATATGGGTGTAAAGTCCCAAGCACCTGGGCCATCTTCCGCTGCTTTCCCAGGTGCATTAGCAGGGACCAGGTTCGGAAGCAGGACCATCTGGGACTAGAACCCGAGCTCACATGGAATGCCGGTGGTGCAGGCGGTGGCTTAACCTCTGCAGCACAACGCTGGCCTCTGCTTATCTCTATTTATTGATCCTGATTCCCCTGCCTAGTCCACTGGGCTGTGAGGCAGGCTCTAGAGGTGCTCTCTGCCTGATGCACGGACCCGGAGGGGCTGCTCAGTCCCCTCCTCTGCAGAGGTGCAGAGCATCTTCTCAGGCCCCCATGCATTTCTAAGTCTCAGCAGCTGCCTGATTATCCGTTAGTAGAGTAAACTGGAGCAGAACAGACAGGACGAATCAAAACCACCCCACCCCCACCCCAGCAGCGCCTGTGCTACGACAGTGCGTGCAAGCCCACTGGAGCCCCTCTTTCCTGCTGAGGACCCCACTCAACGGATCGGAGCTCTTCAAGATAAGCAGGTGGATCCCGGAGGGAGCCAGCCTGTGTGCGGAGGAGCTTAACTTCCTTTCCCTGTGGCTCTGTCCCCAAATGCAGGAATCACTGGCAGAACAGCGTGGTGGGATGATCTTCAGCTGTGCTCCAGAAGAAACCCTGTCTTTTTTGGTGAAAAGACTGGGCTGGGGCAGGAGGGGCGTGGCAGGGATGCAGGAGGGGAGGAAATTGGAGAAGGAGCTACTTTCTTTCTTTCTTTTTTTCCCCCTTTGAACTGACACAACTCTAAGAATAGCCCCTGGGTGACATCCATGCAGCTGAGACTCAAATGGGCATCCCGAAGGTTTTAAGACGTGAACTAAGAACACACAAACTTCAGCCTCAATAATGGGGCACAGACCCCCACCCCACCCAAACCAAGGTAGAAAGGCTGTAGAAATGAGCTGAATTTGGAATCATGCACTCAAGGTTCAAACCGCTCCTTGAACCAGGCAGACTCCAATCAACACAGCAAAGGTAAATGAGGTAGAGAACTTAGGGTCTAGCCGTCAGCTGCGGATTACCTGCTAAGATAAAAACACCGACATTCTGCAGGATATTCTAACAGAACTTACAAAGTCCCATTAACAGGGGTCTTCAACACATTCATGGAAAATGTGTGTTATGAAAAAAAATTATGCATGGATTTCACATATTGTTAGCACACACAAAAAAACTTAGCCATTTAAAAGAAAATGTTTGCTTCTTATTTTTTTTTTTCCTTTTATTTGAGACACACAGAGAGAGCTTCCATCTGGTTCATTGCTCAAATCCCTACAACAGCGGGGCCAGGCCAGGAGCCTGGAACTCCACTGGGTTGCTCAAGTGGGTGGCAGGGATCCAAGTACCTGAGTATCACTGCCGCCTCCCAGGGTACACATTAGCAGGAAGATGGATGGGCAATGAATCCACACACTGACAGGAACCCCATTTTAACCAACGCGCAAAGTGCCTGCCCCAAAGTTATCTTTCAATGCCCTCTTTGTACACACTTTTTGAAGCACCCTGGTACTCAACAGTGAGATGGAAATTTGTTCCCCCGAGATGAGGAACAAGGCAAGCCTGTTAAACAACAGAGCAAACAATAATTTGAAATGGATTTGAAACAACCTAAACGTAAAACCATGAAACTTCTCAAAGAAAACAGGAGAATTTCTTTGTGACCTTGAACTAGCTGAGGAGTTTTACACTGAATGCAAATATCAACCAAAAAAAATGAATAAATTAAAACTTCATTGAAATTAAGACATTTTCCTCCGAAAAGACAGGATTAAGAAAATGAGAAAGCATAGCTGGTGTTTTCGCTCAAGTCCCAGCTGCTCCACTTCTGATCCAGCTCCCTGCTAATGTGCATGAGAAGGCAGAAGGTGGCCCAAGTGCTTGGGCCCCCGCCACCCTAGTGGGAAACCCAGATGGAGGTCCTGCAGGCATTTGGGGAGTGAACCAGTGGATGGATGACCTCTTTCTCTCTCTCTTTTGAAAAATCAACCAATTAATCAAGAAAAGAAGGAAGGAAGGAAGGAAGAGAGAGAGACAGAGAAAGGAGAGAAAGAGAGGAGAGAGAGAGAAAGAGAAAGAGAAAGAAAGAGAGCGAAAAAGAAAAGAAAAGAAAAAAGAAGAGAAAAGAAAAGAAAACTGAATCAGAATGGAAAAGATTAACTTGGAGGGTTTTTTTGAAGAGTCCCAACCCCACAATCTTTCTGGAAATTTCCCTCTTCCAGAACAACTTCAGAAGCACATGTCATCTTAGTAGTTGGCCAAAGTCAGGAACACCAGAGCCATCCCAGAGGGTCAGATCTGCATCTTGGCCTTTTTGATATTTATCACCTTCCAAAGAAATGTTTCTACTCCTAACTGGGCGACCATAAAGGGCTGCTGGCTCACACAGGAGGAGGAGCATGAGATGTGTTTTCATGAAACCTGGTGTAAATTCAGGTACAACTTGAGTGCTGGCGCTGTGGTGTAGCAGGTTAAGCCTCTGTCTGCAGCGCTGGCGTCCCATAAGGGTGCCGGTTCCAGTCTCGGCTGCTCCACTTTGGATCCAGCTCCCTGTTGATGGTTTGAGAAAGCAGCAGAAGATGGCCCAAGTCCTTGGGCCCCTGCACCCGTGGGGGAGAAGCTCCTGGCTCCTGGCTTTGGATTGGCGCTGTGCTGGCAGTTGTGGTCATCTGGGGCGTGAACCAGCAGATGGAAGACCTCTCTCTCTCTCTCTCTCTCTCTCTCTCTCTGTGTGTGTGTGTAACTCTGCCTCTCAAATAAATAAATAAATCTTTAAAAAATAACAATTTAAAAAGAATCCAAGTGCAGCCAACATCTGCGGAACCCGGAAGGGGTCAAAGACTCCTTCCTGTGTGTGTCTCCTTCCTTGCCAAGCGGACACAGTGTCCCCTGCACGGCCACCTCTGCCGGCAGGGCCATGTGAGTGAAAACAGGGGCACACAGTGGGAAGGCATCGATTCATTTTGCTCTTTGTAATCTGCTCTTGTGTCTCCTAAGTTTCTCCTCTTCACTGCTGGTCACCTGTAGGCCAAACGACTGTTGTGCAAACGGTTCTAATTACTGAGGACACCACGTCTGGGCTTTGGTAAGAGAAGTGAATAATTAAAGGGGGAAGGGAAAAAGGGAACTAATTCCACATTTTCCTTGACTTTCATCTCTGCTGGTACAAACCAGCAGTCGTGTAACTTAGGGCTGAAAATGATTACAAACAACAATTTGGAAAAAATGTAGTAACAAGAAGTAACTGGACGCAACAGAATATGGTGATTTTAAAATAAAGTTGAACTCTTCCCAAACTAGAGAACGTTGCTAAGGGCACAAACGATTAAAAAAAAAAAAAAAACACAGTACTGAAACCACTTGAAAAAGCCAACATTTCAATTTAGCCTTTCAGATAGCTTTTTCTAACATCAACATATTAAGCAGTCAAATGGCATTTATTCTGGAGATCAAAATGTCTCAGGCATCACATTTCGTTTGTAAGCATGCCTACGAAAACTGCTTTTACAAAAACAGATTTAATTCCGTGTCCTGAAGAGCCGCCGACCGAATCTGAACTATATGGCCTGTTGAACACTATCTGCTAGTTTGTGACTACCAAAAGTCATTAAGAAAAGTTTCTAAGGTAAGACGTCTCCGTCAGCTCTCTGTGGTTTGGTCATTGTGCTCCTAAAGTTGGTGAAATACTCTGGAAAACATTAGCATTTATTTTGGGAAACAGAATAGTGAGACTTCTATTTCAGAGATCTGTAAACAATAATGTGAAGTTGTATGTGTGCTAAAATCCACCATAAAAATCTACGAGTAAGGTATTGTGAAAACAGATGTCCTGCCAATGATCCGTGCGATCCAGGGCAAGCCCCATAACCGCTCAGTCTCAGTTTCTTGCCCTGTAAAATGGGCACAACTCACGGGGCACGGTCACACCGTAGTGCTGGGTGTCGCTGATCAGCAGTTTCCGCTTCAGCTCATTCAGCCCCACTCCTACAGGACCTGAAAGAATCACAGAGATCGATTACCACACACAGCACCACATACACATTTCTACACCTGACGTGAACCTGTAAGACTGACAGCACACAGGTCCCCGACCTTGCCTCCTAAGTAGAGATCATTTCCAGTTGCCCATGAGGCCAGGCGAGGGCTGGTGGTGTTGGTGCTGTTTTTAAATTACTTGTAGGGCAGAGACACAGAGACTCATCTTCTGTCCTCGGGTTCACTGCCAAGATGCCTGCAACAGCCAGGGCTAGGTCAGGCCAAAGCCAAGAACCTGGGACTCAATCTGAGCCTCTCAAATGGGTGGCAGGGACCCGAGTACCTGTGCCCTTGCAGGGTGCACACCAGCAGGAAGCTGGATGAAGCAGAGAACTCTGGGCTCAAACTAGGGGATGCGGGCAACTCAAATGGTACCTTAACTGCTGTGCCAAGTGCTTACTCTCTCTTAGAAATTGATTTCTCTTGCTGTTTACTTTTTAAAGTCTCTGTTGTTCCCTCAAAAAGTTGGAAATATTTATGCTTTATAAATACACACAATTATTGAGTATTAAACCAAAACTTTTAAAGATGTTTAAGGAGATGGATGCTAACTAACTTGACTTGATCATTATACACTGTATATAAAAATGTATTGAATCATCATACCGTATCCCATAAACATATGGGATTGGAATGAAAATTAAAGAGAGATTTTTAAAAAAGAATTATTTTAAAGTCAGAGTGAGAGTGAGAGAGAGAGAGAGAGAGAGAATCTTCCATCCACTCCCCAAATGGTCACGATGGCTGGAGCTGAGCCAGGCCAAAGCCAGGAACCAGGAGCTTCTTCCGCATCTCCCACGTGGGTGCAGGGACCCAAGGACTTGGGGTCATCTGCTGCTGCTTTCCCAGGCCATTAGCAGGGAGCTGGATCAGAAGTGAAGCAGCCAGGACCCGACTGGTGCCCACATGAGATGCTGACATTGAAGGCAGCAGCCCAACCTGCTACGCCACAGTGCCAGTCCCAGAAATATTAATGTTTTAAACAAAGCGCACTTAAGAGTATCTGAGTCCATTCCCAAGTACGGGCAGCCACAAAAGCCTAAAACACTGCTGCACAGCCAGAGCATGGAAAAGCTCAATTTTAAATATCTCTAGATTTTAATAAAAGAAAGCCTTTTACCCGGACTTGACTTTGGATGCAAAGTCAACTCTGCCTTTTGAACATTCAAGATCTTGGCTCCACTATGCATTTTCAGTTGGTCCTCAAGCATCTGAAAACGTGCACAGGCCTCACAGGTTTAAATCACCTGGCACATGCACACTGAGCCTGCGCACTAAGCGAGGCATTTAGCAAAGGCTGCGGATGATCAATGGTCATAAATGAACTCTGCTTTCAAAGGAAGTCACCTGTTAACTGGGACCACAAAACTGCAGACAAACAACAAAAGAGCAGTTTTTTCAAAGAGGAATCAGGACTCAAATGTTAGAAAGACAGAGGTCCCAAATGCCTGGCATTCCCTTCTCATCTGTGAGCTTCTCATAGCTCTGGCGGGGTGTGTGTGTGTGTCTTGAATAACAGAGTGGTGATGGTTTTCTCTTGCCTATCTCTTCTTTCTACATGGGTGAGTCATGAGGGATCCTTGGAAACAGTGAGGTTCTCTCCCACAGAAGGCAGGCACGTTGTAGGTGGATAGAATAGAGTAGGGTGTGCATTCCACGTGCAGGGCGAAGTCTGAGCACAGCTGAAGGGGGCAGGAATTGGGACCCGCTGTTGGACCGAAAAAACACCTGCTCCCAGAGGAGAGCTCGCCCGCTGCCACCTCCCGCCTCTCCCCACGCTGTGCTCAGGCACCAGTGCACTGGCAACGTTCCCTTGTTGTCTAAGCCAACAGCTCTCAGCCCTCTCTTTTATAATAAACACTCCATAATATCCCTTTTATGCCCTGAGATGGACTTAATGACTAATGGAGCTTACTAACACATACAGCGCCCCCTCCAAGTTAATATATTGCCCTAACTGTAATATGGGAGAGCCAGAAAAGTAATTGATAATAAAACAATAGGGATTCCGACACGGAAATGCTTGGCACGCCTGGAGCAGAAGCCCGAACGAAGCCAGATGTCTGCACCTGCTTGTTATTAATACATTTGGATTTAAAAGGGCAGGGGCCCATTCGGTGCAAGAAAGGAACACAGTGAAGGCACCGAGGAGCTCAGGTGAGTGTCAGGACAAGGACTGCACTGGGACAGAAACCACGGATCAGACGTACTTGGCTGTGATCAGGAAACAACTTTGGGGCTGGCACTGTGCCCTGGAAGGTGAAGCCCCCTCCTGCAGTGCTGGCATCCCATGTGGGTACTGGTTCAAGTCCTGGCCATTGAGGCCATTTGGGGAGTAAACCAGCGGATGGAAGATCTCTCCCCCACCCCCTTCTATCTCTGCCTTAAAAAAGGGGGGGTGTGGACAACCTTAATTGCAATAAGGAAATAAGGGGGCCGGCGCTGCAGCTCAATAGGCTAATCCTCTGCTGGTGGCGCCAGCACCCCGGGTTCTAGTCCCGATCGGGGCGCCGGATTCTGTCCTGGTTGCTCCTCTTCCAGGCCAGCTCTCTGCTGTGGCCTGGGAGTGCAGTGGAGGATGGCCCAAGTGCTTGGGCCCTGCACCACATGGGAGACCAAGAGGAAGCACCAGGCTCCTGGTTTTGGATCAGCGTGGTGCGCCAGCTGCAGCGCACTGGCTGCAGTGGTCATTGTGGGGTGAACCAACAGCAAAAGGAAGACCTTTCTCTCTGTCTCTCTCTCACTGTCCACTGTCAAAAAAAAAAAAAAAAAAAAGGAAATAAGGGTAACGTGTAAAGACTCTCGAAGTGAAGACAGGAACACAAATGGCCCGAGCTCTGCCCCTACCGCGGAGTTAAATACTCTCAGGCAGTGACTCAGCACCTCAGGATCTATAGAAATCCTGCTGAGTCATCACTTTAGTGATGACTTTTTAGCAGAAGGAAGACCTCGGCACTGGCTCCAGTCACTTCGTGAGCCTTACTTCCTGCCAGCACCGTGGGTAATGTCAGTACCCGTGCGGAACGCCCTCCAAAGCACGAGCTTCTCGCCTCCCTGATGTCTGCAGTCATGTCGACCCCTAACCAGGCATCGCCAGGTGCTGCTTCATACTAAAATATCAAACACACGCCTCCCAGTGTAACACTGAATCCCTGATCTTTTCAGGTCTCTCATTCAGACATTACTTGTGATCATAAGGACTTTATTTCTTTATATTAAAAACAAAACAAAAATTCCAAAAGCCTTCACGGCTTCCCTTCCACGGGACATCAGGACTTTTCTTCGACCTGCTGGTATCTTCAACTCTGCTGCTTTTCCAGACTTGCCAAGGAAACTCCCATCTATGCTCAGTCTATGGCCCCTCAGCACACCCCCACCCGGGCTAGTACAGAAAACCCTCAAAGCCAAGAGAGCAGCATGCGGGTCTCCACACACAAGCCAATCGTCTCACCTGCTCCCACAGTGGATCTGCGCTTTCCCGAGCAGGTGGATTTCTTAGAGGTCCATGCAATGGCAACCTCCCTCCCCTCCCATTCTCCTTGATATGCACACCTGGGAGCCCGCCTTGTTTCTCTCGCACACCTCTACCATTAATTGATCTCCTAAATATCATTCAGACCCTGCTCCATGATGCCACCAGCTTTTTTAAGTTACTCATTTATTTGGAAGGCAGAGCAACAGAGAGAGCGAGAGAGACCAGGAGGGTGAAAGGGAGAGAGAGACAAGAGACTGATCTTCTGTCTGCTGGTTCACTCCCCCAGATGCCAGCAACAGGCAGGGATGGCCCAGGCCAGAGCCAAAAGCCAAGAAATCAACCTGGCTCCCATGTGGGTGGTGGGAGTTGACACACTCGGGCCACCACCTGCTGCCTCTTGCATGAACAAGAAACAGAGTAGCTGGGACTTGTGGTGGCTGTCCCCAATGGTGGCTTAAACCACCAGTTTAAACATTCTAACAGCTCTCTCACATCTACTCATCAGCCCCTGTGTACTTTATTACTTTATTTATTTACTTGAGAAGCAGAGCAAGACACATAGAGACAGATAGTTCACTCCCCAAATGCTTGCAACCATCCTCGCTGGGCCAGGCCAGCCTAAGCCAGGAGCCAGGAACTCAATCTAGGTCTCCCACACATGGGTGGCAGGCATCTAATCGTTTCAGTGTCACAGCTGCCTCCCAGGGTCTGCCTTAGCAGGCAGCTGGAGTCTGGAGCCGGAGCCAGGACTCGAACCCAGGCATTCCGATGTGGCACATGTGTGTGTCTTAATCAGAGTGTTAACCGCCAGGCCAAATGCCCACCCCTCGCCAACCATTTCCTTCCAGCGATGTCCAGCGGCAGAGAGATCATTTTCTTTTTTCTTTCCTTTTTTAAAATTTTTTACTTATTTGACAGGTAGAGTTATAGACAGTGAGAGTGAGAGTGAGAGAGAGAGAGAGAGAGAGAGAGAGAAAGGTCTTCCTTCTGTTGGTTCACTCCCCAAATGGTCTCTATGGCTGGCGCTGTGCCGATCCGAAGCCAGGAGCCAGGTGCTTCCTCCTGGTCTCCCATGGGGTGCAGGGCCCAAGGACCTGGGCCATCCTTCACTGCCTTCCTGGGCCACAGCAGAGAGCTGGACTGGAAGAGGAGCAACCAGGACGAGAACCAGGCGCCCATATGGGATGCCGGCGCTGTAAAGTGGAGGATTAACCAAGTGAGCCCTGGCGCCGGCCCCGGGCAGAGAGGTCATTTTCAAAAGCCACCCTCCTGTTGGTCTTCAGAGTATCCTGTATAACTCCTCCATCAGACTTAAACACTCCCATCCATCCGTTGGATATGACATCGCTCTTCCCCATCAGACAGGGGTGCCTTGAGCGCAGGAATCACGCCATTTACCACGCTCCCAAAGCCCGTTCTCAATAAGCATCTGATGAGCAGACGGGTCCTACCTCAACTGCATCAGAGCACACGGAAGCCAATGGGGGGTACCGCCAAAGCTCCCCATGAAGTTCTGCTTCTCCACCCCGCTGGGCCACCTCTGTCCTTGTGTCCAGTGGGACCCCTCTGAGACCCTGTCTCACAGGTGTCTCTCCGTAAGTGCACCTCTCGCTGCTAGCTCCTTTCCTCAGCATCAACACGGCCTCTCCCATCCGAACACGAGAACGATGAAGCTCCCCAATTTCCCTTAAGCTCTCCTCCAGCTTCGGCTCGCTCCCGTTCCCACCATCCTGGCCTAGGCAGCCCCGCTCGCACTTCTTACGGTGTGCGCAGAATCAAGTGTGACTCCTGCAAAAGGTGCATATTCATTGCACGCCATGAGCCACACTCACAGCTCCTCCTCTTCATCCTTGCCACTCCTTCCTTTGCAAGTGACATCAATTTCTCCTGCTTTCTGGAATATGGCATGGTCTCTGTATCTCAGGGTGGTTCAAGTCCCGGCTGCTCCACTTCTGACCCAGCTCCCTGCTGATGCACCTGGGAAGGCGGTGGAGGATGGCCTAAGTGCTTGGGGCCCTGCACCTACATGGAAGACCCGGATGAAGCACCTGGCTTTGTCTTGGCCCAGCCCTGGCCATTGTGGCCATTTGGGGAGTGAACCAGCAGATGGTCGCAACAGCTGGAGCTGGACTGATCTGAAGCCAGGAGCTTCCTCCGGGTCTCCAACAAGGGTGCAGGGACCCACGCACTTGGGCCATCCTCCACTGCTTTTCCAGTCCATAAGCAGAGAGCTGGATCTGAAGAGAAGCCGCCAGAACACGAACTGGTGCCCATTGGAATGCCAGTGCCACAGGCAGAGGCTTAGCCTACTATGCCACAGCGCCGGCCCATAAAGTATATCTTAAACCATTTTTACCCAAAAAAGAAAGAAAACTCCTGCCTTCTCTTCACTTACCCACTTCTTGCTTATTGAGTTTCAGCTTAGATACACTTTAAAGGAATCCTCGCAGAAACACTAAACTTGGGTTAGATACCAAGTTCAAGAGTTTCCTTTATTCCCACTCAGAAGAACTTACCACACTACCTCACAGTCGCCAGCTGTCCTGTTCCCCTAACAGACTGAGCTCTGTGCTAGCAAAGATGGTGTCCGCCTTGTTCCCCAGTTGTCTTCCTCGCTGGCAACCTGTAGTTACTTGTTAGCTTATTTATTTAAACCACACCCACTTGCTGGGCTGTTGCAGATGTCGAACTACTGGAAGGAGTGGGAGTCACAAGACACATGCACCTGCGATGCCTGGGTGTGGTGGGCAGGTGCCATGCTCAAGGTTAGCCACAGGAGTCGGTGGAGCTCACACTTGAACTTGGCTCTCTTTCTCGTAAGGACATGACTTCGCCGAGGGACGGAAATCTCATTCCCCATACTCAGACCAGGAGTGCAAGGTTCCAGAAAGGACGGGGCTGGGCTCCTCTGGGAAGGTCTCCCCACCGAGGGGACATCTGAGACTGCAGGAGGAGACGAGATCCACAAGGGAGAGCTCTCATGGCACGCGGTATTTACCAACTGACTTTGAGATGTCGGGCACCATGCATGGGGCCGGGCGCCAAAGGTGCAAAAAATATTTAAGCTGTTTCTAGGACTTACTCTGAAAGAGGCAAATGGCATCAGAGTGCACGCCCCTCATGGGACAGAGGATCAAAGCGCGTGATGTGAACTGATCACTGTGAGTATCAGCCCTGGAGGGCTTCCTGCAGCGGGAGGTACTCTGTGAGTGAGAGGCCTACGTTTTTTCTTTTTTAATTTCATGTACTATCTACACCAAGGGAAAAAAACAATAAATGATGGTTTATTTCCACACTGAAGAAAAAAAGCAACATGCTTTTGAATGGCTGGGAAAAGGCGGGCCATCTCCAGCGTGATGAATTGTGAGTATATGCGATGGTGGCCACACAAGCTGACGGGATGTGTGCTTGCATAGTTAGTCAACATCCTCACTACCAATAGCACTTCCCCCATGGGACCTGCGCACCACTTCTGCCATCCACACGGGAGGAGTTCCAGCTTCTGCCTGACTTTGTCAGATCAAGACTGAGATCCCTGTCCCTGACCCGTGAGCTCCTTCCATGGTGAGCCACATGCTCACAATGTTTGTACTCGGCTGGTTTGGTATTTAGAATGCAAAAACCTATGCGGGTACTGCAAGAAGTTCACGGGAAAGAGGATTACAGGATAAAGTAATTTTGGTGCAAACAATTGCAAAACCCATGCCTAGGAGGGATCTCTGCAAAGCTTGGCTTGGCAGGTAAGATTTATGTGTCCCAGTGGGAGGATTTGGGTTCGATACCTGGCTCTGGCTCCTTGCTCCAGCTTCCTGTTAAGGCAGACGCTGTGAGGCAGGGGTGATGGCTCAAGTGACCCTCCTGGGAGACCTGCACTGAGTGCCCAGTTTCTTTCTGGGCAAGAAGCTACTGTGGGTATTTGAGGACTGAATTAACAGAAGCAAGCTTGCTCTCTCTCTGCCTCTCCAAAAAAAAAAAAAATCAAAAACAAAAAACATTCCCAGAAAATGCATGTCATGTGCTCAGATTTACATTGTAGGCAATTTAGGGATGCAGAGTTAGGTTCCTTTATAAGCCTCTGTAATTAGAGAAATTCGTTTCTTCAATATATAAACGTTTACCATAATCAATGGAATAGATGTGCATCTGTAAATAGATTAGAGGTCGCTCTTAACTATGTTGCTAATGAGAAAGTGAAGCAGGGAAGAGAACCTAAAATACACAATGTTGCATCAGAGACAACTGGCTTTGGATAATGATGCTGACGACAAGGGGGAGGCCTCTCCGTGTGGCCGGCACGTGGCCCATGGTTGTCAGCCACCGTCACTAAGCCTCCAGCAGCCCTGCAGGAAGAGCATCATCATCCTCAAACCGAGACCATGAAAGGTTTGGTCGTTCTGCGAAGGGCACGCATCTGGGACGAGGCTCGGCTGGGGTCCTGGGGCCGGCCTGACTCAGAAGTCTGCCTTTGTTCCACTCCACCTCTGATCTTATTGGAAGATGCACGCAGGTGTCAGCAGTGGTACGGCCTGGATACGGTGCCATCCAGAGCCCCAGGCCTCTTCTGCCCCACTCTGGCTGCCCAGGCCCTGGCCAGCGGCTCTGAATGCCAACAGTGCGCTCTTCCCATTCTGCACACAACCCGAGACATCGACATAAATTCAGTTATGATGATGTGTGTCCTGGGCCTGGGCAAGATACTCAGGCGCCTTCCACGCAGTGAACTAAAGCTGATGTGTGTAGTAGCTTTGAAAAGATAATGACCAAATGCTTATCAGGGGCTGGCATTGTGGTGCAGCAGGTCAAGCTAATGCCTGTGACAATGCATCCCATATTGGTGCTGGCTGCTGTCCCGGCTGCTCAACTTCTGACCCAGCTCCCTGCTAATGGCCTGGGAAATACCAGAAGATGGCCCAAGTGCTTGGGCCCCTGCCACCCATGTGCAAGATCTAGATGGCATTTCTAGTTCCTAGCTTTGGCTTGGCTCAGCCCTGGCTACTGCAGACCTTTAGGGAGTGAACCAAGGGATGGGAAATCTTTTTAAAAAAAGTATGCAAATTCCCAGGTTCTATTTATAGAGAAAGAGAATTTAGACAGCCCGGAGTATGACACCTTTTTCCCAAATGACCTCTTGGCTGGCTGACATCACTGACTCATTGTGCATATAATTACAGGGGGTTGGGTGTTTCCATTTTTCTGTCTCAGATGTTCTTCTTATTCCACTAATATGTGAAGTGTCCATGATTTATAACAAACAAATATTCATGCACGGAAAATAAGAAATATATTTTTGTAGAATATTAGTACAATATGCTTTCAAAATTAATTGAAAGATGATGCAAAAACGCTTTTTTTTTTTTTCATTCTGTAAAGGTGTTCCCAAGAAATAACTACTTTTCTGAATCTGGACCCTTTACATGAAAACCAGAAAATGCGAAATGAGTGGACAAAACATTGAAGAGACAAAACCGGGGCTCAGAAAAGCCCCCCCAAATGCCCAAAATATCAGTGTGATGCTCTTCTACCCAAAGGCAGGGTGTTTAGTTGTGTTCTACCACCTTGTAGTGCACCACAATGCAACTTCAACCTGCTACTGGGTCACGCGCTAGAGCAGATACTGAATGCAATCAAATCCATGAGAGGAATAACCCATCACTGTTGTGAAATAACTAATGAAATTGATGCAAAGTGGTATGCATAAGTACATACATTTAAAGATTTATTTTTTTGAAGGGCAGAGTGACAGGGGAAAAGACACAGAGAGAATCTTCACTCTCTGGATGGCTTACAAGGGCCAGGGTGGGCCAGACAGAAGTCAGAAGTCAAGAATTCCATCTGGGTCTTCCACATAAGTTTAGGGACCCAAGCACTTGGGCCATCTTCCGCTGCTTTCTCAGGCCATTAGCAGGAAACTGGATTGGAAATGGAGCAGCTGGGACTTAAACCAGCGTCCTTACAGAATGCCAGTGCCACAGACAGAGGCCTACTACACCACAGTGCTGGCCCCGGTATATTTGTTTTTAAATGACATTCATGAAGTCTACAAAGAATCAACCTCAGGCAACTTTTATTTGTATTTGCCTGGCACAAAATGCAGGTGTGGTTTTTATTTATTTATTTTTTTAAGATTTATTTATTTATTTGAAAGAGCCATGTAGAGAGAGGTAGAGACAGAGAGATCTTCCATCTGCTAGTTTACTCCCCACATGACCACAAAGGCCAGGATTGGACCAGGACAAAGCCAGGAGCCAGGAGCTTCTTCCAGGTCTCCCACATGGGTGCAGGGGCCCAAGCACTTGGAGCATCTTCCACTGCTTTCCCAGGCCACCAACAGGGAGCTGCATCAGAAGTGGAGCAGCTGGGACACCAACCAGCACCCGTATGGGATGCCACCATTGCAGGTAACAGCTTTACCCACTATGCCACAGTGCCAAACCCTGGTTTTTCTTAAGGCTGATGAATACCAGATTCAATTTCATAATTTAAATACAGGGGGGTGGTACCTTCTACAGGAAAGGACGGTCATGGTAAAGATAATGCAATCGGGAAAGAACCTCCGCAAAAGGAGAAGTACAGGTAGGTGGAGACAAGCCAAACTGGTTTTATCACAGTGCACATTCAGGCAACAGGCCTAATGCATCAGTGACAAAATCCATTCTTATTTGGATGTATGGCCAATCGTAAATTATATATCGGAGAGATTTTTTTGGCACTGGTTGAATACTACTCACTTGTACGTTTCGTGCAAACATGAAAAGGGCACGATGTACCCCACTACTGACACGGGGGAAGCTTTTACCACGCGTTCACCTCCAATGTACCTGTTCTGCTAAACATAAGAATTCCTCCGCATTTCCCTGCAGACATTTTTAATGGTTTTGGCCAGACTTGTTACTCTCGCTATCCAGAGAAAACTATCAGAATTCTTGGAGTCTGCAATACACATCTGAGCTGCCTCTGTTACCTGAGGCTGGAGGGGGGGGGGGAGCACGTATTCATCTGATTTATTGCAAGATGAATCCGCGGAACTCCCTAGAGATGCCTGGGATCAGACATCTGCTATAAAAAGTCTACTGATCATATTGAAGAACTATTTTGTTGCCCTGGGGGGGCATTTAAAACAATGTTATTCTATTTGACCCACAATCGTATTAGTGCATGGCTGGATTTTTGTGTTTGGGAATGACAGATGCGTTTATAAAACTAAACTTGAAGTTCTCTCGCGATCAAACTATACAACAGGTATAACAGCAGCTAAGCAACTCATAACAAGCCCTGGAAGAGTTCCTTTCTTTCTTTCCTTTTCTTTTTTTTTTTTTTTTTTTGACAGGCAGAGTGGACAGTGAGAGAGAGAGACAGAGAGAAAGGTCTTCCTTTGCCGTTGGTTCACCCTCCAGTGGCTGCCGCGGTCGGCGCACTGCGCTCATCCAATGGCAGGAGCCAGGTGACAGGTGCTTTTCCTGGTCTCCCATGGGGTGCAGGGCCCAAGCACTTGGGCCATCCTCCACTGCACTCCCTGGCCACAGCAAAGAGCTGGCCTGGAAGAGAGGCAACCGGGACAGAATCCGGTGCCCCAACCGGGACTAGAACCCAGTATGCCGGCGCCGCAAGGCGGAGGATTAGCCTGTTGAGCCACGGCGCCGGCGCTAACGATCTACTTTCATTTCTTCAGCATTAAACCCAACAAAAACCATGTGGTATTACGGTAATGAAAGGAAAGACCAATATTCCGTACCTCTCCAGGCACATTTCTCTTCCAATTTCAAGATGAGTATTGCTTCCGGTTGCTTTGAGAACACCAGACAAAACCAAATCAGGGGGCCTGCGATGTGGCCTAGTGGGTAGAGCTGCTGCCTGCAATGCCAGCATCCCATCTGGGGCCCAGTTCAAGTCCCGGCTGCTTCATTTCTGATCCAGCTTCTTGCTAATGAGTCTGGGAAAGCAGCAGCAGATGCCCCAAGTGTTTGGGCCTCTGCTACCCACACGGGATGGAGCTCCTGGTTTCTGGCTTTGGCCTGGCCCAACCTGGGCCATTGCAGCCATTTGGGGAGTGAACTGGCAGATGGAAGACTTCTCTCTCTCTCTGTGCCACGGAGTGGGTGGGGCAGAAGCTTGCCCCCTACTGGCCAACCCATGGCATGGGGCTGGGGGTGCTGGATGTAGGACATGTTTCCCTGCTTTTCTTTCTCTGCCCTTCCTAGAAAGACACAGGAGCTACTTACTCTTCAGCTGTGTTACTAACACAAGAAAAAGAACAAGACCAGCACTCGTTATTAAGTCCTTTATGTTTTAAAGCAATATGCTGCTCGTGAATAGGAGAGCAGAGTGTCAGGGGCTTAAAGGGTTTCAGAGGAAGTTAATTTTTCTTATAGAAATTTCAGAATAATGGCTAAAAAGCATAAATCGTTGAGCAAATCTACAATATCTGATTAAGATTCAATTAAAAATGAGTTTTTTTAAGTTTTTATGTATTTGTTTGAGAGGCAGGGACAGAGAGGGGTCCCATTTGCCAGTTCACTTCCCTAAATACCAGAGACTAAGGAATCCAATGTAGGTTTCCCACACGGGGAGCAGCCATCGCCTGCTGCCTCCCAGGGTGCACCCAGCAGGAAGCCCGAATCTGGCAAAGCCAGGACTGAAATCCAGTGGGAGACGTGGCTGTCCCAAGAGGTGCCTGAATGGCTGCGCCCCCAGTTCTTAAGCCATCACTGTAACACATGCATGAGAAAGCCCAGCATTGAAATGTAACGCCAAGGGAAGCAAAAAGCCAAAATACACTGCAGCCAGTTCACCACCACCAAGTCAGACAGCAACAAGGCACTGCCTGTGTGTACAGCCTGGCACCTATGGACATCAGTGCTACAACCAGTGGCAATGGCTCAAAAGCCAAACACACTCCCCAGTTCCTCTGCGCAGCAGCTCAATATCACCTGGGGACATGGAGGAAGCGCAGACTCACTGCCACCCTGCCCCTCCCCTGCCAAAAAAAGCAGGGCTATTGATTGCATCAGAAACTGTGGATTAAAGACATCCACAGTGAGCGTGATACAGGTAAAAACTGCGTAGCCCTAGAGGTGGGGCTGGAGGTCAGAGAGCAGGGCAGGGGCTCTGCCCACTGCGTCCTCTCCCAGAGTGCTTCTGCCTGTGGCTCCTGAGAGGCCTTCTCTGAACTCTGAGGACACAGCAAAGAGATGGAGCACAGAGTGCTTCCCGGTGATGGCAAGACTCACCCCCGGCAGGCAGTGGAAAACATGGGTGGATCTGAGCGAGCTGGACTGAGACCATCCGCCTAGAATGCTCTAGGAACTCGCTGGGGCCTTGAACAGTAAGGGGTCGTGCCTGGACCGCGGGGTAGGGGTCAGGGGGGAGAGGCTGCAAGCTTGATGGACTGACCCTGGGGCTGAGGGTCCTGCTCATGTTGGGAGATCACAGGGATTCCCCGAGAAACAGGACATGGAAACCTAAGGAATCCACACAGCAGTCGGGGAAGGGCAGCAGCTGTAGTGGGATGTACATCACTTTAGGGTCCTGCTGAGAGTATAAGAATCCAGTGAGAGGATGGAGGAATGGCCTGATGGAAAAGAGAGGCTCTTTGCCACAAACAAGTTCCTATTCCATTCAGATGTCAGGGACCCAAGGTCAAGGGCAAAGGGAAATGTGGCAGCCCAAGTGCATAGGATTAAACCAAGCTAAGCAGTAACTTGACTTTTAGAAGCATCTTTCTTGTGAGGCAGAGTGACAGTCACACACACACACACACACACACCCCTCCCATTTGCCGTGTTCACTGCTCAAATGCCTGCAACGGCCAGAACACAATCCAGGTCTCCCACGTGGGTGGCAGGAACACAGCCACCCAAGCCACCATCACCCAGTGCCTTCCAGGGTGTACACTGGCAGGAACCTGGAGCCAGGTATCCAGCCAAGGCGTTCCAGGGTGGGATGTGAGCTTCTTGGTGAGAAGTTTAACTGCCAGGCCAAATGCCCACCCCATCTCCCAGACGACTTCTAATGCAATGGCCGTTGGTCGTGTGTGTGAGCCTGGGAACACGTGTACTGCTATTTGGGAGCCGGGCACTGCAAGCTCCATGCAAACAAATGCAGCTATGGGAATATTCAGCAGGTGAGGTCTGGGGAGACCTGGACCCTGCAGCTACAGCACATTCTGAATCTCCTTTGGATGTGTGTGAACCCACACTTTTGAATCATGCAAGCCATGCCAGCAGCTGCTGGCACCACCAACCACCTCCCGTACAGAAAGATGTGGGACTCCCCAACTGTCTATTTGAATGGACACCACGTACTACAGCCTTTCAAAGGACTCCTTCCACGTAACTGCCGTTGGGTTTATAAAGCAGGGGTGGATCTGCATACTGCTAACATCACTCCTGGGCCCCTACACAATTGTCAACTTAAAAATTAGCATGCTGGGGCCGGTGCTGTGGCACAGTAGGTTAACGCCCTGGCCTGAAGCGCTGGCATCCCGTAGGGCCGCTGGTTCTAGTCCCGCATGTTCCTCTTCCGATCCAGCTCTCTGCTATGGCCTGGGAAAGCAGTAGAAGATGACCCAAGACCTTGGGCCCCTGAACCCACGTGGGAGACCCGGAAGAAAGTCCTGGCTCCTGGCTTTGGATTGGCGCAGCTCCGGCTGTTGCAGCCATCTTGGGAGTGAACCAGTAGATGGAAGACCTCTTTCTGTCTCTACTTCTTTTTCTAACTCTGTCTTTCAAATAAATAAAATAAATCTTTAAAATAATTAGCATGCTGTAGATTCATTCAGTTTCAAGTCCTGCCCGTGGTTGCCTTGGCAGAGTTAGACACAATGATTCTGAGGACCGCATATGGCCCGTGGGCAGGACATTCGCCACCCTGGTGAAAAGAGCAGTGAACAGGAGGCACTGTGAGCCTTTGTTTTAAATCACTGGCTTTGGTCCTGGGATCTGGGATCTCTTACCACACGTTTACAGGAGCAACAAGGGTGGGGGAAGCCTGAGATTGTCCACATCTGTGAAGGCTGGACAAGGTGAAGCTTGGGATGTTAATGGGAGTCAAACCGACTGACACATCTACTTATTTAGTTGAGAGACAGAAAAAGAGAGGGAGAGCCTGTGCTACTCCCTGTCCACTGGTCTACTTCCCAAACACCTGCACCCATCCCCAGCTCTAGACAAAAGCCAGGAACCCAACCCAGGTCTCCATGCGGGTGGCAGGAATCCAAGTATTTGAGCTGTCAATCACCACGGTCTCCTAAGGCCTGCATTGGCAGGAAGCTGGAGCCAAGAACAGAGCTGGCGTCAAACTCAGGCACTTGACGATGAGACGTGGGCATCCTAGCCTACAGGACCAGTGCCCACCCCCACTCGCATTTCCTAACTACCTAACGCAGCTTCAGCAAGTGACTGTGCAGCCGGAGATAACGGAGGACTAGCATGACAGCTCATTGTGCTGAAGGTCTCAGTGCCACAGGGAGCCCAGGTGGGTCCCCCTTATGCAAACTGCTTGGGACCAGAGGCGCTTTGGATTTCGGATTCTTCTGCACTTTGGAACATATGCATATCCATGGTTAGACGCCTTGGGGATGAGACCCAAGTCTATGCATGAAATTCATTTATGTTTCCCATGCACCATTACACACAAGGCCCAAAGGTAATTGGACACAATATTTTCAGCATGGCTTTGTTTCATGTGACATGCCACACAAGGACAGGTGTGAAATTCTCCACTGGTGGCGTCCTATCTGAGCCCAGGAGTTTCGGACTGTGGAACATTTTGGGTTTTTGGATTAGGCGTGCTTAACCTGTACCATGCTGCTGCCTTGATATGCATGCGAAAGAACTTGCACTGGTGTTCAGAAATGCTCACTTCTAGAATCTACGTGCCCTAACATGCTTGAGAGAGGCACAGTGTTTCTGCTGTCCCCTCTCCTACATGGGCCCCATGAAGGAGCCACCAGCATCCATTCTTCATGGACGACTTAGTCTCTGCATGACATGCAAGCACTAAAGGCCAGGAGACTGTGCTGTGCAGGCTGGACAAAGGTCTTCAAGATGAGCGACTTGCAGCTTGAAAGCCACAGGTACCATGCACCTTGAAACTGGACCCTCAGTGTGTC
Organism: Sylvilagus floridanus; assembly: GCA_949820135.1. NCBI lineage: Eukaryota > Metazoa > Chordata > Mammalia > Lagomorpha > Leporidae > Sylvilagus > Sylvilagus floridanus. Next base: position 16,887,275 of record OX463240.1, on the reverse strand, counting down.
ACTCAGACTTACACGCGAAAGCCACCACTCACCAACCAAGACGACCAGCCGGTATTTCTCGTGAGTTTGTCTCCGGTATGGCGTCACCTCCTCGTAGGTGGGCACGTCAGCTGTATCGTACTGGTCACTCTTCTTGCACTCGTACATGGACTTGTTTGTTTTCTTATCTTTTCTACTAAGACGGAAGCTTCTTCGAAAGCCGGCTGCAAATACAGAAAAGAGAAATATATATTGTGTAATAACCCAACCCCCAAAAAAACCCCAAAAGCAAAAATTAAAAAAAAAAACCCTCTCAGAACTAGGTTGGATTTTATTCAGCATAACACTATTATAAGTACATTCATCAAGGGAAAAAAAATTGTGCACAATTTCTTAAGACAGCCATTTGTAAGAGAAATATCTATTTAATATTTAACTTTTATACCTGGAATAATATATATTTATTTGGTTCTAGGTCACAAAGAATTCTTTTCGGAAATCTTAAAGAAACCATAATAAAGCAGAATCACTCTGAAGTCACAAATGTAATTCACTGTGGATTGGTGAACACACTTTCAAAAAATTAAAGACACCATAAAAATCATTGTAGATGTAAATGACAAATTCAATATTCGAAGCATAACCTAAACACACACTTGTGGCACAGACAGATCTACTGTTAAATAAAAAGCAAACTAAATCAGGGAACTCACAGTGTGGGCTGGGCTGAGAACCAGGCTCAGCGGGCAACTCCAATCTGATGGGATTCCCAGGGAAGGGCTAACCAACCGAGCCAGGTTTGTTATCTCCCACGGAAATTCTGTTTTCATTATCTAAAGCATTTGCAATGAAGAAGAACTAGCTTTCACAGTCTCCACTGTATGCTCATCCATAGGTTATGTTACATTTTCCCATTTTAAGGACTTAAGTACACTTCATGTCTGTGCGAAGAACCCTCCTAAGCTGTCATTTAGTGTGTACTTAAGTTTAGGCTAACGTTTCTCTTCTCAGTCAACTCCATTTCATTGTCTTTTGCTCCACTGGCTACTACCTCGTTATGGTTTCATTTCCTTTCTAGAAGACTGGGGATTATCACACATGCCAATCAAGCACTCAGGAAGCTGGGCCAATCAGTTCTCCACCTAACACTTAGACTCGCTCCAAATCCAGACTTCAAGGAGAAGACAGTGTGGTTATTCAAACATGGCATCTAAATTCTATGTCAGCACCACAGTACAAAATAATATGCAAGCACATGTTTAAATATATAAATGGATATTCTCTTTAGAAAGAATATGGTTTAAACTGGCTAGGTATAAAAGTTTTTTAGAAAGGCAAGACATCTTAGTGCCAGCTGTGGAGCAGCACCTTAAGCTGCCACCTGCGACACTGGCATCCCATACTGGAGCGATGCTTTGAGTTCCGACTGCTCTGCTTCTGGTCCACTTCCTGCTGGTACTCCTGGGAAAGCAGCAGAAGATGGTCCAAGTACCTGGGCCCCCACCACCCACATGGGGGAGTCTGATGGGAGTTCTAGAGGCCCAACCATCACGGGCATTTGGGGAGCGAATCAGAGGATGGAAAAATCTCTGTCTCCCTCCCTCTCTCTGTTACTCTGCCTTTCAAATAAGATAAATTTTTTTTTAAAAAGCAAAATTGAAGTATTTTATAATGAAATGAAAAACCATTAGAACTGACATGTGTGAATTTTAGGGACTATGAATATAGTGATTATCACCATTGACTTGAGAAATTAATAAAACTTAAAATAAAAGCAACTTTTAAAAAAGATTCATTTATTTATTTGAAAGAGTTACACAGAGAGAGGAGAGGCAGAGAGAAAGTTTTCCATCCACTGGTTCACTCCCTAGATGGCCACAATGGCCAGAGCTGCGCCGATCCAAAGCAGGAGCCAGGAGCTTCCTCCAGGTCTTCCATGTGGGTGCAGGGGCCCAAGGACTTGGGCCATCTTCTACTGCTTTCCCAGGCCATAGCAGAGAGCTGGATCGGAAGTGGAGCAGCTGGGACTTGAACTGGTGCCCATACGGGATGCAGGCTCCACAGGCGGAGGCTTCACCTACTATGCCAAGGTGCCAGCCCCTAGAGGCACATTTTCAATAAACAAAGCTACTTTCTAGCACTTTAAACTGACTTTTCAATAGATGGGACTAATGCTTCCCTAGCTTTGTTCCTGCCTCATCAGCCTCTCTGAAATCATTTACCTTAATTTTCTATAAACTAGTTGTGAACAGTCATCCCTTAAATAGCAGTTCAAATTTAAATAAAGTTACAACTCACATAATCCACTGTCCTAATATTTTGTGTGATTTTAGACTAATAAAAATATGTTGTTTAAACTACCTAATAATCTAATCATTTAAGCTTGGTTTGATGTAAGTATAGACAATATCATAAAATAACCAACTATTATAATCTATCATCACTTGGATCCCTGAATCAACCTCTTCACTATTCTCATGTAGATTTTCTAGGTTCTATGAATGTTAATTATTTTTATTCTAATTAGAAAAGCTAGAATGTTCTAATATCAGGTGCATGGCTCATGCCTCCTGGAAGTTAATTATAGGATACGCGGGTAGAAATATAAACTCCTGGTGCTGGTGCTGTGGCTTCATAGGCCAAGCCTCCGCCTGCGGTGCTGGCATCCCATATGGGAGCCGGTTCCAGTCCTGGCTGCTCCACTTCCGATCCAGCTCCCTGATGATGGGCCTGGGAAAGCAGTGGAGGATGGCCTAAGTGCTTGGGCCCCTGCACCCAGGTGGGAGACCCTGAAGAAGCTACTGGCTCCTGGCTTCAAATGGGCCCAGCTTAGGCTGCTGTGGGCATTTGGGGAGTGAACCAGCAGATGAAAGACCTTTCTCTCTGCCCCTGCCTCTGCCTGTCTATAACTCTACCTCTCAAATAAATAAAATCTTAAGAAAAAGAAATATAAACTTCTTTACTAGTATTCCTTGTGCTGGAGGTCTGAGGGAGTGTTTCCTCAGCTCACTACAGAGCTACAGATTCTTGGCACAGGAACAGATGGAGCAGGGACATAAACGTGTCGTCCAAAGCAAATCACGTCCGACAGTGAAAACCCGAAAGACTCCTCACCAGCAAATCACAGCTGAACCCAGAATCGCAATGCCTGCATCTTGGCAACACACTGGTGCTTCTCTTTTCATCATAAACGACAGAGCAGGGAAGACAGAGATGGTACTGAGATTTCTGAAGTGAGGTGGCGACGTCCCAGATGGGGACCGTGCCCTAAAGAATGGCTTGATGTCAGCCATCCAGGGCTCTGTACAGAGCAGGTGCTCGCCCACAAGCTGACCGAATGGAATTTAAGAACGCAGCGACAAAAACTCACACGGTCATTCCTATCTCGTTCAAATTGCAACAAAGCAGGCAGGACACATTTTGCACCTTCCGGAGTCAACATTCTCAGAGGCAGATGGCAGGACCGAGCAGCGTGCCGGTGACTGCCTTAGAGCTGGCACCTGGACGTCACCAGGCTGGCCCCTCAGCATGGGCACAGGTGGCACCTGTCACTCACGCACTCATTCCCAGCAGTTTCGCAGTAGCAACCACCAACCACATGCAATCCACCAGGTCCCAAGCTTCAGCCCCTCATCCTTGGGTTATGAAACAAGAGAGGCAGGCAGGTGGCTGCCTGGTCACTGGTGAGAGAGGGGCAGGTGGTCTGGTTCAGCACCTACGCTTCCTTGCTGATCTATCAGCTGTGTGGCCGGGGGGGAATCTTAGAAACTTGTGTCTAGCAAGAAACAGAGGAGCTGAACTAAGAGCCTCATCAGTCCACTTTTAATTGAATCTTTATTTTAATTAAGTTTCATAAAAATATTATGAAAGATATGAGATGCTAAGATTAAAGCTCAAATGAAATATGCTACACATGTTAAATGCCTGAAGCACCTTATTAAGTAGTAAGGAATTTTAAAAAGATACAACAGGCCAGCGCCGTGGCTCAACAGGCTAATCCTCCGCCTTGCGGCGCCGGCACACCGGGTTCTAGTCCCGGTCGGGGCGCCGGATTCTGTCCCGGTTGCCCCTCTTCCAGGCCAGCCCTCTGCTGTGGCCCAGGAGTGCAGTGGAGGATGGCCCAAGTGCTTGGGCCCTGCACCCCATGGGAGACCAGGAGAAGCACCTGGCTCCTGGCTTCGGATGAGCGCGGTGCGCCGGCCGCAGCGCGCCGTCCACGGCAGCCATTGGAGGGTGAACCAACGGCAAAGGAAGACCTTTCTCTCTGTCTCTCTCTCTCACTGTCCACTCTGCCTGTCAAAAAAAAAAAAAAAGATACAACAGGGAGCTGCCACTGTGGAGCAGTAGGTAAGGCCAGCACCTGCGATGCCAGCATCCCATAGGGGCGCAGGTTCGAGTCCCGGCTGCTCCGCTTCAGATCCAGCTCCCTGCTGATGCACTTGGGAAAGCAGTGGAAGGTGGTCCAAGTGCTTGGGCTCTGCATCCACATGGGAGACCCAGATGGAGTTCCTGGGTCCTGGCTCTGGCCTGGCCCATCCCTGGCTGTTGAAGTCACTTGGGGGAGATGGATAGACCTCTTATCTCTGTCTCTGAAACTCTGACTTTCAAATAAATAAATCAGTCTTTAAAAAGAGAGAGAGAAAAGATACAACAGGAAGATCCAGTGTGTCTTGACCGTTCCTTTTCCGGCAGATATCTTTCTAGGGCTGGGACATTTCTGTGACCATATTTAAAAAGCATCCTCCCTCTTGTCTTTCCTACTGATCTCAATCTGTTACTTATTCCTCTGCTCAGGTATGTTCTACAGTTACATACCCATATCTTACATTCGCACACACAGGTGCATGTATACAAATACACACACACACACACACACACACAGAGTAAGAAAACTAGAAAGGAAAATTTGCAGCCTGGAACAGCCGATAAAGCAGCGAGAACAAAGGTTACACCAACAGGCATGAAAGCCTCAGTACTGTGTGTGATTAGTTCTCAGACTGCTTCCAAGGTTCTGTTCTCTCTCGGCAGCCAGAGGGGACTGCGGCTGGCCTGCCCTTCTAGGCAGGACATGGGCTGGAACGTCCAAGCTTCAGTCAAATAATGATGGACGTGTCAGAACTCCCAGGCTAACGTAAGGGTGAGCTTCAAGGAGACCAAGTTCTGCGTCAGAAAACAAAGGGGGCTACTGATCTTAATACTTGGATCATGATAATTCAATCGTAATACCTGGTTCCCTTTTTAAAGGGGAGACCAAAAGAACTATATGAACTTACTGAAAGTAAGCAAGGACTCTTTTAGATAAACATCCAAAAAGAACCCAGAACCTACTTACGTTGTGGTGCAAAAATCTAAAGGAAAGAAAAGGAACATTAAAAAGCAACTTAGAGCAAGGGAATGGTTTTACACAAAATACATTTTTCCCTGCTATTTCACGTTTTTGTAATTTATAATTGGCTCAACTTTTTTTTTTTTTCCAGGCAGGCTTTTTTTTTTCCAGGGAGCTTACCCACAGCTGCTAGAGATTTGTGTTTTTGAAAGGAATATCACGTTTACTTTATTACAATAGCAAAGTCACTCCAGAGTTAGGACTGGAACTGCAGGTCGGCCCCAAATCGCTAAGGGAACCTGCTGACCTAATGTTTTCCAGCAGACACTGTTTATGGCGACTGGTTAATGAATCTCTTAACTGCAAACTCAGTTTACAGTAAAACACGTTTTAAATATAAAGAGGGATATTTACGCGGCTTCTATTTGCTCCTTCCTTCAATAGGGCTACAATAAACATCTCTGTAGATAGCTTCATTGCACAATGATTTATTTCACTAGGACAAACTGCCAGAAGTTACAGCTTGGCCAAGTGCTCTGCGGATCGGTTAATAACAACGTCCATTTTCACCCAGGACAGGTACAATTGCTCAGCTCACCAATCTCTCATAAAAGGACCACTCCACACTTCTTTAAAATCTTCAGTGATTTGACAAGGGACAAATTATACATTGTTGCTATTTTCACTGCCAGTGGGGTTGAACTTCCTTTTTATGCTGGTTACTCATTTGCAATTCTTATTTCTTCTGCAAACTGTTATTAACACATTTCGATCATTTTCTGATCTTCATACACACACACACACACACACACACACACACATTTCTTTTAGTAAGGTCATTGCAAGGTCTTTGTCTTATCCCCAAAGACTTTAAAGCTGCTCAATTTCCCTGCTAACTTTTAACAAGAAGAAACTGACAATGTTTAGGAGTCTGAACTGGTCGATTTCTCTCCTTTGTGACTTCTTCCACTGTTGTGAGGACTTCTCTGCCCTTAGCTCTGGTCAGTACTCACCTACATTTTCTCAGGTTTTCAAAAGGAGGTTGTATGGCTTTACACTTAATTTTTTTCATCCCATCTGGAATTACTCACGTGCGATCATGAGCTCAAGCTCGTGAAGTGTGGCTGTAATCTGATATTTTTCTAAATAATTACCCCGTGGTCCCAGCAATACTTCGAGAACGATCCCTTTTACCACTTGGGGTTGATGCACACGTGTGGACTCGCTATCAGACTGCTGCCTATGACGTCGGCAGAGTAAAAAGGTTATTCCTGGGCTGTGTTTCACTCATGCTCTCACAAGCCATGGAGATTTACTGAGAACTTACTAGATAACAGGCCCTACTCGAAGCACTTCGTGTAGAAGACTTCATTCAGCGAGGCAGGAAGCCACCTGTTTGTTAAGAAGCCTTTTTGGGGGCCATAAAGAAATGACTGCCAAGACTTTGTCTGGGTCAACTGGTAAACGACAAAACAAAGCCACGAGGAGACCTGGAAATGCCCGCCTACACATGGAGAGGCACCGTGGGAAAATGACGCACCTGCTGATACTGAGAGAAATAATTTCATAGGGAAATTATCAAGGAAGAGCGGTAGCTTAATTTAGGGATCAAAAACATAAGCAGTTGTTTGTGGTAGAAGGTTCTTTTCCCTCCCAAATATAATGATATACAATTATTTTAGAGTCCTCTGGTTCCAGGATGTTGTGTAAAAACCCAAGGACCTGTGTGACTATGCCACTGGCCTGAAGGTGCTCCGGGGAGAGGGGCCTGGAGGACAGGCAGCAAACACAGTCGGAGAGAAGGGACAGGTTTCAGGGTGCCATAGCTCCGGCACAACTGGCATTCACACTCCTGTGTCACACTCCAGAGAGGGCTCCAGGCACAAAGAAGTAAGACATGGGGGCTAGTGCTCTGGCACTGCAGGTAAAGCCACAGCCTGCAGCGCCAGCATCCCACATGGGTGCCGGTTCGAGTCCCTGCTAATGCATCTGGGAAAGAAGTGGAGGATGGTCCAAGCACTTGGGCCCCTGCACTCACAGGGGAGACCTGGAAGAAGCTCCTGGTTCCTGGCTTCGGATCAGTTCAGCTCTGGCCATTGCAGCCATTTGGGGAGTGACCCAGTGGATGGAAGACCTCTCTCTCTCTCTCTCTCTCTCTCTCTCTCTCTCTCCCTCCCTCCCTCCCTCCCTCTCCCCCTCTGCTTCTCTGTAACTCTGCCTTTCAAATAAATAAATATTAAAAAAAAAAAAAGACAGAAATCCTGACAGCCTGATGTGATCAGTTTACCCTTGCATGCACTGAATCAACAAAGTATGCCCTGGAAAACAGTAGGAGTGCCACCTGTTAATCAGGAGGGAAGCACGGAAGAGAGGGAGGAGGAGAGGGAGGAAGGGGGGGAAGGGAGGGAGGGAGGATCTGTCAGTGGCCACTAAAAACTATTCTCAAATACTTTAAGAAGTTCCACAATGGGGACCATGATGTTTATTTCTGCAAGTGTTATCATTCAGATCTGATTTCGACATTTAAGGAAAAAAGTAAATTTGAGCAACTGTGATTTGATCATGTCCAAAGCTATTTCACAACATCACATTGTACAAAATCAGCCATCAAAAGTGTTAGTACCTATATATGTAAATTAAGACATCGTTATCATTATTAAAATAAGCTTCTTGGTCAACGATGTGGTTGCAGGATAGTAGGTTAGATTAAGCTAACACTGGTGATGCTGACATCCCCTAGGAGCACTGGTTCTAGTCCCAGCTACTTCAATTCTGATTTGGCTCCCAGCTAAGTCCAAGTGCTTGGGTCCCTTCCGCCCACGTGGGAGACCTAGAAGGAGTTCCAGGCTCCTGATTTTGGCCTGGCCCAGCCCGGGCTGTGCTGAGTGTATTTGGTAAACAAACCAATATATGGAAAAACTCTGTCTCTGTCTGTCACTCTCCCTTTCAAATAAATAAAAACTTTGAAATATTATATAGCACCATGAAAACGCATTTGATATAATAATGGGAAAAGCTAGATGGAATATAATAATCATATTTACACTAGAGTTTTACACTTTTTACAAATGTGAAAATTGGTATGGATACAGAAATACAGAAAGACATAAAGAACAGATAATGGTTGTGTTAGAGGGCTGTGGGTAATTACTTTGTGCTATTTTTCAAACTCTTCATCCTGTCGCATTATTTTACAAACTGACGAAAGCAGAGTCACAGTCTACAAGCAGTGTGACAAATGATCTCCAGCGCTGGCAGGGGCACTTGCCAGGCTACACAGACACACAGCGCGAAACCCGTGTTCATTACATCCCAGAGTGAAGCTTTCGCCGTGAATACACTGAAGCGGTTACGGTCAAGCTTGCGTATTTACAACACTTACGGACAGTTGATAAATCCAAACGTGAAGAAAGCAATGAGAGCAAAACCATTGAAAATGATTTAGAGAGAGAGAGAGAGAGATGTTGGGATAAGAACGCTACAGATCAAGGACCATGGAAGACGGGCAGAGATCCAGGATTTTCATCGAAGAAAGGAGAATATAAAAGAAAAGGACTTGAGAGTTTGGAAATCTGACAACCAAACTAATAAAATGGAAAGTCGCTAATTGCCATATTCTTCAGCTGCCGTGAGCAACTTCAATGTAAATCTGCAATGTAAGCATTCGTGTTTAATGATCTCATGTGTTCATAAAATTCCAATTTTATAAAAACTGCATGATTAGCATCTTATGAATAAACATATCCATTAACACAAAAGACCCTCAAAGAAAGCCAAAGTAATCTACCACCCACACGGACAGCCCCAGAAACTGTGTCAAAGTGAGAGAATGGGGGGCTTGCTGTCGATTCAGAGACAGGGAGGATATTATTACATTACCCTCCTGCAACTTTTCAGATGACACAGAGTCCATCTTCAACTATATTTCTTTTACATAACCAACTCTCCTAATAACATTGGCTACTATGCATTTCTAACGTTTAAATACCCTTTTACTATGTTTAAATGACATGTTCACAGCACAGGACGTCTTAAGTGCATATCTTGAATCTTAACAGAATTATACTGCTCACAGGTACTTCAAAAATTACAGGCTTAGAGAGGGATTTATTTAAAACTCCTGCTTGTAAAAGAAATCTGCTTATTTGATGTAAGCAGTCAAGAAAACGGCTTGTATCTTAAAAGCAGTTAAAAATAAATATTTAAGTTCTTTTTTTTTCTCACCTTAAATACACCATAGTGTGGATTTCATTTTGTTGTAGTTGGAAAAACTACCACAAGCAGTGTATGTAAATTATTTTTTGCTTCTTAAACTATGGGATGGTTTGACCAGGCAAATATTTAACTGGTTCAACAAGCTCTTTATTCGTTACAAGGAAGAGAATTTTTACATATAAAGTATCTTTTTTTAAGATTAAAAAAAACAAACATGTAGACATTAATATAAACTAAGCAGCTGGAAATTATTAGACAATGTTAGATTTCTGACAACAAAACACTGAAAACGTCTATTAAAAATAAACCTTTCGAATATAATGCCACTGCTGTTAGCACAGATCGTAACCAACAAGTAAAAAAATGACCTAGCCACAGGCTCTGAACACAAAATTATGATTGAAAGCGTGCTCCCATAGTGCATCAATCACAATTAACCCGAGACCACGGAGTTGATAACTAAGAACATTTAAAAAAGTGTTCTCTAAGCAAAGACAGTGGAAGGAAGATTACACGGAGCAGAAATGCAACGCTGACCCTCAGCAGACTGGGGTACTCAGTTGACTAGATTCACCTTATAAACGCACGGTTGGAAAAAGAAACAAGCACCACACCAAAGACACACGAGCTAACGTCGTCACAGCTTACAGTCACGTTATGGAGAAGGGGAGAAAAAGTGTTTTTAAACAAATTAACAGAAAATTCATCTCTGGAGTGGCACACAGTTGCTCCCAATAAAACATAAAGATGTGTCCAAATGCCATCTACACGCGTAAATCTTTCAGCCCATCTCAAGGGCGAAGAAAAGGAACGAAAAGTCACAGCAAGAATGGAGTGAAACCATGGGCGCTTACATCAGACATTAACCAGCAATTTCCAAGGCAAACAATTATCACGTCTTCAAAGTGCTCCTGGTACCACTCACAATTATTTTTAAAGCTCAGCACAGCATCCCCATTAAAACAGAGAAAAAGAAACCGTATTAGGATCCAATTTTCTGCCAGCCAGCTAATAAAGAAATGAATTCTTACTTACACTTCCAAAATTATGCAAAAAAATACAGTATGCACACATAAAATTGCACATAAAATACAGTTCTGAACTGAAGGGAAAATTGGATTTGAATTTTTAATATATATTTTTGTAAGTTGAGTCCATCCGTGCAACTTATAATTCTGGGAGTGGTTTTTTTCCTTTTTTTTTTTTCTGTCAGAAAAAATATTTCCAAGTAGTATTCCAGACATGTTGAGACTATGCAGAGTTCCTTCTTGTTCAAGAACGAGCCTGAACCACTTTTGAAAGAATGCTTCTAAATGTTCTTTTGGTCTCAACTTTTTTTTTGTTTGTTTGTTTGTTTGTTTTTTTTTGGACAAAATATTACAGCAAACAAATTGGTCCTAACTGTATTTACCTATGTCACATTCTTGAACAAAAAGATCAAATATTGGGGCAGACGGACATGTTTATGAGATTTATAAAATAGAACACATTGAGGATCTATGGTACTTAAATGGAAGAGAACATGGAGAAATAAGGAACAGGATTAGGAAAAAACAAATGGAATGACAGGATGAGGTGATTAAGTACAAACAGTTAAGAGAAACAACAGCATGGATGAGTTTGTTTTTTATTTAACTTTATGGTCAACACTTGTTGAGTTACACAGAAAAAAGCAGTCTGAACTTCCGTTAAGCCCCCAAACTGATCTGGTTTTAAAGGAATGCATGTAGGACTATAGCAAAGGGCAGAAGTGGAGGAAAATGGATTTTTCAGGAGACCCATCACAAGGAGAAACTAGGTAAGAAAACAGATACCTGATAAACAGTGCTTTGTGAACTAATCAGGGCAAATTTGCATTAATGAATTCACCAGAAGAAAACACTCTGTCATTCCCACCCATGTCAGGAAAGAATTATTTTTTCGTGTGGACGATTCTGCAGCACCGTAGGAAAAGGGGCACCGTTAAAGCTGACTGTTCTAATTAAGAAGCAGTTACACGTTCAGAGAGGGACCACTGCTCACCACCCACCAAAGCGAAACACAATTCTCAAGAGCCTATAAGGAGAGTCAGTGAATTATTCCCAATTGTGTGTGTGTGCATAAAATAAACGCTTCACCACCTTTATGCACTGGCAGCCCTTGATGTACAGGGGTTCCACTTTCAAAGATGTAATTTTCCGCAATTCATATTTATGGGATGTCGTAAGTTTCTCCTCGTGTTGCGATTACAGGATTTTCTGCAAACGCCACGTAACTTCTACGGCCCAGGCCCCCTTTCTCCCTTCTTTCGAGTGATAATGGGCAGATCTTCTTCACTGATGAAACTCCGACTTCCAAGAAACGAGGTGTGGCACACGTCGCCTGAGAATCACCGCGCACACGTTCTCCACTAACAGACGGCTTACTGCACCCAGCTTTCAAGGACCCGCCTTATAACAGTGACGTTCAAATCTTGGATTGTCAGATGACTTCACTCCAAGACTGTCCACCGAAGATGATTCTGGTGCAGAATACATTTTTCAAAAACAGGACTTGCCATCGGGTGAAGGGCTACTGACATACGCTCTTCTGAACTGTATATACTTTGGAAAAAAACGTGCAAACGAATGGGCTATCTTCATCAAGCTGACAGGCGGCTTCTGGGGGCCACCCCTTTGGTGCCGGGGTGTTCTGTCTGTGGGTGGATCACTTCTGTTCCTTCTGTGACTCACGAAACACAAGGCAAGGATGCAGGTGATGGACAAAGCCAAGGTGCTCTGTGGCCTTGGGGACTCAGCTGCCACCCGGGAGGCCCGTGGCCCATTTCAGAGGGCCTGGGATCGCGTCCTGCCTCTGCCTCTGCGGCAACTTCCCACTAGCGTGCCTAGGAGGCAGTAGGTTTTAGACCAAATCAGGTTCAGATGGAGCTCCTGGCTCCTGGCAGGCGCTTGGGGGAGTGAATCATCAGACAGAAGACTTCCTCTCCATGCCCACCCTCATTCCTTCCGCCTTGCAAATAAACAAATAACCCTCCTCTCCCCCTCTCCCCCCCAAAAAAAAATCTGGGGCCAGCGCTGTGGCACAGTGGGCTAAGCCCCTATTTGCAGTGCCATCATCCCATATGGGTGCCAGTTCGTGGCCCAGCTGTTCCTCTTCTGATTCTGCTCTGGCCTGGGAAAGCAGCGGAAGCTGGCCCAAATGCTTGAGCCCCTTTACCCACACTGGTGACCCAAAGGAAGCTCCTGGCTCCTGGCTTTGGACTGGCCCAGCACTGACCGTCGTGGCCGACTGGGGAGTGAACCAGCAGATGGAAGGTCTTTGTCTCTGTCTCTCCATCTATCTGTAACTCTGCCTCTCAAATACATATCTTTTTTTCTTTATAAAAAAAAAAAAAAAAAAAAAAAGGTAAGGCCCTAAGGTAAGACAGGATCTCAGAGATTTTTCTAGGTGGTTCTTGGGAAAACTCTCATAAGAAAGTCAAATTTCTGGCACTCCCTTGTCTGTTTTCCAGAGCTGCCTTAGAGCCAGACAAAAGGGCCATGTACCAAGCACAGAGGCCAGCCGACCCTGGCTACGTGAGCCAGACATGTGGAGATTATGCAGAGTTCCTTCTTGTTCAACCAGCGTGCGTGCAGGTGCTGTGATGTATCTGGGAAGGAGGTTCTCTCTCCTAGGTTCTGCTGGGTCCCCAAATCTTATGCCCCTGTACATGATATGCAGAGACTAAAATGTTATAACCGTTTTGGTTGACCTGCGCCATTGAGACACATTCTTTTAGTGAGAGAAACATTTGACGTGGAAGACATATCAGATCTCGGGAGGAACATTCTTCCTCAATGCAGTAACTACCACAGACGTATTCAGAGCAGGAGAGGAGAAAGTGATGGCTAACTTTATCCGGCCACGGTGCCCAGATTTTTGGTTGAACAGAACTCTGGATGTTTCTACATTTTGGATGAGAATAATGTTAAGACTGGCAGACTGTGCAAAGCAGGCTTCCTTCCAGGATGTGGCCTTGTCTAGCCTGTCAAAGGACTTGACCCAAACTGACCTCCCATGATCACCAAGAAATTCTACCTGAGGACCCTTTAAGTCTTCGTTTCTCTCTCTCCATGAAAAGGTGGCTGGATTTTTTTCCCACGGCTCTTCCACCCAATCGAGCTCTGCACGCTGATCAGGAAGGCCTCCAGGAAGCTCCCTGTCGTGATATCTGTGGTCACGTCTCACTCCGCATCCCATGGGACCCCTCGGCAGCATCTGTCACAGTCAATCACTCCGTCCTCCTTTGAAGTTCTGCATTCACTTGGCTCCCGGGGAAAAAAATCACACACATGCTTTTCCTCCTCCTCGACATGGAGTTCTTTTCTTACCCATTGCTAGGCTCATCCCCCTGGGGATCTCATCCAGCTTCATGGCTTCCAGTGTGGTCTATCGTGGATGATGCCCAAGTTGACGGCCTGAACTCAAGGGCTGTCTGCCCATCTGCCTAGCTGACATTTCCATTTAGGTCTCCCTCACACTGTGTCTGTCCCACACAGAATATCTAAACTTCCTCCACCCCACCCCCTTAGTCTCTGCCATCTCAGTAAATGGGAGCTCCATTCTTGCAGCTTCTAACTCCAAATACTGTCTACACCATCGTGATACTCCTATTTGTCTGAAAATACTGTCAGTGCTACCTTCAAAATCTATCTAGGGTCAGCATTGTAGCACAGTAGGTTTAGCTTCTGCCTACAGTGCTGTCATCCCATATGGGTGCTGGTTCAAGTCCCAGATGCTCCACTTCCAATCCAGCTCTCTGCTATGGCCTGGGAAAGCAGCAGAAGATGGCCCAAGTCCTTGGGCCTCTGCACCCATCTGGGAGACCTGGAGGAAGCTCTTGGATTGGATCGGCCCAGCTCTGGCAGTGGCAGCCATTTGGGGAGTGAACCAGCAAATAGAAGACCTCTCTGTAACTGTGCCTCTCAAATAATTAACTAAAAAAAACAAAACAAAACATAAAACTACATCTGGGGACTGATGCCACTGAGACTCAGGAGTTCTCTGCCGCTGCCCTCGCTCCCTTACACTGTTCTCAGCACGTGAACCCACGTTAGCCTTAAACATCGGCCAGGTCAAGTCAGAGCTCCGCCCAGGATCCTTCAAAGAGTTCCTGTTCCACACAAAAGAAGAGCCCCACTCCTTCCGGCCAGAACCATTCTGTTACCCTGACAACCTCAATTCTGATCACCCCCACCCTTGTCCACCCTACCTGACCACACTGGTCTCCCTGGTGATCCTGTCGCTGCCTGGAATGCTTAAGCCCACACAGCTGCCTGCAGGCTCTTGTTCACATGGGACCTCAGGGAGGCTTTCTTGAACCAGCCTATTTAAATATGAGAGTGCAAGGATGTTGCTATGGTAACTCTGGTGCCCAGTACAGTGTCTGGAATACAAGAGGCAGTCAGTAGATGCATACTTTTTTTTTTGTAAAACTTACTTTTAAATAAGAAAAAACTTACTTTTACAATAACTTACGAGCAAGTTATACTCTGTAAATACCAGTGACAACTACCAACCGGGGCTGATCTGCTTGTCTCTTGAGGGAAGACACGGGAAGGGCATTCCTGCCTTAGGCTGCCTCACAGGCAACGTTCCAGTGGGTGGCAGGCTGTGTAAGGGTGAGGATGTGTGCTGGGATGTGTGCTGGTTAAGTGACTCTGCTGCTCTGCACCCACCATGGAGGGCACTCACGAAAGCTCCCATGTCCCAGCAATCGTCTCTGGGGATCACTGTGCTGTATGAGACCACTTGGTGACCAAATGGTCGTTATGTAGGCACTGTGTTCGACTTCTCAAACAGCTTATTAAACACAGCCATATAACAAACTGCTGACATCCTGTTACATGTTGAGCAAACAGTAATTTCCTATGTTTCCACCCTTGCTAAAAACATGTTTTATAATAAATTTTATATGAATAAAAATATTTGACTATATATAATTTTGTATGAATTTCAGCATTACTTTGAATGATTCACAGATTTGGCTGGGTACAACGTAAAATATCTACATGCCGTGAAATCTGGCACAGCAAAAGCTAAAACATAGCAAAAGATGTGAAGAAAATGTAGGTAACAAAGGATTAATTTTTATAACCCAGAAAGAGCTCATCAAATTAATGGGAGATTGATAAAGAACTTGAGCAGCAAAAAGGGCAACAATATAGCTATTCAAGAGGCAAAAAAAAAGGGGGGGGGGATTGCTAAACCTTCACAGAATTGCCCAAAGTCACAGCAGAAGAGGGTATTGCAAAAAGTTCAAGGAGGGGCCAGTACTTGGCACAGATTAAGCCTCTGCCTGTGGCACCAGCATCCCACATGGGCGCTGGTTCGAGACCTGGTTGTTCAGCTTCCAATCCAGCTCCCTGCTAGCAGATCCGGAAGAAGCTACTGGCTCCTGGCTTCAGATCAGCCCTGCTCTGGCCATTTGTGGAGTGAACCAGAGGATGGAAGACCTCTCTGTCTCCCTCTCTCTGTCTGTAACTCTGCTTCACAAATAGATAAATAAAATCTTAAAAAAAATAAAATAAAATAAAAAATGTCTACGGAGGGGCTAGCATTGTGGTATTGTGGGTTAAGCCACCGCATGCTAAGTGAGCATTGCACAATCTACTAGAACCCAGGTTGAGTCCTGGCTGCTGCACTTCCAATCCAGTTCTCTGATTTTTGCACCTGCAAAAAAGGACTTGGGCACCTGCCCCACACATGAGAGACCTGGATGGAGTCCGTGGCTCCTGGCTTCAGCCTGGCCTGTCCCTTGTTGTTGTGGGCATTTGGGGAGTGAACCAAATAAACCTCAAATAAAACTCAAATAAAAAAATAAATGATTTTTTAAAAAAGAAGTTCATGTAAAAATGGAATTAATTTTGTTCTGTTGTAAAAAAACAAAAACAAAAACACTGAAGTCCATGCAGAGTTTCTCTCCATAATATGCATTTTCCATGAGCTTCTGGGAGCCCGCTCTATTTTAGGGTGTTTAATAAACATACACTGTTACCACAAAACAATCTTGCCATTTCTGTTAGTGTGATAAACTATGAGGCTGCATTTCAACACACGTAAGACCTGCAGGTGTTATCAGAATTTGCCTTTTCTGGGGAAAACCAGAAACCTCCAAGATAATCAATTGGTGCAATCTCTTTGTAATGAAGCAATTCTTCAAGAATTTAAATACTGTAATGTCTTATGATCAAACCTGCCTGTTCCACAAAGAACCAACTTCTAATCTTTGGTTGTCAGTTGAAGCATTTTCTTAAAATAAGAAACACTTTGAGTTTATGTGTCCTATGATGTCACTTGTAAAGGAAATATTCTTTTTAAACAAAGTCTTTTCTGTGTGCACTCCCTTCTTAAGCTATCTTCCTAGGTCCCCTTACGTTATGGCATCTACAGGAAATTCTAGGTGCACAGACCTCATGGTGCGCAGGTTAGAGCAAGTCTTCAGACATGAAAGAAAGGGTTTCAGGACAAGTGTGCATTAAAAACCCCAGGGCCACACTTCTGCCTTTGCCACAGTAAAGTGTGGAAGAGACACTTACCATGCCTGCGACCCAGAGCTGAATGGAGAGAACAGCTGTGCTGGCAGCCAGAGCCTGATTCAAGAGTCAGGCTGGAGAAGTCCAAGTTGCAAACAGTGTTAACATGAGGAATCTTCAAAAAGTCCATGGAAAATGTCTACTATGAAACTATGCATGGCTTTCTATATTTTCTTGTTTTGCATCAGAATTAAAAAAAAATATTTGAAAGGCAGAGTTACAGAAAGAGAGTAAGAGAGAGAAATCGTCCATCTATTGGTTCACTCCCCAAATGCCTTCAACGGCCAGGGCTGGACCAGGTGGAAGCCAGGAGCCCGGAGCTCCATCCAGGCTTCCCACATGGGTGCAGAGACCCAAGTACTTGGTCCACCTTCTGTTGCCTTCCCAGGGACGTTAGCAGGAAGAAGAGTGGAACACCCAGGACTCAAACTGGCATTCCGCTAGTGTTGTGTTTAACCCACTGTGCACCATGCTGGCCCTAAACTTACCTATTGCTTCCACTTTCTGGAAGCACCCTCATGCATTCCGCACAACATTCAACCCTTGAGCAGCTTTGTTGTCCCATTTGTCATTGAGTGCCTGGGCGAACTTCCTCAAGGTTGCGTGTAGAGATGCAAATACATGCTAGTGGGAGATCCTGCCTCAACATGGCTAAGATGACAAGGGCTGGGGGACGGGTGTGGGGTGGGGTGGGCTGCAGAGTTCATGCCCCATTCACGGGCCTGGGGGTAGCTCAGCTCTAGCTACTTAGCTTCATCAGGAACTGCAGGCCTCACTGACTCAAATCTTCCTTTCTGCCAAAGGAGCCAGAAATCTTTATAGGCAATCTGGGTGCAAAAATCGGGCAGAAAACTGTAAGAGAGGAGTCCATTCCTTAGCTTGCCATTGAAGGTCTTACATTACCAAGCAGCCAAACTGAATTTCTAGTCCCATCACCTACATATTCCCCAAGGTTAACCACGTCTGGCGCTCTGCACCTCTCACCCCTTCCCACACTGTCACTTCTGCCTCTCTCCTTGGCTGCTACCTAGATACCCACCTGAGTGACGGTCCAGCACTGGTGTCCAGTCTTGTGGGGCCAAGTGCCTGCCTGCTCCAGCTGGGGTATCAGCCCCTCTCTGGTCACAGCATTTTCTACAGCACTCATCAGACACTGCTTTGTGTGACAGCTATCCATCCACTCGGTGTGAATCCCATCATCAGGCAACGAATGGTCAAAGGCCTGAGGGTCAGTGGTTCTTGACCTCTTAGAGGAACAGATGCGTGCACTGATGGCCATGCATCTCATCATGTCCTCCCACACGGTGAGGCTTGCTCTTGCCCACGGGAATCAACAGCTGAGCCCAATCACAGGCTGCAAAGCTCCACCATGCTGACCCAGACCAGCAGATCTGCGAAAGGACCACGGAGTCCTGAAGACAAACAGGTTGCTGTTTTAAGCTATTCAGTTTCCAGGCACTAAGGGGAGATGGAATATTTGGTGTACTGTACTCTTCTGAAATGAGTAAATTTTCTTTTTGTACTTAATACCATTGGTTGAACTTCTTATCTAATTTAGAATTATTATTAGGTGTTTAAATCCATTGAACATAGACCCCAGTAAAAATACAAGTGGGAATAAGAGACGGAGGAGCTGTACAGTTAGGCACACAGTTCCACGAACTTACCCCTAAGGGTAAAGCTAAAACTTGCCATGGGCTCCAAATCTCATTAAGCTGGGTGGTACTAACACCATCTTAAATGTTAAAGTGATCATATTAAAGTGTGTAACTGATCATAGACATCGGATTAAGTGTCAATGGGATCACATATATAAGACCAAAATGTCTGGTAACAACAGATAGAATTAAAAAGGGGAAAACGGGCTGGTGCCGCAGCTCACTAGGCTAATCCTCCGCCTGTGGTGCTGGCACACTGGGTTCTAGTCCCGGTCGGGGCAGCGGATTCTAGTCCCGGTTGCTCCTCTTCCAGTCCAGCTCTCTGCTGTGGCCCAGGAGTGCAGTGGAGGATGGTCCAGGTCCTTGGGCCCTGCACCTGCATGGGAGACCAGGAGGAAGCACCTGGCTCCTGGCTTTGGATCGGCACAGCGTGCCGGCTGTAACAGCCATTTGGGGGGTGAAACAATGGAAGGAAGACCTTTCTCTCTGTCTCTCTCTCTCACTGTCTCACTCTGCCTGTCAAAAAAAAGGGGGGGGGGGAATGATCCAGCATAGGAAGCAGGCCATACAGCAGACTCACAGAATGACAAATGCCCTAAACAGCACTCTGACCTCAGAATCAGCCCTTGAGGCATTTGGATTTGGCTGAAAAGCCCAGGAGAGCATTTCAGGCATGGAAAGCTGAGACACTCGTAAAAAAATGATCTATTTGAAGGATCTCTGTGAGTGAGATCCCAGTAGAAAGAAGGGGCTATCAAAGAAGGAGATACCTTTCTCTGAAGGGAGGAGAGAACTTCCATTTTGCTATGGCCCTGTCTAAATAATGTCAGAGTTTGTGGATTCAAAAAGCTTCCATAGCCTTGGCAGCTCATGACAAGAGCCTCGGGTGATCACTGACATCATACAAAAGAGTGTCAACTGTTAAATCAATAGGAGTCACTGTGCACTTACTCCCCATGTAGGATCTCTGACCTTAATGAGTTGTACTATGAGAATTAATGGTAAAACTTGTCTTCAAACAGTACTTTATACTTTGTGTGTCTGTGTGGGTGCAAACTGTTGAAATCTTTACTTAGAGTTGGTCTTCTGTATATAAAGGTAATTAAAAATGAATCTTTTTTTTTTTTTTGACAGGCAGAGTGGACAGTGAGAGAGAAAGGTCTTCCTTTGCAATTGGTTCACCCTCCAATGGCCGCCGCGGCCGGCATGCTATGGCCAGCGCACCGCGCTGATCTGAAGCCAGGAGCCAGGTGCTTCTCCTGGTCTCCCATGGGGTGTAGGGCCCAAGCACTTGGGCCATCCTCCACTGCACTCTTGGGCCACAGCAGAGAGCTGGACTGGAAGAGGGGCAACCGGGACAGAATCCGGTGCCCCGACCGGGACTAGAACCCGGTGTGCCGGCGCTGCAGGTGGAGGATTAGCCTACTGAGCCACAGTGCCAGCCTAAAAATGAATCTTAATGAAGAGTGGCACAGTGGGTTAAAGCCCCGGCCTGCAGTGCTGGCATCTCATATGGATGCCAGTTCTAGTCCCAGCTGCTCCACTTCTAATCCAGCTCCCTGTTAATGTGCCTGGGAAAGCAGTGGAAGATGGTCCAAAATGTCTGTCTCCCTTTCTCTCTGTAACTCTAACATTCAAATAAATAAAATTAAAAAAAAAAAATAGAACCAAAAAATTATCAAAGATGAAGTTATTTAGAAGCTTTGAACATCACAATGCACTAGATGAGTCAGAAAAGGCCATATGCTATTAATCGAGTTGTTACTTAGCACCAATGGGATGCTTTTCCTTACTCTAGCCAAAATTATTTACAACAGTTAACAAAGAAGTAGCATCCAGTGCATTTCTAGAATGATCCTGAAAGCCCCAGCTGCTTCCCCTGTGGGCTCTCAGAGCATGCTTCTAAGAGGTGCTCGTTTACAACAAAATAACACCACGCCTTTGAAGAGAGCAAGAAATCCTCCCCCAAGGCCGACTGCTCACCTAGGTAGGTTCCGCTGCTGTGCCCAGGGAACGTGGCATCTTCCGGAGTGGGTGCAAAGCGCACAGAACAGAAGCCGAGAAATAAAGCACAGTACAGTTAGGAGCCCGGCCACAGGTGCTAAACACACAGCACGCACAGCAAATCACATCACGCACAGCAGAGCACAGCCATCCACGCCGTCACTCCCAGATGTAAGACTTTCCGTTTCACATCTGAGTCTGAAGTCAACCACGCAAGGCTGCTTTGATTTGAGTTTCAGTGTCTCCAGGGGTTCCTGGAGGTGCCTCCCAGGAAACTACAAGAGATTCTTCTCTGAAATGGTACTCCTTGCCCGACTAAGACAAGGACAACACTAGATGCCCAAAATAACCCGACTGCTCTATGTGAGGCTCTCTGATAACACTGAAATGCTGCTCCACTACTCCGGCCCAAGGGGACAGACACAGGCTTAAGATCCAAACACTCCCCTCTTGTGGACAGGAGGGACGGGGGATGCCTGTGCTGGGGAGCGGATCACGGGTAAGGTAAGGTCTGGACTGTGCTCCCAAGTAGAGCCGGGAAAAGCATTTCTGAAAGTGGATGATACGGATTCTCAGAATTAAACGACTCCTGGGCTATTCAGAGCTTGCAAACTGAATGAAGTGGTGCCGTGCTGGGTCCTCATATCTACCCACCTGGGCTAAGAACACGACTGAGCAGAAACCAGTGGGTGCAGGAGATGCTACTGGCTTCCGTATGTATGAACACCACTGCTCTCCTCACCTTCATTTGAGAGTGTTGGCAGGGATTAAAACACTAAAACACCCTGTTCTATTTCAGATCACATTCTGTGTTTCTGCTACATGGAGAGAGGGAAAAAAAAAAAAAAAAAAGGAAATGCAGGTTTCTTTCTGAGACAGAATCCAACCTCACACTCTGGTACTGAAATGCCAGGGTGGGAGTGGGATGTACAATGGAGTTGTTTTACAACTGGCTTGCTAGCTTCAATCTGATCCCACACATAGGTGCACTAAATAAAATGACCAGGCTATGTCGGGCAGTTTTTATACATGTACCTTTAATTTCCTCTGAGAAGCACAAAGGGAACAAGAAAGGAAATGATTAAATGTGCAGAAAATACAATTAAAGGAGGAAGATGAAACAAGAAGAAAGAAACAAAATCTACCTACCACACTCAACAGTTTCCTCATCTTAGAAAAGCCAAAGGGGAGGAAAAAAAAATGAATTTCAAAATTATTAGGCAATAAATAAACAGAATTTGTGAGCCACACTTCAGACTGCACTGCACCCTTGCTTTATGAAACACGTAAATACTTTCAAGAAGGCAAAATGTTCATGGAAATTAAACAACCAAGTGGGATTAACTGACCAGAAGAAAAGGGAAAAAGCTTCGGCACTTTTGAAAATAATACCTTCAAAGAGGAAACGATATTTATTTTCATAGGATAAGTCCATTTGTAAGTTAATCTGTTCAAGACTTTGAAGACATTTTAGAAAAATGGTGAAATGGATTTTTTTTTAGATGCAATACATTTCATCCTTCAAACGTGTCTACCTTTCCTTAAATGGAACAACAGCCTAACAACGATCAATGTTTTACGCGTAGCCAGTGAGGTCGGGCAGAACCCGTGCTTTTCATTCTGCTCACAGGATGATGAAAGGTACGTGAAAAAAGTAATCCTAAGTGTGTCTGCAATCGCTAAGAAGATAGCAAAGAAGACAGCAAAATCTACAATTTAAGTCTGACTTAGGATTCTCACCTTCAGGAAGGATGGGTAAAATCCTGGCCTAAAGAAGACCTTGAGCCCAGGGGAGCTTATCTCAATACGAGGCCTGCAGAGTGGACAGGAGACACCAGGGGAGTCCCCCTGCTCGTCTCACTCTGAGCTGGAAACCACAGCCAAAGGCTCTGCAGGGAGAGTGGATTCCACTTGTGTCCACTTTTCAAATACTTAGGGGGCCTCAAACTGAGCCGGTTCTATGGTTCTATTTGAGCAGACCATTTTCACCCAGGCTCACAGTCTGAGCCAACCACATTGTCATTCCATTTACGGCCATCTCTTAATACCTGTCCGTGTCATCAGCACCTACAACAAATGATTGTGAAACAAAGAAGCAACCGTGTGATGCTGGGCCGGCCAGGCCTGGCACCCCAGTAACAACGCCAGCAGAGCTAAGACTGAATAGCCCGTGCCCGGTGACGAAGCAGACAGCTGTACCCGGTGCAAGTCTTCTGGCGAGAACAGACCGAACAAATAGTACTGCAGTACTGCAGTACTGTGCCGCCCCTGGTTAAGAACTCGGTGCTGTGGAAATCAGATGATGGTAGCCATGTTGTGAGAACAAAACAAAACAAAACCTAACACTCCAGCACCAACTCACAATAAAAATAAACACTGCTTAATTTATATTACACATTGTATATTTCATATTCTAATAAAAGGTCATGAGTACAGTGGCTAAATTCTGGAGAGAAGATTTCTCCATACAATTTTTAGCTAGGAAGCATATGGAGTTTTTTTCCACAATAAAAACACATGCATGTATCCAGTAGCAAGTATCAGGCTTAATGGACCCTGGATAGGAAAAGCAAGTGAACAGATTTCCTTAGACAGGCAAGTTAAAAAAAAAAAGAGGAAAGATTCTAAAAGATGGCTCTCAGAAAAGAGTTGCGATAATTACACAGCTGTTACCATAGGCAAGGCATGGTTCTAGAAATGCAAAAACTCATTTAATTTGCCAACTGAGGTCAGTACTGTTATTCCGTTTTATAGATGGGAGGGCACTCGTTAAGTGGCAAACCAGGGGTCTGGATCCACATAACTCCGGCTGCTCCGAAGCCCTTGTGTCCGACCGCAATGCACACTATCACACCACAATCACTTTTCGACCACAAGCTTTGGGCCAGCACATACAAAGTCTCGGGAGAGGTTTCTTCCTGACTCCTGCCCAGTGCCCTCACCCTCTGCCTCTCCCCGTAGCCTCAACACCCCAAGTGCGTCCCCCCACAGCGGGACCTGGGAGGGACCAGCTCCTCCCAGCACCACCGGGCATCCACCTTCCACTATCCTCAAGTGCGGATGAGCAGGAGAGGAAAACTGCCAAAAGTCCCAGGGGCGAGGCCAATAGGAACACACAGACATCAGTCTGCCGTCTCCAGAGAACGGACTGGAAACATGCTGTGAACAGCCGTGTCCACCTGTGCACAGCAGGGCAGCACTCTGAGCTGGGTGCAGCGACGCCCATCCACTGGAGAACCTGCCGTGTCTGCCATGGGGGACCATCACTCACAGCGGCCGGGCTGGCTCGCTGCACCCCCCACCTACAGCTCCCCTAAAAGTCTGCAACAAGCCATCCCACAGACCAAAGTCTCAACCGTCAATCAACTCGCTCTTTCCTGCGTGGCTTTGGGTCTCTGCATCAGGCTGTCTCAGTGCCTCTCCCCTGGGGGCTATCTCAGGAGCAACCCTCCGGACAAGCAGAGAGAAACCATTTCATGGCGAGTGTTAAGGATCCGCCAGGTCTTCAGCGCAACCAGCTCCAGGTACAGGCGACGGGGATGTGAAACCAACAGCCGAGTTCTTCTGCGCCTCCTTCCACACCAACGCTGCACTCTGGCTTCTCTCCAACAGCCTCGGTGAGTACTGCAGGTGCTCTGTAAGCCCTCGTGTGTTTCTGTTTACACAAAGCGCCACCAACATTAAGGCGGTTGACCAGGTTTTCAACAGGCAAACCTGCCGTCACCACATGTTTCGGCATTAACGTGTCGTGTGAAAGCATTCCAGTACCTGGGATGTCAGAGCAAGGAGGGCGCTCCACTTCAAAGCTCTATGACAACAACCTGTAGCACAGTGTGATGTTCGCATTCCTAAATGCTTCCCCCCTCGAAAACACCGGGACGGGGCACAGCAAATCTATTCTGTGGCTCAGTGTTTGAGCTGTTTGATTGGCAGACTGTGATCTTCAACCCACAATGTACTTTGTCTTGGAACCAATCAGATGATCAGAAAGGCTACCTTTTGGCTCTGGTGAATTGCTGTGATGATAATCACGACTGGCTAAGGCAAATTCACCAGTAAAATATTTTTTTCAAAATACTGTGCATTTTTTTGCTTCTCTTTTATGAAAAGAATTTTATGAGAGACACTTTGCAAAAGAAAAATTTTAAATGACAACCATCCAGTCTGCCATGTTAGAAATGTTCCAATTTCTAATTTCTAAATATTTTTGAGATCCCCAAAGAAGGAAACAAAGCACGGACAGTAAAAATCATACTTGAATGTTCTAAGTAAGATATGCTCCAGGACCAAGAAGAGCCTTCTCTCCATTCCTTTTTTTTTTTTTTTTTGACAGGCTGAGTTAGACAGTGAGAGAGAGAGTGAGTGAGTGAGAGAGAGAGAGAGAGAGAGAGAGAGAGAGAAAGGTCATCCTTTTTCCATTGGTTCACCCTCCAATGGCCGCTGCGGCTGGAGCACCGTGCTGCACCGATCCGAAGCCAGGAGCCAGGTGCTTCCTCCTGGTTTCCCATGGGGTGCAGGACCCAACCACTTGGGCCATCCTCCACTGCACTCCCGAGCCACAGCAGAGAGCTGGCCTGGAAGAGGGGCAACCGGGACAGAATCCAGCGCCCCAACCGGGACTAGAACCCGGTGTGCCAGTGCCACAGGAAGAGGATTAGCCTAGTGAGCCATGGCGCTGGCCCTCTCCATCCATTCTGAAGTTACCGATACTGCATTTGAATATAAATAATAGCCTAAAAAAGTTAATGCTTATGTCACTAGACAGATAATTCTTAACCTGTACATTCAGATTTCAAATAAAGAAATACATATTTCTTTCTTAAAGACAAATATGAAATTGCTTCTATACATACTTCTAAATGGCAAAAAAGGAAAACTTCTTTAAACTTTATCAACAGGAGAAATGCAAACTACCAAGAGAAACGACTCTACCATGCTGGTTGAGATGTGAGATCTGGCCTTACTCATTTCCAGAACTCATAAACTGCATCTTTTATGGAATTATCCTAAAGGTGGTCACAGTGGAGAAAACCCACAAGAGAGGTAGCCCTGCAGCCCTGTCTGCAGCCCTCACGCAGCTCCTCCTGGGGGAAACCTATCATCAGACGAATGAGGGAGAGAAAGAAAAGTTCAAAGTCCTCCTCCTGCAAAGTTCTTTGTTAGATAACCAACTGCTCCAAAAAATAATATATACCCAAGGAAGAGGAATAAGATCCTAGGTTAGGCTTCTAAGAGTGAAGAATATTTTCATTTTATTAGAGTTGGTGTTTGTGTGTTTAGGGAAGTTTGACTTTTAAGGGCACTATTTGGTTTGCAAAGCTTGTTTTGTATGAGATGCACTAAGATTCTCAAGGACAGGAAAGAAGCCAACAGTGAGCTGCATCCATTCTTGGAGCTGCATCCATTCTGTAACAGCACGGATTTTTTTAAAGCCTAGAGGCTGTTGCACATCATGGCTCCCAATGGCCAGGGCCCAGAGCTGCAGCACAAACCCAGACTACAAGATGACAAGGCTGGGACTGGCCATTCTTTGACTTCTATGCTGATATAACTGCACCCCTTTACTTACAGAATCAGCTTCCATGAAATTTTTCTCTGTGCAAACTCCACTTATGATAACATATCACGAAGCAAATAGTCAACTCAAGGTAATGCAAGCAGTCACTTAGTGAACAAATTAATCATCTCATTTGACACAATATTATATAACTAAATTCATCCCTCCTTCCAAATCTCATCCATTACAATATCTTCCTGGGTGGATCTTACAATAACTTCCTGGGTGGAAACTTGTAGAACTTTTGACTATATTTTCCCCATAAAGTTATAAATACCAACACAACAGTATTATTTTTTAAGAAATTTTATGTTAGGGGCCGGTGCTGTGGCGCTGTAGGTTAAAGCCCTGGCCTGAAGCGCAGGCATCCCATGTGGGCGCCGGATCTAGTCCCGGCTGCTCCTCTTCCAGTTCAGCTCTCTGCTATGGGCTGGGAAAGCAGTAGAAGATGCCCCAAGTCCTTGGGCCCCTGCACACGCATGGGAGACCCAGAAGAGGCTCCTGGCTCCTGGCTCCTGGCTTTGGATCAGCGCAGCTCCAGCCCTTGCAGCCATCTGGGGAGTGAACCAGCAGATGGAGGACCTCTCTCTCTGCTTCTGCCTCTCTG
Source organism: Sylvilagus floridanus (assembly GCA_949820135.1). Taxonomy (NCBI): domain Eukaryota; kingdom Metazoa; phylum Chordata; class Mammalia; order Lagomorpha; family Leporidae; genus Sylvilagus; species Sylvilagus floridanus. Next base: position 16,860,376 of record OX463240.1, on the reverse strand, counting down.
TAACTCTTTCAAATAAATTAAAAAAAAAAAAATTAAAAAAAAAAAAAGAAATTTTATGTTAAGTCTAAAACTTCTTAAAACCTAGCCTATGAATTAGCATTCAAGGTCACAAAAATAAATGATTTTATACCAACTCCCTGTTTTTCTTTAGAGCGTTAGTCTGTAATTTAGCAAAGCACATGATAACATGAACTTCCTATTCCAAGATCCTAAGTGCCAAATGTTGAAATCCAGGTGACCTTTATGAGATTTAGTTTATATATAAAGGTTTAGTTTTTTAAATATATAAAATATATACGTATTATATTTTATATGAATATGTAAAAAGAACCACTGTCAAACACACAGGTTAAAGTGCTTTAAAATGGCATTCGTATGTTCAGAACTAATCCCAATGACTTTTGCATAACTCTTAAGTTTAGGAGATAACAGTCAAAGAAATTTCAACTGAAATTCCAGCTCTTTGGGGGTTACAGAACACCAGTTTTCTATCATTTTTATGCAACTCTGCTGTCTCTCTGAACAAGTCCAAATTTACTACGCACACGTGATTCACTTGGATAATCTTGACCAGATTTAGCTGAAAATAAATAACATCATATATGTAGGAGAACGAATACTGCATCTCTCAATGAGTTTAAATGCAGTTGCAACAAAAGACAGGGACACAGAAGAGGAAGGAAGGAAAGAGGACGGTGACCAGGAATGACTTCTGAATGGTACTGAAGAGGCAGGGGGCATTTCAGTAAAGATCAATCCTGGAATACACACCCCACAGGTGCAAATATTAAGATATTGACACGACAAGGATATGAGGCAAATCGACAGACCCAAGGCGTCCATCACAGTTCATGTCTCTACACACAAACCCCTTCCCACATTCATACGCCTCTACCGAAAAGCCAATCCACTTGAATTCTTTCAAGGGACACACATGCACATTGATCCAAAACTTGAAGCAGACGGAAAATCACACTTATACTACATTATACACTCCTAAGTGGCTTAGGGTCCTAAGCCTCAGGTCCAAGAACCTTCTCACTTTCACTCCAGTGGTCAAGTTTCCCCAGTTGGAGGCCACGTGTACCAAGCACACTAGGAAGGAACGCGGTGGGCCCCCAGTTCAATGCTGGCTCCAAGCGGAAGGCAGGTGGACTTCGCAAGGCTCCCTCTAGCTGCAGGGGCTGCCGGTGGCGAGCCACCCCACTCATAAACCACGTGAGGCTCAATGCTGAGCCTCCTCACGTCTCCAAAGCCCCCTGGCTCGTGACAAGTGTTTTTCCCGTCTGCTCAGACTTAACGCAGCAAGAACCAGCAGGCTTTTGCATCAGTGCCGTGGTTTAAATACTCGCTTGCTGGGAGATTTATTCTCGGCTGCAGTTTGGCTGTCTTTCTAATGTGATTCCTGGGCTCTACGCGTCTACACGCTGACAGAAAGAACAGGAGATGTGAAGAAAAAAAAATACAACAATACTAAAAACAGATGTTGGTGTAAAATCCCAGGGCCGTTTATTGGCTTATTTCACTTTTTAATGTATAATTTCCACGCTTAGAACAAAGAGCTTTAAAAAAAATACTCTTAAAGACCTAGACGCATGAAACACTTAAGGGAGGTGAGTTTACAGGACGAGCACTTGAGAGAGTGTGGACGTGGAAACTCACAAAGCCGCAAGAGGCCTACATTGGTAAACTGGACGGAAATGCACCCACATCCAGGCGGTGCCACTCAGACATCCAACACCGCCTCTTTCTTGCGCATTTTCTTTCTATCTACTCTGGCAATGACTCTGAACAGATGGGCAAAAGGTCACAGTTACAATGATTTGTGGATAAGCAAGGAAGATCCTGCCCAAGTCTGCTAGTTTGGGAGAAAGAAAAAGACTTGTACTTAAGGCCCTGGGAGTATTCACCAAAATACCCAGGTCTGGAAGTCAGAGAGAGCAGCGGGGGCTCGTGGTTTTCTTAAAGAGTGAATCACGGCTGATTATAAAGCACCCGCTCATCTGCCTTCCGCGGACTGACAGGCAAACTCCTCGTGGGACTTTCATATTTGCTTGGTTCCTGAGCAGTCCTGACCAAGAACTACTGCAAGGCAACATGGCCCCTCGGTCTTCCCTAGGCACCTGCTTTAAAGAGTCATGCAAAAATAAAAACCAAAAAATAGACAGCAGGACTTGGCTCCTCTGTCTCCTTATGAACCAACTTACATGATTTCCTGCTGGAGACTTTCAAGGGCTGAACTAATATCTCTGCTCGTCTCAGGGCCAACCTCCTGGAAGAAAGAAGGTGGATACGCCGATCAATTTTCAGCGCAGGGCAGAAGTTAACACAGCACCAGAATATTGAAAGTCTTAAGGGCAGAAAAAAACAAAACCCTGGAAGTCAGGGTGAACATGAACACAATTCCAGTTATTCCAGTTCAGACCTAAATCTTCCACTGTCAAATCTGTGTAAATTATCTCCTCTAACTGCTCCACCCACCCCACCCCACCCCCACCCCCACCCCACACACAGCAGCGACACTGCAGACAGCAATGTGCTGTTTTCTGTTTGCTTCGATAATACAAAAGCCAGGGTACCCTGGTCCTGTGCTATTATTTTTGGACATCATTCATCCCTGCTCAGACAAAACAGAAATCTAAACTCAAGGGATAAAGCCTTCGCAGGGTGATTTGTACCCACACTCCGGGGCAGGGGTGTTCTGTAGGAAACCAGGGGTCAGCTGAGGAGGGGCTACTGCCGTGCACCTGTGCCTCACCTTTCCTGGAAATGCTTGGAGGGAATGAGGCCCGCCCTGGGGTTGGCGTCGCCTTCATGCTTCGCCTGCCACCACGTCGGGTCGTCCTGGCTCATGATCTGCAGGATGTCTCCCTTTCTGAACGCGAGTCCGGCTTCCTTACACGGGATCGCCTTGTCCTCCATGGGATCGTAGTCAAAGAGGGCCTTGATGAACATCTGGGAGAGATGTGGCAACAGTCTGTCTTCTGAGAGTCGACCGTGGACACTTCCACAAGCTGCGATGCCAAGCCGGCAGTCCCAGAGCGGCTGCGTGTCACTCGGGGAGCCGCGGCTTCGCCCACCCCCGACCACACATGTTTTGAAAGAACTGATTACCTTGCCTTCTTTGGCTGGTGTCTCCTCCTTGATGCTGGGAATGATCTTAAACGTGATGGCTCCCTCGGACTGGGCCTGGTAGCAGACAAAAGAGTGTTGTGAGAAGACAAGAATCAGGGAAAGCTGAGATCAAACACCCAGAAAGCGAAAAGTATTGGAAAATTGGAGTTTCCCATCTTAGATGGACCAAATGGAGGACATTTGGGGATAGAAATTCCTGAAACGTAAGAAAGTTCTGAGGTTTGCTAAATGAGCCATAAAAACAAAACCACTTGGTCTACTTCTACTACTTTTAAGATGTCAATGAACATATCAGCATCTTTGTCACACTACCTCAAAAGAGAAACACGAAAGAACAGTGCCTTAGATAAACACATTAAATTACCAAAACAAGGCACAAGTGTCAGCATTCATGTCATTTGACATAAAATACCCAAACTGTCAGCAGTCCATCCCTAAACACACGATTCTACCAGTGGTGATGCTCATCAAAGAAAACTAGGAATAACGGCCCCATCTGGCTGGCACCGAGGCATAGCAGGTAAAACTGCTGCCCACAATGCCAGCATCTCATATGGGCACCAGTTCCTGTCCCAGCTGCTCTGCTTCCAATCCAGCTCCCGGCTAACGGCCTGGAAAAGGAGTGGAAGATGGCCTAAGTGTTTGGGAGCCTGCACCCACGTGGGAGACCAGATGATCCTGGCTTCCGCCTGGTCTAGCCCTGGCTATTAGGGCCATTTGGGGTGTGAACCAGCAGATGGAAGACCTTTCTCCCCCCCCCTCTGTCACTCTTTCAAAATAATTAAATAAGTCTATTTTATTTTTTAAAGAACAGTCCTATCAATGAGATTCTGGGCAGTGAATAAAATATCAAAAATAGATTAATTAAAGGACAAAAAACACAGAATGTCTATGCTGATTTAATTAAAACAAGCAATATCACCCCCCCCCCCAAATCTTCACTATTTCAGATAAGGGTAAGTGTAATCTTAAATACTCTCCAGTCATTCTCTATTTCTCTTTTTAGCATTTATAGTAGCCATATTAAAGTATGAATGCAATGATTTCTGATTACCTGTTTATTCCTGCTAACTTGAGATCTCCACAGAAGCATTAAATACACATATTTAAGAGCCGAGGGCGGGAGGCAAGGGGCGGGGTGGGGGCAGTTCAGAGAACTCTGCAGCTCACTTCACTGGTGTGCTGGGAAACCAGAACTCCACTGAGCTAAAGCACAAGTCTCTGAAGCGTACGCAACGTTGCAGTGAGTTGGCCCTGGCAAGACCCAGGGAGGCACTCCAGCTCAACACGGCGATTTACGTGAACTGCAGTCTGGGTGGTGCCAGTAACAAAATTTGATAAAGAGGTGATTTCTTTAGAAATGGCGATAGTGTAGCTTTTGCTTATCATCAAAGTAACCCACGCACCTTAACAATCCATATCATATGGAATCGCATAGGTAAACACAGAGCAGTCTTCTCGATAATCGCCTCCCGTGTTTCTAGGATTTGTTTTTTAAAAGGAGGTCAAATCCTTACAACAGTGTCATTTATTAAGAGATCAATCATTATTAGATTTTATTATTACCACTACTGTCATATAGGTCTAAATGGATGAATGCCAGTGCAACATTCCTGATAATTTCCAAATATTTAAAAAATTTGAAAGGCAGAGAGCTAGAGATACACAGAAATAGCTCCCATCGGTTGGTTGAGTCTACAAATGTTTTTGATAGCTGGGATTGGGACAGGGCTGGAGCCAGGAGCCTGCAACACAACTCAAGTCTCCCACATGGTGGGGCAGGAACCCAATTATCTGGGCTGCCACAGCTGCCTTGCAAGGTATGCATTGGTAGAAAGCTGGAATCAGGTACTTGAGGTGGAAATTGAACTCAGGTACTTTGATGTGGTCTTAACCTCTAGGTTAACATGGATCCCAGTATTCAAATATTGCAAAGCTATTTTGGGGCCAGCATGTGATGTACTGCCGTCTGCAACATGGCATCCCACATAGACACTGGTTCAAGTCCTGACTGCTCTGTTTCCAATCCAGCTCCCTGCTAATGCGCCTGGGAAATCAGTGGAAGATGGCCCGAGCCCCATGTGGGACACTTGGAAGAAGCTCATGGCTCCTACTTGGCCGTTGTAGCCATTTGGAGAAGAAACCAGCAGATGGAAGATCTCTCTGTGTTGCTGTACCTGAGTGAGTGCGAACAGAGAAGCACCACACACTGATAAAATTTGATGGTCCTTTATTGCCAGTGGCAGAGAACAGGCTCATGCCTGCTCAACCTCAAAGCCCAAAGCAACAGGGTTTCTAAAAGCAAAAACCACAAAATCGGGAGGGGAATACATGGTTGCTAAGATCAGAAGGCAATATGTGGTTACTGGGGACAAGCTAACCTAAAGCCTATGCAAAAGTAATATCAATTATAATCTTAACAATACCAGTTACAATCTTAACAAGCTCAATCATAACATTATGACATTAATCCAAGTACTGGCCTAAATTATATGTGGGACATAGACAAATTACAATCTTATCATTAACCCAGGTGCAGCCTATCTGCTTCCAAGCTCAAGCAATCATGCTAGGGGATTTCTATGCTTTGCCAAGTGTGATGTAGGGAGCTGCTATTGTCTGAGGGTTTTAGGTCACAGTTTAAGACCAGAGTCTCATGGTGGTGGTGGTAGGGGGTGCTTTCTCAAGATGGAGTCTCAGGTGCTCCAAAATGGAGTCCCTACTATCAAGGTGCTACTTCAGGCCGGCGCCATGGCTCACTTGGCTAATCCTCCGCCTGCGGCACTGGCACCCCGGGTTCTAGTCCTGGTTGCGCCTCTTCCAGTCCAGCTCTCTGCTGTGGCCCAGGAGGGCAGTGGAGGATGGCCCAAGGGCTTGAGTCCCTGCACCCGCATGGGAGACCAGGAGGAAGCACCTGGCTCCTGGCTTTGAACCAGCACAGCACTGGCTGTAGCGGCCATTAGGGGAGTGAACCAATGGAAGGAAGACCTTTCTCTCTGTCTGTCTCTCACTGTCTATACCTCTGTCTAAAAAAAAAAATAAAATTAAAAAAAAAAAAGGTGCTACCTCGATGTCTCCCCCCCCTCCCACCCCTTCTCTGTAACTGTACCTTTCAAATAAAAAATAAGTCTTTAAAAAAAGATATTCTGTCAATTTATTTCCTTAGGATTAATCCCCAAGGATTGAATTTCTTCATGAAAGAATACATATATTTAAAATTTTGAGTTTCAGATGGCCATCTCAAAACGTTTTATTAATTTATCCCATCATCCAAAGCAAGTAAACATGTCTATCTCCCTATACTCTGGCAAACTCCAGGCATTTAGATCCCAAGAACAATGTTCATCACCCACCAAGTTTTCTTTTGTAAACTGTGCATATCTGTAACTGATTTTCTTGTAAATGTTTTCCTTATTGATTTTTATTATCTCTATATACATATAAGTAAATACTATTTTTCCTATTACCTTACTTCTCTTTCAAGTTTATTTGTGGAATTCTTTTTTTTTCCTGTACAGACAGCTTTAAATTCTGGCAGACACAACTGCTATTTTCCTATTGGAACCAAGGTTAAGAACTCTTTCTCTACCCTAGAATTATAAAAAATTGTATGCTACATTTAACTGTGTAATTTTTATGTTTTTCACTTAAATACTTAGTTTTTGGGGGATTTGCTTTTGAGTGGTGTAAAATAGGGATCACCTTTATTTTTTTCTAAATTATCAATTAATCTAATTCCACTAATGAAACAGTTCTATCATCTTCCCGCTGACTTAAAACACCTTCTTAGGGATGTATGGGCTAGCGGTTAAGATGCCAGATATGGGCCCTTGTCCCATACTGGAGTGCTGGGACTGTGCCCTGGCTCCAGTTCCCAATTCCCGCTCCCTGCTACTGCGCACCCTGGGAGGCATCCACGGCTCAAGTGGATGAGATCCTGCCACCCCCATGAGAAGGGAGGTTGGGTTCCGGCTCCTGGGGTCAGCCATGGGTAGCAGCTCAGGCCACTGCAGGCATCTATCTGGGAATGAGCCAGCAGATGGGAGGCATCACCCGTGGATGTGCTTCTTTCTCTCGCCATCTCCCAAACAAATGAGCTTAAGAAAAAATAATTAGGGATGGAGTATTTGGTGTTTGGTGCAAACATGCCATTTGGGAAGCCTTCCTCCTGTACTAGAGGGTCCAGTTCCAGTCCCAGTCCCAGCTCCAGTTTTGATCAAACTTCCCACTAATGCACACCTTAGGAGGCAGAGGATGACGACTCAAGTGTGTGGGCCCCTGCTGCCAACGTGGGAGACTCGGATTGAGTTCCTGGCTCCTGGCTTTGGTCTGGGCTAGCCCCAGCCATTGGAGGCATTTAGGTAGTGGACAGCAGAGGGAAGATCTCTCTCTGTCTCTCACTCTGCTTTTCAAATAAAGTGAAAATAAATTAGATAAATAAGATTATTTTTAAAAATTAAAGATCATTTTAATAATATACTAAACATCCATATATATATACAGATGTCTGTCCTGACAAGTCTCTTTTATTGCTTTAAGTTTTCCAGTGTAGTTTTTTTTTTTTTAAAGAAAGATTTATTTATTTATTTGAAAGTCAGAGCTACATGGAAAGAGAAGGAGAGGCAGAGAGAGAGACAGGTCTTCCATCTGCTGGTTCATTCCCCAATTGGCCACAATGGCTGGAGCTGCACCAATCTGAAGTCAGGAGCCAGGAGCTTTTTCCAGGTCTCCCACGTGGATGCAGGGCCCAAGGACTTGGGCCATCTTCTACTTCTTTCCCAGGCCATAGCAGAGAGCTGGATCAAAGCGGAACAGCCGGAACTTGAACCAGTGCCAGTGCCCATATGGGATGCCGGCACTGCAGGCGGTGGCTTTACCCACTACACCACAGCACCGGCCCATGTACTTTTAAAGATGCAAGCAGATACTTAGCCATCACTATATCAGTCCTGAAAAATCCTAGCGCCTCCAGCATCCATTCATGTGAACCTGACTGCTGCTTGCTCCAGGTTCTGTGGCTCGTCTGACTTCAGTGGAGTATGGATTTTGCTGTGAAATAGTGCTGATGGTAACACAGTGAAACATAAAGATATTATGTCCACCGAGGTGGGACAATTCATCCACCAGAGTAGTAACTACCCCTTACCGCACTTAGGGAAGACAGAAAACACCGGGAAACAGAGGAAACCCATGCTATATCTTTGACATCAACACATTACAAAAAGTCTCGTTCTTCCTGCATGCCTTCTATTCCTGGAACAAGTATATTTGATATTCAGCTTTTCAAAAGCAGATCTGAAACATCTGAAACACTGCGCTTCGATTTTCTTTTTATTGCAGCTTCAACACAAACCTGCGCCTTACCAAAATCTGTATGACTTCCTCGGGCCTTTTGTCCTCAACGGGGATCCCGTTGACTTCCCGGAGCTCGTCGCCCACGTGAATGAGCCCTGCGGGGTGGACAATTCGGGGGAATTGGAAGCTGTCACTTGCAATGGTTTCCCTCGTGAAAGAAAGGCCCTTAATGAGGATTGGGAAGGAGGCGCCGACACTTCTCAGGCTTCTGATTCCATGCGTGTCACCACGAATGCAAGATGACAACAATGTCATGACGCTGGCCAAGCAACAGCTCCAGTGCCCGGGCCTCCATCTAGGAAGGCCGGTCACCACATCCTAGCAGACGCTCAGCCGAGCTGAGAAGCCGCGGGCCCTTGGGGGCACCTTGCACAGCAGTGACACAGAGACCAGCGTGAACACAACCCGGAAAGGCAGGGATTGAGCCTTTCCCACCACTCACATGGCTACATTCCCACACTGCAACAGAGACCGCAGGATCTCAGCGCCGGGTCGACTGTATTTCTACCAGACACGCACCCACGCACGGAGCACCCACTCGGCACGTAGACTGCTCACCACTGCGATCCGCAGCTCCGCCCCGCATGATCCTGGCCACCACAATGGCGCCGCTCTGCTCATCCTTCTTGATGGTAGCTCCCTTGAAAGGAGGAGAGAAAAGAAAATGAAAGGAAAGGAAGGCAATGAGGTAGGAAAGACTGCTGAGGTCTCTAACTTCTTCAGACCTGTGCAAAATCAGTCCATCCGGATTTTCTTTCCATTCTACAGAGTGCCTTACATGTGAACGCTGCTTGTTTTTCTCATTTCATTTTGCCTTGCTCACTCATGAGGAAGGTGGAAGGGTGGTGGTTATATGAACAGACCGAAGATGCAAGTAATAAGAAAACTAAAACTCGGTCCCTCGATTTTCACTTCGGTGAGCCTCATAGCCACTGAGCCATCAGACAACAGGAACGTGCCGATAATGACAAAGAAAGAGAAAAATAAAATAAGGATCGGCAATCAGGTAGTCAGATCTGTCCATCCAGAACACAGGACTTGGACTGTCCCTAGTACAAAGAGAACTAAGGCTTTGGTATAAGATTAGGAAATGGACTCAAAGAATCTCCAAATTCTCCACTTACAAATACCTGGATGCCAACCAATGGAACCCTGATTTACCAGAACAATGGGCAAAAGTTGGCCACGCTCAAAACCTTTACGTGGTTCCCTTCCAAGAAACTGGCTTTGGTTCAGAAAAGCCACCCGGCACTGTGTCAGACTGCTAAGAAGGTGAACCTGAAGTGGTGGCAGAATCCGCCCACAAGAAGTGGAACTTTGCTCAAGTTCATCAATGAGTGCATTTATATCCTTAGAGAACAGACACATAAATACCAGGAGGAATTCATTTGTAATTTTGTATATTTTTTGAGAGAACAGACATCACATATTTACCTGCTGATTGTAAAAATCAAATAAGTCAGCAATGGGATGATACTGTGGCACTTTACCTCAGAATGCAAGCACTTGATGCAAAGATTGCAGGACCTCTCCCCATGGTCAGAAACCTTAAAACCACCAGTTGGTATTTCCTACTTTTATTTCAACAGCTAACTTGGGGGCCAAATTGACTAGAAATACGTATCATGATTTAGTTTGATTATAATATCAGTTTTCATTTTCCTTAATGAGCTTTTCTTTTTCTTTTTCTTTTTTTTGACAGGCAGAGTTAGACAGTGAGAGAGAGAGACAGAGAGAAAGGCCTTCCTTCCATTGGTTCACCCCTCAAATGGCCACTATGGCCGGCGCGCTGCGCCAATCTGAAGGCAGGAGCCTGGTGCTTCATCCTGGTCTCCCATGCAGGTGCAGGGCCCAAGCACTTGGGCCATCCTCCACTGCCTTCCCCAGGCCACAGCAGAGAGCTGGACTGGAAGAGGAGCAACCGGGACTAGAACCTGGAGTGCTGGCACCGAAGGTGGAGGATTAGCCTAGTGAGCCACAGCACCGGCCTCCTTAACGAGCTTTTCAAAATTTCCCACCAAAACATGTCTAATGGCCAAAGAATTTAGTAGTGTAATGTGAATTGGCTTATCTGTATTCTATGGGTGAGAAATTGAACTTCAAATGGCAAAACGTTGTCTAAGATTAAACTACTAGTCTATCATGAAGTTAGGACTTGTCCAAGGCAATCTAACCAGACACTCTTTTTTTTTTTGACAGGCAGAGTTACAGGGGGAGGGGGGATGGTGTGTCTTCCTTCCCCTAACAGCCACAACAGCTAGAGCTACGCCAATCCGAAGCCAGGAGCCAGGTGCTTCTTCCTGGTCTCCCATGCGAGTGCAGGGGCCCAAGCACTTGGGCCATCCTCCACTGCCCTTCCGGGCCAGCAGAGTGCTGGACTAGAAAAGGAGTAACCAGGACTGGAACTGGCGTCCATATGGGATGACAGCGCCGCAGGCAGAGGATTACCCTAGTGCGCCCCGGTGCCGGCCCCCCAGACACTCTGTTCTTAATCTTAATTATCATTCAGTACTGTTTACCCAATGACATTCTGTTCCTGAGGTCATTTTGTCTAAAACATCATGAGTTCATTACCCTGTGGGTAGCTTGTCTCCTAGAGATAAATTCCTTCTTTCCTGGAGTGTGCATACCACATTCCCACATCAAGTGGTGACAATGGTCTTAAGGCTTTTAAAGCAATGAGATGGGGCCAGCGCTGTGGAATAGCAGGTAAAGCCACTGTCTGCAATGCCAGCATCCCATGTGAGCACCGGTTCAAGTCCCGGCTGTGCCACTTCCGATCCAGCTCCCTGCTCATGCGCCTGGGAAAGCAGTAGAAGATGGGCCCAGACCTTGGGCTGGGGCACCCGCATGGGAGACCCAGAAGACGCTCCTGGGTCCTGGCTTCGGATCAGTGCAGCTCCGGCCAATGCAGTTTCCTGGGGAGTGAACTAGCAGATGGAAGGCTCTCTCTCTGCCTCTCTGTAACTCTGCCTTTAAAATAAATAAATAAATCTAAAAAAAAAAAAAAGAAAAAGTTCATGAGCACTCAGGCCTGTAACACCCTGGTGAAGAGAACAACCCTTTCCGCCTTCTCAGAGAGCTAATAATGTTCTAACCAGGGAAACGGGTGAAATTTTAAATGCACAAAAGTGGGAAATGGCACTGCAAGAAGTTTATTTTGATGCAAAAAAAATTTTTTTTTGAAACCCATGCTTATGGAGGAACTTCCAAAAGCTCATGGAAAAATACCCCTTAGAAAAAACTATGTGTCGTGGCTTTCAAACCTCATTTTCGCACGAGCTTATGCAGAACCCTCACAACAGACAGCCGGAGAGAAGATAGTCCATTCCACGTGGTCACGGCAGGGTAAGGGAGATCAGGAAGCCGGGACTGAGGGAAGGAGGACGACGTGATGACGGAGACTCACTGAGAAGATGCACTGGAAACCAGAAAGCCTGGAAGCAGGTGAGAAGAGACGGCCAGCTCGGAGGTGCTGGGGGGTGGTTGTGAATGGACTGTTCTGGGAGGAGCAGAATGGCCAGGTTGGCTGTAGGGTGAGAGAGACAACCAGGTTGGAGGGCAGTGGGGAGCCAGGTTATGAAATCGTAGGATTAGGCTTGGTTTTGGGGGCCGGTGCCAAGCCTCCCCTGCAGGGCCAGCATCCCATATGGGCACCTGTTCATATCCCAGCTTCCAATCCAGCTCTCTGCTATGGCCTGGGAAAGCAGTAGGAGATAGCCCAAGTCCTTGGGTCTCTGCATCCATCCGGAAGAAGCTCCTGGCTCCTGGCCTTGGCATGGCCCAGCTCCAGCTGCTGTGGCCATCTGGGGAATGAACCAGCTGACAGAAGACCTTTCTCTCTGTTTTCCCTCTCTGCCTCTCAAATAAATAAATAAACCCTTTAAAAAAGTTTGCTTTTCCTCTGGATGAACAAGAGGACTGTGAAATGCTGGGTTGAGAACAGGCGGTGTGACATGATCTGGAAGACTCTCCACCTACTGTGCCCACATTGAAGGAGGCGCTTATTACTTAGCTTTGCATAGAAATGTTGAGGCACCTAGCTTTTTAAGGAGAAGGGTTTATTCCACTCAGTCTGGGATTTTCAGGTCCAAGACTGGGTGGCCCCACTGGCTTGGCACCCAGTGAGGGTGGCGGATGGCAGTGTGCCAAGAGGCACAGTGAGCAGCTGGGCCCGACACCATCTTTTATAACCATCTTACGAGAACTACTTTCTGTGGGCACGCCCCCAGTGACTTGAGGATGTCCCACTAGGTCCGCCTCTTAGCTGCTTCAGTGTCTGCAGGGCACATTCAAACTACAGCAGAAGGCAAGGACGAACACAGTGACACACAGAGGAGGCTGCTGCCCGGATCCATGGGGAAGGATGATGGAGCTTGGAGCTGATTGGCAGGGGTACAGGTGATGAAAAGTGGTCTGGATATGCAAGTGCTATTAGAGGAGCCAAAAGGATTTCCCAGTGGGTTGGCTGTGGGATGCGCAAAGAAAGAGAAGAGTCAAAGATGGACTGGATGGGTTTTGGCTGAGCAACTGGGAGGTGGAATTGCCATCAACTGAAAGGCAGAAAGACTCTGGGTGGAACACACTTGGGGACAAAGATCAGCAGTTTATTTTTGGACATGTGAAGACTGAAATATCTATTAGGCGGCCAAATGTAAAAATCAAGTAGACAGATGGATACACAAATTTAAAGATCAGAAGAAAGGGTCTGGAAGAGAAATAGCCCCGGGAGTCACTGACACACAGATGTTTTTGTGAGAGCTCCACACGACGAAAAGCACTTGCAGGAGGTGTGGATGGAAAGGAACACTCCAACGCGGAAGGGTCACCTTGTTAGCGACGGGGCGCTCTGCTTGCTGTCTGCTGGTTCTGCTTCCCTGGAGGGTGGACTACAGACCTGAGAAGCTCACTCTTCTGGACTCAAATCTTCATTGTGTACCCTGCATGCTTGAAGACTTCTAATTCCATATTGCCTTCCAGACCCTCATTATCATAATCCCCTGATGTGTGATTAGTGCAATGTAGTGTGTGAAAATAAGATTAACACTCAATCATACAAAGCACATTATGTGTGAGACTGTATAAAGCTGACTGGGGCCAGCATTGTGGCATGGCAGGTTAAGCTGGGCTTGGGACACCAGCATCTCATAGTAGCTCTTCTGGTTTGAGGCATGGTTCACCTGCTTCTGATCCAGCTCCCTGCTAATGTACCTGGGAGGGCACTGGAGGATGGCCCAAGTGTGTGGGCTCCTGGCACCCATGTGGGAGACTCAGATGGAGTTCCTGGCTTCTAGCTTCGGCTTTGCCTCGCCCTAGCCATTGTGGCCATTTGGGGAGTGAACAAGCAAATGGAAGATCTCTCTCTCTCTCTCTCTCTCTCTCTCTGCTACTCTGCTTTTAAATATATAAATCTTTAAAAATTAAAAAGCTGATGTTTTATGGCACAGTTTGCAAATGTGAAACGCATTAAAATTGAATCTAGTATTTTGGAACTTACGTATTTTTAACATTATTATTTCAAATTTATTCTAGGTGATTTTTAACAAAAAATGAAAGCTACATAGAGAAGTTCAGGACAGACTGAGAGGTTAAAATTCTGGTTAGATTTTTGGTAATTCTATAAAATGGTTTCTAAGAGATAACTGTTAAGGTTAGACTATGATGATCTCCTTAAATAAAAACGTCACCTCCTACAAACTTTCAACAGTAGGTAGCATAATCTCAGGTTGAGTCATTGTAGTAACTGCAATCACAGTGTGGTTTTATGAAATCCTTCCATTGAGAACACCTCAGACATGTCTTAAAATCCAAACTCCCTGGCTCCTCCTGAGTGACATAAATCCTTCAGGATACAGCACAGAAGTCTGCATTAAGGAAAATACAGTAGCCTGTTTGCAAAGAAGCAGGAGGACAATCCATGCAGGGAACACTGAAAATTGAGGATCAAAATGCGCTCATCAATGGACAGAATGTCATCTTCTTCAGCTGTCTCTAAAAATTAATTTTCCAGATAAGTCAAATGCAGATCACTCCAAACTCACAAGGGAGGGAGGGGAGCTTTGCTCCTTGTATCCTGATCACATCACTCTCCACCTACTGCCTCAAGTCCCCTCACACTAATGTCCTGTCTTCTTTCTACTGCCAAGTGGGGCAGGGGACCACCCCTCCCTGAATGATGGCACTAACCTGGCCTCGACCTGTACCATTCCATGTAACCTTTAGATGACACCTTTGAACTCATCTTTTAGAGTGATGCCAACACACTGCATCTCTGCTGATGCTCAGAATACATTTGAAGAGGTCTCTCCTGGTTTTCTGATGAGGAACCCAATGCTGATACAGTGACTTGTCACTGCAGAACAGACAGCAAACAAGTGCCAGAATCCTCATGCCTACTGAGACTACCCAGTCCGGCCTGTGCTCGTGTCACCATGTTATTATTGGGTCTTATAAACCCAATTACACTATTTTTTTTTTTAAATTTTACTTCCATCCACTAGTTCACTCTCCAAATACCCACAACATCCAGGGCTAGGCCAGGCTGAAGCCAGGAACCACGAACTCCACCCAAGGCTCCCACATGGGTAGCAGGGACCCAAGCATTTGAATCATCACCTGCTACCCCCCAGGATGCACACTAGCAGGAAGCTGGAATCAGGAGTGGAGCCGGGACAGGAACCTAGGCGCTACAACATGGGATGTGGGCATCCCCAGTGGCATCGGAACCACTGTGCCAAACACCAGCTGCAGAACTGCATTCTTAAATGACTCCGATAGCCTGCCCCTCGGCTGCTAACTCTTACAGCCTTTCTCGTGAATCATTTGCTGAACATTTCCTGACCCACTGCACATCATTCTGCTCCAGCTCGGCTTCTGCCCCTTGGCTCTTTCACTTCTGCAACTTGGACTCACTCTCCTGATGACACTTGGACTCTGGATCTCTCCGTGTGCCTTTTGTTACACTTCGGCAGTCTCACGGCTGCTCCAATAACCTCTCCAAGCTGGCAAATGTCATTTGACAAATGATATTGACAGGAAAATATTTCTAACCTCTCTGTGTAGTGCATTTTTTAAGCTATTATTGTTTGGGAAATTTATCTTTTTTTTATTTTTTATTTCAAAGGTGAAGCAACAGAGAGAGAGGAGAGAGAGCGAGCGAGAGAGAGATTTTCCATCCACTGGTTCACTCCCTAAATGGTCACAAGATCCAAGTCTGGGCCAGGCTGAAGCCAGGAGCCAGGAACTCCATCTGGGTCTCTCCCATGGATGCCAGGGGCCCAAGTACTTGGGCCATCACTGGCTGTCTTTCCTGTTGCATTAGCAGGAAGCTGGATGAGAAACAGAACAGCCGGGACTCGAACCAGCTCTCTGAGAAGGGATGTGGGCATTGTAAGCAGGAGCTTAGTCCTCTGTGCCACAACGCCAGCCCCTAAACTTTGAGTTCATTCACCCAATAATCTTACTTTGCCTTCCCTGCGACTGTTAAACTGAAGACAATACTGCAAAGACACAGCTGGATGAGAACAAGTAATTTTGGAATTTTTGCCATTCCAGTTAGAGGTTCTATTTTTCTAGACAAAGCTTTTGGTGATTTATTATTTTTTTAAATACAGCTATCAAATTATAACTGAGTAGGAAGATCATGGTTAAAACAATTTTTATAGGTAAAGCAACTTGTAAATATTTAAGTTAACTTTCGATTACATTAAATACTGAGAACTAAATCTAGAGTTTTAAGAAACTACCTGCATACGTTTGCGTGGTTAGACATTCCCAATCTACCTTTAGATTTTTAACTTTTACTTTTTTTAGTTATTTGTATTTATGTATTTGGAAGGCAGTGACAGAGAGGGACAGATCCATCTTCTAATACTCCATCTGTTGGCACATGCCTCAGATGCAAGACCCAGAGCTTGGCCCGGGAGCTTCTAATTCCATCTGAGTTTCCACCTGCTACCTCCCAGGGTGTACATTAGCAGGAAGCTGGATCAGGAGCAGGACGGCCAGCACTCAAACCAGGCACTTCAGTGAGAGCCGTGGGCATCCCGCTGCATCACAATACCTGCTCCAAATTGATTTTCAAATAACTAACTGAAAAATGAGTTAGACAACTAGAATCATTTCTAGTGCTCTATACAGCACACTATCGGGCTACAGTTTATAACAGCTTGCTAAATATTTATAAAGAGAGGACTCCATAGGCTCCACATGCAAACTAGTGATTGCTGTTTAAAGAGGTGGAAACAACGACCCCAACTTGATTACGACGTATTGTACACTGGGGGCGGCACTGTGGGGCAGCAGGTTAAGCTGCTGCCTACAATGCCAGCATCCCATATCCAAGTGCCAGTCTGTGTCCCAGCTGCTTCTGCTAATGCACCTGGGAAGGAGCAGAAGATGGCCCAGGTGCTTGGGTCCTGCACCCACATGGGAGACCACGTTGGGGTTCCTGGCTCCTGGCTTCAGCCTGGCCCAGCCATGGATGTTACAGCCATTTCTGAGGAGTGAACCAGCAGATGGAAGATCTTTCTCTCTGTCTTCTTGCCTTTCACTTAAAATAAATCAATCTTCAAAAAACACATTACGTATATACACATCAGAATATCACATGTAGAAGTATTGTGTGGCAATAAAGTTTTAAATCATTAACTGAAAACTAGAGAGAAAAAAAACCTTTAAATTCATATACAAAATGGACAGACAGAATAGGAACTGTGAGTAAAATGAGGTAGAATTAACATTTTTTTCAATACACCTTAAATGTTATACAGACGACTAGGCTCTCAAGCACATTACACAGCTGCTAAACCGCATCACATTCCACTAACATGAGAATGAGCAATCTGGAGAGACACTCTTGCTCTAAATGTACATTGTATCTTCACTCTTAGCAAATATTCACTTTTTAACAACTATCATTCAATCAGCCTCCTAAAGAAACTCCACATTTTGATTATCCTGAATTCCCTTCTATTCTAGCTAACTGAAAGCCAAGTTCTTCTAAACTCCTACTGAGTGACCGCTCTTGTCCTCCTGCCTATGTATTGCTTGGTCCTCTCAGCTCCAACTTAACACGGAAGCCCTTGCTGTGACCCTAGCTCACAGTCTCCTCCCATCAACTGTGAGAAAAGCAGGCTAACAGAGAATTACCACCTCCAACTGAAGCCAGCTCTGGGAGTTCTAACCGGCTTCTAAGCAAAAGGGTACAATATAGTCAACCACAAACGAGGATAGCACATTCTATGCTTACTCAATTTCTTTTTATATTTAAACAGATTTACCGCAGGTTCAGCTACAGAAAAACTTGTGAGAAATCTCAGTGGGTCAAAGGCATGGAAATTAAAGGCTGGTGTTTGACTGCCTAAATATCAGCTCACCAAACCAGCACACCAAAAAACTGTGGCCCCTGGGAGCACTGATCAAAGAATTATTACTGGGGCTGGTGTTGTGGCACAGAGGATTAAGCCTTACCTGAGATGCAGGCATCCCATATGGGCTCGTTTGAGTCCTGGCTGTTCTACTTCCAGTCCAGCTCCCTGCTAGTGTGCCTGGGAAAGCAGCAGAGGATGGCCCTGCACCCATGTGGGAGACCCAGATGAAGCCCCTGGCTCCTGGCTTCAGCTGGACCAGCTCTGGCTGTTGTGGCCATTTGGGAAGTGAACCACTGGATGAAAGATCTCTCTGTCTTTCCCTCTTTCCCTGTAACTCTGCCTTTCAAATAAATCTGTTTTTTGTTTTGTTTTGTTTTGTTTTGAAAGAGTGGACAGTGAGAGAGAGAGAGAGAGAGAAGGTCTTCCTTTTACCGTTGGTTCACCCTCCAATGGCCGCTGCGGCTGGCGCACCGCGCTGATCCGAAGCCAGGAGCCAGGTGCTTCTCCTGGTCTCCCATGGGGTGCAGAACCCAAGGACTTGGGCCATCCTCCTCTGCACTCCCAGGCCACAGCAGAGAGCTGGCCTGGAAGAGGGGCAACCGGGACAGAATCCGGCACCCCGACCTGGACTAGAACCCAGTGTGCCGGCGCCGCAAGGTGGAGGATTAGCCTGATGGGCCGTGGCGCAGGCCTCAAATATATCTGTTTTTAAAAAGAGAATTATTACTAACGTTTTGACTAAGTCCTCAGTATGGCCAGTCTTTTAATACCTAAGAGGCTGAATTCATCCAAACAAAAATACTTCTTATTAATAGATGTGGAGAATCCACCACGAATGAGTCACTCTCAATGACAGGTCCCTGAGACAGCTTCCTCTGGACCCTACGTGAGTGCCATCCACTCTTATTATAAAAACAAGAGATTGGCTGGCGCCTTGGCTCACTAGGCTAATCCTCCTCCTGAGGCGCAGGCACCCTGGGTTCTAGTCTCAGTTGGAGGACCGGATTCTGTCCCGGTTGCTCCTCTTTCAGTCCAGCTCTCTGCTGTGGCCCAGGAGGGCAGTGGAGGATGGCCCAAGTGGTTGGGTCCTGCACCCACATGGGAGACCAGGAGGAAGCACCTGGCTCCTGGCTTCTGAATGGCGCAGCGAGCCGTAGCGGCCACTTAGGGGGTGAACCAACAGAAAAAGGAAGACCTTTCTGTCTCTCTCTCTAACTCTGCCTTTCAAAAAAAAAAAAAAAAGAGATACTTAGGTTACTCTTCTAGACTTACAAGCATGGATGAAAAGCACATGTTTTATAAACTAAAAGTAAACAATCCTAATCAGGAATATAAAGAGTCTTAGAATGTCACAGGTGGGTGACAAGGACTCAATCAATCCCCTTATCAAATAAGCAAACTCACCTGTTTTTTTTTTTGCGTAATAGTATCCAGTATTATTTATCAATATACCACACACAAGTAAATAAAAACTAGCAAAAAGGACAAAGACACAATATGGTATAGGAGGAAAACTAGTACTTGAAGATCAAGAGTTCAGGGTTCTAGTCTACCACTCATTGGCAGTGACACGGGGTAGGGGTCAGGGGGGAGGTGTTTTGCTTCTTTGCATACAGCTATCTGGTTTAAAATACAGAAAAATGATACCCACCACAAGGATTAAATATAATGGATGTAAAGTACTGAACATAGTACCAACAATCTGCTTTCAGATCACATACACACAAAATGCATTTCGGGGTGCAGTCCATTTAAAAGCAATTGCTTAGTAATGATACTTAATGATGTTTCTTTTGAATGTAGTTCCATAAAGATAATGAATAGGCCCTGGATTTATCTTCTATTGCTGCTCTGTTAAGTGAACCCCAATTTCGTAGCTGAAAAGAAGACAAACTTCTTAACTTCTGGTCTTATACTCTGAGGGCCAGAAAGCTAACACAGGTGCTATAGGGATAAAAAATATCAGATTTGCAGACCAAGACTTGCCAGCTGGTCTGTTTTTCACAGGAAGGTTTCTTGTCACTGAGTCTCCTTCATTGTCCACAGCACCAGGGGGCGCTGGAGGTGGCCCTGGATGGTAACTGTGGAGCCTCAGTGTCACTCACAGAGACATGGGCCAGCACCAGTTCCCACCAAGAGCCTCCCAGGAATGCAGTCCTGACCTCTTCCAGTCTCCAGAGATCTCCCGCACTCTCTCTGCCAATCACCACATCATTCCAACCTCTGCCACCGTCATTCCAACTTCTTTCTTGGGCTCCAACTCCACCTCCTCCCCTTTCACTTTTGTGGGAACCCTCTTGATTAGGTGGGGTCCACGGCATAATCCAGGACAATCTCCTCGTCTTTAAGACCATGAATGTAATCACGCCAAGCCCATTGTGCCAGGTAAGATGACGCACTCATGGAGCCTGGGGATAAGGACAGGGCTGGGGTAGCGTGGCACTGTCCTACCTACCACAGACCCCTTGGCGTGGTTCAACGTCGTAATAAATCCTGCCGCTACAGTAGGTGGTTCTATTTATATCTGGAACCTCTGATAGCTGATACATTTCTCTTCATTAGTTGAGAATAAATTGGCTTGCCCGAACGACCAACAGCTATTTCTTTTATAAGCTGCGCCACTTATGCACCAATCAGCTGTACTGGGGGCATATGGAGCTTTCCTTTATAGATGTCAATGGGGTGGGGGGCATTTTCAGAATGATCACTCACTCACCAAGAGAATGCCTGCCACTTTATGGGGCTCTGTTATCACTCCTGGACATCACACTCTTCAGGTGCACATGTCCCGTTTGTGAGGGATGTCGAGAAGACGCACGGTGTGCGGCCACCTGATCTGGCTTCACCGTGGTACCCACTCGTAGCCAAGAAGGAGATGGAGACTCCCAACTCACCAGTGGCTCTCTGTTTTTGACCAGACGGATGATCTTCACGGAGTCTTCCTCATCGTCGATGTCATCGGGCATGGGTGGCAGCACCGGGTCATAGTTCTTTTGTGCTACGGTGTCGTGTACAGACAGCAAAGCCTACGAAATTCAAAGGTTGGTTAGGATAGAAACGAAACCCAGGACCCCCAAAGAGTGTTACCGTCTTGATCCGATGCTGACAAATAGTGAACCAAGTGCTCTCAAAGCCAACTGTCAAACAGCGGGGGGTGTGGGAGTAGGGGGCTGGGGGGAGAGACCCTGATGGAGACTACAGAGGCAGCAGAGCCCCTGGTTTCTCCTGAGAAGGGGGGCAGGTGGGAGCAGGGTCAGTAGAGGGAGAGACAAAGCTATAGATACACTGTCAATGAGCCAGCAGTAACGAGAGAATTCTACAGATATTTTATTCCCTAATTTTTTTCCCCTATCAGAAAAAAAAAAAAAATAAGGAACTGGTCGATACAATTGATTTCCTTGCTGTTTTAGTTGTCTGTGTAATTAAGGTCCCATAAAAGCATTTTTCGAGAATGAAAATGGGGGGCCAGCATGTTAAGCGGCTGCCTGTGATGCTGGCATCCCAATGTGGGCACTGGTTCAAGCCTCAGCTGCTCCACTTCCAATCCAGAACCCTGCTAACACACCTGGGAAATCAGCAGATGGCCTGAGTGCTTGGGTCCTTGCCACCCACGTGGCAGACCCAGAAGGAGATCAGGCTCCTGGCTTCAGCCTCAACCATCCCTGGCCATTGCAGCCATTTGGGAAGTGAACCAGCAAATGGGAGATGTCCTTGTCTCAACCCCTCTCTCCCTGCAACTCTTTCAAATTAAAAAAAAAAAATCTAAAAACCAAAATGAGAAACAAAGGCCAGGATGAAATTAACAGGGATTCACTGGAAAAAAATAAATAAATAAAAAGCAAAGTAAAAGGGTTCTGAAGCGATCACTGAGAGAGAAAAACAAGTGATGGGAGCCCACGGCTGGCCCGTAAAGCTTAGAAACGGCTTCCAGGCTGCAATGGGGGACCAGGAATCCCCATGGAACCCAGTGGTCTCCCTGAGGTGGGAAAAGCAAACTGGGAATGCAGGGAGTCGAGGAGCTGAGGTACGCGGGGGAGACAGTAGAAGGAGAGCAGAACTCCAGAGGTCTGGGCGAAGCCCTGCTGGACTCCTGAGCCAAGTCCTGTGCCGCGGCATGCGTGTGAAAGAAAGCACTGTCAAGGGCTGGCGTGATGGTTCCCAGCCATGGGCTGTCTGATGCCCAGGCAACATCTGGAGATACTTCTGGTGGTCACAACTCAGGGATGCTACTCCCAGACTGTGCACAGAGGCCAAGGACACACCTCAACCCATGGATGCACACAGGACAGTCCCTACCCCCCAAACAATGACCTAACCCCCATGTCTCATCAGCTCCCAGGCTGACAAACCCCTGTATCATAAGAACAGTCCCTGATACTTGCACAGGGCGGGAATGGTTCCTGACTTCACCAGCAAGAGGGGAAAACATTATTAATTCCCATGGCGTGGTGGAGAGTAATACCACTGGTACTGTTTCAATACAGGGAAAAAAAATCAGCCCAAGATTAAACGCACTATTGTCTCACCTAAAACTTTTAAAAGCAAACAATCAAGCAAATATTAAATAAATAAACAAATGGCAAATTAGGGCTGGCATTGTGTTGTAATGGGCTTAAGCCACTGCCTACATGTCATATAGGCGCTAGTTTGAGTCCTTGCAGCTCCACTTCTTATCCAATGCCCTGCTAATGTGCTTGGGAAAGCAGTAGATGATGGCTCAAGTGTACCTATAAGGGAGACCCAGATGAAGCTCCTGGCTCCTGGCTTCAATCTGGCCATTGGGGACATTTGGGAAGTGAACCACAGGATGAAGAACTAACTCTCTTGCGCGTGCGCTCTCTCTCACTCTTGCTTTCTCTCCATCAAGCTCTCTCTGTAACTCTGACTTTTGAATAAATAAATCTTTACCAAATATATCAAGGCTTAAAATGTTTCCATATAACTGTATAACAGAAAAAGGTTCAACAATATTATCAATAGAAACACAAAAGTATCCAGCCTCAAACAAGGTACAACTCATTACAGCAGTCAAGCAAAAATTACCAGGCCTGCAAACAGAACAGAGACTGTTACACATAATAAAAAAGCAATAGAACCAAACCCTGAAATTACACAGATAGCAGACAAGGAAGTTAAAAGCTATTTTTACAACTATACTCTAAATCTCAAAAAGGCTAGAGAAAGACTGACCAGGGAATAAGAAATATATAAAAAACATTTAAGTCAAAGCTCTAAAATGAAAAATATGATGTAGGAAATGAAAAAAGTACATGAGATTAATACAGATTAGACAAAGCAGAAGAAAAAGAAAACTCATAGAGCAATATAAACTCTCAGAAAAGAAATAGAGAAAAAATGTATGGAAAAATTATGAACAGGGCATTAATGAGTTGTGTGACAATATTAAATGGCATTAAAATGCAACTGGCATCTCTAAAGAAAGAGGGAATTCCTAAAAAAGTAACAAAAGGCTCCAAATTTGGTTAAAATATATATATATATATGCCCATATGTGCCAAAAGTTCAAAGTTCCCAAGAATAAGAAAAATAAAATAAGACCAAATTGTTTGAAATTAGTCAGAAAATTTTAAAATCATAAGGAAAAAAAGCATATTACTTAGCATGACATCATTTTCCATCAGAAACAATATGAGCCACAAGACAATAGAAAAACATCTTCAAAAAACTCCAAGAAAAATACGAGTACGTGGCCGGAGTAGTGGGGAAGCAGGCCAAGCTGCCGCCTGACACCAGCATCCAATATCAGAACACTGCTTCAGGTCCAACTAACAAGCCTGGAAAGGCAGTGGACAATGGGCCTCTGTCACCACACGGGAGACCTGCATGGGGTTCCAAACTCCTGGCTTCAACCTGGCCCAGCTCTGGCTGCTGTGGCCATTTGGGCAGTGAACCAGAAGATGGATACATCTCCCCACTCCATGTGTGTGTGTGTGTGTGTGTGTGTGTGTCTCTTCCTGTCACTCTGCCTTTCAAATAAAACAAAGTATAAACCTTTTTAAAAAGTCTTAAAAAAAAAAAAAAGAAAGAAAAAAAGAAAAAGAAAAACACAAGTACTGACAACCTAGAATTCTATACCCAGCAGAAATATCTTTTAGAAATGAAGGAACATTGAGGACTTTCTAAAGACTTACAAGGGCGGGGAAAAAAACATGTCAGCATCAATACATGCATTGCAGGGAATGCTGTAGGAAGTCTTTAGACAAGAGGAAAACAGCAGCAGATGGGAACATGGAATGAGCAACACGAGAGAGACCCACTATCTGGGTACCTACAGCTACTGTGTTGCCCAGAGTAAAGAAAAATAGACAGCTAATAAAAATATTTTAAAATAATGTAATTACTATAGTTGCAATTTTATAAGTTATAGCCATACATAGATTTTTTTTTTCTCCTTAGCACTGGACTCACTTCCATGTCTGGATTCCAAAATAGCTTTACAGATATCAAGATCACCTGTGTTATTAGCTTTGCTTTACAAGTATTTCTGGTGAGCAGCCTTTTTATTTTGGACAACTACAAGTCATTTTATGTTCCATTTTCCTGTCCTCACGGTAGGGATCTTATTCTTCAATATACAGACTTTGCTTTCATAGGGCAACAACGGAGATGAAAATTGTGTTTCCATATGCCGTAACCACCATCCCATCCCAAATGATGGGTTTACCTGTTGCTCGAAAGGATCTGCAGGAAATTGAAATGAGGCCTTGTAAGTCATCAGTCTCACAAACTCTCACTGCCTGGGACCCCCTGGAGTTAACTCTATGGTCTACATATCTGTCAGGGCCACAGAATTCCGTGTCCAGCTCAGAGGCATGAGCGACACTCATTTAGCGTCGGAAGGACGCCTAACTTTCTCCTTTAGCCTTAACTCATTCTGCTTGCTCTTGCAGTGAGCAACATCAGGGGAGTGAATGCTTAGGAAAAATCAAAAAAGTACAAATCTTTTTTTTTTTTTAATTTTATTTTACCTTTTCAGCAATCTACAAAACACTCCCTGACGTCCTAAATGATACCATGTTCTGCGGAGGGTGTCACTTCGTTTTCTCAAAGCAAGCCCCAGAATGATGATGCAGAAGGTCGATCCGCCTTTCTCACTTCAGAATGACTGTCTCTGCTTCCCCTGGAAGCAGTCTCGAGACAAGTGAGTCAACATCCCTCAGCAATGCCCCCCCCCCCCCTGCATCACTGCTCTTGCTGACTTCATCACCGGAAGGAAAAGTCTCTTCTCTCTGCTGGGCTACTCACTACATCCCCCCCTTTGCTCACTATCTGTCGTTTCTTCTGTCCTTCAAGATTTGAAAGACTGGGGCTGTGGCGTAGTGGGAAAAGCCACCACTTGCAACGCCAGCAACCCATCTGGGCACTGGTTCGAGTACTGGCTGCTCCACTGCTGATGGCCCAAGTGCTTGGTCTCCTACACCCATGTGGGAGACCCAGAAGAAGCTTCTGGCTTTGGCCTGGCCCAGTCCCAGCCACGGTTGCCTTGTGGGGAGTGCAGTGGATGGAAGCTATCTCTCTCTCTACCTCTTCTTTCTCTGAACTCTGCTTTTGAAATAAATTAATTAATTAAAAAAAAAAGACTTGAACAGTAAGGTCAGATTTTGTAGACATTGTTGACTTAATAATTTTTTTAGTGTGGTAACGGATTGATCAACTCACACTGGACAAAATTTTTCAATCTTTGACAGTCCTCAGGAGAGACTATTGCTACAGAATGACAAACCGTTTCCCAGCTGTTGGAGAGCTGAAGGGCACAGATGCTTCAAGAAGAGTCTCAGCACTTCTCTGAAGACTCCTAAGGAGAGTGTGAACAGGACCTCAGTGTGGTGCACTGTGAGTTAGAGAACATGAGGGAAAAGCCTAACTATTGCAGACACTACAGAATTATTTGAGGAGAGACAGAGAGGCTAAAGTGGAACAAAAACCTGCAAAATTTAATAATTTACATTGAATTCAATGTACTGGAAGCCTGTTATGCTGCAGGCACACAAGTATGAGTGAGAGACAGAGACAAATAAGACTACTCCATGCAGTAACAAAAACAACACACGGGGCAGGTGTTGTGGTGCAGCATCTTATACGGGAGCCTGGTTCAAATCCCAGGTACTCCATGTTGTCCATCCAGCCCCCTGCTACTGTGCCTGGAAGGCAGTGGATGAGGGCCCCAGCACTTGAGTCCCTGCTGCCCAGGTGGGAGGCCCAGATGGAGTTCCTGACTCCTGGCTTCCTAGAGATCATTTTGTAGAGTGAAATAAGCCAGACACAGAAAAGACAAATACCAGATACAAGATCTTCCTCTCTCTGTCACTCTATTTTTCAAATGAATAAATAAACAAATGTTGAAAAAGAAATATAATCATAGGGGCAGGCTGTGTAAGTGTGGTGGGGGAAGCCACCGCTTGTTGCGCTGGCCTATTAATGTGCCTGGGATTGAACCCAGCCTCCATTTCCTGAGCAGCTTCCTTCTCATGCACCTGGGAGTCAGCAGATAATGGTCCAAGTGCTCGGGTCACTGTCCCCCATGTGGGACACCCAGATAGAGTCCCTGGCTTCTGGTTTCAGCTTGGCCAAGCCCTGGCTTTTGTGACCATTTAGGGGAGTGAAAAGATCTCTCTCCATCTCTTTCCGTCACTGTTTCAAATAAACAAACAAATAGATCTTTAAATATAATCATGTATTATCAGAAAACCTTATTTGCATTTAAGTCTTTATCAAGTCACTGTGTAAATGGTAAAACTAAAAAGGAGGTAACATCACGAATCATTTCTGTAGATACATTCCTGCCAACTTCACTCACAGGTTCTTTTTAAAGCTGCTCCGTTATTTTTTGTATATGTGTGCACATGCGTGTGCGTGTGTATACATGTTTCTGTGTCCTACTGTCTCTGGCTGTGAATACTTTTTCTCTATCTTATGATAGAGAAACTTTCTTGCCACTATTCTCTGGTCCAATATTTTTATACTTAAATCTCAAATCTTGCTGGAATTCATTCCAGCAGAGAATTTTCTTATTTTTCCCCAAATGGTTTAACCAGTTACCCTTCAAAGCCACCCACGCCCTGCTTCCTCCATTAGGGCCATATCACAGTCAATTCTTTCTAGAAGCTCCTTCCTTGCATTCAGAACCCCAGTCCTCCTGCCCCATGCCACCTCCACCTCAGACACTTGTCTGGGAGACAATGGGCATAAGGGTGTCTCCTGCCTGCCTAAATCCTTTCCATGGCTGTTCCCTGCGCTTAGGAGGAAATCTAGTCTCTTGCATGTGTAGTTACATGGCCATATAATTAATTTATCATTGAAACAGGGAAATGACTAGAAGGGGAAGAGAGGTCACCGACAGCCATGCGGGCACTACAGCACAGACCGGACCCCCCTGGGCGGGCCCTGCTCTGCAGGTGTGACTGCCCAGCTCCAGCTGTGACACTGAGACGACCTCCCAGCCTCAGGCTGATGCGTTTCATTTCTGTGTGGGCTTCTGCCACTCAGACACAGTCCTCCGCTGCCGTCTGTCCACTCGGGCCCCATCTGCAGCTCTCAGTTTGTGAGTCACCTCCTCTGCCAACCTCCTTCAGCTCCTAGGCTTGAATCTGGCGCTTTTCCTGTGTGTTCCACATCATTTCCATGTATCCCTCCCTTTTTTTTCCTTTAAAGATTTATTTACTCTGAAAGAGTTACAGACAGACAGACACCTTCCTGCTGGTTCGCTCCCCAGAAAGCCACAATGGCTAGGGTTGGGCCAGGCCCAAGTCAGGAGCCAGGAGGAGCTTCATCCGGGTCTCCCACACCAGTAGCAGGAGCTTAGATACTTGGACATCTTCCACTGCTTTTCCAGGCACGTTAGCAAGGGGCTGGATCGGAAGTGGCACAGCCGGGACATGTACAGGCACCTGTATGGGATGCTGGGGTCGCAGGTGGCAGATTTACCTGCTACACCACAGCGCCGGAAATCATGTATTCCCTTTTTTCCCCAATTATGTCTCCTATCCCTTTATTAACCAACAGATTGCTACTACAAGTTGTATCCAGATGACCTGGCACGCATGGAAGAAATACCTAAGAATGGAGGAAAATCTGTCTATAATGATACTTACAAATCACTTAAGTAAGTCAGAGAACTTCCCTGTATCTCCCTGTTGCCTTGCCTTTAAAATAAATAAATAAAATTAATTAATTAAATAAATAAAAATAAATAAAAAAAGAACCCACGATGTGTAAACCTGTGGAACACGCGTGATACCTTTCCACAGTGACTGCATCTTTGACAGTCCACGAGAATATTTCAAAAAGTTCATGGAACAATGGAATTAAAATTTTTTGAAATTCACAGTTTTTCCATAAAACCCATTTTCTGTAAACTTTTTGAATAGCTCTCATCTATCTGTGTGTGTTTTTTTAAAAAAGTCCTATTATTCTGGAGGTACACCTCAGGTTTCTTGAACAGTGAATTAAATATTTAAAATAGAGTAGCAATCTTTAAAATAAATAATTTCCCTTATCCATTAAAAGGAACATGGGGCCGGCACTGTGGCATAGCAGGTAGGGCTGCCGCTTGCAACATCAGCATCCCACATCAGTGCCAGTTCAAGTCCCGGTTGCTCCACTTCCAATTCAGCTCCCTGTTAATATACCAAGGAAAGCAGTGTACCCTCATGGGAGACCGGGATGAAGCTTCTGGCTCCTGGTGCTGGCCTGGCCCAATCCTGGCCGTTGTGGCCTCTGGGCAGTGAAACTGAGGATGAATGATGTCTCTCTTTCTCTCCCTTTCTCTGTAACTCTGCCTTTCAAATAAATAAATCTTAGAAAAATGAACATTATTCACATGAACACATCAGAATTGCATTTTCGTGATCACTTAAATGTGTAGATGCCATCTTCTATCAAACCTCACTTCTGCTTTAAATGAGAAAAATAAAAACAGCAAATATTTCACTTCCTTCCCAGGACAAAAACAGAATAGAACAGAACAGAAAAGAAGGAGGGGAGGGGAGGAGAGGGGAAGGGAGGAAAGGGGAGGGGAGGGGAGGGGAGGAAAGAAAAAGAAAAAGAAAAAGAAAAAGGACTGGCTGATTCTGTTCTGAAACAGTTTAGAATGTATTTGGGGCTGAGCTTTGACAGAAGTGAGATCTGATGTGATGGCAGCTCACATAAATGACTTCAAGGAAAGCAAAGTTAACTGTTAGGTCAGAAAGAGAAGAAAGACACATCCTCCTGAGGCTGGCTAACTCCAAGTTACCACGGCCAACTGCAGCACTGGTGTGTGGAGTCTCATCCGCTGTCTACATCTATTTGTCATTTGCACAGATTTCATGCATATTTCCCCCTCACCCATTCTTTGGTCACACTGCTGTATAATCACAAAAAAATCAGCAAAATTACCCGTCTAAATTATCTCCCACATAATACAATTTAATTATTCAATGTTGAGCAATGTTATGAAATCTACCGTCCCAATACCAGCTTAAATCATACCTTCCCTCAGTATACAAATGCCAGCTTCCATCCAGTATAATCTCGTTTAGCTACGTTAATTTCAAACACCAGTGAACAGAATACCAAAATTGCAAAATCGCTTTTCTTTCCCCTGGAACATCCCTTTCATTTCAAATATTCCCAAGCCAAGATCACCAACCTGACCCTGCTCTGGCTGGCAGTCACTTCACACGTGACATCTGAGATGGAAGCAGAGATCTTCGAGCATTTCTCTGTCTGGAACTCTCAATGTCTGCCCACATTCCTTTAACTTCAAGCAACTTTTCTACACTAACCCGATCCTGTTCCTTTAGAACAAAAATGCAATCAATCTTCTGAATAACTGGAAGTTCATTACCTCCATTTTACTAACGTATCCAATCACTCTCTACAGGATTACAGTCCTGTACCATTTCTACTGACATACAGAGAGTAGGCACTATAGTTCATGTGTGTTTTTCCTTCATCTTTCATTTCACACTATCTCATTTTTTCAGAACATAAATTTCAGACCAAATACAGCATGGTTCCGAAGGACATCTCTCAAAGAAGATTACAACCTGTTTTAAAATCTGGTCATGAAGTTTCATTCAACACTTCATGTATGCTTACCAATAATCCTTGGAAGTTCAGTGATCATTTTAACTATATCACTATACATTTCAGATGCATATTTTATATGCAAGTTCAAAATATGTATTTTACAGGATCTCACGCACTAATGACATTAGAATAATACCAAGAACATTCTGAAATGCCTTCAGTAGGCTCATCACATGTGGAAGGAAAATAAGTGATACATTTTGGAGGGAATGGATGGGAGAATTGAAGCCTTGTCTAGCAATACTTACTGGCATTTTATAATTTTTACTATTTACTTTTAATGTGAAAGGCAGAGAGACGGAGATGGACAGGCAGAAAGAGAGCTTCCATCTGCTGGTTCACTCCCTATGTGGGTCTCCTAAGTGGGTGTCAGGGAACCAAGCGCTGGAGACATCACCCGCCGCCTCCAGGGGGCACATTAGCAGGGAGCTGGAACTGCAAGTGGAGGCAGGACACGGCCAGGCGCTCAGGTTTGGGACCCAGGAGCCCCATGTAGCACCCCAACTGCTGCGCCAGCCCCCTGACCACACTGGGACCTGGAATCAGAACACCACTCTGCTCTGTGGTGTTCCGAGTCGACCGAAGAGCAAAAGATGGGGAGGAGGAAGAAGAGGAGCACTGAAACAGTTCTACAGAACAGTAGACTTTATTTGCCAAATATGAGAATGCACAGAGGCCAAGTAAAATGAACCTTAGCAAAATTGCTAGAAGGTTCTGTATTCTGCGCTCTTACCTTCATTTAAAGGAAAATGACCCTGAAGCTACATACCATTTGCCAACTTAAATCCCGAGCTTCCCAACGAACATATTTTCTAAGTTTCTCACAACATTGTAGTCAAAAGCTTCACTCTTTTTCCTTAATGGGATCTAGGCTATTAAAATACTATGCACTATTTGAAAACACATTTACTTGAAAACTGATGCCCACAACAAAATTCATCTGCAGGCTCAGAGAGTGGTCCCTGTGGAAGGTGGCCATCGCAGGTGTAACACAGCCTCACCTTGACGTTGGGTTTGGACAGCAGTTTCAACAGCTCCCTGATCTCGCTGCTGCACGGCTTGCTCTGAAGCTCCTCAGCCAGCTGCAAGGGAGATGACACAGCATCAGCAGCCCGCAGTGAGCACCAAGAGGTCCCGGCAGCCAACCACGGGGCTCCCATCGTGCTCAGGGCTGCTGCTTCCCACTGCTTGGGAAGAGGCCAGCAGGACAGACATGAGACCCATCCATCACAGCTCTTCTTCTCAGGCCAGAGCCGAGCCCAGGCTCTCTGCTGAGGGCAGCTCAAGGCATCCTATCAGCTGGATCGGCTTCTGATTTATTGCAACGAGGGCAAATGCAGCACTTCGTCTACATGAATGGTCTCTTGCACACAGACAAAGGACTACTTGTAAAAAGGTAAAAAGGCCTGGATCAGGCTTTGACATTGCACACACACGCACCAAAAAAAAAAAAAATCTTCTGAACGAGGTGGTGAAACCCACAGGGTTTTCCAAAAGCCCATGGGAGCTATGGTGTTTAGAGCTGGGGTAGAAAGAACTACAATGGCCCCAGTAGAGCAAACGGTCTGAAACTTTTATTATGTTTATCTACACCGACTAAGAAGTCTGTTCAGTGTTAATGAATTAATCATAAAGTGACCCGTAAGAGGCTGACAACTACCCAGGTACCAAAAAATGCTGACTGCACTTGACTGTAGTGGCAAGAATTCCCATTATGCTGGCTCTATCTAAAGAGAGGGTTGTTGGAATGTAGAACCTGCCTCGTGGTTTCCATCAAGAGGTCTTTCTACCAAGACTTCTACCCGGTTTTAGAACTATAGGAAAGGCCGTATCATTCTTGTAGGTAGCAATGCAAGATTTAAATGGGAAAAACCTTTCAAATTAATTACTATGGAGTATATCGTTATTGGGAATATATATATATATATATATATATATATTCCCATTTAAAAAAAAAAAACCCTTCTTAAAACACTGCATGAAATTTTCTTTTGACTCTGCTGTTTTTACCAAGCTAAAAATAGCTGTTCTTATCTCTGAAAAAAAGGGCTTCTCTTCTAAAAGAAGGGCCTAATATAAGTTACACATAAAAATTTAGGATTGGAGAAAAATGCCAGTTCATTACATTTCAAAGACTGCTTGTGCCACTTCAAGGCACAATGTTGAACTTACAAAAGACAACGGCTCTTTCCACTCTTTTGTCATGTAAAACCTAATAATACACTGTAACACATAAATAGATTCCTTGGGCGAGTCCCATGAGTTCTGGGGTTTACACTCACTCAGGAGAGTCGCACTTTTAAGAGCAGTATTGCTGTAATATGATTGGGTGTCAATCTCACTGGCTTTTACACACCTTCTCTACAGGCTTTAGCAGTCCACGTTTTAAAGCTGGGTTTTCTTGTGTGGCAACTGCCCCTTATTGCTGCAACCATGCATCTATATTTACATTCACCTGCCTTTCCCAAGTTTTGGCTCTAAAATGCAAAGTGAGCTTGCATACTAACCCGCTAAGTCCCATCTTTCCATATGTAGCACAACTACACTGACTTAAATTAAGCAATAAATCAATCACAGCACCGTAAGAATAAACAGTATGCCGCTGAAACACTCACAGGATTGAAAACTTGGGACTCAATGGATTAAACACGCTTATAACCTCTGCAACAAAACAGGAGGGGAAATGTTTGCAGGCTAAACAAACAGTGTACCACATGGGTTGTCTATCATGTTACCGTTTTATTTTCTACAGAACAGAGAAAATATATCAAAGAAAATCCACTTTCTGAAGGTGGTCCTTTGAACATCATGCGACCGCCCTCATATTTTACTAAACTGATTAAATGTTTTATCCTAATAAAACTCAACATAAAAAAGCTACAAGTACGTTGCAGGGTATCGCTAAAACCTGCCTTCCCACTCAACATCCATCTCGCCAGGCTTAGCAGCCTTTTAGTTTACCCAGGTGTGCTCTCAATTCATCCGAGTCCCAGAGTTAACAGCAAGAATCAGCAAGTGAGTGCCCCTCCTCTGGGCTCAAAATAAAATTACAGCTACAGGAAATTAACTACTCCATCAATGCCAACTGCTTCTAAAATTTATTTTTTGGTTATGAAGGTAATTTGGAAAGGTCTAATATCCATAAATCATTACTATGTTTTATAATCCATTTAAAAAATAATCCTGTCTTTTTTTTTTTTATGTGTTTGGTATGTCTCGTTCCTATACCAGCATCTGTCCGTTTTCAGTCCTGGCAGCAACATTTGTGTATTTCTCTAAAGCATTCCGCCTGTCTGTGAGATTCTCAGTACACTGGGAGCTGACAGCTCCTGCGCAGCCACAGGGTGTGGAGCCTACACTTGCTGTAACTCAGTTACAACGGTGGGACAAGAGCGCTGCCCACAAGCAGAATCTTCAGAACAGGAAAGTCAATGAAAATCAACATAATATCAGCATGTGCTGAGTGATGACAGGACTTCTGGCAACTCTCGCAGCTTCTTCTGGTTTGCAGTCCTAGGACTGCATGCATCTGTCGGCACTGCGACCGGTTCTGCCTGGGCCAGGTCTGGGGCAGACGCGTCTCGGACACTTACGTCACCGGCCAAGGCTGCCGCGCCGTGGAGAATGGGCACGGGACTCTGCTTCTCATAGTAGTGGAGTTTCTCGTGAATCTGGAAGAAAATCAAATGAGTGTCAGTTTGCCTGTTGGCAGACCATCTCAGGTATTGAAATATTTTAAAGATTGCACATGCAGCCCAATCCCTAGAACATTCTCAATGAAAGCAATACAATTCTGTAAACCTATAGATGACACAGGTGTGTGGGTGTGTGTGTGTGTGTGTGTGTGTGTGCGCGCGCGCATATGTGCCCGTGGAATTCATCTGTTACTCTGGTCCAGTGTATCCAACATAGGGTCATCAAATGGAATTCACATAAAAACAAAGCCTTTGATGTTCCCCTGGATAAACACGTCCGTTTTCTGACACGTAGAATTTCTAAGATCCACTGCCTCAGTGCCTCGAGCATCAGCTGTAGCTTACATTCCTGCTAGGGACATAAATTACAACTATGGTGCAGCATAAACTGGCAGCCACTTTCTGACAGGTTGGCATGGACGAGGGCGATGCTGGCGCTATGCACACGTGGGCGCCAAGTCCACAGCACCCGATTGAGCTCACTGCTCCCCTCATTTCTTCAGCGTTTGCTTCCAATTGCCCATTTTCCCCCAAATTCAAATTTTGAAAAGAGCCAAAGGAGTCTTATAACTATTTAGCTTAAATAATATCATTTATAAAACAATGACATTAATAAATTTAAAAAAAAGCATTCTGGTCATTCACTCGTCATCACCATAAAAAAAGAAACAGAAAAACAAGAATCTGTTTTAATGCAGTTAGGCAGCAGTATAGCATTAAGAAATGGGAGATGCTGTGGCAAATGCGGATCTGTCAGTCTCCCAGATTCACCCATCATAGCTCTTGCGTAGGTGTCCTTACCATTTTATACTCACTCTAGCGTCTTCAGAGCTGAAGAAAACTACTCCCCAGTAGACGTGCAAACCAGTTACACCTCACAATTTCCTGTTTTTAACAGGTACCAAGTAATATACGCATAATTACACTCAAAGCCAACCAAACTCCCTTGCAAACGTCTGCAAGATAGATTTTATTCTGATTAGCCAGACGTGATTGCTGAGAGGATTCCATTACCTTCTTGGCAACCAGGGGACTTTAACGTCTGGCACCAGGAAGAGGATTTTGACACTTATGACATTACCATAATAATTTGGCCAAGGTTTTCTACTTCGTATCTTAGAATCTGCAAACCCTTATTGCATCAAGGTAAACAACTTTAAAAAAAAAATACAAGCAATAAAAAAGTCCAGATTTGATTTGAGACACCAAGGAAGCAGAACTTAAAAACCAACCATCCTAAGAGCTAAATTCTTTTTGTTTAAATAACCATCAAGAGTCAGGTCATCTCAAGAGGCACCATCCCAGAATACTGAGCCTACCCTCTCATAACCTCATCTGACTTGATTACAATAACTTGGCCCAAGTGTGTGCTTCCTTGCCATAATAAATACAGAGGCTCGTACTTAGCAAAACACGCCACGTGTCTCTATGACTTATATACTGGTTGCCAGTAAAACCAGAGTCCTATAGTCTTTAAGGGGTTTAAAATGTGCTCCCTCCTGGCTTCACTCACTGTCTCATGGACAGATACGACCTGTGTCAGGGGCATGGAGGGTGTGTACCCAGACACAGGACAAATGGGAGCCACTGTCTTCCACCCCCAGAGGAACCTGATGGTGTCTTTCCACACATCCAAGTAGCTCTTCCTTCTGACACCTCCCAGTGGTCCTAGACTTGCCTGTATCAACACAGGATGGACTTGACTCCAAGGCTGGCCGACAGAACGTTCTATAAAGTCCACCCACCATGTTCTACAGCTGCCATCCAGTAAGGTAGCTGCCAGCCACATGTGAGCATCGTGCACAGAGACTGTGGCTAGCACACTTGAGGAACTGAATTTATTTCACTTAACCTAAGGTAAGTTAAACTTGATGTCCACATGTGGCTAGTAGCTTCCCCATGATAAACTATGACATCGTTTTATATTAAATTCTATAAGTTACCCATTCCAGAAACATCCACCGCGAGGCAGTTTGGCACATTTCCCTGAGTGGGAACATTTGTGAAGGCAGTAGACAGACAGAGAACCAAAGATGTGGCTGAAACATCAATAAGCAAACTAGCAACGATGATTAAACATAAGGTACAGCCAAACCTTGAAAATCTCATTTGCTTTAACTAAACATTTCCCGTTGCAGGTTCAACCACGACATAACAGCCTACTTCATTTTTCTCCCATGAGTAACCCAAGGAGGAAGGAGAGAGAGGGCTGAAGAAAAACAGAGCCAAGGCTGCAGATGTTTGCCGAGAAGAGACCCTGGCTAAATTAATTTCATACGACGGAGAGACACACGGTCACTCACGAGTAAGCGTCTGCTAATAATGACATGCTGACATTTAAAGTACACCGTGAAGCATAGGGCAGTTCCAACTCTCGGTATATTACATGCTACTAAATATTCATATGGGCTTGTTTTCTAAAATTATTTGTGTAATCAGAAAAAGTTAAAATTGAAGTCATGTTTCCATCCGACTGATTCTCAAAAGAGAGCAACTGTTACCGCCTGAAAGTAAAGGTTTGATTTTACGGAGGGACTCTGGTGCCAATAATCGAAAGTGAGTGACACATACAAAGAAAGTAGAACTCTGTTAAAATGGAGCTTCAATCACTGGAGGACGAACCTTAAAGCTTAACAAGTCCCAAGGCACTGATTTGTTTCAAAGCTCTTGATGGTGTGCAGAGGTATGGGACTGGAAAACTCCACCACGGCTGTCTGAACGATATGACATAAACCAAAGCTAGAATACATCTCCTGGCTTCTAAGTACAAAAAAGCACTGGAGGTACAGTGCTCAGTCATGTGAATTTCTAGTATGTTAATATCAGAACCCAATCTAGAACCAGACGTACACACACACCAACCACCTACCTTCTTCACTTAAAACCTAAAGGTGAGATGCTGAGTAATAAATAAAGAAAATACTCAGGGGGCTGGCACTGCAGTGCAGTGGCTTAAGCTGCCACCTGTGATGCCAGAAGCCCACATGAGTGCTGGTTCAAGTCCCAGCTGCTCCACTTCTGATCCAGTTCCCTGCTAATGCACCTGGGAAAGCAGTGGAAGATGGCTCAAAGCTTGGGTCCCTGCACCCACATAGGAGACCCAGATGAAGCTCCTGGCTCCTGGCTTCAGCCTGGCCCAGCCCTGTCTTTAACTCTGCCTTTCAAATAAACAAACCTTTGAAAAGAAGAAATACTTGGGGGGCACAATTATAGCCAGAAAGAGCTGGAAATTGTACATTATGTTGTTTAGGAATTAAAAAGTAATAGTTGGCTCCTCTTTTAAAAATATAGTGCTCTTTTTCCAAAAGGGGGAAAAAAAACCCCAAATAGAGGTCAGGAGAGAAAAGCAGCAATAAAGAGGAGGCAGAGGCAACAGTGCTAACTGTAGCCTGCATTCCAATTTCACACCACCAGTGTCATCTGGCTAACCTCCTTGTTCAGTACCTCCAGGATAGCAACAGCAGAGCACACACCTTCCTTTTCTTCCCGTCTTGAATGGGAAGCAGTGTGGCTCCCGGCTGCCAAAGACCTGGATCATCCCGGGAGGTCAGAACCCACACAGTCTCCGCGTATCAAGGGTTTTGTAACAGAATGAGTGTTCAGCGTCATGCACTGTCTTTCTAGCTCCTACCCTGCCGCTGGGACCTGCTGCGGCACTCCACTGGCTAGCGGGGTAGGTAGAAGCTCTACATCAGTATCCCCAACAGAGGCTGACATTGGTTTTCTGGTCCCGTCCTCACAGGGTTTGGGTACCAATGCCATGTTCATTTTGCTACTTTGGAAACTCTGCACGCCCGCTGTCTTTTTACGAGACCCTCTTGAGAACGGGTCGACATCACCAGAACGCGGTCTTTTCTGGAGACCTGAGCGCGCTCCCTGGCAAAAACAACCGTGTCTGACATATTTGGGGGAACAGCTTTATCTCCAACTTAATTTCCTCTGGCTTGTTTTATGGGAATTTCTCCACTGAGAGTTGACGGTCTCTTTAGGCTCAGCTGCATAAAGCAGTATTTTCCTAGAAAATTATTTTTATCTGGTTGTTTAAAAAAATTTTTTTTCGGGGCTGATGCTGTGGTGTAACAAGTAAAGCTACCGCCTGCAGTGCCAGCGTCCAATATGGGTGCTGGTTCAAGTCCCAGCTGCTCCACTTGCAATCCAGCTCTCTGCTATGGCCAGGGAAAGCAGTAGAAGGTGGCCCAAGTTCTTGGGCCCCTCACCAGCATGGGAGACCTGGAAAAAGCTGCTGGCTCCTGGGTTTGGATTGGCGCAACTCTAGCCATTGTGGCCAACCAGGAAGTGCAACAGCGGATGGAAGACCTCTTTCTCTCTGTCTCTCCTTCTCTCTGTATAACTCTGATTTTCAAATAAATAAATAAATCTTTAAATTTTTTTTCTAAATCTATTTAAGCAGCCTAGTCCTCAAATTTTTTGAAATTTTTTTAACTATTTTTTTTCTCCACGACCATTTTTTACTTGGTGTGTGTGTATGTGCTTTCTCGATTTTCCTTCTTCATCAGTTAAATCTGGTTGCTTCTGAATCACCTTGGAGACTTACCAGTTTTACCACTGTTTTCTAATGTTTCACTTTTCTATTTTTACCTCGAGTCATTCTTCTGCTTTTTAAAAATGTATTCTTTTCTATTTATTTATTTGAAAGGCAGAGTGACTAAGAGAGAAGGAGAGCCAGAGAGAGATCTTCCATCCACCAGTTCCCTTCCCAGATGCCTATTAGTAAAACTGCGCTAGGCCCATGACAAGGGCCTCAGACATAGCAGAGCCACCAGCGAGAAAGAACTTGAGTCTCCAAGACGCCATGTGAAGGGGTGCGGAGGCACCAACCTGGCACATCCCCTAAATCAAGAGGAGGAACGTTCAGACTTGGGGCTGAACAAAGCCTGAGAAATCATTTGGTCTGGCCCTGCCAAGGCAACCGTAGGTGTGACTTGAAATTCAGTAAATCTACAGCTGGTTAATTTTTAAGCAATGATTGTATGTGCCCTGAGAACATTACCAATATCCAAATGGCCATGGCCTTGGGCAGGAAAGCCCCCCAGAGCTGCAAATGATTACTGAGAGGGATAGTACTTAACCCATTATATTTTAGGGATGATTTGTCAATTTTTATTCTACCTGATATAATACACTGGCAAACACAGCTGGTATTTTAATACAGACAAAGAAACATAGCTTTTTCTTTATAGTTACACATTTTGTATCTTAACAAAGTATTTCTTATCTTAAGGTAAGAAACAGATTGTCCAGTGATGCTGACAAAGTATTAACATTTTGCTCAATTCTTCTTTAAAAAAAAAAAAGATTTATTTATTTATTTGAAGGCAGAGTTAGAGAGAGAGAGGGAGAGAGACAAAGTGAGACAGAAAGGAGAGAGAGAGAACTTTGGTCTTCTGGTTCACTCCCTAAATGGCCAGGTTTGGGCCAGGCTGAAGCTAGGAGTCCGAAACTCCATCTGTGTCTCCCACACGGGTGCAGGGGCCCAAGTACTGGGGCCATCCTCTGCTGCTTTCCTAGGGCGGGGCGGGGGGGGGGGGAGACTGGAAGTGGAGGAGCCGGGACTTGAACGGACGCTCATAGGGGACGCCAACATCACAGGCAACAAACAGCCTAATCTGCTGCACCACAACGCGGGCCTCTTTGCTTGTCTTAACTCACACCCATGAGGAATTTTATCTTTTTCAAGCAGATATAGCCGCCGCCTGCAGTGCCAGCATCCCATATGGGCACTGGTTCAAGTCTTGGCTGCTCTACTTCCTATCCAGCTCTCTGCTATAGCCTGGGAAAGCAGCAGAAGGTGGCCCAAGTCCATGGGCCCCTGCACCCACGTGGGAGACCTGGAGGAAGCTCCTGGCTCCTGCTTTGGATCGGCTCAGCTCCCGTCATTGTGGCCATTTGGGGAGTGAACCAGAGGATGGAAGCCTCTCTCTCTCTCTCTGCCTCTGACTTTCAAATAAATAAATAAAGCTTTAAAAAAAAAAAAAAAAGATGGCACTATTGAATCTGCTCATCACTGACTCTGATGCTATTTACCAAACTCCCACATAGCACTGTCTGTATCGGTACCTGTTGTGATCACTGATTTGTCTCTACCTGAGCCAAAAACCTTTGTTTTGTCTCTACCTGAGCCAAAGCCTTTACTATAGTATAACCCATATTCTTGATAGCTCATAAAGCAAAGCTTCTCAGTTAGTTTTAGAATCACCTTACCAGCAACCCAAATTGGAAAACCAAGTTGGTGTGTCTTAACCCATCTTTCTCAATTCTGGGAATTGCTCTCGTTTATCTTCCACATCACTGTTGTCTCCTTAACTGTGTCTACACTCGCAGGAACCTAGCCACAGACTTTTGCTTTCATTTTAATGAATATCATTTTTACTCCTGTG
Organism: Sylvilagus floridanus; assembly: GCA_949820135.1. Lineage (NCBI taxonomy): Eukaryota > Metazoa > Chordata > Mammalia > Lagomorpha > Leporidae > Sylvilagus > Sylvilagus floridanus. The sequence continues at coordinate 16,820,329 of OX463240.1, read as the reverse complement.
GCTCAAAGATGAGAGAGCTCTTGGGGCTGGCGCTGTGGCGTAGTAGGATAAGCCTCCGCCTGCAGCGCTGGCAATCTCATATGGGCACAGGTTCGAGTTCCAGCTGCTTTACTTCTGACCCAGATCCGTGCTAATGCCTGAGAAAGCAGTGGTAGATGGTCCAAGTGGGAGACTCAGAAGAAGCTCCTGGCTCCTGGTTTTGGATCAGCCTAGCTCCAGCCATTGAGGCCATTTAGGGAGTGAACAAATAGATGGAAGATCTGTGTGTGTGTGTGTCTCTCTCTCAAATAAATAAATAAAATCTTTTTTTTTTTAAAAAGTATGTCTGCAATTTCTTCCCAGCATTTCTAGATGCTTCGGGCAGGAAGGCTGAGTTGATTATTATTTTCTTTATTGTTTACTTTATTTGAAAGGCAGAGTAACAAAGAAGGACAAGGACAAAGAAAAATAAACTTGTGGAGTTTATACGATTTCCACGGTGTGAAAAGGGTATCAGTGTCATGGACTGAGCGCCTCGAAGTCAAAGGGGAAAGGAAAGACAGAGAAAGAGAGATAGAGATCTTCTAACTGCTGGAAGATTCCACTCTCCAACAGGCTGCAATGGCTGAGGCTGGACCAGGCTGAAGCCAGGAGTCAGAAACTCCTTCCAGGTCTCTTGTGTGCACACCAAAGGCCCAAGCACTTGAGCCATCTTCTGCTGCTTTCCCAGGTGCATTGGCAGGGAGCTGGATCAGAAACGGAGCATCCGGGTCTCCAACCAGCTCTCATATGGGATGCCGGCATTGCAGGCGGCAGCTTTACCTGCTGTGCCATAAAGCTAGCCCCAAACTGATTAATTACTATAAGTTAATTCTGACTTCTAACGGGGCCAGCAGCCAGTTCTCTCCAGCAATATTATTGTGAAAGGGGGGAAACATCTCTTTTATTTTCAGGGGGAAAATTGCAGGTGCATTTGCAGGGGTGCCCTGAGGAGCAAGACCTTTCACATCTACGATTCATTTGACAGGTGTTTTATTGAATTTCAGTGCATTTGTTGTTGTTGTTGTTGTTGTTGAAAATAATAGTTCACCTAATTGGGAGTTGATTTCTCAAGTCAAAACAGAGATGCTTACAAGGATTTTGTGCTTAGATACCCTGTGTTATGCAGAACTGGTGAGCGCAACTGTGCTCATAAGGACTGCTGAAAAGCACGCAGCGGGGCAAATCCCTACAGAGAGTAATTCTCCCGAGGGGCATGGCTATAAAGTCTTGCTAAACAGAAGCACTAAAAATAACTCAGACGCCCGTCAGACTACTGAAAAGCAGCAAGCCATCCGCCTTTCCCATTTCGGCTGAAAAACGTCGTGATTCCATTTGACATCACTTCTCGGAACATTCTCCACAGATCGGGTTCCCTGAGTTCTCAGAACAGAATCCCGGAGAACGACGGGGACAGGGCGTTCAACATTTCTTCGAACAACAAAAGTGAACTGGAATTACACAGAAGGACGTCAACTGTCCCACTGTGAAGCAACCCAGTATCTGTGCACGCCAGGGAGCAGCAGAAAGTCATAGGGAACGTGTTATTACAAAGAGCTATGTGTGTACTGCAGGCAGAAGATGCCACCTGCTTTGACCTGGCCAGCTCTCCTCCCAGGCCAGCTAGGTAATGGAGGTCAACAGGGTGCCTTCCCCAAGGAGGTTCACACCTCCCTTAGGATGCACCCCATGGGAAGAGATAGAGAGGTCTGGGCCTCATAACTGACAAGGCCTTAAAGCCCATCAGGCCCCTTCTATCAGGTTCTACCTGCCTCTCAGTTGGAGAACTTCGTCGTGGCTTAGACAGCACCTTTCTTAGGTCCTCTAATAATGACTCTGTCCATTGTTCTAGACCCTGTCCAGCCCACTTGGGGGCTCATTACTTTATAATCATAGCATCTACTCTAACATCGTTGGCTCTACTCCTGACCTGTGAGTATTGATGGTCTTCTCCCCCACTCAATATTGTATGATTGTTCAGAATTTCTCTACAGACAAACCCCTCTACCCACAAAAGATGAGTGGCCTTTCTCCCAGTCTTGGTTGGGATTAGCTTCAAACCACGTCCATCAAACAGTCTGCACAAGGGTCCAGAGACCCACCCCCCATTTCCTCTCCTCCATGAAATCCCCTCATTATTTGGTTAATAATGCCACTCCTAGGATAACTGGTTGCTATTCTCACCCTGTCTTTTATACTACCGTGTCTGTTTAAGTGTTTATAGGAAGTGATGATGGAATGAACCAAGGCCTTCACCAAGCAGGCAGTCAACCAAATGCTGCTACAGGGATATACTTGGCTCCCCACCCAGGAGACAGCGGCTTGAGACATCGCCCCATGCCATTGAAGAGTACCTCGTCGCCCCATGTCAGCAGGAAGTAGCTCTAAAGACTGCTCATCATCCCTCTACCCCTCCTAGACTTTGGGGACTGATGTAATCCCATACAACTCTTGTTTATAAAAAACAAAAGGGGGGAATGCTAGTAAAATGGTGCAGTCCTATCTGCGGTGCGATCTATACCCTGGACACCATCCTGGGCTCTGGAAGCCAGGTGACCCCATGGCCTAACCACCGATGTCAGCTCCACCCCCATCCTAATGGGATGTGTTGCTCCTACTTCCCTGCTCGCCCCCTCCCACAGCCCCCAGGGAAAGGTATAACAGGACCTTGTTCCTGAACACGTGCCTGGCTCTCCTTGTCTCGCCCTCTCTGTCTTCTGATATCTCTCTCTCTCTCTCTCTCTCTTACGCTCTCCTTTTCCTCCTTTTCCCTTCTTCGCCCCTTCCCTCTGGTCTGTCAGGTTCCCCACCAATAAACTCTTTCCCTTAAAAAAAAAAAAAAGCTATGCATTCACTTCCAACACTTTTTGCACCAAACTAAGCTCATCTGTTAACCCCATTTTTCTCATTACACAAATTTCATTGCCTGACAATGACCAGATCTGCCACTCCAAATACCCATGTTTCCTTTTTTAAAAAAAATATTTTATTTTTTATTTGAAAGGCAGAGAGAGGGAGAGATAGAGCAAGAGAGAGAGAGAGAGAGAGAGAATGAGATCTTCTATTTGCTGGTTCACTCCTCAAATGGCTGCAACAGCTGGGGTTGGGCCAGGCTCAAGTCGGGAGGCAGGAGCTTCATCCAGGTCTCCCACATGGGTATGGAGGCCCTAGCACTTAGGCCATTCTCTGCTGCTTTTCCCAGGCCATTAGCAGGGAGCTGGATCAGAGGTGGAGCAGCCTGGACTCACACCAGCACCCATATGGGATGCCAGCACTGCAGGCAGAGGCTTAAACCACTATGCCACAACACCAGCCCCACCCATATTTCAATGATCACTGCTGGAAACTGTTCAATTTTTTATGATGCTGGAGGATGGTATTAATAATCAGGTCAAGGAATCTGGACAGGTTTTAATATACCCACAAATAGCCATCAATTACATCACACACATGCTCACGGCCATCGGTTACGGCACACTCATGCTCACAGCCATAATTATATCACACGTGTTCATAGCCATTGATTGTATCACACAAAGATGTTCAGTTTACGTTTTAACTGACACATATTACAATTATGGCTTTAAAATAAAAACTGTTTAGGGACAAAAATGAACAGTCTTAAAAAGTGAGGAGTCAGGTATCCAGGACCCCCATGGGGCCAGGAGAATTCAGGGGTATCTCTTGGCGGGCCCCCATACACAAAAGTGTTTACATGTAGTCTTCTAGGAAAATAATCCGGAACACAGATGGTTGATTCATGCTGAAAGGCTTGGACTTTATCCATTTAAAAAAAATAATAGTAACAAGCCGTGGCAGAAGAGGAGAGACACGGTCGAGGGATGTGCTTTGCTCCACGTCCGTGTGCAGATGGGGACTGGAAACAGGAAGCCAGTTAAGGGGAGACTGCTTCAGGGTAAGAAATTCCAACAGGACGCGTGACTGCTGAACGCCTGTGACTGCTGAGTCCTCCCGGGCTCACTCCGTGCAGCAGGAGGTCCCCTCCCCAGCTCTTGTTTCCCTCGCTAGTCCCCAGATACGCACACAGGCCCCCTACGTTTTAGGGATTTTACTGCTAGCCACAAGGGGAGAAACGGACAAGGACAAAGAAAAATAAACTTGCGGAGTTTATACGATTTCCACGGTGTGAAAAGGGTATCAGTGTCATGGACTGAGTGCCTCGAAGTCAAAGGCATCAGAGGGCGTGGCCCAGCTCTGCCCCTTACTTGCTGCTCCACAATGTGGGACGCACTCCATTCACTAAGCCTTGGGCTCCGCATACTTAGGACAGGAGAACAGCGCCTCCTACAGGAGCTAACTGTCAGAATTCAAGTCTCCATTGAAAGACCCTCAGGCTCTCTCCCTGGAAAGCAGCAGCTACCCAGGAAACGGTCCTGCCTGCCCTCTACCTTTCGCTGGTAGTTCTAGAAGAAAAAAAAGAACCGTCTCCATTGATGTCATCATGGTGCACAACATGTACAGCATGAGTAAGACCAAAAGATAGAAGTCAAAGCAGAACTGGTGGCCTTGGAGGTTGCACAGAGAAAATGTGTCCCTGAGGATGCTAAACCACCCCTCTGTAAAAGGAGAAAGGACCTGAACGAAGTACGCCTGGACAGAGGCAGAAAAGAGATCATGACCACAGTAAGTGGCAATTGAGGGCGAGTATGCAAGAGAAAGCAGAGAAAAACCAGTGAGGGGTGGGCGCTGTGGCGTAGCAGGTACAGCTGCTGCCTGCAGCGTCAGCATCCCCTACGGCTGCTGGTTCAAGTCCTGGCTGCTCCAGTTCCAATCCAGCTCCCTGCTAATGTACCTGGGAAAGCAGTGAAAGATGACCCAAGTGCTTGGGCCCCTGCACCCACATGGGAGACCTGCAGGAAGCTCCTGGCTTTACATTGGTCCATCTCTGGCCATTGCAGCCATCTGGGTAGTGAACCACTGGATGGAAGATCTCTCACCCCTGCCTTGTAACTCTGCCTTTCAAATAAATAAATGAATCTTGAAAGAAAAGAAGAATCGCCGTGAGATTTCCAGGCGGGCAGAGGTCTGGGATGAAGAACTCAATCCACATGTTTATTAACAGTGGGGTAAGCCACCATCCCAGAGCCAGCACCGCAGCTCTCACTGGCCTGTTCCCAAAGAAGAAGGCTCTGTCAGTGGTGAGAACAATGAAATCTTCATGCAGGGAAAAGTGTAACAGCTACACGGAAAGAATCTTAGAGAAAAAAAAAAAAGAGCCACCGTCGGAATGGTTTCAGAGACAGCGTCACCCACAGCTTTCCTTGTGGTCTGCTCCCATCTCCCGATGGCAAGTTACAGACCCTTTGCCCACAGTCCCTAACTGTGTTGACACTGCTGAGGAAACTCACATAGTTTTCAGATGAGCTAGGATCTGGGTTGGGAGTGAAGCGCGCACTCCAACATGACTGAATGGAAAATGGGGATTGGACAGCAACCGCCTGCATTGACGATGGAAACCCCTCCGGCAATCGTAAATCGGTTGTCACTTCCTGACACGAGCCCTTCTGTGGCTTGCTGTTGCACTGGAGCTTAAAGGTATCTGTGCTGAGTTCAGCTCGCTCTGGGGCCCAGCATAGCCCAGCACCTGCTGGATTCTATCTCAAACCACTCCACCCCAAGACCCAGCCACAGGAACCCTATGTCAGTGACTCAGACTCACTGGGCTCTCCCAGCTACGGGGGGGCGGGGGGGGGGGAGAGGGGGCATCCACACTCCATCTTCAGGTCGCAGCTGAGATGTCAAACTCCCCAACGTTCCAATACAATCAAAACTAATGCTCTTCTGCTATGAGTTCTGACAGCTCCCCACACTTTTATAGTTCATTTCCATGATCAGACTTTGTAACTACAGAGGTATTGTATTTATTGGCTTACCCCCGTTCCCACAGGTAATGAAATTTACCGATGAGGGACAACCTCCCTCCATGTCACCGCTGCATCCCTATAGCTCAGAGCCAATACCTCACATAAAACAGATGCTCCAAAGTGATATCTGTCATTAGTGAATGAGTCATGATTTAGGACACTTGGTAAGGCTTTGGGATCACAGCGTAAGGGGGTGATGAGTGTGATTTTTTTTCCTTCTTGCCCCAAAACTTATGAGTAGTGCCCAGACTTGAGGAAAAAGAATTAAGTGTGCCACATTCTACGGGAAACTTCCAATAATTGGAAATATACACCTCTCTCTGGAACCTAAAAAAATGGCTGAAACCTAACCACCAGCCATCTCCATTATTATCCATGCATAGATTTTTTTGTGTAATACAGATTTCCCTAAACTTTAAGGGACCCCTCTCCCCGGCCCAGAGAAAACTCTTACCAAAACAGAAGAACAGAAGACAAGATCTACAGCCCAGCAACGACTCAAGTTAACAGGGGTAAATCTCTAAGATAGAATCTCTCTCAGAGAACAGAGAACAGGAGTCTGCAGACACAAGATGGAAAAGATACTCTCCAGCCCAGCTGATTGGTCTCTTGTGCCTACCTAGTCATGGGGAAGAGGAGGAGGAGGAGGAGGAGGAGAGACACAGCAGACTAAAGACAGAGGATGATGGGGGAGACTACCGCATGGCCTCCAGAGGATGCTGGGGTTTCCCGGGGGTCATGTGGACCCCACTGAAGGCAGCTGGGCTCCAGCCACCTTGCTGACCATCCAGCCAACAGCCCTGTAACTGTGCATCCTGGGCAAGACACAAGACGCAGGCACCTGCCACACAGACGAAGGACGCCAGCCCATGCTAGGGGGAGAAGCAGTGACAATGTGGCTGTTAGGACAAAAATGTCCCTTTCCCTTTCATCTCCCAAACCCAATACCCCAGAAGAGCTGGATCTCTTTGCAGAACTAAACCAGGTCCATTTCCCAAAGAGTGCTGGGGAAGTTGGGGAAGCGGAGATGAAGGCATGCACACTGTATTCCAGGCCTGACAGCTCCTCCCCTACCGGCTGGCACCAGGGAGGGAGAAGAGCTAAGTCAGACATGACAGCAGCAGTGTGAAGCTGACCTTCTAATAGCTGGAAAGGTCTTGGGAGCTAGAGACTTTGTGTTAAGAGACATATGGGAGGCCGATGCCATGGCTCCCTTGGTTAATCCTCCTCTTGCAGCATCGGCAACACTTATGGGCGCTGGGTTCTGGTCCCAGTTGCTCCTGTTCCAGTCCAGCTCTCTGCTGTGGCCTGGGAGGGCAGTGGAGGATGGCCCAAGTGCTTGGGCGCCTGCACATGGCATGGGAGACCAGGAGGAAGCACCTGGCTCCTGGCTTTGGATTGGTGCAGCGCCAGCCGTAGCAGCCATTTGGGGATTGAACCAATGGAAGGAAGACCTTTCTCTCTCTCTCTCTCTCTCTCTCTCTCTCTAACTCTACCTGTCAAATAAAAAAGAGACAGATAGGAAACTTAGCTGGGGTAAAACACATTTTGGCCACCACAACTGGAGAAAAGTAAGACTGCCTCTTAACTTGAATTGAGTCGTTCGTTCAGTAATTAGCTACAACAGTATAAAGATCAAGAGTTTTGAGAACTCATCGGTCTTGAGATCCTTTCAATCTCTTAAAATCAGGGTGTGTCCCAAAGAGTTCTTACCTGGGTTTTGTCTAAGTTGTTGAGCACCCCTGACGCAGAAATCCAAGATTCTAAATCTTCCCAAATCCAAAACCGTTTGAGCACTGACTTGGTGCTCAGACACTCTTGGATTTTGGTGTACTGTACATTTTCAGATTTTTTTGCATTAGGGATGCCAAACCAGTAAAATCTATTCAAATATTCCAAAATCTATAAAAACTCTGAAATCTGAAACAATTCTGGTCCTAACTATTTTGGGTAAGGGATAGTTAACCTGTGTTGGTACTGTAGTACTGAAAGTAAAAACAGGAATTAAAAAATATATACTGACTCACTGAAAATAAATTTGTTCCAATTAATTTATTTAAATAAATGTATTTATATTTATTTGTTTAAATATGTGGGTTCATTTAACTTAAGAATGCCTAAACAACATTGTAAAAAATAAATGTTTTTTCAAAATAGATATTTTGGAAAAGTGACATTGGTTCACAAATTTGCAAACATCTCTTATCTGTGCTGAAAAGAACACCTGGACCCCCTTGCTTCTGCCTTCAATCTGCTGGTACAAACGGCTTTGGCTGAAATGCAGTGGGCGAAGCAGGCCTCACCCAGGAGAAATATTTCAGTAGACTTTCCAGGTTATTAGAGGTTTCCACTGATACCACACCCAAACTCCAGAGGTGGCAATTTCTTAGCAGCGAGGTACAGTGTGAACTCCGCAGTCACACCCGTGAGCCTTCCACTGCCCATCACATCAGCCAACCGTCATCCTTGCATTCTCTTAACCTCTCCTGCCCAAGCACGATTCGGTTCTAGCGCACATGGGTCATTTGGAAAGTACAGCCTCACGGAGTCGCGCAGATTTCCCAAATGCTTACCTCACGGAAGCAGACACAACTTCTTCAAAATTCTAGTATCTGCTTGAGAGCTTGAGTTTTATGCTTGACAATATTTATCATTCTCTTTGCAAGAACAGGCTCATTTCAGCTGTTTGGTGGGGGGTAGGCCTTCCAATAACACTGAACCTGACTAAGCAGAGTTTGTATAGGTGTGCTATGAACAAATCACACACTGGAGATCAGAAATTAAGCCCATGGCTGTTCATCCCCATGACAACCACAAGTCTGGTTTGCACCAAAGTGCTTTCAGAAAACTTCCTGTTTTTTCTACCTTAAAAAGATCTGATAGGGGTCAGTGCTGTGGTGTAGTGGGTAAACCGGCCGGCAGTGCCAGCATCCCATATGCGTGCCGGTTTGAGTCCCAGCGGCTCCACTTCTGATCCAGCTCCCTGCTATGGTAGAAGATGGCCCAAGGACTTAGGCCCCTGCACCCACATGGGAGACCTGGATGAAGCTCCTGGCTCCTGGCTTCAGAATGGCCCAACTCCAGATGCTGCAGCCATTTGGGGAGTTAACCAGTGAGTGGAAAAGACCGACACCCCCCCCCCCACACACACACACATTCTCTCTCTGTCTCTGCCTCTCTGTAACTCTGCCTTTCAAACAAATAAATAAATCTCTTTAAAAAAATCCAATAGTAAAAAGACACATACTCACTGGTTAAGATTGCAGGAAATCAATAATTTTTCCTGCTTCAAAAAGCTCATCAGTAACACTGGCGTGTGCTGGATTTCCTGTGAGGGCATGGCAATGAACTTGAGGACTCACTGACCAGCCGTGCAGGTGCCCTGGTCTTGATCTGCATGATGGCACTTTTACCCACCAGTGCAGCTTTTTTTTAACCATACACAGAAACACTAACCCAGTGAAAAAACTAGTGTCGTCATATCATGAAAATAGTTTTGACTTCGTATGCTCCTCCCATCCCCCAACAGTCTCAGGTACCAGCAGGGTTCCATGCCCACACTCTGGGAACCACTGCCGTGTATCACAAGCCCTGAAGGTGCACGCAGGGAATGAAAGGGAATGGGACATTTCTTCGTGGCTGCACAGCTCACGGTGAAACCGCATGACCCCGGCACCGGTGATGAAACTTTTCATCTTACGCACGTTTTCTTTAGACTCTGGCATTTGACCTGGAATCCCCAGCCCAGCCCAGAGACAGTGTGTTACTCTCATAGCCTGGTGGCACTTTTCTGTAAGAATGGTGACCTGCAGGTCTGACAAGTGGTGACAGGAAGTTTTGCAGAAAAGCATTTCACGAACTCCAACTTGCCCAATCCCTTCAATGTCTCGTTGTTTACATTTCTTCCAGACCTTCCTTGACGCCTTTCATTCTGGCCCTTGGCTGTCACGGTCAGCACCTCGGGACCTCACTGCCCCAGACCAAGTGCTCTTGGCATTGACCGTGGCTGTTGGCATCATCTTTCCAGGCTATCCTTTATTGCATGTTTAGGCAAGCTTTTCAACGTGGTACTTTTCTTGCACATATCTTCATGTTCTAAAACGCTGTCCTATTTTTTCTTCTCTGAATAATAAAATAGAGTGCTATTTCCTTGCCTTGCTATCATCACAGCTGGGACGTTTTACTGCATTCAAATATATATTGCAGCACATCCCAAAAAACAGCATGCCCCTCTCCCAGGGTGTATGTTCTACACGGCCCCTGTGCCTCCCTTATTCCTGGCAGAGTTACCTAAAATGTTTATCTTCCTAGGAAAAACATTTCTCACTGTGAATTCATTTTTTAAATAGAAAAGTCAAAGGTGCTATTATATGAGGATACTTCAAAAAGTTCATGGAAATGGGAATTAAAAGATAAGTTAAGTTTGGTGCAAAAAGTTCTAAAACCCATGCATATGATGGGAATTCAAAAAAAGTTCACAGAAAGTGCATAATATGAATAAACGATGCATGGATTTCAAATTTGCTTCAAAGCAGAACAGACTTATCCCTCAATTCCATGTTTTCACCAAGACCATGATGTCCCCCCTTGCAAAGGAACCTTGGCAGACATGAATAGTCAAATATACCTCTCAGGCAGCAAAAAACGAAAACCAGTAATATACAGGAATATGGAACACGTAGAACAGCACCTACTGTCTTAATCTTGTTTCAAAACAACTTCTCCTATCCCCTTCAAACCTAACCAGACTTCCAAAGTGTAAGCTAAATGTTTTCCAATTTATTTCTAATGAAATATGAAAACTCAGCTTTCTAAGGATACCATCTTCCCACCCTGTCACTCAATAAAGTCCTTAGAATTGTATATGTTTGGCCGGCGCCGTGGCTCAACAGGCTAATCCTCCGCCTTGCGGCGCCGGCACACCGGGTTCTAGTCCCGGTCGGGGCGCCGGATTCTGTCCCGGTTGCCCCTCTTCCAGGCCAGCCCTCTGCTGTGGCCCGGAAGTGCAGTGGAGGATGGCCCAGGTGCTTGGGCCCTGCACCCCATGGGGAGACCAGGAAAAGCACCTGGCTCCTGGCTCCTGCCATCGGATGAGTGCGGTGCGCCGGCCGCAGCGCGCCAGCCGCGGCGGCCATTGGAGGGTGAACCAACAGCAAAGGAAGACCTTTCTCTCTGTCTCTCTCTCTCACTGTCCACTCTGCCTGTCAAAAAAAAAAAAAAAGAATTGTATATGTTTTTGTCAAAACTACTTAGAGGGGGCGCTGGTTCATGTCTTGGCTGCTCCTCTCCCAATCCAGCTCTCTGCTACAGCATAGGAAAGCAGCTCGGTGACTACAGCCATTTGGGCAGTGAACCAGCAGATGGAAGACCTCTCTCTCTGTCTCTCCCTCTCTCCGTCTGCAACTCTGCCTCTCAAGTAAATAAATAAATCATGAGAAAATTCTATATGTTTGTGTTGATGTACTTAGAGGAATGAAATTATATAAAATTCTTACATCACTGTACTAGGTTTAAAGCAACCTCATGATTCATACCAAAAGGCACAAAAAACCTCATTCTTTTCAATTGGCAGGAGTGTAAGACACGATCACTGACATCATTTTTTTTTTAGATTTATTTATTTATTTGAAAGAGTTACAGAGAGAGAGGGAGAGGCAGAGAGAGAGAGAGAGAGAAAGAGAGAGAGAGAGAGAGAGGTCTTCCATCTGCTGGTTCATTCCCCAACTGGCCACAGTGGCCAGAGCTGTGCCAATCTGAAGCCAAGAGCTTCTTTGGGGTTTCCCACATGGGTGCAGGGGCCCAAGGCCTCGGGCCATCTTCTACTGCTTTCCCAGGCCATAGCAGAGAGCTGGATTGGAAGAGAAGCAGCCGGGTCTCAAATTGGTGCCCATATGGGATGCCAGCACTTCAGGCCAGGGTGTTAACCCACTGCACCACAGCACCAGCCCCTGACATCATTCAGGCTCTCTCGAGGGGGGGGGGACAGCCTTCTCAGCAAGCGTGTTTCACAGCAGCCAACTGAGCTCACAAATTGCCTGCATTTTCTGCTCAAAATCCCACTGGAATAAGAAAATGGTAGACAATTTTTCAAAACGCACGGTACCAGAAGAGAAAAATCTCAAGCCAAAGCCCAGCAAACACTGACCCCATTTCTAGGGAATATGAAGATAAAATAGCAGCCTTCCTGAATCCCCTCAGCCTGTCCTCACAGGTGAAGAGGGGCCTGCTGAGACAGGGGCACAAGTGTGGACCTGGGCCCAGAGAAGCACAGGTGTGGGAGGAGTGGCGAGCAGGAGGCACATTCATGATGCAGCAAGGATCTACCAAGTCTGGTAGGCAGTCCCCAGAAGAGCTCCCAAGGACCTCCCCTCTCTGTCTTTATTCTCCCCAGTCATCTCGTCTCTGTGGATGCGGGCCCCACCTAGAGACTTGATTCCAATGAACTGAAATAGGGTACAAAGGCTTATGACTTTCATCCTGCTGGTGCAGCCTAAGAACCCTGTGCTCACCCCACTGCCACTCTCTAGGCTTCCACTCAACTCTCTTCCCTGTCACAAGGCTCTTGTGATTGCACTGGACTTACCTGGGTCTGAAACATTTAAGGGCAGCCACGTTCCATTCACCACATCAAATGAGACGTACAAAAGGCATTTTGAGGGGCCGGCACAGTGGCACCAGCATCCCATATGAGCACTGGTTCGTGTCCCAGCGGTTCCTCTCTATGGCCTGGGAAAGCAGCAGAATAAGGCCCAAGTGCTTGGGCCCCAGCACCCCTGTGGGAGACCCAGAGGAAACTCCTGGCTCCTGGCTTTGGACTGGCCCAGTTTCAGCCACTGTGGACATTTGGGGAGTAAACCAGTGGATGGTTTCTGTCTTTCTCTCTGTCTCTCTCTATCTGTAACTCTACCTCTCAAATAAATAAATAAAATCTTTAAAAAAAAATAAAGCATTTTGAGGGGCAGGTATTGTGGGTACAGCAGCTTAAGCCATCACCTGGGACCCCTGCATCCCTTGGCAGAGTACCCGAGACTGAGTACCACATCTGCTTCTGCTTCGGTTTCCTAACGTGTATTCCCATGAAAACAGTGACTGGGACTCGGGGAAATTATTTTAACTTAATCAGCTGACACCAACTTGCTTTCTAAAACACTGACTTCTTTGCCCCTCACTCGCAAAATTTAAAGTCAATCCTCAGATTCAACAACACTTGGTATTACCAGAATTCTTCAATTTTTGCCAACCTAGCGAGCCTGAATGAACGGTTAGCTTACAGAGATGCTATTTTCTATGTCCGTGGGGCCCTACACGTTTCTGGTGTTGTCCTCTATTTTTCTCTTAAAGTATTTATCTTACCCTTTCAGAGTATTCTTTATATTTTTATGAAATTGAACCTTTGTCAATTATTTTTATATAGATTTATTTATTTGAAAAGCAAAGTTACAGAGAGAGAGAGAGAGAGAGGGAGGGAGGAAGGGAGGAAAGGAGGGAGGAAGAGAGGTCTTCCATCCATTGGTTCACTCCCCAATTGGCCACAATGGCTGGAACTGAGCCAATCCGAAGCCAGGAGCCAGGAGCTTCTTCCAGGTCTCCCACGTGGGTGCAGGGGCCATAGCAAAGAGTTGGATCAGCAGTGGAGCTGCTGGGACTCGAACTCCCATAAGGGATACTGGCACTGCAGCTGGCGGCTTTACCCACTACACCACAGCACTGGCCCCAGACCTTGTCAATTCTAAGTGTTAGAATTCTCTCTCTCAATCTGTCACTTATCTTTTCACTTATTTATGGGCAATAAAGTTCTAAGTGTTAATGGAGTAAATTTTCACACTATTTTTTTTAAAAGATACTTTTCCATTTCACCTTGTAAGAGTTTCCAAGTCTGGGCTTTCATATTTAGACCTACAGTCCACCTAGAACTGACTTCATTTATAGAGTGATATAGGGATCCAAACCTACACGTTTAAAAAAAAAAAAAAACTTATTCTGTTTATTTGAAAGGTGGAATTGCAGAGAGAGAAAGAGACAGAGAGATCTTCCATCTGCTGGGTCACTTCCCCAAATGACTACAATGGCCAGGACTGGGCCAGGCGGAAGCCAGGAGTCAGGAATGCATCTGGGTCTCCCATGTGTGTTCAGAGGCTCAAGCACTCATCTCCCACTGCTTCCCCAGGACAACAGCAGGGAGCTGGGTCAGAAGTGGAGCAGAGGGGGCTTGAACCAGCGACCCTGTGGATGCCAGCAGATGTTTACCTGCTATGCCACAACGCCAATCCCAAAACCTACTCTTTTTAAATGGGTCAACTATTTTGTCAGCATCCTTCTTTCTTGACTGTGCTGTCTGGTTCCCAACACCCGCAGCTGTAGCTCAGAGCACTCCAGCTCCTGTGCTGCACCTGTCTGCTCCTGGCCCATGCGTTCACTTTCATAGTCTTAAACCTTGATGTCTGACACCTGACACCATCAGGTGGGTACAGGCTCTGAGTGGTATCTGCCTGGGGTTCCTGTACTCGCCCTGAAGCTCTGGAGCCCTCCAAAGTGGAGCCCTGGGTTTGCACAGCCAGCCTCCCTCTAGATCAAGGAGACAGAACCATTCTCCACTTGTCTGTGTCTCAGTACTCTCCCAATTTTCCTGGGCATGTACACCTAGATAACTCCAGGGTTTTGATACTACTGTAAACACTGTTTAAAAAAAAAATGCTGGATTTCACTTTCTGTTGGTTGCTGAGAATCAGAAACCACGGATTTTAAAAATTTAGGCCTCATGGTTGGCCACCCAGCACCAACTTCCCCACTGGGCTACGTGGGGACAATGGGTAACCCCTGTGAATGACAATAGCTTCCCTTCTCCTTTCCAATACTTCTCCCAGTGTCCCATCCTACAGTAAACCTGAGAATCTCCTTTTCAAGGTGTTTGCTTTTAAAACTGCTGATAGGAAGCATTTTGTATTTGTCGCTGACTTTTTAAAAAATTATGTTTTTGGAGGGCTGGCGCTATGGCATAGTTGGCTAAGCCTCCACCTGTGGCGCCAACATCCCAGTTTGTGTCCCAGCTGCTCCACTTCCAATCCAGCTCTTTGCTATGGCCTGGGGAAGCAGGGGCCCCTGCACACACTTGGGAGACTTGCAAGAAGCTCCTGGCTCCTGGCTTCGGATTGGTACAGCTCTGGTCATTGAGGCCAATTGGGGAGTGAACCAGTACATGAAGATCACTCTCTCTGTCTCTCCCTTTCTCTATCTGTAACTCTGTCCTCTCAAATGAATAAATGCTTCTTTTAAAAAATGCTTTTATTTGAGAAGCATAGAGAAAGCACGCACTCGCAACTGCTGGTTCACTCCTCAGATGCCTGTAATGACTGAGGGAAGTCAGGGCCAAGTTCAGGGTCTGGAAACTCAATTCAGGCCTCCCGTGGGTGGCAGGGCCTCGACTACGTGTGACGTCACTGCTGCCTCTCAGGGCCTGCATTAGCAGAGGCAGGAGCCAGCGGCGGGCCTCAAACCCAGGCACTCTGATGTGGGACACGGGTGCCTTAACAGCAGTCCCTGCCTCTGAGTCCACAGGAATGCTTTCAGCTTTTCCCGTTGAGAATACTGATTACCGTAGATTTTACTAGGGACCTCCTTCCTAATCCCCCCGAGACTTCGGGGTGGGCGTTTGGTCCGGTGGCCCAGGAGCCATTTCCAGGTTCGATTTCTGGCTCAGCTCCCAATCCCAGCTTCCTGCTAATACAAAGCCCAGGAGGCAGCAGGTAATGGTTCAAGTAGCTGGGTCCTCGCCCCCGCCTCGTGGGAGACCTGGATGGCATTCCTGCCTCCCAAGCTGGCCCAGTTCCAGCTGCCGAGAGAGCTGGGGAGTGAACTAGAGAGGGAGCATGCTCTGTGTGTGTGTGTGTGTGTGTGTGTGTCTCCAATAAATAAATAGTCGCATGATCAACTTTGCCTTCTCTACAGGAGAATAATTATATGTAGCAAGTTTACATTTTTCCCAATGTTATACCCAACCCGGTTACAGTATGTGACTCACAGCCTCTCTGCCGTTTTTCCCTGGCTGGCGACTTGACTTGTGTTTGCAGGAGTTCGGGCTGACCTAGAATGCTGCTCACTCATACTGTTGTCTGGCTCTTGTATCAGGGCCAGGCCAAGTCTCATGGCCTGCGAGAGACACGCTCTCCTTAGGAGGACACCTCAAAAGCCTTGTGCAAAACGTAATTAAAAGAGGTTTACTTTGGTGCCAAAAACTTGAAAGCCATGCATGCAAGAGGTCTGTGTGCATGGGTTCCAGATTCTTTCTCCACCCAAAACAAACGTGACATTGTCTGTTCTCCACGAACTTGTTGAGGTACCATCACACTTTCTGGAAGACTCTGAAGAAGATCAGAATGATCTATTCCTTGAAAGTTGAGCAGACTATAACAGTGAAGACATTTGAGCCTGATGCTTTCTTTATCTAATTTTGAGTTCCTGCTTCTTCTTAACAACTCTGAAAGTTATTTCTTCTAGAAATTCTCACATTTCATCGAGGTTTTCAAAGGACTTGCCCTAATGGCTTTCACGTTGCTCCCCTTGAAATCTGTGAACTGGATCTTGAGCTACAGTCCTCTTGATTCCTGGCTTCACTGGACTCTTCATTCTCTGTATTACTGGCACCTGCTCCTCCCTATTCTGTCCCTGCCTTCTGCGGGAGATGAGTGGTTATTCTACAGCTCTTTCACCCCTTATTTTAAAATGTATCAGTTCAACTCCTTTGTTTAGATTTATTTTTATTTGCTTGAAAGAGGGAGGGGAGGAGGAAGGAGGGGAGGGAGGAGGGGAGGGGAGAGAAGGAAGAAGGGAAGGGGGGAGGGAGGGGGAGAGAGGGAGAAAATCTTCTACCCACTAGTTCACCCTCCAAATGTCTGTGAGCATGTGAGTTGAGTTCACACGTGTAAACATGTGTGATTTCATGTATGTAAGCATTGTGTTTTCACGTGTGTTGCTTCCACATGTGTGAGCTGTGTGTTGATTTCGTGTGTGGTTTCGCATGTGTAAATGTGTCTGATTTCACACGTGTGTGTGTATTGATTTCACATGTGTGTAAGCATGTGCTGATTTCACGTGTAAGCATGTGTTTTGATTTCACATGTCTGTGTTGATTTCACGTGTGCGTGTGTCTGATTTCACATGTGTGTAAGCATGTATGTGTGCCGACTGTGGCAGGAGTGTGCTGAATTTGTTGACTGTAGTCCCGGCCTCTCTTCAGCTCTAGGGGGAACTCAACAACACTCTGCCTCCCATGTCCTCTCTCCTCCTTTCTCTCTGTTTTCTGGGTTTCCAGCTCAGCCCGGGTGAGACGCTCTAACCCTAATCTTCACACCTCTCAGCCTGCCTTTCCCACCGCTTTTATTACCGTGTAATTATAACACACAGATGCCTCCTCTCTGGCTAGCGCCATCAGACACACAGACACATTTTCAAGTTCACAAATTTTGTCCAGGGATACCTAATCTGCAATTTTAGCCACTGAGCTCTTTATTTTAAGGATTCCATTTTCAAAAGTTCCATTTCCCACCATATCTGCCTCTTCAGCCACAATCATCTCGGACCCTCAGCTCATGGGTGACGTCATTTATACATTTTGTTCACTTCATCCCTTTCAGAGCCCGACTCGGGTGAGAGACTGAGCAACATGTTCTCTCACAGCCGGAGGTAACAGGTCTATCACCACAACCTATACTCCGAGTTAGCCAACATCAGATTTACACAGCTTCAGCCATCCACATGGCTCCAGTAGGCAGCAGGTGATGGCTCAAGTGCTCGGGGCCCTGCCACCCACGTGGGAGACCCGGCTGGAGTTTCCAGCTCTCAGCTTCAGCTTGGACCAACCCTGGTTACTGGGAGAATTGGAGCCCGAACCAGCAAATGGAAGATTTTCTGCTCTCTTACTCTCTTTCGAATAAATTAAAATTGTAAAAGTAAATAAATATTCATTTTAAACCTAAAAAAAAACCTGGTATAATTCCATTTATTTATATAAAACTCAACAACAAGCAAAGTTAGAGTATACTGCCTAGGAATGCTTATAAAAATAGTAATTATGTTTAATGTGTGGTGTAAGGTAGGAATTGTAAAAAAAAAAAAAAAAAGATTTATGTTATTTATTTGAAAGGCAGAGAGAGACAGAGAAAGAGAGACAGAAACACACACGTAGATCTCCACTCCCCACAATGACTGGGGCTGAAGCTGGGACCAGGAACTCCATCCAGGTCTCCCACTACTGGAGCCATCGTCTGCTGCCTCCCAGGGTCTGCATCAGGAGGAAGCTGGAATTAGGAGAGGAGCTGGGACTAAAACCCAGGCCCTCCAAGATGAGAGACGGGGAATGCTCATGTCCTGGGCAGTCCTCACTGCCATGCCAGATGTCTGACTCTACCTTGCTTTTTAACCAATTTTCTCAAAAAAAAGAAAATAAACAGATGTCCGTGAGGGAAAAGAAAGAAAACCAGAGGGAAAGTAAGGAGAATGTTTGTGTACACTACTTCCTTTTTTTTTTTTTTATTTTTAACCTCAGAATTCTGTGCTGTGGAAAAAGGCTATTTTCCTTACAACTTTATATTTTAATGGCAAAGGGGAAAAAAATTGCTAGTTAGGCTTGGTGGCAGCATGTGACGGAGGCCAAGTGAACTGCAAGCGAGCAGAGAATTTAAAGAGTAAAAACACACACAAAAGGCAAAACACATGATCACAGCAGGAAGGGAAAGCAGAACTGAGCTAGGCTTCTCGTACACGCACTGATACCTGTGACGTGGATGTTGTTCAGGGTGCGTGCATGGGACCAAGCTTTTGAAGCACATCATACTTTAAGCTTGGAGGCTGAGCTTAGAATTTTGTGGGCTCCTCGGATAAACAAATCCTGGGTCACACAAGCCCACCCATGCATAAATCCAGACGCTGGAACACTGCTCCTGCGACCTTACCCACTTTTCCTTTCTAGCAGACTTTCTACGGCTTTGTTCTGTCTCTTCTTGTGTTTCGGCTGAGTTTTTGGCCCAGGCTGTTTTCCAGAGAGTGCATCTTGGGAGAAAAGGAGGCAGGGGAAGACTGGCTGGTCTGTGGGTGCCTGCAGTCACCCTAACACTGTGGCTCAGTCCTCCCCTGGATGCACTCCGTACATTCGCCAAAGCTGCAGCCCCCACTGCCCCGGCAGCACGAGAGCGTGTGCTCGGGTCTCGGCCAGCCTCACACACCGCCAGACCCCAGGTGATGCGGTGGCCTTGCAGTGGCCTTCGGAGAGGACAATGTCACAGGCCCTGGCATCCCACGTTCCTGGAGCTGCAAAGGCACCAAATCAAACTGTCCTATGAGTCTCATGCTTTTCTTTGATCGAAATCAAGTCAGGACCTCAACATGGCACGGATTTTTAAAATTCAGCGGAAATAAATATATGACGAGGTGTGAGTTAGAAACAGGTGCTATTGGAATTGTATGAGCAAAAAAAAAAAAATCACAAGAAGGGACACATGCCTATCCTATTCAATCTTCACGGCTGACTTAGATGGAGGATAAATGGCCTCAATTCTTAACATGGATCTTACTGGGATCCAGACACTTGCTCCGTCCTAGGCTTCCTCATACTGTGTTTCTCCTATGGAAGGTCTCGGGTTTTACTACCTTAACCCAGGCCATGTGGGTGTGACAAACATGAGCAGTGGCACAAAGCTGACTTTCTAGCTAAGGTGAAATAACACTTTTCATCCAGTTCTAAAGGAGAGAAATGAATCTGATTAAACACAAAGAACTTAATATTTGTGGCCTGAAGCGCTGGTATCCCATATGGGCACCAGTTCTAGTCCTGGTTGCTCCTCTTCTGGTCCAGCTCTCTGCTGTGGCCTGGGAAAGCAGTAGAGGATGGCCCAAGTCCTTGGGCTCCTGTACCATGTGGGAGACCTGGAAGAAGCTCCTGGCTCCTGGCTTGGGATCAGCACAGCTCTGACCATTGCGGCCAATTGGGGAGTGAACCATTGGATGGAAGACCTCTCTCTCTGCCTCTACCTCTCTCTGTAACTCTCTCTTTCAAATAGATAAAATAAATCTTTAAAAAAAAAAAGACCTTAACGTTGAAAAGAAATACTTTCCAAGCTATAGGAATTATACCAGTTATACTACTGATTATTTCTTGTGTATCTAATTACTCGCGTTTGCCAAAAATCTGAGTCAATGGTAATAAATTATACTTATGTGCCACATTTTTCTTTTAATCACTGCCAGTTTTAATACTTTATTCAAACATTTATTTACTTTGCTGGGTGAATGCACATAGTACTCTCTAAATACTACTACTAATTATAAAATCAGCAAACACTGAATGTGTACACCATACAGATGATTAATTCCTTTAATCTTCTTAACACTCCTAGGGCTATAAGGATTTCCACACTGTGGGGTTGCTCACTTATCATAGATTTGCTGTGGTGAAATGAAATCTTTTAAAGTGTCTTTAAAAAATCAAACAGAAGCCAGGGGGAGGTAAGACAGTGGTAGAAGCTCCTATGTAAAAGGAGAGAGCTGTGGGGAGAGACTGCTCCCAGGGGAATGAAAGCAAGCAGGACACTTGGGAGGGTAGGTGCAGAGCCAACGGGTGAAGGATAATGACAGGGAGGGAGAAGAATTCCTGGGAAAAGAGACAAAGAGATCCACTATCCAAACACCACTCCATACTGCACTGGAGATTCCAGACGGAGCCATATGACCAAAATGATAGACAGATATACAGGCAGAATAGAGACTATGATTGAAGAAATAAAATTGGCATTGTTAACAAACAAAAGACCTACAGGGGCCTGTGCTGTGTTATAGAAGGTTAAGATTCCACCTGCAGCGCCGGCATCTCATATGGGTGCCGGTTTGAGTCCTGGCTGCTCCACTTCTGATCCAGCTCTCTGCTAATGCACCTGAGAAAACAGCAGAAGATGATCCAAGTACTTCGGCTCTTGCACCCATGTGAAGACCCAGAAGAAGCCCTGGCTCCTGGCTTCGGGTAGGCCCAGCCATGGCTTTTGCATCTAGGGAGTGAACCAGCAGATGGAAGAGGTATCTCTTATAAATATCTCTATCTCTCTATCTCTCTTCTCTCTCCTTCTCTGTATTTCTACCTTTCAAATAAATAAATAGATAAATCAAATAAATATATAAATCTTTAAAAAAAAAAAACCTACAAGTAAAGCTGTAAAAGTTCCAGGTGAGGGAAGGCACATGACTGACACCAGTTGAAACGTCCATGTCCCTTGTAAGTGTTCCTGGCTCCCTCTCCCAGCTTGCTGCTAGCGCAGACCCTGAGAGGCCACCAACGGCCAAAACATCCCCCAACAGGTGAATGGGTGGATTGCACCACAATTACAGAATGGAATACTATGCAGCAACAAAAATGAATGCATCCAATCATAAAATAAATGAATTACATAGACACACTTGGAGAAAAAGTAGACGGGTATATGCAGTAGCTGTTTATGGCTCTCTTTAAATACACTGCCACAAACAGGCAAAACTACCCATAAAGGTTTTATTTTTTAATTCCAGCTTTGAGGAATTGGCTGGTTTTTAGAAACATTTTTCATTTGGGGAGCTAACAGGAACAGCTCCCATCTGCTGACTGACTCCCCCAAATGCCTCAGAGGGCCTCCA
The DNA here is from genome assembly GCA_949820135.1 of Sylvilagus floridanus. NCBI lineage: Eukaryota > Metazoa > Chordata > Mammalia > Lagomorpha > Leporidae > Sylvilagus > Sylvilagus floridanus. The sequence continues at coordinate 16,798,775 of OX463240.1, read as the reverse complement.
CCTGAAAGCCAGGAGCCAGGAACTCAATGTAGGTGTCCCATGTGGGGGCCAGGGACCGGATTACCCGAGCTGTGGCTCTTGCCTCCCAGCATCAGAAAGAAACATTTTATGTGGTAAGTTTAAGAAGTAACAAGCTAAAAATAAAATGTGAGCCCAGGATTTTAATTTAATATGCTGAGGTCCCGACTGTCTCCAGATACCAGCAAACGACATGGGGAGTCACAAACCACAGCTGCAGAGTCCACCAGCCCTGGTCCTCCCAGGAACAGAGAGCCTCTACTCTGGCCTGTTAACATCTCACTTTACAAAACACAGAGGACCAAGAAGAAGACATTTGCAGGAAGTCTCTGCTGGGTAAACACCAAGCAGAGAAACCAGGAGGAAAAAAACCCCAGAGTAAACAGGGATTGTGAGCAAAAGGAAGAGAACCCAAAATATAACCCACACCAAGACACTGAGTCTCCACCCACCAACAAGCAGAACAGCCTGAGGTTAAAAGCACAGAACTCCGGGCTGGCACCATGGCATAAAGGGTAGAACCACTGCCTGCAGTGCCAGCATCCCATATGGGTGCCGGTTCAAGTCCCGGTTGCTCCACTTCTGATCCAGCTCTCTGCTGTGGCCTGAGAAAGCAGAAGATGGCCCAAGTCCTTGGGCCCTTGCACCCATGTGGGAGACCCAGAAAAAGCTCCTGGCTTCGGACGGGTGAGCTCCCGCCGTTGCGGCCAACTGGGTTGTGAACCAGCGTATGGAAGGCCTCTCTCTCTGCCTCTCCTTCCCTTTCTGTGTAACTCCAACTTCCAAATAAATAAATAAATCTCTATAACTCTGCATCTCTGAGGGCTGCAGACAGAACTAAACAAGGTACTTGAAACTCTGAAAAGCACATGGAACCAAGTGAGCAACCCATACATGAGGGGTTTACTTGAACTGTCCTCAGAAAGATTTCACACTGTACCCATGAAGGAAGACTAGGATGTTATGAAAAGAGAACAGAGGCACTCGACCCAAACCGATCACAATTCAGATGCTGACAGTGCGTTTTAAGAAACTCAACAGGCAGAAGGGAAGTGAAAGCTAAGGGGAGGATCAGAAAGCAACAGCAGAGGATGATGGGTAGATTCCTGCTTCAGAAAGATTAAGATTGGCCGAAGAGGGTGTGCAGAAAGGTAGAAAAAGGCAAAGGGGACGTAACTCACCAAAGAGGTGAGAAGCAAAGGACACAAGGGCCCAGACAGGACAACGGCAGGGGTTAAAAGCAGACCAGGAGCCCCCGACCCCAACCCGTGGCCTCCTTTACTCTGGCTGGTGAATTCTCAGGAGCCTTTAGAGGAGATGGTATTCAACGGGCTCCGCGGTCACTTACCAAAACTCCCTGAATCAGAGTCAATGCCACCACCACCTCTGTCTACTATCTGGAAACAGACAATTTAAGCCCCAAGGACCTGTCTGCATCTCAGTTATCATTTTAGACTTAAGTAAGTGATTATTTGAGGACCAATTCCAAGAGACCACCATGCACGTTGTTTCCTCTTCTTCTTCGTCACTTATTTTTTTTTTTTTTTTTTTTAAGATGCACGGAGACAGGGAGACACAGAAAAAGAGAGAGATCTTCCATCTGCTGGTTCACTCCCCGGTGGCAGCAATGGCTGGGGCTGGGCCAGGATGAAGCCAGGAGCCAGGAATTCCATCTGGATCTCCCATGTGGGTGCAGGGTCCCAAGCACTCAGGCCATCCTCTGCTGCTTTCCCAGGCACATCAGCAGGGAGCTGGATCAGAAGAAGAGCAGCCGGGACTCTGCCGAACCAGCGCCCACATGGGACACCAGCGTCACAGGCAGCAGCTTAACCCATTGTACCACAACGTCAACCCCACACATCCACACATGCTTTCACCACTGGAGCCGCATCACCTAACACAACGCGTGACATGCATTTAAATACCTTTTACATCAATGAGCCGCGTAACATTTTCGGTCCCTTGGAAACAGACTACATTATTAATCATAAATACCACCACCACAAAGCTCTTTATGAGACCCAAGAAAATTTCACAAGTATTTCTCACAGGGCTATGGCCCGAGTTTGTTTCTTTTCTTTTCAGCCCAGTGGACTGAGAGACTGACAAGCATCTCCTGGCTGTGCCTCGGGCTTCCTAAAGCAATGGGCACCATCTAGTGGAAGCACCTCAGACTGAAAGGTATCTGGAGACACCCAAATTCACCAAGCATGCCAGAGGGACCAGCTAGAGATTTATTCAAAGGAAAAGCCAAAGACGCATGTTCAACTGCGTCAGGGGATGAAAATCCTATTTTTACTATCTAGATCATTTATAACAAACCAGTTGAAATAGAGGAAATTCACAAGCAAGTTTTCATGTTAGCAGTTAACACCCTTTAATTCTGAAAATGCCTTCTCAGAAAGAAAAAGTATGAGGAAAAAAAGTTATTATGCAGGCTATGCCTCCAAGGTACAAAAGAATATGAAGTTATAATTAAAATACCGACTGCCTATGAAAATACAGTTTGACATTGAAAGCTACATTTTATTTATTTATTTTTTTTTTGGTAAGTAGGAAGGCTCTGCATCAGGAGTGTGTGTGTTGTACTTTGATTCAGGAAACCCTTGCTTGCTGCCCTCCCAGGTGCATTAGCAGGGAGCTGAATCAGAAGTGGAGTGGCTGTGAGTTGAACTGGTACCCATAAGGGATGCACACGCTGCAAGCGTTGGCTTAACCTGTTGTGCCGCAGAGCCGGCCCCCAGTGTCTTCCTCTTAAAGGCTTCTGACCATCAGGGACATGTTTCACATCCACCTACGTTTTCTTGACTATACCAGTTATGTGACCATAAGTGATGTCAAGGGGGAGGGAAGTCCAATCTCACTTGCATCTGTGAACATTAGCACATGATGGATGGGTGAATGGATGGGTGATAGGTGGGTGATGAGTAGGTGGAGGAATGCATGTGTGGATGGGTGGATGGATAGATGGATAGAAGATGGTTGGGTGGATGGATGGATGAGTACATAGGTAGTTGGATGGGCGGGTGGAGGAATGCATGTGTGGATGGGTGGATGGATGGGTGGATAGATGGATAGAAGACGGTTGGGTGGATGGATGGATAGATGGATGGTTGGGTGGATGGATGGATGGGTAGATAGGTAGGTGGATGGGTGGGTGGAGGAATGGATGTGTGGATGGGTGGATGGATGAATGAATAGATGGATAGAAGATGGTTGGGTGGATGGACGGATGGGTAGATAGGTAGTTGGATGGGTGGGTGGAGGAATGCATGTGTGGATGGGTGGATGGATGGATGGATAGATGGATAGATGGATGGTTGGGTGGATGGATGGGTAGATAGGTAGGTGGATGGGTGGGTAGATGGATGGATGGATGGATAGATGGATAGATGGATGGTTGAGTGGATGGATGGATGGATAGATAGGTAGGTGGATGGGTGGGTGGAGGAATGCATGTGTGGATGGGTGGATGGATGGATAGATGGATAGACAGATGGCTGGGTGGATGGATGGATGGGTAGATAGGTAGGTGGATAGTGGGTGGAGGAATGGATGTGTGGATAGATGAATGGATGGGTGGATAGTTGAGTAGATGAATGGATGGATAGGTGGATGGGTAGACAGGCAGATGATGGATGGATGGATGGAAGGACAGCAGGTAGATGGATGCATGGGTGGATAATGGTGGATAGACAGATAAAGATATGAAATACTTTTTTGACAATAGATAATTTGAAATTTATTTACACAAAAGCGTATAATTTCACTTACAGGATTTTTATTAATAAGTTACACTAATATATTATTTATACAATCAATTATAATGAGATATTTAAGTAACATTTTGAAACTCTTAAAAATATTTAATTTAAAAATGTTAAAGGTTTTAAAAATATTTTATGTGAAAATGGAAAGCCATAAGACCAATGTAATTCAACTGCTTCCTTGGATGGTGTGTTCATTCTAAACCATGATTGCCACACAAAACGCCTAATTCCTACTTCCTTTACTGACCTGTCAATTATAGGACATAGTGACAACTGACCTATTAACAATAACTTTCCATTTTAAACCAGCTGGATAAAAAAGATGTATTGTCATGTCATAAAGATGTCAGAATGAGTAGGTGGGCAGGCACCGCAGCTCACGTGGCTAATCCTCTGCCTGTGGCGCTGACACCCCGGGTTCTAGTCCTGGTTGGGGCACCAGATTCTGTCCCGGTTGCTCCTCTTCCAGTCCAGCTCTCTGCTGTGGCCCGGGAGTGCAGTGGAGGATGGCCCAAGTGCTTGGGCCCTGCACCCCATGGGAGACCAGGAGGAGGCACCTGGCTCCTGCCTTCAGATCGGCCAAGGAAGGCAGTGAACCAACAGAAGGAAGACCTTTCTCTCTCTCACTGTCTGACTCTGCCTATCAAAAAAAAAAAAAAAAAAAAAAAAGCGTAGGTGGGAAAAAAAAAAAAAAACACAACAACTAGATTCCTCAGTTACCTGTGCATAACCCTGATATTTCAGTAAGCAAACCCTCTCAGTCAAGAAATCTCTCTCCAGCACCTAGGATGCTTGGGGCGATGGATGTAGCAGGGAGAAACCACACACACACCCTGCCCAGGAGAGCTTCACTCCCTGAACCACTGTACCCATTACTGGACCAGGTGTGAAAAAATGTGATCTAGATGCTCGCCACCAAAGGGGAACATGAGATCAGTGTGGCGGCACCAGGGGAGCCCTTGGGAGCCAGCACATAAAAATAAACCAGACCTCAGACTTGGCCGGGGGCTACGCCCGCCTCAGCCTCCCAGACTAGCTCCCCGGGTTGCACGGTGTCTCCATAAATGCGCCCTTTCCTTCTGCGTTTCAGACAGAAGGCAGACTTTCCGTATGGATGTACGTTTTCACACTTAGGATGAATGACCGGGAGGAGGGGCAGCGGCGCACACCTGGAGTTATTCAGAATATATAAACAGGACCCGGGATCAGAACACGGAAAGGAATTCCCATAAATCAACTGGAACAAGGCAAATGACCCAAAGGGGCTGAGGGGAACAGGCACGGGGTGTACAAAGGAAGCTGGCCCCAAAAAACACTCTCAGCCTTTAGGTAAACAGAAAACTGGAACGAGGAGGCATCGGGGCAGATGGTCCTGCTGGACAAAACGTGAGCTGGACTGTTAGGAAGTGGACGGGAAGTTGTTGCACCCTCCTACTGGAATTCGGTCAGATCACTCAGAAGCACAAACTAGCGAACTGCGGGGTCACATCCCTGAGGTCCAGCCACTCCTCTCTTGGGGGCGAGGCTGAGGGAGAGTCACACAGGTGCTCAAGGGGATGTACACATGAGTCATATACTGCAAGGACCTCTAACAGTGACGTGGACATAAACATGGGGAGCAGTGGGTAAAGTCCCCATCTGCAGCACCGGCATCCCATATGGTTGCTGGTTCGAGGCCAGGCTGCTCCATTTCCAATCCAGCTCCCTGCTAATGTGCCTAGGAAAGCATCGGAGGATAGCCCAAGTGCTTGGGCCCCTGCACCCCATGGGAGATGGGAAGAAGCTCCTGGCTCTGGCCTGGCCAAGTGCTGGCCATTTCAGCATTCTGGAGAGTGAACTAGTGCATGGAAGATAAACCCTCCCCACTTTCTCCTTCCCTCTCTCTCCCCTCTGACTTTCAAATAAAGGAAAAAAAAAAAAAAGATGGTATCAGAACATGGGACTTGTGGACACATAGGACAACTTTCATTGAAAATATTATTCACTAGCAGGAGAACAGAATATTTTTAAATGAGAGAAATTGAGAAAGGCAGAATTACAGAGACGGAGGAAGGGAGAGAGAGAGAGAAAGGGAGGTCTTCCATCCACTGCTTTGCTCCCCAAATGGGCGCCAATGGCCAGGACTGTGCCAGGCCGAAGCCAGGAGCCTGGAGCCAAGAACTCAGTCTGGTTCTCCCATGTGAGCAGCAGGAATCCAAGCACCTGAGCCGCAATCCACTGCAGGTGGGTTGGAAGTGTAGCAGCTGGGACTCGAACTGGTGGTCTTATGGGATGCTGGCACTGCAGCAGTGGCTTAACCCACTGCACCACTACACGGGACCCAGAGAACAGATCACTTGTGATCTCGTCCTTGTGTAATGCCAAATAAAGCAACGTCAATGTCTGAATAAGAGCTTTTTGTACCAGCAAAAACTAAACAGGCTGAAATAAACTGTATGTGCTAAGTCTTCACAGAACAAAGTTTAAAACAGACAAAATAACAGCTCACACTATTTGTGAATATAAACTCCAGCTGGGAGTTTACCTCTAGCAGGTGAAGCAAAGGAACAGGAAGAGTCACATTTGGGCCAAAAGTGAATTTGCAACGTTTTCTCTCTCCCTCGCATTTTGAATGCTCCAAATATTCCACAGCATCCTGAAAGTGGAGGAAAAGTTAGCGCACTTAGCCAACTCGAGCACTTTTCAGGAATACCTAAGCATAAACTGCATTGATTTTCACTGTGATTTTATAGAATAAGACCAAGGACATTAAAAGGAAAGGACAAAAATGTATTAAGACAAGAAAATGTCATCCTGGAAAAACAACGTAGTCAAACGGTGGGAACCCTGGCATCTCACGTCTAACAAAATCCAAGACGAGAAATTCAGGATGATGATGGAGAAGGAGGAGTAGGAGGAGGAGGAAGATAATGATGATTTACTAGGTACCAGACACTAAGCACATTTCATGTAGTAATTTATTTATGCTCACAACAACCATGCAAAGTCAGTACTAGTAATATCCCCATTTAGTGTATAAGGCAAGTGAGGCAGTGAAGTAAAATAATATGACAATATTATGGAGATGGGTCTTGTAGTACAGCAGGATAAGCCATCGCTTGGGACGCCTACATTCCATATCACAATGCCTAGGACCAAGTTCTGCCTCCACTTTGAATCCAGCGAACTGACAAAGTGCACCCCGGGAGGCAGCAGATGATGGCTCAAGTGCTTGAGTCTTGCCACTCACGTGAGAGATCCTGGTGGAGTTTTGGGCTCCTGGCTAAGGCTTTGCCCAGCCCTGGCTACACCCAAGAAATGCCCACAACAGCTAGGGCTAAGCCAAGGCTGAAACCATCTGGGTATCTCCCATCGGTGACAGGGACCCAAGGACTTAAGCCATCACCTACATTCCTGAGCGTACGTTAGCAGGAGGATGAAAGGGAACCAGAGATTTGATTTGATTCCAGGCATCCAGATATGGGATGCCGGCCCCCCAAGCTGTAGCTGTACCTGTTGTGCCACACCTAACCTTGAGTTTTCCTTGGACAGAACTCGTGAGAGGTTTGCAACAGCCTGTACACATGTCCACCGTGCCACATCCCATCCCAGTCCTCTCCTGTCTAGGCCCTCTTTCCTCTTAACTCTTATGTACTTCCACACTGACCCCCATCAGACACAGTGTAGCTATCTGTACAGTGCACATTAGAAATGGGTGTTTCTCCAATTCTATGCAGCAATCACTGCAATTCAGTTAGATATCCTATAAATAATTTAAATTGGGGCTGACATTGTGGCTCAGCAGGTTAAGCCCCTGCCTCTGATGCTGGCATCCCATTTTGGAGCACTGGTTCGAGTCCCAGCTTGCTTAGCTTCCAATCCAGCTTCCTGCTAATGCACCTAGGAAGACAGCAGATGATGGCTGAAGTGCTTGAGTCCTTGTCATCCATGAAGAAGACTCAGATGGAGTTCTTGGCTCCTGGCTTCAGCCTGATCCAGTCTAAGCTGTTGTGGGCATTTGGAGAGTGAACCAGCAGATTCTCTCTCTCTCTCTATCTCCCCCCCAATCCCACCTTCAGTTAAATAAATTAATTAATGGGTAAATAAATAAATCATTTAAGAGAACAACTTAAGCAGAATAAAAATTACCCCATCTCCCCCAAGCAAGTTTGTTAGGACAAGAACTGAGATGTCTTAAGAGTTCTTAGCCAGATGAAAACAAATCATGGAGATTGATTTGTCTGCAATGATTCCAAACTGTCCTGGGGTCAACGTACTTGGAGAACCAATGTGGATGCTAGGACCACCCTATGCAGCGCTGCCTGGCAGTGGGATATGAGCTGCCACCTGCCCTGCCTTAGAGCCTGGACCCAAGCTCCAGCAAGCTGGAGACTGGGACCCAGAGGGAGCTACCCAGGGCAAACACACACCTCACCCACCCGGTCCTTCTACCAGATATGGACGATCCCTTAGGAGAGCCTTGGCAAGCCCTCGTGTGGTGGCAGAAGCCATCTCCATGGCCCAGCAACTCCACTTTTGGGTGGAATGTGCACAGATACAGCCTATCTCCCTACTGGAATTCCTATTCTCTACAACCAGAGAGAAACAGAAACCACCTAGACAGGAAGTCGGGGTGTGGGAGACTCCCTGACTTCGTGCATGTCACGAACGAACTGTTCCTAAGTTGGGAACTTCTAGAAAGCCCCATGCTTGTTTCTGGGGGAGCATGCAGACTCTCCATTATTAAATCACAGATGAACCCAAGCAGAAGATGGCTGCTTTGGCACTGAGCAGCCAATGGGTCTCCAATCACTTGCTAACACGCCCTTCCAACGCCTGCAGGAAGACACGGCAGCCTTATCAAGTGCTCCCTAATCTGGCTGCAATCCCCCTTAGCCCCACCCCCAAGCCAGTGTCCAGAAGGGGACAGCACATGGCCGTTGTTTTCAGAGGATGATGAAAAGGGGCAAGAGCTGACCCAGAGTCTCAGGAATTCCTGTCTTCAGCGGCCTTTCCGCTTGTCTGCACCTGAGGAAAAATAAACATGCACACTCTAATGAAGGCGGCACTTCCTCCGGCTGCTCCCACGGTCACCTCTGATTGGCCAAGGGCCCTCACCAGCTGCGGACACCCAAGGGTGCCTGCCGTCACACAGGTGGGCACGTGCCACTCACGACATCTGGCTGTCTTTTTCTTTTTCCTCCCACCCAAGGCAAACAGTATTTCAGACGCAAGTCATCCCTCCCTGCCCCAAACGGCACAGCCTGTGTCCGCCGAGTGTCGTGTGAGATCCTCTTTGAGCCTTAAATCTGACTCACGACTACGCAAAAGTCACCTTTGCCTCTTAGCGGGATGCCTTTCGCTGCTCCTAGATTAAAAAAAAAGCGAGAGGAACTGAAGTGCCTTAAAGGAGGAATTTATGAAATCACAGCTCAGTGGAAGTATTTCTTTTGTTAATAGCTTGACTGTATCAATTAACCTGGAAGTAACTACTTCAAGGGAAACCTCACGGCGCTAATTATGAACAAAATGTGAATTATTGAAAGACCGGGAGATCAGGCATTAACCCTCAAACTGGTTTTCCACTTTCTCAAATTTCCAGGTTGGAGATAATCACATTTTAAAAGTATATTTTTGTTCACAAGTGGCCCTATGAGCATAGGTTCAGAATTCATTTGGACTCAAGACTAAGATATTCACTTTTAGGTTTAACCAGAATTCACAGGTATTAAAACCTTCACAAATTCATATTCATATGGAAATTTAATCTCTCACCAAGTTATCTCTCACACTTTTCTCCTACTAGTTCAGCTAATGCCCACAACTTCAGGTATGTCATGAAAATCAACATTTCAGGGCTGGGCGCTGTGGTGCAGTGGGTTAAGCTGCCCGTCTGGGATGCCCACATGCCATATTGAGTCCTGACTCCGCTCCTGATCCAGCTTCCTGCTAACATGCATGCTGGCAGGACTTGAGTCCCTGACACCCACATGGGAGACCAGGATTGAGTTCTGGGCTCCTGGCTCTGGCCCACCTCTACCCTGGCTGCTTCAGGCATTTGGGGAGTGAATCAGCAAGTGGAAGACCTCTCTCTCTTCCTCCCTCCCTCCCTCTCTCTCTCTCTCTCTCCCCCTCTTTCTCACTCACTCGCTCTTTCTGTCACCATCATTCTGCCTTTCAAATAAATAAAAACAAATCAATACTTTTTTAAATGATTTTTTAATGATTTTAATTGATTTAAATGATTTTTTTAATGATTTTTTTTAAAATCAGGACATGCTTTAGAAGAAGAACTGGGTATTTTGGATTACAAATACAATTCCTCCATGATATTAAGGAGTGGGGATTCCTGTCACGTTACAGATAAAACTGGGAATCTGTGTTACCCCAAAAGAGTGTTCATCTTTGTTAGGATAAAGGAGTAACAGAGGCAGCTAAGAGATTATCACCGGGACGAGGCTATGTGTAGTCCTGCGGTTTAGAGCAGACTGGTTGATAACGTACAGATTTTAGAGGAAAGAAAGATTAACCGTGACACAGCTATGATTTCTTCTACTGAGGTGTGTGGAGCCCTGTTTTCTTTGAGTGATACGGACCAAGACAGGAAGCACAGTGAATTCCTTTTAGCTTAATTTGCAAAGTTTTCAAGTTCAGAAAGAAACCCACCAAAAGGCCCCCACCAGAAAGGCAAAAACGTAACACAATCACTGAGAGGGAAGATGTGCAAACTATACATCTGATGAGGACCCTGTGTCCACAGTGCAGACAGAAACTTACAAAGTCAGTAATATGAAAGAAAACAACCAAACTGGAAGGCTGGCGCCGGAGTCTCCCGGGTCGGCTCCAACACGCAAAGACCTTTTGGAAGTCAGCACTCCAGTCCTGATAACAAGAAGGCAGAGCACACTGAAAAAGCGACAGCTTGTCCCAGATTGAACAGAGACCTGAAAACACAGGTAAAACCCTAGAGTGATGGGTGTGGGGGTGGGCTCAGCGGGTGCAGAAGCTGCCGCAGCCAGGGACCCTGAATGCAGACTTGGGGGAGCTGACGGGGGCCGGCCTCGGGGGGCTCCTGCCCCATTTTCCTCCCAGAGCCCCACCAAGTTCTCACAGGTGAAGAGAGGGGGAAAATCCCCTACTGTTTCCACCAGGGGGAAGGGAACAGGAGTCATTTCACCACACACGCCATATAGATGCCTAGAGCTTTCTGCAGGGCAAGGTCCTGCCCTCAGAGGCAAACTGCTCTGGAGCCAGCGCTGTGGTGCAATGGGGTTAAGCCACCACTTGTGCCACCGGCATCCCCTATCTGGCATTGGTGTGAGACCTAGCTGCTCTGCTTCCCCCCCAGCTCCTTGCTATTGTATCTGGGAAAGCAGCAGAAGATGCCCTGAGGGCTTGGGTTCCATCCAACCAGGTGGAAAACCTGGATCGAGTTCGAGTACGTGGCTCTTCAGCCTGGCCCAGCCCCAGCTACTGCAGCCCCCTTTTTTTTTTTTTGGGGGGGGGGGGGGAGCCAGCAGATTTTTTTTTTTTAAACTTTTATTTAGAATATAAATTTCCAAGGTACAACTTGTGGATTACAATGGCTTCCCCACCCATACCTTCCCTCCCCCCCCCCATCTTGATCTCTCTCTCTGCCCCTTTGCCTTTCAAATTAACGAAGGGAGGGAGAGGGAGGGAGGACAAATACTGCTTTCCCAGAGCTTTGCTTGATGTGAGGAAAAGGTAATGAATGAGACAACTGTAACTCATTTTATCACTCTTAAAAGATTTATTTATTTGAGAGGCAGAGTTACAGAGAGAGAGAGGGAGAGACAAAGAGATTGCCATCCACTGGTTCACTCCCCAAATGGATGCAACGGCCAGAGCTGGGATGATCCAAGGCCAGGAGCCAGGAGCTTCTTCCAGGTCTCCCACACGCTGGCAAGGGCCCAGGCAGCAAGCTGAATCAGAAGTGGAGCAGCTGGGACACGAACTGGTGCGCTTACGGGATGCCGGTTCTGCAGGCGGCGACTTAACCTGCTATGCCACAGCGCTGGCCCCCATTCTATCATTCTTGCCTCACCTCACGGAGCAAAACAAAGAGCAAAAAAGCAAACAAACAAAAAAGCGGCTAACACATGCTTCAGAAAGTCACCGCCCAGGGAGGGACTCGGCCGGTAAAACACTAACATTTAATTAAAAGATTATAGAACATTTCCTCTCCCCGACAACTCATCACCATCAACAGGGCTCCAATAAAGTGTCAGAGGATTAGAACTGGGAGAGCTACAAGACGCAGATCTGCAGACAGACTTCTACAAGCGCCCAAAGGCACCAGGTTAGGGGGCGGGGAAAGGCATGACGGAAGCCGAGCTGCCTGGCACTGACAGCTCCCGTGAACGCTAAACACAGCCCAGCTCCAAGCCGTATTAACATAAAAACTCACACTAACGGCCTAATTAGCTCAGTGCCTGGTACCTCATATATCACGGTTCGCTTTCAACAAGAATTTACAAGGCATGATAAAAAGCAAGGGAAACGCAGTCGGACGAGACAACCCGAGGATCCGAAGCAGACGCAGACAGGACCTGGGTTTTAGAACTATGAAGTAGGGAATTTAATACAAGCAGGATTAGTATGCTACTAATCTAATGGGGACTAATTAGTACGCGTGACAGGCAAGAGAGAATGAGTAATGTAAAACAGAGATGGAAACTCCAAGAGAGAGGCGACGTGGAACACGAGAAATAAAAAACGCTGGGACAGAAATGAAGACTGTCTTCGATGCGTGCATCGGGAGACTGCACGTGCCCAGGGAGAGCTTGAAGATACGCTACCAGAAGCTTCCCAAACCGAAATGCAAAGAGAAACAAGGAAGAGAACTTGTGCCAAGGACAATTACAAAAGGTGTGACATACACATTACAGGAACGTCAGAAGCAGAGAGAAAAACAAGTTAAAAAAAAAAAAAAAAGGAGAGAAAAGAGCAAAGGAAACATCTGCAGTAATGATGGTTGTTTCTAACTTTCTCTCCAAAGTTAGAAACTTATGCCGGGGCACAAATCCAGGAAGCTCAACGAATACCAAGCAGAGTAACCGCCAAAGAAGCTATACCTTGGCCTATCACATTCAAACTGCAGAAAACCAGACACGAAGATAAAAGACTCCAAAGAGGCCACTGGAGGATTAGCAGGACCATGGACTTCCAGAAGACCCGGCTAAGAATCACCCCGGAAGACTCATCAGAAATTAGAAGCCTTTAGAGAATGAAGTGGAATACTTGAGGTGAGGAAGAAAGAAAACCACCACTCTGAAATTCTTTTCCCAGTGAGATGAAAATGAGGGAGGGAGGAATAAAAGCGATTTCTAAAGATTTATTTATGTATTTTGTAAGTCAGAGATAGAGAGAATGACAGAGAGAGATCTTCCGTCCGCTGGTTCACTCCCCAGATGGCCACCATGGCCACAGCTGGGCAGACTGAAGCCAAGAGCCAGGAGCTTCATCCCCAATCTGCCACATGGGTGACAGGGGCCCAAGCACTGAGGCCATCCTCGGCTGCTTTTCTTGGGAGCATTAGCAGGGAGCTGGATCAGAAGTGCAGCAGCCGGGACGAGAACCTGGCCTGTCGCAGGCAGCAGCTTTGCCCGCTACACCACAGCAGCGGCCCCTGTGAAAACATATTTACACAAATAAGAACTCAAGGCATGTACTGCCGGTAGACCTGTCTTTCAAGACAAGTTAAGAGAAGTTCTTCAGAGAGACAGGAAAAAAGCCATAGGTCAGACACTTAGAATTGAAGGTCAGAAAAGTAATAAATGAAAATGAAACAAAATCTTTTTTCTTAATTGATTTATTATTCAAAGCAATAATAGCAAAAAAAAAGTATTAGGTTACAAACAGGCAGATGAAAGAAGGGCAGCAGTGGTACAGCGGATGGGAAGGGAAAAACTGAGACTGCTTTGACACGTGACACCTGTACTACCTGTGGAACAGGGGAGTGTGGCTTGAAAGGGGACCTGCATTACATACGGAACAAAGACATATGTTTGACATACGACAAACACGAAAAATTTCATTTAAAAACTATGTTGGGGGTATGTGCTTTGCCCAGCAGTTAAAATGCTAGGGAAGGGCCGGCACCTCCCATTGTGGAGCCTGGGTGTGAAACCCGACCCTGCTCCGGACACCAGGTTCCCACCAGTGCAGGCCCAGAGAGAGCCTGGTGAGGACTCCTGTCACTCACGTGGGAGAAGAAGCTGGGGGCCACATCGGTTCATTTTGACAATGAACTAGAGGACAGGAGCCCTCTCTCTTTCTTACATAAACATTTTCAAAATTAAAGTTAAAAAAATTAAAAGTACGTAGAAATGCTAAGACAGCAAAACAAATGGAATCATAGGAAAGGTTCAACTAAAAGTAGAGGACAGAGATGGCACTGTGGTGTAGCAGATAAAGCCTCAGCCTGCAGTGCCAGGATCCCACATGGGCACGGGTTCGAGTACCAGCTGCTCCACTTCTGATCCAGCTCTCTGCTATGGCCTGGGAAAGCAGTAGAGGATGGCCCAAGTGCTTGAGCCCCTGCATCCACATGGGAGACTCAGAAGAAGCTCCTGGCTCTTGGCTTTAGATCGATGCAGCTCCATCTGTTGCAGCAATCTGGGCAGTAAACCAGTGGATGGAAGACCTCTCTCTCTCTGGCTCTAACTCTGCCTTTCAAATAAATAAATAAACCTTTAAAAAGAAATAAAAAATAGAGGACAGAAAGAGAGCAATCAAAATAAATAAATGTAAAGAATGAAAATCACTTGTTGGCCGGCGCCGTGGCTCACTAGGCTAATCCTCTGTCTGTGGGGCTGGCACCCCGGGTTCTAGTCCCGGTTGGGGAGCTGGATTCTGTCCTGGTTGCTCCTCTTCCAGTCCAGCTCTCTGCTGTGGTTCGGGAAGGCAGTGGAGGATGGCCCAAGGGCTTGGAGCTTGGGCCCTGCACCCACATGGGAGACCAGGAGGAAGCACCTGGATCCTGGCTTCAGATCAGCGAAGCGCGTTTGCCATAGCAGCCATTTGGGGGGTGAATCAACGGAAGGAAGACCTTTCTCTCTGTCTCTCGCACTAACTCTGCCTGTCAAAAAAAATCTATTCCTTCCTATTAAAAAAAAATCAGTTGTCAACATCGGAAATATTAACCCAAGTATATTAACAATCACTCCAAATGTGAATGGTCTAAATAAACCAATGAAAAGAGGCTGTCAGAGTAGATAAAATGGAAGACTCAACTATATCTTGTCAATAAGAAATTTTTTTTTTAAATATAAAGGTACAGACAGATAAAAAGGAAAAGGAAGGAGAAAGAAAAACCACAATGATACTAACCAAAAGAAAGCAGAAGTGTGTGTGTGTGTGTGTGTGTGTGTGTATTTCAGGAGACTCAAAATGAAGATTATCAAAAATACAGAACACAGAAAGGCACTGCATAATGAAAATGGGTCAGTTCTCCAAGATTCTTCTCCAGGAAGACACAACCATCTTTACTGTGTATGCAGCTAACAACAGATCATTAAAATACATGAAGCAAAACTAATAAAATCACAAGGACCAATGAACAAATGCATCACTATCCAGGCTGAGCACACCAAGTACAACAATCTGACATGGCACTCAACAAGTTTCAGATTTCAAAGCATTTTGGATTTCAGATTAGGGATGTCCAACCAGGGAAGCCTCTGCAAACAATCCACAGAGATGCAGAATCTGAAATGCCTCTGGCCATTGTGGTCATTTGGGGAGTGAACCAGTGGATGGAAGATTTGTGTTGTTTGTGTGTGTGTGTGTGTGTGTGTGTGTGTGTGTGACACTCTGCCTTTCAAATAAAATAAATGAACTTTAAAAATGTGTTGGTGAGGATGCAGAGAAATCAGAACTGTCATATCTTGCAGATGGAAAAACAAATCAGAGTAGCATCTCTGGGAAAGAGTCAGGCAGGTTCTTAAATGTGAAGCATGGATTTATCAGTTGACTCGACCGTTCCACTCCCTGATACATACACAAGAGAACTGAAAACTAGGAACAAAAATGTGCACACAGAGGTTCTGTGCAACAGTAATTCGTAACAGCCTCGGGGGACACAGCCTGTATGTTCTTCCATGTCTAAAAGCGTAAACAGAACGCGGTACGACACACGGTACTATGTGGCCACAAGAAAGAACAGTGCACTGGTGCCGGGTAGCATGTGGATGGACTTTGAAAACAGCAGGCTAAGTGATGGCAGCCGGTCAGTGAAGCACACATGTGACCCGTCTCTGTCAATGCAGAGAGAAGACCTGAGGCTGCTCGGGGCTGGGATTAAAGAGAGGACGCAGGGCTTGGCAGGGGTCAGCAAGGGGTCAAATCGTGGTAATGGCTGCACAACTCTCATATACTAAAGCCCACTGAATTGTATGCTTTAAATGAATTGACTCAATTATAACTTGACAAATCTGTTTCCACCTAAATGTTGATGACTAACCCTAATGGAGTGGCTGGGTTTCCCAAACAAAAACATCAATATCATACTCATTAGGTATCTGAAATTCAAATTTAACTGGATGTTTTCCTGTTTTTACCTGGCAGCCTTACTCCCAGGTCCAGTATCTCTAACCTAGGACATAATTAAACTCCGTTCAAGATTGGTATTATCCGGTGGGATATTTGCTCATGTTCCAAGCAACCAATCAACATAAGGAAAACTACATCACCTTTCGTCTCCTCGAACGAGAGTTCGCACAGGTGAGATCTAGTACCTGGATCTTGCAGCTTCTGGAGATCTCCTGGATCCCTTTCCCTGACCCCTAGTAGCCAGGCATATTCACTGACTAGGTGTCGCAGCAGGAGGAGTTTCAACACGCTCATAACCAGCACCCACGCTGGTGAGCCCAGGCTGAAGACCAGGCCCCCTCTCCCAAGTCCAAATCAACTCCCCACTCCCAACATTTTGCCACCATCACCTCTGACCTGGACATCTCATGCCCCCTACTGGAGACAGCTGGCCGACGGATTTCCGCAAGAAAAATCTGCTACCTTCACTCTGCTGCTTTATGCCTTTCAATGCGATGGTGCTCACTGTCTTAGGATTAAGTCTACGCACCTTTTGTGGTGCACAAGCATTCAAAACCTGGCGTCTGCTCACCCTTCCTGCCACACTGTGCTGCCCAAGGCCTTCCTCACTTCACACACCAGCCACACAAGCTGCCAGCCTCCACAGGGAGGGACTGGGCTCACCCTGGCCTGCCCTATCTCCTCCATCCCCAACCGCTCCCATGAATCTCTGTGAATGAGCAACTCCCATTCAACATGGCAAGTTCAAGCCAAAAACACCAAAGCCGCATGGGCCGCTCGCTGGGACCAGGTGTTGAGCTGGTTGGGCACCTTGTACCTCTTAGGAAAAGAAAGCCCTAAACATGATCTATTATGGAGTATCACCTCCTGTGGGAAACTGGAGTAGAGACTACACAAGGCCAGGGACTGCACCTGCCACGGTGGACATCTGAGTCCTAGGGATCCGTTCAGGAACAGTACAGAGTAAGGACTCAGCAAATAGCACACAGATCAATCAAGCAATGATGAAAGCTAAAGCCATGACCCAATGTTATAAGAGTCTAGCTGAGTATTCACCCTTAGCCCTTTAAGACTTGCATCACAGAAGCACAAATACTAATTCAACCATACTAGAAAAAATTTTTCTCTAAAATAGCAACTTGTGTTTGTGGAAATGCTTCAAAATCTCCAAAAAGATAAAATTCAGATTGATGTGTTTTCTTCCTTCTACCCTCAAACAGATATAAGACTACATAAAAAGGGAGAGGAGGAGACGCAACTGTTTAACACGTCCTAACAATTTCACAGTCTTATCCTAGAATTCCGACACAGTTGTGAGTTAGGAACAAAAACTTCTTGAGCAAACAGAACTAGCACTGTTATTTAAAAGAAATACAATATTTAAGCATGTCTTTATGCCACATCTTGCTGTAAAATAAATTTAAACAAGATCACAAAAACACAAGGGGAATTAATTAAAAGGGTCATGGAAAAACAGAATTAAAAGGTAAGTTTAATTTGCCATAAAAATTTTTTTGAAATCCATGTATAATCAGACTCATAACATAACCGAGCAAAAGAAAATTTAAACTAGGAAATCTCATTAGGGAAAAACACAAGTAGAAAGGAAGTCGAGAAATGTGGTTAAAACACAATTTTAGGGGCCGGTACTGTGGTGCAGCGCATCCTGGTATGCAGAGCCAGCATCCCGTATGAGTGCCAGCTAGAGTCCCAGCTGCTCCTCTTCTGATCCAGCACTCTGCTATGGCCTGTGGAAGCAGTGGAAGATGGCCCAAGTCCTTGGGCCCCTGTACCCATGTGGGAGACCTGGAAGAGGCTCCTGGCTCCTGGCTTTGGATTGGCGCAGCTCTAGCCATTGGAGCCATTTGGGGAGTGAACCACTGGATAGAAGACCTCTCTCTCTCTCTCTTTCTCTCTCTCAAATAAATAAATAAACTTTAAAAAAAAAAAAAAGGACACAATTATATGCATTGTGGGCCTGCAGATTTTACAGAAGCTGGGTCAGAAACACAGGTCTCACCCATGGGCAGGCTATCCTAGTCACCAGGTCATGAAGATTTTAATATCCTCGTCTTGCCACTCCTGTAAATGTGTGTATTTCCATCGATCGTCTGTTCTTCTCTTTTCTCAGTGCTGCCTTCCTCCTGATACTTCTAAAATCTCATGTTCAAAATCTTTATTATTCTTCAATTGCTCATCTGAACCTTTTTCTTTTAAAAAAATATCCCCAGCTGACATCCTATAGGGTAACCCTACTTCTTTCCATAGACACTGTCTTATCCTGCGGGGTTCCTGCCGGAGAGTGGCTCCTGGGCGTAGGCACTGGGCTGCACCTGTCCCTGTCATGCCGACTGTCAGTCGTACCCAATCGCCTCTTCTTATGTGTATGTCACGTTACAACAAAAGTATTTCAGACTGTGTGACGATTTACAATTTGTTTTATACATACACAAAACACAAGGGCTAGGGAAAGTGCATGTGAGAATTAAAGAGGGGCACTGCGTCCACAGTTCTACATCACAGCTTCAAGTGCAGGCAACAGAGCCTAAAAGCCAAGTCTTTCCCAAAGATTCATGCAGAAAGGTGGAAGGTTTCTACCCTGCCAGCCTTAAGCAGAGGCGCCTGGAACACAGCTGGGTGGTTTAGAGCTGCAATCCCAGGAGCGAGCTTCCTGGACGCCTTCAGACTTTACGCCGTTGAAACGAACAGGACTGGAAGTCTGCGTCCGATGGCAGGCGAGAGTGCACTAGAGGGATGTCATAAAAGCGACTGCAAAAGGACACTTTCTTGTAGCTAGAGGAAAACATTCAGGCTGCGTTAGTGCGCTACCTGGGTACTGACAACATCTAGTGATCTGCTTCATCGTGTTTAAGAAACTGGACACCACCACTCTCCTGTATGCCCCCCACCCACCTCTCACTGACACGTACTTCGGAAAACAGCCTAGGCTTAAACCCAACAGCCGGTGTAACTAAGAACTGTTTTCACGCACCAGTTTCACTCTTTGAACAAAAAATAACAACCATTTCTGTAGCTTTTGTACATCTTTAAGCCATGTCACTTTCTCCTCGACACTTAATACTGCTTAAATTTTGCTTAAGCTATAAGACCTTGGAAGAACTGAGGTCTTTATTTGAAACTTAGAAGCAACCTTGGTAATGGGCATTATGACTTCCACTTTCCAGGTCAGAAAACTGAGATAGCAACTATGCTGTGGCTAAATACTAACGAGGAAGCATTTGTCATTTGGGGGCATGTCTACTTGATGATTACAGGATGATAATAGCAATTCAAATATGTTTTATTCCTCCTATCAAAAGATCAAATCAATAGAAATAGGTCCCTAGCTGGTGAACTTCCAATCTTCCCAGGATTATTTTTTGGGAGGGCCTCACCAAGTCGTACGCATCCTCAATTACAATCCTGAGACCGTGCCAAACCAATACCCAGAAAGCAGCTCACAACCTAACATTCACTCGGGACACACAGCACCCTGGCAATTCTGTTGTTAAGGAAAAACAAATAAATGAACATTCTTGTCTTTCCATGTATTGCGCTAGGAAAATGTCACGGGTGGACACTTTCACTCCTAGAGAACTGTCACACAAATTTCAGAAAAATGTAACAAGGAAAAAAAAAAAATCAGAACAATTCCATTCTGAGAAGCAATTAGCAACTCCAAACTTGCTCACTTTGAAACGCTGCACCTCCAGGAAAGGTCCCGTGGCTGACAGGCAGCCACAACAAATTCGGCTAATTAATTATGGGCCGGGGGAACACAGAGGCAGAGTTTTCACCTCCTACGGACACAGGAAAGACTCTCGATTTCTTTCAGCCCGAGCAAAACAAGAGAAATGCAATTCATATTTCCAGAAGCAAGAGTGGCCTATTTTCCAGTAAGCTTCTCGTTCTCGGTTTCCTATTTTAAGAGGCCTGATGACTCCCAGCGCTGCGCCCGGATCTGGTTCCTGGTGGCTGATCATTTTCAAGCCATGATGCTTTCCTACCACTGTCTCCAAAAACGGTTTTTATTCATACTTCGCTTCGGTGTTATTTATCTACAAAATACCATTTTCGGTGGAGTTGTGCCAGGGGAAGGGAACAGCTTACTAGAATTTCAGTTGACTTTGTTAAAGGAAATTATTTTAAATGAATGTGGCTACTGAACTGCTGCCATTCTTGACCTCAGAAAATATATTCCTGCTCGTTTGGATGGTGAACATTTATTTATTTAAGTTAAATTCCAGCTCGTGAATGCTGACCTTCGAGGAGTGTAAGCCTTCCTGCTACTATTTCATGGGCTTTTCCTAAACAAAAACAACCACATGTCTGCTGTATTAGCAGGCACAGCCGGCTCACCCCATTAAGTGAAATCATCTAGGTATTTTTGGTAGAATCTTTAACAATTTCCACGCCTGTCAGTGAAATGGAAAGAGGCTGTCTTGTTTTTGCAGGGAGCAACAATTCGATCTCTGGTTTACTACATGGCGTGCAAAATATTTTTCCATATGCTTTTTTTTTTTTTGCAGAGAGAACCTGACATGGGCAGGGTTTACCTTGACCAGTGAATGCAGGCTTTTTTCACCAAACATGTCCCAGAGGAAGGTCAGGTCTTCCTGGCTATCCACATGTGGCTGCAGCTGTGCTGCTAAAGCAGCCAACAGCTCACACAGACCTATAAAATGAAAATAACACAGAGCGTCAGCTCAGAGTGATCTCATTAATTTCGCTGAAGGTGTGTGGCAGTGACGGCTGGAACCCGTCCTCTCTCCTGGATTTGTGCTCTGAGCCGTTCGAGCAAAACGCTTCTCCCCAAGAAGCGAGGGGAGCTTTTTGATTTTTGAAATTCCAGAGAAGTGTGCGTTCATGGACCAGTCTTTTACCTTCCACTGTTGTCGGCGTGCTACGGTCGTCCGAGTTTACATAACCGAGACAGAAAGCATGCACAGGTTTTCAAGAAAGAAGAAAAGCGCGTACATTCCTTTCCCTGATCGTTATTACATTTCTCTCCGCCTTAGCCAGAGAGTGCAGTGAGTCACGAATAGGAAAAACTTCCTTAGAAGAGCAGAAAAGCGATCGAGTGGCCCATGAAAAACGGCTTTGTAGTTCCCAGGACAAATTGCGTTCCTATAACACATGGCTCTGAGAACATCTGCACGGCGGAACAGCCAAAGTTCTACCCAGTCAGATGAAATCAACCCACATGGTGCTGGCGCTCTGTGGCCAAATACTGAGTGGGGCGGGGCAGGATAATTTCAAAGTCTGGCAAGTTGATCTCACACCCCTGAAAGAGTTAAGGTAACAGATGCAAGTGACAGGAGGCGCCCCTCCCCTCTCCTCAAAGCGCCCTGTGGTACACAGTAGTGCAGTGTTCCTCGGTAGCGTGCTACCTAAACCATCCATCTCCATCAGAGGCCGGCAGACTTCTGTCCAAGGCGTGTTGCAACAGGGCTCGCCCGAGACTCTTTAGGGAGGGGACCTGGCAGGAGTCAGCATCAACTCGTAGCACATGTTTCATTTTCCACTGGGATTACAGGAGGTAAAAAGGACAAAATTCCTTTTATTTCTGTCTGCCGTCTACAAAAACAGCAGGACCTCCAGGGATCTCAGCACACGGCACTGCTGTTATTTTTATCTGAATAAGTGGTGCTGTGCATCCGAGAGACAGCTTTACAAGATATTTAACGAGCAAAGAATGGTAACTTACGGGCTGCTGATTGGTCTATGATCTTCCTGAAGCATTATAATATTCTGCTAATCAGTGGGCATTCACCATCAGACACACTGAGGTACCACTTTGAAAATCAGATAGGTTACTTAGGAAATTTGATTAAATTCAAACATTCCTTAGGGATTGTATTTAGTGCCCCCCACCACCACTCAAAAAAAAAAAAAAAAACTCTACAAAAAACAAACTTCTCCCAATCTTCGGTGGCTTTCACTTATTCCCTTCCAAACCTGGCATTCTGCCTATACGCACTCTCATTTATAACTTAATAAAACTATTTTTAAGCTATCTCGACCTAACTCAATCTGTAATCATAGAGCTCATTATATTTTTATATAAATAGAAAAGTAATCAACAATCACCAAGATCAGTTGGCTAAGGTCAAAGGTTCAAAACGTGAAATTGTGTAAAAAAGAAAGAAAGAAAAAGAAAAAAGGAGGTGGAGGGGGTGGAATTTCAGTATTTTGTTGCTGACTCCAGGAGCTGTAAAAATAATGACCTATTCCTTGGCAATATGTGACTTTAATTAAAGATACTAATTCAACTGTGAAATAATTTACATGAAATCCTTGATGGAAGGATTAAAGGCATCAATAAATTAGTGTAGTATCAAAGGGTAAGTTCTCAATATGTACAACTTGGTGAGTTTCAGACACTGTTATTAATTATTACTATTATTCAAACCTCGGCTCCACGCATACAGAGAACACTGCAAATAACTCACCCACGCTTGTTTCCCTCGTGTGTTTGAAAAGGAGTGGTAACCTGCACAGACGGTAAAACTGCATGGAACTTGACCTACACAGGGCCGGAGTTATGCTGTAGCAGGTAAAGACACGGCCTGCGATGCTGTCATCCAATATGGGTGCTAGTTGGAGACTCAGCTGCTCCACTTCTGATCCAGCTCCCTGCTAATGAGCCTGGGAAAAACAGCAGAAGGCGGCCCAACGGCTTGAGCCCCTACCACCCACATGGAAGGCCTGGAAGCAGCTCCTGCTCCTGGCTTCGGTCTGGCTCAGCCCTGGCTGTTGCGCCATTTGGGAAGTCAACCAGCAGATGGAAGACTTGTCTGTCTGTCTCTCTCTCTCTCTCTCTCTCTCTCTCTCTCTCCCCCTCTCCCCCTCTCTAACTCTTTCAAATAAATCTTGAAAAAAATTTAAATATATACACACGCATGCACCCACACAAAGAAACACATAGAACACTGATGAAATCTGAATGAGGGCCATGCCTTGGTCCACAATGAGTTGTTACAACAGAATATCCCAGAATGGGTAAGATACAGGCAACAGAAGCCCATTCGGCTCACAGCTCTGCACGTCGCGAAGTCACATCGAGGGGCTGGCATCGTTTCAGGGCCACTGTCCTATGTTATTCCGTGGCAGAAGGGCTAGAAAGCCAGCAAGGGCGGGCAAGCACGAAGTGGCCCGCTCCTGGGCTAACAGCATGAATCCATTTATGGGGGGGGAGGGGAGGGGGTTCCCATGAGCTACTCACCCCGTGCTGGATCCTACCCCCCAGCATGGCTGCAATGTGGTTGGGAGTTCCAACACACACCACATTCAAACCACAGAGGACTGGCCCAATGACAGCTTCCTGCTTGTGGTGCTTTCTACAGGAGCCGGCTAAGACGTCAGTGCTGGAGGAGATGGGTACGGGCTACATGGGCTCTCTCTGGACTGTTCCTTACAACAGCACGAGAATCGGAACTATCTACTGACCCAAAAGAAAGAACTGCGATAAATACAGCTGTTGTGAGAATCCAATGGAATACACACATGGCAGCGTTTAGCACCATGGCTGGCACCAATGGAAAGTTGTGCTGTCGTTTTCCTTAATACTGCTTCCACTATAACAAACACGCCAAATCAACAGAAAGGTTCAAAGTCAGCACAACAGCTTAACTATACATTCCAAATGGGTACGATGCCACACTAAGAAATAAGCCACCCTAGTGTTTTACATATGGAAAGTGTTAACTCTACCCAAGTACTGCTTAAGGTTTGTGGGGATAAGCCACATTACAAGGGTACCCGTGGCCACAAGGGGTCTTCAAGAAAAAAACGATGCATAGCCTCCAAAAGCTTTGTGACAAAGCGAACTTACCTTTCAAATGCAACTTTTCCAGACAAATTTCCTGCATGGGTTTTAATTGATTTTTATTGATTTTTTTTTCTGTCACCTGAAGCTCAAGAATCTAAGTTCCCAGGTTTTTTGCTACCTTGATGCAGTCCTAATTGCTTTGCCACAATGTGGCACCCTGGGGACAACAGCAGTTCCTCCTGTTAGCTACCGCATTGGTAACCATGACTGAAGTCAGAAGACACAGGGTAGTGCCAACCTGTGGTTCGACATAGTTACAGGAGCTCCCAGGCCAGAGGTGTGCGCAGTCTCCATGAAGGTAACCAGACAGCCACTTCAAAGAGATCCGGGAGGCCCTAACTAACCTCCCTAGCCCATTCATAAAATGTGTCTGGGTTGTGACACGTGTTTTCAAACACTCCCGGGATAAAATTTCTACAGTTCCAATAGCAAATTATACCACGAAATCCAAATGGTTTTGGTCCTAGAGATTCAGAATACAAGTAACAGGAGTTTAGATGGCAAGGTTTATTTTCTAAATTTTGCCCTACACATATTCAGTTCCCCGGTATCCTGTAGCCATTCAAGCTGGCGAAGACTTCATTTCCACAAGCTGGTGTGGCAGCCATGATCAAATACTGTTCAAGCTCATGACCTAAGACACAGCAGCCCTGGCGCCTGTCCTCAGAGCGTGGACGGCAGGGAAGGCCAGCAGAGGCAGGTGCACCACTAACCGCTGCAGCAGAGGCAAGGGGCTCAGATCCTGCAAAAGAGGGCCGTATCGTCAGCAGAGGCTCGGGGGAAGGAGGCACAACGGGGGGGTTAGGGTTGAGCCAGGGTCTGAACGCATCCTAAAGTCCACGTGTTAGAAACTGCATCCCTAACAACAGTGCAGGCAGGTGGGGCCCACGGGAAGGTAATGGCCCTGAAGGCTCTTTCTTCAAGAATGGAGAAAAAAATGGATTAAGCCAGAGACATAGGAGTGAGTGAGTGAGTTTTCCTAGGAGTGGGTCAGTTATCCCAAGAATGGATCAGTTACCTCAGGAGTGGGTTGGTTATTGCAGGTATGAGTTAGTTATCTCAGGAATGGGTTGGTTATCTCAGGAATGGGTTAGTTACCTCAGGAGTAGGTTAGTTATCTCAAGGGTGGATTAGTATCTCAGGAGTGGGTCAGTTATCTCAGGAGTGGGTTAGTTATTGCAGGTATGAGTTAGTTATCTCAGGAATGGGATGATTATCTCAGGAGTGGATTAGTTATCTCAGGAACAGGTTGTTTATCTCAGGAATGGCTTGGTTCTCTTGGGCATGGGTTAGTTATCTCAGGAATAGGTTAGTTATCTCAGGAGTGCGTTGGTTATCTCGGGAGTGGGTCAGTTATCTCAGGAGTGGGTTAGTAATCTCAGGAACAGGTTGGTTATCTCAGAAGTGGGTTAGTTATCTCCAGAACAGGTTGGTTTTCTCAGGAATGGGTTGGTTGTCTCAGAAGTGGGTCAGTTATCTCAGGAGCGGGCTCCTTAATAGATCTCTTACTGCCACTCTGTGCCCCCTCGCTTGCTCCGTCCAATGGAGGTGATGTGGCCAGGAAGTTTTGCCAGCTGCTGGCCCCTCCCACCTTGGGCTCCTCAGCCTCCAGCACCCAGGGCCACAGGTTTCTGTCCGTTACATGTGATGCAGGCCGGGGTATCCTGCCCAGGCCATGTGCCTAAGAATCAGCAACCACGGAG
Organism: Sylvilagus floridanus; assembly: GCA_949820135.1. Lineage (NCBI taxonomy): Eukaryota > Metazoa > Chordata > Mammalia > Lagomorpha > Leporidae > Sylvilagus > Sylvilagus floridanus. The sequence continues at coordinate 16,772,901 of OX463240.1, read as the reverse complement.
GCTGAGGAATGTACCTGGAGCACTGTGCTGGGCACTGGGGACATAGCCAAGTATAGAAGGTAGGACTCCCTTGGCCCCCAAAGACCCCATAGTCTGGGAAGACACCAGACACACACACACACACACACACACACACACACACACACACAGAGAGAGAGAGAGAGAGAGAGAGAGACCAGTCCGAAACATGAGGTTCTCCTGTTTTCCCAGAAAAATATCTAAAACACATTTTCTTCCAAGTAAACACACAGATATGGAGGCTCCCATTGAAAGACAGCCAATCAATTATTTCTTAATTGCTTAATTCATAATTCAAACATCTCACTGATAAAATGCTCATGCCTCCTGAAAACATCTGGTTACAATTCCATTAGGAAAACATGCTTTTACCTCTGAGGGAAAATACAGTCATGACAGTATTTGTTTTGGCCCCCACCTGAATGGTTCACACAACCATATTATTTACATTCTTCACAAATGCCGGCCCCAAATTTGTGTATCTCCTATCCTGAGAAAAAAGGTAGCAACTCGGCAAAACCAAAATAAGCCGAGGGCCAGCTGATTACGATGCACGGGATGCAATCAAGCAAAGGCAGAAAATGCTGAACTTGGAACTCAAAGGAGGAAAGCAGGGCCCAGAAGGGAACACTCGAGGTTGGAGGCCACCTGAGTGGGAAATGCAGCAACAGCCATGGAAGCTGGGCCACAGCGCTGTGGTACAGCAGGTGACGCTGCCGCCCGCGACGCCAGCATCCCCTGCGAGTGCCACGTTCCCACCCCCGCTGCTCCACTTCCAATCCAGCTCACTGCTAATGTGGATGGGCAGGCAATGGAAGGTGGCCCAAGTATTTAGGCCTTTGCCACCGCTGTGGGAGACCTGGATGGAGTTCCAGGCTCCTGCTTTGGCCTGGCCCAGTGCTGACCGTTGCGGCCATTTGGGGGGTGAGCCAGCAGATGGAAGATCTGCCTCTCTTCTCTCTCTTTATATATGTGCCTTTCAAATCAAGAAATAATCTCTTCTAAAAAATCATGAGAATCATCATCATTATGTAAATCAGCATATTTTTAGTGCATCAAATGTGTGTAAAACTCAGCACCTAGTTTCTGCTTTGCATGTTCCCACACCAGCCACGGTCCAATCTGAAGATGAGAGTGAGGCAGTAACTAGGACGGGGAAAGTTTAATGTAAGTGACAGTTTACCAACACCCAGGCAGCAGGACAGCACCCAGGGAGGAAGCAGCCCTGGAAGAGGGGCTGGGACTGGGGGCTCCTTAGCAGGGGTGTGTCTGCAGCTCACCAGACGGCTGGGCCCCCGAGTCAGAGCTGCTCCGTCACCACCCGACAAGCACAAGCACCCTCCAGGGTGTAGGCGATCAGAGCTAGGAAGTCAGTCCCTGGGACACTCCGGGATGTGCTGGGAATCTGTCCCCAGGACGTCACTCACGTCCAAGGCAGGTGACTATGGCTGCACCCCCATGCAGCACGTGGACCACCAGTCCTACACTGTCCTCCAGCGCCCTCTACTGACGGGCCTTAGCACCGTGCCTGCAGCGAAAAGGACACAGAGCAGGCAAAGTGCGGATTTGTGGATAAGAGGCAACGAAATGGTAACCGGCTCAATCTGCTGTGCGTGTGTGCTCGCACATGTGTGTGCATGTGTGCGTGTGGGTGTGACGTGTGTGTATGTGAGGTGCCTCTTATCTCTAGGGGATAAGGATATTGTCTTCCTGCCATTGCTTCAGGGTGGATGGAATTGGGGGCACAATGAAAAAATACTTACAGTGATCAGTGAAGGGCAAACAGGACTACACCAAAGGCTTCTACTCACAGTGCCTGCCCGTTCTCAGGTGTTCCCGGCCTGGACCCCGACAGCTCAGCTGGGAGGCATTAATTAGGCTAAGGTTCTAAGTTCAATAGCACTCCTGTGAGGGTTAATTTTACAAGTCAACCTGCCTGGGCTAAGAGATGCCCAGATTGCTGGGAAAACATTATTTTTGGGGGCATGTCTGTGAGAGTGTCTCTGGAGGACACTGGCATTTGAATCAGCAAATGCTGGAGAGACTCCAACCTCACCAACACTGGGGGCATCATGTGAGCCACTGAGGGTCCAAAGAGACTGCAAAGGCGGAGGAAGGAGCTACTCTCTCTCTCTCTCTCTCTCTCTCCCTCCCCTTCTCTGCCTTTCAAATAAGTATTTTTTTTTTTTACAGGCAGAGTGGACAGTGAGAGAGAGAGACAGAGAGAAAGGTCTTCCTTTGCCGTTGGTTCACCCTCCAATGGCCGCCGCGGTCGGCGCGCTGCGGCCGGCGCACCGCGCTCGTCCAATGGCAGGAGCCAGGAGCCAGGTGCTTTTCCTGGTCTCCCCATGGGGTGCAGGGCCCAAGCACCTGGGCCATCCTCCACTGCACTCCCGGGCCACAGCAGAGGGCTGGCCTGGAAGAGGGGCAACCGGGACAGAATCCGGTGCCCCGACCGGGACTAGAACCCGGTGTGCCAGCGCCGCAAGGCGGAGGATTAGCCTGTTGAGCCACAGCGCCGGCCCAAATAAGTATTTTTTTAAAACAGTGTTTCTTTAAAAAAAAGAAGAAGATAATTACAAAGAGTTGTCGTTTTGAATTAATAAGATTTCATCACCTTTTAATAAAATTACTCAACCCCTGGGATATAGCACAGCACTTGTAACTGTGGGTTTCACTGTCATAGTTGGGGCTCCAACAATTTTCACCTGGCCTAATAAAGCCAGCTACTAAAAACGATGCCTCTTCCCATCCCACCCTGCCTTTAATCTAGCCCTCCTACCACAGCCTGATAAAGCGCCCTAAAACAATACTTAGTAATAATTAATATCAGCAGCAGTGCCTAGTTAGCATTATTAATCATAATTAACACCTAGCTACAGCATATACCAGGGCACTTCAAAAACTTTGTGCAAAATGGAACGAAAAGATGCTTGCTTTGGCATGATAAAGCTTTGGTTTTTTTTTCTCCACATTATGCAATTTCCATAAACTTTTTGAAGACCTTGCCTCTGTAAGGACTTCACAGGTTCTGACTCACTCAGTGCCCCACTCAGGTGTTGTCACAGACCCCATTTCAAGGATGATGTGCAGTAAGCCCTGTGGGTGGTTTACTCAGCGCCTAAACTCCGCTCTGTCTGATGCCTCCTCTCGTAATGCCACATGGCTTCAATCTTCTACCCCAAAATCTCAAGGGCTACCTACAGAGGAAAAACTAAATGCCAAACCTAGGGTTACAGCAGGATCACGCCAGAAGATTTTATCAGATATTTATAGCATGTTGGAGTTTCAAAAAAAAAAAAAAATAGCTCTGCCTAGCATGACAATGGACTTTGCAACATTTGATAGATTTTATAACAAATAAGATTTTCAGGTTGGAAACTGCTAAAAATTATTTGTAACAAGCAAGCAATTGATATGAAGCACACTGGAAGATAAAAGAAATCCCAGAAAAATGGGCAATGGAACATAATTAGGGGGGAAAGGCAGATGACATTAGCACACAAAGCAATGCTTCATCTAGCAAACGATTAAAGCAAAGTGGAGCAGAGCATAGAACTTGCCTCCTATGGACTTAGGAAACAAGGAACCTTGCCAACGGCCAGTACCAGTCACGCTGATAAGGCCAGCGGTCACTTGGTGGCATAACCGTTCACTAAACACAGCATTTTCCTGGCCACTGGAAGTTCTTCTCATCAGACATTGTTCAAGGGGTTGAGGATCCACCAGTGAACCAGAGACAAAGATCTTTACCCGGCGCCGGTGCCGTGTTCACTTGGTTAATCCTCTGCCTGCAGCGCCAGCATCCCACATGGGCGCCGGGTTCTAGTCCAGTTGCCCCTCTTCTAGTCCAGCTCTCTGCTGTGGCCTGGGAAGGCAGTGGAGGATGGCCCAGGTCCTTGGGCCCCTGCACCCGCATGGGGGACCAGGAAGAAGCACCTGGCTCCTTGCTTCGGATCAGCGCAGTTCTGGCCGAAGTGGCCATTTGGGGGGTGAATCAATGGAAGGAAGACCTTTCTCTCTGTAACTCTGTGTGTTAAAAAAAAAAAAATCCTTACTCTTGTCTTCCACAGAAAAGACAGATGATAAGCATCCCAGGTACACTATGCAGTAAGTGACAAGAGTGATCAGAGAAAGAGACCACACAGCCCTGTGTGAGGTGGATTACAGACAACCGGGCCGCCAACCTAGCCAAGTCAGGTGGTCAGGGCAGACCACAAGGAGCCAGGGACGCGTGAGCAGAGAGCAGAAGAAGGCAGAGTTGCCACAGGGGGATACAATGGACAAGCATTTCAGGCAGAGGGATCAGACTACATTAGACACAAACCAACCCACCTGTGAGACAGGGAAAGCTGGGATATGAGAAGAAGGGCAGGAACCTACTGTGCCTGAAACAGAGGGAGACGCTATGAGCGAGGACGGGGCCTGCACTAATCCTGGGCGGATTTTCACTTTTATTTCTTAAACATTTTACTTATTTATTTTCATTTTATCCAAAATGGGGAGAGAGGGGGGAGAGGGGGAGAGGGGGAGGGAGAGAGAGAGAGAGAGAGAGAGCGAGCGAGCTGTCATTGCTGGTTCACTCTCCAAATGCTCACAACAGGTGGAGCTGGGCCAGGGCCCAAGCCAAAAACCCATCCAGCTCACCCACAGGGGTGGCAGGGACTCAAGTACTTGGGCCATAGCCTGCTGCTTCCCAGGGTGCGTTTCAGCAGGGAGCCAGGTGGAAGGGAAGGGGCCAGGACTGGAACCCGGCACTCGGATACGGGATGCAGGCATCCTCTCCAGCAGTGCCTTACCCACTGCACCACAGCGCCCTCCTCTGCTTCTGTTTCACAGAGAAAAGGCCACTGCAGGGTTTTGCATAAAGGAGGGATGAGATCTGACTTAGAGGTCAGACTGCTGAACGGAGCCCACGCGGCAGGGAGCCCACGGCAGAGACAGAGAAGCAGGTGCCAGGGTCGGAGTGGCGAACCCAGCAGGAGGGGATGGCTGCCTGGCCCCAGGTAGCAGCTGCTGAACCCTGGGAGAAATATTCAAACTCTGGACCGACTGGGAGGGCAGAATGAAACAGGAAATCTTGTCGGACGGAACAGGCCTGTGCAAAACAGACGGGCATCAAACACTTCTTCAAGGCTATTTTTTTTTAAGTTATCATCAACTGTAATGGGGAAGTTGTTTTAGACACGGGGAATTTAAAACACGAGGGTGCAAAGCAATACTGAAAGATCGGTTTATTTTGGTGTGAACGTGTTTTAAAGCCATGACTACAGAGAGTCTTCAAAGAGTTCATAAAAATGGTGGTAGGAGAAAACTAGCCAGGGATTTCAATTTTTTTTTGTACTGAAATGAACTCACCTTTGAATTCTTTTTTTTTTTTTTTATTAGAGAAAGGTCTTCCTTTTTCTGTTGGTTCACCCCCAAAGTGGCCACTGCATCCAGCACACTGCACTGATCCGAAGCCAGGATCCAGGTGCTTCCTCCCAGTCTCCCACGCGGGTGCAGGGCCCAAGCACTTGGGCCATCCTCCACTGCACTCCCGGGCCACAGCAGAGAGCTGGACTGGAAGAGGAGCAACCGGGACAGAATCTGGCGCCCTGATGGGGACTAGAACTCGGGGTGACAGCACCGCAGGCAGAGGATTAGCCTAGTGAGCCGCGGCACCGGCCTCTAATTCTATCTTCCATAAACTTACTGGGTGCCCTCCTACCTCCTGGGTACCAGCAGGGATGCAGTGGGCAGGGAGACTTGGGAGTCAGGAGCTCACCAGAGCAGGGTGGGCTGACGGTGTTACTGAGGGGGTGGGGGGGCGCTGGCATATGCATGATGTTTAAAGCCCTGAGACTGCCCGAGTTCGTGGTGCAGACAGCAGAGGAGTCTCAGGGTTGGAGAGGCAGAAGAGAGGAAGAGACGCACAGCCACTGAGGGAAGGACCAGGATGGCGATGAGCTAGAAACCAGGGGTGTCGAGGAAGAACGAAGGATCCACAGCGTTAATGCCATGAATGAAGCAAGCCCCTTGAGCACTGAGACTCCACCAAGGGCTTCAACTTCGGCTGAGAAAACTGAAAATGGGAAGAGACACATGGGAGATGGCGACCACAGCCAACTCTCAAGAGGAGAAAACTGCTGGTTCTAAAGGAAGCAGGGGAAAGATGCTTTCTGGAGATGAAAAAAATCACCAGTAGCAAATTTGTGTGCAAACGGCCAGGATGCACTATGGGGAGAAATTCTGGTGATGCAGGTTGGGGGCGTGTGCTAGAGAGCTGCTCCCTCAGCGGTAGGCAGGCAGGGACCCAGGGACCCGCTTGGGTGGAAACGCAGTAGCTCACTCTTGTCCCAGGGAGGGAGAGGGCAGGTCAGGGAGGAAGTGTTGGGGGGAGGGGGACCTGGTTACTATTCCCCTGGGATTGTGTCAGTCTTGGGAGTAATCATTCACCTGCTGAGAGCCAGGCAGGGAGGAGGGGCTGGCATTTGGTGCTGTGATTAAGCTACATAGCTTGGGATGGCCAGTCCTGCATCAAAGTGCCTGGCTCCAAGCCCCAGCTCCATTCCTGACTCACAGCTTCCTGGGAGACAGCAGGTCGATGGTTCAAGTCTTTGGGTCTTTGCCACTCATGGGAGAGACCTGGGTTGAGTTTAGAACTGCTGGATTCAGCTGGCCCTGACCTGGCTGTTGCAAGCATTTGGGGAATGAACCAGTAGATGGAAGATCTCTCTGTCTCTCTGTCTCTCTCTCTCTCCTTAAAAAAATAAAACTTTTTAAAAACTCAAAAATTTAAAGAGAAGGTTGGGAGAAGGAAAGGATGAATAATCCAGGAAGGTCATAAATTCTTGGCCACATGAAAACCTAAAGCTTGCATTCTCCTTGATCTAGAAATTCACCACTATTCATTCACTCACTAATTCTAAGGTCCAAGATGGCCATCTGCAGGATCTATTTTTAATTTATTTATTCATTCATGTATGTATGCATCTTTATTTGAAAGGCAAGAAGAGAAACAGAGATACGCAGAGAGAGATCTTCCATCTGCAGGGTCACTCCCTAAATGCCTACAACAGACAGGGCTAGGTCAGGCTGAAGCCCAGGAGCTGGGAACTCCACCAAAGCCGCCCAGGCTGCGCCATTAGCTGGAAGCTGGAATCGGGAGTGGGGACTCAAGGACATGGGATGCAGGAGCTCCACTTGGAGGTTTCCAGCTGTGCCAACACCTGCACGCATCTGCATCCAACCGTTCTCCATGTCTTATCTGGATGAGAAATCCGAAGTGACAGGAGACAACTCCTTGCACTCCTGTTGTGCACATTTCTACACCCCTGTGCTTCTGACAAGATAGACTCCACTTTTAGCATCTTCAAAATTAGGCTTGGGGGTCACGATCTGATGCAGACTCTTTTCCAGCTGCATAGTTCAGAACCTTCCCTCCAACTCTGCCCTGGCCACAGGGGATATGCTGTTTGCTGAACCCTGAAGTGAAACCCTATCCAAGCACTCTCACGCTAACGCTCCAGTTAATCAGCTTCCTGATGACCGTGCCACTGCTGTCACAGTCCACTCCTTCCGGGACCCTTGAAGTTACCGATCACAGTGACAGGCTGGCCCCAAAGTCCCAGACAGGCTCAGCACAACCTAACACATCAAAGGGGGTGCACTTAGGAAGCTGGCAACTCCAGGGGGTTCTGCCAGGCTTCACAAGTCCTCCTGCCCCTCTCCCAGCCTCGCTGCTCTGGCTTTCAGTGAGTGATCGCCCTGTGCGAGGCTGGGGAGCCAAGGGCGGGACGAGGGGAACACAGCAGATATTACCAAGTTGGAAGCAGAGGGTGGTGACTGGGCTCTGAGAACTTGCACAGAGCACTTCCCCAAGGTGGAGCCGAGGGAAGCAGATAGGCACCAGGAGGCACCCATGTAGGGGCGCCAAAAACCCGCCACAGCTCTGTGGTAGATGCTTAGACTCGAGCCAATGGGCACAGATACAGAGGCCAGTTCTGCAACTGGCCAAAAGAGAAAACCTCCCTGTGCATCCATTCCACCTGCTACAGGACGGGTTCCCTGTGCGTCCATTCCACCTGCTACAGGACAGGTACAGGAAGACCTGACCTCACAGCCCTGTGACAAAGGCGTGAATATGCAGAACAGGTGCAGGGGTACTAACCACACAGAACAGTGACAAGGACTGGGGGTGGGGGAGAGGATTGGAAGACGCTTCACTTTGCTTAAAACCCATGGCAGTGTCTTTTAAACAAAAACCAAAGCTAAAATATGTGAGCATGCCCAAGTTATTCAGAAGACACACTACAAATTGTGAGTTTATCCCACGGCAAACCCTTGAGGCAGGAAAATGGCTTTTGTAATAGACAATAAGGACAGGCAGCCACAGACTCCGGGTACTGGGTGGGAAAGTGTGAATCGGAGAGGAACAAAGACTGATTGCATCTCCCAGCCTGGCTCGGTCTAGACACGAACAGTAGAATCTAGAGTCAGAAGGAGGACAGAAGCGCCCTGCTAACACACACTCTGGGAGGAGGCTAGTGAGATAGCTCAAGTGGTCCCTGCCACCCATGTGGGAGACCTGGATGGAGTTCCCGGTTCCCAGCTTCAGCTTAGCCAAGCCCTGACTGACATGGACATTCAGGGGAATGAACCAGTGCATAGGAAATCTCTTTCTCTCTAATTCTCAAATACATGAAATTTTTTTCCAAAAATAAAGGAATGCTAATCCTTTCACTGAGATAATTATAAGTGACTCTCCCTTCCTGGTAGACTGTCAGTTGTAGACATAATGGAGACACACCCTGGATGTGACCCCCTGTGGCAGCATACCAGTGCTGCCATACCGCCCGACACCAGGTGTTCATTCAAATCACTCAATCCCTCCGCAGCTCTCGCACCGAACTCTTCAAGGGCGCGGAGAACAGTCCACTTAGATACCAGATCGATCTGTCCACACAAGCACTACCGTCCTCTCTCTTTTGTCAAAACTAAGACTCCGAAAATCCAGGCTAAATTCGGAGCAGTTGGCCCAAACAGTCGGTAAACAAGCCTCGACTCAAGGAGTATGACTATCATTTAATTTTTAATTACCTGATTTTATTTACTGGAGAGGCAGAGAGACGAGACGACAGGGCTCCCATCTGCTGGCTCATATGGAATGAGTAAGGAAGAGAGCAGTAAAGCCCCCTGGAGAAGCAGCCTTGGCTCAGCTGGGGCCAGCGGGACCGGAGGGCAGGGGTGACTGTGGAAGGGCAGAACGGGACATGGCCTGGTGTCACAGCACCGGTATGACTCTCAGCCTCAAGCAGCAGCAGCTGCTGTCCCCTGTGGCCCTGTGGGTTGTGCCTGCTTGGGGCATCGGGCAAGCAGGCAATGGAGTTCCAGGCTCGCAGCTTCAGCTTAGCTTCGGGGAAGCCAAGGGAAGGGGAGCGGCTCTCTTTAAGTCAATGATGTTGGTTTAAACGTGTGTTAGGTATTCGCAGAACACGAAGACACTAGGAAGACTCAACGGGAAGCCTGGTGATCCACGAATCAGGCCCAGATTTTAAGGCAAAGTTACCCACGGCCATTCAGCCACAGTCCAGCAGTGTCAGCACGGCCAGCCCCATACACAAGACTCTGGGGGTGGGGGTGGGGGGTGGCCAATTCAGAGTTAAAAACCTGCTAAATCAGGGAAAAGTGTCAGCTATCTAAAACGATGAGAATGTTTAAAAAATTACAAAACAGGACAGTTATGCCAATGTATACTTAGCCATCACATGATCTGGGGCTATTGAAACACCCCAACTCCTGGTTCCAAAAATGTTTTAACCAAAACTAAATAGACAACAGAGAATCACATCCATTCCTCCCTTCCATCTCCACTGCACTTTGCAAAGCAACACATGTGTGCCCCAGTCCAGGTCTACTGTAGATAATCTGAAAATCTAAGACCACAGATCCAGATCCGCCTACATCAGTTATAAAGAAACTTTCATTTCAAAGACTCACTCTCCTCTACCTTTTCACTGTATTTGAACAAATATAGGTTGTTATCAAACCTACAGAAATGGATATAATGCCAAGATGTGACGTTCATTCCCCCTAAACTGCCTATCTAAAACATGAAAGCATTAAAATAAAAAAAGCCCAAAAAAAGTGAAGACATTTTTGCAGTTCCAGAAAACTGCTTCTGAAGAAACCCAGAATATTCTGTAAAAGACAGCAGCAGCTCCTAAGAGAGTAAGCAGCTCAGAATTGGATGCGAGTGTTCCCACAGTGAACACATTCACCCTGCTTGCCGGCTCCACAGCCTCAGCATTCCTGACATCAGAACGGAAAAATTTACTGTGAGTCTAGAGAAATTCAATATCGCCATTCTTGTCATAGCCCTCATAGCTTCATTATTAGAACAAGTCTGGGGAAGCTATAAACCTGTGCTAAATGATAAAAAAAGATGTGCTCTGTGTTCAATCATATTAGATAGCAGAAGCAAGCAAGCAAACTATTTAGAAATGACACAGGGAGAGACTGAGAGGCAGAAAAGCCAAACGAGGTATTTCTTGGAGTTTTTGCTTAGTTTTTTTTTTCTTTTTTTTATTTGCATTCTGCACAGTGTAGACAGAGTTAGGACCAAAAACGCTTTACTATAACCTAGGGCTAATAAACACTAAAGAACATATATTGAAGCCCAGAACAACACTATAAAATTTTATTATATTAATAAAATGGGATACACCAAGCTTTCAATTTTCCACTTTGTCAAAGGTAAAATAATCAGCGGTAGTCAGTGCCATTCATAGCAGGCTTCGATTTTTCTCATTTAAAGTCTGTTTTGATTCCAAGTGTAGCTATACTCCCGAAATACTTGGGTACAACTGACAGAAGCATTCTTTGTCTTACACTCTAAGACAAATGACCCGTGCTGCAAATGACCTGTGAAAGCATTTCCCAAGCTGAGCTGGTGAATGAGCAAAACAATTTAAACAATTAAACAATGCAGTTTGCTGAATAACACGTTCCACAATTCACTTAAAGAGTCTATAAGACCAGATGAGCTGAGAGAGGGCAAGTGCACACACCTGTGTGTAACTTTCACTTTCCTCTCTGAGTTCGAAATGGGTTCCAATCCGTAATCACCTCGTCTAGTTTTGCATGGCATGTTAATATTCTGCAGTCCACCCAAGAGAGAAAAGCCATAGCAAAGTGAAAATTATTTCTAAAACCCTTACAAATGACGGCCTACAGCTGTCCTTTCCAAAAGCTGATGCCATTCATGGTACAATCAACCAGTCCTGCAGACCTGCTAGAAAAACTACAACAATGCACTTGCTTTACGGCACAACACCCTAGGCTGAGACTTACTTCCATCATTATGCATTTACAATGAAGCACACCTTGTGGAGCTGGACCAGACTGAAAAGTCAATCTGGATTTTGTTTTACGCTGCAGGCGGCATCCTCCATCTCAGTGTGTGCCATGATAAGTAACAGATCAACAGGTCCCAACCTCAATCAGAGACATGAGGAACAGCAACAGAAAACCAGAGAAGCAGAAAATGGCTGTCTGGCTGCACCGAATGCCACAGGAGAATGAGAGCTTTCTCCCAGGACCGTGGCCATAACCAACAGAGACGAAGAATGGGTGAGGTAGGCATTGTGATGCACCGAGTTACTCTGCTGCTTGGGAGTGCGGGTTTGAGGCCCAGTGATTTTGCTTCTGGGCCAGCTTGTTGCTAATGTATCCCCTGGGAGGCAGCAGATGATGGCTCCAGTGGCTGAGTTCCTGCCACCCATGTGGATGGAGTTCCTAGCTTTGACCTGGCCCAGCCCCAGTTGTTGCCAGCATCTGGGGAGTAAATCAGCAGGTGGGAAGTCTCTCTCTCTCTCTCTCTCTTTCTCTCTCTCTCTCTCTCTCAAATATATAAGTTTATTAAAAAACTTAAGAGATTCAAGAGCATTCTAACAGAAAAAGAGAGGTTGAATGCTTAAATGTGAATGTTGGCAAACAGGATATTTTTAAATTGCTACAAGATTTTTGACAGCTCTGCAACAGTTTAACTGAATTAAATCATCTTCAAGGTCTGATCTCCAGTGTCACTGGACAGCTCACCCTGCAGCCGGAAAGTTCCCTTCTCAAAGGAAAAACAATCACATCTTTGGAATCTCAAATACAAATCTACTGAAAAAATTCATATTAACAGAGGTGGTGCTGCAGTGCACTGGGTTAAGCCATGGCCTGTAACACCAGCATCCCATATGAGCTCTGGTTCAGGTCCTGGCTGCTCCACTTCCAACCCAGCTCCCTGCTAATGTGCCTGGTACATGGAGAGACACACATGCATACACACACATGCAGAGAGAGAGAGAGAGATCATCCATGTGCCGGTTCACTCCCCAAATGGCCACAACAGCCAGCACTGAGCTAGGCCAAAGTCAGGAGCCAGGAGCTTCTTCTAGGACTCCCATGTGGATGTCAGGAGCCCAAGCACTGCTAATGCTGCTTTCCCAGGTGCATTAGCAGGGAGCTGGATCAGAAGTGGAGCTGTGGGGATTCTAACAGGTGCGCATATGGGATGCCGGCACTGCAGCAGCTTAACCTGCTACACCACAGCACTGGCCCAAAGGATGGGCTTTTTTTTTTTTAATTTTTTTAAAATTTTTTTGACAGGCAGAGTGGACAGTGAGAGAGAGAGACAGAGAGAAAGGTCTTCCTTTGCCGTTGGTTCACCCCCCAGTGCCCGCTGCGGCCAGCGCACCGCGCTGATCCGAAGCCAGGAGCCAGGTGCTTCTCCTGGTCTCCCATGGGGTGCAGGGCCCAAGGACCTGGACCATCCTCCACTGCACTCCTGGGCCACAGCAGAGAGCTGGACTGAAGATGGGCAACTGGGACAGAATCCGGCACCCCGACCGGGACTAGAACTCGGTGTGCCAGCGCCACAGGCGGAGGATTAGCCTAGTGAGCTGCAGCGCTGGCTTGGATGGGCATTTCTAAATTGCTTCCTGGGTTCTAAGCCTCTGAGTAATCAGAATAGGAGAGCACTCTTAAACTGTCCAATAGAGGTCCCAGTGGCCTCTCAAATGGTCCATAGGACACTTCCACCAAGAATTCAGCACCACTGAAGGAAAAGTCACTAAGATTTTGTGCATTCATGTTCAAATTTGCAATACACTCATGATTTTCAGAGAAACCAGTCCCAGCACTGTTACATGACATTATATTAGTGCTACAGAGGGGATGTCTTCTCACAGCTCCGCCAATTAACTTTTTTTTTTTTTTTAAGATTTTGTTTATTTGAGAGGTAGAGCTACAGACAGAGAGAGGGAGAGATGGAGAGAGAGGTCTTCCATCCGCTGGTTCACTCCCCAGATGGCTGCCATGGGCAAAGCTGGGCCAACCTAAAGCTAAGAGCCAGGAGTTTGTTTCGGGTCTCCCACGTGGGTACTGGGGCTCATGCACTTGGGCCGTCTTCTACTGCTTTCTCAAGCCACCAGCAGGAAGCTAGATCAGAAGAGGAGCAGCCGGGACATAAACCAGCACCCATATGGGATGCCGGCACCACAGGCGGAGGCTTAGCCCACTGTGCCACAGCACCAGCCCTCCAATTAACTTCTGATTGCTGACTGCCATTTGGATTTCAGAGTTTAATGTACTTTTGCACAACTGCAATTATATGGAGCCACATATCTATTAACAAAAACAGATTAAAATCAAAATTAGTTCCTGGATCCTTCGCCCACCCCTTACCTGGATTGTTTGGATAGTCGTTGTTACTGAGTTGTTATAAACCCCCCCGATGTTCTGGATCTCAATCTCTTGTCACGTGAACAGTGTGCAAACGTCTTCTCCCATTCTGTCAGCTGTCTCTGCACTCTGTGGGCTGTTTTCCTCTGCTGTGCAGAAAGCTCTGGGTCTGATATAATCCCGTATGTCTAGTCTTGCTTTTGTTGTCTATGCTTTGGGGGAGCTCACTCTAAAAGCCAGCAGCTTCCAGGCAGTGTTTACCCAGGTCCCACATTTAGATCTTCCATCTATGGCTGCTGCGTTTTGTACAGGGCGAGAAGTGGCGCTCGGTCTGGGGGCCGGTTCTCATTGCATATGCACACCTAGTTTCGCCAGCACCACTTATAGAAAAACCCTGACCTCTCTCGGGTAGAAGAGAGAAGGTCCCGAGTCCCCCAGCACAGGAGGGTGGCTGCTGTTCACAATGATGGATTTCGTGCTACAAAGAACTGGAAGAGAGGTGTTGGTAGGGTCCAAACACAAAGAAAAGACAAAGACAGGGAAGGCCAGATGCCTACTTTGATTAGGGTACACTCTGTCGAGATAGTGAAATACTGCACTAGGACCCACACACGTGTGCTGATATTACAGGTTAACCAAACATTTCACAAGATGACAAACAGAATTTCAGACTTGGCTCACACAGGCATCACTGTAGTGCAGGGCAGGCGTTGTATGAAGCAGGTTAAGCTACCGCTAGGAACACCCGCATCAGGGTACCTGGGTTTGAGTCCTGGTATCTGCTTCCAATCCAGCTTCCTGCTAATGTACTCCAGCAGACAGCCAACGAGGGTTTAATCAGGAGGTGGGGAGCCTTTTTGCTGCCAAGCGCTGTCTGGATATCTGTAACATCAGTTGCTGCCCATACAAAATTAGCAATATCAGAACTTGGTCTGCGCCGGCACCGTGGCTCAACAGGCTAATCCTCCGCCTTGCGGCGCCGGCACACCAGGTTCTAGTCCCGGTCAGGGCACCGGATTCTGTCCCGGTTGCCCCTCTTCCAGGCCAGCTCTCTGCTGTGGCCCGGGAGTGCAGTGGAGGATGGCCCAGGTGCTTGGGCCCTGCACCCCATGGGAGACCAGGAGAAGCACCTGGCACCTGGCTCCTGCCATCAGATGAGCGCAGTGCGCCGGCCGCAGCGCGCCGACCGACCGCAGCAGCCATAGGAGAGTGAACCAACGGCAAAAGAAGACCTTTCTCTCTGACTCTCTCTCTCACTGTCCACTCTGCCTGTCAAAAAAAAAAAAAAAAAAAAAGAATTAAAAAAAAAAGGAAGAAGAACTTGGTCTGCAACAGATCTATGGAACTTTGAGTCCCGCCTGCAGTTGCCTTGGCTGGGTCAGATCAAATGACATCACACGCCTTACACGGCACAAGGGCTGGACAATCCTCGCCACCTAGCTGTTGTGGGCATTTGGGGAGTGAACCAGTGGATGGAAGACCTCTCTCTTTCTGGCGCATTGCATACTGGTGCCGGTTTGAGTCCCGACTGCTCCACTAACAATCCAGCTCCCTGCTAATGCGCCTAGGAAGGCAGCAAAGGATAGCCCAAGTGCTTGTGCCCCTGTGCCCATGTGGGAAATCCAGATGAAGCTCCTGGTTTCCACCTGGCTGGGCCAGGCTGCTGCAGCCATTTGGTAGTGAACCAGCAGGTGGAAGGTTCTCTCTCCCTCCAACTCTTTCAAATAAAATAAAATAAATCTTTGTTTAAAAAATAATAACACAAACATGGGTGTTCCCAGCCTCCTCAATATTAGTGATCTGAGTCCCAAGTGCTAAAAGTTTACAAAGGAAAATATAAATAAAGATAATTACAAATACACAAATAAATGTCCAACACAAGGCCTCTTTCAAACATAGCTTTCTACCTCAGACAGATCCACTACGCTGATGTCATTGGTCTCAGATGCCATAAACAACAATGCAAAAATACAGGATTTTTCAAAGCTGAGAAAATCCAACCACAAACAGTAATGGTGACGGACTAGACTGTGGAAGAGCTTGGCCAGCTGACAACTAGGCAAGACAAAAACGAACTAGCTTTACAACGTACTGAACATCAAAAAGGAACGCTACGGATATCAAAGTTTAAAAAAATAATCTAGAGAAACCAAAGTCTTCAAATATTTTTGTTAAAATAACCCATTTCATTATCTTGCCAGAAAAGTCAATTAAAATGATGTAAGCATCTTACATTAATAACAACTCGGCAGGATCCATTCTTTATCTGTTCTATAACTTGGCACAGAGTTGAGATTATCACCTCAAACTTATTTAAATTAAGATCACGATCCCAGTTTTGTTTCCTTTTTCTGGATCGAGTTCTGATTCTCTCCCCCGTGACTCTCTATGCTCCATCTAACCGCCTGTTCCATGTGGTTTAATTTTAAAGGCCCCTTTTCTGTTATCCATTTCCATTAGGTAGCAGGGACCGACCTCAGAATCACACCATCAAGGGAGAAAGACAAGGAGATTAGATATTTTATAAGTTGACACAGCTTTTTTAATTGACTGGTTTATTTACCAGAGAAATAACAGCTAAAGAGTATCTTCCTTCTACTGGCTCACTCCCCAAATGCTCACAGGGACTAGAGCTGGGCCAGGCCAAAGCTAGGAGCTTGGAATTAAATTCGGGTCTCCCACGGGGATGGCAGGAACCCGGGTACCTGAGCCATCACTGCTGCCCTCCAGGGTCTGTACTGTCCAGAGACTTTAACTGGGAGCTGGCAGTGGGGACAGGAGGCAGGTACTTGGATATGGGACAGGGGTGTCATAACTGGTATATTTTTTTGTGTGTTTTGTTTTGTTTTGTTTTTGTTTTTGACAGGCAGAGTGGACAGTGAGAGAGAGAGACAGAGAGAAAGGTCTTCCTTTTGTCGTTGGTTCACCCTCCAATGGCCGCCGTGGCCAGCACGCTGCAGCCAGTGCACCGCGCTGATCCGATGGCAGGAGCCAGGTGCTTCTCCTGGTCTCCCATGGGGTGCAGGGCCCAAGCACTTGGGCCATCCTCCACTGCACTCCCTGGCCACAGCAGAGAGCTGGCCTGGAAGAGGGGCAACCGGGACAGAATCCCGCTCCCTGACTGGGACTAGAACCCGGTGTGCCGGTGCCGCAAGGCGGAGGATTAGCCTGTTGAGCCACAGCGCCGGCCCATAAATGGTATCTTAACTATTAGGCCACACACCTGATGAAGGATTCCAGTCTTAAAACACGTTGTAGGGGCCGGTGCTGTGGCGTGGTAGACTAAACCTCCACCTGTGGCACCAGCATCCCATAAGGGCACCAGTTCAAGTCCTGGCTGCTCCTCTTCCAATCCAGCTCTCTGCTGATGGCCTGGGAAAGCAGTAGAAGACGGCCCAAGTGCTTGAGCCCCTGCACTCACATGGGAGACCTGGAAGAAGCTCCTGGCTTCAGAATGGCCTAGCTCTGGCAGTTGTGGCCATTTGAGGAGTGAACCTCTGCCTCTCAAATAAATAAACAAAATCTTAAAAACAACAACAACAAAAACAAACAGTGTGAATCTACCTGTACTGGGAAAAACAGAAACACATCTAGTCAATCAAAAAAAAAAAAAAAGTACCAAAACAATTAGAATACAAAACACAACAGTAAGAATTAGATTGTATTTGACCCAACAGTCAGTTCCCACCATCCGCAGTGCTCTGCCAATGAAGAATTCTGTCCAACAGAAGCATAAACTCACCAAAGCTTTCCAGTAATTCTGAACAAAGGACATTGAGCTCTACTGCAAACAGCTCCCAGATAAAGCACAGGCAAATGCTTTCGAGGATGAAAACCAGTCGTCACTCAACACAGAGACGAGGACTACACAGGCAGTAATGGAACAACTGGATTTCCACAGGTTAAAAGGAAAGTTGGACCCCTACCTCACACCAGACACGGAAATGGACTCAAACTGAATCAACAACCTAAATATAAGACTAAAAACCATAAAACTCTCAGAGGAAAACAGGGGTAAATGTGTAAGACCCTGGATTTGGTAGTGGATTCTTCACGTGTCATTAAGAAGCAGCAACAGGGGGCCAGTGCTGCGGCATAGCAGGTTAAGCCACTGCCTGCAGAACTGTTATCCCATATGGGAGCCAGTTGGAGTCCTGGCTGCTTCACTTCCAATCCAGCTCTCTACTGATGTGCCTGGGAAGGCAGGAAACGATGGCCCAAGTGGTTGGGCCGCTGCACCTACATGGGAGACCTGGAAGAAGTTCCTGGCTCCTGGCTTTGGCCTGACCCAGCCTTGGGCTATCTGAGGAATGAACCAGCAGATGGAAGATGTCTCACTCTCTGCCTCGCCTCTCTCTCTGTAACTCTACCTTTCAAATAAATAAAGTCTTAAAAAAAAAAAAAACAGAACTTCATCAAAATTAAAAATTTCAGTGCATCAAAGGACAATATCAAGAAAGTAAAAAAAGACAACTTACAGAATAAGAAAATATTACCAATTCACAATGATGGTTTTTAATACTTATAATATACATAGAATTGCTAAAATTCAACATTAAAAAGATAACCCAATTTTAAAAATGGACAATGGACTTGAATAGACATTTCTCCAAAGAAAAACAGACAACTGACCAACAAGCACATGAAAAGACACTTGATGTCATTCGTCACCAGGGAAATGCAGATCCAAGTCACACACTTAGAATGTAAGTTTTTAAAAATAAAGGAAATGACAAATGTTGATGAGAATGTAAAGAAACGGGAACCCCTATATGCATTGCTGTAGAAGTGCAAAATGATACAGTTTGGCAAGTCTTCAAAAAGCTAAGCACAGAGTTACTGTTTGACCAAGAAACTGCACTCCCAGACACCTGCCCACAGAATTTAAATCAAGGACTCGGTCAGGCGCCTGTGCAGTGATGTTCACTGCAGGATTATTCACAACAGCCTGAAGATACAAACATCCCAGTGTCCACCGGCAGATAAATGGCTACAGAGAAAGCAGTATATATACCTACCGTGGAATACTACTCAAGCATTAAAAAGGAACACATTTCTCCTACGTGCTACAGACAACATGGGTGACCCTCAAAAACACTCAAAGTGGAGCAAGTCGGTCAATAAATGGAAAGCCCATGATCCCGGTGAAATGAGATACTGAAACAGACCAAGGCTGGAATAGGATGCAGAAGGGTGGCTGCCGGGGCTAGAGGGAAGGGATGGACGACTTTCTCCTGATGGACACAGAGCCTGCGTTTGGGGTGACGAGAATTTTTTATAAATGGTGGTGACGGTCACACGACCATGTGGTCGATGCCCCGAACTGTGTGCGTTAAAATGGCAAATTTTATATCATACATATTTATCTCAATGTTGAAAACTTAATTGAAAGGTAAACTACACAGCCTCCAGTAAAGCCTGCACCTGCTGCAGCAGAGACAGAAGTCACATTATTTCCAAAAAGACTATAAAATGAGCGTCAAAATGAAACGCACATATTGAACAGCGAATGAAAATCTCGGGCAAAATCCTTACCTAGAATGACTGCTGGGGGCTTCTCTTTTCTTTGTAAAGATTTATTTATATATTTGAAAGGCAGAGGCAGAGAGAGAGAGACAGACAGAAAGACAGAGAGAGCGGGAGAGATGTCTTCCATCAGTTCGTTCACTCCCCAAATGGCCACAATAGCCAGAGCTGGTCCTATCAAAAGCCAGGAGCTTATTCCAGGTCTCCCTTGCAAGTGCAGGGGCCATAGCAGAGAGCTGGCTCGGAAGTGGAGATGCTGGGACTTGAACCGGTGCCCACATGGGACACCTTGCAGGCTGCTGCTCTTTCTGCTATGCCACAGTGCTGGCCCCGGAGGCTTTTCTTAACAGCCAGGGCACTTGAGTTGGCAGAGCAGGTGCTGTCAGGACACCTGCCTGCAGCCACTTCCTTGGCCACTAGAAGGCACTCTTTTTTAAAAGATTTTATTTATTTATTTGAGAGGTAGAGTCACAGACAGTGAGAGAGAGGTCTTCCATCTGCTGGTTCACTCTCCAAATGGCTGCAACGGCCAGAGCTGCCCTGATCCAATGCCAGGAGCCAGGTGCTTCTTCCTGGTCTCCCACATGGGTGCAAGGGCCCAAGGACTTGGGCCATCTTCTACTGCTATCCCAGGCCACAGCAGAGAGCTGGATTGGAAGAGGAGCAGCCAGGACTAGAACTGGCGCCTATATGGGATGCCAGCACTACAGGCAGAGGATTAACCCGCTGCACCACGGCGCCAGAGAGGGCACTCTTGACAGGATACAAGTTGACACACTGCATAGAGGAGAAAAGAGCAGTGACATTTCTCTGCAGCCCTGGAAAACCCATGCCTGTTACACTGAGAGGGCTTTTTCGCTTTGTCTCGTCGTGACAACGGCGAGAATAGGTGTGCTGATTCACTGTCTGCCTATACCTACAAAAATAAGCCGTGCCTAAGCGCCAATCCACATGTCACCTTTTGTTCACAAGGAACACTCAGCAGTCACCTAGGCACCTAATGGTTTTGAGTGGCTATGGAAGAACCTGCAAAATTCATGAACATGAGTCAAGTCAGAAGTTTCCTTAAGGGAACAACCGGGAAAAAAGAACAGCAAGGTCAAGACCTTCCATTTCCACAACAAAAATCGACATAATATCAAGGGCAGAAATCACAAGGTTTTCTGTTCTTTTTTTTTTTTTTTAATGAAAGATGAGAAAGAAAATATTTTCATGTCCCTAACAATAGCAATAAAGGCCCATTTTCATGATTTTAAATAACGTCCTATAGGGAGCATCTTGGTGACATATTCTGTATAACTTGAGACCACCACGTTAAAGACAAATGCATCGTGGTTTTGATGTAGGAAATATGGTGAACAGCATCTCCTGACCAGACTGGTCCACGATGCAGACAGCTCGAATGCTGGCTAACCATTTGTAAAAGAAACTCAACAGAACTTCTTATAAACAATATGTGTCACTGAAATTAGAAACTTGATACTAACAACTAAAGAGGGTCATTTATAGCTCACAAAAGCAATTAATGGGACAAAAAGGGCCAAGTGATTCACACAGCGGTTAAGATGCCACTTAGGACCCCCCTATCCCATAACAGAGGTCCTTGGCTCTGCTTCTGACTGCAGTTTCCTGTCAACGCCCACCCTTGGGAGGCAACAGGTGATGGGCCAAGTGCTTGGGTCCCTGCCAGCCATGTGGAAGAGCAGAAGGAGTTCCTGGCTCCTGGCTCTGGTCTGACCTAGTCCCAGCCGAGGCAGGTATTTGGGAAGTGAACCTGTGGGTGTCAGATCTCTCCGTGTACCTCTGTCTCTCTCTGCCTCTCAAGTAAGTAAATTAGCTTAAAAATCTTTCAACAAAAATAAAAATGGAAGATGGGTGAGAATTACACAGAGAACAAAATGGAAAAGCAAAAAGGTGGAACAATGGACATATAGTACGGGAGATACAGGTTCAAGTCAAGACTTACCCGTGTTTAACTGCATACCAGAGAGGAAAGAGAAACTGAAGTGCATGTGGGGAATACTGGAAAAGACCACGGAAAAGGATTTTCCAGAATTCATAAACTACATGGATACACATATTTCAAAAGCCCAAAGAATTCTCAGTAAGGCACAGAAAGCGAAACACAACCTAGACACATCATGGTGAAACTGCAGAGATGCAGAGGAGAAAGAAAATGTTAGAACTATCCAGAGAGGGGCCGGGGCTATGGCACAGCGGGTTAATACGCTGGCCTGAAACGCCAGCATCCCATATGGACGCCAGTTCAAGTCCTGGCTGCTCCTCTTCCCATCCAGCTCTCTGCTACGGCCTGGGATAGCAGTAAAAGATGGCCCAAGTCCTTGGGCCCCTGCACCCACGGGGGGGACCTGGAAGAAGCTCCTGACTTGTGGCTTCGGATTGGCGCAGCTCTGGACATTTTGGTCATCTGGGGAGTAAACCAGTGGATGGAAGACCTCTCTCTCTGTCTCCACCTCTCTCTGTAACCCTGACTTTCAAATAAATAAATAAATCTTTAAAAAAAAAAGTATAATTCAACAGCAAAAGTAGCAACTGTAAATCCAGAAAACAAAAGCCGCTAGAGCCACAAGAGAAATCCACAGTTACTAAGGGAGACTTTTTTTTAACTGATTCTCTGTGTGTAACTCTGACTTTCAAATAAATAAATAAATCTTTAAAAAAAATCAATGCATGAATTTCAAAATGGTTTGAAGGGCCCGGAGTGTGGCACAGTGAGCTTGGGTGCTGCTTGCGATATCGGCATCCTGTAAGTGCCAATTTGAGTGCTGGCTGCTCTGCTTCCAATCCAGCTCCCGGCTAATGTGCCTGGGAAGGCAATGGAGAATGGCCCAAGTCTCTGGTTCCCTGCCACCTTAGTGGAAAACTAAGACAGAGTTCCTGGCTCCTGGCTTTGGTTTGGCCCAGCCCTGGCTACTGTGGCCATTTGGGGAGTGAACCAGCAGATGGAATATTCTTTCTCTCTCTCTCTGCCTCCCTCCTTCCCTCCCTCTCTCCCTCCTATGCATACATGCTCTCACTATTGCTCTGTCACTATCTTTGAAATACATAAACAAATCTTCAAAAACAAATTTTGCAAAAAAATAATCTTTTAATTCCATTTTCCAAGAACTTTTTGAAGCACCCTATTGTTAAACACATACAGAGCAATTACTAAAATAAGTCCAAAAAACTAAAATAATACAAATCTAGTTTCTGACCACAAATCAATTAAAGCAAAAATCAGTAACAAATAAAATTTTAGGTCCTTATTTAGATATTTTAAAACATTCTAAATATTCAATTACTGATTATGAAATAAAATATTGAATGAAATTAGAAAATATTTTAAAATTATAGCATGACATAATCTTAGAAATATTTAAATGTGAATATTAGTAAAAGGAAAGAAGACTGTGTGTGTATGAAAAGCAGTATTTCAAAGAATTAGAGAATGATAAAAGTTAACAAAATAAAACCAAATGCACAGTAGAGAAAACTGATAAGGCCAAAAGTTGTACATGCAGAAAGACTAATAAAACAACAAAACTCTAACAAAATTAAGCAGAGAGAAGAAGAGAGGGTAACAATTACCAAGGTCAGCACCAGATTAAAAGCATCAGTGTGGGAACTACAGACATAAAGTATTGTAAGTGATTATTTCACAGCAAATTCAAAACTTGATGAAATGGATTGAGTCGTAGAAAAACAGAAATCACCAAAACCGACTCAGGCATAGAATGGCTGTTCTCCAGAGTGTTTACAATAAGTGAACCAGCTGCCAAAACTGTCAAAAGGACAGTTTCCAGTCCCAGCAAGCCTAACAGGTAAGCTAACAAACTTCTCCACAAAAGAAAGATCCCTTCCTCCCCAGCATACGGTGAGAGGTTAGCATGACTCTGCAAAAATGTCGGCATGAGAGAGGGACATAAAGGCTAAAGATCCCTCCTGGACACGGATTGCAAAATCCTAAACAAAGGACAAGCAAACCGGACCCAGCAGTCTACACTGCAACTACCACCAGATGGCAAAGTGCACGTTGGTTTAACGTTCCAACATCAACGCAGTTTGCTAAAGGTCAGGGACTAAGAGGAAGCCATTCAGATGACCCCTGGAACAGTCAAATGCACTTGATAAAATTTAAAGTCGAAAGGCAAATCACTAAAAGAAAAGGGGGAAAAAAAAGGAAAGGAAAAGGGGGAAGAAAAGCAGCCACCATACCAGGAAGCGTCCCTGATCTAATAATGAGCATGCAGGGCGGAAAGAAAGAAAGAACCAACAGGAAACGTGTTGGAACAAGGTCTTTGCGATCTGGAACGCACCCAAGGCTGCTAGGTCCCTCCTCTCGCACTCAGCCTTGTGATGAAGGCTGCAAGCCACAGGGAAGCGCCAGCCTGCAGCCTAGGACGCAGCAGAACAACTGGGCACTCACACGGGACAACATCAACTTGGGAGAACCCTGGCCCACCTCTCACACAGCACCGATTGAGAGCCCTGGAAAAGGCAAAAGCAAGTTAAGGGAACAGTTGGGAACAAACAGCCCAAGTCTCCAATTGCACAGCAAAATGGTGTTGGAGGATATGAGTGCCGCTGGGCACGTGAGCGAGCAGCACAGCAGGGTGGGGGCGCTCTGAGAACTTGCTGGCTGGTGGCCGCCCAGGGGAACCTAATTACAGATGGGTTGCTTTCAAGATAAATTTGATCTGGGTTTAGTGGGAAGGTAATTACACAGCAGGCTTAGTTACAGAGTTGCTTAGCCCCATATATGTTTAAATTACTGTCGGCCATCCAGTGGAAAAAGATTTCTCAAGTTCACGGCAGCAGCCCACCGGGCCGACTGTGCTGGCTGGGACGGGGAGAGGCAGGAGGGCCCCGGCCTGTGCTGCAGGAGCCAGGAGGGCGCGCTGGAGCCAGCAGTGGGTTTCTGCTCTGAACCTGCAGGCTGGGGGCTCCCTGTTCTCAGCTAGACCTGGTCAAAATGCAAACGCTCTTCCCGCGGGGATAGATGCAAAGCCACACCGTGAGCATTTTTCTTGTTACTGGGAACCAGGCAAAGGGAAATTTTCCAGAATTTCTGTGCAAAGATGTGTGCTGTTCTCTTTCAATTGGCCAGTAATCTTTAAAAAAATAAGTGATCAGTACAATAAGAGCTGCACTGCCTTTCTTTTCTCTTAAAATAACATGTAAGAGGGGCCGGCACTGTGGCATAGTGGGTAAAGTCGCCGCCTGCAATGCCAGCATCCCATATGGGTGCTGGTTCAAGTCCTGGCTGTTCCACTTCCAATCCAGCTCTCAGTTGTGGCCTGGGAAAGCAGTGGACGATGACCCAAGTCCTTGGGCTCCTGCACCTGCGTGGGAGACCAGGAGGAAGCTCCTGGCTCCAGATCAGTGATCCAGGCGATGGCTCAAGTACTCGGTCCCTGCCATCCACATGGGAGATGCACATGCAGTTCCTAGCTCTCAGCTTCAGCGTGGCCAACCCTGGTTGATAGGGGCATTTGGAGAACAAACCAGCAAATGGAAGATTCTCTGCTCACTTACTCCCTTTCAAATAAATAAAAATTAATTAAAATTGTAAAAGTAAATGTTCACTTTATTTTTTTTTTTTTTTTTTTTACAGGCAGAGTGGACAGTGAGAGAGAGAGACAGAGAGAAAGGTCTTCCTTTGCCGTTGGTTCACCCTCCAATGGCTGCCGCGGTCGGCGCGCTGCGGCCGGCGCACCGCGCTCGTCCGATGGCAGGAGCCAGGAGCCAGGTGCTTTTCCTGGTCTCCCCATGGGGTGCAGGGCCCAAGCACCTGGGCCATCCTCCACTGCACTCCCGGGCCACAGCAGAGGGCTGGCCTGGAAGAGGGGCAACCGGGACAGAATCGGTGCCCCGACCGGGACTAGAACCCGGTGTGCCGGCGCCGCAAGGCGGAGGATTAGCCTGTTGAGCCACGGCGCCGGCCCAAATGTTCACTTTAAACCTAAAATAGAAAGCTGGCATAATTCCATTGATTTATAAGGCTCAACAACAAGCGAGTTAGAGTATACTGCCTGTGAATGCTTACAAAATCATTACTTACATATGCTGTGAGGTGGGAATCTTATTTAAAAAAAAAACTATGCTATTTATTTGAAAGGCAGTGGGACAGAGAAAGAGGGAGAGATAGAAACACACAGAGAGACCTTCCATCCGTTGGCTCGTTCCCAAAATGGCCACAATGGCTGGGGCGGGGCCAGGCCTCCATCAGGACATCAGGTCTCCCACGTGGGTGGCAGGGACCCAAGGACTTAGACCATCTTCCACTGCCTTTCCACGTGCAAGTGGCGCAGCTGGATCTGGAACCGAAGCTCCAACATGGGATTGTGGTGTCGCAGGAGGTGGCTTCACCCACTGTGCCACCACACAGGCCCCACAGTCTGCTCTTCTTTTTCCTTTCCTCCTTGTTTTTATTTATCATTTATTTTACTGTCCACCTCTAAGGAGGCAGAGGAGATTGTAGCTGTGAAGGAAAACACGGTTGCTCTCGACATGTCCGATTTCCTCGCCTAGGTGGTGGGTCACGTGGACGTGGGTGTTACACCCACTTTTAAAACTGCACTTATAAAAGTTTTACATGCGTTTCTGCACATATATTATGTTTCACATTATATGCTGCTTGCAAAAATCCTTCTTAATGAAATTAGAAAAGCGAAACTCACAGAGGTTTTATGCAGGAAAGGAATGAGCAGCCCATACTGTGCAGGAATAAAAACAAGATCCACTCCCTCGCTGAGGAGGGTTGTTTCCTATGTGTTCACGAGAATGGTCTTAAGAGGGTCCTTAAAAGGTTTGTAAAAAGAGGAAAAAGTAAATTTATCATAACGCCAAAAATCGAAATCCACGTGCAGTGTTGCACAATACGCCTCTGTCAGGAACTTTCTGAAGATCCCGTGGACACTGAGACCAGGACTGATGTTAAGTACGTAGGCGGTGGGCCGTGCCGGCTGGAGTCTGCAGAGAAGCGAGGAGGGGAGTCCGCACTGACTGCATCTGTGTGCTAACAGCTGAGAGCTGGAGGCGGCAGTGAGAATTCGTACTGAGCTCCATGCTGCAGCCAGCGACTACACCCAGAAACACTGACGGCTGGACACACATGCGTGCTTACACACAGGTTGGTACATTCACATACTCTGTCGGCGGAGGGGCAGACAAGAGACAGCAGCTCCAGCGCCCAGATCCTGGCTTCCAGGCTCACTCTCTTTAACAGAGAGCAGGGCTCTGCAGGGACATGGCTGATTCCAGCACCCGGGCAGGGAAAACGGATGATGAGCCCGGGGCGTCCCTAGCACCACCGTGAGGACACGCGAGGCCACACACACGAGGCCACATGATGGGGGGGGGTCGAAGCACTCAACAGCAAGGGCCCCCACAGCCAAGGCTGGGACAACCTGAGCGTCAGAATACATAAAGGCGTTGCTGGATTGAACCGCACGGGCAGACTCAATATCCCTTGAGTCTCCGATGACAGGAACCCACGAGAGAGGAGAAGGACAGAACTTCCAAATAATTTCTGGAGCTACTTCGCCCTTAACCTGTGCAGTGTGGGCTGCGTGCAGAGACTTCCTCCCAAAGACTACAGTGCAGACATGGACAGTGGTGTCAGGCCAGATGACAGCACGGTACTCCCCGAAACACACAGCCCCAGTCTCCTTGTGAGAAAAACATCCGAATTCCAACAGACGGGAATCTTATGACGTGGTTCCTTGACCAATGCACGTCCCCAAAATCAGGGCCAAGTCTGAGAAACCCAGCAGAGCCTAGAGGAGCTTAACGTGACATAGCAACTGAACGTGACAGGATATCCCAGAGAAGATTCTGGAACAAAACGGACGCTCGGGGAAACCGAGGGCATCTGAACAAAGCATAGGTTTTAGTCGATAAGAACGTATTGATCTTGGGTCACCGATGGAAAAACCAAAACCAAGGCACTAATAAAGGAAGAGACTGGGTGAGGCATATTGGAACTCTGTACGGTCTTCGTGACTTTTCTGTAATTCTAAAATTGTCCTGAAAGATTCTCTCGTAAATGTTTGTAGGAAAAGATCAACATCAGCACAGCCGAGAAAGAGAACCCAAAGCATGCATGATGCTGGCGGATGGCAGAGGGGATATTGCAAATCTGTATGGCAAAGATGGATTATTGCCTAAGCGACCCTGCGAGAACTGGCGGTCCCCGTGGGGAAATAAAATCAAATTAGACCACTGCCCCTCTCTCTCCACATACACACTGCTGCTGGATTACAATTCCGAATGTGCAAAACCAAATTTGTAAAATTATCAGAACACCTTCGAGAAAAATCTTCACGATCTTGGGGTAGGACAGGCCTTCTTAAACAAAGGAAACAGTCATGAGCCCTACAGAAAAGAGTGATTTGACCACATGAAAGTTCTCAACGTCCATAAAGTTAATGACGGCGTTTAAAGAAAACAGAAGGGTAACTACTGGGTCACTCAAAACGGTGCTCAACCTAGCAGGGCCCAGGGGTTTCACGCGCAGAACACCAACAAAGGAATTCCAGCAACAAATTAGAAAACGCTAAACCAGTGCCATCACGGAAAAAGGATGCAGGCGGGTAACTCAGAGAGAGAGGAGCGGCCATCAGACACGAGGGGCAGACTCGGGGCAGCGGCAGCAGCGCCCACACATTTCACACTCAAAGGGCTACGTGTTTTCCCACTGGACTGGCAAAAATGATACAGGCTGAGAGTCTTGAGTGCTGGCAGCCGTGTTGGGGGCAGAGGGCAGGAAGAATCTTGAATGCGCTGTCCGTAAATCATTCATTAGTTTCACCACTCTGGAGAGCGATTTGACAGCCTCATTAACTGCACATGCATCTTCCCTCCACAGGTATTTACAGAAGGGAGGAAACGAGGGATTCGTGAACAGGGCAGTGGTTCATTAGGCTGGGAGTCTATGCACAACGCTGCGTAGGTACAGAGATGTATACGGGGCTAACTATGCACATAAATGCACACTCACTTATATATACCACAAAAATACCCCTCCAGGACACATGCTTATTCTAGAGAGAGAGAGTGGGATCCATAAGCTCTAATAAAACTCAGTGCTTAAAAGGCAAAGAAAACTAAAAGGACTCAAAACTGTTCCTGTACATCCATGTGTGTTTAATGCAAGGAAAACTCTGGAAGGGTACTTATCAAACAGAAAGAAAGGATGAGGTCAGGCAGAGGCGAATGTTTTTCTGCGGGAATCGTGTAATTAAATTTTCTTTTCCTTTAGCAAAAGGAGTCAAAGGAACAGAGGGAGAAGCGGGCAGAGTTTTACGCTGGAAGCGTTTCCCCCACTGAAGCTTTCTGCGGCTCGGGGAGCTGGGGACCTCTAGGCTCACTCTGCCTCTGGCCCACTGGAGACCTCCCAGGGACAACGTCACGGGCACTGTGCGGCCGTGGACCCACATGTCACACAAGTGACGGTGTCCGCGGCGCTGTGCTCTGGGGCTCCCGTAACCGCGGCGGCACCATGTCGACTGAAGGTCAACAAACACGGCAAAGCAAGGCAGACAGGCAGCCTAGTAGGGGTAAGCCCTTTTAAAATTCTGAATGGCCTCCGCAATTTTTAAAAACTGACGCCTACACTGAACCCCTGTAAACTATAAAACCCCCATTTTTGTTACCCTTGAGTTCTTTGTAAGCAACAATGATTTGTGTTCAACCAAACCACGGCATATTTTTTAAGGCATAGCAAGGTATAAAATCTATCCAGGACCCGACGAGAGTAAATTTACAGCTCAAATCGATGTTATCTATGATTTCCCAAATGGCTTTGCAAAGCTAAACCATTCGTTTTTTTATATGCAGTAAATATATAAAAATACAATGTGGGACCATATAAACATGAAATAGAAGAAAAAGGATTTTTTTTTCCCAAAGGACCTGGCTTCCAAATTAGCATCCTGAGAAAGAAAAATGCTACGTAATTAAACAATCAACGGATCGTGCTGGATAAAAACAAGACAAAATCTGAGAAAACAGTTAAGAATGCCTACAAATGATGCAAACGAAAGAAGCGAAGTAGCACCCCGCGGGCCACACACAATCAAATCCGCGAAGCAGCCTCCGGAGGTGAGGGGTGCAATGGCTGCGACTGTCCAGTTTGCGACAGCTGTCCCCGCTAGGGAGAGCACGGTGGCCAGGGACAGCACAACCCCGTAAGCTCAGGGCCACCCACGCGTGGGCCGCTGCATCCTGGAGGGGTCTCCCACCCGTGTGCTGTTTTTCCAGTCCCGCCCGGCAGGATTGCCAGGGCAGCCTCCGTGCCAGCCACCTCCTGACCCAGACTGACAGGAGGGGATTCTACACACATACATGTGCACATGCACATGTACACGCACACATGCCTGCGTGTGTCCGTGGGATTTTCCCCCTTCCTAAAATATTCAGTAGATGCATCTCCAAGCCTCACCACTCGTAACAAGGTAGAAACTGTTTCTTAGTTTTAACTGGCTCCCATCACAGCAATTTCTAGATAGTTTTTACACCTGCGGTAGGCATAATGTTTTTCTGCCTTAAAGAAAAAAGTAAGAGTCTGAGGCAAATGTGGCCACACACACACACACACACAAAAAAAAAAAAACAAAAAGAAGAAGAAGAAGAAGAAGAAGAAGAAAAAAAGAAAAGAAAAGAAAAGTCCCTATCTGTTGTTAAAAGTGAGTGAAAGGCCATGTGGGGGTTGTGGGACCTGTCACACTTTTTTGCATGTTTAAAACACTGAAGTGTTGCTCTTAGAATGCACACTGTCACCCCTGTGTGCGGACAGCAGGTGCACCAGAGCCCTGCCCGAGGTTACCTAACTGGAAGCAGGACAGACCCAAGCTGAGCTCACGGCCCTCGTGTTAGCTACAGAGAGCCAAGTAGGACCCGTCTGCACTTACTTAAGCAATGCTCGCTGCACTGTGAACAAGAACATTTAAGGAAAAGGGGGCAGGGACACAGCCTCACTGGGCTCGCATACCTGTGTCAGTACCAGGTCCCGTGGCCAAGGCTGGCATGATGCCACAGCTCCACACACCGGCCCCGGTGAGCCACACGCAGTTCCAGTCCACGGCCTGTGGCCACACCCACTGCAAGACTCAGATCTTGAAGGCTGACGCTAAAAAGAAAAGAAACACTTGCATTAAAAAAGAAAGAAAGAAAAATAGTGTCACTCAGATAGGACATCCTTTAACAAAATCACAATTCTGATTTCCACATACCCCCAGGGCCATCACTGGCTTCTAGAGTTTAGCTGTGTTTTTTCCTACAGGCTACAGGCAAACAGTGAGTGGGAGAGCGTCTGAGTTTGACACGCAGATTTCTAATGGAAAACATAAACGTGCTGTATGCGGGTATGGAGGCTTCCTTAAAGGTTTTCCCATTTGGTTTGGGGACCTCTGATTGGATCCAGGGAGAACCCTGAGATGCTCTTTCCCGCTGTTACTATAACAATTCCAAACTTCACTTAATGCTGAACAGAGGCAGTACAGCCTGTCGCACACAACAGAGGCTGTACGGCCACACAGAACCGTATTTGCTCGACAGCTCATCCTCACATGATTACGGCGGAGTGCTCTATCGGAAGCCGGCACATGACCTTGGAGGAGCACATGACCTTGCAGAAGCAGGGAGATGGCATCGCGGGTTCACACACGTGTCAGTCACCCACGGCAAACTGAACGACCCCAGCTACTACACAAAAGTCAGCTCTGACCGGGAAAGCTAAGCTTCCACGTGTCTTGCAAGATCAGAGCACTGTTTTCAATAACTGCCCTAAGGAATGATTACATCCCAAAATAACCAGCAGCGGCAGCTCAGGGTACAGCTAAGAGCCAGGGCGCCAGCACTGGCCTAATCTGCAATCCTGTTAGAGCTGTGACCTTGCACGACAGAGTCAATCTTACAAGCGGTCGTCCGGTAACTCAGGACACAAGGTATACAACAGACCGTGGCACCCAGTGAGCAAACAATACACCCTGGCTGCTATGACTGGGATTTCTTAAAAAAAAAAAAAAAAATTTATTGAACATACCAAGACGGGCACCTACATGTACAGATAAATGAGCTTTCTGAATGCCAACCACGCTCATAACCAACATCCAAATGAAAAACAAAACATTCCCAGGGATCCCCAGGAGTCCTCGCTAGACGCCCAGGGTTTTTTAAATGCACGTAATGAGATTATGAAACAAAAACAGTGGAGAACGCGGCGAGATTAAAATTTACATTGGCCTGACACCTAGCAAGAGGCCATGTGGTTTACATTTGGTTCACCGCCGCCTAATAATGGAAAATGCACTCCACTTACATTTTTATAAAAACTCATAAGAACCACACAATGTGTTCAAGTTCATTTTTTAATGCATTTGCCCCAATTCTCTACCTGGCAAATTCAGAAATTTGGAAGCGTATTTTATCATACATTAGCGACAGCGGAGAAAGAGAAACTTGGACATGGAGGAAAACTGGCTCACTCCAATTCTGGAAGTCTGCAAGCTGCTGATTCACATCGCAGAATAAAGACAACGGGGCTGGTCAACCTCTGCTTGAAATAAAAAAACAATCCGAATGCTGAGGTCCTCTGGAAGCCTTCTAAATGCACTTTCTAACTGTCCCAAGGCCGAGCAAGGGCCATCACCTTGGACCGCACTCGGTGCTGGGACATCTCTGCGTTTCAGAGTGACGTCACAGAGCGCTAACAAAAGGATGGTTATTTCAAACACCAAGGGAAAAATATAAATGGCCCAGCTAAAAACAACAGCAACAACAACAAAAAGGGCGCGGGAGGAAAAGACAAAGCGAGGGTCCACTCATGCCCACTTCTGAAGCTGACTTCCCCAGTAGCTAGAAAAGGCCCAAGCCGGCTGCACTTCCACAAATTATTCCAACAATCAGGAGTGGCAAAAATGCTCCTTACACAACAATGTGCTTGCAGTGAATTCAAACTCCACAAAGTCCAAAACAGACCATGAACATTTAAAGAATGCATTCCATGTCAAATGAAAAAAGGAAAATCCATTAAAATGTGTAAGATATAAGCACACTTATGCCTACCATGTAAAAAAATATAGAAAAACCTATCAAAATGTGTATAATGTGGGGCCAGCACTGAGGTGTAGTGGGTTAAAGCCGCCGCCTGCAGAGCCAGCATCTCATATGGGCACCAGTTTGAGTCCTGGCTGCTCCCCTCCCAATCCAGCTCTCTGCTCTGGCCTAGGAAAGCATGGAAGATAGCCCAAGTATTTGGGCCCCTGATCCCATGTGTGGGAGACCGGGAAGAAGCTCCTGGCTCCTGGCTTCAGATAGGCACAGCTCTACCCACTGCAGCCAATTGGGGAGTGAATCAGCAGTTAGAAGACCTCTCTTTCTGCCTCTCCTTCTCTGTGTAACAAAATAAAACAAAATAAAATAAAATAAAGTATTCAGAAATCCAAGAAATAACTTCATAAAAAAATTGTAAAGTGTAAGCATATACATGTCTACACATAAACATATGTGTATATACACATATACAAGGCAATAGACATGTATAGACCCAGGTAGGTATGTATCATACGTGTGTGTATATACAATGCAAGCTCTTTCTGCCATCCGAACACTCTTTATTTGAGTGGTATAGATTGTTCCTTTGACTATGGAAACACACATACTATATAATCTATACATATGTACTATATAATCCATACTACGAAACCCAACACTTTCTTTGTGGCCTCAAGAACTTAGAATGTTTGGCTTTTATAAGCCACATACGCCATATAATAAACCAATTTATGCTTTTACGGCAAGCAAAATTAAAATCTGATACAATTTGGTGCATTCACATTCCGTTCAAACTAAAGACCTCACCTTCCAAATCAAAACAGCCTCTCAAACTGACGTCGCCATATGTGAGGGCCTTAAGCATCTCGTGTTTCATTTCATGAAGAACTCACGGCTACGTTTTTTCCAAAGCCACAGAGAAATCATCTTCTAAACATAAACGCACTATCTTCTCAGACATACACAAGTAGATTTTTTTTAATTCTTCTTTTATTGGAGAGACAGAGGGACACACAGAGGGAGAACTCTTTGCTGGCTAGTTCACTCCTCAAATGCCCACAACAGCTGGAGCTGGGTCAAGCTGAAGCTGGGAGCCAGGAATTCAACTGGGGTCTCCCATGTGGGCGGCAGGGACCCAAGCTCTTGAGCCGTCACCTGCTGCCTCCCAGGATGCAATGAGGGGGAAGCTGGAATCACCGGGAACAGGGCTGGGACTCGACCCCAGGTGCTCTGATATGGATGCAATGCCTTCACCAGTATCTTACACACTAGGTAAAATGCTGGCCCCAAGAATAGATAGATTAAAACAAAACAAAACAACAAACAACAACAACATCAAAAAAAAATGGTGTGATAGACTCCTAACCAGCAAAACACTTAGTGTTTTATGAAATGAGGCAATATTGCGGGTTTTAACTTTCAAACGGAGCTAAATTTTTTTTTGTAGCAATGATGCTATTTTCTTTGGCTAAGTTTATTGAAAATGCTTTGGAATCTGTCAGAACCCAGTCATAATTATTACTGACTGTTGTATGGGATCGGTTTACTACAACACAAAAATACCAGCTGTTACAGTGTGTCCTGAGAGGGATTACCGAATATTCTTAAATGGAAGTTCAATCCGACTTTCCATAAAAGAGAGGTCGAACCTCAATGCCAGGAATGCAACACCAGTACCCCGTGCACCTGACGCATTTACAATACCCGGTGGAACCACTGCAGCTCTCCGTTAAAAGGGCTTATTTTTGAAATTTCATTATTGCAGTTGTACCTTGCTTCTATATATCACACTGTATCAGGTTCTTCTGGCATCCATCAAGTGGAAACACGGGTCTAGGAGCTCCCAGTGTTCCATTTCTGCCCAACTGGGTGACCTGCCCTGCTCCTAGGGCACTCGTGACATCTAGTGGCCAACCGCAGTACTGCAAGTGTCTGCCACAGAGTGCAGTTTTCAGTACAGCAAAAAGTCGCTTCACCAACAAACACAACTCCCAGACACGATTCCTCTCCATCTGGGAGAGTGTTCCAGAACATGAAAACTGCTATTAACTAGCATTGTGATAAACTGAGTCCCATCAAGAGCCTTGTCCATCATCAGGGGACAATAATTGTGCTCAGGAATCCAACCATGGGTTATCCCACCACAGACAAATTCTCTAAAGTTACATTTTAGAAATCTCATGGAGCAGTAAGATAACACACGCAAGAATAAACTTCTTAATCAATCTCACAGATTGTCTTTAAAAGTGACCCACTGAGGGCTGGCGCTGTAGGTTAATCTTCCGCCTGCAGTGACGGCATCCCATATGGGCACCAGTTCAAGTCCCAGCTGCTTCTCTTCCAATCCAGCTCCCTGCTATGGCCCGGGAAAGCAGAAGATGGCCAACATGCTTGGGCCCCTACCCCCAGGGAGACCCAGAAAATTCAATTTCTACCATTTGGGTTTCTATCAACAAACCCTTCTAAGATAGGCTCCCTTATACTGAGAGGGAACAGGGTCACTTGGAGGCCTGTTTATTGGAGAAAAAGCCATCTGGGGAAAGGTCTAAAGACAGCAAGATAGGGAGACCAGCACTGTGGCGCAGCAAGTGAAGCCACACCTTGGGATGCAGCCTATATTGGAATCCTAGCTGCTCCACTTTCAATCCAGTTCCCTGCTAATGCACCTGGGAAAGCAGCAGAAAATGACCCATGTATCAGGGCCTCTGCCACCCAAGTGGGAAGACCTGGACGGTTCCAGGCAGTTATTTGTGGAGTGAATCAGCAGATGGAAGTGTGTCCCCACCCCCCACCCCGTAACTCTGCCTCTCAAGTAAATAAATGTCTTTAAAATGAAAAAAAAAAAAAGTGACTCACTGGTTATATTACTGCTAACATCTTAATCTTCATAAATTAACACTGTAGAAAGAGGCAGCATGTGGCTAAGTGCTATACATTTAATTACACAGAGTGGAATTTAGGGACCTGAGTTTGGAGCCGTGGTTAAGAGGCTACTTGGGATGCCCACAATGCAGGAGAGCCTGGTTTCAGCCTGGCCCCACCCTGGCAGTTGTGGCCATTTGTGGGAAGTGAACCAGCAGGTGGAAGATCTCCCTCCTGGGGCGGGCACTGTGGAGTGGCACCCTAAGTGTCTGCCTGCAGTGCCAGCATCCAGGTTCAAGTCCTGGATGCTCCACTTCCAATCCAGCTCCCTGCTAATGCGCCTGGGAAAGCAGCAGAGGACAGCCCAAGTATTTGGGCCCCTGCAGCCATGTGAGAGACCAGGAAGAAGCTCCTGGCTCCTAGCTTTGGATAGGCCCAGCTCTGGGCACTGTGGCCATTTGGGTTTGAGCCAGTGGATGGAACATCTCTCTGACTCTCTCTGTCTCCCCCCCTACACACCCCCCATAACTCTGCCTTTCAGATAAAGAAATCTTTAAAAAAAAAAAAGAAAAAGGATGCTCAATGAGAAAATAGAAACAATCAGGAAAACGATGCATGAACAAGAACAACAGTGTCAACCAAGAGACAGGAACTACTGCAACCAAAAGCTCGGGAGCTTAGCAGTACGGTAAATGGACTGAAAACGTCAGTAGATGGACTCAACAGCCGACACAACCCAGGAGAAAAACAATCAGAGAACTTGCGGACTGGCATTGTGGCATCACCAAGTTACAGGTGCAAAAGGCAACCACTATAGCAATCACCAGTGGAAGGAACTTGGCCATATTTGTCGATTTAGGGAATTTTTCTAACTGCATTAAAAAAAAAAAATAGCACCACTAGGAAATATTTCAGTGACCTCTCCATCCCATCATAGAGAAACACTGCTCGTCCCCCCACCCACCTGAGGTTAGCTGAGGTCTTATGGCTCACGCCAGCCAACAGAATGAGAGGGGTCGCTGGTCACTTGCAGGGAGATGCAAATGTCCTGGGTGATGGCCCCTCCCTCAGCTCAAGTGCCCGACAGGGAGCAGGGCACACCAGCAGCAAGCGATGGACATGCAGTATGAGCAAGAAATCATTTGTCATCTGGGTCATTGGCTACTCAAGCAAGGCCAAGTCCGTAATGATTGAAAGACTGCTCGTTTGCAAAAATCAACAGTGTGATTTTTTAAAAAAATTTTTAAAAGATTTTATTTGAGAGGTAGAGTTACAGACAACGAGAGGGAGAGACAGAGAGAAAGGTCTTCCGTCCGTTGGTTCACTCCCCAGTGGCCACAACGGTTGGAGCTGCACCGATCCAAAGCCAGGAGCCAGGTGCTTCTTCCCGGTCTCCCATATGGATGCAGGGGCCCAAGGTCTTGGGCCATTTTCTACTGCTTTCCCAGGCCACAGCAGAGAACTGGATTGGAAGAGGAGCAGACAGGACTAGAATTGGCACCTATATGCTGATGCCGCAGGTGGAGGATTAACCTACTGTGCCACAGCGCTGGCCCCAAGCAGTGTGATTTTTAAAGAATAGAAATAATTCACTCTAGGTGTTTTCATTGCTGTTTCCTGGGTACTAGTTAGTGCTGCGTGGTTTAATGCAACTGTTCTTTCCTTGCTAGAAGCATCTGCGAGGAAGCTGGGTATCAGCGAACACTGACTTGACAACACAGATCACCCAAACTGTCTAGCTTCATCATTTCCTAGACTCTGCACCAGAGCTGTTGAAAAACAAGCTTTCAGGGCCTGCATGGTGGCACAGCAGGTTAAGCCATCCCTTGCAAAGCCAGCATCCCACAGTGAGCACCAGTTCAAGTCCCAGCTGCTCCACTTCCAATCCAGCTCCCTGCTAATGTGCCTGGCAAGGCGGCAGAAGGTGGCCCAAGTGCCTGAGCCCCTGCCACCCACGTGGAGACCAAGGTAGAGTCCCTGGCTCCTGGCTTCAGACTGACCCCAAACTTAGCTATTGGGCAGATAAAAGTAAATGGGCAGATAAAAGACCTCTCCCAACCTCAAATAAAAATACACAGTTTTTTTTTTTAATAAAAAAAAGCTTTCCAAAAATTCAAGTTTGTTATATATTAATTATGTCATAATAATGAACTTTTAATTAAGTATTTTCAAAGGCCAGCCTTAAAAAGTTACACTAAGTGCAGCGCACAACGGCTGTTTGTGCATATTTACACGTGTATTTTTGAAGCTATCATCAACAGTGATGAAACATGTGTTCCCAAAGCACCACTCACGTGTAATACGCGTGACTCCGTATCAAGTCGGGCTTTTCCCCGTGAGAACCAGTCTCTGCGTGCTGATCAAGAGGTTTATGTTTTCTGTTTTAACCCACTGCACGTAACTGCTAACTGATCATGGTAAACCCAAGCCTCTGTGTTCCTCTCATTGCGTGTACCGGAACCATGCTCTGCACCCCAAAATCCTAACTTCATCTCCCTAGCAAACCCAGTGGTGGCTCGGCAGCCCCCCTGCAATGACACGCGTGATGACACATGCCCTCTGAGCCTGCCTGTGTCTCACGTTGGTGCCTACCCTCGAATTTGCTGCACAACGCCATCCCTGAGCAGGAACGCCATGTCACGTCTCTGTGGACTGGTCCCCTCTGGTTCCCTGCCTGCTCCCGAGGGTGGGTTTAACCCACAGATGCCATCAGAACCCCTGGATCCGGGCGGTGTGCCCAAAACCGGCCACACGGCCAGTACAAGAGTGATCAGAAATGCACATGCAGTTGGCGGCGTGGCACGGCAGGTTAAACCGCTGTCTGCAGTGCTGGCATCCCACATGGGTGCTGGTTCATGTCCCAGCTGCTCCACTTCCCATCCAGCTGCCTGCCTGGGAAAGCAGCAGAGAATCACCCAAGTGCTTTGGCCCCAGGTACCTACATGGGAGACCCAAAAGCTCCTGGCTTCTGCCTGGCCCAGTCCTGGGTGATGAAGCCATTTGGGGAGTGAACCAGTAGGTGGAAGATTCTGTCTCTCCAATTTTCAAATAAATAAATCTTTAAAATAAAGAAAAAAATGCACATGCACTTTTTCAAATCTGTTATCATTTGCTATTCAGCAATTCCTTTCCAAATCAGCAGAGGGCGCCATCATTTTATTTATCAAAAGGAAAAGTAAGTTAACCTTAAGAGAAACATTCCCTAGCTTTGGAAAAAAGTCTGTGAAGGCTCAAAGAATATATACTGCTAATAAATACAGAATTTGGCAATAAAAGTAGATATTTAATATGGACTTAATTCGAGGAGATGCCTTTTTTTTTTTTGACAGGCAGAGTGGACAGTGAGAGAGAGAGACAGAGAGAAAGGTCTTCCTTTGTCTTTGGTTCATGCTCCAATGGCCACCGCGGCTGCTGCACTGCGACCGGAGCACCGTGCTGATCCGATGGCAGGAGCCAGGTGCCAGGTGCTTCTCCTGGTCTCCCATGGGGTGCAGGGCCCAAGCACTTGGGCCATCCTCCACTGCACTCCCGGGCCACAGCAGAGGGCTGGCCTGGAAGGGGGGCAACTGGGAAAGAATCCGGCGCCCCGACCGGGACTAGAACCCAGTGTGCTGGCGCCGCAGGTGGAGGATTAGCCTAGTGAGCTGTGGCACCGGCCCGGAGATGCCTTTTTTATTTTAAAAAAGAAAACCGTATGATAATATGTTATAGTTCAGGAAATGTAATAATTTCTGATCCACTAATTTAATTTGTAGAAATTTACCCTAGGAAATAATCAAACAGGTGTGCAACAGTGCGTTGATCAATTTACACTGAAATATAACAGAAGAAGCATTTCTTGCAGAGTTACCATTACACCCACAACATCTACAGGGAACTAAGGTATTTTGGCATTGGCGCACCTGCACCACCCACCTGAGACCCCTCCATATTCCCCAGCACCCCTCTATTCAAACTTTAGAGACTTCTCTCGTTTTTGACTTTTAGCCTAGACTTTCTTAAGCCAGTTCCCAGCCTGATTTTCAGCTTTGCCTCTGCGATTTCAGAAACTAACACTAACTCCACTGCAGACACAACAATGGGCCCGGAACTTTGCGAGACTTTGCTGTGGTGACATGACTTGCACACTGCTGTTAGCTATCACATAATTATCGGGGACTGGCACTGTGGTGTGGTGGGTAAAGCTGTCGCCTGCAACACCAGCATCCCATACGGACATCGGTTCGAGTCCTAGCTGCTCTACTTCTGATCCAGCATCCTGCTACTGGCCTGGAAAAAACAGTGGAAGGTGGCCAAAGTGCTTGTGTTGTAGGCAGGCATATAGGATAAAATTGGTTATTAGGTTTGTGAGCTGGAAGACCATGCCTTCACCACACCCCCTGTGTGACTTAATGCCCCTACCTGGCCACACCTGTGTGCCCACCTGCCAATAGTCTAATTAACCACTCCACTTTGGAAGTAGATTAAAGGCCTGGAACATGGTGGGCCCAGCCCTTCCAGGCTTCCTGGCCTGCATGCTCCTCAACGTGGCTGGCTTCTATGCTCGGTATGAATCCAGATTTCTCTCTCTCTTAGATAGGGCTGACACTCTCCTATGCATTGCTCTCGCTGAATAAAAAGCTTAAAAACTTACCACACTGCCTGGTTTATTTGTGCCAGTATTCAGAATTCTGTTAACATGTGGCAAGAGCCTACATGGCTTATTAATGGAGAATGCCAAATGACAAGCATATGCATCCAGATGTCCTTATTCTAAGATCAATCCCACTTCTGCATTTCAGGCCCTGCAGATGGAGACGGAACTGTGCGGTTTTGTTCCCAACTTCAGGAGTTCAAGCAGGGCCGCGGCAGCCTCGAGGTTTCGGACAGGCCATTTGAGCGGTCTTTACTGTAATCAGCGCGAGGTTTCTTCCCTCACGAAAGGGAGGAGAGGTGGAACTGTATAAGCAGTCAGGATGCCCCCAGCTGCCAGGGAGGAGTCCCCGCTCCACTGCCTCCTGGGAGGCAGCGGTGATGGCCCAAGGATTTGGGCTCCTGCCACCCACATGGGAGACCTGGATGGAGTTTCAGGCTCCTGGCTTCAGCTTGGTTGTTGTAGGTGTTTGGAGAGTGAACTGGGAGGGTTGGGGGCAGGGTACAACGAAGACACCCCCCCACACACACACATTCAAATAAATAAAAATCAAATAAATTTTAAAACTATTTGGGGAAAAAAAGAGTTTTTAAGCCAGCAGGAAGACTAGGAATGTCCCAGCTTTCTAACAGGTGTGAAAACCAGGTCTCACTGAAGCCTGGGTTGTACCATGGAAAGCCAGCATCTCTCAGTCTCCCATTCAGACTGGCCACTCTGCAGGCAGCCTGCGGAAGTCACTGTCCTCTTCAACAGATAAAAAGGCAAGAAACAACCCAGCACTGGAGGGCAACCACATCCATGCTTAAGGAGGAGCCCAACACACTCAGGGCTCTTTAAAAGTGGAACCTGTTGAAGTGACATCAGCCAGCAAAAGCTCCCCCCCCCCCCCCCACACACACAGGCTGAAACTCCCCCAGGCTCGCAGCTCCCAGACTAGCAGCTGCTGCACTTCCTAGAAATGAGATCTTCTCATCTGCATTTCTTTGAAGATAGGGATGGTTTCTGATTTTCCTAAAAGATAAGCCCTCCAGGGGGAAGTAACAGCAATGACAGAAGGATTTGTGGCCACAAATGGCCCCACCAAGTTGCCAGAGTGAGAAGAGACAGCCAGGAGAACGCAGGAGATAAGCAGAAAAAACTACAAAGATGAGGGAGACCCACAAACCAGGAAGACTTTGATCTCTCAGCACCTGAGACCTGGGGCCAACCTCAAGAAAAGAGAAAGAGAAAAGACAAAGAGAAAAGACAGGGCCCCTCATGTCTACACCCTGGAATCTCCCTGGTGGAGAAATGAGCACAATTCTCCTTAACTCGGGACAGGCTGCTGTAAAGATTCACAACAGCAAAATCCACTTCCTTAACTTCTTGCTGCATGTGAAACATGACCCTGGAGACCTTACATGGGGCTATTTTTGCTTTATCCACTCCTCTGTGAATTATCTTCAATTGTACTATATATATATATAATCTCCTTGGACTAAGACACTGTGGCCAATG
The DNA here is from genome assembly GCA_949820135.1 of Sylvilagus floridanus. Classification (NCBI taxonomy): domain Eukaryota; kingdom Metazoa; phylum Chordata; class Mammalia; order Lagomorpha; family Leporidae; genus Sylvilagus; species Sylvilagus floridanus. Next base: position 16,731,593 of record OX463240.1, on the reverse strand, counting down.
GCTCAAAAAGACTCTTTTTTCCGAGTCTCCTGTAAATTGCGTGGGGACATTTATTCTAAGGCTGCTAATTTCACAAACTAGCTAAAATCGCTGGCAGTAAAATCATAGCTGTGCAAGTCGGGAGCAGCTGGCTAAATGGCAGTGTTGGGTTGCTGGAGCTCTAAGTGTTCTCTGTCCTACTCCCTCAAGAACAAATTGGGATGGGAAAGAGGGAAGAAAGGGCCCAAGATAAAAGCTTGTTCAGGAAGGCCATTACGGTAACAAAGGTTCTGGCTGGTGAGGGATTGTCTTCTGGCTCTTAAGTAGTAATTTTGCAACAGTACGCCAAATGCAACTAATGAAACTGTACTGACTCATCCTGAGCTAACTGCTTGATCTTATCTTTTTTAGTACCAAGAATTCCAAAATCGATTCCTTAAATAACAAGCAAAAAAGAGAGACTAATTACTTAAACCTACTCAGCAGATGTATCCAAAATGTAACTAATAAGGATGACACAGATAACTAGAAATCAGGTCTAGCTCAGAACCAGAGCTTGGGCAGAATAAATCTGCTATCTACACGGTGGGTGCATCTCACAACCACAAGAATGGCTGAGATCTGAAACAAGACGTAACTTGCCACCTTACTCACTGCAGCTCAGAACTGGCGGGGAACCAGGCTGCGTGCCCCAACACACACACGCACAAGCACACACAGGCATACACGAACACACACAACTTCAAGGAGAACCCATGGGTTCATGCAATCCAGAAATCTGCACAAAATGAAGAGGAGAACCTCCTACAGGGGCAAACTATGAAACAACTCTGGATTGTGGCTCTGAGAACAAATATTGAAGAGTGGCAGAGAAGGAAGATTCTAGAAGGAAGCTATATCAAATAACAAACACAAACTTGTTGTAAAATGGAAACTGGGGATTGCTGCATTTTATCCCTTCTGTGCTCTGAATATTTAAAGATTATTTCTTTACTTACTTAGTTCAAAGGCAATGTGATAAACAGAGGAGAGACAGACAAAGGCAGAGGCAGAGAGAGGTCTTCCACCCACTGGTTCATTCCCCAGATAACAGCAACAGTCAGGGCTGGGTCAGGAGCCATGGACTCCATCCAAGTCTCCCATGTGGGTGCAGGAACCAAGTACTTGGGCCATCTGCCGTTGCCCACAAGGCACATTAGCAGGAAGCTGGATTAGGAGCGGGGAGTAGCCAGGACTCAAACCACGTTCTCCGATGTGGGATGCGGGTGTCCCAAGGAGCAGCTTAACCTGCTGCACAACAACTGTCCCAAGCCTCTGGATTATTGTGTCCTCATTGTTCCATGTGCCAAGGAACTAAGTTTACAAAAAAATGTATAGAAAAGGGATAAAGACTCTTTTCTTCTTAACTCTACAAGCTTATTACAGAACTATTTTTTCTCTGCCTATTATAACAAACTAACAAAACGCCAATCACAGAGCTCAATGGGAGGTTTTTCTGGATCCAAGAGAGTGCTCACTCGAGTTTATAGAAGGAACACCTGTGTTCTGGGAGTTCTGGGAGACATTAGCAGTATCCTAAACAGTCTGTATCTTACTTGTTCGAGGACCAGTGAAATCTCACTCTACGGAAATCCACTTTGGGAATCCAGGGATGGAATGCTGAAAATGCTACTTACCGGACAGACACGCCTGCTCCATTTTCCCCACCCTGACAAGCAGGACTGTGCCCAAGTCAAGTCAACAAGACACCAGCAGCACGGTGTAAAGAGAAACTCTGGAATGTGGGACAATGTGGGAAGGAGCACGTCTTGATGCCACGGGAGCAATGGGGGTGCAAGTGGCAGGAGAGGAGGGGAGGGTGGACACAAGGAGCTGACGCGCAGCCAAGGTCAAATGCAGCCACAGGACCGACCTCTGCAGACACCAAGTAGACAAGGTGAGGGCCAACCCCACACTCCCCCAGCCTTTTGAGTTTTCAGTTAGGTTTGGAATAAAAGTCTGTTAAGCCAAGGACCTCAATAGTACATAGAGGTAACGTACTCAAGGGCGCGGCAGGTTCAAGGGGAGATCAGAATGCTCACGGAAAACCAAGTTAAAGGTGAGCTTACACTGTTGTAGAAACTTTGCAACCCTTGCATGCTCATACACAGGTGGAAAGGAACTTAACAAGGATGGCTAACAATAGGAAAAGCAAAAGGTAAGGATCTAAAAGGCCCACCAATCAGGCAACAGTTTAAAGAAAAAAGTAAATGAGGGGGCCTGGCATTGTGATGTATGGGGCAGAGCCACTGTCTGCAGTGCTGGCATCCCATATGGGCACCGGTTCGAGTCCCGGCTGCTCCACTTCCGATCCAGCTCCCTGCTGATGGCCTGGGAAAGCAGCAGAAGATGGTCCAACTGTTTGGGATCCTGCCACCCACGTGGGAGACTTGGATGAAGCTCCTGGTTTCTGTCTGCCTCAGCCTGGTCCTTGTGACCACCTGGGAGTGAACCAGCTATTAGAAAATCTCTCTCTGGAACTCTTTGAAATAAATAAATCTTAAAAAATAAATAAATGAACAAATGAAAGTCAAACAGGGAGGGGAGTTTGGGATGTAAAATGAGACTAAATTTTTAGTCTATATTCTTTGTCCTTTTTAAAATTCCATAATGAGTATTCAAATCTTACATAATTAAAACCTGAGGCAAAAAAACCAAGACTTTATTATTATTATTATTATTTTTTGTTATCCACTGAGGATACTGACAATCCCACAGAGGAATGAGATGGAGCCTCAGTTTCCAATCCAGCACCCTGCTAATGTACCTGGGAGGCAGCAGGTGCTAGCCCATGTACTGAGTCCCTGCTACCCCCATGGGAGACCTAGACGTAGTTCCTGGCTTCTGGCCTTGGCCTGGCCCAGCCCCAGCTGTTGCAGGAATGTGGACAGTGAGCCAGTAGGTAGAAAATCTCTCTATTTCTCTCCACCTATGATATAAATCAAAACAAATAAACAAACATGTTTTTAAAATAAAACAACACTCTTAGGAAGGTTAAATAGCAGGGTGGATGTAGTGGTGCAGCAGGCTAAACACATGGGATTAGTCCCTGCCGTGAGTGTCCCATCTGTTTCTAATCTAGCTTCCTATTAATTCCCCACTGCTGTCTATGTGGGAGACCTGGATGGAGTTCCAGGCTCCTGGCTCAGCTGGGTCCAGCTCTGGCCATTGTAGCCATTTGGGGCGTGAACCAGCAGAGGGAAGATCTCTCTTTTTCTCTGTCTCTCCTTCTCTGACTGTAACTCTGCCTTTCAGATGAAATAAAATCATTTTTAATAATGGAGGGAAGGGACCGGCACTGTGGCGCAGTGGCTTAATGCCCTGGCCTATGGGGTCAGCATCCCCTATAAGCGCCGGTTCTAGTCCTGGCTGCTCCCTTCCCATCCAGCTCTTTGCTATGGCCTGGGAAAGCAGCAGAAGATGGCCCAAGGCCTTGGGTCCCTGCACCCACAAGGGAGCCCCAGAAGAAGCTTCTGGCTCTTGGCTTTGGATTGACATAGCTCCGGCCGTTGCAGCCAACTGGGGAGTGAACCAGTGGATAGAAGACTCTCTCTCTCTCTCTCTCTCTCTCTCTCTCTTTCTCTCTCAACCTCTCTCTCTCTGTCTGCCTCTCCTCTCTCTGTGTAACTTTTTCAAATAAATAAATAAATCTTTTTTTAAAAAATGGAGGGAAAAAAATAAAAATTAAACAGCAACTATGGCGTATAATTCCATCCTGAGCCTTAGGACCCATGTAATCTATCATTGTATCTTATACCTTTATGTAAGTACCTATGTGCCCTTCTCTTCCATTGAATTATAAATTCCTTAAGGAAAAAGATAAATAACTATCTTGTTTTGTTGTTATTGCTATTGTTATAAAGATTTATTTATTTTTTCAACAGGCAAAGTTACAGAGAGAAAGAGGGAGAGAGAGCTCCTTCACCCACTGATTCACTCCCCAAATGGCCACAACAGCCTGGGCTGGGCAAGTCTGAAGTCAGCAGCCAGGAACTTCCTCTGAGTCTCCCAAGTGAGTGCAGGGCTCAAGCACTTAGGCCATCATCCACTGCTTTCCCAGGCACATAAGCAGAGAGCTGCATTGGAAGTGGAGCAGCCGAGTCTCGAACCATCACCCATATGGGATGCTAGTGTTGCGGGTGGAGGCTTTGCCTGCTATGCCACAGCGACAGTCCCAATAATTATCTTCTACAACACCCGGCACAGAGAGATGCCTGCCGCTTGTACACTGAAAATAAACGAATGAATACAAAGACCCAGGGCTATGCAGTTAACCATACTTGGCTATGGTCACTGGAAGTCCTCTGAGCCACGCCAGCCTGGTCCACAGAAAGGACACAGATGGGCTACGGTCTAAGCAGGAGATGGCTCCCAGACACTGCACACACATAGACCCCACAGACCTAAGTGGATGGTACTGAGGGTGCACGCCCGACCCGAGGGAGTGCCCTAGGAGGGCAGTTCCACGAGAGGATTGGTAATGGAAGCCGAGCTGAGCCCAGCACTCTGCCTGCTCCCCGGCTCAACCTGAGACCCCGTCCTCTGCACACACCCCACCTCATCTTCCTCCAGCCTCACCAGAACCATTGGATCGTAGACTGCAAACCTCCAAAATCCACCTCCTTTCTCCACAAGTAGATTTTCTTAGGTATTTCACTGTGGTAATAACAAACTAATACCAAAAAAACAAAAAACAAAAAAAACAAACAAAAAAAACACCTCTCAGGAACTCTATGACTTTCAGAGAGTTCTACAATCCTTTAGAAGGTTCTGGATTAGTGAGACCAAGGTCACAGGAGGTGAAAATGCAGCAACAGTGGCAGAGTCCACAGAGCACCGAGAAGCAACAAGTACAGGTCGATGTTTCACATCCCAGCACAAATGGGTGTCATATCATTCATCCGGGTCCTGGCAGGAAGCCAGGGCTTGGTGAAACAAATCTTACTGTACAATTAACAACACTGAAAACCGAAGCATGAAGGAAGAGACAGAATACAAAACTCCCCAGTGTGGTTTGCACGGTCTAAGTGCCTGGAGAGCTCGGTCTTCGGCATGGGGATGGTGGTGGACAGAGGGACCAGTGACAGATGGGGCCCACTCGGGGGGCTTTGCTGGCCCTCCCCTGCTCTATGGCTTCCCCATCGTGCCATGCACACAGCTTCAGCTGTTTCACTGTGGTGATGGAAAAGAGACAAATACATGTCCCAAGACAACCTGCTCAGATATTTTCATGCAAACCCAGGTTTGCTCCCTGGACATAACTCTTGTACTATCAGGTCCCGTGCTTGGAAAGGCTCCACTCCTGAGCTCTGCACGTCTCTCATGGACCTGGATCAGCAATAAAACTCTGTCCACAGAAGGTGAAAAAACATGCGAAGATTCATTCACTTACGCAGAAAGGCAGAGCTACAGAGAAAGTCACCCACATGGGCAGCAGGGTCCCAAGCACCTGGGCCATCATCACCCATCACCTTCTCAATCACATCAGCAGGGAGGTGGATCAGATGTGAGGCAGCTGGGACTCAAACTAGCACTCAGATATGGGAAACCAGCATTGCAGGAGGTCACTTACCCTGCTGTGCCACGATGCTGGCCCCTGCTTTTTCGTTTTTAAGATCACTTGATTTATTTATTTTGACAGGCAGAATGTCAGAGAGAGAGAGAATTTAAAATCATTTTTAAAATCATTTGATATATAATCAAATATGATACAATCAAAAATTCAATAGGCTCTCCTATTCCTATTCCTTGCTTAATAAATATGTTTTGTGGGGCTGTGGCACAGGGGGTTAAAGGCCCAGGCTACTGCATTGACGTCCCTCCCATATGGGTGTCGGACAGAGACCTGGCTGCTCTACTTCCAATCCAGCTCCCTGTTAATGCACCTGAGAAAGTAGCAGAAGATGGCCCAAGTCCTTAGGCCCCTGTACCTATGTGGGAGACCCAGAAGAAGCCCCTGACTCCTGGCTTCAGATTGGCTCAGCTCTGGCCGTTATGGCCATTTGGGGAGTGAACCAGCAGATGGAAGATCTCTGTCTATCTCACTCTATTTTTCAAATAAAATAAACCTTTTTTTAAAGATTTATTTATTTATCTGAAAGACAGAATTAGAGAGGTAAAGCAGAGAGGTTTTCCATCCACTGGTTCACTCCCCAGATGGCCACAACGGCCAGAGCTGAGCTGATCCAAGCCAGGAGCCAGGAGCTTCTTCCTGGTCTCCCATGTGGGTTCAGGGGCCTAGGGACTTGAGCCATCTTCTACTGCTTTCCCAGGCCATAGCACAGAGCTGGATGGGAAGAGGAGCAGCCAGACTAGAACCGGCGCCCATATGGGATGCCGGCGCTTCAGGCCAGGGCGTTAACCAGCTGCGTCACAGCACTGGTCCATTTTTTTTTTTTTAAGATTTAATTTTTATTTATTTGAAAGAGTTACAGAGAGAGGGAGAGACAGAGAGAGAGGTCTTTCATTCACTGGTTCACTCCCCAGATGGCTGCAACGGCCGGAGCTGAGCCGATCCAAAGCCCGGAGCTTCTTCCATGTCTCCCACATGGGTGCAGGGGCCCAAGGACTTAGGCCATTTTCTACTGCTATCCCAGGCCATAGCAGAAATGGGAAGAGGAGCAGCCGGGAGCAGAACTGGCGCCCATATGGGATGCTGGAACTTCAGGCCAAGGTGTGAACCTGCTGTGCCACAGCGCTGGCCCCAAGAAATAGAAGTAAACAGCCCATTTTTAATAGGACTGTTCCCCAGTTAAATTTTTGCATTCAATGAATAAACTGTCAATAAAAAGTAATGCATACATACACAGTCCTTATAAAGTATTAAGTTCATCAGGATGTTTAATTGTGTCATTTTGATCATACCACTTTCCCTAAGGAAACACTCTTTCAATGTAACTATCCCTCCACAAAACTACAAACTGAAAACCATTCAAATACACAAACTCCTGACAGACACTCAGCTTCGTCAGCTAACACTTCAGTTATGGAACAGCAGGTATTTGTATAGAGATTCCATCTCTTTGCATAAAATTTAAAAAAAAAATCTGGGGTTTGAACGAAACTTTCAGGGATATGGCACTGTTAGAGTCACTGTTTTTATAACATCATTCAATACAGCGGTCAAATTTGCAGCAAACTTTTACACAAAAGCTTCTCCACGAATAAGACACAAGACAACTAAGACTGCAGAACGAGCTTCATGCTTTCTATTCTAACAGCTTCATTATCATCAAACGAGTACAGTGTTTCTACGGCCTGTTACTTGCTTCCACATATGCACTTAGCACAATGAATATTTCAAAACTCTGTGCGGCCGGCTCAATAGGCTAATCCTCTGCCTGCGGTGCCAGCACACCGGGTTCTAGTCCTGGTCGGGGCACCGGATTCTGTCCCGGTTGCCCCTCTTCCAGGCCAGCTCTCTGCTGTGGCCCAGGAGTGCAGTGGAGGATGGCCCAAGTGCTTGGGCCCTGCACCCCACGGGAGACCAGGAAAAGCACCTGGCTCCTGCCATCAGATCAGCGCGGTGCACTGGCCACAGCACGCCAGCCACAGTGGCCATTGGAGGGTGAACCAATGGCAAAGGAAGACCTTTCTCTCTGTCTCCCTCTCTCACTGTCCACTCTGCCTGTCAAAAACAAACAAACAAAAAAACAAAAACAAAACTCAGTGTGCGCTTGTGTATCTTCCAAACAAAACCTTGCCTTCCCCAGGCCCCCATGTCTTCCAGGGTTCTGGCAACAGCATCGGGTCAACCCCAGTGGCTCACTTCTGTGGCTGCATCTGCAGCAATGCCCAGGACCAGAGCTGTCCCTCTGTGATTGCACTGCTCGTTAACAGGCCCACCAAAAATATCACGGAGAAGGAAAACATTCCACTGTCCTTCGCCACTGGTGTCTACCAGCGCTCAGTTCCCTGGCACACTAGCAGGATCCGTGTTTCTGAGCACGAGAATGCGCCCGTACTTCACGGCTAATTGTATGACCCTATAAATAGCTCCGTGACTCATGTGAGTTACAACTGAACTCACAAAGGAATTCTGCTGCTGCTTTAGCTCTTGCAGACTGTTAAAAAAAAAAAAAAATTAGTCTTGGGACCAGCATTGTGGTGCAGCTGGTAAACACTCCACCTGTGATCTGGCATCCCATAGGGACACTGGTTCTAGTCCCGTTGTTCCACTTCTGATCCAGCCCCCTGCTAACTTGCCAGGGAAAGCAGTGGAAGATGGCCCAAATACTCCCACCCACGTAGGAGACCTGGAAGAAGCTCCTGGCTCCTGGCTTCAGCTTGTCCAGCCCTGGCCCAACCCCGACCATTGAGGCCATTTGGGGAATGAATCAATAGACGAACGCTCTCTATCTCTCTCTTTCTGTAACTCTGTTTTTCAAGTAAAAATAAATAAACCTTTTTCTAAAAAATTAAAATCTCTTTTTTAAAGATTTATTTTATGTATCTGAAAGGCAGAGTATCAGAGAGAGAGGGAGATACAGAGAGCAAGAGACAGAGAGACAAAAGAGAGAAAGAGACATCCTCTATCTATTGGTTCACTCCCCAAATGTCGGCAATGGCTGGGGCTAGGCCAGGCCTGAATCTGGAACTCCATGCACACCTCCCACGTGGGTGCAGGGGCCCAAGCACTTGAGCCATCTTCCGCTGCCTTCCCAGGCAGGGAGCTGGACTGGAAAGTGAAGCAGCCGGGACACAAACCAGTGCTCACAAAAGATGCTGGCGTCGCAGGCAGCAGCTTAGCCCACTGTGCCACAATGCCAACCCCAAACATTAAAATCTTATTCAACATAAAATGGACATTTTAGGTCCCAGAACAGTCTGGAATTGCCAATCCCAAGGACAACATTCCCTGAAAACCAGGCGCTGAGGGTGAGGATGCGGAGGGTTACCAAGGCAGGCAAGGTCAAGGGCAGGGTTGGTCTTTAACCATTAGCTCCTGGGGCACTCTTCATTGCAGGCTACTACATTTATCTCACTAACCTGCTCCTGCCAACCTCAGACCCAGAAGCTTCTAGACAGGGTGGGAAAATAAAAAAGAGGTCTTGGGCACTTAGAGATCTCGAGGAGAACTTTTCAAATCATTTTAAGTCACCTTCATTCTAAGAATGCTTAAAGTAATCCCATGGGAAAAAAATCAGGTTACTTAGCAAGTAAAATAGGAAGATACAAAGTACTCATTTTAACATAATAAAATTCTAGAAATGTGGTAAATTAGAAAATTATGTTCATATGTGATTAAGGGGATTTGGGAAAATTACTTTTGTTAAGCTTTGAAGCTAATTTCAAATAAAATTTAATTAGGTTCAGTTCTTCCATTTTAGAAATAAACACTTTAAATTACTTTTAAATATTTTTATGTATTTATTTGAGAGGTAGAGTTACAGACAGAAGAGGCAAGGGTCTTCTATCCACTGGTTCACTCTACAGCTGGCTGCAACACCTGGAGCTCAGCCAAGCAGAGGCCAAGAGCTAGGAGCTTCTTCCGGGTCTCCTACATGGGTGTAGGGGCCCAAGCACTTGGGTCATCTTCCGCTGCTTTCCCAGGAGCATTAGCAGGGACCTGGATTGGAAGTGGAGCCAGGACATGAACTGACGCCCTCATGGAATGCCAGTGTTGTAAGCAGAAGATTTAACTACTATGCCACAGCGCTGGCCCCTAAGCAGATTTTTACATAGTTTATCCATTTGGGGAGTGAACATAGGGGCAGGTCCAGATCCCCTGGCTCCACCTGCCCCATCTTCCTGAACACTACCTCTGTAAACGGGCAGGAGACTTGGGGCTGCATGGCATGTACACCAACAGAAACCCTCAGGCGGTCTGAACTGCACGTCAGGAGGCAAAACCCAGGCTCCCTAAACAGCCAGAGTTACACGTTCTAGAACAGTGTGGTTTCACCTTCCTGAAGGGAAGTTCACACCTTAACTCAAACCCTGGCGTGACCTTCTTCGCGCCACTGCGTCCTGCCCACAGCCCCCAGCACTCCAGAAACATCTGTTTCCCCAAGGGACCGGCCCCTCCCGAAGCTCCCCCTGCTTCCTGTAACCCCACTCCTTCCACTGATGGCCAAGGTGCACTCAGGGCACGCAACCTGTGCCCTCCTCCCCCAGGTGTCCATTAGAGAGTGCTCTGGCTTCGTGGATCCACTGGGCATTTCCCCCACTACACCCAGCTGGCCTTGGCTGCTGGGTACTGTGAGAACTGAGCCCTAGGGCCAGTCCTTTCTTTCCAGCAGACATCTGTCACAGCTCAGGGATCCCTGGGCCTCACAAGTTTGAGGTGACCAGTTCGCAAAGTCTGCAATTTGCCCGTCTTTAGACATAGGATAGTCTAGTATATTTCCTATTATTCTCAGGACTGATCAGGTGCCTTTTTAGTCTTACTGAATGGGACCTATCTACACGGGACCCAAAGATTATAGGGAGGACCCAGGCCCTACGCTGAGGGCATACTTTGCAGCAAGAGAGAGAGAGAGAAAGAGAGAGACACATACGCGCACGCACACACACACACACACACACACAGTGGGAAAACACACAGTGGGAAAAGTCCTCACTGCACCCAAGATCCACTAAAGGAAAGCAATCAGGAGCCCCGTGTGCAACCCGGCTACAAGTCAGAAAGGCTGATCGAGCAATACAGGCAGGAAAACACACAGTGCTCAACCCTGAATCACTAGACCCTGCAGATGGGGCAACAGTGACAGCGCCCATTGCTTCTGGATGTGTCTGCTTTGATCAATCTCAGAATCAGAACGGACATAAAAAAAGCAAAAAAAAAAAAAATCAGCTCTGGCATTGGGATTATTTTAAAAATAAAATGTCATTTCAGCCAATGTTGTGGCACAGTTGATCTGTCTCTGCAGATACCAGTATCCAATATGGGCAGTGCCAGGTGGAGTCCCAGTTGCTCCACTTCTATCCAGCTCCCTGCTAATGCACCTGGGGAGGCAGCAGAAGATAGCCCAAGTGCTTGGGCCCCTGCAGCCCATGTTGGAGACCCAGATGGAGTTCCAGGCTCCTGGCTTCAACCTAGCTCAGCCCTGGCAATGTGGCCATTTGGGGAGTGAACTAGTGGATGGAAACTTTCTCTGGGTATCTCCCTCTCTCTCTTTGCAACTCTGCCTTTAAAAAAAAAAAAAAGAATTTCAAATTCATAAAGAAATGCAGAGAGAGCAAGCATTCATCTCTCCTGTGTGCCAACAGCCTGGAGAGCATATGGAAGTGGGAGGCACAGAACCTGCCGCGGAAACTGTTTATTACAGCTGGGAGGAAATCACAGTAAATGTTAGCGTACGAGTGGGAGTTAGAGGGGACAAGAATGATCTCGAATGCCAGCCCGAGCAGTGGGTCTGGCGGAGAAGGGCTGCCGGGAAAGGCTGTGCTCAGGATGAGGTCTTAGAAGTTGGATGAGCTGGTGCCACGGCTCACTAGGCTAATCCTCCGCCTAGCGGCGCCGGCACATTGGGTTCTAGTCCCGGTCGGGGCGCCCGATTCTGTCCCGGTTGTCCCCCTTCCAGGCCAGCTCTCTGCTGTGGCCTGGGAGTACAGTGGAGGATGGGCCAAGTGCTTGGGCCTTGCACCCCATGGGAGACCAGGAGAAGTACCTGGCTCCTGCCTTTGGATCAGCGCAGCATACCGGCCACAGCACACTGGCCGCGGTGGCCATTGGAGGGTGAACCAAAGGCAAAGGAAGACCTTTCTCTCTGTCTCTCTCTCTCACTGTCCACTCTGCCTGTCCAAAAAAAAAAAAAAAAAAGGAAGTTGGATGTGGCAAGAAAAAATGGAATTTCAGAAGCAGGCTGAGGGATCTGGCACCATGGCATACCAGGTGAAGCCTCTGCCTGCAGTGCCAGCATCCCATGTGGGCACCGATTCAAGTCCTGGCTGCTCCCCTTCCAATCAAGCTCTCTGCTGTGGCCTGGGAAAGCAACAGAAGGTGGTCCAAGTGCTTGGGCCCCTGCACCCATGAAGGAGACCCCGAGGAAGCAGTTAGCTCCTGGCTTCAGGTTGGCGCAGCTCCAGCTGTTGCGGCCATTTGGGGAGTGAACCAGCGGATGGAAGACCTCTCTCTCTGTCTGCCTCTGCCTCTCTCTAACTCTGCCTTTCAAAAAAATCAATAAATCTTTAAGCAGCAGCAGCAGCAGCAGCAGCAGCAGCAGCAGCAGGCTGAGAGCAGAGGCAATGAGCACACACAGCCCATAGAGGGAGCCACGCGTGACAGCCGGCAAGAGCGGTGCCCAGAGGTTCCCAGCACAGGGTCTGTTTTATTGCTGCTGATGCTGCTTTTAAAGACCGGCAGACAGGAGCCAAAAACTGAAGATGTGAGAAACAACACTGGGTAAATGAAGAAAAAAAAATACAGAGCACGGGGGTGGTTTACAAGAACAGTCACGAGCTTAGCGCCCATCAAGGGTTCTCACATCCAAACAAGCTGTAATTTTACTTTTCTCTTTCCCAAAGGGATAGTTTCTAAGTGTAAAATCCCTATAAATCACTCAGCCTGTTAATAATGTATCTATGCTATTGTTCCATAACCCAGAAATACATATCACAGGCTTCCTAGCTTAATCAAGTCAGATCAGTACATTTTTGTATTATTTCCTTGAGCCAGAGACAGATAGAGATCTCCATAGGCTGTTTCACTCCCCCACAAATGCCCGTAACAGCCAGCACTTGGCTGGGCCAAATCCAGGAGCCCAGAACTCAGCTGGGTGGCAGGGACCCAGGTACCGGAGCCATCACCTGCTGCCTCCCAAGGTCTGCGGTAGCAGGAAGCTGGGATCAGGAGCTGGAGGTGGGAACTGAACCCAGACACTATAGTGTAGACGCGGGTACCTTCATCACTGGGCCACACACCCATTCCCAATCAGTGAACACTGATACAATCTGCATTTTTCAATTTGAAAAAATAAGAAGCTAGGAGAGAAAAGAACGAGTTTTTGGAATGACCCCAAGCCGGCTCTGGAGCTCGTCCCCATCGATACAGGCACAGCACTGCTGGAAGGCTCCTGGGCTCAAGGACTTGGCGCTGAGTGGCCAGTGACACTCTCTCACAGGTTTGCACCTGCAGCGCTCCCAACCATGTGTGTCCAGAGCCTGGCACACCGCAGCACAAGGCTTGTACTTTGTCCAGAAATCCAGGGGCACTGGATCATTCATTCCCTTCTGGTTCGTTCATTCATTCATTCATTCATTCATTCCTGTGTACTTTGTGTGTGGCTGCCTGTGCCACAGGGGCAGAGGAGAGGCCTTGCTACAGGTACCACCATGCTGCAGCGCTTAATATATTTGCAGTCTGGCCCCTTGCAGAGAGCATTTGCAGATGTCTGCATTCATTGGAGCCACTCAGTGAGTCCAGGAATGCTGGAATATTTACTCTGATCAGGCATGGCCTTCAGGAGCTCAGCATATGGTGGTGAGCAAAATTGGCCCAGCCCTGGCTTCACATAGCTTGCAGTCTGGAGAGCGAAGAAGAGAAAATTCACACAAGTGGCCAAATAAATAAATGACCAACGGACACCAGCAAACATGACTGACACGGTGCTGGGAATGTGCATGTGACTACTTGATGGAGTAAGGAGTGTGGGTGGAAGGGGACATTTCCCTAACAAGGTAAATTTAAAGGGAGACCCGCGTCACTGGCACAGGCAGGCAGGAGGGGGCGGCGAGGAGGTGGGGGCACTGCAGCCAGAGCAGGTCCCGAAGGAGCTGAGAGCCCAGGGGGGTTCCAGGCAGGTGTGGCTGGAAAGGAAAGCAAAGGAGAGAAATTCTGGTCACACAAACAGAGGCAGGGACTGTGTGCAAAAGCACCTGGTAGGCCCTTTTGAAATGTGCATCCCCAGATTTAAATGCTAAGAAAGCATTCTTACTATGAATACGATTAGGGGAAAGCAGCCAATATTTCCAACTCACAAAAGCCCTGTTCCTTCAGAGGTATCAACAACAGAGAGCACACCAAGCCACCTAGCAGGACAAGAGTCAAGGCTTCCCTTAGCCAGCACCTCTGCTGGGCCCACACTTCTCATTGTCTTTCATTGAGATTCAGGAAACGAAGAAACTGCTGCCTCCTCATCAGAGCTGGGCGAAGAGCGTTCCCCAACAAATCACGGACTTTGCCTAATCCACGAAACAACACACACACACACACACACTCTCTCTCTCTCTCTCTCTCTCTCTCTCTCTCTCACTCTCTCCTGAGGTCTGTCGCCAGCAAACATTTGCATAGTATGGATATGTGGCTGATGTGTTCAGTAAAGGAGACTCAGACTTCCTATAAATAAACTTCTACTGAAGTTTTTTATTTACTCTTCTGAGTAGCAAAACCAAGATTTTCTGCAGAACACTGGTAGTATTTCTAACGAAAAGTATTCCAGGTTCCCGCACTGTGGTGTAATGGGTTAAGCTGCATCCTATATGGGCACCAGTTTATTTCCCAGCTGCTTCCATTCTCAGTCCAGCCTCTTGTTAATACATCTGGGACAGCAGCAGCAGACAGCCCAAGTACTTGGGCCCCTGCAGCCACGCAGGAGACTCAGGTGAAGCTCCCAGCTTCCGCCTGGCCTAGCCCTGGCCATTGCAGCCATTTGGGGAGTGAACCTGTGGATGTAAGATATTCTTTCTTTCTTTCTGTCTCCCTCGCTCCCTCTTTCCCCCTCCCTCTCTAACTCTGACTTTCCAATAAATACATAAGTCCTAAGAAAATAAAGTATTACAAATAACTCACCCGTATCAACTCATTCACTGCCCCTCCAACCGCACAAAGCATGAAGTCTATTTGGGTCCTTACTGCACAGAGAACAACACTGAGGCACAGAGCAGGTGAGCAGCTGGCCCAGCGTAGCACAGCCCAGGGATTTAACCACTGCTAACAGTGCCTCCCGGCCACGATGTCACTCTCACTGACCCACCTTCCAAGGCACTTCCTTGAGGGTGGGACTTACAGTTTGTACATTTTTGAAAAAGAAAAAAAAAAAATCCAGTTCACAAGCTGCCATTAGTACAGATTCACACAGTGGCACACTGGTGAATGGCGGGAATACACTCTTAGGAAGGCCTTGTTGAGAGCAAACCTAGGTCAGGCACTGGACACGGCTCTGCATGCACATGGGAGATGCAGTTAGCCTGAGCTGAGGGAGCCTGCTGCTGGCCTAAACAGGGCATCCCTGGATACACTGAGTATTTTTTTAATTACAGGAACTCTCAAAAGTGTACTCTTAGGAATTCATAAACCAGTAACACAGTCTCACCACCATGTATCAGGCACCGGGTGCTTTCACACAGCTGGCAGAACAGGTTTGTTTCTGCTGACGTCACCCCATACACATGAGTGACATGCTGAGCTGCAGTGTTGGGGTGCCATGATATCACTGGGTAGAAGGGATTTTCAGCTCCATTATAATCCTATGGGGCCACCACAATGTAGTAAGTACCTTGTTGGTGAAAGTGTCATGGTACAGCACCTGACTATATATAGAAAATGAGATGCTGGGGCCGGTGCCATGGCGCAGTAAGTTAATCCTCTGCCTGCAGTGTCAGTATCCCATATGGGCACCGGTTCTAGTCCCAGTTGCTCTTCTTCCAATCCAGCTCTCTGCTATGGCCTGGGAAAGCAGGGGAGGATGGCCCAAGTCCTTGGGCCCCTGCACCTGTGTGGGAGACCGGGAGGAGGCACTTGGCTCCTGGCTCGGATCAGCGTAGCTCCAGCCATTGCGGCATGAACCAATGGACAGAGGACTTTTCTGTCTCTCCCTCTCACTGTCTGTAAGTCTACCTCTCAAATAAATAAATAAAATCTTAAAAAAAAAAAAAGAAAGAAAAGAAAATGAGATGCCAATGGGGAAGCTGTTGGGGTCCAGGGGGTTCAGCTGTGACTTGGGACACCCATATTGGAGGGCCTGGTCCAAGACTTAGTTGCCCCACTTCCCATCCAGCTCCCTGCTAATGTGCCTGGGAAGGCAGCAAAAGATGGTTTCAAGCACTTGAGCCCCTGCCACCCATGTGGGAGACCTGGATGGAGTTCCTGGCTCCCACATGCTGACATCTGGGAAGTGAACCAGTGGCTACAAGATCTCTCTCTCTCTCTTTCTCTCTGTGTCTCTCGATCTCTCTCTCTCGATCTCTGTCTTTCAAATAAGTAAATAAACAAATTTTAAACAAGCTCCTGTCCTGATGACTCCACACACGAACGGCTTCCTGCATGTGGAAGAGCCGATGAAATCCGTGATGCTGTCAATTCTTCCTGGTACACAACTGTGCTCACCGGGCTGATGGAGGGCTTGGAGGAGGCTGTCGTGATCCTGCTCTAGGAATGAGCAGGAAGAGCAGCACGAAGGTGTTAGGCTTCCCTTCCCAGGCTCCAAGGCAGCAGGTGCCTCACAGTGCTTGTTCAACGCCCGCAACAGTGAGCGACAACAGCAAATGCTCAACAAACTGTGGCTGATCTGAACTGAATGCCACAAGAATCTGTGGCCAAGCGCATGCGAGCCCCTGGGGTGGCCATTCTGTCTCGTCTCCTTCAATGGCGCCATAAAAGAAGTGAATGCGGCATCACTCCTAACTCAATCACCACTGATGTCGGCTCATGGGTGATGCAGAGAAACGGGTCTGCAAGGCTGCAGGAGTTTTAAGCAGGAAACTACGCGGCGGCATGGCGAGCTACAAAAGCCAGAATTTTATTTCTGGCCGTGATTGATTTACAGAGCTTTGGGTTGGGGTACTCTCACGGGATAGACTGTGAGGTTACGGAAGGACAGGCGTTGGAGCTAGGGGGCAGTCTGGTTTCACGGGTTCACTCAGATACAACGATGTGGCCACGGCCAGTCTCTGCTCCTCTAGGAGCCAGGCTTCCTCATCTGCAAACCTTAACAGAGCAACCAGATGATTCCCGAGATCCACTTCAACGCCTCCGTCTGGTGGCTGGAAGCTGGCAGATGCCAGGCGGCCTGGGAGACGGCCAGTGCAGGTCAAAGGGTGAGGATGAGGAGGTATCTGACCTTGTCCTTGAGCAGCACAGGGGCCTCAACACACACAGAGGTGAAGGTCAGGCAAATTGCAGCTGACAAAACCTCCAGCTACACTTGCATTTGGCAAGATCTAACACCCAACACATCTGCCTGTTCCTAACCACAATGCACAGGAAACGCCACAGTTTACAAACCCTGATCTTCATGGGGGGAAAAAAAGGAGAAAGAGAGAGAGAGGAGAAAAGGAAACCCCATGGTAGCATCCTCCACTTTCCTCCTGGTGCTGAACCACGGGAGGCCTGAATGCCCGAGTCAGCACTCCATCTACATGGCTCTACCTAACAGCTACAGCCACCGTGCTGCTTTTCGGTGCTCAGTAAGAAATGAGTTAAATCTGAATTGGCAAAGATGCAATTTAAAAACCTCTTGGGGCATCCCGTAGACCTGGAGTTCCTGCAACACCCAGGCCGCACTGCTCTGGCTGCTGTTCCGGGGAAGGGAGTTAGGAAGCTTAAAGGTGGTTTTGAAGACCACAGCCCTTGGGAATAAGTGCACATCACTCTTCCTCTAGTGACAGTGAGTGACGTCAGGATTCCCTTGTGGCGTCACCCCAATCATCCGCTCTTTGGACTTCTTAGCACCATCAAAGCTAAAGACTGGGGCTGGTGATATGGGTGCAGTGGACTAACAGTAAAGGCAGAACTGACCCACCTCGCCATGATCTGGAGCTGGGGTGCTTTCATTTTCTTAAGCATCCTATTAAACAGATCAAGGGCATAACCCACAGGCAGCTCATGAACACAGCTTCCAGCAAACGGAGTCCAAGCAACAAGCCCTGCAACATGCCTTTCCCCTCCCGCGTATGCGGCTTATCTGTCTGGAAGGAGCGAAGAAACCCAAGGACACTTCACTTAAGGACAGACAGCCGTCATGAGCCCTTGAAACCTGCCTGCTCTCCCTTGAGAACTCAGGACATTCGGTGGTGGGGTCCACGGATCTCTGAGACCTTCAGCACTATTCTGTATGGGTTTCCACAGTGTTAGCCATGACCACTCTGGCTAAGAGCACGGTGACTGACAACTCTGTAAAAGCTCGTTGTATGCCCTTAAACCGTGATGTAGATAATGATCTCTTCCTAAGTGAGCTTGATCCAAGACTATATTTTAACATAATTAGTATAATGCATGATCTGCCTCTCCTTGTGCTCTGCTGCCCTCAAGACTGTGAGAAAACACTCAGAGGTGCCTGTCCTCCCTTGGATGGGTCCGGGGAGCCAGGCTCAGAAGTCTCTAAACATGCACAGATCTCCTGGCCTCCACAAGAGCCCTAAGGCAGGGCTAAGGTTCTTCTGTGAAAGCTGTGGGGCTGACACAGATATAGAGCAAGAGAAGGCAGCTCACTGGGAGCTGAGGGAAGCAAGTGTGCAGAGCCCAGCGTGCAGGGTGGGCATTTGGCACAGTGGTAAAGTTGCCAGTTGAGATACCTGCATCCCACACTGGAGTATCTGGGTTCAAGTCCCAGCTCCACCCTCAATCCCAGCTACCTGCTGATATGTACTCTAAGGCAGCAGGTGATGGCCAATCACTTAAGTTCCTGCAACCCAGGTGGGAGGCCTGGGTTGAGTTCCTGGCTTATGGCCCAAGGCATCTGGGGAGCGAACCCATGGGTGGAAGCTCTTGTGTGTGTGCGTGTGCATGTGTGTGTGTATGTGTGTTTGTGTGGCCTCAGTCCATGTAGCTTGACTATGAGCACCTAAACCTGAAAAGCAGCTGAGGTAGGAAGAACCACACACTCCCTGCCAAACTAAAATGTATGACTTGAATGGATGCATCTGCCCATCACACACATGAAGGGAAGTTATCTGTGAAACACAATCCCCAAACATACCATGTACACAGGTATGGCCAATTCATGAAAACTCACAACACTGTACACTTACAGCACTGTTCTGTATGTGTTTTATTTATTTTTTAAAAGTTTATTTATGGGGCAGGCATTGTAGCATAGCAGTTAAGCTGCCATTTGGTATTCCCGCATCCTATTCTGGAGTGCCTGGTTTGAGTCCCGCCTCCACTTCCTGAACCAGCTTCCTGCTAATGTGCGTGGGAGGCAGCACATGATGGCCCAAGCACATGGACAGTCAGATGGAGTTCCTGGCTCCAGGCCCAGCCCTGGTGTTGTGGGCACTTGAGGAATGAACCATTGGATGGAAGATGGATCTGATATGTGCATGTGTGTGTGTATGTGTGTGTGTGTGTGTGTGTGTGTGTGGTGTATGGCTCCTGTCACTCTGTACTTCAAATAAATAAAACTTCAAAGAACAGAAAAAATTACAAAAGTAAATCATTTTATAGAACTCTACTTCTGTACATATTATATGTGAATACAATGGTATACATATTATGTACACAAAGTGATGAACAGAGGGAAGGCATTCATAGAGCATCCAGTAACAAAAACAGAACATATATTCATGGCTGGAAATGTCTTCTAGAAGACGAGCTGGTCCCAGTAGTAAGTGCTGGAGAATCATCAACCATCAGATGCAGGTAAAGGACTCCTTTTACTGGACTGCACCTTTCATTAACTGAGCTGACCTGAAGACGTGCTTCGGTTTTAATTTTATATAAACTCTGCTAACAACAAGTAAAGATATTTTTTTAAAAAAGGGGCCGACACCATGGCATAGTGGATAGAGCCTCTGCCTGCAGTGCCGGTATCCTACTGGAGCACCGGTAGGAGTCCTGGCTGCTCCACTTCCGATTCAGCTCTCTGCTATGGCCTGGGAAAGCAGTAGAAGATGGCCCAAGTGCTTGGGTCCCTGCACCTACATGGGAGACCTGGAGGAAGCTCCTGGCTCCTGGCTTCAGATGGGCCCAGCTCCAGCTGTTGCGGCCATCTGTGGAGTGAACCAGTAGATGGAAGACTTCTCTCTCTGCCTCTGCCTCTCTGTAACTTTGCCTTTCAAATAAATAAATAAATCTTTAAAAAGAGAGAGAGAGAACAGAAAAGGAAAAGGATAATGGGGGGAATCCTGGTGTGGGGAGAAGCTGGCGTAGTTTCATTTTGTAATCTGCTACATTTAATTATTAAATCTTATTAATCTGTTATCACCTCCTATGAAAAATAATGATTTTGTTATAGATCAAGTGGGACAACCCACAATATCATTTTATAGCACAAACAAAAATGAATGCTATCAAACAATGCCAAAGGAGTCTAAAAGAAACTGTAAGTCGATGTGCCCCCAAATAACCAGTAAATAACTTCTATGACTTTCTTTTTTTTAATAAAGATTTATTTTAAAGGTAGAGTAATAAAGAGAGAGATTTTCTATAATCTGGTTCACTCCCCAAATGGTCACAGCAGACTGGGTCTACCACGTGGATGCAGGGGTCCAGGCACTTGGGCCATCTTCCACTGTCTTCCCAGGCACATTAGCAGGGAGCTGGATCAGAAGTGGAGCAGCAGGGACTGGAACGAACGCTGATGCGGGATGCACACGTCACAAGCAATGGCTTAGATCTGCTGCACCACATCGCCAGGCCCTCTTGTGGGCCTTACAGTACACTTACAAAAGAAATCTATCTAGGAAGAGATCACAGTCCCAGAAAAATTAACAGCATTGAGAACCGAATATGCTGGTATTTGGTCAAGATGTCATAGCTGACCTGGTAGGTCCTGTGGTTACCAGGTAACGGGAGACCCGCCCTAGCGGTGACTCAGCCAGGGAAGAGTAGCCTCAGAGAAATGAGGAGACTCCCCACCCTCACATTCCAGTTCACTCAGCCAAGCTGCCTTCCTGCTTAAGCGATAAGAGATAACCCTGGAACAGCAAAGCTCTTAGAAGACGTCTGTTTCAAAGCCAAAGGCAGCAAAGGATGCAAACACGAGGAAAGGAGCCCCCTCCCGTTTGCAGAACACAATCCCATGTTGCGTGAACAACACGGAGCTCTGTGTGGGCTACACTCCACAGATTTCTATCCTTATCCCTGAAGGGATTTCCAAAAGCTCATCGAAAAATGGAATTAAACAATGTGTGTTTTGGTGCAAAAACATTTTTTTAAAACCATGAAGTTGTGCCAGCCTATGAATATTCATGAACTTTCTGAGCACACTCTGTGAATCGCAGGATGTTAATCAGAAAGTACTATCATCTATAGTGATCCACACTCAACAAACTCTGTCCTGTCTTTACTAGTTACCCAAAGAATTCCACAGGGGCTGGCGGGGTGGTGCAGCAGGCTAAGCCTCCATCAACAGCCCCAGTATCCCATATTGGCACCAATTCCAGTTCTGGCTGCTCCACTTTGATCCAGCTCCCTGCTAATGTGCCTGGAAAACAGCAGAAGATGGCCCAAGTGTCTGGGCCCCTGCACCCGCATGGGAGACCTGGAAGAAGTTCCTGGCTCCTGCTTCGGATTGGCCCAGCTCTGTCCATTGCAGCCATCTAGGAAGTGAACCAGCACATGGAATATCGATCTCTTTCTCTTTCTCTCTCTCTCTCTCTCTCTCTCTCTCGCTCGCTTTAATTCTGGCTTATAAATAAATAAATCTTTAAAAAATAATTCCACAAAACAGGAACACCATGGAAACAAAACAAACAAGGAACAGCTTCATAAAATCTACCGATTTTCTAATACATTTCAAGAGAGACTCCCAGACTAACAGAACCACTGAAAAAATGGATTTATGGGACAATCATATCCACCACCCAATGCTGACACGGGGCCTACACAGCACAAACCACAGAACTTGGACCCAGTAGCAGGGGCCTGCCAGGGGGAAAAGGAGCCTAAATGCCTGGGACCTCACACTCTCTCCAGGCCCTCCCGGCATCCTCAAGGCTATCAAATTTTGTAGCATAAATAACCAGCAACCATAATTTATTCCAAGAGAATAAATAAGTTACTCTCAAGTTTTGTCTTTCCCATAATATTTCAGCCTGCTTTCATTAAAGAGAGAGAAAGAGAAATTCCCACCCCCTGCTTCACTCCCAAATGCCCACAACGGGGCTGTGCCAAAGCCAGAAGCCTAGAACTCAATCTGGATGCCATGACCCATATTAAAAAAAAAAAAAAAAAGATTTATTGATTTATTTGAAAGTCAGAGTTACAAGAGAAAGAGAGAGAGAGAGAAGGTTCACTTCCCAAATGGCCACAGCAGCCAGAACTGAGCCAGTCCGAAGCCAGGAGCTGCTTCTGGGTCTCCCAGGTGGATAGCAGGAGCCCAAGCACTTGGGCCATCCTCCACTGCTTTCCCAGGCCACTGGATCAGAAGAGGAGCAGCCAGGACTTGAACCAGTGTCCATATGGGAAGTTAGCACTGCAGGCAGCAGCTTTATCTGCTACACCACGACACCGGGCCCTCCTGGTATGGTGGGTCTCAGGTAGCGACAGGCCCCAGCATCTTAGAGATGCCCAGTGAGGGTGAATTCTGGGCTCCAACAACCCCTCCTCAATCTGGACCTCAGCATTTCAACAGACTGAGCTCACCCCGATTTTCCTGAATTCCTATTATTTGAAAAGCCCAGAGACAGACCATGGACATATACAAACATGAAAATTTTTGTAGTCGCCTTCTTAGGAACTTAGAGTCTAAGAAGGAAGCTGTAGTTGGGATGAAGAACTAGTTCCTGTGTTCAGACAGTAAACCAACAAGACAGCACTACACAAACAGAATAATATATTAAAGTTGGTGTGGCAAAACGAGAGTATTTGAAGGATTACTAAAGAATGAGTAGAATATACAAAAAACAAGACACTGCAGATGCCATCGGATGGGTGTGTCTATTTGCTGGAACCTTGTCTTGCAAGCACAGATTTTGTTCCAAGAGAAGAGAATAAGGACCAAAGAGATGGATCTCATTACACAACAGGCTTATGTTTCTAAAAGGGTAAAATCTGGATACTCAGAGGGCAAAACAATATAAACATCAATGAAATCTGGGTAAAGGGATTAAGACTTGATAAGATTAGAAATAACAGGCTTAACGCCTGATTGTGCCAGCGACAGTATCGGCTGAATGCTGACATACAGCCTGCTACAGCCACAGACCCGAAATGCTGTTCTGTTGGCTGAAAAATGCAGAAATGTAGTCCTAGAAAGACTGACAATTTGCCCCAGGCCATTTGGTCAGTCTGGGATAGAACTGAGGAGCCCTTGCAAGTTGATGGAGAGAAGTCCCCTAAGAAAACAATGTGCCACAAGTGAGGACGCGTTCCGGGAAGCAAGAGCTGGAGAATGCGGGCCAGAGGTGAACAGACAGACAAAGCAGGATGGCCAACCGTGGGAACCCACAGCTCCTCACCTTAAACAAGGAAAGAACAGTGGCTCCATTCACAGACCAGGCTGATCATAAGTGGACCTAGGGGCCAGTGCTGGGGCACAGTGGGTTGCAGCACCAGCATCCCATAAAGGTGCCAATTCGAGTCCCGGCTGCTCCTCTTCCAATCCAGCTCCCTGCTAATGTGCCTTGGAAAGCAGTGGAGAAAGCAGTGGAGGATGGTCCAGGTCCTTGGGCCCCTACAGCCACGTGGGAGACCTGAAAGCAGCTCTGGGCTCCTGGCTTTGGATTGACTCAGCTCCAGCTCT
This sequence comes from Sylvilagus floridanus, assembly GCA_949820135.1. Lineage (NCBI taxonomy): Eukaryota > Metazoa > Chordata > Mammalia > Lagomorpha > Leporidae > Sylvilagus > Sylvilagus floridanus. The sequence continues at coordinate 16,708,011 of OX463240.1, read as the reverse complement.
TGCAGCCATTTAGGGAATGAATCAGCGGTCCGAAGAGTCCTGTCTCTACCTCTCTCTGTAACTCTTTCAAATAGATAAAAAAAAAAAAAGTGGACCTGTGTGTGGAAGTGGGAGGGCCCGTCACTGACACTGTGACGTAGCAGCCGCCTGCAACACCAGCGTCCCCACTTCTGATCCAGCTCCCTGCCAATGCACCTGGGAAGCAGCAGTGACAGGCCAAGTGCTTGGGCCCCTGCCACCCATGTGAGAGACCCAGTCAGAATTCCTAGATCCTGGCTTCGACCTGGCTCAGACCTGGCTGTTGCAGCCATCCGATGGAAGAGGTCTCTGTCTCTATCTCTGTCTGAATCTCTGCCTTTCAAATAAATAAATAAATAAATAACTATTTTTGTGTTCAAGAAATGATGAAAGCATATACACAAATTTATATTAGCGATCATTTCTGGAGGAAAAAGGGAACAGGATCAGGAAGGGGAACAAAGTATAGTTCAACTTTTTCTGTAATGTTTCATCGCTTTCACTAATAATAATTCAAAACAAATAGACCAAAGAGTTAGCCACTGTTGATTTCCGGTCAGATGTGTGTTTAGAGTATTCACTTTGCTAGTCAATAGTCCTGAAACTTCACCCATTTTGCAAGAGACTTACTTATTCATTTGAAAGGCAGAGTGACACACACAGAGAAAGAATCTTCCATCCACTGGTCTATTCCTCAAATGACCACAACAGTCAGGGCTGGGCCAGACTGAGGCCAGGCGCCAGGAGCTTCATCCAGGTCTCCCATGTGGGTGGCAGGAACCCAAGTACTTGGGCCATCATCTGTGGCTTCCCAGGAATGGATCAGAAATGCGGAGGAGCCAGGACTTGAACCAGGCACTCATATGGGGCGTGTGCGGCCCAAGCGGCAAAAGTTTCACACGCTGCACCAAAACACCTGCCCTCCAACTGTTTTTTTTTTTAAAAGGACTCAAATCTCTGACGTCATGAAATGACCACAGAAAACATACCTGACGTGCCTCTCCCAAATAACTCTAGGGCAAGCAGGGGGAGGCAGACGTCCACCGAGCGGCCAGTTTCTATTTGGGGCTCCTAAAATATGTCTAGAAATAGAATGGCTCCCACAGCCAATCTATCAGGAAGGAACCAGGAGAGGACAGGAGCATTAGTATCTCTCCAGGAAGCCAAGGGGAGCAAGATAATAAACGTATGGCCTTCCCACTCACCCCCAGCCCTCCCCTTCCCCGTCTAAGTCCCTCCCCCAAAGCCAGCATCGTGGGCCACAGAGTCTCGCTTTTGCTAGAACTTGAACTCAGAGTTGGTTTTGCAGGTCCGTCGTCTGCTCACGACAGCCATGCACAGCGTTTCTTTCTTTACGCTTATTCTTTACATTTCATTTGAAAAGCACAGAGATGGAGAGAGATGGGGAGAGGGACGAACGGGGAAGAGACAGAGAGCGCTCCTGTCTGCCGGTGTTCCCCAGATGCCTACAGCAGCCACCTCGGAGCCAGCCTAAGCCAGGCTGAGGCCAGGAGCCAGGAACTTAATCCAGGTCAACCACGTCCATGGGTGGCAGGGCTCAAGTACTTGAGGCACCACCTCTGCCTCCCAGGGAATGCACTAGCAGGAGGCTGAGACTGGGAGCAGAACTGGAACTCGGGCTCGGGCACTCTAATATGGGGCGCTGGGGTCCCAAGCAGGGATATAACCGCTGCCCCTAAACACCTGCTGTGCGTTTAGTGACTGAGATGGCCACATGCTGCACGGGAGTGCTGGGTTCAAGTCTCACCTCCAGGCGCGACTCCAGCTTCCTGCCAATGCAGGGGTGCAGGGCAATGGCTCACGTGACTGGGTTTCTCACACACACGTGGAAAAGACCTCGACTGAGTTTCTGACTCCCCAGCTTCAGCCCCAATCAGAGGCTGTTGCATTTTGGGAGTGAACAAGCAGATGGTAGAGTTCTCGCTTTCTCTGTCTCTCAAATACATTTATAAACTAAAAAGAAGGAAAGAAAGAAATCCATGCATTTACACACTAATCATTTATACAGGGCACACACCAAGGATATTAGATGATGAGAAAACCCCAAACTTCAAAGACACCTCCAATAATTTCTCCTCCTCGTCATCAAATCCCCCAAAATTCAAGTCTACATTCAGGCTGAGTAATCTGGCCAGAAATGAACACATAGAATAATGAAAATAATAAATAATGGAAAATGACCACATCTAGGCCTCAAGAGAACAGACTCTAAATGCAAACAGCAATTTAGACCTCATGTGTGAGATTCGAGGCACCAAAGGCCATTTTTATAAAGGACAATATAAAGGAGGCTGGCGCTGTAGCACACCAGGTAAAGATACTGTCTGCGACGCTGGCATCCCATATAGGTGCTGGTTTGTGTCCTGGATGCTCCACTTCCAATCCAGCTCCCTGCTAATGCAGCTGGGAAAGCCAGTGGAAGATGGCCCAAGTACTTGGGCTCCTGCCACCCACATGGGATGAAGCTCCTGGCTCCTGTCTTCAGGCTGGCCCAGCACTGACAAGTGTGGCCATCTGAGGAATGAACCAGTAGATAGAAGCTCTCTCTCTCTCTCCCTCTCTCTCTCTCTGTAACTCTTTCAACATTAAAAAAAATAAATAAATAACTCTTTAAAATAAAAGTGATGATGACTTCTAGACCAGAGCACAGACAGCAACAAGACACTATAACTGCTGTGTTGTCACAAATATTGGGGTCCAGGAGGCAGCAACAGTAACACAGGAAGAAAAATGACAGCAGGACACCCTGTGACAAGGCAGGAGGAGACGCCAGCCGCTGGTCACCAACTTGACAGACAATCAGCTTTCCAGGGTCGTTAACATCAATACTGCGAATAGTGACCAGTTCTCACCACGTATGGGCTACAATGTGTGCCGGGGACCATACTAAGAGCTTTGTGTCATCTGACAGAAGAACGCGACTTTCGCTCGCAGCAGGTATGGGGACCAGGCTACCTCAGATAGGAAAATTGAGGTTTGGAGACACTCAGCTGACCTGCAGTGAGCATCCGCCTCCTTAGCTACTAGGGCACACAACAGCCTTCAGGCTTCTGGCTGAGTGGCAGGGAGATAATAGACACGGGTGGAACAAGGAAGGGAACAGTGGAGGCAAATTCTCCAGGGCACTGTACTACGATGGGCAGAGTCACTGTTAAAGAGAACTCAACCCTTCTTCCTCACCGCAGTGAGGGCCCTGGCAAGTAAAGCCACGTGCAAGACCCAGCAGAACCTGCTGTCTGCGTGCAGCAGGAAGTGCACGGGGAGCTCCTGTATGCTCCAGTGCATCTCTGATATCACCCAGGCATGACTGCTGGCAGGTGCACGCCTCACTGGGAACCCAGGCCCAAGGAAGGGGACGTCTTAGCCCAGTGGCTGCCCACCTCCCAGAGTGTCCCTGCACCTTTGGCTCATCCAACAGGGATGGAGTAGACTCCAAGGCACAGTGGCCTGGGTGGGTGGAAGGGGGGGTTGGGGTCCACCTACCTAGGACAGCAGTGCTCAGTCACACAGCTGCACTGCTTGCAGTGGGTTAAGCCGCCACCTGCAATGCCGGCATCCCACATAGGAGCTTGGTTCAAGTCCTGGCTGCTCTGCTGTAGATCCAGCTCCTTGCTAATGCTCCTGGGAAAGCACCAGCAGGTGGCCCAAGCCCCTACCTCCCTGCTGCATGTGGGAGACCCAAATGGGGTTCCTGGCTCCTGGCTTCAGCCTTGGCCCAGCACCTACAGCTGCAGCCATTTGGGGGATGAACCAGTAGATTGAAGATCTGTCTTTCTGTCATTCTGTCTTTGAAATAAATAAAAATAAATCTTGGAGAAGCCTGATTTGGGGCCCATCTACTCCACTCTTCTCTTCCCCTCCTCTATCTTCCCCTCCTCTCCCCTTCCCCCTCCCTCTCCCCTTCCCTCTCCCTCTCCCTCTCCCTCTGCAGGTGCCCCACATCCACCATGAAGCTTTTGCTACAGTCTGTATCATGCCATTTGGAATTTCAGCCTCTAACACTGTGAGTTCAAGGAGCCTGTCTCAGGAATTTCACTGTAGTATCAAAAAGCTGATAGTGTGATTCAGGGGTCGGCATAAAAAATGATGCATCTTCCTAGTATGTTAATTACATGCAATGGAAAAATGGCTTTTAATCCACTAAATCAAACGTAAGACCCCAGAACAGTATCATGCCTGCAGTGAGCTGTTTTTTTGGGGGATCTCTCGGCTTCTGGGCAATCTTCTGACACAAAGGGGTATGCTTTGGTGGAAAAAAGAAAATTTAGAGCACTAAAATCAAACCAAGTGAGATTTGTGCTTATGCAGATTAATACACAAAACCAGAGAGGGAAAGATCAAATTCATTCAAAAGAGAGGAAGCTCCCAATGTGAATGCAAAGCCCACACGCTGGTCTCCACTCCACAGGACCAGGGCTGACCTGGGTTTGAATCCTGGTCTTGCTGCTTCCTGGTTCTATGACTCAAAGGCAAACTAGTTAACTGCCTTGTGACTCAGTTTTTCCATCTGTAGAATGGACCTAACAGTTCCCACAGGGCTGCTAGGGGAATTCAGCCTGACCGCTGAAGGAGGCCTCACCTTGGGCCTGCAGTAGAGCAGGGGATCAGGCCATGGCCACTGGAACTTGTAAACTGCAATTTTGTCCTTTTCTGTTAAAGCATCCCAAAGCCTTTATGAAGTCCAGAATGATCAACAGGCAGCAATGCATCCATTTGGATAAGGAATTTTGCAATATTGTTCGTGTCCCAAGAGACACTTTCAGCCCCATGTGCAAAAGCAAGAGTACCTATCATTACCCGGTTTTAGACTCATCTGCAGGTGAGAATGATCTAGAACCAGAGATACCATATCAAAATCACAGTGGGTGTTTTATAAAGGGCAAGGCACTGGGGCTGGTGTTGTGGCACAACAGGTTAAGCCGCCATTTGAAAGAGATGGTGCAGCAGGTTAAGCCACCATCCGCGATGCGATGCTCCCTTGCCAGATCAGAGTAGTGGGTTAAGTCCCAGCTGCTCCGCTTCTGATCTAATTTCCTGCTCATGAACTTGGGAAGGCTGTGATGATGGCTCAAGTGCTTGGGCCCCCATGCAGGAGATCAGAATGGAGTTTCTGGATCCTGGTTTCAAAGCCTGATCCAGTCCTAGCTGTTGGGTCCATTTAGAGTGAACCAGCAGATGGAAGATGGCTCGCTTGCTCTCTCTCTCTCAACCCCTTGCAGCTAAATAGCTCTGATGAGACTACTAACAATCAGTGCGCACATGGGTGCTTCACTAAGGAGCCCATTCTGAAATAGACAAGAGGACAGGAAAACACAGAGTGCGCGTGACTCCACCTGCCGCTGAGGCACAGCCATCACAGCCCCCAGGAGGGGCTCACAGGTGCGCACTGACACCCACATCCTCCAGTGCTGTCCCAGTGGCAGGCTTTGTGTATTCAGCAAGCACTCAAGACCAAGAAAAGGAATGGGGTGGGAGGGGCAGTGTAAAACAGGTTTGGCCAGCAGCACAAGGACCGGTGTGCAGCGGCAGCAGCAGGAGCAAAGTAAGCAAAGCCTGCCGCAGGTGGCTCTGGGCTCTGCCTTCCCAGCCCAGTGCCTCCAAGCCCCACCCAGAACCTCTTAGGAACCGCAAGACTTGTCCACCAGAGGATCCACATCACCTACTGCGTCTTTTTCTCCCAAAGAAAGCTCTAAATTCTCTATCACCGGGGTTTTCAACGTTGTATATCGCGACAAATGTAACTTTTATTTGTTAACTCATTCTACCCAGTTTCGAATCCACATAATAATAAATGTCAACTTCTCGCCTACTTTATTTTACTAGAAGCACCTCGAAGGCAAGGCTGGCCTTACACCTTTTCAAATCTGCTCTCAGAAGTCAAAACACTTAAAAGGATAATTCTATGCCATATATACATGACTCTAAAGGCACAAAAAATAGTTTTAGTTCAGAGAAATTCCAAATCCTTTAACAACCCTAAGATGTTCCCACTATTTTTCATATATATATATATATATATAGTTAAAGATATTTATTTATTTGAAAGGCAGAGAAACAGAGAGAAAGGGAGAAACACAGATAAGGAGAGAAAAAGAAAGGGAGAGAGAGAGAGAGAGACAGAGATCTTGCATGTGTTTATTGACTCCACAAATGGCTGCCAACAGGTTGAAGCCAAGAGCCAGGAGCTTCACCTGGGTCTCTCAATGGGTCCAGGGGCCTGAGCGCTTGGGCCATCTCCTCCTGCTTTCCCGGACACAATAGCAGGGAGCTGGGCTAGAAGCAATGAACCCTGGCCTCCAACAGGCACTGGCATTTGGGCAGACAGCATTGTAAGTGGTGGCTTAACCCACTGCACCACAACGCCAGCTCCTCTACCATTATTTTAAATTTCCAATGCACTAAGCTACTTTCTTCTCCTTATACTGGTAGTGTCGGGGCTCAGAAAACGACACCCCGAAGTGTGGTGCTTTGGCGGCCGAGCATCGTGGATTCCAGAACACGGGAAGGCCTCAGAGACTGTCTGAGAATCCAGGTCACTCTAACCTCCCCCAAACCCCTGACTTCTCCCCCAGGTGCAGGGAGGAGAGCCCTCTCCAAGTCCCCTGTGTGATGGAAGGAAGCCCTTCCACAAGGAACGCAGGTGTCTCGGGCTTCCTCTGACCTGACATCTCAATGGCCAGGGAAGATTGCACCCATTTCACGGGAGGGAAGACTGAGCAATGGCACCACACCTCGATGAGACTTTGTCCCACGCTACTGTCTGTCCTTCAACTCCCAGGAAAATCTCTGAGAAGCTGTTGTCTGTGCTTTGGGCTCACTCAGTTTCCCTAAAACCCAGGTACTCCCCCTGTGCAGGGGCCTCCAGCAGCCCCCACCCCTCCCCTCCACCCTTCCCTGGTTTCCCATCCACCCTGCGCATGGCCATGGAGGTGGAGAGTGAGTTCATTTCAGCAGGGCCACGGAGGGCAGAGCGGCAGCCTTCCTGTACCCCGCAAAGGTCCCTCGAGATTTACTTCTAAAAAGCCAGGATAGCTGGTTGGGAAATGCATCCCATATGTGTGCTGGTTCAAGTCCCGGCTGCTCTACTTCCGATCCAGCTCTCTGCTATGGCATGGGAAAGCAGTAGAAGATGGCCCAAGTGCTTGGGCCCCTGTACCCGTGTGGGAGACCTGGAGGAAGCTCCTGGCTCCTGGCTTCAGATCAGCTCAGCTCCAGCTGTTGCAGTCATTCAGGGAGCGAAGCAGCAGATAAAAGAGCTCTTTCTCTCTGGCTCTACCTCTCTCTGTAACTGTCTTTCAAATAAATAAAATAAATCTTTAGAAAAAAAGTAATACATAAACATTCAAAACAAAAAGCACTGTGGATTTACAACAGAATAAACTGATCAGAATACATCACGGATGGGGCCGGCGCCATGGCTCACTTAGTTAATCCTCCACCTCCGGTGCCGGCATCCCATATGGGCACCGGGTTCTGTCCCGGCTGCTCCTCTTCCAGTCCAGCTCTCTGCTGTGGCCCAGGAAGGCAGTGGAGGATGGGCCAGGTGCTTGGGCTCCTGCACTCAAATGGGAGACCAGGAGAAAGCACCTGGCTCCTGGCTTCAGATCAATGCAGCGCCAGCCATGGCCTCCATTTGGGGACTGAACCAACGGAAAGAAGACCTTTACTCTCTCTCTGTCTATAACTCTACCTGCCAAATAAAAAAAAAATGATATTTGCAACAGCTAAAATTAGACTAACATCTAGAAAATACCAAACATCTCCTGTACCTTAGGGCAGAAAAGGGAGAGGCAGCTAGGCAAACCGAATAAATTATAAACGAGGTCAAGAATAGCTAAATGCCCAGGGCACAAAAGGGGCGACCCACAAGGGTAATCAGCAAGTCCTACGTTACCCAGCCATCAGAGACCTGCAAACAAGAACAGCTCCACCTGTTGCATCACATTGGAAAAAATTACAAAGTCACGAGTGCCAGCAAGGACACCGTGGCAGACAGCAGCTGGAGAGAGTGTAGCCCAGGACAGACATTCCGGCAACCATCTGGCGCGAGTAATGCAATGATGCATACGCGTGACAGACAGGCATGGGGACAGGTGAGGACGGGGACAGACTCAGTGAAATAAAGCAGAGACTGTGCACGGAGCCACAACAGGGGTGTGTTCCGGGGATGGACAGAAGGAGATGACTCCACATCGCACCTCCCTCTGTTGAACCTGCCTTACCAGTATCACTTGCCCCTGCTAAGCACCCAACAGCAAAGGTCAAGCCCCGGCCCTATAGTGAGGGAAACCATAAAAAGGCAACAAGTAACATCATGATAAGAATGTGAGACAAAGGAGATAAAATGAGTGATTGCAGAGAACAATGCTAAGAGGGGTGGGCTCCTGGGGATCTGCAGAAAGAAAATGAATTGGAGCTGGTGCCGGCTCACTAGGCTAATCCTCCGCCTGTGGGGCAGGCACCCTGGGTTCTAGTCCTGGTTGGGGCACGGGATTCTGTCCCAGCTGCTCCTCTTCCAGTCCAGCTCTCTGCTGTGGCCCGGGAAGGCAGTGGAGGATGGCCCAAGTGCTTGGGCCCTGCACCTGCCTGGGAGACCAGGAGAAGCACCTGGCTCCTGGCTTCGGATCGGCGCAGCATGCTGGCCGCAATGCACCGGCCGTAGTGGCCACTTGAGGGGTGAACCAACAGAAAAAGGAAGACCTTTCTCTCTGTCTCTCTTTCTTTCTCACTGTCTAACTCTGCCTGTCAAAAAAAAAGAAAAAAAAAAATGAATTGGGCATTCAGCACTCAGGCAGGAGGCGGCTCCAAGGAGTCTGCCTTCAAGGTCACCAAGGTCGAGGTCAAGACTGTCATGAGGATGACTCTCGGACACTTCCTGTAATTTAACTCGAAGGAACAACAAAGAGCCAACTAGGAGGATTAGCATGAGGGTCCAGCATGCTTTGACCCAACCAGTCCACATTTTCCCTGTGTGTGTGTTTTGGAGAAGGGGGAACGGAAGCATACGCCCATCAGCAAAATTCTCCATCTAGGGTTTGGTGCAGTGGCTTGAGTCTCTGCTCCGGATGCCCGCATCCCATGTCCAGGTACCTGGTTCGAGTCCCATCTACTCCACTGTTGATCGAGCTTGCCTCCTAATGTGCACACCCTGAGAGGCAAGAGATGAGGACTCAAGCACTTGGGACCCCTGCTGTGTGTCTGGGAGACTGAGATGGAGTTCCAGGCCCCTGACTTCAGCCTTGCCTGATACCGGCTGTTGCAGCCATGTGGAGAGTGAACCACTAGACAGAAGATCTTTCTCTCTGTCTCTGTTTCCCTATTCTCCATTTCATTGCCTTTCAAAAGTTGGAAATACATAAATTAAAAATATATTATACAATAAATTTTTTAAATGTTTCTGGAAAATCACTAAGATTCACAAACTTTTCTTTCACTCATTACATAGTAATTGAGTACTTGCATTGCATCTCTGCCTTCCCCAGCACACAGCAAGGAAATGAGGATTAATATAAAATCCCTGTCCTTTAACATCTCAACTCAATTTTATAAAACGCAGAATTCTACTTATTACATATACTACTGGGTGCCTACCAGCCACTGTTCTTAACACACCTTTGAGCTCAGTCAACACACAACATAATACAACATGTTTGCCTTTGAGATGAAAACATAGAGGCTAATAACTCGCCTAGGTAGGGCTGGCGCTGTGGCGCAGTAGGTTAAGCTGCTGCTTGCAGTATGGGCATCCCATATGGGCACCAGTTCGAGGCCTGGCTGCTCCACTTCCAATCCAGCTCCCTGCTAATGGCACCTGGGAAAAGCAGCAGAAGATGGCTCACACTCCTGGCTCCTGGCTTAGGCCTGGCCCAGCCTTGGCCATTTTGGCCATCTGGGGAGTGAACCAATGGATGGAAGATCGATCTCTCTCTCTCTCTCGCTCTCTAACTCTGCCTCTCAAATAAATCAATAAATTAAAAACAAACAAACAAACAAAAAACCTCGCTTAAAATAAAGAACAGGTCAGTGAGAGAGCAGGGATTCAGACCCTGATGTTTCAAGTTCAAATCTGACATCAACCACTCAGACTCAGGTACTGCATAAAGTTCATGGAACATGGAAGGAAATGGTACGTTTATTTTGGGGCAAAAAATTTTTGAAATCCGTGCCTAGTGTTTTCACAAACTTCTGGGAGCTCTCCCCTATTCTACTCAGCGTGGTCCCTGAACTTGTAACACCACCATGACCTTGGCAGGCAGTAGAGATTGCAAACTGTCAGGACCCACCTAGATCTGCTGTCAGACACCCAGGAATCCAGCTTGCACAGTCCTCCATGCGAATGTTCCAGAACCAGAGGGTCTCAGTTCTTCATGCCAAGCTGATTCCCATTTTGAAAATCCCAAGATGTAACATTGCTACCCTATTTAAAATGACTGCATGCAAATCTAAGTGATGCGAATTTACTGCCTCAATACCCACAGCCCACCAACTTCTGCCCCACACCTGCCCTGATGCCCGGCCTGCACCCTGAGCACACCACCTAACCACAGTGTACCATCACAGGCCCTTCCTGGGCGCTGAACCAAACTCAGGAGCGTGGAGTTCAGGGCCAACCCGCCGACTCCCGGGAAGCAAAATCAGAGCCATATTAGGAACGGGCAAAAAAATATTTTGAGGATCTCCAGAGGAGCTTGACAAATCTCAGGCTGTGACGCCATAATCCTTTTTAACCCCGGGCTCGACTCCAAATTCTTACAGCCCTTCAACAAACTTCCATTGCCAAAAAAGAAGTGAAAGCACTCCGGAATGTTTCAGTCTCAGGACTCGAACCGCTTTAGAGTACACACTGAGGTGAACCGTCTTTCAAAGAGAGCCTTGTTATCATGAGTCATGCTAAGCAGCACCAGAAGACACATCAGAGGCTGCTCCAACACAGTCATCCCACAGTGTCCATGGGAGACTGGATCCAGAATCTTCCAACATCCATGGATGCTCCCATCCCTTATATAAAATGGTACAGGATCAGCATGGAACCGGATGCACATGTTCCTACTTTAAATCCGCTCTATATGATTCATGGTAATTAATTCCAAGGTGTACACACAGTTATTATCAGGTAGGAGGAAATCTGGACAGTACAGATGCCACTTTGTTACTGTAGCAGAAGCAAAGAGATGGAGGGTTGACCAGATGCACTACAGGAAAAGGCACCCGGAATATCCCTGCCACTCACCTATACCTGCATATTGTAGCATCCTATCAAAGTGTCGAGACAACAAGGCCACTTTCCCCAGGCCCAGTGACCTGTGTGGATTACAGTGGATCTATTCCTAAAAGGAGCTTTTTCAAAGAGGTGGGGGAAGACAAAGATGCTGAGAAACCAAAGTGCATTCCAGCCCAAACCGCAATTCGAGAACATTCTGGAAACCAGAGAACACTTGAAAGTCCGACTCACCTGCACACTGCTCATTCATTTTATAGAGCTCAGGATTCTACTTTCTTTTTTTCTTTTTTTTTTTCCCCTGACAGGCAGAGTTAGACAGTAAGAGAGAGAGAGAGAGACAGAGAGAAAGGTCTTCCTTCCATTGGTTCACCCCCCAAGTGGCAGCTGCGGCCGGCGCTGCACCAATCCGAAGCCAGGAGCCAGGTGCTTCCTCCTGGTCTCCCATGCGGGTGCAGGGCTCAAGCACTTGGGCCATCCTCCACTGCACTCCCGGGCCATAGCAGTGAGCTGGCCTGGAAGAGGGGCAACCAGGACAGAACCAGCGCCCCAACGAGGACTAGAACCCAGTGTGCCGGTGCCACAGGCAGAGGATTAGCCAAGTGAGCCACGGCGCCGGCCAAGATTCTACTTTCTTCAAGAGAGGAAACTGCACCTCTGAAGACTGAAGAGTACCCAGCCCCAGGCTGGACCACAGGCGTGTTATAAACCCAGTGTAAGGGGCCTGGCATCCACTGCATGCAAGTCCTGGCTGCTCCACAGGGGATCCGGCTCCCTGCTGATGCGCCTGGGAAAACAGGAGATGGCCCAGCCACTCACATGGGAGAGCCAGATGGAGTTCCTGGCTAGAGTGATGCACAGATGGAAGATAACTCACTCTCTCCATCTCCATCCCCATCTCTCCCTCTAACTCTGACTTCCAAATAAATAAAACAGACCTCTAAATTAAAGAAACCTGACTTAAGATGCTCCGGACCAGCATGAAGTCTTCAGAGAGAAGCTGGCTTGAGGGTGGCTTTGTCACACGTCCAGCTATTCACGACCACCAGCCTTTCCGTGCCCCACCACGGCCTGGCCGCATGGCCGAGAAGCATCTCGCTGGAAAACACAGCCTGCTTCCAATTCCCCCTGGCGCATCGCCAGCGCCCTGGGAACCAAGTGCACTTCTAAGAAACATTACCAGGACTCTCCTCCCCAGCCTGGTGTCAGGACTAAGGAAATAAACACACGCCAGCCACCAAATGAGCTCGCCTGGCTTCAGCTCTGATCCAGTGTGCTCCGAGAACACCCCGGGGGTCCTCCCACAGCTTGAGCATTGCCGTGTCCGTACTGAAAATGGATGTATATGGCTTTTTATCAAAGCAACAGCTGTTTCCTCATCATTCTGTCACCAGCCTGGCCTGACCGGCTCCTATCAGCAGCCAGAGAGACGAACACTTCCCTTCTCTTTTATTAAGTTAAGCAAGCTGCTTATTAATATGATTACAGTGGGGACAGCACTATGGCACAGCAGGTTAAGCCACTGCCTGCGCTGCCGGTATTCCACATGAGTACCAGGGTCACCGATTTGAGTCCCGGTTGGTGCACTTCCCATCTAGCTCCCTGCTAATGTGCCTGGGAAAAGAACAGATGATGCCCCAAGTGCTTATCCTCCTGCCACCCACATGGGAGACCCGGATGGAGTTCCAGGCTCCTGGCTTTGGCCTGGCACAGACTCAGTCATTTCGTCCATCTGGGGAGTGAACCTATAGATAGAAGATTTCTCTTGCGTTTGTGCCTCTCTCTCTGTGTAACATCCTTTTCAAATAAATAAGTAAATCCTCAAAAAATATATTATAATGAAAAAACAGATCTACCAAATGAAAGTTCAAGAAAGTTTTACATGCCTAGAAAAGTAAATTTTCACTTCTGCATCCGTCCCTAGTAGGTATCAAGTAATCTCACTATACACCCACTTTGCCACTTGAATCAGTCACCTAAGAAAGCAAAGTGTCCCCAGAGCTCTGTCCCAATCCACCTGAGATTTAACCTACAAGTGGCAGGTGTTGTAACCCAGTAAACATCCCATATCAGAGCCCAGTGTGCAAGGCCCAGCGGCTCCACTTCTAACACAGCTCCCTAGTAAGGCTCCAGAGAATGCAGCAGAGGATGGCCGAAGTGCTGTGTCCCTGCCACTCACATGGGATGGAGTTCCTGACTCCCGGCTTCAGCCTGGCCCAGTCACAGTTGTTGCTATTTGGGGAGGGAACCAGCAGACAGAAGATCTGTCTCAGGGTCGGTGCTGTGGCGTAGTGGGTAAAGCCGCCGCCTGCAGGGCCAGCATCTCATATGGGCGCTGGTTCCAGTCCTGGCTGCTCCACTTCCAATCCAGCTCTCTGCCGTGGCCTGGAAAAGCAGTGGAAGATAGCCCAAGTCCTTGAGCCCCTGCACCCACATGGGAGACAGGGAAGAAGCTCCTAGCTCCTGGCTTCAGATCAGCGCAGCTCTAGCTGTTGCAGCCAGTTGGGGAGTGAACCAGCAGATGGAAGACACCCCGCCCCCAGGCTTCTCTGCCTCTCCTTCTCTCTGTAACTTTGACTTTCAAGTAAATAAATAAACCTTTAAAAAATGTTGTCTCACTCTGTGTTCCTCCACCCCATCACTCTTTCAAATAAATCAATCCTTAAAAATGTAGATTTAAATAAAACACAATCCATTAAAAAAATATATAAGAATGCGTAATAAAGACAAATAAATCTACATTCTGATCTGGGTTCCTAACCCACAGGGAGAACTGAAGAGCTCTTTAGCAGGAGCTTTTTCTGAAATTACTAACAATTTCCTTTACTTCAAGTTAAGCTACTTGTACTTTCCACATCGTCTCATTTCAGAAAATCCCCTGAAGGGACAAAGGTACTCATGGCAATCCTGAGTACAGTGATGACAGGTATGCTGCAGTATGTTTGCATCTTGACCATGAAATGTTTATAAGAAAAAGAATCATCTTGGGGGCCGGTGCTGTGGCGAAGCGGGTAAATCCCATATGGGCGCTGCTTCCAGCTGCCCCACTTCCGATCCAGCTCTCTGCTATGGCCTGGGAAAGCAGGGGAAGATGGCCCAAGTGCTTGGGCCCTTGCACCCATGTGGGAGACCTGGATAAAGCTCCTGGCTTCGGACTAGCTCAGTCCTGGCTGTTGCAGCCACTTGGGGAGTGAACCAGCAGGAGAAGCTTCCTTCAATCTCTCCCTCCCTCTCTTTCAAATAAATAAATAAAATCTTGAAAAAGAGGGAAAAAAATCTGAAATTTCCAATTAGCAGCATCCAGTGCACCCTCTAGTGGAAGCCAAGTCCTGTTGTGATTGATTAATTATAATAGAGACAGAGGGGGAGAGGGGAGGAGGGAGGGGGAAGGAGCGGAAAGAGGGAGAAGAAAAATCAGAATCCTTGAAAATCATGGAGCACCTGGGGGCTGTGAGGCAAGAATCCAGGCAAGGACTTCACCAACAGAAACTGGATGACCGGGCTGGACTCACCGGGAGGAAGAACTATTTCATTTAACAGAGGAGGCAGCATTCTTAATGGAAATGTGTGCTTGGGCGCTGGCCACTTTAACTTGACAGGAGAGCAAAACGTTAAGGAAAAGACGACCAAGCATAATTAAGCCAGCAAGGAAATCAAGGCAGAGCTACACCCACAGGCCTGCGGAAGTTATGCCAAAATGTGCGTGCAACACGTAACAGACTGCATGGGTTGGGGGCAAACCAGGGACTGCTTCCCCCTCAGAGGAGTTCCCATCCAGTCATCCCTAAGACAAGCCCTTGTTCCTATAACTAAACACATTAGTGGGCGGATAACCCGGCAATGCCCTGGAGCTTCCGAAACCTTGACATCACCCCAGCGTGGACGCCAGCTCCACCCTGACCCCCACACACCCTTGAGTTATTCCAATTAGGAAATTATTCTTTCCGCCCTCTACAAACATCGAGACTTCGCACCAAAGCCAGAAGTCAAGGTGCAGTAGCCCCACCCGCGTTTACCATACTATTTCAAGTCAATTCAGAAGCCAGACCACATAAACCTCCCAAAATTTAAAACACAGATTTGCACACAAGAACACTAAGTTGTGTTCGGTTTGGATTCTCTTTGCCTGTGTGGAAAATTACCTTTCTGGTGAAATTCCAAACATCTTAGCAAACTGCGGGTGGGGTGGCGAGGGTGCGGGGAGAGACAAGGGAACAAGCCCTAAGAACCAGGATTTCTTTACTTGCAAATCACCTGGACCCACGTGACCAGATCTGGGTGTAGGAGCTCAGCTGGGCGGTGGGAACCCTGGCCCAGCCCTGGGATTAAAGGCGCTCAGGGGTCAAACAGGGCGGGAATCCGAGGCCTGCGGAGCTGTCAGCTGTGAGATGGGCCTCACCAGGAGCGCACAGCCCTGAGCGTCCCCGGGAGACGCCCTCCAGGGACACGCTGTTCGCGGGACCCAGGGGAACCCGCGTGGACGGCACGCTGTCTCTCCCCGGGGGCCACCGCTGCAGACACCCTGCGCGTGGGGCTTCTCCCTCCGTGAGGCAAACTCCCTGGGACTCCACCACGGGCAAAGTGTCGCCGCCCGGGTGGCAGGTGTACCCGGGCGCAGGTGTACCTGGGCACAGGTGTGCCCGGGGAAGGCCAGGTGTCCCCCGGGGCGGCCCCCACGTCCCACCCACCCACAGGCGAGCCACGCCGCGGGGGTCCACGCCGGGGGAAGCCCCCGGGCCAGCTCGCGGGAAAGGCCGCTTTGAGTTTCTAACCGCAGCCCACGAGTGGAAGACGTCAGCGAACAGCCCGCACGCCGCAGGGCGCCTCAACACGACCCGAGGCGGGGAAGAAACACACACGCGCACACACACCGCACCCGGCTCCCCGGCTCCCGGCTCTCCCACCCGCCGGGAGCCCGCGCCCGCGTCCCGCGGAGCCCCGCACCTGCACGCGCGCCACCCCACCCCCACCGCCGCGCAAGGTGCCGGCGCCGGGGAAGGCTCCCGGAGGGCGAGGGGCCCCGCCGCCCCGCTCGGCCCGGCCGCCGCCGACCTTGCCCCGCGCTCCGACCCCGCGCCTCAGCCCCGCGCGCCCCCAGGTACCTGGGTCCGGGCGGGCGGTGGTCTGTGGGGGAGCGCGCTTGCTCCGGCCGCTGCGAGTCCCCGGGTCCCGCAGCTCCGAAGGCGCCGCCAGAGGGAACAATCAGCAGCCCGCGGGCTCGGCGACTCCGCGGCGGGCGCAGACGTTGGAGCCCGGCAGCAGCCCGGGGGCCCCCACCTCCAGCCCGGGGAGGAACCGCCTGGGCCCCCTCCCTCGGGGGGGCGGTGCCGAGGCCGCGGGGGCGTGGCCGCAGCCGCCCGCGGGGGGCGGGAGCCTCGCGGACGCTGCGTCAGAGGCGCCTGCTGATAGGCTGCGGCCGCGGTAGGCGTCTCAAATTCGCAGACAGCCCCTCCGGCGGAACTCCCTCATTGGCCAGGGGGAGAAAACAAAGCGGAGCCCTGATTGGTGACGGCGGTGAGGCTCCGCCCTCCCAGCCGCAGTCAGCGCTAACTCCGCCCCCCGGCCGTCCGGTTCTCTTCCCGCAGGTTCCCGGGCCTCTGCGGAGTGCGCTGCTAGTCTGGGGGAGCCCAGGACCCCCAGCTTGGCTCGCCCTCTGGCCGTAGAGCTGCGTGTGAACGCGGGGAATGGCGTTGTTGGAAACGCCGCCCGAGGCTTCGCAGCCTTGCAGGTGTCGTCACCCAGGTGAGCTAGGTGACGTGGCTGCTTAGTTCCTTAGTGAGCCTGCATCTCTTCGTAATCAGAAAAAAAAAGAGATAAGTATAGAGAATGGTAAAAAAAAAAAAAAGATACAGAGAATGGTAAAATTTTTTTTAATTAAAAAATGTTAAAAATTGGGAGGAGGGTCTCCAGGGGACCGGTTCCTCCTCAGTACAGTAACAGTCAACATGCTAGACACCTGGGGGCCACCAAAAACCGTGAGCGGTCAGCCCCTTCGGCCCCTTGAAAAGCCCTGCAAATGTGAGCCAGCCAGAGCAAAAGCCTGTGAAGGCCACCAGAAAAACCTGCCGGGAAGAAGTCAAGCTGCAGAAATTCCGCAGCTACAATTTGGGAAGCTCAGCTGAAGCCGGAAATTACAAGGAAGACAAGCAAGTGACAGCGTTTCCCAGCCCCTGTGCTTCCAATCCAGCTCCCTGCTGGCGCACCTGGGAGGCGGCAGAGGGTGGCCCAGGTGCTTGGACCCCTGCCACCACGGGGGAGACCAGGAGGGGGTTTCTGGCTGCTGGTCACCCCACGGCCCAGCCCTGGTCATTGTGGGTATCTGAGGGGAATGAACCAGTAGATAGAAAGGGAGAGGGAGAATGAATCGCCTCTCTCTCTCTCTCTCTCTCTTTCTCTCTCTCTCTCTGCCTCTCCCTCCTCCCTCTCTCTCCCCTCCTCCCCCACACTGCCTTTCAAATAAATACAAGCATCCAAAAAAAGGTTTTTTGTTTTTTATTCTGAATAGTGCTAAGCAGGAGAAATAATGTATTAAAAACATGACAACAGACTTTGGAAACCAAACGGCCAGTATCAATGGCCCATAATTACACTCATCTGAGCTCTCCAGCCCCACCTGCCCTCACTCTCTCCAGCTGCCCTGGAGTTCTAAGCCAGGCACCTCCCCCAACAACTCTGGGAATTGTATAATAGTGAAGGGGGAAAAAAACAGGCGGTGGACGAAAATCAAGCCTAGGGAAAGAGAGGAATGTGTGGTTGACATCTACACGAAGTGAGGCCGGGGTCCAGCATCCGGCCCGGCAGTGACAATGCCTGCCTCCCTTGCCAAGGTGCCCGGCTTCCAGTCCCAGCTCTGACCTCTGGAAACCAGCCGTGCCTGACTTCCAGACACACCTGTTAGCTGAGGAGCATCAAAAGCACATTCCCAGGGCAAGTGTTTAGCCCCACTGGACACTCACATACCCTGCCTGGGTCCAAGTCCCAGCTCCACTCCCTATCCCAGCTTTCTGCTGGTGCAGGTTCTGGGAGGCAGCAGTGCCGGCCACCCACAGCCTGGCTGTTCACGGGCCTTTGGCGAGAGAAGAGGATGGGAGCTCTTTGTCTCTCTGCCTCTCAAACAACAAAGACCACAGAAGCTGATTCAAAAAACAGGACAAATCTTTTTATTTCCTCTTAATTCCTGAGAATAAAGTAAAGCTAAAGGGAAGAAAAAATGACCTTAGTACCTAACAATGAACTTAAAAAAAAAACAAAAAAACTCTTAAATAGAAACCTAGACAGTAGCCCAAAAATTTGTATTAGAATAGGAACTCTGGGGCCAGCTCTGTGGAATACCAGATGAAGTTGCCACCTGCACTGCCTGCCAGCATCCCACAATGGATCCAGTCCCAGCTGCTTCACTTCCGATTCAACTCTGCTTTGGCATGGGAAGGCAGTAGAAGATGGCCCAAGTCCTTGGGCCCCTGCATCTGCGAGGGAGACCCAGAAGAAGCTCCTGGCCCTGGCTCTTGGCTTCAAATCAGCGCATATCTGACCCTTGCATCCATCTGGGGAGTAAACCAGCGGATGGAAGACCTCTCGCTCTCTCTGTTTCTCTGTAACTTTGCCTTTCAAATTAATAAATAAATCTTTAAAAAAAATAACTCTGAGCAGGTGAATTAGAGTTAACATCCAAATATTTTTAAAATTATGTACAAAGTGGGGAAAGGAAGAATTTAGCATTGCCTACTATGAACAAATTCGAAAGAATACCACCCAAGAGTTTTTTTTTTTCTACAACATTGCCTGAAATGCCACCATTAACATCCTTTCTTTGGGATAAAATCATTTATCTCTGAGATTATTCATTTACTTGTCAAACATGCAGCCCCTGTCAATCATCTGATACTAAGCACTCAGAGTGCAGCCTTGAACAAGACAGACTTGAAACTGTGTTTGTCAGGAGACAGATCGGAACCAGGAAACAGATAAACTCACAGAGCGGAGAGGACAAAGAAGAGAAGAAAAAAGCAACCGGAAGAACAGGAACAGACTTCCAAAACACTTCAGGGAGAAGAGATGTGAAATGCCACCTAAACACAGAAACACCAGCTTGACAAAGCTGCAGGGCGGAGGGAAACGGAGGCAGGAAGAAAGTGATGTGTGGGGCCAGCGCTGTGGCGTGGTGGGTAAAACTGCTGCCTGCAGTGCGGGTATCCCACGTGGGCAGAAGCCCCTGGAAGAGAGATCGACTCTCCATTTAACCTTGTCTTCTCTCTGGCACAGCTTTCTGCATCTTCATCAGCTGAACTTCCAACACCAGCAGACACTGAGAAGCTCCTGTGGCAGGGCCACAAAGACAAAATGCTGGAAGCCAGGGTGTGTCCAAGTATCTCAGCCCGCCCAGCTGATAATCGCAGGCAAGCCAAAAGTTGCAACGACAAATAGTAAGTCTGTCCTCAGGTAGGCCGGGAGCCGGGACCTGCTGAACCATGAGGCAGCCTCAGCTGGGTTCTGTGTGTCTCCAAACCTGGTGCACTGTCTACGTTTCTGCTCTGAAGTCTCACTTTCTGGGCTGGCTTGTGGCACAGCGAGTTAAGCCACAGCTTGCAATGCCACCTCCCATAGTTCGAGTCCCAGCTGCTCTGCTTCTGATCCAACTCCCTGCTAATGCACCTGGGAGGCAGCAGAGGATGGCCCAAGTCTGTGAGTCCCTGCCTCCCACGTGGGAGACCCAGATGGAGTTTCTGACTTCTGGCTTTGGCCGTGGCTGTTGCAGGAATTTGGGGAGTGAACCCACAGATGGAAGATCCATCTCTCTCTCTCTCTCTCTCTCTCTGCCTTTCAAATAAATAAATAAATCTTAAAAATAAACAAGTTTTCATGACCCCTATGTCTGTGTGACAGAGCTTCCCATATCCTTGACCTAATCCCAGGTTCTTTTTAAGATTTATTTGTTTGAGAGGCAGAGTTACAGAGAGAGACCAAGAGAGAGGTCTTCCATCCACTGGTTCACTCCCCAAATGGCTGTAGCAGCCGGAGCTGTGCCAATCCGAAGCCAAGGGCTAGGAGCTTCTTCTGGGTCTGCCATGCAAGTGCAAGGCCTAAGCACTTGGGCGACCTTCCACTGCTTTTCCCAGGCCATTAGCAGGAAGCTGGGTCTGAAGTGGAGCGGCCAGGACTTGAACCAGTGCTCATATGGGATGCCAGCACCACAGGCGGAGGCTTAACCTACCATGCCACAGTGCTGCCCCCCCTAATCCCAGATTCTATGGAGAGAAAATACAGTTGGCTCAGCTGCCCCCACCCCATCACCCATGATGAGGGATGGGGTGCAGATGGGGGGGGGCATGGCTGCCAGGCTCTGTCCCCACCAGGGGGCAGGGATTCCCTGGAGAAGAGGTGAGGGCACTTTACGGGATAGGCACACACTGTGCCCCGACTTTTCAGTCCCCATTGAATAGGACTTCATACCCTGCTCTGTGGAAGCCTTCACCGCTTTTTACAGTCAAATCAAGACCCAGGCACCGAGGCCAAAGGTCATGGTGGTGACTGGCAATCTGTCTCCTCCACTCGGCACCCAGACCACTGCCCTTGTCCTTGCTGGCTTCAGCGTGGTGTTGCCCTGCAGCTCTTCCCTGGGCTTGCCTTGTTCCTGTCTGAAGTGCACCCTTGACCTCAACTCATTGCAGAGAGCAAATGCACTTGCCACGTTGGGGAGTGCCAGCGAGCAGCCCACTGTCCCTGGCTCAGATGAGACCAGAGAGTAGGGCGAGCCGGACAGACACAGGCATGGGAGCTCTGCGCCCCGTCCTGGCAGAGAACTTTCCTGGTGGTGCTCAGGCCATAAAGATCCTTTGGTCAGTTTAGGACACACGCTGTGTTTGAGGTCATCGGTTTATACTTAAAGGTCACAACTGTGATCAGCGCTTCAAGCAGTTTAGGCCCTACCTCCGCTTTGCAGCCAGGCTCCCGATGCAAATGTTCCATGGGCCATAAAGAGGAAAGGGCTCCTCCTCTCCCACACCCCTCAGATGTCCTCCAAGCTCCTGTACAATGAGAGACAACTAGAAGCTGCCTACTGCTACAATAAGGGCTAGAGGCTGAGGTTATACTTGTAACGTCAGTCTCTCCTTGGTTAGGGTGAGTATTCCCATGATCCAACATGTTTTCCCAGTTAGGTGATTTGCATTTCTGGGTGGAGCTGGGCAGGTTGCAAGGCCCTTAGCTTCGGGACTTTCCCAGTGCCCTGGGAGACCCTCCATGAGGATGACCTTGAAGAACTGTGTAGGCGGGACTCACAGCACCGTTTCTTAAACCCCATTTCCTCAGCCCTTCTGTGATCATATTTTCGGTGAGGGACTTTTAAAAGTCACTGAATGAGGAGTGGGTGTGGGTGTGTGGGACAGTGGTTACGATGCCATTTGGGATGTCCACATCCTGTGGCAGAGTGCCTGGGTTTCAGTCCTGGCTGCACTCCTGATTCCAGTTCCTGTTAATTGGCACCCTGGGAGGCAGCAATGATGGCTCAAGCACCCACGTGGGAGACCCAGGAGGAGTTTCTGGCTCCTGGCTTCAGCCTGGCCATCATGCGCATCTGGGGAGTGAACCAACAGATGAAAGAGCTCTGTCTCTTTGCCTTTCAAATAAATTAAGTAAAAAAAAAAAAACAGTGTTTTCTAAGTCACTGAGTGACTGAATTTCCTTTGAAGATTTGCTTCCATCTCTGGAAGCTTAACCCGCTGTCAGCGCCAGGCCCGCCCCTGGAACCACCTTTCCAGTGTCACATCTGTCATCTCTTGCTGCCTCCACCAGAGGTTTCCTTTTCATCCTGTCGTGCCAGGATGACTCTGTAAAAAGTGCTTTTGTCGGTTGACACCAAAAGATCTCCAAAATCGTATGGTCAGACAGGTTGCTATTGGAATATCCCTACGAATGGACCCGCCTCCTCTGACTGCCTAGACCACTGGCAGCCCGTGAGCCACCAGACACAGGGAGGGGCCGTGGTGTCCAGCCCAGGTGCAGAATTTCAGGACAGGGATTTGGGGGCACAGAAGGCCACATTTATCCTAACTCTACAGTTCCCAAGGAAATGGGGCTCTGAATCTTTCAAGCCAAATCTCACATCAATCAAACTATGTTATGAAAGTGTTGTGCACAACTTTACTCTGCTGAGTCCATCCCAGCATTGCTTCCTCCCAATCTCACCCAAATCCCATCCCCTCTCCCAAATCCTAAGATAACTCTGCCTCTTCCTTTGTTCTCTGAGGGCCTCTGTGGTGTCTTAGCACACTCTCCCTTGCTACAAGTTCATGAACACAACCAGGCGGGACTACACGCTCTTGTCTGGCTGTGTTGGCTGTGGCGCTTTGTTGGTAGGGACAAGTTCCTCCCAGCTTCTGCCACTACTCCTGCTTTCCTGGGATCTGGCTTGAGGTCTCCATTTCCTGCTGCCACATCACATCACACAAATGCTTTGTCACCATCACCACACTCAGTTCCAGTCCTGCAACTACTGTTGACTGACCCTCGAAATGCTATGAAGTACGCATGTGCAGGAATGGCACTATCTGTCATTTGCAGCAGGGAAATGAACTAGGGGCTGGCTATTTGCATATCCATGACAATGAACTCCCTTGCCCTTGCTTGCTTTTCTCATAATATTCATTTGCGTGAACTTTGTGAACACCACCTTATATGCATGGATCTCAAAAGTTTCTGTGCCTAAATGCTTTTAAGTCTTTTTCTTATGAATTGTTTGAAGTACAAAGAAAGATGATAGATAGATATAGATATAGATATAGATATAGATATAGAGAGATATATAAAACTCCTAGATTCTCATCGACCAAATAATCATCTTTTTCCAATTTCCCAAGTCTGGAAAGCTATAAATCTGAAGTAGTCCAGAGTAATTT
The DNA here is from genome assembly GCA_949820135.1 of Sylvilagus floridanus. NCBI lineage: Eukaryota > Metazoa > Chordata > Mammalia > Lagomorpha > Leporidae > Sylvilagus > Sylvilagus floridanus. Next base: position 16,684,860 of record OX463240.1, on the reverse strand, counting down.
TAAAACACTCTTCATATCTGTAGTGTTTGAATTTGGGATGAGAAAATAATGTTTTTAGTTGCATTTAACTTTCATAAAAAAGACAAAACATCTTTCTGGCATGATTATAAACTGAACATATTTATGCATAGTAAAAAAAAAAAAAAGCGCACAACCCCAGTCCCAAGGAAGCATGTGACACAGCAGGTTAACCACCACTTGGGACATCTGCACCCATCTCTGAGTGCTGGTTCAAGGCCCAGCTGCCCCAAGTTTCCAATGCTGCTTTCTGCTAATGGGCTGGGAGACAGCAGATGATGGCCCCAGACACTTGGGCCCCTGCCATCCATGGGGGAGACCCAGGTCGAGTTCAGGGTTCCTGGCTTTGGCCTGGCCAAGCCCTGACTGTTGAGGCTATTTGGGGAGTGAGCCAGTGGGTGGAATCTCTCCCTGTGCTGCTCTCCCTCTCTCTCTGCCTTTCAAATAAATAAATATTTTTCTAAAAAGCAGTCTCATCATCACTTTTTAGCCATACTCATTATGGAAGAAGAGACCTAAAGAACAACACCTGTCAAGACATATGGTTGGGATAAGCATGTTACATGCAGAGCGGACACAGAGAAAAATTGGAGGAAAAAAAACACGCTTCGAGCTGAAGATGAGCGGATAGGAATTCAGTTAATTAAGCCTCGTCCTTTTGTGCTCACCACGTGGAGCTCCCCGGGGGCGAGGCCAGCACGGTTCCCTTGGCTTACTTGGGTCACCCCGGAAACTCTGCTACAGAGCACTGTTAATTAATCGGTGCTGACCTGGAAAGCTGACACTCTCTCACATCCCTGCCCGAAACCGGAGAAGCGCCCGGTGGCTCACAGTGGCTGCAGACACCTGTAAGGAGAGACTGCACTGAGATACTCACCATGGGGGCCTCAGCCAGGAGCGGCGTGCATGCTATGCATCAGGCTGTGCCCCTAGAAGCCAGGCTACTTCACAAGTCGGGGCTCCCCGGCTAAAGTACCCCTAGGTTCTTTTTCTAAGAAAGTTTTAAAATTTACTTGAGAGACCGAGACAAGAGAGATCTTCCGTCCTCTGGTTTGCTTCCGAAATGCCCACAGTAGCTGGCACTGAGCCAGGTCAAAGCCCTGAAGCCAGAATCCAGGAACTCCATCCGGGTCTCCCACACGGGAGGCAGGGTCCCAACTACTTGAGCCATCACCTGCAGCCTCCCAGGGTGTGCATTAGCAGAAAGCTGGGATCGGAAAATTAATCAGGACTCGAACCTAGACATTCTGATATGAAGTACAGGCATCCCAAGCAGCATCATTTTTAAAAAAGATGTACTTATTTATTTATTTGAAAAGCAGAGTTACAGTGGAGAGATGGGGAGAGAGAGAGAGAGTCAGTGTTGCATCTGCTGGTTCACTTTTCCATTGGCTGCAATGGCCAGGGTTGGCCCAGGCCAAAGCCAGAAACCAGGAGCTTCAACCAGATCTCCCACGTGCGTGCAGAGGCCCATGCACTTGAGCCATCTTCCACTATTTTCCCAGGTGCATTAGCAGGGAGCTGGATTGGAAGTGGAGCAGACAGGACTCGAACCAGTGCCCATATGGGATGCCAGCATCACAGGCAGCAACTTTGCTACTATGCCACAATGCTGACCCTTAAATAAATGTTAAAAAAAAAAACTACTTAAACTAAGAGCATCTATGCTGTTTAGAATAGCTAGTTCATATTGACAAATGTCAAATATTTTCATTTCCACAGTTAGATTTGTCCTAGTTCCATCAGCAAACATTACTATGATGTTGATGCCACATCTTAAGCCATGGATCCCATGGAAATTCTGCCACATGGATCCAGTGGCAGAGACAAGCCCGGTGCAGGCCAGCAAGAAGAGGCATTATTAATGATGCAGAATGGTGGTCCAATTTAGAAAAAAGTCCACACACTTCACAGGATGCTGCTTTTGTTAGAAGACACTCCGCTGACCTCTGCCGGGAATCTGTCGTCATCACAACTGCCTACTTTGGTTCTGCAGAGCGCCCACGGTGCCCCACAGAGCACACCCTGCACAACCACGTGCTGTCCCTCTGGGTGTCATCACCTATCCTGAGCAGGGGTCATCCATTTTGAGCAATGGCAACCTTGGGCTCACTTGCCTGCCTCGCCATGCATAATTTCCCAGATGGTGTGGCATTCCTGTTCCCACGGGTGGCCACTGTTTGCTCTGGACTGAAATAAAGAGTCCAACTCGTGGACTGATTGTATCATTGTGATTTCCTCTACTGTAACAAAGGCGACAGTGACAGCCACCACGCAAGAATGTCATAGTCGCTAAGGGAGGTGACACATCAAGACACCGTAGTATCCCTGACAGATCCTGAGGCTTCCTTCAGTGGTGGGCCCTTCCTGCTCCCCTGGGGGACAACACAGTGTGGCTCACCGGACCCAGTGCAGACCCAGGAGCAGTCCGGGGAGAGCACTCTCAAGACAGAGCCCTGTGTGCGAGACACCCAGAAATGTTTACTGCCTTGCTGCAGTGAGGACAAACTCACCCAAGACACACCCTCTGTGCAAGCTGAGCTCTTCCCCTGAATTGTGTGACATTGCAGGACGCTATGGATGACTTCCACTTATTGAACATCCAATTTTATTATTATTATTATTCAAAAGGCACAGAGACAGGCAGGCAGACCAGAAGATCTTCCATCTGCTGGTTCCCTCCCCAAATGCCCTCAGTAGCTGGGCTGGGCCAGGCCAAGGCCAGCAATGTAGAACTCGATCCACAGGCCCCGCCTGAGTGGTAGAGATGCAAGGACTTAAGACATCGCTGCTGCCTCCCAGGGTGTGCACTAGCAGGAAGCTGGGAGCAGAGCAGAGCCAGGACTCACACCCAGACACTCTGACATGGGGTACAGGCGTTCCAAGCAACATCTTAGCCTCTCCTCCAAATGCCCACTCCTGAAGAACCGATTTCTAAATATAATGCAATGGAGGTTGGTGCTGTAGTACAGCAGGTTAAGCTGCTGCCTACAACACTGGCTTCCCATATGAGAAACAGTTAAAGTCTCAGCTGTCCCACTTAAGATCCAGCTCCCTGCTGATGCACCTGAGAAAACACTGGAAGATGACTCAAGTTCTTGGGTCCCTGCACCCAGATAGAATTCTTGGCTCCTGGCTTTGACCTGGCCCAGGCCTGGCCATTGCAGCCATTTAAGGAGTGAGCTGTTGAATGGAAGACCTCTCTCTTTCTCTCTCTGTCTCTCCCTCTTGGGATGATGTTTTAGAAATCTATGTCACAGAATTTTTTTCCCCCTTGAAAAGTGTTTGTGTGATCTACTTAGATTGATATTTCACATCTTTTTTTTTTTTAAGATTTATTTATTTATTTGAAAGGCAGCATTAGAGAGAGTATCTTCCATCTGCTATTCACTCCCCAGATGGCGTCAACAGCCAAAGCTGGGATGATCCGAAGCCAGGAGCCAAGAGCTTCTCCTGGGTCTCCCACGTGGCTGCAGGGGCCCAATCATTTGGGGCATCCTCTGCTGCTTTCTCAGGCCATCAGCAGGGAGCTGGATTGGAAGCGGAGCAGCTGGGATGGGAACCAGTGCCACGTGGGATGCTCGTGCTGCAAGCAGCAGGTTTCCCCACTACACCGAAGTGCTGGCCTAAGATTTCACATCTTAGGTTAATGTAGTTAGCGTGTAGACGAGGGCTCCCAGGGTGAGCCAGGAGGTAGAGATGGCTGCAATGAAACAGATTCAGGATATAAATCCAGATGGGGTGCTAAGTATGCAAAACAGAGAGTGTTGGATAGAAATACACAGCTTATCTTTCCAAAGTATTCTTCTGTCCCCTGGATGGCTTAGGGCAGGAATCTGTTTAGGCAATGGGTGGGGGTGGGGAGCCTTTATGTATGTCTCCTAACCATGCATAGCAGTCAGTGTTGCTGCAGATGATCATAGAGCAACGGACAAGAAATGAGTTGAGGGAGAGAAGTTTGACCTGGTGAGAAGGCATCTTAGCGGGGGGGGGGAGGGGGGGGCTGAATTCTGGGGTACGATGAGAGGAACATCTCTGAGGCAGAAGTGAGCCATGTGTTTGTACACACTCGGGGATGTCAGCTCAGAAGAAAACAATTCTTCAGCAGGGGAGGAGGGGTTGGACAATCATGGAAAGACCTAGACTTCTGAGCCAAGAAATTTGGACCTGACCCCAAAACCAGTAGGACTTGTAAAAGTTTTTTTTGTTTTTTGCTTTTGAGGAAAATGATACTTTAGGAAAATTAGGGTGGAGGAAGACTATTTAAAAGTAAAATAATTGGGGGCAGGAACCATGGTGCAGCAGGTTAAGCCGCCTGGGATGCCTGCGTCTCATATCTGAGTGCCTGGGATGCTGTCTCATCTCTGCTTCTTTTTTTTTTTTTTTTTTTTTTTTTGACAGGCAGAGTGGACAGTGAGAGAGAGAGACAGAGAGAAAGGTCTTCCTTTGCCATTGGTTCACCCTCCAATGGCTGCCACGGACGGCGCGCTGCGGCCGGCGCACCGCGCTTATCCAATGGCAGGAGCCAGGTGCTAGGTGCTTTTTCCTGGTCTCCCATGGGGTGCAGGGCCCAAGCACTTGGGCCATCCTCCACTGCACTCCCGGGCCACAGCAGAGGGCTGGCCTGGAAGAGGGGCAACCGGGACAGAATCCGGCACCCTGACCGGGACTAGAACCTGGTGTGCCGGCGCCGCAAGGCAGAGTTTTAGCCTGTTGAGCCACGGCGCCGGCCTCATCTCTGCTTCTGATCAAGCTTCATGCTAGGGCACTCCCTGGGAGGCAGCAGGTGATGGCTCAAGTATTTGGGACCCTGCCATCCACATGGGAGATGCGGGTGGAGTTCAGGGTTCCTGGATTGAGCCTGGTTCTGGCTATTGTGGGCATTTGGGAAGTGAATCAGCGGATGGAAGACCTTTCCCTCTCTCTCTCTCCCTCCCTCCCTCTCTCTCTCTCTCTCTCTTTCTCTCTCTCCCCCTCAGATAAATAAATAAATCTTAAAAAATAAGAAAAGATGTATTTATTTACTCTTAAAGGCAGAGTTAGAGAGAGAGAGAGAGAGAGAGAGAGAGAGAGAGAGAGACCTTCCATCCACTGGTTCACTCCCCAAATTGCTGCAACAGCCAAGGCTGGGCCAAGCTGAAGCCAGGAGCCAGGAGCTTCATCTGGGTCTCCCATTTGAGTTCAGGGGCCCAAGGATTTGGGCCATCCTCTGCTGCTTTCCCAGGCTACAGCAGAGAGCTGGATTGGAAGTGGAGCAGCCAGGAATTTGAACCAGTGCCCATAAGGTGATGCAGACAGCGGCTTACCTATCACACTACAATGCCAGCCCTGCCCCAGTTTAAATGATCAGTATGTGGCAGAGCTAGGAATCAGTCCTGTCTCTGCCTCATATCCAAGCCAAAATGCTTAGCTATTACCCGAAACCCTGCAAATAAGCTTTCTTTATAGAAACGTGTTTTTTTTTTAATTTTATTTAATGAACATAAATTTCCAAAGTACAGCTTATGGATTACATTAACTTCCCCCCCCATAACTTCCCTCCCACCCACAACACTCCCCTCTCCCACTCCTTCTCCCCTCCCATTCACATCAAGATTAATTTTCAATTCTCTTTATATACAGAAGATCAATTTAGCATATATTAAGTAAAGATTTCAACAGTTTGCACCCACACAGAAACACAAAGTGTAAAATACTATTTGAGTACTAGTTATAGCATTAATTAAACACCTAAGAATAATTGTGTATTAATCAGAGTTCAACCAATAGTTTTAAGTAGAACATAAAAAATACTAAAAGGGTAAAGTATTAAGTTCTTTTTGTTTGTTTGTTATATAGTTATTTTTATTTAATAAATGTGAATTTACAAAGTGCAACTTTCGTATTGTTGTGGCTTCCCCCCAACCTCCCTCCCTCCCACGGCCCTCCCCTCTCCCTCTCCCTCTCCCATCCCGCCCTTCATCGAGAGAAATGTGTTTTAAATGCTATGTTTGCACTGAACTATGACTGTAAGCTATTACTTGTTTTTGGAGGCATTTTGGTGTTTAGCTGTGGAGATATGGAAGATAAACACTTGCTTTTCTGAAAAACTTGGAGAGATATGGGGTGCATTTTGTGCAATGTCAGAGCTCTGGTGAGTGCATCCCTTGGAGTTTCCTGGTACAACCCTGGCTGTATGGGCATTTGGGGAGTGAACAGCAGATGCAAGCTCTCTCTCCCTCCCTCTGTGTATGTGTGTGTGTGTGTGTGTGTGTGTGTGTTCCCTTCCTGCCACTCTGCCTTTCAAATAAAAGTAAATAAATACACTTAGAAAAAGAGAGAGAACTTCCTTAAACAGAAAGGTCTCCTCGCCCATCCCTCTACATCTCCGAGGCGTGCATGAACTCACTGCTCTCTCTCACTGTTCCCTGGCTGTGACCTGTCACACAGATGACCGCCGAGAACTGTGTGTGTCAGTGGACATGAGAATGCATGGAAAGGTTCTGAAGTCTGTGGACATCTCTTACTTTCATTCGGACAATCCCATTTTAATTATCTGCAGTTTTCTTTCCAGTGGGCACTGCCGCTCAAAGACCTGTAGCACATAAATCAGGACGGCGGAAGAGAAGGACCCCTGAACAGAGTGCAGCTGCTGGGCCGCCTGCCACCACCTGTGGCACCTGCCAAGCCAGAGGGCGCTGGTTCAGGCACTCTATAAATAGTCGCGGATTGAAAGGTGTTGATAAGGTAAAGAAACCGACACTTCTCCAAATGGTGACTGGTAGCCCTGCAGGTCCATCCTTAAGATGACAAGCAAAGGGGTCCAGGACAGTAAGATGCTCTTCCAGATGGTGCTGTGATGGCCACCATGAGGGCGGAGGCTAGAGGAGCAGTCAGACGATGGATCCTTTCCCCAACGTCAGCTTTGACAATGCATTTTCTTCCTTCCTTCCTTCCTTCCTTCCTTCCTTCCTTCCTTCCTTCCTTCCTTCCTTCCTTTCTTCCTTCCTTCCTTCCTTCCTTTCATTTTTTGAAAAACGGTGCCTGTCCACGGCATAGTCTTGCTGTGACCGGGCCTTCAGTTCCCTAAACTTCACCTGATCCACTGCTCCCACCAGCAAAGCAGAGTAGCGAGAGGTGGAGGGGGTCGTGTGACAGGTCTGGGTCAGTGCCCGCAGGTTCGCACGGGGCTTACGAATCCCAGCTCCCAGGCTCTCTCTGCTGTCAGCTCCCATGGAAGAGGGAACTCACTCCAGCTTTCAGCTGCAGGAAGGCCAGGGCTCAGTGCATGGCGAGGTCCTGTGATGCCCGCAGTGTGGACACATTCCTCCCCGGGTCAGCAGCCTTTACTTGGGCAAAGAACCCATGTGACCAGCTGCATGCACTGAGAAATACCAACGGGCATCTTTGCAGGGAAACCAGATGGCTGCAAGCCTGGGGTAAAAATAGCTCATCATACAGCACAGTCCAAACTGGGCATGGTCGCTCAGCTTCTCAGGTTCTGACTTCAACTTGCCACAGAGGTAAAAAAAAAAAAAAATCTTTCACTCAATTGTGGGAAGCTGCTTTGGAAAGAGAGCTTAAAAATACGAATATTCCACCTTTTACCAAATGTATTCAAAACTCATCTTGACTGACATCAGCAAAAGAATGAAAAAGATTTGCAGCTGGGGGAAAGAAAATATTTGTCTTTTTTCTTGTTTGACCATAAGAGACGAGACACTGGCTGACCAGCATAGCAACGCAGTGGAGAACTTCCACATGGACAGGCTAAATGGAAGGGTGTCAGAGAGAGAAAGGAAAGCCTGAGATTTTTTTTTTATGGGTGATTTTTAAAGACCCAAATTCACAGACTTGTCTGTGTTCTGGTTTGTTGATCCCATCACTTATTTCATGGACACCATCCCATCACTTTTCCATTGTTCCAGCAAGTGTTCTGTTTTGGCCGCTGGGTGTGCAGCTTTGCACAGGTGGTCTAGGGACACAGTTAGAACACACGTGCGTCTTCAAGTCGAGAACCAGGTGAAACTTGGATTTGCGAGCGACAGTCTTGAGGCGGGACACGCCAGCGGCCCTTGTGCTCTGACAGCGTGTTCGCGTGCGTGTGCACTGATGGGGTGACACAGAACGGGGGTGACTGCAAGGGTTCCACGGACCAAAAATAGCTGAGATAATGATGCCTTACAAGAGACAAGAAAAGAAATGGCATTTAGCACGGGGTTCCCCCAGTCCACTGAGCTGGGGAATGAGAAAATGCTTTTGTATCTTTCAGTTGTAGAAATTGATTCAGTCTTCAATCCACATTCAATCAGCAAAGAAGTTCTTGTTCTCATGGACAAAGTTGTTCTGTCCTGAGAATCATGAATACTTTTCTTATTTTGATTCAATCTTCTAGTTCTTCATTAATATCATAAAGTCTTGGTGGATGGCTAACACAAAACTTCAGCCTTTGGATTGAATTTTGAATTTTGAAAGAAAAAAATGAATTAAAATCGAATCTATTTAGAACTGACTTTTACCTACATGCATAGGTGCAGTGTTCAAATTCACATTTAAAAGGCAGAGTGACAGAGAAAGAGAGAGATAGAGAAAGATCTTCCATCCACTCGTTCATTCTCCAAATGCCTGCAACACCCAGCACTGGGCCGGGATGAAGCCAACAGCCAGGAGCTTCCTCTGGGTCTCCCACATGGGAGGCAGGCACCCAAGCACTTGGGTCATCTTTCGCTGCTTTCACAGGTGCACTAGCAGGGAGCTGGATCAGAAGAGCAGCTAGGACTCAAACGTGCTCAGATGTGGGAAACCAGTGGCACAGGCAACAGCCTAACCCTCTGCCTCAGCAGTGGCCTGAAATTCATAAATTTCAGGAATAAACTATGATAGAAATCTGAGCTTTTCTGCTCATAGTTCAGACCAAAAAAAATGCATCTGCCTTGAGACTTTTCCCTACAAGCGACCACTTTTTGATTAACAGTTGATTTCTGGTGCACAGTGGCCAGAAAGTCTAACCTTTTCCTGACCTCAGACTGCAGCAACACTCACAAATGCCACTTTCCCTGCTCACACAGGGGTGTGCAGAAAGAGGTCATCTCCCCTGTCTTCCCAAGTGCTGGGGCAGAAGTACAACGCCCACTCCAGGCCATGTGCAAGGACAAGGTCCTGGTGACTCGGCGACGCTACAAAGACCAGCAAACCAGCAAGGTAGCTCAGGGGCACAGAGACGGACGCCATGTACGTGGAGCAGGTGCAGCAAGAGAAAGTTCAGGGCCCAACCATCTGGCTGGACACTCACCTGAACAAGGAGGTCGCCGCCTGGCTGCAGCTGGACAAGGCTGGGAAGCAGTTCTTGAGTGCAGAACCAGGGTGGGCACTCGTGCTGGGAAGGAGAGAAGCACAGATGAGGGAGAAGTCACGGAGCGCACGCAGGACTGAATGAAAACCCGTGTGCAGCCAGGGCTTCATGGCAGCTTTTGAGCCTGGAAGTGTGTGTTTGCCGCCGCTTCTCAGGGCGGCTCAGAGCACTCGCTGTCCCTGCTGCTTTGTTACTGCTGTGCAGCTCTGGGAATCCACCTCCACAATTCTTAATGAATGATTTCGTGAATCAAATTCAGGGATGTTTCCAAATTACAACAAGAATAAGTGGATCTCTTTTCCAAAGAGATAAACTTCATATTCCTGATCTCACTTTTCTGCCTCAGAGAGGAAAGGCTGATGTACTTTTCTGCTATATTAGAAAGACTTTACTGGCCTGAAGTGCCGGCATCCCATATGGGCACTGGTTCATGCCCCGGCTGCTCCACTTCCCATCCAGCTCTCTGCTATGGCCTGGGAAAGCAGTAGAAGATGGCCCAAGTCCTTGGGCCGCTGTACCCACATGGGAGACCCAAAAGAAGCTCCTTGCCCCTGGCTTCAGATCGGCACAGCTCCGGCCGTTGCGGCCATCTGGGGAATGAACCATCAAATGGAAGACCTCTCTCTCTCTCTCTCTCTCTCTCTCTGCCTCTCCTCTCCCTGTGTAACTCTGACTCTCAAATAAATAAATAAATCTTTAAACCACAGTTATAGATATATTGACCTATGTTCTCTTCCAATACCTGGTAGTTATATTTTTAGCATTGCTATTTTCTATGTCAAAATATCATGTGACACTGATTTGAAATACCTTTACCATAGACTAAATTTTTATATATACCAGCCTCACTATTCTGTGCCATTACTATATCTGTTTTAATTGCTTCATTGTTTTAGCCATTATAGCTTTTTTTATTGCCATGCTGTTTTTACCTTTGTTGTATATTTTATACATTTTGTATTTATTTTCCTTCATATAACATGTACTTGGGGCTGGCACTGTGGCACAGCAGGTTAGCACCCTGGCCTGAAGCACCGGCATCCCATATGGGCGCTGGTTCTAGTCCCGGCTGCTCCACTTCTGATCCAGCTCTCTGCTATGGCTTGGGAAAGCAGTAGAGGATGGCCCAGGTTCTTGGGCCCCTGCACCCACATGGGAGACCCGGAAGAGGATCCTGGATCCTGGCTTTGGATCGGCATAGCTCCAGCCATTGCAGCCAATTGAGGAGTGAACCAGCAGATAGAAGATCTCTCTCTCTCTCTCTCTCTCTCTCTCTCTCTCTCTCTGCCTCTCCTTCTCTCTCTGTGTAACTCTGACTTTCTAATAAATAAATAAAATTTAAAAATAATAATAATTTAAAAAATTAACATGTACCGTAGGGGTTGGTGGTGTGGCGTGGTGGGTGAAGCACAGCTTATGAGGCTGCCATCTCCTATCTGAGTGCAGGTTTGAGTCCCAGCTGCTCCGCTTCCTTTACAGATCCCTACTGATGTACCTGGGAAGGCAACAGATGATGGCTCAAGTTCTTAGACGCCTGCCACCCGGGTAGGAGACCTGGATGGAGTTCCTCACTCCTGGCTCTGGCCTGGCCCAGACCTGGCTGTTGCAGGCATTTGGGGAGTGAACCAGCAGTTGGAAGAAATTAGTCTCTCTCTCTCCCTTTCTCCCTGTCACTCTACCTTTCAAATAAACACAGTTTTTTTTTTGAATGTACTATAAAAGGTACTGCTTTGTTCTATTGTTTTCCAGAAAATCCAGGCTATTTTTTGAAGCTCAAGTCACCCTGCCTGCTTCCTCTCCTCTGATTGGAACATCTTTGTTGATTTATTTATTAACTAAAAGACTATTATTACTTCAAATCATTGCTTACTCTAAAACAAAAACAAATTCAATATTCCTGGAATACTGCCTTACTAGTTCCTAAAGATTATGCACTTTTTAAAAAGATTTATTTATTGGCTGGCGCCGTGGCTCAATAGGCTAATCCTCCACCTGCAGCACCGGCACACCGGGTTCTAGTCCCGGTCGGGGCACCGGATTCTGTCCCGGTTGCCCCTCTTCCAGTCCAGCTCTCTGCTATGGCCTGGGAGTGTAGTGGAGGATGGCCCAAGTGCTTGGGCCCTGCACCCCATGGGAGACCAGGAGAAGCATCTGGCTCCTGGCTTTGGATCAGCGCGGTGCACCGACCACAGCGAACCGGCCACGGCAGCCGTTGGAGGGTGAACCAACAGTAAAAAGGAAGACCTTTCTCTCTGTTTCTCTCTCTCACTGTCCACTCTGCCTGTCAAAAAAAAAAAAAGATTTATTTATTTTAAAGGCAGAGTTACAGAGATAGATCTTCCACCTACTGGTTCCCCAAAATGGCAGCAAGAGGCCAGTGCTGGACCAGGCTGAAGCCAGGAGTCTGGAACTCCACCTGGTTCTCCCATGGTGATGACAGAGCCCAAGCACTTGGGCCACTTTCCTCTGTCTTCCCAGGAACATTAGAAGGGAGCTGGACTGGAAGTGGAACAGCCAGGACTCGAACCGGTGCTCATACAGGATGCCAGCATCACAGGTGAAGATTTAACCTGCTGCGCCACAAAGCCAGCCCCGATTTTGTGGTTCTGGTTTGTGGGTGACTGAGTGAATGCTGTGTCTCTTCCTTGATGTTTTCATTGTGTATTTTATTTAGAAAGCAATGATTTTTGCGTGTTATCTTAGAAGCCAACTGCTTTACTAATGCTTTTGACATTTCTATCAGTTCCTCAGTTGAGAAACTTTTCCTCAATAAAGCAAAATTGAGTATCACTTGTAATTTAAATTAAACTATCAAAACGTAAATCTGAAATGAGGTTCTTCTATAGCTGAAGATAGACACACATTTCTGTAAGCCTTACTCGCGTACAGTGATATAGGGCGGCATTTTTGGCACAGTGGGATGCCCTCCTGCCCTATCAGTGTGCCTGGGATTGAGTCCTGTCTGTGCTTCCAACTGCAGCTTCCTAATAATGCACACTGGGGAGGCGGCAGGTGATGGCCCCTGCCACCCACAGTGGAGACCTGGATGGAGCTCCTGGCTCCTGGCTGTTACAGGCATTTGGAAAGTGAACCAGCGGGCAGAAGACCTCTCTCCTAGCTCTCTCTCTCTCTGCCTTTCAACATTTTATAAGATACTTTACCACTCTCATCTTGTCCAGTAGGAGCAGTACAAATATGAAGGCGTGGAGGCCACTCCCAGCTCCTCAGCTAAATCTGTTTGATTGTGAGCACTTTTTTCCTCTTCTCTTTGTTATGAATTTCCATTTTTGCTCAGGGCAAAGACTGCCTTTTCCCTCCTTCTTTGAGGGGATGTGAGGAGGAAGGAGACTGTGAAGGGAGATACTCTTCCTCGCTCACCAGTGGAGATACCACATAGCATCTACCAAACACGTTTCTGCTAATAGTCACCAACAAGAACACGTCTTGCCGAGTGTCAGGACTGGCAACAGTGCGGTAGCTTGTTACTGTGCTAGCCTTTCTGTACGCCACAACTTCGACTGTGGAACAGATTTTCAAATGAGTTGGAGGCACTGGAGGATGATTCAGTGGCAGAAACCGGGAGAGAGCGTCAGCGACGTGGCTTTTCCTCTTGGGACAGTCCTGGCCCTGCAGGATGGGGTGGCTGGACTCAAGCCGAAAGCCATCATCGTGCTGGTTTGGGGGTCAGAGATGACACATGGGGTTGCTTGGGCAGCTGGATAGTGAGGGTGGAGATCCTGCAGTAGATCCAATTGTGGATCCTGCAATAGATCCAAATGTGGATCTCAACTCTCCAAATCCTCTACTGACTTGATTTGTTCATACTTGGGGCGGACTCCAAGGAGCCGGGCAGGGATCTGTATCTGGTAAAGAGCTCCCATGGATTACAGCTGCTGCTACCACAGAGCAAACAAAGCTGCGATTCGGAAACCTGTAAGTTAGAAGTGTTCGGTAAACACATCAGAGTCTCTTTGCAATCCAAGGGCCTCATTTTACAAGCAAAAACTATGTTCCAGGACTAAGGGGTTAACTCCAGGATTAAGGGTAAAACCAAAATAGACCTTTTCCTAAAACCAGGTAGCACCAGGCTTCCACAAATGGATCAGCAATGACTTATCTGATTGTTGAAACTCAAGTCAGTATTCTTCAAGAAATATAAGCGATTCCAAAGTGTCTAGAATGTATCAGTCACATTGTCTTATATACAATAAAACATTACTATGAAGATAGAGAAACAGGGATATGTAACCCACAAGTAAAAGAAAAACCAGCCAACAGAAATATATTCTGAGGTGACCCAAGGGTTGTAATTAGCAGATATGAACACTGAAGCAGCTAATAAAGATACAAACATGTTCAAGAGATTAAAGGGAAAGTTGGTCATAAAAGGTGAACAGATAGGAAAAATCTTAGTAGCAGAAAGGAAGCTATTTAAGGAAAAATCAGGTGGAAAATTTAGAGCCAACAAGTTTAACATCTAAAATTTAAAAAAACCCTGGATGGCCTTCACAGTATAAAGGTAGAAAAAAGAGCCTGTAAATTTGAACACAAACAGAAATTATCCATTCTGGAAAAAAATAGAAAATATTAGAAAAACAAACAGAAAAAATGAGGGGTGAGGGCAAAGACCCAGGGAAGTTGAGGGAAAAGACAGAGATGCATGGCTTGTGAGGACTCCACTTAAACACAGGATCTGAGCAACCAAGTTTATAGACTCCCCAACTGGCAAACTACCTCCCACACTGTCAATCAGCTCTCATAGAGCTGTGTCCAAAAGACACATCCTGGACGGATGGCTTAATTTAGGCCGTCTCTTCACTTCCCTCCCCATCTGAACTCAACCCTGCATCTTGCACGTTGTAACTGAAACTATCATGAATGAAAGGCACAGTGCCATGGAAGCACAGATAATTTTTTACAGAGGTGGCTTCAGGTTTTATCAATAAAACTATACTTCCCCAACAAATAGGGCATCCCATTTTTTTTTTTTTAAATTAAGGGATGACTCTGAAGGAAAAAGAAACATGGGGAATTGAGAGTGCTGCTTAGCAAGTGGCCCAAGTCGCTGAGCACAGGTTCAGTGTAAAGCAGCAGGGACACAGAGGCCAGCGAGAAGAGGACAGCCAGGGCTTAGGAAAGTGGAGATTTCAAGAAGACGAGAGAGCAGAGATGGCTGGGATGAGGAAGTGAAGGACCTAGGGGAGAAAGGTGTGGCTGCAAGACACCAAGGTTTGAGAGGTGGTGTCCTTGCAGGGAGTGGCAAGGTGCAGTCTGTCCCAGCCCTCGTCCCTTCAAACCAGACCACACGTCCAGGCAGACACAGGGCCATGGGCTTTGGTCCTTCACTTTCCCCAAAACCAAACTCTTTCAGATTTCATTTTATTTCTTTGAGAGGCAGATGGACACACACACACACACACAAATTCTTCCAGCCACGGGTTCACTCCTCAAATGCCAGGGCTGGACCAGTGGAAGCCAGGAGCTTAGAAATCCATCCAGGTCTCTCAGGTGGGCAGCAGGAACCCAAGTACCTGAGCCATCAGGGTGCACATAAGCAGAAAGCTGGTCTAGGAAGCAGAGCCAGGACTTGAACACAGATACTTCAGTATGGGATGCAGGTGTCCCAGGTAAGGTCTTAACCACTCGGCCAAACACCTACCCCCATCACCAGGCTCACGACTCCCCATCCTAGCCAGGGGTAGCTCCATTGGCCTACTCATGACTTAACAGAAACCTGGGAGTCATTTGTGCTTCCTCCTTCTCCCTCACCCCCACAGTCAACCCAGCAGGAACCATGCCTCTTCCCTCTTGTCTGCCATCACTCTCCTCTGGGCTGCCACCGTCCCTCTCTCTGGAGTTGTACGAATGGCTCCTCCTGTGCTTTCTCTGCTCCCCACTCTTGTCTGCCTTCCCCTCTCTCCACGCATTAACCACAGATCTCACTTCCCTGCTTACCATGACAGCGCCCATCACACCCCAAAGCAAAATCTGCATTTTTCACTGCCCAGCTAGCACTGTCTCTGTGTCTCCCATCTCCTCTCTTACAAGTCTTCACCTTGTCTATCGTATTCCATCTACACCAAAATGCTGTGGACTAAGATGTTATGGAGACCCCTTCCTCTTCCCCCTGGGAGCCTTTACAGATGAGGTACTCTGTCCTGTGGGGGTGATCTTCCCCCACTTTTCTCACAGGGCAGACTCCTCCTCTTCCTGTTCTCAGCTTGGATCGCTACTTCCTTGGGCAGGTCTTCCTCACCCTCCATGTCTGAAGCTGACCTCCCTGTGAGTCTCCAATACAGCCTACTAGTCACTGGGTAGCACAGAGGACAGTTTGAAGTCCTGTGTTCACTGGAAGTTCAGTGAGCACTCAGGATGCAGCACAGAGTAGGTGCTCAACAAGCACCTGATAAAGGACTGAAGCTCAGTTAGGTCTTCTGCCACTTCCCTGCCCGTGGCTCCTCACTGAGTGGACCCTGCCTTTGGTGGCTTTCTCCCTCCTCTTCCTCCCTACGCTCTGAGGGGAGCGGCCTCCCATAAGTGAGATAGCACTTCAACCTTTCATAGGAAATGGAAAGATGAGTTTATTTTGGTGCAAAAAATGTTTTAAAGATTTATTTTTATTTATTTGAAAGACAGAGTTACAGAGTGAGGTAGAGACAGAGAGAGGTCTTCCATCTGCTGGTTCCCTCCCCAGATGGCCACAATGGCCAGAGCTGCGCCGATCCAAAGCCAGGAGCTTCCTCCGGGTCTCCCATGTGGGTGCAGGGAACCAAGCACTAGGGCCATCTTCTACTGCTTTTCCAGGCCGTAGCAGAGAGCTGGATCAAAAGAGGAGCATCTGGGACTAGAACTGACACCCATATGGGATGCCGGTGCTTTAGGCCAGAGCTTTAACCCACTGTGCCACAATGCTGGCTCCAGTGCAAAAAATTTTGAAATCCTTGCATACAAAGCATCTTCAAAATATTCATGGAAGAGATGTATTATATGTGGATTTCAAAATATTTGTGTACTAAGAAAAACCTCTTTTAGTCCTATTCTTGTTTTTTTTTTTTTTTTGTAATGACTTAATTATTTGAAAGAGTTACAGAGAGAGAGAGAGAGAGAGAGAGAGAGAGAGAGGTATTTCATCGGCTGGTTCGCTCCCCAATTGGTCACAACGGCTAGAGTTTGTGCCCATCCAAAGCCAAGAGCCAGGAGCTTCTTCCAGGTCTCCCACATGGGAGCAGGGGCCCAAGGACTTGGAGCATCTTCTACTGCTTTCCCAGGCCACAGCAGAGAGCTGGATTGGAAGTGGAGCAGCCTGGACTAGAACAGACACCCATATGGGATGCTGGTGCTTCAGGCCAGGGCATTAACCTGCTGTGCCACAGCGCCAGCCCCCTATTCTTGTTTAATTAATTGAAGTTTTTAGTCTATATTTGAAAGGCAGAGCAATGGGGTGGGGCAGAAAGACAGAGACAGAGAGACAGAAAGAGAGAAATCTTCCATCTGCTGCTTCTATCCATTTCCCAAATGGGTGCAATAACTAGGTCTGGGCCAGGCCAAAGCCAGGAGCCAAAAAACTCCATCTGGGTCTCCCACACGGATGGCAGGGGCCCAAGGACTTGAGCCATCTTATGTTGCCTTCCCAAGTGCATTAGCAGGGAGCTGGATCAGAAGTGGATCACCCAGGACTCGAACTGGCACTCTGATAAGGGATGCCACAAGCAGTGGCTTAATTCACTGTGCCACAATGCTGGTGCCCAGATCTGTTTTCCCATTAACTGTACCATCATACAGCTCTAAGGGCAAGTTCCTACATAAAATGCAAGAGAGACTCTAGGAACTACTTAAAATAACTTCAAATAAATTATAACATGAATTGTAAAGCAATAACTATGCACTCAATCTCATTGTACAATATTTAGCTCCAATACTTGGTCTCACTTACTTATATTTTAGCCAGTCAGCTTGCAATGGAAATTTTAATACAAGCTAAAGAGGATATTTAGAAAAGTAATTTTAATTTGTATGTATTTATTTTGTTTTTTGTTTTTGGAAAGGCAGAGAGACAGAGAGATATGGGGGATGGCAAGTGGAGAGAGAGAAGGGGGGAGGGAGGGAGAGAATACCTTCCATCTGGTGGCTGTCTTCCCAAATGCCTACAACAGCTGTGGCTGGGCCAGGCCAGAGCCAGGAGCCCAGAGCTCATCTAGCTCTCCCACATGGACAGCAAGGACCCAGATACTTGAGTCATCACCTGCTGTCTCCCAGGCCACCGCACATTAACAGGAAGCTGAAATTGCAATGGAGCCAGATCTCAAATCCAGATGCTTGGATATGGGACGTGGGCATCCCAAGCAGTGTCATAACTGCCAGGCCAAATGCTCGCTTCTATAGGGTTTTTAAAAAATATTATCTTTATTAGAAAATGAGAACTTTTATTCTCACATTTCCTCTCTTGGGATTGCTAAAGTCATAGGTGCTAATTCCAGGTTTTCGACATTGAGAAGTGATACGTTCCACCCTATAGTGTACAAGGGGATGTGGTGCCGCTAAGTCGCAGCTCAGTGAGCAGGCGCCTGCTCTGTTTATGCAGCTGCAGTCCTGGTGTGGGTTACTCCACCTGCCCTCTCCCCTGGTCCCTCCTCCAACCACCAGAAGTCGCTGGGGAGGTTTTATTCTTGCAGAAATGGAGATCTTTGCTTCACTAACAATACACTTTAAGGAACCCGGCTAGTAACTGAGACAAATGCATTGTCAGTTGTCAAGCGTGTGTGTGTGTGTGTGTGTGTGTGTGTGTGTGTGTAGTGAATGATTTGCAAAAGGCTTATCTTGGATGTGGTGTTTCTATTTCCCAGCCGTCTCCCTTAGTGATCGCCTAACTATATTCCGCCCTCACTCCGTTTAAGTAATAAATGGCACAAATTAAAGCTGAAAGGGTGTGATTTACAATTTTTTGAAGCATGGAAGTTTTAAAGTTACTGTTTCACAGTTAGCAGTTTATATGCATTTTATGATCTTAATGGTGATTTAGAATATGAGTAGTATAAGCTGTTGGAAACTCTTACAGCCAGAGAGGTGGGTGTTCTATGGGATGGTGAAGCTGTCATCTTGGACGCCTGCATCCCTTATCAGAGTGCCTGGGTTTGAGTCATGATGGGCTCCTGGTTCCAGCTTCCTGCTAACACACCCTGGGAGGCAGCAGGTGATGGCTCAAATAATCCCTGCTACCCACGTGGGCAAACCAGATGAATCCCCAGGTCCTGATTTTGCCTGACTCAGCCTTGGCTGTTGTGGGGATAGGGGGAGTGAATCAGTGGGTGGGAAATCTCTCTCTCTCTCTCTCCCCCTACCCCACATTTCTAAAATAAATAACAATAGATAAATTTAAAAAAATTATAGCTGGAAAAGCTTGTCCCATTCTTTGTGTATGTGTGTGTACAAAATCAATTATATTTTTAAAATGTGGTACATATTTTGCAGTATGTCACCACACTTAACTCTCGCAGAACTCTGCAGAGTAGATACTACATCTGCTTTGTATGCAGAGGAAACAGAGGGGATAAGGAGCACGCCGAGTGTCCAACAGCTGACACTCACATTGAGTTGGACACATCTTGTCCAGGCTGCAGTCTTTCGTTATGACACTGTGAGATCCACCTGGTTGAACAAAATGTGTTGAAATGCTAGCATTCTGGAATGCCCTGTTCAGATTCCTGAGTTCTGTAATTACAGGGGCCATAAATTTTCAGCTGAAATAAAACACTCAAATAACAGGAAAAGGTTGCAGGCAGTTCTGTGATGTTCCATTAGGCAACATCACACACTGGTGAAACTGTAATAACACAGGAAATAATGTAACTGAAGTCTGCTCAAAACTTGGCAGTGCAAATAATTTTAATCTCATTTCTTAGAATGTTAATTTTGTTCCAAAGGTTTTTTTGAAGAAACAGTTTGCATTTGACGAGAGGCATGGGTGGACACATTTTTCAGTGAGAACAAGTGTAATGTGGCTGGGATTAATACTTAGATCTGGAAACAGAAGAAATGTAGAGCATTCTCACAAACATCTAAACTGTTATGTACAAGTGATATTTGGGCTGAGAGAAATTTTATGTTAGGTGAGGAGTGGGGCATGAGAAGGCAAGAGACAGGCTTGGAGGAGAGAATCAATGAGGTGGGGAAAAAAGAAGTAAAAGAGAGAATTCCTAAGATAGAGTTTTAAAACAACTTAAGGAGAGGAATTAACACTGAATGTGCTAAAGCAAAATATTGAACCTTCAGTAAAACTTAATCCAGACTTATAAAAAGGACCCATCCATAGACAACCCCCCTGCTGCCTCCAGTGAACAGTCAACCCACACAGCAGCTCAGCCCTGGGGGAGAAGGTGGCTCCAGGGTCTGATCACAGCAGCTGTTTCATCTCTCTCTCTCTCTCTTTTTTTTCATTGCCAAGTGACAGTTTCACCTCCTTGCTCTCTTCCATTTCCCCCAGTGTTCAGGTTTATTTGTTTTGATGCAAATGATTTTCTACCTTACAACACATATACACTGATGGGGGTTAAAATGTTCTGTGGAATTGTATATTTAAATTTTTTCCTTTCTGGACCTCTACTTCTAAACCGTATTTTTTTTAACTTTATAAGTGTGGTTTTTTTTTTTTTTTCCAAATGATTGGGTTTTGGTTCAAGATGACAGATCAAGCGCATACATTCTTTCCCTTCCAAATGCCTGTTGCAATGAGATAAAATGTGTTTTAAAATTACATTCATTGCCTATTGTTGTATAACAAATAACTCCAAAACTTGGGGTTTAACATAACATATTTTGAATCTCAGTTGTAAGGGAGAGGGGTCAGAAATTAGGGAGCAGATTAGTTAAAATTGTCTGGTTTAGGGTGGCTCCCAAGGTTGCAATCTCAATGTAGGCTGGCGGGCAGGTGTGCGGTGCAGCTGTTAAGATGCCTGCGGGCCGCCCGCATCCCACACTGGAGTGCCTGGGTTCCAGTCCCTGCTTGGCTCCTGATTCCAGCTCCCTGCCAATGCAAACCCCAAGAGGCAGCAGTGATAGCCCAAGCAGCTGGGTCCCTGCTGCCCACGTGGGAGCCCCTGGTTGAGTTCCTAGCACCTAGCTTCAGTCTGGCTCATTCCTTGCCTTTGTGGACATCTGGAGAGTGAACCAGCAGATGGGAAATCCCTCTCTCTCTCTCTCTCTCCCATTTAAATAAAAATAAATAAATAAACATTCACAAAGCTGTCGATGGGGGCAGCAGTCATCTGAAGCTTTGGCTGGGCTCCAGGTCTCCATGTCCCCATCAAGCTTCCGTGGCTGTGGGCAGGGTGGTGGTGACCGCTGCCAGACCGGCACCTGGCACACAAAGCGGGTGTTTGATGAACATGTACTGTTGGACTGAACATGTCTTCCCTAAAGCACTGGATGCACGTCTCTTTCCTGCACATAGTGTTGGGGCCACTTTCCCTGACTGCTTCTAGGGCTGTTCACTTCCTATTAATTTTCAAAAAACATTATTTATTTGAGAGGGAGAGAGAAAGAAAGAGAGAAGGAGGAGAGAGAAAGAGAATCTTCGACTTACTTGTTCAATACCCAAATGCCCATTGTAATGGCCCAGAGCTGGGCCAGGCCACAACCAGGAGCAGGCAGCCAGGTGTGCGGGGAGATCTGTGGAGAGCAGTGGTTGGACTGGGATGCACTTGAGGAGGAGAGAAAAGAACATCAGTTCCTACATGAGCTCCCACCTCTCCCCTGTCAGCACGGCTGTTACCCAAATGACAGAGGGCGACAAATGCTGACAAGGAAATGGACAGTGGAGAACTTTTTAAATTTTTATTTATTTTTTATTTGACAGGTAGAGTTATAGACCGTGAGAGACAGAGAGAAAGGTCTTCCTTCCGTTGGTTCACCCTCCAAATGGCTGCTACAGCTGGCGCTGCACCGATCCAAAGCCAGGAGCCAGGTACTTCTTCCCGGTCTCCCATGTGGGTACAGGGTCCAAGCACTTGGGCCATCCTTCACTGCCCTCCTGGGCCACAGCAGAGAGCTTGACTGGAAGAGGAGCAACCAGGACTAGAACCCAGTGCTCCTATGGGATGCCGGCGCCACAAGCAGAGAATTAACCAAGTGAGCCATGGCACTGACCCCGGAACTTTCTTTTTATAAAGATTTATTTATTTTATTTGAAAGAGTTACACACAGAGAGAAGGACAGGCAGAGAGAGAAAGAGACAGAAAAAGAGAGAGGTCTTCCTTCCAATGGTTCAATCCCTAGTTGGCCACAACGGCCGGAGCTGCACTAATCTGAAGCCAGGAGAGTCTTCCAGGTCTCCTGTGTGGGTGCAAAGGGCCCAAGGACTTGGGCCATCCTCTACTGCTTTCACAGGCCATAGCAGAGAGCGGGATTGGAAGTGGAGCAGCCGGGACTCGAACCGGCACCCATAAGTGATGCAGACACTGCAGGCAGTGGCTTTACCCGCTACGCCACAGCATTGGCCCCAACGGGGAACATTTATATGCTGTTGGTTGGAATGTAAGTTAGTGCAGCCACTGTGGAAAACAGGGTGGAGATTTCTTTAAGAACTAGAACTAGACTTGCCCTGTGCTCCAGTAAGCCCACTACTGGGCTCAAAAGACTTGAACACAGTGAAGCAAAGAGATAGCTGCACCACCATGTTCACAGCAGCACTGTTCACAGCAGCCAAAATGTGGAACCAACCCAGGTGTCCATCATCAGATGAATGGATAGGGGCCGGTGCTGTGGTATATGGGGTAAAGCTGCCACCTGCTATGCTGGCATCCTGTATGGGCGCCAGTTCAAGACTGGGCTGCTCCACTTCCGATCCAGCTCTCTGTTATGGCCTGGGAAAGCAGTGGAAGTGCTTGGGCCCCTGAACCCACGTGGGAGACCCAGAAGAAGCTCTTGGCTTTGGATCAGCACAGCTCCAGCTATTGCAGCCAACTGGGGAGTGAACCAATGGATGGGAGATCTCTCTCTCTCTCTCTCTCCTTCTCTTGCTTTCTGTGTGTAACTCTGACTTTCAAATAAATAATACAAATAAAATCTTATAAAAACAGGTGAATGGATAGAGAAAATGTGATATTTGTACATAATGGAATATTATTCATCTGTAAAGAAGAGTGAAATTCTATCATTTGTGGAAAAATGTTTGCAACTGGAGGGCATTATGTTGAGTGACATAAGCTGGACCCAGAAAGACAAACAACACATGTTCTCCCTCATATGTGGGAGCTAATTTTTTTAAATCAAATAAAAACAGAAAGAAAGAAATGCCCGTGTGTACCTGCTAGGCTGCAAGTACAGCTGAAGTGACACCCTGACTGACAGGAGGGACTGCATTTTAGAGCACCCGAGACTCCACCTTGAGAAAGCACCCCCCACCGTGAGACTATGGTCTGAGACTAACTAGGGTCTAAAACTAACACCATAACAGTGCACTGCATCCTGCTTGGCAAAACACAGAAATCCTCTAGCATGATCGCTCAAGCTTAAGACAGAGAGGCTGTGCCTGGGTTAACATTATGATTGTAATTGGTCTATGTCCCACATATGATTTAGGTCGGTACCTGGACTAATGTCAAGACTGTAATTGGTATTATCAAGACTGCAATTGATATTAGTTTCGCGTATGCTTTTAGGTCAGCTTGACCCTAGCAACCATGCATTTCCACTCCCCTCCTTGTGGTTTTTGCCTTTATAAACCTGTTGCTTTGAGCTTTGGAATTGAGAGTTCTTTAGGGCACGAGCCTGTTCTCCACTTCTGGCAAATAAAGGAGTGTCAAATTTTATCAATATGTGGTTCTCTTCTGTATTTGCTCAGGCACAATGCAGCGTTTTGTCACTTTGTTTTAAATCTCTGTCAAACAAATTGTTAAGAATTATATACTACGGTTGTTTTAATGATTTTATGACCTTTTAGAGTGTACTTATATGAGTGAGGTTGAGCACGTTTTCATTTGATTATTGTTCACAGCCCTCACCTATTTTCCTACTGGACTATAGGGTCTTTTTACTTTTTATTTGTTGATCTCTTTACTTAATGGAGCATTAAGCCTTTGACAATGTAAATTAAAGATATGCTGTCTCAAAAAGAAAAAAAAGATTAGATATTAAAAAACAAAACAAATAAAAGAAGAGGCACACATGAAAAAAGAACAAAAATTCACAACAGCAACCAGAGCTGTTTATATAAAAACTTCTTGGGACCTGCATTGTGGCACAGGGGGGTTAAGCCACCACCTATGATGCCATCATCTGCACTTCTGAACAGCTCTCTGCTAAATGTGCCTGGGAAAGCAGTAGAAGGTGGCCCAAGTACTTGGACCCTAGCACCCATGTGGGAGATCTCGATAAAGCTCCTGGCTCCTGGCTTTGTCCTGTGCTAGCCTAGGCTGTTGTGGCCACTTGGGAAGTGAACCAGCAAATGGAAGATTCTCTCTCTCTCTCTCTCTCTCCCTCTCTCTCTGTAACTCTGCCTTTCAAATAAATAAATCTCAAACAAAAAAAAGTTCATGAAAAAATAGAATTAACTTTACCATTTGGGGCAGTGTGTGAGATCCCAGTGGAAAGAACAGGCCATCAAAGAAGGAGGTACCTTTCTCTGAAGGGAGAAAAGAACTTCCACTTTGACTATGGCCTTGTCTAAATAAGATCAGAGTTGGTGAACTCAAAAGGCTTCCAGCCTTGGCAACTCATGACAAGAGCCTCGGGTGATTACTGATGCCATAAACAAGAGTGTCAAATTGTTAAGTCAACAACAGGAGTCAATGTGCACTTACTCCCTATGTAGGATCTCTGTCCTTAATGTGTTGTACAATGTGAATTAATGCTATAACTAGTACTGAAACAGTACTTTACACTTTGTGTTTCTGTGTAGGTGCAAACAGTTGAAATCTTTACTAAATATACACTAAATTGATCTTCTGTATATAAAGATAATTGAAAATGAATCTTGATGTGAATGGAATGGGAGAGGGAGTGGGAGATGGGAGGGTTGCGGGTGGGAGGGAAGTTATGGGGGGCAAACCATTGTAATCCAAAAGCTGTACTTTGGAAATTTATATTTATTAAATAAAAGTTAAAAAAATAAACTCCAAAAAAAGAAAAAAATAGAATTAAAAGATAAATTTATTTTTTAAAAAAGGGAGGAGTTTATTTTAAGAGAAGACATGAATAAATGAAGAGACATGCTGCATTCCTGCATATGCATGTTAATAATAACATTAATATTTCCAAAAGTCCACATTCTTTCCCCAGGTAATCTAGACGGTCTTTGCAAACCTCAATGAAAATCCTAACGGGATCTGATGTGTGTGTCACCCAGCTGATTCTGAGGGTCACTGACAGGGCCCGCTGCGCTCATGATTTCTAAGAGGACTGCTCTTCCACACATAGACACGTTCCCAGGTGATTGAGATGGCGAGATCTCGTGCACGAATGAGCAAGTGTGTGGATGAGACCGAGAGTCATCGTGCTTCACGTGCTACAGAAATGCTGTGGTTCATGGAAAAAGAGAAAACTCAACAGCAGTGGAGAAGAGAAGGCGCCATAAACGGTGTTCAGAGAATTGGTTTACATGTGTAACAAACGCTCAAACGACCATCTCCCCCTGAAATGACGTCCAATCATTCACGTCCGACTTGTATTCTTTTCTTTATTTGTGGATCTTCTAATTTAATAACAAGATAAAAACTTCCTGTTTCACAACACACAAAAGCATCAGTTCCAGATATCTTAAAAAAGTAAATGTTAAAGAAAGAAATGACTTTAAGGAAACACAGGAAGCTATTTTTGTAACCTTGTTGTGGTAAAAGGTTTCCTTAGCAAACCGCAAAACCCAAGAGCAGTGAAGAAAATTATGGGCAGATTCTTTTTTTTTTTTTTTTTTTTACAGGCAGAGTGGACAGTGAGAGAGAGAGACAGAGAGAAAGGTCTTCCTTTTGCCGTTGGTTCACCCTCCAATGGCCGCCGCGGTCGGCGCGCTGCGGCCGGCGCACCGCGCTTGTCCGATGGCAGGAGCCAGGAGCCAGGTGCTTTTCCTGGTCTCCCCATGGGGTGCAGGGCCCAAGCACCTGGGCCATCCTCCACTGCACTCCCGGGCCACAGCAGAAGGCTGGCCTGGAAGAGGGGCAACCGGGACAGAATCCGGCGCCCCGACCGGGACTAGAACCTGGTGTGCCGGCGCCGCAAGGCGGAGGATTAGCCTGTTGAGCCACGGCGCCGGCCGGCAGATTCTTAAAAAAACTTACAACTTTTGCATGTCAGGGGGATCTGTGACTCAAGGTAAAAGTTAGCTACAGAACTGAAGGGAAATATTTGCTATACCTATTGTTATAAAAAGATATATATTGATATATCAAGAGCCACCGTAAGGCAATAACATAATCAAGTCAATTAGAATTAAAATTGGGGGTAGGCCAGTGATATGGTGACATCAGCATCCCACATCAGAGCGCCAGTTCAAGTTCCCACTGTTCTGCTTCCAATCCAGTGTCCTGCTAATGTGCAGGCAATGGAAGACGACCCAGGCCCTTGGGCCTCTGCAACCTATGCGGGAGACCTGGACAGAGTTCCTGGCTCCTGCCTTTGGCTGCACACAGACCCGACTGTTGTGAGCATTTGGGACCTGAACCAGTGGCTAGAAGATCTGTGTGTGTGTATGTGTGTGTGTGTGTCTGTCTGTCTCTTTCTCATACCTCTCCCTGTATTACTGTTTAAAAAATTATAGTTTAAGCCACCTCTGTCCAACAGAGCTGCATATACAATTCTAAATTATTCAGTAGCCACATTAAGATTATTTAAAAAGGGGCAAACAGATTTTTTAAAAGATGTATTTATTTATTTGAAAAGCAGAGTGAGAGAGAGAGAAACTCCCATTGACTGGTTCACTCCCACAATGACTGAGGTGGGGCCAGGCCAAAGTCAGGGGCCAGGAGCTCCATCCAGGGTTCCTGTGTGGGTGCTCAGGGCCCAAGCACGTGGGCCATCATCCACTGCTTTCCCAGGTGCTTTAGCAGGGAGCTGGATTGGAAACAGAGCAGCTGGGACTCAAACTGGCACCCTGATATGGCATGCAGGCATCCCAAGTGGTGGCTTGGACCACTGCAACACAATGCCAGCCCCAGGAGCGGGCATTTAACTTGGTGGTTAAGATGCCCACACCCTGCATCAGAGTTCCTGGGTTCAATACCTGGCTCCTGCTCTTCACTCCTGCTTCCTCTAATGCAGACTGTGGGAGGCAGCAGTGACCTCTCAGGCAGCTGGTTCAGGCAGTTGACTGTTGCCACTCCCACGGGACACTGGGGTTATATTCTCAGCTCTTGATTCTGGTGGCGTTGCAGGCATTTGGGGAGTGAATCTGTGCATGGGAATCTCTGTTTCTAAAATTAAGAAATATATTTTTAAAAAAGATTATTTAAAGCAATAGATCTTATTGAAACACTGAACTGACATACAAATATTAAATACTGCTCTTTTTCTGACTGCCTTAGGAATTTCTGTGTATTTCACAGTAACAACACAACCTCACTCAGGCGCACTGCCTCACAGAGCCTCAGCAATGTCCCGGTATAGGACCATCAAGGAAGAATGCTTATAGAACTTTGAGTTTAGACTCAAATAGTTTACTTTGATTTAAATCTGAGTTTAGACTTAAATGGCTTCATCTGGTTTGGATGGAGCCAAGTTCAGGACTTAACTAATTGAGGGCAGGTACACCTAGCAAGGTGGCGCTTCTGCAGTGAGTCTTCCTAAGTAACCATAGCTGAAGGTGACTGTAACAGATTCACGTGTGTGGGTGAAACTTCCCAAAGCAATAGGGAAGCTACTCGCTGGTTACAATCTTTGCCATGGGCAGGGTCTTCCCAGCACCAACAGCTAAGTCCTGGTGAACTGGATATTTCTATATACAGTCTTTGACCTCTAATCCTCTAAGCCAGTAGTTGACACAGGTGGTCTGAGCTCTTAACTCTACCATGTATGCTGATGTGAGTGGCTGCAGTTTTTAATAATGAGGAGAAATCTGGCTCCATTAAAACTTCCCTAACAGCTCAACAAGTGCAGGACTGTCCACTCCCAGATTTCTTGTAAAGTGCGAGAAAAACTTGGTTAAGTCCGTGCCATCGGGTGTGTGTAACAGGCAGCAAAATCCAACTCCTAATCCATGCACATGAGGAGGATGAATTATCACATGCCCAGGAGCCCCAAGCTCTTAAGGGATTTTCTAAAATGAGAAAAGAAGTGAACACAAAGCCGAGGCTAAGGAGACTGGATTTTCTCTGGGGTGTGAAGAGAGCTTCTTCAGGCTTCATGAAAAAAAAAAAAAAAACTTGAAGGGTACAGTTGGTTAAGTCACCACTTGTAACTCCAGCATCCCATATTGGAGCAGTCCTGATGTGCACCTGTTAAAGAGCAGATGATAACCCAATGCTTGGGCCCCTGCCACCCACATGGGAGATGCAATTCCTGGCTCCTAGCTTTGGCCTAGTCCAGCCTTGGCTATTTCAGCCATCTGGGGACTGAACCAGCAGATGGCTCACCCCTCCTCATCCCCCACCCAATTCTTCCCTCCCCCTCTCTCTGTCTTTCAAAGAAATAAACAAAGCTTTTTTTTTTAAAGATTTATTTTATTTACTTGAAAGTCAGAGTTACACAGAGAGAGGAGAGGCAGAGAGAGAGAGGTCTTCCATCAATGGTTCATTCCCCAGATGGCCACAACGGCTGGAGCTGTGCTGATCTGAAGCCAGGAGCCAGGAACTTCTTCTGGATCTCCCATGTTGGTGCAGGGGCCCAAGGATTTGGCCATAGCAGAGAGCTGGATGGGGAGAGGAGCTGCCAGGACTCGTACTGGTACCCATATGGGATGCTGGTGCTTCAGGCCAGGGCGTCACCACAGTGACAGCCCCCAAAGCTTTTTTTTTTTTTAAATGACATGATCAGATTTGTGGTTTAGAAAACTCTGACGGCATTTGGGAAGACAAAGCTTATTCTGCGATACTTTATTGCATAACTCATGGAAAGTATTAAATACCTCAATCCAAAGAACGCTAGCAACACAGCCAGCTGCAGAGCGGTGAAGGCTCCCATGATCACGTGACTGACTAGGAGCACCTGCACCCCTCACGCACAAGTGCTAGCCCAGGAAAGGATGGCAACTCAGAGGCTGCAGAGGCTGCTATGGAACCAGTACACATCGCTTCTGCACCAGTGCAAAGCACGGAAGTGCAAGGTGGAGCCCACTGGCCATGGTGTCCAGGCTACTGTCCCCATAGGGTACTTGGCAAAGCCCGGGCAGCTTCATTCCAAGCTCAGCCCAGGGCGTTGCTGCCCCGGCTTATGCCCTGAAAGTCACAACTTTTTTGAATCAAGCAGATCCCAAGTTTGGGCATTTCATGATGAGTCCTTTTTTTAAGATTTATTTTACTGTATTTGAAAGGCAGGGTTAGAGAGAGAAAGAGAGAGATCTTCCGTCTAATGGTTCATTCCCCAGATGGTCACAACTGAAGCCAGGAGCCAGGAGTTACATGAGTCTCCCATGAGTGGGAGGCAGAGGTCCAAGCACTTGGGCCATCTCCCACTGCTTTTTCCAGGCCATCAGCAGGGAGCTGGGTCAGAGGTGGAGCAGCTGGGACGTGAACTGGTGCTCATATGGGATGCTAGCAGCACGGGCAGCGGCTTAACCCACAGCACTGGCCCCTCTGATGAGTTCTTCTTGCCGTATTCTCTAGCCAGGTAGCTTCTGGCAGCTTTAATTCTTTCTCTCTAAAATGAGGATACGTTTTGGAATCATCACCCAGGCAAGCAAGAGCCCACACGGAATGGGAGACACAAAGCTGAGATGGAGAGTTTAGGGAAGCGGAGGGCAAGTGTTCAACATGTCACTTCCCCCACTGCTGCCTCCTGGTGTCAGGTTCTAACTCCAGCTTCCTGCTAACACAGACCCAAGGAGGCAGCCATGCCGCCACCCACGTTTGAAACCTGGACTGAACAGCTGCTCCTGGTTCACACTGGCCCAGCTCTAGCTGTTGAGGGAGTGAACCAGCAGACAGGAATGCTCTCTTTTTTCTCAAATACACACATTTAAGGCAAAAAGAATTTAGGGGAAGCAAGAAATCAAAGGAAGAGACACAAGGGAGACGTTTGAGGCCATTGAGAATCCCCAGGTATATAATAGATGTTGATCAAGGGGCTGGTGCTGCGGTGCAGTGGGTTAATGCCCTAGCCTGAAGTGCCAGCATCCCACGTGGGCACCGGTTCGAGATCCAGCTGCTCCACTTCCGATTCAGCTCTCTGCTTTGGCCTGGGAAAGCAGTAGAAGATGGCCCAGATCCTTGGACCCCTGCACCCATGTGGGAGACCCGGAGGAAGCTCCTGGCTCCTGGCTTCAGATCGGTGCAGCTCCCGCCATTGTGGTCAACTGGGGAGTAAACCACCAGGGGGAAGACCTCTCTCTCTCTCTCTCTCTCTCTGTGTGTGTAACTCTGACTTGCAAATACATCTTTTAAAAAAAAGTTGATTAGATTATTTTAAAACAAATCCCAAACCTCAATCTGTATTAGCAAACATTTCTCAAGATGAAGCCTCTCTATAATTTAATTGATGATATCTTTTAATTAAGTCTTCCATTTTCTTATTGAAGTAGAAAAACCCAAAACTTGTAAATTAAATAATAAAAACAGAGCATTGGGATGGGCACTGTGGCATAGCAGGTAAAAGCTGCCGCCTGCAGTGCCAGCATCCCATACGGGTGCCAGTTTAAGTTCCAGCTGCTCCACTTCTGATCCAGCTCTCTGATATGGCCTGGGAAAGCAGTAGAAGATGGCCCAAGTTCTTGGGCCTCTGCACCTGCATGGGAGACCTGGAAGAAGCTCCTGGCTCCTGGCTTCAGATTAGCATAACTCCAGTGGCTGTGGCCAATTGGGGAGTGAACCAGTGAGTTTAAGACCTCTCTCTCTCTCTGCCTCTCCTTCTCTCTGTGTGTAACTCTTTCAAATAAATAAATCTTTAAAAAAATAAAATAAAAACAGAGCATAATCAAGCAAGTAGATCAGTAGAAAGCAACAGAGCCCAAAAGTAAACCCACATATATAGGATCAACTGATCTTCAACCACATGGGAAATTGCATGACAAAACGAAAGGTTTTTTTTTTTTTCAAAAATAGTGCAGGAATAATTTGATAAACATATGCAGAAAAATGAGCTTTGATTCACACCATGTGACATATGCAAAAATTCCTTCAGAACAGATCTTATAACCAGATAAAGCATAAAACAGAAACTTCTCAAAGAAAATTTCTAGGAGAAAATATGTATGACCTTAGATTGGGCAGGATATCTTAGATATGATCCACAAAGGGAAAAACTGATAAATAGAAATTCATCAAAATGAATAGCTTATACTTTTTGAATTACACTGTTATCTTAACAAAAAAACAAACCACAAACCACAAATCTGATAAAGGTTTTGTGTCTAGAATTTACAAGGGCTCTTTCCAAAGTGAAAAAAGACATATAATGAAATAGAGGATTTCAAAAATATTTTGCACCAAAGCAAACTTATTTAATTCCATTTTTCCATGAGCTTTTTGAAGTACCCTCACATAAGGACCTCTTAAAGCTCAATCATAAGAAAATTAACAATTTTATTTTTAAAATGGCAAAATAATTGAACATTCACTTCACCAAAGAAGATATATATTGGCTGGCATTGTGGCACAGTGGGTTAAAGCCATCCCCATATGGGTGCTCGTTCAAGTCCCCGCTGCTCCACTTCCCATCCAGCTCCCTGTTAATGTGCCTGGGAAAGCAGTGAAGGATGGCCCAAGTGTTTGGGCCCCTGCCACCTGCATGGGAAACCTGTATGGAATTCCTGGTTCCTGGTTCAGCCTGGCCCAGTCCCAGCCATTGAGGCCATTTGGCAGAGTAAACCTTGGATGGAATCTGTTGCTCTCTCCATCCCCCTTCTCTCCTCTCTCTGTAACTCTGCCTTTTAAAACATTAATCAATCTTCAAAAATAAATAAATAAATAAGATACACAGATGGCAAAAAGTCCATGGAAAGATGCAGTATCATCCGTCATTGACAAAGTACAGGTTAAAACCCCAGTGTGATGCCCACTAGACTGGCTAAAATTTAACTTACTGATCACACCAAGTGTTAGAGAGGCTGTGGGGCAAGTAAGATTCTCATACCCAGCTGGTAAGAATGAAAAATGGTAAAACTACATTGGAAAGCATGCTACACCAACAGATATATATATATATATATATATATAAATAAATATATATATATAAATATATAAATATATATATATAAAACTGCTTTCTCAAGAACAGTACACACACACACACACACACACACACACACACACAGATGGAGGGAGGGAGGGAATCTTCCTTTTGCTGATTCTCTCCCCAAATGCCCTCATCAATCAGGGCTGGGCCAGGCCAAAACCAGGAGCCTGGAACTCTACGCAGGTCTCCTGCAGGGGTGGCAGAGACCTAACAGCTACTTGAACCATCGTCTGCTGCCTGTCAGGACATGTAACAGCAGGAAGTCAGATTGCAAGCAGAGTGGTGAGGACTTGAACCCAGGCATTCTGATATGAGATGCAGGTGAACCAAGCAGTGGTTTAACCTTCTGTGATATAGCACCTGCCTCTGGAATGACTTTGTTCCTGGAAACGAGCCAAATGTCCAAACAGATAAACAGAGAAACACACTGCAGTGTAGTTACCCAATGGAAGAGCAGGCATGCATTTAAAATGAGTGGAGTATTGACACACACAGCAGCACTGTATTCCGCTGAGTGAAAAAGCCAGACAAAGAAGAGGCCATTCTATATACGTACATAAATTCTAGGAGATGCAAAACAATCAAAAGTGACAAAAAGCAGTTCAGAGGTTTCCTGGGCCTGGGGAGAGAGTGGACAGGGTGAGAGGGAGGAATTACAAAACAACGAGGGCTATCTTGCAAGGGTGATGAACACATCCATTATCTGACATACTGATGGCTTCAAGGGTGTCTACCTGTATCAGGAATCATACATTGTGTATTTAAAAATGCATGCAGTTTATTGTATGGCGAGTGGACTTCAATGGAACTATTAGAGAAAGAGAAGGAGGCTGGCATTGTGGCACAGCAGATTAAGCTGCTGCCTGCAATGCCAGAAGCCCATATTGGAGTGCTGGTTTGAGTCCTGGTTGCTCTGCTTCTGATCCAGCTCCCTGTTAATGCACCTGGGAGTCCACGGAAGATGGCCCAAATGGGAGACCCAGATGGAGTTCCAGGCTCTGGCTTTGGTGTAGCTCAGTCTTGGCTGTTGTGAGCATCTGGAGAGTGAACCAGAGGCTACAAGATCTCTTTCTCTCTGTCTCTCCCTCCCTCTCTGTTGCTCTGCCTTTGGAATGAATCAGCAAATCTTAAAAAAAAAGTGAAGCACTTTTTAATATATCTTGTCATTTAATCTATCTGAAAAAAATGTTTGCTGTTGCATACTATAGATTTGTGATTCATTTGATATTCTTTAGTGAAGGTTCATATGTTGATGATATTTGGACTTTATTTATTTGTTCCAAATACAGTAAATAGCAAGTCTTAAATTACCATTAAATTAATTTAGTTCTTAAATATTACTCTTTCAGCTTAGTCTCTCTATCATTACTGAATTTCTAGAATGTCATTGGAACCTACTTGCTGTATTCTGTGCACTCATTCAACATTTATAAGGAGCTCATTACGTGTCCCGTGCATTCGGCACTGAGTCCACTCAGGATTCCAAGTGTTTGCTGTCGGCATCATGTAGAGCAGACATCTGAAAAGTTCAAGCGAGCCTCTATTTCCATCTTGTCTTTGGAAGATGACACTGTGTGTTGCTTGACTCACACGTTTTCCATGGTCTGGAGGCATTCCTATGGAGAAGAGAAATGAGTCAGAACCTCCCTTCCAGGCAAAAGGGTATCCAGGCAACATTGGGTACCCTCACCTGGGACCCACCACAC
Source organism: Sylvilagus floridanus (assembly GCA_949820135.1). Classification (NCBI taxonomy): domain Eukaryota; kingdom Metazoa; phylum Chordata; class Mammalia; order Lagomorpha; family Leporidae; genus Sylvilagus; species Sylvilagus floridanus. Next base: position 16,651,497 of record OX463240.1, on the reverse strand, counting down.
TGATGGGGTTCAGAACTCCCAAGGAGCCATTGTGGGCACCCTGGACCCCACCGTGGGGGGGGCCTCATCTAGGCCACTGGTGGGAATGGGGCCAAGTGGATCTCGGATCCAGGTCATGCTATGACAGGTTGTCAACAGACATGTGCATGGGGCTACTCAGCAAGGGCTGTGGCAACACAGGGGACATCGCACTCGGGACTGGCATTTCCTGCAGGGTTCTGGAATTCACACCAGGGCTCCCTGTGACACAATTCATAAAATATTCCAAAAAGAAGAGGGAACACAGGTGTGCTGTCGACATCTGTTAAAAACTCAACCTCATCAAATAATTGCTTCAACAACCTGAGCGATTAGTTACCTTTGCAACTTAATGGTGAAACCTTATACCCTGGGTACTATGATAATCGGCTATGATGTATGATGTTAGCTATTCTGAAAAATCTTTTTAAATATAAAAAATTATAAATAATATCAATTTACTTCAAATATGAATCAATCAAATATCTTAGCCAAGTTTTAAAAATCATGCAGAAATATCCACAAGCTCCAAGTTCTTAAATTATATTTATCTCAAATGAGTATAATAACAGTGCCATTTTTTAAAGACTTATTTATTTACTTGAAAGTCATAGCTACAGAGAAGGAGCGATAGAAATAGAAGGATCTTCCATCTGCTGGTTCAGTCCCCATATGGCCACAATAGCCAAGGTTGAGCCAGGCCCAAGCCAAGAACCAGGAGCTTCTTCCAGGTCTCCGACGTGGGTGGCAGGTCCCAAGCACTTGGGCCATCTTTCATTGCTTTCCTAGATGCATTAGTAGGGAGCTGGATTGGAAGTGAACATCCAGGACTCAAACTGGCACCCATATGTGATGCCAGCATCGTAGGCTGTGGCACAATGTAGCTACACCACAACGCCAACCCCAATGGTGACATTTTTAATACTCCTCTAATTCCAGCGGACAGTGCAGAGAACACAGAAGAGGTTTTACCCTAAGCACTTCCTTGATCAAGTTCCTATAAATGTTTAAAAGACAGTTGCTGGCCGGCGCCGCAGCTCACTAGGCTAATCGTCCACCTGTGGCGCCGACACCCCGGGTTCTAGTCCCAGTGGGGTGCCGGATTCTGTCCTGGTTGCTCCTCTTCCAGTCAAGCTCTCTGCTGTGGCCCGGGAAGGCAGTGGAGGATGGCCCAGGTCCTTGGGCCCTGCACCTGCATGGGAGACCAGGAGGAAGCACCTGGCTCCTGGCTTCAGATCGGTGCAGCACGCCAGCTGTGGCAGCCATTTGGAGGGTGAACCAATGGAAGGAAGACCCTTCTCTCTGTCTCTCTCTCACTGTCCAATTCTGCCTGTCAATAAAAAAAAAAAAAGACAGTTGCTGCTGTCGTGTGAATGAATTTGACATAAAATCCTTTTGCAATCTCAGATTGTGAGGCCTTTAGATCCAGAACTCTTTACTGCCTGCTGTAGACGACAGAAATTAAGGAGGAAGGAAAGGCTAAGAGAGACAACAAGGAAAGAGAATAAGAAAGCAGAAACCCGGGGCAGGATTTTGTCTTCGTGGTTAAGACCCTACTTGTAATGCTGGCATCCCACCCTGAAGTGTCTGGTTCAAGTCCCGGCCCTGTTTCTGATCCAATTTTCTGGATTGCACACTGTGGGAGGCAGCAGTGATGGCTCAAGTTCTTGGATCCCTGTCACCCACATGGGAGCCCCAGATGGAGTTCTCAGCTCCTAGCTCTGGCCTGGCTGTTGTGAGTATTTGGGGAGTGAACAAACAGATGGAAGATTTGTGTGTGTGTGTGTGTGTGAGAGATTCTCTCTTTACAATAAGAGAAAAATAAATGAATTTTAAAATACAGGGAACAGAGGGGCTGGCACTGTGGTGTAGTGGGTTAACCCACCGCCTGCAATGCCAGCATCCCAGATGGGCAGCAGTTCATGTCCCAGCTGCTCCACTTCCAATCCAGCTGCCTGCTAATGGCCTGGGAAAGCAGTGGATAACGACCTAACTACTTGAGCCCTGCCTCCCACATAGGAGACCTAGAAGAAGCTCCTGGCTCCTGGCTTCAGCCTGACCCAGCGCTGGCTGTTGTGGCCATTTGGGGAGTGAACCAGCAGATGGGAAGATCTCTCTCTCTCTCTCTCTGTCTCTCTCTCTGTCTCTCTCTCTGTCTCTCTCTGCAACTCTGACTCTCAAAATAAATAAATTAAAAGAAAAAAGAGAGATAACACAAAGAAGGAGTTGAAAAAAGTGGAAAAAATGAAACAGGCTGAGAACAACAGGAGGAGAGAAAGAAAGAATGAAGAAGGGGGAGTGACGCACACACGGTGAAAGGGAAGTGGCCGGGGCGGCTTCTGCAGACGGTGTTTACACAGAGCATGCTTCTGTCTTTGCAGACTGGGGCCTGCATCCCAGGGGTTTCCTGTTTTGCTGTCCTTCGCACTGTGGGAAAAGCTAGGCATTCTTGTAAATGCCCTTTGGTCCTCTCCCAGCCTCAGCTTGTGCACCACACGACATTGACCTTGGCTGGGGCAGAGCAGACACTGGCGATTTGCTGATGGAAATTTGCCCCTGGTCGCTCATGGCTGCAGAGTTGCAGAGAGCACTTGCCAGGGACCATTGGCCCCTGATGCCCTGTTGTGACGGCAGCAGCCTGGACGCCATCTCACCAATCGAATGCCCTCACGCGCCCTCTGCGGGGCTCCCTGGGGGGGGGCCTCCTCTCTGGTGGCCACAACTTAGCTGATCTCATTCTTTGACGCTCAGACTTCTTGCCAAGCCATCTTTCAACCTGAACCACGTCCCTCTAATTGACAGGAAAAGGAGGAAGACATAAATCCCACCCATCCTCTCCTGAGCTGACTAATTTTTCCATTCAGAATTAATGAACTTCCCATCGTGTTCAGATGGCGAACTTGTCTGTCTCCGAGGCCTGCAATGCAGCCGTGTGGGGACAAAGCCCTTGGGATGGCGACAGTTACTGTCTTCCCGGAAAGCACTCGCCCTTCAGTTTCTCTCCAGATTTTTCTGTCTGTCACTGACAGAGGACCCTACCAGTCAGACGTTCAACATTCCCTGGGGACACTGCAAACGTGAGTCTGTACTGTCTGAGTGGCCAGCGCTGAACCGGCGAGGGAAGGGGGTGGTGGCTTTGGGTCAGGTGTCTGTCACCATGCTATGTCTAACAGATGGCAATCTCCCAGGGAAAGCCACTCAGCGCCATGAAGTTCCTGTCAAGGAACACACACTGAAAAGACTCACTGCTTACGAGGAGTCGAGGACAGCAAAAACTATACGGTGAGCGTCTGTGGCCATGGCTCCCTCTCTAGACCTCCCCCAACCAGGGATCCTCACAGTCTAAGGAGTGAAGCAGCAGAGGCAGAAGTTAGTTCTGCTACAACGAGAAAGAACCCTAAGAGGACTGGCATGCGGTGACCCGGCTGCCCTGGGGCACACCTGAGTGAAAGTGATCAGACCAAAGGAATGGGCACAGAAGAGCAGGGAGCTTCCACACTGGGGGGGGGGGCATCTAAACAGGTGCCACTCCTGGGCGGAAGGGGCGGGAGGCTGCAGCCCAGAGCTGGACCAGCACAGGGAAGTCACGGGAGGGTTGAGGACAGAGGGGATCGTGGCATTTTCTCCAGTACTAACGTGGGGTCTGGAGGGAAAAGGAAGGAATTTGTGAGCATGAGTGTTTCTCATGGGTCAGCAAGAGTTCGTAAAGAATTAGCAGATTTCCAGGTGACGCTGAGGGGCAGGGAGGAGACCGCTCATGTAGAATATCACGATTTTAGGCAGAATGTCTCATGTTGTGATTTTCCTCATTCTGCCACATCCTAGAAGACCGACACCGGCAAGAAAGGGCCAGAGCACTCGTCACTCTCACCTCCCCGTCACTTCCATGATGCCACTGTCAAGGAACACGAACTGACCACTCCGTGTGCTCTCTCTCTCTCTTTCTCTCTCTCTCACACACACACACACATACACAATATGAGACACGCAAAAGTGCTGCTGTGGAAGGCAGGTTAAATATGGGGAGAAAACGGGGTAGGCATTGCGGCACAGCAGGTAAGCCAACTGCTTGGGATGTCCCCGTCCCATACTGGAGTGCCGGGGTTTCAGTCCAGTCTCCACTTCTTTTCTTTTCTTTTTTTTTAATTTGACAGGCAGAGTTAGATAGTGAAAGAGAGAGACAGAGATAAAGGTCTTCCATCCATTGGTTCACCCCCCAGATGGCTGCTACAGCCGGAGCTGCACCAATCTGAAGCCAGGAGCCAGGTTCTTCCTCCTGGTCTCCCAGGCAGGTGCAGGGCCCAAGCACCTGGCCCATCCTCCACTGCTTTCCTGGGACACAGCAGAGAGCTGGACTGGAAGAGGAGCAACCCAGACTAGAACTTGGTGCCCATAAGGGATGCCGGCGCCACAGGCAGAGGATTAACCAAGCAGCCTCCACTTCTGATCCAGCTCCCTGCTAATGCACACCCAGGGAGGCAGCAGGTGACGGCTCAAGTACTTGGATCCCTGCCACCCAGGTGGGAGACCTGAGCTGAGATCTGGGTTCCTGGATTCAGCCTGGCCCAGCCCTGGCTGCTGTGAGCATTTAGGGAGAGCACCAATAGATGGAAGATCTGAATGTGAGTGCATGTGTGTGTGTGTGTGTGCGCGCACCTGCCTTTCAAATGAAAATAAATTAATTAGCTTAAAAAATAAGACATGCCAATGCATTCAGCAACTATTTATTGAACATGTGCTATAATGGCACATGAAACAGTGTTCTGGACTTTGATTCCCATGGGGCAATGTTAGTGAGAAGAAATAGGAAGACAATTGAGCGGAGTGAGGGAAGAAAGCACAGGGTGATGCCACTGAGTAGGGTGACTGATGAACGGAATCTTGTCTGACTAGATACCCTTCCAGTGGCTTAGCAGAGAGGTAAAGAAGGAAGAGGACACAGTGAGTGCAAAGGCCCTGAGGCAGGAGATGCATGCCTGAGGAACAGCGAGGGGAAGGCAAGCAGGCTGGAATAAGGTTAGTGAGCTCATCTCATCTGGAGTCTCCTTCTTAATCAAAGGAACTGAAGGCCCAAGAGGTGCATTATTATTATTATTATTATTATTTACAGGCAGAGTGGACAGTGAAAGAGAGAGAGAGAGAGGAAGGTCTTCCTTTGCCATTGGTTCACTTTCCAATGGCCGCCGCAACCAGCACGCTGTGGCCAGCGCACCACGCTGATCTGAAGCCAAGAGCCAGGTGCTTCTCCTGGTCTCCCATGGGGTGCAGGGCCCAAGCACTTGGGCCATCCTCCACTGCCCTCCTGGGCCACAGCAGAGAGCTGGACTGGAAGAGGGGCAACCGGGACAGAATCCGGCACCCTGACCGGGACTAGAACCTGGTGTGCAGGCGCCACTAGGTGGAGGATTAGCCTTTTGAGCCATGACGCCGGCCAAGAGGTACATTATTTAATCAATTATAGCTTCCATCCAAACTGGTAACTGGAACAGAGTTTACACCCAGTGGTCCTTGGTGGAAGTATGATCAGTGTTCTAGCACGCTGCTAGTCCATCTGGGGCCTTTGGGCAAACGAGAAAAAGGTGTCCCTTCCTCTGGGCAAATGCCTCTCCTTGCTCGGGGACATGACTTGGCCTGGACTTAGCTCTTGCTTGTACCCTTGGTCAGGCACACTTGGGTAGCCCAAGTCAATGGTTTCACGAACAAACTCTGCATTGACTGTGAGCAAAGAGCTCTCTGCAACACTTGCATAGCACCACGTGCCCTGGATCTATGTTTGAAATCATTCACACGTGGGAGCAGAGCGGGGAAGAAGAGTTGGCCTGACCACGGATGGAGTAGGAACTGTGTATTAGCTTCCTGTGATTGATGGAACAGATCACCACAAACGTAGTGGCTGAGAACAATACAAATGTGTTCTCTCACAGCCTGGGAGGCCAGATGTCCTGGACCTGAGGTGTCCTCAGAAAGTCTGGGGCGTGGGTCACTTCCTTTCGTTTCCCAGCTTCTAGACACTGCCTGATGTCGCTGGCTTGCAGCTCCTTCCTCCATCTTCAGAGGCAGCAGTGGTGCTCAGAGGCTGCCAGCTGTCTTCTTGCTTGAACTGGGTGCTGCTAACATCCCACCCCCTTCCATGCTGGTTCTGCACAGCCATGTTCCCATAATGCACCTGAGCCTCACTCCCCCCTCAGGCAGAAGACACCGTGATGAACACGTACATGCTGAGCTCTGCGTGCAAAAGGCATGAAACCTCCCAGAGATCACCACGCATAGTGAACCCTGCCCAAATCCATCCCAGCTGTGGATTCAGTTAGGACACCACCCCCGCCCCCTCTAGCTGATAAAGGGGTAACTGAGCCAGTTCTCCCCCAGGGGGTTGCCTTGTTTATCTCTGAGGGTGTGCTCTTTTTAGTACCTTTAAAAAACTTGCTCCCAGTCTTGCACTCTGTATCTCTGCTTTGAACTTGTCTCTCATACCAAAACACGTACTGGGAACCAACCAAGCTGGGAACACCCCCAGATCCACAACACCTTCAACCCCCTCCCCCCCATTTCTCTCTCTTTACATCTCCTCCTGACTCTGACCCACCGATGATTGCAGAGTCTGCCTGGGAGAGGCTGAATGCACCGCCACATCTCATGTGCCACCCTTTTCCCCTGTGGGGCAAGATGGCAGCTTCCAAGGATTAGGACCTGGACATCGTTATTCTGTCCACCACAGGCAGTGATAAAAGGTGCACTCCCTGCGAAGGCCCCTTGCTCAGCATTCCCGGCCTACACTTTCCTTTAGACATCCATCCATTCCTCACCCCTCGAGGGCTTTCTGGTGTTTAAAAAAATGCAGTGGAAGTGAGTGTTTGGTCAGTGGTGGAGATGCTGCTGGACCGCCCACATCTCACAACAGAAGAGGTGGTTCCAGTTCCGTCTCTGCTCCAGATCCTGCTCCCCGCTAATGCACACCGTGGGGAGCAGCAGGTGGTGGCTCAAGCCCTTGGGCTCCTACCACCCACGTGGGAGACCAGATGGAGTTCCTGACTCCCGGCTTTGGCCTGGCCCAACCCTGGCTGTTGTAGGTATCTGGGGAGTGAACCATCCTAAGGGAAATAACCCTCTGTCTGTCAAATAAATAATATTTTTTATACAAAAAGAACTCACTGATAAAGTACAAATGCCAGAGGAGGGTGACATATTAAGCTCCACCTGTGAAGGTTTTTGTGTGAGGATGAAGGCTCCAGGATGCAGTGAGCAAATGTGAGGAGGGGGCATCGGGCACTGCACGAAAACAGTGGTTAGAAACAGCCCAAGGCTGGGAGTGAAGAGTCTGAAGTTGCAAACACCACCTCGTTCACAGAAACTGCATTGAATATCTTTGTGTCTTGAATCATAGCTGAACCTCAGGGTGCTGGGTAAGTGACATCTAAAACCTGGGTGTGAGACTCCTTCGGGAAAAGTGACACACTTGCTTAGCCCAGCTTCCATCCTGAGATGCCCTGGATGAACTTTATTTCTGCTAATGCCTACAGCTGTTTTCTGAGGCAGTGTTATCGTGACACCCATTTCACAGGTGGGGAGACTGAGGCTTGGGGTCAGACAACCTGACAAAGCTCATTCAGCTTGGAGGTAGTGGAGCTGGATGGGAACCCAGCATCACTTAAATCCAGGGGCTCTCCTCTGTGTCACCTGCAAAACAGGCTGGCAGGGCTGCAAAAGTGCCCAGGGGACGCTGTGGGCATGGCGGAAGGGTGGAGCACAGAAAGCCACACCGTGCTTAAAACGACAAAAGGAGGGGATTTCGAGGCAACTGAGTTTGCGGAACTGATAGAAGTACTTTGAGATCTGTGAGCATCTGTGGTGTAAATCCAGGAGGCCTGCTTGGCCAGGCCCTCCTCCATGGCACCTCACCCAGGCTCTGGGGAAGCCACAGAGGGCAGTGTCAGGAACCACAGGGTTATTTCGTTAGTTAACTCTTAAACACTCAAGATGCCCGAACAGGGAAGGAAACGACCTCTTGATGCTGTCCAAGCAAGAAACCGGCATGACGTCTGAATGAACAAATCAGAAACCAGGACAATCACTGGACAAAGAAGGCGGGGTTCCTAAAATTAAGATCATCCCCCCATCCACATGGATGAAGTCCTGAAATTTTAACTCAGAAAAAAACCCGAGTAGAGGCAGAAAAATGATGGAACAGATTAAACAAATAAGAAAGCATGAGAAGCAATCGCTTTGATTGTGATCTGTATTTTTAAACTAGACCAATGAATTAAAAAAATCAACAAGAAGAGAGATACACAATGGGAATACATCCACACAGGGTTGCATTTCCTTGGCCCAGGCCCCATGGAACCCTCCCAGAACATTCCAGAGAGAAAGCAGCGGCTCACATCCCTGCGACTTGAACTTCCACCCTTGGTTTCTGCCCTTCTTTCATCCCCTGGCTTCCCCCAGCAAGAACCCCACCTCAGCCAGCCACGGCCTTTCCTGGATGAAGGCCTCTGTTCCACCCGCCCTCCCTGCCTGTGCTGTGTCTTGTGGAATCAGCCTCAGGTTTGAACAAGCTTCCCCACAAGGAATGCGCTTCTAGTTACTGACTTTGAAAACGGTTGTGCTGACCACGAAGGAAACAGATCCAGCTGTCTGTTATCAGGTGACTTACGCTTTGAGTGGTGGAAGGTTGATACGTATTATATATGCATGACATACATGTGTAATGCACATGATACGCAAACATCTAATCAGCGGGTGATAAGGCCAATGAAAAATTAAAGCAGGCCCGAGTCTCCCTGGAGCTGCCTGTCCGGCTGCTTAGTCACAGCTGACGAAGCTGGGTAGATTTTGTTCTCTGTCGCTGAGTTTTCCCAAGATTATCTGTCCCAGCTTGGTCTAGTGATCCAGAATAAAAATAGCTAACACACAGGGTATAGGAATTTGTCCAGCAAGATGGGGACGTAAAATATCACTGTCACTGTTGTTGCATTTCTTTTACAGATACAGAAACTGACCTCTGCAGGACATGCCTCAAGGCCTGCTAGCTAAGAGGTGGCTGACCTGGGATTTAGACCCAGTGTGTGTGTGTGTGTGTGTGTGTGTGTGTGTGTGTGTGTCCAGGGTTGGTGTCTCTCACCTGCAGGCTCCAGTCTGACCCCACTGCTGTCCCCATCACCCCACAGGAGCTCTTCCTGGACCCTCCTCTGCACATCAGGGTCCTTCTGCATGTGTTCAGACTCCTCTTATCTGTTCAGACACTGACGTCCTCTTTGTCAAGCTCCACTCTGCCACTCCCCAACTCCTGCACCGTCGTAGAACCTCTCACACTGTGTGGGTTGTGGTGATTAAAATGCCACTTGGGAAGCCCACATCCCAGATCACACGCAGTTCCTGGGTTCAACTCCCCAGCCCTGCTTCCAGTCCAGCTTCCTGCTCATGCCCACGCTGGGAGGCAGCAGGTGATGGGTCAAGTACCTGGAGCCCTGCCTGGATTGAGTTCTGGACTCCTGGTTTCAACTTGATCCAGCCTTGGCTCCTGCAGCCATTTGAAGAGTGAACCAACAGATGGAAGATCTCTCTCCCTCTCTCTGCCTTTCACGTGGCATCAACAAGTATTTTTTAAAAAAATCATAAAATAACATATTGTGGTGAGGATTGAGACGCTTGCTTTTTGCCCTGTGTAGTACAAGGACCCCGTGGTCCCCAGGCATCTGCAAGGCGAGGAGATGAGGAAGGGGCAGGTATCAGAGGGCCTTTCTCTGGGTACACATTTGGCTTATCTGACCAAACTTCTCTCTCTGAATTAGAGAGAGAGAGAGAGAGAGAGAGAGAGAGAGAGAGAGAGAGAGACTGACTTCCGTTTGCTGGTTCACTCGCAAATGGCCACAATGGCCAGGACTAAGCCAGAGTGAGACCAGGAGCCAGGAGCTTCCTCTGGGTCTCCCATGTGGGTGCAGGGGCCCCGGGACCTAGGCCACCTTTGCTGCTTTCCCAGGGGCATCAGCATGGAGTTGGATTGGAAGTAGAGCAGCCAGAACTTGAACTGGCATATATATGGGATGCTGGCGCCACAGGTGGAGTTTAACCCTCTGTTCCACAGCATCAGGCCCCCAAAACTGTATTCATAACAATCACAACTATGTGAGGAAAACAAGAAAACAATGTATATAACTAGGTATAGCAAAAACACAGGGCGGGGAGGGCAGCGTTGTAGCATAGCAGGTAAAGCCATCGACTGCCACACCAGCATTCCATATGGGTGCCGGTTCGAGTTCTGACTGTTTCACTTCTGATCCAGCTTCCTGCTGATGTGTCTGGGAAAGCAGCAGCAGATGGCCCAAGAGCTTGGACCACTGCACCCATGTAGGAGACCTAAATGAAACTCCTGGCTTCTGGCTTCAGCCTGCCTCAGCCCTGGCCATGTGGCCATCTGAGGAGTGAACCAGCAGATGGAAGATCTCTCTCTCTCTCTCTCTCTTTCTCTCTCTCTCTCACACACACACACACCCTCTCTCTCTGACTTTCAAACAAATAAATAAATCTTAAAAAAAAAAAAAGACTTAGGGGCCAGTGCTGTGATGCAGCAGGTTAAAGCCTCAGCCTGCAGTGCTGGCATCCCATAGGAACACCGGTTCAAATCTTGGCTGCTCCACTTTCGATCCGGCTCTCTGCTAATGTGCCTGGAAAAGCAACAGAGGATGGTCTAAGTCCTTGGGCCCCTGCACCCATGTGGTAGACTTGGATGAAGTTCCTGGCTTTGGATTGGCTCAGCTCCGGCTGTTGTGACCATTTGGGGAGTAAACCAGCAGATGGAAGACCTTTCTCTCTCTCTGTCTCTACCTCTCTCTGTAACTCTGTCTTTAAAATAATAAAATAAATCTTAAAGAAAAAAAAACAGGCAAAACCACATTAAAAGTGACACTTAAAAAAAGACTTAGAGGAAATATACTAAAATATCAGTAGTGGTTATCCTGGTGCAGGAAAAACTGAGGGCAATATCATTTTCTAACCTCTATTTTTATCTCTCGAATTTCCTAGGATGAGTATAACATTTATAATGAAAAATGAATACATTTGCATTTCATTTATAAATGACTACATTAATTAAAACACAGAAAACACAACTGCAACACACTTCACTCTCTCCAACAAAAAACAACTTATACACCTAATCCTCCATTCATTTCTCCCCATGAATTCTGTTACTATCACCAGTCTACTTACTGATTCTTATATGAGGGGAATTCCAGAAGTTTGTGGAAAATGGAATTAAAAGATAAATTTGTTTTTGTGCCATAGGAAAACTGAAATCCTCATATAGAGGGTCTTCAAGAAATGTAAGGAAAAGGGTAGGTGTGAGGCCACAGTGGGTTAGCTCTGCACTTGGGATGCCGCATCCTATACAGGAATGCCTGGTATAGAATCCCAGCTCTGCTTTCAATTCAGCTTCCTAGTAATGTGCACCCTGGGAGGTAGTAGGTGATGGCTCAAATACTTGGATCCCTGCCACTTACTTGAGAGACCAAGATGGAGTTCCAGTCTCCTGCCTTAGGCCTGGCCTAACCCTGGCTGTTGCAAGCATCTTTCAGTGGATGGAAGTCAGTTTCTCTCTCTCTCTCTCTGCCTTTCAAATGAATAATAAACCTCAAAAAAAAGTTTAAGGAAAATGCTTACTTGAAAAAACAATGCATGGATTTAAATTTTTTTTGCACCAAAAGAAATATCTTTTAATTCCATTTTCCACTAATTTTTAAATGTATTCTCATATAACCACCCTACATACCAGATTAATTTTTTAGAAGATTTTTAATTTATCTTTACTTGAAAGGCAGAGTTATGGAGAGAAGGGGAGAGAGAGAGAAAGAGAGAGAAAGAGTGCTAGCTTCCATGTGCTGGCCCACTCCCCAAATGGCCACAAAGGCCAGGGCTGGGCCAGGCCAAAGCCAGGAGCCAGGAGCTTTTTCCAGGTCTCCCACATGGGTGCAGGGGCCCAAGAATCTGGGCCATCTCCCCCTGATTTGCCAGGCACAATAGCAAGAAGCTCCATTATAAGTGGAGCAGCCAGGACTGAAACTGGTGCCCATATGAGATGCTGGCACTGCAGATGGTGGTGTAACCCTGGGTGGCACAGTGCCGGCCCCTGGTAATATTTTAAAGGCTTTTTTCCCCTTATTTTTAAAAAGTATTACTTTATTAGAAAGTCAGAGAGAAGGAGAGAGAGAGAGAGGGAGGGAGATTGCTCGATCTTCTATCTAGTGGTTCACTTCCCAAATGCCTGCCACAGCTGGGTCTGGGCCAAGCTGAAGCCACAAGCCAGGAACTCAGTCTCCCGTGTGGGTGAATCCACACCTGAGTCACCACCTGCTACCTCCCAGAGTGTGCATTAGCAGGAAGCTGCAATCAGGAGCTGAGGAGCTGGGACTTGAACCCATGCCTCTGATGTGGGATGTGGGCATCCCAAGAGGCATCCGAACACTTGCCCTGGCAGGGTTCTCGTGGCAGTTATGTCATTTCCCTGTTCTGGAATTTTCTGCCTCAGCATTCGAGCCACACTCTTCATCCTGGCACTAAACTTGTCCAGTCTCACCCTAAAGTTCCTGGCAGCCTTTTCGTCCCCATCCTCCCTCCGTTTCCTGTGATCCCAGCACCTTCTTCCGTCTTTGCTAACTCCATGCGGCTCCCCAGGTACCTATCAACAGCCAATCAGCAGCCCGGGCCCAGCATCTGGGCTGGTTGGGAGTCAGTTCCTGCACCCTGGGGACCCATGGCCACTGGCCTGATCAGATCTCCTAGGCCCCTGAGCACTGTCCTGAGACTTTCGCTGTCAGTGGCTGCCGAGAGCCCAGGCGCCAGGAGGAAGGTTCCCAGGGCACTGGCAGCACTGCTCCATCAGAGCTAGGGAGTGCTGGCTCTGCTCTCTTTCCCTCTGTGCTTCCTACTTCCCCAAAACAAACGACACTCTGGGGCCCTGCCCAGCTCTGGCCAGATTGATGCCGGGCGCTGCTCCTGGCCCCTTGCTGTCTGCGTTGGATCTACAATCACATTTCCCAGCAGGCTCTCTGCTTGGTGAGTGGGACCTCCCTGGATGTCTCGGCCTGGGCCTGGAGCCAGCAGGACTCGAACTGCTGCCCACACCCACTCTTTCAGACCTGTCCAGGGCCCCAGCAGCCTCGTGTGGCCATGACTGCAAATCAGGTACCTGTGGGGCTCTGTTTCTGCCAGAACTGAGCTTCCTCCATTTGTCCTGTCCCGCAGTCCTTTGCTGCTGCTGTAGCTTTTGCTGAGAGCATCCCAGTGGACACTTACAAGCTCTCTGCCTGTCTTTCCTTTTATAAAAGTTTTTTATTGCAATAAAGTATACAGACCATCAAACTTACTGTTCATTTTTAAGAATATGATTCAGTGTCATAAAGGAACATTCCTAGTGCTGCCAACCACCACCATATCCATTTCCAGAATGCTTTCTACTGAACAATAACTCTCCATTGCCCTTCCCCTCAGCTGCTGGGACCCTGGAATCCACTGGGTTTTAAACATTTTTATTTATTTGTTCTCTTTTTATTTGAAAGTTAGAGTGATAGAGATATCTCCGTCTGCTGGTTCACTCCCCAAATGCCCACAACAGCCAAGTGCTGGGCCAGGTCAAAGTCAGGAGCTGGAAACCCCATCCGGGTCCCTTATGTGGATAGCAAGGACCCAAGTACTTGAACCATCACCCACTGCTTCCCAAGGGCACATTAGCAGGAAGCTGGATTGGAAGCACAGCAGCCAGGACTCACATCAGGTATCCCGTGTAGGAGGCAGGTATCCCATGTAGGAGGCAGGTATCCCGTGTAGGAGGCAGGTATCCCCGGTGGTGACTTAAGGTTCTGCACAAAGTCAGCCCCAGTCTTCTGTTTGCATGAATTCACCGATTCTAGATACTTCGTGTGAGTAGAAGCATAAAATAGTGGTTGTTTTGCATCTAATTGTATTTGCATTCCCCCAGAGAAACAGAACCAATGGGTTATATGAGAGAATCCTAAAAATTTCATGGAAAACGGAGAATTAAAAGATCATGTGCATTTTTGAGGCACTCATGTATCATTTATGTATATGTGTGTGTGTGTGTGTGTGTGTGTGTGTATGTGAAGGAATTTATTATGAGCAATTGGCTCATACAATTGTAGGGAGTGTGACGTCAGCTGTCTGTAAACTGCAGACTCAGGAGAGCCAAGGTGTATCCCACAGAGCACCAGGGGAGTCGGTGGTGGATATCTCAGGCTAGACACAGACTCCTGTCCCTGGCACAAGAGCAAACAAAAGCAGGCGGTGCTGGGGGTGGCACGGAGAATTCCTCTTTCTGCTACCATTTGTTCTATTTAAGACCTCAGTGCCCAAGGAATGACCACGTGTCTAGGACACAGCCACCCACTTTACCGGATCCAACCATTCACATGTAAAGTCCTCCAGAAACAGCCCCACAGACACACAAGGAAATACTGTTGATCTGGGTACCACTTGGTCCAGTCAGGTCACACCCAGAATGAACCGTCACACTGGCTACTTCCGGTGGCGTGACGTGTCCAAGGCTTGCTCATGTGGGGCCTGAGACTTCCCTTCTTGTGACGGCTGAGTAACATTTCATTTACATATCTATTCATCTACGGATGCATCTGTCATTTCAGGACCATCTCAAATGCCACATCCCTCCACGCTCTAAGATTCCGAGTAGGCAGGCCGATGTTGTGGCATAGCAGATAAGTAACTGTTTGCAACACTGGTGTCCCATATGGGCACTAGTTCACATCTCAGCTGTTCCCCTTCCGATCTAGCTCCCTGCTAATGGCCTGGGAAAAGCAGTGGAAGACGGCCCAAGTGCTTGAGCCCCTGCACCCACGTGGGAGCCCTGAAGACAGTCCCAGCTCCTGGCCATCTGGAGAGGGAACCAGTGGATGGAAGATCTCCCTGTTTCTCTCCCTCTTTCTGTAACTCTAACTTTCAAATAAATAAGTAAATCTTAAAAGATTCTGAGAAAGGACCATCTTCCTATGTGCATGAATCAGCAAAGGCCTCTTACAGACAAGATATCCAGTAAATATAGCTTTAAAAATTACCTATTTTTCATTTTCTGTGAAAGGCAGAGAGCTTCCATTCACTGGCTCACTCCCCAAATGCCTGCAACAACCAGGGCTGGGCCAGGCTGAAGCCAGGAGCCTGGAACTCAATCTGGGTATCCCACGTGGGTGGCAGGGCCCAAGTACTTGAGCCATCATCTGCTGCCTCTCAGGGTGTGCATTAGCAGGAAGCTGGATTAGAAGCAGAGAAGCTGGGATCCGAACCAGGCACTCTGATATGGGAGGCAGGCATGTTAAGCAGTAACTCAGCCACCTTCCCAAACATGGCCCCCAGCCAATAGTTAATGTAGTAAATATGGGAATGAGAAGTCAGCAAGTGAACATAGTAATAGACATGATTCAGAATCCTTTATTTTTATACCTTTTATTGAAAGTAACTAATTTTCACAATGTTTAAAAAACTCCTTAAGGAAAATATGTATATTATCTGTTAGCTTGGCAAAAAAGCAATGATCCACTGTAATCATCCAATTGTCTAAATGCTATCTAACTCTCCTTTTAGATTGAAATAAGCCAATACATTTTGCTGGAAGCAAAAAATGACCCACGTGATGGTTTATTTCTGTTACTTAACTGTGTCATCAGAGATGTGATTTTGGTATCTGCAGGATTTGGTTCTCCCTCAGAGACGCCACACTCTGTAAAGTTATTTAATTATGGAAATAATGACTTGGAATTCTAAGCTTTTTCTTAAGCAAAGATTGCTTAAGAAGGTTCAGATTTTGCAAATGAGGACTCCTTAGTACCATCCAATTACGTAAGACAAGCATTTTTTTTTTTACTGATTGCAGACTTTTTATTGTGATTATGTAGAGGCATATTTCATCTTTGTCATACATTTAAGTTATGGACTATTCAGTTTCTTTTTTTTAACTTTTATTTAATGAATATAAATTTCCAAAGTACAGCTTATAGATTATAATGGCTTCCCCCTTCCCACAACTTCCCTCCAACCCAAGATAAGCATTTTTAAAAAAACTTTGTCAGAGAGGGGCTGGCATCGTGGCACAGCAGGGTAAGCCACCATTGCAATCCAGCATTCCACCTGAGGTGCTGGTTCAAGCCCAGGCTACTCCACTTCCAATTCAGCTGCCTGCTAATGTCCCTGAAAGGCAGCAAAGGATGGCTCAAAGTACTTGAGCCTCCGCCGCCCTGGAGGAGGACGGAGGACCAGGCTCCTGACTTCAGCCTGGCCCAGACCTGGCTGTTGTGAACACTGGGGAGTGAACCAGCAGATCTCTACCTATCACAGTGTGTGGGTCCCCCTCCCGTCATTTTGTCTTTCAAATAGATTTTAATCTTCAAAAAATACAAAAGACTATTTTTAAAAAGTCTGTCAGAGAGCTCATGGTATATTAGATAAAGGATACAGGCACTGCTCAAATGTTAGTAACGGTATGTGCACGACTCCACCATCCACTTTATTCAGCTCACCCTTTGAGCTGGAACAGGAATCGCGAGGGCCCTCCAAATAGCAGTTGGAACGATCTGAGGCAACGCTGGAATCCCCACCTCTACCTGCCTCACCCCAGTCCTCCTCACAGACTCCCAACCTAGCCCGCTGCCATTCTCAGCGCCCACTGCAGAGACGCGATGAACAAAGTACCAGGCTGCCCTCTGCTGGTTCCTTGTGGGCATGCAAAGGCAGGGAAGCGGAAAGCACCGCTGTACTAGGGGTCATCTCCCAGGTGGGAGAAGTGTGAACTTGTTGGGTCTCTGACGGTGTTAATTCAGCGTCTGGCTTCTAGAAGGAACCTTGGGTATGGCAAGAAATCCCTCTGATCCTGTGTCAGGGAGATGACATTCCCCAACCATTTCGGTGTCTTTGTCATGGGCCTTTGGTTCCTTGTCTAGGATCACCTTGCTATAAACTGTATAGTTAGGTAAGAGGAGTTTTTCCTCTCCTATATACTTTCCTAGACCCACACAAAATAACACATGTAGAGGTGGAATGGTGTAGAGAGGGAGAATTCTTTCCAATGACTTTTTCTAATTTTTGTCCATCTTGGATTTCAATGTCTCAAAGTATAATATTTCTCAGACATCATAAATCCTTGAGAAAGTGCTTGAAGAGGTTTTAGACAAAAACAGATTTTCCAGATTTGCCTGGAATTTTTTGGCATTCTGAAAAGTAGGAACGTTCCATTTACACAAAGAATCACACGGTATGAAACTTCTGTGAGCCTTGACTCCTCCTGCTGTGTATGTAGAGGCCACACATGCACAAACACATACGCATACACACACAGAGAGAAAGTGTGTATAATCACTTTTACAAATAAATTAGGCTTTTGGCCTTTTTGCTTTTTGGCGAGGCAAATCTTAAATTCTAAAACAAGTCATGTAACAGCTGTGATTTCTGCAGTAGTTATTTAGGAATGAATAAAATGACCTCTCCTCCATGTCGAATCACTTCCTGCTTTGTCTCTAATTGCTTTGGTTCTCTCCAGCTGTGAAGTGCCAAGAAACTTTGAGCAGTGCCCAGCACAGCATAATTCAAACAAATTGTATGTTAAATAAGAGCTTGCTAGTGCCAGTAGAGAGAGAAAGCAAAGTCAAGGTTTCGGAAGACTTAGCTATCCATCCATTTAGTCATTCATTCACCTCTGTATCCACCTATCTATCCATCCACTCATCCACAGATCCATTCACGCATCAACGCATCCATCCATCCACTTAGCATCTAGTAACAGATCCACTCACCCACACATCCATTCATCCATCATCCATCCGCCCACACATCCATCCATCATCCATCCATCCACCCATCTACCCATATCAGTCATGGGGAATAGCAGTTCAACAGAAAACAGGGCAGAGATCAAGCCTCACCTCACTGAGCTTGAACTCTTGGGTGAAAGGCAGATGAAAACAAGTAAATACGAAGTAAAAACTTATATCCAGATGAGTCCTATGAAGGAAACAGAGAGTGCGGAGATAAAGGTCAAATAACTGTAGGTAAGGTGGTGAGAGAAAGCTTCAACTCTATTGGGACCAGTGAAGAAAACAGTCCAACCAACCAGGCAGAAGGAACCAGAAGTGAAACATCCTGAAGTTGTCAAAAGCATGGGGTTTTAGGAAAGTCAGATCAATATTGACAGAATACAGAGAGCAAAGGGAGCATGTAGTTGACACGAGGGATACCCAGTGAGTATGAGTGAGATCATCCAGGGGATTTGGGGGTTTTATTCCAAGTTTAGTGTAAAGTAATGAGAGGTCCAAGTTTCATTTAGATTTACAGATTTTTACAGATGCCTCTTACTGCTGTGTGGAAAAGAGCTGGAGGTAGCAGGAACTAAGGATGGAAGTGTCATTGAGTACTCTTGCCTTTTGACAGTACTGCTGGCTAGCTTTGCGTATTCCTCTCAGAATCCAAGTTTCTCCATTACTTTTCCAGGTTAAAGTCTTTTTAGGGGCCACTGCTGTGGTGCAGTGGGTTAGGTTGCTGATTCATATACCTGTACCCCATATTGGAGCACTAATTCAAGTCCTCCATGCTGCACTTCTAGCCCAGTTTCTTGTTAATGCACCTGGGAAGGCACCAGATGGTCCAGGTTCTTGGGCCACTGCCACACACATATGTGACCTGGATGCAGTTCTAGGCTCCTAGCCTCAGCCTGGACCAGCTCTGGCTGTCGTGGGAATTTGGAGAGTGAACCAATGGATAGAAGACATCTGTGTAAGTATGCCAGTGTGCACGTGCCTCTCAAACAAATCAATTAATTAAAATGTAATGGTAGTAACTAGAAAGTCAATTACCCAGCTCCCCCATGTTTCAGTTAGAGAAGGGAAATGAGTGGATTGCCAGAGAGAGAGCCACACCAGTCACCTCCACTCCCACACCTCTACTCCCAGCCTCCCTTGAGAGAGGGGGGGAGAACAGGTACTTCCTGGGGGAGACCACTGAGAGCTGAACATGTGTCCTCTGCCCTGTGGCTGGAGGTGAGGAGGATGGAGCGGACAGGTGCCTGACCCATACTTGAGGACAGGCCTGCATGTCCAGAATGTGCTGGGCAAATGCCATGGAAATGCTGCCTACGGACCAGTGGGGAAAATCTGCAGGTGGCAGGAGGTGGAGGTGGGAGAGCACAGAATGTGTTGGGCAAATGCCATGGAAACGCTGCCTATGGACCAGCGGGGGGAAATCCACAGGTGGCGGGAGGTGGAGGTGGGAGGGCAGCTGCAGGACCTTGGCAGGTGGCAGCTGGACTGACCTGCCCCACTGCCGACACTAGAACCACACTGGAGAAGCTTGCTCTCAGAGGGGTGGAGACCCCAGGAAGGCACCAGTGAGGCGAGGTGTCTGAAGAGCCGAGAAGCACCCACAAGACACAAGAGCAACTCAGGCTGTGCTCAGAGAAGGCAAAGCCAGCTTACGACTGGGCCCGATGAGTTCGAAAGTTCCTGTTCCTCTTGCCTTTTCTCCCTCCTCTGTCTCTTCTCACCTGGAGGGTCTGGGGGATGGCACAGCTGCTCACACATTCTGTGTCCTCAGACCTTGGCTGGTCTCTGGCCTCAGATGCTTGGCAGTGGGACGAGCCCTGAGCTGCCTCGGCCTGGCCAGACTGTGATTCACCTGTCACAGTTATCACAAAATACGGAGATTCTAAGAGCACCCAAGCGAATCCTCCTCTGGGCCCCGGGGCTCTAAACATCTGATCCTGGAGTCTGTCTCCCAGGGAACCTTACCTAATGTGCCTTGTTACTACTCTTCCTACTCTTGCACCTCTGCCTTCTATTTCTACAGTATAACCAGAATAGCTGTCTTACAACACAAATCAGAACATGATGCTTTTTTTTTTTTTATTTATTCTTGGAATAACATGTCAGTCTCTATCACGGCTTAAAGGGCCCACATCATGCACCCCTACCCATCTACTCCCCCTTTTCTGCACTTGCTCCTTTGCTTCCTATGCTCCATGCCCCTTCCCTATGTTCCAGGGATTCTGAATAGAGTCTCCTGGGTGGCATTTTTGTTTTTTTGTGGCCAGGACTTAAACTGATAACCCAGTTCTGCCAACAGAGTATCCGGCACATGCTGGTATGCAAAGGCATTCACTGAGTGAATGAATGTCTAGGAGGTTAGAGTCTAAGGAGAAGAAGCCATTGCATTTGTAGACCACGGGCCTTGGTCCACAGGGTATCATTGAGAAATATGTTCAGGCACAGGGAGGTAACAGGCTGGACGTCTTTGACGCATGGTCCTGATCTGTAAAGGAAGCTAGGAATCGGTGAATTGGGTCTTTAGGATGTCCTAAGACTCCATGAAGCTTTCTCTCATGAAAATTCCTGCTGATAATCCCACTGACAGGTGGTCCTGCCCTGTAATAAGACTTAACTTCATTACTGTCCAATGTAAGTCACTGTGCTTCCCTGCAAGCCCCATGAGGTTTGCCTAGGTCCACTCCTACTGGAGCACATGGGCACTCAAGCCAGCCTTGCCTGTCACTCTCTCTCTCTAGTTACATCCTGCAAAAGTTTCCATTGGCTGCCTCACTAGTTGACCCCAGCCCAGCCTACATGAATGAGCCCTTAAAACTCAGGCTAATGAGTATACAGAAAGCTGTGTGAATTGTGTCATCTTCAAAATTCCTGTTAAAGTACCTTGGAGTGTGACCTTATTGAGACAGAGTCTTTACAAGGTACTCAAGTTAAAATGAGTTCATTAGAGCAGGTCCTAATCCAACATGACTGGCACCTTTACAAAACGGGGAAATCTGCACAGAGAGGCAGGTGCACAGGGAGAATATCACGTGACAGTGAAGACAGCCGTTGGCAGGTCAAAGAGAAAAGCTGGAGCAATCCCTCCTTCACAGCCCTCAGAAGACAACACTTTGATTTTGGACTTCAGGCTCCCGAACTGTGAGACAAGACATTTCTGTGTGTAAGCACCCAGTCTGTGGTACCTTGTTACCGTCAGTCCTTGCACACTGCTATTTGGTGCTTGAATCACTCTATGCACCAGAGGACTGGTTTGCCTAAGCCAGGCTGCATGGCTTAACAGCTACATGTTCAGCTGACCTTAAGTTGTGGAGGTGGAACACAAACTTTCAAGTCTCTCCCAGGAGCCCCTGGTGAATTTTCCCTAAAGCTCCACTGGACAGAACTGGGTAATGTGCCCTTGCTCTGGGGGCAGACAGTGCTAGGAGGGGACCTCTGCTACACCAAACTCCTGGGCATATTTTCAGAGTTAAAGTCCCCCTTTCAGAAACACAGCCACTCTGAATTCTCCAACTGGTTTTCATCAACTGTGGCCAAGAGAATACAGGCCTCATCTTTCTGGTTCAAGTAAGATGGTCAGGGGGCGATCCACCACCTTTCACGCAGTGATCTGTTGATTCTGATCCACCCACGTGACATTTAGTGACATATTTGAAGGAGACAGGCGTCTGTCGTCACTGAGCTGAACTGGGAGTGCCATTTAGTGACAGACTTGAAGGAGACAGGCGTCTGTCGTCACTGAGCTGAACTTGGGGTGGCAGTGCACAGGCAACAAGGCAAAGACAAGCCCTGATGAGTCCTTCAGGGAGTCACTGGGAAGCTGGCTCTGGCTGGGTGGCTGGGAATGCATCCTAATGAGTGGTCATTTACGCTGACAGCCCAAGGTTGGCCAGTTTAGTTAGTGTTCGAACATGGTGAGGAAAAAATAGACAAAGTCAGCTGAGACCGCTTCAAATTTGAACACCTGGCTGTGTTTTCCCCTTAGAAAATTTCAGGTAAGGGGCCTGGCACTGTAGCACTCTGGGTTAGGCCTCTGCCTGGGATGCTGGAGTCCCATATGAGCACCATTTGGAGTCCTGGTTGCTCCAATGCCAACAGAAGTCCCTGCTAATGTGTCTGGGAAAGCAGCACAAGATGGTCCAAGTACTTTTACCCTTGCTACCCGGAGGGAGTTCCAGTCTCATGGCTTCAGCTTGGCCCAGTCCCAGGGTTTCCGGCCTTTGTGGAATGAGCCAGCAAATGGACTATCTCTGTTTCTCTCTCTATAACTCTGCCTTTTAAATGAGTAAATAAATCTTTTAAAAAAGAAAAAGAAAAGTTCAAACAAAAATAAATTCAAATTGTGGCATGTGATGACCCAATGGTAGATTCTGGCACTTGGCCTGAACTTGGCAAAGACATGGATGCTCACACCTTAGGTATCACTTTTTTTTAATTTTAATTTTTAATTTTTCATTTTTAGGACGGGCAGAGTTAGACAGTGAGAGAGAGAGAGAGAGAGAGAGAGAGAGAGAGAGAGAGACAGAGAGACAGAGAGAAAGGTCTTCCTTTTTCCGTTGGTTCACCCCCCAAGTAGGCATCACTTTCTCAAACCAGTATCAGAGATGTCCATGGTGGTTCCGGTAATGTTCCCTTGTAGCACACAGATGATTAAAACGTGCAAGTGAAACAGATGGGTCAAGAGGCTTCCAGGAATGTTCTAGCACCCCCGAGGGCTGGCCTCTGCTCCTTACTAACTGCCACTTCCTCTGTGATTCATCCACGTTTCTGAGGATCCTGTGCACCCACCGGCATAGACCCCTTTCTCTTCCACTCCTCATAAGGTCTCTAAGCTCCAAAGAGCGGAAAAAATATCTCAGACCAAACGAAGGAGGCCTGACACCTCTGGCCAGCATCTCCACGTTCCGGAGCCCGGCGGCCCGACACCCCGCGGCGCCACCCCGAGTCTCTGCGAGCAGCCGCCTCCCGCGTCCAGGGCAGCCCCGGCTCCAGAGGGCCCGTCACCCGCGCCGCCCCGGGTCCACGAACACCGCCTCCGGCGGCCTCCGTCACCCGCGCCCCAAACACCACCTCCCGCGCTCCCGCAACCGCCGTTACCCGCGCCACCCCTGGCCCGCGCCCCGAACACCGCCTCCTGCGCTCCCGCAGCACCCCTCACCAGCGCCCCGAACACCATTTCCCGCGCTCCCGCGACCCCCGTCACCCCGGGCCCGCGCCCCGACCACCGCCTCCCGCACTCCCGCGGCGGCGGCGGTGGGGTCTGTGGCTCGGCCCGCAGCAGCGCACGGAACCCGGCGCCGGCCCAGCCAGGTCCCCCGTCCCCGCGCTCCGCGCGTCCTGAGGAGAAGCCCCGCGGGCCGCCCTCAGCCGACAGAGGCCCCGAGCGCAGTCCCGGCCTCGGAGGAGACGCGGGCGGCGCGGGCCCCCTCGGCCCCGAGCCCGCGGGGAGGCAGGTGCGTGCGGGGCCGCGCGGGCCGCGGGGTCTCTCGCCGCCGTCCTCCCTCCCGCCCCGCCGCGCCCCCTGCGCCCCTCGCCGCCCGGCCCCCGCGCTCGCCGTCGGCGGGAGACCCCGGCATGGCCGCGTGGCTGCGGGTGCTCGCGGGGCGGCGTCTCCTGCGCGCTCGCGGACGCGCGTGCTCCCGGGGCCCGCGGCGGGGCGCCCCGCGTTGCTTCCCTCACCCGCGTTCCTGTCCCGTCTCGCCCGGGGCGCAGGACCGGAGCCCGGCTTTGCACGCACTGCGGGGCGCCGCCGCCCGCGGGCGGGAACCGGGCGGGGTCTGCTAGTCTCTTTACCTGAGTTATGGCGGCCCCCTCGTCCCCACCGCTGGCCTCTGGATTTGATAAGGGGGAGGCGCGAAGCTAGTGAAGTCTGCGGCGCCACAGGCACAAGCCACCGCCCGCCCCTCTCGCTTGTCAGTCACACCACGTGCCTTCCCGTGATGCACCTGTTGCATCCGGGACCCTGGGCAAACCCCATAAAAGGAGGTGGGCCGCCAGGGACGTTACTTCGTGGTGTCGCTCCTGGGTTCTTCTTCCGGTCTTGGACCTGTCTTAGAGGCCCTGGTCCATTTTTCCGGCCGCACCGCGTCCCTCCATCCTGTTCTCGGACAGACTCCCCGGCTACAGGTACCGGTTTTGGCTTTTCGGTGGACAGCTGGCCCACTCGTGTGCGTGTCTCCGTGTGCGGGGCCCGTGAGTGTGTGTGTGTTTTCCCCTCTGCCAAATAAGCTGTTGGTACTTGCACGCAAGGCCGGTTTCCGCTTAGCCCCCGGGGTCATTGCCCAGGTCAGACTGTCATGGCGCCCTCGGGCTTTCTAGAAACTTCCGCGCTGACGCCGGCGCCCGGCCTAGGAAAGATTCCGGTGGACTCAGGTGTGAGCGGACGCTCAGGTTTCTAGAAAAGTTTGCCGTCATGACCAGAACATTTTGTGCGCTCAGCTCCTTTGTGCGGGTCTGAGAAGTTTCTCTCAGTGTTCACAACCGTTACTTAGGGTGTAACGAGGAACGAGGCAGACCGCGTGTGCAAGAGCAGCGACATCCGTGTTGGCCGTGGGGTTGCAGACAGCGCTGCCCGCCTGAGCCTTTCCGCCCGTTCCCGGCTCACACAGCCCTCGCGAGACCGGGAAGCTCGCGTGTCACACAGGTCGGCGCGTGCGCACGTGTCCCAGTCTAACGCACTTGTCATTGGTCACTCATAGACACACGCTGGGACCCTAAAGCACCAGCACAGAAAGAATGGATGTGCTGTACATCTCATTTTCACTCATGCGCCCACACCCCTAGATCAGCTGTTCTCAACCCTGTGCAGGCCAGTCCGTGGGGTTTATAACAAATACTTTGGAATATTTTAATACAGTGCAGAAAGTAAAAGTCATTTCTGTAGAAATTTGCACTTCCGAGCCTTTGTAGCAATGATGGAGGTGCAAAAGCCGATTATCTTCTGTATTTCACTTTATACCCATGCATCTAGTATCCTGGAAGAAAGGTTGGAATGGTCAGTGTCTTTACAAATGAGGAGATAAGGGGAGGAAACAGCCTTAAATCTTTGTCGTGGGTTAATGTCAGAGTTTGGCACTGGCTGGCGCTGTGGTGCAGTAGGTTAATCCTCTGCCTGTGGCGCCAGCATCCTATATGGCCACCAGGTCTAGTCCCTGCTGCTCCTCTTCCAATCTAGCGCTCTGCTTGTTGCCTGGGAAACTAGAGGAAGATGGCCAAATGTTTGGGCCCCTGCACCTGCGTGGGAGGCCCAGAAGAAACTTCTGGCTTCAGATTGGCCCAGCTCTGTCCAATGTGGCCATTTGAGGAGTGAACCATCAGATGGAAAACCTTTCTGTCTCTCAAGTAAATGAATAAAATTTCTCTAAAAATTTGTTAGATTAGCTCTTGATGTTTTAGTTTTTTAAAAGAAAAGGATTTTTTTTTTATTATTGTTTCTTTGAAAGGCAGAGTTACACAGGGGCATAGACAGAGAGGTGCTCCATCCGCTGGTTCGCTCTCCAAATGGCTGTAAGGCCGGAGCTGGTCCAGTTTGAAGCCAGGATCCAGGAGCTTCTTGTGGTCTCCCATGTGGGTGCAGGGGCTCAAGGACTTAGACCCATCCTCCACGGCTTTCCCAGGCCATAGCAGAGAGCTGGATTGAAAGTGTAGCAGCCAGGACTCGAACCGGTGCCCATAAGGGATGCTGGCACTGCAGCTGGCAGCTTAGCCCACTATGCCACAGCTCCAGCCTCAATAAATAAATAAAGTCTTTAAAAAATAATTTGTTAGAAAACTTAGCTCTTATTTAATGTTACAGAAATTTATTTTAAAGACTAATTCCTATTCAGCCAACTGAAATTTGTTTCATTTGAATTTGTTATAAATTTTGCTTTTGGGTTGTTTTGATGACCAATTTAGATAAACAGACTGAAAAGAGTATCATTTATTATTAAATCTCTTACATTTGCTCTTAAGAAAATTGTGAGTTATAGTAAAATGTTACTGTTAAAGGCAGGATATATTGGCAGGGAATACACTTGAATTCCTTAAATCTTTTGGCAATATTGATATAGAGAACCCTAGTACAGAACTGATATGTTCTATACTCATTTTCCAAAAAAGTTAAAATATTTCACAATAGCATTCTTATCCTATTTCTTATTAATTTGGAAGGCGCACAGGGAACTTTCACAGCTGTTGGAGTCATGTTCACCTGTCCGCATGGCATTGCTGTGGATGTTATGGCTACAAGAAAGCCAGGCTAGTAGACTTCAGCTCTGCAGTGTGAATCTAAGGGATGTGAGGCCCAGCTCACAGGAGCGTCTCTCACTTAATCCCCAGCCCCAGCCGAGCCCTGAACCAGTGCCTGTGCTGCCAGTCCCCTCCAGTTCTTGTTTGCACTCCAGGAGTTTTCTGCCCAGCTGTTTGAATTCTCTCTCCCTGACCCAGAGAAATTAGAAAGCAACTAATTTCAGGGCAAGCAGGTATCAGGAAATCCTTTGATATTAGTTGTACTTAGGGCTGGCCAACTTTTATTGAGTTAATGAGTAAGCAGATAATTAAAAATCAATCTCTAGAATGAATACATAGAACATGGGTTGGATAGTACAGGTTTAAAACCTGAAAACAGAAGATATTCCAGTGAGAAGGTGGATCTGTTGTCTTTTTTCTCTTTCTTTTTTTCTTTTTAAGATTTACTTATTAATTTGAAAGTCGGAGTTACACAGAGGAGAAGCAGAGAGAGAGCGAGCGAGTGCGCTTCCATCCGCTGGTTCACTCCCAATTGCTGCAATGGCAGGAGCTGTGCCAATCCGAAGCCAGAGCCAGGAGCTTGTTCTGAGTCTCCCATGCGGGTGCAGGGCCTAAGGACTTGGGCCGTCTTCTACTACTTTCCCAGGCCATAGCAGAGAGCTGGGACTCAAACCAGTACCCATATGGGATGCCGGCACTGGAAGAGGCGACTTTACCTGCTATGCCACAGCACCGGCCCCTCTTCTTACTCTTTCCACTCTGAGCAGACTTGGGTGTTGGGGACCCAGTGGGCGTGGCCTTGACCAGAACAGCTAGAATGGGCCTGGAACCCTTGTCTGGAGAGTACCCCCTGAATGAAGCAGTATTGAAGGTGGTGATTAGGTTTGTGGTGAATTCACATCCCCAAGGCAAAGTTTGTTTCTGTAGAACCACTCGAATGGAAAACCAATTGGGAACCCTCAGCGTGTGAGTCAGGTTATGGTGTCAGCCAAGCTGGGTGATTGTGTGTGGTATTTGACATCTTCTGTGGTTTTTTTCTGATTGGTTTAGGGTTTGGAGCCAATCACGTCGCCTTTCTGGGTCTCATAAACCCTCTGAAGCAGGGATTACAAACTGAGGGCCCTCAGGGGAAAGCTGAAGGTATTTTGCTTGGGAAACACAGTACCTAAATTTTAAATTTGAATAAAATTTTCTTTTGATGGGGATACATTCTCCAGGTCACCATGTGTGGCCAACAGATGCTGCTGCTTCATGCCTGGTCTCGTGCCATGTGTAGTACCCACTGAATGGCAGCAGTGCGCTCTGTGACTTCTGAGACAGGCAGAATCCCTTCTGGTATTTAAATCTGTGAATTCCTGGGGCAGCAGGAAGAGGTTGGTCAATTTTGCTCAATATAAGGAGAGATTTCCCAACAGTTGGCTCTGTCCTCAAATGAGGACCTTTCAAATCTGAGATTTTTAAAAATTTTTTTAATTTTTAATTTAATTTTATTTTTTGACAGGCAGAGTGGACAATGACAGAGGGAGACAGTGAGAAAGGTCTTCCTTTTGCCATTGGTTCACCCTCCAATGGCCACCGCGGCCGGCGCATTGCGCTGATCTGAAGCCAGGAGCCAAGTGCTTCTTCTGGTCTCCCTTGCGGGTGCAGGGCCCAAGCACTTGGGCCATCCTCCACTGCACTCCCGGCCACAGCAGAGAGCTGGCCTGGAAGAGGGGCGACTGGGACAGAATCTGGCACCCCGACAGGGACTAGAACCCTGTGTGCCGGCACCGCAAGGCGGAGGATTAGCCTAGTGAGCCACGGCGCCGGCCGAGATTTTTTTTTTAAAGATGTAGTTACTTATTTGAAAGTCAGAGTTACACAGAGAGAAGGAGAGGCAGAGAGAGAGAGAGAGAACTTCCATCTGCTGGTTCACTCCCCAGTTGGCCACAATGGCTGCATCTGTGCCAATCCAAAGCCAGGTGCTTCCTCCAGGTCTTTCCATGTGGGTGCAAGGGCTCAAGGACTTGGGCCATCTTCTGTTGTTTTCTCAGGCTATAGCAGAGAACTGGATCAGAAGTGGAGCAGCTGGGACTAGAACCAGTGCCCATATGGGAAGCCAACACTCTAGGCAGCAACTTTACCCGCTGCACCACAGTGCTGGACCCTCAAATCTAAGATTCAAAAAAAAATTCTATCACTACTTTAAACCATGTGCTATCAATTTATCACTCTTGAACATGTCTAAAAATATGTATTTACATAAGTTATATAAACCTAATGACATGCTTTTAGTGAATATAATATCTAAGTATATATTTAATTAGATAATAAATATGTATATACACATTGATGTGTGTGTATATATGTTGGGGGCCAGTCTTCGTTTATTTTTAATTTTTAAAATTTTTATTTATACGAGAGTTACAGACAGATGGTATTATCCTTTGGTTCATACTGAAAATGTTCACAACAGCTGGGGCTGGGCCAAGGCCAAAACCAGGAGCTGGGAACTCAATCCAGGATCCCACATAGATGACAAGGACCCAAGCCATCACCTGCTGCTTCCCAGGTACACATTAGCAGGAAGCTGGAATCAGGAGTGGAGCTGGGACTTGAAGCCAGACACTCTGATATGGAGTGTGGGCATCCCAACAGGCAGCTTAACTGCGAGGCCAAATGCCCACCCCAGCCTCAGTTTGTTTTGTGCCTTGGGCATTCTCTCTGCCACCACCTTGTTCTTTGGTTTAGGTGTGGAATTTCAACGTTTAACACATCAAAACCAGTTTCCAGGTTAGCCAGAGCTTCCTGTAGATGCATTTCTCCTTTTTTGCTCTGTGATTATTTGTGAAAATAAGTCAGAATTTTATCTTTCTAAAGATTTATTTTATGTATTTGAAAGGCAGAGTTCCATCCTCCAATTCACTCCCCAGATGAACACAATGAAGCTCTGAGCCTAGAATTTCATCCATATCTTCCATGGGGGTGGCATGGGCCCATGCACTTGGACCTTCTTTGGCTGCTTCCTCAGGCACATGAGCAGGGATCTGGATTGGAAGTGGAACAGCCAGGACTCAAATAAGCAGGTCATGGGATGCTGGTGTCAGACAGTGTCTTAACCCATTGCTCTACAATGCTGTCCCCATGAATTTCATTTAAGAATTGTAAAACCATTCTACATTTCAAGAGCTCTTTAGTTCTATATCAGTTTTCCTTCTGTCTCAAATTTGTTTTTGTTCATATGTGTGTATAATGTATTGATTTAAAAACATAGTATCAGAGAAAGAGAGAGAGACAGAGAAAGAGAGATTTCCCACCTGCTGGTTCTCACCCCATGTGCCTGCATCAGGTAGCGATGAGCCAGACTGAAACCAGGAGCCAGGAACTTGATCTGAGCCTTCCACATGGGTGGTGCGTGGACCCAAGTGCTTGAGCCATCGACTGCCTCTCCCCAGGTGCGTTAGCAGGAAGCACGGCATCCAAGACTTCTCAGGTCTGAGATCCGGGTGTCCCAAGCAGCAGCTTATCCCCTTTACCAAAGACCCACCCCAAATTGCTTGAAAACAATCTTTAATGATGTTTTCTCTTTAACTGTGCCAGGTGGTCACTCCTCCCAAAATATGCTTGTCATTGCTGAATTACTACCCTATTCTTTTTTATTATTATTAAAGATTTATTAATCTATTTGAAAGGCAAAGTTACAGAGAGAGACTAAGAGAGAAAGAGAGATCTTCCATCCACTGGTTCACTCCCCAAATGGCTGCAGCAGTCGGAGCTGGGCCAATCTGAAGCCAGGAGCCAGGACTTCTTCTGGGTCTCCCACGTGGGTGCACTACTGAGGCACTTGGGCCATTCTTCCTTGCTTTTCAAGGCTGTTGGCATGGATTGGGATGTAAGCCAGTGCCCATATGGGATGCTGGTGCTGCAGGTGATGGCTTTACCCATTATGCCATGATGTGGGCCCCTCTACCCTATTCTTGTGGCTCACACTTAAGTTCAGTATTTTTTTTCTAACTTTTGAAAGATGAACTCATCTGTGAAATGAATTAAACATGCAACTCCTTTTGCAAAGATACCATCAGTGCCGGCATCCCATATGGGTGCCGGTTCCAGTCCTGGCTGCTCCACTTGTGATCCAGCTCTCTGCTATGGCCTGAGAAAGCAGTAGAAAATGGCCCAAGTCCTTGAGTCCCTGCACCTGCATGGGAGACCTGGAAGAAGCTCCTAGTTCCTGGCTTCAGATCAGCCCAGGTCTGGCTGTTGTGGCCATTTGGGGAGTGAAGCAGTAGATGGAAGACCTCTCTCTCTCTGTTTCTCCCTCTCTCTGTATCTCTTTCAAAGAAATAATTTTTTTAAAAGGTACATTTCAAGCAGATGCAATAAATGAATATTAAGGTTGTCCTGTTGTCTTATGTCTGTACTAATTTTGTGTTCCCATACAAACATGACCACATCTGCTGTGCAGTTAGGTGGGCTGTAACACACTCCTCAAAGATGCCACTATTTCCCTTTATCTTTTTCCAAGTTCTTGGCTTTATTTGCATTCTATGTGGAATTCTTTATTTTTATTTTTATTTTTTTATTTTTGACAGACAGAGTGGACAGTGAGAGAGAGACAGACAGAAAGGTCTTCCTTTACTGTTGGTTCACGCTCCAATGGCCACTGTGGCTGGCGCGCTGCGGCCGGCGTGCTGTGCCAATCCAAAGTCAGGAGCCAGGTGTCAGGTGCTTATCCTGGTCTCCCATGGGGTGCAGGGCCCAAGCACTTGGGCCATCCTCCACTGCCCTCCTGGGCCACAGCAGAGAGCTGGCCTGGAAGAGGGGCAACCGAGACAGAATCCGGCGCCCTGACCGAGACTAGAACCCGGTGTGCTGGTGCCGAAAGGCAGAGGATTAGCTTATTGAGCCACAGTGCCGGCCTTCTATGTGGAATTCTATGTCCATAACAACTATATGCATAGTTGTTATGGGCACAGTATTCCCCCCAAAGCTAGATATTTTGACTCTCCCCTCCCTAGAAACCTTTTATTTAAGGAATACAAACTCCATTCTTTTCAGAAATACAACTTTAGGAATACAGTGATTCTTCCCATTGTACCCACCCTCCCATCCAAACTCCAACTCCTCTTCCCTCTCCTATTCTCATTCATATTTTTTACTAAGATCTATTTTCATGATTTATTCTAAACTAAGTAAAGAGTTCAACAAATTGTATAGAAAAAAAACTTCCTCAACAATTGAGACAGGGGCTATACAAAGTCGTTGCATCTCAAAGTGTTAATTTTACTTCTATAGATTAACCTGTTAGGTTCTCTATTAGTTATGACAGAACAGGGAGACCATATAGTATTTGTCCTTTGGGGACTGGTGTATGTCACTAAGTATGATGTTTTCCAATTTCATCTACTTTATTGCAAGTGACAGGATTTCATTTTTTTTTTTTTTACTGCTGTGTAATATTCTATGGTGTACAGGTCTCATAATTTCTTTATCCAGTCTTCAGTTATGGGCATTTGGGTTGATTCCATATCTTAGCTATTGTGAATAGAGCTGCAATAAACATGGGAGTTCAGATAACTCTTTAATATGCTGATTTCATTTCCATTGAGTAAATTCCCAGGAGTGGGATGGCTGGGTCATACGGTAGATTTATATTCAGATTTCTGAGGTATCTTTATACTGTCTTCCATATTGATTTTACCAGTTTACATTCCCACCAACAGTGGATCAGGCTATCTTTTCCCCCACATCCTCGCCAGCATTTGTTGTTTGTTGATTTCTGTATGAAAGCCATTCTTACTGGGGTGAGGTGAAACCTCACTGTGGTTTTGATTTGCATTTCCCTGATAGCTAGTGATCCTAGGCATTTTTTCATTTGTCTGTTGGCCGTTTGGATTTCCTCTCTTGAAAAATGTCTGTTTAAGTCCTTGGCCCATTTCTTAAGTGGGTTGTTTGTTTTGTTGTGTGCAGTTTTGTGATCTCTTTATATATTCTGGTTATTAATCCTTTATCAGTTGCATAGTTTGCAAATAATTTCTCCCATTCTATCAGTTGCCTCTTCACTTTCCTGTTTCTTTTGCATTAGAATATAGAGTGGAATATAATAGAGAGCCAGAAATAGACCATTGGCATATATGAGCATATATATTAGCAAAGGTGCTAAGATCCTTCAAAAGGGAAAGGAGAGTCTTTTCAGCAAATGGGGATGAGAAAATCAAGTATTCACATATAAAAGAATGAAATGGAACGCTTACACCATGTACAAAAACTAACTGTAAGTAGATTGAAGACCTAAACATAAAAGCTGAAGCTATTGAATCTCTTAAAAGTGTACATTGGTGGGGGCTGGTGCTGTGGCACAGTGGGTTAATGCCCTGGCCTGGAGCACCAGCATCCCATATGGGTGCCAGTTTTAGTCTCAGCTGCTCCTTTTCTGATCCAGCTCTCTGCTATGGCCTGGGAAAGCAGTAGAAAATGGCCAAAGTCCTTGGGCCCCTGCCCCCACATGGGAGACCTGGAGGAATCTCCTGTTTCCTGGTTTC
The DNA here is from genome assembly GCA_949820135.1 of Sylvilagus floridanus. Taxonomy (NCBI): domain Eukaryota; kingdom Metazoa; phylum Chordata; class Mammalia; order Lagomorpha; family Leporidae; genus Sylvilagus; species Sylvilagus floridanus. Next base: position 16,618,907 of record OX463240.1, on the reverse strand, counting down.
AGATTGGTGCAGCTCTGGCCATTTTGGCCAATTGGGGAGTGAACCATCAGGTGGAAGACCTCTCTCTCTGCCTCTCTTCTCTCTGTGTAACTCTCTGACTTTTGAATAAATAAATAAATAAACCTTAAAAAAGGAAAAGAGAAGTATACATTGGTTAAAACCTTTGTAACATTGAATTCAGAAGAGATTTCTTGAACATGACAGCAAAATAACAGACAACAGAAGAAAAAATATACAGTATACATATTGGATGTCACTGAAATTAAAACATGTAAATTAAAGAACAATATTGTGATCACATGAAGTGTTAAAGTGAACATATAGGGCCGGCGCCATGGCTCAACAGGCTAATCCTCTGCCTAGCGGCGCTGGCACCCCGGGTTCTAGTCCTGGTCGGGGCGCCGGATTCTGTCCTGGTTGCCCCTCTTCCAGGCCAGCTCTCTGCTGTGGCCGGGAGTGCAGTGGAGGGTGGCCCGAGTGCTTGGGCCCTGCACCCCATGGGAGACCTGGATAAGCACCTGGCTCCTGCCTTCGGATCAGCACAATGCGCCAGCTGCGGCGGCCATTGGAGGGTGAACCAACAGTAAAGGAAGACCTTTCTGTCTCTCTCTCTCTCACTGTCCACTCTGCCTGTAAAAAAAAAAAAAAGTGAACATATAGATAGGATTAAGTGTTCAAATGATCATGTAAATAGGATCAAGTGTCTGGTAATAATAATAAATAGAATTTAAAAGGAGAGAATATTCCAACATGGGAAGCTCTCCATACAGCTGACTTACAGAATGATAATCACTTTAAGTAACACTCTGACCTCAGAATCAGCCCTTAAGGCTCCCTTGTCTGGCTGAAAAGCCCATGATAGCCTTTCAGGCATGGAAAGCCAAGACGCTGTGGTTAAAAAAATGTGCTATATGAAGGATCTCTGAGTGAAACCCCATTGGGAAGAAGGGGCCATCAAAGAAGGATGTACTTTTTGCTAAAGGGAGGAGAGAACTTCTTCTTTGCTTATGTCCTTGTATAAATACTGATGGAGTTTGTAGACTGAAAAGTCTTCCATAGCATAGGCAGCTCATGTCAAGAGCCTTGGGTGGTCACTGACATCATACATAAGAGTGTTAATTGTTAAATTAAGAACTCCCCATGCAGGACCTCTGTCATTAATGAATTGTAAAATGAGAGTTAATTGTAAAACTAGTTGTCAAACAGTTTTATGTGTTTGTGTGTGTGTGTGTGTGTGTGTGTGTGTGTGTGAGTGCAAATTGTTGAAATCTTTACTTAGTACAGAGTTGGTCTTATGTGTACAAAGTTAATGGAAAATGAATCTTAATGGAGAATGGGACTGGCAAGGGGAGAGGGAGGAGGATTGGGGTGGGATTATAGGTGGGAGGGCAGGTATTGTGGGAAGAATAACTATATTCCTAAAGCTGTACTTCTGGAATTTGTATTCCTTAAGAAATAAGTGAAAAAAATAAAAAATAATTTAAAAAGGACAATAGTAGCAAAAGGAAGACAGCCTATGCAATGGGAAGAAATACTTGTAGATCATGTATTTATCTGAAAAATAATTACTTTCCAAAAGGTCACCAGCTCTAATCATTAGGAAATGCAAATCAAAGCTACACATATCCATTAGGATGGCTACTCTAAGAGAGAGGGAGAGAGAAAACCAAGACAAAATAACAAGTGTTGGTGAGGTGAGCATGTCGAGAAATTGGAAATCTTGTACACTATTACTGGGAATGTGAAATGGTGTGGTCCCTTGGGAAAACAGTATCACAGTTTCTCAGAAACATAAAAATGGAATGATATGATTCAATAATTGTTTCTTGTTACGTTCTGAAAATAATTGAAAGTGAGATCTTGGCTGGCGCTGCGGCTCAATAGGCTAATCCTCCACCTGCGGTGCCAGGTTCTAGTCCCAGTCAGGGTGCTGGATTCTGTCCCAGTTGCTCCTCTTCCAGTCCAGCTCTCTGCTGTGGCCTGGGAGTGCAGTGGAGGATGGCCCAGGTCGTTGGGCCCTGCACCCACATGGGAGACCAGGAGAAGCACCTGGCTTCTGGCTTTGGATCAGCATGGTGTGCTGGCTGCAGCAGTGATTGGGGGGGTGAACCAACAGTAAAGGAAGACCTTTCTCTCTGTCTCTCTCTCTCATTGTCTCATTGTCCACTCTACCTGTCCAAAAAAAAAAAAAAAGTGAGATCTTGAGATATTTGTACACCCATGTTCATAGCAGCATTAAGCATAGCAGCATTAATTAATATTCAGAATAGCAAAGATGTGAAAACGACAAGTGTCCATTGGCAGATGGTTGGATAACTAATATGTGATATATACTTACAATGGGATATTATTTAATTTTGAAAAAAGGCAGTTACAACATATTGCAACAAAGATGAGCCTTAAAGACACTCTGCTAAGGGAAATAAGCCAATCATAAAAAGAGAAATGTTGCATGATTGCAGTGTCTAAAGTGCCTGGAGTAGTCCCAGTCATAGAGACAGAGCAGAATGGTAGTTTCCAGGTGCTGGGGGACTATTATTTAATGGGTACAGAGTTCCAGTTTTATAAAATGAGAAGAGTTAGGGGCATGGGTGATGGTAGCACAACTGTTGAGTGTACTCAGTGTCACCAATGTAAAATGTTCAAGATGGTAAGTTTTATGTTATCTGGTTTTCACCCCAATGAAATAAATAGAAAAACCCTGCTTGTATACATGGTTGCATTATAGATGTTGTAAGTGAAAAACAGCATTCCACTTCCCACCAGGAACACACCTGTTGCTTTAGATGTTTAGCTACATGTGCCTCCAGAGTGTGTTCATACCGTTGTATATAGCCACATTGTCCAGTGTTAAGAGGTGGCATAGGCCTGAACATTAATTAATCTTCTGCTGACTTTTCCAGGCCATTTGCAGGGAGACAGGTCAGAAGTGGAGCAGCCTGGACGTGAACTGGTGTTGACATGGGATGCCAGAATTGTAGGCAGAGGTTTTACCTGCTATGCCGCAATGTCGGCCCCCAAGTGTGGACTGTTGTTCACTACTTAAGTGATTCCAACTATTTTTTATAGTTTAGAGTGTGCAAGAATTTTTTTTTAAAGAATATTTATTTGAAAGACTGACAGATAAGGAGGGAAAGACAGCATCAAGATTTTCCCCAAATGGCTGCAAAGGCCATGGCCAGGCCAGGCTGAAGCCAGGAGCAAGAAAATCTAACCAGATCTCCAATATGAGTGGAGGAGGCCCAAGTACTTGGGGCATCTTCTGCTGTTCTACAAGGCACATGGACAGGAAGCTGGAGAGGAAGCAGAGCACTCAGGACTTGAACTAGCACTCCAAAGTGGGATGCCACCATTGCATACAAGTCTTAACCAGTGTGTCACAATACCTGGCCCATTATACACATCTAATACTTCTTTCCTTAAAATTTTCCTAAATTTCTTTTTTCTTTTTCAATGTTATAATAAATAAAATTTGGTTAACTTGTATACTGGTTTTGTATCCTCCAAATCTTCTGAACCCATTTTACAGATCTAATGTTTGAAAATTTCTCAGGATTTTCTCTATATATGACACTATCAATTGCAAATACATTAGTTTTTCATCTCCCTTTGTAATCTTATTACTGAAAGTCTGGTCCTTGCCAGTGGTATTGAATCAGAATAATGAGGAGGAGGTAGCCGGCGCCGTGGCTCAACAGGCTAATCCTCCGCCTTGTGGCGCCGGCACACCGGGTTTTAGTCCTGGTCGGGGCACCAGATTCTGTCCCGGATGCCCCTCTTCCAGGCCAGCCCTCTGCTGTGGCCCAGGAGTGCAGTGGAGGATGGCCCAAGTGCTTGGGCCCTGCACCCCATGGGAGACCAGGATAAGCACCTAGCACCTGGCTCCTGCCATCAGATGAGCGCGGTGCGCCGGCCACAGCGCGCCGGCCGCGGCAGCCATTGGAGGGTGAACCAACGGCAAAAGGAAGGCCTTTTTCTCTGTCTCTCTCTCTCTCACTGTCCACTCTGCCTGTCCAAAAAAAAAAAAAAAAAAAGGAGGAGGTTTGAGGATAAAGGAAGGAGGAAATTCAGTCCACTGATGATAAGGAGGGCAGTAGACTGAGGGTCTCAATAACTACCATCTTACCCTGTGAAAGTAATCTGGGCTTTTAAGGAATGCAAGAGAATTTGAGCTGAGAACATGATTAATGGAAAAATCAGGGTCAGATAATCAGGTGCTGAAGCCAGTGACTGGCCTGTTTTCTTTTCAACTTAATACTTCATTAATTTTTTTTGAGATAATATTTTAGATTTACGTTACAGTCAATGAATTAATGATCTACTAAAATACACTTCAACGTTCAGAAGCAAATAGGCAGGGCTGGTGCTGTGGCGGAGCAGGTTAAAGCCCTGGCCTGATGCGCTGGCATCCCATATGGGCGCCGGTTCTAGTCCCGACTGCTCCTCTTCTGATCCAACTCTCTGCTATGGCTTGGGAAAGCAGCAGAAGATGGCCCAAGTCCTTGGGCCCCTGCACTCATGTGGGAGACCAGGAAGAAGCTCTAGCTCCGGCCATTGCGGCCATCTGGGGGAGTGAACCAGCAGATGAAATTCCTCTCTCTCTGTCTCTGCCTCTCTCTGTAATTCTTTCAAATGAATAAAATAAATCTCATTTAAAAAAAGAAAATAGGCAAAGCCTTTTAACAGTAGAAAAATAAATAGATCTTCAACTTCAATAATATGAAGTAAATTTCAAAGTAGTCACAAAATAATTGGAGCCATGAGTATATAATTTTAAATAATTTTTAAATGTAAGAAACACATCTACTAAAACATGTTTCAAAATGTTTACCCATATAAATTCCCATTTTTATAGAAATGCTTTCATTGGCTCTTGAATTTTTTTTTTTTTTTTTTGACAGGCAGAGTGGACAGTGAGAGAGAGAGACAGAGAGAAAGGTCTTCCTTTGCTGTTGGTTCACCCTCCAATGGCTGCCGCGGCTGGTGCGCTGCGGCTGGCGTGCCGTGCCAATCCAAAGCCAGGAGCCAGGTGTCAGGTGCTTATCCTGGTCTCCCATGGGGTGCAGGGCCCAAGCACTTGGGCCATCCTCCACTGCAATCCGGGGCCACAGCAGAGAGCTGGCCTGGAAGAGGGGCAACCGAGACAGAATCCGGCGCCCCAACCGGGACTAGAACCGGGTGTGCCAGCGCCGCAAGGCGGAGGATTAGCCTGTTGAGCCACGGTGCCGGCCTGGCTGTTGAATTTTTAAAAGTATAGAACAGGGGCCAGAGCTGTGGGGACTGGGAATTTCTCCCTCTAACAAAAACCCCCAGAGGCACACTGGCTACCAGTGCCTCCACTCCCCTTATTCTGGGAAGATGGCACTTTCCCATCTATGGAGTTCTGTGGGCATCTTGCCTACCTTCAATTCACCCACCCACCAGGATTCAAAGTCAATGGAGACTATGGGTTTTTCCCTCTAATAGTACCCACAAGAGGTGCACGGGCTGCCACAGCCTCCACTCACCTTATTCTAGAAAGGCAGCATATCCCTGCTGGGAAGGGGGGCAGCAATGTGTCCTCAATGCATGAAGTGGGTTCTGCCCCCCTGACTCATCTGCCTGGAATCAAAGTCAGTGGGGACCACGAGTCTCTCCCTCGACATGATCACCTGTGGAATCCTTTCCCCTCACTCTGGGAATGCAGCCTCACTGCCAGTCGCTGGCTGCAGGAACCACCAGCCACAGGAGTTGCTGGTGGTGTACAGCCAGCTGCTGCATGTCTGTACAATCCTTGCTGCTCCATAGAGCCTCTCTTCTTACTGTAAATTCTCACTGGAAAACCTCTCCAACTATCTCCATGGGACACAGATCCTCCTGTTATTTTCTGGTATTTTCCTGTGGTCAAAATCAGTACACCCTTCCCTACTCAACCATCTTAAAATCCTGGTTAGTTTCTTAAAATCATATTTTATATGTAATAACCATCAATTTTTCTTTTAATGATCCTCCTATTCTCCTTTAACACTGAGATCTAAACTTTGTTGCAGTTCTAAGTTAACCCACATAATAACCACTGCCCAAAAATCTAGATTGATATGAAAATACAAGCCTTCAATTTTTGGTAAAAGTAGCAGGTATAAAATGAACACACACTGTTTTGTGGTCATAATCCTATGTATAATTTCAGTTACACAATTCATGTGTGCATACACTATGTTGAAATCTACCACTTTATCATTTATATTTAGTAGAGAGAGACACGATTCCTTGAAAGCTAACTGAATCACTGTAGGCTACTCCCAGATACATTTACCTGGGAAAGTTCAGGTGGAAAAGTTGATTCTGGTCTAGGGAAGTCTTTATTCTGGGGACATAGAGATTATCCACTGGGATTAGTTGGGAGTCCACTCTTAGGAGTATTATCTGTGGGAAATCTTTGAAAGTAAAATCATATGACATCCTATCTTTGGGATGTTTTCAGAAAGGCACTGCTGATTATCTCACCTTATTATAGGAACAGGTTCAGATGCGGTGTTATGTTTAAAATACATTTCAGGTGAATCAGAGGGATCTTTGCAATGATTCAGAAGATTTACAACTTAAACTCATCATTGCACTTTGTGTCCCTGAGTCCTAGCAAGCAGCTGTGCTTGGGACCCAAGCCCTCTGACCAGGTTTTGGGACAAAATAGGTGCTAAGCATTCTTCTGCTGTTTTTAGGATTGGGGCTCTGAGGCAGCAGTTCGCGCCTTCTAGGTGAAGAGCACTCAGGATAAAGTCCACCTCTGCCAAGCATGGCCTGCTTACTTAGCTGAAGGTCTGATACTCAGCCCTACCTCTACAAGTGCCCTGGAAACAAGAGATTATTCCTAGGAGGCATCCTGGCACAGGACAGTCATTTCAACCCATACATCCCATGCATCTCCAAGAGAACAAACCTATATTAGGAGATGAACAATGTTGAGCTCAGAAACACGGACAACCATCTGGATATACAACTTGGTTCCTAGCTGCACATCCAATCAACAGTGTTCCCACTCTGTGCTTAAAAAAAATACTCACTTGTTTTACTCAAAAAGAAGAGATGCAAAGAGACACACAGATATCTTCCATCTGCTAGTTCAATCACCATATGCCTACAATAGCCAGGACTGGAACAGGCCATAGCCAAGACTGGAACAGGCCAAAGCCAGGAGCCAGGAACTCAATCCAGGTCTATCATGCCAGTGGCAGGGACTCAACTCCTTGAGCCATCACCTGCTGCCTCCCAGGGTGCATATTATTAGGAATATGGAATCAAATATGGATACAGGATTCAAACTAAGGCATTGCCATATGGAATTCAAGATGTCCCTTAGGACATCTTAACTACTATGACAAATGCCCACCCCTCAAGGCTTCTTCTGACATGACTTAGTTCGACAGTATCCACAATATGCAAAGCCAAAGGAGCTATGGAAGTCTTCTGGTAAGCTGTGCTATGGTTTGGATATGGACTGAATGCATCCCTTGAGGGTTCATGTACAGAAAGTATGGTCTGCAGAATGGCAATGTGAGAGGTTACGGGGCCTTTAAGGTGTGGGGCCTAGTGGCAGGTAATGAGAGCATGCAGGCATCACTCTTAGAAGCGAAAGGTGCTGGTCTCATGGAGTGAGTGAGCTATTTTGAGCATTGGTTGTTATAAAGCCAGGCCACCCCATGCACTTGACCTTTCTGCACATGGCTGGTTCATTTTCTGCTGTTCCATGACACCATGAGGCAGCCAAGAAACCAAGCAGATGAGGTTGGGGGCGCCCGATCTTGGGCTTTCAACCTCTAAAATGGACTTTTCTTTAGAAAGTACTCTAATTCATGTATTTTGTTAACAGCAACAGAAAACAGACTAGTACAAGCTGCTTCCTACCCACCCCTCTAACCTGGGAGAGCCATATGCATGATAGCTGGGAGTTCTTGAGTTACTGGAAGACTTAATTTGTTTCCTGTATCTTTCAATAGCTAAGACTCTGTGCCTAAACTTTCCACTGGCCATTATATGCGATGAAATCATTCAACTGTATGCATGGATTGAGGGCCTCCTGGGTATCTGATGCTCAGGCTTCGATGCACGCACAGGAGAGTGATCATATCTTCTGAATTCCAAACCAAGTCACTGACAAGTAAGGTGCTGATGACAGCAAGAAGTGGTGAGAAAGGTTTGGTCTATGGGGTCAAACGCAACTGAGTGCAAATTCATTTCTTCAATCTAGCTCTGTGGCCTTTAACATCCTAAAGCTTTGCAGGACATCTTAATCCCTTATCCAAACACATTCTTCCCTGCTGTTTATTAGGATTTTTGTCTGTAATAAATGTGTTGCGTTCCAGTTCAAAATGCCAGCTGGCTGGCAGTTTCTGATCCTTTCTTTTCCTCTTGTACAAGGTCCAATGGGGGGAAGACAATTTCACAAAGTAGTGGTCATAGTATCACACTTAGCAGGGTCAGGTGCTGCAGTGAGCCAGCAAGAGAAGCAATGGGGGAACAGCATTCCACTTGATGTTTAAAGAATCCAGTGTAGGAAAGCATCACACTTAGTGAAACAAGCCAGTCCTAAAAGGACCAATGCCATATGTTCTCCCTGACTTGTGATAACAAATAGAGAACACAAAAGGAAAGATATACAAGTGAAATTGACACTTTGAGAAGCAATGACTTGTACAGCCCTTGTCCCGAACGTTGAGGAAGTTTTTTTTTCATAATATTTATTGAATAATCATATATGTATAAAGTTAATTGAAAATAGATGTTAGTAAAAAATAAGAATGGGAATAGGAGACTGAGGAGGAAGAGGGGTGGAAGTGTGGATATGGTGGGAAGAATCACCATGTTCCTAAAGTTGTAGTTATGAAATATATGAAGTTTGTATTCCTTAAATAAAAGATTTTTTGGGAAAAAAAAGAAGCCAGTGTACATCACTTAGAGAGTAATTACACTAAAACTAATCAAACCTACGCAGCCAACTACCAGTTCCCAAGAGAAACATAGGAAAGGAAAACCTGTTAATCGGCACCAAGGGGTATAATCAGCAAAACCCCAATCATGGCAGACTCTGTAGTACAAATGATCAGGCTTCTTCTCCTAATAACACTGAACTTAATCTCCATCTCCCCTGTGGATGGCAGGAACCCAGCTATGTGAGCTATCACCAGCTGCCTCTCAGGATTTGCCTCAGCAGGAAGCCAGAGTCAGGACTGATATGGGGCGCCGATATCTTCACATGTACCTTGACTGCCACTAAGCCAAACATCCCCCCTATGGTTAATGTTTTAAAGTCATGATATTGTGATAAGGTATTGTGATTATGTGAATAGAAATGACCTCTTCCGTTAGAAGTATATAATAAAATATTTGCAGATAAAATGAAAATGATGTTTGGAATTTGCTTTAACATAATCTCTGAGGAGAGGGGTAAAGATGAAACAGGGGGAGGGGAGTGATGGTCATATATGGAAGATCAAGAAGAATGACAGACTCCTAACCTGAAGTTAGAGACCAACACCACAGTGCCTTTTCCCAAGGAAAAAATATTTTTAGCCTGAATTTTGATGGGGAATGTGAGGATAACTTACTATTAGAAACACATAAAACTACACAGATGAAAACAGGCAACTATTAACTCTAGGAAAAACAAAGGTTGTAGAGGAAGGGAAAGCATTTTTTAAAATATACTTACTCATAATAGAAGCACTAAATGTTTTAAAATGAAGGTTACATTTGGAAGTATTTCTGTGTGTAGAAGGTCTTCCCATGTGGGAGACCTGGATGAAGCTCCTGGCTCCACATCTAGTCATTATCACTCAGGAGTTGGCAGCTGTTCTACTAGCTTTTGTCAGGTTATGAACACCTCAGGGTTCTGATTTTTGTATCCCTCAGAAAGGAGTGGAGAAAAGAGACAAGGACCAACCTCGACAGAGACAGGTTGCTTTATTGAAGCACAGAGGGGTGGCAGTCTGTTCTTGCAAAGAGACTGCACACAGGGCACATGTAGGGCTGGGCGTTTATCTGGTTGTCGAGGGAAGTTGCCACTGGTGGGAGAGAGAACTTGCTTCTAGGAGATTTCCAGAAGCAGCATAGGCCTTTCGCTTATCCTGTTTAGCAAGCTGCTTTGTAAGCTGTTTTGCAAGGGGATATGAGAGGTCATGAGTGGCTCTCCCACAGGTATGGGGGGGGGTCTCTGGCAGGAGGGAGGGATTGGGGGAGGGAGACATTCTTGTGAACCTTATTGTCCTTTAGATTCTGCCTTGAGTTACAGGATCCAAGTAGGAGTCACGCAGCCAACCAAGTGACTGTAGTGTTTAAGAGGTGAGGTAAAGAAGTAAAGATCAGGGGCCGGCGCTGTGGTGCAGCGGGTTAACACCCTGGCCTGGAGCGCCGGCATCCCATATGGGCACCAGTTCTAGTCCCAGCTGCTCCACTTCTGATCTAGCTCTCCGCTATGGCCTGGGAAAGCAGCAGAAGATGGCCCGAGTCCTTGGGCACCTGCATCCATGTGGGAGACCTGGAAGAAGCTCCTGGCTCCTGGCTTTGGATCAGCCAAGCTCCGGCCATTGCAGCCATCTAGGGTGTGAACCAATGGATGGAAGACCTCTCTCTCTCTGCCTCTCCTTTCTCTCTGTAACTCTTTCAAATAAATAAATAAATCTTTTTTAAAAAAAGAAGAAGTAAAGATCAGCCCTCAAGTCCTTCCTGGGAGATTGTGGCTGACAGCATGGCAGGGAATCGTGTTGCATGGCATTGATCAGGGCCATTTTGTGCTCCCTCCTATCTGCCCCTCTTTGTGGCTCAGGTACTTGGCCCACTGCTTTTTCTCCCTCTCTGGTTCCCCTGAACTCACTGGTGAAATGAACCTGCCGTATCCCACTCATTTGCTCATATTCATAAAATGATACAAATGTTGTGAAAGGTATTTGGGATGTGTAGTAAGTTGAACACACAGGGAAAAGACATGTAGTAAGTTGAACACACAGGGAAACTTGTAACCCAACCAAATATATCTTTATCTTTTCCTATTCTGATGAACAAAAACAAACTCCTGAGCCTGTGACTGACTGAAGTGTCTATTCAAACAGAAAAGTAAAGCTTGTTGTGCATGCGAGGAAGCAGTCTTGAGAAAGCCAGCTGAAGCTGGGAAGTGATCTTGCCCTCCTTGGTCAGCAGGACCAGAGGTTTCAATTTACCAGAATGAAAAGGGGACAAATGACTAAGGGCACACACAGTAAGCATGGGCTTTGGCTGAGTGGACTTCATCCTGATTGATAAAACACTGGAGGCTCAACACAGATCTTTGCCTCTTTCAGATACCAGTGAAATAAGATTTTGTATACTTAGTTTTTGCAGAGCATGCTTCTATCCCCTCCTCCTAATGAGGTCATGCCATAAAGCAAGTTTCTCATGGAATTGTACTGACATCTGGGATATGCCGTTATGAGACCTGCAACAGGCTTTTACACTGATTCAGCAGCCCAACCTCTTGTACAGCCTCTTTAAAAACCACAGGCTACCCTCACTCACCAAGATAGTAGTACTTGAGACAGACTGTGTTACTGTCTTCATCTGTCAATAGACTCTCAATCTATCCTCATTACCTTGGTTCAGCACGAAGGACAGGGACTGCACTTTCTGATAATACTGACTTCTTCCTCTATTTCCCAGTTCTACAAAAGAACCTCTCTCCTAAGGGGCCCCGACCCCTTAAGTATGTCCATTCCCTTTGGTTACTGAGAGTCAAAACTGTGTTATCTCAAGAATAGGGACTGTGATTACAGATCCACTTGTTCCCTATCCACATGTCCCTTACTCACTATTCAACCTATGCCATGGGGCCATATTCTTGGTGAGTGGGGCCTTCACACTGTAGCCTGGGGAGATGGACCTCTGTATTTCATAATGGGCATTATGTCATGCAACAATGGTGGTTGAGCATGACATAAAGGCTACAGTTGGCCTGGAAAATTACAGTTACTCATTTTCATTTTTGACAAGATGAGCAACTAACAGAGTTTTAAAACAAATGACAAAAAAGTTATCTTAGATTTTCTGGTCTCTGTCCCCTCCTCACCCTCCTTTCAGCCCTGTGCCCCAACCTCACCCTTGTTCTGATACTTTAGCCCAGTGTCCTGCTCCATCTGCAGGTTAATACTAGCCACACCGTCCTGATCCTTCACCCTGTCTCACCCTCTTTCTGTTCCTGCATGCCAGTATCACCCTCCTTCAAATCACCCATCCAGGCTTCACCGTCTTTCCAGTACTCCCTACTATTGTCCCATAAGCCCCTGTGCTTCCTATTCACCTCACTTTGTTGGTTCTGATGCTATTCTTCCAGTATGATCCACATCTGTTTTCTGCCCGACTTTTTCCTCCCTCTGACTAATGACAACTCTTACCACTATCCAACCTTAATTCTCTCCATGCCCAGTTCTTCCTGTGTTCCAGCTGGACCACCCAGTCACCACCATGTGCATTTTCCTTGCCTTTCCTGTTACTCCTCTGTCTTAGCACCAACCCCTCCTAACAGACCAGCTTAATAGCTACATGCACTGTCCTAGTCGATGAAAATCCAGCCACCCTTGCAGACTTCAGGATTCACAAATCTCATCCTGGGCAGAGTTTCTCTCCTTCTGGGACAATTCTTTTGAAGCTCAGGATTTTTACATTTTGTGTATTTTATCATAATTTTTATTTATTTATTTATTTATTTATTGACAGAGTTAGACAGTGAGAGAGAGACAGAGAGTAAGGTCCTCCTTTTTCTGCTAGTTCACCCCTCAAGTGGCTGCTATGGCCAGCGTGTTGCAGCCAGTGCACTGCGCTGATCTGAAGCCAGGAGCCAGGTGCTTCCCCCTGATCTTCCATGTGGGTGCAGGGCCCAATGACCTGGGCCATCCTCCACTGCACTCCAGGGCCACAGCAGAGAGCTGGACTGGAAGAGGAGCAACCGGGACAGAATCTGGTGCCCCGACCAGGCCTATAACCCAGGGTGCCAGTGCCGCAGGCAGAGGATTAGCCCAGTGAGCCTTGGTGCTGGCCTTATCATAATTTAAAAAATAAATTCATATAAAATCACCAAGTTGCTTGACATAGGAAAGGTGATTCTGTCTTGTCACAATAACGATTCTGAACATGTTGATAAGAATGTTTTATCAAATATGAAACATCAGTTTTATATTTGAGTTTAAAAAAGGGTTTTCATTGTGGGTTGTTTGTTTTGTTGTGGTGGAGTTTCTTGATCTCTTCGTAGATTCTGGTTATTAAACCTTTATTAGCTGCATAACTTGCAAATATTTTCTCCCATTCTGCCGGTTGCCTCTTCACTTTCCTGAATGTTTCTTTTGCTGTACAGAAACTTCTCAATTTGATGTAACTCTAGTTTTTAATTTTGGCTTTGGCTGCCTGTGCCTCTAGGGGTTTAGAGTGTTGTTCTTCATGGAAGGGCATTGTATTTTATCAAATGCTTTTTCTGCATCTATTGAGATAATCATACGGTTTTTCTTCAGCACTTTGTCAATGTGTCAAATCAATCGAATGTTGAACCATCTCTGCATACCTGGGATAAATCCTACTTGATCTGGGTGGATGATCGTTGTGATGTATTGTCAGATTCTATTGGCTAGACTTAATAAAAGAGAATTTTTGTGTCTATGTTCATCAGGGAAATTGGTCTGTAATTCCCTTTCTCTGCTAAATCTTTTTCAAGTTTAGGAATTCAGGTGATGCTGGCTTCGTAGAAATAAATTGGGAGAATTTCCTCTTTTGCAATTGTTTTGAAAAGCTTGAAAAAAATTGTAGTTAGTTCTTTAAATATCTTGTGGAATTCAGCAGTGACTTCATCCTGTCCTGGGCTTTCTTTGTTGCGAGGGCCTTTATTGCTGATTCAATTTCTGTCTTGGTTATGGGTCTGTTCAGGTTTTCTATGTTTTCATGGTTCAATTTAGGTAGGCTGTATGTGTCCAGGAATCTGTTCATTTTTGCTAGATTTCCCAGTTTGTTGGCATACAACACTTTATAGTAATTTCTGATGATTCTTTGTATTTCTGAGGTGTCTGTTGTTACATTCCCTTTTTCATCTCTAATGTTATTGATTTGGGTCTTCTCTCTCTTTTGGTTAGTTGTGCCAATGGTGTGTCAATTTTATTTTTTCAAAAAACCAGCTCTTTGTTTTGCAGACTTTTGTAATTTTTTTGGATTCAATTTTGCTGATTTCTCCTCTCATTTTAATTATTTCTTTTCTCCTGCTAGTTTTGGGTTTGGTTTGCTGTAGATTTTCTAGATTCTCAAGATGCATTGATAGCTCATTTACTTGGTTTCTTTCCAATTTCTTGATGTAGGCACTTATTGCTATAAACTTTCCTCTTACTGCTTTTGCTAAATTCCATAAGTTTTGATACATTTTGTGTTATTTTCATTTGCTTCCAGAAAGTTTTTGATTTCTTCTGTGACCCATTGTTCATTCAGGAGAATGTTGTTCAGTCTCCATGTGTTTGTATATGCTCTAGAGATTTCTGAGTCTCTGATTTCCAGCTTCATTCTGTGCAGTCTGAGAAGATGCATGGTATGATTTTTATTTTTTTGAATTTGCTGAGACTTGCTTTATGGCCTAGTATGTGGTCAATCCTAGAGAAAGTTCCATGCACTGCTGAGAAGAATGTGTATTCTGCAACTGTGGAATGAAAAGTTCTGTAGATATCTGTTAGGTCATTTGGTCTATAGTGTCGATTAAATCTGCTGTTTTCTTGTTCATTTTCTGTCTGGTTGATCTGTCAATTGCTGAAAGTGGAGTATTGAATTCCCCCAGTACTATTGTATTGGAGTCTAAGTCTTGCTTTAAATCCCTTCACGTTTCTTTTAAATAGCCAGGTGCCGTGTAATTAGGTGCATATATGTTTATAATACTTACATCTTCCTATTGAATTGATCCCTTAATCATTTTTTAAAGATTTATTTATTTGAAAATCTGTTACCCATCTCAGGTGTTACAGGAGACTGGTCTTCTTGTCACTATGGAACTTTGAATAAATGGCTCAGTGAGTCAGGGTTTTACCAGTGAGGAAGAGGCTAAGCAAGCTGTTTGTTTGTAGTACTTTTCTTTTCAAGTGGAATATCACCTTGGGGAGAGAAGACTGTAGGAGACAGAAGGAAATCCAGCAGGAAACCTCAACACTTCGACAAGGAAGGACTGAATTCTAGAGCGAGATGGTCATAGAACTAGAGAGGAAAAGGCAAGTCAAATGGGAACAGGAGGAAGCGGAGGCTGACTTACTATATCCAACGAAAGATGATTGGATATGAAAAATGCATGGGTCATTTATTCAGTTGCTAAGTGTCAGAAGGAGAACTATTCCAAGCAGTAACTGTCCCTGTAGATGCAGACACCAGATAGGATTTTGAGGTGAGAGAAGGGCATTGAGCTTAATTTCAAATAGGGAGCATGGTCGAGGGAATTTATTGCCTTCAGCAAGGTATATGGGTCAGTGGATGCAGAATTACTAAGAGGTAATAGTGGGGATAAGAGAAGCCTGCAGAAACAGGCAGATAAGGAGATGAGACATTATGTGCCCAAGACCACAGGGTCAGATCTCTGTAAACCATTGAGACTGTTCCAAAGAAAGATGGCACACTGTTCTTTTCCTGGCCACATACCAGTAAAGGGATATTTTTTAAAGGTGAACCCACAGCAAGAGCAAATGAGAGGGCAAGGAGTGATCAAGAAAACTGTATATACCTAGATGGTAGAAAGCTGATGGACAGAGACAGAGGAAACCACAACTCCAAGCTGAATGGAGTTTTCTGGGCAGATTGCCCCAGCCTCCCAGAATTCTGGAGAGGTTTAGAACCTTGAGACTGAGTGGGATATGGAGCAGAATACTATCAATGGATATTGTCAGGAAGTCTGCAGAGGATCCCACTCCACATACCCCAGCAGTTAGGTTTAACATGACTCAGGGAGCTACAGGTTTATTTTTTGAGAAATGCGAAAAGCATGACATTCCAGAACACTAAAGCTGAGGTTATGAGTTCACTATGATGTTCAAAACAATTAAAATCTAAAAAAGGAAAGTGGATCCCTAACTCATCTGCCCACCCACCCACATTCTGCTTTTTTGCCTGTGGAGCTGCAGAGTTTCATTACCATACTAACCCCCTCTAACGAAAATCAAGTAGCTAGCGAAATAATTCTTCCTTGTCCCACTTTAGCCTTCCTCTAGAGACTCATCCTGCTGAGCTAGCACTTTGTTCACAGCTCCAGACACCAATGGCCACCTGGGCTGTGAGCCTCTGCAGAGGAACAAATGACTTGGTGGGGCTGTGTAAGCAGCTCTCTGGCCTCTGCATCCTTCCATGAGAAAGACTAGGATGCCATACTTACCTGCTCCTTAGAGCTAAGGGGGAAATCAACAGTGGAAGAAGTCATAGGAATAAGTACAGGTGGAAGAGCCAGTAGATAAGGAACGTAATCTAGGAATTCATCCTGAATATGCCATTGAGCCAGATGCTGTGACTCAAAGAAGTTAAATTGCAGAGGTAAGTAAGGCAGCAATGGATCAGGCAAAGTAAGTTTGCTGCCCCTAAAGCCCCAGATAGTAACTTTTAGATGTTAGTGACTTGTTCCACCCTACAATCAGGTTACATAGTTAGTTGGCTGTTCTGTGCAACAAGAGGACCATTGTACTCATAAAGGAGCAGATGGCAACACTGCCATCCTAAGTTACACTAGAGGCTTTCATTTGACAGTCTTCCAAGTAGCAGGAACCTGAGAGGAAGCAGACTGTGGCCTTCTCCTTGCTTGCAGATTGGACTGGCATGAAGAAACTAGGAAAATACACAGACAATCCCAGCCAAGGCCTGAGTGGACTGCCGAACATTGGTAGGAGCAGAAATGTGAGGAAGAGCAGGTTAAGCTAAGGCCAGAGTGACAAAGCCTCAGGTGAACACAGAAGGGTCCAAGGGGAGGAAGAGGCAGATGATGGACAGTTGCTCCTGTCCTAGGTGGTTTTCCTGGATTAATACCTGAGACAAGGAAGGAGAAAATGTGGCCTCTAATCACATACAAGACTCAGTTCAATAAACTTGTAGCCCATAAACTTCCTCTAGCAGTTCAAGGGATGGAATAATGGTGATCTTACAAGAGGCGGCCCTTAGAGTAGCTATGAATCTCAAATTGGCCAGATTTTGAGGGAAAATATAATCTCATTTTGAAGGATAGACTTCCTCCCAAAGGGAAAGAAAAAATTCAGTTATTGTACATCATGATAATTCAAACTGTAACTTTGTCCTCATTTAAGTTAAAAGACAAACTATAACACTTTGATGTTTGTATTATACACACCTCAGACTCAGTGCATCCGGAACATTTTATAGGAAGTTAACATTAGGGTTTTCAAGTGTTTTCCTAGTTGCTGGGTATTAGAAATTTTAGCTACATGTGAAAATTTCAACAGTTTTTTAAACAGGAATGGTTTAGACAAGAATGAAAGCTCCTAAATTTTTAAATCTAATGCTAGTTTGACTTTTCTGTTTCACTTATAGGATAAAGAAGAAACTGGTATCTGTAACTTCAGAATGAGGGGAAGAGGCCGGCGCCGTGGCTCAACAGGCTAATCCTCCTCCTTGCGGCGCCGACACACCGGGTTCTAGTCCCGGTCAGGGCGCCGAATTCTGTCCCGGTTGCCCCTCTTCCAGGCCAGCCCTCTGCTGTGGCCCGGGAGTGCAGTGGAGGATGGCCCAAGTGCTTGGGCCCTGCACCCCATGGGAGACCAGGAAAAAGCACCTAGCACCTGGCTCCTGCCATCGGATGAGCGTGGTGTGCCGGCCGCGGCAGCCATTGGAGGGTGAACCAACGGCAGAGGAAGACCTTTTTCTCTGTCTCTCTCTCTCACTGTCCACTCTGCCTGTCAAAAAAATAAAATAAAAATAAAAATAAAAAAGAATGAGGGGAAGAATGTCTCATCAGAGGAAAATGTTGCTCATTTAAATACAGATAGGTATATTTTGTCTTTGAATCTTGACTTTGTTTTACTTCTTTGTTCTTGGTAAAAGGGCCAAGAACCCACCAATAGATATGAGGTACATAGAGACAGAAACCCCTAGGGCATGTTATAGTAGGATTACCTCCATCTTCACTCATGGTGGCCCATATACAGAAATGCAGAACAGGTGAATAGGGAGCATTGATATTCTGCCTTGCCATCAAAAGTAATGTGTTTGTAAATGCTATATATAATCTTGGTTGCATTACCTAAAGTACTAATGAATAGTTTCTATGTTGAGAAGGAAGAGGTCCGTTTTTCTTTCATACGTGTGCATACATATTTGCACATATATGCCAGAGTCATTTCTCTAACAGAATTCACAGTAAAATATGCTCACTAGGAGTATATCTGATACAGAGGTTTGCTCACCCAGCAGTGTGGTAGGTAGTACACAGAAGAATGATTGGATATTTCTGAATGGCCAGTGTAGTTAGTTCATGTATGTGCATTTGAGGCCCAGTGATATCAGTTAAACAATACTTTAAACAAAGATACTAGAAGATTGTTCTTGGTATTCAATTTTTAATGAAAAATGTACCCATGAAAATTACACTGCAGTTTGTCATCATGGGCATTTCAGCTGTGAGGACAGCAAAATGTGGGCTTATTGATTTGCACAGAAACATCTCACTTGATGATCTAGTGTGAATTTTACAATATATTGAACCTTTAAGTTTCATCACCAGGTTGTTATCTCTAAAAGTGACCTTTGTGCTCCTGCAGGTCTGTTTCTTTAAACAGAGGAACCACATATCTTAATACTTTCACTTCCTTACAACTTCACCAAGAAGGAGACAGCAGGCACTTTGCATGTCCCATTGGTCTCCAAAGTATAGACTGGAAGTCTTCCCTTTCCAAGTAGTGCAGACACAGAGGGAGAGGCAGCGAGGTCTAACATCTGCTGGTTCACTCTCCAAATGGCCCCAACAGCCACAGCTGTGCCAGTCTGAAGCCAGGAGCCACAAATTTCTTCTGAGTCTCCCATGTGGGTGCACGACCCCAAGCACTTGATCCATCTCCACTGCATTCCCAAGCCATCATCAGAGAGCTGAGTCAGAAGTGGAGCAGCTGGGACTCAAACCAGCAGCCATATAGGGTGCCGGCACTACAGGCAGAGGTTTAACATACTATGCCACAGCTCCAGCCCCTAATGAGTTATTTTTTAGAAACAGCTTTATATAGTGATTAGAACTGCAGTATCAACTTGAGCAAATATTCCAGGTATCCTTAAAAAGTAGAGTTTAAATAAGCACATCACTTATGCATGCTTTTACGTGATCTATACCTACTGATTAGTATGCTTGTGTTTCTGGGGTCTTTTCCAACAAGTCTTTCCTATGTCAGTGTCTTGAGATTTTCTCCAGTGTTCTCCTCTTAATTTGATGGCATCAGGGCATAGATTGAGATCTTTGACGCATTTTTGAGTTGATTTTTGTGCAAGGTGTAAGGTAGGGGTCTTAGAGGATAAAAGGTTCTATAGTTATTCATTAGGTCCATTGGTCTGTTGTGTCAGTTAACTCTGTTGTATCCTTGTTGATTTTCTGTCTAGTTCATCTGTCCATTGCTGAAAGTGGGGGTGTGGAAGTTCCCTGTAATTGGATTCTATGTCTCCCTTTAGATCCACTAACATTTCTTTTAAATAACCAGGTGCTCTGTAATTGGTTGCATATACATGTATTATAGTTACCTCTTCCTGTTGAAATGATCCCTTAATCATTACATAGTGCCCTTCTTTGTTTCTTTGAACAGTTTTTCTGTTAAAATCTATTTTGTCTGATATTAGGATGGTTACACCAGCCCTGTATTGTTATTCATTCACATAGACTATCTTTTTCCATTCTTTCACTTTTAGTCTATGTATATTTATTGGTGAGGTGTATTTTATGAGCAGCAAATAGATGAGCCTTGTATTTTAATCCATTCAGCCAGTGTGTATCTTTTAATTGGGGATTAATTAAATGTCAGGCATTCAGGCATTTACGTTCAAGGTTACTATTAAGATTTGAGAACTGCCCTGCCATTTTTCTGTAAATATTCCTATTGTTTGCTTTGGATTTTCTTTGTGCTTTTCCTGGGAGATTTTCTGCCTTCACATTTGTTCATAATGATGGCTGTCTACCTGTGTTTCTGTTTGTGGCACATCCTTAAGCATTATTTTGTAAGGCTGGAATAATGGTGACAAATTCTTTCAATTTCTGTTTGTTATGGAAGGCCTTTATTTTATCCTGATTCTTAAATGGGAGCTTTGCAGTGAACAGTATTCTGGTTTGACAAGTTTTTATTCTTTAAGACTCAGATTATGTCTCTCCATTCTCTCCTAGCCAGTAGGGTTTCTGATGAGATGTCAGTTGTGAGTCTCATTGGAGATCCTCTGAAAGTAATCTGAGATTTCTTTCTTGCACATTTTGCGATCTTTCCTTTAGGTTTTACTCTTGAAAGTTTTACTACAGTGTGTTGTGGTGAAAATCTTTTCTAGTCATGCTAATAGGAGTTGTATGTGCTTCGTATACTTGGACATCTCTTTCTTTCTCCAAATTGGGAAAGTTTTCTGTAATTACTTCACCAAATAAGCCTTCTAATCCATTCTCTCTTTCCACACCCTCAGGATCTTCTAAGATCTGTATGTTGGGTCATTTGATGATATCCCATCATTCTCCAAGATCTTTTGTTTTTCTAATTACTTTTGTCTCTTTTCTCAGTCTGAGAAATTTCCAATTATTTGTCTTCTAGCTTGGATAGTCTTTGCCTCACCAAGTCTGTTTTTCAGGCTATACACTGTATTTTTTTATTTGACACATTTCTAATATTTCAGTTTGATCTCTCTTCAAAATCTCAATCTCATGGGAGATTTTTTTCTCCCGTGTCATGTATGGATTCCTTTAACTCATAAATTTGCTTCTCATTGATTCTGAATAATTCTGTGATTAATCTTTTGAATTCAATTGTCAGGCATCTCATGAGTCTCTTTGTCTTCACGTTCTAATATTGAAGTACTGTTGTGTTCCTTTGGGGGAATCAAGTTGTCTTTATTCTTGTTCCTTGAGTTCCTGCATATATTTTGAGGCATCTGTGGAATTACCCAGTTTTCTCCTCTGATGGATTTTGTCTTTAAACAATGCCTCTGTGACCTAGTTGAGTGTTTGGTCCTTCAGTAAATACCTAGTGGCATATTTTGGGTGGGGTTAGAAAACTCTCAGTGCGGCCGGCCCCGTGGCTCAACAGGCTAATCATCCGCCTCGCGGCGCTGGCACACCGGGTTCTAGTCCCAGTTGGGGCGCCGGATTCCGTCCCAGTTGCCCCTCTTCCAGGCCAGCCTTCTGCTGTGGCCAGGGAGTGCAGTGGAGGATGGCCCAAGTGCTTGGGCCCTGCACCGCCCTTGGGAGACCAGGAGAAGCACCTAGTACCTGGCTCCTGCCATTGGATGAGCGCGGTGCGCCAGCCGCAGTGCGCTGACTGCGGCAGCCTTTGGAGGGTGAACCAATGGCAAAGGAAGACCTTTCTCTCTGTCTCTCTCTCTCACTGTCCACTCTGCCTGTCAAAAAAAAAAAAAAAAAGAAAAAAAAAGAAAACTCTCAGTGCACAAAGTATGGCAAGAGTTCAGTGGAGTGCAGTAGATCTCCTCTTTTCAGCAGGAAGGAAGGTATGATCACCCCTGTTGGCGTAATCATATCCTCACCTCCTCTCTTCCAAGGTGGTCATGCCCCGGGATAGCCCAGTGGGTGCAGTACTCGCCTGCATAGCCACATGAACTACATAAAGGATCTGTGCAGTCCTCACATGAACACGAACCCCACTCCCAGTCAGGGAGCTCTGAGCCCTTGGCACCAAACTCAGTGATTGCCCAGAGACCCAGTTATAGTCTGTGCCCTATAACATGTAGTCACATGTCTCCCACACAGTCTCTACACACAAGGCTCCCATGCTCATGGGTGCAGAGGGTCCATTCCACCCTGCTAGCCTGTCCTGTGCATGGAGTGGAAGGGATGTTCCCAGAGCCAGCAGCCTGTGGGGGCGCCAGCTTGGCACTTCGAGCCCTGACCTGTGGTAGGTTGAGAGTCTGGGGACACCTCACAGTCCCACGTGAGTACCCAGCCCCCTATCTGTCCTCCCAGCTAGACTGAAAGTCAATGCAAATATGGATTTTTCCATCAGGTAAAATCCCTGGATCACACGTATGTACAAGAGCCAACACAGCCATTACTCCTTTGAAAATGGCGTCTTCTCCCTGCGTGTTGCTTGGCACACAAAAGAACAACCACAGCCACTACTGATTTCAGAACAGTGGCTTATCCCCATCCATTGCTGGGTGAGTACACCCAAGCTGCCACAGCCACTACTTCTGTCAACATGGTGCCCGCTCCCAGCTGGTTGCAGGCGCCACTGTTGGGGTTGTGGGGAGAGAAATGCACCCATTGTTGCTGTGTTAGGTGGGCACACTGTCCCTCTTCGAGCTCCAAGCCACATTCACGCCAGGCTGTCTCTCCAGCTGTATCGCCTGTGGCACAGGTTCCCGCAGTCTGCTCTCACCCCACTCTCCAAAGCTGTGACTTCCTCCAGCTCTTAGCAGCAGGAGTTGTGTGTTGGGTGCATCTGCACCTTCCACATGGATCCATGGCATCCCTCTTCCTTCTGTAGAAGTTCCCCTGCAAATTTCTCTCCAACTCTTCTCCTGGGAATGCCCTTTCTCCACTTTTATGCTATTGTTTTCTCCTAGCCTAAAGCAGTATGTCCTTCCCCTATTCTACCATCTTAAAGATCTCAAATAATTGAGTAATTTTTTTAGAAAAACCATGATGAAAGTTCATGTTATTCCAATTGGAATGATTATTATCAAAAACACAATAAGCATGGGAATAGGAGAGAGAGGAGGAGGAAGGGTGGAGTGCAGGTGGGAAGAATCACTGTGTTTCTCAATTTGTGTATATGAAATGCATGTAGTATGTATACTTCAGTCCTTCTGGTCACTGGAGCTGCCTGGATCATGCTGGATGGGAGATGTCTCCTTGCTGGCACCTAACAGCATAGCTCTGGTGTCCAGGAGGACAAGGGTGACCCAGCCCCTGAGCTGAGGTCCTCCTTCATGCCACAAACTTTGTCCCTGAGGAGCTCCATCAGCAAGATCATGTTGGAGACAGGTAGCGAGACCCTGGCAGATGAGTGGCAGTCTATCTCAGAGATCACCTCTACTTGCTACTCCATTGTGGAGTCACTGTCCAGGAGGGACAGCCCATCCCAGATAGCAGAGACCTCAAGGGAACCCAAAGGTCGATGCTGAGCGAGAGCCTGGGAGGCTGTCAGAGAAGATGTTGCACCTGTCCATGCTCAGGAAGCTGCAGGAGAACCTACAGAAGAAGGCTGACAGGGCTGCCCTGGAGGAGGAGGTGCGGAGACAGAGGCACCACCATCAGAGGCTGCAGGCTGAGTCAGAGAGCGCAGCAACCACCTGCTCCTGGCCGCCAAGCAGCCAGGCTCCCCCATGGCCAAGTGGCCAGAGACGGCCACGGACCTGCATGGGCCCTGCCAGCCCTGGGCCCTCCTCAGGAACCACTCTCTGTGCTGAACTGCATCTCAGCAGGGCTCCCACTCCCTGGCCTCTTGTTTGGTGGCAAAGTTGCTGCACCCATCCCAGTTTGTAAATATTCTGTGTAGAAGAGGGAACTTCAGGGAGTAAAGAAGCCACTGCCAAACACACACACACACACGCAGCACCACCACCAAAGGTCAACCAACATGGGGCTACCCATCTCGGGTAGTGGACTCAACAGTGCACACACTCAGGTGTGTGTGCCAAGTATGCCTAGAAACTAATGTGTACCTTCCTACCACTTATGGCCCTAGGTTTCTGGGCCCTTGGAAGAGAAAATACAGAGACATTAGGGCAGCAAACTATGCTGCAGAAAAGTGCTCTGAGCATTTCAGGCATGGGAAGCCAAGACACTGTGGCAAAAAATGAGATACATGAAGGATCCCTGTGAGGGAGATCCCAGTGGAAAGAAGGGGCCATCAAAGAAGGAGGTACCTTTCCCTGAAGGGAGGAGAGAACTTGCACTTTGCTATGGCCTGGTCTAAATCATGTCAAGAGTATGTGGACTCAAGAGGCTTCCATCGCCTTGGCAGCTCATGACAAGAGCCCCGGGTGATCACTGACATCATAAATAAGAGTGCCAAGTGTTAAATCAACATCAGGAGTCCCTGTGCACTTACTCCCCATGAAGGATCTCTGTCCTTAATGAGTTGTACTATGAGAATTAACTGTAACAGTAGTTCAAACAGGTCTTTATAGTTTGTGTGTCTGTGTGGGTGCAAACTGTTGAAATCTACTTAGTATAGAGTTGATCTGGTGTCTCAGCTACCACCTGACTCTGCTGGCTTTCATAGATTTGTCTTTTCCAATCTTAGAAGTTCGGCGTCTTCTGCTTTTGAAATGCTTTGGCTCAGCTTCCACCACAGACCTGAGTGTGAAGGATCGAGTTGCAGCCCAGCCAGGTAGGGATTCCTTCACTGAGTTTGTAATCTATAGGTTATTGCTGTCCCCCGGCTGGGATATATACAGCTTTCCTTTCTAATCTCTAGCATGTGCTTCTCCCTTGAACTTGCCTTTGTCTCCTCCCGCTCTGGGACAGTGAATGCCACACTTCTTGGCTCTGCCATGCAGCAGGGGAAAAAGGAGGCGGAAGTGCTGCTCATGGCTCAGCTGAAAGTTCCAGCAGGGCCTGACTCCTCTCCCCCGGCAGCCACATAACCCGAGCTTGCCCTTGTGCTTGACCTTCAGTCAGTAGGCCACGGCCACGGGCAAGGCCTTTTCTGGTATCTCCTGTACCATTAAACTACGACTCTTTACTAAACGCTGTAGCAAATCAAACCCGTTGGTATCCCTCTTGAAAACCACTGGAGTGCTTTGCACAATGCTACTGACTTAGCAAAGAACCTGAGAGGGTGGTTATTCAGTGGGACTTTCTCTTCCTTTGTTCAGACTTGGGGACTTCAAAAAGTGTAGTTGAAGGAATGCAAAGGCATTTGTTGTGCTAGAGTCATAAGCAATAAATACACATTGTTGTTGGCGCATGGGCCATAGCTGTAGTTCTCCATTCCTGTGTGTGTGTGCATATACATGTATGTATGTTTATTGGAGATGTTGCTTTTTTTTTAAACTTAGGTACATTGATACAACATGGCTGCCCTGGACATGACCTATTGCATTCAAGTTGCTTGAACACATCAGAAGTCCCATTGTTAAGGTTGATTGATTGAAATTTCTATGTTACCATGAATAAAAATTGTTTTTATGCTGAACATCATGGGCCTGACTTGGTAAATTCCTCAGTTTTGTGGCTGTGTGGGGCAGCATGTGAGCAGGAGTCATTCATCATCATACACAAACACACTTTGTTATATTTGGGCATAACCACCAGCTTTCCTCTTTTAAGAAAATGGCCAGAGCTGGAGCAAGCCACAGCCAGGCACTCAGAACTCATCCCAGGTCTCCTGTCTGGGTGTCAGGGGCCCAGGCAATTGAGCTATATTCCACTGCTTTCCCAGGCACATTAGCAGGGAGCTGGATCAGAAGTGGAGCAGCCAGGACTTGAACCAGCACCCATATAAGAAGCTGGCATCATGGAGGGCAACTTAACATGCTGTGCCCCAGTAAAGCAGGATTTATCTGAAATGTTGGCAGACACATATTAAAAGAAAGAACTGTCAGCTGATGCCACTTTGTGTGCCATTTTATTGAAAAAAATTGTCACAAATTTTCATTGAGCACCAACCATAGCTTATACTGCTCTTTACACAGAAATGCAAAGGAGATTGGTGAAGAATATATAACTTCCTGATGCCTTGTATTCTTAATGTACTCAGCACACAACATTTTAAAAAGGATTCCACCATCACATGATGAAACAATAGGTTTATATGAAATACGTTCTCTGGTCATTCATGTCCCTGAGACAGGTCAAGTTCACCCAACATTTCTCAGTTTAGTTAGATAGGCACTTTCAGTTCAACAGTTCTGGAGCAGTAATAAAGCTGGCCATAGATAATGTGCACTTTATAAAAGGCCAGTGTCTGTTGGAAAGCTGATCGTCATAATGTCACTTGTAAAATTCCACGACTGCATTTGGAAGTGACCATCTGTAGCTAATATTAAGGAAACTTTCCCTGTTCCACAGCCAATTTCCTTTCAGGTCCTGAATACAGATCATTGGTGAACCAGTACCAGATAGCTCTGGTGCACAGATAGCTTTGGTGCACAGAAGAGAATAAAAGTACCAATACGCACAGATGCACTTCACCTTGTGCCTTTGCTGAAAAAACCAAGGGCAAACCCCATTCCTCACCCCTGTCTTTATGAAAGACTGGGCTTGCAATGCGGTGTTTCCACCACATTGCAAGAGGAAAATAAAGAATGGGGAAGCTTTCTTAAGCTATTTCGGAAGGGATTTTCATTTGGACTTTGGGGCTGTGTAAGTTTGCAAGTATGCATTTGGAGTTCTGGAAGTATGGATTCCTGGAAACAAGTCAACAACTCAGGGACGCTCCTAAATTTCACCCTTGACATTCAGATAGTGGAGATGCTACCACAGCCATGCTTGGCTGTGTAGCTTACCAAGGAAATACGGTAATTTTTCACTTATACATTTTACGATATATACACACACTGCAAATATTTACAACTTTAAGTTTTTTTTTTTTTCTTAATGGAGAAGAGGTTGCTAACGGGTGATCCTGAGGAAAGAGGTTGTGATTTCTGCAGAGGTGGGGAAGAATGCAGAGAGGCCTTCTGAGGCCCATCCTGCCTGATGGGACCTTCACGAATCCTTGTCTGACTTGTGTGGTCTGCTCTGACTGCCTCAGAACATGCATCCCAAGCATTGAGGAAGAACCTCTACCTTACTGCCTGTCTTAGGCATTGCTTACAGAAAAATTTCATTCATACAATTTGTGGAATGAATGAATGGAGATGTTCATGGGGCCAGAGCTGTGGCTCACTTGATTAATCCTCCACCTGCGGTGCCGGCATCCCATATGGGTGCCAGGTTCTAATCCCGGTTGCTCCTCTTCCAGTCCAGCTCTCTGCTGTGGCCCAGGAGGACAGTGGAGGATGGCCCAAGTGCTTGGGCCCTGCACCCGCATGGGAGACCAGGAGAAGCACCTGGCTCCTGGCTTCAGATCAGCACAGCACTGGCCATAGCGGCCATTTGGGGAGTGAACCTATGGAGGGAAGACCTTTCTCTCTGTCTCTCTCTCTCCCACTGTCTATAACTCTACCTGTCAAATAAATTAAAAAAAAAAAAAAAAGCAAAAAGCAAAAATCCTAAACAGTCAGGAGGCCCCTTTTGCTATCCACAGCCTTTGTAGTTCCATCCCAGACTGACTCTGGTCTTGGCCATGTAACTTTCTTTGGCTAATGGGACACAACTAAAGGTGAAACCAACAGGCTCTCAGACACCGCTTAGGTACTGGAGCTGGCTGTCTCCAGCTACTCTCAGAACCCTGAGGCCACAGGAAAGCAAGCCCGAGTTAGCCTATCTGATGAGAGCCTCCAAGTGTGGTTACCCTGCCATCCCAATCGCCAGGCAGCATGAGGCCATCAGTGGGCAGCTGACTACAGAATAGGAATGACCTCTGAGGACCCCAGAAGATCCACCACCTAGGCGAAGGCATAGAGTTGTGAGCACATGGAACTGCGAATCCTTTGTTATAACAGGGTTAGAGAGCTCGTGCAAGGGCAAGGTAGAGGTCATACATCATGCACTTTTTAAAAAAATTGAATAATTTATTTGAAAGAGTTACAGAGAGAGAGAGAGGTCTTGCATCTGCTGGTTCACTCCCCGATTGGCCACAATACCTGGAGCCATGCTGATCCAAAGAGCCATGAGCTTCTTCCAGCTCTCCCACGTGGGTGCAGGGACCCAAGGACTTGGGCCACCTTCTACTGCCTTCCCAGGCCATAGCAGAGAGCTGGATCAGATTTGGAGCACCCAGGTCTCAAACTGGCATCCATATGAGATGCCGGCAACTGCAGGTGGTGACTTAACCTGCTACACCACAGCACCGGCCCGACGTGTCTCTTAAAGATTTATTTATGGGAAGTCAGATTTACACAGCGAGAAGGAGAGACAGAGATGGAGGAAGAGAGTGGGAGAGATCTTCCATCTGCTGGTTCACTCCCCAGATGGCTACAGTGGCAGGGGCTGGGCCAGGCTGAAGACAGGAGCTTCATCTAGGTCTCACATATGGCCCCAAGTACTTGGGCCACCTTCCACTGCTTTTTCCAGTCCATTACCAGGGAATTGTATCAGAAGTGGAACAGCCAGGACATGAGCCAGCATGCATATGGGATGCCAGAGCTGCAGGCAATGTCTTTACCCACTCCACCACAACACTGGCCCTGTATTGGCATGTCTTAAAATGATAGCTCAAACACAGGACTGTTTCTTTAGGAAGAGAACTAAATCTTCATTATAACTGATTGTTATTGTATGTAACCTATGGCACCTGCATCCCATGTGGGCACCAGCTCCAGCCCCAGCTGCTCCACTTCTGATCCAGCTCCCTGCTGATGCACCTGGGAAAGAAGCAGAGGATGGCCCAAGTCCTTGGGCCCCTTCACCCACATGGAAACCTGGAAGAAGCTTCTGGTTCCTAGTTTCCCGTCAGCTCAGCTCTGGCCATTGCAGCCATCTGGGGAGTGAACAAGTGGATGGAAGACCTCTGTCTCTCTCTCTCTCTGTAACTCTGCCTCTGAAGTAAATAAATAAATCTTAAAAAAAAAAAAAAGAAAGACCCTGAACCAACAAAATGAAGTCGCCTTTGCCCAGGTTCACATTACACAGGTGGATTGTGATTATGGGTTTTTAAGGCAGCTGCATGGACATTGTGAACTACGAGATTTTACATTCCTACTTAGGCTATTAAAGACTATGGTCTGACAGACTGTTACCTCCATTGCCAAAGTTTCATTCATTCATTCAACAAATACTGATTGAGCTTTTCCTGTGTGCCTGTCACCATAGGTAGAGGGGATATAGCAATGAAGAAAACAGCCAAAATCTGTTTTTCAAAGGTCTGTTTTATGGGACTGGCCTTTGGTGTAGTGGGTAAAGCCACTGCCTGCAGTGTTGGTATCCCATATGAGCTTGGGTTCAAGTCCTGGCTGCTCTACTTCTGACCCAGCTCTATGCTATGGCCTAGGAAAGCAGTGGAAGCTGACCCAAGTCCTTGGGCCCCTGCACCTGTGTAGGACACCTGGCAGAACATCCTGGATCCTGGCTTTGGATTGGCTCAGCTCTGGCCATTGGGGCCACCTAGGGGGTGAACCCATGGATAGAAAACCTCTCTCTATTTCTGCCTCTGCCTCTCTAATTCTGCCTTTCAAATAAATAAATATTTCTTTCAAAAAAAGAATATTTTTATTTATTTGAAAGAGTTATGGAGAGGGAGAAGGAGAGGGAGAGGTCTTTAACCGCTGTTCACTCCCCAGCTGGCCACCACAGCTGGCGCTGAACCAAGCAGAAGCCAGGAGCCAGACATTTTTCTGGGTTTCTCATGTAGGTGCAGGGTCCCAAGGACTTGCCCATCCTCTACTGCTTTCCCAGGTGCATTAGGAGGGAGCTGGATCGCAAGTGGAGCAGCTGGGACTCAAACCAACATTCATATGGGACACCAGCACAACAGGCCAGGGCTTTAACCCAGTGCACCACAGAATCAGCCCCTGACCAAAATCTTTTATGTCCTAGTGAAGAGATAGATTACAACAAGGGAAGCATTTAGAATGCCAGAAGGTGGGAAGTGCGAGGAGAAAAGTGAAGAGGGAGAGAGGCAAGCTGTGTCCTGCGTCTTTAAGTGAGGCTGTCCGAGCAGCCATCCTGGAGAGAGGATATTGGAACAGTGACCTCAGGGAAGGGTGAGAACCTCATACAGAATGTTCACTACTTAAGAGGCTCACGCTTCTCCTAGAGCTGTGTTTGCCAACTACATAAGCAGTTGGTGCTGAGTATGTGCTGCAGTCTTCATTCAGGTTATATGAAAGTAATACTAGCAACTGAAGCATAGCAGTAGCCGTAGCACGGAGAGCGAAGTGATTGCTGTGTGTAGAGTGTTGGGAGAGTGTTTCCCAGGGCCCAATCCACGTCGTGTCCCTCTCAGAGCCTTGCCATGGGCTGCGCTGTGGGAACAGGTTTCCTCTGGGTAAGGTGTCCGCATAGTACCAGACTCAAATGTGACCCAGGGAAGAGGAAGCCTCCCTCCCATCCTGCCCTGACTCACCCCATGGCACTCCTAGAAGAATCTGTTTCACCTACTTGAGAGTTCTCTTCTAGAATGTGTGTAAATAAACTTGAAAAACCCACAAGCAGATAAGGCCCACAATTACAGGGTATATTTATTTGTTTTTTAAAGGTTTGTTTATTTATTTGAAAGAGTTACACACAGAGAGAAGGAGAGGCAGAGAGAGAGGCTTTCATCCACTGGTTCACTCCCCAGTTGGCCACAACAGCCAGAGCTGCACCAATCCAAAACCAGGAGCCATGAACTTCTTCCAGGCCTGGCTTGTGGATCCAGGGGCCCACGGATTTGGGTCATCTTCTGTTACTTTCCCAGGCCATAGTAGAGAGCTGGATCAGAAGTGGAGCAACTGGGACTCAAACCGGCACCCATATGGGATGCTGGCACTGCAGGTGGTGGCCTTACCCACTAAGCCACAGCACGCCCCTCCCCCCCCTTTTAGATCTTCACCAACACAGTGGCCAGATTGTTTGATCTCTGCTTATCTAATACTTAAAAAATAGTATGTCTTTGTAGTTTTTAAGTTTCTTTTTTTAAACTTTATTTAATGTAAATTTCCTAAGTACAGCTTATGGAGTACAATGGCTCCCCCCCCTCATAACTTCCCTCCCACCCACTACCCTTCCATCTTCTGCTCCCTCTCCCATTCCATTCACATCAAGATTCATTTTCAATTCTCTTTATATACAAAAGATCAATTTAGTATATATTAAGTAAAGATTTCAACAGTTGCACCCACACAGAAACACAAAGTGTAAAGTACTGTTTGAGTACTAGCTATAGCATTAATTCACATTGTACAACACATTGAAGACAGAGATCCTACATGAGGAGTAAGTGCACAGTGACTCCTGTTTTTGACTTAACAATCCACACTCTTGTTTATGGCATCAGTAATCACCCTAGGCTCCAGTCATGAGTTGCCAAGGCTATGGAAGCCTTTTGAGTTCGCCAACTCTGATCTTATTTAGACAAGGTCATAGTCAAAGTGGAAGTTCTTTTCTCCCTTCAGAGAAAGGTACCTCCTTTGATGGGCCGTTCTTAAATGGATAAATCTTTTAAAAATAAATAATAGTAATAATAATAATGTGGAGAATGGTTTCACACAGTGTCAATAAACTTGACCCTCTTGACATTCTTTCAAAATGATAAAATGGAAAATTTTATATTTTGTGTAGTTTCTAATAATTGAAAATAAAATATAAATACCAAGTGTAATGTAAATAATAAGCTATAAAATAACCAAGTTACTTAAATGAGGAACAGATTATTCTCTGTATATTGCTGCATGGTATTGGCAACATGGGTCTACATGTTTTATCTGATATGAAACTACCCTATTTGTGTGTTTGTGCATGTGTGTGTGTGTGTGTTGTGCAAAGCCAATGAGAGTTATGGTCGTGAGCATCTGCTTTATACTGGGGGCAATTTTTGACTCCCTCCAAGGTCTTTTCAAAGAAAGGATTGATTCCTGAGACTTCATTTCTTCAGGCAGTCACCTCTTGGGTTTGCATGAGGCCCTCTCCTGGCCCTAGCTGGAGGGATCTACTGCCCATGTTATATCCAGAGAAGCTGGGGCAGGGCAGTCCCTTGCTGGAATGGGGCGTGGTCCAAAATAGGATCCTGAATGTTGGATTATGGTATAATATAAAATAGGGCTTGAAGCTATCGAGTAGAGAAAAATTTTTTTTTAATTACACGTGAGTCAACGTAACCATTGGATGGTCATTCTCAGACCAGGGGAAAGAGCGTGGAGCAGGAGTTACAGCAAGGAAGTAGGAAACAGGAAGGAGCAGAAACGTCCCTACAACCAACGTGTGCCGCACAGCTTCTCCCCAGGGAAGCCACACCCTAAACTCCTTGTCCTGAAGGACTGAGTGAAGGAATGAAGCCCGCAGCAATGGAGAAGAGTGCACATCACAGTCAAGGATTATGGCTGGCTCCTTTGTTTGTGCAAAACACACTTTAGCGTATTTAGTAAATGGAGTTGGGGAGCTACATTCATAAAGTAAAACAGTGGTACCAGAGACTAGAGGGAGGGAGAAGCAGCCTTAGTGAAGGGGTGTGCAAAGTTCTCACTGGTTTTACAGTGTGAATCTATTTCAGTCTCCTGAACTACATACTCAGGAATCAAACTGAGAGCAGAGTCGGGCATGGTCTTTGCACAGGAACTTTCAGGTTTCACCTGCAGAAGAGAGGGTCTCCATAGATTACTGACAGGACTTGCCCTGCGGCCAGGGACGCGGGGGCTCCCAGGTGGGCGGCGGGAGGCTGTAGAGGCTGGCGTCCCCCGGCAGGGGCTGCGGGGCCGGCGGGGCAGGGCGGGCACTGGGCGGCCGGCGGGGCGGGAGGGAGGGAGGCGGCGCCCTCGCCCCCGCAGCCCCACGGCCCGTCCCACTGCCAGCAGGCGGCGGGCGGCGGGGCCGGGGCAGCGGCACTGGAGGCGGCGGCGGCTGCGCGGGGCTCCGGCTGCGGCGGGCGCGCGGGGCAGGGGTCAGCCCTGTCCCTGCGGAGGCGAGAGGGGCCGTTCCGGGGAGGCTGCCGCCCCCGCCGCCCCCGCCGGGCTGGCCGCCCTGCCCGCGCCCCCTCCCGGCCCTGCAGGCACAAGGAAGGCCTTATTGCTTCTGATCAGAGACCGGGGCGGGCAGGGAGGGGGGGGAGGGGTCTTGGGGCAGCCCCGGGGCACCGGCCCCTCCCGCTTCTGACCTGCGTGCCTGGCCCTGGTGCCCTCTGGGGCGCCCTGGGCTGAGGTTGGGGTCAGGGGCCTGTCTCTGAGCTGCCCCGTGGGCTCCCTGGCTGGGCGGCACAGCCTCCTCTTCCAGGAATGCCTCCGGGAACACCTGGGCTGGGGGGGGGGGGTTGCATAGAGACCTGGGGGGCAGGGGTCCAGTCCCCCCAGAGTGAGCTGGGTGTGGGGTCTGATGGGCCCCCTCACCACTCCCGGCACCCTGGGTGGGAGCTGAGGCTGGGTTTTGGGGATCCCTCCCGGAGTGGGAGGAGGGGGCAGTGAGGAGGGTCAGGCACAGGGCTCCAGGCTCTCAGAGAGAGAGAGAGAGAGAGAGAGAGAGAGAGACAGAGACAGAGACAGAGAGAGAGAGAGAGAGACAGAGAGAGAGAGAGAGAGAGAGAGACAGAAACAGAGAGAGAGAGAGAGAGAGGCGAGCAGGTGTTTTCCACCGGGACTCCACGCACGCACCACGGACCCACTTCCCCAACCGCTGCAGACACCAGGCCGCCTCTGTCCCTTTCAGCCTCTGTCGGGGGGCACGGCCACCGGCCCAGCCCCCACCCCACCCCCCAAGCCAGCCCGGCGTCCCCGCCCCCGAGTTAAAGCTTGCGCCCTGAGCCTCTGTCCTCGGGCCGCGGGACTTCCAGCTGCTCCGGCCTGATCTGTTTGCGCTTCATGACGTTGTTGGGGGCCAGCAGGGACCCCGGGGCGCTTGGGGCGCTCGGCGCCGTGGCCGCCCGGCCCGCTGCCCTTGGCCTTGGCGGAGGACTTCTCGGAGGCGGCGGCGGCGGCGGGGTGCAGTCCGGAGCCCTCGGCCGGTGCCTCCTCGCGGCTGCCGGCTTCGCGCTCGCTCCGGGCGTGGTGCTCCGCATGGCATTGGCGTTCCTCCTCCTCGTGCCGTCGCCGCTGCTGCTGGTACCGGTGCTGGGTCTGGGCCTGGAGCTCCTGTCTCTGCCGGGATGGAACGAGCCGCCCTGAGGGGGTCCGGGGGAGAGGGCGCAGGGCTTCCTGCGGGGGTGGGAAGCGCTCCAAACGCTTATTAGGCACCAGCTGTATCTCTGGACTCTGGCAGGTGCTTTTTGGGAATTCGCTGGCCACCAGCTGCGTCCATGGCCTCCCAGGAGCTTCGAGAGCAGCCTGCGCCAGCCAGATGGAACCGGGAATGCACTGCACCCGCAGCCCCCGTGGAGTTGCGGTCATTTAGGGAGTGGTTATTTAAAAAGATAAAAACCCATGGACACGGAGAAAAAAAGAAAAAGAACTTGGCCTTCGAGCACTAGCACACATCCATGGGCAGGGAACCGCACACTCAGAGTAAAGCCAGCTTTAGCTAATTGTTTCAGCTTACCTCGATTTCCCTTTCATGACCTTTCCAATGGAAGAAGGACTGACACACAATAAAATCATCGAGTGGACATGAAGAAAGCAGTACAGAACTCAAGTTCGTACAAATACTCATCTCCTGAATAATTAAATATTGGCTGAGATTAGAAGCAAAGACAAGTAAATACTTTGAAAAAGTTTTAGTAAGTGTTTGATTATTTTTAAAATAAATTCATTTATTTATATAAAGAGGACATTTCTTGTACTTCATATATACAGTTCTAAGTACCAAATGATACTTCCCATGGTCATGCCTCCCTTCCCATCCCTTCTCCTTCCTTTCTTGTTTTCTTTTGATTTTTGCAATGACATACTTTCAATGTACTTTATAGCCACAAGCTAATCCTCCACTAAAGAATTAAAGACCACTGTTCCTAAGAGTATAGAAAAAGGCTATAAACAATAACCAAATCTCAAGATGTCAATTTCAATCAGGTACATTATATTTTTGTGATGTATATATTAGTGAACACAAGTCAGAGAAAATACATATATTGGTCATTTTTGGATTGCATCATTTCACTAAGCATAATTGTGTGTAATTGTGCCTTTTTGCTGCAATAGTCGGTTTCATTCATTTTTATGCCTGAGTAGTAGTTATATATATATATGCCACAATTATATATATGCCGCATTTATACATATAAATACACGTACACATTTTCTTTATCTAGTCACCAGTTGATGGACAATTGGGCTGATTCCATATCTTAGCTATTGTGAATTGAGCTGCTATGCATATGGGGGTACAGATAATTCAGATATCTTTTTCATACGCTGATTTCATTTCCTTTGGGTAAATTCCCAGGAGTGGGATGGCTAGCTTATATGGTAAACCAATTTTAAAATTCTGAGGAACCACTATACTGTCTTCAATAGTGAATGTACTAGTTTACATCCCACGAACAGTGTATTAGGGTCCCTTTTTCTCTTGGTATACTACTCTTGAAAAACAGGTAACTTCCAAGGCAAGTAGTCCCGGTGAGTTTTCTTGAAAAAGCACATTCTAAGCAGCGTGTTATAAATATTAATGAAGTTACTCTGAACACTAAGTAGTAATATAAACTTTTTCAAATATCTAGTAAGAGAATATTTTACAAAAACTGACCTCCTTCTGAAAATTAACTTGCTAGGAAATCACCAACTTAAAATAATATTAACTTTATAGACTCCTTAGAAAGATACCACCTTTCATTTGAAAAGCTTATAGCAGCAGTGTGACAAATGAAATTTGCTAGCACTGAGTGACAGTTTTGACCAAGGATCTCTTTTATATATGATATTTTGAAATTATTTTGGTTTTACTTGTCAAAACTTGTATTCTAAAATAACACAATTAGGAAAACTGGACCTCACTTGAAGAAAGAGAATGCACTGCTTTCTCTATAAGGCCTCCATTTCCCTCCTGATTCTTGGGTTTTCTAAACACATTAATGAAACTCCACCACCTGGAAGTCTTGCTTTAGTTGACACCTGTTACACATGAGTTTGCTTTTTAATATGTGCTGTCTCAAGAAATTGTCTCCCTTTAGGTGATTCCACTCCCCAGGCAAGACTCTGCACACCAGAAGCCCTCAGACTCCTGCCTGGTCCTTTCTTGCCCACATCAGTGATTTCAATGATCCACTGTAGTGGTTCTGGCTCCTAGTGTGTCTTCTCCAGCCTAGGGGTTGCTCTTGAGCTTCAGTGATATGGATTCATCTCCAGCTGATCAAATTTGTTCTAAGCTTGTCATCTCCTTATATGTCATCTCCTTATATAAAGTTTGTATATTTTCTGTTTCGTGTCACTCCCACCTGCCCCACTGAGTAATCAAATACAAAACACAACAAAACTTGTTTTTCCCTCCCAGTATTATTCCACACCTAAACAATAATCAAGGCTCATCAATTTCCTTCCTAAATTACTTTCTTCTTGATGTTGAGATGTAATTCCTATACCATATAATTCACCCATTTAGAAATCGCAGTCAGTAGTCCTGGGGCAGGTATGCGTGCTCAGAGCTCCTTCGCAGAGATCAACTGTGATGGGAGCACACTCCAGGGAGTGAGAGCACACGGTGGGGCAGAGCAGGAGAGAGTGGCCCACTGGAGGACCTTGGTGCTT
Organism: Sylvilagus floridanus; assembly: GCA_949820135.1. Taxonomy (NCBI): domain Eukaryota; kingdom Metazoa; phylum Chordata; class Mammalia; order Lagomorpha; family Leporidae; genus Sylvilagus; species Sylvilagus floridanus. Next base: position 16,582,364 of record OX463240.1, on the reverse strand, counting down.
AGGCATGCGGGAGCTGAAGAGTTTGGCTTCTCTTGCACTCCTTTGAAAACTGCCTGCTCTTGACTACTGAGTCCCCTCTGAGCCTTCCCCCACTGTGCTTGAGGCCCAGGGCCCAGCTCGTGGGCAACGTGGGAAGCTCATGACGATGTGGCTGCTGTCCTTGAGCGCCCGCTGGGTGCCATAAACTGCTGTTAACCAAACATGCTGATCATGGTTAACATGAAACATGTCCCCCTTAAATAAATAAATAAATAACAAAACACTGCTTTGCAATTTCTTTTTTTTTCTCTTTTAGGAACTTTTATTTAAAAAAATTGTCATTAATATATAGACATTGCATTCTCTCAAAAAATTCTACAATTATACAGCTGTTTTTTCCATTTTTGCATAGGAAATTATTACCCAAAAAAGGAGGAAAAAAAGCAAAACAGCAACCAATTTATGTTTTTATGTAGGTATGTTTAACATATAACTTATATATATTACATGCTACAGAGTTACACAGAGAGAAGAGGCAGAGAGAGAGAGAGAGAGAGAGAGAGAGAGAGAGAGGTCTTCCATCCATTGATTCACTCCCCAATTGGCTGCAATGGTCAGAGCTGCGCCGATCCGAAGCCAGGAGCCAGGAGCTTCTTCCAGGTCTCCCACTTGTGTGTAGGGACTCAAGGACTTGGGCCATCTTCTACTGCTTTTCCAGGCCATAGCAGAGAGCTAGATCAGAAGAGGAGTAGCTGGCTCTCAAACTGGAGCCCATATGGGATGCCGGTGCTTCAGGCCAGGGTGTTAACCCGCTGTGCCACAGTGTCAGCCCTGATAAACAATATTTTTAAAATAAAATTAAATTTTCATTTCAATTAAGACCCCTTTTGACATGGTGCTTATGGAGTCTGCCCATTGGTTAGCAGCATGATCCTCCTGATAGATATAAGCGTGCATTACCTAAATAGTGATTTTGAAAACATAATATATTCAGGAAAAAGTATTATTCTCTCCATCGCACCCCATATATGTTGGTGAAGAGGTGATTTTCAGCAAATTCTACTTTCAAAGTATATTAGCATATATTGTTTGGACATCTAAATAAAGAAATCCTCTCATACTGTTACATGGATTAGTTCTTCCTGGAATAGGCAGAGGCTAGGGAGAGAATTTTTTTTTTTAAAAAAGGGAGAATAGCCTGGCTTGGAGTCTGAACTTTCAACTATTGAGATTAAATTCAGACTGTCAATTATCTAAAGCTAGCTTAGAGTTAAGTGAAAAATTATTGAGCTATCATTTAATTAATTTGTTTGTTGCTATTGACAGATGAAAGTGTATGTAAGAAATAAAGTATATGTTTGCGCATGAATTGGGGCTCTAACTTTGATCCAGCAGTAAATATTGTTAGGCTGGTTTTTGTCCCTGTATAAGTACTCATTTGCATTTATTTGGTCTTTTGTGAATAAAATGTTTTACGATAAATTTTGAAAGACCCCCCCCCCCATATTTATCCTGAGCTTCTTAGATAGAATCATTAACTTTAAGTTCACAGTTTAGGTGAAGAGTCACTATTAATGCAGATATAATAATAATATATGACGTAGTTGCTTGGGGACCGGTGCTGTGGCATAGCAGGAAAAGTTGCTGCAGGTGCTGTGCCTTAGCAGGTAAAGCCACTGCCTGCAGTCTTTGCATCCCATATGGGCACCGGTTCAAGTCCCGGCTGCTCCACTTCCAGTCCAGCTCTCTGCTATGGCCTGGGAAAGCAGGATAAGATGCTCCAAGTCCTTGGGTCCCCACACTGGCATATATGACCTGGAAGAAGCTCCTGGGACCTGGCTTCGAATCGGCCCAGCTCTGGCCATTGCAGCCATTTGGGGAATGAACCAGTGGATGGAAGACTGACCTTTTTCTCTCCCCCCAGTCTCTCCTCTCTGCCTCTGTAACTCTGCCTTTCAAAAAATATAAATAAATCTTTAAAAGGTTAAAAAAAAAAGATACAATTGCTTAATTCATAGCACTGACCAATAATGCTGTGGCATTTCAGTTACTGGAACTATCGAGGATAGTTAGAGCTCACTGTGCGTTTGGCAAAGATAAATTCCCAATAATAATCATAGTGATAAACATATTCATGGTGTGTGAATAATTTGTTTCCATAGACTTCAACTGAGAAAGGAAGGAAATATGATGGGCAGAACAACCAAAATGAATACTTATTGCTACGATGAACTAATGAATATAAGACACTTGTAGGAATTTTCATTTCTGTATTGGACAGAGACTGAAGATTAAGGGTTTTACTTACCATTATGATAGGTTATAGATATGTGACAAAAAAGAATAAATAAAAGAACTACCACTGATGGACAGGGGTAGGGCATTTTGTTATCCAGAGTATCTATGGATGTGTCACCAAATAAATATCAACCATGGTGCATAATCTTGATAATAGGCTCAAAGCTGAGATTAGTGTTACTGATGAGATCTGCAAGAGCCCACCTGTCATGGTACTCAGGGATCCTGACGTTAACGGGGTGGGCTGACACTTGCACAGCACCGTGCATCTTCCCAGCTCTAACCTCATTTCCAGAATGCCTGCTAGTTTACTGCAGCTCTGGAAACATCTAGCTTGCTATGAATTTTGCCACCATGCTACTGACTGACATGAATATTAATTTTGGGAATAAAAGGTGAGCCACTAACTTGATACTGGGCTGAGGCCCAAGACCAAGATAGGGCCGGCGCCGTGGCTCAACAGGCTAATCCTCTGCCTTGCGGCACCGGCACACCGGGTTCTAGTCCCGGTCGGGGCGCCGGATTCTGTCCCGGTTGCCCCTCTTCCAGGCCAGCCCTCTGCTATGGCCCAGGAGTGCAGTGGAGGATGGCCCAAGTGCTTGGGCCCTGCACCCCATGGGAGACCAGGAAAAAGCACCTAGCACCTGGCTCCTGACATCGGACGAGTGCGGTGCGCCGGCCGCAGCGCACCGACCGCGGCAGCCATTGGAGGGTGAACCAACGGCAAAGGAAGACCTTTCTCTCTGTCTCTCTCTCTCACTGTCCACTCTGCCTGTCAAAAAAAAAAAAAAAAAAAAAGACCAAGATAGAAGGACCCACATGAGAAAGTGATTTGAAACTGTGCTTGACATTCACACAATAGCTAGAAATGTCCATTTCTGCTGAGCTAGCATTTATTTTCCCTGATAAATGTCATACCCTCTGCTTCCATGATCGTGTGTCATTCCAGCATATGTCTAAAGAACCTAAAACCTCTTAGAATAACTTTCAATCATGATACATATTTGAAGTTATTGATATGTTTATTCCACCAGCTCATTGTGACTGCTGAAATGAAGAAGGTGAAAAGTATCTCAAAAAAAAAAAAAAAATGGACAAAATCAACTACTTGCTTCAGATTCCATTTGAATGCTAATGTGTAAAAACCCAGATTAAATTAATCTTTGCTGTCACAGTCGCACTTGGTAAATGGATCATAGTTTCATCTTCCTATGATAAGTGACCCTTGACAGCAATTTAAAGTCTTAATAAGGGTTTTTAAAGAACACAACTAACTACAGGTGCAGCCTCTTTGTATTGGAGCTCAACATTAATTCACAAATTGTTTTGCTTTATATTTCAGATTTTGTAAACTTTCAAGAACATTTTCCATGTTTCAAAATCTCTATACAGTAGAATAAAATTTATTTACCTTCAAAATCATTGTTTTGGAGTTTTGCTGTAATAGTAGCATAAAGGATTTTTGTAAAACAATTAAAAAATCAAATAATTTACTGTTTTTTTAATTACATGGATAGTAATCATTTAATTCTCTATCTCCAGCTTTTCTCAGAAACAGGCTTCTTGGGGACATGGCATAACAGGGGCAATCAGAGAACAATTGTGGAGAAATATTCCTGAAGCACCATTGAGCCATGAAACAAAGGAATAATAGCAATAGTAACAATTCAAAAATAAATTCAAGCTTGAAATTTATATCACACATCCAAGTAAAAGTATTATTCTAAATTACAGTAGCTATACATGACTGTGCTTCTCCAACTTCAATGTGCCTGGACCTGCAGCCCAGGTAGAGATCAAGAGTTTGGATTTATAGTAACATCACTGTGATATTGGTATGCTGATCTGTGGTCCACATTTGGATAACCATAGCATAGAATACACATATATTCATAGGATATTTTAATTTCACTTGAAGATGATACAATACTATTTTAGGAAACAGAGCTGTATTCATGCAGGCAGATACAGTTTGTCAAAATATGAATTAGGAGCAGGTGATGTGTCATAGTGGATTAAGCTGCTGCATGGTACTCCCATGTCCCATATAGCATGGACAGATCGACCTAGCTATGCTACTTCCTGTCTAACTTCCTGCTAATTCAGCTGAGAAGCAGGGATTGTTGGATCAAGTGCTTAAGTTCTTGTCCCCCATGTGGGAAACCTGAGTAGAGTTCCTGACTCCTGGCTCCAGCCTAACCCAGTCCCAGTGGTTGTGGCAATATGGGGAATGAACCAACAGCGGGAAGATCTCTTTCTTATTGTCACTTCGTCACTCTGCCTGTCAAATAATTAAAGCTTTTAAAAATATAATGAATTAGGAGCTGGCACTGTGACACAGTGGGTTAATTCTCCAACTGTAGCGCCAGCAGCCCATATGGGCACTGGTTCTAGTCCTGGCTGCTCCTTTTCTGATCCAGCTCTCTGTTATGGCCTGGGAAAGCAGTAGAAGATGGCCTAAGTCCTTGGGTCCCTGTACCTGAGTGGGAGACCTGGAAGAAGCTCCTGGCTCCTGACTTCGAATCAGCACAGCTCCAGCCATTGCGGCCAATTGGGGAGTGAACCAGTGGATGGAAGACCTTTCTGACTCTACTTTTCACTGTCTATAACTCTACCTCTCAAAAAAGTATAAGGAATTAGCCATATAAATTCAAATACTTTTGTCTGCCTACTGTTCAATTCTAGTTTTAAATTTGCAACATTGGCTTAATCTCATATGAGATTTGCCTCAGAAAGAATCCCTAAATGAAACCTATTAGTCTTATAAAGTTAAGGAGATAAAAACAATGTCTAAATATAACAAGAAAAATATACATACTCCTAAAGGTATTGATAGTATTACTTTTTGTTGCATAGAAGAGGATATCTCATTTTATAGTTTCAAGGAGGATTTAAAATAAAGATTTGGAGCATTATAATTTATCCTGAGCAGTTATTACCAATCATTTATTTTTATTTTCAGCACCAAATCTGATGAAATGTGGAATAAGTCTGTATTCATTTGTAGTCTTGCCTTTATTTGTAATTAAAATTCAAATCCAGATGTTGAGATACTCAGAAAACTAAATTTTTGATGTTATTGCAATGCTTTTGTTTTCCAAAGAGAAAAAATTATCATTGTTATTTGTGCATTATCCATTTTCCTAGCTCCTGCATTCAACTAATTGTTTAAAAAGAAGTATTCTTAACATTGATACTGCCTGTGTGTTTATTACCTGAATGTTCCTCACCAAATATCTTCTTATTAGATTAATTAGAATGATAATCATATTTAATTTTCAATTCTATTATCTTTGTTTATATAATCAGGAATAGTGACAAAAACCTGAGACCTCCAAGACCATGCTCCCAGTTAACAGAAGACTTAGCACAAAGAACTAGCATCTCTTTAATTGCTTACTTTACAGATAAGTCATATATAATCATATGGTAAAGACAGAGTAATGTGTATTGATTATGAATTTAAATTTATCTGAGCTATTGGATTTTCATTTTAGAAATGTGTGCTTGGGATATGAGGTTGTCCCCAATCTTCAAAGAGCAGAAACACAAATTAAAGAGAGAGAAAATGAAAAAAATATTTTAAACCACATTAAAATGTTATTCTATCATTTAAAAACTATGAATCAATGTATTTAAGGAATTGTAAGTTTTTTAAGGAAAATACTTTCATATATTATGTGTCTAATGACTTACACATAATAGAAGAAATTTTTACATGTTTAAGAAAATTATAGTCCTTAGATTTCTTCCTTTAAATAAGGTTTTCATTTTAGACTAGGTTCATATAAAGATCACAAATATGGTAAAAAGTTCTCATATCCTCCTACAGTTTTCTCTAATCTTAACATCTGAACTTAGGGCAGTATGTTTGCCATACTTAATGAAGCAAATTTATATATTATCAACTAAAACTGACACTGTGTATTTCCTTGGTTTTTACCCAATTTTATTTCCCTACTCAAGTACTTGAGTCCCTGCCACTCTTTTGGCATACCTGGATGGAGTTCTACCTGGTGGAACATTTCTCTACCTCACTTGCTTCTATCCTGTCTTAAAAATAAATAAAAATGGCTGGCACCATGGCTCAATAGGCTAATCCTCCACCTTGCGGTGCTGGCACACCAGGTTCTAGTCCCGGTCGGGGTGCCAGATTCTGTCCCGGTGCCCCTCTTCCAGGCTAGCTCTCTGCTGTGGCCCGGGAGTGCAGTGGAGGATGGCCCAAGTGCTTGGGCCCTGCACCCCGTGGGAGACCAGGAGAAGCACCTGGCTCCTGTCTTCGGCTCAGCACAGTACACCGGCCACAGTGCGCCAGTTGCAGCAGCCATTGGAGGGTAACCAACAGCAATGGAAGACCTTTCTCTCTGTCTCTCTCTCACTGTCCACTCTGCCTGTCAAAAAATAAAATAAAAAAATAAATAAAATTTGAAAGAAACAATGTTCTAAACTGCACATTATAATTTAATAATTTATTTGTTATAACTTATTTGAAGTTGATTACAGGCCAAAATGTAAAAGCTAAAACTACACAGATGAGAGCTTTGCAAGATATAATTCTTGAATGGCAGTTTTTTCTCTTAGTACTTGGGCTATATCACACCATTCTCTCTTAGCCTGCAGGGTTTCTGATGAGAAGGCTGCTGTGAATCTAATTGGAGATCCTCTGAAAGTAATCTGGTGTTTCTCTCTTGCACATTTAAGAATCTTCTCTTTATGTTTTACTATGGTGAGTTTGATTACAATGTGTCATGGTGAGGATCTTCTCTGGTCAAGTCTATTGGGAGTTCTGTGTGCTTCTTGTCCTGAGGTCTCTTTCTTTCTCCAAACTTATGAAGGTTTCTACTAGTATCTCACTAAAAAGGCCTTCTAATCCTTTTCTCTCACCATGCCTTCAGGATCTCCCAGAACCCGAATGTTGGGTTTTTTAATAGTATCCTGTAGATTCCCAACAATATGTTTTAGATTTCTAACTTCCTCTTCTTGTCTTTGGTTTGACTATATACTTTGCTGTGTTCTGTCTTCTAAGTCTGATATTCTCTCTTCTGCCTCACTGATTCTGTTTTTAAGGCTCTCAACTGCATTTTTATTTGTTCTATTGAATTTTTCATTTCATTTTGATTTCTCTTCAATATCTCAATTTCATGTTCTATTGAATTCTTCATTTTATTTTTTTCTGCCTTAAGATTTCAGTTTCATGCAAGAGATTTTCTTCCATGTCCTGTATGGATTTCAGTAGTTTGTATGTTTGATTTTGATTACTTCTGTGTAATCTTATGATCAATTTTTGAGTTCCATTTCTTGCATTTCTTCTATCTCATTGTCTTCATAATCTAGGATTGAAGTGTTGTGTCCTTTTGGGAACGTATTGCTGTCTTTCTTATTCTTGTTTCTTAGATTGTTGCATTTGTTGTTTGGAATTTGTGGAAATATTTGTTGGCTTCTTCTTTTTTTGTTTTATCCGCTGTGGTGGCTTTTATTGTTGTACTATGACTCTGGAGATAAGTGGACTGTCTGCTTTTTCAGTGAATCTCTAGAGGCTTATAGAGGGTGTGGCCAGAGAGCTCTGTTCACTTCTCCAGGGTTAAGGGCATGCCTAAGGTGACACACCCAGGTTTGCTGTTGTAAATCTTTTCTCTTTTTTGAATCAGAAGGGATGTATATTCTGCTCAGCTGAGCTCTTCTCGATGGAGACCAGTTCCTGAGCACTAGCCCTAGTTGGTATAATATTTGTCTGCTCTGTCCCAAGGACCACACAAAGCATCTGTGCAGTTCTCAGTGTAAGTTACAATTCCCCAGCACTGTCTCCCACTGGGTAGCCAGGACCACCTGAGCTTGTGGCATCTCCCACTGAGACTGCTCAAAGTACCACCCACACTGTGAGTCCTCCCACACGCCCTGTTTTTTTATTCCACAGTCTCAGTTCAGAAGCTTCACACAGTCAAAGGCTCCTAGCTGCTAGTTATTTCCTCCCACCAGAGTCAGGAGTCTCCACTTGGCTGATTGCTGGGAGCAGACACTAGCTGGCGCAGCTGGTATGTATTTCCAAAACGGCACCTGCTCTATTGGTTTGTATGCCATTGCAAGGTGACTGGAGAGAGAGAACTGCGTCCATACCATTATTTATTTATTTTTTCTCTCATCTAGTTTGGCTGGTACACTTTCCCCCATGGGGCTTCAAGCCTCATTCCCTTTAAGCTCTCCTTGCTGCTCTTTCAAGAGTGACCAAGGCTACTGCGGTCCTGTCTCACCTCACTCTCCAGCACTGGTGTGTAGGCTCTCAGCTGTTGGAGTCCTGAGTCATGGGTGGGTGACCACACCCTCCAGATATGTCTACCATGTCCCTCTAATTATGGTAGTTTCCTCTGCCATTTCCCCCCCTAACTCTTCCCTGAGACTACACTATCTCCACATTTTTTAAACTATCTTCTTAGGTTAGAGCAGTTAGCTCCCTCCATACTCTGCCCCAATCCATTTGTTGCTTCTTATTAGGAAGGCAAATACTAAGGGGGTGGTACTGTGGCTTAGCAGGTAAAACCCATATGGATGCCAATTTGATTTCCAGCTGCCCCACTTCTGATCCAGCTCTGCTAATGCACCTGGGAAAGCAGCCAAAGATGGCCCAAACTCTTGGGGCCCTGCATCCGTGTGGGAGACCAGGAAGAAGCTCCTGGCTTCAGATCAGTTCATCTTGGGCCATTGAGGCCATTTAAGGAGTGAACCAGTAAATGGAAGCTCTCTCTCTCTTCTCCCTCTAAGTCCCCCTCTCTCTTTCTCTTGGTCTCTCTCTCATTCTCTCTGTAATTCTGCTCTTCAAATACATACATACATACATAAAGTTTTAAGTGCAAATACTGTGATGCACAGAAAGGAAAGGAGGGAGAGACATAATTCCTCTGCATAGCGTTTATGAGTTGGAAAACTGGCACATCAATGCATGAATGTACAGGTCAGTTGGGGTCCTGTTGTCAATGCACCTTTATCTGGGCTCAGGGTCCTTAGTGCTCCTTCTTCCTGTGCCCACTGCCTCCTGGAAGCACTCTTGAATGTTCTGTGTACTCCCAGCTGTTTCACAAAAGACTCCTCATGGGACTACCATGAGTGACAGGGAGCAATGAGTCCCACCACCTCGAAGTCCCTCAGCAATGGTGACTACTGCTTCTCCTTTCTGAAATCTGCACAAAGCTTCCTGAGGTGCTGCACACACAGACACGGATGGCTTCTCCATCTCTGCAGGGTGCTCAGCAGGAAACACGGCCCCCTGCTACAACCAACTACAGTCCACTGTGGTCAGAGAAGATGCATGGTATGATTTTAATTTTTTTTTTAATTTGCTGAGACTTGTTTTATAACTAAACATGCAAATATATTTTAGAGGAAGTTCCACACACTGATGGGAAGAATGTGTATTGTGCAACTGTGGATTGAACAGTTCTGTAGATATTAGGTCCAAGTGGAACATAGTGTCAATTAGCACTGTTGGTTTTGTTGATTTTGTGTAGTTGATCTGTGCATTGTATTAAAATCATACATTAGTACTGTATTCAAGTCTGTCTCTGTTTATTAATATTCATTCATATTTACTTTAAATAGCTGATACACCCTGTACTTGGGTACATATGTTTATTAGTCATATCTTCATGTTGAATTGATTCTTTAATCATTATATAGTGCCTTTCTCACTTATTAATAATTTTTGTGTTAAAGTCTATTTTTCCAGTATTAGGATGGCTACCCCTGTGCTTTTTTGCCTTGTTAGCATGTGATATACTTTTTTCTTCCTTTTACTTTGTGTCTGTGTGTATCTTTGTTGGTGAGGTATGTTTCCTGTAGGCAGCAAGCAGATGGGTATTATTTTTTAATCCATTCAGCCAATGTGTATCTTAACTGGAGAGTTAGCACCATTTAAATTCATGGTTACTATTGATAAAGAATGACTTGCCCCTACTATTTTCCCATAAATATTACATTGCATTTCCTTTGTTTTTATTGGCAGATTTTCTGCCTTCACCTTCTTGCATAATGACTATCTTTCTTTGTTCTCATGTGTAACACATCCTTAAGCATCTTTTGCAAGGCTTTTGCAGGCATCTTTTGTAAGATGAGTGGTGACAAATTCTTTCAATCTCTGTTATGGAAGGTGTTTATTTCACCTGCATTCAAAATGAGAGCTTTGCAGGGCACAGTATTCTGAGATGAGTATTTTTTTCTCTTAAGTCTTGGACTATTTTCTCCTAGTCTGTATAATTTTCCATGTGTGTTACATCCCATATGACACTCTTTTTCATACCTTTCTTCAATACCTCTTTCCCCTCAGTCTAGTTACAAACATGTTACCACATTCTGAAAGATCTTTTTCTTTATACTCTCACCATTGATTACTTCCCAAATTTTCATTGTGTTGCAAAAGATAGGATTTCAGTCTTTCTTATGGCTGCGTATTATTCTGTAATGTATATATACACATTTCATTTATCCAGTTATTGGTTGATGGACATCTGCATTGATTCCATATCTTAGCTAATGCTAATTTAGCTTCTATAAACCTGGGGGCATCACACCCCTTTCATTGGCTGATTTCATTCCCTTTGAGTAAATTCCCAGGAGTAGGATGGCTTGTTCATTGGTATATCTATTTCCAGATTTCTGAGGATTGTCTGTACACTCTTTGATAATAGTTATACCTATTTACATTGCCAACAACAGTTTATTAATGTATGTTTTTTCTCCCATCCTCGCTGCATATTTAGAAATTTTTGAGTTATAGTCACTCTCACTAGCTTGAGGTAAAACCTCATTGTGGTTTTTATTTGCATTTCCCTGATGGCTAGGTGATCCTAGGTATTTTTCCCCAAGTTTGGGGGCTGACATTCTGGCATAATGGGTTAGGCTACTGCCTGCAAGACCAGAATCTCATATGGGCACCAGTTCAAGTAGCAGCTGTTCCACTTTCAATCCTGCTCCCTGCTACCATGCCTGGGAAAAGCTCAAAAGATGGCCCAAGTTATTGGGTACTTGTGCCCATGGGGGAGATCCAGAAGAAACTCCTGAATCCTTGGTTTGTCTTTGTCCAGCTCTAGACATTGGAGTCATTTAGGGATTGAACCAGTGGATGGAAGACCTCTCTATCTGCATCTATCCCTCTCCCTCTGTAACTCAGCCTTTCAAATAAAATAAATCTTAAAAAAAATAAAATAAAAAAATAAAAACACCCATGCTTGTTCTGTTCTCATTCTGCCATCACTTCTCCAGCCAACCGAGTCTGTAGTGGTTTTCTATCACCCATGAATCTCATTATATCTCTATGTTTCCTAAAGAGCCAAGACGTTGCAGGCATAGCCTGCATGCTATCTGGGTGCAGGCAGTGTACTGGGCAGCACAGCACTGTTAGGACCACTGCCTTTACAACCATAGTTGTGGACAACTCCACATCCCAGCTTGGGTAATTTCTTATAAAATTCAAGTTCTTTCCACATTCTCAAAGTGGCTGCTACTAAAATCTCATTCCTTGTTCCCAGTGCTGATTGAAAATAAAAAGCACAAGTTTAAGCATAAAAGAAATAGATAATTTAATCTATTGAGGATGAGAGTATAGCATAATTCTGTCCCAGGATTTGCCACCCTGCTGACAGAGGATGATTTGGGGATTTTAAAGGAGGCTACAAGGAAGGAGGAATCAGGAATAGGGGATCAAAGAACATGGACAGCTGCATGTGACGTGAACCATGATGGATTCTGGCCCCGTTAATCTTTGCACAGCTTTATCTCGCAGGTGTCTCCTCATTCCACAGTGATGACACACTAGCATTCCTCTCCTGTAATGTAACCAGAAAGGTTATTATTTTTCCACCAGAATCGTTCAGTCCCATAGCAGGAGGAGAGCCATAGATTAAAACATATAACCAACCTGAGTGTGTTTATCTTGGTGAGCTAAGGAGATAGTTTCAGAATTATCAAAGATGTCTACACAGTACTCTGTTTCAGGGGAGGCATGCTTTCCCCCTAGGCAGCTGCAGCTTTCGAGAACTACTTGCCTCAGTAGGAAACTTCTGTTATTTAATAAGCATAGTCCTCTGGCTCTGTCATTTATGACACTTTGAATATAATTGGCCAAGGCCTCAATGTGCCAAATTCAGTCCCCATTCCTAACTGTGGGACAGAGATAATAAGATCCTACCAGTAGAAGAGGTAACTGTGAGGCAAGTTTGGGAAACTGGCAGACTTCTGTATGTTGTTCTATTTTCTTTGAATAAAAAGGAGGCCCAAGTACATCATCGCTAACCTAGGAGCAGCCAAGGCCATCAATATTCCCCTTTCAATGCTGTGGATATTTATTCTTGTGCTTCCTCTAAGCTGCAAGGGATGGGAGAGTGCTTTGAGCTCAGCTTTCTGGGCTAAGATACCTTGTGGCAGTGCTATTGATTCTGCAGTTTCTGGGAGAGTTACTACTTCATATCCAACCCTTGATTTTCCTGTCCTGTGAAGCTGTTTTGATACACGAAGAGTTCCCGATCTGTAACCTGTAAGGGGATATCGGTCAGATCCAGCCTAATAAGACGTATCTGTTACATGACCTATAATCAGTCACATAGTTTCCTCAGGGGAGTCTGAGGGCAAGGTGGATGGATTAAAATATGATTCAGTTTTACAGGACCATTTCAGTTATCAAATAGTACAGGTGAGTTTTCACCATAGGGCCTGAAGTAAGCAGTAAGATCCTTGTCGTTACAGAAGCGGCAGCACATAGTAAGCTGTATGCACTGTGGTGCGATGACCAAAAGTGAGCTCTCTGTCTCCTGCAGTACTTCACAAGTGGCTGTTATTCTCAGACACCGCAGCCAGTCTTTGGTGGAATGTCCACACTTTTGAAATGTATACCATTGGTCATTTTATTTTCCCCAAATGTTGAGTCATTCCTTCCAGTCCTAATCCTTGCTTCTCATGTACAAAGAGGTCAAAGCCCTTTCTCAACACCTCCCTGTGTGTGCTGTAGGTGCTGTCTATAGAATCTAGCACTACATGTGAGGATGACAGCTATCACTTCTAGTTAGCATCTCTCTTTTGAAATCGGGGTACTCTTTAATGGGTATAGCTCTATCAGAGTCTTTTCTGACAGTTACTACCAGGCAACCACACATAATGACCCTCCCTTTAAAACCTCTTGGTTTTAACCTAATTTTGTTTAGGATTAAAACCTGTGATTCCATCTTGATATTTATTTCCCCTTTGTGATCACGATCTTTTGGGGGGCACAATGCTGATCAGCCATCCTGCAGCTAAATTTTACTTATCCCTCATCACCCAGTTAGATTTGACCCAGCTATTGATCTGGTGCCATGTTGGAAGGGAAGTCATGACCAGGAGGCATTTTCAAAGAACAATTTTGTCCCAATTTGAGCAACAGAGAGGTTAAACAAGTGGCTCTCAAACTAAATTTACCTGGAGTCCATTGTTAAACTTAGTTTTGTTTATTCTGTAGGTTCCAATCATCATCTCAAAGTGCCAGGCATTATCCTGCTGAGAATTGTACTTCTGTAGACTTCTTACAGGCAGTAGGCACACAACTCAAATAGGAAAACACCCAGCACAAGATAAATCAGGTTGACATCTTAAAAATAATGAATAGGGATACAATCAAATAGTAGACATGATAACTGACAATTCATGTAAGTACAGCATGAAAGGTTGAGTATCCATGTTAGTCTCAGACCCAGAAAACTCTCTAAGTTAGCAGTCTAAACACAATGAACAGAGTTACGGTCTAAAAGCAGGTATGTTACAGTTTGTTGATTGGCTATTTGCCTTAAATACAGTAACTAAATTTCCTTTGCCATATAATCTCACACTTGGAAAATTCTCCAAATTAAAAGGCAAATCTATGACAAAGCTAGATTTTTTTAAAGCTACAGTGTCTAGTATTTTGAAATTTTTGGATCTGCTAAAATATGAGAAGCCCATTTACTCAGTGCAAGACTGAAAACCCTACAAGCCAGGCATTTTATGCATGAGATTTAGAGATGCCAATGTTTCCAAATATATTCTGTTATGAGGACAGATTCTGATGAATTCATGAAGACAATCACATTGCCCCCCACACACACATATACCATATTTATACAAATTTTTGAATGCTGGAGCAATTAAGTGGAGGGAGTGGAAAGTAAACACTTCTTTGCTGGTTACAGAACACTTTACCAAAATACAGTAAACCACTGAAATCACAGGAACAGTTTTCCTGAACCTAGAAGGTGAAACATTGAAATATTAGAACCAACAACACTTTAAATGAAAGATGGAAATCCCCAGATGTCATTAATTCATTTAGTCTGATTAATTTTTTGTCCTGTTTTACATTAGACACTTTCTAGGTGTTTCAGGATCCCCCCCCCCCCAAGTTTTGGACATTCTTACCTATTCCGTTGATTTTAAAGCAGTCAGAAATCTGTATTCAAGAACATTGCTTAGGGTTTTAGAGAAGAATCAGAATTGTTGATACAATGTCTCAGAACATATCTGCCAGGTTTATGAAACTGTCCCTATTCAATCTCTGGGCCAGTGATGGGAAGGAGTCCCTCAAAGTAACTGTTCAAAATAAGGACACTTTTCATTGTGAAATAATATCCACCCACTTAGAGTGATTTAATCACTTACAGACCTGATGTAGTCATACTTATAGTGATCACCAAATACTGGAAAACGAGTAAACACCCAAAGCAATCTTCCTTATTAACACTCAGCTCTTTGCAAACAATGAGAATTTAACAAAGAAAGTCTTTGACACAAGAAATTACCTTAGTGAAACACAAATGGTTTTCTTGGCCAGGTACCAAGGGGTAAAACCACTAGTACAGAATCAAATTATCCTGTCATCTAGGATTTTAAGATAAAAATTTGCTGTCCAGTCATACTAGAGTCAGAACTGGAGAGGAAAAGAGCATGCAGAAACTGACCTGAAAGCCAAGGAATAGAGTCTGCATTTAAACTACATTCTAGAAGGTGGTCAAAACGATGAAAGGAAAACAGATTACAAGAACCGTGGTACAGCTGGCAGTGATGCGCAGTGGCTGAAGCGGCCACCTGCAATGCTGGCATCCCACATGAGCAGCAGTTCAAGTTCTGTCTGTTACACTTGTGATTCAGCTCCCTGCTAATGGGCCTGAGAAAGCAGCAGAAGATGGCCCAGTACAGTGGCCTCTGCACCCATACGGGAGAGCCGGTGGAGTTCTAGGGTCTTAGCTTTGGCCTGGCCCAGCCCTGGCCTTTTCAGCCATTTGGGAAAGAGAAGCAACAGATGGAAGTTCTCTTTCTTTTTTACTCTGTCTTTAACATAACTATTTTTAAAACCACAAAAACAAAGATGGAACATAATGTATGAATTTCCCCAGGGCAACAAGTGGCTCTGGCAGCTGCTGGGATTGTCCCTGTTTCTCCCAGAAGGCAAAACCTCAAAAGCAGGGACTGTTAACACCGACTGAAGTAGCCTCTCCCTCCTCCAACAGCTTGAGTGGGTGGACCTTGGTGCACTGCCACAGCCAATTGTTCTATCCATCTGTCCACTGGCACCTGGCAGCAACAAGGGTCTGAGCATATCTGCCACATTCGCCAAAATTTTGCATCTCTGAAAGTTCCTGGTTCCTGTCCCCAGTGCTCAGTCAAAATACTGATAAGATGTGAGGGTAAGAAAAGATACCGTTCAGTCTAGCAACAGATGAGGGGGTAGAAGACTTCTAACTCCAGAACTACCAATGTGCTGAATAAGGGTGTTTTGGAATTTTTAAAAGGAGCCTGTAAGAAGGTGGGAGTCAGAATATTAGGAGAGCAGGATAGGGACAGCCGTATGTTGTTCTCAGCCGGGCAATAAGGGGCTGGCTGGAGTCACAGCGGCTATCTCATCTAGGTACAGGCTCATCACGCTGAAGTTCTTCACTAGTCAGTAGTGCCAAACTCTTCAGACCAGGGTTTGGATGGCCAGTGGGCTTCAGTGCTTTTGGCTCTGGGCCTAAAATTCCCCTAAATGAAACTCCTTGAGTCTATTCCAGTCATTAAGGTGCTATCTGATTATAACCTTCCAGGGCTGGCTATAAAAGTCCCTCAATTCAGGGAGTCAATGTAAGGAAGGAAGGCTAGAGACAGAGGTCTGATGGTATATAAAATTCAATACATTATTTAGGGTCTCAGTTTCAGCTGTAATAAAAGAATTAAGCTATGAGAAGATGTGCTGAAACACTAAGGATATACAAATATTGATTTTTAAATTCCTTATGTATCTTTCTGTCCACGTCGCATTTGTAATTGATTACAAATCAGACTTGACAGATTTAAGCTTTGTTGGGAAAGAACTTCAAGGAGCTATGGCTCTTCTAAATAGATAATAAATAAATAAATCTTCTTTAAAAGAACTTAGAAGCTACATAGATGCCACAGATTAAAATAGGAAGTTAATTAATGTCTCCTCAAGGTCTCATTGTTTCCAGACAGGGTATTTTCAGGCTTGTGCGTTTCCTTTAGTATCATACATAAACACACTTCAGCTCAAACTGTAGGAAGTCTAGAGAGCTGGATGAGTTCTAACACTCCACTGATCCCTGAGAAAGCACAGAACGCTGACTGGTGTCAGAGTGAAAGAAACGACTGCTCTTTTCCCCAATCTGCTGGGGGTGAAGCAAAGAGGTGTTCAGAGCCTCAGACATTTCAGCCCTGAGACCCTTGAGATTCCGGCCACCACTAACAGTTCGGATGACAAATCTTTAAAACTCCATGAAGATGATCAAAGATGCGCTTCTTAGCCACCCTCGCTTAACTCCAATTCTATTTTCAAACAAATCTACATTTATGCAAAATAAACATCTTATAAAATTTAGCCTTCACTTGTGATAAGAATTTAAAAAACTGCTGTGATCAAGGAACTTCCTCCATGTAGCGGAGGTGGACACTCGAGAGTGTGGCGACAGTGGTTTCTGTCCTTAGTATTCTCAAGTTGTGTAAGCTTCTGCTGAGTGTGAGCATGATCTGTGACTTCCCTCTGATGATTACAGTATGGGAACTGTGAAGAGTTTTGCAGATGTTTTACAATTCCAAAATCATTAATTAAAAAGAGTTAGTACAAAAGTAGGTTATACTGGATTATCCTGATTTAAAAATCATAGGTGACAAACTGTCTTTCCTGAATGAACAAAGTGATCTGAGGTAGTCCTCAAGGTCAAGAACTGGGACTAGCTCTAGGAATGGACTCAGACAAAATATGAGATTACAATTGCATGTGACTTTGAGAAAGTAATTTTGTGATGATGTTATACAGCAATAGAACACTGATTCACTAATAAAGACTATCTACAAAAATCAAACAAAACAAAAATCCCAAATACAATATCTATATACTATTTTCCTTTGAAATTTCAATGAGACATTAATACCTATAATATTCACTTTTTCTCATTATTGTTCTAGGAGTAGGAGCAAAAAAATAAAATAAAATAAAATACCTCCAGGAACTGGTAGGAAACAAACTGTTAATATATAGAGCCTTTGGGGGAAAAAACCCATGGATTTATACTGATAGAAGTAAACAAATGTTGAAAATTTGAGAGCTCATAAAATGCTGCGCTGAGACCACATGCACTAAGGAAGCTTGACAGTCGGTTCCAAGATTTCAGAATAGGGAGGGAGCTTACTGATCTAGCCCAGATGAAGATAGTTTAATAAAGGTGGAGATAGGGTAGTCTAAGGGAAGAGTTAGGGGAAACATGGCAGAGGAAACTCTTCTGTAATTAGAGGGACACAGTGGACCTACATGGAGGGCTTGGGCACCCACAGCTTGGAAGTCAAATAGCCGAGAGCCCAGGCATCAGCACTGGAAAGTGAGATGAGATGAGACTACAGCAGCCTGAGACACTGGCCAAAAAGCAGCAGGAAGGGCCTAGAGGGAATGAGGCTTGAAGCCCTGTGGGGGAAAAGTACACTAGCCTAACTAGAGGAGATAGAAAATAAAAGGGACAGTACAGACACGTTTCTCTCGAATCACCTTACAAAGACATAGGAGCCAACAGAGTAAGCGCCATTTTGGACATTTGTAACAGCTGTGCCAGCTCTGGGCTGCAACCAGTAATCAGCAATCAGCTGAGTGGAGACTCCAGACTCTGGTAGGGAGAAATAACAGGCGGCTAGGAACTTGTGACTGTGTGATGCTTCTGAACCGGAACTGTGGGAAAAAAACCCTGAGGGCGTATGTGAGAACTCAAGGTGTGGCTGAGACCTTGAGTCTCACTGGCAGATGCCACAAGCTCAGACAGCTCTGATTACCCGGGAGAGACTTTGCAGGGGAATATGAACTTATACTGAGGACTGCACAGATCCTTTGTGTGGTCCTTGGAACAGAGCAGATGAATATTATGCCCAATCATGCTAGCACTCAGGCACTGATTGCCATCAAGGAGAAGAGCTGAGCTGAGCGGAATTGCTTCCCATTTGATTAAAAAATAAAAGGGAGGGAAGATTTACCATGCCAAACCTGGGGGTGTCACCTTAGGCATGCCCTTAATCTTGAAAAACTGAACAGAGATCTCTGGCCACACCCACCACAAGCCTCTAGAGATTCAGACAGTCCAATTATCTACAAAGTCATTGTAAAACAATAAAAGGCACTGAAGTGGGGGGGGGGGGGAGAAGAAGAAATCAATGAGTATCTCCACAAATGCCAAACCACAATTGGAACAATCCAAGAAACAAGAATAAGGAAGACA
This sequence comes from Sylvilagus floridanus, assembly GCA_949820135.1. Classification (NCBI taxonomy): domain Eukaryota; kingdom Metazoa; phylum Chordata; class Mammalia; order Lagomorpha; family Leporidae; genus Sylvilagus; species Sylvilagus floridanus. The sequence continues at coordinate 16,563,351 of OX463240.1, read as the reverse complement.
CTTGGCCAGCGCCATGGCTCACTAGGCTAATCCTCCACCTGCAGCACCGGCACTCCGGGTTTTAGTCCTGGTTGGGGTGCCGGTTCTGTCCTGGATGCTCTGCTTCCAGTCCAGCTCTCTGCTGAGGCCCGGGAAGGCAGTGGAGGATGGCCCAAGTGCTTAGGCCCTGAACCCACATAGGAGAACAGGAGGAAGCACCTGGCTCCTGACTTCAAATTGGCGCAACATGCTGGCCGTAGTGGCCATTTGGGGGGTGAACCAATGGAAGGAAGACCGTTCTCTCTGTTTCTCTCTCTCTCTCACTGTCTAACTTTGCCTGTCAAAAAAAAAAAAGAACATGACACTTCAATACAAGATTATGAAGTTGATGAGAAAGAAGAAATGCAAGAAATGGAACTAAAAAACTTGATGATAAGACTACTTAGAAGTAATCAAAAACAAATGCATGAAACTACTGAAATCCATGCAGGACATGAAAGAAAATCTCTCTGAAGAAAATGAAATCTTTGGAAGAATCAAAATGAAATGAAGAATCCAATAGAACATGGAATTGAGATATTGAAGAGAAATCAAAATGAAATGAAAAATTCAGAAGAACAAATAAAAATGCAGTTGAGAGCCTTAAAAACAGAATCAGTGAGGCAGAAGACAGAATATCAGACTTAGAAGACAGAGCACAGCAAAGTATATAGTCAAACCAAAGACAAGAAGAGGAAATTAGAAATCTAAAAAATATTATTGGGAATCTACAGGATACTAATAAAAAAACCCAACATTCGGGTTCTAGGACTTCTTGAAGGCATGGAGAGAGAAAAAGGATTAGAAGGCCTTTTTAGTGAGATACTAGTAGAAACCTTCATAAGTTTGGAGAAAGAAAGAGACCTCAAGTACAGGAAGCACACAGAACTCCCAATGGACAGGAACAGGACAGATACTCTCCATGACACATTGTAATCAAACTCACCACAGTGAAACATAAAGAAAAGATTCTAAAATGTGTGAGATTAATGCCAGATTACCATCAGAGAATCTCCAATTAGATTCACAGCAGCCTTCTCATCAGAAACCCTACAGGCTAGTAGGGAATGGAGAGATATAGCCCAAGCACTAAGAGAAAAAACTGCCAGCCCAGAATATTATATCATGCAAAGCTCTCATTTGTGAATGAAGGTGAAATAAAGACCTTTCATAGCAAACAGAAATTGAAAGAATTTGTCACCATTCATCCAGCCCTGCAAAAGATGCTTAACATGTGTTACACACAAAAACACTGTCATCAACACGAAAGAAGGTAAAGGAAAAATATCTCTCAGTAAAAGATCACAGGAAGTTCAAATATATATTAGAAATATCTTTGGAAAAATGACAGGGCAAGTCACTACTTACCAATAGTCATAATGAATGTAAATAGCCTCAACTCTCCAGTTAAAATTTGCAGACTGGCTGAATGGATTAAGGAACAAAACCCATCTACTTGCAGCTCATAAGAAACACATCTTTCCAACAAAGGTGCATGAAGACTGAAAGTAAAAGGTTGGCAAAAGATATTCCATGCCAACCAAAATGAAAAATGAACTGGCATAGCCATCTTAATATCAGACAAAATAGACTTTAACACCAAAACTGTTAAAAGAAAACAAAAATGGACACTATATAATGATTAAGGGATCAATCCAACAGGAAGATGTAACTATTATAAACATTTATGCACATAGTTACAGGGCACCAGGATATTTAAAAGATATGTTAAGAGACTGAAAGGAGACTAAGACTCTAATACAGTAGTAGTGGGGGAATTCAAAACTTCACTTTCAGCAAAGGATAGATCAACCAGACAGAAAATCAACAAAGAAACAGTAGATTTAATTGACATATAGACCAAATGGATCTAACAGATATGTATAAAACTTTTCATCCTGCACTTAAAGAATATAAATTCTTCTCAGCAGTACATGGAACCTACTCTAGGACTGACTACATACTAGGCCATAAAGCAAGTCTTAGCAATTTCAAAAGAATCAAAATCATACATGCATCTCTCAGACCACAATGGAATAAAGCTAAAAATCAGCAACTCAGGAATCTCTAGAGCATATGTAAACACATGGAGACTGAACAACATGCTCCAAAATGAACAGTGGGTCATACAGAAATCAAAGAGAAATCAAAAACTTTCTGGAAGTAAATGAGGATAACAACACAACATATCAAAATTTATGGGATACAGCAAAAGCAGCGTTAAGAGGAAAGTTTATAACAATAGGTGCCTACATCAAGAAATTGGAAAGGCACCAAATAAATGAGCTATCAATGTGTCTCAAGGATCTAGAAAAACTGCAGCAAACCAGACCCAAAACTAGTAGAGGAGAAATAATTAAAATTAGAGAGGAAATCAAGAGAATTGAATCCAAAAAAATTACAAAAGATCAGCAAAATGAAGAGCTGTTTTTTTGAAAAAATAAAGAAAATTGATACCCCATTGGCCTAACTAGCTAAAAAAAAAAAGAAAAGACCCACATCAATAAAATCAGAGATGAAAAAGGGAATGTAATAACAGACACCACAGAAATAAGGAGTCATGGCTGGCGCCGTGGCTCAACAGGCTAATCCTCCGCCTTGCGGCACCGGCACACCGGGTTCTAGTCCCGGTCGGGGCACCGGATTCTGTCCCGGTTGCCCCTCTTCCAGGCCAGCCCTCTGCTGTGGCCCAGGAGTGCAGTGGAGGATGGCCCAAGTGCTTGGGCCCTGCACCCCATGGGAGACCAGGAAAGGCACCTAGCACCTGGCTCCTGCCATCGGATGACCGCAGTGTGCCGGCCGCAGCGCGCCGACCGCGGCAGCCATTGGAGGGTGAACCAACGGCAAAGGAAGACCTTTCTCTCTGTCTCTCTCTCTCACTGTCCACTCTGCCTGTCAAAAAAAAAAAAAAAGAAATAAGGAGTCATCAGAAATTACTACAAAGAATTGTATGCCAACAAGCAGGGAAATCTAGCAGAAATGGATAGATTGCTGGACACATACAACCTACCTAAATTGAACTATGAAGACACAAAAAACCTAAACAGACTCATAAGCAAGTCAGAAATTGAATCATTAATAAAGGCCCTCCCTACAAAGAAATGCCAAGGACTAAATTCACTGCTGAATTCTACCAGACATTTAGAGAAGAACTAACTCCAATTATCCTCAAACTATTTAAAACAATTGAAAGAGAGGGAATCCTCCCACATTCTTTCTATGACACCAGCATCACCTTAATTCCTGAACCTGAAAAAGATGCAGACAAGAGAATTACAGACCTATTTCCCTGATGGATAGAGGCCAAAATCCTCAATAAATTTCTGGCTAATAGAATGCAACAACACATCAGAAAGATCATCAACCCAGACCAAGTGGGATTTATCCCTGGAATGCAGGGATGGCTCATCATTCGCAAATCAATCAATGTGACACACCACATTAACAGACTGCAGAAGAAAAACCATTTGATTATCTCAATAGATGCAGAGAAAGCATTCGATTAAATACAACACCCTTTCATGATGAAAACTCTAAACAAATTGGGTATAAAAGGAACATTCCAAAACACAATCAAGGTAATTTATAGAAAATCCAAGGCTGATATCATATGGGGAAAAGTTTGAAGCATTTCCACTGAGATCTGTTACCAGACAGGGATGCCCACTCTTACCATTGCTATTCAATATAGTACTGGAAATTTTTTGCCAGAACCATTAGGCAAGAAAAAGAAATTAAAGGGATACAAATTGGGAAGGAAGAATTAAAATTATCCCTCTTTGCAGACAATATGATTATTTATTTAGGGGACCCAAAGAACTCTACTAAGAGACTATTGGAACTCATAGAAGAGTTTGGCAAAGTAGCAGGATATAAAATCAATGCACAAAAATCAACATCTTTTCTATAAACAGACAATGCCATGGCTGAGAAAGAACTTCTATCTATCTCATTCAAAATAGCGACAATAAAAAAGCAAATACCCTGGAATAAACTTAGCTAAGGATATCAAAGATGTCTATGATGAGAATTACAAAACTTTAAAGAAAGAGAAGAGGATATCAAAAAGTGGGAAAATCTTCCATGCTCATGGATTGGAAGAATCAACATCATCAAAATGTCCATTCTCCCAATAGCAATTTATAGATTCAATGCAATACCAATCAAAATACCAAAGACATTCTTCTCAGATCTGGATAAAATGATGCTGAAATTCACGAGGCACAGGAGACCTCGAATGGCCAGAGAATCTTGTAAAACAAGAACAGAGCCAGAGGCATCACAATACCAGATTTCAAGACATACTATAGACTACAGGGCAGTTATAATCAAAACACCATGGTACTGATACAGAAACAGATGGCAAGACCAATGGAACAGAGTAAAAATACTAGACATCAATATAACTAGACATCAATACAACTTAAATTTGATCAAGCAGCTAAAACCAATTCCTGGAGCAAGGACAGTCTCTTCAACAAATGGTGCTGGGAAAACTGGATTTCCACTTGCAGAAGTATGAGGCAAAACCCCTACCTTACACCTTACACAAAAATCCACTTAACATGGATTAAAGATCAAAACCACAACCTGAAATCATCAAATTATTAAAGAAGATTGGAGAAACTCTGCAAGATATAGGTACTGGCAAAGACTTCTTGGAAAAGACCCCAGAGGCACAGGTAGACAAAGCCAATATTAACAAATGGGATTACATCAAATTGAGAAGTTTCTGTACTGCAAAAGAAAAGGTCATTAAAGTGAACAGGCAATCAACAGAATGGGAGAAAATAATCACAAATTATGCAACTGATTAAGGATTAATAACCAGAATCTACAAAGAGATCAAGAAACGCCACAACAACAAAACAATCAATCCATTCAAGAGATGGGCCAAGGACCTCAATAGATATTTTGCAAAAGAGGAAATCCAAACAGCCAACAGACACATGAAAAAATGATCAGGATCACCAGCCATCAGGGAAATGCAAATCAAAACCCCAATGAGGTTTCACCTCACCCCAGTTAGAATGGCTTATATACAGAAATCTACCAACAACAGATGCTGGTGAGGATGTGGGGAAAAAGGGACACTAACCTCCTGTTGGTGGGAAAGCAAACTATGGAAGTCCATCTGGAGATTCCTCAGAAACCTGAATAGAACCCTACCATACAACCCAGCCATCCCACTCCTTGGAATTTACCCAAAGGAAATTAAATTGGCAAATAAAAGAGTTGTCTGCACCTCAGTGTTTATTGCAGCTCAATTCACCATAGCTAAGACATGGAATCAACATAAATGCCCATCAACAGTACACTGGATAAAGAAATCATTTGATATGTACTTTGTAGAAGACTACTCATCAATAAAAGAAATGAAATACAGTCATTTGCAACAAAATGGAGGAATCTGGAAAACATCATACTGAGTGAACTAATCCAGTCCCAAAGGGACAAATATCATATGTTCTCCCTGATCTGTGACAACTAACCAAGCACCTAAATCGAAAATGGTGGAAGTGAAACTGACACTATGAGGAACAGTGATTTGATCAGCCCTTGTCCTTACTGTCAAGGAAAAACTTACTATTTTATTCTTTTTAGTATTTTCTTTTTCTACTTAATACCATTGGTCAATCTCTTTATTTAACATGCAATTATTCTTAGCAGTTAGAATCCAACTGAAGATTTATCCCTGTTAAAAATAAGAGTGGCAATAAGAGAGGGAAGAGATGTACAGTTCATCAGAGGCTCACTTGGACTTACCCCTAAAGGTAAAGCTAAAAACGTGCTATGGACTCCAAATCCCATTAAGTTGGCAGGTACCAAGGCCATCTTACTAGTTAAAGTGGTCAGTTTAAGTTCATAATGGATCATAAAGATAGTATTGAGTGTCAAAGGGATCACATAAATAAGACCAGTGTCTGCTAATAATACTTGATAGAATTAAAAAGGAGAGAACGACTCAACATGGGAAGCAGCATACAAGTATACACAGCAGACTCATTGAATGGCAAATGCCCTAAACAGCACTCTGGCCTCAGAATCAGCCCTTAAGGCATTCAGATCTGGCTAAAAAGCTCATGATAGTTTCTCAGGCATGGAAAGCCAAGACACTGTGGCAAAAAATGACCTAAATGAAAGATCACTGTGAGTGAGATCCCAGCAGAAACAATGGGCCATCAAAGAAGGAGGTACCTTTCTCTGAAGGTAGGGGAGAATTTCCACTTTGATTATGGTCTTGTCTAAATAAGGTCGGGGTTTATGAACTCAAGAGGCTTCCATAGCCTTGGCAGCTCATGACAAGAGCCTCAGGTTATTACTGATGTCATAAATGTAAGAGTATCAATTGTTAAATAAAAAACAAGAGTCCCTGTGCACTTATTCTCCATGTAGGATCTCTGTGTTTAATGTGTTGTACTATGAGAATTAATGGTAAAAATATTCTTCAAACAGTACTTTATACTTTGTGTGTCTGTGTGGGTACAAATTGTTGAAATCTTTACTTAGTATGTATTAAGTTGATCTTCTGTATATAAAGATAATTAAAATTAATCTTAATGAAGAATGAGATGGGAGAGGGAACAGGAGGTGGGATGATTTTTGGATGGAAGGGTGGTTATGCAAGGGAAAACAGCTATAATCCAAAAGTTATACTTTCAAAATTTATATTTATTAAATATGCATTCTAAAAAATAAAAAACATAAAAATTGAATCATAAAAATTGAGAAAGAATAGATATTTAGTCTCAAATGACGAAACCTGATTAAAACTAAGTGAAATGTAAAAAAGGAACACTACAGAGGAGAAATGCAACAGACAGCATCTGCAACATCACTAGTAACGGGAGAAATCAAAAGTGTAGGTTACATGACAGTATGCAATGATCACAGAATCCCTTCTGTTATGCCCTTAACAAAAACTGTATAATCCTAACCTAATTATACTGAAATATCAGAAAATATCCAGTCAGGGACATTCTGCATGATTGGAATTTAGTCTTCAAAAGATTCATGGTCATTAATGTCAAAGAAAAGGAAGGAACTCCCTCAGTTTGAAGAAATCTAAGAAAGGCAACAACTAAAAGAAATTCATGGATCTAAATGGGACTCTCTTATCATCCAGGACATCACAAGACATGTAACAAAACTTGAAAAGAATATGCCGATACACAGAATAGTGTTAATTTTGTGATTCTGAGTGTTTTATTGTATTTAGTATGTCCTTACTTATAGGAAATATATTCCAAAGTAGTCAGAGCTGATGGCATAATGTCAGCAGATGACTCTCACTTTCTTTAAGAGGGCAAATTATTTGTACTAAAACTTAATTTTTTTAAATTTTAAGATTGTTTCCTAAATTATAAATTATAAATTAAAAAGGAAACATGGAAAGCCATAGGTAAACATAATTTCTCCATGAAGAAGGTGTATGAATCAATGCCTAAAGTTAAAATTACATGATTTTGGTAGCACTATAAAATTATATTGCATCCAAGCAATGGTATTGACACTGGCCAGAGTATCAGTATACCAAAATGATGTCTATCCAAATCATTAGGTTTGTATGTAGTAGCAAAAATTGGCAAAAACAAAGAAGCCCTTAATTAATCCCACTAAAGTATTCAATTCAACTTGGTTTTATGGGTGCTGTATAATGGCCACCACTTGGACAGTTGAGTTTGTAAAAGTTAATCATACTGGTTTTCATTTGCAAAATCTGTGTTAAGTTAGTTATACATCCCAACAAACAATTTCATGTGCTGCAACTGGCCTGCCATTGGGAACAGAAGTTAAGATGCCGTTTGAAATATCCTGAATCTCTGGTGGAATCCCTAGCAAGACCAGGTTCCCATCCTGATTCCTAGCTTCCAATAATGTGTACTCTGGGAAGTGGCGAGTGATAGAACAAGTAATTGGATCCTTGCCACATAAGTAGGAGACCTGAATTGAATTCCTGGATCCTGGCTTCAGCACAGCCCACCTATACTTCACTGCAGATATATGGGTACTGCACTATTGGAAGGGGGATCTCTCTGTTTCCCCCTCTTCTCCCCTTTCCCTTTCTCTTGCTCCCTCCCTTACCAGTATCTCTGTCTTTCAAAAAATATAAATTGGAAAAACAAAATTTCAATTGTAGATACATAACACTAAATGTTTTCAATTAATGAAGATTTTCCCACATAATATATTTAAAAAGAAATAACAGGTGTGTTACATAAGCAGTGGTCAGTAAAATTTTATGATATAGAGCATAAGTAAATGGTAAATGTGTTACATAAGCAGTGGTCAGTAATTGTTTGTAATACAGAGCATATTTTTTCTTTAAAATGTGTACATATTCTTTTGACACTTTTAAAAATACATGTTGACTTAAACTGGACTCGTTGATTCCTAGGTCACTTTTTAAGTTCCTCAGTAGCTGGAAAAAAAAGAAAGAATTCCATTTTTTTTAATATCAAAGATGTCATAATTAACTGCTTAAATCAGTACAAGCTGATAATTTCAAGAAAAATTTGTATATATTACTAAAGTACAAACTTACTATTAGATATAATTTGTCTATATTTACACAATGGAATTATTACTGTGAGTTAAATATCAGTGATCCTGTATTTTTCTTCTTTTTCATTCTTTCCTCAGCTTAACAATGTGATTAAAGATGAAGATAATACTGCCCATCTCTAAATAACCATATGCTATGTCTAAAAATATAGATGAAGGGGCCAGCGCTATGGCAGAGAGGGTAAAGCCACCACATCCCATATGGGCACCAGTTCAAGTCCCAGCTGCTCCACTTCTGATCCAGCTCTCTACTATGGCTGGGAAAGCAGTAGAAGATGACCCAAGTCCTTGGGCCCCCGCACCTGCATGGGAAGACCAGAGGAAGCTCCTGGCTCCAGCCATTATGGCCAATTGGGGAGGGAACCAGTGGATGGAAGACCTCTCTCTCTCTCTCTGTGTGTGTGGAACTGTAACTTTTAAATAAATAAATACATCTTTATAAAAAATATAGATGAGGAGGCAACTTCCCTATGGAGATAGGAATAAAGTAGGGCACTATCATAACACACACAGAAGACAAATTGTTTCTAATTTTATGTCATTACTGTAGGTTTTTGTAGTGGCAGTGGCATGGAAGTTGACAGTACAAGGAAAAAGTACACCCGATAGATGGAAAGCAGACTGACTGCAAAGAGATAGAGTTCAGGAAGAGAACTTGTGGTATCATAAGTAGGCTGGTTAGTCTTGACAAATGGATTTGTGCTTTTGTTCCTTGCTAAGGATTTTGGAAACTTTCTTGAGGGTGAAAGTAAATGAGCCCGGAAGTTAAGTCTACTGTCAAGCAGCTGCTTGTGAACTGTCATTGCTTGACTGGCTACGACAAGGACTTGAGATGGCCCTTATGTCACTACCATGCACTTGAGAAGCTGATGCTGCCACTGTCTTCTGAAAACAGCTTTCGTATGTAGGCTGACAGTAGCAGAGACGGCAGAAGCGTACAAAGTGTAGAGTCAGAAAAAGAGAGGCCCATAAACCTTTTCGAGATATTTTTTAAGCTATGGGATATGAAGACTATATAATAAATATATTCCTCATTATAATGTTGATATGTTCACACAGTTCATTAGCTTTATGTAAAGTAGTGAACCAAAAATAAAAAGGGATGCCACTTGCTACTTACAGTTTATGTCATAAATCAATGCATTCACGAAATTTGACAACATACCTCCATCTCGTTCGCTACTGAAATTGTGTTGTGCTTTCCACATCTGAAACAAGGCAAATTTTATGTATACTATTTAAGTTAAACTAGTTGCATTATCATGGGAATAAAGTATCAGTTAAAAATATGGTCCTTAATTCTTTTAAAGACTAGACCAAACTTGAAGATGGCTTAAATATAAAAACAGTCCCATCTATTAAACAAAATTCCTAGTGATTTTATGTTACCCCAATAGGAAAATATGATTAAAAAGTACATTTAGCCTTAATCTGTTTCATACACATTATTTTAGAAAGGTGGCATTTAATTAGTACAAAGGTAAAAACAAGTCAAGTCAGATTTTACAATAAATGAATGACTTTGTACTTACTAGAACAACTCTGTACTGTATAAAAGATGATTTTTTTCACTTTCATGTGTTTCCATAAACTGAATTTTCCATTACCCACTTCTAGAAAAACTAATTTTAAAGTATTCCATGGGTATTTTCATCATGGAATATTAAGCAAATAAGTAAAGAAAGTGGTATTGTCATAATGTCATGTAAAAATTCTACTGGGAAAATATTAGATAAAAACCATCCTGTGTATATTATAACACAACAGTGCTGTATTCATATGGACATGAGTATTCAGAAAATTCGACTTTTCAGATTCAATTGTTAGATGCATGACTTTCTAGAATGAGAGGTAAGGAAACCAATGTATAACTCTTTAATTTTCATTTCTTTGAGGAAGTTAGCGATGGGGCCGGCATCGTAGACCAGCAAGGTCAGCAGCGGCTCTGATGCCAGCATCCTGTATGAAGGCATTGACTGCTCCGCTTTCATTGCAGCTCTCTGCTAACGCACCTGGGAAAGTAGCAAAAGACAGCCCGAGTGTTTGGGCCCCTGACACCCATGTGGGAGACCTGGGTGGAGTTCCAGGCTCTGGCTTTGGCCAGGCCCAGCCCTGTCCATTGTGTCCATCTGGGGAGTGAAGAAGCAAATGAACCTCTCTGTCTCTCCCTCCCTCTATCTCTGCCTTTAAAATACATGTTGTAAAAATGTAGTCAAGTTTTTGAAACATTTGTTTTTTAAGTTTGATCATATTTTTAAAAAATTATTTAATATAAACACATTTCATACAATTCACAAATACGGTTCTAAGAAGTTATTAATTTTAATTATCCACTTAATTATGAAATGTGAAGAAATATTTCAAAATATATTGCAGCTATCTCTAGAATATTCTTACTTAAATATTTTACATAAAAGTTATTATCTAATAAAATATCCCAATAGGCTTTAAATACTCCTACACATGACATAATAAATAGTTCATGGAGATCGTGATAAAGTAATATAAATACCGTTATCCTGGCTTGAAAGCAAATTTTGTTGACTCCTAATATTTTCAATGATCTGAAAACATCTTTCCCATAAAGTTGAGGTGTCACGATCCTGGAGGGCAAACTTTAGAAATTGAACAATGTGTCAACAGCATCACCAAGTAGAATATGGGGGGGGGGGAATAACTCACTACAATATGCTGGAAAGAACAGTTACTGGTAGAATCTTATGTTATCATAAATAAAAATTACATAAAGTATAAATCACATTCTTACATAACTTGAATGAAGGAACTACCAATGTAATATTATTTTCCTCAATAGTTCTCCTATATATATATTTTCAATGTATAATAGATGATATTATCTTCTATTACACTCAAAAATATTTAATAGTATACATTTTACATAGAAAAAAATGAGATGTCCTTCTTGAAAAGTCCCTTACTTTCATGTTAAAGAAACCGTAACTTTATAGAGAACATTTTGTAAAGCAATTTCAGCAAGACCATATGTGTTTTTAGATGACACGATTTATGTGGACAAACCTAAACACTCCACCAAAAAGCTGTTAGAATTGATAAACCAATTCAGTAATGTTGCAAGTTACAAAATAAATATACAAAATCGAGTGCTTTTTCTAGGTTAATGATGAACTCACAGAAAAAAAAATCAAGAAAGAAATTTCATTCACTGTCAAAAAAGAAAAAAGAAATTTCATTCACAATAGGCACCAAAAAATCAACTGTTCAGGAATAAATTGAACCAAAGAAGTGAAAGGTTTATACAATGAAAAGTATCAAACATTGAAGAAGAGGTCACTAAGGACTCCAAAAAAATGGAAAGATACCACTTGCTCTTGGATTGAAAGATTCAAAATCATTAAAATGTCTATTCTATATAAGCAGTCTACAGATTCAATGCAATCCCTATCAAACTACCAATGACACTCTTTACAAAACTAGAAAAGCAATCCTAAAGTTTATATGGAATCACAAAAGACCCAGAATAGCCAAAGCAATCCTGAATGAGAAAAGTCAAGCTGGAGGCATCTACCTGACTTCAAAGCATACTACAAAGCTATAGTGATCAAAGCAGCATAGTACTGGCGTAAAAACCAATACATCTCTGCGAGTGAGATCCCAGTGGAAAGAATGGGCCATCAAAGAAGGAGAGAACTTCCACTTTGACTATGACCTTGTCTAAATATGATCAGAGTCGGTGAACTCAAAAGGCTTCCATAGCCTTGGCAACTCATGACAAGAGCCTAGGGTGATTACTGATGCCATAAACAAGAGTGTCAATTTGTTAAGTCAACAAGAGGAGTCACTGTGCACTTACTCCTCATGTAGGATCTCTGTCCTTAATGTGCTGTACATTGTGATTTAATGCTATAACTAGTACTCAAACAGTACTTTATACTTTGTGTTTCTGTGTGGGTGCAAACTGATGAAATCTTTACTTAATTTATACTAAATTGATCTTCTGTATATAAAGAGAATTGAAAATGAATCTTGATGTGAATGGAAGGGGAGACGGAGCGGGAAAGGGGAGGGTTGCAGGTGGGAGGGAAGTTATGGGGGGGGGGGGAAGCCACTGTAATCCTTAAGCTGTACTTTGGAAATTTATATTCATTAAATAAAAGTTAAAAAAAAAAACCCAATACATAGAATGATGGAACTGAACAGAGAGCCCAGAAATTAATCCACATACATACAAGCCAACTGATTTTTGACAAAAGTGCTCAAACAGTGGAAGTAAGGATAGTCTCTTGAACAAATGGTGCAGGCAAAACTGGATTTATATGTGTAGAAGAATGAAATTAGATCCATACCTATCACCATATTCAAAAAATAAATTCAAGATGGATAAAAGACTTAAATTTTAGACCTGAGACTATGAAGTTGCTGGAAGAACACATAGCAAAATCACTCCAAGACATTGCTGTAGGGGATGGCTTATTGGATAAGATCCCCAAGCACACCCAACAAAAGCAGAACTAAATAAATGGGACTATATAGGACTCAGCAGCTTTTGCACAGCAAAGAAAATAATCAATAGAGTGAAGAGACATCCAAAAGAATGGGGAAATATTTGCAAATCACTTTTCTGACAAAGGATTAATATTCCAGATATATCAGTAACTTTAACAACTCAACAATAATAAATAATCCAATTGAGAAATGGGCAAAGGACTTTACTAGACAGTTCTCAAAAGAAGAAATACAAATGGCCAACAAATATGTGAAAACAGGCTCAGCATCCCAAGCCATCAGGGAAATGCAAATCAAAACCACAATGAGATATCACCTCACCCCTGTCAGAATGGCTAAAATCCAAAACAGAGAGCAACAAATGCTGGTGAGGATGTAGAGAAAGGGGAACACTTATACACTATTGGTGGAAATATAAATTACTGAAGCCACTGTGGAAAATAGTGTGGAGATATCTGAAAAAAAAAAAAAAAACAAAACTAGAACTAGATTTGCCATATGATCCAACAATCCCACATTGGGTATATCTCAGAGACTTGAATACTATTAAGAGATACCTTCAAAATTATGTTCATAGAAACTCTTCACAAGAGCCAACATTGGGAATCAATGAAGGTGTCCACCATCAGGTAAATGGATAAAGAAAATGTGGTAGATATACACAATGGAATAGTATTCAGGTAGAAAGAAGAGAAGGAAATTCTACCATTTGAAGTCAAATGGATGCCACTGGAGGACATCATGATGACTGAAATAAACCAGACCTAGAAAAACAAATACTGCATGCTCTCCTTTATTTATAGGGGCTAAAATTAAAAATAAAATAGAAGAAAAAAGAAATGTCTGTATTAGCATTATTGAAAATACTGTTTTGTAAACTTTTGTTATATATCTTTGTGAAACCAGTGGTTAAATGTGTTATATTACTCTAGTTTCAATGATCTGTGACTACTTCAAAATTTATTGTACATTATTTTTATACCCATTGTCTATTTTTTCCACTAAACTAGGGTCTTTTGCTTTTTACTTGTTAAACTTCTTATTCTGGGAAGTGTTAAGCCTTCGTACTGTAATGCAAATTTGAAATGTTATCTCAAAAACTAAAAAAAGGGGGGGGGGAGGAAACAGTTTGGCAGGGAGAGATGGGGAGAGTGTAAAGGTGGAGGGGAAAGTTATTAGGTCCTTAGATTTACATGTACAAAGTAAAATGAGTTTGTTAATAACTAATAATTAAAAGTTAAATTAAAAAAACACTTAAAATTTTTAGAAATTTTAATGCAATCAATAAACCCCAGGATTGGGGGGAAAAATGAATACATGGATGGTGGGCATTGTGGTGTGACAGGATGACATCAGAGTATCTAGGGATCAGATCTCATCCATTATTCAAATCCAGCTTCTTACTGGTGTGCCTGCATGGCAGCAGATTATGGCAATGATGCCTGGGTTTATGCTACACTTGATAGAGACCCAGATGGAGTTCCAGGCTCCTGATTCAGCCTGGTCCAGTCCTGGTAGTTGCCAACATTCAGGGAGTGAACCACTGGATGGAAGATTTCTTGCTCTCCCTATTGCTCTATCATTCACATATCTAGATGGATGGATGGATGGATGATGGATGGATGGCTAGCTGAATGTTAAAGTAACGGGTACTTGTAGAAGTGGCCTCCCTTCACAAAAATTCTCCTCCAGGCTTTCTTTCATTCTTTACTGCTTTACACCAGATATGACAGCTGAGGACAACTGCCTTTGAGAACCAGGTAAGATATACAATCTCATAGTGTAAAACCAAATATCCAGACCATAGGGAGGGATCTTCCCTTCAAAGAGCAATTGGTCAAAGGGCCTTGAGTGTTGAATACTGCTTCCATCCTTACTGGTAGGAGGTTGCTGTGCTTCAGCTCATACCCACAAGTGAAAACTTTCCAACATTAGATGACCTGTTAAAAGACACTGTCATGGCAGGTATTTGGTGCCCAGCTTAACATGCTGCTTGGGACCCCTGAGTCCAGTGTCAGATGCCCAATGTATGTGCAGCTGCTGCAATTCCCATGAACTCAGACAGGGAAAGGGAGTGCCACTTGCTACCTAAAAGCCAACAATTCCAACAAGAAAGTTACTAAAAAGATCAATATGAAACCAAAATGGAAATGTGTTTTTCTCCCTTGAGTTTGCAGTATTTCTGAAAATTCTTTTTAAATAACAGTTTAAAAATGGAGAAGCATTGAAGGGATATTTCAGAAAGTGAACTCCACAGCAGTAACGAAGCACATCCAATACAGAAACAAATGTACTCACTCAGCAATGATGTGCTGACAGGCTATGGCCAAATTAGACTTGAGATCGCTGCTCAGAAAACAATGCAGCATTGTCTTCTAGAGATTAAGTTCATAGCTGTGAACACTGCACATGTGCACACCTCTCTATAGTTTTTCAGTGATTATTGGTATTTTTAAATTATAGTTTTGACATCCTGCTGTATTTGAGGGAGAACTTAAATCTTTTATAAATCAGAATGTGGGACTTGCACTGTGGCACAGCAAGCTCTGGCATCCTATATGGGTGTGAGTTCAAGTCCTGCCTGCTCTGCTTCCATGCAGTCTATCTCCCTGCTAATGCGCTTGGGAAAGCAGTGGAAGATGGTCCAAGTGTTTGTAAGCTGTCACCCATGTCGGGAACCTGGAAGAAGCTCCTGGCTCCCGGCCTCAGCTTGGCCAAACCCCAGCCATTGTGGTCATTTAAAGAGTGAACCAGTGGATGGAAGATTGATTTGTCTCTCTACCTCTCTTCTCTCTCTGTAATTCTGTCCATCACATAAATATTTTAAGAAGTAGGAAATATGCACTGAGTTTAAACAAAATCAAGTTAGTCTGCCCATTTAAACTGTTGTAGTTCAAGATAGAATTATAAATATTTTAACATACAGAGGAAATTATACTTGCCAGTTTATAAATTACATTGTTTTTCTAATTTTGCAAATATTTTTGCAGTTTTACAAGTATTAAATACATGCATTTTGTTGCAGAGAAAAGAATTTGGAAGCAGTTTCTTGACAAGCAGGTAAGTTTTACCCTATAAAAACTGCTCTCAATATTTTATATTTCAATGGTCAACAAAGATTTCTATATTGAAAATATCCAATCAGTGGATAATTTTCAGGCTAATTTTCATTCTTGTTATTTTATGATAATGTATTTGTATAACAAATAATAAAATTATAGAATCACTTATACACAGGCCAAAATATGCTATGATTAAATTAGAATTCCAGTTTGGAATGAAAATTTAGCAAAAAACATACATGTAGCAATTTCTTATCACTGCAAATGTGTTAAGTGGCAAGGTTAAACTTCATATAATGGTGAGAGATTCAAAAAATGCTCACTGTTAGGAACATGGAGAAACCTTGCTTTAACAACAGTCATAGTGAAATCATAGGTGAAAGCATTAACTTATCATTTTTCTTAAAATCAGAATATGCTGATAGATCCTATGAATAATACAAAATACTCAACTCTTAAAAATAAAGGAGATGGGTAAAATAATTCAGTTATTTTCTTAATGTGTTGCTTTCTGGAATCAAAGCTAAAATCTGTTAATTTGGTTGTATGGATGTCCCATTCATAACCCTACTCTTTTCTATCATTTAGATCGTATGTTATCACCTCTCATAATATTATTAGATTTCTCCAAGTAGAAATAACTCAATCTGCCACAACTGTAGAAAACATGTGTTTTTGCAAATACGGATTTTGTGAACAATGGAAAAATGCATAGAAACTCTTCCAAGGCATTTGGCAGTGGTGTATTGTGATAGAATAGTGATTTTTACCTAAATCTAGTATGATTTTGCAAGTTATTGCCTCATTAAGAAACCAAGTATATTGTGGACCTACTATGATAAGCTTAAAATAAACTACTTAAACTTTTCTAAAAATATTAAAACATAAGCACTGATTTTATTTTTAAAAAGTGGGGATACATTTCCTGAAAAAAATCTTCCATTATTCTCACATATGTATGTATTCTTTCATCATCTATTGTAAAATCGTATATCACCTTAATTTTCTGGTTGTAATTACTGACAATGTTTCATACTTGCATCATGATTAACACTGTACAGAAGTATTTAGCATTCATTTTTATTTTATATTCTGTAGCCCATTTTTATGACTCTGAAGCACTTGCACCCAGATTCTTTCCTTTTGTTTTTCAGAACAGAATGAAACTAAGCCCACAAAGTGGTGAAAAAAACAGCTGTGATAATTTATGAACAAAAAAGCCATTATACGAGTCTCCATTTAAGATTTTTGCTGCAATGCTAAGAAAATTCGAATATGCTAGACTATGATTTATCATCAAGTCAACTTAGAAAACAAAGCTGAGGGGCCAGAGTAATGGTACAATGTATTAAGGTGCAGCTGGCAATGCTGGCATCCAGTATTAGACCCAGTTTGAGTCTTGGCTGCTCTGATTCTGACCCAATGTCCCACTAATACATCTGGTAAAGACACTGAAGATGGTCCAGACAACTACCTTCTATATGGGAGATAAGGATGGCTTCTGGCTTCAGATTGGCCCAGACCTGGCTATTACAGCCATTTGGGGAGTAAATCAATGGTGGCAAGATATCGCTTTCTCTTTCTCTCTCCCTCCCCATTCTTACTGTCTATCTCCTTCTAATTGGCTTTCAAATAAATAAACATTAAAAGTAAATCAGGCTGAGCCATCATTCAAAATGGGCTTTTGCAATTTTTCTCTGAAATAAAAATATCTTAAATAGGATTCCAAGTATAAATCATGTGTATTGATGAAAATATTTTAAGGAGATACAAATAAAGTCTAGCTGCTATTTGTAGTTATTTATTTTCTTTCAATACAATTGTTTTATTATTTGTAATGTCCCCCCCCAATCACAAAAATGTCAAAATTAGGTAATTGTGTTAAATGGGGTCAACAGGGTTTTAACAACTTTAAAATTGGTACAATGTTCCACAATCAGATCCAATTTAAGTTGCCAGAAATGGACTGTAATTATTGTAACCACATGGTTGGATTGGAAGGTCTGTGTTACATCTCCAATGGAGGATGACAATATGTGGCTTTATATAGGATCCTGGATAGAAAAACATATTGATTCTGATGATGTAGTTGCAATTTACAGATCTGATATCATTGCCATCATAATGATCAACAATTCAAGTGATGGATAAGATAGGCATAAGTGAACTTCCTTTTAAATAATGCAATTATATATTTGATTTAACTACTTAAAATCTATTGTACAATTACCAGGCAACAGATTCATTTTATAAAAGTTGAACTAAACTTGCTATAAGTAAGGCAGTAATTCAGGATGTGTTCTTATGGAAGAAAATGATCAAAAGCATTTGCCTTGGCTTACTTTTTTAATGTTCATTTCTTTTCAGCTACCTGAAAGGCAGAGTGACAGTGAGACAGAGAGATGCTTCATCTCTCCATATGCCCAGAACAGCTAAGGCTGGATTAGGCTGAAGCCAGGAAGCTGAAAACTCATTTGAACCTCTTTCATGGGTGACAGGGTCCCAAGCACTTGAACCATCATCTGCTACTTCCCAGGATGCATTGGCAGGAAGCTAGATTGAAGTGGAGGATCCAGACACAAAGTAGTACTCAAATATGGGCCAAGGACATCTACAGGGATGACCCAAGTCACTGCACCACAACAGTCACCCCTGGACTCTTTAAATAATGAACACCCATCTGTGATGCAATGTTTGCTAATCATTCACTATGATTAGAAGTGTAAAATGTGATGGTGCACAAAACTTAACAAGTGTCTTGGACCACAGATGAAAATCAAGTTAAAAATATGTTAGCAGATCTCAAAGTATATCTTTAGTTACTAGGTAAAAATATTCAATTATCAAAACCTAACTTAAAGCAGTTTTGAAATATTTGTAAATATGTCAGTTTGGTTGTATTTGTTAAGTTTATTAAATAGTTGCAAAATATTGAGGATGGCACTGTGGCATAGTGGACTAGGCCTCTGCCTGCAGTGTTGGAATCCCATACAGGTGCTGGTTCTTGTCCCCATTGCTCCTCTTCTGAGCTAGCTCACTGCTACTGCCTGGGAAAGCAGTGGAATATGGTCAAGGTGCTTGGACCCCTGCACCTGCATGGGAGACCTGGAGAAAGCCACTGGTTTCTGACTTCAGATTGGCTAGGCTCCAGCTTTTGCACCCATTTGGGGAGTGAATCGCAAATGGAAGATCTCTCTGTCTCTCCCTCTGTCTGTAACTCTGCTTCTCAAATAAATAAATATATATTTGAAAAATAGCTGCAACATGCGTTTCATGTCTGCATTAATGAGGATAATTACAACCATTACTAGCACACATATGTCAATCAAACTAATTACTTCAACGAACTAAAAATAAGAATTATATGAACAACCTGAAACCTAAGGGGAAAAAGGCAATATGTCTAACCGTGTCCAAAGACTCTGCAGGGTTGTGATGTGAAGCCTGAGTTGCTGAAGTAGGAGTCTCCAAGTTTTGTTGTGGAGTAAGATCTCTGCTGAGCCAGAAACTATTAGCACAATTTCCAACGCTATGTGACGCTACCGAAGTTTGCGTAGCAACAGACTTGGTTAATGTTCCAGTCTGTTGTTTCTCCAGGAGAAAATATTTAGTTCTGACCTCTGCTAACACTTCATTAGCTCTGTGAAGATTGAAAGGACCAATGTTTAGTATTTCATTTTCCCCTTAATAATTCTTACGTGAATTTCATTTTTTAAAAGTAAGAGTCAATGGGCATGCACAATAAACAGTGTTTTAATACAGAAAATGTGTCAGAGCACAGTTTCTGTATAATTAAGGTCTTTTAATTTTTAAAGTTAAAAATTTCACAACGTAACTCAAACCCAGTACAAGGGAGAAGGATGCCTATCAATGCTGTATGACTGATCCGGTGACATCTGCTTCCTCCCAAAAGGCTCCCAAAATCCTTGCACATGCCATTAGAAATATTTTATTTAAATAGCAATTCTGATATAATGGATGTTGATTTCTTCGATGCTAGTAAACATTTTCTAATATATAAATATTTCAAAACATCATGTTTTGCCACTTAAATATATAAAACAGTAACTTTTTAAAACGCATAGAAATCGTTGTATCGAGAACTAAGTTAGAGGTTGAGAACACCAGCAAAGACGTTTTCAGGTGCTGACTTTCAACAGCCCTGCTTTTTCACCCACTTTTTGGGAGAAATGAAGCAAATGCTCGATTTTGGGCATTGAGAGATAATTCAGAACAACAATGACTGTGGGGAATGAGACAGCCAAGCAAGTATTCAGCAACAACTGAAGCAGCTAGGAAGACGTCAAAGGTGGGACTTGCGCTTTCTTTCTCCAGACACTATACTTTCCTTCCTCTCTTTCTTAATCTTTCTCAAGGCGTCCTTCAGTGGTGATACCAATGATCACAATAAAGCAAAGGTAACTAGCAAGTGTCATATTGTCCCAACAGGTGGAGGAGGGGGAGGAAGAGACGCTAGACACTTAAGTTGTAACCTTGAACTTAAGTTAACAGAGTTGTTAGCATTTACATAAATTGTTCTGCACTAAAAATTTACTGGTAATTTCATTTACTAACATTATTTTCCAAAATCACTTTGTCTAGGTAGATTATATCCTTATTAATCTCAGGAATCTGTTTCACTAAGAATTATACTTTAGTGGCAAATTAGCGAATGTAAGCTCTTGTCTGCGATTCTATGTTTTGACTTACTCATTCACTTGCTTTGAAAAAGCTTTTGCAACCTGAATGATCTCATCTTGTTTGCTTATCAAAGCTTCAAACCCCTCTAGAAGGAGTTGCTTATGTTCCTCCAATTCTTTAGAAATGGCTTCCTGAGGAGCTTGCATTTTGGAGAGTTTAGATATCCCAACATGGATTCTGTGTTCTTTTTGTATACTTTTTGAAATGTCATCACTCTCCATTAGATACTCTGAACTTTTTTGATGTGATGCTTTTTTCTAAAGCAAAATAAAAAGGTAATTTAAAAAAATCATTAAAATATATATTGTTTTTATTTATTTCTTTTAGTTTTGAATCAGTGATTCTGAGAGAAATTTTGAAGTAAAAAACAAGCCAAAGTTTAAAATATTTATCTTCAACACATATTGAAATTTGAATTATAATGAAAATAATACCATTATTACATTTCTACTCATGTAAATTAGCTATCTAAGAATATAAGCATCGATTAAAAGTGAATAGCAATTAAAGCAACTAAAACTATACTATAATTCCTAAATTTCCCCTTGAGGTTAATGAGAAATCACAATTCAGAGGATAAAAGTTTATGATGTGATCTGTATACTTTTGTGAATGAAAATGTTTCAGTCAATGAAACTGACTTGTCATCATTTGATGTTTTCCACAAAATAAGGGCACATATCACATATTAAACAACAGCAGGAGAAAAGCTTGATGGAGTTTCTCTGACACTGAGTGGAGGAGTCATTTCCCTCGAAGAAAACCATTAACTGATACTTAAAAGTAGTACATTTAGAGCATGTCTACAAACCCTTTGACAATTTTTCCATGACATTTTCTCTCCTGAATGTGAGCTGGACAAAGCAATGTGTACCTAGTGAAAAGAATGGGGCACACATGCTGAGTGACTTTTGCTAGGCTGTAAAATGTGATGCTGCTTCCACCTGAATTTCTCAAGCAAACTCGGACTTAGAAATTAGCAACCCAAAGACGAGAAAGTGAAACAACATATTGATATTCCAACTGATGTCCCAGGTAAGGTCCAAAAAAAAGCAACTATCAACAGCAAACAAAGCTGGCATTGGGTACAGTATATTGAGCTGCTGGCTGTGATGCTGGAGCTCCACACTGGAGCACAGGTTCAACTCCTTGGTGTTCTGCTTCTGGTTCAGCTCCCTACAAATGTGCCTGAGAGGGCAACAGAAGGTGGTGCCTCAGATACACTAGATGGTGACACTAGATACAGGGAGTTGTAACTTTAGGAAATTGAAACAAAGACTAAAATAGGTTCAATGTCTTCAGACCAGAGGGAGGTGGGAGCTCAAAGGGCCTACAAAAGAGGAAGAATGAAAACCAAAGGGACATCAAAGAGACTGTGTGGAAACTTGAGGGTTTTGAAGGAACTGTCAAAAAAGGATACCTAGACCTGGAAGACAAGGGCCCCATTCTTCAGGAAGCTGAAAGTAAAACTGATGTGAGAGAGAAACTAAAGGAAGACTACCAAATTTAAAGGAGCTATGACTTAGTGGGTTCAAGTATCTAAATCCATATATGTGAATTACAGCATCTTCACATAACAAATCACCATGCAATTGTAAAAAAATAAATAAATAAAAGGTGGTTTCTGGAATAAAATCAAATCCAGAGTGCTGCTAGGCAAACAGGATCCAGAGATGAAGCAAAGATGATGACTGTACAATGGACAATAAAACTTCAGAAAAACTTTAGGTGGTGCCTCAAATCACCGTATGGGTCTTAGGAATTAAAGAACATTCACGATACTGTCCTATTCTGGCTCCTCTGGAAGCCCAAGGTGAAGAGTTTATGTCAAAAAGATTCGTGGGAGTGGGCATCAGAGAGCTGTTGTTTTTCACTTGCCTATTGCTCCTGAGTCTACCATTCTGCCAGTGAAGGCACTGGAAGGAAGCAGGGATGGCTCAAGTAATTGGGTTCCTATAAATCACATGGCACCCCTGGCTTGAGTTCCCAGCTCTCAGCTTTAGCCTCACATGAGATCTGGTTATTTTAGCAGTAAACGAGTGAATGGGAATGTTTTGTGTGCTCTTTATCTTGCTCTCACTCACACACTCTCTCTCCCCTAACTTCTTTGTCTCAGGTAAACTCAAAGTTTCAAAAGGCAGTATTTCTGAATATTTATTGTCTAATAGGATGAACACCAATAAAATCACAGGAGGCTCCATTTTTCCAGAGGGTTGTAGAAAATCCAGTAGTTTCTAGTTTGCAATAAAATAGAGAGAGGTAAGAATTAAAGGACTCCTCTAACCTTGGGAGTTTTAAAGGGAAGAAGCAGGCTGAGCAACTTGCCAGTTGCAAACCATCGTCATTTCTTTTTAAGTGGGAGGAACAGTTAAAAAAATAGGCCTGAGGGCAATTTCTGCTGGTTTTAAAACATGCTCAATTGCTCTTTAATATTTATCCCCTAAACAAGTGGAACATAGGCCAATAGTAGTAACTAAGTCAAATGAATGGAATATGGTAAAGGTGATGCTACGTGACTTCGACATGAGGATAAAAGGCTCTCTATCTCATTAATTCTTGGAAGCCAGGCCCCATGTTTTCAGGAGGCTCAAGCCACCATGACAACCTGGGTTTTTCAGAGAGGGTATTCAGTCCCTGCCATATGAAAGGTACAGCTAAGAACCATGATCAACAAACAAACAATTATCAACAAATCTTCAAATTATTCTAGTTTCTAGTCTTCCAGCAATTGAATTACTACCAGTGATTTTGAATCATGCAATGATGTGCTGCTTGAACACTGGCCTCAGAATCAGCCCTTAAGGTATTTGGATCTGGCTAAAAAGCCCATGACAGTTTCTCAGGCATGGAAAGTCAAGACACTGTGGCAAAAAATATCCTAAATGAAAGATCTCTGTGAGTGAGATTTTAGTGGAAAGAAGGCACCATTAAAGAAGGAGGCACCTTTCTCTGAAGGGAGGGGAGAACTTCCACTTTGATTATGGTCTTGTCTAAATAATGTCAGAGTTTGTGAACTCAAGAGGCTTCCATAGCCTTGGCTGCTCATGATGAGAGCCTCAGGTGATCACTGATGACATAACTAAGAGTGTCAATTGTTAAATGAAGAACAGGAGTCAGTGTACACTTACTCCCCTTATAGGATCTCTGTGCTTAATGTGTTGTACTATGAGAATTAATGGTAAAGATATTCTTCAAATGGTTCTTTATACTTTGTGTGTCTCTGTGGGAGAATCTGTTGAAATCTTTACTTAGTATATACTAAGTTAACCTTCTGTATATATAGATAAATAAAAATGAATCTTAGTGAAGAATGGGATGGGAGAGGGAGTAGGAGATGGGATGGTTTGCAGGTGGGAGGATGGTTATGGGGGGAAAACGGCTATAATCCAAAAGCTGTAGTTTCAAAATATACATTTGTTAAATAAAAGTTTTCTAAAAAAAAATGATGCACCGCTTGGCTTTAAATCATTGGCAAGGGTGTAAGAAAAAGAGGACCAAGAGCATGTCACTTTAATAGGAAAACTGTATAATTTAAAGCCATCTTTTTCACTGGAATCAAGCCTAACAACATAAAAATAATTAATTTCATTGGAGATGGGACTGTGAAGCTTTGTACAGGATTCTTGGTAGGAAGAAAATAGTCAATTCAGTTTGGTGGTAATTGTTATTTGAAGATATGATTCATTGTCATATACATTATCAACCTTTCAAGCAATGACAAGATAGAAATAGTAGAATTTCATTTCAAAAATGGAAACAAAAGCTTGATTTAAGTAATAAAAACTGGTGAGACATTTCCCAGCTATAGAGATACTTTATAAGCATTAGCATGGCAATGCATTATTAGTAAATGGGAATTTTCTTTTTTATGGAAGAAACTGCAAAAAACTTAAAAAGTTAATCTTTTTTTGTTATTACAGCTTTACATAATTCACAAAAAAGCACTTATACTGGATTTCTTTAAAGGCATCCATTTGTGATGAAATGTTTGGATCACATTTCTAATTTGAGGTAGAAAAACTGAATGATAGGTCTAAGAGTCAAAGAAATCACATAAACAAGACTAGTGTCTGCTAATACTAACTGATAGAATTAAGAAGGAGAGAAGAACGATCCAACATGGGAAGCAGGATATACAGCAGACTCATAGAAGTGCAGATGTCCTAAACAGCACTCTGGCCTCAGAATCAGCCCTTAAGGCATTTGGATCTGGCTGAAGAGCCCATGAGAGTATTTTAGGCATGGAAAGCCAAGACACACTGGCAAAAAAAAAAAAAAAAAAAAAAAAAAAAAAAAAAAAAACTTCCACTTTGACTATGAGCTTGTCTAATTAAGATCATAAGAGTCATCAAACTCAAGAGGCTTCCATAGCCTTGGCAACTCATGACAAAGCCTAGGGTAATTACTGATGCCATACCATAAACAAGAGTGTCAATCTGTAAGTCAACAAGTAGAGTCACTGTGCACTTACTCCTCATGTAGGATCTCTGTGCTTAATGTGTTGTTCAATGTGAATTAATGCTGTAACTAGTACTCAAACAGTACTTTCCATTTTGTGTTTCTGTGTGGGTGCAGTCTGTTGAAATCTTTATTTAATATATACTAAATTGATCTTCTGTATATAAAGAGAATTGAAAATGAATGGAATGGTAGAGGGAGCAGGAGATGGAAGGGTAGTGGGTGGGAGGGAAGTTATGAGGGGGAAAAAGACATTGTAATCCATAAGCTGTACTTTGGAAATTTATGTTTATTAAATAAAAGTTAACAAAAGAATAAACAAAAACAGAAAAAACTGAATGTTGCAACAAAACATTAACAAATGCCTTGAACCACAGTCAGTGCAAATTCAGTTGGAAAATAAGCCAATGTATTGCAAACCATAGTTATAGGTAAAGATATTTAATTTCTAAAAGCCAACATAAATGCAGCTTTTAAGAAATTTAAAGTGTGCTCATTTGGTTTCATTTATTCTATGAAGTAACAAAGTCATACACTTATTTCCTTTCTATCTGATGAAGACAACTGTGACAATTAGCATATATCACTCAGTCATAATCAGTATTTCACCAAATCAAAAATGATTATATCATCAATCTAAAACCCAAAGGAAAAAAAAGACAACATATCTAACCATGTACGAGGAGTCCAGTGTGCGGTTACGTGAAAGCTGTAGCTGTGAGGCAGGAATTCTTAAGTTTCTTTGTGGGACATGATTTCCTTTGCACATTAAACCACCATGAACATTCCCAACACTGGATGACGGTACAGCAGGCCTCATAGTACTAGTGCTGGGTAAGGATTCATTCCTCTGTGTCTCCTCAAGAAATTCAGTTCTGACCACTGTTAATTCCTCATGCACCCTGTGAAAACTGCAAGACAAATGCTTAGTATGGCATTTTTTTTTCACTTACTTATGGTTTATCTTTAAAAAGGCAGTAAGCATAAATGGACTGTCTCATTAAATGAAAGTATTTTAACACAAAAAATGTGTCAGGGCATACCTACTGTATGCAACCGATGTTTTCAAATCGCTCAGAATTAACAAAACATATTTCTAGTGGGTTGTAAACAACTGGTTCATACAAAGGCAGAGGGAGAGAAATGGTTATTAATGATATATAGCTAATCAGGTAATGCTCCTTTCTGGGAGGTTCTACTTAAAGTTTCTTGATGCCACTTGATATACTCATATTTAAATGGTAGCTGTGTTAGCTAGGATACAGGATGATTTTCTTGATTATAATGACCATTGAACTATACACAAATATGTGAAAGCATCATATTGTGCATGCTGAATATTTTATAATTTTATAATTATATAAACATTTTATAATTTTATAACAATATTTTATACTTTTTTATTAATGTAAAGAGAACAGATATCATATATTTCATAAATACAATTCTAAGGAGATAAATGTATTTCACTCCTTCCTGCTCTCCCACAAACCATCTCCACTCTTCATTACTTATTGACAATTTTTGCAAAAACAAAATTTTAGTTTTTCAATAGATTCATTTTATTTCTTTCAAAGAGTTACAGAGAGTGGTCGAGACACAGAGAGAGGGAGGTCTTCCATCTGCTGGTTCATTACCCAAAAACCCCAATGGAGAGAGCGCTGGGCCGATCCAAAGCCAGGTGCCAGAATCTTGCTCCAGGTCTCCCACGTGGGTGTAGGGGCTCAAGGACCGGGCCTTCCTCCGCTGCTTTCCCAGGAGCAATAGTAGGGAGCTGGATTGGAAGTGGAGCAGCTGGGACTCGAATCGGCACCCGTATAGGATGCCAGCCTGTAGGCCTGGGCTTAAGCCGCTGCACCACAGTGTTGTCCCCCACAAAAACATAATTTAATCCACTCTAGAATAACAGGCTTAATACACCAGCAACCATAATATTTAACAAGTAAAAAGCAGAGAGACCACAGTTCCACAGGAAGATAAAGAAAGAGTTAAACACAACAGAATAACAAGATGTTCACTTCATCCCTATGCTTTTTTTTTTTTTTTTGGTATTCTATATTAATTACCACATGTGAGATAAGCAGGATATTTGTCTTTTTGGGACTGGCTTATTTCACTAAGCTTAATGTTTTCCAGTGGCATCCATTTTCATTGCAAAAGAAGGGACATATTTCTGTTGAGTAAACCAGTTTAGATTTAAAACACCATCCCACAAAGACATTTTCAAGCACTTGCTTTCAATAACCCTGTGCCTTTCACACATTTAACCAACTTCCTAGAGGGAAAAATAAGCTTTTCCCACATTGAGACATTTCAGAGCACCAAATTCTAGGAGAGAATGGCAGAGTTGTTGGTTGCCAATGGAACTAAAGCCACTGCAGAGGCAATCCATTCCTAACACTGTTTGGAAGGCATCAGAGGGGGTGGGCCTTGCCCTTTCTGTCTTCTACAGACATAGTCCCCCAGAATGCCCGAGGTAGAATGCTAACCAGCCTGTGAGTTATACTTCTCCTCCTTTCCACGTTCATCTTTCTTTCTCAAGTAGAGGAGGAAAACTGCAAAGAAGAGTTGGTTTCAAGACACCCTCCTGAGGTATTACCAATGATCACAGTCAAGGGAAGATAACTGAACAAGTGCCAGGTTGTGTCAAGACTTACAGAAGCACCACTAGTGGCAGCAGTAGTGGTAGTGGGAGTAGTAGCAGTAGGCAGCCCTGTCATGTTCCCCCAAACACATGCACCTAACTTTTACATACATTTTTCTGTGCTAAAAAATAAGAGCATTTATTTTCCAAAATTATTCCTTAATTTGTAGAATTATTTTGTCTAGGTAGGTTTCACTTCATACTCATTTCAGGAAACTGTCTCACTACAAAGTACGCCTAGGAGCCAAGTTAATGCACATCAGTTATTTTCTGTGACTCTGGGACTTGACTTACTTATTCAGGTTGCAGGTTACGGTTTCTCCCACTTGTACGGGGAGTTGCCTGGGTTTCTCCAGTTCTTTATCAGATTCTTCCTGAGCAGCTTTCTTTCTGGTGTGTTCCGATGTCTGCAACTAAAGGAAATTTAAAATATAGTTTTCAAATCATTTCTATCCGTATATTTATTTCCTCCAATTTTAACTAAGTGACACAGGGAATATTTTAAAGATAGGAAAAAGAAGATTAAAATATTTAACTTCTATATCCCCTGAAGTAAACAATTATAACTAAAACTGAATCAGCTGTGTGTTGCTACTAATGTAATATCATTATACAAGATAATTAGAATCAAATTAAGAACTTAAAATTGAACACTGTACATCTTCTAAGTTGCACTTTTTCCTTGGGATTGAGACAATTACATCTCATAGCATAGAACACTAGTAGCAAGATGTGTATAGTTCTGGGAATGAAAATGACTTACTAATACTGTTTTATCATCTTTAGATGCTTTTTACAAAATAGAGCATACAGAGCAGCAACAACAAAAACTCGATAGCACTTCAATGCTACTGAGCTGGGAATAATGGATTTCTTTTAGATAAAGCCATTATCAAGCTACTTTTACAAAGTGAGTACTGTTTCAGATTTCTAGTCGCATGTCTGTAAGACTTTGGCATTTCTTCCATGAAGCTCCCTCTCCTGAATAGGAGCAGACCATAATAATCGGTTGCTAGTACTTAGACTATAGCACTGATGCCGAGCGAGTTTTGCTAGGTCAGAAAATGTGATTCAGCTTCCATTTTTATTTTCCTGGTAAAATTTATCAAGGAGCCCAAGCAACAAGGCAAATCATCACACAGACTTCCAAAGTGAAATGCAGTTAAATGCATAGCCGAAAGCCCGGTTCAATGCAGTTAGGTGGACAACCAAGTTTTGGATGATTGTAGCCCCAGCTTCAAATCATCCCCAGCTGAGTGACACTTATGCCTTGCTGAAATTGTAGATTCTGATAAAGAATATATTCAGAGAGCAAATCATTTTTTTAAAATTTAATCTATTTGGAAGACAGAGTTACACAGAGAGATAGAGACATACAGAGAGAGGACGTCTTCCATCCACTAGTTCACTCCCCAGATGGCCGCAACAGCCAGTCCTGAGTCAATCTGAAGCCAGGAGCCAGGAGCTTCTTCTAGGTTTCCCACATGGATGCAGGGGCCCATGGACTTGGACTGTCCTCTGCTGTTTCCCAAGGAGCATTAACAGAGAGCTGGGTTGGAAGCAGAGTAGCTGGGACTCAAACCAGCACCCAGATAGAATGCTGGTGCTGCAGGTTGGGGCTTTAACCCACTGCGCCACAGTACCAGCCCCATAAGTGATCTTTTTTATGGCAGAGGGACAGAAAGTATGTGGCAGAAGGTAGCTATTATCCACTAGCCAAATCTCCCAATGCCAGGCCTGGAGAGTGGAACTCAGAACTCATTACAGTTGTCCCACGTAGGTGGCATGGAGCTGTACTTTGAAACCATCTTCTGTGCCTCCCAGGGCCTGTAGTGGCAGAATGCTGGCCTCGGATGCCACAGCCAGAAATCAAACTAAGATTCTGCTATCTGAGATGTGAGCATCTTAACCTCTAGGCCAAACAACTTTCCCAAAGAGATTGTCAGGTAGGTTGCTAGACACTCATAGAAAACTGGTACAAACACCAATGCTAAAGACAGGGGTTGCTATTTTGAAAATGAAAAATGAAACAGACTTAAACATGTCAGATGCCTTCAGACTAGAGGGTGGCTGCAGCTTAAAGGACCTAGGGAGGCGTAAGGATGGGAACCAAGAGGACTCCCGAGGGACTGTGAGTGGAAGCCTCAGCATAACCAAAGGGGTTATTGATAACTTATACAAGGCTTATTTTGATGGTGAAAAATATGCCTACGTTTACAGTGGGAATGGTCATACAATGCTGGGAATACAGTATCAGACATTGAATTTTATTAGTTTAAATATGTGAAATTTATTGTATATGTGAAATATTTGAGGGTGTTATAATAACTGTATGGGAAAAATGAGTTTAAGAGATAAGTTATTTTGGTGTCAAACTTTTTAAACCAATGTGTTTTTAAAATAAATGCACCTAAAATGCAGAGCAAAAAAGAGAAAGGGAAAACAGATCTTCCATCTGCTCGTTCACTCCAAACGTGGTTGCGACGGGCAGGGCTGGACCAGATTGAACCCAGGAGTCACAAACTCCATCCAGGTCTCCCAAATGGGTAGCACTGGAGCCATCATCTGCTGCCTTCCTAGGGAGATTAGAAGGAAGCTGAGCAAATGGGCACTCCAACATGGGATGCTGGAGTGACTGGCCATGGCTAAACCTGTTGCATCATACTGCTGGCCCGACATTGTTTTCAGAGTATATTCACATTAGACTTGAATGTTAGTAAGTCCCTTTCTATCTCGATAAATTGATGCACTAAAGTCCAATGTCAGCATCCAGATAATTTTAATTCTCATGAGTGTACACCACATTTGATTGGAATAGGTCTATTCTTTTGTTATATGAAGAAGTTAAAGGAAAATGAAGCAAGTGTCTATATATGAGATAGATCTTATAGTCGCTGAAAATATTTTGGAGCAGAGTATAATGGCCTTTCTGTACAAGTTATTAAATCTATGAAATAAATACACATAAGCTCTGTATCCATTCACAAGAGTGAAAATAAGAAATGAAAAGTCTCTGCAGCATTTCATTAAACACTCTCGAGACTCTTATTAAACCTGGTTTTTTCCACCAGGACAGTAAGAAGTATCACTATAAATACTGTTTCAAAGGAAATAAAATATGCCAGCTCAAGAGGAATAATGCATAATTTTCAAGTTCTTAAGGGCAAATAATATTTTTAAATTTAACTTTAAGGGAAATAGCAAAGCGAGAGTTTAAATGCATTATTAAAATAGAATTGTACTAAGTTAATTAAAAGGATCACATAAAATATTATGTTTTCTGAAACTGTATCCAAAAACTTACAATATATAATCAACTTTAGTATTTCTATTGACACATTAAATTTCAACATACTTGTCTCCTGAGGTCACTTAATTGCTTCTTCAAATTCTGGATTTCAATTTTTGAGTTCATACAACAACATCCTACATCATCCGGTGAACCCTAGGGTACACATTTTTAAATATTTTTTTATTTAAGACTTACAAACTTTAAAAGACTTATTTAAAAGACTTAGAGAGACAGAGAGGTCTTCTACCTCCTGATACACTCCTGATACACAGGAGTCACTGTGCACTTACTCATGTAGCATCCCTGTCTTTAATGTGTTGGACTATGAGAATTAATGGTAAAAATATTCTTCAAATGATTCTTTATACTTTGTGTGGGTGAATCTGTTGAAATCTTTACTTAGTATATACTAAGTTGACCTTCTGTATATAAAGATAAATAAAAATGAATCTTAGTGAAGAATGGGATGGGAGAGGGAGTAGGAGATGGGATGGTTTGCAGGTGGGAGGATGGTTATGGGGGGAAAACGGCTATAATCCAAAAGCTGTAGTTTCAAAATATACATTTGTTAAGTAAAAGTTTTCTAAAAAAAAAATGATGCACCGCTTGGCTTTCAATCATTGGCAAGGGTGTAAGAAAAAGAGGACCAAGAGCATGCCCCTTTAATAGGAAAACTTTTTTCACTGGAATCAAGCCTAACAACATAAAAATAATTAACTTCATTGGAGATGGGACTGTGAAGCTTTGTACAGGATTCTCGGTAGGAAGAAAATAGTCAGTTCAGTTTGGTGGTAATTGTTATTTCAAGATATGATTCATTGTCATATACATTATCAACCTTTCAAGCAATGACAAGATAGAAATAGTAGAATTTCATTTCAAAAATGGAAACAAAAGCTTGATTTAAGTAATAAAAACTGGTGAGACATTTCCCAGCTATAGAGATACTTTATAAGCATTAGCATGGCAATGCATTATTAGTAAATGGGAATTTTCTTTTTTATGGAAGAAACTGCAAAAAACTTAAAAAGTTAATCTTTTTTTGTTATTACAGCTTTATATAATTCACAAAAAAGCACTTATACTGGATTTCTTTAAAGGCATCCATTTGTGATGAAATGTTTGGATCACATTTCTAATTTGAGGTAGAAAAACTGAATGATAGGTCTAAGAGTCAAAGAAATCACATAAACAAGACTAGTGTCTGCTAATACTAACTGATAGAATTAAGAAGGAGAGAAGAACGATCCAACATGGGAAGCAGGATATACAGCAGACTCATAGAAGTGCAGATGTCCTAAACAGCACTCTGGCCTCAGAATCAGCCCTTAAGGCATTTGGATCTGGCTGAAGAGCCCATGAGAGTATTTTAGGCATGGAAAGCCAAGACACTCTGGCAAAAAAAAAAAAAAAAAAAAAAAAAAAAGCCATCAAAGAAGGAGGTACCTTTCTCTGAAGGGAGGAGAGAACTTCCACTTTGACTATGAGCTTGTCTAAATAAGATCATAAGAGTCATCAAACTCAAGAGGCTTCCATAGCCTTGGCAACTCATGACAAAGCCTAGGGTAATTACTGATGCCATACCATAAACAAGAGTGTCAATCTGTAAGTCAACAAGTAGAGTCACTGTGCACTTACTCCTCATGTAGGATCTCTGTGCTTAATGTGTTGTTCAATGTGAATTAATGCTGTAACTAGTACTCAAACAGTACTTTCCATTTTGTGTTTCTGTGTGGGTGCAGTCTGTTGAAATCTTTATTTAATATATACTAAATTGATCTTCTGTATATAAAGAGAATTGAAAATGAATGGAATGGTAGAGGGAGCAGGAGATGGAAGGGTAGTGGGTGGGAGGGAAGTTATGAGGGGGAAAAAGACATTGTAATCCATAAGCTGTACTTTGGAAATTTATGTTTATTAAATAAAAGTTAACAAAAGAATAAACAAAAACAGAAAAAACTGAATGTTGCAACAAAACATTAACAAATGCCTTGAACCACAGTCAGTGCAAATTCAGTTGGAAAATAAGCCAATGTATTGCAAACCATAGTTATAGGTAAAGATATTTAATTTCTAAAAGCCAACATAAATGCAGCTTTTAAGAAATTTAAAGTGTGCTCATTTGGTTTCATTTATTCTATGAAGTAACAAAGTCATACACTTATTTCCTTTCTATCTGATGAAGACAACTGTGACAATTAGCATATATCACTCAGTCATAATCAGTATTTCACCAAATCAAAAATGATTATATCATCAATCTAAAACCCAAAGGAAAAAAAAGACAACATATCTAACCATGTACGAGGAGTCCAGTGTGCGGTTACGTGAAAGCTGTAGCTGTGAGGCAGGAATTCTTAAGTTTCTTTGTGGGACATGATTTCCTTTGCACATTAAACCACCATGAACATTCCCAACACTGGATGACGGTACAGCAGGCCTCATAGTACTAGTGCTGGGTAAGGATTCATTCCTCTGTGTCTCCTCAAGAAATTCAGTTCTGACCACTGTTAATTCCTCATGCACCCTGTGAAAACTGCAAGACAAATGCTTAGTATGGCATTTTTTTTTCACTTACTTATGGTTTATCTTTAAAAAGGCAGTAAGCATAAATGGACTGTCTCATTAAATGAAAGTATTTTAACACAAAAAATGTGTCAGGGCATACCTACTGTATGCAACCGATGTTTTCAAATCGCTCAGAATTAACAAAACATATTTCTAGTGGGTTGTAAACAACTGGTTCATACAAAGGCAGAGGGAGAGAAATGGTTATTAATGATATATAGCTAATCAGGTAATGCTCCTTTCTGGGAGGTTCTACTTAAAGTTTCTTGATGCCACTTGATATACTCATATTTAAATGGTAGCTGTGTTAGCTAGGATACAGGATGATTTTCTTGATTATAATGACCATTGAACTATACACAAATATGTGAAAGCATCATATTGTGCATGCTGAATATTTTATAATTTTATAATTATATAAACATTTTATAATTTTATAACAATATTTTATACTTTTTTATTAATGTAAAGAGAACAGATATCATATATTTCATAAATACAATTCTAAGGAGATAAATGTATTTCACTCCTTCCTGCTCTCCCACAAACCATCTCCACTCTTCATTACTTATTGACAATTTTTGCAAAAACAAAATTTTAGTTTTTCAATAGATTCATTTTATTTCTTTCAAAGAGTTACAGAGAGTGGTCGAGACACAGAGAGAGGGAGGTCTTCCATCTGCTGGTTCATTACCCAAAAACCCCAATGGAGAGAGCGCTGGGCCGATCCAAAGCCAGGTGCCAGAATCTTGCTCCAGGTCTCCCACGTGGGTGTAGGGGCTCAAGGACCGGGCCTTCCTCCGCTGCTTTCCCAGGAGCAATAGTAGGGAGCTGGATTGGAAGTGGAGCAGCTGGGACTCGAATCGGCACCCGTATAGGATGCCAGCCTGTAGGCCTGGGCTCCACAGTGTTGTCCCCCACAAAAACATAATTTAATCCACTCTAGAATAACAGGCTTAATACACCAGCAACCATAATATTTAACAAGTAAAAAGCAGAGAGACCACAGTTCCACAGGAAGATAAAGAAAGAGTTAAACACAACAGAATAACAAGATGTTCACTTCATCCCTATGCTTTTTTTTTTTTTTTTGGTATTCTATATTAATTACCACATGTGAGATAAGCAGGATATTTGTCTTTTTGGGACTGGCTTATTTCACTAAGCTTAATGTTTTCCAGTGGCATCCATTTTCATTGCAAAAGAAGGGACATATTTCTGTTGAGTAAACCAGTTTAGATTTAAAACACCATCCCACAAAGACATTTTCAAGCACTTGCTTTCAATAACCCTGTGCCTTTCACACATTTAACCAACTTCCTAGAGGGAAAAATAAGCTTTTCCCACATTGAGACATTTCAGAGCACCAAATTCTAGGAGAGAATGGCAGAGTTGTTGGTTGCCAATGGAACTAAAGCCACTGCAGAGGCAATCCATTCCTAACACTGTTTGGAAGGCATCAGAGGGGGTGGGCCTTGCCCTTTCTGTCTTCTACAGACATAGTCCCCCAGAATGCCCGAGGTAGAATGCTAACCAGCCTGTGAGTTATACTTCTCCTCCTTTCCACGTTCATCTTTCTTTCTCAAGTAGAGGAGGAAAACTGCAAAGAAGAGTTGGTTTCAAGACACCCTCCTGAGGTATTACCAATGATCACAGTCAAGGGAAGATAACTGAACAAGTGCCAGGTTGTGTCAAGACTTACAGAAGCACCACTAGTGGCAGCAGTAGTGGTAGTGGGAGTAGTAGCAGTAGGCAGCCCTGTGGGTTTAAGTTGTCATGTTCCCCCAAACACATGTACCTAACTTTTACATACATTTTCCTGTGCTAAAAAATAAGAGCATTTATTTTCCAAAATTATTCCTTAATTTGTAGAATTATTTTGTCTAGGTAGGTTTCACTTCATACTCATTTCAGGAAACTGTCTCACTACAAAGTACGCCTAGGAGCCAAGTTAATGCACATCAGTTGTTTTCTGTGACTCTGGGACTTGACTTACTTATTCAGGTTGCAGGTTACGGTTTCTCCCACTTGTACGGGGAGTTGCCTGGGTTTCTCCAGTTCTTTGTCGGATTCTTCCTGAGCAGCTTTCTTTCTGGTGTGTTCCGATGTCTGCAACTAAAGGAAATTTAAAATATAGTTTTCAAATCATTTCTAGCTGTATATTTATTTCCTCCAATTTTGACTAAGTGACACAGGGAATATTTTAAAGATAGGAAAAAGAAGATTAAAATATTTAACTTCTATATTCCCTGAAGTAAACAATTATAACTAAAACTGAATCAGCTGTGTGTTGCTACTAATGTAATATCATTATACAAGATAATTAGAATCAAATTGAGAACTTAAAATTGAACACTGTACATCTTCTAAGTTGCACTTTTTCCTTGGGATTGAGACAATTACATCTCATAGCATAGAACACTAGTAGCAAGATGTGTATAGTTCTGGGAATGAAAATGACTTACTAATACTGTTTTATCATCTTTAGATGCTTTTTACAAAATAGAGCATACAGAGCAGCAACAACAAAAACTCGATAGCACTTCAATGCTACTGAGCTGGGAATAATGGATTTCTTTTAGATAAAGCCATTATCAAGCTACTTTTACAAAGTGAGTACTGTTTCAGATTTCTAGTCGCATGTCTGTAAGACTTTGGCATTTCTTCCATGAAGCTCCCTCTCCTGAATAGGAGCAGACCATAATAATCGGTTGCTAGTACTTAGACTATAGCACTGATGCCGAGCGAGTTTTGCTAGGTCAGAAAATGTGATTCAGCTTCCATTTTTATTTTCCTGGTAAAATTTATCAAGGAGCCCAAGCAACAAGGCAAATCATCACACAGACTTCCAAAGTGAAATGCAGTTAAATGCATAGCCGAAAGCCCGGTTCAATGCAGTTAGGTGGACAACCAAGTTTTGGATGATTGTAGCCCCAGCTTCAAATCATCCCCAGCTGAGTGACACTTATGCCTTGCTGAAATTGTAGATTCTGATAAAAGAATATATTCAGAGAGCAAATCATTTTTTTTTAAATTTAATCTATTTGGAAGACAGAGTTACACAGAGAGATAGAGACATACAGAGAGAGGACGTCTTCCATCCACTAGTTCACTCCCCAGATGGCCGCAACAGCCAGTCCTGAGTCAATCTGAAGCCAGGAGCCAGGAGCTTCTTCTAGGTTTCCCACATGGATGCAGGGGCCCATGGACTTGGACTGTCCTCTGCTGTTTCCCAAGGAGCATTAACAGAGAGCTGGGTTGGAAGCAGAGTAGCTGGGACTCAAACCAGCACCCAGATAGAATGCTGGTGCTGCAGGTTGGGGCTTTAACCCACTGCGCCACAGTACCAGCCCCATAAGTGATCTTTTTTATGGCAGAGGGACAGAAAGTATGTGGCAGAAGGTAGCTATTATCCACTAGCCAAATCTCCCAATGCCAGGCCTGGAGAGTGGAACTCAGAACTCATTACAGTTGTCCCACGTAGGTGGCATGGAGCTGTACTTTGAAACCATCTTCTGTGCCTCCCAGGGCCTGTAGTGGCAGAATGCTGGCCTCGGATGCCACAGCCAGAAATCAAACTAAGATTCTGCTATCTGAGATGTGAGCATCTTAACCTCTAGGCCAAACAACTTTCCCAAAGAGATTGTCAGGTAGGTTGCTAGACACTCATAGAAAACTGGTACAAACACCAATGCTAAAGACAGGGGTTGCTATTTTGAAAATGAAAAATGAAACAGACTTAAACATGTCAGATGCCTTCAGACTAGAGGGTGGCTGCAGCTTAAAGGACCTAGGGAGGCGTAAGGATGGGAACCAAGAGGACTCCCGAGGGACTGTGAGTGGAAGCCTGAGGGCCCTTGAAGACATTTTCAGGGAAGACTTCAAAGAGAAAATGATTGCAAAGCCTAGAAGAAAGGGGCCTCTTGGTACATAACAGCTGACAGGGAAAGTGATTTGAGAGCAAAGCTAAAAGACGACTAACAAATGTAGAGGAACTACAACTACTGGGCTCAAATATCTATCTGAGTTATAACATCCCCACATATCAAATCTCTGCCTAATTCTACATGAGTGGTTTCTGGGAAAAAATAAAATGCAGAGTGCTACCAGGCAAATGTGTTCTAAAGATGCCGCAAAGACTGAGACCATCACATATTGTCAAGGCCTCATAAAACCTTAAGGTGGTGTCTCAACATCACCTTAAGGATCTTAAGAGTTACAGAATATGCAAGGGATGTTCTATCCTGGAACACAGTGATGCTGGCTCAAATGATTTGGTTCCCCACAGTCACAAAAGACATCTGGCTGGGGTCGCAGCCCTCAAGCTTTGACTTCAACCCAGACCTGGTCAGATCTGGTGCTGTGGTATTTGGGAACTGAATCGGTGAATGGGAGCCTGTTTCTCTTTCTTTCTTTCTTTCTTTCTTTCTTTCTTTCTTTCTTTCTTTCTTTCTTTCTTTCTTTCTTTCTTTCTTTCTTTCTTTCTTTCTCTGTCTCCCTCTCTCTCCCTTCTCTAGAGCATTCAAATAAATATTGAACAACATAATATTTGTTAACATAGCTAGGGTAATGTCATGAGCCCCAATGAGCTTCGTAGGATACTCAAAAGCTTTTAAGAACTCTCACAGAAGAAATCATTTATATCATATATATTTATGTATATAATTTATATCATGTGTTAAAAGCAACAGATAAAGAACATGTAGCATATCACAGTATGGAATACCACTCAGCCATAAACAGAATGAAATTCTGCATTTTGCCACAAAATGGATGCAACTAGAAACAATTATGCTAGATGAAAGAAGCCATTTTTTTTTTTACTTGTTCATATTATGGCTAGTGGAGAATTAAGTGTATGATAATAGGGTGGGTTAAAAGCATGAGTCTGTAAAAAAAAGAAAATAAGAATGGAGGGGATTAATGGAAGGTGGGGTGGGAGGGAAGTATGGTTATGTTCTTAGACTTGTACCTATGGAGTGCTGGCACTGTGGCATAGGTTAAGCCTCTGTTTGCAATTCGAGTCCGGGCTGCTACACTTCCAATACTTCTCTCTGCTGGTGGTTGGGAAAGCAGTGAAAGATGGCTCAAGTACTTGGTCCCTGAGCCCTCGTGGGAGACCTGGGAGGTGCTCCTGGCTGCAGAAGAGCCCAGGTCCAGCCATAGCAGACATTTGGGGACTGAACTAGCAGATGGAAGAATGACTCACGCACTCTCTCTCTCTAACTCTGCCTATAAAATAAAAATAAGTAAATCTTTAAGAAAAGAATTGTATCTATGTATTACATGAAAAATTTAAAAAATAAGAAAAAAAAGACACAGAAACTGGTAAATTTGAAAAGATATTTCTGGACCTTAAAAGTTTAAGAGGGAGGAAGATGGCAGTGTCAACAAACCTATGTGCAAGTGAAAAAATGTTCAAATGATTCTAGTACCCAGCCTTCAAGAAATTGATTTGGTACTAGCAATTTTGAAGCATGTAAAGATGTACTGCCTGGCTTTATATCATGGACCAGTATCTAAGACACAAGAGAATCGAGAGCATGCCATTTTTACAGAAGAAATCTTAAAACCAAAATTTTTTGGAATCAAGGTTAGAAGATTAAAGAAAATATTTATTTCACTGCTCTTTGAATGGAGAGATTTATGTCACACAAATTAGGTGATTTGGGCCCCCCAATGATAACGCATTACCTTTTGCTGTAGCATTTGACTCTGAATATTCACTTTTAATTGACTGGCTTTAAAGTCTCCATTGGAAGTCAGCACTGCATTTTCATATTCATGCAACAACTTTTTTATTTCAAAGAGTTCCTGAAGTCTATAGGAATGTACAGAATGAGTAACTCAGATTTCAAATATTAACATTTAATAGTTGATTAAACACATATTCTATTATCTAAAGGAAAGAAAGTTACAATCTACAGTTGACTACTTTATTTCAATATAACACTGCTGGACAATCTTCTAAATAATTACCATCTTAGGTAAATAATATGAAGTAAATTCTTGTGACATACAGGGCAAGTATAATTAATTTTCTAACTATACTATTGATATCTGTTTTAATATATTAATATCAAACCTTAATGTATGACTAAGTATTAGCTATAACATAGAGATCAGTTTGTAGGGTGAAGAAAAACATATTTATATATGGATGTTTTAAAAAGGCAGAAAAATATATCTTGGCATTCAATGACCACAGCCAGCAGTAAGAAAGGAATGCAGAAATAAGTCATCAAATCACCATCCGAAGTAGAAAAAGAGACAAGGAAGAAACATTTTTGAAGTCTTAGTTGAGACAGAAAATTAAAGAGAGCTGCAGAAGAAAGGAAATCAGCAGAGAGACAGAGTGCAGAGATGTAAAGACTGCTTGAAGAGTAGCAGAGATCTCTGCTAGCACAATATTAACAAAGTGAAAGGGATGCAAAAAAAAAAAAAAAAAAAACCACGTTAAGGAAGAAAGCCCATGAGAGAAAAATACAGATCAGAAGCAGCATAGAAACTTAAATGTAGAGAAAGTAAAGAGAAAAGCAATCATGCTGGCAACTTGCTGGGAAACAGTCAATTTTTCTTAATCATGTGGTAGAAATACAATTACTCATTTACTTCTTCTGGTCATAATTTGTATGTATCAAATATAATATAATATATATATGTGCATATACATGCAATAGGTACACATATATATTTAAAACGGTTAAATGCATACAGTATATACATATGGAGGGATACACAAAGCAAATTAGCACATCTCATGAAATATTTTATAGCTAAAAAGAAAGAAAATATACATTTTAATTTTATGAAAGAATGATGCTGATATATTTTAAATATTTGATATTTGGATATTTAAGAGAAGATCGTTTCCAAAAATGGAAATATTATCAGACAGCAAATATATCTCCAGAAAAACAAGCTGAAGATACATTAAGAAGAATTCAGTTGACACTATGTGCCAGGACATTGTTTTTACTGTTAATGAAATCATGAACAAGAAAACGTTATAATTTGGGATTCAAAAAATATAAAAGGTTCCAGATGGTTCTGTGAGTTTCAGAAGTAAACTTTTGCAGGGTACAGCTCAATTATGAAAACATAAGAAAATGTGTATTTAGGCTTTAATATAGTCAAACTATAGATACGTTAATTAAATTATTGATATAATCTGAAATACTAAAATCTTACTGAGTTATCTTGTCTCCTAAATCATCATTTTTCTTCATCTCTTCATCCAGTTTGTCCTTCAGAGCTCGTTTTAACTCAGCAAGTGAATTTATGTGTTGCTTTTCATCTTTAGACTTAAGAAAATGTGAAAATTAATTTTTAAAATGTAGGCTTCTTTCTAAAAGTAATATTCCCCGTGAGTTCATGAGTAATATTCTATCAAATCTGATGATAATCAGATTTCAAAAATAATGATTTTCCAAAAAAGAGTTCAGGTTGACTTACACTTCCAACACTGTCTTTTGTGGATTTCAAATTATCAAAATTCATTCATTAAAGATAGAGGTACGGTGGATATGATGCTACTAGAGATTTCTGCAACCCAAATCAGAGTGTCTGCATGCAGTTTGGCCAACTTGGATTCTGATCTAGATTCCTGCTAATGAACACTCAGTGAAACAGCAAATGATGTGTCGAGTGCTTGGATCCTGCACCTACATGGTAGAACTGGACTGAATTCTGGGCTCCCAGCTCTCGGCTGTTGTAGGCATTTCAGTAGTGGACCCATGAATGAAAGATCTCTTTCTCACCCCCTCTCAGCCTCACCTTGTCCCTCTCTTTCTGTCTTTCTAGTAAAAATGAAAAACAAATACAGAGTTTAAAAAACCAAATACTGTTAATGAATTGTTTTTAACTGCAATTTTTTTAATTTTAAAATATTTTTAAAGATTATTTTATTTATTTATTTGAGAGGTAGAGTTACAGACAGTGAGAGGGAGAGACAAGAGAGAAAGGCCTTCCTTCCATTGGTTCACTCCCCAGATGGCCACAATGACCAGAGCTGTGCCAATCCAAAGCCAGGAGCCAGGTGCTTCTTCCTGGTCTCCCATGTGCGTGCAGAGGCAGAAGCACGTGGGCCATCTGCTACTGCTTTCTCAGGCTATAGCAGAAAGCTGGATGGAAGAGGGGCAGGCAGGACTAAAACCGGCACCCAGATGTGATGCCAGTGCCGCAGGCAGAGGATTAATTACTGTGCCATGTAGCTGGCCCGTAAACAGCTATTTTTGAAAGAGTGGTTATATTTTACATTCTAAAGATTCCCTAGAAACTTTTGTCCAAAAACTTGAATATTCAAGATATTCCAGGTTTAATTACATGATATGCTACTAATAGGATTTTTGGAAAAATTCACATTTGCTTCTTACTACATATTTCATCTTCACCTGATTTCAGGATGAGATAAACAAGATCATTTCTTAACATTCTTTAGAAGTTTCATTGTTTTCCTTTAACATTAATGACTTTAAACAAAGTTTACCTTTTCTATAAAATACAAGCATTTACCATGTTTGATTCTTGTGTGTTTTTTTCTGTACTATCCTATGTGAATGCATGGCCTGATACACAGATAATTGTGCGGTCACATAGATGACTGTGCAACTCCCTGGCCCTAAATAGGTTTTCCAAGGGTACAATTCAATGCAATATTTTGAGACATATCCAGGATGCTTTGTTTAGTTCTTCCACTGCTTTCATCCACAGCAGCAATAGCAATTAGTGATTAGACCTTTCTCTTGGCTCTTAGAAGCCCACCTCACTTCTTTTTTGTTTTTTTTTTTTTGACAGGCAGAGTGGACAGTGAGATAGAGACAGAGAGAAAGGTCTTCCTTTGCCGTTGGTTCACCCTCCAATGGCCATCACAGCCAGTCGCTTTGGCCGGCGCACCACACTGATCTGATGGCAGGGCCAGGTGCTTCTCCTGGTCTCCCATGGGGTGCAGGGCCCAAGCACTTGGGCCATCCTCCACTGCACTCCCGGGCCACAGCAGAGAGCTGTCCTGGAAGAGGGGCAACCGAGACAGAATCCAGCGCCCCGACCAGGACTAGAATCTGGTGTGTCGGCCCCGCAGGTGGAGGATTAACCTAATGATCCGCTGCGCTGGCCCAATAGTAGTCATTTTTATCTTTTCTCTTACAACTATTTCCTTTTAAAAATCCAGAGGAAGTATATTCCATGGTGAAAATAAAGCTCCCACAATAATTTCGTATCCATTCTTGATTAGGAATAAAATTTATAGCATCAAAATAACTCATTCTCAAGGACTCACTGAAGAGTTAGGATTATAGTTGAAATTCAGAATCATACATGTATCACCATTCAACATTTATGGCAGTGTAAAACACATTATGGATTACAGCAGCTTTTTCCCCCATAATCACCCTTCCACCCGCAACCATCCCATCTCCCGCTCCCTCTCCCATCCCTGTGGTGGCTTTTCTCATTATACTATGACTCTAGGTTAAGTGGACTGTCTGCTTTGGGAGGATCTTTAGAGGCTCATGATGGGTGTGGCCAGAGAGCTCTGTTCAGTTCTTCAGGGTTAAGGGTGTGCCAATGGTGACACACCCAGGTTTGGCGTGGTAAATCTCTCTCTCTCTTTCTCTTTTATTCAGAAAGGAAATAATTCTGCACAGCTGAGCTATTCTTGAAGGCAATCAGTGAGCACTAGCCCCTGTGGGTATAATATTCATCTGCTCTGTCCCAAGGACCACACAAAGGATCTGTGCAGTCCTCAGTGTAAGCTCAGATTCCCCTGCAATCTCCCACTGGGTTGCCAAGGTTACCGAGTTGGTGGCGTCTCAGGCACTCTGTTTTCTCATACACCCTCAGTTTTTTTTTCACAGTGCCAGTTCATAATCTGCACACATTCACTAGGTCTTAACTTCCTGTTTTTTCTCCCCACCAGAGTTAGGTTTTTTGCTTGGCTGAGGGTGGGCACAGCCCTGAGGTGGCGCAGCTTTTACATATATCCAAAATGGCGCCTGCTCTTTGACTTGCTCACTTTTGTTAAAGTGAGTGGAGAGAAAGAATCGTGTCCATACCGGTCTCTTTTATTTTCTTTCTCTCTTCTAGTTAGCCTGGTGAACTTTCTCCCATGGGGCTTCAAGCCTCGTTCCTTCTAGGCTCTTCCGTCTGCTTTCCCGCCAGTGTCTCTGGCTACTGAGGTTTTGCCTCACCTCCCTTTCCAGCGCTGGTGCCTAGACTCAGCGGCTGGGGTCCTGAGCCGTGGGTGCCCGTGCCTTCCACATAGGTCCACCGTGTCCCACTAGTTCCGGAAGAGGTTCCTCTGCAGTTTTTTCCCTAACTCTTCCCTGAAACTACAATATCTCCACTTTTATTAAACTATCTTTTCCCAGACTATCAGTGTGCTTCCTCCCTATTCCACCATCTTGGATGAAGCCCAAGAAGGGCTATTGACACAATAAATTTCAACATACTTGTCTCCTGAGGTCACTTAATTCCTTCTTCAATTTCTGGATTTCAGTTTTTGAGTTCATACAACAACTTCTTACATCATCTGGTGAAACCTAGGATACAAATTTTTTAACAATTTTTTTTATTTAAAAGGCTTACAGACTTTAAAAGACTTATTTAAAAGACTTACAGAGAGAGACAGACATGTCTTCTATCTCCTGATACACTCCCCAAATAACTGCAATGGCCAGGGCTGGGCTAGGCTGAAGCCAGGAGCTTCTTCTGGGTCTCCTCTGTGGGTACAGGGTCCCCAGCAATTGGGCCAACCTCTGCTACTTTCCCAGGTACATAAGCAGGGGGCTGGACCAGAAGTGGAGCAGCTGGAGCTCAAATCAGCATCCTTCCATG
Organism: Sylvilagus floridanus; assembly: GCA_949820135.1. Classification (NCBI taxonomy): domain Eukaryota; kingdom Metazoa; phylum Chordata; class Mammalia; order Lagomorpha; family Leporidae; genus Sylvilagus; species Sylvilagus floridanus. Next base: position 16,518,725 of record OX463240.1, on the reverse strand, counting down.
TGGGATACCAGCAGTGCACATGGCAGCTTAACCCACTATGCCACAATGCAGGCCCTGTTTCTTTGTTTTTTGTGGATTTTTTAAATTTTTAAATTTTATTTTTTTGCATATCAGCCAGCTAATGTATCAGGTTACTATTCCCTGGTAAGATATTTCTGTTGCTATTTCCTAAGTCACTTCATTAAGTCATTTTACCAATATAAATTCTAAGTTATATACAAATGGTCCCAGATTTGTGATGCTCCCCCTCAACCTCATATAACAGTATAACTTACAGATTAACTTACCTGGGTCAAATTGTTTCTCGAAGTCCTTGCATCCATTTCTAGTGTTCTATGTGTCACTTCAAGTTGTTTCACTTCTACTTCTTTATGATATTGCTTTTCTTTTCTTCTTAACTGTTCCCTAGTTTTTTTACACAATATATCAGTATTGGTCTCTTTTTCTTGTTTTAGGTAAAATCATGCTTGTTTCAAAATTCATTTTATTAGAAATTAAAAGATTCGTTGTATAATCTTATACTACCCTGCAGCTTATACACTCTAATAAAATTATGTTCTCAAATATTTTCTTATAACATTTCATTTAAATCTCTTCTTCAAAGGACAGAGTTGAAAGTTAGCTGTGAAAGCACATTCTTAAAAACATAGCACATTCTTGAGATTGGTATTGTGTAGTGCGTCAAGCTACCACCTGTGATACTAACACCCCATGTGGCCACAGGTGCCTTCCAGCAGATGTGCTTCCTATCCAGCTCCTTGCTAATGGCCTGGAAAAGCAGCACAAGGCGACTCAAGTACTTCAATCTCTGCTGCCACCTACCTGGGAGACCTAGAAGAGGCTCCCAGCTCTTGGCTTCAGCCTGGCTCAATCCTGGCCATTGAGGCCACCCACAGTGAACCAGCAGCTCGCTCTCACTCTCACTCTCTCTCTCTCTCTCACTCTTTCAAATAAATAAATAAATCTTTGTTATCAGAAATTACATTCTGATAATTGATAAGATTCTGTTACTTGCAACTTATAACTGTTATCAAGAAAGGAATTTTGAAATTATCCAGTAGAGTTATGAGTTTATTTTTTTATTTTATTTATTTTTTTTTTTGACAGGCAGAGTGGACAGTGAGAGAGAGAGAGACAGACAGAAAGGTCTTCCGTTGCCGTTGGTTCACCCTCCAATGGCCGCCGCGGACGGCGCGCTGCGGCCGGCGCACCGCGCTCGTCCGATGGCAGGAGCCAGGAGCCAGGTGCTTTTCCTGGTCTCCCCATGGGGTGCAGGGCCCAAGCACCTGGGCCATCCTCCACTGCACTCCTGGGCCACAGCAGAGGGCTGGCCTGGAAGAGGGGCAACCGGGACAGAATCCGGTGCCCCGACCGGGACTAGAACCCAGTGTGCCGGCGCCGCAAGGCGGAGGATTAGCCTGTTGAGCCACGGCGCCGGCCGAGTTATGAGTTTAAAATTACCTCTTCCTCATCCATTCATAATTACACCTCCATTAGGAAAGGTAATTTAGAATTAACCAATCTTTAATGAGTTTTTTAAGAAAGATTTATGTATTTATTTGAGAGGCAAAGTTATATATAGAGAGAAGAGACACACAGAGAGGTCTTCCATCTGCTGGTTTACTCTCCAAATGGCCACAACAGCAGGAGCTCAGAGGCTATGAAGTGAGAAGCCAGGAACTTCTTCCTTATCTCCAATGTGGGATGCAGAGCCCCAAGCACTTGGCACCTTCTAATGCTTTCTTAGGCCTTAAGCAGGCAGCTAGATCAGAAGTGTAGCACCCAGGACTTGGACCAGTACCCATACAGAATGCTAGTGCTACAGGCAGAGGCTTAGCTTACTATACAACAGTTCTGACCCTTAATGAGTTATTTTTTATAAACCCCTTTATATAGTTATTAGAACTACAGTTTCAACTTTATCAAATATTACAGGTATCCTTAAAAATTATTTAGAGTGTAAGACAGCCTATAATTTATACATGTCTTTTACATGATACACACAGCTACTGATTAATATCATCCAAGGGTAAAGCTATATGTGTCACTTCATATAACTGATATTTTGGGGAGTATTTTCAACTTAATGATTATTAAACATTTCATAAACAATTTCAAAAAATGACATTGTTAATTAAACAAGGGTGCTAAGTGCTTTCAACATAGAACATGAAACAAATTTTTGCATATAAAAAAATGTTCAAGAAACTAATCAGTGATTACTTTCCAGTTTTCTGTCATCCCATGCATGTTAAAATAAGTAAATTTCAAAATCTTCAAAGGTTAAAAAAATTGTCAACTATACATCTGTTGATGGAATTATAAGCTTATGTACTTTCTTGACAAAAATTTAGAAATATTAACCAAGCATTTAAAAAGGTTTCCTCAAATTTAGCCATAAAATTCCATAATGAAGTTTTTATCCAAAGTAAAGCACTTAGCACATAAAGAAATGTTTACATAGAAGACGTTTGTTGCAGCACGACTTATAATATAACAAGACATAAACTCAAAATACAATGTTCAAAACAAATCATGAAACTTCTATATGGTGTGCTTCTATGTAAATTAAGATTACAATCTGAAGAAGATGTATTTAATTATTGCAAGCATTCACACTTAAGAACTTGTACATTATTTGCAATTCTTGTGAATTTCACACTTCCTAAGAGTAGGAAGTTTCTACCCTGTAAAATCCCAGAATATCTCGGATGGTCAAAGATGAAAAATCCTCCACAAAATACCAGCTCATTGAATCCAACAACACATCAGAAAGATCATCCACCCAGACCAAGTAGGATTTATCCCTGGTATGCAGGAATGGTTCAACATTTGTAAACCAATCAATGTGATACATCACATTAACAAATTGAAGAAAAAACATATTATTATCTCAACAGATTTAAGCATCCTTTCATGATGAAAATCCTAAGCGAATTGAGTATAGAAGCAACACTCATTAACACAATCAAGACAAACTATGACACACCCACAGTGAGCACCTTACTGAATGAGTAGAAACTGGAGGAATTCCCCCTAAGATCTGGAACCAGACAGGAATGCCCAACTCTCGCCACTGTTATTCCATATAATCATGGAAGTTTTAACCAGAGCTACTAGGCAAGAAAATAAAACCAAAGGGATACAAATTGGGAAGGAAGAAGTCAAACTATTCCAATTTGCAGATGACATGATTTCACATATAGGGGATGCAAAAGACTCCACTAAGAGACTACCAAAACTCATAAAAGAGTTTGGTAAAGTGGCAGAATATCAAATTAACACACAAAAATCAAATCAATAGCTGATCTATACATAGACAATGCCACAGCAGCTACAAAAATTCATACCTTCAAATAAATTTAACCAAGGATGTCAAAGATTTCTATGATGAAAATTACAAAACATTAAAAAGTGAAATAGAAGAAGACATAAAAATAGAAAAATCTTCGATGTTCATGGTTTGGAAGAATCAAAATCATGAAAATGTCTGTACTACCAAAAGCAATTTACAGATTCAATTCTTTCCTAATCAAAATACCCATCAGATTTTTCTCAAATTTAGAAAGAATGATGCTAAAATACATAAGGAAACACTAGAGACCCTGAATAGCTAAAGTAATGTTAAACAATAAAAAAAGCTGGAGGCAATACCAGACCTCAAGATATACTATAGGGCAGATAACTATAGGGCAGATAATATAAACACATTGGTGCTGGCACAAAAACAGATGTATAGACCAATGGCATAGAATAGAAACTCCAGAAATCAATCTATGCATCTACAATGAACTTACTTTTGACAAAGAAGATAAAATCAATCCCTGGAGAAAGGACAACCTCTTCAACAAATGGTGTTGGGGAAACTGGATCTCCTCATGCAAAAATGTGAAATAAGACCCCTACTCTACACTTTACACAAAATTCCACTCAAAATGGATCAGGAGGTAAATCTATGTCTCAATACCATCAAATTAATAAATAACATTGAGGAAACCCCATAGTATATTGGCATAGTCAAAGATTTCTTAGAGGCCGGCGCCGTGGCTCAACAGGCTAATCCTCCGCCTTGCGGCGCCGGCACACTGGGTTCTAGACCCGGTCGGGGCGCCGGATTCTGTCCCGGTTGCCCCTCTTCCAGGCCAGCCCTCTGCTGTGGCCCGGGAGTGCAGTGGAGGATGGCCCAGGTGCTTGGGCCCTGCACCCCATGGGGAGACCAGGAAAAGCACCTGGCTCCTGGCTCCTGCCATCGGACAAACGCGGTGCGCCGGCCGCAGCGCGCCAACCGCGGCGGCCATTGGAGGGTGAACCAACGGCAAAAGGAAGACCTTTCTCTCTGTCTCTCTCTCTCACTGTCCACTCTGCCTGTCAAAAAAAAAAAAAAAGATTTCTTAGAAAAGACCCCAGAAAAGCACAGGCAATCAAAGCCAAAATTGACAACTGGGATTGCATCAAACAGGGAAGCTTCTGTACTTAAAAAGTATCACTCAGCAAAGTGAAGAAGCTCCGACAGAATGAGAGAAATATTTGCAAATTATGCAACTGATAAAAGATTAATATCCACAGTTTATAAAGAGCTCAAGAAACTCAACAACAACAAAACAAACAATCCAGTTAAGAAATGGGCAAAGGACTTTAACAGGCATATTTCAAGAGTGGGAATTCAAATGGGTAACAGGCACTTGAAAAAATGCTTAACATTCTTCATTTTGATTTATTTAAGGAACATAAATTTCATGGATTCCATACATACATATTTAGGAACATAGTGATTCTACCTACCCTCCATCCCGCCCATACTCCCACTTGTCTTCCTCTTCCCCATCCTCTTTCCATTCTTATTTTTCACAAATATCTATTTTCAGTTAACTTAAACACATAAGATTAACCTTATACTAGTTAAAGAGTTCAACAAATAGTATGAAGGAATAAAAATTAGTATGAAGGACAGTACTGACCCAGTAGAGTCAGGCATTCATGGCTACAATTTATTGGGTTAAAAAAGTTTTAAATAATCAGTGAAATGCAAGTCAAAACCATAATGAGTTTCAACTCACTCTAGTTAGAATGGCTCTCATACAGAAATCAACAATAAATACTCCCAAGGATGTGGGGTAAAGGTACCTAATCCACTGTTGGTGGGAATGTAAACTGGTGCACCTGCTGTAGAAGGTAGCATGGAGATACTTCAGAAATCTCAATATAGACCTACCATACAATCCAGCCATCCCACTCCTTGGAATTTACCCAAATGTAAAGAAGTTGGCAAATAAAAGAATAACCTGGACACCATGTTTATTACAGCTCATATGAAATGAACCAAGATGTCCATCAACTGAAGACTGGGTAAAGAAATTATGGTATATACACATTATAGAATAATATACGGTGGTAAAAATGAAATAATTTCTTTTGTTACAAAATGGATGTAACTGGAAATGATTACTTGGAGTAAAAAGCCTGTCCCAAAAAAGACAAATACCTGTGTTCTTTCTGATCTGTCATAACTAATAGAGTATGTAAAAGGTAATCTATTGGGATGAAACTGACATTTTCAGATGTGATGATTTTGAACAGCTCTTGTCTTGAGTATTGAGGAGCAGTGTTTTTGGTTTTTTTTTTGTTGTTGTTCATACTATTTGTTGAACTCTTCACTTAGTGTATGGTTAATCTTGTGTGTATAAAGTTAACTGAAAATAGAAATTTGTTAAAAATAAGAATAGAAAGAGGAGAGGAAGGAGGAAGAATGGTGGGATTATGGGTGGAATATAAAGTAGGAAGAATTACTATGTTCCTGAATTTGTATACATGATGCATGGTGTTTGTATTCCTTAAATAAATCAAAATGAAAAAAGTTAAAGTCTTAAAAAAAAGATGTTCCATTTCTGAGCCAATTCTGAATGAACCATCTTTTACCATAAAATATACATGAATTGAAGTTCTAAAGATAATTTAAAGAACCAAGCATTCTTACACCTAGCTATGTGCATAAAATTAAATTCACTGTGCGCTCTGCTAGATCATTTCTAGTAGGACAGATGGACTAAAAGCTTCTATGTTAAAAGAAAATCCCCTTGACTGCCACATTTTTTGGTCAAGTATCTTAACCTTACTGCAGTATTGATATAGTTGAGTATTCTCTTGTTTGGCTTGTAGACTACACTATTCTTTCCTATTTTCAGTAAAAGTAGTCACCGTTAACATTGCTTCACAGGAAACTAAAGAATTCATAGATTTTACCTTTTAAGACGATCGAGCTCATTCAAATTGTTGTTATATATCTCTTGCAGTAGACTTCTAGTGAGTGAAAAGCCATTCTCAAACACTGGTCTAATCCCATACTCCATGGAAGTCACTTTTTTATCTTCATTTTTTAGTTCCTTTATATGCAAGGCAGGGCAGCTATTTTAAAAAGATCATTAACATGAGAATGTGTTTTACTCTACTGGGAAAGATTAAAGAAACACAATTTTGACAAAATTCTTATTCTTCCCCAACTTAATTCATTTATTAATTCAAAACAAGATAGGAAGTGATAACTACATGTAAAGAAAGGTATACATGAAATTTAAAAAATTACATGAAAATTGGGCGAAAAGTAGTTCTGATACAAAAACTTTGAAATCCAGGCTGAATAATTTTTGTAACATGCATTTTATACACTTACTGAACGCACCTTGTTATATCTTCTTTAGAAAACAGGTAAAAACACAATTATGATACAAGGTAATATGGAAGGGTTGATATTGGAGGGGGTGTTTCACCTATTCGTTAATAAGCAGGGGGCCGGCGCTGTGGCATAGTGGGAAGAGCACTGCCTGCAGTGTTGGCATCCCATATGGGTGCCAATTTGAGTCCCTGCTGCTCCACTTCTGATCCAGCTCTCTGCTGTGCTCTGGGAAGGAAGTGGAAGATGGCCCAAGTCTTTGGGCCTGTGTACCTTGGAAACCCGAAGGAAGTTCCTGGCTCCTGCTTTCAAATCAGTGCAGCTCTAGCCATTGTGGCCATTTGAGGAGGGAACCAGCAGATGGAAGACCTCTCTCTGTCTCCCTGTCGCTGTCACTCTGTAACTCTGCCCTTTAATAATAAATCTTCACACACACACACACACACACACACACACACACAGGGTAAGACATGCATGTCCCATATCAAAGTGCTTGGATTTGAATCCTGGATTCACTATCAATTCCAGCTTTAAAATATACTGGGAAACACCAGAAGATTGGTCCAAGTACTTTAATCCCTGCCACTTGTATGCAAGACATGGTTTGGGTTACTGACTATGGGCTTAAGCCTGGCTCAGTTCTGGCCATTGAGGGAATTTATGGGGTCTACTAGAAGAGGGGAGTTATCTCTGACTGCTTCAGATTCTTTTTAAAAAAATTATTTATTTGTTATTTGAACGGCAGAAGTTACAGAGAGGCAGAGAGAGAGTCTTCCATCCATTGATTCATTCCTCAAATGGCTGCAATGGTGAGAGCTATGCAGATCTGAACTCAGGAGCCAGAAGCTGATTCCACGTCTCCCACACAAGTGCAGGGACCCAAGGACTTGGGCCATCTTCTACTGCCTTCCCATGCCATAGCGGAGAGCTGGATCAGAAGTGGAGCAGCTGAGATTCAAATCAGCACCCAAATATGATGCCGACACCTCAGGCAATGGCTTCAGCAGCTACGCCAGAGTGCCAGCCACTGTTTCAGACTCTTAAATAAAAAAAGTGTTGATATTGGAAACTGATATCTAAGCAGAGGAAAGCTTTACAAAGGAGGTTAAAAAAAAAAAAGGGAAAAGTACTCATAAGAGAAAAATGTGGATGAAAACCATTTTATTTACAGAATGTGCAAACAAAGAGTAGGCATATGAGATCTGATATATTTCTTTGGAATTTGCAAGAAAAATATAAAATACCTAAATCTATCATTGACAGATGAGGCCTTACACTAATTTTGAATGCTACACTAAAATATAGAGGTCCACAGTCTGTAAGCATAATGTTCAGGTTTGCAAGTAGCAGTTATAATTGTGCTATATTTTTGGTTTCATTGTTAAATATAATAATGCCAACCTCAGATGAAAATTTAAAATTTAATTTTTAATTTACTTTGACAGGCAGAGAGGCCGATGGAGGAGGAGGAAGGAAGGAGGAAGGAGCAGAAGAAGGGAAAGGGATCACCTGTCCTCTGGGCCAGGGTGCAGTCAGGAGTCTGGAAATCAATCATTGTTTCCTGCCTGGGTACATGGACCCAAGCACTGGCGCCATCATCTGTTGATTTCCAGGATATTATATTACACTTTATTATGTAAAGTATAATACAACATATATGTATATATAATAAAACATATATACATACACACATAAATGTAGATTATTAGAGTCAAAAGATTACAAATGTATATAATTGCCAACTAAAATAAATAGAATGAACCCAGGTAAAATCAATTTTTAAGTGAGTATTATTCTAATGTCTAAAAAAACTCGAAGGATACGCTGCATTCACTCAATTAATAAAACAATTATTGAGTAGCTGCTCATTGCATGCATGTTAAGGCCTCTTCTATGTACAAAAGATATGGCAGTGAAAAGACAAAATCCAACATAAAAGAGTAAAGCAAACACATTAGCAATGAACAAGCTATATAAAAACAAAATACAGTATGTTAGAAGAAGAGAACAAAAGCAGAGAAATGATGTCTTCCATGTTTAAGGGAGGTGTGGACATATTAGAAGGCCAAAGAAGATCTTGCTTAGGAAGAAAAAAATTGAAGGAAGGAAAGGAATCAGCCAGGTGGACATCTAAGGAAGAATCTTCAAACACAGAAGGACCCCAGGTATGTTTAAGGAACAGTGAAAATTTCTGTAGCGTAAGAAGAATGAAGGAGATAGAAAATCACAAATTGGGCCGGCGCCGTGGCTCAACAGGCTAATCCTCTGCCTTGCGGCGCCGGCACACTGGGTTCTAGTCCCGGTCGGGGCGCCGGATTCTGTCCCGGTTGCCCCTCTTCCAGGCCAGCTCTCTGCTGTGGCCAGGGAGTGCAGTGGAGGATGGCCCAAGTGCTTGGGCCCTGCACCCCATGGGAGACCAGGAGAAGCACCTAGTACCTGGCTCCTGCCATCGGATGAGCGCAGTGCGCCGGCCGCAGCGCACCGACCGCGGCAGCCATTGGAGGGTGAACCAACGGCAAAGGAAGACCTTTCTCTCTGTCTCTCTCTCTCACTGTCCACTCTGCCTGTCAAAAAAAAATAAAGAAAAAAGAAAAAAATAATAAAAAAAAGAAAATCACAAATTGAGGGGAGTTCGGCGGGAGCAGCGAAGGGGGCGGCAGGGATCCCGCGGGCTGCCGACGGGGAAGGCATGGGCGACGCGTGTGTGGCGTGCCCGGAGCCCCGCGCTTCAGCTCCAGGGGAGCCAGACAGCCAGGGCAGACTAACGGATCAAAATTAAAGTTTGGACACAGCAGCACTGGAAGCCGAGGTGAGGCAGGGCGTTTGCCCAACACCGTGGCACCAGCCACTGCCGCCGCCCCTCTCCCAACCCACCCTGGGATGGACACTGGGACACGCACCACTGAGCAGGGGAGGAAATAGGAAAAGGAACAGACTGTGTAGCACCCGCGGGAATAAAGCGCAACTCAGGGAGACTAATTGAAGAACTAAACAAAATAGGAGCCCACGGTACCTCCACCCTCCCCCATATTGGAGCGGCAGCGGGCGGGAAGCGGCCATCTTGTTTGTTTACATTCAGGCTTGGAGAGCTACAGCTGCCGAGGTGCGCTACTGCCACGGTGCGCTACTGCCGTGGTGTGCTGCTGCCACCTAGCACTAATCGGGAGTGGTGCAACGCTACACTCTTACTCCAGGGCAGGCAGCACAAAGCCCTCCCGCCAAACGACTCAAGTTACCAGAGGGGGGGAAAATTTTTTTTTGAAAAGCACCTGCTATGCTATACACATAGAAGCCAGAGATTGGAAGCTAACTACCATCAATTCTGCTCAGCTGTGAGGTATTACTTCCCTCCTGAGGAAAAAATAATAATAATAATAAATAAATAATTATGATCTACCACAACTAACCCTGAAGAACTAAGCAGAGCTCTCTAGCTACACCCAGCTCAAGCCTCCAAGGCTCCTCCAACAGCAGGCAGCCCACTTAATAAAGTCATAGTATAACAAGAAAAAAATCACAGTAAGGGAAGAAGAATTAAAAGAATCCCTCCAAAATGCGAAACAACAAACACAGAAACCAAGGGAACAATAACAATGAACACATTATGAAGCCTTCAAACGAACAAAATGCCCCAAGCCAAGAATATGAAGATGACGAGATAGAAGAAATGCAAGATGTGGATTTCAAAAAGTTTATGATAAGATCATTTAGAAGTCTTCAAAAGCAAATTCTTGAACTACAGAAATCCTTACCGGACAAGATAGACAATCTCTCTCGGGAAAACAAAACCTTAAGGAAGAACAAGAATACAGTGCAGGAATTAGTAGAACAGGAAATTGTGATAATGAAGAGAAATCAGTCAGAAATGAAGAACTCCATAGATCAAGCAACGAACACACTGGCGAGCCTCAAAAATAGAGTCAGCGAAACAGAAGAGAGAATATCGGACCTAGAACACAGAGCACAGGAAAATATACAGTCAAACCAAAGAAAAGAAGAGGAAATTAGAAATCTAAGAAATATTGTTGGAAATCTACAGGATACTATTAAAAAACCCAACATTCGAGTTCTAGGAATTCCTGAAGGCATGGAGAGAGAGAAAAGATTAGAAGGCCTTTTTAGTGAGATACTAGCAGAGAACTTTCCGGGTTTGGAGAAGGACAGAGAAATCCTAATACAGGAAGCTCATAGAACCCCTAAGAAACATGACCAAAAGAGAACCTCACCACGACATGTTGTAATTAAATTCACCACAGTGAAACAAAAAGAAAAGATCCTAAAATGTGTAAGAGAGAAACGTCAAATTACTCTCAGAGGATCTCCAATTAGGATCACAGCTGACTTCTCATCAGAAACCCTGCAAGCTAGGAGGGAATGGCGAGACATAGCCCAGGTACTTAGAGAGAAAAACTGCCAGCCCAGAATATTACATCCTGCAAAACTCTCATTTGTGAATGAAGGTGAAATAAAGACCTTTCACAGCAAACAGAAACTAAAAGAATTTGTAGCCACTCGTCCAGCCCTGCAAAAGATGCTTAAAGATGTGCTACACACAGAAACACAGAAACACGGTCATCAATATGAAAGAAACTAAAGGAAGGAAACCTCACAGCAAAAGATCATAGGAAACTCAAAGCATATATAAGAAACTATCTTTGGCAAATGGCAGGGCAAAATTACTACTTATCAATAGTCACACTGAACGTGAATGCTTTGAATTGCCCAGTCAAAAGACACCGATTGGAAGACTGGGTCAGGACACAAAACCCATCTATTTGCTGCTTACAAGAAACACATCTTTCTAGCAAAGATCCATACAAACTCAAAGTGAAACGCTGAAAAAAGATATACCATGCCAACAGAAATGAAAAAAAGCGGGCGTAGCCATCTTAACATCAGATAACATAAATTTTACCACAAAAACTATTAGGAGAGACAAAGATGGGCACTATATAATGATTAAGGGATCCATTCAACAGGAAGATATAATGATTATCAATGTATATCCACCTAATTACAAGGCACCGGTTTATTTAAAAGACTTGTAGAGGGACTTAAAGGGAGACTTAGACCCCAACACAATAGTACTGAGGGACTTCAATACCCGACTCTCAGAGATAGACAGATCACCAAGACAGAGGATCAAAAAGGAGACAGAAAATTTAAATGACACTATAGCCCAAATGGACCTAACAGATATCTACAGAACTTTCCATCCCACAGAGAAAGCATTTACATTCTTCTCAGCAGTACATGGAACCTTCTCGAGGATCAACCACATACTAGGCCATAAAGCAAGTCTCAGCAAATTCAAAAGAATTAGAATCATACCATGCAACTTCTCAGACCACAAAGGAATGAAGGTGGAAATTAGCAACTCAGGAATCCCTAGAGCATATGCAAAATCATGGAGACTGAACAACATGCTCCTGAATGAACAATGGGTCATAGAACAAATCAAGAGAGAAATCAAAAATTTCCTGGAAGTAAATGAGGATAACAGCACATCAGACCAAAATCTATGGGACACAGCAAAAGCAGTGTTAAGAGGAAAGTTTATATCAATAGGTGCCTACATCAAGAAATTGGAAAGGCAGCAAATAGATGAGCTCACAGTACATCTCAAGGATCTAGAAAATCAGCAGCAAACCTGACCCAAAGCTAGTAGGAGAAGAGAAATAATTAAAATCAGAGAAGAAATCAACAGGATTGAATCCAAAAAAACATTACAAAAAATCAGCCAAACGAGGAGCTTCTTTTTTGAAAAAATAAACAAAATTGACACCCCATTGGCCAAGCTAACAAAAAAAAAGAAGAGAAAAGACCCAAATACATAAAATCAAAGATGAAAGGAAACATAACAACAGACACCACAGAAATCAAAGGGATCATCAGAAATTACTACCAAGAATTGTATGCCAGCAAACAGGGAAACCTACCAGAAATGGATAGATTCCTGGACACATACAACCTACCTAAACTGAACCAGGAAGACATAGAAAACCTAAACAGACCCATAACTGAGACAGAAATTGAAACAGTAATAAAGGCACTCCCAACAAAGAAAAGCCCAGGACCAGATGGATTCACTGCTGAATTCTACCAGACATTTAAAGAAGAACTAACCCCAATCCTTCTCAAACTATTCAGAACGATCGAAAAAGAGGGAATCCTCCCAAATTCCTTCTACGAAGCCAGCATCACCTTAATACCTAAACTGGAAAAAGATGCAGTATTGAAAGAGAATTACAGACCAATATCCCTGATGAACATAGATGCAAAAATCCTCAATAAAATTCTGGCAAATAGAATGCAACAACACATCAGAAAGATCATCCACCCAGACCAAGTGGGATTTATCCCTGGTATGAAGGGATGGTTCAATGTTCGCAAAACAATCAACGTGATACACCACATTAACAGGCTGCAGAAGAAGAACCATATTATTATCTCAATAGACGTGGAGAAGGCATTTGATAAAAATACAACACCCTTTCATGATGAAAATCCTAAACAAACTGGGCATAGAAGGCACATTCCTCAATATAATCAAAGCAATTTATGAAAAACCCATGGCCAGTATCCTATTGAATGGGGAAAAGCTGGAAGCATTCCCACTGAGATCTGGTACCAGACAAGGATGCCCACTCTCACCACTTCTATTCAACATACTACTGGAAGTCTTAGCCAGAGCTATTAGGCAAGAAAAAGAAATCAAAGAGATACAAATTGGGAAGGAGGAACTCAAACTATCCCTCTTTGCAGATGATATGATTCTTTATTTAGGGAATCCAAAGAACTCTACTAAGAGACTATTGGAACTCATAGAAGAGTTTGGCAAAGTAGCAGGATATAAAATCAATGCACAAAAATCAACAGCCTTTGTATACACAAGCAATGTCACAGCTGAGGAGGAACTTCTAAGATCAATCCCATTCACAATAGCTACAAAAACAATCAAATACCTTGGAATAAACTTAACCAAGGACGTTAAAGATCTCTATGATGAAAATTACAAAACATTAAAGAAAGAAATAGAAGAGGATACCAAAAAATGGAAAAAACTTCCATGCTCATGGATTGGAAGAATCAATATCATCAAAATGTCCATTCTCCCAAAAACAATTTACAGATTCAATGCAATACCAATCAAGATACCAAAGGCATTCTTCTAAGATCTGGAAAAAATGATGCTGAAATTCATATGGAAGAATAAGAGGCCTCGAATAGCTAAAGCAATCTTGTACAACAAAAACAAAGCCGGACATCACAATACCAGATTTCAGGACATACTACAGGGCAGTTGTTATCAAAACAGCATGGTACTGGTACAGAAACAGATGGATAGACTAATGGAACAGAATAGAAACACCTGAAATCAATCCAAACATCTACAGCCAACTGATATTTGATCAAGGATCCAAAACTAACCCCTGGAGTAAAGACAGTCTATTTAATAAATGGTGCTGGGAAAACTGGATTTCCACATGCAGAATCATGAAGCACGATTCCTACCTTACACCTTACACAAAAATCCACTTAACATCGATTAAAAACTTAAACCTACAACCCGACACCATCAAATTATTAGAGAGCATAGGAGAAACCCTGCAAGATATAGGTACTGGCAAAGACTTCTTAGAAAATACTCCAGAAGCACAGGCAGTCAAAGCCAAAATTAACTATTGGGATTGCATCAAATTGAGAAGTTTCTGTACTGCAAAAGAAACAGTCAGGAAAGTGAAGAGGCAACCGACAGAATGGGAAAAAATATTTGCAAACTATGCAACAGACAAAGGGCTGATAACCAGAATCTACAAAGAAATCAAGAAATGACACAACATTAAAACAAACAACCCACTTAAGAGATGGGCCAAGGACCTCTACAGACATTTTTCCAAAGAGGAAATCCAAATGGCCAACAGACACATGAGAAAATGTTCAAGATCACTAGAAACCAGGGAAATGCAAATCAAAACCACAATGAGGTTTCACCTCACCCCGGTGAGAATGGCTCACATTCAGAAATCTACCAACAATAGATGCTGGAGAGGATGTGGGGAAAAAGGGACACTAACCCACTGTTGGTGGGAATGCAAACTAGTTAAACCACTATGGAAGTCAGTCTGGAGATTCCTCAGAAGCCTGAATATAACCCTACCATACAACCCAGCCATCCCACTCCTTGGAATATACCCAAAGGAAATTAAATTGGCAAACAAAAAAGCCGTCTGCACACTAATGTTTATTGCAGCCCAATTCACCATAGCTAAGACCTGGAACCAACCCAAATGCCCATCAACAGTAGACTGGATTAGGAAATTATGGGACATGTACTCTACAGAATACTATACAGCAGTCAAAAACAATGAAATCCGGTCACTTGCAACAAAATGGAGGAATCTGGAAAACATCATGCTGAGTGAATTAAGCCAGTCCCAAAGAGACAAATATCATTTGTTTCCCCTGACTATCTGAACACCAAAGGGGAAATCTGTTGAAATGAAATGAACACTATGAGAAAATAAGACTTGATCAGCTCATGTCTGGACTGTTGATGTACAATGTGAATCTTTACCCACTTTAGTATCTCTCTTTGTTGTTTGTTAATGTTCTAGTACTATTGGTTGAACTCTGCAACTAACACACAATTAGCCTTAGGTGTTTAAATTCTAACTGAAAAGTGATCCCGGTTAACTATAAGAGAGGGAAAAATAAAGAGAGGATATGTCCAATTTGAGACAAGCTCAATCAGACTTGCCCCAAACGATGGAGTTAGAAACATGCCAGGGGACCCCAATACAACCCCATCAAGGTAGCATATACCAATGCCATCTCAATGGTCCAAATGATCAATTTTAGTTCACAATTGACCACACTGATAGGTCTAAGAGTCAATGGGAACACACAAACAAGACTAGTGTCTGCCAATACAAACAGATAGAACCAAGAGGGGAGAGAGTGATCCAACATGGGAAGCGGAGTCACAGCAGACTCATAGAATGGCAGATGTCCTAAATAGCACTCTGGCCTCAGCATCAGCCCTTAAGGCATTCAGATCTGGCTCAAGAGCCCATGAGAATATTTTAGGCATGGAAAGCCAAGACACCCTGGAAAGGGAAAAAAAGAAGATCTAACTGAAAGATCTCTGCGAGTGATATCCCAGTGGAATGAACGGGGCCACCAAAGAAGGAGGTGCCTTTCTCCGAAGGGAGGAGAGGACCTCCACTTTGACTAAGACCCTGTCGGAATATGATCGAAGTCAGCGAACCCCTAAAGTCTTCCATAGCCTCAGCAACTCATAACTAGAGCCTAGGGAGATTCCTGACGCCATAAACAAGAGTGTCAAATTGTTAAATCAACATCAGGAGTCACTGTGTACTTATGTCCCATGTGGGATCTGTCCTTAATGGGTTGTCCAAGGTGAAGTAATGCTGTAACTAGTACAGAAACAGTATTTTTACACTTTGTGTTTCTGTGTGGATGCAAACTGATGAAATCTTTACTTAATACATACTGAATCGATCTTCTGTATATAAAGATAATCTGAAATGAAAAAAAAAAACTCTGTTATATTGGAAATTCCATAAAAAATCAGTTTCAAAAAATATATATATATATCATGTAGGATCTCTGTCCTTAATGGGCTGTACAATGTGATTCAATACTGTAACGAGTACTCAAATAGTATATTTCACTTTGTGTTGCTATATGAGGGCAAAAGGGCGAAAGCTTTACTTAACACATGATAAACTGGTCTCCTGTATACAAAGAGAATTGAAAAGGATTCTGAATGTGAATGAAAGGGTGGAGGGAGCGGGTAAGGGGGGAGGGTTGCGGTGGGGGGGAGAGGGAAAGTATGGGGGGAAAGCCATTGTAATCCGTAAGTTATACCTTGGAAATTTATATTCTAAATAAAAGTTTAAAAAAAAATCACAAATTGAAATCACAGCGATAAGGAGGAGTGAGGTCACAACATGTATTGCCTTGCAGGCATTAGAAGGAAGTTTAGTATGTGAAATCAAATGAAATCACCAGGTTTTAAGTAGAAAAAAATGACATAATCTGACTTTAAGAGGTCCCCTGTGTTAAGATTTAATGAAAAGAGGATTTATGAAAAAATATACAAGAAAATCACTGAGGAATCTACAAACTAATATAGACAGCAGCTGATGCTGACTTGGATACGATGTATCTAGCTTCTGGACATATTGTGAAGGTATACTTGACAACATGTGCCATCACATAAAGGCTGAGGTATAAGAATGCTCCAAGGCTGTTGGTAGAACAGATGAAAGAGTTCCATTCGCTGAAGTAGGAAAACTATATGAGGGGCTGTTATGAACAAGAACATCATTAGCACAGCACTAGGCCACCTAAATTTTAAATACTGAATAAATGACCAAAGAGAAGTGTTGAGTAGGCAGGTTATTATCTAAAATATGGAATTAAGGAGAGAGATCTAAGTTGCAGTTAAAAATTCAGAATTCAGGCCGGCACTGTGGCTCAACAGGCTAATCATCCGCCTCGCGGCGCTGGCACACCGGGTTCTAGTCCCGGTTGGGGCGCCGGATTCTGTCCCAGTTGCCCCTCTTGCAGGCCAGCTCTCTGCTGTGGCCAGGGAGTGCAGTGGAGGATGGCCCAAGTGCTTGGGCCCTGCACCCCATGGGAGACCAGGAAAAGCACCTGGCTCCTGCCTTCGGATCAGCGTGGTGCACCGGACGCAGCACGCCGGCCGCGGCAGCCATTGGAGGGTGAACCAACAGCAATGGTAGACCTTTCTCTCTGTCTCTCTCTCACTGTCCACTCTGCCTGTCAAAAAAAAAAAAATCAGAATTCATTTGCATATACAAGATAGTGAAACCATGAGAGAAAAGATCAAAGACAGCCTTGGGAAATATCCATGTTTTAAAAGTAGAAGATGAGAGAAACAAGGGAAACAACACAGGATGGAGTAGAAAAGAAACAGAAAGAGACTGGTTGAGAATTACACCCTGAAAGCCAAGTCAAGAAATGATCTTGAAGGAAAAGTGCTCTACAGACATAGTAAAATGTTACAAAATCTAAGCTGAGACCTAATGCCCAAATATGTTTAACTTGTCCTAAAATAGTCTGTCCACAAATATAACACCATAAGTAATTGTTATTTTCCTATTGTTTCAAACTATATTGACAAAATGTATTATTTGAAAAGAATTTTTTAAAGATGTTTTACCCTAAAAGGATCAAATATGTTGAATGGTTAATTAAAATGAGAGCCTGTGACAGCACTTTGCCACCATATGAAGTGCCACCATCCCATATGGGCCAGTTCGAGTCCTGATTTCTCTGCTTCCAATTCAGCTCCCTGCTAAGGTGCCTGGGAAATCAGGGGAGGACTGTCCAAGTTTTTGGGCTCATGCAGCCATATGAGAGACCTGAAACAAATGCCTGGCTTCAGGCTGGCCCAGTTCCAGCTATCGCTGCCATTTGGGGAGCAAACCAGTGGATGCAAGATCTCTCTGTATCTCTTTCTCTGTCCCTCTAACTAGAAAGAGAGAGAGAGAGAGAGAGAGAGAGAGAGAGAGAGAAGGAAGGAAGGAGGGAGGGAAGGAAGGGGGGAGGGGGAAAGGGGGAAGGAGGGTAGGGAGTAAGGGGGGAGGGGGGAAGGAGGGAACGAATATTTAATGAAAAGAAAAGGAGACCTTGGAAAGTACTACAACATTGATTAAAATCAGTGGCAATCCAGAGAAAACCTGTTTTGGAGGCGTTGTGGGAATGCAAACAACTGGAGTGAGTCCAAGAGTGAAGAGAAAGTCAGTTTGAGTCACTGAATAGAGACAGTTCTCCCAAGGAGATCACTACTAAGGCCATGACCATTGAAGATCTATTTTTCTCCATGTTTAACTGAATTTTTCAATCCTCGCATAATGATTTTAGGGAATATTTGTGATTCTCTAAAGTTGTTGGAACCAAAAACGTTCTGATCAAAGCAGTAAATAATTCATAAACTTAAGGAAGTGAATTCCTTGAAAAGTTCCTCATTAGGTATTATATAATATTATTATATTATATATTATCATTTTATTAATATTAATATATTACATAATAATATATTATTATTTTGCTGATAATATTGAAAATCTAAAATTTTCAAGGGCGACTTTTGGGTTGCTTAAAAGCCAGGAGGCAGGAGATTCTTCCATGTCTCCTATGTGGGTGCAGGGCCCTGCGCACCTGGGCCATCTTTGGCTGCTTTGCCAGGTAAGTTAGTACAGAGCAGGATCAGAAGAAGAGCAGCCAGGATTTGAACTGGCACCCATATGGGATGACAGCACTGCAGGTGGAAGTTTAATCTTGTATGCCACAGCACCAGCTCCACAACTAGAGTTTTTGTAAGCTTTATCTGATGTCACTCCTGACAAATACAGTATGATACATTCTGAAACACTCTTTAGCCTGTAGTCTATCTTCTAAAGGGAGATTTATTGTATTAGCAGTACCAATGTTTTGGCATAGGTTCCGTAAAACCATGGCCAAGAATAAATCCAGCTGAATCTTCCCTAGTACTATTCATAAGTTTTATTGATATTAAGCCACACTAATTACCTTATAGTCTATGGAGGATTTCGCACCACAACTATAGAGACCTTATGATCCAAAAAGCCTAAATTATTCATTATCTGGTTCTTTACAGAAAAAGTTTTCAACTCCTGCTTTAGCAGATCAAACATCCTTTGACGCATTTGAGAAGGTTTACCTAACAAACTGAAATGCTTATAAGGAATATGAACCACAATATGCAAACACTCAGTAATGCTCAAATTATTTTATAGATTCTATATTTTAATATTTAGGCTGAAATTGGGATCAAAACTCAAAAATAAAATAGGTATTGGTTATAAGATGTACAAGTGTCCCATGGACTCCCCTTTTGCAACTCAGCAGATACGGTATTTTAATAAAATGTGCTTAAGATGCATCATCAAACTAGTCTCATTAAATATACTCTAGCTGTGAAAAAGCAGTGTACTACAGATAAAACCTCACTTTTAAAAATGTTGCATACTGCGTTCTTTTATTGGTATGACAATTTATTTCTATTTTGATTGGCATTTAGACTGATTCTAAATTCTTGATAAACAATGTTGTTGTAAATGTCTATACATATGTACACAGGCAACGTGCTTTATTAACCATTTTCATTTTATTTGGAAGGCAGAGGAACAGATCTAGATAGACTAACATGTTAAGAAAGATTTTCCACCTGCTGTTTCACTCACAAATACCCAGGACAGCCAGGACTGGGCAAGGATCCCCAAGGGTCTGAATTTCCACCCAAGTCTCTTAAGTGGGTGTGGACACCCAAGTACTGGAGCCACCATCTACTGCCTCCTATAACATACATTCTTAGGAAGGTAGATAGGGGCCGGTGCCGCAGCACAATGGGCTAATCCTCCATCTGCGGCACTGGCACACCGGGTTCTAGTCCCCGTCGGGGTGCCGGATTCTGTCCTGGTTGCCCCTCTTCCAGGCCAGGTCTCTGCTGTGGCCCGGGAGTGCAGTGGAGGATGGCCCAAGTCCTTGGGCCCTGAACCCGCATGGGAGACCAGGAGAAGCACCTGGCTCCTTGCTTTGGATCAGCACGGTGCACTAGCCACAGCGCACCAGCCACAGCGGCCATTGGAGGGTGAACCTACAGAAAAGGAAGACCTTTCTCTCTGTCTCTCTCTCTCACTGTCCACTCTGCCTGTCAAAAAATAAATAAAAATAAAAATAAAAAAAGGAAGGTAGATAGGAAGCAGAGAAGTATGGACTCAGACCACGCACTCTCATATAGGAAGAGTGCATATCACTGGCCCTACAACATATTTGTATAAATATCTTTATCATATGTGTTTTACATCCTTAACATAATTGTCCTATTACATCTTACATAATAGATGATGACAATACATCATAAATGTCATTAACTTATGGGTGTAGTAGTGTACAATAGACCATACTATGCCATCTTGTCAGGTCTAATCCCAGAGTGAAGTTGCTACAAGGGCAAAGAATGGTTTATTTCAAATTTTGACATGTGCTCTTAAGTTACCCTTCGAAGAGTCTTATAATTGTATTTACCAACAGTAGATAATAACTTTTCCCTCACATTTGCCAACTATTAACTTTTAAACAAATACTTAGCAGTATGGTTTGCAAACATTATTTGTTTCTTGGTATATTTCAAATTCCAAAGCATGGAATAAAATCCTTAGCAAAAATATGTTAATCATAGATAATAACCCAATTAGAAGTGGCTTTATAGCACAATAAAATCACATCACCTGCTGTTAAATATTGCTATAGACTTACGAATAACACTCTTCATTCTTCTTAGTGGCAGATTGCTGGTTGTCAAGGTCCCCACTCCTTCTCTGCTGAATCAATCCACAATCTTCACTGTCATCAGGAGGAGCAGCACTTTCATGCAAGTTTCTTAACACTTCCGTTTCCTTACTTTGGCAACGCTGCCCTTTTTCTTCAAACTTGAATGAAAGTTTCATATTAAAATCGCTGTTAGTACATAAATATAAATATTTTTGTGTTCATTTATTATTCATTTTATGTAGTGTATTTATTGCTACATAAATGTTTTACATATACTGTTTTCTACTACAGTGACAGAAAAAAATTTTGAACATCCTGCTACTGGTTGGAAAAAGTTTATCAATAATACCTTGGATATGACACATGTTAGAATTCTGCAATAAAACAACAATGGAAACTGGAGAAAGAGAAACAATTCACCTCTGATAATTAGCTCTTACAATACAGCACCAGCAATAGACAGTGTGCTAGAATCCTACAATGGCCTTAAAATGCTAATGTAAATTTCTGATATTATTTTTATTTTTTTTTTTGACAGGCAGAGTGGACAGTGAGAGAGAGAGACAGAGAGAAAGGTCTTCCTTTGCCATTGGTTCATCCTCCAATGGCCGCCGCAGCTGGCGCACTGCACTGATCCGAAGGCAGGAGCCGGGTGCTTCTCCTGGTCTCCCATGGTGTTCATGTTCATGTAGGGTTATGATAAATAACCCTACACTTCTTAAAGATTTATTTACATATGAGAGAGAGAGAGAGAGAGAGAGAGAGAGAGAGAGAGAGAGAGCACTTTCCTCTGCGGGTTCCTTCCCCAGGTGGCTGCAATGGCAAACAGTGGGCAAGGATGAAGTCAAGTGTCAGGAACCGCATCCAGGTCTCCCAGACCAGTAGCGGGACAAACACTTGGGTCCTCCTCCACTGTCTTTCTCACGCCACTATCAGGGAGTCAGATTGGAAGTAAGAAGCCAGATTATGAATTGTCACCAAGTGGGATGCTGGCATCAAAGGTGGCAGCTTTACCCACTATGTAACGTCAGTTCCCTTTTAAAATATTTATTTATTTATTTATTTATTTATTTATTTATTTATTTGAAAGTAACAGAGAAAGACAACCCTACAACTTAACTACATTGTAATAAAGTTTTATCCTGGAAACATCAATTTTTTAAAAATCTAGAAAGACCAACATTTAGAATTCAAGAAATTTCCTTACAACATTATTGGATAAAAAGATTAGCTATTATGCAAAATGAGTCCATTTTTTGTATTTTATGAAGGATAGCTTATGAGCATAGTGCCAAGTGTATACAGTGAAAAACACAGTGGTCTCTAAGGAAACAGGGCAAGCAGTGGCATAAGCAACAACTTCTGTTTAAGTGCTTCACACAGAAATGAAGAACCAAGCCAGAGTCTGATATCACTAGAGAAAGAACACAATTAAAGGGACCAAAAATCCACTAGGTTAACAAAGGACTGATTTGCTAGCAATCACCCTGATGGAAGGATCTAAAATTCTTTTTAACTGGGTTTGCTCTTCAAAATAACAAAAATTTTAAGATTGCTGATATTGGCACAAGGAATTAATTGTCCAAGGTAATCATGTTTAACATATTTTTTATCCAAGAACTGTTGAGGAGGAAGATATATTTCATGGAAGTTCAAAGTGATTACTGTACCTAAGAAACTTGCCATGAATTTTAGTCAATGAAATATGTTTGTGCTGCATTTTATATATTTTAGTTTTAGCATTACATCTCATGGAAATTTTGGTGCATTCCGCTTCATTTCTGAATTTAAAAATTTTGACAATTCTCCAAAATATCAAAGATGGTACTTCCTCTTTTTATGCCTTTATTTCTATCCACATTTCACTATCTAATATGTTTATTAACCTGTATGGAAGCAATAAGAGAAACACATAAAATTGTCACTTTCTGTCATTGTCACCTGGATTGTATATTAACCATCCAGATTTACAGGATTTGACAATACAAGTCTCTAGTAACAGCAAGGAGGCTTCCCCTTTGTGCTCTAAGCTATGTTTTCTCTCATTGCTTTTATGATTATTTTTTCCACAGACAATAACTTTTAAAGTATTCACAGATCATTAAAACTTTAATAGTATAACATTCTTAACCACTGGGTTCACAAAGGTGTAAAACAAAGCTTTAGAAAACTATGTTGCCAAGCCGGTGCTGTGTCCTTGGGCCCCTGCACCCATGTAGGAGGCCCGGAAGAAGCTCCTGGCTCCTAGCTTCGGATCAGCGCAGCTCCAGCCATTGTGGCCATCTGGGGAGTGAATCAGAGGATGGAAGACCTCTCTCTTTGTCTTTACCTCTCTCTGTAACTCTGTCTTTCAAATAAATAAAGTAAATCTTAATTTAAACAAACTATGTTTCCAGCAATATTTTCCCTTTAGATCATGGGATATGTGATATTCAGAAAAGAGATACATGCTCACTAAAATATATCTGTCCAAGTTTGCCACACCTCAAAAGAAGAGGGAATGTCATGAACTGTTAGTGAGAGATTCTGAAAAAATAAGCTTCCCTCATTTTACAATCACTAAGCATATAATTTCAGAGATGGACGGCATGAAGAAATTAAGTGTTCTGGCCCCATTATCTACTGATAATGGGAATAAAACTTCAAAAGGTTAAATGATTCAGACAAAGTACACAGAGTGGCTTTTCCTAGCATTTTATGGCACTAACAGAAAACACACATTCTATAACACTGAATCAGACACATTACCAGAGAAAATAACCAAATTAATCACAGAAAGTAGCAGTGTGACTTTGTCAAAGTACTGCAATGCCTTCATGGTGAGGAGCGTGAAGAGAGGCTTTACCTACCCTTACCTGTAAGAGGACAGCTGGAGGTTTTTACATACCTATAAAGCTGTAAGTACTCCAGAATGTAGCATCCTGATTTAGAGACAAACACTGAACTTCTGGTGATGGTTTATGATACTTATAAAAGTCTAATTCACCAGAAATATTGTGTAAGCATAAAAGTTACATGAAAGTATACGTTAAGTGTTTGAAAAATCTTTAAAACAGTCATGTTGGAACACAAAGTTCCATATACTTTAACTGAATCAGATAAAGTTGTACAATAGACAAGGCACAATAAACAGACTCACCGTGCTTATAATATGTTTTACAACACTCAAGGCCAGGTACATGCTAATATTCACTCTCAAACAATGGTTCCTTCCCATGGTGTGCTCACTGGATCCCATATATTCATATTTTAATATGTAATCAACACAATTCACACAAGATGATCCAAGTAGTTGGTTTCCTGAACCCGCATAAGGGACTCAAATGAAGTTTCTGGCTCCTGATTGAGGTCTAGCACAATCCTGGCCAAGGTGGCCAATTGTGGAGTGAAACAGTTGATTAAAGCTCACTCTTGCACGTGCTCTCTCTCTCCCTCTCTCTCTCCCTCTCTCCCTCCCTTCTCCCTTATCTCCCTCCTCCCTCCTCCAAAACTCTGCTTTTCAAATAAATAAGTGAATCTTTAAAAAATAAATAACTGTAATTTATTGTTAAGCCAATCAAAATCGCTAGGGCTTATTAAAATTTTTTAAAAAATCTTTATGCTTATTCTGGTTCAGAAAGTCATAGAGTATTCAGTTAAATTAGTTGCCCAGGTTAAAGGTCACTTGGAAGAATTAAATAATAAAAACTATGAAGTTTTTTTTAACTGTAATTTAGAGAGCAACATCATTGTGTACACAAGCTTTTTCTAGGTAGAAAATCACAATGAATCAAGGTAATTGACACAGGCAAATAGTAGAGTATCAGCAAGGGAACCTCTCTGTATTTTGCAAGTTAAACTTTTTCATCAAGGCCAGAAACTACTTGTAATGAGATTACCTCATTCTTTTTAAAATCTACTTTAATGTATTGCAAAGTCAGAGAGAGGGAAAGAGGGAGAGGGGGAGAGAAAGAGAGAAACTGCTGGATCCTACAACTACCCACAATAAGCATGACTAGGCCAGGCCAAGGCCAGAAGCTGGGAACCTAAAGGTACATCTCTCACAGGAGCGTGAGAGAAACAAGTACTTGAGCCATCACCTGCTTCCCAGGGTATGCATTACTGGAAGACAGAACTGGAGCAGCACTTGGACATAAACCTGGAACTGTGATATGGAACCTTAGCAACCCAAGTGGTGTCTTAATGACTATGACAAATGTCCATCTTATCCTACCTCATTCTTAAATCTACACATATTTTGCTGCAGTACTTCATTTTGATGTTTTGTCCCTATGTGAGGGAGAAGAACAAATAATTTCTTTTTAAAAAAATTTTTTGACAGAGTTATAGACAGGGAGAGGGAGAGACAGAGAGAAAAGTCTTCCTTCGATTGGTTCACTCCCCAAATGGCCGCCTCAGCCGGTACTGCGCTGATCCGATGCCAGGTGCTTCCTCCTGGTCTCCCATGCAGGTGCAGGGCCCAAGCACTTGGGCCATCCTCCACTGCCTTCCTGAGCCACAGCAGAGAGCTGGACTGGAAGAGGAGCAGCCGGGACTAGAACCCGGGGCCCATATGGGATTCTGGCACCATAGGCAGAGGATTAGCCAAGTGAGCCATGGCGCCGGCCCGTGTAATAGGTTTTTAAAAATGTTACTTAACACCATATCTAGAATTGTTTGCCTCTTTCAAGAAAATGATTAGCTATATTATACAACAGCTTCTATGATTTTGTCTAATAAGCAGTTAACATGTTTTCAATTAAGCATTAAATTATGATCTTTTGATACATATATACACACCTACATATATTATATACATATATATATATCTGATATGGAAAGTCATTTTGATTGGTATATGCTATGCTACACACAAAAATATGAAATCAGAAGTTTACATTTTTACATACATGCTTATTTTTACTTCCATCAAGCCATTCTTGTTCTTCCTTGGGTGTTGTTTTAATGTCATTATCTGTTGGAGAAGAATTGACATTTTTCAACTCAAGTTCTGTGCTTTTATATTGATTAGTATTGCAGTGAGGAAGGCAATGCCTCTTGAGATGTTTTGGTATTGGTTTTAACTTGATTCTGCCTGTAACTACAAAACACTAGACTTTATTATTTGACTCATATGCTTCAATTGTTTAGTTTGGGTAAGCCACAAGTCCAAAATGTTTTCTGGGCCACTGAGGTGAGGCATATATCCAGGGTCTAATCCAATTAGTGATATTTTGTTTAATATTTTTTGGCATTTACACAGGTAACTCTAGTGTCCCTTACAGATCTATATTTCCATTTAAATATGCTAATTATCAGTGAGAGGAAAGCTACAATCTTTAAAAAAATAGCAAATAATTTATTTTATCAATTGAAAGCTTAAGCTTAATCTTTCATTGAATATTTAATTCTTTAGGAAATACCTCTGACTTCCAAATTATCAGCAAACAACTTGAGGAGACAGCAGATATCTTCCTGTGTACTAAATATAATCATGTAACCCACTCAGAAGTTTATGCTAAATACCAGCCCACATAAAATTATTTATACTCTTGTCTCTATTGTTTATATGTGAACTCAAGCTCAAAAGTAAAAATGATTTTCTGAATTATATCCTGTTGACCTTAGGTAGCATAAGAGGAGTAATCCGAAAGTGAACCCTGGAACAAAATGTTTGAAAGTCACACTATGAAATTATGCAGTCACACAGAAGTACTCCAGGGTTAAAATCTGTGTTCTGATTTCCTCAGCTATTACTTTTATCTGTCCATGAGATTCTATGGATATTGATGGATTTTTGGTCACAGAGTTAATAAAACAGCTATGTATCATCAATTGTCAAATTTGTACTTCTTTGACAATTCTTATTACTGAGAATCAAAGGATAATCAAGCTAGTAGGCAGCTGGGGGCAGAATCACAGTCTGAAAAACTTAAAAGTTATTTTTTCAACCATAAGAATGAAAATAATACAAATAAGATTAACATATACAAATACATTAATTAAAAATGTGTTTAGTTCCAATATAGAAGCAAAGTACACAGAATCTCAGAATGCTCTAACTGGTACTTATCTGAAATATTGTTATCATTTTTATAAAACATAAACTATCATATTTAAATATTTTAAGACAAGTCTAGAACAAAATCAGAAAAACAGAAAAATTGTTATAGAATGCTATTATTTAATCAATATAATTTTAAAATACAACTTTTGGATTATAGTGGTTCTTCCCCCCATAACTTCCCTCCCACTTGCAACCATCCCATTTCCTACTCCCTCTCCCATCCTATTTTTTATTAAGATTTATTTTTAATTATCTTTATAGTTAGAAGATCAACTGTATACTGAGTAAAGATTTCAACAGTTTGCACCCACACAGACACACAAAGTATAAAGTACTCTTTGAAGACTAGTTTTACCATTAATTCTCATAGTACAACACAGTAAGGACAGACGTCCTACAAGGGGAGCAAGTACACAGTGACTGCTGTTCTTGATTTAACAATTGACACCCTTATTTATGATGTCAGTGATCACCTGAGGCTCTTGTCATGAGCCGCCAAGGCTATGGAAGCCTCTTGAGTCCACAAACTCTGATATTATTTAGATAAGGCTATAGTCAAAGTGGAAGTCCTTTCCCACTCTCAGAGAAGGGTATCTCCTTCTTTGATGGGTCGTTCTTTCCACTGGGATCTCACTCATGGAGATCTTTCATTTAGGTCATTTTTTGCCAGTGTCTTGTCTTTCAGTGCCTGAAATACTCTCATGGACTTTTTAGCCAGATCCAAATACCTTAAGGGCTGATTCTGAGGCCAGAGTGCTGTTTAGGGCATCTGTATTCTATGAATCTGCTGTTATCCTGCTTCCCATGTTAGGGCATATGTCATTCTATGAATCTGCTCTGTATCCCGCTTCCCGTGTTGGAGTGTTCTCTCCTTTTTAATTCTATCAATTATTATTAGCACCTGTGAACTTAATGGAATTTGGAGTCCCATGGCAAGTTTTTAGCTTTACCCTTTAGGAGTAAGTCCGAGGGATCGTGTGCCAAACTGTACATCTCCTCCCTATCTTATTCCCACTCTTATTTTTAACAGAAGTCAATTTTCAATTGCATTTAAACACCTAAGAATAACTGTGTTAAGTAAAGAGTTCAACCAATGGTATTAAGTAGAAAAAGAAAATATTAAAAAGAATAAAATAGTAAGCTGTTCCTCGACAGTCAGCACAAAGGCTGATCAAGACATTGCTTCTTGTGTCAGTTTCATTTCTACAGGTTTCCTTTTAAGTGCTCAGTTAGTTGTCACAGGTCAGGGAGAACATATATTTGTCCCTTTGGGACTGGCTTATTTCACTCAGCATAATATTTTCCAGATTCCTCCATTTTGTTGCAAATGACCAGATTTCATTTTTTACCACTGTGTATTATTCCATAGAGTACATATTTCATAATTTATTTATCCAGTCTTCTGTTGGATAGGTTGATTCCATGTCTTCGTTATTGTGAATGAACTACAATTAACTTTGAGGTACAGATAGCTCTTTTATTTGCCAATTTAATTTCTCTTGGGTAAATTCCGAGGAATGGGATGGCTGGGTCATGTGGTAGGGTTATATTCAGAAGAAATAAAACTTTAAAGGTGATTCCATCACCAGGCACTGCATTAACATTTGGGTAAGACTACAAAGGGTTTAAAGTAGTAATTCTAAATTCTGATCCAAGTTGGTATCTTCAGGTGCCAAAAAATCAAATCAAATAATTTTAGGTGTTAATTGCAATTTTCAATCCATTCTCTTAAAAGTGCAGAATCAACTTTTTCAGAGAGATATGCCATAAACACTATTAGTTGTAACAGTTAACGGGGCATGGATATTGGAATGTAGGACTCTGCATGCTTGTACTTAATTTTCCCAGTTTTCATATCTAATAAACTATGAACAGAGCAGTCCACTAAGTAAAGGATCTCCATATACTCACAAGGACTTTAATGGTAAAAGGAACCCTAAGAAGAGAATGTTTAAGAATTCTAATTTTTAATTATTTGGGGGCACTAAATCAGTTCTTAAAATTTAAAGTATATATTTTTATTCTATATTGACACATCATTGTGGCACAGAATATGTTGTTTCCATATGTGTATTGTATTATACAATGTATAATGATCAGATTAGATCATTATTAGCATACCGGTCACCTCAAATATTTATTCTTTGGGAAAATTCAAAATCTTATTAACTATTTTGAGGTTGCAGTTCCTCTTCTGTGCTTTAAAAACTGAGATTAAGTATGATTAAGTATTGTCTCTGTTCTCTGTAATCACACACACACACAAATGAGAGTATGCTAATCAGAACATCACTAGGATGGAACAATTAAAACAAATGAAATGTTAGGAATAATGTTCCAATTTAGGTAAAGATCAGAATTTTATGACATTTTAAACCATTAAAATTTTAATATCTTAATTAACTTATGCCAATCCTAATAAAAGATAGGAATTTTAAACTAGGCACTTCAGGGTATCAAAAAAACGAAAGGTATCTTTTAACATCTTAGTTAAAGGTTACAGTTTCTAGATGAGAAATATATTTTTTCACACATGAATCTGGAAAATGATATCTGCATTATTTGTGTCAAAACCTTTTATCAAATCTGCAGACAAAAATAATTTTTAGAATGAAGATTGAAGGCATTTCAAATACTATATTTCTTTCCAGAGTAGCATTTGTACTGCAAAATTACCTTGTCTGCATGTTTGTACTTCATTCATTCCCACTGATGTTGTACAAAAAGGATGTATTGCTCCCAGACAAGGCTGAAGGAGTTTTGAAACAAGATAGTTAATAATGCATATTTCATATAATATGTATTTAATAATTAGAGAAAAATGTAAAATAAACATTACCAGCCATTGAGAATATTCAAGACAAAAATGTACACATTATTACCGTCAATTCAGCAGATCCCTTAGCAAACTCTAAAAAGCAAAAGAGATATACAGTCATTCATATGTAAATATGACAAGGCCGACAATATATTGGTGCAGGTTTAGTATTGCGCTAAGTCCACATGTGTGGCTATGGAAATGATTACTGTAGGTTTGGGGGAAGTGGTTTATATTTGGGCTGCTAGGAAAACAACACGCAAGATAGAAGTATATATAAAAAATACAAACCAGAGTTCTATCAAAAATAAGTTCCTAGTATTACACAGCATAGTTGAGCGACTCTATCACAGTAACCTATGTTATAATGAAATACAAGGAGTACTAAGCTTTAACATCATGTGAAAGAAAAGAACATGCCAATTGCCCTGATCTCATCAAGATATGTTGTATAGATATAATGAAATGTCACACTGAATTCCATAAACATATACAATAATTTTTAATAAAAATAAAAATAAAAAATCAAATAAAATTCAACAAAATAGACCTACGGGTTTAATAAAAGATGCCACTAAGATTTCAAAACGTATTACAATGTCCCAAAAAGTATGACTGTTAATTAAGCAAAAAGGAACCCATATGCCAAAGTGAGCATGCTGAGTACTGGGGACAAAAGTGATCTTTAATCAGAGGAACAAATCATGACCATGAGAATCTAAATGAGAAAGCTGATGGTCGAATGTGACAGCATATCTTTACTGTACACATCAGAATCATTGATTCCATTGTGCTACAATTGTTTTTCGGTGTCTCCTGTATTTTGGAAGCGTACAGTTGTGATGAAAGATGAACATATAATTCATTTCTTAGCAGAGAGAGTAGTCTGACCTCATCAACTGGTTTATATACTTGGCTTTATATGATAACACATAGTCACAGTTTTCTATAATTATGAGGACTACTGGTTTGTGTACATTTCTTTCGTCCTCTAGTTTAGCTTTGAAAGATTTTACTTATTTATCTGAAAGACGGAAGAAGATAGAGGAGAGAGATAGAGAAATATCTTCCATCTACTCTTCAAATGCCCACAAAAGCCATGGCAACATCAAATGGAGGGGTCGGAGCTGTGGTGTAGCAGGTAAATCAGCTGCCTGCTGTGCCAGCATCCCATATAGGCACCAGTTTGAGACCCGGCTTCTCCCCTTCCAATCCAACTCTCCGCTGTGGCTTGGGAAAGCAGTAGAAGATGGCCCAAGTCCTTGGGCCCCTGCACGCACTTGGGAGACCCAGAAGAAGCTCCTGGTTCCTGACTTCAGATCAGCTCAGCTCCAGCCTTTGTGGCCATTTGGGGAATAAACCAGCAGATGGAAGACTTCTCTCTCTCTCTCTCGCTCTGTGCATCTCCTTCTCTGTGTAACTCTTTCAAATAAATATTTAAATTTTTAAAAAATCAAGTGGAAGCTAGGAGACTGGATTGCCTTCCAGCTCTCACACAAGTGTTGCAGAATCTCAAGTACTTGGGTCCATCATCCACTGCTTCCCAGGCAGTTTTTCAGGAGGATGAACCTTAAGTGTGGCACCCGAATACGGAATACAGGCATCCCAACAGGTGGCTTAACCTACAGTCCCACAGTGCCTAGCCCTAGTTAGGTGTCTTAAAGATTTTTATCCCCTGATTCAAGGAGGTACATAGAACATATCTAAGTAATTGCAAATAATAAGCTTTTGATACAGAAACCTAGTCATCAAAAAGAATAAATTCATTAAGCTGCCACAGAATTATTAATATAACTTTTTATTCTAAATCAATGCAATATTTACTGAAAAATTCTGGTATTGACGGAATGAAATCTATGATATCTTGTTTCCAAAACACATTTATTCTAGCATAGTATGCTAACTTTAATTTTGTGAAATTACTTTATAAAAAATTTAGCTATAAGATAAGCCAATGATTCAATATTCAAATTTTTTCTCATTTAAATAGCATCCATGCAATTTATATCACTAGTGCTTTAGAATTAAGTGAAGTTCAAATGAGTGGCTGCAATACCAGCACACCATCCTGTTTTTGGTCATCTCTGGAGCAGCAATAACCTAATGTGTTTAAATGTGAACACACAGAAGGCATCTGAAGTGAATATTCTCAGGTTTCCTTATTAGTAACTCTAAATTTACCTGGTTCACTTCATTTTCTCTTCTTCCCTCTTCAGAATCATCCCTCCTTATCAAAAGTAATCTCTGGATCTGTGCCCTGGATTCTTTGCCTTACCATTAATTTTAGGGATTATCCACACCACTTATTTTCCCATTTATCGCTACAATTTACAGTTCTAACTTCTATTTCAACCCCCTTCAACTCTCCCTCCAACTCTCCTTCCCTTCCCCAGAGCCTCTCGTACTTTCCTCCTTCTTGGCTTCCTTCTTTCCTCTTATTCCTGTTTCCAATTTCTCCCTCCCCTCCCCTCCCCTCCCCTCCCCTCCTCTCCTCTCTCCTCTCCTCTCTTTCCCTCCCCTCCCCCTCCTTCCCCTCCCCTTCCCTCTCCTCTCCTTCTCTCCCCTCCCCTGCTCTCCTCTCCTCTCTTCCCCTCCCCTCTCCTCTTCTCTCTTCCCCTCCCCTCCCCTCCCCCTCCTTCCCCTCCCCTTCCCTCTCCTCCTCTCCCCTCCCTTGCTCTCCTCTCCTCTTCTTATCTCCATTCACTTCCCTCCCTTCCTCCCTCTTTCCTTCCTTCCTTCCTCCCTCCCTCCCTCCCTCCCTCCCTCCTTCCTTCCTTTCCTCCTCCCCTTTCATCCTCTGGATAGGAACATGCTGAGAAATAAAAGCAAAAAATACTCTCCATCTATCCTTTTAGTTCTTGAATACTTCTCCCAAGGTCCTTCTTTCAAATATCTCTGAAGGGAAACATATAACCCTAAAGCTCACCAGGGATTGTGATGAAAATGCAGAATCCCACATTTAATGAAATAGAATGTGCATTCTGAATAAGGTCCCCAGAGATTCTTAAGTTTAAGAAGTTCTAGTCTTTACATAGCTTTCTTATATATTCCTTTTCCTTAACTCCCCTTTCTGGAATGTAGCCTTTAAGTTCATCCCTGCCACAGCCCCCAAATTTAAATGGCTTAAGATGTCATGGTTTAATGGGCTTTTTCTCAGGCAGTTAATTTTATTTCACCCTTTTTCCCATTCTAATTTCATTTAAAAAGACTAAAATTACAAAGTAATGAAATGACAAGTCAACCAGAAGAACAATAGAACATTCAGAAATACATGGAGATGGGCAAAGGACATGAATGGACAGTTCTCAAAAGAAGAAATACAAATAGTCAATACACACACACATATAAGTTTATATATAATACTCAGTATCATTAGCCATTAGGAAAATGCAATGAGAAAATTACCATGAGATATCACCTCAGCCCTCAGAATGGCTGTTAACTCTCCCTCATTCTGAATCCTCATTCCCTGACTTTATTCTGATTGTAGGTTATCCTGAAATGGAGCTAACACTTCAGCTCCTCTGGGGCACTCACAATTTAATGCATTGCTAACTAGTGGCACAATACACAGCTTACCACTCTTTCATTTATCTTTTCCTTACTATGCATTTAATACACAACTTTCTTTAGCTACTGGTATACATCAATATTCATGTCTTAGATAAACATCTGTCAACTGGCTTTAAAAACTACAGTTCTTACCTTCCAGTGGTTCATTCGTATCTTTTCCTTTTGCATCTGCTGCCATTGACTGACTAATGGATTTCTTCCAAGAATTTGTAGAAATAGTCTATTAAAGTTAATGCCAATAATGAATTGCATACACTTCCCAACAATGTTCTAAAAGAATCTTAATTTTTCCACTTTCTAAAGATTTCTACTTCATAAAGGCAAAAATAAGATCAGCATGTTTTATACAAAATCTCAAGATCAGGTCTAATTTTGGGTTTCATGTTACTGATTCTATAAATGCAGCATGGAGGTTCAGAGGAACAATAACTTATGATACTAAAAACACATATTTTAGCTACAAACTAACTCAAAAAGTCAACTCTGCATTGTATTCCCCAATAAAATAAAGAAGACAAAATAGAAAAACACATTGAAAAACTGTAGTGTTACAATACAGAGTTAAACACAAAACAATTTCTAGGTTTTGTCTTAACATAACATACTAAACATAAGAAACTTCAAAGTATGTCATACTGAGTATAAACAGAACATCTCAGAAACTGTACATTTATACACACAGTGGTTTAGAAATGCTAAGTTTTCTTTTTATTTACTTATTTGACAGGTCAAGAGATACAGAGAAAGAAAAATATAACATGGAGAGAAAAAGAGAGAAAGAGACAGACAGGCTAGGGAGTATATCAGTTCACTGGTTCTGTCTCCAAATGCCACCACTTGTCAGCCATGGGCCACACCAAAGCTGAGAGCCAAGAACTCAGACCCAGTCTCTGATGTGGATGGCAAGAACACAATTACATTAGCTTAGACCCGTTGCTTACAGGGATGCACATTAGCTGGAAGCTGGATTTGGAATTAAGACATTATTAACCCAGGTACTAAGATGTGGGCTGCAGAATTCCAACTGAGCTCTTAAATGCTAGGCAGAATTCCTGTCCTAAATATATTTAATACAATGTTTAAACATGTGAAGATGGTTTGAATGTAATAGCAGGAGAGTAAGTAAAATTTTCCTTTATGATATGCTTCATAACAGTATGCAAAAACCTGTATTAGTATGCAAGTCATTGAAAGAAAGAAATACTGTGAAGACTGTGCTGTAAGCTTTAAGAAGAATCAGTGTATTTTTCTGTTTCAGCTTCTAACATGTGTCTGACACTCATTTGCATAATTTATTTTCTACACACAATAATATATTAAAAAAAGATTGAGGGTAATGGTTAGTCCACTACCTGCATCTTGCTAATTTCTGGAAGTGAAGAAAAAAATAATAAACAGAGGTGATCCACTAATCTTTCTGTCCATAATTTCCTCCTTCTAGATATTCAAAGCGAGTGTCCATTCTCATTCTTATGCTGGGCAGCATCAAATCAGTACCCATATTTTTTCCCTCTGCCTACAGAATTCCACCATACAACCCATTCCAATACAAAGCACAGACATCCTCAATATCTCTATTCAACAGTCTCTCATTACTTTTTATGAAGCATTTAGAGGTAACTGTTAGTGCTTGTTACCTTGATTTTCTGTTCCAACCATAAGAGAAGTAGCCCAAATCTGTAAAGTCAGTGCCTAACTGCCCTACCACATAGTTGGAACTCACCAACAAAATTCATTTAAGGTGACAAAATATTACCAGAAAGGCCTCAAGTATAAAATTACTATATTCCTATAGAAAATTTCCAAAAGAAATCATCCCTGAATTAGAAAAAGTTCCAAGGTAGTTAGTATTCATATATTTGGTCACTGGTAGAGTGGAAACATTCTTTACTTCTTAGAAAAGATTATTCTTAAAACTCAACAAATTCCTTGTGATATCTAAACCTTTCTTTTTCACTGCATGGTACTGGATTTATGAAAGAAACCTTGAGTTTACACAGCTGTAAAGTACTTAGCACATAGTTGAATTACTCCTGGGATGGGGAAATGTGAGGAACTAATTCCTTATAGGTATGCACTAAAGAGAGAAAGGGGAAACAGCCTCTTTGCAAGTGGTTGGTCAAATGGTGAAGAAGCTAAGTCTAAAGGATTATGTCTGATGTGAGAGTGCCTGGGCTTACTTCTAAGCTCCAGCTCAGAATTCTAGCTTCCTACAAGTGTGGGCAGAGTGAGGCAGTTGGTGGTGACTCAAGTACTTAAGTTCTAGCCATCCACATGGGAGGCTGGGACTGAGTTTCCAGTTCCTGTATCTCAGCTTCAATGAGGCCATGTTCCTGGAGTTGCAGACACACATTGGGATTGGCCTATAGGACCCAAGGGAGTTCTGCGTGTCTGAACTGGCATGTGAGTAGATATCTATCTGTGTATCTCTGTGTCTGCCTTTTGTGTCAATATCTTCAACAACGTACAAGAAGCCTTAAGGAAAAGATATAAACTATAATAGGTGTTTAGCTTCTAAACTGTGCCAGACTAAGGAGAGCATTTTGACAGTGGGGTGAGCTGTTCCTGGGGACACTGGCATCCCATAAAGTAGTGCCTAACCTACTATATTCGTACTCCAGATTCTAGATCACGTGCATGCTGTGAGGCAGGTATGGCTATATAAGCCATGAGTCACTGCCAGCCCTGCAGAGGGTCAACCAAATACCAAACTCCTAGATAGAACCTGCCCAGTCCTGACTGTTTCAAGTATTTGTGGAGTAAATCACTGCACTGAAGAGCTCTCTGTTGGTTTGCCACTCAAATAAGTGAAAATAAGTAACATTAAAACATGCCAGGCATTATTTCCACATTTTCTTTATTAAACTGATCACATAACAATGGCTGCAATTATGGTTGTCCCACTTTAAAGTTTTGCTAATACTCAACTATATCAACCAAATGATAAAAAATGAGACCCACTAGTTTTCTGCCCAGAATATTCTAATCCTAGACTTTCACACACATGATTCCATCTTATCTGTTCGTTGGCAGCATCATAGTTACATTCAGAAAGGTTTTCTCTGACTAAGGAATTCCAAATTCAACTGCCACTTCTATGCTAAGGAAAAAAATCAGATTTAAATATATTTGCTCAGTACACATAACTGAGGTAAATGTTGGTACCATTTTCCTAAATGTGGTAACACACAAATAGCTTATATCTTTATTTTTAAGGCAAGATAGATAGTAACTTATAGCTCAGCATAAGAGTATGGCTTGTAACTTCAGTGAAATGGCTGACCCCAAGGCAGCAGCTGTTCAAACCTAAGAACTTAGGCTTGTTTTTACTCATTGTCCTGCCGTCACCATAGAAAACACCATTTTATATGTATGTAACGACTAACATTGCTGCCATAAAAGTAATCACGACATTTTCTTTTCTTTTTTTAATAAAGATCTTATTCACTTATTTGAGAAGCAGAGTTACAGATAGAGAGGAAGAGAGACAGAGAGAAAGGACTTCCATATGCCGGTTCACTCCCCAGATGGCCACAATGATTGGTGTTGGCTGACCAGAAGCCAGGAGCCAAGGGCTTCTTCACAGTCTCCTATGTAGGTAGAGACCGAGCACTTGGGCCATTGTCTACTGTTTCCCCACGCTGTAGCAGAGAGATGGATTAGAAGAGGAGCATCTGGGTCTCAAACAAGTGCCCATATAGGATGCTGGCACCGGAGGTGGAGGCCTAGCCTACTATGCCACAGCACTCAATCTGGGGGAATTTTCATTTCAAAATGGTTTTTATTTAAAGGCCCCACTTATCCAAAATCTTATTGCTATAATCTCACATTTTTATATTCTCCACGCTTCCCCTTCACTGAAATATTCTTTATAGATTGACAGCTGACAATACAAACATAAATGATGATGATTTGAAGTGTCAGGTATTGATCTGTGAGTTCCAAACTATGAAAACCCACAGAGAAAACAGTTCCTTTTCAAAAGTACATTAGGATGATTAGTCATCCTTGTAGCTACCATAGAACCAGACATTTGGCACAAATTGAACTGTGATAAAACCATACATTTTAGCTAAATTTGGAAACTAATTCCTAATTACTGTGTCAATTAGACCTTATGTTTTGAACTGTACTGTACTGGCTGCATTAAATTAGTCATGTAGAACTGTCACAGTGCACTAGTGCATCAGGAAAATACTAATCATATGATGAAAATGTAAGGAAATAATTCTAATAGGAACACACAGAGGTGAGAAAGAGACATCAAGTCATCCCATTCGCAGATATTTGTCATAGTGTCTCAGACACTAATAGAGCACCTGAATACACTATGTCAGTGCCTGGATTCCATTTCTGGTTTTGGATATGGTATTAAAAATCCGGTTGGGAAGGCCAAAAATGTGGCAAAGTGGGTAAAGCTGCTGACTGCTATGTTGCACCGCATGTGGGCCTCAGTTCATAATTATGCTGTTAGACTTCTGACCCAGTGCCCTGCAAATGGCCTGTGAAAAGTAATAGAAGAAGGCCCTTATGTTTGGGCCCCTGCTACCTACCTAGGAGAACCAGATGAAGCTCCTTTCTTTGGCCTGGCTTAGCCCTGACATTGTGACCACTTGTTGAGTGTGCCAGTGAAAGGAAGTAGTCTTTCTCACTGTCTCTCCCTTTCTCTCTATCTATGACTTAGAAATAAATAAGTAAACCTTAAAAATCCTGCTGTGGCTGGTATGTGGTGCAATACGTGAATCTGCCACTGGCAATGCAGCATCTCATAGTCCCATACTGGAATGTCAGTTTGAGCTCCAACTGTTATTCTCCTAATCCACCTCCTGCCCATGCAACTGGGAAAGCAGCAGAAGATGGCACAAGTATTTGGTCTACTGTCACCAAAATTTGAGACTTGGCTAGAGCTCTGGGCTCCTGGCTTCAGCCTGGCCCAGCCCTGGCTGCTGTAGCCATTTGGGGAGTCAATTAGTGCATGGAAGAACTCTTTGTCACTCAATTCTTTCATCCCTCCATCTCTCCACCTTTATCTGTCATTCTGCCCTTCAAATAATAGAATGAATATCATTAAAAATTTCCAGCTAATACAGACTTAGAAAGGCATGAGGTGATGTCTCAAGCAGTTAGGCCCCTGACAGGGAGACCTGGATGGAGTTTTGAGAACTTAGCTACTGGCTTTGGTTGGGTCTTGTCCCAATCACAGCAGGGATTTGAGAGTAAACTTGTATGTGATAGCTCTGTGGGTTTGTCTTTCATCTCTCTCTGCCTCTTGGTTTCTCAAATAAATGTTTAAAAGACCAAAGAATCAAGAACCATACTCTTCTGTGCTTTAGCGTTATTCTCTAGTCAGGATGACCTCCTCCTGCACATTCACAGGGATGGCTCCAACTCTTCCTTTACTTGGCAGTGGCATAGTCACATTCCAAAGAAAAAAAATCTCTGAATACAGAATTGTACCCCATGTTCCACCTTTAACCTAATGAAAAATCCCCTGAATATTTTCCAGGCACACATTCTCTGCTAGCTTTATATGAAGGGTGGATAACAAATTATCGTGGATTGCTGCTTGCTATGACATTCTAACCATGACAGAAGTAGCCCCTTTTAATATATTCACTGTCTAAAATTCAAGCTTATAGTAGGCACAAAACAAAAATAATTATTCATTTTAAACCATTCAAAATATCTCCAGAAAGGCCTGAAGGGCCCCGTCACTATATTAACATAGGAAATATAGTAAAGATAAATGAAATATCTCAGTTTTTTCATGGCACTGCCACTGAGTCACACTGGCCTAGAGATTTTAAAAAGTCTACTTTCAAATATAAGTAATTGACATCACTGGATGCCTTTTTCTTCATTCTGTATCTATTTCACTGTTTGCATCATGTTTCCCTATATCTTGCCACGTTATTTTATTGTACTGCCTAAGAGTTAGATATCAGTCATTCAGGTGTGGTCACGGGCATTCAAATACTTATATCACTTTTCACAAGACTCTATTACCAGGGAAAGGCCAGCATATTAACATGCCTTGGGACTTCAGTGAAGTGACAGAAATCAGTATGAAGCAGCTGCTCAAGTCAGAAAGCAGATCCTATCTCATTTCCAGTTGCCACTATGAAAATCACCATTATTAATACTTATGTGGTTATGAATATTTCTAGCATGAAGTTACTCAGTATTTTACATTTAAAATGTCTTATGTTTATCAGAAAACAGCTAAATCAAAATGATGAAATCTTTACTTAATATATACTAAATCGATCTTCTGTATATAAAGATAATTGAAAATGAATCTTGATGTGAATGGAATGGGAGAGGAAGCAGGAGATGGGAGGGTTGCGGGCGGGAGGGAAGTTATGGGGGGGGAAGCCCTTGTAATCCATAAACTGTACTTTGGAAATTTATATTTACTAAATAAAAGTTAAAAATGCCATATAATCTAGCAATCGAACTTCTGCTTATACAGAAAGGTACTGTAAAAGACAGAAAGGTACTGTATCAAGGATATCTGTACACCACCATATTATAGTTGCAAAAGCCAAAAGAGGGAATCAAAGCACACTTCTAAAGATGAATGAATAGAAAAAATGCAGCTCAAGTATGCAATGTAATAGTATTCAGTCACTTGAAAGAATGAAATTCTGCCATTTGCAGCAAAATGTATGCAACTGGAGGGCATGATGTGGGGGGAAAAAAGCTGGACACAGAAAAACAAGTAAATCATGTTTTCCCGTAAAAGAGGCAGCTTAAATCGAAAAATGAAGACAAAAAGGCAAATAAGGCAGAAATGCTTCTGTGTTTCGATACTGCTGCAAGCGTCGTCTTGACAAGCTTTGTTTTATACCTTTGTCAAGCTCGTGGTTAAGAATATTATGCTACTATAGATTCAATGATCTGGGATTGCTTTGAAATTTATTGCAGATAAGTGAAATAGTCCTTTTTCCATTTCATTATTGTCTTTGGCCCTGCCTATATTCCTGCTATACTAGGTCTTTGTTTGCTTTTTACTTGTTGAACCAAGTGTATACAGGAACCATGGAATGTAATGTAGATCAAGGACATAAACTCAAAGCGAAGGAGAGGAGATGGGGGAAAGTGAGAGGAAGCAGGGTGGGAGGCACAGAAGAAGATGGATGGAGGACAAAGGCATATCATTATACTCTTAGAATTCCATGAGCTCTATGGAGCCTAATAAACACTAAAAAGATAGAGAGAGACTCTAGAAGATATGGATACCATAGTTATCATTGTAATTGTGAAGTCTATTCGTCTTCACAGCTTCTACAAAACAGATGAAAATATTAAATGATTGCAAAACTAGCTGCCCTACTATGCCTACCCTGTTCTTTCCCAGGTGGTAAGAGCAGAATGATAAATGCTATGTCTTTCTGTCTTATGTAAGTGTCTGCCTCCTAAGTAACTTTGTTTCTTCAATCAAACACCAGCTTTGTTTTAACATCACTGAAATCAGGTATTTCCAAATCACAAGAAGAGACAGTACCTTAGAATTCCTTTCTGATTTGCTGTCTTCAGGATCTCTTTGGGAGGTAGACTCCTTATCTACAAATGCAGTAACAGATCAACTAGTGAGAACATTTATTCACATGGAAACAATTTACATAAAGGTGTGTCTCTCTCCACTCATGAATATTGCAATGAAATGAATATTTCAATGAAATAAAACGAATAGTAAGGATGAATTTCAGAGAGTTGAAGCTGTTTCATATTACAAAAAAAGCCAAAGAAAACCTCAAAATAAATGGATATCCAACTCAGAGCTACTCATTTCCATTCATTGTATTTTAATATAAAAATTTGATAGATATGCACTCACTACGTTTGTTATCTTTGTCCAATCCGTGATCAGAGTCCATTCCATATTTATTAACTGGCTCTAGCGGAGTAACTTGAGTGATGGCAATACATTTTTTACTCTTCTTACCCTCTACACTTAACGTTCCTTCCTACAGAACACAAAATACAAATTCAACAAATATATCCAATTTCTCAACCCCTCAGCTACTCATTCAGTGAGACAGGATTTACTATGTGTATCGAGTCATAGGCCCAGTCCTTGAAAAATCTAAGCATGTAAACAAACAGCAGATTCTACCCCATGTTCAGTTAGAGGTTGACATGGGGAAATAGAACAGAAAAGTATAAATCACTGTATCCATCGTTGAAGTCTATATATAGTTGAAGAATAGGCGGAGAAGTGTATCCTCAATTCAATCTTGGAAGGTCAGCAAATATTGCTTATTTGGGGCTACATTTTGAAACGCAGATCAAATGAAATCAAAAGTAAGTCATGAAGGCATTCTATACAGCACAGATGAGGCAAAATATGGTATAGGCATAAACAAGGCAAATTAGCAGCCCCAGATATGGAGCTACAATGGGAACGTACTACTTGAGTAGAATGGGGTTTAGTGAGGTATGGCAGATTTAAGACCCAAGGACCAAACCAATGGTCATGCTGGAATGTGAATTCTCCCCCACTGGAATGGAAATCTACTCAATAAGCAGCTGAATTACATGACTGCAAAGATTTTTAAGGGCCCACTCTGGCAGGACATACACAATGTACACAAACGTCTTCAGTTAGGCAATACCAGATTGGATGTACACAGAGAACTTAGAAACCACATTTTGTCAAAGGAAAAACAAACAAACAAACAAACACTAAACACAAAAGAAAAACTAGAGGGTGGGAGGTTATGGGGGATGGAGACAATCTGAAATATGT
The DNA here is from genome assembly GCA_949820135.1 of Sylvilagus floridanus. NCBI lineage: Eukaryota > Metazoa > Chordata > Mammalia > Lagomorpha > Leporidae > Sylvilagus > Sylvilagus floridanus. The sequence goes on along the minus strand of OX463240.1, from coordinate 16,476,517 downwards.
TGCATTGAAGGAATGACTTCCTACTGCACTCACCTCCAGCACAGCAAAGGAAACACCCGGTGTCCAAGAGACTGACTGAAGGAAATCTTTGGTAAGGGAGTAAGGACAACTCAAAATGGCAATAGGCTCAGAGAGGAGCCAGCACAGAGAGAGCAAGAACAAAGTTGTGAGGCGATTATGTTTACAATAACCTAACACACACCGCATGAGCAAACAGAAGAATCCTACAACCTGCAATCATAAAGTAACACGAAGGAACGAAACATCTTAGTGGTCCTGTTTTGTTCAATACACATAATATACATGTATTGAATACCACACTGTGGCCCTTAAATGTGTCATATTTAGTCACTCAAGAATTTTGAAAAGAAATGGGAATAGACAATATATAGTCATATATATATATATAATGCATTGAAATACAACACTGTGGCCCATAAATGTGTCATATTTAGTATATACATAGACAATAGAATCAGAGGGAGAGAGCGAAAGGGAGAGATCAGACAGAATCCTGTAGAGGGTTTCATTATTCATATTTCTGCAAAATCCAGTCTAGGGTTTTGTAAAATCAGGAGCTGGGGACTCAGTCAATTTCTCCCAATGGGTAGCAAAGACTGAATTATTAATCCATGGAAGCCTGTCACGGTGCCTCCTGGCTGAAAGTTAGAATTAGGCACAGGAAAAGGACAGAAAGCCATCCTAGGTGTGAGGTAGATAGCTCATCTGACTTCTTCACCACTGGGCCAAGAGTTTAGCTCCGCATTCTTTTTTCCTAGGTCCTAAAGGCAAGAAAGTTGGCTGAAGTGAGTGTCTAGATAGCCCCCCAAATCTCGCCTTCATGTAACTTCAGACATGGGTAAAGAGAAGCTTATACTACATAGGTGTGAACTCTTTCCCAGATCAGAAATATCTTCAGCCAGTATTTCCCAGATGAGAAATATCTTCAAGTACATTTGAAGAAACAACAAATCTAGCTCAGAAATGGGCAAAGCACTTCAACAGACATGTCTGAAAAGAGATACAATGGCAACAAACATGAAAAATTGATCAACATCAACACCCTCCTAGGAAAAACCAATCAATGCCTTAATGAGATATCACCCCTGTAACTCTCAGGATGGCTCAAAGTCAAAAGAAGTAACAAGAACTAGCAAGGATGTGCAGTAAGGTGGACACCTGTACATTGTTGGTGGAAATGTCAATTAGTCCTGCTATTGTCTACAGAAGTATGGAGATTCTTTAAGAACTAGTAATAGAAATGCCATATGATCTAGCAATCCCACCTCTGCGTATACACCTAAAGACAGGAAGGTACTGTATTGAGGATATCTGTGCACCACCATATCATAGCTGCAGTGTTCACTAAAGGCAAAAGAGGAAACCAAAGTCCCCTTTTGAAGATGAATGGATAGAGAAAACGTGGCTCATGTAAACAGTGTAAGAGTATTCAGTCATTTAAAAGAATGAAATTCTGGCATTTGCACCAAAATGAATGCCACTGGATGTAGGGGGAAAGAAGCTGGACACAGAAAAACAAATATCTCATGTTTTCCCTTAAAAGGGGCAGCTTAAATCGAAAAATGAAAAAAAAAAAAAACAAAAAAGACAAAAAGCTTGTGTATTTCAATACTGCTGCAAGTGTCATCTTTATAAACGTTATTTTATAATGTTGTCAGGCTCGTGGTTAAGAATATTATGCTACTATAGTTTCAGTGATCTGGGATTACTTTGAAATTTATTGCAGATAATGAAATAGTCCTTTTTCCATTTCATTATTGTCTTTGGCCTTGCCTATATTCCTGCTATACTAGGTCTTTGTTTGCTTTTTACTTGTTGAACCAAATGTTTACAGGAGCCATGGAATGTAATGTAGATCAAGGACATAAACTCAAAGCGAAGGAGAGGAGATGGGGGAAAGTGAGAGGAAGCAGGGTGGGAGGCACAGAAGGAGAGGGATGGAGGACAAAGGCATATCATCATACTCTTAGAATTCCATGAGCTCTATGGAGCCTAATAAACACTAAAAAGATAGAGAGAGACTCCAGAAGATATGGATACCATAGTTATCATTGTAATTGTGAAGTCTATTCGTCTTCACAGCTTCTACAAAACAGATGATAATATTAAATGATTGCAAAACAAACTGCCCTACTATGCCTACCCTGTTCTTTCCCAGGTGGTAAGAGCAGAATGATAAATGCTATGTCTTTCTGTCTTATGTAAGTGTCTGCCTCCTAAGTAACTTTGTTTCTTCAATCAAACACCAGCTTTGTTTTAACATCACTGAAATCAGGTATTTCCAAATCACAAGAAGAGACAGTACCTTAGAATTCCTTTCTGATTTGCTGTCTTCAGGATCTCTTTGGGAGGTAGACTCCTTATCTACAAATGCAGTAACAGATCAACTAGTGAGAACATTTATTCACATGGAAACAATTTACATAAAGGTGTGTCTCTCTCCACTCATGAATATTGCAATGAAATGAATATTTCAATCAAATAAAATGAATAGTAAGGAAGAATTTCAGAGAGTTGAAGTTGTTTCATATTACAAAAAAAGCCAAAGAAAACCTCAAAATAAATGGATATCCAATTCAGAGCTACTCATTTCCATTCATTGTATTTTAATATAAAAATTTGATAGATATGCACTCACTACGTTTGTTATCTTTGTCCAATCCGTGATCAGAGTCCATTCCATATTTATTAACTGGCTCTAGCGGAGTAACTTGAGTGATGGCAATACATTTTTTACTCTTCTTACCCTCTACACTTGACGTTCCTTCCTACAGAACAACAAAATACAAATTCAACAAATATATCCAATTTCTCAACCCCTCAGCTACTCATTCAGTGAGACAGGATTTACTACGTGTATCGAGTCATAGGCCCAGTCCTTGAAAAATCTAAGCATATAAACAAACAGCAGATTCTACCCCATGTTCAGTTAGAGGTTGACATGGGGAAATAGAACAGAAAAGTATAAATCACTGTATCCATCGTTGAAGTCTATATATAGTTGAAGAATAGGCGGAGAAGTGTATCCTCAATTCAATCTTGGAAGGTCAGCAAATATTGCTTATTTGGGGCTACATTTTGAAACGCAGATCAAATGAAATCAAAAGTAAGTCATGAAGGCATTCTATACAGCACAGATGAGGCAAAATATGGTATAGGCATAAACAAGGCAAATTAGCAGCCCCAGATATGGAGCTACAATGGGAACGTACTACTTGAGTAGAATGGGGTTTAGTGAGGTATGGCAGATTTAAGACCCAAGGACCAAACCAATGGTCATGCTGGAATGTGAATTCTCCCCTACTGGAATGGAAATCTACTCAATAAGCAGCTGAATTACATGATTGCAAAGATTTTTAAGGGCCCATTCTGGCAGGAAATACACAATGTACACAAACGTCTTCAGTTAGGCAATACCAGATTGGATGCACACAGAGAGCTTAGAAACCACATTTTGTCAAAGGAAATAAAAAACTAACACTGAACACAAAACAAAAACTAGGGGGTGGGAGGTTATGGGGGATGGAGACAATCTGAAATATGTTGCATTGAAGGAATGACTTCCTACTGCACTCACCTCCAGCACAGCAAAGGAAACACCCGGTGTCCAAGAGACTGACTGAAGGAAATCTTTGGTAAGGGAGTAAGGACAACTCAAAATGGCAATAGGCTCAGAGAGCCAGCACAGAGAGAGCAAGAACAAAGTTGTGAGGCGATTATGTTTACAATAACCTAACACACACCGCATGAGCAAACAGAAGAATCCTACAACCTGCAATCATAAAGTAACACGAAGGAACCAAACATCTTAGTGGTCCTGTTTTGTTCAATACACACAATATACATGTATTGAATACCACACTGTGGCCCTTAAATGTGTCATATTTAGTCACTCAAGAATTTTGAAAAGAAATAGGAATAGACAAATATATATATAATGCATTGAAATACAACACTGTGGCCCATAAATGTGTCATATTTAGTATATACATAGACAATAGAATCAGAGGGAGAAAGCGAAAGGGAGAGATCAGACAGAATCCTGTAGAGGGTTTCATTATTCATATTTCTGCAAAATCCAGTCTAGGGTTTTGTAAAATCAGGAGCTGGGGACTCAGTCAATTTCTCCCAATGGGTAGCAAAGACTGAATTATTAATCCATGGAAGCCTGTCAGGGTGCCTCCTGGCTAAAAGCTAGAATTAGGCACAGGAAAAGGACAGAAAGCCATCCTAGGTGTGAGGTAGATAGCTCATCTGACTTCTTCACCACTGGGCCAAGAGTTTAGCTCCGCATTCTTTTTTCCTAGGTCCTAAAGGCAAGAAAGTTGGCTGAAGCCAAATGTCAAGATAGCCTGAAAACTTTCCTTTATGTAGCTTCAGATAAGTAAGGGGAAGCTTGTATTACATAGCTATCTCACTCTTCCCAGATGAGAAATATCTTCAAGTACATTTGAAGAAACAACAAATCTAGTTCAGAAATGGACACAGCACCTCAACAGACCTGTCTCAAAATAAGAGATACAAATGGCAATAAATATGAAAATATGTTCAACATCACCATCCACCAGGGAAACGCATATCAATGCCTTAAAGGGATATCACACCTGTCCTTCTCAAGATAGCTAAAATGTTTATCTGCCTGTCTTATGTAAGTAGCTATCTCTCAAGTACTTTGTACCTTCAAGCAAGGAACAATTTTCTTTAACATCACTGAAATCAGGTATTTCCAAATCACAAGAAGAGACAGTACCTTAGAATTCCTTTCTGATTTGCTGTCTTCAGGATCTCTTTGGGAGGTAGACTCCTTATCTACAAATGCAGTAACAGATCAACTAGTGAGAACATTTATTCACATGGAAACAATTTACATAAAGGTGTGTCTCTCTCCACTCATGAATATTGCAATGAAATGAATATTTCAATCAAATAAAATGAATAGTAAGGAAGAATTTCAGAGAGTTGAAGTTGTTTCATATTACAAAAAAAGCCAAAGAAAACCTCAAAATAAATGGATATCCAATTCAGAGCTACTCATTTCCATTCATTGTATTTTAATATAAAAATTTGATAGATATGCACTCACTACGTTTGTTATCTTTGTCCAATCCGTGATCAGAGTCCATTCCATATTTATTAACTGGCTCTAGCGGAGTAACTTGAGTGATGGCAATACATTTTTTACTCTTCTTACCCTCTACACTTGACGTTCCTTCCTACAGAACAACAAAATACAAATTCAACAAATATATCCAATTTCTCAACCCCTCAGCTACTCATTCAGTGAGACAGGATTTACTACGTGTATCGAGTCATAGGCCCAGTCCTTGAAAAATCTAAGCATATAAACAAACAGCAGATTCTACCCCATGTTCAGTTAGAGGTTGACATGGGGAAATAGAACAGAAAAGTATAAATCACTGTATCCATCGTTGAAGTCTATATATAGTTGAAGAATAGGCGGAGAAGTGTATCCTCAATTCAATCTTGGAAGGTCAGCAAATATTGCTTATTTGGGGCTACATTTTGAAACGCAGATCAAATGAAATCAAAAGTAAGTCATGAAGGCATTCTATACAGCACAGATGAGGCAAAATATGGTATAGGCATAAACAAGGCAAATTAGCAGCCCCAGATATGGAGCTACAATGGGAACGTACTACTTGAGTAGAATGGGGTTTAGTGAGGTATGGCAGATTTAAGACCCAAGGACCAAACCAATGGTCATGCTGGAATGTGAATTCTCCCCTACTGGAATGGAAATCTACTCAATAAGCAGCTGAATTACATGATTGCAAAGATTTTTAAGGGCCCATTCTGGCAGGAAATACACAATGTACACAAACGTCTTCAGTTAGGCAATACCAGATTGGATGCACACAGAGAGCTTAGAAACCACATTTTGTCAAAGGAAATAAAAAACTAACACTGAACACAAAACAAAAACTAGGGGGTGGGAGGTTATGGGGGATGGAGACAATCTGAAATATGTTGCATTGAAGGAATGACTTCCTACTGCACTCACCTCCAGCACAGCAAAGGAAACACCCGGTGTCCAAGAGACTGACTGAAGGAAATCTTTGGTAAGGGAGTAAGGACAACTCAAAATGGCAATAGGCTCAGAGAGCCAGCACAGAGAGAGCAAGAACAAAGTTGTGAGGCGATTATGTTTACAATAACCTAACACACACCGCATGAGCAAACAGAAGAATCCTACAACCTGCAATCATAAAGTAACACGAAGGAACCAAACATCTTAGTGGTCCTGTTTTGTTCAATACACACAATATACATGTATTGAATACCACACTGTGGCCCTTAAATGTGTCATATTTAGTCACTCAAGAATTTTGAAAAGAAATAGGAATAGACAAATATATATATAATGCATTGAAATACAACACTGTGGCCCATAAATGTGTCATATTTAGTATATACATAGACAATAGAATCAGAGGGAGAAAGCGAAAGGGAGAGATCAGACAGAATCCTGTAGAGGGTTTCATTATTCATATTTCTGCAAAATCCAGTCTAGGGTTTTGTAAAATCAGGAGCTGGGGACTCAGTCAATTTCTCCCAATGGGTAGCAAAGACTGAATTATTAATCCATGGAAGCCTGTCAGGGTGCCTCCTGGCTAAAAGCTAGAATTAGGCACAGGAAAAGGACAGAAAGCCATCCTAGGTGTGAGGTAGATAGCTCATCTGACTTCTTCACCACTGGGCCAAGAGTTTAGCTCCGCATTCTTTTTTCCTAGGTCCTAAAGGCAAGAAAGTTGGCTGAAGCCAAATGTCAAGATAGCCTGAAAACTTTCCTTTATGTAGCTTCAGATAAGTAAGGGGAAGCTTGTATTACATAGCTATCTCACTCTTCCCAGATGAGAAATATCTTCAAGTACATTTGAAGAAACAACAAATCTAGTTCAGAAATGGACACAGCACCTCAACAGACCTGTCTCAAAATAAGAGATACAAATGGCAATAAATATGAAAATATGTTCAACATCACCATCCACCAGGGAAACGCATATCAATGCCTTAAAGGGATATCACACCTGTCCTTCTCAAGATAGCTAAAATGTTTATCTGCCTGTCTTATGTAAGTAGCTATCTCTCAAGTACTTTGTACCTTCAAGCAAGGAACAATTTTCTTTAACATCACTGAAATCAGGTATTTCCAAATCACAAGAAGAGACAGTACCTTAGAATTCCTTTCTGATTTGCTGTCTTCAGGATCTCTTTGGGAGGTAGACTCCTTATCTACAAATGCAGTAACAGATCAACTAGTGAGAACATTTATTCACATGGAAACAATTTACATAAAGGTGTGTCTCTCTCCACTCATGAATATTGCAATGAAATGAATATTTCAATCAAATAAAATGAATAGTAAGGAAGAATTTCAGAGAGTTGAAGTTGTTTCATATTACAAAAAAAGCCAAAGAAAACCTCAAAATAAATGGATATCCAATTCAGAGCTACTCATTTCCATTCATTGTATTTTAATATAAAAATTTGATAGATATGCACTCACTACGTTTGTTATCTTTGTCCAATCCGTGATCAGAGTCCATTCCATATTTATTAACTGGCTCTAGCGGAGTAACTTGAGTGATGGCAATACATTTTTTACTCTTCTTACCCTCTACACTTGACGTTCCTTCCTACAGAACAACAAAATACAAATTCAACAAATATATCCAATTTCTCAACCCCTCAGCTACTCATTCAGTGAGACAGGATTTACTACGTGTATCGAGTCATAGGCCCAGTCCTTGAAAAATCTAAGCATATAAACAAACAGCAGATTCTACCCCATGTTCAGTTAGAGGTTGACATGGGGAAATAGAACAGAAAAGTATAAATCACTGTATCCATCGTTGAAGTCTATATATAGTTGAAGAATAGGCGGAGAAGTGTATCCTCAATTCAATCTTGGAAGGTCAGCAAATATTGCTTATTTGGGGCTACATTTTGAAACGCAGATCAAATGAAATCAAAAGTAAGTCATGAAGGCATTCTATACAGCACAGATGAGGCAAAATATGGTATAGGCATAAACAAGGCAAATTAGCAGCCCCAGATATGGAGCTACAATGGGAACGTACTACTTGAGTAGAATGGGGTTTAGTGAGGTATGGCAGATTTAAGACCCAAGGACCAAACCAATGGTCATGCTGGAATGTGAATTCTCCCCCACTGGAATGGAAATCTACTCAATAAGCAGCTGAATTACATGACTGCAAAGATTTTTAAGGGCCCACTCTGGCAGGAAATACACAATGTACACAAACGTCTTCAGTTAGGCAATACCAGATTGGATGCACACAGAGAGCTTAGAAACCACATTTTGTCAAAGGAAAAACAAACAAACAAACAAACACTGAACACAAAACAAAAACTAGAGGGTGGGAGGTTATGGGGGATGGAGACAATCTGAAATATGTTGCATTGAAGGAATGACTTCCTACTGCACTCACCTCCAGCACAGCAAAGGAAACACCCGGTGTCCAAGAGACTGACTGAAGGAAATCTTTGGTAAGGGAGTAAGGACAACTCAAAATGGCAATAGGCTCAGAGAGCCAGCACAGAGAGAGCAAGAACAAAGTTGTGAGGCGATTATGTTTACAATAACCTAACACACACCGCATGAGCAAACAGAAGAATCCTACAACCTGCAATCATAAAGTAACACGAAGGAACCAAACATCTTAGTGGTCCTGTTTTGTTCAATACACACAATATACATGTATTGAATACCACACTGTGGCCCTTAAATGTGTCATATTTAGTCACTCAAGAATTTTGAAAAGAAATAGGAATAGACAAATATATATATAATGCATTGAAATACAACACTGTGGCCCATAAATGTGTCATATTTAGTATATACATAGACAATAGAATCAGAGGGAGAAAGCGAAAGGGAGAGATCAGACAGAATCCTGTAGAGGGTTTCATTATTCATATTTCTGCAAAATCCAGTCTAGGGTTTTGTAAAATCAGGAGCTGGGGACTCAGTCAATTTCTCCCAATGGGTAGCAAAGACTGAATTATTAATCCATGGAAGCCTGTCAGGGTGCCTCCTGGCTAAAAGCTAGAATTAGGCACAGGAAAAGGACAGAAAGCCATCCTAGGTGTGAGGTAGATAGCTCATCTGACTTCTTCACCACTGGGCCAAGAGTTTAGCTCCGCATTCTTTTTTCCTAGGTCCTAAAGGCAAGAAAGTTGGCTGAAGCCAAATGTCAAGATAGCCTGAAAACTTTCCTTTATGTAGCTTCAGATAAGTAAGGGGAAGCTTGTATTACATAGCTATCTCACTCTTCCCAGATGAGAAATATCTTCAAGTACATTTGAAGAAACAACAAATCTAGTTCAGAAATGGACACAGCACCTCAACAGACCTGTCTCAAAATAAGAGATACAAATGGCAATAAATATGAAAATATGTTCAACATCACCATCCACCAGGGAAACGCATATCAATGCCTTAAAGGGATATCACACCTGTCCTTCTCAAGATAGCTAAAATGTTTATCTGCCTGTCTTATGTAAGTAGCTATCTCTCAAGTACTTTGTACCTTCAAGCAAGGAACAATTTTCTTTAACATCACTGAAATCAGGTATTTCCAAATCACAAGAAGAGACAGTACCTTAGAATTCCTTTCTGATTTGCTGTCTTCAGGATCTCTTTGGGAGGTAGACTCCTTATCTACAAATGCAGTAACAGATCAACTAGTGAGAACATTTATTCACATGGAAACAATTTACATAAAGGTGTGTCTCTCTCCACTCATGAATATTGCAATGAAATGAATATTTCAATCAAATAAAATGAATAGTAAGGAAGAATTTCAGAGAGTTGAAGTTGTTTCATATTACAAAAAAAGCCAAAGAAAACCTCAAAATAAATGGATATCCAATTCAGAGCTACTCATTTCCATTCATTGTATTTTAATATAAAAATTTGATAGATATGCACTCACTACGTTTGTTATCTTTGTCCAATCCGTGATCAGAGTCCATTCCATATTTATTAACTGGCTCTAGCGGAGTAACTTGAGTGATGGCAATACATTTTTTACTCTTCTTACCCTCTACACTTGACGTTCCTTCCTACAGAACAACAAAATACAAATTCAACAAATATATCCAATTTCTCAACCCCTCAGCTACTCATTCAGTGAGACAGGATTTACTACGTGTATCGAGTCATAGGCCCAGTCCTTGAAAAATCTAAGCATATAAACAAACAGCAGATTCTACCCCATGTTCAGTTAGAGGTTGACATGGGGAAATAGAACAGAAAAGTATAAATCACTGTATCCATCGTTGAAGTCTATATATAGTTGAAGAATAGGCGGAGAAGTGTATCCTCAATTCAATCTTGGAAGGTCAGCAAATATTGCTTATTTGGGGCTACATTTTGAAACGCAGATCAAATGAAATCAAAAGTAAGTCATGAAGGCATTCTATACAGCACAGATGAGGCAAAATATGGTATAGGCATAAACAAGGCAAATTAGCAGCCCCAGATATGGAGCTACAATGGGAACGTACTACTTGAGTAGAATGGGGTTTAGTGAGGTATGGCAGATTTAAGACCCAAGGACCAAACCAATGGTCATGCTGGAATGTGAATTCTCCCCCACTGGAATGGAAATCTACTCAATAAGCAGCTGAATTACATGACTGCAAAGATTTTTAAGGGCCCACTCTGGCAGGAAATACACAATGTACACAAACGTCTTCAGTTAGGCAATACCAGATTGGATGCACACAGAGAGCTTAGAAACCACATTTTGTCAAAGGAAAAACAAACAAACAAACAAACACTGAACACAAAACAAAAACTAGAGGGTGGGAGGTTATGGGGGATGGAGACAATCTGAAATATGTTGCATTGAAGGAATGACTTCCTACTGCACTCACCTCCAGCACAGCAAAGGAAACACCCGGTGTCCAAGAGACTGACTGAAGGAAATCTTTGGTAAGGGAGTAAGGACAACTCAAAATGGCAATAGGCTCAGAGAGCCAGCACAGAGAGAGCAAGAACAAAGTTGTGAGGCGATTATGTTTACAATAACCTAACACACACCGCATGAGCAAACAGAAGAATCCTACAACCTGCAATCATAAAGTAACACGAAGGAACCAAACATCTTAGTGGTCCTGTTTTGTTCAATACACACAATATACATGTATTGAATACCACACTGTGGCCCTTAAATGTGTCATATTTAGTCACTCAAGAATTTTGAAAAGAAATAGGAATAGACAAATATATATATAATGCATTGAAATACAACACTGTGGCCCATAAATGTGTCATATTTAGTATATACATAGACAATAGAATCAGAGGGAGAAAGCGAAAGGGAGAGATCAGACAGAATCCTGTAGAGGGTTTCATTATTCATATTTCTGCAAAATCCAGTCTAGGGTTTTGTAAAATCAGGAGCTGGGGACTCAGTCAATTTCTCCCAATGGGTAGCAAAGACTGAATTATTAATCCATGGAAGCCTGTCAGGGTGCCTCCTGGCTAAAAGCTAGAATTAGGCACAGGAAAAGGACAGAAAGCCATCCTAGGTGTGAGGTAGATAGCTCATCTGACTTCTTCACCACTGGGCCAAGAGTTTAGCTCCGCATTCTTTTTTCCTAGGTCCTAAAGGCAAGAAAGTTGGCTGAAGCCAAATGTCAAGATAGCCTGAAAACTTTCCTTTATGTAGCTTCAGATAAGTAAGGGGAAGCTTGTATTACATAGCTATCTCACTCTTCCCAGATGAGAAATATCTTCAAGTACATTTGAAGAAACAACAAATCTAGTTCAGAAATGGACACAGCACCTCAACAGACCTGTCTCAAAATAAGAGATACAAATGGCAATAAATATGAAAATATGTTCAACATCACCATCCACCAGGGAAACGCATATCAATGCCTTAAAGGGATATCACACCTGTCCTTCTCAAGATAGCTAAAATGTTTATCTGCCTGTCTTATGTAAGTAGCTATCTCTCAAGTACTTTGTACCTTCAAGCAAGGAACAATTTTCTTTAACATCACTGAAATCAGGTATTTCCAAATCACAAGAAGAGACAGTACCTTAGAATTCCTTTCTGATTTGCTGTCTTCAGGATCTCTTTGGGAGGTAGACTCCTTATCTACAAATGCAGTAACAGATCAACTAGTGAGAACATTTATTCACATGGAAACAATTTACATAAAGGTGTGTCTCTCTCCACTCATGAATATTGCAATGAAATGAATATTTCAATCAAATAAAATGAATAGTAAGGAAGAATTTCAGAGAGTTGAAGTTGTTTCATATTACAAAAAAAGCCAAAGAAAACCTCAAAATAAATGGATATCCAATTCAGAGCTACTCATTTCCATTCATTGTATTTTAATATAAAAATTTGATAGATATGCACTCACTACGTTTGTTATCTTTGTCCAATCCGTGATCAGAGTCCATTCCATATTTATTAACTGGCTCTAGCGGAGTAACTTGAGTGATGGCAATACATTTTTTACTCTTCTTACCCTCTACACTTGACGTTCCTTCCTACAGAACAACAAAATACAAATTCAACAAATATATCCAATTTCTCAACCCCTCAGCTACTCATTCAGTGAGACAGGATTTACTACGTGTATCGAGTCATAGGCCCAGTCCTTGAAAAATCTAAGCATATAAACAAACAGCAGATTCTACCCCATGTTCAGTTAGAGGTTGACATGGGGAAATAGAACAGAAAAGTATAAATCACTGTATCCATCGTTGAAGTCTATATATAGTTGAAGAATAGGCGGAGAAGTGTATCCTCAATTCAATCTTGGAAGGTCAGCAAATATTGCTTATTTGGGGCTACATTTTGAAACGCAGATCAAATGAAATCAAAAGTAAGTCATGAAGGCATTCTATACAGCACAGATGAGGCAAAATATGGTATAGGCATAAACAAGGCAAATTAGCAGCCCCAGATATGGAGCTACAATGGGAACGTACTACTTGAGTAGAATGGGGTTTAGTGAGGTATGGCAGATTTAAGACCCAAGGACCAAACCAATGGTCATGCTGGAATGTGAATTCTCCCCCACTGGAATGGAAATCTACTCAATAAGCAGCTGAATTACATGATTGCAAAGATTTTTAAGGGCCCATTCTGGCAGGAAATACACAATGTACACAAACGTCTTCAGTTAGGCAATACCAGATTGGATGCACACAGAGAGCTTAGAAACCACATTTTGTCAAAGGAAATAAAAAACTAACACTGAACACAAAACAAAAACTAGGGGGTGGGAGGTTATGGGGGATGGAGACAATCTGAAATATGTTGCATTGAAGGAATGACTTCCTACTGCACTCACCTCCAGCACAGCAAAGGAAACACCCGGTGTCCAAGAGACTGACTGAAGGAAATCTTTGGTAAGGGAGTAAGGACAACTCAAAATGGCAATAGGCTCAGAGAGCCAGCACAGAGAGAGCAAGAACAAAGTTGTGAGGCGATTATGTTTACAATAACCTAACACACACCGCATGAGCAAACAGAAGAATCCTACAACCTGCAATCATAAAGTAACACGAAGGAACCAAACATCTTAGTGGTCCTGTTTTGTTCAATACACACAATATACATGTATTGAATACCACACTGTGGCCCTTAAATGTGTCATATTTAGTCACTCAAGAATTTTGAAAAGAAATAGGAATAGACAAATATATATATAATGCATTGAAATACAACACTGTGGCCCATAAATGTGTCATATTTAGTATATACATAGACAATAGAATCAGAGGGAGAAAGCGAAAGGGAGAGATCAGACAGAATCCTGTAGAGGGTTTCATTATTCATATTTCTGCAAAATCCAGTCTAGGGTTTTGTAAAATCAGGAGCTGGGGACTCAGTCAATTTCTCCCAATGGGTAGCAAAGACTGAATTATTAATCCATGGAAGCCTGTCAGGGTGCCTCCTGGCTAAAAGCTAGAATTAGGCACAGGAAAAGGACAGAAAGCCATCCTAGGTGTGAGGTAGATAGCTCATCTGACTTCTTCACCACTGGGCCAAGAGTTTAGCTCCGCATTCTTTTTTCCTAGGTCCTAAAGGCAAGAAAGTTGGCTGAAGCCAAATGTCAAGATAGCCTGAAAACTTTCCTTTATGTAGCTTCAGATAAGTAAGGGGAAGCTTGTATTACATAGCTATCTCACTCTTCCCAGATGAGAAATATCTTCAAGTACATTTGAAGAAACAACAAATCTAGTTCAGAAATGGACACAGCACCTCAACAGACCTGTCTCAAAATAAGAGATACAAATGGCAATAAATATGAAAATATGTTCAACATCACCATCCACCAGGGAAACGCATATCAATGCCTTAAAGGGATATCACACCTGTCCTTCTCAAGATAGCTAAAATGTTTATCTGCCTGTCTTATGTAAGTAGCTATCTCTCAAGTACTTTGTACCTTCAAGCAAGGAACAATTTTCTTTAACATCACTGAAATCAGGTATTTCCAAATCACAAGAAGAGACAGTACCTTAGAATTCCTTTCTGATTTGCTGTCTTCAGGATCTCTTTGGGAGGTAGACTCCTTATCTACAAATGCAGTAACAGATCAACTAGTGAGAACATTTATTCACATGGAAACAATTTACATAAAGGTGTGTCTCTCTCCACTCATGAATATTGCAATGAAATGAATATTTCAATCAAATAAAATGAATAGTAAGGAAGAATTTCAGAGAGTTGAAGTTGTTTCATATTACAAAAAAAGCCAAAGAAAACCTCAAAATAAATGGATATCCAATTCAGAGCTACTCATTTCCATTCATTGTATTTTAATATAAAAATTTGATAGATATGCACTCACTACGTTTGTTATCTTTGTCCAATCCGTGATCAGAGTCCATTCCATATTTATTAACTGGCTCTAGCGGAGTAACTTGAGTGATGGCAATACATTTTTTACTCTTCTTACCCTCTACACTTGACGTTCCTTCCTACAGAACAACAAAATACAAATTCAACAAATATATCCAATTTCTCAACCCCTCAGCTACTCATTCAGTGAGACAGGATTTACTACGTGTATCGAGTCATAGGCCCAGTCCTTGAAAAATCTAAGCATATAAACAAACAGCAGATTCTACCCCATGTTCAGTTAGAGGTTGACATGGGGAAATAGAACAGAAAAGTATAAATCACTGTATCCATCGTTGAAGTCTATATATAGTTGAAGAATAGGCGGAGAAGTGTATCCTCAATTCAATCTTGGAAGGTCAGCAAA
The DNA here is from genome assembly GCA_949820135.1 of Sylvilagus floridanus. Taxonomy (NCBI): domain Eukaryota; kingdom Metazoa; phylum Chordata; class Mammalia; order Lagomorpha; family Leporidae; genus Sylvilagus; species Sylvilagus floridanus. Next base: position 16,461,202 of record OX463240.1, on the reverse strand, counting down.
TATTGCTTATTTGGGGCTACATTTTGAAACGCAGATCAAATGAAATCAAAAGTAAGTCATGAAGGCATTCTATACAGCACAGATGAGGCAAAATATGGTATAGGCATAAACAAGGCAAATTAGCAGCCCCAGATATGGAGCTACAATGGGAACGTACTACTTGAGTAGAATGGGGTTTAGTGAGGTATGGCAGATTTAAGACCCAAGGACCAAACCAATGGTCATGCTGGAATGTGAATTCTCCCCTACTGGAATGGAAATCTACTCAATAAGCAGCTGAATTACATGATTGCAAAGATTTTTAAGGGCCCATTCTGGCAGGAAATACACAATGTACACAAACGTCTTCAGTTAGGCAATACCAGATTGGATGCACACAGAGAGCTTAGAAACCACATTTTGTCAAAGGAAATAAAAAACTAACACTGAACACAAAACAAAAACTAGGGGGTGGGAGGTTATGGGGGATGGAGACAATCTGAAATATGTTGCATTGAAGGAATGACTTCCTACTGCACTCACCTCCAGCACAGCAAAGGAAACACCCGGTGTCCAAGAGACTGACTGAAGGAAATCTTTGGTAAGGGAGTAAGGACAACTCAAAATGGCAATAGGCTCAGAGAGCCAGCACAGAGAGAGCAAGAACAAAGTTGTGAGGCGATTATGTTTACAATAACCTAACACACACCGCATGAGCAAACAGAAGAATCCTACAACCTGCAATCATAAAGTAACACGAAGGAACGAAACATCTTAGTGGTCCTGTTTTGTTCAATACACACAATATACATGTATTGAATACCACACTGTGGCCCTTAAATGTGTCATATTTAGTCACTCAAGAATTTTGAAAAGAAATAGGAATAGACAAATATATATATAATGCATTGAAATACAACACTGTGGCCCATAAATGTGTCATATTTAGGATATACATAGACAATAGAATCAGAGGGAGAAAGCGAAAGGGAGAGATCAGACAGAATCCTGTAGAGGGTTTCATTATTCATATTTCTGCAAAATCCAGTCTAGGGTTTTGTAAAATCAGGAGCTGGGGACTCAGTCAATTTCTCCCAATGGGTAGCAAAGACTGAATTATTAATCCATGGAAGCCTGTCAGGGTGCCTCCTGGCTAAAAGCTAGAATTAGGCACAGGAAAAGGACAGAAAGCCATCCTAGGTGTGAGGTAGATAGCTCATCTGACTTCTTCACCACTGGGCCAAGAGTTTAGCTCCGCATTCTTTTTTCCTAGGTCCTAAAGGCAAGAAAGTTGGCTGAAGCCAAATGTCAAGATAGCCTGAAAACTTTCCTTTATGTAGCTTCAGATAAGTAAGGGGAAGCTTGTATTACATAGCTATCTCACTCTTCCCAGATGAGAAATATCTTCAAGTACATTTGAAGAAACAACAAATCTAGTTCAGAAATGGACACAGCACCTCAACAGACCTGTCTCAAAATAAGAGATACAAATGGCAATAAATATGAAAATATGTTCAACATCACCATCCACCAGGGAAACGCATATCAATGCCTTAAAGGGATATCACACCTGTCCTTCTCAAGATAGCTAAAATGTTTATCTGCCTGTCTTATGTAAGTAGCTATCTCTCAAGTACTTTGTACCTTCAAGCAAGGAACAATTTTCTTTAACATCACTGAAATCAGGTATTTCCAAATCACAAGAAGAGACAGTACCTTAGAATTCCTTTCTGATTTGCTGTCTTCAGGATCTCTTTGGGAGGTAGACTCCTTATCTACAAATGCAGTAACAGATCAACTAGTGAGAACATTTATTCACATGGAAACAATTTACATAAAGGTGTGTCTCTCTCCACTCATGAATATTGCAATGAAATGAATATTTCAATCAAATAAAATGAATAGTAAGGAAGAATTTCAGAGAGTTGAAGTTGTTTCATATTACAAAAAAAGCCAAAGAAAACCTCAAAATAAATGGATATCCAATTCAGAGCTACTCATTTCCATTCATTGTATTTTAATATAAAAATTTGATAGATATGCACTCACTACGTTTGTTATCTTTGTCCAATCCGTGATCAGAGTCCATTCCATATTTATTAACTGGCTCTAGCGGAGTAACTTGAGTGATGGCAATACATTTTTTACTCTTCTTACCCTCTACACTTGACGTTCCTTCCTACAGAACAACAAAATACAAATTCAACAAATATATCCAATTTCTCAACCCCTCAGCTACTCATTCAGTGAGACAGGATTTACTACGTGTATCGAGTCATAGGCCCAGTCCTTGAAAAATCTAAGCATATAAACAAACAGCAGATTCTACCCCATGTTCAGTTAGAGGTTGACATGGGGAAATAGAACAGAAAAGTATAAATCACTGTATCCATCGTTGAAGTCTATATATAGTTGAAGAATAGGCGGAGAAGTGTATCCTCAATTCAATCTTGGAAGGTCAGCAAATATTGCTTATTTGGGGCTACATTTTGAAACGCAGATCAAATGAAATCAAAAGTAAGTCATGAAGGCATTCTATACAGCACAGATGAGGCAAAATATGGTATAGGCATAAACAAGGCAAATTAGCAGCCCCAGATATGGAGCTACAATGGGAACGTACTACTTGAGTAGAATGGGGTTTAGTGAGGTATGGCAGATTTAAGACCCAAGGACCAAACCAATGGTCATGCTGGAATGTGAATTCTCCCCTACTGGAATGGAAATCTACTCAATAAGCAGCTGAATTACATGATTGCAAAGATTTTTAAGGGCCCATTCTGGCAGGAAATACACAATGTACACAAACGTCTTCAGTTAGGCAATACCAGATTGGATGCACACAGAGAGCTTAGAAACCACATTTTGTCAAAGGAAATAAAAAACTAACACTGAACACAAAACAAAAACTAGGGGGTGGGAGGTTATGGGGGATGGAGACAATCTGAAATATGTTGCATTGAAGGAATGACTTCCTACTGCACTCACCTCCAGCACAGCAAAGGAAACACCCGGTGTCCAAGAGACTGACTGAAGGAAATCTTTGGTAAGGGAGTAAGGACAACTCAAAATGGCAATAGGCTCAGAGAGCCAGCACAGAGAGAGCAAGAACAAAGTTGTGAGGCGATTATGTTTACAATAACCTAACACACACCGCATGAGCAAACAGAAGAATCCTACAACCTGCAATCATAAAGTAACACGAAGGAACGAAACATCTTAGTGGTCCTGTTTTGTTCAATACACACAATATACATGTATTGAATACCACACTGTGGCCCTTAAATGTGTCATATTTAGTCACTCAAGAATTTTGAAAAGAAATAGGAATAGACAAATATATATATAATGCATTGAAATACAACACTGTGGCCCATAAATGTGTCATATTTAGGATATACATAGACAATAGAATCAGAGGGAGAAAGCGAAAGGGAGAGATCAGACAGAATCCTGTAGAGGGTTTCATTATTCATATTTCTGCAAAATCCAGTCTAGGGTTTTGTAAAATCAGGAGCTGGGGACTCAGTCAATTTCTCCCAATGGGTAGCAAAGACTGAATTATTAATCCATGGAAGCCTGTCAGGGTGCCTCCTGGCTAAAAGCTAGAATTAGGCACAGGAAAAGGACAGAAAGCCATCCTAGGTGTGAGGTAGATAGCTCATCTGACTTCTTCACCACTGGGCCAAGAGTTTAGCTCCGCATTCTTTTTTCCTAGGTCCTAAAGGCAAGAAAGTTGGCTGAAGCCAAATGTCAAGATAGCCTGAAAACTTTCCTTTATGTAGCTTCAGATAAGTAAGGGGAAGCTTGTATTACATAGCTATCTCACTCTTCCCAGATGAGAAATATCTTCAAGTACATTTGAAGAAACAACAAATCTAGTTCAGAAATGGACACAGCACCTCAACAGACCTGTCTCAAAATAAGAGATACAAATGGCAATAAATATGAAAATATGTTCAACATCACCATCCACCAGGGAAATGCATATCAATGCCTTAAAGGGATATCACACCTGTCCTTCTCAAGATAGCTAAAATGTTTATCTGCCTGTCTTATGTAAGTAGCTATCTCTCAAGTACTTTGTACCTTCAAGCAAGGAACAATTTTCTTTAACATCACTGAAATCAGGTATTTCCAAATCACAAGAAGAGACAGTACCTTAGAATTCCTTTCTGATTTGCTGTCTTCAGGATCTCTTTGGGAGGTAGACTCCTTATCTACAAATGCAGTAACAGATCAACTAGTGAGAACATTTATTCACATGGAAACAATTTACATAAAGGTGTGTCTCTCTCCACTCATGAATATTGCAATGAAATGAATATTTCAATCAAATAAAATGAATAGTAAGGAAGAATTTCAGAGAGTTGAAGTTGTTTCATATTACAAAAAAAGCCAAAGAAAACCTCAAAATAAATGGATATCCAACTCAGAGCTACTCATTTCCATTCATTGTATTTTAATATAAAAATTTGATAGATATGCACTCACTACGTTTGTTATCTTTGTCCAATCCGTGATCAGAGTCCATCCCATATTTATTAACTGGCTCTAGCGGAGTAACTTGAGTGATGGCAATACATTTTTTACTCTTCTTACCCTCTACACTTGACGTTCCTTCCTACAGAACAACAAAATACAAATTCAACAAATATATCCAATTTCTCAACCCCTCAGCTACTCATTCAGTGAGACAGGATTTACTATGTGTATCGAGTCATAGGCCCAGTCCTTGAAAAATCTAAGCATATAAACAAACAGCAGATTCTACCCCATGTTCAGTTAGAGGTTGACATGGGGAAACAGAACAGAAAAGTATAAATCACTGTATCCATCGTTGAAGTCTATATATAGTTGAAGAATAGGCGGAGAAGTGTATCCTCAATTCAATCTTGGAAGGTCAGCAAATATTGCTTATTTGGGGCTACATTTTGAAACGCAGATCAAATGAAATCAAAAGTAAGTCATGAAGGCATTCTATACAGCACAGATGAGGCAAAATATGGTATAGGCATAAACAAGGCAAATTAGCAGCCCCAGATATGGAGCTACAATGGGAACGTACTACTTGAGTAGAATGGGGTTTAGTGAGGTATGGCAGATTTAAGACCCAAGGACCAAACCAATGGTCATACTGGAATGTGAATTCTCCCCTACTGGAATGGAAATCTACTCAATAAGCAGCTGAATTACATGATTGCAACGATTTTTAAGGGCCCACTCTGGCAGGACATACACAATGTACACAAACGTCTTCAGTTAGGCAATACCAGATTGGATGCACACAGAGAGCTTAGAAACCACATTTTGTCAAAGGAAATAAAAAACTAGCACTGAACACAAAACAAAAACTATGGGGTGGGAGGTTATGGGGGATGGAGACAATCTGAAATATGTTGCATTGAAGGAATGACTTCCTACTGCACTCACCTCCAGCACAGCAAAGGAAACACCCGGTGTCCAAGAGACTGACTGAAGGAAATCTTTGGTAAGGGAGTAAGGACAACTCAAAATGGCAATAGGCTCAGAGAGGAGCCAGCACAGAGAGAGCAAGAACAAAGTTGTGAGGCGATTATGTTTACAATAACCTAACACACACCGCATGAGCAAACAGAAGAATCCTACAACCTGCAATCATAAAGTAACACGAAGGAACAAAACATCTTAGTGGTCCTGTTTTGTTCAATACACATAATATACATGTATTGAATACCACACTGTGGCCCTTAAATGTGTCATATTTAGTCACTCAAGAATTTTGAAAAGAAATAGGAATAGACAAATATATATATATATACATATATATATATATATAATGCATTGAAATACAACACTGTGGCCCATAAATGTGTCATATTTAGTATATACATAGACAATAGAATCAGAGGGAGAAAGCGAAAGGGAGAGATCAGACAGAATCCTGTAGAGGGTTTCATTATTCATATTTCTGCAAAATCCAGTCTAGGGTTTTGTAAAATCAGGAGCTGGGGACTCAGTCAATTTCTCCCAATGGGTAGCAAAGACTGAATTATTAATCCATGGAAGCCTGTCAGGGTGCCTCCTGGCTAAAAGCTAGAATTAGGCACAGGAAAAGGACAGAAAGCCATCCTAGGTGTGAGGTAGATAGCTCATCTGACTTCTTCACCACTGGGCCAAGAGTTTAGCTCCTAATTCTTTTTTCCTAGGTCCTAAAGGCAAGAAAGTTGGCTGAAGCCAAATGTCAAGATAGCCTGAAAACTTTCCTTTATGTAGCTTCAGATAAGTAAGGGGAAGCTTGTATTACATAGCTATCTCACTCTTCCCAGATGAGAAATATCTTCAAGTACATTTGAAGAAACAACAAATCTAGTTCAGAAATGGACACAGCACCTCACAGACCTGTCTCAAAATAAGAGATACAAATGGCAATAAATATGAAAATATGTTCAACATCACCATCCACCAGGGAAATGCATATCAATGCCTTAAAGGGATATCACACCTGTCCTTCTCAAGATAGCTAAAATGTTTATCTGCCTGTCTTATGTAAGTAGCTATCTCTCAAGTACTTTGTACCTTCAAGCAAGGAACAATTTTCTTTAACATCACTGAAATCAGGTATTTCCAAATCACAAGAAGAGACAGTACCTTAGAATTCCTTTCTGATTTGCTGTCTTCAGGATCTCTTTGGGAGGTAGACTCCTTATCTACAAATGCAGTAACAGATCAACTAGTGAGAACATTTATTCACATGGAAACAATTTACATAAAGGTGTGTCTCTCTCCACTCATAAATATTGCAATGAAATGAATATTTCAATCAAATAAAACAAATAGTAAGGATGAATTTCAGAGGGTTGAAGCTGTTTCATATTACAAAAATAGCCAAAGAAAACCCTCAAAATAAATGGATATCCAATTCAGAGCTACTCATTTCCATTCATTGTATTTTCACATTAAGTTTTGAAGGATAGGCACTCACTACCTTTGTCTCCATTGTCCAATCCATGATCATAGTTGAACGCATATTTATTAACTGGCTGTTGTGGTGCAAATGGAGTGATGGTGATATCTTTTAAACCCTTCTTACTCGCCACGGTTGACTTTCCTTCCTACAGGAAGAGAAAATACAAATTCAACAAATACACCCAAGTTCTCAACCCCTCAGCTACTCATTCAGGGAGACAGGATTTACTATATGTATCAGGTCACAGGCACAGTCCTTGCAAAGGTTGAGCATATAAACAAACAGCAGATTCTACCCCATGCTCAGTTAAGCATATACACAAACAGCAGCTTCTACCCCATGTCTTTTCAGTGGAACATATAAACAAAGAGCAGATTCTACCCCATGTCTTTTCAGTGGAACATATAAACAAAGAGCAGATTCTACCCCATGTCTTTTCAGTGGAACATATAAACAAAGAGCAGATTCTACCCCATGTCTTTTCAGTGGAACATATAAACAAAGAGCAGATTCTACCCCATGTTCAGTTAGAGGCAGACCTGGGAAAAGAACAGAAAAGTATAAACCACTGTTTCTTCCGCTGACGTCAATACAGTTGAAGAAAAGGCAGAAAAGAGAATCCTCAATTCAGTCTTGGAAGGTCAGGAAATATTGCTTAATTTCTCACCAAGAGTTAGAATTGGGTACAAAATAGGACAGAAAGCCAAGTCTCAAAAACCTCTCCTTTACGGAGCTTCAGATAAGTAAGGGGAAGCTTGTATTACAAATAGGTATCCCACTCTTTCCCAGATAAGAAATATCGTCAAGAGAATGTGAACAAACAACAAATCTTGTTCAGAAATGGGAACAGCACTTCAACCGACCTGTCTCAAAAGAAGCCTCACAGCTTAAAAAAAAAACATATATCCTAAAGGAAGTCACTGAATGCTATAGTGATCTCTTTGCTTTAACTTGTATGCGTATTTTAGAATTTCCTGGTTTTTTTTTTGTTGTTGTTTTTTTTACATTGGCTACCACAGGTGCTCATTACACCTACGTGGGCATTAAATACTGGCATATTTTATGAATGTAGTATATGGAATGCAAAAAGGCTACACCATCTTTCCAACGTACTGCAGCTAAAAGTGACAGTGCAGCATACTAACATGTGCTATGACTTAAATAAAGTTAGTGACACCACTACGCTGCTTAAAACCGAAGAGCTCTGGACATAGCTTCCTCACTCTCTTGTTGACACAGTAAGAAAAAACATTTTAACTTATGTTACTATTTACATATTTACCAAAAGGATACTCCAGATTCATCAAATTCTGTTTATGAAAACACCACCAAAGTTGTCCTCCCACAAACTTACTACTTCTCAGGTTACACCTTGCTCTAAATGTTACTACTTGCCTATCTCAGCTGCTATTCCAAAGATATTAGGGATGCCCTGAAACACAGTGCATTCCACAACTTGGGGTTTGTGGAAATAACACATTCAATTTTGGTATCTAAAAATCTCATCAGCATGACAAGACATCTATAGATATAATGGAGTCAGATGTCTGGTGTTACACTCTAAAACAATTTTCTTTTTTTTTTGTTGTTGTTGTTGTTGATAAACATAATTTGCAGAGAAAATTTACTTCTTTATATTACCCAGGTCCTATTTATGTGTTTTGAATTATGCTACAATTGTCACACTAAATAAGTCATGTAGAACTGTACAAGACTACTGAAGTAGCAGGGCAATAGGTACAACATAACGCATTACTAATCATTTGATGAAAACAAGGAAATCAGAGAGTATTTGCACACAGATGAAAAAGAAGAGCCACCCCCAGTACTCAGCAGGCCCCTGCCCCAGTGGCTCAGTTGCTGAGAAGGACACCAGCATGCGATATGAAAAACTCCAGGGTTCCATTACCGACCCCTGTGCAGGTACCCAGCTTCCTGCAAACGTGCAATCTGGAGGGAGTCAATGATGTCTCAAGCTCTTGGGTCCCAGACACCCATGAGGGACACCTGGGTGGAGTTTCTAACTCCTGACATGTGCCTCACTTGTGTCTTTACTATCTCTCTTGATAAAGTGGTGGCAGAAAAAACAAGCACTCTTTTCTATATTTTACCATCAATTAATATAACACTCACATATAAAAGTCACAAGAAAACAAGGGACAGTACCTCAGACTTTAAGGAGTATTTTAAAGGCTCATCATCTGGTCTGAAGCCAGGCATACCTATAAAACACAGGGAGAGATGTACTAATGAGAACATTTGTTAACTGTTGCTTTTTTTAAAGATATCTTAATTTATTTGAAAGTCAGAGTTACACCGAGAGGGAGAGAGAGAGAGATACAGAGAGAGAGAAAGAGAAGCAGAGATAGAGAGAGAGAGGTCTTCCATCCACTGGTTCACTCCCTGTTGGCTGCAACAGCAAGAGCTATGCCAATCTGCAACCAGGAGCCAGGAGCTTCTTATGGGTCTCCAGTGTGGGCATGTGGCCATGTGGGCGCAGGGGCCCAAGGTCTCGCATCATCTTCTACTTTCCCAGGCCATAGCAGATACCTGGATGGGAAGTAGAGCAGCTGGCACTTGAACCAGTGCCCATATGAGATGCCAGCACTGCAGGCGGGGCTTTACCCACTACACCACATCGCCAGCCCCAACTGTTGCTTTTAAAAATTTACACATTCAGTTGAGTTCATCAATAATATACTAAAATTAAAGTAACAGCAATAAAGAATTTCAGCTAGAGGGCCAGTTCTGTGGCATAGCAGGTAAAGCCGCAACAATTCAGCACTGGCATGCCACATGGCTACAGGTGCAAGTTCCAGTGGCCCCACTTCTGATCCAGCTCTCTGCTAATGTACCTGGGTAAGCAATACAAGATAGCCTGAGTCTTTGGCCCCTTGCACACACATGGGAGACCCAGATGACGCTTCTGGATCCTGGCTTTGGCCTGACCCAGTCCTGCCCATTGTGGCCATTTGGGGAGTGAACCAGCAGATGCAACACCTCTCTCTGTCTCTCTTGCACATTCTCTCTTTCTCTCTCTCTCACACATACACACACACACTCTGCCTCTATGCCTCTGACTCCACCTCTCCCTCTCTGTATCTCTTTCTGATAAAAACAAATTTAAAAAAAAAGAATTTCTGCTTGTTCAATCAGCACTTTAACCAGGGTGATCTGGACATATAAACAAACAGCAAAAGAAAAATCATCAAAATAATGGAAATCATTTCAGTTGAGACATTAGTACTTAAACAGTGTTTCATTGGTAGATACTAACCAACAGTTTTGTCTTCTGGCACTCCAGCAATACCAGATAATGTGTCCTTTGCATGCTCTTGTGAACTTAGACTGACAGCCACATCCTTTTCAGTGACTCCACTTGATGGCATTGATGCTTTTCTCTACAGAAAGAATTAATACCACAAATTCAGGAAACATTCACTCACCTGCTCAGCCAAACAGGAAGATGTCTGCTGTGCTTGGGAAGCAATAGGCGCGCTCAAACAATGAGCTAAATATAAGGAAAGAAGACAGATTCTATCCTGTAGACTAGGGGCAAATTGACCTATGTCGAACAAAGAACAGAAAGCCAGAATTCCTCATTTTCAACTGTTGCAGTCAGTAAATCACAATGAGGGGAGAATGGCAGAATCTCCAGCATGACTTTGAAAACTCGGGAAAGGCTGTAGGGTTAGGAACACATTGAGTAAGGCAGAGAAAATGCACGGGCAAAACATGATGGGCCTTTTCAACAGAGCAGTGTGAACACAAGGAGGAGGCAAATATGGCAAAGGAGGGTTCATGAAGGAAAGAAGTAAAATGGCCAGCATATTATTGAAACTGACAGAGACAGGTGCAGCATGTATCCAAGACCAAACCATGAATGCATATGGCATGCTGGAATCGGAGCTCTGCAGCAATGGGCTACATTTTTCTCATTCACCATTTTGTCAATGCAGAAGAATATTTATAGTTATGCTAATACTAACATATCTATCACAAATATGTTGAATTCATTAAATTTTCCAACATAGCCTATGTTTATTAAGACACCATTTAAACAGGCTTTATTTTCCCAAAAGAAAAATGAATTATTACTCATGTTTTCCTTAGTGCTGAAACGTCATTACTTTCTGATCCATAATGGCATTTCGATTCATTATGCTTTTATTTGGAATTCTAAGCACATTGAAATGGCAGTCCAAATATTTCTCTTAAAATCTCATTAAGATAAACAGGTGGCATTAGATATCACAAAATAATATTATTCACATTGGTGGAGATAAAATAAACTTTTAATTTTTAAGATATAGCTAGCTTCGAAACCAAAACTGATGCCTTATATCTCTCAGGCCTACTTTATTATTGTCAACACTTAACTACACCAATGGAGTCACACACATGTGAAGATCTTCTCTAACGTGGCAGTGCACTGTTTACAATGCATTACTAACTCTAGGATGGAAATAAATCATAAAGGGCAGACGTGAGAAAGGAAACTCAAACCTTCCTCTTTGTAGTCACTTGCCACAGTGGCTCAGATGCTAAGCGGGATAACAGCATACAATATTTCAGGGTTCCTTTACTGATTCCTGCTTCTCCACCTCGCATCTTACTGATGCATACACAAGGAAGAAACAGCTAGTGACTGAAGCTGTTGTGCGCCTGGCACCCATGGGAGGCCTGGGTTTAGTTTCTGACTCCTTTCACCTGGAATAGGCCTGGCAGACATCTGGCCGGTATACTGTCTGTGTGTGTGTGTGTGTGTGTGTGTGTGTGTCTGCACACACATCGTTCTTATCTTTCTCTCTGCCTTTGAAATGATTTTTAAAAGGCAACAAAGGAGCAACTACACCTTTACCCATCTTAGCATCAATTAATGCTCACATTTCAAAGTCACGAGAAAATAAAAGGCAAGAGCGCAGATTTGGAAGTGGATTCCAGACATTCATCTTCTGATCTGGAGGTAGCCACTGGATTTACAAAACATAATCACAGCCCCTTGAATGAGAACATGTATTTCTATGAAGTTTATAGGTAAATCCACAATCTACCACCATTCAGGAATATTGCAATAAAATGACAGTAGTGGCAATAAAGTGCAGAATGTTGAAACTATTGTAATAGGGAAATACTTAGCATATACATAAAGCTAAAGAAAATGCAAAAGGAAATGAATATCATAATGGGACCTACACTTCCCAGTTTAAACAGCAGCAATGATACCGTGATTCATCAAAATATACTGACCTCTTTGGCTATCCTTGCCCAACTATATGATAGGAAATAATCCAGAATATCTCCTTCTGGGACACCTCCAGTGGCAGCACGAACTTCACCCTTTCCACTTGATGTTTCTTCCTATGCCAAAAATAAATAAATTAACTAATAATTAAATACTAAAGCAAAACAAGCAATCCAGAAACTCAGCAAACATTCAGTGGCTCAATCACTAACATACAATTTAATCTGCTTGTCCATTCTAGGCACATTTCCTACAGAAAGATAAATATATAAACAGAGGTATTTTCTATGCTATGTTAAGTGGGAACAGATACATAGGAAAACAAAGAAGGGAAGCATATAATTCACCACTTCTAGCACTGAGTAACAAAAAATAAGCTACAGTAAAGGCTGACTTCAAACAAAGCCACATCGCAGGCACTGTGGCTCATTAGTCTAATCCTTCACCTTGTGGCACTGGCAAACCGGGTTCTAGTCCCGGTCATGGCCCTGGATTCTGTCTTGGTTGGCCCTCTTCCAGGCCAGCCTCTGCTGTGGCCAGGGAGTGTAGTGGAGGATGGCTCAAGTCCTTGGGCCCTGCACCCATGGGAGACCAGGATAAGCACCTGGCTCCTGCCATTGCATCAGCGAGGTACGCTGGCCGCAGCGCCCCAGCCGCGGCGGCCATTGGAGGGTGAACCAAGGGCAAAGAAAGATCTTTCTCTCTGTCTCTCTCTCTCACTGTCCACGTTGCCTGTCAAAAACAACAACAAAAAACAAACAAACAAACAAACAAACAAAAACAGATTTCAGCATTTAAAAAACTCAATACAAAATGGATCAAGGAACTAAACTTAATACCTGAAGGTTCAAGGTACTACAGGAAAACCTAAGAGAAATGCTGTGAGGCACTGGCCTAGGCAAATACTTTTTGGATAAGACTCTCAAAGCTCTGGTGCTAAAAACAGACAGACAGGACTGAATCAAGCTAAGAAGAGTCTGCCTATCAAAGGAAGCTGTGCATCTCATTTATCTTCTATTAATTCATTTTCAGAAGGTATAAAGAGCTCAGGAAACTTAACAACAATGAAGCAAACGGTCTCAGGAAGAAACAGGTGCAGGAAAGAACAGGTAATTTTCAAAGGATGAAATACAAATGGTCAACAGACACATGAAAAGGTGCTCAGGGACATGCTAATAAACAGCACAATGAGGTATCACTTCTCTCCAGTAAGAACAGCTGTTAGCCAAAAGCAAAGAATAACAAAAGCTGCTCAAGTAGTGTAGCCAAATTCAGAAGTGGCAGGAACACAAATCGGTATAGCCGTTATGGAAAACAGCACAGAGATCCTGTAGAAAACGAAAAATGGATCTACCATGTGACCCAGTTCTCCAACACTCAGGAATGCATCCTAAGAAAGCGAAACAGCACATGAGACTGGTACCTGCACTCCCATGTTAATAGTAGCACAAGTCACAGTAGTAAAGGGATGCAGTCAGCCTTTGAGCTCCATCAACTAATGATTGGACAATGTTACATGATGAAGTATTACTCAGCCATAAACTATGAATTACTGATATTTGGAGCAAAACATGGAACTGGAGATCATTATTCTCAGTGAGGTAAGCCACCCAGAAACACAAATACCACATTTTCATTTATTTGGAAAATAAATTTATAGAGAGCACAAAGTTGTGTGGCTATCATATGATCTGATATATACTTAGAAATATTGTGACACTGGATTATTGTATTACACAACAATATATTCCTCTTTCCTCACATATTGTTCATGAATTCCTCATTAGGTAACATTATTATCCATTTTCAAGAAAAGAGTGCATACATGTAAACCTGTAATATATACGTAGGATGTGACTGTGGCAAAATGTAAAAAAAAAAAACACCGTTAAATCTTAAAGCTAAAAAAATGTATAAAAACAGTCAAAGGCTGAAGAAACACACACCACTTTTATGTCTTAATTTCATTGAAACCTTGTATGGACAAGTACCTCAGAATCCCATGGTGATTCTTCAGCTTCATCACTTATTCTGGAGATAGGCACTGCAACTAAAACATGTAGTAAGCGATCGACTAAGGAGAATATTTATGAAATGTACAGACACACACAATTCATCTCTCTCTCCACTCATAAATAACTGGATAAGCCAAAGGTAATACTGAGAAGGTGCTTTAGAGGATTGAGCGGTTTTAGGGAAAATGTCCGAAGTATTAAAACAAAACAAAACAAAACTCCCAAAACAAAGGTAACATAAAATGGATGTAGGATTTCATTTAACACAACGTTGATGCTTCAGTTAGCACTAACGTTGAAAAAAAGAACATGTATACACTCAACGACTGCTTCTACCACCCCAGGGGATCAGTCTCTACTAACTTGCATGCCTAGAAATTGGTTAAGTGGGGCAATACCTTCTTCCCTCTTTAGAGGTTCTGCAGAGGATTCCTCCTATAGAAAAAAAGGAGCCACAAATTTAGCACACATACACATTCAATTACTCAAATGCTCACTAAGACAAACATTTACTGTGTCTATCAAATCATAGGCACCGCCTAACAAAGACAGGCATGTAAACAGAGGCACACTCTACTCTAGGCTTCCATTGGGGGATATATACATATAGAGGAAAACAATGAAAAGGAAATTAAGATTCACTGATTCTACTACTGACGTGATAAATGAAGAAGTTACAGAAGAAGCTGGAGTTACAGAAGCTTCAGTTCAGCCGTGACAATTTACAAAACAGTACAAGGCCACAGCCACATATTTAAAGTACACAAAGTATAGGGGGATTGTGTGTAGGGTCTTCTAAGAGAGGCTGCAGGAACAGAATGATGAGATAGAAAACAACAAGACAAATGAGGCTAAGAAAGTAAGAAGGTAACATTACAATACATTGCTTGGGACTGGGATAGAGTTACTGTAGAGAATCAGGGTCAAGCTGCAACTGGCATGTGGTAGGCTACAATCTGAACACTTTTCTGTACAAGACTCCATAGAATCATGGCTGAATACTCTAGTCATGAATATAATGTAGAAAGCCCAATGGGCAGAATGTTCAGATGCATGCAATGCATTCTCTGAAGCATTTCTCAGATTTGAGAGCCTCAGGAGACTTAGCAGTCACATCTAGAAGAAGACTTATGGTACAGGAGCAGAAAAAAACACACTCTAGGAAATGATGGCTTGTCAAAAAGATAAATGAATACAATAAGCTAAAATTGGATAAGCATGGACTAAACCCTGATATTTTAGAAGTGAAAAAAAGGAGCCAACTATAATGAGGTTCTCATTGAAAATGACAGTTATCAATCATTTTATCAAGGATCTCAACTGTAACACTTTTTCTATGTAGTTCTGTCATGTTACTGTGACATGCAGTTTTAAATTTCAGAAAAGACTTATGTCAATGAAACCTGTTGGAGATACTGAAATAGGAGATGGTGAAACAAACATCTAAACGTTGTCAAGGTTACACGTGCCAATGAGATGCCAGAGTACTGAAGAATCCTTGTCTGTACCACGATGATTTTAGATACATATCCAAAACAATTCAGCATTAAGTTCAACCTGGTTTTCTTGTTTTTTCGTTAATTACATTTTTGAGCCTTCAAAACTAAAAGTACATAATAAGAAAAGGGAAGAGGGGTTCTAGATAGATCCATAGACACTCACCTAGACCTAGAAATAGAAATAGTCATAGACGTAGACATCTAGTGTAGACACAGTTATAGACATAGACATCACCAAAAGTATAAACATAGACGACAGAATCAGAGGGAGAGAGCGAAAGGGAGAGATCAGACAGAATCCTGTAGAGGGTTTCATTATTCATATTTCTGCAAAATCCAGTCTAGGGTTTTGTAAAATCAGGAGCTGGGGACTCAGTCAATTTCTCCCAATGGGTAGCAAAGACTGAATTATTAATCCATGGAAGCCTGTCACGGTGCCTCCTGGCTGAAAGTTAGAATTAGGCACAGGAAAAGGACAGAAAGCCATCCTAGGTGTGAGGTAGATAGCTCATCTGACTTCTTCACCACTGGGCCAAGAGTTTAGCTCCGCATTCTTTTTTCCTAGGTCCTAAAGGCAAGAAAGTTGGCTGAAGTGAGTGTCTAGGTAGCCCCCAAATCTCGCCTTCATGTAACTTCAGACATGGGTAAAGAGAAGCTTATACTACATAGGTGTGAACTCTTTCCCAGATCAGAAATATCTTCAGCCAGTATTTCCCAGATGAGAAATATCTTCAAGTACATTCGAAGAAACAACAAATCTAGCTCAGAAATGGGCAAAGCACTTCAACAGACATGTCTGAAAAGAGATACAATGGCAACAAACATGAAAAATTGATCAACATCAACACCCTCCTAGGAAAAACCAATCAATGCCTTAATGAGATATCACCCCTGTAACTCTCAGGATGGCTCAAAGTCAAAAGAAGTAACAAGAACTAGCAAGGATGTGCAGTAAGGTGGACACCTGTACATTGTTGGTGGAAATGTCAATTAGTCCTGCTATTGTCTACAGAAGTATGGAGATTCTTTAAGAACTAGTAATAGAAATGCCATATGATCTAGCAATCCCACCTCTGCGTATACACCTAAAGACAGGAAGGTACTGTATTGAGGATATCTGTGCACCACCATATCATAGCTGCAGTGTTCACTAAAGGCAAAAGAGGAAACCAAAGTCCCCTTTTGAAGATGAATGGATAGAGAAAATGTGGCTCATGTAAACAGTGTAAGAGTATTCAGTCATTTAAAAGAATGAAATTCTGGCATTTGCACCAAAATGAATGCCACTGGATGTAGGGGGAAAGAAGCTGGACACAGAAAAACAAATATCTCATGTTTTCCCTTAAAAGGGGCAGCTTAAATCGAAAAATGAAAAAAAACAAAAAAAAAAAACCCAAAAAGACAAAAAGCTTGTGTATTTCAATACTGCTGCAAGTGTCATCTTTATAAACGTTATTTTATAATGTTGTCAAGCTCGTGGTTAAGAATATTATGCTACTATAGTTTCAGTGATCTGGGATTACTTTGAAATTTATTGCAGATAAGTGAAATAGTCCTTTTTCCATTTCATTATTGTCTTTGGCCTTGCCTATATTCCTGCTATACTAGGTCTTTGTTTGCTTTTTACTTGTTGAACCAAATGTTTACAGGAGCCATGGAATGTAATGTAGATCAAGGACATAAACTCAAAGCCAAGGAGAGGAGGGGGGGGGGGGAAGTGAGAGGAAGCAGGGTGGGAGGCACAGAAGGAGAGGGATGGAGGACAAAGGCATATCATTATACTCTTAGAATTCCATGAGCTCTATGGAGCCTAATAAACACTAAAAAGATAGAGAGAGACTCCAGAAGATATGGATACCATAGTTATCATTGTAATTGTGAAGTCTATTCGTCTTCACAGCTTCTACAAAACAGATGATAATATTAAATGATTGCAAAACAAACTGCCCTACTATGCCTACCCTGTTCTTTCCCAGGTGGTAAGAGCAGAATGATAAATGCTATGTCTTTCTGTCTTATGTAAGTGTCTGCCTCCTAAGTAACTTTGTTTCTTCAATCAAACACCAGCTTTGTTTTAACATCACTGAAATCAGGTATTTCCAAATCACAAGAAGAGACAGTACCTTAGAATTCCTTTCTGATTTGCTGTCTTCAGGATCTCTTTGGGAGGTAGACTCCTTATCTACAAATGCAGTAACAGATCAACTAGTGAGAACATTTATTCACACGGAAACAATTTACATAAAGGTGTGTCTCTCTCCACTCATGAATATTGCAATGAAATGAATATTTCAATCAAATAAAATGAATAGTAAGGATGAATTTCAGAGAGGGCTGAAGCTGTTTCAGGAAGAAGTCGGTTATATTTTTAAAAAAGCCAAAGAAAACCCTCAAAATAAATGGATATCCAATTCAGAGCTACTCATTTCCGTTCATTGTATTTTAATATTAAAATTTTGATAGACATGCACTCACTACGTTTGTTATCTTTGTCCAATCCGTGATCAGAGTCCATCCCATATTTATTAACTGGCTCTAGCGGAGCAACTTGAGTGATGGCAATACATTTTTTAATCTTCTTACCCACTACAGTTGACGTTCCTTCCTACAGAACAACAAAATACAAATTCAACAAATATATCCAATTTCTCAACCCCTCAGCTACTCATTCAGTGAGACAGGATGTACTATGTGTATCGAGGCATAGGCCCAGTCCTTGAAAAATCTAAGCATGTAAACAAACAGCAGATTCTACCCCATGTTCAGTTAGAGGTTGACATGGGGAAATAGAACAGAAAAGTATAAATCACTGTATCCATCGTTGAAGTCTATATATAGTTGAAGAATAGGCGGAGAAGTGTATCCTCAATTCAATCTTGGAAGGTCAGCAAATATTGCTTATTTGGGGCTACATTTTGAAACGCAGATCAAATGAAATCAAAAGTAAGTCATGAAGGCATTCTATACAGCACAGATGAGGCAAAATATGGTATAGGCATAAACAAGGCAAATTAGCAGCCCCAGATATGGAGCTACAATGGGAACGTACTACTTGAGTAGAATGGGGTTTAGTGAGGTATGGCAGATTTAAGACCCAAGGACCAAACCAATGGTCATGCTGGAATGTGAATTCTCCCCCACTGGAATGGAAATCTACTCAATAAGCAGCTGAATTACATGACTGCAAAGATTTTTAAGGGCCCACTCTGGCAGGACATACACAATGTACACAAACGTCTTCAGTTAGGCAATACCAGATTGGATGCACACAGAGAACTTAGAAACCAC
Organism: Sylvilagus floridanus; assembly: GCA_949820135.1. NCBI lineage: Eukaryota > Metazoa > Chordata > Mammalia > Lagomorpha > Leporidae > Sylvilagus > Sylvilagus floridanus. Next base: position 16,442,227 of record OX463240.1, on the reverse strand, counting down.
ATTTTGTCAAAGGAAAAACAAACAAACAAACAAACACTGAACACAAAACAAAACCTAGAGGGTGGGAGGTTATGGGGGATGGAGACAATCTGAAATATGTTGCATTGAAGGAATGACTTCCTACTGCACTCACCTCCAGCACAGCAAAGGAAACACCCGGTGTCCAAGAGACTGACTGAAGGAAATCTTTGGTAAGGGAGTAAGGACAACTCAAAATGGCAATAGGCTCAGAGAGCCAGCACAGAGAGAGCAAGAACAAAGTTGTGAGGCGATTATGTTTACAATAACCTAACACACACCGCATGAGCAAACAGAAGAATCCTACAACCTGCAATCATAAAGTAACACGAAGGAACCAAACATCTTAGTGGTCCTGTTTTGTTCAATACACATAATATACATGTATTGAATACCACACTGTGGCCCTTAAATGTGTCATATTTAGTCACTCAAGAATTTTGAAAAGAAATGGGAATAGACAATATATAGTCATATATATATATATATATAATGCATTGAAATACAACACTGTGGCCCATAAATGTGTCATATTTAGGATATACATAGACAATAGAATCAGAGGGAGAGAGCGAAAGGGAGAGATCAGACAGAATCCTGTAGAGGGTTTCATTATTCATATTTCTGCAAAATCCAGTCTAGGGTTTTGTAAAATCAGGAGCTGGGGACTCAGTCAATTTCTCCCAATGGGTAGCAAAGACTGAATTATTAATCCATGGAAGCCTGTCACGGTGCCTCCTGGCTGAAAGTTAGAATTAGGCACAGGAAAAGGACAGAAAGCCATCCTAGGTGTGAGGTAGATAGCTCATCTGACTTCTTCACCACTGGGCCAAGAGTTTAGCTCCGCATTCTTTTTTCCTAGGTCCTAAAGGCAAGAAAGTTGGCTGAAGTGAGTGTCTAGATAGCCCCCAAATCTCGCCTTCATGTAACTTCAGACATGGGTAAAGAGAAGCTTATACTACATAGGTGTGAACTCTTTCCCAGATCAGAAATATCTTCAGCCAGTATTTCCCAGATGAGAAATATCTTCAAGTACATTCGAAGAAACAACAAATCTAGTTCAGAAATGGGCAAAGCACTTCAACAGACATGTCTGAAAAGAGATACAATGGCAACAAACATGAAAAATTGATCAACATCAACACCCTCCTAGGAAAAACCAATCAATGCCTTAATGAGATATCACCCCTGTAACTCTCAGGATGGCTCAAAGTCAAAAGAAGTAACAAGAACTAGCAAGGATGTGCAGTAAGGTGGACACCTGTACATTGTTGGTGGAAATGTCAATTAGTCCTGCTATTGTCTACAGAAGTATGGAGATTCTTTAAGAACTAGTAATAGAAATGCCATATGATCTAGCAATCCCACCTCTGCGTATACACCTAAAGACAGGAAGGTACTGTATTGAGGATAGCTGTGCACCACCATATCATAGCTGCAGTGTTCACTAAAGGCAAAAGAGGAAACCAAAGTCCCCTTTTGAAGATGAATGGATAGAGAAAATGTGGCTCATGTAAACAGTGTAAGAGTATTCAGTCATTTAAAAGAATGAAATTCTGGCATTTGCACCAAAATGAATGCCACTGGATGTAGGGGGAAAGAAGCTGGACACAGAAAAACAAATATCTCATGTTTTCCCTTAAAAGGGGCAGCTTAAATCGAAAAATGAAAAAAAACAAAAACAAAACCCAAAAAGACAAAAAGCTTGTGTATTTCAATACTGCTGCAAGTGTCATCTTTATAAACGTTATTTTATAATGTTGTCAAGCTCGTGGTTAAGAATATTATGCTACTATAGTTTCAGTGATCTGGGATTACTTTGAAATTTATTGCAGATAAGTGAAATAGTCCTTTTTCCATTTCATTATTGTCTTTGGCCTTGCCTATATTCCTGCTATACTAGGTCTTTGTTTGCTTTTTACTTGTTGAACCAAATGTTTACAGGAGCCATGGAATGTAATGTAGATCAAGGACATAAACTCAAAGCCAAGGAGAGGAGAGAGTGGGGGAAAGTGAGAGGAAGCAGGGTGGGAGGCACAGAAGGAGAGGGATGGAGGACAAAGGCATATCATTATACTCTTAGAATTCCATGAGCTCTATGGAGCCTAATAAACACTAAAAAGATAGAGAGAGACTCCAGAAGATATGGATACCATAGTTATCATTGTAATTGTGAAGTCTATTCGTCTTCACAGCTTCTACAAAACAGATGATAATATTAAATGATTGCAAAACAAACTGCCCTACTATGCCTACCCTGTTCTTTCCCAGGTGGTAAGAGCAGAATGATAAATGCTATGTCTTTCTGTCTTATGTAAGTGTCTGCCTCCTAAGTAACTTTGTTTCTTCAATCAAACACCAGCTTTGTTTTAACATCACTGAAATCAGGTATTTCCAAATCACAAGAAGAGACAGTACCTTAGAATTCCTTTCTGATTTGCTGTCTTCAGGATCTCTTTGGGAGGTAGACTCCTTATCTACAAATGCAGTAACAGATCAACTAGTGAGAACATTTATTCACATGGAAACAATTTACATAAAGGTGTGTCTCTCTCCACTCATGAATATTGCAATGAAATGAATATTTCAATCAAATAAAATGAATAGTAAGGATGAATTTCAGAGAGGGCTGAAGCTGTTTCAGGAAGAAGTCGGTTATATTTTTTAAAAAGCCAAAGAAAACCCTCAAAATAAATGGATATCCAATTCAGAGCTACTCATTTCAGTTCATTGTATTTTAATATTAAAATTTTGATAGACATGCACTCACTACGTTTGTTATCTTTGTCCAATCCGTGATCAGAGTCCATCCCATATTTATTAACTGGCTCTAGCGGAGCAATTTGAGTGATGCCAAAACATTTTTTAATCTTCTTACCCACTACAGTTGACGTTCCTTCCTACAGAACAACAAAATACAAATTCAACAAATATATCCAATTTCTCAACCCCTCAGCTACTCATTCAGTGAGACAGGATGTACTATGTGTATCGAGTCATAGGCCCAGTCCTTGAAAAATCTAAGCATGTAAACAAACAGCAGATTCTACCCCATGTTCAGTTAGAGGTTGACATGGGGAAATAGAACAGAAAAGTATAAATCACTGTATCCATCGTTGAAGTCTATATATAGTTGAAGAATAGGCGGAGAAGTGTATCCTCAATTCAATCTTGGAAGGTCAGCAAATATTGCTTATTTGGGGCTACATTTTGAAACGCAGATCAAATGAAATCAAAAGTAAGTCATGAAGGCATTCTATACAGCACAGATGAGGCAAAATATGGTATAGGCATAAACAAGGCAAATTAGCAGCCCCAGATATGGAGCTACAATGGGAACGTACTACTTGAGTAGAATGGGGTTTAGTGAGGTATGGCAGATTTAAGACCCAAGGACCAAACCAATGGTCATGCTGGAATGTGAATTCTCCCCCACTGGAATGGAAATCTACTCAATAAGCAGCTGAATTACATGACTGCAAAGATTTTTAAGGGCCCACTCTGGCAGGAAATACACAATGTACACAAACGTCTTCAGTTAGGCAATACCAGATTGGATGCACACAGAGAACTTAGAAACCACATTTTGTCAAAGGAAAAACAAACAAACAAACAAACACTGAACACAAAACAAAACCTAGAGGGTGGGAGGTTATGGGGGATGGAGACAATCTGAAATATGTTGCATTGAAGGAATGACTTCCTACTGCACTCACCTCCAGCACAGCAAAGGAAACACCCGGTGTCCAAGAGACTGACTGAAGGAAATCTTTGGTAAGGGAGTAAGGACAACTCAAAATGGCAATAGGCTCAGAGAGCCAGCACAGAGAGAGCAAGAACAAAGTTGTGAGGCGATTATGTTTACAATAACCTAACACACACCGCATGAGCAAACAGAAGAATCCTACAACCTGCAATCATAAAGTAACACGAAGGAACCAAACATCTTAGTGGTCCTGTTTTGTTCAATACACATAATATACATGTATTGAATACCACACTGTGGCCCTTAAATGTGTCATATTTAGTCACTCAAGAATTTTGAAAAGAAATGGGAATAGACAATATATAGTCATATATATATATATATATATATAATGCATTGAAATACAACACTGTGGCCCATAAATGTGTCATATTTAGGATATACATAGACAATAGAATCAGAGGGAGAGAGCGAAAGGGAGAGATCAGACAGAATCCTGTAGAGGGTTTCATTATTCATATTTCTGCAAAATCCAGTCTAGGGTTTTGTAAAATCAGGAGCTGGGGACTCAGTCAATTTCTCCCAATGGGTAGCAAAGACTGAATTATTAATCCATGGAAGCCTGTCACGGTGCCTCCTGGCTGAAAGTTAGAATTAGGCACAGGAAAAGGACAGAAAGCCATCCTAGGTGTGAGGTAGATAGCTCATCTGACTTCTTCACCACTGGGCCAAGAGTTTAGCTCCGCATTCTTTTTTCCTAGGTCCTAAAGGCAAGAAAGTTGGCTGAAGTGAGTGTCTAGATAGCCCCCAAATCTCGCCTTCATGTAACTTCAGACATGGGTAAAGAGAAGCTTATACTACATAGGTGTGAACTCTTTCCCAGATCAGAAATATCTTCAGCCAGTATTTCCCAGATGAGAAATATCTTCAAGTACATTCGAAGAAACAACAAATCTAGTTCAGAAATGGGCAAAGCACTTCAACAGACATGTCTGAAAAGAGATACAATGGCAACAAACATGAAAAATTGATCAACATCAACACCCTCCTAGGAAAAACCAATCAATGCCTTAATGAGATATCACCCCTGTAACTCTCAGGATGGCTCAAAGTCAAAAGAAGTAACAAGAACTAGCAAGGATGTGCAGTAAGGTGGACACCTGTACATTGTTGGTGGAAATGTCAATTAGTCCTGCTATTGTCTACAGAAGTATGGAGATTCTTTAAGAACTAGTAATAGAAATGCCATATGATCTAGCAATCCCACCTCTGCGTATACACCTAAAGACAGGAAGGTACTGTATTGAGGATATCTGTGCACCACCATATCATAGCTGCAGTGTTCACTAAAGGCAAAAGAGGAAACCAAAGTCCCCTTTTGAAGATGAATGGATAGAGAAAATGTGGCTCATGTAAACAGTGTAAGAGTATTCAGTCATTTAAAAGAATGAAATTCTGGCATTTGCACCAAAATGAATGCCACTGGATGTAGGGGGAAAGAAGCTGGACACAGAAAAACAAATATCTCATGTTTTCCCTTAAAAGGGGCAGCTTAAATCGAAAAATGAAAAAAAACAAAAAAAAAACCCAAAAAGACAAAAAGCTTGTGTATTTCAATACTGCTGCAAGTGTCATCTTTATAAACGTTATTTTATAATGTTGTCAAGCTCGTGGTTAAGAATATTATGCTACTATAGTTTCAGTGATCTGGGATTACTTTGAAATTTATTGCAGATAAGTGAAATAGTCCTTTTTCCATTTCATTATTGTCTTTGGCCTTGCCTATATTCCTGCTATACTAGGTCTTTGTGTGCTTTTTACTTGTTGAACCAAATGTTTACAGGAGCCATGGAATGTAATGTAGATCAAGGACATAAACTCAAAGCCAAGGAGAGGAGGGGGGGGGGGGAAGTGAGAGGAAGCAGGGTGGGAGGCACAGAAGGAGAGGGATGGAGGACAAAGGCATATCATTATACTCTTAGAATTCCATGAGCTCTATGGAGCCTAATAAACACTAAAAAGATAGAGAGAGACTCCAGAAGATATGGATACCATAGTTATCATTGTAATTGTGAAGTCTATTCGTCTTCACAGCTTCTACAAAACAGATGATAATATTAAATGATTGCAAAACAAACTGCCCTACTATGCCTACCCTGTTCTTTCCCAGGTGGTAAGAGCAGAATGATAAATGCTATGTCTTTCTGTCTTATGTAAGTGTCTGCCTCCTAAGTAACTTTGTTTCTTCAATCAAACACCAGCTTTGTTTTAACATCACTGAAATCAGGTATTTCCAAATCACAAGAAGAGACAGTACCTTAGAATTCCTTTCTGATTTGCTGTCTTCAGGATCTCTTTGGGAGGTAGACTCCTTATCTACAAATGCAGTAACAGATCAACTAGTGAGAACATTTATTCACACGGAAACAATTTACATAAAGGTGTGTCTCTCTCCACTCATGAATATTGCAATGAAATGAATATTTCAATCAAATAAAATGAATAGTAAGGATGAATTTCAGAGAGGGCTGAAGCTGTTTCAGGAAGAAGTCGGTTATATTTTTAAAAAAGCCAAAGAAAACCCTCAAAATAAATGGATATCCAATTCAGAGCTACTCATTTCTGTTCATTGTATTTTAATATTAAAATTTTGATAGACATGCACTCACTACGTTTGTTATCTTTGTCCAATCCGTGATCAGAGTCCATCCCATATTTATTAACTGGCTCTAGCGGAGCAACTTGAGTGATGCCAAAACATTTTTTACTCTTCTTACCCACTACAGTTGACGTTCCTTCCTACAGAACAACAAAATACAAATTCAACAAATATATCCAATTTCTCAACCCCTCAGCTACTCATTCAGTGAGACAGGATGTACTATGTGTATCGAGTCATAGGCCCAGTCCTTGAAAAATCTAAGCATGTAAACAAACAGCAGATTCTACCCCATGTTCAGTTAGAGGTTGACATGGGGAAATAGAACAGAAAAGTATAAATCACTGTATCCATCGTTGAAGTCTATATATAGTTGAAGAATAGGCGGAGAAGTGTATCCTCAATTCAATCTTGGAAGGTCAGCAAATATTGCTTATTTGGGGCTACATTTTGAAACGCAGATCAAATGAAATCAAAAGTAAGTCATGAAGGCATTCTATACAGCACAGATGAGGCAAAATATGGTATAGGCATAAACAAGGCAAATTAGCAGCCCCAGATATGGAGTTACCATGGGAACGTACTACTTGAGTAGAATGGGGTTTAGTGAGGTATGGCAGATTTAAGACCCAAGGACCAAACCAATGGTCATGCTGGAATGTGAATTCTCCCCCACTGGAATGGAAATCTACTCAATAAGCAGCTGAATTACATGACTGCAAAGATTTTTAAGGGCCCACTCTGGCAGGAAATACACAATGTACACAAACGTCTTCAGTTAGGCAATACCAGATTGGATGCACACAGAGAACTTAGAAACCACATTTTGTCAAAGGAAAAACAAACAAACAAACAAACACTGAACACAAAACAAAACCTAGAGGGTGGGAGGTTATGGGGGATGGAGACAATCTGAAATATGTTGCATTGAAGGAATGACTTCCTACTGCACTCACCTCCAGCACAGCAAAGGAAACACCCGGTGTCCAAGAGACTGACTGAAGGAAATCTTTGGTAAGGGAGTAAGGACAACTCAAAATGGCAATAGGCTCAGAGAGCCAGCACAGAGAGAGCAAGAACAAAGTTGTGAGGCGATTATGTTTACAATAACCTAACACACACCGCATGAGCAAACAGAAGAATCCTACAACCTGCAATCATAAAGTAACACGAAGGAACCAAACATCTTAGTGGTCCTGTTTTGTTCAATACACATAATATACATGTATTGAATACCACACTGTGGCCCTTAACTGTGTCATATTTAGTCACTCAAGAATTTTGAAAAGAAATGGGAATAGACAATATATAGTCATATATATATATATATATAATGCATTGAAATACAACACTGTGGCCCATAAATGTGTCATATTTAGGATATACATAGACAATAGAATCAGAGGGAGAGAGCGAAAGGGAGAGATCAGACAGAATCCTGTAGAGGGTTTCATTATTCATATTTCTGCAAAATCCAGTCTAGGGTTTTGTAAAATCAGGAGCTGGGGACTCAGTCAATTTCTCCCAATGGGTAGCAAAGACTGAATTATTAATCCATGGAAGCCTGTCACGGTGCCTCCTGGCTGAAAGTTAGAATTAGGCACAGGAAAAGGACAGAAAGCCATCCTAGGTGTGAGGTAGATAGCTCATCTGACTTCTTCACCACTGGGCCAAGAGTTTAGCTCCGCATTCTTTTTTCCTAGGTCCTAAAGGCAAGAAAGTTGGCTGAAGTGAGTGTCTAGGTAGCCCCCAAATCTCGCCTTCATGTAACTTCAGACATGGGTAAAGAGAAGCTTATACTACATAGGTGTGAACTCTTTCCCAGATCAGAAATATCTTCAGCCAGTATTTCCCAGATGAGAAATATCTTCAAGTACATTCGAAGAAACAACAAATCTAGTTCAGAAATGGGCAAAGCACTTCAACAGACATGTCTGAAAAGAGATACAATGGCAACAAACATGAAAAATTGATCAACATCAACACCCTCCTAGGAAAAACCAATCAATGCCTTAATGAGATATCACCCCTGTAACTCTCAGGATGGCTCAAAGTCAAAAGAAGTAACAAGAACTAGCAAGGATGTGCAGTAAGGTGGACACCTGTACATTGTTGGTGGAAATGTCAATTAGTCCTGCTATTGTCTACAGAAGTATGGAGATTCTTTAAGAACTAGTAATAGAAATGCCATATGATCTAGCAATCCCACCTCTGCGTATACACCTAAAGACAGGAAGGTACTGTATTGAGGATATCTGTGCACCACCATATCATAGCTGCAGTGTTCACTAAAGGCAAAAGAGGAAACCAAAGTCCCCTTTTGAAGATGAATGGATAGAGAAAATGTGGCTCATGTAAACAGTGTAAGAGTATTCAGTCATTTAAAAGAATGAAATTCTGGCATTTGCACCAAAATGAATGCCACTGGATGTAGGGGGAAAGAAGCTGGACACAGAAAAACAAATATCTCATGTTTTCCCTTAAAAGGGGCAGCTTAAATCGAAAAATGAAAAAAAACAAAAACAAAACCCAAAAAGACAAAAAGCTTGTGTATTTCAATACTGCTGCAAGTGTCATCTTTATAAACGTTATTTTATAATGTTGTCAAGCTCGTGGTTAAGAATATTATGCTACTATAGTTTCAGTGATCTGGGATTACTTTGAAATTTATTGCAGATAAGTGAAATAGTCCTTTTTCCATTTCATTATTGTCTTTGGCCTTGCCTATATTCCTGCTATACTAGGTCTTTGTTTGCTTTTTACTTGTTGAACCAAATGTTTACAGGAGCCATGGAATGTAATGTAGATCAAGGACATAAACTCAAAGCCAAGGAGAGGAGAGAGTGGGGGAAAGTGAGAGGAAGCAGGGTGGGAGGCACAGAAGGAGAGGGATGGAGGACAAAGGCATATCATTATACTCTTAGAATTCCATGAGCTCTATGGAGCCTAATAAACACTAAAAAGATAGAGAGAGACTCCAGAAGATATGGATACCATAGTTATCATTGTAATTGTGAAGTCTATTCGTCTTCACAGCTTCTACAAAACAGATGATAATATTAAATGATTGCAAAACAAACTGCCCTACTATGCCTACCCTGTTCTTTCCCAGGTGGTAAGAGCAGAATGATAAATGCTATGTCTTTCTGTCTTATGTAAGTGTCTGCCTCCTAAGTAACTTTGTTTCTTCAATCAAACACCAGCTTTGTTTTAACATCACTGAAATCAGGTATTTCCAAATCACAAGAAGAGACAGTACCTTAGAATTCCTTTCTGATTTGCTGTCTTCAGGATCTCTTTGGGAGGTAGACTCCTTATCTACAAATGCAGTAACAGATCAACTAGTGAGAACATTTATTCACACGGAAACAATTTACATAAAGGTGTGTCTCTCTCCACTCATGAATATTGCAATGAAATGAATATTTCAATCAAATAAAATGAATAGTAAGGATGAATTTCAGAGAGGGCTGAAGCTGTTTCAGGAAGAAGTCGGTTATATTTTTAAAAAAGCCAAAGAAAACCCTCAAAATAAATGGATATCCAATTCAGAGCTACTCATTTCTGTTCATTGTATTTTAATATTAAAATTTTGATAGACATGCACTCACTACGTTTGTTATCTTTGTCCAATCCGTGATCAGAGTCCATCCCATATTTATTAACTGGCTCTAGCGGAGCAACTTGAGTGATGCCAAAACATTTTTTACTCTTCTTACCCACTACAGTTGACGTTCCTTCCTACAGAACAACAAAATACAAATTCAACAAATATATCCAATTTCTCAACCCCTCAGCTACTCATTCAGTGAGACAGGATGTACTATGTGTATCGAGGCATAGGCCCAGTCCTTGAAAAATCTAAGCATGTAAACAAACAGCAGATTCTACCCCATGTTCAGTTAGAGGTTGACATGGGGAAATAGAACAGAAAAGTATAAATCACTGTATCCATCGTTGAAGTCTATATATAGTTGAAGAATAGGCGGAGAAGTGTATCCTCAATTCAATCTTGGAAGGTCAGCAAATATTGCTTATTTGGGGCTACATTTTGAAACGCAGATCAAATGAAATCAAAAGTAAGTCATGAAGGCATTCTATACAGCACAGATGAGGCAAAATATGGTATAGGCATAAACAAGGCAAATTAGCAGCCCCAGATATGGAGTTACCATGGGAACGTACTACTTGAGTAGAATGGGGTTTAGTGAGGTATGGCAGATTTAAGACCCAAGGACCAAACCAATGGTCATGCTGGAATGTGAATTCTCCCCCACTGGAATGGAAATCTACTCAATAAGCAGCTGAATTACATGACTGCAAAGATTTTTAAGGGCCCACTCTGGCAGGACATACACAATGTACACAAACGTCTTCAGTTAGGCAATACCAGATTGGATGCACACAGAGAACTTAGAAACCACATTTTGTCAAAGGAAAAACAAACAAACAAACAAACACTGAACACAAAACAAAACCTAGAGGGTGGGAGGTTATGGGGGATGGAGACAATCTGAAATATGTTGCATTGAAGGAATGACTTCCTACTGCACTCACCTCCAGCACAGCAAAGGAAACACCCGGTGTCCAAGAGACTGACTGAAGGAAATCTTTGGTAAGGGAGTAAGGACAACTCAAAATGGCAATAGGCTCAGAGAGCCAGCACAGAGAGAGCAAGAACAAAGTTGTGAGGCGATTATGTTTACAATAACCTAACACACACCGCATGAGCAAACAGAAGAATCCTACAACCTGCAATCATAAAGTAACACGAAGGAACCAAACATCTTAGTGGTCCTGTTTTGTTCAATACACATAATATACATGTATTGAATACCACACTGTGGCCCTTAAATGTGTCATATTTAGTCACTCAAGAATTTTGAAAAGAAATGGGAATAGACAATATATAGTCATATATATATATATATAATGCATTGAAATACAACACTGTGGCCCATAAATGTGTCATATTTAGGATATACATAGACAATAGAATCAGAGGGAGAGAGCGAAAGGGAGAGATCAGACAGAATCCTGTAGAGGGTTTCATTATTCATATTTCTGCAAAATCCAGTCTAGGGTTTTGTAAAATCAGGAGCTGGGGACTCAGTCAATTTCTCCCAATGGGTAGCAAAGACTGAATTATTAATCCATGGAAGCCTGTCACGGTGCCTCCTGGCTGAAAGTTAGAATTAGGCACAGGAAAAGGACAGAAAGCCATCCTAGGTGTGAGGTAGATAGCTCATCTGACTTCTTCACCACTGGGCCAAGAGTTTAGCTCCGCATTCTTTTTTCCTAGGTCCTAAAGGCAAGAAAGTTGGCTGAAGTGAGTGTCTAGGTAGCCCCCAAATCTCGCCTTCATGTAACTTCAGACATGGGTAAAGAGAAGCTTATACTACATAGGTGTGAACTCTTTCCCAGATCAGAAATATCTTCAGCCAGTATTTCCCAGATGAGAAATATCTTCAAGTACATTCGAAGAAACAACAAATCTAGTTCAGAAATGGGCAAAGCACTTCAACAGACATGTCTGAAAAGAGATACAATGGCAACAAACATGAAAAATTGATCAACATCAACACCCTCCTAGGAAAAACCAATCAATGCCTTAATGAGATATCACCCCTGTAACTCTCAGGATGGCTCAAAGTCAAAAGAAGTAACAAGAACTAGCAAGGATGTGCAGTAAGGTGGACACCTGTACATTGTTGGTGGAAATGTCAATTAGTCCTGCTATTGTCTACAGAAGTATGGAGATTCTTTAAGAACTAGTAATAGAAATGCCATATGATCTAGCAATCCCACCTCTGCGTATACACCTAAAGACAGGAAGGTACTGTATTGAGGATATCTGTGCACCACCATATCATAGCTGCAGTGTTCACTAAAGGCAAAAGAGGAAACCAAAGTCCCCTTTTGAAGATGAATGGATAGAGAAAATGTGGCTCATGTAAACAGTGTAAGAGTATTCAGTCATTTAAAAGAATGAAATTCTGGCATTTGCACCAAAATGAATGCCACTGGATGTAGGGGGAAAGAAGCTGGACACAGAAAAACAAATATCTCATGTTTTCCCTTAAAAGGGGCAGCTTAAATCGAAAAATGAAAAAAAAACAAAAAAAAAAACCCAAAAAGACAAAAAGCTTGTGTATTTCAATACTGCTGCAAGTGTCATCTTTATAAACGTTATTTTATAATGTTGTCAAGCTCGTGGTTAAGAATATTATGCTACTATAGTTTCAGTGATCTGGGATTACTTTGAAATTTATTGCAGATAAGTGAAATAGTCCTTTTTCCATTTCATTATTGTCTTTGGCCTTGCCTATATTCCTGCTATACTAGGTCTTTGTTTGCTTTTTACTTGTTGAACCAAATGTTTACAGGAGCCATGGAATGTAATGTAGATCAAGGACATAAACTCAAAGCCAAGGAGAGGAGAGAGTGGGGGAAAGTGAGAGGAAGCAGGGTGGGAGGCACAGAAGGAGAGGGATGGAGGACAAAGGCATATCATTATACTCTTAGAATTCCATGAGCTCTATGGAGCCTAATAAACACTAAAAAGATAGAGAGAGACTCCAGAAGATATGGATACCATAGTTATCATTGTAATTGTGAAGTCTATTCGTCTTCACAGCTTCTACAAAACAGATGATAATATTAAATGATTGCAAAACAAACTGCCCTACTATGCCTACCCTGTTCTTTCCCAGGTGGTAAGAGCAGAATGATAAATGCTATGTCTTTCTGTCTTATGTAAGTGTCTGCCTCCTAAGTAACTTTGTTTCTTCAATCAAACACCAGCTTTGTTTTAACATCACTGAAATCAGGTATTTCCAAATCACAAGAAGAGACAGTACCTTAGAATTCCTTTCTGATTTGCTGTCTTCAGGATCTCTTTGGGAGGTAGACTCCTTATCTACAAATGCAGTAACAGATCAACTAGTGAGAACATTTATTCACATGGAAACAATTTACATAAAGGTGTGTCTCTCTCCACTCATGAATATTGCAATGAAATGAATATTTCAATCAAATAAAATGAATAGTAAGGATGAATTTCAGAGAGGGCTGAAGCTGTTTCAGGAAGAAGTCGGTTATATTTTTAAAAAAGCCAAAGAAAACCCTCAAAATAAATGGATATCCAATTCAGAGCTACTCATTTCCGTTCATTGTATTTTAATATTAAAATTTTGATAGACATGCACTCACTACGTTTGTTATCTTTGTCCAATCCGTGATCAGAGTCCATCCCATATTTATTAACTGGCTCTAGCGGAGCAACTTGAGTGATGCCAAAACATTTTTTACTCTTCTTACCCACTACAGTTGACGTTCCTTCCTACAGAACAACAAAATACAAATTCAACAAATATATCCAATTTCTCAACCCCTCAGCTACTCATTCAGTGAGACAGGATGTACTATGTGTATCGAGGCATAGGCCCAGTCCTTGAAAAATCTAAGCATGTAAACAAACAGCAGATTCTACCCCATGTTCAGTTAGAGGTTGACATGGGGAAATAGAACAGAAAAGTATAAATCACTGTATCCATCGTTGAAGTCTATATATAGTTGAAGAATAGGCGGAGAAGTGTATCCTCAATTCAATCTTGGAAGGTCAGCAAATATTGCTTATTTGGGGCTACATTTTGAAACGCAGATCAAATGAAATCAAAAGTAAGTCATGAAGGCATTCTATACAGCACAGATGAGGCAAAATATGGTATAGGCATAAACAAGGCAAATTAGCAGCCCCAGATATGGAGTTACCATGGGAACGTACTACTTGAGTAGAATGGGGTTTAGTGAGGTATGGCAGATTTAAGACCCAAGGACCAAACCAATGGTCATGCTGGAATGTGAATTCTCCCCCACTGGAATGGAAATCTACTCAATAAGCAGCTGAATTACATGACTGCAAAGATTTTTAAGGGCCCACTCTGGCAGGACATACACAATGTACACAAACGTCTTCAGTTAGGCAATACCAGATTGGATGCACACAGAGAACTTAGAAACCACATTTTGTCAAAGGAAAAACAAACAAACAAACAAACACTGAACACAAAACAAAACCTAGAGGGTGGGAGGTTATGGGGGATGGAGACAATCTGAAATATGTTGCATTGAAGGAATGACTTCCTACTGCACTCACCTCCAGCACAGCAAAGGAAACACCCGGTGTCCAAGAGACTGACTGAAGGAAATCTTTGGTAAGGGAGTAAGGACAACTCAAAATGGCAATAGGCTCAGAGAGCCAGCACAGAGAGAGCAAGAACAAAGTTGTGAGGCGATTATGTTTACAATAACCTAACACACACCGCATGAGCAAACAGAAGAATCCTACAACCTGCAATCATAAAGTAACACGAAGGAACCAAACATCTTAGTGGTCCTGTTTTGTTCAATACACATAATATACATGTATTGAATACCACACTGTGGCCCTTAAATGTGTCATATTTAGTCACTCAAGAATTTTGAAAAGAAATGGGAATAGACAATATATAGTCATATATATATATATATAATGCATTGAAATACAACACTGTGGCCCATAAATGTGTCATATTTAGGATATACATAGACAATAGAATCAGAGGGAGAGAGCGAAAGGGAGAGATCAGACAGAATCCTGTAGAGGGTTTCATTATTCATATTTCTGCAAAATCCAGTCTAGGGTTTTGTAAAATCAGGAGCTGGGGACTCAGTCAATTTCTCCCAATGGGTAGCAAAGACTGAATTATTAATCCATGGAAGCCTGTCACGGTGCCTCCTGGCTGAAAGTTAGAATTAGGCACAGGAAAAGGACAGAAAGCCATCCTAGGTGTGAGGTAGATAGCTCATCTGACTTCTTCACCACTGGGCCAAGAGTTTAGCTCCGCATTCTTTTTTCCTAGGTCCTAAAGGCAAGAAAGTTGGCTGAAGTGAGTGTCTAGGTAGCCCCCAAATCTCGCCTTCATGTAACTTCAGACATGGGTAAAGAGAAGCTTATACTACATAGGTGTGAACTCTTTCCCAGATCAGAAATATCTTCAGCCAGTATTTCCCAGATGAGAAATATCTTCAAGTACATTCGAAGAAACAACAAATCTAGTTCAGAAATGGGCAAAGCACTTCAACAGACATGTCTGAAAAGAGATACAATGGCAACAAACATGAAAAATTGATCAACATCAACACCCTCCTAGGAAAAACCAATCAATGCCTTAATGAGATATCACCCCTGTAACTCTCAGGATGGCTCAAAGTCAAAAGAAGTAACAAGAACTAGCAAGGATGTGCAGTAAGGTGGACACCTGTACATTGTTGGTGGAAATGTCAATTAGTCCTGCTATTGTCTACAGAAGTATGGAGATTCTTTAAGAACTAGTAATAGAAATGCCATATGATCTAGCAATCCCACCTCTGCGTATACACCTAAAGACAGGAAGGTACTGTATTGAGGATATCCGTGCACCACCATATCATAGCTGCAGTGTTCACTAAAGGCAAAAGAGGAAACCAAAGTCCCCTTTTGAAGATGAATGGATAGAGAAAATGTGGCTCATGTAAACAGTGTAAGAGTATTCAGTCATTTAAAAGAATGAAATTCTGGCATTTGCACCAAAATGAATGCCACTGGATGTAGGGGGAAAGAAGCTGGACACAGAAAAACAAATATCTCATGTTTTCCCTTAAAAGGGGCAGCTTAAATCGAAAAATGAAAAAAAACAAAAAAAAAAAAACCCAAAAAGACAAAAAGCTTGTGTATTTCAATACTGCTGCAAGTGTCATCTTTATAAACGTTATTTTATAATGTTGTCAAGCTCGTGGTTAAGAATATTATGCTACTATAGTTTCAGTGATCTGGGATTACTTTGAAATTTATTGCAGATAAGTGAAATAGTCCTTTTTCCATTTCATTATTGTCTTTGGCCTTGCCTATATTCCTGCTATACTAGGTCTTTGTTTGCTTTTTACTTGTTGAACCAAATGTTTACAGGAGCCATGGAATGTAATGTAGATCAAGGACATAAACTCAAAGCCAAGGAGAGGAGAGAGTGGGGGAAAGTGAGAGGAAGCAGGGTGGGAGGCACAGAAGGAGAGGGATGGAGGACAAAGGCATATCATTATACTCTTAGAATTCCATGAGCTCTATGGAGCCTAATAAACACTAAAAAGATAGAGAGAGACTCCAGAAGATATGGATACCATAGTTATCATTGTAATTGTGAAGTCTATTCGTCTTCACAGCTTCTACAAAACAGATGATAATATTAAATGATTGCAAAACAAACTGCCCTACTATGCCTACCCTGTTCTTTCCCAGGTGGTAAGAGCAGAATGATAAATGCTATGTCTTTCTGTCTTATGTAAGTGTCTGCCTCCTAAGTAACTTTGTTTCTTCAATCAAACACCAGCTTTGTTTTAACATCACTGAAATCAGGTATTTCCAAATCACAAGAAGAGACAGTACCTTAGAATTCCTTTCTGATTTGCTGTCTTCAGGATCTCTTTGGGAGGTAGACTCCTTATCTACAAATGCAGTAACAGATCAACTAGTGAGAACATTTATTCACATGGAAACAATTTACATAAAGGTGTGTCTCTCTCCACTCATGAATATTGCAATGAAATGAATATTTCAATCAAATAAAATGAATAGTAAGGATGAATTTCAGAGAGGGCTGAAGCTGTTTCAGGAAGAAGTCGGTTATATTTTTAAAAAAGCCAAAGAAAACCCTCAAAATAAATGGATATCCAATTCAGAGCTACTCATTTCCGTTCATTGTATTTTAATATTAAAATTTTGATAGACATGCACTCACTACGTTTGTTATCTTTGTCCAATCCGTGATCAGAGTCCATCCCATATTTATTAACTGGCTCTAGCGGAGCAACTTGAGTGATGCCAAAACATTTTTTAATCTTCTTACCCACTACAGTTGACGTTCCTTCCTACAGAACAACAAAATACAAATTCAACAAATATATCCAATTTCTCAACCCCTCAGCTACTCATTCAGTGAGACAGGATGTACTATGTGTATCGAGGCATAGGCCCAGTCCTTGAAAAATCTAAGCATGTAAACAAACAGCAGATTCTACCCCATGTTCAGTTAGAGGTTGACATGGGGAAATAGAACAGAAAAGTATAAATCACTGTATCCATCGTTGAAGTCTATATATAGTTGAAGAATAGGCGGAGAAGTGTATCCTCAATTCAATCTTGGAAGGTCAGCAAATATTGCTTATTTGGGGCTACATTTTGAAACGCAGATCAAATGAAATCAAAAGTTAAGTCATGAAGGCATTCTATACAGCACAGATGAGGCAAAATATGGTATAGGCATAAACAAGGCAAATTAGCAGCCCCAGATATGGAGCTACAATGGGAACGTACTACTTGAGTAGAATGGGGTTTAGTGAGGTATGGCAGATTTAAGACCCAAGGACCAAACCAATGGTCATGCTGGAATGTGAATTCTCCCCCACTGGAATGGAAATCTACTCAATAAGCAGCTGAATTACATGACTGCAAAGATTTTTAAGGGCCCACTCTGGCAGGACATACACAATGTACACAAACGTCTTCAGTTAGGCAATACCAGATTGGATGCACACAGAGAACTTAGAAACCACATTTTGTCAAAGGAAAAACAAACAAACAAACAAACACTGAACACAAAACAAAACCTAGAGGGTGGGAGGTTATGGGGGATGGAGACAATCTGAAATATGTTGCATTGAAGGAATGACTTCCTACTGCACTCACCTCCAGCACAGCAAAGGAAACACCCAGTGTCCAAGAGACTGACTGAAGGAAATCTTTGGTAAGGGAGTAAGGACAACTCAAAATGGCAATAGGCTCAGAGAGCCAGCACAGAGAGAGCAAGAACAAAGTTGTGAGGCGATTATGTTTACAATAACCTAACACACACCGCATGAGCAAACAGAAGAATCCTACAACCTGCAATCATAAAGTAACACGAAGGAACCAAACATCTTAGTGGTCCTGTTTTGTTCAATACACATAATATACATGTATTGAATACCACACTGTGGCCCTTAACTGTGTCATATTTAGTCACTCAAGAATTTTGAAAAGAAATGGGAATAGACAATATATAGTCATATATATATATATATATAATGCATTGAAATACAACACTGTGGCCCATAAATGTGTCATATTTAGGATATACATAGACAATAGAATCAGAGGGAGAGAGCGAAAGGGAGAGATCAGACAGAATCCTGTAGAGGGTTTCATTATTCATATTTCTGCAAAATCCAGTCTAGGGTTTTGTAAAATCAGGAGCTGGGGACTCAGTCAATTTCTCCCAATGGGTAGCAAAGACTGAATTATTAATCCATGGAAGCCTGTCACGGTGCCTCCTGGCTGAAAGTTAGAATTAGGCACAGGAAAAGGACAGAAAGCCATCCTAGGTGTGAGGTAGATAGCTCATCTGACTTCTTCACCACTGGGCCAAGAGTTTAGCTCCGCATTCTTTTTTCCTAGGTCCTAAAGGCAAGAAAGTTGGCTGAAGTGAGTGTCTAGGTAGCCCCCAAATCTCGCCTTCATGTAACTTCAGACATGGGTAAAGAGAAGCTTATACTACATAGGTGTGAACTCTTTCCCAGATCAGAAATATCTTCAGCCAGTATTTCCCAGATGAGAAATATCTTCAAGTACATTCGAAGAAACAACAAATCTAGCTCAGAAATGGGCAAAGCACTTCAACAGACATGTCTGAAAAGAGATACAATGGCAACAAACATGAAAAATTGATCAACATCAACACCCTCCTAGGAAAAACCAATCAATGCCTTAATGAGATATCACCCCTGTAACTCTCAGGATGGCTCAAAGTCAAAAGAAGTAACAAGAACTAGCAAGGATGTGCAGTAAGGTGGACACCTGTACATTGTTGGTGGAAATGTCAATTAGTCCTGCTATTGTCTACAGAAGTATGGAGATTCTTTAAGAACTAGTAATAGAAATGCCATATGATCTAGCAATCCCACCTCTGCGTATACACCTAAAGACAGGAAGGTACTGTATTGAGGATATCTGTGCACCACCATATCATAGCTGCAGTGTTCACTAAAGGCAAAAGAGGAAACCAAAGTCCCCTTTTGAAGATGAATGGATAGAGAAAATGTGGCTCATGTAAACAGTGTAAGAGTATTCAGTCATTTAAAAGAATGAAATTCTGGCATTTGCACCAAAATGAATGCCACTGGATGTAGGGGGAAAGAAGCTGGACACAGAAAAACAAATATCTCATGTTTTCCCTTAAAAGGGGCAGCTTAAATCGAAAAATGAAAAAAAACAAAAAAAAAACCCAAAAAGACAAAAAGCTTGTGTATTTCAATACTGCTGCAAGTGTCATCTTTATAAACGTTATTTTATAATGTTGTCAAGCTCGTGGTTAAGAATATTATGCTACTATAGTTTCAGTGATCTGGGATTACTTTGAAATTTATTGCAGATAAGTGAAATAGTCCTTTTTCCATTTCATTATTGTCTTTGGCCTTGCCTATATTCCTGCTATACTAGGTCTTTGTGTGCTTTTTACTTGTTGAACCAAATGTTTACAGGAGCCATGGAATGTAATGTAGATCAAGGACATAAACTCAAAGCCAAGGAGAGGAGGGGGGGGGGGAAGTGAGAGGAAGCAGGGTGGGAGGCACAGAAGGAGAGGGATGGAGGACAAAGGCATATCATTATACTCTTAGAATTCCATGAGCTCTATGGAGCCTAATAAACACTAAAAAGATAGAGAGAGACTCCAGAAGATATGGATACCATAGTTATCATTGTAATTGTGAAGTCTATTCGTCTTCACAGCTTCTACAAAACAGATGATAATATTAAATGATTGCAAAACAAACTGCCCTACTATGCCTACCCTGTTCTTTCCCAGGTGGTAAGAGCAGAATGATAAATGCTATGTCTTTCTGTCTTATGTAAGTGTCTGCCTCCTAAGTAACTTTGTTTCTTCAATCAAACACCAGCTTTGTTTTAACATCACTGAAATCAGGTATTTCCAAATCACAAGAAGAGACAGTACCTTAGAATTCCTTTCTGATTTGCTGTCTTCAGGATCTCTTTGGGAGGTAGACTCCTTATCTACAAATGCAGTAACAGATCAACTAGTGAGAACATTTATTCACATGGAAACAATTTACATAAAGGTGTGTCTCTCTCCACTCATGAATATTGCAATGAAATGAATATTTCAATCAAATAAAATGAATAGTAAGGATGAATTTCAGAGAGGGCTGAAGCTGTTTCAGGAAGAAGTCGGTTATATTTTTAAAAAAGCCAAAGAAAACCCTCAAAATAAATGGATATCCAATTCAGAGCTACTCATTTCCGTTCATTGTATTTTAATATTAAAATTTTGATAGACATGCACTCACTACGTTTGTTATCTTTGTCCAATCCGTGATCAGAGTCCATCCCATATTTATTAACTGGCTCTAGCGGAGCAACTTGAGTGATGCCAAAACATTTTTTAATCTTCTTACCCACTACAGTTGACGTTCCTTCCTACAGAACAACAAAATACAAATTCAACAAATATATCCAATTTCTCAACCCCTCAGCTACTCATTCAGTGAGACAGGATGTACTATGTGTATCGAGGCATAGGCCCAGTCCTTGAAAAATCTAAGCATGTAAACAAACAGCAGATTCTACCCCATGTTCAGTTAGAGGTTGACATGGGGAAATAGAACAGAAAAGTATAAATCACTGTATCCATCGTTGAAGTCTATATATAGTTGAAGAATAGGCGGAGAAGTGTATCCTCAATTCAATCTTGGAAGGTCAGCAAATATTGCTTATTTGGGGCTACATTTTGAAACGCAGATCAAATGAAATCAAAAGTAAGTCATGAAGGCATTCTATACAGCACAGATGAGGCAAAATATGGTATAGGCATAAACAAGGCAAATTAGCAGCCCCAGATATGGAGCTACAATGGGAACGTACTACTTGAGTAGAATGGGGTTTAGTGAGGTATGGCAGATTTAAGACCCAAGGACCAAACCAATGGTCATGCTGGAATGTGAATTCGCCCCCACTGGAATGGAAATCTACTCAATAAGCAGCTGAATTACATGACTGCAAAGATTTTTAAGGGCCCACTCTGGCAGGACATACACAATGTACACAAACGTCTTCAGTTAGGCAATACCAGATTGGATGCACACAGAGAACTTAGAAACCACATTTTGTCAAAGGAAAAACAAACAAACAAACAAACACTGAACACAAAACAAAACCTAGAGGGTGGGAGGTTATGGGGGATGGAGACAATCTGAAATATGTTGCATTGAAGGAATGACTTCCTACTGCACTCACCTCCAGCACAGCAAAGGAAACACCCGGTGTCCAAGAGACTGACTGAAGGAAATCTTTGGTAAGGGAGTAAGGACAACTCAAAATGGCAATAGGCTCAGAGAGCCAGCACAGAGAGAGCAAGAACAAAGTTGTGAGGCGATTATGTTTACAATAACCTAACACACACCGCATGAGCAAACAGAAGAATCCTACAACCTGCAATCATAAAGTAACACGAAGGAACCAAACATCTTAGTGGTCCTGTTTTGTTCAATACACATAATATACATGTATTGAATACCACACTGTGGCCCTTAACTGTGTCATATTTAGTCACTCAAGAATTTTGAAAAGAAATGGGAATAGACAATATATAGTCATATATATATATATATATATATATAATGCATTGAAATACAACACTGTGGCCCATAAATGTGTCATATTTAGGATATACATAGACAATAGAATCAGAGGGAGAGAGCGAAAGGGAGAGATCAGACAGAATCCTGTAGAGGGTTTCATTATTCATATTTCTGCAAAATCCAGTCTAGGGTTTTGTAAAATCAGGAGCTGGGGACTCAGTCAATTTCTCCCAATGGGTAGCAAAGACTGAATTATTAATCCATGGAAGCCTGTCACGGTGCCTCCTGGCTGAAAGTTAGAATTAGGCACAGGAAAAGGACAGAAAGCCATCCTAGGTGTGAGGTAGATAGCTCATCTGACTTCTTCACCACTGGGCCAAGAGTTTAGCTCCGCATTCTTTTTTCCTAGGTCCTAAAGGCAAGAAAGTTGGCTGAAGTGAGTGTCTAGGTAGCCCCCAAATCTCGCCTTCATGTAACTTCAGACATGGGTAAAGAGAAGCTTATACTACATAGGTGTGAACTCTTTCCCAGATCAGAAATATCTTCAGCCAGTATTTCCCAGATGAGAAATATCTTCAAGTACATTCGAAGAAACAACAAATCTAGCTCAGAAATGGGCAAAGCACTTCAACAGACATGTCTGAAAAGAGATACAATGGCAACAAACATGAAAAATTGATCAACATCAACACCCTCCTAGGAAAAACCAATCAATGCCTTAATGAGATATCACCCCTGTAACTCTCAGGATGGCTCAAAGTCAAAAGAAGTAACAAGAACTAGCAAGGATGTGCAGTAAGGTGGACACCTGTACATTGTTGGTGGAAATGTCAATTAGTCCTGCTATTGTCTACAGAAGTATGGAGATTCTTTAAGAACTAGTAATAGAAATGCCATATGATCTAGCAATCCCACCTCTGCGTATACACCTAAAGACAGGAAGGTACTGTATTGAGGATATCTGTGCACCACCATATCATAGCTGCAGTGTTCACTAAAGGCAAAAGAGGAAACCAAAGTCCCCTTTTGAAGATGAATGGATAGAGAAAATGTGGCTCATGTAAACAGTGTAAGAGTATTCAGTCATTTAAAAGAATGAAATTCTGGCATTTGCACCAAAATGAATGCCACTGGATGTAGGGGGAAAGAAGCTGGACACAGAAAAACAAATATCTCATGTTTTCCCTTAAAAGGGGCAGCTTAAATCGAAAAATGAAAAAAAACAAAAAAAAAAACCCAAAAAGACAAAAAGCTTGTGTATTTCAATACTGCTGCAAGTGTCATCTTTATAAACGTTATTTTATAATGTTGTCAAGCTCGTGGTTAAGAATATTATGCTACTATAGTTTCAGTGATCTGGGATTACTTTGAAATTTATTGCAGATAAGTGAAATAGTCCTTTTTCCATTTCATTATTGTCTTTGGCCTTGCCTATATTCCTGCTATACTAGGTCTTTGTTTGCTTTTTACTTGTTGAACCAAATGTTTACAGGAGCCATGGAATGTAATGTAGATCAAGGACATAAACTCAAAGCCAAGGAGAGGAGAGAGTGGGGGAAAGTGAGAGGAAGCAGGGTGGGAGGCACAGAAGGAGAGGGATGGAGGACAAAGGCATATCATTATACTCTTAGAATTCCATGAGCTCTATGGAGCCTAATAAACACTAAAAAGATAGAGAGAGACTCCAGAAGATATGGATACCATAGTTATCATTGTAATTGTGAAGTCTATTCGTCTTCACAGCTTCTACAAAACAGATGATAATATTAAATGATTGCAAAACAAACTGCCCTACTATGCCTACCCTGTTCTTTCCCAGGTGGTAAGAGCAGAATGATAAATGCTATGTCTTTCTGTCTTATGTAAGTGTCTGCCTCCTAAGTAACTTTGTTTCTTCAATCAAACACCAGCTTTGTTTTAACATCACTGAAATCAGGTATTTCCAAATCACAAGAAGAGACAGTACCTTAGAATTCCTTTCTGATTTGCTGTCTTCAGGATCTCTTTGGGAGGTAGACTCCTTATCTACAAATGCAGTAACAGATCAACTAGTGAGAACATTTATTCACACGGAAACAATTTACATAAAGGTGTGTCTCTCTCCACTCATGAATATTGCAATGAAATGAATATTTCAATCAAATAAAATGAATAGTAAGGATGAATTTCAGAGAGGGCTGAAGCTGTTTCAGGAAGAAGTCGGTTATATTTTTAAAAAAGCCAAAGAAAACCCTCAAAATAAATGGATATCCAATTCAGAGCTACTCATTTCCGTTCATTGTATTTTAATATTAAAATTTTGATAGACATGCACTCACTACGTTTGTTATCTTTGTCCAATCCATGATCAGAGTCCATCCCATATTTATTAACTGGCTCTAGCGGAGCAACTTGAGTGATGCCAAAACATTTTTTAATCTTCTTACCCACTACAGTTGACGTTCCTTCCTACAGAACAACAAAATACAAATTCAACAAATATATCCAATTTCTCAACCCCTCAGCTACTCATTCAGTGAGACAGGATGTACTATGTGTATCGAGGCATAGGCCCAGTCCTTGAAAAATCTAAGCATGTAAACAAACAGCAGATTCTACCCCATGTTCAGTTAGAGGTTGACATGGGGAAATAGAACAGAAAAGTATAAATCACTGTATCCATCGTTGAAGTCTATATATAGTTGAAGAATAGGCGGAGAAGTGTATCCTCAATTCAATCTTGGAAGGTCAGCAAATATTGCTTATTTGGGGCTACATTTTGAAACGCAGATCAAATGAAATCAAAAGTTAAGTCATGAAGGCATTCTATACAGCACAGATGAGGCAAAATATGGTATAGGCATAAACAAGGCAAATTAGCAGCCCCAGATATGGAGCTACAATGGGAACGTACTACTTGAGTAGAATGGGGTTTAGTGAGGTATGGCAGATTTAAGACCCAAGGACCAAACCAATGGTCATGCTGGAATGTGAATTCTCCCCCACTGGAATGGAAATCTACTCAATAAGCAGCTGAATTACATGACTGCAAAGATTTTTAAGGGCCCACTCTGGCAGGACATACACAATGTACACAAACGTCTTCAGTTAGGCAATACCAGATTGGATGCACACAGAGAACTTAGAAACCACATTTTGTCAAAGGAAAAACAAACAAACAAACAAACACTGAACACAAAACAAAACCTAGAGGGTGGGAGGTTATGGGGGATGGAGACAATCTGAAATATGTTGCATTGAAGGAATGACTTCCTACTGCACTCACCTCCAGCACAGCAAAGGAAACACCCGGTGTCCAAGAGACTGACTGAAGGAAATCTTTGGTAAGGGAGTAAGGACAACTCAAAATGGCAATAGGCTCAGAGAGCCAGCACAGAGAGAGCAAGAACAAAGTTGTGAGGCGATTATGTTTACAATAACCTAACACACACCGCATGAGCAAACAGAAGAATCCTACAACCTGCAATCATAAAGTAACACGAAGGAACCAAACATCTTAGTGGTCCTGTTTTGTTCAATACACATAATATACATGTATTGAATACCACACTGTGGCCCTTAACTGTGTCATATTTAGTCACTCAAGAATTTTGAAAAGAAATGGGAATAGACAATATATAGTCATATATATATATATATATATAATGCATTGAAATACAACACTGTGGCCCATAAATGTGTCATATTTAGGATATACATAGACAATAGAATCAGAGGGAGAGAGCGAAAGGGAGAGATCAGACAGAATCCTGTAGAGGGTTTCATTATTCATATTTCTGCAAAATCCAGTCTAGGGTTTTGTAAAATCAGGAGCTGGGGACTCAGTCAATTTCTCCCAATGGGTAGCAAAGACTGAATTATTAATCCATGGAAGCCTGTCACGGTGCCTCCTGGCTGAAAGTTAGAATTAGGCACAGGAAAAGGACAGAAAGCCATCCTAGGTGTGAGGTAGATAGCTCATCTGACTTCTTCACCACTGGGCCAAGAGTTTAGCTCCGCATTCTTTTTTCCTAGGTCCTAAAGGCAAGAAAGTTGGCTGAAGTGAGTGTCTAGGTAGCCCCCAAATCTCGCCTTCATGTAACTTCAGACATGGGTAAAGAGAAGCTTATACTACATAGGTGTGAACTCTTTCCCAGATCAGAAATATCTTCAGCCAGTATTTCCCAGATGAGAAATATCTTCAAGTACATTCGAAGAAACAACAAATCTAGCTCAGAAATGGGCAAAGCACTTCAACAGACATGTCTGAAAAGAGATACAATGGCAACAAACATGAAAAATTGATCAACATCAACACCCTCCTAGGAAAAACCAATCAATGCCTTAATGAGATATCACCCCTGTAACTCTCAGGATGGCTCAAAGTCAAAAGAAGTAACAAGAACTAGCAAGGATGTGCAGTAAGGTGGACACCTGTACATTGTTGGTGGAAATGTCAATTAGTCCTGCTATTGTCTACAGAAATATGGAGATTCTTTAAGAACTAGTAATAGAAATGCCATATGATCTAGCAATCCCACCTCTGCGTATACACCTAAAGACAGGAAGGTACTGTATTGAGGATATCTGTGCACCACCATATCATAGCTGCAGTGTTCACTAAAGGCAAAAGAGGAAACCAAAGTCCCCTTTTGAAGATGAATGGATAGAGAAAATGTGGCTCATGTAAACAGTGTAAGAGTATTCAGTCATTTAAAAGAATGAAATTCTGGCATTTGCACCAAAATGAATGCCACTGGATGTAGGGGGAAAGAAGCTGGACACAGAAAAACAAATATCTCATGTTTTCCCTTAAAAGGGGCAGCTTAAATCGAAAAATGAAAAAAAACAAAAAAAAAAACCCAAAAAGACAAAAAGCTTGTGTATTTCAATACTGCTGCAAGTGTCATCTTTATAAACGTTATTTTATAATGTTGTCAAGCTCGTGGTTAAGAATATTATGCTACTATAGTTTCAGTGATCTGGGATTACTTTGAAATTTATTGCAGATAAGTGAAATAGTCCTTTTTCCATTTCATTATTGTCTTTGGCCTTGCCTATATTCCTGCTATACTAGGTCTTTGTTTGCTTTTTACTTGTTGAACCAAATGTTTACAGGAGCCATGGAATGTAATGTAGATCAAGGACATAAACTCAAAGCCAAGGAGAGGAGGGGGGGGGGAAGTGAGAGGAAGCAGGGTGGGAGGCACAGAAGGAGAGGGATGGAGGACAAAGGCATATCATTATACTCTTAGAATTCCATGAGCTCTATGGAGCCTAATAAACACTAAAAAGATAGAGAGAGACTCCAGAAGATATGGATACCATAGTTATCATTGTAATTGTGAAGTCTATTCGTCTTCACAGCTTCTACAAAACAGATGATTATATTAAATGATTGCAAAACAAACTGCCCTACTATGCCTACCCTGTTCTTTCCCAGGTGGTAAGAGCAGAATGATAAATGCTATGTCTTTCTGTCTTATGTAAGTGTCTGCCTCCTAAGTAACTTTGTTTCTTCAATCAAACACCAGCTTTGTTTTAACATCACTGAAATCAGGTATTTCCAAATCACAAGAAGAGACAGTACCTTAGAATTCCTTTCTGATTTGCTGTCTTCAGGATCTCTTTGGGAGGTAGACTCCTTATCTACAAATGCAGTAACAGATCAACTAGTGAGAACATTTATTCACACGGAAACAATTTACATAAAGGTGTGTCTCTCTCCACTCATGAATATTGCAATGAAATGAATATTTCAATCAAATAAAATGAATAGTAAGGATGAATTTCAGAGAGGGCTGAAGCTGTTTCAGGAAGAAGTCGGTTATATTTTTAAAAAAGCCAAAGAAAACCCTCAAAATAAATGGATATCCAATTCAGAGCTACTCATTTCCGTTCATTGTATTTTAATATTAAAATTTTGATAGACATGCACTCACTACGTTTGTTATCTTTGTCCAATCCGTGATCAGAGTCCATCCCATATTTATTAACTGGCTCTAGCGGAGCAACTTGAGTGATGCCAAAACATTTTTTAATCTTCTTACCCACTACAGTTGACGTTCCTTCCTACAGAACAACAAAATACAAATTCAACAAATATATCCAATTTCTCAACCCCTCAGCTACTCATTCAGTGAGACAGGATGTACTATGTGTATCGAGGCATAGGCCCAGTCCTTGAAAAATCTAAGCATGTAAACAAACAGCAGATTCTACCCCATGTTCAGTTAGAGGTTGACATGGGGAAATAGAACAGAAAAGTATAAATCACTGTATCCATCGTTGAAGTCTATATATAGTTGAAGAATAGGCGGAGAAGTGTATCCTCAATTCAATCTTGGAAGGTCAGCAAATATTGCTTATTTGGGGCTACATTTTGAAACGCAGATCAAATGAAATCAAAAGTAAGTCATGAAGGCATTCTATACAGCACAGATGAGGCAAAATATGGTATAGGCATAAACAAGGCAAATTAGCAGCCCCAGATATGGAGCTACAATGGGAACGTACTACTTGAGTAGAATGGGGTTTAGTGAGGTATGGCAGATTTAAGACCCAAGGACCAAACCAATGGTCATGCTGGAATGTGAATTCTCCCCCACTGGAATGGAAATCTACTCAATAAGCAGCTGAATTACATGACTGCAAAGATTTTTAAGGGCCCACTCTGGCAGGACATACACAATGTACACAAACGTCTTCAGTTAGGCAATACCAGATTGGATGCACACAGAGAACTTAGAAACCACATTTTGTCAAAGGAAAAACAAACAAACAAACAAACAAACACTGAACACAAAACAAAACCTAGAGGGTGGGAGGTTATGGGGGATGGAGACAATCTGAAATATGTTGCATTGAAGGAATGACTTCCTACTGCACTCACCTCCAGCACAGCAAAGGAAACACCCGGTGTCCAAGAGACTGACTGAAGGAAATCTTTGGTAAGGGAGTAAGGACAACTCAAAATGGCAATAGGCTCAGAGAGCCAGCACAGAGAGAGCAAGAACAAAGTTGTGAGGCGATTATGTTTACAATAACCTAACACACACCGCATGAGCAAACAGAAGAATCCTACAACCTGCAATCATAAAGTAACACGAAGGAACCAAACATCTTAGTGGTCCTGTTTTGTTCAATACACATAATATACATGTATTGAATACCACACTGTGGCCCTTAACTGTGTCATATTTAGTCACTCAAGAATTTTGAAAAGAAATGGGAATAGACAATATATAGTCATATATATATATATATATATATAATGCATTGAAATACAACACTGTGGCCCATAAATGTGTCATATTTAGGATATACATAGACAATAGAATCAGAGGGAGAGAGCGAAAGGGAGAGATCAGACAGAATCCTGTAGAGGGTTTCATTATTCATATTTCTGCAAAATCCAGTCTAGGGTTTTGTAAAATCAGGAGCTGGGGACTCAGTCAATTTCTCCCAATGGGTAGCAAAGACTGAATTATTAATCCATGGAAGCCTGTCACGGTGCCTCCTGGCTGAAAGTTAGAATTAGGCACAGGAAAAGGACAGAAAGCCATCCTAGGTGTGAGGTAGATAGCTCATCTGACTTCTTCACCACTGGGCCAAGAGTTTAGCTCCGCATTCTTTTTTCCTAGGTCCTAAAGGCAAGAAAGTTGGCTGAAGTGAGTGTCTAGGTAGCCCCCAAATCTCGCCTTCATGTAACTTCAGACATGGGTAAAGAGAAGCTTATACTACATAGGTGTGAACTCTTTCCCAGATCAGAAATATCTTCAGCCAGTATTTCCCAGATGAGAAATATCTTCAAGTACATTCGAAGAAACAACAAATCTAGCTCAGAAATGGGCAAAGCACTTCAACAGACATGTCTGAAAAGAGATACAATGGCAACAAACATGAAAAATTGATCAACATCAACACCCTCCTAGGAAAAACCAATCAATGCCTTAATGAGATATCACCCCTGTAACTCTCAGGATGGCTCAAAGTCAAAAGAAGTAACAAGAACTAGCAAGGATGTGCAGTAAGGTGGACACCTGTACATTGTTGGTGGAAATGTCAATTAGTCCTGCTATTGTCTACAGAAGTATGGAGATTCTTTAAGAACTAGTAATAGAAATGCCATATGATCTAGCAATCCCACCTCTGCGTATACACCTAAAGACAGGAAGGTACTGTATTGAGGATATCTGTGCACCACCATATCATAGCTGCAGTGTTCACTAAAGGCAAAAGAGGAAACCAAAGTCCCCTTTTGAAGATGAATGGATAGAGAAAATGTGGCTCATGTAAACAGTGTAAGAGTATTCAGTCATTTAAAAGAATGAAATTCTGGCATTTGCACCAAAATGAATGCCACTGGATGTAGGGGGAAAGAAGCTGGACACAGAAAAACAAATATCTCATGTTTTCCCTTAAAAGGGGCAGCTTAAATCGAAAAATGAAAAAAAACAAACAAAAAAAAAAACCCAAAAAGACAAAAAGCTTGTGTATTTCAATACTGCTACAAGTGTCATCTTTATAAACGTTATTTTATAATGTTGTCAAGCTCGTGGTTAAGAATATTATGCTACTATAGTTTCAGTGATCTGGGATTACTTTGAAATTTATTGCAGATAAGTGAAATAGTCCTTTTTCCATTTCATTATTGTCTTTGGCCTTGCCTATATTCCTGCTATACTAGGTCTTTGTTTGCTTTTTACTTGTTGAACCAAATGTTTACAGGAGCCATGGAATGTAATGTAGATCAAGGACATAAACTCAAAGCCAAGGAGAGGAGGGGGGGGGGAAAGTGAGAGGAAGCAGGGTGGGAGGCACAGAAGGAGAGGGATGGAGGACAAAGGCATATCATTATACTCTTAGAATTCCATGAGCTCTATGGAGCCTAATAAACACTAAAAAGATAGAGAGAGACTCCAGAAGATATGGATACCATAGTTATCATTGTAATTGTGAAGTCTATTCGTCTTCACAGCTTCTACAAAACAGATGATAATATTAAATGATTGCAAAACAAACTGCCCTACTATGCCTACCCTGTTCTTTCCCAGGTGGTAAGAGCAGAATGATAAATGCTATGTCTTTCTATCTTATGTAAGTGTCTGCCTCCTAAGTAACTTTGTTTCTTCAATCAAACACCAGCTTTGTTTTAACATCACTGAAATCAGGTATTTCCAAATCACAAGAAGAGACAGTACCTTAGAATTCCTTTCTGATTTGCTGTCTTCAGGATCTCTTTGGGAGGTAGACTCCTTATCTACAAATGCAGTAACAGATCAACTAGTGAGAACATTTATTCACACGGAAACAATTTACATAAAGGTGTGTCTCTCTCCACTCATGAATATTGCAATGAAATGAATATTTCAATCAAATAAAATGAATAGTAAGGATGAATTTCAGAGAGGGCTGAAGCTGTTTCAGGAAGAAGTCGGTTATATTTTTAAAAAAGCCAAAGAAAACCCTCAAAATAAATGGATATCCAATTCAGAGCTACTCATTTCCGTTCATTGTATTTTAATATTAAAATTTTGATAGACATGCACTCACTACGTTTGTTATCTTTGTCCAATCCGTGATCAGAGTCCATCCCATATTTATTAACTGGCTCTAGCGGAGCAACTTGAGTGATGCCAAAACATTTTTTAATCTTCTTACCCACTACAGTTGACGTTCCTTCCTACAGAACAACAAAATACAAATTCAACAAATATATCCAATTTCTCAACCCCTCAGCTACTCATTCAGTGAGACAGGATGTACTATGTGTATCGAGGCATAGGCCCAGTCCTTGAAAAATCTAAGCATGTAAACAAACAGCAGATTCTACCCCATGTTCAGTTAGAGGTTGACATGGGGAAATAGAACAGAAAAGTATAAATCACTGTATCCATCGTTGAAGTCTATATATAGTTGAAGAATAGGCGGAGAAGTGTATCCTCAATTCAATCTTGGAAGGTCAGCAAATATTGCTTATTTGGGGCTACATTTTGAAACGCAGATCAAATGAAATCAAAAGTTAAGTCATGAAGGCATTCTATACAGCACAGATGAGGCAAAATATGGTATAGGCATAAACAAGGCAAATTAGCAGCCCCAGATATGGAGCTACAATGGGAACGTACTACTTGAGTAGAATGGGGTTTAGTGAGGTATGGCAGATTTAAGACCCAAGGACCAAACCAATGGTCATGCTGGAATGTGAATTCTCCCCCACTGGAATGGAAATCTACTCAATAAGCAGCTGAATTACATGACTGCAAAGATTTTTAAGGGCCCACTCTGGCAGGACATACACAATGTACACAAACGTCTTCAGTTAGGCAATACCAGATTGGATGCACACAGAGAACTTAGAAACCACATTTTGTCAAAGGAAAAACAAACAAACAAACAAACACTGAACACAAAACAAAACCTAGAGGGTGGGAGGTTATGGGGGATGGAGACAATCTGAAATATGTTGCATTGAAGGAATGACTTCCTACTGCACTCACCTCCAGCACAGCAAAGGAAACACCCGGTGTCCAAGAGACTGACTGAAGGAAATCTTTGGTAAGGGAGTAAGGACAACTCAAAATGGCAATAGGCTCAGAGAGCCAGCACAGAGAGAGCAAGAACAAAGTTGTGAGGCGATTATGTTTACAATAACCTAACACACACCGCATGAGCAAACAGAAGAATCCTACAACCTGCAATCATAAAGTAACACGAAGGAACCAAACATCTTAGTGGTCCTGTTTTGTTCAATACACATAATATACATGTATTGAATACCACACTGTGGCCCTTAACTGTGTCATATTTAGTCACTCAAGAATTTTGAAAAGAAATGGGAATAGACAATATATAGTCATATATATATATATATATATAATGCATTGAAATACAACACTGTGGCCCATAAATGTGTCATATTTAGGATATACATAGACAATAGAATCAGAGGGAGAGAGCGAAAGGGAGAGATCAGACAGAATCCTGTAGAGGGTTTCATTATTCATATTTCTGCAAAATCCAGTCTAGGGTTTTGTAAAATCAGGAGCTGGGGACTCAGTCAATTTCTCCCAATGGGTAGCAAAGACTGAATTATTAATCCATGGAAGCCTGTCACGGTGCCTCCTGGCTGAAAGTTAGAATTAGGCACAGGAAAAGGACAGAAAGCCATCCTAGGTGTGAGGTAGATAGCTCATCTGACTTCTTCACCACTGGGCCAAGAGTTTAGCTCCGCATTCTTTTTTCCTAGGTCCTAAAGGCAAGAAAGTTGGCTGAAGTGAGTGTCTAGGTAGCCCCCAAATCTCGCCTTCATGTAACTTCAGACATGGGTAAAGAGAAGCTTATACTACATAGGTGTGAACTCTTTCCCAGATCAGAAATATCTTCAGCCAGTATTTCCCAGATGAGAAATATCTTCAAGTACATTCGAAGAAACAACAAATCTAGCTCAGAAATGGGCAAAGCACTTCAACAGACATGTCTGAAAAGAGATACAATGGCAACAAACATGAAAAATTGATCAACATCAACACCCTCCTAGGAAAAACCAATCAATGCCTTAATGAGATATCACCCCTGTAACTCTCAGGATGGCTCAAAGTCAAAAGAAGTAACAAGAACTAGCAAGGATGTGCAGTAAGGTGGACACCTGTACATTGTTGGTGGAAATGTCAATTAGTCCTGCTATTGTCTACAGAAGTATGGAGATTCTTTAAGAACTAGTAATAGAAATGCCATATGATCTAGCAATCCCACCTCTGCGTATACACCTAAAGACAGGAAGGTACTGTATTGAGGATATCTGTGCACCACCATATCATAGCTGCAGTGTTCACTAAAGGCAAAAGAGGAAACCAAAGTCCCCTTTTGAAGATGAATGGATAGAGAAAATGTGGCTCATGTAAACAGTGTAAGAGTATTCAGTCATTTAAAAGAATGAAATTCTGGCATTTGCACCAAAATGAATGCCACTGGATGTAGGGGGAAAGAAGCTGGACACAGAAAAACAAATATCTCATGTTTTCCCTTAAAAGGGGCAGCTTAAATCGAAAAATGAAAAAAAACAAAAAAAAAAACCCAAAAAGACAAAAAGCTTGTGTATTTCAATACTGCTGCAAGTGTCATCTTTATAAACGTTATTTTATAATGTTGTCAAGCTCGTGGTTAAGAATATTATGCTACTATAGTTTCAGTGATCTGGGATTACTTTGAAATTTATTGCAGATAAGTGAAATAGTCCTTTTTCCATTTCATTATTGTCTTTGGCCTTGCCTATATTCCTGCTATACTAGGTCTTTGTTTGCTTTTTACTTGTTGAACCAAATGTTTACAGGAGCCATGGAATGTAATGTAGATCAAGGACATAAACTCAAAGCCAAGGAGAGGAGGGGGGGGGGGAAGTGAGAGGAAGCAGGGTGGGAGGCACAGAAGGAGAGGGATGGAGGACAAAGGCATATCATTATACTCTTAGAATTCCATGAGCTCTATGGAGCCTAATAAACACTAAAAAGATAGAGAGAGACTCCAGAAGATATGGATACCATAGTTATCATTGTAATTGTGAAGTCTATTCGTCTTCACAGCTTCTACAAAACAGATGATTATATTAAATGATTGCAAAACAAACTGCCCTACTATGCCTACCCTGTTCTTTCCCAGGTGGTAAGAGCAGAATGATAAATGCTATGTCTTTCTGTCTTATGTAAGTGTCTGCCTCCTAAGTAACTTTGTTTCTTCAATCAAACACCAGCTTTGTTTTAACATCACTGAAATCAGGTATTTCCAAATCACAAGAAGAGACAGTACCTTAGAATTCCTTTCTGATTTGCTGTCTTCAGGATCTCTTTGGGAGGTAGACTCCTTATCTACAAATGCAGTAACAGATCAACTAGTGAGAACATTTATTCACACGGAAACAATTTACATAAAGGTGTGTCTCTCTCCACTCATGAATATTGCAATGAAATGAATATTTCAATCAAATAAAATGAATAGTAAGGATGAATTTCAGAGAGGGCTGAAGCTGTTTCAGGAAGAAGTCGGTTATATTTTTTAAAAAGCCAAAGAAAACCCTCAAAATAAATGGATATCCAATTCAGAGCTACTCATTTCCGTTCATTGTATTTTAATATTAAAATTTTGATAGACATGCACTCACTACGTTTGTTATCTTTGTCCAATCCGTGATCAGAGTCCATCCCATATTTATTAACTGGCTCTAGCGGAGCAACTTGAGTGATGCCAAAACATTTTTTAATCTTCTTACCCACTACAGTTGACGTTCCTTCCTACAGAACAACAAAATACAAATTCAACAAATATATCCAATTTCTCAACCCCTCAGCTACTCATTCAGTGAGACAGGATGTACTATGTGTATCGAGGCATAGGCCCAGTCCTTGAAAAATCTAAGCATGTAAACAAACAGCAGATTCTACCCCATGTTCAGTTAGAGGTTGACATGGGGAAATAGAACAGAAAAGTATAAATCACTGTATCCATCGTTGAAGTCTATATATAGTTGAAGAATAGGCGGAGAAGTGTATCCTCAATTCAATCTTGGAAGGTCAGCAAATATTGCTTATTTGGGGCTACATTTTGAAA
Source organism: Sylvilagus floridanus (assembly GCA_949820135.1). Classification (NCBI taxonomy): domain Eukaryota; kingdom Metazoa; phylum Chordata; class Mammalia; order Lagomorpha; family Leporidae; genus Sylvilagus; species Sylvilagus floridanus. The sequence continues at coordinate 16,406,555 of OX463240.1, read as the reverse complement.
CGCAGATCAAATGAAATCAAAAGTAAGTCATGAAGGCATTCTATACAGCACAGATGAGGCAAAATATGGTATAGGCATAAACAAGGCAAATTAGCAGCCCCAGATATGGAGCTACAATGGGAACGTACTACTTGAGTAGAATGGGGTTTAGTGAGGTATGGCAGATTTAAGACCCAAGGACCAAACCAATGGTCATGCTGGAATGTGAATTCTCCCCCACTGGAATGGAAATCTACTCAATAAGCAGCTGAATTACATGACTGCAAAGATTTTTAAGGGCCCACTCTGGCAGGACATACACAATGTACACAAACGTCTTCAGTTAGGCAATACCAGATTGGATGCACACAGAGAACTTAGAAACCACATTTTGTCAAAGGAAAAACAAACAAACAAACAAACAAACACTGAACACAAAACAAAACCTAGAGGGTGGGAGGTTATGGGGGATGGAGACAATCTGAAATATGTTGCATTGAAGGAATGACTTCCTACTGCACTCACCTCCAGCACAGCAAAGGAAACACCCGGTGTCCAAGAGACTGACTGAAGGAAATCTTTGGTAAGGGAGTAAGGACAACTCAAAATGGCAATAGGCTCAGAGAGCCAGCACAGAGAGAGCAAGAACAAAGTTGTGAGGCGATTATGTTTACAATAACCTAACACACACCGCATGAGCAAACAGAAGAATCCTACAACCTGCAATCATAAAGTAACACGAAGGAACCAAACATCTTAGTGGTCCTGTTTTGTTCAATACACATAATATACATGTATTGAATACCACACTGTGGCCCTTAACTGTGTCATATTTAGTCACTCAAGAATTTTGAAAAGAAATGGGAATAGACAATATATAGTCATATATATATATATATATATATATAATGCATTGAAATACAACACTGTGGCCCATAAATGTGTCATATTTAGGATATACATAGACAATAGAATCAGAGGGAGAGAGCGAAAGGGAGAGATCAGACAGAATCCTGTAGAGGGTTTCATTATTCATATTTCTGCAAAATCCAGTCTAGGGTTTTGTAAAATCAGGAGCTGGGGACTCAGTCAATTTCTCCCAATGGGTAGCAAAGACTGAATTATTAATCCATGGAAGCCTGTCACGGTGCCTCCTGGCTGAAAGTTAGAATTAGGCACAGGAAAAGGACAGAAAGCCATCCTAGGTGTGAGGTAGATAGCTCATCTGACTTCTTCACCACTGGGCCAAGAGTTTAGCTCCGCATTCTTTTTTCCTAGGTCCTAAAGGCAAGAAAGTTGGCTGAAGTGAGTGTCTAGGTAGCCCCCAAATCTCGCCTTCATGTAACTTCAGACATGGGTAAAGAGAAGCTTATACTACATAGGTGTGAACTCTTTCCCAGATCAGAAATATCTTCAGCCAGTATTTCCCAGATGAGAAATATCTTCAAGTACATTCGAAGAAACAACAAATCTAGCTCAGAAATGGGCAAAGCACTTCAACAGACATGTCTGAAAAGAGATACAATGGCAACAAACATGAAAAATTGATCAACATCAACACCCTCCTAGGAAAAACCAATCAATGCCTTAATGAGATATCACCCCTGTAACTCTCAGGATGGCTCAAAGTCAAAAGAAGTAACAAGAACTAGCAAGGATGTGCAGTAAGGTGGACACCTGTACATTGTTGGTGGAAATGTCAATTAGTCCTGCTATTGTCTACAGAAGTATGGAGATTCTTTAAGAACTAGTAATAGAAATGCCATATGATCTAGCAATCCCACCTCTGCGTATACACCTAAAGACAGGAAGGTACTGTATTGAGGATATCTGTGCACCACCATATCATAGCTGCAGTGTTCACTAAAGGCAAAAGAGGAAACCAAAGTCCCCTTTTGAAGATGAATGGATAGAGAAAATGTGGCTCATGTAAACAGTGTAAGAGTATTCAGTCATTTAAAAGAATGAAATTCTGGCATTTGCACCAAAATGAATGCCACTGGATGTAGGGGGAAAGAAGCTGGACACAGAAAAACAAATATCTCATGTTTTCCCTTAAAAGGGGCAGCTTAAATCGAAAAATGAAAAAAAACAAAAAAAAAAACCCAAAAAGACAAAAAGCTTGTGTATTTCAATACTGCTGCAAGTGTCATCTTTATAAACGTTATTTTATAATGTTGTCAAGCTCGTGGTTAAGAATATTATGCTACTATAGTTTCAGTGATCTGGGATTACTTTGAAATTTATTGCAGATAAGTGAAATAGTCCTTTTTCCATTTCATTATTGTCTTTGGCCTTGCCTATATTCCTGCTATACTAGGTCTTTGTTTGCTTTTTACTTGTTGAACCAAATGTTTACAGGAGCCATGGAATGTAATGTAGATCAAGGACATAAACTCAAAGCCAAGGAGGGGGGGGGGGGAAGTGAGAGGAAGCAGGGTGGGAGGCACAGAAGGAGAGGGATGGAGGACAAAGGCATATCATTATACTCTTAGAATTCCATGAGCTCTATGGAGCCTAATAAACACTAAAAAGATAGAGAGAGACTCCAGAAGATATGGATACCATAGTTATCATTGTAATTGTGAAGTCTATTCGTCTTCACAGCTTCTACAAAACAGATGATAATATTAAATGATTGCAAAACAAACTGCCCTACTATGCCTACCCTGTTCTTTCCCAGGTGGTAAGAGCAGAATGATAAATGCTATGTCTTTCTGTCTTATGTAAGTGTCTGCCTCCTAAGTAACTTTGTTTCTTCAATCAAACACCAGCTTTGTTTTAACATCACTGAAATCAGGTATTTCCAAATCACAAGAAGAGACAGTACCTTAGAATTCCTTTCTGATTTGCTGTCTTCAGGATCTCTTTGGGAGGTAGACTCCTTATCTACAAATGCAGTAACAGATCAACTAGTGAGAACATTTATTCACACGGAAACAATTTACATAAAGGTGTGTCTCTCTCCACTCATGAATATTGCAATGAAATGAATATTTCAATCAAATAAAATGAATAGTAAGGATGAATTTCAGAGAGGGCTGAAGCTGTTTCAGGAAGAAGTCGGTTATATTTTTTAAAAAGCCAAAGAAAACCCTCAAAATAAATGGATATCCAATTCAGAGCTACTCATTTCCGTTCATTGTATTTTAATATTAAAATTTTGATAGACATGCACTCACTACGTTTGTTATCTTTGTCCAATCCGTGATCAGAGTCCATCCCATATTTATTAACTGGCTCTAGCGGAGCAACTTGAGTGATGCCAAAACATTTTTTAATCTTCTTACCCACTACAGTTGACGTTCCTTCCTACAGAACAACAAAATACAAATTCAACAAATATATCCAATTTCTCAACCCCTCAGCTACTCATTCAGTGAGACAGGATGTACTATGTGTATCGAGGCATAGGCCCAGTCCTTGAAAAATCTAAGCATGTAAACAAACAGCAGATTCTACCCCATGTTCAGTTAGAGGTTGACATGGGGAAATAGAACAGAAAAGTATAAATCACTGTATCCATCGTTGAAGTCTATATATAGTTGAAGAATAGGCGGAGAAGTGTATCCTCAATTCAATCTTGGAAGGTCAGCAAATATTGCTTATTTGGGGCTACATTTTGAAACGCAGATCAAATGAAATCAAAAGTAAGTCATGAAGGCATTCTATACAGCACAGATGAGGCAAAATATGGTATAGGCATAAACAAGGCAAATTAGCAGCCCCAGATATGGAGCTACAATGGGAACGTACTACTTGAGTAGAATGGGGTTTAGTGAGGTATGGCAGATTTAAGACCCAAGGACCAAACCAATGGTCATGCTGGAATGTGAATTCTCCCCCACTGGAATGGAAATCTACTCAATAAGCAGCTGAATTACATGACTGCAAAGATTTTTAAGGGCCCACTCTGGCAGGACATACACAATGTACACAAACGTCTTCAGTTAGGCAATACCAGATTGGATGCACACAGAGAACTTAGAAACCACATTTTGTCAAAGGAAAAACAAACAAACAAACAAACAAACACTGAACACAAAACAAAACCTAGAGGGTGGGAGGTTATGGGGGATGGAGACAATCTGAAATATGTTGCATTGAAGGAATGACTTCCTACTGCACTCACCTCCAGCACAGCAAAGGAAACACCCGGTGTCCAAGAGACTGACTGAAGGAAATCTTTGGTAAGGGAGTAAGGACAACTCAAAATGGCAATAGGCTCAGAGAGCCAGCACAGAGAGAGCAAGAACAAAGTTGTGAGGCGATTATGTTTACAATAACCTAACACACACCGCATGAGCAAACAGAAGAATCCTACAACCTGCAATCATAAAGTAACACGAAGGAACCAAACATCTTAGTGGTCCTGTTTTGTTCAATACACATAATATACATGTATTGAATACCACACTGTGGCCCTTAACTGTGTCATATTTAGTCACTCAAGAATTTTGAAAAGAAATGGGAATAGACAATATATAGTCATATATATATATATATATATATATAATGCATTGAAATACAACACTGTGGCCCATAAATGTGTCATATTTAGGATATACATAGACAATAGAATCAGAGGGAGAGAGCGAAAGGGAGAGATCAGACAGAATCCTGTAGAGGGTTTCATTATTCATATTTCTGCAAAATCCAGTCTAGGGTTTTGTAAAATCAGGAGCTGGGGACTCAGTCAATTTCTCCCAATGGGTAGCAAAGACTGAATTATTAATCCATGGAAGCCTGTCACGGTGCCTCCTGGCTGAAAGTTAGAATTAGGCACAGGAAAAGGACAGAAAGCCATCCTAGGTGTGAGGTAGATAGCTCATCTGACTTCTTCACCACTGGGCCAAGAGTTTAGCTCCGCATTCTTTTTTCCTAGGTCCTAAAGGCAAGAAAGTTGGCTGAAGTGAGTGTCTAGGTAGCCCCCAAATCTCGCCTTCATGTAACTTCAGACATGGGTAAAGAGAAGCTTATACTACATAGGTGTGAACTCTTTCCCAGATCAGAAATATCTTCAGCCAGTATTTCCCAGATGAGAAATATCTTCAAGTACATTCGAAGAAACAACAAATCTAGCTCAGAAATGGGCAAAGCACTTCAACAGACATGTCTGAAAAGAGATACAATGGCAACAAACATGAAAAATTGATCAACATCAACACCCTCCTAGGAAAAACCAATCAATGCCTTAATGAGATATCACCCCTGTAACTCTCAGGATGGCTCAAAGTCAAAAGAAGTAACAAGAACTAGCAAGGATGTGCAGTAAGGTGGACACCTGTACATTGTTGGTGGAAATGTCAATTAGTCCTGCTATTGTCTACAGAAGTATGGAGATTCTTTAAGAACTAGTAATAGAAATGCCATATGATCTAGCAATCCCACCTCTGCGTATACACCTAAAGACAGGAAGGTACTGTATTGAGGATATCTGTGCACCACCATATCATAGCTGCAGTGTTCACTAAAGGCAAAAGAGGAAACCAAAGTCCCCTTTTGAAGATGAATGGATAGAGAAAATGTGGCTCATGTAAACAGTGTAAGAGTATTCAGTCATTTAAAAGAATGAAATTCTGGCATTTGCACCAAAATGAATGCCACTGGATGTAGGGGGAAAGAAGCTGGACACAGAAAAACAAATATCTCATGTTTTCCCTTAAAAGGGGCAGCTTAAATCGAAAAATGAAAAAAAACAAAAAAAAAACCCAAAAAGACAAAAAGCTTGTGTATTTCAATACTGCTGCAAGTGTCATCTTTATAAACGTTATTTTATAATGTTGTCAAGCTCGTGGTTAAGAATATTATGCTACTATAGTTTCAGTGATCTGGGATTACTTTGAAATTTATTGCAGATAAGTGAAATAGTCCTTTTTCCATTTCATTATTGTCTTTGGCCTTGCCTATATTCCTGCTATACTAGGTCTTTGTGTGCTTTTTACTTGTTGAACCAAATGTTTACAGGAGCCATGGAATGTAATGTAGATCAAGGACATAAACTCAAAGCCAAGGAGAGGAGGGGGGGGGGGAAGTGAGAGGAAGCAGGGTGGGAGGCACAGAAGGAGAGGGATGGAGGACAAAGGCATATCATTATACTCTTAGAATTCCATGAGCTCTATGGAGCCTAATAAACACTAAAAAGATAGAGAGAGACTCCAGAAGATATGGATACCATAGTTATCATTGTAATTGTGAAGTCTATTCGTCTTCACAGCTTCTACAAAACAGATGATAATATTAAATGATTGCAAAACAAACTGCCCTACTATGCCTACCCTGTTCTTTCCCAGGTGGTAAGAGCAGAATGATAAATGCTATGTCTTTCTGTCTTATGTAAGTGTCTGCCTCCTAAGTAACTTTGTTTCTTCAATCAAACACCAGCTTTGTTTTAACATCACTGAAATCAGGTATTTCCAAATCACAAGAAGAGACAGTACCTTAGAATTCCTTTCTGATTTGCTGTCTTCAGGATCTCTTTGGGAGGTAGACTCCTTATCTACAAATGCAGTAACAGATCAACTAGTGAGAACATTTATTCACATGGAAACAATTTACATAAAGGTGTGTCTCTCTCCACTCATGAATATTGCAATGAAATGAATATTTCAATCAAATAAAATGAATAGTAAGGATGAATTTCAGAGAGGGCTGAAGCTGTTTCAGGAAGAAGTCGGTTATATTTTTAAAAAAGCCAAAGAAAACCCTCAAAATAAATGGATATCCAATTCAGAGCTACTCATTTCCGTTCATTGTATTTTAATATTAAAATTTTGATAGACATGCACTCACTACGTTTGTTATCTTTGTCCAATCCGTGATCAGAGTCCATCCCATATTTATTAACTGGCTCTAGCGGAGCAACTTGAGTGATGCCAAAACATTTTTTAATCTTCTTACCCACTACAGTTGACGTTCCTTCCTACAGAACAACAAAATACAAATTCAACAAATATATCCAATTTCTCAACCCCTCAGCTACTCATTCAGTGAGACAGGATGTACTATGTGTATCGAGGCATAGGCCCAGTCCTTGAAAAATCTAAGCATGTAAACAAACAGCAGATTCTACCCCATGTTCAGTTAGAGGTTGACATGGGGAAATAGAACAGAAAAGTATAAATCACTGTATCCATCGTTGAAGTCTATATATAGTTGAAGAATAGGCGGAGAAGTGTATCCTCAATTCAATCTTGGAAGGTCAGCAAATATTGCTTATTTGGGGCTACATTTTGAAACGCAGATCAAATGAAATCAAAAGTAAGTCATGAAGGCATTCTATACAGCACAGATGAGGCAAAATATGGTATAGGCATAAACAAGGCAAATTAGCAGCCCCAGATATGGAGCTACAATGGGAACGTACTACTTGAGTAGAATGGGGTTTAGTGAGGTATGGCAGATTTAAGACCCAAGGACCAAACCAATGGTCATGCTGGAATGTGAATTCTCCCCCACTGGAATGGAAATCTACTCAATAAGCAGCTGAATTACATGACTGCAAAGATTTTTAAGGGCCCACTCTGGCAGGACATACACAATGTACACAAACGTCTTCAGTTAGGCAATACCAGATTGGATGCACACAGAGAACTTAGAAACCACATTTTGTCAAAGGAAAAACAAACAAACAAACAAACACTGAACACAAAACAAAACCTAGAGGGTGGGAGGTTATGGGGGATGGAGACAATCTGAAATATGTTGCATTGAAGGAATGACTTCCTACTGCACTCACCTCCAGCACAGCAAAGGAAACACCCGGTGTCCAAGAGACTGACTGAAGGAAATCTTTGGTAAGGGAGTAAGGACAACTCAAAATGGCAATAGGCTCAGAGAGCCAGCACAGAGAGAGCAAGAACAAAGTTGTGAGGCGATTATGTTTACAATAACCTAACACACACCGCATGAGCAAACAGAAGAATCCTACAACCTGCAATCATAAAGTAACACGAAGGAACCAAACATCTTAGTGGTCCTGTTTTGTTCAATACACATAATATACATGTATTGAATACCACACTGTGGCCCTTAACTGTGTCATATTTAGTCACTCAAGAATTTTGAAAAGAAATGGGAATAGACAATATATAGTCATATATATATATATATATATATAATGCATTGAAATACAACACTGTGGCCCATAAATGTGTCATATTTAGGATATACATAGACAATAGAATCAGAGGGAGAGAGCGAAAGGGAGAGATCAGACAGAATCCTGTAGAGGGTTTCATTATTCATATTTCTGCAAAATCCAGTCTAGGGTTTTGTAAAATCAGGAGCTGGGGACTCAGTCAATTTCTCCCAATGGGTAGCAAAGACTGAATTATTAATCCATGGAAGCCTGTCACGGTGCCTCCTGGCTGAAAGTTAGAATTAGGCACAGGAAAAGGACAGAAAGCCATCCTAGGTGTGAGGTAGATAGCTCATCTGACTTCTTCACCACTGGGCCAAGAGTTTAGCTCCGCATTCTTTTTTCCTAGGTCCTAAAGGCAAGAAAGTTGGCTGAAGTGAGTGTCTAGGTAGCCCCCAAATCTCGCCTTCATGTAACTTCAGACATGGGTAAAGAGAAGCTTATACTACATAGGTGTGAACTCTTTCCCAGATCAGAAATATCTTCAGCCAGTATTTCCCAGATGAGAAATATCTTCAAGTACATTCGAAGAAACAACAAATCTAGTTCAGAAATGGGCAAAGCACTTCAACAGACATGTCTGAAAAGAGATACAATGGCAACAAACATGAAAAATTGATCAACATCAACACCCTCCTAGGAAAAACCAATCAATGCCTTAATGAGATATCACCCCTGTAACTCTCAGGATGGCTCAAAGTCAAAAGAAGTAACAAGAACTAGCAAGGATGTGCAGTAAGGTGGACACCTGTACATTGTTGGTGGAAATGTCAATTAGTCCTGCTATTGTCTACAGAAGTATGGAGATTCTTTAAGAACTAGTAATAGAAATGCCATATGATCTAGCAATCCCACCTCTGCGTATACACCTAAAGACAGGAAGGTACTGTATTGAGGATATCTGTGCACCACCATATCATAGCTGCAGTGTTCACTAAAGGCAAAAGAGGAAACCAAAGTCCCCTTTTGAAGATGAATGGATAGAGAAAATGTGGCTCATGTAAACAGTGTAAGAGTATTCAGTCATTTAAAAGAATGAAATTCTGGCATTTGCACCAAAATGAATGCCACTGGATGTAGGGGGAAAGAAGCTGGACACAGAAAAACAAATATCTCATGTTTTCCCTTAAAAGGGGCAGCTTAAATCGAAAAATGAAAAAAAACAAAAAAAAAAAACCCAAAAAGACAAAAAGCTTGTGTATTTCAATACTGCTGCAAGTGTCATCTTTATAAACGTTATTTTATAATGTTGTCAAGCTCGTGGTTAAGAATATTATGCTACTATAGTTTCAGTGATCTGGGATTACTTTGAAATTTATTGCAGATAAGTGAAATAGTCCTTTTTCCATTTCATTATTGTCTTTGGCCTTGCCTATATTCCTGCTATACTAGGTCTTTGTTTGCTTTTTACTTGTTGAACCAAATGTTTACAGGAGCCATGGAATGTAATGTAGATCAAGGACATAAACTCAAAGCCAAGGAGAGGAGAGAGTGGGGGAAAGTGAGAGGAAGCAGGGTGGGAGGCACAGAAGGAGAGGGATGGAGGACAAAGGCATATCATTATACTCTTAGAATTCCATGAGCTCTATGGAGCCTAATAAACACTAAAAAGATAGAGAGAGACTCCAGAAGATATGGATACCATAGTTATCATTGTAATTGTGAAGTCTATTCGTCTTCACAGCTTCTACAAAACAGATGATAATATTAAATGATTGCAAAACAAACTGCCCTACTATGCCTACCCTGTTCTTTCCCAGGTGGTAAGAGCAGAATGATAAATGCTATGTCTTTCTGTCTTATGTAAGTGTCTGCCTCCTAAGTAACTTTGTTTCTTCAATCAAACACCAGCTTTGTTTTAACATCACTGAAATCAGGTATTTCCAAATCACAAGAAGAGACAGTACCTTAGAATTCCTTTCTGATTTGCTGTCTTCAGGATCTCTTTGGGAGGTAGACTCCTTATCTACAAATGCAGTAACAGATCAACTAGTGAGAACATTTATTCACACGGAAACAATTTACATAAAGGTGTGTCTCTCTCCACTCATGAATATTGCAATGAAATGAATATTTCAATCAAATAAAATGAATAGTAAGGATGAATTTCAGAGAGGGCTGAAGCTGTTTCAGGAAGAAGTCGGTTATATTTTTTAAAAAGCCAAAGAAAACCCTCAAAATAAATGGATATCCAATTCAGAGCTACTCATTTCCGTTCATTGTATTTTAATATTAAAATTTTGATAGACATGCACTCACTACGTTTGTTATCTTTGTCCAATCCATGATCAGAGTCCATCCCATATTTATTAACTGGCTCTAGCGGAGCAACTTGAGTGATGCCAAAACATTTTTTAATCTTCTTACCCACTACAGTTGACGTTCCTTCCTACAGAACAACAAAATACAAATTCAACAAATATATCCAATTTCTCAACCCCTCAGCTACTCATTCAGTGAGACAGGATGTACTATGTGTATCGAGGCATAGGCCCAGTCCTTGAAAAATCTAAGCATGTAAACAAACAGCAGATTCTACCCCATGTTCAGTTAGAGGTTGACATGGGGAAATAGAACAGAAAAGTATAAATCACTGTATCCATCGTTGAAGTCTATATATAGTTGAAGAATAGGCGGAGAAGTGTATCCTCAATTCAATCTTGGAAGGTCAGCAAATATTGCTTATTTGGGGCTACATTTTGAAACGCAGATCAAATGAAATCAAAAGTTAAGTCATGAAGGCATTCTATACAGCACAGATGAGGCAAAATATGGTATAGGCATAAACAAGGCAAATTAGCAGCCCCAGATATGGAGCTACAATGGGAACGTACTACTTGAGTAGAATGGGGTTTAGTGAGGTATGGCAGATTTAAGACCCAAGGACCAAACCAATGGTCATGCTGGAATGTGAATTCTCCCCCACTGGAATGGAAATCTACTCAATAAGCAGCTGAATTACATGACTGCAAAGATTTTTAAGGGCCCACTCTGGCAGGACATACACAATGTACACAAACGTCTTCAGTTAGGCAATACCAGATTGGATGCACACAGAGAACTTAGAAACCACATTTTGTCAAAGGAAAAACAAACAAACAAACAAACACTGAACACAAAACAAAACCTAGAGGGTGGGAGGTTATGGGGGATGGAGACAATCTGAAATATGTTGCATTGAAGGAATGACTTCCTACTGCACTCACCTCCAGCACAGCAAAGGAAACACCCGGTGTCCAAGAGACTGACTGAAGGAAATCTTTGGTAAGGGAGTAAGGACAACTCAAAATGGCAATAGGCTCAGAGAGCCAGCACAGAGAGAGCAAGAACAAAGTTGTGAGGCGATTATGTTTACAATAACCTAACACACACCGCATGAGCAAACAGAAGAATCCTACAACCTGCAATCATAAAGTAACACGAAGGAACCAAACATCTTAGTGGTCCTGTTTTGTTCAATACACATAATATACATGTATTGAATACCACACTGTGGCCCTTAACTGTGTCATATTTAGTCACTCAAGAATTTTGAAAAGAAATGGGAATAGACAATATATAGTCATATATATATATATATATATAATGCATTGAAATACAACACTGTGGCCCATAAATGTGTCATATTTAGGATATACATAGACAATAGAATCAGAGGGAGAGAGCGAAAGGGAGAGATCAGACAGAATCCTGTAGAGGGTTTCATTATTCATATTTCTGCAAAATCCAGTCTAGGGTTTTGTAAAATCAGGAGCTGGGGACTCAGTCAATTTCTCCCAATGGGTAGCAAAGACTGAATTATTAATCCATGGAAGCCTGTCACGGTGCCTCCTGGCTGAAAGTTAGAATTAGGCACAGGAAAAGGACAGAAAGCCATCCTAGGTGTGAGGTAGATAGCTCATCTGACTTCTTCACCACTGGGCCAAGAGTTTAGCTCCGCATTCTTTTTTCCTAGGTCCTAAAGGCAAGAAAGTTGGCTGAAGTGAGTGTCTAGGTAGCCCCCAAATCTCGCCTTCATGTAACTTCAGACATGGGTAAAGAGAAGCTTATACTACATAGGTGTGAACTCTTTCCCAGATCAGAAATATCTTCAGCCAGTATTTCCCAGATGAGAAATATCTTCAAGTACATTCGAAGAAACAACAAATCTAGCTCAGAAATGGGCAAAGCACTTCAACAGACATGTCTGAAAAGAGATACAATGGCAACAAACATGAAAAATTGATCAACATCAACACCCTCCTAGGAAAAACCAATCAATGCCTTAATGAGATATCACCCCTGTAACTCTCAGGATGGCTCAAAGTCAAAAGAAGTAACAAGAACTAGCAAGGATGTGCAGTAAGGTGGACACCTGTACATTGTTGGTGGAAATGTCAATTAGTCCTGCTATTGTCTACAGAAGTATGGAGATTCTTTAAGAACTAGTAATAGAAATGCCATATGATCTAGCAATCCCACCTCTGCGTATACACCTAAAGACAGGAAGGTACTGTATTGAGGATATCTGTGCACCACCATATCATAGCTGCAGTGTTCACTAAAGGCAAAAGAGGAAACCAAAGTCCCCTTTTGAAGATGAATGGATAGAGAAAATGTGGCTCATGTAAACAGTGTAAGAGTATTCAGTCATTTAAAAGAATGAAATTCTGGCATTTGCACCAAAATGAATGCCACTGGATGTAGGGGGAAAGAAGCTGGACACAGAAAAACAAATATCTCATGTTTTCCCTTAAAAGGGGCAGCTTAAATCGAAAAATGAAAAAAAACAAAAAAAAAAACCCAAAAAGACAAAAAGCTTGTGTATTTCAATACTGCTGCAAGTGTCATCTTTATAAACGTTATTTTATAATGTTGTCAAGCTCGTGGTTAAGAATATTATGCTACTATAGTTTCAGTGATCTGGGATTACTTTGAAATTTATTGCAGATAAGTGAAATAGTCCTTTTTCCATTTCATTATTGTCTTTGGCCTTGCCTATATTCCTGCTATACTAGGTCTTTGTTTGCTTTTTACTTGTTGAACCAAATGTTTACAGGAGCCATGGAATGTAATGTAGATCAAGGACATAAACTCAAAGCCAAGGAGAGGAGAGAGTGGGGGAAAGTGAGAGGAAGCAGGGTGGGAGGCACAGAAGGAGAGGGATGGAGGACAAAGGCATATCATTATACTCTTAGAATTCCATGAGCTCTATGGAGCCTAATAAACACTAAAAAGATAGAGAGAGACTCCAGAAGATATGGATACCATAGTTATCATTGTAATTGTGAAGTCTATTCGTCTTCACAGCTTCTACAAAACAGATGATAATATTAAATGATTGCAAAACAAACTGCCCTACTATGCCTACCCTGTTCTTTCCCAGGTGGTAAGAGCAGAATGATAAATGCTATGTCTTTCTGTCTTATGTAAGTGTCTGCCTCCTAAGTAACTTTGTTTCTTCAATCAAACACCAGCTTTGTTTTAACATCACTGAAATCAGGTATTTCCAAATCACAAGAAGAGACAGTACCTTAGAATTCCTTTCTGATTTGCTGTCTTCAGGATCTCTTTGGGAGGTAGACTCCTTATCTACAAATGCAGTAACAGATCAACTAGTGAGAACATTTATTCACACGGAAACAATTTACATAAAGGTGTGTCTCTCTCCACTCATGAATATTGCAATGAAATGAATATTTCAATCAAATAAAATGAATAGTAAGGATGAATTTCAGAGAGGGCTGAAGCTGTTTCAGGAAGAAGTCGGTTATATTTTTTAAAAAGCCAAAGAAAACCCTCAAAATAAATGGATATCCAATTCAGAGCTACTCATTTCCGTTCATTGTATTTTAATATTAAAATTTTGATAGACATGCACTCACTACGTTTGTTATCTTTGTCCAATCCATGATCAGAGTCCATCCCATATTTATTAACTGGCTCTAGCGGAGCAACTTGAGTGATGCCAAAACATTTTTTAATCTTCTTACCCACTACAGTTGACGTTCCTTCCTACAGAACAACAAAATACAAATTCAACAAATATATCCAATTTCTCAACCCCTCAGCTACTCATTCAGTGAGACAGGATGTACTATGTGTATCGAGGCATAGGCCCAGTCCTTGAAAAATCTAAGCATGTAAACAAACAGCAGATTCTACCCCATGTTCAGTTAGAGGTTGACATGGGGAAATAGAACAGAAAAGTATAAATCACTGTATCCATCGTTGAAGTCTATATATAGTTGAAGAATAGGCGGAGAAGTGTATCCTCAATTCAATCTTGGAAGGTCAGCAAATATTGCTTATTTGGGGCTACATTTTGAAACGCAGATCAAATGAAATCAAAAGTTAAGTCATGAAGGCATTCTATACAGCACAGATGAGGCAAAATATGGTATAGGCATAAACAAGGCAAATTAGCAGCCCCAGATATGGAGCTACAATGGGAACGTACTACTTGAGTAGAATGGGGTTTAGTGAGGTATGGCAGATTTAAGACCCAAGGACCAAACCAATGGTCATGCTGGAATGTGAATTCTCCCCCACTGGAATGGAAATCTACTCAATAAGCAGCTGAATTACATGACTGCAAAGATTTTTAAGGGCCCACTCTGGCAGGACATACACAATGTACACAAACGTCTTCAGTTAGGCAATACCAGATTGGATGCACACAGAGAACTTAGAAACCACATTTTGTCAAAGGAAAAACAAACAAACAAACAAACACTGAACACAAAACAAAACCTAGAGGGTGGGAGGTTATGGGGGATGGAGACAATCTGAAATATGTTGCATTGAAGGAATGACTTCCTACTGCACTCACCTCCAGCACAGCAAAGGAAACACCCGGTGTCCAAGAGACTGACTGAAGGAAATCTTTGGTAAGGGAGTAAGGACAACTCAAAATGGCAATAGGCTCAGAGAGCCAGCACAGAGAGAGCAAGAACAAAGTTGTGAGGCGATTATGTTTACAATAACCTAACACACACCGCATGAGCAAACAGAAGAATCCTACAACCTGCAATCATAAAGTAACACGAAGGAACCAAACATCTTAGTGGTCCTGTTTTGTTCAATACACATAATATACATGTATTGAATACCACACTGTGGCCCTTAACTGTGTCATATTTAGTCACTCAAGAATTTTGAAAAGAAATGGGAATAGACAATATATAGTCATATATATATATATATATATAATGCATTGAAATACAACACTGTGGCCCATAAATGTGTCATATTTAGGATATACATAGACAATAGAATCAGAGGGAGAGAGCGAAAGGGAGAGATCAGACAGAATCCTGTAGAGGGTTTCATTATTCATATTTCTGCAAAATCCAGTCTAGGGTTTTGTAAAATCAGGAGCTGGGGACTCAGTCAATTTCTCCCAATGGGTAGCAAAGACTGAATTATTAATCCATGGAAGCCTGTCACGGTGCCTCCTGGCTGAAAGTTAGAATTAGGCACAGGAAAAGGACAGAAAGCCATCCTAGGTGTGAGGTAGATAGCTCATCTGACTTCTTCACCACTGGGCCAAGAGTTTAGCTCCGCATTCTTTTTTCCTAGGTCCTAAAGGCAAGAAAGTTGGCTGAAGTGAGTGTCTAGGTAGCCCCCAAATCTCGCCTTCATGTAACTTCAGACATGGGTAAAGAGAAGCTTATACTACATAGGTGTGAACTCTTTCCCAGATCAGAAATATCTTCAGCCAGTATTTCCCAGATGAGAAATATCTTCAAGTACATTCGAAGAAACAACAAATCTAGCTCAGAAATGGGCAAAGCACTTCAACAGACATGTCTGAAAAGAGATACAATGGCAACAAACATGAAAAATTGATCAACATCAACACCCTCCTAGGAAAAACCAATCAATGCCTTAATGAGATATCACCCCTGTAACTCTCAGGATGGCTCAAAGTCAAAAGAAGTAACAAGAACTAGCAAGGATGTGCAGTAAGGTGGACACCTGTACATTGTTGGTGGAAATGTCAATTAGTCCTGCTATTGTCTACAGAAGTATGGAGATTCTTTAAGAACTAGTAATAGAAATGCCATATGATCTAGCAATCCCACCTCTGCGTATACACCTAAAGACAGGAAGGTACTGTATTGAGGATATCTGTGCACCACCATATCATAGCTGCAGTGTTCACTAAAGGCAAAAGAGGAAACCAAAGTCCCCTTTTGAAGATGAATGGATAGAGAAAATGTGGCTCATGTAAACAGTGTAAGAGTATTCAGTCATTTAAAAGAATGAAATTCTGGCATTTGCACCAAAATGAATGCCACTGGATGTAGGGGGAAAGAAGCTGGACACAGAAAAACAAATATCTCATGTTTTCCCTTAAAAGGGGCAGCTTAAATCGAAAAATGAAAAAAAACAAAAAAAAAACCCAAAAAGACAAAAAGCTTGTGTATTTCAATACTGCTGCAAGTGTCATCTTTATAAACGTTATTTTATAATGTTGTCAAGCTCGTGGTTAAGAATATTATGCTACTATAGTTTCAGTGATCTGGGATTACTTTGAAATTTATTGCAGATAAGTGAAATAGTCCTTTTTCCATTTCATTATTGTCTTTGGCCTTGCCTATATTCCTGCTATACTAGGTCTTTGTTTGCTTTTTACTTGTTGAACCAAATGTTTACAGGAGCCATGGAATGTAATGTAGATCAAGGACATAAACTCAAAGCCAAGGAGAGGAGGGGGGGGGGGAAAGTGAGAGGAAGCAGGGTGGGAGGCACAGAAGGAGAGGGATGGAGGACAAAGGCATATCATTATACTCTTAGAATTCCATGAGCTCTATGGAGCCTAATAAACACTAAAAAGATAGAGAGAGACTCCAGAAGATATGGATACCATAGTTATCATTGTAATTGTGAAGTCTATTCGTCTTCACAGCTTCTACAAAACAGATGATAATATTAAATGATTGCAAAACAAACTGCCCTACTATGCCTACCCTGTTCTTTCCCAGGTGGTAAGAGCAGAATGATAAATGCTATGTCTTTCTGTCTTATGTAAGTGTCTGCCTCCTAAGTAACTTTGTTTCTTCAATCAAACACCAGCTTTGTTTTAACATCACTGAAATCAGGTATTTCCAAATCACAAGAAGAGACAGTACCTTAGAATTCCTTTCTGATTTGCTGTCTTCAGGATCTCTTTGGGAGGTAGACTCCTTATCTACAAATGCAGTAACAGATCAACTAGTGAGAACATTTATTCACACGGAAACAATTTACATAAAGGTGTGTCTCTCTCCACTCATGAATATTGCAATGAAATGAATATTTCAATCAAATAAAATGAATAGTAAGGATGAATTTCAGAGAGGGCTGAAGCTGTTTCAGGAAGAAGTCGGTTATATTTTTTAAAAAGCCAAAGAAAACCCTCAAAATAAATGGATATCCAATTCAGAGCTACTCATTTCCGTTCATTGTATTTTAATATTAAAATTTTGATAGACATGCACTCACTACGTTTGTTATCTTTGTCCAATCCGTGATCAGAGTCCATCCCATATTTATTAACTGGCTCTAGCGGAGCAACTTGAGTGATGCCAAAACACTTTTTAATCTTCTTACCCACTACAGTTGACGTTCCTTCCTACAGAACAACAAAATACAAATTCAACAAATATATCCAATTTCTCAACCCCTCAGCTACTCATTCAGTGAGACAGGATGTACTATGTGTATCGAGGCATAGGCCCAGTCCTTGAAAAATCTAAGCATGTAAACAAACAGCAGATTCTACCCCATGTTCAGTTAGAGGTTGACATGGGGAAATAGAACAGAAAAGTATAAATCACTGTATCCATCGTTGAAGTCTATATATAGTTGAAGAATAGGCGGAGAAGTGTATCCTCAATTCAATCTTGGAAGGTCAGCAAATATTGCTTATTTGGGGCTACATTTTGAAACGCAGATCAAATGAAATCAAAAGTAAGTCATGAAGGCATTCTATACAGCACAGATGAGGCAAAATATGGTATAGGCATAAACAAGGCAAATTAGCAGCCCCAGATATGGAGCTACAATGGGAACGTACTACTTGAGTAGAATGGGGTTTAGTGAGGTATGGCAGATTTAAGACCCAAGGACCAAACCAATGGTCATGCTGGAATGTGAATTCTCCCCCACTGGAATGGAAATCTACTCAATAAGCAGCTGAATTACATGACTGCAAAGATTTTTAAGGGCCCACTCTGGCAGGACATACACAATGTACACAAACGTCTTCAGTTAGGCAATACCAGATTGGATGCACACAGAGAACTTAGAAACCACATTTTGTCAAAGGAAAAACAAACAAACAAACAAACAAACACTGAACACAAAACAAAACCTAGAGGGTGGGAGGTTATGGGGGATGGAGACAATCTGAAATATGTTGCATTGAAGGAATGACTTCCTACTGCACTCACCTCCAGCACAGCAAAGGAAACACCCGGTGTCCAAGAGACTGACTGAAGGAAATCTTTGGTAAGGGAGTAAGGACAACTCAAAATGGCAATAGGCTCAGAGAGCCAGCACAGAGAGAGCAAGAACAAAGTTGTGAGGCGATTATGTTTACAATAACCTAACACACACCGCATGAGCAAACAGAAGAATCCTACAACCTGCAATCATAAAGTAACACGAAGGAACCAAACATCTTAGTGGTCCTGTTTTGTTCAATACACATAATATACATGTATTGAATACCACACTGTGGCCCTTAACTGTGTCATATTTAGTCACTCAAGAATTTTGAAAAGAAATGGGAATAGACAATATATAGTCATATATATATATATATATATAATGCATTGAAATACAACACTGTGGCCCATAAATGTGTCATATTTAGGATATACATAGACAATAGAATCAGAGGGAGAGAGCGAAAGGGAGAGATCAGACAGAATCCTGTAGAGGGTTTCATTATTCATATTTCTGCAAAATCCAGTCTAGGGTTTTGTAAAATCAGAAGCTGGGGACTCAGTCAATTTCTCCCAATGGGTAGCAAAGACTGAATTATTAATCCATGGAAGCCTGTCACGGTGCCTCCTGGCTGAAAGGTAGAATTAGGCACAGGAAAAGGACAGAAAGCCATCCTAGGTGTGAGGTAGATAGCTCATCTGACTTCTTCACCACTGGGCCAAGAGTTTAGCTCCGCATTCTTTTTTCCTAGGTCCTAAAGGCAAGAAAGTTGGCTGAAGTGAGTGTCTAGGTAGCCCCCAAATCTCGCCTTCATGTAACTTCAGACATGGGTAAAGAGAAGCTTATACTACATAGGTGTGAACTCTTTCCCAGATCAGAAATATCTTCAGCCAGTATTTCCCAGATGAGAAATATCTTCAAGTACATTCGAAGAAACAACAAATCTAGCTCAGAAATGGGCAAAGCACTTCAACAGACATGTCTGAAAAGAGATACAATGGCAACAAACATGAAAAATTGATCAACATCAACACCCTCCTAGGAAAAACCAATCAATGCCTTAATGAGATATCACCCCTGTAACTCTCAGGATGGCTCAAAGTCAAAAGAAGTAACAAGAACTAGCAAGGATGTGCAGTAAGGTGGACACCTGTACATTGTTGGTGGAAATGTCAATTAGTCCTGCTATTGTCTACAGAAGTATGGAGATTCTTTAAGAACTAGTAATAGAAATGCCATATGATCTAGCAATCCCACCTCTGCGTATACACCTAAAGACAGGAAGGTACTGTATTGAGGATATCTGTGCACCACCATATCATAGCTGCAGTGTTCACTAAAGGCAAAAGAGGAAACCAAAGTCCCCTTTTGAAGATGAATGGATAGAGAAAATGTGGCTCATGTAAACAGTGTAAGAGTATTCAGTCATTTAAAAGAATGAAATTCTGGCATTTGCACCAAAATGAATGCCACTGGATGTAGGGGGAAAGAAGCTGGACACAGAAAAACAAATATCTCATGTTTTCCCTTAAAAGGGGCAGCTTAAATCGAAAAATGAAAAAAAACAAAAAAAAAACCCAAAAAGACAAAAAGCTTGTGTATTTCAATACTGCTGCAAGTGTCATCTTTATAAACGTTATTTTATAATGTTGTCAAGCTCGTGGTTAAGAATATTATGCTACTATAGTTTCAGTGATCTGGGATTACTTTGAAATTTATTGCAGATAAGTGAAATAGTCCTTTTTCCATTTCATTATTGTCTTTGGCCTTGCCTATATTCCTGCTATACTAGGTCTTTGTTTGCTTTTTACTTGTTGAACCAAATGTTTACAGGAGCCATGGAATGTAATGTAGATCAAGGACATAAACTCAAAGCCAAGGAGAGGAGGGGGGGGGGGAAAGTGAGAGGAAGCAGGGTGGGAGGCACAGAAGGAGAGGGATGGAGGACAAAGGCATATCATTATACTCTTAGAATTCCATGAGCTCTATGGAGCCTAATAAACACTAAAAAGATAGAGAGAGACTCCAGAAGATATGGATACCATAGTTATCATTGTAATTGTGAAGTCTATTCGTCTTCACAGCTTCTACAAAACAGATGATAATATTAAATGATTGCAAAACAAACTGCCCTACTATGCCTACCCTGTTCTTTCCCAGGTGGTAAGAGCAGAATGATAAATGCTATGTCTTTCTGTCTTATGTAAGTGTCTGCCTCCTAAGTAACTTTGTTTCTTCAATCAAACACCAGCTTTGTTTTAACATCACTGAAATCAGGTATTTCCAAATCACAAGAAGAGACAGTACCTTAGAATTCCTTTCTGATTTGCTGTCTTCAGGATCTCTTTGGGAGGTAGACTCCTTATCTACAAATGCAGTAACAGATCAACTAGTGAGAACATTTATTCACACGGAAACAATTTACATAAAGGTGTGTCTCTCTCCACTCATGAATATTGCAATGAAATGAATATTTCAATCAAATAAAATGAATAGTAAGGATGAATTTCAGAGAGGGCTGAAGCTGTTTCAGGAAGAAGTCGGTTATATTTTTTAAAAAGCCAAAGAAAACCCTCAAAATAAATGGATATCCAATTCAGAGCTACTCATTTCCGTTCATTGTATTTTAATATTAAAATTTTGATAGACATGCACTCACTACGTTTGTTATCTTTGTCCAATCCGTGATCAGAGTCCATCCCATATTTATTAACTGGCTCTAGCGGAGCAACTTGAGTGATGCCAAAACACTTTTTAATCTTCTTACCCACTACAGTTGACGTTCCTTCCTACAGAACAACAAAATACAAATTCAACAAATATATCCAATTTCTCAACCCCTCAGCTACTCATTCAGTGAGACAGGATGTACTATGTGTATCGAGGCATAGGCCCAGTCCTTGAAAAATCTAAGCATGTAAACAAACAGCAGATTCTACCCCATGTTCAGTTAGAGGTTGACATGGGGAAATAGAACAGAAAAGTATAAATCACTGTATCCATCGTTGAAGTCTATATATAGTTGAAGAATAGGCGGAGAAGTGTATCCTCAATTCAATCTTGGAAGGTCAGCAAATATTGCTTATTTGGGGCTACATTTTGAAACGCAGATCAAATGAAATCAAAAGTAAGTCATGAAGGCATTCTATACAGCACAGATGAGGCAAAATATGGTATAGGCATAAACAAGGCAAATTAGCAGCCCCAGATATGGAGCTACAATGGGAACGTACTACTTGAGTAGAATGGGGTTTAGTGAGGTATGGCAGATTTAAGACCCAAGGACCAAACCAATGGTCATGCTGGAATGTGAATTCTCCCCCACTGGAATGGAAATCTACTCAATAAGCAGCTGAATTACATGACTGCAAAGATTTTTAAGGGCCCACTCTGGCAGGACATACACAATGTACACAAACGTCTTCAGTTAGGCAATACCAGATTGGATGCACACAGAGAACTTAGAAACCACATTTTGTCAAAGGAAAAACAAACAAACAAACAAACACTGAACACAAAACAAAACCTAGAGGGTGGGAGGTTATGGGGGCTGGAGACAATCTGAAATATGTTGCATTGAAGGAATGACTTCCTACTGCACTCACCTCCAGCACAGCAAAGGAAACACCCGGTGTCCAAGAGACTGACTGAAGGAAATCTTTGGTAAGGGAGTAAGGACAACTCAAAATGGCAATAGGCTCAGAGAGCCAGCACAGAGAGAGCAAGAACAAAGTTGTGAGGCGATTATGTTTACAATAACCTAACACACACCGCATGAGCAAACAGAAGAATCCTACAACCTGCAATCATAAAGTAACATGAAGGAACCAAACATCTTAGTGGTCCTGTTTTGTTCAATACACATAATATACATGTATTGAATACCACACTGTGGCCCTTAACTGTGTCATATTTAGTCACTCAAGAATTTTGAAAAGAAATGAGAATAGACAAAATCACTCAGAAAAAGCATATAATGATAAGAAAATACATATAAATAAATATTTGTAAAATATTAATATAATATAAGTAAATAGTGTAAAGCTAAACTGAATTCTGAAATTTGGAAAACCAAAATAAAAAGGCAGAACCTATGAGATTTAATTTTTCAATTACCTATTTCTATATATGTTTGCAGCATACAAAATTTCATATTTCTACATTTGTTTCAAGAATTTAAAATAAAATTTTAATTTATAAATTGAAATATAACATACATTTCTTATTATAGTGAGAATATGTGCTTCTGGAATTTTATGGTAATATCCATTTTTCAAATCTGTTAAAAATATAGTTCTGTGAAAAAGTATAAGAGTCTATAGGAGGAGTGTTTTTCAAAAGCCTTGATTGCTTTAAATGTCACAAAACAAAGTCCTGAGAGTCAGTACTCTGATTAAGTAGGTTGAGCTGCCAGACTTTTCCTTTTGTATTTTAAAAAATTATCTCAGCTTTTCACAAAAAATAAGGAGACAGAAGGAAACAGGGAAGAAGAGTAAATGAAATAGAGTGGCCTAGAGAAGCAGGCCTACAGAGGTGCCATCTGCTAATTCACTCTCCAAAGCCTGTAAGGGCCAGGGCTCAGCCACACCAATGCCAGGACCTGAGTACTCCAACCATTTTTTTTTTCTCAGAACTTTTACTTATGGGCAAACAGGTTGAGTCAAATGACAACGTAGTCAGGATATCCTTTCTTTGTGTAATGTTCAAACAATAGTAAGCAAATACATGTGTGAGGTACATATGCTACTCTTTTCCAAATAGGCATATCTTCAAAGTTATAAAAATCTCTACAAAGAGATAAATAGGGAGTCATGTTTTAGCTCCTAAAATGTGACATTCATTTCACATTACGTTTTCCACAAGTGACAATATAAATATCACCATGATTATGGCTGTCTCATGGTGTAATGGTGTTATGGCCAGGGGGACTCTATCTCGCTGAGGAAAGTAAGCAGAAGGCTCTAAGATTCCCACCATCATGGCAGAGCAGTGGCCTTAACTACAGAATTCCACAATCCTCAGTTTTCATTTACCTAGAAAGCTGACTGTGACTGAGGGCCTTCTTTGCCCTAAGAAAGACTCCATTTTGCCTCTTTCCAAATCCCCAGACCCGAGTGGTCACAGCAACACTGTGGCTATCCTCTACTCTGTCTTGGGGACAGCAAGTAGCCCTGATGCTACCAGGAGTCCCCAGATTCCACCTCCCACCTGCCCCTGCCCACATCAGAGCCAGGCTGCTTTACAGGGCAGACAGCAGGTCCTTGCCTGTGGGCTGAATTGCTGGGCACAAGCTTCAGGGCTCTGTCTTCTGCCTCTGTTTTTAAAAAGACAGAAGAAACAAGCACTGCATTCTAGATGTGGACATCACTTAGTGCTTATATTTAAAATATTGTAACAAGAGACAGTACCTCAGGGTCCGAAGTTGATTCTTTAGCTTCATCTTCTGCTCCTAAAGTAAACACCATTTCTATAAGAGGTAGTCACAGATCTGATAATAAACATTATTATGAATTCTAAATATACATACATAGATGGGATCAGGCGCATTCAGGGTGGTATGGCCATAGATTATCTTCCAGAGTGGCTATACTATTTTGCGTATGGAAGAGCAATGAATGAGAATCCCTATTGCTCTATTTCCTTATCTGCAATCACTGTTGCCATTGTTGAAATCCCTAACAGTTCATGATGTTCAGAATCACTTCTTAAGTTCACTTGTCATCTGTGTATCTTCCATGGGAAGGTGTTTGTTCCACTATTTTTCCTATTTTTAAGTCTGTTTGTTGTTCTTTAAATTTAGCTTTAAGAGTTCTCTAAACAGTTTGGATAACAGTTGTGTTTTTTTTTTTAAATATATCTTTTGCAAATATTTTCTTCCTGGTTATTTATTATACCCTTGGCGGTATATTGGAAGAACTAAAATTTTGTTTCTTATTACTATTCACTTTTCATGAGCATAGAAACTGAGAATAACTGGTCTTTTTTTTTTTTTTTTTTTTTGACAGGCAGAGTGGACAGTGAGAGAGAGAGACAGAGAGAAAAATCTTCCTTTGCCATTGGTTCACCCTCCAATGGCCGCCGCGGTCATCCGATGGCAGGAGCCAGGTGCCAGGTGCCAGGTGCTTTTCCTGGTCTCCCATGGGGTGCAGGGCCCAAGCACCTGGGCCATCCTCCACTGCACTCCCGGGCCACAGCAGAGAGCTGGCCTGGAAGAGGGGCAACCGGGACAGAATCCGGTGCCCCGACCAGGACTAGAACCCGGTGTGCCGGCGCCGCAAGGCGGAGGCTTAGCCTGTTGAGCCACAGCGCCGGCCTGAGAATAACTGGTCTTTACAACTTGTTCACCCTGAAGATGCTTATGTAAATCTCATCCATGGCTGCCATACATTTCCTTACCTCAAGGCAATGAACACTGTCACCTATGGTAAGCTAGAATTTATAATTTATAATTTATAATAATTTATCTTACACTGCCTGCTTTCAGTTTATAGATCAAGCTGTGTCATGCCAAAATGCAATCTTAATTATGCAGCATAGAAATCACTTTAAAAGGCCTGTTGTTTCCATCACCCTAAAATAATACCAAGAATCCCTAGAACCATCTGAAATAAAGTCCAATTTATCAATTTAAAAAATATGCTAATTTATATTTTAATTTAACTCTGGATTTTCTAATCATTAAATTGATCCGTTCTACTATTTCTATGCCATGCCATCATGTGGTTATCCCCAGAGCTTTACTCTATGATTCAGTCCTGAGAAAAGCAAATTTTTCTTGTTGTGCTTTTCTTCCTCAAAATGTTCCAGTAAATGTACATACATTAAAGCCTCATTAAAGCAAAAATAAATACACACACACACACACACAGACACACATCTCCATGAGTAATTCAACAATATGTAAAAGTAAGAGCAAGAAAGAATTCCAAAGAGTTGAAGAAGTTTCAGGAAGACGCATTTGGTCCTATGAAGAAAGATATTAAAAAAAAAAACAATAAAATACATTGGGTAGCATATTTATGGCTTCACATTAAACTTCATACAATAACATTTAAATAGAAGGTTTTCATACACTGGATGGAACTGGAAATCACTATCCTAGAGAAATAAGCCAGTCACACAAAACCAAATCTCACATGCTTTGTATATGGAAGCTATAGAAAGTACAAAAACTGCATGGATGCCATATTATTTGGTCTATAATCATATTGTCTTTAATGGATTACATCAATACATCCTTCTTTCCTCACTCTGTTAGCATTGTGATGAGTCCCACATTTTTCTTACATTAATATTACTGTTTTTGAGAAAAATGTATATAAGTGCACATATATAATATATCAAATGTTGAAAATGTTCAATTTTAAAATTTACAAAAGCAATTTTGATTCACTAACCACATCTGCTATCTTCATGGACTCCATGAACACGAGTCATTCTGTCGTTATTGGGTTGCTCTTCTGGTGCACTGTGAATGATGGCAGTTGTACGTCCTGGAATTATTAAGTCTTTCTATAGGAAAAAAAACACAACCTCAGCAAACATGTTCACTCAGTTGTCCCACCACCCATTCACTCACTAAGACATTTATTGTGCAAATCAAAGCATAGGCACTGTCCTAGGAAAAGAAGAGTAAGTCCACGGAAGGCACTTACTGCAGTACGTTAAAGTGGGAGTAGACATATAGTCAACAAAAACTCGGAGCAAGAAAATTAATTCCACAATAGAGCATTTTACCTTGGCAAATGAATTGAAGCCTTTCTCATATGATGTAAGCAGTTCATGATTAACATCAGGTATTTCCATAAGCCTTGTGCACAAAAATATATAAGAAAAATAGTTAAATATTTTCTATTAAAAAATCAGGGGAAACATCAACTAAACGTCTGCTAAATGATATTTTTGATACAATGAAAATTTGACTCTTGTTTTAGAAAAACTTTTCATTATCTATTTCTGCCTACACTACTCTCACCCCACTGAAATATTTGGTGAAGATAATACATCCCATAAAAAATCTGAACATCAATATACTAGCAGAAACTTTACAACTTGTTCACCCTGAAGATGCTTATGCAAATCTCATCCGTGGCTGCCATACATTTCCTTACCTCAAGGCAATGAACACTGTCACCTATGGTAAGCTAGAAAGGTATATAATTTATCTTACACTGCCTGCTTTCAGTTTATAGACCAAGCTGTGTCATGCCAAAATGCAATCTTAATTCTGCAGCATAGAAATCACTTTAAAAGGCCTGTTGTTTCCATCACCCTAAAATAATACCAAGAATCCCTAGAACCATCTGAAACATTTGAAAGCTAAAGATATAAAAATCAAAGAACAAATGTGTAGCTTGTTGTTGGAAATGCCCTTCTCAGAGATATTAAGATGTTCAGTGATTTTTCCCAAATAAGTGTTGCTGTTTTCTCATTCAGGTAAACGTAAACCAGTAAGACTCTAAATCCCATATAGGTGCTTATATACTCAGAAGGGAGACACTGCTGAGAAGAGTCATGGTACCTGTACTTTTGTTTCTCTTAATGGTATCTAGCTTGCCTCCTATGAGCTCCTAACCCCAAAATAACTCTTCTGGTGTCAATCATAGTGATGTGGTTTGGGTAAGAGTTCAGGTATCAACAAAAGGCCCATGTATTTGTGGCTTGATTGCAAAGTCTTATTTAATGGATAAATGGTAATGGTCAATGGATGAAGAGTAGAAACAATTTAACTATGGTGACAAGGTGTTGGGCCTAAAGGAGGGCTTTAGGTCACCGGGGGCTTGTATTGTGAATGAAGTTCTCATGAGAGGAGTGAACTATACAACTGTGCTCTCTGCTGCTGGGTGTACCATGTTATTCTCCCTTTGTGTTCATTCCACCAACCAACATCCTCATCATGCTGCCACCTGTTCTTGGACTGGGAATCTCAAAACTTTATGCCAAAATAAATCCTATTCCTCTGTATGTTAGCCAACAGATATTTTTCTGTAAGTAATAAACAGCTGACAAACACATACAACCTCAAACATTAACATATTAAGCCTGCAAAGCACAGAACCCTGAGAAAAGGGTGGACTCAAACATACAATTGTAGGCACTACTTCCCTCTTCTAAAACACAAGCTACATTGAGTCTCAGTCATCTTGGCACAGCAAGACACATGTAGCTCTGTAGGGTTTACCAGCCAATCTTATCCCCCTCTTACCAAATACATACCAGGGAGAGACATCAGAAAATGGAAAAAAGAGGTGGGCATGAGAGGACATCTGCCCTGGACCAAGTTCTTTGCAGATCATCAACCTCCAGGCCCCTACTGCTCAAGGGAGACTAGATTACCCCTTTGAGTGTGGGGGGCCATGAAGTAGATGATACAGCATTACAGTCTTATCTGATATGGACACTCTTCCCAGTGACTCTAAAAATCCACCTGTGCTGCAAGCATCCCATGTGGGCACTGGCTCATGTTGCAGCTACTCTTTCCAACTGTTTGCTTATGGCCTGGGAAAGCAAGGGAAAATAGCCCAAGTCCTTGGGTCCCTGCACTCATGTGAGAGCCAGGAAGAAGCTCCTCGCTCCTGGCTTTGGATTAGCTCAGCTCCAGCCACTGCAGATATCTGGGGATGAACCATGGATGGAAGATATATATATATATATATATATATATATATATATATATATATGGCAGGTTTTCTTTATTGATTCATCAGTTGATGAGCATCTAGTTTGATTCCATATCTTAGCCATTGTAAATTCAGAATTTATCTGAATTGGACCTGTATCTTGATGCCACTATTGTATAAGTCTGTATCCATCCATGCTAAAGGGTAAGAGAATACATTTAGTTAGAGTAAGGCAGGCTGATATGGGTCAGTTAATTCTTTTACTACAGGGTCATAGGCCAATCAATCAACCCCTCAGCATTATAGTTGCCTAAATAGTAGGAAATAAACTATATGAACACATGCATTGCAAAACTGGTTGGACAATTATAACAAGCCACAAATGTTAAGTACACAATATCCATCTAGCCCAGAGGAGAATACATAATGCATTTCTTTGCTTTCCATTAGTTAACAAATGGTTTTAAAAATCATTAAACCCTACCTTTTTCTATATTCTCTAGAATGCTCATCATCTATTAAAGAAAAGTAAATACATTTAAATTAAAGTAATAATAGAATAATACAGAATGCTATACTATACAGCACGTTGTTACACATTGCAGCTTTGGAGCCAGGTGTTTGACACAGAAGTCATGATGCTTCTTTGATGCTCACATCATACTGGAGTGCCTGGGTCTGGGTCTCAGCTTTGCTTTCAACCTGAGCTCCCAGAGAGCCCTGAGAGGCAGGAGGTTATGGCTTAAGTAATTGGGTCCTTGTGACCCATCTGAGTCCTGCTTTTGTCTGGCCCAGCCCCAGATATTGCAGGAATTTAGGGAGTAATTGTCAGAGGGGGAAATAACACTCTCTGCCGGCTATCTATAGCTCTGCATCTCTACATTTCACATAAACTGAAAATAAAAATTAAAAAGAAAAGATGCTTTTGATCACATGTATAAATTATAGCAGAGTGATTATTAACTACATCATTGATAGCCATTATGGAACCTTACTTCTGCTACTTTGAATTTATCAATGTAAAGTGAATAATACAATTAATTAAGATGATATGGAAAACATATGCTCTATACAAAGACTGTAGTCCAACTGAGAGACAATTGTATCACTAATAGAATAAGTATAAAAGACTGTAGGGTCCCAGTGCTATGTCACAGCAGATAAAGTCACTGCCTACAGTGCTGGCCTCCCTCAGGGTTTCCAGTCCAAGTCTTGGCCGCTCCACTTCCAATCCAGCTTCCTGTTAATGGGTCTAGGAAATCAGCAATAGATGTCCCAAGTTCTTGGCCATGTAACCATGTGTGAGTAGCTGAGTTTGATTACCAACTCCATGTTCTGACTTCAGTTTGCTGCCTGTGCAAACTCAGAGAGGCAGTGAAGCTCAAGTAATCAAGCTCCTCCCAAGCATGTGGAAGACCTAGATGGAGTTCCTGACTCCTGCCTATGGCTTCCATCCAAACGAGGCCATTGTGAGCATCTGGAGGACAAATCGGTAGATGGCAGCTTTGTTCTGTAAGTCTCCATGCCTCTCAGGCACAAACATACACACACACACACATGCAGATATATATCTTTTTCTTTTTTTTTTTAACTTTCATTTAGAATATAAATTTCCAAGGTACAACTTATGGATTACAATGGCTTCCCCCCCATACCTTCCCTCCCCTCTGCAACCCTCCCCCCTTACCCGCTCCCTCTCCTCTTTCATTCGCATCCAGATTCATTTTCTTTTTTTTTTTTTTTTTTTTACAGGCAGAGTGGACAGTGAGTGAGAGAGACAGAGAGAAAGGTCTTCCTTTGCCGTTGGTTCACCCTCCAATGGCCGCCGCGGTCGGCGCGCTGCGGCCGGCGCACCGCGCTCGTCCGATGGCAGGAGCCAGGAGCCAGGTGCTTTTCCTGGTCTCCCCATGGGGTGCAGGGGCCAAGCACCTGGGCCATCCTCCACTGCACTCCTGGGCCACAGCAGAGGGCTGGCCTGGAAGAGGGGCAACCGGGACAGAATCCGGTGCCCCGACCGGGACTAGAACCCGGTGTGCCGGCGCCGCAAGGCGGAGGATTAGCCTGTTGAGCCAAGGCGCCGGCCTCAGATTCATTTTCAATTCTCTTTGTATACAGGAGATCAGTTTAGTATGAGTTAAGTAAAGATTTCAACCATTTGCCCTCACATAGCAACACAAAGTGAAATATACTATTTGAGTACTTGTTACAGCATTGAATCACAATGTAGAGCCCATTAAGGACAGAGATCCTACATGATATATTTTTTTAAATTGATTAATTTTTTATGCAATTTCCAATTTAACACCGAGTTTTTTTTTCATTTTCGATTAAGAGATAAAGGGCCACAATTAGTGATTTTCTTCAAATAACAGTGCTTCAGATTATAAATATCCTACAATAAACCTCTAAAATTTCTAAATACTAGATTACTAAGAAAGATTAAGAAAAAAAACACATACAATTAATCATTGACTTATCTGTAACTGATCTTCTGTGATCAACTATTTCTTATGTTTACATTTTTTTCCTATGTTGGGACTAGCTGGAGAAGTTTTACCTGGATTTGTATTTACAATCTTCCCGAGTACAGCATTTTCTCGAAACAACGAAATGAGTTGGTAATTTTGCCTATGTATAAGAATGAATAAAACTGTTTCAGTATTGATAAGGACAACTATCAAATGTATCAAATCCTTAGAATATTTCTGATAGTATCAAAGTTAGTACCAGAACTTACATTATGCCAACGCACTTCATAATTATATGTTCTACAATATAATTTTCTTAAACTTTTTGTTAAGATGAAAAACAGTAAGGTGAAGAAGTCCTGAATTAAAGGTGGTATAACTCAATAAATTAACTAAAATTAGCATGACATAATAAGGTATTATAAGCTCAGAAGACTCAGCTCCGTAGCCAACAGGTATGGACAAGTCACTTGTTTTAACCTCAAACTCTTCTAAAGAGTAAGGATGTTCCTATGTCTTCACTAGTAGTTATAGAGATTTAATGTGTTAATATATAAAATATATAAATGCTCAATGAAATGAAGCAATGGAATACTTTGTTCTTGAAATTTACTACTGAAACTATTTTGGAATCCCGAAGAAAACCTGTAGTGTGTTTTTTCACTGTTCAGGCTACAGGAAATATCATTAGTTTCTCATTCTGGCTATTAGTTACTCCATACAGCTGTAACCATAGATACCTCATCTACTTAACACTGCAGCTACATGCATTTGTAAATAAATCACTTCACTAAGTTAGGTAACGTAACGATGTGATCGTTCACACTAAGGGTACAAAACTAAGAGCTGTCAAGTACTGGGGCAGACTATTACTATTCCTTTTAAGGATTCAAACTCTGAACCAGTTGATATTTGCTAGTATGATGCTTAATGTCCCTGTTCAACTCCACCTAACTTGGAAGATCAAACTCCACTTTATTACATGGTTTCTGAGAAGTTATGCATGGGGCTTAGCTCACTTAAATCCATATAACATACTTTAGATTCAGAGAATTCTCAAGAATGGCTTGTTGTGAGGCAGAATTTAAAACTACTTTAAAAATCTGATATAAAATGCACACAATTTAGAAGATTTTCATTTTCACTATTATAGCAAACAAATCACCTTAGGTCCAACACATACTCTGGAGCACAGCAACATACATGGGACATTCCAAAAACCAAGAATATATGTGCCCAGAATATAAAGAAGCCTTAGGGTACATATCTGTGCAAAACATTAAACTCTCATCTTTTCCTACATTATCTGAATTTGTCTGACAACAGAATGGTACCAAGTAGAAACTACTAGCAAAGTCAAGAACCTTATAAAGAACACGTCATGAAGGTTTAAGGCTAAGAAGTAGATGCCACCTGAGGTTCTCATAAATAGCCTATTTTTTAGCTACATACATGCCAAAACCTAGGAAGCCAGAGTGGGGTGTTAATACTTTGTGGACAGTGACTGAGTATATAGGCATATGTAAGTCAACAAATAGACATTTTAATCTCAGGATGTAAGTGCACATCACCACGGAGACTGGGGATCTGGATCAGTAAACGAATCCTGGTAACAAAGGTCTATCATTACTAGACTGCAGGGGCAGCTTCCCTAGCAACATGGAAGCAATAAAAAATAAGAATTATTAGAACCCCATCTCTCTGACGAAGGAAGATTGCCTTGAGAACCCCATCTCTCTGAAGAAGGAAGATGGCCTTGTCAGGCTCGTGGAACTTCCTGGCTTCTTGTAAAACTCAAGAAAAAGAATTTAAGAGGCAGATCCCAGGACAAAATATTAAATTTCCTGCTAATCTGGACATTGAAGGCCTAACCAACTAAGCAGGACTATGAAGGTGTGACACTGTTGGGAGGGTCATGGCAGGGGTTGTATCTGAAATGATGTGGATAAGGTGGGCAGCCGCAGGGATAAAGACCTTCAAATCTCTGAGATAAAGAATTTGTACCCATCTGTACTTCTAACTAGCCAACCTTTCTCTTTGGTTTCTTTTTGTTTTAAAGATTTATTTATTCACTTGAAAGTCAGAGTTACACAGAGACAGGAGAAGCACTAGGAGGAGGAGGAGGGGGAGGGGGAGAGGAAGGAGGAGGAGGAGGAGGAGGAGAGGGTTTCATCTGATGGTTCACTCCCCAGTTGGCTGCAATGGCCAGAGCTGCACCGATTTGAAACCAGGATCCAGGAGCTTCCTCTGGGACTCTCATGCGGCTGCAGGGGCCCAAGGACTTGGGCCATCTTCTACTGCTTTCCCAGGCCATAGCAGAGAGCTGGATCGGAAGTGGAGCAGCCAGGAATCAAACCGGCGCCCATATGGGATGCCAACACTTCAGGTGGCAGGTTTACCCTCTACATCACAGCACCTGCCCCTCTGTTTAGTTTCTGACTGTTGAAGTAAAGGGACTCACTGCCATTCCAAAAACTGAGAGAGCTAAGTCATCTGAAAAACAAAGTACTTACACCTCAACTTCATGTTGATTACAACGTTAGCGTAAACACTTACATATTACGTTTTTGAAGAGCATAATCCCTAGCAGAATGTCCAGCAATGTCTTCAGAAAGCACATCAACCCCTCGTTCAAGAAGAATGTGTACTATGTTTTCCGAACTATACCGTCCTGCAAACATGAGGGATGTTCTAAAATAACAGAAAGAGAAATTCATTAGAAACTTCAATGAGGCTACTCAAACAGCTGAGTTGCTCTATTTTACCAAGTTAATATCTTGCCTATGTATATGTGATCATTTACTTGTATTAATGGACATAAGCATCTTGGGATATCAAATGCTCATCTCCAGAAACTATCTCCAGGGTTAAAGAGAAAGAAACAAAATAAAGCCTCTTGTCTAACTGGGGTATTCCATAGAAGTTACTAATTTGAAGTCTTTAAGGGATAGCAACACCTTTGAGATCACTTGTTTAAATCAGGCAGTTTTAAGTGAAGAACTCACTCTTACTTCCCCAGTTTTAAATGTTAAATATATCCCAGTCAGGTAAGTAAAAGCTATCTGAAAGCATAAAGCTCTTATATTATATGGCAATAATAGTCACAGCAGTTTCAGTTAGCAATGGTGACAACCACGTGTCAGCTACTGAATTACATTTTATATACGACATTATATACAACTACAGCTGAAAGATAGGATACATTACTATCCCACTTTCACTTCAGGTTAGATTTAATAGTTAATGTTCCCAAGGTTGCACACCAAACAGGTTGGACATCTGAGAATTAAGCCTTGTGCTGTATGTCTTTTCTCTTTCTCATTTATTATTTGTCATCATCAAAGGAAAAGCTTATTGAAGTAAATACATTTCTTCCCTCTTCCCATACTAATTACAAATAAAATTATAAGGATCAGGCATTTAATCTTGGTATTATGACACCAATTAAGAAGTCCCCTTCCTATATCAGACTACCTGGTTTGATTCCCAGATCCAGCTTCTATGTGTAGCCTCCTACTAATACAGACCCCGGAAGACATTAGTTATATTCAGCTTAGATAATTAGATTCCTGCAACTACATGAAAGTCTTTATTACATTCTTAGCTCCAAGCTTCAATCTGGCCCAGCCTGAACTGTTGCAGGTATTTGAGCAGTGAAACTGAAGTGAGAGAGTTCTAATTCTCTCTCTCTTTCTCTAATCTCTCTCTCTCATAGAATTTTTTAAAAACCATGCTTTTAAAAATATCAAATATCAAAATAAAGCAGAATGAAAAACTGATAAAATCATACTATCTGCTAATAACTACCTACAGTCGCTTAGGTATAACTTAACATCAATATACTTTGAAGAAAGAAATTAACAAAAAAAAGTCAGCAAAAAGACAAAATGATTTTCAATTCCT
This sequence comes from Sylvilagus floridanus, assembly GCA_949820135.1. Classification (NCBI taxonomy): domain Eukaryota; kingdom Metazoa; phylum Chordata; class Mammalia; order Lagomorpha; family Leporidae; genus Sylvilagus; species Sylvilagus floridanus. The sequence continues at coordinate 16,372,029 of OX463240.1, read as the reverse complement.
ATTTATGTATATTATAGCATTTTTAAAAGTAGAGTATGTGGGTACCAGATTCTGTCCCAGTTGCCCCTCTTCCAGGTCAGCTCTCTGCTGTGGCCCGGGAGTGCAGTGGAGGATGGCCCAAGTGCTTGGGCCCTGCACCCCAAGGGAGACCAGGAGAAACACCTGGCTCCTGCCTTCAGATCAGCGCGGTGCGCTGGTGGCCATTGGAGGGTGAACCAATGGCAAAGGAAGATCTTTCTCTCTGTCTCTCTCTCTCACTGTCTACTCTGCCTGTCAAAAAAAAAAAAAAGGAGAGTACGTAGGAAAAAAAAATTTTTTAAGATTTTTATTTATTTATTTGACAGAGTTGGACAGTGAGAAAGAGAAAGGTCTTCCCTCTGTCAGCGGAAAAATTTAAAAAATATTACAGAATGTTTAAGAAGCTCAATAGTGACTCATATTTACTAAAACACTAAAACTAAAATGAATAATCTTTCATTAGTATCAGACTATACAACCAAAAATCAGATTACTATTAAAATATATCAGTCACTATCATAAGAGAATATGACCATTCCTATGTAGCTCATTGTGTTGGCCAGTATGCATAATTGCTTTCCTACCAGATAGATTTTTATTGTTACTTTTCATTGAACCTCAAAAATATACTAACATTTTATTTCACATTTCTGACTTGAATGACTTTATAACTGATAAACATCACCAAGTTTAAAATATAGAATAAAATAATTTACCTGTTTAGCTTATCAATTGCAAAAACATCTGCATTCTGTAATATTAAAAATTTAACCATAGTTTCTTGGTTTTGTTGAATAGCCACTAAAAGTGGCGTGAGGCCAGTCTGTAAAATGATTCACAATTCACATTATTACATATTTTTCAATAGAACTGAACATATTTCAGATGACAATGCAAACTCGGACATCAAATGTAGAAGGTAAATTAAAGGAGGCCCTTTCTTCCCACTCTGTGCTTTTACATGTGCTGAACATTCCTCTTAAAACTCTCCTCTCCATTGCCTCATTGCACGGAACCTACTCATCACCAAGACTCACTCCAAACAATTGCATTTCAAGATTCATTGCTTCCATCATAACACTCACCATGGCATATTATAATTATTTGATTGCACCCAATAAAAACACAAGGTCCTCTGGAAGGCAAGGGCTACATGTTTTACCTCTGTAGCCCTAAACCCTAAGACATAGTAGTTAATATTTCAGGCATTTTTATTGAACTGATGACCTAAATTATTGTCTCAAGAACAGTGTTTCTCAATACATATTTCCAAGAACATTTACTTTTACACAAATTATATACTGTCCACCTACAGAAAAACGTCATGATCATCTGTTTGAGAAATATAACAAAGCCATGCATCCTGTGTTCCCCTAGACGGGGAGAGAAGCAAACTGGAGGGTATCTGCCTTTTAAAAACAGGAAACCCTCTGTACAGCATACAACTCGGTAATCTGAGCTCAAGGATCCCTGACTGGAATCCTTCAGATAATCCTGACAGTCAGAGGTGTGCATCAGTCTCCCAAATTTTATATTTTGAAACAATTTACAGAGGCAAACTACACACATCTCTGCACCGTGTTCAGTTGATTCCTTTGAGTCTTTGTATCCGCTGTCAATGCATTTCCAAATGATTTTGCATAAAGCAGGTATTAACATGTAATATCTTCACTTTTCTTAGCATCACCTAATTCACAAAAAGAAAGATCAGGCCCAACATGTAGTAAACAGGGCACATCCAATATACTATTTTCCAACAGTTAAACAACCATCCACTTGTATTTAAATCTGACAGGTTATTATTCAAATGGATATTTGAGATACAGGAATGTTGAAATTGAACTATTAAAGGAATGTCCATCCATATTCTTAACACTACCATGGCTTTCAATTTTAAGTCTGCCATAGTGATTATGTGAAAGTGCTCCATGAATTCAACACAACAAGATTTGATTGTGTATCATAAAGCTTCAATGAGGAAAAAGGTTCATAATTTGCTATAATTCTAACCATAAAGCCCTGCTTGCAATATACATTTATTTGTAAAACTATCCACTATTCTGTAGGCTGAGAATTATTAGCATGATCTCTCCTTGAATTTATAACTCCAAGGTAAGAGAAAGACAGATAAAATCAGAGGTTAGTATTGTTGGAATGTAGCATCCATGAAACTCTAACTCTTCTAAAGATTCTTAATAGTTTTTGAGACCTAAGAACTTACACATTACAACTAACAGTTTGGTGGTTCTTAACAAGGGTTTTATCAGACTCTCAGAGATATGTTTTTAAGTATACATGTAAAGACATAGTAAGATTTACTGAAATAAAATACTCTTGGGAGAGACTGGACTTGTAAGTTTTTCCAGGTCATTCTGATATACAACTCCAGCCAAGAACTGGTGCAGCAGACAACCACCACTTCCATTCTCCTCTCACACACATCATTTGGAGACTTAACCAAAATGAGGAATGAGGAAGAGACACACACACTGAACATCCCATTTCATTTTTCTTGAGTAGGAATAAATCAACTAACAGTAAACTCAACGTCCAACTTAGATTTATTTGCAGGATCCTTTTCTTCTACTTTCCCACAAAGACATTCTATATTTGAGAGCTGAGTTTAGACACTTTTCCTCAGCAGCTCTTCCTACCAGAATAAAATGTCAATCATTTGTTCTTCCCTCTTGTTTGCTACATTCATCACCACCTAGTCACTCCAAATATGGTTCCCCCAAAGCAAATTTACAACTTATTAATGATATTAATGAAAGTACAAGTTATTATACTCTCAATCAAAGAATACTTGGTCTGCACAAAGCTCAACAAAAACAAATCAAAAATCCCATCTCCGTATTTTCCCTCAATTACCTAATTTACAAATGTTTCATTCTTCTATCCTTTTCTCTTGAAAAGTTTCCCAGTTTACCCTTGACACTTTAAGGTAACTTTTATATAAATAAACTTATTTAGGAAATTGACAGCAACAGCCATATTTCTGTTTACAACATGCTTTTTTCTTGAATTTTAAGCAAAAGCCTATGTCAAGACAAAATTTGACTTCTCCTGTTTTTGTACCACTTAGAAAAAAAGTAACTGGGAAAATATACTTGAAAATATGTCTGAATTTTAGCAAATTCAGTGCTTTCATAAACACTGGCCATAAATGCCTCTCAGTCTGTCCTTTCCAGTATTTCTGCAATGGTATCAATATTTAAACTTAAATCTTGGACAGTTTTCATAAAATATCTTCATTCAGTGCAGCTTGTATTCCCAAATATGAGAAACTGCTTCTATATATGTCAATCTTTTAAAAATGTATTTCCAATAGTCTAAAAATTAAGTTAGATGATCCATACCTTATTTTTTTTTTCAATATCTGCATTCCTGGAAAGCAGCTTTTCGGCCATTCTTACGTTCCCTCCATAGGCCACATAGTGGAGGGCGGTGTTTCCAAGTTCATCTTCAATACTTGGATCAGCACCGTGATCCAATAACAGTGTCGCACAGTTCTCAGCGGGACACTGTACAGCCTGCCAGTAATACACCAATCACACATTGTAACTTCTAGAAATTCAAAGAAAAACTCCCCCTCCCAATGGTTTCATCAGGAAGTCATATATAAATAAGATAAATTCATTTTATTCTAAGTATGTACACCAAGCCCTTCCTATACTGGGATGGTTGGGCACTAAATACCTTTATCAGTGGTGTTGCAGCTCTTTGATCCAAAGGATCTACAGCACAGTTTCTCCTTATAAGGAGAGCTACCACGTCTTGGTGGCCTTTTGCACAGGCCCAGTGCAGAGCGGTCCTATAGGAAATTATATTGCACAATCACAAAACAGGCAATTTCTCATGTAATTGTAAGAATAAAATAGCATATTCCCCTGCCCTCAAAACAAATACTTTTCTTCTGAACAAAGAACTTCATGATCTCTTGTTACTAAACTAATGAAATAGAAGCCTATTAAAGAAAATAACATGATCATTACATTAACCACAGCTTGGTTAAATCCTATTTTAAGCTATGTCTAGGACTTTGAGTATCTCAATTTCCTGATTAAAAGAATGGGGAGAAAAAGAGTAGTTGTCTCAGTTGATCATTGTGATGCTTAAATGAAAATCTATGTAAAATATTTAGAACGGTTGCTGACACAACTAACAGCTCAGTAATTGTCAGACGTAGTCATTACTAATACCATGACTTAAAAACAGCATTTTAATTGAGTAAGATAATATAATTATCCTGACTCTCCATATATCCTTGAAGCATTAGAGAAAATATTATAATTCACTGACTCTTAATATGCTCAATGCCTCTCACTTTATCATTTCTCACATTGAAGTGCTGCTTATCTTAATTCATTACTTTTCCCACTGTAATTGGCAGCATTTAAAAATTTAGCATCTACTGAGATAATTCTATGGTTCTATGGTTTTGTTCTTTGATTTCTTAAGGTGATGTATCAGATTTATTAATTTGTATATGTCAAAATGTCTATGTACATCAGGGATAAATCCCATTTCATCTGGGTGAAGGATTTTATTAGATGTGTTGTTGGATTCCATTAGCTAGAATTTGTTAAGGATTTTTATCTGTGTTAATCAGTGACACTGGTTGTCTTTCTTGGTTGGTAACCTTTTTCCTGGTTTTGGAATAAAGTGACATAGACATTTGGACCAATGGAAGAGATTAGAGAGCTTAGAAATTCATCTATGCATCTACCATCAACTAATCTTTGACAAAATGCTACAATCACTCCCTGGGGAAAGGACAGTCTCTTCATCAACTGTGCTGTGGAAATTCGATCTCTGCATGCAGAAGTAGGAGACAAGATCCATACTTTATAGCTTTCACAAAAAACAACTCACAATGGTTCAGGGATCTAAACCTAGGACTTAGAACCATACAATGACTGAAAAAAACATAGGGGAAACACCATAATTCATTGGCATAGTCAGGGACTTCTTGGATTAGACATCAGAAGCACAGGGAATAAAGGCAAAAATAGACAAATGGAGTTAAATCAAGATGAGAAGCTTCTCCACAGTAAAGAAAACACTCAACAAAGTAAAGAGGCAATCAACAGAATGGGAGAAAACACTGCAAGCTATACATTGGATAAAGGATTAATATCCAAAATATATACAAAGTTCAGGAAACTCAACAACAACAAAACAGAAAATACAGTTAAGAAGTGGGCAGAAAATTTAATAGACATTTTTCAAAGCATGAAATACAAATGGACAACAAACACATGAAAAAATGCTCAGGATCACTAGGCATCAGGGAAATGCCAATGAGTTCTACACTCACCCTAGTTAGAATTATGTTCATCCAAAATCAAAAAATATAAAAAATGCTCGTGAGAGTGTAGGGAAAAGGTACCCAAATACACTGTTGATGGGAATGTAAATTAGCATAACTATTATGGAAGACAGTAGGAATATTTCTCAAAAATCTAAAAATAGATCTATGATATGACCCAGCTATTCCACTCCAGAGAATTTACCCAAAGGAAGTAAAATCAGCATATGAAAGAGTGATCTGTAACCCAATGTTTATAGTAGCTCAACTCACAATAGCTAAGATATGGAATCAACCCAGATGTACATAAACTGATGACCGCATAATGTGCACTATGTAACCATGAGGGAATACTATTTAACCATAAAAAATGAAACACTGTCTTTCACAACAATATGTGATTGGAGATCATTAAGCTTAGGGAAATACACCAGTCCCAACAAGCAACTAAAACATTTTCCTGGATTTGTGGTAACTAACATACAGAGTACAAAATACGCATATGAGTGAAATCGACATTTTTAGATTTGATTGTATATAGCCCTTATCTATAATCCTGAGAAAACATTGTTTTTCCACTTACTACTTGTTGAATTCTTTATTTAGTGGAAGGTTAAGCTTGTGATTACAAAGTAAAGTGAAACTTGGTCATTGTAAAAATTAAAAGAAAAATAAGAAAGTAGGAGACAGGGTGGGAGTCAGGCAAGGAGGGAGGATTGGGTGGAAAGTATCATTATGCTCTTAACATTGTATATATGAAATACATGAATTGTGTTATCTTTATATAAAGTGTTTTTATAAAAACAGAAAAAATGGTTCATTGATACCTACTGATCACACAATTCATGGTACTTAACAATAAGCTCAAAATAGCATATAAAACACATTTATGGCAACTCTAGCCATATGATTGGCATTAAATTTTAGTTTCTAAAAGTTCTATAGTTTGGAAGACACAGCTAACATTACAAACATGGTTAAAAACAAAGTAATTCTTTAATCTCAATAATATCAAAAATTTAACTAGAGTGTCTACATCCGATCATTGCGGAAATGACAAGATAAAGAAAATTTCACAAAAATTCAAATACCTATAAGTAACAATTTTAACAACATTTTGTTGGCTAACACAGTCCACAATTTGTGTGTATGTATAAACAAACACTTTTCTCACTTGTTATACAGATTGCCTACATATTTGTATTTCCACATGCATCTGTGGGACTCCCCACCTTTAATGGTCACCTATCAATGCAATCTATGAATGCGCCATAATTTATGGGTCCATTATTTAGGTTCTCCTTAACATATGGCCATTTTAAGCAGTTATAAGAGAAACAAATGGTATGCCTACCTCTAAAAGTTATTTTAAAAGAATAGAAGGGTGGGGGGCATATGCATTTTTCAAATATGACACAGGGGGCTGGCACTGTGGTGTAGCAGGTAAAACCACCACCTGCAGTTCCAGCATCCCATATGGGTGCCAGTTCGAGTCCCAGCTGTTCCATTTCTGATTCAGCTCTCTGCTATGGCCTGGGAAAGCAGCAGAAGATGGTTTGGGTCCTCGGGTCCCTGCTTCCACGTGGGAGACCCAGAGGAAGCTCATGGCTCCTGCCTTAGGACTGGCACAGCTCTAGCCACTGTGGCCAATTGTGAAGTAAACCAGCAGATGGAAGACCTCTCTCTCTCTCCTCCTCCCCCTCCCCCTCTCCTTTCTGTAACTCTTTCAAGTAAATAAATAAATTTTTTTTTTTAAAAGTGACATAGTACTTAGAACCAAATTCTCAATATAGAAAGTAACAAGCAATTTGACCTTTACCCCTAATATTGCTATTCATTATGATAAACTATGTGGATGGAATATAGCATTTCATTCATCTTTCAAATTAAATTCTTTTTTCTCACCAGAGACACTAAATACTGTTTTCTATGTCCATGGATCACTTGTACATCTACAACACATACATATCCCAATTTAAAATTAAGTTCAGTGTTGTTTTCCTGCTTTGCACAGATTTCTGTAAAATGAAGATCCATTTTTTTCACCTGAAATAAACATGTTGTAAAAATTTTTGAAGATATATTGTTTTGTTTTGTTATTTTCATCCAGATACACAGGAAGTTTTATTTTTATTTTCCTAAGCAAATATTCAAAGTAATTCCTTAAAAACTGCTTATTTAAAAGGCAGAGTGAAAGGAAGAGGAGGAAAGGTACAAACAGCTGGCGTTAACTGATTCACTCCCCAAATGCCCACAACAGCCAAGGACGGGCCTGGCCAAAGCTAGAGGTCAGATCAGAAGCAAAGTAGGCAGGACTCCAACCTGTACTCAGCTACGAGACGCCAGCATCCAAAAGCAGTGACTTCACCCACTGTGCTGAACTGGTCACCCAGAATGTTTGCTTTTGACTTCAGTCTTAATTAAGTCTTTGGCCACTAAAAATTTATTGCTCCGCATTTGTATTTTTTTCTGAAATTTTCTCACATTGTTTATTTACAACTTTTAACTCTACCAGAAATTTAGCTTTGTGTTACAAAAATCTAGTTTTCCTCCATTAAGAAGTATTTCATGCATAAGTAATCTGTTTTCTTATGAATATTAAATGCAACCAGTATCAAGTTCTAAATATTTTTTCATATTATGTTTTTGGATTTCCAATGCATTTGCCCTTTCAACTGTCAGACACCTGATTAATTTCTAAAAATAGCACATGTTTACATTTAAAACAGCACCTCATTACTTGCTACATTACAAATGAGTGTTAGCAGAGCAGTAAGTGACCAGTAGAACGTGTAACTCAAAATTTTTAAACTTTGATATTTTTGTTTGGCGCATGTAAGACTGATAACACTTAAAGCTCACTTGTTGGTAAAAATGAGCTCTCTCACGCCAAGGTTTCCTTCTACAATCCCATGTACACGCAGGTGTGAACTGACATCAAACGGGTATCGGGTTTTACTCAGACTTTAACCCGGGGTTGAGAGATCATGGAAATTGTCCTATCTTTTCCATCATGTGTATCACAACGTGGATCTGGACTTGTGCACATCGACATGGACCGGTGTCCAGGGAAGCCAGCAGGGGAGCCCGGGGCGAGGGCTGCCCGCACTGGGCCCGCTGCCCACCCTCCACACCTGCTCTTGTGGTCCACGGCGTCTACATCGCTTCTTCCGCAATCCAGGAGTGTCTCCACTGCGGCCACATCGCCCGCGCTGGCGGCTCTGTGAATGGCACCGAGCTCCCAGTAGAGCAGGCGGTACCCAAAATGCGGCCGCCTCTTCAAACACTTTTCCTCAAAGTCGGTAACACTCCAGGGTCGCTTAGGAGTTACCCATGAGAAAAGTTTCTGCATGATAAAAGCTGTCAGGGGCTTTCAGCCACCTCTGCAGCAGAATATAATGAAAGCTGGTGGTCTAGCCACCATACAACAGAGCTTCGGTTTCCAACCTCTCCGCTCACAGTAACTGCCGCCCAACAACTGCCGCGCATGCGCACCAGGCTTAGCCCCGCCCCTTCCGCTCCTGACATTCCTTCCTCTTCCTCCAGACTCCGCCGAGAAGCCCCTCCCCCTCCGAGGCGGCCCCTGCACGCACTCCTGGTTGGCTGTGAACCCGAACTCTGGGCCATGGGCTGTGCCCCAATGCCGGGCTGTGCTGCTTGCACCACTTCCTCCCGCGGCCTGGACTCAGCAGAAGTAGGCAGCGGGAGGGCCAGGAAGTGGGAAGGAGGGCGCCCTCAGGGAGCACGGCCGCCCCCTCCGCGCAGGGCAACCCCACAACTTTCCCCTGGGCTCAGGAGAGAGTGAGCTGTGTCTCCAGGGGGCTTGGGCCCTGGTGAGGCTCCACCTCTGGGCCACACGTGCCCCTCTCCCCTGGGCTCAGGCACATGGTTGCGGGGAGGTGACAGGCTGGGGGCGGCCTCGACCTGCTGCTGGCCCCTCCACTGGCTTCTGGGGCTGGCGCGCTGAGCCACCAGTAAACAAGTGGTGAGCCGGCAGCAGGGGAGACGCTGACCACCACGGACGCCCATCGCTGCCCTCTGGCACCGCCCCTCACCTCCCCAACCCCCGTCAGCCCCAGCTGGGGCATTTCTGTGGCACCCAGATGCCTCCCTCTCTGGGCTCAGGTCGCTGCTCCAGGCAGTCCAATTCTAGCAGGGGGCAGCACGTGTTTGGGGGAAGAGGCTTCTCCTGGGGAGCCAGCAGAAGGTTTCCTCTGAGAGGTGGATTCTTGCGGATGCCTGGTTCTGCCCAGTGAGACCCAGGCCCGCTGCTTTATTCTGGGGGGCAGACAAGGAGGCAGACGGAGCCGGAGGGCCTGTGGGGGCTCCTTCCGCCCCGTCTGTCACGCCTCCCCCTAAGCCCTGGCTGTGGTCAGAGTCTGCTCTGCCCGCACTATAGGGGCTAGTGGGGTCCTAGGCGGGGGTGCTGAAGCTGCCAGGCTGTGGATCCTCTCCAGCGCCAGCCCTCCTGCCCTTTGGCCTCCGCGGTGTGGCAGCCACGCCAGCAGGAACTGCCGTTCCACCAGCCCTCTTGGCCCTGCAGAGACTCTGCTTGCCCTGTGCCTCAGACATGTGAGGGAAATGGAGCGGCCAGATGTCCCTCAAGCAGAGGAGCTTGAACAGTCTCTCAGCTCTGGGGAGTAAAACAACTTCCCCAGATATCACTGCCCAGGTACCCTGGGCCTGGAAAGAGGGGCTTGAAAGCCCAGAGGGGCTGGCACTGTGGCGTAGCAGGTAAAGCCGCTGCCTGCAGTGCCAGCATCCCATATGCGCACCAGTTCAAATCTCGGCTGCTCCACTTCCGATCCAGCTCTCTGCTATGGCCTGGGAAAGCAGTGGAAGATGGCCCAAGTCCCTGGGCCCCTGGACCCGCAGGGGAGACCCGGAAGAAGCTCCTGGCTCCTGGCCACAGCTCCGGCTGTTGCAGCCAATTGGGGAGTGAACCAGTGGATGGAAGACCTGTCCCTCTTTGCCTCTGCCTCTCTGTAACTCTGCATGTCAAATAAATTGATAAATCTTTAAAAAAAAAAAAAGTAAAGAAAGGCCAAAGGAGCCCCTGTCTGCCTGGGGAGCAGCACAGGCTGGGCCTGTACAGATTTACCCTCTTTCCTGTCCCTCCCTCATGGCTGGACTGTGCCAAGTTTTGAGAGGACCTGAACTTTTCCTGTGGCTCTGCTGGGTAGGGCGAGCCAGGCCCAGGGCTGTGTCTACTGAACCCACCCCCCAACTTTGGCACCACTGGTTTCAGGAGGGAAGCAGCTGCCAGGTGTCAGGGCAGAGGGGTGCTCTCACCTACCCTTCCTAGAGCCAGGCTGCTGGCCTCTTTCTGTTCTGTTCTTGAAACACAGTAGCTGCACCCAGAAGGGCCAATGGTGGCCAAACCTAAGCTGCCTGTGACTCACAAAGAGGGAGTTAGTGGCTGGGCAGTGGGTCACCCGTGCTGCCCATCCAGCCCAGGCCTGGGGTCTCTGTGGAAGCCTGGCAGCGGGGGAGGGTGGTGACCCTGGGCCAGATGTTTCTGGAGCTGGCTGACACCCGGGGATTTTTGGCTGGGTCATATAACCTGAGCTATCTCAGGGTCCTGGCGTGCAGTGTCTTTCTGGATCCTTTGTTTTCCTGCCCTCCTGACAGCTGCTGATGGGTCTCTGTGGGCCGTGCTCCCTCCATAGTGCTAGTTTTGCTAAGCATCAAGGCCAAGGAGCCAGCTTTAGAGTGGATTTGAGTGAGGGAGACATGTGTAGCCTGAGCCCAGAGGCGGAATGCCAGGAGGTGCATCTGATGCACAGGTATCTTTACAGCCTAGCCTTCCTGAGGCATGGAAATTCTAGTCTCCCAACGGTGACAATGAAGTTGAAGTTGTGTCTTGTCCTGGTGGTGAAGTTGATCCAGTGGCTTTGCCCCTGCTCATGGAAGTACCACACAAGGGTGAGGCAGGTGAGTGCCATTTTGTCTCTTGTCACCTTCTGCCTGTGTAAGACAATGACTTGGGACAGGTAGTTTATTTTGAAGGTGACTCCAGGAAGCATGTGGGGAATGGAGCAGGGAAAAGCACAAAGCCAGGGACGAGTAAGCATGGTGGAAGGGCCTCCGCAGGCGTCTCTCAGGGTAGTGTTCTCTCCTCTGTCGATGCCCTTGTTCACTGTGGACTTTTCTGAAGACTGACGGGTGCCACTTTGTGAGAGCCATGATCTGGGTGGGCTGATGTGAGGGCTGTGTTGTTTCTGGAGCTGGTTTGGATGAACTTAGTGTGGCCCTTTGGTTCCTGGCATTTGTACTTGGGCCTTTTCATGGGGAGGGAGGTGAGTCTGGTTTGCTGAGGGCAGGTCCCCTGGTTCCCATAGCCATGTTCCTGGGAAGATTCCATTAGGAGTGCCAGGGTGAGTGAAAGACTGGCTCCCTGAGGTGTGGATGGCTGGGCCCAGCCTCCTGCTCTTAGCACCCCACTGCCACTGCCTAGCTTGCCATCAGCCTGTGCTCTTGGCCCTACCCAGATGGACCTGCCCAGAGCATCCTCCCTCATGGGCAGCTCAGAGCATTGTCTGACCCTGGGGAGCTGAAGTGTAGGAAGTGACCTCACACCTTCGGACCTGTAGGCTTCATTTTCCTGGGTCTCTTCCTGTCTTCATGCCAACATCTGGCCATGCTTTTCTACAACCAACCCAGTGCCCACAGCCCCAGGGAGTACTGTCTGCCTCTCAAATAAATAAATAAATAAATAAGTCCTTTTTTAAAAAAATAAGAAATAAAAGGAGATTTTACATTGATATCACAGAAAGAAAAAGGATCATTAGGAACTATTATAAACAACTACATGCCCCAAATATCCACAACTACCAAGGCTGGATCAGTGCCCCTTGTGGGTGGCAGTGACCCAACTTGTTGAGCCATTACCTGTTGCCTACAGGGAGTGAGAATCAGAAGCCAGAAGCAGCAGCCAAACTCAGGCACTCCTATACAGGATGCAGGCACCCAAAGCAATGTCTTAGTTGCCATGCCAGATGCAAACTCCTTGACCAAATTTTTAAGCAACAACTAGCATCAGTTCTTCAACTCTCCTAAAATATCAGACAGGAAGGAATTCTGCCAAACTCACCCAATGAGGCCAGCATTACCTTGACTCCAAAACCAGAGAAGGTCACCACAACAACTCAACAAAACTATAGATCAATATCCCTGATGAACATAGATGCAAAAATTCCAAACAAATTTAGCAATCAAATCTAGCAACATATCAAAAAAGACTGTTCATCATGATCAAATGGCATTTATCCCAAGAATGCAAGGCTGGTTTAACATATACAAGTCAGTACATGTGAAATACCACATCAGCAGAATGAAGGAAAAAAGTCATGGGATCATCTCAATACCTGCAGACAAAGCATTCAGTGAAGTCCACCATCCACTCATGATTAAAACCCTGAATGAGTCAGGTAGACAAGAAACATTTCTCATCACAATAAAGGCTTTGGGTGATAAATCCACAGCCAACACCATGCTGAATGGTGAGAAACTAAAACATTCCACTACTTACCAACAGTCACATTGAATATAAATGGCCTCAACTCTCCAGTTAAAAGACATAGATTGGCTGAATGAAACAAAAAAATTTACTTGTTGCCTATAAGAAACACATCTCACCAACAAAGATGCAGGCAGACTGAAAGTGAAAGGGTAGAAAACATATTTTATATATATATATATATATATATATATATATATATATATATAAAGGAATCAATTCAACAGGAGGATGTAACTATTATAAATGTATATGCACCTAATTACAGGGAACCTATAATTTAAAAGAAATGTTATTTAAAAGGAACTCTATTTTATTAAAGAAATGTTAGGGGATCTACAGGGAGACATAAACTCAAATACAATAGTAACGAGAGATTTTAACACACCACTTTCAGCAATGAACAGATCAACCAGACAGAAAATCATCAAGGAAAAAGCAGAGGTAATCTACACTATAGACCAAATGGACCTAACAGATCTACAGAACTTTTCATCTTACAGTTGTAGAATAAACATTATTCTCACTAGTGCATTGAACCTTCTCTAGGAACGATGAAACACTATGCTATAAAGAAAGTCTCAGCAAATTCAAACAAATCAAAATCATTCCATGCATCTTCTTGAGCCATAATGAAATGAACTAGAAATCAGCAACTCAGGAATCTCTAGAACATATGCAAACACATGAAGACTGAATAACATGCTCCTGAATGAACACTGGGTCATAGAAGAAATCAAAAGAGAAATCAAAAAAATTATGGAAACAAGTGAAGATGACAATAAAATGTATCAAAACTTATGGAATACAGGAAAAGTAAAGAGAAAAATCTATAATAATTGGTGTCTACATAAGAAATAGGAAAGGCACCAAATATGAGCTACCAATGCATCTCAAGGATCTAAAAAAACAACAGCAAACCAAACCCAAAACTAGTAGGAGAAAAGAAATAAGTAAAATTAGAGAAGAAATCAAGAAAATTGAAACAAAACACATTAAAAAGATCAACAAAATGAAGAGCTGTTTTTTAAAAAAATACACAAAATTGACACACCATTGACCTAACTAACCAAAATAATCAGAGAGAGGACCCAAATCAATAAAAATTGGAGATGAAGAAGGAAATGTAACAACAGACACCAGAGAAATAAAAGAATCATCAAAAATTACTACAAAGAGCTGTATGCCAACAAACTGGGAAAACGAGAAGAAACGGATAGATTTCTGGACACATACTACCTACCTAAATTGAACCAGGAAGACATAGAAAACCTAAACAGCCTCATTACCAAGATGGAAATTGAATCAATAATAAAGACCTTCCCAACAAAGAAAAGCCCAGGACCAGATGGCTTCACTGATGAATTCTACCAGATGTTTAAAGAACTAACTCCACTTTTCTCAAGTAATTAAAAAAATTGAATCCTCTCAAATTCTTTCTATGAAGCCAGCATCAACTTCCTAAACCTGGAAAATATGCAACAAAGAATGAGGACCGCAGACCATTTTCGATGATGAACCTAGATGCAAAATTCCTCAACAAAATTCTGGCCAATCAAATCCAACATCAGAAAGATCATTCACCCAGACCAAGTGGTTTTATCTCTGGTATGCAAAGATGGCTCAACATTGGCAAATCAGTGTGATATAGCCCAACAACAAACTGAAGAACAAAAACCAATGCAGATAAAGCATTTGATAAAATACAACACCCTTTCATGATAAAAGTCTGAGCTAATTTGGTATAGAAGGAACATTCCTCAACACAATAAAGGCAATTTATACAACTCAGTTAAGAAACAGACATTTTTCAAAAGAGGAAATCCAAATGGCCAACAGACACATTAGAAAATGCTCAGGATCACTAGCCATTAAAGAAATGCAAATCAAAAGCACAATGAGGTTTCACCTCAACCCCATTGGAATGGCTTTCATACAGAAATCAATAAACAACAAATGCTAGCAAGGCTGTAGGAAAAAAGATATCCTCACCCACTGATGGTGGGAATGTAAACTGGTAAAGCCAAATGGAATTCAGTATGGAGATACCTCAGAAACCTGAATATAGACATACCATATAAACCAGCCATCCTACCCCTAGGAATTAACCCAAGGTAAATTAAATCAGCAAATAAAAAAGTTATCTGTACCCCTATGTTTACTACAGCTCAAGTCACAATAGCTAAGATATGGAATCAACCTAAAGGCCTATCAACTGAAGAGTGGATGAAGAAATTATGGGATATTTACTCTATGGAATACTACACTGTGGTAAAGAAAAATGAAATCCAGTCATTTTCAACAAAATGGATGAATATGGAAAACATCATACTTACTGAAATAAAACAATCCCAAAGGAATAAATACCATATGTTCTCCCTGGTCTGTGATAACTAATAGAGCACCTAAAAGGAAATCTGTAGAAGTGAAACTGATACTTTGAGAAGCTTGATTTGAGCAGCACTTGTCTTGACTGTCAAGGAATAGTTTATTGGTTTTTTTTTTTCTTAACAGGGAATGGGACTGGGAATGGGAGAGGGAGGAAGAGGGTTGGGAGTGGGAGTGGGAGAGTAGGTATGAGGGTAAGAATCACTATATTCCTGAAGATGTACTTATGAAATCTGTACTCATTAAATAAAAGGTTTCTTTGGGAAGAAAAAATTCAAGCCCAGCTCCCCTGCTCCCTCACAGATGCCAGCACCCCCAGATCACAGACTTGCCCCAAGGGAGGCAGCTCCCACCATCCAATGGAAACAGTGAGGACTCTTTGGGGAAATGATGATGTTAGGGCTAGAGAAAGGACCTGGGGACCAGAGAGAAAATACCCACAGTTGAATAGGGCCTGAGGAGGGGCACCAGAGCTGATGCAGAGGGAGCCTAGGCCAATGTGGGATGATCTGAGCCACAAAACAGCAAGAGTCACATTTTGTCACTCCCTGAGTCATGTCCCCTAATCCCCAGTACCCTGGAAGGTGACTGCCATTGGAGTCCCTCAATGTGAGGCCATGGGTGATTCCTAAGGTGGTATGTCTTCTGTCCCAGAAGCAGAGGACATTCTGACACAGACACACATAGGGATGAGCTGGTGGAGACATAGTGAGAGCCAATATGTACCTGTGGAGGAGCTAGGCCTCAGAAGGTCCCAGCCCTGTCCACACCATGTCCTCAGACCTCAGCTTCCAAGCAGCAAGAACGTGAACTTATATGAAAATTAATCCTCCAATAAATACCAGAATACGGCAGGACCATGATCTCCCAAGAATTCTCCAAACTCAGGGCCAGCATTTTGGTGCAGGGGTAAAGCCACCAAATCTGATGCCAACATTCCATATAGGCACTGATTTGTCTCCTGGCTCCTAAAACTTCCAATCCAGCTCCATGCTAATGCCCTGAGAAAGGCAGTGGAAGATGGCCCAAGTGCTTGGGCTCCTTCCACACAAGTGAGAGACCTGTGTAGAGCTTCTGGCTCCTAGATTCAGCCTGCCCCAACCCCAGGCATTTTGGCCATTTGGGGTGTGAACCACCAATGGAATATCTCTGTGTCTCTCTCTCACCATAACTCTTTCAAATAAGTAAATATCTTTTTTAAAAATCTCCAAGCTCTACCACTAGATTTTTAAACTGGGAACATCAACTGGTCTCATGTTCCCATCCTTTCCCCTAAAGGATGGATTTGAATATGTACGACAATCCTGAGTGCATACAGGCACACAATGTTACATAAACATCGCTAGACATACTGAGCATGCAATCCCTCCAGTCTCATACTCTTAAAGTAACTAGGAGCCCAAATCATAGAATTGGCATAGGTGTGAGCATTCGAATTTTATGTATTTTTACCCTCCCTTTGTGAAGAAATGCTTCTCATATAGCCCATGAGTTTCAGTCAAACTCCTCACAACTCTTTTCTTGGCAAAGATTTTAGATTTTTTTTTATTCACAAACTGGTGTACAAATCATATGGCACAAATTCAACTTCAAGAAATGAAACCTTAGGAAAACAGAAATGATTGATACCAGTGCCTGATTGTGTTGGTGGAGTGAAAGAAAACAGTACAGTCATGTTCCATGCTGGAAACCGCACCCCTAAATTCACATGCCAAAGTACACTTCAGAATGATACTACTTGGAGATAAGGCTTTGAAAGAAGTAATTAAATTAATATCAGGTAATTTGGTGGACCTAATCCAATATGCCTGGTACCCCTATGAGAGGAGGTTAGAACCCAGTCACACAGAGAAGCCAGGTGAGGACTCAGGGAGAAGACAGCCACCTGCTAGTCAAGGAAAAAGGCCTTAGAAGGAACCAGACCTGCTCACACCACAGTCTCAGCTTCCAGCCTCTAGAATTGTGAGAAGACTAAGTTTTGATGTTCCAATAGACCATCTCACACAATGGGGAGACCAAGTGCTGCTACAACAACAGACGTGTGCACAGTGGAAACTTTCTTGTCCATAGCTCAGGAGCCATGCATTAGGAATAGTGGCTACAAGAAAGCTTTATGTGACAAAATGGTTGACAACAGCAAAATTACAGTATTATTGAGTTAATCCAGGAGCTTCCAACAGCCTTATCTTAGGTTAGGAATGAAACGGGATTCCCTTAAGTACTCCTGCAATATTGTAAAAAGAATGCTACCCCTGGTACAACTTCAACTTTGGAACAGATGGCTCTTCAGCAGTGACTAGAAGGCAAAACCACAGTAACTCGCTTTAGATGGTACGAGTCAGATCTTGGTTGAGGGCCAGAACAAGGCATTCTGAAGGAGGATGCAGTCAGGCATGGGACATGAACAACAAAAATTCCACATGTGGAATGTGAAACAAACCCTTACCTTACACCTTTTATTCAATTCAAAGTGGATCAAAGATCTAAATCCATGACCTGATAACTTCAAATTACTAGAGGAGAATACTGGGGAAACTGCAAGACACTGATGTGGAAAAGACCCCAGAAGCACAGGAAATCCAAAAAATAGACAAATTTGATTACTTTAAGCTAAGGTTTTGCACTGCAAAGGGAACAGCCAACAAAGTGAAGAGGAAACCAACAGAAGGGGAGAAAATATTTGCAAACTCTGAAACTGATAAAGGATTAATATCCATAACCTATAAAGAGCTCAAGAATCTCAATCACAATAAAACAAACAATCCAGTTAAGAAAAGGGTGAAGGGCCCGAAGAGGCATTTTTCAAAAGAGGAAACTCAAATGGCCAACAGACACATATAAAATAGCTATCATGGAAATGCAAATCAAAGCCACAATGAGGTTTCACTTCACCCTAGTTAGAATGGCTATCATACAGAAATCAACAAACATTAAATGCTGGTGAGTATACAGTGAAAAGGGTACCCTAATCCACTCTTGGTGTTAGTATAAATGACTATAGCCACTGGAGAACATTATAGAGATGTCTCAGAATCCTGAAGATAGATCTACCACATGCTCCAGCAATCTCACTCCTGGGAATTTACCCAAACAAAACGAACTCAGCTTGTGAAAGAGTTACCTGTACACCCATGTTTATTACATCTCAATTCACACTAGCTAAGATATGGAATCAACCCAGATGCCCATCACCTGATGACTGGATAAAGAAACTGGTATATTTATATAATGTGGAATACTACTCAGGTATAAAAAATTATGAAGCCCCTCTTATGCTATAAAATGGATGTAACTGGAAAACATTACATTTAGTGAAATAAGGCAGTCCCAAAAAGATAAATACCCTGTGTTCCCTAATCTGTGGTAACTGATAGGGTATCATAAATGTAAGTATATGAGTAAAATTGACACTTGGAAATTCGTTGATTCGATGATTGTACCTTTGATGAATACTGTTTATTTCTTCTATGCGTTGAATTCTTTATTTAGTGTATGGCTAACCTTACGAATATAAAATAAACTGAAAGTAGGTCACTGTAAACATTAAAAAAATTAAGAAAGAAAAAAGTGGGAGAGTGGGAACATGGGCAGGACAGAGGATTGGGTGGGTACTATTACCACGCTCTTAAATCTGTATACACAAAATATATGAATTTTTTTCACCTTAATTTTTTTTAAAGAAGGATAAAAAGGAATGGTGTCTCACATTTTATGACCACAAATGATAACACACACATAAGGAACTCGTATAAATACTTTTTAGAGAAATGAGAAAGACAGGAATTTCAGGAGAGAAGGCTTTTCAACCTTTTCTTGGAAAAGGTCTGCTGTAGTAGACAGTGTGTAGTAGAAAGGAGCCCCAAAACTGAATTTACTGGAGTTGCTGAACTTTCCCATCCTACTATGAGACAGGTGGAGAAAACACACATGCAAAGCCCCAACCCTGGCCAACTCTTGCAGATTCTTTTGCCCACTAGGAAATTCTGCCTGGTGTTACAACATCGCATCTTGCAACTCAGTTCAGT
Source organism: Sylvilagus floridanus (assembly GCA_949820135.1). Taxonomy (NCBI): domain Eukaryota; kingdom Metazoa; phylum Chordata; class Mammalia; order Lagomorpha; family Leporidae; genus Sylvilagus; species Sylvilagus floridanus. The sequence goes on along the minus strand of OX463240.1, from coordinate 16,352,768 downwards.
TTCATTCAAAAATCAAAGCTTTATTTTCAACTGATTAATTTGATTACTTTGGCTTGTCCAAATACTCCCAAATGCTAATTTAACCAGATATTTCTCTGTGCCTCTCAAATATTCGTATTCCAAACTGAAACACTATGCCAACACACTGACTTTGAATGGGATCTTTGGTCATAAAAAGTACCCATAGTTAAGTAGCAACACTTGAAAAGAATCTAAGGATTGAATGATAGAATGTATGAGTGGTAACTTTCTGATTATGAAGGTTGTATTATAGGTACACACAAGGTTTTCACTTATAGAAAAGAAACCTGAAAGTAATCAGTGGTGATCGTCTAATGGCCTCAACAGTTTATTCTCAAATGTTTCAGGTTGAGAAATTCTTTATACTAGAATTTGGAACTTTTCTCTAATTTTAAGATTGTTTCCAGGCCTGGCTCTGTGGCAAAGCAGGTAAAGTTGATGCCTGCTGTGGCAGCATCCCATTTGGGTGCCAGTTCTAGTCCCAGCTGCTCCACTTCCAATCCAGCTCTCTGCTATGGCCTGGGAAAGCAGTAAAGATGGCCCAAGTGCTTGGGACCCTGAATCTGCATGGCAGACTCAGAAGAAGCGCTTGTCTCCTGGCTTCAAATCAGATCAGCTCTGGCTGTTGTGGCCATTTGGGGAATGAACCAGTGGATGGAAGACCTCTCTCTCTGCCTCTGCCTCTCTGTAACTCTTTCAAAAAAATAAATCTTTTAAAAAGGAGATTGTTTCTAAAAAGTTAATAAAAAATAAACAAACAAACAGAAAACATGAAAAGCCTAGGTAAACATAATTTCCCTGTAAAGAAAGCTCTATTAGCATCAGTGCATAAAATTGAAATTCTGTAAGTCTGGGGATTTATAATGTTTGCCATATATCCAAACACTGATAATAGCCACAGCACTGGTGTACCAAAAAGATATCTTTCTAAATATTTAGGTTTGTTTATAATGACAAAAATTTACAAATACAAACAAGTCACAATTAACTACTAAATTATCAATAACAACTTGGGTACAGTTTAACAGCTGGCATATGGACACACTGGGTCTATTAGTATCACTGGTTTACATCTGCAAAACCTTCTGAAGAGTAACTTACAGATCCTCAGAAAAGTTTTCAAATGCTACATAGGGCCCAGCATTGGATACAGCAGTTATGACACTACTTGGAATGTCTACAATCCATATTGGAGAAGTTTAGGCTGAGTCTCAGCTGTAATCCTGATTCCAGCTTCCTGTGACAAATGCATTGTGGGAGGCAGGGGTTATCCATTTAAGTTGTTGAGATCTCTGCCACCCATGTGAGAGACCTGAACTGAGTTCCTGGCAACTGACTTTGCCCCAAGGATCAGTGTACCAGTGGGAGGAAGTACTGTCTCTCCCCTCCCTTTCTCGCTTTTTCCCTGTGTTTCATCTTTCCAAATAAATATTTTAGAAAGCTGGATTTTTTGATCAAGCACACACGATTCAAAAGTGTTTTCTTTTAAAGAGAATTTTCACAGTCATATATTTAGTAGAAAAATCTAAATTAAAAAGTATAATCAGGAACATTTATCTTCAGATTATATAATTTTTATTTTAAATATTTACACATTCTTGCATTTTCAGCACTAGATAATGATTTAGATTTGCCTTCTCATTATATGTGAAAGGAGCAGTTTATAAGCTTCAGATTCCAGTTCATCAATGCCTGAAAAGAAGAAATAATAATAATTCTGTTTTTTATCTGGAAGACTTCACAGTTAACTAAGTCTAAGTCAGTATTTTAAAGTTTGAGAACCCTAACACTGTTAAGAAAAATATATAGGTATGACTATGACTACAAAACAAAATCGCTACTATACACAGTTTGCCCACAGTTATGTATGAAACCAATTGGTTTTCAAACCAATTGGTTCCAATGAAACCAATTGGTTTTCATTTGTTCAGCAAACATGTGGTAAGTAATGATGATGACAGTCCATCCATCAATAATCATAAACAAACCCAACAGCACAAACAGGTCATTTCCATTCTTAGTCATAGTTGGGATGACAGGAATAAAGAAATAAAATAGTTTACTGCTACGACACACGGAAGGGGCATGTGTCCTAATTTTGTATCAATATTGTGGGAAATTTGGTTCAAGCATCATGTAATTTTACACCAAGAGGACAGTGAAAATGTGTATCAGAAAGAGGGAGAAACATAAGATTTGCAAAAAGCTAGAGGTGAGGAAGAAAATGGATGGAATTCTAAAGAGTCTAGTTTGGACTGACAAGAGCCAAAGTGACTTAAATGTTTTTATTCCATGCTAAGGAATTTGGAGTTCTTCCTATGAGGAAAAGATAAACCACTGTTAAAGTAAATGTCCAGAGGTCACCAGCCAATCACAGCTTTATGAAATGTAGCTACCTAAATATTCATGGGTGGTTGAGAGTTTGGGGCTTGGTATCTCTCCCATAACTGAGAAGCTGATAGTGCTGTTGTGTTCTTTGAATTGTACTGTGTGGGCTGGCAGTACCACAGAGATGCAAAAGTATCCATTCAGAAGTAAGAGATGCACAGGCTATGAGATTTCTCAAAAGCTATGGAATGTGATGACTAAATTAAAAATAGATATATTCTTCATTATCATGTATATGTTTTCACATATTTCATTAGATTCATCAAGGAAATATATTTCATGCCATTTCTATTAACCAAGCAATGGAAAGTGCTGTTATTTCCAATATATATTTGATTTCAGAGAACAATTCATCCAAATTCAATTAACAAATTATAGCAATATACCTCATCTAGTTCTCTATTTAAATTTGTATCTCCTCTAGCATCTGAAGTAAGTGAAATGTTATTTATCCCATTTAGAGTCAACAGACTACATCATTATGCAAATCATGCATTACTTACAAAACGAGGCCTTATAGACCCAACTTGAAGGTGACGTAACACAAAAATCACATCTAATACGATTCCTGATGATTTTAAGATTACCTAATAGATAGCAGTTTTGTGTAATGCTATTTTCACCAATCTAATATAAAGTACAATTAGTATAAGGCTGTTGATATACATTATTTTAGAAGTGTGCTGTTTTATCTTAGCAGAAGGTTAAAATATCAAGTCATGGTTTATACTAAATGAACCTTTTGGGTATTCCTAGGAAAAATCTGTCCTTTATAAAATTAAGTGAATTTTGTCACTTTATTTTCCCTTGAATTGAATTTTCTAGAATCCACTGGTAGAAAATTAAAAATTTAAAGTTTAATAAGAGCAAGTTTTAGTGCATCTGAATCCAAGAACCTGGTTCGGGTCATCTTTCCACTACTGGTAACGCACACCCTGGGAAGACAGAAAATGATGACTCAAGGACTCGAGGCTTTACCGCCTGCATTGGAGATTGAGTTCTGTGTCCTAGTTTCAGCCTAGCTGAGCCCTGTCTGTTGTGAACATCTGGGGAGAGAGCCAGCAGATGGAAGATCTCTGTCTCTCTCTGACCCTCTCTCTTTCTGCTTTAAATAGAATAAAAATAATTAAAACTAAAAATATATATATTCTATGTTCAGTTTTCAGCACAGAATCTTAAGTACATGCGTAGAGGAAATGATACTCTCAGGATGTCAGGAGAAAATTTTACTGGCAAAATATTAAATGAATATGCCATACTATCTGTTCTAAGAGCCAATATTTATTCTTATGGACATAAATAGTCATAATATTTGCTGGAAAAATGTTAAATACAGGTAACAGCGATTGTTCAAGTTAGTTTATGATTCATGACTACCTAGGATATAAATAAGGAAAAAATACATAGCTCTGTAATTGTAACTTTGATTTCTCATCAGAAGTTAGGACCAATGTTTCAATCGCTTGGCTAATTTTAGCTTTATTTACTTAACTATGAAATTGTGGGAATATTTCACACTGTATGTCAAGTGTTTTCCTCTAGGGTGTTTTTACCGAAGCTTTTAAAAGTAATGATATCCTGGGATCTGTGGCAGCACCATGGGTTAAACTACCCCTTGAGTGGCTGTTATCCCACACTGAAATGTCAGTTTGAGTCCTTGCTGCTGTGCATATAGTCCAGTTTAGTGTTAATCTGCCTGGTGAGACAGCTGATGATGGCTCAAATCTTTAGGCATCTAACATTTGATGAAGTTTCTGGATCCTGGTTTTATCCTGGTCCAGCCCTGACTATTTCAAGCATTTGGGGATTAAACAGAATAGAATTGGATAGAATAGATTGAATAGAGGAGCTCTCTATATCCTTGTCACTCTGCCTTTCAAAGAAAAAAATGGGAAAATATAATATCTCATTAAATGCCCCAAACAGGGCCTAAAATAGCCATGTGTTGCTTAAGGACAGTAATAAGGACAGTATGATATCCAATGTTTTTCAAAATTTAGGTGTGACGACAAATGCTTTTGACTGGCAACCTCTTCAGTATTTGACGGAGTTTTTCATAATGTTTCAGTGGAAAGAGCTTTATGGGAAAGCTTTATAGAAATGAAAAATAGGGAAATGAGCAAGCTAGGTAGTTTGAAAGTTAAAAATTCAGTGCCAGATGGAAAGCCAAGACACTCCAGCAAAAAAAAAAAAAAAAGAGGACCTAAAAGATCTCTGTGAGATCCCAGTGGAAAGAACAGGTCATCAAAGAAGGAGGAACCTTTCTCTGAAGGGAGAAAAGAACTTCCACTTTGACTATGACCTTGTCTAAATATGATCAGAATCGATGAACTGAAAAGGCTTCCATAGCCTTGGCAACTCACGACAGGAGCCTAGGGTGATTACTGACGCCATAAACAAGAGTGTCAATTTGTTAAGTCAACAAGAGGAGTCACTGTGCACTTACTCCTCATGTAGGATCTCTGTCCTTAATGTGCTGTACATCATGATTTAATGCTATAACTAGTACTCAAACAGTATTTTTCACGTTGTGTTTCTGTGTGGGTGCAAATTGTTGAAACCTTTGCTTAATATATGCTAAATTGATCTTCTGTATATAAAGATAATTGAAAATGAATCTTGATGTGAATGGAAGGGGAGAGGGAGCGGGAGAGGGGAGGGTTGCGGGTGGGGGGGGGAAGCCATTGTAATCCATAAGCTGTACTTTGGAAATTTATATTCATTAAATAAAATTTTAAAAAATTTTAAAAAATTCAATGCCAGATGGAAGGGAAGGAAGAATGTATCATGTGAAAACCATGTAAAGTGTGAATCACATTTTCTGTTACCAGTATATTGTTACCTTTCTCCCTAAAAATTCTTTTATTAAAAGTGTCCTTTCCATGTAAAAAGATCTTATGCTTTTATGCCTCACTCACAAAATTATTTGTAAATGTAAATTTTACAAGGTGAAAAGTAGAATACACTGCTTGAAAAACTGCATGCCTTGAACTGAAGAACAGCTTTGGTAAACAAGTTTAAGCAGAGTTCATTTTTCTTCTATTTCTTATATTAATAATACAAAGTAGAAGGAATTGCCGCTAATCCACTCCTGGAGCGCCCTTCCCCTATATAAATTCTCCAGCCCGCCTTTGACCCTGAAATACTTTATATCAATGACAGCTGAGGTCAACTGTCTCTGAGAATGAGACACTAGGTAAGACACTGCAGCTCAGCCATTTAAGGACACAGTCAGGGCATGGGAGGAAACTATTCCAGAAAGGGAACAGCTTAGGAAAAGAGCCCTGAGTGTTGAGGCTACCTCTGGCTTTGTCTTGGAAAGGAGGGGTTAGGATGATTTAGTCCTATTGATGAGGGAAAACCGGCAGATGTTAGATGAGTACTTAGATGTATCTTTCAGATGCAAGTGTTAGGCACAGTGGTTAAGATGCCACTTGGGACATGCGCAACCCATGTTGGAGTGGATGAGTTCTATTCCTAGCAACACTTTTGAATCCAGCTTCCTCCTAATATGTACTCTAGGTGGCAGCAAATGATCATTCAAATCCTTGGGTGCTTGTCACCCACCTGGGAGACCTAGATTGAATTTTTGGCTTCTGGTTCTGATGGAGTTCAGTCTCAGTTGCCATGGAGATTTTGTTTTGTTTTGTTTTGTTTTTGACAGGCAGAGTGGACAGTGAGAGAGAGAGACAGAGAGAAAGGTCTTCCTTTGCCGTTGGTTCACCCTCCAATGGCTCCGCGGTAGGCACGCTGCAGCCGGCGCACCGCGCTGATCCGCTGGCAGGAGCCAGGTGCTAGGTGCTTTTCCTAGTCTCCCATGGGGTGCAGGGCCCAAGCACTTGGGCCATCCTCCACTGCACTCCTGGGCCACAGCAGAGGGCTGGCCTGGAAGAGGGGCGACTGGGACAGAATCCGACGCCCCGACCGGGACTAGAACCGGTGTGCCGGCGCCACAGGGCAGAGGATTAGCCTGTTGAGCCACGGCGCCGGCCGCCATGGAGATTTTGTGAGTGAACCAGCAGCAGTGAAATGTCTATCTTTATTGCTATTTCACCCACCTGTATGTAACTGCTTTTCAAATAAATTAGCATTTTTTAAATGAGGGAATTTAAACTGGAAAACAATGTAATAATGTCCCAGAGCATTTTTGCTGATTACAAGGATTCTCCCAGTTTTCCCTGAGGTTCTACAGAAGTCTAAGTTTCCACAGAGGACACTGCAAGTTGAAGGCATAAGGAAGCCAGTTTTAGAGCCTCAGTCCTCTTTTAGTCACACACCTCTACTTTCATCAGTTTTCTTAATAAGGTCTCATGCAACTTTTTTCAAACAGCTTGATTCTTCAAAACAATTTTGAAAGGTATAAAAATCACAAACTTATTTCAACTGTCTGATGTTACGCAAGAATGTAGTAAAGGGTCAGAGAGACTATACCTTTGTAGAGGTCATAGAGCCATTTGTCTATAGGCCAAATTTATGTCTTCTCACTGAGCTTCAAGTTCAAAACCAGCTATATTCAGTCAAAATACATTACTTTTAAATAAAACTTACAGAAAATGAATATGTAACACTTTATCACAGCACTCAATAATGTTTACGCATGAAATATATTTACTGTCTATTTAATGAAGAAAATAATGACATTTACTTAACATGCATAAATCAAATTCAATATTTCATCAAAATGAAATAATTACAGAAAAAATCTGAAATCACCCCCCAAAATATGATAGAACTAACCAAGTCCAAATTGTACAGCGGGTTGCCATATGAATTCTGTTGAGTTGAGGCAGAAATTCCAAAGTTTCCCTGTGGATTAGAGTCTCCACAGAGCAATGGATAATTACTAAAATTTCCTTCTTTAGGTGCCTGTGGGACAGGCCTCATTTGAAGAGTGCTGGATAAATATCTAGTCTGCTCTTTCTCCAGGAGTTGAGCTCTGATCATTGTTAGCTTCTCATTTGTCCTATAGAGATTGCAAAAGATATAGAGATTGCTTAGTAGTTCATTTTTTTTTCTCTGAATGACCCCTAAATGGCTTGAATTTTTAAAAAGTGGTCATGAGCATAAACGCACTATCCCCTACGCAGTGTTTTAATCCCAAAAATGTGTCAGAGCATCTATACTGCATGCATTAAGGTTTTTAAATTGCTCTCAAGTCAGAATCCATTCGTAGGGTGATTTCTAATTAATCAGTGATTAAAACTAAGGAATAGAGGGAGAAATGGTTATTAATGACATTTTGCTGCTGACTGGACTCTCTCTTCTTTGAGATTCTTAAAGATATTACTAGAAATTCTTGTGCTTAAAAGATGCCTATGTAAGATGTTGGATTTGTTGACTTTCTTGACTCTAATACACCTTTTGCTCTGTACAGAGACATCAAAATATCATGTTGTACCTCTGGAACACATAAAAATTTTTGAAGATTCTAATACACTAGCTTAGAGAATTAAAACGCCATCTTCCACAGATATTTTGAAACACTGTCACCACCTCTGTGCCTTTCACACATTTCACACATTTCCTGAGATAAATGAAGCGTCTGGCACTGGTGGCTAATTCAGAGCAAGAAGCTATAGGGAGACTGAGAGAGCAGAGCTGTGATTAGGAAGAACTAAAGCAGTTCCAGAGGCAATGAGCTCATGAAATTTTTACGAAAGCATCAGAGATGGGACTTGTCCTTTTTGGTCGACCATGATCCCTCAGGATGACCAAAGTCTTCTTTCTAATACTCCATGAACTATAGTTCCCCTCTCCTCTATGTCATTCCTTCTCTATTTCATAAGTAGCATAGACAAACTACAAAGGCTAGTTGGTCACAAGGTCCAATTTAGTGATAAAAGTAATGATTACAAACCAGCCAAGTTAACTGACCAAGCACCAGATGGTGCCAAGGGCAGTAGCAGTAAATGGCCCTGTGGATTTATAAATTGTAATCTTTCCTAAAATGAGTTACATTGGGTAATATTTATGTAAGTTGTTCTGTTACTAGAACTTTAATGGTAACTACACTTATTAACATCATTCCCAACATTATGCTGCCTAGTTAGGTTTCATTTATTTGTTGTTGTTTCATTAAGATTTATTTATTTATTTGAAAGGCAGAGTTACAGAGAAAGAGGGAAAGGCAGAGAAAAAGCAAAATATTCCATCTGCTGGCTCACTCCCCAAATGACCGCAGTGTCCAGGGCGGGGCCAGGCCAAAGCCAACAGGCAGGAGATTCATCTGGGTCTGCCACATGGGTGCTGGGGCCCAAGCACTGAGGTTATCTTATTCTGTTTCTCCAGGTGCATAAGCATGGATCTGGATCAAAAGTGGAGCAGCCAGGACTTAAACCAGTACCTATATGGGATGCCAGCACAGGAAATGGTTGCTTAGTACATCACACCACAGGGTGGGTCCCAGGTTTCATTTTTTACTCATTTCATGAAGCTGCCTACTGAAAATTATGCCTTATAAGCATATTAATAACCATAATTTATTTAATTTCTGTGTGTTTATGTTTTGACTTACTCATCTAGTTTCTTTGAAAGTGCTTCTCTAATTTGTGCTTCTTCTAGATGGTGTAGCTCATATTTCTCCATTTCTCTATTGAACTCTCGCTGAGCAGTTTTCATTTTGGAGAGTTTGGATTTCAGATCTTTAAATCTGTGTTCCACCTGACTCCTAAGTGAAGATGTATTTGTCTCCCTTAAATGCTCTGAACTTTCTTGATATGATGCATTTTCCTAAAGCATATAAAAAGATATATTTTTAAAATCATTTCAATGTAGGTAATTTTTATATATTTCTTTCCTTTAGCTTTCAGTCAGTGATTCAGAGAGGAATTTTAAAAATATGAAAAAGAAGCAAAAGTTTCAAGTATTTATCTTCAATATCCCGGAGTTGCCTGAATTAGAATGAAAACTGAACCATTCTTATGTTAATGCTCATACATAAGTTGGTTATCAAAGAATAGTAGAATCAATTAAAATTTAATGTTGAGCCAATGTCACTTAATATTTAATAACACAGAAAACTTCTAAAGTAAAACTTTCCTAGAAGTAAAAAAGCAATCACATCTCCTAGCATAATTTAGTGACAAGATCTGTATATGTCTTGTCATCCTTTAATGCTTTCCACAAAATATGAGAGCATACTTTGTTGCAGCAGCAACAAAACTTGCTAGAATTTTCATACTACTGAATTGGGAAAAACTAATTTCCTTTAAATATTATCAGAGTTGAAAATTGATAAGTGGAGTAGCATATCTAGAGCATATCCATAAATACTTTCGCAATTCTATGAAGTTCCCTCTCCTGAATACTAGGTGGCCATGGTAAATGGTTTCTAGAGAATAAAACATTGCCAGCTGCTTTGTGACTTTTGCTGGGGAGAAAAAGTAATACAGCTTCCACTGGACTTTTTCTTGGTATGTTCACCTTTAGAAATCAGCCACAATTTTGTATCATCATGAAGCACTTCTAGCCAAGGGCTCAACCACAATCCAGCTTCAATGGCCTAACATGTCAATGAATGGTCCTTTGGATGATTTTAGTTCCAACTTTAAGCCACTGCATGTGATGCTAGGTGAAGAAATGAGTAGCAAATATGCAGATTGTAAAAATATCAATGCTGCACTGAAACACTGATAAGCTTATTTGTCTAATGGCATGAACCATAATAAAATTCCAGGAAAATTTAAGTTTTTTAAGAAAATGAAAGTGATGTCCAAGTACAAGAGGCTCATAGAAATTCTAATGAATAGGAACAGAAAAGTTCTTTTCATGATACATTGTAGTCAAACTTTCAACAGTAAAGCAAAGATTCTAAAATATGCATGAAACATCACATTCAGAGGATTCCCAAGTAGACTCAGAGCTGACTTATTAGAAACTTAACAGGCTAGGAGAGACTGAACAGACATAGTCCAAGTCAAAAGAAAACAAGCTGTCAACCCCGAATACTGTACCCTGCAAAGCTCTTATTGTGAATGAAGGGTGAAATAAAGGCCTTTCAGAATGAATAGAAATTGAAGGCATTTGTCACCACTTGTCCAGAATCACACATGATGCTTACAGATGTGCTACACATAGGAACACAGAAATATGGATATCACTATGAAAGGCATGCAGAAAAGTGCCCGGTAAACAGTAAAAGTACAAAAGAAATCCAAAGAAACCAATATGAATATTTACAGAAAAATGGCAGAGCCAAGTCATCAAAAGTAACCTTGAATGGAAATAGCTTAAACTCTCCAATTAAAAGATACAAACTGTCTGAATAGTCTAAAAAAAACAAGCACCTGTTTACTGTCTACAAAAACCTACCTCCCCAACAAAAATACATGGAGACTGAAAGTGAAAGGATGGAAAAAATATTCCAAGCTAACGGAATAGGGAAAAAATCAGGTGTAGCCATTCTAATATCAGGCAAAATAGATTTTAACATAAAACCTATTAAAAGACATAAAGAAGGGCACTATGCAACAATTAATAGATCAATTCAACAGGAAGATGTGACTACAATAAATGAATACACACCCAACGCCAGGGTACATGGTTATTTAAATGAAATATTAGTGGATCTAAAAGGAGACATAAACTCAATACAACAGTAGTGGTGGACTTCAACACCCCACTTTCATCAAAGGGCAGATCCACTAGATGGAAAATTAACAAAGAAACAACAGAGCTAATCTACATTAAGGACCTGACATGTCTACAGAACCTCACCGTTGCAGAATACACATTCTTTTCATAGGTGCATGTAACTTTTTTTTCAGGCTCCATGTATCTTTGTTGGTGAGATCTGTTTCTTGTAGGCAGCAAATAGCTGGGTTTTGTTTCTAATGCATACAGTCAGTCTGTAACTTTTAACTGGAGAGTTGAGGCCATTTACATTTAAGGACTACTGATAAGTAACAACTTGGCCCTGCCATTTTCCCATAAATATTCTGATTGTTAACTTCGGATTTCCTTTCTATTTCTACTGGGAGATTTTTTGCCTTCACCTTATTTCATAGTGATGACCATGTTTCTGTGTGTAGGACGTCCTTAAGCATCTTTTGTAATACCAGATGGTCACAGAGAGAGAAACATGTCCTCCCTTTCTTTCCTTTAGCTTGGCAGGAACACTGTCCCTCACAGGGCTCTAAGCCAGACTCACACCAGATTCATCTGGTAGCTTTATTGCCAGTGGCTTGGGCTGCTGCCATATGGTCTCAGCTCACCCTCACAAGCTGGTGCTGAGGCTCTCAGCTACTGGGGTCCTGAGTTGTGCGCATGCACAACCTCCACGTAGGTCCACAGTGTACCTCTAATTTTACATGGAGTTTCTTCTGGAGTTTTCTCCCTAACTCTTTCCCAAGATTGCATTCTTTCTGCTTTTTTTAAATTCCATTGTAACTTTTTTAAGGATAGATCATAGGCTAGGCCATAAAGCAAGTCTTAGCAAATTCAAAAAATCAAAATTATACCATGCATCTTCTCGGACCACATGGATGAAACTGGAAATTAACAACTCAAGAATCTGTAGAACATATGTGAATACATAGAGGCTGAACAACATGCTCCGGAATGAACAGATCATAGCATAAATCAAAATGGAACTCAAAATTTTCTGTAAACAAATGAAGAAGACAATACAACACATCAAAACGTATAGGATACAGCAAAAGCAGTATGAAGAGGGAATTTTATAGTAATTGGTGCTACATGAAAAAAATTGGAAAGTTATCAAATAAATCAGCTAGCAGAGCATCTCAAGAACCTAGAAAAACAACAACAAAAAAACACCTAAAATTAGTGGGTGCAAAGAAATAACTAAAATGAGAGAATTAAAAAAAAGATCAAGGAAATGAAGAACTGGCTTTTTGAAAAAAAATTTAAAAATTGACAAACCATTGGCCCAACTAAGCAAAAAAAATGAGGGCGAAGACCCAAATCAATAAAATCAGAGATAAAAAGAAAATGTAACAATGGATACCACAGGAAATTAAAGAATCATCAGGAATCACGATAAAAAGCTCTATGTTAACAAGCTGGAAAATATAGAAGAAATGGATAGATTCCAGGACACATACAATCTACTAAAATTGAGTCATGAAGACACAGAAAACATAAAAAAACAAACAGAAATTGGATGAGTAATACAGACTCTCACCATAACATAAAGCCCTGGACTGGATGGCTTCACTGCTGAATTCTACCAGATTTTCAAAGAACTAATTCCAATTCCTCTAATTACTTTTCAAAACATGTGTAAAGGAGGGAATCCTACCAACTCTTTATGAGACCAGCATCCTTCAATTCCAAAACTAGAAAAAGATACAACAAACACAAGTAGAGACCAATAACCCTGATGAACATAAGTGCAAAAATCCTCAACAAAATACTACCTAATCAAATCCAACAACACTTAGGAAAGATCAATTCCCTGGACCAAGTGAGATTTATTCCTGTTATGCAGGGATAGCACATTTGCAGATCAGTAAATGTGATACATCCAATTAACAAACTGAAGAACAAAACCCATTTGATTCTCTCAATAGATTCAAAGAAAGCACTTGATAAAACACAATATCCTTCTATAATGAAAACATTGGACAACACCTTTGGTGCTCAATTAGTTGTCACCGATCGGGAGAACATATGATATTTGTCCCTTTGGGACTGGCTTAATTCACTCAGAATGATGTTTTCCAGATTCCTCCATCTTATTGCAAATGACCGGATTTCATTGTTTTTAACTGCTGTATAGTATTCTATAGAGTACATGTCCCATAATTCCTTTATCCAAATGTATGCTTTGAATTCCCTGTGATCTTTTGCTGTGAGGTTCCCTTCGTATATACTGAATCAATCTTCTGTATATAGATAATTAAAAATGAAAAAAAAAAAAGAAATAAGCAGCAGAACTGTCAGATGATCCAGCAACCCTATGAGCATATATCTGGAAGACATGAACACATTGTATCAGAAATACACGTTCTGTCATGTTCATTAGCCAAACTACACAATCAAAGTGTCCATCACGAGATAAATGCATAAAGAAAATGTGGTACATACAGTAGAATACTATTCCATCATTAAAATAATGAAATCCCGTCATTTGCAAAAAACAATGGATGGAACAGAAGACATAATGTTAAGTGAAGTAAGAAGCAAAGATGAACATTGCCTGTTCCCACTCACGTGTGGGAGCTAAAACAAGTGGCAATCTGAACACAGAACGCTGATTACTAGAGGCTGGGAGGGACAGTAGGAGTTTGGGTTACAATACCTAGAAGCAGTTGGGCTTGGTTCACTGTGACATATACACCCTACTAGAGACCTCAATAACAAGGAAGCTGTGGGGGGTACACGGGAACTCCTTGTACTACTTCACGATTTTTGTTTTGTAAATTTAAGACTACTCTGGAAAGTTTTAAAAACTTACTAACCTTACATTCCTGGAACAAAAGCTACCTCATCCATTTCTCTATGTTACTGGATTTCATTTGCTAGTTTTTAAAAAGGATTCTCACATCCACCTTAACGAAGCACTTGGGTCTGTAACGCTCCTTTCTGTGATGCCCTGGGCCTGTTTTTGCCGATTCTGGACTCCTGGAAGTATTCCCTAGTCCTCTATTCTCTAAAGACAGCTGGCACAGTAACTGCTTTATCCCTTCCTTAAAGATTTGAAAGAACTCAATGGATAAATGATGCAGGCCCAGAAATTGGTCAGAAATAATTTAACTTTCAATTTCCTCAATAAATCTAGGGCTTGTATTTTCTGTTTCTGTTTGATGCATCTGGGAAGCCCTCATTATGGAATTAATTAGCCTAAGCTGATGGTTGTAAGATTTATATACTGTGCGGTGATAGCCCCATCTTCATCCAGAGCTGATCACTCGCATCTTTTCCCCGGATCAGTTTTTCTCAATGTTAATTTTTATTAATCTTTTAAAAAAACTATTTCAACCTTGCCATAAAAAAAAAAAAACATTGAGCAAATTGGGTATAGACAGCACATTCCTCAACACAATCAAAGTAAGTTAAGACAAATGCATGGTCAGCATCTAATTGAATGGAGAAAAGTTAGAAGCATTCTCACTAAACTCCAGAAGCAGACAAGGATGCCCAGGCTCATTACTGCTATTTTTTATTCCTGGAAATTTTAGCCAGAGACATTAGGCAAGAAAAAGAAATCAAAGGCATACAAATTGGAAAGAAGGAAGTCAACTTATCCCTATTTTCAAATGACATGATTCTGTATATGGGGATCCAAAACCTCCAATAAGAGTTTATGAAAATGTGTGGAGGAATTTGGTGATGTTGCAACATATAAAATTACCACACAAAAATAAAAAAAATTAAATACTTTGGAATACATTTAACAAAGGATGTCAAAGTTCTCTATGATCAAAATTGCAAAACATTAAAGCAAGAAATTAAAAAAATCACAAAAAATGAAATGACCTTCTGTGATCATTGATTAGAAGAACTAACAGCATCAAAATGTTCATTCTATTGAAAGAAATTTACGGGTTCAATGAGGTCCCAGTAAAAATACTAGTGACCTTCTTCTCATATCTAGAAAAAATGATGATAAAATTCATATTGAAACACAAGAGACCCTGAATAGCTAAAGCACTCTGATACAACCAAAACAAAGCCTGAGGCATCACAATACCAGTTTTCAAGATATACTACAGGGCAATTACAATCAAAACAACCTGGTAATGTCATAGAAATAGACATGTAGACCAATGGACAAGAATAGAAACTCCATCGCTTCTCAGCCTTTTGGCTAAGAACAAGTGAAGAATAGAAACTCCAGAAATCGATCCACATATGTACAACCAAACAATTGTTGACAAAGGAGCTAAAAAAAAATCCCTGAAGTAAGGACAGTCTCTTCAACAAATGATGCTGGGAATATTGGATCTCTGCATGCAGAACTATGAAACAAGATCCCTACCTTACATCTTACAAAAATCAACACAAAATGGGTAAGGATATAAATCTATGACCTGAGAACATTCAATAACTAGGGGAGAATATAGTGAAAATTCTGAAAGACATTGGCATAGATAAAAACTTCTTGGAATAGACCCCACACACCCAGGCAATCAATGCCAAAGTTTACAAACTGGATTACATGAAGCTGAGAAGCTTCTGAACTGAAAAAGAAACTTCAGCAAGCTGAGAACCAATTGTGAGAATGGTATAAAGTATTTATGAACTATGACACTGATAAAGGATTAATATTCAGACTCTATAAAGAGCTCAAAAACTCAACAACATCAAAACAAACAATCAAGGAAAGAAATGGGCAAAAGACTCTCAGGCATTTTTCAAAAGGGAAATTCAAATGGCCAACAGACACATGAAAAAATGCTCGGGATCACTAGCCATCAAGGAAACGCAAATAAAAACCATAATGAGGTTTCACCTCACCCGTTTAGAATGCCTCCCATACAGAAATAAAAAACAATAAATGTTAGATGGAAGTTCTAGAGGAGCGGTTGTTTGATGAGGAGACAGTGCTTGGAGCAGCAAAATTCATCATCCATTCCCCTCCTGGAGAATTTAATGAGGTATTTAAGGTTGTTAAGTTACTGATTCATAATTATAATGTTCTCAGCAAAGGAGCAACACATGCATTTGCATAGTATAACTTGCATCTGTTTACTCCCATAAAAACTGAACGTTATGAAGATCAGAAAAAAAGCAATCCGATATTAATCCAAAATCTAGACTACATATTAAGATTTATATCTTGCTAAACAAGGCCAAGGTCGAATTCTGTTTTAAGATTCTGAAATTAAATGAAAATAATATTTCAGAAATTCATTTAGTGTTTTTTTTCTTGTGATAGCTATGTAAATTAGCTTGAATGCCATGTGTCCCTGAGTTATTTGTATCATAAAGACACCAATGTGTTATAACAAGGCAAATTGTAATACATATAATTCTGAACCCAGAAGTGCTGTCCACACAAGAGGACACAGGTGCAGGCTGCTGGCACTTGGCCAAAGGTGAGTTATCTCCAGCTCAGATGGATTGGGAACTGGGAAAGGGAAGACAAGACAAAAGTCAGAGACAAGAGGAGGCTAACAAGACTGGTAACATTATAACTTAGTGCCAGTCATCTCTTCGGAGACAGCTGTTGCTGGGACCCTTCTCCAGTTGCCTCCTCAGTTCTTCCTGTAGGCATGTTGTGGCCCACACACACTGCTGGGTCTTATTTGTCCAGTTGGAGAGGATCCAAGGCAACCCAGGCAGCCTCCATCCATGGAATCCTCATTGAGTGCTCAGGAACCAACCCTTTTCTAAAGAGGACCCCAAAGGAAAGACTGTTAATCTCTTGAAAATCTCAAAACCATAGAAGAGGGATGATTGTCATTCAAAGGTGTGACTGTGGACTTTACTCAAGAAGAGTGGCAGTACCCAGTTCCTGCTCAGCAGACTTTACATGAACATGATGTCGGAAAACTATTGGCACTTCATCTCTGTGCAGTGTCACATGACCAAGCCTGATATGATCCTCAAATTGGAATGAGGAGAAGAGCCATGGACACCATTTATAGGTCATACCTTAGAAGAGAACCAGAAAACCAAAGACTTTTCAGTGAAATTCAAAGAACATAACAATATTCTAGATCAATTGTATGCATCAACCATCAGAAACCAATTAAAGAGACGAGTAACATATATGAAAAGTCAAAGTCAATCACTCTAGGCAAAAATTCTGATAATTCAAAAATCTTACCTCCTGAATGATACTCAAGGAAAGATTTTGGAAAGTGTTTCAAAATCGATCATCAGTAATCTAAGTCCAGCAAGAAAGAGACTCAGTGAGTATAATGGACATGGGAAATCACTCCTCAGTACAAAGCAAAAGAAAACTGATCCTCAAGTCAAATCCAATAATCAAAGTGTCAGGGCTTTCAGTCATAATGAAGGGCTTATGCAGTATGAGAAGACGGAACTCCAGTCAGTCATTTGGATATGATGCAGTGAGAAATAATTCCTTAAAAATGG
This sequence comes from Sylvilagus floridanus, assembly GCA_949820135.1. Taxonomy (NCBI): domain Eukaryota; kingdom Metazoa; phylum Chordata; class Mammalia; order Lagomorpha; family Leporidae; genus Sylvilagus; species Sylvilagus floridanus. Next base: position 16,335,350 of record OX463240.1, on the reverse strand, counting down.
AGGCTTAATTACAATTACACATAACAGAGCATACAGAGGGGAAAAGCTCATCTGTGTACAATAAAAAGAGAAGAGCAACTAATATTGAAAAAACACACGCTCTGAATATGGGAAATCCTTATGCAGGAAGTCAGTACTGATTCTACATCAGGGAATTTCCACAGAGGAAAAACCTTATCAGTGCCATCAATGTGGAAATGCATTTAGAAGGAAGTAATATCTCATTGATCACCAAACAACTCACACAAGAGAGAAACCCTTTGTTTGTAGTGAATGTGGTAAGTCTTTCCATTTAAAGATAGCCCTCCCTGATCGTCAGAGAACACATACAGTGGAGAGAGAATATGAATATTCCTAATGTAAGAATGCCTTCAGATTGAAGTCACACCTCATTCAGAGAACACAGAAGAGAAACCGTATGAAAGTAATGAAAACCACACTATCTCTACATCAGAGAATTCACACTGAGGAGAAACTCAAAATTTGTAAAGAATGTGGGAAGTCCTTTCACCAAAAGGCAGATCTTACTGTCCATCAGAGAACTCATACAAGGGAGAAGCCATATATTTGTAATGAATATGGGAAATCCCTTCTCCCAAAATACAACCCTTGCTCTTCAGGAGAAAACTCATAATGAGAAACCTTACATTAGTAATGAGTGTGGAAAGTCTTTCTGCCAAAAGACAACCCTTGTAGCACATCAGAGACCACACACAGGAGAGAAATCTTATGAATGTCCTCACTGCAGGAAGGCCTTTAGAATGAAGTCATACCTCACTGATCACCACAGAACTCATACAGGGGAAAAAACATATGAATGTAATGAACGTAGGAAGTCATTCAGTCAGAGGACAAATCTCATTCTACATCACAGAATTCGTACAGGGGAGAAACTCTGTATCTGTAATGAATGTGGGAAGTCCTTTTGCCAGAAAGCAACCCTCACTGTACATCAGAAAATACACAAAGGGCAGAAATACTATGAATGTCCTCAAAGTGGGAAAGATTTTAGTAGGAAGTCCTATCTCATTCATCATCAAAGAAGAGACATGGGAGAGAAACCATATAAATGTAATGAATTTGGAAAGTGCTTCCACCAGAAGACAAATCTCATTGTACAGAAGAGAACTCACACAGGTGAGAAGTTTGTAATGAGTGTGTAAGTTCTTTCATTATAAGATAAATGTCATTTTCCATCAGAAAACTCATAAAACAGAAAAGATGGAAATGCGGTAAATTATTTGAAAAGTTATTTTTAACTTTTAGGGTTTTTTAAAGAAAGCCTGTTTTACATGTTTATGTAATTTGAATCACAAACATAGTCACGATTATTAAGTACCATATTACATAACTACTGTTTACTAGTGTATTAAATGGGTGTAACCATTGTTAGTGAACTCTTACCAACTATGAACTATTTTTTAAAGTTTTTAACTCATACTTTATTTAAAAAAATACATGCAAAGGTAAATTATAAAGTGGTTATAAGCATCAGTCTCTCTTGAAAAGAAAGAAAATATCTCTGGACTCTTCCTTATTGTACTCTGTGTAATAAAGAGTAGGTAGATTTCTCTCTGAAGATTACCACTTCCCTGGCTTATAATGTCATAAAGTAGTTTTTTGCATGTGTTATATATGAACATACATCATGAATTGTGTCCTGCTTCACTCAACATTTTATAGACTTGTGCATTACTGCATGTGGCCACAGTGTATTCATTTTAATTTTGTAGGCTATTCCATTTTAAGAATAGATATTTATCCTCTTGCTGCATATTTGTATTTTTATAATTTTCTGTTATAATAAAAATACTGCTGTAAGTATTTGCTTACTAAAAAAAATCCTGAATTTATCACTCAGTTTTATTCTTGAAAAGTGCTGAAAATCAATGTATATTAAAATGCAAACTTTCCTATTTATTGAGTAGAAAAATCTCTTACCAATGAGTCATATACGATTTTAAAATGCATTATTTGGATATACTGTAATTCTTAACTGGTTGTAAATTAGAAAAGCTGAGATTACATATGGTATGCCATTCCACCCTAAAGTTTTTCATCTTCCTATGCATTATAAGCATATTTGTACTTTTTTAAAGAATAGAATTACTGATGTTATAGGAATTTCAAGTCTACAGTGAACATTTGTATTTACTATGAGAAGTGGAGTGGATTAACAGTGCATTCCATAAAGTATTGCTAATTATACTTCAGTGGAATCCATTCCTCATGTATTCCTGCAGATTTGCCCTGGAATTTTTTTTTCCCCCATATTCCATATTTTTATTTTCTTTTTTTTTTTATATATATAAAGCTTTTATTTAAAGAATATAAATTTCCAAAGAACAGCTCATGGACCACAATGGCTCCCCCCCCCACAACTTCCCTCCCTCCCCCCACCCTCCCCTTTCCCGCTCCCTCTCCCCTTCTGTTCACATCAAGATTCATTTTCAATTCTCTTTGTACACAGAAGATCAATTTAGTACATATTACGTAAAGATTTCAACGGTTTGCCCTCACATAGAGACACAAAATGATAATACTGTTGGAGTACTAGTTATACTATTAATTCACAATGTACAGCACATTAAGGACAGAGATCCTACATGATTTTTTTTTTTAAAAATTGATTAATTGTCTATGCAATTTCCAGTTTAACACCAAGATTTTTCAATCATTTGCAATTATCTTTATATAAAGAAGATCGATTCAATATATACTATGTAAGGATTTCATCAGTTTGCACCCACTCAGAAACACAAAGTGTAAAAATACTGTTTCAGTACTAGTAATAGCATCACTTCACATTGGATAACACATTAAGGACAGATCCCTCAATAAAATGTTTCATTACCTTGAAAAATAAATAAACAAGTGCTGGTGAGGATGCAGGGGAAAATCCACTTTTGGTGAGAATGTAAACTAGTACAGAGCCATTGTGGAAGTCAGTGTGGAGATACCTAAGAAACTTGAAAAATAGATCTGCCACAAGACCCAGCAATCCCACTACTAGGAATTTGCCTAAGGGAAATGAAATCAGCATATGAAAGATTTATCTGTACCCTCATGTTTATTGCAGTTCAATTCACAATAGCTAAGATATGGAAGCTAACCAGATGTTCATCACCTGATGAATGGGTAAAGAAATTGTATATATATATACACACACATATATACATATATATACATATATATGTATATACATATATACGTATATACACACACACACATATATACACACACACACACACATATATATACACACACACACACACATACATACCATGGAATATTACTCAGCTTTAAAAAGAAACAAAATACTGTGTTTTGCAACAAAATGGGTTCAAATGTAAACCATTCTAATTAGTGAAATAAGTCAGTCCCAAAAAGACAAATACCAAAAATGTAATATATGGGAGTGAAAATTGATATCTGACCACTGATGATTACTAACAGCTCTCTACTACTAGGGAACAGTATTTTTTATCTTCTTACTATTTGTTGAACTCTTAGTGTATGGTAAATATTTTGAGTATAAATAGACTGAAAGTAGATCAGTATACAAGTTAGAGAGGGAATAGGAGAGGAAGGAGAAGAAATGGTGGAGGCATGAGCAGAAGGGAGGGTAGGGTGGGAAGCATCAGTGTGTTCCTAAATCTGTGTACCTGGAATACAATAATTTTGTATACCTAAAATAAAATTTTAAAAATGAATTTAAAAAACTAAATGAAATACATTTTTGCAGCTTGCATTAAAATAGAAATACTTATGAGTAGATAGAGATGTCTGAACCTTGAAGGTTTTATGGAGAGGAAGCAAGCTGAGAAAAGTAGCCAGCAGCAAATTCAGGTCATTTCTTTTGCAAAGAACAAGGATCCCAGAGGGCATAGCAAAGAGCCATAGCTTCAGGTGACCCTGACACTGTTACAGACTTTTCAGGGATACTGGGTAGGAATGAGTTACTTTATTTAATAATTGCAGCCTGAGGTAAATTTTGCTGGTTTTATATGTCAACCAGTTTCTTTCACATTCATCCCATAAGCAATGTAGAATATGGGCCAAATACAGAGATTTGCTCCGAATGAACAGAACAGGATGCCATGTGACTTGCAACACCAGGTAGAAAAGGACCTCTAACTCAGTCTGCTTGCTCCTGGAAGCCAGCCCCCATGCTGTGAGGAAGCTCAGGCCACAAAGAGAGCTTAGTTTTCCAGAGCAGGTTTTAGGTTTTCAGTTTTGTCCAATTAAAGATCTAGAAAATGACAATCATCATCCAGTAGATATATTAGAGAATAAGCATACAGATAATTCCATCTCCCTGCCTACTAGCAACTGATTTGGTTCTAGTGATTTGGAATCATTTAATAAAATATGGCTAGGCCTTATATCACAGACCAGCGTTTAAGACACAGTCTCAAAGCCTGCTGTGAGGGCCAGAGCTGTGGTGTAGTGCGTAAAGACACTGCCCACTGGTCGGCACTCATGGATCCCAGTGCAAAACCCGCCTATTCCACTTCTGATCCAGCTCTCTGTTATGGCCTGAGAAAGCAGTATAAGATGGTCCAAAGTCTTGGGTCCCTGCATCCTCATGGGAAACCCAGAAAAATTTCCTAGTTCCTGACTTCAGTTCTTTCCAGCTCTTGCCATTGTGGCCCTTTGGGGAGTGAACCAGCAATGGAAGACATCTCTCTCTGCCTCTTCCTCTGCCTCTGACTCTCTGTAGCTCTGCCTTTCAAATAAATTAAATTTTATTTTTAAAAAAGCATGTTGTCTTTTTAGAAGAAGATACATTAAAGAGTTATTGTATTTATTTGAAAGACAGAGTTACAGAGAGAGGTACAGACAGACAGAGAGGTCTTCCATCCACTGGCTCACTTCCAAAATGAGTGCAACAGCCCAAGCTGAGCTGATCCGAAACCAGTAGCTAGGAGCTTCTTCCAGGTCTCCCACATGAGTGCAGGGGCCCAAGCACTTGGGCCATCTTCTACTGCTTTCCCAGGCCTCAACAGAGAGCTGGATCAGAAATGGAGCAGCCAGGACTAGAACCAGCATCCATATGGGATTCAGGAACTGCGGGCCAGGGCTTTAACCCACGGCATCAGTGCTGGCCCCAAGAAGATACATTAAAAACCTATTTTTTCCTCTAGAGTCAAGACTGCTAAATTAAGAACTTTTATTTCACTGCTCAAAGAATTGAGAGATTTATAATTTATAAATTAATTGATTTGGTTCCCATGAATTGCCAAAGTGTGTTAAAAAATAGAGGTTTGGGGGCAGCCACTCAGTCCTTTGGTTACATTACTGACTGCAGCGCCTGCAACTCACATCACAGTGTACGACTGGAGTCTGGGTTCCCTGACTTTTGCTCTACATTCCTGCTAATCCACACCCAGGCAGGCCCACCAGCATAAGAGGTCAGAATTGACTTCTGGGCTTCTCACTTTGACCTGGCCTACTTCTGGTTGTTGTGGGCATTCAGTAATGAACGAGTGAATGGAAGATCTCTCTCCATATTTTTTACACTCTCTCATTCACTTTGTCTCTCGCCCTCTCTTTTTCTTTTGGTCTTTCAAATAAAAATGAAAAGAAAAAAAACCTAGAGGTTTTCACACAGAAAATACTGAATTAATCAGTTAGTTTAAAAGTTTTTTAATTAGTAATTAATTTATATTTTAGTTTCTGAAGATACACTAGAAACTATTTGATCAAAAAAATATATTCCATATTCAGGATGTTCCAGATTTTATAAAGTCATCTTTCTAGGACAATTTTTTAGGAAAATTCTCATCCGATTCCCATTTCATTTGATCCTCACCTGACTGTTCACATTAAGATAAATAGTCTCATTCCTTGTGCATGTTCTTCTATGGGTTTCATTTCTTATCAAGGAAATTTTTCTCTAAATAAAGCTTAATTCTCCATATACTACAAAAACATAACTTCCCTGCTTCATATGGCTTTTCTATCAACTGACCTGTTTCTCCTCCACTCTAGTACTTTTTAATCCATGCTTTGAGATCTGTTTTTGGTTAACTTCTCATTTTTTAGACTAAAATCTGATATCTGATCACAAAAAAAAACCCTTGAGAATCACCCAGGAACCATTTTGAGTTCTTACTCTGCTTTCCTTCTCAACAGCAACTGCAAATAGTGGCCACACCCTCCACATGCTTCTCTAATCCCACTTCATTTTAAGTGCAGCAATATCTGAGTTTCAGTCCTACTCTTTTTGTTTACTTCTCGCAGATTATATCCCCCCAATAAATCATTACTAGATGTGGATTACACTCATAGACTCTTAATTTTTCTTTTACAAAAGAATCATTTGATGGTAGGAAAGAGAAATAGTGAGTAAGCACATGAGACCAAGGTGTCTTCCATCTGCTAGTTCACTCCAGAAATGGCCCCAAGGCCATTCAGATCTCCAACATGGGTGGCAGGGACCCAAGCACTTGGACCACCTTCTGTTGCCTTCTCAGGTACATTAGCAAGCAGCTGGATTGGGAGCAGAGCAGCCAGAATTGAACTGGAACTCTGATGTTGGATTCTGGCTTCGCAGGTGGTGGATTAACCTACTGCACCACGATACCCATAGGCTGTTAAGTCTTATACATTTGACACTGTTATTATGGGTATGTCTCTCAGTGTAGTGCTGTTTTCTAATACTATGGAGGGCCATTCTAACCTTTAGGATGTTGACCAGAGTATTTTGTCCTGTTTTGTTTTTTTTTTTTTTAAATTGCAAAGGTTTCATGGGAGTCAAATAATGGCTTCCTTAGCTTTCGATGGAATACTTCCCTCTCCCACAGAGATATGGCCTGAGGGAAATCTTCTAGAGTACCTTTCAGATTCACACCCAACTATATCAGTTACAGTCAGCTGGAGTTACCTCTATGTTCTAATTCATTCTTCACTACAAAATTGTGTCCAGGATGTCTTTATCCAGGTCATCTCTGGTATAGGGATTCGTGAGATGGGAATCTTCTGGAAAGGTAGGGACTGCTGATGAGCTGACTGACAGCTATCTCTTATTAAACTTTTGGTTTATAGGGTAGACTTACAAGTGACTAACATTTCTATGGCAAATTCCCAAATAAACTGTGTGGGAATTTACAGAAAATCCTTCATTATTTGAACAACTACGATACTGTAAAGTTGGATACTGTGAAAATGTTTTTGAATGCTTAACTCCTTCATGTATTTCTGTATGACAAATAAGTAAAGGGACATCTCCCAGTTTATCGCATCCACAGACCTATCATCAGCATACTGACTTGTCACATTTATGGAACTAATTCATTACCATTCAAGAGAAAAAACATATTTCATTGTTTTCTAAGTCATGAGAAAGTCCAGTGAACACAAATGTTCTAGATGCCCAGACATGTGCATCTGTATAATGCAATGGCACTATAATCATTGTGACTTAAAGAAACTAATTAGAATCAACTACCACATTGCTCCATAGTATTGTTTACATAACATCTTGTGATCATAATATGAATGATAGGAAAAACCTATTTCCCAGGAGTTATATAGTATTCACTATCCATCCAAAACCTGGAATCACATCAATCTTCTGTGATATTGAGTCATTATAAAGGCTGATGAACATAGATTAATGGGGTAAAGTTTATTTCTGAACATGCAGTTCAGATCTCTGTGTTACTCTGTAAGCAATGCTTAAGTAGTCATTTCTCTGTTTCTTTTTAAACATCCAAAGAAGAAAGGTAACATGTTCCTTTCAGTGAAATTGGATAGAATTAATATCTATCCTGGATAACGAATACAACTTACACCCTAGCAAAATAATTCATTCTCAAAATCCCACTGAGAGTTCAGATTTTTAACAAAAGAGATTCAGAATTCTAGCTCAAATCATTATTCAACCATCTTGCCATTTTAAAAATATTTATGAGCATTAGCAGGGACACCCAGTGATAGCTGTGCACCCACAACCTTAGCAACATTTTCCACAGAAAACCAAATGTAAAAATAATGCAAATGACCATCAATTGATGAAAGGATCCAAAAGATATACTGTAAACTCAATACTGTTTTACAATGTACAACAATTCTAATTGAAATCTTACTAACAAAATAATTAATTTCATGAACTCAGTCAATTGCTCCAACAAAGCTAAGTGGACTTGCATGGGTCGCAGCAAGTAGTTTCTGTAACAATATAGGAATACACTTGTCAATATATACTTATCAAAATATACTCTTCCTGTTAGCTAAAATATTTTTACAATCAGACAAGTAAAAACTCCTGTTCAGTGTGAGAGAATGTATGAGATTGACTTACTGAACTTGGTTTTATCAGGTTTCTCTGCAACTCTTCGATTTTATCTGCAAGCAGCTTGATGGTATCTTTTAATTCCAAAACTTCAGACTTCAGTCTAAAATAAAATGTGTATTGAAAAATAGTCTCACATATCTAAACATAGACATAATTTCTGAGTAAATATCAGAAGATATAATTATATAAAATCTTAAAAATTTCTTAAAAATTTGAAAAGAAAATGATTAAATGATTTGGCAACATATCATGCTCCCTTGCATGTTTTATATGAACAATATGTGAGGAATATTTAGGGAATAAGGGCAAAAACGATGCATTTCAAAGCTGACATCCTCCTCTGGCTTTGCATAGATGTATTTATGATGATAAGCAAATTGTATATTCTCATTATCCATGGCCTCTAGACTCCATAAGGATGCAATGTTGCATGATACCTTGAATTATGGTGAGCCAGGTGATTTTGAGACTTCTGCACCTTTGGTACCACTTCTAGGCGTAGAGCTTGGAACTAAAACAAAGAATAATAAAAAAGTTTTACAATTACCTGGCATAAATCTGTTCATTAACCTTTTTTTCAGATTGATTTTTATCTTTGAAAGGCTGATTCACTCCACAAATGGCTGCAATGAGGAGAGCTGGGCCAGTGTGAAGCCAAAATCCAGAAGCCAGGAACTTCTTCTGGGTCTGCCACGTGGGTGGCAGGGGCCCAAGCACTCGAGCCATCTACTGCTGCCTTCCATGGTGCATCAGACAGGAACTGGTTTAGAAGTGAAGCAGCTGGGACTTGAGTCGGTGCCTGTAGTGGATGCCAGCATTGCAGGCTGAGGTTTAACAAGGTATGCCACAAAAACGGCCTCCATTACCTGGTTTTGCAGGTTACATTTTATTGGAACACAGCAATGCCTGCTCATCTGCATATCGCTCATGGATACATTTAGCTGAAACTGCAGAGTTTCCTTGTTGCAACAGACATCACCAGGAAAACTATCTACAATAATGCTATGGTTAAGAATAATTAACATGGTTGTCATGTTTGCATAAGTTTTGACATTTTGTGACAACTGACATGTCAAGGAAAGTGCTCTATTAAACAAGCTACACACGATTCTTGATCCCACAATTTCAGATGCCATCCAATGCGGAAGATGGAAGGCCAGAACACATCCCAAGCCCTGAGTAATCCCTCTTCAGTTCCATTAGCCAACAGCATTTTCAGCTTACAGTTTGTAGATCACTTTCTGTACTATTTAATAGGGAAATTATCATAAACACAATGCAAACAAGACTCCAAATTGGGTAACATACCCTTTATATGACCATCAGAGATGGGCTAAAACCTCACACCTGAAAATATTAAGTTCAATCATCCCTTAAGGCATTTGAATCTGGCTAAAAAGCCTATGAGAGTATCTTAAGCATGGGAAACAAAGACACTGTGGCAAAAAATGACCTAAATGAAAGATCTTTGTGAGTGCGATCTCGGTGGAAAGAAGGGACCATCAAAGGAGGAGGTAACTTGCTCTGAAGGGAGGAGAGAATTTCCGCTTTGATTATGGCCTTGTCTAAATAAGGTTGGAGTTTGTGAACTCGAGACACTTCCATAGCCTTGGGAGCTCATAACAATAAGAGTGTCAACTGTTAAATCAACAAGAGTCACTGTGCACTTGCTCCCCATGTAGGACCTATGTCCTTAATGTCTTGTATTATGAGAATTAACAGTAGCACCAATTTTCAAACAGTATTTTATACTTTGTGTGTCTGTGTGGGTGCAAACTGCTGAAATTTTTACTTATTATATACTAAGTTGATCTTCTGTATATAAAGATAATTAAAAATGAATCTTAATGAAGAATGGGGGGGTTGGTGCAGCAGCTCAGTGGGTTAACACCCTGGCCTGATGTGCCAGCATCCCATGTGGGCGCCTGTTCTAGACTCAGCTGCTCTACTTCTGATCCAGCTCTCTGCTGTGGCCTGGGAAAGATGGCACAAGCTCTTGGGCCCCTGCACCCACATGGAAGTCCCAGAGGAAGCTCCTGGCTCCTTATTTCAGATTGGCACAGCTCCAGCCATTGCAGCCAATTGGAGAGTGAACCATCAGGTGGAAGACCTCTCTCTCTCTCTCTCTGCCTCTCCTCTCTCTGTATAACTCTTTCAAATAAATAAATCTTTTTTTTTCTTCTTTTTTTGTTTCTTGACCGGCAGAGTTAGACAGTGTGAGAGAGACAGAGAAAAAGGTCTTCCTTTATCCGTTGGTTCACCCCACCAAGTGGCTGCTACGGCCGGCGTGCTGCACTGATCCAAAGCCTGGAGCCAGGTGCCTTCCTCCTGGTCTCCCATGCAGGTGCGGGGCCCAAGGACCTGGGCTATTCTCCACTGCACTCCTGGGCCACAGCAGAGAGCTGGACTGGAAGAGGAGCAACCGGGACAGAATCTTTTTTAAAAATGAAGGATGGGATGGGAGAGGGAGTAGGAGATGGGATGGTGTGTGGGTGGGAGGGTGGTTATAGGAGAAAGAACCACTATAATCCAAAAGTTGTACTTTTGGAATTCATATTTATTAAATAAATAAAAGTTTTCTATTAAAAATATTAGATCCAATGAGTAAATCAACTTTTCCAAAACAATTCATTCTAAGGATAGCATAAGGTTCTATGTTTGGTGTATCAGAAAAGCTGTAACCAGTACACAAAAACTATGGAACTACAAATCCTAGTTCTGGCTACAGCATGCAAGAAAGCAAATTTAGACCTTTTTGTTCCTCAGGGCATATAGCCTGAGTATCTGATAGAGAAATCCTACTCTAATGCAAATAAGTGCATTCAATTTTATAATTTATTGCTTAAAATGTATTTGGAATAAAAGTTTCATCCTAAAGCTTTATTCACAATACTATGTCAATATCTAAAAGAAGAAATTTCTGGTAAAGTATAAAGTATTTACCTGAAAAAATCATAGGCTAAAATATCCTCAACCTGTACAAAGATAGGTTAATTTTTTTATTCCATGAATAAAAATAAAAGCCTTGTGAAATAAAGGACTAGGTGGCTCTGCACAAACTGGATGACACACATTGAAAAGTCTCAAGTCTGTAACTGACAAAAGGGAAATATTGGGCTGGGTCTGAATAAATGGTGTTACTTGAGTAGAAGTAAAAGACCAGAAAACATGAGTTTGATTAAATCCAATGACAGGGGAGGAAAAGATGTCTACACATGGTGAAAATGAATGTCCATGATAACATTAAGTGGAAATAATCTAAATGCTCATCATACAACAGAACTGTATTCTACTACATTGAACCTTGTTTCACAACAAAAAGAAGTATAAATAGATGTTATAACATGGATGGTAGTATACTACTGAAAGTATATACTGAAAGTAGTATACTAAGTGAAAGAAGCCATTCATAAAAGGCTACATACTGTACGTCTCTATTAAAATGAATTTTCCTGGGCAGGGAAATCTTTGGAGACAAAACAGACTGGTGGCTGTGTAGGGCTAAAGAAGAAAGAGGGACTGAAGGGGTGATGGATAAGTGATACATGGTTTCTTTTCAGGGTGATTACAAATATCCCAAAATTGACTGATATATTGCTTACCCAACTCTGGGAACGTACTTTGGAATAGTGAATTTTGTTATATTAATTGGGTCACTCTACATATGCAAAATATGTGAGAGTTCTTTGGAAAGTTTGTCAAAATGGGTTAAGAGGTAAGGGAGTTTTTGCAAAAAAATTTTAAATTGATGCACACTTTCTCAGAGTGCGCATTTCCTGTGAACTAAATGAAATTGCATCTCAGTTACTCATTTTTAAAAATCTAGGAGCAGGACCTATTTTGGAGGTATAGACTATACATGACCTGAACATTTCCCTACTTCTATGTGTGTACATGTTTGTGTGTGTATATATTCATATATGTGAAGTTTAAAATAAAGAAATTAGAATTCTTCAGTTAGATTGTATATTTTATACAATATTAGCATTTTCTGTAACAGTATAATGGAATTTCTGAACAAATTATCCTGAAATACAATAAATTCATATACATAGGTTCTATGTCTTGTCACGTAAGTGAAAATAAGAAATAACAGAATTTTAGAGAATTATAGTGAATTTTATCCTTCAATTTAATCTTCCCTGTTTCACCATGGCAGTGGAATACTACTAACTGTATTATATAACAAGAAAAATGTCTCTCAACTTCTGTGAAGAATGATAGTTAACTGTGACCTTTTTGACTATTACTTTAATAAAGAACATAAGAAAAAATGCCAAGTACAGTGAATGTCAGAGTTTAACAAGTACCTTATAATGATAAAACCATGCTAATACTACAATGAAAATTAACAACAAATCTGTGTTTACTGACATTGTGTTTTACTAAAACACTTGTATTATTAAACCACCCCTAGAGTTCCTATTGACACATCGGATAGGAAATGTACTGTTCTGCTGATCTCACCAAATCTGGTCTTTAAATTCTTTGTCTCATCATCTAACTTAGAAACAATGTGTCATAATTTCCAATGTCACCTGTACTACAAATGTGCTTACTGGGTATCAGCTACTTGAAGTAGTTTCACATCCACTTAACAAAGCATATTTTACTATTTATTATTTATCACCTTACTGTTAGATAGTGAGTGTTCTATTTAATCAATGGTATATGTGAATTGTTCCATATTTGTGAATCATGGCTTTTCATTTTTATGGTGGGGCATAAGTGATACATTCCATAGGACACATATTTTGAATTGTGATCTTTTCCTACTCTAGGACTGTGCCATGCTGTCTGTCCTCCCTTAGGATGCTGGGCAGCAGCAGTGACCTGCATCCCCAAGTCAACTACACAATCAAAAGGGGAAATGGCCCACAGTCTTCTGTGTACTCTGCTGCTCGGCTGGAATGTTGAGAAGGGGGCATGTATCAAATGCATTCTTGACTTATGATATTTTTCATTTAATGATGATTTTATCATGATGTAACCCTGTCAACAATCAAGGAGCAACAACACTTTGAATGTCATCACCACATACATCAATTCATTCTTTCCATCATGCATACACATTACTGACTTAAATTGAGATAAAAAAGATGTCACCTTCCTGCATAATCAATGTTACATTATTTAGCCAACAGATTCAGTTCACTATTTCTCCCCTGATAAATCTGTAACGCTTAACAAGCTACTCAAGTATCACAGAGCAATCATTGTGTTGGTACACTAAAACTGGTACAATTCTGCAGTGTAGAACTATAGAGTGCAAGCAACTTACTTGTAAAAATGGCTAAAGTAAACAAGAAAAATATCTGTGAGGAACTTAATTTTGCTAAAATTTGCACATTTATAATTTGATAAAAAGGAGGGACCATTAAAATTGCTGAGAGGTTATAAGAACACATCAGTTGACAGTGAAATACGCTTGGTTGAAGACAAGTTGGCATGAATAACAAAATTATACCAACTAAAACAGTTAAAAAGTTACAAGGGAAATGTATTATGTGGTGCAGCATCTTTGTTTTTGTTCCTCTGGAAATCTGGCATGAACTGTCAAGGTAATCCACATAATTCAAAATCATTTCAAAATATTTCTTTTAGGTCTGAGCATTTCTGTAGAGTTCAACATGGTTTTAAATATGGCAAGATAAAGACATTAAAATTATTATTTTAGGAGTTTAGAATTTATTATTAATATTAGTCTATGTATGAATAATTAATTTTAAAAACTTGAAAATTTCAGAGGTGATATAGTGTCTGAAGTGATGGAACAAAGACATAAGCCTCAGCCATTCTCAATCATTGCCCAAGAGACAGAAAACTTATTCCTGTCCCTGAATCTCAATTCAGTTTCACACCCTAATGTCTTCACATCCCGAATGCTTCCCCAGGCTTGGAAGCCCAGTGGCCAATTTAAAGACCAGTATGGAGGAATTTGCCTCTGCCTACTGACTATTCCCACCCCCAACCTAAGCCTTCCTAAGATAAAGAAGCCCAGCCTGCTGGGGTCCATGCCTCCTGCCATGTGTTCCCTCAATGTGCACGCCAGTGGTTGGTCACCCACCTCTGTGGATTGATTTTCTCTGAATAAATTCAGTCTGGTTGCAAATTTGTAACCTGCCTCCTCTCTGCTCTGCATATCTTTTCCTTACATTAAGTAAACTATGTCTCAGGTCTACATTTATTTCCTGGAGAAAAGGTATATTTTCTTTTTTTTAATTTAAATTTTTTAAAACTTTTATTTAATGAATATGAATTTCCAAAGTACAGTTTATGGATTACAATGGCTTCCCCCCCATAACTTCCCTCCCACCCACAACCCTCCCCTCTCCCGCTCCCTCTCCCTTTCCATTCATATCAAGATTCATTTTCAATTATCTTTATATACAGAAGATCAATTTAGCATATATTAAGCAAAGGTTTCAACAGTTTGCACCCATAGAAACACAGAGTGAAAAATACTGTTTGAGTACTAGTTAAAGCATTAAATCACAATGTACAGCACATTAAGGACAGAGATCCTACATGAGGAGTAAGTGCACAGTGACTCCTCTTGTTGACTTAACAAATTGACACTCTTGTTTATGGTGTCAGTAATCACCCTAGGCTCCTGTCATGAGTCACCAAGGCTATGGAAGTCTTTTGAGTTCATCAATTCTGATCATATTTAGACAAGGTCATAGTCAAAGTGGAAGTTCTCTCCACCCTTCAGAGAAAGGTTCCTCCTCCTTTAGTGACCTATTCTTTCTGTTTGGTTCTCACTCGTGGAGATCTTTCATTTATGTCATTTTTTTTTTTTTTGCCAGAGTGTCTTGGCTTTCCATGCCTGAAATACTCTTCATGGGCTTTTCAGCCGGAATCAAATGCCTTAAGGGCTGATTCTGAGGCCAGAGTGCTGTTTAGGACATCCTTCATTCTGAGTCTGCTGTGTATCCCGCTTCCCATGTTGGATTGTTCTCTCCCTTTTTTATTCTATCGGTTAGTATTTGCAGACACTAGTCTTGCTTATGTGATCCCTTTGACTCTCAGTCCTATCATCATGATCAATTGTGAACAGAAATTGATCACTTGGACTAGTGAGATGGCATTGGTACATGCTACCTTGATGGGACGGAATTGGAATCTTCTGCTATGTTTCTAACTCTACCGTTTGGGGCACATCTGACTGAGCATGTCCCAAATTGTACATCTCTTCCCTCTCTTATTCCCACTCTTATATTTAACAGTGATCACTTTTCAGTTAAGTATCAACACTTAAGAATAACTGTGTATTGATTACAGAATTCAACCAAAAGTACTAAGTAGAACAAACAAACAAAATACTAGGAGGGTTAAAGTATTAAGTTTTTCATCAACAGTCAGGACAGGAGCTGATCAAGTCACCATTTCTCATAGTGTTCATTTCACTTTAACAGGTTTCCTTTTTGGTGTTCGGTTAGTTGTCACCGATCAGGGAGAACATATGATACTTGTCCCTTTGGGACTGGCTTATTTCACTAGGCATAATGTTTTCCAGATTCCTAACAGGGATCACTTTTCAGTTAAATTTTAAACACCTAAGAATAATTGTGTGTTAATTACAGAGTTCAACCAATAGTACTAGAATAAAAAAAAATACTAAAGTGGATAAAGTATTATATTGTACATCAACAGTCAGCACAAGAGCTGATCAAGTCACTGTTTCTCATAGTGTCCATTTCACTTCAACAGGTTTCCCCTTTGGGGCTCAGTTAGTTGTTGCTGATCAGGGAGAACATATGATACTTGTCCCTTTGGGACTGGCTTAATTCACTCAGCATAATGTTTTCCAGATCCCTCCATCTTGTTGCAAATGACAGGGTTTCATTGGTTTTGACTGCTGTATGGTATTCTATAGAGTACATGTCCCATAATTTCTTTATCCAGTCTACTGTTGATGGGCATTTCAGTTGGTGTATTTTCAAGCAGATAAGAAAGTCCAGTCGTGGCCTATATAGTTTTATATATGCCTAGATTCAATATTTATCCTTAATCAAGTATGACTGAGTTTTTTTTTCAGGGAGTTTTAAATTATTACATTTCCCCTGATAATTACTTATATTTGGCTTTATAGTTTTCAGTCGCTTTTAAATGCAACAACCTGTGATTTTTAGTCTCTATTTCTCTAAAAATTTATCAGTTTTTAACTACCAAGTCTTCAGATGAGAGTGCCTATCTGTGCTTTGAGCCCTTTCCTTTTTACTAAGTTCATTTTAATTTTCATCACCTTTTTCTACCTTAATTCACATAAATTATATTCTCTTACACATGCTCATAAATACTTCTTTAATGTGGATCACTATTGTAGACAGCTAATCCTCTATAATCTATGCTGATTATTATGTGTATGTCTTTGAGGATAGTGTTATTTTCTGATTTGGGACCACTCTCAGTGTTATGAATTTGGCCAGCATAAACATTTTGCTTTTCTTTTCTACTGCAAAACTTACAGATTATACTCTGTCTCTGCTTTCTTTTGAATACTTCTCTCTTGCATACAGCTATGATCCTAAGGCAGTCTTCTGAAGTTCTTCCAGATGTACATTCAACTATATCCATTGGAGTCATGCAGAGCTAAGAATAGTTCCCAATTCATACTTTTTACCACAAAATGGTGTCCATGAAGTAATATCCTAACTCTCTGGTAGAGAATACATGAAATGAGAACATTCTGAAAACTTTAGGGGTCACTGATTGAGTGGGTAAGAAACTTATTAAACAATTGATCCCTGGAATAAATTTCAAAATGATAATATTTCTTTTTTATATGACAAATTACTAACTTTTCCAAGAATTTAGAAGAAATTTTTCATTATTTGAACAAAATCAACTTATTGGGTACTGCATCTAACTTTGAATGTTGAACTCCTTAACATATTTTTGTATGGTAATAAAGTAAAGAGACATCTCTTGGCATTCTTATCTACAAAAGACCCATTATCAACATACTGTCATGTCATCTAATTTGAACTAATTTTTATAGATCTAGAAAAAAATAATCTTTCAGTGTTTCCTAATTTGTGAACATGAGCAGTCAATATAAATGTTCTTAATCTCCAGATAACAGGATCTGTATAATTTAACTGACATCTATTCATCGTCACTTAAGGAAACTAATTAGTAAAATCAGTGACTTTATTGCTCAGTTATCAGTGTTTACATGCAATCTTGTGATCACAATTTTTATGACATAAAGACCTGAATGATAACCCTGTTTCTCTTGTACATAGTTATACAGTATTCATTATCCACCTATAAACTGGAATCCATGGATCATATTTCAATATTTTGTGAAACTGAACTAAGTTTTTATACAGACTAATGAATGCAGACTACCAGAGAAAAGTCTGTTTCTGAACCAGCAGTGTTTAGAATGCTCTGTCACTATGTAAGACAGTGCTGGATTAGTCATTTCTCAGTATGTCCTTTTAGAAATACAAAGAGTCGAAGTAACTCATTCCTTGTGGTAAAAAAGGATATATAATGATCTAGTATCCATTTTGGATAAAGAATACAACTTACACCCTAGAAAGTAATTCATTCTCGAAATCTCACTGCAGAGCTTAGATTTAAAAAGAAGATATTCATGGCCTGGCACTGTGGTATAGCAGGTAAAGCCATTGCCTGCAGTGCTGGCATCCCATATGAGTGCCAGTTTGAGACCCGGCTGCTCCACTTCCAATCCAGCTCTCTGCTGTGGCCTGGGAAAGCAGTATAAGACGGCCCAAGTCCTTGGGCCCCTGCATCCACATGGGAGACCTAGAAGAAACTCCGGGCTCCTGGCATCAGATTGGCACAGCTCTGGCCATTGCAGCCAGTTGGGGAGTAAACCAGAGGGTGGAAGACTTCTCTCTCTCTCTCTCTCTGCCTCTCCTTCTCTCTCTGTGTAACTCTGACTTTCAAAAAAATAAATAAATCTTTTAAAAAAGGAGATATTCACAATTATAGATGGCATAATTATTCAACATTATTGCATTTTAAAAGTACTCTAAATATTCGCAGGGACTCCAAGTAATAGCTGTACACCCATGGCCATAGCAAAATTAGTCAAGGTAGACTAATAATGCAAATACACATCAACTGATAAAAGGATACAAAAGATATAGTAAATATAAAATATTATTTTCAACATATCAGAATGTTTAATTAAAAACTTACTACCAAAATTATTTACCTTTTATAAAGCTAAGTGGAATTGAACTGGTAGTAGCAAGTAGTGTTTGTATAAATACATTAAATATACTTATCAATGAGAATATTCATATTGGCTAAAATATTTCTACAACCTCCTAACAGAGAAATAAAACTCCTTTACAGTGTGGTGAGAAGAGACTGACTTACTGATCTTGGTCTTATCAGGTACTTCTGCTGCTCTTCAATTCTGTTTGCTTGAACTTTGATGGTATCTTTTAATACTGAATTTTCATATTTAAGCCTAAAATGAATATTGAAAAATGTTCTTGCACATCAATCTAAATATACACATTAATTTTTGAACAAACATTTGAAGGTGTAATTATGTAAACTCTTAAAATTTTGAAAAGAAAACTATTTGATGACTATCATGTTTTCCTGTGGGTTAGTATGGATATAGTGTAACGAAGAATTACAGAATATGCATAATTCAAAGTAGCTTAGAAATAAATTTTTGCCAGGCTTCACATACATGTATTTATCATTATAAATACATGGTCTATTTAAATAAATACATGGTCTATTTCTCATTTTCTTTAATTTCACTGCTTTATAAATGGACTCCAATTATTTTGTAAAATACCTTGCATTAGAGTGTTCAAGGTGATCTTGTAACTTCTTTGCATTTTGTACCTCTTCTTGTAGTGCTGCTGCTTCCTGGAACTGTAACAATAAATTTTTGAAACATTTTAGAAGCAGCTTGTAGAAATCTGATAATCACCTCGTTTTTACTTATTTATTTGAAAGGCAGAGTTACAAACAGAGTGTGAAAGACAAAAGGAGATCTTAAATCTGCTAGTTCACTGCCAAAATGGCCCTCAAAGGATGGGTCTGGGCCAAGCCAAAGACAGGAAGCAGGAACTTCACCTGGGTCTCCCACATGGGTGGCAGGGGCCCAAGCACTTGGGTCATCTACCACACATATGCAGGGAGCCAGAGCAGAAATGGAGCAGCAGGGACTTGAACCAATGCCCACATGAGATGCCTGCATTGCAGATGGAAACTTAACCTACTACACCACAAAACCAGCCTACATTAACTTGTTTTGCATCTAAAATTTTATTAGAACACAGTAATGCCTGTACATTTGCATACTGTTCATGTGTAGATTTATGCTGTAACTGCAGTGTTTACTTGTTGCAACAAGCTTCACCTGGCCCAATATCTACAATACAATGGTCCAGAATCAGTATCATTGATTTCATATTCAAATAAATTTTGACATTTCTGTCAGGTGGCATGACAATGAAAATGGTGTCTTATACAAATTGTATTCAACTCCTGCAGACACAGTAGAAGGTAGCATCCAACTGGGGAGATGGAGGCAAGAATACACCCCAGGCCCTGAATAACACTTTCAACATTTCCATGAGCCAACAATAATTTTTCCACTTAACAGTTCGTAGACAAGTTTCTCTGTGTACTATTTAATGGGGGAAGGATCATTCATGGGGGGCCAGTATTGTGGCATAGTATGCTACACCTCAGCTTGCAGCACCAGCACCCCATAATCTGTATCTTAGAACACTTGTATATTAAACTAGCTCTAGACTTCCTATTGGCATGCCAAATATCATACGTACTTTTCTGTTGATTTCACCTAACTCATCCATTATATCATTTGTCTTACTGTTCAACTTATAGTAAAAACACGCCATCTCTTCCAGGGATGCTTCTGATTTAGACTGTCGTTGCTGAAGCTCATCATGTTGCTGCTGCAGGTGTTTCACATCTACCTGATAATATATTTCTGTTAGTATTTTATAATTCACCTCACTGTCAAATAAGGTTTATATTTCACTCAAAGGTATACACAACTGGTAGAGTTTTTGCCTTGATTTTGATTTATGAGTTGTCATCTTTATGATGGTGTATAAGTAATAAATATCCCATTGGACACGTATGAGCTAGCAATATGCCATGCTATATCTCCCAGGATGCTAGCCAGCAGTAGTGATTTGCAGCTCCCAATCAACCACACAATCACAAGGGCCAATGACCAGCACTCTAAGTGTAACAACCTGCCAAGCTAGAATTTTAAGGAAGTTATGTGTATTATATATTTTTGACTTATTTTCAATTTAACAGGTATCTCCCTATCAAATGCCAATGAGCATTTGTAGTTTCATAATACAACCATCTACAGCAAATCATATCCATTCCTCTGTGTATACACATTTATGATTATTGAACTCAGGTAACACAGAAACAGTTATTTTCCTGCCCAATCAGTATTATTTTATTCATCCAACAGCTTCAAGTCACTGTTTCTCCCCGATACATTTGTAACATTTAACCTACTGAAGTATCACAGAGCAATGAGGATGTGGCTGGGATTAGACTTTACTTCAACCTACAGTGTTGAAGTATTTTCCTCTCTTCAGTGACTTTGGAGTTATTCACACATTGTCAATTCTTTGCTAAACTCCTTCCAATAGATTCTTATTTCAAAACAAGAATGAAATTGCAAGGCCGGCGCTGCAGCTCACTAGGCTAATCCTCCTCCTTGCGGCGCCGGCACACCGGGTTCTAGTCCCAGTCGGGGCACCGGATTCTTTCCCAGTTGCCCCTCTTCCAGGCCAGCCCTCTGCTGTGGCCCGGGAGTGCAGTGGAGGATGGCCCAAGTGCTTGGGCCCTGCACCCCATGGGAGACCAGGAGAAGCACCTGGCTCCTGCCTTCGGATCAGCGCTGTGCGCCAACCGCAGAGCGCCAGCCACGGCGGCCATTGGAGAGTGAACCAACGGCAAAGGAAGACCTTTCTCTCTGTCTCTCTCTCTCACTGTCCACTCTGCCTGTCAAATAAAAAAATTAAAAAAAAAAAAAGAATGAAATTGCAATGGCATTTAAGGCCCCAGGCAAACTTGGCCTCCACCTTTATCCTTATCTTAGCTCCTACAACCCTCTCCTTTACTTATAGCCTGAGATTCATGAATCCTGCAGGTTTTCCTATCAAAATGGGGATCCAATGCCAAATTAATGAACCACAGAAATCTATAATATTTTTGAACTGGAAAATTATATCCAAATAATACTACTGAGCCTTGAAATGAAAAGTAATAAGCAAATTATCTGTAAAACGTGGTCAAAGTAAATAAAAAAAATCTTGTAGAAACTGCAAATAAATAAAATTTTCATAAAATCACTCCCAATTTTTCACAATCATAATTTTTTTTGACAGGCAGAGTGGACAGTGAGAGAGAGAGACAGAGAGAAAGATCTTCCTTTGCCGTTGGTTTACCCTCCAATGGCCGCCGTGCTGCGGCCGGCGCACCACGCTGATCTGATGGCAGGAGCCAGGTGCTTCTCCTGGTCTCCCATGGGGTGCAGGGCCCAAGCACCTGGGCCATCCTCCACTGCACTCCTGGACCACAGCAAAGAGCTGGCCTGGAAGAGGGGCAACTGGGACAGAATCCGGCACCCCGACCGGGACTAGAACCCGGTGTGCCGGCGCCACTAGGCAGAGGATTAGCCTGTTGAGCCACGGCGCCAGCCACAATCATAATTTCTAACACTTCACAAGTATCACAGAGCAATCAGTATGCAGGTACACTAGAACTGGTGTAATTCTGCAGTGTTCAATGACCTGTAAATTGTAAGCAAATTACTTCTAAAAAGTGGTTAAAATAATTCATAATTTAATAAAACAGAGGGACCATTATAAAATTGTTGAGAGGTTATAAGAACACATCAGTTGACAGTGAAATGCCTTTCAGTTGAAGACAAATTGGGCATAAATAACAAATTATACCAACTAAAATAGATTTAAAAAATTACGAGAGGGCCGGCGCTGTGGCTCAACAGGCTAATCCTCTGCCTTGCGGCGCCGGCACACCGGGTTCTAGTCCCAGTCGGGGCACCGGATTCTGTCCCGGTTGCCCCTCTTCCAGGCCAGCCCTCTGCTGTGGCCCGGGAGTGCAGTGGAGGATGGCCCAAGTGCTTGGGCCCTGCACCCCATGGGAGACCAGGAAAAAGCACCTAGCACCTGGCTCCTGCCATCGGATGAGCGCAGTGCGCCGGCCGCAGCGCGCCATCCGCGGCAGCCATTGGAGGGTGAACCAACGGCAAAGGAAGACCTTTCTCTCTGTCTCTCTCTCTCTCACTGTCCACTCTGTCTGTCCCCCAAAAAAAAAAAAAAAATTAAAAATTACGAGAGAAAGGTATTATGTGATGCAGCATCTATGCTTTAGCTCATCTGGAAATCTTGTGTGAACTTTCAAGGCAACGCGCGTAATTGAAAGTTACTTCAAAATACTCCTTTTAAGTCTGAGCATTGCTGTTGGATTCATCATGGTCTTAAATATGGCAAGATAAAGACATTAAAATTATTTTAGGAGTATTGAATTCATTATTAATATTAGTCTCTATGTGTAATTAACAATTTGAAAGCATCAAGGGGACATAGTGTCTTAAGTAAAGTATCTCTCAGGTCCAAATTTATTTCCTGAGGCAAGTTTTATTTTTAAGCAGATAAGCAAATGCATTTCTGATGTACATAATTTTATATTTACTGCATTTCAATATTTATCCATAATCATGTATGACTGAATTTTCTTTCCTTGAGTTTAAAATTATTTCATTTCCCCAATACTTCTATTTTGGCTTCACAGTTTCTAGTCACTTCACTTTTAAATGCAACAATCTGTGATTTTAGTCGTCTATTCCCTAGAATTTTCTCAGTTTGTTAACTCCAAATTCTTAGATTGCCTATCTATATTCTGAGCCCTGTCCTCTTACTATCCTAACTGAGTTTGCTTTAGTCTCCTCTTCTTTTTTTTCTTTTTCTTTTTTTTTAGACAGGCAAAGTTAGACAGTGAGAGAGAGACAGAGAGAAAGGTCTTCCTTCCATTGGTTCACCCAAATGGCTGCCATGGCTGGCGCGCTGCGCCGAAGCCAAGAGCTTCCTCCCAGTCTCCCATGCGGGTGCAGGGCCCAAGCACTTGGGCCATCCTCCACTACCCTCCGGGGCCACAGCAGAGAGCTGGATGGAAGAGGAGCAACCAGGACAGAACTGGCACCCCAACCGGGACTAGAACCCAGAGTACCAGCACCACAGGCGGAGCATTAGCCTAGTGAGCTGCAGCGCCGGCCTTTAGTCTCCTCTTTCTATCGTACTTTGCAGAAATCATATCCTTATCCACATGTCCATGAAGACTTATTTCTGTGGATTACTTTTCAGACAGTTAAGCCTCTACATTTTATCCTGATTCTTATGGA
This sequence comes from Sylvilagus floridanus, assembly GCA_949820135.1. Lineage (NCBI taxonomy): Eukaryota > Metazoa > Chordata > Mammalia > Lagomorpha > Leporidae > Sylvilagus > Sylvilagus floridanus. The sequence continues at coordinate 16,311,618 of OX463240.1, read as the reverse complement.
TGTGTCTCTGAGAGTTGTGCTGCTTTCTAATCTTGGGGGCACCCTCACTGTTAGGAACTTGACCACCACAAATCATCTCACTTTTCTATTACAAATCTTTCACAAGTCATATAATGGATTCTCTCTGCTTTCTTTTGAATATTTCCCTCTTCCATAGAGATATGATCCCAGGGAACACTTCTGAAGTTCGTTCATATATACACTCAACTGGATCAACTGGAGTAAGGAAGCACTCTGCACACTACCCTATTTGGGCTTGTAACTACAATTTTGTGTTCATGATATAAGATCCTAATTCTCTGGTTAGAAAAATCTTTTAATGAGAGCATTCTGGAAAACTTTAGTGGCTACTGATTGAGTGGGTAGAACCAACTCTTATTAAACATTTGATACCAAGATTATTTCAAACTGACAAATAATTCTATGACATATTCCTAACTAATTCCTCCAATAATTTATAAGAAATCCTTTATCTTTAACAAACTCCATAGCTATTTGGCACTGCAACAAAGTTTTGAATGTTGAATTCCTTCTCATATTTCTGTATGACAATTAAGGTAAAGGGACATCTGTCATTCTTATCCACAAAAATCCATCATCAACACCCTGTCATGGACATAGTTTGAACTCATTTATTGGAAGTCTAGAGTAAAGAATGTTTCAGTGTTTCCTAACTCATGAAAATGGTCAACACAAATGTTCTTGTTCTGTAGATATAAATACCTGCATAATGCAACAGCACTCTATTGTCACTTAAAGAAACTAATTGGTAAAACCCACAATCTCATTCTTCCATATAAGTGTTTACATGTAATCTTGTGAGAGTAATTTTTATGAAGGAGGACATGAAAGACAGGGTAATCCTGTTTTACTTGATAAATTTTATATGGTATTCACTATCCATCAATTGGAATCCTGGATTATACATCTATCTTTTATGAGATTGAACTAAGTCCTTATAAAGGCTGATGAATGTAGACTAACAGGTAAAAAAGTTTGTTTCCAAACTTTCAGTGTTCAGAGCATTATGAAACTCTGTAAGGCCATAATGCCAGAGTAGTCATTTCTAGATAACCAATGACACCTATTTGCTTTTAAGAACCCAAAGATGTAACATGCCTTGTGGTGAAAAAGCATGTATAATGAACCAGTATCCATTCTGGATAAGGAATACAACTTACACTCTCAAATAAATTTACTATTAAATCCCAATGAAGAGTTTAGATTTTAACCAAAGAGATTCAGAATTCCATACCATGTCATCACTTGACTTTATTCACACTTCAAAAGGTACTGTAAATATTAGTAGGGACTCCAAGTGACATTTCTACAACCATGACCATCGCAACACTACTCACAGTAGACCAAAGGTAGAAATCATGGAAATGTCCATCAACTGATGAAAGGATATAAAGATCCACTGTAAACAAAATATTGTTTCTAATGTAACATAATTAGAAATTTAAAATGTAATCTGACTACTTAAACAATTTTATGAGTTTAGTCCATTCCTTCTATAAGGGTTAGCAGATTTGCATTTGTAGTAGCAAGCAGTATCTGTGTAAATACAGAAAATATACTTATGAGACTTGCATTATTAGGCAAAATATTTTCCCAATCTCCTAGCAGAGACACAGAAACTCCTTCTCAGGGTGACAGAGGTTAAGAGACTGACTTACTGAACTTGGTCTTATCAGATTTTTCTGCAGCTCTTCAATACTGCCAGCATGCAGTTTGATGATATCTTTCATTTCCAAAATTTCAGACTGAAGCCTACAATGTACATGGAAAACATTTTCACCCATCAATCTAAGCATACACATAATTTCTGACTAAGCATCAGAAGATAATATTGTGTAAATTCTTAAAATTTGAAAAGTATGGCCTGTTTCTTGTTGTCCAAGGCTACTGTGCTTTATAAGGACTCAAGCTAGTTTGCATAGTACCTTGAATTGTAGCGTTCTAGATAATCTTGTGTCTTCTTTACATTTTGTACCACTCCTTGGTGTAGATTTTCTGATACTTGGAACTAAAACAAAGGATTAAAAAAAGTTACAAGCACCTGGTACAAACTGCTCACTACCTGGTTTTGCCATTAAAATTTTATTGGAAATCACAACACTTCTTCATTTGCATATTGTTCATGGCAACATTCATGCTGTAACTGCAAAGTTGACTTGCCAACAGACATCACTTGGTCCAATATCTAAAATAATATGATCTGGTCAAGAGTTGTTCTTACTCATTTCGTATTTTGATAAATTTTTGATATTTCAAAAATGAAATGAAAGTGGCACGAAAATGAAAGTGGTCTTTTATACAAATCACACTTAACCCTTGCTTTCACAATTTAAAAGCACTTGGGCCATCTTCTGCTATTTTCCCAATGGGGAAGAAGAAGGCCAGACTACTTCCCCAGTACCGCATAAAATTGTCATTGATTTCATTAGCCACCAGTGTTTTTTCATCTTATAATTTACTGATCACTTACTCTCTGCACTACTTCCTGGGTAACAATAATGTAAACAGGATTCCTAGATTGAGAAGCACATACCTTGTAGACCGTAAGACACAGACTCAAAGCACAGACCTGAAAATACTGGAATCAGTGGCTAAATGAAGTTGCCAAAATCAATTCATTCTTAGGCTGCCTTATAAGCACTCTGTAGACAGCCTAACAGTATACATTTGGGCCTATTAGTGAATCTGTAGCCAGCAGAAAAAAAAGAGCTATAAAACAATAAATCCTAGTTCTGGCTAGTTCATGAAAGAAAATAGTTAAGTTTTTTTTTTTTCTTACTGAGTATAAACTGAGTTTTTGATAGATAAGTTCTCCTCTACTGCAATCAAGTGTTTTGATTTTATAATTTATTGCTTAAAGGACAACTTTAAAAACTTTAAAAGCTTCACCTTAAAGCTTTATTCATAATGCTTATGTCAATGCCTCAAAGAAGAAAATTCAGCAGGTCAGTGTTGTGGCACAGTGGGCTAAGCTGCCTCTGTGATGCTGGCATTCCAGCCCTTGCTGGTCCTCTTCTGACCCAGCTCACTGCTAATGTGACAGGGAAAACAGCAGACGATGGCCCAAGTGTTTAGGCCTATGCTGCCCACATACAGACCTGCATAGAGTTCCATGCTCCTTGCTTTGACCTGGCCAGCCCCAACAAATGTGCAAAGTTGGTGATTAAAACAACAGATGGAGGAAATCTCTTTTTCTTTGAGCTTCTCCCTCTATCTGAATTTTCCTTTCAAATAAATACATACATGTTCAAAAAGAATAAATTTCTGATATAAATTGTTTATACTTTTAGTCTAACAATTGATAAGCTAAAATATTTTCAGTCAACACAAAGATAGGTGGCATCCATGTCAGATAAAATCCCCTGAGGACAATTTATATTCAGACAAGATTATTTCCCATGACTAAAACTAAAAGCAGTTTAAAAGTAAGGTCTATGTTGTTCCATAAAAACTAGATGACAATTACTGAAAAGTGAAAGGTCAAAATGTGACAGAAGGAAAAACTTATTGACAAAAGGGAAATTTCAGGCTGGGTCTGAATAAATATGTCTAGGTGAACAGAAACAAAGACAGGACAGCATGAAGAACAGTGGAGAAATGAGAAAACAGGCCCAATTAACTCCAAGTTTGATTACATCCAATGAAATGATTGAATGTGTCCATACAATAACTTGGAAATGAATGTCCATGGCAGCATACAGTGAAACATTCTACATGTCCATGAACTGATGAGCAGCTAATTTGTACAGCAGACCTGTACTCTGTTATATAATCAAATGTTATTTAATAATAAAAAGAAGTATTCATAAATGTTATGCCATGGATGGATCCTGTAATTAGTATACTAAGTGAAAAAAGCCATTCATAAAGGGCCACATACTGTAGGACTCTATGTATATGAAATGTTCATAGCAGGCAAATCTTTGGAGAAAAAACACTTCCTCTTTGTAGGAAAAAGGAAGAAAAAAGGACTGAAGGAGTGATGCATAAGTGACACAGAGTTTTACTTTATGGTGACTGAAATATTTGAAAACTGATTATGGTGATGGATATCCAACATTGGGAACCTATTAAGGATATTGAATTTTATTAATCTGAATGGTTGAAGTCTACACAGGTGAAATGTAAGAGCAGTCATCAAAACATTTGTGCAAAAAGTAGGCCTCAGAGATGTCAGTTTCAAGATAAAATGTGTGAATTCAATTCATACCTTATACATGCTGCACATATCGCAATAAGTTTGTGAAGCACCACTATATCACAACAAATCAGTTTTTAAAACTCCAATGGCAGGATATTAATAATTTTCTTAATTTTAAATTTTGGAAGTACAGACTACACATGATATGAATATCCATGCATAAAGATGAATATTTATTATGTGTATAGATAACATATATTATACACACTTATAATGTGTACAAATAACATATATGTGAATGATAAACAGGGTTTTCAATTAGACTAAAATATTTTAAAATGTGCATTTCAGCATAGTATAAAGTATTTTGAGAATTTATTCTGAAATACACAGGATCAATAAACATAGGTTCTGTATCCATTCACATAAGTGAAACAATAAATATATTTTTTGAGAATTTTGCTAAACTTTATCCTCTGATTCAATCTGCCTTGTTTTATCATGACAATTGATACCACTGAAAATATTGAGAAAAATGTGCATTTTCTGTGAAAAATCATATATATTCCTCAAGATTTTAACAGTGAATATTATTTTAATAAAGAATATAACAATAAATAGAGTGGATATAAGAGTTTAAGAAGTGCATAATGATAAAATTGTGCCAAGATTTTCATATTCAAATAAAGCAGGGTCTTATGATATTTGTATCCAGAAGCTCTTAGCTCTAGAATTCTTTTTGATATGCTAAATATCATACATACTTTTCTGACGATTTCATCTAACTTGTTCATTATATCCTTCATCTTGCTGTTTAACTTAAAGTAAAATTTTGCCATCACTCTCATCGATGCCTCTGATTTACATTGCCTTTTCTCAATGTCATCCTGTTGCTGCTGCAGGTGTTTTATATCTACCTGATAAGATATTTGTGTTACCATTTTATAAGTCACTCTATTGTTAAATAATGGTTATATTTCATTCAGAGATACATACAACTGGTCTGATTTTTGTGATGGCTTCACTTATGATTTTTCAACTTTAGGATGGCAATTAAGTGATAAACATTCCATAGGACACATACTTTGAATTTTGACCCTTTCCTGAGCTAGCAATATGCCACACTATTTTCTCTCAGGATGCTAGCCAGCAGTAGTGATTTGTAGCTCCCAGTCAACCACACAAACACAAGGACAAATGAAGAATATTCTAGAGTGTAATGTGCCACTAAGCTAGCATATTGAGGAAGTCCGGTGTGTTATACACATTATTGACTTGCATTTTCAATTTAGCAATGAGATTACCAAGGAATCACCATATCAAATGACAACCAGCATCTGTACTTTAGGTAATATCACCACATACATAACCTCACCTTCTTTTCCTCAATTGTATACATTTCTATTAATTATTGAAATCAGGTAAGACAGAAGGTGGTATCTCCCTGCACAATCAGTAATGTATTAGCCAACAGACTCAGTTCTCTATCTCTGTCCTGATAAATCTGAAACACTTAACAACCTACTGAAGTATCACAGAGCAATGAGTATTCTAGTATCCAGAGCTGGTATAATTCTACAGTGTTGAACTATTTTCCTCTTTTTAGTAACATCAGAATTCCTCACACAGTCAATTCTTCGCTCAAATCCTTTGAACAGATTTCTAATTTTTTAAAAAAGTAATTTCCAATAGCTTCTTAGGCCCTATGCGAATACTGCTTCTAGCTTCCTCCTGACCTCAGCCCTACAACTCTCTCCTTTGCTCTCACAACTATGAATCATGAACTCTGCCAGCTTTCATGTCTCTGAAAACAGGAATCCAATGCCAAATGAACAATCCACAGACAGCTACAATTATCTTTGTACTGGAGAAATTATACCCATTGATAGGAACGCATCCTTGAAATAAAAATAAAAAGCAAATTATTTGTAAAAATGTTTAAACTACATCATAAATGCCAATGACAGAATTAAATCCAGGCCAGCGCCGCAGCTTAATAGGGTAATTCCTCCACCTTGCAGCACCAGCACACCCGGTTCTAGTCCCGGTCTGGGTGCCGGATTCTGTCCCAGCTGCCCCTCTTCCAGGCCAGCTCTCTGCTGTGGCCCGGGAGTGCAGTGGAGGATGGCCCAAGTGCTTGGGCCCTGCACCCCATGGGAGACCAGGAGAAGTACCTGGCTCCTGCCATCGAATCAGCACGGTGCGCCAGCCGCGGCAGCCATTAGGTGAACCAACGGCAAAAGGAAGACCTTTCTCTCTGTCTCTGTCCACTCTGCCTGTCAAAAAAAAAAAAAAATTAAATCCAATGTAGATTTGGTAAAATTTGCTAAATTAAATCTGTAGATTGCTTTAGGCAGTATAACCATTTCAATGATATTAATTCTTCCATCTTTGCATTTTCTTGTGTCCTTGATAACTTCTTTCATTAGCATTCTGTAAGTTTCAGGTTAATTAACTATTTTGGTTAAATTTACTCCTACTATTTGAGGTTGGTTATTCTAAGTGGGATTTCTTTCTTATCTTTCAGTGAGTTCTACTACTGGCATGTAAAAAAGCTAGTTTTATGTATCTTGATTTTTTTATCTTCAACTTTACTGAGTTGTCTGATCAGTTCTAACAGCTTTTTGGTGGATCGTTTAGGTTTTCCCATGTACAAGTCATTTGGAAATATGGATATTCTGACTTACTCCTTTCTAATTATAATGTCCTTTCTTTCTCCTAATTGCTCTTGCTAATTTTTCCAACACTATATTGAATAAGAGTGAAAGTACTCAAACTTGTCTTATTCCAGATATGATGGGAAAAGTTTTTTTTTTTTTTTTTTTTTTTTTTTTTTTTTTTTATTTATTTATTTTTTTTATTTTTATTTTTTTGACAGGCAGAGTGGACAGTGAGAGAGAGAGACAGAGAGAAAGGTCTTCCTTTTTGCCGTTGGTTCACCCTCCAATGGCCGCCGCGGTCGGCGCGCTGCGGCCGGCGCACCGCGCTCGTCCGATGGCAGGAGCCAGGAGCTAGGTGCTTTTCCTGGTCTCCCCATGGGGTGCAGGGCCCAAGCACCTGGGCCATCCTCCACTGCACTCCCGGGCCACAGCAGAGGGCTGGCCTGGAAGAGGGGCAACCGGGACAGAATCCGGTGCCCCGACCGGGACTAGAACCCGGTGTGCCGGCGCCGCAAGGCGGAGGATTAGCCTGTTGAGCCACGGCGCCGGCCAATGATGGGAAAAGTTTTCAGCTTCTCCCCATTCAGTATGATATACTGAGAGTTGATTTATTATATATAGCTTTAATATTTTTAGGTATGGTTGCATCTATAGCTAACTTACATTTTTATGTAAGGATGCTCAATCTTATCAAATGCTTTCGGTGTGATGACTAAGTCATTTTTGTTCTTCATTCTGATATTATCTGTTTATTGACTTATGAATGCTGAACCACTCTTTCATTTCTAGAAAAAATCCCACTTGTGACATACAATCTTTTTGATGTAGTGTTGGATTCAGTTTGCTAGTATGTTGCAGAGAATTTTTACATTTATACTCATCAAGCATAATAGTCTGTAGTAGTCTTTTCATGTTGTGTCTGTTCAGTTTTAGAATCAGTATGATGCTGATCTCAAAAAGGGTTTGGCAACTCCATCCTGTTCAATATTTTGGAATAGTTTGAAAAGTATTGTAGTTAGTCTCACTTTAAATGTACTGCAGAATTCAATAGTAAATCTATCAGGTTTTGAACTTTTCCTTGATAGCAGACTTTTGATTAATCTTTCAATTTCATTGCTTCTTATGGATCTCTTTAGGCTTTCTATATCTGGGAATTAATCCATTTCTTTGAGGTTTTCCAATTTGTTAGCATATAGTTGTCATAGAGGGAGAGATTTTCCATCTGCTGCTTCACTCCATAAACGGTTCTCCATAGTCAACACTGTGCTAGGTGGAGGCCAGGAGCCAGTAACTCTACCCAAGTCTCACACATGGGTGATAGTGGCCCAATAAACTGGGCCACCTTCCACTGCTTTCCCAAGTGCATTAGCAAGAACCTATATTGGAAGTAGAGCAGTTAGGATTGATACTGCTATTCATGGGATGCCAACATTGCAGGCCACACATTAACTTGCTGTGTCACAACACCAGCCCCAAAGCAGTTTCTTATAAGCCTTTGTATTTCAATGGTATCAGCTTTAACATCTACTTTTTCACCTCTAATGTTATTTACTTGAGTTTTCTTTCTTTTGTAATTTTGGTAGTTTGGTTAAAGATTTGTCTACTCAAAAAAACATACCTTTTTGTTCTGTTAATTGTGGATCCGAGTCACAGCACCACTTGTCGGCTCCTTCGGCCGCAGAAGGAACGACGCTGCTCGCAGTTAATCGGTCTTCAAAAGACTTTTACTTAGAAGGAGTGGGAAAGAGAGTGGGGGAACCGGGAGAAGGGGGAGAGATGGCACGCACGTTCCTTAAGGGGGAAAGCTGGCGTGCCCCCTTCGCTCTCGCTCTCTCGCTCTCGCTCTCCGCTTATATCCAGAATTCAACCAATCACAGTCAATCAATTACAGTCCATGCACAGAGCTCTCCAATCTGGCACTTGATCACGATCAGCTGTGGAGTCACGCAGCAGGCAGGGCATCAGCGCCATCTTGTTTTCCACGATCCTCAGCTAGAAGGAAAGTTCAATCAGCTGCTACATCCACATTACTGCTATAAGCCACGCCCAGCATGGGGGGGGGTCCCATGGCAAGCCTATCCATGGGTCCCCACAGTTAATATTGTTTTTTGCTTCAACTTCACTTATTTCTGCTCTGATTCTTATTTATTGCCTCCTACTAATGTCTGGTTTGTTCTTGATATTCTAAATCTTTAACATGCATACTTAGAACACGTTTTGAGACCTTTTTAAAAAATATGGACATTTAATGCTATAGATTTCCCTCCTAACACTGCTTTTCCCTTGTGCAAATGGAAGGGGGCAATGTGCCTTCCCTTTTCAGAGCAACTTAGTCACTCAGATCCTAGTCAGATCCCTGGACTGGACTTGAAATCAGTGGAGACTGTGAAATTATCCCATAGCTAGGGCTGCTCACAGTGGGAGCCACAGCATCTTCTTCCTATCTTATCCCAACAAGGCAGTGTTTCCCAACCAGAAGTCAGTCACACAGATACAAGGGATGTCCGGTGGCAGTCACTGATGACAGTGGTATATCTGTTCTCTCTCCTTACTGCCTCAAGGGGTCTGTGTTCTGTCACTTCTCCACAAGAATTTTCATTGCCCTGAGAATGACATGTTCCTTTGTTCTAGTTACTGTGACTGTTACTGTGACTGACATTAGTGAGGCTACTCATTACTCAGTCATCTTGGATACACACTTGATTTTCTTTGGTAATGCAAAGCTTTCACAAAGTCAAGTCATGGATTTCTCTGCTTTCTTTTGAATAATTTCCTCTTCCATAGATATGACCTTTTAAGCTTCCTTCTGAGTCTCCTGAAGTTCCATTCAGATGTACACTCAATTGGATCAACTGGAGTCAACCAGACTATGCCTCTATCCCAGTTCAGATCCACTGCTTCAAAGCTGTGTCAATGAAATATCTCAACTTGGGTAGAGGAACTCATGGGATGAGGACTTTCTCGAAAATTTACATTCCAATGAGTTGAATGAAAACTGTTTCTTATTAAACTTTTGATTTATAGGGTAGATTTCAAAGTAACTAATAATTCAATGACATTTTCTAACATTTATACAGGAATGTACAGGAAACCTCTCTTTATTTTGAAGAAGCTCAATAGCTATTAGGTACTACAACCAATTTTTGAATGTCTAATTGCTTAACATATTTCTGTACAACAATTTTATAAAGGGATGTCTTGTGGCATTTTAAAAAGTCCCACAGGAGCTGGCACTGTGGCAGAGAAGGTTAAGCCTCCATCTGCAGTACTGACATCCCATACAGGTGCTGGTTCAGGACCAAGGGGCTTCAATTCCAATCCAGCTTCCTGCTAATGCACCTAGGAAAGCAGCAGAAGATGGATCAAGTACTTGGACCCCTACACCCACATGGGAGATATGGAAGAAGCTCCTGGTTCCTGGGTTTGGCCTGGCCCAACCCTGGCCATTATACCCATTTGGGGAGTAAACCAGTGGATGGAAGAGTTTCTCTCTCTCTCTCTCCCCACCCATTTCGGGAGTAAACCAGTAGATGGAAGAGCTCTCTCTCTCCCTCTCTCTCTCTCTCCCTCCCTCCTTCTCTTTCTGTATTTCAGATTTTCAAATAAATAAAATCTTAAAAAAGAAAAAGTCTCCTTACCAATATGCTTTCATTTCACATGTATGGAACTGAGTTCTTACAGGTCTAGATAAAAAACAATCCTTCTATTTTCCTAAGACATCAGAGAGATCAAACACCAAATATGTTCTAAACCAAACAAGCATGTGAATCTGTATAATGCAACTGCACTCTAGCTATTGTACCTGAAGGCAATTAATTAGTAGAAACAACTACTTCATTGTTCCATATTAGTGCTTCATATAATCTTGTGACCTTATATCCTATTAAAGGAAAACATGAAGGATAAGGGAATCCTGTTTTTGTTATAAATAGTTGTAAAGCATTCACTATTGATCAATAGATTAGGATCCTGGACTACGCAGCCATCTTTTCTGAGACTGACCTAAGTCAAAATAAAGGCTGATATATAGAGATTAATGGGGCAAAGTTGATTTCTTACTCTGCAGTGCTCAGGGCATTAGGTAACTTTACAAGGCCCTGCAGGAATAGTCATTGCTACATATTCCATGATACTTCTTTTATTTTAAAATACAAAGAGAAAAACATATTTCTTGGGGTTAAAAGTCCACTCAAAGGCCTAGTATCCATTCTTGTTAAGAAATACAGTTTATGAGGTTAATGTTGTCACATAGTGGGTTAAGCTGATGCCCACACTGCTGGATCCCTTATGGGTACCAGTTTGAGTCGCATCCACCCCTCTTATGATCCAGATCCCTGATAAGACTTCTGGGAAAGCAGAGGAGGATGGCATGAGAGCAGCTTGGGCACCTGCACCCATGTGGGGGACCTGGAGCAAACTCCTGGTTCTTGGTTAGAGGTTTCAGCCTGCTCCAGCCCTAGTTGTTGTGTTCTTTGCGGGAGTAAATCAACAGATGAAGCTCGCTCTCGCGCTCACTCTCTCTCACTCAGTCTCTCTCCCCCTCCAACCCTCTGTGTGTGTGTGTGTGTATCTCCGCCTTTCAAATAAATCTTTTAATAAAAGAAATATAACTTGGGGCTGCACTGTGGCACAGCAGGTTAACACCCTGGCCTGAAGTGCTAGCATTCCATATGGGTGCTGGTTCAAGACCCGGCTGCTCCTCTTCTGATCCAGCTCTCTGCTTTGGCCTGGGAAAGCAGCAGAAGATGGACCAAGTCCGTGGGCACTTGCACCCGTGTGGAAGACCCAGAAGAAGCTCCTGGCTCCTGGCTTCGGACTGGTGCAGCTCCAGCCTTCGCGGCCATCTGGGGAGTGAACAGCGGATGGAAGACCTCTCCCTCTGCCTCTCCTCTCTCAGTGCAACTCTGACTTTCAAACAACATCACAATAATTTAGTCTTTTTCTTTTTGTGACAGGCAGAGTGGACAGTGAGAGAGAGAGAGAGACAGAGAGAAAGGTCTTCCTTTGCCATTGGTTCACCCTCCAATGGCCGCCACGACCAGCACGCTGTGGTTGGCACACTGTGCTGATCCGATGGCAGGAGCCAGGTGCTTCTCCTGGTCTCCCGTGGGGTGCAGGGTCCAAGGACCCAGGCCATCCTCCACTGCACTCCCCGGCCACAGCAGAGAGCTGGCCTGGAAGAGGGGCAACCGGGGCAAAACCTGGCGCCCTGACCGGGACTAGAATCTGGTGTGCCGGCGCCGCAAGGCAGAGGATTAGCCTAGTGAGCCGCGGCGCTGGATAATTTGGTCTTAAAATCTCACTGAATGCTTTAGATTATGAAAAATTCAGAATTCTAGATTGCATTGCTGCTCTCATTTCTTGGCATTTCAAAATATATTAACAATTAGCAGGGACTCCAAGAGATAGTTATTATCAATTCCCATAGTAGCCTTACACATAGTAGACAAAAGGTGAATGATTGACTTACTGAAATTAGTCTGAAAAGGATTTCCCGTAGATTTTTAATTTCCCTTGCTTGCTTCAGTACTGTATCTTTCAACTCACGATTTTCCTGATCATGCCTAAAATACATATTTTAAATTAATGATTCTCACATATCAATTTAAGAAAATATATTTCAGAATAAACATCGAAAGTGTTATTATGCAAATTCTAGAAATTTGAAGTCAATTTCTTGGCAAATATATCATTATTCTATGTTGCTCTGTCAATGATGCACAAAATTTAGGGATAATGTGCAAAAGCTATGCATTTCAAAATAGTTTAATACTAAAAGTTTTCCATGCTTCACTCAGATGTATTTATGTTTAAATGATATAATTCTCATAGTACATAGCATATATGCTTTAGACAGACTCGAGTTATTTTGAATGGTTGTTTGAATTGTACTTTTCCAGATGATCTTGAATTTTCTCAGTTTTTTGTGCCACCTCCTTGTGTTCATCTTCTGATTCTTGGAACTACAACAAAGAATAAAAAAAAAAAAACATGAAATTTACCAATATGTGGTATGAATCTGGGAAGTACTTGAATTTATGACTAAAATTTCATTAGAACATAGCAATGACTCTTCCTTTACATCTTATTCATGACTACATTTACGCTATAACTTCAAAGTTGAGTTGTGCCAACAGGGATGCTATGACCTCAAATCTAAAACATAACTGTCTGGACCATTACAGAAAGTTTATAGTCATCTGCTCAAGAAAATGACACAGGAATACACTTGGTTTTGATTATGTTCTATCAGAAAAATTCTGATTTACAATATTGGCCAGTTAAAGGAATGGGAGATTACCTTATGGAAAATAGCTATAATTTAAATCCAAGTACTATGAAATCAACTATAATTTTAAATATTCATATGTACAAATGACCATTGGTATCCCAGAGATTATAAAAATTAACATGATGTTATAGACAACAAATGTTTAATGGGATTTTTCAGTGGCCACACCAATAATGAGCCAGAGTGCCTGGATTCTGGCTCCACTATCTGTGTGACCTTTAGCAAATTCATTTGCCCTGTGTTAGTTCTTCACCTGTAAAATGGAAATAACAGTGTCTACTTCACTTGCAAGTGGGAAGTATTAAATTAAAGGTATATGTAAAGAACTTCAAAGAAGATGTGTCACATAGGGAAATATTTCAATAGCATTATTATTATTGAATTCATGTTTGAATACAATGACCTATTTGGGAAGGGGAGCATAGCAATAGAAGTGATCTCTTATGAAGTGGTACCGAATCCTTCATACCAAAGTGGCAGCAAACTAGGAGCATGAGGCCCAGAATACATCGCCAGCTCATTATAAAGCTTTCATTCATTTTATTAGCCAACCATCCTTTATGCAACTTATAATTTATAAATTACTTTTTTCTGTAAACTCAGTGGGCAATAATAATGAAATACAATACAAACAGGACTCCAAATTGAGTAGCACATATCTTACATAGCCATAAAAATTGGCCTAAATGTACTAATGAAAAGACCAGAGTCTATAGCTAAATCAAATTTCCCAAATCACTCTTCATTCTCAGATTGCTCTAGCAAGCAATGTGAGGATAGAGTGATGCTCCATGGTTTGGTGTGTAAAAAAATGTATGGTTTTTCCACTGGTAAAGAGCTGTAAAGCTATGAGTCCCAGCTCTGGCTATATAATAAAGGGAAGCAAACTGCAGATTTTATATTCTCCCAGTGATTAAAGCATTAGCATTTTATAGAACAATTCTCCAGGCCGGCGCCGTGGCTCAACGGGCTAATCCTCCGCCTTGCGGCGCCGGCACACCGGGTTCTGGTCCCGGTCGGGGCGCCGGATTCTGTCCCGGTTGCCCCTCTTCCGGGCCGGCCCTCTGCTGTGGCCCAGGAGTGCAGTGGAGGATGGCCCAGGTGCTTGGGCCCTGCACCCCATGGGGAGACCAGGAGAAGCACCTGGCTCCTGGCTCCTGCCATCGGACGGGCGCGGTGCGCCGGCCGCAGCGCGCCGGCTGCGGTGGCCATTGGAGGGTGAACCAACGGCAAAAGGAGGACCTTTCTCTCTGTCTCTCTCTCTCACTGTCCACTCTGCCTGTAAAAAAAAAAAAAAAAAAAAAAGAACAATTCTCCAGAAATAGGATTAAGTATTTGAATACTGTACTTAATTGCCTAAAATGTGTTTAGAAGCTTCATTCATTCATTCACTCACTCACTCATAATGCTCCTGTCAATGTCTCAAGGAACACAGATGGAATGGCATAAAGTACTTAATTTTAACTGCCCAACTATAACACTTTCAATCTACACAAGGATAGGTGACATTTATATCACATATGTCCACTTAGGCAAATTTATAGCACAACTGTCACCTTAGACAAATTATCTATTATGCAGATAAGTAAAAGCAATATAAAGTTAAAGGCCACATTATTCTCCATAAACTAGGTGACAAGTACTGAAAAGAGAAAAATCGATGAGAGAACACAGAACGTCCCATCACTGAAAGGACCTCTGGAGTAGGGTCTGAATACAATGAGTACAGATCAACAGAAACTAAAATAGCAGTGTGAAAGAGGAGGAGGGAGGGGGAAACTGGTCAGAGACACTCACTTTGCTGACGTACACAGGCAGAGAAGTAGAAGTTTATTCCATACATTAACTTGGAAATGAATGTTCATAGCAATAGCATTAATAATAGTCAAAAAATGGAAACAGTGTTCTATCAACTGAAGAAATGTTCATCAGCTGATGAATAATTCCTACAAAGAACTATATTCTGTACAGTACAATATTATTTGAAAAATAAGAAGTACTGATAGATTCTATACCATGCATTGACCTTGGAAATGCTAAGTGAAAGAAATCAGTCTTAAAGGGCTGCATATTGTAGGAATGACCTTATTTAAATGAAATATCCACATCAGGCAAATCATGAGACACAAAACGTACATGTTTGGCTGCCTAAGGACTAGGGAAGAGATAGGGGCTAAAGGCAGGATGGGTGAGTGATACAAGGTTTTCTCTCAAGATGTTAAAAGCTGTTCTAAAATTGATTGTGGTGCTGGTTATCCAACTCTGGGAATATACTATGGACATTGAGCTAAACTTATTTGGATGGATGAACTCTATGGTGTTACATGAACTATACAGATAAGAGTGTTTAAGATAACATTTTTAAAAGTTTGTGGAAGGGCCGGGCACTGTGGCGCAGTGGGTTAAAGCCCTGGCCTGAAGTGTTGGTATCCCATATGGGCGCTGGTTCCAGACCCGGCTGTTCCACTTCCTGTGCAGCTCTCTGCTGTGGCCTGGGAAAGCAGTAGAGGATGGCCCAAGTCCTTGGGTCCCTGCACCCATGTGGGAGACCTGGAGGAAGTTCCTAGCTCCTGGCTTCAGATCAGTGCAGCTCCAGCCGTTGCAGCCAATTGGGGAGTGACCCATCGGATAGAAGATCTCTCTTTCTCTCCCTCTCTCTCTCTCTTTCTCTCCTCTCTCTGTGTAACTCTTTCAAGTGAAATACAACAAATCTTTAAGAGTTTGTGGGAAATGATCCTAAAGAGAAGTCAATTTTGGTGCAAAAAGTTTTGAAGTTGAATGGCAATATGTAGGTGATAAAGTCTCTCAACTTTCAGGAGGACTAATGCAAAATCTGCAACATTCTCAAATATAAATACTATCTTTAGAAAGAATTTAAGTATAAGAAAAATGGCAGAATAAGATGGTGTAAGAAGTCATCATATTGATAAAATTGTCTCAATTATAATAAAATATTTTTTAAAAATTACGTTCACTGTGATTTTTATTCTAGTGCACATTCTTTAACCACAAGTTTTCAAAAGAAGAAACCAAAATGGCAAACAAATATGAGAAACAATGTTCAAAATTATCAGTCATCAGGGAAATGCAAATCAAAACCACAATGACATATTACCTCACCCCTGACAGAACAGCTATTTTCCACAAGACAGAGTAACAAATGCTGGTGAGGATATGGAGAAAGGGGAACTCTTATACACTGTGGAATGTAAATTAGTGCAAAAACTGTAAAACTGGCAATACTAAAATACTAAAAATTAAAATACTAAAAATTAAAATAATCCAACATTCAAATTTATAAAACTCAAATTTCCATAGGATGCACTACCATACCACCATTAAAATTACAATTTGCAAGAATATAGTTAATTATTAGAAGTATTAACATTTAAGAACTTGTCATATGATTTAAAAGGATTTCATATTTCACAAGAGAAAGTTTTGTGCCTATAAATTCCTAGAAAGTGTGCAAACAATTCAAAATGTCCCTGCATACTTGCTGTATAAAGTCTCTCTCCTTACGTCTCTCAATTAAAAAATTGAAAATATTCTATATCTTATTTCTTTAATTTTTTAATTTTATAGATAACATTTTACATATATTATGTTTCAAGACTTAATGGCCCCACTAAATAAAAAATTCAACAATTAAAAAGTAAAACTAGGACTGGCACTGTGGTGTAGTGCCCATCCCATAGAGGTGCCAGTTCTAATCCTGGCTGCTCCACTTCCAATCCAGCTCCCTGCTAATGTGCCTGGGAAAGCAGTGGAAGATGGCCCAAGTCCTTGGGCCCCTGCACCAGTATGGGAGACCCGAAAAGGCTCCTGGCTCCTGGCTTCAGATCGGCTCAGCTCTGGCTGTTGCAGTCATTTGAGAAGTAAACCAGTAGATGGAAAACCTCTTTCTGTCTCTGCCTCTCTGACTCTGCCTTTGAAATGAATAAAATAAATCTTAAAAAAAAAAAAAAAAGTAAAACCGCCATGATGCTAAGCCAGTTCTGAATGAGCCAATTCCAACCATAAATCTATACATCTATTGTTGTCCAAAAAACAATTATTCATTGGGGCCAGCACTGTGGTATAGTAGGTTAAGCCTCTACCTGTGTGCCAGCATCCCATTAGGGGACTGGTTGGATTCTCTGCTGTTCCACTTCCCATCTAGCTCCCTGCTAATGTGCCTGGGAAAGCAGCAGAAGATGGACAAAGTGCTTGGACTGCTGTACCCACACGGGAGATCCAAAGGAAGCTCCTGGCTCCTAGCTTCAATCAGACCACACACCCTTTCTCTCTGTTAGTAACTCTGCCTCTCAGATACATAATTTTATTTTATTTATTTATTTTATTTGACAGGTAGAGTTACAGAGAGAGAGAGAGACAGAGAGAACGGTCTTCCATCCGATGGTTCACCCACCAAATGGCCGCAATGGCCAGAGCTACTCCTATCTGAAACCATGTGCCTCTTCCTGGTCTCCTATGCAGGTGCAGGGGCCCAATCACTTGGGCCATCCTCCACTGCCCTCCCAGGCCACAGCAGAGAGCTGGACTGGAAGAGGAACAACCAGGACTAGAACCTGGAGCCCATATGGGAT
Source organism: Sylvilagus floridanus (assembly GCA_949820135.1). NCBI lineage: Eukaryota > Metazoa > Chordata > Mammalia > Lagomorpha > Leporidae > Sylvilagus > Sylvilagus floridanus. Next base: position 16,293,915 of record OX463240.1, on the reverse strand, counting down.
GCCGGCGCTGCAGGCAGAGGATTAACCTAGTGCACCACCGTGCCAGCCCCCATAAATCTTCTTAAAAAAAAGGAGGGAGGGGCAGCACCGTGGCACACTAGGTTAATCTTCCACCTATGGCACCAGCATCCCATATGGGCACAGGGTTCTAGTCCCGGTTGCTCTTCTTCCCGTCTAGCTCCCTACAGTGGCCCAGGAAGGCAGGGAGGATGGCCCAAGTCATCTCCCTGCACCCGCATGGGAGACCAGGAAGAGGCACCTGGCTCCTGGCTTCAGATCAGCGCAGCACCGGCCGTGTTGGCCATTTTGGGGGGTAAACCAACAGAAGGAAGACCTTTCTCTCTCTCTCTCACTGTCTAACTCTGTCAAATAAAGAAAAAAAAGACAATTATTCATCAGTCTTTTAAAAATAATGTATCAAGTATTCTTACACTTAGATATGGAAATACTATGTAAATAAAATCTACAGAAATGGCAAGAAACAATCAAGAGGATATTTGAAGGAAAAGTTTTGAGTACAGAAGGGTGTCAAGAGTATTTAAGAAATGGTGCATTCAGTGCAGATGGAGCAGAGTGAAGAAGATAGGAAACCAGACGTTTCAGTCAGAGAGATAAAGTCAGATCATGTATTGCCTTGTAGGCATGAGGAAGAACTTTGACACTGCATACTGAATGATGAGATGAGAGCCAGTTACAAGGTTTTGAGCAGAGGAATTACATAATCTTAATTATATTTTAAGGAGTCTGCTGTGTTAAGAATTGATGACAAGAGGCTTTAAGAAAAAAATGGAACAAGAAAACCAATGAGCAGTCTACATCACTAATGGCTTGCATTTTGATAGGCTTACTCAATACACAGAAATGTTTCCAGAAATATATGAATATGCTGGGCAATCCCTCAGCAACACTAGGATAATTTTGTGGATCTGATATTTGAGAACTCAGGCAATGGGAACAAAGGCCAAAAACACAATCATTTTCCAACTGGTTATTAGTTTCTAAACTAAATACTTGTCAATAGGTTTTGAAAAATTGGAGGGAGAGAGAGAGAGAGAGAGAGAGAGAGAGAGAGAGAGAGAGAGAGAGAAAATTAAACTAGTTTACTTCCCAAGTGGCCATAATGGCCAGGGCTGGACCAGGTGAAAGCCAAGAGCCAGGAAGTTAATCCTTGTCACCCATGGAGGTGCAGAAACCAATGTATTGGGCCATCTTTGGCTACTAACCCAGGCACATAAGAAATTCCTGGGGTTGGCACTGTGGCATAGTGGGTAAAGCCACTGCTTGCAATGCTGGCATCCCATATGGGCACCAGTTCAAGACCCAGCTGTTCCACTTCCAATCCAGCTCTCTGCTAAGTCCTGGAAAAGCAGTAGAAGATGGCCCAAGTCCTAGGGCCACTGTACCTGCGTGGGAGACCCACAGGAAGCTCCTGGTTCCTGGGTTTGGATGGGTGCAGCTCCAGCCCTTGCAGCCACCTGGGGAGTGAACCAGCAGATGAAAGTAAGTCGTCATATTCTTGGAACTCAGAGCATGAGTGAGATGGAAAGGTATTTTTTTAAATATTTATTTTATTTATTTGAGAGAGTTGGAGAGAGAGATGGAAAGAGAGAGAGAGAGAGAGAGAGAGGTCTTTCATTTGATGATTCACTTCCCAAATGGCTGCAATGGCTGGAGCTGAGCAGATCCAAAGTCAGGAGCCAAGAGATTTTTCCATGTCTCCCATGAGGGTTCAGGGGCCCAAGGACTTGGGCCATCTTCTGTTGCTTTCCCAGGTGCATTAGCAGGGAGCTGGAAGTGGAGCACCATGGACTCAAACCAGTGCCCACTGGGGATGCTGGCACTTCAGGTTGGGGCTTTAACGCACTAAGCCATAGCACCAACCCCAGAAAGGTATTTTTAAGCCCAGGATTTTTCTTGGTTTTTCAGAAAAAGACTACACTGCTTCAGAGACAGACACCACAAATACAGCTTTAAACTCACAATGAAGTGTATTATTTGTAAAGTAGAAAGTAAATCCTATCACAATTCTTATCCCCCTCTGGCTCTTGAGGCTTATAATCTGGTGCCACAGTAGAAGATCAACTTGGGCAGGTGTAAATCTAAGATGTCTTATCTACCAGGCTGTGTGCCTTTGAAGAATGCACAAGGAAAAATTATCATGTAAGAGGTTTATAATAATGGCAGACCAAACCCTATTTAAGAAATTCTTTACTTCTGTGCTGATGATAATGATTAGCTGTACCTTCCTCCAGATGCTAAGAATATTTTAAGTTCTGTAACTTAGATAAAAGGCTTGAAACTAGATATAAAATTAGAACCTACTGGTTCCAAAACTTCAGTCTGAAAGGTTATCTCACTTGCCAGATGGTATGTCATTAAAGCGAACAAAACAACATTAAAGCAGAAATTCAAATTCTGACATACCTGTGGCTGGTTATGTTTACTTCTTCCAAGCCATTCTTGTACTTTCTTGGGTGTTTTTTCTACATCTTTACTTGTTGAAAAATGAACATGTTCTAATTCCGGGACCACATTTGCAGAGTTACTGATTCTGCAATGACCACAGAATGGCTTCGTGAACATGGCCCATCGTGATTTTTTCTTATGACTGCCTGTAGCAACAAAAACACTGTCTCAGCTGAATCCCTGGCTTCAGTTCTCTGGTGTGGGTAAGCCTCAATCCAGAAGGCATCCTGGACCACAACAGTCCTAGACACCTTGGTCTGTAACAGCTCATTATCAGGAATCAAAAATAATTTAAAATCACAAATAGCTACTCAAAGCCCTTAATTCACATTCATGCCTTTCAAAATGTTTTTGCACTAAAGTAAGCTTACCTTTTCATTATGCTTTCCATGAACTTTTTGAAGTCCCTTTGTGGAATCAGTTCAGTTAATCATCAAATCCAATCCTATCCTGAATCAGTTCAGATTCTAACCCAGTGAAACAAATAAGGCCTCTTAACGGAATATAATTCAGTAATGTAGGGTGGGGGGCGAGGGAAGGTTGCTCAGATAAACTGGAGGACAGAAAACACAAAGTGCATAGAGCTTGAGATCCAAGAGAGATGCTTACCCAGAAGTTCCATTGTCACCAGGGATCACTAGAATCAATTGGCCTTGGCAGGTTCCTGATGTGGTAGCTTGATGCTCCTGGGGCCCACTGCAAGTTCTACTTTGGATCAACTACACCAATCTGTTCAACAAAAAGGTGAAATATTTATTAAGTGAGAAATAGCAGCAGAACTTTAGCCATGGATAGTTCAGCAATCCCCCAATCCAGACATGGTGTACTATATTCATAATCAGAGAAGCAGCAACTCACAAAAACACCGTATTGCAACATTTCAGTGTTTGCTTTATTTGGAAGTAACTGGGCAGCCTTCAGCCTTGGATTGCTGAGGCTCAGTTGCGTGGTTACTAGGGTGGATCCCTAGGGAACAACCGCCTTGCACATCAAGCTAGGGAGCAGTTCACTACATAGTACAGAAGCCACTTTGCTCCAAATTACGTCACTCAAGCATGGTGGACAGTTTAAGTCTAATATGTGATAGGTGAACAGGGGAGGATGACACACATCCTGGCAGAGCTGCAGTGAGCCCTACAGGGTGGGGGTGGGGTGGGCGGAGACCACAGGCTGTAGCCCACTCATGTAAGAGAGCAGCACCAAGGAAACCAGCCTCCGACAGGCAGCTCCCACCCCAGGTCCTCCGCCTGGCAGCTGCTGCAGGCACCAGGCCCCGCACACTCCTTCAAAGTCCAAGGGCCACGTTCACCATCAGTGGCCTTTGACAAGGTAAGCTCCCACCCAAGCGGGATGAGTCGTCAACATGGAGGCCTTGTTACATCATCCGCCCAGACCTCTGGGTCACCTCCTTTCCCGGTGCCGCGCCTCACCCCAACCTCGGTGGCAGAGAAACGGCAGGCCAACGGAAACTCAAGATGGCTCCGCCCTGTTTCTCTCCTGAGAAGCCTTAAGGGACAGTTAGGCGAATGACAAGACAGTAGCCAATGAGAGGGTAGGGAGCTTGTGATTGACAGCCTTCCTGGAGTTTCTGCAGATCCCGCCTGGTCTGCTCTATCCTTCTCTTCTCCCCTCCTCCTCCCTCCCCTCCCCATCTCTTCTATTCTGTGTGCCTTCTTCTTGAGCAACGTTTTTGCTCTCTTCCTGCCTTCTCTTTTCCACGGCCTGAGAACGGCCTCAGCTCCTTCTCACCTCCTTAGAGTGGCTGCAGAGTCCCTTCCTCCACTTGCCCTGCCCTGAATGAGGACTAGGATGCGATCATGCTGTGCACTGGCCTGATGACAGCTGCTGACTGGGGGGGCAGTGGCCCTCAGAGCATCTGGTTCAGTTCCCCTGCCAGGCTGCACTGTCCCCGAGCTAATGGAGGGTCCTCCCCATTCTAGGCCTTGCTAGATTACAGGCTTCATCTACTCAGAGACCCTTTTCATTGTCTGCCTTGGTTTTCAGGAAGGGGTTCATGACTGGTGGAGATGGAGGCATTTCAAGGATCCCCAGCACACTGGATGGAGCAGGTGCCCTGCAAGTGTGCATGGAGAGGCCTGGGAATGGAAACCTAGGACAGGCATCCGTGAAGCCAGTCAAGAAGGTAGTCATGATAGGAGAGAAGGACGTCGGAAATGGGAGGCTCCAAAGAAATGTGAAGGGAAAAAGCTTGCCTGTGGATGCAGAAGCCAAATCCTCCCCTAAAGAATGTGATTCCAAGCTGAGAAGCACTGGACAGAGCGGGAAGGGGAGGCTGCACACCTGTATTTCCTGTTCAGCTTCAGCCTCTGGTACTAGTCAGGCTTTGGCTGTCAACGTGAGGCAAGAGCAGTGCCAAATCGTTAGATAATCACTACTTTGTGCTTGCTAGAGTTCACTAGACTTAAACATTTGGAGAAAGTGAAGGGATTTGTGATTTTCCTAATCCCTCCCCCATCCAAATAAGAAGCAGTGTTGACTGTTATACACCATCCTCTGACCCCACTTTCTGAGCAGCAGGAGGATTAGAAATGAGGTTTCTCAAAGCTTGCCCATCAAGTGCTTTTGCATCCCACCTCAGTGTCTTTTTCTTTCGCTTGGTTTGTGCTCTGCCTCTGCTGTCTCTTCTAGACGCCATCCCCCAACTGGGATGGATTGCCTGAGGCCAAGATCTCTGAATCGCTGAACTCTCCTCCAGGTTAGAACAGAAATCATTAACCACAAGAAGAGTGTGTCCAAAATATAAGTATGCAAGAGGTGCCCAATATCATTGGATGCTTCTTTCCTTGGCTTTCTGTCTCTTAGAGACAGAAACATTAAAGCATGCAAGTAGTGCAGGCAGATTTTGAATCCTGCACTTTTTCTATTCTTTTATCAAGATGAGTCACTTTACAAAAGAATCAATTTGAAGAAGGAGCTATTTTAGTTATCAATTTTTTGAAAATCTGAAATTCTTTCTGGACTACTTACTCATAAAAAGATGAACACCAAAATGCATTCAGATTTCTCAGGATCAAATCAATTTTTTAAGGTAACACCCCAAAGTAACTTAGATTTCTGCAGAGATGAAAACCTGCAAGCTTTCATTTGACTAATTTTTTTAGAAAAGGGCTTTTAATAAAATAGTGGGGCACTGTAGTGCAGCTGGTTAACCTGGTTCAAGTGTGCTTTCTCCACTTCTGATCCAGCTTCCTGCTGGTGCACCTGGGAAAGAAGCAGAGATGGCCCAAGTCCCTGGAACCCTGCCACTCAAGTGGGAGTCCTGGGGGATCCTCTTGGTCCCTGGCTTTGGTTGTGACCATTTGGGGAGTGAACAAGTGTCTTCTCCTCTGTAACTCTTTCAAATAACTCCTTAAAAAAGAAAAAATTAAAATAGTCTTTCCAACGTGTCATGTTTTAGTTTGCAGTGATTTATGGTAACTGGAGAAAACTCATTTCTAATTACTTCATTAGGTGTGACTAGTCCAGAAATAGGCATGTGACTATTTATAAAACAGTACCAAATAACTGTGATTACCTACCCAGAAAGCCATTTAATCATTTTGAGTATGTGTAATGGCTGAATTTCTTTTTCTGATGGTGAGTTAGTTGACTGGGATGTCTGAATAAATAAAGTCTAGGGAATCATTCAGCTTAAACAGCATATTGGAATATCTGTGGTACTTCATAAGCCATTTTAAAGAAGATGTTTCTATACAGTTTTCCATTTCCTTTAGATATGAAAAACTGTACCCAAAGTGCTCCTGTTGCAGACAAATGTGTCTAAATGACAGACTGAAATTTTCTCTCTTATGACTTAGGGGAAAAAAGAATATTCTGGAAATACAGATTTTTCTAGATAAGCACAAAATGGATAAATTGTACATATTTGGTAACAAAAGCATTTTTTCAAAACTAAAAATAACCTAAAACATCATGTCATGTTTTTGAGAAGATATTTTCTTATATGATTAATAAATAAAATAGACTATAACTTGCCAAGGAATTGCACATGTAGACTACTAATGATATTTTAATTATATTTAAAATTAACTTCATAATACAATATCTTATATGCTCTAAAATAAAATGGCATATCTGAATCACCTTTTAGTAAATTTCAAAATAATTATTAAATGGTTTCAAATTCTTAAGTGGGTTTTGCAGTTTGCAGCCACTTGAAAAGAAAGTGAGGTCTCAGAGGCCCCCGAGTTGTGTGCTGAGGGCTCACCTTGCTGACTTGGCACAGCAGAGGCTGTCTCTGGAGAAGGGTAGGTGGGTGTTCAAGGCCAGGCCCACTGCATGATGCTCTGTCTGGACGGAAGCAGAACGGATGGCGGTGCCATGGAATCCACATGGTAGAGAAATGGAATCCAGGGCAGAGACACTCACCGGGAGCAGTGGCCAGTTCATTTTCTCTTCTTTATGGTCATCACCGTTGTCCCTCTCTGTAAGAAGTTCATGATTTAGAATTAAGTCTTAGGGAGACAAAAGACCCAGCGAAGTCTTTTCCAAGATGATATCTATCCAGAATGAAAATGAAGATCCACCCAATGAGAACAAGCAAGGGCTATTTATTCAAGACTTGTTACAGCAAGCCAGTCAGCCACCATCACTTCTGTTTTGGCAGAGGCTCAAGGGCAGGCAGAGCAGTGGGAGGTTTCCTGGTGCAAACAAGGGATGGTTTCACGTATGCCCTGAATGGAGGCCTTTGGTTTTGGGGAAGCTGGAGGCAGCTAGCTAGAAGCAGGCATACTATGTGACTGGTTCAGGGAGCACACTGGATTTTCTCTGACTAGTCCTAAATTGGAAGGGAGGACAAATATTAGGGAGGCTGGCTGTTACTAATCAGTCCCAGACAGATCAGACTGATTATTACAGTGGTTCAGCGGCAAGCTTCCTAGATATCTTTGGCAGACAGAAGGACTGGTTTCTCAGGAAAGTGGCTGCAGGCTATGGATCAGAGTTGTATTTTTATGTGATCTGGCCATTGTCCGTTTGCATATTTAGTTTTTCACCAAACAGTACATTTACTCAAGCTGAGCGTAGCAATTTACATTTCTAAATTATTTGTTTATTTGAAAGGCAGAGTGACACAGAGAGGGAGAGACACAGAATAACAGAGAGGGAATGAGGGAAAGTGGGAGGGAGGGGTAATAGGGAAGGTGGAAGAGAGAGAGGGAGAGGGAGATACTTTCCACCTACTACTTCACTTCCCAAATGATCACAATAGCCAGGTCTGAGCCAGTCTAAAACCAGGAGTAAGGAACTTCATTCAGGCCTCCTTTCATACTTGGCCACATACTGCTGCCTTTGCAGCGTTACTAGCAGGGAACTGAACTAGAGGTGGGGCAGCCAGGACTTGAACTGATGCTCATATAGGATGGCAGCAACATAAGCAATGGCTCAACCCACTGTGCCACAACACTAGCCCCAGAAATTTATGTTTTATGTTTAATACTGTGTGTGTCCAGAATTATGTCCCCCATTGTCTTCTGTGAAATATGTAAGGCCATCTATGGCCATAGCAACATTTTTCATGGTAGACTAAAATTAGAAATCATGCAAATCTCCATCAATCTATAAAAGGATACAAAATATGTTTTATAAATAAAATACCATGTTTTCATATCCCACAAATTTAAATTGAAATCTTAGTACCAAAATAATTCATTCAGAATATTCATTTTATAAAGCTAAGTAGACTTGCACTGGTAGTAGCAGTAGTATGTGTATGAGCACACAACATACACTTATCAAACAGACTTTTCATACTAGCTAAAATATTGCTAAAATCTCATAATAAATAAAATCTCTTTTTCAGTATGACAAAAGTTAAAATACTGACAAAGTTAAAAGTTTAAAAGTTTAAGCATTTACAAGATATTCTTGATGCCCAGATACCAGTATCTGTATAATGTAAGTGCACCATATCCATCATCATTTAAAGGACCTAATCAATAAATCAGTGACATCATTGCTCCCTATCAGTGTTTACATGAAATTCTGTGATGGTAATTTTTATGCAAAAAGGACAGGAATGGTAAGAAAATCCTTTTATTCATGGTAAATAGTTACACAGTTTTCACTATCAATAAATTGGAACCCTGGATTATGCCTCAACCTTTTGTGAGATGGAACTAAGCCTTTATAAAAATTTTGGAGCACAGACTAATGGGGGAAAAGGTGTTTCTGAATCTGCAGGGCTCAGAGCTCTATGTTATTCTGCAAGGCAACACTGGAGGAGTCATTTCTATTACATAACATTTATTTTCTTTAAAAATCTGAAAACATAACATATTGCTTGTGGCACAAAACCATGTAGAATGAACTAGTATCCATTCTGAATAGAGAATAAAACTTACACCTTGGAAAGTAATTCATTTTCAGAATCCCACCGATGAGTTTAAATTTTAACAAAAGAGATTCAGAATTCAGTGCAAATCATTCTGAAACCATCTTGGCATTTTAAAGATAGTGTAAATATTAGCCAGGACACCAAATGATATATACACCTGTAAGATAGAGATATATATATATATGCCGCACACGACGCTAGGACGCTGACGGTGACCCGGACGCCACATTCGACGCTGCGTCAGGGTCAGCGTCAGCGTGCGTAGCATTGGGGTCACGTGGAATGGCGAGGAAGAAGGTAGCGGGGGTGGTAGCAACTCTTCTGAGACCCCGAGAAGGCGGACATAAGCGAGGAAGCCGCCACCAGTGAGGACGGAGGCTTCCGCCTAGGAAGGCCCAGGCTCAGTTAGGCCAGGGCAGAGCCGCCCTTCCCCGTCCAGGACGCCCGACACGGAGCCGCCCCGCCGCCTCTATCCGCGCCACCCCTCACAGTGACTGCCGCCGCTGCCCAGGCCTACACCACAACCGTCCCTACTTACCTGCGCTTCCTCGCTGATCGCCAACGGATGTGGACGTGTCATAGAGACGCTACCGCCACCCCGCATCCTTCCTCGCCGCTGCCCGCAGATGAACTGAGCGGCCCCGCCCACGACGTTTACGTGACCCTGACGTTACGCAGGCTGATGCTGCCCCTGACGCCGCACACGACGCTAGGACGCTGACGGTGACCCGGAAGCCGCATTCGCCGCTGCGTCGGGGTCAGCGTCAGCGTGCGTAGCGTTGGGGTCACGTACACGTCGTGGGCGGGGCGGCTCAGTTCATCGGCGGCCAGCAGCGATGAAGGATGCGGCGGCGGGGGTAGCGACTCTTCTGAGCGATCAAGAAGTCGGCGGTCAGCGAGGAAGCAGAGGTAGGTGGGGCGGTGTTGGTGTGGCCTGGGCAGCGGTGAAGGAGGCGGCGGTAGCGAGGGTGCGGGGTGGCGGGGATAGAGGCCGTGGGGCGGCTCCGTGTCGGGCGTCCTGGGCGGGGAAGGGCTGCTCTGCCCCGGCCTAACTGAGCCTGGGCCTTCCTAGGCGGGAAGCCTCCGTCTTCGCTGCTGGCAGCTTCTTCGCTCACCTCCGACTTCTCAGGGTCTCAGAAGAGTCGCTACCGCCCCCAATGCTTCCACCCCAACACTACGCACGCTGACAGTGACGTTGACGCAGTGTTGTATGCTGCATCCAGATCACCGTCAGCATACAGAGTGGCATCCAATTCACCGTCAGCGATGTAGCGTCATGTGCGGTGTCTGGGTTAGCGTCAGCGTGCGTAACATTGTCATTGCGTGGAACGTCATGGGCGGTGGCGAGGAAGGATGCGGAGGCGGTGGGAGTGACTCTTCTGAGAACCGAGAAGTCGGCGGTCAGCGAGGAAGCAGAGGTCGGTGGGGCGGTGTTGGTGTGGCCTGGGCAGCGGTGAAGGAGGCGGCGGTAGCGAAGGTGCGGGGTGGCGGGGATAGAGGCCGCGGGGCGGCTCCGTGTCGGGCGTCCTGGGCGGGGAAGGGCGGCTCTGCCCCGGCCTAACTGAGCCTGGGCCTTCCTAGGCGGGAAGCCTCCGTCTTCGCTGGCGGCAGCAGCGGCCGAGAACCAGGAGAACCAGGAAGCAGTGGGTGTCGGTGTGGGCGTCCGTGGGGCGTCCTGCTCTGGACAGCGCAGTTCGTCAGCAGCTGCAGTGAGGAAAGACGCGGCGGCGGGTCCATTCTGGTGCAGAGTCCGGCGGTCAGGAGCGGCGGCGGCCGGCGAGGAAGCAGGTAGGAGTGGCGGTGCTGACATGATGGGCAGCAGCGATGCAGGCGGCGGCGGTGGCTCTGCGTTGGGCAGCGGAAGACAGAGGCCGGCGGAAGTGGTGGCTTGAGATTGCAGTGGCGTCAGCATCAGGTAGGCACTACAGATTAACAGGTCGGGGAGGAAAACTGGTCATGTTTCTCTAGCTTTGAAAGTGCCCCTTACACTAGCTTTAGGCTAGCAGCCTTTGGGTGTCGTTTGTCAGATTCTTGGGGGCACACGTATGATGTGGAGGTTAGGTTTCTCCTTGGGATGTCTGTGCCCTGTGTCCCAGTGCCTGGATTTGAATTCTGGATCCATTTCCAGTTCCAGCGTTCCCGCTAATGTGTGTCCTGGGGAGATACCAGGTGACGGCGCAAGTGTCTGGGTACTTGTCAGCTGCATGGGAGACTGAGTTCCTGGATCCTAACTTCAGCCTGACCCAGTCCAATTCTTAAAGAGTGGGTGATCTTTATCTATTTTTAAGATTTATTTCAGAGGCGGATACTCACACCCTTGCAGGTACATGCACAGACACACACACACAGTGCAAGAAACAGACATAAAGAGGCTTCTCATCTGCTGGTTGACTTTCTAATTCTCACAACTGCTGGGCCTGAGCCTGGCTGAGTTGAGGATTGGAGAACTCATTCCGTGTTTCCAGCAAGGGTGATGGGTACCCAAATACCTGAGTCCCATCCACTGCCCTCCAGGTCCACATTACAGGGAGCTAGACTCAGGAGCCAGAAACAGGTACCCGATTTCTTGAGCCATCACAACTGCCTTCTCCATCCACATTAATTAATAGGAAGCTAGAGTCAGGAGCCGGAGGTGGATACTGAACCTGGGTACTTCAAGGGTGGAATGCAGGTGACCTTAATTGGCTTGGTAACCAAGGTTTGAAATCCTTGCCCCTCTGAATTCTAAAAATCATTACAGTTTAGTAACATTTTTAAAAGGAAATTAAGAATTTACAACGTGTTTTAATTTCTTTTCCTTCATACATTTATTTCTCTGCAAATAATCTTCATCTTTTTCATGTGTACACACATCTTATGTAAATGTTTTGGTACTATGTGAAGTTTCGTGACATTACATGCAGTTTTTTTCAACATATCCTGTTTATAGTTAATATACTTTAATAATTGTTATTTATTGGATGTATCTTATTTTCTTGGTTCTGTATTGAACTTTTGCAGTTTGGCAAATGGGTCAGCGGTGTAGTGGGGGAACAAATTAAGGTACATTGGTTTTCTTTTCTTTTCATTAGTGTTTAGCAGACTCAGTGTGCTTTGTAGACACAGCTGTAAGAACACAATGATATTGCCTTCCTCCCTCCCCCTTTCTCCTTTCCACTGTGTTTCCTTCTCCTTTTTCTTTCTGTCTTGATTTAGATTTTGAGCCAATTTTCAAATTACATTGCAGTGAAAAGGCTTAATACTTTACCAGATAAGTTAAACGAGTAAAAAACAAAATTATACCAGTTTAGTGAGACTATAGACAATGACTGTAAACAGTAATTGAATAGAAAAATGATCGTTTCATCCCTATGTGGCAATCTTTAAGTAATTATAGATCATTAAAATTGTGGTAGGATAACATTCTTAACCATCGGTTTCACAAGGCATAAAACAAAGTTTTATAAACTGTATTTGCAGCAATACTGATACACACAAACATTTCTTTCTGTTTGATTCCCAGAGATTCCTCCCAGCAGTGTCTAAGTGTTCCTTTTCCCCCACATCCATGCCAGCATTTGTTACTCTGTTGTTTGGATTTCAGCCATTCTAATGGGGGTGAGGAGATAGCTCATTGCAGTTTTTTTTTTTTTTTTTGACAGGCAGAGTGGACAGTGAGAGAGAGAGACAGAGAGAAAGGTCTTCCTTTGCCGTTGGTTCACCCTCCAATGGCTGCCGCGGTCGGCACGCTGCGGCTGGCACACCGCGCTCATCCAATGGCAAGAGCCAGGTGCTAGGTGCTTTTTCCTGGTCTCCCATGGGGTGCAGGCCCAAGCACTTGGGCCATCCTCAACTGCATTCCCGGGCCACAGCAGAGGGCTGGCCTGGAAGAGGGGCAACTGGGACAGACTCCGGCGCCCCGACCGGGACTAGAACCCAGTGTGCCAGCGCCACAAGGCGGAGGATTAGCCTGTTGAGCCACGGCGCCAGCCTCATTGCAGTTTTGATTTGCATTTCCCTGAAGCCTGGAGATGTTGCGCATTTTGCCATATGTTCGTTTGCCACTTGTATTTCTTCTTTCTGAGAATGGTCTGTTGAAGTTCTTTTCCATTCCTGAACTGGATTGATGTTGTTGTTGTTGACTCTTTTGAGTTGCATATATATTTGGGATATTAGTCCTTTGCAGATAGATGGTTTGCAACTATTTTTTCCATTCTGCTGGATGTCTCTCCACTCGAGTTGTCACGTCCTTTGTTTCCGAGTTTGATATAGTCCTGCTTCCTTAGTTTTGCTTTTGTTGCCTGTACTTTGGGGTTCCCATCCAAGAAGCTGTTCCTACACCAATGTCTTTGAGTGTTTCCCTTATGTTTTCTTCCTGCAGCCTCATAATGTCAGGTCTTAAATTGGGTCTTTGATGGATCTTCAGTAGATTTTTGTATGTGAAGAGAGATACAGATCTACTTTCATTCTTCTACATACATGCATCTAGATTTGCCAGCACCAATGTTATCCTTAACTGCACTGTGTGGTCTGAGCACTTGTGTCAGAAGTCAACTGGCTCTCTGTATGTGGGTTAAATTCTGGGCTCTCTCTTCTGTTCCATTGAGCTACACATTGGATTTTATGCCATTACTAAGCTGTTTTAATTACTATAGCTTTGTAGGATGCTTTGAAACCGAGTATGATGATTCATCCAGGTTGGGTTTTCTTATTCCAGATCACTCCAACTCTTTGTGTCCTTTTGTGATTCCATATGAATTTTCTTTAAAGATTTTATTTATTTGAGAGGTAGAGTTACAGATAGTGAGAGGGAGAGACAGAGAGAAAGGGCTTCCCTTTCCCTGGTTCACTCCCCAAATGGCCACGATGTGTTATTGTTGCTATACTGTATTCAGCCATGGTGGAGCTGTTCTTATTTTCATGGAAATGAGATGATTTTTTCAAAGTGAATGAGTATTTGTATACTTTTAGTGTTAATGCCTATATGTAACTTACAGATCCCTTTGTCTATACCTTAGTTCCAGACAGTGAAAAATGGGAGAGAAATACAGAGGATATAGAAACATTATTTGAAAAATTTAAAAAAATCTGATTTACAATCAGCTGTTCTTCAAACTAACTATGTTGTTTATTTCATTTAAAAGGAGGAGTCCAGCTCTTCCTATACTTAATTTAATCAGAAAAGCTTTTCTTTCATTGTGTGAGCTCACAGGCTTGTTGGTGTGTATTCAGCACATCTTTGAGTGCCTGTGTACCCCACTTCCACTAGTAGCTCTTCAGGAATTCACATTTTTGGAGGTTAATCACACCTAAGGATGTTTTGGTATAGTCTTGTGAATAAGTAACAGATTCTCTGTATAGATTCTCTTGGGTGGTAGATAACTAAGTGGGAGTGTGGAGCAGAGAGAATCAAACCTTTTTTCAGTTTCCTTTGGGCTCGATTCCTTTTATTAAATTAAAATCAGTCAGAATTTTTATTAAATAATAATCAGTCATAAGCATGGGAACCTAACTGCTTGTTTCAGTTTTGAGTGATGCGTCTCTGTAGAATCAACAGGTGCAGTGGAATACAGGAAAGGACTCTGGAGACCAGAACAGCTTCTTCCTCTAAATGAGTCCGTTGTCTGTATCAGCACAGTATTCTTGTGCACTAATTTTACACTAATTTTGTCATTTGCTGTTTTTTCTATTTGTGCTACATTTCAAATTGAAATGTTTCTTTTTTTTTTTTTTAGTATTCTTTAATTTACTTATTTTGTTAAAATGTTTAAGTGGACACCTTTAGATTTTCCTAACATCTTGTGGCTCAGTAGACACTCTATGGTATTTTAATTGATTTTCAGTCTTTTTTTGTACTGATACTGGCAGTTTTGCACAGACACTATGATACGTTCTTGGTGCATTAATAGGTTGGTTTGAAAGTCCACGATACATCAGCTGTTTTTGCACAAATTTGCATATTTTAAAAACAAGCGTTCATAGTAGAACTGGATTGTTATTTTTAATTTGTTATCTTCTGTCTAATAGAAACTCCACCAAAACAGGAAATAGTGATGAAATTTGCTTTTGCATTTTTTATCCACCTTGTGTTCCTGTTGTCTAGAATTGTCATGACCTGTTGTAGCGCTTTAATAAATAGATAAATTTTTAAAAAGTGATATTGTCATGCTTAGGGAAAATACAGGTTTTCTTTCAGTGCCACTCAGCATTCAATGTGTATATTGAACAAACGGGGGTCTTGTTAAAATGCATATTCTGCTTAGCACTTCGGGGCTGGGGCCCAAAGATCTGCCTTTGAACAGGCTCCCAAGTGATGACCTTTCTGCTGGCTTTCCTTGAATAATCGTGTCCTAGAGCAGCCCTTCACAGTGACAGCAGTTCTGGAGTGTACTATCTAGACTCGCCACTCCCTTGTAGTTCTATAAAGAACGTTTGATGTGCCTGATTTCTGCTGTACTCTATTTATGCAAAGCAAGGTCGGGATTGATGGGACCTTGAGCTATAGAGTGCAGCTCATTTTAATTTTATACTTTGTAAGTGTACGTTCATTATAGAAGACTTGGACAATGCTGAGAATGGAGGAAAAGTGAAATCACATCAAATCCTATCATTGAGTCAGTTGCTACTTTCCACAGGAGGAAATTTTTATACCATGAAGTACTAGGGTTGTATAAAACATTTCCAGATCATTTTATATAACGTGTTTTATACACCTGTATTTAGTAGTTACATAGTGGACCAGCAGAAAGTTGATGTTGACAGTGTCAGTCTGAGAGGACTGACCAGGAGTACTTTCAGTGTTCAGGGAATAGTAATACCCACCTTTACCCTTAACTAATATGTGAAGTAGTCTTTTAGTCAGGTTTAAGTTACAGTACCTCTACTTGGATGACACTGGGCACACCTCTGAGTTTTCATATCTATTGTCTTATGAGTGTTACAAATTTTGCTGAATTCCTGTATATGTAATACTTGTAAAGCAGTTAGTGAAATGTTTGGTCATTAATGCCTAAATTATAGATTTATTCTTATTCAGCTGGATGTACAGTGTCAAGGAACAGTCATTTGTCATTACTTGGGACACTGGCACCCAGTATGGGAATGCCTGTTTTGCAAGTTCTGCTTCCACTCCCATATCCTGGGTGAGGTTGAATCACTGCCATGCATGCAGTATACCTGGCTTGAATTCCTATCTTAGTTTTCTTCACCATCATCTGCCTAGACTCACAAACAGTGTGATCTGCATATACATTAAGTAGTCGAGTTAATATCCTGGGGCCCAGCCATCTAATGCCTAGCAGTAGAACTAATGCTTGACAGCAGAGATGATTCTACGTGCTGTTAGCCAGACAATCATTGTGTGTATATTTGACACAGGTAGGTAGTGATGGAACAAGGACGGAAGCCTCAGCCATTTTAGGTTTCTGTTACCCTTACCTTCTCTCAAGGAGCCAGTATAGTCTCACAACGTGTTGTTCTCCATCCCACCCCCTGCATTCTGCCCCATGTTTGGAAACCAGGGGGGCCAAACGTGAAAAGCTTGTATGGAGAAGCTCACTTCTGTTTACTGCCCCCCCACCCCTAGTGCACCTAAGATATAAAAAGGTCCAGCCCACTCTGCTGTGTATTTATGTGTGTGTGTGTGTGTGTGTGTGTGTGTATGCACGCTTGTGTGCTAGCTGTTGGTCACCCATCTCTGCAGATTTATTTTCTTTGGATAAGCTTTGTCTGTCTGTGAGTTCGTATTCTGTCTTTTCTCTGATCTGCACCCTTTTGCTTATATTTGGTGCCCCGTGTGAGAAGTAGAGGGAGGGGCTGGCATCTTGGCCCAGTCTGCCACTCTTGTATTCTCTGAGTGAGAGCTGTGACCCCCCACCCTTCTGACCGGAACACCCTATTCCATAACATTTTCTACTCCCTCTTGCATTTCTCATTTTGAGCGAATTCACAGCCAGAGCCTTTGCTTGATCTCATCATCACATGCCCACAGAACAGCTGCTCCAGCCATCTCTAATAATATATTTTGCAGAACTGTCAAAGGAAAACTGAGGAGCAGTGGTAAGTCCTGAGCAACTTTGCTCCAATGAATGCTCCAGGCCTAGTTGTCTTCCGTCTTTTCCCCTCCATTGTCTAGTGGCATCTTTCCCGAATTTGCCACTCTTGTATTCTCTGGATGAGAGCTGTGACCCCCCCATCCTTCACCTGGACAAATTCTTCCCCTTTTTAGTGTCTCCTCCCACCCCTAACCTTCTCTTTCCTACAGTCTCCTTTTTCTCTTCTGACCGGAAGACCCTATTCCAGAACATTTTCTACTCCTGCTTGACCTTCTCATTTTGAGTGAATTCACAGCCAGAGCCTTTGCCTGATCTCATCACTACATGCCCACATCGGACCTAGTTCTCAGCCCATCAGATTGGGAAGAGAGGTCACTCTCACCACATGCCTGCTGGGGCGATGCTCGTGACCAGTTCATCCCCCCTCGTAGGGCCTGGGTGTTTAGTTGGTTTCCATCGCTGTCTCCTCTTAGAGGACTCAGGACTTAAGTTCTCGGTTGAGGTGATTCTTTCCCAGGGAAGCCCTGCCACAAGAACCTCTTCACTCACACCATAGTTTGTTTAATCCATGGGCTCCAGATTTCAGCTTCTCTCTGGCCTGCCTCTGCAAAGACTTGCACAAGCTGGGCCAGAAGGGGGAGACAAAGCCAAAGCGATTATTCCACCTCAGCACGAATTTGGTGTTTTTTTGGTCTCAAAATTCTCCAAGATTTTACTAACTTCACACAGAGAAAAGGCAAATGGTCAGAAGCCCCTATTCCAAGCCTTTTTCCTCCATTGGGGTCAACTCTCCCCACTCTGATTTCTCATGGAGGAAGAAGTCCAGGAGTCGCCCCTTAAATCGTCAGCCTGCCCACGCCTCCTTTCTCCCACACCTGATAAGCTGGCCTCAGGAACACAGGCCTTTGCTCACTGCATTCCCCCTCTTTCTCTAGCGCCTCCTTTTCCCTCTCCACTGGCAGCAGGGAAAGTTACCACCCTTCCAGCCTGTTCTCCCCTGAATTCTCTTTCTCCTGCTCTTCCTGAGGGAGCTGAAACTCTCTGTAAGCTCTCCACCCCTCCTCATACCATCCTCTCTGAGATCCTGGCCCAGGAGTGGGACCCTCCTCCCTCCCCACCCCAGGGTCCTCCCAAGCGTCCATCTGGTGATTCCTGTCTGGCCGACCCACCTGATTCCCCTTCATTAAGCCTCCTGTGACGTCAGCTTTTCTCATTCCAAGCCCACAAACCAGGGAAACACTTGGGATCTCCCCTCGCACCCTCGACTTTCCCTTCCACCATTCTCTCGGGGATGCTGCAGCCTCTGGACCATGACCCTCTCCTTACCCTTGTCCCCTGTCTGGCTCTTCCCCGCTCCTGTCACCGGCAGCCAAAACTGCCTCCTTCCTCTCTTCCTGACCTCTCCCCTCCAGTCTCCTCTGCCAGTCCAGTCCCTCCCCCTGGATGTAGAAGGATAGTGTAAAGGCTAGCAGAATGTGTATTGCTCTGGAAAGCTCTGCCCCTGAGACATGCCAAGCTCCAAAGACAATGCACTGTCAACTTCAACGAGGAGCCTTTCTCTCTTCTGCCCACTTATCGGGGTCCGTGTGGTGCTCAGCACCTCCCCCAACAAGAGCTTAAGAAAGGACTCTGCCTGCTGCTCAGATGCAATGAAGCCTGACTTGAACACACCACCCATACTCCCACACTCCACCCTCTGTCCCACAAGCTCAGCCCCTGCTCTCTATACAGTCCCCCCCTTTCTGTCCTAACTAAAATAGGCTTCTCCGCCTGTTTCTTCCCCCCTACGTTGAACTCAAAAATCCTAAAACGTAATGTAATGGAGCTGCATGTCACACTGCTCCTCTCACATCTAAGTTCTCTCTTGCACAAAGACAGAACCTCTGCTCCAGCCATCTCTAATAATATGTTTTGCAGAACTGTCAAAAAAAAAAGTGAGGAGCAGGGGTAAGTCCTGAGCAACTTTGTTCCGATGAATGCTCCAGGCCTAGTTGTCTTCCATGTTTCCCCCTCCCTTGTCCTGTATCAGACAAAAATCTCTCGGCTACTAACAAACTGCTTTGTCGTTCTCTCCTGTACTGTGTCATATATGTGCATGTATTGTATGTCTACATGGGAAAAGTTATTAACAGCTCCCTGTTTCAATTAGGTTACACGTGTGTTAGATATTTGAGAAGTATTTCCAGCTACAGGTACTCTTAAACTGGTAGAAGGCATGGGACCTTTGGTAAATGTTTTCATAAGTTATTTGACAGCTAAAATTGTTTGCTAAGTTTTCACTGGATTTTAAGTTATTGACAGTAAGCAATCTCGAAAGCCTGACTTGTTCCCTCATTTCTCTAGTCTATTCAAGATGGGAAACTGATTGTATTCTGCAAAACTCCCCATCAGGGTGTACAGTTTGAACTTTAGACCTTATATTAGACAGTTTGGATAGGGTGGTCTTAATGTTTTGACCTTACATAGAAGAACATAACTCTCCTCATTGGCATCATCTTACCTCACAGGAAGAATACTGTCGTAACATGCCTGTGACCATAGATTTCCAGCTCAGGCCACCAAAGATTAGGTATGGGATTGAGCGCCCCCTTGGCTGACATTCCTAAAGGCTGCTTCTGTGTTCTGTTTCAACAGAGGCAGGAGAAAGAGGAGGGAGTGAGGCAGCAGGAGCAATGTAAGGATAGGTGGCAGGCCAATTAATGGCCGCTTTACACCGTGATCTGCCATCAAGGAGACCCAGAAAGGCCAGTCCATCCCTGAATGGCACCTGTTTAGGAAATGAGGAGTCAGGGCATTGGGCAAGTAGCTGTCAAGAAGAGTTCTGTCGGCTCTGACAAGAGCCAGGCCACTGGAAACGGAGCTGCCCTCGGGGTTGAAGGACTCCTGGGTCAGACCGCAGACCCTGTTGGCCCCAGGCTAAAAAGCATTTCCCTCTGCCCAGCTCGCAGAGTAACCCTAACCACCGCCATCAGAAGGACAGCCTAGGGTCAGTACCAATCAAGGCAGACACCGCCTATTCGATGCTAACCTCCTATTCAGGCCAGCCCTCCTCCCCGGCCAGCAAGGTGTGGAAGCCAACGGGGTGTCTTCCCCAAGGAGGGTCACACCTCCCTTACTATGTCTCATCCAGGGCTACATGTGAAGAGACACTCAGGTCTGGACCGCACAGATTGCTTGGCCAGGCCTCAAAACACACCTGATTATTACCGAACCCCTTCTCTCAGTTTCCGTTTGCGTCTCAGTTTCCGTTTGCGTCTCAGTGGGAAAACTCCCTCCTTTCTCAGATCCTGTAACAATGACTCTGTCCCGTGGTTTACACCCTGTGTATCTAATCTGCTTGTTAGACACTACACAAAATGGAGCAGTCAGACATAAACCTTTCTTCCCATTACATGGACAGGACTCTTGCTTTCCTATATCCCCCATTGTCCTCATTTTGGCATCGTTCCCACCATGGGCAATGTTATCCTCCTAATCACTTGCTGCCATTCCTACCATGTGTAACTAACACATTTCAGAAATCCTTACAGGAGGGTTTGACTGCAGGAGCAACACATGGCTGCTTGCTCTCTCCTTCTCCAATCAGTCCGATCCAGTGTATAGATACCCTGGCCCTCGTCTATGCCCCATATCAGCAGGAAGTAGCCAGAAAGCAACCAGCGCCCCACCTCCTTATCTGTATTCAAAATCAGAATTGATGGAACAAGGACAGATGCCTCACTTATTTCAAAAAAACTCTGGTTGCTCATGTCTCCTTTCAAGAGACCTGTTTCGTCTCACATCCTGTTGTTCTTCCCCCCACCACCTGCATTCTTCCCCAGGTTTGGAAGCCAGGAGGCCAAACTTGAAGAACTTGTATAGAGACACTCATCACCACCCACT
Organism: Sylvilagus floridanus; assembly: GCA_949820135.1. Taxonomy (NCBI): domain Eukaryota; kingdom Metazoa; phylum Chordata; class Mammalia; order Lagomorpha; family Leporidae; genus Sylvilagus; species Sylvilagus floridanus. Next base: position 16,273,179 of record OX463240.1, on the reverse strand, counting down.
GCCACCCACGCCCACCCTGAGCCCACCTAAGATATAAAAAGACCCTTCCTACTGTGTCTGGGCCCTCTGCCACTTGTTCGGTCTGTGTGCTTGTTGGCAGTTGGTCCAACTCTGGGAGTTTCTTTTCTTTGGCTAAATTCAATCTGTCTTTATTTTTTTTATTTTGACTGCTGTTGATCTGCACCCTTTTCCTTACATTTGGTGCCCCATGTGAGGAGGCACTGCTCTGCACCCCTTTTCCTTACAGTTAGCACGAGACTTTCTGTTTAGTCTTTACTTCAAAGTTTGTACGACAATATGTCAGAAACAACCTGACACTTGGCAGCTGCTGTATGCTTCTGGCCTGTTCTGTAGTGTGTGTGTGTGTGTGTGTGTGTGTGTGTGTGGCTGATAGTCAAAAAGCAGACTAATACTAGTAAAATTATGTTTCTCTGGGGTGTTTTGGGTAGGATGCAAAGTGATGAATAAAATTTTTTGCGCTTGATGGTTGACTTTTGAAAAATGGTTTTGTGCTTTTATTTATTTAAAAGACATAAAGGCACAGTACAGATAGTGATAGAGTGACGGGGGCCTGGGAATCTTCCATTTTCTGTTTCACTCCCTAAATGATTGCCATTCGTTTATTTTTTTTTTTTTATCTCTGAGCACCTTAATTGTGAAAACCTTCCAATATTCACATCGTTAGATGACACAGAGATCTCTGCCCACTGGTCAAAGTCTTTATATAATAAATATGTAATATAAAGCTTTTATATCGACTTTTACTTGATCTTCACTTTTCTTTCAAGTACAATAAACTTTCTAATGTACTAGGTTTCATTCCTTGTTTGCAAAGCTTTATATGTCCTGTCTTTTGTTTGCATCAGTATTTGTAACTGTTTTTGTAATTCCTTGTCTGAGGCTATATGTGGGGACATGCCTGAAGAATGGCTTCTTTGATGTTGTTAAATATTTATTCATTTGAAAGGTAGGGTTACAGAGAGGCAGAGAGAGTGAGAACACTGGTTCATTCTCCAAAGGGTTGCTGTGCCGATCCAAAGCCAGGATCCAAGGCTTCTTCTAGTCTCCCACGTGGATGCAGGGGCCCAAGGATTTTGGTTATCTTCTACTGCTTTCCCAAGTCATAGCATAGAGCTGGATAGGAAGTGGAGCAGTCCGGACTCATGTGGGATGCCAGCACTGTAGACGGCGGCTTTACCAGATTTGCCACAGCAGGGACCCCAGGAATGGTTTGTTGAAGTGTGTGTGTGTGTGTGTGTGTGTGTGTGTGTGTGTGTGAAGAGAGAATAATAGATAAATATTTTTTATCCACTGATTCACTTGCTGGATGACCAAAATGGCCAGGCCAAGCTACAAGCCAGGGACCCATTCCAGATCTCCCATGTGGGTGGCAGGAGTCCAAGGACTGGGGTTGTCTTCTGTCCTCCTAGGTGCATTAGCAGGGAGCTGAATCAGAAGCTGAAGAGCCAGGATTCGAAAACTTAATTCCCACGGGAAGCTGGTGTCCCAAATGCAGTTTAACCCTCTGAACCACACCTCCAGATCCACTCAGATTTATCCAGTATCATACAGGAATTACTGATCATTAATCTCATTTTCACACAAAATTTGCACTAGTAATGTCTCAGGGAATGTTGATAAATTGGTGTTTGGAAAGCAATATGGAAGTAGATCTCAAGAATGCAAGGTTCAAAAGGAAGATTGAGCTAAGGGATAAGAAGATTGTTTCTCAGGTCCATAATTTATCCTGCAAGAAAGTAGAATTAGCAAACAGCAAGTATCCCCATCTGTTACGGAATAACCCTTCCATGTTGTCTGTTGGCAAGGGTTTTTCATGAGGGGATTTTCCATGAGCTTTCTGAAGTTCACATGCATGGATTTTAAAAAATATTGCTCCTGCAAGTTGCCCCAAATGATGACCTGATTGGGAACAACCAGGAGAGTCAAGATATAAGTTTGAATCGAAATGTCATCACCAACAGCAATACATCAACTCCCAAGAGAATCAGTTAAGAAAAAGACTTAATTTAAGCTCAAATCATATTCCAAACCTGATTATCAAAAAGGTGAATTGCTCAGGAATGAAACCAGAAGCATGCAATGTATTTCAAAATGTGAAAAAATGTACCATGTTAAATATGTAAATGTCATTTTCCACAAACTTCATGAAGTACTCTTGTATTTCTAATTGATTTCATCTTTGTTGGAACATAAGCTCTCTGAGAAGGCAGAATATTTTGTTTTGTTCAACAGGGTGTTAGAAGTGCCTAGCACATAATATGTGCTCATAAACATCTGTCAACTTCATCGAAACACAGAATTAGCCGCAGGCCTAGCGTTAAACACAGTAAATTAGATGGTTCTATATTGAAAAACAGTGCAGTCCTAGGTGCAGAAAGAAATTTGTTTCAATTTTCTATTCTAATCCCATGTAACAAGTCATCCCAAATGTTGTGGTTTAAATGGTACTTATTAATTTCCCACTATTTGGGAGAAGGCTGGGAGGTTCTTACTTGGAGTCCTTGTGTGTATAGTCGTAGTTGCTGGGCCGATGGTTCCTTCATCACGAGGCTGTTGAAAGTTGGGAGAAGGTGGCCGGCGCCGTGGCTCAACAGGCTAATCCTCCGCCTTGCGGCGCCGGCACACCGGGTTCTAGTCCCGGTCGGGGCACCGGATTCTGTCCCGGTTGCCCCTCTTCCAGGCCAGCCCTCTGCTGTGGCCCGGGAGTGCAGTGGAGGATGGCCCAGGTGCTTGGGCCCTGCACCCCATGGGAGACCAGGAAAAGCACCTGGCTCCTGGCTCCTGCCATCGGACGAGCGCGGTGCGCTGGCCGCAGTGTGCCGACCGCAGTGGCCATTGGAGGGTGAACCAACGGCAAAAGGAAGACCTTTCTCTCTGTCTCTCTCTCTCACTGTCCACTCTGCCTGTAGAAAAAAAATAAAATAAAAAAATAAAAAATAAATAAAATAAAATAAAAAAATAAAAAAAAAAGAAAGTTGGGAGAAGGTAACCATTTCTTCCTCCAGGTGGTGTCTCTACTTGGCTCACTTCCGCTTCCTCACAGCATGGGCAGTAGGTGTGATTTCTTACACCACAGCTGGATCCCCATAGAGCCAGTGTTAGGAGAGGCCCAGGTGGCAGCTGTCTTGCTGCCTGAGAAGCCTTAAGATCATTTATGCATGTTCCAGGAGGGAAGAATTCATCACTCACAGGATAATAAACTCATGATGTTATAGACAAAATGACCTTCTGAAGAGGATGCCATGGAAAATATGGAGCACATAGTACTGACCGGTAATTAGGATTAAGAACGGTGTGTCTGGTTAGATTGCCCTGGGCAAGTCCTGACTTCACCATACACTCGTTCTCTTAGACACATCTTGGCCATTTCAGGTTCAATTTCTCACCCATAATAATGGATAAGTCCATTCAAATTGCATCGTTAGGTTCTTCTGCCAATAGGCATGTTTTGGTGGGAAATTTTGAGACTCTTTGTAAAAGGAACATGGAGGCTGATATAATCAAACGAATTAATTGTATTTGGAATATTGTATTTCTAGTCATTGTGGCCACTGATTGGCTCTTTAAAAGCAGAATGGACCAGTGATTGGTTGGTCTAAGTTTTAGGAATGTAGGGAGATGATCCTTCTTGTCTTTGGCCTTGGGTGCATGCATTAGGTGCAAAAAGGCTGCAAAATCATCCTATCACTGACTTACTTTAAGTTTACTATTATATAAATTTATTATGGATCAATTCTTCCTGGTGTTGAGATCTCTGTTCTTTAATGCTAGAAGTGTATTCATCAGTGAGCCTGCAGAAAATTGTACTTCTTTGCAGTGAATTCTGCTACCACTGCAGATTCATCCTGTTGGCCATCTGATGCAATGTTGAATGGGTTTTCTGAATCAATGCCAGTTTCCTGGAAGCCAAACAATGTAAAGGCTTTCAAAGTTAGAACCTGTACCTGTTGTTCTTAGGAAGTCAGGGTCCATTGGTTGGCTTCTGGATACGTGAAAGTGAAGAATTTGGAGATTGTTTTTGGGACCATTTCCTAATCTTATGCTGAAGCATCAATTATGTTTGTACTAAGGTTATTTCAGGTAGTAATAGATCTGCCTTCTCTTCATTTAACTTGATCTTAGACAGCAAGACATTCTGATTGTGGAGTGATACTTTGTTTTTTTCTTCTTTCTTATTATCTCTACATTCTTCTCTAATAACGGAGTGTCAGACGAGGCTCACCAAAATACAAATCAAAGGACTGTTTTCATTTTCCAATACTACCATGTAAATTGTCTGTTCACATAACCATCAGTATTCCACCTTCTTCTTGGCATATTATGAGGGAAACATGAAAGGTTTTAAAAAATCATAAGTGCAGGCCGGCGCCGTGGCTCAACAGGCTAATCCTCCGCCTTGCGGCGCCGGCACACCGGGTTCTAGTCCCGGTCGGGGCGCCGGATTCTGTCCCGGTTGCCTCTCTTCCAGGCCAGCCCTCTGCTGTGGCCCGGGAGTGCAGTGGAGGATGGCCCAAGTGCTTGGACCCTGCACCCCATGGGAGACCAGGAAAAAGCACCTAGCGCCTGGCTCCTGCCATCGGATGAGCGCGTTGCGCTGGCCACAGCGCGCCAGCCGCAGCAGCCATTGGAGGGTGAACCAACGGCAAAGGAAGACCTTTCTCTCTGTCTCTCTCTCTCACTGTCCACTCTGCCTGTCAAAAAAAAAAATCATAAGTGCATTCAAGTACAAGTGGTTCTTAACAATGGCAAGGAGATAGATATTGTTGTTTTCCAGTTTTGAAGAAGTTAGACTTCCAAAATGTTTAAGTTATGCACCTGGTCATGAATATTTTTCAGACCAAGGATGTGATTTCTATTCCTCTTGCCTCATTCTTTTAAATGTTATAGTTGTTTTCAGTCTTTCTCAGTGAATGTTCTTATTCCCAACTCCCCATACGTTCCATCCAGTATCCATGTTGACCCACATTTTTTGCCTTTAAAGAGTGTTACCGTCAAGGAGGATGAGAGGAGCAGAGTCATTGTAGTGGCCAGATTCATGAGGAGTGGTAGGAATCTAAATGACAATTGTGCACACACAGGTCACCATGGGTGCTTTGTGAATAAAGAGCATTACAGTCTTTTGATAGAATACAACCAAAGTACTAAGATGCAGTTGTCTCTATTCACATGTGGGAACTTACTCAAAGAAGTGGTAGAAAAATCTGACTGCAGGATCTTAGTGCAGGCTTTGAAAGTAACCTTCACAGTCATTTCGGTGTTGCTGATGGGAAAAGTACTTGTGAGACCACGCAGCATTTAGAATCAGTATTTTATAAAACTTGGTAATTCAGATTTCTAGACAAAGACGTGATGCTGGAGTCATTCCAACTATTATATTGTCGTTGTCTGTTCATGGAGACGTTCATGGAATCAGGAACCTGAAAAGAGTGATGGTCTCTCTAAGATCCTTCAGTGGAGCAACCAAACTTTGTTTCATTATGGAAACAATTGCGAAGGACAGCTTCTGATTCCCCAAATTTCATGTAATGTGGCTTATTATTCGTATCAGTCGTGAGTTCTGGGAAGTGACAACAATCCCAGTTGTGAGTAAAAGGCCTGTGGATGTGTTACAGATTTGGGAAAGCTGAGAATTTGTTTTGAAGTTGAGATAAAGAATTGACTCTGTGTATATCAGATGTTTCATACTTTTTTAATGTGTTTGTAGGAGTAGATAGCATGCGAGGATTCAAACTTGATAATATATGTTAGATGTTTTTGTAAGCTTTGGTTTTCAGTCATTTACTATATTTCACTGCCTTTTCATGCTTATAAATTAACTATTCAACTGCTAGACAGTCTTTATAACTTTGTGTATTATATAATTATCATCTATTCTACTTCATAGTAAAATTGTACTCCACCCAAATAAGAAGCAATTAAAGAAATTAAAGCAAATAGCAGTCAATTTCACAGAAGTGAATGCTAGAGGCTCAAGGATTTGTAAGTACTGATTTGGCAACATCTAAGTTGCTGCTGGCACAAAACTTCTATTTATTTGTATTAATAGAAGGATATAATATAAATCTTTGTTAATGAAAAACTCAGAAAGGGGGTGATTAAATAGAACTAAATACTTCCTCAACATACAGAACGCTTACTTGCTGATCGGTATCAGGAAATACTGAAACTGGCCTATCATAAAACATTTGGTCCCAGGGAACCAGGTCTTGTAGGTCCATTTTAGTAAAGATTTGCTTGTTTGAAAGGCAGAGTTGACACGGAGATCTTCCATCTGCTATTTCCCTCCCAGATGGCCACAATGGAAAGGCCAGGCCAAAGGCAGAAGCCTGGACCTGCATTCGGGTCTCCCATAGTGGTGCATGGACCCAGGCACTTAGGCCTTCATCAGCTGCTTTCACAGGCAGATTAGCAGGGAGCTGGAATGAAGTGGAGCATTGGGACTTGAACCTGTGCTCACCGGGGATGCTGGCATTGTGGGCTGCAGCTTAACCCACCATGCCATAGTGCCAGCTCCTATCAGGTCCATTTCTAAATCATTGGAGATATTTTGGGAAAATCACTTTGGTCAGACCTGCTTGGTAACGTAATCCCAACAGAGTTTGTTCCTCTGCTGCTTCACTGCTTGACTGTCCGCAACTGCTGGGACTGGGCCAGGCCAAAGCTAGGAGCCGGGAACTCAATCCAAGCCACCCACATTGGTGGAAGGGAACCAGATGACTGAGTCAACATCTACTGCCTCCGTGTGTGCATTAGCAGGAGATTGAATCAAAAGTGGTGCTTGGTAATGTTTGGAATTTGGATTTCAAACCAGGATTTGGTTTCCAACTGCCTCACTTACTCTCATATGTCATTAAAAATATTGTAATCTGTCTATGCCTTCATTCTCCTTCTGTTTTCTCCATTGCAGCCTTACATTCTAGTCATCTACCAGACCCACATCCACCCAGTCTTCCACCGTTGCACCACGATCCCTCCTACTCTGTGTTAGCTTTAACCTGCTTGAGGGCCTACATACTTGCCTCCCACTCTGTCCTCTCTATATATCCTCCCATTCCTTCTGGCCCACCACATTGGACTCACTTTCCTCCACACCTCCATACCAGCCTCATCATCCCGGTTGGTCCTGCACACCAGCCTCACCCTCTTGTGAAGGCCAGCCTCACTCTACCTCTGGTCCACAAAAAAAAAAACCACACCATATCCTCATCTTCCACCTCCATTGCATTTCCATTGTTTCCCCACTACAACTGCACCCTTCTGCTAGACTTCCACATCCGTTTCATCCCTCCAGTTTTCTATCATATCCTCAACCTGTCTGTGGTACTCTACACCAGCCTCAACCTCTTTGTGGGGCCTACATCCTGGCCTCCCACCATTTGTAACTCACACTGGGTTCAGCTTCCTTCTGGCTACCATACTAGAATCACTTTCCTTCTGACCCTGCAGCCAACCCTCACTCTCCTGGCCCTGCACTCCAGCCTCACCCTCCCCCTGGTCCTCAGTACCAGCCTCACCTTCCCCCTGGTCCTCCATGCCCCTCCAATCTTACTCTCCTTCTGTTGGTCCACTGTAGCCTCACTCTTTTAGCCCTTCACATGGGTTTCATCCACAAAATCTGCCATAACTTCACCTTTGCTGTGGTACTCTACACCAGCTTCATCTTCCTTGTGGGCCTCCATCCTGGCTTTGCACTGCTTGTATGCCACTGGGACTTCCACCTTCCTTCTCATCCTCAGTGCACCCTCTCCCTCCTCATCCTCAATGCCACCCTCATCCTCCTCATTCTCTATGCCAGCCTCACATTCTTACTATTCCTTGACACTGTCCTCACCTTCCTTTTGTGGCTCATCCCTGGAATAATCCTTGTGGTGATCCCCCACCTAAGGATCGCTTTCTGGTCTTCCATTTAGTTTCTACCCTCCCTATAGTCATCCACCTAAGCCTAGCCTTCACTCTGGTTCTCAACACAAGCCTTTCCTTTGGACTTCCGTTATAGCCTCACGTCCCTCCTAGTCCTCCACACCAGTCTTATTGTCCTGTTTCTGCACTGTAGCCTTACCCTCCTTTGAGTCCTCCACTTGTGCCTCACCTGCCAACTCTTCTGTCATGGCCTCACCTTCCCTGCTGTGCACTACACCAGACTCAACCACCTTGTAGGCTTCCATCCTGGCCTCCCTCTCCTTGGCCTCCATATTGCCCTCACTTTACGTCTGTTCCACCTCATCAGACATACTTTCCTTCAAACTCTGCAGCCCAGCCTCAGCCTCACCAGCAGATGGAAGGACCAGCGATGGAATCTCTCTCTCTCTCTCTCTCTCTCTCTCTCTCTCTCTCTCTCTCTCCTCCCCCCACCCCTCTTTCCAGAGAAATCATTTTAAAAAGAGAGATCGGATTCAGGAGCTGCAGGCAAGGATTAAACTCCGATATTCAGGATGCTTGTATCCCAACCACTGGACTCTATGCCTGCTCCACTTTGTAACCTTTTCGATGTTGTTTAGTAGTTGCCCTTGAGTTTGCAACATGCATTTACAGCTAATATCAGTCCATCTTCAAATATTCTGCTTCCTGGATACTGTGGGTTCCTCATAATAACAAAATATTCCCCATCTCATCCCATTCCTTCAACCCTCATGCATATTTTCCTTTCAGCGATATAAAAATATAGATACATGTAATAAGTAAATATGAATATATATGAATATCATTGATGACTTTTTATGTATTGTATATATGTAGCTTAAAATCATATGTAATCTAATGTGTTGCTATCATTATTTTCAGCAATCCCATTAGTAAATTAAGAATAAGAAAATTTATGTTTTACTGCTATTTTTCTTTTCTTCTCTCATGTTCTCCCTTTTTATGTAGATCCAAGTTTCTAACCTATATGATTTTCTTCCTCTCCAGAAAACTGTTCACATTTCTTGCAAGATAGTCTTCTGGCAACAAAATGTACAATTTGTGCCTGCCAAACATTTATTTCTTCTTCACTTTAGAAAGACAAGTTTCAGGATACCAAATTTCAGTTTGGTAGTTTTTTCTCTCCATGCTTAAAATACTTTTCTCCACTCAGTTCTTCCTTGTGTGGTTTCTGAGGAGAAGTCAGATGTGTTTGCTCCCCCATGGATTGTTTATTCTGCACAAGCTGCACTCAGGACTTGTTTACGGGACACTGCTGCATATATCAATATCAATATATATCAATATCAATAAGCCTTTGGAGAAGTCGTTTTTGTTTCAAGGAAGTATGGGAGGAGATATGGATTATTTTTTTAAAAACTGAGCACAAACAGACCTGTTTAGACTACATACTTCTAAGTAATGAAACTAAGAATGAATGTTGGTGAGCCACATCATGCATGGGATTTAAAATAGCACTCTTTATTAAAAACACAATTTTCCAGAGCATCAGTTAGCAGAGAGCATTGAATTTGCCTCCATGCTTTTTCAGTGTACTGCAGAGTAAGCATTTTGGGCAAGGACCACATGTCAGATTTATCTTTGAATCTCTCTTGCCTGCTAAAGGTAGTGACATGATAGGCCTGAATATGGGCTTAATGAATCAATTAAGGAATGTGGTCATGCATTAAATTCGGATCAGACCTCATGGTGTTTGATGTCAGTATTGTGTAACTAAATAAGGTTAAGTTCCAAAATATCAACATGGTATTTCAATTGGAGAAAACGTAGATTAATGGCTCTGATTTTGAAACTGTGTCCTTCATTCTCAAAAAGTGCAGTAAACCTTGGGTGACAGTCATGAAGCCTCTTCTTAGTGCAGCTAAGTAACATAGACCCACTATGCCTCATTTTCCTCATTTGTAGCACTGATTTTAGGTTGTCTTGACAAACTACCAGGAGTTTTGCCATACCATTCTTGTTCATTCTGGTTTGTCTGGTCTACGTTGACATCTGTCACAGATTTCCAATCGCTACTGGCAAACACTTAGTTCACTTACTTTATACAGAACAGCTACAGACTCTGCTGCTGGGATAGAAAATATATCTCATTTGGAGTTTTACCCTGTGGATACAATTTGAAATAGAATGAAAATCATTGGCATAGAGTCTCCTTTAAAGGTTTACCTGTTGTAGAAGCATTTGAAAGAAAGCATATTAAGGGCAAAGATAAATATTTACTTAAATTGTTAAAACATCTTGAGATTTTTTTGCTATGGCCCTGGTGTCATAAAATTATATTTAAACTATTGTGATAACTTTGAAACTATAGATACAGAGGTTAGTATGCATTGAGAGGTACATAATGTATATACTGTTAGCTTGCTTGAATTAAGGGTAGCCATTGTATATTTTAAATTACTTTAATGTTGGCCGGCGCCGTGGCTCAACAGGCTAATCCTCTGCCTTGCGGCGCTGGCACACCGGGTTCTAGTCCCGGTCGGGGCGCCGGAGTCTGTCCCAGTTGCCCTTCTTCCAGGCCAGCCCTCTGCTGTGGCCCGGGAGTGCAGTGGAGGATGGCCCAAGTGCTTGGGCCCTGCACCCCATGGGAGACCAGGAAAAGCACCTAGCACCTGGCTCCTGCCATCGGATGAGCGCGGTGCGCCGGCCGCAGTGCGCCATCTGCGGCAGCCATTGGAGGGTGAACCAATGGCAAAGGAAGACCTTTCTCTCTGTCTCTCTCTCTCACTGTCCACTCTGCCTGTCAAAAAATAAAAAAAATAAAAAAATAAAAAAAATAAATTACTTTAATGTTGAAATTTGCTTGTGGTTTAGAAAATGGAAGGTATGTTCTGTGGAGAGTTGGCCTTAATCCTCAAGTAGGTTGGCTTATACTCAATTTCAGGGAGACGACACACATATGCCTAGTAGGATAACTCAAACAGTAGGCTTTGTAAGGCAAAAAGTCTATGAATGTCATGGAGAATAAAAATTTCAGGCTTTGTTTTTAATATTTATTAATTTATTTATTTGAAAGGCAGAGCTACAGAGAGGCAGAGGCAGAGAAAGAGAGAAGTCTTCCATCTGCTGGTTCACTCTCCAAATGGCCCCAACAGCTGGAACTGCATCTATCTGGAGCCAGGAGCTTCCCTCAGGTCTCCCAGGTGGGTGCAGGGGCCCAAGGACGTGGACCATCCTCTTCTGCTCTCCCAGGCCATAGCAGAGAGCTGGATCGAAGTGAAGCAACCAGGACTCAAACCAGCACCCATATGGGATGCCGGCACTGCAAGTGGTGGCCCTACCAACTATGCCACATCGCTGGCCCCAGAATTTCCATGTTAACATTTTTTCTACTTGCATTTCCATCGAAGAAGGGGTTGATGATGAGATGTTAGGAATCTATTATTAAATGAAGGCATGAGGACTCTATTACAGCCCTCCTGCATTACTCCTTCTTTCCAGCTCATGCAGACTGAATTTACAAATGGTTTTGGTGCTTCTATCACACAGTAAATGATTTTTCCAATGTAAGCCATATTTATTCCGATTTTACTCAATGTTAGCATTAAGACTTAATGATAATGCCAACTAAAATGTTTTTCAAATTTAGTTGAAATTATATTTGCATATGAAAGTGGAGACAAACTTACCTAGTTTATTCTACTTCTAAATACAGGTAAAATATTCTAGAGGAAACAGGATGGCAGTCAGGTTAGAGAGGGCTAATTCTTGAAAAGGAAGTTGTCATATGAAATCATTTAGGAGCAGCCATCTGGAGGTATTGATGCTCTTCACTCTTCAAATTATTTAATTATGTTCTAGGTGGCATTTCATTGCTTGATGTCTTTTGTGGATATATCATACTTTATACATCCAGTGGCTGAATCACAGCCATAGGCCGATTCCATATTTTAGCTATTGTGAGTAGCACTGCCATAAACATGTAATAGAGACATCCTTTTGACACACTGATGTCATATGCTTTGGACGTATACCCAGTAATGGAATTGTGGGACTTTACTCAGTTCTGTTTTGTTATAGAGACTCCCATACTATTTTCCATAATGGTTGCGCTAATTTGCCTTCCCACAAATACACTAAAAATTTCACCTGTCTTAAATCCATGCCACCCTTTGTTATTTTTTGTTTTCTTCATGATAGTCATTCTAACTGGAGTGAGGTGATCTCATTCTGGTTTTAACTTACATTTTTCAGTTGATTAATGATGTGGAGAATTTTTTCATGTAACTATTGGACTTGTGCATGTCTTCTTTTGAGATAATATGTTAAGTATTTCAGCCTAGATAAAAAAATTGGTGGGGTTTTTTTGTGTTTTTTTTTTTATAGCCCTGGGTTTTTTGAGATAATTGTATAGTCTGGATATTAACTCTTTGTAGAAAACCTGAGGGGAAGTTCTGTGTGGCATTGTATTGGGGACAGGTGTTGTTATTTACTTTTCGACATAGAAGCACAGGCTAGACTGGCCTGGGTAGGTGGCTCAGGGCTACTCCCACACCAGGAATCTGAAGCAGTGTCAGTGACCACAGGCATAGCAAGTTGGAACTGGATGGACCTTATGCAAGGTGGTGGGCACCACTGGCACAGCACCCCAGCTGGCCGCATGGGGGAAGAGGCCCGGGCCCTGCTGCCCACGTGTGACTCTTGGGGGCTCGGCTGCGATGCCACTTTGTCCTGGGAGGCCCTGCTACATGCCACTGCACTCTGGGAGCTGGGAGCCCAACAATGCCCTGCAGGTCTAAGGAGCCTGCCCTGGTCTCTGCACTGGCTGCAACCACTGGAGAATGAAACAGCCCCAGATAATAGCACCCGTGGGCTTGGACAAGGAGCACAGTGACCTCCTGGACTTCAGCATGATGTTCCTGCTGCCCATGGCCAGTGGAAAGGGCTGGCCTGACTCCTTGGCCAGCACACAGTTCAGAGGAACAGGTCCGGAGGACTGGCCTGGCTCAGGCTCCTGGGACGCTGGCGACCAGAACACCTCCTCCTTCAACCCCAGCCAGAGCTACAGTGAAGGACCCACTTCAGTGAGTCCCACGGCAGCCTTTTTTGGTTCACATTTCTGGGACCTAGGACCTGGGCTTGGAGGCAAGGGTGGCCAATGGGGCGGGTACCCCACCTTCTGGAGAGACACGGCTTCTGGTAGTTGGACTCAGGTCTGGTTCCTGACTGGCGAGCTGGCACTCCGCAGCCTCGGGCCATTGTCCTTCTCAGACATCAAGGGCAGCACCCAGTACAATGCCTCCTAACCCTGGGGAAGAGCCTCAGGTGGCCACTGGGTCCACAGCCCAAGAATGTGCAGAAGAATCCACTTGTTCTTCTTCCTCATTGTACCCTCCCACCTCCACCCCAGCTTAGGTGACGACTAAGGCAGGGATGCCTGTGTCTACCCATCTGCCAAGACTCCCTGTAGCACCTGCTCTGCAGCCTTCTACTGGGCAGCCTGCACCCTTCCTTGAAGCTCTAGAGCCCCTCAGACCAGGATGGTTTCAGGCCCATGCTGGGCGGGAGCTCATCCACTTACCCCTCTGAATGGGCAGTGGTGATGGGTTTGAGGCCACAGTGCATTTGGTAGCATGTACTAGGAGCATATGGACTACCAGCTGCATGGAGCCGAGGTCAACAGTGGCCTCCCAGCCATGTCCACCTTCTTGCTCCCCCACAGCCGTGTATGGTGGCATCTCCAGCAACACACTGCCCCTCCCATCAGCGGGGCAGACAGCCTCATCGGCTCCCGAGAGACTGTGACCACCAGCAGGTATGGTCTCTTATGTTTATTTATTTATTTATCTCTGTGTGTGTGTGTGTGTGTGTGTGTGTGTGTGTGTGTGTGATTTTTTAAAATAAGCAGTAGTTGATGTTAAAACAGAGAGGGAATGGTTGTTCTTCTGTCTTAAAAACTATTCAAAAGGGAAAGAAGAGAAACAGGCATGTGCCAGTTCAAAGAACAGATCCCATAGGTAGATCAATCCCAGTATTCCTACAGCTCCTGGAACATGACCAGGCTGAAGCTGGGAACCAAGGCTTTGAAGTACAGTTCAGGTCTCCCAAGTGGGCAGCTGTGAAATAACTACTAGAGTCAGCATCAGCTGGAACCATGTTTGTAGGAAGCTGGAATCCCAGGATGAAACCCAGAATTAAACCCAGGCACACTCTCATTGGACCTACATAGGCCTCTCCCTAGCTTCTTAACTGTTTGGCTAACAGCTGCAAAGAGGATGGTTCCCCACATCTTTCTCCCCTTAGTGAATGCCCATAAGGAATTAGTTCCTTACGTTTTCATCCTGTAGTTACTAACTCAGTCATGTGCCAAGTACTTTACTGCTGTATATATCATTCTAATGATTTTCAAGGTTTCTTTCATAAAAAAGGTTAAAAAGCAGAAAAAAGGCATCAGCTAAGGTTTTAAAAATAATTTAATAAAAAAGAAGAGAGTTACTCCACTGAACATTTGGCCTAATATATGATTCCAAGGTGAATGTGGTTGCCTTTCTTGTCCTAATGAAATTGAAGCAGCTGGGGCTGTCCTTTTTTTGGTACAACTTAGATTTGAGAGGGTGATGCCTGTGTCCTCAAAGTATTATATATCAGTTGTCAAATGCAGATACACAAAGATTTCAGAATATGATAACCTCGGGGAGTAGTATGTCCCTGACAGCAGTTTGATTTAGTGGTGTTTTAATGAGTGGAAACCATACATGGAAATTGATTGCAGGGAATAACTTATTATTTCCTTGCTTTTAGTAACATATGTATAAAATAATGAAGATTTGATCTATGGTAGCAACTCTACAATCATATATGGAGGCCTGACCTCTTTGATTTAAGTAGCTGCTGCATGCACCTTCATTGAAGCATTGAAGTTAAAAGTCATGTTAGTATTCTTGTCTTCCGCTTCTTAAATATACATCATTTTTAAAAAAAGAAGAATTTATTTGAAAGGCAGAGTTACAGAGAGGCAGAAGCAGAGAGAGGGAGGTCTTCCATCTGCTGGTTCACTCCCCAGATGGCCACAGTACCTGAGCTGATCCGAAGCTAGTAGCTTCTGCAGGGTCTCCCATAAGGGTGCAAGGGCACAAGGGCCCAGACCATCTTCAATTGCCTTCACAGGCCATAGCAGAGAGCTGGATTGGAAGTGGAGGAGCCGGGACTTGAACTGGTGCCCTTATGAGATGCCAGCACTGTACGTGGTGGCTTTAACTGCTGTGCCAAGGGGCCAGCCCCTAAATATGAATCTTTCTAATTCAAGTATGTTAAGTTTCAGTAAACTATTATTTGATAACTCTGAGAGAAATACAGTGGTTTTTGTACTTGAATCCTTTCTTTTGACATTTTAAGTATTGTGATCCTGAATGAATTGTGTTGTTGAATACCAGCTATGTCCTAGTAAAGATAGACAATGAATATAAAAGTTGAGGGCTGCTATTAACATACTTGGAAAAGAAAAAAGGGAACAAGTACTGTAAGTGATTCAAAAAAAGAAGACTGAGAATGTTAGTTAGAAATATTGACAGAATTAATGATTAGTATGGGAATGGGATTGGGAGTGGAATTCTGTAGGCAGAGATCTTCCTGATACTGACTTTGATGTTGCAAACATAAGAATGAGAAGGAGCTTTTCTGTGAAAATCCAGGCAGAGGCCATTCTGGACAGAAACAATAATGGATGACAGCTGTTTCTCATTTTACTTTTAACTCCTGGAATGAGCACAAAACATGAAGAGGTATAATCATGATTATCAATCTTTTGTTTATTATCATAGATAGAAAAGTGTGCAAATGTTCTTATTTTCAACATGCTATACCATTTCAACAATATTTTTAGTTGCAAAAGACCTGACTACCATATCTGATAAAGGATTTTTGTATTATTATTTAAGTATAACATAAAGGAAATTTTCCATACTATCTTGCTATTAGATTGAACCACTTTTCCTGTTATTAAACTTTTTTAGGAAGCAATGGCCTAGTATCTTAAGGTTTTATTTAATAAATGCATTTTTTTCACAGATAACAACTTTAGGAATATAGTGGTTCTTTCCCGCATACCCACCCTCCCCTCCCCCCCAACTCCCATCCCACCTCCTCTCCCTCTGCCATCTCCTTCATTATGGTTCATTTTTAGTTTGATTTTACATACAAAAGACCAATTCCTTGTTAAGCATAGATTTCAACTGTTTACACCCATGCACACACACAGCATATAGAGCACAGTTTGGGAACAAAATATGCAGTCAGTTCTCATAGTACAACTCATTAAGGACAGGGTCCTACATGGGGAGTGAGTGCACAGTGACTTCTGTTGTTTCTTTAACAATTACCAATCTTATTTATGACATCAGTGATCACCCGAGGCTCTTGCCATGGGCTGCCAAGACTATGGAACCTTTTTGTGACCATAGACTCTCTTGATATTTGAACATGGCCCTAAGCAAAGTGTATGTTATCTCCTCCCTTTAGAGAAGAGTATATCCTTTGATGACCCTTTCTTTCCACTGAGGTCTTACATAGATCCTTCGTGTAGGATTTTTTTTTTTTTTTTGCCACAGAGTTTTGGCTTTCCAGGCCTAGCATTTTTTTAAAGATTCATTTATTTGAGAGTCAGAGTTAAAGAGAGGCAGAGAGAGAGAGAGAGAGAGAGAGAGAATCTTCCATCTGATGGTTCACTCCCCAGATGGCTGCAACAGCAAGAGCTGTGCCGATCCTAAGCCAGGAGTCAGGAGCTTCCTCTGGGTCTCCCAGGTGCAGGGGTCCCAGGACTTGAGCTATCTTGTACTGATTTCCCAGGCCATATGAAGAGCTGGATTGGCGGTGGAGCAGCTGGGACCTGAACCAGAGCCCCTGTGGGATGTTGGCACTGCAGGCTGTAGCTTTACTCTCTACGCCACAGCACCTGCCCCTGGCCTAACATTTAAGAGCTCATATACGATGCCAGCAACCCATATCACAGTTTCAAGGTGCCTAGATTGCTATTTGTCTATATTGTGTGAAGCCCATGCACACAGTAAGACACAGGGACCTCTAACAGCTGAATAAAATCAGTGTGGAGAGCAGTTGAGGTTTCCCCCTTGAGACCCCTTTGTGACTTTGCCAGGACAGGCGCAGTGTTGACGCCTCAGCAGCTCTCACATCTCTGGAACAGGACTTCTCTTTACAAAGCAACCTAGATCTGTGTAAGGTGCTTTGGCATGCTGTGATGACAAGCCCTCAAGGCTGCACCAAAGGAATGCCCTTGAAGGGTAAATTTGAAATAGGAGGGCAAAACTCATGCCTTAGCCCTCAGAGCCTCCAAGGCGAAGCTGCGTCCTCACCTTTCCTCACGCAACCGCTAGGGGGCGTCCAAGCTGCAGCAGCGAAGCCCCAGCTGGGTCCTGAGAGGAACAAAGCTCTGGTCCTCGCTGTGGACACCGGCAGATGTCCAAGGACAAAACGCAGCGGGCTTCCCAGATTTGCCAGCTGCGGAGGCATAGCTTGCGATGCTCTGCACTCACCATCCAGCGGTGGCTGTGCGCCCTCTCCCGGCAACCCTGGTGAAGTTCTGAAATTCAGGTTCCGATTGTTCCTAGCCATGATTTTGGAAATTCAAACTGAAATGGAGCCTTCGATTCTGCACCTTGATCAGAATGGATGGAGATAACAAAGCAAACAGGATGTGTAACGGGTGAGAGGTAATTTGATTTTTCAGTAGTTAAAATTATTATTGTTAAATGATAGTGTTTTCTGACTTGCCCTACAGATTCAGAAAAATAGCATTCGTATTCCTAGAAAGGATATATTGGAAAATTACTTTGAAACCTGATAGATAAAATAAGACTGAGGAAGAACAAATCGAAGGGTCCTACACATCCGGATATAAAGGCTTATCACAATGCTGTACTTTAGAGATCCTGATATAGGTGAAAGAACAGATGAACATGAAAATGGAGCAGAACAGAGACCCAAGAAATGTGAACACAGCTGATTTCATCATAGGGAAAAAAGGAATTGAACGAAATAGAAAAGTCTATTCCACAAATGACAGCAGAAAAATTGAAAACCACATGCAAAAAAATGAACATAGACATAGTCTTAATACCTCACCTCGAAATAGTACATAGTCTTAGATTTTCAAATTAAAAATTATAAAAGCTTTTTTTCTTTTTTTTTCTTTTTTTTTTTTACAAATAGAGTTAAACAGTGAGAGAGAGAGAAAGGTCTTCCTTCCATTGGTTTACTCTCCAAATGGCCGCTACAGCCGGAGCTATGCCTACCCAAAGCCAGGAGCTAGGTGCTTCTTCCTGGTCTCCCATGTGGGTGCAGGGCCCAAGCACTTGGGTCATCCTCCACTGCCTTCCCAGGCCACAGCAGAGAGCTGGACTGGAAGAGGAGCAACCGGGACTAGAAACCGGCGCCACAGACAGAGAATTAATTAGCCGTGGCACTGGCTCCGTAAAAAAACTATAAAAGTTATAGAAAAAAACAGAAGGAAATCTATATGGCCTTGGATTTGATGATTAGTTTTTAAATACAAAATGAAAAGCCAGTTCATGAAAGAAAGCAATGGGCCAGCACCGCAGCTCACTTGGCTAATCCTCCGCCTGCAGCGCCAGCACCCCAGGTTCTAGTCCCGGTCAGGGCACCGGATTCTGTCCTGGTTGCTACTCTTCCATCCAGCTCTAGCTGTGGCTCCTGGCTTCGAATGGGCGCAGCACGCAGGCCATAGTGGCCATTTTGGGGGGTGAACCAACAGAAGGAAGACCTTTCTCTCTCTCTCACTGTCTATAACTCTCTCTCTCTCTCTGTTTCTCTCTCTCACTAACTCTGCCTGGCCAAAAAAAAAAAAAAAGACAAGAACGCAGTGGATAATATGTACTCTGTTAAGATGTTTCAGAAAACCACCTCACAGGGTTTTTTTTACTTTTATTTAATAAATTTAAATTTCTATAATACAACTTTTGGATTATAGCAGCCACCTCACAGTTTGATTTATCTTATTATTTCTTGTTCTCTATGATTTCTGCTCTGATTTTCATTATATTCTTCTCTGCTAATTTTGTCTTTAGTTCGTTCAAAAATTCAACCTAGCTCTCCAACATGGGTGGGACCATTCCTTGAGCCATTGGCCTGCTGCCTCCCATGGTCTACACATTAGGAAACTGGAGCCAGGAGTGCACCCAGGTTCTCTAATATGGGACATAAATATGTTAACCACTGTGCCCAACACATGCCCCTCTTTCTCTTTAAAAAAAACAAGATTTATTTTACTTACTTGAAAGCTAGAGTTACAGAGATAAAGTGAAAGAGAGGGAGGGGGAAGAGAAAGAGAGCTTCCATCTTCTGGTTCACTCCACCAAATGACCACAATGACCAGGGCTAGATCAGGCTGAAACCAGAAACTAGGAGCCCCATCCGGGTCTCCCATGTGGGTGCAAGGGCCCAGACCTTCCACGACTTTCCCAGGAACATTGGCAGGAAGCTAGATTGACAGTGGAGCAGCCAGGACTCAAACCAGCAACCATATGGGATGCTGGTGTTGCTGGCTGCAGTTTAACCCATTATGCCACAGTAGCAGCCCTCTCTTGCTGCTTTTTAAATACTCTTTGACTTTTGACAGTTTGATTACAATATGTAATGGAGAAGATTGCCTTCTTTTTTTATTGTACCTGGGCAACTTTGAATTTCCTGGATCTGCATGTTGACATCTGTTCCAACTTGGGAAGTTTTCAGAAATTATTTCCTTAAATACACTTTTCCTTTCTGTGTTTTTAATCTTTTGGATCTGGCTGAAGAGTCCATGAGAGTATTTTAGGCATGGAAAGCCAAGACACTCTGGGAAAAAAAAAAAAGACCTAAATGAAAGATCTCTGCGAGTGAGATCCCAGTAGAAAGAACGGGGTCATCAAAGAAGGAGGTACCTTTCTCTGAAGGGAGGAGAGAACTTCCACTTTGATATGACCTTGTCTAAATAAGATGGAAGTCAGCGAACTCAAAAGGCTTCCAGAGCCTTGGCAACTCATGACTAGAGCCTAGGGAGATTACTGACCCCATAAACAAGAGTGTCAAATTGTTAAGTCAACAACAGGAGGCACTGTGTACTTACTCCTCATGTGGGATCTCTGTCCTTTATGTGTTGTTCAGTGTGAATTAATGCTATAACTAGTACTGAAGCAATATTTTACACTTTGTGTTTCTGTGTAGGTGCAAACTGATGAAATCTTTACTTAATATATACTAAATCAATCTTCTGTATATAAAGATAATTGAAAATGAATCGATGTGAATGGAATGGGAGAGGGAGTGGGAGATGGGAGGGTTGCGGGTGGGAGGGAAGTTATGGGGGGGAAAAAGCCATTGTAATCCATAAGCTGTACTTTTGAAATTTATATTTACTAAATAAAAGTTTAAAAAGAATCTTTCTAGAAATCTGATAACGCAAAAAATTTTTTGAATGATACCCCATAGCATCATTATTCATTTTCTTTCCTTTTTTTCCTGTCTGATGGAATCATCTTAAAAGGCCTGCCTTCAAATTCCCAAGTTATTTCTTCTGCTTTTTCTAGTCTGCTAATTAATTCTCTATTGTATTTTTAGTTTATTGATTGAATTGTTCAACTCTAATTTTTTTAATAATTTCTTTGTTAAATTTCTCATTCACATAAATTGTTTTCTTGGTTTTTATTTAATTGTTCATTTTTATTCTCATATCTTGTTGAAGTTCCTTGATATTATTTCCAGTTCTTTTCCTGAAATTCATAAATTTGCAATTCTCTAGGCTCAGTTACTGGAAGATAATTTGACTTCTTTTGTGGCGTCATGTTTCCTTGCTTCTCATGTTTTTGTATCTTTGGGGTGATGTCAACATATCTGTTGATGTAGTCACCTTGAAACTTACAGAAGGCTCTTTTTTTTTTTTTTTGACAGGCAGAGTGGACAGTGTGAGAAAGAGAGACAGAGAGAGAAAGGTCTTCCTTTGCCATTGGTTCACCCCCCAATGGCCGCCACGGCCGGCGCACTGCAGCTGGGGCACCGCGCTAATCCAAAGCAAGGAGCCAGGTGCTTCTCCTGGTCTCCCATACGGGTGCAGGAACCAAGCACTTGGACCATCCTGCACTGCACTCCCGGGCCAAAGCAGAGAGCTGGCCTGGAAGAGGGGCAACTGGGACAGAATCCTGTGCTCCAACCGGGACTAGAACCCAGTGTGCTGGTGCCGCAGGTGGAAGATTAGCCTATTGAACCATGGCGCCGGCCCAGAAGGCTCTTTTAGGGGAAGATTGTCACCTGCATATGTGCCTTTGGGTACCAGTTGGGTTGAGTGCCATGCCTTTGTTTCTGTATGAGGGCAGTGCTGTAGTCTCCATGCAACTTTTTCTATTGCAATCAATGTCAGAAATAACAATAAATGCCACACTGGTCTAAGCTGCAGAAGTTTGTGAGTGACAATGGCAATAGCTGAACAGGTAATTAGGGCAGAGGACTTAAAGGATCCTCTGGTACTTGTCATCTCCATAAGAGCGAGTCTTTGCTGAGGAGATCTCTCTTGGTGTCAGATCTGCCATGGTTTACAGTTAACCACAGTATCACTTGGCTCCAGGGTGCTACAGGGCTCAGAGTAATAAAGAACCCATCTCTTGGGCCTGGGAACTTGCAAAATTTGCTGTAACACCTGGCATCTAAGGCACAGGTTTATTGTCCAAAATACATGTGGATACAGTTCTCCCACTTAGCTAGAGGCTGCATAACCAATCATCTTAGGTTCAAATGTCTGGGAAGTGTTTCTCGTTCTGACTACGGGGATTGGAGTATACCATCGGGCCTTTTCCTACTTCTTTTCTGACTTCTATGGTCTTCATAGAGCATTTTGTATCATTCCACTTCTCTCTTACAACATCAATTATACTTCTTTTTTAAATACTTTTAGTGAAGACCTTGAGTTTACGATATACAATTACAACTAATCCAAAGTCTCTTTCAATAGTATTCTACCAGTCTGAGCCTGATGATGAGCTGGAGCACGGGAGCTGAGCATGGAGGTCTCATAAGGGGGACCCTGGCCTGCATTACGCCCCAATGGGAGTGTACCCTGTGGACTGAGGAGCAGATACACTTCCTGCACCTCACTGAATGATGCCACAAGTGATGCCCCCATGGGAGGGCCACCAATGGGACAAATGCCTGGAATGGTGTCTTCAGTGATGGCTGAAATGATGTCGTCATCTCATGTGTCTCAGGCTTCCATGCAGCCCGCTTTACTGCCAGTAGTCGTTGGATGGATGTAGCAGCAGGTACCTGGCATGAAACCTGTAGACTAAATATAAATTACCTGATGGCAGAACTGACTCTTGTAATACCAAAACAAAACAGTCCACCTGAAAGAAACTAGATAACCTTAAAGCACATGCTGAGGGGGCCAGCACTGTGTCACAGTGATAAAGCTGCCACCTGTAATGTCAGCAACTCTCATGGGCATCAGTTTGTGTCCCTGCTGCTCCACTTCTGATCCGGCTCCCTGATAATGGCCTGGGAAAGCCAGCAGAGGATGGCCCAAGTGTTTGGACCCCTGCACCCTCATGGGAGACCCGGGTGAAGCTCCAGCTCCTGGCTTCAGCTTGGCCTAACCCTGGCCATTGCAGCCAACTCATGAGTGAACCAATGGATAGAATATTTGTCTTCCTCTCTCTCTCTCTAACTCTGACTTTCAAAATAAATAAATAAATCTTCATTTAAAAAAAACGCTTGCTGAACAACTAAAGGCCCATGGAAGGAGTACAAATTTGATTCTAGAAAAACTTACTGTTATAATTCTCAAACTAAAGAATCTCACTGGGCCAAACCTAAAGAACTTGAGGATCTTGAAGGATACCAGAGTACCATTGTTGCTGGTTGTCTTTTTTTTTTTCTGACAGAGAGACAGAGAGAAAGGTCTTCCTTCCGTTGGTTCACTCCCCAAATGACCACTACGGCCAGCACTGTGCCAATCCAAAGCCAGGAGCCTGGTGCTTCTTCCTGGTCTCCCACACAGGTACAGGCGCCCAAGCACTTCTGCCTTCCCGAGCCACAGCAGAGGATTGGACTGCAAGAGGAGCAACTAGGACTAGAAACCAGCATCCATATGGGATGCCGGCGCCGCAGACGACTAACCAAGTGAGCCACAGCACCGGCCCATTGCTGGTTGTCTTTTTAAAGAATCAAAACCTGATCAGAGATGATCAAAGATGAAGAAATCAGTCAGCAAGAAGAGTGCACCACAGCTTCAGCAGCCCCAGTTCTGACAACAGAAATTGTAGCTGCAATGAGCGTGCAGCAGCTGCTGCTCCTGTCGCCAGCGCCAAGTGTTTCTGCTCGAACTTCTAATTCTGTGGATGGAAATGTTCTGGTTGTTTCCCGAGTCTGAAGTTACTTCTATTGTTGCCTCTGTTGCGCATAATGAAAATATTTCAACTATTGCAACTGAAAAACAAGCACAACTTACTAGTACTACCCTGATATTCAGAATCACAGTGTTGAAGTATCCAGTAATACTGGAAAAGAAACATCTAAGCAGGAATCTGTAGCTTGTTTTACTCCCAAAACAGGAGAGGAGGAAAACTAACCAGGAGAAAAAAAATTACACACACACACATACTTGGAAATCAAAGGAGGAGGGAACCCAAGGATATAAACAATTATTGAAGGAAAAGCGGTTGCAATCCAATGCTTCATGGAAATAAGCTATGAAGGGGATCATTAAATGATCAGTGATACAGTGCTTTAGCAAAGTTGAATGAAAAAAAAAAATCAGGCCTGTCTTTCGAGACAAAATGGGTGCAACTGGAGACCATTATGCTTGGTGAAATATGCTAGCCACCCAAAACAAAAATACCATGTTTTCCCTGATTTGTGGTAACTAATATAGAGAGTACGAAAAATGTCATGTATATGAGTAAAATACACATTCTGAGATTTGTTTACTGTTTATACTGTTTGAGAAACAGTGGTTTATCTTTTAAAAGATTTATTTTTATTTGTTTGAAAAAGAGAGGTAGAGCCAGAGAGAGAGAGAGGTCTTCCATTCTACTGGTTCACTCTCCAAATAACTGCAAAGGCCAGAGATGAGCTGATCCTAAGCCAGGAGCCAGGAGCTTCTGCAGGTCTCCCACACAGGTGCAGCGGCCTAAGGAGTTGAGCTGTCTTCTACTGCTTTCCCAGGCTGTATCAGAGAGCTGGATCAGAAGAGAAGCAGCCAGGACTCAAACCGGCACTCATATAGGATGCCAGCACTGCAGGCTGGGGCTTTTAACCCACTGTCCCACAGAGCCAGCCCCAAGCAGCAGTGGTTTATCTACTTACTACATGGAGAATTCTTTATTTAGTAGTGGGTTATGCTTGTGATTATAAACAAAATCAAAACTGTGTCATTGTAAAAAAAAAAAAAAGTAAGAATAGAAGGAGGGAGGAAGGAGGGAAGGATGGGAAGTAGCATTATGCTCTTAAAACTGTAGAAGTGGGAGTGGCGCTGTGGTGTAGCAGGTAAAGCTGCTACCTGCAGTGCCGGCATCCCATATGGTCACGAGTTCTAGTCCCAGCTGCTCCTCTTCTAATCCAGCTCTCTGCTATGGCCTGGGAAAGCAGAAGAGGTTGGCCCAAGTCCTTGTGCCACTGCACCCACGTGGGAGCTCCACAAGAAGCTCCTGGCTCCTGGCATCAGATCCGCCCAGCTCTGGTCATTGTGGCCATTTGGGGAGTGTACCTGCAGTTGGACGACTTCTCTCCCTCTCTCTGCCTCTGCCTCTCTAACTCTACCTTTCAAATAAATAATAAATAAAATATTTTAAACATAATTATGCAAATTAAAATATCCTTTAAAAAGACTAGAGCAACAATATAATGTAATAATCACTTTTTAAATGTATATATGAAATACCTGAAATCTTTCCTTTTTATAAATAAAAAATTAAATTAAAAAAGCCTGCCATTTATGCCTATAAATTCCAAATAGAAAAAGAGGAAGGACAAGCAAGATGGAAATACAAAAAGGATGAGGAATCATTTCAGCATTTCCTTGAAAATCATGACAAAAAGACTTCTACAACCAGACACCAAAAAGCAGAGCCCCTGTTTGGAGAGATGGAAGTCTGGGACGCAGTATCAGAATGTGACTGTCTTGAAATCTATGAAGATGTTTTGTATTTCAAAATAAAAAAAAAATGTAAAGGAGCAATCAAAACAGATATAAAAAAGGAATTGAGAAGCTTTAAAAAACATACTCAGCAACATGGCTAATGTAGCACATTCTTCTGCTTGGTCTGAAGCCCAGGAGTTTCTGATGGATAATCCAACTTTGCAGAAGATAGGGAGTTACGGAACATGGACAAGGAAGGTGCACTAATTTGCTTTGGAGACTACATGTGGGCTTTAGAAGAGGGAGAAGAAGAAAACAGAAGAGTTTACTGAGAGAAGCTGACAACATAAAAATAGGGAACCTTTTCAGGTATTTTTAGATGAATTGCATTGCATGAACATGGACAACTATAATCTATGCCATCTTGGATGCAATTACACCCAACTATTAGATCTGCCATTAGATTGACCAATATGCTTGGTCAGCCTGGATCCACTGCGCTTGATCCTTTCAAGTTTTATGTTGAAGATCTTAAGCCATAGATTCATCATGAGAAAAAGATAATAAAGAACATCCTACGGGATAAAGGACTTGCAGTTGAAGTGAATACTACTTTTGAAGATCTTGTGGCAATAATTAGTTTAGCTTAAAAGATCAACTATGTTAGATGCAGAAATATCAGGTTAGTTTCCAGTAGCTTATTAGAAAAGGCAGAAGCCCATGAATGTGAAAGAGATACAACAGAGACTCCAAAGATAAATGAAAATAATCTGCATTTAAGAGTATGTGAAACAAGCTACTCCTTGCATAGAGTTGGATGCTTTCTGGGAAGCTATCCTGGAGAGATGTGTAAAAGAGCCAGCATTTGTGGATATAACCTAGAGTCTGAAATAAAGAGATTATTTAAATATTTTATGCATGTGCTTGAGCAGGAATGTCAGCATCATCATTCAAAGGCCAAGAAACATCCTAATAAATCTAAAAACCATCAGAGAAAATTTTCCCCCTCTTGGTCAGGGCAAGATTCAGATGATGATGACAGCCATTCAAAGGGGAAAAAAGACAGCGGTCAGAGTCTCATTCAGCTTCAGAATGTTCTTCCAGCACTGAGTCTGAGAGAAGTTATACGACGTCAAAAAACACGCAAAGAGGAGACATAAGTCTGACTGTCCAGAATCAGATGCTGAGCGGCGGAAGGCTAAAAATCAAAGCACAAATCATCTAAGAAAAAGACTGGAAAGAATTCTGGAATTTGGAATACTTCTGACAGTGAATTGAGCAAAGAAGAATTAGAAAAACACAAAAGAACCCTTTTGTATCATGTAGGATCTCTGTCCTTAATGTGCTGTACATTGTGATTTAATGCTATAACTAGTACTCCAACAGTATTTTTCACTTTGTGTTGCTATGTGGGGGCAAACTGTTGAAATCTTTACTTAATATATACTAAACTGATCTTCTGTATATAAAGAGAATTGAAAATGAATCTTGATGTGAATGGAAGGGGAGAGGGAACAGGAAAGGGGAGTGTTGCGTGTGGGAGGGAAGTTATGGGGGGAGCCATTGTAATCCATAAGCTGTACTTTGGAAATTTATATTCTTTATTTTTTTTTATATAAAGCTTTTATTTAAAGAATATAAATTTCCAAAGAACAGCTTATGGATCACAATGGCTCCCCCCCCCCACAACCTCCCTCCCTCCCCATACCCTCCCCTCTCCCGCTCCCTCCCCCCCTCCACCCATATCAAGATTCATTTTCAATTCTCTTTATACACAGAAGATCAATTTAGTACATATTACGTAAAGATTTCAACAGTTTGCCCTCGCATAGAGACACAAAATGATAATACTGTTGGAGTGCTAGTTATAGTATTAATTCACAATGTACAGCACATTAAGGACAGAGATCCTACATGATTTTTTTTTTAAAAATTGATTGATTGTCTATGCAATTTCCAGTTTAACACCAAGATTTTTTAATCATTTGCGATTATCTTTATATAAAGAAGATCGATTCAATATATACTATGTAAAGATTTCACCAGTTTGCACCCACTCAGAAACACAAAGTGCAAAAATACTGTTTCAGTACTAGTAATAGCATTATTCCACATTGGATAACACATTAAGGACAGATCCCTCATGAGACGTAAGTACACAGTGACTCCTGATGTTGATTTAACAATTTGACACTCTTGTTTATGGCTCAGTAATCTCCCTAGGCTCTGGTCATGAGTTGCCGAGGCTATGGAAGCCTTTAGGGTTCGCCGACTTCGATCTTATTCCGACAGGGTCATAGTCAAAGTGGAAGTTCTCTCCTCCCTTCAGAGAAAGGTACCTCCTTCTTTGATGGCCCCGTTCTTTCCACTGGGATCTCACTCGCAGAGATCTTTCATTTAGGTCTTCTGTTTTTTCCAGAATGTCTTGGCTTTCCATGCCTAAACTATTCTCTTGGGCTCTTCAGCCAGATCCACATGCCTTAAGGGCTGATTCTGAGGCCAGAGTGCTATTTAGGACATCTGCCATTCTATGAGTCTGCTGTGTATCCTGCTTCCCATGTTGGATCATTCTCTCCCTTTTTCATTCTATCAGTTAGTATTAGCAGACACTAGTCTTGCTTGTGCGATCCCTTTGACTCTTAGACCTATCAGTGTGATCAATTGTGAGCTGAAATTGATCACTTGGACTAGTGAGATGGCCTTGGTACATGCCACCTTGATGGGATTGTATTGGAATCCCCTGGCACAATTCTAACTCCATCATTTGGGGCCGTTCCGATTGAGCATGTCCCAAATTTACATCACCTCCCTCTCTTATTCCCACTCTTATATTTCACAGAGATCACTTTTCAGTTAAAATTTAAACACCTAAGAATAATTGTGTGTTAATTACAGAGTTCAACCACTAGTACTAGGATAAAAAAAAAAAATACTACCATGGATAAAGTATTACATTGTACAACAACAGTCAGCACAAGAGCTGATCGAGTCACTGTTTCTCATAGTGTCCATTTCACTTCTACAGGTTTCCCCTTTGGTGCTCAGTTAGTCATCGCCAATCAAGGGAAACAAATGATATTTGTCTCTTTGGGACTGACTTAATTCACTCAGCATGATGTTTTCCAGATTCCTCCATTTTGTTGCAAGTGACCGGATTTCATTGTTTTTGACTGCTGTATAGTATTCTGTAGAGTACATGTCCCATAATTTCCTAATCCAGTCTACTGTTGATGGGCATTTGGGTTGGTTCCAAGTCTTAGCTATTGTGAATTGAGCCGCAATAAACATTGCTGTGCAGACGGCTTTTTTGTTTGCCCATTTAATTTCCTTTGGGTAAATTCCAAGGAGTGGGATGGCTGGATTGAATGGTAGGGTTATATTCAGGTTTCTGAGGAATCTCCAGACTGACTTCCATAGTGGTTTCACCAGTTTGCATTCCCACCAACAGTGGATTAGTGTCCCTTTTTCCCCACATCCTCTCCAGCATCTATTGTTGGTGGATTTCTGAATGTGAGCCATTCTCACCGGGGTGAGGTGAAACCTCATTGTGGTTTTGATTTGCATTTCCCTGATTGCTAGGGATCTTGAACATTTTTTCATGTGTCTGTTGGCCATTTGGATTTCCTCTTTTGAAAAATGTCTATTGAGGTCCTTGGCCCATCTCTTAAGTGGGTTGTTTGTTTTGATGTTGTGGAGTTTCTTAATTTCTTTGTAGATTCTGGTTATCAACTCTTTATCTGTTGCATAGTTTGCAAATATATTTTCCCATTCTGTCGGTTTCCTATTCACTTTCCTGACTGTTTCTTTTGCAGTACAGAAACTTTTCAATTTGATGCAATCCCAGTAGTTAATTTTGGTTTTCAGTGCCTGTGCTTCTGGGGTCTTTTCCAAGAAGTCTTTGCCAGTACCTATGTCTTGCAGGGTTTCTCCTATGCTCTCTAGTAATTTGATGGTGTCGGGTCATAGGTTTAAATTTTTAATCCATGTTGAATGAATTTTTGTGTAAGGTGAAAGGTAGGGGTCTTGCTTCATGGTTCTGCACGTGGAAATCCAGTTTTCCCAGCACCATTTATTAAATAGACTGACCTTACTCCAGGGACTGGTTTTGGATCGTTGATCAAATATAAGTTGGCTGTAGGTGTTTGGATTGGTTTCTGGAGTTTCTATTCTGTTCCATTGGTCTATCCATCTGTTTCTGTACCAGTACCATGCTGTTTTGATCACAACTGCCCTGTAGTATGTCCTGAAATCTGGTATTGTGATGCCTCCGGCTTTGTTTTTGTTGTACAAGATTGCTTTAGCTATTCGAGGTCTCCTGTGTCTCCATATGAATTTCAGCATCATTTTTTCCAGATCTGAGAAGAATGTCCTCGGTATCTTGATTGGTATTGCGTTGAATCTGTAAATTGCTTTTGGGAGAATGGACATTTTGATGATATTGATTCTTCCAATCCATGAGCATGGGAGATTTCTCCATTTTTTGGTATCCTCTTCTATTTCTTTCTTTAAGGTTTTGTAATTTTCATTGTAGAGATCTTTAATGTCCTTAGTTAAATTTATTCCAAGGTATTTGATTGTTTTTGTAGCTATTGTGAATGGGATGGATCTTAGCAGTTCTTCCTCAGCCGTGGCATTGTCTGTGTATACAAAGGCTGTTGATTTTTGTGCATTGATTTTATATCCTGCTACTTTGCCAAACTCTTCTATGAGTTCCAATAGTCTCTTAGTAGAGTTCTTTGGGTCCCCCAAATAAAGAATCATGTCGTCTGCAAAGAGGGATAGTTTGAGTTCTTCCTTCCCAACTTGTATCCCTTTAATTTCTTTTTCTTGCCTAATAGCTCTGGCTAAGACTTCCAGCACTATATTGAATAGCAGTGGTGAGAGTGGGCATCCCTGTCTGGTACCAGATCTCAGTGGAAATGCTTCCAATTTTTCCCCATTCAATAGGATATTGGCCGTGGGTTTTTCATAAATTGCTTTGATTGTATTGAGGAATGTGCCTTCTATACCCAGTTTGCTTAAGGTTTTCATCATGAAAGGGTGTTGAATTTTATCGAATGCTTTCTCTGCATCTAGTGAGATAATCATATGGTTTTTCTTCTGCAGTCTGTTAATGTGGTGTATCATGTTGATTGTTTTGCGAATATTGAACCATCCCTGCATACCAGGGATGAATCCCACTTGGTCTGGGTGGATGATCTTTCTGATGTGTTGTTGCAGTCTATTGGCCAGAATTTTGTTGAGGATTTTTGCATCTATGTTCATGAGGGATATTGGTCTGTAATTCTCTTTCAATGCTGCATCTTTTTCTGGCTTAGGAATTAATGTGATGCTGGCTTCATAGAAAGAATTTGGGAGAATTCCCTCTTTTTCGATTGTTCTGAAAAGTTTGAGAAGAATTGGGGTTAGTTCTTCTTTAAATGTCTGGTAGAATTCAGCAGTGAATCCATCTGGTCCTGGGCTTTTCTTTGTTGGGAGGGCCTTTATTACTGATTCAATTTCTGACTCACTTATGGGTCTGTTTAGGTTTTCTATGTCTTCCTGGTTCAATTTAGGTAGGTTGCATGTGTCCAGGAATCTATCCATTTCTGATAGGTTTCCCTGTTTACTGGCATACAAGTCCTTGTAGTAATTTCTGATGATTCTTTTGATTTCTGTGGTGTCTGTTGTTATATTTCCTTTTTCATCTCTGATTTTACTGATTTGGGTCTTTTCTCTTCTTTTTTTAGTTAGTTGGGCCAATGGGGTGTCAATCTTGTTTATTTTCTCAAAAACCAGCTCCTCGTTTGGCTGATTTTTTGTAATGTTTTTTTGGATTCAATCCTGTTGATTTCTTCTCTGATTTTGATTATTTCTCTTTTTCTACTAGATTTGGGTCTAGTTTGCTGCAAATTTTCTAGATCCTTGAGATGCATTGAAAGCTCATCTATTTGGTGCCTTTCCAGTTTCTTGATGTAGGCACCTATTGATATAAACTTTCCTCTTAACACTGCTTTTGCTGTATCCCATAAGTTTTGGTATGTTGTGCTGTTATCCTCATTTACTTCCAGAAAATTTTTGATTTCTCTTTTGATTTCTTCAGTGACCCATTGTTCATTCAGGAGCATGTTGTTCAATCTCCATGTGTTTGCATATGCTCTAGGGATTCCTGAGTTGCTAATTTCCAACTTCAATCCCTTATGGTCTGAGAAGTTGCATCGTATGATTCTAATTCTTTTGAATTTGCTGAGACTTGCTTTATGGCCTAATATGTGATCAATCCTAGAGTAGGTTCCATGTACTGCTGAGAAGAATGTGAATGCTTTACGTGTAGGATGAAAAGTTCTGTAGATATCTGTTAGATCCATTTGGGCTATAGTGTTGTTTAAATCTACTGTCTCCTTGTTGATCTTCTGTTCTGTCGATCTGTCAATATCTGTGAGTGGAGTATTGAAGTCCCCCAGTACTATTGTGTTGGGGTCTAAGTCTCCCTTTAAGTTTCTTAACAAATTTTTTAAATAAACCTGTGGCCTGTAATTAGGTACATATACATTGAGAATTGTTATATCTTCCTGTAGTATTGATCCCTTAATCATTATATAATGTCCCTCTTTGTCTCTCTTAACAGTTTTTGTGTTAAAGTTTATGTAGTCCGATATTAAGATGGTTACACCCGCTCTTTTTTCATTTCTGTTGGCATGGTATATCTTGTTCCATCCTTTTATTTTCAGTCTGTATGGATCTTCGTTGGAAAGATGTGTTTCTTGTAGGCAGCAAATAGATGGTTTTTGTTCCTTAACCCAGTCAGCCAATCTCTGTCTTTTAACAGGACAGTTTAGACCTTTAACGTTCAATGTGACTATTGATAAGTGGTAAGTTTGCCCTGCCATTTGCCAGATATTTTCTAATGTATGCTTTGAATTCCCTGTGATCGTTTGCCGTGAGGTTCCCTTCATTTACCTTCTTTCATGTTGATGGTCGTGTTTCTGTGTTTCTGTGTGTAACACGTCTTTAAGTATCTTTTGCAGGGCTGGACGAGTGGCAACAAATTCTTTCAATTTTTGTTTGTTATGAAAGGTCTTTATTTCGCCTTCATTCACAAATGAGAGCTTTGCAGGGTATAATATTCTGGGCTGGCAGTTTTTCTCTCTAAGCACCTGGGCTATGTCTCGCCATTCCCTTCTAGCTTGTAGGGTTTCTGTTGAGAAGTCAGCTGTGAGTCTAATTGGAGATCCTCTGAGAGTAATCTGACGTTTCTCTCTTGCACATTTTAGGATCTTTTCTTTTTGCTTCACTGTGGTGAGTTTAATTACAATATGTCGTGCAGAGGATCTCTTTTGGTCATGTTTATTAGGGGTTCTAAGAGCTTCCTGGATTAGGATTTCTCTGTCTTTCTCCAAGCCTGGAAAATTTTCTGCTAGTATCTCCCTAAAAAGGCCTTCTAATCCTTTCTCCCTCTCCATACCTTCAGGAACACCTAGAACCCGAATGTTGGGTTTTTTAATAGTATCCTGTAAATTCCCGACGATATCTTTTAGTTTTCTAATTTCCTCTTCTTGTCTTTGGTTTGACTGTTTCCTCTCCTGTTCACTGTCTTCTAGGTCCGATATTCTCTCCTCTGCTTCACCCATTCTCGTTTTAAGGCCCTCAAGATTGCTTGTCACTTGATCTATTGAGTTCTTCAATTCATTAAGATTTTTTGTCACTCTCGTAGCTTCTTGTTCTACTAGTTGTTTCATTTCGTTTTGATTTCTCCGTAGTGCTTCATTCTCGCGAGAGAGATTTTCTATCTTATCCATTAAAGATTTCTGTAGTTCAAGAATTTGTTTTTGAGAACTTCTTAATGTTCTTATCAATTCTTTGAGATCTGCTTCTTGCATTTCTTCTATCTCATTATCTTCACAATCCTGACTTGGGGTGTCTTTTCCGTTTGGGGTCATCATAGCGTCTTCCTTGATCTTGCTCCCTCGGAATCTGTTTTTGTTTGGCATTTTTTTTTTCCCCACACTCTTTCTCTGGGTTGTCAAGGTAACGGAGTTTGTGTGCGAGGTGTGTTCCCAGTTTTTGGATCCCCTTCAGGTTTCTACAGCCTCGGGTTTTTGGTTCCGTCTGCCTCAGTGATGGGCGGGCGCACCTTGTCCCATTGCGTTTAATCAAATTCGACTTCGTAAGGTGGGCGGCGAGAGGGGCTAGTGTCCGTGCGGGCTCGCCTCAACTGTGCTGTTTCCCCCGTGGAGGTCTGCTTCCCCCTGCCAGTGTCTCGGGATCCCTGTATCGGCTCCCGTTCACGCGCGCAGATCCTGCGGCGATTGTGTTCCGCCCGGCTCCAGTCTCAGCCGGCGGGCGCGCGCCGTGCCACTGCGTTTAATCTAGCTGGACTTAGCAGGGTGGGTGACGAGAGAGGCTAGTGTCCGTGTGGGCTCGCCTCAATTGTGCTGTTTCCCTGGGGTCTGCTTCCCCCCGCCAGTGTCTCGGGATCCCTGTATCGGCTCCCGTTTAAGCGCTCAATTCCAATGGCGACTGTGTTCCGTCCGGTTCCCGTCCCTCCCGGCAGCTCCCGTGCCACTATGGCACGATTTGCCGTTCGCAAACTTACTTTCCCCTAGGTCCTCTGCGTCTCATTCACTGGGTCCGGAAGAATTTCCACTGCATTTTTTTCCCTGAGATTTTTCCTGAGGCTACCGTAACTCTGTTTTTATTAAACTATCTTTTTCGGACTGCTAGTGCGCGTCCTCACTATTCCGCCATCTTCGGAAATTTATATTCTTTAAATAAAAGTTAAAGAACCCTTTTGGAACAATTGGATGGTGATCAATAAATTTTATCAAATGTATATATTTACAGTATGATTTAAAGTCTAATTCAGGCCAGGAATTCTGATTTAAGTTCAATTTAATGAACACTAGGTTTTAATTCTCACTGGGAGAAAAGTACATTTTAAGTATTGCCATTGTAGAAAAAGAAATTGAAAATAACTTTTGATCCTGTATCAAGAATTATATCTTCATACAGTTCTATAACTGTTACTGTGACCCTTTCACAGGGCACTGCAGGAGGGATTAAATGTGGCAATTTATTGATGAAAAGAATAGGACTCTGTCACTTCTCTGGTGGTGCATGTACCATCCTGTCACTTTGCAGGTAGGACAAGCATATGTTATAAGAGTTCTCCAAATTCATCTCCACCGTCTGATTCCACATAGATTCATTCCACTTATCCATGAGCTATAATATTTGTATTTCTGAATATATTTATTATTATTATGTAAAACTATTGGATTAATCAATAGTAAAAATAAGACTTCTTTTTATTCTTTCTCTCAGGTCTTTCCACATAAATACATCTGATACATCAAGTATTCCTTCTCTCAAGAACTTCTTTAAATATTTCTTGCAAGGCAGGACTACTGGAGACAAACTCCCACAAATTTTGCTTAAGAGAGGTTTTCATTTCTGAAGGATAATTCTGCTGAGTATTAAAAAAGTCTCATTTGCCAGTACTTTTCCTTACCACTAGATATTTTGATCCACTCTTCTTGCTTCATGGTATCTGAAAAAAAATCCAGTGTAATTCTTTTCCTTTTCATTCTATAGATGAGGTATTTTATTCTCTGGTTTTCTTCAAGATTTTTTCTTTGTCTTTGACCCTCTTGTGATGTACATAGGTTTAGATTTTGGGGTATTTATCCTGCTTCGTGTTCTCTGTGTTTCCTGGATCTGTGATTGGATGTCTATTATGGATTTAATTGCATCACTCCAGATTTATATGTTGAAGTTTTAACCCTCTGTCAATGTTGTCTGGGAGAGTCACTGCTGGTATAATTTGTTAACACAAGGTCATGCTGGTGCAAGGTATATCACTAATCCAGTACGATGGAAGACCTTGTAAAAAGACAGTCACAACGAGGGCTGTTCAAAATCATTGCATCGCAAATTGTCATTTCCCAGCTAAGTTTAACCAATGATCTTTAAATGTTTCCTTTGTTCTTGCTCTCTTCTTCTGATATTCCAATTATGCATATGTTACACTTTCTTGTTTTATCTTGGGTATTCTGTTCTCTCTTTGTCATACTTCAGTCTTTTTTGTGTTTGTGTTGTAGAAGTTTTTATTAACACTTCTTCAAGCTCACTGATTCCTAACTTGCCTATGTCTTTTCTGTTGATGAGATCATCAAAGGCCTTCTTCATGTTTGTTACAGTGATTTGATTTCTAGCATTTCCTTTTGATATTTAAAGTTTCTTTCTCATCACATTACCCAGGTTTTTGCATGGTGTGCATTTTCTCCAATAGGGCCCTTACCAAACTATCGTAGTTGTTTTTAATTCCTGACCTGATAATGCCAACAGTTCTACCATGTCTGGATCTGGTCTGACGCTTCCTCTTTATCTTCAAGCTATTTTTTGTCTTCGCGTATATTTAGTCATTTTTCATTAAAAGTTGGCCATGATTTAATAGGCAAAAAGAACTGAGGTAAATGTGTCTAATATGAGAGGAGCTAAGCTGTTTACTATTTGCTGTAGCTGTTGGTATTGGAGCCTAAAATTTTCTGGTATCCTTGCCTGGTCTTCCCTGTTGTCTTTGGGTTTTCTTAGAAACCTCTTCTTAAGTAGTATCTGAGATGCACCATTGCTTCCATTGTATTCTGCTTTTATTATACGGAGACCTATTAATGTAGCGGTAAGGTTTAGGGACAGGAAAACAGTCTAGAAACAAATAATTAGGTCTGAGTTAGATCTGAGTCTTTTAGTGAGATTGTGCCTCTGGGTGGTGGAATTCATGAATGCTTTTTTTGTTTTGTTGTGGTTTGGCTTGGTTTGGTTTTCCCCCTATGTTGGACAGGAATGACAGAAAAATTTGGGAGTTATTATGTGCACTCTTTTTTTTTTTTTTAGCCATTATCATAATCTTTGTAACACAAGAGACTATGGATTTCCAGTAGCTATTCCAGTGTTGTAGTCTTCCAGGAAAAAGTTTTCTAAGTTCCTTGAATTTTATAACTTAATGCCAGTGAAAATCAAACTTGATAAATACTGTAATTTCCTTTTGGGATGAAAGCCAAGCAGTGGAATCAGGATGTGTGGGACTATTGAACAGTTGAATGCCACCAATTAGCTTAAGAAAAATCTTGGAGGATGCCAATATATTGTTCCATTGCGGATAAAGTACACTCTTTTATAATACTGTAAGATGACCTGGAGTTAATAACATTTTGAGAAATGTCTGTCTAGTCACTGTGAATAAATATTTATCATATGCGTAGTACACTAATTAAAATGCACAGAAACCAAATAATATCCCCATTCTAAAATCACAACCCAAATGATTAAAGGAGTAGTTTTGCTACTAGAAAATAATGCCACTGCCCAGAGGCAAAATCATTCTTCCTTTATGACTGGATGCCATAATGCAAGTAGAAGCAGTAGTCTTGACTTTAAATCAGAAGGACAACAATGAAAGTCCTAGAAGAATGGCAGCATTTTTATCAGTTCACCTATGCATAGGGTTTATAGTTCACAAATTGTTTTCCTGTGAAACATCTCCTTTGTGCATTAGCTACTTACAGAGAAACCATCCAAGAAGATTTTAACTTATCGAGGCAAATATCTTACATCTGAAAGAGTATCATTACAAATTAATGGAAAGTCATGACAACAGAACTGGAAGGTGTCGAAGTGCAGACTGGTCTCCACTATTTCCTATTACGTGATAGTAATTTCTGCAGTGTGCTTTACTGTCACCTTACTTCATGTACTCACACAGCTCCAACCCCAGTCACCTATGAATCCATCGTACTGTATTGCCTCACATCAATCACTGTTATCTCAAATTATCTTACCTATTTGCTCACATGCTTCTCTTCTCACTTCTTGATAACTTTCTCTTTGTTCATTGCTCAAATTAAAGGCCCTAGGAGAGAGATGGACATCTAGTGAACACTCAATAAACAGTTTGATTTTAGGCCTTTCTGTGAATCTTGATCATCTTCCTTGAGCACTACCTTAGGACACAAACAATCTTTTCCAAAATGAGCCTCAGATTTTTTGGTCATGGAGGCCATTTAGGGAGTGCCCTGTCTTAATCATGAACCTTGGATAGCCACACTGATTGGAGAGTTAATTAAAGCATCCTAGCATGTCCATTGTCTGCAGTCTCCCTGTTAAATCTGCTCCATGAGCTAACTCAAAACAGAAAAGTGGGTGCTGATGTGTGCCTGGCTGACTTCTAGTAACTGCAAGTTGAGTATAAACATATTGTCCAGCAGGTGCTGGAATGGAGTCAGGTAGCCTGGATTACCTCCTGGCGCTGACGCTTTCTAACTCTGTCACTCTGGGTAAGTTATTTACATTTTCTGTGCCTAATTGTCTCCTCTGAAATGGAGCACCAGATCTCATGTGATAGTGTTAATACACCATCGAGCACAAAGTAGGCATCCAATTGTTAGAATTGTTTTTACTTCGGCATCTCTATGCAGTATGTATATCAAGTCCATTGGAGTAACAGATATAAATGAGTATGGAAACACAAAATGCTCAGGGTTTACAGAGCTCGTAAAAGAAACAACCTTGCTTTTGATTACAACATTGCTCTTCAGTTTGCCTTACTACCCATGTCCCAAATACCTTCTTAGGCACACTGCAGTGCCTGCCCTTTCAGCTCCAGTCCTAGGTGTCTGTAACTGAGCATAACTCAGCCGGGCAGTTAACTGACAGCCCCTTAGCCAACAGTTCATCATGCCTGTGGGATACCACTCCTACCGTGAAGATTTTTGGTTTCCTCTGATACATAGTGGGCAGGATTGCAGTGTGCATGTTGCTAGCAAGCAATCTATATTCTCTGTGGCATTACACCAGCATTGCCTCATTAATTCCCATGGGCAGAAGTAGAACAGGGTGCCAACAGTTGTGTCATTCTCCAAAAGATGGTCTCACAGAAGCAATTTCTGAAACAAAGCATTTAGGGTCTCAGTCGTCAGAGAACCTCAGATTTTAGGAGACCCCCGAGTTTTCCCTAAGCAAAGACGAATAGCTAACTAAGGATTCATTCTGTGAATTTTCCAAAAGAAAACAAGTTGATTCAGATAGTAATTATGTTTTCACCCCCACATCTCTTCCCCCAACTCTCTTACATACATTTTCTTCCTAAGAATTTTATCAAACTCTCTCCAGACCTTCTTCTGCATTAGTAAAAAAAAAAAAAAATTATGTGCTGATACACAATTAATTCCTGAAAGAAAATCTTAAGACATCAAGATAAAGGTTATTAAGATTTGGGCCGGCGCTGCGGCTCACTAGGCTAATCCTCTGCCTTGCGGTGCCAGCACACCAGGTTCTAGTCCTGGTCGGGCGCTGGATTCTGTCCCAGTTGCCCCTCTTCCAGTCCAGCTCTCTGCTGTGGCCTGGGAGTACAGTGGAGGATGGCCCAAGTGCTTGGGCCCTGCACCCCATGGGAGACCAGGATAAGCACCTGGCTCCTGGCTTCGGATCAGCGAAGTGCGCCAACCGCAGCGCACTGGCTGCGGCAGCCAGTGGAGGGTGAACCAACAACAGAAAGGAAGACCTTTCTCTCTTTCTCTTTCTCTCACTATCCACTCTGCCTGTCAAAAAAAAAAAAAAAAAGGTTATTAAGATTTGGATTTGGACTCTTAGCCCTTACTTAGTGATTTCCTAACTAAGGGACATTGACTCAAATATTTTTTGGGGAAAAGCATGATTTTTAAAGTGAAGATATTGTACTATAAATAAAAGACATGCTGGCCTTAAAGCAGTGAATTGACTTATTTTAACAGAGGATTTCCTGGAAAATCATTAACATCAACACTTTTCAGTATGCTTGTTTCTCAGCCATAGTCAAAATCGTTTTTAAACAAAATTAGTGTATTAGATGTAGTTCTTAAAGCCAGCATGGGGAAAAAATTAGACTAAAAGCCAGTAGGCATGGGTTAACCTTTAGGTTCTTCTGTGAACTGAGATTGTTAAACAAGACATCCTTAAGACAACTCAAAAAGTTAACAAAGCTGGGATAATTGGGAAAAGCTTAGACTCTGTCTAAGAATGTGTTTTCTTATTGTTAAGTGATCTCAGATGACCTGGAATGCATGAGTAGAGCATTGTAAGTCTGATCAGTAGTATCCATTCAGAAAACTGCAGTTATTTTTATGTTTGGATTAGCAACTCCTAGAAATTCTGCTGACTACATTCCTCAGACTTCCTCACATGCATCAAATCCAAAATTATTTCTTAAATGAGAAAAAAATAAAATGCTCTTTTGAGCAAGAAGACTAAAAATCCAAAGCAAACACTTTCATTGTATATTTTATCAAACTCTAATATTTTATCAAGCTTTAATGTTCTCAGCATAGAAGAAATGGCTGTAATGTGTAAAATAATATTAGCATCCTTTTCTAGTCATGATCTGTCATGAATTTTTGGATTGTGACAGGTTAATATGTAGTATTGCCAAAAAGATAAAAATAGCATTATATGAAATCTTTAAATTTTATATGAACGTCTTTTTAGTCATGTAAAAACTTAGCACTACTAATGCAATGTTTCATACTAAATGTTTCATAATGATTAGTGACACTAGTAAATTCCAATTTTTAATGCTGTAATTTCCATATTTCCTAGCATTTTTACTTGTTCTTAATTTTAATGGGAATGATGTGGACAAAAGTGTTAGATTTGAGTCAATTTCTTAGGTTAGAAAAAATACACAATGATAATTAGAAAGATCCTGGTATTTACACATAATGAATGGACATTGAGTCTGTTATGTACCCAAATTATGTGACCCTACAAGAGGGCAAATAAGATTTTCCACAACCCAAGTGTCACTCAAGCTTCGTGTTTCTACGTATTAAGAAGAGCTTAGCAAGTATCTATATTTTTAATTTTTAAAGAATTCATCACACACCAAAAGGCTCCAAATTTTGCCTTCACCCTCTGAATTGTGTCCTAAATTCACATTTCTGTGCTATCTGCAAAGACAATGTCTCTGGTATCAAGATGATTACATTTTTTTAAGATGAGAAGTCTGTTATTCAGCAATAAAGCAGTAGTAAAGTAATAAGGATAAGGATAGTCTCCCTACTCAACCACATTCATTCTTTTTTTTTTAAAGATTTATTTATTTATTTATTTGAAAGAGTTACACAGAGAGAGGACAGGCAGAGAGAGAGAGAGGTCTTCCATCCAATGATTGACTCCCCAGTTGGCTGCAGTGGCTGGAGCTGCACCGATCGGAAGCCAGGAGCCTCCTCCGAGTCTCCTATGTGGGTGCAGGGGACCAAGGACTTGGGCCATCTTGTACTGCTTTCCTAGACCATAGCAGAGAGCTGGTTAGGAAGTGGAGCAGCCAGGTCTTGAACCGGCGCCCACATGGGATGCCGGCACTTCAGGCCAGAGCGTTAACCCGCTGCACCACAGTACCTGCCCCCAGATGCATTCTTTTGTTAACATAAATCTCATCTAGAAAGAAGACAAATTTCTTCATTTTCAATAGGTTCTTCAAAAACATGATCCAGTGTCTTATTAACCAAATTCCATAGTGCTTTCCCTTCTCAAAGCACAAGGCTTCTCTATAGACTCTTAAGTGCCTGTTGCAGATGAATTTGAGAAAGACACTTCACTATGGAAAATGTCTTTAATGTAGCAGTGATACTTTTTAAAACAGAATTTGACAGATCAATATACCCTAAAATAATTTGGCTTTTATTCTCTGAAACATTTTGATTGTCTTTAGCCTTAGAAGATGTTGGAATTCGAACAAGAATGCCCACAGTTTTGGAATTAGGAATATTTGAAAGGTGGTCATGGGCAAGTATCACAGCACTCTGATATGGTACTGTCTACTGTACTATAGAATGTAGTCACCAGACTTTCACTGGGCTCCACACCAAGAGGAGCAGGCATAGACATTCACATCTATCATGAAGGAGTTAAATCGGTTTAGAAGCAAACCTGCAAGACTCCTTATCTAATAGCAGTTTAGGATAATGACCTCTGGTTGGGAGCTACTGATCATCCCCATTCCTCATCACCTCTTCCCTTCATGTTATCCATGCCTTATTAAACCAAGTTTGTTAGACCAGTGTCTTCCATAAGCTAAGAAATAAGGATCAAAGAAGCTACTTCTAAATTTTCTGCCTTTCCAAGAAGCCTTTGGTACATTGTCTTTGGTAGTTTCTTCTTCATTCTATAATTCTCAATTTCTCTGTCTCCTGAGAAAGACTTGAAATAAATCATATTAATTTTCTAAAAGATTTATTTATTTATTTGAAAGGGTTACACAGAGAGAGGAGAGGCGGAGAGATACCATCTGCTAGTTCACTGCCCAATTGGCCGCAATGGCTGGAGCTGCACCGATCCGAAGCCAGGAGCAAGGAGTTTCTTCCAGGTCTCCCATGTGGGTGCAGGGGCCCAAGGACTTGCGCCATTTTCTACTGCTTTCCCAGGCCATAGCAGAGAGCTGGATTGGAAGTGAAGTAGCTGGGTCTCGAACCGGTGCCCATAGGGGATGCCATAGCTTCAGGCCAGAGCATTAACCTGCTGAACCACAGCGCTGGCCCCTCATGTTAACTTTTTAAAGCCCTTCTTTGCCAGGCTGTTTTTCCATAATTTAGTAAACTCAAATCATAGTGAGTGCTTTCTTTTCTGGAACTTTGAGTCAGTTTTTACTAAAATCAATACTTCCCTATGCCACACCAGAGTGCTTGCCTTCAGTATTCACTCCTCAGGTAGATTATGAACCCCTTGAAGACACAATTTTCACAGCTTTTGAAAAGCATCTATCGGGGCCTTCACTGTGGGCACCAGTTCGAGTCCTGGCTGCTCCACTTCTGGGCTCTCTGTTGATGGCCTGGGAAAGCAGTGGAAGATGGGCCAAGTCCTTGGGCCCCTGCACCCACGTGGGAGACCCAGAAGAAGCTCCTGGTTCCTGGAACAGCCCAGTTGGATCAGCCCAGTTCTGGCCATTGCAGCTGTTTGGAGAGTGAACCAGCGGATCGAAGACTCACTCTGTCTCTTTCTCTCTCTAACCCTCTCTCTCTCCTCTCTGTAACTCTCCCTTTCAAATAAATAAAAAGAGCATCCATTAATAGCATTGATCCGTGAATCACATTCACATGTGTGGAATATAATTAGGATATGCTCTTATGATTGCCATGTTTACAGTTCATCAAATGTTCATTGCAAATCTTGGTTTAGATAGATCAGATCCTCCACGTATAAAACTCCTGGGGTGGAATCCAGAATAAGCAGAGAATGAACATCTTCTTGAGGAATGAAAAATAACTAGATGATGAAAGAGGCTTTATTCAGAGCTGGAAACAGATCCACAAGCCCACCATGAACAATGGGCACACTGAAGGAAGTCCCCACTCCTGTGAGGGACAGTCCTGAGGACCAGAGGTTCTGAAAGTCACCAGAAAGGAGAACTGTTCTTCTAGACCAATCAGAACTGCTCCCTGCAGTTTCCGGTCTTATCTCCCAAGATAAAAAAAAAACCCAGAGCAAAGAAAGTCATAAAACTTTTGGAGCCAGCATTGTGGTGCCGCAAGTTAAGCCACCACCTGCAACCAGTATCCCGTATCATTTGAGTTCCGGCTGCTCTGTTTCCTATCCAGCTCCCTGCCAATGCACCTGGGAAGGCAGGAAATGGCCCAAGAGCCTGGGCCCTGGTTAAACCACACGGGATACCCAGATGGAGTTCCTGGCTCTTGGTTCAGCCCTGGCCAGCCATTTGGGGAGTGAACCAGTGGATGGAAGATCTCTTTCTCTCTCTGTCCCTCCCTCTCTATCACTCAGACTTTTAAGTGCATAAAAAAAAATTAGAAAGTAAAGTTATAGAATGTTAGAGTATACAATCCTACAACTAGCTCGGCTTTTCATTATCTACCACCAACTTGAATCAAAAACAGCATTAAGAACACACACACACACACATCACATCCTTTTGGAGATGCATAGTACAGGATTTTTACTAAATAACTAA
The DNA here is from genome assembly GCA_949820135.1 of Sylvilagus floridanus. Lineage (NCBI taxonomy): Eukaryota > Metazoa > Chordata > Mammalia > Lagomorpha > Leporidae > Sylvilagus > Sylvilagus floridanus. Next base: position 16,230,193 of record OX463240.1, on the reverse strand, counting down.
ACAATAATGGAGAATTGGCAGGCCAACTGAGTAAATTACTGATATTTTGGAAACATTGTTCATCCTAGGATTTTCTCTGGCTTTAACATATAGACAGCCTTAAGACACAGTTGGATTATTCTCTTTGCCAGAGAAAATCCTAGTTCTATGGAAATCTACTGAAAAATTTTTCACAATAATATTGACAATGTTAAGCTAATAGGAGAGGAAACATGTTTCCCTGTCAAAAAAAAAAATTGCATGATCTGATTTATACAGAATAAATGTTTCTTAAATTTCAGGCTGTCTTTACCTGCCGTTCCACATCATAAGAAAATAATTTTTTGCTTAAAACTTTCACTGCAAATTCCATTTTAATTGCTGATTACATAATTAACAACCTCTTTTTTTTTTTTTTTTTTTTACAGGCAGAGTGGATAGTGAGAGAGAGAAACAGAGAGAAAGGTCTTCCTTTGCCGTTGGTTCACTCTCCAATGGCCGCCACAGCTGGCGCGCTGCGGCCGGTGCACCGCGCTCATCCGATGGCAGGAGCCAGGTGCCAGGTGCTTCTCCTGGTCTCCCATGGGTGCAGGGCCCAAGCACTTGGGCCATCCTCCACTGCACTCTGGGGCCACAGCAGAGAGCTGGCCTGGAAGAGGGGCAACCAGGACAGAATCCTGTGCCCCAACCGGGACTAGAATCCAGTGTGCCAGCGCCGCAGGTAGAGGATTAGCCTGTTGAGCCACGGCGCCGGCCAACAACCTCTTAATCTTGAAATGAAAACATATCTCCCATTAATTACTTAGAAATATTTACATCATTTCAATTCAAAATACAAAAGGAAGATATATATTTGTGTAAACCTAGTAGTTTAAAACAAACCTGTGGCCGGTGCCATGGCTCACTTGGCTAGTTCTCTGCCTGTGGCGCTGGCACCCCGGGTTCTGGTCCTGGTTGTGGTGCCAGATTCTGTCCTGATTGCTCCTCTTCAGTGCAGCTCTCTGCTGTGGCCCAGGAAGGCAGTGGAGGATGGCCCAAGTCCTTGGGCCCTGCACCCGCATGGGAAACCAGGAGAAGCACCTGGCTCCTGCCTTCGGATTGGCACAGTGCCGGCTGTGGCGGCCACTGGGGCAGTGAACCAACAGAAGGAAGACCTTTCTCTCTATGTCTCTGTCTCACTGTCTATGGCTCTCTCTGTGTGTCTCTTTCTCACTGTCTGGCTCTGCCTGGCAAAAAAAAAAAAAACCTGTGATATGTCTACATAAATAAAACAAATTGGTTGCTCACAGGTCAGTAGAATTAAAATAATTTAAAAACAGAACTATTCCAATTTTAAATGTAGAATATCCTCAAAAGCAATTTCTAAGTTATTGACAATCATACAATCTATCTAATTTTATTTCTTATATGTACATGCACACTTTTATTTTTATGGACTTCTACAATTTTATGTATTTTGTCAAAATGTTCATATATTTATTTTTCTCTACCTGAAAGGCAAAGTGAGAGAGAAACAAAGATCTTCCATCTGCTAGTTCACTCCCCAAATACCCACAACCCCCAGGCTTGGGCTGCACCAAAGCCAGGAGTCCAGAATTACACCTGGGTCTCCCACCTGGGTGGCAGGGACCCACACACTTGAGCCATCATCTGCTGACTTCCAGGGTACACTAGCAGAAGGCTAGATTGTAAGTGAAGCAGCTCAGACTCAAACTAGCACCTGGTGTGAAATGCAAGTGTCCCAAGTAGTGACTTAACCTCTTGTGTTGTGTCTGGCCCTGTATTTTATTTTATTTTATTTTATTTTATTTTATTTTATTTTATTTTATTTTATTTTATTTTTTAAGTTTAACAGACATACATAAGTTATAATTATTTATGCAGTGCCAAATGCTGTTTGAATACATGTACATAGACTGTATAGTATCCAATCATGGTAAATATTTCTATCTCCTAATATATAATTCTTTATGGTGATATTCAAAATTTTATATTCCAGGGTTTTTTCTGTTTCTACAGAAACGTAGTACATTAACATTATAAATATCATTATATAGAATTTCTGATAGATAGATATAACCTAGTACCAATTAATCAACTTTTTCTCATCTCTCCTTCCGACTTTCCTCCTCAACCTCTGATAACCATCATTTTACTTTTAACTCTGTGAGATCACCTCTTTTGTCTCAGATGCCACATGTGTGCATGAGATCTTGGGCTGCTTGCATTTGCTTATTTCGCGTAATACCTCTAGTTCCAGGACAGTAGTTCATCATGCCTCACAGCTGAACAGTATTGTATACACCTACCACATTTTCTTCATCCATTCAGCAGTGACTGGCTGCTTAGGTGTTTCCTTTGCTTGGCTGTTGTGAAGAGGGCTGTAGTAAACACGGGGGTGCAAATGTCTTTTGTAGATCACTGTGTTATATGATAGCTCTGTTTTTTAGGTTTTTTGAGGAAGCACCATACTGTTTGCCATAATGGCTGAACTTTATGTTCCCACCAACAGGGAATAGGTGTTCCCTTTTATCTAATCCTCACCAACACTTGCCATTTTTCGTCTTTTTTGGTAATCCCCAATCTAACTGGAGTGGAGTGATATCTCATTGTAGTTTTGATTTGGATTTCCCTGATGATTCATGATATTGAGCATTTATTCAAGTGTCTGTTGCCCCATTGGATGTTCTCCTTGGAGAAATGTGTGTTTAGATCTGCAGCACATTTTTATTAGATTTTTTCTATGTAATTTTCCAAACTTCTCAGATGAATGTTAACTTATAAAAGGTTGTTTGTGGGGCCAGTGTTGTGGTAGGGTGGGTTAAAGCCACTGCCTGAAACATTGGCATCCTATAAGGGAGCCAGTTCATGTCCCTGCTACTCCATTTCCAATCCAGCTCCCTGTTAATGCAGCTAGGAAAACAACTGAAGATGTCTGCACCCACGTGGGAGACCTGGAAGAAGCAGCTGGCTCCTGGCTTCGGACCTTTTGAAGTCCCTCCTACCTTAAATACTTTTCTCACAAATGTTATTAAATTGTATTTATATGAGTTTTTCTTTCACTGAGAACATTCCTAAGACTTAGTTTTAACTTGTGGTTACTTCTCTAGAATGGTGGAGATGTCTATCTGTCCTTGCGTATAGCTTTCCACTTCACATTTGGGGAGTGAACCAGCAGATGGAAACCTCCTCCCTCAGTCTCTCCCTCCTTCTCTCTAACTCTGCCTTTCACACGAATAAAATAAAATTTTAAAAGGCTGTTTGTAAAATTAGTTCTCAGCACAGTTTTTGATTCATATGTTATGGCTAAGCATCTTCGGCAACATGCATGCTGTAACTCTCTTGTTCTGTGTACACCAAGTATTCAAGAACTTCCCTACTGGTCACTAGATATCAGATGAAATCTTATCCCTGGTGCCCACCCTCTTTCCTGAACCCTGGCAATAATGTGACCACTAACAGCAGTCTTTCCATAGAACTTCACAAAGTGAGTAGTACATTATTTTCTTTTTTATGGCCTTCGAAAACTGAATGTCATCCTTCTCTCTTTCTCTGGATTTCATGCTAAGGAGCTAGCAGTCATTTTAAATTAAGCATTATAGGAAACTATGAATAGATAGCTCAAAGTGGTTATTCTGTGTGCAGTGTAAAAATACCATTGCTTTTTGAATCACGCCCACGTAATACCTGAAGTAAAGAGGCATGACTTTACAGAAAGTACATAAACAGCTACTTCCCTCACACTTTTGTCTCAGACATCTACAAAGGCCATCACTGTTTTATGGCCATTAAGCCTTTTTTTAAGATTTATTTATTTATTTATTTGAGAGAGAGAGAGAGGTCTTCCATCCATTGGTTTACTCCCCAGTTGGTTGCAATGGCCGGAGCTGTGCCCATCCAAAGTCAGGAGCCAGGAGCTTCCTCCCGGTCTCCCATGCGGGTTCAGGGGTCCAAGGACTTGGGCCATCTTTTACTTCTCAAACTGGTGCCCATATGGGATGCCAGCACTGCAGCCAGCGACTTTACCTGCTATGCCACAGTGCCAGCCCCAGCCATTAAGTCTTGCTCAAATTAAGTTTGCTGTATCGAAATATCTAAGTAAGTTTTTTTTTTTTAATGTGGACACATTCTACATAAAGCATCTTTTTTTTCATTAGTTTATTCACTGTGACCTACATTTCGTATTTACTGTTTTACAGAGACAAATAAGATACTGGATACGCCTTTGAGAATGTATAAACTTATCATCAAAATAGACATATAAATGTATAATTTTAATGTGCTAATTAAAATTGTGTTGTGAGTTCATAAAGTGTATATCTTCTTGCACTGATGCATCAATTTACTGTCTTATAATTTCATAGTTGTCTGTTGTCATCCACTCTGCTCAGATGTCTAACTCAATGTTAGAAAAATAATCAATTTATTCACATTAATTCAACAAATACATTGGAAGCATCTTGTGATAGTCACTTGGGTTTGGATATTTCCAATAATGTATTTCTTTTAGTCACTGTAAATTTCCAAAAGTATTATACAACACTCTGTGGACCAGCCATTTGTAGTCCAATTGCACCATTTTCACCCCTTCTGTGTGTCCTGTAGCTGAGAAAATGTTTGATTTCCCAATAGGCACATCCAATCCTTACTAACCATCTAGCTAGAGTTGCAACAATACACTCAACTGAAGGGCAAGAGCTTTTCCTTCTAGTGAAGAAAACCAGCAACACAAGGGGGAACATGGCTTCTGAACATGGCTTTAGAATGCCTTAGTTTCTCAGAGAATTGTTAATGCTGTTTAGAAAATAGGGTCTTGCCACTTCATTCTGACATACTGTATTTGGAGAGAGCTTTGAAATCAGCAGGCTGAGGTTATTTAGACTAGCAGTCAATCACCAGTTCATCAAATAATTATTGAGTACCAACTGTGTACCAAGCACTGTTGCAGACGCCAGTGAGGCACCAAGGAAAGGCAGAAATTCAGGCCCTGACTGGTCACCAGCCTCCCACAACACACCCAGCAGATAAGTGGAAACTGATACGGAAGGACAGACAGATGTCTCCACTATTCTAGCAAAGTAACCACAAGTTACAAGAAAGTGTAGGAATGTGCTCAATGAAAGAAAAGTTCATATAAATACAGTTTAATGACACTTGTGATAAAAGTATTTAAAGTATGAGGGACTTCAAAAAGTTCCTAGAAATATTGAATGAAAGATAAGCTTGTGTAAGTTCAAAAAGATTTTAAAATTTTTTTTAGTTTTTTTATCATAACATACATTTTCCATGAAAGTTTTGAAGTCCCTTCATATATCAAGATTTTATAGTCTTTTTAATTTGCTCTAATTTGTATATTTCATGATTTTGGATTTTTTTAGAGGTTTGCACAAGTTTCTTAGTGTAGAATGTCAGCAAAAAAAATCATTCAGTGGTATATTACATCTTGCCACTACCTTGAGTGTACAATTTAAAAATTATAAATGTAGATTTCATATCTAAGCCTTTGACTGAAAAATAGAGGGAACAAAAGTAATCCATGCTATACCAGTAAAGTCATCAATCAATTCATTATAGAAATGCATATCCACTGACCCACGACCTGCTAATATAAGACACCTTAACAAATTTCCACGTCCCAAGACTATTTTGGACACTCAAAAGAACAAGAAAGTGAAAGCTTGGAAAAATGAAAGAAGCCAACCTCCCTCCCACAGTCAATAATATTTTGACTCTTTGCTTCAGTGTTTCTCTTATATAAAGAAAGAGTATAAAGGAATAGAGTTGATGGTTTGACCTTTGTTAAGGGATTTTCACTTGTCATTTTCAACCTTCACTGCACTTGGAAAATGAACCATCTTTAGTTGCATTTCCTATGTCCAGCAAACTGGATTAACCAGTCTTTGCCCTAGTCAGGATCCAGGTAGGCCCAAATAAAAAATGTCTTGTTGCTTACATATATGGGAGTACACAAACTCAGGTCCAAATGTTCATCATTAAGAACAACTGATATCTGAGAGGATAAAACAAGGCAAATAAGTAGTATTGCAAGTAAAGTTACTGAGAAGCACGGTCAGAACAGTAAACAAAAGAATAAGGTACATACTAAATATATTAGGAGATAACATTCTTAAGAAAATATAGGAAAAAACAAGCCAGCTAAGGCAAAAAATACAGAAAATGTAGCAGGAGTGGCCTTGATTAATTGTTAGTTTCAGAAGAGGTATATGGTAGGCAGTCACTCCATTCCCTTTTCTGATTTTTTTATTTAAAAATTTTTATTTATATAAATAGAGCAAATTTCATGTATCTCATACATACAGTTTTAAATACATAAGGACACTTCCTACCTCATCCTCCCTCCCTCCCTCACTCCCACGCTTTCTTCTGCTTCCTTTCTTATTTTTCTTTTAATTTTTTGAGATAATATACATTTTTCCCCTTGAGAACAAGTTTTATCATTAATCAAAGAAGCACCTAAGGAAACAGGCAATGGAGTTTGAAATTTTCCACATTGAAAACGAGAGAAAAAAATACCTAATTGTATTTCTTTAAAGTTTTCTTTTAACAACTCAATAAGAATCCAGAAAAGTAGTCAGAATACATATAAAATAAGATATGTTATGATATGAACTTCCTGGGGAAAATCAATATGAAACAATATTAAATTAATGTCAGGGGAAGAGGGCCTTTGTTAACCATGAAAAAGGTTGTGACTATTAACAAAATGTATAGCTCACTAATACGTTTTTTAAAAGCTTATAACTAGGGGCTGGTGCTGTGGTGCAGTGGGTTAAAGCCCCAACCTGCAGCATCAGCGTCCCATATGGGCGCAAATTTGAGTCCCAGCTGCTCCATTTCTGATCCAGCCCCCTGCTATGGCCTTACAAAAGCAGTGGAGATGGCCCAAGTCCTTGGGTCCCTGCATGCACAGAGGAGACCCAGAAGAGGCTCCCGGTTCCTGGCTTCAGATCAGTGCAGCTCTGGCTGTTGTGGTCATCTGGGGAGTGAACCAGTGGATGGTTGACCTCTCTCTCTGTAACTCTTTCAAGTAAATAAAAAATAATAATAATAAAAATCTTATAATTAGATAGAGAGGATTTTTATTGGGGATAGTTAACATCTTGATTTAAACACACACACACACACACACACACACACACATTAATTAATTAATTTCCAAAATGGGAAAGGGAAGTCTTAGAAAATGTTTACACATACAAATGATCAGTTCTAGATTGTTAAAGAAAAGTTATTCCATGATAAAGCATACTATACTGCTAAAGCATAGTAAAAAAAAAAATTCAGTCATGATTCCTGCCACAGATGTAGGATCCACTTCAAGGGTGTCTTGTTGCAGTGGGCAGAGATTGGACTCAGTGCTGAATATAGCACAGAGGGAATTGCTAGCCAGAGAGCAGGGCAGAGTGGGGGTTGGGGTGTCAGTGGGTGGAAATTACTAAGAAGAGCCCTTAGACGTAAGGGGATCCTCTTTAAACCAACCTAATGAGATTCTTGCTGAAGACAGGCCAGGCTGATCTGACAACACCCAGGGACAGCGGCCAATGAGGAACCTGATCAGGTATCCAGGGTAATCAGATATTGAGGGTGAGGATAAGGGGGGTGGTTCTTGCTAAGCAGACTTAGCAGAATTCTTCGCTAAAACTGGATTTCATGAGGAAGTGCACAGATGGGCCTTCCAGAAGACTCAGAAGCATGAACAAGCTTTGCCCAAGCAAAGAATCTTTGCCAAAGTAAATGATTTGAACTAGTTAGTGTAATAACCCAATTATATTTTAAATTATCAAAACTAGGAAATAGCAAATGCCTTTAAAAAAACACAAATAATGGTATCAATTAAAAGCAAAAAGGGAACATTTTGCTTATATTATTTGGAATTCAATTTACATTCAATGGACTAGTGCATAACAGAAAACCATAGGAAATGGAATTGAATTAAAAATCATTTTGAAATTTTCTAAAACAAACCAGGCCCAACTATTTAACAGTTTTTCATCATTTTTAATAGAATCATAGTATTAGTGGAGTAAAGGAAATATTAGTATATGTTATGCAGCATTTAATCTAAAAATACTACAGACACTGCCTCTGGATATCTTGTTTGAAAATTGAATCTACTGGGATATAAACTGCAGTATGGAGTAGCTGCTCCATAAAAGACCTTCACTCAGATAATAAGTGTGACTTATTAAAGGAAAACAAAGTGTTTCTTCATTGGGAAAAGAAAGTGGGAATCCCAGAACTAAATATTTTGTTCTCAGAAGTTCCCGTTTGAATGAAAAACCCAAAGTGCCATAACACACTTTCTTCCCTGGTCTCACGACTTCCTTTGGTCCTTTGTCCCTGCTCTGAACACTTCTCACCTTTGTACCCCTGGACCCTCTCTGTCACCTAATATCCAGTTCTAACCAGTATTTCTGACACTGAATCGATTTTGTCAACACTTCAAGATTAGTTATACGAAAACAGCTCTACTTAAAACAAGTTCTCTGAAAAATTTCTTTGAAGAACCCTCATATTTAGACATACTGAGGAAGCAAATAAGTTATTTAGTGCATCTCAAAAACAGACCTAAAGCAGGGAAACCTATGAGTTTGCTGGAGGATTTACAGATGCTGGGGAGCATTGTGCGTTGAGTGTTTATTACTTGTTTTTGAGCGTTCCTCCTGTCTTCCTTCTACATCATCTTCCTAAATGATCGTCTCCAGTCCTTGCATGTACATGCCTCTCAGACACTGAGAGTTCCACATTACAGCTCAGACTTCACCACTGAGTTCTAAATTCGTGTACCTAAACTCCTGGTAGACGCTCCCCTTGCGTGTCTCACAGGAACCTCAAATGTGGCATGTACACGCTGGAACCTTCAAATCTAAACATCCCTACAATCTTTCCACTATCAACCACCCAGTTGGTTTAAGTCCAAGACCTAGAAATTATCCTCAATGACTGTTTTTATTTCCTGTTGTCACCAAATCCACTACATCAGCAACTCGCATCAGATTTTTCCAGGTCTCTATCTCCATGATCACCCCCCTTACCTGGAATGCCATTCTATCTCAGCTGCTGCAATGGCTCCCCAACAAGCCCCCTCTGTCCCTGTTGATAATTCCTCCCATCAACCACCAGAATGACATTGTGGAAGGTAAATCATATTCTATAATGGCTCTATTTAAAATTCTGCCACAGACATTTGGTGCAGCATTAAAGACACCCCTTGGAATAACTACATCCCATCTAATAGATGAGTGTTTATTTCAAGTCCCAGCTCATTCAGTTCAAACTAAGCTTCCTGCTAATGCCCCAAACCCTGGGAGGTGCATGTGTTTTCTTAAGTACTTGGGTCCCTGCTACCCATGTGGGAGATTTGGTTGGACTTCTGTGTGCTCCAGCCTTTGTTGTTGGAGGCATTTGGGGAGTGAACCAGCAGGTAGAAGATCTCTTTTTTCCCTCTCCCTCTCCCTCTCCCTCTCCCTCTCCCTCTCCCTCTCCCTCTCCCTCTCCCTCTCCCTCTCCCCTCCTCCTTCCCCTTCCCCTCCCCCCTCCTTCTCTCCCTCCCTCTCTCTGTTCCCCTTCTACCTCCCTGCCTATGTCTCTCTGCCTTTCAAATACAATTCTTAAAATCTGACATTTGAATCTTCACCAGGACCCAGAGACCTGATCTGTTTCTCACCTTCCTCTCTAACCTCTAACTCCAGAGATGTCCTCCCTAAAGACCATGCTATTCTCTCTGCCTAGAATGTTCTCCAAACTCTTTGTATGACTGGTTCCTCTTACTTGTTAAGTCTCAAGTCAAAAGTCACTTTCTTAAATGGGCTGGTCCCTCTAATCCACATTTTGGTACCTTTGTTTTTACATTACTTTTCCTCATATGTACCTTTTTTACTTATCTCTTACCTTTTCTCTTTTTATGTCTTGTCTACATTGTTGTTCCAGGCCTAGGCATACAATGGGAGCACTATAAACATTTGTGAATAAATGAATGAATGGATTGGTTATAAATATATATTAATATGTATAGTTTGTTAAATATAATATCAATATACATATTTCAAACAATAGTAACAAAATGAGGGCCAGTACTTTGGCATGGCAGGTAAAGCCACCACCTGCAGTGCCAGCATCTCCCGTGGGCGCTGGTTCAAGTCCTGGCTGCTCTACTTCCAACCCAGCTCTCTGCTATGGCCTGGGAAGGCAGTAGAAGATGGCCCAGGTGCTTGGGCCCCTGCACCCCCTTGGGAGACCTGGAAGAAGCTCCCGGCTCCTGAATTTGGATCAGCACAGCTCTGGCCATTACAGTCATTTGGAGAGTGAACCAGTGGATGGAAGACCTCTCTCTTTCTCTCTCTCTCCCCCCCTCCCTCCTTCTCTCCCTCCCTCCCTCTTTCCCTCTTTTCCTCTCTCCCTCCCTCTCTGCCTCCCCATCTCTATGTAACCCTTTCAAATAAGTAAATTAATATTCTAAAAAGTAACAGAATATTTTAAAATGTAGATATTTGGTTATATATTAATGACTTAATTAAGCAAATATTCATTGAGTACTAAGTACAAGATAATATATCAAGAGAATTTTTTTTTCAACTAAATGTATATCCTGGGGGCGAACAGTCTCTCTCATGTAATTCTAGAGGTTGTGTAATTGGTACACCCCATAAGAAGGACATTAAGCAAGTTCTTCAAAAGTGATAGGTGCATATACCCATTAATCTAGCCACTGCATTTCTGCAAACTCATATAGATATATTTGCATGTGTACAAAATAATGTATATGTAAGGTTACCAAGGACACCATTCATTATTTTAGCAACTGTTAGAAACTACCCAAGGGCCGGCTTCGTGGCTCACTTGGCTAATCCTTTGCCTGTGGCACTGGCATCTCATATGGGCACTGAGTTCTAGTCCCAGCTGTTCCTCTTCCAGTCCAGCTCTCTGCTGTGGCCCAAGAAGGCAATGGAGGATGGCCCAAGTGCTTGGGCACCTGCACCTGCATGAGAGACCAGGAGGAAGCACCTGGCTCCTGGCTTCAGATTGGTGCAGTTCCGGCCGTAGTGGCCATTTGGGGGGGTGAACCAACGGAAGGAAGACCTTTCTCTCTGTCTCTCTCTCTCACTGTCTAACTCTATCTGTCAAACAGAAAAAACGGCTCTCTCACTGTCTAACTCTGTCAAACAGAAAAAACGACCCAAATATTCATATAAGGCTGCTATGATTTGGTTATTGTGTCCCATAAAGTTTCCTGTGCTGGAACTTGGCCTCCAGTGTCGGGGTATTGTAACTGTTGTGGGCAATAGGGCCCCCAGCTGAGCTCCAGCCCAGGTTCTTCCCGCTACATGTGAAAGAATTCAAAGTGGAGGCATAAAGCGGTACAGGAAAGCAGAGTTTATTTAAAGCAAAAGTACACACTGAAGAAATGAGTCAGACCAGCTCAAGAGAAAAGAGAATAAACAAAAAGCCAAAACATAAAAAGATTTAAAACACAACAGCCAAAAAAACCCTCAAAAAGTTTCCAACCATGCTTTTATACCATGGGAAGACACACGGGTTGGTGTCTGGAGTGTAACTCAATTGAGTATTCAAGGTGGAGTGGAGTTTGGGGCAGGGCTTAAGGAACACCCATTTCTGTGCCCTTTTCTGGAAATACAGGAATTTGTCATGGTATCAGGTAGATGATGGGAGGGCAAGTATTCCCCATGGTAATTTTATTATAATGACATTATAATGACCCAAAGGTCATTGCAGGGATATATCTTGCAGCCCTATTGGATATTTGCAGCTGGAAATAAGCTTGCAACATTGTGGAACTGCATGGATTAGGGTGGGGGTAGGGGCTACTTGGTGGTGCGCAGAAAACAGAACTGGAAGAGAGTTTGTGTTGTGCACACAAAAGGAGTTCAGTGGTGAAGACAGCTGTCTCCCCAGCCGGCCTGGCAGTCATACAGGAGAAGGCTGCAGCTGCCAGCAGGTCGCACTGTCACACAGCGTGGCTGGAACTGTCAAACAGGGCCTATACCACCACACAGGTCAAGCTGAGAAACCAAGGGTCATCTGCCCATGTCATAATCTTTAAGAGGGGAGTGCTAGTGGAAGGTAACTAGGTCTTTGAGAACTATTTCTTGCTAGATGCTTGTTAGTTGCTGTGAGAGTGGATTGTTATAAAAAGAGCAAGCTTGTCCCCTGAACCTTTCGTTTTCCGTCTCACAATGCCATCTCTCCCTTTTGCATACAGCAAGGTCTCTGTTTCTCTCCCATGTTATGCTACAGCCAGGTGACCCCTCCCCCCCACGGACATCAACCTCTATAATAGCAACAGAAAAAAGACCAAGAAAAAAAAGGTACTAGTTGATAAGACTGTAGTATATCTGTACAATGAAATCATATGCATCCACTTAACAGCAGGAGAATGATGAGAAATCTATGTAATAAATCAGGAAAGACCTTCAGTGATACATGAAACAAAAATTAGCAAGAGTAGTTACCTTTGAATCAGGAGGTAGGCATTTGGAGGCTGGGAGTGGGAAAGACACATTCATTATACCTTTCAGGTGTGTGCTATGGTTTGAATGTTGCCTCCCAGAGGCCATGTGGGCGAAATTTAACCTACAAAGTAACAGTGTGAAGAGGTGAGGCCTTTGATGCTGTCTGTCTCCACTACTCTGCTTCCAATCCAGTTGCCAGCTACTGTGCCTGGGAAGGCAGCAGTAGATGACAGCCCAACACATTTAGCAGCAAGATTCCATTCTGATACATAATAGTTACACACATGATATAGATGTGGAATATAAATAATAATATATGCCTTAAATAAAATGTTAAAAATAATAAATAATAAGTCTTTATGGCGAAGAAAGTTAATACCTCTCAAAATAACCTGCAGGATTTAGCTTCCTGGCCAGAAAATGGGCTGGGCTTGTTTAATTGTGGACTTTGTTTTATAATAATGGTTTATCTATTGTAAATGCAAAGCTTTCTGAGTCAAATAATTACTTTAGAGGAAATAGTTAACAATTTTTTTTCTTGGTCAACAATAAAATTGATTTATTTATATAGAACTAGATTCTATATAGTGAATAAATATTTGTATTACTTACATGCTTATGTATTTATTATAACCAATTTTCTCAGAGATTTTTCTATTTTTATTACTGAGATATTCAAACTTTTTCAAATCTTTATAAGTCTCTAACAAAATTTCACTGTTTGAGCAATGGAATAATCATAGGATTTTAATGATGCTATACTAAGATTATTCTTAAACAAGCCCAGTATAATGAATAGTTAATTCATGAGTGCTGTGGACTGCATTGTGTCCCCTTCAAATTCATCCTGGCCCAGCCTCAGCCATTGTGGCCAGTGACCCAGTGGATGGAAGATCTCTCTCTCTCTCTCTCTCTCCTCTCTCCTCTCTCCTCTCTTCTCATCTCTTATCTCTTATCTCTTATCTTTCTCTCTAATTCTCTCTATGTAACTAAGAAGTAAATAAACCTTAAAAGAAGAAGGGGACTGGTGCTGTGGCATAGCACGTAGAGCCACTGCCTGCAGTGCCGGCATCTCATATGGGTGCCGGTTCAAGTCCCAGCTGCTCCACTTCCGATCCAGCTCTCTGCTATGGCCTGGGAAAGCAGTGGAGGATGACCCAAGTCCTTGGGCCCCTGCACCCACATGGGAGACCTGGAGGAAGCTCTTGGCTCCTGGCTTCGGATCTGTTCAGCTCCGGCTGTTGCAGCCATCTGGGGAGTGAACCAGCAGATATAAGACCTCTCTCTCTCTCTCTCTCTCTCTGCTTATCCTTCTCTCTGTGTGTGTAACTGTGACTTTCAAGCAAAATAAATAAAAATATTTTTAAAAAAAGAAGACAGCCGTCTACAAGACAGGAGGAGACCCTACCCAGAAGCTAAATTGACCAACACATTGATCTTGCACTTCCAAACCTTCAGAACTCTGAGAAAGTAGGTTTCTGTTGTCTCTGCTGCCATGTCTGGAATTTTGTTATGGCCCTCAGAGTAGACTAATAACAGTGAATAAACAAAAAGTCCATATCCTTCAACTCTATTTTGTTCCTATTTCATGCTTTTCCTCAAGCTATCTTTAACCAATTCTCATCAATTAATTTTCCTTTCCATTGCTCTATTCTAGTTTAATAAGCCACATCATTAATAGAAGGAAAAGGAGAGCAAAGAATATAGATCATCTACATGCCAAGCAAGCACCTTATTCAATGCTAACTTTTAATTATTCACAGAGCTCAAGTGAGAACGATACATTCTTTATGAAAGCTAAATCTAGATGGAAAGAGATTCCTTGATTTAGTCCCTTTTCTGTCCAACTAAACAAAGGTTGCAGAGACAATTTTCACAGCATGAAGGCAAAGAGTTCATGATTTGCCTTTAGAGAGACCGGGGTGTATTGGTTTTGGAAAACCCACTTAGACATTCTGAACTTGAGTTTCTTCTATTGTAAAGGGATAATAATATCTGCCTCACAAGGCATCTGGAGAATTGAGATATCAAACAACACTCCATAAAAGCCTGCTGTGATTACCAAGAAAAAGAAATAGAATTTAGCTCAGAGGAACTATGGTGTTTGAATCGATTAGCAAAAAACCGGGCTGCATGCAAACTTGACTGTCTCTGAGAACAGCAGACTAAAGTATGTACCACACATAGAAATACAGTCTGAAAAACTGAAACTGATGGCTGTCTGTATTTTTTTAGTGGGTGAGGAACCACAAGAAGCCTCCACTCCATTTGCAGGAGTATCAGTGCCTCCTCATTTCTAGAGCTACCTGTGGCTTTAGTTTGTTACCAAACACCCAGCTCTGCCTGTGGGGCTACGGTTTCTCAACACTCCCAAGGGATTGCTAACACTAGAGTCCAGCTCATCATTCAAGGTTTATTAACAAAAATGAAACTTTTTTGTTTGTGTGATAAGAATAATTTTTTAATAAATATAAATTTCAAAAGTAAAAACAATGAAACTTTGAGCCTTTTAATTTTTTTGAGCCTTTTAATTTTTAAAATCATTCCTTTAATTAATCGCATTTTCATGACTACAATAGAATTTCATCTTTATGGCCAAAAATAAGTCAGAAATCACAGGGGAAAAAACTGACCCCAGCTCAGAACCTCTGCTGATTAGAAAGTGCTAAGAAGTTATTTCTTCCTTTGAGAAAGAAATTCAAATATCCAAAACAAGCTAACTAAACCTAACTTCAAGAGAAAGGAAATCAAAGACTTTTGTACCTTGTCGTTTGGCATTCATTACTAGGCCTAATGGAAGCAAACTTAAAATGAGTCATTTCTGTGTATCTTTTTTTTTTTTTTTTTTTGACAGGCAGAGTGGACAGTGAGAGAGAGAAAGAGAAAGGTCTTCCTTTGCCATTGGTTCACCCTCCAATGGCTGCCGCGGCCGGCGCACCGCGCTCATCCAAAGCAAGGAGCCAGGTGCTTCTCCTGGTCTCCCATGGGGTGCAGGGCCCAAGCACTTGGGCCATCCTCCACTGCACTCCCGGGCCATAGCAGAGAGCTGGCCTGGAAGAGGGGCAACCGGGACAGAATCCGGTGCCCTGACTGGGACTAGAACTGGGTGTGCTGGCGCCGCAAGGCAGAGGATTAGCCTAGTGAGCTGCAGCGCCAGTCATCTCTGTGTGTCTTCAAGTCCACCTGTGATATGTCCTCTCCTGCACTGCTGCAGGTCTCACCCATGACTGCCGCAATGCTACTCAGAGTGTCAGTGTACATCACCCATGACTGCCACAATGCTACTCAGAGTGTCACAGTGTACAGATGAAACTACCAATGAGTAACTTAACATCTGCCAAATGGAGTCAGAACCATGAAATAAAACATTTTGTCACTGAATGAGGAAGGAGATCTTTTCACATGCTCTACTTTCACAAACATTTCTTAGAATAACTTAGAAAACTTTTGATATTCACTAAGTTTTAGAATGAATGTTCCATGTGTTAATATGGAAGGAACAATTGTCAGCTTTAAACACACAGGGCAGAAATAGAATTTTACATCAAATGATATTAATTTATATCTCCTTTACTCTTACCTGAATTTAAAAATTAACTGCATGAGTAAATAATCTAAATAAATAAATATGAATAACTCTAGTTAGCTAATTTCAACTTTCCATAGTAAGTCTTTCATATCACCTCTAAAATTTTCTTTATTTTCTGTGCATGAAACTTGCATATCATCATAGATCACAAAACACATTTCTAGGAAATCTCCTTTAACCAATTAAGGTATTCATTGAGAAATAAAGAATACTTAGAAATTTAACAGTGACACAGAAGCCCTTAAGATAAAATTCTCAGTTCTTTTATTCTCACAAAGAGGGCCTTTTTATTAGCACTGTATCCTCAAGATTTTCTCCATTGGGGGGAAAAATGTTTTATAACAAAGCAAAACAATGGACAATAGAAACAAAAGATACACCTTTAAACAACAGAGAGAAAAAAAAACTCAGGAGGAACAGAACACATTGAGATTTTTACAGCAGGCAGAGAAGCACTTCTGATCCCTTTCCCATGAGAGAAAAGACTTCTAAATTCTTGGAACGCAGCTGGGATTAGTAAAGTGGACAGACCATTGATAGTCCAGCTCCTTGGCCCCACATGTATACTGCTTTCAGCATCCCAGACATGCCTTTGTTGCCGGGGGTGGGGGGTGGGGGGGGGGCGGGACACTCCGTGTGTGTTTCAGTGGCAGAGTTCCCAGAGAATTCCTTTGGGGTCAGGTGGCCTTCTGGGAGGAGTGGCTAAAACAACAAGTGCCATTTTCTCTTCACAGCCTTCACTTTTACCTAAGGTTTCCTCTGATACTTTCTTTTCTCTATCAGTTAAGAAATTTTATTTATTTGAAAGGCAGAGTTACAGAGAGGTAGAGACCGAGAGATTTGGCTATCAATTTGGCGTCTGAATTGGTTGTGTGAGTGAGAGAGAGAGAGAGAAGAAACAGAAGAAACTATCAGAGGAAAACCTTAGGTAAAGTGAAGGTTGTGGGGAGAAAACGCACAGCCCCAGACCCTCGAAATTCTTAAATCTGGGGCCAGCGCTGTGGTGCAGCAGGTTAAAGCCCTAGCCTGCAATGCCAGCATCCCATATGGGCACTAGGTTGAGTCCTGTCTGCTCCACTTTTGCTCCAGCTCCTTGCTAATGCACCTGGGAAAGCATTAGAAGATGGCCCAAGGGCTTGGGCCCCTGCACCCACGTGGGAGACCCAGAAGAAGCTCCTGGCTCCTGGCTTCGGCCTGGCCCAGCCCCAGATATTGCAGCCACTTGGGGAGTAAACCAGAAAATGGAAGGCCTCTCTCTGCCTCTACCTCTCTCTCTAACTCTGCCTTTCAAATACATAAAATAAAATAAATGTGTAAATCTATATCGTTATTAAACTACAGAAAGGTTAATTGTAAAATTTTTTACATTACAGTTGTTGTTCAGAGTATTATTGTGGGAGAAGAATTATAATCCTTCAAAAGCTGTATCTCTTTAACCAGCCACTGTCAACAACTCTAAGGCTATTCTATCCTGTATAGTAGCCAGCGGCAACTAAAATTTAAATAAAATACAATGAAAATTTGGCTCATCAGTTGCACTGGTTGTATGTCAAGTGCTGAACAGTCTCATGGGACTGGTGGCTGTCATACTGTACAGGGCAGATATAGTCCATGTCTGTTATCTCAGAGCGTTCTCTTGAGCCTTGCTGCTTATAGGACAAAGCACCAAAAAAGGAGGAAACCGGTGCCTGAGCAGTGGGATAGAGGGGAGGTAAGTTCAATGACTGTATTTCATCACTGTGTTGATACGCTGTATTTTTACCTGTTTAATCTCATAATTTGGGAAGCAACAAATGGCTTTCTCACTCTGAGTCTGAAAGAAGCCCTACTTGTCTTCCACAGAGCTGAGCTCAGCTCTGTCAGAACAACTGAATTATAATGCCTTGCTCTCACATGGAAGATGGAGTCCAAGCAGATTCCAATAGACAGAATGTTCAGTGACTTTATTTTAACGTATTTGAAAATCAGTGGGACACACAGAGAGAGCACTCCCATCTGCCAGTCCATTCCCTAAATGCTGGGCTGAGTCTGAAGCTGGGAGCCAGGAACTGAATCCAGGTCTTTTACAGGGGTGGCAGGCACCGGTTACTTGAGCCCTCACTGCTGCTTCCCAGGATCTGCCTCAGCGGGAAGCTGGAGTTAGGAACTGGACCCAGAAGTCAAACCCAGGTACTCCAATGTGAGACATAGGCATCTTAACCAGCACCTTAACTGGTAGGCCAATTGCCTATCCCTGTTCAGTGATTTTCCATAACTGATTCTGAACTGTGAAGGCATGAAAAGCTAGTTAGAACAGGAAGATATGGAGAAGTAAAAATGGAAAATAGGAAGATATTTTAATTTTACATTTTGACACTCTCTGAAACCTCTATGGATCTTCTAAGAAAAGACATCAATAAACTATGACTCCTCAAAGATCTCTGTATGACAAATAAAGGATCATTTTTTAAAAGGCTGCTCTGCAGGCTCAAATTGGCAGAACAATTTTGGAAAAGAAAGAAGGAATAAAAATATGCTTCTGTTGAAGCCTTTAGGATCTAGAGGAGATGAATCTGTATGCACTAAAACACAGCATAGAGAAAATCCACCTGTTTTAGACGAATTGACATAGAATTTGTAATCGTTTTGTAAAGAATGATTTGGAGCTGGGCTAGAAGATTGCGCTTATTTTCATTCTGCTTCCAGATAAACTAGAGATGTGTATTTTCATTACAAAAGTATTCCTTGAATTAAAAAAATAACTCATCAGTTTATGTAAATAATAAATTCCCCCTAAGAGCTTATATTTGTGTACATGTCTGTGGGTATGTTTTTATAGGTGAATGAAGGCAAACTTCAGTGGAAGTCTGTATTTATTGGCAATTGCTCAAGCCTATGTCACTTCACACACAGAAAAGATTAAGCTGCAAAGAAAAAAAACTACAGAGTCATAATTGCTGATTGGCTTTAACTAAGAGAAGAAAATTCCCAAGAGAATATGTGAGAATCAGTCATAGAAACCTTGGGAAAAGTCATGGGAGAAAAAAAAGTGCATGTAAGGAGAGAAATCGTGAAAAAGAAAAATGGACATAAGAGAAATCCACATTTCACCCCTATCCCCGGCCTCTGGCACAGAAGAAACTAATTAGTTGTTATTCACTGGAAACAGTACTTTAGGAATTTTAGCTATCCTAACTGTTAATTTCTGTCAATAATTTGATTTTACTAATCACCGTTGTTAATTTTGTAAAAATGTGCTTTCTTGCAATATACTTATTTCAAAATTATTCTCTCCTTCCATGACATCTTCATGGATCTCTAAATATACAAATCTCACCTTGAAGAGAAGCTGCTGTACACACAGGAGACCAAGTGGGAAATTCCTTCGCCACTGTCTAGGTTCTCTCAACCCACTGCCCCTAGGGAACTGACTCCTCCCTATTGCTCTCGGGATCTTTAGTACTGGATTCTCCCACGTCAGGAAGTGGACAGACACCACACACTCTTTCACTGCCTGAATATACACTGGCCACCAATTCGTTCTGACATTGTATTTATTCCTGCTGGAGAAAATCAGAGAACAGCTGGGTAAAATACTTCAGGCAGATGCTTTGCTCATGAGTAATATATCGAGCACAAAATTCAGAGCTGGCTGGTTTCACTGATTTTTGACTTCCTGATGTAGACAATGTGTGTAAACGGATAGGTCTGATTTTCCTGAAGATACAAGACGTGCTGAGACATCCCTATATTCTTAACATTGTTTCAAAAGAAAAAAGTAAGGAGGGAATGGCTGAGAGGGAATAAGAATGGAAACAAGAAAGGCAGGCAAACAAAACTGATCTTGTATCTGTACGTTTTTTAGTGAAGAAAGCTTAGTGCCATTCAAGTGCAGGGTATTTGTAAGGATGAACCACCAAGTGTATGAATGTGGCAGTCTTGCCACCTAAGAAACTATCTTGGCCACCTGGCTTGCCAGGGGTCTGCTCACTTGAAATCAAAACAGGCATAGCTAATCTACTCTCCCAGCAACCACACAGCAGGTGGCATAGCTATAGGGTTATTATTCCCTCCAGCCAGGCATAAAGACATGGGCCAGCTATACAAGGAGGTTTGTTTAATGGTTACAATTGGAGCCCACGTAACCAAGACCCGCAGGGAATCAAAAGAGAGTATTCTTTACAGTATGTGGAGGTAGTGCCTTCTGGGAGCAGAAGGCTAGGCAGATTTTCCAAACTCTCCTTTAAGAGCAATTTCTTTCAAAGGAAGAACTCAAAGTTTACTCGCGTATCTGCACACATAATAAGCACACTCGTTATTTCCTTCTGAGAGACCTTATTGGCAAGAAGATATTTGAGCAGAGCAAACTTCCCAGCTCTCCTTTTGTGTGCGTTGCATCCTGGGGAAGTGACTGCCTAGTGCAGGGATTGTAGGTGATCCCTGCATGTGCATTCAGAACCTTCAGGTGAGAAGACAGGGTTCACTGGTCCTCTGTGGAATCTATCCTGCCCCCACACTTCTTACGCCATCTATCAAAATCTTGCCAAAGGGGAACTTCTGATGAGGGTGAAATTACAGGCAATTGGCAGCCATCAACAGCTCTTAAAATGCTGCAGCCTTGGGGCCAGCGCTGCGGAGTAGCAGTAAAGCTGCCACCTGCAGTGCCAGCATCCCATACGGGCACCTGTTTGAGTTCCGGTTGCACCACTTCTGGTCCAGCTCTCTGCTCTGGCCTGGGAAAGCAGTAGAAGATGACCCAAGTGCTTGAGTCAGGAAACCCCAGTTCATCTTTTACAACATTTCTTGATAGTAAAGCCCAATGTCAAACTCCACTCATATGGAATCAGGGTTAGTTTCTAACATCTGGAAAACAAATGACAAGAAATAGCAATAAACTCCCATATATGAGCTGACTCTATTCTGAAAAGGAATCTTACTCTTCATCAGAAGTGAGGGAAGAGGCTGCAGCATTTTCTTTTTAAAAGATTTATTTATTTATTTGAAAGTCAGCATTAGAGAGAGAGAGAGAAGGAGAGGCAGAGACCCATGTGGGAGACCTGGAAGAAGCTCCTGGCTCCTGGATTCAGATTGGCACAGTTCTGGCCGTTGAGGCCAATTGGGGAGTGAACCAGTGGATGGAAGACCTCTCTCTCTCTCTCTCTCTCTCTCTCTCTCTCTCTCTGCCTCTCCTTCTCTCTCTCTCTCTAATGCTGACTTTCAAATAAATAAATAAATCTTTTAAAAAGAAAATGCTGCAGCCTCTTCCCTCACTTCTGATGAAGAGTAAGATTCCTTTTCAGAATAGAGTCAGCTCATATATGGGAGTTTATTGCTATTTCTTGTCATTTGTTTTCCAGATGTTAGAAACTAACCCTGATTCCATATGAGTGGAGTTTGACATTGGGCTTTACTATCAAGAAATGTTGTAAAAGATGAACTGGGGTTTCCTGACTGTACCAGGTTCATGGGGTTGGGTAGGTGTAGGGTAGGGGAGAGAGAAGTCCTTTACTTTTCTGAAATAGTAAAACACTGCCTAAGCCTTATATTAGTTTTAAAAGTCTTTCACGGGGCCAGCATTGTGGTACAGCAGGTTAAAGCCTCGGCCTGCAGTGCATTCTATATGGGTGCTGGTTCTCGTCCTGGCTGCTCCTCTTCCAGTCCAGCTCTCTGCTGTGGCCTGGGAAAACAGTAGAAGATGGCCCAAGTCTTTGGGCGCCTGCACCCACATGGGAGACCCATAAGAGGCTCCTGGCTCCTGGCTTCAGATAAGCCCAGCTCTAGCCGTTGTGGCTATCTGGGGAGTAAACCAGCAGATGGAAGACCTTTCTCTCTCTGTCTCTATCTCTCTCTCTAACTCTCTTTCAAAAAAATGCAAATAAATCTTTTTTAAAAAAAGTCTATTGACACATACTATTTTCTAATTTAAGTATTCTAAATTCCATTATTAGAATTATTATTTTATAGCAAAAAGGATATTTTATTTTAAAACCTATATAGAAACATGTGACTTCATTGCATTTTAAAATTTTGATGATATGTTACACTAACACCGTTTTTTATATGAGTATATTTCTGCCAGTGAAACAGACAGGAAACAAACAAGTTATCAATTATTCATTGAACTTTACTAATCATGTAAGATAGGAACTGCAGTTTTCTTAAAGTGCTTTTTAGATGATTCCTAGAAACTTACATGGATTTTAAATTTTTGCCCTTTTTTTTTTAAATAGCACATACATTTTCTAGTTAAAAAATGGACAGACATGTACGTCATCTCTGAACACAGAGACCGCAATATCATCAGTCCAAAAGAGAATAAAGTTGCTGGCACCATAAAGAAAGCCATCCGACACCAAGAGCTGGGAGTGGCAACTTGGATCTCAGTGGAACCCCTTTATCCATGGTGGCACGGCGATCAAATTTATTCAGACTGGGAATCTGGTTGTGTGGGAAGGACTGAAAACAGTGGCCAGAAAAACAGCAGTGACCATGGAGCCAGATCCCTTATCTTGGTCAGGTTCCACTGGGCTTTTGCATCTATAGCACAGTGATGCAGTCTTGAATAAGGTGGAATTACACATGTGAACAGGCCCGTGCTATAGCAAAGGATAGACAAACCAGAAAGCACCTTCAAAAAAAGCATCTCTCTTCTTTTGCATTTTACATGGAAGATGCAACATGTCTTTTGTTTTAGGTAGATTGTTATTTATTTTTAATTGCTATTACTATAGAGAGAACAGATTTGGTGTATAATTCTAAGGTAATCCTCCTTCCCTCAATCCCCCCTCCCTCCTTTCTTTTTTCCCTTTAATCTTTGCAATAGCATCATTTCAATTTTCTCTATAATCACAGGCTTCATTTGTTAATTTTCTTGCATAGATTTATAGGAAACCTGTTGTATGAGAGGATACTAGCAGCAGGGTTCCCTGGAGGCAGTCCCAAGAGGTAGGCTCTGGTCCTTCTCCTTGTACTGGGCCTGGGTGGAGTCATGTGCAACCCCAGCTCCCCTGCTCTCACACTGTTCCCAAAAAGTACTGTACACCAGGCTTGCACAGACCCCTTACAAACCCCTCCTCCTTGGCATACCACTTGTGGAATGTTTTCTAATGGAAAACAGCTGGGGGAGAATGAGAGCGAGTAAACAACGAAATCATCTATTACATTTCAGTCTTGTTTTGGTAAAATTATAAATTAATGACACATAGACACACTCTCTGTCTAAACAATTTGTTTTCTGGAAATTTTTATGTCCTTTGTAAACATCTGGGACCTAACTCTATTATGTAAACACTAGAAAGGTTTTCTGTTGGCGTGTTAGTCTCTCCCTAAGATCCTTGTGTACTTTGTAGGTTGACATATGGAAGGAGAAAAATTGTGATTTAATAAAAAGTAATACATAATGTCATTTTGCCCACTTAATCATCTTTTCAAATGAATAAATCATTATTATGCACTTGGTAGAAGCCAAATAATGCCAAAGTGCTATTTATTTAGAACCTGGTATATGATACATACACACATACTTTGTTTATCCTCACACAACAAAGGTACATGGTGGGAACTTAATTGTAATTTCAGTCATAAATATCCATGTTAGTAACATCAAACTCAGATATTACATTTTTAAAAGATTTTATTTATTTATTTATTTGAAAGGCAGAGTTGCCATCAGATAAAAGGAGAGAAAAAAAATCCTCTACCCACTAGCTCATTCCCCAAATTGGCCACAATGGCCGGGGCTAGGCCAAGGTGAAGCCAGGAGCCAAGAGCTTCCTCCGGGTCTCCCACGCAGGTGCAGGGGCCCAAGCACTTTGGCCATCCTCCAATGCCTTCCCAGGCCATAAGCAGAGAGGTGGATTGGAAGACAAGCAGCCAGGACATGTGCCAGAATCCATATGGGATGCTGGCACCACAGGTGACAGTCCCCAGATATTGCATTCTTGAAGTTTGAGCACCTTGGTATTCTTACCACCTCTCCAATTTTTCTCCGTGCTTTGTAATATTCAGGACTCTAAAAATAAAGTCCTTTTTTTGCCCTAAGAATGTTTAAGATAAGTTTATGAATATAAAAAATATACATTTTATCAAGTGCTTTTGTCTACATGTTACATTAAATATACAGAACTTGTGAAAAAACTATATATATATATATATATATATATATATATATATGGTTCAATAAATGTTAGTACATTGGCATTGCTGTCCTAATTATGTAAGTGGACAGAAAGAGACATCCTTTCCCATTGTTCAAATTAATGGAGGAGAACAGACAGACTAATAAAACAAAATTGGATAGTAGAGCTACAAAATAAATGGGATGTTACTTTCATTTGACTGTCTTCATCGACAAAATAACAAAATCTTGACTTAAAGGATCAGGAACAGAATCTTGAGTCCCCTTTTTGCCAGAACATTTCTTTATAACCTTGCCATCCTGTTGTCAAAGATCATTCAGCAACATGAAAATTGTTCTCTCATATTTCTCTTCTGAAGTAAGGTGACTACTCAGTATTCTAACACCATTTTGGCTTCACCTCACTCCAACAGTGAAAATGCTCATGTGAAAAGCACCAGTAAGGTCCAAATGACCCATCTGCCATCAATTTGACCTCTCATCCACTGTTAGCATAAGCCAGGGGTGGGGAACATCCAGCCCACAGGCTAAAGTCATTTGGTTTGGCTCTGCCAAGGCAACTGCAGGCAGGACTTGAAATTCAGTAAATCTAATTTTGGGGGGCCAGTGTTGTGGCATAGTGGGTTAGGCCACCGTCTGCAGCACGGGCAGCCCATATGGAAGCTGGTTCATTTCCTGGCTGTTCCACTTCAGATCCTGCTCCCTGCTGGTGTGCCTGGGAAGGAAGTGGAGGATGGTCCAGGTGCTTGGGCCCCCGCAACCACATCAGAGACCTGGAAGAGGCTCCTGGCTCCTGACTTTGGCCTGGCCCAGCCCTGGCAGTTGTGGCCATTTGGGGAGTGAACCAGCAGGTGGAGGATCTCTCTCGTTTTCTCTTTATCTCTCTCTCTCTCTTTCAAATAAATAAATAAATCTTTTTTAAAAATCTGATTTTTACATTGATAATTTTGTAAGGCCTGTGAGTGATGTTATACATATTCAAATTGCCCTTGGTAGACAAAAGGTTCTCTACCTCTGGCATAAGCAATCAGGCTCAATGGTCAAACATTGTCCTCTGTTTCTATGATGTCACTCGGAAGCAGTTTTCCTCCGTCATCACAAGCCAGCTTCTTGGTCTCCTTTGCTGACTCCTATTCTGTCTAGAGATCTCACAGGGCTTTGCTTTAGGGGTCTCTTTCTGCCATCCATCCTCACTGAAGTCAGCCTCATTCAATACAGTGAGGTTAAGTACACATGGATCTCTCCAGGGCCCATCTTATATATAGCAGAGAGCTGGATCAGAAGAGGAGCAGCCAGGACTAGAACCGGCGCCTATATGGGATGCCGGTGTTCCAGGCCAGGGCTTTAACCTGCTGCACAACAGTGCTTTCCCTACTTTTAGAACTTTTTAAAAATGTAACTGATAAAAGTATACATACTCCGGTGCCAGTATTGTTGCATAGAGGGTAAAGCTACTGCCTGCAGAGCCAGCATCCCATATGGGCACTGGTTCATGTCCTGGTTGCTCCACTTCCAAACCAGCTCTCTGCTAAAGAGCCTGGGAAAGCAGCAGCAGATGACTCAAGTTGGGCCCCTGCACCAAGTGGGAGACCAGGATGAAGCTCCTGGCTCCTGGCTTCTGCCTGGCCGAGCCCTGGTTGATGTGGCCATTTGGGGAGTGGATGAAAGATATCTCTCTCTCTTGCTCTCTCTCCCTCTGACTTTCAAATAAATAAACAAATCATGTTTTAAAAGTATAAATGCTCAAGAAAATAAAAATATTAAAAGGAAAAGTTAATGATTAAGTCTTATTTGCCAGACATTAACATATTTGGTGTTTTGTATTTCCTAATGGTCTTTTTCTATTAATACATTTGTCTATTTTTAACTGGTGTGATCATTTGCTGTAGCATAATATATGCTATTTTTCATTTAACATAGAAAAATGCTAAATGAAACAACTTTTTACTGTTAATATCAATCTTACCATATGAATAGATTGTGATTTATTTAGCCATGTTGTTAATGTGTATGTGTAAAATATCTTACTGACATAATATGCAGTTTACATAAAGGATTTCAAAATGTGTCTAACATTTAATAACCAAGTACTTCAGACACCCTTGGTTAAATGTTACACAGAAACAGATCCATTTAAAACAAACAGCATATTGTTGATTTCACTGGTAAGCTTAAGGTAAGTCTAGGCAGTAAAGCGCAGTTTTATAGGGATGGGTGTTACGGCACAGGGGACTAAGCTGCCTCTTGGGACACCTGTGTTCTATATGGGAGTGGCTGGGATGAGCCTACTTCTGCTTCAGACGCAGCTTTCTGCTAACACACACCCTAAGGCAGCAGGTGATGGCTTCCGTACTTGGGTCACTGCCACCCACGTGTGAGATAGATAGGAAGTTCCTTGCTCTTGGCTTTGGCCTGTTCCACCTAACTGTTGTCTGTTTTGGGCATTTAGGGAGTGAACCAGCAAAAAGAAGACTCTCTCTCTCTCTCTCTCTTTCCCTCTCTCTCTCTCTCTTTCCCTCTCTCTCTCCCACCAGCCCCCCCAAAGTTTTGTCTTTTAAATAAAATAAACTTCCAAAATATGTAAACATTTTATCATTAGCAATTAGTACAGTAGTAAATATATAAGAAATTCTGAAATTATCCTGAAATCTAATTGTAACCTAGAGTTGATCACCTCTTTCAGCAACTGTCCTTTTAAAAAGAAAGATTCTTAATTAAAAAAAAAAAAAACCGCAAATGTGTTCAGTTTCACTTTTTCTTTGTCCTTTCTTTGCACATATTCTGGCTGACTTTCCGAAATATGAACAGGAAGAGAAATGAATACCAATAGGAAGGGACAATCAGTGCCTGAAAAATATTGCATAGGCAAAATTAACGCAGGGCTTCTGCAGTGAGGAGGGAAGGAGAAAGAGCCCCAGTTGTAGGAGGTAGAGTGCTGGAAGGCCGGGGGCACAGGCACAGAAAGCAATGTGCTGGTTTGGGTGCACAGCAGTCGAGGACACAGAGCTTCCTGTGTTAGAAGCTCTTGGTGCAGTTAAATTCAAAGAAAAAAGGAAGTAGGGCTGTCTTGTTGACTGTCTTCCATACCGCACACTGCCGAAGAAACCAATTAAACCGTGAATGCAAAAACAATAACCAAATAACTTAGGAACTATTTCTGGATTGTAATAACTTCATAGAAAGTTTAAGTTCACACTCTGCTTATTCACTTTTCATTTCAGTTTTGGCCCTAGATCTTTACTTCCTAATATATCCCCTGAGAGATTTGAACATGTTTTATATGTTTGCCTTCGGTTCTTTAAGTGACTTACCACTGAGCGATTTAATAAGATAAGAGTTTCCTTCAAAAAATAAAGATGAGGACACATGTAAATATTTTGATTCTTGCCACTTCTAAAAGACAGCTTTCTTACAAAGTATTCCCTTAGAATTGTTACTTTAGTCCCCTCAGCCTTTTTAAAATTTGTCTCAACTCCATTGGTATTGCAAAACTAAAACATGCATAAAGATGACATAAATTTTAATTTTATGTTAATTATTCAAATATATTAATTTTTAAAAGATTTATTAATTTATTTGAAAGGCAGAGTTACAGAGAGAGGCAGAGAGAGAGAGAGAGAGGTCTTCCATCCACTGGGTCACTGGCCACAATGGCTGAGGCTGGGCCAGGATGAATTTGAACGGGAGAGGGTAAAGCTACTGCGTGCAGAGCCAGCATCCCATATGGGCACTGGTTCATGTCCTGGCTGCTCCACTTCCAAACTTCTCTCTCCCTACTTCTTCCCTCACCTCATGATCCTTCCCTTAGTACAGGCTTTGCCAGTGCCTCACCAGACAGGTGAACCAGTGGAGTCCACCTGACCTTAGATTATGAACCTCTAGAACTGAGAGCCAAAGTAAACTTTGCTTCCTTCATGAGTAACTTGTCTTAGGGAAACAGTTGTGGGAACAAAAATTGGCTAGTATGCCACCATCCTGGGTTTGAAAGAAACCCAATATATTCCCCACAGGTTCTCACTTGCGAGAAAAAAAAAAAAGGTGTCAATGAGAAAGAAACTTCTGTGAAATGCTACACTGAAAAGGTCTGCTCAAGCCCTGTGTGGTCAGATACGTTGATGTGACATTACTGAGAGTATGAACTTTAATGAAATGACCACGTACCAATGTCTGTTATTCTAACATAAACTCACAACACGAAATTCTTCAGGTGATGATAATGTGGCATCTGACTACATTTTGTCCTTCCTAAAAAGTGACAAGATGTTAAACAGTTATCCCTAGCAAGAGGTTGGAAAAGTATGTATAAAATGTGCATTTTCTAGTATTTTAAATGTTTATATGAAGTAGAGAAAACTTTTCAGAATAGGACACTGATTATCCCCTGTATATACTCGTATTGTAAATTCAAGAGTAAGTTTCGCAATGGGTACCTGTTGTCATACCAAAGTGAGGGGTTTCTCTGCCTGAGTCATCAGTCGGATGATGCTGATAGAGAGGCATGTTGTGATAGGGGCTTTAAAACTAAACCACCTACCACAAGAAGGGAAGGAAGGGAGGGAGGGAGGGAGGGAGGGAGGGAGGGAGGGAGGGAAGCCTTCTAAGAAGAAATAAGAGTTTATAGAACCAGAAAGAATTTCTGATAAAAGAGCCTTTCCAAAGGACCTTAGAATAGGGGAGGGACAGCAGAATTTCCAGGAATATGCCAGTATAGCAGTGGAGTTCACAGAGTAATAGACACAATGGGAATATTCGAGTGCAATTAGCAGACGTCCCTCATCTCCTGTACAGAGGAGGGAAATGAAACTAGTAAAAGTTGTCAAGTTATATGACTAGTCAGTGGCAGCTTGAGGAAGTGGCTGTGAAAACTGCAGTTCTGAAACCATAAAGGGGTCAATGCAGGCTAAAATGTTTACATTTGTTCTGCTCCAGATCATGACAATTCACCTGAACCTAGATTCTCAAAAACCAAGGGGTAGGACCAGTGTTGTGGGGCGGGGGTTAGGCTGGAAGGTTGTTTCATTTCCTATTCTCCCTGCTAATGTGCCTGAGAAAGCAGTGGAAGATGATCAAGTAGTTGGAGCCCTGCCACCTATGTGGAAGACCTGGATGGAGTTCCAGGTTCCGGGCTTCAGCCTGGCTCAGCCCCAGTTTTTGTGGCCATTTGGGGAGAGAACCAGTGGATGGAAGATCATCTATCTATCTATCTATCTATCTGAGTACTTCTGCCTTACAAATAAATAAGTAAATGCTATTGGTCATGAGGAGAGCATCATGAAGCTGGAGATGCACCTGTCATCAATCACTGTGCATCCTGGTATTCTTAGGTGTCCTCACTTTATGCTCACCTGTGCCTGACTCCAGGCTGTTATAAAAGGGAAGCTCCTTTTGTGTCAGGCATTTCACATCACAGGCTCACTCAATATCCATGGTTACCATTTTGCAAACGATAATAACAGTAGCTGTTAACACTGAACAGTTATTCAGGTCAGGCAGGTTTTATAAGAAAGATGCATGCATGTTCTCATTTAATCCACACAATAGCCCTATGAAATAGGATAATAGTATTATTCTCACTTTACATATGGGGAAAATGAGACAACAGCTGGGGCTGGCACTGTGGCTTAGCAGGTAAAAGCTGCCACCTGCAGTGCCAGCATCCCATATGGGCGCCAGTTCAAATCCTGGCTGCTCTACTTCCTATCCAACTCCCTGATATATGGCCTGGGAAAGCAGTAGAAGATGGCCCAAGACCTTGGGACCCTGCTCACATGTGGGAGACCTGGAAGAAGCACCTGGCTCCTGGCTTCAGATCGGCACAGCTTCAGCCATTGCAGCCAGTAGGGGAGTGAACTGGTGCATTAAGGACCTCTCTCTTTCTCTTCTCTCCTTCTCTCTCTGTGTAACTCTTTCAAATAAATAAATAAATTTTTAAAAAACAAAAATTCAATAGCTACAAAATGTTGGAGTTAAAGGGCCAGCACTGTAGTATAGTATATACACTAAGCCTCCGCCTGTGGTGCTGGCATCCCATATGGTCACTGGTTCTCTCCTATGGCTTGTGAAAGCAGTAGTAGATGGTCCAAGTATTTGGGCCCCTGCACCTGCATGGGAGACCTGGATGAAGTTCCTGGATCCTGGCTTCAGATCAGCCCAGCTCTGGCTGTTGTGGCCATTTGTGGGAGTGAACCAGTGGACAAAAGACCTTTTTCTCCATCTCTCCCTCTCTCTGTCAGTAACTAATAAACAAATCTCAAATAAACAAAATCTTTAAAAAAACAAAAAATAAGACATCAGTCCAAGTGATCTTTCCAAAATCCTTGCTCCTGATGAATAGGAAAACAGATTCAAAAAGGGTGAAATGAGCCAGACACAGAAAACAAATACTGCATGTTCTCTCTCATATGTGGAATTTAATAATAATTTATATTCATGTATATCTATTCAATCCAAATGTAAAGAAGTGATTACTACGAGCTGAGAAGGGCAGAGGACAGGGACTAGGAGAGGCTGGATGATGGGTGCTGTAACACAGGAAGGTGGATGTAGCACCTCCTGATGCTCTACAACACAATGGGTGTGACCATTGGCTCACATTGATGTATAATATTCTGCATAATGAACTGTAAGAGGCCAGCTCCATGGCTCAATAGACTAATCCTCCGCCTGCGGCGCCAGTTCACTGGGTTCTAGTCCCGGTAGGGGCACCGGATTCTGTCCCGGTTGCCCCTCTTCCAGGCCAGCTCTGCTGTGGCCCGGGAAGGCAGTGGAGGATGGCCCAAGTGCTTGGGCCCTACACCCCATGGGAGACCAGAAGAAGCACCTGGCTCCTGGCTTCGGATCAGTGCAGTGCGCCGGCCACAGCGCGCCGGCCGCAGCGGCCATTGGAGGGTGAACCAACGGCAAAGGAAGACCTTTCTCTTTCTCTCTCTCTCTCACTGTCCACTCTGCCTGTTTAAAAAAAAATGACTTAGGAATCACTAACACATGAGGTTCTGTTCAGACTTTGGCAGTGTATTCGGAAATTAATTATATTACAGGATAATCAAATTACTGGCCATAATATAAAAAATGGCAGTCCATTTTTATCATTTGTCTTCAGCTAAACACAGATTATATGACATTGAAGAGATTTTGGAATTTCATTCCTGTGCTTCTACAAAATGTCCAAACAGGGTGGAATGGTAATTTAACACATCCTTTTTTTTTTGTTTTGTTTTGTTTTGTTTTGTTTTTGACAGGTAGAGTGGACAGTGAGAGAGAGACAGACAGACAGACAGAAAGCTCTTCCTTTGTCGTTGGTTCACCCTCCAATGGCCGCCACAGCTGGCGCACTACAGCCGATGCACCGTGCTGATCCGAAGCCAGGAGCCAGGTGCTTCTCCTGGTCTCCCATGGGGTGCAGGGCCCAAGCACTTGGGCCATCCTCCACTGCACTCCCGGGCCACAGCAGAGAGCTGGCCTGGAAGATGGGCAACCAGGACAGAATCCGGCGCCCTGACTGGGACTAGAACCCTTAATGTGTTATCCAATGTGAAATAATGCTATTACTAGTACTGAAACAGTATTTTTACACTTTGTGTTTCTGTGTGGGTGCAAACTGATGAAATCTTTACATAGTATATACTGAATCGATCTTCTGTATATAAAGATAATTGAAATGATTAAAAAATCTTGGTGTTAAATTGGAAATTGCATAGATAATTAATCAATTCTTTAAAAAAAATCATGTAGGATCTCTGTCCTTAATGTGCTGTACATTGTGAATTAATACTATAACTAGTACTCCAACAATATTTTCACTTTGTGTCTCTATGTGAGGGCAAACTGTTGAAATCTTTACGTAATATGTACTAAACTGATCTTTTGTGTATAAAGAGAATTGAAAATGAATCTTGATGTGAATGCAAGGGGAGAGGGAGCGGGAAAGGGGAGGGTAGCGGGAGGGAGGGAAGTTGTGTGGGGGGGAGCCATTGTAATCCATAAGCTGTACTTTGGAAATTTATATTCTTTAAATAAAAGCTTTATATATATTTAAAAAAATGAACTGTAAGAGAGCCTCTGGTAGACTCAAAACTCAAAGTAAAGATAAGGAAATGGAAGGGTTAGTTGCCTGATAGGGTCATTTGAAGCTACGTTTATTTGTTGGAGAATTGCATTGTTCCCCTTCAAAAATGTGGAAGTATTGGAAATATTACATGCTAATCTAGAATTTAAAAATAAATTTTAAAAAGTGAAATTACTCCCTGGTTTCACATTGACTTGGAATTCGAGGTGTTTTAATGCTAAACAAAGCCCATGTACTTTCTCATAATTGATGCCAAAGAAGAGAGACAGGGAAAATGCTAGGATCCCAGTGTTGATGGGAAAAAGGCATACAAATACACAAATAATCCTTTTACATCATCTTGTTCTAAAAAGGTGAAATAAACTACACATATATCGTGTATGATGGCTATTTTGCAAGTGTTCTGAAACCTATTAACCTGGTTGGGCATTCACAGACAGACACCTGGGTTCTGTGAGCCACATATATGGAGCACTGAAAAAGATCTGGAGAGGTGGGCTTCACAGCACAACGGGTGAAGCTCTGCTTAGGATGCCCTGCATCCCGTATCTGCATGTACACTACTTTGCTTCCACTCCAGCTTCTCGCTAATGCCCTGTGGCACAGCAGAAGATGGCTCAAGTATCTGGTTTCTGGCCACCCATGTTGGGGGCTGGGTGGAGTTCCTGGCTCCTGGCTTCAGTTTGGCCCAACCTGGCTATCGATTCAAAAGGCATTTGGGGACTAAACTAGTAAATGGAATATTTGTGTGTGTGTGTGTGTGTGTGTGTGTGTGTGTCCTTGCATCTCTGTCACTCTGCCTTTTTTAAATATTTATTTATGTATTTGAAAGTCACAAAGAGAGAGAGAGAGAATGAATGAATCTTCTATCTTCTATCTGCTGGTTCATTCCCCAGATGGTTACAACAGCCAGTGCTGGGTCAGGCCGAAGCCAGGAGCCAGGAGCTTCATCCAGGCCAGGTCTCTTACATGAGTGCAGGGGCCCAAACACTCGGACCATCTTCCTTTGATTTTTCCCAGGCCAATAGCAGAGAAAGGATAAGAACTTTAGCAGCCAGGAAACAAACTAGCACTACTAAGGAATGCTGGCATTGCAGGCATTGGCTTAATCCACTTCACCACAATGCTGGCCCTTCAATCTGCCTTTAAAATAAATAAACACATTTTATAGAAGTTCTGGAGTGTGGTTACTAAGCCCACAGGTGCTATAAGCCTGGTTATCTCAGCTTCTTGGTTGCTATACCACCAACAGTAGTTATTTGGGCAGTGGAGGAATTACACCTTAAGTGGAAACGGATCTCTTATTTTTACTGGAAGATTTCATTTAAAAAAATCAAAACATGCACACTGCCTCCTTCAGACTGTGGCAACATCAGTGAATGGTAATTGCTATAAAAAATTTGGATCTCAGGCCAGTGCTGTATTGTAGAAGGTTAAGCCTTTGCCTGAAGTGTAAGCATCTGGTTCGAGTCCCGGCTGCTCTGATTCTGATCCAGCTCCTTGCTAATATGCCTTGGATGGCAGTGGAGGATAGCTCAAGTGTTTGGGCCCCTACACCCGCATGGGAGACCTGGAAGAGGCTCCTGGCTCCTAGCTTTGGATGGCCCAGACCCAGCCATTGCATCCATTTGGGGAATGAACCAGAGAATGAAAGATTTATATCTCTCCCCTCCCCCTCTGTCTTCTCTCTCTGCACCTCTGCCTTTCAAATAAATAAATCTTAAAAACAAAAGTTTGGATCTCAACTTCCTAGTTTCAGGAACATAATACTTTTGGGATGGGTATTTTGTACAGCAGTTCAGATGCCTCTTAGGATGCCCAAATGCCATATCCTAGCATCTAGGTTTGTGTTCCATCTCTGCCTCCACTTCCAGCATCCCACTAATGTGCACCCTGGGAGGAGGGGTAATGGATGAAGTACTTGGGTCCCTGACACACATGTAGGAGACCCAGATTGAGTTTCAGGCTTCTAACTTTGAACTTGCCCAGCCCCGGCTGTTTTGAGAGCTTGGGGAATGAAGCAGTCAGTGGAAGCGGTTTCTCTGTCTCACTATGTCTGTCTCTGTTTCTCTGTTTTCTACACCTTTCGAATACATATACATAAATAAATAATTTAAAACATCATTTTAAAATGATACACAGGGGATTAGAACTAAGCAACACTAAATAAACTTGCTACCTAGTAACTTTGTCAGAATGCTAATTTCATATTGGAGGAGATAGTGACAAGCCACATTCCTATTCAAACACCAGACTATAGAAACATTTAGTGAGAGGTTAAAGGCATAAAGAAAATTGTATAATCTTAGGAATTCATTTTTAAGATTTATTTATTTGTTTGAAAGGCAGAATTACAGAGAGGCAGAGACAGAGAGAGGGAGAGAGGGAGAGAGAAAGGTCTTCCATCTGCTGGTTCACTCCCCGCATGGCTGCAACAGCTGGAGCTGACCTGATCCAAAGCCAGGAGCCAGGAGCTTCTTCCAGGTCTCCCATGCAGGTGCAGAGGCCCAAGGACTTGAGCTGTCTTCTGCTTTCCCAGGCCATAGTAGAGAGCTAGATCGGAAGTGGAGCAGCTGGGACTCGAACCACTGCCCATATGGGATCCAGGCATTACAGGCGGTGGCTTTAACTGCTACGCCACAGCACCGGCCCATTCATTCCTTTTTAATTTTTTATTGTTTGATTTCTGCCTTGTTCCTATTTGATTCTATTGATACTACAGAGAAGCATCATGATGAATTTCATTCATTAACTCATAAATTCATAAATTTTTATTATCTATATATATATTTCTTCAAATTCATTATTATTTATCAGGAGTGACTGAAATAAAAAATATAATTGTCCCACCGGCACCACCATCATCACCATCATAGAAATGACTTTAAGAAAAAACTAGTCAGAATATTCTTGCTTTCTGTTTTCAAACGTTACATAGTTGCCTTTGATAAACAGACAGGCGAGTGTCAAGAACGCTCAAGATTATATCATACAACACGCCTGTTCAACAGGGGAAAAAAAACCTAGGGAATAACTAACGTGCACTTCTTGATTTCATTATATAAGATAAGCACAAAAGCACCGCCCATGCCTCTGGGACCATGCACCCTTGAAAAAAAGCTTTGCTTCCTTCATCACGAGCAGTTTTCCTCCAGAGGTCAAGCGTGCCATGTGTACATGCTACCAGTTCTTTTATACCCTAACTGCATCATCATGTGGCAATGAACAGTACCAAATGGATAGGACATTAACCCAGGAATGGCAGGGACAGACTGTCAATCATCCAGCTGATGAAAATGTGAGTGTTCTGGGATCTGGAAGCATTCCTTTTGCAGTCTCATAGATACCAGAGTAGGCAGATTGGTAGATGATAATACCCTGCACAGACACATTAAAGCCTTGCCACAGGCCCTTAATCCCATCAGATTTGTAGATCTTAAAGAGGCAGTCACTGAGGGCTTTGAATTCCTTTCAGCTCCAGTTTTATCTATGTGAACTGCTAAACATGTACTGGCAAAATCAAGAGGATACACAAAACACAAACCTCTGGCTGCCAGATCCCTTGCAAAGTACTGCCAAAATTGGGTCCTCTTGTCTACACCACCCAGGATGATCTGGTTTTTATCTATGTGTTGTTGTTGTTGTATTTGAAAGGCAGCTACAGAGAGAAAGAGATCAATCTGCATCACTCTTCAAATGGCCGCAACAGCTGAAGCTGCACCCATCTGAAGCCAGGAGCTGCTTCTGGGTCTCCCACGTGGGTGCAGAGACCCAAGTACCTGAGCTATCTCCCTTTGCGTTCCCAGGTGCATTAGCAGGTAGCTAGATCAGGTAGCTGGGACTTAAGCCGGCATCCATATCTGATGCTGGTGTCGCAGACGGCAGCTTTCCCCACTACTCCACAGCACCAGCCCCTTGTATCTATCCTTGAAGGCAAAGTTGAGAGCCTGGGTGGGGAGGTATCTGATGACACTGGCCAGAGGGACAGGACTCCTGGGGATACAAACCATCTTCTATAATGCCCTTGTATTGCTCGTCTGCAGTGATTTAATTACTGGCGTGATTAAGTTGCTGCAGCAAGTTGACCCTCTCCATGGGTGCTACCACAGTGTTGGAGATGTCTGTGGCCACTCCACCTGCCAGGAGGGAAATTGCTGTATGTGTCATGTTGTAAGGAAAGAGGAGTCAGACGACTGAGGGACAGGACAAGGCTGGGAATCAGCTCTTCAGGACTCTGGGCCAATCAAGTGTTTCTGAGTGTCTACTTTAGTGCCCAATATTTGGGGAAAGTGCCTGGCCCCTAGGCATTTACACACCTCAGGTTTCCTCCCTTATGCAACTTTATCTCCAATCTCCCTCCCTGGGTGGCCAAGTTTACTGGTTTCCTAAGCCAGATCTGATTCTAAACATGTTACAAATGGAGAAAAAAATAACAAACATTCTCTCTCAACAAAGCTATTGTATTGCTGATTAGAATTTCCTATTTGGGGGGTGGGCCTTGTGGCACAATGATTAAGACATTGCCTAAGCTCTGTTAATGACCAAGCTTCTTGCTAATGTAGACCCTGGGAGGCAGCAGATGAGGGCTCAAGTATTGGATCCCTGCCACTCATCTGGGAAACCTGGTTAGAGTTCCAGGATCCTGGCTTTGGACTGGCCCAGCCCTTCCTGTTGGAGGAATTTGGAAATTTCGTTCTCTCTCTTTCTCCCCCTCTGTTTTTCTGTAGTTCTATCTTTCAAATAAATAAAATAGAAATCTTGTTGAGTGAAATAAGCTGGACCTAGAAAGACAAATACTGCATTTTCTCCCTTATAGGTGAGAGTTAAAATTTAATACAACACACTCACACACAAACACACAAAGAAAAGAAAAAAGAAAGAAATCCCCATGTGGTGCAGCAGGTTAACGCCCTGGACTGAAGGGCCAGCATCCCATATAGGCACCAGTTCAAGACCTGGCTGCTCCACTTCCTATCCAGCTATCTGCTATGGCCTTGGAAAGCAGTGGAAGATGGCCCAGGTCCTTGGGCCCCTGCACCTGCATGGGAGACCCAGAAGAAGCTCTGATGGAAGACTTTCTCTCTCTCTCTCTCTGCCTCTCCTCTCTCTGTGTAACTCTGACTTTCAAATAAATAAATCTTTTTTTAATCTTTTTTTAAAAATTTATTTGACAGGAATAGACAGTGTGAGAGAGAGAGAGAGACTGGGAGTAAGGTCTTCCTTCCATTGGTTCACTCCCCAGATGGCCACTACGGCCAGCGCTGCGCTGATCCGAAGCCAGGAGCCAGGTTCTTCTTCCTAGTCTCCCGTGCGGGTGCAGGCACACAAGCACCTGGGCCATCCTCCACTGCCCTTCTGGGCCACAGCAGAGAGCTGGACTGGAAGAGGAGCATCAGGGACTAGAACCCGGCGCCCATATGGGATGCCAGTGCCACAGGCGGAGGATTAACCAAGTGAGCCACAGTGCTGACCCCTAAATAAATCTTAACAACAACAACAACAACAAAAAGTCTATATGTATCGGTATTGCTACACATATAATTTTGTAAAACTTTGTTTTATACCCTTAGGAAGCCATTGGCTAAGAATGTTATACTACTATAGTTTTAATGATCTGTGATTACATTAAAATTTACTGTATATAGGTGAAATGGTAATTTTTCTATTGAATTATTGTTTATAGCTGCTGTCTATATTCCCACTAATCTAGGGTCTTTTTGCTTTTCACTTGTTAAACTTACTATTTGGTGAAGTATTGAGCCTTTTTACAGTAATGCAAATTTTAAAAAATTATTTTATTTGAAAGACAGAGTTAGAGAGAAATGTAAAGCCAGAGAGAGAGAGAATTCCTCCATCTGCTGGTCCACTCTTCAGATGGCTGCAACAGCTGGAGCTGTGTCGATCCAAAGCCAGGAGCCAGGAGTCTCCTCTGGGCTTCCCACATGGGTGCAGGAGCCCAAGGACTTGGGCCATCTTCCACTGCCTTGCTGGGCCATATCAGAGAGCTGGATAGGAAGTGGAGTGGGATCCAAATGGGCGCCCACATGGGATGCCAGTACTACAGGTGGTGGTCTTACCCACTATGCCACAGCACCAGCCGCTACATTTATTTTCAAATGCCATTTTCCAAGAACTTTTTAATGTATCCTCACATATACATTATAAAAACTTAAATTTTTTTAAAGACAAAAGGAAAAAGAGACAGACAGATACTCCATTTCCATTAGCTAGTTCACTCGTCAAATACCCATATCTAGCACTGAGCCAGTCTGAAGCCAGGAGTCCTGCACTCAGTCCAGGTTTCCTTTGTGGGTAGCTGGGACCCAAGTACTTGAGCCATCACCTGCTGCTGCTTAAGCTGCACATAGGCAGGAAGCTGGGATTGGAAGTAGAACTGAGTCTCAGACGGACACTCAGATATGGGATGCGGGTGTCTCAAGTGTCACTAAACAGCTGTACCCTTTCAGCTAGCATTGTGACATTCCTGTTGTCCTTCATGGCACACTGAGGCCTTTAGCTCACTAGAGACATCATGTACATGGAAGCGCAAAGAAGAAAAGAACTTCCGTGGGCTTCAAAAATGTTATCCCAGGAATACACGCCTCTTTTATGTATAGCTCCGCATCCATGGCAAGAGAGAATGTTATACCACTCCTCCTGGGGCTTGGTACACCTGCACAACAAGATCGTTTTCTCCACAGCCCTGAGTTATTAACCTAAGTACGACATGATCCAATTAACATGTAGTTTTTAATTAATATGCATTAAGAAAGACTACAATACCTGAGTGACAGGGCTGAGGCTACTGTGTCATTTTAAAGCAGAGCACTAAAATTATGACTGTGCTTTGCTTTCAGATGAGATCACACTCACCTGTGGCACTTTTTCATTTCATTAGTATGTGTTGGATGCCTCACTAAGCCACAAAGGACAAAACCTCTCATCAGTCTAGAAACCCTAAGACAAACATAGCTGCTTTCAGATTATCTTGTTATGGAGAAAAACGCAGGGAGGACCTGATACAGACTGGAACTCCTGAGGGTTTGTAAAAAGTGATACTTGAACAGATACCTGAAGGCTGAGTAGGATGAACCCTGGAGAAATGGGGGCGGACTTTCCAGGTAGGAGCAAAGTCTGTACTGTGCTGAGATGCAACATGGCCAGTATGGAATGAAGTTAAAGGGAGGAGGTAAGTGGGACCAGATGATGCTGGTCCTTGTTGAGTCAAGTAAGAAGGCCTGGACTTTATTTAAAATGAAGGAGGGGGCTGGCGCTCTGGCACAGTGGGTTAATGCCCTGGCCTGAAGCACCAGCATCCCATATGGGCACTGGTTCTAGTCCTGGCTGCTCCTCTTCCGATCCAGCTCTCTGCTATGGCCTGGGAAAGTGGTGGAGGATGGCCCAAGTCCTTGGGTCCCGTGTGCGAGACCCAGAAGAAGCTTCTGGCTCCTGGCTTCAGATTGGCACAGCTCTGGCCATTGCGGCCATCTGGGGAGTGAACCAGCAGATGGAAGACTTTTCTCTCTGTTTCTACTTCTCTCTGTAATTCTGTCTTTCAAATAAAAAAAAATCTTAAAAAAAAATAAAATGAATAATACTACTCAAACAGTATTTTTCACTTTGTATTTCTATGTGGGTGCAAACTGTTAAAATCTTTACTTAATATATACTAAACTGATCTACTGTATATAAAGAGAATTGAAAATGAATCTTGATGTGAATGGAAGGGGAGGGTTGCGGGTGGGAGGGAAGTTATGGGGGGGAAGCCATTGTAATCCATAAGCTGTACTTTGGAAATTTATATGCATTAAATAAAAGTTAAAAACAATAAAATGAAGGAGAAAATTGTTGAAGGCTGAATTGAATAGGGAAGCAACATAGACATTTATACATTTTTCTTGTATTTCAGATGGTATCTCTTTTTTTAAAGATTTATTGATTTGAAAGTCAGAGTTACAGAGAGACATAGAGGGAGAGACAGAGAGATTGTCCATCCACTGGTTCACTTCCCAAATGACTGCACCACTAGGGCTGGGTCAGGATGGACCCAGGAGCCAGAAACTCCATTCGGGTCTCCCATGAGGGTGCCAGGGGCCCAAGTACTTGAGCCATCTTCCACTGCTCTCCCACACCTGAAAGCAAGGAACTGGTTTTGAAATGGACAAGCTGGGGACTCATATGAGATGCCATCACCTTAGGCACTAGTCCTTCAGATGATATCTTTAGAGTGGGTTTTTTTTTTTTTTTTGGACTTTTTAGGTCGAAGACAGAAAGTATTTTAAACCTTAAGGTAGTTCATGTGTGTTTATACAAATTCAGTTTATACCTATTGTATAAGAGTGTCCATTTAGCTTACCCTCAATGCCATTATCATTGAAAAACAATTCTGCCATTTGAAGAGGTGCAGTCTCATGTTTTATCATTTATGACTAGTAAATTAAAATAACTGCATTTATCAATGCTTTATGCTGTTATAAATTAATTGTGGCCTTTGCTTGCAGTCAGGGAGACTTTTGGTGTTTGTCTTAATGATATGACATAGCTTTTCACATTTTATGACAAGTGTCCTAGGGTGGGCATTTGGTCTACCGGTAAAACATCTAGGTAGGATGCCTGTGTCCCAGATCAGTGTGTGTTTCCTGCCTGCCTCTGCTGCTCAGTTCTAGCTTCCTGTAAATGCATATAGATACACTGGGAGGGTGCACTCATGGTGAGGCAACCGGGTTCTTGCTGCTCATGTGGCATTGCGGGCATTTGGGAAGTAACCATTGGACAACAATTGTCTCTCTCTTTCAAATGAGTAAGTGAAAAG
The DNA here is from genome assembly GCA_949820135.1 of Sylvilagus floridanus. Taxonomy (NCBI): domain Eukaryota; kingdom Metazoa; phylum Chordata; class Mammalia; order Lagomorpha; family Leporidae; genus Sylvilagus; species Sylvilagus floridanus. The sequence goes on along the minus strand of OX463240.1, from coordinate 16,189,141 downwards.
AGAAAAGTCTTAAAAAGAGCTATAGAATTTTTTTTAAAGATTAGTACCCTAGTGATTACTTTTTCCATAAATATTTCTTAGCTTGCCTTTTAATTTTACTTTACAGTCTTTGACACCTTTGAAGTGTAATTTGTGGGGCTGGCTCTGTGGTGTAGTGGGACAGCCGCTGCCTACCGTGCTGGCATCCCATATGGGCACCTGTTTGAGACCCGGCTGCTCCACTTCCGACCCAACTCTCTGCTATGGCCTGGGAAAGCAGAAGGTGGCCCAAATCCTTGGGCCCCTGCACCTGCGTGGGAGACCTGGAAGAAGCTCCTGGCTCCTGGCTTTGGATCTGCCCAGCTCCAGCCGTTGCTGCCAATTGGGGAGTGAACCATCACATAGAAGACCTCTCTCTCTCTCTGCCTCTCCTTCTTTCTGTGTGTAACTCTTTCAAATAAATAAATGAATCTTTTCTTTTTAAAAAAGTAATTTGTTACTGAAAAAAATTCTTATAATTTTAAAAAGTTACTATTACTTTAAAGAAGAAAAAGATACTGTGTATTACTGAGTCCTCATAAGTGTAGAACACCAAGTCCCTCCGGGACAGACCTGTTTATTTCTTTAGTTTACGTTAGTAACCATATCACTTCCTGTTCAACAATTTCTCTATAATATGCTGTTCATCTGTGCTCCAGAAGCTTTTCACAGCAATTCTACACTGTACACTTAGGACTATGTTGTAGGCATGGACATTTGGTGTAGTGGTTAAGATGCCCCTCGGGACACCCATGTTCCACATCCAGTCTCAGCTCAGCTTGCCCTTCAAGCTTTCTGCTAATGCACACTGTTGCAGCAGCAGGTGTTCCAGGGAGTGAACCAGGGGATGGAAGATCAAACTCTGTGTCTCTGTCGCTTTCAAATAAACATAAATTTAATAAAAAAGACTACGTTCTCAAAGCATACACCCATTACTCAATGTTTATATAACTCAACCTTTAATGCAAAACACAAAATAGAACGGCAACAGCAAAATAAATAAAAACATGCACCAGTGCATGTTACATAACAGCAACTCATGAACACTGTGAAAACAAGAGACTCCAATTACACTAACTTTATGTGGCCCTGCTGATACCAGTCCTAAGAAATACCAATTGCTCTTAATACGTGAAGAAAGTGGAAGTGTACTAGAATGAAATTCTTTTAGGTATATTTTAAAGTAACACTATACTTGTTTTTGATATACAGGATTCATAAAATTTCAGTCAAATGTGGCAGTTGTTACAGTTTTTATTTTATTCGCGAGGCAGACAGACACAGAAACACACACTGGGAGAGAGCTTCTACATGCTGGTTCACTCCCCAAATGCTTGGGCTGGGCGGGGGCTCCTAGGATCATAATCCAGGTCTCCCAGATGAGTAGAAGGAATTCAATTACTTGAACCATCATTGCTGCTCTGAGGATCTGCCTTAGCAAGAAGCTGCAGTCAGAAGCCACCGCTGAGAATTGAATCCAGGCACTCTAATGTGGGACTTCGGCAACTTAACATTTTATTCTCCATTGCTTTAGAACTTGGGATATTTTCTCCATCCTCAATCTTCAATACATTCATCTGCATGTTGTCAGGCTTTTGGGAAAAAAAATCCCATTTCGATAATTAAATTATTTAAGTTGTTTGGATTTTTTAAAAATAGTATATGGTAAGGATATAATTTTTTATCTATTTTTAAAGTTTTATTTATTTGAGAAGTAGTGTTCCAGAGAGAAGGAGAAACAGAGAAAGGTCTTCCATCCACTGGTTTACTCTCCAAATGGCCACAATACCAGAGCTGAGCTGAGCTGAAGCCAGGAGCCTGGAGCTTCCTTCCAGTTTCCCACGCAGGTGCAGTGGCCCAAGCACTTGGGCCATCCTCCACTGCCTTCCCAAGCCATAAGCAGAGAGCTGTATCAGAAGAGCAGCAGGGACACGACTCAGCACCCATTCTGGATGCTGCTGCCACAAGCAGAGGCTCAACCTACTATGCCACAGTGCCAGGCTCTTGTTTTTATTTTTCTGAGTTATTTTGTACACATTTATAGGATACTTTATGACATTTCTATGTATGTCTATACTGTATAATGGCCAATCAGGGTAAACATACTTCCTCACACCTTTAACATTTCACTATGATGAAAACATTGACAGTCCTTTGTTCTAGTTTTGTTTTTTAAAGAATATACAGTATAATACCATTTTCTTTGGTTATCCTAATTTATTTTCCAGAAGATAAATTTTCCACTTTGATTTGCTAAATCCTGTGCCTTCTTCATTTATGTAACATTTCTTAAGGTAGATATCTTGAAAGTGATGTGATCAAGTAGATGAAGTATGATTAAGTATCGACAGTGTTGGGTAGGACTAAGGACAAATTGGGGAAATTTCCTGAAACAAACTCCTTTATACAACCAGGATGCTGTCTTGGGGGGCCTCTGTGTAACAGGGATGAAGTAACAGACTTCAAACCAAAAACAAGGTGATTCACATGAAGTGATTCATTGCTGGAACTCTGCACCAGCATACAACCCAGATAGGGCTTGATTTGCCTTCCGACACTCAACTGTGGGGCTAATGCCATGTATTTGTCCTTAAAATGAACTCAAATTGTTTTCTGATGTTGAGCTAATCCAAAACTTGGACAGATCAGAACCAGGGCTGTCAATGGGACATTTTCTTTCCGAAGAGTCTCAGGTACATATGGACAATGAGAAAGGCAGGAAGAAATTCTGGCTGAGATGTCTTCCTTCCAAACTCGTACCAGACGAAGGTCACTGGGGACAATTCCTAAATCTAAAACTGCCCTTAGAGCTGAGACTTTCTTCAACTACATATTTTAAGAGATCACCCTTGGTTAGATGTAGAGTTACTCCAAAAGACAACCTACTTTTCCTCACTCAAATTTGTAGTGTTCCTCCCAAACAGATCACAATCTGTGGTCCAGATCTTTTTGAGTCCTACTGGGCGCGGACTGGGAAGGACAAATTCAGCTTCTTCCTGCCATTCTTTTCGATAACGGGATTGACCAACTATGAAACCCACCTTACCAATTTTGATCATGTAGGAATTAATGTCTCGAGATCCCTTTGCACTTTGGGGCCACGAAAAACGTGAAACTGGTTGGTCCCGCGTGCACACACAGGGCCACTGCCCGGGCATGGCCCCAGCCTAACAATGATCCCCTCGCGCCTCAGCTCTCGGTGCGCGCCTGCACCTACGTAGCTTTCACGTGCGTCTTGCTAAGGGAGTGCATGTGTGGCTCCATCCGAATATGCTGCAACAAATTTCGGATAGAGGCGAGGAAGACAAGACAGAGGGAAGGTAAGAGCTCAAGTGCAGGGGCTCCAGGCCTTGGGGCGGGAGGCGGCTACCAGCCCGGCTGGGTGCGCAAGTCCGGCGCCCGCCGCTAGAGCCCCCCGTGCGCTTCCCGGTCCAGGCCGTGCTGCCCCCCGGCCGGCCCAGCGAGCCTCTGCCAGACACAATCAACTCTGCGGGAGCCGGAGCGGGGCCGCGGGCGGGCAGGCCGAGGGGCCGGCGGGGCCGAGCGGCAGCCCCGCACCGCATCACCACGTGAGTCGCGGCCCTGGCCTCGCAGAAACGCCAACTTTCCCGGGCAGCTGCGCCCAAGTTCCCACGGCCCGCGGCCGCTCCCGCCCCGCACCGACCTCGCTGCAGCCGCTTCAGGCCCCGCACCAACTCCGCTCCGGTCCCTCTCTGACACCTTCAGGGCCCCCGGCCCCTCCAGCCCCGCTCCCACCCAGCTCCAGTCCCGCAGGCCCGCCGCTCGGCGAGGAGACACAGTAAGTGCGGGCGGCGGGCGAAGCCTCCGCGCCCTCCCGGCCCTCACCCCGCACACAACGCCCCGGTCGCCTCGCCTTCGTTCGCCCAGGCGCGCCCGCGGTGCTTTCCGTGGTGGAGAATTACAAACATGGCGACCCTCGATCCCCGAGCCCTTCGCGCGGAGCCGGCGGCGGGGGGAGCCTGGGAGGAGGGAGGAGGCCGCCCGGGAGGAGGAGGTGGAGGAGGAGGAGGAGGAGGTGGAGGAGGAGGAGGAGGAGGAGGAGGAGGAGGAGGAGGAGGAGGAGGTGGAGGAGGCGGCGGCCTGAGCGTCCCCCCCGCCCCCGCGCCCGTAGCCGGCTCAGGCCCGAGAGGCGCCGGGCGGCGGGAAGGAGGCGGCACCGGAGGGGAGGGCCGGGCGCGGCGGCGGCGGCGGCGGCGGCGGAGCCGGAGCATAATGGTGGGGAAAGCTCGGCGTCGGCGGGGCGGCGGGGCGGCCGGCGGCGGAGGGGAGGGCGAGGGCGTCCGTGACGATGGTGCGGCCCGTGCCGTGGAGCCTGCCCCGGGTGCGGCCTCGGCTCCAGGCTGCCCCGAGAGCTTTGTGGGCGGCGGGCGGGCCTGCGGGGCCTGCGGCTCGGGGGACGTCGGGGCCTGCGGGGCTGGCGCGTCCCATCCGCCCGCCGCCCCCTCGCCCGGCCGCGGCCGCCGAGGAGACCCGGGGAAGGAGGCCTCGGAGGACCGCGCGGGGCCTGCCCGGGCCAAGAAGCCGCGGAGTCGCGTGAGCGCTGCCCGCCAGGCCCCGCGCCGCCCGCCAGGCCCGGCCTCCGGGGCCCGTACGCGGTGGAGGTCGGCTGGGCTCCGGGCGAGTGGAGGCGGAGGGGCAGCGTTGGTCTTCGCAGTGCGTCGTGTGTGTGCGAGCGATGGAGCGCGGGACACAGCAGGCCCGGAGGCCCGAGGCAGGGATCCATCTGTTTGCCGGGGGCTGCGGGCGACCAGCGGCGAGGCCATCGCTGCCTCAACAGGTTCTTCAGGGCCTCTGGTCCATCCCTGTGGGGTCCGCTGCCGCTCTCCCACCCCGAGCTCGGGAGCGAAGCTGCTCTGGACGCGGCTGGGACGAGGGGGCTTCCTGCGCGCGGCGGGACCTGAACTTTGCCTCGCGCGATCTCCCCTCTCGCTTCTCCACTGGGCCGGGCCGAGGGGCGCTTGCGATGAGTCCGCGGGACCCGCTGCCCTGTCCGGCCTGGTGTCATAAACGGCGTGTCCACGGTACTTGGTGCCCTCTGCGTGGTCGCATGTGTGGTGTGCAGAGTGCCCGGTGTGGAGCGAGGTGTGTACATAGCACCTGGTGTACGTAATAGCGAGTCACAGAGTGTGTGTTTACATAGTATCCTTGTGGCACTGTGTATACAGTACCCGGCGGCGTGTACAGAACGCACATAGTTTTTACAGTATTCGGGGTCTCCAGTGTGGCTTGGTGGTTGATATCTGAGAGTCCCCAGTACCTGGCTCGCTGTATGGTGTGCAGGCCGTCTCAGGGCTATGCAGTGTGTGCACAGTGTCTGTTGTCATATGCAGTGAATTCAGTATCCTGGGCACTTAAAAGCTGTGCGTGCAGTAGTACCCCAAGGACCCGTAGCTGGTGTGCACGTAGTACCCGGAGTCCGTCCTGCTGATGCATGCAGAGTGCCTGGTGTCATGCGTGCCCGTGTGCATGGAGGTGGTGTTCAGGTGCACTCAGGGCGGGAGGATTAGGTGTGTAGGACCGTCTCTCCTTGAGGGTTTCGGTCCCAGGTCTTCACTGTTCCTCGGGCATTCTAAGTCCCGTAGCAGTAAGCAGTGTCTTGTGGAGGCTAGAAGGTTTTGGGGAATAATCTATGTTGAAAGTCACAAAATAAAGTAATGGGGGAGGGGGGACGCTCAGGCTGCCGCCTCCTCCTCTCCTTCCTCCTCCTCTTCCTCCTCCTCGTCCTCCTCCTTTTAAACCGAGGCATAGACTAGTTCTAGCTTAGTAGTTAGGACAGGCGCAACCTCTTCAGATTGGGGGTCTAGTTAGTGATTGGGCGTTCTCAGGGAGTAGTAGCCTTGATAGTGCTTTGGAAGTTTGAGTGCTGTCTGGTAGGCAGCGTCATCCTGGTGATTTGTCTGGGTGTCTAACTTGTCCATGCAGGAGATAAAATTCTAACTTCTGTGCAGGCATAGTTTTTTTTTTTGTTTTGCTTTCCTTATCTTTGACAAACTGTTGCTGGTTCCACTGGAGTCATTAATTTGGTTGACCTTGCTTTCCAAGATGATCAGACAAGCAGATCAAAATCAGAAGATATGGGAAGATATCATCATGACAGAACCAACATGTTTTTCTTGTTTAACTCGATAATTAAGAGGATTTCTGTACTTTACGTGCTACTTTTTTTGGAATAGATATTGTTCATTTCAAAGCTGAATCTCCCTCTTACATTGTATGAATGGGGCAACTTATTTCTGCAGTGACTATTTGCAAGATGTTTAAATACAAGTAAAGGCTTCCAACTTTACAGTGAAAAATCAATGTAATTGATAAAGCAGCTGCTATTCAATATTCCCAGGGTAGCATCGTGTTGGTGCTTTAGTGGGTGACATCTTGCATATACCAGTGGATGGCATGTTGAACTCGCACCTTCAGTAACCCCTTTCTTGTCCGAGTTGTTCACATAATGTATAATAGAGGAAATCCTACTCTTTGGCATAACCTAACCTAGGCTCTAATTGGAGCTAAGGAAGAGTTTTAACATTTGTCCTAGACAGATCGGATGCTGCTCTAACATTGCTTACTTAAAGCCCTAAGCCCCTAGTTTCAGAGTTTGTTACTTTACTTGTCTTTCAACTGAATTCTATATGAAGAACATCATCATACATTAAAGCTTAGAGGATGCATCTTTAAAAAAAGATGGCGAAAATGGACAGTAGTAAGACTTAACCTTATGATAAATACCTTTCCCTGTTTGAAACCTTAACTCCGATTTAACATTACATTTTGTTCTGGGATGACTAGTTTGTGTTCTGTTGCTGTTGTTGTTTTGGTTTTTTTGTTTTTTTGTCATCAAAATGATTGAGAGCACAGACATTGCAGCCCAGTGGCTTGGATTTGAGTCTCTCCTCTGTCATTTAGTAGCAAAGTAGCCTCTGGCGAGTTAGTTACACTTGCCATAGTTACTATCAGTTTCTGAATAGGATTTGGCCGGCACCGTGGCTCAATTGGCTAATCCTCCGCCTGCGGCGCCAGCACACCCGGTTCTAGTCCCGATCGGAGCACCGGATTCTGTCCTGGTTACCCCACTTCCAGGCCAGCTCTCTGCTGTGGCCCGGGAGTGCAGTGGAGGATGGCCCAAGTGCTTGGACCCTGCACCCGCATGGGAGACCGGGATAAGCACCTGGCTCCTGCCTTCGGATCAGCGCAGTGCGCCGGCCGCAGCGGCCATTGGAGGGTGAACCAACGGCAAAGGAAGACCTTTCTCTCTGTCTCTCTCTCTCTCTCACTGTCCACTCTGCCTGTCAAAAAAAAAAAAAAAAAAAGATGATAGTAATTGCACTGACCTCCTAGGATTGTTGTAAGGATAAGGATCAGAGAATTTGTTAAAGCATTTGAAATAGTGCGTGGCTCATAATACGCATGACAAGGAAAGGTTAACACAAGTTGAGCTTTTTACAATGCATTATTTCTAGTTGCTGTAGGAAAACTATAGATCCTTGACTGATAGTGTCAGTTTCCATATGATTTTCTGGTTGAGGCCATCTTGTCTTCTCAGTGAAACTCTAATCTTAAGTGATCTAGGGTTTAAGAAAGATGATATTTTCTGTCCTGAGAATTGGTTAATATGGAAAGGCATAAAGATCTGAAGTTACACTATGGCGTGCTCACATGTGATATGGCTTTTTTTTTTTTTTACTAGTTTGTGTTTAACTGTGAGAACATGCCTCTGAATCTGTTTTTTCCCCTTAGTAAATAAGCATTTGTTACACTCCATAGGGCTTGTTCACCTGAAATGATTTTAAGAACATTTTTATCATTACTTCATAATCTTTGATGAATAATATGTAGAACTGAAATTTGCAGCATGTGAGTTCTTAACTATTGGCTTAATTAGCCGCTACTGGCTTTAATGTTTTTTGTTTTTCCACATTTGTCTCCTATCTGTAACTGCTTCAGGTTTTATGTTTTATATTTGCTCAACACAGAAAGCCTTTCTAGATAAAGAGAGTCTTTCTGAATAAAAATAAAAAAAAAACCTTTTCTTTTCATCATCATGGAAACTAATCCCTTGCCAATTTTTGGGGGGTATTTTTTATTTATTTATTAAATTTTATTTATTTGAAAGCCAGAGTTACAGAGAGAGGTAGAGAGGTAGAGAGAGAGAGAGAGAGAGAGAGAGAGTCTTTCATCCACTGGTTCACACCCCAGATGACCACAGTGGCCAGAGCTGAGCAAATCTGAATGTAGATGCCAGGAACTTTGTCCAGGTCTCCCAGGAGGGTGCAGGGGCCCAAGGACTTGGGCCATTTTCTGCTGCTTTCCCAGACCATAGCAGAGAGCTAGATTGGAAGTGGAGCAACTGGGACTCCAACCAGCAATTGGGGAGTTTTTTAACAAGAAGTAGAAAGTAAACAACTGAATTTACTTTCTTCTTGTATCTCTAATATGAATATGAAGGGGTTTCACAGTTTTTTACCCCAAAATACTCTTAATTCCATTTTCTATGAAGTTTTTGAAGTACTTTGTAACTTCCAGTTAACTTCTTGCAGTGTCATTGACATTTTTTTTTTTTAGTTCTTTTTACAAAAACAAATGTAAAGCTACTTGGGTAGAATAATTCTGTGCAGACATTAGTGACCTGGGATTTTTTTTCTCCAAGATGTCTTGGTGTTCTGTTATCTACAATTTTATTACATAAATAAATACCATGATAATAATATATATCAGTTATGTTTGCCATGCCTCAGCCACTGTTCACAAGAATTTACATCCACTGTCCCACCTTTAAAGACCTCCCACATATTGCCATCTGGACTGCACAACAGTCTTCTTTCAATTATGGAAGGTTCGCTTCCTTGTAGTATCCATATACAGTTCTGTCCCATTCTAGCACATATACATGTAAACTATAGAGAAGTGGAAAATTAGATGTTTTAAGAGAGAATGTGACCTATATAACATAAAAATTTGAGCATATCCTGGGACAAGAGATAAATGATACAAATGAAGATGATATAAGTGAGGTAAAAATTCAAATCTATGCAATAAGTAGTCTTTTTGAATAATCATGGCTTAGCTATTGTTTTTAAACATGTAGAAATGAGTTATGCATTAAGGAAAGGTACTTTTGTTTTGAGGTTGTTTGCTGATACTGATTTTTCACTTAGAAGATTCTTAAAAAGTTACTTAGTTTGTATTTTGAAAATGCTATATGATTTATTATAATTACAATTGCAAATAGTCTTAAAAGATTTTTGCAGAGGAATTTCACAAATAGATTTATTTAGCTCAGGTTAATATGTAATCTAATTTAGTTAGACATTTAGTTAATCTTTCATTTTTGGGAGAATAGAAACTATTCAAGAATGGTTTTTTGATTTAACTCAGTTTCTTTAAAAGGGAAATTTAGTAATTTGGAAATTATTCTCACAATAACATACAAGATAAGAGCTTTTAAAATGTTTTTGATCAGAGCACAATCAAAATACACTGTGTGCACTTAAGTGATTTAGTCTCACTATTAATTCATTGTACACTTACAGCTTACATTGTGTCTATGGCAAATGTCCCTGAAAGTTTAGTAATATCATTAAATGTTCATAGTATTTGCCTGATAAATGGATAACAGTTTCTTTCACTTAATATAAAATACAGAAAAAGAAATGACAAAGGTAGTGGTGTACTATTATATGAAGAGTTTTTAACGGACCGTAAATGAAGATTCTTAAAACTTATGTGGAAAATGGAAGCAAAAGATAAGTTTATTTTGATACAAAAATTTTGTGAAATCCATGCACCAGTTTATTTTTAATATACAATTTCTGTGAACTTTTTGAAGATCTTTTGTGTGCCTGGATTTCAATATTTTTTTACCCCACTAAATTTATCTTTTAATTCAATTTTCTACCAACTTTAGAAGTACTGATGTAGATTCTTTTATGTTTGTTCTTCAGAGATTACAGAATATATATTCGGATCACATCTTAAACATTAGTTGGAGAACATGTTCAGTTGAAAACTTGGACACAGTATTTTTATTTTTGTAAGCTAAACAATATTTTTGTAGTAAACTAGTTTCATTTTAAATATATGCTATTATTGTCCAACTTCATAATGTTTATAAGATTACATTAAAATACATTGTATATTCTTGTAGGAGAATTTTGTGCAATTTTCCTATCTTGACCCAGTTTACTAATATGTTATTTATTAAAATTCCATCATGTTCCAGATACTTGTTATGCATTGAGATGAACAAGATAGCAAGATAAAACTGTTCTTTCCATCATAGAGTTCATAGTTTATAGTAACAGTTACTGAAGTACAAATAATAAAATGAAATGGGGGAAGTAAGTGTAGGAACAAACTGTGAGTTAAGTTACATTATACTGGAGTTAAGATCACTCGTGAGGTTTTTATTTTATTTTTTTATTTTTATTTTTTTTTAGATTCATTTCTTTAAAAGGCAGAGCTATGGAGTGGGAAAGCTGGAGGGAGAAGGAGAGAGTCCATCAGCTGGTTCACTGTGCAAATGGCCACAATAACCAAGGCTGGACCAGGCTGAAGCCAGCAGCCCAGAACTCCATGCAGTCTCTCTTGCAGGTGGCAGGGACCCAAGTGGTTGAGCCATTTTCTGCTGCCTTCCGTGACACATGAGCAGGAGGCTGGTAACCTGGACTCCAACCAGCACTCTGATGGAGGATGCTGGCATCACAGGCAGCTACAACTAGCCCCACTTGTGAGATCTTCACACTAATGATTTCAAGTTTATTCTGATTTGTAACTTTGAGATCTTACTGTTTTAACCACTTCATGGTTTTTTAAAACAACATCGATTAGTAATTTTTATTATGTTCTGTTGAAAAGTTGAGCTTTATTATTATTTTTGTTTTTTTGTTTTGTTTTGTTTTTGACAGGCAGAGTTAGTGTGAGAGAGAGACAGAGAGAAAGGTCTTCCTTTTTCTGTTGGTTCACCCCTCAAATGGCTGCTACGGCCAGCACACTGCGCCGCCGATCCAAAGCCAGGAGCCAGGTGCTTCCTCCTGGTCTCCCATGGCGGTGCAGGGCCCAAGGACTTGGGCCATCCTCCACTGCCTTCCTGGGTCACAGCAGAGAGCTGGACTGGAAGAGAAGCAACTAGGACAGAATCCAGCGCCCCAACCAGGACTAGAACCCGGAGTGCTGGTGCCACAGGCAGAGGATTAGCCTAGTGAGCCACAGCGCTGGCCAGCTGAGCTTTATTATTAAATACCAAACATGTAATTATGTAAATACAAACATGTATTATGTTTTTTATGTCAGTTCTTAGACGAGAAAGTTAGAAACATTTAAAAGTTTTAATGTTTTTATTATTTTTTTCATCCGGTTTGTCAAGAAGCACAACTTAAAGAATTAAGGATTTTCTTTCTTAGTTTAAGTATTTATCATGTGAACATAAAACAAAGGCATACACAAACTTTATAAAGATTTATGTACATATTTATGTGGAAGAGATTGAGTGAGAGAGAGGGAGAGATCGGAGTAAAAGAGAGAAGAGATTGAAGAGGGAGAGGGAGGGAGGGAGAGAGAGAGAGAGAGATTGATTGATCTACCATCTGCTAATTCACTCCTCAGATGGCCACAACATCCAGGTCTGGACCAGGCCAATTCCGAGAACCAGGACCTGAAGTCACTGTCTTAAGGAATCTTGTGGCATTCCCTTTGATGGATAAGTTCAATTTGGATTGACATAAGTAATTTCTTGAAAGCTGATTTAAGTGCTAAGGCTTCAAAATTCTGTAGGATGTGTACTGTCACCTAAAATGCTGCTATTTTATTACATGATAGAGAAGTGCATCGAGTTGTAGCATTCACAGATTCAGGTCATCCTGATGGTCACCAGTAGTCATGTTGTAATGGGACATTGATTATAGATTTTTTGTATTCATGAGCTGTGCAAAGATTTTTTTAGATTTCTTTCATTTATTTGAAAGGCAGAGTTACAGTGTGTGTGGGGCAGGGGGAAGAGACAGAGATCTTCTATTTGGTGGTTCACTCTCCAAATGGCTGCAATACCTAGGGCTGGGATAGAGTGAAGCCAGGAGCCAGGAATCTCATCCAGGTCTCCCATGTGGGTACAGGGGCCCAAGCACTTTGGCCATCTTTTGCTGTTTTCCCAAGAGCATTAGCAGGGAACTGTATTGGAAGTAGAGCAGCTGGTACTTGAACAGGTACCCATATAGATTGCCAGCATCGCAGGAGGTGGCTTTACCTGCTGACCCCTGTAGAAAAATTTTTAATGAAGGCTAGTCATGGAAAAGTTCTCTCACCTTGAATGGTCTTATGAATGTTTTTAGTTTTCTGTTTTTGTAGATTCTTGATTTATTTGCTTATTGATTATTTTTTCTGTCTCAGAATGGTATCTGAGAAATGCTCTTTGAGAGAACAGGTCCTTATGTTTGAGAGAACAGGTCCTTAGTTTTCAATTGAATTTTGCACAGAGTGCTTCCCCAATTAATCACAAACATACCTAGTTTAACTGCCCAATTCTTGGAATGAAAAAAATGAGACTGAGGGCAGGAGATTAGGGCTGCAGTTAAGATGACTATATACCACCATGGCATGCCTGGTTTTATTTCTTGGCTCCCACTCTGTATTCCAGGTTCCTGGCAGTGTAGACCCTGGGAGGTAGCAGGTAATAGCTCAAGTGTGTGGGTCCTTGCCCCCCATGTAGGAGGCTTGGATTAAAGTCCTGGCTCCTGGCTTTGGCCTGACAGTTGAATGCATTTGGGTAGTGAACCAGTGGATGGAGCTCATCTGTCTCTGTGTGTGTATGTGTCTCTTTGTCTCTTGAATTAAAAAAAAAAAAAAATTATTTGGAGTTTCTATTGAGGTCATATTGAATAGATTGGTTGGGGACTTATTTACCATCAGAGATGTTGTCTTTTAGAATTATAGAAATTATAAAGTCTAAGATAACTTATTTTCTACTGCATTTATAATTTAGAAGCCTTTTTCCATGCTTAGAAATATTAAATTTAATATAATTTAAAATAGAAATACTTGGCCTCTTTTATTTTGGAAAGTGTTTGTGTTTTACTACTCTGCATATACAACCTTGAGAAATCTTTCACTTCTGATTTATATTCATGTTGGATTGTTTCAGGTAAAAGTTCTACCACTTGAATCACTTGAAAGTTAAGCTTTATTTTAGGTTTATTAAATAAGACTAGTTACTTTCATGTGAATTGAAAGATGTACAGCCAGTAGTCCAATTTAAATGTTAGCTTTCTCTCAGTTCATTTGTGTATTGCAAACAAATGGTAATGAGAATTGTCCTAATGTAACCCTGAGTTCCACTGGTTTCTGGACCTTAATTGTTTTTTAAATATATTTTTGGTTTATTTAGATAATTTAGATGACAGCATAACAAAATTCACATTATGAACCAGGAGTGATTTAATATTTTGTTTCTCAGTAATGAGAAGCAAGCATTTGAATTATTTTTTTCTCTTAAAAAATATTGAATCAGAATTTCTTTGGTAGGTCTGAGCATTAATATTTTAAAGTTCCCCAGGTTTTTTTTTTTTAATCTTTTCAGGTTTGAAATCTTTTATTTTATTTTATTTTTATTTTTTGACAGGCAGAGTGGACAGTGAGAGAGAGACGGAGAGAAAGGTCTTCCTTTACCTTTGGTTTACCCCCAATGGCCACTGTGGCCGGCAATCTGCGACCAGCACACCACGCTGATCCAAAGCCCGGAGCCAGGTGCTTCTCCTGGTCTCCCATGGGGTGCAGGGCCCAAGCACTTGGGCCATCCTCCACTGCACTCCTGGGCCAGAGCAGAGAGCTGGACAGGAAGAGGAGCGACTGGGACAGAATCTGGCACCCTGACTGGGACTAGAACCAGGTGTGCTGGTGCCGCAGGCGAAGGATTAGCCTATTGAGCCGCGGCGCCGGCCATCAGGTTTGAAATCTTTATTTGTTTAAGTAGGCAGTGATATATGTGCTTTCTTTTTAAAGATTTTTGGAATAGCTTGTAAGTAATTGTATACTCTGGTCCTGTAGCTCTGAGCCTCAGACATTTTCTTTTAAGCAGATCCATGGTAGGTGTTTGCCACAGCAGTGAAGACCCCACTTGGAACACCCACATCACATATCAGGGTGCCCAGATTTGAGCTTCAACTCTGCTTCTGATTCTAGCTTCCTGCTAATGTGTACCCTGTGAAGCAGCGGGTGATGTTTCCAATAGGTGGGTGCCTGCCACTCACATGGGAAACCTGAATTGAATTCCTGGCTCCAGGCTTCATCTCTGGGTAGTCCCAGCTGTTATATGCATTTGGGGAATAAACCAGTGGATGGAAGATCTCTCTTCATCTCCAGCTCTCTGTTTCTCTTTACTAGATATAGATATTTATATATTTATATCTCCATGAAGTTTTTTTTTTTTTTTTTTAATTTGAAAGGTAGAGCTAGACAGTGAGAGAGAGACAGAGAGAAAGGTCTTCCTTCCGTTGGTTCACTCCCCAAATGGCTGCTACAGCTGGTGCTGCGCCAATCCGAAGCCAGGAGCCAGGTGTTTCTTCCTGGTCTCCCATGCAGGTGCAGGGCCCAAGGACTTGGGCCATCCTCCACTGCCCTCTCGGGCCACAGCAGAGAGCTGGACTGGAAGAGGGTCAGCCGGGGCTAGAACCTGGCGCCCATATGGGATACCGGCGCTGCAGGTGGAGGATTAACCAAGTGAGCCATGGCACCGGCCCCTCCGTGAAGTTTCTTAAATAAAGCAGGTTAAAACAACTTGAAAAATAAATGTACATCTTTTCAGGCTCCTCAAAATTTTCTTTTTACCTATTTATTAGATGGGGGAAGATTGCTGTCAACAGTTGGTTTATGTTCCCTGATGTCTCAGAATCATAGAGCTATAACCATAGGTTACTGCTTATTATATATCAAGATAAATGATATTGAGGAGATAGGGTGCTATCCAATTAGAATGTTTGGCTATCGCAGTAATTGGACTGAAAAGCAGCAACTCGGTGTTCTTGCCTATCCTGTAGTAAACTGTGTAATCCCCATAATCCTGATAGGTAGCAGAAAACTCAGATATCTTTCCATAGGCAGACCAACCTTCTTCTTCTTCTTCTTCTTCTTCTTTTTTTTTTTTTTTTTTAATTTATGTAAAAGGAACAAACTTCATGATAATGATACTTTCCACCCTACCCTCCCTGGCTCCCATCCTCTCTCCTCCTTCCTTATTTTCCTTTTAAATTTTGCAGTGACATACTTGGAATTTACTTTACAATCACAAGCTTAGTCCTCCACTAAATAAAGAATTCAACAAGTGGTACATAGGAAAACCACTGTTCCCTTGGAGTGTAGACAGATCAACCTTCTTGATGTTACATCTGCATTCTACAGTGAGACCACTTGAGAAAACATTTTGACCTCTGTCTAGCTCTCTGGTTCTTTATCCCAGGCCTTATGTCGACTTTAGGTGATTCTAGATATTACTCCAGGTTGGGCGTGCCATTTCCATTTGCAGGTTGTCCCACAGGGATGGCCATCCACAGGAGCAGATTCAGTCTTTGAGTGAAGTATCAAAAGAGTATGGCTGACTTCTTTGACTGTGGGAAGAGGTCCGTGGACTGTAAGACTCACTCATGCCAGCCATGACTGGTCCGTACCTGCATTCTTTCCTCAGTAACTATTTTTCACATAAGCATGAGGGTTCACAGAGACCCCAGGACCTAGGTAATACCTGGTAAATTTACAGACTTCTCCAATATCTCTTGAATGTAATATTCATAATCCTCCACCGATTTCCTAAAAGTTGAGGTACATGTTAGATGTGATGTGAAGGACCAGGAATGAAGAGTTTTAGGGAATGATGAATACAGGTTCTGGTGCTAACTGTTGTTGAAGTGGTCAGCAGGGTCTGAGCAGTGTTCCTGTCTTCTGGCTGCATAACAGAGTCTCCTCTAGTTTCCTTTGGTGTTAGTGTCTTTTCACTATGTACCTGACTATGGTTCTGACTATGTTTTTAAAGGATGTCGTATTTCTGAAATATACACAAATATACATAATATACACAAATATACGTAATTTTCTCCATGTTATATATACATACATTTAGCTGCTGCTTTCACAATTGAATTTTTAGAAGACTATTATATAATTTGAACTTCAACAGTATGAAAAGTGTTAGTTGATTCTGTTAGTGGCACTATTTGTTCTTAAGTAGAGGTATCATTTCATAGACTGATCCTAAATAATTGTAATAGAAGGAGAAGAGAATCTAAAATCTAATTAATAGAAAATAACTGACTGTGACAACATTTTGGTTCCATAAAAACAAAAGTTGAATTGAACATTGGACTCTCCAAATCTTTGATCTCTGTGTCTTCAATGCAGACCAGAGGCTGCTTGTGGGTTTGCCTTCCCTGCCCTGTGGACTGCAACCTGCTACCAGGAGTAAAGGAGGTGAATCTTCAGACTTTTGGCATTCATTTTCCTTCCCTCTGGGTTTTAATCCTGCCATTCAGGACATTGTAGAGTCTGTTCTTGGAGTAAATTTAGTCTTATCTCCCACCATATCCCTAATTAAAGCTTTTACTTCAGCTGCTCATTCTGTTTATTCTTTCAAACAAATGTTTAATGCCCAGTTAGTACCAGTGTATTAAATAACCAGCCCAGTATTTAAAGTTTGTTGGCATTGGAAGTTCCTGTCATGGTTTGGGTTCTCCATCTTGGGACTGTCACCCCACAGTGTGCTGATCCTTCTGTTTAACTTGGACCTCATTTAAAATTTACCTTCTGTTATTTAAGCTTTACCTCTGTTATTATCTTATGTTCCTTGTTCCTTGATCTGCAAACTCCAAGTTTTAAAACTTCTTTAAAAATACTCAGTGATTGGGGCCTGCACCGTGGCTCATTTGGCTAGTCTTCCGCCTGCAGCGCCGGCATCCCATATGGGCACTGGGTTCTAGTCCCAGTTGTTCCTCTTCCAGTCCAGCTCTCTGCTATAGCCCGGGAGGGCAGTGGAGGATGGCCCAAGTCCTTGGGCCCTGCACTTGCATGGGAGACCAGGAAGAAACACCTGGCTCCTGGCTTCAGATTGGCGCAGCACTGGCTGTAGCAGCCATTTGGGGAGGGAACCAACGGAAGGAAGACGTTTCTCTCTGTCTTTTTCTCACTGTCTAGCTCTATCTATCAAAAACAACAACAACAACAAAACAACAACAAGAAACCTCAGTGATGTGCCAGATGTGAAGTGGATCATATGAATGCACGGTTAGCTAAAAAGAATTAGCCCCCTCTGGAGCTGGTGCTGTGGCCTGCAGCCCACCATCCCACATGGATGCTGGTTCTAGTCCCGACTGCTCCATTTTCAATCTAGAACCCTGCTAATGCCCTGGGAAAGCAGCAAAAGGAGGCACAAGCATTTGAGCCTCTGCACGCCACTTGGGAGACCTAGAAGAAGCTCCTGGCTCCTGGTTTTGGCCCGGCCCACCTGTGGCCATTGCGGCCATTTGTGTGTGAACCAACTGATGCAAGATTTCTGTCTCTCCTTCTCTCTATAATTCTGCCTTTCAATAAGTAAATAAATCTTTTTAAAAAGGAAGAAAGAATTAGCCCCTTTTTCTTTGTAGTACCTGTACAGTGTTAGCAAAACCTAGGTTGTGGGTGTAATTTAACAGTCTCCTTGTAGCCTGGTGGAAAGAAATTATGGATCTGATTGATACCATTGTAGGTTCTTGGAAACAAGCATGTATGGTCCTCTGGGTTCTCAATTGTTCTTTATTTCTCCTGAGATCAGATGAGATTGGGCACATTAACAGTGGCGTGGCCGTGGACAGTCCTTTATTTCTCGGATTAGCTTATTACCCTATACATACCTTCCAGAATGATTGCCTTAAACTGTTTTTTGTATCCCTCCCACCTTTCTCCCCATGCCCTGTTGAAGTCCACTTTGGCCTGCTTTTTCAGGAGAGAGAAGCCATCGTTGGGAAGTAGCATACTTTACACCGCTGGAGGACACGCCTGCCACTGACCATTGTCTGCTCTTGTCTTTCTCCTCACGTGTGTCCTGTGGAACATTCCCACCAGAACCCTCCCACCTGTTTTATTTTCATCCTCTTCTCTTCTAGC
The DNA here is from genome assembly GCA_949820135.1 of Sylvilagus floridanus. Classification (NCBI taxonomy): domain Eukaryota; kingdom Metazoa; phylum Chordata; class Mammalia; order Lagomorpha; family Leporidae; genus Sylvilagus; species Sylvilagus floridanus. The sequence continues at coordinate 16,170,994 of OX463240.1, read as the reverse complement.
TCCCTCCCATTTGCATCCACTAATATGCAGACATTTCCCATCATTGCAAGATAAACAAACACAACCCAACAAGCAAACAAAACCCAGACCAAACAAACAACAACAAGAATCTTTTCTGAACTTCAAGCACGTTGCTCTGGTTTTTTTCATTGTGCTTTGTTTATTTCATCTCTTTTCCTTTCATAGTCTCTGTCCTTTCTGGAGCATCACTTTTTCTTGTTTTCTGTACTTCTTCATTAATTTCTCAGACTATACCAGTCCAGGTTCTGCCACCATTAAACTCTGGAAACTGTTCCAAAGAAAGTCCCCCAGGATCGCTAAGCTGCAGAGTTCTCATTTTGCTTGGCCTTTGAGTAGCAATTTGACATTCTTTCCTGAAATGCTCTTTTTTTCTGTTTCTGTGACACCACCACCCTCGTCTGCTTTTGTTTATAACCTTTTGGCTGCCTCTGCATTTGCCAGCCCCTCTTCTACCACCTAGAATTAAATGTGAAGGGCCTTCCCGCTCAGCCCCGGGACTCCTAGTCTTCCTTTATTTTCTGTCTCTCTCCAGAGTCTCATTCCTGTCCATGATGTCAGTTGCCATCAACATGGTCTATTGTGTTCACTAGGATGATTTTAGCTGCAGCCTGTGGAAAACTTTGGCTCACGCTGTCATCAGGCATGACACAAACTTACTTTCTTATGAATTGGAAGTGCAGAGATAGGACAGACTCCAGGTAAGATGACAGCAACTCTCCTTTGTAGCATCAGCTTACTCTAAGATGTTCCCCCTCAAGGTTGCAAGATGACCCTATCAGTTTTGGGTATCACATCCAGACTGAGTGATATTTAGAGGAAGAAGGGACCGTTTTTTAGGAACTATAAAACCTATCCTAAAGGTATGCATAACACACCCCTTTAGTCACGTGACACCTGCTGCACCTGTTATCAGCAGAAAGGGAAGACAAAATGACTGAGTTAGGACAGACTGAATGGCTGTTGGGAGTCTCACCACTCTCCTCTACCAGAAATTCTTCAGTGACCTCCTGTTGCCCTTTAGCCTCAAATCCTTTATAGTGGCCTATAAAATTGCAGTGAACTGGCTCCCATGTACCATGTTAGGTTTGTCTGGTGCTACAAAATCTTTATTTTATAATGTTATGAAGGTAGCTATTTAAGCATTAAAAAATGTGAAGAAAGATGGCATTGTTTTATTATAATTACAGTCTCATTCTTCATAGTTAAGCTCCGTGAAGTCATCACAAACATAATTGAGTGGCAGTCACAGTTGCTGCTCAGCATCCTACGAAGCCCAGGATGGCCCCTTAGCCGAGAGTCACGTGGCCTCAAATAGCTGCAAGATTGAGAGACCTTGGTGTTGGAGACAGGCAGCTCCTGTGCACCACAGCAGGTAGCCCTGTACTGCTGCGCATGACAACCTCAGGGTATTAAAAACTGCCTTACTATAAACCGTTTAAAGAACATATGGACATTTCCAGTGTATGTTCAATTTTAATCACATTATTTTAAGACATTTTTAATGCTTATTTGGAAAATTCACACTATATCATTTTTTCAAAATTAGGAGAAATCAGGCATTACTGTATTTCAGTATTTTGCTTACAACGGTCATGTAGCTAAATTATAGATGGTAAATCTTTTTTCTTCTGTTTATCAGATTAATAAATATATCAGATGGATAGGTTATATGCTTTATTTTCTATCCAATTTCAAATATGCTATACTATAATTTAGCTTTGAGGTCCTCATTTAGGTAAAAACAAAACAACTACTTCCCTAACCTTCAATAATATAAAAATCTTAGATTTGGAAGTAAACTGTGGATTTTATTAATTTGAGAGAGAAAATATTTGTGGAGCAGAGGAATTCTGATTGTTTAGTCTAAGCTTTGATAAATATCCAGGTCATGATTCAGAGTGCTTATTTAATGAAAACGTAGAATAAGAGCCAAATTAAAAATATAGTCAAAAAGTACTTTTCTGTAATCAGCCGTGGTGCGGTGCGTTAAACTGCCGTCTGCAGTGCCAGCATCCCATATGGGTGCTGCTTTGAGTCCTGGCTGCTCCACTTCCAATCCAGCTTCCTACTGATGAACCTGGGAAAGCAGCAGAAGATGGCCCAAGTCCTTGGGCACCTACACCCACACGGGAGACCTGGTTCAAGCTTCTAGTTCTTGGCTTTGGCCTAGCCCAGCCCTAGCCATTGCAGACATCTGTTTTCCAGTTTTTGTTATGACACTGTATGAATGATTTTGTGATAATTTTTATGTTACTGGAGGGGAAATTGTTTCAAGTTTTAATTCATGACTCTTTTCTTTGTAAATGTATCAAAATCAAGATGCTGTCAAGGATTATTTTGTCATTTAAAAAATTTATTTATTTGAAAGGCAGTTACAGAGAGAGGGAGAGACAGACAGAAAGGTCTTCTGTCTGTTGGTTCACTCCCCAAATGGCTGCAATGGCTGGGACTGGGACAGTCCAAGGATAGGAGCCAGGAACAACTTCTGGATCTTCCACATGGGTGCAAGGACCCAAGCTCTTTGGTTATCTTCCACTGTTTTCCCAGGCCATAAGCAGAGAGCTGGATCAGAAGAGGAGCAGCCGGGATACGAACCAGCACTGCAGGAAGAAGCTTAGCCTACCATGCCACAGCACTGGCCCCTATTTTATAATTTTTATCATGGGGAAGAGCATTAGCCTCTTGAAGTTTTAATTATCTCTTGTCTTTCAGGGCCTTAGATTTCCCCCTTTTCTGCTTAATTGTCAACACTTCATATATGAACACTTATTAAAATCTAAATTTTAAGGGGGAGGAAAAAACACCTTTATTTTTCTTATTGATAATTGATCTGAGAGATAATGGTTTGATATTAGCAGCAATGTATAAGGGATCTTCAACAAGCTAATGGGAAATATAAATCTTGAAAAAACTGCATGGATTTAATAATTTTCTACACTAAAATAACCTTACCTTTTTTAAAGAAAAAGTCTTTAGTTAGCCTTCACTAGTTGATAGTTTAGGTAGATTAGAAATTTAGATTGAAAACTTTTTCAGGGCTGGCATTGTGGCATGGTGGGTAAAGCCACCTCCTGTAACACTGGCATTCCATATGGGTGCCGGTTCATGTCCCAGTTGCTCCACTTCTAATCCACTTCCTGCTAATGGCCTGGGAAAGCAGCAGAAGATGGCCAAGTGTTTGGGCCCCTGCCACCCACATGGAAAAATCTCTCTTTCCCTCTCTTTCCCTCTCTTTTTCTCTCTCTGTGTAGCTCTGACCTTCAAATAAATAAATCTCACATCATTTCTTAGTTCTTATGTTGCTGCTGAAAATTCTGAAGCTTCTTTATTTTATAATTACCCTTCAGCCTCCACCACTTTATTATTATTATTATTTATTTATTTGAAAGTCAGAGTTACACAGAGAAGGAGAGGGAGAGAAAAAAAGAGAAAGAGGTCTTCCAAACGTTGGTTTACTCCCCAAATGGCTGCAACGGCTGGAGCTGCGCGATCTGGAGCCAGGAGCTTCTTCCAGGTCTCCCACCTGGGTGCAGGGGCCCAAGGCCTTGGACCATCTTCTTCTGCTTTCCCAGGCCATAGCAGAGAGCTGGATCGGAAGTGGAGCAGCTGGGACTCCAACTGGTGCCCATATGGGATCTGGCACTGTAGGCAGCGGCTTTACCTGCTACACCACAGTGCTGGCCCCAGCATCTACCACTTTAAAAATAATTATTTATTTATTTGAAAGAGTTACTGAGAGAGAGTGGGGGGGGGGGGTAGACCTATCTTCTAACCACTGGCTTATTCCTCAGATGACTGCAACAGCCAGGGCTGGGCCAGGCTGAAGCCAGGAGCCAGGAATTTCTTCTGGGTCTCCCATGTGGGTACATGGGGCCCAAGGACTTGGGCCATCCTCTGCTGCTTTCCAGGGCCATTAGCAGGGAGCTGAATTGGAAGTGGAGCACCTGGGACACAAACTGGAGCCCATATAGGATGCTGGCATCGTCAGTGGTGGCTTTACCAGATATGTCAGAGTAGCCCTACCACCAACCACCACCACTTTTGAAGTGTCTAAGCCCTCCTTTTTACCTCCGGTGTTTTGACATAGGGAGTTGATGTACTTTGACCTTCCTTCCCTTCGAATGCCTTCTTTTTCAGAGCTATATACTTTTTTTTGAATTAATTTACTCACCTCTCCCCCTGAGTTTTCTCTTTTTGCAACTCTGGTTACTCATTCAGATATTGTATCATGTATGGTTTTTTTCTGTTGCCTCCCATTGTGTGCTTTTTCTCTTTTTGTTCTGTTTGTGGGAGATCGCCTCAACTTTAACCTTTTAATTGAATTTTTTCTTTATCATATTTTAAAATTTCCTGAATATTCATGTTTATAGTTTGCTATTTATGCATTATTGGTACAATTCCATTCCTCATTCTTCTGTAGATATTAGTTGTATTTATTTTGAAAATATTTACTATTCCTGCATTTTCTGAGTTCCTCCTCCCTATTCCCCCATCCATGACCCTTTTCTGTTTACTTGATGTGACGTTTTTCTCTCTTTTAATTGATGGTTTAAAGATTTATTTATTTGAAAAATAGAGTGACACAGAGGGAGAGGGAGAGAAAGGTTCACTCTCCAGATCGCCACAACAGCAGGTCTGATCTAGGCCAAAGCCAGGAACGAGAAATTCCATCTTGGTCTCCCATATGGGTGCTAGGGACCCAAGTACTTAGGTCATCTGCTGCTGCTACTGCTTCCTGGCACATCGGCAAGAAGTTGGATCAGAAACAGAGCAGCCTGCACTTGAAGTGGCACTGATACGGGATGTCAGCAGCAGCTTAATCCACTGTGTCACAGTGCTGGCCCTTCTCTTTCATTGAGAAGATATTCTCAGATGTCTGGTGAGCCTTGAGGGGTCTGTTCATACTTAAAGATTAGACAGTATAAAGCAGACTAGAAATTCTGTGTTTGGGCTTTTCAGTAGGAATGTTGGGTGCCCTGATGGCTTTTTCTTTAGGTCTGTTCAAATGTCAACCTTTTACAGGTCCTTTCTCAGGGATCCTTAATTTCTCTAGAAAGGTATTCAGATTATTTAGTCTCTTGCTTGAGCCTGAGATCAGGCATCTAGAATTTGGCTCTTCATGGGGACTACCAACTATTCACAATTCATTATGCAGCGTTTTATTTAATGCCCAATTGCCTTTCTTACTCCACCTCAGCTTAAATCATGTCCATTGCTGTGTCACTAGATGGAATTTCAGACTGCTTACCATGAGCTTTAGATCCTGTACAATTTGATCTTGCTACACCTCTCTGCCTCTTTTGATCCTAGTTCTCTTAGTTTACTACATTCCAACCACTGTCCTTTCTGTCTCTCAGACATACTAAGTTCTTTCTCAGTATGGTCTTTGCATTGGCTTTCCCTTTGGTGGGGCTAACACTTTATTTTTATTTTTATTTTTTATTTTTGCTTTTCTATATTCGGTCCAAAATGTTATAGAATGCTAAACTTTTTGATGCTGATGTGATGCACAAGTAGAAAATTCTGTGCCTGACCTGATGTGAGGGGTTGTAGTCAGATCATAGGCTCAATAAAAAAAAATTATATAAAATTACCATCAGATTATTGGTATAATGTATATATGAAACATCAGTGAATATGAACATCAGACTTGGAACCCACCACTGGATATCTCATTATGTATATGCAGATTTTCCAGAATATGAAAAATATCCAATATCTAAAATACTTCTAGTTCAGATAAAGGATATCCAATCTGTTTTTCATCTCCTTAAAATTTCTGTGCTAGACAGGATGGGTTAGGTTATACAGTGTATCAAGCAGTTCACAGCGCTGATGGTTTGAGTTCTGTATCCCTACAGAAATGAATAGTTACTAACATTATCTTTTTTGTTTGAAGATGACATTCTTGCTTATGAGAGTTGTTTCTGTGAATAAAGAGTTTTTAAAGTTTGCAAGTTTATGTATTTACTGGTTGTTTTTCTGGTTGTTAAAAAAATATTTATTTATTTGAAGAGGTGAATGACTACACACACACACACACACACACGCGCGCGCGCGCACACACAGAGTGAGACAGAGAGAGGGACCTCTTCCATTCACTGGGTTCACTCCCCAAATGGCCATAATGGCAGAGACTGGTCCAGGCTGAAGCCAGAGCCCAGTGTTCTACCCAGGACTCCCACGTGGGTGGCAGGGGCCCAAGTCCTTGTGTTATCCTCCACTGCTTTCCCAGGCACATTATCCTGGAGCTAGATTAGAAGCACAGCAGCTGGGATTTGAAACGGTACCCTGCTACAAGATGCTGGCCTTGCAGTTGTCAGCCTAGGCTGCTACACCACAATACCGGCCAGCCCCTGTTTTTCTGTTTGAAATGAGCTTAACATCTTATCATTAGGGAATTGGAAGTTAAAACATCAATGAGATATCACTACAAGCCTGTTAGAGTGGCCACAATCCAAACCATACAGACAACATCAAATGCTAGCAAGGATGTGGAGCAACAAGAACTTTCATTCATTGCTGATTGGTATGCCCACTTCGGAAGCCCAGTGTTTTTGAACAAAGGTGAGCCCACCTGCCTGTGCATATCAGAAGGTCAAAATGCTGAAACTAGTCTTTTGCAGAGAGTATTTTTTTTACAGGGTAGCCAAGTGAGGAGTCAGCCTAATGTTCAAATCTGACTCCCAGATCAGGTGTTTGGGGAAAGTTTTTATGGATCACATAGGGAGAAAGCCAGTATACAGAGAGGTGAGGCAAGTTCTGAGGGGCAAGGAATTAGGCTAGTATAGTAAAATGGACTTTTATTTCTGGAATTCCATGTTCAGTGGACCTCACACTTCTGAAAGGGTTTAAGCCCCAGTGGTGCTGTTGTTTCTTTAATTCTGCTGGTTAGGTTTTCCTTTTTCTGCATATGTCCAGTGACATGCAGCTCTCTGTTCTCGGTTCCCTCTGCCCATGTCCTAAAAACAAGAGCTTAAAGAAAATGGGCAGAGCTATTATTAGAGCCTAAGATAGGGAAAGTTTCAGGAAAAGAATGGAGTAACACATTGGCATTTTTGAATTTGGGATGCTGGAAAAACCTGATAGAGGGGAAGTTCAGTAGTTTGGCAGTTCTAACAAAACTAACAGCCTCATAACTGTACAATAGAACAGTCACATTCCTTGGTGAATCAAGTGAATTGAAAACTTCTGACTACACAAAACCCTGCACGTGGATGTTTATAGCATCTTCATTCCTAATTGCCAGAACTTATATGCAACTGAGATGTTCCTCAGTAAGTGAGTAATTACATAAACTGTTATATCTAGCCAATGGAATGATATTTTTAAAACATTTTTATTTATTTTCATTTTATTTGAAAGCCAGACAGAGACAGATGAAGAGAGATCTTCCATCTACTGGTTCACTCCCCAAATGCCTGCAATCACTGAGGCTGAACCAGGCTGAAGCTAGGAGCCCAGAACTCCACCATAGTCTCCCATGTGGGTGGCAGGAATAAGTACCTGAGCCATGATCTTGTGCCTGCCAGGGTGTGAATTAGCAGGAAGCTGGATCAGAAGTGGAGTAGCTGGGACATGAATCAAGCATTCCTACATGGGATGCCATCGCCACAAGAAGTGACTTAACAGCTATGCCACACATCTGAAGCAAATCTAAAAAGTCGGGCAGGCGCCACGGCTCACCAGGCTAATCCTCCGCCTTGCGGTGCCGGCACCCTGGGTTCTAGTCCCAGTCAGGGCGCTGGATTCTGTCCCAGTTGCCCCTCTTCCAGGCCAGCTCTCTTCTCTGGCCTGGGAGGGCAGTGGAGGATGGCCCAAGTGCTTGGGCCCTGCACCCCATGGGAGACCAGGAGAAGCACCTGGCTCCTGCCATCGGATCAGTGCAGTGCGCCGGCCGCAGCGCACCAGCCGTGGCGGCCATTGGAGGGTGAACCAATGGCAAAGGAAGACCTTTCTCTCTGTCTCTCTCTTACTGTCCACTCTGCCTGTCCAAAAAAAAAATCTAAAAAGTCCATAAACTATACGATTCCAGCTATATGACATTCTAGGAAACACATAACTATGCATACAGCGAAAAGATCAGGTGTTGCAGAGGAGGGAGGGCTGAATAGGATAAACAGAAATTTTTCAGGTAGTGAAACTACTCTGCGTGATACTATATTTGCATATACTTACAATGCATTATATTTAGTGAAATAAGCCAGTCCCCAAGACAGGTATCTCATGTTTTCCCTGATCTGGGGTAACTAATAGAGTACTTGAAATGTAATGCATTGGAATGAAATAACACATTTTGAGATTCAATGATTATTTATAGCCCTTGTCTCTTCTGTCGAGGAACAGTGGTTTTTCTTTGTTTTATTTTTTCTCTTCATACTGTCTGTTGAATTATTTTATTTAGAGAAGAGTCAACTATATATCACCAAGTATACTGAAAATAGATCTTTGTAAAATTTTTTTTCTTTTCAACTTTTATTTAATAAATTTCCAAAGTATAACTTTTGAATTATAGCAGCTTCCCCCCCATAACCTCCCTCCCACCCACAACCATCCTATCTCCCACTCCCTCTCCTATCCCATTCTTCATCAAGATTCATTTTCAATTATCTTTGTATACAGAAGGTCAACTTAGTATATACTAATTAAAGATTTCAACAGACTGCACCCACAAAGACATACAAAGTATAGAGTACTGTTGAAGTAATAGTTTTACCGTTAATTCTCATAGTAAAACACATTAAGGGCAGAGATCCTACATGGGGAGCAGGTGCACAGTGACTCCCGTTGTTGATTTAACAATTGACACTCTTAGTGAATCACCTGAGGCTCTTGTCATGAGCTGCCAAGGCTATGGAAGTCTCTTGAGTTCACCAACCAATCTTGTTTAGACAAGGCCATATTCAAAGTGGAAGTTCTCTCTTCCCTTCAGAGAAAGGTACTGCCTTTTTTGATGGCTCATTCTTTGCGCTGGGATCTCACTTACAGAGATCTTTCATTTGGTTTTTTTTTTTTTTTTTTTTTTTTTTTTTTTTTGCCACACTGTCCTGGTTTTCCACGCCTACAAAACTCTCATGGGCTTTTTAGCCAGATCCGAATGCCTTAAGGGCTGATTCTGAGGCCAGAGTGCTGTTTAGTGCTTTTGCCATTCTATGAGTCTGCTATGTATCCTGCTTCCCATGTAGGATCATTCTCTCCTTTTTAAGTCTATCAATTATTTGCAGACACTGGTCTTATTTATGTAATCCCTTTGACACTTAATCCTATCTTTTTGATCAATTATGAGCTTAAACTGATCACTTTAACAAGTAAGATGGCATTGGTACATGCCATCTTGATGGGATTGAATTGGAATCCCTTGGTATGTTTCTAGCCCTACCATTAGGGGTAAGTCTGATTGAGCATGTGCCGAACTGTGCATCTCTTCCCTCTCTTATTCCCACTCTTATATTTAACAGGGATCACTTTTCAGTTAAATTTAAACACCTCAGAATAACTGTGTGTTAATTAAAGAGTTCAACCAATGGTATTAAGTAGGAAAAAAAAAACACTAAAAGGAATAAAATAGTAAGTTGTTCCTTGACAAGACAAGGGCTGATCAAGTCATTGTTTCTCATAGTGTCCATTTCAGTTCAACAGATTTCCTTTTAGGTGCTCAGTTAGTTGTCACCAGTCAGGGAGAACATATGATATTTGTCCCTTTGGGACTGGCTTATTTCACTCAGCATGATATTTTCCAGATTCCTCCATTTTGTTGCAAATGACTGGATTTCATTGTTTATTACTACTGTATAGTATTCTATAGAGTACATGTCCCATAATTTCTTTATCCAGTCTTCTGTGGATGGGCATTTAGGTTGATTCCATGTCTTAGCTGCTATGAATTGAGCTGCAATAAACATAATGAGGTGCAGACAGCTCTTTTATTTGCCAATTTAATGTCCTTTGAGTAAATTCCAAGGAGTGGGATGGCTGATTTGTATGGAAGGGGTATATTCAGGTTTCTGAGGAATCTCCAAACTGACTTTCATAGTGGCTTTACCAGTTTGCATTCCCACCAACTGTGGATTAGTGTCCCTTTTTCCCCACATCCTCACCAGCATCTGTTGTTGGTAGATTTCTGGATGTAAGCCATTCTAACTGGGGTGAGGTGAAACCTCATTGTGGTTTTGATTTGCATTTCCCTGATGGCTAGTGATCCTGAACATTTTTTCATGTGTCTGTTGGCCATTTGGATTTCCTCTTTTGAAAAATGTCTATTGAGGTCCTTGGCCCATCTCTTAAGTGGGTTGTTTGTTTTGTTGTTGTGGCATTTCTTGATCTCTTTGTAGATTCTGGTTATTAATCCATTATCGGTTGCATAATTTGCAAATATTTTTCCCATTTTGCTGATTGCCTCTTCACTTTCCTGACTGTTTCTTTTGCCATACAGAAACTTCTCAATTTGATGTAACCACTGTTGTTAATTTTGGCTTTGACTGCCTGTGCCTCCGGGATCTTTTCCAAGAAGTCTTTGCCTGTGCCTATATCTTGCAGAGTTTCCCTGATGTTCTCTAATAATTTGATGGTGTCGGGTCATAGATTTAGATCTTTAATCCATGTTGAATGGATTTTTGTGTAAGGTGTAAGGTAGGGGTCTTGCTTCATGTTTCTGCATGTGGTGATCCAGTTTTCCCAGCACCATTTGTTGAAAATACTGTCCTTTCTCCAGGAATTGGTTTTAGATCCTTGATCAAATATAAGTTAGCTGTTGATGTTTGGATTGATTTCTGGTGTTTTATTCTGTTCCATTGGTCTATCCATCTGTTTCTGTACCAGTACCATGCTGTTTTGATTATAACTGCCCTGTAGTATGTCCTCAAATTTGGTATTGTGATGCCTCTGGCTTTATTTTTGTTGTACAAGATTGCTTTAGCTGTTTGAGGTCTCCTGTGCCTCCATATGAATTTCAGCATCATTGTTTCCAAGATCTTTGTAACAATTAACAGTGGGAATCTGAGAGGAAGGGGGAGGAAGGGTTGGAGCATGGACAGGAGGGAGGGAAGGAGGGGAAGTGCCACTGTGTTCCTAAATCTGTATATATGAAATATATAAAAAGCACATAACTTAAATAAAAAAACTTGTATACAACACCAATAGTAAATTATGGACTTCGGGTCATAATAATGGATTTATTCTTTGTATTTAAAAATTCTACTCTGGTGAGAGATTACAGTAGTGGGGAATGTTATGCCTGTATGGGGGATAGGAAATAAATGCAAACTGTTTTCTGCTCAGTTTTGCAATGACCATAAAACTGCTCTGAAGTTTAAAGTTTATAATTAATATTTACAGATTAATTAAAAAGTTATTATTTAAAAATTTAAAACTATTAGAAGAAAATATGAATGAATATTTTATGATCTGAATCTAGAAGGACTAGTAATCACAAAAGCAGTCATAAAGGATTACATAACTAGATTCCAGTATAATTTCTTTTTTTTTTTTAATTTTTTGAAGATTATTTACTTGAGAGGCAGAGTGACAGAGAAAAAGAGAACATTGTCTTCTGTCTGCTGATTCACTCCCTAGACAGCCACAAAGCTAGGTCTGGACCAAGCTGAATCCAGGAGCCAGAAACTCCATTCTGATTTCCCACATGTGTTGCAGGGGCCCAAAATATTTGTGCCAGAACCCAAGCTGGCACTCTGATATGGGTGTTATAGGCAGTGACAACCTGCTGAGCACAATGGCAGTCCCTTAGTATAATTTTATTAAGTGTTTTTAAAAAGGCAAAAAGAAATGCTTTTATGAATACCCTTAATATATGAAACAAATAGGCCGGCGCCGTGGCTCAACAGGCTAATCCTCCGCCTTGCGGCGCCGGCACACCGGGTTCTAGTCCCGGTTGGGGCGCCGGATTCTGTCCCGGTTGCCCCTCTTCCAGGCCAGCTCTCTGCTGTGGCCCAGGAGTGCAGTGGAGGGTGGCCCAAGTGCTTGGGCCCTGCACCCCATGGGAGACCAGGAAAAAGCACCTGGCTCCTGCCATCGGATGAGCGCGGTGCGCCGGCCGCAGCGCGCTGTCCGCGGCAGCCATTAGAGGGTGAACCAACGGCAAAGGAAGACCTTTCTGTCTGTCTCTCTCTCTCACTGTCCACTCTGCCTGTCAAAAAAAAAAAAAAAAAAAAAGAATAAAAAGGCAAAAAGAAATGCTTTTATGAATACCCCTAATATATGAAACAAATAATATGTAAATGGGAAAATGGTATGAATGGATAATTAAAAATAACTTATAATTGCTAGTAGACTTGTGAAACTTTATACTTAGTGATGATGAAATGCATGGTGAAACAGTGGGATTTTTAAATTTTATGCAGTATTCTGTGTAAATATTTGGAACTATTTTATGCAACATGATAATAATTTAAAAAAAGCTGAACCCACCACCAGTAGTAAGAATAAGAATATACTTGCTGCTGTTTATTCTCACTTTGTTCTTTCATCTCTCTTCCCTGCTTTTTCAGCCTTTCCCCCATTTTCTCTACTTTTATGTTTATCATTCCTTGCATTACAATACAGTTTTCACACACATATATATTACTAAGCACTGCATTATATACTCTGGTTTCTCTTCAGATCATATAAATCTTTTGCCTTTTACTGAGCAATGCATTGTTTAGTTTTGCTTATTTGTAAGGTTTTCCTGACTTGTTTTCTTCTTTATTCTCCTCATCTCTACCCCGTCTTTTTGTCTTGTGTGTAGAAGTGATGTGATTAAAACAAGAACATTTCTTTAGACCGAGGGGATTATAGTAAATCTGGATTTGTAGGGATAGAGAACATCACCAGGGCATCTATTCGAGTTACTTGGAAGTTTTCTGTGGTGTTTTTTATTTTTTAATGTTTATCTTTTGAAAGGCAGAGAAAGAGAGAGACAGAGACAGAGATCTTCCATCTGCTGGTTCATTCCCCACATGCTCTTGAGAGCCAGAGCTGGCCCAGGCCAAAGCCAGGTCTCCAGCTGGGTGGCAGAGACTCATGTACTTGAACCCTTACTTGCTGCCTTCCAGGCACATTAGCAGGAAGCTGGATTGTAAGGCAGAGAGAAGGTCTTGACACCAGGTGTTCTGATATGGGATGTAGGCATTCCAAGCAGCAGCTTGACCTGCTGTGCCACAGAGCCAGCCCCTTTTACTCTGTACTATGGGCCTCTTGAGACTCACTTCCTAGGGGAGCTGCCTGTACTAAAAGGATTTTGTTATATTCTTCAGATATATTGGGACAGAAAAAAGATTGGGGACTGTATTAATGATCTCTGTAGTCAGTCTTCTCATTGTTAATAATGTCTCAGTCTTTGATAAAGTATAAATAAAGGCTTACTCTGGGATTTTGTTACATAGTTGGGATAGTTGAATTTAATTATATTGTATTTGAAGTTTAGCATGTTCCAAACTATTCTAGGGGTTTTGGAAGATATTAATTGTAAAAATAAATATGAAGTGTCCTTTGTTAGTAAAATAAAACAACTATTTTGAGGAATTTTTAATTACTTGAACAAGAAATCCATTTATTAAAAAATATAAACACGGCCGGTGCCGTGGCTCAACAGGCTAATCCTCCGCCTTGTGGCGCCGGCACACCGGGTTCTAGTCCCGGTCGGGGCGCCAGATTCTGTCCCGGTTGCCCCTCTTCCAGGCCAGCCCTCTGCTGTGGCCCCGGAGTGCAGTGGAGGATGGCCCAGGTGCTTGGGCCCTGCACCCCATGGGAGACCAGGAAAAGCACCTGGCACCTGCCATTGGATCAGCGCGGTGCGCCGGCCGCAGCCATTGGAGGGTGAACCAACGGCAAAGGAAGACCTTTCTCTCTGTCTCTCTCTCTCACTGTCCACTCTGCCTGTCACAAAAAAAAAAAAATATATATATAAATATAAACACATCATTGGCACACAAAAGACAGTTGAACTCAAAATTGCTTTCATTTGATTCCAGAAGAAAAGATTAGTCAGAGAGGATTGCATTGTTCTAAAAAGGATAGGAAAATTTTTTAATAATTAGTAAGGGCACAGTAAGATCATTTCAGGCAGAGAAAGCTAAACCGCTTATGCAGTGGGATAGAAGTGTGAAGGTTGAGGCATATTTGAGAATTGTGAGTAATGCAGTTCATTCGTCATACATGCTCTGGTAAGAACAGACCAAAGAGTTCAATCAAAGTGGGTCTTAAATGGCCAACTATCTGTACATGGGATCTAAGGAACTTTTTTGCTAAGACCTTGTTGATAAACACTCAAATTGTTTTGCTTTCCTTATATTTTAGTCACATCCTTAATCATATTTGCTAGTTGAAAGAAGGAATATTGCCTGTTTTATTTGTTGTATCCCTAGAGTAGAGGAATACCTGGTATATAACAAACATGCATGAAATTTATGTTCAGTGAATGAAAGAATTTATATTTCATAAGAAAGAAGAATTTGTACTTTAAAAATAAGTCAGGTTGTTTTGGCACTTTAATGGTACATCACAAACTTCCTTGTATTTACTTTGTTTGGGATTGTCTTCCTCTTACGTTCTTTGTACTGTTCTACTTGACCTCTTATAACTGGTGATCATCCCTTCATGGTTTCCCTTTGCTGTGAGGTATAACTATGTTCTGTGACTTCACTGACAGAAACTATAATCTCAGAAATCTTCGATTTCAACTTTATATCTCTTCTCTTGAAGTGTGGTATTGTTCCATGTATATGTCAGACTTTACCAGTTCTAGGTTATTTTCTGAGAAGGATCACCATTTATACATTTTTAAATACGTTAAACATGGTGCCTTATACAAAATGAACAACTGTATTTGTTTAAAGTATATATAATATCTTACTGAAATTTTGTTGTTTTATCTGAGAATTTGAATAATCTTCTGTTTGAGTTGTATTATTGCAGTTCACCATTAGATGTCACCTTAGAACATTTTATATTTTGCCAACAATTTCCTTATTATAAGGTTTATCTAATTCTGAAGGCTGGCTCTCCTGAGAAGTTTCTGTACATGTTAAACTGATTACTTTCTAAAACAGAAATATTCGTAACTTGTGATTGTAATTTTTTAACCTTAGTAGTATGTTTATAGAGCATATGGAACCACTGATATTACTTAAGTCCCCTTTTACTGTATTTGAAAGTCATAGTTACAGAGAGGGAGAGGCAGAGTCAGAGAAAGAGAAAAGTGTTCCCTCTGTTGCTTTATTCCCCAAATGGCTGCAATGGCCAGGGCTGGGCCAGGTTGAAGCCAGGAGCTTCATCCAGGTCTCCCATATGGGTACAGGGGCCTAAAGATTTGGGCCATCTTCCACTGCTTTCCCAAGGCACATTAGCAGGAAGCTGGGTCAGAAGTGGAGCGGCTAGAATTGGAACTGGCATCCCTATGGATGCTGGTGCTGCAAACAGTGACTTCACTGTTATGCCACATCCTAGAACCCTAAGATTTTTTAAAAGATATATATATATATATACACACACACACACACACACACACACACACACACAGTCAGAGAAATCTTCCCTCCACTGGTTCACTCCCCAGATGGCTGGCTCTGCAGGTGGTGGCTTAACCCACTGTGCCACAAAGCTGGACCCTTATGTCCTCTTTAAAATGTAAAAACTGGCATTATTATTATTTTCTTTTTCCTGTACACATTTATTCATTTATTTGAAAGAAATAGAGAGAGGGAGACAAACACACACTTGGGGGGAGAGAGAGAGAGCAAGCGAGAGTGAGAGAGCGAGCGAGCGAGCTATCTTCCATCTGCTGGTTCATTCCCACATGTCTGTACTGGCCTGACTTTGGGCCAGACCAAAGCCTGGAGCCTGGAACTTCATCTGGTCTCCCACATAGTATTTTCTCTTTAAACGTAATTCTCCTGAGCAAGTTTTATAGTGATTAGAAGTAATGATGGGAAAAAATAGGATACTCAAGGATACCTTTACAAAATATTACATCCTGTGACCAGTGTCATTCTGAAAAGCATCTATTCTAGGAGCCTGACTGAGACCAGACTCACCAAAAGTCTGCCTGCTCCACATAAGCTTTGAGGACCACCACAGGTTTTCCTTAAGGCTGTCAGAGGAAGAGGGAGCACTGAGAGGGCCGTGCAAAGAAATGCAGAGAGAACAGAGATTCATGTAAGTCTCTTGGCCAATCCTGGAACAAAGAAGAGTGCTAAAGATGAGTTTCCATTGTTCGGTCTCTTTCCTTAGAAGATAGGAGAGAAGAGGTCAAGGAGATTTCTGCAAACTGAAGTTTCATGTTCACTTTACATTTAAGGGCCTACATTTTAAACTAACATAATAAGCTGTGTGATTTAAGAGATTATATGTTGCGGCCGGCGCAATAGGCTAATCCTCCGCCTTGCGGCGCCGGCACACCAGGTTCTAGTCCCGGTCGGGGAGCCGGATTCTGTCCTGGTTGCCCCTCTTCCAGGCCAGCTCTCTGCTGTGGCCAGGGAGTGCAGTGGAGGATGGCCCAAGTGCTTGGGCCCTGTACCCCATGGGAGACCAGGAGAAACACCTGGCTCCTGCCATCGGATCAGCACCCATTAGAGGGTGAACCAACGGCAAAGGAAGACCTTTCTCTCTGTCTCTGTCTCTCACTGTCCACTCTCTCTGTCCAAAAAAAAAAAAAAAAAAAAAGATTATATGTTGCATTGGTTCACCAATGCCAAGATTCATGATTAAAGATGAAGTCCATGGTGAAGATTTAATAGGCCTACAGCATTCCTGACAGACAGAATCCATGCTCTTCCCATAATCCCATCTGTAGTCAGACATGGGTTGCAATCCCCTGTACTTTTCATCAGTCTTGCCAGGAGACAGCTGGAAAATTAGATGGAGATGTGGTAGCTATTTTCTTTAGTTCATCCAGGATATTGAAATTTGAATAGAATACCAATGTTATTGGCCAATAGTGTAATATATACCTTGAGACACCTAATCAAACTATTGATTGTCTCTGATCATCTAGTGTACTACCCCCAGCCTTTCACGTCTCACCTGAGAAGTAAATGTCAGAAGTAACTGTTTTATTTTTTGAAATTTTTTTTTTATTTAAAAGTCATCTCGATCAATCATTTCACTTCTCGTGCCATGACTATAATATTCCAAAGTACGGAGGACATACATATTCTATTTTGTATTGGTCAAATTACTTTTTTTTTAAATGAAGCTTATCAAAAAAAATTAAAAAAATAAAAATAAATAAAAATTAAAAAATGAAGCTTATCTTGTAATATTTCTATGCTTAAGGATAAAACTTAAAAAGATATCTACATATCTAAACTGGTATAAGGTTGCCACTCATCTTTCTTGGGAAGACCTCTTTTTTTTAACTTTATGGTTGTTAGGATGTCATTGTTTACAAAGTAATGGAATAATGATAATTTTTATGAAATAACTGGTGAAATGAATGGTCAACAATAAAAAGTTGGCAGCACTACAGCCTGCATTAGTACAGTTAATAGTCAAGAGAAGCTGAAAATGTTACTCACTATGTTGCCAATTCATTTTGTAATCTGTGTTCTTTTCCTCGTGTTTTTGTCTGTCACTACAGCTAAAGAAGTAAACAGGTCATGGCACGCTTAACAAAAAGACGACAGGCGGATACAAAAGCTATCCAGCATCTTTGGGCAGCCATTGAGATCATAAGGAACCAGAAGCAAATCGCCAACATTGACCGTATTACAAAGTAAGTAAAGCAAAAATATCCTGTAAAATTTCTTGTAAGGCTCTCCAAAATGCCTGTCTTTTCTGGTAGCCTACATGTGTTAGAGCTGAAGTCACTTTTTTGTCTTGTAGAAATACAGTGTGTTGAGAAAACAAACACAACAACATACATAAGTAACCTGTATTTATTCATAATTTTTATAAAAATATTATAAGTGAAACTTAGATATGTACTATTTATAATCGCTTATTAGCTATCAAGAATTTTTAACACTTGGAGACTTTAAATGTCTTTTAAAAGGATTTTGATTAATCAGTTGCTGTTTTTGTAATGTAACTGAAGAATTAATTGTTGATTACCTTTTTGGAGGTTTATTTGTTTGAAAGGCAGAGAGATAGAGAGATCTTCCATCTGTTTGTTCACTCCACAAACGGCTACGACAGCCAGGGCTGAGCCAGGCTGAAGCCAGGAGCCTGCAGTGTGCCTCTGTCTCTCATGTGTGTGGCAGGGGACCAAGTGCTTGGGCCACCATCTGGTGCTTTCCCATGCTTGTCAGCAGGGAGGTGGATTGGAAGCAGAGCAGCCAGGACTTGAATCCGTGCCCCAGTGTGGGTTACAGGAGTCATAGGCGGTGGCCAAACTTGCTTTGTCAGAACACCAGCCATTACTTGATTTGATGCAGGGCTAGTGTGGTATGTGTATTAAACACTATCCCTCTAGTTCATAACCCTCTGAAGAAAAATTTTTTAACAATTTCATCTTATATTTTTGAAACTCTATCAAGTAAACATTCAGTTTAAAAGAAGGAGAATTTGTCTGTAGTTTCTGATGCTATTTTCATAGACAAATTCAGAATAGAACAACATCAAATTGCTTGATGAATCCTCGGTTTACATACTGTATACTAGTCACAAGGGAGTATTCAGTTATGAAATTGCCTTTGTTTTATTATGTGTGTTTCTCTGGGGATTTCTTTTTTAAGATTTATTTATTTACTTGAAAGTCAGAGTTACACACAGAGAGAGGAGATGCAGAGAGAGAGGAGAGAGAGAGGTCTTCCATCCACTGGTTCACTCCCAAGTTGGCTGCAATGGCTGGAGCTGTGCCAATTGGAATTCAGGAGCCAGGAGCTTCTTCCAGGTCTCCTACATGGCTGCAGGAGCTCAGGGACTTGGGTCTTCTTCCACTACTTTCCCAGGCCATAGCAGAGAGTTGGATCAGAAGTGGGGCAGCTGGAACTTGAACGGGCACCATATGGGATGCTAGCACTACAGGTGGCGGCTTCACCCGCTGTGCCACAGCGCCAGCCCCATCTCTGGGGATTTTAAAATTATTGATTTTGTTTATTTGTTTGAGAGAAAGTGATCCCATCTGTGGTTCATTCCCCAAACGCCTGCAGTGCTGCAGTGGCTAGGACTAGGCCAGGGAAGAGCCAGGAACCAGGAACTCAATCCATCTTCTGTATGGGTGGCATGGACCCAGTGACTTGAACCACACCCAGGTGGCGTTAGCAGGAGGACGGAACCAGGAGTAGGGCTGGGACTTGACCCTGGAACTTGATGCTGAGCACTCTGAGGACATGGGTATCACAGCCAGCACCTTAGCAGCCCTTCTCTCTGTTTCTATGTTTACTTTTAAAGGATTTGTTTGAGAGGCAGAGTGTCAGAGAGGAAGAGAGAGATCTCCAAACAAAAGTTCACTCCCTAAATGACTGCAGTAGCTGGGGCAGGGTGAGCCTGAAGCCAGGAGCTAGGAGCTGTCTCAAGTGGGTGGCAGGAGCTGCAGTTACTGGGCCATTACCCGCTGCTTCCCAAATGCATCAGAGGGGCCTGGACCAGAACTGGAGTAGCTGGCACTTAAACCAGCATTCTGAGATGAGACATGGGCATCACATGTGGCCACCTAACCAGTTGTGCCACAAAGCTGGCCACTCTGTATTTTTAAAAGAGTAAACAATTTATCCTTTTTTAAAGTAGATAATTTTTTTGTTGTTCATTTAGACACATTTCTTTGTACATATTCCTTCTACATTCTTTAGATGTTTCTGTAAAAGTAGAGGACAGATATTGTATAAAAGCTCATTGCTTAAATGCCTTTGGTTTTGGCTTTTAAAAACAAATAATACAATTTAGTTTCCTATGTTTCTGTCTCTTCCTTGTTTCCTTGTGAAGATGATAAAGGTAACTTAAGAGCAAAGGAACAGCAGATAGAAAAAGGGATGAGGCTGAAAGCTGTTCATTTTTTTAAAGATTTATTTATTTATTTGAAAGAGTTCCAGAGAGAGAGAGAGAGAGAGAGAGAGAGAGACACTTCCATCTACTCATTCACTCCCCAGTTGGCTGCAGTGGCCAGAGCTGCACCGATCTGGAGCAAGGAGCCAGGAGCTTCTTCCTGGTCTCCCACTTAGGTGCAGGGGCCCAAGGACTTGGGTCATCTTCTACTGCTTTCCCAGGCCGTAGCAGAGAGCTGGAATTTTGGAAGTGGAGTGACCAGGACTTGAACAGGTGCCCGTATTGGATGCCATTGCTGCAGGCGGTGGCTTTACCTGCTACACCACACCGCTGGCCCCCTAAGCTGTTCTAACTGTACGCTCATCTTTTGTATACTTTTAAGTTGGCTAAGTACAACTCTTAGCTCCCATAGAAAACAAAACAAAACAAAATAGATAAAAAAATAAATATCACTGTGTGGAATATAAAAATAACCAATATATTACCTTAATTATGTTTTTAAATAAAGCAGATAATTTGAGGCATAGTAACTAAATACATATAAATTATAAGGAGATCATTAGAAACTGTTTTCATAAAATCTCAAAGAAGAAATGGCATTAAGTATTTTCTCATGGGTGAGACTTTTTAAAAATACAGTTTTTATATATCAGAACTATTTACAGGAGAGTGTTGAATAAGATAGTGTTCTTTGAATGTGATTTTTAAGATCAAAATCCTGTGGCTTTACTGAACTATTTCACTTCTTCAGACTATTGTCTTTCTAATATGTGATATCTTTCTTAGAAGCTTTAGGTAAACTCTCTAAGAAGCCATCAGAATCTTCCAGTGTGATTGCTAATGTTAGGTTGTAACCATCTGCTACTGCGGGACTAAGAGGATGAACTTCTCCAGTAGTGGTGCAGGTTTCCGTTGGATTAGCACAATGGCTGTGTGTATACATGTACACGTATTTTCAACTGTAGTAAAGGACAGAGGTTAACGTGATTGCATTTCTCTTCTCATTCTATAGTACAGATTGTTTTTTCTCTTTTCTTCATCAGTGTAACCTTAAATTGTGTCAAGGTATATTTTTCTTCAGGTCTTAGTATCCATAGTTTTTAAATTACATACAAAAAATTTCTTTGCCTACCAAATATTGATTTTTTTATTATTATTTATTATTCTTGATTTTATTAGCTTCATCTAAAGATGGAAAGAAAGGAAGGAAAGGAGGAGAGAGATAGAGAAGGAAGAGGGCATAGAAAGAAGTTGGAGGTGAGGGGGAGAGACAGACAGATGGAGAAAGAATCAGAGGTTAAGTGCTTAAAGTGAATTTCTATTTTTTCGTCTGCCTCATCTCATCAGAGAGTTACTCCATATTCCTGTTACTTCCAGTGGCTCACTTGAGAGAATCCTATATGTTTTCATAACATTTGTATTTATTTCCCTGCTAGAAAGTTAGCTCCAAAAGGAACTGTCTAGAGAATTGTCTAACTAGTGTCTTTGGTCCTTGGTGAATGTTAATTCCCTGGCTTGTTAACCTTGCCTGAGGTAAGGAAGTAGCAATAGACCATGATAGAAAGTCACATTGTTAGCTCTAAAGCAGAATATTCTTGTTTTGCACTCCTTATAGGTAAATACTTTTCAAGCCTTAGATTAATTTAAAATCTGGTTGCTTGCTTAATTTCAGTTAAGTCTGAACATAGAGACATCTTTTAAACTTCAAAAGTTATCTTAAGTTACTGAAGACTGTAATAGAGCTATTGTCAAGAATGCATATGTAGTCATTAAGTTTCATTTGGTATTTTGCCTTTGAGTGGCTACATTATAAAAAAAAAAAATAAAAGCTACACAGTTTGTCCTGCATGAAAAGTTTGCATTCTTAACATAGTATATCCTAACCACTCTAATTTACTTCTCTCTATGGCTTGGTTCTGCTTGTTTTTGTTCTTCTGTAGTTCTCTCAGTCATCTTTTCTTGCTGTTGGTTTTCTTTGGGATTTATTTATTGAAGAAACTGGGTCATTTGTTCTGGTGGTTTCCTGTAGTCTAGCTTTCGCTAATCACAGCCCTGTGTGTTAATTTAACCTGTTAATGGCTCCTCTGTGTTTCATGGAAAGTAATGGTTGCATAAAAAGGCTTAGCATTGGCAGCCAGATTATTTCATAGGTGATAATATATTTATCAGGAGGCATATACTGTTGATTGTTTATTATTGTGATAAGAATAAGAATACATGTTTAATTCTTTCTCGTTGTTTACTAGCTTTCTAAACAGCATGCTCTACTGATGACTAAGTAGTGTTTTAAAAATATAATTTGGAATTCTATTCGTGCATAGTTGGCAGTCCATAGTTGGCTTGAATGACCCTCATGGTGCTCAGATTTTCCCATTGTTGAAAGATCCTCTGCATCTTGGCCCCTACAGTTTCTTCTAGCTTTCTCATATGACAAGATTTTTCAGGCTAATTTTGTACATATCTTGCCCTGGAATTAGAACCACTGATTTCTCCACAGGCTCTGGCTTCTTTTCATTTTGAAATTGCATTTCAGTAGCACTGTATAGCCATTCTGTGTGTTTATTACTGCTAGGTGGGTCTTTCTTTGAGTGCACAAAGCTAGGCAGTCAACATGCTTTTAAAAGATAAAAATTCCTCATAAATTCATAATGATATTTTACTTTTTAGTTTATGGCTACTGGGTTTTCCTTAACTATTCCAATCTAAAATCTTTATCTGTTTTCTGACATAGAGAGAATCCTAATTCTTAAGGTTATTATGAATGATAAAATTTTAGAATAGCATATAGTTAGTTATTTTATCTAATATATAAAAAAGAATAAAATTTTACTGAAAATGTTATATATGTATATCACATGTAGTTAAATTTTTATTATTATTTATGAGGGTACTTCAGAAAGTTTGTGGAAAAATGGAATTAAAAATATTCTGGTCTGGTGTTGTGGCACAGCAGGTTAAGCTGACACTTATGATACCAGCATCTAATTAGAGTGCCAATTTAAGTCCCTATTGGTCTACTTCCGATCCAGCTTCCTGCTAATGCCCCTGGGAGGACAACAGAGCTGCCCCAGGTATCTGGGCTTCTGGCTGTTGGCTTTGGCCTGGCCCAGACTTGGCTGTTGTGGCCATTTGGAGAATGAACCAGCAGATGGAAGAGACCACTCTCTCACTCTCACTCTTCCTTTCAAATAAATACATACATAAATAGCTTTTTAAAAAAAGACAATATTCATCTTCCATGAATGGTTTGAAGACCATTGTGTGAAAACATCTTGTTTAATTTTTATTATTTGGGGGCCTCTAGTATGTTGGATCTTCTTTTCCTGTCTTTTGCATTTGAAATTTTCTGTTGAACTCTTTTTATCATTTTTCTTTTTAATAGTTTATTTCTGTGCAGTTTTGTTTATGACATTATCTGCTGTGATTAATTCTTGCATACCTTCTAGTTTAGACTTCTCTTCTAAAGTGACTTTCAAGTGTTTTCTAAGTTTTGAGTTTATCTAATTCTGTAGAGATTTCAAGTCTTCTACAATTTTCTTAATGTCTTTTCTGTGTTTTGAAATAGTGGGTTATAATTTTCTTACATCTGTAGGCATACCTTTTTGGCATATTTTCATTGTAAGGATGCTACTCTGCTCCTATAGTCATAGTCTTTTTCCATTTTCATTTCAATCTGAAATCAGTTGTTCTGAACTTGTGTTAAGGGAAGGTGGTCCTAAGTACTTTTTCTAGATTTTGGCTCTACAGTTCCTTCTTATGCCATTTTTGTTTGAAGTGTTGGATATGACCTCCTAATATCTCCTTTTTTTCTACCTTTTCCCTTTTGTAACTGACTCCAATAGTGCTTGATACCTTATTTCTAACATTTCTGCACAATATAAGGCTTTATCCTGGAAATGGGCTGTAGCTGCTTAATTTTGAACATTCATAGGACACAATATGCTGTAGCACTATAAAGCTTTACCATGAATTCATGAATTACCATGAGTCATTTACAAATAGGAATATGTAAAACCCAATGCAGTTTCAATTGTTGTTCTCCAGTTGGCCTTTTGTGCTTTATGTTGAGCATATTGGTTATTTTATCCTCCTGTACTCACTTCCAATGGATACTCTCGTGTGTCCCTCTTTCTCCTGCAGAGGTGTCAGTGCCAGTTGGGATTGTAGCTCTTGGAGATTTGTTCTCACCTCCTCAAATTTTGGGATTCTCCAGACTCTGCATCACTCAGTTTTGTTGTATATGTGGTCCTAGAGTGTTTTGTTCCAAAGATTTAAAAACTTGTTACTGATATGATCTTCCAGCTCAAAACAATCTTGTGATTTTCTCTTACTAAAAGAGAGAAAAGTACATTTGCTAAAGTTATTATATATTTTCTAAAGTCCAAGCCCAGAGCTAAAAGCAATTTTAAAAATCCTTTTTAGTAGAGGAACTTTTTTCACGTGTGTATGTGACACTAGACATCAGAATCAACAGCAATGTCCTCTTAAAACACAGAGTCCTTAACATAGTAAGACTCATGCTGAGGTTGTACAAAGGAATTCCACAGGTAGAACTTGCAGTTTTTTAAAGCAGTGAAGTCTTGGATCCTGATAATTAATTTTGCTCCGTGGGACTGATAATACTGCCCTTATCTTTGTAATAAAATTAAGTTGAATAAACATGTTGATATTGTCTAACTTCCAAGCATAGTCTTAACCGCTAGACAAAACACCTGTGCCTATCATCTGTATTTTATTATCCAATAACAAATGAGTTACATTTATTACTTCCTTTTCCTCTTTAATCCAAGCAAATTATTCACATCTAATTTTGATAATTATAATGTGGTATTTGGGGGCTGTAATTATTCTAAGTAATAGTTCTGACAAAGTTTAAAGGCATGCTTTTGAAATAAGTATAGATTTTATACTAGTCTGCACTGGCATTCTTGGCTGGATGCTGTGATTGGGGGAAGCCGGTTTATTCTTAATCAATTACTGGGAAAAACAACTGAAGTAGTTTTTCATTTTTTTCCCATGTTGAGTAACTTCAATTTTGTGTTTCTGGAGTTGATTATGTTGTGATTAGCATTGTGATTAGACTACATTTGATTTCTAGACTAGTCCCATTGAAGTTAATGTTTCAGATTAGGGCTTCAATTAATTGCATGTATTGCTTACTTTAGGGTCAAATCCCAGTTAGAAAATGTGACCTCTGATCTCTTGTGACATGTTTGGCATTGAAATTTCTGAGTTCTCCTGGAATTCGCCTTGTTGCTACAGATACATAAAAACCTAAACTGTAAGTCCTCTTTGTATGTAGGTTGCCATTGAAGTTACAACTAGGTATGGATTCTTTCTTCCTTTGTTACAATTTAACTTTATGAAACCCAATTTCTAGTAGATATTTATTGCAATTAAATTTTGCTCTGCTTCTCTGTCAGTTTCTATACCCTCATAAAATTTTTGGACAGGAGGAAAATAGCCATTAACTAAGTAATATCTTTGGAGTAAGTTTTAAAACCTACTAGTTGACATTGTACTGTTTATGTAATCCTATGGATTCTTTGCAGAATGATTCACCATATTCTCATTTCAATCTGTATTGATTATCATATATTGATTAGATTGGCAGATATACCTTATCTCTCATTATTATTTTTCATAATAGCAGCCTTACAGAGGTAACTGATTCTGAATGACCACAGTCCATAGTGAGGCTTTGCCATTGTGCTTAGTTCTTATGACACTCATTGTGCCTTGGATTAAATGTGAAATTTCTTTGCAGTTCTATAAAGGAATCATACTGAAAGGCACATAACAATTTAAATTTCCACTAAAGAATAGAATGGTAGTATGGTTCAGTGCCACGTGATGGCAGTGTACTGATTGATAACACGTTAAGCCTTCTTTGAGGAGGGAATCACTGTGCGAGTTTGGAAGGCCCTGTGAAGGCAGAGAAGAGTTGCAGCATAGACTCTAGCTGAAGCAGAAGTGCAGGATGTTACAGGATAGTAGATAAAAAGGCAAGGAAGGCCTTTAATGTTAGTACTGAGACTTTTATCATATAGCTGGGAGGGAGTAGACAATATTATTTTTAAATAAAAAAATGGTAAAAGTAAAATGTACTCATTTTTCCCCTTCCCCATCTAGATTGAATGGTCTTTTGAAATGTATTTGAAGACTATCATCTCCTTTTCCTTATCCTGGCCCAAATTTCTCCCTTTGTACTTTCCCACCTGTTCTTTTAGCCCCAGGTCCTGCTAGTCTGTTTCTTCCCATGATTGCTGTCAGAGATATGTTGCAAAAATGATGTTATCAAGTGCCTTCGTTGTCACAAACCCTTTTACTTTTGCCTATGAAGGACACGTGTGAAACATTGTTTATCAGATTGCTTTCCTGGTGTCAGCCTTTCTCTCTTGCCTGTGCAGAGGTGTGGCTCCCCTGGCCTTCTCTACATCACCTCCTGCTCCTGCACACTCAGGTTACACCTGGGCTCTCAGCCAGAGCCACTGTTTTCCACACTGCGGGATGCCTTCCTAGATCCCTCTTTTGTTTGTCTTCTCAGCCTCGCAGCGTATTTGTTTTTTTTCTAAATTTTATGTCTGTCTGTTGTTCATAAAGGCCAAATACATAAGTAGGGTATTTGTTCAAAGCATTTGAAAATTAAATCCTAACATTTCTTTCTTGATTTTATATCTGGCTTCTTCTACTCAGTCCCGTTTAATGAGATGTTTCTCTGTCACCTGAGCACCCTGTGTTTTTGTTATTTTCTATTTTTGCATTATTAATGGACAAGATCGTATCCATTCTTTTAGGATACAACTCAAGTATCATTTCTTTTGAGATTTTAAAATATTCCTTATTATAAACATTCCTGATTCTCTTTTTCTCAGCTCTCTAGTAATAAATATATATGTACATGTGCATACATGTGTGTATATACTATATTGTGTTATGTATAATAAATATATAAATACTTTATAATACATGTATAGTGCATATACACATGCAATTCATATGTTGTCAATCTTCTCATTTGTTAAAGTTTCTTACTTCAGTGCTATCTTTGAAAAACATTCCTGCTTCTTTTGCTGTGGTGAGTATCTTAAGAGTAGGGAGTAGGTGTTTACTACTTTTGGATCTTAGTGTGAGAATGGGACATTGATAACATAGTCAGTTACATTAGTTGCAGAAGTGGTTTCAAGGGGGCTTGTAATGCTTTGTAACAACCAATGAATGAGTCATTATTCTGTGGCAAGCACTGTGCTTTATATGATGTTCTGATTTAATTTTCACAACCACTCTGTGAGGTATGTTGTCATCATCCTTATATTGCTGATGAAGATAGTAAAGATTAAGAAGATAAAGTAAGTTGCCCAAAGTCACAGGGGTTGTCATGAGAGAACTCAAGTTTGAGCAGAGGTCCATCTGATATTAAAGTGCAACTTCTTAACTGTTTAACATTTTCTTCTGGTGTATACTGGATTTATGTTTTTATCCCTGCAGACGTTGAAGTTTTCAAAATATGATCATCTATACTGTACTTCTACATTACCTTATTTCTTCCTCACAACTTTGTGAAGTGAAAACTAGGTGAAGAATATGAGGCTTTATTAGGAGGTTACACATACCTGTTAAGTGTTATAATTAGTTAGAACCTAGTTTTTCAGAGTATACTCTAAAATTTTTAAATAAGTTTGCTGATGAAAGATCAAAAAGATATTAAGTTTTGTTTTTTTACATTTTATTCAATGCAGTTTTTTTGTTTTGTTTTTTATTTTATTTTTTCTTTTTGACAAGCAGAGTGGACAGTGAGAGAGAGAGACAGAAAGGTCTTCCTTTTGCCGTTGGTTCACCCTCCAATGGCCGCCGCGGCCGGCGTGCTGCGGCTGGTGCACCACGCTGATCCGAAGGCAGGAGCCAGGTGCCAGGTGCTTTTCCTGGTCTCCCATGGGGTGCAGGGCCCAAGCACTTGGGCCATCCTCCACTGTACCCCCTGGCCACAGCAGAGAGCTGGCCTGGAAGAGGGGCAACCGGGACAGAATCCGGCGCCCCGACCGGGACTAGAACCTGGTGTGCCGGCGCCACAAGGCGGAGGATTAGCCTGTTGAGCTACGGTGCCGGCCGTCATTTGTCTTTTTAAGTCATCTTTGTTATATTCTAGGATAACGTGGGTATTTTCAGTTTTTTGACCATATGCCATATTTCCTTGCATTATAACTGAATTATTTTCTTACAGTGGACACTCAGGCTCTCTAATTTTCTTTTGTCATAAATAACTATGCATTGATTCAACTTTTTACTACCACAACTAGCAGTTTTTCCTTTTTTTATGAGGAATTTATTGGTGTGTGTGTATCTATTTCTATCTATCTACATATATCCAGAGAGAGAATTACACCTTAATTGTAGGATATACATTACTTTAATTTGACTAAGTTTTCAAGAAAGGCTTCCTCCATCTATGTTTCTTAAGGCTGTTAGCAACTTTTATTTTCCTGTGTATCTGGATATAATTGACTTTCAGTTGCCCAAATTTTATCACCTAGTTGGATGTATTGATTTACCTTTTTGTCTTCCTTAATGAGTGTAGGCACTCTTGGTCTTTTCATAGGTTTTAGGCTTCATTTTCTGTGGATATCTGTTGCTATCTATTTACTTTTCTATTGCAATTTTTATCTTTTTCTGTTGATTTTCAGAAATATTTGTTGTTCTTGATGTTATTTCTGTGGGGAATCTATGCTTTTTTTTTTTTTTTTTTTTTTTTTGGACAGGCAGAGTTATAGACAGAGAAAGGTCTTTCTTCCATTGGTTCATCCTCCAAATGGCTGCTACGGCTGGTGCTGCGCCGATCCCAAGCCAGGAGCCAGGTGCTTCTCCTGGTCTTCCACATGGGTACAGGGCCCGAGCACCTGGGCCATCCTCCACTGCACTCCCGGGCCACAGCAGAGAGCTGGCCTGGAAGAGGAGCGACCGGGACTAGAACCTGGTGTGCCAGCGCCGCAGGCGGAGGATTAACCTATTGAGCTGCGGCACCAGCCTGTTTATCTGCCTTTCAATTAAATTTTTTTTAAAGATTTGTTTATTTATTTGAAAGAGTTACACAGAGAGAGGAGAAGCAGAGAGAGAGAGCTTCTGTCCAGTGGTTCCTCCCCAGATGGTTGCAACAGCCAGAGCTGCACCAATCTGAAGCCAGGAGCCAGGAGCTTCTTGAAGATCTCTCACATGGGTGCAGGGGCCCAAGGACTTGGGCCATCTTCTACTGCTTTCCCAGGCCATAGCAGAGAGCTGGATTGGAAGAGGAGCAGCCGGGACTAGAACTGGCATCCATATGGGATGCCGGCGCCTCAGGCCGGGTCATTAACCTGCTGCGCCACAGCGCAGGCCCCTCAATTAAATTTTTAAAAAGTCTTTAAACTTGAGAATCAAAACCTCTGTGGGACAGGGGACATGTTTTAGGAGCCCCTAGCCTACCATATCATTTGTTTACTAGCGGTGCCATTTTTTGCCAGTCCTCTCTTCCTGTAACCTTTTCTTCCCATGATGCAGTTTTTGTTTTGTTTTGTTTTGTTTTTGTATAAGGCTCTCTTTTGTGTATGGGCATATTCCAAACACCTGGAATTAGTGATTAGCATATGCCATTCATTGAACAGTCTTTAGCAATATTGGTTGATTGCTAGGTGAATATAAGCTCTTCTCCTACTGCGAGTTAGTCCTTCCCATAGAAAGCTTGAAATGTTTAATAGAATTAAAGTAATTCTAGTATCTGTGCTTTTAATGAGCTTTCTTTTCCTGAAGAAATGATTTTCCTCCCATCCTTTGTATAGTAAATCCCCTGTGTAAACACTATCTTAATCTAGATATGGAAAGTTTTCACCACCCAGAAATGTTCTCTGTCCTTTGTGGTCAATCTACTCTGACCCAAAGCTCCAGGTATCACTGATTTGCTTTTTGTCACAGTGATGAGCTTTACTGGTTTTAGAGTTTTGTGTATATAAGGTTACATAGTATATTGCATCTTTAATCCAAAATTTCAGAATGTTCCAAAATTCAGAACTTTTGGTGTCATGTCAGATGTGCTCAAAAAGTTTGAGATTTCTGAGCATTTTGGATTTTAGATTTTCAGATGGGGCATGGTCAACTGGTAAAGTCTCTAGAAATATTCCAGAATCTCCCCAAACCCCCCAAAGTCTAAAGCATTTCTCTTCCCAAGCATTTTGGAAAAGGGATACTTAGCCTGTACATTCTTTCAATTGATAACTATTCTTGGTCTCAAATTGTGAGATTCACTTGCTAAGTTTACTGATAGTTCATTTCTTTTTATTGCTAAATTGTACTCTATTGTGTGCATATACAACAATTTAAAATCCATTCACCTGCTGGAATATATTTTTTTTCCATTTGATGCATGTTGTGACAAGCTATAATGTGCTTTCAATTACAAGTATAGGCATTGGTTTCAGTAAAATTGATAGTCCAGATAATAACTATGCTTAACTTTATTCGAAATGGCAAAATTGTTGTTATAAATCCACTAACAAAGTATGAGAATTCCAGTTCTCTACATTTCTTTCCAATGCATTGAGAAATTTCAATGGATTTGTGGTAGAATCTCATTATGGTTCAAATCCCTCATGAGTAAAGATGCTAAGCATCTTTTAATTTGATTATTGACCATGAATCTTCCACAGATTATCCATTCCAGTTGTTTGCCTATGTTTTATTGAGTTGCTTTATTTCATATTATAACTAAAGTTTTATAATGCAGTTGATAGATTCTGCATACAAGTTCACTGATGGATCTATATATGTGTAGTTATAGAAGGAAAGAATGAAGGAATGAGAATCAGTAGTTACAGGTATCAACTAAAATTTCTCTAGAATTATTAAAACGTACCAATATCCAGATCTAGGAAGCTCAATATAGAAAAAATTAAAAACATCTAGAACACTGAGCCATATGATGGTGAATATTAGAGAATTTAGTAGAGGGAAGGAAAAAAATCTTAAATGGAACTATTGATTTTTTTCTAAAAAAGCTATCACTTACGCAGGTGTGGTAGTTAGAATCAAAACTGACTTTTTAACTGCAGTGCTGGAATTCAAATAGTTGTGGAATAATGGCGTCAGTGTTTAGTAAGAGAAACTAAGCAAGCCTAGACGTGTTTAACTTTCAAGGAGGAGGTTGAAATTAAGAGCTTGTTAGACAAAATTGAGGAGTAAAGAAATCCTTAATGGTTCACATCAGGCAGGAAAAAGGATCACAAATGAAAGCTCTGGCATGAAAACTGTAGTGAGTGAAGACTTGATATACTTGAGTAAAATTAAAATAATAGATATATGGAATCAAATTTTACAAGAAAAATAAGCTATAGAAATTGCAATACCAATGTCAGAATTAAGAAGCACCAGAAATGATCGTCAACAGTAGAACAGACAGTCGTGTATTCATATAACAGGCTATTATACTGCAGTAAAAATAAAGTACAGCTTCACAGTTCAATATGGATTAATTTCAAATGCATACCAATGAGGGAAGGAAACAGGATACAAAAGAATACATGCAGAATGGTTCCATTTCTGTAAATTTTAAAAACTGGCAACACTAAATACTTAAAATGGTTTTTAAGGAATGCATATACGCAGGGCAAAATGAAGACAAAGAAGGGGAAATGGATCACACAAAGTTCAGAAAACTGGAAACTAGTGGTGGTACATGCCACAAGGATGGGTACATCTAGTGAGTGTCTTTCAGAATTGATCCCTTTTCTAAACGTGATTAACTGGTGTTTTATTTTTCACACTGGGTACATATTTTTAATACATCATTGTGTATGTACTTTTTAATTTCCAATTTATTTGAAAGAGAGAGAGAGAGATCTCCTATCCACTGGTTCACTCCCCAAATGCTAGCAGTGGCCACAGGTGGACCAGACCAGTGTCGGGAGCCAGGAGCACCATCCGTGTCTCCACATGAATGGTAGGGACCCAGCCAGTTATGCCATTATTGCTGCCTCCTAGGATTGGCATTGGCAGAGGAGTGGAGTCAGAACACAAACCTGGGCACTCCAGGTTTATGGAATGTGGGCATCCCAAAAGCTAGACCAATGCCTATTGCATTTGTGTGTTTAAATTCTTAATTTAAACACTAAAAGAAGGGGCTGGCATCGTAGCATAGCAGGTTAAGCCACCACCTTCAGGACCTGCATCCCATATGGGCACCAGTTCGAGTCCTGGATGTTCCACTTCTAGTCAAGCTCCATGCTAATGCAGCTGGGAAAGCAGTGGAGGATGGCTCAAGTATGGGGCCCCTTCATGCATGTGGGAGACCCAAAAGGAGTTCCTGGCTCTTGCCTTCAACCTGGCCAGCCCTGGCCTTTGGTGCCATTTGGGGAGTGAACCAGTAGATGGAAGACGCCCCCCCTCCGGTCCCCTGTGTAACTCTGCCTTTCAAATAAATAAAATAAATCTTGTTTAAAAAAATACTAAATACGAAGTAATTGGGAGGTATAAAAATTTGTTGGGGAAATAGTAGATAAAGAAGGATAGGGTGAGTTGAACATGGAAATGAGGATTAATTACTAGGCTTATTCTAATCATAGTTTACTGTCAGGGAAACCTGCCTTGTTTGTCCAGATATGTATATCTGAATCACATTCAGGCATATTGACAACCCATTCCACTCTGTTTTAAGTGAACAAGTCAGTGATAATCATTCTTTAAGTTAATTGTTTTCTTTTAAGTTATTTCTCTTTTTCTTTCACTGAAGAATCTTCTATGCAAGATTATCAAACTGAAAAATGCTCTTACATGAAAATCGCATTATTTATATGCTGTATGTCTATGAATATTCCTGTTACTACTAAGGAAATTGTATTCTAAGTATTATTTCTGAATAGAATTCTGTTGTTATAAAGATGAATTTTACATAGAATTGAAAAAAGAAGACCTAGTTATTTTATTTTCCATTATTTTTCTTCAATAAACTAGATAAAAAGTACAATTTTTTGTGACTATTTTTATATCTGAGTTTAAGAAATAATTGTGATGCAATAGATTAAGTTGCCACTTACAGTGCCAGCATCCCATATCAGAGTGCTGGTTCGAGTCCCTGCTACTCCATTTCTGACCCAACTTCCTGCTAATGTGCCTTAGAGGGCAGTGAAAAATAATGCAAGGACTTGGGTCCCATGTGGGAGACCAAGATAAATTTCCAGGCTCCTGGGTCCTGATTTAGCCAGGCACAGACCTGGCTGTTGCAGTCATTTGTAGAGTGAACCAATAAAGAGATCATTCTCTCTCTCTCTCTCTCTCTCTCTCTCTCTCTCTCTCTCTCTCTCTCTCTCATGTGTGCAAACTCTCTGTGCTATGCCTTTCAAATAAATAAAAAAGACTTTATAAATGAAAAGTAAAAGTTTAAAAAAGTAGTCATGATTTGAAAATAGTATAAAAATTGATGTTTTGGAAAGGCATACTATTTTCAATTGCATACTCATTTTTGAAAGAAAATCTATACAAAAAATTAGTAGGTTATACATCAATACATCATAGAATTTGCTAATCATTGAAATTTTCTCTTATAGATCTGTTGAAATAGACTGTGTACTAATTATATGGTGAGCACTGTAGAAAATAAAGTTAGATTTGACTTAGGGCCAGAAAATATATATAAAAAGTAAAAAAATATTTTCAATAATAGAATTCAGTTTTAACGTAAGATTGTAAACACCTGATTTCATTATGATATATATTAATTCATATTTTCAACTACTGGAGAATGGAGAAAAAGAAGAAAAGAGAATGTCTGTAACTGGGGTGAGATGGAAGCATTCTGCTGGTAAACCAAACAGTAAACCAAACAGTCAAGAAGACATTTTTCCTCTTTGCGTCAAGGAGAAAGAATGGACAGCATTTAACTTGTGTGCGTGTACATCTGCCTTGCATTCTTGTATGCAGCATATCAAATAAATAGGCTTATGAGGCCGGCATCATGGGGCACTAGGTTAATCCTCCTCCTGCGGCGCTGGCATCCCAAATGGGCACCGGTTCTAGTCCCGGTTGCTCCTCTTCCAGTCCAGCTCTCTGCTGAAACCTGGGATAGCAGTAGAAGGTGACCCAAGTGCTTGGGCCCCTGCACCCATGTGGGAGACCTGGAAGAAGCTCCTGGCTCCTGGCTTCGGATCAGCACAGCTCCAGCTGTTGCAGCCATTTGGAGAATGAACCAACGGAAGGAAGACCTTTCTCTGTCTCTCTCACTGTCTGTAACTCTACATGTCAAATAAATAAATAAGTCTTTAAAATAGATAAATAAGTAGACTTTGCTTATTTTATTAAATCTGTTTCAAAAGCATTTGGGGAACATTTGGAAAAAAATATGTAAAATACAAGAAGGTAATTTGTATTACATGAAGTGAGAAGAATGAGGAAAAGAAAAGATGAAGTTCAGGATTTAAATAGAATTAGGAGGAAAGCTAATACAAGAAATCTTCTAAGTACACATCGTTGAGCCCGTATTGTGACGCAGCAGGCTAACCTTCTGCTTGTGGTGCCGGCATCCCACATTGGAGTGCTTTTACCAGTCCTGGCTGCTACAATTCCAGTCCAGCTTGGAATATTTCAAAATATTCTGAAATTCATGTAAAGGTTTTTTTTAATGTTCATTTTATTTTTCAAAAAATTAAGTATTTATCTGAAAGGCAGATTTACTGAGAGAGAAGAAGCGATCTTTTTTTTTTTTTTTGACAGGCAGAGTTAGACAGTGAGAGAGAGACAGAGAGAAAGGTCTTCCTTCCGTTGGTTCACCCCCCAAATGGCTGCTAAGGCCGACACTGTGCCGATCCAAAGCCAGGAGCCAGGAGCTTCCTCCTGGTCTCCCATGCAGGGCCCAAGCACCTGGGTCATCCTCCACTGCCCTCCCAGGCCACAGCAGAGAGCTGGCCTGGAAGAGGAGCAACCGGGACAGAACCTGGGGTGCCGGCGCCGCAGCAGAGGACTAATAACCAAGTGAGCCGGCGCCGGCCAGAAGCAGTCCCATCCACAGGTGCTGACAGCAGCTGGACTAGGCCGAAGCTAGTAGGCAGGAACTCAATCCCTGTCTCTCATGTGTGTGGCAGGGATCCAAATACCTGGGCTGTAACCTGCTGGCCCCCAGGGAACACATTAGCATGAAGCTAGATAGAATTGAAGGCAGAGTCTGATATGGGATATGGACCTCCCAATTGGGGTCCTAACCCCTGTGCCAAATGCCCATCCCCAATAGCTATTTCTGGTACTACTAAGACCATAAAGATACTCCTAGGATTTTCAGAAAGTTTACCATTTTCTGGTTGTTGGAAAGCTCAAGTTAGATGGCAGTACTCCTGTGTCTTTTTTTTTTTTTAAGAGAGAGATCTTCTGTCTGCTGGTTCACTCCCCACATGGCTGCAACAGCCAGGGCTGTGCTTTGGCTAGCAGGGGCACAAGCCATTTTGACTGCTTCTTCCCCAGGCCATTAGCAGGAAGTTAGATCACAAGTGGAGCAACCAAACAGGAACTGGTGCCCATTTGAGATGCCAGTGCTGCAAGTGGCGACTTTACTACCTCAGAACCCCAGCTCCTGGTCCTGTGTCTTGAGTTGTCTGGTTTAGATTTCAGGGGCAATTTTAATTAAAATGTTCTTGTTACATAATAAAGCATATGTCAAACAATACTGGTGATTGAATCCTTTTTTTCCAACCAGAAAGCAAATCGACCATAAACCTAATAATATATTTCCATTTCAGATATGAGGCAAATACATTATTTTTGAACCTATGGTACTTTTTGCATCATTACACAGATTTGTCATTTTTATTAGCTGTATCATGGTTATAAACTCATAAGGTCTTATAAAAATTGATAAACTTTTTTGAGATACTTCTAATCTAATTTAATAATGTAAAAACACTGAAACACTCTGTAAATTGTATACTCCATTAATGAAATTAAGAGTTTGAATTTGAAATATTCCCCTTTTATGAAACAGAAGCTGTGTGAACTATATATAAGTAGTGCTAGCTGTCATAGGAAGAATACTTGTTTCCCCAAATGAAAACCTGACCTGTTATAAAAATGATGTCTTATTCTCCACCTAGTTTAAAATAACTTAAAAAAAGGTTTTCTTTGCCAATTTTAATTAAAAACATTGCATGTATAAAAGTGGTCCAAATCGAAGGTAGTTATAGTATGACATTTGGAATTATATTTTCTGAAGAAAGTTTTTTGTAGTGCCTTTATTATTTAATGAAAATTAATGGAGAAGAGTTTTTTTATTAATCACCATCAAATCTTCAAAGTAGTTTTCTATTCAGTGAACACTAAATTATTTTTATTGGCTGAAAAATGAGGGAAACTAAGACTCAGCAGTTATGATTAAGCTGTAATTAGGAAAATGATATGAATGCAAGAAATTTTACCTCTGCTTTGTTGTTTTTTTTTTTTCCTGTGAAGAATAAAGAGTTCTGTGCATAGTATTTATAGAATGAGAACTGGAGAAGGAAGATTATTTATTTATTTTTTTTGACAGGCAGAGTGGACAGTGAGAGAGAGAGACAGAGAGAAAGGTCTTCCTTTTTGCCGTTGGTTCACCCTCCAATGGCCGCCGCGGTCGGCGCACCGCGCTCGTCCGATGGCAGGAGCCAGGTGCTTTTCCTGGTCTCCCCATGGGGTGCAGGGCCCAAGCACCTGGGCCATCCTCCACTGCACTCCCGGGCCACAGCAGAGGGCTGGCCTGGAAGAGGGGGAACCGGGACAGAATCCGGTGCCCCGACCGGGACTAGAACCTGGTGTGCCGGCACCGCAAGGCGGAGGATTAGCCTGTTGAGCCACGGCGCCGGCCCGAGAAGGAAGATTATTATACTCAATCCCAGGACTTGAAAACAAATAAAAAATTAACTTGTATATTCTTTGTTCTCTCAAATCCTTTATGTCTTTTGTAATTATACCCAGATGTCTGAAATACAGACTGGACAGACACATAGATAGAAACATGTAGAAGATCTTGGATAATGTCTGGTGAACCACCAATTTCAGCTTACCTTAGTCAAATCAGGAATTGACATGACTTAGAGCTGGACTGTAGTGCCTAAATGGACTAATCTCCAGCTAAAGTATGTGGGTTTTTATCATCTCTCGCTTTTTGGTGTGCCTGCATTACAGTTTTTGTCTCCCTGGCCCTATGAGGTTGATTCACTTCCGAGCCTTTCAGTTTCTTCTTCCAGAATTGGAAGATGACCCTAAATGAAATGAACTATGCTTTAGGTTTTTTTGCGGGGGTGGGTGAGGGAGTCCTAGTTCTCAGTGGAAGGATTGAGCTGAATAAACTAACCAACCTTTAATGGTAGCAGAAAACAATGTCCTGTTCTGTTTGTATGTATAGATATGTATGCATATAAATAACTTTAAATCTTAACCTTCTCCATATTGTAACATGAACATTTTTCATACCATTATGTTTTTTAAAACATTAATTTTATTAGCTGCATAGAATTCTGAATGGATATACCATATCTTATTTTACTATTACATTTAGAGCCTTTCTGTATAAAACTTCATGATGTGGGGAATGTTTTTCTACTTAAAGCATTTTCTTTATCCCAAATTATTTCCTTAGAAGTGGAATTATTGTCAAGACAGAATGATTTGTAAGGCTGTTATATAATGTTAAACTGCTTCTCAGAATGGACTTTGCATAACCATAGGTTTAGGTGGCTATCTTGATGTGCAAGAACACTTCAGTTCATGGAAAATGGAATTAAAAGACAAATACAATATGGTGTAAAAAAGTTTTGGAGATCCATGCATAGTGTTTGCATAATAAGAACTTTCTTAGCCAGAACTAAGAATAATAATTTTAAATATTTTGCTGATATAACAGCAGAAAATAGTTTTCTTATTTTACTTTTATGTTTTAAGGGCATAAGCTTTGAATCATATTTGTTGTAAATGTTTTTTCCTTTTTATTTACTTTTAATTTGCAGAAAGGAAGTTAGTGGTAATTGTTCCAGAGGCTGTAAACAAATGGGCTTCTGGTGTGTATGTCATTAGCGAGTTCTTTTCCAGTCAGACATTTTGTCTAGTTAGATATTTTATATTTTCTCCTTATGTTACTACGATAGCTTTTATTCTCAGAAAGTCTTTTGGCATTAAGAGATTACATCAGTGTTCACTTATATTTCTATTTTGAATTTTATGATTCTGTTGTTTTCACAAGTCTTTTGATCAGCCTCAAGCATTTCACTGGGCCAGTTGGTGTACTGAGATTGTAAGGCAGGACAAACTTACAAGGTGTTTGTACAGATTACCCAGAATACACTTAAAATAATTTTTTATTACCATCAAAATTGTGAAATTCTCTCAGACCTCTAGACTTCATGAATGCTGTGAAAATGCTTGTAAGGGACAAGGGGACATTACAGACAGTCATGATGTGTTTAGTTAGCAGGAATCACTGCTGTGTGGTGGTTCATTCTTTCACACGATGAGACCATGTTTTCATCAGTGTGTTCATCTTCTAATATATCCATTTCTAACTACATGCTAGAAGTTTTTCAGATTTAATTCTTGTTAGAAGATTTAAAGATAGAGAATTATTTTCAGGAAATATGACTCATGAGGTTTTTTTTTTAGTAACCAAGTTAAGTAAACATTGGCACATGGGCGGTTACCATTAATTCTGTGCATGGAGGCGGGGTGGCTGAGAAAAAGAGAGACAGTGTGTAGTGAGTGTGTGTGCATGAGAGTGCATCTGGGGCATGCAGAACTATCTCAGGGGAGGTGAAACAATGGAGGGTTTTACAGCCTGTTGCTTGGATGCACTTCAGTGCTTAGCAGTGATTGGAAAGAGTGTCCTGGGAAGGAGAGGACCATTCTGGGACTTCAGATGTTAGGAAGATCACAGGAATGGAAATGGGTAGAATGTGAGAAAATGAAAAAGAACATTGTTTTTAAAATGCAAAGAAGTTTAATATAACATTTCAATATTAGACATTTACACACCATTCCATGACTTAGTGTATTTAAGTGAAATTAAAATGGCAGACTAGAAGCGCACTGTAAATCAGTCTCAAGTCCAGAGGGCTGTTTTTACCTCCTTATTGGCAGAAGATAAAGTCCTTGTGATGGGTTAAATAACTTATATGAAAGTGGGAGTCCAGGAGTACCTGTCTCCAGAATTATTAGCATACATATTTTCACTTGTAGCCCTCTGCCTGAGTATTTGATGATTTTAAAAAGTGAAGAATCAATTGGGATCTTTTAGTTTATTTGAGGTATTATATAAATCATTCAACCTTCAGAATTTATATATAATTAATTCAAGACAGTCTTAAGTCTTGTCATATACTTGGCCATAATACTCAGTGGGATCACGTTATTCCTTTATTATTCAATATTTACAATGATCTGAGTCAGGGTAACCTTTATCTTTACTTTTTTAAGAAAAACAAGTGAGAATCAGCCTCTTAAGAACATAGCAGCTTTTTTTTTTTTTTTAAAGAACAGGAGAGTAAGTAGGGAAAGAATACATAAAATCATTAACTTATACGTATTGTGTTCTTAGGGTGGATCAATACCCTCAGGAAGCACTCCCTTTTCATTCGTTTTCAGCACTGCTGTTCTTATATTCTAGTTGGGAGTATTCCTTCAGCCATACTCTTCTGATCCTTATCCCCTGCTCTTCAATGGACATCTTTGAAGTCCTCAAAGACCAAGATAACCAGAATATATTGCTTGAAATGACTTCAGTTGTCTTTGAACTAAGAAAATTGAATCCAGTGTGTTATTACTAAAGAGAAAGTAAAACTCTTCTTTTATTGTGTCTTAATTCATACACTAAAGTCGTTTAAGCAAATAGCCAGTAAGAAGACCATTTGTGTGAAGAAAGCATTTGGATTAAAAAAGATCAAGGAGGGGTAGACATTTGGTACAGTGGTTAAGTTAACATTTGGGAAGCCTGTCTCCTATAGTGGAGTGCCTGGGTTTGAGTTCTGGCTCTCCTCCCAATACCAGGTTCCCTGAGAGGTAGCTAGTGATGGCTGAAGTATTTGGCTTCCTGCTGTCCATGTGGGAGTTCTGGATTGAGTTCTAAAGTCTTGCCTTTGGCCTGTACTGGCCACTGCTGTTATGGCCATGAACTAGTGGCTGCGTGATTTGTGTGTGTGCATACGTCTTTCAACTAATTTAATTAAATAAATTTGGGGGCCCGGCACTGTGGCTGGCATCCCAAATGGGCTCCGGCTCGAGTCCCCAGCTGCTCCACTTCCAGTCCAGCTTTCTGCTGTGGCCTGGGAAGGCAGTAGAAGATGGCCCACATCCTGGGGCCCCTGCACCTGCGTAGGAGACCCAGAAGAACCTGCTGGCTCCTAGTTTCAGGTCGGCTCAACTCCAGCTGATGTGGTCATCTGGGAGTGAACCAGCGATTGGTGGTTCTGCAGAGGTAA
This sequence comes from Sylvilagus floridanus, assembly GCA_949820135.1. NCBI lineage: Eukaryota > Metazoa > Chordata > Mammalia > Lagomorpha > Leporidae > Sylvilagus > Sylvilagus floridanus. The sequence goes on along the minus strand of OX463240.1, from coordinate 16,130,618 downwards.
TGCCTCTGCCTCTCTGTATCTCTGCCTTTTAAATAATTAAATAAATCTTTAAAAATAAATAAATAAATTTTAAAATATTAAGAAATAAGAAAATGTCTTTCTTTTTTTTGACAGGCAGTTAATGAAAGAAAGAGACAGAGAGAAAGGTCTTCCTTCCGTTGGTTCACCCCCCAAATGGCCGCTACAGCCAGCGTGCTGTGCCAATCCGAAGCCAGGGGCCAGGTGCTTCCTCCTGGTCTCCCATGTGAGTGCAGGGCCCAAGCACCTGGGCCATCCTCCACTGCCTTCCCAGGCCACAGCAGAGAGCTGGACTGGAAGAGCAGTAACGGGGACAGAACCGGCGCCCCAACTGGGACTAGAACGTGGGGTACCGGGCCGCAGGCGGAGGATTAGCCAAGTGAGCTGTGGCGTCAGCCAATAAAATGTAATTATATTTTTGTTTAAATGAAACAGCAAGCTAGGTCTGCGAAGGAGTATTGTCAGTAAAAGATATTTATCAAAATCCTATAGCAAGTATTGTGTTTGTATTTATGTTTGCCAATTTATATTGATAAAATATATCAACCATTAACCATCTTCAAGTAGCAAAGTCTAAAATACAAATATACCCACTGTTGCTACCTATGGTGTAAATTTTACTGGAAGGCATAATTAGATTGATAAGAACATCCAAGTTCAATAGACTTTACATACAGACTTAAAACTAATGAGAGTTTAATAATGTTGCTCAACAGAAATGACCAACCAGAAAATACTGTATTAAAGAAAATCCTTTTTTCAAAAGAAACATAAGCACTATCTAGGAAAAGCCCAATAGTAGGCAAGGATTTTATGGAGAAAAATCCCGACACTGTATTAAAGACTTAGAAGATTATATAACTAAATGAGCAGACGTACCAAGGTCATCAGGAGAAAGACTGTATTGTGTTGTATTTCTTCTCCTTAAGTATTTTCATGGGTGTTGGCAGACTGATCCCAAATCACTATGGGTGAATGAATGACCAAGAAAAGCTATGATGAGTTTGCAAAGGAAGGAAAACTGCCAAGGTTAGCAAGCTTGTGTGGGAAAAAGGAACTTTTCATATGTTGCTGGAGGGATGATAAATGGTAGATAATTTTTATTTTTTATTTTTTTAATTTTATTTGAAAGCAGAGTGAGGGAACCATAGAGATCTCCCATCCTTTGATTTACTCCCTAAATGCCCAGGTCAGGCCAAAACCAGGAGCCAGGACATGAATCCACATCTCCCATGTGGGTTCCAACTACTTGAGCCTTTACCCTGCTTCTCAGGTTGCACATTAGTAAGAAGCTAGAATGGGGAGTGGAGCCCATACTCCAACCCAGGTACTCCACTGTAGGGTGTAGTTACCCCAAGTTGTGTCTAAACCACTGTGCCAAATGCCTGCCCGGATAGCAGATTTTTTGAAGTAAGCATATTTTTTAGCTAATAAGAGAAGTCTTTAAAAGTATGGAAACTGCACATTATGAAGAACTATGGGTTTTTCAAATTTGTGCACCAAAATAAGCTTAAACGTTAAAAACTATTTTCCACCTATGCCTGGCCCTATGGGCCGCTCTTTTCGTTGCTTCTAGAATGACTATATCTCTGGAACTCTTTAGTACATATACAAATATAGCTATACAGTGTTTTTAAGAAATAGCATCTTCTACCCTGATTTTTTTGGAAACATATCTTACAGCATGTGTCAGCTTAACACCTATAATACCATTTTCCTTCTTATGAAGTCTATATAATAAGCTTTGGTGTGGTTGTACTTGTATGCATGGATTTTTAAAAACTGAACCAAAATAAACTTATGTTTTAATTCCATTTCCATTAATTTGTTAAAGCAGCTTCATGTTACAAATTATTTAACCGGAATAGTTCTCCAAAGTTTTATTTAGATGGCTTCTAATATTTTCTTGCTGCCAATGATGCTAAAATGATTTTTCCCTTTTTGTACACATATTATTTTGATACGTCTAATTAAAGGATAAATTCATTTTTTAAAGAAAAGATTTTTTATTTTATTTGAAAGGTGGAGTTACAGAGAGAGAGGTCGTCCATCTGCTGGTTCACTCCCCAAATGGCCACAACTGCTGGGGTAGGCCAGGCCAAAGCCAGGAGCCAGGAGCTTCTCCTGGGTCTCCCATGTGGTGCAGGGGCCCAAGGCCTTGGGCTATTTTCCACTGCTTTCCCAGGTGCATCAGCAGGGAGCTGGATCAGAAGCACAGCAGCCAGGACTGTAACCCATGTGGGATGCTGGTGCTGCAGGTGGCAGCTTCACCCACAATGCCACAGTGCCAGTGCTTAGCAATAGAATTGTTGGATCAAAGGCTGAGTACATTTCTATTTTTGGCAAATAGTATCCAATTGTTCTCCACAGAAGGAGTACTAATTTATGTCCCAATAGTGATGTACTTCCCAGTGAAATATGGATTATAAGTCTTTGTGTATTTATGAATCTCACAGATACAGAATACATTACTACAGGTTTAGCTTCTCTAATCCAAAATACAAATACTCCAAAGTCTGAAATTTTGGAATGCCAGTATACTACAAGTAGAAGTTTCACACTGGATCTCATGTGACAAGTTGTAGTCAAAATATAGGCTCACTAAAATATTTAATAATATTACATTCAGGCTATGTGTATAAAGTATGTATAAATCTTGTGTTTAGATTTGAATCCCATCATTCAAGATATCTCATTTATATATATATGGAAATATTCCAGAATCTGGAAAAATCCAAAATCTGAAAAATGTCTGGACTCAAGCATTTCAAAAAAGAATACTCAAACTGTGTAACAGCTCCATACCTGTTTCTGATAGGCAGAATTGGTGAGGCTATGCTGTGAAAACAAGCCACCTATTCACTTCTTCAGGAACATAAAGTTTGTTTTTTGTTTTGGGTTGTTTTTTGTTTTTTGTTTTTGACAGGCAGAGTGGACAGTGAGAGAGAGAGACAGAGAGAAAGGCCTTCCTTTGCCGTTGGTTCACCCTCCAATGGCCGCCGCAGACGGTGTGCTGCGGCCGGCGCACCGCACTCATCTGATGGCAGGAGCCAGGTGCCAGGTGCTTTTCCTGGTCTCCCATACGGGTGCAGGGCCCAAGCACCTGGGCCATCCTCCACTGCACTCCCGGGCCACAGCAGAGAGCTGGCCTGCAAGAGGGGCAAGCGGGACAGAATCCGGTGCCCCAACCGGGACTAGAACCCAGTATGCCAGCGCCGCAAGGGGGAGGATTAGCCTGTTGAGCCACGGCGCTGGCCATGTTTTTTGTTTTTGTTTTTTGTTTTTTTTTTTGGACAGGCAGAGTTAGACAGTGAGAGAGAGCCAGAGAGAAAGGTCTTCCTTCCGTTGGTTCACCTCCCAAATGGCTGCTACTGCGGGCGCTGTGCGGATCCGAAGCCAGAAGCCAGATACTTCCTCCTGGTCTTCCATTCGGGTGCAGGGCCCAAGCATTTGGGCCATCCTCCTCTGCACTCCCGGGCCACAGCAGAGAGCTGGACTGGAAGAGGTGCAACCGGGACTAGAACCCCGGGGTGCCAGTGCTGCAGGTGGAGGATTGGCCAAGTGAGCTGCGGCGCCGGCCAGAACATAAAGTTTTAAAATACAGACATTTTGAAGTTTCTTGGTATCACAGAGCATGAATTTCATATTTAGATCACAGTGTCATTCCCAAGATACCTCATTGTGTCTATGCAAATATTTTGAAATCCAAAAAATTCCAGAATGGAATCCTTCTGATGCCAAACATTTCAGATAATGGATACTCAATCTGTATAAGCAGGAGTTCCTTCTATATTAGGAATCTGTAGGACTTGTTAGGTGTTTTGCAATATATAGATGAATCTGCCAGCCTGTCATGTGTACTTTAATTTCGGTTTTGTTTTTTGTGTTTGAGATTGATTTGCTGTAACATTGTCAGTCGTATAATGCTTTTTCTCAACATCAGTGTGAGAAACACTGTCCAGTGTTTTTGTTTTAATAATTTTGTTTTTCATATTTAAATGTGATCTAAAATTTAGAGGTACAGACTAAGATAGGGTACCATCATTATTTTTTCTTGTCTCCGTGCCATACATTAATTAATTAATCAGTATTTCCAAGAACACTTGCAAAATGCCATCTTTGTCAGAATTCCTGCCCCGCTGGCTGCTCTGCAAAGCCGTCTCAGCTGCACTGTTCATCCCACGCATCCGCCTCGGTGGAGCCCCATAGCCTTATCGCTGGCTCCGGAGCACTGGCGTGGGCCAGCCACCCTCACACGTGGCTGCGGACACCAGCTAAGATCACCCCTGAAAACTTAGAGGGGGAGGGAGTTACGGAGGAGGCAGAGGACGGAAGCGATGGCCCTGCTAGCGAGGGACGTGGGCGCAGGGGCCGGCAGATGCGGTAGATGAAGAAGGTAGAGAAGGAAGAGCGTGGAGATGCAGGTGAGGAGGCTGAGGCAGCTACAGAAGTAATCACCCCACTGACTAGCCAGCAAAGGCACCTCCCCGCCCTCCACGTCCTGTCCGGAGCTTGCACAGCCTCAGCTCCTGCTGAGAAGCCCGGCCCGCGCCCTGCCTCGCCCGCGCTCCAGGCGCCCGGAGCGCTGGGTGTTCCGCACAGCGTGAAGGACAGGGAACCGAAACTTACAAGGTTTTGCTCTTTTGAAGAAATAAGAGTACTTTTAAGGGAGGATTTATTTGTGTTTTCGACTTTCATGTTGTGTTTTTGTGCTTGTCGGTGGTTGGCCAAGGCGGCCTGCGGCGTGTTCTCCGCCCGCTTCTCCTTTGCTGTGTGACCGCGGGCATTCTGTGCCCTCAGGAGGAAGAAAACTCATAAAAACGCGAAAATTATAACAGAGGTTATTCCAGGAGCTCTAGAAACGTTGTGTATGTGGTTAGCTGTGCTGTATTTGGTTTGTATGAAACGGTTAAGACAAAGATAAAATTTTGATTTACCCCTTACCCTTTTTGTTCTATGAAGTTGCTGTTTATTTTGTCCTGTTTGATGTATGTGTGGAACAGTGTTCTCCAACAACAAGTTGGAATTTCATGTTGCTGGTTTGTTGCCCCCCCAAAGAAAACACATGTAATTTCCATTTGTTCATATTTTACATCATAGCATTTCAGAATTTTCTTTGTACAGATTTTGCCACCACGTCTTCTATTTATTACGAGGAATTTTGTTTTTCTTGTTGCTGATGTAAGCAATAGAGGTCTTTTAAATCTAACTGGTTTTTAGATACATATATAAAGTGTTAATTTTACTGTGTTAATTTTCCCCCAAGTCGTTGATTGAATTGTTTATTTAAAAATAGCACATGAGCTGATTGTTTTAGGGTTTTAGATTTGCAGTTTGCAAATGATGATTGTTTTAATCCTTACCACATTTTATACCTAATTCAACTATGTGGTTAACATTTGCAGAGTGGTAAAGAAAAGTGATAGCAGTACATGTCTGAATATTTCTGATTAAGAAGTATTTACTTGGCCGCCACCGTGGCTCACTTGGTTAATCTTCTGCCTGTGGCGCTGGCATCCCATATGGGCACCAGGTTCTGGTCCCAGTTACTCCTCTTCCATCCAGCTCTCTGCTGTGGCTCAGGAAGGCAGTGGAGGATGCCTTCTTAGTGCCTGGGCGCCTGCCCCGACGTGGGAGACCAGGAGGAAGCACCTGGCTCCTGGCTTCGGATCGGCGCAGCACACAGGCTATGGCAGCCATTTGGGGAGAACCAACAGAAGGAAGACCTTTCTCTCTGTCTCTCTCACTATCTATATCTCTGTCAAATACATAAAAAAAAAAAGTATTTACTCAGTCTTGTTTTGTTAGGGGCTGCTTGTTGAATTTTAGTAAATATCAAGATTAACAGAATTTTATGATTTTTTTGTTTTTGATCTGTAAGTGGGATGAACTGTTATATATAGTTTTTTTTTTTTTTTTTTTGACAGGCAGAGTGGACAGTGAGAGAGACAGAGAGAAAGGTCTTCCTTTGCCGTTGGTTCACCCTCCAATGGCTGCCGCGGTCGGCACGCTGCGGCCGGTGCACCGTGCTCATCCGATGGCAGGAGCCAGATGCCAGGTGCTTTTTCCTGGTCTCCCATGGGGTGCAGGGCCCAAGCACTTGGGCCATCCTCCACTGCACTCCCGGGCCACAGCAGAGAGCTGGCCTGGAAGAGGGGCAACCGGGACAGAATCCGGTGCCCCGACCGGGACTAGAACCCGGTGTGCCAGCGCTGCAAGGCGGAGGATTAGCCTGTTGAGCCACGGCGCCGGCCTATATATAGTTTTTATACATCTTATATGTATACAGTCATATATATTTTAGATTTATTTATTTATTTACTTATTTATTTATTTGAACGAGCTAGAAAGAGGGAGAGACAGAGATCTTTCATCTGCTAGTTCATTTTCCAAGTGACCACAGTGGCTGGGGCTGGACCATGCCGAAGCCATGAGTCAAAAGGTTCTTCTTCGATCGGCGAACCCTAAAGGCTTCCATAGCCTCGGCAACTCATGACCAGAGCCTAGGGAGATTACTGACGCCATAAACAAGAGTGTCAAATTGTTAAATCAACATCAGGAGTCACTGTGTACTTACGTCTCATGAGGGATCTGTCCTTAATGTGTTATCCAATGTGAAGTGATGCTATTACTAGTACTGAAACAGTATTTTTACACTTTGTGTTTCTGAGTGGGTGCAAACTGATGAAATCCTTACATAGTATATATTGAATCGATCTTCTTTATATAAAGATAATTGCAAATGATTAAAAAATCTTGGTGTTAAATTGGAAATTGCATAGACAATTAATCAATTTTTTTAAAAAAAAATCATGTAGGATCTCTGTCCTTAATGTGCTGTACATTGTGAATTAATACTATAACTAGTACTCCAACAGTATTATCATTTTGTGTCTCTATGCGAGGGCAAACCGTTGAAATCTTTACGTAATATGTACTAAATTGATCTTCTGTGTATAAAGAGAATTGAAAATGAATCTTGATGTGAACAGAAGGGGAGAGGGAGCGGGAAAAGGGAGGGTGGGGGGAGGGAGGGAAGTTGTGTGGGGGGGGAGCCATTGTGGTCCATGAGCTGTTCTTTGGAAATTTATATTCTTTAAATAAAAGCTTTATAAAAAAAAAAAAAAAAAAGGTTCTTCTGTGTCTCCCACATGGGTTGCAGGGGCCCAAACACTTAGGCTTTCCTCTGCTGCTTTCCCAGGCACACATATGGGATATCGGCATTGTAGGCAGCAGCTAAAACCGCTATGCCAAGAGGCTGGCCCTTATATTTTTAGATTTCTTAAGTCTTCATTTCATTCCTGGATTTAAACTTGATATAGTGTTCTGATATTTCAACATATTAATGAATTAGTATTTATTAATTTATATTTAATTGTAGACCATATTTCAGTGCTGTGGAAAACTACCTTTTATATGTTTTTCTTTTAAGTTGCTAGTTAATTATATTAAAGGCAGTGATCTTCCTTCCAGTTTACTCCCCAGATGCTGGCAACAGCTGGGGTGCTGCCAAGCCAAAGCCAAAGCAAAGTCCTAGAACTCAATCCCAAGTCTTCAACTTGAGTTGTTGGAGTTCAACACTTAAGTGTCCACCTACTACTTCCCAGGGTGCACATTAGCAGGAAGCTGGAATCAATGGAGCTAGACTTGAACATAGACACTGCCATATAGGTTATGGTCCCGAGTGGTGGATTAACTGTGTACCAAACACCTGCGCCTAATTTTCTTTTTCTGTGCCATTTTGTAGGATTTTGTAATTATATGCACGATTCCTTGCTTTCCTGTATTATGCACAAGAAGAGTTTAAATCACGCTGGAGTTAGCTGGTCACTGAAAGTTTGACAGTTAATTTATGAATAGGTGCTAGCAGTTTTTTCCTAGGGAAGCACTTTGTCAAGTTCTTTATTTCTTGGGAAACTGACCTTATTAAGATTCTGGTTTTTTGTGTGGTCAAATTTTGGTCATATTTTCTTAGAAAATACTAGTAGCCATCTTGCTTTTTTGAATGAAACAAATTGCTTATGGCTAATTTCAATTTTACATATGATATATGCCTATAGACATTTCTTAGTTTCTGCGATTGCTTTGTGTCTTTACTGTTGATGATTTAGCTAATGACACTTATTGTTTCTTAACAAGGAACTCTTGATTAATAGTTCATTGTATTATTTTTTAACTAGCACTAGCTTTTGTAATAATTAGATCTTAGAAATTTTTAGGTAAACTTTTTGACTAAATGGTTGTTTATGAGTTTTCTGCTTTTGCTATTCGTATTTGGCTTACTTTCACTGTGATTATCTAAGGTCTTTTACTTTTGGAATTTACTAAGATCATCATTGTGGCAATTTTGTTATCTTTACCAATGTTCCTTGGGCCTTTTGAAGGTACTTTGAATTTACAATAAATCAACTAGCCCTGTTTTACTAGTTAGGTCCTCTATATCTACTTACTTTTTCACCTCACAGATTTATTGTGAACTGAGATGAGGAAATTAAAATCTCATAATTCTGTATTTGTCATTGTTTCCCTTATCTCTTATAGTTTTAACATTATCCACATGCCCCACTTGTAAATATTTTTCCGAGAGAGACAGGGAGACAGAGTTCTGGCACCTGCTAGTTTCTTCCGCAGAGGCCTTCAATAGCCAGCACTGGACAGCTCAGAAACCCATAGCTAGGAGCCAGAAACTCAATCTTGGTCTCTCATGTGAGTGGCAGAGACTCAAGTACTTTAATCCCTGCTTCATTTAGATTGTATTTGTCTTTGTCCATGATCTCAATCCGAGTTATTCATTTTTTTTTTTTATTTGTTGAGTTTAGCTGTTTTGTGTTTATATAAGAAGACAAACATAATTGATTTTGGCCTTCTCATATTTAATATGTTCTCTGTTTTTCCTTCTTTTTTTTTTTTTAGAAGGATTTGTTTATTTGTTTGAAAGGCAGAGTTAGAGGGAGAGATAGAGATCTTCCACCCCCTGGTTCACTCCCTAAAAGGCTACAGTGAAGGCAGGATCCTGGAACTCCATCTGGATCTCCCATATGTGTGGCACAGCTATACATCCTTGGGCTGTCTTCTGATGCCCATCCAGACGCATTAGCAAGAATCATCAGAACTGCAGCAACTAGGACTTGAATTGGTGCGCATATGTGGTGTGGGTTTCATGCGATGGCTTAACCCGTGGTGCTACAATGCCCGGCCCTTAGATTTTCTTTTGTTGTTATGTTTCATTGTATAATGTGTTTTATATGAGTTTTTTTTTTCAGATAATTTGGAAACACTTTCATTTTAAGGATCATATTGATAAATAAATAGTATGCTTAATTCTAATGTAGTTTTTAAAATTAGGTTTGTAGTGTGAACAGTAATTAAATCTGCACATTTTTCTTTTATCCATCTTCTTTCTCCACTTTCCAATCTGTAATTGATTATTTTTGTGAGTTCTGACCTTTACATACGAAAATATATTTACATATGAAAATATATTTCCTGAACAGAAAAAGGTATTTTCCATGTACTGAAAACACAAATGCTTATTACTAGTGCTTTGACTGGGATTTATTCTGAAAATTCGTCTTCTGAGTTTATAACGACTTTCAATGCTGGTATTTTGTATTTTCAAAATTATTTGTTGTGTTGATACTTGAGTGATAGACTAATGGGATCTCAAATTCTTTATTCTACTTTATTTCCTTGAAGACTTGATGGAACTTGTTTTCTGGAGAAGTCTAATATGTTGAATTTAACTCACAATATGTTTTCATCTGGGTATCTTTTTTAAGATTTATTTATTTAATTGAGAGGCAGAGTTACAGAGAGAAAGAGGGAGAGACAGAGAGAGAGGCTGGTTCATTCCCCAAAAGGCCTTGATGACCAGAGCTGGGCCCATCTGAATGAAGCCAGGAGCTTCTTCCGGTTCTCCCGTGTGGGTGCAGGGGCACAACACTTGGTCCATCTTCTGCTTTCCCAGGCCATCAGCAGGTAGCTAGATTGGAAATGGAGCAACCAGGACTTGAACCAGCTCCTGTTTGAGATGCCAGCACTGCAGGTAGATGCTTAACCTACTACGCCACAGTGCTGGTCCCCTTTTTCTGGGTATCTTAAGATCTTTTGGAAGCCTAGTAGTTAGAGATATCAGTGTTGAGGTTTGTAGGGAGGGGAATTGAAAGTGACCAAAGTGCAACTGTATTTATAATGCTTCTTTTATGGTAACAGGAGTTAAATGTAATTGATGAATACAAGGGAATCTCTACTGTTGTTCTCTGATCCATGGTATGTTTGAAATATTTCATTTTGTTCCTTGGAAACATAAAAGAAACCATATCTTTTGGTGACTCAGTCCAAAGTATATTTTGTTGAAATGTACTTTTTTGCCTTGCTGACCAGAGCATGTGTCCATTTTTCCTTATGCTCGTATGGTAAAAAACACTTATGTAGTTCTTTTTCTCTGGTGTCATTTTCTTAAGTTTTGAGTAAAAGTATTAAAAAAATTTTTGTGGTTCTGAGATTCTATGTTTGGGGGTTACATAATTCTAATTTTAGAACCTGCAAAATAGAAGTTGGTGGTAATACCTCTAGACACTAAAACTAAATGATATGTTTAAAATCTTTTAAGTGATTTGTGTTTGCTGGTTTGGGACTGACTGTTTTTGAATAAATATTACTCTATGTAGAATAGAATTTAGGTTTGAAATATAATTGAAACAGTTAAGTACTCAGAACTTTCATTAATACAAATCATAATAAAACAAATTACCCCCTTTTTCTTCTTATTATTAATTTCTATTTTCAGCACTAAGGAATTTATAAATTCGTTTTTGCTCTATATTCAGGTATATGTCTCGAGTCCACGGTATGCATCCAAAAGAGACTACCCGTCAGCTGAGCTTAGCTGTGAAAGATGGTCTTATTGTCGAAACTCTAACAGTGGGCTGCAAAGGTTCAAAAGCTGGTATTGAGCAAGAAGGATATTGGTTGCCAGGAGATGAGATTGTAAGTATGTTTCATTTGATTAATTTAGAGATGCAGGGTCAGTTATTGCATTATTTTAGATGCAACCTGTACGAAAATCATTTTAAGAAATGTAGCTATTTCATTTTAGTGTTTTTAGCAACATTAAGGCTCTAAATGGATAAGATGGATAATTTCTTTACTGGTTCTTTAGGAGATAACTTTTATAAAGCGCTTACTTTTTTTGCCTGTTACCTTAAATCTAAAAAATAAGCAATAGCTTTTTATATGCACACAGTTAATGACATTCCTAAGTGTTTTATTTAGTAAATACCAGTTTAAAAATGGTTCCGTTCAAGTTAATGTTAATATCATCTAGATGATTGAAAGAGATACATTGTCTTTTTACCATAGTAGTCACACTTCAGGTTGGATGGCATAAGATCCTACAGCCATATTTTAGTAGGAAGTTTGCTACAGAGTTCAAAGATCCCAAATGTCAGATTCCCCTGGACAGTGTTTTCATTGATGAAGGACTGTTGCAAGTGTTATGTACTGGAACAGAAATCAAACAGGAAAGATAGAAGGTTAATTATATTTTACCTGGTTCTTTGTTTGACTCTTTTTTTTTTAAATAATTATTTATTTATTAGAAGTCAGAGTTAACACAGAAAGGGAGCCACACACACACACACACACACACAGAGAGAGAGAGAGAGAGAGAGAGAGAGAGAGGTTTTCCACCTACTGTTTTCATTCCCCATGTGGCTACAATAGCCAGGGCTGGGCTAAGCTGAAGCCAGGAGGGAGGAGCTTTTTCCATTTCTCCTGTGTGAGTGTCAGGGGCTCAAATACTTGGGCCATTCTGCTACTTTTCCCAGTCCATAAGCAGGGAGCTGGATTGGAAGTGCAGAACTGGGGCTCTGAACTGGCCCCCATATGGGATGCTGGTGTTACCAGATGGCAGCGTTACTCACTATACTGTAATAATAGCCCCTGAGTTTTCTTATAAATATAGATGTCTTTTGCTGTTCTTTCAGTGTATCTTTCTACTCAGAGACACATATAGAAGTACCTTTTTCTTAGGTACAAATTGGTCTCATGTAGTATTTCAGTCTTGCTATCTTATTTTATCGATATTTTAGTATCTTGATTAACAAGTCTAAATTTTTACAAAGGAGCATCATTTAAGATGTTAACTTTTAGTATAGCATATGTTAAAATTTTTTTCATTCTGAAAAGAATGGATTTAACTATAGGGTCTTTTGAGAGTGTTTTATCATGAATTCTCTAAACCTAAAATTATAAAAATAACAAAATCTTAAAACTGGTTCTTTGCAGAATAATTTACTCAACACTTTGAATTTATTTCCTTTTGCGGTCCTCAGCAGATGAGTCCATAAAAATACTAAGCTGTCTGAGAGCAGTAAATTAACCAGCACTGTTTCTGTGGGGAGCTGTTTCACAGAAGCAGCTATGATTTTATATACCTAGAAAACTTGTTCAATTAGAAGAATTTCGTTTATTTGAGAGGGAGAGAGAGCGAGCTCCCACGTGATGGTTGACTCCCTCCATGCCCACAATTACTGGTGCTGGGCCAGGGCCGAAAGTGGTACCTGGAAACATAGTCCATGCTACCCACATGGATGGTCACTGCTCTCTCCCAGGGTCTGCACCGATGGGATGTTGGAGTCAGAAGTCAGCTGGGGAACAGACGTAGTTGTCCAATGTGGATGTCCTCAGCACTAGGCTAAATACCCACCTAGGTTGTTCTGTTTTAACACTGTTTTTGTCAGCTTATTCTATCTTCAGAGCTTCAAGAAGGAATTCACACTTTCCACAAACAGAAAATATGGGAGGAAAAATTTTTACTTTCACTGATATTATCTGGTTTTGCACTGGAAGCATTCTTATAAAGTTTACATCAGACACATTTTTCTGTTGAGTTTCCTTACAGAAAGTTTGTAAAGCTGTGTTTCCAGTGAAGAAACTGTAGTCAAGACATAGTAAAAATAATGTCAAATGATGTAAATTTATCTGTATCAGACATTTAAAGGACAGGCATTAGTATCTGCTAGCACATTATATACTCAAAAGAATCCAGATCAAAAAATTTTGTATCTCAAAACACTTAGAAACTTACAGATTTAGTAAAGAATATTATACAGATAATTTCTAAGATTATATAATAACAAAACAGGTGCAGTTTAATTTACAGGAGCTTGGTTTGTGAGTCATGTGTACACTTTTTCATAAAAGTGATTTTATTTCCCTTTTTAAATTTGTGATTTTCCATGTTTTCTTCCTCATTAAGTTGTAGTTTCTTTGTTTAATTTAACAAGCAGTTAATGAGCTTAAATGTTCCCCACTGCATTACATGATATATTCTGTTTTTTATTTTTGATGTCCATATGGCATATATTTACAGAATCATCCATTTCTTTTTTTTTAAATTGGAATTTTTTTTATATAGTTGGAATTCAAACAACAGAATATAGGTTCTGATTGGTTCTTTTTTTTTCAAGATATATTTATTTGAAAGACAGAGTTACAGGGAGAGACAAAGAGAGAAAGAGACAGAGAAATCTTCCACCTGCGGATTTACTCTCTAGATGGGCTGCAACAACTGGGGCTGGCCAGGCCAGAGCCAGGAGCTTCATCCATGTCCCTGACATAGGTGCAGAGGCCCAAGCACTTGCGCCATCCTCAGCTGTTTTCCAGGCACATTAGCAGGGAGCTGGATCAGAGTGTAGCAGCTGGGACACAAACAGGCACTCATATGGGATGCTAGCATCATAGGTGATGGCTTAAATGTCTGTGCCACAGCACCATGATTGGTTCTTATTCAAAAATATGTTTTATCCCAAACATGCATATATCCTATAAATGAAAGTAAATATCAAAATTGTGTCTAAGTTATAAAATAAATAAATGCTTAGAAATCAGAGGTAACAGTGTATAGAATGATTAGGTTCTAATATAGTAAACAAGGATTTCCATTCCGTCTCAAGCAATTTAGTTTTCTGACCTTAAGGAAATTTCTTAGCCTCTTTAGTAGTCAGCTGTAATATGGGCATATTAATATCTGTTTTTTTGATTGTTTTAAGGGACATTTATATAAAACATATAGCCCATATACTCAACAAATTTTTTGACAAGTTAATTAATATGCTTAATGGTGATCTATTACACAGCAAGGTGCCTGAACTTAATAATAGGGTATTGTACATTTCAAACTAACCAGAAGAATGGTTTTTAAAAGTTCTTACCCCAGAGAAAAGATAAGTGAGGTGATGGATTTTTAATTAGCCTGACTTAATCATTCTACATGTATGCATCACTTTGTACTCTATAAGTATGTATAATTATTATTTATCAATTAAAAGCATAATAAAACTTTAAGAAATGTTTAAAACAAGACAAATTCTTGAAATATAGTATAGTAGAAACACAAGTTTCTTACTAACTGTGTGAATTCTTACCAGCGTCTTTTTACTTTTCAACCTATGTCCTCAAAGACATTGCCTATAAAGACGTTTTCCTTTAAAGCACTGGATTGTTGTATAAAGTAATGAGACTAACCATATGTCTGTTTCATTACCTTAAATGGTATACCACCTGGCTACTCAGTGGCTGTCTACCTGCTACTGTTTTCCAGGCTTAATAATACTCTTGAAGGACATAAATTAACTATATCCCTCTTGGCATAGTACAGACATCTTACCCTGGCTACTTTTGTGTGGGTGTATTAACTGTATGGCCCGTGCATGCAGGCTATGGCTTAATGGTGGTGCAGATTGTGAATTGAACAGCTTAGGAAGCACCAGTCACATCAGAGACGTTAGATATTTTATTTAACTGTTCTCAAGCATTCAGTTGTAAAGTGTCTTAGTTTAATAAAGTAAGTATATAGTAAGAGTGTCTGGTCACCTTATTTGCTCAAAGGTATTTTGTGACTAATGATTGCCAGCATTTGGTTTGAGACCCCTCCTTTATAGTTTGAGCACCTTGTGTATAGTGTGAATTACTTTAGTGTCTTTACAAACTTGAGATTTTCAGTTGAAAGATGTATGTTATTGTTTACCTGGTTGCCTTTCAGACTTAGAGTCAATTAAGGAAAAAAAGCAAGTGTGTGTCTGTGTGTGTGTGTGTGTATGTGTGTGGGTGTATTTGTATATATACATATATATGTGTATATATATATATATATATATATATATGACCTTGAAAAGGAAAAGTCTAGTATGTTTTTAGTTACTTGTTACAGGGCCTATATGTCTATATATATATATGTGTGTGTGTATATATATATATATATATTTAAATAATTCAAAGATACTGGTATTCTTTATAGTCAGTTTTCTCATTTAAGTTGGCAGTATATCTCTTTTCCTTCTAGTACTTCTTAAAATAGTATAGCCTTACAGTAGGGGGAAAAGTTACTTTTCTTGAGAAGTCCTGCAAGTTATATCTCATGAGATATTTTGTGCTAGCAAAGAAACTGTGGTCTACTTATCTTAATTTCCACAGTTATGTTGTAAAAGAAAAGATAGACAAGAATATAGTTTACTTAAAAAGAGAATTTTTTGGTATTGTATTTTAATTTCACATCTGCTACTTTTTGTCCGATGACTGTCCTTGAAATAATTGAAAAATAAGCATATTTTGGGTATTTTTATTAAATAGAGCAATCATATATTGAAATCCTAACTGTAGTAGATGAGGATATAATTATATATAATCTGTCTATGAAGAAACCTGTATAAGGCAAAGGCACTGGCCACCATGATACTGAGATTTTTTTATACTAAACTGGAATGATTTTTGGACTTTCTATAAAAAAGATTTACTTATTTATTTGAAAAAGTTGCAGAGAGACAGGGAGAGACAGGGAGAGCCAGAGAGAGAAAGATCTTCCACCTGCTAGTTCTGTCTGCAGATGGCTGCAATGGCCAGGGCTGGACCAGGCTAAAACCAGGAGCCAGGAGCTTCATCCGGGTCTCCCACATGGGTAGCAAGGGCCCAAACATTTGGGCCATCTTCTACTGCTTTTCCCAGGCCATTGACAGAGAGCTGGATTGGAAGTGAGGCAGCAGGAACACAAACCAGCACCCACATGGGATGCGGGCATCATAGGCGGCAGCTTTACTGGCTATACCACAATGTCGGCCCCAATTTTTAGATATTTTGTGATGCTGATTTCAACTATCATTGTAACCCCTTTGTGAGTGATAATTCATGTGGAAAAGCTGTGGTAAAATTAATTAGGCAATATATAAACATCTTCAAGGTAATTTCTTTTTTAAAATTTTTATGTATTTTCACTTGAGAGGCCAAAAGATACAGAGATCATCTACTTGTTCTTTCTTCAAATGCCTGCAGTGACCCTGGGCTGAGCCAGACTGAAGCTGGGAGCTGGGAGCTGGGAACTCAGTCCAGGTCTCCCACAGGGGTTACAGGAACCCAGCTATTTGAGTCATCACTACTGCCTCACAGAGTATGCATTAGCAGGAAGCTAGGGGTGTTTGACCTAGTGGTTAAGATGTCTAGAGTGCCTGGAACCTATACCCACCAAGAGCTCCTGACTCAAGCTTCTGGCTGATTTGAGCCCTGGGAGGCAGCGATGATAGTCGAAGTAGTTGAGTTCCTGCTACTCATATGGGAGATTTGAATTGAGATCTGGGATCTTGGCTTTTGTCTTGGCCAGTCCTGGCCATGGTGAGCATTTGGGGAATGAACCAGAGACTGGGAGCTCTCTCTTATCTGTCAAAAGAAAAGAAGAAGAGATGAAAAAAAAAAAAAAAGCTGGATTTGGGAGTGAAGCTGGTACTCTGATAGGAAATGTAGCATTCCAAAATGACATTTTTTTAAAGATTTATTTATTTATTTGAAAGTTAAAGTTACACAGAGAGAAGAGAGACAAAGAGAGAGGTCTGAAGCCAGGAGCTTCTTCCAGGTCTCCCACGTGGGTGCAGGGGCCCAAGAACTTGGGCCATCTTCTACTGCTTTCCTAGGCCATAGCAGAGAGCTAGATGGGAAGTGGAGCAGCCTGGACTTGAACTGGCACCCTTATGGGATGCCAGCACTGCAGGTGGTGGCTTTACCTTCTATGCCACAGTGCTGGACCTCCAAATGACATCTTAACTGCTAGACCAAATAACCTCAGTGATATTTTACATGTGTCTATATGAGATGGGAGAATGAAAAAAAGTAATAAAATCAGGCCTCTCCCAATTTAAAATGGTTTGCTTCAATATTAATGAATAAACAAGGGAAAAATATTTGTACCAATCAGTTTTTTGAATGACAAACTTATTTAACCCTGTGGACCACTCTTATAAATTATTTATGTTCATCAGATTTGCTTGGCATGACAGTAACATTCACTCATAGAGCCCAAATAATTCATGTAAAAGTGGTTTTCATATGATGTTGGTAAAAGGTCATTAGGCCAGGAACAGAGCAAAACTGTGTGATGTCTGAGCATTTAGTGGTTTGTTATTTCATGATTTTTTTTAATTCTGTATGTTCTCAAGGGCTCATTATTTGCTTGCTCACAAGAAATATTCAATCCATATTTTAAAATTATTTATTTCAAAGACTGAGTTACGGAGAGGCAGAGGCAGAGACAGAGAGAGAGAGGTCTTCCATCTGCTGGTTCACTTTCCAGATGGCTATAAAGGCCTGAGCTATGCCAATCTGAAGCCAGGAGCCTGGTGCTTCTTCTGGGTCTCCTATGTGGGTGCAGGGGTGCAAGTACTTGGGCCATCTTCTGCTGCTTTCCCTGACCTTAGCAGAGAGCTTGATCAGACCTGGAGCAGCCAGGCCTCGAACCGGTTTCCATATGGGATGCCAGCACTTCAGGCAGTGTCTTTACCTGCTATACCGTGGCACCGGCCCCATCAATCCATATTTCTTCACAGCACTTTTTCTCCTTTATTCTCAGAACATGAGAATCATATTCTTTGGGCAAAATATTGCCATTTGCGAGGTAAAATTAAGTTTGGCATTTAGTTGCTTTTCTTTAAGTAAATAGAAGTTTATCTTTTATAGGTTAAACTCTTAACTAGTAAGGTACTCACCCGGTCTTGCCCTGACATCCTGCTTTGAGTCTTTTCTTTTTATATAATGTGGTTTGTACTGCCTGAGAGCAGGATTTTATATTACTTTTAAATAGGCCTAAGAGATACCTTTTAAATGAAAGGGTAGAATTCTATATTTATTGCTTCATGTCATTTAAGTTTTTGATACCTTTTAGAAAAGTATTATTAATGAAAATGTATACTTTGTGGTTTCTTAAAGATAATGACATTTTGTCAATAACTGGTCTTGGATCCTAATTTACAGAGGAACAAAATAGATACTTTCTTCACTGTCATCTTCTGCTTCTCCCAACTCAAAATGTCCAGTGTAAAAAAAGTTGTGGGTTGTATTTCTTGAAATTTAGCCAAGTTCTCGTCTTTTAGACAAGAGATAAGATTGGAATTTGTAGCCTTATTCTTCAGAAATCATACCATAAACAGCCATGGCAAGAAGTTGCTTACTTACTGCTCAAGAAAAACATTAAGGTAGCCCTCATTAAATTCAAATTGAGCTTAACTCTTCCAGTCCTCTTTCATAAATATTGCATAGTAGAGTAACAAGATTTTAAAGTTTAGATCTTTACCTTTTACCTTTTTCTTATAATTGTAGTTGTCAAGTTAATGAGCCAGATGTTTTAAATACCTTAGTGTAAAACTTGATGCCCTTTGAATATGGTTGATGTTTTTAAATGTGAAATATATTTGATTCTATTTATGTTAATTCTATACAGAAGCACACATTCCTTCCAAATGTCCATTCTCTGTCTCAGTTACAAAAATATAATAATTTATTTGCCCAGTAAATTATCCATGATTATTATTAGTTAGAAACCAAATATATTATATAGTTTTATGTACATTTAAACTGTACTGTTGTCAATTCAGAAATTATTCTTCAGTTTAATAATTTCCATTGTACTCAATAGAATATTTTCGGATCATACTATCCTATTGTACTCTTCTCACTGATTGTGTGTGTGTGTGTGTGTGTGAATTCTCTCCCTCTCTTTTTTCCTTTCTTCTGTGTAAATTCTGTGTCACTGGGCAATGTAGTCATATTTTTGTTGTAAAAGGAAATAAAATTTAAAATTACTGGAACTATGACACTATCAAATTTTTACCTTTGATTAACTGAATCGTTAATAGAATTAAACTAAGCTTAGAAGTATAGAGAATTTTATATTCTGTTTACATTAAAATATACTGGTAGTGTAATGTTTATCTGTTCCTTAAGAGAAAATAGGAAGTTTCTTTAAAAGTTAAAATTGCTGTTGAATTATTGGTGGGGGAAATTGTGATTTGGAACACTTTGTTCCAAGAGTTCTTCCAGGCACCTCTGTTGCTGGCTGACTGCACAACTCTCTTTTTGTGCTTCATTTTTGCCTCTAAATTAAACTTATAATATTTCTTGATTTATACAGCTTATAGAAATGTGAAAGTGAAATGTGATGATGAATTTTAATGTGCCTGGAAAATAAATGCACATACATATATAAGCATGTTATATCATTTTGTGACTTGATCAGTTCCTGTTTTTTGCACTATTCTTAACACTCACTAACACTTCCTGAGCGCTCATGTTGTGCCAGGTACTCATCTCAGTATTATATACATATTAATTCATTTGATTCTTATAAAAACTAGGTATTATTCTTATAAACTAGGTATTATCATTCTGTTCATTTTACAGATAGAAAATGACACACAGAGAAGCTAAGCATTCTGCCCAAGATTACACAGCCGTGAGTGCCGGAGCCAAGATTTGAACCAGTATGGCTCCAGAGTCTTAACCAAATGCTATATGGATGACAGAGACTTAGATCAATAGGCTGCTGCTAGATGGTGGAATTTTTTCTACTAGGTTCTGAGGACAGCCTGTATAAATTTCACACTATGGTGAGGTATTGAGTTCACCACACTTACATTCATCACAACAAGTTTTAAAAGATCTAATGTGAACTAGTTTCAGATCAGTAAGACATTTATGGTATTGTGCAGATTTATAATGACACCAAATTTGCCTGTTAGTAAAATATTTTTCTGCTGTTATCATAGGTTTCATATAAGTTCTGGGGGCAAATTTTCTCTGTGTCCATTTGTAGCTTTTGTGTTAGTTTGAAAAGTTTCCTTTGTTACAGGTAATAAGTAAGTTTGCATGTTAATGATGAGCACATTGATAGATTATCAGTTAATGTCTTCAAAATAGTATAAGTCATATAGCAAATGGTAAACCGTTTGACCATATGTGAAATCCCTTTAGCTCTGTGTATTGCCTGATATTGAGCAAAGTTGTAGTAGAGAGACCAAGATTATTTTGTTTTTATTTTGAAAGGCCTACAGTATGCAGCCTTTCTCCCGGACAGCAACCCCAAACAAGGTGAACTAATTTTGCACTATGTTATTTTACTTTAATTCTGCTGAATTTTTTGGGCTTTTTTTTTGGTTTGTTTGTTTTTTAGTATTATAATTCTGTCTTACTTTTAGGCTAGTTTAGTGCATTCTTGCTAGAATTGTTTGTTAAAACTATACTATCTTTACATTGCTTCTGGTTTTGAATTTTGTGCTAGTAGATTTGCTTTTTAAAATGCTTTCTGGTTTTGAAGTAGCAGTTTCCATATGCATTTAATCAGGCTGTAATAGATTAGCTGATTACATTTGGTAAAATCCAGTATAGATGTAAATGTAGCTAATTGGCATATATATTAAATAGTAGTCAAAAGTACTATATAATGGGTTTTGTTTTTAATAGGAAAAGTTGTAGACAACTGGGCCCATGGTAAACTTGCCTGTATTATTTATATCTCAGGAAAACGTTCCCGGATTCAGAATGTAATAATTTCAAACTTGACTTTTGCATGTTTTCTATTTTCTGAACAGCTGTTGCCATGAATAAAAGAATGAATAGCACTCCTTCTCCTAGCCCTACTTTTATATTGGATAATGGAGATAGTTATATGCCATTATATAAATATTTAGCCAAGTTTTTCTCAACTTTTATATTATTTGAATTACACTTTATTTTCTATAATTGCTTTGAAAAATAGACCTAGAATTAAACACATAGTCAAAGGCAGATCATTTTCATCTTCATTTCATGGATGGATTGGGGTAGGGTAGGGGTAGGGTAGGGATGGAAAGATGTAGGGAGTAACATGGAGAGGCTGAAGATATGTTCTTACCTCTCTTTTTTAATTAACTTACTAACTACCATCACACAAGTTGAGCATCACATGAAGGTGAATTAATGTAAAAATTTCAAGTGATAAAAGATGGCAGTTGATATTGTTCATGAGTCAGACAGAAGCCACTAAAATCCTTAAGATGATTCTAAATAGCTTTGAAGAAAATATTCTGTAATATCTTTTTAAACTTGGAGTTCTGTTCATTAAATATGGAACAGGTGTCATATCCTTTGAAATGTAATTTATGCTGGAACATTTTGGTTAAAAAAATTAAAATAGCTAAAATATAACATATGAACTATCTGAAGTAGATAGACCAATGACTGAATGTAGCCAAGCACCACACACATATATTGTGTCTATATGGTGCCACTGTCCCAAACTTTTTGAATAGATTTTTTTCTGTGTACAATCAGTTTCGTGTAAAATCACTGTTTTATGATGACAGTCTAAGTGAAATTTTTCCACCAAAATGAGTTTGTAGAGTATGTACATCTGTAGCAAATGACTAAAAATGGTCATGTCTTTTCCCCTATTACTTTGGTCAATAAAGACCAGCAATTTCTTAATAAAAAGGAAATCAGAAAGTTTATGTTTTCCAGGATTTACTGCTGTACTTTTGCTGTGACTCTGGATGTGGGTTAGAAAATGTGAATTTTGAAACCTTAGTGAAACCCTTCCCTTTTGAAGGAGTTAATAGTGGCACTCCGATACAGTTAAGCAATACATTTGAACCTCGTTTCTAAAGAAGTTATTGCTTACTCAAGTGAGTGTTATATAAAAGCATTTATTAGGAGAATATTTTCATCAGCGAAAGTGAAAAATCTTCACCCTGGAAACAGGGTGGATGATTTATAAAAAAGGATCCTGATGGCAAGGCCCATGTTTAGAATGCAGAACCTCACTGGAGCACAGGTTTTAGAATGCAGGATCCCACAGGATCCCTACAACCTATGAGTTTTATCTTTATTCTTTTGGTTAACATATCTACAAGGGATGGTTGAAATTCAATTCATCACTCTTTATGTAACTGTGCTTTAACAAAAGCTGAGTGATGTTTCTAAAGAACTAGTTCTAAATTAAGAGAACTTCTGCCAATCTTCTTGTTTATATTTGAATGGTATGGGCTGTACAAAAACTGTGTTATAAATAAGAACATGTTGAGGAACACCTGTGTACCTGTCTTCATGTTCTTTTTAACTTTTAGGAATAGCTACAATCAGGAAATAAACCTACTTCCCTTCCCCCTGCCCCCCATGGTTACCTCCTTTGAACAATGTGATTAAACCTTTAGTTTCACATTTTCAGTTTGTTTCCAAATTAAACAGACTGAGTATTTGACCTATTAGAACATGGACATCTTGACTGATGGTTAGTTTCAATAAAGCATCCAATACCATGGATGAGAAGATAAGAATCAGTGAGCATCACCATTTATTCTACTCCCATAGGTGCCATGTACCTATAGTATTTTTAAAAACTATGACAAAAGAAAGGTTTGTTTACTTGAAATATTAAGCTATAGGTTGGTTTGGGGTGCTCAATTTACTGGAAAAATTATTTCTTAGATTATATTTAAAAGTGAAAGATAATATTAGAACTGGGTAGGCTTTGGACTTACTTCATTTTGGATTGGTTTTGCTATCAGATCACCTTAAAGATTTTCTGAATTAATACTGTTTAGGAAAGAATTTAAAATTTTAAAGAAATCAATCTGTAGTTGTTTTCCCTCTTGTTTTAACACAGGAAATGTCTAAAATTGTTTATAATGCCTAACTTCTGATGGAGTTTAGTTTCAATTTTGTTCTTAGTCATTGCAGATACTGACAAACTGTCATACGAAATTATTTTGTATTTTTTGTAGGACTGGGAAACAGAAAATCATGACTGGTATTGTTTTGAATGCCATTTGCCTGGAGAGGTGTTGATATGTGACCTGTGTTTTCGTGTGTATCATTCCAAGTGTTTGTCTGATGAGTTCAGGCTTAGAGACAGCAGTAGTCACTGGCAGTGCCCAGTTTGCAGGGTGAGTACCTATGAGCTTTCATGTGCTGGTCAGAGGGTTTAACTTAATTAATAGCTTCACAAAGATATCCCAGGTGGTCTTGCCAGGTGAATGGATAAAATACTGGAGGGTGGGGGTTATCTGCTGAAATGGTAAATGAACACAGAGAACTCACAAATGGATATCACAGAACACATTCCATATTTCAGGATGTGGATTCTAGAAAGTTTTAATCATATAAAAATATGTACTCTTCCCTACTTCATACCTGCCTCTGGAATGTGTGACTGCTTTAATGGATAGCCTCTGGAAGTCAGAAATAATATGCCATACCAAGATTTGTTCAATAAGTACTTTATAATGTATTGCACAATTTATGCCATTCAGAAAACACAATTAGCAAAAGGCACAATGTTGGAAACATTTTTATCTATTTTCCATTTTATATACATGGAATGTTGCCTTTATTTTGTCATATCATGAGTTAGTTTATTATTTGGTTATACTTTATTTGGTGGGTTGGGGGATGGGACAGTTGTGTATAAAGAATCATGATTACTTTATTTAAAGCAAAATGAGTTTGTCCAGTAGATAAAATAGGTACTTTCCACAGTTGTTTTTCTTCATTTACCCCACTGAAGAATACACTTGCTGTGATTGTTGGATGCAGAATGTGGTGTGTCTGTGTATATGAGTGATGTGCAATAAATAAATGCTACATTGCATATGGCATTGATGAGAAGTAAGGAATTATTTGAATGCAACCTCTACTGTTTTGTAGTTGAGATTATCAACTTCCTTATTTGGAGCCAAGCAAGTTGTCCAAATTACTTATGAGTTTAGTTTGTGAAAATGTTTTAGAGAACTTGAGAAATTTAAATATTCATTTAGTTTTCCAAAAAGTTTTGTATTCATAATTATTCCCTTCTCTGGCATCAAAAATTTTCTGCTAGAATGATAAGCAAAATACAGGATACACTGTGGTCCCTTATTAATTTCGCTTTGTGTCATCTAAGTATACTTAATCTTTCCAATATCCAAAGTAATCTTTCCAATACTACTGTATATATTTAATAGGTAGGCAGGAAACAGTTGGTGTAGTGTTAAGAAAAAATGGTTAATGATTATATCAATGAAATTTGTAAATGTCAGTTAAGCACTGATAAATCCCCAAGTCTAGATATATTAATATGAAGCCCAAAGTTGTAGGTCTCTATCTGAGTGCTGTCTGAGTACTCATAATTTTGAGCAAATGAACTTTATTAATATTCATATTTTATTGTGTATTTGGTTTGTGTATTTTAGAGCAAATATGTATCTCTTCTTTTCTGGTATAATTTATGCTAAGAGAACTAAAAAAGTAAGATCTTAAGTACAAAAGTAGTAGGTACTAAACTATAAAAGAAAAAACCAGCAGTGCCATTGATTGATTTAGGGTTTGTGATATGGACACAGATACTAGGAAATGCAATTCTGGGCATACTTGTGTCTTTATAGCGATAACTTTTTCTTTTTTAAAGATTTTATGTATTTATTTGAGAGGTAGTTACAGACAGAGAGAAGGAGAGACAGAGAAAAAGGTCTTCCTTCCATTGGTTTACTCCCCAGATGACTGCAATAGCCAGAGCTACGCTGATCTGAAGCCAGGAGCCGGGTGCTTTTTCCTTGTCTCCTATGAGGTGCAGGCCATAGCAGAGAGCTGAATGGAAGAGGAGCATCCAGGACTAGAACTGGCACCCATATGGGATGCCGGCACCATAGGTGGAGGATTAATCCGCTGTGCCATGGTGCCAGGCCCTAGCCATAGCTTTTTCATATCAGGATTTAAGTCTTATTTACATAATAAAACATTTTCAAGCAGGACTTTTGAGGGTAAGTTAAACTTCATTGTAGGCATTTCATATTTTTTATCAAGAATGGAAGTTGTACAATTACACTTTTAACAAAAATGTGCAATACTTTTTTATTAGAATATTCTGTCAAATTGTCTGATTCCAAATTTTTATTTGGTATACTGTTTACTTATTGGATAAAATTTTAAAAATATTTTCCATTTGTTACCGGCTCCCCAGAAACATGATCACCTCACCTTATCCTTTTTTTCTCTCTCTTCATTGGCTTTCTTTTTACCTTGTTAACCTAAATTTTAAATATAATAATTTTGCTTATTTAAATGATGCTGTAAGTCAGTGCAAAATCTTAACTAATGCATCCGTCTTATGGTCTGTGAGATACTCTGTGGTAAGGCTCACTAAACCTATTTTCTTGCAAAGTACAGGAAGTTTTATCTTTTTCTTAAAAGCTTCCAAAAGAATAATTACTTCTTTGTTAGACACATTCTATTGTTTTAATGGTTAAGTTTAAAAAAAAAAGTGCTGAAATTTTCTTTACTCAGAGAAAGGGTGATAACTTTGAAATTCTAGTGGAGTTTTATATCTTTAAGGTAAAGTTTTAGGTCCATTTGTGTGGTTTTTTTAAAGATTTATTTATTTATTTGAAAGTCAGAGTTATACAGAGAGAGGAGAGGCAGAGAGAGAGGTCTTCCATCCGATGGTTCACTCCCCAATTGGCCGAAACGGCCGGAACTGCGCCGATCTGAAGCAAGGAGCCAGTAGCTTATTCCAGGTTTCCACATGAGTGCAGGGGCCCAAGGACTTGGGCCATCTTCTACTGCTTTCCCAGGCCATAGCAGAGAGCTGGATCAGAAGTGGAACCAGCGCCCAAATGGGATGCCAGCACTTCAGGCCAGGGTGTTAACCCACTGTGCCACAGCGCCGGCCCCAGGCCCATTTATTCCCTAAAACAAGGTGGCAAAACTTTGAGTAAAGTTGTTTTTAATAATCTAAAAGGAGTGACTGACCAGATATAAAAATTACTTAGAGTATATAGATGAAAGCTGAAGAACTATGGTTCTAAATCAGCATAACTTTCTACTCTGTGTTCTTTTGCTTTAAATTAATGTTTGGAAAGAATTAACTAGATACACCAGTAAAGAATTTTTCAGGTAAGATGTCAGAGCCAAATTTTGAAAATATAAGTAAAAGTAGTAATTGAAAGACAGTCCTTACTACCTAACATTGAAGATTAAAGTATGTCCTTTTCCAATATTTTGTAGTGTTCAGAAGACTATTCATTCTTACACAACTTCTTTGCTTTGCACTGTTCAAACAGCTTCAGAGAATAATTTAATTCAGCTCACACAGATTTATCCAATATATCTGATTATTTGTGAAATATTTTGAAAGTGCTAATAAGCATTTTGCTAATTAAATATAATTTTACCAATTTTTATAATCTCAAGAATGCTATATATTACAACTCATTTACTGATATGCAGACTAAAAAAATGAGAATCTTTGCCTCTTAAAAGGAAGAACTCTTATAACTCTAAGAATATTTCTTTGGAATGTCTGCCTTTTTTAAAATGGAAACTTTTACATTATGGACACAGTAGTAGATTGCTATTGAAAAATAGCTTGCAAGTATATTAGAGTTTGCTTTGAAAAAACTTTGAATAATATCCAGTTTCATATTCTTGTTATTGGGAGCTCTCATTAATTTAAATGGAGAAGTGATTTAAAAAATAAACATTCCTCTGTAAAACAATGAAATAATATAGAAGAGTATAAAAAAGTTCTCAGAAATCCTACACACAGTAGGTAAATAATTAGATTTTTCCTCTTGTATATGTGTTTGTATCAGCTTTATCTGTGTCTCTATAGTTTTACATACATTATTATTTGTAGCGATTTTGCTTCCACTTAATAAATGTCCCAGATATCTTATTTTGTTTCTATTATAATGTTAAGATTTCATTTTTATTTATTTGAAAGGCAGAGTTACAGAGAGAGGTAGAATTTGAGAGCACGAGCATCCATCCACTTGTTCAACTCCCCAGACGGCCTCAACAGCCAGAACTGGCCAGACCAAAGCCAGGAACCAGGAGCTGCTTCTGGATCTCCCACCTGGGTGGGACTTGGGCCATCTTCTGCTTACCCAGGTGCATTAGCAGGGAGCTGGGTAGGAAGTAGAGCAGCCAGGACTCAAACTGGTGCCCATATAGGATGCCAGCGGCATAGACGGAAGCTTAACCTGCAGTTTCAGCTGGTAATACGGCTCCCATATTAAAATTTAACAGGGTAGGCCATAATTTAAACAAATGCCTTTGATACACATTTGTATCATTTCTACTATTTGGTGCTGAAAATCTCTGTCATAAATGACATTTGTATTCATATGTCAAAAATCATCATCCAGGGCCGGAGCTCTGGCGTACCTATGGTGTTGGCATCCCATTATGGGTGCCAGTTCATGTCCTGGCTGCTGCTCTTCTGATCTAGCTCTCTGCTATGGTCTGGAAAAGCTGCAGAGGGTGGCCCCTGTACTTCGGTCCCTGCACCCACATGGGAGAGCTAGAAGAAGCTCCTGGCTCCTGCCTTCAGAAAGGCCCATCTCCAGCCATTCTGCCATTTGGGGAGCAAACAGTTGGGTGGAAGACCTTTCCATTTGTCTTTCCCTCTCTCTGTTTGTAACTCTACCTCCCAAATAAATAAATGAAATCTTAAAAAATACAAAAATCATCTTTCATTTTGAACATCTGAAGAAGAGTCTTACTGTTACTTATCTACATGACTGAAGTGTATGTTTTTTTTAATTTATTTGAAGCTTATTTTCCTGTGTTAAGCATGTGTTTTCCCACAAAAATTACAAAATCATACCCTTTTGAAAAATCACTTATACAATTTTATTTATAGAAAGGAACAATCTTTTTTATTTTAATTTGACAGGTAGAGTTGTAAACAATGAGAGAGAGAGAGAGAGAGTCTTCCTTCCGTTGGTTCACTCCCCAAATGGCCGCTACTGCCAGCGCTGCACCTAGTGAAGCCAGGAGCCAAGTGTTTCTTCCTGGTCTCCCATGCTGGTGCAGGGCCCAAACACTTGGGCCATTCTCCACTGCCCTCCCGGGCCACAGCAGAGAGCTGGACTGGAAGAGGGGCATCAGGGACTAGAACCCTGCGCCCATATGGGATGCCGGCACCACAGGCGGAGGATTAAACAAGTGAGCCATGGCGCCAGCCCCAAAAGGAGCAATCTAAAACACAGATAGCATCCATTTTTTTTTAAAAGAAAGATAATTTGTATATATCTGTAATTCTATCTTAATCATCTTTTGTAGGAGAAGTTCACTTGAAATTGAATTGTAAAAATTAAAGCATAGTACGCATATTTAAATTTTTGATAAAATCTGCAAACTGGCCTTTAGAAGATTATACCTATCTATGCCAACAGCGTGTGAAAATTTTTCTCTACAGCATTGATAGGATGAAATTTTGTTTCATTTTATTTTACTTCAGTTTCCAAATTACATAGTCATTTTGTTCTTTGGTATCCTGGTTAGAATCAAGCCTCTGTGTGTGCATATATGCTCTGTGCATCTGTGTATGTTTGTGTGAGTGTAGGTATGTATATGTGGGTTTGTGTGTATGAACTCACGTGTACTGCATACTTGCTGATCTAAAAGCATGACAGTGACACTTTGATATTGTTTGAGTTATAGCTAGTAGAAAAAAAACTTAATAAAATTGAAAGCAAAGTGATCTGTCATAAGACACCTCAGGACCACCTGCTAAGATGGCATTACATTGCCTTTCAGTGCAATACTGTGTAAGATTCTTTTTGTAGTGTTAGAAATGATTGTGCATTTTCAAGTGTCAGACACTGCCACATGTGTCTGTTGAGCCCTTGAATGTGGCTTGTGAACTGAGGAACTGAATTTCAGTGTGCCACCCACAGCTTGTAGCTACAGTGTTAGTACATTTTTAGATCATTCATACTCTAATACCTATCCTACTCCAAGGTAAACATCTTTTGCTATAAAATGTTGACCTCATGAGGGTGGCGTGGCACCTGTCTCCCTGGCAAGCTGTGGTTGTATTTTGGGAGAATTCTGAAACACCTGTTTCCTCAACCCTTTCTCCCCCTAATGTACACAGCAGATTCTGTAGCAAACACTGGTCTGCATAGATTCGTGCTTGTTATATCTGACAGTATTGCAATTGTTCTGAATCTAAAACCTTGTAAAAAGGTTAACTTAATGTGGACAAGTACATAGCAAAACAGGTGAAGTGTAGATTTACAGACAAAATAATTGATACTTTCCAGGTTAGCAATTTAGAGATATAGTTTGAAGGTAGATCCCTGTTTTGTCCATCTTCATTTAATATGTACATATTCTTCACATAAATGAATTTGACTTTCCTAACTTAAATGAGTTACAGATGCATGTTATTGTTCCCATTTAAATTCAGATAAATAAAGGTTTTATATATGTAAGTTTTAGGTGTCATCGGGATGTAGCATTTATGGGTGCTAAATGGTCTAAGATGAACTTTACAGTGTGGTTGACAGTATGTGAGTCATATAATATCTAAAGTGAGTAAATGGGAACACTGCATGATCTACTTTTTTTCACCACATTTGAGCCTCTCAAATGCAACAGTGCTCCACTAGAATCTTTCCAAAGAGTTTTCTTTTAAAATTTTATAATTTTATATTACTGTTCTTTATATCATGCAACAAACTTTGAATCACTTTAGATGCCATTTATGAGATAGTTATTGTGACTTCTAAATGCAAAGATCAATTTAAGTCACAAAAGAAAAAGTAACTTATTCAAGGTAATAGATAGGGACAAGTATTCAGTGTCTTTAAAAACTAGAAAATTTTCATCCCCCAGGAATGTTTCAGGTTGCATTTTTCTCTTGTTAAGGCTAACAAATTTTAAAACTTTTGTTAATGTACAAATACAATGATGAATTAAGTTAACACACTAATAAACTGCAAAATCATAAGAAAATATAGATAAGAAAATAAGGAAGAATCAGTGTGAGAGAATTTTATTAATAGCTTCAAAGTACTCTGATTGTACATCTAACCTAAGATGCTCACAAATTTGTGGCACTTGATTATCTGGCTCCTGTTCTTGACTCTCAGGTATCTACTGTTCTGAGGAATAGAACTGCTTAGCAGTACTTCCACACTGATAGGACCTGTTCCTAAAACTTCCCTATTATAGCTTCTTTTAAAAATATTTCAAGTGAAGATACATATTTTGCAGGAAACAATACTTTAAATTAGGCGTATAGAAAACATTACAACTGAACTTTTAAAGTTGGATGTTAAGCCTCATGTACCTTTTTTTCACATGGATTATAGTTTACACATTAGGCAGATACTGAAAATGAGGGAACTTAACTAGTTTACTAAAACTTACCATTAGGAGTCTATCTAGATTTCTTTTTCTTTTTTTTTTTTTTTTTTTTTTTTTTGACAGGCAGAGTGGACAGTGAGAGAGAGAGACAGAGAGAAAGGTCTTCCTTTTGCCGTTGGTTCACCCTCCAATGGCCGCCATGGCCGGCGCACAGGTGCCTGGTGCCTGGTGCTTTTCCTGGTCTCCCATGGGGTGCAGGGCCCAAGCACCTGGGCCATCCTCCACTGCACTCCCGGGCCACAGCAGAGAGCTGGCCTGGAAGAGGGGCAACCGGGACAGAATCCGGCGCCCCAACCGGGACTAGCATCCGGTGTGCCGGCGCCGCAAGGCGGAGGATTAGCCTGTTGAGCCACGGCACCGGTTTCTATCAGTTTAGTACCTACTGACTTATCAATGTTGACTTAATTCAGAGTAAGTTATGTTTTAGACATTTACACTGTGACTTTTTTTTTAAAGATTTTTTTAAAGGTCTTTTTAAAGATTTATGTATTTGAGAGGCAGAGTTACAGAGGGAGAGACAAATAGGTCTTCCATCCGCTGGTTCACTCCCAAAATGGCTGCAGTGGCCTGAGCTGGGTTGATCTGAAGCCAGGAACCAGGAGCTTCTTTCGGGTTTCCCACATGGGTGCAGGAACCCAAGGACTTGGGCCATCTGCTGCTGCTTTTCCAGGTCATAGCAGAGAGCTAGATCAGAAGAGGAGCAGCAGGGAACCAAACCAACACCCATATGGGATGCTGGCGCTGTGGGTGGAGGCTTAGGCTGCTATACCACACCACTGGCCCCTACCCTATACTTTTTGTTTTTGACCTAGCTAAAGAAAAAAATGTGATGAAGGCTATCTCTGAAACTATAGATGGATGTTTACTTTAGAATTCAGTTTTCATGCTTTTGGATGTAAGCAATATACTTTTTTTTTTAATTCCAAAGGTAGAAAAAATGTTCACTTAATGTTTAGAATGAAATGGTACCAAAATATTAAATGAAAATTGGTTGAATATAAATTCCTTCATTATATATCTTCTATGGAACTACTATGAATGAATGCTGTTGCTTTCTGGTCTGTCTTCTTTTGTTAATGTGGGAAGTTTGTTAATATTCTCACCCCAAACTGAATAGCTTTGCTTTCAGGATACGTATTAACAAATCTAGAATGCAGAGGTGATTTTCTAATGAAATAAAAGTATAAGCTGTTCTTTTTTTAAATGGTGGCCATATGTAATGTTAAAGTCAGTAATGAACATTAAATATTTTATAATTTTTAAACAAAGCTTTATCATTTCATTTAAGTTCTCTAATCAAAGAGAAAATTAATTTTAAGAATTTCTGTCTAAACCAGGTGCTTTTTTTTTTTTTTTAATTTGACAGCTAGAGTTATAGACAGAGAGAGAGAGAAAGTCTTCCTTCCGTTGGTTCACTTCCCAAATGACCACTACGGTCGGTGCTACGCCAATCAGAAGCCAGGAGCCAGGTGCTTCTTCCTGGTCTTCCATGTGGGTGCAGGTGCCCAAGCACTTGGGCCATCCTCCACTGCCTTCACAGGCCACAGCAGAGAGCTGGACTGGAAAAGGAGCATCAAGGACTAGAACCCGACACCCATATGGGATGCCGGCACCACTGGCAGAGGATTAACCAAGTGAGCCAAGGCTCCAGCCCCGCCAGCTGCTTTTATAAAGCAGCTTTGTTGTTCATTACAAGCTTAACCGAAGGAAAACGTAATGGAAATATTGATAAAGCCAGATGATTTTTAAAAACTGATATAGGTTCTAAGATTATAAACTGCCATGTAGTGTTATCTAATCTCTATAAATTCCTTTTATCCCACCTAAGCAATAAATAAAAAGTTCATCTGGGCCAGCGCCACGGCTCACTAGGCTAATCCTCCACCTTGCGGCGCCGGCACACCGGGTTCTAGTCCCGGTCGGGGCACCAGATTCTGTCCTGGTTGCTTCTCTTCCTGTCCAGCTCTCTGCTGTGGCCCAGGAGGGCAGTGGAGGATGGCCCAAGTCCTTGGGCCCTACACCCACATGGGAGACCGGAAGAAGCACCTGGCTCCCGGCTTTGGGTCAGCGTGGTGCGCTAGCCACAACATGCTGGCCGCAGCGGCCATTGGAGGGTGAACCAAGGGAAAAGGAAGACCTTTCTCTCTGTCTCTCTCTCTCTCTCTGTCCACTCTGCCTGTCAAAAAAAAGGAGGGGGGCCCAGATATGGGCATGAAATGTTTTGGGTTTTGGGTAGCAGTGTATTTTGGCTTTTAACTCCAAGGGCATGAGATGTAGGTAGTCCAGTTGATTCCTTTATCAGGATGATTACAACTTAATTTACATAACAGGAAGTTTATTAGTGTTTCCAATATTGAATTGAAAATACCAACTGAGTACGGTTTCCTTCTGTTGTCTCTGTAATGCAAAATGCACAAGTGAGAATTTGAAGGAATCAGAGGTGGATAGGAAGACAGGGGCTGAGTACGAGCCCCTCTAAGCAGAGAGGGGCTGTATGCCTGCCCTTGTTACTAAAACAGACGTAGAAGCTACTTTCAGAAAGGAATGGAAATTCCACTGAGAAACACATTCTGCCTCTGCCTTTTCCATCTTTTTCTTGAAAGACTTGTACAGGATAGGGAAAGAGCCTTAGATACAAATCTTGTGTTTCATAGAATTTTTCTGACTCCCTCTTTTATTCCCAAATCTGAAGGCCAAGCCACAAAGGGCCCTGAAGTTACCTCCAAAAGTGCATTAATGCTGAACAATAAAATTTCTGACATGCATGACTCCCTTATCTCTGTAGATAATAATATTTTGGCAATTTCTTTGTGAATGTGTGACCATAGTGGATTTTAAAATACTGATGTTTTTATAATTGTAGTCTGTTTTGTGACTGTAAAATTACTTTGAAAACCTGTTTTAATAGTTGTAAATTTATGTTAGATGCTACACAGCTGCTCATATCATCTCATTGTTTCCACTTTTTGAAGATTATTTATTTATTTGAAAGAGTTGGAGAGAGAGAGAAGAGAGAGAGAGAGATCAAAATCTTCCATCCACTGGTTCTCTCCCCCAGTGGCCACAAGGGTCAGAGCTGAGCCAGGCCAAAGCCAGAAGCCAGGAGCCTCAAGCCTCATCTGGGTCTCCCACGTGTGTGCAGGGGCCCGCCCACTTGAGCCATCTTCTACTGCTTTCCCAGCCACATTAGCAGGGAGCTGGAAGTAAAGCAACCAGCACCCATACATATGAGATGCCAATGCTGCAGATGGTGGCTTAACCCACTGTGCCACAGTGCTGGCCCTGCCATCTGATTTCTTATCTCAGTTAATACTTAATGTTTGTTGGAGATGAAAGAAGTGATTTATAATTGTAATAGCATTCAGTGTTACTAGATAAACCTGGATGAATAAGTTATGAAACACTGTGCTTTAGTTATTCTGCAAAATTAACATTTTGACTGTGGAGGTGGCATGTGAATAAAGTCTCATTAGCCAGTATACAACAAGAATATCTATGACAACTTACAGGAGGCTTTGTTTAAAAAAAATATTGTCAGGAACTTGAGTGTGAATAACTTGTTGCTGGATTGGTTTACATGCAAAACTGGGCAGGGAAGGTTTTCTGCTGTTAATGCCAGCAATAGGTATGATGTGCTGCTCTTCTGATATTGTAGATTAGATATGATTTCAGTTGTCAATACTGGGAGTAAAAAAGAGTGAACATAAGTATATTTTTAGGAAATAGTTCTACAGAGTGATTTTCATTGATGGGCTTCAGTGAGTTCCCGTGGTTTCAAGGGAGAAGTGATAGAATTGGGCCATTCAACACCTCTTCTGCTAGACCACCTTTACTTTTAAAGTCTCAGACATTGGGGTTTCTTCAAAATTCTTTGTGATTGCATTGTTACAGGTGGATCTAGAGGATGCTGCAGAGCTTCTTGACATCCCTAACAACATATACAGTTTTTGCAGATTAATTTCATTTTGATTCTTGTGTTCTATGATTACAATTGTAGAGGAGATCTTGGGCCTTCTTGTTTCCTAAAGTGATACTGTAAATTTATATGTAGATGAGTGTTTTTCCAAATAAAATTCAGAGGCCACTTGTACCAAAGTATCTGGAGTGATTTTTTTTCACACAAAGCCTCCAGGATCCCACCCCAGTCAATCTCTGGGGATCAGCATCAGGAATCTGCATTTCCAGGAACGACTCCAGATGATTATATGTTATCTAACATTTAAGTGAGCTGTTGGTGATAGTGTTCTGGATTGTTAGAAGTCAACGACTGGTATTTAGCTTTTAATGATTCACCCATCAAAAGTAAACAAAACTATCTATATTGGTTAAAATATGCTAACATACACTTGGGTGTGAACTAATTTTGGAAATATCTTCATATTTTTTTAATTCAAGTTTGTGGTATAGTTTTCCTAGTAGGCAGAGAAGCTAGTTAGTAATAGTCAGTAATAGATTAGTTAGTTAGTAATGGATACTGTCCATATAATTCAACCAATATTTATCAAACATTTTTTGTGAGCCAGATAGTATATAAGGTTGTTCAAAAAGAACTGAAGTAGAGCATATTGGACACTCCTTAGTCTAGTCCAGGGATTAACCTGTGGTTTTGTACTGCCTATGAGCTAAGAAGGGGTTTTATGTTTTTCAATTGTTGAAGAAAATCAAGAGAGGAAAATATTTTGTGACTTGTGAAAATAATAATAAATACAAATTTCAATATCCAAAAGTTTTATTCAAGCACAGCCCTATGAATGTAATGAGTATTTATTTATGACTACTTTCTTTCTATAACAGCAGAGGTACACAGTTGAGACAGAGACCAAAGATGCAAAGCTCAAAATACTGATTGCTTAGTCCTTTACAGGAAAAGCTTCTTGACCTCTTGTCTAGTCTGTTGTGGAAGAAACATTTTGGAGATTGGGAATCCTCAGAGTTTGAAACCCTTGTGTTTAGTCAGAAGAGGGAGGGAGGTTTGAATGAGGTGAACTGTAGCAACATAAATATATTAAACTGATGAAAGATATCTGAATTTCTGATTTTGAACTTCTTTCTTTGGAATACTCATTGCCTTGAAATAATAGAGACTTGCACTAGTTTATTCTCTGCCAAAATGTAAAAACTGGGTCTAGGGGAAGAATTGAAAATTTCAGACCAGTAAAGGCATTTAGTTCTGAGTGTTCTTTCAAATAATGGTCCTGACTGTTCCTTCAAATAATGATCCATGGACTTCATTAGTAGTCTGCTATGGATAAACAGGATGAAAAATCGCTGAGACTTCCAGCCAAGAGCACTTATGGCACTGAGCTCCTAGACTCAAACTTTGTTGTGTCTACCTGGAACCATCTGATTTGATACAGCCAAACAATTATTTGTCATTGGCTTGAGAATCCTTTGCTTAAGAACATGTATAGGCCGGCGCCATGGC
This sequence comes from Sylvilagus floridanus, assembly GCA_949820135.1. NCBI lineage: Eukaryota > Metazoa > Chordata > Mammalia > Lagomorpha > Leporidae > Sylvilagus > Sylvilagus floridanus. The sequence goes on along the minus strand of OX463240.1, from coordinate 16,094,689 downwards.
TCAACAGGCTAATCCTCCGCCTTGTGGCGCCGGCACACCGGGTTCTAGTCCTGGTCAGGGCGCCGGATTCTGTCCCGGTTGCCCCTCTTCCAGGCCAGCTCCGCGGCGGCCATCACTGTCCACTGTGCCTGTGAAAGAAAGAAAGAAAGAAAGAAAGAAAGAAAGAAAGAAAGGAAGGAAGGAAGGAAGGAAGGAAGGAAGGAAGGAAGGAAGGAAGGAAGGAAGGAAGGAAGGAAGGAAGGAAGGAAGGAAGGAAGGAAGGAAGGAAGGAAGGAAGGAAGGAAGGAAGGAAGGAAGGAAGGAAGGAAGGAAGGAAGGAAGGAAGGAAGGAAGGAAGGAAGGAAGGAAGGAAGGAAGGAAGGAAGGAAGGAAGGAAGGAAGGAAGGAAGGAAGGAAAATGTATAAAATTTTCTATTTTTTTTTCTTAAAGTAAGGAGGTCAACTTGCTCAGTTATCTATAACTTAAGAACATTTTACTTCAGTAGATGTCTTGCACAAATATATGTGCTTCATGTATATAGCTTCAGCTATACGATTATTGCCACATTAAAAGTTGCAGCAAGTTTGCTGTATAATGGGAAGTTCTTTTCATTTGTAGATGATGACCAAAAACATTCCCATATCCTACCAGGTAATATGAACAGGTACCACTATTTACTAGGCCTTTTTTGGTGGATTCTGACCTAACACTGGTACAAAGACCTTTACAGAAGAATGCTGAGGCGTGCATCATAGAGGATAGGTATAATTCGTGTAAGCCTGTGAAAGAACTAAATCTGAAGCAATCTGCAGATATTATGGAGCGCTGTTTTTATGATGCGTTAACCTTGTTGTCAGAAACTGTTTGCTTAGTTATGTTATAAACAAAATAATGTTTATCTTAGAAGCTACTCCTATAATTCTGTTACAGTAGCTTTTCAAAATATTTTAAATATCTTGGTTTGGCTGACAGACGCCAGCTGAAACACTTTTCTATGAATGCCAATAAGGCATCTCTACAATCTGTAACCTAAGAAATCATAGCCCTATGACAGAAGGTGAAACACTTGATTTCTTTTGTGAAATACTAAATTTAAATTATAACTATGGAAGTATAGGAAGGCAAACCAATAGTTTATCAAATATGAGAGAATGTCATAGCAAATGTTATGTTCTTACAAATTAGAGAGATTCTGTTTGTCTTAAGGATCCTCTCATGTTTGTGTCAATCTACCAGGAAAGCTCCTGAGCCTTTGCATCTGGGAAGCAGAATCTATCAGCCACTGTGGCCCAGCCTTGAGTAGTGGGAGGTCTGGGACCACCATGCCATTATCAAATAATGTGTGAACATGCATATAAGTTCTTGAGAATGGCCCCATAATGTCTGGAGTAGAATCTTTTATTTGTCACTTGAAAAGACATATTGGGAAGTAATTAAAAATAAATACACAAGGGCACATGGAAGCTTTCAGCAAAAATAATCCTGTTTGTAAAATTTCTTTTGGTCCATCCTTTCATATAACCAAAATCATTGTATTTTCTCACTTTGGTAACAAAAAAGCCAATAAACACTGAAAACACAACTACCACAGCAATTTTGGCATATATAATATTTGTTTTTGTGTAGGTAAGCAGATTGAGACCATGCCGGATATGCTGAGGACTTTTAAATAATGCAGGTTAACCTTGAAATCACTTTCAAAGGAAACTTTTCAAGATATACAACTTTATGCTTTGAGTACAGCAGCAAAGGTTAACATTTGAACTGTTGTCCCAACGTATGCCTGCACATGTTTCTTTAAGCAGAGTGTTTTATAAAGTTGAGGTAGTGCTTCTTAGGAATGCATAACAGGAAAACTGAAGGATTTTTATCAACTATGAATACGTAGCCTCCAACCCTTGATCAGAATCTCTGGAAGTGGTACCCATGCCTTGGAGGCTTTTTTACTTTAAGGTAAAATCTACTTCGCAGTGGTATACACAAATGTTCAGTGTACCATTTGAGCAATAGACAGAGGCATACACTAGTGTAACCCCAATCCCACTGTGCCATAGAAAACTCAGCACTATTACCCCTGCGATGGTATCTACTGCCATGCCCTTCTCCCCAGATCACCGTTGATCAGATTATTCTCCATTGTAGGTAACTTTTGCCTGTTTTAGGACTTTATATTTATAGACATTGGTGCTTCTTGAAAGGCTCCCTGGGTGGTTCTAATGTAATAAGCACACAGGTGTAAAATATCTCAATCTGAAGAGCACAGTGCTAAATGAGATCAAGATTTTCCCAGAGTAGTATATATGACGGTAATATATTGAAAGCATTCTGGATAGTTTGCATCAGATAGAGCTGAGAAGAATGGGGGTGGGTCTTACCCAGTCAGCCAAGTTTCCTTTCACCCTTCGTTGAAGGAGTCATTTTTCCAGACTCAGATACCTACCTTTAATTGTACTTGGAAAAGAGATACTCTAGCAACCTACCTCTAAGCAAATTTGAACAGAATATAAAGTCAGGTTTTCATTCTTTAATTAAACTGTTTTCTGAATTTAATACCATTGGCATGAGCTGTGTTCAGTCATCCCAAAAGTAAACATCACTACACTTGGTTAACACTAAATTAGCCATTCATCTAGAAATATTTAAAGATGTAAAACCAAAGTTTATAAGAGCATGTAGTATCCACAGTTTGTGTAGATTCTGTATTGAAAGAGGGTAGGGATTGAATATAAACTTTTATTTAAACTGGATAAATATATCAACAAGTTAGTACACAAACTACTAACCTTAACCAAAGTAAAGTAGGGGTTTCCATAACTGCTTCAAAGTGTTTGAATATTTGTTGTTTCAAAGATAGAACAGTCTAGTTAGGATCTTTTAACTGTAATGATACTAAATCTGATTCTAGCAATGCAATATTTTTGCCCGTAGAGAAACACTGGATGGCTTTATTTTCTAAGGCTCTAAAAACAAGAGAACTCAGAGTCAAGCTAACAGAGTAAAGTACTTCATTGGTTTATGTTTAGAGAACAGGAAGGAAAACATATTCTGATGCATAATTACAGTGCACAGCAGCCTTGGGACTGGAGCATAGAGCTTTTCTACTGGATATGGTGAGGCCAGTCAGTAGTGCTCAGATACATTCTACTTTGTCACTGGTCAAGTGACCACAGATAGCCTAGAGCTTAGCCCTCTGTGATTATTCCACTTAAGGTTGAATTATTCAAAGGATGGTCTAGAGAGCAGGGTTTTTCCCACCCTGCTTAATTGCCAGAAGGGCTGGGACAATATTTAGTGAACATTAAAATTATTTTCAGCACTACATAGGGTTTTGTAATAATATATTATATATTGAATATATTATATATTTGTAATATATTGAATAATATATTACATATTAAAAATATAACCCCATTGATAGTACAAGTATACAAGATATCTAACCTGCTAGAGATTGCTATTATATCTGAATTTGTACAAATTCACTATCTAATGATGAGACTGATATTTGAAATTAGTTTTAATAGTATTCACAAAATATTTTAGACATAGCATAGTAGTAGGACACATAGCTAAAAGGATTTGTTTTTATTCTCCCATCTTTTTTAAAAAGGAAGATAGGTTTGCTAAATGCTGAGAAAAAAGCACCTGTCCTTGACTTTGTTATTGCTTTCTGTTTCCTCCAACATTTTACCAGACTCTTATTTAGTGTAGAGAGCAGTGCATTGAAGGATGTCCATGCTACTTGTAAAAACATTTGTCCCCAAGCTTCAGTAACTGATTGTGTTTCAAATCCACTGAGAGCTCCTGTGTCAGTCACTATTGTAGGCTGACACATAGGAGTGACCAGCTAATAATTCTCATGTTTGTATTAGAATCACTGGGACATCTTGCTAAAAATGAGCCTGATTTAGTGTCTTTACCATGACAAAATGATCAAGTATGTGAGATAACACACCTTTAATTAGTTTGAATTAGTTCAATTTAGCCATCCTACAGTGTAGATATATTTGAAAACATGTTGTATGTACCCTAAGTATATACAGTTTCTGTTTCAGAAGTAAAATGTTTTTAACTTAAAAAATGAATTGCTGATCTAGGCCATTGCAGAAACAAACTTGTTAGAGCTCAATTTTTTTTTTAAGATTTATTTTATTCATTTGAAAGAGTTATAGAGATAGGTAGAGCCAGAGAGAGAGAGGTCTTCCATCCGATGGTTCACGCCGCAAATGACTGCAACAGCCAGAGCTGAGTTGATCTGAACCCAGGAGCCGGGAGCTTCTTCTGGATCTCCCACATGGATGCAGGGGCCCAAGGATTTGGGCCATATTCTGCTGCTTCTCAGGCCATAGCAGGCTCTAAAAACAAGAGAACTTAGAGTCAAGCTAACAGAGTAAAGTACTTCATTGGTTTATGTTTAGAGAACAGGAAGGAAAACATTTGGGATTCCAGCACTGCAGGCCAGGGCTTTAACCTGCTGCACCACAGCACCAGCCCTCCATGTTTGTTTTTAAGTTGTTTGGTGCTTGTGGCTAAATACTGTGCGTAAAAGCTATTTGAATTGGATCTTTGTTTTCCTTTTCTTGTGCCTATGTTACTCATTTGAAATTCTGTTACATCTATTTCTTCCTGTTTGAAAAACAGAATCTCTCTCTTCCAAAGGTTATAAACCTGGGGTTCAGGAAATTTTGTTGTATTTCAGACTCCATCTCTATTGGTAACTCATTCTTGGCCATGTATCATAACCACCAGAGGAATTAAATAAATGAGCAGATATAGAGCACATGCACTACCCCCAGAAATTCCAACTCAGATGCTTAGGAGTGAAACCCAAGTGCATTTGATAGAAGTTCACCCATTTCTGTGATACGTGCCAGGTTTGAGAAAAACCATTCTAAAATTGTCAAATTTAGAAGCTGTATGCATGGGTGATGAAGCTGAATAAGACAAAAATAAAACTAGTGTGTGCATTGCTGAAAAATTCAGGCAAGAAGTAGAAATGGAAGGAACACCTTAAACATGAAATAGTTAAGATTCACTTTGTAAGCAGTAAAATGCTTTCCCTACCTTTTATTCAGATGTTTTAATGTTTTATAGATATAAATCAGTTTGCTTAATCCTTAGCTAAAAATTCTGTCATGTGAGAAATAGTTGCTCTTTCTTCTACAGTTTTTATTAGCATATTAAAATTATTTCCTGTATATAAAGTTCTTTCAGGAGGAATTGTGTCACTGAGCAAAGAATCATAATCTAGTCAACATGTAAAAGTTAAAGCATCCATTAAAACTAGTGGCCAGATCTACTCAGTTCCCTGGAGAATATTCTTGATTACATTCAGTTGTCCAGAAATTGGGCCTTTGCATTCTTCATACTTCTGTAATTTCTTGGCCTTGATTAGGTAAACAGGAACTTCAGTCCTACTTCCTAGCTGTCTAGAAATAACATAAAACATAGAATCCTATGGGTTTTTTCCTTTGTGTGAAGTTAGATTTTCCTGAACAATAAATTGAAAAATGCAATTAGCTAGTAGGCCAGAATAACAGAAATCGGAGTTATTACTGAGTTGCTCTGTAACACTTTTAAATAGATATGTTAGTGTGCATAGATTTCTAAATAACCTTTTTAATGAAGAATGTTGCTTTGAAATTCACTATGTAATTGCTAATTGAAGATATTCCTAAAATTACCTTAACCATCAAAATTTTAGTAAAACAAGTGATTTTCCAATGTATAATCAAATTTTTTTTTGTCTGAAGATTGTTTGAAGCTTTAAAACATCAAGAAGAGAAAAAATATAGTTTTATGTCAAGTACAACATAATATTTTTTTCAGTTCTCACCTTGTGACATTAAATATTTCTGTCATGCAAAGAGCAGAGTTTTCTTTAGCAAGTATGCTGGAAATGGTGTATCTTTAAATAAATATTTGCATGCTGTAATCTTACATATGTCTTTTACATGAATATAAACATGTAAATGATCAGATTTTATATTTGACATCTTTTTTTTTAACAGAGCATTAAGAAAAAGAATACAAACAAACAGGAGATGGGCACATACCTGAGATTCATTGTCTCCCGCATGAAAGAGAGGGTGAGTCCTGCTGAGGGTGTTTTTAAAAAACTCCCCAAACATATCTTACCCTTGGTCATTCTTACAGGGTTATTAACTGAGAAGTAACAAATATGAATATAGCAATATGAAATGGGGAAACCATTGTTTTTGAACTAAATTGTTCTGTAATAGCCTATTTAGGTTTTTTTGTTGTTTTTGACAGACTTTTTTAAAAAGTTGCATTAGATTAGAATCATTTATTTTTTTTAATTTCATTTATTAGAATGAACATTTTCATTGATGATTACTGTTTAAAATGAAACAAATTTTTCCAAATAGCTGTTCTTAAGTCAAAATCTTCAGGAATGACACAGAAAACTATCTGGTATATATACATTTTTCTGTTAGATTTTAAAGCACTTTATGTAAGATTTCTCTTTAAAGGTAGATAATATTTTGAGTTTTAGAAATGGATATTTTACCTGCCTTTAGCTACATTTAAAACTGGTGTATCTGACTACCTTTTAGGCTATTGATCTTAATAAAAAGGGGAAGGACAATAAGCATCCAATGTACAGGAGGCTGGTACATTCAGCTGTTGATGTTCCCACCATACAAGAGGTAAAGTTGGTTTATTTCATTTCTACTTCAAATACATGTTCTAAATTATCAGGTTATACAATAACATAGCTGGATAAACAGTGATTCTGGTTGCTGTTCTTTCTTGGGAATCCACTTTCTCCAATTTCTTACTAAAAAAAAAGGCATAACTATAAGTGAACAATTATTACGTATTGTAAGTTTCATGTACATACTTAATGCAAGTTAGGTATCATTTTTTGAAAGTATTGATTTTAAACAATCAATAGCTTCTTCATACTACTTCACTGAAGAACTCATGTTTTATAACTTGGACAATTTAATGTTTCATATGTAAAGAATTCATTTTTGGACAAAATTTTTCCTGTTTTGCAGTAGTAGTTTGGAGTTTGTCTCAAGGAAAACTTAGAGAACTAATCTAGAATGTTGGTAAACAACAAAATGAACAAATTTAAAATTGACTAGAAAACTGAATTAGTCTTAAACTTAATTCTGTTAAAGCAGAGGACTGCTAATGAGTTTGTTAACACACAATTACAAATTACAACAAAATCCAATAGAAACATGTTTTTAGTCTTCAGATTGTATAACCCTTTCTCCTAAACTGTAAAGAATATTTTGAAATTTTAATTATTTATTATTTGACAGCGAGAGCTATAAATAGAGATCAGAGACATGGAAAGGGAGAGCGTCCATTGGTTGATTCACTCCCTAAATTTCTGTTGCAATTGGAGCTGGGCCAGGCCAAAGCCAGGATCCCAGAACTCTATCCAGGTCTCCAGTATGGGTGGCAGGTATCTTAATACTTGGGCCATTGTCTGCTGTTTTCCCAGGAGTATTAACAAGAAGCTGCATCACAAGTGCAGTATCTAGAATGTGGGATGCAGGCTTCCCAAGTGGCAGCTTTGCCTTGACACCTGCCCCTGTACAGAATATTTAAGAACCCAGCCACCCTTTCTTATGCTCATCTTTCCTCATGAAATTTCCTTTCTTTTAGTCTTGCAAGACTCAATTGCTATCTCTTCAGGGAAGGCTTCCTAGATTGTCATCTCCCTAATGGTCCCGTCTGATCTATGTAGACCTGGGTTGACACTAGCTAGGTTAGCGGTGGCGTGGCCTTGTGCTTAGCAAGTGCTGACTCTGAACAAAACTTCTGTAAGGAAAATGAATATGAAGACATGGTTTTTATGTTTGTAAACTTTTACAATACAGACCAAAATATCAAAATACCATAATTAAGTACAAAACTGGAAACAAGGTGCTTTGGTAGTGCTGTGAGAAAGTTATTTTTATCCTTGTGTTTTTTCCGTCTCCTGAGTGAGCTCTTCAACAGTCCCAGTTTGTCCCTAGCCCAATATACTCAGAAATTCAGATATGAAATTAGATGTCAATATTTGTAAACAACCCATGTGACTGTTGATGCCACAGTGGAAGCAGTTAACTCCAACTGAGAGAATCTAGGAAGTCTTGGAAGAGATAGCAATTGAATTGAGTTGTGGAAGATTTCAACTGAAAGTAAACTGCATAAGCAAGGCAGAAGGTAGGAGGGGATGGCTGGGTCCCCTAAGAATTCTTTAGAAGTCTTAGCTTTCCAAGCTATTTTCATGCCAATACATTTAGGAAAATATATCACAAGGATAAGAAAATACTTCTTTAATACTTCCACCTAACTTTGTCATACCATACTTTTTAAAATGTTGCCACTTTCCCCTAAGGGGAAAAAAAAACACACAGAAAAAAACCCTTAAATGCCTTGTAATCCTCTCTTCGACAGGTAAAGGTATAGAGAATCCGATGAAAGAAATTCTTTACATATGTCACTAATATATGAGAAACCCTAGCTTTTCCTTGGTACATAGAGAAACAATCAAATCTTAATTGATTTATAAACCAATAGCTAGTCCAAATTCAGAATTACAGACATAGTAAACTGTCACAGAACCTAACTCTTGTGCTATAAAAAATGCTAAGTATCTTGGCTGGACTGTGTCTCAATAGGCTAATCCTCTGCCTGAGGCGCCAGCACACCGGGTTCTAGTCCCGGTCGGGGCACCGGATTCTGTCCCGGTTGCTCCTCTTCCAGGCCAGCTCTCTGCTGTGGCCCGGGAGTGCAGTGGAGGATGGCCCAAGTGCTTGGGCCCTGCACCCCATGGGAGACCAGGAGAAGCACCTGGCTCCTGGCTTCAGATCAGTGTGGTGCTCTAGCCGCAGCATGCCGCCTGCAGTGGTCATTGGGGGGTGAACCAGCAGAAAAGGAAGACCTTTCTCTCTGTCTCTCTCTCTCTCTCTGTCCACTCTGCCTGTCAGAAAAAAAAAATGCTAAGTATGTGGTTAGTATCTCATCAACCACATTGACCGAAGCATTCATTATTTATAAAGCCTAGTGGCAACTTTGATCATTATTAAAAATGAAATATTTGACTGTATGCACTTGTTACAGTGTATTGTGGCTGCAGGCTATCTGATCATCCACGCTTCGTTGTACTGCAATATTAAAGAGTGGCGTTGTTGGTTTCTTTTATGCACTTTCTCTGTCAGTACTGTAGGACAAAAGTAGTCATCTTAATGTTGTCCTAGAAAAACTACTGTGTCCCATACTTTAATCTTGTAAACATAATCCAGACAAATATTTTCACTGGTAACTATTTTATTTTTTGCTTTCTACAGAAAGTGAATGAAGGGAAATACCGAAGTTATGAAGAGTTCAAAGCTGATGCTCAACTGCTTCTCCACAACACAGTGATTTTCTATGGAGGTTGAATATTTTTTTGTTTTTGTGTGTGTGTGTGCATTTTTAAAAAGATTTATTTTCTTTATTTGAAAGGCAGAAGTAAAAGAGAGAGGGGAAAAGACAGACAGAATGCTTCCATCCACTGGTTCACTCCCCAAATGGCCCAGATGGCCAGGGCTGGGCCAGGCCGAAACCAAAAGTCTTTAAGCTCCATCTGGGTCAACCACATGGGTGGTAGGGGCCCATGCACTTGGGCCATCTTCCACTGCTTTTCCAGACACTTTAGTAGGGAGCTGCATTGAAAGTGGAGCAGTCAGGACTCCAGTCAGTGCTCACGTGGGAAGCTAGTGTTGCAAGCAGTGGCTTAACTCACTGTGCATGACACTGGCTCCTTGTGTGTAATTTAAACAAAATATTGTTTATATTCCATGTTGAGAAATATCTTTTATAAAACATTACATCCCTGGCTGGCGCCAGATCTCACTAGGCTAATCCTCTGCCTGTGGCGCCAGCACCCCGGGTTCTAGTCCCGGTTGGGGTGCCAGTTTCTGTCCCGGTTGCTCCTCTTCCAATCCAGCTGTGGCCCCAGAAGGCAGTGGAGGATGGCCCAAGTCCCTGGGCCCTGTACCCGCATGGGAGACCAGGAGGAAGCACTTGCCTCCTGCCTTCGGATCAGCGTAGTGCACTGGCTGTACCAGCCATCTGGGAGGTGAACCAATGGAAGGAAGACCTTTCTCTCTGTCTGTCTCTCTCACTGTCTAACTCTGCCTGTCAAAAAAAAAAATTACATCCCCAAAATTAATATCTTAATGAGTAAATGATGTCAGAGTTTAAACTCAAGGATATTTGGTGGTTTAGTTTATATAATTAATTGCCCAACCTTAAAACTGTAGTATATTAAGTGATGAAAATATAATTATTCTTTATTGTTTTATTTATATTTGTTATGAGAAGTGTAAGCATGTTAATTCTAATTGTTTCTTCATTAATATACCATCATTCAAAGGTAAGGGTCAGTATATATACGTAGAGAATTAATGGCTGTGTTGGAAGTAAAATAAAGGCTGCCCATAGAATTTTACGTTGGTGACTGAACTTTATTTAAAATAACACATTTGTTTAATAGTGTATTTCTCCCCCTTACCAAAGTAAAAGAAAATAAAATGAGAATATTAATTTTGATAGATTTTTGTTTATAGGTAATGTCTATCTTTAATTACAGCAGACAGTGAGCAAGCTGACATTGCAAGGATGCTATATAAAGACACGTGTCATGAGGTACTATCCCTGCCTAATAATTCAACTCTTACTATAACCCAAATTTATTTATTTCAGGATTCCACTCTTATGTCTACTCTTTAATTATGTCATTTCCTTTAAATGTAATGTTATTTTCGTGTTTGATATATATTGGGTATAATGCAATTGGAGAACAAAGTTCTTGGCAAAAGTGTTCAAAAAGAGAGCTTGAAAATTAAATTTAATTATTAAGTAACATCTACACGGAAGCTTAGAACTAGCCTCAGGAGCTATTCTATTAGATAATGCATGTAAATACATTGCACTGGCAAACATTCAATAAATATTATCCTCTTCAAAAGAAGGATTCAAATATGAATTCTTGCCTGATTACATAGATGGGAAAACAAAGTTCATGTTTATGAAATAAATGCACTAGAAATTTTAGAAAGTATTTTTGTAGTCTTTCATATTTAAAACATCTGTAACTATATTTTTACAGAAGTTGCTCAGTTTTTATAAAATGGATTTTTTTTCTTGAATTCATTTCAAATTTGACTTGTTTTTTATTCATTCAACAAACATTTATTGAATGCAGTGTTAAGTGGAAAGAATAATGGTGATCAGGGTACAGACTCTTGCTCATGGAAGAGGCAGACTGGAAAAAAGAAAGAGATGTTTCTTTAGAAGTAGTAAAAGAATGTTGTATAAAAAGGCAAGGGATTAAATGGAGAATAAGGCAAAGTGAGGACTACTGTTGTTGTTAGCTGATATTTTATATCAACTAATCAGAAGGAGCTTTCTTTTTTACTTTTTGATTTGAGAGAGAGTTCCTGTCTGATGTCACTCCAGAGCCAAATGCCCTTAGTCACTCCAAGCCAAAGCTAGGAGTTGGGAACTCAATCCTGGTCTCCCACGGGGATGGCAAGAACCTTAAGCTGCCACTGCTTCCTTCTAAGGTCTACATTAGCAGAAGTTGGAATCAGGAGACAGACCTGGGCATTGAACCCAGACCCCCAGAAACAGAACATAGGTCTTAAGTGCTAGACCAAATGCGTGCCTCAGGAAAACGTTTCTGTGGAAGTACTATTTAATCTGAGTACTAGCCAGTGAAATGAGAGCAAAGTAGAATCAGACTGTGCCAAGCCTTGTAAAGAACTTCTTTTATTTAAAGTGTGTTCTGAGATCATGAAGGTGTTTCATGCAGGAAGTTGAAGGATCTTCTAGTTTTACTTACTGAAAAATTTTAAGTTTAAGTGTGATTATACAAGAAACGAAGATTAAGACTATGTACATATTCTGAGAATACTAATTTATGTGAATACATTATATACAGTTTAATGTACATGTATATTTTATGTGAGCTAAAGTAATTTCTTTTCTTTTTCAGCTGGATGAACTACAGCTTTGCAAGAATTGCTTCTATTTGTCAAATGCACGTCCTGACAATTGGTTTTGCTATCCTTGTGTATGTGAGATTTTGTGATTTTTGTTTTTTAACTGTTAAGTGTATAATGTACTATTCTAATGATGTTATTTCCAGTTGCTTAAAGATTATAATCCTCCCTAACTACTTTTCTTTATTTCAGAGTATATGTACTTTTAGTGATGATAAGCAATCGAAACATGGGGAAAATATCTGGGATTATCCATTTCTGACTTTAAAATCAGATACTTAAGATTAAACATTGATATTAAATTGAATTTTTGCTTTCTTTTTATTCTTTGATAAGAACTCTAAGGCTTTGTGTTTGTCTATAGCTTGCATTTCCCCTAAAATGGGGAAGAGTACTGACAGAGGGCAGCCCCAGTGACAGCAGCTTCAGAGACCACTTTAGAGGAGCCATTCTTCTGAGATATTACTGTACATATCTGTCCCTTGAGGATCTTGCTAAAATCGAGGGCTCTGATACAGTAGGTCTGTGTAGCACTTAAAACTCTATTTCTAAGAAATTCCCAGGTGAATCTGATCTGTTTGTCCCCAGACAATACTGTTGAAGCAAAGTTAGGGTGTTCTGCCTGCCACCATTGTTCCACATGGCCTTTTGCTTAAGAGGCTGCCTCATACTAGTTCCTCCCTTTTCTGAAATAAGGTTCATATTGTTATTCTTATGCAAATAGGAATTTTTTTGGTATTTTCTTAAAGGTAAAACTGATCCCAGAAAAAACATTTGATTTTCATAATAATGGATTCCATCTCACTATGCAGTTCAATATTAATAGTATACTTGAATTTAATATTTATGACATAGGAAAATGTTTTATTTCCAGATACCTAATCATGAGCTGGTTTGGGCTAAAATGAAAGGTTTTGGGTTTTGGCCAGCCAAAGTCATGCAGAAAGAGGACAATCAAGTTGACGTTCGCTTCTTTGGCCACCACCACCAGAGGTAATTCACAAAATCATGTGCCATGGTTATAACTGTGCCACTGAAGAAAGCTTTAGGAAAATCTGTTGATTTTTTCAGAGAAAGTGTGAAGTTTATTTCCATTGGGAAGAAAATCAGCACATAACTATGCAGCAGAAACAGTGGTTTCTATAAATTATATTTCCAGGTATTTTTCAGATACTATAGATACTATTTACTAAACAGGAAATTTTCACTATCCAATGTTAGTGCTGAGATAAAGCAGTAGTGTAGAGGCCTCAGAATGCATCCATTTCATAATACTGTAATGGTGGTACTGTTGTTTCAGTGTCCTTAAGTATACTCTACAGAAAGTGGTTTTTGTTTTAAAGAATATTTGAGGTAACCTACTTGAGTCCTTCGAGTAGGTGTGTCACCTGAGGAGAATATTAAGACATAAAATTGGCCGGCGCCGCAGCTCAATAGACTCATCCTCCGCCTTGTGGTGCCGGCACACCAGGTTCTAGTCCCGGTCGGGGTGCCGGATTCTGTCCCGGTTGCCCCTCTTCCAGTCCAGCTCTCTGCCGTGGCCCGGGAGTGCAGTGGAGGATGGCCCAAGTGCTTGGGCCCTGCACCCCATGGGAGACCAGGAAAAGCACCTGGCACCTGCCATTGGATCAGCGTGGTGCGCCAGCCACAGCGTGCCGGCCTCAGCGGCCATTGGAGGGTGAACCAACGGCAAAGGAAGACCTTTCTCTCTCTCTCTCTCTCTCTCTCACTGTCCACTCTGCCTGTCAAAAAAAAAAAAAGACATAAAATTAGATTTCCAAAGATTTCTCAATCCACTTAAGTTTATTTCCTGGAAGGGAACACTTCTAGACAGTTGGGTGTCATTTTCTTCGCTTTGCCTAGATAAGATATGTTCATACAATATTTGAAGTCAGTTATTGGGTAGGACATACTTTAAAAATCTATTCTATCATGTTAGAATATTCGATTCAGTCTTGATGAAGATGCCTGTGTAACACATAAATCTGTCTAGGGTCAGTACCCAGGTCTGGTTCCTGACTCCAGCTTTCTGCTAATGCTGATGCTGGAAGGCAGTGGTGATTCCTCAAGTAGCTGGGTCCCTGCCACCCTTGGGGGAGACCTGGACTGAGTTCATGGCTTCAGCCCAGCCCAAACTTTTGTGGGCATTTGGGGAGTGACCTAGTGTGTGAGAGCTCTTTTGCTGTCTGTTTCTCTCTGTGTTTCTGACTCTCACATTATTAAAAAAAAAAAAAAAGGAAAAATATTTGAGTAATTGAAAGTGAACTTTATAAAATTATAATCACAAATTTTTAATTACTTATACATCATATCGTGTACCAATAGCATATGGATGATGAGCCCCTATTTGTAAATTTTAATTGCATAAATATTCCTTTGATAGCCATCATATCACAGATATGTGGATGAAAAATTTTAAATAAATAGTTTGGGACTAGTCCCTTCTATGCACTCAAACAGAATAAACTGCTCCTTCCTGTACTCTGATCACATTGTAAATCTCCAGGACAAAGATTAACTGTGATTGCATTTACCATGATCGCTGCTTTAGTGGGATTTTGGTAGGATTTGCAAGGTTTTGCCTGCCAGGGAAGAATACAATAGCTGACAAGCTCTGACTGTCTTATTAAAGAGGCTGAATCTTTTTTGTTGCAAATAGGAGGAGGATGTTTTGGGCCAGGCTAAGAAATCAAGATGTGTGTTTGAGGTGTATGTTTGCTTTCTTTTTACTGTGTTATTATTTTATACATCAGAAGGTGTACCTAGAGATACTTTTTAAACTGGAATCTGATTATCTATATGGAGGTTCTTAGAAAATTTTTTATTATATAAAGATAACAGATTTCATGTGTTTCACGGGTACAATCCTAAGAAAATAACCATACTTTTCTCCCACACCCTTTCCCACCTTCAATTCTCCTCCTACCTTCCTCTTTTTCCTTTAATTTCTGCAAAAACAATTTCAGTCCGTCCACTCTATAATCACAGCCTTAATGCACCACTAACCACAATATTCAACAAGTAAGAAGTAGAAAGACCACGGTTCCACAGGAATATAAACAAGGGCTAAAAACCAACAGTAACAAAGTGTCCATTTTGTTTCTATATGTTTTTTGTATTACATATTAACTACTACATATCAGAAAACATAATATTTGTCTTTCGGGGACTGCCTTATTTCACTAATCATGATGGTTTCCAGTTGCATTTATTTTGTTGCAAAAGGCAGGATTTTATTCTTTTTTTACAGCTGAGTAGTATTCCAGAATGTGTATATACCACATTTTCTTTGTCCAGTCATCCAGTTGATGGACATCTGGGTTGATTCCATACCTTAGCTGTTGTGAACTGAGATACAGTAAACAAGGGGGTACAAATAAGCTTTTCACATGCTGATTTCTTTTCATTGGGATAAATTCCAAGGAGTAGGATGGCTGGCACATATGGTAGATGTATTTCCATATTTCTGAGGAATCTCCATACTGTGTTTCATAATGACTGTAAGAGTTTACATTCCCACCAACAGTGGATTAGGGTACCTTTGTCCCCACATCCTCACCAGCATTATTATTGTTTTGATTTTTGGATGATAGCCTTTCTAATTGGGGTGAAGTGATACGTTGTGGTTTTTGTTTGCATTTCCCTGATGGATAGTGCTGTTGAACATATTTTCATGTGACTGTTGACCATTTGTATTTCATCCTTTGAAAAAGGCCTGTTCAAGTCCCCTGCCCATTTCTTGACTGGATTGTTTGTTTTATTGTTGTTGAGTTTCTTGAGCGCTATAAATCCTGGATATTAACACTTAATTAGTTGCATAGTTTGCAAATGCTTTCTCCCATTATGTCAGTTGCTTCTTTACTTTGTTGAGTTTTTAATTTGTACTGCAAAAGCTTCTTAGCTTGATGTAATCTCATTTGTGGATTTCTGCTTTTATAGCCTGTGTTTCAGGGATCTTTTCCAAGAAGTCTTTGCCTATGCCAGTGTCTTTCAGAGTTTCCCCAATGTTTTCCTCTAGTAATTTGTTGGTATCAGGTCATAGATTTAGATCCTCGATCCATTGTGAGTTGATTTTTTTTAAGATTTATTTATTTGAAAGTCAGAGTTACACAGAGAAAGGAGAGGCAGAGAGAGAGAGAGAGAGGTCTTCCATCCGAGGGTTCACTCCCCAGAAGGCCGCAGTAGCTGGAGCTACACCGATCAGGAGCCAGGAGCCACTTCCTGGTCTCCCACGTGGGTGCAGGGGCCCAAGCACTTGGGCCATCTTGTACTGCTTTTTGTACTGCTTTCCGTACTGCTTTCCCAGGCCATAGCAGAGAGCTAGATCGGAAGAGGAGCGGCTGGGACTAGAACTGGTGCCCATATGGGATGCCAGAGCTTCAAGCCTGGGCTTTAACTCACTGCGCCACAGTGCTGGCCCCTGTGAGTTGATTTTTGTATAAGGTAAAAGGTAGGGGTCTTGTTTCATACTTCTACATGTATAGCTCCAATTTTCCCAACATTATTTGTTGAATACACTGTCCTTTTTCAAAAGAGAGATTGATTTTAGCTCATTTATCAAAGAACAGTTGGTTGTAGCTGTGTAGATTAACATCTAGGGTTCAGTTCTGTTCTATTGGTCTACATGTCTATTTTTGTGCCGGTACCAGGCTATTTTCATCATAACTGTCATGTCATATGTCTTGAAATCTAGTATCATGAAACCTCCTGCTTTACTTTTGTTTGTTTGCTTTAACTATTCAAGTTATCGTGTCTCTATGAATTTTAGCATTGTTTTTTCTAGATCTGAGAAGAATATCCTTGGTGTTTTCATTAGGATCCCATTGAATCTCTAAATTGCTTTGGGTAATATGGACATTTTGATGATATTAATTCTTCTAATTCATGGACATGAAGCTTCTTCCATTTTCTTGTATCTTCTATTTCTTTCTTTAATGTTTTGTAATTTTCATTGTAGTGCCCCTTCATATCCCTGGTTAACTAGATATCTTTCACATCCTACATTAAATGTATTCCAGGATAGTAAACGTTTTTGTGACTATTGTGAATGATACTGCCCTTAAAAATTCTTTCTGAGGGGCCGACACTGTGGTGCAGCAGGTTAACGCCCTGCCCTGAAGTGCCAGCATCTCATATGGGTGCTAGTTCAAGTCCTGGCTGCTCCACTTCCAATCCAACTCTGCTATGGCCTGGGACAGCAGCAGAAGATGAGGCCGGCACCACGGCTCACTTGGCTAATCCTCCACCTGCAGCGCCAGCACTCTGGGTTCTAGTCCCCGTTGGGGCGCTGGTTCTGTCCCAGTTGCTTCTCTTCCAGTCCAGCTCTCTGCTGTGGACCGGGAAGGCAGTGGAGGATGGCCCAAGTGCTTGGACCCTGCACCCACACGGGAGACCAGGAGAAAGCACGTGGCTCCTGGCTTCGGATTGGCGCAGCATGCCGGCTGTAGTGGCCATTTGGGAAGTGAACCAGTGGAAAGAAGACCTTTATGTCTGTCTCTCTCTCACTGTCTAACTCTGCCTGTAAAAAAAAAAAAAAGAAGAAGAAGAAGATGGCCCAAGTCCTTGGGCCCCTGCACCCACATGGGAGACCAGGAAGTGGCTCCTAGCTCCTGGCTTCAGATCTGTGCAGCTCCTGCCATTGCGGCCATCTGGGGAGTGAACCGTCGGATGGAAGACCTCTCTCTCTGCACCTCTCCTCTCCTTGTTTTTACTTCTGACTTTCAAATAAATAAATAAATCTTAAAAAAAAAAATTCTGATCCATACAGTGTTTGGGTATAAAAAGGCTATTAGTTTTTGTATATTGATGTTGTATTCTGCAACTTTATGAAACTCTCTGGTGAATTCCAGTTGTCTCATAGTAGAGTCTTTTGGTTCCCCCATTTATAGACTCATGTCATCTGAAAAACATGGATAATTTGATTTCCTGCTTTCCAGTTTAATTTCTTTTTCTTGCCTAATGGCTCTAGCTAAAACTTAAAGAACTATATTAAATAGTAATGGTGAAAGTGGGCATCCTTGTCTGATTCCAGATCTTAGTGGAAATGCTTCCAGTTTTTCTCTATTCAGTAAGATGCTGACTGTGGGTTTGTCACATATTTCCTTGATCATGTTGAGGAATGTTCCTTCTATACCCAATTTGCTTAAGGTTTTTATCATGAAAGGTATTGTATTTTATCAAATATTTCTCTGCATCTATTGAGATAATCATTTGGTTTTTGTCTTTCAGTTTTTTAATGTGATATTTCACACTTATTAATTTGCATATGTTGAACCATCCCTGCATACCAGGGATAAATCCCACTTGGTCTGGGTGAATGATCTTTCTGATGTGTTGTTGGATTTAATTAGCTGGTATTATGTTGAGGATTTTTGCAGCTGTGTTCATCAGTGAAATTGATCTATAGTTCTCTTTCATGTTTCTTTTTCTGGTTTGGGAATTAAGGTGATGCTAGCCTCATAGAAGGAATTTGGGAGTATTCCCTCCCTTTCAGTTGTTTGAAAAGTTTGAGAAGAATTGGAATTAGTTCTTCTTTAAATGTTTGGTAGAATTCAGCCATGAAACCATCTAGCTCTGGGCTTTTCATTTTTGGGAAGACCTTTATTACTGATTGAAATTCCCTCATGGTTATTGGTTTGTTTAGGTTTTCTGTGCCTTCATGACTCAATTTTGGTAGATAGTATATATCCAAAAATCTATCCATTTCTTCTAGATTTTACAGTTTGTTGGCATTTAAGCTGTTTGTAATAATTCTTGATTTTTTTTTTATTTCTGTGGTATCTGTTGTAACACCTTTTTAATTTCTGATTTTATTAGTTTGTGTCTTTTTGTTGTAGTTAGTTGGGCCAGTGGTGTGTAAGTTTTGTTTATTTTTTCAAAAAGCCAGCTCTTCATTTCATTGATCTTTTATGTCATTTTTTTGGTTTCAATTTTGTTTATTCTCTAATTTTAATTATTTCATTCCTTCTAGTAATTTGGGGTTTGGTTTGTTCTTGTTTTTCTAGGTCCTGAGATGCATTCTTAGATCATTTATTTGATGCCTTTCCTTTTTTTTGTTTTTTTTTGTTTTTTTTTTGATATGGGCACTAATTGCTGTAAACTTTCCTCAACACTGCTTTTGCTGTATTCCATAGGTTTTGATATGTTTATTGTCATCTTTTGTTTCTAGGAATTTTTTGATTTCCCTTTTGATTTCCTCTGAGTCCCACTGTTCATTCAGGAGCATGTTGTTCAGTTCCCATGTTTGCATATTTTCTAGAGATTCTTAAGTTGTTAGTTTCCAGCTTCATTCCATTGTGGTCAGAAAAAAATACATGGTATGATTTGTTTTTTTTTTCCAAGTTGTTCACACTTGCTTTATAGAATAGCATGTGGTCTATCCTAGAGAAAAGAATGTGTATTCTGCAGCTGTGTTATGAAATGTTCTGTACATTATCAATTAGATCAACTTGATCCATAGTGTAGATTAGCTCTGTTTGTTGATTTTTTTTTGTCTGCTTAATTAGTCCATTGATGATAGTGGAGTATTTTTTTTTAAAGATTTATTTGTTTATTTGAAAGAGTTACACAGAGAGAGGAGAGAGAGAGAAGTCACTCCGCAATTGGCCACATGACTGGAGCTGTGCCAATCTGAAGCCAGGAGTTTCTTCCAGGTCTCCCTCGCGAGTGCAGGGGCCCAAGGAATTGGACCATCTTCTACTGCTTTCCCAGGCCGTAGCAGAAAGCTGAATCCGGAATCGGAAGTGGAGCAGCCAGGACTGGAACCGGCACCCATGTGGAATGCCAGCACTGTATGCGGCGGCTTTACCTGCTATGCCACAGTACTGGCCTCAGCCCCAATAATGGAGTATTGATGCCTTCCATTATTATTGTATTAGAGTCTGTGTCTCTCTTAAAATCCTTTAACATGGTTTAAATAGGCACGCTAGCATTAGATACACATTCATATGCAGTCGTCACTTCTTGTTTAATTGATCCCTTTTCGTTATCTAATGCCCTTTTTTGTATTGTTCGACAGATTTTTTTTCTTAAGATCTACTTTATTTGATGTTAAGATGGCTACTACTGCTCATTTCTGCTTCCCATTAGCATGAAATATCTTTTTCTGTTCTTTTACTTTCAGTCTTGTGTGTATCTCTGTTGGTGAGGCATGTTTCTTGCAGGCAGCAAATAGATGGATCTTATTTTTTAATCCACTTAGTCAGTCTGTATGTTTTAATTGGAGATTTTAGGCCGCTTAAACATTCAAGATTTTACTGATAAAAAGCAACCTGGCTTGCCATTTTTCCATAAATATTATTCCTATTGTTTGCTTTGGATTTCCTTTGTGCCTTTTTTACTAGATTTTCTGTCTTCACATTCTTTCATGATAATGACTTTCTATGTCTCTGTGTGTATTATATTCTTAAGCATCATTTGTAAGGCTTTATGAGTGGTGACAAATTCTTTAAATTTCTATTTGTTTTGGAAGGTCTTTATTTCACCTTATTTTATAAGCGAGAGCTTTGCTTGGTACAATATTCTCGGTTGACAATTTCTTTTAGGACTCGTTCTCTCCATTCTCTCCTACATTGTGGGGTTTTTGATGAGAAATCAACTGTTGGGGATCCTCTGAAGGTAATCTGGCATTCCCTTGTGCGTGTTTTAGAATCTTTTTGTTTGTTTTATTATGTTGTACTGTTTAACATTTGACTTTAACATGTCATGGTGAAGATCTTTTCCAATCGTGGCTATTAGGAGTTCTATGTGCATCCTATAATTGGTTGTCCCGATCTTTCTCCAAATTAGGGAAGTTTTCTGCTGTTATTTCACTGAATAGACCTTCTAATCCATTCTCGCTTTACACACCTTCAGGAACTCCCAGGACACATGCGTTTTGTCATTTGATAGTATCCCATAAATCTCAAATACTATGCTCATTTTTTTTTTATTTTTCCTTCATTGTTTCTTGGGGGGAGGTGGGCAGGATCTGACTAAGAGATATTTCCAAGGATTTGTCTTACAGCTCAGATATTTTGTCTTCTGCCTCACCACATCTGTTGTTAAGGCATTCCACTATATTTTCTATCTGACAGATTAAAGTTTCCATTTCTAGTATTTCAGTTTGATTTCTGTTAAATATCTCTATCTCCCAGCAGAATTTTTCATCCATGTCAAATATGGATTTCTTTAACTCATGTATTTGCCTTTCTCTTTTTGATTTGTCTTTTGATCATCCTTTTGAATTTCTTTTCAGGCATTTCATTAATCCTTTTATCCTTACATTCTAATATTGGATTCAATATTGTCTTCCTTGTTTGTGTTTCTTGTATTTCTGTGTTTATTTTTAGCCATTTGTGGAAAAACTTGTTGGTCTTCTCCTATTAGCTTTTATCTTTAAAATATGCCTCTTTGGCTTAGTGGAGTATCTTCTCCGTCAGTGAATATCCAGAAAGGAATACTGGGTGGGGACAGGGAGAGCTGGCTGGTGCTCCTGGGTCAGGCAAGAGTCCAGGGTGACACCCAAGTTTGGGGTGGTGGATCTCCTGTATCTTCCACAGGAGGGAGGGTATAGTTGGATCAGCTGGTGTGATCACAGCATCATCCCTTCTAGAGGTGTGTTATGAACTGAGTTGAGAATTAATTTAGGGATATATGAATCAATTCAGTAAGTAGATAAGTTAAAGGGAAATAACACTCTCAAAAGTTTATGGAGTCATTCCAGGAAGTCAAATCTTCTGATTCCAGACTCCTCTCTCAAAAGTAATATGCTTTTGGCCGGCGCCGTGGCTCAACAGGCTAATCCTCTGCCTTGCGGCGCCGGCACACTGGGTTCTAGTCCCGGTCGGGGCACCGGATTCTGTCCCGGTTGCCCCTCTTCCAGGCCAGCCCTCTGCTGTGGCCCGGGAGTGCAGTGGAGGATGGCCCAGGTGCTTGGGCCCTGCACCCCATGGGGAGACCAGGAAAAGCACCTGGCTCCTGGCTCCTGCCATCGGAAGAGCGCGGTGCGCCGGCCGCAGCGGCCATTGGAGGGTGAACCAACGGCAAAAGGAGGACCTTTCTGTCTGTCTCTCTCTCTCACTGTCCACTCTGCCTGTCAAAAAAAAAAAAAGTAATATGCTTTTGTAATGTGGATAAAATACTTTTATTAGTCGCCTAATACATAATAAGAACACAGTAAATATTTGTTGACTGAAAGAATAAATATAATATTAATTCAAGAACTAATGGCATTGAGCTCTTCCATAATTTTATTGTACTCTGAGTTAAAGTTTAGTTTTTCAAAATGGAGTATATTTTGGTATTTGAACACCACGTTTATGCCAGATGAGAATCACTGATATATTTTTTAAAAGAATGTACAAATAGTGTTATGACAGTTCAGATTTCACAGTTTCAGCTATTGTTAGCGTCTAACAATTTTGTTTAATAAAATCTGCTTTCCTTACCTTGTACAAGCCAGTGAGAAATATTTTTTGGTGACTAAGGCACTTGGGTCCACAATTCTCTAAGAAAAGTCCTTCAAAATGGTCTGTGACCTCATATTCTAGAGCTCTGTAATTACCACCCAAGAACAAAAATCATGACATCTTACATATTTATAACAGAAGGCTGAGAAGAACAAACTCTCTGTGTGTTCACAGTGCCACATCTCAGCTTGTGCTCTGGGCTCTAGAACAAGTATTTCTCACATACCTTCCAATTTCTTACCTCACTGGTGATGTTCCCTATGCCCCGAATCTCTTATTTTCTCTGATCTTACTCAGCTGTATGATGAGGCCCAAATAGAACTTTCTGACCGCCCAAAACCAAATGATCGCCTGTCTTTCCACAGCACCATAGAATACCTTACTTCCTGTTGCACTGGAATAGAATTCTTTATTCGTTTTTTTTTTTTTTTCTGACGAAAGGTTAAGTCACTGAAAGCAGAGGCAATGTAGGTAGTGTTATCCTAATAACCAGAAGATGTGAAAACTCATTGACTTCTACCCTGTGTTTATTAATTTACCTTGACATGGGCAACAACTCTTCTTGCTGCCAAGCAAAAATAACATCATTAAAAGCCTTTCACTTTCATATTCTTTGTAGTGCCTTCCATTGTTTGACATAAAACATTTGTAGATTTATTATCTGTGACAAATTGAACTGCCTAAAGAAAATAGTGCACAGTTAGGAAATATTTGTGACCTACTCCAGTTCTGAGAACTTTGCTTTGATGACTGTGAAAAAAATATCTCACATATTTTTACTTGGTCAGAGTTTGTTTAAGCATTAACTAACAGTCTCAATAGATTAATAGTTGCACCAAGTCATACTTTATAACAAGAAGAGTTGACCAAGTACAAGTAACACCTTTCCTACCATTTTGGATATTTCTAAGTGTACCCTTAAATTTTCCTAAGGGCCTGGATTCCTTCTGAAAACATTCAGGATATCACAGTCAACATTCATCGGCTACACGTTAAGCGCAGTATGGGTTGGAAAAAGGCCTGTGATGAACTTGAGCTGCACCAGCGTTTCCTTCGTGAAGGAAGATTTTGGAAATCTAAGAATGAGGACCGAGGCGAGGAAGAGGCAGAATCCAGTATCTCCTCTACCAGTAACGAACAAGTGAGTGGTGTCTCAGTTAGGAATTACCCATTAATTATTATTGTTCAATGTGGATATCTCAGTGTACACTCCTCACTGTAATGAACAGATTTTGATTTTTTTCCCTTTCTTATAAACAATTGTGAAATGTTCTGCACAAGTAAACCAAAACCAATTCAACTAAATAGATACATGATCAATGACCTTGAGCCGGACCCTACCTACCAGTGTGAAGAGTGTAAATACTCTGCTCATTATTGCAGGTACATTAGCTCTTTCAAGCCATCAGTTACCAGAATCAGTAAGTAATATTAAGTGATAACTGAGTGGATGGAAGGAGTTAATGGAAAAAGGAATAATTTTTCCTCACCTGTGGGTCAACTGTAAGTATTTTCAGCAGAGAAATTTTCCTAGTGTCTGGAATAATATGATATTGCTTTTATAATGCCCACAGCTGAAGGTCACTCAAGAACCAAGAGCAAAGAAAGGACGACGTAATCAAAGTGTGGAGCCCAAAAAGGAAGTAAGTTGCCCACCTTGCAATTTTCAGGTGGCAATTGAAACAGGAAATACTTTGAATTTATGGTCAAGATAATTGCTCCTAGTAGATACTTGTGGAATTCAATTGTCATCAGTCAAATAATATCCATCAAGTTTGAACCCAGTCTTCTGACTTTTCCTGTTCTTAACTATTGCTGCTAGAGTTGCACACACATGCTCAAAGTCTCCACTTTAAGAAACTACTGACCAAAGTTTGGCTAAGTGGGAAGGGTATGTTGTGCATTTCCTGGACACTCTAATATTTTCCATAGCACTATTAAAAGCAAAGCATTTCTCCAACAAATGAATTATACCTATGTTTCAAAACTGGAGGAGACTATGATTGAGCCCAGCCATTTGAAATTATATAAGCTGTGCATGTTTTAATGCTGTGTAAATCTGGGAACATCCCAAACACATATTCAGTGAGAAGTGGTTTAGGATTTTAGGAAATCTGTTAATGAATCTATTCCAAAAGGTGAATTAAGTTAATGATTTTTTTTGGTCTGGTCTATTTTAAAAACAAAATTAGTATTACTGTGTAATAAAATTATTATTGAACCTTCTGTTTAGAATTAAGCTAGCTTTAATTGCATGATTTATTTCACTCTTTCATTGATTTCAGAGAGATTTATTTATTCATTTATATTTAACAATGATAAATTACACTTAGCTTTCTAATCATATGCTTCTTAGTGGCAGTTTGTTACATGGCAATGTATATATGAGGATACCACTGTGTTTTTATCCTAATACAAGAAGTCTTCAAAAAGATGTGGAAAATGTGTGTTAAGAAAAAAATGCATGGATTTTAGAATTTATGCACCAAAGTACACTTATCTTATAGTTTCATTGTCTACAAACTTTTTGAAGTGTCCTCATAGAGCTGTTCTTGAACTAGTGAATTCTACTGCTTTGTTTGCATCTAAACACATTTCTTACCCTTTAGGAACCAGAGCCTGAAACTGAAGCTGTAAGTTCCAGCCAGGAAATTCCCACAATGCCTCAGCCAATTGAAAAAGTGTCAGTGTCAACTCAGACCAAGAAGTTAAGTGCCTCTTCACCAAGGATGCTGCATCGAAGCACCCAGACCACTAATGATGGAGTCTGTCAGAGTATGTGCCACGACAAATACACCAAAATTTTCAATGACTTTAAAGACCGGATGAAATCTGACCACAAACGAGAAACTGAGAGAGTTGTCCGAGAAGCTCTAGAAAAGGTAAAGCTAGTCTTCACACAGGTGCCTCCTTCTACAACCTGGGCCTTTCCTATAGTGGTTTAGCTTCTTTTACTTATGCATCAATGGGGTAACAAGTTTTCAAAACTAGGAATGTAATAAAACCACTATCTTTAAAACATTTTAATTAATAATGGTGTGTTTATCTTCTAAATTTTTTGTATGTTTTGATGAAAAAGGACCATTAGATAGAAACTATGTATTTATTAAGTTTTGGGTTCAGTTTAGATGGTCTGTGTAAATTGTGAGCTGATGTACTGTGGGTTAACTTCATTTCAGCTGCGTTCTGAAATGGAAGAAGAAAAAAGACAAGCTGTAAATAAAGCTGTAGCCAACATGCAGGGTGAGATGGACAGAAAATGTAAGCAAGTAAAGGAAAAGTGTAAAGAAGAATTTGTAGAAGAAATCAAGAAGCTAGCAACACAGCACAAACAACTAATTTCTCAGACCAAGAAAAAGCAGTGGGTAAATATCAATATTTTTAAAAATTTTTGTTAACATACAATGTTTCTACATTTTTATGGGGTGTAGTGCAGAGTTTTAACACACACACACACACACACACACAAATATAAAATGATCAGATCACGAAGCCAGCATTTCTATAGCTACACCTACAGGTCCTCTCTTTAGTTCTTCACACAGTGATGTACTGTTGTGAACTGTAGTTGCCCCACTGTGCTATGAAATACTAGAGCTTAAAACTCTATTTGGTATTCATTATCCAATCCTATCTCCTGGTAATGACCGTTCTAAGTTCAGATTGACTTTTTTAACTTCTATGAGAGACAATATGTGGTATTTGTCTTTCTCTATGTGGCTTATTCCCTTAATGTAATAACTTCCAGTTCATCCATTTTGACACAGATGTCAGAATTTCATTCTTTTTTACAACTGAATAATACTCCATTTTGTATATGTGCCACATTGGCCTTATCTGTCATCCATCTACAGACCTGTAGGCTGATTTTCTATTTATCTTGGCTATTATGAATGGTGCTACTACAGGTGTCTCTTTGATAGTCTAAGTTCATTACCTTCATATGTGTACCCAGAATTGGTATAGCTGGGTCATGTAGTAGAGTTTTGTTTTTCTGAGGAACCTCCATACTGATTGGTTATCCTAATTTACATCCCCATCAACAGCATATATATGTTCCCTTTTTCCATATCCTTTCTAGCATTTGTTGTTACTCTTGTTATTTGGATAATAGCCATCCTATGAGGAGTGAGATGAGATCTCATAGTAGTTTAGATTTACATTTACCTTGCAACTAGTGATACTGAACATTTCTTCATAGATTGGTTGATTGTTTTTTGTAAGAAATGTCTATCAGTTCCTTTGTCCATTTCTTACCCACATTTCTTAACTGGATTTTCATGGGGTTTGTTGTTGTTGTTTTTGAATCTGTTCAGTTCTTTATAAGTTCTGGATATTATTCCTTTGTCAGATGCATATCTGTCAGTTATATCTTCATTCTTTCAGTTGTTTTATTGCTGTACAGAAGCTTCTTCATTTATTATAATCTCATTTGTTCAATTGTGCTTTTTTGTTGCCTGTGCTTTAGGGGGTCTTATCTAAAAAACCGTGTCTATACTGATGCTTTGAAATATATCCCCTATGTTTTCTTCTGTTAGTGTCACCATTTCTGGTCTTGCATTTAGGCCTTTGATCATGTCGAGTTGATGTTTCTGTAGGGTTGGAGTTGGGGAAATCAATTTTCAATTTTCTGCATATGGCTATTCAGCTTTTCCAGCATCTAATTATTGAAGAGGTTGTTATATCTCCAGGTAGATTTTGGTATCTTTGTGGAGATTCAGTTGGCTGTAGATATGTGAATTTATTCTGCAATCTCTGCCATTGTCTATGTGTGTGTTTTTATGCCAATACCAAGCTGTTTGGGTTCTAATAGTTTTATAGTATGCCTTAAAATCAGGTATCCTGTTTCTAGCTTTTTGTTATTGTTGATTTGTTCAAGATCGCTTTGGCTATACAAGGTTTTTGACTTCCATACAAATTTTAGGATTATTTTTTTCTGTTTCTCTCAGAAATGTCATTGGTATTTTGAATGGGGCATGCATTGAGTCTGTAAATCACATTGGGTACTATGAGCATGAACATGGGAGTTCTTCACATTTTTTGTCTTCCTCGATTTCCTTTATTTGTATTCAAAACTTTTAATTTAAAACTTTGAAATGGTAGAGGTCTTTAATATTGTTGGTTGAGTTTATTCTAACTTTTTTTTTTTGACAGGCAGAGTTAGACAGTGAGAGAGAGAGACAGAGAGATAGGTCTTCCTTCCATTGGTTCACCCCCTAAATGCCCGCTACAGCCGGTGCACTGCGCCTATCCGAAGCCAGAAGCTAGGTGCTTCCTCCTGGTCTCCCATGGGGTGCAGGGCCCAAGCACTTGGGCCATCCTCCACTGCCTTCCCGGTCCACAGCAGAGAGCTGGACTGGAAGAGGAGCAACTGGGACAGAACCAGTGCCCCAATGGGGACTAGAACCAGAGTGCCGGCGCTGCAGGCAGAGGATTAGCCTAGCGAGCCATGGCACTGGCCGACCATCTGACTTTTATCCTTCATTTTTTGGTGTGCTGTAGTATATCTGCTGATTTGCATATGCTGAACCATCCTTGGCAACTCTGAGATAAATCCCACTTGGTCATGGCGACTGATTTTTTTGATGTGTTCTTGGATTCAATTTGATAGTATTGTATGGAGAATTTTTGCAGGTATTTTCATCAGGAATATTTGTCTATAATTGTCTTTTTTTTTTATTGTGTTCTTGTCTGGTTTTGGAATCAAGGTAATTCTGGGATTACAGAATGAGTTTGGAAGGATTTCCTGTTTTTCAGTTTTTTGGAATAGTTTGAGAAAAATTGTTCTAAGTTCTTCCTTAAAAATTTGGTATGTTTCAATAATGAAGCCTTGCTTGTCTGATCAGGTTTTTTGTCAGCATAGATTGCCTTTGGTAAGTTCTATGTGTCCATAAATTTATCCATTTCTTTGGGTTTTCCAGTTTGTTGGCATAAAGTTGTTCATAATAGTCCCTAATGATCTCTTGTATTTCTGTGGTATCATCGAAATAATCTACTTTCTCATCTCTTACTTTGACTTTCTTGTTTGTTAGTCTAACTAAATGTTTATGGATTTTATTTATCTTTTCAAAAAACCAACTCTTGATTTCATTGACTTTCTTCATTTTCTATTTTATTTCTGCTTGCCTCGATTATTTCTTTCCTTCTGCTAACTTTGGTTTTGGTTTGTTCTTACTTTTCTAGGTCCTTGAGATGCATCATTAGGTTGTTTATGTGATGTTCTTTTTTTTTTATGTAGCCACTTACTGCTATAAACTTCCTTCTTAGCACTGCTTTTACTGTATCCCACAAGTTTTGATTTGTTGTGTTTCCATTTTCATTGGTTTCAAGAAATTTTTTAATTTGCCTTTTGATTTCTTCAGTGACCCATTGTTCATCCTGAAACATGTTTTGTTTCCATGTATTTATTAGTATAGTCTCTTTTTGGGTTTTTGGAGTTTTTAAAGATTTATTTATTTATTTATTTATTTATTTGAAAGGTAGAGTTACAGAGAAAGAGAGATCGTCCATCCACTGGTTTACTCCCCAAATGGCCACAACAGCCAGAACTAGGCCAGTCTGAAGCCAGGAACCCGGAGCTTCTACCAGGCCTCCCATGTGGGTGCGGGAACCCAAGTACTTGGTCCATCACCCACTGCTTTCCCAGGCACATTATCAGGGAGCTGAATCGGAAGTGGAGCAGCCAGTAATCGAAACAGCACCATATGGGATGCCAGTACCATAGGTGGCTGCTCTATCCACTATACCACAGCACTCTCCCTACTTATATAGTTTCTAAAGTTTTTGTTGTTGTTGGCTTCTAGTTTTTTCCAGATAAGATATATGATATGATTTGGATTTCTTTGAATTTGTTGATGGGGCCGGCGCTGTGTCACAGCAGGTTAACACCCTGACCTTGAAGCGCTGGCATCCCATATGGGTGCCGGTTCGAATCCCAGCTGCTCCACTTCCAATCCAGCTCTCTGCTATGGCCTGGGAAAGCAGTAGAAGATGGCCCAAGTCCCTGGGCCCCTGCACTCGCATGGGAGACCCGGAAGAAGCTCCTGGCTCCTGGCTTCAGATCGGCACAGTTCCGGCCATTGTGGCCAATTGTGGAGTGAACCATCAGATGGAAGACTTCTCTCTCTCTCTCTCTCTCTCTCTCTCTCTCTGCCTTTCCTCTCTCTGTGACTTTCAAGTAAAATAAATAAATAAATCTTAAAAAAAAAAGAATTTGTTGAGATGTTTTGTGGTCTGATAACTGGTTCATCCTAGAGAATATTCCATGTGCTAAACAAAAATGTATATTCTGCAGCTGCTGGATGAAATATTCTGTAAATATGTTAGGCCTGTTCGTTCTGTGTTATGATTTAACTCTGATATTTCTTTGTTGATTTTTTTATATTGGTGATCCATTGCTAAAAGTGGGGTATTGATATTCCCTCACATAACTCTATAGAAGCTTGTCTTTCCTTTTAGTTCTAAAAATGTTTGTTTTGTAAAATTGGGTGCTCCAGCATTAGGTGCATATACAGTTATAATCATTGCATCTTGTTGAATTGCCTTTGATCATTATATGGTAGCTTCTGTCTTAGAACCTGGGATGCCAGTGCCTAAGGCGGAGGATTAGCCAAGT
This sequence comes from Sylvilagus floridanus, assembly GCA_949820135.1. Classification (NCBI taxonomy): domain Eukaryota; kingdom Metazoa; phylum Chordata; class Mammalia; order Lagomorpha; family Leporidae; genus Sylvilagus; species Sylvilagus floridanus. The sequence continues at coordinate 16,064,629 of OX463240.1, read as the reverse complement.
GAGCCATTGTGCCGGCCTCCTTTGTTTTAAAATATATTGTCTGATAAAAGTGTAGCTTATTCCTGTTCACATTTGATTTCATTTGCATGGCATATGTTTCCATCCTTTCACTTTTAGTAGTAGATCTGTATGTTTATCATTTGGTTGTTTTTTTTTTAATCTGTTCAGCCAGTGTGTTTTTTTCTTTCTTTGGAAGTAGGAGTTAGAGAACAGAGAAAGAAAAAGTGATCTTCCATTCTCTAATTCACTCTCCAGATGGCTACAACAACCAGGACTGGACCATGCTAAAACCAGGATCTTCATCCAGGTCTCCCACATAGGTGGCAAGGACCCAAACACTTGGGCTAACTTCTGCTGCTTTTCTTGGGCCATTAGCAGGAAGCTGGCTTAGAAGTGGAGCAGCTAGGACACGAACCAGCACCCATATGGGATGCCAGTGTTGTGTCAGCCAGTGGCTTTACCCACGACACCATAGTACCAGCCCCAATATGTTCCTTTTAGTTAGGAGAATTTGGTTCATATACATACAAGGTTATTATTGATAAATAATTACTTAATCTTGTTCTTTAAAAACAATTCTTCTTGGGTGGACATTTGGCACAGCAAGTAAGACACTACGTGGGATGTCCATATCCCATATTGGAGTTCATGGATTCAAGTCTCAGCTGTGCTTCCAATTCGGTTTCCTGCTAACATGTACCCTGGGAGGTGACAAGTGATGGTCCCAGTGTTTGGGTCTCTACCACATACATGGCATTGAGTTCCTTTGGCCAGGTGCAGCATCTACTGTTATGGGCATTAGAAGAGTAAACTAGATAGGATCTCTCTTTGTGTCCCTTTCTGCAACCATTCAAATAAAATGAAAAGAAACCAAAATCATGAAAATTTTTTCTTCTGTTTATTTTTGAATATCCGTTATAATTCTTTTTTGGTTGTTGATCTTGATGTTTGATTCTTCAGTATTTCTCTTTTATGTTTGTGGTTGTCTTACAGGATTTATGCTTTCAAATGTTTTCATGATGGCAGTTATTTTTCTTTTTCTACTGTATATATGAATCTCTTAAGCATCTTTTGTAAGGTCAGTCTCGTGGTGATGAGCTCCCTCAGTATTTGCTTGTCTTGGAATTAAGTAATGAAGGGTAATTTTGCTGGGTATACTATTCTTGGATGGAATTTTTTTTTCTTTGAGAATTTGGAATATATCATTCAGTTCTCTCCTGGCCTGTAAGTTTTATGCTGCATGGTCTGTAACCTGCTGTCAGTCTAATTAGAGTCCCCTTAAATGGGAGGCATATTTGTCTTGTGAAATTTAGAATCCTCGCTTCCTGCTATACTTTCCAGAGTTTTGTTTAATAAGTATCATAGTGAGTTTTCCTAGCCATGGCTCTTTGGGGTCCTGTGGACCTCATGTATTTGGATGTCTATATCTTCAGGTGGGGTTTCCACTTAGCACTGGGGCAGGACCAGAGATTCTGTTCATATGTGCCGGTCTGGGGACAAAAACTATTAAGATCTACCCGGTGTTGTTTTATCAGCCCTGCACTGTGTTCCAAGATATCGTCCTTTACTTATTTGGTACCCTGACCCACAGTGGATGAGATTCTTGCTACTTGCTGTCTGCTCAAGGTTGGAAGAGGATTGGTGAAGGCAGTCTCTTGGCCATCTGGGCTGAACCTGAATCTCTAGCCACTTGGTTCTGTGCTGTTTTACTGATGCCTGCCTTCTGCAAGGCTGGGAGAGATGTAGGCCAAAATATGTATCTGTCCTACCAAGGTGCAGGTCTTGAGGCTCTGCCTGTGAGTACTAGCTCCGGAATAGGAGCCTCTGTGTTGGGTCTCAGCTGCAGTGAGACTGGCTCTGACCTTCAGGGCACTTTTCTGTCCTCCTCCCCTGTGGTTGAAGTCTTCTTGCTGCCTGAGGCTGGGGGAGAAGCAGTGGAGGCAGTCACTTGGCTATCCAGGCAAGACACTAATCTGGGTGGCACCCAAGGCTCACAGTTAACAAAGCAAGTCCTGTGCAGTTGAGGTGTACGCCAGGCTTGTGCAGTACTGGCAGTGATATATGCTGAAACAAATCTCCCACCAGGGCACAAGTTCCTCCCATCTGCTGGCATTGGTCTATGCTAGAGGCCTTTGGACTTGTGTCTTGTGCTGTCTCACTGCTGTAGGACTGGCATTGAGCTATAAAACAAATCCCTAAGGTGGAAGTGGTCCCTTGGCTGCCTGGCTAAGGGAGATACAAAGATTTAACTGAGGTTTGCTAGAGCAGGCTTAGTACTGGGTTTCAGGTCTGAGGTCTGGACTGAATCCCCTCTGCCTCCCCCAGGAGGAGGTGAGGCATCTCTCCATGCTGTGCTACTTGGATCTGGGAGAACGATGTCATGGGCAACTCTTTCCTTCCTGCCTTTTTCAATGTGTATTTTGTTATTGTTATAGAAAAACCAGGCACTTTGTTCTCTCAGTAGGCTTCTGTAGCTCTTGTCTCAGTGACTTGGTGTGTGAATAGCTGTTCAAAAAGCGGTTGGTGTCTCAGGGTAGGAGATAATCATTGGAACACATACTCAGCTGCCATCTTGCTCTTCCTCACCAGTATATTTTTTAGAATCTCATTTCTGAAAATACACCACAGGTGTGATGAAATTCAATTCAGAGCAGTATAGGAGACATATACAAAAACTATTCCTGAAATAAGATCTATTGTACAATTATCATCCTTAGTTAATTCAAAAATTTTATTAGAAGTCCTATGATCTCTTAACCCCAGGACCCCACTACTCAGTACTGGTCAGGATTACTTTGTTAAATTGAGATTATAACAGAAAAAGTGCTTTTAAAAGTTTGTGGAAAAATATAGAATTAAAATGTTTATTTTAGTGAAAAAATTGAAATTTATGTATAGCTTTTTCATAATTGAGATTTTCCATGAACTTTTTAAAGTACCCTTGTACTTTACTTCATAACATGTTTATGTACAATTAATTTATGTAATTTCTCCATTCATCCACTTGGATGACCCTGGCTTTTACTTGAGGATTTAAAATGTTAAAATCCAGATTGTGAAATTATAAATATAAGTATCACAATAATGCATTAGAGATTTTCAGATTTCCCTGCACTTAACATTTATACATTAGATTCTTTTAGTGAAATTGATTATTTTTACTTTATAGTAATAACATCTCATTGGTCTCCAACTACACTCTTTTAAGCCTGACTAGTATGTCATAATGTTTCATTTGTAAATCTTGTCCTCTCGCCTAGAGAAGGAGCTTCTGAATACACGAGAACCATGCACTCTTCTGACAGACTCCAAAATGCTTAGTTATTTGGTGGGGGAAAATGTTGTGCTCCTGAGTGGTCATAACTTGGTTTTGATTTTAAGAATTTCTATATAAGGTTTTATAATAACTTTTAATTCTTCATTTTATCTACCCTACATTATTTAAAGAGATTCTTTAAATACATGTAAACTTTTCATGAAAGAATTAAACATTTTAAAAATTGCAATAAAAATTTGGAAAGAAAGAAAAAGGAAACAGCATATAAATATGAAGAAAACTTGGTAGGAAAAATGGTAAGTAATGAAATAAGTGTCACTACATAGGAATTAAGGTGTGCTCAAGATATAATAGGCACAGTATGTCCAAAGATCCTGTCTAAACGATTTTGTTTTCAGGTAGAGACAAGAGAAAGCTAGCAAGTGGATATCAGATTTATAAGAAAATCCCTATACATTTATTAAGAACCAAGAAAGTAGAAAGGCTCTCAGAAAGAATCATAATGCTGCTTTTTATAACATTTTATCATTTGTTAAAGGTAACACTGGTATTTTCATACCCACTCTTTTAGATGAGGAATTTTAGCCTACAAAGTTAAGCAGTAGCTAAAAACCTGTTTCGTAGAGCTAGAACTCATTTTCTTTAGTCTCCAAATCTTAAACTTTTTCTTCATCAGGTTTTATCTTACATTATTGGAAGAAAGAGAACAATGTTGGGAAAGGAAGCATATAGATATGTCAGATGCCAAAAAATTGGTATTGATTTTGAAACACAGTCACGAGAAATATCTTTTAAATATATCTACAAAGAAAAGGAGGAATGCAAAACAGATGGATACACAAATAAAGAAATGGGACACTGAAGAATCAGGAGAAGGGATGGATGGAATTTAAAGATGAGGGAGCTAAGAAAGATGGTAACAGGCTTTGTTCAAAGTCACACGAGCAGTTGGTGGCATTGGCTTCAACCTGTAACAGTAATTGTACTAAAGTTGTAATGGCAGACAGTCACACACACAAAAACACTTCAAAAGTTAATTTTAATAAATGAAACATAAAGTATATAACCGAGAAAGAAATTAGAGTGTAGAATTTTTAGGTCCCAAATGTAAACTGGACTCCCTGGGTCCTCCTCCCTGGACTCGCTACCCATCAGATCAACATCAGTTATCAGTATGTATGTTTCTATTTATGTATCTTGCACCCGTGGGGACCTCAGAAAGTCCAAGGATTAATTGCATTTCCACAAACTTTTTGAAGCATTCACAGATGTATACTAACCTATTGACAAGTGTTGTTTATATCCAAAATTCAGTCTCTCATCTTCCTTTCCATTGCTTATTCCTTATACTGTTGTTTTACCACCCAGCTTGAACTGTTCACTGTTTTCTTCTCTTGTGTCCCAGTAGTATAACCTGAGTACTGTGTACGGGCCAGAACATTGAGTGTCAGAAGAGGGGTCTTGTGCAGGGCATTCTGTGGGATGTTCAACAGCCTCCCAGGCTTCCACCCATCAGCAGCACCTTCTCTCCCAGAGTGTGACAGTCAGAAATAGCTTCAGAGTTTGCCCAATAGAGATGGATACTGAGACTTGATCACTAGAGTTGAGGTCATAACAACATATGCATTGGAGTAATTGAAGTGAAATTCTGCAGTAGATGCGTGAAATAACAGTAAGAAAACAAATAGCAAGTGGAGATGATTCTTTCAAGGAAATTGTAGGGGAACAGAGAAAGAGAGTGGTCACTGGGAAGGAATTTGCGGGCAAGAGTTTTTTAAGAAAAAGGAAGCAGTTGATGTTTGTATGTTGATGAGAATGACTCTGTAGTCATGGAAAAAAAAATGGATGTGTTATCTATTGCATGTGAATTTGAGTTTCCTGACAGCCAGATAGTTTTATTAGTTTTAAGATTGAGCCAGAAAAAATCTTAAAAGCACAATCTCGAGTCTACAGTTTTAAACAGTTTCTTACCCATTTAATTCCAAGTCTTTAAAAAAAATCGCTCCTTTTTGTGCACAGTGCTACAACTGTGAAGAGGAGGCCATGTACCACTGTTGCTGGAACACGTCCTACTGCTCAATCAAGTGCCAGCAGGAGCACTGGCATGCGGAACACAAGCGCACCTGTCGCCGGAAGAGATGAAGTGGTCCTTCCTGCAGAGTCGCCCCGACGATCACTCTCATCAGACAGAGCGGTTTTCGTTTCCAAGAAGCCAAAATTGTTTAGAATTTGCTTCCCATTTTGCACCAGCCTTTAAACACTTTTCGTGAAGAAATTTTGCACAGTAGTTTAAATCTTTTGTTAATGGTCCTCCAGAGTTTTTCAGGGGGTAAAAGTAACATCAGTGGAGGGTATTATTTTAAATAAATTTTAATTGAGAATTTGTTGCATTTTCAGCAAATTTTAAAACATTTTTAGGTTTTACAGAGATTTTAACCTTTAAACAAAAGATCTTTAAAAAAACAACAGGTGAATACAAGTGAGTTTAACAAAGAAACATTTCGAATAGATCTGAATGTAAGAACTACAGAACTGTTTCAGAAATAAAACATACTACCTTGACGTGACGTTTATTTCTTAACCTTGTTGAGCTGGTTTTGTTCAGCTTAATTTACTGTTCAAAGGCATTATCTATTGGTTATGCCAGTGGGTATATGATTGAATTTAGGGAACAGGGTTGACACAGCAGGGCTAGTCCTGCGTATTTTTTCTTAAATATTTCCCAATTGTGTTTTTCATTATTTCTTTTCAATATATAACTTTTATAACAAATTATTAGCTTTGATCTTGTAGTTTAAAATTGCAGGGAACTGGGGTAATCTTTTACTGAGCTGGATCTTAGAGAAAATGAATATTTAAATTTTAAAGTTTGCACATTTCATCTTTGTCCTAACATGAGTGCTTGTAATGAATAAATAACAAAAAATAAAAAGCCAAAAACTACCTTTACCCATACATGAAATTATAGATGAGGCATACAAATTTCTTTAATGCTTCCCTTCCCTTCCCAAATATCATCTAACTGCCTATTATCTGGTGTCACCTCGTGTATTATAAGTTAATACTGAAAGGAAAGAAAGCACTTAAGTTTCCCAGAAGCCGTTATGTTTGTAGTCATGGGTCATTCCCTCCTAGTGAGCTCCATCACTGTACACAGAATGAAGAATAATGCATGTTAATTTTCTTGTACTAAAGATGCCGTGATTTGTAAAAAGTCTGTATCTTGCGGAATGTCTGGGTTAAGAAGCATTACCAATAGGAATGGATCGATAGTTGAATAATGATTTTTTTATACATAGATATATAAAATACAGCAAGGAAAACTTAAATTACTTTTCTTTAAAAGTATCTCACCATTTATGTTTTGTTTTTTGTTTTTGTTTTTGTTTTTGTTTTTTTTTCAAAGACTGATCTTAGACCAAGTCAAATTCCCATTTATCATTTAGGTATTTTTTGAGGTTAGAGAAATAATTTGTAAATATTTATTTAGACCTTTGATATTTATTGAAGCAATTACTCACAATGGAAGTGAAAGAATCAGGAGAAAAGCCTTTTAAAAAGTTTTCTCCAGGTTTGTCAGGGTCACTCTAAAGATAAAAATGTAACTGAACTAAGTCTTCTGTGAAATATCCATCTAATCTTGATGCTGTTGCAGATGGTGGTGACACAAGTTAATTGACAAACTACTGCCAAATGGTGCACAATATTTTGTACAAACTACCCAGTAGCCCCATTTCATACAATGTACCTAAATTATGCAGTAACTGGGCATCATTGTTCCCTCTGTGTTGCTGTGTAATCAGTCACTGTTGCCACGGTGTGTGGCGCTGATAGAAATGTCATAACCAAGAACACTTAAGCTTCTTTGATTATTTTTCAAGTTCTAAAACTTCGATCCACCCCTATGAGAGCAAGTTATTGTGGAAATATTCTTGGTGTAAAATCATTCCAGAGTATGTAATATTTAACTGATAGCTGCATGAAAGTGAGACTCGTGTTACTTTGGCTTTTTTGTCTCTGTTGACACAGTTGCACATTTCCAAGTTACTACAGCGTGAAAACTGTGTGTTTAAAAAAAAAAAAAACAAAATTAAAAAAAAGAGATTGTGGCCTGGTTTTGTAAAAGTTTTAGGTAAAATTACAATTGATTGTTTTAGGAATCATTAAAATTTTTCTGCAAATCATAAAGCTATATCAAGGTGTTGAGCTTAGCCACTATGCACATTGTAATTATTCATTGTGGCTGTCCAGTTCTATGATGCATTCTGGCATTTTGTAAGCTGCTCTGACTAGCAATATATAGATTCATTTAATGTGTTAACATTGGTTAATAAATGTATTTAAAAAAAAAAAGACTGGCTGTAGTAAATTGTTGATTTAGTCCAGTCCCCTGTAGGACACACAACACAACTGTATCTAAATGTCGATCATACAGTATGAGTCATTCATTGGTGACTATATAGTACTAATGTTTTAAACATAATTAATTGACTTAAACATTTAAATTTAATCCACTTTCACCAGTTCTCAGCAAGACTATCATGATTTTAAAAGGAGAGAATGACTATTACATTATCTATTGTATATCAGCCTAAAGAACTTATATACTATTCAGAATGAACAGATTCTTAATTGGAAGTCAGTGAATTTTATCTTCTGCTCTTTTTGTTTACTTGTTGGTATGGTAGCCAGGCGTTAGTATACAATTACCATGTTTTAGCACCAGCACTCGGCACACAGGTTTTCCTCATTCATGTTGAACGTATATTACAGCTGGAATCGAATGGATTACACCTAAAGTCCAAGTTATTATAGACTTCTACAGTTTCCAACAGTCATAGTCTATTCACCCTCATGTTGTCCTTGTTTTGCTAGATTTAGTTTTCTAAGCAACAGTCTTGCTCATCTGCATTTTAAAATCTTCCCTGAAACACCAGCTGTGATTCTCAACCTCCATCAGAATTGTGTGAGGCGAGTCTTTAGGTGAGAAGTTAAGGTACTGGTAAGTGTGTGCTGCCCACATTGCAGTGCCTCGGCTCTATACTGAGCCCTGGCCTCTAACTCCAGCTTCCTGCCGAATGCAGCCCCTGTGAGGCAGCAGTGATGGCTCGAGTTATTTGGTTCTGCCACCCACGTGGGAAATCAGGATTGAAGTCTAGGGGCCCCTGGCCCCTGAGCCAGTGTATGGGAACACGTGCTAACTCACTTGCTCTTGATCTCTTCGGCATCTACCTCTCAAATCATGGGTTTAAAAATTACTAGCATTGTATTCTTTTTTTTTTTTTTTTTTTTTGACAGGCAGAGTGGACAGAGAGAGATACAGAGAGAAAGGTCTTCCTTTGCTGTTGGTTCGCACACCGCGATGATCTGAAGCCAGGAGCCAGGTGCTTCTCCTGGTCTCCCATGGGGTGCAGGGCCCAAGCACTTGGGCCATCCTCCATTGCACTCCCAGGCCACAGCAGAGAGCTGGCCTGGAAGAGGGGCAACTGGGACAGAATCCAGCACCCCGACCGAGACTAGAACCCGGTGTGCCAGCGCCGCAGGAGGAAGATTAGCCTATTGAGCCGCGGTGCCAGCCCCCACTTCCCAGCAGATACATTGCTAACAAATTTTCAAGTGCTGTCCCTTTGAGAACCAATGCTTTAGTAATCGGAAAATAAAATCAATAAGCCCTTCCACAGAATATGCCCAAAAAATTCTATGGATTCCTAGAGCCCAGAATCATCTGGACTATCTTGTTAAGTGTGTGATGCAGTAGGTCCGGTGAAGTTAAAACATGGTAGGGAAAATTGGAGGTCTACTACAGTAATCTAGATCAAGCCTGACAAACTTGTACACACATCGTCTGAGGACCTAGCTAAAATGCAGACTGGCTTTGTGGGCCTGAGGTGGGTGGGGCTGGTGAGTCTCATTTCTCATAAACTTCCGGTGACAGTGCTGCTGCTCAGAGACCACACTTGAGAGACAAGGTCTTAAAGCTGTGTAAAGTCACAAAACATGGAATGCTAGTGTACTAAATCATAGCAAATCAATGCTGTTAAAATATATAACGAGGGGCTGGTGCTGTGGCTCACTTTTTTAATCTGTCTGCAGCACTGGCATCCCATATGGGCGCCAGGTTCTAGTCCCGGTTGCTCCTCTTCCAGTCCAACTCTCTGCTGTGGCCCGGGAGTGCAGTGGAGGATGGCCCAAGTGCTTGGGTCCCTGCACCCCATGGGAGACCAGGAGGAGGCACCTGGCTCCTGGCTTCAGATTGGCGCAGTTCCGGCCGTAGCGGTCATTTGGGGGTGAACCAACAGAAGGAAGACCTTTCTCTCTCTTTCTCTCTACAGTCTATATCTCTACTTGTCAAATAAATTTTTAAAAATTTTTTAAATATATATATATATAAAATGAAAGGCATGTAACTAAATTTTCTAATAGCCACATTTAAAAAGTAGGCGAAATGCATGTTAATAGTATAACTGCTCCATTTCAATATGTAATTCATATAAGATCATTCCTCAGCTTTTAAAAGATTATTTCTTTGAAAGGAGTTACACAGAGAGACAGAGATCTTTCATCTGCCGGTTCATTCCCTCAAATAGCCAGAATTTGGGGCCTGGGCCAAGAGAAAGCCAGGAGCTAGGATCTTCACCCGGGTCTCCCATATGAGCAGCAGGGGCCCAAACACTTGAGCCACCTTCCGCTGTTTTTCCCAGGCCATTAGCAGGGAGTTGGATTGGAAGTGGAGCAGCTGGGACACGAACCAGTGCACATATGGAATGCCAGCATTGCAGGCAGCTGCTTAACTTCCTGCACTACAATGCTGGTCTGTAAAAATTCTAGTGTACTACCTCTTCAAAACCCAGTACGTATTTTATGCTTTCTCCCCTTACATAGTCACACTCATTCACATGTGAGTGAAAGAGCAACCTAAAAACAAGACCCTATCAGTGTTGTACCTCCACTAGTTATTCACAAAGCAAACGTAATAGCTTGCACAGTAGCTGGGAGCTGGGGGTAAAGGAGGCAGTTCTTGGCAGAATTGGAGCCACCTTGAAGGTAAGCCATAAGTCTATTTCAGTCTCATCTAGGCAAGGTGTTCTACACTAACAATTTCAGTTACACAGCCCTGAAGAGGGACCCCAAGTACCCTGATTTTGGAAGGCAATTCGAGAACCTTAGTTTAGTCCAACTCCTTAATCTTTTTTTTTTTAAGATTTATTTATTTATTTGAAAAAGTTACATAGATAGAGGAGAGGCAGAGAGAGAGAGAGAGAGAGAGATCTTCCATCCACTGGTTTACTCCCCAACTGGCTGCATCGGCCGGAGCTGCGCTGATCCAAAGCCAGGAGCCAGGAGCTTCTTCCAGGTCTCCCACATGGGTGCAGGGACCCAAGGACTTGGGCCATCTTCTACTGCCTTCCCAGGCCATAGCAGAGAGCTGGATTGGAAGAAGAGCAGACAGGACTTGAACTGCCACTAACATGGAATGCCGGCAATGCAGGTAGGGGCTTTACCTGCTACACAGAGCTGGTCCCCTTAATCTCATACTGGAGAGAGGAACAGACCCAGAGCTGATCAAAGCTCTATAGCCATATAAAGTGTAAACAACATAATGTCTCCTCTCCCACAGTCCTTTGCAGACTTCAGGTGGCTTAATAAAGTTTTGTAGAGACAACCCCTACTCTCCAGGAACAAGGCCAAGTGGAACAGCCAACGATGGGAGAAAAAAAAAATGCTAAGGAAATTTAGCAGACAGACAAATTGTTACTCAGCTTATTCACTAAAGTAAAACAGTTAAGCTCCTACAGCATCTGTGTTGGTTGCTGAGCATAAAATAATGAGTGGGGCCGGCACTGTGGCATGGTGGGTAAAGCTGCTGCCTGCAGTACTACCTGTATCTCATATGAGCACCGATTCTAGCCCCGGCTGTCCACTTCCAATCCAGCTCTCTGCTATGGCCTCGGAAAGCAGTAAAAGATGACCCAAGTCCTTGGGCCCCTGCACCCACATGGGAGACCTGGAAGAAGCTCCTGGCTTCCGATTGGCACAGCTCCAACTGTTGCAGCCAATTGGGGGAGTGAACAAGTGGATGGAAGACCTCTCTCTCTCTGCCTCTCCTCTCTGGAACTCTGCCTTTCAAATAAATAAATAAGTCTTTAAAATAAAATAATGAGCAGAACAGACATTTCCTGTCAGCATGCCAAAGAAAAAAACATAGCTTTCTAGTTCCAGACTAGGATTGGGTGCACTGAGGGAAGAACGCAGGACTATAGGAAGCAGAGAGAGCAGAAGCTCTTGGTAGGCAAAATCACTAGGAAAGGCTGACCCTTGAAAACTGAGCCGGGGTGAGCTGCAGAAGAAAAAGGAACCATATATTTTGGGTGATTTATTTATGTCCTTTATATTTCTATGCTGAATGTCATTTTTAAAAAATAAATTTCAGGGGCCGGCGCTGCGGCTCAGTATGTTAACCTTCCACCTGCAGCGCCAGCATCCCATAAGGGCATCAGTTCGAGTCCCGGCTGCTCCACTTCCAATCCAGCTCTCTGCTGTGGCCTGGGAAAGCAGCAGAAGATGGCCCAAGTCCTTGGGCCCTTGTACCTGTGTGGGAGACCCTAAAGAAGCTCCTGGCTCTTGGCTTCGGATCGGCACAGCTCCGGCCATTGTGGTCAATGGGGAGTGAACCAGCAGATGGAAGACCTCTCTCTCTCTTTCAAATAAATAAAATCTTTAATAATAAATTTCAGAAGTTTTAGATTTACAAAACAAAAATTGTGAAATAGTACAAACAATCCTCATATCCCCCACAACCAGCTTCCCCTATTATTAACATACTTGTTAATATATATATATATGTTAAGATATATGTTTGTCACAGTGAACCACTCAGCATTGCCTCCTTTTAACATATTTGTCACAACTAATGAACCGTTCTCCCCTCTTTGGCTCTTCTCTTCAGCCTTGTTCCTGGAGAGTAGCAGCAATTTCTTATCACTGCAAAAAATTTTTTTTCCTAAACTCCCTCTATATCCCCTCACCCTTCCCAGCCTCTAGTAATCATTATTGTGTTCAGGATTTTTTAAGCTCCCATATATGAGGGAGAAATGCAGTATTTGTCTTTCTGTGTCTGACTCACTTCACTTACCATGATATCCCCAGGTTCCATCCATTTTGCTGCAAATTACAGGATTCATACTTTTTTTTATGGCTGAATGGTATTCCACTCTGTATTTATATCAGATTTCCTTATCCATTCACCTGATGATGAACCCCTTGGTTGGTTCCATCTCTTGGCTATTGTGAATATTGCTGCCATAAAAAGGGTGGAGCAAGTGTCTCGGATGCAATGATTGAATGAATGCTTTTTGAATAGATACCTGGGAGGGGTGCGGTTGCTGAATCATATGGCGATTCTATTTCTAGCTTTTCTAAGAAATCTCCCGACTGTTTTACATAGTGGTTGCATGACCTTAGCACCTGGCCTGACTTAGCACCTGTTGCAGCCATCTGGGGAGTGAACCAGCAGATGGAAGACCTTTCTCTCCATCTCTATCTCTGTAACTCTTTCAAGTAAATAAAAAATAAATCTTTACACACACACACAGGAGCCCTCATAAGAGAATAAAACCCCAAAGAACAGGCAACACCTAAAGGCTTTTATAGTAGGACAGAGAGAGCAGCTTAAACTATTTGAGGAGACCAAAGGAAAGGCAGGTTATTTAAAAACGAGGGCTAATCCAAGACTCTCACTGAATGGTGTTTCTTTTCCCCCAGGCATTTTTCACATGGGAGGTTTTCTCCTCTGTTCTCAGGAAGAAAAGGGAGACCAGAATCTCCCGGGTCTGCTGTTTGCCAAGTGTCTTTAGCTGGAAATGATCTTCAAGCCAAAGTGGCTTACGTCGGGGTAGGCGTGAAGGCTGTCTTTCCAGGATACCAGGGTCGGTGAAGGAAATCAGCCACAGACGGACAAATACTTCAAAATCTCACTGCCATGCAGGATCTAAAATAGTCACACTCACAGAGTCAGAGAGTAGCATCGTCACCGACTGGTGGGAGGGGAGTTGCTTATGCACGGTGAACAAGTTCTGGAGATTCCACTGTGCTTAACAACTCTGTCTTACATACGGAGAGAACCGTTACGAGGATTGGTCTTGGGGACGGTGCTGTGGCGCTCTGGGTTAAGGCACCATCTGCTGTGCTGGCATCCCGTACAACCGCAGGTTCGTGTCCCGGTTGCTCCTCTTCGAATCCAGCTGCCTGCTAATGGCCTGGGAAAAGCAGCAGAGGGTGGCCTGAGTGCTTGGGGTCCCCTATTTCATGACAGTAAGAGATGGCTTAACACTGACTCAAACATGAGCTAGAGAGACCTCAGGTGATGTAGTTTTGAGCTGAGATGGAATTTGGAAGCAGGATGATGAGACAGGACTCCAACATGGGCTAACATAAAAGGCTTTACTCAGGCATCACCGACTTTGCTTGAATGCACATGCAATTTCCAAAGATTTTTTAGCTGAATTTTACAACTCATTTCAGCTCATTTCCTCCCCTGAAGGCACTACCTCTTATCTCGTGGTGAATAGAGAGCCAAGTGGCCACCCACTAGACAGAGTCCAGTACAGTGGCCTTGGCGCACAGGGGTCTCCCAAGGCCCCTCAGAGACAGGAAGTAAATGATGTACAGCGCATTGTCTGCAAAGAGAATTATCTCAATTTTGCTACCGAGTCCCAGAGCTGGATCCCATCAAATAGAGAACCGCCGAGACCGAGGCATCCTGGGGCCTCAGATGCGGAGCTGAAGAGACAGCAGGCTAAGATGTGTTCTGTAGTCAGCAGCGGGCTCTGGAAACATCAGCTTGGGCTGTGACTGACAGTGTTGTGTGGCACCAGCGCTGCGGCATAGGGGTAAAGCCGCTGCCTGCAGTCTGGGATCCCATATGGGCACCAGTTCTAGTCCCGGCTACTCCTCTTCTGATCCAGCTCTCTGCTATGGCCTAGGAAGGCAGTGGAGGATGGCCCATGTCCTTGGGGCTCTGCACCCACATGAGAGACCCGGAAGAAGCTCCTGGCTCCTGGCTTCGGATCGGTGCAGCTCCAGCTGTTGCAGTCATCTGGGGAGTGAACCAGCAGATGAAGGACCTCTCTCTCTCTTTCTCTTTCTCTCTCTCTGCCTCTCCTTCTCTCTGTGTGATTCTGCTTTTCAAATAAATAAATATTAAAAAAAAAAAGTGTTGTGTGGCCGCCTCAAGCCATCGTGACAAAGCCTTTCAAACCCTCTTCAGCCACCTGCATAAATGGCCATACCCTATTTCTCACGGTCTTCCTTGACTTGAAGGTGAATGACTAGGAGGGCCATGCACTGTGGTTCTTTAAGGTGGCTGCTTTGTCTGGGCCTGAGTCCCTGGTACTCAGGTGGGCGCTGGGTTGTTGGTGTGGAAGTCGGATCATTCAGAATATTCTAGAAGCAAGTTTAGTCTCACATTAGGTAAACAGTCTCTTTTGCTTCTTAGATTCTGTTTCCAAATCCTTGGGAACAAAAAAAAAAAAAAAAAAAAAAAAGCAAGTTGTGAGTTTCCCATCAGTGTTTGGTACAGGATTAGGAGGCTGTCTCCCATGGCAAGCCAGTGGGATCCTGAGGTTGTCTGCTGCCACTTCCAGTTCATGTCTGTTTGTGAGCCTGAGCCACACCCTCTTTTGGATGCTCCACTCAGTCTCTGATCCACTCCTAGAATAAAGGTGATCTTCATAACGGGTGCTCGGGAGGTCTTTTAAAGCACAGATCTATGAAATAAGCATTCTGGCACCATTTACTGTACATTTGTAAATGGCTCAGATTCTAGTCCCTGCCCGTGATGCAGTACAAGAGTAAGACCTCTCATAAGAAGACCCCTGGAAGATACGCTCCAAAGGCTTGGCGAGAGTACAGGCCCCAGGATGCCTCGGTCTCGGCGGTTTGCTATTTGATGGGATCCGGCTCTGGGACTTTTCATGGTAGCAAAATTGAGATAATTCTCTTTGCACTCCATTCTCTCCCAAACACGCAATGGATGATTTAGAGAGGCCCCGATCACCTTGATGTCTGGTCTATACTCCCCTACCCTTTTTTTAAGATTTATTTATTTATTTGAAAGTCAAATAAACACACACACACACACACACAGAGAAAGAGAGAGAGAGAGAGAGAGAGAGAGAGAGAGAGAGAGATCTTCCATCGATGGTTCACTCCCCAGATGGCTGCAACAGCCGGAGCTGCACCGATCCAAAGCCAGGAGCTTCTGCTGGGTCTCCCATGTGGGTGCAGGGGCCCAAGGACTTGGGCCATCTTCTAATGTTTCCCAGGCCACAGCAGAGAGCTGGACCAGAAGAGGAGCAACTGGGACTAGAACCGGCACCTATATGGGATGCTGGCACTGCAGGTGGCAGCTTTACCTGCTATGCCACAGCACCGGCCTCTGCTCTATACTTTCATTCTTTTTTCCTACTTTCAATTTCTATACATTTCTCATTTTGTGAGCATTTTTAATATGCTGTTATCTTGTGAATAAATTATGTGTTCATGAGCGTCATCATTTATTTCTACTCCTTTCCCCTTTCCTGTGCCATCCTTTATCGCCTTTCTGTTATTTCCAGTCATTTGCCAAATCATAAGGACCTTTAGGAACCAACTACAGTTTATTATAACTAATACCTTCGACAACCAAAATCTTGGTAGCTGGAAGGATGTATCAGTATCTTCTGGATTGTAAGAATGAGGTCCACTGTAGTTCTAGTTCTCCGATTTCCTAGCCCCCCGCCCAGCCACCAGAAGGGTTCTGAGCTCTTCCTTCACGGAAACTTGTGTTCTGCTTGTCCTTGAGGAGGTCTACAGAAGCCCCACGGAAGTGCTCACCGAATGCCAGGCTTTGTGGTGGGCATGCAGAGAGAATCTGCGCCACTCCCCAGTAACTGATCTAGGGGAAGCTAGACAAGTTCAGAGAAAGCTCCCACAAGCCAGTGTCACACCAAGAACAAGCAATACAGACTGAAGTGAGATGTTCCCTCCTCCACACCCCCAAGCATTAGGAACCAGCTCCTCCTCTAAAACACTCTCATTCTTTCTTCCCACCCTACCATCTCACAGGTCATTCTACACCTGATGAAGCATGGACAACGACCCTGGGGCCTACTGTCCGCAGGTGCACAAGCAGGTAGTATGTCTCACACACTCCTCACATGGGGCAGAAAATGGAGTTAAATATCTCGATCCTTCCTTGCCTGGTGTGTAGAAGTTATGTCCCCAGATAGCTGGTACAGTTCAAAAACCGAAGTCTCGGGGCCAGAGCCGTGGTGCACTAGGTTAATCCTCCACCTGCGGTGCTGGTGTACGATATGGGCGCTGGTTCTAGTCCTGGTTGCTCCTCTTCCAGTCCAGCTCTCTGCTGTGGCCTGGGAGGGCAGTGGAGGATGGCCCAAGTGCTTGGGCCCCTGCAGCCGCATGGGAGACCAGGAGAAGCACCTGGCTCCTGGCTTCAGATTGGCGCAGCTCAGGCTGTTGCGGCCATTTAGGGAGTGAACCAACGGAAGGAAGACCTTTCTCTCTGTCTCTCACTATCTGTAACTCTGTCAAATAAATTTTAAAAATCTTTAAACAAAAAGTCTCTGAAGCAGTGACAAAAGCTTGCTGTCCACTGTGAACACCAGTTCAAAATGGGGCTCAACTGACCACAGTGAAGAGACCAATACAAACCAACTCTACCTGGGAAAGTTTGAGTTTCAGTTTAGTGCTGGGGAAGGAGTGAAGTTGGGAGTGGGTTTGGGGTGCGGAGTTGGAGCATCACTAGACATTCCAAACAAGCCAGGGTGAGCGGGTCATGTCAACTATCTACAGATGCCAGCACAGAGTGACAAGGCCACCTTCGCACAAGGACCAATTCCAATCACCTGCTAACGTATCAGACAAGTTTTGCTCAGTTATTTTGTTTATAGAATTAGCCTTAATGACTACAAAAAGAACACGAAGAGGTAGCAACAGAATCGACAAGGCTTGAGCACCATGTGCCCGTCTCAGGGAAGGAGAGCTGCCACCAGCTGAAGTCCTTAGTCTGAAGAGAGGTAACTCAGGCCTGGCAGGGGCCCAGGCATGACCTTCTGGAATACGGTAGAAAATCAAATGTTAACATGTCAGTCGGGATTGTAAGTCCTACTTGGAAGGCGTAGTCACAGCAGATGTGGCTGTTAGGGAATGACCCTCTTCTCCAGGAACGCCCCTCCAAAGACTCAAGCTTTGCTTCTGTCCAGGCAGACAGACCACCCCAACCCCGGTATGCTGAGATGTCCCAGAGGAGTCATAAGTCAGAGCGATAATGGACCAGCCATCCACGCGACTACTGATTATGTTGCAAGAACTCTCGTCTTGCATTAGAGGCTGTGGAGGATGTAGAATACAACATCGCCATGGAAAATTCTACATGCATACACAAAAGCGCTCGAATGTGCATGGACATGCGTGCACTCACTCGCGCGAGCCTGATCTCTCGGTTACCTTGTGTATCTGACCAGTCATGGCGGTGGGGGCTGCCAGCTGAGAAACCGGGGCCTGTGAGGAAGCCTCCCTTCCTTGCAATATTCTGTTTATGCTGATGGAGCCAGGTGGTTCTCACGTCACGTTTCATACACACAAAGCACTGGCCCCCAGTGAGCGTGGCGTAGGCCTAGGACAGCTGAGGCTAGGGCATTCTCATACCAAGCCACTCAGGCTAAACCTGATGGGCCATGTGCAGACTGGAGTTCCATTGCTTTTTATGTTTATAAACATTTGCCTTTTTATGGTTATTAGACTGAAGGTCGGTTAGCCTGCTTTCCAAACAACAAGACTGTAAGAATTCTCAAAGCTTGGGTGAAAGACAAAGCTTTTGCTTTGTCAAATAAAATAAAATAAAATAAAAATAAAATAAAGAGAATTCGGGCTGCAATAGTCAAACAGCACGACTTCCTGCCATGCTGAGGTTTCCTGGGATAGCGCTAACATACAGAGTTTGCACACAGGACTCATGTCTGCCGTCTGTCCCAAAAAAAGAGTGACCAATAATCTGTACACTTGCAGCAAAATGTGAACAAATATATTTAGATATATTTAAAAGAATTAAAAAAACATTTCACAAAACATTCGTTGCCATAGGAATTATTTTTAGCAATAAATGCCCACATCAAAATTTAAACATTGTCCAAAGTATGATCATCTGTACTAAGTTATGCCACAAATCATGTAAACAGAGTCAGGTACATTTCCCTGTAGGAGTCGCTTCCAACCAGGACTGAAGCTGTCCCAGGCCTTTTGTTTTTGTTTTTGTTTTTTTGTTTTTTGTTTTCCAGGGTACCAATTAAGAAACTGCTATTTTCAGAGCAACAAAAATAAAAGCTTTTATTTGTTCATTTGAATATAAAACAGGCGTTATCACAGATGTACAAAGCGTACTGGTGGTTTAACATACAAGAAGGTTGCTGTCCTTTGCACATAAAAATTTTGTTTGAAACTGTGATTGGTTGAGCGTCTGAGTTTCTCTAACCAGTCACCACACTCTGAAATAACGCTGCTAACATTCAACTGATAACAGGGACGGTTTCCCTCGGGTAAAGTGTCAAGCAGGGTTAAATATAGATATAATAAACAAGCACCATGAAAAACCTGCTCCTGTTTGATTAGGTCTGTGTTTCAATGTTCACTGTTGTACCCTCTGTTCCTGCAAGTTGATTACACGGTTTTGTCTGACTTCAAAAAGCACAAGGTCACAAGACAAACAGTTTTTACATTCTCATGAGTGATTTATCTACAGTACAATTGCTAATACAGAACGATCCCTCTTTATTGCTGAAACTGGTGGTACGTCAGTGTCTCCTTTCCTTTTTCTTGCACAACTACGCTTCGATCCCAGCCCACCAACTCTTTGGAGCCTAAACTCTACCATCAGAGATGACAGGACGCAGGAGACGGAGCTCACACCTGCACTGCAGCGCCCACCCCCCCACCCCGCCTTGAATGTCAAGTTGATACGGTGAGAGTTAAAAGTTGTGTTGGAAGTGTCATCTGAATTTGTCTTGCTTCCGGATGTCCACTGGACCTCCCCAGCTGCCCTGCACTGCGACTGTGTCTCATCCTCGGGACCTTCTCTGAAGCCCCCTTGCCCTTAAGCAACGTAGGTGTGTGCACCAAAGTGCCCTCTGTTCCTGTGTGTTACTGTGGTGCTCTCTGCCCTCAGGAAGCAGGAGACTGTAGGAATGTGTGGCTGTGGCGTGTAGAGAAATACACACGAGTAATGGAGTCCAACAACAGTGTAAGATCAAATGCTTTGTAGAGATGGGAGGATGCACCATAGGCAGACAAATTTAGAAATCTAAAAACATGTGTCACCTAAAATCTTTTTGCAACAATCAGCCTCGGATCTCAGAAGTCAAACTTAATTCTCTTTTAGCAAAGGGCTTACTGCTGGCTGGTAACCAAGGCAGACAAAGATATTGCCTGCAAGGAAAAAATAATAATAATAATAAAAACCCCACAGTCTTGGTGGTGCAGATCTAGTACTGAGAGGCACTGCAGGATCATATTGGGGCAGTACTGACGTGATTCCTCTTGGATTGCTGACACCTGCTTCTTGGGTGGCTCCAGACAGGCCAGCTCACGGCAACACACAGACGTGCTTGGCAAACCAAAAGGCGTGTGAGGCGGCTGTAGCACAGCCCGCAGGTGAGCAAATGACTCTGCTGGGGGGCCTCGCGCCTCGGCTGGGCGTCTGCTGGGAATCCCCATGGGCGGGGTTTTTGCTCATGGCCACGCTAGGAAACCCCAAAGACCAAGAGTTCCCCCAGAGTAAGTTGGGTGTAAAGACAAGGGGACACCACTTAGGGGAGTCTTGTCCCTTCAAGTCCTACTGGACATGGTGTCCACTCTGCACGGGGGGCCGATGGAGGGCAACTGGTGCCACCCAGCACAAACGACCACAGAGGATCATGGCTCTTCCCACCAAGGACCCCAGAGAGATGACACTAACAAAAAGGCTGAAATTCAACAAATTCTCGCAGCTAACTAAACACTGCTATTTCTGCCAACCTAAAGCCCCCCTCAGTGTTGTCAGCACATGCTGGAACAAACGCATTCAACTGTTGTCCCCACCAAAGGAAAAAAAAAATAGTGCACATTTCGCTTTAAACTCCTTCGCCATCTTTGCGATGGCAATAACTTCACTTGCTGGCCTCTGGTTCTAGAAGAAACGTTGAGACGGGGCTCCCTGGCGATCCGGGATTGCTCGCAACAGCAAAGTGTATGTGAGTACAGTGGAGGACGCACCATGCAAGTGACAAGCTCTGCATTTAAACTTTAAAATCTCCTTTTTCATTAGTGAATTTATATTTCATATATATATATTTGTTGTGATACTATCCACGCAAGATAATACAACACTTTTTTTATATTAGCAAACATTACAAGACTTTAATATTCTTGAATGTTTTTCTCTTTTATACTTCTAAAGAGATCAAAATAAATTAAACATTTTGTACATAATTACATATTGAGGAAGTTAACTTATTTTATCTTTTTAGTTTAGTACAAAGATATTTGCAAGATAATTGCCGAAATACACCTTATTTATAATTTCTTCTCATTCTATGCTAACCTCAAAGGCCGTATATTAGGCTTTGTTTCTTCAGCACATTTCTGACAAAGAAAGCTGCTAAAATCTAATTGGAAGGTGCTATTTGGAAGGTTTTCTCGTACCTCAATAAACTTTCCTAAAAGGATGAGTTCTAGCAATGGCTTAAATTAGTAACAGATCCATGTCATTAAGATTTCATGACACATTAAAACAGAGAAAACAATTTTTTTTTGTCACACTACATAAATTGTTTAAAAGAACCCATCAGGAGGGCAGAATATTTTTTTTAATTGCTATTTCGGCTTAACAAAATACCACATTTACGAAGAAAGCACTTATTATCCAATAGTTAAAAAAAAAAAGAAAAGAAAGTTTTTGAAATGAGCTTTTCAACAAACTGAAGGCAGTATAATCCAAAGTCCTTCTGAGCGAATTCAGTGGTCAATTCACATTTCATCTCCATGCCAATCGCGACTGCTGTGAGAAGTCGTCCTCGTCCCCTTCCCGTCCCGCCGCGCGAGGCTCCCTTCGGGCGAAACGTGGCCCTCGCGGGGCTGCGCGTTCCGCTGGACACCGAGCAGACGGTTCCCGCCTCCAGAAAGGTCCACGGAAGCCAGAGACGCGAGGCTACATGTTGTAGGCCACGTAGATGGGGTCCAGCTGGTCGGCCAGGAAGCCGTCCCGCAGGTGCATGCGCTGCTTCTCCCCCCGTGAGTTGATGGGGATGACCCCGATGTCCACCACCACCACCACGCCCACGATCAGGTAGTGCTCCTCCAGGACCACGTTGGTCACCAAGGGAACCAGGTCCAAGGCCTCCTGTTCTGACCCGTCCAGCTCAACCACCACCACCAGCAAATTTGTCCAGGTGAACACGGCACTGCAAGAGAAGAGAGGACGAGTGTGGCACCTGCTGAGAGGGGTGTCTGTGGTGCGGCTCCAGCCTCCTGGAGGCAGTGGGAGGCCCCACATCCCTGGTCACAGCTCCACTGAGCGCGCCGTGCACGGCCTCTACCCTCAGAGCACCCTGCGCCGGCAACTCCCTGCTCAGGGTGTGCGTGCGGCGGCTGCAGGTGCTGCTAGCCCGCCCCTTCCCTCATCTGTGGCCCTGCCTGCCGGTGGCACAGGTGCTGAGTGTGCTGAGGGGACAATGGTGGCACAGGGCCAGGCCGTACGGGCTCGTCCTGCTGTGCCAGGCCGGGCCTGTGTCTGTGCTGGGGTGGGCAAAGGGGGAATGTGAGGAGAAGCGCCCGGGTCCACACTCTCAGCCAAGCCGAGTAAGGCGTTCACACACGAGCCCACACGGAAGCAGCCGGGAGGGCAAGGCTGTGACCCAGCGATGGTCAGCCCACACGGACGGGCGATTCACCCACAGGGGTTTCACCTGACGTCTTGTGTTGCACAGCGGGAAGAGCACTTCAGTCTGCTCAGTTGGTGGAAGCATCAACCCAGTGCGTTACCTTTAAGAATGTGTGAACTTTCTAATGCTGCCTTGCAGAACTGGGCGGTGAAGGCTCCCGACAGCTCGGAGACCCCCGTGCCCGCAGGACGCAGCTTGCTTGTTTTTAAGTGAACAAACACATCTAAAGCTTTGATGGCTTTGAGTCACTTTTTGCATTTTTTTTTTCTTGTAAGAAACATAAAAGGCACTGAGTGGGTATGAAGAAGCCCTGAACCTGCCACACTTCAGCCGCCAGACCGATGCTGCCAGAGATGAAGGCCAAGTCCCAGCTTCCAGGAGGGTCCAGGACGGCCTCTCCCCAGGTCCCTCCGTGGTAGGGAGCACGTGTGGGCACTCAGTCATTCTCTACTCGGGGTTAATTCTCGCGGTTCTTCCTTTGAAATCATCTCTAGCGAGGCCTGGCTGCCTCTCCTCCCATGTCACAGCTCGTGGCTCACACAGGTCCCGAGCTGACAGTCACAAAACAATTTCCGTGCCTACAATGCACGGGGAGTGAACTTTTTTCCCCATTGCATGCTTTTAGAAATTAAAAACGTGGAGAGGACAACTGGGCTTCCTGGGACATGCTAAGAGGAGTTTTTCCAGCAATGAAAGTTGACCATTTCCAAGTGGTGCATGACACACTGGTTGCATGTGGGAGCGCTTGCTGCTGTTAACCCCAGACACCAGGTTCACCGTCAAAGGCTCCATCGCACCTCACTGCCCATCTTACCCAAGCTCTCTTCTCCGCTGGGCCGTGCGGCTGCTCCTCCCAAGGCCTCAGACACTCTACTCCTGACTCGCGTACAGCACCCATGGCCAGGCCACACCACCCATGGCCAGGCCACACCACTTACCATTCTGTGACGCTCTTGTGGGCCCTGATGACCGAGGTCTCGATGTCTATGGGGTGATACCTCATCCCCCGCAGCTCCATGGCTTCATCCAGTGCCCCTACCACATACAGGGCATCGTGGCGCTCTGTTTGGGAACAAAAATGTGGGTGAGCTTCACAGCAATGCGCGTCGGGTCTTTTTTTTTTTTTTTCTTTTTAAAAAGATCTATTTATCTGAAAGGCAGAGAGTGAGCGCCTGAGAGAGAGGCAGCTTCCTTTCACTAGTTTCTTCCCCAAATGGCTGCCACAGCCAAGAGCAAGAAACTCTATCTGGATCACCCAGGTGGGTGGCAAGAACTCCAGTCCTTGGGGCCAGGTGCGTTAGTAGGGAACTTGATTGGTGGAGCACCCAGGACTCAAACTACAGCACACTGCACTGTTGGTGGCAGCCTGAGCCTCTCCGTGATGAACACTGGTCCCATCTTCCTTTTTTAAAATGATTCAAAAAAACGGGGTCACTGTTTCCCGTTTCTCGGGGTTGCTCGGCAGAGGGAGGGCTGCTGCAGGCAGGGGTGTTCATGAGAAGGCCATCTCCCCAGAGGCTGGTGGTCAAGACATCCCCTCCGTCACTTGCCCTGTCCTGTCCCTGAATCTGCACATCTGGGAGAAGTCGATCCTTTCTTGCACAGACAGCTGTGCGCTGTCAAATCCGTGATCGTGTATTAATCACGTGCAGCTAAGGGGCTCAGTACCTGGTGAGGACCTGGCAGCCACTGTGGACCAGCACACACTTGCCAAAGCCTCAAGGGCTCGGTCCACTCAAAGTCACATGGGACTCGGTATAGCGAAGTTACACCCAGATCTCTCTGCATTTTACCTTCCTTTTAACCTCGCCTGCTTTGAGTCTGCACGCAGCAAGCATACAGGCGTCCTCCTGGCTCTGGCTATCTCAGAGCTCAGACTGTGTCCGCGGCTCTGTCTCTCCGTTCCCTCTTGGTGGGGGCCATCAGCCAGAACTCACCTCCGTTTGCATCTGTGAGCTCAGTTCTCCGCAGGAATCCCAAGTAGCCTGTTCGTGCCCAGATGGTCTGTGTGTCTCCAAAACTTAATCGTGAGTTGAAATGATCCGACTGGAGGGATTCGTCTCCATAAATAGTAAAATAACCACTGGCATTGTGGGCGCTGTGAACCCAAATCTGCAAAGGAGCAAAATATGGCAGTGAGCGAGCTCACTTGAGATCATCTCCAGGGCAGTGAGGCTAAAATCGCTCGTCTAATTCATCAGCTGCACGCGGTGATGTTAAAAGTTCCCTTGGACTGAACACACAAGATGGCGCTAATCTTACCCAGGTCTCTGGGGAAACACACAGACACCCAGAGTTTACTGAAATGAAGGCACTATACCAAGCTTATGGCCAAGCCATCCATCTGTTGGAAATTTGAATAAAGCAGATTAAGATTTAAAAATAGCTTCTAAAAACAAACACATCCATGAACCAAGTTGCAATAGTTTCCTTGTACTTTTCCCAAATGTTTTTGAAGAGTAATTGGGAAAACATGACAAAAGGATTTTGAGATTGCTTTCCCGGAACCCTTTTAACCAGTCAGTGTATGTCTGGAAGCCAATGGGAATAAAACAACACAAAGCAATGGGAGATGGGTATGGAACATCAGAAAATGGGAAATAAAAATGGCTGAAGGCCCGACATTTGGGGAGATGGGTAAGCAATGACGAGGTTGACCCAAAGCGATGACCATGGAGATCATACGGAACCATGGAGACAACTAATGGAAATGGTTAAGGCAATAAAATTCCGAAGACTTCATGCAGTTGTGTCTGCACGAAGATCAAGGGCGGGATCTCTGAGACTCTGGAGAGCTTACAGTAATCTGGGACTGGCTGTTGTCATCCTTTTATGCGTGTTTACAGTGCAAAATGCTCAAGTTCTTTCGAGTCAGAAACTCTGCCTTGTCTACCACTGAAACCCTTGTCCCCCTCCCCCAAGCAGAGTCTGGCACACAGCAGGCACTTAATAAAGACCTGCTGAAAAACAAAAGAGTAAAACAAAGATTGAAGGTATATCATCAAAGGAGGGGAAGGATTACTGGGCTCTATTTCCCCACATAAACGTTGTCCTTGTGGAGACAATGGAATGCTTTTCAAGCTTAAAAATATCAGGAAATGCTGACACATCTGACATCAAGGACATGATGTGCTAAGTGAACCAAGTACAGGGACAGATACTGCATGATTTCACTTAGAGGTGGAATCCACAAAGTTATCTCATAGAAGCCAGAGTACAATGGCTGCAGGAGCTGGTGAAGAGAGAGGGAGCAGGGAAAATGTTACTCAAAGGGTACAAACCTTCTGTTATAAGACGAATACGTTCTGGGATGTAATGCATAACATGCTGACTGTAGTTGTTAACCTGAAATTTCCTAAGAGAGTACGTCTTAAGATGTTCTCACCACACACACAACACACTTAATTATGAGGTGATGGGTATGTGACCTAACTTGATTTTGGTAAATCACTCCACAATATATACTTCCACAAAAGCATCACATCGTACGTCTTGATTTATATAACTTTGGTTAGTTATACCGCAATAAAGTTAGGGAAAGGTGTATTCCCAACAAAAATATGAACTTGCGAATTTCACTAGTTTTGGTGGCCCTCAGAGGGACCAGGGATCTGATATCAGCCCTCCCTGGGCCCTAGACTGAGCTGCTCAGAACCAGCACCAAGGGTAGTAGTTGTAGGGGTCATCTCCAGGTGCCCCAAGAAGCAGCATCTACATTCCAGTTTCATTTCTAGAAGGTTCTCTCAAATAGGAGCAGAGTAGAGCAGCATCAGGTCAGTTATGATCTTCACATGATTGAGGCATTCAGAGGGAGGGGCAAAAACCAGCTCTGGCTGGGCCGGGGGGGTTCCATCCGGTGCACATGGTGGGTTTGCGCTTAGGTGGGATAATAGGAGTGAAGGTAAAAGTGTTTGTACCAGACAAGGAGAATGCGACTCAAGCTGTAGCCTTTTCTGATACCCTCTGCTTCCTCAGTGGAAGAAGCAGGTGAAGAATAGAGTGAGGAGAAAGGAAGACAGGCAAGAAATTTGATGCAGGGCTGCCCAGCGGCAAAGAGGCCCAAGATCAGTGGATAAGAATTCAGACTTAGGAGGAGGCTGGCATTGTGCCATAACAGGTAAGGCCGCCCGCGACACTGGTGACCCATGTGGGTGCTAGTTCAAGACCTGGCTGCTCCACATCCGATCCAGCTCCTTGCCAATGGCCTGGGCAAAGCAGAAGATGGCCCAAGTCCTAGGGCACCTGTCAGCCATGTGGGAGACATGGATGAAGCTCCGGGCTCCTGGCTTCAGATTGGCTCAGCTCTGGCTATTGCGGCCATCTGGGGAGTGAACCAGCAGATGGAAGACCTCTCTCTCTGTCTTTCCCTCTCTGTAAGTCTACCTCTCAAATAAATAAATAAAATCTTTAAAAATAAAAGAAAGAAAAAGAATTCAGACCTAGGTGGGGCACTGCAGGAAGGTGTTTTTCTCCAGCCCCATCCTGCCTGCAGAGCTCTGGGGCAAAGTGGGAGGAGCTAAAATCCACCCAAGGTGGGGCTGCATCGCAGACACAATGAAGCAAAAGTGGAGGGCAGTATCCTCTGCCTTCCCATCTGAAATAAATAAGTAACTGTCCTTTGTCTTTTCTGCTTGTTACCATTTACTGATGTTGCTACAATTCTAACTACAGCTGTGATTCCCTTTGTAGGTTTCTCTGTCATTTCCTAGTGATTTCAAAGTAAGAAGGCAAGCAGGAGGAAAACAAATTTGAGAGCTATGAAGTCAGGGTAAGCAGTCTGTATACCCCTACATTTTCTCTTTTCTGAATTTTTTGAAGATAATCTATCATATTTCCTTTCACGGAGGCATTTAACCAATCAAGCTTATCTTGACTTATCTCCCAACCAACCATGGTTTACGCAACTTAAACTGAGTGCTGTGCTGAGGATCTATGTATGTGGAGAATGCTTGGTCTTGGAGGTCGCGTCATACAGAGACCACTCTGTAACTCACCTCTCCGAGGTGTGAGTCCCCCAGTGGTCCTTTTGTTTCCGGATTGGCAATTATGATCCGAACCCCTGGAAGTATCTATTTGGGGGAGGAGAAAACCTTTGTTATTGGAAAGAAAAATAGGGAGACATCACTCACAAATCAACCTCAACCTTGTCTTTATGCCATGCTCCTATTTCCTTTCGAAAGGTGCGACATTAAATCAAAATTACATACCTGAGAATTGTGTATCATTCTAAAATTACTGCTACCAATTTCATTTTCATCATAATTATTACCACAGTAATATATCATACGTTAAAGTGACCTTAAAGTTAAGAATTTTAATTGTCAATCATACTCCAATAATGCTGGGGAAAAAATCTGCTAAAAGTCACTAACAAATAATTTTGTTCAAACACTTGATAGACGATATAACACGTGACACAGGCTGACACTTGCCAAAAAGATCTTCCTGTTATTTCAATGAATTCTTATTTACTCTAAGTGTGAACATACCTCCCAGCACAGCACGACACGTGGGCACAAGTGAAGGGTGATGCTTACAGTGACTGCACTAAGGATGTCACAGAATGAAGCCTGCAGCAGTGAGGGGAGATGCAAAGATAACCCACAATGCTTCTGGCAAACTGATTTAGCAGGAAGCTGCTTTTGTGGTGACCAGGAGTAAAAGGCTGTGTGTCAACTGCTGGCATGGTAGTGTGGCCTCTGCTTGGAACAGCTGTACTCTCCATTGGATTTTCAACAGAAACTGTATTTCAACCCAAACTTTTTTCCTGCAGGTAAACATCTTCTATTACAATGGCTATCAATATTAAGCATTTCCTTCTTAATGGAAATGTTCCCATCCCACTGGGATCACATGTGGCAAAGAGTCAAAAGTGCATGTTCAAAATCTTGCGTGCAGTCTGTGTCTGTCACACTCCTATGGCTGGGATTAGGAAAACGCCTGGTGGTGAAAACACCAGATTTCTTGCAACAGTGATGCTGTGCCTCAAGTTGGAAGTGTGGTTTCTGCAGCTGACTAGCAGCCGCCAGATGGCGCCAGGCTGGGTGGGGAGCACCTTGCTGCTGTGAGAACCAACCCGAGGAAGAACTCCAACCTGCGTGCATGTAGGCACAGGTAACGAAAGGCCCAGAAGGAACACAAGATGCTTTCAGAGTCAGGTCAAGTAGAGAAGGGACCTGACAGTGAAGGCCCAGGAGGAAACAGCACAGGGCTTTATTTTAAATATGTTTCTTATCCTCCAGTTCTATTAAAAATAAACAAATGAATAAATAAAAAACTCCTGTAGCACAAACTTCTAGCTGTCCACTGATAACTGATCATTGCCTACTTCTATAGTAACAGGTCCCATGATTTTTAGCTAGGACCATGGAGTTCAGAATCAATGTAATAGGTTCCGAATCTCCCTTTAGCTAGGTGTGACCATATGACTACATACTGGTCAGTGGTATTTAAGTGTGAGACAGCCTCTGTGGCTGGAGGGCTTTGTCTCCCTCCTCTGTCTCGGTTTCTCCTCCTGCTGACTGGAATGTGACAATGATGGCTGGGGCTGGGGTAGCCATCTTGGCCCCTGTGGTATGTGGGAAAGGAGGCCAATAAGAGCAGAGCAAGACAGAGGGCACAGCCCTGGTGGTTTTACAGGGTAACACATGCCTCTTTCATGATTTCACATGAGAAATGAAACATCTAAATTTTTTAGAACATAATTACTCTGTGTTTCTGCACTTATGGTCAAACTTAGTTCTGATGTATTATCTTTGAAATACTTTTTGGGAACAAAAATATTCTGCAAAATACATTTCTCAAACTTTCAAAGTCCATACACTGCAAACTCCTGCAGTAGTGCGTCTTCCTACTTTCAGTACTTACTTTCCCCGATTCCATCAAGGGCAAGCTATGAGGCGATCCTCGTTCTACCAAACGGACTCTGCAAACAGAAACAGAGACATGAGTGATGGCGGTTCCCCTGTGCTCGCTTCTGTCCTATTCAGCACGTGGCCACGTGCTTGGCAAGCTGCCAGGGAATGGTGCCTGCTGGCCAGCAGCAAAGGAGGAAGTCAGAGACAGCATGGTAAAGGTGGTACAGTGCCTTTACTGCGGGGAGAACCCATCAACACAGGCCCCAGAGGAAGGAGATGAAGTCGCCTTTGCCGAATCTATAAATCAACTGGAAAAACAATTCTGCCTTTCAAGTAACCACGATGCAACCTAGTATTTGCCAAAAAGGAGGGAGAAATAAAAAGATTAAATGATATCCTTAAAAGAGCTGCTAACTGCCTACAGTGGAGACGTTTGGTCCTGAAGAACCCCCAGTTCTGCTTACATATGGGACAAACGCACACTTGGGAGGGCAGAGCCCAAGTGTGCACCGCCCAGAACTGACATATCCACCTGAGTGTGCCTGAGCCAAGCCCACAGAGCACTGGCCAGTTCCCACAGCAAACCTGCCATTCAGAAGAGAAACTGTTCTTAACCTAAAAAAATACTCAGTGGTCCTTTTTTTTTTTCTTCTAATTTTACTTATTGGGAAGAGTTACAGAGAGAAGAGAGACAGACAAGAGATATTCCATCTGCTGGTTCACTCCCCAGATGGCAGCAGTGGCCAGGACTGGGCCAGGCCGAAGCCAGGAGCCAGGAGCTTCTTCCGAGTCTCCCACATGGCTGGAAGGGGCCCATGGACTTGGGCCATCTGCCGCTGCTTCCCCAGGAGCAGGTAATTTAATTTGTTTGCTTAAAGATTTATTTATTTATTTGAACAAGTTACACATAGAGAGAAGGAAAGGCAGAGAGAGCCAGAGAGAGGTCTTCCATCTGCTGGTTCACTCTCCAACTGGCTGCAATGGCTGGAACTGCACTGATCTGAAACCAGGAGCCAGGAGCTTCTTCCAGGTCTCCCACGCAGGTGCAGGGGCCCAAGGACTTGAGCCATCTTCTGATGCTATATTCCAGGCCACAGCAGAGAGCTGGATGAGAAGTGGAGCAGCCAGGACTCGAACCAGCACCCATATGGGATGCCAGCACTGAAGGTGGCAGCTTTACCCACTATGCCACAGCATGGGCCCCAGCACATAATTTAATTGTAAGAACTGCTGGTCATAGGCAGAAATGGCTATATCAGTCCTTCCCAGGGGTACTGTTCTTAATATTCTTTTGTCTTCATGGCTGCTTTTCATTTCTCCCATGTAATTAGAGAACTATGATGTTGTTCATTAATCTAAAGGGCAATTTTTACTTTTTTCAAAGATTCATTTATTTGAGAGAGAAGAGAAAGAGAGAGAGATCTTCAAACTGCTGGTTAACCCCCCTCCCTCCCAATGGCCACAACAGTTGAGGCTAGGCCAGGCTGAAGCCAGGAGCCAGGAACCTCATTCTGGGCTCCCACACGGGTGTCAGGGGCCCAGGAAGTTGGGTCATCGTCTGCTGCCTTCCCAGGAGCATTAGCAGGAAGTTGAATTGGAAGAAGAGTAGCCTGGATTTGAACTGGGGTTCAATGCTGGCCTCAAGGCTATTTTTTTTTAAAGATTTATTTAGTTATTTGAAAATAAGAGTTACGCAGAGAGAGGAGAGGTAGAGAGAGGTCTTCCATCTGATGGATCACTCCCCAGTTGGCTGCATTGGCCGGAGCTGCACCAATCCAAAGCCAGGAGCCAGGAGCTTCTTCCGGGTTTCCTACACAGTTGCAGGAGCCCAAGGACTTGGGCCATCCTCCACCGCTTTCCCAGGCCACATAAGAGAGCTGGATGGGAAGTGGAGCAGCAGGGACTTGAACCAGCACACATATGGGATGTTGGCACTTCAGGCCAGGGCATTAACCCACTGGGCTACAGCACCAGCCCCTCAAGGCTATTTTTATTTAAGGAAAATAAAGTGAAAGAGGAGCTGCTCCAATGCCTGAAGACTACAGAACACAGAATGGGCCTGCGTCACACCTGGAACAAATGATCTGGAAGCAGCAGCTCCGGGGGCATGGGTCAATGTCCTTCAAAAGAAGTTACTAGGGGGCTGGTTCGAGTCCCGGCTGCTCCTCTTTGAACCAGCTCTCTGCTATGGCCTGGGAAAGCAGTAGAAAATGGCCCAATTTCTTTAAAAAAATGAATTTACTGCGGGGGCCAGCGCTGTGGTGCAGTGGGTAAAGCTGCTGACTGCAGTGCCAGCATCCCATATGGACACCCAATCGAGTCCTGGCTGCTCCATTTCCTATCTAGCTCTCTGCTATAGCCTGGGAGAACATCAGAGGATGGCCCAAGTCCTTGGGCCCTTGCACTTGCATGGGAGAGCCAGAAGAAACTCCAGGCTCTTGGCTTTGGATCAGCGCAGCTCTGGCCATTGCAGCCAATTGGGGAGTGAACCAGCAAATGGAAGACCTCTCTCTCTCTCTCTGCCTCTCCTCTCTCTGTATAACTCTTTCAAATAAATAATAAAAATAAATCTTTTTTTTTGACAGGCAGAGTGGACAGTGAGAGAGAGAGACAGAGAGAAAGGTCTTCTTTTGCCGTTGGTTCACCCTCCAATGGCTGCCGTGGACGGCGTGCTGTGGCCGGAGCACTGCACTGATCCGATGGCAGGAGCCAGGTACTAGGTGCTTTTTCCTGGTCTCCCATGGGGTGCAGGGCCCAAGCACTTGGGCCATCCTCCACTGCACTCCGGGCCACAGCAGAGGGCTGGCCTGGAAGAGGGGCAACCGGGACAGAATCCGGCGCCCCAACCGGGACTAGAACCCGGTATGCCGGCACCACAAGGCGGAGGATTAGCCTGTTGAGCCACGGCGCTGGCCAAAAATAAATCTTAAAAAAAAGAAGTTACTGCCTACACTGATACAGGTTTATGAAAATCTAAAGATCCTTTAGGGCCAAGGTGGCATCATGCTAGTTTAAGTTGTGTTACTATGAAAATTTACCTTTAGAATGCTACTTAGAATCGGTGATGAGACACAAGTATGCTCTTCTCATGGAAAGTCATCAAGGGGTGGCACACATTCAGAAACTGTCACTTTTACTTGTATTTCATTGAAAGGAAGAGAGAAGCAGAACAGAGAGAGAGAGAGAGCGCTCCATCACCTGCTGGTTCACTCCCCACATGCCCTCAACAGCCAGGGCTGGGCCAAGTTGAAGCCAGGAGCCAGGAACTCAATCTGTGTCTCTCCCATGAAGAAGGCAGGGAGTCAACTACTTGACCAATCGCCTGCTGCCTCCCAGGGTACACACCAGCAGGAAGCTGGAGCGGAGAACAGAGCCAGGAATCAAACCCACACACTCCAAAATGGGATGCAGACATTCCAAGCGTGGTTCAACCCCAGAAGCTGGCACCTTTCAATAGGTAAGATTCCCTAGCAGGGAATGTCTATATATTGTTTTTTTTAAATTAATTTATTTTTTGACAGGCAGAGTGGACAGTGAGAGAGAGAGACAGAGAGAGAGAAAGGTCTTCCTTTGTCGTTGGTTCACCCTCCAATGGCCGCCATGGCTGGTGCGCTGGGGCCGGCGTACCGCACTGATCCGATGGCAGGAGCCAGGTGCTTCTCCTGGTTTCCCAAGGGGTGCAGGGCCCAAGCACTTGGGCCATCCTCCACTGCACTCCCTGGCCACAGCAGAGAGCTGGCCTGGAAGAGGGGCAACCGGGACAGAATATGGTACCCCGACCGGGACTAGAACCGGGTATGCTGGCGCTGCAAGGTGGAGGATTAGCCTATTGAGCCATGGCGCAGGCCAATGTCTATATATTGTAATGATGGCTATTCTACTTAGCTGAGCTGGGAGGCTCAGGCTTTCACCAGGATTTCACCAGTCACATAAAATGAATCAGCCTGGATCCAATGGCTGCCTGGTTAACATGGATTCCAGAAACTGGTAGTTTGCCATAGAGGGAGAAAGCATAAGCCTGAAGCCAAACAGGTGGGGAGAATTATGAGTGGGTTAAGGAGCAGGGGAGTAGAAGAGGGGAATCTTAAGAAGAGGGAGGCAGAGGGGAAAGAATGAGAGAGGGTCGGGACTGCCTGGTCTCAGCACCCTGGGGCCCTGAGTCCTGTGAAGTCCAGATGTTCAGGCCCAGGGGCAAATCTGTTCGCCACAACCCAGGCTGTTTTAGGCGCCTCTTCTCCATTCTACTGTCACTCCACAGTCAACTTCTATTCCCCATCATGAGTGGCCTCTGTGGGACATGGAGCCGGATGCATCTGGCAGCTGAACCGTTACTGAGCCGGCTTCAAACAACCTGTGGTCATTTATGAAGCTAGGGTAATTGAGATAAGAAAAGGATAGGCAAGCTTCCCCAGACTGGGTGGCAGATTTTCCTTCCCTCTGGTCCCTGCAGGTCACTGTCTTGATGGGTACCCAGGCACTACAGGAGCAGGGAGGAAACAGGACAGGTAAGGTGCTGCTGGCCATGTGCTTGCTGGCCAAGGCCGCTGCCTGCCTCAGCTCCAGACAGGAAGAGAGATGGTGGTCTCACCTCAGAGTCTGGTCTGAGATGGTTCATCTTGAGGGAAAAAGCCTACAATTCTGTTGGCAAAGGCTTCCATCCACTGGTTTACTCCCCAGTTGGCTGCAACGGTTGAAGCTATGCCGATCCGAAGCCAGGAGCCAAGAGCTTCTTCCTGGTCTGCCATGCAGACTTGGGCCATTTTCTACTGTTTTCCCGAGCCAAAGCAGAGAGCTGGATCGGAAGTGGAGCAGCTGGGTCTCAAGCCGGCGCCCATATGGGATGTCAGCACTGCAGGCAGTGGCTTTTACCCACTACACCACAGCGCTGGCCACCCTGCTCCACTTCTGAATCAGCTTCTTGCTAATGTGCCTAGGAAAGCAGCAGAGGAATGCCCAAGTTCTTTGGCCTCTGCACCCTGAAGAAGCTCCTTCCTCCTGCCTTCGGTCTGGCCTAGCTCCAGCCATTGTGGTCATTTGTAGAGTGAACCAGCTGATGGAAGATCTCTCTCTTTATTTCTTTCACTCTGTGTGTAATTCTTTCAAATAAATAACTCTTTAAAAAATTCATCCATTTACATGAAGAACAAAAAGATCCACAAGCCAAAAAGAACAAAAAGTTCCCCTTATGTAAGGACAAAAGATACCCAAGTAGCTCCCGAAAGAACTGAGGGATGTATTTGAAACACACCTATCAAATGACGGATTTCCTCAATATATGAAGAACTCATAGAAATAACTGCACACAGGGTAATCTGTGAACAGAAGTACCGTACACTGTGACTGTGGGCTCCAAGTTCACACCCAGGACCAGGCCGTGCTCAGCCCTGCTCTCTCCAGCTGGGAGGCAGCACACTGCAAACTCGACAAGCGATGAACATGGAGAACTTTGCCCATGGCTATAAACACATGTGCTTGTGACTGTCACTTGCTCAACTTGATCTAGATGCTGAAAGTCAAAGCCAAAGCTAGTGACTGGACCAGAAAGAGGCCCACCAGCTGGAGGGAGGGCAGGCAGGGCCCTGCCTGTGATCTCCAGGAGCCAGAGTGCTGGGAGAGGCTCCGTGAAGGAGGGAGGAGTACAGGCCCCAAAGACAAACGTGGCTTCCCTCTCCAGCAAGGCCAGCTCTATCCTGCAGGAAGCGTGTATCGAACAGCCGAGTAACACTGAGCCAAGCAGTAGAAGTCTTCCCAGTGACTGGGCCAAGGTGGCCGTCTAAGAAACCCCCTTTCATGGTGAAGCACCTGCTCACTTCAAGATTATCCAAGCTGGAGCCACGGGAAGTCACATAAACAGAATGTGGGGAGCACCATGGGGCAGGTGGACTAGGGAGGGCACGGGGAGCTCGCATGCTGCCCATCCACACAGCCGTCAGCACCGCGGGTCCCCGACAGTCACTCACGACCTGGAGGGTGAACATCCTGTGTACCTTCCATCTCAACAACTAGTGGGACTGGACCAGTACTGCTGTCAGTGCTGGCCACGTGGCATCCCATGGCCAGGACCCAGAACCATCCCCTTGTGTCCAACTGAGCTGCCAGCAGCTTGTCACATTCGGTGGTTAAGGATGTACTGCTACAAAAACAGCCAGAACTTTCAATTAACTTCGAGTTTTTTCCAAAAATAACCTGAAGCAATAAAAACATACCATTATATTACTACCACCTGAACAACCATTTTTAAAAATCCCCAAAAAGGAAGAGGAAATTAATGTTCTTCCTGGGCGGCAGGAGGTAATGAACGGCTCCAGTGCTTGGGTCCCTGCCACTCACGTGGAAGACCCGGATGGAGTTCCTAGTCCCCAGTTTCAGCCTGGCCCAGTCCTGGCTGGAGCAGGCATTTGAGGAGCGGACTGCAAGAGAGGAAATCTATCTCTTTCGAATAAATTAAATACAAACTAAAGGAAATAAAAAGTATAAAAAAGGGACCATATTCCTCTCCTCTTCTCTCTCCCCAAATCCGGACTCTCCTCCCAGTCCCTTTCCCTCCTCTCCCCTTCCGGCGAGGACACACCACTAACAGGTATGTACAGGGCACCCCGTGAGGAGTCCTCTCTTCATCCTGTCTTCATCTAGGACCCACATGGCCAGGCACGATCCAGGTTTTAGGACTTTGTAGATTTCTCAGTGTTCACCCTAATCCGTGTCACCTAAGATCCTGACAGGCCCATTCATTTCTCAGGGGCAAAGAGCAGGATAAACTGCTGCTTCTTGTGCATCCCTATGGCCTCAAAGGCAAATTTATTTACAATCCTCTGCATTTTGATTCTCAGCCTGTTCATTCTTTGGTCCTTATAGCAGAAAATGGCAGCACACAATTACAAAACACAGTGAAGCATAAAAATATTGAGACGCCCCCTCTTTTTTTCTTTCTTTAACATGCCGTTCCATGAAACAACAGGGAGGAAACAGGTGATAGGATGCATGACTTCAGCGTGCACCTGTGAATAAAGCCAAGTTAGGTTGAGGTGTGCCACCACTACGTGACATTTGTTACACATCCCCGCTACTGCAGGGGGATTCCTACAGAGGGCAGGGGCTGGACGTCTGTTTCTGTATTTCTCTTAGATAAGAGACAAACTGAGGCCCTGAAACCCTTAGGGTCAGAGGGATAGGACAGTGTGTTAGAGGAAATGAAGGGAGAATGAGATTTAAAGACCAAAAGCAGCAATGGGTTTCAAGCAGGTGCACAGTCTCTAAGAGCTACTGGACAGAATTTTATAAAGCAAAGATAAAAACATTACAGCAAAAAGCCCACCTCTTCCACCTCCTAGGTCCTCTGGCACAGGACCCGGGCTGCGGAGCCCACTTGTGGGAACAAGGCAGGGGTCTCCTTGGAAGGTGGGCTCAGCCACGTGCCCACCTGCTCTGGGTGTGCCACGATTCTGTGGCTTTCTCCTTTCGCATGCCCCCAGCCCAAGTGATTTTTAAAGAGAAGGAACCCAAGAACTAGTATGTATTTTTATCAGGCACTAACGGAAGATGGAAGTCAAACCAAGGACTGGGAACTCATCTCCATGGAAGGTTTTGGCCTGTCTAGAGGGTCCCAATAACAACACAAGAAACATCAAATATAATGCAAATTCTTTTCTGTTCAGTTTCCTCTCTTGGTAGTGTGGTTTGATTTCCAAGTATACTTCATTAAGCACTATTTAAGGAAATCACAAAAAGCATATGACGTTCTTGATCCTTTCATTATGTGCCAAATAGTCAGTAGGGCTAAACAGTGAATTAAAAGATTGTGTTCATGTCTGAAGAAAGAGCAGAAATAAAGGAGGAAAACACATACTAATAAAAAAGAAGAAAAGGCAAACAGCCCTCTCAATCTAAGGGCCCCACATGTGAAGTCAACCAAGCAGACATCAAATATATTTGAAAAAAATTACATCTGTGCTGAACGCGTACAGACTTTAAAAAGCATTATTCTGGGGCCAGGACTATGAGCTGGCATCCCATTGGGGCACCAGTTTGAGTCCTGGCTGCTCCACTTTCAAACCAGCTCCCTGTGGATGTGCTTGCCAAAGCCACATAAGATGGCCCAAGTGTTTGGGCCCCTGCAAACACGTTGGAGACTGAGAAAAAGCTCCTGACTCCTGGCTTCAGTGTGGCCCAGCTCCAGCCATTGTGGCCATGTGGGGAGTGAACCAGCAGATGGAAGACTTCTCTCTCTCTGTGCCTCTCCTTCTATCTCTGTGTAACTCTGACTTTCAAATAAATAAATAAATCTTAAAAAATAAATTTAAATGATCAAAATCATTATGCTCTAAACAACAGTGTGGCAACTATTTACACAGCACAATACAATATTTTGTGTAATAAGCAATCAACAGATTATCTACAGTAAGTGCGTAGGTTATATGCAAATACTATGCCATTTGATATAAGGGACCTGGGGATCCTGGAACCCACCCCCTACAGACATCAGGGGATGACTGTGTAAGTATACACATGTAATTTATGTGTATAGAAATGCATCATTATACAATGAACACATACTGGGACTTAACATTTGTCAGGTATCATCCTAAGTATTTAATATGGATTTGACTGGGAGTCCTTGTCATAGTTCTATGATTAGGCACTCTTGTGATCACTTTACAGGCAGGGAAAGTTAAGCATTAAGAGAGCAACATGTGCAGATTCACACAGTCGGAAAGTGGGAGAACTGAGCCCAGGAACCGGGTCCTAAGCCTCACCTAACCTCACAGCACCTGTTAGACTCATCATAGAGAGACTGCCTGAGGCTCAGCTCGGGTCCACAAGGGACGTGGGGAGTCAGGTTGAGGCTCCTACACAATACAGAGCACCGAGACCGGCTGTGCGAACTTGCTGGGACAGTAACCCGAGGCCTGTGTGGGATAGAATTAGAAAAAGTATTCAGTAAAGAGGCCTGAGCTCCCCTGAGGGCTGTCCTCTAAGACCTCAGACCATGCTGAGCCAACCAAGAGCAGCTGCAGAACCCTCACACTCTCCCAGGGATCCTTTCCCTGTGCACTTACACACACTGTGTACACACATGTTCTGCCACACACATGCAATACGAAAGCCTGGCACAAACTCACATCTGCGTGTGCACACAAGCACAGACACACAACATAACGTGCAATACTAGCAATACACTCATATTTACACAAACTCACACATTCATGCATAGACACATTTGAAAAGCCTCACTCATACCACTCACATGGTACACACATATACACACAAAATTACAACATATATCCCATATATGTACAAACTCTCACATGCAGAGTGTACCCAAAACGAGTACATATGTGCAAATTCACTTCTGCACACAAAAGCAGACATGAGCACACATTCTCAATACATAAGCAACTTATATAACACCTTCCATGCAAACACTTGCAACACATGGAACACACATGCACAATGCATGTACATACTTGTATACACATTTAACACACATGTTCATGTGCACTCTCACAACATATATGCATTTCTCTTAAATATGTATGCACATAGACAAAATGGCACACTTAAAAGCAACATAAGGACATGCACAAATCCTCAGACTCATGCAGATACACAATAAGGCAATATACACAAATGTGCATAAACTCACATATGTATATGTAACACACACACACACACACACCAGGAGCTGACCTAGTAGAGGTCTCCTGGTTAGTTGCGTCATCTTCATCTCCATTCTGTCCACCTTATTCTATTGCTGATTAAATCACAAATCTATTGACAGGGTTTGTTCTATGCTCACTTCTCTTAGGATCTTGATACTGTGCCACCCACTGACCAGAAATTTAGTATCCACGTTTTTTCTAATAATACCCTTTAACCACAACTTCAGGTTATAAGCACTGAGGAGGCCAAGCAGTTTTACTTCTAAGCTTTTACACTAACATTGTGTGACAAATTGCTAAAACTCTTTGTTTTCTTAAAAAACATTTATTTATTCTATTTGAAAGGCAGAGTTATAGAGACAGAGGGAAAGACATATACACACATACACACACACACACACACACACACACAGATCTTCCATCCTCTAGTTCCACTTCCCAAATGGCCACAACCACAACAGTGGGAGCTGGGCCAGATTGAAGCCAGGAGCTTCTTCTGGGTCTCCCACATGGGTGCAAGGCCCAAGCACTTGGGCCATTTTCTGCTGCTTTCCCTGGCCATAGCATTGAGCTGGACTGGAAGTATAGCAGTGACTCAAACTTGTGCCCACATGGGATGCTGGTGCTGCAGGTGGAGGCTTAAGCCCTACACCACAATGCCAGCCCCTAAAACTATTTCTTTAAATGCAAAAAGTGGGCCAGTGTTGGGGCACAGTGGGTTAAGTTACTGCTTGCAATGCTAGCATTGCAGGTTCAGGTCCTGGCTGCTCTACTTCAATCCAGTTCTTTGCAAATGTTCCTAGGAAAAACAGTAGGTGATGGACCAAGTAATTGGGATCACTGCTTTGTGGGAAACCCATATAGAGTTCCTGGCTGCTAGCCTCAGCAGGGCTAACCTAGGCCGCTGCTGACATTTGCAGGGGGTGGGATGTGGTAGAGGGGGCGGAGAATGAACCAGCAGGTGGAATATTTCTTTCTTTCTTTCTTTTTTTTTTGACAGGCAGAGTGGACAGTGAGAGAGAGAGACAGAGAGAAAGGTCTTCCTTTGCCGTTGGTTCACCCTCCAATGGCCGCCGCGGACAGCGCGCTGTGGCCGGCGCACCGCGCTCATCCGATGGCAGGAGCCAGGTGCTAGGTGCTTATCCTGGTCTCCCATGGGGTGCAGGGCCCAAGCACTTGGGCCATCCTCCACTGCACTCCTGGGCCACAGCAGAGGGCTGGCCTGGAAGAGGGGCAACCGGGACAGAATCCGGCGCCCCGACCGGGACTAGAACCCGGTGTGCCGGCGCCGCAAGGCGGAGGATTAGCCTGTTGAGCCACGGTGCCGGCCGGAATATTTCTTTCTATCTTCCCCTCCCTCTCTGTCACTCTACCTTTCAAACATAAATCTTAAAACAATGAAGAGGGTGCTTTATTTTCTTTCCTAGGCAGTTTGAAAAATTCAAGTGTGTACAGAAAGATCAAATCGGATATGACTAACAGACTATGAATTCAAGGTAAACGTAAAGAATACTATAAAACTGAATAGAGTCATTTTCAAGTTTTCTGAAAATTATTTATTTATTTTTTTCTCTTAGCCTATGGGACCTCAATCTATCCTGGGATTCTGGGAAAATGAGTGTTCTGATGATGTGATGCAGAAATGTTCCCCAGGGCCACCTGCTACAAATGCAGATCACCAGGTCTCAAACAATGCAATTTCAGGAATCACCCTGGTATTAAAAACGATGTAACCTTGCTTTCTCCCAGTCTGAGTGATTGAGCATTCTCTCTGTGTCCCTTCCATTCTGATGGATGCCCTATCCCCCAGTAAAACCTTAATACTTTGCAAAACAAAAACAAAAATAACAAACAAACCAAGGCAGAAGACCAAGCAGGAAAGGTCAATGGACCCATCTGCTCGCTGCTCCCATAGCACTGCTGTCCGCTGTCACGTGTCTCTCCTGTGAGCACACACGTGCACACACACAGGCACATTTCCTCTCTGCTCCTTGAGGAAGATGTATACACAGACTGATAAGTTAGCCTTCACCAGGTTAACTGAGTGATAGCTGGGCAGGTGCCTTGGGGCTCCTGTGTGAATAACTCATTCAAGCAATAGGAAAAGTAATTAATTCTTATGCCAGACTCTGATACATTTCTAGTGAGAAAACAATCACCTCACTTTTATAGGAATAGAAACAAGAAATAGGGTCAACGTTTTCAGCAGCGATTCTGTTTCACTGCCTGCAAGTTGCTGGCTGTGGATCAGCAACTGCCTCCCCTCTTGGGGGTGGCACGCTTCCTCCTCCATGACCTTTCTGGCTGGGTCTGTGATCACTCATCCTTGTGGGATGGATGTGAAGGGCAGTGAAAAAGTGAGAGTGAGCCCAGGAGCGTGGCCAGGAAAGCAGCATCTCCTAGTGTGGGGGCACTGGGGAGAGGTAGGCATGGTGGACAGCATGGCAGCAGAGGAGGTGGAGCAGGTGCTGTCTCCCGGCTGCAGACCATGGAATGCACTCTTGGGGAAGGGCTCCCAGCAGGACCTGGATGGGAAGACTGTTGCTAAAGACCCAGAGTGGAGCTCTGCTCCTCATTTTCCTAAGTTAAACGCCAAAGAGGAGAATGACAGTGGAAGTCTTGCAAAGACACTCTGTTGCCTGACAAGCTCTCCTCTGACAGAGAAGAGAGCTGAGAATTTGAGTCTGGGGGAGACCTCGCCATGATGAAGCCAAAGGACAAATAAGAGAACAAGGTACAGGGTGTGTGGCCTGGATGGTGGTGGCCAGAAGAGCTTCTCTGATCACTTGAAAAAGAGTTAACAGTATGTTAATTTTCATGATCAATGGAATTCCTGACACTGATGTATAACAGTACCTAAATGCATAGCTGTTTCTAGTTCACAAAGCACTTCTACTTCCATTTTGGGTATTTCTTCTTTTTTAAATAATGAGCTAGTAGCCTAGTCAGGGGGAAAGTATTCTTATCAATTATCTTAGGAATTAGGATAAAACTGTCAGCTGGAAAGATTATTGACTTGGTCAAGGGTGAAGAAATGGTGACTCACACAGGAGGCCTATCCCAGGGCTTGGGCCTCCCATTCTTTATGGCACATGATATTGAACTCACCGCTGAACTTTCAACTTTATTATCATGCACTGGATTGGCTTCAGTGTCATTTCACTCTTTCCAAATCAGACATTTTCTCAACAGGCAGAGTTTCTACCTTGAGGACTGTCAAAATGGTAGGTCATAAGCTTCTCTCATTTCCAGGTACTCATAACACAACAAGAGGTGTTATGTCTCCAAGGCCAGCAGCTGTTATCCTTGCTGCCTTAGCATATTTACCTGTCGAGTATCTGGAAGGCCAGGCCAGACAGGACTGCATGAATGCTACTCAAAAAACAAGTACTCTTTTCATGCCCATAGGTTATTAATTGGAAAATGCCATGGTCCACAGTAAGTTCCTTTGCATTTCTCTATAACTAAGTTTCTGAATTCTGAAGATGTTCCAGATGGGACTTTGGGACCCTGTAGCTGGTAATCTCGGGGGCAGTCCTCTTCTTTGGCCATTGGCCACCAGCCATCTCATGAGGGGCTCTGTCTGTGATTCTGTACTGTCCAACAGTAGCTGTCTTGAACAGTAGAGACTAACTCACGAGCTGGCGGGCAGGCAACCCACAAGTGTGGCAAGGTTAGGCTTCCACCTGGCTGCCTTTTTGGCACTACTGGCATTTTGATCATTTGCTGTCCCAGGCACTGCAGGATGCCTAGCGGAATCCTTGGTCTCTACCAGTTACATGCCGACAGGACCACCTCCAAGACACTGTCAGATGGGCCCGAGGTGGGGCAGCACAAGTATCCGGATAAGAACTTCTGGTGGGTGAATGGTGACTGCCCAGGCTGGCTGGTAGATCCCAGGTTCCTCCTTGGCCTCCACCGTCCACCCAACACACTCACAAGCAGGGAAGTTTCAGGTCCTACCACTGAACAGCATATTCCATCATTCGGGGCTGGGGCCTCCACATCTCCCACCTACTAACCACATGGCCACTCTCGCTCTGTTTGCTCATATGTTTACACAGTGACATGTGGCAATAGAGGAGTGAATGGAAAAATACAGAGGAAGTAGCACAGTACCTGGCACAGCAATGAAAACTTAATAATTTAGGAAAGAAGCCGCCAATGTCAGGGTATGCGTGACATGTAAACAGCAATGAAAGGGCATCTGCGTAATCACCGTAAAAGAAATGACCTATTGCAAATAGGCAAAGTTAGCAAAAATGATAACTCCTTGTTCCTTCTTGGGCACCTCATTAGGTCCTCCTTGTTGGGCCAGAAATCCTTGCAAAAGCCTTCTCATCTCACCCGACCTTCAGCCCTTCCTTTCCCGAGATATCCTCACACTCACCACTGCTCACTCTTGCTCAGGGCTCCTGAGAAAGCCACACAGAAAAGGTAATTTCACTGTTATCTTTAAAATTCCCCTGAACGTCATTCACATAATATTTCAGTTCACGTAAAGAAATGCAGATAGGTTGTTATTTTTATTTTTTTTTAAGATTTATTTAAATGAAAGGTAGAATTAGAGAGAGACAGAGAGAGCTGGAAATATTCCATTCACTGGTTTACTCCCCAAGTGGCTACAGTGGCTGGGGTTGGACCAGGCTGAAGCTAGGATCTTGGAGCTCCATCTGGTCTTCCATGTGGGTGGCAGGGCCCAAGCACCTGAGCCATCTTCCTCTGCCTTCCCAGGAGCTGGACTGGAAGTGCAGCAGCCGGGACTCATGTTGGCACTGCAGGGCACACACTGCAGTGGTGTGGCCTGCCTGAGAATGTTATTTCTTGAGGTGCAAAATGGCGTCTGACTCAATATTCCTGCCTTATGGTTTGATGGCTGGGGAACATCTGGTCGGTGGGCCATACAAGACCCATGAAATCATTTGGTCTGGCCCCGCCAAGGCAACTGCAGGCAGGACTCAGATTTGAATAAATCTATAGTGG
The DNA here is from genome assembly GCA_949820135.1 of Sylvilagus floridanus. Classification (NCBI taxonomy): domain Eukaryota; kingdom Metazoa; phylum Chordata; class Mammalia; order Lagomorpha; family Leporidae; genus Sylvilagus; species Sylvilagus floridanus. The sequence continues at coordinate 16,020,882 of OX463240.1, read as the reverse complement.
GCTGATTTTTAAGTTGATAATTTTGTACAGCCTGTGAATGATGCTATAAATATCCAAACAGCTCTTGGTAGAAGATAGGTGTCCCACCCCTGGTTAAAATGTTAGGTAGGGAGGGGCCGACGCTGTGGTGCAGTAGGTTAACACTTTGGCCTGAAGCATATGGGCACTGGTTCGAGCCCCGGCTGCTCCACTTCCTGTCCCGCTCTCTGCTATGGCCTGGGAGAACAGTGGAGATGGCTCAAGTCCTTGGTCCCCTGCACCCACATGGGAGACCGGGAAGAAGCTCCTGGCTCCTGGCTTCGGATCGGCACAGCTCCAGCCATTGTGGCCATCTGGGGAGTGAACCAGTGGATGGAAGACTCTATCTCTCTCTCTGCCTCTCCTCTCTCTGTGTAACTCTGACTTTCAAATAAATCAATACATCTTTAAAAAAAAAAAAAAAAAAGAATGTTAGGTAGAGAAATGTAGATCACAGGATTGCTACAGTCCAGCAAAGTTTCCATTTGCAAAGCTGGAGCAGCTCTGCCAAACTCCACTATGCTGTTATTCATAAGATAATTCTACTTCTGGACTGGCATTTTGGTGCAGTGGGTTAAGCTGCTGTCTTTGATGCTGACATCCCATATGAGCGCCAGTTCAAGTCCCAGATGCTCTGCTTCCAATCCAGCTCCTTGTTAATATGCCTGGGAAAGCAGTAGAAGCTAGCCCGAGTGCCTGGCCCCCAGCCAACCATGTGGGAGACCTGGGTGGAGTTCCAGGCTCTTGGCCTTTGGCCTGGCCCAGCTCTGACTCTTGCAACCATTTGGGGAGTGAATCAGCAGATGGAAGATCTCTCTCTGTCTCTCCAACCCTGCCTTTCAAATAAATAGATCTTAAAAAAAAAAAAAATTATACTTGGAGCAGATCAACACTTCTTCTAGGTAGGTACCTGTATGTTGGGTAACAAAACCAAACAATTTGGAAAAAAGCAGCGTACTGTACCTGTCGTGCCGCAGGGCTCTCATATCAACATAGACAGTGGTTGGGTCAGGTCCTGAGGTCCCCTGTAAGCAACAACACGACACAGTTAACTCTAGTGTGGGTGGAAGCAAACTGGGGTCTGTGCCTGCTACTAGCTAGCTGGCAAACATTTCTCTGGTAAACTCTTAAACTGGGGGGAAAAAAAAAAAAGCCTGAGCATAAAAACTGTACCTCTCTAAGTTGACTGTCAACTTTATTTGATAACCTAAATTCCAAAAGGAACATCTTATTAGGATAACACTCAATGTTCATATAGCTTGACTCCCAGCCATATCTATATCTATATCTATATCCATATCTATATCTATGTCTATATCTATGTCTCTATCTATATCTATATCTCTCATATAGATATAAGATAAAAAAGAAAAGAAACATGCCACAAGTTCTTGCCAAATACAACAAGGCCAAACTGCCAGGAGAATGGCTGGATGGCAAAAGCAGGCTGTTAAGGGCATGAAGCATCTTCTTCTTGCTACATGTGTCCGTAAGGGACTATTTTCAGAGCTCAAGATACTGAAGCAGACTTGTGACATGAGCTGACAGATTCAACCGGGAGAGAGAAGAGGACGGTTTGGTTCTTGCCCGTTCTATTTGTGTCTTCATTCTCCAGATCTCGGGAAGTTATTTTTGTCCAGGGCACAAGTCAAGGAGGCTGTATCATGCCAGCCGAGCGGGCAGAATTGTGTGGTCTGAGTCATCTGACAGGGCCAGAAATGTTAGGCTGGCACCATAAATCACTTCAAAACTGTGCTGTGCTAACTTCCGACCAGTGAGCTCTGTTGGTGTAACATTATGAAGGCAACATGCCGAACCAACATCTCGCATACACATCTTAGGAAAGCAACAGAACACTTTGTTTGGATATAGATGGAACTGACAACAAATTTTCGGGGGGGGGGAGTGTGACCCAGAACCCTTCAGAATTTATTGGAAGATCTACACTAAAGCTCTTCAAAAGAATATCCCAATTTTGCACCAAAGGTGTGTTAAGTAGAAGAAAAAATAAAAGTAAAGATAACTTTATTAAAACACACTACATTGCACAGTAATGCTGGTCTTTGATAGTTCACTACCCAGTTAGGGAAAAAGAACAGCACATATAAATTAGCTCCCGGGTGCGGGCTTACAGTGATATGCAAAGAACACTCTCAACTACCTGAGACTACTCGGTCTGTGTTACAGACTAGTGTTGACCGGTTCAATGCTTTGAGTAAGGCAAAATACACAACCATCAAGAATGAATTTTAAAAAAATCTGAAAACAGGTCACTAAAATCAATGGAAAATGATGTAAAAGGGAGATGAATGCAAGCTGGCAGAGGAGTCACTGATCATGTCCAATGGCAACGTGGCATCTGTCACATGTGTGAAGCACCTGAAGAGACTTGAGCAGTGACATTATTCTGGGTCATCCATACCCCGATCACAAGGGTCTATGGACCCTCAGTCTCTGCCCTCAGCTTCCAGTCTGTGCCACTGCAGGAAGTGGGCAAGGTGGGAGGGCGGGCGGTGCTGCTGTGATGAACAGAGAAGTCCCCTACCTGCTCGGCCAGTGTCCACAGCCTGTGGGGCTACAGCGGCAGGAGGGTGGGAATGACAAGAAAGGAGAGAACACCAGACCAACAGAAAATCAAAATAAACAACACGTACACGGATACATAAACAAAACAACCCGACAATTAAAAATGGGATGAAGAAGAGGGAGGGTTAGGGAGGAGAATGCAGAAAGCAGGGAACAAAGTAAAAAGATCAAAAACAATGTCAAATATGGAAACTTTAAAATTAATCACTGTACCATTAAAGACTAAAAGAAATTTTTAAAAGATGTCAACATATCCACAAGGCAACAGAAGAGAGTAATAGATGACTAACCATGGACACATAAAGCTACTTTTTTTTTTTTTAATACAGAAGGTAGATGGCATTACACGACATTTTAATTTTACAGTGCTCTGAGTCTGCCTCTCTCTGGGACGAGTGGAGAGCAATGATTTCATGGGCTATAGCTGTGGACTGTGCCTTTGCTGAAAATGTACCAAGTTTCTGATCACAAAAATGAGAGGGAGCCTGGAAGTTTTTACATCTAAAATTAGCCTGTCTAGGGCTATTAACTGATAAAGAGGTAAGTGCATTTGAAGCATGACAGATGCCTGGGCTCTTAGAAAGTCTAGCTCAGTAGCCCAACAAGGAATTTCCACCCCAGTGAGCATCCTGGGTCAGCCATCATACTTACTGCTCCCCACATGCAAGCAGTCAACTTCCACCTTCTTCTCATCACCTTCCATTATTTTGATACCTGCCGGCTACCTCTATTAAATCAGCATGGTGGGAAAAACTCCAGAGAGCACCTCAGGCAAAATTCTAGGATGCAACTCATTTTCCTTTCCCAAATATTTCCTTTTCCCAAATATTTCCTTTTCCAAATATTCCAGAAAAGGACAAAAAGTAGGTGATTTTTCATAAGCACGTGGATTGCCACACAGTCGTTCTTTGTGTCTACAGGCTGTCAGCAACTCATACTCCTTATGATGACAATTATCAGGCAGATACTAGAGAGAGCAGCAGTAATTAGGAGTTCACAACTGGGGTTTTGAGCTGCAATTTGGTTAAGAGACGAAGCAAGGTTGAAAAACTGCCACCACTCAAAAGTGGAGCTCAGTCTAAAAATAAGCAATGGTTCAGGATTTCTACAAGGATGAAATCTCTATTCTTTTGTTATTTTCTTCACTTAGCCAATTGTGGGTGCTGTTCTCTCTCGGCATCCTAATCTTTACAAACCTGAGGCAGGACAAGAGGAAAACAACTGGTCTAATAAAGGTGTGTACACTCTTAAGGAAAACTGGATATATTAAAGTTGAATGCAGTGATTTAATAATTGCCTTTCTTCATTATTCCTTGAAACGTAAATATTACTTGAAATAAAAATAAGCCAATATTCACCCCAAATTACCCTCATTCACCAATTTTGCTGTAATGGCTCAAGGCAGTATCTCAGAAAGAAAGCATGTATTACTGGGTCCATCCCTTTCTCATGCATGTGTGCAGGAGGAACTGTGTGGCGCTATGTTGGCCTATGCAATAATAAAAGAATAGGTGAGGAGGGCAACAAAGGGCTAAAAACAGATGTTTCCAAGTTCCGAAGACCCTGACAAAGTCTGAAATGTCAAGATATATAGCAAGGCATGTGTATTTAACAATAAAAAAAAACTTCACGTTACCAAAGAATGCAACCACTGTTCCCCTGGCATCCCTAGTGCATACAAATGTTCCTAAGCATTTTAAAGATCATCACATACTTAACAAGGTTATCTATCCCAGCTGACGCTTATTCTGGAGCAAAATAAAAACATTTTTTTTGAAATGGCAAGTTATGTAAATCAAAGAGGGTTTGCTTTAAAACTGTATACCAACAATGTTGTATGTACCAAATGTCAATTTCTCATTCCTATAAAAGTATTGTGTCAACTATGTGTTGCGTGAACAAATGAGTCGCAGTGACACCTCAGCTGCTGATACACAGACCCACATCTCAAATATCAGCGCACAAACTCAAAAACTCACTGAACTTTTCAGCTGACTGCTGATTTTGCTATTGTGCTATTAGTACAATCTAGTTAGGAGCACCTAGGAATAAAATCAGTTAGAAATGTGAGAAATTAAGAGAATTCCAGGGACTGGCACTGTGGTGCAATGGGTTAAAGCCCCAGCCTGCAGTGCCGGTATGCAATATGGGTGTCAGTTTGAGTCCCGGCTATTCCAGTTTCGATCCAGCTCTCTGCTATGGCCTGAGAACACAACAGAGGATGGCCCAGGTCCTTGGGCTCCTGCACCCACATGGGAGACCTGGAAGAAGCTTCTGGCTCATGGCTTCAGATCTCTTTCTGCCTCTTCCTCTCTGTAACTCTGCCTTTCAAATAATAATAAAATCTTAAAAAAAAAAAAAAGAGAGAATTCCAAAGCCATGATATTGTGCTTATCTGATCTACTAGATGTTTCAAGAATCCAGCAGCAGCTTCTGTTGTCTCCATGAGAGCCACACTGCTCAGATTAAAAAGGAAAATACCAACACAGCTATAAAAAAAATGAAATCCTGTCTTTTCCAACAAAATGGATGCAAGTGGAAACCATTATACTTAGTAAGATAGTCCCAAGAAGACAGATACTATATGTTTTCTCTGATCTGTGGTGACTAATAATGCACCTAAAATGTAATGTACTAGAGTGAAATTGACATTTTGAGATTAGATGATTGTTTACATCCCTTATCTCTACTGTTGAGGAAGAGTTTTTTTTTTTTTTCTTCTTACTATCTGTTGAACTCTTTACCTACTGTTGGGTTAATCTTATGAGTGTAAAGTATACTGAAAATAGGTCTTTGTAAAAATTAAGGGTGGGAATAGGAGAGAGAGGAGGAAGAAGGATAGGAATGTGGATGGGAAGTACTACCATGTTCCTAAAACTGTATATTTGAAATACACGAAATTTATGTATCTTAAATAATTTTTTTAAAAAAGGAAAATACCACAAACATTGACTACTTTTTTTGCAGCCCAAATGCCCAAAGAATTTCTCTATTCACATGGCACTGTGAAAGTCAGGGAAATGTAACCGGCTTACAGGAGCTTTAACAAGGTACTATGAGGGAGCTTTTCAGAATGTTAACTAACTACAACCTGCCTCTGCTGCAGCCCCATAATGCATTCCCAGTGGTCCTGGGAAAACAGGGTGCGTGTGTAAGTAGGGGCTCTGGGTCGACCTTTCCCTTGCTCCAGCCAAGCTCTTCCTTTCCCATCTTTTCCAGTCCCTCTGGCACCAGTCTTCACCCTCACAGCTTCCCTGGTTGGAACGCTCTTTCTTGTCAGCCCTCACTTGTCCCTGTGTTGTAGCACAGCATCTGCCACAGCTGGGCACGGTCATTTGCAAACAAGGACCAGGCTGAGGGCGGTTGGTCATGGTTTCTGTCTCCTTGGAGGCTGCCCACAGCTTACAGCACAGAGTAGGCACTAAACACATCCTCTAGAATAAGGGAGAAAATGATCCTACACTAGCGCCGATTTGGGCGGTATGAATGGGGTTAACTCTTCTTCCTGGATATCAAATCCCAGTAAAAACCTACTGCTATTACAAGAAGCCCAATATTTCTTTCAAGAGGTAAGAAGGGTAAGGGAAGCTAAGGTAATGGATTCTCTGAAGGCAGAGGGATACACTTTCCCTAAATGAGCATGTTTTCTGCTGGGTACAGGGTCTGGGCTCCGTGTCCCTTTACTGTCTTGATCCAGTATTTATCTAGCCTCAACAATCCAATAGCTTCCTTACTCCTTATATACACATGTACAGTACATATTTTATATAAGTATTTATTACCTATTTATGTATTTACATATACTATAAATATATGATTATATAATATATAATGGACAATCTTGTGGCTGAAACAGATGTTTAAACAGACGAGATTATGAGGAGGATGACCATTTGATCTGAGTTCATCTGGGCAGTAAACTCACACATCTGATTGTTTAAAAGTAACCAAAATAGGGTGGTGTTTGGCCTAGAGTCCCACTTGGGACCCTCGCATCCTATATCACAGTGTCCTGTTTGGGATCCTGGCTATGCTACCAATTGCAGCTTCTAGCTCATACACACCCTGGCGAGCTGCAAGGGAAGGCCCAAACAGTTGGGTCTCTGCTACCCATAAAGGAGATCCAGATTGAGTTTCCAGCTCCTGCATTTGGCCTGGTCAAACTCCTATCACTCACATGGTTTTGAAGCGTCTTCCAAAAGCTGGCACAAAGTGCATATTATGAAAAACTTGCAAGGATTTGCACAAGTTTTTGCAACAAGAGAAGCATCTTTTAATTCAATATTTATATGAACAGTTTGATGTGGCCAAGGAGCTCTGATTTCTGTCATGTAGAATGACGGTTAAAAAAATTGGAGAGGGGCCAGTGCTGTGGTGTAGTGGGTAAAAGCCACAGCCTGCAGTGCCAACATCCCATATGGCACCGATTCAAGACCCAGTCGCTGCTCCACTTCCAATCCAGCTCTCTACTATGCCCTGAAAAGGCAGTGGAGGATGACCCAAGTCCTTGGGCCCCTGCACCTGTGTGGGAAGAACCCAAGGAAGCTCTTGGCTCCTGGCTTTGGATCAGTGCAGTTCTGGCCATTGCGGCCAGTTGAGGAGTGAACCAGAGGATGGGAGACCTTTTTCTCTCTGTCTCTCCTTATCTCAGTGTGTAACTCACACTTTCAAATAAATAAATAAATCTTTAAAAAAAATTGGAGAAGGTTGGAACAGGTAATTGACCTAGCAATTAAGACATCCACTTCCTATATGGAAGTGCTTAGGTTTCAGACTCGGTTCCTGATTCTACCAATGCAGACCCTGGGAGGCAGCAATGATCATTCAAGAGACTGGGTTCCTGTGAGAGACCTGGATTGAGTTTCTAGCTCCTGGCTTTGGCCAGGACCAACCCAGGCTATTTCAGGAATTTCGGGGCATGAACCAAGTAAAAAAATTTCAAGAGCTGTCCCAAAGTGCAAGACTTCTTTGAGCGTATCAAAGAAGCAAGCAGCCCCTCAACTCCTCCAGGTTCTGCTCATCTTGTTTGTTACTTGATTTTGCTATTCTATTACCTTTATGCCACTGATGCACCACACTGTTTTTTGATAGTTATTTTGGAAAATATGGTAAGTTAAACATAAACTGTGGATTAATCTGACAGCAGGCTGCATGAGTGCATTGCAGTGTCAGCTTAGTGCACTCATTACCAAGACAGAATTAGAAAACTTTAATAGTTTGTCAACTGAAACCTTTCTTTTTTTTTTTTTTAAGCCATGTTCCTGCTTAAAACAGAGGTTCTCAAAGGGCAGGCCAAAGACCTCTGGAGTCCCTGAGATCCATGAAAGAAAACTACATTCATTCTTATTCTAGAATGTTCAGTTGCCTTTTATGTTGTCCTGACATGTGATACAGCAGTAGTGTGTACACAGGTGCTCTAGCACGAACCAAGGCATTGAAGCCAAATTGTAGCAGCGGCATCTCTGTTGCTGCCATGCAACTGTAAACAACAACAAAAAGGCCGGCGCCGTGGCTCAACAGGCTAATCCTCCGCCTTGCGGCGCTGGCACACCGGGTTCTAGTCCCGGTCAGGGCTCCGGATCCTGTCCCGGTTGCCCCTCTTCCAGGCCAGCTCTCTGCTGTGGCCAGGGAGTGCAGTGGAGGATGGCCCAAGTGCTTGGGCCCTGCACCCCATGGGAGACCAGGAAAAAGCACCTGGCACCTGGCTCCTGCCATCGGATGAGCGCGGTGCGCCGGCCGCAGCGCGCTGTCCATGGCGGCCATTGGAGGGTGAACCAACGGCAAAGGAAGACCTTTCTCTCTGTCTCTCTCTCTCACTGTCCACTCTGCCTGTCAAAAAAACAAAACAAAACAAAACAAAACAAAACAAAAAAAACAAAAAATGAGCTTCCCTTATGAATGCCTTTAAAGCAGTAAAAAGGATTAACTTAAGTTTCACTGACAGACTTCTTAACATTCTGTGATGAATGGAAACATAGTAAAGCACTTCTGCTGATGTTCACCTGCACAAAACACACACCTGGGACTATGCTGCAAGCCTCATGTGCTGCTTTTTAAATGCAACTCCATTTTTACTTCCAAGATTGAGAGGCAAGCCGATATTCAGACATGAGCCAAAATCTCAATTATCTAAAAAGACCACTGAAATAGTCTATCATTTCCTAGCTATATGTCTATATAAGACAGTATTTCCTCCTATATTTAAGTCAGGGCAAGATACAGCAAGACAGAATGCAGGAGCAGACATGAAAAATCCAATTTTTTTTGTTACTAAGCCAGACATATTTACAAAAATACAAAATAATGCTCTGTCCTGTTTATTTTTTTGTTTGAAAATATGCTTAGTTGTCATAAAATATGCTACTTATATTAATATGTAATTGGCTTGCTATTGTTTTTAATTTTAATTTCTAGTATTATAAATATGGTTAGAGAGAATTTTCCTTAAAAAACAGGCATGCCACCTGAAACCTTATGCCGAGTTTGAGAGCTGTCATGGAGACTCCCCTGGGAGCCTCTTGCCAGGAAGGATGGGTAACTGTCATTCTCCTCAGGCCTTCCTGTGATGGGGAAACCCTGCCTTGGCAGTCTTCCTGAGAAGTGGGGAAAGCCTCCCACTACAAAGGCACTGAGCGCCACACACTGACTTTACCTTGGGGATTTTACCACCTGGGTACCACCACTCAATGCAACTGCCTTTGATTGCAAATTCAAAAATGAATCCTTCCCCACAGAACTGAGTTCCTGGGGCCACAGGGCAGCAGCATGTGGGGAAGCCTCGGGTCTCACACTGGGTGGTGGGCATGGATGCCATGGCTTGACATCAACAACTTCAGCAGCGGCGTTTTGAGGAGTGTGCCTGCCCGCAGGACCCCAGGCCAGGTGTTCTGGCCCTTCCAGCAAACCTCTGTATTAACAGTGAACTTTCAAAAATTTCAAAATTCAGGTGCCAGCTATACACAATAAGATGGGTGGTTTTTAAGTGTTTAATTAACTGAATTTTGACAATTGTATACACTGTAACCACCATGCCAAAGACATAAAAAAAGCTGTCTTCAGCTTAGAGGGCCAATCAACTTCTTTTTCCCTGAGACAGTAAAACTCTGACTTTTTATTTTTTAAATTTGTTTATTGATTTGAGAGGCAGCGGCAGAGACAGATCTTCCATTCACTGGTTCACTCTCCAAATGGCTGCAATGGATGGAGCTGGCCTATGTGAAGCCAGGAGCCAGGAGTGTCTTCCAGGTTTCCACGTGGGTGCAGGGGCCCAAGCACTGGGGCCATCTTCTATTGTTTTCCCAGGTCACAGCAGAGAGCTGCATTGGAAATGGAGCTGGGATTCAAACCAGCACCCATATGGGATGCCAGCACCACAGGCGGAGGCCTAACCTGCTATGCCATAGTGCCAGCCCCTCTGTGACTTCTAGAACCACAGATCAATTCCAGCTATTCTTGGGCTTTAATTTGCTATCGTTTTCTTTCTGCCCAAAGGATTTCCTTTAGTATTTCTCTGCCAGTGATACAGCCTTAGTGTGGTTAGCAAAGTCTTTGTTTAGCCTTTTTACCCAAAGATATCTCCACCGAGTAGGCACTGGCAGGTGGATCCCACTATTCTTTCTTATGAACAGCCTCATGTCATCCTTCCCTTTGTTCCTCTCTGCCACTGGACATTTTTTATCTGACTGCATTTAGATGTTCTCTGCATTAATGGCTTCGAGGAATTTAATTAAGATGAGCAGTAGAGTAGTTCCCTTCAAGTTATGTTGGGAGTCTCTGAGCTTTAGGCCCTGTCTGTCCATAGTTCTACTGAATACAGAATTCCAGTTACACGTTTATTAAAGTACTTGAGGTTTTCTCATAGTTCACTGAGGTTCCTGAACCTGTGGGTTGATAAGTCAATCTTTTTGGTTTTTTTTTTTTGACAGGCAGAGTGGACAGTGAGAGAGAGACAGACAGACAGAGAGAAAGGTCTTCCTTTACCGTTGGTTCACCCTCCAGTGGCCGCTGCGGCTGGCGCACCACGCTCATCCGATGGCAGGAGCCAGGTGCCAGGTGCTTTTCCTGGTCTCCCATGGGGTGCAGGGCCCAAGCACCTGGGCCATCCTCCACTGCACTCCCGGGCCACAGCAGAGAGCTGGCCTGGAAGAGGGGCAACCGGGACAGAATCTGGCGCCCCAACCGGTACTAGAACCCGGTGCCGGTGCCGCAGGTGGAGGATTAGACTAGTGAGCCGCGGCGCCAGCCGATAAATCAGTCTTGACTGTGATGTCATCAAGTGTTCTGCTGCCCCATTTTCTCTCACCCCTTCCTTCTGGGACTCCTACTGCATGCATTGTAGACCATCTGGTGATGCCTCACAGCTCTCATTGACCAATAAGCTTCTCCTCTTCTGTATCAGCTATTAAATAATAGTCAGCTATTAAAACCATGGTGAAATTTTTATTTCTGATGTTTTCATTTCTAGCACTTCCTTTTTGCATTTTATAGTTTATTTTTTTAAAGATTTATTTATTTATTTGAAAGTCAGAGTTATTTGAAAGTCAGAGAGAGAAGCAGAGGCAGAAAGAGAGAGGTCTTCCATCCACTGGTTCACTCCCCAGTTGGCCACAGCTGTGCTGATCTGAAGTCACAGACAGAAGCCTTTTTTAGGTTTCTCATGCATGTGCAGGGGCCCAAGGATTGGGCCATCTTCTACTACTTTCCCAGGCCATCTTCTGGGAGGATTGGAAGTGGAGCAGCCGGGACTTGAACCAGCGCCCATATGGGATGCCAGTGCTGCAGGCAGTGGCTTTACTCACTATGCCACAGCGCCGGCCCCTGCATTTTATAGTTTTTATCTTTCTGTCCTGTCTCCTAGTTCACCCTCTGGTGAACAGGCTAATCCTCCACCTGCGGCACCGGCACACCGGGTTCTAGTCCCGGTCGGGGCGCCGGATTCTGTCCCAGTTGCCCCTCTTCCAGGCCAGCCCTCTGCTGTGGCCCGGGAGTGCAGTGGAGGATGGCCCAGGTCCTCAGGCCCTGCACCTGCCTGGGAGACCAGGAGAAGCACCTGTCTCCTAGTGTTTAAAACAACACTAGAGGCTAAGTGACGCTCTCAGAAAAAGGCACACCCAACTTGTCAGATCGTCAGTCTGGGGATGGGGGCGGTCTATGTAAACTCCCACTTGACTGAACTTGGCCCGGTTTGTTGCAGCTTTGGTTAGATTCAATACCATGCTGGCTTTACGTGCAGATGGGCAGGATCAGGATCTGGGAGCTGAGCACTGATACCGCTGTACTTCACAGCCTAGAATCTAGCTCTCCAAACCACAGATCTCTTTACAGCTTGGCTGCCAGCTTGCTAGGTTCTCTTTTCTTGCCAGTCCTGCCCCAAGGCTCCTTCACTCTGCTGTTTAACACGCTAGTTTTGAGAAGGCAAATACATTGCAGTTAGTGCAGGCTTGTTGGGCGGTAAAGAGATGTTACATCAGCGAACATCTCATCATGGCCTACAGGTACCTGAATTCTTCCTATGGTTATTCCAACATATCTGATGGACACATGGAAAGACACATTTACCAACTGGCAGATCCAAAACTGTTTGTTCAGTGCAGTAACTCCCAGTGCCTAGCACAGAATAGGCATCCAAAAGTGTTGGTGACTGTTTAATGTTCATCTTCTTTACTTTCCCTTTATCCATCAATTTTATGAATCTGTCCATGGCAGTGAAGGTTACAATTTTGTCTAGAGGTTACAGAGTATCATGATGGGACCAGAGGGTGAACAGAAGTCACTGAGAAAAAAACTGGTCACAGTGACCTTGGCTTTCTTCTCTTTTGGACAGAGGGTGAGTGAGTGCAGCAGGGATGATAAAAATTAAATCTGAGCGATGGTGGTTTTGTATTGAGTAAGATGTTTAAGAGTGGGAGCATGGAGCTGGAGTTATGGCACAATGGGGTTAAACCGCCTGTGCATCCTACATGAGGACCAATGTGACTCCCAGCTGCTCCACTTCTCATCCAGCTCCCTGCTAATGCACTTGGGAAAGCAGCAGCAGATGACCCAAGTGTTTAGGCCCCTGCCATTGATGTGGGAGACTCAGATGGAGTTCCAGGCTCCTGGCTTCAGTCTTGGCTGCTGTGGCCATTTGGGGAGCAAATCAGTGGATGGAGGCATTCTTTCTCTTTCTAATTCTACCTTTCAAATAAATAAAATCAATCTTAAAAAAAAAAAAAAAAGGACTGGAAGCATATATTGATGTCAGCCAGAGGAATGGGCTGAAGTAACCAAGCATCTGAGTCTTCTTTGTCTATATTTGGGGAACTCCTCCACTTTTTGAATCCTGGTTGGATACAGAGTTCCTAAGGATACGAGATGCTCTCCTCCTCTGCCTTCCTGAAAATGAAGGTGGGGTAGATAACCGAGCCTCTGCCAACCAGCTGCATCCATTCATGGCAGGAAGACGCTGAGCTCCTGCCGGTGGCAGTGAAGGCACCTGAACAGCAGTGGGGGTGGGGGAAGCCACGCTGATAGGGGAGGCTTGTGCTAGGAACAAGTCAGTGCAGCAGACATACAAGTGTGGTGGCCTCAGAAGAACACAGCTGAGGCACAAGGTGCTCCTGGCCCTCCAGCTCCCTTGGTGATTCTGAGAGCCACCCAAGGATATTTTAATGAATTTTTTTTTTAATTTAAATTGCCAAAGGAGGCTCCTGCTGCTTATCAATCAGAATGTTGCCTGCTTTCCTGGGTGATTGGGTGCAGCTTCCATGATCTCAAACAGCAGCATTCAGTGTCTGAGACGACGCACAGAAGCCAGAGAGGAAGGACCTGACCGTTTTATCGGAATGTGACTAATTCCCAGAGCACAGGAGGCCCCTGCTAGCACCTTTATTTATTTTTTCCTTCCCTCATCTAAAGGCAGTGTGGGAGGAAAAGGGGACAAGCAAATTAAAAGCTCAAATCAATGACAATCTTATTATAAATTTCTGATTATTATTTAGGATTTATGTCCCTCTCTGGGCCGTCCATATTTTTTGCTTTTCAGCGATCCGCGCGTCACACTTCTGTCACTTGGGTGGCTGTATCTCTCTTTCATCATGTGAGTTGACATGATTGAAAGTAGACTATCACTGTTACTATGGATTTAATTCCACAAAGCTATTTATATTAAAGTTTCCTTTTCATATAAGTCATTATTTTTCTTATTATAAAGTCTGAATTTCCCAGTTTGGTTTCTTCCTAATCAGGAAACAACAGAGGTCATTTTAGGAAAACAGGAGACGTCATATGTCCCTTCTCCCACATTGTTGGAAAGAGGATGCCAACTTTCCAGCCAAAGACCTCCCACATAGATTTGTGAAGAGTTAACTATATCTGTGGGAAGTAACTTTTCCAAAGAAGGTAAATAAACAAACAGCATTTGCAATAGCAAAGTTCCAGCAAATCAATGTGAAAGCTAATTTATCATACCCATTCTCACTTGATCTCTCTGATGCCCACTTCTGTAGCAAGTTCATCCACTGGAAATTGTTTTAAAGTAAATTTTGCGGGTAAAGTTCTGGAAAATGTCATTCCTAACAATGGGCTCAAGCATGTTTCTAAATTTATTTCTGTTTTTTTTTTTTTTCCTAAGTTCTGTTAAACTAAGAAAGTTCACTGGGCCTTTATTTCTCTCAACTTAAAATTATGTTCCTGAATCTGTATATAGCAAATACATGATTAAATAAAATTTTTAAAAAATAAACAACTAAACCCTCAAAGAACGTGGGAGGATCTTAACTAGAAGCTATCTAACTCAAAAGGTCCAATGTATTAGGGCAGCGGGTTAACACCCTGGCCTGAAGCTCTGGCATCCCATAAGGGCGTTGGTTCGAGACCCAGCTGCTCCACTTCCGATCTAGCTCTGTGCTATGGCCTGGGAAAGCAGTAGAAGATGGCCTAAGTCCTTGGGCCCCTGCATCCACGTGGAAGACCCGGAAGAAGCTCCTGGCTCCTGGCTTCAGACCGGCGCAGCTCCTGCCATTGCGGCCATCTGGGGAGTGAACCAGCAGATGGAAGACCTCTCTCTCTCTCTCTCTCTTTCTCTGACCCTCCTGCTCTCTTTGTTTAACTCTGACTTTCAAATAAATAAATAAATCTTAAAAAAAAAAAAAAGGTCCAATGTATTTGTCAGAGAATGTATTGGTGTTTTTCTTTGAGTATGGAGGGTTTTTCCTGAAGGCACAGGCCTTGGACTTCCTGTTTGAGATGAAAAGGCTACTGCAAGCCAAAGAGCAGTAAACACTCCATTTTCACTTGCCAGCAAGAGTTACAAATGATGACACCAGGTATCACTTGGTGGAGGCTCACACCTTGGCTTCCTTTCAGGGAAAACTCACTAGTGCCATGTAGTTGTTCTTTTTTAAACAGGAGACTAGACTGTACCCAAATAATGGGCAGTGAGTCCTTAGTAAAACTGTGTTCTTGGGGCTGGTGCTGTAGCGCAGTGGGTTAACACCTTGGCCTGAAGCGCTGGCATCCCATATGGGCACTGGTTCGAGACCTGGCTGCTCCACTTCCAATCCAGCTCTCTGCTATGGCCTGGCTCCTGCACCCACATGGGAGACTGGAAGAAGTTTCTGGTTCCTGGTTTTGGATTGGTGCAGCTCCAGCCATTGCGGCCAACTGGGGAGTGGACCATCGGATGGAAGACCTCTCTCTCTCTCTGCCTCTTCTCTTGCTGCGTAACTCTGACTTTCAAATAAATAACAAATAAATACATTAAAAAAAAAAAAAAACTGTTCTCCAGGCACCCAGCTTAGTGGGCTAAGCCTCCACCTGTGGTGCTGGCTTCCCTTATGGGCGCTGGTTCATGTCTCCTCTTGCAATCCAGCTTTCTGCTATGGCCTGGGAAAGCAGCAGCAGATGGCCCAAGTGCTTGGGCCCCTGCACCTGCGTGGGAGACCTGGAAGAAATTCCAAGCTTCTGGCTTATCAGCTCAGCTCCAGCTGTTGCAGCCATCTGGGGAGTGAAACAGTGGATGGAGGCCTTTTCTATCTCTCCCTCTCTCTGTAATTCTGCCTCTCAAATAAATAAATCTTTAAAAAAAATCTGTGTTCTTCAGCACAGCTAGTAACAGAGGGGAAGGGACAGAACACACTGATGCAAGTATAAGACTTCCTTGGAAGTGTACAGTAAGTGGGAGAACCTAAGCACCATGGGAACATGGAGGACAGAAATTATTCATAGCTGGAGGGACAGAAAAGACTTCCAAGGAGCAGTGAGTCTGTGCCCTGTGAAGATGGTGGAGAGGCTGATTCAGCCAGAGAACAGTGTGGGTGCAGGTGTTAGGAAGCGAAGGCCTTGGGGAACCTCATGATCAAGAAAGTGGTTTAGTGGCTCCTCTGCCTGCGGTGCCGGCATCCCATATGGGCGCTGGGTTCTAGTCCAGGTTGCTCCTCTTCCAGTCCAGCTCTCTGCTGTAGCCCGGGAAGGCAGTTGAGGATGGTCCAAGTGCTTGTGCCCCTGCACCAGCATGGGAGACTAGGAGAAGGCACCTGGCTCCTGGCTTCGGATTGGCCCGTCACGCCGGCCGTAGTGGCCATTTAGGGGTGTATCAACGGAAGGAAGACCTTTCTCTCTTACTCTCTCACTGTCTAACTTTACCTGTCAAATAAATAAAAATCCATAAGAAAAAAAAGAAAGTGGTTTAGCCTAATGTTCTCCAAAGGAGCATGGGAAACACTTGAGCCTGTGACGGGCAGAGATGAAGGCTGGTTTTGCAAACTAAAAACAAATCCCTAATTTATCTCAGTACAACTTTAAAATTTCATATATCAAAGATATTCTCAAAAGTGTTTATCATTGGGGTAGGTAAGGTTAGGCTATAGCCTGCAATACTGGTATCCCCTATTAGAGCCTGGGTTTGGGTCCCAGCTACTCTGCTTCCAATCCAGCTCCCTGCTAATAGACCTGGGAAGGCAGCAGAAAATGGCTCAAGTACTTGAAACCCTGCCACTCATATGAGAGACGTAGATGGAGTTCCTGGCAAAATGGCTTCAGCCTGGCCCAGCCCCGGACCATGGCGGTCATTTGGGGACTGACCCAGTGGATGAAGATCTCTCTCTTTCTGTGTCAGTGTCACTATGCCTTTCAAATAAATTAAGAAAATCCTTTTTTTAAAAAAAAAATTAATTTATTTACTTGAAAGTCAGAGTTACACAGAGAGAAGGAGAGGCAGAGAGAGAGAGAGAGAGAGAGAGAGAGAGAGAGAAGTTTTCCATCCGCTGGTTCACTCCCCAGATGGCTGCAATAGCAGGAGCTGTGCCGGTCCAAAGCCAGGAGCCAGGAGCTTCTTCCGGGTCTCCCATGCAGGTGCAGGGGCCCAAGGACTTGGGCCATCTTCTACTACTTTCCCAGGCCATAGCACGGAGCTAGATCAGAAGTAGAGCAGCCAGGACACGAACCGGCGCCCATATGGGATGCTGGCACTGCAGGCGGCAGCTTTACCTGCTAGGCCACAGTGCTGGCCTCAGGAAATCCTTTTTTAAAAAGTCCTTATCCAGGGGCCATGTTGTGGTGTAGAGGGTAAAGCCCCTGCCTGTAATGCCAGCATTCCATGTGGGCGCTGGTTCATGTCCTGGCTGCTCCATTTCTGATCCAGCTCCCTGCTAATGGCTTAGAAAAAGCAGTGGATGATGGCCCAATTACTTGGGTCCCTGCAACCCACATGGGAGACCTGGATGAAACTCTTGGCTCCTGGCTTCAGCCTGGCCCAGCTCTAGTCTATTTTGGGAGTCAACCAGTGGATGGAAGATCTCTGTCTCTCCCTCTCTCTGTAACTCTCTCAAAATTATTAAATATTAAAAAATAAAAATAAAAAAGTACCTATTACTATTTCAGGTTAGGATTGCCAAAGCCACACAGGACTTCCAGCTTGCAGATTCAACACTGCACATTAGCATCGCTAAGTCCTTTGAACGCTGCAAGAAGCAAATCCTGTAAACTGAGTAACTCAGCCTTCCTCAAAGACCAGGAAGTCCTTTTGAAAGTGATACGGTTAACTCTGCAGCAAACTGTCCACAAGGACATTTGCTTTGTGAGCTCCTGAAACCCCAGGGTGAGGCTCCGTTTCTCGTTGGAACAGCGCTCTCTGTTTCGTTATCTGCCTACCATACAGATAAGAACTCTTCCCTTGTTCTACCAGGCCAGAGTGCTGGAGTCAAACTGAAGACAATCTGATGAGAAAACAATGAATCCATTGAAAATGAATACTCCCACTTCCTAATTTCACACATATTGGTAAATTCGGTGCTCCCGTTTGAAATTTAGCTTTTTGTGATTATAGTTTTTTATATTAAGTGATGAATGATAATCACCTCTGGGTAGATGGATTTACAGTGTTATTATTTACGTACTAGTTGGCCTGTATTTTATGATTTTGTTTTCGAAAATAAATATTCTTTTGTTAAAAAGAAGAAAGAAATCCAATTTATGTAAAATGTAGAAACATTTCATATTACTTATTCCTATTTCACAGGTTCTAAGAAATGTAATAGGCGATTTCTGTCCCTAAGATTTTGGACTATATTTGTTTTGCTTGTTCGGTAACATCGCGTTTTTTTTTTTTTTAATTTTGCAAAAATTAATACAAAATGAGTGCTTTCACTGACCAGGTCTGTCTACAGGCTTCCTTCCTTCCACTTTAACCTGAACTTTGGCACAGTTCTGTACTTCTCTGCAAACGGGGCTTCCCTGTCACTCCTGTGTTGCAGAGGTCTTCCCTGCCCAGCTACCCAAAATTGTCTCCCTGTGCCCAAGTCAGTCTTTATCTTGTTACTCTATCAATCAATCTATCTATCTATTTATTTATTTATATTTATTTATTTGACAGATAGAGTTAGACAGTGAGAGAGAGAGACAGAGAAAGGTCTTCCTTCTGTTGGTTAATCCCCCAAATGGCCGCTGTGGCTGGAACTACACTGATTCAAAGCCAGGAGCCAGGTGCTTCCTCCCATGCAGGTGCAGGGGCCCAAGCACCTGGGCCATCCTCCACTGCTTTCCCAGGCCATAGCAGAGAGCTGGACTGGAAGAGGAGCAACCGGGACTAGAACCCGGTGCCCATATGGGATGTTGGTGCCGCAGGTAGAGGATTAACCAAGTAAGTCATGGTGCGAGCCCCTACTCTATTTTTACTAAGAATGTTTTATCTACTTCCTAACAACAAAAAAAAAAATCCTTAATGTTTACTGCCTGTCTCATGGACTATGAGAAATGTCCAATGAAGGCAAGATACGTGTTTTGAATTTACTTGTGGTAAATCTGACCCAGGCTGACATAAGGTTTCTTGGTTTCCTGAATCTATCACCCTCTCAGGCACAGAGAGATGTCTGTCACCACTGCTTACTGGGATATAACATCATATATGCCATATAGACTGTGTTACCTGTCATTAGGCCATAATACTTAATTCTGAAGTGCCCCAAGGGTCCTGGCCAGGGCTGAGAATCTGCATTCTTTTGTGGAATGTCTATACTTTATTTTTACTAGACAGCTTGATATTTCCAACTATTTTCCAATACAACCACTCATAAACGGAACTTGTAGCTGAAAGTGAGTTGGGAATAAAGTACACAAGCAGACAAAAATGGAAAATGTACAAAAATCATTAAAATGTTGCCAAGATTGCAAAATACCACCATGACCCGTAACCAGGAGTATTAACTTCTGATTTACTGGTTATACAGATGGGATTGTTTTTCCATAAAAATACATTACTATTTCCTATGAAGAAGGTCAAATTTCATGTGCTCAACATTCTTACAACACATATTTGTCAAAAAGCCATCACATGTAGTTATGGTTCTGGGTGCTTAGGACACATTCATGCCAGAGCTCCTATTTTATGTTCTTTGAGGCATACAGCTCTCGGATAACTCCATTCCTGATTCTATGTCACTTTCCTACCCTTGCTTTTCTGTCACCTTCCTTTTTATTTATTTTTTATCCAAATTTTAGTGTCATTCACCTTCTCTTGCTTCCTTTATAGTTTATGAGCTCCTTTTAGTTTATAAAGTATCTTAAACATTTTGGACCTACGGGAATGGAAATAAATGAAGTATTAAGTGAATGAATCATTAATAAATGTGTGTACTCTTTCCCTGTGTAGCTACAGAATTTTCATTTTGTCTGATCAAGCACTGTAGGACTTCGTCACCTGCAGAACTCTGTCACCTGCTGCAGTAGATGAGAGCTAAGAGTTAACATGGAATTAATTCTCTGCTCTTCTTCCTTCATTCCCCTCAACATTTTAGAAGAAAAAACAGACAAGCAAGCATCACTATGAGCCCCCCCCACCCTCTCGCTCATAAATTCCTGATTTGTTCTTCACCAAGCAGTCTAAGTCGGGGTTACATCTGTTATTGCTGAATTTAGCTAAGGAAGGGATTTCTATATTTCCCATCCTAATGGAAGAAATGGCTACAAACACTTATGAGCAGATAAATGTGAAGAGGGAAATAAAATGTCAATACTTAAAGAACTAGTTGGGAAGACAAACAATACAATTCTTTAGGCAGTGGAATTAATTTGAATTATAGCATAAGGTTTACTTGACCTTTGATAGGAATCTGGTAGTTTATAGCTTTTCAAAAAGAATGAAATTCAACGAGGAGGACAGGTCCTAGGAAAAACTTTTTGTAGGTGTGCTTCCTTCAATGATCGGTTCAGAGACTTGTCACACTTGTCACGTGGGAGGACGGGAGGTTCCCGCCTCAGCCTCAGGGGCTGGGGCCACCCTCCAGATCTGGATGAAACCAGACCAGGAGCTTTCTGAGGCTCACTCAAATAGCTGCCCGAAACACGCATCTTTAGGATGGCACGGAAAGGGTGTGAGGGGCAGAGGGGCAGAGGAAGGTGAGGCCTGCCAGCCCTGCACCTTCCCAGCACTTGCTGTGAGCAGAGTTTCGATTCCTTCCGTGTGTTCAAGCCACCAGCTTTGCAATTCTGCCTGGGGCTGGCTGGCTTTGGGTGGAATCGGAGGAAGGGCTCCGGGTGAGCGCATTCCTCTGTGTTCCCTTTCCACAGCCTGAACCAGCATGGTGCTCTCAGCTGATTGGTGCATTGTAGAAATTCAAAACAAGGGGAAAAAAATGAAGATGGTCATATGAGATGTAAGGGGGAAAAAAAAAAAAGAATGCACATCTATGTTGGGAGAGCTCCCTCACTTCAACCCAGCTCACAGAAATGCTGGGTCTGTATTACCACGGAACATCATGACAGCAGCCGCCTCCCCAAGCTGCCTCATACAGTATGACTCCTCCTACGGAAGGGACTGCCCATGCTCATGAGATTAGGTGTTTTAAGAGATGGGATGTCTGCCCACAGTGAAACAGCCTTCTAGTATTTACTAAAAGTCTGGGCAAACTGCTCTGTCACAAAAGTTAAAACGTTGCAGGACACAGCAAGTGCTCTGAATGTTAACTATGGATAATGGAGACCAATGCAGACCATAATTTAAAAAGGAAAAGAAAAAAGTGTGCACCAATCACATGCATTCTTCTAGATGCAGCTAACCGTCAGCCAGGGTAAATACACTGAACAAGGCGGTGCTGTTTACTCTTTTTGACTCAGGTGCTTATTGTGATCAACGAAACTCACCTGCAAGCAAATCGCCAGGTTCACTCTACAGCCAAACGAGGTGCTTACAGCCCGTGGATGGAGGCCCAGGTCTTTGAACAATTTTGAGAATGACTGTGTGAGGGCTATTCGCGGCCGTTCTTCTGCCACAACAACACAGGTCCTTACTCGGGACAAGTCCAGTCCTCGTGCCTGGAAATGATGACAGTGCCACTTGGTCAGCCTTCATCATGTTTTTGTAGCTTTGTGTAACCAAGCCTCTTTTCCTTGAAAGCCCATATGCACAACAGAAAATTTAATACACTCTTCATTTTCAGATCTGTGCCCATGACATTGATTAACTCATTCCAGAATGTTGGGGAAAAACACACACTTATTCAGGATGCTATTACAAACATATTTTAATCAATGACAAGAAATAATGGTGGCTATCATGCACAGGAAAAAGAATTTGCTAGATAAAATAACCAAAGGACAAAGTTTGGAGAAGAAGAAGTGTTTGAATGCATTTTTTTTTTTTTTTTGGACAGGCAGAGTGGACAGTGAGAGAGAGACAGAGAGAAAGGTCTTCCTTCCATTGGTTCACCCCCCAAAGCCAGGAGCCAGATGCTTTTCCTGGTCTCCCATGGGGTGCAGGGCCCAAGCACTTGGGCCATCCTCCACTGCACTCCCTGGCCACAGCAGAGAGCTGGCCTGGAAGAGGGGCAACCGAGACAGAATCCAGCGCCCCGACCGGGACTAGAACCCGGAGTGCCGGCGCCGCAAGGCAGAGGATTAGCCTAGTGAGGCACAGCGCTGGTCAGATTTAGGATCTTTTGAGCAGACCTAGTAGGGGCACACACTCATGGCGAAGCACGTTCTCGTGTGGGAACAGCGGGGGCCTCGGCCTGCTGCGGCCCAGCAGCTCCGGGGAGGCACCGTCCCAGGACACGGGGTGACCCAGGACACGGTGAGGACAGGGTGAGGGCCCTCGGCCACTTACCTTGAGGGACTCCGTTTGCGAGCCCAGCCCCTTGGTGCACAGCTCCATCACGGAGTACGAGCAAAACGTGTCCCGGACTTTATACTGACTCACGGCGAGCAGCCACAGGGCAGGGTTGCTCTCCAGCTCCGACGGGGGGATCAGAATGGACTGGTGCCCTGAGTACACGCTGCGGAGACACAAGCGGCTGTCAGCACGCTCGGCCACGGAAACGGAGGAGGGGCGGTTTTGTCATTTGGCAGGTGGAGTGAGGAGACCAGGTGTCTGCAGAGAATGAAATCGCGTTCATGACCGCATTCCGGAAAGCACCAGGACTCCGGGGAGTAGGTGCTTCCGGTTTGGCCACTGGGCGCACACAGCTTCTCTCAGAGCTGCCGTCTCTCCACGGCCGTCACGTTTTGGTGAAAAGACACGGATGGGACCGGCGCGCCTGCGTGGGGCCAGCGCGGCAAGCGGCGGTGACAAGAAATGCACCTGCTGTTGGCACGGGACCGCCATCCCCACCCAGTAGCTGTGAGCTCAGTGGTTGGGACAGAGACTGCAGAGCCGAACATCGAATGAAATGGCCTTTTAAGAAAAAGTCTAGGCCACTGTGCTGCAGAGTTAAGTGGAAGAAAATTCTAAGTGCCCAAGGTCGTCAGTCTTTTTTGAGTTTGGATTTTGACTTTGATAGGATGCTAACCAATCACCAAACAGAAGAACTAAGGCCAGTATAAACATTCTTTAGTTTTTACCTTTATAACGACGGAGCATATTGCGAGGAGCAAGAAAAAGTGGTAATTACACAAAGAGCCTTCGAAAAGTTCAAGGTAGATGCACACTATGAAAAACATCAGGCATGGACATCAAAAGATTCTGTCCCACAACGAACTTCCTCTTTGGCCATGGACGTTTTGAAGCAATCTAAAATATTTCAGTTACTCATCAATTCGTGGAATAAGTGTAGGATTGAAATAATGAAATATTTGCCCAAATTGTATTTTAAATGAAGGTTTTAATTTTTTTGTTTACTATTCTGTCAACATTGATACCATCTATTATAATAAAACAGCTGAGATGTTTAAATAAAAGGAATTTTCCAGCTACACGAAATTTCATGCATGAAATAGGACACGGGGCCTCAGTAACTGATGTGTTACAATACTAAAGCCAATTTTCCTTTAATGTGGCCAATCTTATTTAAAAAAAATTCTTTTTTTTTTTTTTGACAGGCAGAGTGGATAGTGAGAGAGAGAGAGACAGAGAGAAAGGTCTTCCTTTGCCGTTGGTTCACCCTCCAATGGCCGCCGCGGCCGGCGCGCTGTGGCTGGTGCACTGTGCTGGTCTGAAGCCAGGAGCCAGGTGCTTCTCCTGGTCTCCCATGGGGTGCAGGGCCCAAGCACCTGGGCCATCCTCCACTGCACTCCTGGGCCACAGCAGAGAGCTGGCCTGGAAGAGGAGCAACCGGGACAGAATCCGGCGCCCCAACCGGGACTAGAACCCGGTAGGCCGGGGCCGCAGGCACCAGCCTCTTTTTTTAAAAACGTATTTATTCTAATTTTTGTTTGAAAGAGAGAGAAAAGAGGAAGAAAGTAGTAGAGGGAGAGAGAGAGGTTGGCGAGGGGAAAACCTCCTCTCATCCCCAACACAGACAGAAAAAGAGACCTTCCATCTGCTGGTTACTCCCCAAGGGCCCAATAGCAACCAGGGTTGGGCTGGGCCTATGCCAGGAGCCAGAATTCAATCTGGATTTCCCACATGGATGGCAGGGACACAAGTATTTTGAGCCATCATCCACTGCCTTCCCAGGGTATGTATTAGCAGGAAGCTGGATTGGAAGCAGAGATGGTACCTGAACTAGGCATTCTATTATGGGATACAGACATCCTGAGTAGCAATTTAACCACTCCACCAAACTATGTCCCTCATTTAAAAATTTGCAAATCCTTTGCCAGAGAATTCAACCAGGTAAAGGAATGTAGGGGAAGTAATATCACTCAACAAAATCTACTTCACATAGGACCGTCAGTATGGAAAATTATTCAGGGACTGTGACCGAGGACATTTTGGGTGTACGTTTCTATTTCTCCCTTTATTTTTCTATATTAGAGTTTCCTTTATTAGGAAATTTAACAAACACTGACCTTTTCTGTGGCCTTTTCAACGGGTTTAATCATTTGAAACTAAGAGGTTGGTCATAGAATGTGTGTGTGTGTGTGTGTGTGTGTGTGTGAGAGAGAGAGAGAGCGCGCGCGAGACAGAGAAACATCAGTCCTCAAATCATTACTGTCATAAATAAGCTATTTTTGTCCTAATATTTAAAATTTTATTGTGGTAAAACAAAGATCATATACAATTTACCATTTTTACAATCTCTAAATGTAAATTGTTGTGGCATTAATGACACTCCCAGTGATGTGCAACCATCACCTCTGCCTTCTTCCAAAACTTGTTCTTCACCCTCAACTGAAACACCATGGCCATTTAGCAGTACTCATTCTGTCCTACTCCATCCCTGGGAACTCTCCAATCTGTTTCTGTCTCATGATTCCGCCTATTCTAGGTATCTCATATAAGTGCAACCACAGAGTATTTGTCCTTTTCTGTCTGACATATTTCACTTAGCATACTATTTCTGAGGCTCATCTGCATTGTAGCATGTGTCAGAATTTTCTGTCATTTTATGGCTAGATAATAACTGTTATGTGTATGTCACACTTTTTATCCACTCATCCACTGGTGGACACTTTGCTGGTTTCCGCCTTTGCCAACTGTGAATAAAGCTCAGTGAAAATTGTATCATTATTTGAGTACCTCTTTTTGGTTTTTGGGGGGAGTATACTCCTAGGAGTAGAAGTACTGCTGTATATGATAACTTTGTGGTTAACTTTTTGTGTTCTATGGCAGCTTCACCATTTAACCACTGCCATGTGTACAAATTCCAAATTTTTCTACATGTTTGCCAACATTTGCTATTTTCCAAGTTTTTGATGATAGCCATTGTAGTGGCTATGAAGCAGCATCTCACTTAATTTGCATTCCCTATGCAAATCTACAAGCTACTTTTATAGTTACCATATCAAAATCAACTTCAAAATTACAAGACTCAATTTTAAAGTTTTTTTAAATTAATATTTGTCTTTGGAAAATTAGGTCAGCAAAGATCACTTTATAAGTTGCAGGACACAATATACAAAAAGGTAGTACTTTTATACCAATAAAAATAAAAAATAAATTTTATTTATTTTATTATGGATTGGAGAATTAATATCATTAAAATGAGCACATTACTCAAAGTGATCTACAGATTCAGTGCAATCATAATCAAATACCAATGATGTTTTTCAGAATAGAAAACAGAGAAGACCAAGAGTAATCCTTGGGGGTGTGGGGACTGGGTAGATAAGCATCACAATACCTGACTTTAAAATATACCACAAAGCTCCAGTGGCCAAAACAGCATGGTGCTGGCATAAAAACCGACTTACAGACCAACTGGAACAGAATAGAGAATGGAGAAACCAGTCCTTATAAATGCTGCCAACTGATTTTTGACAAAGTCATCAATAAAATACACTAGAGAAAGGACAATCATTTCCGTAAATCGTGCTGTGAAAACTGGCTATCAGATCCAATTATATTCCTATTTTTCACCATACACAAAAGTTGGCTCAAAAGTCCTAAAATTTTGAAAGCAGAAGAAAACATAGGTGAGGCACTTCAGTACTGTGTATAAACAAAGGTCTTTTGGATAAGGCCCCCAAAGAACAGGCAGTAAGAGTGAAAATAGATGACATTTTACCAAACTAAGAATCTTCCACATAGAAAAACAGAGTGAAAAGCTGACCAGCAAAATGGGTTTGCAATATATAGTTTGCAAAAATAGTTTGCAATATTTGCAAACTATGCATTTGACAAGTTACTAATATTTAGGATATATAAAGCTAGCTCAATAACTCATCAGCAAAAAATTAAATAATCTGATTTTCAAATAAGCATAGGATATGAATAAAAAATTCTTTAAAAAGACAAATTATCAACAAATATATGAAAAATGCTCCATGTCACTAATCACCAGGGAGCTGCAAATCAAAACCATAACGAGATACCACCTCACCCTGCTCAGAATGGCTATTATCAAAGAGACAAAAATAACAAATGCTGATGAGGATGTAGAGAAAGGGGAACTCTTATATACTGTTGGTAGGACTATAAATAGTACAGCCATTGTGGAAAACAATGAGGTTCCTTTAAAAAAAAAAAAAAACCCTGAAAACCAAACTATCATATGATCTAGCAATACCACTCCTGGCATATATTCAAAGGAAAGGAAATCACTACATCACAGGGACATCTGTGCTCCCACGTTCACTGCAGCACTATTCACAACAGCCAAGATGTGGAATCGTCTCGGATGAATGGATAATGTGGAACATATACACAATGGACTACTATTCTCCCATGAAGAGAATGAAATCCTGTCAGCTGCATCAATGTGGATAAACTGGAGGATGACATGTTCAAACTCATTTGTGGAAAGAAAAAAACTGATCTCATAGAAGAGACTGGAATAGCAGTCACTAGGGACTGGGAAGGGTAGGAAAAGGAGGGATGGAGAGAGGTTAGATAGAAGGAATTAGTGTGGAATTCTAAAGCCCAGCAATGTAACCAGTCTACAACAATCTGTGATATATTTCAAACTACAGAAGAATCTGAAGGTTCCCAACCCATAGAAATACTTAATGTCTGAGGGGATGGAAATGCTAATTACCCTAACTTGATCATTACACCTTATGTAGCTATCTGCAGTACCTCATAAATATGTATACAAATATTACATGTAAATAAAAAATTCCAAAAAACATTTTACAATGAGGTTAGAGATTCAATGGTATTACAACATATATTCATATATTTGGCACACCTAAAGACTTTCAAATACTTATTACAAGTAACATGCTATCAAACTAAACTTCTATACCCAGCTCTTGGATTTTGTGAAACTAAACTTTCATTCAGATGTTCTTTTATCCAAATCCAAGGTTCTTTAAAATCAGTGTCCCCCTCTCTCTCTCTGATTTAGAAAGCCAACCCAAAAATAATTTTCCAATATGTTTGTTTTCTCATTTTTAATGTTTACCACTCATTATTATTTTTTTAAAGATTAATGTATTTATTTGAAAGAGTTAAACAGAGAGAGAGAGAGAGTAAGAGAGACAGAGAGAAAGACAGAGAGAGAGGACTTCCATCTGCTAGTTCACTCCCCAACTGGCCGCAATGGCCAGAGCTAAGCTGATCCAAAGCCAGGAGCCAGGTGCTTGTTGTTCTGGGTCTCCCACGCCGGTGCAGGGGCCCAAGCACTTGGGCCATCTTCTGCTGCTTTCCCAGGCCTTAGCAGAGAGCTGGATCAGAATTGGAGCACCCAAGACTCAAACTGGTGCCCATATGGGAGGCTGGCACTGCAGGTGGTGGCTTTACCCACTATGCCACAGTGCCAGCCCCATCACTCATTATTCTTAAAATAACCTTCCAAGGGGCCACTTTTGTGGCACAGAGGGTTAAGCTGCTGCCTATGGTGCCAGCAGCCCATATCAGAGAATCAGTTCAAGTCCTGGCTGCTCTACTTCCAATCCAACTCCCTGCTAGCAAGCCTGAGAAAGCAGCGGAAGATGGCCCAAGTATTTGGGCCCCGGCAACCTATGTGGTTGAGCTGGATGGAGTTCCTAGCTCCTGGCATTGGCCTGGAGCAGCTCTGGCTGTTAAAACCATTTGGAGAGTGAACTAGTGGATGGAAGATCTCTCTTGCTCTGTCAATTCTGCCAAATAATTAAATCTTAAAAAAAAAGAAAAGAAAAGAAAAGAGAAGCTCCCAAGAATCATCCACATAGGGTTTGAAAAAGTCCCACCTCCTTGGCTCCAACAACATAGCTTGGTGGGCACCTTATGCCTCCTCCCCTGCCTCCCCACAGGTCCTACACAACAGGTTTTGCAAACCAGTCTTATTTCCAGGATCTGTCACAGCTGAGACACATATAACCCTACTCTCCTATCTCCCACTAGGACCCTCACCAACGGATCTTATCCCAGCCTTTTTCCTATGATGGGCAGTATCTCTCCTTGCTAGTAGTTGCTGTTACTATTTTCAGTCTTACTGCCACAACACAGCACTCCATAATCGCCCATGAACTCTACTTTGACTTAGATTGTTTCTTATTAGCTAATGTGTTGACTCCAGTTGGAAACCTCTAGGCAGCACTGAGCAGAAAGAAATAAAAACCATGGAAAACTTATGTCTGCTGAATGGATATTAGGAGAATCTAAGGGGCCCCAAATGGGATACACACCAGGTAAAAAGTCCAAGATCTAACAAGCCTACACATTATACCTCAACTACCCACTCTGAGATGTGACAGAACACAGTGCTTATGTTAACACCAAATACTATTCAACCGGATCATGAATCAGAGTTAACAATAAGGCTTTAATTAGAGTTTCCTGATGCCTTTTATTGCAGTTTGAATTAAAACAGCGACTTCACACTACACAATTCATATTTGCAGTGTCAGGTATCAAACATGATCATGACAATCAGTTTCATACTGTTCCCACGACTACTTCATAGATGCTCTCATAAAGAGATCCAAACTAAAGATATTAAATACGAATAACCCACACTAGCATTCTCAAGATTATCCAACAAGATGAATTTATGATTTGCTTGGTCAGAAGTGTTAGCACTGGAAAGGGGTTGGGTCCAGACAAGAGAAACTTCAAGCACAGCTGTGAAAATTAAATACAGTTTCACTTCTCTCCTTAACCCCATAACTAAGGAGGTAACTTTATGAAGAAGTTAATAAATCCTGACAAACCAAAAACCTCTTGAATTTTCTACTTGTCCTTTCCTTGTGCAGTCCAATAAATTCTGCACTTAATGATCCATATTACTTTTTTGGGGCACTGGTGATAAATATACTCATGAACAAAACAAATCCACTTAACAGCAGACTGCTTGCACTGAAAAAATTATTTTCCATGAATTTCTGGAACCTGACCTGCTGTAGCTTAGGTCTTAAAATGAACACAATAAATAAAAAAGACATTTTGGCACCTAATATAGATTTGCATATTACTAACTCAGGGGCTTCACACTACCAACCCAACAAAATATGGAGTTGGAAACTATCCACAAAATGTGCAACACAGCCAAACGTCACCCTGAGGGTTCCATGGCTGCGGTGCCCTCACCAGCACGCTCTCACTACACATTCCGGGTATCCCAATGACACGTGTATTTCTAAATGCCACCATTTCTGTAGAGGTATACTTTGTATACTCTAAGTCATTCACTTTAAGCATAGATTTAAATGAATTCTCGTAAGCCTGCAGGATGGAAGACTTCCGCTTCCATAGGCTTCCTAAGCCTGACTCCCCAGGAAACCCATAGAGAAGCTTGTTGAAGGAAAAGTACATTCTCAGTGCGAATCGCTAAAACACAGCAGCTTGAAGGGGTCATCCAGGTTGCACTCAGCCTGTAGTTCAGAAACATCTTTCCCGCAAATCCATTCAGAAGTCACAGCATCACAGCATTCCCACGATTGCCTCTGCAGTCATAAAAACCAATGTACAGCAACTATAAACCAATTTATTTTCTGAAATCCTCCAGAGAAAGAGATCCCAATGGATTTGCTTCCAAAACATCACACACACAAACACACACACACACACACCCTTCTCTTAGGTCTTTGAAGTATAATCACTAATATGAAGGCTAAAAATACTAAAAATGTCCCTATCATGCAATTCTGCAGATGTGGGACTGCGGCAGGGCAGGAGACGCACTGAAGGTATAGGATTTAAGGAGGGATCAACCACTCTTAAAGCCGTGCAAGCAAGTGCAAGAGGAGGGCATGGAAGACATCACAATGCTAGAGCAGCCAGTTTGTTGTATCAGAGGCCAGGCAGGAAGAGCATCCACACAGGGCAGCCAGGCAAGGAGAGGCAGTGTAGGGGGCAGGCAACAGTGGAGGGAGATTGACTTCATGCAGGAGAGTTAGAAATAAGTGTGAATTTTCAGAAGAGTGGAGCATGTATGTGCTGCTTGTATGCATGAATGAATGCATGTGCACACACTCCCTAGCTCTGTTCACAAAAGCACAGAAAGCAGCCACGTCCGAGTAGCAATGAGCATGCCTGGCATCCCTATCTTGGCTATTCAATAGCAGTTTCCTCTCAAATGAACTAGAGGCCTGTATTAGTCACCTTTTGTGCTACTGTAATGACATACCTGAAGCTGGCTGCTACTTTATAAAGAAAAAGGGTTTATTTTGGCTCACAATAAGATCCAGGGGCCCCATCAGGTGGCTAGCAGAGTTCCAAGATAATGCAAAGCATCACATTGTGAGAGGCAGGGAGCATGTGTGTACGTCTCTGGCGTGTGTCCGTCTGTCTGTCTTTCAGCCACCACTATAAAAGTCATGGGGATTTCACTTTAATACCTTATCTAGTCCTAATCACTTCCCAAAGGCCTCCTCTGAATATCATGTATTAAGCTTCCACCCTCTTAGCAGCATTAGCGAAAGACTCAACTCCTGTGTGAGTTCAGGGGGACGTATCATATTCATTCATTTAGTGCAGGCCCCTTTGAGGGACGATGGAACTCAAAACTGGCACAGATCTGTACACGAAGGTCAAATGGGACCTTGTTGAAAGGGCTCCCACTGGCCAGGAGGAAAAAACTGTGCATCAAAATAGCACTCTGAATTAAAAAAAGGAAATTATCAGGTATAATTATACGAGAAAATGGAAAGCTTGGCGAGGGACAAGGATTTGTATAGTAGCCAGCCATTAAATAGCTCTTTTTAAATTTAATTTTATTTTTTTAAAGATTTTATTTATTCGAGATGTAGAGTTACAGACAGTGAGAGAGAGAGAGAGAGAGAGAGAGAGAGATTCCATTGGTTCACTCCCCAAATGGCCGCAATGGCTGCAGCTGCGTCGATCCAAAGCAAGGAGCCAGGAGCTTCCTCCGGGTCTCCGTGCAGGTGCAGGGGCCCAAGGACTTGGGACATCTTCTGCTGCTTTCCCAGGCCATAGCAGAGAGCTGGACTGGAAGAGGAGCAGCTGGGACTAGAACTGGTCCCCATATGGGATGCCAATGCCGCAGGCAGAGGATTAACCTACTGTGCCACGGCGCCACCCGGAAATAGTTCTTAATCATAAAGGAGAAAAGAAAAACTTCATAGTGGAGAAGCCTGACACCTGACCTGAGCGCTCAGGTCAGATATCATCAGTAATGGTGCAGAGCCTGCATCCCTGGCCAGGCTGGATGAAGAGAACACAATCATGGCTCCTCTGATGTCCCTGCCCAAGACGCTTCACCTGGATGTGAGCCTAAGCAAACATCAGACGCTTGTGTCGAGGGACCTTTGAGAACAGCACCGCCTGTGATCTTTCCAGAGCTGGCGTCACCAGATTCGGGGGAAGGAGTCCAAGCGATGAGAGCTCGGATGCAGTGTGCAGGTCTGAGCAGGATCCCTTTTGTATAAAAGATGTGATGGGGACAACTGGCAAAACTTGAATAGGGTCAGAGCATGGATGGAGGAAATGTTACCGGTTTTCTGATTTTGATGGATTTAATTGTTTTTTGTACGAAAATACAACTTGCTTGCTGGAACTGTCCCCTGAAATATTTGGAATTGATGGGTTGTCAGGTTGGTGACTCACTGTCAAATGATTCAGGGCGAAAAAACCAAAGTCACTTTGAAAATATTTACAGCTTTTCTATAGCTTTGTGATGGTAGGAATGTTTTTTAAAAATCCAAATAATTTTTGTATATCTTCATCCTAACATTCCCTTCATATGTAAAATAGATTACTTAGGGGCAGGTGCTGTGGTGTAGTGGATAAAGCCGCTGCCTGCATTGCCAGCGTCCCATATGGGCGCCAGTTTGAGTCCCAGCTGCTCCACTTCCAATCCAGCTCTCTGTTATGGCCTGGAAAAGCAGTAGAAGATGGCCCAATTCCTTGGGCCCCTGCACCTGTGTGGGAGACCCAGAGGAAGCTCCTGGCTCCTGGCTTCAGATCAGTGCAGTTCTGGCAGTTGCAGCCATCTAGGGATGAACCAGCAGATGAAAGACCTCTTTCTCTCTCTGCCTCTGCCTCTTTGTAAACTCTGCCTTTCAAAAAAATAAATAAATCTTTAAAAAATAGATTATTTATCAGAGAATCATTGCTATAATGGAATGATTTCAAAATTTTTTTTTCATAAAGGAATAGTTAGAGAGAGATGAGGAGAAAGAGAGAGAGAGTTATCTGCCACCCACTGATTCACTCCCCAAATGGCTGCGGTGGGCCAGGCTGAAACCAGGAGCCCAGAGCTTCCCCCAGGTCTCCCACATGGGTGCAGGGGCCCACGCACCTGGGGCATCCTGTGCTGCCCTCTCAGGCACATTAGCAGAGAGCTGGATCAGAAGTGGAACAGCCAGGACTTGAACTGGCACCCACAGGGAATGCTGGCATCGCAGGCAGAGGCTAAACCTGCTATATCACAACACCGGCCACTCAAAATATTTTTAATATAATACTGCATGTTTTTTTATTTTATTTATTTTTATTTATTTTTTTTTTTACAGGCAGAGTTAGACAGCGAGAGAGAGAGAGACAGAGAGAAAGATCTTCCTTCTGTTGGTTCACCCCCCAAATGGCCGCTGCGGCTGGCGCACAGTGCTTATCTGAAGCCAGGTGCTTCCTTGTGGTTCCCATGCAGGTGCAGGGCCCAAGCACTTGGGCCATCCTCCACTGCCTTCCCGGACCACAGTAGAGAGCTGGACTGGAAGAGGAGCAACTGCGACTAGAACCCGGGGTCCTGGTGCCACAGGCGGAGGATTAGCCTAGTGAGCCACGGTGCCAGCCATACTGCATATTTTTAAAAACTGTGTCAATCCATTTTCATAGCTTGCAATATTCAGTATTATTGAGATGACACCTCTCCCCAAAGTGGTAAGTAGATCCAATATAATCTTTTTCAGAATCTCAGCAGGCTTTTTTTTTTAATTGGTAGAAATCTATAACATGATCCTAAAATAAATATAAAGGACCCATAATAACCAAAAGAATTTTGATACAGAGTAACAAAACTGGAGAATATCTGCTCCTACTTCCTTATCTTAAAAATGACCATAAGCTACAATAACCAGGCTGTATGTGGTACTGGTAGGGAAATATACTGATTCATGCCTGAAACAGAATTGAGAATCCAGAAACAAACCCTTGTATTTATGACCAATTGATTTTTTTTTAACAAAGATACCAAAGTATTTCAATGAAGAAGAGATAATCTTCTCAATTAATGATGCTGGGAAAATCTGACATCTACATTCAGAAAGATTTAACCTTTACATCTAAATGTATGAATTAAGATTAGAGGTCTCAATGTAAGACTGAAAATTCAGAAGAAAACATGAATTCTTTTTTTTTTTTTTTTGACAGGCAGAGTGGACAGTGAGAGAGAGAGAGACAGAGAGAAAGGTCTTCCTTTTTCCATTGGTTCACCCTCCAATGGCCACCATGGCTGGCGTGCTGATCTGATGGCAGGAGCCAGGTGTTTCTCCTGGTCTCCCATGAGGTGCAGGGCCCAAGCACTTGGGCCATCCTCCACTGAACTCCCTGGGCACAACAGAGAGCTGGCCTGGAAGAGGGGCAACCGGGACAGAATCCGGCGCCCCGACCGGGACTAGAACCCGGTGTGCCAGCGCCGCAAGGCGGAGGATTAGCCTAGTGAATTCTTTGTAGCCACATGAATTCTTTGTAGTCTTGAGTTAGGCAAAATTCTTAAGTGCAACTCCAAAGGTATAATACATAAATGAAATATTAATAAATTGAATTTAAACAAAGCTTGTAACTTTTGCATATCAAAAGGTGATTAAGAAAGTGAACCAACAAACCACAGTCTGGGAAAAAAAGATATTTGAAAATCAGATATCTTGTGTAGTTCTTCTAATTAGAAGTATAAGAAACTCTTAAAACTCAACTAGTGAGAAGATGAGCAATGTAATTTAAAGATGGACAAGATATTTAAATGGACACTTCATCCAAGGAAACCATACAAATGGCCAATAACTTCATGAAAAGATGTCCAGTGTTCATTACGGAAACACAAATCAAAACTGCAGTGGGTTACTACCCTTCACTCACTAGAGCAGCTATAACCAAACACCCCAAATCATGAAGCTGGGAGGCTCATATTACCTGACTCCAAAGTTACATCACAAACAACAGTAATCCACAATGTGGACAAACTGGAATTCTCCTATGCTGTTGATAGAAATGTAATCTGGAGAAGCATTTTTACTGTGGGGCCCTTCGCTTCCATCCTGTCATCCCCCAACAGGAAAGGAAATGCTGTGTCCACACAAAGACGTGATGTGATTGTTCCCAGGAACCATGGTCACAACAATCCAGATGTCTGCCAGTGGGTGCATGGACAAATAGCATTTGTCATATCTACACAAGGAAGCACTGCTAAAATGTCAGTGAACATCAGAGGTATTATGCAAAGTGAAAGAGGCCAGGCTCACAACATTATGTGATTGTGTTACAGGAAATAGCAAAAAGGCAACTCTAAAAGGGCAAGACATAGAATACTGGTAGGCTGGGGGTAGGGTTGGAAATGAGATTGACAAAATAGGAATCACTTTAGGGTGCTGGGAATGATCTAGAACAGTCCTGTGATGATAACTGTATTTTTAGCCTTCATATTAGTGATGGTACCTCAAAGACCCAAGAGAGGGGTGTGTGTGTGTGTGTGTATGTGTGTGATGTTTTGGAAGCAAATTCATTGGGATCTCTTTCTCTGGAGGATTTCAGAAAATAAAGAGGTTTATAGTCGCTGTACATTTGGTTATGACTGCAGAGGCGATCGTGGGAATGCTGTGATGCTGTGACTTCTGAATGGATTTGCGGGAAAGATGTTTCTGAACTACAGGCTGAGTGCAACCTGGATGACCCCTTCAAGCTGCTGTGTTTTAGTGATTCACACTGAGAATGTACTTTTCCTTCAACAAGCTTCTCTGTGGGTTTCCTGGGGAGTCAGGCTTGGGAAGCGGAAGTCTTCCATTCATTGGCTTTACCCATATTGGTATGAGCACATATAGCCTCTGATAAAGGTGGTGGTTCGGGCTGGGCTTCGGCTTCCCTGCCATGCTGGGAATCTATGCATCAGGGCACTTTGGTTCAACTGGTGGAAAATGTTCTGAGCTGTTTCCCAAGGAAATAAAAGTTATGATGCAATTATATTTGTACCGAAGAGAAGTCGTTAACCATATCAGTGATTCAGTTCTATCCCTGTTTTCTCCGAAAGTTTTACTGTCCCAACTAGAGTGACAGTGTTTTCCAAAAATACACAGTTGCATTTTAATCCAGTCTAAAACTATTAAATATTGTGACTATTTTAAACATCGTTTCGCTAGAGGAGAATTTTAAAGACAAGAAAATTTCCACCGCAGACTGTTAAGAAAATTTATAGCCAGCTTCATTCTGTAGCATCTTGGTGTTATAGATATATTAATGCGTATTTATTTATAAAACTGTATACACTCTTAAAGATTTACGGGCAAAGTCTTAGGATATTTGTGTTTGCTTTAAAATGCTCCATTGGTAAAAAAAAGGAAGGAAAAAGTAGATGGATAGATGAAACAAAATTGTTAAAATGCTGATACACATGAAGCACTGGCTTATTACAGCATATTTTATATAAATATGTACAATAATATTCATAAAAATACTATGCCACTTGAGAAAATACACTCTGAAAGGCTACATGCCATGCTAATAGTAGATACTTACTGGAATCATCATTTATTAGGTAGTATGATTATTAAGGGCTTTATTTTCTTCTTTGTGTTACTTTGTGTATTTTCTAAAATTTCTACAATGAACATGCATGTGTAATCAGGAGAAAGAAAAGAAACACCTGTCTACCCCATGTGTCACTCATTCCATAAGCCATGCGCTTGCTACTGGCCAGGCGTGGCGCTGGCTGCCGAGTGGAGAGCAGTTTGCACACACAAAGGTGCGCTCTGCCCTCTGGAGCTTGCTCTCACATATCCCCAGCTCAACGGCCCCCTCCAGGTAAAAGTTGGCGAAAAGGCGGAAGGAGCCAAGAGCTTATAACATCCACTGATTCAACAAGAATTCCAGGCCGGGCCTGAGTGCCAGGTTTTAAAGGCACTTTGGGCTGTGAGAAATAAAAGTCCCAAAACAGAGAACTTCTCAGGACAGCCTTAGAGGCCAGTATCTCTGTAAGATCTTTCACAACGTCAGAGACGCTGCAGAGAGGGAAATGCCACACGCACTCGTTCTGTCCCTAACAGCCGGGTCTGCAGGGAGAGGCACATAGACAGGGTTGCTGCCCTCAAGTGCAGGCCACACTTCCACTGGAGCTGGCACAGCTCGGGGTGCCTGGTAGGGCCAAAGGTCTAGAAAAGAGGATCGTCCCATAAGCCTTCCCCGACCCTCACCCACTGCCTTTTTCCCTAAACAGAAGTCACTAAAGAAGAATCTCACCTGCAGAGGCACCAGAGGACAAATCCCAGTCCACAGTAGGGGTCCAGACAGATGGCCACTTCTCTAGAGGGGTAAAGCTCACACTGCAGCTTAATAGAACGGCAGAAGGCACTGGTGGCTGCGTGAGACATCTGCAAGACAGAAAGACTTCCTTCAGTGCACGGTTCCTGATGCGGGAAGACACCGGGGAAGCAGCGAAGCTGTGCTGAGTGCAGGGTACCTGACGCCCAAAGGACGTCAGTAAGGTAACGAGGCTGCACTAAACGCACGGTACCTAATGCCACACATCTAAAAGATGCTTCCAGGGCTGGGGACAACCATTAGTCAAGCTCGGGTTATGCAGTGTTAGGGGAGAGTGAGCTGTTGATGTTCTCAGCAGTCTTCCTGTGTTCAAGGAATGAACAGCATTCACGACTTTCTGGCTCCCCAAGATCCAATAACTGTAGCAACAGAATGAGCAGTATCTGCATTTGAACAGCTGATGATACATACAGGGGCTCTTCTTTGACCCCCCCACAACAACCTGTAATTAGGTGGGAGAAGATATCACAGTTCAGGTCTGTTTTTGTTGTGCCTTCTTCCTGTGACATCTCTAGGATGTACCATGCAATAGGCAGCCAGTTAATGGGGGCTGCAAAAATCACCCCCATTCTTCATGATTAGCAAAGGGAGGCTCAGAGGCATTGAAGGATTTGCTGATGGGCACGTAAGTTAGAGTTAGACTTAGAAGCAAGGCCTCCTTATACCAGCCCTGTGTTGTCCTTTGCATGATATGACACTGTGCTATAAGATGGCAGTCAAAACTCAATCTCACACCACCCCAATCAAGGCTACAGCCGAGACCTATATCTCCCCCTCTACCACTCCCATAGTCCCACTATAGTTAGTATATGATGTGAACTCTTTAGAAACACTGTGAAATATGAACAACAAAATCAGTCCTATTAACAGAAACGTTCTAGCCAAGGAAACCTAAGAGAAAAAGAGGGGAGAAAGAAGCATGGAAAATTACTAAGTTTCATGGTTTTAAAACATGTGATAAGGTAATCCAAAATAGCATCTCACTCAGGGCTAACCTATAAAGAGGGCCAGCACAGAGCCCTGTAGCACTGTAATAAGCAGGAAAATGAGACAAATGCCCAGTTTGCCAGTTATTCATCACTGCAAGAAAAGAGAGGAGAACCTGGGGGTGAGGGAAGCTCTGGTTGTAAAATGTTGGGTCACTGTTAGACATTCTGCCCAGGACAAAGTTGCATGGATATTTTACTGGATTCATAAAACATGACTAATTCTTTTTAACTTGATTTTAAAGCCACAATATTTACTTAAAAAGGAGAAATTAGGCAGGATTTATAAAACATTCCTCCAACGTCCTGGCTCTCTGGATCAAGAGTTAGTAAAAACCCTGCCTACCAAATTTATCCTCTGATTCACATCAGCGCTCTGTGCAAGGCATTATTTTAAGGTGGAAAATTGAGTGCTTCAGTCCAGCTTAGCAAATGCTAGTATATTAAGTGCTTCCTATGTATAAACACATACTCATGGCTTATATACAAAAATCAAGACATTCTATAGCACCAATTATGGAGAGAAGAGGGAAACAAGAAAGGAAAAAGGCAAGTGAAAGACAATTAAGTGTTCACTTTAGCAGCACATATACCAAA
The DNA here is from genome assembly GCA_949820135.1 of Sylvilagus floridanus. Lineage (NCBI taxonomy): Eukaryota > Metazoa > Chordata > Mammalia > Lagomorpha > Leporidae > Sylvilagus > Sylvilagus floridanus. Next base: position 15,982,497 of record OX463240.1, on the reverse strand, counting down.
ATGAAACAATACAGAGAAGAATAGTCTGGCTCCTGCACAGGGATGACATACAAATCTATGAAGCTTTCTGCATTTTTTAACATGTTAATCTAAAGTTTAAAAATTAATCTATGGGGGAATAAAAAAGAAAAATGGAACTAAGAAAGTTAAATACTCTATCTCTAAGCTCATTAAAATCTTGGACCCCGCCAACACCATAAACCAAACAGCCCAAGTTGGAATGCCTCTCTTGAACCTACATGAGAAAAACTCCCACTTCTTATAGTTTTCCAAAAGCCCGAAGTGGCAAACTCTAACACTCTGCTCTGAGAGATACTGAGAGTAGACACATATTTACTAGAGACGAGAAGAACTAGAGACGAGGTGCACTTATGTATTCTGGGAACGTGTGGTGCCTTTATCCCGGGCAGGCCTACCTGCCATGGCAATGATCTTAAAATTAAGTTATGCACTTCCTGGCTGGACACCACCTGAGAGTGCAGGGAGGATCCTGGAAGAATCCTTGGTGGAGAGGACGGCCACCGGGAGTTCTAAAGCATTGCTTGGGAAAATCCATACAGTGACTGATCTGGACTGTGGAATGCTGTGTGCCCTCTACCTGACCTCCTTGCTTATCCAGAACAACTGTTGGGATCTGTGAAGGAGTCTTTGGAATTCAAACCCACAGTTTCAAAGGGGGGAACTGTAAATGTAAATAAACATAGAAACATACACTCATGGCTTTCATATAACATCAGATGTGTATAGCAACCATTATGGAGAAAACTGTCTTTTGCACTCTCTCAACTTTTATGGGAGTTAGTTAAACACTCGAAGCTATTTTTGTGCAAAAGCTGAAATGAAGGAAAAATTTCATTCTGAGAAAAATGGCCACCTCTGCAACCAATGAGCTCACAAAGTAGAAGGGATTTCCACGAGGAAGAGGGCAAAAGCCAGACAATTTCAATTCTATTCTATGTTTCTCGGTTCTTAAAGCATAGGGATTTTTCATTAATTGACATCACCTTTTTTTTTAAACCTCAGGTGGTGTTTATCATATAAATCAAGTGTTAGATGTTTTAAAAAGAACTTTTTTAAAAATTTTTGACAGGCAGAGTGGACAGTGAGAGAGAGAGACAGAGAGAAAGGTCATCCTTTGCCATTGGTTCACCCTTCAATGGCCGCCGCGATGCAGCCTTCGCACCGCGCTGATCCGATGGCAGGAGCCAGGTGCTTCTCCTGGTCTCCCATGGGATACAGGGCCCAAGGACTTGGGCCATCCTCCACTGCACTCCTGGGCCACAGCAGAGAGTTGGCCTGGAAGAGGGGCAACCGGGACAGAATCCGGCACCCCAACCGGGACTAGGCAGAGGATTAGCCTGTTGAGCCATGGTGCCAGCCTACAAAGAACTTTTATGTAAGTTTAAGAGGACATCTAGTTACTCACCTCTGGATTTTGTGGGGGTACATAACGTAGATAAAATAGAAGCATCAGGAAAAGTCATATATCACACTATCTTTGTTTCATATAGAAATTTGTTTCTTATTTTCTAATTACTTATTTTTTTAATTTGAAAGACACAGACAGAAAAAGACAAATCCAGACAGAGAGATCTCACATCTACATCAAATGTCCACAACAGCTGTGACGACACCAGGCCAAAGCCAGGAGCTAGGAATGCAACCCACATCTCCCACATGGGTGGCTGGGACCCAGGTACTCGAGCCACCACCTGTTGCCTTCTAAGGTGAACATTAGCAGGAAGTTGGAATCAGAAGCAAAGCTGGGGCTCAAATCCAGGCACTTTGATAGGGAATTCCAGCATCCCGAGCGGCATCCTCACCACTGGGCCAAATACTCACCCTAGGAATAATTTCTTGAGACAGATTTAATATTATAGCTCATACTTCTGTGGGGCATGCATATGGTATAATCAAGGGTATGTGTTTCCATTTTGGGTGTAACAGTAGGAGGCTGGAAAGCTAACTCCTGTACCATAGTATCTAATTCACCTTGGCCTAAAAGTATTTCTTTTCATAAGCTTTTGAAAAATTAATTTATTTCCTGTTGTAATTAGTTTGGTATACCATCTCAAATTCTAGTAAAGGGTAGTTGGAGTGTGAACACTAAATGAGGTAAATAAAGCGGAGAGAGAGAGAGACAGAGAGAGAGAGAAAGAGCCTTCCATGGTTCAGTTTTGTGTAGTACCTGACCAAGGACATGTCTGAGCTGCGAGGGTTTTGATTCTGGGTGACACGTTGGCAGATCCGTTCTCTGATAGGGCAAAACATCACTGCAGCTTCACTGAGCAGCAATCTGACAAGTTACAACGGAGCCCACCCCCACCCCGCCCCGCTCTGTTGAAGCAGCAGGAGGCTGCATTGTGCAAATCTTGACAACACAGAATCAGGATTTCAGACCCAAGGCGAGAAAGGAAAACACATGCAGTTACTCCCGCTGCAGGCTGGTGAAGTGGTTTCCATACAAACCAGCTGGAACGTTTGGAAAGTTAGCTACTGAAACGACTGCACGTGTTAACAGTTTGAACAAAACGCATCTGCACCTCTCCATGCTTTATCAGAGCGCCGCTATTATGCACAAGAACAAAGGTGACAGTCACCACAAGGCCTGTAACCCACACGTCATCAGCCTGCGCATTCCACAGACTCCGCCTCTCACCTTTACGCCGGCTAGCATCCCAGTTGTGGACACACTAAAATCAAGGTAAGCTAGTGTGTCGGGGTTAGAAGGTTTGTAGATCTGGGCAGGCCGCTTCTTTGGCAAATCATCTGGAAAGCAAAACAAAGCGGTAAGCCCGTCTGATGTGACTAAAAACCAGGAAATCAGCAAATGCACCTGTCTTAGCCAAGGACTGACCTGTGTCCAGGATAAGGGGCCACGTCCTGACATCTACAGCCGCCGCCGCCTCCCTGGACCGCAGCAGTTTGCAGATCAGCTGGGTTGTCATCAGACAGGCAGAGCGACTCACCTGAGGGCCACAGAAGAAGGGATGCAGGGAAGGAATACAAACCAGGAATGAAACGTTTCGAGAAGCGCTTATTGCACACGTGGCTTTGGCTCGTTATGCACGGTGAAACCGGGCGGCTCTCACGGGCAAATCAGACAACTGAGAGCGCCACTTCCTGTGATGTATGATAGCCAGGGCTCTGCTCACGGAAGCAACAGGCAGAGTACAGGAGGCAAAGTACCGGACACCTGCAGCCCCCGGAGCTGAGCAGTGCCCACAGTGTTAGGAACACACTCAGCAAACCCCACTGAAACTAACTGCTTCCAGTCTTTGCTCTGCTCAAAGTGTCACATGCCTGAATACACATCACAAATACTTTCTAGCAGAAGCAACCGTCATAGAAACAGTACGGCATCACTGTAAGAGTACTCACAGGTGAAACACTGACCAGGGTATTCTCTGGCCCACACCTGGTCTGCTCTTTGTGGTTCATCCTCCAAAGGAGGAAATATGTATCATGATACTCTTAACATCTGTCCAGGTTTAAAACGGTTAAGACAAATGTATAGTTTCAAAATGAACAGGAAACTTGTAACTTTTTAGGAGGAAAAAAAAAAGTGGTTGGTTTTGCTTAGCTGGGCTAGGCAGGGCAGTCTTCAGCAGTGGTAGAAGTGGCTTCCGTAGGGAGCCGCTTTCTCTAGGGCGCTGCAGTGGCTGCTACCATCTGGCCCCACGCGTGCACGAGTTTAACTCTTGCTTCCAGAACGAGGCGCCCTGAAGACGGGCATGAGCACTTTCTGTCCTACTGCTTGGATTCTGGACACAGGCGTATTCCTTTGGCCAGCAAGAGCCCTCGAGACTCCAGAGACTGGGATCCGCACCCTCAACTCTCAGATCTGAGGCAGGGGACGTGCTGGGGCACCTCCAGGTGTCTTTACCTCCACAATCATCTTGACAGTGGGCAGCGTTGTTGCAATGTTTTGGGGGTGTGGAGGACGGACGGTTATTGGCACACAGCCCGCGTACAGACAACCGTAAAATGCTGCGATGAGGTCTATTCCTACAAGAGGAAACAAACAAACAAACAAAAATACTCATTTGAAACAGACCCAACTGTTCAATGGCTGCCATCCCGGGCGGCATCAGTGCTAGTCTGGGAGAAGCTAGACGGTCATGCAAACAATTAAATCTTTAACTGACTCCTTCACCCGTGTGGGTGCTGGGAAGCCTGGTGGTAACTTGTACTGGGACTTTTCTTTTAGGCACGAGATATCAAAGCAGCTGAGAAGTAATGTCTGCATCATTTCTCGAAGGAACCACTCAATTCTTATGCACCGAGTAGTTACATCTTTGCTACTGTTAAAGGGAACTACCTCCATTAGCTAATAAATTTAGATATAAAAGTCTTTGTAAATATCTCACTATGTAAGCCTCTAAAATAACATAATGTGTGGCTTGTCCTTGTGGGTGGCACTGACTAGACCCAAATGAACCCAGGTAGAAGCTAACTGGTCATCGTGGCAAAGTCTGGCAACGAGGCAATCACTCTTACTCCATGGCAAACAGATGCAGCCCATGGCCTCTTAATACAGGTGCCCACTTGGCTACCTCCCGGAGCCAGCTCAGCCCCACTCTACCTGGCGGGTAGACCAAAGCGACGTGGTCGCCATCCTGCAGATGTCCTCTTTCCATGAGCATCACCGCTATCTTTTCAGCTCGTTTATGAAGCTGGACACACGTCAGTGAGTTTGCTATCGTCCCCTGAGTATCATGAGAACAAACGGTTGGGAATCATTCTTTGGACATAACAGCTATATTGATATAGCTCATGTATCACACATTGTGCTTAATATATAGAAACCAGGATTCTTAGCATACTCACAATACGGTGCAACCATTACTACAGTCATGTTGGAACATTTTCATCATCTCTCCCACCACCAAAAAAAAAAAAAAAATCCTGATACCAGTAGAAGTCAGTCTTTTCTTTCAACTAAGTAAGAAGTACAGCACCAAACCAGCATTGTGTGTATGAAGAGAGACATCAAGAATCAAGGCCAAAAGGCAAGCAAAAAATATAAAGAAAAAAATTACCAAGTATATTTTCTGGTAGACTTTTACCATATGTAAAAACAAACACAGAACACATTTGGACTGAAACATACCCTAAAAAGAAGGGCTGTCAAAATTGGATCGATAGCAAGATAGGTACTTAGAAATACCAAAATAGTAGGGGATTCATTGGCTAAGCTGTGATGGAAAGCATGAGTAAACCGTCAACTACAAGGAGTTTTTCTGAAGGCTACACTTAGAATTATGTATCATTACCAGATAGGAAGAGTTATCTGTAACTACTCTAAAATATGCCTCTTTACAAGCAAATCCCACCTTCAAGTGACTAATAGGGTAGAGGGCTTTTCCAAGCAATTATAGCCTTTGTGGTTACAGAGGGATGACGTCAGAAAAAAATACATCAGAATTCCTTTTTCAAATGCTCCATGTCAGGAACACATGCACACGGGTTGGGCAGGAGAGACCTAGGTTGGGTGGGATAGAACATTCTATGATGCATCCAGATGTGAACACCAGCATCAGTCTTTTACCCAAAACGTTCACAAAACATCTGGTTATCACAGCCAGGTCTGGGAGGCAAAGGCAATGTCTTTTTTTAAGATTTATTTATTTATTTGAAAGGCAGAGTGAGAGAGAGAGAGAGAGAGAGAGTGAGTGTCAGAGAGAGCAATCTTCCATCCACAAGCTCACTCCCCAGTAGCAGGAGCTGGACCGATCCGAAACCAGGAGCCAGGAGCTTCTTCTGGGTCTCCCCGGGTAGGTGCAGGGGCCCAAGGATGTGGGCCATCTTCTACTGTTTTCCCAGGTGCATTAGTAGGGAGCTGGATTGGAAGTGGAGCAGCTGGGACTTGAACCAGCTCCCATAAGGAGTGGTGGCTTAACTCACTACATCACAGTGCCAGCCCCAAGGCAGTGTCTTTGACAGGCACCCTGAGGTAAGCCAGGGCAGCAGAGGGCCCAGCTCGGGAGATGCTGCCCAGGCAATCAGCAAGCCGGTCTTCGGACTCTTAGCAGCGATGCTGAGACCGGATTCCCCAGTGGAGGAGAGGTTTAGCTTACACGTCTCTGAATCCAACCTTCTCATCACACACTTACTGATTTTACAGACGTGGAAAGCGGAAGAGCCGGACAGTAAATGTGGCAGAGATGGGTTGGTAAAAGGCAGAAACTCATACGAGACTGGAGTTGGGGCAGTCCAACCATGAGTCTGGTGCCTGAGAGATGAGACGGTTCCTCTGAGCATCACCTCACAGGGATGCTCCTGCTTCTACAAACCACAGCAGACACGTTCTTCGGCTCCAGCCTCTCCTCAGCCTTTCAAAGTGAATATGGGACAAAGATGCACAGCCCAGCTGATGGTGGGGTCCACAGAGGCCATGTCGATCCCCACAGCTATGGAGGTGGCGTGACCCCAAGTCTACCCTCGACACTGGAGTGTGCTGATCTTGTCACAAGGAACTCGAGCATGCTCCACTGGGTGGTGGGATGTTCCGGCAGGGGGCTGGCGGCACGGCTCGGGACTTCCTGTGACATGGGCTTTCCTTGCCACCCCCTCGCCCACTGGTCCCATGGGCCTGTCTTAAGCAGGCAGCATGCATGGGATGGCTGGCACAATTTCTGGAGCTGATGTCTTCCCTGTCCTCTGCGAGCTGGAGCCAAGCCCGTGTCACTTTGCTCTCCTGTCGATGATAGCTCCTCTGACGTGCACACTTGCTCGGGTCGTGAGATTTGGGAGGCCGGACGACTCGCTAGCTGGCAGCCAGGAGTGTGTCTGAGACTGCGTGCACTCTGTCTGACCTCTTAGAGGTTCATATGAAATGGACAGCAAGCCTTCCAGGCCCACTTACGATAACAGGGCAGGGCAGTGGTGACGTCAGTGTGTTCAGTGATTTGAAATAAATCAAAATCATCCTCAACACTCCTCTGCTGGGAAGAGGCACGCTCCTTCATGGTCAGGCTGACACAGCGGCTTGTCCTCTGTGGCTGGGTGACCACCAGATGGGTGGTTTTCCTGCACAGAAGGGACACGCGAACCGACCATGGATTCTCTTGACTGCTGCAATCACGCTGTGTGGGGTGAGGTGTTCACGGCGTGGACTGGTATGCAGAGTTCAAGCTGCAAGCTGAGATTCAGGTTTCGCATTGCGCCCCTGTAGCAGTGCTCTGAGGCGTGACTCAGCGAGGGGGCTGGCAGCCCAAACGCCACTGCACCTCCATGATTAGTACTTTTCCCTTTGTCTCCTTCCCCCAGCGTGCAAGGTGGAATGTGACATGACTCATACACTGGGCCTACACGTGACACAGGTCACATCTGGACTCTGTTAAGTACTACCTGCCAGTCAATCTGTCCGTCTGTCTGTCTACCTACCTACCTACCTACCTACTTATCTATCTAGCAGGAACCCAATTACTTGAGCCATCACTACTACCTTCCAGGGTCTGCACTGGCAGGAAGTTGGAATCGGGGCCAGGGCCATTTACTGAACCCAAGTACCACAATGTGGGATGTGGGCACCTTAAGCAGCATTCTATCCTCTAAGCTAAATGCTCCTTCCCCCACCCCACCAGAGACTTTATCAACCTTTTATCTCAGATTTCTAGTTACGCATTTTACTTTCCTAAGTACTTGCTAAGAAAAAACATGGAATGTTCAAGGTGAGTGGTTCCAGAAAACAGCCATTTGTCCTCAAGTAGCAGCCACTGTTCTCTGCACTGCTGATCAACACTCCTGGAAAACACTGATGTTTCCACACTGAAACTCACTGCCTAAGAAGAAGGTCGTAGGTAACATTATTTCAATAGAGAGATGAGGGAGGACTTTTCCTAAAAGGAACCTTGGGGGTCATGATGACAAAATGGCAACACAGCTAAGTGCACCAGCTAGCTCTCACTCTGAAGAAAACAAATTTCAGTGCCAGCAAAAGTAAATTCAGCGCCATTTTAAAGTTTTACATTAAACCAAATAGCCATCACCACCAAATACAGTGAGGAGTAAAGAAAAAGCTCAAGTCAATTTTTAAAACTCTAAAGAAGTTAATGTAAGCAAAAAAAAAAAAAAAACAAAAGTGTGCGGGCCTTTTTTTTTTTTTTAAGATGCTCTTTGGGGCCAGTGTTGTGCTGCAGTGAATAAGCACACTGCTTGCAATGCCAGCATCCCTTATCAGAGGGCTGCTTTGAGTCCAATCCAGCTTTCTGCTAATATGCCGGGAAGGCAATAGATAGTGGTACCCATGTGGGAGACCTGGATGGAGTCCCTGGCTCCTAGATTCAGCCTTGCCCAGCCCTGGTGGTTTTGGCCGTTTAGGGGGTGAATCAGTGAACAGGAGATCTCTCTTTCCCTCTGCCTTTCAAATAAGCAAATAAATAAATATATGTAGATATAGTTTAAAAGATACTCTTTTATATGCAATGAATGTTCAAGAAGGTGAGTCGCCCACTATTTCTAAGGAACTATATCCCTTATGCCTACTGTAGCATGCTTCCTACTTGCACAACTGTCATTCCCATTTACTATGTCAGCAGCAGACAAGAGCACACAAAGAAATGCTGGAAGTACTGCTCATACTTACATCTTGGAGGGAACAACCACTCTAAATGAGCCCATGGTCAAAGGATGGGAGTAGGGCTGGCCACGTTCAGACTCGACAAAAATGCACACCTCAAGATGCAGGCATTGGCCCTGTGGCAGGTGCCAGGTGAGGGATAATAGAACTTTGGCTATGTGACTTAAGTCTTCATTAGAATGAATGTCACCTGTTTCTGCTTAATTTTTTTTTTAGATTTATTTATTTATTTGAAAGTCAGAGTTACACAGAGAGAGAAACAGAGGCAGAGTGAAAGAGAGGTCTTCCATCCATTGGTTCATTCCCCAACTAGTCACAACAGCCAGAGCTATGCCAACCTGAAGTCAGAAGCCAGGAGCTTCTTCCAGGTCTCCTATGTGGGTGCAGGGGCCCAAGGACTTGGGCCATCTTCTATTGCTTTCCCAGGCCATAACAGAGAGCTGTATTGGAAGTGGAGCAGCTGGGACTCGAACTGGCACCCATATGGCCCCATCTGCTTGTTTGTAAAATATTGCTTTTAGAAAACATATTGTGGGGCCAGCGTTGTGGCGTAGTGGGTAAAGCCGCCGCCTGCAATGCTGGCATCTTATATGGACCCAGTTCTAGTCCTGGCTGCTGCACTTCCAATCCAGCTCTCTGCTATGGCCTGGGAAATCAGCAGAAGATGGCCCAAGTCATTGGGCCCCTGTACCCACATGGGAGACCCAGAGGAGGTTCCTGGCTCCTGGCTTTGGATCGGCACAGCTCCGGGCGTTGTGACCAATTAGGGAATGAACCAGTAGATGGAAGACCTCTCTCTCTGCCTCTCCTTCTCTCTCTGCGTAACTCCAACTTTTAAATAAATAAATAAATCTTTAAAACAAAAAACAAAAAAAGAAAACATATTGTACACATAGCTCCCATTCTAATTATATCAGACAGTGTTGAATGTAGAAGTTAATCTAGCTGGAAATTATAGTAGACCAGCCACAAAAATTATGTTGTTGACCTAAAGTCCAGGTTGAACATTTGTCACAGGTGTACATGGGCAGCAGCAGAAAGGCAACAATGAACACAGGTGCTTGGATCTAATCATTTTAGGAGAGTAACAAAAGTGATGTTGTGACCCTTCAGAGAGCTCAGGAAGGAACCGCTTCTGTGGGGAGACAGCCCCAGGAAACAGCAGAGCCCACCTAGAAGGAAGGGGTATCCTTGCACCTACAGTCTACATGCTAACCTCGAGTAAATGTATTCAGGGCTTTGATCCCTCCAAGTCAGCCCATTTCATGTGTTGTTGCTGTTGGTCCTAGGGAAGCCCCTTTTAAGCACACGAGTTGTTTCCAGGAAACACGTTTCTGCAGAAGACCTTGGGTCCAGCTACAGCAAAGGACTGAAATGGTTCAAGTGCTCTGGTTTCACTCCAGGGAACAAGCTGAGGGATCTCCCCTCAATTAGACATGGCTACAATCGATTTTCCACCTACTGGTGGGACACGCTGTCTGTGAAGACGTTTTTGAATCTTTGGGCATGTAGGGGGTCTCCTACTTTGAAGTGACTCATTTAGACCTCCAAACTACACATCTGGGGGCAACGTGTGTATGGGGTTTACAGAGGATATAAACCCCACAGACATGGTAAGGAAATTAAGGGAAGAAGGCACACTTTGCTAAGGAGATCAGAGAAGGGGCATAGGAGACAGGGCATAGTCAGTATCTAGGTCATCATTTTCGAGATGATTTGCAAGTCTTTAGAGAACCACTGGAAAGAAGGGAAAAAAAGTCGCTAGTTTACAGGTGAAACCCTGCATAGAGAGGATAAAGAAAGTCAGAGAAGAGGAGATTAAAGGGAAATTCGGACAGGGCCACAGAATTCCAGGGGGGTGAACTGGGTGGACACCTCTGTTTGGAAAACAGGGCTGGATCTATCTTCATTGGCTGGAGAAGGCGTCAGGGAAAAGAGAGGTGAGAACTGGGAGGCAGACATTCCAGACAGGGGCTCATGGTAACCGCTGAGTCTCTGCTACTGCAGGGCTGTGAGCACAAGAGGCAGCGTGGACTGTCAGTGCGGGGAGGCTGCACGGAGGAAGGGGCCCCAGCAAACACGGGGGCCAAAAAGGATCTGGGGAAATGAGCTCTCCTGTTTCTAGAGATTCATCCTGAGAAATGGGCTTCAGTATATTCAGTTAAACCAACCACTGGGATCCACTCAGTGCTCACTCAGGACCTCATGAGTAGAGTGGAGGAGGTTCACAGGCCACTCCCATGAGCTAACCCATGGTCTCAGAACAGGAACCCAAGCTAGGGACTTGGGGATCATTTAGCTACATCATCAGCATTCCATTTGTCTTTATTCTTCAAACGGCAAGAGATAAATTCACATACTGTAGGACTTTGGTATTTAGCAACTCTAAACAGCCATATAACGTTTTGAACACTTGATTCTATTTACCAAGAGCTAGATTTTAAATCTATTTTTCAAGCCTTATTTCCATAGCAAAGTTAATAATCATATTAAAACTTTTGCATTTAATTTAACTTTTAGAAATATTTTAGAAATATTTAACTTTTAGAAATAGTTTCATAATATGATGAGTTGGTTTTCTAATGTGAAATGGAAATTATAAATTATACTTATGAAATGAAAATGTATTAATTACACTTATACAACAAAAAAGATTTTCATCCTTGAGTCTGTACTTTTTTTTATAAAAAAGTAGTTTTGTAATCAAATGAAAAATATAAACAAAAATAGCTCTGTCATTGTTCTCCATTGAAGATAATATCTCCAATATATGGATATAATGCACATGAACAAGTCATTATGATGTAAAGCAATCCTAAAATGAGAAAGTCTCATTAGTCAAAATAGCAAAAACTAAGTAAGTAAAAGGAGTTTCAGGACTGAGTGAAAGGGTTAAAGCAGGAGTACTATAAAGCAGCAAGATTCCCCCAGGAACAGGTGTGGTCCCTGCAGGTAACCAGCGAGCCTCACCCGACAGTTGAGCAGCGTGTAGAGCACATGGTCCGGTGTGGTCTGAGCTCTCCACTGCAACACCTCCGAGAGAAACAGGAACTGGAACAGAGCACAGGGTTAGGATTAGGCCCCTGGACTGGGCTGGGGCTATCTCGACGACTAAACCCATAGAACCTGTGCGGAGTCTTCAAACAGCATGCTTCTCCACAGTGAAATGAGAACATTCATTTCTAGGAAAATCTCTGACACACAAACCATCCACAGAACACGGAGGGCTTATAACTTTTCTTCTGCAGTGATTTAGAATTCACTGCACCTATAAGACAGAGGGTTGGTGTTGTACCCCTCGTTAGGGAAGTTTTCTGAAAGTCTGCCCATGGATGGCAGAACTTTTCCCCTGACAATTAGTGGGAGCTGAGATGGAAAATCCTTTCTCTTACAGCTTCCAGAAGATGCAAAGTTTATGTCTACAGGCTGCAATGAGAGAAACAGGCCCACGCCTTCCTCTTCTTCTTAAACGGGTCTATTGAACTTATGTGTTTAAATGGCAATTCCCTGATGTCATTGAAGTGCATTGTAAATTATCCAGACTATATGCATCGATTCAGTCGTTAGTAAGAAAGACAGCCTTATTTCATGTCTGTATACAGAATATTCTGTGTATAACCCTAATGCCTTTTATTGAGAGAAATATATTATGGAAGTTGGGGTGGGGAGGTGCATGGTGATCAAGGGCTACTAAACTGGTGATATTTTAAATGGCTGATATGGTTACATTTCCTTTTGGCTGTGTGAAATGAGACCTTTCTTGGTGAACCATAGGGGCTGCCAAGGGTAAATGGTGATGGTGGGGAGTCGCAGCTACACATGACCAGATGAGTGACATCTACGGGCACACTAAGCTTGAGCACTTCTCCTGGAGCTACTAAAGCTGCGGTCAAGGAGGTCTGAATCCTGAACCTTGGATGTGAACCGATGGTTTCTTGTGTTCCCAACATTAAGGGAGGACGTCTTCTAGTAAGATCACTGTCAGGCAGTGGGAGCTGACAATCAGTGCTGGTAGGAATAATTAGAAAGAAATGCTTAGGGGCATGAGGATTCCCAAACTTTTTCCTTAGTCCTCCCAGTCTTGGGAGATGACATCCTCCATCAATCATTTCTGTGCCAACTGTGACATTTTCTAAAACATCAGATCCACTAATAAACAGATTTCCCTTATAAAACCATATGGATGTCTCTTGTAGGAACAAGATGGCAGCAGGACAGTAAGCTCCTCAAAGATGCAAAATCAATGCATGAACCCGCAAAGTGGAAAAGCAGGGTGCACTCACTCAGCTCTGCTTGCTAAGTCAAGAGGACCAGACCTGGGGTTGGCACCTCCTTTCTTACCTTCCGGGCCTGATCATTGTCTTCTATCTGACCCAGGTCTCTGCCACTAGCTTGGGCGATCCTCTTTCCAGACACCAGGTTTCCCACCATCACAGAGGCAGGGCCGATTTCTGGGAAGAAACAGAGTTATGTACAGGAGGAGACAAAAACCCAGTCCCCCAGAATGACTTCTGATTTTCCTGGAGCTTCTTCTAGGAAGACCTGTAGGAAGACCTGAATTGAATTAGAACACTATTCAAAGAGATCACTAAAATGATAATGACGGCAAATATAACTAAGACATGACTAGGGCTTATGTGGAAACGTTTTCATCATACACCAAATTCCCCAAGTATACCTCCAAGGCCAATGATCTGATTTTCCAGGGAGTATGACCCCAGTGACATATCTGCAGATGTATGAAAAATGATGGAGAAGACAAATAGTAGAATTTAAAAGCTTGCATTTTGTGTTGCTAAGTAAAGACTTCTGGACTATGTCTTATCTTGTCCTCTCGTGTTGTTACACAAAATGAGAATTGACCATGAACAAAATATTGTAGATTTTAAATGCTACTGACTCAGTTGCCAATGCCCTTTCCCTAGTTTATGGAAACACACAGCAAGAGAAAAGCAGGTATGATTCACTCTAATAGCTTTTTCTTTTGTGAAAGAAACTTTCTAAGAGGACCAAAGAAACTCGTTTGGAATTCCTCATTGCAGGGAACCCAAGGTATCCTCTGGGTTCCTTAAAACACTTTCATTCACACATTTGTTCATTAAGCCCATACTTATAAATCAAGATACCCAGATTTTATAGGAAAAAAGTTTCATGAGAATATCCTTGTGTGTGTGTGTGGGGGGGGTCTGTCGAAGAGGGTGGAAGAGGAGGGAAGGAGACTGAGCAAGTTTATCAAAAGAACTGCTTTGTAAAATAACACAGGACATTATCAGTTTGTGTTTATTCCTTGGTTTGATCAAATATAAGCTGAAAGCAATGATGAAGTCAATATCTTATTGAACTTTTGAGGGAGGTCAAGCTACATATTTATAAATCAGAGTATATGCTGGATTATTTATTACAGATGAAGAGCTGTGTCTGCAGTTAAACAAATTGATCATGAAATACATGAGAAAAATTATCAAAGGTTTAAGCTACAGGTTGAAGAGAGGTAGCACAGAAACAAAGCTTATCCAGTTCCTATGACAGCTGCCCTTACATCATCCTGGCTGACCTGAGTAAACAATGAAATGAAGAATCACAGTAGGAGGCAGCCCAGCACCGAGCATCATTTAGGTGACCGAGTGAGAATGGGACCCTTCTTCTTCTCTTTGGATTCACAGCTGTCGTTGTGAACTTGTTCACCATAAAACGCAAAACTTACCGTGATGTGGGAGAAGGCTTCAGGATGGGATTAAAATTTGGAAGAGAAGAGCCTATTACACAGATCCCTGGACTCCTGCCAGTTGGTGCTCAGGTGTTAGGCAACTTGTAGGAGCCTTGCACCGGAGCCTGGGTCATTGCAGGAATAAGCCTTACGCACTCAACTGTATCTCTGTTGAGTCTTCACATGTGATGGTTGTGGGCAGACTGCACTGCTCCTGTCAGTTCTCAACACAGCAGCTATGGAAAAGGAATCGTGTTTTCCCATTGAACAAACACAGAACGGCCACCTTGCCATGCACTGTAGGCTGGAATGCAGAGAGCGGCTGCCACCATTGCAACATGGGAGTTAATTGCTTCTGCGAGATAATGAAAACACCCTCCGAGTCTGCATCCTTGCTTAGCAGCCACTCGGCTTCTATCTTTAGCATCGGCTGACGAAGGACCTTAATGTTCTTCTTGGTGACGGAGGGCTGGGCAAGATGAGCCTTCTAGGAAACCAATTTGGAAACTGGCCTACGCAGGTCTAAAGGCTTCTCTGTAATTGTAAGAATTCAAACCAGGATAGGGAAAGCAGGACTTTGGGAGGGGACCAGGTTTTCACAGAGCCTCCTTCGGTGCTTGTCTTGCCACTCACTCAGGTCTTCCCTCACGAATGATTACTTCTGCTTGCAATCCGTGAAAGCAAATTTGGGGACTTCCCCTCTGCCCCTCCCCCCCCAGCGCACCACAGACTTAATGACTCTGGCTTTCCTGACTGTTGCCAGGAAACACCCACCTCATTTACAAAATCTGTCCTTACCAAGAGCTGATGATCACGCCCCCTCCCTACCGAAGGGAGGTGGGCGTGTATGAAACACTCCTCCCGTAAGTCACTGCCTCACAGTTTGAAAATATGAAGGTGGGACATGCCACCACGTCCACATTGAAATTCACATCCATTCCCTTCACTCGCTCTCATTTTTAGACTCATCTGGCTGCAAGTCAGCAACGTGGTCTCTGGCGCTATCAAGTTTCTACACAGGGGACGGGGACAGAAGCTTTATCTCAAAGAGAGCAGCCAGTTACAAGCCTGACTGAGGGACAGCACTGTCCTCCCGTGGGATGGGGTCCCTGTGGGCTCTCCCTGAGCTGCCTCCTTGTGCTCGTCTGATAAAATCCTCAAAGCTGTGAACCCGTGCCAGTTTGTACAGCTCAACAGTACTGCTGCTAGCTCCCAGGCTGGGCTTCAGGGTTTTTACCAGTTTGGTGCTCAGTTAAGATGATCTCACAGAGCACTCTGTTGCTAACTGAATAAATACAAGGTCTTTCAGTAGGAAAAGGCGATTCAGTTGTCTACAAATCATCTGAATTTTCGGGACTCTGTTCCCAGGGTCTAACATCACTGTTGCACATAAATGGTCTTGATGCACATTTGCTTTGGCTGCCAATGATGGGCACTTATTCAGAGTCTTTTAAAAAATTATTTTTTGGTTGTTATTTTTATTTGAGAGACAGAGACAGAGAAACAGAGATCTTTAATCCGAAATGCCCGCACCAGCCATAGTCCAGGTCTCCCATGTAGGTGGCAAGGACCCGAGCACTTGAGCAATTATTGTTGCCTCCCAGAGTGTGCATTAGCAGGAAGTTGGATTGGAAGTGGAGAAGCTGAGTCTCAAACCAGGTATTCAGCTATGGAATGCAGATGTCTCAAGCAGTGTGTTAACTGCTGTGCCAAATGACCCTCTTAGAGCCATTTTAAGTGTTTCTTCCAAGGGGCCTTAGACATCATCTAGTCTGGGGCTGGCATTCTGGTGAAGCAGGTAAAGCCATCAACAGTATGGGCGACAGTCCCAGTCCTGGCTGATCCACTTCTGATCCACCTCCTTGCTAATGCACCTGAGAAAGCAGTGGAGGATGGCCCAGGTGCTTGGGCTCCTGCACCCACATGGGAGGCCTGGAAGAAGTTCCTAGCTCCTGGCTTTCGCCTGGCCTAACCCTGGCCATTTTGAGCATTTGGGGAATGAACCAGCAACGGAAAATTTCTCTCTTTCTCTCTCTCTCTCTCTCCTTCTCTTTCCGCGACTCTTTGAAATACATAAAATAACTACATAAAATAAAAAGGAAATAACCTGGTCTTATTACATATTTAGAACTGAGGCCTGGGGCAATGTCCTCTCAGTGTCTTGCAGGCCAGAAGCAGAGCTAGGAAAGTATCCTGGCAAAAGGAAGGTGTTCAGCTTAATGGCCATCTTATGTTCAAAACATTTTTTAAGGATATAGAATTACATTATCTCTCAATCTGATAAAAACAGATGGGGTGTGTGTATATATATATATATATACACACATACACATGTATACTTTCAATTTCTTTTCAAATTTAGATTTTAGAGATTTAAATTTAGATTTAGAGATTTTAAATTTAGATTTCACAATATGCATACTTTAGATCTCTTCTTTTTAAAAAGTCATCAGCCACACATGAAATCATAGAGTATCAGAAATCGCAGAATATACAGAATCATAGAGCCATGAAATCCTAAGAGTATCATGTATTCACAAATCATTCTCTCCACGATAAATACTTGTCCTGGATCTTGTCTTCACAGATGACTCAACTGTCAGGACCTGGACGTGAGACCACCCATTCCGTGGGCTCAACCAGGTCAGGAGCTTCTGATAATAAAACAACCCCAGCACTCGAGGGGCAGATCCAGCTCTACACCGAGCACACCCTGCTGAGTCCTGGGACCATCACAAATTTCACTGTCACAGGGAAAACACGTCTAGTGGGAACAACTGCCGTGGCATCCTTCCTAGTGCTATTTGTGTTCTGGGATATTATGAGACATGCCACTTTCCTGCTCACTGAAGCTTTGTGTTTTCAGTGGCTCATCAAATGACAGCACCGTGTCCATAGAATTTTAAGAAATGGATACTCTGGTCAGCTGCCAACCACACATTTTACTATAGCCATCATATAAACCAAGGGTTTGGAAAAGAAAATGGAGAAGAGAGGACAAAAAGAAAAGGAGGAAGAATATCAGTTAAGGAAATCTAGGACATGAGAAAATGATTTATGTGACAGAAGTAGGTAACAAATGTAATAGCAACAATAAATGCCAATCTGATGTGTCTAGAAAATTGCAAACAATGCCCTCCTGCATTCTTTGATGGAAGTAGCTTATACTAGAGTAAGAGAGAACAAAGCACCCAGTTGTGTAACTTACATCCTGAGAGTTGTAGAAAGAATAAAAGCCAGGGGTTTATAGTCAGAAGACCTGAATTGAATCCTTTGTCTGCTAATATGCTTGGGGGTAACACTTCTCTTCTGTAAGCATCAGCATCCTGGCCTTTGAACTAGAGATGGCTCACCCATTATACCTCTCCTACTTATCAGAGAGGAGTATTCTCAGTGCACCATGGCCCTGGCACACCCGCAGAGACTCCTAGATGAGATTTTCTGAACTGGTGTGTAGGTTTACTAGAAAACACACTACACCCATGGACAAGCTGAGTTAAGAAAAGCCAACAACCTTCTGTCGTCTCTCCCTCTCCCTGTAATTCTGCCTTCCGAACAAATAATAAAATAAATCTTAAAAAAAGGTGGAGGGGTGGCACTATGGTGTAATGGGTTAACCTGCCACCTGTAGCATGGGCATCTCTTATGGGCGCCAGTTCAAGTCCCGGCAGCTCCACTTCTGATCTAGCTTCCCAGGCGAATGTGCTTAGGAAAGCAGCAGATGATGGCCTAGGTGCTTGGGCCCTTACACCCATCTGGAAGACCTGAAAGAAGCTCCTGGTTCCTGACTTTGGCCTGGTGCAGCCCTGGGCGTTGTGGCCATTTGGGGAGTGAACCAGCGGATGGAAGATCTCTCTCTCTTTCTCTGTAACTCCACCTTTCAAAAAAATAATAAATCTTTAGAAAAAAAAAGAAATCCAACAATCTCAAGGTGGACTTTCTATAAAATCTGCACCATATTGCTATTCTTTATCAGATGGCACCATACAGACCCGTGCAAAGTTTTAAAAATTGTGTGAGGGGCTGGCAGTGTGGCGTAGTAGGTTAATCCTCCACCTGCAGCACCAGCATCTCATATGGGTGCCAGTTCTCATCCTGGCTGCTCCTCTTCCAATCTAGCTCTCTGCTATGGCCTAGGAAAGCAGTAAAGGATGGCCCAAGTGCTTGAGCCCCTGCACCTGTGTGGGAGATCTGGAGGAAGTTCCTAGCTCCTGGATTCGAACTGGGGCAGCTCTGGCCATTGCAGCCATTTGGAGTGTGAACCAGCAGATGAAGGACCTCTCTCTCTCTCTCTCTCCCTCTCACTGTCTGTAACTCTACTTCTCAAATAAATAAAAAAAATTTTTTTAAATCTTTAAAAAGGGGCTGGCGGTGTGGCTCACTTGGTTAATCCTCTGCCTGCGGTGCCGGCATCCCATATGGGCGCTGGGTTCTAGTCCCAGTTGCTCCTCTTCCAGTCCAGCTCTCTGCTGTGGCCCGGGAAGGCAGTGGAGGATGGCCCAAGTGCTTGGGCGCCTGCACCCACATGGGAGACCAGGAAGAAGCACCTGGCTCCTGGCTTCAGATCGGCGCAGTGCACCAGCAGTGGCGGCCGTTTAGGGGGTGAACCAAAGGAAGGAAGACCTTTCTCTCTGTCTCTATCTCTCTCACTGTCTCTGTCAAAAAAAAAAAAAAGAAAGAAAGAAAGGAAGGAAGGAAGGAAGGAAGGAAGGAAGGAAGGAAGGAAGGAAGGAAGGAAGGAAAGGAGGGAGGGAAGGGGGGAGGAAGGAAGATCTTAAAAAAAAAAAAACTGGGTGAGTGAGGTGTTGTAACCGTTCTTAGGGACGCAGTGCCCCTGGGTTTGGATCTGACTGTAATGCATCCCAGATGTGTCTGCTTACATAACTTCCTGAATCTGTTCAAGACTCACTTTGCTCATCTGTAATGACAGAGACAAGAGCATTGACTTCATGGGTTCCAGGAGAATGCAATCAGCTGAAACACACACAGAGAGTGGCTCGTCGACCTAACACACTGTATGTTGCCATTCCCTGGTCTGAGTTTGGTTCTGGCTCATACATGTTGCTGAGGTCTGGTTTATCAGCACTAGGACCTTCTGTTACTACAGTGGCAGAAGAGTACCTACGTCCTGATCCAGAGCTTTCTTGCAACGAATTCTCTTTTGCTGATAACTACGTGTAATCATAGGAGCATGACTGATTTAGACATTATAATTCACTTAGTTAGTGGATAATGATGTTCTCACACTACAAAGCATTAGACAAATTTTTTACGCATTACAACAATGTCACAAATAAATTTGTAGAATTCTTCAAATGACTCAAAGTGCTTTCCCATGTAGGAGTGTTCTCTGCTTTGATTCCTAACTTAACTGCATGAGACACATAAGGATGTATGATTTCAATCTTTATATAAGGAGTTTTGGCCTTGCCAAAGTCCATTGAGCTATTGGCCGTGCAAAATCTAATCTACATCAAATGCCTGATGTCCCACCAAGAACTCTAGGCCTCTCCTACCACCCACAGATCCTCCACTGGCCTAGCCCTGCATGGATATTGCCATCCCTACAGAGATGCTACATTCCACCCACCCTTGGGTAGAAATGCACCTTTTTTTTTTTTTTTTTGACAGTCAGAGTGGATAGTGAGAGAGAGAGAGACAGAGAGAAAGGTCTTCCTTTTGCTGTTGGTTCACCTTCCAATGGCTGCCATGGCCAGCGCACTGCGCTGATCTGAAGGAGACAGGTGCTTTTCCTGGTCTCCCATGCGGGTGCTGGGCCCAAGCACTTGGGCCATCCTCCACTGCACTCCTGGGCCACAGCAGAGAGCTGGCCTGGAAGAGGGGCAACCGGGACAGAATCCGGCGCCCCAACCAGGACTAGAACCCAGTGTGCCAGCACCGCAAGGCAGAGGATTAGCCTGTTGAGCCGTGGCGCCGGCAGAAATGCACCTTTTCTGATGAGTCAGTTACTTTACTCCCTGGGACTGAGTGACAGGAACAGGCCAAGGACCGTCGGCGTGCAGCCTCCCGCTGAGCAGGGTACCCAAGAACGCACAGTCGGAGAGAATCCACCTGAGACCAGGCACACACTGTGCGGTACAGTCAGACCTACCTGGTTGCTTCTGCCGAGGCTTAGGCAAGTTTGTGACGCAGGTGTGGGGGCACATCAGGACATTGCACGGATGTAGGGAGCCCTCCAGAAAAAGCTGCTTTGTTTCTGACAAATGGATCCCACCAAGCGGGGTTTTGGGGAGGGTATTTGCGGGCACCAAGGCCAGACAATAAACTCCAACTTGATGTATACTGTCAATTGCCTGGAAAGTTAAAAAGAAAAAAGAGATCATTGTTATACTTGGAATTAAATGCAGTATATTTATCTAACAAATATTTATACACACAAAATACTGTCTGTGATACACAGAAGTGTGTGTGGGATGAGCAATCTTCCTGAAATGAAAGTGCCAAGGCAAGAGAAATGTGGTTCTTTTTTTTTTTTTTTTTGACAGGCAGAGTGGACAGTGAGAGAGAGAGACAGAGAGAAAGGTCTTCCTTTTGCCGTTGGTTCACCCTCCAATGGCTGCCGCGGTCGGCGCGCTGCGGCCAGCGCACCGCGCTCATCCGATGGCAGGAGCCAGGTGCTAGGTGCTTTTCCTGGTCTCCCACGGGGTGCAGGGCCCAAGCACCTGGGCCATCCTCCACTGCACTCCCGGGCCACAGCAGAGAGCTGGCCTGGAAGAGGGGCAACCGGGACAAAATCTGGCGCCCCGACAGGGACTAGAACCCGGTGTGCCGGCACCGCAAGGCGGAGGATTAGCCTGTTGAGCCATGGCACCGGCCGAGAAATGTGGTTCTTAAAATTTCATTTATTTATTTATTTGTGGTAAGTACATATTTTTTACATTAATTTGAGAAGAAGAGTGAGAGAGATAGGAGTTTCCCTCTACTGGTTTGCTCCCCCAAATTCCTGCAACAGTCAGAGCTGGTTCAGGTCCAAGATGGGAGACAGAAACTCAATCCAGGTCTCCTATGTGGGTGACGCTCATCCAACTATTTGAGTCAGACCTGCTGACTCCCGGGGGCACACATTAGCAGGAACCTGGAACCAGGGTAGGGGCTGGGATTCAAATCAAGGCAATCGAATGCAAGATGCGCACATCCCAAGTGGCATCTTAACTGCCAGGCCAAAAGCCCACTCCAGCGTTCTCTGAACTCATCAAGCTAAGAAATTTTACATAGGACCTGTCAAAGACCATAAACAACGAAAAAGGAACTTTGGAGGACAGAAGACTAATGCCTGAGTTGGTAACAAAGTATTTTATTTGTGACCGACCCAGTGCGAATGGCAGGAACCAGCTTTGCAAAGTCCTAATCCCCAGCCTGGATCAGGCTAACTAGCTTCTGGAACGCCTGGTGCGATTTCCGAGTAAATGGAGCAGTGCCATGCACACACAGCTGCAGCTGCTAAGGGCCAAGTCAACATCCTAGCAATAAAGAAGGGCAGCTGGGACGGAGCCAAGGACGTAAAGGTAGAGCGGCAACGCGGAGTGACCTGGAGCACCCTGCTCATCCACTGGAAGCTGTCTTCCTCCGTGGAGTCTGGCCTCTGCTCGGCCACAATCACGATCCTCTCGTCGTGAAGGACGGTTACTGAGAACACGGCTATCCTGTTGGGGACAGAGAGGAACACGGAATGAGTACACGGTGCAGATGCAAAGACCTCCCATGGCAGTGAGGAATTTCCAAACCGTCTTTAATAACATTGCAGCTCTAACTGCTACTCCAAAAAAAAAAAAGCAAATTGCAAGTCCACATTCCCACCCACTTATTATTAATGTAACAATAGCATAGCTTTGTAGGGGCCAGGAGGAGACGCCTAGCGATGCTGCAGATGCAGTTACCCACATTTCCCTTGAAGGCTGTACACAGTGCCTGTGGGTTTTGGTGACATGGTTTATACCTTTTAGTACGGACAGGAGGAGTGAGTGTATAATTATCAGAAGTGCTGAGACGTGGAGAACCCCACCATTCACGTCTTGAGTTTGCATCTGTGCAGTAACAGTCTCCAAATCAGTGCAAATGTGGTTAGCACAGAACTGCGGCCACTCAAAACCTCCTGGATATCCCTTTTAGAGACAGGTAGTGGTTTTAAAAATAATTGAAGGATGTAAATTTTACATCCAACTATAAACTTTCTCCTTCTTCATTGGCTAATTGGAAAAGATGCTAAAGCAGTTGATGACATGTCTAATTTAGTGTTTAGTGATTGGTGTTTAGCTCTAGGGTCTAATTTAGTGTTTGCTTAGCATCTACTATGTGCCAGGGAAGGTGGGGAAGAAGGAAGAAGAAAGTTGTGGGAAATTCAGGAAGTAACTGAGCACCCACTTTTCCAAGCAAATCTGTGACTCAATGGTTATCACTGGGTCCTTCTGATCTAAACCAAGACAAACATTTGACAATCTTGTTCAATTATTTAATACATGTAAATTTTTCAAATGGATATATTTTTATTTAGTTAGAGGAAAAATTAATGACCATATATTTATGGGGCTCAGGAGATTTCTGGAAAATTCTGGGGACTCCGAACTAGATCAAATCTCAGGGGTCACTGAATTTAAGATATTTATGCAACTTGTAAACTCTCTGTAAGAATATAAAAAAAATGTTCTCTGCAGAACAGTGTACCCTTAATTTGCAGATGAGAGCAACTAACCTCCCCCTGTAGACGAACTTCATGGGCTCCACAGCCAAGGCTGTTGCCACGATGTCATCGGCGTTGTGTCTGCGCCCACTGACCACCATCAGGCCGTCCATCTTCCCCACCACGAAGACAAGCCCCCCAGGACCGACAAACCCCAGCAAGCCTGTCCTTATGAAAGGGTATTCGCTGATGGGAGCCCCGGAACTTGTCATGGGAAACACCTGGTGGAAACATGAGACTTATCAGGCCCACCTCTTACACAGTATTCATCGTCTTTAATCCTAACCGCTTCTCTGTAACAAAGGAATGAACTGTTCCTGAGATTTGCTTTGCCTCTTAGGCTCAGTGACCTCGACAGAGCAGGGCAGGTGGTGGTATCGGGTGTCAGCAGGCAGTCTTCAGACATAGGACAGCACTCCCCCCCTCCCCCCGCCCACCTTACCCTTGGCAGAACCTTTGGGGGATGCGCAGGAGCCCCATGCTGGCTTCTGAACTCCTGAGCAGTTTTCTAATAAAAACCATACCACAAAAGTGATAAAGAATGGAAGCACATCGTAACCAGCATAGGTGAGCTGTAAAGTAACTGATCCCTCTTCATCAAGCTGTTACTTTTCTTATTGGAACTATGCTGAAAAAGTCAAGTATACAGAAAGAAACCAAATGGGGTCAAACTCTAAATCTCTTTCTTTCAACTCTGTAGATAAAACACATCAAGAAGGAGATAAGGTTTTATTTGCACTGTATCTAGCTCATTTCAAGGGCTATTTTAGACACCTTAATTCAATTCTACAAAGCCACCTTGAACAGGCACCGTAACATATCTGTTTTAATAAACACATCCCCGGGGCCAGTGCCGTGGTGCACTAGGTTAATCCTTTGCTTGCAGCACCAGCATCCCATATGGGTGCTGGTTCGAGTCCTGGCTGCTCCTCTTCCAGTCCAGCTCTCTGCTGTGGCCTGGGAAAGCAGTAGAAGATGGCCCAAGTACTTGGGCCCCTACACCCGCATGGGAGACTGGGAGGAAGCTCCTGGCTCCCAGGTTCCAATCAGCGCAGCTCCAGCCGTTGTGGCTACTTGGGGAGTAAACCAGCGGATAGAAGACCTTTCTCTCTGTCTCTCTCTCTCACTGTAACTCTGCCAGTCAAATAAATAAATAAAATCTTAAAAAAAAAAAAATAAACACATCCCCTGGGGCCGGTGCTGTGGCACAGTGGGTTAACACCCTGGCCTGAAGCACCAGCATCCCACATGGGCACTGGTTCGAGACTTGGCTGCTCCACTTTCTATCCAGCTCTCTGCTGTAGTCCTTGGGCCCCTGCACCCATGTGGGAGACCCAAAAGAAGCTCCTGGCTCCTGGCTTCAGATTGGCACAGCTCCAGGTGTTGCGGCCAATTGGAGAGTGAACCAATGGAAGGAAGACCTCTCTCTCTCTCTCTCTCTCTCTCTCTGCAGCTCTGACTCTCAAATAAATCAATAAATCTTTTAAAAAAATAAAAAGAAACACATCCCCAAATAATATAAACTTTCTTATGTGTAACTTAGTCAAATATCGTGCGAATCCTAAGTCAAAGCATCACTTGGTACAAGGTTCTGAGAACTCTGCAATGCACCATGGACCAACCGAGCCCATGATTTAACCTCTTAATGTCTCTGCTCACTGTGCTTCATACGCACACGCTATAAACACCTGCACCACGCACCCACATAAACACAAGCTGTGCTGGTCTGCAGACCACTCAACACACACACTTGCTTATGCCACTGAGATGATTTAATGTACACATTTCTTCATGTTCTCATAGAGTCACATTGGCCACGAGGCCGAAAGGCCACGAAGAGGTGGCCACTTGTTCTCATGCATGTGCACATGTTCTTCCCATGCTCACCTATCAGCTGGGACCAGCCCATTTTTAAGAAAGGGTGCTCATTCTCTTTGACGTTTGGATGTAAGGTCAGAAAAATGCATCTAAACCCAATGTATCAACAGCAATAAAAACAGTAGGAGAAAGAGCAACCACTTTAACTATTATGAATAATTTATTGAGAGATTATCATCTTAGGTTTCATGTCTATTACTACGAAGAAGGCGATAAGCAGCGTGGAGATGAAACAGTGGAAAAGAGTTCATGGCAAAGGACTCTCCATCAACCTACCTCAAAGGTGTTCTTGGTCATGCCGGAGAGGCCGTAATACGATGTGCCCGTGGCAACGGCGCACACACACAGCTCCCCGATTTCGTCTGTTCTGCACAGCTGAGGGATCCCGTCGGGTTTCACTGAACACATGATGGCTAAGAGTGAAACAGGAAAGCACAGCATGAGAGAGAGATTGGGGAGAGAGAGCCAAAGTGGAAGGCAAATGAACCAATATGTCATATGCTGAAGACTTGAAGGCATAGAGATGGTATCTGCAGCAAAATCACACAAGAGAGTTGTCACCAGGTACTCACGTTCCTAAAAAGGAGTCGTGGCAAACTATACAACGTCATAGTTGGGACATCAATAAGACATTTCGATTGCTCTAATTTTTGTGTGTAAATCATATTTAAAGGGAACAACTCTGACTGCCATTTAGCTTGCAGAGCTGACGCTCAGAACAAAAGGGTTCTTTTGCCACACACCTATCCTCAAGCAAGATGAGAACAACTTCCAGGATGCTGCTGGAACACTGCAAATTAACAAGCACAACATAAAAAGCTTCTCAAAATTGAGAGTGGCGGTCATACCTCAGATGTCTGGTGGAAATTTTAATCTTTGATTTAAAATTCCTTTTCAATTGAGTCCTTCAGAGGATGTCAGTTGAATGTTTCAGCACATAAGTCAACGTGGCTGAACTCTCACTAGCTCTGGCCACAAACACGTGGATGCTTTGCACACCTGCATCCACCACAAGCCACCACCGAAAACAGAGATCTGCCCGGGACACCAGGAGCCTGCTGCTTTGGATGTGGTGTACTTAACTGCAGGTGAACTGTTCAGAAAGGACTACTAGCCAGGCCCTGGCTTGGACATACAGTGCCTAAGAGAAGGAGTTAGTACAGTCAGGATGAACTGAGCCTCAGAGTAGGAAAAATTCACGATAAAATGATACTGAAATATTCTTCACCATCAGATTGATAAAAATTAAAATATCCCAACTGTGTGCAGGTTCCCTTTGAGACAGAGATGCCACTTCTAGAGCTTTCTCTCTGAGGTCCTCGCCACACCTGCCCAAACTGAAGCACGCATGATGTCATTCATGGTGTCAGACTGCGGCATCAGGAGAGTGAAAATCAGGCCGGCGCTGTGGCTCAATAGGCTAATACTCTGCCTGCGGTGCTGGCACACCGGGTTCTGGTCCCGGTTGGGGCGCCGGATTCTGTCCCGGTTGCCCCTCTTCCAGGCCAGCTCTCTGCTGTGGCCCAGGAATGCAGTGGAGGATGGCCCAAGTGCTTGGGCCCAGCACCCGCATGGGAGACCAGGAAAAGCACCTGGCTCCTAGCTTCGGATCAGCGCAGTGCGCCGGCCGTAGCAGCCACTGGAGGATGAACCAACGGCAAAGGAAGACCTTTCTCTCTAGCTCTCTCTCTCTCACTGTCCAAAAAAAAAAAAAAAAAAAAGAGAGAGAGAGAGAGAGTGAAAATCACAGAGAAAGTCAGAGTTAACTATGTATTCCGATAATGTGATGCTGCCTGAAAAAAGAACAAGTAAGCTCTGTATGCGCTAACAAGTGGGCTCTATGATGGAACGTTTTAGGGGCCGACATTGTGGTGTAGTGAGTTAGGATACCACCTATGACGCTGTCATCCCATATGCATCCTGGTTTGGGTCCTCTCTGCTCCACTTCCCATCCAGCTCCCTGCTAATGCCTGGGGAAAGCAGTGGAAAATGATCTACGTGTTTAGGTCCCTGCCACCCATGTGGGAGACCTGGACGGAGTTCCTGGCTCCTGACTTTGGCCTTGCCCAGCGCTGGCTTTTGCAGCCATTTGGAGAGTGAACTAGTGGAGGGAAGATGATCTCCCCCTCTCTGTAACTCTGCCTTTGAAATCAATAATAATAATTAAAAAAGAACACATGAAGATGAATACAGAACTCTATTATGACATGATCAAAGTCAAAAAACCCAAGAAAGGCAATGCATAACCTTGCACACACGCACAGGGGAATGTGAGGTTCCAAGGCCTCTGGAGTGCTCTTGCGAGGAGCCCTGGGGATGCTTGGGGCGGCCTCCAGAGGTTGGAGGTTCTTCCACTGTGAACATGAAATCTTTTGAAGTTTTCACCAAAGGGCTTGTAATTTTTTAGAAACTTAAGGAAAAAAAATTGTTTAACTGACATATAATGGTATGGATCTATTATTTATTTGAGAAATGCAGCCAAAGTGGCCTGGCTGAAGCTGGGAAACTTGCAATAGGCCTGGGACATCCAGAAACTGGAGGCACTGGAAAGGAGAAACAAAGTTGCTGGGACAGTGAAGAGACAGTTTCCAGGAGGAAAAGGAGGAAGGGAAACACTCACTAACGTAAAGTTAGAATTAGAGGGTTATTGAGGACTGCGAATGCCAAGTCTGCCCTGATTTCTTTCATGCCCTAACCAGGGCAAGGAGGGAGGCAAGGTACCCTCCGGAGAAGCCTAGCCCAGCACACACTGCAGTGGAGGGGAGCTGTGAGAAGTCCACCCTGTGGGATTCCACCTGGGCAGTAGGGCTTTCTGTCCACGAGACACCATCTCAGCATGCATCGTGTCATAAGCTAAGATCCCATCATAAGCTAGGGTGCTCCAAGTGTTTGGAGATACCTGGAGCTGTTCACGTGGGGCTGGGGCTATCCTACTCCATGAGCAAGACCATACTCCAGGGCACCGAGGAGTTCAAAGGAAGGAGACACAGATGATGGACAGGGTGTCGCGTGAGAAGGAGCCCTGCTTCCGTTCTGGCAGACAGAGAGCAAGGAGTTAAAATGCTGACATGCATGGTCCTGTGAGATGCGGAAGAGGGAAGAACATTCTGCAAATGAGGCAGCAACCTAGAGTCCTGTGCGTGGGTGCCCAGAGGTGTCCAACCAAGTGCACTCTGTGGGAAGCTGGGGCCCTTTGGCTGCTACAAGCAAGTTTCTCTAGTTCTACAGGCTCACGCTCCTGGTAGTCACACGTTTGTGAAAAGCCTTTGGGAAAACTAGTGACCCAGCTTTGGTTGAGGTGCCACAATGACGGACAGGGAGCTGTCCCTCTGGGTTCTAGGAGCAATCAGTCCAGGCCCCAGGGGGGACACAGAGCTGGCCCACAATGCTGTCATAAGGAAGGCGATCCTAGGGTCCCAGTGTACAAAGACACCCTTCCTCATCTTTGTGAATTCGCTTAATAAGGAGTGGAAGCATGCCGACGCTTGACGGAGACTTCAGAAGATGAGAAGCCGAGGGCTCAGGCTGAGAGCTCACACCAGTGGCACATGGTGATACCCAGGCAGAGAGCAACAGCGACGCGATGTTGGAAACATCGTCTCCTAATTG
Organism: Sylvilagus floridanus; assembly: GCA_949820135.1. Taxonomy (NCBI): domain Eukaryota; kingdom Metazoa; phylum Chordata; class Mammalia; order Lagomorpha; family Leporidae; genus Sylvilagus; species Sylvilagus floridanus. The sequence continues at coordinate 15,954,021 of OX463240.1, read as the reverse complement.
ACTGTGACTCCCAGGCCAGCACTGGGAGTCCTCACTCTAAACCCCACAGCGTCTGCTGCCCTTGCTCCGCACTCACCTCCAGGCATCACGAGGCCAACATCCTGCACCGTGAGGACCGAGAGCTTCTCTTCCGAATCCACGCGGATGACGCCGTAGGTCAGCCCGTGCATAGAGAGGACGCCCCGGCCCGGGGGCTGGTTGCTGTCATCTGTCGGCCTGTAAGAGCAGTTCTGCTGTGAATACATACAGCCAGACAAGGCACGCTGACTACAGATGTGCACGTCAGTTGGCAGGTGTTACACACACAGACAGGCAGCCACAGTCAGGCCCGGAGGTGCCTCCGACAACCAGGCTGCTGCCCCTGGTTCCTGCACTGAAGAATCCTCATTGCTCTGGTGATTCGACCCCAGAGTGGCCGGGATATTTACAAAACCCCCAGAAGAGTGGCCAACAATGCTCCTCTGCCATTCCGCCCCTGCCTCTAGGAACGCCCGCTGGGACTGACTGATTCTCCTCACCCCAACCTTTAACTCCTGTTCTCTGCAAGGGTTGGGATTCTGGTTTTGCAATTGGCTACAAAAGGGAAGTAACATCACGAAGAACCGAAGAACCTACACAAGACCAGCAAATAGCAATGGCAGAAATCCTGATTGCTCAGCCTCCGTTCTGATTCATACTGTCTAGGCTTATGTTCAATTTGATATCTAAGAATCTCCAGGAGCCACCACTGTGGCACAGTGGGTTAAAGCTCTGGCTGGAAGCACCGGCATACCATGGGCGCTGGTTCTACTTCTGACTGCTCCTCTTCCAATCCAGCTCTCTGCTATGGTTTGGGAAAGCTGCAGAAGATGGCCCAAGTCCTTGGGCACCTGCACCCACGTGGGAGACTCAGAAGAGGCTCCTGGCTCCTGACTTTGGATCAGCTCAGCTCCGGCTGTTGCAGCCATCTGGGGAGTGAACCAGCGGATGGAGGACCTCTCTCCCTCTCTACCTCTCTCTGTAATTCTTTGAAATAAATAAAAAATAGATCTAAAAATAAAAATCTACAGTAAGGGTCATGTGCTGCTACACTTTCTGGCTGCCAAGACAGGCTGTAAAATGCTCTGTGATTCTGAAGATGCGGGTTTAGATACACAGCCTTCAAGAGACTGCTGGGCTCCCAGTATGTCTCCCTTGCTGCCCACCAGCACCCCTGGTCTCGCCCTGCCCTGCCTTTGAACCTCTGCCCTCCCCTTGTCCTGGAGTACCCCAGTTCACTCCCACCTTGGGGCTTTGCCACTGGTTCTCACCCAGACCCAGCCAACGTGGAGCTAAGGGAAAGATCCCAACTCAGGCCAACATTCTATTTGTTTTAATAAATCCAGATAAAACAAACTTGAATGAAATTGACACCCCACTGGCCCAACTAACTAAAAAAAGACAAGACCCAAATCAATAAAATCAGAGATGAAAAAGGAAACGTAACAATAGACACCACAGAAATAAAAAGAATCATTAGAAATTACTACAAGGGCTTGTATGCCAGCAAACTCTAAGACCTGAAAGTTGGACTGTGCGTCTCAGTTTGTTGGCCACACTGTCCTGGAATGTCCTTCCAGCAGACGTCCATGTGGTTCTCTCCCTCATCATCTCCGGGTGTTTGACCAATTACGGGGACATCTCATCACCTATTTGCAAAGTACAGACCATCTGAGGCCTCCTCTTTCAGACTAACTTTCTTGTGAGCAGGCTGTTTTGGTGCTTCTCATTCCTTTATACTGCCCTTAGAATAGCATTTAGCAATAAATATCTGCTAACTAAATTGGAGAATAAACTAAAATATTTCCAAGATCATGGATCTTACCCCTGAACTAAACATTCTTCAGTGTGTACCTAAGTGAGAGACCATGACTTAAGTAGACATTAATTTATATTATTATATATATAATGACATTTTATAATTTTCCACTTAAAAATCTTTAACATAGTTTTAATATATGAAAGACTATAAATCTAACTTTTTTGTTTCAAATACATTGTTTATAATAATCCTAAACACATAAATTGGGCAGCAGAAAAGTTAAAAATTTGCAAAAGAATCTCATTTGAATCAATTAACTGGTATTTTGTTTAAAAAAGGTCTAAAAACATAACTGTTCTATCTGTAAGATTAAAAGGGGTAGTGTTAACCAGATCTGTATTTTTTTTTATGAAGTCTGCCTAAATAATAAAACCCACATTAAACTACCTGGACATGATGAGCTCAGAGCACTGGGATGTATATTTGTTCTCCAGGCCTCTTCTTTTCCAAAGACCCCCAAAATCAAAACTTTGAAACAAAAAATAGAGGGCTTCTCAGGGTTCCTGTCTCTTCAGCCCAGCACTGTGCTACACAAGATTCAAAGTCAGAAACGATAAGCTGCGCTATCTGTTGTGAGCTGAACTGTGGTCCCCTAGGAGATAACCCCTGCAACTGTGAACGTATTTGGAAACAGGGTCTTCTCAGATAATAACCAAGTTAAGATGAGGTCATGCTAGATTAGGGGGAACTTGAAACCCAATTATGGGTGTCCTTACGAGAAGAGACAGAAGAAAGAAAAGACAGACACAGCAGCAGGGACAATGCCACACACAGCATGGGGAGGCAGACTGCGGTGATGCACCTGTTTGTGGTGCTGTGTTACAATGACCCTGGAGACCCATACACTGTCTTAGTAATAAAAACTAAAAGTACACTTATTTGCATTTTAAAAAGCCACTTGCCAGCAAAATGCTGGTGTAGTCATGAGTGGTCATTCCAAGCACAGGAAGATTCGGAATACTGGTATGTAGTGACAGGAAATCTACAACAGAGAATGCTGGAGGATAAAGTTCTTTTAAGACCCAATAATGCATAGTTTGTCTTGATGGCCGGATCCTCTATCCTATGTTCAGTAATAGTTAATGAAAAGCAACATTAAAGAATGTAATGATTAAAAACCTAACGTTATGGCCGGTGCCACGCTCACTAGGCTAATTCTCCGCCTGTGGAGCTGCCATCCCGGGTTCTGGTCCTGGTTGGGGTGCCGGGTTCTGTCCTGGTTGATCCTCTTCCTGTCTAGCTCTCTGCTGTGGCCTGGGAAAGCAGTGGAAGATGGCCTGAGTGCTTGGGCCCTGCACCCGCATGGGAGACCAGGAGAAGCACCTGGCTCCTGGCTTCGGATCGGTGCTGCACACTGGTGTAACACGCCAGCCGTAGCGGCCATTTTGGGGCGTGAACCAACAGAAGGAAGACCTTTCTGTCTCTCTCACTAATTCTCCCTGTCAAAAAAACCAAAAAAAAAAAAAAAAAAACCCAAAAAACAACCTAATGTTATAAGCTGCTATCAGAAATTCTCAACTATGTTTATAAACCCCTAGTTACAGGAGCTTGACTATCTTCACTTAAAAGCTAAATCAATGGCACTACTTGTGTATTGATTTGACCTCCCACTATACACCTATATATGAAAGATTCCTTGGCTAGTCAGAGAAAACTCTGACTCCTGTGTTCTTTTCCTTGCCAATTTGCAAATCATGTGTCAAAAGGCAGAGAGAGAAGCACGTGTGTTCCCACAGCGGGCAGCCTCACAGCCCCATCTCTACGTACAATGGCATTCCCAGGTCTCCCCTTAACCAAGCCTGCAGGAGCTGGAGCTGCAGACGGCCTCCTCCCTCCAGATGACAAAGCTAATGCTTAGCTCGTGGTCTTCCTGTGCCTGAACTTCTACACACATGGACTTACATAAAACTCACAACAAACCTATGCAGGTACTATATTCCCCCATCCTCGGACTACAAAACTCAAGTGTACAAATGTTAACTTAGTTGCCCAAATGAGTGGTGGAGCTTGGTAGAATATGGACCCAGAACACAGCTAATGGCCAGACCATAATACCATATGTCTCCCTCCCTGACATCCCAAAACTTTCCCTGCCTCCAGCCCTGGGGCACACCCAGCATGTCTCAGTTAGCTGCAGTTTTCTTTCCACAAACATCTAAAAGCCCATGCTGTGAATGACACATGATCCCATTCTTAAGAACAAGGCAACCGCTGACAGAAAAAAGGGAAAGTCCTTGTTGATGTTCCATTACCCAATCCTACTCCCAGCCCCAAAGGTAACCACTATCAACACATTTATATGAAAAGGTACAGACGCTGTAATGTGCAGTAACAGATACGATGTATGCATATCTAAACAACTTCAAATAAAATCTGAATCACAACATGCATTATCTTCCGTAACTGCACTTTTCACCAGTATACCTGGAGATCTTTCTGTGTGTTTCAGTATCCGTATATACACATACATATGTAGATTGTGTTACATACAAATGGCAATGCATCCATTTGTCTCAACTGGTAAACAGCATTCAGTAACAGCACTATATGATTAATTAATTCAACCTTTATCCAACCAGACATGTTTTGAGGAAATATACACCTGGGAAGAGAACAGAAGAGGCAGAAACCCTAAAAAAGGGTGTGTTAAGCCACTTCAGGGTCCAGACACCTGTGGCCCACACTGCTGTGCATGAGTTTGAGACCTATCTCCCCTTCCAGCCCAGCTTCTTGCTAATGTGCATGCTGGGAGGCGGCAGGTGATGGCTCAAGTGTTTCCTGGGTAGAGTTCCAGGCTCCTTCAGCCTGGCCTAGCCCCATCTATTGCAGGTATTCGGGGGAGTGACCTAGCAAATGGAAAATCTTTTGTCAACTTCCAGATACGGGTCCAAGATGCAATGCTACACTCAGGCTGATGCAAGTCCACTTGTCTCACAAAGAACAGGAATTACACAGTCATTGTAGCAATGTCCAGGAAGGGGAAAAATATGCAGCGCTGTATAAAACAGTGTGGAGACAGAGTGCGAAAAGGAGATTAAAAGATGACAAGAGAAAGGAGCTCGCCCCTCTCAGCTTTACAGCCTCATGAGGAACATGCTCGATGACAAAGGGCTTCAGTCCAACAGTGTGTACCACCATGTGTGTGTGAAGGCATGTCCAGCCTCTGTCAAGCACTCGACAGGCCGTTAGCTAATCGTGCCGTGTAACACCTGAAGCAGCAGCGAGGAGAAACTTCAATGAACATGCCTACGGTTTGCTTCCATGGACAGCAAGCCCAGCCTGGCTGGACTCAACAACAGGGACACAAAAGAAATCCAGTAAGCAACAGGGATGATTTCCACTTCCAGGGTTTCACAGTGTAACTCAACACATTTGCAAATCGCAGAGCCACTTGTCATTCACTGAATCCTTTTGTACATAGGGGAAACAAAGGCTTTTCATCTTCCATGGGCGATACACAATCAGTTTAGGGACAAAGGTGCATTTGGAAGGCACAAGCTTTGAGTTGTAGGTTTCTATACTCTCCTCTTCCTCCATCTCTACTACTAATTACAGTGTTTCTATATAATTGATCACTATACACACTGCATACAGTATTATTGTAGCAATGTTATATTAACAACAGTGGCTAATATTTGTTGAATTCTTCCTATAGACTAGCCATATTTTTCGTTATTTCCTGTATGTGAGCCCATTTAATGCTCTCATAGGCTGATGATGTGGGTACTCCTTTTATCTGCATTTCAGAAGCCCAAGTAGTGCTCAGGTTATGCAGTGAGCATACGAACAGCTGGGACAGGAACCCAGCAGGGCAAAATCTGAAACCCACTGGCGAACCACAGCACTTGACTCGAGACAGCGAGAAGGAGCACGGCAGGGCCCTCTCCTTGCAGCTCAGCAACAGCCTCCCACGGACACGGCACTGCACGCAGTACCAAAAATCCCTCCCGCCTAGCACTGCTTCTGAGGCCAAATACATCTGTGTCCGAAGAAATCAGTGACAAGTTACAAGGCAAGCAGCTGAGAGAGACAGAGAGGAAGAGCCTCCACGTCTGAACTGGAGACCAGAGGAGGAGAATTTCTAGGTCAGCTGCTCAGCTGTTGTGGTGTCCGGTCACGGTCCACGACCAGAGTCTTTTCCTTTAGGCAAATGTAAATCAGCCCTGAGGTTTCGGGGGCGAAAAAACAACCAGACCCACAATGAAGAGGATCCCCATGAGTCTTCCTTCCTCTTTGGGCTACTCTTTTAGAGCAGTAAAAGGGCCTCTGTAAATTAATAGTGCCTGGTGAAGAAGGAAGGAAGCTGAGGGTCTATGTTTATTTTAACAGAACTAACAGTGAGCTTCAGGGCACATGCCTGCAGCACATGGAGAAATGCAGTGAACAACGTGGATGGACCCTGCTGGGATGTTTCTTGTGATACAGACTTTTGAAATGCAACACACAGCTACACTCAAGCCATGATACTCAAGAGAGAAAGACACCAGGTAAAAACAGCACACCCCAATATACTGAATGAGTTATTAGTTCATTTGGCGTCATTTGCTCCTTTCTCTCTGATAAGAGAAATTCATGCCCACTTAAAAGCCGAAGAACCCAGGGCTGGTGTCATGGCATAACTGCCATGACATGAACCATCCACTGGTTCACTCCCCAACTGGCCGCAATGGCCAGAGCTGCGCCAGGAGCCAGGAGCTTCCTCCGGGTCTCCCATGAGAGTGCAGGGACCCAAGGACTTGGGCCATCTTCTACTGCTTTCCTAGCCCACAGCAGAGAGCTAGATCTGAAGTGAAGCAGCTGGGATTTGAACCGACGCCCATATGGAATGCTGGCACTGCACGCAGCAGCTTTACCCACTATACCACAGTGCCGGCTCCTCAAAGCACACATTTTAAGAGCTATGTAATACAGAAAGTGAAATTTTTACCAATATTACCTTCTTGCCTACCAAGTTTAGTGCATAGGTTTTGAATTTCTTTCTTGATAAATCTACTTGTAGAAACTTAAATGTATTTTGGTAGAAAAAATGAAAATGGGTAAGACCACATGAGTTGTTTGCAAATTTGTCATTTGCAAGGCTCCCATTTCACATCCAATGGAAAGTTCTGGGTAGGAGCCCAAAGGGCCAGTTTTGGCTGGTGTAAGGCAGAGGGTTAGGCTACCTCCTTAGCTCTTTCCTCTGTGCACCTCAGCCTTGGCCCACACAAACTTGTCCCTACAGAACAGAATATACTCTTAAATGCAAGTGGTCAGGACCACTTGAACAGGATAATACAGGTGCTTTGTGCTTCAGTGATAATTCAATGCTGTCTCCTTTACACGGTTTTCATCTCTAAATTCTTTAGTGATTAAAGAAGTTTTGTCCAAAATCTCAATCAGGACAATGTATTCTATGTTGTTATGTTTTAAAAATGAGATTACAGGGGCCTGGCGCTGTGGTGTAGTGGGTAAAGCTGCCACCTGCAGTGCTGGCATCTCAAATGGGTGCCAGTTAGTCCTGGCTGCCCCACTTCTGATCCAGCCCTCTGCTATAGCCTGGGAGAGCTGTAGAAGATGGCCCAAGCCCTTGGGGCCCTGTACCTGTGTGGGAGACCTGGAAGAAACTCCTGGCTTTGGATCAGCCCAGCTCCAGTGGTTGCAGCCATCCAGTGGCTGGAAGACCTCTCGCTCTGCCTCTATGTAACTCTGCCTTTCAAAAACTAAATAAGTCTTCTTTAAAAAATGAGATTACAAATCTCTGAGTCACTTTATTGAGCACTCAAAATTGTTCTTGAAAATCTCACTTCAATTCATGGACTGGTGTTATTTTTTTTTTCTTTTACTTCAGGGCACAGGTTGTTGTTGCAGGCAGAAATCACTTAATTTCACTTCAAAGGATAGAAAACCTAACGGAATACACAGACCCTAAGTGTGGAACCAGCTAAGATGAGATTACAGATAAAGAAGACTTTAAGAGTGATTGAGGGGCTGGTGCTGTGGAGTAGTAGGTAAAGCCGCCACCTGTGGTGCCGGCATCCCATACAGGAGTTGGTTAGAGTCGCGGCTGCTCCACTTCCCATCCAGCTCTCTGCTGTGGTCTGGGAAAGCAGTAGAAGATGGCCCAAGTCCTTGGGCCCCTGCACCCATGTGGGAGACCTGGAAGAAGCTCCTGGCTCCTGGCTTTGGATCAGCTCAGCTCTGGTCATTGCAGCCATTTGGGGAGTAAACCAGCAGATGGAAGACCTCTTTCTTTCTCTTCCTCTGTAAGTCACACTTTCAAATAAATAAATAAGTAAATAAGCAAGTGATTTGAGGCCATCTGGGGAGTGAATCGGCAGATGGAATATCTCCATCTCTCTGTCTCTCCTTCTTTAAAAATAGTAGGAAATCTCAAGATGGCTGAATAAGGAAAAGTCATACTGATCCTGACTGGAGGAAGATAGCAGAAAATAAAAAGCAGAGGAAGTGCATGTCCGCGGGAGAACTGGAGAGAAGTTTGCAGGGGAAATTCTACAGAAAGGAGAGGAACCGTGTGGAAAGCACAGATGTGCAGCAGCAAGTGTGGACACCATCCACAACTTCCGCACCAGGAACTGGATGAGATGCCTGGTTCTGAGCAGGAGGTGAGAGCAGACACAGCAGCCCGTGCCACTGGTGATACTGCCTGAAGCAGAGCCTTGGGGACCACGCTGACTTTGATGCGGCCAGGAGCCCTAGCAGAGGGCAGGGTACCTGCCTAATCCAGTGAAGGTAAAACATGTTTCTTTCTCCCCACCCTCCCACAAGGGTGCCTGGCAAATGGAGGGGAGAAGCTGCCATCTTGATACAGGTAAAGACTGTGGCAGATCTTGTGTGTGTGACCAGGGGATTTTAGCAGAGGGAAAAATCCATGTTTCCCTTTGACTTTGAGTCTGGATGGGAGGGCTGACAGAGAGCTGAGGACCTGCTTAGGATTGCAAGGTGCCCCCATCCTCTCGACGAATCATAGGTTCAAGAGCTGAAACCATCAAGACAGAGCACCCACAGGCAGCTGGCTCTGGAAACAACCTTGATCTCTCGTGGACTGGGCAGCCTTGCACAGTGTGAGTGTGGGAACATTGTGACTGAATGTTAGGGTGTGGGTGTAGCTGGGTTTCTGGGCAATCACTATGTTTGGTGTCAGGGGCTCAGAGCACCCTGACTGCTTGAGATGGGTCACTGCAGAGGATTCTGTGTTCACACTGAAGACTGTACAGATCATTTGTGTGGTTCATGCACCAGCACGGCTGAGGGTTGTACCCACTGTGGGCTAAACCCAGGCACTGATCAACTTAGAAGAGAGGAGGTGAGGCTATGATTACACAAACAGAAGTGATCACACACTCCATCCTGCAGACAAAACAAGAGACCTACCACGCCCAACCACACCCAACTCAGGTGTCACCCTGGATTCTCCTCCCACCCTTGAGAACTGACTACAGCTCACTGGCCACATACAGAACACGCCTCTGAATATTCACTGAAGGAGCAGACACTCCACTAAGCCACAGAGGTGCAGTTTAAGATAAAATCCAACAGTGGGAAAAACCAGTAAGTGTTTCCATGCATGTCTAAAAATAAACCCAGAAACAGAAGAAACAAGAACAAGGAAGAAAACATGACTCCCCCAAAAAGAACATAACAATGTGTCAACATCAGAATGTGAAGACAAAGAGATTGATGAAATGCCTGAGAAGGAATTCAAAAGAATGATCACAGGATTACTCAGAAGCAAAGACAAGCAAATTCATGATTAAAGAAATCCATTCATAAGATGGATGAAAAATTTCCCTGTGAGATTAAGATTTTTGAAGAGAAATCAAACTGAAATACTAGACATGAAGAATTCAATGTATCAAATAAAAAAATACAGTGGAAATTCTTAACAGACTTTGGGAGGCAGAAGAAATGATACATAAGCTAGAAGACAAATCTTTGGAAATAGACCAAAAAAAAAAAAAAAAAGAATGAAGAACAAAGGTGGAAGGCGGAAGAAGAAAAAGAAGAAGGAAGAAGAAGGAAGGAAGGAAGGAAGGAAGGAAGGAAGGAAGGAAGGAAGGGGTAGGAAGGGAGGAGGAGGAAGAAGGAAGAAGGAAGGAGAAGGAAGAAGGGAGGAGAAGGAAGAAGGGAGGAGAAGAAGAAGGAAATTAGACAGATTAAAAACAGTGTTGGAGATTCATGGGATAAAATCAAGAGACCCAACACACAGGTGTTAGTGAAGGTATGTAAAGAGAGAGTGGATTAGAAGGCCTAGTAAGTGAAATAATTACAGAAAACTTCCCTAATTTGGAGAAAGAGATGTCTGAGCACATGAGGCACATACATCTTCTAATAGACTTGACCAGAAAAAGTCTTCAACATGACATATTGTAGTCAAACCTTCAATAGTAAAACATAAAGAAAAGATTTTAAAATGTGCATGAGAGAAATGCCAGATTACCTTCAAAAGATCTCCAATTAGACTGACATCTGATTTCTCATCAGAAACCCTACAGGCTAAGAGAGAATGGAGAGACATAGCAAAGTTAAAAAGAAAAAAATGTCAATCAAGAATACTGTACCCTGTAAAGCTCTCTCATTTATAAATGAAGGTGAAATAAAGATCTTCCATAACAAACAGAAATTGAAAGAATTTGGCACCACTCATCAAGTATTACAAATGATGCTTACAGATGTGCTACACAGAGTAACACAGAAAGACAGTCACCTTTATGAAAGAATATGAAAGCAGAAAACCTCCTAGTAGAGGAAATCCAAAGCAACCAATAGGAATATTTATGAAAAAATGACAGGGCAAAGTTGCTACTTCTCAGTAGTACCTTGAATGTAAATTGCCTAAATTCTCTAATTAAAAGATACAGACTGGCTGATAAAAAAACACACACTTCACCATCAAAGATACACACTGACTGAAAGTGAAAGGATAGAAAAAAACTATTCCATGCTATCAGAAAGCAAAAAAAATGAGCAGGTATAGCCACCCTGAAATCAGACAAAATAGACTTTAACACAAAAACTGTTAGACGAGACAAAGAAGGGCATTATGTAATAATCAAGGCATTGATTCAACAGAAAGATGTAACTATAATAAATGTATATGCACTCAATGCCAAGACACTTGGCTATTTTAAACAGATGTTAATGAATATAAAAGGAGACATAAACTCCAATAGTAATTGGAAACTTCAACACCCCACTTTCAGCAATGGACAGGTGAACTAGACAGAAAATCAAAAAAAAAACCACAGAGCTAATCTATACTATGGACTAAATGAACCTAACTGATATCCACAGAACATTTCATCCCACAGTCAAAGAATACACATTCTTCTCATCACTGTATAGAACTTTGTTTAGGATAGACTATACGCTAGGTTATAAAGCTAGTCTCAGCACATTCAAAAAAATTGAAATCATCTCATGTATCTTTTCTGAACACAATGGAATGAAGCTGGAAATGAACAACTCAAGAATCTCTAGAAAATATATAAACACATAGAGACTGAACAACACACTCTTGAACAGTGGGTCATATAAGAAATCAAAAAATTCCTGAAAATGAATTAAGAGGACAATATAACATATCAAACTTATGGGAACAGAACAGAATCCTCAGAAATCAATCCACATATGTACAATCAACTAATCTTTGGTTGTAAGGAGGCAAAATCAGTCTCTTCAACAAATGGTGCTGGGAAAATTGGATCTCCAGATGCAGAGTACGAAACAAGATCCCTATCTTACACTTTACAGAAAAATCTACTCAAAATAGTTCAAGGTTCTAAATCTACCACCTGATGACACTAAATCACTATAGGAGAACTTTGGAAAAACTCTGAAAGACATTGGAACAGGCAAAGACTTCTTGGAAAAGATCTCAAAAGCACAGGCAATAAAAGCAAAAATAAACTAATGCAACTACTCTTACATCAAGATAAGAAGCTTTTGCACTGACAAAGAAATATTCATCAAAGTGATAAGGCAAACGACTGAACAGGAGAAATTAACTGTAAACTATTCAGCTGATAAAGGATTAATATCCAGAATCTATAAAGAGCTCAATAAACTCAACAACAACAAAACAATCCAGTTAAGAAATGGGCAAAGGACTTGAACAGGCATTTTTCATTTTTTCTTTCTTTTTTTTGCTTCTTCTTCTTCTTCTTCTTTTTTTTTTTTTTGACAGGCAGAGTTACTGAGAGAGAGACAGAGAGAAAGGTCTTCCTTCCATTGGTTCACTCCCCAAATGGCTGCTATGGCTGGCACGCTGCGCCAATCCGAAGTCAGGACCAGGTGCTTCCTCCTGGTCTCCCATGCAGGTTCAGAGGCCCAAGGACCTGGGCCATCCTCTACTGCCTTCCCGGGCCACATCAGAGAGCTGGACTAGAAGAGGAGCAACCAGGACAGAATCTGGCGCCCCAACTGGGTCTAGAAACCGGGGTGCCGGCGCCACAGGCAGAGGATTAGCCTAGTGAGCTGCAGTGCCGGACGCGGCATTTTTTCAAAAGAGGAAATTCAAATTGCCAACAGACATGTGACAAAATGCTCAGGATCACTAGCCATCAGGGAAATTCAAATGAAAACCACAATAAGGTTTCATCTCATCCCAGTGAGAATGGCTCTCATACAGAAGTCAACAAACAATAAATGGTGAGGAGGATGTGGGGAAAAGGTTCCCTAAACCAATGTTGGTGGGAATGCAGACTAGTACAGCCATTGTGGAAGACAGTATGAATGCTCCTCAGAAAGCTGAAAACAGATCTACCATATGACTCAGCCATCCCACTCCTGGGAATTTACTCAAACTAAGTGAAATCAGAATATGAAAGAGTTATTTGTATCCATATGTTAATTGTGGCTCGATTCACAGTAGCTAAGATATGGAATTAACACTGATGCTCATCAACTGATAAACAAAATGTGGTTCACAAACACTGTGGAATATTACTCAGCTTTAACAAAGAACAGAATCTTGTCTTTTACAACAAAATGGATGCACCTGGAAACCATTATACTTGGTTAAATAAGCTAGTCCCCAAACAACAAATATATATTTTCCCGATCTGTGTTAAACAATAAAGTAAAAAAATGTAATATCTAATTATTTGCATTGCAATCTGTTTAAAATTATTCCTGTGAGTGAACTGTTGAGAGGAAATGGCTTACTATCTAATGAATTGTTATCTTATAACCACATAGGAAATATTTAGATGTCACATTGTCATTGGTTCTATTTCCTTGAAAGAAATCATGAATTATGAATTGACAAAAAAACTGGATATGGGTGAAATGGTCATTTATACTTTTTATTATTGTTTATAGATGTTGTCTATATACCCACTGAACTAAGGTCTTTTTGCTTCTTACTTGTTAATTTCTCATTCAATGAAGTAGTAAGCTTTTTTTTTTAAATTTATTTTATTTTATTTTTGACAGGCAGAGTGGACAATGAGAGAGAGAGACAGAGAGAAAGGTCTTTCTTTGCCGTTGGTTCACCCTCCAATGGCCGCCGCGGCTGGCACGCTGCGGCCGGCGCACCACGCTCATCCGATGGCAGGAGCCAGGTGCCAGTGCTTTTCCTGGTCTCCCATGGGGTGCAGAGCCCAAGCACCTGGGCCATCCTCCATTGCACTCCTGGGCCACAGCAGAGGGCTGGCCTGGAAGAGGGGCAACCGGGACAGAATCCGGCGCCCCGACCGAGTCTAGAACCCGGTGTGCCGGCGCCTCAAGGTGGAGGATTAGCCTGTTGAGCCACGGTGCCGGCCAGTAGTAAGCTTTTTTATTACAATATAAATTTAAAATGTTATCTCAAAAACTAAAAATTACAGAAAGGTAGAAGGAAAGAGGGGGGGCAAGAAAGGGAGGGAGGAGGGGAATAGTATTATATTCTCAGACTTGTATCTACAAATCATATTGAATATTGAATCTGTTAGAAAGTAATTAAAATTAAAAAAAATAAAAATATCATTTAATTTCAATACCATATGGGCATTTGATAGTGTAGTTTCTCCCTTTGGATGTCTTTTCGCTTGGTTTTCTCTCAGCTTTCTAACTTCTTTGTTAGGAACTTACTTCCAAGAAACATAAAATGATTGTGGTGATGAGGTGGTATCTTTGTTATTCTCTGGAATTACCAATTTAATTATTATTATTTTATAGTCTTATTACCAATTCATTGCTAAAGCATCTATGTTACTGAAATACTTAATTTAAAAGGTACTATTTTAAAAGCCAAAAAATATTTTAGTGCATTATCTATCACAATGTAGCTTTAGAAAAATCCATTCCATCACGTATTCTAGAGATGAAAACAGTCTTAGATATTAGGAAATCCAGAGGCTACTTGGGCCAGAAAATAACTGCTTGGTATCATTTTGTCATTTTCACACTTTGTGTAAATTTACTGATGAGTTTAGGCATCACAGATACATTACTTCTCCAACAGTCCCCACTCTACAACTAGTCTTCACAGAAAACAGAAACACTGAGAATATTGCTCATGGGTGACAGTTTTGAAAAAGGGAAAAAAAAAACCTGCAAATGCTTGCTGTCTTGGTCTGTTTTCTGTTGCTGTAACTGAATATTACAGACTGGGTACTTCATGGAGAGCAGAGTTCACTGAGCTCGGGATTCTGGAGGCTGGGAAGTCTGCCAGTAGGGAGCCAGCACCTCGGGGAGGGGCTTCCTGCTGCACATCCTGGCAGTGGGCATCAGTGTCCACATAGCAGGCATGCTAGCCCGAATCTCCCTTCCTCGTCTGATAAAGCCATGCATGCTATCTGGACGGTGCACCCTACTGACCATACCTATTGCTAATTTACCTCTCAAAGGCCTTGGCTATTCTGGGGATTAGGTTTCTAATACAAGAATTCTCGGGGACATCCCTAAATCACAGCACTGCGTGAAAACAGAGATTACATGGGAAGTCAGAGCAGACTTCACCACGGAACTGCATGTGTAGCTTCTTGCCACCACCTGGCTGACCCACAAGGAGACATGCACATAGACATGCCTGAAGGAAACACGAAGATGGGCGTGTCTCTCAAACTTGCTCATCAAGTTCTCTGATTCATGTTCTTAAAAAAAAAAAAAAACTTAAACATCCTACAACGAACATTGGTTATTCTGTTTTGGAGAAGGTCCTTTTCTGAGGGCAATACGGACGGGGCTAGCCCTAACAAGGACCTGCCTCTAGAAGTCTCGCCTGCACAGCTAGAAGACACATCCTCCCTGAAGCCTTGTGCCCCAGCCTACTCCCAATGCCAACTCCCACCATCACCAGTGTCTTCCTGCTGGCTCGTGGAAGTACCTTTGCGTCCTGCCCATTTATCAAGTGGGATCCTGGTGGTTTCACTGACTGCTTTTCCAATGCAGTCTCTTTTGTGAGAGAAGCATTCTGTGTTGCTTTCAAGAGAAGTGATGTTAGGGTAGTAATAAACCTCAAGGCCATGGGCACCACCCCATCACGCCTGGTGCTGCAGAAGGACCTGACCCTAACAGCCTGGGAAGCTTTATTCATGGGCACAGGTGTCTATGCACAGCTCTATGGCAACCATAGTCCAAGCCCACAGGCCATCTGAGTAGCTTTCACATAGAAAAAAAAAATGTGGATGCAGCTGGGGAATCTAGCAGAGAACCACAAAGTGATAGATGTTCTAGAAAGGGCTAAAGGTCCACAAATAGTGAACAAATGCATACGCAATTTTATCTTCACTGATTACCAGAGATAATTGAGTATCGGTTTTTTAATTAAGTAGACTGGAAGCCAAGCAAGCGTTTGATGGCACTGAGCTGTTTACTGGAAGTTCAATCTCTTTTTCATTATCAGGGCAGAACAAACTGTCCCTGGAAGGTTATTAAAACACAGCACACGAATGCTTACCAATGTGACGGAAATGTCAATTCTCAAACCTTTCAAATGAGGGGTAACTCATCTCCTATAGGCCGCTCTCTGCAACCAAATAGCAAAATTTAACACCCAAACACTTGTGGGCTTTTTCCCTGTAAAAATTCTAAGTGGAAAATAAAACAAGAGTTATAATGCCTCCCACATTAGACTTTACAAGGCCACTTAAGAAAACATCCATTTTTTTTTGTTTACACCAAAATCTGCAAAATAGCTTTCTCAGATTCCAATTTAAAATATCTTTACAGAATACACCGAAGTTATATTTTTTGACTTAATATCCTGGCCTCTGATTTCTTATGCATTAAAACTGCACTGCAAGTCTTCAAGTATGTCTCAGGAACAAAGCAAGCACGTAAGATAAAACAAATATGAGTTTATATGCGTTGGCTCATTTTCCAAAAATGAGAATTCGTCCCAACCTTTCTGTGGAACATAGTAATTCACATGAAACACCAGCATACAGGAAAATTTGTCTTGTATTTGCAAGTTAAAGAAAACAACCCCAAGAAGAGTAAGTGGATAAAAATGCAAGTGTGTGAGCTGTCATCAAATTTACAAGAAAATGGACACAAATATAAGAACAATGAAACAGTAGATTCTAAATTAAAGATTAGCATTCCTTTCTCTCCTAAAGATATTCACCACTGAAATAGAGTTGTCACCTTAAGTCACCTCCAGGCACTTAAGAGAATCAAAGTGTAATAGTTAATAATAAAAATTATCCTTTCATGGAACCCCCAGCATTCAACAGTTTAAATATGATTAATAGTTAAATAAAGAGATAGCACTGTCTTGCTAAGACAGGCATGTGATCAAGACACAAGGAAACCAATACAACAGGAAGCCTTGAGTTAATCGCTATTTGTAAGTTTCATCGCACTGTTACTCCTAACTCAACTTAGGATATTCACATTGTAACTTTACCCTTTTCTGTCCCTCAGTTTGTTCTTGAATCTGACAGATGATGTCAATCAGAAACCTGGCACATTTGAGAGGCCCAGGGAAGTAAGTGGTCCTGGGGAGGGGCTGACAGGAGGTGAGCTGCAACCTGAGCGACCACTCCTCCTGACCGCAGACCGTGGTGGGGACATTAATGTCCATGCCCACCGAGCCAGGTGAGATGGTGGAAGACGCGTCGCGCCCTCATCATTTTGGCCTGTGCTGTGGTGAGAGAGAGAGAGAGAGAGAGAGAGAGAGAGAGAGACCTCCATCTACCGGTTCACTTCCCAAATGGCTGCAACAGCCAGGAGCCAGGAACTCCATGAAGGTTGTCCACATGGGTGGCAGAAGCCAAGCACTTGGGTCATCATCCACTGCTTTCCCAAGCACACTAGCAGGAAGCTAGATCTAAAGAGCAGCCGGGACTCAAACCAGCACTCCCACAGGGATGCCAGCTTCACAGGCAGCAGCTCAACCTACTGTGCTACAACGTGGCCCCAAGTGCCCTGCATTTTCCAATGGGTGGCTAAGGGAGTTGGCCATGACAGGGGACGTGCTGGCCATCTGGTGGAGGGGGTACTCCAGACAGAAGGAGGAGCAGAGGATGGGCGGAGGCTTGTCAGGCATTCAGTGGGCAAGCAGGGCAGGACATGAAGGGCCTTGTGCAGGGCCTGCCACTGAGTAAGGGGTCATCAAGGATTCTGGACTGACTCCGGAAGGGCAGTTAGGAACTGGTGGGAACCCAGGTTTCCAGCGGTTTTGTGTTAGACGCCTCCTTTGTTTTGTCCTGCTCTGTTATGAATGCATGTTGCTGTAGCCCTTCAATAAGCCCATCACACACGTTCACCATGCTGTCTGCGGGCACTTTCTCTTGCCATGTTAACAACAGTATCTTCAGCATGTCTGTCAGCATGGACCCTGTGACTCAGAACCACTTTGTCAGTGGTCAGTGGTCAATGAATCCACAACTGGAGGCGTTTTACTGATGTAAAAAAAACTTCAAAATCCACCTCTTCCAGTTTACTGATCGACTCCTTGACATGTGTAAAGATTCCAGATTTTAGGTTTTTCTCAGTTTACCCATGGAATCAGTCACTACCTGGCTGATCATATTCGCTGAACAAATCTGTCTTTTGTCACTGTGTTCCAAGCACTGGCAGCAGTGTATATGGATGGCATCCTTCTTGCTAAACTCCTTTTTGAAAACCTCCTACATCCGTGCCTCTCTTTACGCCATTTGCTTAAGTGCTTCTGTATTTACTCCTCATTGATTTAAGGACATCCTAGTAGCGTGGCTGAATTAATGAAGTCACACTTGGGAGAAAATACACAGCATACATGTTTTTGATGAGGATTTCAGCTGGAGAATGGGCAGGACAGTAGTCAAGGAATAACCAATCTTGCAGTCAGCAGCCAGTTCAGCTTTCTCAAAGTGAGTATGAGCCACTGCTACAAAACTGTGAGGCCAATCAAAAAAGACATCCTCGGTGACCTCTGCCTTTTTGTTAGGAGAATAATGTCCTATCATGAAATTCACTAGTTTAAAGAAGCAAGGACACAGGCTTTTTGCCTATCACTGCCAGTTGATTCTTCTGTGTGCCTGCTACAAGAGTGTGTCCTGGCACAGTTATTCTGAACTTGGCATTAACAACTGCCACGGGCAGTCTCATCAACTACAGCCAGCATCATTTCTGGAGCTGTATGCCCACAACAGTGATCACAACAAACTTGTTAATATATTTCTCTACTGCTTTGGGATCAGCAGGCACTACTACCAGATCTATAAAATGTATTGCCGTGCCTTTGTGTAAATTTCTGCCACTAGCCTGTTGGATAGCCATGGTTCTCTTGGGTTTCCAGTTCATCAGGTTAGGTCTTAGCTTACTTCATGATCAGTGCACCATGAAGGGCATGTATTCTGTATAACGTTCTTTGAAGACATGGTTATGACCTTCATTGTTATAACCATGTATTTATGCAGTTTCTAATTTTTTGTTACCTTCTGTTCATCATTTTCAATATGGAACTTCAACAGTTTATCTTTCTGTCTCTCCAGATCACGTGTGGTGGTCATTCCCATAGCATAGTCTTCTGTGAGATGTTTCCATACTTTTGCTACTATCCACGTTCTCCAACAGCTTGTCTGTGTTACAGATGGACATAAATGCTTCTTCTTTTTCTTATTCACCCATAGGCACATTCACAATACCACATATTAAAGGATAAGCAAAAACCAAAGTAGTAATACGTGAAGGTCTTGGCCCCATGTGTGGTACTGTGGGTGACCTGCTGTTGATGCAGCTGGCCTGCACACCTGCCTTTCCATTACCTTTTGTGGGTATGATTATCTGGGGAAAACTGTACACAGAAAAGATATCCCAGCCGAAGGGGGCTTGGAAGAGCTTTCTTCCCTCAGGAAGGCTGAATAAACCACATTATGTGTCTATATTTTGTCTGTAATCCATCACATGAGGTCAGGTGTAGAATTTTCCACTGGTGGCATCAAGTCAATGCTCAGAAAGCTTAAGATTATGAATCCTTGAACTAGACGACCCAAACCACAAAGTCAACAACCGTGGCTTGGAATTAGAACTGGTCCATTGCCTGTGCATTTTTTTTAGGGTCTTTCCTTATTTTATGCAGGTGCAAAATGGAAGTAGTGATATGATCATTAACTGACATCAAATGTGGCCTTGGGACACACAGGATGAGTTAACAGGTAGGGACCGGAGTTTACACTCACAGAATAGGTGAGATGTGGCTGCAGGGGTCCTGTGGTAAGCAGGCCAAGGTCATCTTAGGTAGGTTTATGTCTCATCAGTATGTCTAGACTTGAGCGAATAGCCAATGTGCATGCCTTTAGATGTTTAAAAGATTAGGCAGAGATACAGGACAGGGAGGGAATGAGGAGGACAAAGATGAAGACAGGATATGGCTGGGTAAACGTTTGATTCCTCTAGGAGAAAGTGGCTAGATTTAGGAACAGACATACCGAGAAATGCTCAGATGAGCCAACAAGGAAAGAACATTCCCTCAGAGCCTGAAAAACAAGCTTCTGAGCTGAGATTATAGACCACGGGTTCACAAAACTGAAAGAGAAGCATTTCTTGATGTGACTTCCACGCCTTTGATTGTAGGGTATTTGATTTTTCACGGAAAGAGGGATCTACCATAAAACCATTTTGCCTTCTGATCAACAGCATATGAGGAAAGAAATGGTCTTTCTCCAGTTTATTCAGAATCTGACAGCAGCACTTAGAGCTAGGAGTTTTAAATTAAGATAGTTCACTTTTTTGGTTTGGAAGCATTAGGCAAACTTTCCCAAGAGAGGGCCAGAAAGGAAATATACTTGGCTTTGTGGGCCACATGGTTTTCTGTACTATAGGCAACTTCCAGCACAGGGTGTGGATGTGCTCCAAAGAAATTTCACACAAAGAAAGAGGGGATCCTACTCTTTTATTTTTTTACCCAGTAAAACCAATAGGTCAAATTTTATTGGTATCAAATTTTATCTTTTCCTGTATCTCATGGACTGCCGATGTGTTCTTTTCTCACTGTCTGTCTACAGATCAGGCCTGGTAAACTTAAGAGTAGACAAAAAAAAAAAGTTTGATGAATAAAATAAAAATAGGGAACGAGAGAGAGTCCAGAAAGCAGAGGCAGATGGGGAAAAGGAAAGAACAAGAAAGCTATGGCACAACCCCTAATGGGGCACACACTGCTCAGAGGACACTTCTCCAACCTGCGAGAGCCCAAGTGGAGATGGTGTGTACTTCCCTTGAAGAATGTTACATGGGCATGCACACAGAGGAGCTGTGGGAGAAGGGAGACTGGCTGCTTAATATTCTGTAGCTTCCTACCAGGTCTGAGCTCCGTACACAAAAGAACTTCATGGAAACATGGAATTCAAAGTTCAATTTAGTGCAGAAATTTCAGAAATCCATGCATGATTTTTTTCTTGATACACATTTTCTGTGTACTTTTTGAAGGCTCCTCATATATTTTTCTTAATCAAATGCTCTTGAAGACAAGACTGGCTGATAAAACGCACCTTCATTCGTTTTCCTGTTCTGTGATGGATAACCATACTGCAAAGGGCCATGGGTATGGGACTCGATCGGATCATTGGGGCTCACGTGCAATCGCAGTCTTCTAGCAAATTTCTACTTCTGCTGGGAACAACAAGAAGGGACTCTGGGCAGAGTTTTAGGGAAAGATCCCAGTACTGAGGAGGCCCTGCCTTGGAATATGGTGGTCAGACGTGGACAGTGTGATCAGGAGCAATGGAAGGGAGGCAGGCCCTCCCTCTCTAAGCTGCACATACCTGGGTGAGATTGCAGCCATGAGGTAGAGGCAGAGCCTTGATAACCAAGAAGTGAAATAAAGGATTCCTAAAGGAGAACATGTGGGGCAACTTCCTAAGATGCCACTTGGCTGTTCTCATTCTATAGTCACTCAACAAAATTCCACGTGACTCTGAACAAAAAATGAATCCAAATCATTGATAAAAAAATTCTATCAACTGCATTTTCAGTGGAAGCAATGTAGTCTCAGCTTGCTGGCAGAAACTGGTTTTGCAAAAACTTTAGATGACTTCCCTTCATTTGAGACAATCAAGTAAGCAGTTTTAATATTATCTGAAATGTGCGCAAGATAGCTTGAGTTGTCACTTCATAATCACTCCACATGCTCGCTAAACACAAGGATTGGGTCTAATCTTTTACTCCATTTCCAGAGAGCACAGGACAATGTGTACTGTGGAATCTACATGCCTGGCTGAGAATTGGAATCCTGGTAAGAAGTTACACTATTACACTACATACTTAGAATTATATTTTTATACTTATGCACTATATTCTCCTTTCTGTGGGTATTTTAAATTTAAAGAGATTATGATAGTAACTGTTTCTGGCTACTCTAACTGCCTGTGAAGCCAGTCTCCAGACACCCAGGAAGCAAGAGGCAAGTGCAGCCTGGCATATTTGGGGAAGATCCTGTGGTAGCCACGGCTATGAACTTGACTGACAGGAGTCCAAGAGCGGACCCAGTTGTAAAATACAAGAAAAGCTAAGTGCTGGCTGACCACCAAGCAGACAAATCACATTCTTGAGGATCATGCAATGTCTGAAGTAAAACCAGCTCAGCAATACATGAGTAAGTCCAACTTCATGGTAAGTCTGCATCAGCTTTTAATTTCATTTTCCCACAAACTTTCTGAAGTGGACATATACAGGCTGACACCTCGATTCTCCCACTCAGAAATCTTTCCAATCTCAGCCCATTATCGTTACAGACAGTTCAACTTCAGAAAAAAAAAAAGAAAGAGCAAGCTGAATTTACACAAGAGAGGGAGGACTTTTCCAATGAAGCCACTTGGCAAGAATTCTGCCACGGAGAGCTCATGTTTCATTTTCTGCCTGTTAACATTATTTAAAAACACTTGGTCACAAAAACAAACGTGTAGTCTGAGACCGCTGAGTGAGGTCCCTTTCTGGCAATGACCTTTATGACATCTCAGGCCTATGATGACTGACTGGCCACCCTGAACTAGGTTTCGTTCATTTATGGTCACCCATGCTAACGGGTCAGAACATAGGAGGTTCTTGGCAAGGGTTCTGGTTATTTGTGTCCACGTTTTCCACCCTCGTGCCTGGTTTTCCTGCTGGTCATTTGGGAAGCACCAGATGATAGCTCTGGGGTGCAACAGTGGGTACCAGGTTGTGGTCAAGAGCGAAGGAAGCCAGAGGATGCGCAGATGCACGCTGAGGGTCTCCCTGCAGAAGGTACTCTGTGCAAAAGTCAGTTTATCAGCTATGATATAAATAACACATTTAATACCCTTGCCTGACAGTAAGTTCAATCTCTGGAAGAAGTTCAACACAACCAGCTTATACCTGAAAGGGAGGGTTATGCCTTTAATGAAAATGTGAAATTACCATTCTAAGTTCATGTATGATTTTACAGACTCAAACTGCACATACTTACACAGCAGATCCTCCCATGCGGATCACATTTGTCTGCTGCTTTTATGCTTGAGTCTCTCAGCCCACGCCAGACATACTCAGTCACTAGCTGCCACTGAATTTGCTGATGATTGGACCTGAATTTTTAATCTTTTAACTGAAGTGGTTTTTCTTAAAAAAAATTTTTTTAAAGGGAGGATATCACAAATGCTCTGCTTGTCCCTTTTCCCTTTTTTTTTTGGACAGGCAGAGTGGAGAGTGAGAGAGAGAGAGAGAGAGAGAGAGAAAGGTCTTCCTTTGCTATTGGTTCACCCTCCAATGGCTGCCGCGGATGGCGCACCGCGCTCATCTGATGGCAGGAGCCAGGTGCTAGGTGCTTTTTCCTGGTCTCCCATGGGGTGCAGGGCCCAAGCACCTGGGCCATCCTCCACTGCACTCCCGGGCCACAGCAGAGGGCTGGCCTGAAGAGGGGCAACCGGGACAGAATCCGGCGCCCCGACCGGGACTAGAACCCGGTGTGCCGGCGCCGCAAGGCGGAGGATTAGCCTGTTGAGCCACGGCGCCGGCCCACTTTTCCCTTTGTAAGTCGACTCCAACAGAATCCGTGCTGCTTGCCTTACTGGCCTCAGATAGTGTATTTTCAGGAAATGCAAATGAGTGCATCGTTTGATCACAGGAACTCTGGGTTTTCAGCACGGGTTTTTGCTTATTTTGTGAGTTATCTGTGGCACCAGCACTAATTAGCACAGCTGTGGGATT
This sequence comes from Sylvilagus floridanus, assembly GCA_949820135.1. NCBI lineage: Eukaryota > Metazoa > Chordata > Mammalia > Lagomorpha > Leporidae > Sylvilagus > Sylvilagus floridanus. Next base: position 15,930,614 of record OX463240.1, on the reverse strand, counting down.
GCAGACATTTACAGGGGGATGGGAATTTGGAGATTCCTGAATCTAATCCTCTCATTTTTTTGGTAGAAGAAATTCAGGCCCTACACAGTAAGTGCCTTGCCCAGGGTCATACGTCCAACTGCTGGCCAGGCGGGGCTCAGACCCGGACTCCTGACACTCAAGTCCCCAGAGTAAGCTTCCCAGGGTTCCAGATTCTTGGTATCTGCTCTTAGGTGCTCAAATTAGGCCTAACTTAAAAACTCATAAGAACACACTTGTGACAGTAAATCTGCTAATACAACTAGGGCTGATAAAACTGCAAGGCCAAACACAGATGTCAGAAGATCATTCACAGACAGCCTCCTTTCACTAGGGTCACAGTATGGTCTTTTGAGAAACGAAGATTAGATGCTGGGCTAATGGTACCATTTTTCATCATCAACTTAAAATCAATTTAAACGATGTGATGCTTTTGATTTCTGGCTCAGTCCAAATTAAAAGTGGTTTCTGATACTTTAAAGTCTCTCAATTTCTCAGCCTGCTAGTCAGGCAATCTAATTAATATTCCATTAACAAACACCCAAAGATCAGTTTTCTTATTTAGGAAAATCCTTCTGGTGCATAATTCCGGAAAGCGCCATCTTTCAGGAACACAGAGCAGAACTTTGTACAGGGCTTTTCCACGTCATCCCTCCTTACAATGCAGAACATCTGTGCTACACAAAATGTTATTAGATGCTGAAGTCAGTGCATGGAAAAACAAGTTGTGTTGTAAGTCTCAAATAACCAGATGATGCACACCTTTCTTTCGTGCGTTAGTGTTGCTAACCAAGAGCTGAAGGGAACAGGACTGCCAGTTCTGGTTGGTGATGATCAGAAAGGCCTTTCTAGTACCTATTTTTGTGACTACTGACTGTGCTGAACGCTGCTCATCTTTTCATTCTGGCAGAACGCATCACATACCCCCACAACTACGTCCTTCCCAAGAACTATGCTGTCCCAGGGTAAGCTGGAGTGACTTTTATGGACCAGGTATGCTTGGAGTAACGCTGACCCCAGCAAAAGCACCCCAGAAACCCGATGCCAGACTGTAGGGCATCTGGTTATCACAGACCTGAGAGCTGTTCCTCGCACCAACTAGCTGCTCAAAAGCTAAGAGACCAGTGTTTTTAAAAGCACAGCATTTCAGAGGGCAGAAATTGAGGATCACATAAAAATTACGTATCAAAGGTCACACAGTTGATTATAAAAATCTCCCATCATCCAACGTTTGTTCTATGAACAAAAAATAAAAATTAAACATGAAAAGTAAATAATAAGAAAAAATAAAAGTAAACGAAAATTTGAGTAACCTACCAAGATGAGAAATTACTGCTCCTTGTACCATTTGACAAACTCCCATTTAGGAATCACAGTGAGAAGTGTTTCTCTAACCAATGAATCCAGACTATTCAAAAGAACCCACTCTTGCATGTAAGAGAGAAATGGGCTCAACTTTGAAAGGTTAAGTCATGTTTTCACTCTCACACTAAGCCTAATGGTTAGTATTCCCAGCTCTCTGTTGGCTGCTTAATGCTCTCTAGGCCGTCTATTTTAACGGATGCAACCCCGTACCTCCGGATGGCCACAGTCAGGGCCTCTGGCGAGCTGGCACAAGGGCAGATGACCTCCTGCCGAAGGCCTTTACTTTGGAAGACGTTGAGAAATGCATCACAAGAAGAAATAGACCCTAGAGTGAAAGAGGGACAATAATCAGACAGCTGCAACACTGTGACTGATTTCATGAAACAGTTCTGAACTTAGGATTTAGACACGAATGGAGTTCAGCAGCATGGAAAAATATGTCATTTAACACAATTTATTATTTATGTTACAGCAAAAGATGACAAACTCACAGAACTCAATAATCTAAAAAATGCAAATTCTACATGTAAGAGTCTTCCGTTGATTGATGAAATTACTTTAATGGCTTTTCTGAGACCTGTTCCAGTATTTGCAGTCTGCAAGTTCCAAGAGATAGTTAAAGAAATATAAACATCACTAAATGAAGAAAACATCTCTGCTATGGCTGAATGATGAGATCAAACTCTACTACTTGGAAGCCAAACTATTTTCAAACACTAATCTACCTTGCTTTAGGCAAGATGTTTTTCTGTGGAGTTATGAGTCATAAATAGTTGTTCATTAGCTCCTGAATAATGGGATTATTTTATAAATGAAAGAGTCATTCATAAAACCAAGCTATCTTCTTAGAGGTCTGCTTTGGCTTATCAGACACCAGGAAAGTAACTGCTGGTTGAAATTACAAATACATACACTGCAGGCTTACAAATGTCATTGGAAACATCATCTCATTCACTTTCATTCATTTACTTTGCCTCTGGCTTTATATACTCTTGTCATAAGAACAAGCGAGCTGAGTTGTTATTCTCAGCTGACTAAAACATTTCTCAAGGAACATAAATAATATTCTGTGAAAGGGCTAATTTATTCTCTTTTTATCACATGATTTGATAATGACACATTAATTTGCTGATCAACAAAACTATACACAGATCACAAAATAGCTGATGTTTCTTGATCATACTGAGCTATTACTTCATTCCATCCCATAAAACTTTCTCTCTCAGGCACCATTTTACAGATGAGGATAGAAGGATTAAAAACGCATGATCCTCTGTAGAATCAGGATATCCCTCAACCCTGGGCTGTGCACCTGTAAAAGCTTTGTTCTGAACCACCACGCCATTCCAGTAAGCTAGGGTGAGTAATGCCATTTGGTTATTTTGAGCCAACTCATTAGCTGAGATAAAGATTAGGGAAGGAAAACTCAGAGCACAAAGAATGGACCTCCACAGTCTGTCTGTCTTTCAAGTCGGCAACAGACCCTTCACTTACACGGATTTGCTCCATCTGCCACGATTAACATTCGGAGAGAGGAGAGGTTGATATCTCTTTGATCTCTGTGTGCTACTAATGCCCAATGCATATCCCTGGATTTCACACAAGCCACTTTGGCTAAAAAGAGAAGCAGAAGTAAGTTAACATACGCCGCTGTCAGACTCCGAAATTGAAATCCCAGTTAATGGGAGGTGGCGGGTAATGTTTCATTTGTCAGCGGGAGTCACGGTGGAGACCAACCTTTGTACTGGCAGACTTTCTGGATCCAGGACAGGGGGTTCACTTTCATCAGCGAGTACGGGATACTGATGACGTGCATCATGTTCATGACACTCTGAAATCAATGAACAGACCCACACACCAGTGGTCAACAAGGAGGCAGGTTCATAGAGAAGGAGAACTCGAGCTGATACTTACAGACGTCATAGTTGGAACTCTGATATTAAACTCATTCACGTACGCACAGATACAGCAAGGCAAGGGGAGGGAAGAGCCTCACTTACTGTTAGGATGCCATGCCACAGCCCCACATCCTTCTTGAAATCCAATACATTCACAATGGTTTCAGCTATACCAAAAAAAAAAAAAAAAAAAAAAAAAAAACCAACAACAACAAAAACAAAAGTCAAGAGATTTTTAGTCATAGCAGAGTAGCACAAATCACAGTGTAAACAAAATCCGACATCACTTCACTGGGACACAGTGGAGCTCGGTAAATCATCATTTCACTCTCTCTTTGTAGAAGCTCTGCAGCTTCCAGTCAGGTCTACATAGAGGTGCTGGCCAGGCTTTGGCAAGTGTTTCTAGAATATTCTGACACATAAAGTAACAGAGACAGATCTACATCCCATCACTTAACAAATGTCTTATTCCTTTTCCTTTCATATCCCTTTCCCTTTCCCGGCTGTTTTCTGTATTATTATTATTTTTTAAAGCTTTCACTCCCCCTTGGTGTGTTTCCCAGGAAAAGGAGGCGTGTCTAGCATTTGCAGCAGGACAGTTCTTGGTCAACAGGGGCCTCTGCTGCTCCATCAGAGCTCTTGAAGGGTGGCGTCTGAATGATAAGGGGGCAGAGCATTTGCGTGCACGATAGAGCACGTTAAAATATACGATTAAAAACAGTTATCACAATGGAACCTGGACGCCAATCTATAGAGCTGAAGTTATTTTGAAGTCATACCTACATACATGGGCACCAAGCCTGCTGCTGCTCACTGCCCTGGGCGTTTGTTAGTGCCACACGCTGTGTTTGCACGTGTTCCTTCTGATGATGCTCAACCAAGGGCTTAAGAACATGTCTCTTGCTCCTCTTTCAAAGAATACAGAGGGACTTTCAAGATAAGCATGCTCAAGCAAACATCAGCCCTGGGACTTCGTTAGGGCAAGGAACACAGGTCAGGAGGTTGTGACAAACAGGGTACTGAGGATCAGAGGTGATGTGTCTCCAAGTGTGAAAATGCCCACGGACTAAACATTTATCAGAATATTCCACGAGGCAGAAGCATCTTCCTTAAAAAGGGAGCCGAAGACAAGATACTCGGAGCTTCCAGAGTGCCACGGAGGTAAACGGCCCTTGTTTCAGGCTCCCTTTATTATGGCAGCCGGGGGGTTATGCACTAATTCATGACCATGAAACTGAACTGGGCGGGAACGTAACCAGACTCTCCTAGTAGTAATAGCACAGCCTGGTCTCTCCATTAGGTGGCATCACACAGAACCAAGGTCCCCCATAGTCCTGGTTTCAGCAGAGGGGGCTGGTCTCACCTTCCGTGTAGCCACACGCCTGTGTGAGCGCCTGGCAATGCGTCAGCAGTGCGATCCTCGTGACAGTCACACCTAGCACGCTTCCGTCCTTGCATGTCTTATACTGAGAGGAGACAGAAAACACACATAAAAGTGGTTCTGAGGGGCAAAACCCTGGTCCACGTCTGGCCTTTCGAGTTAGCTGGTTAGGAAGGAACTCCCAGAAATGCACGTGAATCCCCCAGATATACACCCGGGTCTGGCAGGAGACCGTGTCTGACTCACCTCAATATAAGCAGTGTCATTATTTGCATCTTTAATGTGTGGGAACCAGTCTCGAGGAGGTTTAGAGAGATGTTTTGACTCTGTGACAAACCACAGTAGCTTTGGCCAACCTTGGAAATAAATGACAAATTCCCATTAAGTAAGGATTACCCAGAAAACAGGTCTGTAGGAACTTTCTAGTGGCACGCTTGCAAACCACACTTCAGCCTGGACTGAATTTCTGATGCTTCTGTATTCCATCAAGTCCAAAGCAATACCAACAAAGGAGCACTCAATTCACCCCACAGGCTGCGAGCCTGGGGTGCATCAGCGGAGACATTAACAAGTGAAAAGACCTGCTTCTTGGACCTGATGCATGGCCCCCCCAGAAATGAAGAAAGAGCCAGTCTTCCAACAGAAAGGACTCAGGAGAAGGAAGCCAGCTCTCAAGGCTCACTCTTTGTCGTACCTTTAAACTGTGGGATCTCTCCTGTTGGGCTTTTTGGTAGTCCTTTATGACAAGCATCGCTAGTCAAGGCTACAGTAACTCCACAGCTTCCAAGCAAGAAACCTATCTGCTGGCTTCCTGCATCCTGAGAGAGGGTGAAAAAGAAGAGAGAAGAGTTAAGAACTCAAGAGACTGCTCAGCCGCTGGCAGAGACACTGCCTAGCCTTAGGTATTGGGGACATGAACTAACCTCCCCAAGCCCCTTCTCTCTTCTTGAACAACTAGCAATTCAGGGCTGCTTGCTAGCTGTGTTACCGTTAGTTAGCCTGCTTGGCCTTAGTTTCCTGACCTGCAAAATGGGGGTAAAAAGAACAGCCATCTCAGGGGCGGGTAGCGAGGGGTAAGTTAGAAGACTGTGTGTATAGGGCTTATAAGCAGGTGGCTGGCACTCAGTGGGTCTCATTACAAGGAGGTTATTAAATTTCCCTCCAATTCAGCAAACTATAAGGCATACTTATTTTTCTGTGATGAACAGAAAATGTCTAGGAAAACACTTTGTACCTGATGCACTAATACCAAGCGCGTACACCTAACGCACTCAAAGACCAAAGAAGCAGGGGTTGATGAAGTCCCTACTACCTCTTCGTTGCTTTCAGTGCGTTCACTCAGCGAAGTACCTGACACATAGAAAATGGGCCACCCCTGGAGGACAGCAGCTCTGAAGACGCAAAGGACAGGAAGCATCCAAGCTGCCACCATGGATTCTGGAATGTCGCCTCTGAGCAGACACTGCATCTGGGCCTCTCCTGGGCTGAAGCGGCCACGGGAACTGGACAGCCAATGAGAGCTTTATCACCCAGTACACCCAGGGCCCCGCCATGAGATGACAGACGAGCCACCAAGCTAGCTCATAGCACTTCCTTTCCTCCCACCAGTCACACCAGCAAGGCTGCTTTGCAATAGTTTGATTCAGAAAATAAAATGAAAGCCTTAAAGTAGTTAGAATTCCTAGAATTAAAAATAAAAAATGCTGTGTTGTAGTGAATGAGTCACCTCTTTATTTCCCAGATGGCCCTGCAAGAACCCACAGTGTGAACCCATGCACACCCCGGGAGCTGTGGGTAGACCAGAAGACCCAGCTGGTCTGCCAGTCCATGGCTTGTTAAAGGAAAACCATAGGAAGTGCAGTGCTTGCCCTTGGCTAAATTAAGCAGTGTTAAAACTCCAAAAATCGTAACAGTTTTTAAGCATTTAAGTCCAACGAACAAACCTACATAATCAGTGCAATGCTGCAAGGGGACAAGAGGTCTGGGGCTTGGGAGATGGGGACTGGGCTCTTTCTGGGGACTTCCCTGTGGCATTCTCCTCTCCGACAATGCTTTTTCAAGTTGAGCCATCATCAGGTATTGCACTGTGAACCTGAACATGCTGTTAGCAAATGTAGCTACCCTGCAGAGGTGAGGGAGGCCGGCAGCTTAGCAGCAGGAGGTCAGCTCTTTGCTGAGCGGGGAAGCACTGGGTTGAGACAGGAGGCACACACCGCACCTGTCTACACAATGAGGAGAGTCAGTTACTCCCAGCGGTGTACGGGCTGTGTACGGGTCTCCACAGAGACACTGACAAGAGGGCCTAACTCTGAACAGGGAGCTGCTGGCCAGTGGAGCCTCACCTCCCCCTGAACCCTGTCTTGATATCTGCACATGATGCAATCCAGAGAACAACAGGATAGAAGCCACGCAGGAAGGAGAGGGACTATGGAGATGAGGCTGCAACACCTGCGCCTCCTCTTTTGTCCCTCCTGGGGGCTCAGTCGCCAGCTCTTCAGGGTGGGTCCTGTGTCTGTTTTCATCAGTGCTTTTGGAGTAGCTCTTGCCACCTCTGACGCTGAAAACTTGTGCCGGTATGGGCCCCACCGGGAGTCATCATCTACACACACACTCACACCCTCGGGGACATGTGGACAGCACCTGAGCACGCTTGCCTCGAAGTGAATAGCTATCCCCATGCTAGTGGCAATGGCCTCCCATAGTCCCCAGGGTCTCAGTCTCGTCCTTGGAAAGGCAATATCTGCCTCTGTATGGCTGTGCTAGAGGCTACGTCAGGGAAACAGTTGCTACATCTCAAGAGAACGTGAATAAAATAAACTCTCCAGGGTCACAAACTCTGACCTCAACATCATTTTCCATATGCTTTCCCACAAGGGTCACTTCTATTTCCAGCATGCAGGTTCCTTCTCAGCAAAAAGTGGCTGGGGGCATGCTTGGGCCACCCCTGTCTCCTTTGAGGTGTTGTACACCAAGGACCACCGATGATCAATTCAACTACCAAAGTCTTATTAGTGATTCATTCTTGGCGCTTCAGAAAGCTACCGCAAATCCCAGCAGAAACTTTTCTCCCACTGACGCTCTTTATCCAGTCTGTAAGAAGTTTACCATGAAACATGACACGTGGATGTCCAAATTTTCCACACTAGAATGAACATACACTTTAATTGCATTTTTTCTACAATTTTCTGATCTACCCTCATTCAGGTCTGACTATGCCACTTTGTGGAAAACTTCTTGTATGAAGTCTCTCTAGCAGTAACTTCTTGGGTTATCACATATCCAGAATGGATATGACACTCAATCACCATCCACCTGACTCCTCCCCCAGGTCTTTCAGTCAGAAACTACCAGTCACGGGCCGGCGCCGTGGCTCAACAGGCTAATCCTCCGCCTTGCGGCGCCGGCACACCAGGTTCTAGTCCCAGTCGGGGCGCCGGATTCTGTCCCGGTTGCCCCTCTTCCAGGCTAGCCCTCTGCTGTGGCCCAGGAGTGCAGTGGAGGATGGCCCAAGTGCTTGGGCCCTGCACCCCATGGGAGACCAGGATAAGCACCTAGCACCTGGCTCCTGCCATCGGATGAGCACGGTGCGCCGGCCGCAATGCGCTGTCCGCGGCAGCCATTGGAGGGTGAACCAACGGCAAAGGAAGACCTTTCTCTCTGTCTCTCTCTCTCACTGTCCACTCTGCCTGTCACAAAAAAAAAAAAAAGAAAAAGAAACTACCAGTCATTCACAAAAGGGTTCTCTCCTGAACAATCCTAACAAATTCATCTCCTATGAGCTCAATTTGGATTTGTGGTATTGCCAAATGAATAGCCTTATCTACTGATGGTATAAGACAATAATGGAGCAGTATAATGGAGAGATGGATCACAAATATACTACTTTGCAGAATCAATGCAAAATACACCATGGACAGATTCATTTAAAGATGATTATGCTCATGTAACCAAGGAAAGTGACACAGGAACTTTTCCTTAGCAATGCTAAGATACAATGGTTAATTAACCTATTTTACCATTTAAACATGTACTTATAATGGAAAACTTCAAAGAGAAAAGGAGAAAGAAATCCCACATGTCCATGGACGAGTGTCAACAATTTTCAATGTTCAAGTCATTCGGCCTCATTGACCATCTATCATCACCCATACGTGTGCACACAAGCATGTGTACATGCATACACACATAGTGACACATGCACATGAAATATACATGCATACATAAGCACACACATGTGTACACCAACACTCACACATGAGTAGGCACAGAAATGTGCGCATTTCCACACTTACGTACATGTGAAGATGCATTCCTTATGGCAGTTTATGTACAGATACTTCCATTAGCTGGAAGGATGTCCTCCCTGGAGCAGTCCCCTTTTCCTCCTTAACACCTCCTCAAGTAACAAGTAATAAGGTCCTCAACTCCCCCTCCCCTTCTGGTTCCCATGGTCTCTAGCTCTCTACCAATTTTGTCTACCAAACTGGCTCTGGAGGAAGAATCATATAACTATTCATGTAACATCATAAATATGCAACAGATTTCACTTTAGTAGGATACTTGAAAACAAATGAACAACCTGTTAGAATCCTAGAGAAGCAATCCATGGTTTTTTTCCTTCAGAGACTGAACCGCTCTGGTATTGCTGACTCCCCGTGGCTGACCTGCCGTCTGAGTTTAGCAGAAAGCTCAGGCTTGGGGGTCTCTAACTCCACTGGATGACCAGCTCTATCTTGAAATCCTCAGAACACATAACCCTCCAACCCCCTACCCTGACAGCCTGGCTGGTTCTCTGTACCTACCTCACTTTCCATCTTGACTCCCTTGTGCCACAGTCTTGGGACCTGCGAGGAAAACTCTGGCCCAGCCTACCTTTCAGGGTAACAAATGCACTCTTCTGATAGGTTTGGGCATTTAGGGCAGGTTTAGTCGCCTTAAGAAATGGTGACAGGTGTTTTCTGGATCCACAGGGACCACCTAAGTCCTGTTCAACATATGCATGATTAGCTCTCTCTCTCATCCCTCTGCCCAGCCCAATAATCAAGGAACACCAATTTCTCCTACTATAAATCCTTCAAGTGATTGAGCAGGCGTTTAGCCTAGTGGTACAGATTCCCGTAACCCACACTATCGCGCCTGGGTTTGAATCCCAGCTCTGGCTCCTAACTCCAGTTTCCTGCTGATGTGCAGGAACTCGGGATGTAGCAGATGGTGGCTGGAGCGACTCAATTCCTGTCATGTACATCATGTTTCTGGCTTCCTGGTTTTGGCCTGATGCAGATGCAGACAACTAGGGGTTCACAGTATCAGCAGATGGTAGTTCTTTCTCTCTGTTTCTCTGCCTTTCACATACATACTTTTAAAAGAAAAACAAATCCTTACATAAAAAAAAAAAACTTGTTCCTCTCTCCTCAAGAATTTGAGAATAAATGTACATGGGAACTACATCATGTCGTTAGGTTCATTAAGCAACATTTAGGATTCAGAAACTTCAGTTCTCATGAGGGCCTTTAACTGAACACAATTCTAGAGGCTGTGGAAGGTGGAGACAGCAGAAACATCAGGATGATCATACATCCTCACCCACACTTACATGCTCACCTTACCCCACTCTGAATTCTGTCTGAGTCGACAGACCCTTCCAGCAAAAAATAAGTTATCTAAGATCAGTGAACTACTGTATTTTAAAGTCTCATTTCTCAAGGAAAGACATAAAAGATGGCCAACAAGTATTAAGGAAAAACACAACTACTCAGCTTCATTAATTATTATGGAAATGCAAATTAAAGCCATATTGACATACCATGTAACACATTTTAGAATGGTTTCTATCAGAAAGATGGAAGTGTTGACAAGGACATGTCAAAAGGGAATCCTCGAATACTGTTGGTGGTATTGTAAAATTATTGTAGCCATTGTGGAAAATGGTGAAGAAGCTCCTCACAAAACCAGTGAAGGACCCTTACGGGGGGAGGGACAAGAAATTAGGCCTGGGCAAATATCAGGGGTTTTTGAAAAGGTTAGATGTTCCTCAGAGATTAGCGGGCAAAACATTCTCTGAGAAGGAAAAGACAACCTCTGCCCAGAGCAGAGCTGCCCCTCCCCTTCAGAGAGTCTCTAGGCACGCACTTATGATGTCACTGCGACCAGCCAATCCTGTAACACCTCAGCATTCTCCCTCAGCATTCTCGCATATGCTAATTGTCCCTCTGAACCAGCCAATCCCGTGCCATCTCAGCATTCTCCACCAGCACTCTCCACCAGCATTCTTCATCAGCATTCTCCCATATGCTAATAGTCCCTCCGAACTGACCAATCCTGTAACACCTCTGCATTCTCCACCAGCGTTCTCCACCTGCATTTTATGCATGCACATTAGAAATATGCTAATTCGTTGCCTATATAACCAGTGTGAAACTGCCGCTCAGGGCTCCTCACCACCTAAGGTGGGGGCCCGTTTGCGAAAACATTCAATAAAATCCCCGTGCTTTTTGCATCAATTTGTCTGGAGTCTGGATCTTTGGGCGTCCTCCCGAACAAGTGGGCATCTCAGCAATTGGGAGGTCCAACACCAGAATCAACACCTGACCCAGCAATCCAAGTGCTGGGTATATATGCCAAGAAATTAGAGTCGGCATGGGAAAGAAACAGCCATATTCCCACGTTCACTGCAGCAGTATTTGTAACAGCAAAGATACAGAGGCTACTGCATTGTCCATCAATGGGATGGATGGAGAAAACAAAATGTGTATAACAATGAAGTACTGTTCAGCCTTAATAAGGAAATCCTGTCATTCATCACAGGATGGATGGACCTGGATGACCTCACACTAAGCAACCTAAGTCAGGCACAGAATGACAAAGATCTTGTGCTCTTACTTCGTGGAAGCTAAGAAAGCTGATGTCTAAGGTTTGGAAGTAAAGTGGTTGCTACTGGAGGCTGGGGGAGTGGGTGGGGTTGGAAGGAGTGCAGGGTTGTTGGTTGAAGGGTATGAATTTCAGATAAACAGGAGGACCACTGCTGAGGTCTACTGCACTGCAGGGTGACTGCATTCAATAAGCATGGATTATGTGAGGGTGCCTCAAAAAGTCCGTGGACAATGGAACCAGAAGTTTATTTTGGTGCACAAACTTTTGAAACCCATGCATTTTCCAAAAATGTACTGAAGACTCCTTTATGCATGGATTTCAAGATGTTTTTTATGATAAAATAGCTTTTAATGCCATTTTCCCACAAACTCAAATACATTTCAAAATAACTAAGGGTACATTTCAAATGTCCCATGTCTCACCAAAAAAAAAAAAAAAAAATGACAGTTAACCTAGATGATGGATATGCTAATCAGCTGGGTTCCATCATTCTAGATGGTACACACATATGAAAGCTTCACACTCTCTGCTTAATTATATATAATTATGATTTGCCAATTAAAAAAACCAGTGTTTAACAAAAGCCACAGTATTTTTAGACCTGAGAGATTCTGCCTCTTGGGGAGGATCTCTCTGCTTTGCTGAAATTATTTGGCACTTCCCTAGAATTCTGATATGTGATTGCTTTAGCACAGATTTTGTATTTTTATTATTTAACAGATAGAGTTAGCCAGTGAGAAAGAGACAGAAAGGTCTTCCTCCTGTTGGCTCACCCCCAAGTGGCTGCTGCGCCAATCCGAAGCCAGGAGTCAGGTGCTTCCTCCTCTTCCAGTCTAGCTCTCTGCTGTGGCCCGGGAAGGCAGTGGAGGATAGCACAGGTGCTTGGGCTCGTGCACCCACATGGGAGACCAGGAGGAAGCACCTGGCTCCTGGCTTTGGATTGGTGTAGCTCCAGCCATAGCAGCCATTTGGGGGGTGAACCAACGGGAGGAAGACCTTTCTCTCTGTCTCTCTATCTCTCACTGTCTAACTCTGTCTGTTAAATAAATTAAAAACAAAACAAAAAACCACCACGGCCAGCGAGTAAGGCCCAGTCACTTGAATCCTGGGGAGGAGACAGCTGGAGTGTAAGGTCCAGGACAGTTGGCTTCCCAGCTCGTGAGAAATCTCAGCCCAGGTGATGGTGCCATTCTGTACTCCTTCGACTGTGCTGCCCACCCGCCAACCACAGTGCTCTCGGAGATGTCACATATCCCAGGCCAACCTTGTCCCAGGCGTCAGGCACACAGGATCCCCTCAGCCAAGGGGGGCTGCTGGGACCTTGCGGGATGGAACATGGCTTTCCCCTTCCTTCCATTACTGCTGGAGTTTGTTTCTGTGCACCCTTACAAAGGTTCCTCGCACACTTAAACAGCTTCTGTTCTCTAGGAGATAGGATGCCACAGGTTCCTCGTGATTTGAAAGTACCTGCAGAATGTGTTGCAGTGAAATGCCTCCTGGCCCACAGATGACCACCTGGGGCTGTTTTACTGCTGTTTCCGCCCACCAGAACGTGGTGGACCAGGATTTGGGAAAACCACCGCCCTGGCCGCTTCATTCAAATGCTTTCCCTATGCAAATGTGCTCCAGTTTGGGGCCCACCAGGCTAAATGTGTAAAATGAAAAATCTAAGGTAAACATGTAGTGAGGAAAAGAGAGTCACCGCTAACAACGACAGTGATGTTTTGGCGCGGGTTTGGTGACGGAACCGCTGGCTGAGATCCAGTCTCCACAGGCCCATTAGTGCACTGATTTCTCCATTACCAGTAAACCACTGTCTAGGAAACAGGTTTTTGAGCCTGGAACTCACAGTCTTGGAGTAGGGTCTGTTTGTTTTGTTTTGTTTAAATTCCCATGGAGTCTCTACCCACTTACCCAGGGAAACATCAACTAAAGAGGAGGCATGTAATTATACTATGCATATCTAACACACAATTTTCATTACATATGCATATATACATATAGGTATATATGTTTATATATATATATATATATATATATATATATATATGTAATTAAATGTCAAGGCCAGCATTGACTCTTTTGCTGGAAGATCACCTTAGGAGGGCGTGGCTGCGATCCTTAGTAAATCCCCAAATGGCTCTATTTTTCTCCTACAGTGCTGAGAGCTCAGCACAGAGCTCAGGGGGACAAGGAGGCACTTTCCTGGCCTCTAATGCATACTTGGAGTGCTGGCTGCTACTCCTGCATCCACCATGGCTCTCCCTCAGGCAGAGAAGCAGCACGGCTCCCACCCCTGCCTGAGTGAGCTCTGAGGTCGGGGGCTATCCGGGAGTCTCTCCCCTTCAGAGGTCACCCACAGCCCTGCCTGGAACCTGCACAAGGACGGAAGCCCAGGATGGGACCCCTTGGTTTCACACACAGGAAATTCAAATAGGAATCCCCTCTCCTCTCCATTTGCAGAAGGAGCCCCACGTTCACTGTATCCCATCGAAGGATGAGAGCTGAAATGCCATCACACAACTTGCACAAGCCCAGGAAACAGAGTTGTCCACGCTGCGGCCTGAGAGGCAGCAGCAGGTTTCTGTTAAACACAGAGCCAATACACATTAGCATCAGAGTAGCCCTGAGGACCGACTGGAGACTGGACAGAGTTTCCTCGGAAACTTGCAGCCTGAGTGACACGCAGCCGCTGCATCCGGGAGCTCCAGGAGGCATCCCGCCCAGGTTCCTCACTGAAGGCGTGCTAAAGGAAGCCTGGATAACTTCAGGGTGGGGTCAAGGCAGGCCATCGGCATGGCTCTCTGCCATCCCTCCTCTTGGCTGGTGGCAACACTGCCTTTCTAGTCTCAGACCATCTTTCCCAGTAATCAGCAATAGTAACTCCATTAGAGACTTCTCCCTTTATATTTATTTCTTAAAGTTACTATAACCCCTCATTATAGATGAACAAATCATATATATATATATATATATATATATATGTGTGTGTATACACATATACACAAAGACATTTATGTTAATGTATGGCATATGTACAATATTAATTTCTTTACACTGGACTAAACCATAATTATAATAACATTATTTATCTTAAGTACAGAAAAAGATCTGACAAGTCACAGACAAACCTGTGATTTTATAATGTCCAGACATTCGAACCAAAGCTAAGCTACAGTACAAAATATATACATATATATATTTAAAATTATCAGTTACCCAGATTTCTAGCGTATATGATGACAAGAGACGAGGCACTCCTTCATTGAGTGAGATTATCTGGCAATGTTCTGGGGCCGGATGAACTCAAGCTCCACCTCTGGGAAGGTGTGCATCCTACAGTTAAGCCATGCTGTGTGTGTTAATAACATTTCCCTTTGCAGAGCTAACTGAGAAAAACCAGCGCAGAGTTTCAGCGCCTCTTGATCCATATCCAGCTGAGATGAAAAGCAATTTTAATAACTGCCATCTGCACATTCTTCGCTAATAATAGAACGTTCAGCTGCGACTGAGCCTGCTGGTTTTCCTCTATCGGGCTTTAATGAGTCACAAGTCCTTTACCTTTCTTGTGAGTGGGACTTCGATGGGCACGGGAACCACTTCAGCCAACAGGCAGCCGTAGAAGGCCACCATGAACGCAGCCGGGTCGTTGTTAGGGAATACCAGCGCCACCTGGATGGACAGGGTGGACAGAGAAGAAAGGAGAAATCAGTAGGAACTTGTCTACCTTTTAAATATCATGAACAGATTAACCTTCCACTGACAGCAGGATTAAAATTCTAAATAAGAACGAATAAAAACTAGGTTCCAAGCGTAAAAATGTATTTTAGTAAGATCTGTGCTTTAATAAATAATCACTTTTAAATTCACATTAAAGGCAAATATTAACAACAGTCACCTGTGGTAGTCTCACCAGAACACAAACACCCTGATTTTGTACATACTATCTTCTAAATCCACATACTCAGTTTTGATGTAAATGAAACTATGATGTATTTTGTTTCTCACTAGGTTCATTATGCTTTATGAATACACCTCGCTCTGTTTCTCCATAGTCTTCACAACTGTAGTTACATGGTTGTATAATTAATTCTTCACTAAATGGTTGCATAATTAATTCTTCATTAGCTGCGAGAACAGTCTAGAAGCCAGACTCCGCAGACTTCACTATAGATCCCTTATCAGTTTTTTGCTTTGAGATCGTATACATAACTTTAGCCTAAGCCCTGGTTTTCTTTTTTCTTTTCTTTTTCTTTTCTTTTTTTTTTTTTTTTGACAGGCAGAGTGGACAGTGAGAGAGAGAGACAGAGAGAAAGGTCTTCCTTTGCTGTTGGTTCACCCTCCAATGGCTGCCGCGGATGGCGCGCTGCGGCCGGCGCACCGCGCTCATCCGATGGCAGGAGCCAGGTGCTAGGTGCTTTTTCCTGGTCTCCCATGTGGTGCAGGGCCCAAGCACCTGGGCCATCCTCCACTGCACTCCCTGGCCATGGCGGAGAGCTGGCCTGGAAGAGGGGCAACCGGGACAGAATCCGGTGCCCCAACAGGGACTAGAACCCGGTGTGCCGGCGCCGCAAGGCAGAAGATTAGCCTGTTGAGCCACGGCGCCAGCCTAAGCCCTGGTTTTCTTATCTGAAAAGGAGACTCTAAAGATATCATGGAAAAGTAGAATTAAGAGATAAGTCTGTTTTGATGTTAAAAAAAATTTCTGGAACCCTTCCCGGTTGTCTTCATAATAAGCGCTTTCCACAAACTTTGTGAGGACCTTTCATGATTTCGTGCTTGGGTGAAGGTCGAATGCAAGAATGGACTTACAGAGCTTAATGTGGTGTCTGACACACTGCACGTGTCCGTGAGCCTTAACCAGCAGTGATGTACAGATCATCAGTACCAATGGCGGGAGAAAAATTAGTAGCTGCACGTGCACCTGTGTTGGCCGCCTACTGTTAACAGACTGTCAATGAGGATCTGCCTGTACATGGTTCCCACCTGTCTGTCTACCCTCTGGCTCATCCAGCCACTCTCAAGAACTGAATTTGTGGGTAATAATCACAGAGTTCTAAAAGTGTGGTTAATGTACATTACCATCAAGTGACAGTGATATCAAATAATTGGTGTTCTGATTTCTAAATGTATTTTCTGGTAGTCCTCAACACTATGGTGCATCCTAATAAGAAGTAATTTTCCATGTGATCATGTTGTAATTATTATTGCTTGAAGAGCTATTTTTCATGTCCTTTACTATTTATCTGTTAGCATTTTGAGAAGTTCCCTAAAATCTGAATTCTTAATATATATATATAATATTAACTCATTTTTATGCAAAGACTTTTAAAAAATTTTATTTACATTATACAAGTTTCACGTATTTCATATATACAGATTTAGGAACATAGTGATACTTCCCACCCTACCCTCCCTTCCACCCATCCAACCCTTCTTCCTCCTCCCTCTCCCATTCCCTTAATTTTTACAAAGATCTATTTTCAGTTTACTTAATGAAAGACTTCTTGATTGGTATTTTCTATTTTAAAGTGTTTTTACTGATGCAGAGAGGTAACGTTTTATGTAAATGTGTCAATTTTCCTTTACCTTATCACCTCTCAGCTAACAAATATTTTATCCAACTTACTCTGGACAGTGAAACTGGTGAAGTTTTAAATTAATCTAGACTTTTTCTTTTAGTACAATGATGCCTTGCTAAGCAGTGAGAGCGCATCCTGAGAAATGGTATCATTAAGTGATTCTATCACTGTGATTCCACTAGATGATACGGTGTTACAGGAGCATCTCACATGGTCCAGAGAACCAGACATCATCTCATAATGACTGACTGTGTCTGCAGCCTGCTTCCAGCTAAGCCAACAGGCCTAAGCAATCCTTCCTATTCTCAGGTCTTCGAAAGCTTCTTTTATGACACAGTTTTAAGAGACAATTGATTTCTGGATTCCCACTGTGTTCTACAGGACTCTGCATCTACTTTCTCCTGAGTTCCTCTCGTATGCTTCTGCAACACTAGCGCCTTGCTTCCGCCTGGACTGTTAAGGTTAGCTATGCTTTCACAAGCACAAAAATCCCATGATTTCGCATACATATGTCATGTTTCCAGTGCCTCACTCTGGAATCTTACGTTTAAAACATACTAAATTATGGGCCATAGTTGTGGTGTAATGGGTGAAGCCACTGCCAGTGATGCTGGCATCCCAGAGGTGCCAGTTTGGTTTCTGGTTGCCCTACTTCCAATCCAGCTCCCTGCTAATGGCCTGGGAGAAGCAACGGAAGACAACCCAAGTGCTTGGGTCCCTGACACCCACATGAGAGACCCAGAAGAATTTCCTGGATTCAGCAGGGCCTAATCCTGGCCATTGTGGCCATCTGGGGAGTGAACCAGTGGATGGGAGATCTTTCTTTTTCTTTATCTCCCTCTGTGGCACTCAGACTTTCAAATAAACAAAGTGAATATTAAAAAATACAGTACCCTAAATTATTAGCTCCATCATGCACAGGTAAGAGAATGTAGTTGTCTCAGTATCAAAGTCATACCCTAAATTTGGTCATGCCAGCAATTTAGCAACATAGGCCAGCTGGTGGAAACACAATTAACTTTTAGATATGAAGATTTCTTTTCAATATGGCATTCTTGCAATTTACCAAACTCAGCTAGATAAGAAAAGGAATAAGATGATTTATTTGTATGTGTATGAATATAAAACCACAGCCCGTTATAGTTAACAACCGTCTGAAGTTCGCATTAGCCTTAGTTTGGCAGGCTAAGTGCTGACAATCTGCTTTTCAGATCTCTATCTGGCGAAGAAACAATATTCAGTTAGGAGTCTGCAAGGCTTCCAGGTCACTGCGGATGCACAACTTCTTTTGCTGAAGTAGATCAAAAAGTTTGAGGACACTGATCAGACTGCATTTTAAAATGTGGAAGGCACTGAAGTTCAGTCAAAAACCAATGGTTGCACTCACTCATAAGGTTCTAAAACTGAATTATTTGTCCCAGAATATCAACTTAGGAGGCAGAAGTCTTCACCATGGGCAAACAACTGGGATAAAGAAGATAAGTGACATTCCCAGAGCCAGGCTGTGGACTGATCCTTGCTGAAAAGTGAGTCCGTTCTGGCTCCCATCCCGGTTCTTAGCACGTTTGCTCAACTGAAAATCTACTTCATCCAGGACTGAAAACTCCCTCCAGCTTGTCACTATTTCAAGTTCATGCTGATAATGCCATATTATAAAATCCTGTGCAGTTGTAGTTGTACAGAAATATAGTGAAGTGTTACAAAGTAAAATGAATAAAAGCAGAATTTAACACTATGCACGCATGCTCTCAACAGTAAAAAATTAATGATTAGAAAAGGATCAAACGTCTAAACGTTTTTTAAAATAAAAACATACTTTTTGGTATTTTGTTTTGAGGAGAAGTTGGTACTTACATCATTTTAACTAAGTTTTCTTTTAATACTTGAATCAGTCACAAAACCTGTATTACTGTTATCTTCTGGGTGATTCCAGTGCAATGCTATTCAAATACGAAAATGCTTACTTTGCTACAAACCTAGTTTACTTCCATTGACTTCTCTATGTATTCCTTGGACATTTCACTGTGCCTAATTATTCCCAGATGAACACACATCAGCAAATCAAGACTCCTGAACTGTATGAGGGCCTTGCATGTTAGACTGATCCTCAACTTCATCCTCCATTTCCTTCCAAGGCTCCTTGTATACCCAGCTGCACTGTCCAAGAGAATGGTCTGTTCTTCCCCTTGTACACCGCAGATGAGAAGTCTCCCCTTAGCTCCTTTTCATACTATTTCCTGGTACCTGAGAACAACAGGCTTACTTCTTCCTCCCTGAAACACTTCTCAGTTTTCATATGTTCCCCTACACCAAAGGGGAAAGATCTCTTTCCTTTCTAAGGAATTAAATTGTATCTTTACTATCCCTTTTGGAGGTCATTGTAACTCTCCAATTTATATAAAAGCTATTTATCAAGTAATTTTTTTAATATTGCAAACTTCTTAAAAGCAGGCTCCATGTGTGATGAAACATTGTATCCTTCATGGCTCCTACTACAATATCCTGAAAACAGTTTAGCTCAGGAATTATAAACACTGTTTCTAAAGCCCAAGAAGATACTTCATTCAAACTGTACTGGCACAGTTACCCACAGGAAAAGAATCCATAATTTTTATGCTAGGATGCAATCAGTATGCTGGGGAAAATTATATTTTATTGAAAAATTATTCTCAAAACAGACAAAGAAATCTGTTTATTCCAAGAGAAGGTTATTATCAACTGATCACTATAATTATGCATGCTTATATTCACACACATGTGCCAGATGCTAGCCACATGGGCAGTCTTTAAGGAAAAATTTAGAAAAGTAGTCACCATCCCCCTGCAAGCTAAACAAACCCCTAGTGTGTGTGTGTATGTGTTTGTGTGTAAACTCTTGACGTGTATCGTCACTGCATTCCTGTGCCCCCACATTCCTACTGACAGCTTAGCTGAACCCAGAAGGATTATTTTATAGTTATTACTGCACAGAATCTGGAGGCCACATAAGGAAAGAATTTGAAGAAAAACTGTTAAGACTATGAACCAAATGATGGATAAGAGAGAGATTTTATTACAATTGACTTTATTGTCATAAAATGCATACTAAATCTGTAATTCATTTTAAGTTTATAGTTCAGTAGCATTTAGTATAATCACACTATGTGCAACTATCACCATCAGCTATCTCTACAACTTTCATTGTCACAAACTGAAAACGTGTCCCTATTAAACAGTAACTCCCAACTCTGCCTGCCCCCAGCCCCTGGCGGTCACCACTGCTATTTCTGTCTCTGTGAATTTCACTACTTTAGGTACCTCATGGAAGTGGAATTCTACAATATTTACTGCTATGTGTCTAGTTCATTTTACTCAGCGTGTTATCTCTAAGCTTAACCCATGTGGTATGTATCAGGATTTCCTTGCTTTTAAAGACTAAATAACATTCCATTGAATATATATATATATATACATACACACACCACATTTTTACCATCCATCAATAGACATTTGGGCTGCTTCTACCTTTCAGCTTTTGTGAATCCTGCTGCTATGAACTTGTGTCCATAAATACCATTTGAGACTCTGCTTTTAATTATTTTTGATATATATCCAAAAGTCAGGTTGCTGACATTAATTCTAATTTTTTTTTTGAGAAGCCACTTGACTGTTTTCTACTATAGTTGATCCATTTTTATACTCCCACCAGCAAAGCACAAAGGTTCCAATTTCTCCACAGCCTTGACAACACTTGCTGGTTTCCATGTTTTGATATAGTTGTCCTTCCTGGTGTGGGGAGGCATTTCACTGTGGTTCTGACTTGCGTTTGCTGTGATTAGTGATGATGAGAATCTTGTCAAGTGCTTCTGGGTCATTTATCAATCTTTGGAGAAATATCAATTCAAATTTTTGGTCATTTTTGAATAGGTTTTTTTTTGGTTTGGGGGTCTTTTGTTGTTGAATTATAATGGCAGGATTCCTTACATATTACGATATTAATAATCTGTTACCAAATATATGATTTGCAAGTATTTTATCTCAGTCTATAGGTTGCTTTTCACTGTTGACAGTGCCGTTTGATGTAAAGAATTTAAAAATTTTTATTGAGTCCTATTTATTTTTTCCTTTGTTTCCTGTGTTTTCTTTATGTTTTCTTCTAAGAGTTTTACAATTTTAGATATTTTTTATTAAAGATTTATTTAGTTATTTGAGAGGTAGAGTTACAGACAGTGAGAGGGAGAGACAGAGAGAAAAGTCTTCCTTCCATTGGTTCACTTCCCAAATGGCCCCAACAGCCAGAGCTGTGCTGATCTGAAGCCAGGAGCCAGGAGTTTCTTCTGGATCTCCCACATGGGTGCAGGAGCCCAGGCACTTGGGCCATCTTCATCTGCTTTCCCAGGCTATAGCAGAGAGCTGGATCAGAAGAGGAGCAGCCAGGAATAGAACCCGTGCCAATATGGGATGCTGGCACCACAGGCAAAGGATTAACCTACTGTGCTAGGCAAGCCCCCAATTTTAGATCTTATGTTGAGATATAGTGTTCAATTTGAGTTAACAATTTTATATATGATATTAGGTGATGGTATCAGTACTTTGCTGCCAAGACAGTTTGTTTCACTGACTAACATACAAAAACATCCCAAACACAAGTATTATTGTCCTATCTGCCTGGGTAGAGGACACAGGAGTGTTTCCACCGAGGAGATAGTATCTGATGGTGGTTGGGAACCCAAGCAATGAATGGATATGAATGCTGGTTATGCCCCTTACAGTTACATGCCTTCATCTGATATGGCACTTACCTTCCATAGGCCTGAGTCTCTGTGTGCATTCAATGGAAGAAATACTACAGTGTGGCTCACTGAGTTGTTACAAAGATTAAATGATGGTGCTGCATATAATTGTTCCTTGGTCACAGCAGCTATGAAAAAAGTCTTATACAGTGATGGTCAGAGCAGGAAAGGAAGAGAAACTGAACTCTGGAAGTTTAAAACAGCAGGTATCTTGTCCACCTATGGCTATTCCAAGTATTTTGCAGACCCAATAATTTAAACTGCACTTACCCTATCTCCAGGCCGTACCATAGGTTCTTGCTTTGTACCTAATTTATGCAGAATGTTGTAAGCAACCTTCATACTTCTTGTCCACAGTTTACCTATCAACACAAATTATAAACACACAAGTAACTGGTCTATTACACACATACATTTTCAGTAATGTACGTATGTGCACATTAAAGTATACAAGAGCATTACTTTTCCAAATGAAAGCCTGCAATATGTGTCCATTTGACTTCCAGCATATGTGATCCACAAATAACTAATTAAGGACCATCATGAAAAAAGGAAACAGATGGGCAAGAACAGAACCTGGAAAGAAAGTGAAAGCAGAGAAAGCAGAAGTCCTTCAAAGGAGAGAAAAAATGAAGGGAAAAACATGCCCAAACTTAGCCTATCTCTTGCTTTATGACGGAGGGAGCTGGCAGCATATGTGTTGTCACAGGTTATTATCAGCACAGCTACCATCAGTCACTAAAACAGGGGAGGGACGTGAGCCGCCCTCTCTCAGTAGATGAAGTTCATGTTCCTGTCTCATTTCTTTACAACTCCTCATTCTCTGTAGTCCCCAAGTCAGGCTGCTTCATGACCATTTGGTATTTTATTTGGAGTTTTTTTTTTTTCCTATGGAGCTTTCTTTCGTCCCCTATGAATTGTCATTAGCCCATCAGAAATAATTTAGAGAGTGTTGTTTTCCTAAAGAAAACCGTTTATTTATTTTTTTTACCTTCAGATCTCTCTAATGTGAAGAGTATTAGGAAACTATTAGAACTGAACTACCAAAAATTTGTTTTAACTGAGAAAAAAAAAATCAATGTGTTGTAAATGAACAAACTAAATTCAGTTAGCACTTTGCCAGTTTGTAAAGTTTCAACTTCATTTTCATCTGAGAATCTTAACAAATTCTTAAAATGGTGGTTTATAATAGAGAATGTGGAAAGTGCAAAGCTGATGTTTGGCAAAACTCCCGAACCATACCTAACATGTATTGATCACACTGCTGATGCAAATTAGACACACAGCAGTTCCTTGACTGACTCATAAAGGAGACGTGAAAGTGGTCCAGGCACTACTTTGTTCCATATTAGCTCTGGTTTCCTTTGGATCTGAATGGGGACAAGGCAGCTGTGCGGAGGGTGTAGCTGGGGAGGAGGGAAGCGGGGCATCCACAAAGGGCGGCACACAAGGAGCCCATGGAGCCCGGCCCTAGAACCGCCAAGTGAGATTCAGATATGCACCAGCAACAACGTAAAAAAGTTGTACAAACACTGCCCAATGTTTTCTTAGCTCAAACATCTAAATTCCTGGAAATATCCGGAATAAAAACAAAGTCGTAAATTTAGAAAAAGAGAGAGAAAGAGAAAAGGATGCACCTGAGCATTTGCTTAGTCCAAGAAGCACCTTGCAATGAGGCAATGTGAATTTACAGGTATCTCCCTAACGCCAGGGCAGCGACAGAAACTGTCATTGAAAACTTCTGCCAGTTAAGATACGGTACAAGGAAATTAATGGAAGTGCACGATTTTTATGAATTTATGAAATTCCATGCGTACTCTTGAGCCCGCTTTCCATTTCTATAGGCAAGTGGAAAACACAACCATACGATCTTTCCTAGATTTATTCACAGCTTTTTTTGTCATTTGTATTTTCTATTAAAGATCCTAAATTTCTCAGCTGGGAATTCTGCTACTCCAGGGCTTGGCAGGAAGTTAGATTTTGGGTTGAAAGGAAACTACGAGACTTTAAAAATAGTATAATCCTTTGAGCAGACTTCAGTACTTAGTATTAACACAAGTCTCACTCAATAGGTTTCTTCCTAAATTTTCTTAGGAATATTCAATCATTGGTTCATCTATTTTGTTGTTTCCACACAGGTAACACTTTTCCACATGGCTCACTGTGTCGCTCAACATTTTCATTTTATATTCTTTAAATTACAATCTTGCATTGGGAAATGCATTGCTTCTTTATGTTTCTTTAATGAGTAAAAACCAGGACTGATCCCCATAGGACTAAGAAGATGAAAATACAATAAAATATGGATGATTTGAAAGCAGCAGTTGAAATGCCTCAGTGGTGGGCATGCAGTTTTGATGAATCTCATTTTTCCTTTGCAGTATTCAGTCTGTGTCTAACACCTTCAATTCACCTTAACCTTGGAAGAAAAGGGAAAAAACTCAGCACTACTCTCTTCAACATTCCATCAGTAGAGAGGTGCTGTTCTTCCAACTGAGATGTTAAGCTGCCTGTGAATTGTGTTTTAGTCATCTTTGATTTCCTAGCCTTTAGTAGTGTGCCAACACATGGTACATGCTTAATGTATCCTAATGGATGCTGGCTGGTTTCTGTGAAGAGGCAGTGATTCCTGGTATACTACTTCAACATCTTGCTCTTGACCTCCATGGCTCATGTAGATGGCTTTCCCATCTGGAGTCAGAAAAGTGTGTGTGTGTGTGTGTGTGTGTGTGTGTGTGTGTGTGTTACACTCCCCCCCCCAATTAAAAGTTAAAAAAAAAGTAATCTAACCTCACACAGAGATAATATGAGTAATTCTAGTCTTTAATTATTGAGCTGTTTTTTCCCCCAAAGCTCAAGCAGATAATGTGAAAATAACCCAACAATTTGTCACAATCTCTTCTCTTTGGAGCCAAGAAAAGGCATCTCTGTGGTACAGTTAACGATTTGCAAAACGTTTCAAGACTACATAAACTGTATTGCATCCAGAATTAAGGGAGAGCTTGTTATTCTTGCCTTCTGAAAAAGCAAGGGACCGGCATTATGGGGCAGGGTATAAAGCATCCCATATGGGTGCCAATTCCAGTCCTGGCTGCTCCACTTCCAATCCAGCTCCCTGCTAAGGTGCCAGGCATAGCAGTGGAAGATGGCCAAGTGCCAGGGCCCCTGCAACCACCTGGAAGGAGTTCCAAGCTCCTGGCTTTGCCCTGGCCCAGACCTGGCCATTGCATCCACTTAGGGAATGGACCAGCACGTGGAAGATATCTCCATTTTTCCCTCTTTCTCTGTAACTCTGCCTTTCAAATAAATAAAACAAATCTTTTTTAAAAAAATTTGGTTCCAGATTTTTTCATGCAGTACATGTCCTCAAAGAGGAGGTGATGACAGTCCCAAAAGACACAAGCCCATGCCGTCACCCTGAACGTTGAAATTCTGAAAGAACAAAATCACTTAAAGTCTGAAAATCTCAAAACTTCAGAATCCCAGACGATTAAAATCTCAAATGCTGAAATCCTGAAAGTTAGAATCCTAAAATTTTTAATTCCTTTTTTTTTTTTGGGGGGGGGGGAGGAATTATGTAAGAGAGGAGGTATAAAGCTGCATTCTGGGGAAAGGGTTAGCATGTTTCAGGGTATATGCAGACGGAGCCAACACCTGGAAACCTCTTAGGGTAGGTCTAGATGTGTCTGTGAGGGTGTTTTCGGAGGAAAGGAGTGTGTGCATCTGAATGGACAGGGTGGGGAAGATCTGCCCTCGTGTCAGGGAGCACCAGCATGGAAAGCAAACCAGCCCGTGAGGGCTGGGATGGGGTTTCCTTCTGTGGCTCCAGCACTAGTGGGCTTCAGGATGTCTCAGGGCCCTGTCCCCATCACTAAGTCAGCATGACTTCTTACGATTCGCCACGCTATGTGTTTTATCTTAGCATCATTCCCAATACTGGAGGGTATAAAATTGTAGAAAAATGTTTTGGAGAGCTCTGATCCATTTTATGCACTTTTTTTTTTTCAAAATCTGATTTTGGGAGAATGAATTAGCTCCACACCAGCTCGGTGCATACGTGAAAACGTTGACACTTCCTTAATGCACGCAGAGAGGTCTGTCTTGAACATGGTGCGTTCATGAAACACAACATTTATTGAGCTCTGGGCCCTCTGGACACAGTACATGGGGTTGGTGATCCATCTGGTCTGGACTGATCTCACTCAAAGGCTTAGGCTGTTTGGTAGCAGCACTCCAGATGGCCACAGTGACAGAGCTGGGTGCACAATTACCCACCACGCTGATATGTTCATGCCATGTTGCTTTCTGATCTATTTCTCTACGAATGTGACTTGGGTGCTTTTTTTTTTTTAAGATTTGGTTTTTAAAAATTTATTTGAAAGGCAGAGTTAGGAGGAGGAGGTGGAGGAGGAGGAAGGAGAGAAATATTTTCCATCTGCTGATTCATTCTTCCAAATGGCTACAACAGCCAGGGCTGGGCCAGGCTGAAGCCAGGAGCCAGGAGCTTCTTCCAGGTCTCCCACATGGGTGCAGGGGCCCAAGCACTTGAGCCATCTTCTACTGCTTTCCCAGGCACATTAGCAGGGAGCTGAGCTGGAAGCAGAGCAGCTGGAACTCAAACCAGGGCTCATATGGGATGCTAGCTTCACAGGCTTCGAAGATTTAACCCTACTATGTCACACATAGTTTGTGTGCTTATGACACCTATGTGATTGTTAATATACATGAGTGTTTATAATCACAAAGCTATGTGTCATTGCTGCCCATTTTATCATGTAGAGCAGCCCGGAAGTGTTCTGTTATGTTTTTAAATTTCTAAAATAAAATCCCTTTCTTTCTTTTCTTTTCTTTCTTTTTTTTCTTTCTTTCTTTTTTTTTTTTTTTTTTTTTTTTTTTTTTTTTTTTTTTTTTTTTTTTTTACAGGCAGAGTGGACAGTGAGAGAGAGACAGAGAGAAAGGTCTTCCTTTGCCGTTGGTTCACCCTCCAATGGCCGCCGCGGTCAGCGCGCTGCGGCCGGCGCACCGCGCTCATCCGATGGCAGGAGCCAGGAGCCAGGTGCTTTTCCTGGTCTCCCATGGGGTGCAGGGCCCAAGCACCTGGGCCATCCTCCACTGCACTCCCGGGCCACAGCAGAGGGCTGGCCTGGAAGAGGGACAACCGGGACAGAATCCGGCGCCCCGACCGGGACTAGAACCCGGTGTGCCGGCGCCCTTTCATAAACTATTTTATAAATAAAAGGAGCTGGAATAGGCAGGTTAAGCCAGAGTCTATGATGCCAGCATCACATATGGGTGCCAACTGCGTCCCAGAGGCCTCACTTACAATCCAGCTCCCTGCTAATAGCCTGGGAGAAGCAGCAGATGGTCCAAGTGCTCAGGTCGCCGTCACCCACGTGGCACATGTGGATGAGGCCCCAGGCTCCTGGCTTCAGCCTGGCCCAGTGCTGGCCATTGCGGTCATCTTGGGGAGCAAACCAGTGGATGAAATCTCTCTATCTCTCCCTCTCTCTACATATAACTCTGGCTTTCAAAATAAATAACTTTCAAAAATGTAAATAATTCTTTTAAAAGAATTTTTAAAAATTGTTCTCCAAAGTTTTATACTTTAGGTAATTTTTCAAATGTTTATTTATTCATTTTGCTTATTTGAAAGGCAGGCTAACAAAGAGAGAGGGAGAGAGAGATCTTCCGTCCATTGATTCAGCCCCAGATGATCTCAACAGCTGGAGATGGGTGAGGCCAATGCCAGGAGTCTCAGCTGGGGCTGAGATGTGAGTGGCAGGGACTCAGTCCTCCAGCCATCATCTGGCTGCCTCCTAGGCTGGCATTAGTAGGAAGCAGGACCAGAAGCAGAAGAGGAAGTGGGATTCAACTGCGGGTACTCTGATAGGGTTGCAGGTGTCACAGCAGCTTACTATGCCACGATGACTGCCCCTAGAGTTGGGGTATTTTATATCTTAGGGATTTATTTACTTATTTAGTTTTCTGAGAGGCCCAGAGACAGACAGACAGACAGACAGACAGACACAGAGACAGAGATAGCTTCCATCTGTTGGATCACTCCCCAAATGTCCCCAAGAGCAAAGGCTGGGCGAGGGCCTAAGGCCAGGAGTCAGGAACTCAGTTCACATCTTCCATGTGGGTGGCAGTGACCCAATACTGGAGCCATTGCCTGCTGTCTCGCAGGGTACCCAGCAGCAGGCAGCGGGAGTCGGGGCAGAGCTGGCTCTTGAATCCAGGCACTCTGATATAGGCATCCCAAGCTGCATCTTACCCACTGGGCCAGATTTGATCTTTTCGGACTTCAAATACAGGGTGGTGAACTGCATTTTCCAGTATTACAATCCAAACCCATATCAAAGAATTCAGACACCTCTTCTTTAACTACCAATTCTCATTGAAAGCATAGATTTGATGAAAATCCTATATATATATATTCATGCATTAGAACCTAACATCTCACCAGAGTTTAACCATTTGTACTTTAAGCATCCACTTCTGGTTTTAACTAAAAAAATTTAAAAATAAAAATAAATAGCTCTCCCTTTGATTGCATTTATTTCTGTACCATAAGGCAGCCCAAAACATAAATCAATATCCTAAAAGATAAATTCTTTGGTGCAGATGGTGATGTTACATAGAGAAATAAGCCAAAGAAAGAAGCCTAAGCCTTAGAGAATTACCGTAAGTGAGGATGTACAGGGGCTTCCCATTCGTGTCCATGGTGGTGAGGCAGGGGGCCTTTGGAGATATGGTTCCCCACCGCTGCAGCGCAGCTTCTAACGACGGCGGCCAGTTGGTGACCACTCCCAGCTGCTCCCCACGCATGGCCAGCATCTGCGCTCCCTCTGGCTTTGGTTGGTTCGGATCTGGTTGTTGAACTGAACACATTCGAGTACAAAAGTTTTCCAAGGAAAGTACATCCATATTAGCATGTTTACTGCTTTTACTCTCTATAAGGAAGCTAGATTTCTACTTAAGATAAAAATTTATTAGTGGACAGAAAGTATGGTTTTTTCTAGAATCAGGGCTGTGATCTATCGACTAGCCTCAAGGAAGTCATAAAAATGCTTAATTCTTTTTTTTATTTTTTTATTTATTTTTTATTTTTTGACACGCAGAGTGGACAGTGAGAGAGAGAGACAGAGAGAAAGGTCTTCCTTTGCCGTTGGTTCACCCTCCAATGGCTGCTGCGGTCGGCGCGCTGCGGCCGGTGCACCACGCTCATCCGATGGCAGGAGCCAGGTGCTAGGTGCTTTTTCCTGGTCTTCCATGGGGTGCAGGGCCCAAGCACTTGGGCCATCCTCCACTGCACTCCTGGGCCACAGCAGAGGGCTGGCCTGGAAGAGGGGCAACCGGGACAGAATCCGGCGCCCCGACAGGGACTAGAACCCGGTGTGCCGGCCCCGCAAGGCGGAGGATTAGCCTGTTGAGCCACGGCGCCGGCCAAAAATGCTTAATTCTTATAATTTCCAAAGCAATATGGGAATGCAGAAATAAGGAAGACCTGAGTACATTTGTAAACTGACAACAAGTGTACAACCCACAATGCACACTGCCTAGAGTCTGGGATTTAAACAGCCATGTTTAAAATTCCCAGTATACATTTGTAATTATGGAATCCACAGTGCTGAAATTCTGTTACATTATATCTTGCCCTTCAATACTGAGATGTAAATGTAAATGTGCAACAACTACTCTAACAAGAGCACTGAACATTTTTCTTCAGCAAAGCCAAAGTATCCACATACTAAGAAGATACAATCTTTCTAATTCTTCAGTTTAGATAAGTGAGACACGACTTGTTCCACTCCCCCTTTTCTGGAAAGGGTTTTATCTCATAGCTTATGCCAGACAATTTCCACCTGCTGGCTAAGATATCAACCTTGTCTTAGTTGTGATTTAACAAACAAGAAAAAAACCAAACAGTTTGGATTTGATATAACAAGCAGATCTTTTTTGTTTCAACTCTACGTCGTTTCTATTAAAAAGCTCACGTACACGCAGGGGTTCAGACACCAGCTGCATCTGTAAAGGGTGGCGGGAGAAGGTGGGGAGCAGACGCATTCCATCATGTTTAGTTTACATGCTTTGCAGAATCTCATTCCCCAAGAATGTCTTTATTGGGAGCTCAGGTTTTGTGTAGCATACTTGCATTTTTATCATCTTACAGAGTCTAAATAGAAAAAGAGACCTGGCTCCTAGAACAAAGTCACATTCTAGCAAGAGTGACAGTAAGTTCTGGAGATCTATCCAACTGTGCCAGTGCTTGGTACACCGTAACCTGGCCACTCGGGTACAGCACCTACACTCTCATCTAGATCGCCATCATTTTGTGAATGCCTAGGTTACTGTTCTTAAAAATAGAGAAAAAATCCTCATATCAACCAGAATGTGGAAATAATGTAGAAAAAATATGTCTACTGTTTATGGGATCATTGGAAATCTGAAACAGGTGGGAAAATGTTTTCTTTTCTTTTACCTTCTAACAATTCTTCAAAGTCATCCACAAAGAATTCTCGTAAAGGTGGCCGTTTAGGTCGTTTGAGGGTATTAACAAGCTGCTGAATTTTTGCTGATACCCGGCTACTTACTGGTACTCCTGAAAAAAAAAAAAAAAGAAAAAAAGAGGAACCACGGCGTGGATGAACTGAAGTGAGCATCAGTGTGCAGAAACACAGAGAAATGGCCTGAGGTGAGAGGTCACTGTTGCATCCCCAGGGCTGTGCCCTACTCATCAGGGTCCTTTAAGACTGTGAATCACCTCAAAGGCCCAAGAGGAAGGCTTTGTACAGGAAGAACGTCCCGCGGGGCAGGCAGGCTCACAACTGCTGGCTGAGCAGCGAGACGGGAAGTGAGCCTTTTCTGGGGCAGAAATGATTCTCGTTCACCACATTAGGAGGGGCACGGTGCTGCTGCTTAGGTCAAGAAGAGGCTTGGGATCACACGCAGGCCCTGAACCCACCTCTACTTCTTTTTATTTTATTTTATTTATTTTTTATTTTTGACAGGCAGAGTGGACAGTGAGAGAGAGAGACAGAGAGAAACGTCTTCCTTTGCCGTTGGTTCACCCTCCAATGGCTGCCATGGCTGGTGCACCGCGCTGATCCGAAGCCAGGAGCCAGGTGCTTCTCCTGGTCTCCCATGGGGTGCAGGGCCTAAGCACTTGGGCCATCCTCCACTGCACTCCCGGGCCACAGCAGAGAGCTGGCCTGGAAGAGGAGCAACCGGGACAGAATCCGGCACCCCGACCAGGACTAGAACCTGGTGTACTGGCACCGCAGGCAGAGGATTAGCCTATTGAGCCGTGGCGCAGGCCCCACCTCTATTTCTTAGAATCTGTCATCCTCAAGGGCTCGTCGCCTCCTTTGTATGGTCTCAGGCCTCCCTCTCTCTAAGAGGTCAGGCAGCTGATAGTGCAGTCAGTCCCTCCCTGAGTCTGCCTCTCCTAAGACCCCCAGCACTGCGCCTCACGGAGGCCACAAGCACCCCATGCTGGCAAGTCTCACCCAAGAGCTCTCTCTGGTGTGTAGGGTACAACTCCCTCTCGATACTCTTCGCTGGCCAAACCAATCTGGTGAGCCAGGAGCTCGGGCTGTGTAACCAGCACATCACAGCCCATCCTCCCCTAACAAAGGCCAAGCCCTTCTATGTGTCCTTGAGACCCACCTAGGCAATGGGTTCCAGAAGCAAGCCATTGCAAAGTCTCCAAATACAAGCTTTCTGTGCAATAGACCTAGCACGTATTTGTCTACGTGGACTGATAAAAACCAGTGCCACTTTATAACATACTTACTACTTACAGCAAAGAACACGACATCCGTTTAAGAACTGACTAGATAACATGATAACTGGGTCACACATGAGGCTCTTAAATGTTGATATTAACTGCATCTCTCATGCCCAGGTGCCATTTGGGGTTTGGCTACGATGACGAGGGGGTGCAACCTGCCAGCGACTGAGACCAGGCCTTCCTCGGCAAACAGGAACCACACAGTGCCACAGAACATGAACACAGTGAGAGGAGCAGTAGACCAACGCTCTTTGTCCACTTTTTACCAGAAGGGGCATTTTTAAACATTTTATTGCGATACTCTCTTCTATCTTTTATGATCCAAGGAAGGACTGAGATTTGAGGAAAGAAGAACAGAGTGTAAAGTTCTTACTGGAGTCATGGTGCTTCCCATTGGCTAAGAGAAACAGCCACTGCATTTGGAACACACCAAGGATAAGGATACAGAGAATAAAAGAAAACCTTTCCACCGACACATTTTATCAAAACACCAATATTTTTGCCTAACACAGACCCACCCCCACCAAAAGGGCTCTCTTCTATTGGTCGAAGGCAGGATACTAGCCTGGGTCTGTCAATTATTCTCTTTTACATTTAACCTCATCTTGTCTTCTAAGCAACCGGCTCCTGGCCTTGGCACATGCTAATTTCTTAATTACTGAGTCAACATTAATTATTAGAGAAAACATCAGTGCCTTATAAAATGGTTTTCTTTTCATGACTGAATTTCTGCAACATTCGCATTTTTTTTTCTTCGAAGAGGAACAACTCTAGGCCAACTTGAACATTTTTTATTTCTTGGAGTTAGGCCACCTTCTACGGGAGGTTCAGAAAGAATCCGATGCATGTGACTCGGTGAAAGGACTATGGGCGCAGAGAGACGAGTCTAGAAAATGCTTACAGAGAAGGAAAGAATTTTTCAGACGTACCATCCCCAGTCTCCATGAGCTCAGCATTGCCATACTTTGGTGCTGTCCGGGACGTGGTTGAGCCCTGCGGTCTTTCTACTTGGATCGAGTGTTCCGAGGTGTAAGTGGTTACATCAGGAGGTGCAGAATGATTTTCTGAAAAGAAGTACAAGATTTTTTGATGGTCACTGACAGTTATTCTGAAGCTAAGTACATGACAGGGCCCGAAAAATGCCACCACCGAAGAAGAGACCTGACAACTCATTCTTACTTTTTTTAAAGATGCATTTATTTATTTGAAAGGCAGAAACACAGAGAGAGAAGGAGGGAGCGAGGGAAGGAAGAAGGGAGAGGCACAGAGGGAGAGAGATCCATCTTCCACCTGCTGGTTCACTCCCCCAAAGGCCACAGTGGTCAAGGCTGGGCCAGACTGAAGCTAGGAGCCAGGAGCTTCATCTGGGTCTCCCATGTGAGTGCAGGGGCCCAAACACTTGGGCCATCTTCTGCTGCTTTCCCAAGTGTATAAGCAGGAAGCTGGATCAGAAGTGGAACAGCCAGGACTCGAACTGGAGCCCATAAGGGATGCCAGTGTTGCAGGTGGAGGCTTACTCACCACGCCACAGTGACAGCCCCTGGCAGTCATTCTTTTATACACCATCAGATGGTGAGAGTACTGTGAAGCAGTCTGCCACAAAACTCTCAGGACAACAATGAGCTCAGAGGTGGTTTACAGTGTTCCAAACAGAACAACGCAAATACTTGATGCATGATTACAACACAGGAGCCACGTCACATGTCACCCAGTCGTGACAGTATCTGAACTACAACAATGTTCTACAATAGTCTATGGAGAAAAGAGCAAATCTTCTCATCTGCCGTAGCGGAGGCATTAAGTGCTCAATGCTGGAGCCAGGCAACCTGGGGCTTGAATGCCAGTTCTGCAAATTCTGAGAGCTCTTACAAACTATCTTAACCTCTTTTGGTGCCTTCTATTTGTTCCACCAAATAAGAACAATAATTGCTACAATCTTGCTTGACTTTAGGTAGAAATGTGTGTTGGATAACTCAAATTTTTCAAGGTCTTTTGTGTGTTCAGAGAATGACTGTATTGACTTGGAGGTTACCAATAAATTCTGCAAGTAGGTAAATTCACAAATATGGAGTACGTGAATACATAGCTGTCTCTAGAAATGAGCTTATGTATAGTATACACTCCTACCTGGGTAAGACTGATGGCTGAGTGAGGATTAATCCGTGTTCCTGGCTGAGTTTCCAACATGGCAGTCCGGGGTGATCAATTCACCCTGATTTGCCTGCACTGCCCCAGGAGTGGAGAGTGAACCAGCAATGGAAGATCTTTCTTGGGTCCCAGGGCACACTGACCCAGGATGCAATGTGATTAGGTATGAGACCTGGACCACCAAACAGTCTGTACAGTTTGGTCCCTGGGCCCACTGCTTCTACCCAAGCCACCTGGGACCAGTTCCATAACTGAATTTTTCTACACTTCAATTTCCTATCCTGTAAAATGGACACAACAGTACATAACCTTATGTGGGTAAGGTGGGAATTAGGTAAACAAATACATAAAACACTCAACTCCATTATCATCAGGCACACAAATATTTGCTGGAGGAAGAGATGTGAAGCACCAGTGTGTTGTGTGAGATGAACACACATGAGCGGTGAGCCCTGTAACAAGCTGGGTCTGGATGCTACAATGCTTTTGTAAAGTGTAACAAGTGGCACTGGCCCCTGAAAAGACTGCTCAATAGCAAGGTGAGCTTCCCACGCCCCATCTCCCCTTCCTAAAAGTATCTGTCCTGTTATGGGCTGAATCATGTCTTCCAAGATTTGTATATTGAAGTCCCAAACTGCAGTACCTCAGTGTTTACCTATAGATAGATTGGAGATAGAGTCTTAACAAAAAAATGGAAAAAAAGATTTATTTATTCATTTATTTATTTTTTGCAGGTTATTTATTTCAAAGTCAGAGTTTCAGATGGAGAGAGACAGAAAGATCTTCCATTGCTGGTTCACTCTCCACATGGCAACAATGGCTGGAAGTGAGCCTATCTGAAGCCAGGAGCTTTTTCAGGGTCTCCCATGTGGAAGTGGGGGCCCAAGCACTTGGGCCATCTTCCACTGCTTTCCCAGGCACATTCAGCTCGATCAGAAGTGCAGCAGCCAGGACTCAAACCACCGCCCCATGGGATGCTGCAATTGCAGGCAGAGGCTTAACCTGCTACGCCACAGCATCTGCCTGGAAATAGGGTCTTTAAGCAGGAATTACAGTAAACTGATGCTTATGGGATGGGCTGCCATCTACTGTGACTGAGCTGTCATAAGAGGAGACTGGGACACAGATGCACAGAGGTTGGACCATATGAAGATACAGGGAGAAGACAGCCATCTCCTAGCTCAGGAGGCCTCAGAGACATGAACCCTGCTCACTCTGATCTTGGATGCCAGCTTCCAAAGCTGCAGACAATAAAGGTCTGGGCGTGAGCCATCCAGTCTGTGGTGCGCTGTAGCACACTCATGGGCAGTGTTTTAGATCTCAGCCCAGACAAGGAGCACCTATGTCCGGGAGGGGACCAAGGAAGCAGACCCCTGACTGTCAGGGATGCTCTTCCAGCAGGAAGCATGACCACACACCAGAGTAAGCAGGAGAGGGAACCAAGTGAAGCACTCAAATTGCTTTTTTAAAAAAATTTATTTGACAGGTAGAGTTAGACAGTGAGGGAGAGAGACAGAGAGAAAGGTTTTCCTTCTGGTGGTTCACCCCACAAATGGCCGCCACCGCCGATGCACTGCGCCATTCTGAAGCCAGGAGCCAGGCGCTTCTCCTGGTCTCCCACGTGGGTGCAGGGGCCCAAGCACTTGGGCCATCCTCCACTGCCCTCCTAGGCCACAGCAGAGAGCTGGACTGGAAGAGGAGCAGCCAGGACTAGAACCCGGCACCCATGTGGGATGCCAGCGCTGCAGGCGGAGGATTAACCAAGTGAGCCACGGCGCCGGCCCCTCAAATTGCTTCTTTACCATTTCAGACCCTGCATTTATCTTTTGTGTCGCACTCCATCTGTACTTTTGCAAGGCATGTTTCAGACATCATTGAATTCTCTGAAACTGCATCGCCTCAGGGCCTTACCTCTCAGATGAAAACCCAACAGATGCTCATGTATGATGAACAAAAGGGGGAATTAGCTACCTCAAACAAACACAGGTAAAAGGTGAGCTCCTTGCACTTTGATGCCTCTTTCAGATTCACGTGTACTCAAGGCGGTACTTGGGGATTTTCAATCAATCTTTGTGATGGGCAGTGTTCCTACTTTGATGGTGGAAAAATAAGAATCCCAATACATCTGTGTGACTAAGAAATGGGAACTGGGATAGCCGGGTGACTTCAAGGTGTTTCCTAAGTTTATGTATGTCAGCTCCGTTCCCTCTCCTTTGCAGACTCCTCGCACATGCTATCACTGTAGGATCATCAACTCAGCAGCTGGCTTCTGCCAAGAAGCCAGGAGATTCTGCAGCTGTAGTGACACACTCCATCCTGTCTTACTTTGACAGAAATCAAGACTCTCAGGAGTCTTGCGAAGGAGTATGAGAAGGAATTTTATACAAAGCTGACACTCAAGAAACACTGTTGATGGATAAGAAACAGTGGACTCGGGTGAAAGTGTAGGTTCAAGGTCTAAAACGTCCATCAGCTCCAGGCGTGAGGCCAAGAAGTCCACATGCATCAGGAATGTGTTGAAGACTGAGGGTTCTCATCACGGGGCTTTGTATCTTGTGAGCAAGATGCCAACGATTCTTTATATCAGTGTCTCGGAACTTTCACTAGCAAGAGCCACACATCAGGGGTTACTTCTACTGTGAATCCCACCCCTAGAGCTGTCTGGAATACCTTTACCTCTGCTTTCCCAACTGTTCATGAGCTTCCCCGTAGGGAGGGCTCTGTCTTATTTCCCCTGGCATCACTATTACTCCCAGCAGCTGGCATGAGCTGCTCGGATCTGGACTTCAAGATGTGCACAATAGGAAGATTAGGTAGTGGAATGCACCCACTTTCATGGCAGTATCTGTAAGCTGCTGTGACTCCATCAGCACTAGGCATTTCCACCTCACATCGTGACATCCACCCCCACTGCGTATGGGTTTTCCAGTCTGCCATTCAATGCCAGCACAGTGCATCCATATAAACACCTGTTTCCTGGCCATGGCCAGTTTCAGGATACTTGTTGGACTTCCCTATTGAACGTGCCTGGGTGATTCCCTTACTTCCTCAATGTAACTCCTTCCTAATTGTTTACTGCTTATAACTACCTGCTAATTCTAGCTCCCTGCTGGAGACAGTTTCAAAACGTCCTACTAGTGTGCTGAAGCCAAAGTATACCCAGCCTACATCAGCTTTGCACAGAGAGTGAATGGATAATACAATACTTGACAAGTCCAGATAAAATGTGTCTGGTTCTAACACTAGCTAAGAGAGCAGCCTTCTTTAATTCTAATTGTATGACTGGCGGCCTCATAGGGTCATTGGTGATAGATCCCATTTGTGGACCATGTTAATTATTTTTCAGCCCAAATAACTTCTAAATGAAGAGAAGTAAAAAAAAAAAAAATCTGGTTTTAATACATCACAAGCAATGTGCTTGTGGTTCACTAATCGACAGTGGATAATGAATAAAGCCCTCAAAGGAATGCAACTTTTCATACATGAAGAACATTCCATCTCTAGCTTCCAAAAGTTAACTCAACCACTGTTGTGTCCTGAGAATGAGGAAGAAAAAATGGGCCTGCCTGAAAGGAGGGTGCCTCTGAGACAGGCCCCTCAGACCACCCCGTCTGCTCACTGCTCTTTCCGGGAGGATGAGAGACTGTGCCCTGTTCCCTCTGAAGGGACATAAAACCAGATACCCCAACGACAAGGTGGAGGTGAACAAAGCGAGGGGGCAGAATTTGCCACCTCGCCCAGAACAGATTGCTCTGGCGTGCTGAATGCAACGCTCCCCTCAAAGGTTCAATAATTAACACAAGGCAGGCGACAAAATGGCCAAGGACCTCAGACCCAAGCCATTCAGCAGAATGACATACGCTCAGCCTGACTAGGACTGGCTTTTGGCAAATGTAAATCATCCTGTCCGCTACACAACTCCATCAGACATACTTGAGATGAAGGAAGACCCAGGGTGGAAGAAATCTCGAGTGATGGGCGGAGTGAGAGCATCCGAGTGTGTGTTCCCACCTCAGGCAGAGGCTGCGGACCCAGTGGCTCGAGTGCTTACTGCACCACTACCATCTTCCCTTGGCAACTAATCGAAGACAAGACTTTGCTCCTCAGCTCCACGAGAGCGCTGTCTGCTCCCACTGGCTGCAATGGAGCGCAGCTGTAACTCGCATCTCAAACAAGAGATAAACGACATAAATAAGGATTTATCTAGATATATACATTTGGATAAAAAAAAAACAGATATTCAAACAAATGACAATACACAGAGTTTCATGCTGTCTTCTGCTACAGATGGATTTTTTCCACTGTGTGTGTGTGTGTGTGTGTGTGTGTGTGTGTTTGTAAAACACTGGCAATCATGATTCATAGTTGCTTTTCAAATAGGCAGTTAGTTCTTTCGTAAACTCAAACCAAGGGAAAGGTCTCTGTGGTTCCACAGTCGAATATTTCTCTCAGTGAAGGTTCTACAGTCAGGGTTAACATTCACAGCGTCATGTGGTTTCTCAGATCTGGAACTGCGCTCTTACATTTATGCCATGGATTCCCATCAAGCTGACCGCTACAATAAATCTCAGGAAGTAGGTTCTAATACCAGAACAGAAATCATTAACTTTGGACAACAGCTCCTCGATTTTTTAAACCCACAAATTCAATTTCACAATGAAAGGCTCCAATGACCATGAAGCGCGTACATGCCAAAGATTCTGTGGGGCTGAGATGGGGCAGAGGCTAACATCTTCAGCGTTTCTGCAAAATCTGATGGTCCTTTTGCCCGAAAAGAGCTTTTCAGTTTTGTAATAAAGATGGCCAAATGGAAAGAAGGGAAAGGGAGGGAGCTCCTGGAACTTGATCTTCAGTCCCGGGACAGCCGACTGCCCTTGGGCAGCAGACTCAAATGAGAACCTAAGTTATGGCTTTCTCATCTGCAAAACAAGACTACTTTACTCCTCGCTGTGGCAGAGGGAAGTAAGTCATAAATGCCACAGTACCCTGAGGTTGCAACCAAATGGTAATAACACAGGTTATTACAGGGTTTAGGCTCCCTTCGTGCAGGGTGGTGGTGGGTGGGAAGGGTTCCTTTCTGGTTTTCTGTGACCTGTAAAGAGCTCTAAGAATGGTATCTGTGAGACTCAAAACCATACAGGTGTAAACAACTGTTAGTACTTTGAGTTCAATGCAACTAAATATTGGAAAAATACATGGAAATGAGTAGATGCATTGCTCTTATGAACATTAAGTTGTAGGAGAGGACTCAGTGAGTTATTGGAAAATCTGAGCATCAACCTCTTGCAGAATGAAGTTCAGAGTGAGTGAAGGGTTCAGACACCTGGGGGGGGGGGATACTGCTGTAAGTATAAAATCCAAACACACAGCCTCAGTTTGAAAGGTGAAACCTCCAAGTTGCATTTCTGGGGAAAAGAGACAGGGACCGGCCTGTACCTCAATACTCACGGGACAATAAGCAGTAGGACAGCGTGGAAAAGAGAGAAATGTGGGGTCCGAAGAGACTGTAAGAGTCCTGAGAAAGAAAAGTCTTGGGCCCAGTGATGGCTGGGAGGCAGCCGGATACCAGGGCTTGGACACTAATGGAACATGGGGCCAAGAAGCAGTCAAAGACAGCTGAGGTTCCTGGGAGTGGGAGGGGCCTTGTTAATAGAAAACAGAGGTCTGCTGAGCAACGACACAGAGCTGGTGAAAGCTGTCATGTTGGGCTATGTAGATGTGCAGTCGTGGAAGATAAGGTGGCCTCTTAACCCATGGAACCATCACATGCAGGGAGGAGGAGCCCCTGGGAGCAGAGCAGATTGAAGGGGCAGAGGAGACTGGGAGTGGGGGGCGACAGCATCTGATCCTGCAGTACATCACCTGGGGAGTGTCAGATGCAGACAAGCATTAGGGAAGAGGAAGGAAGATGAGGGGACCAGCTCTGTGGTGTAGTGTGTTAAGCCACCGCCCACAGTGCCAGTTAAGGTCCTGGCTGCTCCACTTCTGATGTGGCTCCTTACTTATGTGCCTGGGGAAGCCTGGGGGGATGACCCAAGTGCTTGGGTCTCTGTACCCACATGGGAGACCCTGATGAAGCTCCTGACTCCTGGCTTTGGCCTGACCCAACCCCAGCTGTTGTCACCAACTGGAGAGTCAATCTGTGGATAGAAGATCAATCTCTCCCTCTCTCTAACTTTGTCTTTCAGATAAATAAATAAATCTTAAAAAAAAAAAGGGGGGGGGATGAAGATGAAAGCACAAGCCTTGGGGGGAACGAGCGCTCTCCAGAAAAGCAAATATGGAGAAAGACACGAAGACAACGAGCTGGAGAGGAACCACGTGTCAAAGACACCTAATGGGTGCTGTGGGGAAAATGGTGACGTTTGCTCAGAGAGTGTATTTCTGCAGATCTCAGTTTAATTACAAACTACTATGCTGGAGGCAGATCAGAAGGCAGCACTGGGACTCGGTCAGAACAGCTAAGGAGGTCATCCATCTTGCAAGCCAGGCTTGTCTTGGTGCTGAATGACTCAAACAAGCCACACGAAACATGCACTGAGCAGTCCCCATTCTGCCTGGCCTTATCTAAGGCATGATCCTTTTTCCCCTCTGCTTGGCTTTCCACTAATATGGCTGAAAGCTCTCAAACAGGGGTTGGCACATGATGAGTGGCGTTTTGCCTAAGAACTGTTGTAATAAATAAAGTTTTATTATAGGCACATTGGCCTTCCCATTTGTTTTTGTATTGTCTACAGCTACTTTTGTTGTTCTACAGAAGAGCTGAGTATCGGCAAGGGCATTTGCATGGCTCACGAGACCCACAATATTTACTCTTTGGCCCTTTACAGGAAAAATGTGCTGACCGGCTCCGAAATTATAAAGCTCTGGCTGCAAGAACACCCCAGCTGGGGAGGGGCAAAGATCCCAGTCCCAAGCCAGCAGGTTTGGCCAACATCACCATCTTCAATTATGTATGTGATATTTTAAGGCTGTTTATAAATATTTGAAAAGTATCAATAGGGAGTTATAAAAGAATTCTCTGATACTTAGGATGATTACACATACATAAATTAGGATAATTTACCACAATGTCTGGATAAATTCCCTATTAAGCAAAATCTAAAATCAAAATGTACAACTGCCAAGCTCCAGCTAATTTTGTAGCAAGTACACATCATGCATTCATCTCCAGGGGGGCATATGATGGTCTTCTGATTTCCTATCTTCTCTGCAGGGACAAATGCAGGATGTGTGATGAGAATTTGTTTCCTCCTAGAAACAGTACATACAGAAAATGCTAGTCTTGTCAATTGAACTCTAAAATACTCTAGAAATGGCAATTAATTTCTTTGTATACCTGGTTAAGGAAAATGTACCCTCCAAAATGTGCTGATGAACTCCTGTGACAATGCTGTCATGTTACACAGACTAACATTACATCTGAAGCTAAAAAATAGAGTGTTTTATGTAAAAGTATTTCTAATTTCTTACAAAGTTTGATTCTGAGTATACACCAGTGATATCTGTCCTGCTGTTATTTCTTACTCTAGACATTTATTAATATCGTTTCTCTTCAATGTCCCCATTTTTACTTAGCTAAATAATGCCTATATTATTCTTAATATTTTTTTACAAATCTCTCTCTCTCTTTTTACATATTTATTTATTATTGAGGCAGAGTTACAGAGAGAGGGAAAGACAGAGAGAGAGGTCTTCCATCTACTGGTTCACTCCCCAGATAAGCACAAGAGCTAGGGCTGGGCCAAGCTGGCCATTAGCAGGGAGCTGGATGGGAAGTGGCGCCCATATGGGATGCCGGTACCACAAGTGGAGGCTTAACCTATTACTGCCAAAGCACCAGCCACACAAATACATCTCCTAAAGCTTAAAATCATCCCATCAAATCTACTTGTTCTTATAAATTATGCTCCTTTACTTTTGAAGCTAATGAATATTTGTGTTAGTCCCTTTTCTAATTGTTTGGAGAATGTTAAGTACACAAAGGCTCTTAATAAATATTTTCTTTTTTTTAAGGATTTTTATTATTTATTTGTGAGATTTACAGAGACAGAGAGAGGGAGAGACAGAAAGAAAGGTCTTCCATCCGTTGGTTCACTGCAATGGCCAGAGTTAGGCTGATCAGAAGCCAGGAGCTTCTTCTGAGTCTCTTGCTTGGGTGCAGGGGCCCAAGCACTTGGGCCCTCTTTTACTGCTTTCCCAGGGCATAGCAAAGAGCTGGATCAAAAGAGGAGCAACCAGGATATGAACCAGCGCCCATAAGGAATGCCAGCGTGGCAGGCGGAGGCTTAACACACTATGCCGCAGCGCCAGCCCCTCAGTAAATCTTTCTAATAACGATCCATAATCATTCAGGCTCATACTGTGGAGCGAAGGCCTAAAATGCATGCACCCTATTTATTATCCCACTTGCGATGCACAGAATTAGCATAACGGCAGGTCTGCTATTCTTGAATTACTAATTCAGTCCTGGCATCCTTACGATGCGGCTTCATGCTCAGTAATCTTAAATATGAGTAAATCATATCTCACATCTTGCAAGATAGACAGCAAGCAAAGTAAGAGAAAAAGCAAGAAGAAAATGGAATGGGATTTTGTGTCCTATGCTAAAGCTGCTTGACTACTGAGATACATGTGACACGTTCCTCCTTAATTGCTGGCATAATTCATTTTGTAGAAACACCCACAAAGGACTTGAGAATTGACCTCAACGAGGAAGTAGAAGAACGGCTCACTTTGTGACAGACTTTGTATGGTCTGTGACCCCTTGGCATTTCCCTCTCTCTGGGGAAAAGAAGTGTCTACAAGCTCCACTCAAGTGCATCAGCTAGAGGGATCAAAATGCAACTCAGGGGTTTATTTTGCCTGGAATTCCTTGAAATAACTGCACACACACCCTCACGCTATTTTCTTGTTAGTTGCTTTTGATGATCTCGACAAAAGGTCAAGCGCTGCGAGTTCTCTGACTTGACTTCTTTTGTTTTGCCACGGGAATCTTTCATTCTTTTCTCA
Organism: Sylvilagus floridanus; assembly: GCA_949820135.1. Classification (NCBI taxonomy): domain Eukaryota; kingdom Metazoa; phylum Chordata; class Mammalia; order Lagomorpha; family Leporidae; genus Sylvilagus; species Sylvilagus floridanus. The sequence goes on along the minus strand of OX463240.1, from coordinate 15,887,775 downwards.
TCAAGTTTCATGATGTTACCACTGCTTTCTTCAAAAAATAAATCTATGCTAACAGAAAATTCCCAGATAGTCTAGGAACTTGTCTTTGTGCCATTACTGAAATGTCACACACTTGAGAGCTATATTTAGGTTACACTAAGTCCTGATGTACATGAGTAATGCAATCTTTTATAGTTTGGATACATTTAATTCCCCATGCTATAATTTCCCCCAGCATCCCAAGTGTAAGCTCACCAAGGGAAAATCAAAAGTTGTGATTAATTTGGTCAGAAATACGTATTTCTCTTGACAAGGTCCTAAGCGTTTCCTTAGAAGTGAATAAAATCCGAGAATACGAATCCTTCTAAGGGCACAGGTGCTGTCTGAAATCTCAGTCTAGGTGCCAGAGAAGCTGAGGGAGCCTCGGCTACTATCCCAGGTTCTTGCAACACACCTAAGAGGGATTTCCATTTTATGAAAATATTTAATGGTCTTATATTTCAGGTCAGTTTTTTAATTTACTCTGATTTCAAATAGAGGTGGTTAGCTCACATCAACCACTACACCTGCTGCTGAAAAGGTGTTAAACTAAAATTTTAGAACTGCCATATTTCATTGGAGTATTCCTCCAAAAAGTCTGGAATAATATGCCTATATTCTCCCTTTTACTCATGCTAGTTCTGGGAGATACAAAGAAATCATTTTTAAAGCTCCCCTCCTACTCCCCCCCCCCCCCCCCATAACAAACTCAAGCAAGGAGAAATGACTTCAAGATGCCAGCAAAAATTAACAGGAAAATGGAGCAGAGGCATCCTCGGGACAGCAGACAAATGGTCTTACTTTGGACATGAAAAAGGTCAATGCTTTTAACTTCTACTGCATTCCGCGAGTGCTAATGGGGCTCAGATCTCAAATGTCAGTTTGAAACTCTTTGGACTGTCAAGTAATTAATGTCCTAGAATTCAACACTTGGGATTATCTGTTTGTGGAGTACTTAATGCACTCCTTATTCTTACCCATTCTGAAGATGGTCAGATGGGAGGTTTTCCTACAACAGCTCACATATGGCTGGGAGGGTCTGTACCTGTCTCCCAAGCTCCACAGTCAGCGGCAAGACTGCCTGGGGTGGCCTTCTTGACCGTCCTTCCTCCACACTGCTATTTTAATAGAAAGACCACTCTCAGCCATATTCCAGGCAAGCAGTTTAGTTGATGAAGAACTTTCACTGAACTGTTTAAAAATCTTAATCCACAGCTAAAAATACATCAGAGCAGATCTGGATATCTAACTTCTCTCCTCCTTCAGCCAGGGCACGATGAGTGATGGATACACAGAGCCCAAGTGGAAGCAGAACACGTAACGTATCATGCACCTTTTATACAGCTCAACCACCACGTGCTGCCCCTTTTCCTCTAATAATTCAATGCTTTCTCAAGTGTCTCAGGGCAGTGCTTCCTAATTCGTGCTTCTTCTAATACACGGTATCTCCATCCTTAAAGAATCTATACTCAAAACAGTGAAGCCCCCAGAAGAAATCTGAACAGCTGTAGCAGACAACAGTAGGGAATGAAGCCTCCCAGCTTCCTTAAACGATTCCCAAAGCAACAGCAATTCCATATTAAAATTTCCCACCCTGTTTACCAGCACTATTACAATTTCATTAGGTGCATATGTGAGGACAACTGAGAAGAATACATGTAAGCAGATTTCCCTAATGAATGAGAACGCATTCCTTGGTGAACAGAAAGCTCTGGAGATTCTTACCTTTACAGAGACTGAGGTGGTGAAAATCAGTAGAGCAAAGCACCCAAGAGCTCTGTCTTCTCCTGATGGGATGGATTCCATAGCCAGGATGCAAACAGGGGAGGAAACACACACAGAAACGCTGCCTGCCAAGTGCACCCACCTATGTGTGTCTGGGCCATGACATCTGCTAGCCTGTGGGCAGCCCCACTGCCCCCGCTCTGGGTGGAAGAAGAAGAGGTGGTAGATGTGGTGGAGCCGTGGATGGCTTGGCTGATCCAGTGCTCCATGTTGATGCTGCCTTGGCTGGAGGTGGGGGTACCCTGGGAATCTCCTTGTACCGAGCCTTCATCTTCTGAACCAGAAGAGGTATCTGCAACAAGAAAACACCCATCTCAGTGCCTCTCCAAACACTGCCAACACACACTTCCCTCACACTTAATGACCACTTACCTTTATTAAACGCTTTTGAGAAGTTATACCACTTTTTACCATTTTTGGTATGATGAAGTGCTTCAACTAGAGCACCTTAAATAAGTATTGGGTAAAATATTTACTTTGACCTTATAATCTTAGACAAAGACACGCACTGATTTCCTCTACCTAACAAACTGGGAAGAAACAGGGTTCCTCCACATGCATCCACTGAGTGACATATGAGGCGGTATTTTCCAAGGTGCTACGTGCATGTGATACTCCCAAGTGTTTCAAAGTGTGATTGTGTTTAGCCCTTGCTAGTCCTAAATATTTCTGCTGAGTTGAAGTTTATTTTTATAGAGTTCAGTGTGAGGACAGTTATCTGATCTCTTCAAAGGTCAAGATATCGAAGAAGAAACAGTATAGAAAAACTGCACCTCATAATGAACAGGTGCCACCTTCGTAGCAACCCTCACTCTCAGCCTCTCCTTTGTCTGCAGATACTAAGTCTATACCACAGCACATTTTGTGCTCTAACTATAGGTCTACAGAACTCATTTCTTATAGGAATTTCTGAATAGTGTCATGATTTCTTCTCTCCGTGAAAACTGAACATCATGGGTTGAAATAAATACACATTGGGGTTTTTTAATTAATAAAATATTTAATAACTCTTTTACTTAGCAGCCTGGGTCTTAAGAATGAATTACTGGTACACTGGTTATTTGAACTTCAGTGCAAGAATGATGGGATCCCACCTATATGTGCATTATTTCAGATGCCAGAAGGAAGGTGTGTGAGCAACTTTAGAACATTTAGTGCAAAGAATAAAAGTACTGGCAATCTTAAGAAATGGGAATCATTTTTTAACACAACAATAATAGTAAGGAATATTTACTCTACTGTTCTATCACCAACATATGACCTTGATTGTCTAAAAGCTTTTTGAAAGTTTAGTTGTTAGAAATTCATTAGAAAAGCAATAATACTAGGTGTTTGAAAATTCTCTTGTCCCAATTTGTCCTTTCAACATAACTTACACAATTTATACAAAAATGTAATGTACAAATATAAAATTTACACATTTTATGTGTTCAGACTTAAGGTTGTGAGACATGGATACACCCACATATGATTTTCTCTATTGATGGTCATTTTTAAATTGATTGACTTCTGCTCTATTTCTTCTCTTCTGTTTATTTAGGTCTTTTTTTATTAGACATATAGAGTTACAGACAGAGAGAAAGGTCTTCCTTCCATTGGTTCACACCCCAAATGGCCACCACGGCCGGAGCTGTGCCGATCCGAAGCCAGGAGCCAGGTGCTTCTTCCTGGTCTCCCATGCAGCTGCAGGACCCAAGTACTTGGGCCATCCTCCACTGCCTTCCTGGGCCACAGCAGACAGCTGGACTGGAAGAGGAGCAACTAGGACTAGAACCCGGCGCCCATATGGGATGCCAGGGCCGCAGGTGGAGGATTAACCAAGTGATCCACGGCGCTGGCCCCTTATTTAGATCTTAATTTGCTCTTCTGTTTTCTGTTTTCCTATGATTTAAGTTTACTGATTTTAGATCTTTATTTTTTTCTTATGTGTGCATTCAGTGCTATAAACCTCCTTCAACACACGGCTTTTCCTGTACCTCTTAAGTTTTGATTAGTTGTGATCATGTTTTCAGTTAATTCGAAATATTTTGAAATTTTCTCAATTTCTTTGATGAATGTTTTATTTAAAAGTACGTTGTCTAATCTCCTAATGTTATGGTATTCTCCAGTTACCTTTCTGTTACTGGTTTCTATTTTAATTCCATTGTGGTTGGGAACATACTTATTTGATTCCTATTCTTCAGTGTAGTAAGGTGTGTCTCACAGCCCAGGCTGTGGTCTGTCTTGATAAATGTTCTTTGCACGCTTGAGAAGAATGTGGATTCTGCTAATGGTGGAAGAACAATCTACAGATGACAATTACACTCAGTTGATTGACAGTATTGCTGAATTCAGTTTGACTTTATAGATTTTCTGCCTACAGTATTGGTCCACTTACTTTGTAGAAATCTGAGAAAGAGACAGTAAGAGGTAAGAGTATCCATCCACTCGTTCACTCCTCAAACACCTGCAACAACTGGGGGCTAGGCTGAACCAAGGAAGGAGCTGGAAACTCAAACCAGGTCTCCCACAAGGATGGTGGGAACCCACCTATTTTGCCTCTGCTTTCCAGAGTCTGCATTAGAAGGACACTAGGTTCCAGCCAGCGCTGAGGCTCAATAGGCTAATCCTCCGCTTTGCGGTGCCGGCACACCGGGTTCTAGTCCTGGTCGGGGCACCGGATTCTATCCCAGTTGGCCTTCTTCCAGACCAACTCTCTGCTGTGGCCAGGGAGTGCAGTGGAGGATGGCCCAAGTGCTTGGAACCTGCACCCCATGGGAGACCAGGAGAAGCACCTGGCTCCTGCCATCGGATCAGCACGGTGCGCTGGCCACGGCGTGCCGGCCGCAGCGGCCATTGGAGGGTGAACCTTTCTGTCTGTCTCTCTCTCTCACTGTCCACTCTGCCTGTCAAAAAAAAAAAAAAAAAAAAGACACTAGGTTCCGGAGCCAGAGCTGGAAACTGAAGCTAGGTGCTCCGATGTTGGAAACAGGTGTGCAACCAGCACCTTCATCGCTACACCACGTGTCCATCCCTGAATTGGTTAATGTCTGAGACAGGAGTATTGAAGTCTTCAACTACAAATAGAATAGTGGATGGTCTGTTCCTCCTTGAAGTTCTATCAGTCTTTTAATGCTGGTGTCAAGTACTCGCACATTAAGGAATACTAAGCCTTCCTTCTTGGAAAACTGAATACTTTATTATGTAATGATCTTCTTTATCGCTGATGATTTTTCTTGTCTAAAATTAACACAGCGACTCACACTGTCTCTCGTAGTGTCAGCAGGTCTATTCCCCACCCCCTTCACTGCTGACCCACATGAATGCTTCAAGTCTGTTTATTATCAACAACAGAGTGTGGTCTTATTTGTATTCACTCTGACAGACTCTGTCTTTTGATAGGTACATCAGTGCAGAAAGGGATTAACATATTTGGATTAGTAACTACCATGGTTTTCTTTGTTACTGTTTTCTATTTGTTGTCTTGTTCTTTACTTCTCTTTCACACGATTTCTGCAATTCTGTTCCTAACTGAGCATTTTATTACATACTACCTATCTCCCATCTCATATATACATGAGCATATATAAAATATATCTATTTATACATACACACAAGTACTTTTTCAAGTGGTTTCCCTATAGTTTGCAATATGAATTTTCAAATAACCCAAATGACACAATACTGCTTCATGGATAATGCAAGTACCTTATAACAAAATAATGACAATTCTTCTCATCTGTCTTTTTGTTTGTTTGTTTTTGATTGATTTATTTATTGGAGAGGCAGAGTCACAGACAGACAGGGAGAGAGAGAAAGGTCTTCCATCTGCTGGTTCACTCCCTAACTGGCCGCAATGGCCGGAGCTGTGCCGATCTGAAGCCAGGAGCCAGGAGCTTCTTCTGGGTCTCCCACGTAGCAGCTGGGGCCCAAGCACCTGGGCCTCCTCTACTTTTTTCCCAGGCCATAGCAAAGAGCTGGATCAGAAGTGAAGCAGCCAGGATATGAATCGGCGAACATATGGGATGCAGGCACTGCAGGCAGTGGTTTTACCATCTACGTCACAGCGCTGGCCCCTTTCTTCTGTCCTTTGTATCACTGCTGTCATTCACATCACTCATAGGTAAGCACATATGTGTGTGTATGTATGATACAGTCATAAGCATATGTAATCAGTATATGGTTGCTATTATTCTGAATAAACTGTTATATATCATCTATTAATAACTTCTTATTTTTCCTTCCCTTAGTCCTTCTTTGATGCTCCTCCTTTTTTTAAAACAGAGTTAAAGAGAGAGAGAGAGAGAGAGAGAGAGAGAGATCGAGATCAAGATCTTCCATCCACTGGTTCACTCTTCCAATGGCAACAACAGAGGGAGGGAGGGAGAGAGAGGGAGAGAGGGGGGGGAGAGGGAGTGAGAGAGAGAGAGAGAAAGAGAGAAAGAGAGAGAAAGAGAGAAAGAGAGAGAAAGAGAGAAAGAGAGAGCCAGGGCTAGGTCATGCAGAAGCCAGGAGCCAGGAACTCCATCCAGGTCCCCAACATTGGTGGCAGAGGACCAAGCACATGGACACCTTCCTTTGCAGGTACATCAGCAGAGAGCTGGATCAGCGGCTGGGAATTGAACTGGCACTCTTATAGAGGAAGCCAGAATTGCAAGCAGTGGCCTAACCGACTGGATCATAACACTGGCCCTTCTTCACTTTTCTTTTTTTAAAAAGTTGATTTATTTATTTGAAAGGCAGAGTTACAGCCAGAGAGAGAAAGAGAGAGAGAGAGAGAGAGAGAGAGAGAGAGAGAGAGAGAGAGGTCTTCCATCTGCTGGTTCATTCCCCAATCGGCTGCAAGGGCCAGAGCTGTGCCGATCCGAAGCCAGGAGCCAGGAGCTTCTTCCGGGTCTCCTATGCCAGTGCAGGGGCCCAAGGACTTGGGCCATCTTCTACTGCTTTCCCAGGCCATAGCAGAGAGCTGGATTGGAAGAGGAGCAGCCAGGACTCAAATTAGTGCCCATATGGGATGGCGGCACTGCAGGCGGTGGCCTTACCCACTATGCCACAGCACTGGCCCCTCTTCTCCACTTTTAAAGGGGAATTTCACAGGGTATAAAATTATATGCTGGCATTTTTTCCTTCTCTCAACACCTGACATATATCATTCCACTCTTCCTGCTGTCATGGGTTCTGAGAAGTCAAATGTAATTGCTGTCTCTCTCCTGTACATAAGTGTGTTTTTTCTCTAGATTCTGTCAGAATATTTTATCTGTTTAGTTCTACATTTTAAAAATTGTATGTCTAGGTATTGTGTTTTTTTCTTGGCATTTATCCTGCCAAGAAAATCTGAAAAATTTTCAGCCACCACTGTCTTAGGCACCTTTTTCTATCCCGTTTCCTCTCTCTCCTCTTCTCCTTCTTGTATTACCATCACACACAGTCACACCTTCTGTGGTTGTTCCACAGTTCTCGGGTCTTCCTCTGTGGTTGTCAAGTCTGCATTCTCTTTGCTTTACAGTTTTAGAGTTTCTATCAACACATCCGCCAACTCAGTGATTTTTTTCCTTGTCTACGTCCAGTCTACTCACTAGCCCACCAAGGCATTCTTCACTTTCATTACAGTTGTTCTGATCTCCAGAGTTTCCTTTTTTTTTTTTTTGACAAGCAGAGTTAGAGAGAGAGAGAGAGAGAGAGAGAGAGAGAGAGAGAGAGAGAAAGGTCTTCCTTCCGTTGGTTCACTGGTGCGCTGCGCCGATCCGAAGCCAGGAGCCAGGTGCTTCCTCCTGGTCTCCCACGCGGGTGCAGGGCCCAAGGACCTGGGTCATCCTCCACTGCACTCACAGGCCACAGCAGAGAGCTGGACTGGAAGAGGAGCAACCAGGACAGAATCCAGCACCCCGACTAGACTAGAACCCAGGGTGCCGGCGCTGCAGGCCCCAGGGTGCCGGCGTCACAGGCGGAGGATTAGCCTAGTGAGCTGCGGCGCCGGCCTCCTTTTGGTTTTAAGATTTTCATCTTGGCTTACACTGCACATTCGCTCTTGAATCTTTCCTACTTTATCCTTTAGCGTCCCCGGCCTATTAATCATAGATGTTCTAAAATTCCCTGATAACTCTAACCTTCCCATGTCTAGTTCAGACGCTTGCTCAGTTTCTCCAAACATTTTTTTTTTTTGCCTTTAGTATGCCTTGTAATATTTTTTTAAAAGTAGTTTGACTATTGATGTGCTAATGACACGTGAACGTCTAAGTGTTTTCTCCTCCCCTTTAAGCAGGAGATGTGCTAATGGCATGTGAACGTCTAAGTGTTCTCCTCCCCTTTAAGCAGGAGAGCTAGGGCAGAAGGGGCTGCAGTTGGGTTTTCCCTTTTAGGTTGGCTCTGGAAAAAAAAAAAAAAAACTCAGCAGGTTAGTCTCTGGTTAACTGGTTTTTCCCGAGGGCACATCTTATTAAGACTTGTGTTCAGGTCTATTAAGAAAAAAAAAAAAACTTTCCTTTTCCATGTGTCTTGCAGAAACTTACGGGAGGGTTTCTCTCTGGTGTTTGCTTTGGGAACTTGGCTGAGTTTCTCAGGTAAAGCTCTCTAAACTGTGTGGGACCCCCTAGAGGTTCTGCATTCTCAGATTTGTCCAGACCCAGCCTCTGGTCATTTGTCAGTGACAGTTCAGGGTTCCCTAGTCCTGCTCTGGTGCCCATATATGTTGTAACTCACCATTCCCACCTGTCTGTCTCCCTGGTTCTCAGGGCAGTTTTCTCTTTTTTAAATTTTATTTATTTTTTATTTAGTTTTTGATAGGCAGAGTGGACAGTGAAAGAGAGAGAGAGAGAGACAGAGAGAAAGGTCGTCCTTTTCCGTTGGTTCACCCTCCAATGGCCACTGCGGCCAGCATACCGCGCTGATCCGATGGCAGGAGCCAGGTGCTTCCTCCTGGTCTCCCATGCGGGTGCAGGGGCCCAAGCACTTGGGCCATCCTCCACTGCCTTCCCGGGCCACAGCAGAGAGCTGGGCTGGAAGAGGAGCAACCGGGACAGAATCTGGCGCCCCGACAGGGACTAGAACCCAGGGTGCTGGCACCGCAGGCGGAGGACTAACCTAGTGAGCCGCGGTGCCGGCCAGGGAAGTTTTCTCTTAAGGATCTAAGAAGAGCTGTTGACTTCTCAGTTTGCTCAGCTTATTTTTTGCTGAGATGGAGTGGTGACTTCTGAGCTCCTTATGTGTGGAACCTGAAACTCCTTTACTCCATTATTTTAAAAAATGTGAGGATGGCCCAACTGCTTGGGCCCTGCACCAGCATGGGAGACCAGGAGGAAGCACCTGGCCCCTGGCTTCGGATCAGCACAGTGCGCCGGCCATAGCGGCCATTTGGGGGTGAACCAATGGAAAAAGGAAGACCTTTCTCTCTGTTTCTCTCTCTCTCTCTCTCTCTCTCTCACTCTCTACTCTGCCTGTCCAAAAAAAAAAAAAAATGAAAAATGTCCCTCTATCTGCTCGGCTAAAGCACTGAAATACTACTCTTCTCTAGTTCTGTGGCATACTTTTATTTGATTCCCTGAATAATCTGTAATTGCAGACTTAAAAACTATCTTCTATATCAAATACCAGTGCTTTTCAAAAGAAACATGAGAGCCCTGTAATTTTCAGCCTTTAAGTAGAAACATTAAAAATACAAATGTATTAATTATACGTAAGCAGGTATAACTAATTTCAGTAATTTTTTTCAGCCACAATATTTATAATTCACTTAAGATACCTACACACCATCTTGGACTACTTAGGTTCAATTTCCAGCTTCCTGTTAATTTAGACCCCAGAGAGGCAGGCAGCACCTGATGGCTCCAGGTGGATCCTGGCTGCCCATGTGAGAGACCTAAATTGAGTTCCCAGCTCTAGCCATGGTGGGCATTTGGGGAGGAAGCTGTCTCTCTCTGCCTCCTGAATTTTTCACAATTTTCGTAATCTTTTCAACATATAAAATATAACAGTGAATGAAAAGTGTTCATTAATTGGCATTTCACACTCAGAGCAAATTCAAGTGAGACCAGTCGCATTTCATGTGCTGAACAACATGTGCTGAGTGACTGCTGATGGCATGGTGGAGACCAACTCACATTGATTTTCCACTGACAGCTCTTGTTTTTCTTTGACCACAGATTATGTTTTCTGTCTCTCTGGATATCTAGTGATTAGTTATTGGAATACTACACATTGTGGAGAAGATGTTGAGGAGACGCTGGATTCTCTAATCATTCTCGTAAGTCTTCCGATTCTTGTTGTAGGAGGCAATGTGACTGCCGTTACCATCTTGCCTTGAACATGCCTGCATTAATTCTCTGTTAGTCTGAATGTGTGAGAAAGCTCCATTCATGTCTGCTTCTTCAAACTGGTAGGATGGCTGGGCTCTGCTCTGCACCCAGCTTGCTTACGTCTGAAGGCACAGAACTTGCGGCCTATGGGTTCACCTCATACACCTGCTCTCAGAAGTACTCCTGCATCAGTTATGGTCCACAGCCTAAAAACTATTGTCTCACTTGCTTCATGCAGCTGGACAGTTGTTTATAATGAGTGGGTCAGTTGGAAACTACTTGTTTCACTATAGCAAGAAGCAGTCTTATGTTTTTATTTGTAAAGGACTAAGGGCAATGGAAGACACGCAACATAACAATTTGATCTTTTCCAGAACTACGACACTAATCAACAATCAATCATTTCATGCAGAGAATATTAACTTCAGATGAGTTCTAGCAACCAAGTATAAGAGTAGAGAGAAAATGAACCCAATATTTTGTTCAAATACAATAATAAATATGCACACTGCTGCTAAGCACAAAATTATCACTAGGACTCCTCATTGTGATGTACAGAATATGACATACTGCATACATGAAAATGCTAGTTAAATAATTAAATGCAAATGTTTCACCATTACTAACACTTCCAGTAACGTTCTCTTAGATTCAGCAAAACTGTTTGTACAACAAGGTTTTTGTCATCATGCAAGGCCTGTCTTTTATTATGTATCATTACGATACAGTAAGATTTCTCAATGAGTGGATTCAATATGAGAAGTGAGGACATACATGAATAATCATTGCTTCTTGCAATCTAAACTCGTTTTCTCTTATAAAACATGGCTCAGAAGAATGCCCATTCCCCCACAACAGTCTAGTGCCAAAAAATAGCTAAAAATATTTTAAGCATCATTATTATCTTTGTTACGTTCATTTTGTTTGTTAAACAAATACATACCAAATAAAATTTTTTCACGTCATATATGATGTAAATTATAACCATAAACTAAAGAAACAAGAACAAGCATATTAGATTTTTAAAAAATTGACCCCAATTATGTTTTGGGGCTAAGCATAAGGAAAGGAGACTAAATAAGCAAATTAGTGAAAGGATTCCCTTGCCTGCTAGATTACCGCATTCTCTATATAAGGAATACTTCTTTACACTACCTGTAAAAAAAATCCAGAACTTAACCCTAAACAAAAGAACACACTATTTAACTTCTGTCTTAGAACACTCAGTACTCTCACATTTAAAGGAGCATATGCTACAACAACTGAGTTGACTGAAATATGGATGGGTACTTGGCCACATCTCTGATTTGAAGCATGTCCTGATAACCTCACTGCTTGCCAATACTCAGGGTTAACCTTCACGACATAAAATACTCCAAGGAGTGTTGAATATATTCAACTGTTGTTACCACACCGTGCATTTTTCTAGCATTTAAAACTGTTCAAAGCAGTATGCAAGGTAGCTAAGATTTAAAAATGACAGACTTGTAACAATGACAGGCATAATGATGGAACCAACATCACAGGAATCTATCAGGTAGGATCAACCCCTCATGTCTCAGATAACCTAAATAACTTTCTGATCCACTTTGATTTTGAAGATTGTGAGATACAGTTTATAATTATCTGGGCAGGAAAAAAAAAACAGAATTTGCATAAGTATAGAAGTTGAAAGATTAAATAAAAGCAGGATTATGTAACGAAAACATAAACAGGATATTACCTCAAGCCATGTAGACCAGGGATAAATAGGCCTATGGAACAAACCCAGTTCATTGTCTATTTTTGTTAATAAAGCTTTATTGGTAAACAGCCAAACCCATTAACTGACATATTGCCATTGGCAGCTTTCACACTAAAATGCCAAGATTGGGTTGTTGTGACAGGGACCTGTAGAAATTAAAATATGATGTGGTACATTGCAGGCAAAGCTCAATTCACATGCTTTCTTAAATAATACAGCAATGTAGCATATTTATATTATAAAGCAGCATATTTATAACATCATAAATATTATATTTATATTATAAACACAGCACATTTATATATTTATATTATAATTATAATTTGTATTATATGTCTATATTTATATTTTAAAGCATATTTATATTTATTTTATAAACCAATGTAAGCAGAAGAAAATTTTCCTCCAGCTTCAATTAGAACTATAGAGGTACAAACTTTTTTTTCCTATAGGAATAAGTACATACACAAAGTTTCTTAAGCCTTTAAAAATGTGTATTTCTGAGTCTTGATGAAAAGGCTGTAATACCTATTCATACTGATACAGACATCGTGATGCTAATTTTCCTGCCTAGTTTAATTCCTATACTGTTCCTGCAGTTCTCGTGCACAAAAGCTCAGTTACAGCACCACTATTTAGAAAGCCAGAAGGACTGCAGTCGTCAGTGGCATATTATTCAGCCATGAAAAGAATGGAATGTTGCCATCAGCAGCAGAATGGGCAGAAGTGAAGGACGCGGTGTTCAATGAAGTCGGTCAGGCACATAAAGACAAACACCATGTTATCATCTATATGCAGAAGCTAAGATGCTGATCACACAGAAGTAGACAGTGCTACAGCGGTTATCAGAGGGTGGGAAGGACATGGGCAGGGCACGAGGAACTGAGAGAGGAAAGACAATGGATGCAGGATATGGGGCTGCAGTGGACAGCATGAACACATGTTCTATATAGCACGGTAGGAAAACTACGATCAACATCAATTAACTGAGGACATAGCTAATGCAGAGGATTTTAAATGCTCCCAACATGAAGAAACAACGCTTGATGACAGATACACCATTTACCCTGATCTGACGTTACACACTGCATATAGGTTCTGAAATGTCACAATGCCCCACATAACAGTGTCCAATTACTAGGTGTCAACTTAAAATAAAACATCTGTGTATCTTTTTTAAATGACTGATTGCTGGGCTGGTAGCCAATCAGTTCCAGTACAAGGCTAGTCACGTGGAAGAGGCCGAAGTACAGCACGTAAGCTGCTGGCTCACCTGGAGGTGTGTACGCATCCATCGAGGTCTGCACGACCAGGGACCTGCGTTTGGAAGGCATAGGTACTGCCATCTTCCTTTCTTTGTGTTTGGCCAGAGCTGCCTGAACAGCTTCTGTATGGACATCTGCAACAAAGAGAGAGCTCGGTTACTGAGGGGATCAGCTGAGAGCCCGGGGGCCCGGCCTGTTTCCCTTTCTCGCCGTCCCAGAGGCACAGTTCATCTCTCCACCTGTACTGAGAAATGGATGGGTGGGGAAGGAAAGAAAAGGTTAGACTTGCTCGTTTAAAAGCTCCACTAAAGAGCCATGAAAATTCACTTGTAGACTTTTAATTATTTATTTTTATTACTATAGAATCTATAGCAATAATCACATATGAGCTGAAAATTATTCTGTGATTCTTCTCTTGGGGTGAATGGACCTTGGTCTTTGGATGTCTCTCTTCAGGTCACTTGTTTGAGCCCCATGACCTACTCCAATGCTGTGCTGAGGGAAATGTGTATCCTTTCCAAGTCACTGGTAATAGTCACAGCTTACACTTACCAAGTACTCACTTACGGTAAGCATTTCATGGACATTACCCCACTGTATGAACTTTGCACATACTTATACTACTCTCTAAGATAGCATCCTAAGGGGTGGGATACAGTGGTCATGACAAGGTAGATACAGACACTGGGTTTCACGTGGCACACCAGACAATAGACCCACTGGGCACAGAATTGAAACAGGGTGCTACAGAGATGCACCGACGAGTTGTTGTGGAGCCAGGGAAGAGGTCACTTAACATGAAATATGAGTACTAACAATGAACTACCCACTGACTGTCAAGATGAGGAACTCCGAGACACAGCAATAACTGACTGCAAGGCCCTCAACTGTGAATGAAGACGGTGCTGGCCAAGTGAAATCATCACCCACAACAACAGTCATTCTGAGAGAGGGCTCATGGTTGAGCAGACAGAGACCCAGAAGAGTGCAGATCTTACAGGCAGCGCAAATCATCTGGAATCTACACTAAGTACGATAGGAAAGCGCGGCGGACATCAAGCAAGGGAAAACACACACTGACCTCGTTTTCCTTAGATCATTCCGACAGCTGTGGAGACCTCAGAAGCTGGGAAACCAGTTAGAAGCCACCGTCCAGACAGGACAACCCTGTCTGACTGTCAGACACTCTAAGCTGCTCTGAGAAGGCAGAATCATCATTCCCATTTTATGAGTGAGGAAATAGAGGGTTATGAAATTGGTAAGCAACACTGCTAGACTCGGAACCTGGCTGCAAGCGCCTCAAGGCCCTCGCCACTATTATTCTCTAACCCTTCTTCTGGGACTTTTGCAAACCTCCAGACATACAGCACCTTCACCAGAAGGTCTCTAAAACTTGAACCAGAGCTTTGCCAGCTGCTGCCATGGCATCCCAGGCAACCCTTCAGAGCAGGACTCAGCCACTCATGGACCAAACTGAGCCTCCTTCTCTTTTTGTATGTAACATTACTGGGAAACAGCTGCACCATCCAGGTGTATATAGTCTATGGCTACTGTCACCCTATCAGAGTAAAGTTGAATAGGTGTGTTGGGATGAGATTGTTTGCATACACAGACAATACCATGGCTGAGAAAGAACTTTTAAGATCAATCCCAATTACAATAGCTAAAAAAAAATTAAATACTTTGTAATAAACTTAACCAAGGAAGTAAAACATCTCTATGATGAAAATTACAAGAATTAAAGAAAGAAGTAGAAGAAAACATAAAAAAAGAGGAAAAACCTTCCATGTTCATGGATTGGAAGAACCAATATCATCAAAATGTCCATGCTACACAAAGCAATTTACATATTCAATGTGATCCCAATCAAAATACCAATGACATTCTTCTCAGATCTAGAAAAAAAATGATGCTAAAATTCATATGGAAACGAGATCCCAAAGAGCTAAAGTAATCTTTTACAACAAAAACAAAGATGGAGGTATTACAATACCAGATTTCAAGACATACTATAGGGCAGTTATAATCAAAACAGCCTTGTACTCGCACAAAAACTGATGGGTAGACCAATTTGTACAGAATGGCAGAAATCAATCCATGCATCTACAACCAACTAATCTTTGACAAAGGAGCTAAAATCAACCCCTTGAGCAAGGGCAGTCTCTTCAACAAATGGTGGTAGGAAAACTGGATCTCCAAGTGCAGAAGTATGAAACAAGACCACTACCTTACACCTCACACAAAATTCCACTCAAAATGGATCAAAGACCTAAATCTATGACCAGATACCATCAAATTACTAGAGAACATTGGGAAAGCCATGCAAGACATTGGTACAGGCAAAGAGTTTTTGGAAAAGACCCCATACGCCAGGCAATCAAAACCAAAATTGACAAATGAGATTACTTTAAGCTGAGAAGCTGCTGCACTGCAAAAGAAACACTCAGCAAAGTGAGGAGGCAACTGAAGAATGGGAGAAAATATCTGCAAACCGTGCAACTGAACAAGGGTTAATGTCCAGAATTTATAAAGAGTTTTAGAAATTCTACAACCACAAAACAATCCAGTTAAGAAATGGGCAAAGTACTTGAACATGCATTTTTCAAAAGAGGAAATTCAAATGCTCAAAAGACACTTGAAAAAATGCTCAGAATCACTAGCCATCAGAGAAATGCAAATCCAAGCCATAGTGTGGTTTCACCTCACCCCCATTAGAACAGCTCTCATACAGAAATCAACAAACAACAAATGCTGGTGAGGATGTGGGGAAAGACATAACCTAATCCACTGTTGGTGGGAATGTAAACTAGTGCAGCCACTGTGGAAGACAGTATGGAGCACAGAAAGCTGAAAATACTTGCACTCCGCCCCTTCACAGTAAACATCTGCTAACCAAAGTCTTACATCATTATTATAGTTTGCCTACAATTCATGTATGGCACTGTGGGGTCTGTGCAGATGTTCTATGCACGATTCTTTTCTCCTCAGACAGACTTGGAGCATTGTGAGACCAGAACCTAGTGTTCTGTTCATTTTTTCAAAATAGTAACTGTCTAACTTGTACTCAGGGACTAAAACTGAACAGCTCATCACTTAGGTGAGGGAGTACATTAGTTTTCCATAAGTCAAGCACTTTCCACTGGGTACATTTGTCTTTTGAAACTTTTTGTATATAATTTCAAAATTACAGGAAATCCACAAGAATTCAGATTCACCTATTTGCATTTTACCCCACTATTCATGGTCTCTCTCTCTCTCTCTCCTTCCATCCCTCCTTCTCCATGTAGTTCTCCTGAAAGTGATGAAAACAAACTTCAGATATCATACGCTTCTCTATACCAAAATATTTCAAGATATTTAATAAAAACAAAGGCTTTCTTAAGTAACAAATTTTCCTCAAAAATTCAGGAAATCTTACAATGGGATTTTTATCTGATACAAATTCCATATTCCACCAAGAGTGTCAATTGTTCCAGGAACTTCCTTTACAGTTATTTCGTCTTCCTAATCCATGATTCAGTCCAGGACCATAGAATCTTAAGTAGTTTCTGGGCTTTCACATCTATAAGTTAAAGTTGGAAATTTAAAATATTTATGTATGTATTTATTTGAAAGCAAAGTTACAGGGAAACAGAGGATGAGAGAGAGAAAGAGAGAAAGAGAGAGAGAGAGAGAAAGAGAGAGAGAGAGAGAGAGAGAGAGATCTGTGTCTGCCACCTTCTAGTATACTCCCTAAATGGCTGAAACAACCCGGACTAGGCCAGGCCATAGCCAGGAGCCAGGAGCTTTCCCATGTGGATGGCAGGGGCACAAACACCTAAGTCCTCTTCTGTTGCTTTTCCCAGGCTATTAGCAGGGAACTGGATCAGAAGTGGAGCAGTGGGACACAAATTGGTGCCAATATGGGATGCTGGCATGGAAGGTGGTAGCTTAAACCACTATGCCACAATGCCAGACCCCCAAATTGGAAAATTTTAAAAATATAGGCCAGTTATTTTACAATCTGACCAATACAGGTTTTTGATGTTTCTTTGTGACTATACTCCTTTTTTTTTGATAGGCAGAGTTAGACAGTGAGATATATAGAGAGAGACAGAGAGAAAGGTCTTCCTTTTTCTGTTGGTTCACCCCCAAAATGGCCGCCAAGGCTGGTGCGCTGCACCAACCCAAAGCCAGGAGCCAGGTACTTCCTCCTGGTCTCCCATGCAGGTGCAGGGCCCAAGGACCTGGGCCATCCTCCACTGCACTCCCAGGCCACAGCAGAGAGCTGGCCTGGAAGAGGGGCAACTGGGACAGGACCAACGCCCCAACGGGGACTAGAATCGGGGGTGCTAGCGCTGCAGGCGGAGGATTAGCCTAGTGAGCCATGGCGCTGGCCTATGATTAGACTCAGATATGCATTTTAGCTGGGAAACCGTGGAAGTCTATGTGTATGGGTGATGTCAACTTTGACTGCACAGTTAAGGTGGTGTCTGTCAAATTCTCCCAAAGTAAAAATGCCTCCTTTCCAACTGCAATTAAGAACCAATTTAGCATATACAGTGACACTATGCATAAGGGGACTTCCAAAAGTTCATAGGAAATGAAATTAAAAGTTTACTGTGTTGGAAAAATATCTTGAAATTCGTGCTTCATTTTCACAATATGCATTTTCCATATACTCTTTTGAAGACCCCTTGTATACAAGGGTCTCAAATTTTTGCATCAAAATAAATTTATTTAATTTCATTTTTCCATGAGTGTCTGAAGTTCTTCATGGTATGCTTTTCACCTACTAGTTTTCACATCCACTGATGATTTCCTAACTTCATCACTCTTTATAAACCAACAGTCTACATCTGTTTAGAAACAGATCTTCTACATCTGTTTCCCCTTCCCAGCCCACACACGTATATTCACAGACTGGGATTTAATGGGTGGTAATTCACACTTATCACTTTTAATTTCAGGTTCAGATGTTCCCAAATTCGACATATATGATTCTCTTCAAGACAGCCTTTATGTTCTTGTGACAGGTCTCCACTGCTTTTAAAGCATTTTCTTAGCTTCTGTTAACAACACAATGACCCAGATCATCTTGTGCTTTCCCTACCCCAACCTTGAAATCAGGAGACAAGACTCTTTTCATAGAGAATGGTGTTTACAACCAGGATCTGGGCACTGTGTGGGCTCACTGTCCCTGGTACCAGGACCTGCCTGAAAACAGAACATAAACCCCTATCCACTCATAGACATGTACACATAGATACATATCTATAGCACTTCTATTCCTATTTGCGAGAGATCACAAATCACACTGATGACTCCTATTTCAATCCAACACCTAAGATTCATTCTAGTTCTTAACAGGCCCATATTTCTGTCTTATCTGAGAGAGAAATCTCCATTTATTTACTGACTTATTAAGCTTATTTGCCCAAGCCTAGAAAATAAAGTAATTTTAGAACTTCTAACTAATACCATTTAAAAAATAAATACATTAAGTAGAAATCAATATAAATGTGTGGCTTTTTTTCCCAGTTGGGGGAGAAATGCATAACACAGATACACAGTGAAATATTCAGATTTGAAGACCATCTGTTAATTTTTGGTAAAGATATACTTGAGGAACTGCTACTCCAATCAAGATATACAGGATGCCTCAAAAAAAAAAATGTGGAAAACGGGATTAAAAGCAAAGTTTGTTTTGGTGTAAAAAACTGAAATCCAGGCACAGCTTTCTCATAATATGCATTTTCCATGACCTTTTTGAGCTATTCTCTTGTGAATGTATCACCTCAAAATTACAAAATGTCCCATTCCAGTCAATACCAACTGTCAACAAAAATACAGACTCTATGAACAGAGTCTCCATGCTAGAGTTTACTCCTTCTGTTTGCTCAATATAACATATCGTCGCCTGTGTCAGTACTTCGTAGGTTCTCCTTGATGAGAACTAGTACAATGTATGAAAATATCATCATTTGCTCATTTTTCTTCAGTTTATACATATTTCTATTGTCTCCAGATTTTCGGCTGTTATGAAAAATCTATTGTGGAGATTCATGTACATTCTTTCACATGGAGAAACATCGAATCACTGAAAAATAAAACACTAGAGCCATCTTCACTGCTTTTCCCAGGGCTACTAGCATGGTGCTGGTTGGGAAGTGGAGCAGCCGGGACTTGAACCTGCACCCATATGGGATGCCCATGTCACAGGCTGCAGCTTTACCCATAACGCCAGCCCCAAAATTTGTTTTTAAGTACTTCTGCTGTCAAGGACCCTATGAAAGGCTTGGCATGTACTTACACACACACACACACACACACACACACAATACACATTGTTACATGTACTACTATCTGTTGCTAAATCACAGTGCTCTGGTATTCTTAGAGAAAGTGGTTATGTGGCTTCCCTTGGGCTGAGGAGTAAGAAAGTCAAGGTATGATTTTTCTAATTGGAAAATTTGAGGGGCCAGTGCAGTGGGGTAGTGGGTAAAGCTGCTGCCTGCAGTGCTGGCATCCCATATGGGCACTGGTTCAAGTCCCGGCTGCTCCACTTCTGATCCAGCTTTCTGCTGTGGCCTGGGAAAGCAGAAGAAGATGGCCCAAGTCCTTGGGCCCCTGCACCTTTATGGGAGACCTAGAGGAGGCTCCTTGCTTCAGACCAGCACAGCTCCAGCCATTGCAGCCAACTGGAGAGTGAACCAGCGAATGGAAGACCTCTCTCTCTCTCTGCCTTTCAAGTAAATAAATAAATCTTAAAAAACAAAAAAGAAAATTTCTGTCTCTCTAATTCTGCCTGTCCAAAAAAAAAAAAAAAAAGAAAAGAAAGAAAGAAAAGAAAATTTGAGAACACTACATCATTGTGAGATTCTGCTGTCTTAAGGGATGACTGAAAGGGTTTTGGGAGAAACCAAGTGGAATAAGGAATGGGAATCTCACACAGTACGTGGAAAGATTGGCAAACTGTACAACAGAGTTGTTTGATTTCATCAATATTTGTCAAAGTTTGAAGTTCACTGCCACTGCATTTAAACTACTTCTGTGATGTGGGTCCAAAAGAAAAGAAGATCCATGTAGACATTACCAGTCATGAATCGGGTTGCATAATTCACTTTTACAATTTAAGAAGTTTACGTACAAACTGCAACTAATCAGGGCCGGCACTGCAGCGTAGTGGGTAAAGCTGCCACTTTAGTGCCAGCATCCTATATGGGTGCCGGTTGGATTCCTGGCTGCTCCACTTCCGGTCCAGCTCTCTGCTATGGACTGGGAAAGCAGTGAAAGATGGCCCATGTCCCTGGGCCCCTGCACCCACATGGGAGACTCAGAAGAAGCTCCTGGCTTCAGATCAGTACAGTTCCAGCTGTTGTGGCCATCTGGGGAGTGAACCAGCAGATGGAAGATCTCTCTCTCTCTCTCCTTTTCTGCAACTCTGTCTTTCAAATAAAATAAATAAATCTTTTAAAAAATAAAAACAAGTTGTAACAGCTCAATTCTAACACAAACTGATGTCAGTCATGCCCACTTCCTTTGTTCCTCACTTGGCCTACACTTCCTGCTTCTGCCAGAAATAATCTTTTGGCTGGAAGAAAGGATGAGGACACTGAGAAGAAAACTGACAATGTGTAGAAATGACACCAAGGATTATGTTTCAAAGGAATGCACATTTGTTAGTGACCAGCTATCTGCTAATGGCAATGAGAGACATGGCTCCTCATACAAGCAGCCATAGCACCCATGGTTATGTCTTTTGCCAGATACCCCAATGTGAATGATATTCAGTCAAGAACTTCAGAAAAACAAATCTCCTCCCTGGGAATAGCTTCTCAGGAGAAAAAAAGAAGCATGCTGAGAATTGCAAGTATTTCTGATTGGTCTGAAACAACAAACAAAGGAAATGTTTATTTCAACTGGGGCAAATAGATAAAGACTTTTAACCACTAGCACAAATGCCAGACTGGTTCTCACACACACATATATGTGCATGGAGGCATATACATGTGTGTGTGTGTGTGTGTGTGTAGGTAAAGAATATAGCAGCTCTAGTAAAATAATAATGTTGAATAATGATGAAACCTGTATTCCCCAAGAACCAATCCCGATAGGTCAGAGGGAAGGGCCTTGTCCAACCTGAGAGCCCTTTCTCAAGTAAGATTGGAAAAGAGAGTACTAGCCAAGAAGAATGAAAAAGTTTATTGTTCTAAGCTGAAAACCAAGACCAATTCTAAAAGAGCGCATAAGAACTTAAGAAAATATGGTAACATGGGCAACTAGGCTGCTCCAAAACAAATCTTCTCTAAAACACCCAGCATCCTTTTTAGAACATGAGTCTATGAATGAAATTTGGCAGCTGTGACAGATCAGAAACTCATTAAAGCACTTGACTAAGTGTCCCACATAACCTTAATCACAAATGGCCTAGATGCACTTTTCATTCAGCCACGTGAATTAGAAACTAGATGAGAGACCATGAAACGGAAATGACAAAGAGAAATATCTCATTTGTGTGAAGGCCTGGGTGAGGATGACAGAGCCAACATGTATGTGAATGTCGTGATCTCTTTGTAATGAGATGCCACAGAGTCCACCCAGTACCAACAAGATTCACTTATCCTGCCAGAGACACTCAGATGACGTCAAGAATTCCAATGAATGCCTGAAATACAAATGACTTAAGGTAAAACGTATATCAGAACTCTTTTGTTCTACAGTTGCACCTCCAGTTTTATAGGAAAATCAATGGTTCTTTTCTATTGTTTCTGAGCAACAATGCATGAACATATCAAGAAGACGTCAGAGGGGGTAGGGTGGGGTCTCATTGGAGGCCTGATACAAAGCCGTCCAGGCGGGAATGTCAAGCCATGCTGGAGCTTGCGAAGCTGCACACCCTGCAGGGACTGCACACAAGGAACACTAGGACCAAGAAGTAAAACTGCTGGTTCTGAAACATCTCTGCTGTCCTTGGATCTCACAGCTGGATGAAGCACAGGTGGACTCAGATCCACTGTCCTCACAGAAGGCAGTCAAGGGTGCATTTGGGGCTGAGGGCAATAAACTGATGGTGGCATACTTGATGACACCAATTAACTCATGTGTCTCTCCTTCTTCTCTGCTATAATTTATGCGTTATTCTCTTTAGGCCTTTCATTCTAATTCATTTATTGAGAGAGGATTTATTTAAGACCCGTTTCATGTAAGCGAATAAACGTACCTGCTAGTAAAAAGTTTGTTAGGTACTTCCTATAGAGGTAAACAAATTGATATGCTCCTCCTCTCTCTGTGTAACTCTTTCAAATAAATAAAATAAATCTAAAAAAAAAAATAAATGATTTTTGAAATTCCCATAAGCCTTACTTTCTTCATCTGGAAAATGGGAAACAATATTACAGCATTACCAAAATCAGGTAGAATAAAATATACAAAGCAAACCACTAGGTATCTATCACATAACAAGCACTCAATAATAATAGCTATTTTTATTAATAATTTTGAAGCAACAATTTTATTACACTGAGTGTGTAAAACTGAAAAAGAGCAAAGGATTAGATTACTGACTGATCCCACTTGGTCCACTTGGCACTAATAATATGAATCATCAAAGTAGATGCTCCACGGAGCACACACACTCTGCCAAAGTGGGTTCACAGGTCACAGGGTTAACCTACAAACAGCATATCCGCAAAGCAGTAAGACAGACAAGGCAACAATGCTCAGACCTCTACGCATTGACTATGCTGGTTACCCGGGGTCTCTGTTTAGTACCTTGAAGACAAAATTCCAAAGACAATCAAATTCCTCTCTCTTCATGGGAATCCCATTATTTTTACTCCCTACACTAAAATTCTAGATAAGCTTGTGGGCAGATGTGAACTTTTAACATTCTGAATTGCAACCTTTACTATCTTTTTTGTTTCTTTAAATAGACTGCAATTTGCTTCACTCTGGGAAAAACTATTATGCTGCAGTATGGGACATTTAGGGGGTAAAAGTATGAAGAAATAGAAATTTAGCCCCTTAGAGAAAAGCTTGGAATAAAAGTCCACCCTTTATGCTAATGTCACTACTGCCATTAATATTCTAGAGTACTATGTATATCTATGGGTTTCAATCTCCAGAAAAGCCAGTGCTTCCTCCCTTCCCTATCCGAAAGCCACAATACAGTTCTTAGAACTCATGCTATTCTCTGACTTCACAATACTACACAATTAGTAACTCGAGGACATTTCAAAAGGTTCATGGGAGATAGAATTAAGTTTACTTAGGTGGCCAGCACCGAGGCTCACTAGGCTGATCCTCCGCCTGTGGTGCCGGCACCCTGGGTTCTAGTCCCGGTTGGAGCGCCGGATTCTGTCCCGGTTGCTCCTCTTCCAGACCAGCTCTCTGCTATGGCCCAGGAGTGCAGTGGAGGATGGCCCAGGTCCTTGGGCCCTAACCCTCATGGGAGACTGGGAGGAGGTACCTGGCTCCTCCTGGCTTGGGATCAGCACAGTGAGCCGGCCGCAAAGCGTCAGCCGTAGCGGCCACTTAGGGGGTGAACCAACGGAAAAAAGGAAGACCTTTCTCTCTGTGTCTCTCTCACTGTCCATCTGCTTGTCAAAAAAATAAAAAAAAGTTTACTTTAGGCACAGGGGCAGCTGTTGCGGAACAGTGGTTAACCTGCCACATCCTCTACTGGAATGCCAGTTTGAGTCCCTGCTCCTCCACTTCCAATTCAGCTCCTTGTTAAGGCACCTGGTAAGCAGTGGATGACGTTCCAAGAACTTGATTTCCCACAATCCATAGGGAGACTCAGCTGGAGTTCCTGGCTCCTGCCTTCAGACTGGCCCAGCCCTAGCTGTTAAGGGTACTGGGGGAAGAAACCAGTGGATGGAAGATCTATCACCTTGCCTTTCCAATGAATAAATCTTTTTTAAAAAGTTTTATTTTGGTACAAAATAATTTTGAATTCTATGCATAAAAAGGGTTTTCAAAGAGTTCTTATATTATGTACAATCTATGCACAGATTTCAAAACATTTTTATACTAAAAAAATTTTAATTCTATTTTTCCTACAAGCATTTTGAAGTACCTTCCTACATACAAATATCTGGACAGCGAAGGGACAGCTTCCCAATGTCAAAGGCAACAGTAAATCAACAGAACAGAAAAGCTCTTCAAAGAACAATCTTTGCTCTGTGACATTACAGCAATGAAGATCACAGGTTCCACAGCTGAATTCCATGGGTTTAAGTCTGAATTCTTCTATGAGACCTTGGGCTTCAGTTCCTTTAGGGCAAATTCGGAATAATAAAGAGTACCTGTCCTAGGGGTAGCTCCGAGGATTAAATCAATTAGTACACTTAAGGGACTCGGGGAAGATCCTGGCATGTAGTAAATGCAGATACCCTGTAACTGTTAAATCATAATATCCTACTCACTAATATAACGTGAGTGTGAGGAAGAAGACATTAAAAGCCAAGCTTGGAAGAAACCCACACTCTCCAAGAGGTTCAGTGGAACAAACTTCCTGGAATTCCGATTTCTGCCATCTTTATCTTCAAAATACAGGACCATCCACGCTCAGTGAGGGGGAAGCGTACAGCAGGGAAAAATAGACTCTGATAGACAACTGTGTTCAATTACTTACCAATCACCTATGCGTACCTAGTCCATCCTCTCTGAGAGCTAGTTTTGGGCATGTGGAACAGGGAACTAACAAGATTAACAGAATGTGTTAAGGACAAAAGGCATGCGAGGGCAGAAGATGGACATCTTATCCCACGGTGGGTTTGGGAAAGGGCCATCAGTAAGGGTTTGTGACGAGCAGTGACAAGCAGAAAACCTAGGGGAAAGTGAGTATTTCAATCTCATCTAACTATTAATGACGTGTGACAACTCTCATCTGGTAGTAACTGACATTCCTACTTTATCAACTTCATCACCTCTGCTAAAGCCGGTGAGGTCAACAGACATTGAATACCAAAGCAGAACTTCTTACATGCTCTGTTTTCCCACTTTTGCAATCAAATTTTCTTTTTGGTGTTTTTTTTTTTTTTACAGGCAAAGTGGACAGTGAGAGAGAGAGACAGAGAGAAAGGTCTTCCTTTGTCATTGGTTCACCCTCTAATGGCTGCCATGGGCGGCGCGCTGCGGCCGGCGCACCACGCTCATCCGATGGCAGGAGCCAGGTGCTAGGTGCTTTTTCCTGGTACAGTGCTGGTAGCTACAGAGCCACAAAGTACCTCTCATCGTGTCTTGGCTACTGTGGCACTATAAACGTGGGCACGCAGACATCTCTGACGGAATGATTTATTTACCCTTGGATATATATACACAATAATGGCATTGCTGGATTTTTTTATTATTAAGAATTATTTATTTATTTGAAAGTCAAGAGTTACACACAGGGAGAAGGGGGGGGGGCAAACAGACAAAGAGAGAGAGAGAGAGAGAGAGAGAGAGAGAGAGAGAGGTCTTCCGTCTGCTGGTTCACTCCCCAGTTGGCCTCAACAGCCGGAGCCATGCCCATCAAAGTCAGGAGCCAGGAGCTTCTTCTGGGTCTCCCATGCAGCTGCAGGGGCCCAAGGATTTGGGCCATCTTCCATTGCTTTCCCAGGCCATAGCAGACAGCTGGATCAGAATGTGTGTGTGTGTGTGTGTGTGTGTGTGCGCAAACTGTTGAAATCTTTACTTAGTATAGAGTTGGTCTTCTGTATATAGCTCATTAAAAATGAATCTTAATGAAGAATGGGATGGGAGAGGGAGTAGAAGGTGGGATGGGAATGGAAGTGGGAGGGCTGGTATGGGGAAAGAACCACTATATTTCTAAAATTGTATCTATGAAAATTGCATTCATTAAAGAAAAGCTTCAAAAAAAAAAAAAAGTGGAGCAGCTGAGACTGCAGACGGCAGCTCTACCTGCTACACCACAGTGCTGGCCACAGTATTGCTGGATCTTAGGATAATTCTACTTGTGGTTGGGTTTTGTTTTGAGGAACTTCCATACAGTTTTCCATAACGACTATACTAATTAACACTCCCAATAGTGTGTGAGGGTTTCCTGGTTTTGGTTTTATTTTTCATTTAAAAATTTTTATTACTAGAAAGATAGGAGAGTCCATGTATTTCATAGATAGAATTCTAAGGTAACCATAGTTGCCTCCCTTCTTCTACCACACCAACCCCCTCTTTCCTTTTTATCCTTTAACTTTTGCAATATGCCGGCGCCGTGGCTCAATAGGCTAATCCTCCGCCTTGCGGCGCTGGCACACCGGGTTCTAGTCCCGGTCGGGGCACCGGATTCTGTCCCGGTTGCCCCTCTTCCAGGCCAGCCCTCTGCTGTGGCCCAGGAGTGCAGTGGAGGATGGCCCAAGTGCTTGGGCCCTGCACCCCATGGGAGACCAGGATAAGCACCTGGCACCTGGCTCCTGCCATCGGATGAGCGCGGTGCGCCGGCCGCAGCGCACTGTCCGCGGCAGTCATTGGAGGGTGAACCAACGTCAAAGGAAGACCTTTCTCTCTGTCTCCCTCTCTCACTGTCCACTCTGCCTGTCAAAAATAAAAAAAAATAACTTTTGCAATAACTTTTTTTTGTATTTCATATATACAGTTTTAAGACCATAATGATACTTCCCACCATACCCTTCCTCCCTATTTTGTCTTTTAATTTTTACTATGACATACTTTTAATTTTCTTTAGAATCACAATCTTACCCCTTCACCAAAGAGTTCAACAAGTAGCAAGTAGAAAAATCATTGATCCTAAAGAGTATATTGATGGCTGTAAACAACAATCAAATCTTGAAATGTCAATTTTGCTCATATACACTATATTTTTTGTACTGTGTATATTAGTTACCACAAATCAGGGAAAACATATGATTTGTCTTTTGGGGACTGGCTTAATGCACTAAGCACAATGGTCTCCAGTTGCATCCATTTTATTTCAAAAGACAGGATTTCATATTTTTTAATGGCTGAGTAGTATTCTATCATGTATCTATACCACAATTTCATCTTCATCTTCCACAATGGCTGTACTAGTTTACATTCCCACCAACAGTGTACTAGAGTATCTTTTTCCTCATTAACAGTTGCTATTTTTTGATTTTTGAATGACAGTGATTCTAACTGGAATAAAGTGAAACTTCATCATGGTTTTTATTTGCATTTCCATGATGGCTAGTTATCTTGAGTATCTTTTCACGTGTCTGTTGGCCATTTGTATTTCATCCTTTGAAAAATGCCTGTTAATATCTTTAACCCATTTCTTAACCAGATTGCTTGCTTTGTTGTTGAGTTTTTTGAGCTCATTATAGTTCCTTGATATTAAGCCTTTATCAGATGTATAATTTGCAAATATTTTCTCCCATTCCATTGGATGCCTTTTTATTGTGTTGAGTGCTTCTTGTGCTGTGCAGAAGCTTCTTAGCTTGATGTAATCCCATTGCTCTACTTTTGCCTTTGTTGCCTGTGCTTCTGGGGTCTTATCCAAGAGGTCTTTGCCTATGCCAATGTCTTGCAGTGTTTCATCTATCTTCCTCTAGTAATTTGATGGTTTAAGGTATTAGGTTGTGATCATTGATGCATTATGAGGTGATTTTTGTATATAGTGTAAGGTAGGAGGGGTCTTGTTTCATATTTCTGCCGGCAAAGTCCACAATCTTCCCAGCACCATGTATTGCAGAATGTCCTTCCACCAGAGAGTGATTTTAGTTCATTTGTCAGATTAGTTGGTCATAAACATTTGGATTCGTTTCTGGGGTTTCTAGTCTGTTTCACCGGTCTACATGTCTATTCCTGTCAGTACCAAGAAATTTTGATTGTAACTACCCTGTAATATGTCTTGAAGTCAGGTATTGTGATTCCTCCAGCTATATATATATATATATATATATACACATATATATACATTTTTAAAGATTTATTAGAGTCGAAGACCTCCAGCCACAGCAGCATGAAGGTGTGGGGGTAGGGGGGGGAGCATCCATGATAGGGAAGAACCCAAAGAACCTTGTAGCATGGGGGTTTTAAAGTATTATTTCAAAGAACAAAAAACTTGATAATCAGATTGGCATTCAGATACCAGGCAGGGATGAAACCCAAAGGACCTGATCTACAATCCTTTATCCTATCTGGCTTGCTCATGATAAAACAAAAAACCATCCAGAAGGGTGCTTGGTAACTTGTTTTCATAATGAACTGAGCTCAGGAAGATGCAATCACCATTCCCCATGGTAAACTTGGAGGTTCCTAAGGGAGGAGGGCAGACATTTCGTTCTTGATAAAGATAACCTTTTTGGGGAAGAAAGCAGATGTTTTACACCCCAAATTCCATTGGGACCACCCTGACTACCTATTAACCCATCTGACTCCTCACATCCCCTCCTTAACACAAATGTACCCTAACATCTGTTAGGGGTGACTGGATGATGATCGCTCTGGCTGCTCCATGCTGAAAAGGGGCCTCTGGGAAGGGGGTCAAGACAGGGTTCCAGCAGGAGATGACTTCTTAGCAGAAGGGGGCTTCTCCAGTGGGAGGCAGTGCCTGCTTGCAGAAACTGTTTCCATCGAGGTTTCATGTCCACAGCCACCTGGGATTTTACTTTTTCAAGTTTGGAGAAAATGAATCTAATAAACAGTTTAAATTCACAGGATCTAAAATGGACTATGTCTCTCTATCCTCTCCTATCCTGTAGGGTTTATGATGAGAAATCAGCTGTGAGTCTAACTGGAGATTCTGTGAAGGTAATCTGGCATTTCTCCAGTGTACATTTTAGAGTCTTTTCTGTATGCTTTACTGTGGAAAGTCTGACTACAATGTGTTGTGGTGAAGATCTTTCCTAGTCATGTGTTATGATTTCTATGCGCCCCCTATACTTGGATGTCCCCATTTTTACCCAAATTATGTAAGTTTTCTGCTACTATTTCACTAAAAAGACCTTCTAATCCAGTCTCTCTTTGTACACCTCAGACAATCCCAAGACATGTATGTTAGGTCATTTGAGAGTATCCCATAAACTCCAAACACTATTTTGAATTTCTCTAATTTTGTCATCTTCTTATTATTTTTTGGTCTGACTGAGATATTTGCAAAGATTTACCTTCCAGCTCAGATCTTTCTTCTGTGTCACCAAATCTGTTGTTAAGGCTTTCCACTGTATTTTGTATTTGACATACTGAATTCTCTATTTCTAATATTTGATTTCTCTTCAATATCTCTATCACCTGGCAGAATTTTTTTCATCCATGTCATGTATGGATTTCTTTAACT
Source organism: Sylvilagus floridanus (assembly GCA_949820135.1). Classification (NCBI taxonomy): domain Eukaryota; kingdom Metazoa; phylum Chordata; class Mammalia; order Lagomorpha; family Leporidae; genus Sylvilagus; species Sylvilagus floridanus. The sequence goes on along the minus strand of OX463240.1, from coordinate 15,858,450 downwards.
CATGTATTTGCTTTTCATCTTTTTTTTTAAAATAATCTTAGGATCATTCTTTTTCATTGCTTTTCATGCATTTCATCAATATCTTAAGCTTCACATTCTAATATTTAAGCGTTGTGTTTCTTTGGAGAAGTCATTTTGTCTTCCTTGTTTATGTTTCTTGTATTTCTATGTTTATGTTTATGTTTATTTTTTGGTATTTGTGGAAACACTTGTTGGATTCCTCCTCTGATGGCTTTTATCTTTGTAATATACCTCTAAGACTTAGTGGAGTGGATACCCATAGGTGTGTGCTGGGTGAGGCCAGTGAGTTCCAGTCACTGTTTGAGGGTTGAAGCAAGAGTCCAAGGTGACACCCAAGTCTGTGGTGGTAAATCTCCTCTACTGTCAGTGTGGTGGCGGCTGGGGTATGACTGGGCTAGCTGGCATTATCACAGCCTCATCCCCTCTCTGCCAAGGTGCACCAACTGCACAGAGTAAGCCCAGGTGGCCACACACCCTACCCACTCAGGCACACAAACCACACAAAGGATCTGAGCGATCCTCAGTGTGAGCACGGAGCCCTCTGCAATGACCCATCCCAGGTGCTCAGGGAACTCTGAGCCTCTGAAACCAGACACAGTGATTGCCCAAAGACCCAGCCACACCCCACACCTCATCGTACACTCAGAGCATGCAGGGCTCCTATGATCACAGTTAGTAGGGGATCTACTCTCAGCTCCACAACCCTCTTCCCCACCATGAAGAAAGCTACAGTATTCCCAGAGCCAGCTGCCCACCCAGCAGAAGTTGGCTGGTGCTCTGCCTTGATGAGTCTGGGATCCTTGATAGAATAATGGAAGGGAGTGCCTCACAGGCCTAAGTGGGCACCCTACCCCTGCCACCAACCCTCCACAAAGTCTCAAAGCCAGTGGGGCCCATGGACTTATCCCTTTGATACGATCCCCCAGTCACACAGCCCATAGCAGCCTCTACTCACTTCCTCCCTACTGGGTGCCCTTGTGGGGAGATGGGAAGAAAGCACTGTCTCTCCTTTCACAGGGTTAGGTGGGCATCCTGTCTCCAGCTGGTGCTCTAGGCCAGACTCAAAGTCAGCAGGGTCTGTGAGGTTTTCACTCAGGCAATACCGCAGAGACATGGGCTGCTCCAGGTTCCTTTCACCCCACTCCAAGAGGACAGAATGTCACCAACTACAGGAGTCACCTGCTGTGTGATCATACTGTCCCCACTGCTCCACAGTATCTCTTATTTCTACAGAATTTCCACTACAAACCTGTCTCCAGCTGTCCCCTAGGAATGCAGTTCTTCCTCTTTTTCTTCTGTTATCTTCCCATGAACAAAACTGGCATACCTTTTCCCTATTCCACCATCTTGGATCTCCAAGGGTTTCCTTCTTCCACATTCTCACCAACACTTGCTATTTTTGTGATAACAGCCAATCTAACTGGAGTGAACTGACATCTCACTGCTGTTCTAATTTGCATTCCCCTGATGAGTAATGTTGAGTATTTTCCCATATGCCTGTTGTCCATCTTCCTTTAAGACATGTCTGTTTAGCACACTCAAAAGCCCATGAGAGCATTTCAGGCATGGAAAGCCAAGACACTGTGGCAAAAAAGGACTTACATGAAAGATCTCTGTGAGTGAGATCCCGGTGGAAAGAAGGGATCATCAAAGAAGGAAGCACCTTTCTCTGAACAGAGAACTTCCACTTTGATTATCGCCTGGTCTAAATAATGTCAGAGTTTGTGGACTCAAGAGGTTTCAATAGCCTTGGCAGCTCATGACAAGAGCCTCCACAAATAAGAGTGTCAAATGTTAAATCAACAACAGGAGTCTCTGCACTTTCTCCTCATGTAGGACCTCTATCCTTAGTGTTGTACTTTGAGAATTAATGGTAAAACTCCTCTACATAGTACTTTATACTTTGTGTGTCTGTGTGGGTGCAAACTGTTAAAATCTTTACTTAATATAGAGTTGGTAGTCTGTATATAAAGATAATTAAAAATGGATCTTAATGAAGAATGGGATGGGAGAGGGAGTAGGAGGTGGGATGGTTTGGGGGTGGAAGGGTGGGTAATAGGGGAAGAACCGCTATAATCCAAAAGTTGTACTTATGAAATTTATATTTATTAAATAAAAGTTTTCTATAAAAAACAAAAACAAACAAAAAAAGAAATGTCTGTTTATATGTGTTGATTTGAAGTTGGATTATTTGTTTTTAGTTTTTGTTGTTGTTATAGTAGTGTTTATTATTTTTGAATTCCTGATATATTCTGGTTATCAGTCCCTTATCAGATATATAGTTTACAAATATTTTCTCCTGTTTTGCAGATGCTGTCTATTCACTGTGAGAAAATTGTTAGTGATGGTATATATTTATTTAATGGTCAAACGATTACTCAAGGTTTCCAGTCTGTAAGTTTCAAAATCAAGAATCTCTCCATCTCATTATGTATTCAAATTTAATACCATATGGTTACTCACAGCACTGTGATCAGCTTTTCTCATTTGATTCATCTGTACTAATGTCCCATTTTTAACTCTTTACATAATTTTTTCTTCTGTTTTTCTTCATCATTTTGAGGTTTTTCAACATAATGTTCAAAGAATCATATTGGATGATTGCCTAGATTCATTTCTTTTAATTTAACTTAACAAAATCATTCAGGGCACTTTCAGTTTACGAAAAACAAAACAGTGGAAGGTTAAGTTTCCCCCTACATCTCCTTATCTATATGCACACATTTATCCCAGCTAGTATGCTACATTTCTTACAATTGATGAGGCAATATTGATACATTATCAGTAATTAAATTATAGGGGTGGATGTTGTGGTGCAACTGCTTAAGACGCCACCTGGGATGCCCACACTCCGTATATTCACATGCCTGGTTTACGTCCTAGCTTCTTGGCACTTCCAATGCAGCTTCCTCCTAATGCCCCTAGGAGACGCGGATGATGGCCCAAATGCATGGGTTCCTGACACCCAAGTTGGAGATGTGGATGGAGTTCCTGTCTGCTGACTTGAGCTTGACCTGACCTTGGCTGGTACAGGCATTTGGCAAGGGAGTGAGAGGATTGAAAATCAATCAATGTCTCCCCCCGCCTCTCTCACATTTTCTTTCCCTCCCTCCTTCTATCCTTCTCTCCGTCACTGTCTTTAAAATAAATAAATCTTAAAAAGGTAAAGTTCATGGTTTATATTAGAGTTCCCTTTTGTTATCAGATCACGCACATCTGAAAACTGCACGATGATATCAAACACCCATTAGAATATCGCACGGAGCAGTTTCACCACCCTAGAAATCCTGCCATCTATTTATCTCCAGCCACCTGTGAACTCCTGGTAAACACTGAATGTTCTACTCTCTCCACAGTGCCACTTTTTCCAGAAAGTAGTTGAAGTAATTCAGTATCTAGCCTTTCAGACTGGCTTCTTTCACTCCCAACAGACATTTAACTTTCTGCCACGTCTTCTCATAGTTCGATAATTTATTTCTCTTTGATGACTAATAGCATTTCACTGACATGTTATTCCATAATTTATATATTCACTTGTTGAAAACATCTTGGTTGCTTTCAGTTTTAGTAATTATGAATAAAGCTGTCATATGCATTTGTGTGTACCTTTAACATCACGGGCAGTTTTATTTTAACTGAAGAAAGACAGGTACCTCTTTAAAGACCTCTCTTTTATATAAAGAAAGGAAAAGAAGGAGCCAACTCAGAATCGTAAGGTGGGGCCTGATGACTTCCCATAGAAACTCTCACAGAATCGCCCTCATGTGATGAAAGGAATGAGTAAGAGCACTGTCCGAGCGAACAAGGCCTCTCTGGTGAGGCTCTCCCATGGTATTTAATCTACTTGAGCTGTGGGTACCCTTCTCAAAATAATTTCATGAGCAGTAGATGTTATTGTTCTTTGCTCCTTCAGAACGTCATCAAGCAAAATGTCTTGAGCATCACAGAAAACTGCTGCCACATTTGCTCTTGACTGGGTTTACTTGTGCCTGGAAAGAGCGTGTCCCACCTCTTGGTAGCCATTGCTTTGACAGTGCTTCACCTACAAGACCAGAATTAAACTGGCAACGCCATGCTTCATCTCCCATTACAAATCTTCCCCCAAAAACACTTCGGAGTTTTGATGTGACTTACTGGAAATTAACACTGCAAACTCTCCGCTTGTCTACAGCTGATATAGGTGCAACCAACTTGTCATCCCTTAAGCACAAAGTCTGCCCCACTTTAATTTTTCAGTTAGAATTTTGTGCTTTGAACTAAGATGTCGATGGTGCTATTGTTTTTGCTTCAGTCTTCCTCAGGTCGGGCACGGACAGGATGAGCATTCTCCCTACAAAGTGATATGATGGCGCTTCATCTCCAACACGATTCCTTCTTAAAATCAGTCACCTACTTGCAAACTGCTGCCCCCTTTAAGGTATTGGTCACAGAAACTTTTCAGAAAACATCAATGACTTCACCATTTTTCTACCCAAGTGTCACCATGAATTTGCTGTTTATACCTTACTTCTATTTTAAAGTGACTCATATTATTCCGCAGGGGCTCTGCTTCAGACTCAGGGTTGACTTTCCTTATGGCAGCTAATGAGATCTGTTCAGACATATTATAACAAGTCAGGATGAGTTTATTTTGGCGCAAAAAGTTTTTGGAATTTATGCAAAGTTTTTTCATAATGCACATTTTCCATGAACTTTTAAAAGATCCTTCATATCTTTTTCTCCATTTTCTCAAAAGACAACACTTAAACCTCATGACAATGATTCTCAAAGTTTTCTGCCCCAAAGAACAAACTAAACTCCTAAAAAATTTGCTGAAATCCGAAAAAGCTTTCACTACTGGGGTCAGTATTTTGATATTTGCCATATTTGGAAAGTAAACTGAAGAACACTATAAAACAGACTTCCCAACCACAAGACTGTACTGGACAACAGAGCAATACTTCCAACATGCATCCTGTAGCCTCTGGGAGACTCCACTGACATTCCTGAAAGAGTGAGAACGAAAAAATTTGAAAAAGACCAATACCATGGAAATGCTGGTCAGAAAATAGTCTGAGTCTCACAGACGTCCAGGAAGGAGTTTCAAGTTCCCACAGGAGTCACTGCACTGCTTGAGGTTTGCTGAAGGAACATAATGGTCTGTTACACTCTACTGCAAAGGGGGACGAAGTTTAGGTCAGAGTTGTTACTGTTGTCCATGAATCATACAAATCATGAAGCGTGGTTTTAAAAACTATTGCTCGGCTCATAAAAAGATGAAACCAATCCAACCATAGCAAGAAACAGGTGGCCACATTTTGATTATAACATTGTTTGTTGTCACTGTCTGTCCTGATTGTAAAGAATATAACACAAACCTCAAGGTTTTCTTTCCTAGGGCCTCTTGGGGGAAAACTTAAAAATAACTAGAATTTGAGTTCTCATTTTGACTTTATCAAGTAAAGATAGTAAGTGCCTAACACAGCCTCTGATATGTCCTAGGTGTTCAGTAAGTGTCTGTTCATTCATTTAGCTTTCCAAACCAAATTTAAGTTTTGAACGAAAGCTGCTTAAGAAGAGAAGTGTATACTGTTAAAAAGTATTGTAGTGAAAGTTCATTACTATGTAAGGTCATCAGTTTAGAAACAAAATGGAAAAATGTGGCCAGGAGAGATTCAATGTGACACTACATGGCTGACAAGGTTGACTGTTAATTAGGTCAATTATCTAACAGATAATAGGATTCCTTTTTGGCTAATATAATTTGGTCACTGAAACAATCGAAGTAGCTACTGCAAGACAAATGCTCAAAGATTTTAGAGAGCCAAATCTCCAGAGGCAACACAGTCCTTTTCTTAAGTGTTAAGTCTTAATGTCTTAAGTCTTTCCTGTTGGCTCAGGAGAAAATAAACCAGAAGATCTGAAATGCAAACATTGGCAGGAGATTAAAATAAGGTCCTCATATCTCATGTACCTCACTTTTAAACCACATACAAGCATATACTCTAAGAGAAAGTAAATTTTGTCAGTAAGTCATCTAAATTAAGAAAGCTCATGAGTAGGTTCCTATAACAGGAAACAGAGTACAGTAGGAAGTGAAGATGACCAAAGTAACTCCTAAAATGATTCACATGCTCCTGTCATGTTCCATTAAGGTAGCTGCTGTGACACATGCTTCATGATCATTCTAGGAAGTGGGAGGCCCAACTGAGATCTCACAATTGTAAGGAAAAGACATTTGAAATACGGTTTCAAATCAGTCATTATAAATGGAGAAGAACACAAAATTCTTAGAAACTAAAATAGCACACTAGAATAACAGCATTTTTCATTAGGTTTCACATGACATTTCAAGAAACGTCTATGTAATTCTCATAGTAAGTAAACAGTTGAGGCAAATCTCACCATCGTTAGCCTATAAACAGGAACCTGAATTCTCTGCAGGCGCAGGAGTAGGTGCAGAATCAGAGCCTGTCACCCATGCAGGTCTCTAACTTGGATATCACGAAGTCCCCCTTGATTTTCCATATTATTATGTTAACTCAGCCTCTAGGTCCTGCTGCTATTACAGGTTGAATAGACTTTATCTAAAATATCTGGGATCAGAAATGTATCAACTTTTGAAGTCTCTGCATATACAAATAAGATATCCTGAGGATGGGAATCCCAGTCTAAACATGAAATTTGTTTCCATTTATATACACCTTACACACATCGGCTGTTAGTAATTTCATCCGGTAGTTTTAGTGCACTGTCATGTGTGGTCACGTGTGGGACTTCCTACCTGTGCAGCCATACTGGCGATCAGCAAGTTTTGGATTTGGGAGCATTCCAGATTCAGGAGGCTCCACTGTATCTTATAAACACAAATCAGATCTTGCTGGTGGTCACTTGCATCATCTCAACATAGAGTGACTTCAGGCATTCAGAGTCTTCCAGACTCATCCCCTTCTAACCTGTGCTCCATAACACTACTGAAGCAATCTTTAAACTCTAAGCTAACCACTATGTGCTACTGCCTGCAATATTCGGGTGGAACTCAGGATTAGGTCTGAATTCCCAAGCACTGGCGCACAAGGTATTTTATAATCTGGCCACTCCCACCTAATTTTCTGCCCTTCCCCAAATGTGTTATGTCTTTTACTATTAACTCCTTCAAAAAAAAAAAAAAAAAAAAAAGCAGCAGCAGCAGACATGTGGTATTTTAGGTGCCTGATATATATGAATGAATAAAATAGAGATCCTGCCTTTGTAGACCTTGTACTCTTATAGGAAGAGGATAACAGATAAGTACATAGGTAGGTAAATGATTGATGGATAGGTAGATGGATGATAGATGGATAATGGATGAATAACACAGACAAACGGATGATTTATAGGTAAGTAGGTGACTGACTAATAGATGGACAGATGGACAGATGGATATCATAGGTAGATAAATAGATGATGATTAATAGGTGGGTAGATAGGTAGATTGATAAATGAATAGACACACTGATAAACTGACAGAATGTTAGGCAATGATAACTGCTATGGAGGCAATAAATCAGGATAGGGAAGAGAATCAGTACAAGATGGCATAATGTTTTACAATTTTAACTGGGTAGTCAGGCAGTGCCTCACAGAACCAGTAATACCTTAGCAAAAACTTGATTAAAAAAAAGGGGGGGGGATAGTAAAGTGTACATATGAGGAAAATATATCCTCGGGAGGAGGAACCACCAGCATCAAGAGCCTACAGTGGCAGTGTGCCTTTTTGGTGCTCAGAGAACACTGGGAAAGCAATGCGGCTACAGAGCGGGAGGCAAGTGGCAGATGGCTCAGGGAGATCAAGGGTTGACACGTCATGTGCACACGAAGAGGTTCTCATTCTGAGGGAAATGGGAGGTACTGAGGCCCAGCAGCCAAGCAGAAATGACTACTGCTGTGCCGACAAGGGACGACCCAGAGGCCTGGGGGAATCAGTGCATAACCACTAGCACATGCTGCACATCCTGGAGCCTGGCTGACTCCTCCCCCAGGCTCTGAGCTTCTGGGGGACTGAGTCCCAACCACCGGTCACTTCCTAGTAGCTCTCTCTCGGTTCCTAGTGGAGAGCACACCTGTAAAGACAGTCTCACGTGGCCTCTTCTGGAACAGCCCAGACCCCTTGGGTGCTGATGCTCAGAAGGACCTCCAGACATCTGTGCTGGGACATACAGGGAGCTGAGCTCCTCTGTGAGCACAGGGCTGAACCACAGGAGGGCCAAAGGTAGCCACTATCAGAGAAGCTTAGCTCTGGCCAACGGGGAAGGGCTGATGTCAGCAACTGAACAGGAAGTGACACCTAGTCAGAGGAAAACAGAGAGGGGAAGAAAAGAGACAGTGTGGAACAGTGGTTATATTGTGCTTAGAAGAGCCCATATGGCTGCAGCATCACCCATAAAAGCAGGGGAGAAGTCCAAGCTCTCATCTCATCTCCGAGTCTGGAGTTCTAGTTAGAAAAGCCACTAACTGCAGCATTTACACAAAACTGTTTCCCCACCTCATGACGTCACTAATGAGAAATGAACAGTGGCTAGCACAGGGTGGGAGGAGGCCTGGAGCAAGACTGGGCCCCAGCATTTCTCTGAGCTGTTGAAGTCTGTCTCCTGCAGCTGCCTCGGTTTCCCCCCTCAGCCTTCACTCTTCACGTGTGTTTCTCTCCATACATCTCTCCGCCCTTGAAGAGGAGAGGTACTTGGGTGACTTGGAAATGTTCTCGAGAGATCGCCATCTTCTGCTGTGCTATTCGCAGTGACTTTACAAAGAAATATGTGAGCTGATCACAACCCATCCCAGAAAACTGCTCCTGGCATACCTAGGAAGACGTGAAAGTCTACACCCCAGAGCCACACAGACAAACAGGTTTAATCAATCCTTCTTCAACACTGCAAAGAAAGATCTATAACACAGAAAACAGACTGCTACGGATACGTCTCCATCTGAATTTAAAAATACATTTAACACAGAAAGTCAGAGTTCAGTAATTGGCATAGATAACTTCTCATGTCATAAGAGGCCATGCTACAGAGCCAAAGTTATATCTATGACAAGTTACTCGTTGTGAGGGCATTAGCAATCACATAATCTCCCTCTCCCTGACCGTCAAAAAGTTCTCACCTATAGAAAAAATAAGAACGCTTAGTTTCTGTAGAAACTTAAGGTACTAATGACACCAAAGACGTGTGCATTTGTGTGTATACACAGATAAGATGCCAGCGTACCAGCCTTGAGACAAGGCAGTAAATGGAGACATTTCACAGCACACATATGGATACCCTCACTCTACCAATTAGTCCAGAGGGCTCTCTGAAACACCAAAACGAGTAAGGGCCCCTGATATGTGCGAGGTGACAGAATAACTCTGCAATAGCAGAGGCCACATATGGGGACAAAATTCCTCCTGCATCCCATCCTCACACCTTTGCACTTGGCCTCCTGAGAACTGCTGAGAAGGCAGGAGGAACGCTGGAGACACAGCAGTTGGCATTTTCCTAAGGCTCTCAAATCCGTTCTACTCTGTAGCAGGGACGCCTCAAAAGCTGCTACCCAGTTCAGGGAAGGCACACAGAGCAACTTAGGAAGTTGTGCTTGGTAGTCTCTCATGTAAGTCTCTGTTCATGGAAGATTCCTTAGACATGATTCTGTGCGACTCACAGGATCTTCCTTTACTGCTGCTACAAATCGGGTGAGTTACTTTATCTCTCTTAGCCTAGTTTCCTTTTCTGTTACATGTTAATATTTTTCTGTCACTATTGTTAATTATAAGAATAATTATATTAACTGCCACAAGGAACAATGTTAACATCAATAATATTAACAATATTGTTAATTATAACAACGGTATATAATAACTATACTGCTTACCATGAAAACTGAATGAGAATGCTTGTGAAAATTGCTTTGAAAAAATTAAGTGGCATGCAAATGTAATTCACCTCATTACCATCAGCTATCTACATGTGCCCTAACCAGGTATTACAGTAACAGCGGCAACAGCAACAAAACTTAGAGATAATTTTCTTTAGAAACAGGCAGTTAGGGAAGCAGAAAAAAGTAATTTTAATCTACATGTTAGGAAAAAGTCTCTCAAAAAATGTAATTAAAATATTAATTATACTGTAAGTTCTCTGTTGCAAAACAAATGAAAAAAATTTAAGCTGGCTAAGTCCAGGCAACCACTGCAGTAAAACAGAATTACCAAGCTAGCATTCTTTTAGATAGCATCATAAAAACAAAGGAAAAAATAAACACAGGACACACCCAAGTTTTAAGGGCTGTGTTTCTCCTTTGAAAATGTACTGAGCAACAGAAATCAATGAGGTTAAAAAAGAAAAAAAAAATACACATGGTGTTCATAAAAGATAAAACAAATTTAACAGAATCATCAAAAAAAAAAAACAAGAAAAATTTGGCTCCTGATTTTTAATTACTTAAATTATTATGAAATTCTGAATAATGGACAATTCTGTTGTTAAAAATATAAACGAGCTACTATTTACGACATGCTAATGTCTGCTCTAGAGAATAAATCTGTGTGCAAGACAGGATGTTGTCGTCGTGGGAAGCCCAAATAAACTGTGCTCCCGCCTCCTACAGCTGCCAGGAACACGCACCTGCTCTTTCAAAGTGACAGACCGACAACATCCCCAGTCTGACGTCCCCATCCGGCGCCTTACCTGAGCGATAGCGCTCATCTCGTGACCCTGAGGATCGTCGGCGGTGATAGCGAGAGGCGGAGGAAGGAGTGACGGGAGCCCGGCGCTCCTGAGGCAGAGCCTGGTCCAGCCCTGGATGGAGGGAAAACAGCCAGGTGAGAGAGATGCTTCACTCAGTCGCAGGAGTTAGTTGATTCTGTGCAGCAAACCCTTTGCTGGCATCAAGCCCTGGCTCGCTGCATTCCCAAATTAAAGCTGCAGCCTCCTGGGGACCTGGGCTGGGAGCAGGGTACCACAGCTGGTGACCAGCAGAGTGAGAAGCACCCAAGGCAGGGGCAGAAGGCTAGGGGCCGCCAGTCGTGGGAAGGGCATTTCTGCCTGCACACAGCAGCCTGCAGAAGTAGCAGCAGGTGCACCCTCACATCACAAATCTCTACATTAGAACACTGAAGCCAAAGACATAGAGACTAATTAGGATTCTGTTCATATAACAAATCTACAGGTGCTGCAAACTGCGGAGGACACTGAAAGGTACACTTATCATTTAAGTTTACCATAAACCGTACAGGATAAGTTTACAGTATAACTCAGGCAAACAACGTGTAGGATAAACTAACAGCCTTGTTTACTCCAAATCATCGACTCTCTGAAAACTTACTCTATTTGATGTTAACTATTTTAAATTTATTTGAATACGGCTTCAATCAGTTACCAGAAATGTTAATACAGGAAAATGATTTAGCGGGAACTGGGCCAAGTGCTCATGTAAATCTGCCAATCACAGTACCAATTATACTAAGATAACAGAGCAGCAGGAAAAGCAATCTATGTAGATCTAAGTACTACGGGAAAGATTTATTCATTGCAGTTCAAATGAAACTGCTGGACAATGACCATGAACCATTATACTTGTTGCTTATTCAGAAAAAGTAGAGTGATACCTGATTAACAATAAGCCAGATATAAGAATTTAAAGCTATCGAAACAACATTTAGTCCCTGGTTTTCAATGATGGGCTCCCAAGAGAGTTAACTATTGGTTCTTTGGCTTTAATATTCCTGTTATTCTGATGATTTCGGAACAACTTTGGATGCTGCACCCACATCGTTAGGCTCTGAGTTCTTCATGCAGCAAGCATATGGAAGTCACCAGGGAATGATGTAAAGATATCAAACCTCTTCCGGGTATTGTTTACCAATTGTCTTTAAAAATTACATTGTATACCAAACATACTCACACTTTATAAGTCAAAGGATAATATTAAATCTTCTGTGGGGGAGGCACTGAGGCACAGTGGTCAAGTCACTGCTTGGAATGTCTGCATGCTTTACTGGAGTGCCTTGTTCGAGTTCTAGCTACTCAGTATTTCTGACTCAGCTCCCTGCTGATGCACCTGGGAGGCACTGGATGAAGGCCCAGGTACTTGGGTCCCTGCTACCCACGTGGGAGACGTGGCTGGAGTTCCAGGTTACTGGCTTTGGCCTGGCCTCCCCAGGATGTTGCATTTGGGGAGTGATCTAGATGAAAGATGTCTCTCTTTCTCCCTTTCTCTATCCCTCTTTCAAATATAATTTTATTTTTAAAAAATCGTGTATGAACAATAGAAGAGGGGGCAGGCACTATGGTACAGTGGTTAAGCCACCACTCAGGAGGCCCACATCCCATTCCAGAGTTCAAGGGTTCAAATCCCACCTCCACTTCTGATAATACATGTCTTGGGATGCCAAAGGTGATGGCTCAAGTACTTGGATCCACCACCATCCATGTAGGGGACTCAGAATGAGTTCCAAACTCCTGGATTCAGTCCAGCCCAGTATCAGCTGTTGAGGGTATTTGGGGAGTAAGCCAGAAAATGGAAGCAAGAGTATGTATACTCCCTCTTTCATTCTCCTTGTACACACACACACACACACACACACACACACACATGCACACGTATTCTTGCAGCTCTGCCTTTCAAATAAATACAAATATAAAGAATAAGAAAGGAAAAATAGTTCTGACCTGGTATTTACACACCTACTTATGCAAATACACTTATAAGCCTACTTCTTGAGCTGTGCTTTTCAGACACCAGCAGTCATCACTATCCCTGCTATCAGGATAAGGTAGAGACTGGCTTCTGCAGACAGCAGTATGTTATGAATAGCCTTCTCTCTGATACTTTCTGATGATTCTGGAGTTAATATTTGGATTTTTTCATTTAGCTTGGTTTGCAATGTACTTATTGTTAAACCTTCCAAAATACTGCCACCACAACCAAAAAAATCTTTTCCCCACGTTTTTCGCTTCATGATCAAACACTGACAACTGGCAATAATGTTTTAGAACAATTCTAGTTTTCTTTCAAGTTCTAGGCATGCCCTGTCCTTCCCTAACCTTGGTCCCCAGAGCTGCTACATAATTGCCATGTAGGATTCTCTTCCTGTTGAGACTTCCTTTTGTTTTGTATTGCATTAGGTCACTTATTCCTCATGTTTACTACCTTTAAGAAGTGCCCTGGGGCTGGCATTGTAGCATGGTAGGCTAAGCCTCTACCTGTAGTAACAACATCCCATGTGCTCACTGGTTCGTGTCCTGGCTGCTCCTTTTCCCATCCAGCTCTCTGCTAAGGCACCTGGGAAGGCGGTAGAAGATGGCCCAAATGCTTGGGCCCCTCAACTCACGTGGGAGACCCATAGGAAGCTCCTGGCTTTGGATCCACCCAGCGCTGGCTACTGTGGCCACTTGAGGAGTGTTCCAGTGAACCAGCGGGTGGAAGACCTTTCTCTGTCTCTCCCTCGCTTTCTCTCTATCTCTGTAACTCTGCCTCTCAAATAGATATAGATAGATAGATAGACAGACAGACAGATAGATAAAACCTTTATTTTAAAAAAGGCCTTACATGGTTTCTAAGGGTACTTAGGATGAATAGAAAGCAATATTTGGAGGCCCTGCAGGACTGAAAATGTCTTTCTACCTAATAAGAATGGGTTGTTCACCTAGACTTCAAACTCTAGATGAAGTCATTTTTATTCATTGCCATTGTTTTCAATTATTGTTGAGAAGTTAAATGAAAATAAGTTTGATGCAGTAATCTTTCCGTAGTATCTGTTTCTTTTCTCCAGTGTCGGCAGGGACAATATCTTTTTCATTCCTGTTGAAGGAGCTGCAAGCCAATTTTTCCTTCCTGTGGCCGGGCACCACCACAGCTCCTCCCAGCGGGTCTCTTATCTGGGCTGCCCATTCGCCCAAGGATGAGATTCCCTGGCTCCTGCCTTGAGACCCACAGGGGCAAGTGCACCGCACGGGGGCTGGGCTGTTTCCACTCTCCACTGCGGTGCTCTGCTTTAGAGTCCCTGTTTCCGTGCTGCCTGGTGTCCCCCTAGCAGGAGCCCCTCTGACTTCATTTCTCTAGGGGATAAACCTGTCTGGGAGAAGGGTGGGAGATGTGGTCATCTGCTTCCTAGATGCCCTTTCTTTCAGTTCTGAGTAGGGTGGCATCCACGGCTTTCTTCAGTATGTTGACATACAGGTTTTCTCTACTTTTTACTAAGTAATGTAACACCAGTTCCTTTACTTAATGTATCCTAAACACTTGACAATATCACTCAAATTCTCTTATCCCGTGGATTTATACCTTATATTTAGGGACTTTTTAGAGCAGTTTGGGAAGAAGCCGAGATACATGTATGTTTTCACACTGCCAAGTTTCACTAGTCTTATTCTTTTTTTTTAAGATTTACTTATTTATTTGAAATGCAGAGCTACAGAGAAGTCTTCCATGTGCTGGTTCACTCCCCAAATAGCTGCAATGGCCGGAGCTGTGCTCAATCCAAAGCCAAGAGCCAGGAGCCACTTCCAGTTCTCCCATGTGAGTGCAGGAGCCCAAGGACATGGGCCATGTTCCACTGCTTTCCCAGGCCACTGCAGAGAGCTGGATTGGAAGTGGAGCAGCTGGGACTTGAACCAACACCCATATGGAATGTCAGCACTGCAGGTGCCAGCCCCGGGTTGATTTTTTTTCAATGCTTGGCTTTCAGTAACAGTTCTATTACCTATCTAGTTCATTCAAATAAGCTTCCTGGAATTACTTTCAACCTGAAACCTCCTTTTGATGCCCCCAGATGCTGCAGCATGCTGCTGCCTGCCGAGTCTGTCCTCGGTCTGTCCTCAAACGTCATGGATATTTACTCCCATAGGTAGAATGCACAGTTTACAACAGTAGCTTTTTTTTTTTTTTTTTTTGGACAGGCAGCGTGGACAGTGAGAGAGAGAGAGAAAGGTCTCCCTTTGCTGTTGGTTCACCCTCCAATGGCCGCCACAGTTGGTGTGCTGCTGCCGGCGCACTGCCAGGTGCTTCTCCTGGTCTCCCATGGGGTGCAGGGCACAAGCACTCGGGCCATCCTCCACTGCACTCCCGGGCCACAGCAGAGAGCTGGCCTGGAAGAGGGGCAACTGGGACAGAATCCGGCGCCCTGACCGGGACTAGAACCCGGTGTGCCGGCGCCGCAAGGCGGAGGATTAGCCTAGTGAGCCGCGGCGCCGGCCAACAGTAGCTTTTTTTTTTTTTTTTGACAGGCAGAGTGGACAGTGAGAGAGAGAGACAGACAGAAAGGTCTTCCTTTTTGCCGTTGGTTCACCCTCCAATGGCCGCCGCGGATGGCGCGCTGCGGCCGGCGCACCGCGCTCATCCGATGGCAGGAGCCAGGTGCCAGGTGCTTTTCCTGGTCTCCCCATGGGGTGCAGGGCCCAAGCACCTGGGCCATCCTCCACTGCACTCCCGGGCCACAGCAGAGGGCTGGCCTGGAAGAGGGGCAACTGGGACAGAATCCGGTGCCCCGACCGGGACTAGAACCCGGTGTGCCGGCGCCGCAAGGCGGAGGATTAGCCTGTTGAGCCACAGCTCTGGCCAACAGTAGCTTTTAACAAGTGAATAAAACTAGTCGAAAGGAAAACAGCTTCAACAGGTCACTAAGCGACAAGAAGGTAAAAGAAACTGGAATGTTGGCACATTTCCTTTGTCCATCTTCATCTGACCTCATTCTGAAGGAGCTCTGAGCTGGCTTCAAAGGCAGGACTTGACAATCAAAGCACATCAGATGGACAGGCAGCTCTGGGTTAGAATGTAACCGGTCATCCCTGAAGGACTCGGACTAACTGAGAGATCACTCTACTGGTCTATCACAACAGGAACTGACTAAATACTATGGCTGGCCGGGAGGGCAGTGGAGGATGGCCCAAGTCCTTGCATGGGAGACCAGGAGGAAGCACCTGGCTCCTGGCTTCAGGTCCGCACAGCACCAGTCGTGGTGGCCATTTGGGGAGTGAACCAATGGAAGGAAGACCTTTCTCTCTGTGTATCTCTCACTGTCTATATCTCTACCTGTCAAATAAAATTTAAAAAATACTATGGCCGGGACAGACGAATAATAAGTAATACACACCATTATACAGCTTCAGATTCACTATCGCTGACTGCTCCCATTCATAAATATGTCTAAACATTGAAAGCCCCTCCTACTAGAGCCCCAGGAAGACCAGAAGCCCCACAGTAGAAGTTACGGGAAGGTTAAGAGAGGCTCGTGTGCCCACTGGGAAGGAAGGAGTCCCAGCAGAGATAGGGTGACTGTCCCCAAGCACACGACACACAGGAGGACAAAAACGCTAATTCTTCTCAGACAAAAACATGACAAGGATCCAGCCTGAATCCTTTCTCCTACGAACATTTATCAGGCATTTATGTGCTGGACAAGTGCTAGGCACAAAATTGGTTCCAGGTTCAATGTGAAGTGAGAGGCAAAACAGCACCATGGAGAGATCTTGTGCTCCAGAACCAGAGACTCTGAGACTGAGTTCTGGCTCCAGATACTACCTGCGACCTCGGACAAGTTTCTTCACCTTTGTAAGGGTCCGTTTCCCTTTCTAGACAGAAATAACAACTGGTGCCTAACAGCACTGGTCTAAACACTTCATAGTTATTCCTTTGTTGACCATGATATAGGAAATATTATTTCCATCACAGTATTTTTATTAGCTTTAAAAAAAGATTTGGCTATTTATTTGAAAGGCAAAGTTAGAGAGAGGGAGAGAGAGCGAGAGAGAGAGAGAGAGAGAGAAAGATTGATTGATTTTCCATGCACTGGTTCACTACCCAATGGCTGCAATGGCTGAGTCTGGGTCAGGATGAAAATTAGGAGCCTGAAACTCCATCTGGGTCTCCTACGTGGGTGGAAGATGGCCCAAACACTGTTTTTGCAGGTGCATTATCAAGGAGCTGGATTGGAAGTGGAGCAGCTGGGACATGAACCGGTACCCATGTGGGATGCTGGCACTGCAGGTGGGAACTTTACCTGCTACGCCCCAGCACCGGCCCTTCCATCACATTAATGATGAGGGAACACAGGCACAGAAGTGGAATTTGAGCTCAGAAAGCCTGTGCCACCCTGGAGTGGTGTTTAAACATGCACTTGTCATTGCCTTTTCCTTTATGACAGACATTCCCGGACACCTGGCTCCAGAGCACACTGTACTCTGGGTGCCCCCCGCTGCCTTGCTCCCCAAACAGGATGTAAGGCCTGGAGCCATGTTTTGCTCAGCCACGTACTGCTGCTGCCTCTGGTGGTGTCCAGCACTTACATCCACAATCATTATTCATGACATGAAGAAAATTCGGCTTACACCTTGAAGATGTGATGAGGCATTTGTGCAATCCTGTTACAACAGTGTGTTATCTATTCACCAGCATTCTTAAAATATGGAAACCACTACTATTTTAGGTTGTTGGCCAGGAATGACACAACAACCAAACACTTTTGAGGTCATCTGACACAGGTTTACGTCAGATGGGATTCTTATTAAAGAGACACACATGTTAAGAGCAAGAGTGGCGGCTGGCGCCGAGGCTCACTTGGCTAATCCTCTGCCTGAGGCACCGGCACACCAGGTTCTAGTCCTGGTTGGGGCACCAGATTCTGTCCCGGTTGCTCCTCTTCCAGTCCAGCTCTCTGCTGTGGCCCGGGAAGACAGTGGAGGATGGCCCGAGGGCTTGGGCCCTGCACCCGTATGGGAGACCAGGAGGAAGCACCTGGCTCCTGGCTTTGGATAGGTGCAGTGCCAGCCGTGGTGGTCATTTGGGGGGTGAACCAACGGAAGGAAGACCTTTCTCTCTGTCTCTCTCTCTCTCTCTCTCACTGTCTAACTCTGCCTATCCAAAAAACAGCAAGAGTGGCAACACAGTCCCCAGCCCACAGAGAGGCTCAGGAGATCTTTCTCAATCAATGGGCCATTTTTTTTTCAAGGCTCATAGGGAAGACAGACGACTTCAATGTAAATGCGATGATGCCAGTGAGATTTTTATTTTCTTCAGAATTACAATGGGACCACAAATCCAATTCCCAAAAAGATATGCAGGGAATCCCAGGTGCACAAGCAAGTCAGCACAGAAAGTGAGAAGGCACAGTGCCCAGCCCCTGCACTGAGCTCACTTCCCTCCATGACTGCCTAGGTCCCGCACACAGCGTCAAATGCGCCATGTCTCGAAACTCGCAAACCGCATCACTCCTCTCCTCCTCTGCCCTACTGTCTGCCCTGAGGCTTAATAAACTAACGTGGCTCCTCCTCGTGGTCACCATGTCATCTGCAGCTGGGATGCTACGCCTTCCACTGCCTCCACTCCGTGCCTACGGTTGTTCTTCCTACTTGCTCCAAGCGAGCCTTGCCGAATTTTATTCCTTTGCCTGTGAATTGCAGAGCAAAGCCTTGCACTCCTCCATCTGAACTGAAGACCCCTCAACCCCCCGCTTCCTTTCCAGCTCTATCTTCCACTTGTGTTTGCACATCCAACTCAACTGGAAAGATCCCAGAGCCCCTCATTTTTGCCCCTCCCACCATTATTCTCCCATCTTCAGGTGCTCTTCCTCCATCCAGAGGTGAAAATCTGCTTATGTCCAAGGGAAAGGAAACAGAAAAATGAGGCTTTCTTATCAGAAATTGTCTACTTTCAGCAGAATTAAGAAAGAACTCCCCAGAGCAAATGTCTAATAATATAGTTTCATCGTCTCAACAATTCACCAATTTCAGATGAAGTAGAGCAGTTTATTAATGCTCAGAGGTGTAACAGCACTAGGCAGCACACTAACCTTCCTGTTAACTGTAAGACTTAGGCACAGGAGGGCCACCCACCCACCGCTAACACAATGAAGCACGCACTACAGGTCAGAAAAGGGCAGGACAGACAACATTGCATTATTCAGGGTATTAAGTGTACTTTAAAACAATTAAGATTTCTGGGGGCCACCTTTTTGGCATAGCAGGTAAGACTGCTGCTTGCAACACTGGCACCCCGTGTGGGTGCTGGTTCTTGTCCCGACTGCTCCACTTCTGATGTAGCTCCTTGCTAGGGGCCTGGCAAAAGCAACAGAAGATGGCCAAGTGTTTGGGTCCCTGCCACCCAGGTGGGAGACATGGCGGAAGCTCCTGGCTCCTTGCTTTGGTGATCTGGGGAGTGAAAAGTGAACCAGCAGATGGAAGGTATCTCTCTTTCTCAAAAAATCAATCAATAAATAAATGTTTAAAGAAATTGGGGTAGGTGCTATAGCGCAGTGGGTTAACGCCCTAGCCTGAAGCGCCGACATTCCATATGGGCGCCGGTTCAAGTCCTGGCTGCTCCACTTCCCCTCTAGCTCTCTGCTATGACCTGGGAAAGCAGTAGAAGATGGCCCAAGTCATTGGGCCCCTGAACCCGCATGGGAGACCCAGAAGAAGCTTCTGGCTCCTGGCTTCAGATCGGCACAGCTCCAGCCATTGTGGCCATCTGGGGAGTGAGCAAGTGGATGGAAGACCTCTCTCTCTCTCTCTCTCTCTCTCTCTCTCTCTCTCTCTCTCTCTTTCTGCCTCTCCTCTCTCTGTGTAACTCCGACTTTCAAATAAATAAATAAATCTTTAAAAAAAAGAAGAAATTAAGATTTCTAAATTCAAATAGGAAGAGAAATACACTGAAATTTTTGGTTTGCAAGATTTGAGAATTTTTAAAAGAAAACATGAAGGATATGTGGATGAAAACATTCTATAAAAGTACAAACTTAAAAAAAATTAAATAATTAGCGATAAATGTAACCAAAGATGTGAAACATTTCTACCATGAAAATTATAAAACACTGATGAAAGAAATCATTAATGACACACAAAAAAATGGAAAGATGTTCTCTGTTCATTCACTGGAAAAATATCATCAAAATGCCCACACTACCTAAAGCAATCCACAGGTTTGAAGCAATTACTATCAAAATACCAATGAGATTCTGTACATAATTTAAAGAATCCTGAAAGTCATATGAAACCACAAAAGACCCAGGAGAGCCAAAGTAATCCTAAGAGGAGGAAAAAAGCCAGGGGCATCACAATACTGGACTTCAAAGCTCTAGTAATTAAAACCATATGGGACTGACATTAAAGCTCACATACAGATCAATGGAACAGAATAGCCAGCCCGCAGATTAATCCACGCGCATACAGATAATTGATTGTCGGCAAAGGGGCCAAGAAGACACTGGAGACAGTCTTTCCAGTAAGTGGTGTTGACAAAAGTGGATACACATATGTGGAAGAATGAAAGTGCATCCCTACCCCTCACCATATACAAAAATCAACTCAAGAGGATCAAAGGCCATAATGCAAGACCTGACTCTATGGAATTACTAGAAGAAAACATAGGGGAAAAACTTCAAGACATTGGTCTAGGCAATGAGTTTTTGAGTAAGACCCCAAAAGCACAATCAAACAAAAATAAAACTACACAAATAGGATTGCAACAAATGAAAAGTTTCTGTACAGCAAAGGAAACAATAAATACAGTGAAGAGATATGCACAGAGTAGGAAAAAACATTTGCAAGCTACTTACCCAACACAGGACTGATATTCAGAATATATCAGGAACGAAAAAAAACTCAACATCAATAAACCAACCACCTCAGTTAAGAAACAGGCAAATGATATGAAAAGGTAGCTTTCAAAAGAAGAAATATAAACAGCCAAAAATATTATCTAAAAATGCTCAATATCACTAGTTACCAGGGAAATGCAAATCAAAACTGCAATGAATTATTATTTCACTGCTGTTAGAACAGCTATTCTCAAAAGACAGGAAGTAAATATTGGCAAGGATGTGGAGAAAAGAGGACTGTCATACACTGCTGGTGAGAACAAAAATCAGTACAACCACTGTGGAAAACAGTAGAGATTTCTTACAAAGCTACACATACAACTGTCATAACCCAGCAATTTCACTGTGGGTATGTAAGCAAAAGACAAAATTACCGCATCTAAGAGACACCTGCTCCACCATGTTTATAGCAGCACTGTTTCCAATACTTAAGATATGGAAGCAACCAAGTATCTATCACTGGATGAATGGATAAAGAAAATGTGGTATATATACACAATGGAATACTATTCAAATCAAATTCTGTCACTTGCAGCAAAATGGATAGAACCAGAGGACACCATGTTAAATCAAACAAGCCAGACACAGAAAGATAAATAGCACATGTTGTCCTTTATATGTGAAAGTTTTAACTAAAAAAGGGAAAGAAAAAAGTCTCTCAATGAACACAGAATGATGATTATTAGAGACTGTGAGGGGTAGAAGGAGACAAAGGGAGTTTGGATATCGGGTACCAATCAAAGTCTGAAGAAGTAAGTTCCTAGTGTTCCACAACACAGTACCTTCCCCACACCTCCAATCATAAAGTCAAGTCAAAGAAGGGAAAATGCTGACTGCCCTGCTATGATTGCCATACACCATATTCATGTATTGAATATCAGAGTGAAGCCATAAATAGGTACAATTATTGCTAATTTAAAAAAACAACAGAAAAGTACATGGAATTTAAGATGAGTAGACTTTCAATCAAACTCACATCATATTCTAATTATGTAACCTGGGCAAACTGTATTGCCTTCAAGCCTCAATTTCCATAAACACTGAGGGGCGGGGACACTCATAGTAACTCCAGTGTCTTCTGGCCTGTTCCCTTGCTCCTAAGAACAAGTGTACAATGTGCTTGGAACTTAGGATCCTGTGGCAGCTCAACCACGTGGCTAACACTTACTACCTGATCCAGACACTTCGTTTAATTTCTGGGGATTTTCCCCCCATATTTAAGTACCTCCAAAAGCAGATTCTGAATGCTGTCCCAATATTTTATAGTGTCTAATTATACTACCTTATTCATATACTGGCACTTATTTCAAAAATAAACACAATCAAGAACTTTGCCAGAAATTAAACAGTACTGTTGAATGTACAGGAAAAAAAAATCACATTCGCTTTTTACTGACTCAATGAGAACACCACAAAATAGAGTAAAAACAAATCATAAGCACTTTAGCATCTACTCCAACCAAATGAACTCAATTCTTTCATTATTGTCATTGATCTCATCTTTTGGTGACATGTATTATAAATCACTATAAATTTGCTAATAATTTTCCTATAGTAGTATTTTAATTCAGTTAAAAACTCACGGATTATAAACTGGACAATGTAAAACCATCTGGAACTTGAGTGAGTCTGACATTTACATCTGAATCCACTGTCCTCACTGTTGGTTTAGACCCACTGGATAAGGTGCCAAGTTCATCATTAGGGCTGGAACTCCACATTTCTATGTTTTTTTCTTGTACCTCACAGATTTTTCACAGAAATATCTATGAGCCAGCTCTGAAATAGACACCATCCTCCCTAGCAGGTCTTCACACCCAGCCCTGCTCACACTCCAGAAACATCACAGAGAAGTGGATTCAGTTCTGTTCCTTCTTACCAACTGACATATGGGATGAGGAACCTGTCGTTAAATGCCACTAAAAATAGAAGGAAGTTCACCTGATCAAACCAACAGATGTAGGGGACAGAAGACTATGTATTAGATAATTAAGAGCAGATGAGCATGCGTGGTTTATCTGGGAGATGAGTAATGCACCCTTTGTTGATGGACGTTCACTTCCTCTAGAAATTCAATCTGGAAAGGATGTATTCTCAGCCACGAATAGGCAATACCAACCTAAGTACTTGTATTTCTCTTTGGAAATGTGACCTTACATCTTAATCAAACTGGTGTATCTGCTACTGCAGAAGTACGTAGCTGTTAATATGAAAACTCAGAACAGATTGACAACAGTCACATACACAGGCCAGTGCCTGTGAGCTTTATTTTCTAAAGAGAATGGGGGCAAAATGCCATTTGATCCACTTTTAAAAACAAAATTTCCTTTATAATTCGAGATGCAGAGAGATACGCAGACAGACAGCAAGCTCCCAGACCCTGGCTCACTTTTCCAAACCCCGCAGGAGCCAGGAGCTGAAGAAGCTGGAGCTGGAAGCTCAATCCAAGTCTCTCACAGGGTTGGCAGGGACCCAGCTACTCGATCTATCACCACTGTCTCCCAGGGTGTGCATTCGCATGAAACTGGACTCAGGAGTTAGAGACAAGAATCAAACACAGGTGCCCCAATGTGGATCATGGGTTTCCAAACCAGCATCTTCATTGGTTTGGTCCAACACCTACCTGCCCCTGACTCAAGTCTGTATCTTTTAAAACAAGAACGTTTTACAACATGCAAACATCACAAACGCTTAGCTCTACCAGCTGTGGGCAGTATTCTCCTTCACAATCATCCAATCTTAGCGGGACAATCTGCAAGCATGTTTCAGGTGAACATGAAGTGGCCAAAGCGAGTCACTTCAAGTAATGGAATTCAGGCCAGAACAGCTCGTTTTCGGTTATAGCATCAGACACTAGAATTCTCAAGCTGAGTTCTAGAATAATACTAAGATTCGGCTGATGGGAACACACTGAGATTAAAAATCATGTTATCCTTTGACACTTCGTATCAGTTGTCATTTAAATTTATCCATGTCAGCGGTAAAAATGAGCCCATGGGCACAGAGAGGAGATACATGAAGCAACATTAGTTTTGTTTGCATAAAACAGAATGAAACTGCTGCACTGTTGCCTGGCATTTACCTTCAGTGGGACTCATTCTCTGATTGTTCTACTCTTGGTACAGTCTTGCTGCTCATATCCTACATGATGTAGGCCCAGTGAGTAGGAGACTGGAGGTGGTAACTCAGGGCTCAGGATAAGTGAGCCACTGCCCCATTTTGCCACCTTGAACTTGTGCAAATTACCTAACCAGGCTGCCACCCACCTGCCTGTCAGGAACACAAGTAGACACAGTGCCTCCCTGTCGACCGATGCACCCATTCAGCAAATATCTGTTGAATGCCCTCTGGCTGTGTGTGGGAGACTAGGGTTCCTCAGACAGCTCGCAGCCTACCACAATGGGGGTGGAAGTGGAACACGGAATAATCACTGACAGCCATCCAGCCACAACTGTGCCATGAAGGGTGGAACCTGGGCCTCTCTGGAGGGATCAGAGGAGAAAAATCTCAAGGAAGTGGCATTTGGCCTGAGCTTTCAACAATACCTAGGTGCAAGGCAAGGAACACAGCACCTGTGCCATTCCTAACACGGAAGACAGCGGGAACTTGTCGGGGAACTCAGCTGCACGAAAAGCTGTAAGGGAGAGGGGCACCTGCAGTCTCCAATGGCAACAGGTGTGAGCTGTCTCAGGAGCCAGGAGCAGTCTCTGAGGGAAGCTGTCCATGTGGGCGCCAGGGAGCAGTAGGTCGAGAAGACAGGGAGAGCTGACAATTGGCTCTTACTGGCCAAATTCACCGAGATCGCAGCCACAGCCAGTTTTTTATAACTTGTCACTGAGCAGAAAGCTGCCTGGCAGTGGAAGACAAAGCAGGCTGAGCTTGGAGGAGAATACTGCATCTACATTAGTCGCTCAGGGCTGTGATGCATTTCAGGGACGATCATCTACAACGCTGTATGCAGCTAATACACATGCTCTGAGAAAGGAGGACTATATTTGGGCAAGGAGAGCTTTGCTATTTATGGTTAACAGTGAAATTTTACTACTTTCCATTGCCATGGCCTGTGACATAGGAGCAGTGGAGACACATTATCGAGGCTGACACTATGTTATTAAGATATCCCTGAAGGGAGTGGAGCTAGATAGTAGATTTTATGTTCTATTTTTTACAAGCTTAATGGGGCTAGTGATTAATGAAGGAAGACTTTTGAATGAAATACTACATAGACCCTCCAAAAAGAAAAATAAAAAAACTGCAAGAGGGCAAGCAGCCAATGCATAAGTTCCCCAAAGTAATATTTTCTCTTTTAAAATGATTTTCAACATATTCCTTCTGAACCCTCTCTTCATGAAATATGCACTTTTCCTTAGTTCCTGATAGCTCTTGCATAGCCCTCCTCATCTAATTTAGTGAAGTGTGTTAGTCCATCTTCTGTTGTTACAACAAAATACTTGAGGCTAGGTATGTCTAAAGGAAAGAAAAGGCTTCCATAGCCTGGGCAGCTCATGACAAGAGCCTCGGGTGATCCCTGACGTCATAAATAAGAGTGTCACTTGTTAAATCAACAGCACTGTGCACTTGCTCCCCATGTAGGATCTCTGTCCTTAATGAGTTGTACTAAGAGAATTAACGGCAAAGCTAGTCTTCAAACAGTACTTAATACTTTGTGTATCTGTGTGGGTGCAAACTGTTGAAATCTTTACTTAGTATAGAGCTGATCTTCTGTATATAAAGATAATTAAAAATGAATCTTAATTAAGAATGGGATGGGAGAGGGAGTAGGAGGTGGGACAGGAGTGGGGGTGGGAGGGCAGGTATGGGGGGAAGAACTGCTGTATTTCAAAAGCTGTACCTATGAAATTTATATTTATTAAATAAAAGCTTTCAAAAAAAGAAAGAAAAAGAAAAAGAAAAGAGCTCAGAATTCTGATACACCTGCACAGCTCTGGTGGGGCCCCCATGGCTGCAAACCATGGGGAACTGAGTATGGGAAGAGCACGTGAGGAGGAGAGACCAGGGAGACAGAGGGCAAGGAGGGGCCACCCTTGTTCCTTATTGTTTTAAACAATAAAGACATAGTCTTTAGTTTAGTTTAAGAATTTAAGAGTGTGTGTGTGAGAGAGAGAGAGAGAGAGAGAGAGAGAGAGAGAGAAAGCTCCACCCACTGGGTCGCTTCCCAAAAGTCTGCTACAACTGGGGCTGGATCAGACCACTGCTGGAAGCTAGACACTTGATTCAGGTCTCCCATGTAGGCCGCAGAAACTCAGCTACTTGAACCATACCCTGCTACCTCTCAAGCTGTGCAATGGCAGGAAGCTGCCTCCAACCCAGGCACTGCAACATGGAATGCAGATGGCTCAAGGGATGGCTTTAACTGCTAGGCCAAACACCTGCCCGAGTGTTGTGCTTAAAAAAAAAAAAAAAAAACACAGATAGAGTTAGACAGTGAGAGAGAGAGACAGAGAGAAATGTCTTCCTTCCGATGGTTCACCCCCCTAACTGGCCACTACAGCCAGAACTAACTACACTGATCTGAAGCCAGGAGCCAGGTGCTTCTTCCTGGTCTCCCATGCAGGTGCAGGTGCCCAAGCACTTGTACCATCCTCCACTGCTTTCCCAGGCCACAGCAGAGAGCTGAACTGGAAGAGGAGCAACTGGGACTAGAACCCGGCGCCCATATGGGATGCTGGCACCGCAGCACTCGCTCAAGACAATTGTATGCTCCTTTGGCATCTGAGTCACTACCAGTCACTCTGTAACAGCATTTACTCCCAGAGCTACTGTGAAAAGCCAGCAGATGACACTGTCCTGATTGTTTCCACCCCTGGGAAGGGCCTCTGCGTGGCGGCTCAAGCCTGAGCTATCAGCTTTTGCAAAATGCCATTCTAATTTATACTCAGGTATCCCCCAACACCTTAGAAATACTTTTATAATACTTTCCTACAGAAATTTTAATATTTTCTATGGTATATAAAAATAATGTCAAAAAGCCAAGTTCATCAAAACACAAACCCCTTACTGGAAACTGTAGGTTTACATGGGGATGATTAAAATAGAAAAACAATATATTTTTCACACAGACCTCATGTTTACCAAATCAGGCCAGTAAAGAAAAATCTCTGTATTAGAAATATGTGGGGGCCAATACTGTGGCACAGTAGGTTAATCCCATACGGGCGCCGGTTCGATTCCCAGCTGCTCCTCTTCTGATCCAGCTCTCTGCTATGCCCTGAGAAAGCAGTGGCAGATGGCCCAAGTGCTTGAGCTCTTACCTGCAAGAAGCTCCTGGCTCCTGGCTTTGGATCAGCCCAGCTACGGCTGTCGCTGCCATTTGGGAAGTAAACCAGTGGACAGAAGACCTTTCTCTCTGGTTCTGCCTCTCACTGTCTGTAACTCTATCTCTCAAAAAAATCTAAAAATCTTTTTTAAAAAAAGAAAGAGACATGTGTTTTCCAGAGAATAAATTTGCCGTTAATGAATACAATGGCAAGTTCTCAGAAATAAAGATCAGAGCTGACATTGTGGTGGACAGACTTAGGCCAAAACTTGTGATGCTGGCATCCCATATCGAAATGCTTCTCAAGTCCCGGCTGCTCCACTTCCAATCCTGCTTCCTGCTAATGTGCTAGGGAAGGCAGTGGAGGATGGCCCAAGTGTCTGGGCCCTTACCATACATTCACGTGGCAGAGCAGGATAGAGTTCCTGGATCCTGGCCTAGACCTGGGGAGCAAAGCAGCAGATGGAAGATTTCTGTCTCTCTCAATTTGCCTTTCAAATAAGTAACTATTTTAAAGAGTTACTTATTTATTTGAAAGGTAGAGGCCGGTGCCGTGGCTCACTAGGCTAATCCTCTGCCTGTGGCACCGGCACTCCGGGTTCTAGTCCCGGTCAGGGCACCGGATTCTGTGCCGGTTGTTCCTCTTCCAGTCCAGCTCACAGCTCCTTCTGGGTCTCCCACGCGGGTGCAGGGGCCCAAGGACTTGGGCCATCTTCCACTGCTTTTCCAGGCCATAGCAGAGAGCTGGATCAGAAGTGGAGCAGCAGCCAGGTCCTGAACCGGTGCCCATATGGGACACGGGCACTGCAGGCGGCGGCTTTAACCACTATGCCATAGTGCCGGCCTCCAAATAAGTAAGTGCACTGGCCGTGGAATATGCAGTCCTGACCTGATACCATGCAGAACTGGACTGTGGGTTCTTCTTTCGGGGGACAGCAGGGGAGGAGGTGTATCCCAGAGCTCAGGGGACCTACATTCCCAGGAAGGCAGGTTCTGCTCCTGTGACTTCTGTGACCAGAAACTCTGAGATGGACCTCAGAGCACACATCCGCCTCTGTCGCGGGCTCCTCAGCCCTCCATCCTTTCCTGGCAAGGCATTGACAGCCACGGGGCAGCTCACCGGCCGGACAGATGCTGGGAGAAGCTTCTGAGACCACGCCTCCCACACCTCCTTGGGAGACTCCAGCGGCCAGTGGCCACACTGAATCTGTTTCTTGGTTACTGTTTCCAGTTATCTCCCTGAACGGGAACCTAAGGACACAATGTACAAACCATCATTTTCTTGTTCTATGAAAATCTTTGCTGCCTCCCGAACGCCTCGCATGTGAACCGCTGCTCAGCTGTGTGATCCTGATCTTTCGAGGAGGAGCATCGCCTGAGAACACACTCTGGGATTAACTGGCTTGATTTTTTCTACCCCAGAACCCTGTGCTTTTGCCCTTTGGACCGGGATCATCCTAGACCTCCGAGTCACCACGGTCTTTAGCAGACCTCAGGGGGTCAAGACGCAGCCAATTCCTTCTTTGCCTGGATCTTGGGCTATGAGACACCAGTTCGCAGCAGACCAACCATTGTAAGAGCAAGTTTCCTGAGCTGCCACGCATGCGTCCTCCTACTGCGTCTTATAAGCAGTGCTCCAACAAGCCACAGGGTTGTGAAAGCAAGAGCATTCGGTTTTAGCAAAAGCAACGCACAGCGAGCTGGGCCCCGAGTCACCGAGGTCTGGGGTTCGGGAGCGCCTGGACAAGGGTCCCCTGTAGGTCCCCCGGGGCCTCGCCCCACCTCTACGCAGACTGGCGGGGAGGTGGGTGGCCCGTCTTCCGAGGTTTGCTCGCTCGCTCGCTCTTCTCCAAAGCAGCGCTCACCGAAACGAAAGTAAAACAGAGGCCGGTTCCCCGCGGCGCTGGCCGCCCGCTCCCTGGCCGCAGCGTCTCGGATGTCGCACACGCCGACGTGGGCAGCGCGGAACGTTCTCCTCGGCGCTCCTTCGCCGTGCTGCAGTCTACAGCGAACCACGGCAGCTCCATTCGCTGCTGTAACAAGTTGAAAAAAAACTAATTAATTCAGACTTTAGTTTTTTTTAAATTTGTTACAGCGCTGAGCAGAGCTGCCGACCCCATGCAGAACAGCACACAGACCACCAAGGGGACCACCGACGGCCCCCAGAGCCAGCGCCGACCCCCGAGGAGCTGCTTCTGTTTCACTTTGGTTAAGGCACGACCGCTGTGACTCCGACAACGGCAGGGGCCTATGTCAGCCCTCCTGCAGGATGCAGAATTCACCTGCAGGCAGGCATGCATGGAGGGCCGGGGCCCGAGGACGGCCCAGGGGAAGGAGAAGCAAAGGCGGGCCACCGTGTAAGCACCGCCCGCGACACGCGCTCCATCCGCCTGGGAGCTTCCCGCCAAGCCATTTCCATTCTCTTCCTTTTCATCCATCCGGCCTTTGGGCTAAGTCAGGCCTGCACACCCACGGCCCCCGTTACGGCAACTTTCTGCAGAACCAAGCGAGGAAAAAAACCACACACAAAAGGCAGTCCGAAAACACCGAAACAAAACCACAGCTAGAGAAGAAACTCAAGGCACACGCTGCGTTTCCTGGCGCAATGAGCTCCACTGGCTAACAGAACACAGCTGGAGGCCTCAGAACCACAGGGAGGAACCGGAGGACAGAACTGTGGTCCACACAGGTGTGGACGCTGCAGACTGAAACCTTGTAAAACTCTGTTTCTGCAGTGAAAACTGTGGAGTTCAGTTCTAGCTTTCAAAACTTGGATTGCCACTCTGTTCTTGAGGAGAAAAAAAAAAAACAACTTGCATTAGCTTTGAGCCATTCCTCAAGCCTAGAGGATTTTCAAGGTCATCCTTTGAACTGAACTGAGCAGACACTGGAACTGAGCTGTTGGAACTCCAGTGTGACCACCCTTTTCTTTTTCCTTAAATTTACAGATTCCAGCTCACGTGCAAAGAGATTCTACAGATAGGCCCTTTTAAAACTGCTGCAAGGAAGTAGGCTTCAAACTTTTTTTGAGAGTTAATAACGCAGGTTTCACCACATCTCCAAACACAACCGATCTTTATGACTTCAGAATCCCAGGCAGGAAATCATTCTAGTTTTCTCAATGTTTCGATCTGGTACTCCAGGACATGCACAAAAACACTGCATTAATTTAAACCATAATCAATAGCAGTAATTAGCTCAGTAAACCAAAAACTTGTTTAAATAACAAATGTTCTGATATTTTGCAGCCATAACATTTCAAAGGAATTGATCTACTGCTGATCTCTATGACATTTATTAGGCACACTTATAAAACCTCTGATGTGCCTTCGGTATTCACAAAATATGTGTGTGATCATACAAAAGGAATTAGATGTGTGGAGCATACACATTCAAGGAGATAGAGTTGATGCCAATTCAAGATTAAGAAAGGCGGTGCCCTCGGTTGATTCTCTTGCATGGCACAGTTAACTTAAAGCTACATGAATTATGCTACTCATCACGGTTTACATACTCGGAGGCTGGGGAAGGTAGGCTCCAATTAATTTTGACCTCTTCTTTTCATATCCTTTCTGTGTGATATCACCTGCAAGAGAAAGAAAAAAAAAAGCAACTAAGAATGGTTTGAATGTACAGAATTGCTCATTCAATGGAGTCTAGGACATCCAGTTATAACTGTCTCAGAATTCAAAAAGAAAACATTATACACTGTTCACCTTTACTTCTCCCCCTCCCTTCAAGCAAAGAAACCACACAGCACAGCACTTGAGTTACTTAAAACTCATTTGCTCATCGCAAGCTCATCACTGGGCCCTCCTTGCTTGGTATCAGCCCTGACCTGATACAGAGTTACATGCCTGGGCTGGCGCCGTGGCTCACTTGACTAATCTTCCGCCTGAGGTGCCAGCATCCCATATGGGCGCCAGGTTCTGGTCCCAGCTGCTCCTCTTCCAGTCCAGCTCTCTGCTGTGGCCCAGGAGGGCAGTGGAGGATGGCCCTGCATGGGAGACCAGGAGGAAGCACCTGGCTCCTGGCTTTGGATCGGCGCAGTTCCGACCATAGTGGCCATTTGCGGGGGGGGGGGGGGGGGAGTGAACCAACAGAAGGAAGACCTTTCTCTCTCTCTCTCTCTCTCTCTCTCTCTCACTGTCTAACTCTGCCTGTCCAAAAAAAAAAAAAGAATTACATTCCTGCCATCTTGTTCCCCTCTGCTGGTGCAGGCAGCCTTCCCAATCTATAAGGGCTCTTGTTAACTTCATCAGCAATGGAGTGTGCACCTGTCTGAGCTGGCCATAGCTGGTCAACACCATTACTGTTGGGCATGTTCTTCCATTAATGAGATTTTTTCTTTTTAAAGCAGACTTGTCACTCATAAGGGCTTTAAACTGCTGTGATATGTTTGAAAAAAATCAATGACCAGGACCAAAGAAATCATTCAACAAAACAAAAGAATACTGGGGGTGAGGGGAAGCCTCTTGAACTCCAGAACCTATGAGAAAGGTTCTTATCATTCCCACAAGAATTCAAATGTTAATGACCAAGATTCACATACAGAAGACAAGGGAGCTCAAAGCTATGTTTGCACTTTTTCCTATATGCTAAGCCACTACATGATGGGACAAAATAACCTTCATTAACAGGCAACAGCTTTCTCCAATTAGATGCACCCATGCACTCTGAATACTGATTTTGCCCTTGAATCTTTTTGGAATATGTTAAATTTATTTATTTATTTATTGCTAACATTCTGACCAAGCCATCATTTCTCAAGCAGCTAAACAATTCAAGTTTCATTTTATAAAATAAAACAGCACAAACAAATGAAAATTTACTGTGTTGCAAAAGCAAGCGGGTGGCCTTGCTGCTTGCAGTGACGGCAGCTCACCATGACAGGTGCCCCTCTGCATTTGAAGGCCCTGCATGAACTGACAAGTGCACTGTACTTACTCTCATCTGCCCCCCACAACAATGACGGGTCCGTCTGCAAACATGGAACCATAAACAGAAACACACAGTCTGTAGTCCATGACCAACTGATAAACATTTTCTTTCTTTCTTTCTTTTTTTTTTTTTTTGACAGGCAGAGTGGACACTGAGAGAGAGACAGAGAGAAAGGTCTTCCTTTGCCGTTGGTTTACCCTCCAATGGCTGCCGCGGTTGGCGCGCTGCGGCCGGCGCACCGCGCTGATCCGAAGGCAGGAGCCAGGTGCTTCTCCTGGTCTCCCATGTGGGTGCAGGGCCCAAGCACTTGGGCCATCCTCCACTGCACTCCCGGGCCACAGCAGAGAGCTGGCCTGGAAGAGGGGCAACCGGGACAGAATCCGGCACCCCGACCAGGACTAGAACCTGGTGTGCCGGCGCCGCAAGGTGGAGGATTAGCCTGTTGAGCCGCGGCGACAGCCGAACATTTTTTGATGCTCAATGTATGTTAGCTACTGTCCATCAAAGAAATCTTTTTAAATTTTAATTTATTTCTACAAATAGGAAGCCTCAGGCCAGCTACTATATTCGCGGTGCATTTTACTCAATGGTAGTGATTGTAGCTGCTAACCATTAAAACTGTTTTGTTACTTCCTAGAGATGCCACATTGAATCCCATTTTGAAAAGTACGTCCAAAATTTCAACAAAAACCTCCACATGTGCTGGGATTTTTGTTGTTGTTGTTGTTGTCACTGCTTTTGGGGAAAACAAGGGAATAAGTTGTTGCATTAGCTTGCTGCCCGTGAAGTCTAATTTCTCATTTTATCCCTTTCAGTTTCTCTCTGTAGACTACTACAATTGTGCCACCATAAAGAGAGAATATTTGGCTTTGAGGAAACAGGACAAAAACAATGTTTAGAAGAGACAAAGTCCCTGAAGCCCACAGGATCTGTCAAGTCATTGGTGGAAGTGCACGCCCATCAGTCCGCGGGGCCGGGCTCCATGGGGAGTCTCCGATCTGCTTCAGGGCAGAATTGAGATGAAAAGGACCCAAGTACCAGAGGGACTGTGGCAGGTTCCTGCTGCCGCAAGCTCTCAGCTCCCCTTATAGAAAGGGTAGATCACTGTGGCAAAACAGAAACGACCTCCCCATCCCATTCACTGGGCCCCTGGGGACTCCGTGGAAGGGCAGCTGCTCCGAGCTCCCACAGCTGCCCTGATTTAGGGCCCTTCACCATATGGTTCCCCCTAAGCCTTCTTGGAAAACAACAGAGCCACTGAGGAAGCGAGTCGTCATGTCAATTGCGCCGCTGCTGCTCCATCCATTTCTGTCTCGAGCTCACGCTGTAAAAATTCGAAACCATAGGCTGCTGCCCTCAGAAGAAAATCTAAGACAGAGAACAGGGCCAGGGGCCAGGAAGGAAGGCTGCCTCTGGGGAGCCACAGTACATGGGCGCCCCCCTTCAGCCTCATGGCAACAGGTGATGCTAACCTGGGGAAACACTCAGGTGGCCCCTGCTAGCCCGCTCTGCTGGCCATTCCATTCTTCTTGGGCTTTGCAGCTGCTTTGCACAATTCTGTAATTAAGCCGCAGCCCCAGGAAGCTCTAGCCTCATCTCACATTTTGTTCTGCGCCCAAAGTTCAGTTCAGGTTGTGTTGATTTGAGCACATAAGTACAGATACGGGGTGGGGGTGGGGGTGGAGGCGGTGGTCTTCTACCAATTTTCAGGGTGGGCCAGCTTCAAAGCAAAGGATCTTGGACTCTATCTTCCTTTGAAAAGCTCAGATGATTAAGATCTTAAGTTTAAAGGAGAATAACTATGGTCTCAGGTCCCAGAACTCTTGTCTCCAAGGGGAAGATGTTCATGTTGTCCTAACAGGATGTCAAGTTCCTTCCCTCACAGACTCAGACCTAAAGCTCAGAGAAGAGGGGACATAAGCTGACTTGGGGGGCCCAGCACTGTGACACAGCTGGTAAAGCTACCACCCCCTGTGCTGCTGGTACCCCTCATGGGCACGTGTCCCAGTCCCGGCTGCTCCACCTCTGATCCAGCTCCCTGCCAGTGCACCTGGGACAGCAGCTGAAAATGGCCTGAGTCCTTGGGATGCTGCACCCACGTGGGAGACCAGGATGAAGCTCCTGGCTTTGCCCAGTCCAGCAAGATAACTTGATAACTTGGCATTTTATTTGACTTGATTACTCAAATGTGTTCACTCAGCAATCTGAACACAGAAAATCTTCAGAAAAGCCTTTTAAGAAATGCCAACCTCTCATCAACTCTCTAAAAACTAGCAGTAGGGAAAGGGAGACACTGTCACTTCCACACACCACATACTTTACTGGAATCCAGGGGTCAGCAAACTAAACCAGGCAGGCCAAAAGGAGCCTCCAGTCTACTTTCATTTACGAGTTGTTTTTTTTTTTTTTCCTCACACAGTTATAGACAGTGAGAGAGTGAGACAGAGAAAAAGGTCTTCCTTCTGTTGGTTCACTCCCCAAATGGCCGCTACACCCAGTGCTGCGCCAATCCAAAGCCAGGATCCAGGTGCTTCCTCCTGCTCTCCCATGTGGGTACAGGGCCCAAGCACTTGTACCATCCTCCACTGCCCTCCCGGGCCACAGCAGAGTTGGACTGGAAGAGGAGCAACTGGGACTAGAACCCGGTGTCCATATGGGATGCCTGCGCTGCAGGCGGAGGATTAACCAAGTGAGCCATGGCGCTGGCCCCTCATTTACGAGTTTTACTGGCTCATAGCCTGTTCCCTTGGAGTGCTAGAGCAGCTGAGCTGAGAAGCTGCCACTCAGCCTGTGTCCCCTGAAAAGCCAAAACTACCTATTTGGCCCTTTAGAGAAAGGTTCTCCCAAATGGCATCAGCTCTTTTATTCTTATAACAATGGATTTTATAGGTGAGAAACTGTAGCCCAAATAGTACTTACCCAGCACCATAGACTAACTAAAAGACTTTTTTTTCTTATTAAAACCACACCTAGAATCCTCCACTGCCAACAACGCTGGTACAGTCTGTGTCCAGAGTGGGCAACACGGCCTGCCCTGGCTTTGCTCCCGTCGTCTCGCCCCTAGGCACGGCACCCACTTCTCTAACCTGCTTTGATGCTCTCTTCTCAAGACCAGCCCAGGACCCTGCCCTGCCTGGACAACTGCAGGCTTCAAGTTTCCACAGCAAGCAACTCTAAAATCGTAGGGGTGCCTTGGATGAGTGGTTGTGGTTTATTTTTGTAACATATGAGGATACTTTTAAAAGTCTGTTGAAAATGGAATTAAAAGATGTTTATTTCGGTGCACGAAACTTTGAAATTCATACATAGCTTTTGCATAATACATTTCCATAAATCTTCCCGAATACCTCCGCTGGGCGTGGACTTTTAAGTTGTCTGGCACCCAAATAAACTCATCTTTTAGTTCCGTTTTTCCAAAGCTTTCTAAAGTACCCTGGTACATATGTGGCCTATCCTTGAAGCCTTTGCAAGAGGGACTTGGACCTATAGAACTAGGTCCTATCACCTGTTACTTTATAGATCAGGGACTGTACGTTGTTGAATCCACTCACACAAACTAGCAATGAACATAAGTATCCATCCCTGACACAGAGATACTTAGAAATCAATGACGGGGGGTCGGCGCCATGACTCACTTGGTTAATCCTCTACCTGCGGTGCCAGCATCCCATATGGGCACTGGTTCTAGTCCCAGTTGCTCCTCTTCCTGTCCAGCTCTCTGCTGTGGCCCGGGAAGGCAGTGGAGGATGGCCCAGTTGCTTGGGCCCTGCACCTGCATGGGAGACCAGGAGGAAGCACCTGGCTCCTGGCTTCGGATTGGCGCAGCACCGGCCGTAGTGGCCATTTGGGGAATGAACTAATGGAAGGAAGATCTTTCTCTCTGTCTCTCTCTCTCACTGTCTATATCTCTACCTGTCAAATAAATTAATAAAAAAAAACAATGACAGAACACAAGAGGCAATGACAATTAAGGCAAATGCACGGCCAACGCTATGAGCAGGTGGAAACAGCAGGAAAATCCACAGTGTGGGTCGGTTAGCAAAAGTGTGTAATCCACAGCTCCACTTGTACGTCACCAGGAAGGGCTCAAGGCCTGTAGAACTGGGACTAGGTCCATTCAGGCTCCCAAATCATCAGGGCAAAAAAATACTTTTGCTGCCATTTCTTGTTCATAGAGAAAATCCGTATATTTTTAACTGCAGTACTACGTTAGCATCTCACAGAGGTCCAACAGGCGATGACAAACTCCCACTGTCACTATATATAAGCAAGCTTTCTAGTAGGAAGCCTTTCTGTCCTGCCTTTTCTGAAACAACCAATGATTTTTTTTCTACTAATAGAAGGTTAAAGACACATAGATGATAGCTAGAGAAAATGGTAGGGAAGCATGGATGATAGGTAAATAATAGAAGGGTATAGATACAGAAAGATGTTATAGATGACAGACTCATGATAACAGATGGACAGATGATTGACAGGTGTCAGATACAGATGGTAGATAGGATGATGGATGGATGGATGGATGGATGAATAGTAGCTGGCTGACTTTACATGGGTATTTTCTTCCCATAACACCATCTGGGTTTCTAAGTTTTGACCTATCCTCAATGCCATGCCATCACTATGGAAACACAGCAAGTGCATGGTGTTTCTCCTTCATTTTCTATCAGTTCAGGCTGAATGATCATTTGGCTGCTTCTATTCTCTCCTCCTCATGGTAGATCTTAATAGGTACACAGTCTTCACCACGAAACAATGTAAACTAACATATAAAGGCTACAAAGAGAGAGGAGGCACTTCTCCATTAGCAAGTCTTCATGTTTATCTGTTGCTCCACAAGGCGCAAGCCATGGTTCACAGCACGTGAGTTAGTATTCTTTGAACCTGGAAGCTAAGGGAATATCATTCAAGGGTATTTAGAAATCAACTCCTATCAATAGGAGCATCTCAGATGCACTGCACAGAGGATTCTGTTCCCCAGAAGTAGCTGTTAATGCCAAAAGACTTGAATCACAGAATCCCTCGCAGGAGTGTTTTCCACATAAAATTCCAAATTGCATATTTTCCATGCTTCAGTACTCAAAATACCCATGTACTGAATTCCTTTTCATTTTAGGAGTAGGAACGTGTGATAGAAAAGCAAATGCTGACATTATAACCTCAGTGAGGAGAAAATAAAAGTGATCTTTTGAAACACTTTCTACTGTATGAACACCTCTATTTATAGAACTATTGGAAGACAAGTCAGTTCCTTAAAACTTAAAATTCCGGCAGTAGAAATTAAAATTGCTGTATGCTCTGTCACAAAGAAAAGAAAGGTATCAGGAAGTTATAAAACTTAGTGTAACCGGCGGGTGCCGCGGCTCACTAGGCTAATCCTCCACCTGCAGCACCAGCACCCCGGGTTCTAGTCCCGGTTGGGGTGCCGGATTCTGTCCCGGTTGCTCCTCTTCCAGTCCAGCTCTCTGCTGTGGCCCGGGAAGGCAGTGGAGGATGGCCCAAGGGCTTGGGCCCTGCACCCACATGGGAGACCAGGAGGAAGCACCTGGCTCCTGGCTTCGGATCGGCACAGCGCCGGCTGTAGCGGCCATTTCGGGGGTGAACCAACGGAAGGAAGACCTTTCTCTCTGTCTCTCTCTCTAACTCTGCCTGTCAAAAACAAAACAAAACAAAACAAAAAACACTTAGTGCAACCATTAGAGTGAGGATGAACAATACCCAGGAAACAGAAGGGAGCATTCTTTTCTTAACAAAATGAAAAAAAAAAAACAGTTTTCTTCCTTATATTGCCATCCACAGCTTTGGCACAAAAACCTGAGTCTCAGGGAAGTGAACCAAAGTGACACAGCAAATGCAAAAGTAAAGCTGACAAAAGACGACACCTTGGGCTCCTCTTTCGCCATCTTGGGCTGGGCCCAGGTTGGTAGACACAGACCCAAATGAAATTTGTGCAGAGCCACCCAGTGCTGTGGGTGTCTGGAAGCCATGTGGTCCTCAAAGATGCACCGTGTGCGCCACAGAGCGACTGCCACGGCTGGGATTAGCTCAGAGTAAACAAACCAGTTTAACAGTGATGGTTTCCATTCCTGGTGTCAGGAGTTTATTTTATTATTTAATGCTGTAACGAATGCTTTATGTAACAAAGCAATCATTTCCATGTTTGGAATTTTATGGCTGTCAGGAGCCTTCCCAACATTGCTCTCCTAAGCTGATCGCTTTATAAGGCTTAGGGAGCCCCCTTGAAGCCACTCTCCTTGGACATGTGCTGGAGATTCGTATTTGAGCTCTGTGATCAGTTTTTCCTTTCCCTAGAAAGAAACTATAATTCCTGTGGCAGCTCTTGCCTGCACGGTTCACACAGACTGCAGGGTAAGAATAGCCAAGCCTGGGGTCTCGTCTCATCCAAGCAAAAAGCACACAGCTCAGTGCCCTGGATGGGCCAGCTACCTAGTCTGAGTCTCATTTTTCTCATGGATAAAATGTAGCTGGTAACAGCTGTCCACCTTCTCCCACAGTTGAAAACACACCATGTGAAATGGCTTAGAAAACACAAAAGCACGCGAGAAAATATGTCTTAAAAAATTCTGCAAGTGCTTATCAGTATCTGATACCTATTC
This sequence comes from Sylvilagus floridanus, assembly GCA_949820135.1. NCBI lineage: Eukaryota > Metazoa > Chordata > Mammalia > Lagomorpha > Leporidae > Sylvilagus > Sylvilagus floridanus. The sequence goes on along the minus strand of OX463240.1, from coordinate 15,820,013 downwards.
AGACTTGTGACAGACCTTTGAGTAGGACAGAAAGACTTGTGAAAACATACGTGCCAGGTAGATTGGCAAAGTAGTAAGTGGCAGGGTGTACTGCATAGCCAGAAGGGGCTGCAGGAATAGCTCCCTCTGGGAGATGAGCCGCAGGAAGAATATCCAACATCAGAAATTTCACAGCAACTCAAAATCGCATCCTTTTAGTCCAGGTGCTTTTCTTCCAGTGTGATCACCTGCTGCCAAAGCCAACGGTTCCCTGCACTGCTCCAGTAGCCTATCCAGAGCTCCAGCACCTGTAAGCTACCAACCACCCTGTCCACCTGCACACACAGCAGCCAGAAAGATCACTGGCTTTCTTTTTCCCCACTGCTTTTAGGATTAAGACCACACTTGTCCCAGAGCCCGCAAGTTCTTCCTGAACTGGAGCTACCACCTTCAGAAGGACACTGTGAATCGCATTTCACAAATGACCACATTTTGCCTTAACAAAGGTCATTATCTTTATTGCTGTATGTATCTCTGTTTCATTTTGCACATGCTCATGTCCCAAAACATGTAGAGGTACAAAATGGAAAGAAAAAAACTAGATTTTTAGATGTGATACTGTATTAAAAGCTCCTGAGGTCCCAGATCACTTTAAGTTTTACTCTATTTTATAAAATATTTTTCTACGTCCCTGGTAGCTTTTCTCTTGAGTATGTCAAGAACTCTAGTAGGCCAACCAATTATAAACAAAAGGATGAAAAGAACAGGAGACCAATAGAAGTTCAGTGCGGGAGATTTAAACAGTTCCATCTCAAGCACCCTTGCTGTAGAATCGGAAGGCGAGTGGGAAGAGGCTCACTAAGGACGCTGGAACACATCTTTCATTATTGCTAGTTAGAATTTCAGAAATTAAGATGGACAACAGAATCCAGGTTGGGTTGGCCCTTCCTTTTTGGCTTTTCTTGGACCTCCTGTCACCCAGAGCTCATGAATCTTACAAAGCAAGTGTCTCTCCTTCCCAGCGCAGCGCGCTGGCCTCAGCGGCCATTGGAGGGTGAACCAACAGCAAAGGAAGACCTTTCTCTCTGTCTCTCTCTCACTGTCCACTCTGCCTGTCAAAATAATAATAATAACAATAATAAAAACACAATGTACAGCATGTATCATTCCCTCAGCCTTCCCAGGGTTAACATCCTATAGAACCATAGTAAACACCCAAAAGGAGAAAACTGACATTGGTGACACACAGAGAGCCTACTCGGATTTTCTCATTTTATACACAGGGATTTGAAAAGAGAAATTGTAAGGCAAACTTACAGCAGAACAAAACATTTTTGAAATCGTACATAGATGTCTTGTACCATATTTTCTTTTTCTTTTTTTTTTTTTTTTTGACAGGCAGAGTGGACAGTGAGAGAGAGAGACAGAGAGAAAGGTCTTCCTTTGCCGTTGGTTCACCCTCCAATGGCTGCCATGGACAGCGCGCTGCGGCCAGCGCACCGCGCTCATCCGATGGCAGGAGCCAGGTGCTAGGTGCTTTTACCTGGTCTCCCATGGGGTGCAGGGCCCAAGCACCTGGGCCATCCTCCACTGCACTCCCGGGCCACAGCAGAGGGCTGGCCTGGAAGAGGGGCAACCGGGACAGAATCCGGCGCCCCGACCGGGACTAGAACCCGGTGTGCCGGCGCCGCAAGGCGGAGGATTAGCCTGTTTAGCCATGGCGCCGGCCCATATTTTCATGAATTCTTTGAAAACCCCTCATAGGCACTGATTTAAAAACTTTTTGTACCAAAATAAACTGATCTTATAATGCTATTTTCCATGAAGTTTCTGAAGTACCCTTGCCCATGCACTTGTGTGTGTGTGTACATGTATGGTGTGTATGTACATGTGTCTGTGTTTGTGAACATGTATCTGTGCAGCATGCAAGTATGTAGTGTGTGCCTGTGTCTATGGTGTGAGTAGTTTTATGCAATTTATTCCCATGCGGAACTTCATGTAACCAACATCACAATCATGATATTCAACTGTACTAAGACTCCCTTAAATCATCCTTTCATAGGTACACACCCATTCCTAGTCCCAAGCAACCACCAATCTGTTCTCCCCATCCCTCTAATTATGTTATTGCATAAACACTAAATAGGAGAGGAATCCTGCAGCATGCATCCCACTGAGACTGCTGTTTGACTCAGTCTCACTTCCTGGAGGTTCATGCAAGCTGCAGTGGGGACCGATATTCTGCCTTTCCACTGCTGAGGTGCGTTCCACGCCACGGGTGTAGCACAGTCTGCCCCACCATTTCCACCAAAGGACATCTGGTCAGGTTTCCAGTTGGATGCTATTATGAATCAAGTTGCCATGAGCATTTGTGTAGAACTGTCTATGTGAAAGTTCATTTTCATTTCTCTGGAATAAATGTCCAGGAGTGAAATTTTCGCTTCTCAGCTAGAATCATCTTGCATTTTAAAAGGAATTGCTGAATGCAGTTTCAACCATCAGCATATGAGTGATTCAGTTTCTCTGCTACCTTGTCCGCATCTGGTGCCATTACTACTTTTCACTTTAGCCATTCTGATAGTTGCATTACTGATAGTTCAAAGTGGTTTTAATTTGCTTTTTAAGTAACTAATAAGGTTGAACATATTTTCATGTGTTTATTTTCCAAAAGTACATGCACTTTGGTGAAATGGCTGCACATGTCTTATACTCATCTTCAATTTAAATTTTTAACATCATTAAGATTTGAGAGTTCTTTATGTAGTATATACATGTACAAGTCTTTTGTTGAATACATGGGTTGCAAAGATTTCTCTGTAGCTGGTCTTCCATCCTCCTACTTGCAGAGAGCGCAAGTTTTAATTCTGATGAAGACCAGGGCCCGGCGCTGCGGCATAGAAGGTTAAGCCTCTGACTGCAGTGCCTGCATCCCACATAGGCATTGGTTTGAGTCCAGTTTCTCCACTTCTGATCCAGCTCCCTACTAATGAGCCTGAGAAAGCTGCAGAAGATGGCCCACATACTTGGGCCCCTGCATCCACGTGGGAGACCTGAAAGAGGCTCCTGGCTTCATCCTGGCCCAGCCCTGGCTGTTGTGACCATTTGAGGAGTGAACCAGAGAATGGAAGATCTCTCTCTCTCTCTCTCTCTCTTTCTCTCTCTTCTTCCCTTCTCCTTCTCTCTCCCTCTCCATCTCTTTCTACATATCTCTGCCTTTCAAAGAAATACATAAATCTTTAAAAAATTATTTTGTGATTAAGACCAACTGATCTTTTCTTTCTTGGATCATGGTTTTAGCTTTAAGTCAAAGAAAAGCCTTGAAATGTCCCTTCCAACTTGAGCAGGGTTCCAAGGTGGCCACGTACACGAGGGTCTGTGAGTCTGGCCAGGTCACAACCTCCCTGGCCCTCGTGTACTCGTTTGCACAAACGAGATCACCAGACACGGATCAGCAAAATCTCAGTGTACCCTCGAGTGAGGACAGGTGCAGGGGGGCAGTCTCCTGGGAGGAGAGGAGACTGTGGAAAGACAAAGAGAGATTGGGAAGGGAGAGAACCCTGTGTTTAAAGAGTAGCAGCATGCATGGTGCAGGAACAGGAGAGGCTGTGGCTGAGATGGGGCGAACAGAACTGCTAAGACACACAGCAGAGAAACTCCAGTGTGCCATGAGGAGGGCCAAGATGAAAGAACTAGGACTGCGGGGAGTAAAATAGAGGGACAATTCCTGGCACAAAATTGTGCGCTTAATCAAACTGTGATGAACCTGCTACCTAATCAGGTAGCAGTGACCACGGCACCACAAACGTTAACTTGCTAAAAATTCTACCCAACCTCCATCAAGCACAAATGATTAATAATACATTTTATTTACAAGGCAAATAAGACATAATATACACAGTCCTGTATTCAGTGTTGCTTCATTAGCAGGAATTGCCAACAGACCTCCCTCTCTGCTGGGCATGTGAATACAAATATGCTTAAAGGTAATTGTTTAATATTTACTGCGAAGCATGCATTGGCATTGTATATCTGAATTATAGAGACAATGGAGTGAAAAACTTCTTTCAAGTTAGAAAAAAATAACCAGTAATCAAAGCCTAAATCAAAGAACAAAAACAGCTTGAAAAAATGTGGTCACATTATAAAGCACTTCAGATAAACAGAGGAACCAGAGCATAGAAAAAATAAAAATGGAAGCTAAAGTACATTTAATTTAAAAGCACCAGTGCCCTAGAACATATACATGGTATTTATTCATTCAAAAATACTGAATGAATTGCCAAGCACTATTCCAAGTACTGGTGATACCGGAATATAAAACACAAAATTTACGTGCTTTCATGGAACTTAAATTCGAATTTCCACATATTAATCATGTTTACATCGTCAATACACCATGCACCAGTCATGTCTTGTTAAGCTCCTTTATTATTATTTCCCAGTCAAGCTACAGAATATGAAAAATTTTTTTAAAGATTTTATTTATTTGAGAGGATAGAGTTACAGACAGTGAGAGGGAGAGGCAGAGAGAAAGGTCTTCCATCTGCTGGTTCACTCCCCAAATGGCCGAGATAGCTAGAGCTGGCTCCAAAGCCAGGAGCCAAGAGCTTCTTCTGGGTCTCCCACACGGATGCAGGGCCCAAGCACTTGGGCCATCTACTACTGCTTTCCCAGGCCACAGCAGAGAGCTGGATTGGAAGAAGAGCAGCCGAGACTAGAACCAGCACCCATATGGGATGCCGGCACAGCAGGTGGAGAATTAATCTACTGTGCCATGGTGTTGGCCCCAAGAATGTGAAAATATTACCACAGAAAAACAGTAAATAAACCTACATGAAGTTTAATCTTCATCACTAGGTACAATAAATTTGGTCAAACTATATTAAACTGCCATGAGCTCTCAAAGAAAAATTAAAAAAAAAAAAAAGATTTTCAACAAAACCAAAATCTGGGAAGTGCAACCCAAGCAGCAATTAGAAAGATCTCCAGTGTACAACCCAAGTTTCTAGCTTAAACTCAAAGCAAGTAAAAGGAAAAAGATAACGCAGAGGAGAAATCAAAGAAATTAGAAAGTAAAATCAGAGAAAAATGAGTCATAGTGAAACCCAGGGGAGTCTACAAATTAATCCTTCGATTTAAGAGCTGAGTTTTGCAAAGCCAGATCATATTTCTATATATTAGTGATGTATATTTGGGACCAAACTCTATAAACAGTAACTACTTAGGTGTCAATCTCACAAAACATGTACTAATACTAAAACATAACTACAAGCTGTACAGATGGAAGAAGCAAAAGGCCTTTATAATTTGGAGACATAGGAGTACGAGAAACGGTATGAAGAGGTCACTTCTCTCCAAAGTGATGTACAGGTTAAACACAGTCCCAGTACAGACCCTGCAGGGCTTTTTGTTACTGTTCATACAGACAAGTTGATTTTTAAAGTTATAAAAAAAGAGAAATTTTCAAATTTTTGTCTGAAGAGGAACAAAGCTGGAGGAATCACACTGCTTGATTTTAAGATTTACTATAATGCTACAATAAACAAAACACTGTGATATTGACAAAGGGATAGATAAATGGAACAAAGCTCAGAAGGACACATGCACACAAATATGACTGATTGTTTTTTGACAAAGGAACAAAGTGAATTAAACAGCAAAAGAACAATCTCTTCAACCTGCTTCTAAAAAAACTACAAACCCATAAAGCAAAACAAACAAACGAAATACCTCAACCTAAACCTCACATCTTGTACAAAACTTAACTTGAAATGAATAGCAGGCTTAATTGTAAAACATAAAACTAGAAAACAATATGACACTAAATAGAAATCCTAAAAGCAAAAAAAAAAAAATTACAAAATTTAAAAAATTGGTTCTGCAAAAAGGCACTGTTAAGAGAATGAAAACCAAGCTCCCGCCTAGGGAAAAAAAAAATATTTTCAAAGCATATACCCCACAAAACACAACAAACATTCCAATTAAGGACTTGGCAAAGACTTGAACAGACACTTCAATAGAGTGGCTAAATGGTTTGCAAATAAGCACAATACAATTCACAGCACTGGACATGGCAAAAAGGGTCAATTTACGAGCGGTTCATTTAGGAAACTATGAGGGAGAAACAGAAATGGAACCATGGGCTAAGGCACACACATTCTTTAAGTCAGCAGGACAGGATGGCAGAATGTTATGTGTCTTTCATTTGCAGCAAGACCTCTCTCTCTCTCTCTCTCTCTCTACCTCTCTACCTCTCTACCTCTCTCTGCCTGCCTCTAACTCTGCCTTTCAAATAAATAAATCTTTGAAAAATAAAAATAAAAATAAATGGATATATTAAAAAGCCAGTTCTTTTTTATTGTGGGATGATAAAATTGGCAAATTTTGTGAGCTAAGAGCTAATGCCAAAGAGATGCCCTCACTGTTCCCCTCATGGCTAGATGGATTCTGCTCCTCCACAGCCTTCAACCCAACTGCCTACCTGTCCAGAGAGGAAGAGAGCAACAAAGATGATTTGTCTCCAACATTCCCTGGGGCTAAAGGCCATCATGGTCTCAATCACTATGAAATCACTGCTGGGCACAAGTGGACGCCAGTGTTTTGTGAAGTACACGGGCTGCACTAGAAGACACAGAAGCGAAGCTATCATCTAAGAGGGCCTCTGCCACTCCAAGAAAGTCTGCTCCCCCCACAGAGCCAGGTGGTCCTTCTAGGCTGGGATGGCTTCAAAGTCTCTGTGGGGCACTTGGGCAAAAAGTTGGCCAGGCCCAGATCTCATGAGCCCTGGCTGTATCCACAGAACAATCCCAAACATGATTAACCTTTACCTGTTGTGAGTGAAAATAAAGCAAATGATTTGGCCTTTAGATCTATATCATTACTACTATATCATCACCACATTAATATCAAGTTAACAAAAGGTAAATTAAAAATGGGATCCTGGGCTGGCGCCGCAGCTCAGTAAGCTAATCCTCCACCTTGTGGCGCCGGCACACTGGGTTCCAGTCCCGATCGGGGTACTGGATTCTGTCCCGGTTGCCCCTCTTCCAGGACAGCTCTCTGCTGTGGCCAGGGAATGAAGTGGAGGATGGCCCAGGTGCTTGGGCCCTGCACCCCATGGGAGACCAGGAGAAGCACCTGGTTCCTGCTGTCGGATCAATGCGGTGCACTGGCTGTGGCGGCCACTGCAGGGTGAACCAACGGCAAAGGAAGACCTTTCTCTCTGTCTCTCTCTCTCACTGTCCACTCTGCCTGTCAAAAAAAAAAAAAAAAGGGATCCTGAAGCTATGGAATGCCAATGCAGAGGGGAAAAAAAAAACTTGAAGTATGTGATTAAATTATTAATAAGAGAATGAGGGCAGATTTTTCCCTGGTATTTTGTGTTGTGCCACTTTGCCACTAAATGATTTAGTACATCTTATTTTCAAGAGTGCTTAAGAAGCTGAGTAACAAAACGTGACAGCTAACCTGGTCCTTTTCAGATTCACATTTAAAACAGGGAACAACCAAACTATTAAAACATCACACCTTATATGCACATTTACATTACACCTTTTATTGTACGGCAAACCCTCACAGCTCAAATAGCACCAACTTCAAACAGTACTGTGCAAAACAAACAAGGAAGCTCTTTAGCCTTGCATTTCTTACTACTCAAGCCACTTTTCATGTATTTCTTTTGTTGCTTTCATGCGAATGTTCAGGGCTAGGCTTAATAATTCATGCACTGAGCAAACACACAGTAAGCCTGATTCGTGAGGCCCCAAGGACTCCAATGCCTGCCCACCAGGGAGTCGTATTTTGGTGACATGCATCCATACCCATGCCAATACAGCCCAGTTGCCTTCCTAGAACTACGTTTATCTCAATCGAAGAAAACCATCACACAAAACAGAGAACCGGTGACATGGTTAGCAGCATTTTTGATGAGCAATACCAACTCCAAACTTCTTATGGAAATGACTCATGGTTGACATCTCATAAATATGGAACTAGTAACACTCCATCAACTCCTTTAGTCTCTCCTGAAGAATATGTAGCCACAAAACGTGAGGTATCTTGGGAGCCCGTGAGACACTGCTAAGGGAAGCAAGAGCAAGTACAACATTGCAAAACAGGAGGCCTCCATCTTGCAGGGTCACAAGGAATGACAGATTTTTTTTTTTTTTTTTTTTTTTTTGAGTAAGGGGGCTGAGAAATCCAAAAAAAATTTGGAGCATCTGTGACAAGTGAGCATACTGGCAGGAGATGATTGGGGACACACAGGTACAAAAAATAAAAAACAGATTTGTGGAGCCAGCACTGTGGTGTAGCTGAGGGTAAATCCATTGCCAGTTCAAGTCCCCACTGCTCCACTTCCGATCCAGCTCTCTGCTGTGGTCTGGGAAAGCAGTGGAGGATGGCCCAAGTCCTTGGGCCCCTGAACCTGTGTGGGAGACCCAGAAAAGGTTCCTGGTTCCTGACTTTAGATCAGTGCAACTCTGGCCATTGCAGCCAATTGGGGAGTGAACCAAGTGGATGGAAGACCTTTCTCTCTCTCTCTCTTTCTCTGCCTCTCCTCTCTCTTTGTAATTCTGACTTTCAAATAAATAAATAAATATTTAATAAAAACAGATTTGTACCATCTAGACAATGCCAGGTAGTCATACCTGAGCTACTACTGCTCACAGAATCACCTTGCAGTACATTGCATTTTGCACATTTCAGCACACTTCCCACACTCATTACCACTGGAAGACACATTTACATAAACTCTAGGCTCGTTGGAAGACAGCTGGATAGAGAATCACAGATGACATGCCAGCCTGCACTCAACCCTCCTTTATCTCCTGAACGTGGGGTTTCACATTAAGCTAACATAACCAACAGATTTACAAAAAGCAGGCAAGCTCAATGATATCTTCAGAGGAACGCGAGGCTAAAATAGTTTTCAGCCCCCATATTGGAGCACAGCAGCGTTTGACCAAGTTTGCTACTAAAATTAAAATAAGTATAAAATGCTAGGAGGAAAAAGCTGTGTGCATATGCATGTGGGTGAATGCATGTATCTGCAGATGCATGTGTGTGTGTCTGTGCACCTAAATCTGAAACCTTCAGGAAAAAAAAATGACTGTCTGGATCATGCATATTTATCAGCCTCTTGGTAATGTATAGGAAGACACTTATGAAATGTATAACCATGCAAAAATTCTCTCATGAAATATGTATTACAAATAAAGTCTGTCTCATGGGAAAATCAGGCTAACACTTAAGCAGTCGGGGTAGAAACCAATCACTTTACAAGAAAAGGGTGGAAACAACAAAAAATTTAACCCACACTTTATTAAAGCACTTCGTTGACTTAGCCCCATAATTTTTGTGTAATTCCAACACTGGGAAACAGCAGTATTTTAGGACGTGAAGAAGGAGGGTAAACTTGAGAGGGGACTAGTCATTTCACACCGTGGGGTTAAACAGGCTCAGCAGTGGATATATACCACCTAGTAACCAGACAACCGGCCAAGCCCCAGGAGGACCCCTCTCCCCTCCCCGACCCTCCACCTCAGACACACGTTTAGAAATACACATTATTTAAAAGTATATTTCTGAAGGCATTCTATTCACAAAGAAGTTCAAGGAGAACGCCTTGATTTGGGACTATGTCTTGTATGCAGAGTTCAACACTTCTTTGCACAACGACTTTCCTTTGTAATTTTATGTATGTTCCACACATTTGCATTTCTAACCCAATTTCTCTTTTTAAAGGTTTGTTTATTTTCATCTGCTTGAAAGACAGAGAGAGACAGAGACTGAGAGTCTCCATGTGCCAGTTCACTCCCCAAAATTCTCACAATAGATCTGGGCCAGGGCAAAGCCAAGAGCCTGGGCAAGTACCCAAACACCTGAGCCCGGCTCCAACAGTTGTGGCTATTTAGAGAGTGAACCAATGGATGGAAGGCCTCTCTCTATGCTTCTGCCTCTCTCTAACTCTGCCTTTCAAATAAATAAATAAATGTTCAAAACAAATTAAAGAAAGTCCATTAAGCCCAACTCCCCTCCTCATCTAGCCTTAACAATCACCAACCTTAAGGCCACAAAAAAAAAAAAAAAAAAAAACCCCACACACACACAAAAAACAACAATGCCTTCTCTTCTCTCATTTTTACTGAACCACATGGTCTCAGGCAGGTTCAGAATTTCCAGTCTCCTTCGAGCTTGGGGCAGACATGGACTAACTGATCACAAACCCATCTTTTCTTTGTCCCAAGCTCATGGGGAGACTATGTCCCTCAGCCACCTAGGCAGCAAGGTGTGGCCAAGAGACACATCGTCATCAGTATGGTCAGTGTGCCAGCTCCACCTGGTTCCTTCTACCCACTGGATGAGGCAGAGGCCTCAGGACGGACAGGATGAGAATCACTGGTCCACATGGACACACACAGGCTGACTGCCTCCCAAGAATTCCATGGGAACATTTATACTACACCACGTTTATACTACACCACTAAAATCTCAAGACTTTTTTGGGGGGGGGGGGTGGGTGGGTAGCAGCAGCTAGGATTATGAACATTATCCAAAAGTAATTATCTTTGACAAAATCCTAACCATCTGAGGTTTCTGTAGTTCCCTTGGGAGGTTCAATCAAATATACCTGTGAGTGCTTTAGGCTCAACTGGCTGCTGTGTAAAATTCTCCTGGGACCTTGAACTTCTGTCCTGTCCTGATGTAGGCTCTGTATAAAATAACCACTGCACCTTTTTAGAGCAGGTTCTAGGTTATTTTCTGTGATTCTCACAGTAAGCCCTTACGGTCCTTGCGAGTGTGAATGAGGAAGAGCTCAAACACAGTTTAATCTCATCCCAACCAAGGGCTCTGAGTCGCTATGAAGTCAAAATGTCCCAGAAGTGCTTGAGTCAAGTTTTTGTTTTAATAATTTGCAAATGAATTGTATGTCAGATCCATGAAAGAACTGAATATTTACTTCAACTTTGAAAAAACTGTATTTTTAATGTGTAAGGTTTGTTTCTAATCCACTAAAGGCTATGGAGTGATATAATTGCTACTACTTACATATTGCTGGGCACTTCAATAAGCACTTTGAATGAACGAAGTAATTTCGTTTTCCTGACAATACTACACAGGAGATACTATTCCCATTCTCATTTTATGGACAAGCAAAGTAAGACCAGAAGAGGTTAAGGACAGAGACCACCTAGACCGTGCTATTAACACTCAAAACACATTCAGTGATGAAGGCTGAATGTCAACAATTAACTCCACAGACATTCACTGGACATGTAACAAACTCACAGCTCCCCCTTATTGAGAGCCAGACATCGTAGGTGTGCGTCCATGAATCTGACAGCAACCCTGGCCAGGTCAGTATTGTTAACCCACAGTACAGGACACTAAGGCTCAGGGCATTTGGGCTCCTTAGAGTCACAGCCACCTGTGGTGGCTCCAGAGCAGAGTCTCCATGAGCATGGGCAGTGAAGGCACAGTAGCTGATCAGTAGTTGAGCATCATCTGAGAGCCGCACTCAACAGGACACGGGCTGTTCAAAGGTAGTACTTCTGAAATACCCCTCTTTGTAAATACCATTCATAATGAATTACACCTCCATTCAACTCTCCAAATGCAAGTGGATGCTCACGAGTGACCCTGGAGCTCCATTGTATACGATGCCCAGACACACACTGCTGCCCATCCCCACACCCAATGCTGACCAATTTTTCTATTCAGCGAGTCCCCTCTATTCTCACCCTAAATCCACATCCATCTTTTCCTTCACCTTATTGCCTAAACTGCAAATTTTCCACACAACTTCCTGTGACTAGCATGGTCACTTCTGGTTGACAAAGTGGCAACTGTATGGAATGAGTATCGGAGTTGGGACCACTCTCCCCAGAGTTATGCAAACTAGAGACATCAAGTTTGGCCACTCTCTGCTGCCATCTCCTCTCCCAGGACAAACCTCACCTGTCAGTCACCCTGACCTCCAGCACTGTGCTGTCAGACTTCCATGGACCCACATTCCCACTCCACACCCCAGCCCCACCCTGGGCTGTTGTGATGGGGGTTTGCGCAGTTGGCAGGCAGACTCACTTGCACTGTGCCATTCCAATTTTATAAGGCGGGGTATGACCCCTGAGTAATGTCATCACCAGTGTTAAGTCATTCCCTCACAAAAAAAACAGACAACAACATTTCCTCCTGCAAGCCCTGCACATCAACAGGGATGTCTGTACCTGCGCTCACGCGTCTACAGGCACAAGGAGCCATCTCACACCAGCCCCCTACCACACTGTACGCTCCACGCCTGTGGGACACCTGTCTGAAGCTGCGGATCTGGCAACCAACGGGAGTTCCCCTTCCAAGCCTAGATGGAACGCTTGTGCTAGGATCAACCTCCTACATACTGCGTCTAAATCAAATACGAGGAATAGATGCAGGTTGAGCTGTGGCATGGATGAGACATGAGACACTGAGGTATCTATGCTTGTAAAGTTGTGAAGGTTTTGGGGAGATGGTAATGAGTGTTTGAATGTGATTTTAGCTGTTAGAATATCTGATAAAGACTTACAGGAATGAGACAACACAGAGACTAGAGTCTTTCATGGCTCTTAAAAAGGATAATTCTCTGGAAATAGGAAAACTGAGAATCTGACAATCTTACTCTGAGTTTAAGGTTAATTGTATTCCCCAAACCATATCCCACAGACAAAATTGCCCTTTTTGATAATTCAGTTGCAGTTTCTTCCGGTCCTCAACAGCTCTCCGCATACCCAATCAGGCTTAAGATCCATAATACAATATTCAGAAGTGAAAGAGAAGGCCATTTTAAAAAATGGAAATACACTGATCTATTTACAGCCTCTATGGTTTTGCCTTTCCTGGAATGTCATAATCATAGAGTTTGGAGCCGTAAATGAATGGGCAACATTCATTTAAGATTCGTCCAGTGTTTCTGTATGATACGAACACTCATTACTGCGTGGATGTAGCACACTTTATCCATTCACTTACTGAAGGACACCATGGTCAGTGTTTTCATGTTTATAAACAAATCTGCAGGTATTTTTTTGTGGATTTAAGTTTGTAATCAGTTGGGTAAATGCATAGGAACTCAGGGCTTCTATCTTTTTAAGAGCGCAGCATGCACGGGATGAAGTAGTACTAAAAGAGCAGAAGCCCAGTGAACATGACCTTCAGCAGGTGGTCAAGGTCAGCAGCAACAGTGATGAGCTGTGTTGATGAGGAAGGCACTTGACCTCCTCTTCTACGGTCTTCCTCCCAAAACCCACAATGCAAGTGTAATCATGAATAAAACATTAGGCATCTTCCATGAAGGGCCATTCCAGAAAACATCTGGCACATACTCTTCAAAACAGTCAAGGTCATCAAAACAAAGGAAGTCTGAGAAATTGTCCCAGCCCAGAGAGACTTGATGACTAATGTCATGTGGGGTCCTGAGAAAGGAAAGAGACATGAAGAAACCAAGGCAGTGTGAATGAAGCAGATCTGCAGTGTATAACGCATCGATTTTGGTTCATTACTTGTGAGACAAGTGTATCACACTGATTTAAGATGTTAACAACAGGAAAAACTGAATGTGAGGTGCATGGAATTCTCAGTACTAATCTTCACAATCGAAGTCTAAAACTATGCTAAATTTAACTTTTAAAAATATGGAAATGTATTTCATATGAAAATGAAAGTATTCCCATGAATTCTTTGTTCTAATGATTAAAAAAATTAAGCCTTGATTTAGCTTATAAAATAGTGAACTCCAGCATTTGTGGAGTCTACAGTGGATCTTTGACAATGAAAGAAACTGGTCATCACTTAGCCTCATGTGGTCACATACTGGGAAGTTGAGGCAGGTCCATGGAAACACAATGACACTGATCATCCCAAACAGAGTGGTGAAGTGGGCTTGGAATTCCATTTTCCTGCTACTGCCCTTTAGCACGCTCAGAGCTCTGCAGTTTCAACAAGATTGCAATTAGGGGAGAGACCACCCCAGATCCAGAATGCAGATGGCCCTGTTAGAGCACCCACACTGTGTGCAAGCCTGGGGATGGTCCCTTTCCATACCAACAAACCTGCTGTGGGAAATACCACTATTAATGGGGTACCCACACTTCCTGAATTCCCCCCACAGCCTGCTGCTGCATTTCCCTGCACAGCGGGACAGCACACTGGCCTGGTGTCCATGGGGGTAGTCCCTCTAGGATTTGTGCTCCAGAACTTGTAATGGTGCCTGGCCTGTCCACTCACCCTGATCTCTGGAGCCACGCAGCTGTTGACGCGTGCGTGGCTCCTACAATTTAAGCCCAGCCTGTAACTGTGATGCAGAATGGTGTTGCATGAGTCCAGCGCTTCTACCAACCACATGGGCAGGGCACATCAATCGCGAAACAGGCTCACAATGGGTATTCAACCTTAAATATGAAGAGAGACTAGAAGATATAGTCACCTGAACGGACAGGGAGAAGGCACAGATCAAGCGCTGTTTTCACAAAGGTGTGCATATACCTACACATCCTGCATCCCCTGGGGCCAAGTATACACAACATTGAGACAGCTCTTATCAAGTCCAGCAGGTGTCCAGCTCCCCCACTCCACGAACCTCTGTTCAATGAGCAGTCTCAGAGCCCCAGAGCTTAGCCTGGGAACACTGGGCATGGGGAGTTTCAACAGGGCTCCCCAGAAAAACTCTGCATTAGCAGTATTCTTCCTGGAAGGAGTTAGTCTGCACCAAAATGGGCATAACCGCAAGCCAACCTGTGCTTGTGTGTGATGATAACATGTACCACCTGCAGCCCTCTGACTGTGCCACTGGTGGCTGCTCACTCCCAAGCGAAGTACTCACCAAAGGGTGCATCATACTTACTGGCTAGAAACAGAGTCCCAGAAGCTCAGATGAGTTCATGAGCCACAGGAGACCCTCAGTGCAGACCTGGGATACAAGCGTTCCACACCCCTTCTCCCTCTCAACCACTCCAGAACACACAGTCTGAATTGTCTCTACAGTCTCAAGTCCTGTCACTCAAGTACCTCCTGCATGCCACATGCTGAGAGCTAGGAACTTGGGGTCAGAACTCCTGGCCCCAACATCAACCCTGCCACTTCCTACATGTGTGTCCTCGTGCTCCCTGCTCTCATACCTTTCTTCTTTTCTCCGGTTGTTAATGTCCCAAAGCCTCAACACTCTAATAAATAAAAGGAGGATAATCCTAACAGTACTCAACTAACAGGGACCCACTGAGAGTGGCATCTGGCATAGAATGAGCCCACAATAAAGCATAGCTATGGCTGTGTTGTTTCTGTTATGGTGTCTCGTTTTGAATTCCCTGTGATCCCTTAAGCTCTTTACTGAAAAGCTCATTCATGGGTCCAATCAAGGCCTAGGTACATAGGCTTCTCACTTACTTACTCAGGAGGCATACGGACACACGAATGGCTGGCGGTTCTGTGTGATGTATAATAAGATTATACTTAAAATTTAAGTCCATATGTTGGAGACAACAGTGCTCTTATCCCGACTGCAAACCATGTCCAGGAAGAACCAGGTCCATCTTGCATAGCTTGCATTATTCTACCAGTTAGCAAGGTTCAACATATACAAAATGAATAGTCAGTCGGGTTTTACAGCTTTGTGATATGTAAGTGTAATCCTGCATGCAGGTTGTACTCGTGTACCTTCTTGAAAGACAGAAAAGCAATGGAGGAAGTTAGCCAGAGATAAGAGATTACATGTATGACTTTGAGAAGACGCCACTCGAAAATGCTGCTCCATACCAACAACCACGCTGGAGAGCCATTTCCTAATGCCCATAGTTTTGCAGGGGACAGGACCACTATGTGTCTTCAATGTCTCGTCTGGGTAACTCTCAGTGGAGTAAATACACCCTCTAATTTGAATCTCTCCTTGCTAGAAACTCTGAACCCAACCTCCCCATACTCTGGACAAGTTCATTTTAAGAAGCACTGGGAAAAAAAAAAAAGTCTCATAAGCACGCAAAAGATAATCAGCGATCTGTCCCAGCAAGGACACTATGATGCTTGACCATAAAACCAGGAGGCAGCCAATGTTGCCTGACTTTGTGAATTTACCAGGTGGTCCCCACAGATAATGATTCAGCAAGTGCGTAGCAGAGAAAAAGTTGCAGGAAAACTCATAATGCCTGAGCATGTTCCATGGGCCAGGCATTCCCACACACATTGAAATCTTCAGCTTGAAGTGATGATGTACTGTCTTACAGATGAGAAAGCTGACATGCAGAGCAAAGATGGAGCTTATTCAAGCTCAGAAGCGAGTGCACGGGGCAGCTTGGAATCAGCCCGAGTCCTGTCAAGCTCCTCCCCGCATTGCTATGGTTCCTGATACAAAAACAGCAGGCTGAGCATCAGCCACCAACACAGTTTGTGGAGAGGAGTTGGCCTCTGGAGGTGGAAACTCAAACCAAACATAGTCTGTTTCCATACTTGCCGGATGACTCAGGGAGTCCATGCAGCAAAGTTTGCAGACAGGACCTTCCTCTACCCTCAGGAATCTGGGAGGCAGGCGCGGTGGTACATGTACCCCTCACTCGGAAGAGAGAAGCCTGAGAAGGGGCACACATTCACGGGGAAGACCCCCGCCTGTGCAGATCTCTGCTGACACCTAGACTTGCTGCGTGGACTCTGGGGCAAGACCCCAAGGCGCATCTCCACTGAGCCTGCAGTGAATGTGTTCCTGGCAGATGCCTGTGGTTCCCTATCCACCTCCCCATCCGATCCTTCCCTTTCCATTTCTGCCTTATGGTGGGTTCCACTATTTGGGGAGAAGTCCCATTTCATTCAAACGAATGAAGGAAGGATATTCTTCAGGAATCTCATCTGTCAAGACAGGGCCTGTGGTGGGCACCTCGGCTCGCTAGGCTAATCCTCTGCCTGCGGCGCCGGCACACCGGGTTCTAGTCCTGGTTGGGGCACCGAATTCTGTCCCGGTTGCCCCTCTTCCAGGCCAGCTCTCTGCTGTGGCCAGGGAAGGCAGTGGAGGATGGCCCAGGTGCTTGGACCCCGTACCCACATGGGAGACCAGGAGGAAGCACCTGGCTCCTGGCTTCAGATCGGCACAGCACACCGGCCATAGTGGCCACTTGGGGGGTGAACCAACAGAAACAGGAAGGCATTTCTCCCTCTCTCTCTTTCTCTCTCTCTCTCTCTCTTTCTCTCTCTCTAACTCTGCCTGTCCAAAAAACGACAGGGCCTACACAAGGCAGACATGCAGAGACATGCAGTCTATTCCATGTAAACACCATTTACTGGGGCCGGCGCTGTGGTGCAGCAGGTAAACCTGTTGTGGCACCGGCATCCCAAATGGGTGCAGGTTCGTGTCCCAGCTGCTCCACTTCCAAACCAGCTCCCTGATAATGTGCATGGGAAAGCAGTGGAAGATGGTCTACGTGCTTGGGCCCCTGTACCCACATGGGAGACCTAGAAGAAGCTCTTGGATCCTGGATTCAGATTGGTCCAGCTCCAGCCGTAATGGCCATTTGGGGAATGAACCAGTGGATGGAAGATTCTCTCTGTCTGTCTGTCTCTCTCTGTGTCGCCATCTCTCTCTCTCTCTCTCTCTCTACCTCTGCCTTTCAAATACATAAATATTTTAAACACAACATTTATTATGCACCAACTAAAGGTGCTCACTGTGGCAGGGTGGTGGGAGATTCTGAGCAGATTCGGGTTAAAGATTCCCAACACAAGGTTCTTTGCAGATTGTCTGCATCAGACCCCTGCTTGAGTGAGGGTACTCTGCACAAAAACAGGTGTGACCCAGGTAGCTGACTGACCACGACCTAGCATAGCAGGTCATCACATTAAGTAGCAATCAGTGATCTGAGCTAAGGGGATGAGGCAGACAGGCTGACAGGAGGAGGAAGTTGAAATGCAGCACCAAGGGTGGCTGGGGGCGGGAATGCGTGGAACAGGGGCCTTTTATTAAGAAGGACTAAAGAGTGGTGAGTGGATGAGGCATCAGCCACCTGGGAAAACAGCTAACAAACGCCATCATTTTAGTCTTAAGGAATAGCTGAGAGCCTGCACGGTGTGCCTCAGCCAGGTCCTCCTGCAGCATTTCCTGCTACTCATGCGAAAGGGCTAGAGGGAAAGCGCTTCCTCAAGCAGGAACCCCTGACTTCACAGCAACAACCAGCAGGGTGCAGGCTGCAGCGCAGCTTTCCGGAACCTTCCATGGAGCACGGATCCGCAATGTACCACCCAAGTCTAAAGTCAAGCTACCACTTTAACGTGCAGCAACACCCAACAGATGGCTTTACCTGTGGCATTTGCTTCCTTGGTGGGGGGTGCTCTTTAAGACAATGACAACTATCATTTCATGAATCCTTACCTACCTAGAGCTTAAGAATCCCTTTCACCCTTACTATGCATACATGGCTTTGTTCAACAGAAGCACAAGAATGAGGGTGGCCTCGTTTGCTCTGGATTCCAGAGTCTGCCAAAGACTGGCTTTGTTTTCCTTTTTTACAATGACTAATTTTACTTAACTTTCTTCTTTCCTAAGCTAATGTACGCTGCCATAGGTGGGAAGAACAATGCCATTTCCCTCTTGCAGGGTCTTCTCACTGGTTTTCAGAGCTTTCTTTCTACTTTGCTTCACAATCATGCTAAGCAGGCTTGGCAATGCACCACAATGAAATCACTGGAGCATCAAAGTTAAGTGATGGCTGATACTTTCGACAGTAGAGCCAGTTGAGCAATAAAGATAAATAGAACAGAAACTCAAAATTGCAATGCTGATAAAAATCCAGAAGAAAAAGGTTAAAAACCACCGGTGAGAAAGCTAGCAAGTATATCTTAATATGATTTTCATAACAGCTGGATGCTTTCACACATCTCCACAGAGCTATGGATTTCATTTCTGCATCATTATTTCCTTTCGGCTTTATGGCTGCCTGATCACAGTTTTGATAAAGACCAATGGTAGCTACATTGACTCAATGTCTGCACTCTGATAACTCTTAGATGGTGCAGGAGAATGAGTAGGGTACCCCTTAGTCCTCATATTTCTGTTCCCTTTATAACTACTTCATCAGAACCTACTATTTTTCTCCTGGATTTTAATTGTAGCATAGTTAAATCTAGCAGCCTTCTAGGCACACTTTCAGACATTAGCTTGCTCTAAGAGGTTTCAGTACATTTAAATATTTACTACTAATCTACACACACACACACACACACACACACACACACTTCTGAAATCCAAGGTTTGGAGAACAAACGCATCTGCCTGGCCCGGTATGCACTCTGCTCATCTTTGAGTGAAGTGGTTACTTAGTTAGCCACCAGGGTGTAGTAGAGAGCAAGAGGCAGCAGAGCCTTATCTAATGTCAGGAAATCATGAAGGATATTCACCTCCTGCTTTGCTGCCTACAAAGTGCTCCTCCCTAAGTAGACTGTGTTCACATTTGTAACTGCTTTGGCTGTTGAGCTGGTTGTGGGCAGATTTAATAAAGAACTACATGGAAGAATGCAAGTGCCCTTATTTTTTAAGGAAGGATTCTGTACCCTAAGAACCTTACTATTAGATCTGATATAAACCAGCCAGCAACATTGTTTCCAAATCACTGTGAAACTTCTGCTTTATCCTACAATGCTGCTAAAATACAGAAAAGTAAAATAAAACAAAACCCCATGGAATTTGCTCTTTTAAAATGATACCTTTTGTAAGTTCTTAATGTCCCTGTTTCACCAAGACTTAAAGAAGCAGAAAGGAAGGACAGATCCTGATGCTTGTTCAGCCTCTTACCAGGTGAGTTACCTTCTCCAAGGCGCTGGACTTCTCCAGGCTGTCACCTCACTAAAATCATAATTATACCATTTCAGCCTCCATGCAGAGTATCAGATTGGAGACACAGATAGGAGCATATATAACTGTTTTACAATTTAAAATATAATACATATTTGAGGATGTGTTATTCACTACTATTATTAAATTTTTTTTGACAGGCAGAGTTAGACAGTGAGATAGAGAGACAGAGAGAAAGGTCTTCCTTCCGTTGGTTCACCCCCCAAATGACCACTATGGCCAGCGTGCTGTGGTTGGCCGTGCCGATCCAAAGCCAGGAGCCAGGTGTTTCCTCCTGGTCTCCCATACGGGTGCAGGGCCCAAGCACTTGGGCCATTCTCTACTGCACTCCTGGACCACAGCAGAGAGCTGGACTGGAAGAGGAGCAACTGGGACAGAATCCAGCGCCCCAACTGGGACTAGAACCCGGGGTGCCGGCGCCGCAGGCGGAGGATTAGCCTAGTGAGCTGCGGTGCTGGCCATAGTATTAAATTTTTTTAAAGATCCAATTAAACCTAGTTTATCCTCTGTGCCACAGAAATAGAGTGAATGTCTTTTTAGTATTTCTACCTTTAACTACAGGTATTCCTTGGCCTGCTGACTAAGGGCAGTGGACATGCCTGTCCAGCATTCCCGAGCTTCCTCCTGGGCCCCATCGTCAAAGTGTGATCGCCCAAGGATCACATCCATTAGGATGCTGGATGCACAAGGATAACCCACAGATGCTTTTCCCCACAGTCCTCTGTTGCCCAGTGCACTTAATGGGTCCTTGTGCACTTTCTGTTTGTAAACATTTACCTTTCTGAGGCGGAGTGTACTGGAAATTTAAAAATGCAGCCCACAAATACTTGGTGCTTTTTGTTTTTTTCTATTTTGTTTTTGTCTTAGAGGCATATTATTAAATCAAACTACACTTTTGCAAGGTTAAAAAGGGCCTTTCAGAAAGCTGACTTCTAATCATGGAAGAAAAAAATGCTTTATATTAAAAATACCCTTAACTCTTGTAATTTTTTTTTGTTGTTGTTATTTTTGACAGGCAGAGTAGACAGTGAGAGAGAGAGACAGAGAGAAACGTCTTCCTTTTTGCCATTGGTTCACCCTCCAATGGCTGCCGCGGACAGCGCACTGCGGCCGGCGCACCGCGCTCATCCGATGGCAGGAGCCAGGTGCTAGGTGCTTATCCTGGTCTCCCATGGGGTGCAGGGCCCAAGCACTTGGGCCATCCTCCACTGCACTCCCGGGCCACAGCAGAGGGCTGGCCTGGAAGAGGGGCAACCGGGACAGAATCCGGCGCCCCAACTGGGACTAGAACCCGGTGTGCCGGCGCCGCAAGGTGGAGGATTAGCCTGTTGAGCCACGGCGCCGGCCAACTCTTGTAATTTTTAAAAAATTTTATTTAAGTTATGCAAGTTTCATGTATTTCATATATACAGATTTAGGAACATAGTGATACTTCCCCCACCCTCCCTTCCACCCACACTCCAACCCTTCTTCCTCCTCCCCCTCACATTCCCACTCTTAATTTTCACAAAGATTTGTTTTCAGCTTACTTAATGTTCATGTAGTTAACCCTACACTAGGTGAAAAAGTTCAACAGATAGTATGAAGGAAAAAAAACACTGTTCCTCAATGGAAAAGACAAGGGCTGTAAAACAAACTCTTTATAGGAAAGTGTTGGTATCTATGATGTTTAAGCAAAGGGAGAAAAGCTCACCACAATTGAAACATACTCATGGGCACTTATCTGCACTGATACTCCAACCATGTGTACTTGAAATGGGGGCCAGCACTGCTGTGCCAGCATCCCATATGGGCACCAGTTTGAGTCCCGGCTGTTCAACTTCTGATCCAGCTACCTGCTAATGTACCTGGGAAGGCAGCAAAAGATGGTTCAAGTCCCTGGGCCCCTGTCACCCACGTGGGAGACCTGGAAGAAATCTCCTGGCTCCTGGCTTCAGCCTGGCCCAGCCTTGGCCACTGTGGCCGTTTGTGGAGTGAACCAGAGATGGACTATCTCTCTCTCTCTCTCTGCCTCCCACCCCAACTCTGCTTAATAAATAAATAAATAAATAAATCTCTTTTTTTAAAAATAAAAGCAGTCCTATGACTTTAAGTATCCAATACTTTAATTTATAGGCTATTTTTCCTCCAAATATAATCTACCTAAAATGATATTACGTTTTAACCCTAGATTTTAGAACCTAAGATCAATTTTAGATGAAAGACATACATTCAAACTTCAGCTACCGAGTTAATGACTTACGGGCCGTCACTGAAGTAATGACTTACAAGAAAAAATGTTAAACCTTGAAAATTAAGTTTTTTGTTCCTCACGGAAGCTAAAAGATTAGTTTTCTAAAACTAGTTTATTTGTTGGTATTGTATATTTGCATATAATTCTCATGGAAAATGAAAGTCTCCAATTAACTATATTGTACTTAGAAGCAACAGATTTGGATGGAGAGCTTTCAACATAAAGAAAAACCAGCAAAATTAATGCATGTTGAGGCTTGTAGCTCTCTGTAGACAGTGTAGGCCTTTCAATCTTAACAGAAGGTCAGTGTCACTTTATTTAAGGAGAAAAAGAAAAGCAGATATATAACCACCACCTGCGATGTTCAGCATTCATGCACATATTTATATTCGTTACAGAAAAGCCCAACAGAGCAAAACCCCATGTGAACCCATGATTCTA
This sequence comes from Sylvilagus floridanus, assembly GCA_949820135.1. Lineage (NCBI taxonomy): Eukaryota > Metazoa > Chordata > Mammalia > Lagomorpha > Leporidae > Sylvilagus > Sylvilagus floridanus. The sequence continues at coordinate 15,797,505 of OX463240.1, read as the reverse complement.
TCTGGCCGATTCATCCGTTTGGCAATTTTTACAATCTATATGAGTAAAATGACCCAATCAGATCTTCTAAGTTAAAAACAACATCTTATACAAAAAGGCATTTGCAGACACTGATGGTGAAGACGGGGCTCCCCTCCTCCTCTCACCTGTCCAGAAGCGGCGGGTCAGTGCCCCATTACCCTGATCCCTGGAGCAGGAAAGCCAAGTACTTGAAAAGTATACAAGCTCAGATGCAGACTATGCAGCAACCCTGAGATTCCCTACACACAATCAGCAAGCAGAAAGATGAGCCAGTTCCCAGCAATGCCTATTTTCCGCAGGTGGGCGTATATAACAAGAATATTAGCCACATCGGAGCCAACAGGAGGTTCCGTTTCTCTCATTCACTCCCAGTGATGCGTGTTTGATCTCCACCACAGAAGCCTGCCAACACTGCTGAACTACAGCATTTCCCTAAGTTTTGCTCTATTCAGATCTGCTAAGTAGGAGAGTGTTTTTGCACAAAAGGGTCAGGAAGTTCCTTCATAAAGAGTTACCTCGCACTGCATGCTCACTACATCTGAATTTGCATCGGAACACACACCTGCAGCCCAAGTAAGTAAAAAAAAAAAAAAAAAAAACCAGTGTTCTCAATGGGATGGCGCTCAGCAATCGTAACAGTGGGAGCCGTAGCTAACACACTGCTGGCACTGGGTCAGGCACAGCTCCATCTTTGCACGGAAGCTTCATGGCATCCCACAGTGCACAGTGTAGTCGCTGTTAATGGCTACAGAGTTCTCAAGTCCTGAAGCAGCTCCTCCAGGCCATCAGGGGTCTCACAATGAGGCTGACCAAGTCCCCTCCAGACAACGGTTCACTTCCAGGACTCCAGGACACAGCACCTGGATTGAAGTGTTTCCCCTCTGCTCTCATTCTCATGGCTACCACCAACCCTCACTTCTCTATTGCTCCCCGCTGATTTCCTCTTCTTTGTTCCTATGATGATGTGTTCTTTCTGCAACTGGCCTGGCTACGTATTCCTGGCAGCCTGGGACTGAATTTGGAGGACTCCCTTGTAGTGCAGGTCAACACTCACACACATTTATCACCTACTCCTCTGGACCTGATACTAAGGAGTCTACGGGAATCTTAGGCTCCTCTGCCCGACTGTGGAAGTAAAGGGGATAGGATCCTTAGTGTCTGCAATGACCTCATTTCTGTAGCTAAGAAACCACAGTGGGAGCAAAACCAAAATGGGACTTTTACACATCTTTTTATATCAACTACATATAGTTTCATTTTTTCACATGCACATTCAGTTATTACCTGGTGAGCACACAAATACTGATTTTTAAGAAAAGAAGTGGCTCATAACTTTACTATCTAGGATTATCATTAATAAGCAAGAATTATCCAAAAGATACAAGAAAAGCTTGTTCTCACATTCACAAATTGATAATCACATAGTGAGGTAGCATTCAATGTGAGGGAGTATTTCAAGTTTCTGTTCCGGGGGGGAAAAATGGATTGATTCCTGACTAAGAAATAAACATTAATTATGTAACTATGCAAAACGCCTCCAGAAAAATGAACAAATAATGTAATTCAATTAGCTTTTTAAAGTGTCATAAATGCAGCTGAGTTTTAACAGTAATTTTTCCATAAAATAATCACAAAACTCTTTCAAAATCTTAATAGGAAAGAATACCCATAAATGGACATAAAGTGCAAACCAGGATGCTATTTCTGGTAACTTTTGGCTGCTATTTTTAACATATGCATGGTTATTATTTACTCAGCTGAGGGTATATCTGTCTCCTCTTGTGTACTTCAAGACTGATTTTCAAGCTCAAGCTAATTTTTGCTATGTGAAAGCAGCTTTTAAAGATGTCAAGTATCTAAAAATAAGAATGTGGCACTTCAAAAAAATCTATAAAAATCCTTGCAGAAATTACACTGGGATGGTTATCATCTGATTCCCACACAATAGATAAAGCTTCACTCTCTTCTCTATACACTATGGTGCACAGTTAACACCGCTAGAAAGAAAGCCCTCAGGATCTACCAGCACTGGACCAAAACAAAATTCACTGGCCACACAGGTTGAGTTCAGCTGTAAAAGCTACAATGTTAATAATTTGTTGATGCTCAAAACGAGATTCCTTGACTTGAAGGAGGGGGAGGGGGAACCTCAGGAAATAGCCAAGCCAGTAGAACAGCATTCACTTGTAAGGCCCGAAGGAGAATGGGCAGTTATCCTGAAAGCACTGGGCTCAAGTCCATTTCCCCCTCTGCTCCCTGGCCTGCCTGTGACGAGGAGGACGGTGGGAGGAGTTATGGAAGGAGGAGGGTGGGATTTCCCACCATCATCCAGGGAGGCCTGAAGGGGCTGACAGGTTTAAGACACGTGTTCAAGTCTTGCGAGTCTAAGAACCCACAGTTAAACTGACCTTCCTTAGAAGTGGTTTGAGAGAGAACTGAGAAGAATGGAAGACGGGAGATGTGGACATCAAAGTGGTTTCAGCTGGTGTCCAAGTGAGGGAAGCCACGGAAGAAAGGCCAAGTCTCCACAGAGTTGTCTCAGGGAGCCCAGAGGAGGCAGAGCAAGTTGGGTTCTGGGCCCCGTGTGGGGCCAATGTCAGGTTTTATCTGGCTATCTTTGTGAGCTCTTTAATAGATTTAACTTAGGGGCCAGCGCTGTGGCATAGTAGGCTAAGCCTCCAACTGCGGCACCAGCATCCCATATGGGTGCCGGCTCGTGTCCTAGCTGCTCCTCTTCAGATTCAGCTCTCTGCTCATGCCTGGGAAGGCACTGGAAGATGGCCCAAATGCTTGGACCCCTGCACCCATATGGGAGGCCCATTAGCAGCTCCTGAATCCTATCTTCAGATCAGCCCAGCTCTGACCATTGCAGCCATTTGAAGAGTGAACCAGCAGATGGAAGACCTCTCTCTCTATCTCCCTCTCCCTCTCTGTGTCTGTAACTCTACCTCTCAAATAAATAAATCTTAAAAAAAATATTTAATTTGAATGAACAGAGAATGAGGGAAATCCAACAAACAATTTTTTAACAATAGGACTCATCTTTCACATGTGCAGTACCAGGGATAACTCACTCAATACCTGTCCCCAATCCCATTTAAAATCAGCTGTGCATCCCCAGATTACTAATCATGTTCCTGTTGAAATTAGGTGTATCTTTATTGACCTCAAACTATTAGTCAGTGAAAAACGCTGTAACATTCACTACATGCAAGTTAAGAGAAAAGGATAAGACATGGGAACAGGTGCATTACTGAGCAATGGGAAACAGTATCTCCTCCATCCTTGTTATATTCTGCCTGCTCAAACAGGATATCCTTAATTTTTGGTTAAGTAAACAACACAAGCTTATCAATTCAAAAAAAGAAGCAAATTTAAATTTGACATCAACACAAAGGATACGGATTGAGCATCTCAACAGAAGAGAGACAGCAGAATCAGAAAGAGTAGATGCACTTCAGATGGGCAATTTATCCAATGAGGAAGTGACTACGGCTTCAGGTTTTTGGGCAACCGAGACAAAAAATGGAAACATTGGCTACCCAGTTATTTTCCGCCCATGGACGCTATATCCACTGGCCCCCTAAGACAAATGTTTTCCTGGAAAGACGCTCAAGCAGTACTGTGGGCCACTGAGTAAATGGCATATGGCTTCTATCCTTAACATGGAAGCCACATTTAACTCCCACGTGTAAGAGTCTAAGAAAACCATGGGAGGTGCATAGATGACACAGTAACTCTTGACCGAGGTGCCACCGGAGTTCCTCCAGGCAGACGCCTCTACCTATCACACACTGAGCCTAGCCCAACCCACACCTGGATCTCAGGTAAACCCCCAGACAAGACCCAACAGCCGACATCCAAACAAATACACAAATTTCCACCCTGCATGGAACCTAAGACTTCAAGCAAAGCTCAAAACAGACCCAATTTCCCAGGTCCAGGCCTTTCTCCCATGTAGAGAGAGAACTGTCTAGAACACTCTCCAGGAATGGTTATTAAAAATAATAATTCACCCTATCTGAGGCTCTTCTTCACCATGGGGACTTTAAGACAGTGGCATAGTGCAAGAAACTGATGTCCTGAACATAGTCCGGTGCCAGACTCAGACAACGCACCTCCATGCTGCCAGTCTGTGCACCTGCTGCATCCACTACCTGACTCCTATCATGGAAGTCCTCACCTCTCCAAGCTGCTTCTTTTCCCTGCATTACTCGAATCTGCTTTGTGAACTGTGTCAAGTACCAGACACAGCATTAAGTTATCTGACACCAGGAACAAAAACACACCACCAGTTACAATACCACGTTCCCATTTCAAAGAGGTTACAGGAGAGATAAAAAGGAAGGGGAGCTGACGGGCAGCTTCCTTTCCACCCACACCAGCCCTGGGCTCCCTGGCCGCTGCCCTCCATGACCCGCCTCCACACTTGTCTGTTACCCTCCCGCAGAAAGCTCCCACGAGGACACAGCTCGCTTCTCCCACCTCTGAACAGCCACATCTTGCTAGGGGTGACAGAAATAATTCCTGGTTACACCCAGACTGTGACTTTTTAAATGATTACAATGAGTGACACTCTTCATTTTCCATCACCCTCAGGAAATCAATCCTCCCAACACACCTATTACCACCAGAGACATGGTCCTGTCTGATTAACAACTTATAGGGGCCGGCGCTATAGCGCAGCAGATTAAAGCCCCAATCTGCAGGGCTGGCATCCCATATGGGCACTGGTTTGAGTCCCGGCTGCTCCACTTCCGATCCAGCTCTCTGCTATGGCCTGGGAAAGCAGTGGAGGATGGCCCAAGGCCCCTGCACCTGCGAGGGAGACCCAGAGGAGGCTCCTGGCTGGCTCCTAGTTTCAGATTGGCACAGATACAGCTATTGCAGCCAATTGGGGAGTGAACCAGCGGATAGAAGACCTCGTTCTCTCTCTCTGCCTGTCCTCCTCTCGCTGTGTAACTCTGACTTTCAAGTAAATAAATAAATCTTTAAAAAAATCAATTTAAAAAGAAGTATAAACAGCTATATTACAGTACCCCAATATGTCCCCTATATGTGGCGATAGATCACTTTACTAATCCTAAAGAGCAGTAGCCACTCTCACTCAGTGCATTTTAACTGACATATAAAAATGTATGTATTTATGGAATAACATATGTGATATTTTAATACCTGTATAAATTGCATAATGTTCAAATCAGGATAAATGCATACATTTCTTCAAACATTTATCATTTCTTTAAGGTGAAAAATTTTCAAAATTCGTTCTTCCAGCCTTTTTTAAAAAGGATTTATTTATTTATTTGAAAAAATTATATATATATATATATAGAGAGAGAGAGAGAGAGAGAGATCTTCCATCCACTAGTTCACTCCTCAAATCGCTGCAATGGCCAGGGCTGAGCCAGTTCAAAGCCAGGAGCCAGAAGCTTCATCCAGGTCTCCCACGTGGGTGGCAGGAGCTCAAACACTTGGGCCACCTTCCCCTGCTTTTCCCAGGCCATTAGCAGGAAGCTGGATCAGAAGTGGAGCAGCCAGGACACGGGTACCCATGTGGGTGGGATATTGGCATTGCAGGCAGCAGCTTTACCCACTACATATAATGCCGGCCCCCTTTCCAGCTGTTATATATAGTATATTATCTAAAGCTACCTGAGAACTTCTTAATTCCTATCCAATTATAACCTAGTACTCATTAGTCAATCTTTCCCCATCCCCTTCCTTCCCACCCTCAGGATAGCCATCACTGTACTCCCAACTTCTATGACACCAATATTTTTGTATTCCACAGCTGACATCACAACTCTACCTGGTGTCTTGTCAAGGAGCAAGAGTGTCCTCCACCATTCAGGTGGCATGCAAATGTCAAAAACAAAATCTGGAAATGTCTTCAGTGGAGTTTTAAAGAAAAGAAATACTCAGCTGGCACCATGGCTCACTTGGCTAATCCTCCGCCTGCGGCACCAGCACACCTGGTTCTAGTCCCGGTTGCTCCTCTTCCAGTCCAGCTCTCTGCTGTGGCCCGGGAGGGCAGTGGAGGATGGCTCAAGTGCTTGGGCCCTGCACCCGCATGGGAGACCAGGAGGAAGTACCTGGCTCCTGGCTTCAGATTGGTGCAGCGTCAGCAGTAGCGGACATTAGGGGAGTAAACCAATGGAAGGAAGACCTTTCTCTCTGTCTAACTCTACCTGGCAAAAAAAAAAAAAAAAAAAAAAAACCACTCTGAGGGTGGAGGGATCACACCATTCCTGCGTATTCATATGAAACTCTACATTTGCAACACAACACTGAGAAGCTGTAAAAGTTTTGGTGCAGGGAGCAGAGGGTTTGAGGGAGTGTTACACAAAGGCAAAATATCTGTTTTCTCTCTAACTTCTAAAAGATACAGGGACTTACTATCAGAGTCAGCACATGGTCACGCTGTAACCGTGGGGCTGCAGAGGGTTGTGCCCCCAGCACTGAAGGGAGGGTCCTCTTTGCCATACTAGAAACCTCATCTCTGCCCCTTCTTGGTCACCCGTCAGTTCTGAGCCTCCAGCACTGACATGTGCCACTGCCCTTCCCTGCTTGGTAAAATCTTCTCACTAAGCAAAAGATGCTTAGTGTAGCAAGACACCACTTCCCACTCAACACGGAAACCCCACGTTCTGACTCACGGGCTGCTCCAACCTGTGAAGGGACTGGGGAAGTGGCGAGAACCAAAAGAGCAGCGATCCCTCCTCCCCACGGGGCCTCCATTCCCGCACAAGCCTGACAGCCACGACCTGCCATCACAAGTCTATCATGACACTATTTTAGACAGAAGGTGTGCATGGCCTCCCAAGGGCCCCTTAGTGTTAAAGCCGGTTTGAGTCAGGATTCAGTGATCCTCAGAAATCTAACCTTCCCAAGTATGTGATTGGGAGTTAACTATGACCAGAAACAGTCTCGCTGGTTTTTAGCGTTCTTTCTTTGCATGTGCCATTACAAAGGGATGACACAGTTAAGTACGCACAACTCTGATTGAGAAGACAGATCCCAGGTCCCCTCGCAGCTGCACTTGATGCTATTTCAGAGGGAAAAGGAACAGACGCCGACACTGAGGATGTGAACTTTTAGCCACTCAATTGCTGCAAGTGACGAGGTACTTTCAATGGTAGCTAATTCCCTGAAAACAACCTCGCTTCAGTGTTGCAGTGTAATATAGAAAGTAGAAAGATCCCTTCAGAGAAGAGAGTGCTGCTTCTCCCTGGAATGCAAGCTCATGAACCCCCGAGGACATGCTACCCTGCCTCCACCAATCTGAATCTGCAGAATTAAGGAATACCAAAATGAAAAAAGTCACGCAATCAAATTCAAAAGGCTCTGTGGAATCTCAGCAGGCCCAAAGATTACTGAATCAAGATTGCTTAGAGTGAGGAAGCTAAGGCAGCAGATTTCGCAGCTCTGCACCTAGCAAAGCCTCACAATGGGCTGATTCCTGGGAATTCCCCTGTGACATTTAAGTCTTGAGATACACTGACCAAACTGTCAAAGGAAACGGGAAACATCAATGGGATCTTTAAGTATTAACAATGCACAGCATTAAACAACGGTAATACATGTTTTTCTGAGATTTGCACATGCTTGCAGAAATTAAAGATTAAGACAGGAAGGGGAGAAAAAATTCAAATTGAGTTCTGCATTGCAAAAATGTTTACCCGACCACAGCGGCTTCCTGAGAGTAGGAAGAAACTCTGACATAAACATGCCTAACCCAAAGTAAAGAGTAAGGATGCGGTACTTTGTTCCCCAGAAATATGTTAACACTTTTCAGACTATAGTGGCTCCCATGCATGAGGCCTTTCCTGGCATCCCCTGACATCCTCAGCCAGCTACACTTGCCACCAGCCACTCTGCTTCCCGACACCCCGCTGCGGTCTCCAAGTCTGGCCTGGTCAACATCTTGGCAATGTAGTGAGTGGTCTTCCTTTTCTGCTGCCCTCAACTGTTTTCTGTCAAACTTTCGCCAGGCAGTTAAGTAGAAAACTGGAAAATCATAAAACCTGCACTTTTTCTGATAACACAGCACTAATTCTACTTACGTGGTTTGTTGATATACCTGCCTGTTAAAGACTGTATGTGTAGCATAATATAATTACTATGTATTGACGGGGCAGGCACTGTTGACTACATTAACTGTTTTTAACACTTACTTATTTGAGGGGCCAGCACTGTGGTATAGTGGATAAAGCTGCCGCCTGCAGTGCCGGCACCCCATATAAGTGCCGGTTCATGTCCTGGCTGCTCTTCTTCCAATCCAGCATTCTGCTATGGTTCAGGAATGCAACAGAAAATGGCCCAAGTCCTTGGGCCCCTGCACCCTCGTGGGAGACTCCTGGTCTCTGGCTTCAGATCAGTGCAGCTCCAGCCATTGCAGCCATTTGGGGAGTGAAGCAGTGGATGGAAGACTCTCTCTCTCTCTCTGTAACTCTACCTCTCAATAAATAAATCTTTAAAAAAGAAAGGATTAATATAAATCCTGTAGCTTTAAGTACTTCCACAGATGTAATGCATATGCTTATGCATCAACAGTTTAATTTCAGGCCAGTGCCGTGGCTCAACAAGCTAATCCTCCGCCTTGCGGCGCCGGCACACCGGGTTCTAGTCCCGGTTGGGGCACCGGATTCTGTCCCGGTTGCCCCTCTTCCAGGCCAGCTCTCTGCTGTGGCCCAGGTGCTTGGGCCCTGCACCCCATGGGAGACCAGGAAAAGCACCTGGCACCTGGCTCCTGCCATCGAATGAGTGCGATGCGCCGGCCACAGTGCGGCGGCCATTGGAGGGTGAACCAACGGCAAAGGAAGACCTTTCTCTCTGTCTCTCTCTCTCTCACTGTCCACTCTGCCTGTCAAAAATAAAAAAAATAAAAAAAAAACAGTTTAATTTCAGCATTTTCAAAATATTTTAATTTTTAATTTTATTTGAAAGGCAGAGAGACAGAGAAATCCTACCCAGTGGTTCATTCCCCAAAGGCCCAAAACTACTAGAGGCTGACCCAGGCTGAAGCCAGGAGCCAAGAACTCAGTTTAGGAGTGGCAGAGACCCAAATACTTGAGCCATCACCTGCTGGCTCCCAGGGTGTGCATTACGAGGAAGCTGAAATGGACAGCAGAGCCAAGACTTAAACTCTAACAGTCAGGCATCTCATCAGTGGCTCAACTGCTACGCCAAATGCCTGCCTCACATATTCACGAATATTTCAAACCAAACTGCAATTTCTACAAGGAAATAAATATGCACAAGTGATTTTTAAGGCTAACAAAGCATCAGCACATAGAACACTAGTACAGAATGATGTCTCGCTGCTTACCGACAAATCCAGCCGGTGTAACCAATAATGCAAGAGTCCTGCCCTCCCAATAGTTAAGTCAAGGCATGTTGAACAGAAGGATTTATGAATGGCTCTTTGTTTTTAAGGCACCTCCCCCCTAAAAAACAGAGCCTCCTCAGAGATAGTCCCAGTGGTTCCTCATTGTGCTAGGGAACCCTTCGGGCCAAAGAATGGATTAGCTTCTTAAAGAAAAACTGGTTAAGAAATTATCCTTGCCAAGCCTGGTCAAAGCAGTCGGAGGTCTAATTTCAGCTCCGCTGTGTCTGCTCTCATTCTCACAGCTCTGTTCTCTGGCTCAGTGATCTGGGAAGTCACTTCCCCTGTAAGGTAAGTCGTCGGGATAACCCGATCTTAGCAGCCCCGCCAACTCTCAAGCTCACGGATTCTGTAATTAACTTCTAGTGCCTTAGTTAATGCTCATTTTAAACTGTGAAAACTTTGGATCCATACATTCTAACAGAGAAAGCCTGGACACAAAAACATGGGGCACAGCCTCAGATTTTTATCTGGACAACACTACAGCTTTTGTTTTCCTTTTTAAACGGACTTTGGTTTGTCAGGCTCTTTCAGGTTCACAGCAATAGTGTGCGGCCGCATCACCACTTGCACTGTCTCCCCCGTGATCAACACAGCCCACCGGGGCAGTGCGTTTGTTACCCCCAGTCAACCAAAATGGACTCAGCTTTGTTACCCAAGGACATAGCTTGTATCTGGGTTCACTCTTGGTAGTGTGCACTTCACATACGGGTATCCTACGGAATAGTCTTCATGTGGTCTAGGCAGGGAGTCGGGGAGGGACAAGCATCTAAGGACTGCCAGCACCCAACTCCATGCACTGCTCAAATCCCATCACCTTCTGGGCTAATTCAACACTGTTGCAGACCCGCCACACACACTCCCTGGAGACCACCACGTGTGCTAGAGCCCCCACCCCAAGCCCTACCTCCTCTGAATCACGCAATCAGACGCTGCCCCAAGCATCACTCCTTTTCTTATTAACAGGATGGCCCTGGCCTGGGTGAGGGCAAGTCTCCCTCCCGGGGCTGCTCGCACTCATGTCTGAGCGCCTGTGCTTTTCAATAAATCCTGCTTTTCTGCTTGCCTCTCTCTATGTCTCCCGGTTGTATTCTTACACATGAGAAGGCAAAAAAACCTGGGAGTCTGTCTGAGCTCAATCAGAGCTCTCGATCCCTACAACGTCGTCATTTGGGGGTCCTAATCCCAACAATAGTTTCATTCTCCTAAAATACTGAGCTCTGCCCATTCAACCCTCTCTACTCCTAACCCCTGACAACCGTGAATCTTTTACTTTTTACTGTCTCCAATATTGCAAGTGCTCACATGCCACAGAACAACATCTCAAATACAGACCACATAGACAGTGGTAGTCCCAGATCATACTGCCTAGCAGCAGGTGCTGTCACAAAGCAGGTTAAGCCACTGCTTAGGATACCTGCATCCCACATTGCAGTGCTGGTTTCAATCCTGGCTACACCATTTCTCACCTTTCAGCTGATGCATCCTGGGAGTCAGCAGATGGGTCAAGAACTTGGGCTCCTGCCACCCACATGGGAAATCCAGATGGAGTTCCAGACTCCTGGCCTGGTTGTTTTGGGTGTTTGCTTATTTTTTTTAAATTTTTATTATAGTGTCTTCATCTATTTTTTTTTTGACAGGCAGAGTGGACAGTGAGAGAGAGAGAGAGAGAGACAGAGAGAAAGGTCTTCCTTTGCCGTTGGTTCACCCTCCAATGGCCGCCGCGGCTGGCATGCTGCGGCTGGTGCACCGCGTTGATCTGATGGCAGGAGCCAGGTGCTTTTCCTGGTCTCCCATGGGGTGCAGGGACTAAGCACTTGGGCCATCCTCCACTGCACTCCCGGGCCACAGCAGAGAGCTGGACTAGAAGAGGGGCAACCAGGACAGAATCCGGCGCCCTGACCAAGACTAGAACCTGGTGTGCCGGTGCAGCAGGTGGAGGATTAGCCTATTGAGCCATGGCGCCAGCCAGGTGTTTGCTTATTTTTCAAAGATTTGTTTGTTTATTTGAAGTCCGAGCTATAAAGAGACAGGGAGAGATGGAGACAGAGAGATCCTCCACCTGCAGGTTCACTCTCCAAATGGCCGGAATGGATAGGGCCAAGCCAAGCTGAAGCCAACAGCCAGGAGTTTCATCCAGGTCTCCCACATGGGTAGTAGGGGTCCAAACACTTGGACCAACTTCCACTGCTTTTCCCAGGCCATTAGAAGGGAGCTGAATGGAAAATGGAGCAGCCAGGATTCAAACCACACCCATATGGGATGCCAGCATTGTAGGCAGAGGCTTCACCCGCCATGAAATGCCAGCCTTTGTTTGGGGTTTTTGGAGAGTGAATGAACAGATGGAATCTCTCTCTCTGTCTCTCTCTGTCTCTGTCTCTCTCTCTCTCTCTCGTGTTTGTGTGTGTGTGTGTGTGTGCGTGTTTACTACCCTGCCGTCCACACAGGTCAACACACTGTCTTAAAAAGATTATATTATATTGACATCATAGCTCTCTTAGCTTGTGTAAGTACAACGCGATGTTTGCACAGTGATGAAATTTGCTAACAATGCATTTCTGAGCACTTTTTACCACTATTAATGACAGGACTGTAGCTGCAATTATGCAGCAGGCACCCTATGCAAACTGGGTTCTTCATCGTAAGAGTATGCATTTGAGACTCCTCCGCATCCTTCCTTTTAGTGCTGAGTAATATTCCACTGCTTCATTGTACCAGCTGTATTTTCCATGTTTAATCCTCACAAGGAGCAGGCAGTAGGTATTCTGAGGAGGAAACCAGCCTCAAGGGTTGCAGTGTTTTGTCTAGTTCCATGATTCTCAAACTTGTGTACCACTCACTGCCCGGAAGGTGGTAAATCCAGCAATTCACCCCAGCCCTGATGCTGACTCAAAAGATCTGTGGCCAGGAATCTGCATCTCCAGGAAGCCCCGGGTGAGCTCTGCCCAGTGGCTCTGATAAGGTAAAGGGAGCTTGTAAGGACACCTCCTCCCCCTACCCCCCACCCTACCCCTATTGTAACTGCAGAACAGGGAACTTCAACTTCCCTTAACTGCCTACTGCCATCTTTTGTCTTCTGCTTATTTTACAGACAGAATGAAGGGCAAGGGAATGCAGAACTTAAATACTTCTGTCAGAGAAAGCATTTACCTGAAACAGAAGCAATGGGACTGGGGACTGTCTAACAGGAAGAAAATGCAAAGAGGGAACAGGCACAGCTCCCCTTTCACAGAAAGGGTGATAGTTCCCACTTATCCCCTTCAACCACAACAATTTGGTTTCCATTGGGAAAGTTCAGAGTGGTTGCAGGCAGAGAAAATGCTGCACAACATTTTTTTTTTACACAAAATCCATAAAATAGATACAGATATAAAGTATAATGTTATGTAAATAAAAATGTATTATGCAGTATATAAATACGTATATGGGGTTCATATGCCAAATACATTACCCAAGTTTTTTTTTGTACCTCTGAAAATTTGTTTCTCTTTCATACAACTACAACTGCCCACCTACGGTCCAGAACCAAGATTCAACAGCTGTATTAGTATTATTATACCCATCATTTTTCCATCACATACCCCACCCCACCCAACTAAAACACTAAAGATCACAGTGTTAATATTTTTTCCTTTTTTTTTTTTTTTTGACAGGCAGAGTGGACAGTGAGAGACAGTGACAGAGAGAAAGGTCTTCCTTTGCCATTGGTTCACCCTCCAATGGCCGCCGCGGTCGGCGCGCTGCGGCCGGTGCACCGCGCTCATCCGATGGCAGGAGCCAGGAGCCAGGTGCTTTTCCTGGTCTCCCATGGGGTACAGGGCCCAAGCACCTGGGCCATCCTCCACTGCACTCCCGGGCCACAGCAGAGAGCTGGCCTGGAAGAGGGGCAACCAGGACAGAATCCGGCGCCCCAACCAAGACTAGAACCCAGTGTGCGGGCGCCTCAAGGCGGAGGATTAGCCTGTTGAGCCATGGTGCCGGCCACGTTAATATTTTTTAAAAAGTGTTAAAATTAGCTTTACAATGCTTTTACAGATGGTACTGTGTTCTTTTGCAAAGACTGCCTCATATAATGGATTTCAAATGAAAACACACTGTCTGTGGATTCTCTATACTCAGGAATCCATCTACACTTACGCCACCAACCCTTTCTCCATTTCCAAAAGGCATTTGTGGGTTACGTCAAAACCTAAACGCTAAAACCAAACTGAAATTAATTTTCCAATGTTTTGTGCTTCTTCCTTTCTCCACTCTCCACTCTCCTCCTTGTATGTCTCTGTCATGCTTTGACAATGGGATTCATCCACTAGTCCCTCCCCAAATCACACAGTGACATTACAGTGAGGGAGAGCTGGCAGGGGAGTCAGACCTGGCTCCAACCCTGTCCAGCTGTGCAGTATGGAACAAGTGCCTTCATCAGAGCCTATCTTTTTAAAAACTATAAACTTAGGCTATGCCTGTACCTTGGAAGGCAGGAACTAAGTTAAGCACAGAGGGCTGTAGTATGAACTAAACATAGTATACACTATGTTTAATCATGCAGTGGGATGATTGACAGGTGTCCTGAAAAGAGTAAATCACCATGTCACCTGGTGGTGGCTCTGGTGCTCCTTAAGTCCAATCCTTGGGGCTTCCGCAGCCCTCCACCATCTCTGCCTGGCCTTGATTCTCTAATGTCTTCAGGGCTTTTGCCTAGTTCCTAACTAAGTTCACAATGACGTCTGAACTTTGGTAAGAATGACAGATCAGCTTATGTGCATCAACCTTCTAAGCATCCATCTCTTCTTCCTAAGAGAATGTTACCTGTGGAAGTGCCAGCCCTGGCCTCCTAATCCTTCTTCCAGGATCCTTGGTATGTTGCCTTGCTGCACACATCAGCCAGTGAACACCGAAAATAGGCCAGAATCATCCAGAAATCTCTCTGATGCTTGCCACTGCTTTTTAGTAAGCTTTGTAATCTCAGCCATTACCATGTGACCTCTGGGGGCAGTAAATTGCAAAACTAGAGCAAAAAGAAATGCTTTTGCATTTTATTCTTTCTACTTACATCCCTCAAAATGTAAACAGCAGCAAGGGTTTGTGGGAAGTAATTTCCACAGAGCAGAACACTTTTATAAATATTATATAGATTGTCAAATACCCACAGAGATATACAGTTACAAATGTGTAAAATGCAATGATCAAACGGATTATGAAATGCAGGTCACTTTGTGGCATTTTGAAAACTGGCACAACTGTGCACTGAACAATAAATATGAGCTGAATAGGATGGTCAGCCTGGGAACAGTGGATCTCATTTTTTTTTTTTTTGACAGGCAGAGTGGACAGTGAGAGAGAGAGAGGCAGAGAGAAAGGTCTTCCTTTGCCATTGGTTCACCCTCCAATGGCCACCACGGCCGGCGCACTGCGTTGATCCGAAGGCAGGAGCCAGGTGCTTTTCCTGGTCTCCCATGGGGTGCAGGGCCATCCTCCACTGCACTTGGGCCATCCTCCACTGCACTCCCGGGCCACAGCAGAGAGCTGGTCTGGAAGAGGGGCAACCGGGACAGAATCCAGCGCCCCGACCGGGACTAGAACCTGGTGTACAGGCACCGCAGGCGGAGGATTAGCCTATTGAGCCATAGCGTTGGCCAACCTTTTTTTCTTTTGAAGATTTATTTATTTATTTGAAAGTCAGAGTTTCACAGAGAGAGGAAAGGCAGAGAATGAGAGAGTCTCCCATCTGCTGGTTCACTCCCCAATTGGCCGCAATAGCCAGAGCTGTGCTGATCTGAAGCCAGGAGCTTCTTCCCAGTCTCCCACATGAGTGCAGGGGCCCAAGGACCTGGGCCATCTTCTACTGCTTTCCCAGGCCATAGCAGAGAGCTGGATCAGAAGTGCAGCAGCGGGACTAGAACTGGCGCCCACATGGGATGCTGGCACTGCAGATGGCAGCTTTAACTGCTACGCCACAGCACTGGCCCCAACATTTCTTCTCATTCCCATTCACTATGCCAGCTATGGTGGATGCTGCCACTTGTTCACCAAAAATCTATTGTCCTTATCTTCAAATACACATGGTGCTACTTTATTACCAGCCCGCTTCTGATAGATTTGGTCAATGAAGTAAATGATGGCCACTTCCCCTAAGCTCTCTCTTCCCTCTTCCCAACCCCAACTCCAACCACAGAGAAGCACATCAGTGCCCTAGCAGGTGCAGGGCAATGATTCAGAAGCAAGGCACCTGGTTCCCTGGATAACCTTATGTAATAACCAGCCTGGAATCTTCTACCTGAACAGTTTACATGAAAAAGAAAAATACTTTGTTTTTTAAAAGCTACCATATGAGAAAGTCTGTTACAGTAACCTCATTCTGCCCTAATAGTGCCATAAATAATTAATAGATTAAAACACTCATATGCCCTAACAATTTAATCGCATCAACAATGTACTGGTTAACTTCACCCAATTAACTGTGAAAAGCCACTATAGTTATTACCTTGGTAATATACGACTTTTACTGGAGACATACTTTATATATTTGCCATACAACTATCCTTTGAGCCAGAAGGTGTGCACGGACAGATAGCACAGGTATTAACAAATTATCACACGGAAGCACGTGCTATAATTTTATAGCACACTTTGGATCTGTGGCACTCACTGCTCTCCGAGTTGCCCTGAGCTCCTGAGATGTCCTCATGCAGAGGCACATGCTTTGGCCCCGTGGCATGCATGTGGATCCACAAAAGCAAGGCCTCGTGTCAACCCCACATGCTCAAAAGGCAGAGCTACACAGACTATGCCTATGCCCAGGCAGAGAGGAAACTCGGACTCTTATTACACTGCCTATGTGTCTGTATGTCCAAATGAATATAAACCTCAGACAACAGAGATAATGGAATGAGAACATGGCCAACAGTTTCTGAGATGTGCAAGTTTCACTGATCACATGGATACCTCTTCACCATGAGCAGCCTGGAATCCTAGACGTAAACCAGGATTTGCACTACACAAGTCACCCTAAAATCTAACGAGATTTGGAGAGCTCTGCAGGAGTACAGAGGATCAATCCAATCCCACCGATTCAACTCTGGTTACTTGTTGAGGCTGACTATGCCCATTTTACAGACAGGAACTGAAGTAGGGCATTGTAAGATGAGTACATAGCAGAGATGGAATACAGAGCTGGTTCCCACACTTGTCTCATTGCCATTCAACACACTCAGTGTTCGGAGCATTTACAGAGTAGGCGTTTATAGGTAATGCAATTTGATTAAGACTTCATTTCTGGGGCTGGCACCATGGCACAGTAGGTTAATCCTCCGCCTGCAGCACTGGCATCCCATAGGGATGCCGGTTCTAGTCCCAATTGCTCCTTTTCCCATCCAGCTCTCTGCAGTGGCCTAGAAAAGCAGTAGAAGATGGCCCAAGTCCTTGGGCCCCTGTTCTCACATGGGAGACCAGGAGGAAGCACCTAGCTCCTGGCTTCGGATTGGTGAAGCGCCAGCCATAGTGGCCATTTGGGGAGTGAACCAATGGAAGGAAGACCTTTCTCTGTCTCTCTCACACTGTCTATAACTCTACCTCTCAAATAAATAAATATTTAAAAAATAATTTTAAAAAGATGTCATTTCTCTTTGATTCCAAGTTACAGAATTTAAGAGGTAACGCCCCTAAGACACAAGCTGCACACACCTTTAATAGTGTCACAATTAAATAATAAGAAACCACCGCACTCGTTGTTTACATGTTGTCTTCATTGTTTCCTTTTAGGGTTTTAACCTGAAAGTGATTTCCCAAAATAGACAGCAGTTTTCATGATATCTGAATGATGCTTAATTAACAAAGAAGCCGCCTACAAACTCCAAAAGCCAGATGATAGAAAAAGTAGGAAAAAGGCAAAAGATGGAAAAATGACAAAGAGTGTGCCAGGGTAGGAAGAGTGCTAAGGAGTCAGTATTTGGTTTCACCATTTCTTCCATTAATTAGTCACATAGCCTGGGGCCAAATTCCTAAACTATATAATTTAAGACTTGTAGTGTAATTATTTTAATTTTTTTATTTATTGACTTATTCAAAAGGCAGAGACACAGAGCTTTCCCATCCTCTGGTTCATTTCTCAAGTGCCCACAATAATTTAGGCTAGGTCAAGCCAAAGCCAGGCTGGGAACTCAGCCCAGGACTATCGCGTGGACAAAAGGACCCGGTCACTTCAGCTGCCACCTAGGGAGCATCTCAGAAAAAAGCTGGAACAGAGATTAGAGCCAGGATTCAAATCCAGGAACTCTGATTTAAGACATGGGTGTCCCAAGCGGCAGCTTACCTGCTGTACACCATACATCTACTCTATAATTATTTAAATAGATAAACTCTCCTTCCTGTTAAGCTATACTTTTATTTTTACCTAGAAACATTTTATTTAAGGTATACAAACTTCATGCATTTCATATATACAAACTTAGAAACACAATAATTCTTCCTACCCTGCCCTCCCTCCCTTCTTCCTCCCTCTCCTATTCCCATTTTTATTTTATATAAAGATCAATTTTCAACTAGCTTTATACTCCTAAGATAAACCCTATACTAAGTAAAGAGCTCAACAAATACTATGGAAAAATGAAAAAATAACTGTTTCTCAATAAACAAGACAAGTGCTTCTCAAAATCATCGTATTTCAGTGTCAATATCACTTCTATAGATTATGTAAGCCACACTTCTTTGCTAAGTAAATTCCTCACCCATGACTGCATGGGAGCAGCCCTTATCCTTGCTCCTCCCAACCCCCACCCCTCCAACCATCTACCTACTCTCAATGATACGAACTGCATGTCACTATTGCCCAAGCTGTGCAGACAATGCTACGAGCTGTCAGGTCTTACAAGTTGGGAGTCATGGCCAGCTCTGATCGGCTAAGTCAGTTCAGCTAAGTGACAGCCCAGAACGTTTCAGGACTTGCTACTGGGCATGGTATTTTATTCCACCGTGTAACCCTGCTTCCAATGATTAGATATGACATGTGACAATAGATTAAAAGGTGTTAGGACCAGTGCATTTCTCAGATAGCAAGTGGCATCCAGGAAGGACTCGTTCCTTGCTCACTGGCTGTGGGCTTGGTTCAAATTCCCAACTCCTGGGGACAAACAATTCCAAATGGTTAGGGTTCTTGCTTTAATTACAGAAGAAGCACTGAGTGCCCATTTCACAACTGCTGCTCTTAGCAGAACGTGAGGCCAAACAAAGGGGAAAATCAAGGAGGGGCAGGCAAACGGCTCTCAAGTGTGTGCAAGGCCAAGGAATGAGGGTGGTGAAGAAAGCTTAAAAGCAAGGCTACTGGGCTGGCGCTGTGGCTTAGTAAGCTAAGCCTCTGCCTGCAGCACATCTTCCCATACAGGTGCCGGTTCAAGTCCTGGCTGTGCGCCTCTTCCTATCCAGCTCTCTGCTATGGCCTGGAAAGCAGTGGAAGATGGCCCAAGTCCTTGGGCCTCTGCACCCACATGGGAGACTCAGAGACAGTGCCTGGCTTCTGACTTCAGATCAGCTCAGCTCTGGCTGTTGCAGCCATTTGGGGGAGTGAATCAGTGGATGGAGGATCTTTTGCTCTGTCTCTCCCTCACTCTGTCTGTAAATCTGCCCCTCAAATAAATAAATTTATACACACACACACGCAAACACACATATATGCAATACTGTTACTAAAAGAACAAGAAATAAGTGACTGTTACTACAATCAGCTGTTGTACATTCTGGTAACCCTAAAGAGCTCTCAACGCTTCAGTACCCACCCTCTCCAGTGGCCCCCAATCCAGTAGATTCCCATCGCCATGAGACCTCTTGTGGTGGAGGAAGGAGGCAAGGCAGAGTCTGGGAAAGCCAGAAACAGCAGAAGGACGGGTCTCCATCACAGCAACCTCCATGCTTTGTTGAGGAGTTACTTCCCATCACATGTACATTTGGCAGTCCTTCCTGGTCCTGAGACTTGACACAGTCTCTTCCTCTTGCCCAACCATCCCAATGAATTTATCAAATACAAATCGATTTTAAAGACTAAATCCATACACAAATCACATTCATACTGTAAGAGCTATTTTCCACTCTCCTGAAGTATAATAAGCAATGGGTTTTGAAAACCACCTGTGTTATAGGGTAACAGGATAAAGCAGATCTAAAACACACACAAGCCTGACTTTCAAGCTAATCACAATGTAAAACACATTACGGTATAAAAATCCTAAGTACTACAATGCTTAAAACAACAACAGGTAGCTCAGAAACAAACTCTACATTCCAAAGCATTCAGGAACACTTTCCCCTTTATCCCTTTATTTTCGCTGTCTAGCAGCCTGCGTTATAATCATAAATCAAGTAAAGCACCAGCTCCTGTTACTGCAACATGTGACATTAGCAGAATAAAAAGGAAACAATGCCTTTCATATTTATGAGACTATATGAGAACAAGTAGAGACGTGAAAGGGGCAGGTGTTGTGGCACAGCAGGTTAAGAGGCTCCTTGGGAACCCTGCGTCCCATACGGGAGTGCCTGGGATCCAGTCCCACCTCCGTTTCCAATCCAGCTTCCTGCTCATGTGCAGCCTGCTCAAGTACTTGGGTCCCTGCCACCCACGTGGGAGACTCAGCTGGAGTTTCCGGCTCCTGGCCCAGCCATGACTGTTGTGGGTATTTGGGGAGTGGAAGATAGCTCTTGCTCTTGTGCTGTCTTTCAAATAAATACAAATAAAATTTTAAAAGAGTGTGCTATAAGAATCCACAAAGGAATGTCGAAATCCTAAGTCTCTTAAACACTGGAGGTTAATCAGCAAACCTCACGTACTTGCAGGAAAGGAAACTTGCCAGGAGAACAAGCTCAGGATGTCCACAGCATCTTCCTGTGCGTGCCTTGGACACAGACTGGAGCACACGTGTCTAGTTCACACCAGGAAAGCCGGCCAGCCCAACAGATTCTAAGCTCTTGGGGGATCTGCAGAGATTCCTGCCTGCCTACATCTTCAACAGCTGCTTTCCACTGGACACTTGAGACCAAAACCTAAAACACTTCTTCAGACCTAAAGCTGGTTTTCCCGGGGTTGTCCACTGTGCCCCGGCCCGCCTCCCGTCCTTCTCTTGTAGAAAAAGCTTGGGTGGGAGGCAGGGAGTTACTGTTTAATGGGTACTGAGTTACTGTTTGGGAAGATGAAAATGTTTTGAAGGATGGTGGTGATGGCTGCAGCACCGTGTGAATGTGCCTAATGCCAGCGACTTGTACACTTAGAAGTGGACACGTGGTAGGGCCAACGCAGTGGCATAGCAGGGAAAGTCGCCGCCTGCAGTGTCAGCATCCCATATGGGTACCAGTTCGAGTCTCGGCTGCTCCACTTTGGATCCAACTCCCTGCTAGTGTGCCTGGGAAAGCAGCAGAAGATGGCCCAAGTGCTTGGGACCCTGCACTCATGTGAGAGACCTGGAAGAATCACACACCTGCCAGTCCCACACCAAGCTCAGGAAATGAAAAACGATTTTAATGTTGTGATTAAAAGGAAGTAACAAGCTGCAAAGTGCAATGCCTTTTGAAAACCAATTTGATTGGGGGAGGGAGTGTCCTACCTCTGTCTAGAGAGCAGATAATCAAATACCATCTTTTCTTTCTTTCTTTCTTTCTTTTTTTTTTTTTTTTTTTAGAAACAGTATTTTGCTTCTGCCTCACAGAACCATCCCCAGCATCAGAACACCAGACTCTCGCTCTGCTACACTTAGTCGGGGAGACGCCACATCAAGTAAAGGGCAAACTCTGTGAGCTATTTTTGTCACGGCCAGTACATGCAGAGTGACAATCATGACAGCAACATTAACATGCATGGTTTTAGTAGCACCAGTTACTAAGTGCACAGACCCAGATGAACACGTGTTAGACGTGTAGGCCTTGCCAGTCTGCTCAAAGATCGTGCTCTTGAATCTCCTGCCTGTCGCCCAAGCTGTTCTCAATAAAACATCTCCTGTGCACAGCTCTTGGGAGGCGGGTTCCCTATTTGCCCGCTGTCCGCCAACCTCTCTTCATCAGCTTCATGGATCTTTCTCAGTGGGCAACTGTGTGGGTGCTCTTACTTATTTCAGGAGACAGGATATCCACAGACACCACAGAGATGGGAACCCGCTTAGGAGCCATCACAGGAAGCTCCGAGTGATTAAATGGGCCAAACTCCTGTTGCCGTGGAGATGCGATTAATGTGCTATGACTGCATCTCCTGCTGCACCACTGAAGACCACCTGGGCTAAAGAATTTGCTTTCACATAGTATTCAGTTGGTATTTATGTTTTGGTTTTCCCTGTGTGTGGTTGTTAAGAGAAATATAAATCAATAATGCAAGCTATCACATACAGTAGGAGTACCTACTGTACCTAATAGCTCAAAGGCGGTAGAAGACTCTATGAAGGTGGACCAAGTTTAAAGATTTTTAGGCACATGAATTAGATGGTGACACATTTCAGATGCAGTATCTTTCATGCAAGGGTGTCAGGACGAAATCCATGGGCAATGTGTATTATGAAAAAGTGATGTGTGGTTTCAATTTTTTGCACCAAAGTCAACATCTTTTCATTTTGTTTTTCCACAAACTTTTCAAGTTCCCCCATATTCTAAATACTCTCATATTCTAAATACGTTAAAGAAGTTCTTTAACATCTTAGATTAATGTACTACTTACAAGCCAAAAAATCTCCTGCCCACCCTTTAAAGTAAAGTTGTCCTATTTTTAACTCTTTGAGGAACTGCCAAAGTTTTCCAAAAGAACTACACCGTATCAAATCACCACCAGTGTTGTATAAAGATTCCAATTTCTCCATGCCCCTGACAACATTTGTCATTGTTCAATACTTTAACTATTCCAGTGGCTCTGTTATCAATTTGCAAACTTATGGCAAATATCTACTCAAATCCTTTATATATTTTTAGCTATTTAAGTTTTCTTATCAGATACATAAATTTGCAAATAAGCTGGGACTTGAACCGGTGACCATATGGGATGCCAGCACTGCACATGGCCACTCAACTGGCTGTGCCACAGCACCGGCCCCTTATTTTTTTAGATTTATTTATTTATTTGAAAGGCAAAGAGACCAAGAGAGAGGGAAACAGAGGGAGGGGAGGAAGGTGGGAGATGGGGGAGAGAGAAAGAGACCTTCCAGCTGCTGGTTCACTCCCCAGATGGCTGCAACAGCTGGGACTGGACCAAGCTGAACTCAGGAAGCATGGAACTCCATCCAAGTCTCTCGTGTGGATGGCAGGGGGCCAAGTACTTGGGCCACCATCCTCTGCTTTCCCAGGTGCACTGGCAGGGAGCTAGGTCAGAAGTGGAGGAACTAGGCTCAAACCAGTGTTCATATGCGACACTGGCATCATAGGAGGCTTAACCCACTGTGCCACAACACCAATCCCATAACTTGCATGTATTTGAGCAGAAAGAATGTTCTCCAGGTATTAATGATCTTTTACTCCCAGAGTTAGTTTCAGCAAACCTTAAAGCTCCATTCAGGCTGGTTGCCAGTGTCCTACAGGCCATTGCTGTAACATGTAATCAACATGAAATTGAGCCTTAGTTGTTTAGCGAATCATTATCTAATATTTTCTAAAGCATATCCAGCAGAAAACTTCTTCCATAAATGATCTTCAAGAGACTAACACTATTCTTCATGATTTGTACAACTTTTTATAGTATTCTGAGTTGTAAAATGAAAAACCACTCCTCCAGCAATAGGATAGAAGATACACTCAAGAATAGCGGACACTTTGAAGCAGGCGTAGTGGTACGGTGGGTTAGGGGACATCTGCATCCCACATGCAAGTCTCTGGGATTCAGTTTCACCTCCACTTCCCATCCAGCTTCCTGCTAGTGAGCCTTGGAGGAAGTAGATGAAGGCCCAAGGATTTGGGTTACTGCTGCCCACAAGGGAGACCCTGGGTGAACTTCCTGGCTCCTGACTGGCCCTACCCTAGATGCTTTTGGCATTTGGAGAGTGAATCAGCTAATGGTGCTATTTCTCTTTCTCTGTGTGTGTGTGTGTGTGTGGGTGTGTCCCTCTGTATCACTCTTGCAAATACATAAATAAATAAAACTTAAAAAAAGAAGAGTAGACACTTTGATACCAGCTTAAAGTAGTGGTTTTCAAACATGTGGGTCTCAGGAGCACGTTATACAATTACAGAATATCACAAAATGCTTTCGGGTGTGTTATGTCAATCAATATTTATATTGGAAATAACAAAATGGGGGGCTAATGCTGTGTATAGTAGATTGGGCCTCCGCCTATGGTGCAGGCATCCCATATGGGCGCCAGTTCAAGTCCCGGCTGCTCCACTTTCCATTTACTCTCTGCTTATGGCCTGGGAAAGCAGCAGAAGATGGTCCAAGTGCTTGGGCCCCTGCACCCATTTGGGAGACCTGGAAGAAGCTCCTGGCTTTGAACTAGCCCAGCTCCAGTTGTTGAGGTCACTTGAGGAGTGAACCAGCAGATGGAAGAGCTCTCCCTCTGTAACTCTGATTTTCAAATAAATAAATAAATCTTGAAAATAAAATAAATATGTGCAAGTTAGGAAGAGTTCTCCAAGATCATCCTGCTTCAGTAATTCACTAGAACTCACAGAATTAGCAAAGCTCTAGCTGTAACCCTACCTCTCAAATAAATCTTAAAAAAGAAGAAAGAAATAACAAAATGTTCTCATTTTGTATTCATTTTAAAATGAATGTATTCTACTTTGTTAATAAGCACAATTTTAATTTTTTTCAAAAATAAAAGATAAAATGCAACATTTTAAATTGTTGCAAATTTTCTTTCTTCACATCAGACAGCTGGATTCAACAATCAGCCTGCTGCATAGTATTCTAAGTTCAAGTTTATGAGGAAAGTCTAGTCTTATGCTAATACATACCTGGAAAAGGAAGAAAGGTTTTAAACTTGAGGTATTCTCCTTTGTTGCTTTGCCAAATTCGACAAGTGACACTTCCATAAAAGTTGTCTGAAATGTGGAACCCATCAATGAAGCTGTCTTGCACAATTCCTTTTAAGGCAATTGGTTCCTCTTATATACCATGAATGGCTTTTCACTAGCACATGACTTGCATGTTCACTTAGTAAACACCAGTCCCCTGAATTACACACAATTTCCAAATGTTGATATGTTTCATCGTATCTTAAAAAAAAAAAAAATCCAGTCTATCCATATTACAACTCAGCCTATCAAGATTTCCAAAATTTTTAATATTTACTTGAAAGCTCAAAGGTTTGCCACTGGGGACAAATTATGCAAGCAAAACAATGTTTTCCTTTAAGTGAAAGTGTCTCTTTTTCTGGAAACATCCAGAACACCTAAGTGTGAACAGCCAGTAACCGCTAGTTCAGCTCCATGTGCAAACAAGTGCACAAGTACTTTTACTTTGGGTGATCATCATAGCTCAGTATTTGATAGCAGCACCCCACACACAATTCACATGAGTCAGAATATTACAGAAGTGTATCTAAGTATTAAGATTTCATGAAATTCATGCTTTCGCTATTTTATCAGGAGTATCTGCAGGTGAATTGGGGCCTCATTTTTTTCCCATGCATCTGTGATGGTGAGGAGGGTAAGGAACAATCAGCAGAGTTAAGTGCTACCTTGGTGAGTCAGGCCAGCAGTGTTGCTCCCCACTGTTTGAAATGGCATCAGTGTCAAAATCCTCCACAGGGAGGAAGACAAGTATCTTAGAACTCTAACACCAGTTCATGACAGCAGCAGCCTCCTGCACAGGGCCGGGGGACCCACGCACACAGAATGCCTGTCTGAATGCCATAAAGCAGAGCTGGGCCCCAAAGACGTGGGGCCAGCAAAGTAGAAAGCAGACAACACCCACACCTGTATTTTTCATCATTTCCACACCATGATCACACCTGTATTTTTCATTATTGCAACTTTCAGCTCCAACGAATACGGCAGAAAACTGAAAACTATTTATTTTTACATCCAGACGTACTGAAAACAATAAACCACCAAGACCCATCTTTTCAATCGGAGAAAAGAATCAATAGACTCTCTTCCAGTTAATGGTCCTTCAGATAAAAGCTGTGAATGACCCGTGATCTATCAATAAACATAATTTTATCTATACATACAAATGTTTTAACCGAGAGTTCTGAGAGAATTCTGTATCTTGCAGAGCAGGCTGTTTGGGATTTTAGCACCAATGCATGCTGGATTAGCTGCAAATCCCTAAGATCTGCTCATCACTCCTACTCCTTCCAAAAGGGTGAAGCTGAAGGTTCCCCCTCCTACCAGCTGCGATTAGCGTAACTTTCAAATTCTGTCCTCAAAATTCTTTAATTAACAAGCTCTTCACTAACTCAGTTCATGGCTGATTTCAAATGCATTTTGTTTTACGACCTGGATCTCCTAAGTCCTGCTTCACTGGATCAAAACAGAAAAAAAAAAAAAAAATCAAAGGGCTTCAACGAAACGTGTCTGTTGTCTGGTTCATACGTGGATCTAGCGAGGTGCCGCTGCGTCTCAGAGGACCTGAGCTCGGCCCCGCCCCCTTCCATCTCCTGGAGAGCCTTAGCCCCAGGGTCCCGATGCTGAGCAGATTTCCAGCCAGAGCAGCAGCAAGTGCTCACAGGTGGGAAGCCCTCCCAGGGCCAGCAAATGACACCTTCGCTCAGCGAAATCTGGGTCACTGGGTCACAGGGCAAGCTGCAAGGTGACACCAGGGAATGGAATGCTATTCTGTGGCCAGACAACAAGGTGCCCAAGAAATATTCAGGGTTCTTATTAAGGAAGAAGGGAGGAATGGGGAGGCCTGGGAGGTGGTAGCAGTCTCTGCACCCCTCTGCTGAGCAGGGATTTTAACCCCCACCATACTTCCACTCCTACACCATGCTTCTGCTACACCCACCATCCCTTAAGGAGCCCCATCTTAATTCCGTACTCTTGACTTGTCTTTCTTTTCTACCTATAGAATGTTCTTCCTTCAAATACACCTCAAACTCCCTCCTGACCTAAAAACCTTAGTCTGGCTTTCAGAACTATTATGGTGTAACAATCAAACTTTGCGAAGGGCTTTGACACTCAGTGGTTTACAAAGTGCTTTCACACATGTTGCCTCGCTGGACTGTGACCAGGACCCAAGAGGAAAGCAAGGCAGTGATGTGGCCGGGCTTCCTCCCTGCTCCTACCCCAGGGGTACTTAGATTTATTCTCAGAAGGACATTTTCATTTCCATCCACGCCTAAGAGTCTGTGCCCCGAGCAGGAAAGACCTTGGAGGTTGGGAGAGTAAGGCACTCCTTGTGTCTAAGCAGAGTTTAACACTGTCCGGAGAAGTCCCGGGGACCAGCAGCTAGAAGGAAGGAAGCCGCGTCCTGGGAAACGCGCGGTCTGGGAGACCCATTCATGAGCGCAAAACAGGAAGACACGGAGCCTCCTCCACACTTCCAAGAAGAGCAGTTGAACAAGAACTTGAGGAGGGCTCTCAGGAGGGAAATCACAGTGGCTGTCCTCCAGAACCCCCAGACTGCAGAATTACGACAAGCGACTAGACCAGGAGACTCATCGGAGCCTGATTTATGGGTGACATTTTAATTAAAATGTTATACCACGCTTTAAAGAAAAGTAGCAATTTGGTTCCATTGTGTACATTTAAAGCACAGTACAAATATAGCTCACTTCCGAGACCAAAGAACAGTACATTGGCAGGAAAAAAAAAATCAGAGCAGCCCAATTCATTTCCAGAAAGATAAAAAACAAGCAAAGGAAAAACCATTTAAGATTAGAAATAGGGGCCGGCGTTGTGACGCAGTAGGTAAAACTACCACGTGTAATGCTACCATCCCATATGGGTGCCGTTTTGTGTCCCGGCTGCTCCACTTCCGATCCAGCTCCCTGCTAAGCAGCAGACAATGGCCCAAGTGTTGGGCTTCTGTACCCAAACACAGGAGTCCAGGATGAAGCTCCTGGCTTTGGCCTGGCCCTGCCCTGGCCATTGTGGTCATTTGGGGAGTGAACCAATGGATGGAAGCATGCCTTTTCTCTGTCCCCCTCCACCACCACCTCGCCCCAAAACTCTGATTTTCAAATAAATAAATCTTTTAAAAAATAATATAAATAAAAAGATTCTTACAGTTCACCTAGACCAACTCCCACTGTGATGTGAATAGAGGGGAGAGACAACGTAGATTTTATTTAGTTCACAGACTTAACAAAAATTGTTCCATTTTAGTTTCCACTCTGTAGGGAACAACAAACTCATGGAGGAAGACCTACAAAGCCTCTGCTTCACCCATCTCTGAAATCCAAACTTCCCCTCTACCTGACTCACTCACCTGCTAT
This sequence comes from Sylvilagus floridanus, assembly GCA_949820135.1. NCBI lineage: Eukaryota > Metazoa > Chordata > Mammalia > Lagomorpha > Leporidae > Sylvilagus > Sylvilagus floridanus. The sequence continues at coordinate 15,769,770 of OX463240.1, read as the reverse complement.
TTTGTGTGCAGAATTTCAAGAATACCCCCCCTACCTTCCAAGAGCCTATTAGTTCTTTTTTTCCCTAGTTATCCCCAATCACCTGGAAATATGAATATGACACACAAGCTGTGCACCTTTTTATATGTCCTGGCCCTTTAAGGGGTGTATTCATTGTTCCAGCAATGTTTCCCACTCCCCCCCACCAGGACCAAGTGCCAGCCCTTGCGGTACCTGATCCACATATACACGTGTGGAGACACAGGCTCCACTTTAAACAATCCACTATCTAGGCTAGTAGATGAGCAAGACACAGTGTCTAAAGAGGAAAATGCAGTGAACAAACCTGAAATGACACTCCGAAGCCCCCGAAGACGAGGCGACACACACCAGCTGTGCTCAAACACTGACAGACTGTCCTAGAACACGGCTGATGGCAGGCTTGAAGAGGAGCAGTCCTCGGCCGGGAAGCCCCGAGGGTCTGCAGTGAGGAGGCGGGCCCTGCACTGGTGACTGGTTGGCAGGCAGGGAGGACACCTGAGGCCACCCCACCATCTGCTCTTTATCTTCACACCTTACCCTGAAACTACAGCAGTCCAGATGTGTGCCCATAAACTATCCGTAAGGAACACAAAGCACTACTCCATACAACGCATGGGCTGACCTCAGTCACTGCTGCCTCACGTATGAGGGCAGGACCCTTCTTGTAGCAACAACACCAACAGGACAAGCACTGCCTTAAAAAGGGGGTAGGGCCGGGGAGGGGGCACTGGTGCTGTGGCACAGCAGGTTAAACTGCCATCTGCAGTGCCAGCAACCCCTACAGGCGCTGGTTCAACTCCTGGCTGCCACACTTCCAGTCTAGCTCCCTGCTAATGCGCCTGAGAAAGCAGCAGAAGATGGCCAAAGTCCTTAGGCCCTTCTATCCATGTGGGAAACCCAGAGGAAGCTCCTGGCCCCTGGCTTCAACCTGGCCCAGCCCTGGCCATTGCGGTCATTTGGGGAGTGAACCAGCAGATGGAAGATCCTCCCTCTCCCTCTCTCTCTCTCTCTCTCTCTGCTTCTCCTTCTCTGTAACTCTGTCAAATAAATAAATCTTAAAAAAAAAAAAAGAGCCCATATCATCTGACCTAATATACTTGAGAATAATCCACACAGAAGGATTAGTACATAGAACCATGCTGCTCCATACTATAGCCACTAGCAACATGTAGCTATTTAAATTTATTTTTTTTAATATTTATTTATTTATTTGAAAGAGTTACAGAGAGAGGTAGAGCCAGAGAGAGAGGTCTCCCATCCACTGGTTCACTCCCCAGATGACCACAATAGCCAGTAGCTGAGCTGAGCTGATCTGAAGCCAGGAGCTAGGAACTTCTTCCATGTCTCCCACGAGGGTGCAGGGTCCCAAGGACTTGGGTCATCTTCTACTGCTTTTCCAGGCCATAGCAGAGAGCTGGATTGGAAGTGGAGTAGCCAGGACTCGAACTGGCGCCCATAAGGGATGCCAGCACTGCAGGCTGGGACTTCAACCTGCTGTGTCACAGTGCTGGCCCTGATATTTAAATTTAATTAAATAAATTAAGTCAGTTGCTTGCTTGCACTAATCAAATGCTTAACAACCACATGGTTGGCTAGTGGCCACCCACCTAAGAGGTCAGCACAGACACGACTTTCCACCACTGTAGAAGGTTCTATGGACAGCTCTACGTAACCTCAGCAGCTCTATAAAGATCCACTACTGTTTTATTTCATTTACTGAGGATGTTAGTGTTCACCCATTTAAAAGTCTCTGTGCTGTTAGAGCAATCAGATCTGTATTAGTTTCTTTTGAAAGTCTTGGTGTAGTGGATAAAGCCACAGTCCGCAGTGTCAGCATCCCATGTGGGCACTAGTTCAAGTCCCGGCTATTCCACTTCTGATCTAGCTCTCTGCTATGGTCTGGGAAAGCAGCAGAAGATGGTCCAAGTCCTTGGACTCCTGCAACTGTGTGGGAGACCCGGAGGAGGCTCCTGGCTCCTGGCTTCAGATCGGTGCAGCTCTGGCTGTTGCAGCCAAATGGGGAGTAAACCAGCAGATGGAAGACCTCTCTCTCTCCCTGTCTCTCCTTCTCTCTCACTCTTTCAAATAAATAAATCTTTAAAAAAAAAATAAATAAAAGGCTTTCCTTCCCTGTACAAACAACCACACAGATTCTCCATTTGGATCCATACTAAAGGGATGCAAAAACCTCAAACATAAAACGAAACCTCTAATCCCCTCCCCCTATAATTTTTTTTTTTTTTTTTGGACAGGCAGAGTGGACAGTGAGAGAGAGAGACAAAGAGAAAGGTCTTCCTTTTGCCGTTGGTTCACCCTCCAATGGCCGCCGCTGACGGCGCGCTGCGTCCGGCGCACTGCGTTCATCCGATGGCAGAAGCCAGGTGCCAGGTGCTTTTCCTGGTCTCCCATGGGGTGCAGGGCCCAAGCACTTGGGCCATCCTCCACTGCACTCCCAGGCCACAGCAGAGAGCTGGCCTGGAAGAGGGGCAACCGGGACAGAATCCGGCGCCCTGACCAGGACTAGAACCCGGTGTGCCAACGCTGCAAGGCAGAGGATTAGCCTGTTGAGCCACGGCACTGGCCTCCCCCTATAATTTTTAATAATGCCTTTACATTTAGGGATAATTGCCAGGGTTGCAATGAATAAACACCCTTAGGACACGTGGCAGCAATGGAGAGGGCTAATGAGGAAGACCTAAGGTTACTCTCATTCCCCACTCCAATCACAGGCCTTGCCAATTCCCAGAGCAGGGGGCAGTACAGCCTGGCAGATCGGGGTCCACCAACCATGGCTTCCACCGTGCTGTGATTGCCTCCACCCTCGCTGGAGTTATGGCCCAGATACAGCCATTTCCTCTGCCCCAGAAACCCACAGGCTCCCTCCCCACCTTCTTCCAGGTCTTTCCTCAACTGTCAACCTTCACATGACCTTTGACTCTTCTCAAGGTCAAACCCTCCCTGCCCCCACATGGCGGTAGCTGAGACACCTTGCTGGGCTACCCTGGGAACACTCTGAGGATCATGTAATAGACAAGGGTAGGGCCAGGACACCAAGAGCTCACTGCCTGGTCTCACCACCAGGTGTGGCACCCACTTTCTCACCCAGGACAAGCCACAGCAGAGGGTGTCACACAGCAAACTGCAGCCAAGGCTTTGCACTTCACATCTGCACCCAGCTAGGCTGCCCTCCAAGAAGAACCACCATGGGAGCTTGGTGTCCTAAGGAAGGACTCCAGGTTCCTTTGCCGACTTCTCCAAATGAAGGAGGCCTACTGGGCTGAGTGGTGGCAAGGCACCGATACACATTCCCCGTAAGCAAACAGAAAATCTTTAAAGGACAATGAAGATCCATACCACGTGATGAACCAGGATACTCAGCCCGGAATATCTGCTGAGCCCGCATGTTCTTACAAAGGAAACCAGAACCCCTACACAGTGTTCACCGTGACTCTGAAACTTTTCTGTCACATTCAAAATGCTGGTTGCCTTACTGAAGTTCAGTTTCATGTCCATCTTCCCTGGGATACAGAGAAAAGGGAGTGATTTTTTTTTTTTAATGTAGCACAACACTCAGCAACTAATATTAACAGATTCAAGATCCTGACAGCCGTACAGATAGCCTACAAAGAAGGTCAAGTGCATGTAACCAACTTCTGCACACATGGAAACAGAACTAAGCCCAACGCTCTCGCCTTCTGCCTTTCCTAATAGCTCTGCTCTGACTCTTCAGCCCCAGGCTGGGGGCTCACCTCAATAGGCCACGGCATCTTCCAGGTTCATTATGCACTAGAGCAGCACCCGTCCTAGTGTGTGCTGCTGTGACTTCCCACCAGGTAGTCCTCAGAGATGTGGCTGTAGCTATTGTGACCTGAGAATGGCTACACCCAGGAATGAGCAGGAAAGCCCTCTCTAATCTGCTCAGATAACAGCTGCCACTTGCACTACAGCGTTGGAGAAGTGGGCAGGAAGTCTTTGATGATCCCGGTTCAGTGGTGCAATACAGCTAAAGGGCCACACATCTGTTCAAACTGATGGAGACTGTCAACACGGCTTTGTAAGGCCCAGGAGTTAGAACTAATTCTCGATATTTACTATCCATACTTTCTGTTCGATATTTAAAAGGAAAGCATCATCAAGTTCCAGTAGGAAAAAAAAAATGCTACAATCTGTCATATCGCGATGGAAATTTAGCTAAGGATTTTAATAGGATCTATGCAAAGGAGCAGATGGATCTATTTTAGGAAGAGTGCTTGCAGGCTTTTTAGAAACGTAGTGAAGTCCTTGCCAAGTGAAAGGTTGTTTATGCTTTTGCTTTGGAAACAGAACGGGGTGGGGATTCTTCCTTATTATTCTATATATTGAGGATTAAAGTATTCTTATATGCTAAATGTATGAAGTATTCAAACATAAAGAATTCCATTTGGGCTACTTTATCCCTTACATGTAACTCTGAAAAAGGTGACAAAACATCCCACAGTAGCCCAGATTCTAGCTAATAAGAAGTGGGGAAAAAAAAATCTTGGAATCTGCACATCGTAGAAGCCCCACGGGTTGAGCCTTTGTTCCACAGACGACAACCGCAACCGTGACCACAGCCCACCTTGGCAGCACAGTTGGGATCCATTGGGATCCAAGTTTAGCCAAGGGGCTCACTGCTAGCAGCAGCCTTTCCGATCATTCCTGCTTTGATCTCTATGCCTTCTCCTCAGTCAAGGCCAGCCCAGTCAGGGATGTCTCCAGGGAACACCCAGCCCCACAGCCACGCCCTCAAAGCCCCTCTGTGAGGCTGGGGCACCAGGTGCAGGAGCTGCCACCTCTCTTCCACCCCGTCCCTGCACCTGGTGTGCTCAAGGAAGCTGAGCAGTGTTGGCTGAACACGCGTTTCTGTGGGGCATTTGAAGTTCCACAAAGGAACCATCTACGAAGCAGTCCTTTGTGTGTTTATGACAGAAACTCAAATGGATACTGATTTTTAACAGTGCAGACGCTGCTACTACGTTCTGTCACCTATTCAGTGAATCTAGAGCCACACAATGATTCACATCAGTTGTGCAATTCTTCACCCACCCCGTGCAAAAGCCCAGGTTAGCCAGAGGACTGCATAAGTCTGAACTGAAAAAGTTACGGTTTGACATATGCATTTAAGATTCACATACCACTTCAGGCAGTCACGTTTTTCATTAGCTCATTCAAACAGGCATCTTTTAAGTACCATGCATGCACTGAGTAACTATGGAATCGATGAGGAAGATTATAGTCCATGCCTTCAATAAATATAAACCGTAGAGAATATACACTCCTAAGCACAACACAATGTTAAATGCTAGAGAACCTCAAAGGGGGGCCGGCACTGTGGTGCAGTGGGTTAACACCCTGGCCTGAAGCGCCGGCCCTGAAGCGCTGGCCTGAAGCTGGCCTGGCCCAGCTGCTCTACTGATCCAGATCCCTGCTACAGCCTGGGAAAGCAAGAGGAGATGGCCTAAGTCCTTGGGCCCCTGCACCCACGTGGGAGACCAGCAAGCAGCTCTTGGCTCCCGGCTTTGGATCGGCACAGCTCTAGCCGTTGTGACCAATTGGGGAGTGAACCAGTGGATGAAAGATCTTTCTCTCTCTCTCTCTCTCTCTCTCTCTCTCTCTCTCCCTCTCCCTCTCCCTCTCCCTCTCCTCTCTCTGTGTAACTTTTTCAAATAAATAATACTTTTTTAAAAAAGAGAGAACCTCAAAGGGTTAATTTTAAAGGATCCTAAAATGAAGACAAATCTGATTTCCACCTGTGGCAGGTAAGAAATGTTTCCTAAAAGAAAGTAACATTTTCTCTAGCAATACTCCTTGCTGTCTGGATTTTGCTAAATCACTTTCTACGTGCTGTTACCATAAAATGCATCACTGTCAGGAGAGGCTCCAAGTTATAAAATCGTTTGAATAATTTGTGTAACTTTCAATTGTGAATAGCTGAAGGAAGTGGGACCACGTGCTCCCCAGACTTCTTGAAAAACAGGGAAGGAAGCGTGAAGGCCCACTGTCCCTGTCTCTTTCTGGTTCCCCAGTTTCCAAGTGAGGAACAGAGGGCACGTCAGACTGGGGTCTCAGAGATGGTTCCAGAACCCAGGATGCCCAGAGCCAGGCATGGACCCGGCTACCTCATGACAGAAACACAAGCCTTTTGGTGAAGCTACAGTATCCATCACCACACTGGGTATTCAGTCTTTCTGTAAATACTGTCGGCTTCTGGGGGTGGCCATTTGGCATGGTGGTTAAAAACACCAGTTCTCACATCCACAACCCATACAGGAGTTCTTGGAACCGAGTCCGGCTCCACCCTGATCCCAGCTTCCTGCTAGTGTGTACCATGGGATGTGCATGTTCTGCTCAAGTGGTTGGGTCCCCACCACCCACAGGAGAAAGCTGGATGGAGTTCTTGGTTCCCACCTTTGGCCTGCCTCAGCCCAGCTCCAGTGGCTGTGGTATGTGGTGGAGTGAAACAGTGGCTGGAAATTGACTCCCTTTCTCTCTCTCTCTAAAGGAAAAAAAAAAAAAAAAGGTGTGTTTTAGAAGCCAGGTCAGCAGGTGCCACCAAGAATCGCATTCCAGGGAAGTGACTCCTGAAACACGGGCATGGTCTAGCTGATGGGGAACAGGGGAGGCACAGCCTGTGGGGAGGCAGGCGCTGTGCTGACACAGAAAGACGCCAAGCTCCAGGGCCAGGCCCCTGCTCAGAGAACAGTGTCCGCACTCCTGACTAGGACCCGCACGACACACCGCTGCCTTGCCCAGGGGGACAGAACCACCCTGCAGCGTGAGGGAGCCACTGGGACTGGCATCTCCTGTCACCTGGACCCCTTCACCAGGAGTGAGTGCTACACACAGCCCATTTCCTCACCACACAAGCACTGTGGTCTCTCTGGCTCAGGAAGATAAATACTTTGGCCTTTGCTTTTAGATTATGGGACTCAGAGCTACAAGGGTGTCAAGAAGGAACTGTACACAAATACCCCAGGACCATGCTTAATATATGTAGTTAGACCAAAAAGAAACTAGGCATTTAAAAAATGCATGTGAATTACAACCAACAAATTCAACATTCAACAAGGAATACTACTTTAAAAATGCTTGACCTACCAAATGGAAACCACAACTTCTTTACCCATGCGATATTCAGGCATTTCCAGGGATATTTTATTAGCTGGCACCATCTAGACCACTCCTGACTCCTTCCATGAAAGGAGTTCAGCTGTCCTTCAGAGGCCGTTGGGTTGTTTCTTGTTCTATTTTGGTTTTTTCTTGTTTAAAATCAGTTTTTAGGTTAAAGGGCAGCATCATGTTTTCCAGAGTGGTTTTTTTCCCTTGACCACCAATTTTATATAAATCAATAAGGACAAAGCAGTACATCCACACAAAAAAAAAAAAAATCAAAGAGCTTAATTTTGTTACAAGTGCAAGGAGGTATGGAAATACTGGAGCCTTTTGACAGTAAAGGCCTCCACCCCAACTCTTCTTCTAGGTGACCGTGTACACCCAGCCTTCTGCAGAATTAATCCCAGCATGCAAGATACAACGGAGGCTGACTGGGTTGGCCCAGCCAGGCGAGGCAGTTAGGAAAGGAAAGAGACAGGGAGAAGGTGGGCAGGCCACCTTTGGGAAATCCAGGTGGTCCCGAAAAGCAGCACCCTCACAGAATAGTCAAGGGACCAGCCGCTTATGACATGGAACCACCTGGAAGGTTTTCAAGTGGCAGATTCTTAGGACTTGCCTCCAACCTGTTCAATAAAAGCATTCTGAAGGTGAGGCCTTAACAAGCTCCATGGTAATTATTTTGATCTCTAAAATTAGATGGAAAAAAAGAAAAAAAATGATGTTTGCATGCAGAACTGCCCACGGCACACTAATTTGAACCGGTCACTCAACAGTCAGTCTTCAGCCTACTACAAGGGCACGAGCAGCAACATAGGCTTATTAAATGACTCCCACTAAGCCACCCCAACCCCTGCTGGGACAGTCCATAGAACAGGGCAAATGAGCCCCTCTCTGCTCATACCACCCCTGCCTAGCGACTTCACTTACCCTTTAATGAAAATCTCTTTAAAAAAAAAAAAGTCTTATTTATTTCAAAGTCAGAGTTACGGGGCAGGGGTTTGCAGGGAGAGGAGCCTTCCATCCACTGGTTCACTCAAGCGGCCCCAACGGCCAAGGCAGAGCCAGGCTGAAGCCAGGAGCTTTCTCCAGGTCTCCCATGTGGGTGGCAGACGCCCAAGCACTTGGTCCATCTTCCGCGGATTTTCCCATGCCATGAGCAGGGAGCAGAACTGGCACCCATTTGGGATGCCGGTGTCACAGGCGGCCGTTTACCCGCTAACCACAACGCCGGCCCCTTTAAAGTCCGGTGCACAGCACTCATTCCTTCCACCCTAGTCCAAAGTGTTTTCACCTTTTTTGAAACACAGGGCTCTGATGTCACTAATCCCATGTTATCTGTGACATCTTCTGTATCTGGTATACCGAAACTCTGAACAGTCTTTGAGTAACAGGCCTGGTTTGGCCAACCAGACCATTAGCAGTGGCAGCTGAACGTAGCTTTCCACACACCAAGCACTACTCTAGCTCCTTCAAGCCTCCCAACTGAAGAGCACGGTTAGGACACCACCTGATCACCAGCAGTTAAACAACCAATAACCAGCCTAATTTAAGGTAGCCTTTAGTTAACAAAGAGTCGATTTCCAAGCCCGGGCTCTAAGTGGAATGTATACTGTGCAAGCTGAAAAGGCAGGCCGTCATGAGTTCCTTTAAGTAATGACAGATGTGCTTGTAAAGAACAGGGCCGGCATCTAGAGCTTCAGGGTGGCGTTGGCACAGACCGCTGGGCACGCAGATCAGCAAGAACCACTGGGGATGAGGCTCCTGCAGCTCTGGCTCCTCTGCCCATGCATAATGGTTCCAATCAGTGTCCTGCACAGATGTTATCTAACCCCTACCCCTATCTGCTGATGAGAGTGTCACGGCAGATGCTATCAGAAGTCGCAACAAAGACTGGGTGGATTCTATCTCTTTGTGCATAGGGGCATTCACTTTATCACAGAAGGAATTTAAATTTATCTGGACTGATTTAGCTTTCACAAGACTATGGTGTTCACAATGGCCCATTTAAAATCTGCATTTAAAAACAGATTGTTTGGGGGCCAGCGCTGTGGCATAGCAGGTTAAAGCCCCAGCCTGCAGCCCCAGCATCCCATATGGGCAGCGGTTCAAGCGCTCCACTTATGATCCACCTCCCTGCTAATGCACCTGGGAATGCAGCAGAAGATGGCCCAGGTGCCTGGGCCCCTGCACCCACGTGGGAGATCCAGAAGAAGCTCCTAGCTCCTGGCTTTGGATTGGCCCAGCTCTGGCTGTTGCGGCCTTTTAGGGAGTGAACCAGCAGATGGAAGATTTTTCTCTCTCTGTGCCTCAATGTCTCTAACTTTGTCTTGCAAACAATTAAATCTTAAAAAAAAAAGACTTAAGTTTGAAAAAGATTGTTTAAAATTTCTTAGAGCTTTTCTGGGGCTTAATAATAAACCTGATCATCCCATAAATCATCTACAATAAAGTTTTTCTATGTCTTAAGGATGGTGATTATGTTTGCTCATTGTTCAGAATTCCTTATCCTCTGAATTGTCAGCAACAACAGCATCCACAGATGCTACTGGCAAAACTTTCAGATGAATGTTCACTTGGTTTATCTGAACATATTTAGTCGTCAAAAAACACTCAACAGTTTTGTTGCTTTTCTACTTTAGATTTCTGCTTGACGATAAATTCCTTTGCAAATGTTCCTGTGAAGGGTGTGGTTTAGTTCTAGCAGTTATTAGTTAAGACGCCCACATCCCAGGATGTGGGTTTGATACCTGGCTCCAGCTGCTGATTCCAGCTTCCGGCTAATGCAGACCCTGGGAGGCAGCAGTCAGGGCTCAAGTGGTTGGAGTCTCTGCCACCCACATGGAAGATGTACACTGAGTTCCTGAGTTCCTGCTTCGGGCTGGCCCAGTCTCAGCCATTACAGGCATTTGGGGATGGAGCCAGCAGATAAGAGTTCTCTCTCTCTCTCTCTCTCTCTCTCTCTCTCTCTCTCTCTCTCTCTCTCTCTCTGGCAAAACCATCCAGCATTCTCTGCTCTGAGGCCGCAGCCCAGCTGGAACAGAGTCTATTTATATTTACACTGACAAAGAGGCTCGAAATGAGACAGATTCACAGTAGTAAGAATAAAGGCCTGATGTGAGGCTTATTCTGTGATTGACACAAAGGACCTCAGACTTGCAAACTGTTAGGTTTAATGACCACGGTATATGGATGCTCATTTAACATGGTATGTGCCAGGGACTGTTAGAAGGACTTCATCTAATCCTCGCGATACTCTGGTGATCCCGCTGCACCCAAGAGGACCCGGGAGCCCAAGAGTCACAGCATCTGGGGCTGAGGCTGCCCAAGCAGTCTGCCTGGGGCACCGCACACTCCACACCTCCCTCTCCAGACGGTGTCCTCAATCGGCATTCTGAGGGGAAAGCAAGTGACGGCCAGCGTTCAGGTACTGCACAGGCTCGTCTGTGGCTAGCATGCCTCCCAGAACTCCAGCCTGAAGACACACTGAAACGGCAGCGCATCGGGACTCCATGCCGGGGGCTGAGCGGGCCGACAAGTTGGAGTGGGTCTGGAGAGGGGAGGGCTGAGGAAGGGCAGGATAGGACGAGCGGAGATCATCTGTGCTGGCTTTAAGGGCAGGGCCGAGAAGTTCCAGGCGGGAGGCCACGCGCCAGGGAGAACTGCGCTGGTTCCGGGAGTCAAAAACAAGCTGAAGGACCACCTGTCAGGCTGATGAGCATCTGTGGCCTCTTCCAGATCCTGGGTCCTACCCATCCCAACTCAGACGGAAACAGGGCGGTAGGTTCTGTAAGCGGACCACGTAGAACACCGCTGAGGGTACAGTCCTCCACCGCAACATGGCGGGGTATGCTGCACAAGGGCTGACTCCACCGGAAGCCCGGCCAGATCCCTTAAGTTTTCACTTCCGGGTCAGCAAGGCCTATAGAGTCACAGCAACTTCTGGCTGCCATTCTAAGCGGCCATTGTGCATTGTCATGGTCATTTCACTTGCTAGTTAAGCTTATTTTAAGATTTACAGTGTCTGCCCCGCAGGATTCCAAGTCAATCACCCCAGACTAACGCGATAAACAACATTTTGGAAAATTCTTCCATGACCCGTCCTTTCCATGCTGATGCTCACTCCCTGCGCCAGCTCTGCCTCCCCAACACGAAGTGCTGCCTTGAAGCACGACCCACGGGAGGCTCCATGCGGGACGTGACGGGAAGTGGAGGGAAGATGTTTCATAACCGAAGCACCTTGCAGCACAGATGACGTACAGATCCCAGGAGAGCCCCCAGAGAGCCATCTCCCTACAAAGCCTGTCAGAAGAAATCAGCGCTCACTGAGCAAACTGCAAGCAGCTTCTCTTCTCAAAGTCCTAGGGGAGCAGCTCGGCTCACTTCCTAGACCGGGGGCTTTGAGGATCAGATGCCATTCGGGTCCCTACACCGGCCTTTGTCAAGGCATCTGTCAGGACAGCAGAACAGGTGTGAAGTGAAGTGACCAGGAGGAACACCTTCTCTGTCTGTAGGCAGAATTCCACAAGAAAAAAAACCAGGGCAGATTTGTGGGTAAGTTCCAGGCCACCTTAAGACCACAGTGGGTAGTAAAGGTCCATTTATGCTGCAAATACCACTCCAGAGAGGGACTGACAGCAACCGTTCATTCCCCTTTGCTTATTCTGACCTGCCTCCACCAACCTCCTGCATGAGAAGCCTGCCAGGTGGAAGTGGTCACTGACTGTCCCCTCACAGGTTCCCCCTCCCCAACCTCTCAGGGCACTGGGTCCCAGAATAAAATCACACACTCTAACCTTCTTGACCATGGAACTAAGTTTTGGAGCACAGGAAATGTCACTTCTGGGGATGTCTGGCCCAGGCCCGGTAAGATGCTGAGAACACAGGGTGATCAGAGAGCCAGAAGGAAATAAACCTTGCTCCTGGCCAAGCCACCCTGCCTGGAGGCTTTGGTTGCCAACAGCCCTGCCTAATCTCTGCAGATAAGAGGTGAGGAATGAGATAATTAAGGAATTAAGGAGAACTGGATGACAAGGGTGCTTAGCCTCAGCTGCCCAGAAGAGCCATCCATGTGGAAGCTTCAGCCTCAGAGACTCTGATTCAGTTGATTTGTTTTAAAAACCTGAACATCATTTCTCTTGGATTTCCGGAGAGCAGTCAAGAGGAGAACCAGTCAACAGTGACAGCTGCTCCCCAACACCACAGCCAACACTGACGGAATACCCAGGGTCCCCATCACTCTCCAGGACAGATGCATCCGACGGGCACTGAGTTCTTGTAACTCACCAGTGATTCGTGCATTTGGGTCCTCTTTGTCTAGATAAACAGAATCACCAGGCCACCTTCTGTGCAACACCAAATCTTAAGAGCCCTTCCCTTTCCTCACGCAGAACACCTTCGTATTTTAAAGCTGTGACACTCTGCATGCTTTGTCTGACCAAGAAAGTATGCATACACTCGGGCGGAGGCTGAAGAAGGGACAAAGCTTGGTGAAGAGAAGGCCCAGCAGTCAGTCACTTCTGGGGCCAGATCATTGTTGTTACACATCTGGGAAGAACTGACCTGAGACTCCTCCCTCCTGAGAGTGACAAGTTGAGAGAGTTCACTTAAATACTGCCTATGGACCTGGTCCAGGGCACACAAGTAAGCTGAATCACACAGAAGGTCCTTCCATCTTCTGTCTTACTCAGGCCTCAACTACTTTTGCTTGGTTGGAACTAGAGCATTGTATTTCTCTTGTAATCAACCTGCAAAACAAACCAAAAGAACGGTGCAATTTTTGTTACTTTGCAGATAAAGTAACTGGAGCAAGAAAAGGAGCTCAAGGCCAAAGAAAGTGGGAAGGAGCCACAACCCATGCTTACTGAGTATGAGCTTTATAAAATGAGTTCAGGGGGCCAACCCTGTAGCATAGGGGGTACAGCTGCCATCTGCAGTGACGGCATCCCATTTAGGCGCTGGTTCGAGTCCCAGCTGCTCCACTTGTGATCCAGCTCCCTGCTGTGGCCTGGGAAAACAGAAGAAGATGGCCCTGACCCAAGTCCTTGGACCCCTGCACACACTAGGAGACCTGGAGGAGGCTCCTGGTTCCTGGCTTCAGATCGGCCAAGCTCCGGCCATTGTGGCTATTTTGGGAGTGAACTAGCAGATGGAAGACTCCTCTCTCTCTGTCTACCTCTGTAACTCTGCCTTTCAAATAAATAAATTAAAAAAAAAAAAAAAAAGAGTGCGTTTCGGTGAATCTGTCGGGGTTGCCTGGGTGTGACTTCTCCTAGCCCTAAACATGCTGGAACCTGCTCCAGGTTACCATTGCCACATGTGCAAATCCTTCACAATTGTCCTTCCTCTGTCCTGACACTTGGTTTTAAAACATCCACCTGCTGTTTCACAAAACAACCACATTTCAAAGGTGACTCTCCTCTCTCTGGCTAATGCAAGCATGCTCTCCCACTCGCTGCCCCTCCTCTCCAGTATGTCAGATATCATCTCAGGTTTTGGGAGCGCCAGAGATGAGGGCTGTCACTTTTCTTTTTCTTCTAGATGAGCTCACCTGATGAGGAACATGGATGTGTGTAGTCTGCATTAGGATGTGTTCAGCTGACAGTCACCTTTGACCTACAGGTGACTCACCCTCTACCTTCACCGTTCACAGTGTGACGAGTTTCTCTGAGCCTTCTTCCCACACACCTGCTGGCCTGAGCACCTGCCACAGCATCCGCTGACCCATCTTAGAGGTGAGAACTTCAGTGCTGCCCCATGATGGACAGGGACCACACACAGGTCAGGGGTGGATTCCCTGATAGTCGTTCACATACCTACTCATGCCCTATGGTTTACTGAACACCTATTATGTGCCAGGCCTTACCTAACTGCTAGAAAGGCAGCAGAGAACACGAGACCCAAATCTCTGCCTTCATGCAGCTGATCCAGCTGGGCAGAGGAAATCATACAAACGGAGTAAAATACATACATTCTGGGGCTGGCGCTGTGGCATAGCAGGTAAAGCAGCCACCTGCAGTGCCATCACCCCCATATGGGTGCTGGTTCGAGACCCGGCTGCTCTATTTCCAATCCAGCTCTCTGCTACAGCCTGGGAAAGCAGTAGAAAATAGCCTAAGTCCTTGGGCCCCTGCACCTGCATGGGAGACCCAGAGGAAGCTCCTGGCTTCTGGCTTCCGATCAGTGCAGCTCCAGCTGTTGCGGCCAATTGGGGAGTGAACCAGCAGATGGAAGACCTCTCTCTCTCTGCCTCTCCTTCTCCCTGTATAACTCTGCCTTTCAAATAAATAAATAAATCTTAAAAAAAAAAAATACATACATGGCCAGCATCATGAAGACAGCACAGCAGGGAAGGAGGGCAGAGAGACTTCCAATCTAGTTGGTTAGCACACACCTCACCATGGAGGGGCCCTCCCAGGAGGGAAAGGTCTGAGCACAGAGCCCCAGGAGGCAGAGAAAGGGGCCGGAGCGGACAGATGTCGCAGGAAGGCACTCCAGGCAGGCTAGAGTCAATCTGTATGCCTACAGCAATGACGGCTTACAGAGATTTGTCAGGTCCACAATTCATTTAAGTGTTTCAACCCCCTCCATGAGACTGCAACGCGGGCTGAGGGTTCTCACTTTCAGCTAAGGAAACCCTGGAGACGTGAGTGACATCAGAGCGCCCTACGAAGCAGGGAAGGGCTGGAATGAAGCCACAAGTCCCAGTCCCCAAGGCGGACAGGAGGAGAGAGTCAGCTCAAGGCCGGTTCCTAGCTCAGCCCAGGGAGGGGCGAGTCTGAGCATCAACCTGCCTGGGGGCTTAACCGCCCAAGCACTGCTCCATGCCCCTCACATCCTCCAAGGCTGTGACTGGCCTGAGCCCCAGCTCTGTCCACCAATTCAGTGAAGTCCCCAATCCAGGGGACAGACTTCACACTGCTGAGGGCTGCTCCACCCGAGAAGAATGTTCCAACAAATAAGCCCACAGAGGGGCAGAGGTTCACCTTTCCCAAGAATGTGCAAGTCAGGACTTCCTGCTTTAAGCACGTTTCAACTTTGTCATTTTTACCACTGAAGCGCTGTCATGCGTGGAGATCTAATAATGATGAAGATTCTTTAATAAGGACAACAAAATACTGCATAAAAAGTCTGCATGCTCTGGCTTTCAATCCTTGCTTGTGGCCTATTTGGTGGCACACACTGGTACAGTTTAGACAGAAATCTCTCAACCCTTCTCTAATATAAGCTGGCAATTTTCAGGGAAAGAAACCAATAAACTCGTAACTTCCTCTCCCTAGTAAGAATTACAATTGGACTTCCCCCAAAGCAGTAATGCATTTTTACATCCAAGTGATTCCTGCCTCGCCCATCCTCCTCTCCAAGCCATTTATTTATTCATCTCCTTTGCATCTGTGGTTCCCCAAGTGGCAGATCAAAATCACCCTGCTTCTTCTTACATGCACATTTCCAGGCCAGACCTCATGAGATTCTCATTTAGTAGCTCTTGGAGCCCAAGCAATCAATCGCTGATACGAAAGTCAGTCCCCTCGGCGATTCTAAGCCTGCACGGCAGTCCCTAGTTCTGTGTCACATCCCATCAGCCACATGCTGCTCGGCCACACTGCTGTATCTCGGGGTCCCAGTGCACTTTTCTCTTTCAGTGACTTCTCACACGTGCCTCCCTAATTAAAGAGCAAGCCCTCTGCGGCAGTCATGAAGGATCTTCACAGGTTCACTACGAATGTGTGCTGTTTTTAAAAGCTGCATTGATGAGGGCTGGTGCTGTGGCACAGATGGTAAAGCTGTAGCGTGCAGTGCCGGCATCCCATATGGGCACTGGTTCGAGTCTTGGCTGCTCCACTTTCGATCCAGCTCTCTGCTATTGTCTGGTAAAGCAGTGGAGGATGGTCCAAGTGCTTGGACCCCTGCACCCATGTGGAAGACCCAGAAGAAGCTCCTGGCTCCTGGCTTCAGATCATCTTAGCTCTGGCCATTGCAGCCATTTGGGGAGTGAACCTGAGGATGGAAGGCCTCTCTCTCTCTCTGCCTTTCCTCTTTCTGTGTAACTCTGACTTTCCAGTAAATAAATAAATCTTCAAAATAAATAAATAAAAACTGCATTGATTTCCATGTAATCTCTTAAAAGCATTTTTTTTAAGTTGACAAGCTGACAGAGAGTCAAAGAGACAGATCCCCCATCTTCTGGTTCATTCTCCAAATACCCACAACTGGGATGGACCCAGACTGAAGCCAGTAGCCAGAAACTCAATACACATCTCACCTGTGGTGGGTAGGGACCCAGTCATTGGCCCCCTCACCACTGTGTCCCAGGGTGCACAGCAGCAGGAAGTTAGAATCAAGAGCAGAGCCAAGACCTCAACCCAGGCACTCCAATATGGGATGCAGTGTCTCAAGTGGCATAGAGACTATGCCCTACACTAGTCTTTTAATTCCATTTTTCCACGAACAGTTTCAAGTTTCCTCATATGTCAAGTGCTTGAAAATACGACTGTCCTCTCCCGCCAATTTCTCAGGAACTGTAGACAGGAACCCTCTAAACAACGGACTTTCATCTCATTTATTTTTAGCATCTAGCAGAGCACCTGACAATTAGACTGTTCATAAATGTCTAGTGAAAGGCAAAAGCATCTTCCCCATAGGTGCCAATGATACAAGGCTCTTTAATAGATTACCTAAGGGGCCAGTGCTGTGGTGTAGTGGCTTAACACCCTGGCCTGAAGCGCCGGCGTCCCATATGGGCACCGGTTCAAGACCCGGCTGCTCCACTTCCGATCCAGCTCTCTGCTATGGCCTGGGAAAGCAGTAGAAGATGGCCCAAGACCTTGGGCCCCTGCACCCATGTGGGAGACCCAGAGGAAGCTCCTGGCTTCTGGCTTCAAGATCAGCACAACTCTGGCTGTTGTGGCCAATTGGAGAGTGAACCAGTGGATGGAAGATCTCTCTCTCTCTGCCTCTCCTCTCTGTAATTCTGACTTTCAAATAAATAAATATATCTTTAAAAAATAGATTACCTAATGGTGAATCAGTTCCAGAAGGTTGTAAATTAATGTTTGAACCAAAACCTTCATTTTCACATATGAGGCGACGGGGTCCCCAGAGAAGTTCGGGGAACTGCCCAGGTCACAGCATAGGTGAGACAGAAACTCAGCGCTCTGCTGCAGGCACCGCCAGCCAAGCTCTCGGCTGTTGCTGATAACCACGTACCAACTGTTAATTTGATTCACGGGCTGCTGTTCTTCTCAGCTGTGTTTTGTTAAGACACCATCCCCTATTGCTTAGGAAATGGTTTGGCCCAATCAGTGGTTCAATGAGCTGATTCTGTTCACCACTAAGCTAATTCCAAGAGGGCTGGCACCATCCTGGTTAGCGAAGTGACTCAGGCTGCAGCTGGCCGGGACATTTTAGCTGCCTTGGCCGAATAGGTTTAGAAAAGAGGAAGGCGCAGGGGGAGCCTGGCCTTAGCACTGCCCGGGGGGCTGATGTTGTTAGAAGGCCCTGCTAGATCAGGACAGACTGACTGCCTGCCACAACCAAAGACAGGAAACTCAGCCCAGGGAGGGTCCACGTTTGGCCCTCCCCACTCCTCAGGTCCATGTTCCGTTCCTTCCTGCTTTTGGCCACAGCGTGATTTTCAGCTCTTAGCGCCTCTGAGAACAGTGAGATTTCCTTCCAGGAAACTGAAAAGACTGTGCACCTGTACAGAACCCAAAATAGACGGACTGAACTGTCAGAGTGTTTTAATATGCCTTTTCCTGTCTTCAAGATCTGATTACGAGGGAACTCGAGAGATTATTCCAGTACCACACCAAGCACAACCACCCCAAACACGCCACCCCACATGGCGGCAAAGCCTGGGGTATGTCACCTTCTCCTGCCGGCTACATCTGCAATCCTCACTGCCCAGTGACGCGGACTGAGGGCTGCAATGACGGGTACACACATGGCCATGCTCCAGGGCCATGTGCTGGGAAAGCCACCAGCCAGGAGCCACCTCCCTGCGGGCCAAATGCAGGGGTTGTGTGTAACAAGCATGAACATCAAGCAAAGGACAACAAGGATGACCCAGCTGCAGCCCAAGTCAGCATCTGCCAGGTGTGCAGAGACAAAGCAGTAAGCGAGTAAGAGCAGCAACGTTTCTCTCACTGGGTAAGAGGCAGGCAAAATCAGTCCAAGAAAAGGATGCGAGGAAACAGGAGCCATCAACAAGGCAAAGGGGGAGGGTGCCTCTCCCCACGCTGCCCTCAGCCTGCCGCCCCGATGTCTACCCTCTCCCCACACTCATTTCCCAAATCTAACTGCAGAGTGAGATTGTCATGTTCACCATCCCAATTCCTCTTCCTTCTCCTACAAACGCTCATTTCAAAGCGCTTTTCCCAATCTGGTCTCACAAACACTGTTAATGTTCTAATCTGGGTTTTCATTGAAGTTCTGGGATGTCATACACCTAGACACTGGCTGGTAATTAAGTTACTGCTTAGAGTCTCTCATCCCTGGATAAGCTGGAGGAGGGTAACCTAAAGGGGCTTCCATTACAGGAAAAAAAATCACCGAAATAAAAGCCCCAGAAGGCCGCCGGGAGGTCTGAGAGTTCATCCAAAAAGAAAGGCGACTTGGCAAGCCAGCAAACCCTCCCTCCGACTCGTCCCTGGAAACCAGTATGCACAACGGGCATCCGCCAAACAGGAAACGTCACAGCTCACGACGACCGACTGGAGCGACGGAACGGCTTCAGGACCCACATTGCTGGCGTCACGCAGGGCTTCGCCGTGCAGTCACTGCCGAGCTGAGCTGTGCACGTGCCCTCCTCCCAGGGCTGGGGCTTCCCTGCGTCACAGCCACCACTGGCATCCACAGTACCCACTCGGCATCCATCACACCCTTGCCGACATGATGTGAGGTGTTTCATCCTTATTGCAACTGTCCCACATTCGTTCCTATTTCTGGTTTCTACTCCGTTACATTTGTTTTCAATTCCCAGTTGTTTTCACTCAGCACTCAAAATGATTAAAGAAGCGAGCGTGGAAGTGAGATGTCACTGAGCGTGTTGGGTCCCTGCCATCACAGTCTCTGTCCCCTAGTCTAGTGACACCTCAGCTTCCTGCCATCAACGCAGAGCACAGGTGCAGGTGTCTGGCTTTGGGAGGGGACAGGGTCTCTGGTGTCCACTCAGCTTTCCTCCTGCGCACCCCCCACCACTGCCACGTGCCTGTTGCTCCTCTCTGCCCGGGGCCCCTCTGGCTGCTCTACAGCGCCACCTCAGGGACTCTGACATTCGTCCTTGGTGTTGCAGCCAGATCCTCACATTCCCCGAGCTCCTTATGACCAGGCAGCTGCAGCTTCCTGCCTCCGCCAGGAAGCGTCTAAGGTGCTGCCTCAGATTGAACTCTTCCTACCCAGAACAGCTCGTTCCAATGGTGTCGCCAAATCCCTTTCCACTCGGAAGCCACCAGCCTACCCATCAACTGCTCCCTGTGGACACGTACACTTCAGGTCATCAGAGAATCTCAACAAAGTCCCTAGAAAGCCCCCAGCTAATTCCCCACAACCTCTTCATCAAAAACAGCCCTGTTAACAAAACAGAAGACAAAACACAGAATACCCAAAAGAAATGCATGTGCTACTAAGTTACTCTCAAGTGCCCACCATTTGAATCAGCACCAAGTCCGTCGAGGACAAGGACTTTGCAGACAAGCCCAGCAGCCCGCCCACGTGCCCCAGGCCCAGTCGCAGCCTCTCGCCTCTCCTGGAGTGCTCTTACACAGTACTGCCCAATCCCACATCCAGCGGCAGCCTCCCTCCTCATTCTCCACGTGATGGACTGTCATTCTCCTATGTAGAACACACTGGGGCTTATCTTCAAGATCATGTCCAAATTCTTCATGCACCTGGGAGCCGGTTCCAAGGTGATCCCCATCCCGTATTCATCCCACCTCAGGATCTCTCCCACCTGGCAGTCAGGGCTGGCCAGTGTGACCAACAAAATACAGTCCAGCTCTGAAGAAAGCCAGCTGCTATGTGGTAAGGACACATCCAGCAGCCCTACCAAGATGCTGGGGTGGCAAAGAATCAAGCCCCCACCCACCCACCCACCCCCGCCAATAGTCAGAGAAGAACCTCCTGCCCCGGCTGAGGCTTCAAATAGCCACGGTCCTGACTGGCACCTTCCCTGAAACTCAAGACACTCTCAGGGAATGGTGCTGCGGCTCAGCAGGTAAAGCCACTGTCTGCAGCACCAGCATTCCATATGGGCGCCAGTTCGAGTCCCGGCTGCTCCACTTACAATCCAGCTCCCTGCTAATGCACTTGGAGAGCAGATGGCGACCCAGGTGCTTGGCCCTGCACCCACCTGGGAAACCCAGAAGCTGCTCCTGGCTCCTGGCTTTAGTCTGGCCCAGCCCTGCTATGCAGCCATTTGGGGAGTAAACCAGAGAATGGAAGACTTTCTCTCTCTCTCTCTCTCGCTCTCTCCCCTCTGTCTCTGGTTCTCCCTCTTCCTCTTTTTAAAATACACACACACACACGTGCGCACATTCTCACACACACACACACACACACATACACAAACACACGGCCAAACAAGTTACACTTATGTTAGATAGATATTTAAGCAATGTTCCCAAAAACATGTGCTCTTGTCTTGAAATTTATAGAAGGCATTGGACTTTGCAGTGAATGTTTTCATAAGTTGTTATTTAACAGTTAAAATTGCTTGCTAAGTTTTCATTTGATATTAAGTTATTGATAGTAAGTGACCCTCCAATCCAAATGAAGGGAGAGAAAATTTTACTAATGACTTCAACTTTTACAGATAAGGTGGTCATCATGTTTGATGTTAAAAGTGAGGGCATAGCTTTCCTCACGGGCACTGTCAACCTCACAGAAAAACCACTAGCAGAACATGTCTGTGACTGCAGATTCTAGCTTAGGCCACCAAAGATCACAGGTGGAACCTGAGCACCCTCTTGATTGGCATCCTCTTACAGGCTTCCTTTGGTCTGCTTTACCAAAAACCAGGAAGAGGAGGAGCAAGCCAGACAGCAGAAGCCACGTGAACATAGGTGGCGGGCTAACTAACGGCTATTTTACAGAGTGATCTGCCATCAAGGAGACCCAACAGGCCAGTCCACCATAAAAGGCATTGGTTTTCGATGTGGAAAGCCATGGCTTCAGCAGAATTCAGCTTATGCAGAGCCCTGGCAGCTATGCCAGCCAAGAGCTGTGTCACTGGAAACAGACCTGCCCTGGAGTCAAGGACTCCCAGGTCAGAGCCACAGACCTTGCTGGCTCTAAGCTGAAGAGCCCTTCACTCAGCCCAGCTTCCAAAGTAACCACAGCTGTTGAGGGGACAGCCAAGTAGGGCCGGTAACATTGCAGGCAGAAATGTAAATTTCCTGTTAGAAATGCCAACTGCCTTCTACTCAAGCCAGCTCTCCTCTGAGTCCAGCTGGGTAATGAAAGTCAACAGGGTGCCTTTCCTAAGAGGGCTCACACCTCCCTTATGATGTCTTTCCTGGTACCCCAGGTGAACAGACAGATAATTCTGGGCCTCATTCCTGGACAGGCTTTACACCCCATCTGATTGGGGCCGGCGCTGCGGTGCAGTAAGTTAATCCTCTGCCTGTGGCACCAGCATCCCATATGGATGCCAGTTCTAATCCTGGCTGCCCCTCTACCTGTCCAGCTCTCTGCTGATGGCCTAGCAAAGCAGAAGATGGACCAAGTGCTTGGGCCCCTGCACCCACATGGGAGACCAGGAAGAAGCGCCTTGGCTCCTGGCTTCAAATCAGCACAGCTCCAGCCATTGTGGTCATTTGGGGAGTGAACCAATGGAAGGAAGACCTTTCTCTCTCTCTCCCTCTCACTGTCTGTAACTCTTTCAAATAAAACAAATAAAATCTTCAAAATAAATAAATAAACCCCATCTGATTATTATTAGGTCCCTTCTGTCAGTTTCTATTTGCCTCTCAATGGGAAAACTTCTTTATGGTTTAGCCAGCTCCTTTCTTAGACACTCTAATAATGACTGTCCTTTGTTTTAGACTCTGTGAATTTAACCTGCTTGTTAGCTTCATTTTCTCCAGACCTGAAACAGTGAAATTCTAGATGGCTGTGCACACGAAACCTTGGATGGAAGCAGTCTGCAAGCTGGTACTGCCTCTCCCTTGAGAAGCCCCTCCAGCTGGAAACCTGTCTTGACTCCACCCCTACTCAGCGTGAAGAAGCCGGAGCTGTCATCGACCAGTTCCCCTAACAGAAGTTAGGATCCATTCTTCTAGGGGAGGGAATGTGAGGAGTCAGCCAGGTTAATAGGCAGTCAGGTTCATCCCAGTGGAAACTGAGGGTTCAAAAGGCTTTCTTCCACCCAAAGTTATCTTTAGCAAGATCAAAAGTGCCTGCTCTACTTCCTTAGGAATCTCCAATCTTATGGATCTTACCAAAAGAATAGCAAGGGAGTGGCAATTCCTTCTGAGCTCCCTCCCAGTTTACAATAAAGCAAATTAGATATCCCACCCTTCTGATGGCTTTTTTTGTTTTGTTTTATCAGGAGGAAGCCAGATAGGATAAAAGATTGCAAATCAGGTCTTTTGATGGATTTTATCCTGGCTTTATAACAATGTCAAGCTGATAAGTTTTCTTCTCACCCAAAATTGTGCTTAAAAATAGCAGTACCACCCGCCCCTTCAGGTTTTGCCTCTCTTGGAGCCCCCTCCGTGACACTCTGGCTGGAGGTCTTTGGCTCTAATAAATCTTGCTTTTAAATCACAACACACACACACACACACACACACACACACACACACTCTGCACTAGAACCACTCAGCAAAGGTACTTCTGAAATTGTCACCCACGGGACAGGAAGTGTGTGCTGTTTGAAGTCCACTAAGTTTTGGAGCCATCAATACAACAAGAGATAACCGGCTGGCGCTGCGACTTACTTAACTAATCCTCCGCCTGCAGCACCGGCACCCCAGGTTCCAGTCCCGGTTTGGACGCCGGTTCTGTCCTGGTTGCTCCTCTTCCAGTCCAGCTCTCTGCTGTGGCCGGGGAAGGCAGTGGAGGATGGCCCGAGTCCTTGGGCCCTGCACCTGCATGGGAGACCAGGAGGAAGCACCTGGCTCCTGGCTTCAGATGAGTGTGGTGCGCCAGTGGCAGTGGCCACTGGAGGGTGAACCAACGGGAAAAAGGAAGACCTTTCTCTCTGTCTCTCTCTCTCTCACTGTCTAAACTCTGCCATGAGGGAGATCCCAGAGGCATGGTTTGCCTCTGCCCACCATGCTGGTTTTGCTCAGAATCTGTGCTCTGGCAGTTCAGCACCTCTCTCATACCTCAAAGGTTGCCAGAGTTCTTGTTCTCCACAGAAAAATTCAAGCTCACATTATAAGCAAGGAAAAAAAGTGATATGCAAAATACAACATATGATCCAATAAAGGAAGGGATATGAATAGGTATATGTGCAGGCACATATTTAAATACACTAAAATGTTATTATATTTAGGTGCCTAGTGTGCAGCTTTGTGTTTCCTTCTTTATCCATTTTTATTTGTACTTTCACAAACAAGAGGGCCCACTGTACTCAGGTGAAGTTGCAATTTCTCAGGGGCACACTCAAGACTCCCGAGTGATGCACAACCCCTATCACAAGACATCATGCAGACCTGGGAGTCCCTCCACTGAGAAGGATCTTGGCCCCACCACCGCCAGGACTGAGTTGGGCCCACACGCTGCAGACCATATTCATTATAACTGCCAACCTCTCCTCCACCTGCCTCTCAGCACAATGGCTGCCCTCTGTTAGAACAGACTGTGCCTTCTACAGGCGTCCAGCATGGATAGCAGTCATGAGTATTTATTACATTGAGACTTGTCAGGGCTGGTGTTGTGGTGCAGCCAGTAAAGCCTCCGCCTGAGATGCCAGCATCCACTTGGGTGCCGGTTCAAGTCCCAACTGCTCCACTTCTGACCCAGCTCCCTGTTAATGCACCAAGGAAAGCGGCAGAAGATGGTCCAAGGCATCGGGCTCCTGTACCCCTGTAGGAGACCTGAAGAAGCTCTGAGCTTTGGCTTGGCCCAGCCTTGGCTACTGTAGCTATCTGAGGAGTGAACCAGCAAATGAAAGGTATCCCTCTCTTTCTCTAACTCTGACTTTCAAATACACAAATAATAAAAATATATATAAAAAAAGACTTGTCTATAGGTAAACATAAAAAAGACTGTGTTAAAAGCATCAATCTTGAATTTTTACCAGACAGTTTTTAACTCAATGTTTCCTTTACGCATCCTGTAGTGCTTCTAAATGCTGGATAGTTGAGCAGCCGGAAGTACCAGTGGGCCCAGGCCAAGACAATTGAAACCACTGGAACTCTGAAAGGAGTCGCAGACGGACTCAGAGTACTATGTACAGTAATTAATATTAATTTTGTTTTGACACTTGCCTTTTGTACCCAGGTTAAAATAAAAAATAAGATGCAAAAGTAGCTCCCATTCTGTTTCCATTCTCTCTATTTCTGTAGTAAGCGGGCCCCTTTCCCTCCTGTTTTTCCAGCCAAGTGTTACAAAGGCTCAGCTGGGATTTATCAAAGTTTGGGCCTCTGCTGGAGAGATGGAAGGAGAGAAGAGAGAGGGAGAGAGAGAGCGCGCGAGCATGAGCACTGGAGAGCATCCAGAGTAGAGAGAGACAGGAGAGAATGCTCCCTAGTGACGCGGCCACATCTCTCTCCCATTAAGACAAGTGAGGGCGGACTGGCACTGTGGTGTAGCAGGATAAACCTCTGCCTGCGGCACTGGCATACCATATGGGTGCCAGTTCAAATCCGGCTGTTCCTCTTCCCATCCAGCTCTCTGCTATGGCCTGGGAAAGCAGCAGAAGATGACCCAAGTGCTTGGGCCCCTGCAGCAACTTGGAGGACCCAGAAGAAGCTCCTGGCTTCAGATTGGCCAGCGTCCAGCCACTGTGGCCATTTGGGGAGTGAAACCAGTAGATGGAAGACCTTTCTCTGTCTCTCCCTCCCTCTGTGTGTCTGTAGCTTTACCTCTCAAATAAATAAATAAAATCTTTAAAAAAAGACAAGTGAGAGTTAACCTCACACACAGTTCTGAGACTTGCTGGCACACGCCAGAATTAAAGTGACAAAGATGCTTCAAGAGAGGCGCTAAGTGCCTACCATCTTTTGGATTAGGGCAACATGCTGATCTCAGAGTTTCCCTCATGTAATCGTTTATACATTGTAAAGAATACACAGGTTGTTGCCAGCTACACTAATTCCAAAGTATTAACTGTAATAATAATAAAAAAAAAAAACTAAGCACTTGATGAGTGTATGCCAAGCCTGCTGAGGAAGGAATTACTTACTCTCATTGTCTAGATCAACACATAGGCTCCCAGAGAGCAACGCCCCCAGGTCACGCAGCGGACTCAAAACCCGTGCCGTTTCTTATTCTTCCCTTGGAATGAAATGAGTCACGTCTGTCAGTAGCTGAATCACTCCTGCCTCTCTCGGAATTTTAGAAAGTCAACCCTGAAACCTAATCATCTCTAATCGTTCAGAAATGTGTACAGGAAGACAATTCTCTGTGCCCGTAAATTACTGCATTAATACAGTAATCAGTCTGTGGTATTCTCGGTCTCTATTTAATTAAAGAAACAGAACTTCTGCCACCTCCTTCACAGTGGAAAATCCCATTGGTGTTCCGCGTAATCTTGGGCTCCTCTAAGAAAGAGCGGTGCTACATGGGCAGGTGGGGGTGGGGAGAGGTTGGTGAGAGGAGCCTGGATTCAGACTCATGCAGCAAATTTAACCGGAGGTTAGCAAATAGGGGCTACATACTGGTTAACACTAACACCTGCGAACATTTAGAGGCAATCGGTTCTTGGAATGGCAGTGAAGGAAAGCTGCAAAACCACACAGGGCAATGTCTCTCGCCCTTGAACCTGGACACCTTGCTGAGAGGTATGCTCACCCATTCCCTTCCTCAGCCTGCGTGTAAAGGACACTTCTGCCTGCAGTCATAAACCGTGGCCTGACCAGCAAGTGTGACACCTCCAGCTACAACGATGCTCGGTCAGGTATAAGTGACGGACTTATACACAGGCCCAGGCATTGGGGATTCTCGGCACACTCTGCTCAACTTAAAGTAACAGCAAGCGGGGCCAGCACTGTGACCTAGCAGGTAAAGTCGCCGCCTGCAGTGCTGGCACCCCATATGGGCACTGGCTCAAATCCCGGCTGCTCCACTTCCGATCCAGCTCTCTGCTGTGGCCTGCGAAAGCAGTGGAAGATGGTCCAAGTGCTTGGGCCCTGCACCCGTGTGGAGACCCAGAAGAAGCTCCTGGCTTCGGATCAGCACAGCTCCGGCCATTGCAGCCATCTGGGGAATGAACTAGTAGATGGAAGACCTCTCTTTCTCTCTCTCTCTCTCTCTCTCTCTCTCTCTCTCTCTCTCTCTCTCTCGGACTCTCCTTTTCTCTCTGTGTAACTCCAACTTTCAAGTAAATAAATAAATCTTAAAAAAAAAAGTAACATCAACTGATATAACAAACATCTACACGGAAACTCAACCATTTGTCAATGAATGACCATGAGACGTGACCAATGCAAATTCTGTGAGATAAATTAATCTCATTTTCCAGCTATTTAGAAATGGGGAATGAATTACTGTTTTGTGAATCTTTATAGGAAGATTCTTGTGCTGCTCTCTATACTTAATTCCAATATTCTCAGTGTTTGGAGTTTGGGGGCAACACTTGCTTTGAGTGTTCCTTCTGGTATCCTTTGCAGAGAGGGTCTATGAGGCACTTTTCCCCATAAAACAAGTGTTTCCTATCTTTCCAACAATTACGTTTCCCCAAAAGTGGGTAATCTTTTTACATACACTCACACACATAACGTATACAAAGACACACCTTCATTAAAGAATCCTTGGCTCACGATTGGGTTTCAAGTGCCATGAAAACAGGGGAGCCTAAGACAAAAGCCTTAGCTCTCGATAACCAGCACAACCTTTCTTTACTTACAAATAATCATAAATATTAGGGAACACTTCCTGTGAATCAGACCCTGTTTACAGTGTAGACATGACAAAGTCCCACATCCTAAGGAGGAAAGCGCTAGAAAGAAAGGAGCGCAAAGAGTCAAAGTCAAAATCAGACACGTAACTGCTGAGGGTTAAGGTTGGTGGTACCTGGGGGCAGCCAGTTTGCATGATGTACTCAAGACAAACTCTGAGGTGATGGGATTTAAAGACAAACGTTCAATTCAGACACTAGGGCAGAGGCGACGGCAGGGCCAGGTGGACAGGAACGGTCTGGCCAAGAGCACAGGGACTGGCCTCTGTTCAGTCCCTCTGCCAATAAACAAACCACCATGGACTGGCCATGGCCCTCCCTCGGTAGGAACCCAACGCCTCCAACAAAGCTTGTTCCTGATGGGGTGTAAGTTAACACTGCAGACATCAGATGTTTCATAGTACACACGTCTGTTCAGCAAGATGCCCCGGTCCAGCTGTGAGGTTCTGAACTTCTCCAAGGGCATTTTGAGCACAGAATTTTACTGCAGGTCAAAGATGGGGACCCACAGCAATCTATCCTGGACATTCATTTTTAGCTAGCTGAGGCATCATTGGAACAAAATGCTGAAGCGTGTCAGGGAATGCACTCGGCCAGTGGAAAGAGCAGGCTGTGTAACAATGCTGCCTAACCTGTGATGTGGTGTGAAGACGGGACCCTGATGTGCCAGGTGTCTTCAGGGTGGCCCTGGAGGACTGCCCAACCTCTCCCATGCTTCAACATCCTCCTCTATAGAGGCCAAGCCAAACAGCAGGGCCACAACAGTGGTTTAAAACAGAGTCCTGGCGGAGCTTTAACGGGCACTGTGTGCTTGCATCAATGTGCTAACTAAAAGTGAAATAGTTAAGTGTCTTAAAGGAATACCTTTAATATTGAAAAGACTGATCGGGCCCTTGATTCTGGACTACACACCTAGAAAAGACGGTTTACTTGGGAAAGGAGCCTTGGCCTAGAATGCCGTCTTTATGGGGAAGCAGCAGACGAGGCAGTAGGAAACCCAAAGCAAGTCCTTCCTCTTCTATTTAAAAATACCCAACGTCGGCTACAGGAATTCTTCATATCTGTTTTACTTTAGAAAGGAACATATTAGCCCCAAACAGAAGCTAATGCCCCAGAGCCTCGAGGCCCCATAACACAGCTGGGTGAAAACTTCATTAATATTAAAACAGCCACAGCTGTGTATGGTTCTTATAGTGACGCCTCTTGCAGTTTTAGAAACCAAGAGGAGCTCCACCTCCCAACTGGGGTTTCCAATCAGGGTAAGTTCATAACTTCTGCCACAAGTGGCTCCAACGAGCCGCCTCCTCCACTTCCCCAGTCCCGCCTCTGTGTTCCATTCAGGTAGCAGAAACCCCAGTGTAGACCTTCATAGGATCTGCTCACAATCACCAAGGGCGGGCAGGAGGTGAGCTGCCAGCCCTGGTCCCTTAATCAGCGTGTACCATGCCACTGCTTCTCAAGTTGCTTTCAAAATACACTTTTTTTCTGTTTGCCGATAAACTCAGTAATTAACATACTTGAAAACTCACTGACTTCCAAAACGCTGAGCTAATTTGAGAAAATATTAATTACCACACTGGTAATTTTTTTTTTTCTCAGTTGTGTTCATGTACTTGGAAGGGAAAGAGGCTCACGATGAACAGGAGGTACCAACTGCCCCATGCAACAGGACGGCGGCTTGGTCTCTGGCCACGGGGGATTCCGACCTCCAAGGAGCTCTCCCACACCCTATCTATGCTCCACGTCACCCACAGGTAGACCTGAGCCTCTAGCGGTTGCTGACTTCACGATCTCATTAAGAAAGCTCCCTGACTTGATCAGCTTCACACACTTTTTCCTTCTTTTGCTTCTCCCAAAATCTGTCTGCAGATCACGTGGAGGAGCACTCAGAACACAGGGGTGATTATGACTTGGTGATCTGTGTGGCAGCAGGCGGGCGGGCCTCTTACCTGAAACTGGGCTTTGGCCAAGTTTCCCAAGGGGCCTTTTCCCCCAGATAGCACCAATACTTTTTTTATTTTTTATTTTTATTTATTTGCAAGGCGAGGGGGGCATCAGACTTGAAGTCCACTTCCCTAGGAGGCAATCTTTTTAATTCAGTGACCACAGCACCTTGCTTTTGGTGCCTTCTAAGGTTTTTCTGCTGGAAACAAAAGACTCCTCAATCCAGAGATAAGGAGAGAATCCACACACCAGGGTTTTAATATCGGGAAAGCAAATACTAATGAAATTAACCAACTTCTTCCTTTTTAGAGACTAATTTTGTCTCTCCCAGAGGTCATCTAGGAACATCTTCTGCACAAGACTGCCAGTGCGGAAGCCACGTCTCCGTGTGCAGCGCTCGTGGGGCTGGCTGGATGCCTGCCTCACCTGCCAAGCCCCTGGGCTTTTTCTAATTGCCGCTTTTAATGGACTGCAGGCAGAGAAGCGAGCCGGAGAATCAAGATGATTACAGTTCTAAAGTAATCAATAAGCTGAAAGTATACTTTCAGAAGGGTACTTTTTTCAGAAAATTGTGTAACGTTCTACCGCAAGAAATTTGCTACGACTTTTTTTTTTTTTTTTTTTTGGACAGGCAGAGTGGACAGTGAGAGAGAGAGACAGAGACGGAGAGAAAGGTCTTCCTTTGCCATTGGTTCACCCTCCAATGGCCACCGCGGCCTGCGCGATGCAGCCCGCACACCGCGCTGATCTGAAGCCAGGAGCCAGGTGCTTCTCCTGGTCTCAAGCACTTGAGCCATCCTCCACTGCACTCCCGGGCCACAGCAGAGAGCTGGCCTGGAAGAGGGGCAACCGGGACAGAATCCGGCACCCTGACCAGGACTAGAACCAGGTGTGCTGGCGCCGCAAGGTGGAGGATTAGCCTATTGAGCCAAGGTGCCAGCCAGAACTTCTATTACTCACGAGCCTTTTCAGCTTTCCTAAATCAAGGCACCTACATTATGTTTTCCAAAGCACACCAAGGCGCCCAGTTCAGCAACAGGATAAACTTTAAAATACTTCGTCTGTCTGAGAAACCAAGCTCACTTGAGAAATGTTCTTGACAACGTTGCAAATGGACATTAGTGTAAATGATTTATTATTTCAAGAAGAAGAACTAGGGCTCACTATTTAGAAACATCTTTGGCCGGCGCCGTGGCTCAATAGGCTAATTCTCCGCTTGCGGCGCCGGCACACCGGGTTCTAGTCCTGGTCAGGGTGCCGGATTCTGTCCCGGTTGCCCCTCTTCCAGGCCAGCCCTCTGCTGTGGCCCAGGAGTGCAGTGGAGGATGGCCCAGGTGCTTGGGCCCTGCACCACATGGGAGACCAGGAAAAGCACCTGGTACCTGGCTCCTGCCATCAGATGAGCGCCGTGCGCCTGCCGCGGCGGCCATTGGAGGGTGAACCAACGGCAAAGGAAGACCTTTCTCTCTGTCTCTCTTTCTCACTGTCCACTCTGCTTGTCAAAAAAAAAAAATCTTTGTCAAGAAAAAATGCTATTTGTCATTTTTTAAATAACTTCAGTTTTACGTATCTTGAATCATGAAGAGTTCAACCTACAAAAAGAGTCTCAACAAGAGTCTCAACTAAAGAGAAAACAATTTCTTTTTTTAAATATTTTATTTATTTATTTGAGAGGCAGAGTTACAGACAGTGAGAGGGACAGAGAGAAAGGTCTTCCTTCTGTTGGTTTACTCCCCAAATGGCTGCAAAGGCCAGAGCTGGGCCAATCTGAAGCCAGGAACCAGGAGCTTCTTCCAGGTCTCCCACATGGGTACAGGGGCCCAAGGACTTGGGCCATCTTCCACTGTTTTTCCCAGACCATAGCAGAGAGCAGGACTGGAAGTGGAACAGCCAGGATTAGAACTGGCAACCATATAAGAAACTGGTAATGCAGGCAGAGGATTGACTTACTGTGCCACGGCACCAGGCCAACAATTTCAGTTTCTAACAGTTGCTCACTGTCTTTTGTTGTTGTTGCTTTTACATGTATGCATAGGCATACTCACAGCCATAATTGTTAACTGACATTCCCCAGAGGATTTCCAAGTTAAAATGTCTTCCATTTTAAATGCTGTTTAAATTTTTACAGTAAACATTCCCTAAACATTTTTAATAGGGTTTTGTGAGGAGTTTCAAAGTTTTCTTTCAGGCTGGTGCTGTGGCGCAGCAGGTTAAAGCCCCAGTCTGCGGTTCCTGCATCCCATATGGGCTCTGGTTCCAGTCCCAGCTGCTCCACTTCCAATCCAGCTCTCTGCTGTGGCCTGGGAAAGCAGTAAAAGATGGCTCAAGTCCTTGGGCCCCTACACCTGCGTGGGAGACCGGGAAGAAGCTCCTGGCTCCTTGCTTTGGATCAGCTCAGTTCTGACTGTTGCAGTCATTTGGGAAGTAAACCAGTGGATGGAAGACCTCTCTCTCTCTCTCTCTCTCTCTCTCTCTCTCTACCTCTACCTCTCTACCTAACTCTTTCAAATAAATAAAGTAAATCTTAAAAAAATTTCTCCTTCACTGTAAACGAATAAATCGCATTCTCTTTCCTTCAACCAGCGTTTCATTTCCATCAGTAACTGGCCCACCCTGAGATATCCTGAAACTGAGAAGTACGCATGGACAGGGGCCACACGGGCCTTCAAAAACCTCATGGAAGAACTACTCAGGGGCTTCACCCAAATGAATTGATCTTTTAATTCCATTCTCCGCGAACCTTCTGAAGTACCCTCATGCACTTATCACAGACAATCTAGAGCATTCTAACAAGGCCAGAATTAGCAGTGACAGTCAAGAGCCCTGGAAGTGACTCAAACGCTTACACTCCAAGGCTGACGGCTTACACGCGATAAATGCAGTTCCATATGCAAACCTGAACCTGACTGGCACATGGCCTTGAGAGGCCTCCTGCCTGGCAGAGTTCTCCAGATGTCACCTGCAGGAGTCTGACCTCCCAGGGTTTTCTTCCCCTGTGCTGCCTGTGGCTGCTCACCAGGCTCCCTGGGCCCTGTCTGGAACATCACTCTAAGCACTGTATCCACGTCTGGAGAATCACTTCAGTGTCGTTAGATGCCTGCGGAATGCTGACGTGGAGGCCGTGCTGCATGTTAAGACACAGGTTACCCAGTATTCGCAGGCCGTCCTTTTGGTAGCTCCTGGAGGCAGGCTTTGGGTAGTCACACCATTCTAAGGTCTGGTTGTGGGCGACGTTTTCTTTCCTGGTCACAGAAGAGTACTGCCGTATTCGTCAAGACTGAAAACTGTACCTGTTTGTGTGTTTGTTCCTTTATGGTACTAACAATGATAATGCTAACATCCTCCTAATCTGAACAAAAATATCCCTTGTGCCAGCGGTAACTACATTTTACACAAACCTCAAGATTAAAAGAATTTGGGGCCGGTGCTGTGGCACAGCGGGTTAACACCCTGGCCTGAAGCGCCAGCATCCCATATGGGTGCTGGTTCAAGACCCAGCTGCTCCACTTCCGATCCAGCTCTCTGCTATGGCCTGGGAAAGCAGTAGAGGACGGCCCAAGTCCTTCGGCCCCTGCAACCGCGTGGGAGACCCAGAAGAAGCTCCTGGCTCCTGGCTCCTGGCTTCATATTGGCACAGCTCCGGGCATTGCAGCCAATTGGGGAGTGAACCAGCGGATGGAAGATCTCTCTCTCTCTCTCTCTCTCTCTCTCATTGCAGCCAATTGGGGAGTGAACCAGCGGATGGAAGATCTCTCTCTCTCTCTCTCTCTCTCTCTCTCTGCCTCTCCTCTCTCTGTGTACCTCTGACTTTCAAATAATAAATAAATAAATCTTACAAAAATTTAAAAGCATTTACCAAACTGAGTAAGATCAATCTCTAGAAAAAAAAAAAAAGGACTCCACGAGTCAGGTTAAAATCGACTTTCTCAAAATTAATGTAAGTGAAGGATCAGTGAACTATGGCAGCCTATGGAACAAAACCTCCTGGCTTCGTATGGTTCATAAGCAAAGAATAGTTTTTTTTATATATTTTTTAATGATAGAAAGAAACAACCAGAAGAATATTTCATGGTCTGTGAAAATGATAGGAAATTCAAATTCCCATGTCCATAAATGAATCTTCATCGAAGTACAGCCATGCTCACACTATGTCTACAGCTATTTTCACATACAAGGGCAGGGCTGATCAGCTATCAGCAGACACCAGGCGCCTCATGGTGTCTTGCCTCACAAAATAAAAAACACAAAAATGAAATAAAATAAAAATCACAGTGAAGTGGTTTTATCATGACAGCATTCTGAGTGATGGGCAAATGTCCACTGCAGAGGATGTTATTTAAATGCACATGTCTGGAACACGGAAAGAGAAGGGAGGACTCCAAACACCCACTTTTAAGCACAGCAGAATATGAATTAGTTATTGATTTGGAGGGGCACGCATTATGTTCTCACACAGTGATGTTACCATCTGTGCACACAGTATATCAGCATGCCGAATGAAGCTCTAAGCACAATATTCCCTACTTACACAGGTCAGAAAAAAATTTTTTAAATTGCCTATTTTGTTACGGCAGAATTCAGAAACATGAAAATGAGATTGCAGCTAACGTTTCAGAGGTACATTTGTTAGCCAAGCAGGAAAGCCATTAGCCACTGTTAATTAAATTGTACGAGTGCAGCAGCTAGCAGTGGGTGTGCAGAGGAAAATAAACTTTTAGATTATTGGCCTTTCAGTGAGAATGAATGCTTGAAGAGTTCAGAGGACCAGGCTGCTCAACGGTCAATTAAGAAACAAGCCAAATAATTCTGAGCTTTCCTCAGTTCCTGATGAGCCAGCAATTCCAACACTGCCAGGCCAGTGTTCAGTGGAGGAGTGAGGGCTCAAGTCAATGAACTGAAGAAGCACCTCAATGAACAGTCTGAGTGGACCAGCCATACAGGACACTTTCAAAGTGGAGAAAACCTAACTGCGTGCAACCTGACATGGAATCCACTCTTGTCTCTGTAACAAGTCATGGTGAGAAAAAAAAAAAAAAAGACTTTGTGGAAAAGATTTGCAGAACTTTTGGAAATATCAAGCGGTTAAGGTCTGCTGTACCCATCACGTTATTTACCAGCATATATGTGGTGGAAAATATTTGATCCTTTAGATACTACTGAAGCAATAGTGCCAATGGGAACTCCCCTGGCTCCTGTGGAACTCATGATAGTCAGCTCCTTAGTCTTCCTGGACCGTGAGCTCCATCACAGATTCCACAGGGCTGGACTCCGCCTTCCTGCACACACCCAAGGGGGTCGCCGTAGAGCGCCCCTCATCCGTTTCTCTCTCAGCTCACAGTCCCCCAATGACTGCTGTTCAAAGCCTTAGAAACCACTGTTTCATGTATTTCCTCCAACATTTTAGGAGCATCAAGTACACAGGTAGATGCGGTTTCTGCTGCTCCATCATGGCTAAAAGCTGAAGATTCACACAACAAATTAAGACACAGCATAGCATAAGGGTTAAGGGCATCAATTCAGAGGCCAAAGTGCCTGTGTTCAAAACCTAGCTCTGCCACTTAGCTTCGTAATCTTTCTCAAGCACCCTTTTAGCCTCAGTTCCTGCACCTATACAACAGAGTATAACAGTCCTTCCGTCATAAGATGTTTATGAAGATCACACGCACGCATATATCCAAGATACACAGAACACCTGACATATAGCAGGTGCCATGCAAAAAAGCAGCTGTTATTCAGGTGCCTTTGGCTGCAGCTAACCATTAGCTTTTGACATCTGTCACACAAAAAACCTCACAACATGTGGATAGAGATTAGAAAACAAGCATCTTTCCATCCTGACTTCCTGGAAGATGCGAACAATGGAAACCTCTTTTGTTTTGTTTTGGGCCATCCACTTCACCCTATTCAAGCGAAACTGCATTGGAGCTCAGGGAGCTCAATTTTCTACTGCAACACCAGGCGAGGCCAAACAAAGCCTTTTTCTCAAGGATGAATAGCAGAGGATAAGACTTCTTTTGGTCCCCTTTCCTGCCACAAATTTCTCTTCTCCTGCTCAAAGAAGAAAGTGCCAAGCCACCATCTGCCGCTTGCATGAGGACATTATCCCCGCCCAGAGGAGGCGCAGGCTCTCAATGCACAGCGCTGTATACATTTTCATGTATCTTTATGTACAAGGAAAGAGTACTGCCCTTCCAAAGGCCTTAATTCACTGGAGGAAGCACGGTGCTCCTAATATCCCAAAAAACATCACCTTAGTTCCAGAGGAGTGACACAGGCCACAGACACACGCTGGCATGCAAACTCACTACTCAGACTTTAAAAAAATCCCCATCTCACTCAAACCTCACTGGGCTTCAGCTATCTCCAACCCCGAAGCTCCTTTCCACCTTGGTTCCTTTTCGCCCGACGTACACAGGAATGCATGAGCTTTTCCCATTTTACAAGAAGGTATTTTCCACAGAATACTAGTCCAGCTACACCTAGTAGAATTGAAAGCCATGGCATTCACATGTGCTAAAGTAATAAGATCTAAAACTATGCTTTTTCCATTTGCCACATGTTAAGTGTCGTGTCTAAAGCACTTAAATTCCAAACTTGCAGAGTCGCTCAAAGTCTAGAATAGAAGCATGCTTACAAATGGGGTTGTACAGGCTAAGCAAACAATAGCAAAAACAAACAAAACATGAACCTCTGAATTAGACTCTCTCCAACTTGGCACTCTGCTTGCAAGCATGTAATAGTTTATTAACTTAATAAAAATACTGCTGAATCCGAATGAGGAAAATACTACTGATTACAACTTAGCTCCTATCTCGGGTGAGGAGGAACCCTCATCTGGTGGAGAACATGTCTTTGCTTTGATGTCTTGCAGGTGCTTGGAGCTTCCTCTGCTCTCAGCACTGCATAGTGCCCTGCACTCCTGCACAGGAAGAGCTGGGTTCTGGTACCTTCGAAATTATAGGGTGAACAGAGTCCAAACCACGTCAGAAAACAAACCCCTATGTCAAAGTCGGAACTTGTCGGAAGGCCCCAAAGCTTCTTAAATCAATGCCTTGTTTCAGGACTGTCTTATAAAATTCTTAGACAAAACAATGCACTAGTAGTTATTTCAGCTATGCTAAAGAACTGATGCAGTTTTGCCTATGTTAAAATTATAGCAATAACTACCATTTCTTAAAAAGCCTAGTCAGCAGTTCTTACACGCTCTTTCATTTAACTCATTTACGGTGAAACTGCATAAATCGTTTTTTACAAGGCCACCCTATTATTTATCTTTCCATATGATACAGGAACTCCTAGCCAGCAGGAGGCTAACCCGTTCCGGTCATGATGGTTGCCTTTCTTTTCTCATAAACAGCACACCAAAAATAGATAGTACTAACATCCTGGCATCTTCGCTACACTCACAGTTCATGTAGACTTCGCAGTTTACATATTCAGAAAGCTGGGGTTGGGCAGCCGGGACGCTGGCATCCTCTGTCCTCATGCAGCTGTGAGGTTTGATAAGCCAACAGCCACACAGCAAAGACGGGCCTTTCTTCACACCACTGCCGGCTCAGAATCCCTGAGGATCTCACCAGCGGAGGCTAAGTGTATAAAGACACCAACCAGCCCCTCTGAGGGTTCCCAACACGAGTCCCGCAGGGACCAGGACACTTAATCCTGCTTACACAGCCATGCCCATTTAACAGATGACCCCAGGTTACACTGTACTAACCAGCGACGTGGATGACAGCTTCACAGGGAACTGTGCCCACAAAGTCCAAGGTGACAAACACACTGGGCCTCTCTCCCACCACAAACACTCTCGTCTCTGCATCAGGTCTCAGGAAATTCTACTCCATAAACCACTAAGGGACGCCGCAGCAATCCTGGAACTGATGTTCCGCTGGTTTAAATCTCTGTCTCTGTGACGGATTCACTTATTCGCGAAGAGAGAAGTTCCTTTTAAAAACATGGACATATGCTAAGTCATGACGCACACTGGGCTACAAGGGCCTAGACCTGCGTCATTTGAGAACTTGTTAGAAATACACTTCTTATTTGAGTGCCAACCTCTGGCCCAAGGTCATGGCCAACAGGCCCTCAGGTGATTATGTTGTTTCTGATAATGCTCACACAAAGGGAAGAAACTTGGCAGATAATTAAATAGGTTGTTGATTCTCTTAATTCCCCCCAATCCTAAATCATCTGGCTATTTCTGGCAAATTATTTTCTGCTTGGCCTGCACGCCTTGAGCAGCAATCACCACAGTACAGAGAACAGTTTTGATGGAGGTTCAGGGCATGTGACTCAGATCCTAGCTTTTTCCACTACTAAAGGTCTACCCTGGGCAATCCACTTCACCACTGAGCTTCTGATGTGACTGGTGATAATAGTACTAACTTCATAATCCTGATGGACAGTCAGGATAGTTCTCCATGAACATGAGGATGAATGGGGAGCCAAGAGGTCTTGCTGTGAGGTCAGACAGGCTTCGGATAGCTCTCTGCACATTACGATGCCACAGCTATGTATAACATGAGGACCCCTAGGGTGGGGGGCCGGATGCAGACCCATAGACAGGAGCTCAGCTTAAAGGACTGCCCTCCAGAGGGGCTGCAGATAGTAGTCCAGGGTGGGGCAGGAGATCCTGGGGAGGCAGAAAAGTCAACAAAGTATTTATACTTTAAATAACTTCCACATCCTGTGGGAAGAAGAAGAGAAACAAAGTACCTGCAGTTTTTGGTTTCTAGTTTCTTAAGAATGCTAAAGAATAGCAAATAGACAATTCGCTCAGGAATCCCAGCTGAAACTCTCAATGGGAAGGAGGATGTCTGCTTTTCACGTCTCCTAGATGCAGGTGGGTGCAAAAGGACGACCCAGTCACACAAGATTAGCAGATGGAAAGGCAACAGAAGCTAAATCTTAGTGACAGGCTTGGGGAAAGTAAGCACTTCTTTGATCTTACAATGGTAGTGGATCTACCAGAAGCCCTCTGCGAATGTATGCCACGGTGCCCATCTCGGAGAATCAGTCTCTAGAGAAGCAACAGCAGCAAAACACAAAGGCAGAGTCTGAATTGTATCTGGCTTGGAACAGTATAAGCACATGGGCAGCCCAGGCACGTGT
Source organism: Sylvilagus floridanus (assembly GCA_949820135.1). NCBI lineage: Eukaryota > Metazoa > Chordata > Mammalia > Lagomorpha > Leporidae > Sylvilagus > Sylvilagus floridanus. Next base: position 15,731,498 of record OX463240.1, on the reverse strand, counting down.
GCTGTGCTGAGAGACACCAGGCTATGCAGAAAGAGAAGATGGTTTAATATTTCCAAAGCGAAGTTCAGCATGAAGCTGACCTCTTAGCTGAAGTAATGAAGCAGAGGACTCCTGCTCCAAAGATCAAACTTATTGGGGAGACTGAGCCAAAGGCCTTCAAACTACGGTCCTCAAATCACAGCCAGTCATTCTGACAGCTCTGACAGTTTGGAAAAAGAAAAATATATACCAGAGAGCCATGTGGCCCACAAAGAATAAAACACTTACCATGTGGAGTGTTTTCTGTAAGATATCATCATTTGACTGTTTAACATGCCAGGAACATTGAGACCTGTGGCACACACTCCTTAACAAACTCAATGGATGGGTGGGGGTAGGGAGGAACCCTCCTCAATGGAGATACACCATCATGTTCTGAAAAGCCATTTGATTTTTGTAGAAGTCACAAGAAAGGTAACTCAGCCAGGCAGGGATGCCGGCTGAGCTACATAATGACCAAGGACAACAGAGTAACTGATTTGCTTTCCTGTGTCAAATGCAAAACAACAAATGGAATGTGTGCTGGCCTCCCAAAGTGAGGTGTTGAATTGGGACTAACACTCAGCGACACGACAGCGTCACTACCAAAACCAAACCAAACCAAACCATGGCACCATTGCTCCTCAGCTTTACTTAGCTTCGCTGCAAAAATAATGTGGGGGACTTATTCGTCACTTTAACCAGTCGGGCCATCAGGACTGGGAGACACAGTCTCTGGTCTGTGTGTGGTGTCCACATGCCAGGCCTCCTGTCCTGGAAGCAGTGAGGAAGCCCACAGCATGGGAGATGAGGCCAGAGGCTCTGCCCGGGAACACAGGCTATGGAAGTCAACAGCCAGAAACAGACAATGCCGTGTTCACCTAGTCAACAGCTCTACCCTAGCACCATTCTTCCAGACTTCAAACGCTGCTGCAGTTTGGGCTTCTTTCTGCTTCTTTATCATCCTACATCCACACGTCACGTTTGGGCAGCCAGGAATCTACCATGTTTCTCTCATCAGCACCTTCTCTGCATCTCCACCTTGGATTCGGGGTCTGAGCATCTCATCCCTGCACTGTGTCAACAGCCTCTTAGCCCCTTCTGACTCTGGACACCCGAGCCCTTCAGGACCCAATGAATCCCACCGCCCCATCTGGCTGTACTGTTCATCCAACCTACTGCTGCCTCCAGTGGCTGCTGCTGACTCGGCTGGTGATGTGCCAGTACATGGAGAAAGGATGACTCCCCCTGCAGCACTTCCATCTTCACCACGTGTGTCTTTATTAGGCTCATTGTATAGACAGGGAAACTGAGTTTTAAACATTGCCCAGCAATGGCACAATCACAAACTCTATAAATGTCATTCTGACAACAGTTTCCCAGTGGTCACCCATTGCCCTGTGTTCCCCCTAATCTTAAGGTCAGTTCTTCACCAACTTGAGCCTCATTCTCAGGCCACCCTGAATTGTTGCCACAACCTACATTTTCCCACAGCCAGAAAAAGTACCCTTCTTTTTACCTATCCAAACTTCCTCTTTCAATGCCAAGTTCAGACGCTACAACAAAACCCTTCTCCAAAACCCCTAGAAGCAATGCGTCTCTGCTCTACCAGTAGGGATCTCTGTGTCCCCATACCGCCATACCCTGCCCAGCCTTGCACATAAAGAGGCAGCCAGTTAGCTGCTGAATTCTTATCATCAAAGCATTTCCATTCAAAGAGAAACAACAGAGCACAGGGTTTCGGTATTAATTACAAAATAAATTTCCATAGTCATTGAAAATGACATTGACTGCGTTGTAATATAAACATACAATTCATTGAGTGTTCCATGATAAGAGGCTCTTCTTGTTTCAGTACAGGACACTCATAATGCACCTGTGCCACAAAGACGTGTGCTTCACAGTTCCCCCACGAGGCCGTGGCTCTGCTCTGCCAGGCTGCTGTGCCGGCTAGAGCCAAACACAACACAGACAGGGGTTTTTCCACCAGCTCATGGATCCAAAAGTGGCTGCTCGCTCTGTGAAACAACACCAATGTTTGTAATGCCTAACATCTCCATGGTGAAACCACTCAACTAAATGACGATAATATCACAAAATTAAAAAAAAGAAAAAACCCTAAAGAGAGTTCTTTCCAAAATGACATTAAAAATGGCAACAGTGACAACAGCCTCTTCAGATTTATACATGACCAAACTCTGTAAGAGTCTCCCACCGACAAATGGCAAATTACAACCAGCAACAGTCCCCCTTCCGATTCCCTGTGTGATCTGTCATTTACCTGGGTCTTTGGTGGAGGGGTAGGGTCGACACACCTGCCGCAATTCTCAATGGCACCATATTAATCAGCATTTTCTGTTCCCAACACAAAGATCTCTTTCCTCAATCTTTCACTTCTCTCCGTTGATTTCATTTCCCTTTTCCCTTCCTCTACTCCACTCTCTCTTCTTTTCCCTGCTCTCCCATTCTGTGTCATCTTTCTGTTCCTTACTTTGCCTGCGATGAGGACTTCACAAGTCACCAGAGGTTTTTTTTTCCTCCCTCTCATTTTGTGTTTTCATCACAATGGTTACTCTTTAAAAAATTAACATGTTTTTGGCTATCTGGATGATGACCTTGGAGCCACCCAGGGCCCTCCCAGCTCCACATCTATGTGCTGTACACACTGCATGGCTGGCAGTAATGCTAGTGATGCCGAGACAGAGGTGGTTCCCAAGGGATGCATATGGCTGAGCGAACCCCAGGATGTCCCAGCAAACGGGCCTCATAAGCGTCACACAATTTCCAGTACGGAAGACTGGCTTGACGACTGAGCTTTCCAGGGCCCGTGATGGTAAGCACCATATTCATGATACAAGCAACTGTTCAATTTTCGCAAAACATTTAAATTAATGTTAACCTGAATTTCAAGATTATATAGTTATTTAATTCAAGCAGCTTTGCATCTCTAGTTACAGAGGAACTAAAAGCATTCTGGAATATATTCCTGGTTTTATCTTTGCAATATTGTAGCAGTGTTATAGTAAAAAAAAAAAAAAAAAAAAAAAAAAAAAAAAAAAAAAAAAAAAAAGGCAGAAATCAACCCTGGGGTTCTAAAAATGTTTGTGTTTTATGAAAGGAGCCCTTCAGGGACCCGTGTTTTAGTTAACCGTCTTTGATCACATATGGGTGCCAGCTTGAGACCCGGCTGCCCTACTTCTGATCCAGCTCTCTGCTATGGCCTGGGAAAGCAGTAGAGGATGGCTCAAGTCTTTGGGCCCCAGCACCCACATGGGAGACCTGGAAGAAGCTCTTGACTCCTAGCTTCGGATCAGCACAGCTCCAGCCATTGCAGCCATTTGGGGAGTGAACCAGCGGATGGAAGACTTCTCTCTGTCTCTGCCTCTGCCTCTCTGTAAATCTACCTTTCAAAAATATATAAATCTTTAAAAACAAAACAAAACAAAACAAAAAACAGTCTTTGATCACGGTTTCCTAATGAGAGTGGTAGGGACTCACTGCTCCAGAGATCCAGAGCCCTGAAGAACCTCTTCCTTCTACACCAGTGTTTCAAGTGTCAAAGGAGGTCAAGGTATCCCACAGTTTGTGAGCCACAATTGCTAACATGCCCCAAAGTCTGTTCATATTTGTTAACCATCACTGCTTTCTCTGCCTCTCTCTTATTTCTTTCTTTATTATTTATTTTTGGCCATTATGCTATAGCTAACTCTGCGCCCTAACTTCCAGGACAAAGTGTTACCCTTTTACCTTTGGGTGCCCATTCCAGCTGGCTCAGAGGTTTGCTCAGAGCTGACCAGTCTATTACGGATAATGCTTTCTCAGTGTTTCTTCCATACCCTTCCAAAACCACAGTACTGCCGATTTCCTACAGAGAATTTAATAACAGGAAAATAATTTTCCTGTTATTTGCTACATTTTTGGTAAGTAACACATCCATGAAGAATTGTGAGTTTAAACGGATACAGTGTACACAATCTCAACAAGTAAACCCTTCATAAACTAAGCTTGAAAAGGGGGAATGGATTTACAGAATGCCAAAGACAAAATTCTCCAAGTACTGAAACCAGAGCAAGTGAGCACTCTTTAGAATAAATTCCATTCATCTGAGGATCATAGACACACTTTTCCCTCATAAACATCAAAACTATAGACCTATAGGCCAGGTTTAAATGTGCAGAAGCAGGTGAGAGAATGGCTCCTTAGTGGGGGAAGTTGTACCAGATAAATCTCCAAAGAACACAGTGGCCAGAAACCTACTTTCTCCACTGTTAGAATAAGTAAGCAGCTAAATCTCTCAGCACAGAGAGCACCCATTCAAGGTGTTCCAGGCCCCCTGAATTTTCTACAAACGAACGGCACAACCCAACTCCTGAGTAAGGCAGTAACATAAAAACACTTTCAGTTAACAATTCAATCGACCAATAAATCAAAGGTAGTATTTTCTTTCCAGGAAAAAAGTACCACAGAGCACATAAATGTTAGTAATTTAAGTGAATTCTTGTGCTGTACTGCTTTTTGTTGTCAAAGGTAGCATATTATTTTAAGAGTCCAAGTTATGTAACTCATATCCAGGGAATATGGAAAATCATTCCAATTTGGTATTCAAGAATCTTGCTCAAGAGAAGTATACAGACTTTAAAAACAAGTTACCAGGGGTGGCATTGCAGCACAGTGCTGGTTTCGAGTCCTGGCTGCTCCACTTCCAATCTAGCTCCCTGCTAATGCACCTGGGAAAGCAGCATACGATGCTCATGTGGGGCCCGATCACCCATGTGGGAGAAGCCAATGAAGCTTCCAGCTCCTAGTTTTAGCCTGGCCCAGCCCTTACTGGTGCAGCCATTTGGGTGCGAATCACCAGGTGGAAGACCTCTTCCTCCCACCCACCCTCCCACTCTGCGACTCTGACTTTCAAATATATAAATAAATCTTTAAAAAAAAAAAAAAACCAGTATACTGATGGCACAAGATGATAAATGAACAGAATCGGAATACAATTAAGACTAAAACAACATTAAATTTGCACTTCTCTAGCAAGAGCAGCAGGAAGTTCACACACAAAATTTTTTTTAAAAAAAATGACTAAGTGCTTCTGAGTTTTGTAGGCACTTTAATTATTTTGTGACTATGCAGAGTCATTCATCAGAGAACGAAATTGTTAAAGAGTTTTCACACATCTAAAAATCACCACTGAAATGCTAAGAATAAAATACTATGTGTTATTCTATGTGTTATTCTCAACAGCAGCCTTCTTAAATTCCTACCTAAGTAATACTGTGGACATAACAAAAGCAGCAAGACTTTTTATAAAACTTGCTGAAGCTTTTGGTTTTTGAACTCATTATGCCTGGCCCTCTGGACAGCACTTTCCCTCACTGTGGGCATTTTATTCCTTTTTCTAAATGTCTTCCAGAAAGTTCTCAGAAAATTTCACAGCACATAAAAAAAAAAAAAAAAGAAAAAACCTCTTGATGTTGTTCTTAGACATACTGCAATGCATCTTACTCACAAAATTGGCAATAATAAGTTTAAGGAGATGACTCCTTGTGATAATAAGGCCTTTTTATTATATATGCAACCACCTATCACCTAAGCTAATAGGTTATTTTGCATGAAGATTCTGCAAATTCCCATTACAGCTTTCAGCAGCATAAACTCCAGTGTCTTCCACAAGTAAATAACCAAGAACACTTCATTGCATTTTTTTCATTGTTTATGAAAAAAAAGACCACCCCATTATTTTATACAAACACGAATAAAAACTCAGTAGACTATGCTTTGAAAAAACAGTATTTCAAATGGAAGTCCCAGTGAAGTAGAAAACACTGCCAACTCTCGGCTCGGCCGGGAGACCTCCCATCTTAGGGTCAGGTTAGGCTGTGGGCCTATGGCGCTTGCTGCCCGTGGGCGCAGCCTCCACACGCAAGGTGGCCCAGGCTTTCCTGGGACTGCGCCCCATGCGGCCCAAGGCAGGTGCGGGGAACCGAGGAGGCGCCCGCGAACTCGGGAGTGCCCAGACTCCAGTGGTGCAGGCAACACGCAAGGGCCCCCGTGTGGCCGCGTGGGCTCAGGAGGCCATCGTGGGACAGCCGGAATCCCAGCCTGAACTCATCTCCCATGGAAGGACCCTGTGGGCGTCAGCAGTGGGCGGGTCCCAGCAGCAGCCCCCAGGAACGAGCCCCGCCCTTCCAGCCCCTAGCCCAGGGCGGTCAGGGCAGACTGCGCATGCGTGAGCCGCCAGCAGGCCAGCCAGAGGAGCAGGCTGCCAGCTGGGGTCCACTCCAGCTTCCCTCACAGAAAGTTTGTGTGGTTTGGGGAGGCCCGCAGGTGTGCTCCCGAGGCCGGCCACTGCCACCAGCGAGCACCTGTGGCCAGCTGGCAGCACCGCTGGCTGGGTCCTGAAGGCTCCGCTTGGGAATGGCATAGGGAAGCCGAGGGGGGCCAGCCTGCTCCTAAGCTCCGTGCGGCCAGGAACTCAGGGGATGGGGGCGCGTGTCTAGGTTTGCAATGCCCGGCCAGAGGGAGGGAGCCAGCAGAGGGGCTGCAGTGTCCATCCATCCTCCCGCGAACTGCCAGGGGAGGCCTGGCAGTGCTCACTGCCAACTCTCGGCTCGGCCGGGAGACCTCCCATCTTTAGGGTCAGGTTAGGCTGTGGGCCTATGGCGCTTGCTGCCCGTGGGCGCAGCCTCCACACGCAAGGTGGCCCAGGCTTTCCTGGGGCTGCGCCCCATGCGGCCCAAGGCAGGTGCGGGGAACCGAGGAGGCGCCCGCGAACTCGGGAGTGCCCAGACTCCAGTGGTGCAGGCAACACGCAAGGGCCCCCGTGTGGCCGCGTGGGCTCAGGAGGCCATCGTGGGACAGCCGGAATCCCAGCCTGAACTCATCTCCCATGGAAGGACCCTGTGGGCGTCAGCAGTGGGCGGGTCCCAGCAGCAGCCCCCAGGAACGAGCCCCGCCCTTCCAGCCCCTAGCCCAGGGCGGTCAGGGCAGACTGCGCATGCGTGAGCCGCCAGCAGGCCAGCCAGAGGAGCAGGCTGCCAGCTGGGGTCCACTCCAGCTTCCCTCACAGAAAGTTTGTGTGGCTTGGGGAGGCCCGCAGGTGTGCTCCCGAGGCCGGCCACTGCCACCAGCGAGCACCTGTGGCCAGCTGGCAGCACCGCTGGCTGGGTCCTGAAGGCTCCGCTTGGGAATGGCATAGGGAAGCCGAGGGGGGCCAGCCTGCTCCTAAGCTCCGTGCGGCCAGGAACTCAGGGGATGGGGGCGCGTGTCTAGGTTTGCAATGCCCGGCCAGAGGGAGGGAGCCAGCAGAGGGGCTGCAGTGTCCATCCATCCTCCCGCGAACTGCCAGGGGAGGCCTGGCAGTGCTCACTGCCAACTCTCGGCTCGGCCGGGAGACCTCCCATCTTTAGGGTCAGGTTAGGCTGTGGGCCTATGGCGCTTGCTGCCCGTGGGCGCAGCCTCCACACGCAAGGTGGCCCAGGCTTTCCTGGGGCTGCGCCCCATGCGGCCCAAGGCAGGTGCGGGGAACCGAGGAGGCGCCCGCGAACTCGGGAGTGCCCAGACTCCAGTGGTGCAGGCAACACGCAAGGGCCCCCGTGTGGCCGCGTGGGCTCAGGAGGCCATCGTGGGACAGCCGGAATCCCAGCCTGAACTCATCTCCCATGGAAGGACCCTGTGGGCGTCAGCAGTGGGCGGGTCCCAGCAGCAGTCCCCAGGAACGAGCCCCGCCCTTCCAGCCCCTAGCCCAGGGCGGTCAGGGCAGACTGTGCATGCGTGAGCCGCCAGCAGGCCAGCCAGAGGAGCAGGCTGCCAGCTGGGGTCCACTCCAGCTTCCCTCACAGAAAGTTTGTGTGGCTTGGGGAGGCCCGCAGGTGTGCTCCCCAGGCCGGCCACTGCCTCCAGCGAGCACCTGTGGCCAGCTGGCAGCGCAGGCTGGCTGGGTCCTGAAGGCTCCGCTTGGGAATGGCATAGGGAAGCCGAGGGGGGCCAGCCTGCTCCTAAGCTCCGTGCGGCCAGGAACTCAGGGGATGGGGGCGCGTGTCTAGGTTTGCAATGCCCGGCCAGAGGGAGGGAGCCAGCAGAGGGGCCGCAGTGTCCATCCATCCTCCCGCGAACTGCCAGGGGAGGCCTGGCAGTGCTCACTGCCAACTCTCGGCTCGGCCGGGAGACCTCCCATCTTTAGGGTCAGGTTAGGCTGTGGGCCTATGGCGCTTGCTGCCCGTGGGCGCAGCCTCCACACGCAAGGTGGCCCAGGCTTTCCTGGGGCTGCGCCCCATGCGGCCCAAGGCAGGTGCGGGGAACCGAGGAGGCGCCCGCGAACTCGGGAGTGCCCAGACTCCAGTGGTGCAGGCAACACGCAAGGGCCCCCGTGTGGCCGCGTGGGCTCAGGAGGCCATCGTGGGACAGCCGGAATCCCAGCCTGAACTCATCTCCCATGGAAGGACCCTGTGGGCGTCAGCAGTGGGCGGGTCCCAGCAGCAGCCCCCAGGAACGAGCCCCGCCCTTCCAGCCCCTAGCCCAGGGCGGTCAGGGCAGACTGCGCATGCGTGAGCCGCCAGCAGGCCAGCCAGAGGAGCAGGCTGCCAGCTGGGGTCCACTCCAGCTTCCCTCACAGAAAGTTTGTGTGGCTTGGGGAGGCCCGCAGGTGTGCTCCCGAGGCCGGCCACTGCCACCAGCGAGCACCTGTGGCCAGCTGGCAGCACCGCTGGCTGGGTCCTGAAGGCTCCGCTTGGGAATGGCATAGGGAAGCCGAGGGGGGCCAGCCTGCTCCTAAGCTCCGTGCGGCCAGGAACTCAGGGGATGGGGGCGCGTGTCTAGGTTTGCAATGCCCGGCCAGAGGGAGGGAGCCAGCAGAGGGGCTGCAGTGTCCATCCATCCTCCCGCGAACTGCCAGGGGAGGCCTGGCAGTGCTCACTGCCAACTCTCGGCTCGGCCGGGAGACCTCCCATCTTTAGGGTCAGGTTAGGCTGTGGGCCTATGGCGCTTGCTGCCCGTGGGCGCAGCCTCCACACGCAAGGTGGCCCAGGCTTTCCTGGGGCTGCGCCCCATGCGGCCCAAGGCAGGTGCGGGGAACCGAGGAGGCGCCCGCGAACTCGGGAGTGCCCAGACTCCAGTGGTGCAGGCAACACGCAAGGGCCCCCGTGTGGCCGCGTGGGCTCAGGAGGCCATCGTGGGACAGCCGGAATCCCAGCCTGAACTCATCTCCCATGGAAGGACCCTGTGGGCGTCAGCAGTGGGCGGGTCCCAGCAGCAGTCCCCAGGAACGAGCCCCGCCCTTCCAGCCCCTAGCCCAGGGCGGTCAGGGCAGACTGTGCATGCGTGAGCCGCCAGCAGGCCAGCCAGAGGAGCAGGCTGCCAGCTGGGGTCCACTCCAGCTTCCCTCACAGAAAGTTTGTGTGGCTTGGGGAGGCCCGCAGGTGTGCTCCCGAGGCCGGCCACTGCCACCAGCGAGCACCTGTGGCCAGCTGGCAGCGCAGGCTGGCTGGGTCCTGAAGGCTCCGCTTGGGAATGGCATAGGGAAGCCGAGGGGGGCCAGCCTGCTCCTAAGCTCCGTGCGGCCAGGAACTCAGGGGATGGGGGCGCGTGTCTAGGTTTGCAATGCCCGGCCAGAGGGAGGGAGCCAGCAGAGGGGCTGCAGTGTCCATCCATCCTCCCGCGAACTGCCAGGGGAGGCCTGGCAGTGCTCACTGCCAACTCTCGGCTCGGCCGGGAGACCTCCCATCTTTAGGGTCAGGTTAGGCTGTGGGCCTATGGCGCTTGCTGCCCGTGGGCGCAGCCTCCACACGCAAGGTGGCCCAGGCTTTCCTGGGGCTGCGCCCCATGCGGCCCAAGGCAGGTGCGGGGAACCGAGGAGGCGCCCGGGAACTCGGGAGTGCCCAGACTCCAGTGGTGCAGGCAACACGCAAGGGCCCCCGTGTGGCCGCGTGGGCTCAGGAGGCCATCGTGGGACAGCCGGAATCCCAGCCTGAACTCATCTCCCATGGAAGGACCCTGTGGGCGTCAGCAGTGGGCGGGTCCCAGCAGCAGCCCCCAGGAACGAGCCCCGCCCTTCCAGCCCCTAGCCCAGGGCGGTCAGGGCAGACTGTGCATGCGTGAGCCGCCAGCAGGCCAGCCAGAGGAGCAGGCTGCCAGCTGGGGTCCACTCCAGCTTCCCTCACAGAAAGTTTGTGTGGCTTGGGGAGGCCCGCAGGTGTGCTCCCCAGGCCGGCCACTGCCTCCAGCGAGCACCTGTGGCCAGCTGGCAGCGCAGGCTGGCTGGGTCCTGAAGGCTCCGCTTGGGAATGGCATAGGGAAGCCGAGGGGGGCCAGCCTGCTCCTAAGCTCCGTGCGGCCAGGAACTCAGGGGATGGGGGCGCGTGTCTAGGTTTGCAATGCCCGGCCAGAGGGAGGGAGCCAGCGGTGGGCTGCCGGGTCCATCCATCCTCCCGCGAACTGCCAGCGGAGGCCTGGCAGTGCTCACTGCCAACTCTCGGCTCGGCCGGGACACCTCCGATCTGGAGGGTCAGGTAGGGCTCTGGGCCTATGGCGCTTGCTGCCCGTGGGCGCAGCCTCCACACGCAAGGTGGCCCAGGCTTTCCTGGGGCTGCGCCCCATGCGGCCCAAGGCAGGTGCGGGGAACCGAGGAGGCGCCCGGGAACTCGGGAGTGCCCAGACTCCAGTGGTGCAGGCAACACGCAAGGGCCCCCGTGTGGCCGCGTGGGCTCAGGAGGCCATCGTGGGACAGCCGGAATCCCAGCCTGAACTCATCTCCCATGGAAGGACCCTGTGGGCGTCAGCAGTGGGCGGGTCCCAGCAGCAGCCCCCAGGAACGAGCCCCGCCCTTCCAGCCCCTAGCCCAGGGCGGTCAGGGCAGACTGCGCATGCGTGAGCCGCCAGCAGGCCAGCCAGAGGAGCAGGCTGCCAGCTGGGGTCCACTCCAGCTTCCCTCACAGAAAGTTTGTGTGGCTTGGGGAGGCCCGCAGGTGTGCTCCCGAGGCCGGCCACTGCCACCAGCGAGCACCTGTGGCCAGCTGGCAGCGCCGCTGGCTGGGTCCTGAAGGCTCCACTTGGGAATGGCATAGGGAAGCCGAGGGGGGCCAGCCTGCTCCTAAGCTCCGTGCGGCCAGGAACTCAGGGGATGGGGGCGCGTGTCTAGGTTTGCAATGCCCGGCCAGAGGGAGGGAGCCAGCAGAGGGGCTGCAGTGTCCATCCATCCTCCCGCGAACTGCCAGGGGAGGCCTGGCAGTGCTCACTGCCAACTCTCGGCTCGGCCGGGAGACCTCCCATCTTTAGGGTCAGGTTAGGCTGTGGGCCTATGGCGCTTGCTGCCCGTGGGCGCAGCCTCCACACGCAAGGTGGCCCAGGCTTTCCTGGGGCTGCGCCCCATGCGGCCCAAGGCAGGTGCGGGGAACCGAGGAGGCGCCCGCGAACTCGGGAGTGCCCAGACTCCAGTGGTGCAGGCAACACGCAAGGGCCCCCGTGTGGCCGCGTGGGCTCAGGAGGCCATCGTGGGACAGCCGGAATCCCAGCCTGAACTCATCTCCCATGGAAGGACCCTGTGGGCGTCAGCAGTGGGCGGGTCCCAGCAGCAGCCCCCAGGAACGAGCCCCGCCCTTCCAGCCCCTAGCCCAGGGCGGTCAGGGCAGACTGCGCATGCGTGAGCCGCCAGCAGGCCAGCCAGAGGAGCAGGCTGCCAGCTGGGGTCCACTCCAGCTTCCCTCACAGAAAGTTTGTGTGGCTTGGGGAGGCCCGCAGGTGTGCTCCCGAGGCCGGCCACTGCCACCAGCGAGCACCTGTGGCCAGCTGGCAGCGCCGCTGGCTGGGTCCTGAAGGCTCCGCTTGGGAATGGCATAGGGAAGCCGAGGGGGGCCAGCCTGCTCCTAAGCTCCGTGCGGCCAGGAACTCAGGGGATGGGGGCGCGTGTCTAGGTTTGCAATGCCCGGCCAGAGGGAGGGCGCCAGCGGTGGGCTGCCGGGTCCATCCATCCTCCCGCGAACTGCCAGGGGAGGCCTGGCAGTGCTCACTGCCAACTCTCGGCTCGGCCGGGAGACCTCCCATCTTTAGGGTCAGGTTAGGCTGTGGGCCTATGGCGCTTGCTGCCCGTGGGCGCAGCCTCCACACGCAAGGTGGCCCAGGCTTTCCTGGGGCTGCGCCCCATGCGGCCCAAGGCAGGTGCGGGGAACCGAGGAGGCGCCCGGGAACTCGGGAGTGCCCAGACTCCAGTGGTGCAGGCAACACGCAAGGGCCCCCGTGTGGCCGCGTGGGCTCAGGAGGCCATCGTGGGACAGCCGGAATCCCAGCCTGAACTCATCTCCCATGGAAGGACCCTGTGGGCGTCAGCAGTGGGCGGGTCCCAGCAGCAGCCCCCAGGAACGAGCCCCGCCCTTCCAGCCCCTAGCCCAGGGCGGTCAGGGCAGACTGCGCATGCGTGAGCCGCCAGCAGGCCAGCCAGAGGAGCAGGCTGCCAGCTGGGGTCCACTCCAGCTTCCCTCACAGAAAGTTTGTGTGGCTTGGGGAGGCCCGCAGGTGTGCTCCCGAGGCCGGCCACTGCCACCAGCGAGCACCTGTGGCCAGCTGGCAGCGCCGCTGGCTGGGTCCTGAAGGCTCCGCTTGGGAATGGCATAGGGAAGCCGAGGGGGGCCAGCCTGCTCCTAAGCTCCGTGCGGCCAGGAACTCAGGGGATGGGGGCGCGTGTCTAGGTTTGCAATGCCCGGCCAGAGGGAGGGAGCCAGCGGTGGGCTGCCGGGTCCATCCATCCTCCCGCGAACTGTCCGGGGAAGCCTGGCAGTGCTCACTGCCAACTCTCGGCTCGGCCGGGACACCTCCAATCTGGAGGGTCAGGTAGGGCTCTGGGCCTATGGCGCTTGCTGCCCGTGGGCGCAGCCTCCACACGCAAGGTGGCCCAGGCTTTCCTGGGGCTGCGCCCCATGCGGCCCAAGGCAGGTGCGGGGAACCGAGGAGGCGCCCGGGAACTCGGGAGTGCCCAGACTCCAGTGGTGCAGGCAACACGCAAGGGCCCCCGTGTGGCCGCGTGGGCTCAGGAGGCCGTCGTGGGACAGCCGGAATCCCAGCCTGAACTCATCTCCCATGGAAGGACCCTGTGGGCGTCAGCAGTGGGCGGGTCCCAGCAGCAGCCCCCAGGAACGAGCCCCGCCCTTCCAGCCCCTAGCCCAGGGCGGTCAGGGCAGACTGCACATGCGTGAGCCGCCAGCAGGCCAGCCAGAGGAGCAGGCTGCCAGCTGGGGTCCACTCCAGCTTCCCTCACAGAAAGTTTGTGTGGCTTGGGGAGGCCCGCAGGTGTGCTCCCGAGGCCGGCCACTGCCACCAGCGAGCACCTGTGGCCAGCTGGCAGCGCAGGCTGGCTGGGTCCTGAAGGCTCCGCTTGGGAATGGCATAGGGAAGCCGAGGGGGGCCAGCCTGCTCCTAAGCTCCGTGCGGCCAGGAACTCAGGGGATGGGGGCGCGTGTCTAGGTTTGCAATGCCCGGCCAGAGGGAGGGAGCCAGCAGAGGGGCCGCAGTGTCCATCCATCCTCCCGCGAACTGCCAGGGGAGGCCTGGCAGTGCTCACTGCCAACTCTCGGCTCGGCCGGGAGACCTCCCATCTTTAGGGTCAGGTTAGGCTGTGGGCCTATGGCGCTTGCTGCCCGTGGGCGCAGCCTCCACACGCAAGGTGGCCCAGGCTTTCCTGGGGCTGCGCCCCATGCGGCCCAAGGCAGGTGCGGGGAACCGAGGAGGCGCCCGGGAACTCGGGAGTGCCCAGACTCCAGTGGTGCAGGCAACACGCAAGGGCCCCCGTGTGGCCGCGTGGGCTCAGGAGGCCATCGTGGGACAGCCGGAATCCCAGCCTGAACTCATCTCCCATGGAAGGGCCCTGTGGGCGTCAGCAGTGGGCGGGTCCCAGCAGCAGCCCCCAGGAACGAGCCCCGCCCTTCCAGCCCCTAGCCCAGGGCGGTCAGGGCAGACTGCGCATGCGTGAGCCGCCAGCAGGCCAGCCAGAGGAGCAGGCTGCCAGCTGGGGTCCACTCCAGCTTCCCTCAGAGAATGTGTGGCTTGGGGAGGCCCGCAGGTGTGCTCCCCAGGCCGGCCACTGCCTCCAGGGAGCACCTGTGGCCAGCTGGCAGCACAGGCTGGCTGGGTCCTGAAGGCTCCGCTTGGGAATGGCATAGGGAAGCCGAGGGGGGCCAGCCTGCTCCTAAGCTCCATGCGGCCAGGAACTCAGGGGATGGGGGCGCGTGTCTAGGTTTGCAATGCCCGGCCAGAGGGAGGGAGCCAGCGGTGGGCTGCCGGGTCCATCCATCCTCCCGCGAACTGCCAGGGGAGGCCTGGCAGTGCTCACTGCCAACTCTCGGCTCGGCCGGGACACCTCCAATCTGGAGGGTCAGGTAGGGCTCTGGGCCTATGGCGCTTGCTGCCCGTGGGCGCAGCCTCCACACGCAAGGTGGCCCAGGCTTTCCTGGGGCTGCGCCCCATGCGGCCCAAGGCAGGTGCGGGGAACCGAGGAGGCGCCCGGGAACTCGGGAGTGCCCAGACTCCAGTGGTGCAGGCAACACGCAAGGGCCCCCGTGTGGCCGCGTGGGCTCAGGAGGCCATCGTGGGACAGCCGGAATCCCAGCCTGAACTCATCTCCCATGGAAGGACCCTGTGGGCATCAGCAGTGGGCGGGTCCCAGCAGCAGCCCCCAGGAACGAGCCCCGCCCTTCCAGCCCCTAGCCCAGGGCGGTCAGGGCAGACTGCACATGCGTGAGCCGCCAGCAGGCCAGCCAGAGGAGCAGGCTGCCAGCTGGGGTCCACTCCAGCTTCCCTCACAGAAAGTTTGTGTGGCTTGGGGAGGCCCGCAGGTGTGCTCCCGAGGCCGGCCACTGCCACCAGCGAGCACCTGTGGCCAGCTGGCAGCGCCGCTGGCTGGGTCCTGAAGGCTCCGCTTGGGAATGGCATAGGGAAGCCGAGGGGGGCCAGCCTGCTCCTAAGCTCCGTGCGGCCAGGAACTCAGGGGATGGGGGCGCGTGTCTAGGTTTGCAATGCCCGGCCAGAGGGAGGGAGCCAGCAGAGGGGCTGCAGTGTCCATCCATCCTCCCGCGAACTGCCAGGGGAGGCCTGGCAGTGCTCACTGCCAACTCTCGGCTCGGCCGGGAGACCTCCCATCTTTAGGGTCAGGTTAGGCTGTGGGCCTATGGCGCTTGCTGCCCGTGGGCGCAGCCTCCACACGCAAGGTGGCCCAGGCTTTCCTGGGGCTGCGCCCCATGCGGCCCAAGGCAGGTGCGGGGAACCGAGGAGGCGCCCGGGAACTCGGGAGTGCCCAGACTCCAGTGGTGCAGGCAACACGCAAGGGCCCCCGTGTGGCCGCGTGGGCTCAGGAGCCCATCGTGGGACAGCCGGAATCCCAGCCTGAACTCATCTCCCATGGAAGGACCCTGTGGGCGTCAGCAGTGGGCGGGTCCCAGCAGCAGCCCCCAGGAACGAGCCCCGCCCTTCCAGCCCCTAGCCCAGGGCGGTCAGGGCAGACTGCGCATGCGTGAGCCGCCAGCAGGCCAGCCAGAGGAGCAGGCTGCCAGCTGGGGTCCACTCCAGCTTCCCTCAGAGAAAGTTCGTGTGGCTTGGGGAGGCCCGCAGGTGTGCTCCCGAGGCCGGCCACTGCCACCAGCTCAATTTTCTACTGCAACACCAGGCGAGGCCAAACAAAGCCTTTTTCTCAAGGATGAATAGCAGAGGATAAGACTTCTTTTGGTCCCCTTTCCTGCCACAAATTTCTCTTCTCCTGCTCAAAGAAGAAAGTGCCAAGCCACCATCTGCCGCTTGCATGAGGACATTATCCCCGCCCAGAGGAGGCGCAGGCTCTCAATGCACAGCGCTGTATACATTTTCATGTATCTTTATGTACAAGGAAAGAGTACTGCCCTTCCAAAGGCCTTAATTCACTGGAGGAAGCACGGTGCTCCTAATATCCCAAAAAACATCACCTTAGTTCCAGAGGAGTGACACAGGCCACAGACACACGCTGGCATGCAAACTCACTACTCAGACTTTAAAAAAATCCCCATCTCACTCAAACCTCACTGGGCTTCAGCTATCTCCAACCCCGAAGCTCCTTTCCACCTTGGTTCCTTTTCGCCCGACGTACACAGGAATGCATGAGCTTTTCCCATTTTACAAGAAGGTATTTTCCACAGAATACTAGTCCAGCTACACCTAGTAGAATTGAAAGCCATGGCATTCACATGTGCTAAAGTAATAAGATCTAAAACTA
The DNA here is from genome assembly GCA_949820135.1 of Sylvilagus floridanus. Lineage (NCBI taxonomy): Eukaryota > Metazoa > Chordata > Mammalia > Lagomorpha > Leporidae > Sylvilagus > Sylvilagus floridanus. Next base: position 15,715,261 of record OX463240.1, on the reverse strand, counting down.
TGCTTTTTCCATTTGCCACATGTTAAGTGTCGTGTCTAAAGCACTTAAATTCCAAACTTGCAGAGTCGCTCAAAGTCTAGAATAGAAGCATGCTTACAAATGGGGTTGTACAGGCTAAGCAAACAATAGCAAAAACAAACAAAACATGAACCTCTGAATTAGACTCTCTCCAACTTGGCACTCTGCTTGCAAGCATGTAATAGTTTATTAACTTAATAAAAATACTGCTGAATCCGAATGAGGAAAATACTACTGATTACAACTTAGCTCCTATCTCGGGTGAGGAGGAACCCTCATCTGGTGGAGAACATGTCTTTGCTTTGATGTCTTGCAGGTGCTTGGAGCTTCCTCTGCTCTCAGCACTGCATAGTGCCCTGCACTCCTGCACAGGAAGAGCTGGGTTCTGGTACCTTCGAAATTATAGGGTGAACAGAGTCCAAACCACGTCAGAAAACAAACCCCTATGTCAAAGTCGGAACTTGTCGGAAGGCCCCAAAGCTTCTTAAATCAATGCCTTGTTTCAGGACTGTCTTATAAAATTCTTAGACAAAACAATGCACTAGTAGTTATTTCAGCTATGCTAAAGAACTGATGCAGTTTTGCCTATGTTAAAATTATAGCAATAACTACCATTTCTTAAAAAGCCTAGTCAGCAGTTCTTACACGCTCTTTCATTTAACTCATTTACGGTGAAACTGCATAAATCGTTTTTTACAAGGCCACCCTATTATTTATCTTTCCATATGATACAGGAACTCCTAGCCAGCAGGAGGCTAACCCGTTCCGGTCATGATGGTTGCCTTTCTTTTCTCATAAACAGCACACCAAAAATAGATAGTACTAACATCCTGGCATCTTCGCTACACTCACAGTTCATGTAGACTTCGCAGTTTACATATTCAGAAAGCTGGGGTTGGGCAGCCGGGACGCTGGCATCCTCTGTCCTCATGCAGCTGTGAGGTTTGATAAGCCAACAGCCACACAGCAAAGACGGGCCTTTCTTCACACCACTGCCGGCTCAGAATCCCTGAGGATCTCACCAGCGGAGGCTAAGTGTATAAAGACACCAACCAGCCCCTCTGAGGGTTCCCAACACGAGTCCCGCAGGGACCAGGACACTTAATCCTGCTTACACAGCCATGCCCATTTAACAGATGACCCCAGGTTACACTGTACTAACCAGCGACGTGGATGACAGCTTCACAGGGAACTGTGCCCACAAAGTCCAAGGTGACAAACACACTGGGCCTCTCTCCCACCACAAACACTCTCGTCTCTGCATCAGGTCTCAGGAAATTCTACTCCATAAACCACTAAGGGACGCCGCAGCAATCCTGGAACTGATGTTCCGCTGGTTTAAATCTCTGTCTCTGTGACGGATTCACTTATTCGCGAAGAGAGAAGTTCCTTTTAAAAACATGGACATATGCTAAGTCATGACGCACACTGGGCTACAAGGGCCTAGACCTGCGTCATTTGAGAACTTGTTAGAAATACACTTCTTATTTGAGTGCCAACCTCTGGCCCAAGGTCATGGCCAACAGGCCCTCAGGTGATTATGTTGTTTCTGATAATGCTCACACAAAGGGAAGAAACTTGGCAGATAATTAAATAGGTTGTTGATTCTCTTAATTCCCCCCAATCCTAAATCATCTGGCTATTTCTGGCAAATTATTTTCTGCTTGGCCTGCACGCCTTGAGCAGCAATCACCACAGTACAGAGAACAGTTTTGATGGAGGTTCAGGGCATGTGACTCAGATCCTAGCTTTTTCCACTACTAAAGGTCTACCCTGGGCAATCCACTTCACCACTGAGCTTCTGATGTGACTGGTGATAATAGTACTAACTTCATAATCCTGATGGACAGTCAGGATAGTTCTCCATGAACATGAGGATGAATGGGGAGCCAAGAGGTCTTGCTGTGAGGTCAGACAGGCTTCGGATAGCTCTCTGCACATTACGATGCCACAGCTATGTATAACATGAGGACCCCTAGGGTGGGGGGCCGGATGCAGACCCATAGACAGGAGCTCAGCTTAAAGGACTGCCCTCCAGAGGGGCTGCAGATAGTAGTCCAGGGTGGGGCAGGAGATCCTGGGGAGGCAGAAAAGTCAACAAAGTATTTATACTTTAAATAACTTCCACATCCTGTGGGAAGAAGAAGAGAAACAAAGTACCTGCAGTTTTTGGTTTCTAGTTTCTTAAGAATGCTAAAGAATAGCAAATAGACAATTCGCTCAGGAATCCCAGCTGAAACTCTCAATGGGAAGGAGGATGTCTGCTTTTCACGTCTCCTAGATGCAGGTGGGTGCAAAAGGACGACCCAGTCACACAAGATTAGCAGATGGAAAGGCAACAGAAGCTAAATCTTAGTGACAGGCTTGGGGAAAGTAAGCACTTCTTTGATCTTACAATGGTAGTGGATCTACCAGAAGCCCTCTGCGAATGTATGCCACGGTGCCCATCTCGGAGAATCAGTCTCTAGAGAAGCAACAGCAGCAAAACACAAAGGCAGAGTCTGAATTGTATCTGGCTTGGAACAGTATAAGCACATGGGCAGCCCAGGCACGTGTGCTGTGCTGAGAGACACCAGGCTATGCAGAAAGAGAAGATGGTTTAATATTTCCAAAGCGAAGTTCAGCATGAAGCTGACCTCTTAGCTGAAGTAATGAAGCAGAGGACTCCTGCTCCAAAGATCAAACTTATTGGGGAGACTGAGCCAAAGGCCTTCAAACTACGGTCCTCAAATCACAGCCAGTCATTCTGACAGCTCTGACAGTTTGGAAAAAGAAAAATATATACCAGAGAGCCATGTGGCCCACAAAGAATAAAACACTTACCATGTGGAGTGTTTTCTGTAAGATATCATCATTTGACTGTTTAACATGCCAGGAACATTGAGACCTGTGGCACACACTCCTTAACAAACTCAATGGATGGGTGGGGGTAGGGAGGAACCCTCCTCAATGGAGATACACCATCATGTTCTGAAAAGCCATTTGATTTTTGTAGAAGTCACAAGAAAGGTAACTCAGCCAGGCAGGGATGCCGGCTGAGCTACATAATGACCAAGGACAACAGAGTAACTGATTTGCTTTCCTGTGTCAAATGCAAAACAACAAATGGAATGTGTGCTGGCCTCCCAAAGTGAGGTGTTGAATTGGGACTAACACTCAGCGACACGACAGCGTCACTACCAAAACCAAACCAAACCAAACCATGGCACCATTGCTCCTCAGCTTTACTTAGCTTCGCTGCAAAAATAATGTGGGGGACTTATTCGTCACTTTAACCAGTCGGGCCATCAGGACTGGGAGACACAGTCTCTGGTCTGTGTGTGGTGTCCACATGCCAGGCCTCCTGTCCTGGAAGCAGTGAGGAAGCCCACAGCATGGGAGATGAGGCCAGAGGCTCTGCCCGGGAACACAGGCTATGGAAGTCAACAGCCAGAAACAGACAATGCCGTGTTCACCTAGTCAACAGCTCTACCCTAGCACCATTCTTCCAGACTTCAAACGCTGCTGCAGTTTGGGCTTCTTTCTGCTTCTTTATCATCCTACATCCACACGTCACGTTTGGGCAGCCAGGAATCTACCATGTTTCTCTCATCAGCACCTTCTCTGCATCTCCACCTTGGATTCGGGGTCTGAGCATCTCATCCCTGCACTGTGTCAACAGCCTCTTAGCCCCTTCTGACTCTGGACACCCGAGCCCTTCAGGACCCAATGAATCCCACCGCCCCATCTGGCTGTACTGTTCATCCAACCTACTGCTGCCTCCAGTGGCTGCTGCTGACTCGGCTGGTGATGTGCCAGTACATGGAGAAAGGATGACTCCCCCTGCAGCACTTCCATCTTCACCACGTGTGTCTTTATTAGGCTCATTGTATAGACAGGGAAACTGAGTTTTAAACATTGCCCAGCAATGGCACAATCACAAACTCTATAAATGTCATTCTGACAACAGTTTCCCAGTGGTCACCCATTGCCCTGTGTTCCCCCTAATCTTAAGGTCAGTTCTTCACCAACTTGAGCCTCATTCTCAGGCCACCCTGAATTGTTGCCACAACCTACATTTTCCCACAGCCAGAAAAAGTACCCTTCTTTTTACCTATCCAAACTTCCTCTTTCAATGCCAAGTTCAGACGCTACAACAAAACCCTTCTCCAAAACCCCTAGAAGCAATGCGTCTCTGCTCTACCAGTAGGGATCTCTGTGTCCCCATACCGCCATACCCTGCCCAGCCTTGCACATAAAGAGGCAGCCAGTTAGCTGCTGAATTCTTATCATCAAAGCATTTCCATTCAAAGAGAAACAACAGAGCACAGGGTTTCGGTATTAATTACAAAATAAATTTCCATAGTCATTGAAAATGACATTGACTGCGTTGTAATATAAACATACAATTCATTGAGTGTTCCATGATAAGAGGCTCTTCTTGTTTCAGTACAGGACACTCATAATGCACCTGTGCCACAAAGACGTGTGCTTCACAGTTCCCCCACGAGGCCGTGGCTCTGCTCTGCCAGGCTGCTGTGCCGGCTAGAGCCAAACACAACACAGACAGGGGTTTTTCCACCAGCTCATGGATCCAAAAGTGGCTGCTCGCTCTGTGAAACAACACCAATGTTTGTAATGCCTAACATCTCCATGGTGAAACCACTCAACTAAATGACGATAATATCACAAAATTAAAAAAAAGAAAAAACCCTAAAGAGAGTTCTTTCCAAAATGACATTAAAAATGGCAACAGTGACAACAGCCTCTTCAGATTTATACATGACCAAACTCTGTAAGAGTCTCCCACCGACAAATGGCAAATTACAACCAGCAACAGTCCCCCTTCCGATTCCCTGTGTGATCTGTCATTTACCTGGGTCTTTGGTGGAGGGGTAGGGTCGACACACCTGCCGCAATTCTCAATGGCACCATATTAATCAGCATTTTCTGTTCCCAACACAAAGATCTCTTTCCTCAATCTTTCACTTCTCTCCGTTGATTTCATTTCCCTTTTCCCTTCCTCTACTCCACTCTCTCTTCTTTTCCCTGCTCTCCCATTCTGTGTCATCTTTCTGTTCCTTACTTTGCCTGCGATGAGGACTTCACAAGTCACCAGAGGTTTTTTTTTCCTCCCTCTCATTTTGTGTTTTCATCACAATGGTTACTCTTTAAAAAATTAACATGTTTTTGGCTATCTGGATGATGACCTTGGAGCCACCCAGGGCCCTCCCAGCTCCACATCTATGTGCTGTACACACTGCATGGCTGGCAGTAATGCTAGTGATGCCGAGACAGAGGTGGTTCCCAAGGGATGCATATGGCTGAGCGAACCCCAGGATGTCCCAGCAAACGGGCCTCATAAGCGTCACACAATTTCCAGTACGGAAGACTGGCTTGACGACTGAGCTTTCCAGGGCCCGTGATGGTAAGCACCATATTCATGATACAAGCAACTGTTCAATTTTCGCAAAACATTTAAATTAATGTTAACCTGAATTTCAAGATTATATAGTTATTTAATTCAAGCAGCTTTGCATCTCTAGTTACAGAGGAACTAAAAGCATTCTGGAATATATTCCTGGTTTTATCTTTGCAATATTGTAGCAGTGTTATAGTAAAAAAAAAAAAAAAAAAAAAAAAAAAAAAAAAAAAAAAAAAAGGCAGAAATCAACCCTGGGGTTCTAAAAATGTTTGTGTTTTATGAAAGGAGCCCTTCAGGGACCCGTGTTTTAGTTAACCGTCTTTGATCACATATGGGTGCCAGCTTGAGACCCGGCTGCCCTACTTCTGATCCAGCTCTCTGCTATGGCCTGGGAAAGCAGTAGAGGATGGCTCAAGTCTTTGGGCCCCAGCACCCACATGGGAGACCTGGAAGAAGCTCTTGACTCCTAGCTTCGGATCAGCACAGCTCCAGCCATTGCAGCCATTTGGGGAGTGAACCAGCGGATGGAAGACTTCTCTCTGTCTCTGCCTCTGCCTCTCTGTAAATCTACCTTTCAAAAATATATAAATCTTTAAAAACAAAACAAAACAAAACAAAAAACAGTCTTTGATCACGGTTTCCTAATGAGAGTGGTAGGGACTCACTGCTCCAGAGATCCAGAGCCCTGAAGAACCTCTTCCTTCTACACCAGTGTTTCAAGTGTCAAAGGAGGTCAAGGTATCCCACAGTTTGTGAGCCACAATTGCTAACATGCCCCAAAGTCTGTTCATATTTGTTAACCATCACTGCTTTCTCTGCCTCTCTCTTATTTCTTTCTTTATTATTTATTTTTGGCCATTATGCTATAGCTAACTCTGCGCCCTAACTTCCAGGACAAAGTGTTACCCTTTTACCTTTGGGTGCCCATTCCAGCTGGCTCAGAGGTTTGCTCAGAGCTGACCAGTCTATTACGGATAATGCTTTCTCAGTGTTTCTTCCATACCCTTCCAAAACCACAGTACTGCCGATTTCCTACAGAGAATTTAATAACAGGAAAATAATTTTCCTGTTATTTGCTACATTTTTGGTAAGTAACACATCCATGAAGAATTGTGAGTTTAAACGGATACAGTGTACACAATCTCAACAAGTAAACCCTTCATAAACTAAGCTTGAAAAGGGGGAATGGATTTACAGAATGCCAAAGACAAAATTCTCCAAGTACTGAAACCAGAGCAAGTGAGCACTCTTTAGAATAAATTCCATTCATCTGAGGATCATAGACACACTTTTCCCTCATAAACATCAAAACTATAGACCTATAGGCCAGGTTTAAATGTGCAGAAGCAGGTGAGAGAATGGCTCCTTAGTGGGGGAAGTTGTACCAGATAAATCTCCAAAGAACACAGTGGCCAGAAACCTACTTTCTCCACTGTTAGAATAAGTAAGCAGCTAAATCTCTCAGCACAGAGAGCACCCATTCAAGGTGTTCCAGGCCCCCTGAATTTTCTACAAACGAACGGCACAACCCAACTCCTGAGTAAGGCAGTAACATAAAAACACTTTCAGTTAACAATTCAATCGACCAATAAATCAAAGGTAGTATTTTCTTTCCAGGAAAAAAGTACCACAGAGCACATAAATGTTAGTAATTTAAGTGAATTCTTGTGCTGTACTGCTTTTTGTTGTCAAAGGTAGCATATTATTTTAAGAGTCCAAGTTATGTAACTCATATCCAGGGAATATGGAAAATCATTCCAATTTGGTATTCAAGAATCTTGCTCAAGAGAAGTATACAGACTTTAAAAACAAGTTACCAGGGGTGGCATTGCAGCACAGTGCTGGTTTCGAGTCCTGGCTGCTCCACTTCCAATCTAGCTCCCTGCTAATGCACCTGGGAAAGCAGCATACGATGCTCATGTGGGGCCCGATCACCCATGTGGGAGAAGCCAATGAAGCTTCCAGCTCCTAGTTTTAGCCTGGCCCAGCCCTTACTGGTGCAGCCATTTGGGTGCGAATCACCAGGTGGAAGACCTCTTCCTCCCACCCACCCTCCCACTCTGCGACTCTGACTTTCAAATATATAAATAAATCTTTAAAAAAAAAAAAAAACCAGTATACTGATGGCACAAGATGATAAATGAACAGAATCGGAATACAATTAAGACTAAAACAACATTAAATTTGCACTTCTCTAGCAAGAGCAGCAGGAAGTTCACACACAAAATTTTTTTTAAAAAAAATGACTAAGTGCTTCTGAGTTTTGTAGGCACTTTAATTATTTTGTGACTATGCAGAGTCATTCATCAGAGAACGAAATTGTTAAAGAGTTTTCACACATCTAAAAATCACCACTGAAATGCTAAGAATAAAATACTATGTGTTATTCTCAACAGCAGCCTTCTTAAATTCCTACCTAAGTAATACTGTGGACATAACAAAAGCAGCAAGACTTTTTATAAAACTTGCTGAAGCTTTTGGTTTTTGAACTCATTATGCCTGGCCCTCTGGACAGCACTTTCCCTCACTGTGGGCATTTTATTCCTTTTTCTAAATGTCTTCCAGAAAGTTCTCAGAAAATTTCACAGCACATAAAAAAAAAAAAAAAAAAAAAAAAGAAAAAACCTCTTGATGTTGTTCTTAGACATACTGCAATGCATCTTACTCACAAAATTGGCAATAATAAGTTTAAGGAGATGACTCCTTGTGATAATAAGGCCTTTTTATTATATATGCAACCACCTATCACCTAAGCTAATAGGTTATTTTGCATGAAGATTCTGCAAATTCCCATTACAGCTTTCAGCAGCATAAACTCCAGTGTCTTCCACAAGTAAATAACCAAGAACACTTCATTGCATTTTTTTCATTGTTTATGAAAAAAAAGACCACCCCATTATTTTATACAAACACGAATAAAAACTCAGTAGACTATGCTTTGAAAAAACAGTATTTCAAATGGAAGTCCCAGTGAAGTAGAAAACAGTTTTTCAGGTGACAGCCTCACATGATATGTGACAAACTAAAGCACCCTGACCTAAACTCAACCTTGGTAAGTGAGAAACAGGAAAAAAAAAAAAAAAGAAATGTATGAGTGACTGTGGCAGGGCATCCTGACGGGCGACATTCCAGACAGGACTGCTAACATTTGCTTTGTCTTCTGGACTAGGGAAACCGACACATTTTTCTCACAAACTTAATTTTTTGGAAAAACAATCTGCCCCAGTATTAACCTTATTAAGTTCTCAATAAATATGCACAAACTTTTGAGATAACCAAGAATTGTTTACACAGGCTCTCAAAACAACACAGAGTATAATCATTTTTTTCCCCAAAAAACTCAAGGCTACAGATATCTTAAATTTGCCATGACACCAGAAGTTCTGTGCAGGGAAATCAGAAGCCTCATGGCTCAGTTATGTCTTTTAGTAGCAATGTACACACACACACACACACACACACATGCGCGCGCGCGCGCGCATATCACAAACCCCTCTATTAAAATGTATTTGGCAGCTTAGTATATTTGGGTAGCTTTCCCAAAATGCCTTTAGAGTGGGGTAATTAATAAACAACAGGTGCTTCTCTCAGTCCTGGAAGCTTTGAAGTCCAAGTTCAAAATGCCAGTAGAGTGGGTGTCTGCTGAGGGCGACTCTCTCCTCCCAAGATAGAGCCTGGCTACTCCATGCCCAGGTGACTTCTCTGATACTGGATCCTGGACATCAACATGAATCTTGGAAACAGACCACCACGTCGGCTGCATACTGTTGTGTTAGTCACAGAACGACCGAAGCTCATGTCTTTGTGTTCCAATTCTTTGTGTTCACCACCAAACTGAAAATGGGCTCCATGGAGGAAGACCCAGGAAAGAACTGGCTTGCTGCTGGCTGCTCATAAATCGGTTCTGTCTGTCAGTTTGCCTCAAAGGGAAATAGAAATAAAGTAAAAGGATCCACCCCATCTAGTATTGTAATGTTTTCAACTTCACCTTGTCCAAAAAAGCAAAACACCACCACCAGCACACACATATACATATACAAACCCCACTCTAGGAGATAATGGTACAAATGCTAATTTCTCAGCTGACATCAAAGATTATTGCAAGTATAATTTCTTAATGCACACATAGAACACTTAATGAACAAAACCCTTTCTGTTTGCTTTCATAAAAACTTAAATTCACTTTGTGGGTCATATATATTAACTGATATTTTCAAATACAAGCAATAATTAGCACTCACTGTGAACAAATTTCTTTGAGCTGGTCAAGGCAGCATTATAAAAAAGGGAGGGAGAAGGGCACAGTTACTTCTTTTTTTTTTTTTTTAACAGGCAGAGTGGACAATGAGAGAGACAGAGAGAAAGGTCTTCCTTTTGCCGTTGGTTCACCCTCCAATGACCGCCGCCGCTGGTGTGCTGCGGCTGGCGCACGGCGCTGATCCGATGGCAGGAGCCAGGTGCTTCTCCTGGTCTCCCATGGGGTGCAGGGACCAACCACTTGGACCATCCTCCACTGAACTGCCTGGCCACAGCAGAGAGCTGGCCTGGAAGAAGGGCAACTGGGACAGAATCTGGTGCCCCGACTGGGACTAGAACCCAGTGTGCCAGCACCGCAAGCCAGAGGATTAGCTTATTGAGCCACAGCGCCGGCTGGCACAGTTACTTTTATATAATTTTTTAAATTTTTAAAATATTTTATTTATTTATTTTGACAGGCAGAGTTAGACAGAGAGACAGGTCTCCTTTCCTTTGGTTCACCCCCCAAATGGCCACTACGGCCGGAGCTACACAATGCAAAGCCAGGAGCCAGGTGTCCCCTCCCGGTCTCCCATGCAGGTGCAGGGCCCAAGCACTTGGGCCATCCTCCACTGCCCTTCAGGACCACAGCAGAGAGCTGGACAGGAAGAGGAGCAACCGGGACAGAATCCGGCACCTCAACCGGGACTAGAACCCGGGGTGCTGGTGCTGCAGGCGGAGGATTAGCCAAGTGAGCCGTGGCGCCAGCCACTTTTATATGATTTTTAAAAGGTTTATTTATTTGAAAGAGAAAGAATAGGACACACACACAGAGAGATACTCTATCTCCTGGTTCAGTCTCCAAGTGACCTCAATAGTTGGGGCTGGATCACACTGAAGCCAGGAGACAGGTGGCAGGGACTCAAGAGTGAGCCAACACCTGCTGCCTCCCAGGTGCATTAGCAGGGAGCTGGATCCGAAACAGAGCAGCTGGGCTCCAGCCAAGCACTCCATTACGGAGAGTGAGCATCCCAAGTGACAGCTTAGTTGAACTCATTGTGCCACAAGGCCTGCTCCTGTAATGTTTTATTTTTATGACAAAAAATAGGAAGAGAGAAGTAACGGAGTAGAGCTATACTAGTGTAGACTTCACGCTAATCTCTGGGGGAACAAATGACATTAAGAAAGAACTGTGGCAATTTAAACGAGTGAGCTCTCCTTCAAGGAGACCAGCCTTTTTTTACAGCTGTGAAGTGTCTCCTTTCCACGGGCACAGGCAGTTTGTGCAAATATTTAGGTCAGCACCATCAAAAGCTGGAAAACAGTACGTACTTTCATGCAGGAAACCTGAGATGAGATGGGAAGACGGGCTAGGCTTGGGCAGCAGAACTGTTCCCAGAAGAGCAAGGCACACTGATAATAACGGTGAGCGGGGGCAAAGGCAGCCGGCAAAGCTTTCCCAGTCTAAGGCACACTTGCCATCCCATAGCTGCAGGCGAAGCCAGGCTGATGTGGGGGTGAGGGGGGCTGGCTCAGCCTCACAGAGCAGCACTAGGGCAAGCTGTGGCTTCGAGCTGGCCCTCAGGGCCATGGAGAGCTCAACTGAGGGTCGTTTTCAGAAATCAGCGACAATGGAGGCCAATCTTGTTTCGCTTGGTCCTCTAGCACCGTAAGAGCTGAGTCAGCGCTTCTGAAGTATTAATGACTGCATTTCTGCTATACCCCCTCCCCATGTCCGCTGCAATTTTTGGAAGCTGACTGTGCCTATTTCCAATGCTGTTCAAGAAGCCTGGGGCCTGCTGCCATCGGCGTGTTGACTCAAAAAAAAAAAAAAAAATCCACGTTTGCCCAAGAAAATACTGATGTACATCTCAAATGCTATGAGTTTGTCAGCCAAGCTTCTATCTGATGTTCCAGATATGTTAGCACCTAGCAGAATGTTAAATAGCTGATAAATGTTCATGACACAGCCTCACTTCCTGGGACTTCCATGGGGCTCCATGGTGAAGACAGCTTTTATTCCTAATGATGATCACCAGCCGTGACAAAGCTGTAAAGTGAATGATGACTCACCACCAATTAAAACACTTAACACCAAAGTGTGGTTTAATCACAGCTGGCTTTGGAAGTGTGTGTGTGTGTGTGTGTGTGTGTGCACGCGCGCGCGTGTTGGAAAGGTGACATTAGGAAGTGGTTCGCAGCACAATCAGCAAGGGTGGCCTGGCCTTAAACCATGGGAGGGTCAGGACTGTGCACCGAGCCCCGTCCTCTAAGCCTCAGCTTCCTCCTCTGCAGTTCCCGTGGTAACAATGCCCGCTGCAGAGTCTGCTATGAGAATTAAATGAGCTGGCGCGTAAATTGCATGGCACAGTACTTGGCATGGAGGAAGGAAAGAAATGTTCATTTCAGTTTTTTTTCCCAGCTTAATAAAAATGGATGCTATAATCGAGATTAAATAATAGCAAATATATTAGAATAGAAAGTCACCGAGGGGGCTGGCATTGTGGCATAGCAGGTAAAGCCGCTGCCTGCAGTGCCATCACCCCCATATGGGTGCTGGTTCGAGACCCGGCTGCTCCACTTCCAATCCAGCTCTCTGCTATGGCCTAGGAAAGCAGTAGAAGATGGCCCAAGTCTTTGGGCCCCTGCACCCACATGGGAGATGCAGAAAAAAGCTCCTGGCTCCTGGCTTCAGACTGGCACAGTTCTGGAAACTGTGGCTAACTGGGGAGTGAACCAGCAGATGGAAGACCTCTCTCTCTCTCTCTCTCTCTCTCTCTCTCTCTCTCACTCTCTCCGCCCCTCCTTCTCTCTCCGTGAAACTCTTTCAAATAAATGAATTTTTTTAAAAAAGAAAGTCACTGAGAAGCTAGTCTCTAGTTGATGTCCACATTCCATTTATTTAAAATACAAAGTTCATGCGGTGGTACCTGATCTGTATATTTTTTCATTCGTTATGACCTTATGTACACAAGTATTCAGCTCTGTACCTTAAGCAGGCACTCGCTTAGCACTTACTAAGAACTCTATGAATGTTTGTCAAAGGAATAAGGAACCACATTGGAGGCGTTGGCAGCCCCATCATCAGTCCTGTTGCTTATAAAATATATGAAATAAGCCTTCTGCTTTCTAGGTACTGAAATCCACCTAGAATGAAGATTTCCTTTTTAATGTGAAAAATTAAATGGCCATAAGTGACAAGGTAAAAATCTGTGAACACCGGTTAGAAATGTATGATAAAGCACTAAGTTGAATCTGAGACTAAACCCAGAGGTTTTTGTTGTTGTTGTTTTAACTATTTAAGAGGAAAGAACCACAAAAATGGCTGTTCAAAAGAGGACAAGCAACTCTGGCTTCTCCAGGAGAAAATCTGACATTCACCTGTGTGATGGACTCTAGTTGTAAAAAACTAGAAAAGTTTAGCAATGTTCCCTCAAAAGTGAAATTACCCAAGAAATGGAGAACTGCAAGCACTAACTAAAAGACTCCAGAGTAAGCAGACAAATAAATGATCTGAGATGTGAGGTATCTTATTCTGAAATCCCAAATTTGGAAACGTTTGCTGTTTTTACTTAAAAGATCTCTACTCTTCTTTTATCCTTCTTATCTTCTTTCTTAGCCTTGGAAATAATACCTGAAAATAAATATCACTGGCAATGTTAACACAGTATGATACTGTATTTATTTGGAACTGTTCATATTGCCAGTAGATGGGTTTTCACAATACAGTAACCAAAGACACTGAGTAACTATGAAGTAAGAGAAACAGGAGAAGAATGAACAGGTGTTTCCTAAGGGATGGCAACTTCACTAGGTGATAATAAATAAAAGTTTATTTCCTAAAGGAAAATAAGACAGCCAATGTGACATTAACATTACTTTAGTTTCTGTCCCTCGTACAACTTCCCTAGTCACTATTAAGTGTCAGTTTACTCACTCACCTGGGGAGGAAACCCACGTCATAGAGCTGCTATGACGATTAAATGAATACACGAACGCACACTCACACATCAGTGAAAAGATTGGTCTCCACACTGTTGCAAAGGTCCAATGATAACCCAAACTTCATCAGTTACGAAGCAAAGAACAACTGTTGTCGCCCATTACTCTCCATACTAGCCAGGGGTACGACACTGGATCTTGCCAGGCCTTGTTATTGTTACTGTACAGTGGACACAGCTATCTATCTATATACCATACATGTAGTACATGTGCATAAGCACGCATATCCTATGTATATATGAGTATGTATTCATCTATGTATATGATGGATAAACACAAAGTGTACATCCAGGGTACATACTTACATACAAATAGTGTACCTATACATATACATACACATATACAAAGGGTCTTCAAAATTTACATGGAAAATGCTGACTATGAAAAAAACCACTTTCCCATAAATTTTCTGAAGTTTCATTGTACATATGAAGACTCCTACAGTACACAGACACCCAGTACATGCACACACGCAGCATGCACACATGGAGACCCTGACCAGGCTATGAATAACAGTGCCCCACAACATGCCACAGAAGTACCCTCCATTCTACATATGTGATTCCCCCCCAAACTACAACTCAGAGTTGTAAAACTCATCTTAATGAATATAGCCAATGACAAAGCTATAGTGGGGCATGTACAACCATTTTTCCTTAAAAAAAAATCTGGCTTGACAATGAAATTGTCATAACAACTAAACCCATACACATAACAGCTTAAGTGACAAACTGCTCTTTCCAAAAACTAGAAAAGGGACTTTGGAGACACAGCTTCTTGTTTAATACAACTCTGGCTAAAATGCTTCAACTACAGAATTCTCGGTCAGGCTAGTCTGGATTTTTCTGGTGAAACAAGACCCATGTCCCAGGAAGAAGCTTAGTCAACTTTTCCAGTAGCTACCACTAACAGGATGCGATCAACGCCGAGTAGAGCTCTCCATGACAGAATACATGTCTGCCACTCAGGCGCTCACCAAAACAAGTTTTGTGATAATGGCATCTGTGCTATTATCTTTCTGTTTTCTCTTTTCCTGAATTAGCTGAGAAATGAGAAATGTTCCATGTGTCTATACATTTAAAAAAAGGTTCTACATGACAGAATCATTTATGTCAGCAGTACGCTATACATAAAATTATCACTAAAAAGTGGTCACTGTTGAAAAAGACACAAAGTCATCTACAGACATAAATAAATTCATGCAAATACAAAATGCAAGAAAATTTACCTAAGGAAAACTATCAATCAAACTCTGAAAGCTGGTGATCAAAATTGTACTTAGTTATTTAAGAGGATTTTTAATTACAATATTTAAAAATCTCTGGGGGCACTGTGGTGTAGTGGGTTTAAAGCTTTGGCCTGAAGCGCCGGCATCCCACATGGGTGCCGGTTCTAGTCCCAGCTGCTCCACTTCCAATCCAGCTCTCTGCTATGGCCTGGGAAAGCAGTAAAAGATGGCCCAAGCCCTTGGGCCCCTGCAGCCATGTGGGAGCCCCAGAAGAAGCTCCTGACTCCTGGCTTCAGATCAGCACAGCTCTGGCCATTGCGTACATCTGGGCAGTGAGCCAGCGGATGGAAGACCTCTCTCTCTCTGTCTCTACCTCTCTCTGTAACTCTGTCTTTCAAAGAAATTTTTAAAAAAATCTGGCAAATAGTAGGAATGAAAATGCAGGCATCTGGAAGATCTACACAAAATGATTTTAATGTCTTTGTGGTAAACTTAAATTGTATTCATTCAAACCGGACTCCATTATTCTTTCTTTGAAGCTATGAATGAAATTGATATGCAGGAATGAGTAAGTGAATAAGCAGCAAACCTATATACAGGACAGACTCAGTGCCTGAATCTGCAGATATTAAACTGTGGGCTGATTCCATCCCCAGTCCCCATGGCACTTCCTCATCTTTTAGGAGCCCTCAACTCCACCACCTTTTTAAATTTAACCTTCTCCAGTTTAGCTGCTCCAGGTGCAGTCTGAGTACAAAGAGCTTCTAACATCTTGGTTCACATAAGGCTATTAAAGCGTCTATTTTTACAATGACTTCAAGAGAAGTATATGGTTGATGTCCTAACCTAGACATCTACAAACTCTTCAGGTCAGCTCAAGAGAGAGAGATGCTGCTACCCTCACTGGCATGAAGGAAACTGGTAGAGCTCCTCTGACCACAGGACCAGATCCAATTCAAAAATGGAAAATTCTATTTTAACAAAAAACCACTATGGGACTGGCATTTTGATGCAGCAGATTAAGCTACCACCTCCTAAATGAATCTAGTAGATCTAATAGAGAACTGAGAAAGGCACTGTGTCAGCTCAAACTCTGTCTTCAGCTAGGGGACAGTCAGAAGGGCAACGCCTTGCCATGCTACAGAGGGAGGTGAGATGCAGTGGTGTGCTTATTGGAACAAGGTCAGGGAGATTTTCTAAATGAACTGAGCTATTCTCTGAGCTTAGAAAAGTCCACTTTTGTTTTTAACTGTGGAGGGAGACAGCTAAACTTGTTTCTCACTGCTTGGTAAGTGTCCAAGACTCATTCCACTGGAACAGCGATGTGTTTGGGTGAAGGTCAGGTTGCAGGCTCTGAGATTCTTTGGAAACTGTCAGCTGACATCCTGAAAAAACAGGTGACAGGTACAGATGTTCCTGATCTGCTGACGTATTTCCAAAGGACATGCGCAATGGTGACTGTTTTTAGGACTACCGTAGCTTTCCCACTGAATGACTAAAATGCCTGATGAGCAGGGCGGGGCTCATGCAGTTTTCATTCCTTTTCCTGTCTGAAGAGCTTACTTTTTGTTGATAGTTATGCGGGTGTGTAGTGAACAGGATTTAAAAACAGTGTCTCCGCACCAGTGGAAACTAGAGTTCTTGAGGCCGGAGCTGTGGCGTAGCAGGTAAAGCCACCACCTGCGACACCAGCATCCCATCTGGGTGCTGGTTCAAACCGCGGCTGCTCCACTTCTGATCCAGCTCCCTGCTAATGTGCCTGGGAGAGCCGTGGAAAATGGTCCATGTGCTTGGGTCCCCGCATCCACATGGGAGAGATGTGGAAAAAGCTCCTGCCTGGCTCCTGGCTCAGCCCTAGCTGTTTCAGCCATTTGGGGAGTGAACCAGCAGATGGAAGATCTCTCTCTGTCTCTCTCCTTCTCTGTCCCTTTAACTCTACCTTTCAAATACATATCATAAAATTTTCAAAGGAAACGGCCACAAAATCAGTGTTGGGGGAAATTGGGGATTTAGGTACTTCTTCCTAGGGTGTATACTGAGTACCAGAGGTGAATACTTTTAATGAGGTCACAAATAAAAGGCAGCAGCGCAGCCAGCAGCACCCTGGCCTTCACACCTTGGTTCCATTACATCTCTTGTCTCTCTCAAAGCCTTCTCCTTCTAAGTCCCAATGACAGGTGACATCTGAGTGTCCCCTTGCTGAAGAAGAATCTAGCAATGGTCATCAACACAGGCCCTTAGAGAGGCTGTGTTTTTGTCTCATGATAATACTTTTCAGTATCTTTCGGTGATTTGTTGGGGGCGAGGGGGTAAAAAACAAGACAGATTTTGGCTTTGCTAAGTCTCATGTCGTGTTGGTTTCTGCATCCAGTCTTTTCCTGTTAATCATCATAACAACAGTAAGAGCAGAAATTGTCCCACTTAAGGGAGGCTCACAATGGGCTAGGAGTAAGCTAAGCATCTTGCATGTATTTAAACTCCATCTCAAGAGAAGCTCACCAGAGTGAATAATGTTATGTCCATTTTGCTTACACACAGAGAGAGGCTAAGGGATGAATAAATTTATCCAAGACTACCTGTTAAGCAGCAGCAGACATGGCTTCTGGCCCATCTGCTGCTCCACAGTACATGCTCTTAGCCTCTGAGCTTGTTCTCTTTCCTAACGTATGATGAAAATGTGTATATTGAATTTTACTTAATTCACTGGAGTAGGGCAGACACTTGGAATAACAGATAAGACACTACTTGGAAAACCTACATCCCATACCAGAATGCCTGGATTTAAGTCCTGGGAGACAGCAGGTGATGGCTCAAGTACTTGGTTCCCTGCCACCCATATGGAGACCTGGACTGAGTTCTGGCTCCTGGCATGGACTTGACTGAGCCCCAGGGCATTTGGGCAGTGCACAAATGAAGGGAGTTCTCGGTCTATTTTTCACATAAAATAAATAATTAAGATTCACTAGGAGAATTTGCCATTTAAAGGGGATCTTTACTCTTTCAGTAAAGAAACCTTATGTAGAAGAGCGAATTTCCTGTTACTGTGACATGGATACTAAATAAGCTCCTGGAGTGAATTAATTTCATATAAATCTTTTCTTTCTTATTCTCAAATAGATATTTAGTAAATACTTTCTCCTAATACTGTATTCTTTAGCATTCCTATGTGCTTTCTTTTTTAAAAGATTTATTTATTTACATGAAAAGAGTGTGACCAAAATAGAGAGAGAGACAGAGAAAGAGATCTTCCATCAACTGGTTCACTCCACAAATGGCCACAATGATCCAGGCTGGGCCAGCCCAAAGCCAGGAGCCAAGAATTCATCCTGGTCTCCCATGTGGGTGGCAGGAGCCACAGCTTTCCCGGTGCATTAGCAGGGAGCTGGGTTGGAAGCAGAGCAGCCAAGACTCAAAGGATGCTCCAATACAGGATGCTGGTGTGGGAAGCAGCAGCTTAACCCACTGCGTCACAGCACCAGCCCTCCTGTGTGCTTCCAGTGACACGCCACTGAAATGGCCATAACCCACTGCTAAAATCAGTTTGTATTTTCTGTGCCTAAGTTTAGTTCATGTACTTAATTTTAGTGCATGTGACTCATGAGATATAAATGTCTCTCCATGAATGAATTGTTTAATTTGGGTTGATATGAGTAAGAGTGACTTGGCTTTCTTACCTAATTCAGATGGGTTGCTGGAAGACAGCATGTATTTGAAGAGCTGATCTGGGTGAAGTTACGAATACTGCTCTCAGGACAGGAGTAATTTCAGAGGAGTGATTTCATCACTTGCCACCAAAGAAAAAAAATCATGTACTTTATAAATACTAAATCATTGCTTTCAAATTTTTGTCTTCGTTTAAACTGGGGGGGGGGGGGGAGATTACATTGTCCTTCCTCCTAAAGTCTTGGGGTGTGATTTCTTCCCAAAGTTCCGTATGTCTTAATACTAAGGATAGCTATGGTTTTTTCCACTAGCACTCCTCTGTTATAGGTGTGCTACTTGATAACACAGTGAACATTTTGCTTTTCTCAACAGGACACAATAAAATATACGTTTTTACATTGTAGGTGACTTCCTTATGGTTAAAAATAGAGTACAATGATCCAACTGGAGAATGTACAGGTTTTCAAGGCTCTTGGGGCACTTATCAGACGCATCACTAGAGGTGGTGGTGTTAACTCCTGCCTCTTGTTCTTAGATTTTTAATGTATCCTGTTTGGTGCACCTTGAAAATGTGAAAACATCTCCAGAAAGTGTATGTTTCAGGGCTGGCACCATGGAGCAGCAGGTAAAGCCCCCACCTGCAATGCAGGCATCCCATAAGAACACTGGGTCAAGTCCCGGTTGCTCCACTTCTGATCCAGCACCCTGCTAATGCACGTGGGAAAGCAGTGAAAGATGCTGGACCCCTGCACCCACATGGGAGACTTGGAAGAAGCTCTTGGCTCCTGGCTTTGGATCTGCCCAGCTCCAGCCATTGCAGCCATTGAGAAGTGAACCAGTGGATGGAAAACCTGTCTCTCTCTCTCTCTGCCTCTACCTCTCTCTCTGTAACTCTGCCTCTCAAATAAATAAAATAAATATTTTTTTAAAATAAGCAAAAAATGTGTTTCACATGTATTTCATTTTCAGAAGGAAAGAGTGTTTTTAGATATATTTTTAATACAACTATTCTTTTTGTGTGTTTCTCATGGATGAGTGTTCCTTTGGAGGAAATACGATTGTGCATTTCTATGTGTGTCACATTTTTTGCATCAAATAAGTGATCCCTAAAACCATTTTGTAAATCTACAAGATTTCCAAATAGTGATATTTGTGAAAATACAGCAGCTGACAAAATGTCATAGATGTTTTTAATTTTATGTAGCAAAATGGTCTGTGGTAAAGTTTTGTTTACCCACAAAATTACACTTTTCAAAAGATATTTGTGATATGTCAGAAATTTTCTTATGTCAAACTGGTACCTTCCTATTGTTTTTAAGACTACCTCAAAGGAACTTACAAATTTATTTCCTCTGTGTCCCTTACTGGAGTGCTGGTTCATGTCTCAGCTGCTCTGCTTCCCATTCAGCTTCCTGCTGATGGCATCTTGGAAGATAGCCTATGATGGCTCAAGTACTTGGACCCTTGCCTCCCACACGTGTGTGCACATACACACACCACACACTTACATATATACTCATGCACACATATACATACCACACATACATGTATACTTACACTGCATGCAATACTTCCATGTCCAAGCATGTGTGCACACACAGCACACAATACTTAGACATATACTTACACATCACAAACTTACATGTACACTCACATGTGCACACATACATACACCACACACACACTTATATTCTCACCCCTTCACCAACTGCATATCTTCATCTCACAGATACATGTGCTTACACAGTAAGACACTCATACCATACACACACCCCAAGCAACAAACTGTCGACTCTCACCCTCAAGCTTCACATTTTCCCACTCTTACTCCCGTCAAGTCACAAAGACACAAGGAGAGATTGAAGTCCAGTAGCATCTAACACCCAGGGGGAGCTGTGGTCACAAGTCAGGCTTCACTTAGGTATTCATTATCCATCTCCTAAGCCATCTCTGTTCCTCACAGTAAACCATGCTGAGGCTGGAAGAGATTCCCCTGGGCTTGTAATCTCCCTACTGGCAATCCAGCCCAGTCCCGAGGCCCCGAACTCTCCACCAGAGAAGACAAGAATTGGTTTAGGGTTCGTGCAGTATGCGTTGCTACTATTTCCATAAAATACCACCAGTCTGTCGTAAGGTGCAAACCAACAGGCTGATGTTTCTGGGAGTAGAACTCACAAGACCCAAGAACAGTTCCGAGCCCCTGGCCCAGTTGTGGCCATCAATGACTCAGTGCAGCAGGGAGACCCCCTCCAGCCATCTGGCCAGGCCTGCAGCGTGGTTGCAGGACGTCTGCTACAATGTTAACACCAGCAGCTCACTCCTGGCAGAGGGAAGTGGTGGAAATCCAACCTTACCCTGACACTGCTTACCTGCAGTGTGCCTTGAAGCTCCCTCCCGACATGCAGCCCACCTGCAGGACGCACAGCTCACACAGGGGGACGGCTCAGTCACTGTGCTCTCACTGCACCCTGCCAGAGGCACAAACCCCGACTTGGCACAGCTGGCACAGCCAGGACTTGCAGAGGCTACAGGTTCGCTGGTACTCCTGAAGTCCAGGAGATCAATCAGGACACTTGCTTCACAAAGAAGCCCTGATCATTAAACAGAGGACTAGCTCCTGCTTCTGTCCATGGCCTAAAAATGCATCACAATGATCAACAATTGCCTTTGGGCTTAGCCAGCAAACTCAATAATAATAAAAAAAATTATTAGATTTTTCCAAATATGCTTTCAGAAATAATTCAATGTTAAGTTATGAAACAAGTCATGAAAAATTGAGCTATAAAATGAAGTCTGTATTTAAATGCATCACAAAGGAACTTTTAATGTGATAAAAAAAAACTCTTAATCAACCAGATTCATGCTTAATGTATTATAAAGAAAAATCTCACACATGAACTTGAAACCATCAGCTGAATGCAGACCTTCACACAGGTGAGTTCTACCTCAGTAAGGTAGAAACAAAGCAACCTGTGGAGACAATTGCAATTGGGACTTACGACACCACAAGTTCTTGGCTAGAAATTTCCTGGAGGTTTTTCTCTAAAGTACAATATACAGAAACATCACCACCAATCTTGAGAACAAGCTACTGCTGCTTTATAACAGGCAGATGACAGTAGGGATTGAACTTGTACAGAGTTCTATAAACAATGGAAAAGGAAAGTTGTAGCAGAATAAAACAATGGTCCCTTATACTTCATTAGGAAAAAACTTATTTCCCTGTTTGGATGATTAAAAGGGGAACATATAACGATGGAACACATATTTCCAAAGTTTTTCTTAATTCCCTAGCAATTAAGCTAGTATTCAGAAAAAGTAGAAATAATTAAGGAGAACTCAATGAAGCAGTATACTAATGAAAACAAAGTGCAACAATTAGATGATTACTCTTATTTAATTTAAAATTTTTCTGAGAATTCCAGTAAACAGATCTTTGTAGCACTAGTTTTTTATCTTTTTTAAAAAGAAATTATTATCATTACATACATCAAAACTTTTAAATCAGGTTTTACAAATTGTCCAAGCAATAGGTTCATTATTTTATTTCTAGATTTTAAAAAAATATTGAGTCGGGGGCCCACACTGTGGAACAGTGGGCTAAGCTTCCACCTGCATAGCTGGCATCCCATATGGGCGTCAGTTTGAATCCCAGCTGCTCCTCTTCTGATCCATCTTGTGCTATGGCCTGGGAAAGCAGGAGAAGATGGCCCAAGTGCCTTGGGCTCCTGCACTCTCATGGGAGACTGGCCCGTCTCCAGCCATTGCAGCCATTTGAGGAGTGACCCAGTGTATGAAAGACCTTTCTTTCTGTCTCTCCGTCTCTCACTCTACCTCTCAAGCAAATAGATAATCTTTAAAAAAAAAAAAAGAGTCATGGCCAACTACGATTTTATAGTTTTGATGATACAGATCTAACATCAACATAAAACAGCACTGTGTAAATGCGTCTTGGGGTGGAGGTAGGAAGCTTTGTGTATACTGAGGGTGTTTACACAGAAATATTTCATACAAGTTTATTTTTCAATGTATAATAAGAAAACTTCTGGATATGCATTTTCTTTTCTACAAAGTATGTGAAATCAAAACCATCCTCATATTCTATTAAAGGTGAATGTAGGAAAAAAAATAGCAAATCAGAAAGGCAATGCTATGGCTTGGATATGTTTTATGCCCCAAAGTTCATGTGCCAGAAGCCGGGTCCCCAGTTTCAGGGCACAGAAAGGTGTCAGGACCTCTAAGAGATGGAGCACACCTGGAAGTGTCTGGACCATGACTGTGCTCCTGATGGGATTAATGCCGGTCTGGCAGGACTGGGATCGGTCACCAACGACAGGGCCTGGTTCTTCCACAGCCTCGTGTGTTCCTGGTCACGTGATCTGTATGTGCTCCCAATATATGAACGCCATCTGCCATGTTATGACATGGTGGAGACTCACCAGATGTGGCTGTCCGATCTAATCTAGCCTTCAGAACTGGGAACCAATATAAACGTATTTTCTTTACAAAGCATTCCACCCTTATTTATTTTGTTATTGTGACACAAAATGAAGTAAGACCGTCAACTTAACCAGACACTAGCAGATGGGTTTAAATGAAGGGAGTAAATACAAGCAAGGTACGGGAGTTCACAGCAGGTTAGCTCTCTGTAAGCCTGGCTGGTTGCTGAACTCACAGTGAGCAGGCTGGCTACATTATAGATTCTGTTCCATTATTTAGGAGGGCAAAGCTCATGCTAAGCACAACGCGCTTGATACTCATAAATCTATTCATCTTGAAATATGCAAGAAGGGTGTTTTTACTCTGCAAGACACATTAGTAGACATGCTCTTATTTTCATCTTCAGCATGAATGCACTTTGCTGCACTGAAAAGAGATGTTCCAGAAAATAACACCCAACAGTGGTAAGCGCATTTCTGTAAAACTGGTTTCCCACCTATTTTCCAGTCTTCAGGGACAAACATCCGCCAGCTGGCCCCCTCCTACCTCCTCCTCTGTGGCGCCTACAAAAGCCGACAGACGAACCCTGGCCACCTCATGCAGCGGTAACACATGAAAATACAAACAGCCCTAAGGAAATCACCCACCAAAGCCCCTAAACTCCTCGCCATGTTATCCTTTCGGAAAGCCTCGGCTGGCACACGGGTTTTCTCTATTCAAGAAAAAACAACAGAAGGGGATTGAGGATACCTGCACAGACTGCGTGAAATGTAACCTAGCTTCCACCTAGGTAACTGACACAACAAAGCCATTCCGTAGAATTCCTAGTCTAATGAGCTACAGCTTAGGTGGTAACACACTTGTAAGTTATTTAAGGAAAATGAAATTAAGCTTTAGCTGTACATTTCTTTGTCCCCGTGAATAAAAGCAACTTAGGAAATTCAGCATTCATCTTTTGATAGTTGTTAAAGCGGACAAAACACAGAGTTCAAAAAGTGGGGCTAAGGCACCTTAAACAAACATTTTGAATTAAGCTCCAGGAATTTTTCTGGTCGTCGTTGACAAATCACTGCACCTAGTAGGGATGGTGATGTTTCCTTTTAGACTAGAACCGAGGGTCCCCATGACGCTCACGTGACCTCACTCCCGTTTCATGTGTGGGTCACGCGATCAACCGCCTCGCATGGATTTGCTGCATGTGAGGTGTCAGGGATGGGGCTCCAGACCCCACGTGCTCCCGCTTCCTCAGCTCAGTGCCACGCCACGGACAGCAGCCTGGAGGATGCGCTGCTCCCCTTTGCATCCTGTTTTAGCCCAGGATTTTTAAAAAGCTGAAAACTGTACTGTCATTGTAATTACCATTTTATATGACGTCTGCTGGCCCAATTTGGGAAACTACTTCCCTTCACTTTCTGACAGATCTAACGAATGCCAAGTGAAATCAATACAACACGGTCTTGATGATTTTATAAAGGGATATTTCTTAACTGAAGAGTTTTCCTGCTACCGCCTTGCTTTATTACAGCTTAGTCAATAAGTACAAAAAACAAAGGAGTTACGACGCTCCTAAAAATACAGAAGCTATAAAACAAATCAAACGGACATTCTTTATGGCCAGTCTGGCACAAACCGGTACTCTCCATAGGCAAATGATTATTTATCAGAATACCCTGATAAATACCTACTTGAACATGTGTCTCGGAGACCTTGCAATCTAAACCAAAAACTGTTTGCTGAATGAACTACAGGAATCTAAGAAACTGACAACTCTGCCTGTGGCCCAGTGGTGTCAGAAACTCCCAAGAAGCAACTGGTAGGCACGAATCACACCTCCACGCGTGACTTTGCTCAAGCATCTTGTGAATAGCACCTCAACAGTCTGGCGCTTCCTTCTTCAACAATCCCCGAAGGGTCTCACAGCCACATACCGGGAGACCTGCATCTACTTTTAGCTTTCCAGTTGTAGCACAAGGTGGAGGAAATAAACATTCCTCAAGCCTTCTGCGGAGGGAGATTCCCTATCATGTGCGGTGCACCTGGTTCTGTGCAAATCCTCTGGCTCTCTTGACTACAGCATCACCTACATACAGAGTCTGTGTCCCATTCATCAGAGCAGGAAGACTCAATGTCATTAACAATTTACTGGGCTCGAAAGAAATGAAATGAAAAACCATGTAGAACGCTCCTAGAAAAAGAGCAAAGTCTCTTCTCCTTATTGTTTTCTATACTTCACAAAACTAATATTCTTTAATTCTACCAGAGGCAGTATTTGTGCATGAATTAATCGTCACCATAATTCAGACAGCGGTAGAATTTCTTCAAATAACCTTTCTGCAGGTCTGGCTGTCCAGACCTGAGGAATCCTTCATGGTGAACCTCGTAGCCCACTTCCCATCCACTGATTCACAGAAGCCCTTAAACCCTGTCAGCTCTGTTCACCCAGCAAACAATGTCTCGTGCATCTCACACTGTTCCATGTGATCAACAATACTTCAAACTGTCTGTGGAAAACAGAACTGAAAGATGCTTGTTTGGGTGTGAAGAATTTCTGAGACACATTTGCAGGAAACATTCTGAAGGCTCCTCATATCATTATAAAAATCGTGCGACATATTTCTCAGTCTTCGAGGCAGTCTTGTGAAGGTTACTGGGGACTTTCTCTTCATTTGCACCTCCTTGGCCCAAGGCTGTGCTTGGCAGAGCAGTTATTCAACACAGCCTGTGACTGCTCTCTGAAATAAAGACTGCTTATTTAGCATACATCCTATTACGCAGGCCCACGCAGGTTGTAGTGCGTGTAGTTAGTACCAAGTGTGTGGTTGATTCCTGATACTAATTTATGCTTTTATGATATTTTCACTGCTTCCAAAATGCCTTCAGACTCTTTTGATAACAGCACCCCCCAATGGCTTCCTAGGCTTCCCACCCAAAGTTTACGACTTCCTACCTGGGACTGGAGGCCAACAAAAGCTACCAGTGATGGCACTGGAAACTCACGGGCCTAAGATAGTAGAAGCAACTCTGTCTAAAAATCAGCCAACAGGGGCATGAAAGTAGACTCTCCTCTGCTTCCTCTAGACTCTACAGAAAATCTTTGCCTCCCATCTATCCAACATCAGCATTAACAGTCCAGTTCAAGAAAAATAGAAATAGAAGAGCTGTTTCCCAAATACTTGTGTGATCTACTTGTCAAAGAATAATCTTCAGAAACCTAAAAACACAACTCTCACACAAAGGGATGGGATGAACATGTGTCAGAAATGTGTCCAACGCATTCATGAGACGCCAACAGGTGGTGCAGCTGATTCAAAGAACACTGGAGAACTTCTTTAAGGAATCTGGGAAATGATGACGGCACAAGATTTCTAAGTTAAATATAAGACAGGTTAATGTCCTAAAGGGCCACGGAGATCTTGAGAGTATGTTTGCCATGAACAGAAATCACCTGCATCTCTACCAGACAAAAACCTGCAAGATACTATGTTAGTTCACAAAATCTGGGCCAAAATCGGCGCAGCTCCGGCCATTGTGGCCAATTGAGGAGTGAACCATCGGATGGAAGACCTCTCTCTCTCTCTCTCTCTCTCTCTGCCTCTCCTCTCTCTCTGTGTAACTCTTTCAAATAAATAAATGAATAAATAAATCTTTTAAAAAAAGAAAAGAGATATATACTTTACCAAACCAGAGCAACAGAGCCCCTCAAGGGACCCGCTTAAAATGCAGCTGCAAGTTTTCTACTAGTGCATTCCCTCCCTAGATTCACGGTGGCCTTGCGACAACTTGGGTGGAAGGGAACCCTCACACCTTTTGAGGCCAGACTATAAATTGCAGCTTCTTCCTTTTGGGGCCAGATCCTTGGCCCTTGGAGCCCCTGAGATGCCAAGGAGTAGTACCACCATCCTAGCAACCAGGTAAGGCAGAAGCATGACATAAAGAAGCTCAAGCACTATGGAGAAGCTGTAGAGCAGGCACAACCCAGGTAGCAAACAAATGACCAAAAAGACTCCACATCCTTCCAATTTTTGCACCTGAAGTCCCCGAAATCACTGAGCCGAAACCTACCATCTCCAATGTCCCTGTATAACAAATTCTTGACCCACAAGATCTACAAGCATGGAAAACATGGCTGTCTTCTGTCACAAGGCTCTGAGCTAGTGAGCTGCCTGCTCAGGATCAGAGCTCCGTGTCCTGCCTACCTACAGCGTCTGCTCGCCACAGGTGCAAATCTCCACTTTAAGTCCAACAAATAACCGGCTTATACCCAATAGTGTCTAACTCTGGGTAAATCTGGCAATCATGTGCAGTCAGAAGGATGTGAAATGGAACGACTGTCCCAGGTGCAGGCTGTTGGGGTCTCTCGGGAAAGGCTCTAGACATCCCAGGGTCTGGTTACGAGCTGAAGGGCTCCAGAGCTAAGCACAAGAACCA
The DNA here is from genome assembly GCA_949820135.1 of Sylvilagus floridanus. Taxonomy (NCBI): domain Eukaryota; kingdom Metazoa; phylum Chordata; class Mammalia; order Lagomorpha; family Leporidae; genus Sylvilagus; species Sylvilagus floridanus. The sequence continues at coordinate 15,687,842 of OX463240.1, read as the reverse complement.
CTCCCTGGTTCATTTGTAGGCGCATCAGCTCCTGGCTGATTCCCACATGAAGGCTGTGCACCAGTGGGTCCAACTCTCCCTTCTGACCCCACATACCAAGTGCTGCATCTGGGACCAAGGAGGTGCGCCCAGACACACCACACCAGAGGACAAGGGGTTCGGGACTCCAACAGACACGAGCCCTGAGCCCTGAGAAGCCAACAGAAGAGCTTCTACCTAGGGGGCTACAGAAGCTGGATAGGGAAGGGAGGAAGAATGCAGGGCAGGGGGCTTGGGCAGCTGACTCCCTGACGCTTCCACTTTCTCATCAAGAGTGAGGAGCAAGCGCATTAGGGTTTACTTCCCTCTCTGCCCGCCACCCCCCTGCTTAGGAGGCGTGCATGCTTTATGTTGACAGGCATAACTGTAATAATGGCTCCCTGATCATTTTATTGCCTACAGGAGTGGCTTTCAGAATTCACTTCGATCCTTGGGAATGGAGACTGTATCTAGCTTTCTCCCTTCAAATGCTTCAATGTCTTATAGGGAAAAGAAAAAAAATCAATCAAGAGAAAAAAAATCAAATAAAGGCCATCAATTTAAACATTAAAATTTAATAATACACTTTACATTGGAGATGAGTTAAGTTACATTTCTGAACCCCTGAAAGCACAGCAGCGTTTAGCTGGAGGGAGGGGCTCGCAATACACAAAAGGCTATTTCTATAACTGCCAGGGTGGAATAATAGCTTAAACATCCAAGTGGAAGGAGGAAGTCTGAATCAAACACTTCCCTCTCCCTTGCAGCTTTCTTCTGCCCAAAGACGATGGGCTACGTGTCAGCGCAGAACAGGGAGTGGGGAGGAGGAGGGCCTAGCACCAGTGGCAGGTATCTGGGTCACCTAGCAACCAGGCAAGGCAGAAGCAGGAGGCGCAAGCCTGTTCTCACCCACACTCAACTGCATAATGCCATGTGGCGAATGAAAACACAACATTTCCCACCACAAACGAAATAAAAGGTACTGGGCCTCAGCTGTAGGATGCCTTATGCAGCTGGGGTGAAAGAAACAAGAACATGATTGATCTCACCTGCAACAAGGACAGAGTGCAATGGACTATTCACCTCCCCGTGCTGACAGCTCTCTCGCTCTACGCTTTGCACAATTCTTTCCAGCACTAAATGGCAGAACATCAAAATTACAAGGGCTGAAGCAGGACCTCAAATGCAATTTACATTAAAGTATATCTCCTTGAAGAGTGGTAATGTAAAGCTCCAGGCTCCAGGGAGGAATCCTCCATACCCCGCCCTGTGCCCACACACTCCTATTACCCTGAAGAACAGGTTGATGGCTGTGTCTGTACCAGTGCAGTTAGAGATGGAGTGCAAGGGGCAGAATCTGGCCCGCCACATGGACTCATCGATGTCCAGTGGCTACCGGAAGGAGCTAAATGATCAGAGAGGCTGTCATGGAGAACATGATGACACTGGATGACCATTCGGCCTGGCTCATGGAGACATGTTAACAACAGCTACTCTGCAGAGGACTGTGAGGTGTTTACTGCTGTCCAATGCATTGCAAACCATCCTTTGTGGAGGCAAAGCTGGTGGCAGCAATGCCCTCCGGTAGACCATGTTAGTGACATCCAAACCCACCCTAATGCAAGCTGGTGAGCACCCCAGGGTTCCGCATCTTCAGAGCACACTGCAATCCTCCACGACGGGGTTCCTCCAGGAATGCCAGACCCCAGGCGGCCAGCAGTCACCTTGAGATCCACCCCCACACTTAACCTCTTGTCTGTTAGTTGCTCATCCAGTCATCTGGCAACATTTAGAAAGAATCCACTTTCTCCCAAAATACTATTGCTGCAAAACACAGACAAAGCAGTCGCAGCCAGCTAACCTAACAGAGAAGACAGAGTATGGCTCAGGTGAGTAGACACAGGGCAAGAAATGGAATGTGGGGGCTCCTCGGGTAAATGCTACAGGTGTTCAGGCCCATCACCTGTAGGCCAGATGACAAGGAAAGGCTCCAGGGTACAGAGAGCCTGGGAAGATCAAGGATGACCCACAGCATGCTCTTGGGACTTGAGACAATAAGGAAAATCAGGACAAACCTGAGAACAAAATCCTCAGGTAAAGAAACTTCTGGTCTATCTGTAAACAGAACCAAAAGGCGCACCCTCAAGAATATAGTGGGGGCCGCATCATCTTAGCAGAAGTGTTTCTGAAGAATGTGAGCATAAATTACGTTCAGTAAATAGCACTCAAATGCCTCTCAGGTGCATTTATTTTTAATAATCCCAGAGTAGATAATTCTACAGAACCAGGAATGACAGCCTTTTTTATCCCCAGGAACCACAGCTCAGGCAGCAAATCCAACACAGTGGACTCGGGTTGAGCCGGGGGAACGATCCTGGGTACAATTTACACAGAGACGTGAAGACTGGTTGAGCCAGAAACTGCAAAGCCAGCAGTATGCTAATTCCTACAGTGGTTCATCCAAAGGCCTGTCCGAGGTGCCACGTGGGAAGAGCAACATTCAAAACTAAGGAATATGGAGTAAATGTCAGATTTGCAATTATCAAAATACTAGCTGCATGACTCAAAGACAATTTTAAAAAAGAAGAAGCCTGGCCCATAAAGAATGAACTTTACACTTAAATGCATTTCACCGGCGTATTAAATTTTGAGGCTAGGGGAAAATCTCCCTTCCTTTCTCGGTTTTGCAGTAAGTATTTTTGACTGCCTTGGCTATAAAAGGGAAAAGGCAATTTGCCCAGGCAGGAAGCAAAGCCTCTTCAAGTATCCCCATAGGCCTCAAGGAAATTATACACTCAACAGAGTCGGGTAATAAGATAAAAAGCAGGAACCTCAGCCTAGAAATGGCCTTGCTACTCCAGGAGCGGCTGAGGCACTAAGCCAAGGACTGGGGTAAGAAAGGAAGGTCGAGGTCGTGCAGTCCTCCCTACTCACCTGGGGCCTTTTCACCATCATTTCTGCAATTCAAAATTGCCACCTAATTAATTCTCAGACTTTCCAAATTTCTCTGGTAGAGAAAGAACAACCAAGCCGTGCAAAGCCTTTTTTTTTTTTTTTTTTTTTTTTTTTTTTTTGGCAGAGTGGACAGTGAGAGAGAGAGACAGGGAGAAAGGTCTTCCTTTTTCTGTTGGTTCACCCACAATGGGTGCCACAGCCGGGGCACCGCGCCGATCCAAAGCCAGGAGCCAGGTGCTTCTCCTGGTCTCCCAAGGGGTGCAGGGCCCAAGCACTTGGGCCATCCTCCACTGCACTTCCGGGCCATACCAGAGAGCTGGCCTGGAAGAGGGGCAACCAGGACAGAATCCGGCACCCCGACCGGGACTAGAACCTGGTGTGCCGGCGCCGCAGGTGCCTACTGAGCCGCGTCGCCGGCCGCAAAGCCTCTTTTTAACAGGCAAAGAAAATGAAAGCACAGAAAGCGTCCACCATACCTGAAAGTGGGGTTCCAAGACGATTTACACAAGCACAACTCGGAATTTCCTTTCAAACTGATCTAAACCGGCAAGAGATTACAGTGGGAAGATGTATCGGTCCTGTGAAACCATGACCACGAGGATTACGTGTTATCTATGGTGGTGAAATTCCTTACTCAGCACGAGTGTTCCAGACCTGCTGAGAGGGGCCTTGCTGGAGGGCCTCCCAAGGAACCACCCCCAGCACCACCACCTCTCCTCTGCTTCACCACACTGAATCACACTGTTGAGGTCCAACACAGACCAGCTCCACAAGCAATTGCATTCGATCACTGACAGTGCCAAGCAGACTTCCAACAAACAGGCCACCCCCAGCCTGTCACCAGGAATGCACTCACACGTGTGGCACCAGGGAGGCCCTGATTGTGCAATTGCAACTCATTTACTTTGATGGCTCCAAAAAACCTGTTCCTGTTTACACACTAGTAAACAGACTTTTACAAATAAACTTTCTGCTGCAAAAAAAAAAAAATTACTATTTTAGAATTCCTGGTGAGTCACAAAACTCACCTGTTCAGCAGAATTTTTACACTTACTCTTATTTGATATCTGATCAATGGCAGTTCCACTGAACAGTCTGGCTCTCACAAGGATGCTGCTGTCTCATTCATTGAACAGTTAAGTCTTGGTCCTGTGTCACCAGCTGTAAAAAGCTGCCTAGAGGCCGGAAAAGGAAAATCCTACACTTTCCAAAAGTACTTTGTGGGATGGTTAAGATGCAAATTCTAAAGCCACAGAAGACTGCTTGGGTCCCTGGTGACCTTGACTTTAATGCTAACTTTCTGTGCTTTGAGGAACTCATCAGTAAAGAGAGAATAAGTCACTACCTCGTGGGATGATTACAGGGAGAGGAGGAAAATTCACCATTGGGCACATCTGGAGCAATGTCACTCTATGTGAAATCTATGTCATGGTTGGAAGGCAGGCAGGCAGGCAAACAGGCAAAAACCTTACCATTCAGTAAAATTCACTGATCCTAACTATCCTTAAACTCTTGACCAATAAATAATGAAGTGCGGCAGACCCTTCCCCCTTGAGCCTACTCCCACTAACCCCCCAAGACCCTTGGCACCAGCCGTGTAGGCTGAGGATGGATGGACTAAGGACCAGGTCTGAGTCTTTAGAATTTCTTGAGCCAGTCACTGCTGCTCAGGCCTTAAGGTGTGCCTAATGATCTCGTGAAACAAAGATGCTGTCAGGCACGACACAAGGCGCTGTATCTCCTAACAAGCCCCTGCACCTGCTGACCCCGGTGAGGAAGCAGGGCTGGAATGTAAGGTTGGGTACAAGTCCAGCCGAATTCAGTGTTGTAGTAAAGAGCTGTCCGCAGCGCAAGTGCACCAGAGAAATGTCCTTCCAAGTCCCTGTCCGGATGCCTTCAAGTACAGAGAGGCAGGAAATCCTTCTAGTAGGTGAATCCAGGCAAAATGATTTGTGGGTCAAAACAAACTTGCTCACTGCCAAGGATGTGGTCAGTATGCTGGCGATCCTGAGAATCTGTCTCAGAGCCCCATATTCTTCAAGCTGCTGGCCTGAAGCTCCTCCCACCCCCACCCCAAAGAAGGACTTGGCCTCCTTATCAAGTGGACCAGCACTCAGACTGCCCCAAGGGCAAGGACCAGAGCATCACATGTGGCCCCCTCCTCCAGCACGGAGCCGCAGGCTCCTCTGAGGCTGACGGCCCATCTTGAGTTTGCCGAGGAGAGCACCTTCTGGTTCAACGTTACGTCTAATACGCCAGACCACAGGGCCATCCGCCTTTTTCGGGTCTGCCCTATACCCGCGTTCACTTCCGACTCTTCAAGTCAGCAACTCGCCACATCAAGACACATTGAGGGCCAGTGCCGCTGCTCACTAGGCTATTCCTCCACCTTGCGGCGCCGGCACACCGGGTTCTAGTCCTGGTCGGGGCGCTGGATTCTGTCCCGGTTGCCCCTCTTCCAGGCCAGCTCTCTGCTATGGCCCGGGAGTGCAGTGGAGGATGGCCCAAGTGCTTGGGCCCTGCACCCACATGGGAGACCAGGAGAAGCACCTGGCTCTGGCTTTGGATCGGCGCAGTGCGCCGGCCACAGTGCGCTGGCCGCAGCGGCCATTGGAGGGTGAACCAACGGCAAAGGAAGACCTTTCTCTCTGTCTCTCTCTCTCACTGTCCACTCTGCCTGTCAAAAAAAAAAAAAAAAAGGACACATTGAGGACCCCTGCTGGAACAAGCGCATCCTGTCACAGTGCCTGAGCCCCACTCTTCACCCCTGCTTCCCACACGTGTGCACTCTGACAGGCAAGAGATGGCGGCACAAGGCGTCGGGACACTGAGCAGCCCTGAAGTCCCCATACTGAGGTCCCCACCCCCAGCTTCAGCGCCCAGCTGGGGGCCTTAGCAGGCATTCAGAAACGGAACTAGCAGTTGAGAGTACTTATTTTCTCTCAAATTAATAAATAAACAAAAATAAAAGTAGAAATTTAAGGAAAACTATTTTTTTCAAAAAAGTACTTTAGGGTAACTTTTCTTAGAATTAGTACTGCTGTTTAAAATGATTTTTTTTCAAGAGATGGTCTTTTGGCACAGAGGTTAAGACATCCCATATCAGTGCCTGGGTACAATTTCAGCTCTGCCTTCAATTCTAGATTCCTGTTAATGCACATCCTGGGAGGCAGCAGGTGATGACTCAAGCTGTCGGGTCCTTGCTACCCATGTGCAAGACCCAGATTGAGTTTCAGGCTCCTGGATTCAACCTGGCCCGGCCTAGGCTTTTGAAGAATCAACCAGCACATAGAAGAACGATCTCTCTCTTTCGTCCCTCCGCTCTCTCTTCCCCTCTTTCAAGTAATAAATAAAATCATTAAAATTCATGCTGTAAAATTAGCTTTTAACATACTGTCTTCCTATTCAACTAAGACTCAAGAAAAAATTATGAATTCCAGTTCCACTTTACATCTAGTTATAAATACCGTGTTGTTTCCTCTCGATGGATTCTACATATTTTAGAGTTTTTTGAGATGCAGGGGGTGGGCCTGGCAACCTTTCCCACACCCTCATGCTAATTTCTCACCAAAAAAAAAAAAAGTTCCTTTTCAACACTAATAATAAAAGAAGGGGGGGGGGGAGAAGAGGAAGAAGAGGAGGAGGAGGAGGAGGAGGAGGAGAAGGAGACAAGAAGAAGAGTAGAAGCCTTTGCAACCATAATCAGGAGATCCAAATGACAGGCTTGAACTAATGTGTAATTTTCTAGAAAAATTAAGTATGCAAAACATAAAATGTCCTGGGTTATCATCTGATGTTAAATAAGGTTATTCCACAGGCTGGGTCCTCCATCCAGATGAACTCCCAAGTCCATTTACGAAGAGGGTTCAAACAACAGGACAAGAACCACAGAGGTAAGGAATTATCGGAGGTGAAGCACAAAACGAAAAGAGGCTAAAGTAGTGCCCTGCCTCAAGTGGAGTACACGGTGAACTCAATACAGGCTCTTAAAAACACAGCAACTCTGGAAAGGCAGAAACTGTGAACACCCACGCAAATAATCTGCTAATGACCCCGAGGACACGAGGTCCTCCTGCTCCTTTCAATCCAAGAAGTGCAGCAAAGGACACTGCTATTAATTCTTCTGCAGTGCATTTCTCCTTTAAAATCTGTCATTTCGTCCGCAACACAAATCTGATCCATTCGCTTTTTGATTAAACAAGAAATATCACGTCTTGACTACATCAGAGCAGAGCAAAAACACAGCCTGGAGAGGTTACAGTCTGTTCCTGGTCTAACACTCCGCACCAATGACCTGCATGGTTTTCATTCTCCATCTCTTTTCCTTCAGACACTAAAAATCATATTAAAAACAGGAAAACAGAAGAGGAGGAGGGGGAAGAGGCAGGTGTTTGGCACCTGCATTCCCCATGGGCGTGCCTCATCCGGATTCTGCTTCCTGCTGATGGGCATCCTGGGGGCAGCAGCTGATGGCGAAAGCGCTGGGTTCCTGCCCCCTATGTGGGAGACCAGGATTGAGTTCCCAGCTCCAGCTTACACCTGGGTCATTTGGGGAGCCAACAAGCAGATGGGAGCTGTCTCTATCTCTCTTCCTTTCAAATAAGTAGAACTGATTCAAAAATAGCAAAAGGAATCCAGAAACTCTACTAAATGAGACTCAGACAACCTGCAGCGTCCAGATGAAATGTTTGGGAGAAGGGATCCATTCCCAGTATGAACTCCAAAATGTATCTTCTGTTCCAGATACTTCTATTTCCTGCAATTCTAACTTCCACCACCATGAAACAGCACAGAAAGGTATGCTGACCACACTAATAAAACCCACTCCAGGTAACATGATTGGTTCTTATAGCAAACATACCAGCCATCACAGAAAATTATATATACTTATTCCAACAAATTAATGACCCTGTATCCACATTTCTCAAACTCTTCTCCATGCAAAATTTTCTAAATGGTCTAAAACAAACTCATAAAATTCTTTCAGCTAGCAAAGACTTCAGGTATGCTCCTAGGGCAGCTTTTCAGGCATGAGGTAAAATAACACGATCCCCAAACCAGTGCTCTAACATGTTGTGTATAGTGTCTAAGAACAGCACTTTTTCATTCTTGGAAGGATTAAATTTTTGTAAACAGCCAAGAGTGACAGAGAACGATTTCTGGGGAATGAAATACCAGGTGTGAATACAAGTTAATAGGGACTGGCTTTTCACATGAAGTCGATAAACTGGACAAAAGAAATGGCAGAAGGGGGGAAAATACCAAGTGTTCATTGTGCACATTACTTTCGAACACCTTTAACTGAAAAACAAATCGGACCTCCTTAATCAATTTAATGGAGCAAACTCTCATTGTGGTGGCAGGGACCAGGGAGCTGGTCAGGCCCACGCCTCGGAACCTCAGAAGTGAAGACACAGCACCCCAGTTCACTCTGTGAGTGAGCCCAGACACCCCTCACCACTGGAATCCTAGAGCGGGGGAAGGTGGCAGAAAACCCCCTGCCCCTGTGCTCCGTCTCCAGCTCCACCAACAGGAATGCTCACGGGGAAGGTGTTGCATGGGGAGCTCCCCCGTGTTCCTGCAGCAGGGTGCTCCCTGCCTTTGGTGTGCTGGTGCTGCCCTGCCCCACACTCTGGAGGTTCAGTGACCGCACGCCTCATGCCACCCCACACCTGCACTCATCTGCACGCACCTGAGGAACAGGTTATAAAGTCTCAACACACACCCAGCGCCTGAAGAGCCGCAGCAGAGTCCAGGAGCATCCCTACTGCAGACCCCGCTTCTTCACAGCACACAGCGACCACACTCTTGGTCCCGGAATCCCCACTCTGCCTTCCAACGGTATGCCTAACAGTCCTCTGAGGTTCAAGGTGGGCGGAGTGCCAGTTCCCATGACTGCACATGTCAAGATCGATACTGCAAACCTGAGTGCATTCTACTTATTTGATCACTAAAAATGAAGCAGCTCTGCTGGTCGCCGACGATGCATGCACTTTTCCATTATCTGTGTGATTTGTAAGCCACGCCTACCCCTCTAGCTTCTAAACCCGGTTTCATTACTCTTCTCTTGCAGATGATGAAACAGGGACCTTTCCCAAAGCCACTCCTGTGTTCACAAGGCCAACACATGAAAGGCAACCTCCGTGGATGGCGAGCAAGTCATCCAGTGCCCACAGAGGCATCACAAAGAAGCTCGACACAAACACAGCAAACAGCAGCAATGTGGTCGTTGGGAAATTGTGCTTCACCAGGGAATACTCTCCTCGTGCAGTAAATCTTTTCATTGCATGGAAGAGAGATGTTTAAGTCTTAAAACACAGCTAGATCAGGCTAATTGGCTTTATAATCTGCATAAGGGTAACCTACAGCCACCCACTACCTGAGAGTCTGTAAGATATGTTCTTTCCATCTTAAGCAGCACACCACTTGCAACTGGTTTTGTTCCAGTTTTGCTGATGCTAACTGACAAACTTACGTTTCAGAACTCAACGACTTCTGAGCGTAAGTGACCATGCAGCAGACACGGCCATTGGCGGTGACTGAGAGTACTCCAGCTCATAAGGTGAATTCATTAGATGAGATGGAAAGAGACTTCCAGACCCAGGACAGGCAGGGCCTACGCCCCCTGATAAGCAGCAGCAGCCAGAGAAGATATGATTCTACATTCTTTAGCATCCCTTAAGATTAAGGTCTGGAATCTCCGGGGGGGGGGGGGGGGGGAGATATAGGCAGGCAGATAGGATTAAATTGATTAGATTTGTGAGCTGGAAGACCACGCCCTCCCCCATGACCCCTATGTGATCTCATGCCCCTACCTGACCCCACTGGTACATCCACCTGCCAATCAGACTACATAACCACTCCCCTTTGGAAGTGAATAAAAGGCCTGGAGCATGGTGGGCCCCTCCCCTGTTCTCCCTGCCTCTGCTTTCCACTGCTCCACGTGGCTCCTGGCCTGCTCTCTGCCCGGAATGGACCCAGCTGTGCTTGGAAACTTCTTCCTCCCCTGAATAAAGCCACTTTCCTGTGTATCTTTTCACTGAATAAATAAAATAATTAAATACTTTAAAAAGAAACAGAGCTAGAGAATACTACTCAAAGATAATTTAACATTTGAAGTGAAGAGCACAATGGTAACGTAAGAACATTTTTGGAGTAATACAATGCACTTCTCTCTGTTTGAAATGTCTAACTTTACATTTCAGATTTCTGTATAAATAACACAGAATGGACAGAAGTTTAAAAAGTTTAAGATCTGAGGTGCCTTCCGCATGACTTTAGGCTCTCCATTCATGCGTTCAATATAATGTATTAATAAAATACATCAGTTTTCATACTGCTATAATCAGAGTTGACATCGGTGGCAGATAATATTACCATAATATTACCATATCAATGTTCTTAGCCTCTACAAATAGATCACTAGATACTCCTCCCCCAAAATAATCCAAATGCCCATCAGTAAGAAAATGGACTGTGGTGTGTTCACAAAATGAAATTATCTACAATAGAGAAAACCCAATAAATAAGAGCTACAGCTATCAACTAAGATAAATTCATATTTCAAATGCCTTAAGAGAGCTGATGAGACAATTCATATATTGTAGGTACTTGCTGAAAAAGCATATAGCTAATCCTAGGATTTAAAAATTTCCATTAGCAACACTGCTTAGGACTACATCTAAGAAAAAAGCAAAGAATGCCTACACATAATTTTAAAGTTATTTGCAAATTGCAACTGTAAAAATTCTTAAAATCTGAAGCTTTGCTCCCAACTGTTGTTTTGATGAGGTTGAGAATAAATCTTATGGATAAGTAGTTTCCAATTAAGTTAGGCAGAATCACAATGAAAATTAGCTGTGCTTGCCTCATATGTAACTACAAATCCAACAGCAGCAAGTGGGGAAGCTTTGCATTGTGGTTCAGCGAAGTGAACAGGGTCTCTGCCCTTTTCCTCTTGTGCCAATTCCAGGATCTCCTGCCCTCTGCTCACTTTACAGAGCACTCTCTGGGTCATCTCATCCTTGTCTAGAGCTCAGGTCTAGTCTGATAATGCCTACATGTCTATCTTTGAAGCCCAAAGACACCACATTCAAGGTGAATATTAAGAACGTGTTTGCCCCAGAGAGTGCTGATTTATGTCTCTTTTCCCAGCATGATCTTAATTATGGTAATTAAAAGGCTCCCCACTTACAGGATAAAACCCACCTGCTTTTACATTTCACCCTTGATGCCCCCAGTCTCCATCACCCCCCAGGTGTTATGCACCTGCTCTCTCCTCAGGGCTCCAAGCTGTGCTGTTCTACTCTGCCCACTTGGGGCCCACCTAACTCTTTCCTGAGGAGGCAGCTCAGGACCACTTCCCTGTGGAAGGAATCCTGATCTCTAACCTTCTCCAGCAAAATCAGAAGCGCCTTTTCTGTGCTTCCCTTCTTACTCAGGGCTAGACTGGAGAGCTCAGATCCCAGCCCTGCCATGGATGTTCAAGGCAAGGTCCCTAACTTCTCCACATTTCAGTTTCCTTGTCTAGTTTCCACACAGATTTGAGGGATTAGAGGGAGGCAACAGTTGTAATACTTAGCCCAACTTCCTGAATCCATTAACCACTGCATAACTAAAACTGATGCTTACTATTTCCATTATTCCTTTTTTTTTTTTTTAAGAATCATTCATTCATTCATGCATTTGAAAGTCAGAATTACAAAGAGGATGAGAGAGATCTCCATCTGCTGTTTCACTCCCTAAATGGTGGAAACAGCAGGGGCTGGGCCAAAACCAGGAGCCAGGAGCTTTTTCCGGGTCCTCCACGTGAGTGTCAGGGGCCCAGGCACTTGGGCTATCTTCCCCTGTTTTCCCAGGTGAATCTAGTAGCTGGATCAGAAGTGCAGGAGGAGAGCCTCCACACAAGCACTGGAGAGTCAGGTGAGACCAGACTGCAGCAGCTCAAGCCACTGGCAGAAAAAGCTACATGAGCCTAGAGGGAATCCGGCTTGGAGTCCCGTGCGGGATAGTGTACCCGCCAAACTAGAGGAGAAAAAACAAAGGGGGGACACGTTTTCTCTCTCCTGGAACACCCTGCAATGGTGTTCAGTAACAAGCTGACAGAGAGCAGACACCATTTTGGATATACTAACACCTACGCCAGCTAGTGTCCATGCCCAGCAACCAGCCAAGCAGAGACCCCTGAGTCTGGTGGGGAGGAGAGGGGGCTGGGTGTTCGTGATGTGGGGGTTTGTGTGCTGGGACTGAATCAGTAATAAAGGCCCTCCCAACAAAGACAAGCCCAGGACCAGATGGATTCACTGATGAATTCTACTAGACATTAAAGAAGAACTAACTCCAACTCGTCTCAAGTTATTCAAAACAATTGAAAGAAAGGGAATCCTCCCAAATTCTATGAAGCCAGCATCGCCTTAATTCCCAAACCTGAAAAAGACACAACAGAGAAAGAAAACTACAAACCAATTTCCCTAATGAACACAGATGCAAAAATCCTCAACAAAATTCTCACCAATGGAATCCAACAACATATGAGAAAGATCATCCACCCAGACCAAGTGGGATTTATCCTTGGTATGCAGAGATGGTTCAACATTCACAAATCAATCAATGTGATACACCACATTAACAATCTGCAGAAGAAATATGATTATCTGAATAGATGCAGAGAAAGCATTTGACAAAAGACAACACGCATGATGAAAACTCTAAGCAAACTGGGTATAGGAGGAACATTTGTCAATAAAATCAAGGCAATTTATGACAACCACATGGCCAGCATTCTATTGAATAGGGAAAAGTTGGAAGCATTCTGACTGAGATCTGGTACCACACAGGGATGCACACTCTCACCACTGCTATTCAATATAGTCCTGGAAGTTTTAGCCAGAGCCATTAGGCAAGAAAAAGAAATCAACGAGATATAAATTGGTAAGGAGGAAGTCAAGCTACCTGTATTTGCAGATGGCATGATTCCATACATAGAGGATTCAAAAGATTCCACTAAGAGAATACAGGAACTCATGGAAGAATTTGGTAAAGTAGAAGGATATAAGATCAATACACAAAAATAAACAGTCTTTGTATACACAGACAATGCCACAGCTGAGAAAGAACTTCTAAGATCAATCCCTTTCACATTAGCCTAAAAAAAAATCAAATACCTTGGAATAAATTTAACCAAGGATGTCAAAGATCTCTACAATGAGAATTACAAAACACTAACAAAGAAATAGAAGGAGATACAAAAAATGGAAAAATATCCCATGTTCATGGATTGGAAGAATCAATGTCATCAAAATGTCAATTCTCCCAAAAGCAATTTATAGATTCAATGCGATACCAATCAAAATACCAAAGACATTCTTCTTAGATCTAGAAAAAATGATGCTGAAATTCATATAGAGGCATAGGAGACCTCGAATAGCTAAAGCATTCTTGTACAATAAAAACAGAGCCGGAGGCATCACAATACCAGATTTCAGAACATACTACAGGGCAGTTATAATCAAAACAGTCTGGTACTGATACAGAAACAGATGGATAGACCAATGGAACAGAAGAGGAACATCAGAAAGCAATCCAAGCATCTACAACCAACTCACATTTGCTAAGGAGCTAAAACCAATCCCTGGAGGCAAGGACAGTCTCTTCAACAAACAGTGCTGGGAAAACTGGATTTCCACATGGAGATGTATGAAGCAGGACCCCTTATACTTTACACAAAAATCCATTCAAAATGGATTAAAGACCTAAATCTATGACCTGATACCATCAATCTACAGAGAACATTGAGAAATCCTGCAAGACTTTGGCACAGGCAAAGATTTCTTGGAAAGGACCCCAGAAGCACAGGCAATCAAAGCCAAAATTAGCAAGTAGGATTACATCAGATTGAGAAACTTCTGTACTGCAAAAGAAACACTCAGCAAAGTGAAGAGGCAACCAGCAGAATGGGAGAAAATATTTGTAACCAATGCAACTGATAAAGGATTAATAACCAGAATCTATAAAGAGATCAGGAAACTTCACAAAAACAAAACAAACAACTCAGTTCAGAAATAGGCAAAGGACTTAAACAGACATTTTTCCAAAGAGGAAATCCAAATGGCCAACAGACACATGAAAAAATGTTCAGGATCACTAGCCATGAGGGAAATGCAAATCAAAACCACAGTGAGGTTTCACTTCACCCCAGCTGGAATGGCTTACATACAGAAATCAACAAGCAACAAATGCTGGCAAGGATGTGGAGACAATGGTCCCCTCATCCCCTGTTAATGGTAATGTAAACTGGTAAAGCCACTATGGAAGACAGTTTGGAGATACCTCAGAAATCTGAATATTGACCTACCAAATGACCCAGCCATCCCACTCCTGGGAATTTACCCAAAGGAAATGAAATCAGCATATAAAAAAGTTATCTGCACCCCCATGTTTATTGCAGCTCAATTCACAATAGCTAAGACACAGAATCAAGCCAAACGCCCATCAACCAAAGACAGGATAAAGAAATCATGGAATATGTACTCTATGGAATACTACACAGTTGTTAAAAAGAAGACGATATGTAGTCTTTTGCAACAAAATGGATGAAACTGGAAAACATCATACTAGTGAAATAAACGCGTCCCAGAGGGACAAATACCATATGTTCTCCCTATCTGTGATAACTAGTAGAGCACTTGAAAGGAAATCTGGAGAAGTGAAATTGACACTTGAAGAGCCCTTGTCTTGACTGTTGAGGAACAGTTTTTATTTCTTCTTCATACTATTTGTTGAACTACCTACTTAACATAGAGTTAATCATATGTGTATAAAAATCAATTGAAAGTAGATCTCAGTAAAAAATAAGAGTAGGAATAAGAAAGGAAGGAGGAAGTTTAACTATAAAGCTGTATGGTTCTGCATACACTCCTATGGACTTACTTCTAAGGGTACAGTTTAAAAATTTGCCATGGGACCCAAATTCCATTAAGCTGGGTGGAAAAAATGCCATCTAAATTGTTAAAGTGATTGTATAGATAAGATTAAGTGTTAAAGTGATAATACAAATAAGATCAAGTGTCTGGTAATAATAATAGATAGAATTAAAAAGGAGAAAATGTTTCAAATTGGCAAGCAGTCCACACAGCAGACTCATAGAGTGACAATCCCTTTAAATAGCATGCTGACCTCAGAATCAGCCCTTATGACATTCTAGTCTGCCTGAAAACCCCATTTCAGGCATGGAAAGCCCAGACACTGTGGCAAAAAAAAAAAAGTCCTAAATGAAGGATCTCTGTGAGTGAGGCCCCAGTGGAAAGAAGTGGCCATCAAAGAAGGATGTATATTTCTCTAAAGGGAGGAGAGAACTTCCACTTTACTTATGGCCTTGTCTAAATACAGACAGAGATTGTGGATTAAAAAGGCTTCCATAGCCTTGGCAGCTCATATCAAGAGCCTTGGGTGATCACTTACGTCATATGTAAGAGCATTAATTGTTAAGAACAGGAGTCACTTATGCACTTACTTTCCATGCAGGACCTCTGTCCTCAATGAGTTGTATTATGAGAATTAACTGTAAAATTTGTTCCCAAACAGGTTTTGTGTGTGTGTGTGTGTGTGTGTGTGTGTGCGCAAATTGTTGAAATCTTTACTTAGTATAGCGTTAGTCTTCTGAGTATAAAGTTAATTGAAAATGAATCTTAAAGGAGAATGGGATTCGGAATGGGAGAAGGAGGAGGAGGTGGGGTAGGAGTGGGGGTGTGAGGGCGGGTATGGTGGGAAGAATCACTATATTCCTAAAGTTGTACTTGGGAAATTTGTACTCCTTAAATAAAAGGTTTCTTTGGGAGCAAAAAAAGTGGAGCAGCCAGGACACAAACTGCTGCCCATATGGGATGCCAGCGTTGCAGATGGTGGCTTAACCCCTGCACCACAACACCAGCCCCAGTTACTTCCATTCTTACTAATTACTACACTCTGCTTCGTTGTCTACATCTGGTTCCCCACGAGATGGTAAAATCCATTAGAGCCTGACTGTCACCCAAACTGGCAAGGTCAACCTGGCACATATAAAGGGGACTCAGGGACTGTTTTCCGAAGGATGCCACTCACTGTAACAAATGTGCACACCAGTGCCGCCTTCCCGCTGCAGTTCAGGGGCCTCTGAAATTCAAACCCCATGCAGGAGTCCAGCACGCTTTATTTATTAATGACTCCAATCACAGCAGAGCAACGGCCCTCGGGAATCAATGCTGACTGCCTTAAGGGTTGCTCATGGTTTTCCTTAGTTCATTTTCACCAAGTAGTCCTAGATATGTCTTCAAGTCTGTGCACAGAATCTGATGACAGAATCGCTGATTGCATACAGTGACATAACTTGTAAAAAAAAAAAAAAAAAAAAAAAACCCTGTTGCATTTTTGTAGCAGAATATGCCAGAGATGGACTAAGTGCAAAGCAGAGAGATTATGAAACAGGCCAACCTTTACAAGCAATGTTCTCACACATGTCATAGCCCTTTCTAATCACAGTGAGTTCTACAGATTTCTCGCATCCAAAGCACGTATGTGAAGAGAAAAATAAGCTAACAGATACTGCACATCATCAGGTGAAACCTTCCCGATTTATACTTCCCAGAATAATGTGCTTGGACTCCGTGAGCAAGGAGCACTTAAAACATAAGGTCACTGGAAGGCACGGAGTATTATTCTCCAGTCCTTCTGTGTGCTGCTGCCTCACAATGACAACCCTCCAGCTCTTCTCCACACCCCTAGCCAAAGTCAGGTGAGACTGTTCCCAGAGTAAAAAAAAAAAAAGTAAGTAAAAAATAAAAATGTAAATTCTAAACGATGCAGTGTTTCCTGAAGATCATCCAAACACTGAGTGCAGGATCTGAACCCTGTCCTTTGTAGGTCACTACCTGACACTGCAGCAAGTAATTACCTTGGGCCATCTGGGCTTCGCCATGGAGTCACCTGGAAGGACCAGAGAGATCTGCCCCTTGGGCATGTCAATCACTTCTGTTTCCAAGAATCTGATTCCTGGGGGCTGCAGAGAGAGGCCTGGGGAGAAGGTGTACAGGCCTTCTCTGTGAATGGGCCTGGAGCTAACAGGGCACTGGCTACGGAACTCCACCCCCCCCCCACAATGTGTAGGGGGCTTTCAGGGAAGAGGGCCTATGGGGGACTCTGGTCAGGGAGCGTCACGACCTGGGTTCCTGCCTGGTGAGTTCCCGCTGTGACTGTCTGGAAGGCTTCCCCTGAGGAAACGGACGTCCCCAGTCGGTAGGGTAAGGCAGGAACCTGGAACATACTTCTCTGTCCTCCATCAAGAGAGTGACCAAGAGAGGAGCAAGGCCTGTGACCTCGCTCTCTCCCCAGACAGAAAAAGAAATGGGAAACCAGAGGCCAGGCTGACAGCACTGAGCTCCATCTTCAGAGAAAGCCAGCTCTCGGGGTGAGTTTAGTAAGCCTGACTCACTCTTAGGTGACTTTTCAGAACTAACATTAGTAATTACCCATGCTCAGTGCCAGCAGGTACACACGGCGAGTACCAACAGGCTACGGTCTCAGAGTCGCTTCCTAAGACAACCCGTGATTCAGGTAGGAAAGCAGCTGGCTGTAAACTCACAGAGCACATGTGGGTCCCTGCTTTTCACGGCATCTTAGGAAATCGTTAGTGAAAATGCCAACAGTTATTGCCTGAGCGTGGCTACCAGTGCTGGGGGTCACCCTACCCTCTACACGGGACACACCCCAGCCCAGGAGCAGAGAGCCCCTGAATGACGACATACTGGCCACCCCTGCACTTGCACACAGGCAGGACCATGGCAAAGCTCGAGAAATGGATGGGCTCCAGGCCCAATGAGTAACAGACACTACACTTGTGCTTTGCAGGAGGGTCCCTTGAATGCTGACCCCTGGAATAAACCCTGAGCACCCCCAATCCCTCTATAGTGCGGGTCTAGACAGCTCTTTCTCCTTACTCCTGCAAATCAGTCCTTGACCTAGGCAAAGGATTCCCTGGAAGAAGGCAAGGGGGAGTCCTTTTGCACTCAACCTAAACATCTGAAAGCAAAACCATTTGCACTTGCATTGGTTGTGCCCCAGCATGGTGGAACAAAGCCCAGATTTCCAAGCTATTGAGTAGTTACTGTTCAACCATTACTCAAGAAAGAAAAACAGGGGCTGGTGTTGTGGTGTAGCAGGTTAAGCTGCCACCTGTGATGCCAACATCCCGTACAGGCACTGGTTTGCGTCCCAGCTGCTCCACTTCCCATCCAGCTCCCTGCTAATGCACCCAGGAAAGCAGTGGGAGATGGCCCAAGTGCTTGAGCACCTGCCACCCACATGGGAGACCTGGATGAAGCTCCTGACTTCAACAGGCCAGGCTGCTGCAGTCATTTGGGGAGTGAACCAGTCTATGGAAGACTGATCTCTCTGTTACTCTGCCTTTCAAATAAGGAATTTGAATCTCAAAATAAATAGTAATTAAAGGGAAACAAAAACATTTTGAAAGAAAAAAAAAAAACCCTGGAAACGCAGTCTTCAACTCAAAGCAGCAGATTCTGAATGCAGATGTCATACAAATTATAATTGTTTACTGTGCCCTGAGCCTTCACCATGAATTTCCTACTTAGTGTGTTTATCAGCAACAGAAACTCAGTGTGCAACTAAAACAGTGGGGCTATGAATAATGAGCAAATGGCTTTCACAATCCTATGACCCCCCTGACCTCCCACCACCCAAAGTCCAGGAAAAACCAGGGTGAAGCTCCTCCTGCAGCACACACAGGGCCACAACATCTGGCCCCAGACTGGATGTGACTCGGGGCTGGCCCTGGCCACAGCGGTCTCCCACACTAAGGATGCCTTTTGGGTTGTGGAAGATCCCAGGAGAAGACAGTGCTAGAGTTTGTCCTTTTACTCCTGGCCGAGTAAGCAAATGGCAGCTCCTCGTGGGTGAGCCTATACCACGAACCGGAACAGTGTCCCAGGTGGAAGCCTGGCTGCTCAAGACAAATGCCATGAATGTCTCATTACACCTGTCAACAACCACTGCAAGCCATGAGCTCAGGGCCTCCATCCACAAAGACAGGCGTGAAGCTTGCTATGGCTACTTCAAACACTCAGTGCGCTCTGACAGCTGCCAGTCACCTCTCCCTTGCTGCTGCTTTCATGTCATATAATAACTCGGCAGACCTTAGGAAATCTGTCATTTCACTCCCTTGTTTTATAAGCACCTGCTAGCTTGTAAGCTGCTGGGAAGGCCAGGTTAAAGCCCAGGACTTCGCCTTTCCTAGGGTTGATTGAGCTGTTCCCATGCAAGTCAGAGGCAGGGGCTACCACTACCCTCCCCCAATTCTGTCTGGGTGCTGCGATTTGGGTCAGGTGTTGTGGCCCAGCAGGTTAAGCTGATACTTCAAACACCCACATCCTATAGCACAGTGCCTGGGATCAAGTTCCACTTCCAGTACCCATCAGGCTTGCTGCTGTGCACCTGGGAGGAAGCAGATGCTGGCCCAGGTACTGAGTCCCTGTTACTCCAGGGAGAGACCTGGGTCAAGTTCCTGGCCTGGCCCTGGATGTTGTGGGCATCTGGGAGTGAAGCAGCAGATGGAAGAGCTCCCTCGGTCCCTCCTTGACTTTCAAATAAGTGAATAAATAAATCTAAATCTGAATTTAAAACCAAAAACCAAAAAAAAAAAAAAATGCAGCAAGTAAACTAGGTAGAATGATGCACTTGTTATTTCAGCATACATGTAATAAGAAACAAGTGTTTTTTTTGTTTTTTTTTTTTTTTTGACAGGCAGAGTGGACAGTGAGAGAGGTCTTCCTTTGCCGTTGGTTCACCCTCCAATGGCTGCCGCGGTCGGCGCGCTGCGGCCAGCACACCGCGCTCATCCGCTCATCCGATGGCAGGAGCCAGGTGCTAGGTGCTTTTTCCTGGTCTCCCATGGGGTGCAGGGCCCAAGCACCTGGGCCATCCTCCACTGCACTCCTGGGCCACAGCAGAGGGCTGGCCTGGAAGAGGGGCAACCGGGACAGAATCCGGCGCCCCAACCGGGACTAGAATCCGGTGTGCCCGTGCCGCAAGGCGGAGGATTAGCCTGTTGAGCCACGGCGCCGGCCAGAAACAAGTGTTTTGTTACTGTAATAAGAAGTCCTTATAAAACTTTCTCGATTATTCATAACATGCATTCACTAATTTTATTTAGCAGGACTAACTCCACGTAGACGAGCAGACAGAAGCTGGGAGCAAAGAGAACGTGTCCTCACCTCAGCAGAGAGGAGAGCTTCCTTATCAACCATCAGCCCCAACAGTACACACACACCACATGTGCTTTGGTAATGAATTAAATGGGGCCGGCGCCGCGGCTCACTAGACTAATCTTCTGCCTGCGGCACCGGCACACCAGGTTCTAGTCCCAGTCCGGGCGCCGGATTCTGTCCTGGTTGCCCCTCTTCCAGGCCAGCTCTCTGCTGTGGCCCGGGAGTGCAGTGGAGGACGGCACAAGTGCTTGGGCCCTGCACCCCATGGGAGACCAGGAGAAGCACCTGGCTACTGGCTTCAGATCAGCACAGTGCGCCGGCTGCAGCGCACCAGCCGCAGTGGCCATTGAAGGGTGAACCAAAGCTAAAGGAAGACCTTTCTCTATCTCTCTCTCTCTCTCACTGTCCGCTCTGCCTGTCAAAAAAAAAAAAAGAAAAGAAAATGGTAGTTCCTCTCACTAGCAAAGGAGGGGTACAGGGAGTGGAATGAAGGGACCTAGAACACCGAGGATCCTAAGTCTTCCATTACTTTTTAGATAAATCAACTCTGACACCAGAGAACAGATAAACAAATATATTGAACCGAATTAAACACGATCTCCTCTTTTATCTACTAGTCTTAAAACAAAAGGAGGGGCTGGTGCTGTGGTGCAGCTGGTGAAGCCAGCTTCTGCGACGCTGGCCTTCCACGAGAACCAGTTTGAGGCTCCACATGCTCCACTCCCCAGCCGGCTCCCTGCTAACAAGCCCAGGAAAGCAGCAGACTGTGGACGTAGTGCTTGGGCCCCTGCCACCAACATGGGAGAACCAGATGGAGTTCCAGGCTCCTGGTTTCTTGTGGCCGTTTGGGGAGTCCCACAGATGGAAGATCTCTTTGCATCTCTCTCTGCATTTCAAAGAAATAAATAAACCTTACAAGGGGGGGAGGGAATACTGTAAAACTAATGCCCCACTTACACCATTTTATTTGTTACTTACAGTACCACTACAGAAAACTTCAATTTTTTTCATGGGTTCTGACTTTCTCTATTTACGGAAGCCTTTTTTGTTTTTAATTATCAGTTTCACATGTTAGGTTAAATCATATGAAACTGCCATTTGGTGGATCAGAAACAATTAAATACTGGCAGTTTCCTATGACTGAACTGACTAAAATATGACCATGAACTTCTGTGAACTAAAGCATGAAGGCTGAAATCATAAAGCTTCTGATCAGTAATTTGTTACTGAAGCATTAACCCACTTTTATTCAACCAGGATTTTATACATTGAAAAGAACATACATTAATAGAATATACATCAATATTATACCAAGAAAACTCAAAGAAGGAAATAATGTTTCATCCACCCTGGATTCTACGTAGAATAGGCAAGTCACAAGCTATTAAGTACATATTATTTGTGATATGATAATTATGAGACCGAAAACAATTGTTTTTACCTTCAGTTAACAACAATTCTAGATAAAGGAGGGACTGCTCTTCATAAACTTACAATGAGAACGCAAGATTTTTTGAAGGAAGGGATACAGAGAGGAACTCTAAGTGCCCAGGGTGCTAGGCCTCAACTGGTCACCAGTTATTGCAAGGGCTCAGACATGCACCAAAGATCTGGTCCTCAGTTTTCCTGTCTGTCAACAGAGACAGTAACTCCTTCCCCCACCCCTGAAAGCATTCTGTAAGATTCAAAGGATGTGTTATGGAACCTGAAGGGCCACAAATATACAGTCTTGTATTTTTAAATGAACTTCAATATACAAACATAGCATGTAACAAGTCCGTTATAATAAGAGTGGGTACTGTACTGACTTTTCCTCCTTATCAACATACACTTCATTCTATTTATTCTATCTTTATCCAACTATTAAAAATACAGATCTTGAGGAGATAGAAAGACAGGAAGGAAGAGTAAACCCTACAGGAAATGGACAAATTCTGAACTAAATCAACATTAAGGAATCCCATTAGAGGTGCAGCTGGCTTCACAGAACCTGCTTGAGTGTCTGTAAAATAAGGCTTTCTTTGTTGGTAGCTCTGTCTCGTCCACCTATGCCAAATGCCATCAATCAATCACTCACCACCAGCATGTGATAAAACACCTAAGAACAAATTTATCAACTAACAGAGGAGACGAGAGCACTCCCTGGAAACATGCAGAGACAACATGCACACACACACACACACACACACACAAGCTGATAGCAACGCTTCATGGCTAATTTCATGTATCAAATTGACTAGGCCCTAAGATGGCCAGTGAGCTGGCTAAACACTGTTTCTGGGGCAGCAGAGGTTAGCATTGCAACCCATGGATGGACTAACGCAGACTGCCCCACTCAGGATGTGAGGGCACCATCCTTTGACCACCGGGCTGGGATGTTCCCTTCCCCTGCCTTCAGTGAGGCCACACTAGGCCTGGAATCTATACCGTCGGCTCTTTGGTCCTCAGGCCTTCAAACTACACCTTCCTGCTTCTCCATCTCGCAGATGGCAGATCATGGGACTGCTCACTCTCCGTCATGTGAGCCAACACCTGACAATCATTTCATTCCATATATGTACGTATCTCCTACTGGTTCTGTTTCTCTGAAGAACTCTGACCAATGCAACTCACCAAGATTATCCCACATGCATAAATTATCTCCTTGAAGAAAGGTCACTTGGAAAGTGGTCTTCGAGTTTCCTTCTAGTCCCAAGACCCTGGTGCCCTGGACCTCTCATCCCCACTCCACACACACAATTCTAGGCACAAAGGAGAGCCAGGAAACAAACTCCAGTCAGGAGCAGGACACTCAACAGAGGCATGTGTGAAGACACCCACTGAGGTTAAAGGCATCAAGGTAATAGAGTGTTAAATCCATCAACGTTGATCACCAAAGAGAGAGAGAGAGAGAGAATATGAAAGGTTTTCTGAAACTTTTCTTCCTATTTTTAGATTTTGGGATTGGCACGTAATCCTTGTGAGGGGTACGGACTATTGCAACGCACACAGTGTAAACTGATTACCAAGGCAATTAGCCATTCAGCTTCCTTAACTTTTGTGTTTGCAGCCTACCAGTTCTTTACACAGAATATAATAATACTTTATTGTGAGCTGTTGGCACCACACTGAACAGCACACCAGAACCTGTTGCTCGGTAGGGTGAATGTAACAGGTTCTGAAATAATTTAAGTGTTTCATTATTTGCTTGTAATACATGCGAAATCATAAAAATAGGCCTATTGATGATTATGTAAGTCTGTAAATGCCCTTGAACTATTTCTGTCCCTTCATATTTTTATACCAAATAAGCCTAAGGTTAGAAGAGTATAAATAGTATTACTGACAACAGCTGGGACTACATGAAGAAAGAACTTATACCCATAAGGTAATGACTGACCCCAATTTCATTCCCTTCTGTATATAAAAACATGGCAGAAACTAAGAGTAAGGACTGCATTTGAGCCGGCTCCACGATCCCTAAGGTCCAGGACACACCCCGCCTGTCTGGGGTCACTCTGCTTCCACCTGTCCCCACAGTACTGTTCTTCAACTGCCACAGGCACCCCTCCCCTCACCAGAACACACTCCAATCTGATAGGGTTCATTTACTGAGCAGGATAAGTAAATGTTTGGCTTCATGCTATCATTCACTGTCCTCTGACTACACTCAGGTCCAGGCTGCTGGACTCTCAGCAACAAGGCTGGTCCACTCTCAGAGTCCATCCATGAGGAATGTTCTATGAAGTTCTCTGGACAAGGAGCCAAGTAAGCCAAGGTTAAGTCAATGCAGAAGTGTGCAGTGTATTCCTAAGAGGAAAACAAGGAGAGGGGAAGCGGTGCAGAGCGGCATCTGTTCATGGAGGTGAATGCTTCCAGCCTCTGCTTGTGTGCAGAGGTCTCCTCTTCCCAATCGTTAGGGCAGTAATGCACACGCTTTCCCACCTTTCCAGGAGAGCCCTAGGATTGAACACAAGTCTGTCTGTCAAGGTTTCAGTCAATCAGGAATCACAACTATGGACATTCTCTACCTCAATCCCAATGGCTACGCCTACAAAACATACCAAATTGTGATATGCATTTCCTGTGGGAAAGAAATCAAAAATCACACTCAAGATGCCATGGGCACAAAGTGTCCACAGAACACACCTGCTCCCAAGCCCTTCTTCCTTCTGCCCAGCACCTCACAGCCCCGTTCCAGCCACCAACAGATCCTTCCCCACACATACCCTCCCTGATGAAGTCCATCATTCTTCAAAGCCAGCATGGGGCATCAAAGAAAATCCACAGCATCAGCACAGCTAGCTTTTTAAACAAAAAGGCTTGGGTTTGAGAACAACAAAGAGAATCTTCTTTTGGCGTCTAAACGTGATGACTCGTGAAGGAGAGTGAAATATCTGAACCAGACTAGAAGTGGACCACAAGGTGTGTTCAACGCCATCACTAAATTTGTAAGGCTGCTTTAAAATATCACCAATAAAAGCCCACGAATATTTGCTTGCTGTTTAAAGTAGGGGAGAGCTCACAGGCTCTCTTCAAGGTACATCTTCCAACGCCAATGAAGTTTCTGCATCACAGCCTAACTGGCACAAATGTTGGTCCCTGTGCATTAATTCCACATCCCTGCTTTATGAGCTAAGCAGCAAAGAACTGTGTTGAAACCAGGACCCAGAAGTAAAATAGGAAGTCAGCCCTTCTCAGAACAGGCTGCACAAACCACGGTCTCCCTCCTGGTGCTCACGTTCAGAGAGCCAGAAACCCCAACTTCCCCTCTGCGGGAGGATGCTACCAGTGCCCCTTACCCTAGTTCAGGGCAGACAGCAGCGTCTCACATCCTCCGATCCCAACAGAAGCCACTTTTCAATGAAACAGTGATTCAACCATGCACAGAAGATGGGCTAGGGACTCACCAGAATGTTCCACTTCAACAAAATACCCAGTAGAAACAAAGGTTAAAGCAAGTCAAGCAAATGTCATCTAATTTGAGCACAGTTCTCCTAGTAGCTATAAAATATTAAGAAATAAGTCCAGCAGGCAATCTAGCAATGAAAAAAAAATCAGGATAAAATGAAAAGGAACTTTCACAGGTCAAGAACAAAGTTCTACTGGCTTTACAATTAAAGGAAGTAATACAACCTGCTGGCCACTCCTCATCAACTGGCCATACAGCCAGCTCTTCATTAGCAGGTCAGTGACCCAAAGGCACTGTCATCAAAGACACGGATTAAATGTTAACCCCTGGGGGCTGGCACTGTGGCATAGTGGGTTAAGCCGCCACCTGAGGTGCTAGGTTCCCATATGGGTGCTGGTTCGAAACCCAGTTGCTCCACTTCAGGTCCAGTTCTCTGCTATGGCCTGGGAAAGCCAGTAGAGGATGGTCCAACTCCTTGGGCCCCTGCACCCACATGGGAGACCCGGAGGAAGCTCCTGGCTCCTGGCTTTGGATCGGCATGGCTCCAGCCATTGTGGCTATCTGGGGAGTGAACCAGCAGATGGACGATCTCTCTCTCTCTCTCTCTCTCTCTTTCTCTTCTCTCTGTGTAACTCTGACTTTCAAATAAAAAATATATATATATAAAAAAGTTAACCCCAAAAGGGCAAAATCTTAAGAGACCAGAGGAACCCTCCAGGTCCCCAATCCAGCCTTCTAACTGGACAGATGAGTCCTGTGGAGCCACTGAGCCCTGAGTTCCTTGCAAATTAAGGGCAAACCCAAATTACAGCCCAGATAGCCTTGTCTTTTCTCATATCACATGGTACTCATGAATACAACAGAAATATAAAACTCATGAGATTCACAATACATTTAGATATTAGCATGAAACACAAACTAAAAATTAAAGGTTAATAGTGAGAAACTTTGAGAAATTACCCTAAACACAGTTTACTCAGTACTCAAAGCTCATTTCTAAAAGGAGACCAAAGGAATTCAACCTCAACTATTTAAATTTTCACTGAGGTGGGGTGATCTAGTTCCTTTATCCCTTTGATACATTTAACAATTAAATGGTTATATCATTTCAGAGAAATGGCTAAAATCATTCTTATTGAGTTCTTCCTACAAAATACTATAGTCTTAATTAGCTCTATCTGCTTATAATACAAGGAGTATTCAGCTTCAAGCAGCTACAATACAGTTTTTGTTAAATGGCACTTATGTGAACAGACAAGAAGATGTCAAGAAACATTTGGCCTATGTTTTCAGAACCCACAGAAAATATGTCTTAACAGGATAGGGAAAAGATACCATAGTGTGGATCAGCTGAATATTCTGTCTTTGTCTTTTCCCAGGGAACAAAAGCCAAGTGACAGCCAAGCACCAACCAAAGGCAGAAAAAGGATGAGTATTCATCAAGCTAGAAGTTATTTTTCAGACCAGCATTGTGGTGTAGTGGGTAAAGCCGCTGCCTGCAATGCCAGCATCCCATATGGGCACCGGTTCATGTCCTGGCTGCTCCACTTCCCATCCAGTTCCCTGCTAACATGCCTGGTAAAAGCAGCTGAATACGGCCCAAGTGCTTGGGTCCCTGCAACCACATGGGATACCAGGATGAGGCTGCTGGCTCCTGGCTTTGGCCTGGCCCAGCCCTGGCCACTGTGGCCACTGGTGGAGTGAACCAGCAGATGGTGATCTCCCCCCACTCCCAGCCCTTGTCTCTCTGCCTTTCAAGTAAATAAATAGATCTCAAAAAAAAAATTTTTTTTTCAACCACTGTCCCCTTACCACCAGTACGTAACAAAATCTGCCAGCCAATTTCAACACATCTAGGTTTTGATTCCACCCAAATCAGGTTGAAGAACTTAACAGTTTAGAAATGCTTTGCCTATCTGTAAAACATAAATGTGGGCCTCTGCACCTTTGCCATTAGGTGCTCTCTAAGCTTATCCAGACTTTTCCTTAGGAGATAGAGCTGTAAAGTTCATGTCAATTACATTCTTAAATTTTTCAGTAATATTTTAAAATGCAGTGACTGGGCAAGATTAGTACAGAGAGGAGTGCATTCGCCTACCACACACACACACACACACACACACACACATCAAATTCTTCTCCTGAAGAGATGAACCATGTTCTCAGGACTCCAGATGTAAATATGGCTGTCATCTGGTTTTTGAGAAGAGAGGAAGAGGCTGTATTTTTAAAGCATGATTAAAACATTTTTTTTTCCCCAAGCAAGCATGCAATGTTAGAGACCAGTGCTGCTGACTCGCATTACTGTGTCTCTGTTCATGGCAGGAAATGGAGGGAAGCTCGTCCCGTCACCCACGCAGACTACACAGAGAACAAAATGCTCAGGAGAAGCATTTTCAGAAGAGACATTCTAGGACTAGCAGAGGGCGGCCACATGCCTCTGTGCTGGCCGGGTGTCCAGCCCAAGGGGCAAGCGTGGCTGTGATTTAGCCCGAGTTTCACTCCAGGCCACGTTTCCTTATGTAGGGGGTTCCAAAGTGGACACCTGTTTGTTACCAAGTGCGTGCTGATGGATTCACAGTGGCCCTGTAGTGCAAGGCACAGAACTAGAAGCACTAAGTGGAGTAATACAAAGCATCTTCAAAATATTTGTGGAAAATGGGTATCAAAAAACGTGCAGGGTGCCGGATTCTAGTCCCGGTTGCTTCTCTTCCAGTCCAGCTCTCTGCTGTGGCCCGGGAAGGCAGTGGAAGATGGCCCAGGTGCTTGGGCCCCTACACTCGCATGGGAGACCAGGAGGAGGCACCTGGCTCCTGGTTCCTGGCTCCTGGCTTCGGATTGGCGCAGTGCCAGCCATAGCGGCCATTTAGGGAGTGAACCAATGGAAGGAAGACCTTTCTCTCTGTCTCTCCCTCTCTTACTGTCTATAACTCTGTCAAATAAATTAAAAAAAAAAAAAAAACTTGTGCATACATTTAAGTTCCTTGCACCAAAAATGAACTTATGCTTTAGTTCTGCTTTTCCATGAGCTTTTAGCACTTCCCTCATAAAACTAAAAACATTTGATTGTGACCATCAGAACTGCTACAGGTAGACTCGGGCTTGCCTAGGAATAGACAATCCAGATCAAGTACTCACTAAGAAAAACCACAACCCCAGTACTCTTCCATGTGCATCTCAGAGGCGGTGAGCCCAGCTGAACGCCAGCCAACACCTCTCCTGATTCTGTCCCTTAGCGGCTGCGTGCACTTGCGTAAGGCACTTCCTCTTGGACCACACTGTCTTCATTTCAAACACAGCAGTGATCTAGCATCTGGTATGGCAAAGCCGTAGGCTGGCACTGGACAACGTGTGTGGAGGGGAGCAGGTGCCTGGCACACACACGCTCTCAGCTGCGGTCAGCGACAGCCTGCAGCTCACCTTGGCTGTGCTATGGCTCACAGACACTTCAGACCCTAGCAGCCACGGTTCACCTGGCATGGGCTTCCTGACTCAGATCTTCAGTCATCTCAACATATTTGGGGGGGAGGGGGCTGAATGAAAAAAGCATTAGATTATGAGGTCAGAGGTGGAGACAATGGTGGCAGTGAGAATGAGGAAGAACTAGCCTTAGCAAATCTGGAATTCGTTGCCCAAAGATGGACAACAGGCTGCTATGGGCAATAGGGCAAAACCAGGACTATATCTTGCAAATGGCACCCACCTGTTACCTTACGTCAGCGTCAACTCAAGCACTAAAGATCTCAACCAACGATACTGACTTTATGGCGCTGGTTGTGTAACATCTTTAACTCCAGTATGTTTTGTTCCTTCGTCAATCAAATAGGAATATTTGTATACAGCCAGTATACAAGGTGGACTACAGATTTAAACAGTTACAGAATGATCAGAGAGCACTCCAATTTTATAACATGTGCAAGAATATTAAACATGTGGGGGTTTTAGCAAAATGATGCTGAAATAGTTTTTAAGGGGCATCACCCCTCCCAATCGAAGGAACAGTGCTGCTAAGGAGAGAATGGCCCAAAACCTAGGAAAGAGAAAACAGAGGTGACGTAAAACAGAGGAGACAGCACTCTCTGATGGTCACGACTGTGCCATTATCAAGAAGTTAACAGCTCTGCATATCCATTTTCATATATGATATCTCATTTTATTCTTTTAGGCTTATCTATTTACTTGAAAGGCAGAGTGACAGAGAGAGAGAGGAGACACACACATACACACATACACACGTTACTTGGGACACCATCCACTGTTTCCCAGCCACATGAGCAGGGAATTAAATTGGAAGCAGAGCATCCAGGCCTCAAACCAGCTGCCACCCCAACATGGGATGCTGGTGTCGGCCTAACTTGCTCCGCCACAGCACTGGCCCCATATGCTGTCGCGTGTTGCTCTTACAACTATTCCGTGGGATCAGAGGAACAAAGACTATTACTGAAAAGCAAACACTAACGGGCAGAAAGCTAAGACGATTTCAACTAAGTCACCATGCATGAAAACTCCTGGTCAAAGCCCTTTCTACAACAAAGCTGGATAATTAAAATGAAATCATGTTTTCCAAGGCTTATTTAAAAAAAAAAAAAAAAACACTAACCCTAGCCCAGGTGTGACTGCTCTTTGGGAACCAGCCTTGCCAAAATGCATGGCATGTTATACAGCGATGCAAGAAATCATACACGCTGGAAGATGATTCAATGTTCCTGCTGGCCCCAAAAACGAATTTACCACTTTATTTTATGTTATTTACTTCCCTGTTTGGTTCAACAAAAAAGAAAACCAAAAGGTTGGCTTTCTTTCAACATTACCCACTTTTTTTTTAAGAAACTGGTCTTTGTTTTGCATCAGTCTTATTTCCACTTTACTTAGAAGCTTCTGAAAAAGCAGCTTAAGGTCACTTAGGGGTTGTCCCCACCAATCCAGCAGCCCCAGCAGTGGGAGCTGCAGCCCAGTCCTGAGCAGCAGGCTGAGTTCCCAAGTCTCCAGCAGGGGCCTGCTGAATAGGAACAAAAGGCACCTGAGCAGCAGTAAACCCAGGGGCTTGAGCTGTCCCTCCACCCTGAAATCACTCCGCGAGGGGCTGGTGGTCAGTTGACCCTGTGAGCAGTAACCATCATCGAACACATGGCTTCCAGAAGGCTGCCTGGATCTGGTTTAGTGAAGGTTTCAGGAATGAAATAATCCATGCTTGAAAAAAAAATCACCATTCCCATTTTAGATGTCAGAATGAATATGAGAAAAATAGCAATACTCCGAATGCGTGGTTTCCTTTCTGTAATCTCACACAGAAATTACCGTGTTTAGAGCCACGGTAGTTTATGGTTCCAGACAGATGAAGTGGGTTGGCTGACTCCACTTCAATTCCACCTGGAGCTGGGAAACTAAAAACGCATTCCCAGACTCCTGTGGCAGGAGTGTGCACACTGCAGTCCAACAGTCTGGAATGCGGACTCACCCGTGGAAGACAAGTCTCTCCTACCTGCTCCAGCTGTCTCCACAGAAAGCAAGGTGTGAAGTAAAAGGCAAATCCAAACTTGGTAAGGAGAAACTTTATTCAGAAGGATGATTCCAAGGTGCGGGGAGGACTGGGGACTGGGACTCTGACCAGAAACTCTGCAAGCGTCTCAAGGTTAAGAAGTTTTTTTTTCTTTTATATAGAGGAGTCAGCAATGAGAGAAGGAGCCAGAAGTGGGATGAAAGGGTGGCTGATGGAACCGATCAGAGCTGTCACGAGCCTGAGGCCACCTGCTCTCGGGAGAGGCTGAACCGAAGTCTAGTTAACAGATATTTTGTTCTGCTTGGTCAATGGGATCGAGCAGTTCCTCTAATCACGTAGGAGGCAAGAATGGGCATTTCTGAGGGTCTGCGTCTGGTTCTGTCTTATGTCACTGGCTCGTTCAGGAGTTTTAACCAAGCCACATGGGGAAGAAAGCTCTTCGCAGCCAGCCAAGGGAGTGGATTTTTCAACCAGCACAGTTTCGCACAACCACAGGGCTTGGGGGAAAGCTCGACATTATCAAAACTTCAAGGTTTTGCTGACGTGGAGTGCACTTCTACAGCGTGCTAAGGTTGTTAGTTCTTAAATCCTTGTGGCAAGTTTCTCCTGCTAACATTTCCGGAAGGGTTTCTGCTTCTTGCACCTAACTCTAATTCATACAAAGTGCTTGGATCTTCCTTTAAAAATTCTTTTAATTTTCATTTATTTGAAAGGCAGAGTTGCAGGAGGGCGGGGTGGGGGGAGATAGAAAAGGTGAGACAGATTGAGAGAGAGCACGCACACTTCCATCCACTGGTTCACTCTCCAAATGGCTGCAATGGCTGGAGCTGGGCCAATCTGAAGCCAGGAATGTCTTCTTGGTCTCCCACATGGGCGACAGGCCCCAAGCACTTGGGCCACCTTCCACTGCCTTCCCAGGCACATCAGCAGGAGCTGGCTGGGAAGTGGAGCAGTTGGGATGTGAACCCGCATCCATATGGGATGCTGGTGCTGTAGATGGCAGCGGCTTAACCCACTATGTCACAGTGTGAGCCCCTTTTATCGTCCTTTCCTAGTGAATGCAGACAAGACAGATATGGTTCTGCAGCAGTAATAAAATCATAAAAGCCCTAAGACTGCAGCACAGTAACTGCTGCGGTCTGAATGCTTGTCCTCCAAAATTTTGGTTGAGACATGACTCTCCACCTGACCGTATGAAGGGGGAGAGCCTTCAGGAGGCTCCATCCTGGAGACTGCTTTATAAGCATCCTGACAGGGGCATTTAGACACTTGTGCTCTTCTGCCATCTAAGGAAGCAGCAGCAGGAAGTCATCCCTGAGCAACAGTCCCTCACCAGACACTACATCTGCTGGTGCCTCGATCCTGGACACCCCACTCTCCAGAACCAAGCAATAAATTTCTGTTCCTTATCAGCCATCCACTCTGCGGTATTTTGTCACAGCAGCCTGAATGGACAAAGACAGCAACATTACATCATTAATCACTATTTCTCAATGGGCCAGAACACCTCAATGAAATAAAATAAAGTAGTGAGAATTCCCCAGAGGATGGAAAGGCGGTCTAACAAGGACCAGAGCACGGATCCTTGTTTGCAGGAACAGGGCCCGGTTGTGGCACAGACCTGCAGTAAAGGAGCAGCTGGGGCAGCGGGTAACTGGAGCTGGACAGCATCGTGACACGCATGAGATTCACCCTCCATCTCTACAACAACCGTGACAACACCCATCAAATGGGCTGTTAAGACAGTTAATAGTGCTTGCTGTTTAACGATTTTTAGCTCAGTGACAATTAGACAAGAACTGGCCCTACACCCTGTAAAACAAAATACAGTAAAACTAGCCCCAAGAATACCATACTGCCACCGATTTTCTTGGGAAAATGCTGGATTTTCATATTTTAAGTTCTGACATGTCAATGTATAACCTCTATGTGAACTTTATTACAAAGTATATGAAACAGAAAGAAGAAGCAAATTAAGCAATTTTTCCAATTTTACTGTTTCGCATGGTAAAGTGGGCAGATTCTGTATCTTAATACCTACCCAAATATTGAATAATGCTCATCTACAACTAGCTCTGATGTGCTTTAATTTGTGGTCCTACCAAAGAATGCTTAAGACTAACCTCTGCCCCCAAGCTGCGAACTAGTATATCAGATACAGTGTTACTCATCAAGACCACACTGGGACTGGAACCAATTTTTCCAATGACCTAAATAATGGACCCACAGAAGACACAATACACATATGTCCAATTTTCTTTTGCACCATAGTTTAAATATCTATTATTTCCTAGAAATGGTCTCATAATTTAAGGTACACCAAACGCTGGCATCTTTAAAAGACCTAGAGGTAAATAATAGAAACACCAGATTAATTTTTTATTGCTGCTGTGATACACTGTCACAAAGACAATGGCTTCAAACACACAGAATCTCTTCCCTTTACATTATTGGAGGTGAGATGTCTGACCCGGCTGAAGCCAGGGTGTTGGCTTTCCTTTCTGGAGACACCTAGAGAGAATGTGTTTCCTGGTCTTCTTGCAGCTGCTAGAGGCCTCACAGCACCTTCTGTCTGCTCTGTCCTCATACCTCCTTCTGTCTCTGAGCCTCCTCCTCCCCCCACAAGCAGACCCTTGTAATTACATCATCCCCACCCAAATAATCCAGGATCCTCTTCCATCTCAAGATGCTTAGTGTAAACACATCTACAAACTTTCTTTTCCCTTATAAGGTAACTTGTTCACAGGTTCTAGGGATTAGAACAATTAGGACATGGACATCTCTTGGGGCAGTTATTCTGCCAACTACAGATACCAATAAACAGAAGTTTCTTAACAGGATATCTGTAAATAATTCTCTCTTTAAATTTACAGCCCAAATATCACATCACTTGACAAGTTTTATCAGAATAAAATCAAAGTGATGCCAAACAATATGACTTAAAAATTAGCCCTCCAAAAAAATACTGAGTATCTAATACATTTCAGAGCTGAGATCAGTGCTATAGAGAACACACAGATGTGCACACACGCTAAACACTCTGACATTTTAAGTCAAATCCTAGGAGCTGTCACATTTAAGTACTTCAACTAAATCTTATTACAAAAAAATCCTCTTGGCTATATAAATTTATATCCTTACATTTTATTTCTTTTTCATTAGAGATACAGAGGGAGAGCTTCTACCCGATGTCACTCCCTTAACTGCCCTAACAGCCTGGTCTGAACCCAGATATAAAGCTGGGTCTACCACATGTATGGCAGGGACCCAGCTCTTTGAACCATTACCACTGCCTCCCAGGGTGCACATTAGCAGGAAACTAGAATCAGAAGCAGAGCCAGGACTCAAACCTGGGCCCTCCCAATATAGGATATACGCACCCCAACTAGCATTTAAACCCCTGCAGCAAATGCCTGCCTGCTTTTTCTTTAAATATCAGGATGATTCACAAGTCCCATGTGAACTAAAAGGTGTATTAAAGAGAAACAACAAATATTTAATTTAGAGGGTTTGTCTACGACGTAGATATGCATGATTTTCTCTTGACCAGCTGGTATGGGTTGGGACCATTCAGCCCGTGGGCCATCTAAGACCTGCAAAATAATTTGGTCTGTCCCTGCCAAGGCAGCCACAGGCAGGATTAAACTCAATAAATCTATAGCAGGCTAATTTTAAGTTGATAATTTTGCATGGCCCATAAATGATGTTATAAATATCCACAAGGCCCTTGGCAGAAAAAAAGCTCACAATCCCTGTTAAATAATCAAACCAAAATTTGGAAGAAAGGGAAAACAAACTTTCACTTAACGACCAAGCCATTCTTCCTAATGACTGGCTTAGCACTTTTCAGACACCAGATTCTCAAACATTATGACTTTAAGGATGCTGGAAAGGGCCAATTTCTAGGTGGAAAAAAATCTACCAAATGCAGGTAAATCCAAAGCCATCAACAATGAAAGTGTTTCAAGACAATATGAAAGAGTTAAACACTAAAGGGGACTGCTGCACTCCTCATATTTATAGAAAACAGTCTGACTTCCCTATTCCTGTAGTACCAAGTATCATAGCTACAATGTAGCTACAATGTTGACGTTAATGTAGCTGTAGTTCCTGCCAAGGCCACAGAGAGATGTTAATTCCAACAGCATCAGTCACCCGAGCTCAGAAAGGAGAGCTTTCAAGACCCAGTGATGTTCTCTTAACACTGGGAATCTGGGCAGCACAACTAGACGTCTACGTATTGTCTTCAACTGTGGGGTTCTGGGAAAATATCAGGAGATCATGAAAATCCAGACCACAACAGATTTTAGGTTTCACTACAGATTCCGGGATTTCCTCATCCTCCTTTCTTTTTTTTTTTTTTTTTTTTAAGATTTATTTCTTGATTTTGAAGTCAGTTACACAGAGAGAAGAAGAGAGGCAAAGAGAGAGAGGTCTTCCATCCACTGATTCACTCCCCTATTGGTCGCAACGGCTGCAGCTGCACCAATCTAAAGCCAGGAACCAAGAGCTTCTTCTGGGGTCCCACACGGGTGCAGGGGAACAAGGACTTGGGCCATCTTCTACTGCTTTCCCAGGCCAAAGCAGAGAGCTGGATCAGAAGTGGAGCAGCCAGAACTCGAACCAGCACCCATATGGGATACCGGCACTGCAGGCGTGGCTTTACCCGCTATGCCACACTGTTGGCCGCCCTCATCCTCCTTTCAATCTGTCACTCAGGATCCCACCACTAGATCTAATAAGTCTAAATTCTTTACCAAAGGGCAGGGAGGAGTTCTACACAGATAAGATCAAATAAGCTTTTATACAAGATTGTCCTTGAAATAAATTCTTCCCTGTAACTAGACTTCACACAATTTCATTAGTCCATTTCAAATTTGAGTATGAAGGTGTAAAAAAATCAGATTTCTCATTTACCATGCAGAACACTTCTGAAGCATGCAGGTGTTTTATTTCATTTTCACACCTCTGATTTGGAAATGGATCCCCTTTCAAAACTGCTTTACTGACCAACATTTGCAGTTCATCTTATCCAGCCTAGGATATAACAATGTTTGTGCAAAAAAAAAAAAAATGCTCTTATAAATTTCTGTCAGAGTACTACTTACTGCACACAACAAAACCACTTAGCAGGTGATATATGGCCATTGAAAGGGAGTGTGTACTGTATCAAGCACAACAAAAAGAAACCACTTGTAGGAGACTCACTCAAGAGAACTGGAACAAAAACACAGAATGGCTGCTTAATAGTCCTGTTAAGCCCTATTCACTCCAGCAGCTTCTTCAAGGATGCACCTACCCACTACTCCTGCTGGGCCCATCTCAAAAGGTCCCATTTGTGAAACTTTGTTTCAACAACAGATTCATTGCCCAAAATCATGCTGCAATCCTATCCAGCCAACAGCGTCTTCCAGGAGACTGCCACAGAGGCAGACTTCAGGAAGCACCAATAGGAGCTGGCGTGGTGGCATAGTGGGTAAAAGCCATCACCTGCAGTGCTGGCATCCCATAGGGGACCCAGCTGCTCCACTTTCAATCCAGCTCTCTGCTATGGCCTGGGAAAGCAGAAGATGGCCCAAGTCCTTGGACCCCTGCAGCCACGTGGGAAATCCAGAAGAAGAAGCTCCTGGCTCCTGGATTCAGATCAGCACAGCTCTAGCTCTTGGGGCCATTTGGGGAGTGAACCAGTGGATGGAAGACCTCTCTCTCTCTTTTTCAAATAAATAAATAAATATTAAAAAATAAAAAAGAAAGAAAGAAAGCAAGTACCAATAGATAAACTAACCAACCCGGCCCCTTCCCTCTGCTTTCTGGTTTCTAACTTGTGTCTTCAGAATGAACCCTGGGGAAACACAGGAGCATGACATGGCAGAGCGGCCCTATCGCAGCCCCGGGTGTTGAGGATGCTAACAGCGGCAGCAGCCAGCACTCCTCAGCTAACAAGCTCAATCTACTCCCACAGGAAGCCATTCAGACTCTCAGCGTGCGCCATCCACGGTGACTCAGGAGGGGCAGCAGGAGACCAGCTGTGGCCACTGTTGTTCAAGGCAGGGAACACTCTCCTCCTGCCATAATTGCCTTTGTGGAATTGGAATTCTCATTAATTAGCAAGATGATCTCACCCCTGGAGGACTCCTTTTAACTTCCCCACCCAAATTTAAAAAAAAAAAAAAAAACAGCATTTAAGAACAATGTTTCTGTACTCCCAGCAAAAGTGCGGTCATCCCAAGATCACACACATACACACACAAGTGCATATTTGGAGGATCACTGATTGACACATTGTATTTTGCTTTGACTTTGGCAAAGAGCTTTATCACAGTGACTCAGGCTAAGGAATCGGAAACTGTGGTTTCTCATTATTTGTCAGGCAACCAAGATACACACCTCCCTCCCACACACCTCAAACCCCATTCTCATGCAGATGCCAGAACTAAACAACCACCCAATATACAAGTTACAACCCAAGGTAGCTATTTATGACAGATTAGTGTGTGTGGCCCTTCTCGCTCCAGGTACAGCGCTGAGGCATGCAGCAGGGGCACTCAATGTTCTATTTGTCACCAGTCCTGTTCTTCCATTCAACGAGGAAGAAAAGCTCTTGAGTCTATTAAGATTTTGAAAGCTCTAAAAATTCTTTTTTTCTTTTTAATTTATTTGACAGGTAGAGTTATAGACAGTGAGAGAGTGAGAGAGAGAAAAAGACAGAGAGAAAGGTCTTCCTTCCATTGGGTCACTCCCCAAATAGCCGCTACAGCCGGTGTAGCCAGGAGCCAGGTGCTTCTCCTGGTCTCCCATGCGGGTGCAGGGCCAAAGCACTTAGGCCATCCTCCACTGCCTTCCCCGGCCACAGCAGAGAGCTGGACTGGAAGAGGAGCAACTGGGACTAGAACAGGCCCATATGTGATGCCGACACCGCAGGCGGAGGATTAACCCGAGCCACGGTGCTGGTCCAAAAAAGCTCTACAAATTCTTTACTTCAAGGGCAGGTACTGGGGGTCAGCATTGTGCCACAGCAGGTAAAGCAGCCACCTGCAGCACCGCCATCCACTTCTAAGTTCCAGCTGCTTCATTTCTGATCCAGCTCCCTGCTAATGACCTAGAAAAGCAAAGGAGGATGGCCCAAGTCCTTGGGCCCCTACATCCCCATGGGAGACCTGGAAGAAGCTCCTGGCTTCGGGGAGTGAACCAGCAGATGGAAGATCTCCCTCTCTCTCTCTCTCTCTCTCTCTCTCTCTCTCTGTCTCTCTCTCTCTCTCTCTCTTTGTCTCTCTCTCTGAGTCTCTGTAACTCTTTCACATAAATAAATAAATCATTTTTTAAAATTTCTTCATTTCTCCTTTGTTCCAGAAGGCTGCATTTCGAAGACTTTATAGAAATAGGGCCTTTTAAAAGATAATGCATGGGCTTGCACTGCGGTGTAGTAGGTAAAGCAGCCGCCTGCAGTGCCAGTGTCCCATATGGGCGCTGGTTCAAGTCCCGGCTGCTCTACTTCCGCCCCAGCTCTCTGCTATGGCCTGGGAAAGCAGTGGAAGACGGCCCGGGTCCTTGGGCTCCTGTAGCCACGTGGGAAGACCCAGAAGAGATTCCTGGCTCCTGGCTTCGGAATGGCGCAGCTCCAGCCCTTGCGGCCAACTGGGGCATGAACCAGCAGACAAAAAACCTCTCTCTCTGCCTCTCCTCTCTCTGTGTAGCTCTGACTTTCAAATAAATCAATAAATCTTTGAAGAAAAAAAAAAAGGAAAAGATAGGGCCAGCGCCGTGGCTCACTTGGTTAATCCTCCACCTGAGGCGCTGGCATCTCATATGCCACCAGGTTCTAGTCCTGGTTGCTCCTCTTCCAGTCCAGCTCTCTGTTTTGGCCTGGGAGGGCAGTGGAGGATGGCCCAAGTGCTTGGGCTCTTGCACCCGCATGGGAGACCAGGAGGAAGCACCTGGCTCCTGGCTTCGGATGGGCGCAGCGCCGGCTGTGGCGACCGTTTGGAGAGTGAACCAACAGAAGGAAGACCTTTCTCTCTGTCTCTTTCTCTCTCACTGTCTATAACTCTACCTGCCAATTAAAAAAATTATTAAAAAAAAAAAAAAGATAATGCAGGGCCTGGTGCTGTGGCACAGTGGGTTAAAGCCCCAGACTGAAGCTCTGGCATCCAGTATAGACACCAGTTCTAGTCCCAGCTGCTCCTCTTACGATACAGCTCTCTGCTCTGGCCTGGGAAAGCAGTAGAAAATGGCCCAAGTCCTTGGGCCCCTGCACCCATATGGGAGACCTGGAAGAATCTCCTGGCTCCTGCTTTTGGATCAGCTCAGCTCCAGCCACTCCAGCCATCTTGGGAGTGAACCAGCGGATAGAAGACCTTTCTCTCTCTTGCTGTGTCTCTATCTCTCTCTGTAACTCTGTCATTCAAATAAATAAAAATAAATATTTCTTTTAAAAAAAGATAATGCAAACATATGCACATCCCTTAAGCATAGGAGTAATTCATTGCTAACCCACTTGACCATTCTGTCCTAAGAAAGCAGCTGATCTGATGTGCTAAAACCACAGAGGGGTTCATGGGAGAACACATGTGAAAGTCAGTGACACTTGCTCATATATGCCATGAGCTATCCCTGACAATCCCTGATGGGTTTGCAAATCATACCTGAAGGTCATTTTTCACAATCATATGCCTCTATAATATCACATAAGACTGTCTCTGCTTTTAGGGATAACGAATTGTCCACTGTCATCAACAGAGACTTAAGGTACCTCTTCTCAGGCAAGAACAATTTATCATCCTCAAAAGGGATAAAGAAAAAATAAAAAAGACGTTATGCAAGATTAGATTCTTGGCCGGCGCCACAGCTCAATAGGCTAATCCTCCGCCTAGCGGCGCCAGCACACCAGGTTCTAGTCCTGCTTGGGCCCTGTACCCCATGGGAGACCAGAAGAAGCACCTGGCTCCTGGCTTCAGATCAGCGCGATGCACCAGCCATTGAAGGGTGAACCAATGAAAAAGGAAGACCTTTCTCTCTGTCTCTCTCTCTCTCTCTCTCTCTCACTGACCACTCTGCCTGTCAAAAATAAATAAATAAAAAAATAAAAGATTAGATTCTTAACAGTCTATGCATCCAAAGCCAAAACAGGTTATCAAGCTGCTCACGCCACTGTCAGTATGAAACATGAATCAATAATGCAATTAATAGGCCGGCGCTGTGACTCACTTGGCTAATCCTCTGCCTGCAGCACCAGCACCCTGGGTTCTAGTCCCAGTTGGGATGCTGGATTCTGTCCCGGTAGCTCCTCTTCCAGTCCAGCTCTCTGCTGTGGCCCAGGAGTGCAGTGGAGGATGGCCCAAGTGCTTGGGCCCTGCACCTGCATGGCAGACCAGGAGGAAGCACCTGACTCCTGGCTTTGGATCAGCACAGCGCGCTGGCCATAGCAGTCATTTGTGGAGTGAACCAACGGAAGGAAGACCTTTCTCTCTGTCTCTCTCTCTCTCACTGTCTAACTCTGCCTGTCAAAAAATAATAATAATGCAATTAATAATGCTGGATCTGGTGTTATGGCACAGTGAGTAAAGCTGCCACCTGCAACACTAGCATCCCATATGGGTGCAGGTCTTTGTCCCGGCTGCTCCACTTCCGAGCCAGCTCCCTGCTAATGCGCCTGGAAAAGCAAAAGAAGATGCCCCAAGAATTTAGTTCCCTGCACCCATGCGGGAGTCTTGGATGAAGCTTTTGGCTCCTGGATTCAGTCTGGACTAGCTTTGGCTATAGAAATTGTTTGGAGAGTAAACTAGTGGATAGAAGATTCCCTCTCTCTCTCTCTCGCTCTCGCTCTTGCTCTCTCTAACTCCGCCTTTCAAATAAATCTTAAAAAAAAAAAAAAAAAAAAGGAAGAAAAGAACAATGTTACTACATCCCCCTGGTTTGGGTGTTACTAAGGAAACAGCCAAGGCTCCCAG
This sequence comes from Sylvilagus floridanus, assembly GCA_949820135.1. Lineage (NCBI taxonomy): Eukaryota > Metazoa > Chordata > Mammalia > Lagomorpha > Leporidae > Sylvilagus > Sylvilagus floridanus. The sequence continues at coordinate 15,647,276 of OX463240.1, read as the reverse complement.
CTAATAACACTGTTAAAACTCAAATCTTCCAGTGTAGTCTCATGGCATTTTCACTAGAAAATGCATGAATGTCCAACAGCATATCTGATATCATAGTGACTATTTTCTCCCTTCCATGACCAAAAGCATCCCACCACACAGAGATCATCTAAAAAATATGTTAGTAATTGTATCCAATTGTGGCCTTTCAGAATAGACTTTCTGCAGATGAACCTCTCCTTCAAACCACTATATATGCTTCTTTTTTATGTTATTTTTCCTTTTTTTATCTTCTTTGTTCAGTTTGGTTTTTTAAAGATTTATTTATTTATTTGAGAGGCAGAGTTACAGACAGAGGGAGGGAGACACAGAGAGAGAGGTCTTCCATCTGCTGGTTCACTCCCCAAATGGCCACAACAGTTGGAGCTGGGCTGATTTGAAGCCAGGCGTCAGGATGTTCCTTGAGGTCTCACACGTGGATGCAGGGGCCCAAGCACTTGAGCCATCTTCCACTGCTTTCCCAGGCCATTAACAGAAGAGCTGATCGGAAGTGGAGCAGAGCAGGACTCGAACTGGCACCCATGTAGGATGCCGGTACCACATATGGAGGCTTAGCCTACTATGTCACAATGCCTGGCCCCTGTGTATGCTTCTTACAGGATGAAAGATTTTATGTAACATCACAAATAAGCTCATCATACAAAAGATCTTATATAGAAGTAAATAGTTTCATATGGTTCTCATTATAGTGATGCAATTAATGCACTAATTAACTCAAAGCACAGCACAGCATCTATTAAAAGAATGCTTAACTTGCTTCTCTAAAAATCTTAACACTATACTCAAAAGAGAAAAATAGCCTGTGGATTGTAAGCACCGTTCTTTTGTCATCGTTCTTTGCCAGTAGTCATAAACACAACTAGAATTGCATCAGAGAGCACACGGCAAGAACCCAGTTAGCCTTCATGACTCACTGTACTAAATGAAACGAAAAATACTGAGACAAATATCTGTATGAATTGTTTAACAATTTCCACCTAAACCTAAGTCACATTCAAGCACTGCTACCTTTGCTCTCCTTACAGGAACTTTCTGAAAGTAGAATCTGGGATCAACAAGGTAACTTTCTGGTAGAATCTGGAAGAAATTGGCTGAAGGTTGTTGCCCAGGTATCCAGGAACTTCTCCTTTGCAAAAATATCATTGAGATGAAAAGATCAGATTTGCCTTTATATTCACTTACAATTTATCAAGCAATATTGAAGCAGATTTTACATATTAACAACATATTCCATCAAGGCCAACGGTTTTAAAACTGGAGGTCAAGAGCAGTCTCCTTAATATACTGCATACCGACAGCATCTTTTCAAAACCACTTCTTAAGGTTTAATAATGCACTCCATTCAGGAACAACATAAGTTGTCCTTTTATCTTTGAAACAAGGAAATTAATTTCTGTCCCAAAGAACTGCTCTTTCAAACAGTGAGATCTACAGTTCAGAGCTTTTAACAGGATAATCTGTTGTTCTTTTACTTTCTAGAAAATAAAACATATTGCCTCTCAGATATCCAAAAACATGAACTGATGATGACATTGATAACCAGGTTAGAAACATAATCAAAGGGAGGAACGCTCTGACTGCGCGCTAGGTTCTCACGTGAGACAGTTTTCTCCTTTCACCGAGACCCAACCTGGTCCAGCTGGCTGGTGTAAGAACTTAAAGACAGAGATCAAGCTGCCTATTCTGCTCCTTCCAGATCTGTGCTGTAGAAAGGAACTCGGCATTCCACAGGGAAGCTTGGAGGCTATTTGGCCTGAGCCCATACGAGAGTGGCTAACACTCTCTGAGTAGAAAACCAGCAATGCAATTGGCTGAGATGCACGTGTAGGTGAGAAGAAAGGGCCTCAGGACTCAGCAAACATCAAATCCCAGGGTTTCTGTTTTGTTTTGTTTTGTTTTGTTTTGTTTTGTTTTGTAAAAGCTCTTATCCATAGTGCCTAAGGCTGTTCCCAGGGTATCTACTTTTCACACCTCTGGCAAACTGGATCTGTCCATCTTATTTATCACTGACATCAGTCTCAAGAAGTGTGTCCGAAATACCTTCATCGCCAAGAGCCTTATCTCAGCAGCAATTTTAACAGTTTTCCCTTAGCAAAGCTTTTTTGGACTTATCAGTAGAAAAAGTGAGCACTGCCTGCACACACACCCAGGAGAAAACAATTAAAAAGCAAGCACCGAAGGGGCAGGGGTTCTTGTTTCTTCTTTATGTGAGAATCGCCAGCTCTTAGCATACAGCACAGCCCATTGGCACACACACACAGCAAATACTAGCTAGACTATTATTCATACTCTGTCCAGAGGTTGCTGAAACACAAACATCTCTATGACATCACACATCCTAGACCTAACAGGCTGAGCGGCCCTCGTAACTATAACTGGTACTGGGACATTAAACCAGTGTCCAAATTCCTGCCCAAATGAGCCTTTTGAGGACTTTTAGACACGGATTTTTTTTTTCAACAACCAACCTATTACATCAGCTTCAACTAAGAGTAACCCATTTTGTCTAATTAACTTTTCATAAAACATCAAATATCATAAGATGAAAGAGGTATTTTTTTAAATTCAATACATTAACTATGTCTTTAAAGGGGATATGAAAATGGGAAGAAACTCTTCAAGAATGGCCTGGCAGAGACTCAGTTATTAGATAATTGAGAAACTTCAAGGGCAGGCATTTGGCTTAGTGGTTAAGTCACATGTTAGCATAGCCAGCATCCCACACTGGAGTGCCTGGGTTTGACTTCCAGCTTCAAGACAATGCAGTGACGCCCTGAGCAGCAGTGGTAATGGCTCAAGTAAGTGAGCCCCTGCCTCCTATGTGGGAGACCTGGACAGAGTGCCCAGCTACGGGGTTTGTCATCTCACCCCACCCTGAAGGTATCTGGGAGTAAGCCAACAGATGAGCATGCACTTCCTCTCTCTCACTTTTTGCCTTTTTCTCAAATTTCTTTAAAAAAAAAAAACTTGAAATATGACATAAGACCTGAAAGCAATTTCTTTGAGTTTTGATTTCAAAAGGGCAGAGAAGCACGAAATATGAATTCTTCCATCTGCATCCTCTATTCCTCTCTGCTTTGAAAAGACCCAAGACAACAACAGGAGCTCTAAGGAGCGCTGGTAATTGCTCATATAAGGGTATGATCTTTCAAAGATTTATCCATCCTGTCAGTTCTGCAGAGAAAAAAATCTACACCTCCTCAATAGAAAAGATCATAATTTTCATACATGGATCATCGCTTTGATCAACACTTTAGTAAACCACTGTTGATAATCCATAGAATTCCGCATTCTCTTTTTCCAAGTCAACAAACGTTGGTTCACATTAGACTAGCAGCACAGTTCCTGGGAAAGTACAGTCTCACCTGTTGTCTCAGTATTTAAACAAATTATTTAAAAACAATCATCTCATCCTTCCCCAGTGGGTGTACGGTTTGAGTTGACTGCAGGTGCGATGCATTTGGGCCACATACTTTCCTTGATCTTGCTCAAAATAAAACCTCTACACCTATGAAATAGCTGCCACAGAAAATAGGCTCATAGATCTGTGCCTTTGGATGGTCATAAGAAGAATTGCAGGGTGATTGCCTCATCTATGAGTAATGTTAGCTCTGGTTTTACAGAGGACATTGCTGTGAACAAAGTTTTTAACCAGGAAAGTTGAAGAGTTCATAAGAGATTTCTAATTTTGTTCCCTAAGAATTTTTTAAAAATGGATGGGGACCAGCGCCGTGGCTCACTTGGCTAATCCTCTGCCTGCGGCACCGGTACTCCGGGTTCTAGTCCTAGTTGGGGCGCCAGGTTCTGGTCCCAGTTGCTCCTCTTCCAGGCCAGCTCTCTGCTGTGGCCCAGGAGTGCAGTGGAGGATGGCCCAAGTGCTTGGGCCCTGCACCCGCATGGGAGACCAGGAGGAAGCACCTGGCTCCTGGCTTCGGATCAGAGTAGCTCCGGCCATGGCGGCCATTTGGAGGGTAAACCAATGGAAGGAAGACCTTTCTCTCTGTCTCTCTCTCTCTCACTGTCTAACTCTATCTATTAAAAATAAATAAATATTAAAAAAATTTAAAAATGGATGTGCACCTCAAGCAAACGAAAGAACGGTGTGGAAAGAGCCACTTAAAGGGGAGCAGCAGTCTGCTGGGAGCTTGGTTTTTGTTTCTTTAAAGTTTTTTTTTTTTGAGGGGTAGAGTTAGAGAGAGAGAGGAGAGACAGGAAAAAAAAAGGTTTTCCGTCCACTGGTTCACTCCCCAAATGGCTGCAAAGGCCAGAGCTGGGCCTTTCTGAAGCAAGAAGCCAGGAGCTTCTTCCTGGTCTTCCACGTGGATGCAGGTGCCCAAGCACTTGGGCCATCCTCCACTGCTTCCCTCGGCCATCAGCAGAAAGCTGGATTGGAAGAGGAGCAGCCATGTGGGATGCTGGCACCTCTGGCAGAGGCTTAGCCTACTACTTCACAGCGCCTGCCCGGGAAGCTTGTTATACACACACATTCTCGGACCCACCTCCTAGAGCTCCCGAATCAGAACTTCTGTGAATGAGGCCCAGGAAGCTGCGTTACAACACAGGTGATTCTCAAACTCATACAGGTGTGTGACTGACAAGCGCCATGCCTATGTATTCCTAAAGCCAGTTCAGAGAAAGGTCTTTAAACTTGTTACTTCAGAGTTCTACTCAATTTGAGCCAGGAACAGACACCCAGTGTGAGAACACCCCGTTCCTAGATTGGGTGTATCTCAATGTGGGAACCTGCTGAAAAGCTGGGAAGAAAGTGGAGTTTATGTAGCAAGTGAAATGATGAAACAATTCCCCTAAAGGAGGCTGCCAGCTCCCCAGACAGCCCACCTGCTCCAAACCCGGAGCCCAAGGGAGAGGGGAGGAGGGACGTGCTGTCACTTGCACATTGTACCATCAAATCAAAGAGGCCAGTTCAGACAAAAGAGCATGTGGTGGGAACAAAGAACCTCCTCGTTAGTCTCTTCTTCCAGCAGTGCCCAGACCCACAGGGCAGAGATTTTCACTTTCTCCCACTCGATACAGGGTGAGAGAATGGAACTCCTCTTCCCTTCCATGCACTTCTGGAAGCACCAGTGTGGTTCCATCCCGCGGAAATCGTTTGCCAATCACTCAAGAAGAACGTACAGACAACCAAAGGGTGTGGCTGCCCTCAGCCTGAGCTTCCACACCTATAAAATGTCAGTTCAAACAGACAACAATATGGTGTTATTTTCTATAAATAATAAGCACACTCTGGCATCTCAGTTGAGCTGTGAATGCCTGGAATGTGCCTGCCAGACCCAGGAGGAACTGGGGCAGCTGAGGAAATATGAGCCAGCTAAGGAATCCGATTTGGAGGAAAGTCAAGGCACCTAAAATTGGTTCCACTGGTTTTATATTCTTGGCAAGACTTGACCAGACCAACAACTGCATCAGTTCCCACCCTGGATATCTTTTATTCCTTACCTCTCTTAATAATTATCACTGTTTCTAATTCATGATAATTGGGATGGAAACTTAACAGCAGGTAATTAGACCAATTGCACAATTTGCTACTGAATTGCAATGGCAGAGATTCCTATAAGAATGGACTTTAGACAGGGGAACTGTTGCCTGGGTATGGTTTTCAACAGGTTCCTCCCCACGGCACACCCACTCCTCAGGCTCCAGCGCACCTTCCTGAGATGGGAGAAGGCATAGAGCTCCTACCACTGACCCTTTGAGGACTGTCACCCATTATGACTGGAGAAGCACAGCACCTGTGCTCCAGACCCTCTCCCTCCCAACCCAAAATGTTACCAAAGCCAACCCTCTGCCTTCCTCCAGTCCAAGACACTCAGGGGCTTTCCCCCATACATAGATGGCGCAGCAACCCGGGTCATCCAAAACCAGTGACCGCATTCCAGGTCATCATTCTGAGTCATCTAGAGCACTCTCACAGTCACTAGGGACAAGAAAAGCTAATGCAGCAGCCATCCACAGACACTCTCATTTCAAAAATGGATACACATCTGAATTCCGGTTAGCAACAACACTTTCTCCTGCCATACAGATAATATGGACAGCTTTTAGTTCCCCCACTTGGCTACGAGTCAAAGCTGAGCCACACTTTCTATTCAAATTGGATGATCCATACAACGAGAAACTCTGTTGTGCCTTCTGTGCAAAAGCATGGGTAATGAGCTCAGGTCTTCGCTGGAGACTCACTGATACAAAGCCTGGTCAATGAAGCACACACAGAGTTCCTGCTGCCCCTGCCCCTGGCCCTGGTCACATCACTTTGCTCTCAACACACAATGTCCAAGCCCTACCAGTGCTGGCTCTGTCCCAGGAGGAATCCACTGTGACCTGCATATGACTGAAGTGCCAGCAGAGCCAGCAGGCACAGGCCAGTGCACCAAGCCCTTTCCCAGCCAACAAAGCCCCTGAGGGGCCCCCACATGGATCTTCTGCCAGAGCACCCTACCCTTGGGCAGAGCTGTCCAACCAGCTTCTTGCAATGATGAAAATGTCCCAATCCACTCTGCCTAATGCAGAAACCGACAGCCACCTGTGGCTGGGCGCCTGAAACATGGCTATTGTGACTGAATGATTTAATTTTAAATTTATAAACTTTTCAGATCTATTTAGAATAAAAACTTACATAAATTAGAGTAGCCCATGGCTATTGGCTCCTATACTGGACATCACAGCTCTATGGAGGAAGTGTGGGAAGTAGATGCCCCAAACCTCTCTAAGGTCTTCCAACTAATTCAACATAACAAGCATCATTCCGGCAGCAGTGCCATTGAGAACTCAGTCCCTGGAGCCAGCCTGGCTGTGACTCCAACCCTAGAGTGCATGCACCGCCTGTGTCCCCTCTCAGTTTCTTCAGCTAAACAGTGAGTGACAGTGTCCACCTGAACAGTCACAGGATGAGCAATGATATAACCAAAGCACCTGCTACACTGTGCCTGGTCCATACACAATCAGCTGCTCATCCTTTGCAAAAGAGGAATGACAGAGACAATTTCTTTGACACATCTTATGCTCCTCAATGAAATATGAATGGAAATTTAATTGTGAAATCATAGAAACTGAGCCGCTCTTAGGTGGGCTCCTTCATGCTGCTGCTTCTGCCAAAATCCAGGTGACAAAAACAGCAATCTCTACACTCCATACGCTTTTCCTTTCAGGAATGATCACTTGCATAGCTGCTGAAGGAATCAAAGGGTTTGTCTTCATTCCAATCTCGAAGTACCACCATGGTCACCTCTGCAAGGCCTGAAATCTACAAGACAGGCAGCATCTGTAGGAGCCGTGTTGTCTACACTGGAGAAATGGGCCACTGAGCAGTTCTGACTCCTCAGATACATTAAATTCAAACTTTCATCACTAAGGGATCAAAGTCATTCACAACCAGTTATCTACAAATACAAGAGAGCTGAAGATACTGCGTTACCCAGCTTCGATTCTCTAAGACAGGCATAGTCACACAATGTGCATAAAATGCTTGATTTATGGGCTGGCGCTATGATAGGTTAAGCCTCCGCCTGTGGTGCTGGCATTCTATATGGGCACTGGTTCCAGTCTCGGCTGCTCCACTTCCAACCCAGCTCCCTGCTAATGGCCTGAAGTCAGTGGAGGATGGCCCAAGTCCTTGGGCCTCTGCACCCACATGGGAGACTCAGAAGAATCTCCTGGCTCCTGGCTTCAGATCAGCCCAGCTCCAGCCATTGCAGCCACTTGGGAAGTGAACCAGAAGATGGAAGACCTCTCTCTCTATTTCTCCCTCTGTCTGTAACTCTGCCTCTCAAATAAATAAATAAATAAATAAAACTTTTTAAAAAGGTGTTAATTTACTTGGAATGCTACAGGACATACAGCTTTTAAAGTGTTTCCTTAGCTCATTTCTCACTAGACCTTTTTTTATTGGTTTATTTATTATGTGAAAGGCAGAAAGAGAGCGAGATAGAATCTTCCATCTGCTAGTCACTTACCAAATTCCTACAACAGTCAGTGCTGGGCCAGAACAAAGCCAGGAGCCTGGAACTCTGAACTCCTGGAGACAACAGCTGCTGCCACCCAGTGTGAGCATGAGCAGGAAGCTGGATAGGGAGCGGAGCCTCAAACTTGGGATGCAGGCATCCCAAGCAGCAACTTACCCGCTGCATCAAGTGTCTGCCCCCTCACTAGCACTTCTGACTCATCCACTCCGATGTCACCAGCAGATTTTCCCCAGGGACGATGACACACCCGCGCTGAGGCAGCACACACACCCGGCTAAGGGTAGCCATTTGAAACCAGGGCCTTGGCTTTGTTGTTTAAAATCTGCATCATTCTAATGAGTCCGATTATACCCACTACCCTTCAAGCAAGGGAACCGGTGACTCACGGCAAATCACCCAAAAGAGCTCTACGGAGATGAAATATGACCTACGGCCCAAACGTCACCAGCTATTTTATTTCTAAACGACTTACTTTTTGGTTTGCAAGTAGGTTGCACTGACTCAGCCTCATCATGTTGTAGACTGCCTGAGCCGTTCGAGACACAGGTAAGAAACCTAGAGTTGAGTGTTACTGTGCAGTTGGCATCCTTTTCTTCTCACTTGACCCCGGCCGGCTACTGCTTGGAAAGGCAGAAAGCAGTCCTTGTACTTGCATGGAAGCATTCTGGCTTGTGTGTGTGTCTCTCCACCACTCTGGCGTACTGCCTCAATTATACGCTTACACAAATGGAAGAGATTCTATTCTCTTTACTCTGGGCTCCGAAACAAGTACAGAATTTCTAACAATTTTATCAATTAAATTATCGAGCAGTAGTTTGTAATTTGGACTACAACGGGATGAAAAATCTAAAGCTAATTTGAGCTGCAATAATAGCTCCTATTTACATTACAGACGAGCACGGAGGAAAACTCCAACTAATCCGTATACATTGTTCCTGGGACTGATTTCACAAACAAACCAATTATTCAAGCAGTGACAATATCTTCAGTCAAATGCAAATTAACTTGCTTCCCTCATAAAAGATTTTCTTCTCCACTATGAACTTTTCTGTCTGGAACCTTCACCTCGATTTCTCCTGAGTATGTCCGTGTCTCTCCTCAATCCCATGCAGTGAGACACACCAAGGGTCCCGCTGGTAACCTCACTGAGCAGGATAAAGCAGTACAACATAATGGAACTTGGAACCAGGAAGCAAATTCCTGGCAAAGAAACAAGCTGGCCATGCCCAGGGGTCCTCACACAGCACGCAGGTCATCGCAAGGATTAACCTGCAGTGTACATTAAGAGAGTACTGTGGGGGCTGGAGTTGCGGCACGGCAGGTAAAGCTGCTGCCTGCAATGCTGGCATCCCGTATGTCCATCAGTTTGAGTCCTGGCTGCTCCATTTCTAATCCAGCTCCCTGCTATATGGCCTGGGAAAAGCAGTGGAAGAGGGCCGGAAGGCTTGGGTTCCTTGCCAAAAAAAAAGTCAACAATGCTTTAAAATGTTCACAAGGGGCCAGGGTGTGGCATGGTGGGTAAAAACGCCATATGCAGCGTGAATATCTTGGATGGGCACCAGTTCCAGTCCTGACTCCCTGCTAATGCTCCTGGGAAAGCAGGAGAAGATGGCCCAAGTCCTTGGGCCCCTGCAACCACGTGGGAGACCTGGATGAAACTTCTGGCTCCTGGCTTCAGCCTGGCCCAGCCTTGACCATTACGGCCATTTTGAGAGTGAATCAGTAGATGGAAGATCTCTCTCTCTCTCTTTTTCTCTCTCTCCCCCCTCCGCCCCTCCCTGTAGCTCTTTCAAATAAATACATCTTTAAAACAGAGAGAGGGAGAGGGAGAGGGAGAGGGAGAGGGAGAAGGGAGAGGGAGAGAGAGAGGGAGAGAGAGAGAACTTTGTCTACCACACTAAGTATTCAGCAGTCATGAATTCCCACCCAGGAAGTAGTGGTTCACCATAAGGTCAAGTCAACATCTACAGCATCTTCAAAATATTCAGACTGGGGGGCCAGCATTGTGTTGTAGTGGGTTATGCCACCACTTGCAGGACAGGCATCCCATATGGGTGCTAGTTTGAGTCCTGGCTGCTCTACTTGCAATGCAGCTCCCTGCTAACACACCTTGGAAAGCAGCAGAGAATGGCCCAAGTATTTGGGCCCCTGAACCCACATGGGAAACCAGAAGAAGCTCCTGGCTCCTGGCCTCAGACCAGTGCAGCTCTGGCCGTTGTTGACATTTGGAGAGTGAACCAGCTGATGGAAGATCTCTGTCCATCTCTCTGTAACTCTGCCTTTCAAATAAATAAATCCCCCAAAAAACTTTTTTCAAACTTAAGCAGTATAAGATGTCTCAAATGTTTGGGCCCAGCACCCATGTGGAAGGCCCAGAGGCAGCTCCTGCGTCCTGGATTTGGCCCAGCCCAGCTCCAGCTTTTGTGGCCATTTGAGGAATGAACCTGAGATGGAAGATATCTCTTTCTCTCCCCCTCCATTTCTCTCTCTCTGTAACTCTGCCTTTCAAATAAACAAATAAATCATTTTTTTAAAAAAAAGCTCCCCTTCGTTTTCTCAAAGGTCAAATGGGAATAATAATAGAACCAACCTCATATGACTGCTGGGGAACTGAGATGTGCAGCCCATGCTACGGTGTTGAGTACACACTAAGAACTCACAGACAAATCTAACTGTGTCACTTCAACACACACACACACACACACACTCACATACACACAAACACACAACCATCAGAATAAAATCCAAGGGGCCAGCATTATGGCACAGAGGTTTAAGTCACTGCTGCAATGCCAGCATTCCATACGGTTGCCAGTTCACGTTCCAGCTGCTCCATTTCTGATCCAGCTACTTGATAATGCACCTGGGAAAGCAGCAGAGGAAGGCCCTAGTGCTTGGGTCCCTGATCTCATGTGGGAGACTTGGATGAAGCTCTTGGTGTCTCAGCATGGTCTAGCCCTGGCCATTGTGGCCATTTGGGGAGTAAGCCAGCAAGTGGAAAATCAATCTCTCCCTCTCTCTCTCTCTCTCTCCCTCTCTCTCTCTCTCTCTCTCTCTCTCTTCCCCTCTCTATTCTCTCTCTGCTTCTCCCTCTCTTGTTGTAACCCTGCCTTCCAAATAAATAAACCTTTAAGTACTAAATAAATAAATCCTAGCTGTGGACATAGATGACAACCACTCCACCCCTCCCCAAGCTCTCCTCCACCGCACCCACAGTACTCCAGCAAGATGGTGTGCTGCCAATCTGCTACCACCGAGAGCTTTGCTGAGTTGGCTTTGTTGTTGAAGCCAGGCCACTCCCTCACTGGGGCACCCAAAGCTACTCACAATTCTCTTATGGGAAGCAGCCCAGGTACCACCCTTTTAGGAGAAGTGTTCCCTTGCTATCTGCTCCCCGCCGTCCCCACCCCGGGAACTTCTCTGTTCGTTCTCAGTGCATAATACCATTTTTAAGGACGTTCATTTTGCTTTCAGGCGCTGCACACATATCAGTAGATTAGGGGGCCAATGCTGTGGCGTAGTGTGTAAAGCTGCCATCTGCAGCACCGGCATCCCATACGGGTGCCAGCTCAAGTCCAAGACGCTCCACTTCTGATCCAGCTCCCTGCTAATGTGCCTGGGAAAGCAGTGAAGGATGGCTCCCAAGTCTTTGGGTCCCTGCACTCATGTGGGAGACCCAGAGGAAGCCCCTGGCTTCGGACTGGCTCAGCTCTGGTCACTGCAGCCATTTGAACAGTGAACCAGAGATGGAAGATCTCTCTCTCTCTCTCTCTCTCTGTCTCTGTCTCTCAATCTCTCTCTAACTCTGACTTATAAATAAATAAATAAATAAATAAATAAATAAAATCTTTTACAAAAACAGAAACCTACTGAATCCTATCTCTCACACTCAAACAGTACAAAAAACTGTGCACCTTACTCACCGTCTAGACTCTGGACTCAGCGTCCCATTCTATGATTCTTCCATCTCAGGTGATCTGTTTCATAAAGCTATTGGCATTTATTTTGTGCATAAAATGCCAAAAATTCACAAGTAAAGCAAACACCTAACAGCTCCCTTCAACTGTAAGTCACCAATGCACCAGATGAAGAAAGGTTGCACGCATTTTAATTAAAAACATTTTCTCACAAATATTCTAGGTATTCACAATGTTCACTAATGTGAGTTCCAGGATCTTTTTGAGTAATGAGTTTCTTCTTGGCATTAGGCGACTAAAGCAGAAGTCCTGGCACACCTGCAGGCTGGTAGGGGCAAAAGTACATTCGCTGAACAGAAGCTGGAGTCCTTACTGCTGAGGTGGCCTCGTCCCAGACCCCTCACCGGATCCCACACTGGGCCTCTGGCTAAATTTGCTGACCTACCCACATTTCTCAAATGCACAGCTGCTGCTCACATGTCACATGGAGCCCTGAGATGCCCAGTGGCCAGGCACACGGGCTCCCACCCAACATTTAAAATATCCTCTCAGCGTCCACAGCACAGGTGATAACAGGTCACAGAACAATACACTGGACTCCAGAGCTGTAACTGTAAATTATATGCATTGATAGCCAATGACCACTGATTAATTTTTCAACCATCACTCCATGTGACCTTGGCTTTTATGTGACCACGTTAAAAGACTTGGGCTTCAGACACTGCAACCATGGACTAGTTCATCAGTAGGGCAACGAAACCTCTTACAGATAATGATCAGCAGTCAAACAGCCCGTGGCTTCCTAAGAACCACTGCATATACAAACCCATTAGGAGGCACAACCCTAACATGCTTTGCTGGGCACAGAGCCGCCAAACTGCCCACAGAGCTGCATCCCAGCGAGGCCACACCACTGCCCAGAAACACCCCTCCTTCATAAAAGTTTGGCTTGGCTTCTCACTTCTTTCAGAGCTTAGGAAAATCTAAAGGGACGGGTACATATGCAAAGCGGGGGTAACACACATCAAAATATTTCCCTTTTCACAATTCAGAATTCAAAAAGCTCATTTCAACTCTGACCATATTCTCACTGCAGCCCTTTTTTAAAATCATGAAATAGAATACAATCAGAACTACAGTGACCGCTCCCTTCTGTAACAACCCATATCTCCAGTTACATAGGAAATAAAAAACACATAAAGTCACACAGTCACCAGAAAATCTGACTAAGCTGTTTACCGGACCCCATTAGAAACTGGTAGGCAAGTGTCACTGCAGTACATGTACCTTAGTGTATCCTTCTCTGTTGATCCTGTAAGAAATCACTGCAAACTTGAGTGTTTTCAACGACAGCAAAGTGTTACCTACGATTCTAGAAGCTCAAAGTCTAAGATGGCTCTCACAGGGCTAAAGCCGAGGTGTTGGCAGAGCCAATCCCTCTGGAGGCTCCTGGGAAGAATCCCTTGCCTCTGCCAGCTTGCATTCTGTGCTGGGTTCCTAGCATCCACCCCCGCCCCCTTCAAAGCCGGCAATGGCGGTGGAGTCTTTGTTTGGATCCCCACCCACCCACCCCTTCCACAGTCACAGGTCCTTCAGGTTCTTTTCAGCCTCCCACTTCCCTCACACTCAACAAAAACACTGGTAGGCTGGCTCTGCGTCAGAGCCAACCTCTACCTCCCTCCCAATCCCTTCTCACAAGCTCCTGTCGTGAACTCCCATCGATTTTACTTTTACTAGATTTCACTTATGGGGGGGGGGAGCTCAACACAACAGCTGTGGTCCTGCACCAACACTGCCCATGCAGTGACCTTCACTGGGAACCTGCCTGCCTGTGAATCATTCAACAAATAACAAGCATTGGTCCAGGCCACCTGCTGAGATCTAACACCAGGCCTGATGCATAGCCATCCCAGAAAGTAGGTTTACCCCTCCAGCGGACTCCAGGTGGACCCAAGTACCTGGCCTGGCTCAGGTCCTGCAGCTGCCAGGTGAACAAAAATGGCAGTTTCGGTATCAGCAGAGTCACCTACTCACTAATGGATCAAAGCAGATGAGCAACACCAAGAATAACCCCATCACTAAACTAATAATCTCCCTGTGCGTTTACACTGTGGACCCCACCCCCTTCCAGAGTAAACATTACTGCTTTAAATAAATCACCTTCTCGGTGCCCAATTAAATAGATTTGCTTGCACAACCTGGGTGTAGCTCCACTGAAAATATTTTGGATCACAGGTATATATCAGGGCTCTTCCTTATCAGGGCCACACATGGCTAAAACATATTTACATGAGGACTTGACCAGCTGATCTGGTTGAGTTGAGTGTATTTTCTACTGTATAATTTATAATACCAAACATTTAAACGTTTTTGTGTTTCATTAAATTTTATGCAGGTTTTTTCCTCCCATCTATCTTACGGGAGTAGTAATATCTGAAAGGCCAATGAGAAACTTGTCAAATTTGTCAAGTGTGCTTTTTAACTAACTACTTCACAAGCACTTGAACTAAAGGTCTGTTGTCTGCTCCTCTACACCAAACTTCTATTGAACTTAAAGCAAACCTTATGGAAGGTCTCAATTTCCAACAACCTATTTATAGAGAGCCTCTGTAGGGGAGCACAAGGTATGGAAAGAGGGGGCTACAGCACCTTTGTATTTAAGAGAAGGCCACTCAGAGGGGCTGGCACTGTGGCCCAGTGGGTTAATCCTTCGCCTGCTGTGCTGGCATCCCATGTGGGCACCGGTTTGAGACCCGGCCGCTCCTCTTCCAATCCAGCTCTCTGCTATGGCCTGGGAAAGCAGTAGAAGAATGCCCAAGTGTTTGGGCCCCTGCATCCACATTGGGAGACCTGAAAGAAGCTCCTGGCTTCAGATCGGCACAGCTCCAGCCACTGTGCCCATTTGGGGAGTGAGCCAGCAGATGGAAGACCTTTCTCTCTGTCTCTCACTGTCACTGTCTGAAACTCAACCTCTCAAATAAATAAATAAATAAATAAATAAAAAGGAGACCACTCATGTAAACTTGGCCACCAGTTTCTCCAAAATGAGAACAAAATTTATTTAGAATGAAAAGATACTCAAAGTGACGAGGATATATGGGGGGGAGGGGTATGTGGAAATATCACAAAAAGAAATCTCGAGAAAAAATCATTAAAAATGTAAAAAATTATATTTCCTGTGTTGTTATGAGTCTCATAGCAGAACCGAATTTTGAGGGTTACTACTTTTGATCAGCAGAGATTCTTAACACTAATTATCAAGCAAGCAGAGCATAAAGCATGAAGTATTTGAAGGTTTAACAATAAAACTGCAACACTGCAAACACTGTTTATTTGTTTGAAATTTTGAATGAATGTGTCTTCTATTGAACCAATTTGGCTCTTCTAATGGTTTGAGCACTCTAGTCACATTGGCAAATTATGCTAGTGTTTCTGTTTGTCCTCTGTGACCATTCTTGTAGTTTTCAGTTAATTAGTTCTGATGTTTGGTTCTGAGGAGGCCAAAGTACTTTCAGACGAAGAATCTTCAAATTCAAGAAACTCAAGTTCAGTTAAGGGTGACTTGAGAGGCACAAAGGCCTGAGGGCCACGGACGGACTGCAAAACTAGAGCAAGGCCATCTGGCAAGATGCATCACTTCTTAACTGTTCAGGAAATAGCTCGGGTGGGCACACACACATAGAGTGTGTCAGCGTAGCTGCCAGACCAACAGTCACGAATAGGAAAAGACTATGATAGGGAACTGAGAACACGCATTTGCTCCACTCCTTACCACGTGATCAGTAACAGCCACTTCTGTGATCCTGGCAACTTAATTATCCCCGTGTAGCCTCAACGCTCAGTTCTCTCTCTACCTGGATAACAATGACACCTGCTTCATTGCATTGTGATAAAGCAGAAATAAGACAGCACATGAAAAGCGCACACCAAGGTGCTGAGCACCGAGCGCCTAATAAATGTTTTCTTTCCTTTGTTGTTGTTATTATAAAACAATAATAGGTTGGCACAGTTTCCCAAAAGGATATCATTAGTTCATAACCTAAAACATAGGACTTCTGATCCGGAAAGGCCTAAGAACAAACAAACAATGTTTTGCTTTGGGGGTTTCTTCGTTTTTCAAACACTATAGCCTAGTTGTCTTCTTAAGGATATCCTTGAGCATAATTTTCTTTCAATCAAAACAAAGTACAATAAATACATGAAATCAAAGGATTGTCTAAGAACAGATACCCAATGTCAGCTCTGCATGTCCTCCAAATTTATGATACTTTAAGAAAAGACATCACTTTAGGGTTTTACTATTAGTAATGCCTTCCTGACACATCTGCTGTGGTCATTAAGCAGCTGCTGTTGATTCTGGCTAGGACCAAGCATTAAGATTCCTGAAGCATCTCCCCTCCCCCCCCCTCCTCCTCCTCCTGACAGTCAGTCAGACAAAGACAACTTTCCAGCAGTGAAAAAATAAAAAACCAAACAATGCTTCCATCAGTAGTCAACAACTCTATACTTGAGGTCCATTTGACTGAACACCAATACTGACTTGGAATTATGATGTTTAGAATACTTCTTAGCATAATAAGACAAAACTGCTTTACATGCCACTTGTTCAGTTACTAGCTTCTAAATCTGGGTGAGATGATAAAGCTCAGTTTAAATTAAATAACTGCTTAACAAAAAACTCCTCGGGGCCGGTGCTGTGGCACACCGGGTTAACCCTCCAGCCTTCAGTGCTGTCATCCCATATGGGCGCCAGTTCAAGTCTTGGCTGCTCCACTTCCTATCCAGCTCTTTGCTATGGCCTGGGAAAGCAGTGGAAGATGGCCCAGGTCTTTGGGCTTCTGCACCTGCGTGGGGGACCTGGCAGAAGCTCCTGGCTCCTGGCTTCAGATCAGCTCAGCTCTGACCACTGCAGTCATTTGGGGAGTGAACCAGCAGAATGAAAACCCTCTCTTTCTGGCTCTACCTCTCTCTGTAACTCTTTCAAATAAATAAAATAATTATTTAAAGAAAAAAGAACTCCTTGACTAAGAGCTGTGTTAAACACTAGGTTTGATGGGATACAAAGATAATGAATTAGACCTCAAGTTTAAATGTGCTCACATTAAATTCTGTAATGTAATTTCTTGAAAAATTTTAAGATCATTACCCAACTTTAACCCAATGATAATGATACTGAAATACGTATTTTCTTTATTCCAAAGCTAAATTTCAAAGCATAAATATGCAATGCACTGAAAGGAGGCATTCCAACAGGTATGGAATACTGCAATTTTACTCCAAGGGAACTTACAAAGTAGTTGAAAAGAGAAAGCACAATTACGTGAAGAATGCAAACAACACAGGAGATAATAACAGAGAACAACAAAAGACTAGACCGGCACAGACATCTTTCTGTCCTGAGCAGTGGATGCGGTTGGGGTTCTCTGTGAAAGCTTCACCAAGTTTAAAAAAAAAAGTAGCTTTCAGGACATAAAGTCCAAGCAGAATCTTGCAGTTTTCCTAAAGAAAGTGCGCATGGGAGCATGGGACTGGAACACGTCAGACCCAAAACTGCAGTAAGAACACCTTAAGACTGGAAGGAAGATAACAGGCCCTGCAGAAGACAGAAAGAGGAGGCCAGAGAACAGGAGGCACAAGTCAGGCTGTACAGCTGGGCACCCTGGAATTTGCTTCCACACCCCTTGTTAATAATGTGCAAAGCAGCTTCAATGGCAAGAAGGTTCAAGCGAATGTGTGTGGTGGGTCCTCAGACTGCTCCCATGGGAAACCTACTGTAAGTAACAGGAGATAGGCATAATCATTAAAAAATACTTTGAGTTTTCATTTTGTTTACTTTGCAGGATGATGTTTAAAGACAAGACCGAGAAGACAAAGCCATTAGAGTTGTGTTTGAATCCTTCCTCTGCTACGTTAGTCATCACCCATGTGAGTGAATTTGTGCTAGGACCTAACCCCAGAGTATGCAAGAAAGAAGTATAGGAGCTGCCTCTCTCCAGCAGACTGTGTGCACCTAACCAGCTCCCAGGAGGGGCCAGGATTGCTGAGTTGAGCAGCAAGGGCATAAAGTACCTGCGCTGTCTATAAATCACCAAGTTAACAAGTCAATGGAATATTCGCATTATCATTAATACCAGATTCCTAAGAGTTTAATTTTCTCGGTCACCAAAATCACAAAGTAAAAGCTTCAGTGTCCTGGGATAATTCAGCCGTAGACAGGAATGTGTCAGCTTACTCTTCAGTGACCCCACGGCTGGAGAACTGAACAGCTGTTCTAGATAGAACCCACCCGCAGGAAGCAGTGACGGACAGCTTAAACCATGGTGTGAAACCCAGATCCCGCCAGGAAGCAGGAGATGCAAAAATGGATGGTGAGATAGCAAGGGGAGGGGAGGAACCTCTGAATGCTGCCTTTAAGGCAAACAAATACGAAAGTTTTTTGGTTTATTTGTTTTGTTTTTAAATCTTACTAGATCCAGCGCTATGGGGCAGCAGGCTAAGCCTCCACCTGCAGCGCCGGCATCCCACTGATCTTCAAAGTCTATTTTATACAACCTTTTTAAAGTACCCTCATATCAGTAGAGGTTATTTCACATGGTTGATTACTTGTCTTTAGCCAAATAATTTACAGTTGAGATTACTTGGTAATAAGAAAACTTTATTTGCTTTTTTTAAAAAAGATGTATTTATTTATTTGAGAGTCAGAGTTACACAAAGAGAGAAGGAGAGGCAGAGAGAGAGAGAGAGGTCTTCCCTCCGCTGGTTCATTCCCCAATTGGCCACAATGCCAGAGCTGTGCCAATCCAAAGCCAGGAGCCAGGAGCTTCTTCCAGGTCTCCTACACAGGTGCAGGGGCCCAAAAGACTTGGGCCACCTTCTACTGCTTTCCCAGGCCATAGCAAAGAGCTGGATAGGAAGTGGAGCAGCCGGGACTAGAACTGGCGCCCATGTGGGATGCTGGCACTGCAGGCAGCGGCTTTACCCACTATGCCACAGTGCCAGCCCCTATTTGCTTTTTTTTTTTTAACTTGTTTGAAAATGTTTTGGGAAATGCATGCCTTTTTTTTTAATATTTATTTATTTACTTGAAAGTCAGAGTTGCACACAGAGAGAAGGAGAGGCAAAGAGAGGAGAGAAAGGTCTTCCATCTACTGGTTCACTCACCAGTCGGACACAACAGCCAGAGCTGCGCCTATCCAAAACCAGGAACTAGGAGCTTCTTCCAGGTCTCCCACACGTGTGCAGGAGCCCAAGGACCTGGGCTGTCTTCCTCTGCTTTCCCAGGCCATAGCAGAGAGCTGGATCAGAAGTGCAGCAGCTGGAACACTGCTGGCACTGCAGGCGGCAGCTTTACCCGCCATGCCACAGCGCCAGCCCCGAGAAATGCATGCTTTCCTAAAGCTCCTTGAGAGTACTGATTTGTATTGCTTATGCTCATTCTCACCAATCCCAGAGTCAGTGTGATGCAATGGGAACACCTAGCTTGTGGTCCAAAAACTGAAGTCATACCCCCACTTCTGTATGACGGAGACAGCTCTGTTCTGTGCAGTCCAGCGGCTGTAAAGAGCAAATGAAAGCGTGTATATATGTGATGGAGCACCCGCAGGAAAGTGCAGACCACAAACACAATGTCACAACCGAAGACTCCAACTTGTCTACTCAACTCCACTTAGAAACTCAGGGGTTTTGTGTGTGTGTGTGTGTGTGTGTGTGTGTGTGGTTTTTTTCCTATTTGGAGTGTACCACAGTCAAAAAGCACAAAGAACTAGTCTATTAAATGTGAATGTAATTGGATTTTTCTGGTGGATGAATAGAAAAGGAGAGCACCCTCGAGTGACTTGGCATCCACCCCGAGCAGCACCAAGAATGGCGTTCCTGCCAGCCAGCAAGAATGCGAGGAGGGCATGCCAACGCATCTCCGGGACTCCGACGGGCAAGTCTCTCAACAGGACTGTCTCTGGAGGTAGCCATGAAAGCAACAGAGCATCCAGCCTGCCAAGTCTTGATGTGGCCTGTTTATAAATATTTTAAGTATACCAGTGCATAGCTAAGCAAGTTACTCGTTCCAAAAAGCTTTACTGAACTATGTTGGGGACAACTGGCTTGAATACAAACCCTCATCAAGTGCTCACCTAGGGGGCACCAAAAATGGAGGAAACAGCATTAAAGCTGCTAATATGGCAGTCCATGCAGGTTGCCATGGGAACACAGGGGCGGAAACGATTATAAGGGCAGAGAGAACAATTAAGCCCTAAGCACACTCCAACATCCTGGAACTTCCCGGCAGCACCCCCCTGGGAGCACCCAGGCCCCACCCACCTGAGGTTTCAAAGAGCACATGCCATCAGAAGCAGCAGCTCGGTATTCACCTTCAATCAGATGCCCAGGAAAGATTACCTTGGGTTGTACCCTTGCTAGATAGTCCCCTGCACTTTAGGGCCAGGTACCTGATGTCAACTAAGAAAACAACAACACGGTACCTTAAATTACAGGCATTTCTTCACTTGGTCACTGTGCTAACAGTCACCAGACAGTTTCAGCTCAACTGCAACCGACGCACAACAAACCCTTCATTATCCATCCACCAGCTAGCCTCGTGAACTGCTTGGCAAGGACTCCAAGCAGCATTCCTCCCTCTGCCAGTTCTAGTCAAATCAACATTAGGTCCCATGACAATGACTAAGAGCTAGTCACACACTAGCTTCAGTGCAGGGGAAAAAAAAATCATGTAAAATGTACATGCACCCTACAAATGCGCAGTTCGTAGGAGCTGGTTCCTAAATTAAACCCTGCTCCGAGAGCTTTCTTAGCTAGCATCACTCTAATAACAGGCTTACACTTTCTGCTCCATTGTGAAGAGCGACTAAAAAACGCGGGGCTCAGTGATGTGGAGCACATTCTGTGGCCACATCAGGGAAAGCCATTCTAACGCTGTCAAATGTCACTCGGCACAGCTTCCCCGTTGCACAGTGACGAGCAACAATGAGAAGGTTTGGGGAGAAAAAGAAAAAAAAAAAAAAAATAGGGCTCCTAAATCCGCAAAAGATAAGCCACCAAGGCCTCACGCTTGTTCATTTCCAATCAGGCTGCCAGGGTACAAGCTCTTACTATTTCTTTTTTTTTTTTTAATTTAAAAAATTGTTTTTTGACAGGCAGAGTGGACAATTCCCAAATAAACACAAACACCACCTCTTCTCAAAACTGCCTTGCATTTTTCTGACCACTTGTAAATGAGGAACCACTGCCTAAAACATAGACCAAAAAATTTAAAGAAATTAACCTAAAACTGTAATATTACAAAATTTATTTTTAAATGACAACCCTTGATTTAAAAGAACTAAGATACTGGAGAACATTGCATTAGAGAGAGTAATGGAATAAAACTGTCATGATGATCATTAAAGTCCCTTGAAAAGGGGCCACCAAGGTTTTATTTCCCAAATTGCAGGTCAAAAGAGATTTTTCATAAGCTGCAAAACATAAATGCAACTGATGAGATATATGGCAAAGCACCTGACAGCTCACAAACTGTTTAAAAACTTCTCGGAAAGGTAAAGCCAGCTATTCAGCTATGAATAAATAAACAAGGAACCACCACTGCCACGAAATGCTCCTCCCAAAGTTAAATCACATTGAACATTTCAATCATGTCAAAATACATATTAATAATCACTCACCAACTGCTGATGTGCTAAAGATCGCATTAAGTGCTCTGCACACAGTTCGTAACCACTCTGTCACACAGATACAATTATGCCCAAACGGAAACAAGGATACACCTAGAAAATCATCCCAAGGTCCACAGACAATCATGTGAAGATAGGGAGGGAGCCCCACCAGGACCTGCAGCCAGCAGTGAGACTCCTGGGACAAAATTCACCTGCCATCAGGTGACGGGGATCAAGGTCAAGGTCGTGGGGATGCTGCCCCACCCCAATCAACAGCACCTGCAGAAATGGTGGCTCCTTCTCTCCTCCGCCTCTCTCCTCATCTCACCTCCCTTTCTGTCCCTGTCTCCTCCCTTACGCTTTGTTTTTCCTTTCCTTTTCACCATGGGCCATCAAATGACAGCATTCATCTAAAGATGTTTGGAGGCACCCAAATATATCCTGGATGGGACACAGGACATGGAGGGGAAATACCAAAGCTGAACAGGGGCCCCAAGACCACTTGGTTGAGCCCCACCTTTGGAGAAACGGAAACTCACTCAGGACAGAACGGAGTAAGGTTACCCAAACAGTAAAACACAGAATTAAAATCCAGGCCTTCTATGCCCAAACTCTTCACTAGAGCCCTGGGACACAGACCTGTGAACAGACCAGTTAAATTACCACCAGCAACCATTCGTAGTTACTCTTCCTGACAATCAACCAGGTACCATCCTCCTGTGGGTCACTCATGAGGTTCAAGACCAACAGCTTTACGTGCAAAGAAAAATGCATCCCTTTCCTCCCAGCTGTGTCTTCCCTGTCACCCAGGGCAGGTGTAATTAGGTCACTTATTGTACCAGGATTTCCTGCAGCTGGAAGAGAAAATCTCTTTGTGGCTTATGTTAGAATCCCTTCGCCTTATGGGCAACAGGAGTTCAGAGGTGGACAGTCCTCAAGATGAGCTAAAGCTCTCCCAGCTTCCACAACCTGGGATGCGGCTTTCCTCCTCCCATGTGGGAGATCCGGATGGAGCTCCTGACTCCTGGCCCAGCCCTGGCCATTGCAACCATTTGGGGAGTGAACCAGCAGATGAAAGATCTGTCTTGGGGCCGGTACTGTGGCGCAGCTGTTAAAGCCCTGGCCCTGAAGTGCCGGCATCCCATACGGGCACCAGTTCTAGTCCCGGCTGCTCCACTTCCTATCCAGCTCTCTGCTATGGCCTGGAAAAGCAGTAGAAGATGGCCCAAGTTCTTGGCCTTGCACCCACGTGGGAGACCCAGAAGAAGCTCCTGGCTTTTGGCTTCAGATTGGCACAGCTCCAGCCACTGTGGCCAACTGGGGAGTGAACCTCTCTCTCTGTCTCTACCTCTCTCTGTAACTCTTTCAAATAAATAAAAAATAAATCTTTAAAAAAATCTGTCCTCTCTCTCACTCATTCTTTCAAATAAATAAACACATATTTATAAAAAAAAAGTATTCAGATACTAAAATGCAGAATCAGAATGTTTGAAAGTTATTAATGGGGGGCTGGCACCACAGCGTAGTAGGTTAATCCTCCACCTTCGGTTCTGGCATCCCATAGGACCGCTGGTTCTAGTCCCAGCTGCTCCTCTTCCAATCCAGCTCTCTGCTGTGGCCTGGGAAAGCAGTAGAAGATGACCCAAGTGCTTGGGCCCCTGCACCCACATGGGATACTGGGAAGAAGCACCTGGCTCCTGGCTTCAGATCGGCACAGCTCTGGCCATTGTGGCCATTTGGGGAGTGAACCAACAGAGGGAAGACTTTTCTCTCTGTCTCTCCTCTCAGTCTCTAACTCTACCTCTCAAATAAATAAAATGTCTTTTGTTTTTCAAAAAAAAAGTTATTAACATCATCAAGAACAATATTCCACTAACGTTCTAAGCATTTCCCATGCTGTAAGCCAGTGCAGCCTTCAAAGTTAATATTATTCCTATGCAACCAACGGGGAAACCGAGGCACAGAAATTTTTAGTAACTGCAGGAAACTGCAATGACTAACGACCAGCTGGGAGCCAAACTAATGATCTAACCACACACTAACCTCTCTGTCAAGGCTGAAAGGTATCCAAAATGTCAAGATAAAGTGGTGCTACATAAATGAGCCAACGGTGGCCCCCGCACGGCCACTCAAAGGCTGGTATTTACTTCTTCACTTCAGCCTGTGGCTGTCAACCCAGACACCTGCCTGCACCAGCCTCAAAGTTGTTACACAGTTATTTTTCTAAATGTCCCCCAAAAGCACTGTTTTTAGCCATCTAGGGCCTGCCGTCTTGCTGATGATTAACCCGAGACCTCTGTCAGGCAAAGGGCACTGTGCCAGGCCCTGAGAGGAGAAAAAGACACGGACGGGAACCACTCCATCCTCCAAGGCTCCCGCTCTGCAGGGACAGGCCCAGGCCTCGGAGCACAACACAACACGGGAGAGGGCAGGTGAGGAGAGGCTGTGCTGCGGGAGATGCTGTCGAGGGATGGAAAAACACATGAGCCTGCACAAGCGAGAAGGGCAGACCCTGCCAGAGAAAGCAAAGGACGTAATTAGCGATTGCCTTTTCAAGCAGGCATCAACAATTTCCTTTAGCCAAACTTGCTAGGCTATTAAAAGGCCAGTCACTTGCCGTGGCAGGGGAGGCGGGGTCAGGGTGGACAGCAGCACCCCTGTCTCTCCCCTTGAGATGCAGGTGGGACCTCTAGCCCCAGTCTTAGCAACCACAAGTCTGCTAACATTGCTAAGCATGCCATCCTCAGGCACTCCCATCTGGAGGGCTGGAGCCATGATGGCAGGGGTGGAGGTGGAGAGGACCAGCTGGCTGAGGGAGGGGCGGGTATTTAGCCTAGCAGTTAAAATGCTCACGTCCTACATCCGCGTAGCTGAGTTGGAGACCCAACTCCAAGTCCTGAATGGAGTCTCCAGCTCGCAGCTGCAGCCCCTGCCCAACCTCCAGCCACTGCTGTCTGTCTGTCTCTCTCTGCCTCTCAAATAAGCAAGAAATTGGTTAAGCAAGACACTGGGTTACAAGGAGCCAATGGGTTTGCCACGTGCAGCTGCTGCAAATAGTTACACAACAGTGTGATCTCTTTCAGTCTCATCCTAACCCTAAGGGGCGACCGTTCTCTTCTCTCCTGAGAATGGCTCTCAGGGCCAGAGAGCAAAGACCCACAGAACGGAAAAGTCAATTTCCAAAGCCTGGGTTCTCGACCCCAAGGGCTCTATTCTCTGGAGGTTCCTTGGCAGGCATCAAGTCCTCCTGGACACTGTGCTGCAGAAACAGGAAGTGGGAGATGGACACCTGACACTGAAGACGGCTCCCTCTGTCCTCTACACACCAGAGCGTCTCCCCTGCACAGCTGAATCTGAGATCTGATGTGGCACAGATGGAAGAGGGGTACTTAACAATGGCCTTGAAGGATGCAGCTCGTGTCCAGCATGTGGAAAACAGGTCAGTCCTCTCCGTGAAATCAGCTGCATGCAGTAGGTACTGCACCATCCTTCGGACTTGATCTCATTACTGGACACAGCTTGAAGGTCACCAAAACGTGAGGCTCTGTGACAGAGGTTGAAGAAAGACCAGGCAGTGTCCTGAAGTCCGAGTGATGACAGAAACGGGGAAGGGGTGACTGGGTTGTGAATGAAATCGCTGCTTACCAGGCCCGGCGCTGTGGTGCAGTGGGTTAAGCCCTGGCCTGAAGCACCAGCATCCCATATGGGGCGCGGGTTCAAGACCCGGTTGCTCCATTTCCTGTTCAGCTTTCTGCTGTGGCCTGGGAAAGCAGTAGAGGATGGTCCAAGTGCTTGGGCCCCTGTACCCACATGGGAGACCCGGAGGAAGCTCCTGGCTTCGGATTGGCGCAGCTCCAGCCATTGCAACCAACTGGGGACTGAACCATCAGGTGGAAGACCTCCCCCGCCCCCGCCTCTCCTCTCTCTGTGTAACTCTTTCAAGTAAAATAAAAAAGAAAGAAAGAAAGAAAGAAAGAAAGAAAGAAAGAAAGAAAGAAAGAAAGAAAGAAAGAAAGAAAGAAAGAAAGAAAGAAAGAAAGAAAGAAAGAAAGAAAGAAAGAAAGAAAGAAAGAAAGAAAGAAAGAAAGAAAGAAAGAAAGAAAAGAAAGAAAGAAAGAAAGAAAGAAAGAAAGAAAGAAAGAAAGAAAGAAAGAAAGAAAGAAAGAAAGAAAGAAAGAAAGAAAGAAAGAAAGAAAGAAAGAAAGAAAGAAAGAAAGAAAGAAAGAAAAGAAAGAAAGAAAGAAAGAAAGAAAGAAAGAAAGAAAGAAAGAAAGAAAGAAAGAAAGAAAGAAAGAAAGAAAGAAAGAAAGAAAGAAAGAAAGAAAGAAAGAAAGAAAGAAAGAAAGAAAGAAAGAAAAGAAATTGCTGCTTATCCAAGGCAAGACCAGCCCTCAGTCCCTTTCCTGGAGGACATGCTTCGCAACTTGCAGTGTATCGGAAAGAGACCTGAATGGCAGGCGGCAGCCTGGTGTCCATCCCTGACCGAGTCCAGTGCACGACCCCGGGCTTTGTGTCAGACACGAGTGGCACCTGTTCCTCACGGCAACACCTTGGGGGCTGCTTAGGCTGAAGGTGATTTGCTCCCTCACCAGGGAAAGAACGCACTTGTACTAAGTCACCTCTAAGCTCACTCCCCGCTCTAGGAATCTGTGCCAGAAAACAAAGATATGGACTCAGCCCCATCACTAACCCAAGGAGCACAACACCAGGCTAATAAAACTGTCTGACCAGCCAGCGCTGCGGCTCACTAGGCTAATCCTCCGCCTGCGGCGCCGGCACCCTGGGTTCTAGTCCTGCTCGGGGCGCCGGATTCTGTCCCGGTAGCTCCTCTTCCAGTCCAGCTCTCTGCTGTGGCCCAGGAGTGCAGTGGAGGATGGCCCAAGTGTTTGGGCCCTGCACCCCATGGGAGACCAGGAGGAAGCACCTGGCTCCTGGCTTCGGACTGGTGCAGCACGCCGGCCGTAGTGGCCATTTGGGGGGTGAACCAACGGAAAAGGAAGACCTTTCTCTCTGTCTCTCTCTCTCTCACTGTCTAACTGCCTGTCAAAAAACAAACTGTACATCACCATCTGGAACACTGCCAGCACACACACACACACACACACATATATACACACACATATATATATCACTATGGAACAGAAAAGGGCAATTTAATTTCTACAGATTTTTAAATTCTTCCATCTACTTTTTAAAATAGTTACAATTATTCCTTTACTTAATGTTAAGTACTTTGAATGAAAGGTTAATTGTATAGACTCTGGTAATTACAAAAAAGGAAGACAACAGATAAAATGGCACCATGAATAATTAACACCAACGCTTTGATTCTGTCCAGACCAGGAATGCAGCGCTGCCAGGCTCTGGGTTCTTGTGTTACTCTTCGGTACAGGCACAGTCTTATTAAATAAATCAAATGTCTTGTAGCCCAAAGCAGGAACTCACAGTGGGCCTTAGAAACACAGGTGAAGATTTTCTATCAGTTTCCCAGCTAAACTTCTACCTAACAGGTGACATATGCCGGGCCAATATACTTACTCACATGAATTACAGAAGGTATGTTTATGACAAATACTCTGTGTATGACTCCTGTTGGGCTGAGTTTTGGAAGCATGATACCACAATGGAAAGATCACGAAACAAGCCCAAGGGTACCCTGGGCAACACAAATACAGCAGAAGGAAGGGTCCTTGCCCTCGAGGAACATTCCAGAAAAGAACCCAG
Source organism: Sylvilagus floridanus (assembly GCA_949820135.1). NCBI lineage: Eukaryota > Metazoa > Chordata > Mammalia > Lagomorpha > Leporidae > Sylvilagus > Sylvilagus floridanus. The sequence continues at coordinate 15,619,952 of OX463240.1, read as the reverse complement.
CAGCAGCAGAACCCAGAGCCTCAGCCACATGCAAGCTGCTCTCAGACCTCCCCAAAGCTGTCCCTACACACAGAGCTGCAAGGCCCAGGCCTAGCCGGGACCTGGCTTTCAGAGCCCTGCAGAAACACACGGGGCACAGGAGTTAGCACGGCAGCGGGACGGTGCAGGGCACAGCTGTCTTGGCAAGCTCCCTCTAACATCTCAGTGAGCTGCAGGTTCCTCAGATGGGAACTTTCTGCTGAACCCTGGGGAAACGGAGGTGGGAATGACAGAATGAAAAGTTTATCTATTCTCCCCCAGCCCTCGAGAGGATTCCAAATATCAATGTTAACTTGGTTTATTCACTCAAATAATTCCTATAAATCACAAAACTGAAATGATTTCAAATACTATTATTTTAATTTAAATAAAATTAAATCGGGTCATTCACATGAATGAAATTCTTTTAAATATTAACTCAATTTTAAAGTAGCATTTGTTTTGATACTACACGGCATTTCCCATCTATTAGAGGAAAGTGACATTCCTTCCACTAAAGCATAGCCACAATATTCCTGAGTCTTTCGTTTTCCCAGGCTTTTATCAGTCCCTTGGGGCCATTACAGTTTTTGTAGCACTATCCATTTTAATTAAATTACTTAAGAATATATCATCTGCAGGCACTCAACTACACAGTGACACTTGTGATCACGTACGATACACAGCTAACTACAAATATCAATACTGCTTAGCTGTGCCATTTTGTGGCAATAACAGAACGAGGAGGCAGACAGGACAGTCAGTACTTAGCAGCTCCAGGTGTCAAAACTCTCACAAGAGCATTCTTTAATGGATATGCTTAATATCTTTTAAAACTATTTTTTTTGACAGGCAGCAGTAGACAGTGAGAGAAAGAGAGACAGAGAGAAAGGTCTTCCTTTCGTTGGTTCACCTCCCAAAATGGCCTAAAACTATTTTTATATTGGTTCAATTCTTTTATCAAATATTCATTCAGTGCCAAGTACTCCCTCCCCAGCGAACCCTTTTAAAAATATCTAAAATTTCAGAAAGGAGTAGCCCTTTCATTTAGAGACCCTCATAATGTAGTCCTAGTCGGTGTCTGCACAATACAGCTTGGCACTTCAACATTTTCATATTGTACAAATATGAAGTCAAGGGAAGGCATCCTCATATTTTTCACACAGATCCATTAATACATTCAAAGCATCTATCTTTACTTTAATACTCTTATCTAGAATGTAATTTTCCATAAAATGCACCATCAATGTTTGGCATCCAGCATGCCAATAAACTTCTGAGAACTGTAGAAGCTATTAAGTATGATCAAAGGTTACTTTTAATTTTTGAGCTGAGGATACCATGTATTAGAGAACAGAATGGAGACTGAAGTGTATATATATAAAAAATCACAGTGATTTAATTAAAGAACAGTGAGAATCAGAAAAGAGATCAGGCAGTCTCTAAGGCAACAAAGAATCAGGTTTAACAAAAGGTAGACGTGGACCATAAAATATTTAGTGTTTCCCCTTCTGTAATTGGCAGTAGGCCAGGATGAGAGCAGGTGTGAGAGGACAGAGAGAATGAGCTGTGCCCATCTTCTCAGAACGGTGCCTGTAGACCAGCAATGTGACCTGAAGCCATGCAGGCACAGGGCCCCGATTCAGATCCCCAGTGACTTCTGGGCCCACAAGTATCCATCATCACCATGCTGGACTGCTCAGAACCATCCCTTCAGCTGAACTTGAAACTGTTTCTGCACAGAGGCCACTGAAGAGGCCAAGAATGAAATCCTCCCATGCGGGGCAGATCTCATCTACAAGTGACTTCACTTTTTCTAAAAGTATTGTTAAGTTTTAGAACATTTTGGAGACTTTTCCAAAAAATTTTAGAGCCTTTTTTTAAAATAAAGTATTTCTAATACTTTAGTTTAAAACACTTTGCATTTCAGTAACCTCTACCTTCCTGCACAGTTCTGCAATGTTTAGGCAACAATGATTACTTCGCTAGCCTTTATACCCCTTTCCAAATAAAACCTGGTACGCTCTTTATAGTCGAGGATCCAAACATTGAGTAAAAAGGAAAAGCAGCATTGTATAAGTGGAGCAGGTGGCCGATGGCCACTGTTAACACCTTCCTTTCTTCCCCTCCAGGGTCAGTGACCTCGGCAAGGGCAGGGACATCCAGGACTATTTATTTACCTTAATCCCAGGCAGGGCAGCCTCTTCCCCCACGCTGGATCCTCCCTTATGAAGCGCAGCACTGAGCCCTGAGTTCCCCCTCAGGCTGGTTCTTTCCCCAAAGCTCTTTCCCCAAAACCAAGCGCAGGGCATTTACCACCTAGTGAGAGGAGGCAACCCACAGGCAATATCCTAGCAACTTCATCTTCCATGCAGGGGCTCTGAAAGGACGTGCATGCACTGTGCAAAGGACTCTGACCTAACAGAGACAAGAGACTGTGGAGTGGTACAGAACGCATGTTTTCATGCAAAGACCACAGCCTCTTATTCCCTCCGTCCGCCTCTCCTCAATCCTGTTCTTCAAAGGTTACCCAAAAGTTAAGAGTTAAATCCAAATGGCCTGTCTGTGAGCTAACCAGGCTCCATTGCAAACCTGGATACTGGTAGCCTGATGAAAAGTAATGCTCACCCTGCATACAGCAGTTTCGACTTTTACGCAAACACCCAGTTGCCTTTAGAAGGGCTTCTCAACACCTGCTTCATGTCAGAACCCGCTGAGGAAACTGGAAACTACCCAGCCCAGCTTAGCTTGAGAACTGACCCCAGTGATTTCCAGGCGATTCTGAGAGCCCATGGCGGCGAGTAACGGGACTTGCTTGTGCTCGGCTATTTGAAACCTGCTTCATCACTATTCTCAACTTGACAAGAGTTTCTCCATTTCTTCCCATCAGCATGAGAGTCCTTGTACCAAGAACTAAACCAGTGGGAGGCAACAGAGATACTATTCAACTCAATCCAACAAGACCTCTCTTGCCTGGTTCTATGCTCCGTGGGCTAAACAACACACAGTGATTTCTGCCATGCATATAAAACCAGGACTTGGCCCCAGAACAAACCCTGATGTCTAGAGGACATGCATTCCAAAGTCACTTTTCTCAATAAACGCTTCATTCATGAAACCGTGAGAACACAGGGCTTGTCTCCCCTGGCTAGCAGGAGAAGCACATTTTCCCACATTCTGAGCACCAAGGTGTTGATGTAGCTGGGAAGGATGAGGGGAGTACAAGCTGGTGGTCTCGCGCATCTCTGCACAATCCCAGCTGCGTGCCTTGAATGGTAACAGCTGGACTCATGGCCCAGGGCACAAAGGTACTCATGCTGTTCGTCTCTTTAGTAACAGTGGAACACTGCTCGGAAGCAGAAGTTAAAAATGGGCAAAATGGGCTGAGTGAGGACAGCCACAAGCGGCAGAACACAGCAGACACAGTGAGCACATGCTCCAGGAAGAGTTCGAATCCGCACTCCCCATCACCAACTATCCACAGATTAGGCAGCAGAGCCCAAGGTGAAGAGAGTGCTGAGATGCTGGCTCCAGGCACCACGTGCCTCTGGACCTGGAAGAACCACATCCTGACAAACAATGCCCACAGAAGCAACGCACGCCAGGAAGTGCACTGGGCCCAGCTTTCATGCTGGGGTGGGGAACCCTTATTCTGCCAAGGGCCACTTGGATATTCATATCATTTGCAGGCCATACAAAAATTATCAGCTTAAAAATTAGACTATTGTAGATTTGTTGAATGTTGAGTCCTGTCTATGGTTGCCTTGGCAGGGCCAGACCAAATGACTTCAACATCCTACAGGCCGGACGCTGCCCACCCCTGTAGGCTAACATGGAATGCACCAGGCTGTGCATACACCGCCCTGCCTCCCACCCTCATAACGATCCTAATAAGTGCTTAGATGAGGGAACTTCAAAAGGTTCATGGAAAATGGATACAAAAGACAGGCTTGGTTTGGTGCAAAACAATTTGAAATCCATCCATACAAAAGGGTCTTCAAAAAGTTCACAAAGACCAGCGCCGAGGCTCACTTAGCTAATCCTCCGCCTGCAGCGCCGGCACCCCGGGTTCTAGTCCCGGTTGCTCCTCTTCCAGTCCAGCTCTCTGCTGTGGCCCTGGAGTGCAGTAGAGGATGGCCCAGGTCCTTGGGCCCTGCACCCACATGGGAGACCAGGAGGAAGCACCTGGCTCCTGGCTTCAGATCGGCACGCATACCAGACGTGGCAGCCATTTGTGGGGTGAACCAACAGAAGGAAGACCTTTCCCTCTGTCTCCCTCTCTCTCACTAACTCTGCCTGTCAAAAAAAAAGTTCACAAAAAAATGTATGCTAGTAAAAAAAACTGCATGGATTTCAAAAATTTTTTTGCATCAAAATCCTTTAATTGCAGTTTTCCATGGAATGTTTTGAGTACCCCCACATTGTCACCACCCACCTGAAGAGACTGGCACCCACATGAGCCAAGTAACTTCCCCAAAGCCACTGAACTGACCACCATCTAAGCCAGACGCCACCACAAGCCACCTCCAAACTGAGCTCCAAGGAACAAAATGTCCCATGGGTGGACTGCTCCCTGCATACAATACAAAGACTGCACTTACTAACAGGGTGGATAGAGAAAACTGACGTAAAAACACGGAGAAGAAAAACTGACTATCCCACCGAGGTACCAGAAAGTACAGTCTCTAAAATTACTGGAGCAATTTCACCATGATTTTCTGTCAGGGGACCCTCACCCCACACATGGCAGGGGAACTAGTGCATGGTGAGAAATCACAGAAAATCTGTGCATCCGTCAGGGGAAATGCATTCAATTCCCAAAATAAAGACAGGGATAGCTTTAGCATCCTCTCCTTTTTTTCCCCCCAAAAAAAGATTCTCCAGGGGCAGGTACTTGGTGCAGTGGCTCAAGATGCCACTTGGGATGCCTGCATTCTATGTCATAGTGCTTGGGTTCAAGTCTCACTCCTCTTGGGATCCAGCTTCCCGCTGATTCACATCCTGGGAGGCAGCAGATGACGGCTTCAAGTATTTGGTCTCCTGTCACTCATAAAGGAGACGTGGATGAAGTTCCTGGCTCCTGGCTTCAGTGTGGTCCAGCTCTGGCTGTTAGAGGATGTGGGGAGTGAAACAAAGAATGGGAACTCCCTCTCTCTCTGGCTCTCTCGCTCTCGGTCTCTCTCTTTCATTTTATGAGGGCAAACAAGAATAAAAATATTAAGTTCTGCATAAATTACTGTCTTTATGATAGCCAGACTTTACACTGCTAGCAAAGAGAGAGGGGGAAAAAAAGCATTTTATTAGCCAGGGTTTCATGGCGGTTTGTTATGGTTAAACCTGCCTGTCCAACAGCTGCAGCAACCCATGCCTCAGGGCGGTGCTGACAGTGAGCGTCAGGGCCTCCAGGCGCACAGTGAATGACACTGGATAAGGAGGGCTTGTCCTGAGTGTGGTTCCCCTCCCTCTCTACCCAGTGACGCCAGCTCAGTCCCGTCAGCAGGCAAGGATGTCAACACTAAACTCTTAGTTCAAATGCAGGCTGCTACTTAAAATGTTGACCTAATTTTCATTACATCATATAACACTTTTACATCACCCTTCAGGAGAATTTATCTTGAATTTCATTATATCACATAATGAAAATTAGATCAGAATCCTGTCCTCAATGGCCCACACCCGTGAGTCTTCAATTCTAGTTGGCCCCAAATTCTTCAGAATTTAAAACGACACAGAGGTACGATCATGAACAAGCCAGATTTACATAAACTTGTCACTTACCCTGACTCTAGCTTATGGATTAACTCTGAAACTCTTTTTAATTTTGTATTTTAAATTATTTGAGATAGAGAGCGAGTGAGTGAGAGAGTGAGAGAGAGAGAGCCCGCACTTCCATCTGCTCATCTGTGCCTCAAATGCCTGCAACTCATTCCAGGTCTCCCACACGGTGGCAGGGACCCGGGCACCAGGGTTCAAGGTTAGCAGAAAGACAGAATCCAAATCCCGGGCAGGAAGGGAACCAGACTCCAAGCTGGGACTGAGCTAAACACCTGCCCCAGCACAGTCTTAAAGGGCAATTAACCTCGACAGCAGTCCCCAGTTGTTGTGCAAGATCCAAACAGTGGGTTTTACAGACCTCAGCCCTACTAGGCAAAGGAAACTGCGGATGACATTCACTTATTTTTCAGTCACTAAAGCTGAACAAACAAACAGAATGTGTGAGTCTTCCTGATTTGGTGTAAGAAAGATATGGCGACAGCAACAAAGACAACAGAAGTACCTTCTGGTATATCCACCTATAAGTCAGTAGAGCTGAATTTCTCAGCTATTTATGTTCAAGCTATTAATATAAGGGAACTGTAAGCTGTGGAACTTACTGAGGTACAAAGTAAATGTTACAACATCACATACCGACTACGGGGCAATCCCTGTGCTTCCCCTTACAGGCTGAGAAACACGGTGAGTTGTCGAGATGGCATATGGAGGACAGCTGGACACTGTGCAAAGACCCAGGGCTCGGGGACAGGGAAGCTGCCGACGTTTTGTACCAGAAGAAAACAGCACAGAAAGGCCAGCGCTGTGGCACAGCAGGTAAGGCCACCATCTGCAGTGCCGACTTCCCATGTGGGTACTGGTTCGCGTCCCAGCTGCTCCTCTTCCAATCCAGCTCTCTGTGATGGCCTGGGAAAGCAGTAGAAGATGGCCCAAGTCCTTGGGCCCCTGCACTCACATGGGAGACCAGGAAGAAGCTCCTAGCTCCCGGCTTTGGATCAGCAAAGCACCAGCTGTTGCAGCCATCTGGGGAGTGAACCAGTGGATGGAAGACCTCTCTCTCTCTCTCTCTCTCTCTCTCTCTCTGCCTCTGCCTCTCGCTAACTCTGCCTTTCAAATAAATAAATAAATCTTAAAAAAAAAAAAAGAAAGAAAGAAAAGAAAACAGCACAGGAGCCAATCTGCTCCTGGGAGTCAGAGTCAGGACGGCATGGCTGGACAGCCCAGTCTCTGGAATGTTCATGACACCAAGGCAGGAACCCACTGCACAGCATGGCCCGCAGCTGTCAGGAAAACAAACAGCCGCTGAAGCCAGGGAGAGGGGGAAGAGCAGCACAGAGAGGGTGGGACCACATCACAGGTACAGTAACTGTTTGCATCTTAATCCAAAAAGTACAGCTGAATAGTAACTTTTTTTTCTAATTTTTTTATTTATTTTTATTTTCTCTCAACTGCAACTATGAAAATGTTCATATATATTAAAAAGCTGAAAGACCATTACAAATGAATACATAAATTTCCTCCACTTAGATCCAACAGTGCTCTCCCTCTCTCTCTCTCTTCCCTCCCCCAATCACTCACAAGTGAGAGGCAGACTCCTGACACCTGCCCCCCCCCCCCCCCAGTCAGATGTTTCTCTGGAGGACAAGGCTCCAGCATAACCACAACCATCATCACACATAAGGCAGTAAGTGATTTCATATTAGCATTGTTCTGTGCATATGCAAATCAGCCGGACCCTCCCCAGAATGTCTTTTTAGCTGTTCTTCTCCAAACCAATCCAAACATGTGGGATTCTCTTTTCATCGACAACAGCCCCCTATAGTCTCCACACAACTCACTTCTTTTTTCATCTTCGCCGATTTTTTTTTTTTAAGATTTATTTTATTCATTTGAAAAACAGAGTTACAGAGAGAGGTAGAGAAAGAGATAGGTCTTCCATCCTCTCGTTCACTCCCCTAAGTGGCTGCAGTAGCGAGAACTGGGACAATCCAAAGCCAGCTGCCAGGACCTTCTTCAGGGTCTGCTACATGGTGCAAGAGCCCAAGCTCTTGGGCCATCCTCCGCTGCTTTCCTAGGCCATAGCAGAGAGCTGGATTGGAAGTGGAACAGCTGGGACTCAAACCAGCACCCATATGGTGTATAGGCAATGCAGGCAGCAGCTTAACCTGCTACGCCACGACACCAGCCCCAGGATCTTCACTTTATCAAGAGTCCCAGTCAGCGGTCTTGCAGAACACTCCTTATTTTAGATTTGTCGATTTTCTCAGGGTGTCATTAAGTTGTTTCTCTTTCCACCTAATTCCCTGTAAACAGGAAGCTTAAGTCTACAGGCTCAATTAAATACTGTCAATTTCGAGCACGAAGACTTCGCAGGCAAGTGGCTGGTGAACGAATGCTTACACCCTATGCCCAGCCCTATGACCATTCTCCGTACAGAAAGTGCGGCACCTGGCCCCTCTAAGGAGCCCCTGGATGCCATCAGAAACGGCTAGTGAGAGAAGCCTAGGAGCTGTTACACACACACAGGCCAAGCCAGCTGGCTTCACACCAAGCCACGCCGATGTGGCCACCACGGCAGCACCAGACTGCCCGAATCTGACACTGGCTAAGAGCACGAGCACCAAACCCCTCCATTGTGAAGGGATACTGTCCCCTTTCAACTGGCCAGGAACAGGCAGGGTGAGCATTGGCAGAACGCAGACACCAGGCCCTGCCCACCATCCTCTGTCACTCCAGCATCTGGGGAAGACCCTCGCCTGAATCAGCCACTCCACTGAGCTCACAAAACGCTGACTTTCTTCTTGGACCGCGTCCTCTCCCTTTACCAGCTGTCATGCCTCTGTCAATAAACACTCCTTCCTCCTGCGTTTTTCTTAACTTAAGGGTTTGTCTTTTTACTTGTGCCCTTTTACTTCATCAATGTGATACAGTCAGTAATAACCATTATTTAGACACACACATAAAACTTAGCAATAACTTTTGCCCTTAGGTAACTACTAATGTGGAAACCCATTATGTAATAAGGTGACTGCATTATATTAGTAAGACTTATAGGGCACTTCAAACAGTTCATGGAAAATGGGTCTAAAATCCATGCGTATGAGTGAGGGATCTTCAAAAACTTCATGAAAAGTATGTATTATGAAAAAGCTATTTCAAATTTTTAAAAATATCTATTTATTTAAGAGGCAGAATTATAGAAAGAGAGGTCTTCATCTGCTGGCTCACTCTTCAAATGGTTGTAATGGCTAGAGTTAAGCCAATCTAAAGCCAGGAGCCAGGGGCGTCTGGGTCTCCCACGCAGCTGCAGGGGCCCAACCACCTGAGCCGTCTTCCACTACTTTCCTAAGCCACTGGCAGGGAGCTGGATAGGAAGCAGAACAGCCGGGACTCAAACCAGCACCTATGTGGGATGCCAGCACCACAGGCAGAGGCTTAACCCACTATGCCACAGCACCAGCCTCCTAAGATTTTTATACCAAAATAAATTTGTATTTCAATTCTATTTTTCCACAACCATTGTGAAGTATTCTCATATATTTGATGATTTACAAAATTTTATGTATTACAAGATTATTTACATTCTCTTTTATTTTATTTATTTACTTATTGGAGAGGCAGAGGAAGAGAGAGCACACACTAGCTCCCATCCAATGGTTCGTTCCCCAAATGCCAGCTAGGGCAGAAATCAGAAGCTAGGAACTCAAAGCACCCCTCCCACGTGGAGACACGAACTTGAGCTACCACCACTGGCTCTCAGGGTCTGCACCAGGGCCAGGGTCTGGAGCCAAGGCCAACAATCGAACTCCGGCGCTCCAATGTGGGACACCCACTGCTACTGGCGTTATCATCTACAGCCTTCCCAGATTCCTTTCCTGTAGCACTGAGTTTCTGCTTAGATTTGGTAAATATTTTCTTCTCCTAGGGCTCGCCTGGAAGAGAAAGTGTTACAGCCACAGCGACTCCTCTTGATTAGTGCTGGCTGTAGACAGAAGCAGGATCCCCGCAGGCTTCCTACTCCGTGGGACTCTCTTTCATCCACACTCCAACCTGGTCTACAAAAGGGTCTCAGCTTTCCCCCAGGGCTACTTCTCCCCCTAATTTTTCACATCTGCTGTCGATCTAACAAAGCGTCAAGTTTCAAAAACAGGTGATAAAATAGGGTCAGCTCCTAACATAGCAGATGATTCCAGATCGGTTCCCATTTGCTGAGACAGTGGCATATTCCTACTGGGTATCTGAAGTATGACACAAAAGTCATTACCTGTCCTAGTCCATTTGGGTTGCTACAACAAAACAGCAGAGGCCGGGGGGCTCATAAATAACAGAAATGCCTTTCTCACTGCCTCTAGAAACTGGAAAATCCAAGGTCAAGGCACCAGCAGATGTGGTGTTGTGGCAAGGGCACCTTTCTGTGTCCTCAACATCAGAGGTCAGAGCGGTTCCCTGGGGTCTCCTTTATGAGGGCGGGGCTCCACTTTCACTGATCTGATCGCCTCCCAGTGGCCCCACTCCATCCGGGCCTTGGGATTTCAGCTGAGCGCTTTGAGACGGACACATGCGTTCAGACCGCAGACAGCACCACTGCTGGAAAAGGCCATCCACTGAACCATAGATGGTACTTCTGCTTCTACGAAGTCTCAAGATAAAACTGATGAGAAAGAGGCCTGCAGGGAAAAAAACTCACACAAAAGGGCAAAAAATCCACATCCAGCACTTTATCCGAGACTTGCTGAGTGTGCCTTGTCTGTATGACTGAGTGTAGAATCCTTGTTCTCATGTTTCACCACCAGGAAGGCCAATACCACTGTTCCAATTCACTTGCTCTATCTTTCCCAAAGCTTCACACCAAGGGAGATTCAACTAGGAACAATTAATCTACTGAAAAATCCGAAGACCTTTGCCCAAGGACTAATCCTTCCCAACAGAAACATGGAAGGACCGGTTATCTAATAGCCCTTTCTCTATTCCGTGACACCCTGGGGACACAGCCCCCAGAAAGGTCCACACAGTGGGTGAGGAAGGGCCACACAGCACCAGAACTCCAAGTCTGAGAAAATGTGTTTTAGCAAAACTGAAACTCTGTAAAAGCTTTGGGACCTCTGAGCGTGACCCAAAATGCATTATTTCAGAGCTCTGTGTATGAACACGACTGGACAACCAGGATGGAAGATGCTCAAAACACCTTTGGAGAATAAATGAATCTTGAAATCTTAGGAAAAGAGGAAAATTCTATTTAGTTTGGCACCCTAGCTGTACAGCTGCTTCTTCACAGACAGCAGGGTTTGCTTTAGTTAACTCAAGAAAAGGTAAACAATTCTAGTGGGAAACCGAAAGACTTTACAGAGTGAAATTATGGTGCCAATTCAATCAGGTGACAATCTCACCTAAATATTTAAATTCCTGAAACACAGTACTTACAAGACATTAAAATGAACGTCACCTTAAGCAGTATCACCTAAAACCTGACAGTTTGATTGGGATTTACAAGAAAAGGGCCTTCTCTGGTCAAGAACCTCCTGCCTGTCTCCTCTTACATCCCGTTTTGGTAATAAAATGTACACAGTGACATTCTTGTCTCAGAGTCACAGGCATTTGAACATTCCTGGTATTTATTCCACGCACTCAGGACAACAGAAAATCAGACGTCTCCGAAGTACGTGTATTGTAAAATCACAGGCCTACTCACGTGGGGGAAACAGCGCCAGCTGACGCACCATCTCCTACCATGCAGGTTCTGATTCGCTCTCTAGGCTCAAATGTCCTCAATACAGACACACAGCTGCCAGGGGGAAACACAAAGATTCCCTAGAATGTCTCAGAAAGGCAAAACTTGAAGCCTACACATCTTGTTCTGAAACAAGCCTCCCTGCGTTCAGTTTAATGTGTGTTTCTAGGCCATCGCCTGCCTATGTGACAGAAGTCTCACCTCCCTAAAAAGAGGGAGCTGAAGATCCACTTTGGCCTAACTATCTCATTTATGTTACAAAGATAATGATTCTAATGCTGCTAACGTTACAGGGTTGCCAGTCTAAAAGGTCTGCTTCTCACTGCAAAAAAGCTTTTGTTTCCTCAAGCTTCACCCCTCACTGCTAAAAGCAATGCTGCGTCAACACCTTGAAACAGAGAAATGTCCCAGGCAACCGAGTGACTGCTCTGCTTTGCTGTTCTATTCATCATCAAAAAGAAAAAGGAAAAAACTGGCCTAACCTCCTTATAATGACTTTATATCCTAATAGTTCCAAGTTCGATGGGAGTCCAGTGGACGCCCAAGCATGCAATGCACATGGATGGGATTTGCTGAGTACAGTAAGAATATCGCCTCTGCTCTCAACGTTAGCAACACCTGAGTGGTTTCCACAGAAATGCGCGCACACACAAGTCACTCTGGAAGCACTTCCTGGCAGGTTTATAAAGCTCACATCCAGTGTTGGTAAACTCAGGGCAAGCCTGCCTCGGGAGCATTTTGCTTCATTAATCACAACTCAACATTTTCATCTGACTTAATAGTTTATAGCATGTTTTCCGGTGCACTGCCTCTCTGAAACACTGTGCCTCTTTCACAGGTTACGTCAAGGCCCTAATAAACGCACAGCCTTATCCAAGGTCACACACAAATATGTGGCGTCACTGGAATTTGGTCTGGATGTCAGAGAGGAAGCCGACTCAAGGCATTAGCCAGCGATACTGCTGAAAGCTCCTTCCAAATCTGTCGAGTTAATACTTCCTCCGCCGAGCTTCCGTTCATTGCTTCTGCTAACCTTACGGCATCTGCCGGGTGCCCTGCAGCTCTTTCACACTGCACCTGTGAGCCAGTGTGTGCATATGGTCCCATGAATCTGCACGCAGGTGTGCCGCAAGGCTAGGTGCTCCCCCGCCCAACGGGTGCAGCAGATGCCTGAGTGTTCCCACAACTGACAGGGCACATGGCAGGCACAGAAGAACCAGAGGCAGACGTGCCACACAGACTCAATGCTGATGCCTTCTCCCTAGGCTGTCGGGGCTTGATGTTGTCCCTAGAGTGCCCTTCAAAGGAGAAGTGCATTCACGGGGCCGACGCTGTGGTGTAGAGGGTAAAGCCGCTACCTGCAGTGTCGGCATCCCATATGGACGCCAGTTCAAGTTCCGGCTGTTCCACTTCCAATCCAGCTCTCTGCTATGGCCTGGGAAAGCAGTGGAAGACGGCCCAAGTCCTTGGGCCCCTGCACCCGAGTGGGAAGACCCAGAGGAAGCTCCTGGCTCCTGGCTCCTGGCTCCTGGCTTCAGATCTGCTCAGCTCTGGCCATTGCAGTCATTTGGGGAGTGAACCAGCAGAATGGAAGCCCTCTCTCTCTTTCTGGCTCTACCTCTCTCTGTAACTCTTTCAAATAAATAAATAAATCTTTAAAAAAAAAAAAAAGTGCATTCACACAAGGAGCAACAAAGCAAATGGCCAAGTGAGGGGAAAAAAAAATCAAATCAAAGCTCAACAAAATTACTGCTGCCTGTTCTTTAAAAGAGCTAACTGCTCTCCTGCAGTGGTAGGCCTGGAAGGCCCCAGGGACAGCACTTGCGGCCGGCTGACGGGATCACCACAGTGGGGGGAGACACACCCACAGGTCCAATTCTGCCCTGCAAGCCTCTGATGCCAGGCCCTTCTGTATGTTTCTCACACACCTCAATAAACTGAACTCACAGCAAAAGCTGGCTTTGATAACTGCGCTGCCTTGGGAGTCAGAAGCAGCAGCAAAGCTCAGCAGATGCCAGGTTGACAAGGGGGTGGAGGGGATGGGCCTCCCACCATGGCACAGAGGCAGCCCCAGCCCTGAGGGGGAGGTCATCTGGCCTAGCCGGGGCCCAGATCCAATGCGCTAACCAGGCTGTGGAAATGCAGGGGCCTGTGGACACAGATGTGAGAATGTGTGGGCCCCAATTACGATGGAATGCTACACAGTAACTAAGCATCGCTCTCTTCTAAGGCTTAGTGTATTATATCCCACTGGGCATACTGAGACTTCATAGATAGGGCATTGGGCATGTAGCCTAGCGGTTAAGATATCTGCGTCCCTAATCAGAGCAGCTGGGTTCAATTCCTGGCTCAGGCTCTTGACTCCAGCTTCCTGGCAACCCAGACCTGGGAGATACTGGTGACAGCTCAAGAAATTGGGTTCCTGCCACCCACATGGGAAGCCTGGCTTTTGCTCTTGGCTCCCAGTTTCAACCCTGGCTCAGCCCCAACTATGTGGACATTTGGGTAGTGAACCAGACAACGAGAACCTCTCTGTCTCTCTGCTTCTCACGTAAATTTTTTAAATAACTTTAAAAAATGTTAAAGAGATGCAAAGTGGCAGGGGGTGGGGGCACAGGTCTAAAATCATTCACAAAGTTATTGTGACTAGCCAAAGACTCTAGCCTAACTTTACAGGATCTCCACATTCTTCCAGGTTACAGTCGAGAGACTTCAAAGTCACCTGCTTGGGGGCCAGTGCTGTGGTGTAGTAGGCTAAGCCTCCGCACCAGTTCAAGTCCCAGCTGCTCCACTTCCGATCCAGCTCCCTAATAATGTGCCTGGGAAAGCAGTGGAAGAATGCCCAAGTGCTTGGGCCCCTGCACCTGTGTGGGAGACTCAGCAGAAGCTCCTGGCTCCTGGCTTCAGACTGGCCCAGCTCTTGCTGTTGCAGCCATTTGGGGAGTGAACCAGCAGATGGAAAACCTTTCTCTCTGTAACTCTACCTCTCAAAACAAACAAACAAACAAACAAAAACCCTCACCTGCTTTATTTGGTTCTGCAGACAATTCACTTTTAAGAGCAGTGTACAGGATAGGTCACCAATGCTTGTGAAATATTCCATGTCTTGACAAGGCCACTCTGTAACTCTGATGAGACATTAACTTTCTCTCCAACATTTCAGAGCCCACCAGGCGGAGGAGCAAAGCCAGTCAGCCTACGTGAAGGAGCCCACAGCACCCCTAACAAAGACCAGGCATTATAACTTGCTCTGCCACTGCTTAGGACTGTAGCTCATTTATCATTTTCACTGCACTTATGGTTTCCGTTCATAATTTGGATCCGACTCATCCTGAAGACGAACACCCCTTCCTACCAGCACACATCAGAAAGCCTCTTCTCTCTTGCTGCTGACCAACTGACAAAATTTCCACTGGTCACCAGTCATGGTAAAACAAATCCGCACTTTATATTCCTAGCACGACGGCCAACACAACCATCTATAAATGCCATTCTTACTTTAACCTCTTGCTCCTAAGTTTGGTTTGCAGGGGTGGGCATTCAGCACAGCAGTTATGCTGCCACTTCGGACACTTGGATCCCTGAAATTTCAGAGTGCCTGGTTTGAGTCCTGGCTACTCAACAGCCAATCCAATTTCCTGCTAATGTTCACCTGGGGAGGTGGCAGGTGCTGCCTTAAATGGATCTCTGCCACCCACCCCACATGGGAGACCCACACTGAGGCTCCTGGCTTCAGCCTGGCCCAGTCCTGGCTTCCTGGCTGTTGTGAGCATTTAGGGAGTAAGCAGATGGAAGCTAGCTCTTATCTCTGTCTCTGTCTGTCTCTGTTTCTCTCTCTGCATTTGCCTTGAAAATACACAAACAAAATTTAAGCACTTTTAAAATCAATAAATTTGGTTTAGAATAATAGCTTGAAAGGTCAAAACTCAAGGGCTTGTACCAGTGTTAGGGCTCTGCACACAACCTACCCCATGCCCATAGCTACCACAATGCAGGGCATCCACACTTACACCTGAAGTCACACAGAGAACCTCACGTCCCCACAGCTTAGGACAACATCTTCTTCTCAGCCCTTAACTATTCTATAAACTACAGCTGGTGTTCAAAAGAGGCTAAAACAAGAAAGGGATGCAACACGAATGTATGTCAACTCCACTTCTAGATCCACCACAAGGGTCTCCGGGGGAAGCAGGATTTTTTTTTTTTTTTTTTAGGACAAATCAAATGCAGGGGCCCATGGAATGCAGCACAGTTGCAGCCCAGAGCACGTTACTACACCACGTGTAACACAGCAGTTGGTGAACTCAAAACGCCTTTAGCCTAACTTGTGAGAGATTTTATTATTAGGGGCCGGCACTGTGGCGAAGCAGGCAAAGCTGCCGTCTGCTGGGCTGGCCTCCCACATGGGCGCCGGTTCGAGTCCCGGCTGCTCCACGTCCGATCCAGCTTTCTGCTATGGCCTGGAGAAGCGGTAGAAGATGGCCCAAGTGTTTGGGCCCTGCGCCTACATGGGAGACCCCAAAGAAGCTCCTGGCTCCTGGCTTCAGATTGGCACAGCTCTGGCTGTTGTGGCCACCTGGGGAGTGAACCAGTGGATGGAAGACCTTTCTCTCTGCCTCTCCTTCTCTATGTAACTCTTTCAAATAAATAAATCTTTTTAAAAAGCGATTTTATTATTCTAATCACAGAACATCAAATTAGGGAGGGATCTGGCTTTCATCTGTACCCTTTCATCAAGTCCACACTACTCAGGAAATATATAACCGAGTCATCCAATGCCTAGCCATCAGCAAACTTTAGAAAGAATGAATCCTGGATGGTTCGTAAGGTTACACACATCAATACTTCTTAAGGTTTCCCCCACCCTCTAGTTTTTTGAAGGATTCCAGTTTGATAGGTTTGTTTATTAAATCCTACGGCATGCTTTTAAATTGAGGGGAAATATGAGTAGAATGTCCCACCTGAAGGTGGAGTAAGGCTAAAGAAGCGGAAATAACTGAACAGAAGGACTAGGGATACACTTACAGGAGAAGTACATGGAGGAGGTGAGAAAAAGGGAACAACCCGTACCCCTCTCTTCTTACCACCATCCGAACCCTAACCCTAACCCTAACCTACCACCATCCGAACCCTGGGATCCCACCTCTGCTCAAGCAGCAGTGAAAAACCAGTGACTCACGGAGAGACACAAAGTGCTCAGGGAGCTATGGCCGTTTTAAAAAGATAAAGCAGTTTAAAAGATCGGGAGTCTATAAGCTCATTCATTATTTAAAAGGCTGAGCGGAAAAGCCCGAGGAGCACCTGAGAAGAACAAAGCCCGGGGCAGCCACAGGGTAAGACAGAGACAGGGCAGCCCAGTGCTGTGCAAGGTGCAAGGGAAGGGCATGGACTCCAGCGGAGGCATCCCCACCCCTCAGAGACGGCCACGGCGCAGTTCTGTGTTAGCAGGTTGTCTCTACGAAGAGAGAAACTGGTTGTTGAAAAGCCTATAACCAGTCCTCGGATAACATTCAAGATGTACGTTCAAGACGGAAACAATCCTCATCGCCAAACCCACCTGTGGGCTCCAGACAGGCTTCCTGTGAGGGCTGGTGGGCAACACTGACACAGCACAACCCACCTTAGTTACTGGACTTCTCCCACCTCGGGGTAAAGTTTAGGCAGAAGGTCCAGTGAAGACACCATCTGCTTGGCAACCCTCATGAAGGGCTCGCACGTCTCAAAGACACTTGCAGAAGCAGAGAGAGCGAAACACAACCTGCAAAGTCTCAGACACACCACCCAGCTAGAAAATGCTGGTGTCACACAACCAGGGTGTTCCATGAAACAAGAACAAAGACCACATTACAAAGCCAGCATAACATTTTTAAATAACAATGAGATTAGAATGGAGGCAGATAAGATAGAAAAAGACTGCAAGGAAACTAAATACAGGATTAAAGATCTGAGAAAGCATGGTCATGATGCTCCAGACAAAACAGTGGGGGGAAAAGACCACATCCAGATGAAGCTGAACATTGTTTTTATTATAAACACAAAGGGAGAGAAAAAAATCTTAAAATATGCAGGAAGAAAATATCACTTTTTTCACTTCTATGTGTTTTACTTTAGTTTTTTTTCCCCAAGAAAATGTAATTTTCCTACTATGAAACAAAAATCACGCTTTTTTTAAAGGAAATTAGAATCCAATAATTTCCTGACAATGTTTTTATTTTTTTAAAAAGATTTATTTTATTTATTTGAAAGACAGAGTTACAGAGTAGAGACAGAGAGGTAGGTCTTCCATCCGCTGGTTCACTCCCCAGATGGCCGCAATGGCCGGAGCTGCGCTGATCTGAAGCCAGGAGCCAGGAGCTTCTTCCTGGTCTCCCACATGGGTGCAGGGGCCTAAGGACTTGGGCCATCTTCTACTGCTTTCCCAGGTCATAGCAAGGATTTGGATCAGAAGAGGAGCAGCCGGGACTAGAACGGGCGCCCATATGGGATGCCGGTGTTTCAGGCCAGGGCATTAACTGGCTGCACCACAGCGCCGGCCCCCAATCATGCTGTCTTTAGATTTCTCCCTAACAACACTGAACCCCAAAATGTAAAGGACCAACATCCACGGTATTTTGAAGGAAAAGTTGACATATATCACTGGAGCTGTCCTATTTGAAAGCAGCAGAAAGTCAGCACAGGTATTGCAAAGTTCCCCCCTTGAAACATTTACCGGAGTATGTACTCTAATCGAAATGGAAATCAAAGCCAAGAACAAACAGTGCAGGAGGCAAGGTGTAAAACGATTTTCAAGTGACCCTTGCTGGGCCGGTGTTGTGGTGTAGTGGGTTAAGCCACTGCCTGCGACAGTAGCATTCCACTTGACCTGCAGATTGAGTCCTGGCTGCTCCACTTCTGATCCAGCTCCCTGCTAATGCTTTACAGAGATGGCCCAAGTGCTTGGGCCCCTGCCACCATGTAGAGGTTCCAGGCTCCTAGCTTTGGCCTGGCCCAGCCCTGGCCGTTGCAAGCATTTGGGGAATGAACCAGCAGATGGAAAATCTCTCACTGGGTGTCTCTCCCTCTCTGTAACTCTGACTTTCAAAGAAATAATTAAATCTTTAAAAAAAAAACAAAAAAGTGTTCCTCTCTCAGGTGAGGAGGAGTCAGCTGACCACACTGTGAGATAAACTCAAACATGGGCAGGAAGTGGCCTCCCTTAGCCAGAACCCTGTTGCCTCCCGTCTGCTCCATTTCCGACACCAAAAAATATTTTTTATAAAAGACTTGCGGTAGGGTCAACTCAACTATTTGTCTGTGCTATCAATACTGAATCTATCTATCACGCGCTGTGTATTAGTTCCTTCCGGATTATAAAACAGGTTGTCATCACTCCCACAGTGCCTAACAGAGAGCCTCATTCATAAAACTGCTAATGAAATAAATGCTTAAAGAAAAGAGATAATTCAAAGGTTCTCACAGGGTGAAAGCCATCTCTACCTAATCAAATAAGCTGTAATCAAATGTTACTGTACTAATTAAGGGTATGTGTGCATATCTGTATGCACAAACATACAAGGACACTTCCACCTAAAGACACAGCAACATGAAGGGAACATGTTCAGCTACTGAAAAGCTCACTATATTTGATATTAAACAAATAGAAACCAAAACATAATATTGCAAACTTATCCCATCTAAATCTCCAGAGAGCGTTTCTACTGCTAACTTACGCTCTAAGGAAATATCTCCCGGAACAAACTGCAGAAATTCTAAGTGTAAAACAGAAAAATTGATAAGCAGAGTTTTTAAGGCATCCAGACGAAAGCATCTTTATTACCCGGCCCATGAATTAGAGCAGTTAACACAAACCACTTTACGTGTCAAACCCACTGGCGTGGGGCACTCCCAAACAGAGGCCAGGGTCCTCAGAGTCACTCACAAGAACAAAACACAACCAGCAGAGCCGGCGCTGTGGCGCAACAGGTTAAAGCCGCCGCCTGCAGTGCCGGCATCCCACATGGATGCACCGTTCTAGTCCTGCTGCTCTACTTCCGATCCAGCCCTCTGCTATAGTCTGGGAAAGCAGTAGAAGATGGCCAAAGTCCTTGGGCCCCTGCACCCTTGTAGGAGACCCAGAAGCAGCTCCTGGCTCCTGGCTTCAGATCTGCTCTAGCCGTTGTGGCCATCTGGGGAGTGAACCAGCAGATGGAAGAAGACCTCTCTCTCTCTCTCTGCCTCTCTGCCTTTCAAATAAATAAATAAATCTTAAAAAACAACAACACACAACCAATACACAAAGGACAGGGAAGACGACTGAGAAGGCAATGTGCGACTTCTTATAAAGCTTGGTCCTAACTATCTGGCATCTAACGCAGCTGAAACAGGCTTCCTAAGCTAAAGCACATACCACTGAGGAGATGACCCAGCCAGGCAAAGACCAGCCACAATCCAAGGGAAAAAAAGCTCAAAAGTCTCTACAAATAGTCCACAAAACTGATGACACTTAGGTAACTGAAAGTTTAGAGGGGTCTTGCTCAAAAAAAAAAAAAAAAGTGTAGGCATGTAGACAGGTGTTTGGTCTAGCAATTAAGATGCCAGTTAGCACACCTGCATCCCACACTGGCATTCCTGGGTTTGATATCTGGATCCATTCCCAGTTCAGCTTCCTGTTAATGCAGACCCTGGGAGGCAGAAATTACAGCGCAAGTAACTGGGTTCCTGTCACCCATGTAGGAAACCTGGGTTGAATTCTCAGCTCCCTGCTTCAGCCTGGTCCAGTCCTGGCTGTTGCAACTTTGGATTTAAAATACGTAAAACCAGCAAATAGATTGTTTCCCTTAACTCTGATAACCACAATGCCAACTAGGACAAGACTGAGCAGTATGCACAGCTTATAGAACAGGTGTAATCGGGCAGGCACTGTGGCACAGCGGGTTAATGCCCTGGCCTGAAGCACCAATATCCCATATGGGTGCCGGTTCGAGTCCTGGCTGTTCCACTTCCTATCCAGCTCTCTGCTGTGTCCTGTGAAAGCAGTAGAATATGGCCCAACTTTGGGCCCCTACACCTGCGTGGGAGACCCCAGAAGAAGCTCCTGGCTCCAGCTGTTGTGACCAATTGGGGAGTGAACCATCGGATGGAGGACCTCTCTCTCTCTGCCTCTCCTCTCTCTGTGTAACTCTTTAAAAAAAAAACTCTGTGTAAATCTTAAAAAAAAAAAAAAAAAAAAAGAACAGGTGTAATCATAAATAGGCAAAACTGAACTGAAGACAAAATCAATATTCCACATTTTACATCTAAACTATCATGTGGGAGGCAATCACACCACTCAAAAAGAAAGTCCGAGGCTGGCACTGTGGTGTAGTGGGTTAAGCATCTGCCTTCGGGGCTGGCATCCCATATGGGCACTGGTTTGAGTTCCAGCTGCTCCTCTTCTAATCCATCTCCCTGCTAATGGCCTGGGAAAGCAGAAGATGGCCCAAGTCCTTGGGACCCTCTATCCACATGGGAGACCCAGAAGAAGCTCCTGGTCCCTAGCTTCAGATCCGTCCAGCTCCAGCCATTGCGGCCGTTTGAGGAGTGAACCAATGGACAGAAGATCTCTCCTCTCTCTAACTCTACCTCTCAAGTAAATAAATAAAATCTTGAAAAACAAATAAAATTCAATGTAAAGACATAATACAGAAAGTTATCTGTTTCAGAATTTATTTAACATAACAGGAAAATCTTGGGGGTTCCTGAGACTCACATAACTGTCTTTATTAATATTTTCCAACCAAGGAAGTGAAAAGTTGTTACTGCCTAACAACATTCAAATAGCCCATATTAAAGGGGCCGGTGCTGTGGCGGAGTAGGTTAAGCCTCCATCTGAGGCACCGGCATCCTATATGGGCACAGGTTCGTACCCCAGCCACTCCTCTTTCAATCCAGCTCTCTGCTATGGCCTGGGAAAGCAGTGGAAGATGGCCCACGTGCTTGAGCCCCTGCACATTCGTGGGACACCTGGAAGCAGCTCCTGGCTTCTGGCTTCGGATCGGCTCAGCTCTGGACATTGTGAGCATTTTGGGAGTGAACCAGCAGATGGAAGACCTTTCTCTCTGTCTCACTCTCTCTGTAATGCTGCCTCTCAAATAAATAAATAAATAAATAAAATTTTAAAAAGACATATGCTCTAGAATATTTCTTGAGACACTCTCCCCAGGACAAGTACATGCTGAACAAAAATCTTATCTTCTTGAAATATGATCATTCCTGCCAACATTTACCTGGACTAACATTTTTTTTCCATTCATGTAAAGAAAAGCACAATATATATGTTCTAACAATATTCTCTACTCATTAGATTACCTTCACAATTATAACAAATAGCTCCCTGTCAAGGATCTAAAAATAAAAACAGTGTAACTTAAGAGAGTCACAATTCTGACTTTAATAAGCAAATGGTGGTTGTGAAAATACAGTATCTTTTTGAGACTACTCTTTTCTTAAATATCTTCACAGCATTTTGCACCAGTAATGGGTGGTCATTAAGTTCATTGTTACACCAGGTAGAATTCTGGTTACACGATGGACAGAGATAACAGTCTCTGTTCACAGCATTGTATAACACTGGATTTTAAAGTCCCACTTATGCACTATCTACTCCTACTAAGACTCTAGGTCTCTGGGGCAGGGGCGTAGATGAGCAAGGTTCACGTCCATTAAATATGGCCCCAATCCCTGCAAGAACTGGAGACCACTATTAAATAGCAGGGGCACTTAACTTGGAATAAAAGCACTCTACATAAAAGAATGGAAAATTGATTGCTTCATAAGTGATCGGTGGCTGCTTAAAAAACACTACAATCACTCTGCTTAGCAACAGGGAAGCTTCGAGAGAGGTCACTCTTTTCCTGTACATAGGTAATTCCTGGAACCTCATTGAGAATCATTTTTCCCAGAAACTACAGAGACTAAACAGAACCAAGAACAAATGGCAGTGCCTCCTGCCCAAAAAGATTAAGATTTCCAATGAAACCCGGTGACAGTCAACCTCCTGCCCCCAGACCCAGGCCCGATCCTTGGAAAGCCACTCTTTCCCACTCGCCTCCTCTACTAGGATCTGCAGGATGCTCGCTGTCCCCCTCCAATCCCCCTGACCCCGGATGAACTCTGCAGACACCAGGAAGAGGCTCCTCGGGAGACAGGCCCAGGGCTGAGGCCCAGGCTGGTTGCAGGAGCCAGGCACGACCTCCTCCGAGAGGGAATTAGAGAAAGACCCAGAGAAGCAACCATGATGTACAAATGGGTCTGTGGACTGTGAAGTCCCAGTACACTAAGAACCTAGCCCCGCATACTAACGGCCCCTAAGTGAACCTGGCCCTCCTAGAACTTACGGCCAACTAAAGGGTTCCCCTGAAATCTCAGGCCCTGCAACTGCTCTTAGCTGTGCTGGAAATTCTGATGTAGGAATTAATGAGCCACCTTCTGTCAACACGTGAGCAACCTGAATACTGACATAACCAGCCATGCTCTATCTGCAAGAAGAAAAAGACAAGTCCGTTCTGTAGTATTCAGCTCCTGCGAAGAGACTCAGAATCTTCCAGCACGTTAACACAATTTCACTTTTCCATTTTCATTTCAGGTGAACTAACCTACAAAGTCTCCTGGGCCTCTCCTTACTTCTTTACTGAGACCATCAGGGTACATCCAAGGCAGGGAAGTGAATATGTTTGGTGAGAAAGGGAATAAACAAAATGGAAATCTAAAATGTATGGTAATATATTTCCTGGAACGACAAGGTTAAGAAATGTAACACCATGTCAATGCAAAGGAGCAACCAGAAACAAATCCAAAAACTCCTGAGACAGAGGACTGGCTGTGGGGCCAGCACTGTGGCGTAGCAAGTAAAGCCACTGCCTGAAATGTCATATCCCATATGGGCACCGGTTCATGTCCTGGCTGCTCCACTTCCAATCCAGCTGCCTACTAATGACCTGGGAATGCAGAGGCAGATGGCCCAAGTGCTTGGGATTCTGCCAACCAAGTGGGATCATCCACAAATAGCTCCTGGTTCCTGGCCTCAGGCTGGCCCAGCCCTGGCCATTGCAGCCATCTGGAGAATGAACCAACAGATAGAAGGCAGAAGCTCGCTCTCTCTCTCTCTCTCTCTCTCTCTCTCTCCCCCTTCCTTCCCTCCCTCCCTCTTTCACTGTACACTGACTTTCAAATAAATAAATATTAAAAAAAAAAAAAGATTGTACTGGGCAATTGAGGAGAAGTGACCGCAGAAACTCCAGGGAGTGTGGACTTCCCTGTCTCTAAGGCTTTACTTGTTTGATGAACTCCACTCCAGTGATTGTGGGAATACAGTGTCTCTCTATACAGAACCAAGTATCCAGAAGAGAAGTCAGCCCCATGAACACCTCCCTCCTGAACCAAAGGCTCAGAACCCAGGAATGGTGCTGCTGAAGTGGCCCTTGCTCGCTAACTGTGCCGCTGGAGTTCTCCCCACTGCTTACTGGGCACCTACCAGGAGCCAAGAATCCAACAGGAACCCAAGGGGTCAAGGGCTCTGCTCACAAAGCCACCACCAGTTGGCCACTCTGTAAGCTCTCATAGCACAGACTGGGTTTGTATAAGTGCTTGTTAAATGAATAAATAATATAATAAAGTCATCCACTCTGATCTCCGACTGTGAGCTTGAAAGCATGGCGCTTCAGATAATCCCATATCTGGAGCGAGCAGCGCTTCACAATGCGACAGTCAACCTGGAACACAGAGGTTTCAATTCCCCTCCCACTCTCTCCAACAACTCACTCAGCACCCTAGGCTGAGAAAACTGATGGATGTCTCCAATGAGGCCTTCCAACCTTGAATTTGCAACATGAATTAACCAGAGCGGAGTCACGACATTCTCAAAATCAAGTAGATTTTCATTGTGGTTTAACTGCAAGCAGAAGGGGAGACTCCAAGGATCGTAAATCTGGATAACAGGCCTTTAAATAAGGCCCTGTTTCAAACTGTATTAAAACTACCAGCCACAAACCAAACTTCAGAGCAGAAGGAAGAAAAGTCAACAAGGGATGACCGTGGACTTGTAGACTGCGATATTGTCAGTCCAACAATTACAAATGACAGCAAAGGCAGGCAGGAGTTGGTGCAGTGGTCACGATGCCTCTTGAGACACATCTCACGCTGAGTACCTGGGTTCAATCTCCCAGTCCAGCTTCCTGCTAACGTGTGCCCTGGAAGGCAGCAGGAAATGAGACTCGAGTAGTTGGGTCACTGCCAACCACTCAGAAGTCCAGATTGTGTTACAGGTCTCTGGCTTTGTCCTGACCCAGCTGCAGCTGTTGTGAGCATCCGGGAAGGGAACCAGCCGATGGGAGTGATCTCTCCACCTCCTTGCTCTGCCTCTCAAATAAATAAAAATTTTTAATTAAAAAAAAAATCAGACTGAGGCTAAAGGAATGCAAAACATCATGATTCAGATTACTTCAAAATTACAAAGACTAGATTGGAAGAGGAACTATGTTTATCTATAATTTAGCATTTTACAATTTTAATGTCACAGTATTTCTCCAATAAATAAAATACAGTAAAAATGTGATCTAACTAACCACACAATTCAGATTTAAAAAAAAAAATTCAATGTGCACATGCATAAATATGGAAGGAATCCCCTCTCTGATGCTGATGCAATTAGTTTGGGTCAGGCCCACAGATTTCAACCTTTTAATCTAGGACACAAAAACAGCTTTCCAAGCTAATAAACAACAACAGCAACAACCGAGATTTAAAATCCAGCAGCCTAAAGAAAAAAAAAATCTGTTCAACCCACTATCATTCACAGAATCCCTCCATACCTGATTTTTCCTATCTATTGTATAAAGCTCTTCAAGGAAATAATTCTCTCAATTCATAACTCACAACACAGACAGCCCATGTAACAATCCAAGACATCCAAGGAACCTAGAAGGCAACCCCTCACAAAAACAGACTGCTTACTGTAATTTAAAATTTTACAGCTCAGTATCTTAGCATTTTCCTGCGTTGTCTGAAGGCCTTACTAAAATTAATTCCCCAATTAGACACTGAAGAAAGAAGAAAGAAAAGAAGGTAGGTATATGCTCAGAAGAGTTAACGCTCACCCCTTCGGCATGTCACCCCCTCTCTTCCTACCCCTATACCAGCTGGAATTCCCACTTAGAGTCTCCTCTTTATGGGCACTATTATCTTCACGAACAAATGGATGCAATTACTTCTTTCGAGAGGTGACAAGGTTTTGGGCCCTCAGCAAGAAAGAACAGAACACCGGCAACAAGAGTGGGTAACCTTGCATGGCACACAATAAAAATCATAAAAGAAGGGCAATGAAAGCCAGCAACGTTGAAAACAGGTTTACAGAAAGGAAAGTGGAATGTGGGAAGAGCACCAAAAATAAGAAGTGGTCGGAAACCGATCACATCACTCAGAAGGTGATTGAGTGATCAATCACTTTACAAAACAGGAAATGTCCCCTATCCCCAGGATAAAAAAAATCAGCTTGCCAAAACTAAGTCAAACAACACCAACCAGGAGTTTCCCTTTTTTTATGGTGCCTGCGTAATTATAAGAACTAGAAATGATCTGAATAATATGACTAGGATTTGAACTGGTGAGTCAGTTGATATATATGACATCAAAACTAAGATAATTCAATATGTTCTCTTTGCAATTCAGAAGAATGCTACAACTCATCCCATAAATCACTGCTTTAAAAAAAAAATCAGTTCTAAAAAAAGAGAACCCATTTGAAAAAGGCTGGGAGGAGGAAGGCAAAAAGTGACTCATAACATCCCACAGCCTGTAGCCTCCAAACCATAACAAGAATATAAAACCAGTGGGTCCAGTATGAAACAAAATAGAGAACCTTGGGTGAGCTTTAACCTCATAAAGTTCAGATCCAAGCACTATGACTGTAGCACTGTAAATACCTTATTAGCATTTGGAGCGATCTTACACATCTGGCCATGAGTGTCTGTGTGTGAGTGAGTGTGTGTGGGGGGGGGGGGTGTTAGTGTGTGTGTGTGGGTGTGGGTGGGTGTTAGTGTGTGTGTGGATTTGCTTTCCTAGCTTCTCGGCTAAATTTGACATCTAAAATCCTTAAACTAGAAAGGAACATTCAAATGCAGCTACTGCTATAACTGAAGAACTCTTAAAAGTCTATATATGTAAAAACACAAACATCAATGCTGCCACTTGATGTATGTGGGTTTTTTTTAATGCAGGTAACAATATTTTAAATTTATCATGCCAATTATTCCATTTCATCCACCACCACACATACAGCTATCTCTGACAGCTTTCAGATGGACATAACAAAGTTAACACATTTCAATAAGTTTGAGGCTCGACTCCAGTGGAGTAGCTTAATGCTGCATCATGGATATTATTTTCCTGTCTCTGCTGCTCCCTCCCCCAAGCACAACAAATTATCAATGAGACTCTGGAAAGAAAGAGTTTTTCACACATTTGTTTTCCAGAGTAAACTAATTACCTTTCGAAGAAAATAATGTGCACAAAGTTTAGGTGGCAGTAGAGAGATAGCTGAGTCTCCTCTCAGCACACTTTCACAGGTGGCCACGGAGGCTGGCGCTCTGGCACAGTTGGGCACTCTGTGCAGTAGCACCTCCAGAGGCTGAGGAGTGGGTAGGCAGACAGAATTCAGGTTCCAGAGCAAAGTGTATCTACTGTGCTCAATAGCCTGAAAACACCACTCGCAAAATCTACAAACGGGGCTGGCCTTGTGGCATAGCAGGAAAAGCCACCACCTGCAACGCCAGCATCCCGGAGGGGCGCCAGTTCAAGTCCCGGCTGCTCCACTTCTGATCCAGTTCCCTGCTGATGGCCTGGGAAGAGCAGCGGAAGATGGACCAGGTGCTTGGGCCCCTGCTACCCAGGTGGGAGCCCGAAACGAAGCTGCTGGCCCCTGGTTTCTCAGCCTGGTGCAGGCCCAACCGTTGTAACCATCCGGGGAATGAACTAGCAGATGGAACATGGATCTCTCTCTCTCTCTCTCTCTGTCTAACTCTGACTTCCAAATAAATAAATGAATCTTATTTAAAAAAAAATACTCTACAAACCTTCCAACTGGCCATCTCTTCCATCTCTTTAAGATTTCTCTCTTTGGTAACAGTAATATACAAGATGCACATAAACTGCTCACATAAAAATGTTTCTATAACATGCATTTTTTAAGATTTATTTTTTTACTTGAAAGGCAGATTTAGAGACAGATCTTCCAACACTGGTTTACTCCCCAAATGGCCACAACGACCAGGGCTGGGTCTATCCAAAGCCAGGAGCTTCCTCCGGGTTTCTCACATGGTTGCAGGGGCCCAAGCACTTGGGCCATCTTCCACTGCTTTTCCCTGGCCACAATCAGGGAGCTGGATTAGAAGTGGAGCAGCTGGGACTTGAACTGGTACCCATACAGTATGCCAGCACTGCAGGCCACAGCCTAACCCACATTAAAAAAAAAAAAAAGATTTAAAGCAGTGGTGCTTTGACAAACATAGAGAACTGGCATTTAAGTGAGCTTTGCTCTACCAGTTTCATAGTCACCGAGAAAACGTTGAGTTGGACTGTTAGACAAAGTGTTCCAGAAAGTTCATGAAAAATGAAATTAAAAGTTTACTGTGGTGCAAAAAAAAAATCTGAAATCTGTGCAGTTTTTTTTTATAATAATATGTATTGTCCATGAACTTTCTGAAGATCTCTGTAGAACACAACATATTGGTGAAGCAATCTGGTAAATTAACCAGCAAAGCAGAGCATAGACTTAGAAACTCTCATCAGCATGAAGAAACTCGTGGACATACTAACAATGAAAAAGCCACAAGATGTAAAACATGGCAAAGATTTAAAAAAAAAAAACACATTCCTTCTGCAAAAATAAATAAATAAATAAACCAAAACCAGTTTGCACTCCTGAAAGACTGGGAAGCAGCACCTTCTGTAGATTCAAGCCCAGTGTTTGCAGTGTAAGCACATCCAAGTAAATGCTCAGTTAACCAAGAAGCTCATTTTCCATTTCAGGCAACATGAAGCTGTCCTCCTTGGGAAGTTCTCTGTTTCCTCTCAAACTGGCTTCATGTGCCCAGGTAAAATTTTTCCTTAAGCCAGATGATGTGTGCTTTCAGGTTCTTTAAAGCCAAAAGGAACAATGTGCAATTGCATAAAACAAGAACGCAGGCCAGAGAACGGGTGGCAGAAAGGAGCCCCCACTGCTGCTTCTGCCAAATGCTGGCGTGCTGTCCTGCACGCTCACGTGCAGACCGGCAGCCCCTGGCGCACGGCTGCAGTTATCCGGACCTGTGGCCCCCAGGCTGCCCGCCACCACTGCCCACAGAAAGCTGCTG
The DNA here is from genome assembly GCA_949820135.1 of Sylvilagus floridanus. Taxonomy (NCBI): domain Eukaryota; kingdom Metazoa; phylum Chordata; class Mammalia; order Lagomorpha; family Leporidae; genus Sylvilagus; species Sylvilagus floridanus. The sequence continues at coordinate 15,591,071 of OX463240.1, read as the reverse complement.
CAGCTCTCCAATACGACTCGGGCTTCGCACTCCCCAGCAAGAGGGCAGCAGGACGCACTGGTAACACAGAGGAGCAGGGAAAAGCAGGCAGCAAGCAGAGCGGGAAGAGAAGAACTTGGGAGTTCTGCGCTGTTACCAAACTAGCAAGGGCCCCAGTAAAATAAAAACATTAGTCTACATGACAGCACCCCGTGCACAGTGAAAACCAACACTGGACCAGCGCTTTGAAATTTAGATCATATACAATTCATTACAGGCTGGCAGCCTTCATGGGAACTTTAAGAAAATAGTCTACTCTTTTTTTGCCCAGTCTACATTATGTGCTTAAAATGGAATTTCTTTTCCATCCTCCTTGGTAGGAACGGAGCCCTGGAAAGCCCACATATGTTTTTGTGATATTTCCTGATATTTTAATAAAACGATGACAGCCAACTTAAAGAATTTCCTCCATATAAATTTTGACTGAAGAGTAAATGTGAAAGCAATACACTGAGATAATTCAGCATGAAAAGTTGTTTTAAGTTTTTGCTTTGAAAGTAGATGTGTTGGGGAAAAAAATTTTTTTTAAGTTCCACAATGTAAAGAGACAATGAGATTTTTGATCTCTCCATTTGGGGGCGGGGGGGGGTCCTATTAAGCCATCCTGGAAAACAACTTGATTCATCTACTTGAAACGAGTAAAACAACTCTATGTATTTACAAGACATAAAATTCCAGATGATCTTAAAGCACAGCTCTATAAACTCAATATAGACAAAACCACGCTCCATAAGGAAGTCAAAGATGGCAGAGCTAATGAAAAGTGGGTGGGGGGAGCAAAGGGGAGGGGCGGCAGGAAGGGGATGACAGGAGCAGATCACAGCAACACAACAACTCTTTGATTTTTTTTATTATTAAATGTGTAGGTCAGGTCTCAGCAAGGTTTACACACAAAAACATAGGAGCTACCTGCGTGCAAACTCATACACACCCCTCTCTGCCCAGTCACTCAATAAGAAACTCATTACATCTTAAAAAAAAAAAAAAAAGCTATACCAACACACAGTGTTCAAAGGAATCAGGCTCAGTATACCTTAGTCAAAAGTGATCTTGCAGCCAGCCCTCCAGGAGGTGAGAACTTAGCGCTCACCCTCCTAGAGCGACTGCAAGATGACAGGTGAGTATTACCTAAAAAGGCAACTCTCTCCTGGCGTGGAGGGGAGGTGGGGGGGGGGTGTGCAGTCAAGCTGAGCATTCCCAGGCATCAGCAGTGTCTCAGAGGAAACGGGAGGCAGCTCCCTGACTGGGAGGGGGCCGCATCCCGGCCGAGCTGTGCTCTGCCAGCACAGGTGGGGTACGGCCACTTCACCGGGCTATGATGCACACAGAGCAGAGCGGCCTGTTTGTAAGACAGCGCATGAATGGCGGGATGCTGTGAAAGAAAACAGAGCTAGAGGGCCTGGCGAAGCCACGGAGAAAATCCACACAGGGGAGGAGAAATGTGTACCTGAAGGCTGACAAAATCAGATCACCAGAGCCGAAGGTTTCTAGCAGTCACTCTAGCCCTGCAAGCGACCTGCTCTGGCTGCACACTTTGCCTACCGCGGTAAACCTGAATCTGGTTCCCAGCTGAAGCGCACCGATCTCCTGCCTTTAGCAATGCCCTCAGCAGGGTCTTCCAGGAGTCAGGAGGGTGACAGGCGCAGAGACTCCAGAGAGGATTCGTTTTTCCTCCTCCTACCGGCCTGCTTCCCTGGGCTGAATTACACCAAATTCGAAATGGGAACATTTCCAGGGCGCGGGCATCGGAATGGGCCGCTGACCCCACACTCGGAAAAGTGTTCAAAAGGCAAACCTAAAGTCGGCATCAGCTCCTCCCTGCTGATGCAAAACTGGCACGAACGAATTCACTTTCTGGCCAACAGCCCTGATGAAACCGTTACCAAAAAAAAAAAAAAAAAAAAAAAAAGTTCATGCTAAACTGCTCCAAATATAAATTCAGGAGGAGCCGGCCTATCCCCACCCATTCCATCCCCACACGGGCTACGAGTGGCCTCTCCAGGGTGACTACTAAAATAAATGAAACATTGAACATTGTGGAACTTTAGAGGGCTCTGGGGGGGGGGGGAGGGTGGTTTTGGGGGAAGACCTAGCAAAACCCGACCTCAAACTTAATGACAGTTGAGCACATGATCTCCAGAGAAGAAGGCGTAGATAACACTCCAGAAAATCACAGCAGCCAATTCCACACAGGATCGCGGTGGAAGCGAGGCGCAAGCCCCGGGCCTGAGAGAGGACGTTCCACGATCCCACCACAACACACGCGAACAATAGTAGTACTATCCTCCTCTGGCCACGCCGGGACCGCCGGCAAGCCAGGCTGCCCGGGGGACCCCGGGGGACGAAATCTCCAAAGTCCAGCGACAAGTTTCGCAGGAAAACCAGGCCAGCCGGCACCATCAGGCCGTCCCCAGCCCGCGAACGCGGCGGCGGCGGCGGCGGCGGCGGCAGCGCACCGCGCCGCTGCAGCATCAAGGACGCGCGGATCTCCAGGAGGGCAGAACGCACACTTCTTCACGGCAAGGCCGTTCGCTCCCGGCCCTAAAGGTTGCTCCATCTTGCGTGCTAACGCTGCGCGCCAAGGCCCCGCCGCAGCGCGCAGGGGGGATCGCGGCTGCACAACGCCGAGCCGGAGCCGGGAGGGCGGGGGCCGCGGCGCACACGCACCCGGCCCGGCCTCGGGGACCACGCCGCCGGCCGCCTCCCCCAACCCCGGGCCCGGGCGCCGCCGCCCCCGCCCCCAGGCGTCCCCCCACCGGCGGCCCGGGCCCTCCCAGGTGGTGACAGCACGGCACAGCCCGCCGCCCGCGCGCGGGGCCGGAGGAGCGGGGCGGGGGCCTGGTTACCTTCCGACAGCTCCAGCTCCAGCTCGGCCAGCCGGGCCCTCACCTCCAGGGGCAGAGCCATGCCTTCCAGGCTGCGGTCCGCCATGCTCGCCGCAGACGCCTCCGCCCTGCCGGCCTCCTCTTTGTTCGCAGGCGGAGGTCTCGGCGGCCGCTCCTCGCGCCCAGTGGAACCGCACCGAGGAGGAGGCGGCGGGCGCGGCGCGGGCGGCCAGGAGGCGGCGGCGGCGGCGGCGGTGGTGGCGGCGGCGGCGGCGGGCGCGCAGGGATTTCTCCTCCTCCCCTCGGCGCCTCCTCGGCGCGGCCCCGCAAAGGCGGCCTCGCGCCCGCTCCGCGCGCCCCCACGCGGGCCCCGGCCCGCTCAGCCCGCGCTCCGCGGGCTCCTGGCGCTGCGGCCGCCGCGGTCACGGCCACTGCTCGCTCCTCCGCGGCCGCCCTGCCCGGCGGGAGCGCCGCTGCGCGCGCTCGTGACAACAGGGGGCGCGCGCCGGGGGCGGGTGCGGGGCGCGTGCCGGCACGGCGGCGCGCGGGTGCAGCGCGCGCTCCCGGGGGCGCGCTGGGGAGGGCGCGGGGCCGCGGTGGTCCCCTCGCGGGCAGCACACGCGCGGAGCCAGGCGGGGCTGCGCGGACCCGGGCTTGGGTCCCGAACGGCAGGATCTCTCCGGGTCCGGCAGGGCCCTCGCGGCCCAGCCCCAATGCCTGGTCTCCCTCTGGCTTGACGCATAGAATACCTCCTGGAACCCCAGTTAAAACTTCAAGTGCTGTGGCTGTTGGAGGGCTGATTTTTTTTTTTTTTTTAATGAATACTTTTAGAAGGGGAGATACAAGACAGCATGGGCTGCCTAGGCTGTGAGCTTCTAATTCCATACCTGGGACCGACTAGCGTATGACCTTGAGCTGCTCCGCGCTTCTTGCCTGGGCTCTGCTTCCCCTCTGTGAAGAGGGCAGGTTGAGGAGACCGCTGGGACAACCTGATCTGTACATGGCACCTCAGTCCCGGAGTGCACTGTCCCAGGTAGCCAGCTCTTTCCCACACTGGGGTGGGAACAGCCGGAGCTAGGCCAATCCTAAACCAGGAGCCAGGAGCTTCTTCTGGGCTTCCCACATGGGTGCAGGGGCACCTGTCTTCCTGGACAGGTCATCTTCCTCCCCCACGTCCCAGCCATAATAACTCTCTGATCCCCACCTCCTGGTGGCTTTGGCTCTCAGTTTTTCCCCTTGTTGGGTTATTAACTCGTGTGCTATCAAGATCACCTCTGCATGGCTGATTTCCAATCTCAATCTGCAGGCTTGACACTGAGGGAGACTTTACATCTCCAGCTGTCCACTCAGCAGCCTTGCTTACCTGCCCCCGCCCAGCTCCCAAACTCCACAAACCCAAAACGAAGGCGGCTTCCTTTCCTGACTTTCAATGTCCACCTGCTTCCAGTAACTGCCACCATTCTCTTAAATGGCTTGATCCTGTTTATTGTTTAGAGTGTGCAGTCCCATGCAGCTGTAATGACACAAACCCTGGGCTTTGCCTTGGAGGCTGGGATTCGAATCCTGATTCTATGATGTTTTATTTCTCGAAGGTCCTTCATTTGGTGGTAGGTTTGAGATGGTGATGGAGTTCCCTGTGCGTCCCCATCTTTCATCTTGACACATCCCTGTTCTCTGAGCTCTGCCACACAAAACCTTGATCATCTGGCCTCCTTTCATTCCTGTAACTTCTTCCCAGTTCAGCACTCCCTCAGGCTAAGGCTTCCTAAAGACCTCCCAGCTGGTCCCACCCACCCCAACTCCCATCAGCGCATTACCCACTGGACCCTGTGGCCAGAGTCCTCAGTCACTCGCCTTTCAAATACAGGCAACGTTCTCTACTGCGTTGTCAATGGAATGCAAATCCCAAGGCTCAGCGTGAGACTGGAGGCTCTTCCACCCTATGGTGAAGCCTTTTTCTTCCATGCTCAGGTGTCTAGGACCTGCTGCTACTCCTGGTCACTCAGCACTCGGCTCATGATGCGTCTTCCTCCTGGAGTGCCTGCCTCACCCCCTGCTCTCTGACTATCCCTAATACAAGCCCTGGAAAAATCTCTCCCCTCTCTTTTTGTGCTCCTCCCATCCATTGTCCTTATCCTGGTTGGTATTTTGTTTGCCTCCCTTCTCTTACTCCCTGAGTGTAAGCTCCTTGGGGGCAAAGACCAAGCCATATTCATCTTTGTACTTCCCATGGACTTGGCTGCAGTCAAACCTAGCTACTTGTCCAGTCCCCGGCAGATCATCGCGAGCTGTCTTCTCAAGAGAGTAAATGAGAGACAGAGTGGGCAACCAACAATGATCAGCTTAGAAAACATGAACCCCGAGGTCCTGGTGCTTTATCCTCTGCGTGGTGCTGAAACCTGGTGAGTGTTGTTGTGTTTTATATATTTAAGACTATGCTCGAATGTGAAGAACGCTGATGGCCACATCTCTCCCTTTTTCATAACAAACCCATCACCAACTTAGAGAGCCCTCGAGACGATCTGTCCCAGCCGCTTCACGTTACAAATGAAGGACCTTTTGAGAAATAAAACGTGGTGGAATCAGGATTCAAATGCCAGTCTCCAATAACATAGCCCTGGGTTTGTGTCATGATAGAAAGTGGCACCGGACACTTCGAACAATAAATGGCATCAAGTCAGTTTAGGGCAGGATAATGTCAAAAATAAAAACATACATTCCTCTTTTTTTTTTAATAACGCTTTTATTTAAAGAATATAAATTTCCAAAATACAGCTTATAGATTACAATGGCTTCCCCCCATAATACATTCCTCTTTTTTTAAAAGATGTATTTGTTTATTTGAAAGGCAAAGCTACAGAGAGAGATGGAGAGACAGGGAAATAGAGGTCTTCTAACTGCTGGTTCACTCCCCAAATGGCCACAGCAGCCTGAGCTGGGCCAATCCTAAACCAGGAGCCAGGAGCTTCTTCTGGGCTTCCCACGTGGGTGCAGGGGCACAAAGGACTTGGGCCATCCTCCACTGCTTCCCCAGGCCAAAAGAGAGAGCTGGATCAGAAGAGGAGCAGCCGGGACTCAAACCAGTGCCCATAGGGGATGCCAGCACTGGAGGCAGAGGCTTTATCTGCTACGCCACAGTACTGGCCCCTGCATTCCTTTTTTTAAAGATTTATTTATTTAATTGAAAGAGTCACAGAGGAGAGGCAGAGAAAGAGAAAGAGAAAGAGAGGTTGATCTTCTATCTGCTGATTCACTCCCCAAATGGCTGCAACAGTCAGGGCTGAACCAGGCCAAAGCCAGGAGCCAAGAGCTTCATCTGGGTCTCCCACGTGGGTGCAGAGGCCCAAGCATTTGGACCATCTTCCACTGCTTTCCCAGGCCATCAGCAGAGAGCTGGATTGGAAAGGGAGCAGCCAGGACTTGAACCAGCACTGCAGAAGGCAGCTTCACCTGCTATACCACAGTGCCAGCCTCATGCATCCCATTTTTAATAACTGGATGGGTCTTGATCATGTATGTATGATAATATAATGGGTGTTGGCCCTAAAGAAGACTTGTATTTTGCATTAAACCCATAGGCTATATATACTAAGATTTTGAGCTGGTGGCTCTTCATTTCAGCAGGCATTTGTGTACCTACAAAATACACATGACACCCTTAGCCATAGACTAGCATTTCCAGTTGTCTGATGGACATTCTTACCCTGAAATCTACCTCTAAAGTGGTGGATTTGTCCAGAATCAAACTCATCTTACCTAACAATCCTCCCACCCTGTTTGTTATTTCTGAGGCTAGCATCCCCCTTGTCCTGGGTATCCTTGCTTTGAGAAGTGCCTGTTACCGGGTTTCAATAACTTCTGCCTACAGCATTGCTTCCTCACCCCCTTGCATCCATCGCCTCCATTCCCGTCCCACAGCTGCTGACTAGTCAAACCCACAGAACACCTTTCCAATCTTCCCTCTCACAGCTCCTGGATCACTCCTGTCCTGCAGAATCACTTTGAATCTGTAATGGTCCTGTTGCTCTACAATCCACAGCAACCGTGTCTCAACATGAAAGAACTCTTTTAACACCCAAAGTGTTGCAGCCTGTCACAAAACCTCTTCCCTACTTTATACTCTGCTCCGCTTCCTCATAACCCTTCTGGCACTTGACAAATTCTCAGCCGTCGCAGAGGGTCCCCACGTACTTGGGTCTGTGTGTTGCCAACGTGGTCCTTTCTTGTCGCTTTCCCTGCTCCCCAAACCTAAGACTGCCACACATCCAACAACACCCAGTCCAGTTCCAGGCCAAACACCGTGTCTTCTCTGAAAGCCATCCTTAATCTCCTGGCTGGGAAGATTCCTACCTCTGGAATTACACACCTCTCTATCTACCTGTTTTGCCTGGGATTAGTAATTTATACTGTGACTTATCTGGCAGCCAGCTTATCTTTTAGTTCTCCCTTTGTGTCGGAGGACAGAATAAACAGCATAGTGTTTCTCAAAGTGCAGGCCAGCCTGATTGGCTCATCTCATTTGGCTCCGCTCATAACTGACCTCACAAAATGTGCGTGTCTCTAACTCCAAAAGCCTGGTTCAGATCTGTGTCACGACAGGCATGAAGATATCCAATAGAGGTTTATTAGAATGAATCAAATAGACAGGCAGGACTGTTGGCTTCAAACACTCTGCCAAAGGCCCTGAGATTTCCTTCTGGGATCAAAGTCACATGTTTGAACTGTGGTCAGTTATCCTCAGAAAAACCACTGTCAAAACTTGTGACTGTCACTGGGCAGGAGGCTACACAACCATCGGCTTTTTTTTTTTTTTTTAAGATTTATTTATTTATTTGAGAGGCAGAGTTACAGACAGAGAGGGAGAGACAGAAAGAGAGATCTGCCATCTGCTGATTCACTCCCCAAATGGCTGCAACAGAGACAGCTGAGCCGATCCAAAGCCAGGAGGCAGTGACTTCTTCCAGATCTCCCACATGGATGTAGGGGCCCAAGCACTTAGGCCATCTTCTGCTTTCCCAGGCCTGAGCAGGAAGCTGGATTGGAATTGGATCAGCTGGGACTCGAACTGGCACTAATATGGCTTAGCCTACTATGCCACAGCACTGCCCCCACCCCATCACCATTTACTAACACAATAGCATGGTATAATTTATCCGACAAGCCAGCCTTTACATAATGAAGTTCCAGGGTCTGAGTCACCATACAGAAAAGTTAGGTGGCCACAAGGAAGGAGAGCACCTAGGGAGGATGGAGTCAGCAGGCAGAGAGCAGGTTAAAGACACTAAAATGGTGCACAGGTAGCTATCATTCCTACTCCACAGGTTTACCTAGACAAGTCTTGAAGGCAGTGTTTTGAACAATTAATGAATCAACACACCAGCTAGTATTTGAGTACCCATTTCCATTTCTTGCTTTAAAGGATCTCACCTCTTTTCTTTTCTTTCCTTTTTTCTGTTTTTTATTGCATTCTAAGCCTATTGCAATGAGTGAAAAATTAATTATGGGTGTGTAACTGGGCTCTAGATTTCAGAAAATCTGTTTGCAGGAGGAAGACAGTAGGAAAGGAATGTGCTCAATCAGAGTATGCTTAAGGTATCGGTGCCAGGCAGAGGGGGTTATTTATTCATGAGATAACTAACAGGAAGGAAACGCAAAGCTCTTAGGTAATCGCTTCCTTTGCAGAAGTGTATCTCACAGTTGCACCTTTACTAAAGTCTTGCTGCTGATAAGAGTTGATTATTTCACTCCTGATCAGATTAATGCACAATTTGTTCAGGCTGTGCTCTTGCCTGTATGTCCCAATTTTGTGAATTTTTACCTTTTCCCAAGGAAAAGCTTTGACTATAAAATCCTGTGGCTGGAGCTCTCCAGGTAATTACGAATCTTACAGGGGGCAGGGTGACAGCTTATAATCCTGTGTGACAAAAGTCTTCCTAAGCTGCAGTTTCCATGTGGAATTATGCCTGGCAACTCGTGTTTTGTGGTTGTTTCATTTTTCTTCTTATCAGAAATTCACTTTGGGCAGACTATTGGGTTTAAAGAAAACACAGAAGTGACAAGTATCATCTGACAACGTTGGGTTTAATTAACCAGCATTTAGGAAGCAGCTTGAGACTCTTACATGAAAGTTGTCTATGCGTTCTAGAGATCATGAAGATTTTTGTAGCCCACTCTTTTCTCCATCAGTATACTATTAACTAAATAATGTGGATGTAGTTAAGTTTGCTGAACCAAATGCACACTTTCATTTCTGCTTTGGTCACTGTCTTCAGGAAGTAACAAGCCATCCAGCCTATTCACCTAAGAACAAGTAGGGTAACCAAACAGAACAAGAAATAATCCCACAGTACCATTAAGTTGCTTTTCTATGCCTTTGATGGAAATACTGAGAATTCAGCTGTCATTCAAAAATGTTCTGATGGAAAAATAAGTCGTGAAATTTACCTTGGGCAAGTTACTGAAGGGAAATGGGTGGTTAGCCTGGCAGTCAAAACACTTGCATCTCACATCAGAGTACCTGGGTTTGAGTTCCAGCTCCAGTCCCTGACTCCAGTTTCCTACCAGTGCAGAGGCTGGAAGGCAGCAGTTGACAGCTCAAGTCATTGGGTTCCCGCCACCCATGTGGGAGACCTGATTTGCATTCCCAGACCCTGGCTTTTCTCCCTGCCCAATCCCAGCCGTAGTGGGCATTAGGAGGGGGTAAACCAGCAGATGTCTTTCTGCTTCTTAAAAAGATTTTTTAATTGCCTAAGTATTTGGTTGTATATGTTATTACAAATCAATATGCAACTGTCAATAATAGAATTATAGCTTGAATAACTTTAGTGAATTCTTAATCACTTATGCAAATGGTGACATGGATAGCACAGAATAGGGAATTTTCCAAAAATTATTCCTATTTATTCTCAGATGCTGTAATATTTTTGCAGCATATTTCCTTTGCCAATTATGATTTATTAATGTCTGGCTTAATTAAGCTATTATTAAAATTAATTGTCATTCACAGAGCTCATACCAAGTAATGGCTGAGACAAATGACACATAAGCTTTTGAAGTAGAAGGGTAAAATCTTGCCATCAAAAACCCACAGTATGAAAAACACAATACAGGGCCGGCGCTGTGGCATAGTGGGTAAGGCCACCGCTTGCAGTGCCGACATGCCATATATGCGAGCCAATTCAAGTCTTACCTGCTCCACTTCCAATCCAGCTCTCTGCTATGGCCTGGGAAAGCAATAAAAAATGGCCCAAGTGCTTGGGCCCCTGCACCCACGTGGGAGACCCAGAAGAAGCTCCTGGCTCCTGGCTTCAGATCGGCTTAGCTTCATCCGTTGTGGCCAACTGGGGAGTGAACCAGTGGATGGAACACCTCTCTCTCTCTCTCTCTCCCTCTCCCTCTCCCTCTGCCTCTGCCTCTGCCTCTGCCTCTCCTTCTCTCTGTGTAACTCTTTCAAATAAATAAATAAATCTTTTAAAAAAGAAAAAGAAAAACATAATAAATGACTCTTTCAAAATTGACCTAATCCATTCAAAACAGAAAAAACATAACACACAAAGTCAAGCAATTCTTAAATGGCTTTTGTTATGCCAGGTAAAAGCCCTCTCATAAATTGCATCAAATGCAGATTCTTGTTACTGTAAAGTTAACTAACCACAAGTTTTTAGTCGTCTGTACTATCTCACATCCATACCCAACAAAAGTAAGTCAAAGTAGAGATAGCGAAGTGTATACCATCCACCAAGGAGGTTACACTCCTCTGAGAAAGTCTCAGTGACCAGAGAGCCAGGGTTGCCCAGCTATCACCACCCACAACCAGAGGATAAAACTTCTTCCTTTGAGAACAGGACTGGGTGGGGAGGATGAACTAATGGGCAATCGCAGAATATCCAGATTCCAGTTACAGTGGAGGTTTTGCTCTAGGAGGTGCCCGTGTCTCAGGTCCTTGTCAGGTTCATAGTCTTTTGAGTGGATAATGCCTTAGGTCGTGTTCCCAGAATATGGGTCCTGAATCAGGGGCCCAGGGACCTATGCTTTATTGGGGGTGTGCTGTGACAGAAAAACTCTAAGTTAGTGGGGGCAACAAGGCAGAGAAGGACAAAGAGCAGACCACCACCATGGCCTGATCCAAAGCCTGGAGCTGTTGGCTATATAGCATCCGGGCATCACAGCGTTGTCAGCCCTTGAAGGCAGACAGCCTTTTGGTCACTGTATCAGTTGGTCATTGATTGGGGTGGCCTTCCCATCAGCTCATCCCACCAAGAAAGTAGGTAGTTAGGATCTGTGAGCAGCTGCACTGCCAGCAGTTAAGGTCAAGTGCACCCAGCCAGGCTCAGACCCCAAGAGGGCAACGCATCAACTCCACCTTCACCATGTGGGAAGCTGCACTTGGCAGTCAGTTGCTCACTTCCACCAGGAAGTCTGTCTGGGCAAACAGTATCGCAGAAAGCTAGGCATCTGTATTATCTAGGGGGAGAAAGTTAGATTTAATTGTTTTCTGGTTCATTTTATATGCAAATCTTTTCCGTATTTAATTAAATCAAAGAATTACTCAAAATGACTTCCCTTGCTTTGCACGGACTCATGAAGAATTTAGACAGCATCCAGTCATTCGCATAAAGTTTTGCAAAGCTGTTGGCACACAGCAGTGAGCTAGATGCTGAGCATTGTTTCTAACTTCCAGGAGCTGACACTCACATAGGGCCGGCAGCCCAAGCAAGAGATCCAATGGTAAACAGAAAGGGTGAGTGCCTCATGGGAGTCCTTTATGGCCTGGCCTTTGCTTTAGACACACCTAGTGAATCGTTACTCTATAAGGTTGCACATATTTTCCAAAATGTCTGCTGTAAAATAGTTCCCTTATGCGTGTCTAATTTCTCGCCACCGCAAGGGCACAATGTGGGGTCTCCCTGGGCAGCTGCGGATTCAGCTGCTGTCTCTTTACCCAGATGTTGCCCAGCTTGTGTTTCTTCCCTTAAGTGTCACTTGTGAAGACCTTGGGTGGAAGAGAGCGCAGGCCCATTGTGTCTCGCTCTGTAAGCAAGGCCTCTGTGGGATGCGCCTGGCTCTCTGCTCTTCCGTAGCTTCCCATCTTGCCCCTGGCTGGGCGGTAACTTGGTGTGCCTCAGAACCCCTAGGGTTGCCATCCCCTGTTCCCCCAATGCCCTTTCTCAATGCACGAAGGCACAAGCTTGGCCTCTTGGCCTTTCATACAACACCAACGTCAAGGACACAGTCTTTCTGGAAATCTGATCCAAGATAGGAAAAGAGTGGTCGTGTATGCGATTCACAAATCAACAAAAACTCCAAACACCTGGGGACAGGCATGGACGAGACCGCCTGTCCCATAGCAGCGACCCCAGCCCCACAGGCTCAGCAGCGCCCACCCTGTTGGTCCAACCCTCTTGGCATCCTCGTTTACAGCAGGCAGCCTCACCGAGGGCTTCACAAGATTTCTCAGTGGCTTTAGACCTCAGGAAGAAAAGGGTATGCATACAAGTCACAACAGAACAAAACGGGACTTAATAAGGGCCATATGAACAACATGCTTCTGAGGACAGTAAAGAATGAGGAAGTTAATTCAGAAAATCCATTGACTCTTGAGTTGCTGCTTTGATCTTTTCTCTGTGCCAGTGTTTCTAACTGTGAGGGAGCTGTGTTCCATAGGAATCTACCGGGAGGTACTGCAGTCTTTTTTCTTTGCCCATTTGCAAAGAGAAAGGCATTGAATGGAGGGAAGGTAAGACAAATGGGTGGGAGAAGGCGGAGCAAAGAAGGGAGGAAGAGATTAACAGGGGCTGCTAACCTTTCCAATGAATGTGTGTTCAAGTGAAAAAATACTGTGTCAAAAACAGAAAAGTAGACGGATGGAACAAAAGACAAAGTCAGAAATAGATTCGAAGTAATGATTTTTAAGATAGAAATCAGATTAAAAATTTTAAGAGGGAAACGATGCTATTTTTATGTATTTTATAAAATTTGTTTATTTGAGAGACAGAGAAAACAAGCTTCCACTGGTAGTTCACTCCCCAAATTCCCACAATGGCTGGGGCTGGGGCTGGGGCTGGGGCCAGGAACTCAATCCAAGTCTCCCTCAGGGATGGTAGAGACCCATCCAGCTGAGCCATCACTGCTGCCTCCCGGAGTCTGCACTGGTGGGAAGCTGGAGTCAGCAGTTGGAGCTGGGAATCGAAGCCCAGCCCTGCAATCTGGGACGCAAGTGTCTTAACTGTAGGTTAAACACCTGCTCCCCTAAAATGCTGTTTTTAAATGTTGCAGTGCAAATTAGATATTGTATTAGACTCCCGGGGCTGACATAAAGTGCCACCAACTGGGTAGCTTTAAACAAAGGAACTTATTGTCTCTTTCTGGGGCCAGAAGTCTGCAATCAAGGTGTCAGCAGAGCCATGCTGTTCCTGACAGTGCTAGAAACGAATCCTCCCTTCTCTCTTCTTAGTGCCTAGGAAACTTCTGCCATCTGTGGCAGTTCTTAGCCTGGGGATGCATCCCTGCAGTCTGAGTCCACTGTCACATTGCCACTCTTGGACACTGCACTGTCTTCCCTCCATCTGTACCTGTCTCCAGATCTCCCCTTTGAGTAAGGACACCAGTCTTACTGGATCAGGGCCCACCATATCGACCTCATCCTAACCTGGCTACACTTGCAAAGACCCTATTTCTAAATAAAGTTGCACTCTGAGCGACTGGGGGTTAGGGTTTCAACACAGCCTCTTTTAAGAGACACAACTTAACCAATAACAGATATTGATATGGGAAGAAACAAATTTTGATAAACATTTTGTTTTCTGAACATCAAGAAATAACAAAGGGCATAGGCAGGCATTTGGCCTAGTGGTTAAGATGCCAGACTGGGACCCCCACATCCTGTATCAGACTATCTGGGTTTGAGTCCTGGCTGTGCTCCCAAGTTCAGCTTCTTGCCAATGACCAATCTTGGAGGCAGCAGGTGATGGCTTATGTACAGAGGTTCCTGCCACCCACTTGGGAGACTTGGATTGTGTTCTTAGCTCCCAGCTTCAGTCTGGTCCAGTCGTGGCTGTTGTGGGCATTTGGCGAGTGAACCAGCAAATGGAAGTGTTTCTCTCTCCGCCCCCCCCCCATCTCTCTATTCCAGGCATTCTTTTTTTTTTTTTTTTAAGCTTTATTTATTTATTTGAAAGGCAGAGTTACAGGGAAGTAGAGGCAGAAAGAGAGACATTTTCCATCTGCTGGTTCACTCCGCAAAAGGCTGCAACAGCTGAAGCTATGCTGATCTGAAATGAGAAGCCAGGAGATTCTTCCTGGTCTTCCACAAGGGTGCAGGGGCTCAAGGACTTGGGCCATCTTCTACTGCTTTCCCAGGCCTTAGCAGAGAGCTGGATCAGAAGAGGAGCAGCTGGGACACAAACTGGCACCCGTATGAGATGCTGGTGCTGTAGGGGAGGCTTAGCCTATTACACCACAGTGCTGGCTCGCAGTCGTAAGTCTTTTTAAAAATTAGGGGAAAAATTAAAATAGTCCTTTCTTTTTTTTTTTCTTTTTTTTTTTTTTTTTGACAGGCAGAGTGGACAGTGAGAGAGACAGAGAGAAAGGTCTTCCTTTTGTCGTTGGTTCACCCTCCAATGGCTGCCGCGGACGGCGCGCTGCGGCCGGCGCACTGCGCTGATCTGATGGCAGGAGCCAGGTGCCAGGTGTTCTTTCCTGGTCTCCCATGGGGTGCAGGGCCGAAGCACCTGGGCCATCCTCCACTGCACTCCCGGGCCACGGCAGAGGGCTGGCCTGGAAGAGGGGCAACCGGGACAGAATCCGGTGCCCCGACCGGGACTAGAACCCGGTGTGCCGGCGCCGCAAGGCGGAGGATTAGCGTGTTGAGCCACGGCGCTGGCCTAAAATAGTCCTTTCTATTTACTGTCTTCGATAGTCTTTATTCATTCCTACAGATGTAAATTTCTATTTAAGGCCATGAAGAACTTCTCTTAGAATTACTGTAGTACAATTATGCTGGCAATGAAATATCTTTACCATATCTTCAATTTTAAATGAGTTCTTGCTGGATTTAGAATTCCGGGTTGATAATTTTTATTTTTCTTTCAGAATTTCAAATTCCTGTTCCAGGCAGGTGTAGTGGCCCAGTGGGGTAAGCCAGCACTTGGGATGCCGACAACCCATATCAAAGTGCTTGAATCCTGGCTACTCAGCTTCCAATTCAGCTTCCTGCTAATGCACCTGAAAGGCAGTGAATGTTGGCCCAAGTTCTTGGGTTCTTGCCACCCATGTGTGAAACCCAGATGGAGTTCCTGGCTCCTGGCTTCTGTCTGGCCCAGCCCTAGCTGTTGTGGGCATTTGGGGAATGAACAGGTGATGCAAGCTCTCTCCCTCATCACTTTGCCTTTCAAACAAATAAATCTTTAAAAATAAAATAACATCTTGTCCTGTTATATTCTGGCCCCCACTGTTTCTGAAATGAAATTAACCATAATTTGCATCATTTCTCATTTACACATTATTGCCATTTCCATTGGCTGCTTTCAACATCTTTGCTTTATCTTTGGTTTAACAATTTGTCCATGACATACCTGAGTGCTGTTTTATTTGTATTTATCTGGCTTAGGGTTTTCTGAGCTCATGTGATCTATGGTTTTATGGTTTTTTTTTCACAGAATTTGAGTAATTTTCAGCTATTTGAAATCTTTAAGAAATTATTTACTGGGGCTGACGCTGTGGCGTAGCAGGTTAAGCTGCTGCCTACAGTGCTGGCATCCCATATGGGTGCTGATTTGAGTCTTGGCTGCTCCACTTCTGATCCAGCTCCCTGCTAATACACCTGGGAAAGCAGCTGAAGATGGCCAAAGTGCTTGAGCCCCTGTACCCATGTGGGAGACCAGGAGGAAGCTCCTGGCCCCTGTTCCAGCAATTTGGGGAGTGAACCGGCAATGGAAGATCTCTCTCTCTCTTGCTCTCTCTCTCTCTCTGACTCTCTCTCTCCCTCTCTCTGTAACTCTACCTTTCAAATAAATAAACAAATGTTAAAGATTTATTTATTCCCATTTATTTGAAAGGCAGAGCAAGCAAGTGAGAGAGAGACATTCTGCTGATTCACTCCCCAAATGCCTACAACAGCTGGGGCTGGGCCAGACTTTAGCCAGGAGCCTAGAACTCAATCCAGGACTCCCATGTGGGTGGCAGGGACCCACATACCAGAGCCATTATGTACTGCACCCAGAATAGGCAAGACTAAATCTCAGGCACCCCACTATGTGATGTGGGTGTCCCAAGTGATGACCTAGCTGCTGTACCACAAACCCTACTCCATCAGCTATTTTTTTTTTTTAATTTTTGACAGGCAGAGTGGACAGTGAGAGAGAGAGACAGAGAGAAAGGTCTTCCTTTTTCGTTGGTTCACCCTCCAATGGCCGCCGCGGCTGGCATGCTGCGGCTGGCGCACCGCGCTGATCCGATGGCAGGAGCCAGGTGCTTCTCCTGGTCTCCCATGGGGTGCAGGGCCCAAGCACTTGGGCCATCCTCCACTGCACTCCCTGGCCACAGCAGAGAGCTAGCCTGGAAGAGGGGCAACCCGGGCAGAATCCAGCACCCCGACAGGGACTAGAACCTGGTGTGATTAATCTGTTGAGCCACGGCGCCGGCCCATCAGCTATTTTTTAATAAGCTTTTAATTCTATTTTTAAACTTTTAAAAATATTTATTTATTTATTTATTTATTTATTAGAAAGGCAGAGAGAGAGAGAGAGAGAGAGAGAGAGAGAGAGTGTGTCTTCCATCCAATGGTTCACTCCCCAGATGGTCAATAAAAAGTCAGGAGCCAGGAGCTTCTTCCCAGTCTCCCACACAGGTGCAGGGGCCCATGGACTTGGGCCATCTTCCCCTGCTTTCACAGGTCACAGCAAAGAGCTAGATCAGAAGTGGAGTAGACGGGACTTGAACCGGTGCCTATATGGGATGTCAGCACTGTAGGTGGCAGCTTTACCCACTACACCATAGCACCGGCCCCCACCAGCTATTCTTATAACCAATTTTCTCTGCTGCATTCTTTTTCCTCTCTTCTGGACTACTCTTACACTGATGTTGGACTGATTAATATTGTCCTACAAGACAGTAAGTCTCTGTTCATGTTTTTTTTTTTTTCTTTTTCTCCCAATATTGTTCTGTTTCTCATTTTCAATGGTTCATTGATCCTTTCTGCTAACTCATTGTGAAGTCCATCCTATTAATTTTTGCTTTATATATTACACCCTTCAACTTGATAATTTCCTTTGGTTCTTAGAGTTTCCCTTTCGCTTATTATGGCCATCTCTTCAAGCAGCTGTAAATATGTCTGTTTGTAACCATTACTAGCAAGAGCTTCATTGCTAACTCCATTGTCTAGATCATCTAGGGGTCAAGCTCCTTAAACTGCATTTTCTCTTGACATGGCTCATATTTTCCCATGTCTTTGCATATCTCGTAATTTTTGATCATATGCTGGGCATATGTTGCAGGCAGAGAAGATCCTTTCTTCCTTTATGGGGTGTTGAGTTAGTTCTGGCAGACAGTTTAATCATCAGTATCGACTTTTGGTCTTGTCAACCTTGATCTTAGTCTTTGTTAGCGTGGATGTATTTCAGTTTAGAACTTGAATTACGACATGATCCTTACTCTTTAGTGTAACTTACTCTTTTTTTAAAATTTTTTTTGACAGACAGAGTGGACAGTGAGAGAGAGAGAGAGAGAGAGAGAGAGAGAGAGAAAGGTCTTCCTTTTCCATTGGTTCACCCTCCAATGGCTGGAGCAGCTGGAGTGCTGCGGCCGGCGCACGGTGCTGATCCGAAGCCAGGAGTCAGGTGCTTCTCCTGGTCTCCCATGCAGGTGCAGGGCCCAAAGACTTGGGCCATCCTCCACTGCACTCCCTGGCCATAGCAGAGAGCTGGCCTGGAAGAGGGGCAACCGGGACAGAATCCGGCACCCCGACCGGGACTAGTACCCGGGGTGCCTGCGCTGCAGGTGGAGGATTAGCCTATTGAGCCGTGGTGCCGGCCTAGTGTAAATTACTCTTAAGGTTTGATCTTTCTTGAGATTTCAACTCTGTTCCTAAATTGTCACTTAGGTTTCTCCACTACCTAAGTTCAGGTCCAGCATCACTGACTACTATCACACTAGAGGTAGAAACCTATCAAAACTATTTTAATAAACACAGTCATGGAAATACTAGTCCAGATTAGAGAAAAAGAATGAGAAATTCTGGATGGATGTCTCCAAGAAAAGAAAAATCAAAGTGATAGAGCTGACATAGTAAAAGGCGATGAGAGTTGAATTTGTTTGAGTATGAATGGCTTTTTTGGCTGAGCTCTTGCAAATGTTTGAAGAGTCAACTAGCAGATAGGAATGCTCTCATTCTATTTCTCAAAGAAATAAAAATTTTTAAGTGACCCACTGTCAGCCCAGAGCTCACACCCTCCTCCTCCTATGACAAGATAATAAATCCAAGGCCATATATGCAAAGAGACATAGAAAGCTCAGGTACAGAGTACCTGGGTGCAACTGTGTGCCTGCAGTGGTGTGGAGATGTCATGGGACAGTATCCATTGAGCTTTTTGAGGACAATGAGGCAGAAAGGCATCCAGGTGTGGTGGAATGAGAAGGCCATGCCAAGGTGGCCACTGGCAAGCGAGCGTCAGTTACTCAGGGACGGCTTTGAAACCCACCTGGCAACAGGTTGTGATTGGATGGATTTGATTCTAGTCCCAGCAGTGTTGGCGTCCCATATGGGCACCGGTTCGAGACCCAGCTGCTCCACTTCCAATCCAGCTCTCTGCTATGGCCTGGGAAAGCAGTAGAAGATGGCCTAAGTGCATGGGCCCCTGCACCCACGTGGGAGACCCAGAAGAAGCTCCTGGCTCCTGGCTTCGGATTGGTGCAGCTCCAGATGTTGCTGCCAAGTGGAGAGTGAACCAGTAGATGGAAGACCTCTCTCTCTTTCTCTCTCTCTCTCTCTCTCTCTCTCTCTCTCTCTCTATTTATCTATCTCTCTCTATCTCTAACTCTCTGTGTAACGCTGACTTTCAAATAAATCTTTTTAAAAAAAAAAGTATGAATGAGAACTTAGAAAAGGGTAAATTAGAAATCTAAGGCCTCATCTTTTTTTCCTTCTTTTTTTGTGAAGGTTTTTATTTAATGAATACAAATTTCATATGTGCAGCTTTTTGGGATATAGTGTTTCATGCCCCCATTCCCGCCCTCCCACCCCCACTGCCATTTCATCTCCCACTCCCTCTCCCATTCCATTTTCCATTAAGATTCGTTTTTAAGTGACTTTATGTACAGAAGACCAACTCTATACTAAGTAGAGATTTCAACTATTTGCACCCACACAGACACACAAAGTGTAAAGTACAGTTTGAAGACAAGTTTTACTGTTAATTTTCATTGTACACCTCATTAAGGACAGAGGCCCAACATTGGGAGCAAGTGCACAGTGACAGTTGTTGATTTACCAACTGACACTCTTATTTATGATGTCAGTGATCTCCCGAGGCTCTTGACATGAGCTGCCAAGGCTACGGACACCTTTTGAGTGCACAAACTCTGACGGTTTTAGACAGGGCCGTAATCAAAGTGAAAGTTCTCTCCTCCCTTCAGAAAAAAAGTACATCCTTCTTTGATGAAGTCCTCATCTTGGGAGTGTAGATAGTCAAACAGTATCTAATAGTGAAAAATAAAGACAGCACGATAAACTTACTGTGTAGAAATATGGGGATAAACATCAGAAACACTAACTGTGTCTGTCTATCGTCAATGGAATGGGATAGGTCTGGTGATTGTTGTTTTTCTTTGGAAGTCTAATTATACAATTATAGGTTTCTTATTGTGAAAAATGTACATAAATGTTTTTGCATTTAACAAATAAGTAGAAATCCAACTAACTCTCAGTGAGATCATAAAAATTAATTTTCATTGGGAGCCTAATTACACTATTTACAAAAAACATTTCTGCTGCAAACTATAATATACAGAAATGTGCATAAATGTTATAAGTAGCATTTGGCAAACAGAAATTCAACTATGGATAAAGTCAAGAAATTGAACACTATTTTCAAACAACTGTCCTTCATGCAGTCCTTCCTGACTATAACACCCTCATTTATAGCAAAATAGACCATTTTTCTTTTTTTTTTTAAGATTTATTTATTTATTTATTTGAAAGACAGAGTTACAGAGAAGCAGAGAGAGAGAGAAAAGAGAGAGAGGGAGAGAGAGAATCTTCCATCTGCCAGTTCACTCCCCAAATGGCCTCAACAGCCGGAGCTAGGCCAATCTGAAGCCAGGAGCTTGTTCTGGGTCTCTCACGTGGGTGCAGGGGCCCAACTACTTGAGCCATCTGCTGCTGCTTTCCCAGGCCATAGCAGGGCGCTGGATTGGAAGTGGAGCAGCCAGGACTTGAACAGCACCAGCCCTGACCATTTTTTCTGATGTATCTGGTAATTTAATTCTTGCTTTTCTTATCATTGCATATATTTCTCTAAAATATGGATTAATTTTATCTACTCTTAAACTTTACATGCAATTGAAATTATACTGAAAGTATAATTTTTTTATCTTTTTTCTACTCACTTTTTGGTTGATAGATTCATCCATGTTATCTCATGCAGCATACTTTTTCCCAAAGAAACACTTTTTGAAGTTTTATTTATTTATTTACATGAAAAGCAAAGAGACAGATAGAAAGATCTCTCATCTGCTGGCTCACTCCCCAAATGCCCACAATATCCAGGTCTGGGCCAGGCAAAAGCCAGGAACTGGGAATTCAATATGGATGTCCCATGTGGGTGACATGATCTTTTTTTTTTTTTTTTGACAGATGGAGTTAGACAGTGAGAGAAAGAGAGAGACAGAGAGACAGAGAGACAGAGAGAAAGGTCTTTCTTCCGTTGGTTCACCCCCTCCCCCAAATGGCTGCTACAGCTGGCGCTGTGGTGATCTGAAGCCAGGAGCCAGGTGCTTCTCCCTGCTCTTCTATGCAGGTGCAGGGGCCCAAGCACTTGGGCCATCCTCCACTGCCCTCCTGGGCTACAGCAGAGAGCTGGACTGGAAGAGGTACAACTGGGACTAGAACCTGGCGTCCATATGGGATGCCGGTGCCACAGGCAGAGGATTAACCTAGTGAGCCACGGCGCCAGCCCGGGTGACCTTAACTACTTGACCTCAACTACCTGCTGCCTCTCAGGGTGTGCGTTAGTAGAAAGCTAAAACCAGGAGTGGACCCAGGACTCAAACACAGGCACTCAGATATGGGATTGGGGCTACATAAGTAGCATCTTAACCAACGCACCAAACATTAGCCCTAGTAAATACCTACTGAATGAGTATATTGGTGTTCATTTACCCATTCTACCATTCTACCATTCTACTGTGGATAGACATTTGAGTTGCTTACAGATTTGGTCTATTACAGGAAAAATACAATAAAATATAATCATATGTGCTATACAATGATATATTATCATATACATATATGATATCCTGTTTAAGAGAATCTTTCCTCCACTGTTCTGAACTGCTTGCTGCATCATATGTTAGTGTGTACATACGTGCAGCTCTCCAGTGTTTTTCACTCATCTGGTTCTGAACCATTATTACATGACATTGATGAATACAGCTTTATAAAATATCAACATTTTATACAACAAAATCTATCCAATGCCTTCCTTCCTCTCCTCCCTTGGTATTCCTCTGCTTTAATGCATTGCAAGTCTTCATCAGACTTTTTGTGTATTTTGAATGACCCTGTCATGTCTCTACTGTACAAGCACCTATTGGGATCTTTAAGAGCTTATTTATTTATTCATTTATTGAAAGGTGGAGAGACAGAGACAGACCAAGAGAGATCTCCCATCTGCTGCTTTACTCCCCAGATGCCTTCCACAACCAGAAAGGGTCAGGCTGAAGCCAGGACCTCAGAACTCAATCAAGGTCTCCCACACGAGTGGCAAGGACCTGGGTACTTGGCCTGTCACTGATGTTTCCCAGTGTGTGTATAGGCAGAAAGCTAGAATCAGAAGTGGAGGGGAGACTTGAACTCAGGCACTCCATTAGAGAATTCACGCTTTCCAAGCAGTATCTAACCACTGCCCTAAACATCGACTTCTCTCTTGGAGTTTTGAGTGAGATTGCATTAAATCTAAAAATGAAGATAGGAATTAATGACCTCTTTGCATTTTGAATCTCCACGACGTTGCAATTTGTCCATTTATTTAGGGGTTCAAAATGTATTTCAGAAAAGTATTAGAATCGTCCTCATAAACAGCTTTCACATCATTATTTTATATCTGTTCTGTTATTTTAGATGTTATTGCAAATGATATATTTTAATTTTATTTTTTGAGAGACAGAAAGAAAGATACAATGTAATAGAGAGAGAGAGATCCCATTCACTAGTTCTCCCACTTTTCCCACCCCCCAAAAAATGCCCACATGACCAAGTCTGGATAGGCCAAAGCCAGAAGCTGGGAACTCAATCCAGGTTTTCCAGAGCATAGCAAGAAACCAAGCTTGAGCCATCACTGCTGCCTCACAGGTTCCAGATGAGCAGGAAACTGGGATCAAGAGTCATAGACAGGTATTGAACCCTGGCATCCCCATATGGGAGTCAGGTGTCCTAACCAACATCCTTTTTCTTTTCAAGATTTATTTATTTATTTGAAAGTTAGAGGTAAACAGAAAGAGGGAGAGATAGAAAGGAAAGTCTTCCATCTGCTGGCTCACTTCCCAAGTGGCCATAATGGCCATGGCTGAGCTAAGCTGAAGCCAGGAGAAAGGAGCTTCATCTGAGTCTCCCACGTGGGTGGCAGGAGCCAAGCACTCGGGCCATCTTCCATTGCTTTCCCAGGCTATTAGCAGCGAGCAGGATCAGAAGGGGAGCAGCTGGGAGGTGAACTGGCGCCCACATGGGAGGCCAGCATTGCAGGCAGTGGCTTTTCCCAGTACACCACAACACCAGCTTCCCAACCAGCATCTTAACCACTAAGCCAAATACCTGCCTCAATAGATTTAAAAATTGCATCATTTATTTGTTACTCTTAAATAGTAATGATAGAATTTTATACTGATTTTGACCTTAGTAAACAATAGGCTTTCTTATTAATTCTAATAATTATCCGTACATTGTTTTCTATTTGATATATATGTAATTATTTTGTCTGTAAAAAATATAATAGCTTGAGGGGCCTACGCTGTGGTGTAGCGGGTAAAGCCTCTGTCTGCAGTGCTGGCATCCCATATGGGAGCTGGTTTGAGTCCTGATGGCTTTGCTTCCGTTCCAGCTCTCTGCTTATGGCCTGGGAAAGCAGTAGAAGATGGCTCAAGTCCTTGGGTCTCTGCACCCTCATGGGAGACCCAGAAGAAGCTCCTGCCTTCTGGCTTTGGATGGGCGCAGCTCCGGCTGTTGCGGCCCTCTGGGGAGTGAACCAGCAGATGGAAGACTCTCTCTCTCTCTCTCTCTCTCTCTGCCTCTCTGTAACTCTGCTTTTCAAATAAATTTATCTTAAAAAAATAATAGCTTGATTTATTCATTTTCAAACCTAAGCGTCTAGATTTTTTTTCCTTATTGTAGTAGCCAGGACCTTCTGTTCAGTGTTAAACATCATGGTAATAGACGGCATCTTCTTGTCCATCATCTCAAAGGAAAGATTTTCCACTACTTGTCAAATATGGCAGGTATTATAATCTCTTGTAGCACCTCGTTAATTGATTTAAAAAGCTGGGGTTTACTAACAGTTGTTAAGCCCAACATTGAATTTTATCAAATGCACTTCCTAGATCTAAGATGAACATATAATATTCGCATATGAACCAGCTAATGTGGAAAATAACATTAACTGATTTTTTAAAAAATGTTAAACCAATTGTGCATTCCCGGGATAAATCAGACTTAGCCGAAATGTATCATCCTTTCAACAGATTGATAAATTTGGTTGCTCACAGAGTACAGCTCATCAATAACCCCCACCAAATAACTTGGAAATTTTGCCTATCCTTTCTTAAAAAGTTGACTAGCATGCTTAACTTCTTTGAAGGTTGTACAGGGGAAAGGAGTAGCTGGTGAGAATCAACTCTCTCTCCCTTTTTTTCCTTCCTTCCTTCCTTCCTTCCTTCCTTCCTTCCTTCCTTCCTTCCTTCCTTCCTTCCTTCCTTCCTTCCTTCCTTCCCAGGCAGAGTTAGACAGTGAGAGAGAGACACACACACAGAGAAAGGTCTTCCTTCCGTTAGTTCACCCCCCAAATGGCCACTATGGCCAGGGTGCTGCACTGATCTGAAGCCAGGAGCCAGGTGCTTCTCCTGGTCTCCCCTGCAGGTGCAGGGCCCAAGCACTTGGGCCATCCTCTACTGCCTTCCTGGGCCACAGCAGAAAGCTGGCCTGGAAGAGGAGCAACAGGGAAGAATCCGGCGCCCCAACCGGAACTAGAACCCGGGGTGCCAGCTCCACAGGCAGAGGATTAGCCGATTGAGCCGCGGCACTGGCCTACATAAGTCAAACTTTAACAACAACAAAATGACATAAAGTAAAGATGAGGGAGGAGAAAGAAAAAAACATGAAAAAAAAATCCATAGCAATAAAATGATGACAGGGACTGGGCATGTTTGAAATTCTAAAGCCATATACCCAGAACTATTGATGGACTGTTCCAGTTTGAATTGACCATGTATGTACTTCAAAATAATGGGACATGTATTTGTACAATGGATTTTATTATGATGGCGCTTTACTATATTAAAACATCTTTTTTAAAGATTTGACTTACTTGGCCGGTGCCGTGGCTCAACAGGCTAATCCTCCGCCTTGCGGTGCCGGCACACCGGGTTCTAGTCCCGGTTGGGGCACCGGATTCTGTCCCGGTTGCCCCTCTTCCAGGCCAGCCCTCTGCTGTGGCCCAGGAGTGCAGTGGAGGATGGCCCAGGTGCTTGGGCCCTGCACCCCATGGGGAGACCAGGAAAAGCACCTGGCTCCTGGTTCCTGCCATCGGATGAGCGCGGTGCGCCGGCCGCAGCGCGCCGACCGCGGCGGCCATTGGAGGGTGAACCAACGGCAAAGGAAGACCTTTCTTTTTTTTTTTTTTTTGATAGGCAGAGTGGACAGTGAGAGAGAGAGAGACAGAGAGAAAGGTCTTCCGTTGCCGTTGGTTCACCCTCCAATGGCTGCCGCGGTTGGCGCACTGCGGCCGGCGCACCGCGCTCATCCGATGGCAGGAGCCAGCAGCCAGGTGCTTCTCCTGGTCTCCCATGGGGTGCAGGGCCCAAGCACCTGGGCCATCCTCCACTGCACTCCTGGGCCACAGCAGAGGGCTGGCCTGGAAGAGGGGCAACTGGGACAGAATCCGGCGCCCCGACCGGGACTAGAACCCGGTGTGCCGGCGCCACAAGGCGGAGGATTAGCCTGTTGAGCCACGGCGCCGGCCAAAGGAAGACCTTTCTCTCTCTCTCTCTCTCACTGTCCACTCTGCCTGTAAAAAAAAAAAAAAAGATTTGACTTACTTTTTTTATTTGAAAGGCAAAGCTACAGAAAGAGAGAGAGGGAAGGAGAGAGAGAAATCTTCCATCTACTGATTCAGTCCCCAAATGGCCAGATGGCCAAATGGCCAAGGCTTGGCCAGACCAAAGCCAGGAGCCAGGAACTTCATCTGGGTCTCCCACACTGGTGTCAGCGGCCCAAGCACTTGGGCCTTTTTCTGCTGCTTTCCTAGGCCCATTAGCAGGGAGCTGGATCAGAAACGGAATAGTGGGGGACTTGAACCAGCGCCCATATGGCTTAACCTGTTATGCCACAATGGTGGCCTCGAACATTTTTGCATCCACGTTAGCAGATGAAATGAACCTGAAATATCCCTTTTGTCCCTGATATTAAAATTTTACTGTTTCTTAAAATGAGTTGCAAAGTGTTTCTTTTTTGTGTGTTGTCTGGAAGAGTTTGTTAATTACGGAATTGTTTCTTCCCTGAATGTTTGAAATAGTTAGCTTGTGAAGCCAGCTGGGTCTGGATTTTTCCCATAAGGAAAGACATGTACTACCTGATTTACATATCTAAATCTCTTTTGGACTCATAATTTTCTGCTTCTTCTTGAATGTGTCTTGGCATACTTCCCTAAAAATTTGTCCGTTTCATTTACATTTCCATATCTATACATTCATACTTTTTTTAAAAAAAAAATATGTTCAGGGATGAGGCATCTACAATGAAATCCTCTTTTTGATTCCAGTATTGGTATTTGTATCTTCTACTTTTGATCAATTTCACAAGAGGTTGTTGCCAATTTTGTTTGTGCTATTGAACAATAAATTTTTGTCTAACAGTCTTTCCTATCATATGCTTGTTTTTATTTCGTTAACTGACTGCTTCTATCCTATCTTTGTTATTTACTTTATTCTTCCTTTTTTGGGGTAAATTGCATTCTATGATGACTATTAAGTTTATTAATTGTAAACCCTTCTTTTCAAATATATGGATACAAAACTATACATTTTCCTCTGCTCATTTCTTTGGATTCATTCATAGTTTTAGTGTGTAGCATTTTAATATCCAGCTGAAAATTTAATTTACTATTATTTATAATTTACTATTTCACATTTGACTTATTTAGAATGGTTCTCATTTCCAAAGATATGAGAATTTTCCACTATCTTTTTTGTTGAGTTTTTCCTTAATTATATTATGATCAGAGAAGAACATTACTTAAATCCTTTGAAATGTTTTTTTTTTAAGATTTATTTATTTCTTTGAAAGAGTTACAAAGAGAGAAGAAGAGGCAGAGAGAGAGAGAGAGAGAGAGAGAGAGAGGTCTTCCACCTGCGGGTTCACTCCCCAACTGGCCACAGTGGCTAGTCTGAGCTGATCTGAAGCCAGGAGCCAGGAGCTTCCTCTGGGTCTCCCACATGGGTGCAGGGGCCCAAGGACTTGAGCCATCCTTCACTGCTTTCCCAGGCTATAGCAGAGAGCTGCCACAGTGCTGGCCCCTGAAATGTTTAATTCTCACTTTGTAGTCATGTTTGTAAATGCTGTGTGTGTATTAGAAAGCATGTCTTTCTATAGAATACTATACAGCAGTAAAAAAAAAAAAATGAAATCCGGTCATTTGCAACAAAATGGAGGAATCTGGAAAACATCATGCTGAGTGAATTAAGCCACTCCCAAAGGGACAAATATTATATGTTCTCCCTGGTCAGTGACAACTAACTGAGCACCAAAAAGGAAACTCATTGAAGTGAAATGGACACTATAAGAAACAATGACTTGATCAGCCCTTGTCCTGTTGAGGAACAACTTAATACTTTATCCCTTTCAGTATTTTTTTTTTTGTTCTACTTAATACTATTGGTTGAACTATTTAATTAACACATAAGTATTCTTAGGTGTTTAAATTTAACTGAAAAGTGATCCCTATTAAATATAAGAGTGGGAATAAGAGAGGGAGGAGATGTACAGTTCAGCACATGCTCAATCGGACTTGCCCCAAACGGTAGTTAGAAACGTGCCAGGGGATTCCAATTCAATCCCATCAAGGTGGCATGTACCAATGCCATCTCACTAGTCAAAGTGATCAGTTTAAGTTCATAATTGATAATAATGATAGGATTAAGAGTCAAAGGGATCATATAAACAAGACTAGTGTCTGCTAAAAGTAACTGATAGAATTAAAAAGGAGAGAATGATCCAACATGGGAAGCAGGATACACAGCAGACTCATAGAATGGCAAATGTCCTAAACAGCACTCTGGCCTCAGAATCAGCCCTTAAGGCATTCAGACCCGGCTAAAAAGCCCATGAGAGTATTTTAGGCATGGAAAGCCAAGACACTGTGGCAAAAAAAAAAAAAAAAAACCCACAACCTAAATGAAAGATCTCTGTGCATGAGATCCCAGTGGAAAGAACAGGCCATCAAAGAAGGAGGTACCTTTCTCTGAAGGGAGGAGAGAACTTCCACTTTGACTATGGCCTTGTCTAAATAAGATCAGAGTTGGCGAACTCAAAATGTTTACATCGCCTTGGCAACCCATGACAAGAGCCTAGTTTGATTACTGACTCCATAAACAAGAGTATCAATTGTTAAATCAACAACAGGAGTCACTGTGCACTTACTACCCATGTAGGATCTCTGTCCTTAATGTGAATTAATGGTATAACTAGTACTCAAACAGTACTTTACACTTTATGTTTCTGTGTAGGTGCAGTCTGTTGAAATCTTTACTTAGTATATACTAAATTGATCTTCTATATATAAAGATAATTGAAAATGAATCTTGATGTGAATGGTATGGGAGAGGGAGTGGGAGATGGGATGGTTGTGGGTGGGAGGGAGGTTATGGGGGGAAAAGGCCACTGTAATCCAAAAGTTGTACTTTGGAAATTTATATTTATTAAATAAAAGAAAAAAAAAGATGTTATAGAACTTAATATCAAAAAAAAAAGAAAGCATGTCTTTTATGCAGTTAGTTACAGTGCTCAAAAGATGTTCATCAATCTGACTGTTCATTGTTCATTCATTTATATTTCAAATGACTTTTCCTGCTCTGATCATTTGTATCAACCACTAATGTGGGTACCCTAAAATTTACCTCTATAACTGTGAATGTCTAGTTCTCCTCATAGTGCTATCAAGTTTTTGCTTTAAATATTTTGGAGCTAATTTTATGAGGCACATATAAATTTAGATAATCGTATATTAATGATAAATTCAAGTTTTAATCATCATGAAATGTTCTTCCTTATGTCTTCTTTTTGCCTTACAGCCTATTTTGTATAGTGTTAATCTATACCAAATATCTGTTACAAATACAATAGCATACTTTTTTAATCCTTTTACAATTATTAGCCTTATATCCTCACAATATATATAAAGTTTTAAAAATTGAAGTGCTCCCTCTTCTTAAAAACAAAAGTTTTAACTCATTTACATTTACTGCAATTAAGATATTTAATTTCAAATATACTCTCTTGTTTTGTAATTCCTTGTCTTGCTTTGACTTTTATCTTTTTCTCTCCTTTATGATGTTCTAATTGGCTTAGAATTCCTTATAATCAATTTGTTTTCCTCTACTACAACCTAAATATCTTATTTTGTTGGTTACTTTCAAATTACATCAAAGGTTGAATATATAAGATAAAAAGGCAATCAAAATCTCTATTCTTTAACATAAGGACTTAGAATACTTAAACTCCATTTACATGCTATGATTCATCTCTCCCTTCTAGACCTCACTAAATATTACTGTCGTTATTGTATTTGGCAATGTTCACTTACATTTACCTGTATACTTATTTCTCTTTTTGTTGTTAATTGTTTTTTCTATTTCAAACTTGAATCTGCAATCACTTATTTTGAGAATCTCTTAAAATTCCCACTTTAGGAGCAGACATTTAGTCTTGGAGTTAAGACGCCTACCTCTCATGTTAGAATACTTGGGTTTGATTCCCAGCTCCGGGTCCTGCCAAGGCAAATTCTAAACTTTAACATTTGCCCCAATGGCCAGGGCTGGGTCAGGCCAAAGCAGGGAACTGGGAACCCAATCCACATCTCTCAAATGGGTGGCAGGGACCCAGCCACCTGGGCCATCACCTGTTGCCTCCCTAGGTACACATTGGCAAGACACTGGAATCAGGAATGGAGACAGGACTTGAACTTGGGCACTCAATGTGGCATGTGAGCATCCAACTCACATCTTAACCTGTAGATCAAATGCCTGCCTCTCTTATATTGATTCTTCTAAACTTGTTGTAAAAACTACGTAATATAACATTTTTAAAAAGATTTTATTTATTTGAAAGTTAGAGTTTCAGGCAGAGAGAGGTAGACACACACACACACACACAGAAAGAGAGAGAGAGAGAGAGAGAGAGAGAGAGAGATCTTCCATCTGTTGGTTCACTCCCCAAATGGGCACAACCACAGGAGCTGGGTCAATCTGAAACCAAGAGCCAGGAACTTCTTACAGATCTCCTACACGGTGCAGGGGCACCAGTACTTGGGCCATCTTCCACTGCTTTCCTAGGCCACAAGCAGAAGTTTGATGGAAAGAGTAGCAACCAGGCATGAACGGGTGCCTATATAGGATGCCAGTGCCACAGGCAGAGGCTTAGCCTATGACGCACAGCACCAGCCCCTTTTTATTATTTTTAACTGGAGAGTTAATCTGACTAATCCAGCCTGCTATTTCTGGAAGCCACAAGCTATTATTTAACTTCAGACTTTTTAAAAAACATATTAATTTTATTAAAATAAAACATACATGAACTGAAAAATAGAAACATACACTAAAAATGTGAGAGGGAAGGTATTTAGACTAGCAGTTAAGGTAACTTGGTTCCACATTGGATTGCCTGAGTTAAATTCCTAGCTCTGGCTCCTGACTCCAGTTTTGGCCAATACAGACCTCTGGAGGCAGTAGTGATGGCTCAGGTAATTGGCTCCCCACCACTGCATAGGTCCTGGATCTAGTCCCAACACAGCTTCAGCCCAATTTCAACCATTGTGGGCATTTGGGGAATGAACCAGTGACTGGGTATTCTCTCTGTTTCTATTTTTCCCTCCTCTGCTTTTCAAATACATTTTTAAAATTAAAAAAAAAAATCAGGCCTTCAAGCAAAAAAGTCAGGTACAAGATGGATGCAGAGTAGAGGAAGTGACTAATTAGGTAACAACTCTTTTTTTTATAAACTTTTTTTAGAAAAAGATTCATTTATTATTTATTTGAGAAGCAGAATTACAGAGAAAGGAAGAGATAGAGAGGTCTTCCATCTGCTGGTTCACTTCCCAGTTGGCTGTAATGGGCCGGAGCTGGGCCAACCTAAAGCCAGGAGCCAGGAGATTCTTCCAGGTCTTCCATGGGGATGCAGGGGCCCAAGCACTTAGGCCATCCTCCACTGCTTTCCCAGGCACATTGGCAGGAGGGAGATTGGAAGTGGAGCAGCTGGAACTCGAACCTGTGCCCATACGGGATGCCAGCGCCACAGGCGGAGGCCTCACCTACCTGGCCACAGCGCCGGCCCCTAGAGGTTAGGCTAGGTAGCAATTCACAGCAGAGAGAATCTTTCAGCTGAATCTTAAATAATTAGAAGAACTTACTGGACACAATAAAAATATGGATGCTCCATGAAGAGTATGAAATGTGTACAGCATCACAGAGGGGTTAGAGAGCACAGCACGTTTAGGGAAGGGATTCTGTGAGCTGTCACAATGCAGCTGCTGGTGGTGGCAGCATCCACAGCCCTTCTTCCTTCCCTCTCCCATTAAAGTTGTTTCCCTCAGCTACTACCTGACTTGGCTTTGTGCCCTACACCTGCTCACCAGCTCTAATGGGAGGTCTTGTTTTCCCTGCATTAGCCCTGAATGGGTTCATGATTTTCACTCAAGCTGTGGTTTTCTTTGAGATGCTGATTCCCTTGGTTGGCTGACAAGTTAACACGAAAGCCCTGGGGTCAACCAACTTCTGACACTATGGCTCTTCCTCGGACAAGGAATGATGCTCATTGCCAAGACATGGAAGACAGAGGTGAAGCACGTTTCTGAGACAAGATACCAAGTTCAACTTGAAACATGTGACGTTTGAGATGACAAAAGTTTCAGTTGATTATTAGATACAGAAATCCACAACTCAGCAGGACACTTAGCACTAGAGATGAATATTTAAGATTAATTAACACATAAGAGGTAACTAAAAGCTTGGGGGAATGGATGAAGTTGCACTGCTTGATCACGTGGAATGAGATGAGTGGACCAAGAGTGAAGCCTGGAGACTCCCAACATTCAATGGACAGCCGAGAAAATGGGACTGAAATGGATTCAGTCAATCATGCAAAAGTTGCAAGTTGCTACCTCCATTTGCTTTGGATTATGGACCCTAGGAGTTAATGTAGTTTCTAAAAATGCCTAACTTATTACCAAGAGAATAGCTTGGGCTCTGCAGGAATCCAGCTCAATAGCTATTAAAATATATTCTTCTCCCTGAATAAATGCACTTTAAAAAAGTAAAATGTGTTGTTTTATGGGTCTCCAGATCATAGTTGGTTTTTATTGCTGTTTTGTTTAAATAGTTCACGGAATCGAGATAATAGAAGTGTAGGCATCACCATGCCTGAATTGCTTATCACTAAGTCTCCTAAGCTGCTGCACAGCTCTCTTCACAGTAAGTGCAGGGAAGTGATCATGGTTACAGAACCAGAACTCTAGGCTGGAATAAACCCCAGAGATTTTCTGAACCAACCAATGGATGGATTTTAAAAAACAAAAATAAGGACCATCACAATTCAATGACTTGTTCAACATTAAAATTGCAGTGTTAAACTGCAAAGCTGCAACTAGAATTCAGACCATTCTAGGCCATCGTCCAAGTAACAGCTGATCTAAACCGAAACTCAACAATAAACAATACTATTTTCTTCTCTGATCCAATAGGAAGCACGCAGCCAGCCTATCAGCCCAGCCATGGCATCAGGGCTCAGAGACCCGCTTCTTGCCAATTTGCCATTCTTAGCCCAATAGACTCTCTCTTAAGCTCTACATTTACAACTGGAAGAAAAGGTATTGTATAAAGGAGGGAAGAATATAAGGACTTGAATTTTCTTGCAAAGAAAAGCCTCTGCTAGAAGCAACTTCCTCTCTCTGCTTGCTCAGGGCTGTGTCTTACAGTCAAGTTTAGCTTTTGAGATTCTGTGGACGAGAAGAACAAAGGCAAGAGTTTGCAGATACTCCTCTTGTCCATCACTTTCAAATTAACATGATTAAAAGTGTTACTTTTGTTGATTTTAACACTAGGACACAGTTATCTCTTTGTTGCCATATTTGTAATGGTGACATTCACAAATGTGCACAAAAGATTCCATATGCAAGTCCATCAATATGGCAAATCTAACACCTTGTGACCACTACCTGGAACAGGAAAGAGAACATTACAAATCCCCATTTGTCTCTTCCCAATCCCAAACCATTCCCCAAAGGGTAGTGATCATTGCCTCACTTTTCTTTATGGTTTTATAATCTGTGTGTGCCTCCCTAGGATATACACTTTAGCTTTGCCTGTTTTCGAATCTGTCGTAAATCGAATCACACTGTATGTATTCTTTGGGGATTTGCCTCTCCCCTTTAACATGACGTTTGTAAGATTCATCCATGCTGCTGTGTGTATCTGACATTCATTTATGATCATTGCCAAAGAGAATTCCATGGAGAAATATATCTTAGCTTTTGCGCCCATTTGATTATTGGTGTGCATTCTGGATGGCTCCAATCTGGGGATACTGTAAATAATGCCACTTTAAACATGCTTGTACTTATACCTTCAGGCACATAGAGAGTCATATCTCTGAGATATTGCCCTAGGGTAGGAATTCTGAATAGCAGGGTATGATTACCTTCAACTTGATTAGAAAATGCTGAGCTGTTCCCAAATGTTTGCACCAATGACAAGTCCCTTGGCACTGCATAAAAGTTCCTGATGCTCTACATCCTTGTAGCAGTTGATGGTGACAAATTTTACATTGTATTGGTATCATGGCAGGGTAGGGTATCTTCACGTATTCCTCTGGTTGTATTTCATACTTCTGTGCCTGCTGATAAACACAGTCATGTTTATTAGCCTTTGGATCATCTTTTTTGTGTGTGTGTGTGATATGCTTGTTCAAGTCTTTTGGTTCACTTTTTTCTTTTTTTAAAGATTTATTTATTTATTTGAAAGGCACACACACACACACACACACACACACAGAGAGAGAGAGAGAGAGAGAGAGATCTTCCATGTGCTACTTCTTTCCCCAAATGGCTGCAATGGCTGGGACTGGACCAGGCCAAAGGCAGGAGCCAGGAGCCCAGGAGCCAGGAGCTTCTTCTGGGTCATCCACGTGGGTACAGGGGTCCAGGCACTTGGCCCATATTTTGCTGCTTTCCCTAGGCCATTGGCAGGCAGGTGGATCAGAAGTAGAGCAGCTGGGTCTTGAACTGGTGTCCACATGGAATGCTGGTGCTGCAGGCTGGGGCTACACCCATTACATCACAGTATTGGCCCCAGTTCACTTTCTATTGTGCGTTTTGGCTTTTGGTCTCATTGACTTGTAGAAGTCCTTTATATATTCTAGATACTAAGCCTTTTGCAAATAGTTTTTCCATAGTCCAGCTTCTCATTCTTCTTATGTGTGTTCTGATGAATCCATTTCTTAATTTTAATGTGTTAAATTTAGAAGTCTTATCTTTTTATGGTTGGTGCTGTGTCTTGTTTGACAAATCTTTCCCTCTTGCCTCTGAAATACTCACTTTCACATTTAGGTCTTTATGTTTTCTGCTTCTGGTAATTATGGGCTAAGACTCTACTGGAAACTCCACCACCTTCTGCAGAAAACAGCTTTAACACTGAGGTTACAAAAAAAGGGGTGGGGGGGACAAGAAGAAGCTGCCTCAAGGAACTGCCAAGTAAATGAATGAAGCAGACTGTGATGGGAGCTGGTGTTCTTTGGCAGTGGTGGAGAGCAAGATACATTAGAAGTCTCTGTTTTCAGGTCTTTTTGTCTGACACCAAGTACAGTCCACACAGCAAGCGCAGTGATGAGTGGGAAAAGAACCCATGTTAAATGATGTGCAGGGGCCAGGGCTATGGCCTAGTCGGTAAGGCCGCCGCCCGCAGCACCAGCATCCCATATGGGCGCTGGTTCGAGTCCTGGCTGCTCCACTTCTGATCCAGCTCTCTGCTATGGCCTGAGAAAGCAGGAGAACATGGTCCAAGTGCTTGGGCCCCTGCACCCATGTGGGAGACCTGGAACAATCTCCTGGCTCCTTCAGATTACCTTCGGATTAGCTCAGCTCCAGCAGTTTGGGCCATTTGGGGAGTGAACCAGTGGATGGAAGACCTCTCTCTCTCTCTCTCCCTCTCCCTCTCCCTCTCCCTCTCCCTCTCCCCCTGCCTCATCTTCTCTCTGTGTAACTCTTTCAAATAAATAAATAAATCTTTAAAAAAAAAATGAAACCAGAAAAGGGGAGCCAGGAATGTGTATCAGGCCTGAAGTCTGGGAAAATCCTGTATCTGAAAAAGTCAGAGAATGGGTCTCTAAATTCTACCTTCATAACTGGCTCGTCCCTGAATCACGTGTACATGTAACAGACTCAGTCACCCTGCTGAAGACAGAAGATCTGAACAGACTGACTGCCACTCAAGCAACAGTTTGCAGTTCAAGTCCAGCCAATGCAACTCCTACTAAACACAGGAATCCATACTCATAGTGGAAAAGAGCAGAATCCGTAACACCACAGATTCATTGCCTAATGATGACGAAACTATTCAAAATGTCCAAGGGTGAGCCTAGAGACTAAGGTACTGATTAAAATACTCACACCCCACACTGGAGAACCTAGACTGGATGCCCAGCTCTGGATCCTGAGGGCAGCTTGCTGCAGACTCTGGAAAGCAGCAGCAATGGCTCAAGTGATTGGGTCCTGCCCCCTTTGCATCAGACCTGGATGGAGTTCCCTGTTCCTGGCCTCAGCCACTGCAGGTGTTGGGGAGTGAACCAGCAGCTGGGAACTCTGTCTCTCAAATGCATACATAAATAAATCACTTTTTAAAGTTATCAAACACATGAAGAACCAAGGAAATAAAACACATTCTTTTTTTTGTTTTGTTTTTGGACAGGCAGAGTGGACAGTGAGAGAGAGAGACAGAGAGAAAGGTCTTCCTTTTTGCCGTTGGTTCACCCTCCAATGGCCACCACGGCCGGCGCGCTGCGGCCGGTGCACCGCGCTGATCCGATGGCAGGAGCCAGGTGCTTCTCCTGGCCTCCCATGGGGTGCAGAGCCCAGGCACTTGGGCCATCCTCCACTGCACTCCTGGGCCACAGCAGAGAGCTGGCCTGGAAGAGGGGCAACTGGGACAGAATCTGGTGCCCCGACCGGGACTAGAACCCGATGTGCCGGTGCCGCAGGTGGAGGATTAGCCTATTGAGCTGCGGCGCCAGCCATAAAACACATTCTTAAGAGAAAAGAAAATAAACTGAATGTGACACAAAATTTGGTTCCAGATGTTGGAATTTACTTCTTGGTGTTTAGTCTATTACTAATTTTTTGGATGCACTGTGAGGAAGGAGTTTATTTTCTTCTATTTTCTGTCTTGTTGGTCAATGGTTCCAATATACTGTCTATTGAAAAACATCCATTGTTATTCTACTGGCCTGCAGTGCAAACCTGAATGGCCATAAATTATATAGGCAAAGGGATTTCTCTCTAGGTTTCTTATTTATTCAATTGTTCCACCAGTCTATTGATAGTGCATTGTAGCTATGTAGCTTTAGAATATGGCTTGATATTTAGCACAGTTAATTCTCCTACCTTATTCACAGTATCTTGGCTACTCATGGTACTTTACAAGTGGCGATCTGAGTCACGGCACCACTTGTCGGCTCCTTCGGTAGCAAAAGGAATGACGCTGCTTGCAGTTAATCGGTCTTCAGTAGACTTTTACTTAGAAAGAGTGGGAAAGAGAGTGGGGGACAGGGAGAAGGGGGAGAGATGGCACACACGTTCCTTAATGGGGAAAGCTGGCGTCCCCTGCTCCTTCTCCCGCGGTCTGCTTATATACAGAATTCAACCAATCACAGTCAATCAATCACAGTCCATGCACAGAGTTCTCCAATCTGCCACTTGATCATGCTCAGCTGTGGAGTCACCCAGCAGGCAGGGCATCAGCGCCATCTTGTTGTTTTCCACGATCCTCAGCTAGATGGAAAGTTCAATCAGCTGCTACATCTGCATTACTGCTATAAGCCAAGCCCAGCATGGGGGGGTCCCATGGCAAGCCTATCCATGGGTCCCCACATACAAGTCCATGGATGTCCTAGAGACAGCTAATTAAGTTCCAGTAAACACACACACACACACACACACACACACTGCTGTTGGAAGTGTGATTGAAGCTAACTAGAATTGCTCAGTTTAGGAGGAACTTAGATGATAATGCTAACCTATGAGCACTCTTCAGCAGTGTAATTGAGGCTGTTTGGAATCACTCAGTCAATGGGAACTATCTGTCTGGTAGCATTGAGTCCACTAATTCCTGACACTTTTTGATGCTACTGTAAAAATATATTTTCAAAATGTTTATTGTTTCTTGCTTGAATACAGAAATGCAATTTTTAGTATATTCATCTTACATCTCTTAATCTTTCAAAGGTGACTTAGCAATTGCTTTGGTTTTTCTAGATGCACAATAATCTATGGATAGTGAAAGTTTCAGCCCGGCGCCGTGGCTCAACAGGCTAATCCTCCGCCTTGCGGCGCCGGCACACCGGGTTCTAGTCCCGGTTGGGGCGCCGGATTCTGACCCGGTTGCCACTCTTCCAGGCCAGCCCTCTGCTGTGGCCCAGGAGTGCAGTGGAGGATGGCCCAAGTGCTTTGGCCCTGCACCCGCATGGGAGACCAGGAAAAGCACCTGGCACCTGGCTCCTGCTATCGGATGAGCGCAGTGCGCCGGCCGCGGCAGCCATTGGAGGGTGAACCAACGGCAAAAGAAAGACCTTTCTCTCTCTCTCTCTCACTGTCCACTCTGCCTGTCAAAAAAAAAAAAAAAGAAAGTTTCATGTATTCCTTTATAAACTTTATCACTTTTGTTTCTTTTTATCACTGCACTGTCTGGAAACTCTGATACACACTCTGGATAGAAGTGGTGCTAGCTGAAAGCCTTGTTTTGTTTTCACCTCAAAGGCAGATTTTCAGCATTTCAAAATTGAGCATGCTGTTGTTATCAGTCTTGTGTAGCTATCCTTTAACAGACTGAGGAAGCCCTTGGTCCTTTCTTAGCTTACTAACAAGTGTTTGCTTTTTTCAAAAAATTCTGAGGGACCAACGCTGTGGCATAGAGGGTTAAGCCAATGTTTGCAGCACCAGCATCCCATATGGGCACTGGGTTCATGTCCCAGCTGCTCCCTGCTAATGGCCTGGGAAAGCAGCAGAAGATGGCCCAACTACTTGGGCCCCTGCCATCCATGTGGGGTGACCCAGAGGAAGCTCCTGACTCCTGGCTTTGGCCTGGCCCAGCCCTGGCTGTTGCTGCCATTTGGGGAGTGAACCAGCAGATGGAAGATCTCTCTCTGTCCCTCTTCCTCTCTAACTCTGCTTTTGAAAGAAATAAATAAATCTTCAAAAAATGTAATGAATACTGAACTCCATCAAATGCTTTGTATACAACTACTAAGGTGATATTACATTTCTCATTTAACATGTTAGTGTAATGAATGATTGTTATTCTAATACTAAACCTGCTCTGAGAATATATCCAACTTGGTAATGAGGTGTTTTTCCTTCTATTACTGACTTCAATTTGGTGATGCTTTGTTTAGGATGTCAACACAGAGAGAGATTAGCCTATAATTTTCCTTTCCTGGCAGTGTCCTGAACTGGCTTTTGGATCAAGGTTGTGCTAGTCTGCTATCACAAGTCACGATGTGTTCCTTCATTTACTATAGACAGTGTGAGTTATTGCTACAATGCTTCACAATGGTAAGAATGGAGCAAATTCTGACTGGGTTGGCCTCCAGCCACGGCATCTCAAGGAGCCTCCATTCCTTCTCCTACGTGGTTCATTCTAAGGCCTCTTGCTTGCGAGTTCCCAGGGGCCAGGACACAAAAGAAGCCCTGTGTTGACATGGCCCTGCCTTGCTGCCTGTATCTCTTCACCCCACACACCAAGGGTTTTCAGTGAGTGACATCCTTTTTTATTATTTTTAAAGATTTATTTACTTGAAAGGCAGAGTTACAGAAAGAGAGAGAGAGAGAGAGAGAGAGAGAGAGAGAGGAGAGAGAGTGAGAGATCTTCCACCCATTGGTTCACTCCCCAATTGGCTGCAATGGCCAAAGTGGGGGTGATCTGAATCCAGGAACCAGGAGCTTCCTCTGGGTTTCCATGGGGGTGTAAGGGTCCAAGCACTTGGGCCATCCTCCACTGCTTTTCCAGGTGCATTAGCAGGGGCCAGATTATAAGTGGAGCAGCTGGGACACGAACTGCCACTCATATGGGATGCCAGTGTCACAGGCAACGGTTTTACCCACATTACCCTGAGGCTTTCATGAGATCTTCCCTCCCAAATGCAGTCTTTTTTTTGTTGTCATTTTATTTCAGCAGGAAGATTTAGCCTAGCAACACTACTAGCTAGGAGAATCATCAGCTATCCTTGCTGGTCATGTCCAATCCACTCTCTGAAATCTATCTTTGCCTATTCAAGCCAAACTAACTCCTTCACAGCAATGTCCTACAGGGAAGTGCAACGTCACAATTCATACATGCATTCCAATCAGATAGACCACAGGGAGAAAACAAGCTCACATTTTACCAATTTTTTACATAAACAAATGTCTTAATATCTTTATTTAAATTAATCAAAATGGAAAGCTTAGGGTTTTTTTTTTTTTGTCTCTTTGACTTTAGAAAAAAATCTTAAACATCTTCAAGGTGTACATCTAAGGGTGATAGAATAGGAACCAGGAACATTGTCAAATAAATCAAACGTAGCAGCAAAATCTACGATTGGGCATGTGCTCATGTGCTTGCAAGGAGAAATAAAATTCCAGCTACGCCTGGCCTTCATCGTATGCCAGTGAATTTTATCTCTTTTCAATTTCTGAGGTTTAGTGTCTGTTACAGTTGCAATTTTCAGTGTTCTTTGAATAAAAAAAAGACAAAAGTTTCTGAAATTTTGTTCCATTTTTCTGCAAAATTCCAGGTAGAGTTTTTCCACGATGAAAGACTATATGCTTTCTTCTTTCTGAATCCAAAGTCATTATTACTTAAAAAATAACATCAGACATTTTTCAAAAGAAGAAATATAAATGGCCAACAAATATATTGAAAAAATGTTCAGTATTACTAGCCATCAGGGACATGCAAATGATAACTACAGCAATATCTCAGTCCAGCTAGAATGGCTATTATCAAGAAGACAAAAATAACAAGTGTTAGTAAGGACATAGAGAAATGGAGCTCTTACACACTGCTGGTGCAAATGCAAGTTAGTACAACCATTGCAGAAAACAGGATAAAGGTTCCTCAGAAAACTAAAAATAGACTGATGATATGACCTGGCTATCCCACTTCCGGGTATATATCCAAAGGAAATGAAGTCAGCATGTTAAAGAGATCTCTGCATTCCCATGTTTGTTGCACCAGTATTCACAACAGCCAAGATTTGGAATCAACCTAGGTGCCTGTCAGTGACTAAATGTATAAAGAAAATGAAGTATAGATACACGATGGAATATTATTCAGCCATGAAAAAGAAAGCAATCCTGACATTTGTTGTTAGTTATTCAAATGTATGATAAATAGACATACAAATATGATGTTTCAGGCCCGGCGCCATGGCAGAGTAGGTTAATCCTCCGCCTGCAGTGCCTGCATCCCATATGGGTGCCGGTTCTAGTCTCGGTTGCTCCTCTTCCAGTCCAGCTCTCTGCTGTGGCCTGAGAGTGCGGTAGAGAATGACAAAAGTGCTTGGGCCCTGCACCTGCATGGGAGACCAGGAGGAAGTACCTGGCTCCTGGCTTCGGATCGGCACAGCTCTGGCTGTTGCGGCTATTTTGGGGGGTGAACCAACGGAAGGAAGACCTTTCTCTCTGTCTCTCCCTCTCACTGTCTGTAACTCTACCTGTCAAATAAATAAAATAAAAAATTTTTAAAAATATAATGTTTCAATTTCTGTTTGTTTCTTCATGTTTTCCAAAATAAAAGTTAAGAAAATCTTATCAAAACATTTTAAAGATAATCTCCCTCAGGAACACTACCTTACGGTGAGCGATACCACCAGCCCCCTGTATCCAACTTGCTAGGGACCAATCTGTAAGAAACACTTATTGCCGGTGCCATGGCTCAATAGGCTAACCCTCCGCCTGCAGTGCCAGCACTCCGGGTTCTAGTCCCAGTCGGGGCACCAGATTCTGTCCCGGTTGCCCCTCTTCCAGTCCAGCTCTCTGCTGTGGCCTGGGAAGGCAGTGGAGGATGGCCCAAGTGCTTGGGCCCTGCACCCACATGGGAGACCAGGAGAAGCACCTGGCTCCTGGCTTCGGGTCAGCGCAGTGCGCTGGCGGCAGCGCGCCAGCCGCAGCAGCCACTGGAGGGTGAACCAACGGCAAAAGGAAGACCTCTCTCTCTGTCCACTCTGCCTGAGGAAGGAAGGAAGGAAGGAAGGAAGGAAGGAAGGAAGGAAGGAAGGAAGGAAGGAAGGAAGGAAGGAAGGAAGGAGAAAGAAAGACTTACTCCTATTTAGTCTGGGTGTGAGTAGAAGTTAAGCATGGATCACTATAGACCTTTCATTTGAAGACTTACATCATTGTGTAAATTACAGTTGTTCAGTAACACACTGTTTTCACAATGTAACAAGTAACACAAACACAATAAGTAAGTGGGACTGCAGCAAACTATAAAGTTTCCTCATAGCAAAGGAATCGACAAAGGGAAAAGGCAGCCCACAGAAAATACTTGGAGAAAATATTTGCAGACTACATAAATAAGAGGTTAACATCCAAACTACAATCTTCAAAAAGTTCATGGAAAAACAGCACATTATGAAAATACTATGAATGGATTTCAAAAAAATTTTGGCACCAAAATAAACATCTTTTAATTGCATTTTCCAAAAAAACTTTTTAAGTCCTCTCATGTAAAAAGAGTTCATACAACTCAGTAGCCATAAAACAATTCAATTTAAAAAATGAGCAAAGGACTTGGGCAGATATGTCTTCAAAGAAGACATACAAATCCTGAATAGCTACCTGAAAACATGTTGAATACTGCTGACTCTCAAGGAGATGCAAATCAAAACCACCGTGAGATACCACCGGAAGCTTGTTAGAATGGTGATTATCAAAACAGACAAGAGCCAACAAGTGTTGGTGAGGATTCAGTGAACAGAGCAGCAGTGTGTACTATCGGTGGGGATGTACATTGATTCAATCATGGTGAAATACAGTATGGAGGTGCCTCACAGAATTAAAATATAATTACCTAAGCATCCAGGGATCCCATTCTAGATGCACAGCCAAAGGAAATGCAGTCAGGATGTTGAAGAGCTGGCTGAACGCCATGTTTACTGCAGCACTACGCACAGTAGCCAAGGGATGGAATCAACCTAAATGAATGGATAAATATAGGAAATATAGAACATTGTATGGCCACGAAAAAGAAGAAAATCTTGCCATTTACAACCACGTGGATAAGACTGGGAGGAATTATACCAAGTGAAAAAAAGTCATATGGAGAAAGACAAATACTGCATGAGCTCTCTTGTAGGCGTACTCTTAAAAATTTGGACTCAAGGCATCGACGTTGTAACACGGTAGGTTAAGCTGCCACCTGCAGCACCAGCTTCCCATATGGGCACCAGTTCAAGTCCCAGCTTCTCTACTTTTAATCCAGCTCCCTGCTAGTGCACTTGGGGAAAGCAGCAGACGATGGCTCAAGTATTTGGGCCCCTGTACCTATGTGGAAGACATGGATGAAGCTCCTGGATCCTGACTTTGGCCTGGCCCAGCCCTGGCCATTCAACCATTTGGGGAGTGAACCAGCAGATGGAGGATCTCTCTTTCTCTTCTTCTTTCTCTATCTCTGCCTTTCAAATAAATAAATACATTTTACTGAAAAAATTAAACTCAAAGAAACAGGGAGTAGAATTAGAATGGTAGTGGCCAGGGGCTGGGGGAAGTAAGGAGATGTTGGTCAAGGAATACAAATTTTAGTTATAAGATGAATAAAAGTTATTCATCTTATAAATATAACTTTTATTTATTTTTATAAATATAACTTTTATTCATCTTATAAAAGTTATTCATCTTATAAATATAATAAACAGCATCAAGACTATAGTTAACAATATATATTGCAGGGGCCAGTGCCATGGCACAGCAGGTTAATCCTCCGCCTGTGGCACTGGCATCCTATATGGGCGCCAGTTCTAGTTCCAGCTGCTCTTCTTCCAATCCAGCTCTCTGCTGTGGCCTGGGAAAGCAGTGGAAGGTGGCCCAAGTCCCTGGGTCCTGGCAGCCACACGGGAGACTAGGAAGAAGTACCCGGCTCTTGGTTTTGGATCGGCCCAGCTCCAGTCGTTGCGGACATTTAGGGAGTAAACCAACAGACAGAAGACCTTGCCCTCTGTCTCTCACTGTCACTGTCTGACTCTACCTTTCAAATAAATAAATAAAATTTAAATATATATACATATATATTGCATACTTGAAATGTGTACAGACAGCTGTACACATGCACACACAAAGATAACTATGTGAGGTGATGGACAGGTTAGTAAGCTTGTTTGTGGTGATCCCTTCACAATGTCTACATATATCAACATATCACGTTAAAGACAGTAAATATATTTGATCTTTATTAGTCAATTAATAATAAATAAATAAATAATAATAATAAATAACAATAAAGCTGGAAATACGTAAAGATATTTATATTGCAGGGAAGAACCAAGCTATTTCTTCTGAGCAAATGCTAACATTTAAATAGACCAAAGGGGGTGGGCACTGTGGCGACTCAAACCAAGTGTTCCACGTGCGTGAAGGAACCTGACCACTTGGGCTTGCTAGGGTTTGCATCAGCAGGAAGTCAGTCATGAGCAGAGCTGGGC
The DNA here is from genome assembly GCA_949820135.1 of Sylvilagus floridanus. Taxonomy (NCBI): domain Eukaryota; kingdom Metazoa; phylum Chordata; class Mammalia; order Lagomorpha; family Leporidae; genus Sylvilagus; species Sylvilagus floridanus. The sequence goes on along the minus strand of OX463240.1, from coordinate 15,547,577 downwards.
ATTAACCTCAGGCATTCTGATTCAGGAAGTGGGCATCCTAACCCATGTCTTTCTTTAAAAAAAAAAAAAAAGATTTATTTATTTGAAAGGCAGAGTTACTATCAGAGGTAGAAAAAGACAGAGGTCTTCCATTGCTGGTTCACTCCCCCAAATGGCTGCAATGACTGGGGTTGGGCCAGGCCAAAGTCAGGAGCCAGAAGATTCTTCCGGGTCTCCCACATTCGTGCAGGGGCCCAAGCACTTGAGCCATCTTCCGCTGCTTTCCCAGGCGCATTAGCAGGGAGCTGGATCAGAAGTGGAGTGGCTGGGACGTGAACTTGTGCCTACATGAGATGGTGGCATTGCAGCTGGGGCTTTAACCTGCTGCACCATAGTGCCGGCCCCTGACCTATGTCTTAACTATCCCCTTAGATGTCCGCCCTCACCTGTGATTAATGGCTACATGGTGATTTGCTTTTCTTGGCTTCAGTTTCTTGCTATTATAAACCTTCCCTGATGAGCATCCTTGTACGCTGGGCTTTTTGCCTGTTTCTGCTTGCATTCTGAAACCAGCATCCAGGAAATGAGAATTGACTGCTTCACAAAATGGAAAAGCCTAGCAGTGGTGTTAGCTTCAGGGAAAGTGTGACTCAGAAACTCAACGAAGTCATCACTTGTGGCTTATCTCCATCTCCCGAATCTCGCTTCATTCTGGAATCCAGGAAGAGAGGCTGATTCTCGCCTCAAGCCCTTGCCATTGACATACAGCACCTTCCCTCTGGCTTAGATTTGGTCTGAGCTGATCACATGGCGCAGGTCCGGTGGTACAGGTAAAGTGTTGCCATCTGCACTCCATGCACTAAGGAACAGTGGCAAAACAGATTCCACCAGGACTGTGTGGGCTGAGCGTGGGATAAGCATGGCCCCAGCAGGGAAGCCAACAGCCTGCCGTTAGCCAAAACAAGGAATAGAGCGCAAAGCCATCACAAATGCTGGGGTCAGGTGCACATTTGTTACATAAGATTCAGGAAATGAGGAGAACCATAGTCCAACCAGTCTGATGAAAGTGACCTCCATAAAAGCAACTGACTGCCGAGGATATTAGAACATGATGCAGGTTGAGCTTTCTCCCTATTTGCATTTAGTATTCTCTGAAATGCCTGTGACTGCTGAAAATTTGGCAGTATTCCCATGGTCCATTCTTTTTTTTTTTTCCTCCACCTGTTAACTATCATTAACTTGGGACACTGCTATTAATATAACATTTCCCTAATGCCTCACAACAACCATCTATAAATCTGGTCCAAATGTGAAACAAGGCACAAGGAAATGAGAGGAAATGTCCAAGACTCATCCACTGTATTCATCCAGCAAACATTTATTTTTTATTTTATTTTTTTATTTGACAGGTAGAATTATAGACAGTGAGATAGAGAGAGAGAAAGACAGAGAAAAAGGTCTTTCTTGCATTGATACACTCCCCAAATGGCTGCCACGGCCGGCGCTGCGCCGATCCAAAGCCAGGAGCCAGGTGCCTCCTCCTGGTCTCCCATGCGGGTGCAGGTGCCCAAGCACTTGGGCCATCCTCCAGTGCCCTCCAGGGCTATAGCAGAGAGCTGGACTGGAAGAGGAGCAACCAGGACAGAATCCGGCGCCCTGACCGGGATTAGAACCCGGTGCCCATCTGGGGTGCCAGCACCGCAGGCGGAGGATTAACCAAGTGACCCATGGCTCCAGCCCTCATCCAGTAAACATTTACTGAGTCTCTCCTGTGATGTGTCGGGCCTGGTGACTCAGCAATGCACAAAATAAAGTCGCTTCCCTTATGGAGCTTATATTGCAGTGATGCGGACCCCGCTTCTCAGACTCCCTAGAGTACAACTTGGCCAGCGGCTAATGTGCAACCCACACAAGGTTTACTGGGGGCTTATGCTCAAACCCAAGGGAGACAGCTGGGTGGGAAGAGATTCTGCTGACTGCCTCTTCTACAGGAGCTGAGCAGTGACTCTTGCCACGTTGGGGAGGCGTGGCCATGCTCTCTCAGCTACTGGTCCATACCCTTTGGCAACATTTTTTGAAGTCCATGCATTTTTTTGTGTGTGTGATATGCATTTTCTGTGAGTTTTTCAAAGACCCTAATATGGTATAGTATGTCAGGTGGTATTCACTGCCTTGGAGCAAAGATCGTACAGTCAGCACGTAGCACACCAGAAACTTGAAGCTAGGGCTACTATGTCCCAGAGCAGTGTAACACTCATTTTCCCGTGACTTCATTCATATGCTCAGCAGCAGTTTAACGAGTGTTTACTGTTTGTTGATGTCATTGTGATCTCTGGGATGTGACCATGAAAATGACAGTGCCCGTGAGTTTTGCAGGCATGGAAAGCCAAGGCACTGTGGCAAAAAAAAAAAAAAAAAGAAAAAAAATTTACCTAAATGAAAGATCTCTGTGAATGATACCAGCAGAAAGAATGGGCCATTAAAGAAGGAAGTATCTTTCTCTGAAAGGAGGAGAGAACTTCCACTTTGACTATGGCCTTGTCTAAATAAGCTGGTGAACTCAAGAGGCTTCCATAGCCCTGGCAGCTCATGACAAGAGCCTCGGGTGATTACTGATGTCATAAACAAGAGTGTCAATTGTTAAATCAACAACAGGAGTCACTGTGCACTTACTCCCCATGTAGGATCTCTGTCCTTAATGTGTTGTACTATGCAAATTAACGGTAAAACTAGTATTCAAACAATACTTTACACTTTGTGTGTCTGTGTGGGTGCAGTCTGTTGAAATCTTTACTTAGTATATACTAAGTTGATCTTCTGTATATAAAGAGAATTGAAAATGAATCTTGATGAAGAATGGGATGGGAGAGGGAGTGGGAGATGGGATGGTTGTGGGTGGGAGGGAGGTTATGGGGGGAAAAGCCACTGTAATTCAAAAGTTGTACTTTGGAAATTTATATTTATTAAATAAAAGTTGAAAAAAATAAAATGACAGTGCCTCTGCCTCTTGTGAGATGTGTCACTGACAACATTCATCTGCATATCTGATTCTCCAGAATGCATGTGTCCAAGGTCTGAGCAAGCCATGCAAAAGTCAATTCAAGCAGGCCCAGTCCTGTCACCATGGGCAAAGCTCAGAGTCACAATCAAGTCATTCACCAACTCAACACAGGACAGTCTTAATTTAATTTAATTTCTTTGAGAGAGAGAGAGAGAGAGAGAGAGAGCGAGCCCATCCACTGGTTCACTGTGCAAACACCCACAATAGGCAAGGCTGGAACAGCCTGAAGCCAGAGCAGGAACTTGGATCTCCCACAGGGGTGACAGGAACCCAGCTATTGTAACCATCATGTGCTGCCCCCCAGAACATGTGTTAGATACCAGGAAGCTGGTATCTGGAACCAAAGTGGGGATATGGGGTACAAGCATATTAACTGCTAGCCAGCACCCTCCCCATACCATTTTGAGTTTAAATGATCACCTCACATCAATCTAGGGTCAATTCATGTTGAGTGTTTTGTTCTTTTAAAATTTGTAGATGAAATTCGATCTTAATGTACGTTCTATTTACAAATCCATGGGGTAAGTAAGAAAATAATTTCCCTGTCTTTTTTAAATCTAGGTTCAGAAGCTTAAAGAGAAAATGCTGGGGTAATTTCTCTATATTTAAACATCTCCACATTCTTAGGAATAGAAGGCTTGTCTAGTTCTTTCAGAAACTCTGGCAAAATGAGATCAGTTCTCATGCAGGGCCAGAGGTGGGGAACATATCATAAGGGACTGTGGACAGAATCAAGTAAAAGAGTTTTTAAAATTATTTATTTATTAATTTATTAGAGAGAGAGAGAGACAAAGAGAGAGAGAGAATACTCCCATCAGCTGGTTTCACTTGCCAAATACCCAAAGTGGCAGGCGCTGGGCCAGGTCAAGGCTGGAAGCCAGGAATCCAATCCAGGTGTCCTTACATGGGCGGCAGAAACCCAACGACTAGAGCCATCACCTGCCGCCTCCCAGGCTGCACATCAGCAGGAAGCTGGACTCTGGAGCAGAGCCAGAGGTGGAAACCAGGCTCTGTGACATGGCATGCAGCCACCCCACATGTGTCTCCTAACTGCCAGGCCAAATGGTGCCCCCAGGACTAAAGTTGTAACTAGATTTGCATTGGCGAAACAAACCCTTTCTGAGCTGTTCGGGTCCTGGGGCCTTCCAGGGGCTGCAATGCAAATCCGTCCAGGGCTCAGGCCCTCTGAGCCCACTAGGGTCCTTGTCGGAAGGCTCATGACAATCAATTGCCTTTTGGGGACATAAATATTCTACTTGTCAGATTCCTGGGGGAGTATTGATCTCCTTCAATGGGTATCTGCATAGTGACACGATAGTCTGGAAGACCTACCACTCCAAAGAAAAATTCTAGTTGAGATCTGCAGTGCCATGAACAAAAGCCACTGAGCTTCCTTGTCACCAGAGCTCCTGCGGGAGCATTCTCACCCTGCCAGGCCGTCGCCCCCTGCTGGCCACTCTGGAAATCCCGATTGCCACAGGCTTCCTTGGCCTTTTAGTCTCCCGCCTTCTGTCACGTGCCTCTCACGTGCTGTGGCAGTGAAAACACCATCTGTGTGTGATCCACTAGACACCGTGGCATATTTAAACTGATACTGAATCAAAAGAGCAAGGTCGCGTGTGCAAACAGGTTGTCCGGCCAACACTGAAGTCTGCACATTCCATCAAGAGAGCTCCTGCAAAAAGGACAAAGTATCTACCGCAGCTTCTGCACATTCTACCAAGACATCGGGGCTGCAGGAGGCCTGGAAGAGACAAATCCAGCTTTCGCGTCTAGGGATGCTCCACGCATGCTGCCTCGGGGTGCATGCGGTGTAGACGCTGACTCCGGATTAGTGTGTCTCTCCTGCCCTGTCCTCTGTGACTCAGAGAACATTCTCCCACCATGCATTCAGATGCCCATTCACCTGCTCACTCATTCATTTGCTAAGCATTTATTGTTCCCGACTGCTAAAGCCTGGATGCAGGAGAGGTGAACTGAGGGCGACTCAGTGGCTGGCGAGATAGTGGACAGCGTCTCATGGCAGAAGTGCCAAGCGCCCTCTGTCCGTCTGGCCGTCAGCCCACGGGTGCCTGTGCCATACCAGGTGTGTGCGTGAGCCTGCAGCAACCGAGCCTTCCAGTGATCCCGCCACACGCTGCACACGCCTTCGCCATCCTGAGAGACAGGTGCACGTACTAGCTCTGACGTGCTCGTCCGGGCATGCCCTTGCGTTTAGTTTTCCTACCTCTGATATACGGACACGATAAGGAAGCTTTTTAAACCTCCTGGCTGTGCTCCAGAACCAGACTTGGTTCAAACACCGTGTGCGCTCGATAAGGACGGGTGGGGTGTGAGACCAGGCTGTCGCGGGGGGCTAGGCAGTCAAAGGAGCGCCCCCGTCCAGTAATCACAGACGTTTGAGAACAGCAAACACCATCAACCAGGAACGTAAAGGCACCAAGGAGAAAGGCTCCCACCCAGGGGGACCAAATTAATACAAGAATTGGAGCGGGAAGAATGACTGGATGAATAAATAAAACCCTCAATGGCACAAATGTGGCTGTTTCTTGTTCAGTTAGGAAACAAAAACGGGTGGAATTGAAATGTTTACTTTTGGGGAGAAACATCTTAACAGACGGGGGAAAACAAAATTCAGTCTAGAATGGAGAAAAAAAAAAAAAACACCAAACCCAGAGCTGATAAGTGAACTAGATCAACCCAACTAATCACCCTTAACATATACAGAGCCAAGGAAAGCTTTAGAATTGTGCCAATATTGAGTGGAGGCTCGGCTGCTGCAGGCTTGTGCACACACCTGCTGTGGCACAGGCGCCGGCAAGCTGACGGCCAGATTGACAGGGGCGCTTAGTGCTTCCACTGTGAGACGCTGTCCATTTTAGGGACTGTCTCACCAGCCACAGATTTCAAATGCTAGAAATTTCGGTGAGGCAAAACATTTAACTAGCACAGGTTTTCCAGGCATGGTTTTAGCTGCCAAATTTTTATTCCAAGGGCTCCTAAGTGACAACCCAATGGACATGGCCACTGCTAGCCCACTTAGTACCTATGTGCGAATTAGAACAAGATCCCTGAATCTATATCTGCTCCCACCTAATGACCACCCCAAAATCGAGTGGGTTGAAACGACCAACTTCCATGCTCCTGATTCTGTACTTTCTGCTGATCCACGTTGCTGGGCAGTTCTTCGGTGGTCACTTAGTCCCTTCAGACATAGGTGTGGCTGGATGGCCCCTGTGGCCTCATTCACGTGTCTGACATGGGACTGGCTGCTGGGTGGGTCTCTGGCCCCCAGAAAGCTGGCCAGGACCCCCCTGCACACAGAAGCTGGATTCGAGATTCCGAGATGAATGAGTAGACCCCGCACCTGCATCAAGTGCGCTGTTTCCCACGAACTGTGTCCCTGTCGTGGTAGGGGATCCACCCAGGCACAGGGCCATGGACATGGTAGCTCACTAGAAACTGTCAGTACCCCACAAGGCCTCTGCCTGGAAAAGCTGTTTCTACTGCACAGAGAAAGGTTGTCACATACTGCTCTGGTTAGACTAAGATGCTTCATTGTAATTTTCTGGGAAATTTGACATAAAAAAGTCCCCAGCCTGAACTATCTACCCCTGGCACAGCATCTATGGGACTGGTGCACCCAGGCTACACAGGTGTATTCATGTTGGCCCTGTAGCTCCTGTGTCCTTGGGAAACAGTTTAAAATTAGAACTTCCAAACCAGATACAAGACCACCCATGATCAGCTCTGATTATTTTTCATAGCAACCAGCGGAGGGCCAACTGGAAATATTCCTGATGCCATTTACCCAGCAACCCGCAGTGGCCATGCCACAGAAAGTGGGCACAGAGGTGCTGAAGGAGCGCCAGATTCTGTCCCAGTTGCCCCTCTTCCAGGCCAGCTCTCTGCTGTGGCCCCGGGAAGGCAGTGGAGGATGGCCCAAGTGCTTGGGCCCTGCACCCGCATGGGAGACCAGGAGAAGCACCTGGCTCTGGGCTTCGGATCAGCGCAGTGCACCAGCCACAGCAGCCATTGGAGAGTGAACCAACGGAAAAGGAAGACCTTTCTCTCTGTCTCTTTCTCTCACTGTCCACTCTGCCTGTCAAAAAAAAAAAAAAAAAGTCAATGCAGGTGATGAGTGTGGAGCCATAGCAGATGACCCCATGGGAGGGGCCTGCTGGACCAAGTACAGGTCATGGCTTTGGAAAACACGTTCCATAGGTGCGGGATAACTTCTTCCGAAGATCCTGGAGGGCATTTTCGGCACCACTTTGCTCTGCAGGAGCACATTGTTCGCTGTATCGCGTTTTGATGATGCTCCCTTCTTCCGGTCGGCATGGGTAAGCTCCTGGAGGTCCATCTTTCCCTCTATCCACACCACAGCCCAGTGCCCTGGAATTCGACAGACTGATCGCTGTCTCTATTTGATCCTGAGAAACTTGGTAGACGCACTGCATTCAAAGCTGTGCTGAAGTATTTTCTTGCTCTGAGGCAAAGCCGAGTAAGTCCCATAAAACTCTGGGTGAAATATCATTCCTTTATTATTCAATGGAATCGGAGTGGCAGCCTTCACCCTGCCCTGCCCCCTCCTTTGTTCAATAGCAGCACACAAGAAATGCATTTGGCTTAGATTTGTCAAGTATCTACATTCATGTGCTGTTAAGATTAAAATGAGGGGCCTGCTGTAGTGCCTACATCCCATATGGGCATTAGTTCGAGTCCCGGCTGCTCCACTTATGATCCAGCTCCCTGCTGTGGCCTGGGAAGGCAGTAGAAGCAAGTCTTTGGGCCCCTGCACCCACGTGGGAGACCTGGAAGAAACTCCTAGCTCCTGGTTTCAGATGGGTGTAGCTCCAGCCATTGTAGCCAATTGGGGAGTGAACCAGCAGATGGAAGACCTCTCTCTCTCTCTCTCTCTCTCTCTCTCTCTCTCTCTGCCTCTCCTTCTCTCTCTGCGTAACTCTTTCAAATAAATAAATAAATCTTTTTAAAAAAAGACTAAAATTGTTCTTTATCAAATGTCTTACAAGTTTGATGAGGAGCAGGAATGTTATTGAACTGAGACAATTTAAAAAGATTTTGATGTCTTGTTCTTTAAATGATTTTTCACTGGAAAAGTGAAGAGACTTACTGTTTTGTTGCTTTTGTTCTTGATAATCATATTTCCTTATCCTATACATGAACCTTTCTGGCCCTCCTTTTTGAGTGTCAATTCGGAACAGAGACTGTATATTAACTTATTCCCGGGTCAGACAGATTTAGTGTAATATTGAAAGAAAAAAGAATGACACAACAGAAGAAACAAGAAAAATCACCAAGAGCCACTCTCATTACGTGAACTCATACCAAAAACCCTAAATTTCGAGAATGTGCCTATTGAAGTACAATCTTCTAGTCCCAGCTGGGGCGCGGGATTCTGTTCCGGTTGCCCCTCTTCTAGTCTGGCTCTCTGCTGTGGCCAGGGAAGGCAGTGGAGGACGGCCCAGGTGCTTGGGCTTTGCACCTGCATGGGAGACCAGGAGGGAGTACCTGGCTCCTGGCTTCGGATCAGCACAGCACGCTGGCCATGGCGGCCATTTGGGGGGTGAACCAATGGAAAAAGGAAGACCTTTGTCTCTGTCTCTCTCTAACTCTGCCTGTCCAAATAAATAAAATAAAATAAAATAAAATAAAATAAAATAAAAAAGGGTAATAGACCCCTAACCGGACAGTGTGTGGAAAAGAGAGCTAGCTCATCAGAACTCTTTCCTCAATTTAGGGCCCAAGTGCTAATAGGCCTTCAGAGCTAATTTTGCACAATCCATGATTCCACCCGTTATTAAAGTGTGCGTAAGTTACCTATGAACTTTTCAAGAAGCCATTTTCTCTACAATAAAGTGTTATGTTATGAGGGAACTGGAACATTGCCATACAAATTGAAACAATATAAGAGTCATTAAACAGTAAGAATGATTATTATCTGTAATTAAAATGACCTTCCCGGTTTGTACTCCCTCAACCCCTGTGGCTATATACATAGAAGTTGCATTTATTTTTTTTTTAATGGCCTTACATGATGAATTTAAATTTCTTTAACCTTGTGATGCATCTTCAAGTGCACAAATACAGTTTTTTGTTTTTTGGGTTTTTTTTTTTTTTTTTGACAGGCAGAGTTAGACAGTGAGAGAGACAGAGGGAAAGGTCTTACTTTTCCGTTGGTTCACCCCCTAAATGGCTGCTGCGGCTGGCGCACCGCGCTGATCTGAAGCCAGGAGCCAGGTGCTTCCTCCTGGTCTCCCATGCGGGTGCAGGGCCCAAGGACCTGGGCCATCCTCCACTGCCTTCCCGGGGCCACTGCAGAGAACTGGACTGGAAGAGGAGCACCCGGGACAAAATCCGGCGCCCCGACCCGGACTAGAACCCGGGGTGCCGGCGCCACTGGCGGAGGATTAGCCTATTGAGCCACGGCGCCAGCCTCACAAATACAGTTTTGTGTGCCAGCACTGGAATTAGAAGATGAGTGGTTCTTGCCAAAAGACACATCTCACTTTCTTTTAAATCTTTTGTTCAGTTCTCTTTTCTCTTTCATGCCCATTAATACGGCGTCTGCCAGACTTCTCCTCCCAGCCAAGATGTAGTAAAGGGACCTAATTTTGCCTTTGGTCTAAAATGACTAAAAGGATGATTATGGCGGGCTAGGAACAGTTTCTGTTCTCATAGGCCAGAGTGGAAAACTTCAGGATCACTGGGACATCTGGTACAGCATGCAGTTGAGTATTGCCTCAAAAAAATGAGCTCTGGATAGAAGATTACTCTCGTCTCACCTACCAGTGGCTAACGCAAGCCTTGAAAAAGAAGCACTTGGCTTCCCAGCAAATCTGGTTCCACAGGAGCCCCCAAGATCTGCTTCTGCAAAGTGGGTTAAAAATGGAAGAACTCATCCCAGGCCAGTGCTGTGGCATAGTGTATAAGGCTGCTGCCTGCAGTGCTGGCATCCCATATGGGTGCTGGTTCTAGTCCTGGCTGCTCCTCTTCCAATCCAGCTCTCTACTATGGCCTGGGAAGGCAGTAGAAGATGGCCCAACGCCTTGGGCCCCTGCACCTGTATGGGAGACCTGGAAAAAGCTCCCGGCTCCTGGCTTTGGATTGGCCCAGCTCCAGCCGTTGCGGCCAATTGGGGAGTGAACCAGCAGATGGGAGACCTCTCTCTCTCTCTCTCTCTCTCTCTCTCTCTCTCTCCTTTTCTGTCTCTCCTTCTCTCTCTGTGTAACTCTGGCTTTCAAATAAATAAATAAATCTTTAAAAAAAAATTGATCCCATATCTGCTTTGAACAACATTATACAAAAATCACATTTAACTTAGTGGGAAGAATGCTTGAGTTGGGATATGGCTCTAATTGTGTTATTTTATATTTGAATGAGCTCCATGAAATTGCCTTTTTGTAGGTAAAAAAAAAAAATGAAGTAGTTTCATGGCTTTGGGTAAACCATACACTTTTGGCTTCTGTTTTCTCATTTGTGTTTATAACATAGAATTGAGTTTTTTTTTTCAGTAGTTCTCAACCCTGAGTACACATTAGAATCACTTGGAGGGTTCTTCAAACACAAAATCAGCCCCAGAGACTGTAACATGATTGATCTGGGTTGGGTCCTAGATTCCTTTCTAGGGTCCTTAGGTGTTGCTAAGGTGTAGCCGGGACCAGGAACTCACAGATTAGATGATCTGTAAGTTTCCTTCTTCTACCTCTCCTATTACAGGATTTTGTTTGCAGTTCCTGGCTTTTTAGGGCTGTCATAGGTGATTACATGATCACGATAATACAGACTTTCTAGGAGTTCACATTTTTCACTTCTTTGTGGTAAGAAAAACGTGCCAGAGGTGACTTCCGGACATAGAGAATGATGGAGCTCTTCCTGGGTTCTCTGCTTTTCTAGGCTCTACAGGTGCTGATATGGGAGTGTGTGGAGAATGGAGAAGCAACAGAGAGGATTGCCAGATGATGGGCAAAGGACATGGTTCATGGGCACCTCACCCCACACAAGCCAAGCCCATGGGTCTCCCCTATGTGGCTGTTGTACCTTTTGCCCTTCAAGGCTGCTCTTCCTGTCTGTTTCCATCTGATTCCATTGGTGTAAGGCACTGGGGGCCGTTGGCACCATATCCCATAGACAGCGTGCAACCATGGATGGCTCAGCTTAGGGCATTCTGAGAACTATATATCAGAATAAAGTCACAAGTTGGTTTCTATTTGTAACTGTGCCACACTTGGGATAAAATTAACTTTGCAATTTCTCTGACAAGCTTGCCTTCCTTAACTGCCCAGAAAGTACTCCCAAATTTCATATTTTGACTTTTTCATCAGCTTAAATATTTGTTAAACTTCCAGTGAAAATTAAGCTAAAATTGCTTTAGCTTAATTAAATAGCATAAATACTTCACATCATAAACAAAGTTCAAGCACTGTATAATAAATACTGCAAGATAAAGGATGGGGACATACCATTGATAGATACAGTATAAGGCTCCCTTGCTGGTTGACATCTTACATAAAGCCAGGACAAAGGTGCCAGCTTTGTTCATGTTTTTATTTTCCCCCCAAAGATGCCCTAACAACCAATCCACGTATAATGGGCTGACCAAGGCAGAGTCTCTCTGATCTTTATTCAGTATTTTCATCATGATTATCAACGGCTCTCCCACAGAATCTAAATTATGCCATATTTCAACAAACATCCTTAGTTTTCTATGATAGCAAATGAGTTCTGGGCACCAAAGTTGGACAAGGTGACTTTTTGGTCCAAGCTCTGCATAGCTGAGTTGTAATTTCACAACCCAGTGGCCAGAACCTAAGTGCTAAGTTTGGAAGGAGACACAGGGCCACCAATTACATGCCCCAGGAACTTACAGTGTGAAAAGGGGTGTACGCCAATGTGCAGAGTTGGGTGTAGAGTTGGGTGTACCCCAACGGTGCCATGGCTTCAGTATGGTTTTGTCCCCAGAGGCTCATATTGGAGTCTAACCCCCATTAGAAGGCACTGACATCCAGATAGGGCATTTAGAAGTAGGGCTTTGAGGGGGGGATTAGGATTAGATGAGATCATCAGGATGGAACCCTGCAACTGAAAAGTTGTGGCTGTGTAAGAAGAGGGAGAGACACCAGAGGAGACACCCGGGCCCATACGCTCGGTCTCTTGCCACGTGGTGCCCTGTGTTACTTCAGGATTCTTCCAGCAAGAATGCCATCAACAAACGTGGTTCCTTACCCTCTGAGAAGCACTATGAGCCAAAATTATAACTTAGCCAGTCTGTGGTATTGTGCCGTTAGCAACAGAAAAACAGACTGCAATACATGGAAAGTATGTCTCTAGGTTATGATGCTGGCCTGTGGTTTCTAGAACTAAAATATCAGGATGTATAGTTTCAGAACCAAAGGCTTGGGTTTGGAGAAAGGAATGTAGATCAATCATGGGTCTAAAATCTACTGAATGATCACTGTCCTTTGACAGCCACAGTTCTTGGCATTATGTAGACACTTCGAATTATCCTCATATAATCCACAAGACAGAAAATGTTATTCCCCTTATACAAAGGAGACAGTTGAGACCTAAAGTAGTGAAGTACAAAGATAAGGTCGAGGTCTGATTCCAGAGCCTTTTATACTATTTTTAATATGTTGGGGTAGGGGTGCTGTGGCTCAGCAGGTAAAGCTACCGCCTGCAGTGTTGGTGTCCCATATGGGCACCGGTTTGGGACCCAGCTGCTCCACTTCTGATCCAGCTCTCTGCTGTGGCCTGGGAAAGCAGCAGAAGATGGCCCAACTCCTTGGGCCTCTGCACCCATATGGGAGACTGGAAGAAGCTCCTGGCTTTGGATCGACCCAGTTCCGGCCACTGCAGCCAATTAGGGAGTGAACCAGTGGATGGAAGACCTCTCTCTCTCTCTGTTTCTACTTCTCTCTGTGTGTAACTCTTTCAAATAAATAAATAAATCTTTAAAAAATACGTTTCAGGGTAAAGCGGTTCTTCTCAAGGAGTGTTCCAAGAACTGTGTGTAACTCTACTTAGCAAAAAAAAAAAAAAAAAAAAAAAAAAAGTGGCTCTGATGTTAACTATCCTTGAATGAATGAGCTAGCTCAAACAAAGCTGAGTAATTTTCTTATAACTAAAGAACTTCTCACATTTTATATGCTAATGTGAACTGAAAACCACTGAGGGGGCCACTTGAAAGGCAAAATTTCTAAAACTTACTAGACACCTGGGGGAAATGTCATTGGAAGAAGCAACCTTGTGGGTTGAGAAATATAAAGCTACTTCTGGAACTCAAACAGACTGAACACTAGATAATCTCCCCACTAGAGAAGAGCAGTGGCTATATACTTATAGTCACATTTACACCTGACATCAAGATCAGAATCAGTGCATTTGAAAAAACAGTTTCTGGGGTGGGTGTGTGGCGCAGCGGCTGAATCATTGCCTGAGACACCCACCCTCCATATCAGAGTACCCGGGGTTTAAGTTCTGGCTCTGCTCCTGACTCTAGATTCCTGCTAATGTGCACCTTGGGAGGCAGGAGATGGTGGCTCAAGGACTTGTGTCCCTGCCAAGCATGTGAGAGACCTGGACTGAGTTGCACATTCCTAGCTTCTGCCTGGTCCAGCCCCGGCTGTTGTGAGAATTCAGGGAGGGGGCCGGCATTGTGGCATAGCAGGTAAAGCCACTGCCTGCAGTACTGGCATCCCCTATGGGTGCCGGTTCGAGACCCGGCTGCCCTACTTCCAATCCAGGTCTCTGCTATGGCCTGGGAAAGCAGTAGAAGATGGCCCAAATTCTTGGGCCCCTGCACCTGCGTGGGAGACCCGGAGAAAACTCCTGGCTCCTGGTTTGGGATTGGCACAGCTCCAGCCGTTATGGCCAATTGGGGAGTGAACCAGCAGATGGAAGACCTCTCTCTCTCTCTGCCTCTTCTTCTCTCTCTGTGTAACTCTTTCAAATAAATAAAAAAATCTTTAAAAAATCTTAAAAAAAAATTCAGGGAGTCAAACAGTGGATGGAAGAGCTCTCTGCTTTTGTCTTTCACATAAATAAATAAACAAATAATTTTTAAAAGACCCAGGTTTTGAACATTTCTCCCTCCTCCTCAATATTTTCTCCATTAACACCAAACTGATGGACTGAAATGCAATTCATTTAATGTTAAATACTTAAATAGTAATAGATTATCAGTCCCTTAATAATATTTCTCTCCCCATTAAAAAATTTTTCAAGAAAATGAACTAAACTTTCTAGCTCCATACCAACATGTTCACACACACCCAAAACCCCAGATGATTATTTGTATTCACGTCTTCATGCTCTGACCACGTGCTTCCTGTAATTCATATTCCTTGACCTCTCTTTGAAATTAGAAGAAAACCAGTCACATGTCACAGTGTGAGAGAAGAGGGGAGACAGGACAGAACCATGTGCCTCTGCAGACAGGTCAGGGTGGACTCTGAGTGACGTCCCCTTGTGCTCACAGGGGGCACAACTGGGAGCAATCACATGGCTGGCGTTGCTGTTTCGCTGTAATGAATATGTAACCCACAGCCTCCTCTTCTCGGTTTTTTCACCATGAAACGTGCGTTGTGCATGGTAGACCCTTACAGAAAGGAAGGAATTGACTTCTAATGTAAGAAGAGCATCTAATAAAAATTCTTCTCTTTAGTTTTGAAAGAAATCTTAAAATGTGCAGAAATGAGCATCTTCCTGTTCTGTTTGAACACTCTGTTTCATAACTTTACAGTACGTATTCCATAAGCCAGTTATTTCCTGGTTGTAACACGTATTGTTTTATAAACCAGTTGTCCAGTTAGCTAAGTGCTAAAATACCATTCTGTAGAAGTCCAGGATGATATCCTAGGAGTCTTCCATAAGGGAAATCAATGACCTGTCTTGTAAATACCTATTCTGAGAAAAGAAATGGAGACTTCATATATCCTCTTAGCAAAGAGTAATTTTTAAAGCTGTTATGCTATGTTCATAAAATGTAATAAGATAAGATGATGCAAATTATATATATGAAGAATTTTTATTAATATGGAAGATGCACAAAATATGTGAAATTTCATGTATAATAGTCAACTATATAATCTTATACATACACTCATGCATTTTAAAAATCAGAATGCTGCAGAAATGCTTAAGAGGCTGGTGCCACGGCTCACTAGGCTAATCCTCCGCCTGCGGCGCCAGCACCCCGGGGTTCTAGTCCCTGTTGAGGCGCTGGATTCTGTCCGAGTTGCTCCTCTTCCAGTCCAGCTCTCTGCTGTGGCCTGGGAAGGCAGTGGAGGATGGCCCAAGTCCTTGGGCCCTGCACCCGCATGGGAGACCAGGAGGAAGCTCCTGGCTCCCGGCTTCAGATCAGTGCAGCGCACCAGCTGCAACGTGCAGGCCATAGTGGCCACTTGGGGGTGAACCAACGGAAAAGGAAGACCTTTCTCTCTGTCTCGCTCTCTCTCTGTCTAACTCTGCCTGTCAAAAAATTTTTTTAAAAATTTAAAAAAAGAAATGCTTAAGAAAAAAAAATACTCATGAAAGAAATAGTCATGAATACTTTTGTCCATATAAGCTGTTCTTTCATTTGTTAAAGTTATTAGATATCATTCAATACATAACAGTTAATCACAGATGGATTTTAAGTCACTTGTTTGCCACAAGTTCATTAAACTCTTTGATGTAAATGAACACTTTGCAAGCCTGTCTATACAAGGTACTGTGCTATGCAGAAGGGGTATTCAAAGACGGTTAAACACGTTTTACTCTGATCTGCAAAACCTGATATACTTCTCTGATTCTAAATAGCTTTTAAAAAACATTTTAACTTTTCTGAAATTCAGTACATCTTAAAATGAAAACTTGTCATAGTTCAATTGGCAGCATTTTCCCTTTATTTGTGATTTGCAAGATAATAGCATGCCTTATAGGTACAGCCATCTCAGAGCCCATGAAATAAGAGAGTCATTCTTTACCCACTTTCTTATATCCTTTAAGCAACAAGAAATTGAGATGAAAACTTCAATATGTGGCCTGCTCAAATTTTAAGATTAATGAAAAGCCAGAATATTTCCTCACAATTTAAAGTCTGCTTATTTAAAAAAAAAAAACAACCTTCTATATCTTACACATTTTTAAAGTAAGAAGTTTGTCGGTTTTTTTTAAAGTAATACACACACATTTCAAAAAATGACACATGCACATTTAACATTTGCATGTGAAAAGCAACATTTTAAAAAAGTAATCTCATCCCCAATTGCACTATATAGAAATGAACCCTATTAACATTTGGTGAACATTATTGAAAATGTCTCCAGAAAAGGTAACTTCCTCTGGGAATTAACCAGGAATTAACGGGCTGTTTGGACTTCCCACGGCTTCTTAGCAGAGAGATGGGCCCACGGCACGTAAGTCTGCAAATATTTGATCATGGTTTTTAAAAACCTGTCTCCTCCCTCCAACAGCCTTCTGTGTCTGGTTCTGACTCACTGCTTCGTGGTCACATGGTGACTGTGTCCAAATCACGCTCCTTGATCTTGAAAAGCTACCTGGCTGTACAAGTCTGTTTGCTCCTGTCTTAGGCAACAATTAACATGGGACTTGAAACGTTTTTGAGTCTTCAGACTTCTTTTATTGGGTTTTAAAGTTTACAGAACTCCACCTCTGTCCAGGGTGGGACCTGAAGGAAGTAGGAACACTATTTTGAATCATATATCAGAATTTTCAGAGCCCTATTTAGGAGGATCTCCTGGATTCCTGGGCTCATTTTTCCATATTGAAGAATCTGTTGTTGTCTAGGTTGTCCTGTCTTGATTTTCTAAGTGTTCCTTCTGTTGAACTTCTCAACGCAATGTAGGGAATTTCATTAAAAGACATTAAAAAATAAAAATGAAAGCAAACATTGATTTGTCTACAAGATGGTTTCAACCAACATTTTGGCTGGCTTCATTTGTGATTTATTTATGTTGTAGACTTTAAAAAAGAAAAATGCAAATAAGCAGGGCCGTAATTATTGAAGGACATCTGCCCCCAACCATCCAGACTAACTGATATGTGTGGTGACTTAGGAAAAAATTCCACTCAGAACCATCCACTTCAAAACAAATGAAGCAAATACTAATGTGTAGGTACACAATATTGTGATAATAAGAAAATGTGATATGTGACCACTAATATCAGAGATCTATCCATCAATCTGGGGAGACAAACCAATGTATGAAAACAGTTAAGAACGATGAGCTGCCAGGTGTTGTAAAAGGAATCTCAGGCAGAAGAGAGGCCAATATCAGGCTAAGTAACTCATCAGGGCTTCAGGAGATACAAGATCCAACTACACATGGAAGGCAGAAATCCTGGGGTGCAAGATAGAGACAAGTGAAACAAGCACAGGGAATGACCTAAGAAAAGGAATGGAGGTGAAAACAACCCTGCCTTGCACAGTCCTGAAAGTCCTGGTGGATGGAGCTTTACTAGCAAATCTTGCAAGCCAGGCAGGATAAAACAAGAAGCTTCTGAAACGAAAAGAAAGCTTCTGATTTTTCACAGAGAGAGCAAGCAAAGAAGAGCAAGGCCGTTTGGACAATGTCTCTGCCATGGGTGTACACAGTAAATCAGAATAAGTTGCCAGCGCACAAGGGTGAGCCAGGAGGGGTTTACTGGAGGAATCTAGCCAGGAGACAAGAGGAACAGAAAGAAAGGGATTCCTTTAAGGATGTTTCAAGAAAAGAAATGGGAGACTGACGCTGTGGCATAGCAGGTTAAGCTGCCGCCTGTGACACCAGCATCCCACATGGGCATCAGTTTGAGTCCCAGCTACTCTACTTCCAATCCAGCTCCCTGATAATGACCTGGGAAAGCAGCAGAAAGATGGCCCAACTGCTTGGGCCCCTGCCACCCACATGGGAGACTCGGAAGAAGCTCTGGGTCCTGGCTTGGGCCTGGCTCAGCCCTGACTGTTGCAGCCATTTGGGGAGTGAACCAGCAGATGGAAGATTCTCTCTCTCTTTTTCTAACTCTGCCTTTCAAATAAATAAACTAAATCTTAATAAAAAAGAAGAAGAAGAAGAAGAAATGGTAGTTACGGTCCACAGTAGTAGTGCAGGATGTAGAAGAGGAAGAATAGGCAGGACTGTAGATTTCCAATGTATGTCCCAAGGAGGGTAAAGACATCCCAACAGCAATAAGGCTCCCAGTCGACAGTGGGCAGACCAGCACTGTTGAGCTTGAGGGGGAGGAATGTCCAAGGGATCCCCCACCTCCACTCCATTCAAGGAACAAATCTGAAAGGAGTCACGTGCACAGTACTTCCTTTGGCCACAGGCTCATGCATCCTTTGCTTTTCTGGTCCTCTTGTTTCACCAGCCGTCTAAAGGCTTAGCTCTCAAACACTGAGACTCCAAGAGCAGATGTACAGGCAGACTTGACTGATCACACTCCATTATGGCCTTAAATAAGAAGCTCCAAACACTCCAACCAAACAAGTCTGACATGTATATGTGTGTTTCTTTTTTATTGGGGGGGGGGGGGCAGAATTCACAGACCTGAACTCTGCTTTGGCCTTTTAGATGGGTTGAACTGGTCTTCCTTCCTTCCTCCCTCCCTTCCTCCCTCTCTTCCTTCCTTCTTAATTTAGAGCCTTGAATTAAGGTGGGCAGGTGGTACAGTGATTATGTGGGTACTTGGGATGCCTGCGGCCATATCAGAGTGTCAGGTCCAATTCCTGGCTACTTTGCTTTCCATCCAGCTTCCTTAAAATGCACAGGCTGAGAGAACACAGATGATGGCTCATATACTTGGGACCCTGTCACCCATGTGGGAAACCCAATTGCATTCTGGGATCCAATTAAGTTTAGGCTTTGGCTTTGACCTAGCCCTCGCTACTGCAGACACTTGGGGAATAAACTAGCATATGGAAGATCTCTATCTGTCTCTCTGTCCTTCAAGTAAAATAAAAATTAACATTTATTTTAAAAAAGAGCCTTGGAGTATTCACTGCCATTAGGCAATTGAGAAGTTGACTAGGGCTGGTTGGGATCTGAGATTGGTGCTGATCAAAGTCATCTGCACTTGGCTACTTCTATTTGTATCTTTTCCCCTCCTGAGTTCCCACTTGGGTCACTGCCAAGCCTCGGCCTCATTAGTCCTGGTTCCCTTTACCTCCGTACAATGTTTAATACTATTGCACTGGCATTGTGGTGCAGTGAGTTAGGCTGCTGCTTGTGATTCCCGCATCCCAGATCGGAGTGCCAGTTTGAGTCTTGGTGCTCCACTTCTGATCCAGCTCCCTGCTGATGCACCTGCAAAGGTAGTAGAAGATGACCTAGGTACTAGGGCCCCTGACATCCATGTGGGAGACCAGGATGATGTCCCTGGTTTAGGCCTGGCCCAGCCCTGGGCATTGCTGCCATTTGAGGAGTGAACAACAGGTGGAAGATCTCTTTCTTTCTCTGCCTCTCAAATAAATAAATAAATCTTTCAAAAATATACTATTGATTTATTTGAAAGGCAGAATGAAAGGGTGGGGGAGAGACAGGCAGAAAGATTTTCCACCCGTTGATTCATTTCCCAAATGGCTACAGTGGCCAGGGCTGGGCTAGGCTGAAGCCAGGATCCTGGAACTCCACATGAGTGGCAGGGGCCATCATCTACTATCTATGCAGGTCCATTAGCAGGAAACTGGATTGGAAGTGGGACTTGAACAGGTGCTCCTATATGGGATGCCAGTGTATATAGCGGATTAATCCACCATATTACAACAGTGACCCCTTTCTGATTTTTAACCCATGTCTTAGGTTTTTCTCTCTCAGAGTCCTACTGCCCTAACCATTAAATGATTACAGGTTTCTCTACATTTTGTTCTTGAAACTGTGACATCTCGCTTTTACCTTATACATAGGCAGTAGCATGGGTTCATATCTAGATTCTCAGCCTGAACTCTTCCCGAAGGTGCAGAGTCCTGCGTCCAACCACCTCCTGCGTCTCCGCCTGACTCCGCTCCTCAGCAACTCAAACCCTCAGCAACTCATCTGCCGATGAGTTCCATTTCAGTTGACTCCTAAATATTCATTCTACTCTTCCTCTCCTGCTTGTGCCCCTGGATGTTAGCCCACCAGGACAGGACCAACCAGTCCCCGCACATCTCAGATGAAGGAGGGGGAGGCCGCTCTTGGGCTTGCTCTCTGCCGGGAGGCCGAGGTTTGCCTCTGTCCACCAGAGATCACAGCTCTTGGCATGCAGATCTCTCCAGATTCACCTGCGCTCCCCCTCTGCTCCCAGACTCTGCTCTTTCTTCACCCCAAGCTGCTGCTCTGTCTGGTTGTCTTTGTAGATAGCCTGTTTATTAAGCTGGTCTGATTTCTCAGTTGAGTGTGCCATGCTCTCCTCATGTGCTGGCAAGCTCCCAATTCTTCCTTCAGGCACCTGTCTCCCCCTGCTGCCAACCATCTACAGGGGATGGATACAGTGGCCAAGCCCATCCACTTGTTGGCAGCAAGCTCACGTTCCCAAACATGCAACAGATGCTGACAGAATGCCTGTGACTGGTCCTGGTCCACCTTGTCCCCTCTTCTCACCTTTACCACCTTCACCCTCAGCAATCACACCCACTCCAGCCACTCTGGACTCCAATCATTCCCCAGACTTACCATAATGTTTCCTCCTCCAAGCCTGCAATGGGTTTGAAATGCAAAATTCAAATGAAAAATCTAACCTCTCATTCAGCATTAAGTCTCTTTCTGCCTCAAAGCTGATCAAAGGCACAACCGAAGATAACCACAGACAGCTGTGGTTCTGTAAGCACAGCTTCCGTGTGCTGTCCCCCCTCCCCTATTTGTAACCTTCTTCACCCAGCAAGGGCATACAGCAAGATGAAAGTGACATCTACACCACGTCTTTTGCATCCAGCCTCCACGTGGCCGACTTCTTCAGCTAAGCCTGCTCTCTGATCCTCTGCAAGGCTTCCTGGCTGGCACTCAGCCCCACAGCTCTGGAGACCAGGGGTCAAGCTCGCCCTGCTCACAGCTCACTGAACACTTATGATTGGTTCTGTGGTTCCCACATCTGCTCAGGTCAATGTACTTCACTGTTGCATTTATGCCATTTAACTAAACAAGTACAAAAAACAGAAGAATTATGAGAATGATGAGTTCATTTATTCAACAAATATTCACTGATGCCTATGGTGTACCACACATTCTTCCAGTTATGCGGATCGATAATAAGTCATATGAAATCCCTGACCCCATGGGATTTGCACTTATATGGGGTAAAGATCAGAAGGGGACCATTGTTGTGACATGGTAGATTAAGCCACCACTTATGACACTGGCATTCCATTTGGGAGCACTGGTTCAAGTCTCACTTCCAATCCAAGTTTCTGCTAATGCACTTGGGTAGGTAGCAGATGATGGTAGAAGTCCTTGGGTCCCACATCAAGTTGAATTGGGTCCCACATCAAATTCATCCCCTAGTATCTCTGAGTGTGACTTTAATTGGAAACAGGGCACTGCAGATGTGTTTAGTTTGGATGAGGTCATACTGGAGAAGAGTGGCCTAATCCAACATGACTGATGTCCTCACAAAAGGAGGAACTTAGACCCAGTCACACAGAGAATGTCATGTGAAGATGGAGGCAGAGATAGAGACATTGAGTCTTTAAACCAAGGGATGTTAAAGACTGCTACCAGCCCATCAGAAGCTGGGAGACACACAGGGAACAGATGCTACCTCACAGCCTCAGAAGGAACCAACCCTGCCAATGCTGTGACCTTGGACTTCCAGGCTCAGAACGGAGCGACTGCGAATTCCTGTTGTGTAAGCCTCCCAGCAGCCCTAGCAGACTAGTACTTGGCTCTGGGTGGAAACACAAAAGTCGGAAACCTGTTAATGATGATGTCCATGAGCAAGAAAGACAGGGTGGGATTACTCTCCTAGGGTGGCAGGCAAGGTCTCTGGTGATGGAGAAAGAAATAAGGGTAGAGATCTTAGAGCCACTGGAGACATGTTTTCACCCAAGGACTAGCACACACCAAGGCAGGGGAATGGAAACTGTCAGTCACTGCAGCTCAAGGTCCAGCACAGGCCAGAGCAAGGCTGGTATGGGGGTGGGGAGGCTGATCCTCAGAAGGGTATTGGCTTACTGCTGAGTGAGATGCCCTGGGTGGAAGTTGGCAACCTTAGCCTCAAGTGACAGGAGCTGATTCATATTTGGAAAGGAGCCTGTGGTCGCTGGGTGGAACCCAGCAGGAGCCACCACAGGAATGCAGACAAGGGGGCTGGGAGTGGGGGGAAGACTCTTGGGAAGACTGCAGGCTCTTTATTCACAGTCAAGGTCAACAGGATTTGCTGACAGGTCAGATATGGGGTACAGAAAGAATTAGCAGGTTCAGGTGCAGTGGTATTGCAGGTTAGGCCACTGCCTGAAACACCAGCACTCCATATGGGCACTGGTTCGAGTCCTGGCTGCTCCACTTCCCATCCAGCTCCCTGGGCAAACAGTAGAAGATGGTCTAAGTGTCTGGGCCCCTGCACCGATGTGGGAAAGTCTGATGGAGTTTCAGGATCGTGGCTCAGCTTGGCCTTGCCCTGGCTGTTGCAGCCATTTGGGATGTGAATCAGTGCGTAGAAGATCTGTCTCTCTTCCCCCGCCCTCCCTCTCTATAACTCTGCCTTTCAAATAAAATGAAAAAATATTAAAAAAAAAAAAGAACTAAGCAACTAAACAAACAAAAAGCCCGAAAGCCTAAACCAAAATACCAGAGTTGTCATCTGCTGGCAGAATGGAAGCTTTGCTTCTTCAAAAGTCAGTGAAACACTTTGGAACAAGTAGCTGTTAGATTACGAATAGATTCACCAAGGCATCAGCAAGCCTGAGGCAGATCTGGCCTGCCAACCATTTCTGTAAATAAAGTTTTATTGGAACATAACCACATCATTAATTGATGTATTACCCATGATTATTTTGCATGACAATGGCAGAGTTGAATAAGTGCAACACATATCATACCACCTAAAAGCCAAAAAGTTTATCTGGACTTTTGGAGAAAAAAAATTGCCCATTTCTTTTTTTTTTAAGATTTATGTATTTATTTGAAAATCAGAGTTGCACAGAGAGGAAGACAGAGAGAGAGAGAGAGAGAGAGAGAGATCTTACATCTGTTGGTTCACTCCCCAAATGGCCTCAACAGCCAGGGCTGGGCCAGGCTGAAGCTAGCAGTCAGAAATTTCTTTTGGGTCTCCTATGTGGGTACAGGGTCCCAAGCACTTGGGCCGTCTTCTGCTACTTTTCCTAGGCCACTAGCAGACTAGCAGAGAGCGACCAGAAGTGGAGCAGCCAGGACACAAACCAGTGCCCATATGGGATGCCAGTGCCACAAGCAGCAACTTCATCTGCTACATTACAAAGCCATCTCCTCCTTTTTTTTTTTTTAAGGATTTATATATTTATTTTTGAAAGAAAGAATTACAGAAAGAGAGGGAGAGACAGAGAACTTGCCAGTTCTTTTTTTTTTTTTTTTTTTTGAGACAGGCAGAGTTAGACAATGAGAGAAAGAGACAGAGAGTTATAGACAGTGAGAGACTGAGAGAAAGATCTTCCTTCCATTGGTTCATTCCCCTAATGGCCGCTACGGCTGACGCTGCGCCGATCCAAAGCCAGGAGCCAGGTGCTTCCTCCTGGTCTCCCACACGAGTGCAGGGGCCCAAGCACTTGGGCCATCCTCCACTGCCCTCCCGGGCCACAGCAGAGAGCTGGACTGGAAGAGGATAAACTGGGACTAGTACCCGGTGCCCCAACCGGGACTAGAACCTGGGGTGCTGGCACCGCAGGCAGAGGATTAGCCAAGTGAGCTGCGGCGCCACTTGCCAGTTCTTTATCGTTCCACTTAAAAGAATGAAAATTGCAAATTATATTTGATGCGCATTAGGATTCTTGGCTTTAATTGTTGATCCCAATGATGTTGGATGCAGGGACTTAGAGTGGTCAAAGGGCCTGTAGGTGACGGACGTTCTTGGTCCTGAGGAGGACAGGAGTACCACCAAGGTGGCTAAGTGGGTGGCACAGGCTTCGGCCACTTTGTACAGGACTTACCACGGGAAGTTCCTGCAGAGCTACCCCATCCGGCTGAGGCCTGATCCTCCTCAGCTGACCATGGAGTCCCCCATCCCCTGCTCGGCCTTCGCTGTCAGCTCTCTGGATAGCCTTATCTCATACAAGGACACTTCTCCTGTGGGATCTCTCTTGGTCCCTTAGTGTAAGTGTCCAGGCTAATCACGCTGGCTACTACCTGAAGCATCTGTATTCTGACTGTGATTGACAGCTTCCTTTTCTTCTATCTCCTCACTCGACCTAGCACTTCTGGGTGGTCCCATAACTGCTGAGGAAAATGCCTGCCCTACACAGTGCACTCCTGCGTTATGCTTTAAAAACAGGTACCTACTGCTGAGGTTTTTTTGGCTTGTGGAAAAGCTCAATTATGCTCATGATGGTGCCCATTTCTATGTGGGCAGCTTCTTGGTGGAAGAGGAAGACATAGCGGGAGAGATGAGGGGGAAAGAAGAGAGTGCAATCATGCTCCTAAAAGGTACAGGGGAGTGTCCCAGGATGGCTTAAGGGCAAAGAGCAAGATACCCCAATTCCAAGACAGTGAAACCGTCACTCAAACTGGTTATGTCTAATGGGCGAAGATATCCCTCCATCATCTCGGTGTCAGATAAACAGCAACAAAACCTGTGTGACCTGCACTGAAATGAAATGATAGAAACACGATGGTTGCTAATCTGTCACACAGGAAATTAACTCAGTCCTACATCTCTACTGCAGAGGTTTGGCATCAGGGATCCAGCGCTGTGGTAGTGAGAATTCTATGGGGGATACCAAAGCAAAAGAAGGACCACACAGGGTTCTCTTATGGAAGGATGCCTGTGTCTTTTCCCACAAGCCTGGAGTCAGGCTACGGGGCAGAGTCTCTGTCTGCTCCTCCCTGAGCTGTATGCTCACCCCAGCTTCTGCTTAGGGAATAAGCACCTGGCATTCCCCAGGGTGTCCTCTGTGGTCTGGACACAGCGGAGAGCTGTGCTTCAGTGAGGATCCTGGGCTGCAGGCGGCTAACACATGCAGAGACCCCACAAGGAGCCCAGACATGGCAGAGGCAGCAGGTACATCCAAGAATCGGATATAGCAAGTCAATTACAAAATACCAGACTCGAAACGCACTCGGGAAAAACTTAATCACTTTTCTAAAGAAAAAAAAAATAAATAAAACAACCAGACGTTTGTCCTGGGGCAGAGAGAAAATGAGTAATAAGTACATAATTTATACTGGCTTCTAAATTTCCTGGGCAGCATCCAGGGCTGGGCCCGTGCACATCTCAGTTCAATAACTGTCAAATAACGGCACGATCAAGGTTCTGATGTGCCCAGGGGCTGGACAGTAGACTCCTGCGTAGTTTTATCCCAAGTTGACAACCCTTCCTGTTGGTGGAAGACGGCTGTTTTCAAGCAGTTTTGAGGCTTGTCCGTCATCATTATGACTGTTCCTCCACTACAAATGCTCTAATAAGCCTGGATGAACACAGCACACATGCATGGGTGTAACGTTAGGAAAAATCATCTTTTTTTTTTTATCAGTTTAAACCTTTGCTTTTATTTAAAATAAAATCTTAAATGTTTAAATAATTCAGTTGAAGAACTGGTGAATCAAGAAAAATACCTGGATTAACTGTTAACCAAATATTTTTAAGCAAAAAAAAAAAATCATATCAGTTGCTTATTTTGGCATTCTCTGGGAAGGTAAGGTAGAGATTAAATTTGACAAGAACCGTCATACATTAGGCACCTGAACAACTGTGATATTAGTTACTCTTAAGTAGTCTGATCTACTCTGGATCTTTCTATGGAAACAGCTAATTGCTGAACACAATTCCTATTATTTCTTTGTGACTCCCAAGGTAACAGAGCCATACTACAGCTCTGCATCTCTTGATTGTTAAGGACTGTTGGACTATTTGTGGGGATACATTTCATACTGTGTATCATCATCTTGATTCTCCAGTCTTTGCAGGGTTTCAGAGTATTTTGTGGAAAGAGTCTCGTCCTGTTTGAAATCTGAGTCTAAAATAGATTCCTTGTTGGTGCCACATCATGATCCTTCCTTATCTAATCATTAAAGATTCCCTTGACAACCTTCATAAAGAACATTACCAACTATTTTACACCTAATAGCCTGTGTGTGTTATATGGGCACTGTAGATGTTTACTTTCTATTTGCACTTCTTAAATCACAAACCCTTTAAAATATTTGTACTTATCAAAGTCTTCTTGTATCTAAATTTTCACTAGTCCTCTCAGAAAAATTGATAGCAGGATAAGATCAGCCTGAAAAAGAGTGATGAAATATATTTAAGTGCATACAGTTTTGATTCAACCATTCAGCTCTGACATAGAGACCTGCCTTTCTTCCTAGTAATAACTGATTCGTGGGGCCAGTGCTGTGGTATAGTGGGTAAGGCCACCAGCTGCTGTGCTGGCATCCCATGGGGGTGCTGGTTTGAGACCTGGCTGTTCCACTTCCAGTCCAGCTCTCCACTGTAGCCTGGGAAAGCAGGGGAGGATGGTCCAGATCCTTGGACCCCTGCACCCATGTGGGAGACCCAGAAGAAGCTCCTGGCTCCTGGCTTCAGATGGGGGCAGCTCTGGGCATTGCAGCCATCTGGGAAGTGAACCAGTGATGGAAGACCTCTCTCTCTGAACTTTCCTCTCTCAGTGTAACTCTGAATTTCAAGTAAAATAAATAAATCTTTAAAAAACAGAAGTTTTTTAAAAGAGGCTCTTGGCTCCTGGCTTTGGATTGGCGTAGCTCCGGCCATTGTGGCCAACTGGGGAGTGAACCAGCTGATGAGGTCCTCTCTCTCTCTCTCTCAGCCTCTCCCTCTCTCTGTGTAACTCTGACTTCCAAATAAATAAATAATTTAAAAAAATAACTGATTCATAATCCACTGGTACATAAATATCCAAGTAACTTGTGGGGTTACTAACCTCATCAAAGTGTCAGTATATATCTGTTTCCAGAATTATAAGAAGTAATTTCTGTTGTTTATTAAGCCATCCTCTCTATGATATTTCACTACAACTTTAGAAATAGACTAAGACATTTTATATTTTCCTCTGGAGCCTGGGAATTCCAAGATCAGAGCATTGTCAGATTCAGTATCTAGTGAGGGCCCACTTCCTAGGTACATATATGGCAACTTCAGGTCGTGTCCTCAGGTGACAGAGAAATTGTGCAGTTGTTCAGGGCCCCTTTCTTTCTTTTTTTTTTAAGATTTGTTTATTTATTTGAAAGCCAGACTTACAGAGAGGTAGAGGCAGAGAGAAAGGTCTTCCATCTGCTGGTTCACACCCCAAATGGCTGCAACAGCTGGATTGGGGCCAATTAGAAGCCAGGAGCCAGGAGTTTCTTCTGGGTTTCCCATGTGGGTGCAGGGGCCCAAGGATTTGAACCATCTTTCATAGATTTTCCAGGCCAGTAGCAGGGAGCTGCATTAGAAGTGGAGCAGCTTGGGCTTGAACTGGCACCCATATGGGATACTGGTGCTGCAGGCAGCAGTTTTACCCCCTACACCACAGCACTAGCCAGGAAAAAAAAATCATCTTTTGAAAGTGCTCATAACAGAGGAAACAGTCACCAACTTGTAATAGGTATACTGCCAAATTCGCTAAGAAGTTTGCTAGACTTTGCATTTGCTCAAAGAAATGGTAATACCAAGGGGAACATGGGTTGTGGGCTCAACCCTAGAGACCAGACTTTCACACACATGCTGAGAGGTGATTGCAGATCACATGCAAGGAGGGGGTACTCAGATGCCCTGAGTTTCCAGCTGCTGAGAGGGCTGGAGACTGACAGCTCTGGGAGGCCTTGGTTCAGTGTTCAGCTCTGTCTCTCCCCAAGGACCTGCTCCTAGGAGCTCCCTCCACTAACCCATCCAAGGAAATCTTGCTCTGCAGGCCACCCTGTACAGGTAGCTTTGTAACCTGTGGACAGGTAGTTGACCATCAGGGTGCTTGTAAAATGTGGGCATCCCATCCCGGTGAAGGAGCAGCAGGTGGCCGACTTAGGGTATGGTGTTGAGGGTGGCAAACCAGGAGCAGTGAGATAAGGAGTGGCAAAAATTAGAGCTGTGGAACTGGATTAACATGGCGGAGGAGGGAGGGAGCTTGCTGACTGAGTCTAGGAGAAAATATTTTTTAAAAAGTGGAGAGTACAGTCTCAGGAAAAAGGAAGAAAACAGCAGAGGAAACTACACAAATTGGAGGAACACAGTGGACCTATGTGGAGGGCGAGGACATGCACAACACTGGACCCCAGCAGCCAAGAGACTCTGCACCAGCCTTAGAGAGTGCGGTGAGACCAGACAGCAGCAGCTCAAGCTGCTGGTAAAAAAGATACAGGAAGAGCCTAGAGGGAACCCGGCTTGAAGCCCCGTGCGGGATAGTGTACCCAGCAAACTAGAGGAGAAAAAACAAAGGGGGCATGTTTTCTCTCTCCTGGATCACCCTGCAAAGGCATCCTGTAACAAGCTAACAGAGAGTAGACACCATTTTGGACTTATGTAACAGCAGCTGCGCCAGCTCATGTCCACACCCAGCAACCAGCCAAGCGGAGACTCATGAGTCTGGTGGGGAGAACACACAGGGGCTGGGTGTTTGTCAATATGGAAGGCTTATGTGCTGGGACCGTGAAAACACTGACGTTGTGTGGGAAGACTCAGGATGTGGCTGGGACATTGGGCAGTCACTGCAGGAGTCTCCACATGATCAGGGCTCTCTGGTTACCTGGTGAGGGACATTGCTGGGGAATCTGAGCTTACACTGAGGACTGCACAGAAAGCTTTGTGTGGTCCTTGTGGCAGAGTAGATGAATAATAGACTCATTGGGTCTAGTGCCCAGGCACTGGTATTTTTTGAGGAGAGGAGCTCAACTGAGTCTACGCCTATAGACAAAAAGAAACCTCCCCTCTTATTAAAAAAAAAAAAAAAAGAACATTTACCACACCAAACTTGGGTGTGTCACCTCAGATACGCCCTTCACCCTGGAGCACTGAACACAACTCTCTGGCCTCACTCACAACACACCTATAGATATTCCCTGAAAGCAGATACCACTGAGTGCATTAGCACTCAGACGTATTCCAAAGATAAAAGCTGCCACAGTGGAAAAAAACAAAGAATAACCAATGAGTATCTCCACAAATACTGAATAACAAACACACCAATTCAAGAAACAAGAATAAGGAAGACAAAATGACATGCCCAAAAGAACACAACACCTCAATACTAGATTGAGAAGATGATGAGACTGAAGAAATGCAAGAAATGGAATTCGAAAAATTGATCATAGGATTACTCAGAAGTAATCAGTAACTAATGAAATCCATACATGACATGAAAGAAAACGAAATCCTGGAAATGAAGAATTCAACAGAACAAATAAAAAATGCAGTGGAAAGCCTTAACAACAGAATTGGTGAAGCAGAAGAAAGAATATCCAATTTATAAGACAAAGCACAGGAAATAATACAGTCAGAACAAATACAAGAAGAAGAAATTAGAAAACTAAGAAACACTGTTGGGAATCTACAGGATACTATCAAACGACCAAACATACAGGTTCTAGGAGTTTCTGAAGGCATGGAAAAAAAGAAAGGATTAGGAGGCCTTTTTAGTGAAATAATAACAGAAAAATTCCCAAATTTGGAGATAGAAAGGGACATCCAAGTACAGGAAGAACATAGAACCCCTAATAGACATGAGCAGAAAAGATCTTCATCACAACACATTATAATCAAACTCTCTACAGTAAAGCATAAAGATTTTAAAATGTTCTTGAGAGAAACGCCAGATTACTTTCAGACAATCTCCAATTAGACTCACAGCTGACTTCTCATCAGAAACCCTATAGGCTAGGAAAGAATGGCAAGGTATATTACAAGTCTTAAGAAAAAAAAAAAAATGTCAACCCAGCATACTATACCCTGCAAAGCTCTCATTTATGAGTGAAGTTGAAATAAAGACCTCCCATGACAAGCAAACTGAAAGAATTTGTCACCACCTGTCCAGCCCTGCAGAAGATGCTTAAGAATGTGCTACACAGAAACATGGTCATCACTACAGAAGAAGGTAAAGAAGGAAATCTCCCAGGAAAAATACAAAGGAAATCCAATGTAAAAAGTGGGAATATTTATGGAAAAATGGTAGGGCAAAGTCGTTACTTATCATTAGTCACCTGGAATGTAAATAGCCTCAATTCTCCAATTAAAAGACACAGACAGGCTGAATGAACGCTATACCAATCAAAATACCAAAGACATTCTTCTCATTTATAGACAAAATGATACTGAAATTCATATGGAAACACAGGAGACCTCGAATAGCTAAAGCAATCTTATACAACAAAAGCAAATCCGGAAGAATCACAGTGCCAGATTTCAAGACACACTACAAGGAAATTATAATCAAAACAGCCTGGTACTGGTACAGAAACAGATGGATAGACCAATGGAACAGAATAGAAACACCAGAAATCAATCCAAGCATCTACAACCAACTTATATTTGACCAAGGAACTAAAACCAATCCCTGGAGCAAAGACAGTCTCTTCAACAAATGGTGCTGGGAAAACTGGATTTCCAAATGCAGAAGTATGAAGCAGGACCCCCATAAACCTTACACAACAATCCATTCAAAATGGATGACGATACCATCAAATTATTAGAGAGCATTGGGGAAACCCTGCAAGACTTTTGCATAGGCAAAGATTTCTTGGAAATGACTCCAGAGGCACAAGCGATCAAAGCCAAAATTAACAAATGGGATTACATCAAATTGAGAAGCTTCTGTATTGCAAAAGGAACAGTCAGTAAAGTGAACAGGCAACCAATAAAATGGGAGAAATTATTTGCAAAAAATGCAATTGATAAAGGATTAATAACCAGAATATATAAAATCAAGAAAATCTACAACACAAAACAAACAACCCAGTTAAGAAATGGGCAAAGGACTTAAACAGACACTTCTCAAGAGAGGAAATCCAAATGGTCAACAGACACATGAAAAAGAATCACTAGCAATCAGGGAAATGCAAATCAAAACCACCATGAGGTTTCATCTCACTCCAGTAAGAATGGCTTTCATACAGAAATCAACAAACAACAAATGCTGGTGAGGATGTGGGGGAAAAGGAATCCTAATCCACTGTTGGTGGGAATGTATACTGGTAGAACCACCATGGAAATCAGTTTGGAGATACGTTAGAAATCTGAATATAGACCCACTGTATGACCCACTCCTGGGAATTTACCTAAAGGCAATGAAATCAACAAATGAAAGAGTTATCTGCACCTCCATGTTTATTGCAGCTTAATTCACAATAGCTAAGACAAGGAATCAACCTAAATGCCCATCAACTGAAGACTGGATAAAGAAATTATGGGATATGTACTCTATGGAATACTATACAGTGGTAAAAAAAAAAAAAAGAAAAGAAAGAAATCTGGTCATTTGCAACTAAATGGATGAATCTGGAAAACATCATTCTTAGTGAAATAAGCCAGTCCCAACAGGACGAATACCATATGTTCTCCCTGATCTGTGATACCTAGTAGAGCACCTAAAAGGAAATCTGTAGATGTGAAATTGATACTTTGACAAAGAAACAATGACTTGAACACTGTTCGTCTTGACTGTTGAGGAACACTTTTGTTTTGTTTTGTTTTTCCTTAATAGGAAATGGAATTGTGAATGCAAGAGGGAGGAGGAGTTGGGGTAGAAGTGGGAGTGGGAGGGTGGGTATGGTGGAAAGAATCATATATCCCTAAAGTTGTACTTGTGAAATTTGTACTTATTATATAAAATATTTCTTTGGGAAAAAAAATAGAGAGACCTGTTGCCATCCTGGGCCTACAGAGGCAAGAGGTAGTGGAGACAGACAAGCAGGCAGGCGCGCACGCACACACACACACACACACACACACACACACACACAGTAGTGGGATGAGAGAGAAGCATGAGAGCTGTAACTTTAAGGGAGCCCCCCCCTCCCACAGCTGTGCTTTAGCAGAGGAAGTGAAAGCGAATGTCCTGCCCCCTTCCGTCCACTTCACTCCAATGCTGAGCCCAGGCCAGAAGCCAGAGGGGAAGGAGCAGCCCCAGGCAAAGCTGGGAGGGTGAAGGCTCTGGCTCCAGCAGGCAGAGGGCCAGCGGGGGATGAGCACACTCTGATTCTGACCACGCATCCTCACCTGTAATAAACACCTGAAGACCCTTGGGACCCCCCCCCCCCCCCCCCCCCGTCAGAGGCCTGAGAGGAGACACAGAAGGAAACAAGAGACACGGGACCGGCGCCGTGCCTCACTTGGTTAATCCTCCACCTGTGGCGCCAGCATCCCAGGTTCTAGTCCCAGTTGCTCCTCTTCCAGGCCAGCTCTCTGCTGTGGCCCAGGAAGGCAGTGGAGGATGGCCCAAGTGCTTGGGCCCTGCACCCCATGGGAGACCAGGAGAAGCACCTGGCTCCTGGCTTTGAATGGGTGTAGCTCCCGCCATAGCAGCCATTTGGGGAGTGAACCAACGGAAGGAAGACCTTTGTCTTTCTCCCTCACTGTCTAATTCTATCCGTCAAATAAATAAATTTAAAAAAAGAAAGAAAAGAAGAGACACAGGAGTGGAGAAGAAATGCATGGACAGGAGGGAGCCTGGTGGACAAAGACACGGAACACAGTGTGCGAGACTCTCAGCTGTGCACTGGGAAGCTCCTCAGAAAGACTTGCTCTTATCCATCCAAGGCAGAAATATGGAAATATAGTAGTTTTTCCAAAGTTGAAAACTCTCTCAGCACCCAGACCTGCAAGAGAGTGAAGATTTCCAGGTTTCAGTTCCCTAGGCTACCCTCTCTGAATAGCCACTGATCAACAAAAGGGAGCCTTGGCAGGTGGGGGCGGGGTCCCCAAGGGAAATAAATCCTTCCAGAATAAGTTTTGAATTTTATGTCAAGAATCTAAATGCAGTGCTTATGAACCATCTGTCTTAAGTAACTTTTTTTTCTACAGGCAGAGTGAGAGTGAGAGTGAGAGTGAGAGAGAGAGAGAGAGAGAGAGAGAGAGAAAGGTCTTCCTTTTCCATTGGTTCACCCCCCAAATGGCCACCACGGCCAGCACGCTGTGCCAATCCGAAGCCAGGAGCCAGGTGCCTCCTCTTGGTCTCCCATGCGGGTGCAGGGCCCAAGGACTTGGGCCATCTTCCACTGCCTTCCCGGGCCACAGCAGAGAGCTGGACTGGAAGAGGAGCAACCAGGACAGAACCAGCGCCCCAACCAAGACTAGAACCCGGGGTGCCGGCGCTGCAAGCAGAGGATTAGCCAAGTGAGCCGCAGCGCCGGCCATGTCTTAAGTAACTTTATCAAACAGTTTATTTATTTAAAAGACAGTGGCAGAGGGAGAGAGAAAGACATGGAGAGAGATCTTCCATCTGTTGGTTCACTCCCTAAATGCCAATAGCTGGGCTAGACCAAGGCAAAGCCAGGAGCCAGGAACTCCCGCTGGGGCTGTCTCTCAAGTGGGTGTCAGGAACCCAAATACTTGGGCCATCTTCCACGTTTCGCAGGTGCATTAGCAGGCAGCTGGATCAGAAGCAGTGGTGGGACTGCATCACAGGCATTCCAGTGTGGGATGTGGGCAGGCCAAGTAGTGCCTTAACCTGCAACATTGCCTGCCCCTAAGAGTGAGTAACTTGTACAGAAGCTTTTAAACATACACCAGGGTTTTCATTTTGCCTCCAAGGACATGTTTCCCATTGATTCAGCATACCACACTACCTATTATGTGTTGGACACAACACTAAGCTCTCCAAGAAGGACACCTTGAGATTGAGGCCTGACTAGTGACTTGTTCAGAAAATAATTTAAATGGACACTTAGTCCGAGACAGGAAGAAAGTACCTATGGTTTATCAGAAAATGAACACAAACAGACACATAGTATATAATGCAACCTCATTTTCTGTAAAACAAAAAATTGTGTGCATGTGTGTGTGTGTGTGTCTACATGCATGTGAACACATGAGAAAATCTGACAGGATTAAATTTGGGTTGATCTCATCTGCCAGTGAATTATGGGAGGGAAGACTTAGGAGAACTAGAACATCTCAATTCTGACTTGACACACTTTCATATTGTTTGCATTCATTTTACAATGAAGATCCATCAATTTTATTTCCATTGGCTATTCTTTTTAAGTTTTTGCTGTTGTGATAAAATATGCACAGCCCAGAATTTACGATCATAGCCACTTTTACGTGTATATTCTGTAGCATTAAGTACATTTGCACTGCTGTACAACCATCACTGTCATCCCTCTCCCTACATTTTCATCTTGCAAAATGGAGATTCTTGATCCATTAAACACTATCTCCTCATTTCTCACCTACCTCCTCATGCCTCCTAGTTCCTGGTAACAATCTTCTACTTTGTCCCCATGAATTAAACTGTTGTAAGTCTCTTATATAAGTGAACTCCTACAGTATTTGTCCTGTAATTGCTTTAGTTCACTGAGCGTACTGTCCTCAAGGTTCATCCATGTGTCCAGATTTCTTCCTTTTGAAGGCTGGACACCAGCCTGTTGTATGCTTATACTTTTGTGTTGTTCATCTGTTCATCTATCAGTGAGTGCTTAGGTTGCACTTAATTTTCAGCTATTACAAATAATGATGTTTGGAACCTCATTGTCCAAGTATCTAAAGACCCTGCTTCCAATCCTTCTGGATATGTACCCTAAAAGTGGAATTGCTGGATTATATGTTAATTCTGTGCTTAATTTTTTTGAGGGAGCACAAGACTGTCTTTAAAAGAGGATATCCCCTGGAAAAGTAGTAGAATATGGCCCAAGTACTTGGCTGCAACACCCACATCAGAGACCCAAAAGAAGCTCCTGGCTCTTGGCTTCAGATCAGCCCAACCTTGGCTGTTTCAGCCATTTTGGAAGTGAACCAGCAGATAGAAGATTCTCTCTCTCTCTCTCTCTCTCTCTCTCTCTCTCTCTCTCACTGTCTCTGCACCACTGTAACTCTGCTTTTCAAGAAATGAATTGTTAAAAAGAATCTCAGTGCTACCACATACAATATGGGTTGATGGTAGTCCCTAACCTGCAAAGCCTCTGAGGGATTAAACAGTACGTATTGGGTTTTCAGTATAGACTCTGCACAGAGTGCGAATTTGCTGTGTGCTTGCTACTTTGAGGAGCAGATTCATCGCACTCTAGATTTCACCAAAACTAGACTGTAGGTCATTTATTTTTCTTGATTAAGTATCTATAATTGCTTCAAGAGACTCCTGCAATAGGGGGTTGTTGTGTGTTCATCACTGACTAAAGAACACGTTTGGCCCCTTTACAGGGCTTTCAAGAACTCCTGGAGCTTGTATGGTACCACACTGTCCCATTTACTTAGGTGTCTCAACACTTACTGCAGGTTATTTCTCCTGCTTTCCAGATATGTGACCTACTCTTGAATTTCAGTATCTTGATGCTAATAAATGGTTAACATTTTTCCTTCTTTGTAGCTCTGAGCAAACTACCAGCCATGAGCAATAAGTCCACTATCAAGGAAAACTTCAGAGCCACAAAACTAGTAACAGCAGAGCTTCCATGATTTATTTATTTATTTATTTATTTATTTATTTATTTTGACAGGCAGAGTTAGACAGTGAGAGAGAGGGAGACAGAGAGAAAGGTCTTCCTTCCATTGGTTCACCCCCCAAATGGCTGCTATGGCTGGCACGCTGCGCCAATCCAAAACCAGGAGCCAGGTGCTTCCTCTTGGTCTCCCATGCTGGTGCAGGGCCCAGGCACTTGGGCCATCCTCCACTGCCTTCCCAGGCCACAGCAGAGAGCTGGACTGGAAGAGGAGCAACCAGGACAGACCAGGCGCCCCAACCGGGACTAGAACCCGGGGTGCCAGCACCACAGGCAGAGGATTACCTAGTGAGCCACGGTGCCGACCTCCATGATTTATTTAATAAATTTATAAGAGGTTTTTTCCATTGAGAAAAATAAGAAAAGCAGGGTTCTCTGAATCGCTCTAATTGTCCTTGTTTTTCTCTCCTCTTTGTACTTTAAAGTGGCCACTCTCATTACAAACTCTCACATTAGGATCAAGGCCAACCAGATCATCCACTTTAACACAGCCAACAATGTATGTGAAAAGTTTGCTCTTGGCATCATCATCCACATGCATGGAGGGTGGCTGTTTATGTGCATATTCCACATATCTTCCAATGCACAAGCTTCAAATGTGGGATCACTGTGTTCATTTGCTATTCCCTTCAGTACCATCTTTTTAGCAACCACATGGATGAGATTCTGCACTAGTTTCTAGAGACAATGGAATGAAAGATGTACAAAAACTGACTAAATAACTTATTAGTTACTGAATGATAATTGTAATGAGTGTTGTTAAGAATTCAGGGGCCATAAGAATAAAAAGCCGAAGTCTTAGCAAGTCTGGAGAGCAAGAGTACCCAGGAAGAGGTGATAGGCTGTCGAGGCTTTGAAGGATGAGAGTGGATTTGGGCAGAGATGAGAACAGATTTCTGAACAGAGAGTATATGGTAAGGCTCTGAGATAGAAGGAAATGTAACTTACTTTTAAAATGACAATAAAACTGGGTTATTCAGTTAAGCCCCTTTGCCTGTAGTATCAGCACAAGTCTGGTAGCATATAGACTCTATCTCCTCTTAAGTCATTGTATGATGGCCTCATTCTCTTAACCAATAGAGTCTCAGTGCCAGCTTGTTGCCATGCGCCATTCTAAGTCTAACGATAGACCAATGAACAAAGTCCATCTTTTTGTGGAATTTTCATTCTAGTCAATGGAGAGATGGACAACAAGCATGTTAAATAAGGACATACTTACTATTAGTAACAATTATGATTTAACATAATTAACAAACATTAATACTAGAGAATGCTAAAGAGAAAAGCGGAAAATAAGTGGAAACAGGATATGGTTGGGCATTTGGTATAGCAGTTATAAATGAATCATATATGTTTACCTTTAATTTATCTTAGACACACAAAAGAAGTAGCCCATTGTCACATGGACAATATGTTTTAGAGCCAGAATAATTATTATATAGAATTATGTTATCATGAAACCATTGTGATATCATAATCCAACATTATAAGCTAAAAATCATTGTGATATCACGAAGCTACCACTGTGACATCACAATTTTTATGTCAGAATAATTATTTGATGACATAAAGAAATACTGTGATCTCATAATTCCCCACTGTGTCATATATTTAAATTGTGATGTCATAATCATGCACTCATTAAATTGTTATACCATAATCTATTGTGATGTCATAAATAACCACTGTGATTTCAGTTAATTGTGATGTTATAAAATCATTGTCATAAGAAATCATAATTATGTCATAATCAACTGTTATCTCATAAACAACCATTATGATTTTAAAATTAATTATGACATCATCTTAAAAATGATTGTTATTTCAAAGTCTATTGTGATGTTGTAAAAATCCATTGTGATATCATTATGCTACCACTGTTATGTCATGACGATTTGTGATGTAAAGACCTCTTTGATGTTATAATTTATTGGAATGTAGCAAACCACCATTGTGATATCAAAAGCCTAACACTATAATGTCCTAATCAATTGTGATGTCATAAGCACCACTGTGAAGTCAAAATCTATTGTGATGAAATAAAATCATGTTGACTTGAAAATAAAAAAAATAATAATAAAAGAGGCCATCCCATTTCTCATTCCAAGCAGCAGTTCATGAGGGTTCGAATTATTCCATAGTCTTGCTAACATTTGATTTTTTTCAATTGTTTTAAATTATAATAGTAATTCATAGTCATTATTAAATGCTAATTGTACACATACAAAAATAAAGTTACTCCCTTAAATAGAACTTCTCAGAAACTAAAAACTGATTGATGTCTATCCTTCCAGATCTTTTTTGTACTTTTACATTTGTAATTTAGTAAACAGAATGCTATTATGTACATACTGCATATACTGCTTGGTGAATTTTTTTCTTAAGATATAATAAACATTTCCATACCAATTTATATCATGTACTTTCTTCTGAATGCTGTGCTATGGTCTTAATGTGTTCCTCAAAATTCATACATTGAATCTTTTTTAAATAAAAGTGGACTCTTTTTTTAAAGATTAATTTATTTGAAAAAAAAATAGAGAGAGAGGGAGAGAGGAAGGGTGGAAGGTAGATGTCTTACACCTGCTGGTTCACTCTCCAAGTGGCTACAACTGCTAAAGCTGGGCCAGGCCAAAGCCATAAGCCAGGAGTTTCCTCTGGGTCTCTCACATGGGTACAGGGGCCCAAGCACTTGGTCCATTTCTGCTGGTTTCCCAGGCACATCAACAGAGAGCTGGATCAGAAATGGAGCAGGTAGGACTGGAACTGGTGCCCATATGGGATGCTGGCATTACAGACAGCAATTTAAACTGCAATGCCACACCACTAGCCCACATACATTGAATCTAAATTCTCAATATTAACAAGTGGGATCTGGGGCAGTCATCTGGCACAGTGGTTGAGATGCCTGAATCCTCTGTTGGAGTCCCTGGGTACTAGTTCCCATACTGCTTACAATTCAGCTTCCTGTTAATACGTATCCTGAGAAGCAGCAGATGATGGCTCAAGTACTGGGGTCCTTTCCATCCACATGGAAGACCTGGATCGGGCATCCAGCTCCTGTAGGTAAATGGAAAGTGAACCAGCATATGAAAGACCCCCGACCCATGCCGGCACCGTGGCTCAACAGGCTAATCCTCCGCCTTGCGGCACCGGCACACCGGGTTCTAGTCCCGGTTGGGGCGCCGGATTCTGTCCCGGTTGCCCCTCTTCCAGGCCAGCCCTCTGCTGTGGCCCAGGAGTGCAGTGGAGGATGGCCCAGGTGCTTGGGCCCTGCACCCCATGGGGAGACCAGGAAAAGCACCTGGCTCCTGGCTCCTGCCATCGGAGGAGCGCGGTGCGCCGGCCGCAGCGCGCCGTCCGCGGCAGCCATTGGAGGGTGAACCAACGGCAAAGGAAGACCTTTCTCCCTGTCTCTCTCTCTCTCTCTCACTGTCCACTCTGCCTGTCAAAAAAAAAAAAAATATCCACTTTCAGAGATGGGAAGATCAACCAGACAGAAAATCAGCAAGGAAACAACAGAATTAATTGACAATATAGATCAAATGGATCTAACATATATCTATAGAAGTTTTCATCCTACAGTTGCAGAATACACATTCTTCTTAACAGCGCATGGAACTTTCTCTAGGATTGACCACATGCTAGGCCATAAAACAAGTCTCATTAATTCAAAGGAATTAAAATCATATCATGCATCTTCTCAGACTGCATGGAATGAAGTTGGAAATCAACAACTCAAGAATCTCTAGAACATATGCAAACACATGGAGACTGAACAACATACTTCTGAATGAACAGTGGGTCATAGAAGAAATCAAAAGAGAAATCAAAAAATTTCTAGAGGCAAATGAAGATGACAACAAAACATATTAAAACTTATGGGATACAGAAAAGCAGTGTTAAGGGAAAGTTTGGGGCCGGCGCCATGGCTCACTTGGTTAATCCTCTGCCTGCAGCACTGGCATCCCATGTGGATGCCGGTTCTAGTCCTGGCTGCCCCTCTTCCAGTCCAGCTCTCTGCTATGGCCTGGGAGGCCATTGGAGGATGGCTCAAGTGCTTGGGCCCCTGCACCCGCATGGGAAACCAGGAATAAGAACCTGGATCCTGGCTTCAGATCGGCACAATACTGGTTGTAGCGGCCCTTTGGGGAGTGAACCAATGGAAGGAAGACCTTCTCTCTCTCTCTCTCTCTCTCTCTCTCTCTCTCTCTCTCACTGTCTATAACTCTACCTGTCAAAAAAAGAGGAAAGTTTATAGCAATTGGTGTCTACATCAAGAAATTGGAAAGACATCAAATAAATGAGCTATAAATGTATCTCAAGGACCTAGAAAAACAACAGCAAACCAAATCTAAAACTAGTAAAAGAAAAGAAATAATTAAAATTAGAGGAGAAATCAACAAATTGAAACCAAAAAACATTAGAAAAGATTAGCAAAATTATGAGCTTTTTTTTGAAAAAATAAACAAAATTGAAATACCACTGTCCCAACTAACCAAAAAAAGAGAGGAAGACTAAAATTTAAAAAAAATCAGAGATAAAAAAGAAATATACGTACATCACAGAAATAAAAAGAATCATCAGGAATTATTACAAAGAGCTGTATGCTAACAAATCAGAAAATCCAGAAGAAATGGATAGATTCCTGAACACATACAACCTACCTAACTTGAGCCATGAAGACATAGAAAACCTAAACAGACCAATAACCAGGATGGAAATTGAGTCAGTAATAAAGACCCTCCCAACAAAGAAAAGCCCTTGTTCTGTCAACTTCACTGATGAATTCTACCAGAAACTTAAAGGAGAACTAATTCCAATTCATTTTAAGCTACTCAAAACAATTGAATGAAAGGGAATCCTCCCAAACTCCTTCTATGAAGCCAGCATCACCTTAATTCCCAACCCAGAAAAAGATACAAAAGCGAAGAGACCTATATACCAATATTCTGGATGAACATAGTTGAAAAATCCTCAACAAAATATTAGCTAACTGAATCCAACAATACATCAGAAAGATCATTCACACAGACCAAGTGGGATTTATCTCTAGTATGCAGGGATCATTCAGCATTCAGAAATCAATCAACGTGATACATCACATTAACGAACTGAAGAAATCATATGGTTATCTCAATAGATACAGAGAAAGCATTTGATAAAAAATAACATCCTGGGGCTGGTGCTGTGGCATAGCTGGTAAAGCCACTGCCTGCAGTGCCATCATCCCATATGGGCACCCGTTCAATCCCGATTGCTCCACTTCCAATCCAGCTCTCTGCTATGGCCTGAGAAAGCAGTGGAAGATGGCCCAAGTCCTTGGGCCTCTGCAATCGCATGGGAGACCTGGAGGAGGTTCCTGGCTCCTGGCTTTGGATCAGTGTAGCTCTGGCTATTGTGGCCAATTGGAGAGTGAGCCAGAGGATGGAAGACCTCTCTCTCTCTCTCTCTCTCTCTCTCTCTCTCTCTCTATCTCTATTCTATCTCTATCTCTATATCTTTCTCTCTCTGTATTATTCTGACTTTCAAATAAATAACTAAATCTCTTTAAAAAAAACACACAATTTCCTTTCATGATGAAAACTTTAAGCAAATTGGGTAAAGAAGGAACATTCTTCAACACAATCAAGGCAATTTATGACAAACCCATGGCCAGCATCTTATTGAATGTGGAAAAGCTGGAAGCATTTTCTCTAAGATCTGGAACCAGACAAGGATGCCCCCACTCTCACCATTGCTATT
Source organism: Sylvilagus floridanus (assembly GCA_949820135.1). Lineage (NCBI taxonomy): Eukaryota > Metazoa > Chordata > Mammalia > Lagomorpha > Leporidae > Sylvilagus > Sylvilagus floridanus. Next base: position 15,506,045 of record OX463240.1, on the reverse strand, counting down.
TAATATAGTCCTTGAAGTTTTAGCCAGAGCTATTAGGCAAGAAAAAGAAATCAAGGGGATACAAATTGGGAAGGAGGAAGTCAAACTATCTATTTGCAGATGACATGATTTTGTTATAGGGGATCCAAATGACTCCGCTGAGACTATTGGAACTTATAGAGGAATTTGGTAAAGTGACAGGATATAAAATCAACACATAAAAATCAATAACCTTTGTATACAGAGGCAATGCCATGGCTGAGAAAAAAAGTTTTAAGATCAATCCTGTTCACAATAGCTGCAAAAAGAATTAAATATATCTGTGATGAAAATTAAAAACATTAAAGAAAAAAGTAGAAGAAGACACAAAAAATGCATAAAATCTTCTGTATTCATGGATTGGAAGAATCAATAGCTTCAAAATGTCCATCCTACCAAAAGCTTTTTACAGATTCCATGTGATTCTAATCAAAATACAAGTGACATTCTTCTTAGATCTAAAAAATGATGCTTAAATTCATACAGAAACACAAGAGATCCCAAATAGCTAAAGCAATCTTATGCCATAAAAAACAAAGCTGGTGGCATCACAATACCGGATTTCAAGAAATACTACAAGGCTGTTATAATCAAAACAGCCTGGTACTGGCAAAAAAAAACAGATGCATAGACCAATGGAGCATAATGGAAACTCCAGAAATGAATCCACATATTTACAACCAAATTATCTTTGATAAAGCTGCTAAAACCAATCTCTGGAGCAAGGACAGTCTCTTCAACAAGTGGTGCAGAAAAACTGAATCTCCACAGGCAGAAGTATGAAATTATACCTCTACCTTACAGCTTACACAAAAATCCACTCAAAATGGATCAAAGACCTAAGTCTATGATCTGATACCATCAAATTACTAGAGCTCATTGGGGAAACTCTGCAAGACATTAGTAGAGGCAAAGACTTCTTGGAATAACCCCCAGAAACACAAGCAATCAAGGACAAAATTAACAAATGGGATTACATCAAATTGAGAAGCTTCTGTACTGCAAAAGAAACACTCAGCAAAGTAAAGAGGCAACTGACAGAATGGGAGAAAATATTTGCAAACAAGGCAATTGATAATGGATTAATATCTAGAATCTACAACTATCTCAAGAAATTCAACTACAATAAAACAAACAGTCCATTTAAGAAATGGGCAAAGGACTTGAACAGGCATTTTTCAAGAGAGGACATTCAAATGTCCAATAAACACTTGAAAAAATGTTCAGGATCACTAGCCATCAGAGAAATGCAAATCAAAATCACAGTAAGGTTTCACCTCACTCCAGTTAGAATGGCTCTCATGCAGAAATCAACAAACAATACATGCTGGTGAGGATGTGGGGAAGAAAATACACTAATTTCCTTTTGATGGGAATATAAAGTCATGTAGCCACTTCAGATTTTTTTTTTTTTTTGGACAGGCAGAGTTAGACAGTGAGAGAGAGAGACAAGAGAAAGGTCTCCCTTTTCCGTTGGTTCACCCCCCAAATGGCCACTACGGCCAGCACGCTGTGCCAATCCGAAGCCAGGAGCCAGGTACTTCTTCCTGGTCTTCCACGCAGGTGCAGGGCCCAAGCACTTGGGCCATCCTCCACCGCCTTCCAGGGCCACAGCAAAGAGCTAGACTGGAAGAGGAGCAACTGGGACAGAACCAGCGCCCCAATCGGGAATGGAACCCGGGGTGCTGGTGCCACAGGAGGAGTATTAGCCAAGTGAGCCATGGTGCCAGCCTATGTAGCCACTTTGGAAGACAGTATAGAGGTATCATATGATATGATATGGTATGATACAACCATCCCATTCCTGGGAATTTATCCAAACCAAAAGAAATCAGCATGAGTTACAGCAGAATTCACAATAGCTAAGATGTTATATTAGCAATCAACCTACAAGTCCATCAGCTAATGACTGCATAAAGGAATTATGGGATATATGCATTATGGAGTACTACTCAGCTATAAAAAAACAGAAATCTGTCTTTTACAACTGGAAGCCATTACACTCTGTGAAATAAGTCAGTCCCAAAAAGACAGATACCATGTTTTCTCTGATTCAAGGAACTAATGGAGTACCTAAAATATAATGTATTTAAGTGAAATGGACATTTTTATATTCAATGGCTTTTTATAGCCCTTGTCTCTTCTGATGAGAAACAGTTTTTTTGTTTGTTTGTTTTCTTCTTACTCTTTGTTGAACTCTTTTACTTATTATAGGGTTAATTTTATGATCATTAAGTAAACTAAAAACAGATCTTTGTAAAAATTAAGAGTATGAATGGTAAGAAAGGAAGGAGGAAGAAAGGTTAGCATGTGGGCAGGAGGGAAGGTAGACTGGGAAGTATCACTATGTTCCTAAATCTGTAAATATGAAATACATGAAACTTGTATAACTTAAATAAAATTTTGAAAAAAGATCCTCATTTTGTACTCAATTTTCTGGATATTCAAAGGGCAAATGATGACATGACTTATCTATGTAATTTAATTCTGCACTTCATCATTTCAACCAAAAAATTAATTTTTTCACTGCACTTTTACTACAGAATTTTTAAAAAATTTGCTCAACTCTGCCTTTAACAACAAAAAAACTAATGCTAGAAATTAATCTACCCCTTCTACTTTCATGACTGTTTCTAACAAACCAGAGCTTACTGTTTTACCTAAAACCTCTTCCAAGGCATTGTATTTGGATATGTTCTTTTTGGTAATTTTAAACAAATTGGTCAAGTTGAAAAAGAGAAAAATGAGCCTTAATTCCTCTCTATTCTAAAAGGTCCCTTTCAAACTATTCATTTAATTTTTAGGGAAGTCATGCCCTGACCCTGAATTTTTGAATTTTCAATGAAAAGTAGAAAGCACGAAGGGAAATAAAAATAAAAAGGTACAATCACTATACAGAGGTATATTTTTCCCTCTGGAAACAAGAAAGATATCAAAATAATTAAAATAAAATTTTAGTAACATGGTGGCATAAATGACAGGAAGAATTTTTAAAATTCAGTAGCATACCTTTATACTGGCAATGATGATTAATTTGAGAATACTGAAAGAGGGGGAGAGAGAGAGAATAAGCTTACTATCTTTGTTGGCAGGATCTAAAAATATAAAACATTTTTGAAAATTTAATGAAAAAGACGAATAGCAAATGTGACAGAAATCCAAAGCCTTTTTATAATGAGATGAAGAAGGTCTTTAGTTTCTGATAATGACTAATAAGAACCTAGCAAACCAACACTCAAGCAAAAAAGAACCATAAAATTCAGGCATGATGCTAAAAGCAACTCCTTCTGGGGATAAGAGAATGGGATGGTAATCACATGCATAGCATGGGGAGTCCACACTCAGAGGAAGACACTTGTGCAGACCAAGTAACTGGCCTGGAAGCTTTTAGGTGAGCCAGATGCAGCAAGTATGGCACAGAGGACCCCAAGGGTGCTGTTGGGGAAGCATCATTCATGCCTTGGATGACTAGAAACAGAATCCAGGGAAATTTCACACCCACACCCACACATGAAATCCCAGAACAGAAAATTTAGAGAAGGATTCCCCAGATCCTCTCTGGCTGGTCTTTGAACTACACATATGTGGGACTGACACAAAAAATATTTGATCAAGTGAGAAGAAATGAACTGAGACTCAAGGTCATTGCCTACCCAAGGTCACTGCTGCTGAAACCAAGAAACAACATATAAAACCAAACCAAACCAAAACAAAAAACAGAATCCCAGTTCTTCACAACTTAACTTTTTTTTTGACAGGTAGAGTTGTAGACAGTGAGAAAAAAAGACAGAGAGAAAGGTCTTCCTTCCGTTGGTTCACTCCCCAAAATGGCCGCTACAGCCGGCACTGTGCTGATCCGAAGCCAGGAGCCAGGTGCTTTTTCCTGGTCTCCCACAACTTAACATTTTTAATGTCCAGGATGTCCAAAATTACCTCACACTCATACAAAAACACAAAACCCCAGAAAATGGAATTTGTCCTCTAGAGAAAAGAAGACACATGAATATAAAGTTTGAGATGAACCAGACGTTGGGAGGAACAGGCAAGGATGTCAAAGTAGCCACTGTAACTGAACTCAGTGAAGTAAAATAATACATGTTTAGGGAGAAATAGAAATGAGTGAAAGAAAGAGGGAAGCAAAAGAAATTTCTGGAAATAAAATTAATTTCTGAAATAAAAATTTGCTGAGTGGGTTTAGAGGTCAAGTGGAGAGGGCAGAAGAAAGAATAAATAAAACTCGATGGTTGATCAACAGAATTCACACAATGAAAAGAGGAGAGTGCAAAGATTAAATAAAACAAAGATCAAATTTTAGGGTTCTGTAAGGTAATACGACATGACAGGTCTTCAAAAATTCATGGAATATGAACTTTTTGTTCATCTTTGTTGAACAAGCAGTAATGTGAATTTTCCATGAACTTTTGAATACCCCTTGCAAGTATAACTATAATCCAAAAAGGAGGGGGGGAAATGGATTTAAAGAAATAGTGACTGAAATTTTCCTGAAATCTTCAAAAAGGTGTGAATTTATGGATTCAAGATGCTTAGCTTCTAAATGCATCCTTCCATCCGCTCCCTCCTTTCTCCCTCTCTCCGCCATCCTGGTGGGTACACCTAACTTTCCTCACCATGTTTTCTCACAAGACCTTCAGAATCAAGAGATTCTTGTCAAGAAAACAAAAACAAAATCTCCCAATCCCCCATGGATTCAGATCAAAACTGATAATAAAATCAGGTATAACTTCCAAGAGGAGACATTGGAGTAGAACCAAGCTGGGACTAAAAGGAATTGCACTTGAGATGGATGACACATGTATCCATGCTGTATCAAGGTCACTATCTTCTTAACCATATCAAGCTGAAGATGTCACCATCATCTGGACAGGTGGGCATGTTTGACTGGGGCTTTGACAAGTGGGTTGTTCAGTAATAAATATGTGAGGCCTTTCAGGGGAAAAAATGATTTTCAGCAAGTACTGTGTTTTACAAACACAAAGAAGAACAAGCTGAGGCCTATCATAAACTGCCAAAATGCTGACGACCAAGTCTAAAGAGAGAATCTTGACAATAACAACAGAAATGGAACACACTACATACAGGGGAAGATCAATTTAGCTATTGGCTGATTTTTACATCAGATCTGAATGAAACCAGAAGAGAGAAGCATAACATCTTTCAAGTTATAAAAACAAAACAAAACAAAACCTGTCAACCCAGAGTTCCCTATTTGGTAAAAACAATCTTTTTTTCTAAGTTATTATTTTTTATTTATGTTTTAAGGAAAACAAATTTCAAAAGTACAACTTTAGGAAAATAGTTACTCTTTCCACCACATCCAGCCTCCCACCCACATTCCCACTCTTTTCATCCTCCCTCTCCCCTTGCCAGTCCCATTCTCCATTAAGATTCATTTTTTTTTGACAGGCAGAGTGGGCAGTGAGAGAGAGAGAGAAAGGTCCTCCTTTTGCCATTGGTTCACCCTCCAATGGCTGCCGCGGCCGGCGCACCGCGCTCCTCCGATGGCAGGAGCCAGGAGCCAGGTGCTTTTCTTAGTCTCCCATGGGGTGCAGGGCCCAAGCACTTGGGCCATCCTCCACTGCACTCCCTGGCCACAGCAGAGAGCTGGCCTGGAAGAGGGGCAACCGGGACAGAATCCAGCGCCCCGACCAGGACTAGAACCCGGTGTGCCAGCGCCGCAAGGTGGAGGATTAGCCTGTTAAGCCACAGCGCCAGCCTAAGATTCATTTTCAATTAATTTTGTACACAGAAAACCAACTTCACACCAAGTAAAGATTTCAACAATTTGTACACACACACACACACACACACACACACACACACACACACCACAGCTTGTTTGAGAACTAGTTTTACAGTTAATTCTCATAATACAACTCATTGAGGACAAAGGTCCAGCATGGAGAGTCAGTGCACTGTGACTCCTGTTGTTAATTTAACAATTAACATTCTTATGTACGATGTCAGTGATCACCTGAGGCTCTTGACATGAGCTTCCTAGGCTATGGCAGCCTTTTGAGTCCACAAACTCCATCAGTATTTGGACAAGGCCATAAGCAAAATGGAAGTTCTCTCCTCTTTGGCCACATCTTTTTGCTGGGGTCTCACTCACAGAGGTCCTTCATATAGGACATTTTTGCCACAGTGTCTTGGGTTTCCATGCCTGAAATGCTCTCATGAGTTTTTCACCCAGACTGAAGCCTTAATGGCTGATTCTGAGGTCAGAGTGTTACTTAAAGCGATTATCATTCTATGAGTCTGCTGTGTGGACTGCTTCCATGTTGGAACATTCTCTCCTTTTAAATTCTATCTATTATTATTACCAGGCACTTGATCCTATTTATATGATCACTTTGACACTTAATCCTTTCTATATGTTCACTTTAACACTTAATATGATCACTTTAACAATTAAGACGGTATTTTTACTAACAAGATTAATCCTATGACAAATCCAAATCCTATGAAAATCCAAATCCTATGACAAGTGGTAAAAACAATCTTAACAAATCAAGGCAAATACATATATTTTCATATAAAAGAAAATAATTTGTCATTAGCTAATTGACAAAAGAAATGCTAAAGGAAGTTCTTCAAAATGAAAGTTAATACCAGATGGAAATGCGAACCTTCAGAAATGAACAGCATAAGAAATGGTAAATATTTGGCTTAATGCAAAAGATTTTTTGGCTTTAATTGTCCTTGATTTCTTTATACTGCCTATTACTATTTAAAGTAAACACTAGATTAATATCTTGTAAATTCATAGTATTTGTAAAGAAAATATTTTTAGCAACTATAGCATAAAGGATGAAGGACAAGAGAAACACAGACATATACAGTTGTAAGGTTTCTATATTTTTAAAAATAAGTATTTACTTATTGGAAAGGCAGAGTTACAGAAAGAAGAAGTGAGAGAGAGAGATCTTCCATCCCCTGGTTTCACTCTGCAAATGGCCACAATGACTGGAGTTAGGCCAGTCCTAAACCAAGAACCAGGAGCTTCTTCCACATCTCCCACATGGGTTCCGGGGCCCAAGCACTTGGGCCATCTTCCACTGCTTTCCCAGGAACATCAGCAGGGAGATTGGAAATGGAGCAGCCAAGACTTAAACACTAGAGGCCATGGCTTAACTCATTGTGCCACAGCACTGGCCCCAAAGTTTCTATATTTTATATGAATATTCAAATAGTATTGTAACTGGGCTGTGAGAAGGTAAAGATGTAGAATAAAGATTCCTGTTCTTTTTTTTTTCCTCTCAAAGACAATTTACAAATTTTATTTATATTTTAAGACTTTTATCTCAAAACCACATATCTATATACCCATTTCCTTTTCTGTTGACTTTATTTAGTGCTTAACTGCATGGTTTATTAAACAAAGACTTTAAACAAATATTTACCATGTCTATTACAACACAGGAGCAGCTTTTTTGCAGAAATTCATCAACCCCAGCTTTTTTTTATTTTAAATACAAGTATCAAAACAACCCTGGGCTGGCGCCGTGGCTCACTTGGCTAATCCTCCGCCTGCGGTGTTGGCACCCTGGGTTCTAGTCCCGGTTGGGGCACCAGATTCTGTCCCGGTTGCTCCTCTTCCAGTCCAGCTCTCTGCTGTGGCCCGGGAGGACAGTGGAAGATGGCCCAAGTGCTTGGGCCCTGCACCCGCATGGGAGACTGGGAGGAAGTACCCAGCTCCTGGCTTTGGACTGGCACAGCGCTGGCTGTGGCGGCCATTAGGAGAGTAAACCAACGGAAGGCAGACCTTTCTCTCTGTCTCTCACTGTCTATAACTCTCTCTCTCTGTTTCTCTCTCACTGTCTAACTCTGCCTGGCAAAAAAAAAACAAAACAAGGCAAAATAGAACAAAAAACCCTGAACATATGTTTATACTACTAGTCAGTACCCACACCAAAATTTAACACAATTTGTGACAATACTTTGCACAATTTCAACTGCAGCTCTTTCCCGAAGTAAGATGGATAAAGCATGCCATTATTGTTTACTGTTTGTCCTTCCTGGGATTTTTAAAAAAGATTTATTTATTTATTTGAAAGTCAGTTATAGAGAGGCAGAGAGAGAGAGAGAGATGGGGGGGGGGCAAGGATTCAGGCCACCTTCCATGGTTTCCCAGGCCACAGCAGGGAGCTATATCAGAAGTGGAGCATCCCACCCATATGGGATATCAGCACTGCAAGTGAGAGCTTCACCCACTACACCACAGTGCCAGCCCTGAGGTTTTTACTTTTCAGAAACACACATTTCTACTGCCATGGGAGACATCTTGCCATACTTGCATCACGTAAATAAATCTGAATCCTATTTGGAGCACCCCAGGTTTATGTTTAAATGACAGTGCCTCAACAAGAGAAAGAAAAGTTGTGCTATATTTTTTTCTCCTACTACCTGCAAACATAATGAGTATACATATATAACATATATTCTTACAGATATCTGGGTCACGTGTGCCAGTTGGAATTCTTTGCTGACTGTGTGGGTATTCTGCATTGTGCTATTATTCCAGACATTAATATGAGTAGGTTGTTGATGTAAGGCCAGTTTGAGATCCATTAAAAGTAATTTCTGGGGGTTTGTCCTTCGGGTGGTTGTAGGATCTTCACATTTTCTTTGGACATCATGAGACACCTTACCTCATGAAGCATAACTTTAATGCTGTATCAGTTTTGTCATTTTGCTAATATTGGCTTGCTCCACGCATCCACTGTTCCACTGGAATTGTTTAGCCCAGTCATATGTTTCTGTTACAAATCTAACTGATGGAAGAGCTTCTGGGTATTTAGGTCCACATTCCACTTTTAGGCTGTATGTTCCATTTCCATAATTTGTCCTTGGTGGCCCAATAATCACACCTGTCCCCCTTGTAAGTATCACATCCTCCTCATCTGGGAATTCCCAGCTAATGGTACCATCGCCAACTGCTTTCTGTCCTTCTTCAAGTTCTTCCAACAAGCAAAATATTACAAGGAAACTTGATCATGTGGAGACCACCCTCTTCTCCTGCAGAGGGCCATAGCCTTGGTTCCTGTTCTGATGCAATGCTCTCCTTTTTGTCTGTCCCATTAAGCACAGTTTTTAAAAAACCCAAGGTAATGCATGAAGGAGATAACTGAAGTCTCTGAAAAATAAATAATAACAGGCACACTGCGGAAGAAAAGAATTTCAAATATCACTAAAGAGATCTCCCTCTCTCTCTTTCTCTCTCTCTCTGTACCTCTGACTGACAAATAGATGAATCTTAAAAAAAAAAAACCTTTAAATTCCATGGAAAGAGATAATGAATAGATAGTGATGCTGAGATGAAACAAGTGTTAGTTCACAATCATTTAAGCCAATAGTTGTGAGAATGCTCCAGGAAGGATGAGAGCTCGTGAAATTAGTGAAGAGGTAGAATATCCCAGCAAAGGAATAGGAGAGATAAATCAAAACTGTTAAGCATAACACCATGTACTAGTTATCAGCATCCATGCGAGGATTCCAGCTCTGCGGAAGCTAAGCTCATCATAGTGCCAGACACCGGGAATAGAACTCCAAGCAGTGTTGTCCCCTGCACCATGGTCTTGGAGCTGCCTGAGAAGATACAACACGGGTAAGCACTGGATGGAACAAAGCTTTTACTCACACAGAGAAGAGATAGAGCATGCATCAGTTCCCTATGGTTAGCTGGTCCACCCAGCAGCCAATGCAGGGCAACTGGCTTGGGCGCATCCCTCTTGTCTCCCCATAGAAGCTCCTCTCCCCTCCACTCTTGAAGTCTGAAATACTGAAGACTAGGGTTGGAACATCCTGAGAACCACTGATGTGCAGTCTTACACAGAACAAAGTAGCACACACAGAGCTTAAAACAAGGAAAGATATTCTCACACAAGGTTTAGATGAAGTTGGCACAGGCTGTGTGGGCTCCATCTTTTTGAAAGAAAGTGTTCCAGGCCCAAGGTCTATTCTTACACAGCCAAAAGAGAGTCACAAGCCTGCATGAAGGAGGCTGCCTCTCCTGACAAAAACCAAGTGCAAAATTTATAACTGACAAATATAACTACAGAAAAATTAAAAACTCAATGGATACGCTCAGCAAAGGAATGGAGATGAGAGAAAGAGACAATGAATTTCATAAAGGATCAATAGAAATTGCCTGATCAACAACAGCAAGAAAAAGGCTGGAAAAAAGCAAAATGAAAAAGTTTCAGAGACCAGTGAGATAACATTATAATGTTTAACATTCATGCCACCAGAGTCCTAGAAGGGGAGAAGAAAGAGTATGATGCAGAAAAAAAAAAAAGTATTTAAAGAAATGATGGCTGAGAATCTCCACTTGACAAAAGATCTAAATCTCAGTGTCTTTTGAGGTTTAAGATGTTCAGTGAACCTCAGCTATGATAGATACAGACTCAGCCATATCATAATTAAACAGCTGAAAAATAAAGACAAGAAAGAGCTTTGGAAGCAACCAGAGTGAGATGATGTAATGCATCAGAGTAAGGATTCAAATGCCTGTGGATTTCTCAGCAGAAACCAGGGAAGCCAGAAGGAAATAGAACATATTTAATGTGCTGAAAGGAAAAGACTGTCAGCCCAGAATTCTATATCCAATGAAAAATATCCTTCTGGAATGAAGATGAGAGACATTCTCAAATAAAGCAAAACTGAGATAATTTATTGCCAACAGACCTACTCCAAAAGAAATGCTAAAGGGTATTCTTTCAAGAGGAGGAAAATGATAACGAAGAAGCTTGAAAGCTCTGGGTAAATATAACAGACTATTTTTAGCTCTTTAAGATATGTTTGACAATTGAAAACAACAATGACAATTGCGTTTTTTCAACGTATATAGACATAGTAAGATAAAAATAAAGGGGGTAGGCAATACAGGGATCTAGGTGGTGATGAAGTTTTTGCATTCTACCTAATGTGCTAAAATAGTGATGGTAGCTGGACTATTTTAGTAGCTAGAGCATTCCAAAAAAAAAAAGAAAGAAACAAAAATAAGTAAACAAGCTACATGAAGAGTAAAAAAAATCACAATAGACACATGAAAATAGAACACTAAAAGTCTTTAACTAACAGTGAGATAAAGCAGGAAAAGGGGCCCAAAGAATAACAAACAGGGAACAGGCAGAAAACAGCTAATAAAATCGTGGCTCCAAATCCAACAGTATCAATAATTACATTAAATGCAAATCATCTAAACATGACATTTAAAGACAGGGATTGTTTAAATACATAAAAATGACCTAATTATGTGCTGCCATAGAAGGAGAAATCAGCTTCAATATAGTGATGAAAGGTAAAAGATAGGAAAAGACATATCATGCATAGTCTATCCAAAGAAAGCTCAAGAGTGACATCAGCAAAATAGTAGCAAAGGCAGGCCCAAGCACCTGCTCCTCTAAGGAAATATTGAAAAACCAGCAGAAAGTACAAAAATCAATGCTGTGGTACCCTGGGAACAGCCAAAATCTGTTTTGTCAAAGAATACTAAGATTCATACACCTCTAGCAGATAGACAACAGACAGAAAGCATATATTATGTCCTAATAATTTATGAGTCATTTGAGGAAAAAAAATACAAATTGAAAGAAGACAGTGATATCTCTGACTTCCGGGGTGTGTGTATCATTGAGTATTACACAGCTCTCAAGCCATAGAGTCATACTGATCACTGCAACCCTCATTTCCTGTTCCACATTAACTTCTGCATGCTTTTGGTCAGCATACCCACATTAAAACTGGCTTCATAAAGATATGTCAATGAAAGGAATATGACCTGATGTTGAAACTATGAACTGCTTCAAGTTAGAAGTGCATGTCGTGCCCAACAGACATCAGAGATGAGTGTGTTTCCGTCTAAAATTGCAAGTAATCTTGCCACACATACCCTGCAAGTTTACTGCAACATACGGAGAAGCCTCGGAGCTCAGCATGAGAACTACTAGTTTAATCCATCAGGAAATAAAATCAACTCTTAAAATGTTTCCCACAAAGGGAATACCAGAACCAGGAAGGTTTTCAGGCAAGTTTAACTAAACATACAAAGAACAGTTAATTCCAAGCTCACATAACTCTTCAAAGAAATAGGGGAAAAGGGGAACATTGTTAACTTATTTTTTAAAGCTGATTTAATTTTGATAAAAACCCGGACAAGAAAAATGGTTGGGTTTTAGGGTGAAGCATAACAAATTACTCCAAAACTCAGTGGCTTAAAAAAATCATTTAGTGGAGCCAGTGCTGTGGTGTGGCGGATAAAGCTGCAGCCCACAGTGCAGGCATCCCCATCTGGGTGCTGGATCAAGTCCCAGCTGCTCCACTTTCAATCCAGCTTCCTGCTAATGTGCCTGGAGGGAGCAGTGGAAGATGGACCTAATGCTTGGGCTCCTGCACCCACATGGGAACCCAGAAAAAAAATCCAAGTTACTGGCTTCGAATCAGCCTAGCTCTGGCTGTTATAGCCATTTGGGGAGTAGATCAGTGGATGGAGGACTTCTCTCTCTTCCTGCCTTTGCCTCTCTGTAACTCTGCCTTTCAAATAAATAAATAATTTTTTTAAAAAAATTAGTATCTCTCATTATTCTGATGGATTGGATCCACCTGGGTATTTGTTCCATTTGATGTGAAGTTAGCTGAGGCTACAGCCAATCAAGCTGGAATTCCAAGATGGTTCCATAATATATGTGGTGCTTGGTGGTGACAGTTGTAAGATTAACTCAGCTAAGATGCAGGGATGCCTGAATCAATCTCTCTCTCTCCCCCTCCCTCTCCCTCTCTCCACAAGGCCTCAGAATTTCTACTGCACCATGCAGCCTTTCTGTGATTCTACAATAGGGTAGCAAGACTTGTTGCAAGGCGGCCGGCGGTTCCCCAAAGGGAGAAAGATGAAGATTCCAGGCCTTTCTAAGGCTTCTGCTCAGAAACAGCATAGCCCTGACCCTGCTGCATCCCAAAGGTTAAGCTTAGTAACAGGAATAGCCCAGGTTCATGGGGTAGGGGTTGGGAAAGAAAAAACATAAGTACTGGAAGAAACAGTTCATCCTTGAAGATCAGCCACCTCATCATTTATGAACATAGAAACAAAATAGTAAATAATATTTTAGTGACATGAGCCAATGCTGCAAAAGAAAGATCATCTACTATAAATAAGTTAAATATGTGCTGACTGTAAACTGACTTTACATAATCAATTAATGTAATTTACCACCTTTATAAATTAAACAAGAGAAATTGCCTAAGATTATCTCAATAAATTAAAAAAGCATTTGGTAAAACTCAACACCCATTCATGATAAAATCTCAGTAAATTTGGAATGGAAAGGAGACTCCTTTACATGTTAAAGAGTATAAATAATAATTTGATGCATGCACTTTCCAAAACTGAATCTGTAAGAGTCATGAACTTATTTCATGCAGGTTTGATGTGCGAGGACTAGATAAAAGTCTTCAAGTTATTTTGTTACCAGAGGCTACAAATCTCCCAACTGCATTGTAAGGTTGCAGAAAATGCAGTTTCCCAAGACAAACAATGTACACAGCCTCCAAACTGCATATATTCCTCAGGAGCTTTCGTATTTGAAAAGAACACAGAATGACACAAAAAAGGACTTCTAGGGAGTAAAATTCCCCAAATCATTTCTCTAAGATCTACAACAACTAAAAGTATTGACACAAAATGACTTGGATCCAAACCTGTACTTGGATTTACATTCCACTACAAGCTCACTGTAAATCCTTATTAAAATTCCAATAACAACTAAGGAAGAAATAGAAAAAAAATCATCCTAAAATTCAGAGTCTCAAAGGATTCTTCACTAACTAAAACAATCTTGGAAAAGAAGGAAGCAGTTGGAGATTTCTGATTTCAAAGCCTAGTATAAGTCTACAGTAATCGAAACAATGTCATACTGACATAAGACAGACGTATAGATCAATAGGAAAGAGAACCTAGGAATAAGCACTCACAGATATTGTCAAGTGCTTTTCAAAAAGCATGCCAGTATCATTAAATAGTGGGAATAATCTTTGCAACAAACAAATGATGTCAGGAAAACTGGATATCCACATGTAAAAGAATGACAATGGCTCCTTAATTTTCAGCACATACAAAAATTAATTTGAAATGGATCTGACCATAAGAAATAAAACTGTAAAACTCTTCAAAGAAAACATTAGAGAAAGGTTTCATCACATTGAATTTGGCAATGATTTCTCACATATGACTTCAAAAGGACAGGCAACAACAAAAAACAGGCCTGTTTCTTAAACAGGTTTTTATCTATTTTAAGTAGATAAACTAGACTAAGTTAAATGAAAAATGTATGTGCATCAAAAGACAAAATCAACAAAATGAAAAGGCAAATCATGGAAAGGGGGACAATATTCACAAATTATTTATCTGATAAGCAGATAATATCCAAAATATGTAAAGAACTCCTACAATTCAACAACAAAACCAGTTAAATAAAAATGGACACACCAAAGAGTTTATGTGGGGGCTGGCATCTGTGGCACAGCAGGTAAGCCACTGCCTACAATACTGGCATCCCATAAAAGCACTGATTTGAGTCCCTGTTGCTGTACTTTGGATCCAGTTCCCTGCTAATGCCCCTAGGAAAGCAGTGGAGGATGGCCCAACTACTTAGCGCCCTGCTACCACATGGGAGATCCAGCTCTGTCCTATAAAGGAAATGCTAAAGTAAATTCTTTGTGCTGATGAGTAACATGGAAATATCTGAAGGTATAAAATACTGATGAAAGTAAGCGCATACACAGTCAAGTTCAGAATACTCCAAGTTCAAGATTCATCGTGGCATGTAAGCCACTTACATCTGTAGTATGAACATAAAAAGACAAACCTATTAAAATAATTCATTACAATGGTATTATAAGAGAAATGCAATATAGAAATGTAAATTGTAACAAAAATTCAAAATGTGAAGGGGCAAAGAAGTTAAAGCATTGGGGTTTTTTAATACAATAAAAGTTGTCATTAAGGTTTTTTTGTGAGCCTCATGTTAAGCACAAAGAAAAAAAATCTAAAATAGATACACTAAAAGTAAAACTTAAAGAATCAAACATACTACTAGAGAAAATCACTTAACCACGAAGGAAGACAGTAAGAGAAGAAGAAAGGGAGAAAGAATCTACAAAACAATAAGAAAATAGCAGTAGCAAGTTCTTACCTATCTGTGATTACCTTGACCAAAAGTGGATTAAATTCTCCAATTAAAGGACATAGAATGGTTAAATAGATTAAAAAAAAAAAAAAAAGGACCCATGTGGCAGCTAGTTGGCCTAATGGTTAAGATGTCACTTCTCAGAAAACCCATATCCCATATCCAAGTGTTTGGATTTGAGTCCTGGCACAGCTCCTGATTCCAGCTTTCTGCTAACGTGTACCTTAGGAGGCTCAAGTAGCCGAGTTCTCAGTGCCCAACTCGTGGGCATTTGGGAAATAAACTAGCAGATAAGAACTCTGTCTCTCAAAACAAGACCAGGGGACTGGCACTGTGGTGTAGCAGGTAAAGCTGCCACCCGCAGCACTGGCATCCCATATGGGTGCCGGTTTGAGTCCCGGCTGCCCCACTTCTGATCCAGCTCTCTGCAATGGCCTGGGAAAGCAGTAGAAGATGGCCCAAATCCTTGGGCCCCTGCACCCTCATGGGAGACCCAGAAGAAACTCCTGGCTTTGGATCAGCGCAGCTCCAGCTGTTGCAGCCAATTGGGGAGTGAACCAGTGTATGGAACACCTCTCTCTTTCTCTCTCTCTCTCTCTCTCTCTCTCTCAATGCCTCTCCTTCTGTCTATGTGTAACTCTGACTTTCAAATAAATAAATAAATCTTAAAAAAAAAAAAACCAAGACCCAATATATATATTGAAAGTCAAGGAATGGGGAAAAATTGCATATCTAAATGAAAACCAAAAGCAAGCTGGGAAATTATACATACATCAGATAAAATAAAAGTTAAGTCAAAAATTGCAAAAAGAGACAAAAATATTACTACATAATGATAAAGGGAACAAGTAAGTAAGAGGATATAGCAATTATAAATATATATGCACCCAACACTGAAGTATCTAAGCATATAAAGCCAATATAAATCGGCCTAAAAGTACAGATAAATCGTCATACAATAACGTTGGGGACTTTTAACACCCCACTCTCAGCAATAGACAGATAATACACAAGGAAACATTGGATTTAAACTGCACTCATACTAAATGGGTCTGACAGACATTAGTAGAATATTTACCCAATAGCTATAGAATATCATTCTTCTCAATTGCACCTAGAGCTATCTCCAGGATATTACATAGGTTAAACACAAAAGAAGATCAAAATACTATCAAGTATATTTTCAGACCACAATGCTATACAACTAGAAATCAAAAATAATAGGGACTTTGGAAACTTCAAAAATACGTGAAAATTAAACAACATGCTCCTGAACAACCCATGGGCCAACAATGAAATTTAAAAAGGTAAGTAAAAACTTTCTTGAGATAAATGAAAACAGAAACAGAAGCACAAAATATCAAAATACATGGGACACAGCAAAAGAGGCTATGAAAAAGAAGTTGACTGCAATGAACACCTATATCAAAAAAGAAGAAAGATCTCAAATAATCATCCTAATATTGCACCTAGGGGAAGAAAGAACAAACTAAACTCTAAATTAGTAGAAAGAAAAAAGTAAAAGAGACCAGAGCAAAATGAACAAAATAGAGACTTTTACAAAATAGAAAAGATCAATGAAATGAAGAATTATGATTTTTAAAAGCGAATCAAGGGGCTGGCACTGCAATACAAGGGGGCTAAGCTTCCACCTGGAATGCTGGAATTCCACATCGGGGCACAGGTTCATTTCCCAGTTGCTTTGTTTCTGATCTAGCTCCCTGCTAAAGGGCCTGGGAAAGCAGCATCAGATGGTCCAAGTACTTGGGCCCCTGCCACCCACATGGGAGACCTAGATGGAGTTCCTGGGTCCTGGCTTTAGCCTGGCCCAGCCCCAATTGTTGCAGCCATTAGAAGAGTGAGCCAGTGGATGAAAGACTTCTTTCTGTCTTTCTCTGTGTCACTCTGCCTTTCAAATAAATACAGAAGTCTTTTCTTTCTTTCTTTTTTTTCAAGACAATGAAAAAAAAAATACTCAACACTAGAGATGAAAAGGAAGACATTACAGCTACTACCATAGCAATATAAAGGATGATAAAAGGCCATTATGAACAATTATATGACAACACATTAGAAATTCTAAAAATAAATCACTGGACAGGTACAACCTATCAAGGTTGAATTTTGAAGAAATAGAAAAAATGAATAGGCCAGTCATGAGCAGACTGACTGAACAGTTTCTCTATCAGAGACATTTTTCTTAGAGATTGACATTTGGCCTAGCAATTAAGGCACCAGCTAGGATTCCCACATCAACCTAGGAGCACCAGATTTGATACCCGACTCCACTCCTGACTCCAGCTTCCTGGGAAGCAGTAGTGATAGTTCAAATAACTGGGTTACTACAAAATCACATGGGATAACTTGTTCGAGTCCTAGGCTCCCAGCTTTTGCCCCAAGTGGGGGCTACTGTGGACATTTGAGAAGTGAATCAGTGGATGGAAGCTCACACACTCTCTCTCTCCTTCCCTCTCTCTGCCCCTCAAATCAAGTTAAAAATCCTTAAATTTAAAAAGTGTCTTCCATCTAAGAAAATTCTTCCATCTGATAGCTTTACTGCTGAATTCTGCCAGTTATGAAAAAAACTGGTATCAAATTTTCACAACCTATTCCAAAAAAACTGAAGAGCAGGTAATTCTTTCAAACTCATTCCATGAGACCTGAATTACCTTGTTACCAAAACTGCATAAGGACACAACAACAAAAGAAAAAAAAAAAAAGAAAGAAAAGAAAAAAGAAAACCACAGCCTATTTTCCTGATGAACATAGATGTAAAAATTCTCAACAAAATATCAGCAAACCAAATTCAACAGCACATCAAAATGACCATCCATGATGAGGAAGCAGCATTCATTCTAGGGAAGCTAGGATGGTTCAATATATGCAAATGAAAAAAACTGAATTTATCCCTTTAACAGAATGAAGGACAAAAATCATATGACCATTTAAACAGATGTAGAAAAAAATTTGAAAAAAATTCAACTTTCCCTCATAATAAAGATTTTCAACAAATTAGGTAGAATATACACAACAGAATAAAGACTATATGTGGGGGCCAACTCTGTGGCGTAGCAAGTAAAGCCACCACCTGCAGTGCTGGCATCCCATATGGGTGCAGTAGAAGAGGGCCCCCATGGACCCTTGAACCCACAGGGGAGACCTAGAAGAAGCTCCTGGCTCCTAGCTTCGGATCAGCACAGCTCCAGCCATTGCAGCCAATTGGAGAGTGAACCAGCAGATGGAAGACCTCTCTCTCTCTCTACCTCTCTTCTCTCCGTGTAACTCTTTCAAATAAATAAATAAATCTTTTTTTAAAAGACTATATATGACAAACTCATAGCTAACCTCACATTGAATGCAGAAAAACTGAAAGCATTTTCTCTAAGATATGGACAAGACAAGGCTGCCAACCTTCACCACTTATCTTCAACGGAGTACTAGAAATCCTAGCCAGAGCACTCAGGTTTAAGAAATGAAAGTCATTCAGGTTGGAAAGGAAGGAGTTAAATTGTCCCTGTTTGCTGGTGACATGATCTTATGTAGAGAAAACTCTAAACATTCCATTAAACCTGTTAGAACCAGTACACAGATTCAATAAGATCACAGGATACAAAATCAGCATACTAAAACCACTAGTATTTCGACATGCTGATAATGAATTATCTGAAAATGAAATCAAGGAAGCTCCTTTCCTTTCTTTTCGTTTTTTTTTTTTTTTAAAGGCAGAGCTAGACAGTGTGAGAGAGAAAGAGACAGAGAGAAAGGTCTTCCTTTTCCATTGGTTCACCCCCCAAGCCGCTACAGCGGGCACGCTGCGGCTGGCACACCGCACCAATCTGAAGACAGGAGCCAGGTGCTTCTCCTGGTCTCCCATGCGGGTGTAGAGCCCAAGCCCTTGAGCCATCCTCCTCTGCACTCCCGGGCCACAGCAGAGAGCTAGCCTGAAAGAGGGGCAACCGGGACAGAATCCGGCGCCCCGACTGGGACTAGAACCTGGGGTGCTGGCGCCACAGGTGGAGGATTAGCCTAGTGAGCTGCGGTGCCAGCCATGGAAGCCTATTTTCAACAACTACCAAAAAAATACCTAGGAATAAATTTAACTAAGGAGGTAAAAAATTTCTACACTCAAAACTAGAAAACAGGGATGAAAGAAATTGAAGAAAACAAAAGTAAATGGTGGCCAGCACCGCGGCCATTGGAGGGTGAACCAACAGAAAAGGAAGACCTTTCTCTCTGTCTCTCTCTCTCACTGTCCACTCTGCCTGTCAAAAAAAGAAGAAAAAGTAAATGATAATGTCTTGTTCAGGGACTGATAGAAGTAATGTTAAAATGTCCATACTACCCAAATATATGTAGATTCAATGCAAGGCATTCCTCACAGAAATAGTAAAAACACTATAAAATTTGTATAGGTTCACAAAAGACCCCAGTGGGCAAAGCAATTTGTAGAATACAAAACAAAACTGGAATTATCATACTATCTAACTTCAAAATATACTATAAAGCCATACATGATATTGTCATGAAAACAGATCATAGACCGGAACGGAATAGAGAGCCATAAGCAACTTCAGGCATTTACAGCCAGCTGATTTTCAACAAAGGTCCAAGAATAGATACTAGGCAAAGCTCTGGCTTTTCAATAAGTGATATTGGAAACACTGTGTCCACATATAAGAGTATGAAGTCAGATCCTTCTCTCTCATCACATGCAAAAATAAACTCAAAATGGATTAAAGACTTTTCATAAGGCCTGAACACAAAGGAGAAATGCAGCATGACACTGGTCTGAGCAATCATTTTTTAACATGACCTCAAAAGCAAAGGCAACAAAAGCAAAAACAAAGTATATCCCATGAAAGTAAAGTTTCTGCACAGCAAAGAAGGCAACCAACAAGGTGAGGAGATAACCTACACAGTGAGAGGAAGCATTTGCAAACTATACTTGTATATCTGATAAGAAAATGATGTCCAAAATTTACAAGGAATCCAAAAAACTCAGTAGCAAAAAAATTAAAAAAAAAAATAAGCAAATTAAACAATGGGCAAAATCCCAAACTAGGCATTTCTCTAAGGAAAACATACACATGGCCAATAGGTACATGACAGAATGTTCAATATCCCCTAATCATCAGGGAAATGCAAATCAAAGGCACAATAAGATATTACTTCACTCCAATGAGAATGGCCATAGACAAAAGTTAAAACAAAACAAGTTTTGGCGAGGATGTGGAGAAAAGGAAACCTTTTCACACTTCTGGTTGGAATGTAAATTAGTACAGCCATTCTGGAAAACAGCACAGGGCTTTCCCAAAAAATCAATAGCAGAACTATCACATGACCCAGAGCTCCTTCTACTGGGTAAATATCCAGTGGAAATGAAATCATTAGCTCCATGAGATACTTGTACTCATAGGTACTGCAGTGCTATGCAAACTAGCGAGGAAATGGAGTCAACCTAAATGGCCATTAAAGAATGAATAAAGAAAATGTGGAATGGAAGACTATTCATGCATAAAATAAAGAATGAAATCTTATCATCTGCTACAACATGGATAAACCTAGAAAACATTATGTAAGGAAGTGAGTCAGGCACAGAAAGACATATACTGCATGACATCATTCATATGGACTCTTTAAAAGTTGACCTTACAGATGTAGAAAGTTAAGGTATGGTTACCAAAGGCATGGGTGTTTAGGGGGGAGAGGAAAGGATGGAGGAGATGATGGTGAAGTATGTATCACTGCAGTTATTTAGGAGGAGGGATATTTTAAAATGCAGCCAGAAGAGCAAACACACTGAGACAAAGTAGCGATGTGAATGCCGGAGGAGGGGCTATGACGGAGGAAGAGGCGGGTCCAGCACAGAAATGAGAAGGAACTGCTAACAGTATGGAGTTTCTTTTTTATGTGATAACACTATTCTAGAACTGATGGTGGTGATGGTTGCAGAACTCTGTGATCATAACAAGAACTATTTTTCCATTTATTTCAATGTTTTTATTTTAAAAAATTAAAGAACTATCAGATTGTATGATATGTGAATTATTATCTCCATACAGCTGCTTTTTGAAAAAGAAAAGAAAGCTGACTTTTCCTCTCCTGGCTGTGTGGGAGCAACAGTGCCCAGAATTGTCTGCCTGCTAAAACAGGTAGAGAAGCATAATATATTTAACAAACCATCTGCAAAATGTCCATGGTGCACAAAGTCTGTTTTTTGTTTTTTTTTTTTAAAACAGGTATCAGACAAGAGACTGCAGCACTGTGATCTCTGAGAGAAGAGAAACACTGGAGACAAGGCCTTCCAGGAATCTAAATGATACCTGAAGGCAACATGTGATCTTACACAGGTGGAGAAAACAGGGCCAAGCGGTTTAATTGGGTCGAGAAGGCAGAGACTGGAGTCAGGGGGAGACTGAGGCAGCAGGAATCTGTAAAGCAGAGAACTGTAGGCCAAGAGCTCAGATCTACATGCCTAGGTATTCTCTGGAGTCTTTGGTTGAAAACCATTACCTCATGATCAGGGCAAAACTCTCAAGATTAAAAAAAAATAATAATAGGCTGGCGCCGTGGCTCAACAGGCTAATCCTCCGCCTTGTGGCGCCGGCACACCGGGTTCTAGTCCCGGTTGGGGCGCCGGATTCTGTCCTGGTTGCCCCTCTTCCAGGCCAGCTCTCTGCTGTGGCCCGGGAGTGCAGTGGAGGATGGCCCAAGTGCTTGGGCCCTGCACCCCATGGGAGACCAGGAAAAAGCACCTAGCACCTGGCTCCTGCCATCGGATGAGCGCGGTGCACTGGTCGCAGCGCGCCGGTCACGGCGGCCATTGGAGGGTGAACCATCGGCAAAGGAAGACCTTTCTGTCTCTCTCTCTCTCTCTGTCCACTCTGCCTGTCAAAAACAAAACAAAACAAAACAAAAAATAATTCCAAGGAAAGAAAAAGTATTGGTGAGTTACAAGTAGAGCAATTTTAGGAACTCAGGAAGGGACAGGAAGTGTTTGTATTCTCTGCAGCTCGGTGGAGAGACTTTGCTGAGTACATGATTACCTTAGATTACCAGTAGATTACCTTAGCAATGAGCTTAAACTAGTCCTCTAGGAAACTCTAATTTTGGCCTGGTTAAAATAGCTTAAAAAAAGATGTGAAATGACCTAATAGGACTGAAAAGAACTGCAATTCCTTTTAATGGAACATGATCAAATCTAGAGTTTGATGATCTAAAAGTCAGAAGGGTTGGCATTTAATAAAAAAAAA
Organism: Sylvilagus floridanus; assembly: GCA_949820135.1. NCBI lineage: Eukaryota > Metazoa > Chordata > Mammalia > Lagomorpha > Leporidae > Sylvilagus > Sylvilagus floridanus. The sequence goes on along the minus strand of OX463240.1, from coordinate 15,483,574 downwards.
ATTGACTAGACATGCAAAACAGCAAGAAAATGTGAAATATAGTCAGGAGAAAAATCAGCCAACACAAATATACCTAGAAATGAGAGTTAATAGAATCATCACACAGAAAAATATAATAGTTACCATAAATATGTGCAATATGCTCAAGAATATAATGGAACACATAACATAATGAAGAGAGAAACAAGAAATAAAGGGCCAGGATTGTGGTGTAGCAGGTAAAGCCATCACCTGTGACATCAGCACCCTATGTGGGCACTGGTTCAACTCCCAGCTGCTCTACCATAACAGCTGGAGCAGGGCCAGGCCAAAGCCAGGAACCAGGAGCCAGGAGCTTCGTCTGGGACTCCCACTTGGATGCAGGGGTCTAGGCACTCGGGCCATCCTCTGCTGCTTTCCCAGGCTCATTAGTAGGGAGGTAGATCGGAAGAGGAACAGCTGGGACTCAAACCAGCGCTCATATGGGACTCTGGCTTCATGGATGGAGACTTTTCCCACTACAACGCTGACCCCATAAAAAACTAAATCTTAAAAGTAGTCAAAGGAAATACACATGAAAGAATAGGCATTTGGCCTAGCCATCAAGTTCCCTGTTGAGATGCCCCTGTCACACGTGGGAGTGCCTGAGTTCAGTGCTGGGTTCTGGGTCCTGACTCCAGCTTCCGACTAATACAGACTCTGGGAGGCAGTGGTGATGTCCCGAGTGGTTAGGTTATTGTCACCCATGGCGGAGACACGGATTACATTCCTGGCTCTGGATGTGGCAAGCATCTTTGGAAGTGAACCAGTAAATGAGATATTCTCTCTCTCATTCTCTGTTTCTTTCTTTCTCTCTCATAAATAAATTAATTAATTAATTAATTAATGGCTGGCGCCGCAGCTCACTAGGCTAATCCTCCACCTGCAGCGCCTGCACCCTGGGTTCTAGTCCAGGTTGGGGCACCGGATTCTGTCCCAGTTGCTCCTGTTCCAGTCTAGCTCTCTGCTGTGGCCCAGGAGTGCAGTGGAGGATGGCCCAGGTGCTTGGGCCCTGCACCCCATGGGAGACCAGGAGAAGCACCTGGCTCCTGGCTTCGGAATGGCACAGCGCGCCAGCCGCAACATGCCAGCCATAGTGTCCACTTATGGGGGTGAACCAATGGAAAAAGAAAGACCTTTCTCTCTGTCTCTCCCACTCACTGTCTAATTCTGCCTGTCAAAAATAAATAAATATTTTAAAAAGAATAAATATGCATGGAAAGCACAAATTCCTTTTCTAAAGAAAGATAAATTGATCTTCAAAATGAAGACTCCTGCATTTTGAAACACTCTATTAAGAAAATGAGGGGCCAGCACTGTGGCACAGTGGGTTAAGCCATGTCCTGCAGTGCTATATTCCATATGGGTGCCAGCTCGAGTCCCAGATGCTCCACTTACTTTTTTTTTTTTTAAAGATTTAGTTATTTATTTGAAAGACAGAGTTACAGAGAGAGGGAGAGACAGAGAGAGAGGTCCTCCACCCCTCCACCCACTGGTTCACTCTTCAGATGACCACAATAGCCAGAGCTGCGCTGATCTGAAGCCAGGAGCCTCTTCCGGGTCTCCCACGTGGATGCAGGGGCCCAAGGACTTGGACCATCTTCTACTACTTTCCTAGGCCATAGCAGAGAGCTGGATCGGAAGAGGAGCAGCTGGGACTAGAACCGGCACCCATATGGGATGCCAGCACTTCAGGGCAGGGCTTTAACCCACTGCACCACTGTGCCAGCCCCTGTTCCACTTCCAATCCAGCTCCCAGCCTGGGAAAGCAGAGGCTGGCCCAAGTTCTTGGGTCCCTGCATCCATGTGGGAGATTCAGAAGTAGCTCCTGGCTCCTGGCTTCAGCCTGGCCCAGCCCCGGCCATTATGGCCATTTGGGGAGTGAACCAGTGGATGGAAGCTCTCGCTCTCCCAAAGTAGGAGAAAATATCCAATATATATGAATGTATCTGATAATGGACATGTACCTAGAATATATAAACAACTTCTATAACTTAATGACAAAACAACTCAATTTTTTAAGATGGGAAAATACTTACAGAGATGCTCTTAAAATAAACAAATTGTCAGTAAACACCAGAAAAACAATTAACATCATGTAAGTTAAAGCCACAATGAGATAAAACTACAGAACAACTGGACAGCACAACTAGACAGCTTAAATTTATTTATTTTTTTAGCTTTTATTTAATGAATATAAATTTCCAAAGTACAACTTTTGGATTACAATGGCTCCTCCCCCCCATAACTTCCCTCCCACCCACAACCCTCCCCTCTTCCGCTCCCTCTCCCCTTCCATTCATATCAAGATTCATTTTCAATTCTCTTTATATACAGAGAATCAGTTTACTATATATTAAGTAAAGATTTCAACAGTTTGCACCACACAGAAACACAAAGTGAAAAATACTGTTTGAGTACTAGTTATAGCATTAAATCACAATGTACAGCACATTAAGGACAGAGATCCTACATGAGGAGTAAATGCACAGTGACTCCTGTTGTTGACTTAACAAATCCACACTCTTGTTTATGGCATCAGTAATCTCCCTAGGCTCTTGTCATGAGTTGCCAAGGCTATGGAAGCCTTTTGAGTTCACTGACTCTGATCATATTTAGACAAGGTCGTAATCAGAGTGGAAGTTCTCTCCACCCTTCAGAGAAAGGTACCTCCTTCTTTGATGACCTATTCTTTCCACTGGGATCTCACTTGTGGAGATCTTTTATTTAGGTCAATTTTTTTTTTCCAGAGTGTCTTGGCTTTCCATGCCTGAAATACTCTCATGGGCTTTTCAGCCGGATCCGAATGCCTCAAGAGCTGATTCTGAGGCCAGAGTGGACAGCTTAAATTTAAAAGACTGACAATAGTAAGTGTTAATGAGTATGTGGAGCAACTGGAACTCCCAGGTATTTTTTTTTTTGGACAGGTAGAGTTAGTGAGAGAGAGAGAGAGAGAAAGACAGAGAGAAAGGTCTTCCTTTTTCCATTGGTTCACCCCGCAAGTGGCCGCTATGGCCGGCGTGTTGCAGCCGCCGATCCGAAGCCAGGAGCCAGGTGCTTCTCCTGGTCTCCCATGGGGTGCAGGGCCCAAGCACCTGGGCCATCCTCCACTGCACTCCTGGGCCACAGCAGAGAGCTGGACTGGAACAGGAGCAACCGGGACAGAACTGGTGCCCCAACCAGGATTAGAACCTGGGGTGCTGGCGCCGCAAGTGGAGGATTAGCCTAGTAAGCTGCAGTGCCGGCCTCCCAGGTATTTTTGTTGGGTATGCTATAGTCATTTGGTAATCAGTTTAGCAGAGTCTTATAAAGTTAAATACAAACTTTTCATATGACCCACAAATTCCAATGGTGAGTATCTACTGGAGAGAAATTAAATGTGCATCCATGTGAAGAGTAAAGTTCATAGCAGCTTTAGTAATGAGGACTCCAAATTGGAAATAACTCAATGTCCATCCATTTACAGATAAAAGCTCTGTGGTATGGCCATTAAACAGAATGCTATACATCAGTAAAAAGAAATGAGCGACTGAGACACCCAACAACATGACAGTCTCAAAAATAACATTTGAGCAAAAGAAGCCAGACTCACTGGGTGTACATAGTGTTCTGACTTCCTTGGTATCAAACTCTAGAAGAGAAAAATGCCATCTACATTGACAAAAAGCAGATGAGTGGCTGCTCGAGGAGTTTGCCCTAGAAGAGGTCCGAGGGATCCTTCTGGATCAATGGAAGTGGTTTGCAGCTTCACTGTGGCAGTAGCTACCTATGTGAATAACTCATCAAATTTCACACACATCTACATTAAATGAGTCTATTCTATTGTATGCAAATTATACTTGGATGATGCTGATTAGAAAACAAGTTGAGAAAATTCCATCTAAGAAAACCATACTCCTTCACTGACACAGATGTGCATGATCACACAGAAACAAGCGTGTGAGGAAGAACGATTGACTACTTTCAAGACTTCTCAGTTCCTTAGAGAGTCTCTGGTCAGTGCAGGTTTGGCAGAACTGTCGACGTGGCTCACAAAAGCAGCAAGGCTGGATGAAACTCCAGAGATGTGTGCTCAGATTCAGATTCTGACGGTGCCAATCTAACTTGGAAATCACCTTCACTTTCACACGCCTCAGTTTCTATGTCTGTACAATGGGGCTAATAATTCCATCTATCTCACAGGGTTCTTAGATAAATTAAGATAATCTGTCTAAAATATTTTGGCAAAGTGCTTGGCATTGCTATCTACTTAACAAATGTTATTTTTCATGGTCATCTCTTTAATGTATATGGTCAACAAGGGGGCACTAGTGTCACATAGTAAAATGGCTATTCAGCAGTGTGTGCAGAGGAGTCCTGGTCTAGCCTGCCAAGTCCAGACTGTCTAATGTGAGCAGCTCGAAGTGACCCAATGTCCACACATAGGAAAGCGTCAGCATTGGCTGACCCAATTTACCTCTGGAGTCAGACTCTGGAGGAAGTCCATACATCAGCAACTGAGCAACCTGTCTCTGTTCCATGTGGCTTATATTCCAGAGGAGGAAAGCAAACCAGTAAAGCAAATAAACACAAATTCAGATATTGAAAGCTGCAGCAAGGGAAACATAACAAGCATCCTAGGAGAGCAGCAGACACGGAGAGACAGCTCTGGGTTACCTAGAGGCAAGACATCCCCTGAGGAAGTGACATGGAACCAGAACCCAGTGGGAGGCAGGAACCTGCCACAGGGAGAACTGATAGAATGCACTTCCAGGAAGGGCTAGTTCAAGGCACAGCTGCATGCTGGGATTTTTTCCAATTTCTCAATTGAACATTTCAACCTTACCACCCCAGTCCTGAGCAAATCAGGATGCTTGCTTGCCATAGTGGAGCTAGAAATCATTTACACCTATAAGGCGAATAATAAGATCCCAACTGATTAAGAGGGTGAAAACTAGGGATGAGTATTTCATACAAAAGAAAATAAAAAGAACAAACACATGAAAAATGCTTGTACTCACTGGTAATCCAGGAGAGAAAGAGTCAAGGACTCTTAAAGCACACTTTATTTATATACATGCATATACATGTAACGTGAATGACCATTCCAAAGGAAATGCACAATGTTGCTCACAGACATACTTGCAGAGACTTGGAAAGGTGGCCTTATACCTCACGACAGTGTAAAAACACCCTAAAAATACAACTGGACACAGGCACTGCATCACACAACACCAGAACAAATGCCCACATGTGAAGATATGCTTTGCAGCATTATCTAAGTTATAGAAAATTTGATATAACCAAAACTTTGAAATATAGGAGAATGATTAATAAGCCATGGGACATCGATTCATTGGAACAGGTAATCATTAATGTAATAATGATTAATATTACATGTATTACTACTAAATGTAATACATTCACGAAGAATGTACATTTTAAATGTTTATAACATAGAATAAAACAATGAAAATCCTATGCACCCTTTAATGATTAAGAGTTCATTAAAAAGGCACATACCCATCAACTAACACAAAACCAAAAACAATGGATTTAAAATAACAGACCTCAGGTTTTACTTCTGAAATTTATTTTTATGAAATGGGGAAGCAAAGACAGAATTCCCGTCTGCTGGTTCACCTTCTCAAATACCCACAATAGTGGGGGCTGTGTCAAGGCTGAAACAGGGAACACAATCCACGTCTACCACCCAACTATTTGAACACTGACTCCCAGGGTGTCCATCAGCAGGAAACGGGAGTCAGGAGTGGAGTCAGGAATTAAACACGGGCACTCCGATGTGGGACCTGAGAGTTTTAACCAGCATTTGAACGGCTAGACCAGGCTTTTGGATTTCAAACAAGATCTCACAAGGTCTTTTTGGTACAGGGTCTCCTGTCGCCCTGGGGTTCTGCCAATGCACTGCCTCAATCCCTTCCCCACATGCCCAGCTGGCCCCACCCCCCACACTGCATGGAAATTGATCAAATCTTTACATCTGCCATCAGTTTAGAAGCAACAAGGGGGTGTAGAAACAGACAACACTATGAGGAAATCCCACTGTTCACAACTCCCACAACAGTGCTGCATAACAAATTACTCTAAACCTGGGGACTTACAACAATAATAATTTATTCTCAGGGCTGGCGCTGTGGCCACAGCGGGTTAACGCCCTGGCCTGAAGCACCAGCATCCTGTATGGGCGCCGGTTCTAGTCCCGGTTGCTCCTCTTATGATCCAGCTCTCTGCTATAGCCTGGGATAGCAGTAAAAGATGGCCCAAATCCTTGGGCCCCTGCAACCACGTGGGAGACCTGGAAGAAGCTCCTGGCTTTGGATCAGCCCAGCTCTGTCCATTGCAGCCAATTGAGGGGCAAACCATCGGATGGAAGATCTCTCTCTCTCTGCCTCTCCTCTCTCTGTGTAACTCTGACTTTCAAATAAAATAAATAAATCTTTAATGATAATAATTTATTCTCAAATTTGGAACCAGGCAGATTTGTGATTATCTTTTAGGAGCCAAAGTTTGCAGGACAGTCCCCCCACACCCCACCCCTGGGGAGCTCCCAGAGAGGTGAATGAACAACACACTTGCACCTGCATGGGCTGACACAACTCACACAGCCCGATCAACCATACCAGGGCAGGGAAGATACTTATCTGAATCTAAGAGCAAGGGAAGGACTATTTGTTTAATAATAGTAAAATATTTGTTAAAAAAAAAAACTCTACATACCTTATCAGGAGATAAATCTAGAAGGTGGAACAGTCCATGCAGGATAATTGGCCCAATTTCTTCAAGTCAATGAAAACAAAACAAAACAAATAAACAAAAAAAACCCCTGGGAACCACAGGAAGGAAACTCTAGATCAAAAGAGCCTTCAGAGACACAACAACCAAACAGGGCATGTGGCTCTGGATCTGAAAACACAAACAATAAAAAGGTACCTTTGAAGCAATTGGGGAAAGAGCTATGTGCTAGGCACCAAACTTTTTTTTCTCAGAGTTTTCCAAAATAATGATGAAAGCATCATTTGCAGTGTTTAAAGAAGTCGGCTGGGGAGCTCCCGAAAGGAATCAGCTCCAAGTGGAAGCTACCTGGAATGGGGAGAAATGGAGGCAGGGCTGCCATGGCTGTGCAGTGAACTCCTGCCAGTGCACCCTGGTCACCTAGGGCTCCGCCTTACATGGCGGTTCTGGGGACCCTCGCCCATGCCAGTAGCGCATATTCTGCTGGCTGCTGACCCGGGTATCCAGGGGGCTGTGCTGCATGCAAACGGAGGAAGGAACAGAGCTTGATGTTGCTCATAGCTCACAGTCTGCAGGCTGCATCCACCATCAGAACCCACCTCTATCCCTGTTGGGGTCCCTTGCTGCTTGTGAATTGGCCAGGCCTTTGCCTCAGCCTCTGCTCTCCAGGACAGGCTCCAGGGGCCACCTGTGCACACAAATGGGTCTTGCAGGTAAGGAATGCCAGAGCCCCAGAGGCAGAATTCTTCAGCAACAGCAGGTGTGAACAGGAGAGGTGAGGAAGGCCACACCTGGAAGGGGGATGGGAACAGCAGACTCTGGGACCAGAAGGCTGAATGGGGGTGTGGCACCAGAGCTGCCAATCACATGAGACTGTCCTTGTAAAACACACCCCAGATTTCTAAGCCTTTATGCCAAGAACAAAAACTATGAAGTAGCTTGTTAATAATTTTATACCAATTACATATTAAAATGATGTTAAAGTGGTTCTAATACAAATATTTTGTTAGAATTAATTTTACCTGTTTGATTTTGCTTCTTAAATGTGGCTACTAGGGGAGCCGGTGCCGTGGCGCAGTAAGTTAATCCTCTGCCTGTGGAGGATTAAGTGCTTGGGCCCCTGCACCCACGTGGGAAACCTGGAAGAAGCACCTGACTCCTGGCCGTTGCGGCCATTTAGGGAGTAAACCAATGGAAGGAAGACCTTTCTCTCTGTCTCTCCCTCTCACTGTCTGTAACTCTACCTCTCAAATAAATGAATAAAATCTTTTTTAAAAAAATGTGGCAAATGGCCGGCACCATGGCTCACTAGGCTAATCCTCTGCCTGTGGCACTGGCACCCTGTGTTCTAGTCCTGGTTGGGGCGCTGGTTCTGTCCCAGTTGCTCCTCTTCCAGGCCAGCTCTCTGCTGTGGTCCAGAAAGGCAGTGGAGGATGGCCCAAGTGTTTGGGCCCCTGCACCTGCATGGGAGACCAGGAGGAAGCGCCTGGCTCCTGGCTTCCAATAGGCGTAGCTCTGGCCGTAGCGGTCATTCGAAGAGAGAACCAATGGAAGAAGACCTTTCTCTCTTTCTCTCTCTCTCACTAACTCTGCCTGTCAAAAAAAAAAAAAAAAAAAAAGCAAGCAAGCAAGCAAGCAAGCCAGCGCCTTGGCTCACTAAGCTAATCCTCTGCCTTGCGGCGCCGGCACACTGGGTTCTAGTCCAGGTCGGGGCACCAGATTCTGTCCTGGTTGCCCCTTTTCCAGGCCAGCTCTCTGCTGTGGCCCGGGAGTGCAGTGGAGGATGGCCCAAGTGCTTGGGCCCTGCACCCCATGGGAGACCAGGAGAAGCACCTGGCTCCTGCCTTCGAATCAGCGCGGTGCGCTGGCCACAGCGCAGCGGCCCTGGCAGCCATTGGAGGGTGAACCAAAGGCAAAGGAAGACCTTTTTCTCTCTCTCTCTCATTGTTCACTCTGCCTGTCAAAAACAAAAAAGAACAACAACAACAACAAAAGAAGGTATTGTATCTATATGATGAATGTGGAAACTGAGACCTAAAGGGATACACCTAATTTCTTAGGCTTTGGATTTCCTAGCTTCGGATCGGCGCAGGGCACAGGCAGTAGCAGCCATTTGGGGGGTGAACCAATGGAAGGAAGACCTTTCTCTCTGTCTCCCTCTCTCACTGTCTAACTCTGCCTGTCCAAAATATAAATATGTATATATATGTATATATATGTATGTATATATACATATAAATATGTATATATGTATATATATACATATATATATGTATATATATATGTGTATATATATATATATATATGGCTACTAGGAACTGGAAAAATACATAGCCTATGCTGTCCTATTTGTACTGGAGGGTGGTGGCGGGACAAAAGGATAGGATGCAGCCGGCTAGTACTGACTGCAGACCTGTGGTTCACTCAGACCCTCTGGGCCCTGCTCAGCTGTTACTGTGACTCTTCCAAGTCATGCAAGGTGAGAACGCCCTCACATTCAGGCAGCTCAGACTGAGAGGCAGGATCATGCTTTGGGTGACACATGCTGGGAGATGACACTGACAATGCAGAAGCTGCTTCTGACAAGATTTAATTGTATAGACAAGTGTAAGTTTCTGCACTTAGCAAACCCCAGGCTGTTCAACACGTCGTGGGCAACATGTGGCACCCAGAAGCAAAAACAAAACAAAACAAAACAAAAAAACTCCAGGGGCTCTCAGCCTGCAAGGGGACACCATCTGGAATTCAGAACCCAGTTGCTTTGGAAGTAACTGAAATATAGGATTTAAAATTAATGCATTCATTTAACAAATAGTCACAGAGAACTCTGGAGTGACTGAGCCCTGTCCCTGAAAATAAACAAATGAGCAGTAACTGCAAGCCACGCGTAAATAAAGCTGGGAGGGTATGGAGAAGATGTGGAGTTAGAGGCATTTGCCGGAGGGCAGGACTGCTAGGGCCTGTACAGGGACAAGCTGGGCATGTGTCTGGACAGAGAGAGTGGTCAAAGACTGGAGGGAGGAGTGGGTGTTTGGCCTAGTGGTTAGAACACTGTTTAAGATGCCTGAATCCTACATCAGAGTGCTAGGTTCAAGTCCTGGCTCTGCTCCTGACTCCGGCTTCCTGCTAATGAAGCCCCTTGGAGGCAGTGGTGATGGCTCAAGTAATTGTGCTTCTTCCCTCCGTGTGGAGAGCCCTGGTCTCAGCCTGACCTAGCCCAGGTCATTATGGGCATTTGGGAAGTGAACCAATGGACAAGAACATGTGTTTCTCTCTTTTCTCTATCTCAAATAAAATAAAATTTAAGAAATAGAGGAGCCCTGCTTTAAAAAAAATCAAGGCTCGGCTTCCCAGAACCTTCTAGAATACACTGCAGGAATCTCAGAGTTACATGTGCTATGGGGCATTTGAGTGCAAGTAGGATGTAGTTCATGTTCTAAAGAAACCAGCCTGTCTGGTGAGCGGTGAAGGCACCTGGGACCAGCCAGGAATGGCTGGGAGAGATGGAAGGGGTTGGACAGATGGCCGAAAGGCGAACGTGTCCCTGTTCCTGTGCCACTGAGGCAGGGAAGATCTGTCAGAATTGTGGGTGGCTGCAGGGCATGCGTGTGTGTGTACCTGTGCACCTGTGACTCGGGTGGGTGTTCATCAGTGGACAAATGCCCATCGGCCAACTCTAAACTTCAGAAGGTTGCGTTTTTTCCTCAGGCCAAGTTATTCATCTTTTTTCTCAAGTTATTCATTTTTTGAAAAGTAGAACAGGGATTACCAGGTAGTATCGCTGTATAAAAGTTCTTGACATTATGTATAGATGTTTTAAAAAAAAAAGGTGCTTTCTCTTATTTGGAACAGGAAATACTACCCAAGCAGTTCAGGGCTGCAGAAGGCACATCTTGGCAAGCCATGGCATTATTCTAAGAAGGCAGAGCCTAGAGCTACCTGATCAAATCGAGAAGGTGAGTTGGAAAATGGGCATTTAGCCTAGTGGTTAAGGTATTCATGCTCCTTGGTGCTGGTGCAGTGGAGTAGTAGGCTAACCCTCTGCCTGCAGTGCCACCACCCCATATGGGCACCGGTTAGAGTCCCAGCTGCTCCACTTCTGATCCAGCTCCCTGCTAATGACCTGGGAAAGCAGTAGAAGATGGCCCAAGTCCTTAGGCCTCTGCACCCATGTGGGAGACCTGGAAGAAGCTCCTGGCTCCTGGCTTCAGATCAGCCCAGCTCTGGTGTTGCAGCCATTTGGGGAGTGGACTGGAGGATGGAAGACAGCTCTTTCTCTCTCTGCTTCTCTGTAACTCTACCTTTTAAATAAATAAATCTTTAAAAATAAATAAATAAATGCAGGACCTCAGCCCCGCTACGCCACAGTGCTGGCCCTGAGGTCCTACATGCCCACGCTGGTGGTCAGCACGTCACACTCTAGGCAGGAAGACCTCATCTCCAGCGGCCAGCAAGTATACGCAGAAATGAAGCTGCAGAGCAAGGAGACTGGAAATTTTTGCATAATCTTTTCATTTTAAGATTATTGTTCTTCTCTCCTCATAAAGCTTTCATGCCCCGGGGCAAACCCTGGGGCACTTGCCCTACTTCTGGCCCTGATGCGAGGTTGGGAGTAGAGTTTGTTAACACTGGAGCTCTTTCTGAACATTTGCCTGAGGGCCTGAATTTAAACTTACGCCACTGCTCCAGAGGATGACAAAGTGGACTGAGATAGATGCACCCCCACTGTGCTAACAATGAATAGAACGTACAAGATCATCAAGATTCCTGCCCACCCCACTGCTGACACTAATCCACTGGCAGCAATCAGTGTTCCCTGTAATTTCAAAGTTAACAACAGAAATGAGTTTTGTAGACAGTAAGCTGTTTAGTCATTGGAACTTTGTCCTTTCAATCCACAAAAGAATCAATAGAAACTAAGTCATGACTTTCACTCAGAGGAAGTGAATTACTCAGCTCCTGTAAGTCAGAGATAAAGGTCAGAGCATCCATGGTCACTGGGTCACTGGGAGCCAGTGAAACCTGGTTGGTAGAGAGGTGCAGGCTCCGTTTCACCTCTGATTTGAGCGTGCAGTCTTATTTTCAATTCTGTCTGCGGCATATCTCACTCTACTTGAAAGCATTTGTTCTCAAGCAAATGGCGTGACTTAAACATAGCTGTGAATATCCCATTTTCCAATTGGCTTCTGCTTCAGAAACTATAGTGAAAACACTCTCCAAATAGATTCAGGTGAAAATGTTGTCAAGGAAGAGACAATCATGAGATATGCTGACAAAGTACAGTAAAAGAAATTATTTGCTACAACGCCAGAATTCTCTTTCCATTTCTGGCTTTCATCCATGGCTGGTACTTTGGATACCGTGGATTAGCAATTTCTGATTTCCAAACTCAATTCCCTTGGGAATTTGCAACGGCCAACGGAATTATACTGCAATACTAGATTTGGCCAGTAGGTGCTGCTGTTCACCCGATAGTCAGGGCTTCTGGTCTTCAACTTTAATCCCAAATGGGGCAGACATTTGGGAGAGACATTTGGCACAGTGGTTAAGTTCCCACTTGGGATGTGGAGTGCTTGGTTCAAGTTCTGGCTATGCTTCTGCTTCCAGCATTGTTGCTAACGTGAACCCTTGGGAGCAGCAAGTGATGACTCAAGTCCCTGGATCCCTGCCACCCACAAAGAGTATCCAGCTGTTGTGGGCATTTGGGGAATAAATCAACAGATGGAAGATCTCTCCCCTGACCCTTTCAAATAAATAAAGATAAAGAAGCAAAAAATTAAAAGTATAGAGTAAGAGTTAGGCCTCTCTTTAACCAATTCTATAAGTTCAGCAGATCATATATAACAACTGGGGCTGCTACCAATAGCAAACATTTATTTTTCGCCTTTTCCAAGAATTTATGATCTTGGCAAACCCTCAAATCTTAATCTATGACAACCTTCTCAAGTTAAAATAATTTGTTCATTCATCAAACCTGTATTATTGAGTACCTTCTACGTGGTAGCCACTGAGCAAAGCTCTGGACAGACAGGGGTACATGAAAACTGACATTGTCGCCTTCCTCAAGGTTGGGTTTCCAGTCTGGTGGTGGTTAGCCTCCAAAGACGTAACTTAATGAAGTAGTGTTACCTGACACAAGGGGTCCATTTGCTTGGCGTGTAGCCTATTCAACAGTGTCAAGGAGGAATTGCTCAGAGGAAAGCTTTATTTACTTGTGCTAAGAGACAGTAGGAAAATAGAGCTCGCTCAAGAAACTGCCTCCCACAGAAGCTGTTTGCCAGTGCTTTCCTGCCAGGATTAGGAGAGTGTTCAAGATGCAGCAAGAGAGAAAGGGATGGCCCCTCCTGCCCATACAACTGCACACACTGTGTGTTTACAAAATGGCAGTCAACTCCTCTCCTGGGCAGAGACTCTGGTATTATAATGAGAAAAGATCAGCTTAGGTCATAGATGTGACTCAAACTGGTTTCTTGCCAATTCAGCTTTCCTTGTTTACAGTGGTCTGGCCCCTTCTGAGTACAATGTTGCAAGCTAAGTTCTGGAACAGTCTTTGAAAAACAAGCTCAAGAGGGTTCAGATTCTCTATCCATATTCTCATCTCCCCGCCCCTCACTTTTGCCTAAATCCTGAATTCTTTTAAAAAATTTTTATTACTATAAAGAGAACAGATTTCATATATCTCATAGGTATAATTCCAAGAAGACAACCATACCTCCCTCCTTCCCTCAATTCCCCTCCTTCCTTCCCTTATTTTCCTTCTGCAATCTCTGCAAAGACATAATGTCAGTTCACTCCACAATCACAGGCCCAATGCACCACCATTGCACCACCACCAACAAAAGCAAAAAAAAAAAAAAAAAAAAAAAAAGACCACAGTCCCATGGGAGTACAAACAAGGGATAGAAACAACAATCAAATCTCAAGATGTCCATTTTACTCCCATTTTTTTCATGTGTATTCTATATTAACTACTATGTATCAGAGAAAATATGATATTTGTCTTTGGGACTGGCTTATTTCACGAAGCATGAGGGTTTCCAGTTGCATCTATTTTGTTGCAAAAGACAGGATTACAGGATTTCATTTGTTTTTATGGCTGAGTAGCATTTCATTTTTATCATCAGTTGATGGACATCAGGGTTGATGTGTTGATTCCATATCTTAGCTATCATGAATTGAGCTGCAATAAACATGGGGGTACAAATAAGTCTTTCATATGCTTATTTAATTTCATTTGGGTAAACTCCCAGGAGTGGGATGGCTAGGTCATATGGTGGATCTACTTTCAGATATCTGAGGAATCTCAGTACTGTCCTCCATAATGGCTGAACTAGTTTACATTCCCACCAAAGGTATATTAGGGTACCATTTCCCCCACATCCTCACCAGCATTTATCGTTTGTTGATTTCTGTATGAGAGCCATTCTAACTGAGGTGAGATGAAACCTAATTGTAGTTTTGATTTGCGTTTCCCTAATGGCTAGTGATCCTAAGCATTTTTTCATGTGTCTGCTGGCCATCTGTATTTCACCCTTTGAAAAATGCCTGTTGATATCCTTTGCCCATGTCTTAATTGTACTGTTTGTTTTGTTGTTGTTGAGTTTCTTGAGCTCTTTATAGATGATGGATATTAATCTTTTATTAGTAGCATATTTTACGAATATTTTCTCCCATTCTGCCATTGTCTCTTTACTTTGCTGAGTGTTTCATTTGCAGTACAAAAGGTTCCTAACTTGATGTAATCCGATTTGTCTATTGTGGCTTTGATTGCCTGTATTTCTGGGTATTTTCCCAGAAGTCTTTGCCTATGCCAATGTCTTATAGAGATGTTTTCCTTTAGTATTTTGATGGTATCAGGTCATAGATTTAGATTCCTGATCCACTGTCAGTTTATTTTTTAGCAAAGTATAAGGCAGGGGTCTTGTTTAATACTCTGCATGTGGAGATCTGATTTTCAAAACACCATTTGTTGAAGAGACTGTCTTTTCGCCAGAGACTGATTTTAACTCCTTTGTCAAAGGTTAGTTTGTTGTAGATGTGTGGATTGATTTATGGGGTTTCTATTCTGTTCCACTGATCTACATGTCTATTATTTTTGGCAGTGCCAGGCTGTTTTGATCAAAACTGCTCTATAGTATGTCTTAAAATCTGATATGTGATGCCTCCAGCTTTCTTTTTGTTAAGATTGCTTTAACTATTCATGGTCTCATTTTCCATATGAATTTTAACATTGCTTTTTCTATATCTGAGAAGAATATCCTTGGTATTTTGATTGATATTATATTGAATCTATAAATTGGTTTTGGTTGTATGGACATTCTGATGACATTAATTCTTCCAATCCATGAACATGGAAGATTCTTCCATTTTTTTTGTCTCCTATTTCTTTCTTTAATGTTTTTCAATTTTTTTCAGATTGATTTTATTTATTTGAAAGACAGAGTTACAGAGAGAAGTAGAGACAGAGAGAGGTCTTCTATCCACTGGTTCACTCTGCAAATGGCCAGAGCTGAGTGGATCTGAAGCCAGGATCCAGGAGCTCCTTCTGGGTCTCCTACATTGATGCAGGAGCCCAAGGACTTGGGCCATCCTCTACTGCTTTCCCAGGCACATTAGCAGGGAGCTGGATCAGAAGTGGAGCAGCCAGGACTTGAACTAGTGTCCACATGGGATGCCAGCTCAGGGCCAGGGCTTTAACCTGCTGCGCCACAGCGCTGGCCCTATGTTTTGTAAATTTTCATGGTAGAGATCTTTCACATCCTTGGTTAAATTTATTACAACGTATTTACATTTTTTTGTAGCTATGATGAATGATTCCTATCTTACAAGTTCTTTCTCAGCCATAGCATTGTTTGTGTATATAAAGTTGATTTTTTTGGGGTGTTGGTTTGATATCCTACTGAAGGACCCCTAAATCAGGAATCCAACATGCTCGGGTGGTCGCTCAAAGACCCAAACTCCAGACCAAGTTGATGCAAAAACATGAGGATTTATTAATCATTTGTACAAATGGGCTTCCCCTTCAGTAATGGCGAAGCGAGAGGCCCCGAGCGGCAGTCTACAGCAGTTTTTAAAGAGAAGAACCACAAGATTAGCATATTTCGCGCGCTTTGGTTTGATTGGCCAGTTTGAAGGTTACCAAGAGTACTCATTGGATCCTTTAGATGGGGGACGTGGCTATCCCACGTGGGTACCTGGGCGGGAGTTACAACCAGTTTTCTTCCTGGGGAAACCGGAACTGGGGAGTGGCTAACCTGGGGGGGAATTCCTCGGGTCTTTCACTACAACTTTACCAAACTCTCTTAATGAGTTTTGGTAGTCTCTTAGTGGAGTCTTTGGGTTCCCTTATATATAGAATCGTAACATCTGCAAATAAGGATAATTTGAGTTCCACCTCTTCAATTTGTATCCCTTTGGCTAAATCCTACATTCCTGGTTACACTTGCTTCTGGTATTTACATCCGTGTGTGGTCCCCTCCCCTTGGATCTTGCTGGCTCTGAGACCCACTTAAAACCCACAGCATGTGATGGAAATGATGCCTCCCGGATACCCAAATAGGTTAGAAGAAACCCTACAGCTTATATCTTGCTCTTAAAGACATTTCATGCTGGGGAGGGCAGCTCCCCTATACCATATCTGCCCACACCAAGATAGCCATATTGTGAGTGAGCCCAAGCTTGTTATGTGGAGAACAAAGGACACTGGCCTGCTCAGCTCTCTGACAACTCAGCCCTGTGAGTGGAGAGACCATCATGGATGTGCTGAACCAGCAAAAATGACATGGAGGACAATGATGGAAGCTAGAGGACAGCCAGGTGTGCCCCAGTCCCCCAGTCCCAAACAGCTCCAGCAATCCCAGCCACATTAGCTGTGATGAGTGTCTCAACTGCGCCTGGCCCTAATTCCTAACCCACAAAATCATGGTCCTAATAATCAATTATGCTTTATGTCCCTACATTTCAGGGGTGGGTGGTATGCAGCAACAGACAATCTGAAGATGGAGACAAATAAAATTGTAATAGCCCCATAAACAAGTGTAAAATGGTGATTTGCTAAGTATATGAAAGGGAAGAGGGTAGGTGGGCCCATGAAGCAGTGGGATGTCCCTCATCAGAGAAGTCAGAGAGGACTTCCCCAAAGAGAAGATGTTAGAGAGGTGACATGCAAGTGGCAAAGAGGAGCAGGCACAGCAGATGCAACAACCCTGCAGCTGAAGGGACCACAGTGAGTGCCAGCGACAGAAGTCAGGGTGCAAGGATGCTGTGATTGGACAAGGGTAGGAAGGAGAAAGGATTTCATGTTTCCTTAGAAGCACAGGGAGGCTGTTAGGGAGCACTGAGCAGAGAGAAGACATGATCAGTTTTGGAGAGGTTCCTCTGGTGGCAGTCAGCAGAACCTGGGGGTGAATGAGAGCTCATGGCAAGAGTGGACCCCTGTTCAAGGTCAGAGCTCAGCAGCTGGTGGAACCTCCAACGAAGAGGAGCAACAGAGAATACAGAGCCCTTCCTGGCCTTTCAAGGCCAACACAAGGCAGAGAGCCCTGGAAACATCTCCCCTGGGCCCCAGTCACTGCTTTTTAAAGATCTGTGTCTCTAAGTGAAAAGAGCTGATTAGGAGATACCCCTTTCCAAAGATCCTGCAAGAGATGATGGCCTCTAGCAAGTAGCCAGCGCAGGGGTCCCCAGAAGGGGTGGGGCTTCCTGCCAGGATCAGTGATGAGCAACCAGTGACAGTGATCAGCTGCATCATGCAGGAACCTCACCAGAAGAAAATCCTTCCCTCTGCAACACGCCGCTTGTGAGGTGGAAACAGCGAGGCTTTCTAAAGGAACTGACCTCATTCTGAAGTTGAATTCCTGCCCCATCGCTTTGCCAGGTGCCAGCTTTACCACCTCTCGAGAGGCAGAGCTTCCTGTTTTGTGAAATGTAAAGGGCCTTGGAAGATCCTTCACCCGCAAGTCATCTGACCGGCTTCCCACTGTGTCCCTCATGCCGGACCTGAAACCCCGTTATGTGATGTAAGGGTTGGTCGCTGCTGAGGGTGAAGGCATGCTGGGTTTGCAGATAGGGAGCTGGGTAAGAAGCCCTGAAGCATCCTGCAGCAGGGCAGGAAGACTACATACCTGTAACTGCACCTGGCGAGTGCTGATTGTGCAGGCCCCTCCTGAAGGCTCAGTGAGCCTCTATGTATCTGCCTGGCACAGGGAAGTCTCCCAATACATGTCAGATAAACCAGGGGTCTCAGAAGAAGAGAAGCTAGGGAGAAAATTTTTAAAAAACCCCAACTAGGAGAGAGCAAGCAGGAAGGCCAGCTGCCTGGCTGGGGTCCCAGGAAGTGAGTGCAGATGCTGCTCTGTATGGATGCCCTTCTGAGCTTCTGTGCCCCAGCCTGGGCCTCCCTATCCAGGTCTAGAGGAGTGGTCCTGGCCTCAGTTCCCTTTCCACCTCAAGTAATCATTCTGGTCAGTATGGAGACCTTGCTGGTTAACCCTGGGAAAGGTTAGCAGTCTCTAAGTAAACCTGTTCATCAGCTCTTGACAGCCTGTGCCGCCACCAAGGAGACACAGGAAAAGAACCTGGCTTTGACCCTGGCAGCTCAGCAGAGGCCCTGCATGACCAGATGATGCCCCTGTTCTTTTTTTATCTTCTACTGCTTTGCACAGCTCCTCTGTTTCAAAGGCTATCATTCATGCTTTGCTTCTCAGAGCATAGTCTGTCAGACCCCAGCCCGGGTGGCCCAGGCTGATCACAAGCAGTTAGGCTGGCTGGAAGCAGCCTAGGAGCCAGCGCTGCAATGCAATCTCCAGCGATTTTAATGGTAAGTCATGTTCGAGAACCCCTGCCCTGCCTTCAGCATTTCTGCCTCCCATTTAATTTTGAGACAGCCAGTGGTGAATTCCAGAGACCACACAGGAGACCCTACCAGGTTTCCCTGAAGTCTGAAAGGCTCATTTTATTCTCTGAGAAATCAAAGCAAACAAACAAACTCAGCTGAGCTTCCCCGGGGCGCCTGCTCATTGCAGCCCTGGCCTCAGGGGAGGCAGCTCACAGCTCTTAGATTATTTATAAGATAGGCTCAGTCCCACCAATCTAAGCCATCTAAGCTGTTTTTCAAGGTCTGGCAGACAGCCAGAGATGCACTCAGAGCTGGTTCTGTCCACCCACCCGTCGCTGCAGTGAGGTCAGAAGCCAGGAGTGTCTTTCTCATTCTGCATAGGCAGTTTGCAGCATGTGAACACTGCACGCCCCCGAGAACGGCGCTGCTCACACCAAGCACAAGCTAGTCTCTGACACAGGAATATTTCAGCGGGAAACCCTTCATGCCATGGGTTTCTTTCTAGTAACTTCGGGCTCTCTTGATCTTGTAGCAATAGGTTCCTGGCATCGCCTAAGTCCAATGCCACGTTCATGTGTGGTGAGGGGGTTGTTTGTAGCCACACGCTCTTCTTGTGGCCAGGATGGGGAAGGGACAAGTGAAGACTGTCCAGCTGTCCAGCTGACTGCAAAGTGCCAACCAGATGCTTTTTTCCATCCGTCTCCTGGCCTGGCATCTCTCTCTCTCTCTCTCTCTCTCTCTCTCTCTCTCTCTGTGGCCTGGAGGCTTTCCTGGCCACAGAAGGGTGCATCTCTGGGGGGCTCCCTTGGGAGTGGGTTCCCCTAGGTGGGGTTGGAGGACAAACACTCCAGCTTCCTCTCTCAGGAGACAACTGAGGGATAATATTCCTCATAGTCCCAAGGAGGTCCCTGTAGGCTTGGAGTAGTAGCTGCACATACTGTCAAACAGTTGGGCAAGGCACTTGTCTCTCCCCTACCTCTTCCACTGGCTGTTTCTGAGAACACCTTCCAACCAATCCGCAACCTGACACCAGTCTCAGCTTTTCTTGTGGCAGAATTCCAAACAGTCATGCTGCATGTAGGCGCCTGAGAACAAGTAAGCTACTTCAAATCCTCCCCTGGATCCCCAGGCTAGTCCCTGGACTGGCCAGTGGGTAGGGCAGGGAGACCTGCAGTTATCTTGGGAAGCTTTGGGAGCTGAAGTATTTACCTAGGATTGATCTGTGGGCTGAGGCTCAGGGGTGGGAAGGTCTTCATCTTAAATTTTTTTGGAAGACTCCTGGCTCTGTGGTCTGGATGCAGTCCTGGAGGAAATGAAAGCCTAAAGGAGAGTGGACTTGACATCCGAGAAACCCCATCTATATCAAGTGCTGAGCCGAGGACTGTGGCCTGACAGTTTGCTAAGGTGGTGTTCCCTAAGTGGCATCGGTCTCTGAAAGACAACCTCTCTCAGCGAGGGGCAGGTAAGAGCTAGTGGGCTTCCTAGCTCTTGGTGGATCAGTATCTTGCTGAGGCCTGGGCCAAAGGCTCAGAACATGCTGACATCTCTTCTCACCTAAGGATAAGTGAGCAAATCCACCCCTTGTGCTGGGACAGGGATGGTTCAGTCTTCTGTCAGATGTGCTCTCTCCGGGGCTGCCTGGGTGGGTACAGCCCACCATGGCATGGGTCCCCAGACTCGGTGTCAAAGGACTTTTCCCTGCCCCAGTGCAGGGGCAGGAGGGATGAATCATTCCTTCCAGCTCAGTGAGGATGAACGTAACCAAATGCCTCCATCAACCACTGAGTCAGCTCGGAAGTGCCATTTTTAGAAATCTCACTGAGGCTTACTGCCAGTGAATCAGAATTTCCAATGCTGAACGAGACTTTACAGAAGCCCAAATTCCCAGCAGGCAAATCCTGGAGGGATGCAGCACACAGAACTAGAGCAGGGCCTCCCACACAGGCCCCTGTGCTCATAGATCCCCTTCAAGAGCGGGTCAAACCCCACAGCTATGGGAGGGTCTAAGGGCATGGGGCTCAGGCCTCCAATGGGAGAGTATATGGGGGCCAGAGGCCAGGTCTTCAACGGAAAGGTATATGGGGATGAGGCCGAGGTCTGCTATGGGAGGTCTATGGGGGACAGATTCCCAGGTCTACAATGGCAGGGTCTAGCAGGGGCGGGGACCCTTTATTTCTGCCAAGGGCCATTTGGATATTTATAACGTCATCTGTGGAACACACAAAAATGTCAACTTAAAAATCAGCCTGCTGTAGATGTATTAGATTTCCAGTCCCACCCATGGTTGCCTTGGCAGGACCAGATCAAATGATTTGTGGCCTGTGGGCCAGATGTTCCCCACCTCTGGCTTTGGGCAGACACTAAGATCTACAGTGGGAGGGTGTACGGGGCACAGATACCAGGTCTACAATGGGGGAGGTGTCTATGGGGGGACACGGCCCAGGTCTACAGGGGGAGGGGCCTAAGGTAGGGGACAGGGCCCAGGTCTACAATGGGGGAGGGGTCTATGGTGGGTACAGGGCCCAGGTCTATTATGGAAGCACATGGCAACAGTGATTTCCTCAACCACCACTTTAGGAGCCACTGGATCCCCAGCAGCAAAGTGACCTGGGCATCCCTCTGTTCCTGCTGTAATCTGAGCCAGAAGGGCACATGAAGGCACATTTTTTGTGAAAAAAAGTCACTAAAGGGGCTGGTGCTGTGGTGTAGTAGATTAGGCCTCTGCCACAGCACTGGCATCCCATAGGGATGCCAGTTCGAGTCCCAGCTGCTCTATTTCCCATCCAGCTCCCTGCTAATGCACCTGGGAAAGCAGTGGAAGATGGCCCAAGTGCTTGGGCCCCTGCAACTACATGGGAGACCTGGAAGAAGCTCTGGGCTCCTGGCTTCAGATCAGCCCAGCTCTGGTCATTCTAGCCATCTGGGGAGATCCAGCAGATGAAAGACCTCTGCCAAGTAAAATAAATAAATCCTTCCCCCAAAAATGTAAGTAAAATATTTTTGGTGCAAAAGACGTTTGAAATCATGCACGGTTTTTTCACAATATATATTTTCCATGAACTTTTTCAAGACCCCTCTTATGGGCGTTACTTTATGCTTGAGACTAAATCACCTGGAAGCCATGGTTTGAGGGACGCCATATGATAGGTTGCCTGACAGGGCTGTGATTTGCTTGGTATCCCTGATTTATCTCCCATCCTGTGGCACAGCTGTGGACACCCAGCTCAAAAATGAGTGTCTCAGAGGTTCCTCATATGGCACAGACTTGCCAAGCCAAGTGGGAAAGGACATTCTGATCACTATGAGTAATTTGGGGCCCTGGTGGATGGCACAATTTATTAAGTGTGGGTCAGGGCTGTCCCCACCCCTCGGTCTACCATCTCCTTCATCCTAGCAGGAGAGAACCTGCGGATTCCTGGATGAGCCCACCTGAGCTCAGCACCAAGCCGCCTGGCCAGCATAGCACAGGTAGGAAAGGGCCACGCAAGCCAAGGCCAGGTGTGTTGGATGTAGGACATCACTGCCCCTCTAGTACCCTGGAGGGACTCAGCTCCTCATCTCCAATGTGACATCACTTGAAGATGCTACCAGGTCACTTGTGTTGTCTCTGGGCTCTTCTGAGGCAACAGAAACCTTTCTCATACCGGCTTAGGGGAAAGGGTTCTGTTGTCATGGGAGCATCACAAAACACCAGCAGAGGAGGTGTGGCCAGGTCTCATGCAGGGCAGAACCCCGAAAAGAGGCCAGACACTGCTCAGCCTGCTCCTGTCTCTCTACCTCTTCTCTCTGTTCCTCCCTCTCCCTCCCCCAAGTCTCCTTCTTTGTCTCTGTTTGGGTCACTCTGTTCATCACTGGCCAACACACAAACATGGCCAGCCGCCTGGCCTGAAGGGTACGGATTGGAGTGGCTCTCAGAGAACGTGAGGCTGTGTTAGATTCCTGGTGTCTGCACATCTGAGGCAGCCCCTCAGGAGGATAGAGCTGGGGCTGACATACTCCCCAGAGAGTGGCTGAGGCTGAAGGAAATTGGCAAGGAGAGCAGTTGCCTGACCTGAGGCTGGTCACTCCTGGTAAGGAGGTAGCCCTACCAAGTAGCCCCTTCTGGGCTCTAGGCAGGGGGACCTTGCTTACCCACCATGGTCAGAGAGAATGTTTATTGAGGTCCTCCTAGGCTTCCATCTTGTTTTTTTGTGCATGATTTCCAAAAACCCTTTCAAGAGACCCAAAAGAGAGAGGCTGGCATTGTGGTGTAGTGCTTTGTGGCAGGAGGGAACCATCAGATGGAAGAGGTCTTTCTCTGTCTCTCCTCTCTCTAACTCTTTCAAATAATAAATAAATTTTTTTAAAAAGACCCAAAAGGGAAGGAGCTCTGCTCAGAATGCCTGCATTCCATATTAGAACATTTGGTTTGACTACTCTTGGTTCTGCTTCCGATCCAGCTTCCTGCTACTGTGTATCCAGAGAGGCAGCAGGGAATAGCTCAAGTACTTGAGTCCCTGCCACCCATAGGAGACCCAGATTGAGTTCCAGGCTTCTGGTTTGGGCCTGGCTCAACCCTGGCTGGCATTTCAGAAGCAGTAAATGAAGATCTCTCTTCTCTCTCTCTCTCTCTCTCTCTCTCTCTCACACACACACACACACACACACACACACACACACCTTTACCTATCAAGTAAAACATAAATGAAAATGAACCAAAGACCTAGCAGGTAAGCCCTATTTTCCCATTTTTAAGAGAGCTCCAGTGATTTCTTAAGGTCACAGATTATCCAGCTACAACGTCACAGCTTGGGTCTTGGCCTCCTGGTGAGAGTGGGGTCTCTGTGCTCTGTGCACCATTTGGCTTCCTGGGGCCAAGTAGGAAGGACTTACCCTTGCAGATGTAGGCTGCTGTGGCTCACTCAACACTTCCAGCCTTGTGATCCTTTCTGTGGGCCAGTCTGTAGCAGCCACCTGACTCTGGGCCCTGCCATAGATGCAGGTTGTGCTGGCTGATAAGCAGCTCCACTGCCCGAGCCATGCAACAGGCCATGAGCCTCAACCTGAAAGAGCAGAGCAAGGTCAAGTTCTCCAGAAGGAGCAGAAAGAGCCCTTCCTCAGGATTAGTCCATGTACCTGGGCAAGGCCGTGTACCAGTTCTTAGCTGGGAACTGAGCAGGTGGGATGTGCACCACTCTTGCGTCACCCATGAGGGCACTGGCACACCCTCCTGTGCTCTGCTCCTGTCCACAACTCAGATGCTGGGGACGATGAAGCTCAAAGGGCAGTCAAGGCAGGAAGCAGCACAGGACCCTAGAGCACCAAGTAAGGACCACCATCCTCCGGCTGGTGAGGAGACGGTCTCTGTTAGGCGTGAGCCTCTGCGCTTGGCCAGCTCCACAACCCTGGAAATAAAGGGCATGGGTCCCCACACCAGTTCCAAGCGGTAGCACGAGACCAAATACTTGTGCTCTGCAAGTCTGGGGCCCAATCACTTCCTCTTGGAGATAGGGCCTACACCTGTGCCAGATACCTCCTTGGAGAGAAGAAGGGGGGGAGGGGCAGCACAAGAAAAACAAAGAAACAGGATATGTCAAGTGTTGGCGAAGATGTGAAGAAACTGGATCCCTTGTTCAGGGCTGGTGGGAATATAAAATGGTTCACCCACTGTGGAAAAGAGTATGGAGGTTCCTCAAAAATTAAAAATAGAACTAACATATGATCCAGCAATTGCTCTTCTAGGGTATATCCCCAAAGCAAATGAAAACAAGATCGCAAAGAGAGATATTTGCACACTTATGTTCATGGCAACATTATTCATAATAGCTAAAAAGTATAAGCAACCCAAGTGTCCATTAATGAATGACAACACGTGGCCTGTCCATGCAATGGATATTATTCAGCCTTAAAAAGGAAGGGAATTCTGAGGATGCAGAGCGACCTTGAGGAGAATGTTCTGTAACTCCACCTACATGAGGTAGCAGAGGAGTGGAATTCAGAGCCAGAAAGTAGAGTGGTCAGTGCCAGATGCTGGGATGGCAGGATGAAGTTATCATTTAATACAGACACAGTTTAACTTTGAAACGATGAAAAATCTTCTTGTGATGGATAGTGGTGATGGCTGCATGACAATGTGAGTGCCCATAATGCCACTTTAAAATGGCAGAGACAGTAAATGTTATGAATTTTTTTACTACAGTGAAAAGAGGCAGACGGATCAGAAGTACAGCAAAGGACAAGAAAGGTGCTAACGTCACCTGGGCCCAGGGTTGGAGTGTTGACAGGGGACATCAGGCTTAGCCATAAGCTTCAGGCAGCCACAGGAACAGAGGCTACAGGGATGTGGGAGAGGAGTGGATGCCACCTAAATTAAGCAGGTGCATGGCCGGCACCACAGCTCACTAGGCTAATCTTCCACCTGTGGCACCAGTGCCCCAGGTTCTAGTCCCAGCTGGGGCGCTGGATTCTGTCCCAGTTACTCCTCATCCAGTCCAGCTCTCTGCTGTGGTCCGAGAAGGCAGTGGAGGATGGCCCAAGTGCTTGGGCCCTGCACCTGCGTGGGAAACAGGGGGAAGCACCTGGCTCCTGGCTTCAGATCAGCGCAGCCCACCGGCCGTAGCAGCCATCTGGGGGGTGAACCAATGGAAGGAAGACCTTTCTGTCTCTAACTCTGCCTGTCAAAAAATAAATTAATTAGGCCAGCGCCGCGGCTCAATAGGCTAATCCTCCACCTTGTGGTGCCGGTACACCAGGTTCTAGTCCCAGTCAGGGAGCCGGATTCTGTCCCAGTTGCCCCTCTTCCAGGCCAGCTCTCTGCTGGCCCGGGAGTGCAGTGGAGGACAGTCCAAGTGCTTGGGCCCTGCACCCCATGGGAGACCAGGAGAAGCACCTGGCTCCTGCCTTCGGATCAGCACAGTGCGCCGGCCGCAGCGTGCCAGCCATGGCGGCCATTGGAGGGTAAACCAATGGCAAAGGAAGACCTTTCTGTCTCTCTCTCTCTCACTGTCCACTCTGCCTGTCAAAAAAAAAAATTAATTAATTAATTTAAAAAAAAAGCAGGTGCTATTCCTGATCCTGGCCCCAGGAACCAGCTGAAGACAAGGGAGGGTCTGGCTTCCCAGGCTGGAGCCTCCTGCCTGTGGTGCTTGGGCGGTGGTCCTACAGGCCTCTATTCCAGTCTAATCCTCATCTAATCATTTTCTGGAGCCCTTTGTAGTAGAGAGCTCAACCACCATTGGGCACATCCCTGCCACCACCCAGAAATTCTCGCTGGGGTACCAGCAAGAGCAACTTGGGCTTGCTTTTGTGTCTGAACAACACGGCCCAGACACCCAAGCAACACCTGCACAGGCCAGTGGGTGGATCTGGCTCCTGGGCTAAACTCCCAGGATGAGGCCAGTGTGATCAGAGAGCACTTATGAGTGCTTGAAGGTTTAGTGAAAGACCACAGTATATATTTTTTTAATTTATTTTAAATTTTTTTTACACAGAGAGAGGAGAGGCAGAGAGAGGTCTTCCATCCGATGGTTCACTCTCCAATTTGCCGCAACGGGGCAGAGCTGCGCCAATCCGAAGCCAGGAGCCAGGAGCTTCTTCCAGATCTCTCACATGGGTGCAGGGGCCCAAGGACTTGGGCCATCTTCCACTGCTATCCTAGGCCATAGCAGAGAGCTGGATCGGAAGTAGAGCAGCTGGGTCTGGAACTGGCGCCCATATGGGATGCCGGTGCTTCAGGCCAGGGCGTCAATCCATTGCACAACAGCGCCGGCCCCAATACAGTGCAGTTTTTGAAATTACATGTTGCATATGTCGTTTTTGGGGTGACAGGCACAAAACATGTTAACGTGACCTTTGTTTAATGTCGCCGGCATTGTGTGTCACTGTGATGCTGGCCATGAACACATTCATTTCCGATCCAAGTTCTCTCAGAGGACAGACCCATCTCTGCACTGTCTATGAGAAACACGCCGCAAGGGGCCGGCTCCTCCACTTCCGATCCAGCTCCCCGCAGATGGCTCAAGTCCTTGGGATGCGGGCAACCGGGAAGCAGCTCCCGGCTCCAACTGGGCCAGCTGCCGCCTCTGCAGCCGTCTGGGGAGTGAACCGGCATGTAGAAGATCTCGAAGTCTGCCTTTCAAGTAAATAAATAAATCTTTAAAAGAAAAGGGGGGGGCAGTGCAGTGTGGTGGCTGGTAAAGACGCGGCCTGCGTCCTCAGATGGGCACTGGGTCAAGTCCCGGGGGCTCCACTTCCCATCCAGCTCCCTGCTAATGCGCCTGGGGAAGCAGCTGAAGTTGGCCCCGGCTCCGGCCACTGCGGCCAGCTGGGGAACGAACCAGCAGATGGAAGACCTCTCTCTCTGCCTTTCTAATAAATGAATAAACCTTTTTAAAAAAAGAAAACACTTCAGCGAAGACACACATGGGCCGCCACACACAAATACCCATCGTGAGGGGGCAGAGGCGGCCCTTAAATGAGACAGAATGTGTCTCGAAGAAAGAACAGGAGAGGCCGGCTGGCCCGAGCTGGAAACAGAAAAGGAGCGCAGTACCTGAGACGGACAGACACAACCCCCGTGAGAAGCCTATCGCTGTGGGACGCGCTCTCCCGGCGGGCACCGCTCTTTATAAGGCAGTGAGTGCGGTCTGAGCATGCGCCCTGGCCCCGGTGCGTCATGGGAAGGTAGGCGGATCCGCCTATTTAAAGAGATAGCTTCCTTTTGCGAGGACTCAAGAGTTTCCGCGGTAAAGGGTAAGCCTTGGGGTGACGACGTGCCTTTCTATCCAGTTTGGGTGCGTTCCTGGAGGCAGGGGTACAGGCACCAGGGCTGTCAGCCCACCCACGGCAAGCAGCCGCTGCCGGGGACAAACCTCAAACACGGTCCAGGCTCTCCAGGCCGAGGTGGTGGCGGGCCACCCAGTGTGGCCTAGCTGGAGCCTGTGGCAGGGTCAGCCAGCAGCCCGCAGGCCTGATGCAAACGGCAGAGGAGCTGAGTCACTCCCTCTCCCACGCAGCCCCTGGCGCCTCCAGGTCGGAAGACCCTTTGCCCCCAGCAAAGCCCACCGTCTGTGCACTGGAAAGATACGCCAGGGCCCCGGTTTCACCTCCCTCCAGCTTTGTGCAGCGTGTGTGTGTGGCGCTCCCAGCCTGGGGGGAAATGCAGGAGCCAGAGCTGTTTGATGCTGCGGGAAGTGTTCCTTACCGCCTGCAGCAGCGCCAGGGAGCAAAGTGGCCTGACGCGCCTGTCCGCATCGTGCTTTCTCCGAAATCCGTCCTGAATCATTTCCAGTGCGCAGTCGTGTGCTGAACTAGAGCTA
This sequence comes from Sylvilagus floridanus, assembly GCA_949820135.1. Lineage (NCBI taxonomy): Eukaryota > Metazoa > Chordata > Mammalia > Lagomorpha > Leporidae > Sylvilagus > Sylvilagus floridanus. The sequence goes on along the minus strand of OX463240.1, from coordinate 15,455,692 downwards.
ACGCGCCTGTCTGAAGCGTGGGGAACAACTTAATTATAACAATGCGCCCAACAGCTTCATTTTTAAAAAAAATCTTCGCTGATCTGTTTTCTCCTCTTTCTGTATGATTTACTCCGCTGATTAGCTTTAACGAGCACCTGGAGAGTAATTCGGCAGCACATTAGAGGAATTCATGGCCCGATTAATGGAAAAAAGAGCCCATGAGCACTTGAGAGAGATTGCGTTCAGGTGGTCTCCTTCTAGGAATCGCACCTGATGCCCCCCCCCCCCCAACACACACACACACACACAGCCCTCCCAGCGGAACTGAATGTAGGGGGCAGGTGCGCCAGGAACAGCCATGTGCTTCCAATCAGCTTCCGAGTTCCTGCAGTTGTAGGTATCCAGAGCAGGAGGTGGGGCTGGGGAGCCCTTTGCTGTCAGGCCCACAGGCACCTGGGCACCGTTCCTGCTGTCGAAGTTGGTCAGGCTCTCAAGGGTATGGTTCCCAGTGGCACCCGCAGCTCCAGCCCCAGCAGCCAGCACCATAGGTCACATGGAGAAGAGAGGCGGGTGCCATGTTCATTGCTCGGTGCCCCCCACCCCGCCTCTTCCTTGCCATGCAACATGCAGCCAGAAAGCAAGAAGAGTGAGGGTCAGGACTGAGAAACACCCACCCCCAACCCCTGCTCGGAGGACAAGGCTGTCACGTGTGCTCTGTCAGTGCAGGCCAGGTTTACACTGTGGAACAAACACCCCCAAACTCAGGCTTCACACACCGAAACTTCTCTCTTGCTGACAAGTTCAGCTGGAGGAGGCTTGGTGGACCCCCCCCCCCCCCCCCGCCCCGTGTCAGCTCCTGGAATCTGCACGGGCGCCATGGCCGTGGAGGAAAAGCCAAGAGCTGGGCTGCTCCATCCTGCGGGCCGAGGGGTTCACGTGTCAAGGTGTGCAGGGACCACCTGCGTGCAGTGTGGAGTTTCCAGTCCTGGAGGTGCTTGTTACCCATGTGTGAATGATGCAGGGCAGGACGCCGTAAATGAACAGAGGCAAAAGCTAGAAAGTGAAATAGATGGACTTGGGTAGTTTTTCCCTGCAAAGGAGCCTACTCTGGAGCTAGTATAAAACGTGGAGATCAGCTTTGAATGGTTTAGAGGAAGACGCTGTCAGGCACAAATATTGCCCGATGAAGTGGAGGCTCAGGGAAGATGAGATCCCAGGGGCTCGTGTCCAGATTTAAATGCCCAGGGTTCCTTCTGGGTGGATGTGGGTGGGGCAGGGCTGGTAGACCCCAGCAGAACCAGGGATGGCCAGGCTTGGGGGGAAGCTCATGGCTCCAGGGTCTTGTTAATGATGTCAGAGCAGGAAGGAGGGAGGATTTGGAGAGAAAGTGCCCTGGCAAAGCCTCCAGTAGTGAACATTGGAGTGAAACTTTAATACAAAGCAGGCTGGCGGTGACAGCCCATAGAAGGCAGTGTTGGGATATCCACACCTCGTGTCAGAGTGTCTGGGTTCTGGCTCTGCTCCCAATTCCAGATTCCTGCTGATGCACACTCTGGGTGGCGACAGGTAGTGGGAGACCTGGATTGAGTTCCTGGCCCCTGATTTTCTCTGGCCCAGTCATGGCTGCTCTAGGCTTTGGGGGAGTGAACTAGCAAATGGGAGGTCTCTCTTTCCCTCTGTTTCTCGGCATTTCAAATAAATAAAATGAATTTTTAAAAAATGTACACAGCAGAGAACACAGAGGGCCCCCAAGCACAAATGCAAGGGTAAAAGGCAAATCTCCCTCCAGCCAGGCCAACTTGACACCCCCACCCTAGGAGCAACCACATTTTCAAGTTCTGTGGACTCCCATGGGTTCTTGTGGTTGTAAAAGGATCCTTTTTTTCTTTCTTTTCTTTTTTTTTTTTAAAATATATTTATTTTACTTGAAAGTCATACACAGAGAGAGGAGAGGCGGAGAGAGAGATCAATCTTCCATCTGTTGGTTCACTCCCCAGATGGTCACAGCAGCTGGAGCTGCGCCGATCCGAAGCTAGGAACCAGGAGCTTCTTCCGGGTCTCCCAGTTGGGTGCAGGGGCCCAAGGACTTGGGCCATCTTCCACTGCTCTCTTAGGCCATAGCAGAGAGCTATATCAGAAATGGAACAACCGGGTCTCAAACTGGCACCCATATGGGGTGCCAGAACTGCAGGCGGCAGCTTTACCTGCTATGCCACAGCACCAGCCCTTTTTCTTTTGTTTTTAAAAGATTTATTTATTTATCCTCCACCTGTGGTGCTGGCACCCCAGGTTCTAGTCTCAGTTGGGGCGCTGATTCTGTCCCAGTTGCTCCTCTTCCAGGCCAGCTCTCTGCTGTGGCCCAGAAAGGCAGTGGAAGATGGCCCAGGTCCTTGGGCCCTGCACCCGCATGGGAGACCAGGAGGAAGCACCTGGCTCCTGCCTTCGGATCAGCGCGGTGCTGGCCACAGCGGCCATTGGGGGGTGAACCAACGGAAAAGGAAGACCTTTCTCTCTGTCTCTCTCTCTCACTCTGCCTGCCAAAAAAATTATTTATTTATTTAAAGGTAGAGTTACAGAGAAGGAGGGAGAGACAGATCTTCCATCTGCTAGTTCACTCCCCCAAATGGCTGCATCTGCTGGCCGAGACTGGGCCAGGCTGAAGCCAGGAGCCAGGAGCTTCATCCAGGTCTCCCATGTTGGTGCAAGGGCCTAAGCACTTGGGCCATCTTTTGGTTTCCCAGGCACATTAGCTGGGAGTTGGACTGGGAGTGGAACAGCTGGGACTCAATCCTGCACCCATATGGGATGCTGGCACCTCAGGTAGCAACTTAACCAACTGTGCCAAAGCACCAGCCCCCAAAAGGGTCCTTTTTCAGGTAAAGGCACAGACAGTGAATAAAAGCTTTGTTTTCCCTTGGGAGAACGCGCTGCCCTGTCTCAGGTGCAGGATTGTTAAAGTCAGCATCCACTGGGCCCTCCTTGTCCAATGGCCCGACACTAGCGTGAGCAACGCTCACAGTTCCCCACGTGCCCTGACTCACAAGGGCACTCTGTGTACTGCCACGGGGCCAGCCTTACTCCCTGACCTGTTGTCACCTCTCCCCTGTCCAGTCCATCCACCGTGCACCTGCCGTGAGCTTCCTTCCTTGGAAATCTAGTTAACACTACTGCGTGTTCGACATCCACTGTGCCTGTGTAAGAAGAAGAGATGGGGTCGGCACTGTGGCATGGTAGTAGGCTAAGCCTCTGCGTGCAGGAACAACTCCAAATGTCTCGATGTGGCTTCAGGGTCCTTTGTTTGACCAGTGCAGCAGACTCACTTCTGCCCCTCTTCCAGCCTGCTCTCAGCACCTGAGCTCATCACGCACTCCACGCCTTCGCGCCTCAGCACACTTCACTGTTCTGCTTCCTGATTTCCTGCCTTCCATGGCCAAGTCACACAGCCTTCAAGGCCCAACTGAAAATTGCTCTGCTTAATCTTCCCTGATTCTGGCAGGATGATCCCTCTGTCCTCTGGTTCAAATGCACTGTCCTCTGTCATCATATACACTGTTACGGGCTGAACGCTGTACCCTCAAATCCACATGGTGGAGCCCGCAACCCCTCGTGGCTAAATTTGGAGATGGGGTCTTTAGGGAGGTAAGTGAGGTTACATGAGGTCATATGGGTGGGGCGCTGATCTGCCAGGAATGTTTCCATGTAAGAAGAGAAGAGACGGAGCTGGCACTGGGGCATAGTAGGCTAAGCCTCCATCTGCAGCGCCAGCATCCCATTTGGGCACTGGTTCGTGTCCCGGCTGCTCCTCTTCTGATCCAACTCCCTGCTAATGGCCTGGAGAAGCAGTGGAGGATGGCCCAAGTGCTTGGCCTCCTGCACCCATGTGGGAGACCCAGAAGCAGCTCCTGGCTCCTGGCTTTGGATCAGCTCTGGCCATTTCGATCATTTGGGGAGTGAACCAGCAGATGGAAGACCTCTCTCTCTCTCTGCCTCTGCCTTTCTGTTACTCTGCCTCTCAAATAAATAATTATTTACAAATAAAAAAATACGGGCCGGCGCTGTGGCTCACTTGGTTAATCCTCTGCCTGTGGTGCTGGCATCCCATATGGGCACCAGGTTCTAGTCCCGGTTGCTCCTCTTCCAGCCCAGCTCTCTGCTGTGGCCCAGGAGGGCAGTAGAGGATGGCTCAAGTGCTTGGGCCCTGCACCCACATGGGAGACCAGGAGAAGCACCTGGTTCCTGGCTTCAGATCGGCGCAGCGCTGGCCATAGTGGCCATTTGGGGAGTGAACCAACGGAAGGAAGACCTTTCTCTCTCTCTCTCTCTCTCTCTCTCTCTCTCTCTTTCTCTCTCTGTCTCACTGTCTATAACTCTACCTGTCAAATAAATTAAAAACAAAAATAAAAATAAAAAAGAGGAAGAGATACCAGCGCACTCTCTGCCCACATGTACATAGAGGGAAGACTACCTGTGGACACAGCGAGAAGGCAGCATTTGCAACCCAGGAAGTGGGGCCTCCCCCGGTTAATGCAGACCTTCCAACTTCCAGATGGTTGGAAACAAATGCCTGGTATTTAAGCCCCCTTGGCTGGTGAACATCCTGCTGCCTTCTGCCTCTGGGATCCTCTGTAGTGGAGGATCTATGTCCTGTCCAGTTTTAGAACTCTGGTGAGCAGCACAGAGTATTGAGAAAAACCAATGCTCAGTAAGTCTTTTCTGAAAGCACTGAGATGAATGATCCTGGCTCAGGATAGCCCTGCAACCATGTCAGCAAAATCATTCCCATTTCTTGGACGTTAACTGATCTTTGGAGAGAAGAATATGAAATACTGGTAACAGCTTCGGTTGAAGCTTTTGGAATTCTAAGTAATCTTATCTCTACAACCCTCTACTTTCTAAGATGAGGTTTAGACTGCCTTTGATCAAACTAACCTAAGGCTCTGAGACAGCTTGATGGAGGGGTGGGAGCTTGGCACAGTGGTTAAGCTGCTTCATGCGACTTCTAGCTTGGAGTCCTAGCTCCACTTTCCATTCCAGCTTCCTGCTACTGCACACTCTGGGCAGCAGGACATGATGCTCAAGTGCTAGGATCCTTGCCGTGTAGGAGAGAGACACTGATTGAATTCCTGGCTCCTGGCTGTAGGCATTTGGTTCATTTCAAGTGAACCAGCAGATAGGAAATGTCCCTCTATCTTTCTACCTTTCAAATAATAAAATAAATTTAAAAATTTTTAAATAACTTTTAAATTAAGAAAAGCAATAAAAAGCTTGATTGAGATAGAATCCTTGAGCAGAGACTGACTTTGGTACGGAGCATCCTAGAGGTGTGGCGTCACTCAGTGTCTCCTTCGTTACAGAGGGTGGGGTGCTGACTCACCACCTGTACACCGGGAAGATGGGTATACCAGGCAGTCACAGCCCAGGCTGTGAGGCAGCCTGAACCTCCAAGGAGGAGGCAGCCAAGGGGTCATGAAGAAGCCCCTGGACTCAGCTGCATCAGGGGTGAGTGGCCTGGAGGTCTGTGCCATCCTCTGGTTGGATTCTGTATGTGTGTATTTGAAAGGCAGAGTTACAGAAAGAGAGAGAGAGAGGAAGAGAGAGAGAGAGAATCTTCCATCCACTGGTTCACTCCCCAAATGGCTGTAACAGCCAGAGCTGGGCCCAGCTGAAGCCAGAAGCAAAGAGACTCCTCCGGGTCTTTCACGTGGGTGCAGGGGCCCAAGCACTTGGGCCATTCTCCGCTGCCTTCCCAGGCACCTTAGCAGGGAACTGAATCAAAAGAGGAATAGCCGGGACTCGAACTGGTGCCCATATGGGATGCTGACACTGCAGGTGGCAGCTTTACCCACAATGCCACATTGTCAGCCCCCATCCTCTGGTTCTGAACTTGTCCCCTCAGTGGCTGGTGAGACTGCACTCTGGAGTTTTTTTTCTGCATGTTCTTCTAAGTACAAGGTCACCCTGGATGCATCCCCTGGGCAACTGGGTGGCTAAGGACCGCCTCTGGTCTCCAGATTCGCCCTCCTGTCCCAGGTGAAGATGTACCTATTTGGTGTCCCCGCTGCATTGTCCTCCAGTGGGGCTAACTTAGCAACATGGATCGGAGCTGAATGGGGAAGTAGCTAATGATGACCATGTCCTTCCCTAACCCCCTGTATTTGAATTTCATGGGTGGTGTCTGAAGTCCTAACTTCATATGAGTCACATGACACTGTGGGCGCTCCTGTGTGGCTTCTGTCTATATGGGCTAAGGAGGGGAAGGGGGTTTGTGAAAGCTGCTCTGTGAGGCCCCTCACAGATCTCATTCCCACACCACGACTTCATGTCTTCCCTAGGGCTGGGAGTATCAGAACAGCAACCAGTGACCCCGGAAAACGAGAGCCCCAGAGTCTGGGCCACTGCCTGGGGAGAAAAACCCTAGGTAGGTTTGGATGAGGCCCCCCTCCTTGCCATCTTCCACCCCAGGCTGGATCTACACACTTCAGGGAGGCCAGCTGAGCTCAGGACCTGGGGACAGACTGCCCTGGCTTGGGTTAGAAACCAAGTGGAGGGGCTGGCACTGTGGTGAAGCAGGTAAAGCTGCCACCTGCAGTGGCTGCAGTTTGAGTCCTGGCTGCTCCACTTCCTATCCAGCTCCCTGCTAATGTGCCTGGGAAAGCAGCAGCAGATGGCTTAAGAACTTGGGCCCCTGCACCCACATGGGAGACCTGGAAGAAGCTCCTGGCTCCTGGCTTCAGATCCGCCCAGCTCTAGTCATTGTGGCCATTTGGAGAGTGAATAAACGAATGGAAGATTCTCTCTCTCTCTCTCTCTCTCTCTCTCTCTCTCTCTCTCTCTCCTCTTTCTCCCCCCCCCCCCCCGCCTCTGCTTCTCTGTAACTCTACCTCTCAAATAAATACATAAATCTTGGGAAAAAAAAAAAGAAATATGTGATACTGGCTTCCCAAGAGGCTGCTTAACCTATTGCAACAAATGTCCACCCCTTCATGTGCAATTTAAAATTTCCTAATAGTCTCATTAAACTGAGGCTGGTATAGTTAATTTTCATAATGTTATGTGGCCAGTTGTCCTTAACATTTTATCATTTCAACGTGTAATTAGCATAGCAAATTGAGATGGTTTATATTCCTTTTATTTATATGAAGTCCCCTGATCCAGAGCCCAGTGGTCACCCTGCCGCAGAAAACAGTGGGGTTCAGCCAGTGGTTCTTGAACTTAAAAAATAATACACAGATCTCCTTTAAAGGGGAAATTAAAATATTGCCAAATCCCAGGGCTGTTTTTATGTAACTGATACTTAAACTAAATAACTATCAAACTGGGCAAAAACCCTGGCTGATCACTTGTATAAAGCCAATGATGAGCAGAACAAATGCTGCTGAACGTTAACTTGTATATAATATGACACATGCTGTTCTGCTGTGACAGGTGGCGGCTTGTGGCTTTTGAGGTGAGGGTGGAGTGGCCATGCTGGTGCAGGGGACATCCACATGCCCTGGGGTACACGGATCCCCGCCCCCAACACAGACACTTCGCGCAGTGCTGTGAGGCCGCTGGGTTCACAGGTCTCTCACTTAATAATCTGCCTTTGATCTTGTCCTAGTAGACTCAATTAAAGTGGTGTGAAGAAATCAGGAAGATAAACTCAACACAGGGTCACTTACAGGGCAGGCGCACAGCTGACCCCAGATAATATCATCCAAACGAAACAGGGTATTGCAAAACCTTCCCAGCAGCCAGACTGGATTGGAGAACTCTGTTCTAGCACAAAGGGGAACTAGCTAAGAGTGTCTTTGTGAGGTCAAACCCGGCTCTTCAGTGCCAATATGAACAACACACCTCGCAAGGAGATGAAATGCCACGGTCCCATGGTTTCCTACTTGTGGGGATTCCAGTGTTGCTAGAAAAATCACTTCCGGCCGGCGCTGTGGCATAGACCACTAAGCCTCCTCCTGCAGTGCCGGCACCCCATATGGGTGCTGATTCCAGTCCCAGCTGCTCCAGTTTCCGTCCAGTTCACTCCTAATGTGCCTGGGAAAGCAGTAGATCACCCAAGTGCTTGGGTCCCTGCCCTTGCTCCTGACTCCTGGCTTCGGATCGGTTCAGCTCCAGCTGTTGCAGCCGTTTGGGGGAGTGAACCAGTGGATGGAAGATCTCTTTCTCTCTCTCCTCTGCATCTCTGCCTTTCAAATAAATAAATAAATATTTAGAAAAGAGAAATTACTTCCTCAGTCTGCAGTGCTTTGTGGTGAGAAGGTGTGTTCGTTCCCCAAGTGCCAGAAAGGCAGGAGGAGGCCCCTCCCAGCTCTCCTGGCCTCTCTTTTGTCTCATGGGCTTTGCTATTTATCCGGGAGGTGTGTTGCCCGAGAGTAGTAGTGATGGCATTCCTTTTTTTAAAGATTTATTTATTGGGGCCGGCGCCATAGCTCACTTGGTTAATCCTCCACCTGCGGCACCAGCATCCAATATGGGTACCGGGTTCTAATCCTGCCTGGTCCTCTTCCAGTCCAACTCTCTGCTGTGGCCTGGAAAGGCAGTGGAGGATGGCCCAAGTGTTTGGGCCCCTGTATCTGCATGGGAGACAAGGAGGAAGCATCTAGACCTGGCTTCGGATTGGCACATGGTGCCTGCCATAGCGGCCATTTGGGGGGGTGAACCAATGGAAGACCTTTCTCTCTGTCTCTCTCTCTCAGGGTCTAACTCTGTCAAAGAAAAAAAAAAGATTTATTTATTTATTTGAAAGTCAGAGTTACACAGAGAAGGAGAGGCGGAGAGAGAGAGAGAGAGAGAGAGAGAGACAGAAAGTCTTCCATCCACTGGTTCACTCTCCAATTGGCCACAACGGCTGGAGTTGTGCCGATCCAAAGTCAGGAACCAGGAGCTTTTCTTTCTTTCTTTTTTTAAAAATTTATTTATTTGAGCAGTAGAGTTACAGACAGAGAGAAAGGTCTTCCTTCCGTTGGTTCACCCCCCAAATGGCTGCTATGGCCAGCGCGCTGCGCCGATCCAAAACCAGGAGCCAGGTGCTTCCTCCTGGTCTCCCATGCGGATGCAGGGCCCAAGCACTTGGGCCATCCTCCACTGCACTCCCGGGCCACAGCAGAGAGCTGGACTGGAAGAGGAGCAACCAGGACTAGATCCGGCGCCCACATGGGATGCCGGCACCACAGACACAGGATTAACCAAGTGAGCCACAGCGCCAGCCCTCATCCCTTTCTTTTTGACATGACAGGGATTGTGTTGAGGTTTTGGGGCTGGATAACAGGAAAGGATGTGCAAGAGCTGCTGGTTGGGCAGAGCCAGCAGATGGTAAGAAGGTCCCTTCGGGGTCAGCCAGGTGTCCCACCTTGTTGCTAGCTAACTCTCTGGCTGATCTAACTAGGGCCGTGGAGGGCAGAGGCAGCCCTTGTGAGGTGGCGCTGGCGTTGGCCGCCATAGAGGATCTGTGGAAACTGGATCAGCGAAGACGGGAACTCTGTCAGGTAGGACTTTCTCTGCAGTGACAGCTCCTGCACTCCACACTGGACACACAGCATGAATGAGTTTTGGGTTGTAGAATGGACTTTCCTGGGCCAGGGGCTTTTGCGCCTGTGGCATCTGCAGGGTCCACAAGACAGGAGCCAGGCGCTGGGAGCTCAGAGTGTAGCATCTGAGGACGGAGCTTGGACTCCCTTTTCCCATGCTCCCAATGTATGCGAACCAAAGATTTTACAGGAAAGTCCTCAGAGTGTTATCACAAAGTGGATGGGGCCAGCGCTGCGGCATAGACCAGGCTAATCCTCCACCTGCGGCGCCGGCACCCCGGGTTCTAGTCCCTGTTGGGGTGCCAGATTCTCTGCTATGGCCTGGGGAAGGCAGCGGAGGATGGCCCAGGTCCTTGGGCCCTGCACCCGCATGGGAGACCAGGAGGAAGCACCTGGCTCCTGGTTTTGGATCGGCGCAGCGCGCTGGCCATAGCAGCAATTTGGGGGGTGAACCAACAGAAGGGAGACCTTTCTCTCTGTCTCTCTCACTGTCTAACTCTGCCTGTCAAAAAAAAAAAAAAAAAGTGGATGGAAAGGAGGAACAGAAGAGGGTTGTACTTTCCAGACAAGCACCAACCCCGGGCTCTGTGCACACTAGGTTCCTGCATGGCCTTGCGCATGGGCTCCTGTCCCCATTCGGAAGCAGTTCACAGGGGCAAATGGGGACAGGAAGGCAGCCTGCGAGGCCAAAGTCTGGGCTGCTTAGGGGCTGGGACCCCCTTGGCAGGTGAAAGCACAGTGCTTGTGAGGTCTTCCTTTGATTGGGATTTTCTGCTGCCCTTGGGCAGGTACTGGACAGGCACTGGAGTGGGACTGCCTGCCCCACCCTGGAGTTGCTCCTTAGCTCTGTCTGCCCAGCCCGCTGCTCAGCTCTCAGCAGGAGGAGGTCACATCCTGGCCTCCAAACCTGTTTCTAAGAGCAGCAGACTTGAGTCAAAGGGACCTGACTCAGAAGCCCATGGAGTGCAACTGGAAACCGCTGGCTTTGAAAACTCCAGATCACCTTAGACTCTCTGCATGTGCGCGTGCCTCAGAAACCATTCAGGTCAATGTAGTTTGAGCGAAGCAGCCCACGGAGCCCTGTGAACCGAGCTGCTGCACCCCCACCTCCAGGGCCCACAGCTGCTTGTTTCCTGAGCACAAGCAGCATCCGCTGCCGTCCACGGTACCTCTGCTGCCGTCCCATGTGGTCTTCAGGGTCAAGGCCAGCCCACCACGGGGGGACAACGGCCTCTAGGCTGGTGCCACAGGAGAAACCTTCAGAAGTACCATGCCCCACAGGTGGCCCCCTTGCTGGCTGGCCTGGGTCTCTGCATAACCAACACACATGAGGACACATAACGCCATGGAAATCCTCTGAGACGTGCGTTTCTTGCCTGGTTGAAGGATTGTTTCCTGCAAGCGATGACCACTGGTCTCCCACAGACACATTTCGCAGAAAGCCACTGCGAAATGTGTCTGTCCCTAAACCTTCCCACAGGCGTCAGCAGACCCACTGGATGCATCCCAGAACCACAGAGTTCCCGCCTGGGCACTGGGGACTGGGCCTCCTCGGTTCTTGAGTGTGCACAGCCACCTAAACACATTTGGCTGGCTCGCACCAGCTCACACAAAACAGTAACATGTTCACAGTGAAACTAGGTTGTCGTCTTTATAGAGCAGTGGTTCTTACAGTCAGATCTTCAACACAAATCTAAGGACGAGGCCTCTGGGGGATTCTGATGCAGGCCGAAGGTCAGGAGCGACAGGTGCAGGCTCAGATGGTGGAGCATCGCCCTCAGGTATTCCCCCGAATAAGAGAGAACCAGTGTCCAGGTCTTTCACCTCTTTGTAGCAGAGGGTCGTAGGTTTCCTGGCAACATATGGACTGACTGTGTTTGGGTCAAATGTTCATCCCTAGTTTGGTCAGCAATATCTAGGGAAGGGCTGGGGTCCCACATGGCTTTGAGCACAGCTTTGGGGAGTGGGTAGAAGCAGCTCCGTGGAAGAAGGGGAGACTACAGTAGTTTGGGGCCCAGCCATACACATGCATACCATGAACAAACAAACAAAAGACATGTGTATGAACCTCTCTGGTGTTACTTTTCGTGTTTATCGTTGAGGATAGTGGCACCAGAGGGCCAATTTTAGGTCACTGTTGTGTCAAATTAAGCCAAAGTTATTAGATGACAACAGTCAATTTTGTGTCGTTTCTCGGGCATCAAAACGCTGCAGAGAAACACGTAAGTGGGACAGGATGGGGCTGGACACCAGAGAACAGATGGAGTCACATGTAGATGTTCAATAATTAAAACTCAAACCATGCTTTTCCAACTAAGGCTCTGCTTGGCACCCACTTGGTCTCCAGAGCTTTGTTCCCTTAAAGTAAATGGGCCGAGGGGAACATGGTGCAAACCCCATGATTCTGACTCTAAGCTGTGTTTCTGAATATTTTTAAACAACCCTTCAGACTTTCCCTGGGCTCTCAGCTCCATAATGGAAGAGGACAAAACGCTGGCCTCAGCACAGCCCGATCCACAGCTATTTGTATGTACGTTTTAATATGTCACTGCTTCCCGGGACTGGTTTGACCCTCACCACTCTAGTCTGCTGGGCAGGGGAGAGTGGCTCAAGCACGTTTTAATTACAGATTCACAAAGGGTGGAGAGCTTGGAAGACCTGTCCCAAGTGATATGGGACAATGGACCACCGTAAGTGATAGGGCTGGGTTTTGAACTGGTTCTGATGGTCAAAATAAAATAAATGTGTGATAAGTAAATGTTTGGTTCACTTTCCAAGTAAGTTGTTTAGCTGTGAGTAGACGACTAGCCAACATAAAATAGCTAGCTAGCCTAACAGCTAGGTTACAGAGCACCTGAGCGTTCTCAGGCAAACAGGATGTTAGTGGCCAAAACAGTTGAAGCAAATGCCAGGGAGACTGTAGCCTGGTAGTTCTTCAGCCAATGAGGAAGCAGGGGCAGGATCTGTGTGCTAGGATACGAATAGCTTGCTGTGAACCAGCCTGCATGTGCTGCTCCACCAGGCGCTGGTCCTGCAAGATTGTTAATAAAGTCTCATGTTCACTGCACTGGCTGAGTCTGAGTCCATCCTTTGATGGGCTGATGAGGCTGCTTCTCACAAGGTTAGTGTATAAAAAAAATTGTATTTCTACATGCCAGCAATGAAGAATAAGAAATTGAAAAAAAAATCCCACATTTATAATCACTTCAAAATATGCACTCTGTATGGATAAATCTAACAAAAGATGTGTATGTGCTACACATTGCAACTACAAGGCATTGCTGGGTGAAATTAAGATGTTAGATCAGAGGATGCAAAATTGTCAAGATGCCATCTTCCCCAAGCGGATCTGTAGCCTGAATGCCTTCCCAACCAACATCCCAGCAGGCTTTTTTTTTTCTGTTGAAATGACAAGTTGGATCTAAAACTTATATTGAAATACAAAGGACCTAGAATGCTGCCCAAAAAACTTCAAAAATAAAGAACAAAGTTGGAGCATCACCTTATTAAAGATATGTTATGGCCGGCGCCACGGCTCAATAGGCTAATCCTCCACCTTGCGGCGCCGGTACACCGGGTTCTAGTCCCAGTCAGGGAGCCGGATTCTGTCCCGGTTGCCCCTCTTTCAGGCCAGCTCTCTGCTGAGGCCCGGGAGTGCAGTGGAGGATGGCCCAAGTGCTTGGGCCCTGCACCCCATGGGAGACCAGGAGAAGCACCTGGCTCCTGCCTTTGGATCAGTGGCGGCCATTGGAGGGTGAACCAACGGCAAAGGAAGACCTTTCTCTCTGTCTCTCTCTCTCACTCTCCACTCTGCCTGTAAAAAATAAAAAAAGACTTATTTATTAAAAAAAAAAAAGATGTGTTATAAAGTGATAGCAAATAAGACCGTATGGATTGACATACGGATGGATATACAGACCAAGAGAACACAAGTCAAGAGAACCATACATACTCATGACAAAGGTGCCAGAAACCCAAAGGAGAAGCACTTTTTAAAAAAAAAAAATTTTTTTATTTTATTTGAAAGAGTTACAGAGAGAGGTAGAGACAGAGAGAGGTCTTCCATTTGCTGGTTCACTCCCCAGATGGCCGCAATGGCCAAAGCTGTGCCAATCTGAAGCCAGGAGCCAGGAGCTTCTTCCAGGTCTCCCTAGTGGGTGCAGGGACCCAAGGACTTAGGTCATCTTCTACTGCTTTCCCAGGCCATAGCAGAGAGCTGGATCATAAGAGGAGCAGCCGGGACTAGAACCAGCGCCCATACGGGATGCTGGTGTTTCAGGCCAGGGCGTTACCCCACTGTGCCACAGCGCTGGCCTCCAGAAGCACTTTTTGAAACATAGTGCTGGATCCAGTTTCTTCCCCCTCCACTTTCCTCCCTCCCCCTATGCCGAAGAGCCATTTGAGGGGAAGAATATTAAGTCAAAATGGATCACAAACCTAAATACAACTGCTGAAACCATAAAGCTTCTCGAGAGAGGGGGCAGGCACTGGGGCATAGCAGATAAAGCTGCTGCCTGTGACATCGGCATCTCATATTGGGCCAGGTTCGAGGCCCAGCTGCTCCACTTCTGACCCAGCTTCCCACTAATGCACCTGGGAAAAGCAGTGGAGGATGGCTCAAGTGCTTAGGCCCCTGCACCCATGTGGGATATTCAAAGAAGCTCCTGGCTCTGAGCTGGCCCAGCCTTGGTTATTGCAGTCATTTGGGGGAATGAACCAGTGGATGGAAGATCTCTGTCTCTCTCTCTCTTTCAAATAAATAAAATAAATATATATAAAAAAAAACTTCTAAAAGAAAAAGGAAGAAAACCTTGGTGATCTTGAGTTTAACAAGGAGTTTTTCATTAAGAACTTTTGCTCTAAAAAGATAGCTACAAAAATGAACAACCAGTGGGGTAAGCCACTGCTTGCAATACCAGCATCCAACATCAGAGTGCTGGTGGTTGGAGCAGATGCTCTGCTTCCACTCCAGCTCCCTGCTAATGCACCTGATGGTAGCCCAAGTACTTGGGCCCTTACCACCCACGTGGGAGACCTGGATGTGGCTTCCGGCTCCTGGTTTCCACCTGGCCCGGCCCTGGCTTGGCCTGCTGGGGCGATTTAGGGAATGAACCAGAGGAAGAAAGATATCTCTCTCGCTCGCTCACTCGCTCTGCCTTTCAAAGAACTAAATAAAACATTTAAAAACAGAACTGCAAAGTGACAGATTGAGAGAAGTATTTCCAGAGCATTTGTTCAGCACAAGACTCTCTTTGGAACACATGAAGAAAGAATTGTTGTTGGGGCTGTTTGGGTCCCCTCAACCCCTCCCCAACAGGAACACTGAAGACAAGGCATTATTTTTTTTTTAAATATTTATTTATTTGAGAGTCAGTTATGGAGAGAGATGGAGAGACAGAGAGAGTGCTCTTCCATCGCTGGTTCGCTCCCTAAATGGCTGGGCCAGGCTGAAGCCAGGAGCCAGGAGTTTCTTCCAGGTGCAGGGAGCTGGATCGGAGTGGAGCAGCAGGGACTGGTACCAGCACCCATATGGGGATCCTGCACCATCACAGCGGCCCCGCCAGGAGGCCCCTGGGAAGCACGTGTCCTTTTACATCTGCGGCAAACACGCAGGCACTGGGGAGTGACGTCAGAGAGAACAGTTTCGCCATCCTCATGGGATAAACTTGGAGGCTCTGAGGGCTGAAATCCGAGGGGCTTCTAAGAGCCCTCACGAGGCTTCCTCAAAGAGCCCAAGTCTGCTACGAATGAACGTTCCACAGAAAGCATAGGAGAGCTGAGCTGGAAGCTGGCGCGCATCTCTGCCTTTCAAATAGGATCCTAAAGGACTTCCCACCCTGCAGACAAAGGAACTCAAGGCAGAGAGCGCTTCAAGCCGGGAGGCGGGCGCCCCCTAGTGGTGCAGTTGTCTCTTAACCTGCACAGCCACCCTGCGGACATTTCTGCCATTGAAGGGAGCCCCTGTTTGTCCACAGTCCCGGGAGACCCTGGCCAGCTGGGGAGACGCTAAGCTATTCAAAATAAAATGTGAAAAATAAAAAGCCCTTCAGGATGGCCAAGGGCTGTTCTAGTTCTTGAAATTTCTAGTTCTGTTCTATGCGGTAAGGACAGTAAAAGTCACACTGCTCCCCAAAGCATTTGTGTGTGTGTGTGTGTGTGTGTATGTGCCAAGAGCAGGGAACTGGACCGGCCTCAAAGGGCAGGGCAGCCTAATGTTCTTGTTCCCAGGTTTTAGGAGAAACCCCAGGAGAACGGAGCTCCCTTGCGGCGGGAGGCGAAGCTGGGCCTACTGCCGTCTAACCTCGCGCTGACCGCCACGCAGTCAATCACTGGCCGTGGGGATTCCTGGAGTCCCTGAAGAGTCACGTGCACAACAGACTGCAAAAACCTGGTGTGGTGGGAAAATGTGAACTCTTTAATATTTTACACGGAGGGGGTGGGTGCTGTGGTGCAGTGAGATAAACTTCAGCTGGAGTCGCTCGCATCCTGTGCTGCTTCCAGTCCTGGCTGCGCCGCTTCAGCTCCAGCTCCCTGCTAATGCACCTGAGAAAGCAGCCGAGGATGGCGCAGGTGCTTGGGCCCTGGCCTCCCCTGGGGAAGACCTGGCTGGAGCTCCTGGCTTTGGCCTGGCCCAGCCTTGGCTGTTGCAAGCTATTGGAGGAGTGAACCAGCAGGTGGTGGATCTGTTCCTGTGCCTTTCAAATAAAAATAAACATTTAAAAAATGTGGGTCCCTCACTACCTGGCCAAGGCAGGGGCTGAAGCCCAGGAGAGAGGAGTGGCTGGGCATCCATCTCTGTCTCAGTCGGTTACTGCTCATCCACCCGGCTGGGGCTGCAGCCCTCTGCCTGGCCAGTGTGGCAGCTCCGTGAAGCGGCTTAGGCTGTTTTCCGAGCATGGAACTGCCAGACCGGGCTGCCCCCCTACCCCGTGTCTCCTTGCTTTATGGTTCCATAGATGGCCTGGCTCGGGGTATGGGGGCTGAGGGCGTGTCAGGGAAGGATCAATACGCTTTTAGGAAGTGCTTCTAGAACGCATAGAGGTGGAGACACAGAGGATACCACTGTGTCGAAATTAGTGCCACCTGTCCCCTCCTTTCGGAACAGGCACGAATCACCAGCTCACCCTCCCTCCCCGTTCCTCATTCTCCAAAGCACACTCTGGGGTCCCAAGCAGCCCCATAGCCTGAGACCCTTGGGTGGCTGTTCCTGGGGTGTCTTGCACAGATGGGGAGGTGCTGGCACTGTAGCAGGTTTGAGTCGGGAGACCCTGGCTGGCTTTTTTTTTTTTTTTAACCTGTCCTTTCCCGGTGGATGTCCCTGTGTCTCCAGGAAGGGTCTCCCCTTCTCTCCCGGCTCAGCACATTCACAAGACCCTACCAGGAAGAAGCGCAGGTTCCGAGCTCAGGGAGGCCCCGCCCACCACACTCCCTCTCAGCATCCACTGCCCTGACCCTGGGCCACAGCAAGGCCAGGAGTACAACAAGGACCTGTGGGCTGGTCGGCCATAGCGGACAAAGAAAACGCAAAACTGCAACACATTGGAAATGTGGAACTGGTGACATTTCATGGAAATATTGGCAAGTATTGAAAACATCCTTTTTAAAGAAATTGTGCATTATGACAGCAACCGAGTTGGCTGTTTCCTGTGCATGCACCCTGCTAATATCTTCTCACTTTGTGCTTTAGAAAGCTCGAAGTTCCGTTGCTATTGCACTGCACTTTATGCAGTCATCCCCAAAGACTAAAGCAGCACAGAAGCGTAGCGTCAGAACAGAAACGCAAATACGAGATGGAACCACATAAAGTTGCTGACATTGAACTGGTTTTGACCGTCCCAAATGACCATTTCCTCTTTCTTTTTTTTTTTTTAAGATTTATTCATTTATTTGAAAGGCAGAGGTGCAGGGAGGCGGAAATCTTCCATCCACTGGTTCACTCCCCAAATGGCCGCCAACGGCTGGAGCTGGGCTGATCCGAATCCAGGGGCCAGGAGCTTCCTCCTGGTCTCCTATGGGGGTGCAGGGGCCCAAGGACCTGGCCCATCCTCCGCTGCTCTTCCAGGTGCATTAGCAGGAAACTAGATTGGAAGTGGAGAAGCCAGGACTCGAACTGGTGCTGCAAGTGGAGGCTTTACCTGTTAGGCCACATTGCCAGCCCCCTTTTCATATGGTTAAACCAAACACAACTGTAGGCACTGTGCACATAAACCGAGCGTGGGGGTCAGACACGTGGGCCTGCAGGAGCTGGGCAAGGGAGTGTGGAAGATGGTATTCTGCATGAAGAGCTGCCAGCAATGCTCTGAGAACAGAGACTGAACACTGGAAACAGCTTCACCTCCTACTCACCTGCCTGCTGGGCAAGGGGCAGACAGCGTCACAGGCCTCACATCATCTTCAAGCAAAGGGTGAAGGCTTCTCTAAATAAGCCACACTAAGAACAAAATGGAGGGGACATATGGGTGCCGGTTCGAGTCCTGGCTGCTCCATTTCTGACCCAGCTCCTTGCTAAAGCGCCTGGGAAAGCAGTAGAAGATGACCCTAGATGGAGCTCCTGGCTTCAGCCAGACTCAGCTCCGACCATTGTAGCCAACCAGGGAGTGAACCAGCAGGTGGGAGCTCTCTCAGTGAGGCCCAAATATAGCTCCTCCACAGTGAAAAGGCACAACTGTGACTCCCAAGTAGCAGAGGGTGGGCACGCATTGCTGCCTTTCACGTACCGTGAGCTCATGTATGTTTGGGCAAAACAGCATGGTTCTTGTCTGTGTGGCAACAGGGTAATGAATGCCCCCAACTGAGACAGAGCCCTAGGAACCAAAAAGAACAGGGATGCTCCAGATACAAAGAAAAGAGTTCACCGGGGCAACTTATATATGGGGCTCCCAGCCCAGGGTGGGCACGCAGTCTGGACAGAGCTGTAGCAAGGTTGTTTTCTGCACAGAACAGGAGAGGCAAGGGTTTGGTGCTTCTACAGATCACACGGGAGCTGGGGGTGGGAGCCTTGCGTGACAACATTCCTCTGCTGTGCTCTTGGGGAGTTAGCCACTCAGGCATTTTGGTCATCTGTGACTCTATCAGCTAGGCTTGTGACAGCGGCTGGAGAGCGGCGCCAGGGAGGCGGACAGGCAGTCAAGTGTCCCGAGAGAGAGGGCAAGGTGGAGTGGGCGGGACTCAAGATGGCGCTGTCACGGTTGGCTGTCACAAGGATTTATAGCTGGAGGGGGTCTCTCCGGGAGACAGAAGCTCACTCTGGCTGACCTGTGATCGCTCCCTTTGCTTGGAGAAATTAATTTAAAACTGCTCTTGTCAAGAAAATCCCCATTTGCAAATCTGGGAGCTTCTGGCTTACTACGGACTAAATTTATGCTGATGACATCCCAATTTGTATTTGCAGTTTAGCTCTCTTCTCCGGGCCCTGGGCTTGGGCACTGCTTGTCTGACAGCCCCACTCCCGTAGCATCACAGGCATGTCAAGGTTAAGATGAGAATCCTGCTTCCCTCTCCCCAGGCTTGTTCCCAACCTGACTTCCATGTCTCCGCAAATGCAACCATACCCAAGGCTTCGAGTTATTTCAGCTGGAAATTGGGATTGACCCCCGCTGTGCTTATTTCTCTTCCTCACGCAGTCCACCAGGAGGTCCCGGCACTCTGTAGGCTGCCCTCGTTGGAAGCCTCCCCAGAGCTCTCTCCCATCACTTCTATAGATTCCCCTCCACTTTATTTCCCACAAGGCAGCAACAATGTTCTAAAACCTAAGTTGCTTCGTTCAGCTTTTTTTTTTTTTTTTTTTGTCCAGTTCCAGGCACCGGGAGAATGGCAATGAACATAACATATACATATAAATAAATCCCTGCCACAATGAAGTGTGCCTCCTCCTAGGGGCCAGCAGACAATAAACCAGATAAACTTGACATCTATTAGATGGTGATTAGCAGGATGAGCAAAAAGAAAGCAGGCAATGCAAATTCCTGCAAGAGTAGGGGACAGTCAGGGAAGGTGACACTGAACAGAGACCAGCCTGGAGTGAGGAAGGAGCCCGGGGAATCGCTGTGGGACACGAGGCAGAAGGGCATTCTGGGGGGGTGGGGGGCTTTCAGATCATGCAAGCAATGTGGGTGCTGCTGCACGGCTTTGAGCAAGGGGATGGCAAAAGACCACCTTGGCTGGTGTGTCAGGGAAAGACTGAGGGTGTAGACAGGAGACCAATGGAGAGGTTACCCCAGGTCCACACCTTGTAGCAGCTTCCATGATGCCTTGGGAGGGAAGAGGTATTTGCTGCAGTAGGGTGGGGACACGAGCCCGTGCTTGGAGGGAGCTGTCCCCAGGATGTACAAGGCTGATCACTTTCAGTTGTGGACACGGCAAGTTTGAGTTGCCTCTTGGACAAACCCATGGAGACCGGAGCTACTGGCAAAGGTCCAGGACGGGCGGCAGGAGGAGAGAGGGGGAGTCAGCAGCCTGTGGCTGACATTTGCCTGCGGGTCTCACAGGGTCTCAATCAGGGTTTAGAACGGATCAGGTTGCAGAGGGACACATGAGACATCCATCCTGTGCCAGGGATGCTCCAGGCACCGGGGAGGGAGTGAGGCAGCAAACTTGGTAGCTTCAGTACTGACATACTGCTGCAAATAAGAGGAGACATGCGGCAGAGGGGGCCAGGGGCCATCTCCATGTGGGTTCCGCACTGTGCAAAAAGTAGGGAGAAGAGGATTCCAGCATGAGATGGAAGGCCCGAGGCTTGGAGGTGGAGCAGGTTGGTTGTGCTGCAGAACAGAAAAAGGCAGTGTGGCTGGAGCGACAGTGGTCCCAGATGAACGCACTGGGTTCATACCACGACGAACCCTCTGGCTGGTGCGGACAGGGGGACTGGAGCCTAGGTAAGAGGCACTCACGAAGCAGTTGTTTGGGGGTGTCTTATGAAGGGGCAGTTCCCAGGGCTCTCTGATGGATTAAACGGAAGAGCGAGGAAACAGAACGGCTCAGGTGTCGGCCTGAGGGACTGGATAGGTTGGGTATGAGCTGGGTGGGAGGCGAGCAGGAGGAATCTGAAATATAATACTTCTGAGATCAGGACCAAATTCAAGTGGCCACGTCAGGGAAGGAGGTGAGGGACAGGGCAGGGTTGGAGATAAGTGCCCATTGCAGCTCTGTTGTCCCTGCTTTCCCGACAACGCTGATTTTGGTCAGGGACCCACCTCTTCATGTGGTTCCATCAGAGTCAGAGGTATAGATCTAACTGGTCCAAAGGCCTGCTCCCCTACCGGTGACTGGGCACCAGCTCTGGCCAAGAGGTGAGAAACTTACTGGCAAAACCTGTATTCCTAAAAGCCACACGAAAAGAACTTCATTCTCCACCCCTGTCCCCACTGGATGTTATGTCTGCCTGCACACTTCCCAGTGCCACAGCGCTCTGGCTGGCTGCAGGGCAGAGCCATGGAGGCATCACGCCTTCTTCCCTGACATCCTTGAGCTCTGCCTTGCTCAGCAGTGCCAGAGCGCACGGTCCTGCTGCCCAGCGAGGCGCATGCTGCGTATCTCTGTTCTGAAGTTGAGGATGGCGGAAGGCAGCACCTGGCATGAGCCTTTTAGCAGCCTGGTGTACAAAGGT
This sequence comes from Sylvilagus floridanus, assembly GCA_949820135.1. Lineage (NCBI taxonomy): Eukaryota > Metazoa > Chordata > Mammalia > Lagomorpha > Leporidae > Sylvilagus > Sylvilagus floridanus. The sequence continues at coordinate 15,434,584 of OX463240.1, read as the reverse complement.
CTTGACTGAGAAGAAACTAACCAGTAAAGAAACAAGCATGGATACAGAAGAGAGGACACTGAAAAAATTAGCTGAGAAGCCTAATGGACCCTTCCATTTGTGAAACACCTCTTCAGCCCTGCCCTCCATCCCCACCCTCCTCGTGTGCACCTGTGCTAGTGTGAAGCCCCTCACTGACGGGTTTGTGCTTTGCTTTTGTGTCTGAGTGCGATAAACAGACTCATACAGAGGCTTTAAAAGGGGGGACTTGGGGTGAATTGTGGCTGACAGAGGGGCTGCCTGTCAGCTCTAGCACCAAAGGCTGTCTCAGCTCACATTTCAAGGAGTGTAAGGTTCACCCAGACTCATGGGAGGTGGGGAACATGACGACTGGTCGCCTGGCTTATGATGTCAACATTTGCCTGTGTGTCACCCTTCAGTTTACTCTTTCGATAGGTCAAGGGTGCGAGTCATTCCATCTGGAAAACGCTTCGGAAAGCCACGCGCTGAGACGGATTTGTAAACCACATTCCACCTTTTGCTGTCGAGTTTCAATGACTGTGTCAGGTTTTACTCTAAATACTTTACCCGTATCATCAGATTTGCTCTTCTGAGCTTTTAAAAAAAAATGTACTGGTTGCAAACAAGCCTAATATGAATAGAAACTGGCTTTAGCCAAAAGGGGACCTGTCAGCATATAGAAGTATACCTGAAAGCTTGGGAGGCAGGTCTGCCCTCGAGACTGGTCTCATTCAGTGGGGTCTTTGACAGCATCCAGTCCATGCTCGCTCCGTCCTGCTCTGCATTCTCTTCAAGACAGCTGCCTTCATGGGAGTTTAAAAAAAAAAAAAAAAGGCTCTGCTGTTTTCCATCCAGCAAACGAGGAGGGAGGACCATCTCAGCTAGGAAGACAAGAGATTCCTCCAGAAGTTTCCACAAGTCTTCTTCTATCTCGTGACTAGCATTTGGTCACATGTCTAGCCAGAATCAGTCACAGTGGCCACAGGAATAGTGTGGCCTGAGACTTGGGATCAGACCACCCAAACCGTCTGGCTGAGAATCATGGATGGTTTCTCAAAGGACCTGGATATTGTCTGCCTGGGGCTGGGCCATAGGAGGTAGGCGGGGTCACCGTTCCATTTGTTAATGAGGACTCAGGTCCAGAGCAAAGCACCCACTTGCTCAAGGCTATGTGAGAGCAGGGGACACTTGTAGAAGCGGCTGGGTCCTAGAGTGCCCACTCTGGCAAACGTAACCTGACAGCACAGAGGGCTTTGTCCCCCACCCCCACCCCCGAATGTAGTATTTCTGACTCAAAATTAAGACTTGGAAAATTCTAATGCCCCGGGAAGGCAAGAGAAAAAGAAACAGAGCAAATAGAGAACAAATAATAAAATGGCAGACACAGCCCTAACATGTCAATAATCACCATAAGTGTAAATGGTCTACACATACATAGATTGGCAAGAGCAGGTTGAAAAACACAACCCAACTACACGTGGTCTACAAGCAATTCTCCTCTAATACAATGACGTAAGTGGGTTGAAAGGGAATGTGTGGAAAACAGTAGCTCACACAAACATTAGTGGGATAGAAGAAAAACGCCGCCACCAAGAACAGTTACTTGGGAGATAATCCAATGGTGGAAGGGCAGACCCAAAGGCAGGCACGACAATCCTACATGCACATGCACCAATCAACAGTCTCAAAAAACATGAAGCAAAAACCTGGTTGGAAAGGGACAAATCCATGATTATGGCTGGGACTTCAACCCGCCACTCTCAGCAGTTCTAAGAACAAAGACAGAAAGTCACCACCAAGGATACAGAAGTGAACACCACGTCCAACCAAGAGGACGTCACTGACATTTACAGAACATCTGCCCAGTAACCATATGCAAGGTCAAAAAAGAAACCTTGAGGGATTTGAGAGAGCTGAGATCCTACAGCGGTCACCGATCACAATGAAAGCATTAGAAATCACCCACACAGTGACAACTGGGAAATCTCCAAACACTGGGGAATTAGACAACATACTTCTAAATAATCCATGGGTCAAAGGAAATTTTGAAAAAGTACATGGAACTGAGACGTCCTGAGAGGGAAATTGAACACTAAATGCTTACATGAGAAAATATTTTAAATCAGTAAGTTGTTACCAAGAAACTAGGAAAATAAGAGCAAAATAAACCTCTAGAAAGCTTGGGTAAAAATGAAACAAATCAGCAACTTTAGGTTGTGCTACTTCTGCCCCAGGTTTCAGGTCTGAAGCTTCTTAATGGGGCTGGAGGGACTGCTTGCTTTTTCTCTGGTGACTCCATTGCCTATTAAAAAACAAACAAACAAAAATCCGCCTTTTGCTGCTTAATTCTCAGTCACTGCTACTATGCTGGGTGAACACTCCCACAGGGCTCAGGTGCTGAGCAGCACCCTAAGTCCCATACTCATTGCAGGGGCAGGCCAGTGAAAAGACAGGCACTTTGCTTTCGTGCTAAATGTGGTGCTGGCAGCATTAGTCACAGAACAGGCTCTGAGCGTGCAGAGGGGTGCTCTGCTGACCGGAGGTCCTCATCTGCTGCTAAGCCAGCTGTTGGGCTCTGAGCTGTTTTCTAATTTCACTGTACTCTAGTCACTTCCTTTGACCCGGAGTGGGACGAAGAAGAGGAAGAGTGGAGTGGGAGTGGGATGAGGAAGAGGAAGAGCACTTACAAGGGGACGTAAAATGCATAGAAAAATGAAATTGAAAGAATGAATTCTGGCACAAAATTTTTTTATATGTGGGAAATGTATGATGGGAAAAAAACTACGCACAGACATCAACTTTTGCATCAAAATAAACTATTTTAATTACATTTTCTTGCAAACTTCTTGAAGTACTCCTTGTAGTTTCAGGATGTGTGTGGAACTAGTTCTCTGGTTCTCTTGATATTTCATAACTCAGTTCCTAGAAAGGCCACAGATTAGCTTCCTATGTCAGTTTCAAGACATACGTAAAGACGCCTAGTGGCTGCGGCTACGGTGGCACCAGGACAAGTGTATCCAGTTCTTCATCTTTCAGACTATCCCAAACTTGTCTAAGTACAACAATCATTTGGTTCAGCAGGCGTGGGATGGAACCCAAAATTGTTTTTTTAACAAGTACTCTTGGGGGCTGGCACTGTGGTGTAGCGGGTTAAAGCCCTGACCTGAAGCGCTGGCATCCCATATGGGTGCCGGTTCTAGTCCTGGCTGCTCCTCTTCTGATCCAGCTCTCTGCTATGGCCTCGGATAGCAGAAGATGGCCCAAGTCCTTGGGCTCTGCACCCACGTGGGAGACATGGAAGACGCTCCTGGCTCCTGGCTTTGGATTGGTGCAGCTCCGGCCGTTGCAGCCAATTGGGGAGTGAACAGCAGATGGAAGACCTCTCTCTCACACTCTCTCTCTCTGCTTCCCTTCTCTCTCTGTGTAACTCTGACTTGCAAGTAAATAAATAAATCTTTAAAAAAAAATCTTAAAAAAGAAAAAAAAACTAAACTAATGTTATGGCAAGTCTTTTATACACTGAATATAAATGCCTAAACATTAATCCTGCAGATAGTCGTACACCTGTTCAATGAAACTGACCATTAGGGGCCCTTGCCCATGTAGGACAGGTTACCTATTCTGGAAGCTCCATGTTAGTCTCCTGAATGCTCACTCTGCAGGTCCCCAAAGGCCCCCAATCCTGACCACCGTCCCCACTGCACTGGCAGCCCCGTGAGGGCAAGGCTCAGCCCTTCTGGCAGAGCACTGGGGTGCCTCACACTCACTACCGACTCGTGCAAGGCACAAGTTTTATAAACAGTGGAAAACCAAGTGACGAGGTCTCTGGGCAAGCTCTCTGAATGCTTTTGCTATGTGCTTTCTTCTTTGATTTACTCTTCTACCTCGCCGTGGTGGGTCAGGAATAAAGTATGTTAAAAACAACCCATAAAACAAAAACAATCCAAATATATCTTTCTTGGATCAGGACCAGCAATACACAGTGATCTGCTGATGGCTCCTCTTGAACAGCTGCTTGTCCAGTGAGAAACCCGGGATCTTAACATTATCAGAGGATGTGGACGCACCAAGAAATGGGATGCAATTTCAAGCTTGGGGTAGGGGTGGGGGTTGGGGTGGGGGTGGGATTTGAACGACTGGGATTTACTTATTGATCATCTCCCATGAGCATGAATCAATGTGCCTTGGCTCTTCTGCTGGCCAGACCAACTGACCCCCAACAGAGCAGCCAAACCACAGATGTATGTATGATGATCATTTTAAGCCACCGCCAACTTAGGGGGTAGTTGGTTACATAGCCATAGCAAACCACAACCTTATTGTTTCTTCTCCAAATTTTTCAGGCCAATGCTGTGCACAGAGAACACACACTCAATAAATACTTCACTAGGTTAACCAATATTTGCTGAGCACCTACTATGTTGCAGATGGTGTTCTAAAAATAGGAGATACGATGGTGATGTAAATGGATATGATTCCTGTCCCTGTGGCTAGTTCCAACAGAGATTCTCAGCAATGCAGAATGACAGATGAATTAAGCACTGTGATGCCCATTCAGAAATGGAAGCAGAGATGGTATAGAGAGCCAAACAAAGATCAATTCATTTGTGGGTGGCAACACTGTAAATAACAAAGTGGCATTAACTGATTCTGGAAAAAGATACTTCCACATGGCAAAAAGTAAAATCAGGTCCATATACACACATGATCAGTTCCAGCCAGATTAAGATCTACGAGTCTGCAGTAGGGAAAGACTTCTCAAACAAGACCAAGACTCTCAAACCATAAAGGAGATAACTGATAAATTTCACTGCATAATAATTAAAAACTATGAAAGGTACTACTCTAAAATAAATGGTAGATTGAGAGAAAACATTTGTAACATACGTAACCCAGGAGTAACAGCCAGCATAGAGAATATCAAGTCAGTCAGAAAAGTAGAAAAATGGGAGAGACACGAAAACACAATTCACGATAGAGGAGAAACCAGTCCACGGACGTTTTAATCAGGTAATCTGTCCACCAAATAGCAAGCTAAGAGTGCTGACATCACTATTATTTACGGGTAAGTCAATCACTTTGCTTCCTAGAGTAGTCTCGGGATCTGAAAAGTCAACATCTACTCCAAATACCTTGACGGAGACGTCTTAGGAGAGGCACAGCCATTTTAACAAAAACAAATAAATCCTGATGCAGGAGTATTTATTTTTGTGGTAAACTTTGGACTTAATGATTTCCCAGGAGTATTTGGTTTTTAATGTTCACTCTGAATACCCTAAAATCCTGTTCTTCAGTCAACTCACACATGGGGCTCAGAAGCCTTTATAAAGCAAGCAAGTTTACACACACGTATTTCAGATTTACACTGATGGGGATATAGAAAAAAATCATATTTTAAAAAAGATGCATTCTTGAAGTAATTTTTAATTTAAAAGAAAATCAAAAGAAAAACTGAACAGTGCCTAAATCTTTATTTTTCATAACCTACATTTTTTTTCAAATTAGACAGTTTTACACTGAATGACACAAAAGGAAACTTAAATTACCAATAGTTTACATGTAAGCTTGATTCCAGTCTTAATGAAAAGAAGTAGAACAAAAACAAAACCCTCAAGAAAGCTTCCATATTACACTCCCATCTTGTGAACTGGCAGCTGTTACTGCTCCTTAAATCTTCGATTGTCTGCTGCTTTCTGTGTAACAGGCTATGAAGCACACAAAACCCACAACTATAACTCACTGAAGGGGATACAAAGACAGGTATGCACCATTAGTCACCTGTTGTGGTACACCAAACCAGTTTTTAAATGTAAACTGCAGACATCCTGACCAATACAGCAACGTAAGACATTCCCGCCACTGGCTAGTGGCAACCAGTGATGCAATGACAGGAGGGACTGTTTGGAAACACCATGACACCAACTCTTAAGAGAACAACTACTCTACTTGAAATTCACGTCTGGTGAAATGGGACCAGGTTCTTATTCCTATATTTCCAAATGGTAAGTAACATCACACAATTTTACAAGTTAAAATGTCATTTGTGATTGCTGTATCTCTGATTCTATAACTTGAGGTACTGCTGGGGGCGGGGAAAGGAATGAGTTAAATTTTAAAAATGTATGAAAGCCACATATCATTAGCTGTATGTGAAATTAGCAACAGTTTCTATGTGCCGTCACAGCTTCCTATTGTGAAAACTCCCCCATTTTTTTTTTTTTTTCTGAGTGGAACATCTCCAAAGCAATATCAGACAGGCTTTTTGTTCGACATTAAATAGCTATTTGGCATGTCACCTTTGCTTAATTAAAAAAGAGTGCTATAAAAATCACATCTGAGCAAGGTTTCAGCTCTAGATGCAACAGACTGTCGCTGGCTAAGCGGTAATTACAGTGTACTGACCTCGTCCGGATGGCAGCAGAACCCACCAGCATAGCCCCTTCTCTGTGATGTTGCTACTCCACGTGCCCACTGCTCTCCTGCACGCTGCTCTTTGAGCTCTAGCCTTTTAGCTTGCAAACAACCAACCACAGTTGGCTCTAATCACACACACATCGTGCTGCAAAGCTCACACGTTGGGGAAAGGACTTACTGTTACAGACTCACTGATGTTTGGGGACAGGGATGGCTGAGAACACCCTGGCACCTCTTTTCAAAGAAGTGACACAAAGGGCCCCAGATCTCAGTGCTTGCCCTTTGAGTATTTACAGCATCTGTTGGTTTGGTTTGAAGAGGTCAATTATTTCTGAGTTTTCGGTCCAGCGATCTGACAGCTACCAAGAAATTAATTCTCCCATTCCTTTATCAGGCATTTGAAACTTATTAGCACTGTGTGTATTTCTAGGTCTTTGAATAATGACTACTGCCCTGAAGGAAACCGTGAGAGACACCAGGCAGGTTTTCTCTGGTAGGGTAAATCACACTTAGCAAAATATGATTCAAATTAGTAATTCATTTTTCACTTTGACTTAAAAGATCCTACCAGTTTCTGCTTTCTACATTGTACTTCAGAACTCTTTCACATTAGATATGACTAGTATGCATTTCCATACTTTGCAAGAGAGTATGAAAACATCTCACGGCTTTTAATAAGACTTTCCATTTCCCTTTTGCAGCAAAGAGGCAAAATCAGTTCAACACACCAGTATGAGAGGGGGGGAAAAAAACCTCAACAAATTAAAATAATATTCAAACCACAACATTTAGTTTATCTACATCCAGCTCAACATCAACATTTATAATATATCAATAATTTTTATCAGATTTTCTCTGTAGGGTACCTTTTTTAATATGTTCTGATTATTTACAACTGTACAAGCAAAGCACACTCCCAAGTGCACATATTTAATACAGTATCAACTATTTGCATTTACAGGATTTTTCAACAATCTGAAAAAAGATCAACTGTTTAAGATCCTTAAGGTATATTACAAAAACTACTGCTAGTTCTTGTACTACGGTATGCTTACTCAGTAAAACTAGCGACAAGAGATCCACACGGTAACTGAGTAACTCTGATCCACTCACGCCAACCCAGGGGCCGGTCTCCATGAACTCTAAGCTGTCTTATACAAAAGTTAAGGCAAAGTCATTTTCAAGTTTAAATAAAATTCAAGTCTTTAAATATTGGATGGAAATAATTTTTTAAAAAAAAAAAAAAACCTCAGTCTTGTTAAATAACATTTTGTGGAATAAACTGTATGGTTACATGTAGCAGGAAATATTTTAATGTCTGCTGCTTAGAATACTTAAAGAAAAATTTTAGGCATTTTAAAACAAAATAATTTATATTTAAATTTATTATAAACTTGCTAACTTTAGTGCATCCTTGTTCTTCAGAAGTACAACACTTCTAGAAGGGAATCAATGAGACCCTCATCTTGGAGGTAAAAAGAGCAACAATTTTTGTCCTCCACCAGCCAAAGAGGGGAAAAAAACCACAAACACCATTCTCTCACCATTTTACACAACTTTAAATCCATGTGCTGATGCAGAGGTTCAGGAAGACGTCCACATGGAGCTAAGATGAGGACTCTTTTCAGAGAGAGTGCCTGGGGGCGGGGGAACGTGGACAGAAATGTGCATGGAGCAGGTGCACCAGGCCAAGAGCCAGAGCAGCCAGCTCACAGGGATCATAAACCACTTCATGGTACAACGTCCTGGCAACGTGTCAGTGGCCAACAAAGTATATTCGCAGTTAGGTTCTATTCACAATGTGCTTTGAATTGATTTTAGGTAATAGCCACTTGCAATTAGGGGGAGAAGCTGGCTACTTGCTGGCAGGACATCAAAACTCAAAGCTTTCAGGTTTCTCTAGGGTACGCTCTGCAGATTCTTTCTGCCCACTGGATCCAAAAAGACCTATATGTACATTTCTATGTATTTTTAAATGCTAGAATCACTTGTTAACAGTTTAGATGAAAGCACAGCTCCCATGCCAGTGTGTTGGCAACCTGACACTGCCAACCCCTTTCCACCTCGAGGCCAAGGCCGCCCTTGCCAGCCCTCATCCATCTGCTGGGGCATTTGAGATACGCACTTGCAGATCAATATTATTTAAAAAAAATGAAGTAGCATAGTTCCCTTAATTTAGAAAAACTCACTATATATAGCTTGCATTCAGAGCCACATGGAGGCTTAATAAAAAACATCAATCTGTTGGGATAAATGCATTTTCTATCCTGAAAAAATCAGACTTATGCATCACCTCCAGTTAAGCACCAACCTAAAATAAGGTTTATATTAATTAAATCCTGAAAAACAGATTTTTTTTTCCAAGAAGGGGAGAATCCGACTCACAGAAGAAAAAATAACTTGCAGGCATTCCATGGGCCTCACAGACACTGCAAGCGCCTAACCAGCGACTCGCTCTCGTACTGAGTGGGAAGAGTGTTTTGTTTGTGGTTAATACAGCTCTTTGCAACCCCTCCCAGACATACGGTTTTCACTGAGGAGACTTGGGGGGAGTGTTCTGTTCTCTGTGAAGACGCTTCCCAACAGCTGGGGGCGAGGGCCGGCGCCCAGGCTGCCGCCTCTGGTCTTTGGGGGCTCCAGGAGTGGACTTGAGGGCAGGGGGCTCCCTGTATCTCTCCACGGGCTCAGCGAGCTTCTTTTCTTCCTTCCCACAACCGCCAGGGTTTGGCTTTTGTTCTTTTGGGGGTTGCAATGGGGAAGAAGGTGGCTCTTTACTCGTTCTCTGACAAATCTCCGCGTAACTGGGCTTTCGCAATTCCTGGAAGTAGACAAACATGGCATTACATGTAAAAAATGGTTTCTCCAGGGAGGACATGGGGAACAAAGCTTACTTAAGACAGAAACAAAGTTTTCAGCTGTAACTAAACTGCCATCTTCCCAAGTGCTTCTACTTTGAAAAAGTTCATAAAATTCATTGATGTGTAGCTTCTATGCTATACAACTTTCCCTCCGAGAGACTTGAGAAACACCTTTTAAAAATGGATAAAATTAGAAAATGGAAGTCTAAGGAAAAAAATTAAACTTCTAGAAAAAGACAAAAACATTGCTTTTTCTTGCTCTGTTTTCTTCAGAACACAAGCAGGCAACAAGCCACCACACAGTAGCCCACCACTGACAGAGAAACTTCAAAAGCAGTCTTCGGAGGGGTGGGTGGGTCCCTGCACCCAAAATGGAAGGCTTGGGTTCAAGTCCCTGTTGCCTTGGATTCTACCTTCCTGATAATGCACACGCTTGGCAACAGCAGGTGATAGCTCAAGTAGTTGGGCCCCTGCCACCCATATGGGAGAAGAGACTGAGTTCCAGGCATTTGGGGAGTGAACCAGTGGATAGAAGATCTGTCTTTTCCTGTCTATGACTTTCAAATAAATACAACAAAGAATTAAAACTTCTTAAAAGAGGATTGTGACAAAGCTAAAAACTTTTTAAAAAAGTGCAACAGGTTTTCAAATAAGGGGAAGCATGAAGGTTAAATAAGAGGAAAAAAAATAAAAATATTTCAGCAACTAAACCCACTTGTTAATTTTAACCTATTGAATTTTTTTTTTCACTCAAACTGACAATAACGGCTGCATTCCCAAATCTAACATGAAAGCTCACCCAAGATCAAACTGAGGATGACATAAATTAGACTCGAGAGGCTGGATTCAGCAGAGAGAAGCTACGAGAAAGAAAGCCACAGGGATCTAGATATGCCAGACCCACAGGGTTAGAGTTTAATGTGGGCCCCCCTGTCTTATTCCTATTTTGCTTAGTTCTTTTTATTTATTTGAAAGGCAGAAAGAGAGAGAGTAGGAGGAGGAGGAAGAAGGAACAGAAGAAGAAGGGAGGGAGGGAAAGAGAGACAGAGAGACAGAGAATCTTCCACCTGCTGGTTCATGTCCCAAATGGCTACAATAGCAGGGGTTGGGCCAGGCTGAAGCCAGGAACCACGAACCCCATCTGGGTCTCCCACATGGGTAGCAGGAACTCAAGTACTTAAACCATCATTTGCTGTTTCTCGGGTACATTAGCAGGGCGTTAGATTGGAAGCAGAGAAGCTGAGATTCAAACTAGCACCCCAAAATGTGGGTGTGGATGTCCCAAGTACCACAGCACCTGCTCCTGTTTTGCTTAATTCTTCAGCACATGAGATACACACTTAGAATAAGTGCTAAATTGGTCATAAATTCTATGGAAGAACAGGGGCTATGATTTCAAGTAACAGTTACTAAAGTAACAGTTATCAACCAATGCTGAAATAAAAGGATGCTATGGTAGCGATAATGAGAAAGAACCAGAGTAGTTATGGAATATTACCAGCAAATATTCTGGATATTTTGCTCAAGAAACAACACAGACACAAATAAAAATCCATCAAATGAAAGATGATTAAAAATTCAGCTCAGGCAGAAAGAGAGCACTGTGTGTTTCTACCACACCCAAAGCTTTGTGAGTGCTATGAGAGGCAGGGGCTAGGTACTTACTGTGGCGGCTCCATTAACTTGCACCGATTTACACGCAGTTGTAGTAACAACAGAAGGGAGTCTGTCCACACTGTGGGTTTCCCTCTGCTTTTCTACCACCTTGGGATCCCTGTAAAAATGCCACCAGATATGGGAATTTCACACAACAATACAGGGCACTCAACTTCGTAAACACCAATTGTTGGTAGAACATTAATACTCACTCGGGTAAATGGACTGGGGAGGGGGATCGTTCATACGTTGCTGATACAGCACAAGAAGCCGGCAATGAGGGCTCTCTGGGGACCACTACAGGAATAGTGTTCGTACTTGCATCTGCATTGAGGCTCTGAAAATCACCAGAGTAGGTTAAGCTCACAATCAAGAAGCATTTGTCAGACCTCTGTCAAAGGAAGTACGAGTCTAACTAATGCAAGTATGGAGATCTCCAAAACCTCCACGGCACTGCTTTCTGTCTTCCTGCTGGGACAGTAGATGGGGGAATGTGTGGTGGGTCACTGTGGGAAATGACACAGGGGTGACTCTGATCTACAGCCATGGTTGAGGATGGCGGCCTGAGGGATGTAAGCAGGACCACTCCACAAGACCTTCCTGGGTACTTGTTAGCAGTGTTCAAAGGGGGAAGAATCCACTCTGTTGTCGGTAGGTCTGAGTAACAACAATAGAAATGCAATTCAAGTTTCTGGATGACTGTACAAACCTCATGTATAGATTTTACCTCTGACTCCACAGTCAGCAAGGGAACGAGATGAGACGGCTGGGCCTGGGGTTCAACACTCAGTTTGTGACTCCAAATCTGTGTGACCTCTGCAAATCACTTAATCTCTCTAAACCTCTTATGAATATTTAAAAAATAATGTGGATAAGAAGCTCTATAAAGTGCTTAACACAAAAACCAGTGCTCAGTGAGTGTTAGCAGTTTTAGACTTACAATATATTATCTTACCCTTTCTTTTGATGATCCTATTATCAAGCTAGATAGCCTGTTTTCAAACAAGTCCTCTGTCTTCAAATTGCCTGCAGCTCCAGGTAATGGGGGGAAGTTGGACAGACCCAGTTCAAAATTTGGTGATGGAGGCTTTGGTGGTGTTGGAGACTGAGTTTGGCTGCTCTGCAATAGAACAACACTCTGTAAAGTCACACAAGTGTGAAAACAGTGCAAGAGTAAAGCAAAGAAACTTCCGATTTCCACATTTGTCTGATAAATCTATAAACAAACAATGCGCAGGTAATTCAACCATACATTTGAAATGCTTCATCACACAATCATTAGGCAACTTCAACCACCTAGAGCAGACCCATTAAACTGAAATTCTAAGACTACAGCTGGCCAAGAGACAGATCAGAAAGGACATTAAAAAGGTTAGTACACTGCACACAGTGCCCTTCTTCAGGAGTGTCAGGAACCTCTGAAGTCCAGTGCAGGGAATCAGTTGACAGAAACCAGGGAAAGGCACAGGCGTGTACACAGAAAACAGAATGAGCTAAAAACAAGGGCGACCTTATAAAATAGCTCCATTAGACAGAAATCAGAACAGCCTGAATGTAGAATGTATCCCTATTTGTCTCCAAACAAATGTTGTGTTATTATACCACAGTGTGTGTATCTTAAGAGAAAAGCAATGACACACTCTCAACTCTACAAGCTGTGTGTGAAATTCTACAGAGATGTCGATTAAAAAAACAGGTGAACATTAACAAAAGGCAGAGATGGGAGGAGTCTTTGGGTATCTGAAAACTGACTTACTAACTGAAACACAGTATTTGACAACAGACCCTTCCTAGATTCTTTCAGAAGATAAACTGCATAGTAACAGCCAACAGTAATTTGTAAGTTCAAGATCTCAGGAGAAAGGCAGTGATATATTTATTCTGAATAACTATCAACTTGCTTTACCAGGCTAGAACATACTGGTAAGTACCAAGTTCCTTGGTCAAAAGATACTAGGCTGAGAATGGGAAAATGAGCTGACATTTATGTGAATGAAAGTCCTTCTTTAGTTGGCGTGCTGAACTAACACGCCTGGGAAGCAAAGATGTGATGAAGCTACCCAGCTTCAAGCTGCCAATATTTCCAGAAATTTACACCAACAGGAAGATCATTCCCCGTACCACTGGGATCTACTGAAAACATGCCTGCAGTAGATTATGGGGAAATAGGCAAGGGTGGCAGCAGGTTAAAGGATGAAAATGGATCCATGCTGACAAAAATTCCACTGTCTGTTTTGGGCACCCTTGCCTATTTCTTGCCTTTACTGTGGTAGAAATGCCCAATTTTAACTTAACTTTACTAGTCATGTGTCCTCACAGCTAAGTTTATGCTTCTTATTGACCATCTGGCTGTTGTATGATCCCCATAATCTACTATAATGAACATAATGCTCAAAATACTCTAACAAAGCTTTAGGTTACAAACAGACACTATGTTCTCAAAACAATTTTTAGAGATTTTTGAAAAACATGTGCATGCGAGCTGGCATCATGGCGTAATGGGTATAGCTACCACCTGCAGAGCCAGCATCCCATATGAGTGCCAGTTCAAGTCTCAGCTGCTCCATTTCTGATCTAGCTCCCTGCTAATGGACCTGGGAAAGCAGGGGAAGATGGCTTAAGTCCATAAAGAAGGCCAAGAAGTTGTTCCTGGTACCTTGCTTCAGACTGGCTCTGCTCTGGCCATTGTGGCCATTTGGGGAGTGAACCAGTGGACGGAAGATTTCTCTCTGTCTCTCCCTCTAATTCTTTCAAATAAAACAAATCATTTTTTAAAATGTGCATGTTTCTGAGATGAATGCAACTTTTCCAAAGATAAGCATTTTTAGATAGCTTGGAAAAATGTACTTGATTTTTAGGAGCAAAAGAAGCAGGCAACAACTACCCAGGTGTTGGAGTTTGCAGAACCCAAATGGGGCTTGACTCTGAGGGCAGCATTTAGATTTTTTCAGGATTTGAATGCCTTGGAGTGAGGCATGACTGCTGCTCCTGGTCCTAAGGCATTGATCAGGCCCAAATGCTTACATCTTGGTTATTGTATATAAACTCCTGAACTTATTAGAGTATATAAGCACAATAAATGGTATAGTCTCTATGATAAAGAGAACTTCTGAGCCATATTTCTCAATTTCTAAGTGGTTCAGCACATGAATCAAACAAAATATAACATCAACAACAACAAAAACCTAAAACAGACGTCAATGGAACACTTCAGGGCAGGCCTAACAGTGCCAGCAGGTTTCAAAACAGATATTCAGATGCCAGCCTTGTTATTCTAAACTGTTACAAGAATTCACAAATGCAAATGGGAATTGACTAATATGAACTGCCTTACCAAAGAATTAAAATCCTGCCACAATGTTCTCCTACTTCGTGGATTTGCAAAGTCCCATACCAACATCCATTATAGTTATACACAAATATTTTCTACAGGAGAAACTGTTCAATCAACCCAAGTAAAAATCGCCATGTCTCATGTGCACCTATCACCCACTAATTTATTACTTATTTTTGGTATTGTCCTTTCTGTAAGTTATAGCAAAAGGCAACAATGTTTGGTTCATAGCAGATTTGTGTTAAAACACTTCAAATGGGGGTTGGTGTTGCGACACAGCAGGTCAAGCTGCTGCCTGTGACACCAGCAACCCACGTGGGTGCCTGGGGCTGGCTCAAGCCCTTGCTGCTCTGCTTCTAATCCAACCCCCTGCTAATGGCCTGGCAGAAGCAGTGGAAGATGGTTCAAGTGTTTGTTTGGGCCATGCCACCTATGTGGAGACCAGGAGGAAGTTCCTGGCTCCTGGCTTTGGTCTGGCTCAGACCTGGCCATTGCAGTCATTTGAGGAGTAAACTAGCAGATGGAAGATCTAACTCTGTTAGCTCTGCTTTTCAAATAAATAAATAAATTTTTTCAATGCTTCCAATGAAAAGCACTGCCAAGCAAATTTCTACACAGGAGAAGCTTATTCCACTGGTCAACACTACTAGTATTGCCTCACCTGTAGTTTTGCTTTCCAGCATGTTCAGTTCCCTCCTCCGCCCTCCATTAATCACAGTTCCAAGATTTTAAGTGGGGAATTTAAGATACAGTGCCAATTTGAAACTATGTGCAGTTCTGAGTAGCATGCATATTTCTTGCTCTGATTCACTGCATCCTGTGCAGTGTATCCAGGCTGGATGCTATCACACTGATTAGTCACTTAGTAGCAATCCCAGTTTTCAGGTGAACTGTAGTGGAATCATAGTGATTTTGTTCACATAGCCCATATTTTACTTAATAGTGGTCTCAAAGTGCAAACTGATGACACTGGCCATTCAGATCTGCCAAAGAGCAGCCACAAATTGGCCTTCAGTGAAAAGATGAAAGTTCTTGAGTTTCTAAGAAAAACAAAATCAATGCTGAAGTTGCTAATACTGAAAGTAAGAATGAATCTTCTTTTGGTGAAATTATGAAGAAGGAAAATGAAACTTGCGCTATTTTTTGCTGTTGGACTTCAAACACTGAGGCAGGAGACAGGTAAAGGTTAACTGGGGAAACTGAAAAGCAAATTCCAAAACTCTTTCATGGTCTGTTTCTCTCCTGTCTTCCTCCCTTATCTGCAACCTTGAGGCAGGAGACAAAAAAAATTCCCCTCCACTTAGAAGCTGTATACATATAAGATAATGGCCAGATGGCCTACATACCAGGTGACTTCAAAACCACAGTAAAGGCCCCTTGGCCAAGACCAATTCCCAAGAAATCACAGCCCTCATTGTCCTCAGGGCCTCAAGTCTCAGTCTCACACTGAGTTTCTATTCTTGGGCCACTTCTACTCTCTTAAAAAAGCGTACTTTCGGGGCCGGTACTCGGTGTAGCGGGTAGGGCCGCTGCCTGCAATGCTGGCATCCCATATAGGCGCTGGTTTGGGTCATGGCTGCTCCTCTTCCGATCCAGCTCTCTGCTATGGCCTGGGATAGCAATGGAGGATGGCCCAGGTCTTTGGGCCCCTGCACCTGCGTGGGAGACCCGGAAGAAGCTCCTGGCTTTGGATCAGTACAGCTCCGGCCATTGCGGCCCACTGGAGAGTGAACCAGGGGATGGAAGACCTCTCTCTCTCTCTCCCTCTTTTTAAAGTGCACTTTCTTTTCCTGTAGTAAACTTCTGCTGTTATACTATCTGTGTGAGCTTCATTTGAAGCTGAGGCATTGTTTGAGGCTCAAAAGAACCTATACCTTGTCCTAGCCTTCCTGCTCCCTACTCCCACAACAACAGCGAACACTGTAAATGCTTAGTGAAGGTGGGAAAGGCACTGAATTGCAAGATTGCTCTTCTCTGCTGTCTTGGGTTTTCTCCGAGGCTTTGGCACATAACCCCAGAAACCAGGGGGCACTGAGTACTACATTCTAAATTCCACAACAGGGTTACCCCACAGAAGAACTGTCTGGACACCAGCACAGAGATGGAACTAGTGCAAGAATATGTTCCTGGCTGCACCTATTCCACAGGACACGTTTATGCACTGCGGAAAAACTACTCAGGAAACTAGGCACTGCACCATGTCCTCCTCTTTAGGCTGTCAAAAATCAGTTACCACTTAATGGGTATCATGCTAAGAGAAAAAAATCATTTGAAATGCTTCTTCTCCTGTCTTAACCTTCATTTACTCCATTAAATCTCATGTTTGTTTAATAGGAAATGCATTTAAATGTCATAAAAGTAACATATGCTGTAATTACTCACCGTAAACTTCTCCTCCCTTTTCTTCCTATAGCCAAAGGAATTTTTCCTAGAGGAGCAGAAAGCAAAAAGACTTATTTTTTTTCCTGCCTGGACAATTGTTCATTGAGCATTATGCTTATGCTCACATATTTAAAGCATGCATCAATTTAGTCTTTGTTACTCTGTAATTGTTCAAAGATGACCTGATTCTCAAATCTGAACCTTGGGACCAGAGTTGTGGCGCAGTGGGTAAAACTGCTGCTTTTGACACTGGAATCCCATATGGATGCTGGTTCATGTCCTGGCTGCTCCACTTCCAATCCAGCTTTCTGTTAACGTGCCTGGGAAAGCAGTGGAAGATGGACCAAGTGCTTATGTCCCTGGACCCACATGGGACTCAGAAGAAGCTCCTGGCTCCTGGCTCTGGTCTGGCCCAGCCCTGGACGTTGCAGCCATTTGGTGATGAACCAGAGGATAGAAGAGATCTCTCTTCTCTCTCTGCCTCTCCCTCTCTCTCTGTACTTCTGCCTTTCAAATAAATAAATAAATAAATCTTTAAGAAAGAGAAGTATAATTAAAACATAAAAACTTTATGGAAAAGTTTTAAATCTTAGGTTCCTATAGGTAAATAAAAAAAAAACAAAAACAAAAACAAAAACAAAAACTTCTGGGGCCAGTGCTGTGGCGTAGCAGGTAAAGCTGTAGTGTTGGCATCCAATAGGGGTGCCAGTTTGAGTCTCAGCGGCTTCACTTCCAATCCAGCTCTCTGCTATGGCCTGGGAAAGCTGTAGAAGATGGTCCATATCCTTGGGCCTCTGTATCCCTGTGGGAGACCCAAAAGAAGCTCCTGGTTTCTGGCTTTGGATCAGTGCAGCTCAGACTATTGCGGCCATTTGAGGAGTGAACCAGCAGATGGTTCTCTCTCTCTCTATAACTCTTTCAAATAAATAAATAAATCTTTAAATAAAAAAAAATTACTATAAGAATTAACTTAGGGGCTACTCAACATTATTTAAAGATATAAATATTCATTCAATTGGAATAAAAAGGTATATAAAATCTGATAATAAACAGGAAACTTGTTAAAAATGGTAGTGAAAGGTTATCAAATGCAAATTTGCTTGATATTAAAACTTAAAAGACCCCAAATAACCCATCCCTCACTCCTTCACCCCTTAGTTTTTATATACTACTGCTTTCAATGGCTTATCTTCTACCATAAAAATCACATAATGATCTCTAAATTCCAAGAACTGTCTCTCTTATCCTACTTGCTGGCTTTCTGAACAGTGCTCTAGATTCTTGTCACTCTAAATTAGACCTCCTGTAGGTAGCAAGGTTATATTTTACATGGCAGCTTATAACTGTATAAATAAACATTAAGTGGTGACTTCCCATTGGGTCTTTAGGATCCTAAGATGGCTAAGACACATAGACCTGGACTAGTCACATATTACTTTCAATTTATAATTTTATATTTATTTATCCATTATTGTAACTGAACCCAGAGACTTCCCAAGGGCCTTTTATAAAGGGGCTTCAAAAAAGTTTATGGAGGGGCCGGTGCTGTGGCACAGCAGGTAAAGCCACTGCCTGCAATGCCAGCATCCCATAAGAGCTCTGGTTCGAGTCCCAGCTGCTCCATTTCCAGTCCCGTCTGCTCCATTTCTGATGCAGCTCCCTGCTAATGTGCCTGGGAAAGCAGTGGAAGATGACCCAAGTGCTATGTTCCTGCACAAATGTGGGAGACCCAGAGGAAGCTCTTGGCTCCTGGCTTCAGTCTGGCCCAACCCAGGACATTGAAGCCATTTGGGGGTAAACCAATGGATAGAAGAGATCTCTCTCTACCTTTCAAATAAATAAATAAATAAATAAATCTTTAAGAAACAGAAGTATAATTAAAACACAAACAGCTCTGCCGTTGCGGCCATTTGGGGAGTGAACCAGCGGATGGAGGATTTCTCTCTGCCTCTACCTCTGCTTCTCTGTAACTCTGCCTTTCAAACAAATAAATAAATCTTTAAAAAAGAAAAGTTTAGGCCAGAGCCATGGCTCACTTGGCTAATCCTCCGCCTGCAGTGCCGGCACCCCGGGTTCTAGTCCTGGTTGGGGCGCCAGGTACTAGTCCTGGTTGCTCCTCTTCTAGTCCAGCTCTCTGCTGTGGCCCGGGAGGGCAGCAGAGGATGGCCCAAGTGCTTGGGCCCCTGCACCTGCGTGGGAGACTGGGAGGAAGTACCCGGCTCCTGGCTTCGGATCTATGCATCGCTGGCCGTGGCGGCCATTAGGGGAGTGAACCAACGGAAGGAAGACCTTTCTCTCTGTCTCTCTCTCTCACTGTGTATAACTCTACCTGTCAAATTAAAAAAAAAGGTTATGGAGAAATGGAATTACAAGAAAAGTTTAGGGGCTGACGTTGTGGCACAGTGGATTAAGCCACCACTCGCTGTGTCTGCATCTCATATTGGAGGCTAGCTCACATCCTGCCTGATTGCTTCTGATCCACTTCCTGTTAATACGCCAGAGAAAGTAGTGGAAAGTGGCCCAAGTAATTGGGCCTCTGCTACTCATGTGGGAGACCTGGATGGAGCTCTAGACTCTTGGCTTTTGAGGCCATTTGGGGAGTGAACCAGAGCATGGAAGATATCCTTTCTCTCTCTCTCTCTCTCTCTCCCTGCTTCTCCTTATCCCTGTCTCCCTACCTTTCAAATAAACAAGATTGGTTTATTCTGCTATCAAAAAAAAAAAAAAAAAAAAAAAAAGAACGAGAGAGAGAGAGAAAAGTGAAATCAATGCATATAAGGAGTTTCAAGAAATTCATCACAATGTGCATTACGAAGAAAATGACAGAACTAAACTTTTTTTTTCAAAATACATTTAATTCCATTTTCCATGAATTTTTGGAAATACCCTCATAATATATAAGCTGCAAAGAAGATTAGATATAATATTCACAACAGCTTTTACAGAAAACAAAAAAGTAGTCTTGTCTAAGATGACAAAGCTAACAAGTAGAATGAGCTTAGATCCCTCAGTCAACATGGGATGCTCTCTGAGCCCTTCTGGTAGCCCCTCAAGCAGAAGCCAGACACAAGCTGTTGGGATTTTGGAACAGTCAGGCCACCTCCTGCAGAAAATCTGCTCTCTCCTTATGTAGCAAAGCATTTTGGAAATAGCTCCTGGCTGTCGACTACTAGGCCCTGGTGAGACTAAATGCTTGACTATGGCACATCAAATGACAAAGTGCCCTGGGCTGGCTATCACAGATGGGGCACTAACCCATCAAAAGCTGGGCACAAATGCTAACCATTAACTGTCTTACAATGCTGGTGCTTGGCCATTCAGTGACCAGTTTTCCTTCACCTTAACCCATACTTAGGGCATTCGTGGGGTCTGTGTTGAGAGACAGTGACGGGCCGGCATTACAGATATTCATGCACACTGTATAGAATGGCCTCAGGACCATTCCCCGGAAGGCCAGGAAACTTTCCCAGTGGGCAGAACTCTGGGTGCACTGTGTCTGGACTCGGGAATGTAGAAAGAATAGATTTGTACTAGCTCAAGAACAAGGAGCTTGTATCTGGCTGGACGAGAGATTTCTAGGAGTTGGAATTCAAAGCTTGACAACAAGCAGATCTGGGAGAATGAGTGTGGGATGGACAGTATGAGCATGTGTGTAGTGAGTACTGTCCAGAGAAAAGGAAGAAATCGTGCAGAAGCTCAACCCAGGGCAACCCTTCACCATGGATACCTGACCACAGTGGTTCTAGTCCCTGGGGAGTGCAGAAGTTTCGCTTTGCTAGAATAGACCTGTGTCCTGGATACAGATATGACCACCATGGGGTTTTGGCAGCATCACTCTCGGCAGACCTAATCAAAGACTTTCCTCACCCTCATGGTGCTCCATGTGTTCGACCTAGAAACCTGCTGGCTATCAGACTCCATCAATGAGAATCCAGGAAGGCCAAGTGAAGACTCAGCTACAGTTCTGGGAGGAAGGGGGAGGGTGTGATTCAACATAGCACCACAGCCAGAGGCATGGTTCTGGCACCGTAAGGAGAAATCTCTGTTATACTGCAGAGTTAGTACTTCTGACCTTTCAACTCAGAATGCTGCTGGTTTGAGTATCTTATTTCCAAAGAGAAATGCTTCTGTAAGGTGAGGAGCTAACAGTGGTTCCATTGAGACAGAAACAGAAACAGCCACCTGGAATATGAGTTCATCATACTGAATCCAGCCAGGGTGAAAAGCCCTGCAGTTGGCTGGTGCCGTGGCTTACTTGGCTAATCCTCCACCTGCGGCACCAGCACCCTGGGTTCTAGTCTCCATTGGGGCGCCAGATTCTGTCCCGGTTGCTCCTCTTCCAGTCCAGCTCTCTGCTGTGGCCTGGGAGTGCAGTGGAGGATGGCCCAAGTGCTTGGGCCCTGCACCCATGTGGAAGACCAGGAGGAAGCACCTGACTCTTGGCTTTGGATCGGCGCAGTGTGCCGGCCGTGGCGGCCATTTGGGGGGTGAATCAACGGAAAGGAAGACCTTTCTCTCTGTCTCTCTCTCACTGTCTAACTCTGCCTGTCAATAAATGAATAAATAGAGCCCTGCAGTTGACTATTGTACAGGGTGGGGAAGAAAAGCATGCCTGGACCCTGGGTGTCCTGCAGAGTGCCTCTTACCCACCCCTACCTGCAATGGGGAAACAAGGTGCGACATGACCAGTGTGCATCAGTTCCTTCAAGAAGGAAGATCTAGATTGCCCTTCTCATTTAAGAGCCCTGAGCACCCAATGCTTCATCTGAAGACAGAGGAAACATAAGACAAAGTAGAAGAAGAAAGTTACAAATATTAACTGTGGCTTCGTGAACAATTACAGAAACAAAGACTGGAAGCTATGCATGCTTTCTCAGGCTTGCCGTGTATATTCATCAGTATATGTTAACTAAACTCTTCACTGTTTATTGTTTGTGGCTACAATTAGGGATTATTTAAGGGACAGCATGACTTACTTGTTGTAGACAAAGTGAGACTCTATATTTACGTAAAATCAACATCTGCTAGGCACAAGCATAAACGTGTAATTGCTACCATTTGTATACTGATGAAGGATATACAAGGTGATTGGATAATCCAAGTGGCATACTTTATTGGTTAACAAGTTACTGTCTCTCAGCTTCAAACCCACTTTTTATTAATATGTTGTGATAATGTGGCTGAGATTCTGCAAACCTCATTTTCCTCACTGCCAGCTGGAAAATAAGCAAGGTGAGGAGCCCACTCGACAGAGCTTGGAGGGCATCCTTTGTCAGAGGCCAGCGACAACCACCAAGGTGAGACTGTAGGCACAAACAATGGAGTCTGGGAGCTGATGAGCTCCAAAATTCTCTGCAAATAATGACTGTGACCTCAAATAGTTCCACTTCATCTACACTTCTCATGGAACAATTTCATACTACAAAAAAGATGAAATAATCTAAATCTTTGCTCTAATGTAACCGCAAACAGCAACTGCATAAACTCCTTGATGTTTATAGCCTTCAGTTTGGCTTTCTGTGATGTATCTGAAAATATTATAAAACAAATCTAAATTTAAAAATTTAAAAACATTAATATTTTATGACAGAAATATAGTTTACATTTAGCAAACCTTATGTAGACAACTCACCTTCCTCTCCCTAAACCAGGAGAGGATTCAAGACTACCTGGCTCCACGCGCCCAGTTCCAATCTCTCTCTTGGCATAAGCTGAGGGGTTTTGTATTCGTGTTCTAGTTTGCCCTGTTTGCCTTGTCTGTGGGCTCCGGACACCATTAATTAATCGATCTGCAGTGAAGTTAAATATTGAAGGACTTTCTAATAGCCCAGGGCCTCTGTCTGCACTAGGAATCGCATGGCGCAGATGAGACTTAGTAGGATTCCTGAAAATAAAATGTATGTGCTCAGTTATGAATCAATCAAGGCATTACATAGTAAGCATGCTAGTGCGATATCTATGCTAAAATCTGCTTCCTCTCCTATAAGATTTGTTATTTAGAATAGCTAACACTCAAAGGCCCTCCTTTGCTGTTTGTAAGTCCAAGTCCAACCTAAAAATAAGGCATATACAGGGCAAGCTGCCCAAAAGTCTTCTCTGCAGAGAGTCTATCCTTTATGTAGGAAACTGTAGCACTAATTTGATTGTTTCATTTTTACAGAATGTTGTCATTGGCTTTGAACAGTTTTTACCTCTCGTGAAACATTACTAGTGGTCAAATATCTCTCTTATTACAGATGCTGAAAAACAATGAACATGAAGCACACAGACTTTTGAACCACTGACAGAACTTGCCTGCTTCTGGGAGGATACTGTCTGAGTGAAGTCAGAGGAGAGGCTGCAGGTTTGAAGGTTGGAGACGTAAACCCGTTTATAAATCCAGTACTTGGAAATGGAGTTACCTACATTCAATAACAAACAAACAAGTAAACAATCCATAAAACAGATTCCAATTTGGTTAATATTATCATATCTTGTGGTAACCTAGGTAATTTCTTAGTCTCGTCAGGGATGTTATAGTCTACGTTACACCTAAAAATAACTATAGATTGGAAGAGCATTTTATAAGATTATTAGTAATGGCTAAGATTTATTGAACACTCATAACAACCAGGCCAGTTCTTTTTTTTTTTTTTTTTTTCTGGACAGGCAGAGTGGACAGTGAGAGTGACAGAGAGAAAGGTCTTCCTTTGCCGTTGGTTCACCCTCCAATGGCCGCCACGCTGCGGCCTGTGCACCGCGCTGATTTGAAGCCAGGAGCCAGGTGCTTATTCTGGTCTCCCATGGGGTGCAGGGCCCAAGCACTTGGGCCATCCTCCACTGCACTCCCAGGCCACAGCAGAGAGCTGGCCTGGAAGAGGGGCAACCGGGACAGAATCTGGTGCCCCAACCAGGACTAGAACCCGGTGTGCCGTCGCCGCAAGGTGGAGGATTAGCCTGTTGAGCCATGGCGCCGGCCTAACCAGGCCAGTTCTAAGAACTTTTCTGCATCATCCAAGGAGCAAGATAATTTCTACATGTAGAAATTGACATTAAGAGAAGATAGAACTCTGCATAAGATCACATGGGATCCATGAAGACATGGACCTTGAGGCAAGTACTGTCTGTAATGTTTAAACTAACTGTTAGTAAGAACACTATCTGCATTACCAGTAATAACTCATTCTTTGGGGTCGGCATTGTGGCATAAGGGGTTAAGCTGCAACGTGCAATGCTGGCATCCCACATGGGTGCTGCCTTATGTCCTGGGGCTCCATTCTGATCCAGCTCCCTGCTAACCACCTGGGAAAGCAGCAAAATATGGCCCAGTGTGGGAAACCCAAATGAGGCCCCTGCCGCTGGCCTGGGCCAGCCCCAGCTGTTGCAGCCGTTTGGAGAGTGAACCAGCAGATGGAAAATCTGCCTCTCCCTCTCTCTAACTTGCCTTTCAAACAAATAAAGTAAGTCTTTTTTTAAAAAGAGAAGTAAATCTTTATTTCAAATAACTATCAAAATTCATCAAATTTCTCAATTTAGGGCCATCTATATACTTACTGCTTATTTTACTATCACAGCCTTTTAGAGCACTATTATTTTAACCTTTAGTTTCATGCACATCTTGCTCTAAAGATCAGGATATTTTTAGATCATTAACAATTTAAGTGATGTATGGCACACAAATATAGCAGAGTTCTTAAACCTCTGTTGCGGCCATTTGGGGAGTGAACCAGCAGCCAGAAGATCTCCCCCACCCTGCCCCTGCTGCTCTGCATTTCGAATAAATAAATAAATAAATACATTTTAAAAAGTATATATTAAGCTCAGAATTCTAAGTATCAGCCAGCTGATAACAAAACTTAGTGCTGAGTGGGTGGGTATAGAGGGAAGAAACACCATGTTCCTAAAGTTGTACTTAGGAAATGCATGAAATTTGGATTCCTTAAGCAAAAGGTTTCAGGGGGAAGGGTACCAGTGTTGAAATAGTTAAATAACCAGACCCAACAGGAAGCTATAATTGAAAAAAGAGATATTAGAGACAGGTTAGGACCAAAATAATTCTCCAATTTAAAAAAGAAAAATTTCAAAACAAGAAAAAAAATGCTTCACACTTTCTTAAAATTTCTTTTTTTTTTTTTTTTGACAGGCAGAGTGGACAGTGAGAGAGAGAGACAGAGAGAAAGGTCTTCCGTTTTTGCCGTTCGTTCACCCTCCAATGGCTGCCGCGGTTAGCGCGCTGCGGCCGGCGCACCGCGCTCATCCGATGGCAGGAGCCAGGTACTAGGTGCTTTTTCCTGGTCTCCCAAGGGGTGCAGGGCCCAAGCACTTGGGCCATCCTCCACTGCACTCCCGGGCCACAGCAGAGGGCTGGCCTGGAAGAGGGGCAACCGGGACAGAATCCGGTGCCCCAACCGGGACTAGAACCCGGTGTGCCGGCGCCGCAAGGCGGAGGATTAGCCTATTGAGCCACGGCGCCAGCCTCTTTTTTTTTTTTTTTAATTCACTGTTTCAGAAACTGTACTGTCAGCAAGAATCAGACAAATTCAAATTATATCACACCAGAAGGGCCATCAATTCAAACTTGAATTCTGGAGACTGTAAATCATGGTAATGCCAATAAGGACTAGCCATTTCACACTAAGAAAATTCCCACACAGAACTGTGATGTTTCATTAATAATATCCTCAAGAGTTGAAAAATAAAACTGGCTGTTAACACAAAAATTTAATATCAAAATCTACTGGGAATGAACAAGTGCCCTCTTCATTTTTGCTCAAACACAATGTTTAAGAAAAGTACGAGAGCTTTAGTGGAGGGTCCTGACCTCACATTCTCAGACCTGGTCCAAACGGCCATCATAAAGAGCAACCTGAACATAAAACACAAGTTGAGGACATAACTAACCTAGGATCCCAAGAGAGCCCAGTACAGACTAGGGATTAAATGGAGAAATGGGAGAAATAATTGACTGCAGGAAGAAGTGCACAGGACAAGTACGGCAGCTTGTCACATTTTGGAAAGATTTTTTCAATAGCAAGAGTCTACAGGTTATACTTCTTCTATGGTCCTCTTGACATATTTCCAGAAAGGGAACTAACAAGTGCGAGTACACCTTTACAGAATGTAGCAATACTTAAAGCAGTACAGTTTCTTACCACTGGGAGTCATTCAAAAGAGAAATAACTGAATTTTAATCACTTGTATGCGAAGCATTCTTTTATTGCAGTGGTTAAAACTTTTGGTTATGGGCCCCTTTGGGAATTCCTCCTAATTTGTTTCTGTCCCTGCCTGTCCTTCATTTTGCTATAAGGGCTACAGTTTCCTCTTCTTAGAAACCTTAGATGACTTCCTCCAAGCCACAAGGTAAAAGCCCACCCATCTCAGGACAATGGCTAAGAAACTGGACAGTCTGGCTTACTAGCCCCACTCCCTAGCTCCCTGCACACATTCTATACTTTAGCTTAGAAACACTCTCTCTAATCCATAACCATCTTTAGGTGTGCTTTAGGGCATGGGCATGAAGTTTATTTTCATGAAGGTTCCTTCTGATAACCCAAAAAACTCAACTTCAGTGACAGCACAGTACCCGATAACCCTCTGAATTATTAAGTTTAATGGCATTTTGTATTTGTGACTTTATTGCAATTATCACCTGCTTGGTGATATGTATGTCTTTTCTACTCTGAGGCTTTTCACAGATATATATTTTTTTACTTTCTAGTTTATATCAGGCAATAACAATCCAAGTTTAATCAACACTTTTTCTCTCAAAGTCTTTGTTTTCCATATTTATCCTTTTCTGCTTGTCAGTGTTAACATCTCTGGATGACAGGGTATCTGGCTCTCCTCAGCCATTTGACCCCGAGTACCAACTTGGTCCACAGTCATATCCTGGACATGAACTCTTACAAAGTTATTAACTCAATACCTGCTTTCTGATGATAATCTATGCATTTTACCCTTCTCTCTCTCTTATTCAAACTAAACCTGCAGTGCTACCTCATATAAATCTCCTTTCATCTTCTCCTCTTAACCCATACCTAAACTTCAAGGATACTTCTATTAAATACTGCTGATTCTCACATATCCCACTCTATCAAATCACACTAAGTCCAAAGCAGAAGCCTCCTGATCTTCGTATTATCTATAGCAGCTTAGCTGAAGCAAAATGATTGACTCCATTAGAAATTTATAAATCCCAGCCACAGCCCTTAACACAGGCCAAAGTTTGGGGGAAAAAAAAATAATAATCATGTTAAACCAGCTCTAAGGCTGGTATGAGAAGTAAAATAAAGCTTGTGAGATAGCATAGGTTCTACTTGTCTTTGACTGTTATAAGTCTATTCAAGTACCTCTTTAACAAATCTCCCTTCCATTTCCTTTTGTGTTCAAAAGGTCATCAGCTACACTAGAGCTCTTATTACATACTGTGTCTATGAAGGAAAAAAAAAAGCTGGACAGAAGGGGAAATGCACTGGGCAAGGACTATGAGATCAAGATCATAGCATTTCAAAGTTTTTTCAAGCAAATGGATCAGTTCTTATCACCCAATTAAAACTCATAACCCACAATATAACCTGAAGGTTTATTTTTGGTATGGCAAACTGCATACTTATCTGGTTCCCCTGTCAGACTAGGCTTTTAATCCTTTGAAGTACCCCTGTCTATCACACACATTTCTGTGAGTAAACTCCACGTAAAGACTTACCAAGGGTGGATCGAGATAGCTATGCGTTGTTGACCATGTCTGGGGGGCAATCAGGCTGTACAGAGGAAACTGTTGTTGGGGACTGTATACTGGAGGTAAATAAAATGATGTTGTGTAACGCTGCTGTGTATAAAGGTTCATGTCGAGAGGTCTAAATCCATTCTTTGGCAAAAACGTGTTTATAGCTATTGCCTTTGCTTTTATCCGCGCCTGTTTGAAAATATTTAAGTTCCAATTAGAATACTTAAGAACAAGTTAGAAAATAAAGCACAACCAAGAGTCTTGTTTACCTTAATTGGTTTTCCTTGAAAAGTTTTGACTTCTTCTCGTAGGTATTTGTAAGCCTATGGGCAAAATCAACAAAAATAACATTCTGTTAATCTTTCACTAAGATAGACTGATAATCAGTTCAAAAGATCAAATAAGAATTAAATAGCTACCCTATGGTGGACAAGACCTAGCACAGTGATGACCTTTTTTGGGCCATAGATCCTTAATATAACATCACAAGAGCTACAGAATTCTAGCCAAAAGTCTCAGAAACAAGATTTGTGCACAATATTGTTAAGTATTAATAGCTATTATCGAGTCTCCCAAAGACCAAATGCTGAGAATCTTGCCCAAGGGGAAAACAATGACAACTGAGTACCAATTTTGAAACCAGGATTATGCAGTTCAGTAGTGGAAATGCTGGAGAGGACGGAAGGCTGGAATCGTAGTTTATACAAGTAATTATATATATAGATATAGATATATACGGCTCCTTGCTCTTCTCCAAATCAAATCTACATTAACCTCCTTATATAACTCTGAAGGCTCTGACACTCTGACTCAACCTCAACCAACCACACTCATCAGGCAGGTCAGCAGAGCTCGCTCTATTCCACAAACATGGTAACTATGATCTCCCATTCCCCCCTTTCTTCTCCTATCCAATTAAAATTCATCTTTCAGGTTTTTTCTCTTCTAAACCTCAATAGCATTTACACAATTTAACATTTTATAGCACCGAGACATTTGTTAATTTGTTTTTCCTAAATAATGTTTACTTTAAAGGCAAGAAAATAAATTATGTAACTTCTTATGTCTCCTTAAGGAGCTTACTTCTCATTACCCTTAGAACCCTCTTTGTCACACACAATGATGATATAAAGATTAAGGTAAGGTTAAAATTTCCAAAAGGCCTTTGCAAATAGTAAAAGCTTTCTCTGCCCAGATTTAAGAACAGAACTGATTTTCCTAGGTGGTATACCTTAAAAATTTCTTTAAGGAAGTAATGTCACATGTTTCTTATATGGCTATTAAACTTACCTATAAAAATGCACCCATTTAAGTTTCCATAACTTGATTTTATCTGCAGCTTACATTCTAACACCACCACAATATGAGAATAATCTCAATGTCCAAATTTAGTCCCATTTTATACTAGTAATAAGCACTGGTAAATTACGTACTTCATGAGTACTAGTGGAAAGAACTTACCTGTTGTGCATCAGCTTCTGTTTCAAACGTAATAAACCAATTATCATTATAGGCAAATTCACAGTTTATAAATTTCGGTAAATTATTTCCTTTAAATAGTGCTTCTACTTCCTATAGGAAATAGAGAGGTTAGAAATTTAATTCTTAATTATGTCACTTTTGTCCTCATCAAAAATTTTACAGTGCATGGCTCTTAAGGGCACATCCTTAAAGTCTAACATATGTCAATGTGTTTCAAAACAGGCTAAAAGTTTCAGTGGGGTTTCCAGAATCAGAATCACAATACCACAGGAAGATGACACAATTCATTGATAATTGTTCTGTTAAGCTACATTAATGTTAAAAACATATTACCATCTTATCACTCAGCTAATAAATACACTTTAAAACAAAGATAAAATATGCGAAAAATCAGGGATTTTAGCACTGGACATCAGGCAGTAAAGGAGAGTGATCCCTCAGAAAGGGGACATGAACAAGACAAGCCCCTAAAGTGCCCAGTTGCCCACTGTTGAGTTTTGAGGCGGCAAGAGCAAGAAGGGTAAGTGCAGGCTCGAGCCCTCTGCCCGGGGTCTTCAGCCTGAGGCTGCGAACAACCACCTCAAGTGGTTAGTGGCCGCAACTCCAGAGTGAGCTCACCGGGAGGGGAATGCTGTCTTTCCACTAGCCAGAGCAGAAAACCTTACTAAACTCACAGGATTTCAGGTAGGATTACTGAGAAGGGTATCGTTTCGACAGGGGGAAAAACAGTCCTAGAACAGAGGCTCCTTTGATTCCACCTAACAAATACTAAATATTCATTAAAGATCAAACGGGTTCTAAGTTAACAAACTTCATTTCCAAGCAAAGTTCAAAAAAACTCATCAAAATATTCAGGATCCAGTAAATTTCAAAATGCATGGAAAAAAATTACCAAGCATGCCAAGAATCAGAAAAAATATGGCCTTTAGTGAGAGATCAATGAAATCAGATCTATAAGTGATGTGGGTGACAGAAAGACAGGGACATTAAGATATACATTCCATTGGATTATACATATTCTATATGCTGAAAAAGGTAAAAATTTAAACAGAGATATAGACCTTTTTTTTTTTGACAGGCAGAGTTAGAGAGACAGACAGAGAGAAAGGTCTTCCTTCCACTGGTTCACCCTCCAATGGCCGCCGTGACCGGCGCACCGCGCTGATCTGATGGCAAGAGCCAGGTGCTTCTCCTGGTCTCCCATGGGGTGCAGGGCCCAAGCACTTGGGCCATCCTCCACTGCACTCCCAGGCCACAGCAGAGAGCTGGACTGGGAGAGGAGCAACTGGGACAGAATCGGCGCCCCAATCGGGACTAGAACCTGGAGTGCAAGCGCCACAGGCAGAGGATTAGCCTAGTGAGCCGCGGCGATGGCCAATATGGACATTTAAAAACAAAAATCCACGCTGAATTTCTGGAGAGGCAAAATACAATGCCTGAAATCAGGAAGTACACTGAATAGGATTAATAACTAGTTACTTTCTAAAGGGAAAAGAAAGAAAATATTTAATGAAATAATGGCATAGTGAACTTCAAGTACAAGGAACTAGAAAGCTATACCAAGACACATTGTACTCAAATTGCTTCAAACCAGTGATAAAAATCTTAAAAAAAAAAAAAAAAGTCTGATAACAATAAAAGGTCAGAAATGGAAAACTGGAAGAAATTTTTTGTAAGGTAAAAAGAAATGGCATCATGCTAAATACAGAAGGATACTGCTAAGTTAAAGGTGTCAATTATAAAGCTTAAAGCAATCATTAAAAATAATTATATCTAGTAAGCCAAAAAAGGAAGACACATATACTTAATTTCTTGTACTTGAGAGAGAGAGAAAAGTCTTCATTTCGTTGGTTCCCCTCCCCTCCCCAAATGGCCACTACGGCCGGCACACTGCGCCGATCCGAAGCCAGGAACCAGGTGCTACCTCCTGGTCTCCCATGCGGGTGCAAGCCCCAAGCACTTGGGCCATCCTCCACTGCCTTCCCCGGGGCCACAGCAGAGAGCTGGACTGGAAGAGGAGCAACCGGGACAGAACCAGTGCCCCAAATGGGACTAGAACCTGGGGTGCCAGCACTGCAGGCGAAGGATTAGCCTAGTGAGCTACAGCGCTGGCCCTATATTCAAAATCTTAATAAGGGGAAAATGTAATCTTTATTTTCTTCTCTCCAAGTATTATAATATGGGTCTAGTAAAAACTATTAAACTGAACAGAAAAGACACTTTTTAGAACAAGATCATTCTTATAGAGTGACATAATTCTCAGGGCTGGCACTGTGGCAGATAACACCTACAGTGCCAGAAGCCTATAGGGCCACTGGTTCATGTTCCAGCTACTCTACTTCCCATCCACCTCCCTGCTAATGGCCTGGGAATGGTCCAAGGGTTTGGGCTCCTGCCACACATGTGGGTGATGCAGATGATGCTCTTGAGTTCAGCCTGGCCCAGTGCTGGCAGCCATCTGGGCAGTGAACCAGCAAATGGAAGTTATCTCTTTATCTTTCCTATCTCTCTCTGTAACTTTCAAAATAAACAAATAAATCTTTAAAAAAAATTAATTTACCAAACAGTATGGATCCCTCAAATTATTATATAAGCTACTGGTTCTCTAGGGATGATCCCCATATTCAATTTTCACAATAAAAGTTGATTTTGCTATTCTGCTCTAAAGATATTTGCTTTAATGGTACAAAAATTAGTGACAAGTAAAAGAGCAAACACCCTCGTCTGTACCTGCAGCAACTGCACTGGTGCTAAGGGAGTGTTTCACAATGACCTGCTGTCATAAAATATTTCTGGAAAGTTATTTATCATAAAATGCTCAGTTCTTATGGAATAAACTTTTCATTTTTAATGTCTAAATACCGAAATACACAAAACTTATTTTTTAAATGTAAAGTGTATAAAGTATAGCTGAGATCAAAGGTTTGAGAATAATTTCCATGTACAAGTGAATCAGATTGTAATGATCAAAGTGTGTAAATCCTAGAAAAACAGTGAGATTCTAAGTACTTAAAAACAAATCCTCCAAACCACACATGTTGCCGGGGGCAGGGAAGGGAGGGCGGAAAAAGGATACACACACAAAAACGCACAGGAAAATGTTCAAGTACCCCTCACAGGGGAAATTACTTACTTCCACAGGGGTAGATTCAGATATTTCTCGCAATATTACTATGCAACGATTTTGATTTGGCCTTACTTTTTCTCCCTTCTCATCCACCTGGACTAAAGGTAAAGCTAGAAAGAAAAGTCAAAGGTAAAACACAAATATTAGAACATGATACTCCAATGGAATGTATTACACACTGTGACACTAAATGGGTTAAAGAAACTATATACAAAAAGCAAAGTAAAAAGCTCATAGAATAAAAAGTAGATTAAAATACAGTGTTAATGGCTTTCTTCTCTCTACAAGACCTGAAAATAATTTTGTCTTGCAACTTTTTAGTTATAAATAGTTCGAAGACTCACACAAAATTCCTGAGTACCCTTCACCCAGCTCTCCCTAGAATTATATGTGGCAGTATTATTACATAAATGTAGCGCGTTGCCAACCAAGGATGCCAAAGTTGGTGTAGTACTTCTATATCAACAGGCCCAATTCAGATTCTACAAGTTTTTACATACACTTGTTTATGTCTTGGTGTCATTTCTATGAAATTATGTCATGTGTAGATTCAAATCACAGCCTTTTGTGATCACAATCAAGGATCAAAGGTGTCCACAATATACAATATTAGGAATGAAAGTGGTTATTATCACTGCAGGTTTATCAGCATTAAAAGGATCATAAGGTAAATACCATGAAAAATTTCACACCAAGAAACCTGACAACTTACATGAGAGAGAAACATTTCTTGCAAGACACAGACTACTAAATATCACTCTGGAAGAAAGAAGTAATTGGAAAAGACCTGATTCTATGAAAGAAATGGAATTTGAAATTTTCCCACAAAGAAAATTCAAGGACCACATGGTTTCACTGGAGAATTCTAGCAAACGTTAAAGAAAAAAAAAATACCAATTCATTAGTACAAATATTTAGGAAAATTAGAGAAGAGTGAATACTTTCCAATCCATTTCATCGAGCCAGCAGATCTCTGATGTCCAAACTAACCAAACACATTACAAAAAAAACAAAAACAAAAAAATAACCTACAGACCAATATCTATCATAGACACAGATGCAAAATGTTTTAATAAATTTGGGCAAACTGAATAATATATAAAAGTGGTAGTAAAACCAAGAGTGAAATTAGTAAGAAAAACTGACTTATCAACTAAAAATCAAGCAACTTAATTCACCATATTAATGAATTAAAAAAAAGCAATCGTCTCACAGCTGTAGAAAAAAAGTATTTAGCAGGGCCAATGTGTGACAGAAGGTTAAGCCGCTGCCTGCAGCGTCAGCATCCCATATGGGTGCCAAGCACCAGCTGGTCTGCTTTCCATCCAGCTCCCTGCTAATGCTTCTGAGAAAGCAGCACACCATGCCCCAAGTACATGGGCCCCTGCAACCATGTGGGAATCCCAGGAGAAGCTCCTGGCTCTTGGCTTTAGCCTGGTCCAGCCCCGGCCATAGTAGCCATTAGGGAGAGTGAACCAGTGGATTGAAGATTCTCTCTCTTTTTCTCTCTGCCTTTTAAATAAATGAATAAATCTTTAAAAAAAAAAAAAAAAAAGGAAAAACGGAAAAAGTATTTGGTAAATCCAATACTCACTCTTGATAAAAATTTTCAGAAGTCTAGGAACAGAAGAGAGCTTCCTCAACCAGACAACTATCTTCTACGGAAAACTTACTGTCTCCTAATGATGTGATACTGAATACTTCCCCCCTCCACCCTCCAGATCACCAACAAAGCAAAGCAAGGAAACGTGCTGGCACCATTTCCATTCACTGTTATATTATGGAGGTTCTAGTTAGTTCACTAATGTAAGAAATAGAAATTTAAGGCATACAGATAGGTTTAAAGGGTAAAACTTTTCATTCATAGACAATAAGCTTATTTATTAAAAATAAATAAATGAGAAGCTGGCACAGGCCTTGGCTGCTCCTCTTCAGATCCAACTCTCTGCTTATGGCCTGGGAAGGCAGTGGAGGATGACCCAAGTGTTTGGGTCCCTGCTACCATAAAGGAGACCCAGAAGAAGCTCCTGGCTCTTGACTTTGGATTGGCCCAGCACTTG
Organism: Sylvilagus floridanus; assembly: GCA_949820135.1. Taxonomy (NCBI): domain Eukaryota; kingdom Metazoa; phylum Chordata; class Mammalia; order Lagomorpha; family Leporidae; genus Sylvilagus; species Sylvilagus floridanus. The sequence goes on along the minus strand of OX463240.1, from coordinate 15,400,566 downwards.
AAGCCATTTGAGAAGTGAACCAGTGGATAAATGACCTCTCTCTCTGTCTCTCCCTCTCTTTGTAATAAACAAACAAACAAACCTTTGAAAATAAATAATATAAATTACAATTTAATGAGTTTAGCTAGGTTTTAGTATACAAAATTAACATGTAAAAATGAGTTGCATTTCTATATAAAGGCAGTTCAAAAAGTTCATTGATGGGGCCAGTGCTATGGTGTAGTGGGTAAAGCTGCTGCCAGCAGTGCCAGCATCCCATATTGATGCCAGTTCAAGTCCTGACTGCTCCACTTCCAATCCAGCTCTCTGCTCTGGCCTGGGAAAGCAGTAGAAGATGGCTCAAGTCCTTGGGCCCCTGAACCCACATGGGAGACCTAGAAGAAGCTCCTGGCTCCTGAATTCGGATCAGCACAGCTCTGGCCATTGTGGCCATCTGGGGAATGAACCAGCAGATGGAATACCTCTCTTTCTGTCTCTGCCTTTGCCTCTGCCTCTCCGTTAACTCTTTCAAATAAATAAATAAATCTTAAAAAAAAAAAGTTCATGGAAAATGGAATTTACACCAGTTTTATTTTGGTGTAAATAAAACTTTGAAGTACAAGCATAGTTTTTCCATAATATGCATTTTTCTTCAATTTTCTGAAGATTCCTCAAATATACTAAGCTGATAATTAAAATACAAAATATTTACAGTAGCATTAAGGATATAAAACTAATTTGTTGGCCGGCGCCGTGGCTCAACAGGCTAATCCTCCGCCTTGCGGCGCCGGCACACCGGGTTCTAGTCCCGGTCGGGGCGCCGGATTCTGTCCCGGTTGCCCCTCTTCCAGTCCAGCTCTCTGCTGTGGCCCAGGAGTGCAGTGGAGGATGGCCCAAGTGCTTGGGCCCTGCACCCCATGGGAGACCAGGATAAGCACCTAGCACCTGGCTCCTGCCATCGGATGAGCACGGTGCGCCGGCCGCAGCGTGCTGTCCGCGGCAGCCATTGGAGGGTGAACCAACGGCAAAAGGAAGACCTTTCTCTCTGTCTCTCTCTCTCACTGTCCACTCTGCCTGTCAAAAATAAATAAATAAATAAATAAAAATAAAACTAATTTGTTTTAAATTAGATAAAATATATGAAAGATCCATATGAACAAAACTACAAAACACTGCTAAAGCTAAGACATAAAGAGATATTCTGTGTTCATGGACCGGAATGTTCCATATTAGGTGAGATGTCAATCCCTCTGAAGCATGCACAAAATCAGTAAAAGTGCAATAAAAATTCCAACAGGCCTTTTGGAAAAATTATGTGGAATCTAAAATTCATATAAAAATAAAAAGCATTTAGAAGAGCTAAACAAAGTTAGAGATTTTGCAACTATTTTAAAAATGATTATAAAGTTATGGTAATCAAGATATTGTAGTATTATCATCAAAACTGACAAGTAAATCAGTGAAATAGAATACATGGCCCAGAAGCAAACCCACACATGCATGGGCAAATGATTGTGACACATGCACAAACATAACACAGTGAGTCTTTTCAACAAATGATGTTGGAATAATTGCATATTAGATCAGTGCCTCAAAGTACAAAATCTAACTAAAAACAGATCAGACCAAAATATGACATGTAAAACTACAAAAATTCTAGAGAAAAATCGTTGTAACTTTGGACTAATTAAAGATTTCTTAAGTATAATGTCAGAGCCAGCGCTGTGGCATAGCAGCAGGTAAAGCCACTGCCTGTGATGCCGGCATCCCTTATGGGCACAGATTCTTGTACCAGCTGCTCCACTTCCAGTCCAGCTCCCTGCTAATGACTTGGGAAAAACAGCAGAAGATGGCCCAAGTTCTTGGGCCCCTGCACCCAAGAGGGAAATCTGGAAGCAGCAGCTCCAGGCTCCTAGCTCCAGCATGGCTCAGCCTCAGTGGCCATCCAGGGGATAAACAAGCAGATAGAAGTCACATATTTATCTCTATCTCTCTCTCGCTCACATGCTCGTTCGCATGCTCTCTCTCTCTCTCTCCCCCTTTTTCTGTATAACTCTGCCTTTCAAACAAGTAAACAATTCTTCCAAAAAAATGTATAATCTCAAAAGCAAGATCTATAAACAATTAATAAATTAGACTATATACAAATCTATTTCTGCTTTTTTGCTACAAAAACATACTTCTGCATCTAAAAAGACAAGCTACTGGTGTTGTGGTGTACCAGGTAAAGCTGCTGCCTGTGACACTGGCATCCCACATGGGTGCAGGTTCGTGTACCAGCTGCTCCACTTCTGATATACCTCCCTGCTAATGACTTGAGAGAAGCAGAAGATGGCTCAAGTGCTTGTACTTCTGCACCCACATGGGAGACTCAGATGAAATTCCGGGCTCCTGGCTTCTGTCTGTCCCAGCCCCAGCCATTGTGTCCATCCCATTATGCCCATCTAGGGAGTGAACCAGCAGATGGATGCTTGCTCATCTGCACCATCTCTCCCTCTGTGTGTGTGTATCTCTTTTAAAAAATAAATAAAAATCTTTTAAAAAGTTTTTTTTAAAAAAAACAGATAAGCTGTAGACTTGGAGAATATATTTGTAAATCACTTATCTGATAAGGACTAGAATCCACTACACACATACACGTAAATATACAAACACAAATCTTAAAACTCTTTTAAAAAAGAAAAATCTTTTTAAAAGTTTTTTTAAAACAGATAAGCTGTAGACTTGGAGAATATATTTGTAAATCACTTATCTAATAAGGACTAGAAACCACTACACACACACACACACACACACACACACACACACTTATGTATACAAACACAAATCTTGGCCAAAGTGATCACAATGGGACATCCATGCACACAACCCCCCACGACTCCAGACACACACCTTATACTCTTAACAAAAATTTTTCCCAAAATGGATCACAGACCTAAAACGTAAAACGCAAAACTTTTAAAAACTCCCAGAAGAAAACACAGGAGAAAATCTAGTTGATTCTGGGTTCGGCAATGACTTCTTAGATATGACACCAAAGAAGATTTAATCCATGAAAGAAAGAATTGACAAGCTAGACATCATTAAAATTTAAGATTCTTGCTCTATGAAAGACAAAAGACACAGCTGATAAAGGACCATTAAACAAAATGTACACACAAACAACTCAGAACTCAACAGTAAGAAAATGAACACAATTTAAAAATGGGCAGAACACTGAACAAATACCTCTCCAAAGAATATATACAGGGGCTGGTGCCACGGCTCACTTGGTTAATCCTCTGCCTGCGGCACCGGCGTCCCATAAGGGCGCCAGTTCTAGTCCTCTGCTCCTCTTCCAGTCCTGCTGTGATCCTGGAGGGCAGCAGAAGATGGCCCAGGTGCATGGGCCCCTGCACCCTTATGGGAGACCAGGAAGAAGCACCTGGCTCCTGGCTTCGGATCGGTGCAGCGCCGGCCATAGAAACCATTTGGGGAGTGAACCAACAGAAGGAAGATCTTTGTCTCTGGCTCTCTCTCTGTCTATAACTCTACCTATCAAATAAATTAAAAAAAAAAAAAAAAGAAAAAAAAAGAATATATACAGATGGTACATCATCAGAGAAACACAAATTAAAGCCACAATGGTAAACCACTGCACACCTACCAGAATGGCCAAAATTCAAAACACTGACAACTTCAAATAATGCTGAGGATGTGAAAAAACAGGAATTCTCATTCATTGCTGCTGGGACAGTTTAGTGATTTCTCCTTATCACATGATTCAGCAACTGTATTCCTTGGTATTTACCCAAATAAACTAAAAAACATGCATGCAAATAAACACAAAAATGTATTCATGGGTGTTTCAGTTTTATTCAAAATTGCCAAAACATGGAGGTAATCCTTTCGTAGATGCATCAATAAATAAAATTAGTACATTCAAAGGAAAATCATCCAGCACTAAAGAGAAATGAGTTATGAAGCCATGCAATGACAGGGTGGAAGCTTGAGTCCATACCATTTAGTGAAAGAGCTAGCCTGAAAAAGCTATATACTATATAACTCCAACTCTATGAAATTCTGGAAAAGGCAAAACTGTGGAGACAGGAAAAGACCAGTGCCTGCTAGAGTAAGGAAGGAAGGAAGGGAGGGAGGGAGGGAGGGAGGCATAAATAAGCAAACCAGAGGATTTTTATGGCAGTGAAAACTGTTCTGTATGATACCATAATGGCGGATGGATACATATCATTATATATTTGTCCAAACCCCATACCAAGAATACACCCTAATATAAACTCTGGACTCCAGGTTATAATAATGTGATGTGGGTTCAAATACCAGTAATTGAGGGATACTGATAGCAGTAGAATCAATGTATTTGGGAGTATAAGGGCATATGAAAACTGCATTTTCGGGCCGGCACTGTGGCTCAATAGGCTAATCCTCCACCTTGCGGCGCCGGTACACGTCCCGGTTGCCCCTCTTCCAGGCCAGCTCTCTGCTATGGTCCAGGAGTGCAGTGGAGGATGGCCCAAGTGCTTGGGCCCTGCACCGCATGGGAGACCAGGAGAAGCTCCTGGCTCCTGGCTTCAGATCAGCACAGTGCGCCGGCCGCGGCGGCCATTGGAGGGTGAACCAACAGCAAAAGGAAGACCTTTCTCTCTGTCTCTCTCTCTCTCACTGTCCACTCTGCCTGTCAAAAAAAAAAAAAAAAAAAAAAAAACCTGCATTTTCTTCTTAATTTTACTGTGAACCTAAAACTCCTAAAAAGAAGGCTATTTTTAAAAAGTTTCAATTGTAAAGAAAACTAATAAAAACTGTGTGTGGAGACACATCTGGACACATCAGAGAAGAAAAAGAAAATAAAAGCATAATGGGGGGGGGGGCAGCACTGTGGCGTAGCAGGTAGAGCTGCTACCTTCAGTGGTGGCATCTGATATGGGCGCTGGTTCAAGTCTCAGATGCTCCACTTCTGATCCAGATCTCTGCTATGGCCTGGGAAAGCAGTGGAAGATGGCCCAAGTCCTTGGGCCCCTGTACTACCATGGGGACCCAGAAGAAGCTCCTGGCTCCTGGCTTTGGATCAGCTCAGCTCTGGCTGTTGAGGGCATTTGGGGAGTGAACCAGCAGATGGAAGACCTCTCTCTCTGCCTCTGTGTAAATCTACCTTTCAAATAAATAAAAAATAAATATTTTTTAAAAAGCATAATGGGATACTACTATGCTATCTATAAGAAAATCTGAAATTCAAATGACTGCATATAACGTTTGGTAAGGATGTGAAACAATGTAACTCTTTACTACTGATGATGTTCACTGTAAAACAGTCCAACCACTTTGGAAAACAGGTGGGTGGTTTCATAAAATTAATCACACACCTACCATACAATCCAGACATTCCACCCCCAGCTATTTACCCAAGAGAATGGGAAGCATATGTCTACGCAGTCTTATGCTCACAGCAACTTTATTCGTAATAAACAAAAGACAACAGATACCTTAATGGTGGATGAATAAATCAAACCATGGTATATCTAATTCAATGGAATACTACTCAACCAAAGAAAGCAATGAAACATAAAATAGTATATGCTAAGAATCCAAATGATATTATATGATGGATTTCATTTATTTAAAACTTCTAGAAAATGCAAACTAATCTATCAAGAAGAGCAGTTACCTGGGAAGGAGTGGAGGAAACTTCTGGCAGGGGTAGATATGTTCCTCACCTTGGTTGTGGTATTTTCATGGGTGGATAAATATGTCAGCTTACCAAATGTGCACTTAAAACATGAGTAACTTAAGGTATGTAAATTATACCTCAGGTTTGATAAACAAAACACTTAATAACACATTGGTGAAGCCCTCTCTGCTTCTCCCTTCCCCCGATTCACCTGTCTCCACAACATTTACACTGAAATAGAGGTTTTATTCCTATTCATGTTTTTATACTGAATATATAGTTCTGAAACCATAAAAAAAACAGACAGTTCTGCTGTATGTACACTGAAACTTTATATACAAAATATCATCCTGTACCTATTTGGAAATAAACTTTTATCACAATGATTTTAAAATTTATTATTGTTGAAAAATGCAGGCTTTTCTCATTTTAATAGTGAATATAACATAATATTTGTAGTGTATTTTTTTCAACTGGCAACCTCAATTGTATTAAGTGTAAAAGCATGGCATTTGCATCAGACATAGTATGATATGTACTAATATGTGTATCGTGATATAAAATAGTATAGAGATGTAATTTAAACAATTCAGTCAATACTAGTTACCGTATTCAAATAAAAATAAAATCTTTTCACAATAATTCACTTTGGGCACGGGGATAACAGATATGAGATGAGAACTGTGGTTACTCAAGCTTACTTGTGTCACTATCTTCAGAACTCCCCAAAATATAATATGCTAACTGTATTCAGATCACACAGACTATTACATATGCACATACATTTCTTTCTGTCCAAAGACTGAGTGAAGAAAGACTATCAGACACTGAAGAGCTAAATACAAATGGAAAAAATAACAGTGCAATTCAAGAGCTGTCCAAAAGTATAATAAGAGTAGGTGGCATTGAGGTGGGGATACTGACAGTTTATCTGTGGATAAACTGGCTGCTTTAAATAACAACATGGAGGAATCAAATATCTTTACAGGTTATATGAATGACTCCTCAACTTAGAAATTTATGCCTAAAAGGAATAATCAAATCTGGGACTCCTAGCAATAACAAAGTATTGACAGGTACAAGAAAGCTATTCATATTTTATAGACAGATTCCTCTTCTCAATGACAGGACTGGAAAGCCTAACACTGTCTTGGAAAATGGCGGTCCAACTTTCACAATTCATGGCTAATGGTACTATGTTTGCAATTCCTTTACTGTCTACTTCAATAATTTAATAACCTACGGCATGTGTCTAAGGACAGAAAAACAGAAGTAACTTATATTTGTGGTGACAAACTACTATTCAGTCAAATCCACAAGGAAAAAAAAAAAATCTGCCCTGAATGTGTCTTCAATACAGCTAAACCAGGGTCAATGTCTCTACATTAAATGTTAAGTAAACTCATGGCAGTGAGAGATATGAAGCTTTAATACAGGCACAGCAATGTCCAATCATTCAAAAGTATGTAGGTTGTGGTGAGGGAGAAGTGACACAATTCCCACTGCATGCTTCAAGGGGATATTACTCAGAATTGTACAATATGTCAGTCCTGAGGAGGAAAACTATAGAAATAATTCACATGGTATTTGTAGGCTTATTTTAAAAAATTAATTATTTATAATTAAAATATTTATGATTAAAAACAATACGACAAAATAATAAACAAAATGGATCGGTTATAGAGGCTTAAGTCTTCAAAGCAAACGAGGACACACACAAACTATAATTGTGACACTATAGATAACACTTTAAATATTTACATATCTTAAAATTTCTGTGGGTCTATGATGTAACATTTAAGCTACTCATTTGATGTCACCAACCTTGAAAATAACTTCATTCACAATACCCTTTTAATGAAAAATTCAACATTATTTCTTCAAAACCTAAGCAAGAAGCTAAACTCCTTTAGTGACAAAAATGCTAATTAAAATATTTCACTTTTAACCATAAATACTGTTATTTATTTTGTAATCTATGAAAGTAACAGTTAGTCCCAAATTCTCAAGTCTGTGACTATTTCAATGACATGGTATTTGTTCCAAAGTCATAATTGGGATATTTATTACTCAATTTAAGTTTTTACAGGTGTAAAGGGTTTAAAAGATTCCTTTTCTATTTCAAATGACACATAATCTGTCTGAGGTTTTGTTATGGATTACAATAGCACTCCTAGAATCTAACAAGCACAATACTAAAATTATGGAGACTGGTCAGAAAGAAATGGAAGGCCAGGAAAAAGTGGATTTACTATCAAATGCTTCAACATTTTATGGCTGTATATTTAAGGATTCACACTGATAAAACTAATATTGTAAAATCAAGTATTCATTTAAAATTATGATTTACTTACATCTTAGCACTTCAACAATCAAATCCACATCAGTACTGAGTTTCTTGATATGGTCAAGGTTAGCTACCGTTGTAATTGGCACATACTGATCACTATCCATCTGTGATATAAGATACATGTCACTAGCAAGATTCTCCCTGTTGAAAGAATATAACCTCATTTAATTGATATTCTTTAAAAGGAAGCTTCATTTATAACAATATATTACAATATTGGTTTTACAAGTGGTATGAGTGTGGTAGGATTTTGCTTTGGAGTAAATCTAAGTCCAATCCCCATCTGTTATTTGCTGTCTCTCTAGCCTTAGGCAATTATTTTTTAAAGACACTTGGTGGGGCTGGCACTGTGGCTTAGCGGGTAAAGCTGCTGCCTGCAGTGCCGGCATCCCATATGCGCACTGGTTTGAGTCCTGGCAGCTCCACTTCTGATCCAGCTCTCTGCTGTAGCCTGGGAAAGCAGTGGAAGATGGCCCCAAGTCCTTGGGCCCCTACACCCGCATGGGAGAACCGGGGTAAGTTCCTGGCTTTGGATCAGCACAGCTGCGGCTGCTGTGGCCAATAGGGGAGTGAACCAGCAGATAGAAGACCTCTCTCTGCCTCTCTTTCTCTCTCTGTGTAACTCTTTCAAAAAAACAAATAAATCTTTAAAAAAAAAAAAAAAAGAAGAAGAAAGACACTTGGTGAGGCAGAGAGAGCAGAAGTAAAAGCATACTGCACTTCATGTAATCAAAGTTAATTAGCAGGTAATTGTTTTTAAAATGCAGTTATAGGGCAGGTATTGTGATGCAGTGGCTTAAGCTGCCACTTGGGATGCCCACATCCCATTATCAGGGGGCCTGGGATTGAGTCCCACCCCTCCTTCCAACACAGTTTCCTACTTATGTGCCTGGGAAAGCAGCAAACGATACTCCCAAGTAGTCGATTCCTGCCACCCATGAGGGAGACCCCATTGGAATTCCTGGGTCCTGGTTTTGGACCAGCCAGGCTCAGCTGTTGGGAGCATTTAGGAACTAAGCTAGCAGATGGAAGATCTCTACCTCTCTCTCTCTCTCTCTCTCTCTGCCATTCTGCCTTTCAAATAAAAAAATTACAGTTCTACAGCTCACCTAAATAGTGTTTGAGCAGCTTATTAAAAATACATACAGAATTTTTTAAAGTAAGAAAAATCCAACTGATAGGTAAGGAAAATATGAAAAGACCAGGATAAAGTCAATACCCCAAATGCATGCTGCTAATTCTGGAACAGTTGCTAGAGAAGCTGCAAATCCGGCTCTGGCTTCCTAGTAGCCAGAATTAAAAAGAAGGAAACAGGATCAGTAAGTTTACCCACAGGGTCAAAAGGTAAGCCATAAATAATCAGCAGTGTGGGCCAAGATAATCTATTTCCTGATGTTTTGGCCAAAGATGAACAGTTCTTGTAAGTTTTCAGAAAAAGACAACGTGTGATGTATTGAATAAGGACCAAATAAACATCTCAAAACTAAGTATACTAATGGGTTTCATAGGACCTCTCCTTACAATGTTCCTCACAGTCATAGGGTTCAACAGAAACACTGCTCTGCCCTTTGTGTCCACTATCCATCTCTCGATGTAAGTGATTCTGGCCCATATGAGGAATAGATAAGGGGTTAGGTAGAGTAGAAAGCTAGCATCTTTTGTCTGTAAACTCAGGGTTCCTAATTTGTGAGAGGAAAGAAGACCCAACACAGAGCCCTTTCCACCTAAGCTGCAGGCAGCCCCACTGTCTTTGATGAGTCCTTGTCAGACACCACCGAGATGTTCAGGGCTCTAGAGAAAACACTTGAAGGAGTCATCATTTTTGATAACCAACTTTATACGTGGCCAAGCAGTTACCTTCAGACCCTCCAAAAATCACATTTAACTCAATCCTATCTTCCTGTATATTCTGGCTTGCCATTTTAATTTTAAAGATTCTACAGTTTTCAGGGCCGGTGCTGTGGCATAGTGAGCCAAGCCTCTGCCTGCATGCTGATCCAGCTCTCTGCTGTAGTCTGGGAAAGCAGTAAAAGATGGCCCAAGTGTTTGGGTGCCTGCACCCAGGTGGGAGTCCCAGAGGAAGCTCCTGGCTCCTGATTTTGGATTGGCTCAGCTGCGGCCATTGAGGCCATCTGGGGGACTGAACCAGCAGATGGAAGACTTCTCTCTTTCTCTCTGCCTCTGCCTCTCTGTAACTCTACCTCTCAAATAAAAAAACAAAATCTTAAAAAAACAAAAAGATTCTATAGTTTTCAACATAAAAGGTATTCAGGAGAAAAGAACTAAAAATATGAGTGCTATATAAATAAAACAATTGGCTACTGCAGTTGTCTGCTGTATTTTGAGAAATGATGTAAGGACATCTGTTCTCAAACATTAGTGACACTGAAGCTTCTAAGACTCTATCATCAGACACTATGATTCAGTGGGTTTGGACTGTGTCCAGGAATCTATTTCAAATGGCAATCCAGATAATGATCATCAAGAGGGATTTATTTTCTCAACCTTAGTGGCCACTGACCTGTGAGGACTATGCTAAGGTCTCCAACATATCAAGAGGTTACTATTACTTAATATTCTAGAATTGATATTAACAGATATACATAAGTACTTCTACATAAAAGGTCATATTTATATGGAATAGCCAATGGATAACATCATAGGTAGTAAAGTACCAGAAAAATCACCACCAGCCTTACCTAGATAAACAGAATTCCAATGTTTTTTTAAGGACTTCTCGAGGATCTTCCTGGCTTTCTGGTTGAGTTTCATTTCCTCCTGTATAAAATAATGATCTACTCAGGAAAAATGGCTTAACATTTACCAGGCTGATAATACAGTAGCACAATTCTAATGTTTTCAGTATATATACCAACATACTTAGAAAAATGTATAGAGAACAATAAAAATGCTATTATTTTACGGAGTAAAAAAATGTAAATTCATATAAAACCCAAATATCTCCTCTACTCCCACAAAACAAAATCCACACAATCTAGAAACACACACACACACACAAACCAAAAACTGAGTAAGTTTCATTCACAGAATTTAACTGAGGCTTTTTATCATGAAATAATGTGTATAAGCTTAAGTAATCTTTTCTCATTTCAAAAAGGATTTTCAAATAACTTTCAAGAACATACTACTATACAATATTAACATTTAAGGGAAAAAAATCAAAACAAGTGAAAGATAAATACAGGTAAAAACCCAAGCAGCTTATAATAAACACCATCTAGTCTCTATGCCAGAGCCTTAACTCTGTCTTTGAATTTCTAGCTAGTCAGAGCTACACGTGAGAACCTGTCATGTAGCCCTTAACAGAGAAAACTAAGTAAACCCAATCCCCAAGAGGAAGGAAACAAAAGCTAGTTCTAAATTTCAGAGCGTATTTCTTTTAAGAAGACGTCAGGGGACGTGTGTACCTGTGGCCATGGGCAGCACCAGTCAAGAGACCTTAGGCCTCCAGCAGAGTGAAAGGGAGCTCAGGCTAAGCCCCGAACACTCTGGATGCTCCATGAATAGGTATTTATATAAATTTCTAAATGAGCGGCAGTGAAACATTAAGAACAAAAGTTTTTTTTGTATCATACACGGGTCAGACTGATACAAGAAGTACCTGCATTTTAGAAGTTATACACTATGAAAGGCAATGTGTGGGCCGTTATAACAAATAAGGGTGGATAGAACAAATATGAGAATTTCTGTTAGTATTGTATAATGAACTTCAAGAAAATCCATCTCCACTAGCAAAAAAGAAAGCACAACTGCTGAAACAACCAAAAATCAAAAAACAAACAAAACCAAGATACCTGACGAGACTGAAAACTGCAAACACAACCCAATGTCATTCCTTCATTCACAAGGGTTCTCCTGATCACCCTATTTAAATTTACATCCCACCCCCTATATTTAGTACATATTTACTTTGAATCTCCTATATGATGGAAACTGTTGCAGGCACTGTGAATTCAGCCTAAATAAGGCAAAGCCTCTTGCTCTCATGAGGTCAGTGTTCTAGTGGGAGAGGCAGTTAGCAGATAGGTAAGAACTACAAATATAATGTCAGATAGAAACCAACACACAGGAAAACACCAGCATAAGGGGGCAGAGTGGCATGGTGCCGTCTTGGACAGGAGTTGCCAGGTGATCTGATGGAGAAGTATATGACAATGTGGGAAATCCATTCTAAGTGGAAGTGTAGAAGGCACAGGGTCCTGAGGAGTAGGGTCAGAGGCCAGCAGCAGGCTCCTGGGGCAGTAAAGGTACTGCTTGAGACGACTGCATCCCACATTTGTGGGCCTGGGTTGGAGTTCCAGCTCCACCCTTGCTTCCTGCTAACACACACCCTGACAGGCAGCAGGTACTTGAGTCCCTGCCACCTCGTGGGAGAGAGAATTGAGTGTGAGTTTGTAACCTCATGCTGGCCCAGCTCTGGCTATTGCAGGTATGTGAAAAGTGAACCAGTGGCAGGGAGACTTCTGTCTGTCTGTCCTGGAGTTTTCTTTTTAAGAAAACTTTCAAACATGGTTTCTTCTTTACGTAAAGTAACTCAGGTTTATTTCTTCTTGAGGGAGCTTTAGCTATACATATCTTACAAAGACAGATCATTTAATATAAATTATTTAATATAATTTAATATAAATTCTATATTATTTAATATAAATTTAATCATTTAATATAAATTGCGGAATTTATTGTGCAGAGTTGCTTTTAATTCTCTATTTTAACCTTTTCAATACTTGTAGAATAGGTAGTTATATCACTTATCCCTTTTATTAATTTGTTCTCTTTGGATCAATCTAGGTAGATATTTGTCAACTTTATTGATCTCAAAGAAATGTTTGACTTCATTTTTTTTCCTGAATTGTTTTACTGTTACCTATTTTCATTGATTTTCCTTTCATCTTATAATATGCTTTCTTTGGCTTTTGTCTATCCTTTTTCCAGGATCTTAAGGTGCAGAACTCATTGATAGTGTAGATCTCTCTTTTTTCTAATACAGTTGGTTTTATTAATTTCCCTGTAAGCACTACTTTAGCAAAATGATATAGAAACTCTACCTAAAAACTAAACAGAAGGAAATAATGTCAAAAAGAAAGCCAGAGCCCAATATCCCTCATGAACACAGGCACCAAAAATCTTAGTAAATTTTGGCAAGTCTAATCCAACGGTAGGTCAAAAATGTATTCTATTATGATTCATAGAGGTTTATTCCAGGTGGATTTAACATCTGGATATCAATTTTTATTAACACACTAAAAAAAAAAAGATCAAATAAACAACCACCCACATAGGTGATAAACTCCAACAAATTAATTCCTGATAAAATAATAGAGCAAACCAAGAATAAGAGACTACCTTATCTACAAGATAAAGGGCAGAGACATAAATCTATCATTAACATCATACTTACTGGTGAAATACTGGAGAGTTTCCCAGAAATATCAGGAATAAGTCAGGTGTTTAAACAAACTTCTAGCCATTACTTCTGGTCAACTCTGAACTGGAGGGTCTTCCCAGTAATCAGGCAAGACAAAGAAAAGGCACCCACACTGGATAGGAAATAAAACTACTTGCATTTGGGGCTGCCATTGCGGCACAGGTTAAACTGTCACCTGCGACACCAGCATCTAATATGAGCACCAGTTTGCGTCCCAGCTAGTTCACTTCTCATCCAGCTCCCTGCTAATGGGCCTGGGAAAGCAGAAGCTGACCCCAAGTTCTTGGGTCCCTGCCACCCACATGGGAGACTCAGATGGCACTCAATGTTCCTGGCTTCATCTTGGCCCAGCCTCAGCCATTATGGTCATTTGAGAAATAAACTAACATATGGAAGATCTCTCTGTCTCCCCTTTTCTCTCTGTAACTTTGCCTTTCAAATAAATAAAATAAGTCCTTATAAAAGAAAACACAAAAATAAAATAGCCTTGACTGCCAAAAACAATCCAACCATCTGTATGGAACATTCAGTGTTACACATACAAAAAAGTTCCTAAAACTAATAAGTAAACTTGATTAGTTTTTGTGATGTGAAATATTAATTATATTTCAATGCTAATAATAATGATTTTAAGCAAAAGTGCAAAAAAATCACTTATCACAGCAAAAAATATGAAATCTGACAAAGTATATGAAAAAATCAGTACAGTGAAAACCTAAAAATACTGTTGATCCTGAGAGAAATTAAAGAAGACAAACAAATGAGACTATATTAACAGGTATTATTAAATGTCAATTTTCTCCAACTGATCTATGCATCTCATGAATCCCAATAAAAATATCAGCATCTTACAGCTATGCACAATCTCATTCTAGTTTGTACAGAAATGCAAAGGAACTAGAATAACTAAATTAACTCTGAGAAATAACAGGAAAGCTCTCATTAACTTATTTCAAGATTTTTTTCTAAAAATCAAAACAGTGTGGTCTTAGACTTAAAAGATACCAACAGATTAATGGAATAGAAGAGACAGTTCATAAATCAATACATCTATGTGTGAACAAATGATTTTTGAAAAAGGTACAAAAGTGATGCAGTTAAAAAAGAATAGACTTTTGAAGAAATGGTGCTGCAACAGTTGTATATCCACATGCAAAAATTAAAATGTTGATCTATAGCTCACATTATATATAAAAATGAACTTAAAATCAGCCAAAGACCTAAAAATATAAAAGCTAAAACAAACAGGAGAAATCTGTTGTGTTCTATATTATGGAAACAACTCTTAGGTATAACACCAAAAAGAAGATCCAAAGAAAAATAAATGACACACTGAACTGCGTAAATTTTAAAATTCTACTTTTCCTAAGATATTGTAAGGGAGAACAAAAGGACAAACTACAGACCACAAAATGTATTTGTGAATTACATCTGATAAGAACTTATATATTAAACATGTAAAGAAAGAACTGTCAAATTCAGTAACAAAACAACCCAGTAAAAAATAAGCAAACAGATATAACAACAAACAAGATAAACGTATAGGAAAAGATGCTCCCAAGAGTGACATTTGTTGTAGCAGTTTGTACACAGACTAGGACTCCTGTACTGCAAGGAGTGCCTGGGTTGAATCCCAGACTCCACTCCTGATGGCTTCCTGTTAATGTGCAGGAGGCAGCAGGGGATGACTCAAGGATTTGGGTCCCTGTCACCCACAAGGGACACTTGAATTGAGTTCTTGGCTCCCTGCTTTGGTCTGGCCCAGCCCTGGCTGATGCAGGCATTGGGACCAACAGATGGGAGACCTCTCTATGCACCTTTCAAAAAAATAAATCGCTGTGGCGTAGCAGGTAAAGCTGCCGCCTGCAGTGCTGGCATTCCATATGGGTGCCAGTTTGAGTCCCAACTGCTCCACTTCTGATCCAGCTCTCTGCTGTGCCCTGGGAAAGCAGTGGCCCAAGTCCTTGGGCCCCTCTTCCCATATGGGAGATCCAGAAGAAGCTTCTGGCTCCTGGCTTCAGATCAGCACAGCTCCAGCCATTGTGGCCAACTGGGGAGTGAACCAACGCATGGAAGACCTCTCTCCCTTCTCTCCTTCTCTTTTCTCTGTGTAACTGTGACTTTCAAGTAAATAAATAAATCTTAAAAAAAAATACAAATGAAAAAGAAAAAAGAAAGATGTTTTAACTTCTGTTTCCATAAGTGAGGAACTGGAAGTCACAATTCTGTTTTGTTTTTTGTTTTTTTTTTTGGGGGGGGGGGAGGTAGAGTTATAGACAGCGAGAGAGAGAGAGAGAGAGAGAGAAGTCCTCCCTCTGTTGGTTCACTCCCTAAATGGCCACCACGGCCGGTGCTGCACCGATCTGAAGCCAGGAGACAGGTACTTTCCCCTGGTCTCCCATGTGGGTGCAGGTGCCCAAGCACCAAGGCCATCCTCCACTGCCCTCCCGGGCCACAGCAGAGAGCTGGACTGGAAGAGGAGCAACCGGGACCAGAACCCAGCGCCCAGATGGGATGCTGGCACCGCAGGTGGAGGACCAATCAAGTGAGCCATGGCACTGGCCTCACTACTCTGTATTAACAAGCGAAAAAACTAAGAAACTAAAACCTCACAATTCTACTTAGAAAAGAGGTTGAGATCACAGGGCAAACGACTGCAGGCAAGTAGGGAATCTCGATTTTGCAGGTAAGAAGCTTCCACAGGAACCAGAGCTGGGTTAGGAAAACCTGAGCTCTAACGGACAAACTGCTAGAAGAGGCTAAGGCTGGACATGGCTGAAAGTTAAAAACTACAGGGAGACCCAGTCATTTGAAGGGAAGAAGAAGAGCGGCCCATATTTTGCGGAATTTTGCTTCCAACAGCCCAGCTGGGGTCTTCACAGTGAATATCAGAGGAAAAAAATCCCCTCAGGCTTCTGACGGGGAGTAGTGAAAAGGAACCACTTTGAAATATGCCAGAACAGCTTCTTCTTAAGAAGGCCAGCCCTCAGGACAAACTACTTAACCATAGCTTAACTGCTGGGGTGTCATCCAAGCTGAACCTACTCAGAAGAAAGGAAACACCCAACTCTGGCCATCCTAGGCCACCTAAGACAGAAGAAAAACTGAGAAAGACCTGTTGAGTTCAGTCTAGTGACACATTCACAGTAGATGGAGACCTCATCATAAGATTATATAATGCTTCTGTTTCCATTTCCACCACACCTTGCCACATATCACTAAAGCCTTAAATATGGAAACTCCTTTTGCCCAATCTATCAAATCCAGATATCAAGGAAAAATACAGAGGATATGTGTTTATATATACAAAATATATTTACATAAGGCAAATATATGTACAAAAGGCAAAAAAAAGTTTGAGGAGGCAAAAAAAAAGTTTGAGGAGACAAGACAAGTATCAGAACCAGACAGAGCAGTGGTGCTGGAAATGATTACACAGCATATTTACACCAAGTGTGAACTCTGCTAAGGGCACTACTGGATAAAGCAGACAACATGCAAGAACAGATGGGCAACTTAAACAGAGAAATAGAAAACCGAGTACGTGGGAATGCTGAAGATCAAAACCGTATAATAGAAATTAAGAATGCCTTTGATGGATTCATTAGTGGACTGGACATAGCTGAGGAAAGAATATTTCCGTTTGAGTATATGAACAGAAGGACCGGCGCTGTGGCACGGCACATTAAAGCCCTGGCCTGAAGCGCCAGCATCCCATATGGGCGCCGGTTCCAGTCCTGGCTGTTTCTTCTGATCCAGCTCTCTACAATGGCCTGAGAAAGCAGTGGAACGTGGCCCAAGTCCTTGGGTCCCTGCACCCATGTGGGAGATCAGGAAAAAGCTCCTGGCTCCTGGCTTCAGATCGGCGCAGCTCTGGCCATTGTGGCCATCTGGGGAGTGAACCAGAGGATGGAAGACCTCTCTCTCTGTCTCTACCTCTCTCTGTAACTCTGTCTTTCAAATAAATAAAATAAATTAAAAAAAAAAAGAGTATATGAACAGAAATGTTCAAAGCTAAAAGGTGGACCAGCGCCGCGGCTCAATAGGCTAATCCTCCGCCTTGTGGCGCTGGCACACCAGGTTCTAGTCCCGGTCGGGGCACCAGATTCTGTCCCGGTTGCCTCTCTTCCAGTCCAGCTCTCTGCCTTAGGCCCAGAAGTGCAGTGGAGGATGGCCCAAGTGCTTGGGCCCTGCATCAGCTGCAGCGGCCATTGAAGGGTGAATCAACGGTAAAAGAAGACCTTTATCCTTGTCTCTCTCTCACTGTCCACTCTGCCTGTCAAACAACAACAAAAACTAAAAGGCAAAGAGACAAAAGACTAAAAACAAAAACAAAACAATAAACAATACCCAAGAATTATGAATAATGACAACATCTTTTAACATACACACAATGGGAATATCAAAGAACAGAGAGAAAGGAACAGAAGGAGCAAATGAAATAATAATGACTGAGAATTTCCTCAAATTAATGAAACAAAATCACGGATCCAGGAATCTCAAAGAACACCAAGAGAAATACCACCACCACCACCACCACCACCACCACCACCACCACCAACCAAAAGCAACCAAACAACAAAGTTACACTGAGGCATACAATTTTCGAGTTAAAGAACATCAAGAATAAAGAAAAAATTGTGACAGAAGCCATAGGAAAATGCACCTTACCTATAAAGGAATAATGTTAGGAATTATATTTGACTTCTCATACACCATACAAGCAGGAAGAGTGGAACAAAATTTATTTAGGTCAAAAGCTCTACTCTAAGAGGAAGAGCAGCAAAGAAGGAATGAGTGAAAGTAAAATAAAAGCTTACTTTTTCTTATTTTAATAGGTCAAGCAGTTTATTAAAAATAATAATTAATTAGATTATACACATATATATTTTATTTTATTTAAAAAAAAATTTTTTGACAGGCAGAGTGGACAGTGAGAGAGAGAGACAGAGAGAGAGACAGAGAGAGAGGTCCTCCTTCCATTGGTTCACCCCCCTCCTTCCATTGGTTCACTCCTTCCATTGGTTCACCCACCGAGGCTGGAGCTACGCTGATCCAAAGCCAGGAGCCAGGTGCCTCTTCCTGGTCTCCCATGCAGGTACAGGCGCCCAAGCACTTGGGCCATCCTCCACTACACTCCCGGGCCTAAGGCAGAGAGCTGGACTGGAAGAGGAGCTACTGGGACTAGAACCTGGTGCCCATATGGGATGCTGGCGCCGCAGGTGGAGGATGAACCTAGAACCTAGTGAGCCACAGCACTGGCTCCTATGCACATATATTTTGTATATATAAACACAAGAACACTTCATAAAGTTTGTGGAAATATGTGTTTCCATAAACTTTCTGAAGAATCCTCATATGCACATATATATATATATATGTAAAAACAATGAAATCAACGACAGCTGAGGGAGGAATAATTATTTTCCTATAATAAGATAACATTATTTGTGAAGTACTATAGTGTTATTGAAAGTGGACTTGAGTTACCTGCAAATGTGTATTGTAAACTATAGGCAAACCACCAGAAAATTTAAAAAAAGTATAAATAATATGAGAAGAAAGGAGAGAAAATAGATCAATATAAAACAGTTAAAAGCACAATGGAGGGCTGGCGCTTTAGTAGTGTTGGTTAGGCTGTTGTCTGCAGGGCCAGCATTCCATGTGGGCTTGGGTTTGAGTCCTGGCTACTCCATTTCTAATCCAGCTCCCTGCTAATGTGCCTGGGTCCCTGCCACCTATGTGGGAGACCCAGAAGTTCTTGGCTTCTGGCTTCAGCCTGGCCTAGCTCTAGCTGTTGTGAACATTTGGGGAATGAACTAATGTAACTTGGCCTTTTAAATAAATCAATCAAAAAAAAAAAAAAACACAATAGGCAGGAAAAGAGTAAAACAAAAATATGAAGAACATGAGTAACAAAAAACAGTAACAGTAATATTAAATATAAATATTAATTCCATTACAACAATAATAATCTTGAACAAAATTGGTCTGAATCCACTAATTAAAGACAGGCTGTCAGAGTAGATAAAAAATTAAGACACAATTACATGTCTACTTCAAATATACACACATATAGATTAAAAATAAATAGTAGGGGCCGGCACTGTGGCATAGCAAGTAGGGCTGCCACCTGCAGTGCCAGCATCCTATATGGGTGTGGTTCAAGTTCCGGCTGCTCCACTTCTGATCCAGCTCTCTGCTATGGCCTGGGAAAGCAGTAGAAGATGGCCTAAGTCCTTGGATTCCTGCATCCACATGGGAGACCCAGAGGAAGCTCCTGGCTCCTGGCTTTGGATTAGCACAGCTTCAGCCATTGCGGTCAACTGGGGAGTGAACCAGCAGATGGAGGACCTCTTTCTCTCTGCCTCTCCTCTCTGTGTGTAACTCATTCAAATAAATAAACCTTTTTTTAAAAAAGTAAATAGCAAATAAATCACACTTTTATAATGAAAACTGCAGATCATACTGAAAGAAATTAAATGAAAATATATGGGAAGAAATCTTGTGTTCATGAATCTAAATTTTTTTTTATTTGACAGGTAGAGTTATAGACAGTGAGAGAGACAGAGAGAAATGTCTTCCTTCCGTTGGTTCACTCCCCAAATGGATGCTATGGCTGGCGCTGTGCTGATCCGAAGCCAGGAACCAGGTGCTTCTTCCTGGTCTCCCATGTGGGTGCAGGGGCCCAAGCACTTGGGCCAGCCTCCATTGCCCTCCCGGGCCAAAGCAAAGAGCTGGAGTGGAAGAAGAGCAACCTGCACTAGAACCCGGCACCCATATGGGATGCTGGTGCCGCAGGTGGAGGATTAACCAAGTAAGCCACGGCGCTGGCCCCATGAATGTAGTATTTTTAAGATGTCAAGACTATCTAAAATAATCTATATAGATTCATGCAATCCCTAAAGAAATCCCAATGATGCCTGTTTTTTAAAAAGATTTATTTATTTATTTGAAAGGCAGCGTTATGCAGAGAGAGGAAAAGACAGAGAGAGAGAGATCTTCCATCTCCTGATTCACTCTCCAAATGGCCACAAGAGCAAGGGCTGGGCCAGGCTGAAACCAGGAGCTTCTTTATGGTATCCCACATGGGCAGGGCCCAAGCACTTAGGCCACATTCTGTTCTTTCCCAGGCACATTGGCAGGGAGCTGGATTGGAATTGGAGCAGTCAGGTCCATATGAAATGCCAGTGCTGCAGGCAGCAGTTTTACCTGCTACAGCACAGCACCGGCCCACCAGTGATGTTTTTTGTAGAAACAGAAAAACTTACTATTAAATTCATATGGAATCTCAAAGGACCTCAAATAGTGAAAACAATCTTTAACCCCGGAGAATTCAAAACTTAATACAAAGCTGCAGTAATTGAAACAGTGTGTGCAGACATAAAGACAGACACATATATCCATGAGACAGAAGAAAGAGCCCAGAAATAAACCTTCACATTAGGGTCAAATGATTTTTTACAAGGGTGCCATTTAACAAAGAAATGGCAGTCTTTGCAACAAACAGTGCCAGGAAAACTGGATGTCTGCATTCAGAAGAATGACACTGGATCTTTAATACCATATACAAATATTAACACAAAATGGATCGCAGATCTAAATGTAAGACCTAAAGCTATAAAACTTTCAAACAGGGGCCAGTGCTGTGACACAGTGGATTAAAGCCCCAGCCTGAAGTGCCAGCATCCCATATAGATGCCAGTTCAAGTCCCAGTTGCTCCACTTCCAATCCAGCTCCCTGATAATGCACCTGGGAAAATAGCAGAGGATGGTCCAAGTGCTTGGGCCCCTGCATCCATGTGGGAGACCCAGAAGAAGCTCCTGGCTCCTGGCTTCAGATTGGTTCTGCTCCGGCCATTACGGTCACTGGGGAGTGAACCAGGAGATGGAAGACCTCTCTTTCTTTGTTTCTACCTCTCTTTCTAACCCTGTTTTTCAAATAAGTAAAATAAATCAGTAGTATTAAATAGTGTGAATATATTTAATACCACTGAACCGTATGTTTAAAAACTGTTAAGATGGTTAACTGCATATTAAGTATATTTTGTTTTTGTGAAAAATCGGGGAAAAAGTAAATGAATAGACAAAGGTAAACCATGGTAATACCACAAAAAAAAAATGGGAGCAGTTATGTTACTTTCAGACAAGTGATGTTGGAGGGTTATTACGTAATGAAAAAGGGCTCAATTATCCAAGACATAACAATCCTTAATGTCTATATGCCTCACTACACAGCATCAAAATACATGAGGCAAAATCTGGGGCACTTTCAGAGATAGTTTGGCAATTTCTTAGAAAACTAAAAACATACTCTTAATATACAATCCAGCAATTGTACTACATGGCATTTGCCCAAATGAGTTAAAAATTTTTATAAAAACCTGCACAGTGATGTTTATAGCAGCTTTACTCATAACTGCCCAAACTTGGAAGCAACCAAATTGTCCCTCAGCAGGTGAATGAGTTAAGCATATTGTAGCTTGCCAAACCATGAAATATGATTTGGCACTAAAGGAAGTATGTTATGAAGCAACAGAAAGACATGCAGGAGCCTTAAGTACATTTGAAAAAGCTACATAATGTTTGATTACAACTGTTGGATATTCTGGGAAAGTAAAACTACAAGGTAGTAGGCAGAGCACAAATAATTTTGGGGCACTGAAAATACTCTGTGTGATACTATAATGGCAGTTACGTGTCTACACATTTATCCAAACCCATAGAATGGACAACATCAAGAGTGAATTCTATGGTGAACTATGGATTTTGGGTAATAATGATGTGTTGTATAGGTTTATCAATTGCATCAAATGTACTAGTCTGGTGGAGGAGGCTGAAAATAAGGGAGGAGGCTATGCAAGTGTAGAAACGTAGAGTATATGGGAACTCTGTATCTTGTGTTTAGTTTTGTAATGAACCTAAAACTACTCTTAAAAGAGGGGGAGAAAGAACTTGACATCATTAGTAATTAGGAAAATATAAATTAAAACCACAATAAGATTCCATTAACTATCATTTAGAATGATTGAGAGTAAAAAAATAATGATTTTTGGTAAGGCTGTGGAACAATAAGGGTTTTGATGCAAAACTGGTAGGAATACAAAACGGTACCACCACTACAAGGGTACTTAAGTTCATGGAAACTGTGTATTACAAAAAAACCTATTCATGTATTTCAAAAGTATCTTTACCAAAAATAAACTTATCCTTTAATTTCTCACAATTTTTTGAAGAACTCTTGTTCTTTGGAAAGCAGCTTTGTCATTCTTAAAAAGATAAACATGCCTAACATAGTCATCTACTTCATTTCAAGATACTATCTAGGACAAAGGAAAATATATGTCCATGCAAAGTCTTGCTTACAAATGTTCACAGTAGTTCTATTTGTAAAGCCCCCAAATTAGAACAATCAAAATATTCATCAACAAGAGAACAGAAAAACAAAGTGGTATATGCACATTGTAGACTACTACTAGGCAGTACAAGGAGTTAGTTATTAATGTATGATTAGATCTCCACATTAGTAAGCAAAGTAAAAAAAGTTACACAAAAAGAACACACACAGTTAAATTCCACTTATATAAGTTTTGAGAAAATACAAACTGATCTGTAGTGACAGAAGGTAAATCAATGACTGCCCACAGAAAGGAACACATACAAAGAAAGGCACAGGAAGCTTTTTCTGGTGATGGATATTTTCATTATCATGATTGTGGTAGTGTTTTTTTTTTTTTTTTTGACAGGCAGAGTGGACAGTGAGAGAGACAGAGAGAAAGGTCTTCCTTTGCCATTGGTTCACCCTCCAATGGCCACTGCGGCCGGCGCGCTGCGGCCAGCGCACCACGCTGATTTGAAGCCAGGAGCCAGGTGCTTCTCCTGGTCTCCCATGGGGTGCGGGGCCCAAGCACTTGGGCCATCCTCCACTGCACTCCTGGGCCACAGCAGAGAGCTGGCCTGGAAGAGGGGCAACCGGGACAGAATCCGGCGCCCTGACCGGGACTAGAACCCGGTGTGCCAGCGCCACTAGGCGGAGGATTAGCCTGTTGAGCCACCGCGCGTGGTAATGGTTTTACATATGTATGAGTACACATAACTTATCAAACTGGGTAGACAAAGCAATGCAGAATGGGGTAGGTGTTTGGTGCAGTAGTTAGGATGCCCCCACCCCCTATGATAGTGCCTGGGTTAAGTCCTGGCTAGTTCCCTATTCCAGCTTCCTACTAATGTGCACTTGGGAGGCAGGAGGTGATGGCTCAAGGAGTTGGGTTCCTGCCACCGATGAGGGAGATCTGGGTTCAGTTTGCAGTGTCAGCCTGATTCAGCCCTGACAGCTGTGGGCATTGGAGGAGTGAACCAGCAGACAAAACACCTGCCTCTCAAATTTATTTTGAAAAAAGCTATAAGGAATCACAAGGGTGAGCAAATGAATTCTATAACATAGTAGATATTTGACTCCCCCTAAGAAAAATAAACCTTATACAGAAGCTGGGATATTCCTTAAAACCATGTTTACTATATTGTACGTTAATCATTCCTTATTAATGCTCCACACCAAAACGGGGGAAAAAAAAAAAAAAGAAGCAGAGGAGGAGAAGGTATGAAATCGTTGTCCAACAGTATGTATAACTTTACTAGGTAGATACAACAGTGTTATATAGGGCAGAGAGGAGGGCCTGCTGGAGATTTGTGATCATAAATTTAAAACGAGACCATTCTACATTGCTGTTTATTTTTCAGTAGCCACGTTTATTTATCTGCAGAGGTACAGGCACCAAGCAGATAGAGAATTAGATTTACTGAAGTTTAAGGCATCTGCTAAGCAACTGTGACAGAAGTTAGAGGTGGATGCAATGGAGTAAGTGAAGTGATGGTTTGAGAAACAGAAGCAGAGTAGAGACATATTTTACCATGTAAGGATTTTACTTCTGATCATGCTGTCTTATCCTCTAACTTTTGGATGTCTGATCAGTAAGAATTTGAATCATTTAGATTTAGTCTGAAATTTAAATTAGTTTACTTGATTTAGTCTGAAATTTAAATTAGTTTACTTGAATCTCTTTCACTTTCTGCCATTAGCATTTTCACCCTTTTGATATATAATGACCCTGTCTTTTTTCTTATTTACAAATCTGCTTTAAATGACAAGCATTCCTTCATTTTATTCTTGCCATCGCAAAGCCCAATGAACTTCAATATGAGTCAAAAAGAAAATGAATCAAATTAAATTACTGGATGCTGGTACTACCTTATGTAGATTTAGAAAACTCCTAGGGGAGCCGGCACTGTGGCAATAGAGGGTAAAGCCACCACCTACAGTACCAGCATCCGATATGGATGCCAGTTCAAATCTTGGCTGTTCCAGTTCTGATACCAGTTCTCTGTTAAGGCCTGGGAAAGCAGTAGAAGATGGGCTCCTCCTGTACCCATGTGGGAGACCTGGAGAAAGCTCCTGGCTCCTGGCTTTGGATCAGCCCAGCTCTGGCCATTGCGGCCATTTGGAGAGTGAACCATCAGATGGAAGACCAACCGACTGACCTCCCTCCCTCTCCCCCTACCCCTTTCTCTCTTCTGCCTCTCCGTATCTCTGCCTTTCAAATAAATAAATAAATCTTTTCTTTTTAAAGAAAGGAAAACTCCTAGGTGGCATGCGCTGAGGCATAGCAGGTAAAGCGGCGGCCTGTAGTGCCAGAATCCCATATGGTTGCCGTTTCAAGTCCTGGCTGCTCCATTTTTTCCCCCCAACATTTATTTATTTATTTATTTTTCAACTTTTATTTAATAAATATAAATTTCCAAAGTATAACTTTTGGATTATAGTGATTTTTCTCCCCATAACCTCCCTCCTATCCGCAACCATCCCATCTCCCACTCCCTCTCCCATCCCATTCTTCATCAAGATTCATTTTCAACTCTCTTTACATACAGAAGATCAACTTAATATATACTAAGTAAAGATTTCAACAGTTTGCACCCACACAGATACACAAAGTGTAAAGTACTGTTTAAATAGTAGTTTTACCGTTAATTCACATAGTACAACACATTAAGGACAGAGATCCAGCTCTCTGCTATGGCCTGGGAAAGCAGTAGAAGATGGCCCAAGTCCCTGGGCCCCTGCACCCACGTGGGAAACCTGGAAGAAGCTCCTGGCTCCTGGCCGGGGATCGGCGCAGCTCTGGCCGTTGCAGCCATCTGGGGAGTGAACCAGCGGATGGAAGACCTCTCTGTCTCTACCTCCCTCTGTAACTCTGCCTTTCAAATAAATATAAATTATTAATTAAAAAAAAAAAACTCCTAGAGGGCTGTGGGGGGTTAGGGTGCCACCTGCAATGCCAGCATTACATATGGGCACCAGTTCACATGCTGGCTGTTTCACTTCCAATCCCACTTCCTGCTAATAATAAAAAGGCTGAGCCTATCTATTTACATATACCTTTGGAATGAATGAGATTCAAAGGTTAAAAAAAAAAATAGCTGATGCATTCAGAATTCTATCTAATTTCCCCATAGATTTTTTTTTTTTTTAAGATTTATTTATTGGCCGGCGCCGCGGCTCACTAAGCTAATCCTCCGCCTTGCGGCGCCGGCACACCAGGTTCTAGTCCCGGTTGGGGCGCTGGATTCTGTCCCAGTTGCCCCTCTTCCAGGCCAGCTCTCTGCTGTGGCCCAGGTGCTTGGGCCCTGCACCCCATGGGAGACCAGGAGAAGCACCTGGCTCCTGCCAACGGATCAGCACGATGCGCCGGCCGCAGCACGCTAGCCGCGGCGGCCATTGGAGGGTGAACCAACGGCAAAGGAAGACCTTTCTCTCTGTCTCTCTCTCTCACTGTCCACTCTGCCTGTCAAAAAATTTTAAGAAAAGATTTATTTAAAAAAAAAAAAAAGATTTATTTATTTGAAAGCCAGAGTAACACAGAGAGAGGAGAGGCAGAGTGAGAGAGAGAGAGGTCTTACATCCGCTGGTTCACTCCCTAATTGGCCACAACAGCCGAAGCTGTGCCAATCCAAAGCCAGGAGCCAGGAGCTTCTTCCCTATCTCCCATGGGAGTGCAGGGGCCCAAGGCCATAGCAGAGAGCTGGATCGGAAGTGGAGCAGCCAGGTCCCGAACCGGCACCCATATGGGATACCGGTGCTTCAGGCCAGGGCATTACCCCACTGTGCCACAGTGCCAGCCCCTACCTTTAGATTCTTAAGTTCCTTTTAAGCACAAGGCTCTCCAGAAGCTGACACATGACAGTCACAGTTCTTGCCTTCATGAAGATCTGAGTGTTGCTAGTAAAGCAGCAGAAGATGGCCCAAGTGTTTGGGTCTGTGGGACCCATGTGGGAGACCCAAATGAAGCTGCTGGCTTTGGCCTGGCCAAGATCTGGCTGTTGCAGCCATTTGGGGAGTGAACTAGCAGACGAAAGAGCTCTCTCTCTCTTTAACTCTGCCTTCAAATAAATGAAATCTTAAAACAATCAAACAAAAACTCCTTATGTAGAAGGGTAATCCACCTTAAGCAAATTCAAGATGGCTAATTTACATTTATTCATTGTTTGATTTTTTCCGTTAATAAATAACATGCATGATTCACTTGATCAAAGAATTATTTATAGCAGTAAGGTCCATTAAAGTTTATTTAAAAAAAACTGATCTGTACTGTGAAAACAGCTATATATTTTCCCACTTAAGTGACAATTTCTTCTTTTGCACTATTTTGACTATCATAAGCCAACAAAGTCTCTGTGAATGACTATGCCTCAAACCACAAAGGTCTGGCATTCATCCCTCCCCTGCCAACTGTGTTCCCTTGTCACTGTGAAGGTCAGATACTTCCCCATCTTTCCAAATGTCCATGGCAAGTTGGGTAAGATGAGGGAAAAGGACTTGGTTTAGAACAACTGAGGTCATTACATGATGTCATTCTTCTACATTCCTGCAAAATTTACCTTTCCCAGATATCTTTTTTTCATATGTCATTCCATCACCAACAACAATAAAACCAAATGCTCATGGTTTCTCAGACTCTCAACTACCCTTATTTACCACTACGTTTCCTCTTTACAGCCTTCTCTCCAGCCAACTGTCTCTCAATTACAATATTAATGTTTCTTCTCTCTACTGAGTCACTGCACTTTACCTTACAAATTCTGCTTCTCTTAATTCAACATGATCCATTTGTAGGAGCTACTTGAACTTTATAGTCTCCTTGATGCCTTTACCAACCATCTCTCTATGCCCATAACAGTGAGTTTTAAATAGAATTAAAAGGAGGCAATGAAAGGCACGTTGTTTAGGGGAAGATTTAATGGGCTTAAAAAAAAAAAGAAGCATAAAAGCCCATACTCTCTATATGAAAATGAATCCATAAAGAAGCTTTACCTGTTTCACTATTTTCAGGTAGAGATTCATATTCTGCATGATCCAGAGCCAAAGCATTCATGTCTGTCTGGTTTGACTCCTGTAAATCTGGTAACGCTGCATTCTCATGACTTTTGTCACCATCACCATTGACATCCAATCCTGTAATTAAGAATTTTATCCCAAAAGGCAGGGTTAGAAGGATAACTTTCCCTTAAAACAAAGCTTACACTTGTTGTTACTCAAATTCTGTTAACTGGAATGTAAAGGATCTCTAGGCTCTAAGTACTGTCACAAAACACCACACAAATGTAGAATAACAACTTCCTAAAGACAGATAAAAATGAAAACAAAAGAGTAAGACTGGAGAGCAAAGCCTGGTCTCCTCGTGACCAGGCTCACAACTCACCCTGTGGGCTGCAGTCTGCACCATGGCCAGCTGTCTCCTCCCATGCAGCACTCACGCCGACAGCTGCACTATTTGCTTCCAAATGTAACATATGAGTCCCCCATACTTTCGCATTGGGGTTTAGCTCTGAAACCTTAGTTGTTGGTACCTAGGAAATAATTTTGTACATGAATTTGTAAACAAATCTCAACCAAGTGTAATTCTTAGTGATTAATGTGGTCAAAATGCATCCATTTTAAAGAAAATTTAGAATAAAAAGGCTGAGCCTATTTACATATACCTTGTGATGAAGTCAGGTTCAAAGATTAATAAAAAGCTGATGCATTCAGAATTTTATATAATTCATTGTTAGATTCTTAAGTTCCTCCTAAGTACAAGGCTCCTGTAAAAGCTGACAAATGATTGTCAGTCCCTGCTTTCAAAAAGATCTAAGGGGGGTGGGGAGGCAGCGCCATGGTGCAGTAGGTTAATCCTTGGTCTGTGGCGACGGCATCCCATATGGGCCATGTTTCTAGTCCTGGCTGCTCCTCTTCCAATCCAGCTCTCTGCTATGGCCTGGCAAAGCAACAGAAGATGGCCTGGGTGCTTGGGCCCCTGCACCCACATGGGAGACCAGAAGAAGCACCTGGCTCCTGGCTTCGGACTGGCACAGCTCTGGCCGTTGGGCCATTTGGGGAATGAACCAATGGAAGGAAGACCTTTCTCTCTGTCTCTCCCGCTGTCTGTAACTCTACCTCTCAAATAGAATAAATAAAATCTTTAAAAATAATATTATAGGCTGGGTAGTTTAAGCATCAGAAATTTATTAAAAAGAAGAAAATCTCAGGGCATCAAACTGTATAACTGTGGTACAGTGGGTAAAAGCCACTGCCTGCAGTGCCAGCATCCCATGTGGGTACTGGTTTGAGACCCAGCAGTTGCTCCACTTCTGATCCAGCTTTCTGCTATGGCCTGGGAAAGCAGAAGATGGCCCAAGTCCTTGGGTCCTGGAGGAAGCTCCTGTCTCCTAGCTTCAGCGTCAGATTGGCCCAGTTCTGGCCTCTGCAACCATTTGGGGAGTGAACCAGCAGATGGAAGATCTCTCTGTCTCTCTGCCTCTCTGTAACTAACTCTTTTGAATAAATAAATAAATCTTTAAAAGAAACACTGTATAACTAGCAAATACTGGTGATTTCTTAGACTACCTAGTACAAACCTCAATTCACGAATTTACTAATTTGAACACAATATAGATGGATAAAAATTTAATTATAAAGACTCAAACACTCATATAAGCATAAGGTACAGAAAAATGTTCTTCCTGTGAATAAATAAAGTAAGAAGACAAAATATATCACATTTACATGAGAAATGGCTATTCCCATTTCTGAAAAAACTTAAATATTACCTTTAGAGTTTTTTAAAACAAAAAATCTCAGCTCCACTGAAGTAGCTGTGTAATGTGGAACGAATAACCTAACCTCTAAAAACCCAACCTAGGAGCCAGTGTTTTGGTACAGCAAGTTAGGTCAGAGCCTGTACTACCAGCACCCTATATGGGCACTGGTTTGAATCCAGAACTGTTCCACTTTCATCCAGCTCTGTTAATGTGCCTGGAAAAACACCAGAAGATGGCTCAAGGGCTTGGGCCCCTGTCACCCATGTGGGAGACCCGAAAGAAGCTCCTGGTTCTTGGGCTTTGGCTTGGTCCAGCCTAGCCGTTGCAGCCATTTGGGGAAGTAAAACAGTTGCAACTAATTCTGCCTTTTTTTTTTTTTTACAGGCAGAGTGGATAGTAAGAGCGAGAGAGAGAGAGAGAAGGACAGAGAGAAAGGTCTTCCTTTTTGCCATTGGTTCACCCTCCAATGCCCACCACGAGTGGTGCGCTGCGGCTGGCGTACCACACTGATCCGAAGCCAGGAGCCAGGTGCTTCTCCTGGTCTCCCACGGGGTGCAGGGCCCAAGCACTTGGGCCATCCTCCACTGCACTCCTGGGCCATAGCAGAGAGCTGGCCTGGAAGAGGGGCAACCGGGACAGAATCCGGCGCCCCGACCAGGACTAGAATCCAGTGTGCCGGTGCCGCTAGTGGAGGATTAGCCTATTGAGCCACGGCGCCGGCCTTAATTCTGCCTTTCAAATAAATTTTTAAATGTTTTAAGTGCAGAGTTACAGAGAGAGAAGGAGAGACAGGAAGATCTTCCATCTGCTGGCTTACTCCCCAAATGGCTACAACAGCCCGAGCTAGTCCAGACTGAAGCCATAAGCTTCTTTCTTCTGGGTTTCCCACATGGGTGCAGGGGCCCAAGGACTTGGGCCATTTTCCGCTGCTTTCCCAGAAGCATTCGCAGGGAGCTGAATCAGAACTGGAGCTGTCGGGACTCAAATTGGCTGGTGCTACAGGCAGCAGCTTTACCTGATACACCACAGTACCAGTCCCATAAATTTTTTTTAAAGGGACCGCACTGGGGCAAACCAGGTTAAGACACCACCTGCAATGCTGGAATCCCATATGGGCACCAGCTTGAGTCCCAATTGCTCCACTTCTGATCCAGTTCCCTGGTAATGGCCTGGAAATGCAGAAGATAGCCCAAGTGCTTGGGCCTCAGCCGCCCACATGGGAGACCTGGATGATACTCTGGGCTCCTGGCTTCAGCCTAGCCCAAACCCAGCTGTTGTGGCCATTTGGAGAGTCAATTAGTGGATGAAAGATCTCTCTGTCACTCCTTCTCTCTCTGTAACTCTGCCTTTCAAATAAATAAATAAATCTTAAAAAAATAAAAAAACACCTCACCTAAAAAAGGAGTTTCTAGAATATTCCAATAGGGCTGCTGAAACAGTGTGCCTAAAGCACTCAGCATGGTGTGTGACAAATCAGGCACACATGAAATCATTAACTCATTAACAGTTATAATAAACAGTACACCACAAGTTAGACTACAGCAATCCTTTCTTCAAAATCCTCCAATTGTTGTCAGCTCATTCTCAGTACATAAGGGCCAAACATGCTCAGGTGCTCACCTCTTGTTTAGCCTTGTTCACTTCCAATCACACTAACCTCCTTGCTGTACTTTTGTTCTTCCTGAGGAGTTTGTCCAGAGTACCCTTCCCAGATATTCAGGTGGGTCACCCCTAACTTCCTCTGAGGATTGTTGGTTTTTCCTGATGCATCTTAAAAAATCCACAACTTGGTCGCTGGAATCTTGGCACAGCAGGTTAAACACTGCCTGCAGTGCTGGCATCCTATACAGGCAGGGTTCAAATCCCAGCTGCTCCACTTCCAATCCAGCTCCCTGCCAATGAGCCAAGGAAAGCAGCAGTAGGTGGTCCAAGTACTGGGCCCCTGACATCCTCATGGGAGACCTGGATGGAGTTCCAGGCTCCTGGTTTTGCTTGGCCCAGTTCCAGCAGTTGAGGACATTTGAGGTATGAAACATTAGATAGAAGATCAATCTCTCTTTCCCTCTGTAAGTCTTTCAAATATATACATATAAAATCCACAACAGCTCCCCCCCCCCCCCCCAACACACACAGATAATTCCTACTCCCTTGATTTTTCTGATACCAGCCTGATTTTCTTCTATTTAAAAACCTTGAATGGCTCCCCAGGGTCTAAAGTCAAATAAATGTCTTGACGGCAGTTGCTTCCCAAATACTAATTCTAGTTTTGTCACCATAACCCTTCAACAAACTGAGAGAGTATTTGGTTTTTCAACCGTACCACCAGCCTTCATACAACAACACAGCAAGTCAGAGGTACCTTAGGAAAGGAAAAGGGTCCTAGTTCAATATATCCCTTGGGCTTGTGCTTCAAGCTCGGAGCAGTCTCAAATATGATACCCCAAGGTACAGCATAGAGTACAAGATTCTGTGCTCCAAAACCCATGAAAAAGGTGAGGAAGTACCATAATTAGCCATCAAGAAAACTATATCTAGATTAATGACTAACAGTTCCAAAAAGAAAAAAATCCACATTGGTTCAGATGATAAGGGTGATAGTGCAAATGAAGATGACAGAATGTGACTGATGTGGTTAAAAACACAGTGTATATAAGATTTTCAGAATTTTCATGGAAATGCACATTATCTTTTAATTCCATTTTTGTACTAGGGTACACTGTTCATGCCATGTAAGTGACTCTTGTTTCCTGCTCTTCTATTCACTGAGCAATAAACAAATGTTCCCACAAAAATGGACCTTAAATGAGTATCTACCGGAATTTGTTGTTGTTCTAGTTAAGTATTGCTGACAGGGCAAATAGGAACCCATTCTCCTTCAAGATTATTTTACATTGAAACACCTAGTCTTCAGTTTTCTTCTTACATTAATTTAAAACTCCAGCTAACTTTGGTCTCTGCTCCTGCAGAGTTAGTTTCTCTGTTCCCTCTTACACCCACATACCTAATAAGCACCTCCTAAATGCTCACTACCATGGTTGTACCAGGCATGGTATTGAGCAATCAGGACATAATGGAGAACAGAACAGAGGTGCAGGGTCTAGTCCGTATTTCATACACATCACAGAACACCTTCATCAGCATTTAACCTTTTTGACTGGCTGTTTCTTCCTCTTTAAATTTATCTCTCTTTCCTACTGGTATACTGGGATAAACTCCTTTTCTGGTTACCCTCGGTATCTTAACACACCTTCAAGTTTTCCTTCCACCATTTTATCCCATCCACTTAACTGACTTCTCTTAATGTACAGACTAAACCTCCCTTACATTCTAATCAACAGTTCTCCCTTCCATTTTTAGTACCTTTTGCAGCTGAGGATCTTATACCAGCATTATGTATTTTATAGTTTTATTAAAACAGATTATACATCATCCTGGAAGTAGCTATAAGCAGCGCTCTGAGGCTGCTAGGGCATGTCACACTTTGACTCCCACAGCACTCATAGCTAGTGTGTCTGTTTTCCACATATTCTTGGATCACAGCCACGGTGAATAGTTAGCTCACACTGTATTGCTAATAGCTTGCATAGTCCTAAGCTTAGAAGGAAGGTACTAGAGAAAAATGCTGAATTAATCAATGTTTAATAAAGCTATAACACAGTTATATTTTCCATTATTGACAAACTGTATACGTTTTATGCCACAAATGAAAAGGACCCTATCCTTAAGCAGTTACCACCTCTTAAGCAGTAAATTAATCTAAATTGAAATTAGGGATTTAGCACAATTTTAAGCAGTTAACTAATGCCTAATAAATACTATAATGGAAGAGCCAAAACAAAGGATGAGAGTTGCATAACAAAAGATGAAAGTTTAAGACTTAATGACATGGGGCTGGCATTGTAGCACAGAGGGTTTAGGTGCAGCCTGTGACCCTGACATTCTGTATCAACACCAACTTGAGTCTAGGCTGTTCACTTCCAATCTAACTCACTGTTAATGTGTCTGGAAAAGCAGTGGAAGATGGCCCAAGTGTCTGGGCTTCCATCAGCCATGTAGGAAACTCAGGCCCGCCTAGATGTGACCATCTGGGGAGTGAGCAGCAAATGGAAGATCTCTCTGTCTCTCCCTCTCTCTGTAACTCTTTCAAATAAATATAGCTTAAAAAAAATGACATGACAACTAACATTTGACTAACAGATTATGTATGGGCATATTCCACAGCCTTACCTATAGTGAATCAGAACAAATTTAGAAGGCAGTTATTACTGACCCAGTATCACAAACAAGAAAACCAAGGCAAGAAAATGTTAAGTAACTTGCCCATAAAAATCACAGTAAATAGAAAACTGTTTTCTAAAGTCAGCAAAAATAAAAAACATTCACCAAGAGTTCACCGACTTCACATAATTAACATTAAGAAATAATTTGTGGGGTCGGCGCTATGACATAGAGCACCTTCAGTGCTGGCATCCCATATGGGCACAGATTCAAGTCCCAGCTGCCCCACTTCCGATCCAGCTCTCTGCTTATGGCCTGGGAAAGCAGTGGAAGATGGCACAAGTTCTTGGGTCCCTGCACTCATGTGGGAAGACCCAGAGGAAGCTCCTGGATTTGGATCAGCACAGCTCCAGCCCATTGCAGCCAACTGGCGAGTGAACCAGTGGATGGAAGATCTCTCTGTCTCTGCCTCTCCTTCTCTCTATAATTCTGAATTTCAAATAAATAAATAAATCTTAAAAAAAAAGGAAATAATTTGTATTAAACAAGGAATAAGTCTATCATTTCTTTAAAATATTGGTATATTCTTGCAGTCATATGAACTTCAAATAATTATCAGGACGTGTAGTTTTACCTGCTTGGCTATGTAAGTGGTAATTTTCCTCTGACAATTTATAGTTAAGTTACGGTTATTAAAACGAGAAGCAAAAAAGTGGACCTCAACAGTCACTTGCTGATGAAATTTTATAAAAACAAGTAACATTACTTCTCTTTGAAAAGTGGAACACCCCCTAGTTCTGATGCTCTAAAGAAACTCTTCTACTCACCCCCAAATACGCTGTTTTTTCAAAAAATAACATCAATTTATCAATTTGTATTTCGTGGACATTAAGACAGAATGGTCTGACAAGTTCTTCAATGGTAATTAGAATAATTCAGACAGGAGACAGGTAGGTAGAGAATATAAAATAGGTGAGATAATAAGAGAAATATTCCAGGCCAGCGCCACGGCTCACTTGACTAATCCTCCGCCTACAGCGCCGGCACCCCGGGTTCTAGTCCTGGTTAGGGCGCCAGATTCTGTCCCAGTTGCTCCTGTTCCAGTCCAATTCTCTGCTGTGGCCCGGGAACACAGTGGAGGATGGCCCAAGTGCTTGGGCCCTGCACCCGCATGGGAGACCAGGAGAAGCACCTGGCTCCTGGCTTCGGATCGGCGCAGTGTGCCAGCCATAGCAGCCATTTGGGGGGTGAACCAACGGAAGACCTTTCTCTCTGTTTCTATCTAACTCTGCCTGTCAAAAAAAAAAAAAAAAACAAATAAATAAATAAGAGAAATATTCCAAGTAAGCATGTATCATTCCTGGATTTGCACTAGGAAAAGTTTACTAATTCAGTCTCTAAAGTGTCTATCTCTGGTTCTTCATTTGTAAAATGGGGTTAACAGTGCTTTATAAGATGTAGTATTAAAAAAGATGTCTGTAGCAGCACTCTGAAAATTGGAATTCGAAGAGCAAGGAACCATCATTAAACATGGTAATGCCACAATAGAGAATAGTGTTGGGCATTTCTCATACTAAAAAACCTAATCTAAAATAGCAAGCATGTATCTCACTTAAAGTAATAGCAATCATTTGCACTTTGTATGGATGTACCAAGCAGTGACATTATACTAAAGGCCCATTGTTCTAGCGGTTAGCCTCTATAACTAAGAAGCAAAACTGTGAACCTGAATGCAATTTTTCCCAATAAAACTCTCAACTGTAGTAAGAATGGAAGGAGAGAGAAAAAGAAAGTTTGGTAGATAATACCTTAAACCATATGATGAGATTTCTACTTGTTTACCCCCATCTAATAGATGTTAACATTTGAGCTACATCACATTATCAATAGCTTTTCTCAACTAATGCCACAAGAATCACCGATTATAAACTTGGTTAAATACATGACATTCCAAGTACTGTTGGCCCACCATGGGCCACATCCATGGATTCAACCACCCACAGATCAAAGATACTCAAGGAAAAGGGTGGGCCTTGTGGTACAGTGTGTTAAGTTGCTACCTGGGAAGCCCATATCTCATACTGGAGTACAGTTTGAGACCTGTTTCCATTTCAGATCTGACTTCCTGCTAATGTATCCAGATGATAGTCCAAATGCTTGGGCCCCTGCCACCCTTGTGGGAGATCTTGGCTTCAGCTTGGCCCAACACTGGCTGTTTCAGTCATTGGGGATGGAAGACCACTCTTTTATGACTCTGCCTTTCAAGTAGATGAAAATACATAAAACATGAAAGAAAATTTAAGTTTATTTTTAAAAGTATGAGGTGGGAGAACTGCATTTGTACTGGTTATGTGCAATTTTTCCTTGTCATTATTCTATAAA
This sequence comes from Sylvilagus floridanus, assembly GCA_949820135.1. Lineage (NCBI taxonomy): Eukaryota > Metazoa > Chordata > Mammalia > Lagomorpha > Leporidae > Sylvilagus > Sylvilagus floridanus. Next base: position 15,364,392 of record OX463240.1, on the reverse strand, counting down.
ATAGAGTACAGACCACTCACATAACATTTACAATGTATTAGGTATTATATGTCATCTAGAGATTATTTAAATTATCTGAGAAGGTGTATGCAAATGATATAGAATCACTATACCATTTTATGTTAAGAACCTCAGCATCTATGGATTTTATTACTGTTGGGGGTCTGGGAACTAATCCCTGCAGATATTGAGGAATATACGTCATTCCAGTCACATTGCTTCAATATATGTCTATTTTATAAACAAGATAAATAATGTTTGTTTATTTCAAAATGTTTAAAAAGATGCTCAAACTGGCTGCCAAAGAATCATCCATAAAACTTCCTCAAACCAGAGAGGCCAACCCCATCTCAGCAATCCGAGAAAGAGCACCATGTTGATGCTCACGCAAAGAACCAAGATTTTAGAGCCAGTAAAAACCAGCAAATTTAACCTGTGTTAAACACATATAAAAGTAACAGAAAGCACGGATTTTTTTAAAGTTTATATTCTGCAAGTGTGATGTACAGAGTCACACTGGAAGCATACTACACTACCCATGTGACAAGATCCCCTCAAAAGGGCTCCAACTGCACTGTGGCAGGGCACAGATCAGCAGCAACACCCACAAGCAGATCAGTCTGCACAAAGCTGCATGCAATAACTAGGAGGGCATGCTTTAGTGAGAATGAGTTTCCACAGAAATTTTGGGTTAAATACATCAAACAGAGGATTTACATTCTCCAATTCAGAAATGATTAAATTGATGCTACAGCATTCACAGTCTTATGCAAGCATTCAAACTACTATCCAGTATTTAGAATGAAATTCCATTTATTTTACAGCAAAAACAATCAAAATATTAATACCAGCATATCACAGCATAATAATTGATACTGATAAACCATACTTACTAACTGCCCACCTCTACTTTGCCATCCCCAAATAACACCATCTTCGGGTGCTGGCAGCTGATAAGGGGTCTGTTGCAGTGAAAATGAAGAAATGTCTAAGTCTTGTGGCTTACGGTGTAGATCCCCACTAAACATCTGGTTATCTTCTATTGCATCTTTTGTGATGGTATTGGTGCAGAGATAGCCCACTTGAAATCCACCATAACCACCTTCCAGTCTTTCAGAAAATACCTGACTTGTTAACCCTCCCATCGGGTAATAAGAGAATTCATTCAACAACTGGCAGTAGAATTCCTCTGGGAAATTTTGCCAATCCACTTTTGAAGGACTTGCAGGTATACTTACGGCATTTTCTGTAAGTGGCAAAACATGGTCACCACTTGGTACTACAATTTCTTTGCTGTCAATTGGGATGACAGGTGTTACCTGGGTTTCATCATAAGGGGTAGCTGTGTTACTGTCCACTTGGGTGGGGTCAACATGAACTGAACAGGAATACCCATCAGAAGTGTCATAAAGCTCTGTTTTTTCAAAAATCACCTGAGAATTTCCCACACAATGTACATCACCATTTAAAGTAGATTCTTTAACTGTAGAATTGGCATTTTTTTCTTTGAAATGGTACGCATGTCCACATGAACCTAAGCAGTCAATAATATGAGGATCAACACTGTCTTTTTCCAAAGAGAGTCTGTCTTTCTCTTCTTCACATATTAGTTTTGGTTTACTCAACCTTGATGGATTGTTACCAAAAGCAAGAGAAACTTCCTCAGTTGATTCAGTGTAAATATGCCTCATATCTGTGCTCTCATCACTATCAACAGAGTTCTCTGCTACTTCTAACTTCTGCAGAACTGAATTTGAACTTTGGCTCAAAGGTAGTAAAACATTAAGATCTTTATATGTGTGTTCATTCACTCTATGGGTTTCATAAGTTTTCTCAATTGGATAAACTTCAAAATCAGGGTTTTTCATTATACTAGAACTAACACAAGTTGGTGCATCCTGACTGGGCATTGCTTTGCATTTTAGTATGCTAGTTTTCCAGTCAAAGGTTGCTTCAGAATCTGACTTGACATCTTCTATGGTGTCTTTATTTATCTCTTTACAACTAGCTTTTTGTAATTCTTTTTCAGCTTTTTCTAATATGTGATGGACACTCTGCTGGTCACATAACACACTAACTGAATTGTTCACACATATTTCACCCTCAGTTTTGTGACTCGGCCCTGTTTCCCTTTCTTCTTCCTCAGAGGACACAGAGACACCCTGAAGAGATCTGGAGTGATCACAAGACTTGCCATTTGAAGGTACTCCTTGTAAAAGTCCAAGTTTTGGATTTTCCATCTCATGGACTGCCCCCTCTATATCTGGCTTACACTCCACACAAGTTAAATCACAAGTCTGTGTCTCAGCTTTGTCCACCCTGCTACCTACACACATATCTGAATGACACAAAGATTTTAACTCAGAAGCATTTTCACCAGGACTCTCAGCCTCCAAAAAGACAATTCTATCTTCATCTTGGTAAGAGTAACTATTTCCAGATTGAAAAGACTGTTCTCTGTGTGCCAGCTGGGAACTTTTGGTTTCTAGGCTGCTATCCCCTAGGCGGGGTGCAGGTTTGGGGCCATCATGAAGTCTGCCCAGGGCTGCCTCCCTGAAATCGGCATAAACTGGGAGATACTCATTTCCAAAGCTTACTGAAGTGATACATCTTTGGGGACTTAAACTAATTCTGTCTAGACCAACAGAAAGGATACTATCTGATTTGTTAACATTGAGATGGAAGTAATCATTATCTTTTAGTAGTTTTATAGAATTATTTTCTCCTTCCTTTTTGCAGTTTAAACTCTGATCAACATTAATTGTTATAGCCTCAGGTGCACCATTCTCTTCAACATATGAAGTGTCATTCTGTAAGTTTATGGGTGAATCACCCATATGACTTCCTATCCCTGAACTATGGCTCTCTCTCTCTTCAGGGAGGGCACACATGCATTGTAGTGAGAATTCAGGAAGTAGGTCAGTAGTATGTAATGTACTGCTTTCTGTGTAATCTTTGGGGCATTTGGTGTCACCTTTTGTCCTGAAAGAATTAGCCTGCATTTTATCAATGTTCACTTCAAGCAGTGGATTATTGTCCATCAGAAATTCAGAATTAGGTGTAATTTTCTCACTAACGACTTCCTTTATTTCAACTAGATCCAGCATGGGCTGGGCTGATAGTTCTTCCTGCTCTGGCTTCAACTCTTCTGCCCCTTGTAAGGCATGCAAGACTGAACATTCTTTCCTGTTGTCTAGAGGCCAATCCACTCCATGAATTCCCTCAGAGGTAACAGCTGAATGGCATTCTTCTCCTGCAGCTGTCCCATACATGGGAGTGCACAGTTCCTCGTCCATGTTCAGGCAGTCAGGATCTACAACACAGATACTGTAAAACTCGCTCTCTCTTGAATTCTTAGATTGTTTGTGATCAGCACAGACATAGTTTTCATTTTTTATCTCCCTTTCAGACATAGCTGAAGAGTTATTCTCATTGAAACTACCGATTCGAACATTTACCACTACTTCTTTCTCTATTAAAGAGTCTTTACAAGTGGCCTGGCAGCAGTGCAGATGGTCACCTAGAAAAATTTCTTCCTGCAGGCTCTGGTCAGAATGCAGCAGCATACATGAGAGAGGCAGATCATCTTCAGAACAATCCTGTCTTTCATTACTCCCCAACAGCAGGTCACAGACACTCTCAGAATTCTGCTCGATAGCAACAATATCTGAATTTCTGTCACTCTCACCCGAATTTTCATAACTAGTTAAGAACTTATAGGTCAAAGAGGAAACAGAATTCAGCGACTGCTTTGGTCTAGGACCCTGCTTGTGCCCAGACCTCACAAAAACTCTAGTCTGCATATTAAGGTCAGCAACTGCTCTGCTGGCTCCATTTTCAACATTGTCAATCGCCTCACCTTCAAGGGTATCAAATAATGAAGATAAAGTTTTACTTATCTTGTTCTCCGGTTCCTCCTCCTCCACAGATTTTTGTAACAGGCCAATTTTCTCACTGTCAGTGTCACTACTTAAGTCCTTGCTGAAGCAACAACCCATGTTTGAAAGTTCGAAAACTTAAACTACAATGCTTGTCCTTTACTGGGCCTCCATCTCACACGAACTTGCTATGCTTTCTGAGGAGAAGCCAACACCCACATGCCAAAAATAACCCCTTGCACAGCAGTCACAAGTTCCTGTCACTCAAATCCAAATCCTAATGACAACAGAGCTCTCTGCCTGATAGCCATCGTACTACATCTGCTGAAATCCAATCAGCACACAGAATCCACATACAAAGACCCAGGCACAGCAGCAGGGGGAAAAAGCTACAGGCTATTTTTTTTTTAGAGTCATAAAGTCAATTTTTAAGAAATGACAACTTATCCTAGGAAGAGGAAGGAATTTCAGATTTCCGGTTTCTCTATAGTGTTTCAGTATCTTCTAAATTATATTTTGTGGGATGGCAGCATCCAAACAAGTTAATTTGTAAATTTCCCAAAAATAAAATACCAGAAATGTTTTCTTTAAAATTTATAATTACTTATATCAAATTTTCTAGCTTGTTGTTATTAAGGAATTATTGCTAATTGTGTCAGGGATAAAAATAAGAGTTGTATGGAATGTGAATATTTAGTCTTTGTCAATGACAATACGTTGTCTATGATTTGCTTTCAAACACTGCAGCAAATAATGCAAATGTAAACATACATAAAATGTGTAGCTATTATGTTGTGTGGGGGGAGGGAAAAAAGAGTAGACTAAGTAGCTGTGCAAGCTCATGATGAGTTCATTATATTATTTTACTTTACAGATGTCAGAAAATTCTAACTAAGTAAACAGGAAAGAACAAACCAAAAGAAAAAAAGATCTGCTCACTAATATCAGAAGTCTCTCAGCAGCAACTGAAGCAGGAATAGAGGGCCCTTCATCTTACTGGTGATAAATAGGAATCAATTAAAACTAACCAGGTTCCTCTTACCCTATGTAGTCCATGACTGCTAATTTATATGAAGTTTCTTACGTTGTCATTTGTGATATTTTACTCTTAGTATAAGCAATTTTTTTCTTGCAATGTTTTTGACGCACTATTTAAAAAAATCTGTTAACTCCACTGCAAGAGAGATTCTGCTATTCTATAAGTGATGACTTGAGTCATATCAATGATTTTTAGGAAAAAAATATTTTTATGTTAAAAATGTTTAGGAATAGATAACATCATCACTTCTGAATGTACTTAAATCCAACTACAGACTGTACTCAATGATGATGATAACAGCAGTAAACACTTTCTATAGCACTATGTAACACAAAGTTAACTACATCAATATTTTCATTTTGTTACATGTTAACCCACACCCTCAGCAACCCTTGCAGTAGAACACCATTAACCTCACTCCTCAGATAAGGGGGAATAAGATCACTGAAAGCATAAGTAACTAGTTCAGATAACTAAACAAAACTCAGGCAATACAGTGCTACATTAACCACAATGATAGTGCAACTCCAGGAATATCATGCATAATTAGAATGCTTCTTTCTCCTATTATCTCACCTATTTTATATTCTCTAGCTACCTGTCCCCTTTCTCTGACATTATTCTAGTTCCCATTCAATAACTTGTCAGAGAGACCATTCTGTCTCACATCTATAAAATACAAATTTATGAATTGATACGTTATTTATAAAAACAGAGTATAATGTTTTTGAGAGTAAAAGACTTTCTTTAAAGCATCAGAACTTGGGGATGTTCCCTTCTTCAAAAAGAATAAGGTTCATTGTTTATATAAAATTACATCAGAAAGTGGTTATTAAGGTCAGTTTGCTTCTGGTTTTAAAAACCATTGCTTTAACCATAAATTGTCAATGGAAAAATAACACTTATATAGCAAAGTGGAAGAACCTGGAGTTCCTGATAATCATTTGGACAGAGACACAGGAATGAAAGATAAGGCACAAACAATAACATTCCTCTTAAGATCTTGGCTTTGAAGGAACCATTTTCTATTTCAGCAATCCTAGGGACATTACTTAAACCTCTTTTTGCTTTAGTCGGCTTGTTTGTAACAGATATTATAGATTATACAACTAAAAGGAATGAATGAGTTAATGTATGTTAAGTGCTAGAACAGAAACCATACATAGTTAAGTACCCTCAAACTTTGCTATAGTTACTGTCATTATCACCATATGTAATAAATTCTTTCACTGAGGATACATTTATTGAGCACCTAACCTGCCAGGTAGATGCTGGGATATACAGCAATGAACAGAAAAAAAAAAAAGATCCAGTTTGGGTAGAGCTGACATTCTAGTCTAGGCAGCCAGATACTAAAATGTAATCAAAACAGAACAAAGTTGGAAGCTCCTAAGTGCCATAGTGTGAGTGGAATGGGAAGGCCAAATATGAGAAGGTGGATGCAAACAGGGCCCACTGAGAAGTTGAAACACAACCTAAGAACTACAGTAGGTAGAAATCCAGCCTCACAGACTTCTTGGATAGGGGCTTCTCATAAGTAGTCAAAGCATAGAGATCTGTGATGGGGTCTTCCATGAAGGATCAAAACATCCACTGGGAGTAAAGTAGAGTACCAGAGAAAGTCAACAGTCAATTGAGTCAAGAGAAAGGGGCAGGTACGATAGGTGGAGGGCCTGGAGCTCCATAAGACTCAAGCTTTAATTGTGTATTAATTACAGATTTTTACAATTATTCTTAGGTGTTTAAATTTAACTGAAGAGTGATCCCTGCTAAATATAAGAGTGGGAATAAGAGAAGAAGGAGATGTACAACCTGGGACATGCTCAATTAGACTTGCCCCAAATGGTGGAGTTAGAAATGTGCCAGGGGATTCCAATTCAATCCCATCAAGGTGGCATGTACCAATGCCATCTCACTAGCCCAAGTGCTCAATTTCAGTTCACAACTGATCACACTGATAGGTCTAAGAGTCAAAGGGATCACACAAACAAGACTAGTGTCTGCTAATACTAACTGATAGAATAAAAAAGGGAGAGAACAATCCAACATGGGAAGAGAGATACACAGCAGACTCAGAATCAGAATGGCAGATGTCCTAAATAGCACTCTGGCCTCAGAATCAGCCCTTAAGGCATTTGGATCTGGCTCAAGAGCCCATGAGAGTATTTTAGGCATGGAAAGCCAAGATACTCTGGCAAAAAAAAAAAAAAAAAAAGAAAAAAAAACCTAAATGAAAGATCTCTGCAAGTGAGATCCCAGTAGAAAGAACGGGCCATCAAAGAAGGAGGTACCTTTCTCTGAAGGGAATAGAGAACTTCCACTTTGACTATGACCTTGTCGAAATAAGATCGAAGTTGGCGAACCCTAAAGGCTTCCATAGCCTTGGCAACTCATGACTAGAGCCTAGGGAGATTATTGATGCCATAAACAAGAGTGTCAAATTGTTAAGTCAACAACTGGAGTCACTGTGTACTTACTCCTCATGTAGGATCTCTCTCCTTAATGTGTTGTTCAATGTGAATTAATGCTATAACTAGTACTGAAACAGTATTTTACACTTTATGTTCTGTGATGAAATCTTTACTTAATACATACTAAATCGATCTTCTGTTTATAAAGATAATTGAAAATGAATCTTGATGTGAATGGAATGGGAGAGGGAGCGGGAGATGGGAGGGGTACGGGTGGGAGAGAAGTTATGGGGGGGAAAAAGCCATTGTAATCCATAAAATGTACTTTGGAAATTTACAGTTATTAAATAAAAGTTAGACTCAAGCTTTAGAGTCCCTGCTGACTCTGGGTTTCTAGAACATGTGAGGGGCATATGCCATACAAAAAGAAGGTCTGGAGACCCGTCAGAGATCAGATATTGAAGTCCCTGCTGCCTCTGATAATTAAGCACAGAATGGCAGATTTTGACTTAACCTTCTTAAATGGAACATCTACCCATTAACACAGTGGAGCAAAGGATAGTCAAGGGGCAACAATGAGGAGGTAACGTACTGAGCCAGCTGAAGACTACTAGCTTCATGGGACAGGGATGTCCAACAAACAACACGACCATCTATAAAACTGTGTTTGATGCCAAAAACTTAACTGTTCTTTCAATGAGACTCCCTTAAGTATCTAACCTACCAAAGCTCCCTGATTTGAAGAAACACTTTTCACATATTTGCACAATTTCTACAATGACAACAAATTTTCAGATTGGTTGCTAAAGCCTACGGAGGGCTTGTGGTAATATTGTTTCAGAAGCTAGATGGTCGATTCCCCACATGAGTTTATTTAGCAAACTTAATCAGCTCTGCACTTCAGCTGTGTGTGTGTTTCTGTATGTATGGTACTTCAACACGTACATAAGAAGGGCCGTGCCCATGGAAGGTGCAACACAATCTGTGCAGGTTTTCTACATACTGTACTTCAAAATCTAAGACATTGATAGCTGTGGAAGGCTGCTAGCTGCCAGGCAGAGGATTCTGAAACATCTATCATTTCTTCCCATCAGCTTGACTATTCTCTTTGTACAACTGCTTGTGTGTAATACCATGCAAATGTGATTTGTAAGTCAACTGTTGAACAAATTCTTTCACAGAAAATATACAATCCTAAAGTGAAAGAGTATGCAGAAAGCCATTACATTCCAGGTATTGCAGAAAACAAGCAATAAAATTGTCTGTTTTTAAAAGAACTGACAAAAATTTTTTAAAGTGAGAGGGATTGTAGTTACTTATTCCTATGGCATGAAAAGACTCACTCAGACATCTAACATCGGTCTCTATTTTCAGTAAAGAAATGGGGTTACATGTAATCATTCATACTTGGATAAAACTAAGAATAGTACACCAAAAAGATAAAGAAATTCCTTTATTATTAAATAGACCTCAGTACTAAAAAATTCATGGGTGTTATGAAAACCACTTTTTCTGTCAATGACCAAAAATGATAGCTAAGTCTGTTTTTTTTTAATTTTTAATTAATTTATTTTTTTTGACAGGCAGAGTCGACAGTGAGAGAAAGAGACAGAGAGAAAGGTCTTCCTTTGTCATTGGTTCACCCTCCAATGGCCGCCGCGGCTGGCGCATTGCGCTGATCCGAAGCCAGGAGCAAAGTGCTTCCTCCTGGTCTCCCATGCGGGTGCAGGGCCCAAGGACTTGGGCCATCCTCTACTGCACTCCCGGGCCATAGCAGAGAGCTGGCCTGGAAGAAGGGCAACCGGGACAGAATCCGGAACCCCGACCGGGACTAGAACCCGGTGTGCCAGCACTGCAGATGGAGGATTAGCCTATTGAGCCGCGGTGCCGGCCTAGCTAATTCTTTTTTTAAACTCTGATGTGACTGTGATATATGCCACCAAATTAGATAATTTCCTGCATTAAAAAAAGTTACCTGTTGGCCACTTCACCATGAGCATCTTCCAAGAATCGGAAGAGACAATCCTGGAGCAGACGCTCAGAAATGACCAGGAGACTAAGGTCTCATATACTCAGGGCTAACTGGAGGAGTACTGGTTTGTTTTATAATGAAATCATTCTGAGGTAAAGGTAGTTTTACATTTCCTATAAAACAGTTCCAAGATATAGAGAAAAGGAATTAATATTCTAAAAAAAGTTACAGATAGTTAACATATTGTTTTTCTTTAAATAGATTGTACAAAGTGGCAAATACCTACTCAAAATTTTAACCTGTAAAATAATGTTCCAAGAGGAGCTAGATATACAAATGACAGGAGTTAGAGATTTTCATAAAAAGCCTCTGCTTATTAGCTTACCCTTATTCAACATGTAGATTAACATTTATTTAGAAGCTATAAGAACAAAAGGCAAAATATTTGTTTTGTTTTTCCTTTGATCTGATAAATGAATACAATGAGCCATGTTTTCTGATATCACTACTGTAAAGGAGTTTTCAAAAATATTCTAAAAATGAGGGGAGGGTGCTGTGGTATTACAGCTAAGTCACTGCTTGGAATACTTGCATCCCACATCTGAGTGCTTGGTTTGAGTCTTTCTACTCCACTTCTGATCCAGCTTCCTGCTGAGAAGCACTCTAGGAGGCAGTAAATGAAGGCTCAGGTACTTGGTTCCCAGCCACACACATAAGAGACTAGAACAGAATTTCAAGGTCCTGGCTTCAGCCTGGCCCAGCCCCAGCTGTTGCAGAGATTTGGAAAGTGAACCAGTAGATGAAGATACCTCTCTCTTTGTCACTGTACTTTACAAATAAGAATAAATTTTTTTTTAAGATTTCAAGTTCATAGAAAAATGAAATGAAAGGATGAGGAAAAATTATTCTGATATGTTTTATTGAACTATACCTAAAGACTTTAGTATGCAGAAGAATTAGATGTCCAATTTAATCTTTCCATTTTCACATCACGATTAGAAAAAACTTAGCATGATTCAGTTTGATTTAATGTAGGCATGTCAGCCTAGTATTACTTGTCTCTTAAACATCAAACACTCACATGCCTCTCTCAAATGCTGTTTATGGTAAAATATGACATGATCATTACAACAGAAAAAGATTCTGAGGCCAAAGTAACTATGGCAGGGAAAACCAGGCCACTTGGCTGCATTGGGTGCTGGCTGAGCAGCCAGATTTCGAATGTGGAGCTCCTGAATGGGCTCGGCAGGGGCACAAAACCTCTTAGAGTGATTTGTGCTACAGATGGAGCTGTGGGCCCTAACTGGTAAGGAAAAGAACTAGATGATACCTGCCAAATGCCAGTTGTTAGCTCTATTCTCTTCCTCAAGAGATTCCATCATGGTGGCTCACTGCTAACATAGTCATCATTTCCTTTTTCTTGTCACTTTAAAAAAATTTTTATTTATTTGAAAGGTGGAGAGAGATGTACACACACACATACACAGGCACACAGATAGAGACAACGGATGACTCTCTCAATCTGCAGTCACTGGGGCTGTGCCAGGCCAAAGCCAGGAGCTTCGGGTCTCCAGCCTGGGTAGCAACACCCAAGCACTTGAGTCATCACTTGCTGCCTCCCAGGGTGCAAATTAGCAGGAAGCTGGAAAGGAGAGCAGAGCCCAGACTTGAACTCAGGCACTATGATAAGGAATACAAGTATGCCACGGGGCAGCTTAACTACTGTGCCAAATGGCTGCTCCAGTTCACTTCATTTTAAATACCCTCAAAAGCCTCTGAACCTGCTCTCCTGCTATCATCATCCATCGTCTCACCTTTAATGCCAAGACCTTAGGAGGGATGCTACTTGCTTACATGGTACCTATCACTTCTGTCTCTGTCCACTGCAATCCGGCTTTTGCTCACATTGTACTCTAAAACTGTTTTTGCTAAGGTCACAAGTGACCACTTACTTTGTACCAAATCATTTCACTTCATTTAGCCATTGACCCCTCTAGTTCAACTCAGGACTGCCTTTCTAGTTTTCTTTCCCTCTCTTTGCTCACTCTACTTCTTAGTTTCTTTCCAGTTTCTGAAATACTGGTGGACAATAGAGTTTCATCACTGTTCCTGTGTATCACACAGGAACATCTAATGCAAACTAAGTATGGTAATCCTTTTAGTGCAGTATGCTTTAAAACCAGTAGACATTTTTAATGTCAAGGTTCAAAATGACCTTCCTCTACTACAGACAAAATGGAGAATATGTCTTCCTTACATCTCACTGCTTCCTATCTCCATGTTGATTCTTAGCCTGTATCCAACGGTCAGACAAAATTTACCAAAATAATTTTGTGTATTTTATTAGGGCTACTTGTAGACTTGTATGTATCCTATACTAACTCATGAATACCTTCTCCATAAAAAATGTCTTATCCATCTTTTTCTTTCATGCTCAGCTTTGCTGAATGAATGAATACTCAAATCTTATTGAGTACTAACCTGCCTGCCTACAAGACACAAAGCACTGAGGTAGCTACAGAGATAAACAGGGCACAGAAAAGGCCAATTCACACAGATACAAAGTATAGGAACGGGGGAGAAACAGAGATTAACTGTAAATGGGCATGCAGCGAGGTCGTAGTGGTATCAGAGAAATGTTCTAAAACTATATTAATGGGTTATGGGTGTATAAATCAGTAAATCTATCAAAAATTCTCTAATTGCATACTTTAAATGGGTGAGTTTTACAGTGTGTAAACTATAATTCAATAGTTATTTTTTCATTTTCTTTCCATATTTTATTAATATAAAGAGAACAGATTTCATACAACCCATAGATACAGTTACAAGAAGACAACCATACTTCCTTTACTCCTCCCCATCCCAACCCCTCCATCTCTCTCTTCCTTTCATCAGTTTTGCACAATTTTAATCCATCTATATTCACAGGCTTAATTAATAGTTTTTTGTTGTTGTTGTTTTAGTTTTTCTTTCTTTCTTTTTATTTTTGGAAAGGCAGAGTTAGTGAAAGAGACAGAGAGAAAGGTCTTCCTTTTTCCATTGGTTCACCCCCAAAATGGCTGCCACGGCTGGCGCGCTGCGGCTGGTGCACTGTGCTGATCCGAAGCCAGGAGCCAGTTGCTTCCTCCTAGTCTCCCATTCAGGTGCAGGGCCCAAGCACCTGGGCCGTCCTCTACTGCCTTCCCGGGCCACAGCAGAGAGCTGGACTGGAAGAGGAGCAACCAGGACAGAATCCAGTGTCCTGACCAGGACTAGAACCCGGGGCGCCCGCGTCGCAGGCGGAGGATTAACCTAGTGAGCCTCAGTGCCGGCCAATAGTTATTTTTAATAAATGAACAGAACGGGGCCTGCACTGTAACGCAGTGGGTTACACCCTGGAATCCCATATGGGCGCTGGTTCGAGACCCGGTTGCTCCACTTCCTTTCCAACTCTCTGCTATAGCCTGGGAAAGCAGTAGAAGATGGCCCAAGTCCTTGGGCCCCTGCACCCACATGGGAGACCTGGAAAAAGCTCCTGGCTCCTGGCTTCGGATCGGCACAGGTCCGGCCGTTGCAGTAATCTGGGGAGTGAACCACTGGATGGAAGACTTCTCTCTTTTTCTCTCTGTCTCTCCTTTCTCTGTGTAACTCTTTCAAATAAATAAATAAACATTTAAAAATCATTAAATAAATGAACAGAACATACCTTGAAGTTTACAGCTTAACAGAAAACACATGTATACAAATTCAAATAGTTCTAACAAGTCATTTATAATACACTATTCTTATACCCTATCAGTAATCGAATTGTTTGGTCTAATAAAGATTACTTTTTTAGGCTCATTGATTATCTAGGCTTATAAGCTGTCACTATTTAATTATGCTTTCATAGGTGGCAGGAAGCTATATAATGCACCTGACTAATATTAGCAATGGTTAGATATAAACCTGCTCCTGGGGCTGGCACTATAGCTCAGCAGATTAACACCATGGCCTGAAGTGCGGGCATACCATATGGGCACCGATTCTAGCCCCGGCTGTCCTCTTCCAATCTAGCTCTCTGCTATGGCCTGGGAGAGCAGTAGAAGACGGCCCAAGTCCTTGGGCCCCTGCACCCACGTGGGAGACCTGGAAGAAGCTCCTGGATCCTGGCTTCAGATCGACGCAGCTCTGGCCATTGTGGCTATCTGGGGAGTGAACCATCAGATGAAGACCTCTCTCTTTCTCTCCTCTCTCTGTGTAACTCTGACATTCAAATAACTCTTAAAAAAAAAAAAAAAAAACCTGCTCCTGAAATATTCAGATATTTGGGCATCACTGTTATAATCCTCCTTCTACTCAGACAGCATTCAACCTTGACAGAAAGACTAAACCTTAAAGAGACTAGTTCCTTAAATAACTCTGCTAAAAACTACAGATAAATGACCACCAATACACAGTCACTAAACTAATTCAAATTTCCTGGAAACCTATAAAGTGTTATCTGTCCACACGCTTAGGTATACTATGAACACTGCCAGAACAGCAACACCATTTATAAATTCCAGAAAAAAATAAACAATTTAAGTGCCCTCAATTCAAACAGCTAAAGAAATGTTGGTATATCAATATAAAGAAAATATCATAAGCCAAGCAAAAAGGACTAGCACTTGGGGATCTATAGATGAAATCATATGAAGTGGGAAGAAGTAAAGTGAAAATATTATTATTGATTACAACTATTTGGTTCCACAATAAAAACTTGTCATAAGGAAATATCTGCGAGCCTAAATTATGAATAATTAATATATGATTAAGCTGGGAAATTAATTACCTGACTCAAAGCTGGGATGGAACTTGTTTGAGAAGTGGTTTGAGATATAGGACCATTCATCTGTAATATTGAAAACATCAAAAACACCATCATTACAAAATAAGACATTTGGATTTTCAAACCACAACAATAAAGCAAAGCCAAACCTACTGAGAAATGCACAGTTTTATATGACAAAAAAAGATCTAAGAGCCTTAACATTTTAAAATGTGAACTTACTGTTCCTTAGGTCAAATTATTCATAGTTTCAATGGAAAAAATTAAGAAAAGCTACTTTTCCAGCTGGCGCCATGGCTCACTAGGCTAATCCTCCGCCTGCGGCACGGGCACCCTGGGTTCTAGTCCTGGTCGAGGCACCGGATTCTGTCCCGGTTGCTCCTCTTCCAGTCCAGCTCTCCAATGTGGCCTGGGAAGGCAGTAGAGGACGGCCCAGGTGCTTGGGCCCTGCACCTGAATGGGAGACTAGGAGGAAGCAACTGGCTCCTGGCTTCGAACCAGCGCAGCACGTCGGCCGAAGCAGCCATTTTGGGGGTGAACCAACGGAAAAAGGAAGACCTTTCTCTCGGTCTCTCTCTCACTGTCTAACTCTGCCAGCCAAAAAATAAATAAATAAATAAAAAGTGACTTCTCCAAAAGTAATTTAGAACTTTTGGGGCTGGCACTGAGGCGCAGTGGGTTAACGCCCTGGCCTAAAGTGCCAGTGTCCCATGTAGTCATTGGTTTGTGACCCGGCTGCTCCACTTCTGATACAGCTCTCTGCTACGGCCTAGGAAAGCAGTAGAAGATGGCCCAATGTGGGAGACCCAGAAGAAGCTCCTGGCTTTGGATGGGCGCAGCTCCAGCTGTTGCAGCCAACTGGGGAGTGAACCAACGGATAGAAGACCTCTCTCTCTCTCTCTCTCTCTCTCTCTCTCTGACTCTCCTCTCTCTTTGCAACTCTTTCAAATAAATAAAAATCTTCTAAAAATTTTTTTTAAAAAACTTTATTCCTGCTCAGTGTAACAAAATGTTCAAAATGAACCAAGGTAGTCAAAATATAAATTTGTAATAATATACTAATGAACTCTTACAATACCCTAGTAGGATGGCTGAAATGTGATTAAAAGTATTTATTTGCTGGCACCGTGGCTCAGTTGGCTAATCTTCCTCCTGCGGCACTGGCACCCCGGGTTCTAGACCCAGTTGTAGTGCCGGATTCTGTCCTGGTTGCTCCTCTTCCAGTCCAGCTCTCTGCTGTGGCCCGGGAGGGCAGTGGGGGATGGCCCAAGTGCTTGGGTCCCTGCACCCACATTGGAGACTGGGAGGAAGTACCCAGCTCCTGGCTTTGCATAGGCACAGTGCCAGCTGTGGCAGCCATTAGGGAATGAACCAACGGAAGGAAGACCTTTTTGTCTCTCTTTCACTAACTCTGCCTGTCCAAAAAAAAAAAAAGTATTTTATTTTCTTGACTTAAAATACAAAGATTTAAATATCTAAGAGTTATAATAACCTTTTTTTTTAAAGACAGAGTTACAGAGAGAGGTCGAGATAGAGAGAGGTCTTCCATCTGCTGGTTCATTCCCCAGACGGCTGCAACGGCCGGAGCTGCACCGATCCGAAGCCAGGAGCCAGGAGCTTCCTCTGGGTCTCCCACATGGGTGCAGGGGCCCAAGGACTTAGGTCATCCTCTACTGCCTTCCCAGGTCATAGCAGAGACCTGGATTGGAAGAGGAGTAGCTGGGACTAGAACTGGCACCCATATGGGATGCCGGCGTCCCAGGCCAGGGCTTTAACTCGCTGCGTCACAGTGCTGGCTGCGTAAGAATTAAAATAACCTTTTTATCACCTAGTACTTGTAGTTTCCTCTACTAAACAAAATTCTTTCAGACTGACATAAGTTCAGTATATATGGCACCCTGGCATTTGAGGAAACAGCAGAAGCAGGCCATAGAAAACACAAAGTTCATTCACCCCTCACCTTAAGGGGAAAAAGCTAGCTGACCTTACCTGGAAAATGGGTCAAAAGACCCTCATTCCAGAGAAATCCTACTCTATCCTGAGAGAAAAAGAATTCCACACAGGGACACAAAGAAAACTCTGAACAAATAGGCTTTGCTGAATTCTCCTCAATTTATTACCATTAGCTCACAGCCCCCTTTGTCAAATCACATGTCAAGAACTTTCCACTTCTGTATCATTCTTAACAATCAGCTTCCCTGGTAGATCCTCATGTCTGCAGACTCCTGTGTCATGTAAGATTTATTACTGAACAACTGCATACTTTCCTCTTAATAATCTTCTACGATACATCAGATGGGTGCGAAAGCTTTTCTTCCCTAACACCTACATGTGGATTCTAAGATACTCCAGTGCTACTTTCTGATTTTCTTATTAAATTCAATGTAGAGTTCTTTATCAGAAAAAGAAGAGGAACGGACTCCCTGGCCCTCCCTTCCAATGGCACCCACCAGATGAGAGCTGTCCTTGCCCTCTTGGACTCGCTGCGCCTGCGGTTCAGCCACAACTTTAGCGTCCTGATCAGAAGTCATGGGCTCCACTGGGAGAAGTTTAATGTGAACTTCAGGATGCTGTAAATGCAAAAACAGTAAATAGGTCATTTAAGGGGCATAATGTGGTTTATTCTTAAAAGTACTAAGGAGGGGCCGGCACTATGGTGTAGTGGGTAAAGCCATCGCCTACAGTACTGGCATCCCATATGGGCACCGGTTTAAATCCTAGCTGCTCCACTTCCAATCCGGTTTTCTGCTATGGCCTGGGAAAGCACTGGAAGATGGCCCAAGTCCTTGGGCCCCTGTGCCTGCATGGGAGACCCAGAAGAAGCTCCCGGCTCCTGGCTTTGGATCGGCCCAGCTCCAGCTGTTGTGGCCATCTGAGGGGTGAACTAGTGGATGGAAAACCTCTCTCTCTCTGCCTCTGCCTCTCAGTAACTCTGCATTTCAAATAAAATAAATATTGTTTAAAAATTAAAAATAAATAAATAAACAAAATTACTAAGGAATGTTAAAGCCCTCAAGTTTTTTTTTAGGACATGTGTTTATCCCACTAAATATTTAAAAAACAAAAAACAAAGATTTATTTATTTTATTTGAAAAGCAGAGCAATGGGGGGGGGGGCATCTTTCGATGCCTTCCCAGGGACATTAGCAGGAAGCTGGATTGAAAGTGGAGCAGCCAAGACCGGAATCCATACTCTGATAAATGATGCCAGTGTCACAAGTAGTAGCTTATCCTGTTGCACCACAACGAGCCCCACACCTCACTACACTAGATTCTAAATACTTTAAAGAAATCTGCCCACAGCATACATCTTACTCACCAAGAAATAATACTTTAAAAAAAATTTCTTCTTCACAGCAATTTGGTGGTAGTGATAATATTAGCAAAGTGAGAAAGCATGTGCTAATACAGACAAATCAACTCATGCTCAGAAACTTCATGTTTTTTTAAACAGAAAACTAAGGGGTGAATATACAAAATATATAAGGAATTTATACTACTCACCAACAACAAAACAAATAACCTGAATGAGAAATGGCCAAAAGACCTGAATAGATATTTTCCAAAGACATAAAAATGGCCAACAAATCCATCAAAAGGTGCTCAACATGACTAATCATCAGGCAAAGACAAATCAAAATCATGCTTGTTAGTATGGCTATTATCAAAATGTCAAGATAAAGGGGCAAGCTGTTGGTCTAGCAGATAAGATGCTCCTGTCCCCTATCAAATTGCCTGAGCTTGATATTTGCCTCTAGCTCCTGACTTCAGCTTCCTGCTAATAAATACTCCGGGAGGCAGTGGTGATGGTTCAAGTATTTGGGTTCCTGCCCACACATGGGAGACCTGGGTTGAATTCTAAGCTCCTAGTTTTGGCCCCTCTGGCTGTTGTGGGCATATGGGGAAATGAACCAGTGGATGGAAATGCTGTCTCTGTCTCTCTCAAACAAATAAGTAAGCACCCCCTAGTTTATCTGTTTGAAAGTCAGAGTTACAGAGAGACAGACAGACATATAGAATATCTTTCATTTGCTTATTTACTCCCCAAATGGCCACAATGGCCACTTCGTTTCTCATTTATTTGAAAGAGTTATAGAGACAGAGATGTAAAGAAAGAGATCTCAACATATCTTCCATCCTCTGGATCACTTCCCAAATGGTCCCAATGGCCAAGGATGAGCTAGATGGAAGCCATGAGCCAGCAGCTTCACTGGGGTCTCAACATGGGTGGCAGGGGCCTGAGCACTTGGGCCATCTTCTGCAGCTTTCCCAAGCCATTAACAAGGACCTGGATTGGAAGTGGAGCAGCTAGGATACATACTGGCACCCATACGGGAGGGATGTCAGCATCACAGGCAGCAGGTTTCCCTACTATGCTATAATGCTAGTCCCCAGCTACTCTGTTTCTGATCCAATTTCCTGATGTATCCTGGGATATATCAGACAATACCCAACTGCTAGGGTCCCTGACACCCAAATGGACGATCAAGATAGAGTTCCCAACTCCTGGCTTTGGGCTGGTCCAGCCCTGGCTACTGTGGATATTTGGAAAGTAAATAAAATGAAAATAAACAAATTAAAAATTAAAATTTGTTTTTTAACATCAAGAGGGTAAAAAATGTTGATTAAGTATGGAAAGAAAAAGCAGTCCCCATATACTCTTGGTAGGAATATAAATTGGTGTAGCTGTTATGGACTAGAGTATGAAAATTCCTCAAAACTTTAAAAAACTGAACAACTATATGACCCAGCCACTCCATTTCAAGGTATATATCAAAAGGAAATGAAATGACCACCTCATAAAGATATTTGCACAACCCATATTCACTGCAACATTATTCACAATAGTAAAAATAGCAAAATGACCCAAGTGTCCACTGATAGATGAACAGATAAAAAAATCATGGTGTACATACAAAGGAATACTATTCAACCTTAAAAAAGGAAATCTTATTATATGCTACAATGCACAAGAACCTGGAAGATAGTATGCTAAGTGAAATAAACCAGGTACACAAAAAAAGACAAATATTGTATGACCTCACTTATATGTGGACTAGTTTTTAAAAAGTTGAACACATAGAACAGAATAAAATAGTTATCAAGGGATGCAGGGAGGAGGTAGGGTTACATAGGTCAAAGGGTATAAAAGTGTAAATGTGTAGAATGACTAAGTCTAGAGAGCTCACACAACATATACTGTATACTGGAAATCTGTGAAGAGAGTAGATTTTAGGTACTCTTATCACCACCACTCCACCACAGTAACAATGTGAGATAATGCATACACTGTCATATACAGGAGTACACATAAAAAATAAAAACAGAAAATCATAAAATCAATAGAATGCAGAAAGACATATTTTTTTTTCTTTTTAAAGATTTATGTATTTATTTGAAAGTCAGAGTTACACAGAAAAATAAGGAGAGGCAGAGGGGGAGAGAGAGAGAGGTCTTTCATCCATTGGTTCACTCCCCAATTGGCCACAATGGCCAGAACTGCACCAATCCAAAGCCTGGAGCTTCTTCCCAGTCTCCCACATGGGTGCAGGGGCCCAAGGACTTGGGCCATCTTCTACTGCTTTCCCAGACCACAGCAGAGAGCTAGATTGGAAGAGGAGCAGCTGGGACTCGAATCAGCGCCCATATGGGATGCCAGCACTGTAGGCTGGAGCTTTAACCTGATGCACCACAGCGCTGGACCCAGCATATAGTTTTTAAATAGTTTTTGACTAGCTCTATTACTTTTATTTTGTTCAAGGACAAGCCCTCAAGACAAATGAACAATTAATTAAACAAGAATAACTTGGAGCCGGTGTTGTGGCATAGAGGGTCAAGCTGCTGCCTGGAAAGCGGGCAACCATATAGGTGCTGGATCCAGTCCTGGCTGCTCCACTTCTGATCCAGCTCCCTGCTAATTCACCTAGGAAGGCAGAAGAAGATGGCCCAAGTGCTTGAGGCCCTAGCACCCACGTGTGAAACCCGGAGGAGACACCTGGCCCCAGTCTGGCCCAGGCCTAGCTGTTGCAGACATTTAGGGAGTAAACCAGCGGATGCAAGATTCTTTCTCTTTTTCACTTTCTCCTCTCTAATTCTGCCTTTCAAATAAATGAAATAAATCTTAAAACAACCTGAGTATGGTTACACTACTCTGAAGTGGCCTTTGTGATGTACTGACTTATTTCAATGGCCAGACTCCAAATTTCACATATAATATTTAAGTTTCCCAAATGATTTAAAAAGTAACCACAAGAGAAGCACTTGCCTAGTGGTTAAGACACTAGTTAAGACACTTATGTCCTTCATCAAGAGCTTGAAATGAATGCCTGGCCATGGCGTCTGACTCCAGCTTCCTGTACTCGCTTGGCAGCATATATACTGACTCCAGCTTCCTGCTACCGTGGGCCCTGAGAAGGCAATGGTGATGGTGCAAGTAATGGGGTTTCTGCCACATAAGAGACCTGGTTACAAAAGTAGAACATTATGACTGAACTTCAGAATACACAGATTCAGGAGTTTAGTTTGTATATTCCAGGTCACAGTTTGTAACCCTCAGATGCACTGGAGAATCACTGGAGGAAACTGCGATCTTGCAGTTTTGTAGTTTAGACATTTGTATTTTTGAAATTGTATGCTGGGGCTGATGCTGTGGCATGGCAGGTAAAGCCACTGCCTGTGCTGGCATCCCATATGGGTGCCAGTTTGAGTCCCAGCTGTTCCACTTCCAATCCAGCTCTCTGCTATGGCCTGGGAAAGCAGTAGAAGATGGCACAAGTCCTTGGGCCCTGCACCTGCATGGGAGACCTGGAAAAAGGCCCTGGCTTCTGGCTTTGGATCAGCTTAGCTCTGGCCACTGCAGCCATTTGGAGAGTGAACCAGTAGATGGAAGACACATTCATTCATTCATTCATTCTCTCTCTCTCTCTCTGCCTCTCTGTAACTCATTCAAGTAAAATGAAATCTTTAAAAAAATAAATTTCGAAAAAAAAACAAAAACAAAAACCTAGGCTGATGTTTCTGAAATACCTGAGCAAAAAACTGTTTCCAAGACCCACACCATTCCCCACCAAGTGAGATGAACTTACTTCCCACATGAGGACAGATGAATTTAGTTTTGGAAAAATCTGTGTGTCATTAAAAATTCTCACAAAACAAGGCAAGAAAATAAAGAGGCAGATTAGTAACAGAATATGGTACCAATGCTTTTACCAATATTAACTTCTCTCAGAGAATACTTGCTGCTAATAGCTCTCTGGAGGGGACTGATGCAGTGGCATAGAGGTTAAGCACCCGCCTGTGGAATGAGCATCCCATATGGGTGGCTGGTTCAAGTCCTGGTTGCTCCACTTCTGATCCAGCTCTCTGCTAATGTGCGTGGGAAAGCAGCAGAAGATGGCCCACATCCTTGGGCCCCTGCGCCTGCATGGGAGACCGGAAAGAAGCTCCTGGCTCCTGGCTTCAGATTGGCCCAGCTCCGGTCGTTGCAGCCATCTGGGGAGTGAACCAGAGGATGGAAGACCTCTCTCTCTGCCTCTGACTCTCCACAACTGTCTTTCAAATAAATGAATAAATCTTAAAAAAAAAAAAAATAGACTTCTGTGGTTAGACTGTGGCATAGAAGGGTAAGCCTCTGCCTGCATTATCAGCATCCCACATGGGTGCTTGTTCAAGTCCTGGCTGCTCTTCTTCCAATCCAGCTTCCTGCTAATATGCTTGAGAAAGCAGAAGATGGCCCAAATACTTGAGCCCCTGCACCTACATGGGAGACCCTGATGAAGCTTCTTGGCTCCTGGTATCAGCCTGGCCCAGCCCTGGCTGTTGAACCAGTGGATGGAAGAGCTTGCTATCTCTCTCTCTCTCTCTCTTTCTGTGTATATCTGCCTTTCAAAAAAATAAATCGGGGGGGGGGGGGAGCCATTGTAATCCATAAGCTATACTTTGGAAATTTATATTCATTAAATAAAAGCTTAAAAGTAAATAAATAAATCATTAAAATAATAGGCCTCTGTTTGAAAATAGGCCATGAGAAATAAAATTGACTAGAGTCCTTTAATATATATGTATATATACTACCTCTTGAATTTTTCAGACAATTAGGAATTAAGTTCCTCCTCATAGAAATACCAGCCACACCATATTATCATGTATTCTTGCAAAGACAACAAGTGTTTGATGCAGCAGTTAAGATGCCTGCATCCCATGTCAAAATACCCAAGTTGAATTCCCAGCTCTTCTTATGATTCTACCTTCCTGTTGATGTGCACTCCGGGAGACAACAAGTGATGGTTCACACAACTGGGTTCCTGACACCAACATGTGAGAACTAGTTTGAGGTTCTTGGCTTCTATCCAACCAAGCCCCCAACCTGGGCCATCTGTTGGCATTTGGTTAGTGAACCAGATGTGACATCTTGATCCCTCTCTCTTACTGCCTGCCTTTCAAAGAACAAACCAACAAGCAAGTAAACAAAAAGGGATAGGATTAACCCCTTAGCAAATAAAAGGGACAGAGGCACACCATGGGGCTTTACAGAGCAGGAGATGATTTGTCAAGCAACAAAGCCTCCTCAATACAAGCAGACTTAAAACACACTGGCCACGGGGCACCGCCATGGCTCACTTGGCTAATCCTCCGGCTGTGGGGCCGGCACCCCAGGTTCTGGTCCCGGTTGCTCCTCTTCCAGCCCAGCTCTCTTCTGTGGCCCGGGAGTGCAGTGGAGGATGGCCTAGGCCCTTGGGCCCCACACCCCATGGAGACCAGGAGGAAGCAACTGGCCCCTGGCTTCGGATTGGCGCAGTGTGCCAGCCGTGGCGGCCATTTAGGGGGTGAACCAACGGCAAAGGAAGACCTTTCTCTCTGTCTCTCTCTCACTGTCTACTCTGCCTGTCAACACACACACACACACACACACACACTGGCCAGTGAAAACTTGTTTTCGTTGAAACCAAATATTCTAAAAATAAGAACCAGAAAAATAACACTGATAGGATGACAGTACTAAAGAATTATTGTATTTTCTCCAGCTGTGATAATGATGTTGTGATTATGTTTCACTTAGAGAGAGAGAGAGAGAGAGAGAGAGAGAGAGAGAGAAACCTTGTACAACAGGAGTGGGGAACCTTTTTTTCTGCTATCGGCCATTTGGATATTTATAACATCATCTGCAAGCCCTACAAAATTATCAGCTTAAAAATTAGCCTGATGAGGCCAGGGCTGTGGCATAATGGGTAAAGCTACCGCCTGCAGTGCCAACATCCCATATGGGCACAGGATCTAGATCCAGCTGCTTCACTTCCAATCCAGCTCTCTGCTAAGGCCTGGGAAAACAGCAGAAGATGGCCCAAGTCCTAGGGCCCCTGCACCCACATGGGAGACCTGGAGGAAGCTCCTGGCTCCTGGCTTAGGATTGGCGCAGCTCTGGCCCTTGCAACCTTTTGGGGAGTTACCCAGTAGGTAGAAGACCTCTCTCTATCCCTCTCTGCCTCTGCATCTCTATAACTCTGCCTTTCAAATAAATAAGTCTTCAAAAAATAATAATAAAATAAAATAAATTAGCCGGCTACTGATTTACTTTTATTTCCAGCCCTGCCTGCAGTTTTGCTTTGGCAGGACCAGACCAAATGATTTCACAAGCCTTATGCAGCCCATAGGACAGACATTCAGTACCCATTTTAGAGTTCCATGGTGAAATGGTTACAGGGAAATAGATTACAGTGTGCAGAATTTTTCTCAATATGGGGGACATAGACATGAAGGTTCATAACTGTTTATCCTGAGAAAGAGGTACAGTGATTCATTATACTACTTTGTTTAGTCTTCTGTATTTGAAATTGTCCAAAATCAAAAGTTACAAAAGTAATGATAGCATAGCCTCAGTAAAATAAACAATGATTTTTGACTATTTTATCTATAAGTTATCTTTTCACCAATATCTCTTAATTACTATACACAGGGCCGGTGCTGTGGCTCACTTGGTTAATCTTCCACCTGTGGAGCTGGCATCCTATATGGGCGCCGGGTTCTAGTCCCAGTTGCTTCTCTTCCAGTCCAGCTCTCTGCTGTGGCCCGGGGAAGGCAGTGGAGGATGGCCCAAGTGCTTAGGCCCTGCACCCACATGGGAGACCAGGAAGAAGTACCTGGCTCCTGACTTTGGATTGGTGTAGCTCCGGCCGTAGCAGCCATTTTGGGGGTGAATCAATGGAAGGAAGACCTTTCTCTCTGTCTCTCTCTTTCACTAACTCTGTCAAAAAATATTACTATGTATAAATATCCACATATGGAGCTTTTGAAAAAAGTCCTGCAACTGTAGATTTCCAAGAGAAGGGATTACTGATAGTAAAAAAAATACAAAGCCTTGAAATTAGACTTTATCATGTAATGCTTGAATCTCAAATGAGATTTAATGTATGATGATGCAAGTATTAACCATAGTTTCAATAAATAACTAAGGTTTCCATTACTGGTTCAAGAGACCAAAAGATTTAAACTAAATGAACAATTGCTTCCCACATGGGCAAAAAGCAGGTCTTTAAATGGCAAATCAAAATATTTCAAACTAGCGGATAAACCTAGAGCAACAGCAAAGTATTTTCTGGCATATGAGCTAGTTTTCAATGTGGCTTTCACACTCCTCAATGCCTTACAGGTTACACAAAACCTTATTGAATGAAATGAAGGAGTCACTTTCCTGATTTGATTTAATCTTTTTATATAAAAAGCATAGAGAGGGTAAATGCAAGTATTCTCTCTCCTATCTGTGGTTTCCATGCTAACAATACTTTCAAAATCTCATCTGTCAAACAAACAGCCTAACCAAATTGTACCAAGCTTGTTCAGCACATGGGGGAATGTAAGTCTCTTAGATTTCACACTGGTTTTCTTTTTTTTTCTTTAAGATTTTATTTATTTATTTGAGAGGTAGAGTTACAGACAGTGAGAGGGAGAGACAGAGAGAAAGGTCTTCCATTCACTGGTTCACTCCCCAAATGGCTGCAATGGCTGGAGCTGCATCGATCCGAAGCCAGGAGCCAGGTGTTTCTTCTTGGTCTTCCATGTGGGTGCATGGGCCCAAGGACTTGGTCATCTTCTATTGCTTTCCCAAGCCATAGCAGAGAGCTGAATTGGAAGAGGAGCAGCCAGGACTAGAACCGGTGCCCATATGGGATGCCAGCACCAAAGGTGGAGGATTAACCTACTGCACCATGGCGCCAGCCCCTCACACTGGTTTTCTAAAGACTTCTTTACATATAAATCAGAAATACTTGATTCAGTTTCTTAGGATACACAAGGCAATCTTTAAAAATGTAAAAAATCTTAAATAAACTTAACTATGTAGCAGGTTGATAGCATAACTATTCAGAGAATTATTATTATGACTAAAAGAGCATGGTGACACACACTGTGCCAACAATTGGGATGCACAAATCTGTATCGGAGTCCACTTCCTCTGCTTCTGATTCAGCTTTCTGCTAATGCACCTGGGAAGCAGCAGATGATAGCCCAACTGCTTGCGTTGCTATCACCCACACGGGAGTTCCTGGCAACTGACTTTGGTGACAACGACTGACCACAGCTGCTGAGGGCATTTGGGGAAGGAACCAGTGTATGGAAAATCTCTCTCTCTCTCTCCCTCCCTCTCCCTCTCTCCCTTCCTTACTCCAACAAGAAAATTACAAACGACTAAAAATGGTTGCAAAGCACCTGAATAAAAAATTAGCAGCTACTCAGCTTCTGATCCAGCTTCCTATTCATGTGCCTGGGAAGGCAGTGACATCTGGCTCAAGCTCGGAGGTCCCTACCACCCATGTGGGAGACAAAGATGGAGTTCCTGACTCTTGGCTTTGAGCTGGTGCAGACCTGGCTGTTGCGGTCATTTGGGGAGTGAACCAGCAGATGGAAGATCTCTCTGTTGTGCTTTAAAACCAAATTATCCTTTATAAAAAATTAAAGCATTTTGAGGTTGAAAGGAAGCACTCTTCTTAAAATAGAAACTTTCTCTTATGAATCCATTTCTAAGTAGAGAGGTAGAAGAAAATACAATAGGAATTAAGAGTTCCTCATTCATTTGGCTTACTCTGTTGGATTATACTGTTTTTACACAGCTGCCAGCAACACTCTATAATATATAAAATGCATATTCTCATCTTACAGCAGAATATTTTGTGAGTACTTTAGGGTAGATTAGTCTATATTCCTTCCATGCACCTTGCATAGATATAGGATTGAAATGAACTTCTTGTGGGAACATTTACAGAACAAACTACTGTTTCCAGTATTGCTATAATTCTAGTTTTTCAGAGTTGGTATCTTGGGTCCAGCACTGTGGTGTAGTAGGTTAAGCTGCCACCTTCAATGCCAGCATCCTATCTGGGAAATGGTTTGAGTCCCAGCTGCTCCACTTCCAATCTAGCTCCCTGTTAATTACCTGGGATAGCAGTGGAAGATGGCCCAAGTGCTTGAGTCCCTGAACCTATATGGGACACCCAGAGGAAGCACCTGACTCCAGACTTCAGCCTGGCCCAGCCCTGGCCATTGCAGCCATCTGGGGAGTGAACCAGCAGATGGATCGATTTCTCTCTCTCTCTCTCTCTCTCTCTCTCTCTCTCTCATTGTCTTTCAAATAAAATAAAATTAAAAAAATTTTTGGTATTTCTGATAGTTTTTTCTTTTTGCTGTGTGCCATTACAGTAAATGTGTCACCCAAAAATACTGAAGGATGAATGAAATGAATCCAATCTCAGCAGAGTGGTTGCTTAATTAAACCTTTAAAATGGCATCCAGCATTAGGGAACTCATAAGCAGATGCCACTGATAAACTTCAAGATGAATCTAAAATTTTTCCTTCTATACTTGTACACCTGTGCTTCTTCTGAAAAAGACGGCAGTGAGAAAATGTGATTTTTTTTATAGTTAATTCTGCTGCTAAGGAAAGCATAAAATTAGTTACAAGTTATAAAAATGTGGTTTTTAGGATTATCTTTCTAAGACGCAATCTTGCCTAATATTTTCCTTGGTCATATACTGATCATTACAATGAAGGAGAACTATTTCCCAAACCTTCAACCTCTGCGTTATATAGTACAACATATTTACTTCATTTAACCTTAAGTAGAAGGGGTAATATTTATGAAAAAAAAAAGTTCATAAAGATGTTAAATTCTTGGGGCCATCAGCGGGTTAGGCTACGATCTTCAACACCTGTATCCCATGCCAGTACTGGCTGCTCTACTTATGATCCAGCAGAGATGCTAATGCACCTAGAAAAGCAGAAGATGGCCCAACTCCTTGAACCCTTGCACCCATATGAGAGACCCAAATGGAGTTTCAGGCACCTGGCTTTGGTCTGCCCCAGTGCTGGCCTTTGTGGCCATTTGGGAAGTGATGCAGCCAATGGAAAATCACTCCTTCTCTGGCTCTCCCTCCTAACTGCCTTGTAAATAAACACTTTTTCAAAAAGGTGTTAAATTCCATAGCTTAAAAGCGAGCTGTCCCTCCATTTCTCTCAGTTTGGCAGCATTTTTTCCCATTAAAAATCACTTTCTATGTTAAGGCTATGATCTGTGGATGTGCCAGATTCATTGTGTCTGACCCAGCAGCAGGCTGTGCTAGAAGCCCAATGAAACATTTCCTGCATCATTTCCTGTCGCCTCAATTCTACCCTGCCCCCACCCAAGTCTGTTAGACCAGTCTGCTCATTTGCCACAGATGCACTTTAAGCTGATTTCTGTGCTTGCTGCTCTCTTTACTTAGCTACATACTAACATTGTTGATGGCAAACAAAATGTTTCTAGAGCAGGGGGGGGGGGAGCATTGTTGACAATTCATATGCAATACTACCCTTTAAGCAAAGACTAGTACTGTCTGATCCAGTATCTTTTATATTTTATTTTTATCTTCCTTTAAGGCACAGCTTTGCTAACTCCATTGTGGGTTTCATTTTTTTATATTGAAAAAAATTGGACACACAAAAGTACATATTTATGGGATATTGTGTGATGTTTCAGTGTATGTTTACATTGTACAAAATCTGGTCAATATCCTCAAAAATTTAACATTTCTTTCTGCTGAAAACATTCAAACTACTGGTGCCAGTACTGTGGCACAGGGAGCTAAGCCACCACCTGCAATGCCTGCATCCCATGTAAGAGTGCCAGTGTGAGACCTGGCTGGTCCGCTTCCCATCCAGCTCCCTACTAATGTGTCTGTGAAAGCAGATTAGAGTAACCAAAGTACCTGGGCCCCTGCCACACATGGGACAGCCCAATGGAACTCTGGGCTCCTGGCTTCAGCTTGCAGCCCTGGCCATTGCAGTCATCTGGGGAGTGACCTAGCAGATGGAAGACTTTCTGTGTGTCACTCTCCCCTTCAAATAAAATGTCTTTTAAAAAAACTTGGGTGGGAGAGGGAGCTGGTGCTGTGGTATAGCCACTTGCAGTATCAGCATCCCATATGGGCACTGGTTCGAGTCCTGCTTCCACTTCCAAGCTAGCTCTCTGCTATGGCCTGGGAAAGAGGCAGAAGATGGTCCAAATCCTTGGTCCCCTGCACCCATATGGAAGACCCCGAAGAGGCTCCTGGCTCCAGATTGGCACAGCTCTGGCCATTGCAGCCATCTGGGGAGTGAACCAGTGGATGGAAGACCTCTCTCTCTGCCTCTCTGTAATTCTGCCTTTCAAATAAAATAAATAAATCTTTAAAAACACACACACATAAAAACAAAACTTCAGGGGGCAGCACTGTGGTGTAAAGGGTAAGGCCACAGCCTGCAGTGCCAGCATCCCATATCGGTGCCAGTTGGAGTCCTGGCTGCTCCACTTCCAATCCAGTTCTTTGCTATGGCTTGAGAAAGCAGTAGAAGATGGTCCATATCCTTAGGCCTTAGCGCCCTCATGGGAGAGCTGGGGGAAGCTACGGGCTCCTGGCTTCAGATCAGCCCAGCTCCAGCCATTGTGGCCACTTGGGGAGTAAACCAGTGGATAGAAGACCTCTCTCTCTCTCTTTGCCTCTGCCTCTGCCTCTCTGTAACTTTGCCTTTCAGATAAATAAATCTTTAAAAAAAAAAAACTTCAAAATACCATCTTCCAGTTTTTCAGTAAAGAAATAAAAAGAACATTATTTATCGTCTCCCTATTATTCAAAAGAACACCAGAACTTCTTAATCCTATCCAGCTACAACCTAGTACCTCTTACTCAACTTTTCCGTCTCTCCTTGCCCCCTTTCCTGCTTAGCTTCTGGTAACCATGACCGTAATTTTAACCTCTATGAAATCACTTTTTCCCCCCCCAAGACTCTGTATAGGAGTGAGATCATTTGGTAGTTTTTGACTGGCTTGATTTATTTCACTTAACATAATGAGCTCCAGTTTCATCCATGTTATTGCAAATGAGATTTCACCCTTTTATGGCTGAATAGTATTCTATTATGTACATGTACCATATTGTTCTCATCCATTCATCAGTGAATGGACTTAGGTTGTTCCCATTTCTTGGCTATTGTGAATAGTGGGAAGATAAATACTTGAATACAGATATCTCTTCCACAGACGGATTTCATTTCCCTTGGATATGTACCCAGCAGTAGGGTAGTTAGATAATATGGTAGTTTTATTTTCAGTTTTTTGAAGAACTTCCAAACTATTTTCTACAATGGCTGTACTAATTTATATGTGCAAGAACCATATGCAGGGGTTCCCTTTTCACATCTTTGGCAATACTTATCTTTTGTCATTTTCATAGCAGTCCATCTAACTGGAGTTAGGTGATACCTCATTGTAGTTTTGACTTGCATTTCCCTGATAATTAGTAATTTTGAACTGGCTTCCATCTGCTGGTTCATTCCCCAAATGGCTTTACTCACTATGCCAGAACACTGGCGTGGCTCATTTTGAAATTGGATGATTTGGGTATCTTTGCTATAGAGTTGTTTGATTTCCATGTATGTTCTGGGTAGTAGCCCCTTGTCAGATATATAACCTGCAAATACTTTCTCCCATTGTTGTTTCTTCACTTTGTTGCTTCCTTTGCAGTGCAGAAGCTCTTTAGCTTGATGATATCCCATTTCTCTATTTTTGCTTTTGTTTCCTGTGATTTTGGGGTTCCATCTCAAAAAATTCTTGCCCATTCCAATGTCTGGAAGCATTAACTGTTTCCTTCTAGAAGTGTCAAAGTTTCAGGTCTTATACTTCGGTCTTAAATTCATTTTGAGCTGATTTCTGTAAATGGTGAAAGACGCTCAAGTTTAGCTTCATTTTTCTGCATGTGAATATCCAGTCTTCCCAGCACCATTTATTGAAAAAACAATCTTTCTTCCAACATATGTTCTTAGCACCTCTGTCAAACATCAGTTCACTGTGGATGTGTGGATTTTTGTCTAGGGCCTCTATTCTATTCCACTGCATTGCAGAACTGGTTTTATGCCAATACAATGCAGTTTTAATTACTGTAGCTTTGTAATATATTTTAAATTTTATTCTGAGTATGTGATCATTTTCTTAAGATTAGATTCCATGAAAATATTTCCTCTCATTTACATTTGAAATTAAAAAGTGCTGATCAACATAGTAAAATTAGCTTACACCTGCATCAAAAATCAGGACAAATAAAATCACAATACTGAAAGGTCCCTAAAAGACCCAAGAAGATCTATTCAAAAATAAACTCTAGAGTTGAACCACGAGTGGACAAAGTTTCTATTCACCTCAGCCTTGACTAGATCTTATGTTTCTTCAAGGACTACAGATTGTATCTAGTGTGCTATCCAATTTATAATCATTTAACTACAGTTTCCCAATTGAAAATCAGTACTAATGGGGCTTACATTGTGGCAAAGTAGGTTAAGCTGTCACCTGTGATGCCAGAATCCCATATGAACTCTAGTTTGAGTCCTGGATGCTCCACTTCTGATCCAGCTTCTTGCTAATGTGTCTGGGCATTTTCCATCCAAATGAGAGACCCAGATGAAGCTCCAGGCTCCTGGCTCAGCCCCAGCTCTGTGGCTACTTGAGAAAAGAACCAGCAGGTGCAAGATTTCTCTGTGTGCCTCCTCCTCCTTCAAGATTTATTTATTCAAAAGGCAGAGTGACAGAGGCAAGTGTAACTGTAAAAAGACACTAAGTTTGAAGGAATTTCTCTTTAAATCTAGGAAGATCGCTACCTTTGAAAATATCGCTTTGCAACTTGCTGAACTTATTTTGCAATTTATTTTAACAGGTTTCCAGGCAATCAGTACTCAATGAA
The DNA here is from genome assembly GCA_949820135.1 of Sylvilagus floridanus. Lineage (NCBI taxonomy): Eukaryota > Metazoa > Chordata > Mammalia > Lagomorpha > Leporidae > Sylvilagus > Sylvilagus floridanus. The sequence continues at coordinate 15,333,066 of OX463240.1, read as the reverse complement.
ACAGCAATGGGTAATTAGTACTTGTTTTAGATGAATGCAATTTTAATTTTAATTGAATTCAGATAGCGATATTTAATATCAGCATCTTAAGTAATTTAGGTGTAACTGCTAATTTAAATTGGGTAAAGGCAAATGAAATAGATACATCTAAATGTAAACTTTTTTATAGAATATATAACATGCTGAGTATACAAAACTATTTGGGTTAGTTTATAAACTGTCTATGAAAATAGTTCAACATTGCTTGGAGTAACTCAGGCTGAAATTTGATGTGTTACCTTATTTAAAAATGTCTTAATTTTGAGATTTTTAACAGGTTATTTCAAAACATAAAGCAAGGAAATTGGTAGATGGAAAACATCATAAGTATAGAAATGTGCATTTGGTAAGGAAGGTTAAAAGGAAAGAGTTATTTTGAATAAAGAAAGGACAAGGTTTGTAAGATTGACTTAATCCTGATGGCTAGTTTACTCTAGACTGGAATGGAAATTATAGAATGTTTCAAGTAAGTTGAAGAGGGTGTGTGGAAGTCACAGAAGGTTACAGAAGAAATCTTGGATCTTAATGAGAAAGCTACAGAGGCCTAGAGAGTTAAATGTTCTGTAAAATCCTACAGATGCTTTCAAGGATGCTGTGTAAAGTAAGCAAATGCCTCTTGTTGAGTTTATAATTTTGAACGTGACAACTTAGTCTTTTGTCATCCATGGTTTTATATATCAGATTTGCTGCTCATGAAACTAGAGCATTGTTGGTTCTGTGCTTAGCTGTCCTCCTCTAGGTTCCGATGGACTTTTTCCAGCTACTTCTGTTTATTCAGTACTTTGGGATGGTGCTGTGGACAGATGAAGCCAATGATGTATTATAGGTACCAATTCAAAGTATGGTTAGCTGAGGTTACTAAGAGCAGAAAGTAATTCCAATCAATTGGTAAATTAAAAACAGTTAAAGAGTTTAAAAAGCTAGTATTGAAACTGCTATATGTGTTACCTAGTGACTGAAACTGCTTTCTAAGTTTTCATTTGATACTGCTATTGTCAGTAGGCAATCTAGGACTTGCTCCCTCATTTCTCTAAGTCCAACTGGTTCTCTCATTTCTCTATTCTTTTTGAGGTAGGAAACTAATTCTAACATTTCCTGTAATAGCATAGCCAAAATGAAAGCTTAAATTATAATTTCACTGCTAGATTTACTTCACCATGGGCACAGTAAACAGACCTCCCTTTCAGACCAAACAAAGGGAAAGAAAGTTTTAAAGCGAGGACATAGCTTTCCTCATGGGCATTATCTACCTCAGAAAAACTACTACCAGAACATGCCTAGGACTACAGACTTCTAGTTTAGGCCACAAAGATTAGAGATGGGACTTCAGTACCCCCTTGACTTGCATCCTCTGGTCTGCTTTAACAAAAACCAGGAGGAAGAGAAAGCTAAGCATCAGAAGCTATGTAAAGATGGGTGGCAGGCCTATTAAGGGCAGCTCTGCACAGTGATCTGCCCTCAAGGAGACCCAACAGGCCAGTCCACTACAGTGGCTATCAATGTGGTAAGCCTGGGTTTCAGCAGAAGTCAGTTTGTGAAGAGCCCTGGCAGCTCTGCCAGCTGAGAGTTGGATCACTGGAAATGGACCTGCCCTGGAGTCGAAGGACTTCAGGTCAGAGCCACAGATCTTATTGGCTCTAAGCTGAAAAGCCCTTCACTCAGCCCAGCTTCCAAAGTGACCACCACAGCTGAGGGGATGGTCAAGTAAGATCAGCAACGTTGCAGGCAGAACTGTAAACTTCCTGTTAGAGATGCCACCTGCCTTTACCTGGCCAGCTCTCCTCCCAGGCCAGCTAGGTAATGGAAGTCAACAGGGTGCCTTCCCCAAGCAGGTTCACACCTCCCTTAGGATGTACCCTATGAAGAGATAGATAGGTCTGGGCCTCTTAACTTACAAGGCCTAAAGCCCACCAGATTATCATCAAGCCCCTTCTGTCAGGTTCTATTTGCCTCTCAATCAGAAAACTTAGTTGTGGCTTAGACAGTGCCTTTCTTGGGCCCTCTAATAATGACTCTGTCCTTTGTTCTAGACCCTGTCTAGCCCACTTGGGCCTCATTCCTTTGTAATAACAACCTCTATGCTAACATCAGTGGCTCTGCTCCCAACCTATGTGTACTGATGGTCCTCTCCCCCACTTAATGTTGTATGATTATTCAGAATTTCTCTACAGAAAAACCCCTCTACCTGCAAAAGTTGAGTGGCCTTTCTCCTGGTCTTGGCTGGGATCAGATTTAAATCACATCCATAAACTGTCCCCACAAGGGTCCAGAGACCCCCTCATTTCCTCTCCTCTGTGAAATCCTTTCATTACCTGGTTAATGCCACTCTTAGGATCATTGGTTGCTAGTCTCACCCTAACTTGTATACTAGAGTGCCTGTTTAAGTGTTTACAGCAGGTGATAATGGAATGAACCAAGGCCTTCAGCAACCAGGCGGTCAACCAGACGCTTCTCCATCCATACACACCTGCCCCTGTGGAGCCCCAAGATATTGTATAATAGTAAGTAAAGAGTGAGATGGGAGTAGTAGTAAGAAATCTAGAACTCAATATGTACTGCTCAAACTGGGGCAATATTTCTTCCTAGCAAACCAAACCTAAAGACTAAAGTTCCCGACTCTTCCACAACAATTTCTAGAACATAAACTGTAACAGTAAAACAATATATATGAGTAAACAGAGTTAGAAAAATGTTTACTGGGGCTGGGGCTGTGGTGCAGTAGGTTAACACCCTGGCCTGCAGTGCCAGCATCATATATGGGATTCAAGTTCTGGCTGCCCACTTCGGATCCAGCTCTCTGCTATGATCTGGGAAAACAGTAGAAGATGGCCCAAGTCCTTGGGCCCCTACACCCACGTGGGACACCCAAAAGCAGCTCCTGGCTCCTGGCTTTGGATTGTTACAGCTCCGGCCATTGCAACCAAGTGGGGAGTAAACCAGTAGGTGGAAGACCTCTCTCTTTCTCTCTGCCTAACTCTTTCAAATAAATAAATCTTTTAAAAAATGTTTACTTAAAGTATGTTTTCACTTTTTTCCTATAAAAAGACCAATTTCTTAAAGTACTACAATCACATCTTCAAGTATGCTACATTAAAAGAAATGGAGTGGTTATCCACATCCCTGCTAAAGTGTCTGGGAATGCAGCAGAGGATGGCTGAAGTATCAGGGCTCCAGCCAGCCTCCTGGGAGAGCCATGTGGAGCTCCAAGCACCTGGCTTCAGCCTAGCCCAGCCCCGCCCATTGTGGCCATGGGGGTAGTAAACCAGGGGATGGATGATCTCTCTGTCTCTGCCTCTCTTTGTTGCTCTGCCTTTCAAATAACAAATCTTTAAATAAAAGTATCTTGAATGTGTAATGAAAGGCAGAGAAAAATTCAACAAGCTATCAAAAAATTTAGAAGAGTCTAAAGTAGTAAACAGCTGTTTGATGATGACAAACTAGATATAAAAAGATGACAACTTGTCTTCCTCCAATTCTTATTAAGCCCTGTAGTTATTCCCTAAAGTCTTATTATCTGAACATACAAATCCCCTTCCTTAACAATTAATAGCCTCTTAACAGCTTTTTAAGCAATGATAAAATAAAATTCTTGGGCCGGCACTGTGGCGCAGTGGGTTAACACACTGGCCTGAAGCACTGGCATCCCATATGGGTGCTGGTTCAAGACCCGGCTACTCTACTTCCAATCCAGCTCTCTGCTGTGGCCTGAGAAAGCAGTGGAGATGGCCCAAGTCCTTGGGCCCCTGCATCCACATGGGAGACTCGGAAGAAGCTCCTGGCTCCTGGCTTTGGATGGGTGCAGCTCCGGCCACTGTGGCCAATTGAAGAGTGAACCATGGATGTTAGACCTCTCTGGCTCTCTCTGCCTCTCCTTTCTCTGTGTAACTCTTTCAAATTAATAAATAAATAAATCTTTTAAAAAAATTCTTATTTCAAAATATATATTAAAGTATTGGCTTCTTTTCTTGAATTTAGTATTTTTTTTAAAAAAGATTTATTTATTTATTTGAAAAGGCCTCTGCATAGGCCTTACATAGAGGAAGAGACACAGAGTTCTTCCATCCACTGTTTCACTCCCCAAATGGCCTCATTGGTGAGGGCTGAGTCAGACTGAAGCAGGAGCCAGGAGCTTCATCTTTGTCTCCCATAAGGTTAGCAGTGGTCTGAGCACTTGGGCTACCCTCCGCTGCTTTCCCAGGCTATTATCAGGGAGCTGGATAGGAAGTGGTGCAACTGGGACACAAACCAGCTGGGATGCTGGCATTGCAGGCAGTGGCTTTACCCATTATACCAGGACACCAGCCCCCAGACCAATTTTTGTTTGTTTCCACCAATCCTTTCTGATGTAAAAACTGAGGAAAAAGTATTTTGTGAAGTTTCCATTAGTTCTCTTAGTATCCAGGCTATATTTAGGTACCTTTTTAGGTATGACTGTTAAGAACTATACAAGAGTATAACTGTTATGGAATATTTCCCTTTCACTGAAGTGCAAAAAAATGTCTATTAAGAATACTAAATTTGGAGCTGGTGCTGTGGCACAGGTTAAACCATTGCCTGATGTGCCAGCATCCCTTATGGTGGATGATCTCTGTCACCTAAATAAATCTTTAAAAAAAAAAAAAAATCGGTCCTATCCAACATCCAACATTAATCCTCCTTTCTATGGTCTGTATCCCATTCCCTCTGCTCTTTTTTCACTACTAACCTCTAATCTCTCATTTTTTGGTTCCTGCATGTCTCCGCTTAAATATGCCCAAGCCTATTCTACCTCAAAAGACACAAAGCGAGGGACCAGTTGTGACAGAGGGTTAGGCCACAACTTGCAACACTGGCTTCCTGTATCCAGAGTGCCAGTTCAAGTTCCAGCTGCTCTATTTATGATACTGCTTCCTGTTAATGTGCCTAGCAAAGCAGATGGTAGGTCAAGTACTTAGGCCCCTGCACCCACATGCCAGACCCAGACAGAGATCCTGGCATTGGCCTAGCCCAGCCCTGACTGTTGTGACCACTCAGGGAGTGATCCAGTAGATGAGTAATATTCATCCTCTCTCTCTCTCCTCTCACTTTACCTTTCAAATAATTTTTTTTAATTAAAAAAATTATTTATTTGCATTGAGAGTTAGAAAGGGAGAGACAAGGGGGCAGAGAGAGATCAATCTTCCATCTGCTGGTTCACTCCTCAGACAGCTGCAACAGTCAGAGCTAAGGAGTTTCAAATGGGTCTGCCACACGTGCAGCAGGGGCCTGAACATTTAGGCTATCTTCCGTTGCTCTCCCAAGTGCATTAGGAGGGACTGGATTGGAGGTGGAGCAGCCAGGATTGCAGGTGCAGCTTGATCTGCTGTGCAACATGAATTACTTCTATGTGCTGAGGATTACTTGTTTTTGGGTCTACTGCTTCCAGTATTCTTCTGTTCTGTTATACATAATATACTCTAATATTCTGTGCTAACCAATTTTCAATATATTGCATTTAGTGTTACCGTTTCTTCTTACACTAGGAAATTATAAATCTAAGTAACATCATTTTAAACAACAGTTGCACCTCCAGCACCCAAGTGGCAGTAAGAACTTAACAGGTGGTCATCATGGTTTACCAAAAGAATGACTGCATGAATCCTTTCTGAAGAAGTACACCTGAATCCTGGCTTTGTTATTTACTTGCGATATTATTGAAACTAGGTGTATCCCAGGGGCCAGCACAGTGGCTCACTTGGTTAATCCTCCACCTGCGGTGCTGGCATCCAATATGGGTGCCGGATTCTGCCCCGGTTGCTCCTCTTCCAGTCCAGCTCTCTGCTCTGGCCCGAAAGAGCAGTGGAGGATGGCCCAAGTGCTTAGGCTCCTATCCCCACATGGGAAACCAGGAAGAAGCACCTGACTCCTGGCTTCAGAATGGCATAGCTCTGGCCATAGTTGCCATTTGGGGGGTGAACCCATGGAAGGAAGACCTTTCTGTCTGTCAAATAAATTAAAAAAAAAAAAAAAAAGAAAGAAATTAGGTGTATCCCTTTAGGTTTCAGTTTCCACATTCACCCTATAGATACTTTTTTTTTTTTTTTTTTTTTTGGACAGGTAGAGTTAGAGAGTGAGAGAGAGACAGAAAAGTCTTCCTTTCTCCGTTGGTTCACCCCCCAAATGGCTGCCATGGCCAGCACACTGCACTGATCTGAAGCCAGGAGCCAGGTGCTTCTCCTGGTCTCCCATGCAGGTGCAGGGCCCAAGCACTTGGGCCATCCTCCACTGCACTCCCAGGCCACAGCAGAGAGCTAGACTGGAAGAGGAGCAACGAGGACAGAATCCGGCAGCCCAACTGAGACTAGAACCTGGTGTGCTGGTGCTGCAGACAGAGGATTGGCCAAGTGAGCCACGGCCAATATAATACCTTCTTGCTGTTTAATATCCCCCCCAAGATCCCTATTAAATCCTACAGTATCAAAACAAACAATCCCCCATGCACCCACACAAAAAGTGAAAGAGAAACAAGGCAGGGAAAGATGCAGAAAGGACAAAACCACAAGGGGCTGGGCACTGACCCTGATAGGACGCCCCTCAGGAGGTAGCCTAACACATACCTTCCAGAATGGTTTCTGTCTTCAACCCCACTAAAAAAGTTCCTTCCAAGTTCACCAGACTCCTGCTTACTGCCAAAGGAATGAATCTCTCAGCATGACAGGAATGAACCCTCTATCTGAAGCCCACTGTTTCTCTACAGTCCCGTCCAATTCTACCTCTGTTTTCTTAGCCATTCTTTCTCTACCTCCCTTGACCACTCTTTCTCTGCATTAAAAAAAGTAAAAGTTCTCTTGCCATGTACAACTGGAAGAAAATATAAAAAATAACATAAAGAGGCAACTATAAAAGTGAATATCTGAATATCATGTTTCTTCACTTGGGCCTTTTTTTTAACTCAATCAGACAGCCCTGCCACTTTCTCCCACAAACCACAATCACAATGTATTATCTGAGATTTTCATTTGTTTCTTTAAAGTACAACTGAAGGGGCTGGCACTGTGGCGTAGCGGGTAAAGCCGTGGCACCTGGCATCCCATATGAGTGCAGGTATGAGACCCAGCCACTCCACTTCTGACTCAGCTTTCTGCTATGGCCTGGGAAAGCAGTAGAAGATGGCCGAAGTCCTTGGGTTCCTGTACCCACATAGGAGACCTGGGAGAAGCTCCTGGCTCCAGATTGGCACAGCTCTGGCCATTGCGGCCAATCAGGGACTGAACCAATGGATGGAAGACCCCTCTCTCCCTCTCTCTCTGCTTCTCCTTCTCTCTGTGTAATTCTTTCAAATAAATAAATAAATCTTTAAAAAAAAATAAAGTACAACTGAGCTAGCTGAGAAATAATCTGCAGGATACAATGCTTCTGGAATGACTATTTTTCAGTCTCTCATCATCCTTTCCATATACCTAATTCAACAGTTTTCTTTAATTCTGAGACACTCTCAAATTTTTAAATGAATAACTGTTTTTGCACTTTATTTTATTAGGTTATCCACCTTCTCAGACATTTATCATTTCTTGTGGTGAGAACATTCAAAAGCTCTCTTCTAGCTATTGTGACTTATATAATACTGGTTTATATAATTGCATCAATGAGTATAACTGACATGAACAAATTTTGGAGCAAACTGACTCAGCTTTGGTAAGCATACAACCAACCGATAGGAAGAACAGGAAGAAAGACACTCACTCAAGAGAAGTCTAGCAGCCACAGCTTTGACCATTCCATAGGTATCCCAGGTTTCACAGGAACAAAGTGTCCAACCTTGTGACAGTTCAGGGACCATGTGATGAAGGAGCTTTTACTACACTGTCTCATTAGAGTTAGGCTTTCATATTTTCATGGCTTCAAATAGTCACAGCTGCATGCTAAATTTCAGTCCAAGTATCTAAGCTAATGTCTAGTGAACCCTTTTATGACCCTACAGGCTCCTATCATCATTTTTTTTAAAAAGCCATTCCCAACCTCTTCCCATTTAAAAGAAAAAAACTGATAACCACCTTTGAACTGAATTACTATCCCAACTTTGTAAATAATCTCCCTTCTTCTCATCTCCCCAAATGCCATCGAATTCTAGACATGAGATTTCTAAAGCATGAGATTCATCATCTAATCATTTCTTAGCTGAAACCTTCTGATATCCTGCCCTGAATGGCAAGTGAAAATAAACATAGCTACTGAGATGTTATTCCCCACAACCTCTGACAAATTCTGAACTGAGTGATCTCTGTGCTCTCAAAAACCCTTTATATTCAGGAATATAGCACAACAAATTATCATCATTTCATCCATTCAAAAGTTTCCTCAGGGGGCCAGTGTTGTGGTCTAGCAGGTTAAGCAGCCACCCTGAGATGCTAGTATCCTATATGGACATTGGTTCCAGTCCACACTGCTCCACTTCTGATCCAGCTCCCTGCTCATGCACCTGGGAAAACAGAAGATGGCCCAAGTGCTTGGACCCCTGAACCCACATGGAAGACCTAGATGAAGCTCCTGGCTTCAGCCTGGCTCAGCCCCAGCCATTGCAGCCATTCGGGGAGTGAACCAGTGGCTGGATCTTTCTCTCCCTCTCTGTGATTCTGCATTTCAAATTAATAAATACATTTTTTAAACAAGTGTATTTATTTGAAAGGCACAGTCACAGAGAGGCAGAGAGAGAGGTCTTCCATCCACTGGTTCACTCCCCAAATGGCTACAACAGCTGGAGCTGGGCTGACCCAAAGCTAGGAGCCTGGAGCTTCTTCTGGGTCTCCCACACAGGTGCAGGGGCCCAAGGACTTGGGCCATCTTTCACCACTTTCCCAGGCCATAGGATAGATCTCGATCAGAAGTGGAGCACCTGGGTCTCGAACCAGCACCCATATGTGATGCCAATACTGCAAGCACCAGCCACAATAAATAAACCTTTAAAAAAAAAAAAGTTTCATTAGGACAAATGTTTCTCCTAGTAGTTGAAAGGCTGGTTGAGATGCATATATCCCTCATTGGTATGCCTGGGTTTGATGCCTAGCTCCCATTTCTGATTCTAACTTCTTGGTAATGTAGGCACTGAACGGTTGCAGTGATAGCCTAAGTAACTGGGTTCCTCTACCCACATGGGGACTTGGACTGTGTTCCAGACTCCCAGCTTTTGTCTGGCCCAGACGTGGCTATTGTAGGCATTTGAAAAGCCAGGAAATGTGGGAGCTCTCTTCCCCACTCAACTTTTGTTAAAATATTTATTTATTTGAAAAGCAGATCTACTAGGTGGGGAGAAGACAGATCTTACACTTGATCACTCCCCAAATGGCCACAATAACTGGGACTGGGTCAGACAAATATCCAGGATATTGGAGCTCCACCTAAGCCTCTCATATGGATTGCAGGGGCCCAAGCACTTGAGTCATCCTCCATTGTTTTTCCAGGCACATTAGCAGGGAACTGTATAGGAAGCAGAACAGCCAGGACTCAAACCGGTGCTGATATGGGATGGCAAAGTTACAGGTGGTAGGTTAGCTCACTGTGCCACACTGTCTGCCCCTGAAATATTTATTTTTAAAGATGTATTTTGGGGGCTGGTGCTGTGGTACAGTGGGTTAAAGCTCCAACCTGCAGTGCTGGTATCCCATGTGAGTACAGGTTTGAGTCCCAGCTGCTCCACTTCTGATCCAGCTCCCTGCTGGTGCACCTGAGAAGGCAGCGGAGGATGGCCCAAGTCCTTGGGTCCCTGCAACCACTGTAGGAGACTCAGAGAAAGCTCCTGGCTCCTGGCCCCTGGCTTCAGATTGGCTCAGCTCCAGCTGTTGTGGCCATTTGGGAGTCAACCAGCAGATGAAAGATCTCTGTCTCTACCCTCTCTGTAACTCTTTCAAATAAATTCAAATAAATTAAAAAAATTTATTTTGAAAGTCAGAGTTAGAGAAAGGGAGAGATGGAGAAAGAGCAGGAGATGGAGAAAGTGAGAGCAAGAGGTCTTCCACTTTCACTCCCCAGATACCCACAAGAGCCAGTACTGGGGCAGGCTGAAGTGGGTGGTAGGGACCCAGGGACTTGGCCATCTGCTGCTGCTTTTTCCAGTTCATTAGGAGGAAGCTGAATTAGAAGTGGAGCAGCCGAAACATGAACCAATGCCCATATGGGATGCCGGCATTGCAGGCAGTGGCTTTATCTGCTATGCCACAATGCCAGACTTTGGTCCCTCAAATATTTTTTTACAAAGTTTCATCACTGGGAGGGCAGGAATGTAATGGAGAAGAATCACATTTAACTTATGTTTAATAACTTCTTCTTCTATGGCAACAAATGTGCAAAGAATTCTCTGGCACTTAAAATAATTCATTAATTTCAAGTAAAAGCCTCTGTTGCTACATATTCCAAATGATGAATTAGCATGGGAAAAGGGCAATAAAGGCTCTAAACATGGTTAAATAAAAAGTGATACTGATACTTTAAAATCTAATTTAATTATCAAAACAGCAACAACAAATCATTGAAGAAATTCCTAAGTAGTAACCATATACTAAAATATTTTCTGCACTGAGGGGAGAACTTAAAAAACCCTTTGGACCACTTTGACTATGACCCTGTTGGAATAAGATCGAAGTCCACAAACCCTAAAGGCTTCCATAGCCTCGGCAACTCATGACCAGAGCCTAGGGGGATTACTGACGCCATAAACAAGAGTGTCAAATTGTTAAATCAACATCAGGAGTCACTGTGTACTTACGTCTCATGAGGGATCTGTCCTTAATGTATTATCCAATGTGAAATAATGCTATTACTAGTACTGAAACAGTATTTTTACACTTTGTGTTTCTGAGTGGGTGCAAACTGATGAAACCTTTACATAGTATATATTGAATCGATCTTCTTTATATAAAGATAATTGCAAATGATTAAAAATCTTGGTGTTAAACTGGAAATTGCATAGACAATTAATCAATTTTTTAAAAAAATCATGTAGGATCTCTGTCCTTAATGTGCTGTACATTGTGAATTAATACTATAACTAGTACTCCAACAGTATTATCATTTTGTGTCTCTATGCGAGGGCAAACCGTTGAAATCTTTACGTAATATGTACTAAATTGATCTTCTGTGTATAAAGAGAATTGAAAATGAATCTTGATGTGAACAGAAGGGGAGAGGGAGCGGGAAAGGGGAGGGGAGGGGGAGGGAGAGAAGTTGTGTGGGGGGGAGCCATTGTAATCCATAAGCTGTTCTTTGGAAATTTATATTCTTTAAATAAAAGCTTTATATAAAAAAAAAAAAAGAAAGAAAAAAAAAGCCCTTTGGAAAAATCTGTAGAAAGTTATGAATCCTTTCACTGGGAAAACAAGCATATGCAAAAAATTTCCAATGTTAATTGAGAGTTCAAGGACGCCTTCAAAGTTCAACTGGCTGAAGTATCTCAGGAGTTAAGAGCTTAGGTACAGGAATCTGACTCCCCACTTACCAAATGGTGGCACGATGCACACTCACTTGCCTTTTACTTCATCAGTGGCATCTAAAGCAGACAGCATCATGCCTGGCACATGACACTGCTTAAAAACACCTAGCATGACAACTACCAGAGAGCCAAAACCAGGTCTGGAGAAGCTCTTAAATACCAAATTGCTCAGAAAGTCACAGCTGCCCACTCCAAGCACGGCATCAAACTACAATCTTCTAGCATTATAACTGCAGATACTTTCAGGTCTTTAAGTTGACACCGCACACTATTTAATATTAAAATATAATAAATGCGGCCAACACTGCAGCACAGCAGGTAGAGCTGCCACCTGTAGTGCCAGCATCCCATACAGATGCTGGCTGGAGTCCAGCTGCTCCACTTCCGATCCAGCTCTCTGCAGTGGCCTGGGAAAGCAGAAGATGGCCCAAGTCCATAGGCCCCTACACCCACGTGGGAGAAAAGAAATACAGGTACTGACATCAGAATCCCAACACTGAACATGGACCCATGTTAGCAGCAGGAATAGTAAAATGAACTGTCTGAATGCTCTAAGAAAACTATTAAATGTAAATGAATTTCTCTAAGACTACATTTCAAAGATTAACCCGTAGGGGCCGGCGCCGTGGCTCACTTGGTTAATCCTCCGCCTGCGGTGCCGGCAAACCATATGGGTGCTGGGTTCTAGTCCTGGTTGCTCCTCTTCCAGTCCAGCTCTTTGCTGTGGCCCAAGAAGGCAGTAGAGGATGGTCCAAGTGTTTGGGCCCCTGCACCGGCATGGGAGACCAGGAGGCACCTGGCTCCTGGCTTCAGATCGGTGTAGATCTGGCCATAGTGGCCATTTAGGGGGTGAACCAACGGAAGGAAGACCTTTCTCTCTCTCTCACTGTCTAACTCTATCTGTCAAATAATTTTTAAAAAATATTAACCTGTAAGTAAGTTTCATATAAACTGAAGGATGGTAATTAGAATGCCTATCAGCACTTCCCTATTTAAGGTTAATGGGGGCAGGGAGGGGGTTGGTGCTGTGGCACAGCAGGTTAAAAGCCCCAGCCTTGGGCTGGTGCTGTGGTGTAGCAGGTAAAGCTGTCACCTGCAGTGCTGGCATCCCATACTGCTGCTGGTTCAGTCCTGGCTGCTCCGTTTCTGATCCAGCTCTCTGCTAAGGACTGGGAAAGCAGTAGAAGATGGCCCAAGTTCTTAGGCCCCTGCACCATATGGGAGACCTGGAAAAAGCTCCTGGCTCCTGGCTTCAGATTGGCCCAGCTCTGGCTGTTGTAGCTATTTGGGGAGTGAGTCAGCAGATGGAGGACCTCTCTCTCTCTGCTTCTCTGTAACTCTGCCTTTCAAATAAATAAATCTTAAGAAAAAAAAAAAAAAAGTCCCAGCCTGCAGCACCAGCATCCCATATGGGTGTCAGTTCAAGTTCCAGCTGCTCCACTTCCAATCCAGCTCCCTGCTAATGTGCCTGGGAAAGCAGCAGAAGATGGCCCAAGTCCTTGGGCCCCTGCACCCACATGGGAGACCCAGAAGAAGCTCCTGGCTTCAGATCAGCTCAGCTCCAGCCGCTGCAGCCATTTGGGGAAGTGAAGCAGCAGATGAAAGACTTTTCCTTGTCTCTACCTCTCTCTATAACTCTTGTTTTTCAAATAAATAAAATAAACCTTTACATTAAAAAGGTTAATGGATTATCCAAAATGACAAAACCTTTACTTTTCCTGTAATAAATAGTCATTTGTCATACAATGACATTTCAGTCAACAACATGCCACAAATAATACAGTGGTCTCACTGGATTATAACGGAGCAGAAAAATCCCTATCAGTGATGCTGTAGCTATCATAACATGGTGTCATAATGTCACAGCACAATGTATGACTTCAATGCTTGTGGTGATTTTGGTACAAACCAACCTATGGTGCTGCCTGTCACCTAAAAGTATAATACATATGATAATGTATACTACACAATACCAGATAACAATAAACTATTACTGGTCTATGCATGTACAATTATGTTTTCTATCATTAGAGTGTGCTCCCATTTATCATTAATCACTACATTACTATATATTACTTCACTCACTGAAAAAATGCAGTATAACAGCTGCTTTAAAATCTGTTTGGGGTTGGGTATTGACACCAGCATCCAATATTGGAGTGCCTGGGACAGAGTCCCAAGCTCTACTTTATGATTCAGCTTTCTGCTAATGTGCTCCCTGGGAGACAGATGATGGCTCAAGTACTCGAGTCCCTGCCACCCATGTGGGAGACCAGGATATAGTTCCTGGCTCCTGACTTGGGCCTGGCCTGACCCAGCCCTGATTGTTGCAGGCATTTGGGAGTGAGCCAGAGCCAGCACCAGCACACAGAAGACGGATCCGTCCTTCTCTCCCTCCCTTTCCTCCTCCCTTTCTTCCTGTCATTCTTTCAAATAAATCAATGCTTTAAAAACAGAGAATCTGCTTTAGGATATCAGAATGCTTCCTTAAAACCCTATAACATACACAAAGTTAATGCTCTCATCAATGTTAGTATTTCTTTTGAAGTCCCACTGTGGAGGGTATGCCTTGGAAGTGTCCTAAGTTCTGCAAACACCGTGCAATGGGGTACTGGACTTGAGAAGAGACCATTTACAGCCCTAGCTCTGCACCAAGTACCTGTCTGTATTTATAAGGAACTGGACCTCTGTGGGTTTCAGTTTGAGTCTCTGGAGCTCTAAAATCTTAAGACTTCAGCTGTAATATTTTACTGTTCTTCTGGCCAGTTAAATATTAATTATTATTAAACATTTGGTAAATATATTCTTTATAGCAAGTTTACCTAACCACACCCATACATACCAAACTGTAAATCAAAAGATCTAGCATTTATTTGTCCAGTGCTTTTAAGACTTACTTGATTTGAAAAGTTACACACACACACACACACACACACACACACAGAGAGAGAGAGAGAGAGAGAGAGAGAGAGAGAGAGAGAGAAACAGAAGAGATATTCCCTCCCTTGGTTCACTCCTCAAAGGGCCACAATGAACAGGGCTGGGCCAGGCTGAAGTCAGGAACCAGGAACTCCATCCAAGTTTCCCACATGGGTGGCAGGGGCTCAAGGACTTGGGCCATCTTCTGCCACCTTCCCAGGTGCATCAGAAGTAAGCTGGATCAGAAGTGGAGCAGCTGAACCAGTGCTCACATAGGATGCCAGCATCACAGGCAGCAATTTAACCGTTCTGCCACAATGCCAGCCCTATATTCCCAGTTCTTAAAATTATCTAGTAGTATATAGCTTTTTATAGAGTTGTAATCTCATGTGATTTTGAAAAGAAACTTACACTCAATAGTAAAGGGGCAAAAATTTATTAGTCCAGTGGTTAAGATGCCAGTTTGGTTATTTTTATTTTTTATTTTTTAAGATTTACTTATTTGAGAGGCAGAATTACAAAGAGGTAGAGGTAAAGAAGGACAGATCTTCCATATGCTGGTTCACTCCCACAAATGGCCAAAATGACCAAGCTGTAGCCAAGAGCTTTATCTGGGTCTCCCATGTGGGTACAGGGGCCCAAACACTTGGGCCATCTTCTGCTGCTTTTTCAGGTGCATTAGCAGGGAGCTGGATCAGAAGTGTAGTAGTTGGGACTCAAATTGGCACTCACATGGGATGCCTGCACTGTAGGCGGTGGCTTAACCTGCTGTGCCACAGCACTGCCTCTAGGATGCCAGTTTAGGGGTAAGTGGCATAACAGTGAAGTCACTGTTTAGGATAGCACATCCCCTGTCGGAATGCTTGTGTTCAACTTCCAGCTCTGTAACCGATTCCAGATTCCTGCTAATAGAGGCGCAGGTGATGGCTCAAGTATACCATGACTCACGTGAGAGAACCAGACTGAGCTCCTGGCACCTGACTTTGGCCCGATTGTTGCTGGCAGCATTTGGGGAATGAACCTATGGATGGGAGATCTCTCCCTGTCTGTGTCTTCTCTCCCTCTCTCTGCCTTTGGAATTTAAAATAAATAAAACAAAAAATGCCAGTTAAGATGCCCACATTCCACATCAAAGAACTAGAATTTGATACCTAGCTCCAGGTCCTGACTCCAGCTTCTTGCTAATGCAGATCCTTGGAGGCAATCATGATAACCGAAAGTAACTGGATCCCTGCCACCCACATATGAGATCTGGTTTGAGTTCCAAGCTCTCATCTTCAGCTTTTGCCACACCCAGTCCTACCCATTATAGATATTTGGGAAGTAAGCCAGTCTCTCTGCTTCTCGAATAATAAAATTTCAAACAAAAACAAATGAAAAGCCCCCAAAATAAAACCCTATCTTCTAGAACTATATAAAATAATAGAGCAAAATTACCAAAATGACAGTGAAACACACCAAAATGACAGTGAAAAACATTTTAAGGGGTTGGTATTGTGGCTCAGTGGGTTAAACCACAGCTTGCAATACTGACATCCCATATCAGAACACTGGTGTGAGTCCTGGCTGCTCTTCTTCCAATCCAACTCCCTGCTAATGTACCTGGAAGGCAGCAGAAGATGGCCCAAGTGTTTGGGTCCCTGCCACCCACATGGGAGATGCAGATGGAGTTCAAGACTCCTGGAATCAGCCTGATCCAGCCGTGGCTGTTGTGGCCATTTGAGGAGTGAACCAGAAGACAGAAGCTCGCTCTCTCTCTCTCTCTCTCTCTCTGTGTGTATCTCCCCCAATTTCTGGATGTATGTGTATCACTCTACCTTTCAAATCAATAAAATAAAAAAACACACACCACACTTTTACTTTCTGAATTTTTAATAAACTGTATGCTGGGGCCGGCACTATGGTGTAGAGAGTTGGGCCTCCACCTGCAGCGCTGGCATCCCATATGGGCACAGGTTGAGGTCTCAGCTGCTCCACTTCTGATCAAGCTCCCTGCTAATGCATCTGGGAGGGTGGTGGAGGACAGCCCAAATTCTGGAGCCCCTACACCCACATGGGAGACCCAGAGAGGGCTCCTGGCTTTGGCCTGGCCTGGCCTAGCCCTGGCAGTTGTGGTTACTTGGCGGATGCGCCAGTGGATGGAGGATCTATCTTTCTCTCTTTATCTGTAATTCTGACTTTCAGATAAAAAAACTAAATCTTTGAAAATAAATAAATAAACTGTATGCCAAGAAGTCTCCATGGGCTCGACTCAAAGGCAGCAAAACTTACAGTCATTTACAGTTCCAAGTCACTCTGCAGGAAAATAGTATACTCTTAACTGAAGTTTTGCCAGGTCACAGAGAATTCATTTTTAATTCTACATGTCTGAATGCTTCTGCACTTTTATGTGGCAATCCTATTTTCTACCCCAAGTCCTTTACCGTTTAGGGTTAAGTATTCCTGCACTATGCCCCAAAAGTATTAATGATTTCTGACAAAGTTCATCACTGTATTCAAAGAAATGGGAAAAGCTGTGAAGACTGAAGGACATGTGTACACAGGGCAACTGGGCGTGACAGAACTTCAAGCATTATCCCTTGGTTTCCACTAAGGGCCCTTCCCCTCCCTAGATAGTTCAGGTATGAAGAAGCAAAGACTTGTATTGCTGACTCAGCAGTTACTCCTTCGCACAATGGTCTTACTTCACAAGGCCTGCTGAAGAGCAGCCTAAACAAGCATTCTAGCCTGGCAACGACCATCACTGAGGCATATGAAACATAAATCATGACAGGCAGTTTCACCCAAGATGACTTTCACATCAAGTTTCTACACATGCAGCACTCAAACACACCACTTGACATCAAAAATACTACTGTTTGAATGTTTTTACCTCTTTAAAAACAAAAGAAAAAACAACTTTCTGAAGAGGTAGCCTTTAAAAGGCAGCTTTCCATAAAGACTTTAAGTCCACTTTTAAAGGTTACTGATCATGGTCAGTCATGGCTGAGCGGTTAAGGCAATGGGATAGCAATCCATCAGGGTTTCCCCCATGCACACTCGAATCCTGCTGACTATGCTGTCTTTTCCTTTGGAAGAGCAATCTATAGACATCTTGCCAGGCTGAGAGTCTGGTTTGGCCTCTCAGGAAGAAGCATGACTGTTCCATAACTGAACTAAACTTTCCTTTTTTATGAATCTGGTAAAAACTGTATTCTTCCTAAAGGTTACTGGTTTTCTCTGAGTACCGGGGAGTACTAACAAGATAGACAGCAACAGACTACAAGTACCATATGCAGCTATGTAGAGACCCCAACACACACACACACACACACACATACACACACACACACACAGAGCTTTTGACTGGACTGATATGACAGAAATCACACAGATAAGATCTCAACAACAAAACACAACCATATAATGTAATTAGCCAAGAAAAATAAAAATAACATGAAATGCTTAAAGAAAATGTTTAAAAGTCTTGATAGTTTTTGAAAAGAATGTTTATCATGATCACAAATAGATTAACAATCACTGAGGAAACTTGTAAATCAAAGTAGTCATTAGGTTTCCATCCCTTTATTTTGAGCACTGACAACAAACAAACCTTTTTGAAATGTAAAAACAAAGTGTTCCCATTTTCAGAGATGTTTCTAAAAAGGAATCCACTAATTAGCTTGCCTTAATAAAATCTGAAATAACAAATACACTTTAAACAAATGCTAGCAAGTTAAAAAAAAAAGGAATAAACAAAAGCTAGCAGATTTTAGGCATATTTTAAAACTACTAAAACATTTTTTAAACATACATGATTGTGTGTAATGCAAAAAGGGTTCTAAGCAAGCTCTTCTTCATTTAGACTGAGGCTCAGCCTTTTCAACCATGAAGAGTGGAAACCAGAAGGAAGAGGGCCCTCTACCTTGCCACCAAGTAATACCCATCTGTGTGTACCCATTCCTGCCTCCTCCACTCCACTTTCCATAAGGCAGAGGATTATTTTAGAAAGGCAGTTCTGACCATGTAATTCTCCAGTTTAAAACCCTTCAACTACTTCCCACTATTCTGATAGAGAGCACTTCGTAGGCCATGTAAGATGGAGCTCCTAACCTACTTCTCCCAGCTACTTTCCCCTTCTTTCAGCCTTGTTTACATTAGTTCCTCCAAAATGCTTTGTTTCTTCCTACCTCAGAGTCATTGAGTATGTCATGCTCTTTGCTAACAAGGCTATTCTCTCATCCCACCCCAACCCTTCCACTCAGAACTTCCTGCGAAAGGCCCTCCCTCATCACTCCAGGTCCATGACTTCTTAGTACACTGTACTTCACCATTTAATTATAAGATTGTCTACCTGCCTCCAAAACATAAGGGAATTTATCCCTTTTGCTCATTCATTATTCAGTGAATACTACATGCCAGTTACTAGTCTAAGGTCTAGGTTCACATCAATGAACAAAACAGACAAAATCTCCAACCTGAGTGTACAGCCAAACAACAGAAGACAGACTACACACAAAATAAATCAATTGTATGCCACATTATAATTTAATTACATTATAATGTAAAAGGTATTATGAAGAAAAATAGGGCAAGGGAGGGAAATGAGGCAAGCATTGGAAATGATAAGCTATAATCAAGACACTGTAGTAACAGGACCACAGGAAACATTAAGCCCAGGTACCATCAGTATCTAAATGCCATTGTAATATGACTTGAAGCACACCATGGCATTTCCTTCTAGACTACAAGTCTTGCAGAAAAGTTCATTTTTCACCTTTGTATTCCAGTGTTTTGTTGAAAACCCCTGAATAAGTTAAAAGTCTTGTCTCATATCAGGCCTTGGTGCAGTAACAGGAAATAAAAAATATGAAAAATTCCACTGAAAAATATATTTTCAATATTGTGATTGCATTGATTTTGATTAACATAATTTAAGTTTAAAGCAAAATAAAGAAAGAAATTTTTAAGGCAGTCAAAAGGGGGCACATTTTTAAGATTGAAACAGGACAATGTAGAGGTCACATAGTTAGGTTACTCCATCTAACATAACACACTTTATGCACTAGATGTAGTTATGAAAAAAGTTAAAATTGTGTAAATACAACTTTTATGTACTAGAAGAAACTTTCTGATGTATCCTTTTCCAAGATTCTCATATTTGTTTATGGAAGCATGCAAGTACACTTATATGATCAGCAAACAATTTCTCTACAATTGCAGTGGCAGATATTTTTAGGCATGCTTTTATCTCTCTAGCTGAACTAATTTTACTAAACATCTACAGTGTACCTGATCCCAGTGTGAGCAAAGAGATTCCAAACATAAAAAGATCTCATCACAAGGAGCTTTATATTAATTATGTGCTAAATAAGACAAAGGTATACTTAGAGTGCTATGGAAACCAAGAAGTATGCTGCAGAACCTCAGCAATTAAGACAATAATTGCTGAAGACCTCATGAAATATCTTTTAAGGACAGGTTAAGGAACTACATAAAAATGCTTAACCTTTTAAGGAGGACAGTCAATTACAGGCAAGAAAACTTCCAAGAGCAAAGGTTGTTGCAGGGTGGAGTGGGGGTGGTGGTGGTGGAGGGAAGATGATGGCAGGAGAAGCAGTGGTTCAACTCGCGGTGGGACAGAAAAGGAAGATGCACAGGAGGTACAGTCACCTAGGGCGAGTCATGCTGTAGTCAGGAGCCTGGGACAGTCCTAATCAGTTTCTTTTTTCAAAAAAATTAAATTCATTAATTAATTTGAAAAGCAAAGAGAGAAAAAATACCTTCCATCTACTAGTTCACTCCTCAAATGCCTTAAGCAGCCAGGGCTGGGCCAGGCTGAATCCAGGAGCCTGGAACTCAACCCAAGTCTGCCACATGGGTGGCAGGGATCTAACTACTAGATCTAACTACTACTACCTGCTGCCTCAGAGGGTTAGCAGAAAGGCTGGGCTGAAGTGGAGGCAGGACTGGAACACAAGGGCTCCCACGTGAGGGCACCCCAAGCAACAACCAGCTACCATGCCACGGACCAAGAAATAGGAAAGGACTTTAAGGCAGTTTCTGGCTATAATGTGACTAAAAATGATTTGTGTAAACAAAAATATATTTGTATCAGGAACATAAATGTAAGTTTTTAAGTCAAAATTTATACACATCAGATTTCACAAAGAACACTTTCAGTGAAGATAGTCTCATGTCATTGACTACCAAACATCCACTAACAAATAAAGCAGCACGTTTTCAAATTTATAGTATCATGAAATATTTTCAATATTACAATGTACTCGCTGAAACAAGCCTCACTAGCAGAGGCAGGAGGACTGACAGCCAAGAAAGAACAAGACTATGAAAGAATACATCAAATACTCCATGATTAAAACAGGAGTCATGACAGTTCCAACAGAAAATAGTGAAAAGACAAGTTTCAAAAGCACTGAAGGTACAAAAGGCCTGTGGGGTAGGTGGAATGGGACAAGGAAGAGAAGGGAAGGAACGTAACTGAATTATTAATTTCCCTTGTTTCTAAGGAAGACATGTACACACAGGAAAAATAAAGCATTAGAATGGTAAGGGCAAAAAATTTTCTGAGTTGGAATTTATCTTCCTTCTCTTCGTAAGAGAACCTAATGTCTTTTTACCTTATAATTCCATATCCTAATAAAAAATTATTTTCCAATAAAAGATAACATCAGGGGAAATATAGTGGCTCCAAAGATATCAACAAGAATAATAATTAAGAGCCAAAAAGTTTAAATTAAACTAAACTTCCAACCTGGTGAGTTTAACCCACTCAGAAGGTAATGCCATATTTACTTGTACTGTATAGGAAAAAAGTGGACTCTTCACATAAATGAAGTCTACAAAAGTACATAAACAAGCAAACCCCTGCAGCAGGACCCATTTTCTAACTATGTGTTTTCTATAAATACTTAAGAGTTTGTGGTTTCTTCTTCTCCCCATTAGAAAAAGTTTTGTTGGTTTTATAGGAGAAATTACAAAAATATACTATTATATTTTCATGCATTTATCAATCTGAAGAGAATTTCCTTAAATCTCAGAGAAATCCACCAGAGCACATGCATTATGAAAGCATATTTGTACAAGCAAAACTTGTACCATTAACACTAAGAACAGCGAATTTAGGGATAAATTTGACTTTATTTGCTTTTCCTTGAGATTGCCTTTTGAATTTAATGTAATTTCTAAACATACCCACAAAATTTGACAAATATTTAAATTCTGTGGAAACATATTTTAGTCATTTGCTTTTTATGAAGCAATCTTTACATATCCTAAAACATGAGTCTAAACTACTCAAGTGCAAGTTGGCGATCAGGTTGTTAATGGCAATTGTAAGCTGAGCCTTCAGATAGCTGTGATTGCTGGACATAGATTTGCCACAGTATTTGCAAGTTTTGTGGTGATAGATAATGTGGTGGGTGTTATTAACCAAGAAGTAACTCACCAGCTTCTTTCACTGTTATTTCAGAGTCACACTGGCATTCATATTTTCCATCAAGATAGTGGTAACAAGAATTATAATCCAGGTCTTCCAATTTTAGTAATGCATTATCTTTGTGATGGTCTCTTGAGGTTGTAAAAATGTTATATGTATAAAGTCAAATTTATCCCTAAATTCGCTGCCATATACTTTCTCTTCTACATAACAAGGTAAAATGAGCACTAAGCAACTTTGTATTCATATTCTTAGCTATTTTCTCTCTGGCTATCCTCAAACACAATGTAACTCCTTTCTCTAAATATACATTGTACTCAGAACTTGTTTTCTCTGCTCAGATACATATGATGGGGGGGGAACCACTCTGTTAATAAAACCGCTACAAGGTAGAACGTTAAACATTATAACTTAGTAATAATAAAACTAGCAAAACCAGACCACATCTAAGTGTTTGTTTCAACAGTCCTATGAGGCTGATACAATCATCATCCTCCTTTTACAAAATGAGAAAACCCAAGTTAAATTCTAATGAATAAAAAGTCATACCTGCCTTTCATGTAAATAAGTCAACTGAATTCACATTAATGTCTCAAAATACAGGGTGAAATTTATTTCTAGCCAATGCAAGTTTCAAAGGAAGTATACAAATCAAATTTATGGCTGAATAGTAAACTTGTTAATCTGATGATACCTTTCAGAAAACACTTGAATAACTCAAATAAACCTCAGTGAAGCTTGACCACAAAACTGCTTCTCTGTATCTTAAATACAGAGGAAAACTGGAAAGCCACAATCATTTCAACTTCTGTAAATTCCCCTGACTGCAAATTAGGGGCAGCCAGGCAGGTTGGGGAAGTATGGAAATTGCACATTGTATACGCTATCTGACCACCAAAGAGTAAGTGAGCACCTCTCTTCTCTCCCTGCTTGTGGTCTCTGCAAATTATCAACGAAGCACTAACTTCAAATGCATTTTAAATATTCCTCACAAATAAAAATGAGAGCAGCTAAATATCCCAAAACAAACTTTCAAAAAGGAAGACAACGTACATTTACTTACAATGCTCACCTTTAAGTTGCTATTTTGTTACTTCTATTAAAAAGCATTACACTCAATGTCAATACTTACAAACTAATTGCACTACACAGTCAAGGAAAATCATCCCCTTTTTAAGAAACTTCAATGTCCACTTTATGATTAAGTTAGGATGCTGCCAGTGAGAAGGTCTTAAACAGAAGCGAGGTAAGAGACAGGTTTTCTTTTTTTCTTCTTTTTAAAAGAGTGAACACAGATTTATTGAACACATTGCAAAAGAGCAGCAAGAAACAAGACAGCTAGAAGATGCTGCCAGAGATAGTTTTCCACAGGTTATTTTCTCAAGTTACATCTCGGCCAAAATTCAACAATGTTTAACATTAGAATGATGGAGAACGATAACATTCATGAGAAGTTGCAATGCACCAAAAAAAAAAAAAAAAAAGGGTGAATAACTCTTTTAAAAGTTCCGATCGGACACCAATGACAAGCAGGTGTTAAAACGCTTCTGAGCTGCTCCTTTGCGGACTGTGAATCCCAGCCCCACGACGAGCACGGGGAATCTTCACATCGACTTATTTTTTGACTCCTCCAAATCCTGCCTCTGCTCAATTCTATCGAGAGGAAAAGGGAGCATTCCAAGCACACACACTTGAGCAACAGGATCCCAACTTCCTGGTTCTAAAGGAATGCGATGCCCTAGTGACCCATCCCTGCCCGGACAGCAGCGCAGCCGCTCGGCCCCGGGCTCCGGCGGGACCAAAGGGGGCGAGGCCCGCCGCCGCACTGCGGGTCCCCGCGGCTGGCCCGACCTGGAGGCGCTCGCGGCCCGCGACCCTAGCCCCTTCTCCTCGGGCTGCACTAGCGAACCGGCCGGGCCAAACGGGCTCGCCCCCGGAAGCGACCCCTGCCCGGCCCAGACCCCGGCCCTAGCCGGGCTTTGGGCCTGGCCTGGCTCCGGCTCCATTGAGTCCTTTCCAACTCCGGCCTTGCCAACTCCTCCCTGGCCTCGGCCCTGCCGGTGCTCCCGACCCCAGCCCCGGTCTCGTTGGTCCTTCCTGGTCCCGGCCCTGCCCTGGTCCTCCCAGGCCCTGGCCCTCCCCTGACCTGGCCCTGCTCGGTCCTCCCAGACACCGGCCGCCGTCCTCCCTGACCCCGGCCCTGACCCTACTCGGGTCCTCCCCTCCACGGCCGGGCCCTGCCCTGCCAGCCGCGGGCCGCGTCCCTCCGGGAAGATGGCGGCCCAGTGACAGGCGGGCGCGGGCGCGGGTCCGAGCGCAAGCCGGGGAGCTGGGCCGCTTCGCCAGTGGCCGTGGGAGGCCCGCTCACCTGTCAGCGCCGCCCGCCCCGCCCGACCGGCCGCCCGCGGGCTCCTCGCCGCAGCCCCGGTGCCCGGCGACCGCGCAACACGCGGGGACAGCCGAGGAGGGAGACGGCAGGAAGAGGCGGCGCGGCCGGGCCGGGCCGGACGCAGGGACGAAGGGCGGGCGCGGGCTGGCTGCGGCGGCGGCAGCGGATTCTTCCCCTTTCGGGCCCGAAAATGTCTCAACCTCGAGACTCCGGATCCCCAACGCTCCTTCCCGTTCGCATGAGAACACACAGCTCCCACTTCCGGGGCCCTGAGGAAGTCCCGCCCCCGCGCGCCCCCGCGCCCTGCCCTCGCGCACTCACCCGCCGGGCCCGCCGACTGGCGACCGGGGCCCGGGAGAGCCTCACGTCTTGACGGAGCGGCATCCTGATTGGGTGGATTAGGAGCCCGGCCCGCCCCTCCGCTTCCCCCGGCCTCTCCGCTCTCACCCTTCTGGCGGCACCTGTGATTGGCGCGTGCGCGCACGCCGCCACACCACGCCCCACGCACACCGAAGGCTCCGGCCCACGCACGCCCGCATGCCTGCACGCCCGGCTCTGTTGTCCCTGGGGTTGCTCCCTCTGCTTGATCGTCTGGCGTTGGAGGCTATCCCGGACCTTGGTTTCCAAGGGACCGGATCTGGGCCTCCCGCAACCGTACCCGTTTATTACGGACAGCTGGGCCCGCACTGGGCGGCAGCGACCTCGGTCTGGAAACCCTACCGGGTCTGCGCCCCCCGACACTCAGTCCTGCCCAGGATCGCAAGCTCTGCGCCTCCCGCTGGGACGGCGGCTGCTGCCCTGCACATGTCCCCCGGCACCGCTACCCCTGCTCCTCCCAGACGTCCAGGGACAGCTGTCGCTCCGCTGCCCGGGCCGCCGAGACCACGATTGCCAGCCCCTGTGCGCCTCTCCCTTCGTCCCGGGTGGCGGCCCCCGCTTCTGCCCCATCCCGGGACACCAAGACCCTAAGACCCCTTTGGAGGCCCCGGGTCCCCGAGGCGCTGGCGGGCACGAGTGCAGAACCCGGAAGATGGCCCTCTGTGGGGTGTATGGTTCCAAGTTACCAGCAAGTGATGGTGCTCTCAGGGGCTTCTCAGCGGGGTCCATTACGTTTCGCGGCAGTTACTTAGTAGGAACCGGACGACTCGCGACTCCCTTGCGAAATGCGTTACAACACAAGAAAGGTTACCCCCCCACACACACACACACCCCGTCAATTTCATGGGGAAAAATAACTATGTTGCCTTTTTAAAGCTTGCTCTTTGGTTTCCTGTATTCCTGAGTGCATATACACATGTAAAGGAATTCCAGCTTTTTTTTTTTAACCCGGATTAAAAAGGCTCTTCTCCATTGTGATTATCCGTGGTTATTATGTATCTACCTGTGTTGCTCATTTGTGCCTACCCCACGGTATTCCAATGCTGACAAATCTCCATTTTGGAAGAAAGCAACTTGGACTCCCTAGTATTGAGTAGAAGGTGTAAGGCCACCGGTGCCATCTTAGTGATACCTTGACACATTTTAAGAAAATCTGCAAGTTAAATATATACAGCAGTGTTTTTGAACGTAATAATCACTTAAAACAGGTTTCCTCTACTATTGAAATCATACACACTTTTTTTTTTAATTAAAACTTGCTTTCCAAGACAACTTGTTCAATATGTTGGTTGTAGCACTTTGTGTTTACTTTCATATGTAACCTTCAAAGGAAGAATCATGCTCTTCCTCATCCATGAAATCTTTCCTAGGCCCGATGGTGTGGTTGTCGCTTTCAAAGAGTAGGAATTCTGTCCCCGAACTGATAAATTAAACTTCATCTTTTTTGTTTGTTTGTTTGGGACTACGCTCTAACAGACATTCTGATATACAGATTAAGTTCCCAAATTAGAAAAGAAAGTAATGACCCAAATTACGTGACAATATCGAAATGTCTCTTACTTCCCATTCATACTGTGATCCACAATAACCCTGGGTTTTTTGCTTGTTCCTCTGATTTTTTTTTAAAAAGAAATACCCACTTGAAAAATACCCATTTTCATCTTGGGGGTCTGATACTGTGATATAAAATACATAATTTTCTAACTTTATACAAAAACCACAAAGGTCAATTTTTAAAAAAAATTTAAGTATGAATTTCTCAATCATAGATAAGATACCCCCTCACTTCTCAGTTCTCATGTCAAGCAGGTACAAATTCTGACAGCCCTACCCAAACTTCTTCCTTCTCACCCCCTGTTGGGGTTGTTGCTTGCTGTTACTTCTCACCTTTTTAATAGAATTCAGACTGTGCCATCCTACAGTATATCAGTCACCATGCCAACAGGCGAGATCACCTCAAAAATGCTCATCACCATCTTCCTTTCTCACTGGCTCCCAATTGTCTGCCATAGAGAGTAAGGTCCACATTCTGTTGCATAGAAAGAATAGCGTTCACACTCTAGTCCTAGCCTGTCTTCAGCCTTACCTTACCTTACCTTAGCTTTCCTCTCCTACCCCTTAGATAGCCTCACCTTTCAATCACAGTCACTTATCCAACATTTTTTTTAAAGTCACTGCATGAGTTGCTGCATCTACATTTGATTCAGGCACAAGCTTTACACCCTAGACTGTACAGTCTACTGACAGGCAGAGCAACAGCTTCTAAGCTGTGCCAAGTGTGACAAGGAACAAAATGGAGGCTCACCAGCTTCCCAGAGGCTTCACTGCTGGAGAAGTTAGCATGGGACTTTGTTGGAGTCCCAGACACTTTCAGGTGCCAAAGGGTCCCTTCGGCTCCTGGGAAAATCTGTCTTCTTTTGTGAGCTACACTTAAAATGTCAATGGTTTCAACGTTTTCCTTGTAGGGTGGAAGTGGGGAACCTTTTTTCTGCCAAGAGCCATTTGGATATTTATAACATCATCTGCAGGCCATACATAATTATCAGCTTAAAAATTAGCCTGCTATAAGAAGTATTGAATTTCAAGTCCTGCCTGCAGTTGCCTTGCCAGGGTGGGGAGTTCCCTCCCTTCCACCATAGATAGTTGGGTTTCCCTCTTGGGTCCTCTTAGCACTGCATTCATAGCTCTATGAAAGCTGCATCACACTGTATTGAAATTTCCAACTGACATGTCACTCCAACCAAATAGCTCCTGAAGAGCAGAGATAGCTTAGCAAACCTCGGACACCACATGGATTTGTTACAGAGCACCAACTCAATGAAAGCAGAGTTAAGCAATGAGTAAAGCAAGACATTATTCCCGTAGAAAAGGCCTAAGTTTCAAAATGGTATCTAAAAATATCCTTTTATTCTCCTGAAATTTTCTGTGAAAAATAAACTTTTTTCTCCATTGTGTTTATTATCACTATAGACTCCCTGTATCTTAGCAAGTTCATTTTTTTTTGTAAGATTTATTTTATTTATTTGAGAGATAGAGTTACAGAGAAGAGGTAGAGACAGAGAGACAGAGGTCTTCCTCTCTGGTTCACTCCCCAAATGGCCGCAACAGCCAGAGCTAGGCCAATCCAAAACCAGGAGCCAGGAGCTTCTTCTGGGTCTCTCATATGGGTGCAGGGGCCCAAGGACTTGGGCCATCTTCTACTGCTCTCCCAGGCCATAGCAGAGAGCTAGACTGGAAGAGGAGCAGCCGGGACTAGAACTGGTGCCCATATGGGATGCCAGCACTTCAGGCCAGGGCTTTAATCTGCTATGCCACAACACCAGCCCCCTAACAAGTTCATTTATGATTTAGCCACGCTACTACAAAATATATTTCTGATTATTAAGAATTATTTGCAGCTTGCTTAAAGAAATGTTCACAAAGTACCTGCTAGGACTCAGGGACTTTGCTAAGTGTTTGAGGAGAACAGCATGGCGGAAGGCTCAGGTCAATGGGAGGGAATGAGGAAGGTAGGCATCAGGGGTGGGCCACGTGCTTAGGGTAGCAGCTTCAGAGGGAGTATTCTAAGCCAAGTAAGGAAGGAACCAGAAAGTGATAACTCAACCAAGACCAGAGACAAAAAGTGGAGGGGCTGCCCACAGACCTTCCTTGCAGAAGGAACACCAGACGGGAAGAGAGAGACAGGCCAGTCCTGTTCAGTGAGTCAAGATTTTATGAGGCAAGAAGGGGCCCTTACAAGGTTTGGCTATGGAATATCTCTGACCACGAAAGCCACCAGAATAGGTACATAATAAGGAACTAGCTTAGTCAAATTATGTGGCAAGATCAAAATTAGTAATGACAGGAATACTTTGGATACAGAAGAATGCATGACTTCATACAGATACTAAGAAATAAATTAAGTAAATAACAGAGATAAGGAAGGAAAAGAGAAAGCTCTTTACAAAAGAATGCTGACTAATGAGTGAAGAAGGAAATCATTTTGAAAAATTACCATTTTGCAGCTATCATAGAGTTCATGCTGGAAAGAATCACTGGTCGATGCTAAAATAATTGGATGAGGGGTGAGCATTGTGGCATTGACAGCTAAAGTGCTGTTTGGAATGCTGGTTCAAGTCCTGGCTGCTCTGCCTCTGTTCCAGCTCCCTGGTATGTGCCTGAGAAGGCAGAGGAAAATGGCCCAAGTCCCACTGGGCTCCTGCCACCCAGGTGGGAGACCTAGTTGGAGCTCTGGACTCCTGGCTTCTGCCTGCCCAGGCCTGGCTGTGGTGGTATTTAGGGAGTGAAGCAGAAGAAGGAAGATATTCTGTCTCTCTCTTTTTCTCTCCCTTTCAAATAGATGAAAATAAATTGACATTTTAAAAAGTAAGTTTTGAAAAAAAATCATTTGGTGAAACTTTGTCATGGAACAGGTTATACACACCATTTCAAACCTTATTAATTGATTATTACTTATTCAGTTACAGTGATAAAAATGGGGGACCCCATCTGAATCGAGTGATCAACATTACACCAACACCAAGGACCCCTGTTGGACCTCGTGTGCCCTCCCATGTGACTATCTCGGTTATATACTATTTCTGCCAAAAAAGCAGAAACTAATCATGAGGAGCAGACAAACTCAAATAGAGGAACATTCTCCAAAACAATTGGCTCATGCCCTTCAAAAATGTCAAGGTCATGAAGCAGGTGTTTGGCCTGTGGGTTAAGATGCCTGTGTCCCATATCAGAATACCTGAGTTAGAGTGCTTGCTCCAATTCCCAATTCCAGCTTCTTGTTAATGTAGATCCTGGGGGTCAGCAGGTGAAGGATCAAGTATCTGGATCCCCATCAACCACATGGCTTCAGCTCCACACCCCTGGCTTTGGCCTGCCTCCACCTTAGCTGTTGGGGGCATCTGGAAGGTGACTCAGCTGATGGGAGACTCTGTCTCTATCCTGTTAAGTTAAACAAAGAAAAGTAAACATCAGGGTGATAAAATAATAGACAGTTCAGGAAGTTTTCCAAATTAAAGGAAAATCTAGATTAGGTCCTAGATC
Organism: Sylvilagus floridanus; assembly: GCA_949820135.1. Classification (NCBI taxonomy): domain Eukaryota; kingdom Metazoa; phylum Chordata; class Mammalia; order Lagomorpha; family Leporidae; genus Sylvilagus; species Sylvilagus floridanus. The sequence continues at coordinate 15,303,423 of OX463240.1, read as the reverse complement.
AGTGGAAAAAAGGCAATTCAAGATATCTGCAAGTTTCTCAAATGGGTTAGTGAAGCACATACCTACAGTGTGTATGAGTGTGTGTGTGTGTGTGTGTGTGTGTGTGTGTGTGTGTGTAGGTAGGTAGGTAGGTAGGTAAAAAGAGAATGTGACAAAATCTTAATTGGTAAATGTAGGTAAAGGACATATAAATGGTGGCAGCTTGTCTGTAAATTTGAAATTCTTTGACATAGTTATCTTTTGGAAATGCATACTGAAGTGCCTACAAATAATGTGATGCTGTGTCTGAGATTTGGTTCAAAATCATCTGAAGGAAAGGAAAGGTGAATAAGAAATAAGAAACTGGGTAAGGTGTGTACATGTGAGCTCATGAAACCCTTCTCCTTGGTTTAAATTGTGATAATAAAAACATGGAGAGGATTTTAATTCATTATGATATGGGTTAACTAGCAGAGACAGGTCTGGGTGAACTGCAATCCTTGCCACCCTTGCAATGTAACTTTATCCCTTCACTTGTCAACCTGATAGACCCACATTCCCAGGATGCACCTATGTCTCATTCAGGGCCACCTAGAGACACCTTGATGACCACATGCAAGTCTGATTCCACATGAAGTTGCCATAAATATCCCAGAAATCTTTTACACATGCTAAGATCCCCCCACCCATTTTGTTTATTCAGTTAAGGCACCATCCCCTACCTCATTAAATAGAATTTTGGAGAGAGCTCTCTTTTTGCTACTGACCATACTTGAAGGTGCTACTCAGGCTTCTCTCTCTCTCTCTCTCTCTCTCTCTCTCTCTCCCTAATAGTTAACCCTTTGGCTCACTCAAAATGGGTATTTCTCCAAGTGGGGTCATCCACACTCATACATGAATGTATGTTCAGCCTCTCACTTTTGAATAAATCCTGTTTCACTTATGCACTGTATTATGCCTCCACTTTGAATTCTTACCTCTGCGGGGTGGAGGGAGAAGAACCTGGGTTAAAGATGAAGGTACCTAGGCCCATATCAATCACAGATATTCCATGAAAACCTATTGCTCAACAAACAGTCCAAAAGGAGTATGGTTCCCAGGATATTCTCACTAGAGGAACGAAGGAGGCTGGGCTGAATCTCTGCTGCCTGAAGTATGAAAACTGGGGAGGAGCTGGGGCAAAGATGGTGCTGGAAGGCACAGAAGAATGGCATGCTAGGAGAGAGCAGCAAGGGATGAAAGAATTACCTGGATTAGAGCCTGCAGAGATTTAGGGTTGCATGAGCATAGTATCTGGGGGCTGGCACTGTGGCATAGTGGGTAAAGCCATCACCTGCAGTGCTGCCATCCAATATGGGTGCTGGTTTGAGTCCCGGCTGCTCCATTTCTGATCCAACTCTCTGCTATGGCCTATAGATGTAGTAGAAAATGGCCCAAGTCCCTGGACCCCTGCACCCATGTGGGAGACCTGGAGGATTAGCCTATTGAGCCTCAGAGGCTGGCTAGAAGGGCCTTATCTAAATAGAGGGTCTCAGAACCTTTTTTCTTGTGGTGTGTTTAATAATACCCTGAGGCTAGCCCCTTTATGTAAATCCACAGTAATCACCACCCTATCAAGCCTTTGATGTTGTATTTTTGTTTTCTTTGAAAGTCACACCTATTCTGGCCTACGAGGCCTTGGGCTGTAGCTTATATACCTGTTACTTCTTGTAGATATCTGTTTGGATGTTTGACCTACATTGTACGTATCAGAATTTAGGGATAAAATTATCACCTAGGCCCCAGAAAAGGTTTCATTTTCATATTGATTACCTGCTGGCCTGCCTGAAGCTTTCATAAACAAAAAGAGTGATTGGGAAAGCACAAGAGATTTTGGAGACATTTCCCAGTATAGGATTGGAAGTTTTAGACAAAGAACATGACATCATAAGCTTGTTGTGAGTCTAGCATACTGAGAAAGTTTTAAGCTCTTGGGAGACCTGGGAAAGCTTACATTATTTTTAATCCAAACATTGAAGGACATTCAGCTTCTTTTTTTTCTTTTAAAGATGAGTAAGATCTCTTTAGGTTTTTGGCCGGTGCCGTGGCTCAACAGGCTAATCCTCCGCCTTGCGGCGCCGGCACACCGGGTTCTAGTCCCAGTTGGGGCGCCAGATTCTGTCCCGGTTGCCCCTCTTCCAGGCCAGCCCTCTGCTGTGGCCCAGGAGTGCAGTGGAGGATAGCCCAAGTGCTTGGGCCCTGCACCCCATGGGAGACCAGGAAAAAGCACCTAGCACCTGGCTCCTGCCATCGGATGAGCGCGGTGCGCCGGCCACAGCGCGCCATCCGCGGCAGCCATTGGAGGGTGAACCAATGCCAAAGGAAGACCTTTCTCTCTGTCTCTCTCTCTCACTGTCCACTCTGCCTGTCAAAAAAAAATCTCTTTAGGTTTTTTTTTTTTTTAAAGATTTATTTACTTGAAAGGCATAGTTACAGAGAGAGATAGAGATAGATAAAGATAGAGAGAGAGAGAGAGAGAGAAAGTTTTCCATCTGCTGGTTCACTCCCCAAATGGCTACAATGGCTGGAACTGGGCCAATCAGAAGCCAAGAGTAAGGAGCTTCTTCCAGTCTTCCATGTGGGTGCAGGAACCTGAAGACTTAAGCCAGCTTCTGCTCCCTTAGGTGCATCATAAGGGAGCTGGATTGCAACTGTAGCAGCAGAGACCCATATGAAATGCTGGCACTGCAGGCAGCAGTTTTCCCAACTACACCCCAGTGTGCTGGCCCCAACTTTCAGCTTCTTAGGAAACCAGAAGCATTTCTCTGATGGTACAAAAGGTTTATGTCTGGAGCTCATTCCTTGTTTCCACAATTCTGAAGCACACACACCAACACTAATTTTCTCTCTTATTAACTTCCCTACAGCTCCCCCATCCCCCATCCCTTATTCTCTGCTTTGCCCACCTCCTCCCTGACCAAACTGGAGCCGGATCCAGAGCCAGCCTGCTTAGGACCTTCTGAATGAATGGAGCAAGATGTGGTACCAGACACCTTCCCACCCACCCCACCTGAATGGCAAACAGTGTTAGGAAAATGGTTCAGTCTTATCTATGGCGTGATCTATACCCTGACACATCCTAGGCTCTAGCCATCCCCCACCACCCCATTGCTGGAAGCCAGGTAACTACACATGGCTCTCTGTCTCTGTCTGTGTGTGTGTGTGTGTGTGTGTGTGTGTGTGTCTCCTGGTCTCTCTCTGTCTCTCTCTTTTACGCTCTCCTCCCTCTTTCTCCTTCTTCACTCCTTCCCTCTGGTCTGCTGGGTTTTCTCCAATAAACCCTTTCCCTTATTCCAGTGTTTGGTGTGTTTTGTGAGGACCTTACAGTCACCTCTGAGAAGTGTGGGTCTCCTCTTTCACTCAAGGCTCTTTTAAGGAATACAATTCTCTACCTGTTGCCTTAGGAAACAGCCACGCCTACCAAGTAACCACAGCTGGATGCTTCCTGTTATTTGCTAATAATGAAGCACAGGACGAACAGGACCAACCAACAAACCACCTAATTAATAGGTCCTCCAAGTCCTCCCTCCCCAGTGACAAAACCAAGTGTGATTTCCTGAGCACACTGTGCTCCTTCCGTCTCATCTCCAGGACTGCCTCACTTTTCCTTCCTGGTCAGCTTCCCTGTGATTCACAACTACCTCACACACTTGGATGTCTTCTGAGAAGCCATTCTGAGAAGATGCCTAGCCTGACCCAGACTTTGCGCTCCTTCATCCAGCAGCTACTGAATTGTAGATAAGCCTCAGTTTATGTGTTGTTGCTTTTATTTCCTGCTTCATGAAACACACTTCTAAAAGCAGGAAAATTATCTCAGAATTTGTATCAGCATCATCTTTCACAGTAAGTGTTAACTGAATGGCAGTCATCCTGTCTTTGCTAACTCATCCAGCCTCTAAGGGGTAAATTCTTAGTGAGCTGCTTTTATTTTGAACTCTGTTCATGACAGTGAATCCTGTAAACCTGGAATTCTTACCATTTCCCCTCCTTTTTTTCTATATTCCATGGTGACAGCTATTTTTGTCTGTTTGTTTTGACGTTATAATTGTAGATACTATGTAATGTAGTTGGGGAAATGATAATTTTCCATACATAAGTCATATTGCAATTATGTTTTCCTCTGGCTCTTTTAGTCACTTTGATTAGACTTGGAAACACTGTTTCCTTGATCTGATTTGTGAAACATTTGTATCTCATCAGTAATTTACTGAGAGTTGACACAGTGTGGCAACCACTGTAGAATGAGAATCTAAGCAACTTTGTTTTCCTTGTGACTCAATTTTAAATGTTAACACTTTCTGACTATATCTCCCAATTCTGAGAGCGTTATGCTTTTAAAGCTTTCAATTTCCATACATTTGTTATATGAACAAGTATGTAATACACATACAAATATTCAATTAAAATTTTCACTATGTCAAATATCTAAATATATATTTTTCTTGGGTCTGGCGCTGTGGCTCACTTAGTTAATACTCTGCCTGCGGCACCGGCATCCCATGTGGGCAGCAGGTTCTAGTCCCAATTGCTCCTCTTCCAGTCCAGCTCTCTGCTGTGGCCCGGGAAGGCAGTGGAGGATGGCCCAAGTGCTTGGGCCCTTCACCCGCATGGGAGACCAGGAGGAAGCACCTGGCTCCTGGCTTGGGATCAGCGTAGCTCTGGCCGTAGTGGCCATTTAGGGGTGAACCAACGTAAGGAAAACCTTTCTCTCTGTCTCTCTCACTGTCTATAACTCTGTCAAATAAATTTTTAAAAAATATATTTTTCTTTAGAAGTATTTCCCCATAGCTTTTCAAGTTTTATTTTATTCTTGACTGACAATTATATGAGGAGTCTTCAAAAATTTCATGGAAAATGCATATTTTGGAAAAAATGAATGTATTTCAGAATTTTTTCAGCAAAATAAATTACTTTTAATTCTATCTTTGTCATGAATTTTTTGAAATTCTATCATATTTATGAGATACAATGTGCTGTTTTCATACATGTATACATCATGTAGTGATAAGATTGGAGTAATTAGCATATCTATAATTTCTTTTGTTTTTTTAAGGTTTATCCATTTTTATTTGAGAGGCAGTTGTGGGGGGACCTCCATCCACTGTTCACTCCCCAAATGGCTGCAGCAGCCAGACTGGTCTGATCTGAAGCCAGGAGCTAGGAGTTTCTTCTGGGTCTCCTACGTGGGTGCAGGGGCCCCTACTCTGCCACAGCACTGGCCCTTATGAGATAATATTTACCTTTATGAGGCTGGTGCTATGGCATAGCAAGTAAAGCCGCTGCCTGCAATTCCAGCATCTCATATAGATGCTAGCTCAAGCCCTGGCTGCTCCCTTCTAATCCAGCTCTCTGCTAATGTACCTGGGAAAAACAAAGGAAGATGGCCTGAGTACTTGTGCCCCTACACCCACATGGGAGACTTGAAAGAAGCTCCTGACTTTGGATCAGCCCAGCCCTGGCCACTGTGGCCATTTGGGAACTGAACCAGTTTATGGAAGATTCTCTCTCTCTCTCTCTCTCTCTCTCTCTCTCTCTCTCTCAATTCTACTGAAAGATATAAATGTGTCTTGTGGTCTGGCTCCAGTTATAAAACCTTTGCTGAATGCCAATGTGAGTTATTCTAAATCTGGTGGCAATCAGAATTCCTTCTGTCTTCAGTGCTTGATCCTGTCACTATGTCCTGGGAGGTTTGCTTGAATTCAGTTGAATGTGACTAATCTTAGTATATTCTCCCCACCAGCCCACCTCCCACCCTCCAAAAAAGCTTATAATTATTCAATGAACACTCAAGAAGTTCCTGTTCATGAAGCACTATGTTGTTTACTTAGGGATGTATAACATGTGTCAGTAAGATTGTCGCTACAATAAATCTCTGACACATACCACTGATGAACAAAAGAGGCCTATTTTTGGCTCATGGTTTGGGAGATTTGCAGTCCAAGATTGGCAGGTTCCATGGGTTCAGCTAGTCTGGTGAGGTCAGAGGATGACAATGGTAAAATACATGTGGAGCACCAGTCAGGCGGCAAGACAGGGAGTTGTGTTTTTGCAGCTCAGTTCACAATAGCTAAGATATGGAATCAACCCAAATGTCTGTCAACTGAAGACTGGATAAAAAAAAATCATGGAATATGTATACCATGGAACACTACACAGTGGTTAAAATAAATGAAATGAAATTCTATCATCTGCAACAGAATGGATGAAACTGGAAAGCATCATACTTGGTGAAATAAGCCTGTCCCAAAAGGATGGATACCATATGTTCTCCCTGATATGTGGTAACTAATAGAGCATCTAAAAGGTAATCTGTAGAAGTGAAATTGATACTTTGAGATGTGATGACTTTGAACAGCCCTTGTCTCCACTGTTGAGGAACAGTTTTTTTTTCCATACTATTTGTTGAACTCTTTATTTAGTATAGAGTTAATTTTATATGTATAAAGTTAATTGAAAATAGATCTTAGAGGCTGGTGCTGTGGTATAGCGGGTAAAGCTGCTGCCTGCAGTGCTGGCATCTCATATGGGTGCTGGTTTGAGTCCTAGCTGCTCCACTTCCGATCCAGCTCTCTGCTATGGCCTGGGAAAGCAGTACAAGATGGCTCAAGTCCTTGGGCCCCTGCACCCACATGGGAGATCCAGAAGAAACTTCTGGCTCCTGGCTTCAGATCAGCACAACTCCAGCCATTGTGGCCAATTAGGGAGTGAACCAGTGGATGGAAGACCTCTCTCACTCTCTCTCTCTCTCTCTCTGCTTATGCCTCTCTGTAACTCTGCATTTCAAATAAATAAATAAATAAATCTTTTTTAAAAAAAAGTAAATGGATTCTAGTAAAAATAAGAATGGGAATGGGAGAGGGAGGAAGAAGGATGGGACAGTGGGTACAAAGGGAAGAATCACTATGTTCCTAAAGTTGTATTTAGAAAATGCTTCAAGTTTGTCTACCTTAACTCAAAGATCTCTGGGAAAAACTAAATAAATAAGGAAAAAAAGAATCACATTATATGTATAAAAAAACTAAAAGTGAGTATGCACACTGTCTATGTGGTCCCTATAAAAACCAGCATGATTCAATCATGGGCGCTCCATCTAGCAACCAAATCCAATCTAATCACTTCCCAAAGACCTCCTTCAGACACCATAATTATACTCAGCTTCCACCTTAATGCATCAATCATTAACACTGATCCAATAATCATTAACACATGATTTGGGGAGCAAGTCTTTGACACATAGGACTTTTGGGGACATCCAAACTGAAATTCAGACCATAGCATGACAGAATCATTTTTTTCTAGGTATATGGAAGAAATACTACATATGATATGGACTGTGTTCTCCAGGACATTACAGTGTTTAGGGGGAGATGAGACAATATATAGCCAAACACCAAATAATCAGAACTACAGTTCTGTTCACTTATAAACAAATGAATGGCTCTTAGGGATAGATGAGGAATTTAACTAGCAGTGCTGGAACTTCAAGGATTGGCACCATTCCCCTTAGTGAAAAGACAGAGGGAAAGTATTCAAAACAGGAATAACACTGGCACCCTGGCTCAATGGCCTAATCCTCTGCCTTGCGTCGTGGGCACATCGGGTTCTAGCCCTGGTCGGGGCGCCGGATTCTGTCCCGGTTGCCCCTCTTCCAGGCCAGCTCTCTGCTATGGCCCGGGAGTGCAGTGGAGGATGGCCCAAGTGCTTGGGCCCTGCACCCCATGGGAGACCAGGAGAAGCACCTGGCTCCTGCCTTCGGATCGGCGCAGTACACCGGCCACAGCAGGCCAGCCATGGCAGCCATTGGAGGGTGAACCAACGGCAAAGGAAGACCTTTCTCTCTGTCTCTCTCTCTCACTGTCCACTCTGCCTGTCAAAACAAAACAAAAAATTTAAAAAAAAAAAAACCAAAACAGGAATAACAGCATGAACAGGGCACGTATTGGGGACAGAGAGAAAACTGGATGAGAAGGATCATAAAAGGCATGATTCAGGTGGTAGCAAGAGGTAACATGAAACAAGTTAGCTAACCCTGGATTATCATGGGCAGCACCCAATCCGGGGGTCTTGATGATCCTGAAGGCTATGGGAGCACTTTGGGAACTTAGAAATCCAGTTTAGGGGATAAGCAGAGGTTGATCTAAAATATCACAGAGAATGTATTGACTGTTGGGTGGAAATCTGAGAGTGAGAATCTTGATTTACCAAAATCACTGGCTCAGATGGAGAGGTCAGCATTGGCTACATAGTGATGCTGCTTCCTGTAAGTCTGAGGAAGCTCGGACCACTGAACTGCAGTCTTGGAGGAGTTAGGTTGTTTGCTGGAAATGAGCACAGGCTGCAATGGTGGAGAAACAAGGAAGTCTGTGAAAATGGCTAGGAGGAATGTAAGATACCCTTGCTGTTGCCTCATGGAGATATTAGGAACTCAGCCCCATCTTCCTCCAGTCCCCTTCAAAGCTGTCACATGTTCTAGTTGTGGAAGTCTCTCTACTCCCATCTAGGACTGGTTCAGCAGGGGGATTCCCGGTTCCCAGTGACCTTGCTGTTTTGTTGTAATTGATTGCAACGCCAATTGGTATTCTGGTAATCTGGTCTTCCATGGTATGTTGAAATGCTGAGACAGCATTTCATTGTGTTGTATTGTTATTTAAGCACATATGTTTTTGAAATATAAAATATGTGTGTCTTGAACTATACCTAGAGAAGCATTCACTAATCAAAGTTTGGAGTATACAAATGTGCCTTTATTTCAAAGACATTCTAACTGCCTCCCTTCACTGTAATTCTCCAAGGGATCGATGTTTTGCTTTAATTTATATTCACTATGCTAAGAGTGCATCTGAGCACACTTTCCTATGTTTTTCAGTCTGTTCTATTGTCCCCTCACCAGTTTAGATCCAGATTTATTATAGGTCCCTGTCGGAAACAGCCTAGAAATGGAGGGGGTGGTGGTGGAAATAATTGTATTAAGGAAAATAGGAAGACATAATTGGAGAAACACAGAGTTTAAAGTTAAGGAGAGGGAGGAAGAAGAATTCTAGATTATTAGAGCTTCCTAGGAACCTGAGATCTGATTTTATATACTTCTCCCCTGCCCTTTTCTACCAATCCCCTCTACCCCTTTCTTTTTTCTTTCCTTGGCCAGATGCATTTCCCTAGGACCCCATTCCTTTAGAATAATTTCTATCAACAGAATCTTCTTTTCTAAACACCCTATTTGCACAGATTCAAGTCAGAAGGTCAAACGGACCTCTGTCCCAGAAGTTGGTTCTCCTTCATTTGGAATAGACTTAGCAAAGTGTGTAAAATTAGTTCCTGCCTTTCAGTTTAGGGGTAACACTAATGTTCAACTTGAGCCAATGAAGGAAAAGCATAGAAATTTAGCTGATTAGATCTTATTTCTTGGGGAGGAGGCAGTCAGTAGGTTTTCACTGCAAGGAGAACTTGGGGATCCTGCTTCAGCATCACCAGATTGAGGTTATGAACCTTAGAAAAGGTAGGCCAGGGGCTACAGATATTGAAAGTGTCAGTTTGGGTTTGAAGCTCAGTGCTCACGCAGGTCCCTGGCTTCATCATCTTGGAGACTCCATGTGCTCATTCGCACAGCGGGCTGCCCCTGATTGGCAGGCCTGCTGTGATTCATGAAGGAAGTTCCTTGCGCCACTGCTTGTTATTCCATAAATATTAGGGCAATGGGCCTCCTTTCCTGCAAACAGCTGTTCTTATTTTAATCCTTGTTTTGGATGTCATCTGTGGCTCTACTTTTACTTTTGCATGGACCCTTGGGCTCAACACTACCCTGGGTGCCTTCATATAGTTGACTCAGTTCTGACTCTGAGGCCCTATTTGTCATCTTGAAGTTCTTAATCCCCAGGTCCCAATTTCCTTCTTTTTTTTTTTTAATTTTAATTTTAATTAGTTTTTAATAGACTCAGTGTGATTCGTAGATAGAATTCTAAGAACATAAAGATATTCCCTCTCTCCCTGCCCCCCTTTTTCCCTTCTCCCCTATTTCTTTCTCCCTTTCTTTCTTTTAGCTTCTGAGATAACTTATCTTAAATTTACATTACAGAAAAAAAAGCCTTCATATTTCACCAAATGGGAAGTTTAACATATAAAAAGCCGGGGCCAGCGCTGTGCCACAGTGGGTTAAAGCCCTGGCCTGAAGAGCTGGCATTCCATATGGGTGCTGGTTCGAGTCCTGGCTGCTCCTCTTCTGATCCAGCTCTCTGCTATGCCCTGGGAAAGCAGTACAAGATGGCCCAAGTCCTTGGGTCCCTGCACCCACATGGGAGACCCAGAAGAAGCTCCTGCTCTTGGCTTTGGATCTGCATGGCTCCAGTCATTGCAGCCATCTGGGGAGTGAACCGGTGGATGGAAGACCTCTCTCTCTGTCTCTACCTCTCTCTGTAACTCTGTCTTTCAAATAAATAAAATAAATCTTTAAAAAAAAGCCAAAAAGACTTGGAAATAAAGGCAGTGGCTATAAACAACAATTGAATGGAAAAATGCCTGGTCCTAATTTCTGTTTCTGGTACTCTCCGTTCATTTTCTTGTAATTCAACCCACAAACAATTTGTTGAAACTCAATGTAAGAAGGTGGATTCTCTGACATTTTTTTTTTTCCACAGGCAGAGTGGACAGTGAGAGAGAGAGAGAGAGAGAAAGGTCTTCCTTTGCCGTTGGTTCACCCTCCAATGGCCGCTGCGGCAGGCGCACCGCGCTGATCCAAAGGCAGGAGCCAGGTGCTTCTCCTGGTCTCCCATGGGGTGCAGGGACCAAGCACTTGGGCCATCCTCCACTGCACTCCCTGGCCACAGCAGAGAGCTGGCCTGGAAGAGGGGCAACTGGAACAGAATCCGGCGCCCCAACTGGGACTAGAACCCGGTGTGCCGGTGCTGCAAGGTGGAGGATTAGCCTATTGAGCCGCAGCGCTAGCCAAGTGTTTTCAATTTGTCATGTATTATAAAAGTATAAATGAGTATATGTTATCAACTATATAACTCTTTTAAACTTACAGTTTGCACATAAAGACATGGGTTATGGATTGTGTAGCCCCAAAATTCAAGTTGATGCCCTGACATTCTGCCCGCCCCCCCAGCAGTAATTAAGGTTAAATAAGATCAGAGATTCAGGCTCTAGTTCAATAGGATCAGTGTCCTTTTGAGAAGAGACACCAGAGCTTTCTGTTAGGTGAGGTCACAGGGGAGAAGCTGCCATCTGCAATTCAAGAAGGGAGCCCTCATGAACAATCAAACTCGATGACACTTTGATCTTGGATTTCCAGTACCCAGGACTATAAGAAAATAAATGTCTGTTGTTGAAGGCACCCAGCCTGTGGTATTTTTATATGGCAGGCCAAGCAGACTAATAAACTATCCAACAGTAGATCTTATGACCTTCTAAGACATCTTAAATAGAGGTTAACTTACAGGCAGCAAACACTCAATTGTGGAAGAACAGATCCTTGTAGGAAAGGTCTCTCAATGACATGCCTTGCTTCCCGGTACTTTTCTAGATTTATCTGTTCTTAGTTGACACCACATCACAGAATACCGAAAGTCAACTAGTAAACACCAAATGAACCTTTTAAACTTTGACACTCTGTCTGAAAGTTTATGGAGAGGTGGATTTTATATCCTTTTCTCTTCTAAAGGCAAATAATAATTTTTATGAACAATGTGTTTTACATCTGTTCTTAATTATATTTGAAAATGAAAATATGATGATTTCAAAGTTTTCATATTAAGAAATAATTGCTATTTTTAGGAGTAAATACACATTGGCCCAAAAGGATGTAGAAAGGTGCGTTTGGTCAGGGTTCTCCAGAGAGACAGAATCAATGGGTTATGTATACAAAAATAAGAGATGAAAGGTCACCACAAAACACACCAAACACTGGAGTAAGGGAGAAGGTGGTGGAAACCCGTGGCGGCCTCCCCATGCAGGAGAGAACAGCAGGCTGTTCTAGGAGAACAGGTCTTTTATAGCTTTGCAGGGGAAAGGAAGAGGGAGCTGTTAGGGTGGGGAATGGAGCTAATGCTCGATTGGGCCATTTGGTTACTTGACTTCTAGTAAGCCAGGCTGGGTTTAGGAAGATGGTACCATTTTACTAACAGTAGAGGATTTATTAAGGAATTGTATAATTATGCAATAAGCAAGTCACATTTTTACTGTGGTGCTGTGTATCAGAAAGGGCAGGAAGGACCTTTCACCAAGATGGCACCGGAGCAAAGATGGAAACTCCTGCCCCTCCCAAAGCCAAAGGCAAAGCCAAAGCAAAGGCTTTGAAGGCTAAGAAGGGAGGCTAAGAACCACACACACACACACACACACACACACACCAGTGTGTCACCCACGTTCCAGTGACCCAAACACTATAGTCTGATGGCAGTGCAAATATCCTTGGAAAGGTTCCCCCAGGAGAAACAAGTTGACCACTGTGCCACCATCAAGCCCCCCTGACCACTGAGTCTGCTATGAAGAAGAGAGATGACAACATCACACCCATGTTCACTGGGTTGTCAAGGCCAACAAGCACCGGATCAAACAGGCTGGGAAGGAACTCTATGACACTGATGTGGCCGAAGTCAATACTTGGGGCCAGCTTTGTTGGTCGAGCCTCTGCCTGTGGTGCCAGCATCCCATATGGGTGCTGGTTCATCCCGGCTGCTCCACTTCCAATCTAGCTCCCTGCTAGTGGCCTGGAAAAGCTGCGGAGGATGGCCCAAGTGATTGGACCCCTGTACCCATGTGGGAGACCCAGAGGAGGCTCCTGGCTTTGGATGAGTCCAGCTGCAGGCATTACGGCCATCTGGGGAGTCAACCAGTGATGGAAGACCTCTCCATCTCTGCCTCTCTCTGTCTGTAACTCTGCCTCTCAAATATAAACACTTAAACAAAGCAACAAACAAAGCAGTCAAAACTCTGGTCAGACCTGATGGAGAGAAGAAGGCATATGTTCAATTGGCTCCTGATTACGATGCTTCAGATGTTGATAACAAAATTGGGATCATCTAAACTGAGTCCAGTTGGCCGATTCTAGGTATGTTTTTTCACTATAAAAAGGAGGCAGGGGCAGGCAAGGGCAGGTGTGTAGCTCAGAAGTTAAGTTGTTGCTTGGGCTGCCAGCATTACATATTGGAGTGCCTGATCTGAGTCCTGGCTGCTCTGCTTCTGATCCAGCTTCTAAATCACGTGGTCTCTGGGAGGCAGCATATGATGGCTTAAGTACTTGGGCCCCTACCATGCTTACGGAAAATCCAGATGAAGTTCTGGACTTCTAGCTTTGGCCTGGCGCAGCAGTGGCTCTTACGGGCATTTGGCAAGTGATCCAGTGAATGAAAGAGCGCTCTCTTCTATGACTGTCTTTCTGGTCTTTCTCTCTACCTTTCCAATAAAATGAAAATAGACAAATAAGATAAAAAATGAAAAGGGTAAGCAGTGGAGCAGGGTGAGCAAAGCCCTGAGCCAGCCCTGCCAATTATCACGGGTGAGTTCCTGGGTTTATTATCTAACTTTTCAGTTCCCCTGTTGTCTTACTTATCAAAAGAAATAACTTACATGAAAGCGTATACTAAAAAGTAAAAAAAAAGAGAGATTCCATAGCATGGCATCTGGAGGCTGGAGACCCTAGGAAGCTGGTGGGTTCAAGTGCAAATTCCTCAGAAGCTGATGGTGTAACTCTCAGTTTAAGGCCCAAGCCTGAGAACCTGAGAGAGTGACTGGTCTAAGTTCTGGAGTCCAAAGACCAGAGAGCTTGGACTTCGGTCTGATGTCCAAAGCAGGGAACGAGTATGTCCCAGCTCTCCAGAGGGGCGAGGGTGCAACACCAAGTTGCCTTCAGTAGTTGCTGTCTCCAAGTGGGTGATGCCCACCCTAACTGAGGGTGGGTTGCCCCCACCTAGTCTACCCAGATTAACATGCTAATTTCTTCTGGGAACACCCTCACAGACACAACCAAAACAGTGCTTTGCTAGGTTTCTTGGTATTCCTTAGTCCAATCAAGTTGACACTTAAAGTTAGCCAATCACAGAAAGTGAGCAAATGACTTTTTTGATAAACTTTAGGGCAAGCAATTATGTGTTTCTGCAGTTATTAAAACAAATCTTAGAAAGTAAGGAAAACAAGCATGCAGTGTGTCCTGTAATTCAGTATGGTGGCATGTTGGAAAGCAGTATAAATACAGAAAGAGTCTAGTGCCTGGGACCCCATTCCTGTCTTTAACTTTTAGCAAATCATTTAACTTTTTTGTACCTTGCTTCCTCTGTTTGCTGAATCAAAGAACTGATTCTATGCTATGACTCAACAGAGAAGATGCAATGGATAATTAAAAAAAAAATCTCAAGGGCCGGCGCCGTGGCTCAACAGGCTAATCCTCCGCCTTGCGGCGCCGGCACACCGGGTTCTAGTCCCGGTCGGGGCACCGGATTCTGTCCCGGTTGCCCCTCTTCCAGGCCAGCCCTCTGCTGTGGCCCAGGAGTGCAGTGGAGGATGGCCCAGGTGCTTGGGCCCTGCACCCCATGGGGAGACCAGGAAAAGCACCTGGCTCCTGGCTCCTGCCATCGGTTGAGCGCGGTGCGCCGGCCGCAGCGCGCCGGCCGCAGCGCGCCGACCGCGGCGGCCATTGGAGGGTGAACCAACGGCAAAGGAAGACCTTTCTCTCTGTCTCTCTCTCTCACTGTCCACTCTGCCTGTAAAAAACAAAACAAAAAAAAAAAAACAAAAAAAAACAAAAAAAAAACAAAAAAAAAATCTCAAAACAAAATCTTCATTTTTTTTTTTCCTTTTGGAAAACATACAGTGGTGAGAGCCCAGGTGAAAGGTAAACTGGAAATGAGACCAGGCATCGATTTGAAACATTTTCATCCTCTGAGTTCCGGAACAAACCCACTTCATGGTGAAAAGGAAGCAAGAACCAGCATTTCATCATCCAAACCAGGATGCCTTGCCAATTCTTACCAGCAAGCAAACAAACAGAACTTTTGTTCTGCTTCCTTCAGGCATGGAAAATATATGGCAGAGTTGCATTCAGCTGCACGAAAAGTGAAAGGGCTGTAGTTCTCTGGGTAGCAAGATGGTCAGCGAGTGACCCACATATTCCAACTGAGGCTACTGAAGCTCTATCCCAGTGGGTGAGGCTACACTGTGCCATACTTGGAATCGGGGGAGACATTACCTAACTCGTCAAACAAAGAACAAAGCATTCTGGGGCCTTGGAAGGAAGAGGTGGAGGAGTGTCAGATTTTCCTAACAGATAGTGTTTTCTTCTTTAAATAGTAGAAGTTCCCCAAATGATGGAGCTAGTTGCACTTTTAAAAACGTTCCTAAGCCAAACAAGCAGGACTTAAAACCTGCTGCGGTGAAACTGCTGACGACAGCGAGGTCCTGGACCCAGGAGCCGAGTAGGGCAGCCTGGGACACAGAGGGGCCGCCAGGAGAGCGGGGGGCTTTGTGCTCTTCGGCCAGGGCTGCCCAGCCTGTGGTGCTGTGACAAGCAGTTTTCTACTCATGGGGCACACTGTGTTCAGTTTAGCACTGTCAGATAATGTGCCTCCAAGAACAAATGCGCCCTGCCTCATCTTTGTAATTAAACTTTCGATTTGAGGCCATTGCCATACTGAGAGATCCTATGCACCCTTTATTGAGTTTTCCCTAACTGTAACCACTATCCTGCTAGAGTACAATGCCACACTAGGATCCTGACATTTAAAAAAAATGAAATTTTTATTTATTTTCTTATTTGACAGGTAGAGTTATAGACAGTGAGAGAGAGAGACAGAGAGAAAGGTCTTCCTTTTTCCATTGGTTCACCCCCAAAATGTCCGGTACGGCCAGTGTTGCACTGATCCAAAGCCAGGAGCCAGGTGCTTCCTCCTGGTCTCCCATGTAGGTACAGGGGACAAAGCACTTGGGCCATCCTCCACTGCCTTCCTGGGCCACAGCAGAGAGCTGGACTGGAAGTGGAGCAGCCGGGACTAGAACCCGGCACCCCTATGGGATGCCGGCGCTGCCAGCAGAGGATTAACCAAGTGAGCCACGGCGCTGGCCCTGATCCTGACATTGACATGTGCATACAGAACCTCTATCCCTCCTACTGTCCCTTTATTTTTATTAAAAAAAAAAAAACTTAAAAATCTATTTATTTGGCTGGTGCCGCGGCTCAATAGGCTAATCCTCCACCTTGTGGCGCTGGCACACCAGTTTCTAGTCCTGGTCAGGGTGCCAGATTTTGTCCCAGTTGCCTCTCTTCCAGGCCAGTTCTCTGCTGTGGCCAGGGAGTGCAGTGGAGGATGGCCCAAGTGCTTGGGCCCTGCACCCCATGGGAGACCAGGAGAAGCACCTGGCTCCTGCCTTCGGATCAGTGTGGTGCGCTGGCCACAGTGCACCGGCCGCGGCAGCCATTGGAGGGTGAACCAATGGCAAAGGAAGACCTTTCTCTCTGTCTCTCTTTCTCACTGTCCATTCTGCCTGTCAAAAAAAGAAAAAAATCTATTTATTTGAGAGACAATAGACAGAGAAAATTCCCATCTGATTGTTCAGTCTTCAAATGCCTCAGGGCTGGAGCCAGATTCAGGAGCCAGGGGGCTCAATCTAGGTCTCTGCCACATGGATGGTGGGGACCCAACCTCGTGAGCCATCACTTGCTGCCTCCCGGGATGTGCATAACAGGAAAACTGGAATCCAGAGCTGGAAGTGGGGATTGAAGCCAGGGAATCCCTGTATGGGTCACAGGTGTCTTACCTGCTAACCAAATGCCCATCCTCTGCTGCCCCTTTTAGGGACACCCAGCTTCCCTTTCACCAGGACCTCTTTGATCTTAGTAACTACTCGCTTCTGTAACTCTACGATTTTCTACAATTTTGTCATTTTTGTAAATCCTGTGTTGTGCAGCCTTCTGGCATTGGCTTCTTTCACCTAGCAAATTCTCTGGAGATTAATTCACCTTGTTATGTGTGCATCAGTAGTCTTTCCTTGAAACTAGTGTTATGGAACAGTGGGGTACACTGCTGCCTGGGATACCAGCCTCTCATATTGCAGCATCAGTTTGAGTCCCAGCTGCTTCACTTAGGATCCACCTCCCTGCCAATAGGCCAGGGAAAGCAGCAGAAGACGGCCCAAGTGTGTGGGCCCCTGCCAACACATGGGAGACCTGGTAGAGCTCCCATCTATAAGGCTGCCAGTAAACACACCAAACACTGGAGTAAGGGAAAGGGTTTATTGATAGGGAAATCCGACAGGTGGGAGGGAGGAGGGGAAGAAGGAAAAAGAGAACTTGTGTCCAGGAAGCAGGTCCTGTTATACCTTTGCTGGGGGGTGGGCATGGAGGTAGGAGTAGCAAATCCCATTAGGGTGGGGATAGAGCTGACACTGGTGGTTGGGCCAGAGGGCTTAGGACCTAAGCCTACTGTGCAAGGTGGCTATGAGGTTCACAGCCCAAGATGGTGTCCGGAGCATAGATGGCACCACAGATAAGATGGCACCATTTTACTAACACTGTCTCCTGTCTTTGGCCTGACCCAACCCTGGCTGTTGTAGCCATCTGGGGAGTGAACCCGTGGATAGAAAATCTCTCTCCTCTCTCTCTCTGTGGTGTGTGTGTGTGTGTGTGTGTCTCCCTCTCTCTGTAACTCTGCCTTTCAAATAAACAAACAGATCTTATTTAAAAGTTTGTATTTCCTTTTCCTTGCAGAGTATCACTCCATTGTGGATTTACCATTCTTTGGTTAACCATTCACTCATTGAAGGACATCTGCATAGTTTCCAGGTTTTGACTATTAGGAATATAATTCTTATGAACATTTGTGTATAGGATTTTGTTTGAAAACAACCTTCATTTCCTAGGGACAAATGTCCAGGAATGCAATTGCTGGGTTGTATGGAAGTTGCATATTTAGTTTGTTAAGAAACTACTGAACTATTTTCCCAAGTGACTGTATCATTTCACATTTTAAATCCCCATCAGCAGTGTATGAGTGGTCTGGTTCCACCCCATCCTCACCAATATTTGGTGCTGTCACTATTGTTATTTTAGCCATTCTGATAGATGTGTAGTGCTTTCTCATTGTGGTTTTAATTTGCATTTCTCTAATGGCTCATTATGTTGAATATTATTATGTTGAACATCTTCATGTATTTTGCCAATTTTCTAATTGAATAGAATTTTTCCATTAAGTTTTGGGATTTATTTATATATTTAAGTTACTAGTCTTTGTTGGTGCTATGGTTTGAATGTTAAATGTCCCTCAAGGGGCTGGCACTGTGGTGTAGTGGGTTAAATCGCTGGCCTGAAGCGCTGGCATCCCATATGGGCACCGGTTCTAGTTCCAGCTGCTTCACTTCTGATCCAGCTCTGTACTATGGCCTGGGAAAGCAGTGGGAGATGGCCCAAGTGCTTGGGCCCCCAAACCAACGTGGGAGACCTGGAAGAAGCTCCTGGCTCCCAACTTTGGATTGGCTCAGCTCCAGCCACTGTGGCCATCTGGGGAATGAACCAGCAGATGGAAGACCTCTCTCTCTGTCTCTACCTCTTTCTGTAACTCTTTCAAATAAATAAAATAAATCTTTGAAAAAAATATGTCCCTCAAAGACCCATGTGTTAAAGGCTTGGTCTTCAAGGTGCTGCTATTAGGAAGTAGTAGAGACTTTAGAAGGTGGGGCTTCGTGGGATATCCTCGGGTCATTGGGAAGTGCTCTCAGAAAGTAGTTCTCATGAGAGAGTTATTGTAAAACCCTGAGTGTGTGCCCAGCTTCTATGTCTGCTTCCTGGCTTGCCTTGTGGTTCCCCTCCACACATGCACCACCACCCACCATGGCCCCTCACCAGGCTGTACTGCACTGTTTGACTTCAACATCCAACACTGCAAGCTAAATAAGCCCTTTCTCTTTGTAGTTTAGCCACCTCAGGTACTTTAGCATGATAAGGAAAAGCTGACTCATCCAGCTGGATGTGTGGTGTGTGAAAACTTCTTTCCATTTGTAGATGATCTGTTCTTCTTCCTAGTAAAGTCTGCAGAGCAAAAGTTTACCAGTGTTTCTTTTTATGTATTATGATGAGGATGTGAAGTCTACGGATTCTGCCTAGAAGTGGGTCCCAAACATGCCTTCTTTTTTTCTAAAAGGTTTGTAGTTTTGTTTTGTTTTGACAGGCAGAGTGGATAGTGAGAAAGAGAGACAGAGAGAAAGGTCTTCCTTTGCCATTGGTTCACCCTCCAATGGCCGCAGCGCTGTGGCCGGCGCACCACACTGATCCGAAGGCAGGGGCCAGATGCTTCTCCTGGTCTCCCATGGGGTGCAGGGTCCAAGCACTTGGGCCATCCTCCACTGCACTCCCTGGCCACAGCAGAGAGCTGGCCTGGAAGAGGGGCAACCAGTACAGAATCCGGTGCCCCGACCGGGACTAGAACCCGGTGTACCGACGCCACAAGGTAGAGGATTAGCCTATTGAGCCACGGTGCTGGCCAGTTTTGTGTTTTATATTTAAGTCTGAGTTCCTTCTTGAAATCAGGTAGACTGATTCCATCACTTGGTTCTTTGTCAAAATTGCTTTAGCTACTCTAATTCTTTTGTCCATTTATATAAATTTTACAATAATCTTCTTTGTGTCTGTAAGATCTCTTGCTGGAGTTTTGAAGAGAATAGCATTCAAGTTTGGAAAAATTGTTGTCTAATCACTAGGGTGATTATTACAGTCTATAAACCCCTGCATCTCTCCATTTATTTTGGTCTGGTTAGTTTTCTGCATCAGATCTTTTATGGGTACTGTTAGAATTGCACTTGTTTTTTGTTGTTGTTGTTGTTGTTAGTGATTGTGGGTTCCATTATACAGTTAATTTTCATTCCTATAGATTCATTGCTAGTAAATAGAAATACCATACATTTCTGTATGTTTATCACATACCTTGTGTTCCTGTTGAATTCACTTACTAGAATTAGGAGTTTTTGTGTATTACCTGGGGTTTTCTGTGTAGACAATAATGCCATCAGCAAATAGGGACTCCTTCCTTCCCTCCTTCATTCCTTTCCTTTTCCCTCCCTCTCTTTCCTGTATATATGTATTTTATTTCTCTTTGTTGCCTTATTTCTTTCTTTTTAAAAGATTTATTTATTTATTTGAAAGTCAGAGTTACACAGAGAGAGGAGAGGCTGCGAGAGAGAGAGAGAGAGAGAGAGAGAGAGAGAGAGAGAGAGAGAGTCTAACATCTGCTAGTTCACTACCCAACTGGCCACAGGGCTGGAGTTGCACCAATCCGAAGCCAGGAGCCAGGAGCTTCTTCTGGGTCTCCCACGTGGGTGCAGGGGCCCAAGGACTTGGGCCATCTTCTACTGCTCTCCCAGGCCATAGCAGGGAGCTGGATAGGAAGTGGAGCAGCCGGAACTAGAACCGGTGCCCATATGGGATGCCGGCACTTCAGCCCAAGGCATTAACCCACTGTGCCACAGCTCTGGCCTCTGCCTTATTTCAATGGTTAGAAATTCTTGTGTCATACTGAATAAGAATGGTGATGGTAGACATTGTCTTTTTCTATCTTGGGGGAAAAGCATTCCCTCTTTTGCCATTAAGTGTTTTGTTATCTGTAGGTATTCTGTGTGTACTCTTTATTAAGGTTAGTAAGTTTCTCTTATTTTTGTGGAATTTTTTTAAAGAATCAGTGAATGTTGATTTTTTTTGAAGATTTATTTATTTATTTGAAAGAGTTACACAGACAGAGGAGAGGCAGAGAGACAGAGTGAAGTCTTCCATCTGCTGGTTCACTCCCCAATTGGCCATAATGGCCAGAGCTGCACTGATCCGAAGCTGGGAGCCAGGAGCTTCCTCTGGGTCTCCCACACAGGTGCAGGGGCCAAAGGGCTTGGACCATCTTCTACTGCTTTTCCAGGCCATAGCAGAGAGTCAGGTTAGAAGTGGAGCAGCCAGGACACAAACTGGCACCCATATGGGATTCCGGCACTTCAGGCAGTAGCTTTACCTGTTATGCCACAGTGCTGGTCCTGAGTGTTGATTTTGTCAAATGCTTTTTCTGCGTCAGTTGATATGATCATGTGATCTTCTTTAGCCTATTAAGGTGGCACATTGCATTGACTGACATCTGACTCGAGCTAAATTTATATCCCTTGAATAAATTTAATTATGATATATAATTCTTCTTATGTATGCTGCATTCTATTTGTTATTTTGTTTTGAGTTTTGCATTTATAGTCTGAACTCTAGGTTTCTTTTTTATTTTCTTTTTTGTACTTTGTCTAGGTTTGGTGTTGGTATAACATTAGCTTCCTGAAATGAATTGAGAGGCATTTCATCCTCTCCTATTTCCTAGAACATACTATGTAGAATTGTAGTGAATAGGAGCCAGTGTTGTGTGTAGTAGGTTAAGGTACCACCTGCAGTGCCGGGGTGATGGTTTGAGTCCTGGATGCTCCACTTCTAACCCAGCTCTCTGCTAATGCACCTGGGAAAGCAGCAGAAGATGGTATTTGGGCCTCTGCACCCACATTGAGAACCAGATGAAGCTCCTGGCTACTGGCTTTGGCCTGGTCCAGTGCTGGCCATTGTGTCTATTTGGGGAGTGAACTAATGGGTGGAAGATCTCTCTCTCTCTGTCTCTCCCTCCCTCTTTCTGTAACTCTGCCTTTCAAATAAATAAAATGAACCTTAAAAAAAAAGAGTTATAGTGGATAAGTGCTTGGTAGACTGCTGCAGTGAAACCGTCTGGGCCTGGAGTTTTACCATTTAGATTCACCTATTTTTATCATACACTCTTTTTTTTTTTTTTGAACAGGCAGAGTGGACAGTGAGAGAGAGAGACAGAGAGAAAGGTCTTCCTTTGCCGTTGGTTCACCCTCCAAAGGCTGCCGCGGTCGGCGCGCTGCGGCTGGCGCACCATGCCAATCCGAAGGCAGGAGCCAGGTGTTTCTCCTGGTCTCCCATGGGATGCAGGGCCCAAGCACTTGGGCCATCCTCCACTGCACTCCCGGGCCACAGCAGAGGGCTGGCCTGGAAGAGGGGCAACTGGGACAGAATCCGGCGCCCCGACCTGGACTAGAACCTAGTGTGCTGGCGCCGCAAGGTGGAGGATTAGCCTATTGAGCCATGGCGCCTGCCAATCATACACTCTTTTGGATGGTTTGTGTTTACCGTATGTGCACAATTCTTTTTCAATTAAAAAAGTATCTCAAATAGAATACTTGTATAAAAAATAATTAGTTGTGCTCCTAGGTCCAGCCTGGCACCTGTTGGGAGGATAATGAAGGGAACTCAGGTATCTGTGTCTGGTTGGGCTGCCACTTCCTACTAACCACGAGTGCTGAGTCAGCTTTAGAGGCGGACTTCTGTCTTAGCTGCCTGCTGATATCAGCCCCGTGCAGAAGCCTGGCCTGTTTGGCTAAATCCCTGATCCTTTTTGCCAGTCTCTCTCCTTCTCTTTTCCTGCTCTTCCTGGAGCTACACTGAGGCCTCCTGCAATGGTTTCAGCCATTGTTCACTGTCACTGCTGTGACTCCCCTTCTTGTACCCTCTTCTAGGAAGTGAATTCCTGTCTGCATCAAGTCTGAGCACCATGCGCTGGGTGGACGGATCCCTCTGATGGACTGACCCTGTCACCTGAGTTGGTACGCTCCTCTGAGTCCTGGCTTTCTTCTCCTCACTACTTCACAGCCACACTCTGGTGCCAATATGTGCACAAATTAAGCCATCGTGAGTCTGATAGGAGAACACTTATCCCATTCCTCTCAGTTGCTGTACATGTTATTAGTATGATTCTTAGTATATCTCTTTAAGTGTACTTATCCAAAATACCTTGGGCTCGGTGTTATGGCACGTGGGTTAAGCTGCTGCTTACGAAAACAGCATCCCATATCCAAGTGCCAGTTCAACTCCCAGCTGTTCTGCTTCTGATCCACCTCATTGCTAATACACCTGGGAAAAGATCGGAAGATGGCCTGAATACTTGGACCCCTGTCACCTATGTGGGAGACACAGATGGAGTTTTGGATTCTTGGCTTTGTTGCAGCTGTTGGAGTGTGAACCCGTGGATGGAAGAGGTCTTTCTGTCTGTCTCTCTCTCTCTTGTCACTGCCTTTCAAATAAATAAGTCAATATTTAATAACTAAGGTACCTTATTTTTCTTAGTTGCTTTTAATATTTAAGTGACAGATAATTTCCTACATGTTTTATATTATCCATACTGTCTTATACATAACAATTTTCCAACATTTCCTGAATTCTTGAACTAATATACTAATATGATTAAAGGAGGGAATAATCATTATAGAGTCAATTTAGTCATAAAGATTTGGAGGTCTAGTGGAGATACAGATCTTTTTTTTATTTTTATTTTATTTTTTTGACAGGCAGAGTGGACAGTGAGAGAGAGAGACAGAGAGAAAAGTCTTCCTTTGCCGTTGGTTCACCCTCCAATGGCTGCCGCGGATGGCGCGCTGCGACCGGCGCACCGTGCTCATCCGATGGCAGGAGCCAGGTGCTAGGTGCTTTTTCCTGGTCTCCCATGGGGTGCAGGGCCCAAGCACTTGGGCCATCCTCCACTGCACTCCTGGGCCACAGCAGAGGGCTGGCCTGGAAGAGGGGCAACCGGGACAGAATCTGGCGCCCTGACTGGGACTAGAACCCGGTGTGCCGGCGCTGCAAGGTAGGTAGAGGATTAGCCTGTTGAGCCATGGCGCCGGCCGAGATACAGATCTTAAAGCAAGAGACGGTC
The DNA here is from genome assembly GCA_949820135.1 of Sylvilagus floridanus. Lineage (NCBI taxonomy): Eukaryota > Metazoa > Chordata > Mammalia > Lagomorpha > Leporidae > Sylvilagus > Sylvilagus floridanus. Next base: position 15,279,691 of record OX463240.1, on the reverse strand, counting down.
AGGATCAGCAGTGGGGCAGAGGGTCTGAGAACAGGAGGAGGAGATACAACACAGGTGTTCAGCTCCCTGCACAGGTGTAACTGTGCATACAGATAACTAATACAGATGTGTTTGCTGGAGACCAAGAGATGTGGCCACTGAGAGCAGGACAGTGAGGGGAAAGCCAAAAGATATGTTAGGATAGATGATGGAGCTCTGGGAGATGCAGGGGCTCGGGATGTGGCAGAAAAAAATTGAGTTAGGCTTCTGAGGATGAGCATTATGTAATGACTGATAATCCAGGAGTAATATGCAGAATGAATCCATGGTAAGGAGATTGCAGTAGGGCCTGTGTTGTGGCAGAGCTGGTTAAGCCTCTGCTTGCGACATTGGCATCCCATATTGGAGCACCAGTTCAAGTCCTGGCTGCTCTGTTTCTGACCCAGTACCCTGTCAAGGTACCTGGGAAAACAATGGGTAACAGTCCAAGTACATGGGCCCTTGTCACCTATGTGGGAGACCTGGATGGAGTTCCTGGTTCAGTCCGGCTGTTGCAACCATTTGGAAAGTAAACCAGTACATGGAATCTCTCTCTCTCTCTCTCTCTCTCTCTTTCTCTCTCTCTCTCCACCTGACACTGTGCCTTTCAAATAAAAACAAAATATATCTTAAAAAAGAAGATTGCAGGCCGGCGCCGTGGCTCAACAGGCTAATCCTCCGCCTTGCGGCGCCGGCACACCAGGTTCTAGTCCCGGTCGGGGCATCGGATTCTGTCCCGGTTGCCCCTCTTCCAGGCCAGCCCTCTGCTGTGGCCCAGGAGTGCAGTGGAGGATGGCCCAGGTGCTTGGGCCCTGCACCCCATGGGGAGACCAGGAAAAGCACCTGGCTCCTGGCTCCTGCCATCGGACGAGCGCGGTGTGCCGGCCGCAGTGCGCGGACCGCGGCGGCCATTGGAGGGTGAACCAACGGCAAAGGAAGACCTTTCTCTCTGTCTCTCTCTCTCACTGTCCACTCTGCCTGTAAAAAAAAAAAAAAAAAGAAGATTGCAGTAAAGAGGCATGCCATACTCATGTTGGCTTGGAAGATGGGAAACTTCAACATTTCTTTTTGGAAAGAGAAGTCAGATTTTTCAGTAAGAAGTTTGTTACATGACAATATTTTCACAAACTTTCCTAAAGCCAATTGAGAGAAATAAAAATGCAACAACTGGTGAGGAAGGTCTTAAAGTAAGACGATTTTTTATTATAAGAATTCTTCTCAGAAATCCAGTAGTTCTGGCAAGATATATTAATTGGTCACTGTTCCTTCCACATTCAGGAAAGTTCAAGAATGTTTTTACTTTCAAAATCACAGGCCAATCTGGCAGAAAGCACATAGCGTAAGGAAGTTTCAGGGTTTTCATTGTGCACTTGTTGTAGGAGTCTGAAGTAAAGCTTTCTCTCAAGAGATCGCTGTGAAGTATTCTGATATTCATGATATGAAGGTATGATAAAAAATCTCACTATAACTCCTTAAAATATACAAATATAAAGCCCCTTTTACCTCTTGGCTTCAAACATCTCTTAAACAACAAAGAAACATCTCTCTTTCTGTTCTATTGACCAGCATTTAGAACAATCATCAATTACATATTCTTTATTTTCCAGCCTTCAAATAAAATACAAGAATTCAGTCCTTTCGAAAAGCCAACACATGGAGTGGCAGAAACTATGGGGTCTAAAGTAGCCAATTATTCCAAAGACCTGCTAAGTTCAGAGACTTGGTTTCTAATTGCTGTTACTTTGTGGTTTCTGCTTCTTTGGGGGAGGAGTAGATTCCTCTTGCAGTTCTTTTGGTCTGGGGCGGGCACTGCGATGCAGCTACATGGGAGACCCACATCCCATTGCAGAGTGCCAGTTTGAGTCCCAGCTGCTCTGCTTCTAATCCAGCTCCCTGCTAATGCACCTGGGAAAGCAGCCAATGATGGTTCAAATACTTGAGTGCCTGCCACCCATGTGGGAGATCTGTGTGGAGTTTCTGGTTCCTAGCTTCAGTCTGGCCCAGTCCCAGATGTGTGGCCAACTGGAGAGTGAACCAGCAGGTGTAAGATCTCTCTGTTTTCTCTATCACTCTGCCTTTCAAATAAATAAATAGTGAACAAAATCTTTTGGTCCTTTGAGAAGTAATTTATTTGTTAAAATGTTTGGTTAGCATGCAGTATTTTTGTATTTTACGAGATACAGTTCAATATTGCAACACATGTGTACAGCATAAACTGATCAAAGTAGCAGCTTCAATGAATGTGAATGTGAAGGGCAGGCACTTGAACATAAATGTTTTTTAATATAAATGAATCACATCCTTCTCACTATAGTAATGCTATCCAGACATGAGATAAAGTGTTTTATATTTCTTTTTATTTATTTATTTGACAGGTAGAATTACAGACAGTGAGAGAGAGACAGAGCAAAAGGTCTTCCTTTCATTGGTTCATTCCCCAAATGGCTGCCAGGAGCCAGGTGCTTCCTCCTGGTCTCCCATGGGGTACAGGGTCCCAAGCACTTGGGCCATCCTCCACTGCCTTCCCGGGCCACAGCAGAGAGCTGGATGGGAAGTAGAGCAGCTTGGTCTCAAACTGGCAACCATATGGGATGGTGGCACTGCAGCTGGTGGTGACTTTACCTGCTAGGCCACAGCACCAGCACCAATAAAATTAAATTTTAAAAAGTCTCATGGTAAAGGACTTGTAGTTTTTTTTTTTTTTAATATTTGATTTATTTATTTGAGATGCAGACAGAGAGAAGGAGACACAGAGAGAAAGCTCTTCTGATTGTTCATTCCCCAAATGGCCACAAGGGCCAGAGATGGGCTGATCTGAAGCCAGGAGCCAGGAGTTTCTTCTGGGTTTCCCATGTGGGTGCAGGGGCCCAAGGACTTGGGCCATCCTCCACTGCTTTCCCAGGCCATAGCAGAGAGCTGGATTGGAAGAGGAACAGCCGGGACTAGTAACATATGGGATGCCAGCGCTGAGGTGGAGACTTAGCCAGCTACTCCATAGTGCTGGTCCAGGACTGGGAGTTTATTTTACATCAACTAGGGAATCATTGACTGTTAAATCAGGAGGGTTTAAGTACATCATTACTTTGTCATTTCTTCTGGACAGAAGATAAATTGGAACAGATCATGGTGCTGACTCCATTTTGACCCCAGTGCATATTTGGTAATGTCTGACGATGAAGATGATCGGGAGCAGAGTGGACAGTGACTGCCACCGTCTGCTGGATGGAGGCCGGGAATGCCGCTCACGTACTGCTATGCATTGGACAGCCGTTTCCCACAGCCCAGCCCCCGCAGCAAAAGAATCATTGAGCCCCAATTGTGGACAAAGTAGCTGCTGATGAATTTTGCAGTCAAGTGGAAGGAAGGTACTTGGACTGCTGGGAGCCGCTGTTGCTGTCCAGGGGGCCTGGACAGGCCGGGTGCTGGAGACAAAGGTAGGAGTCCCAGGTTTCTGAGCAACCACAACAGTAATTTTATTCACTCAGATGGAAAACCTGGGAAATGTGTGTGTTGCAGTTGGGAAGAGAGGTCAAGGCTTCCCCTTTTGGGCCAGCACTGTGGAGCAGTGGGTTAATACCCTGGCCTGAAGCGCCGGCATCCCATATGGGCGCCGGTTCTAGTCCTGGCTGCTCCACTTCTGATCTAGCTCTCTGCTATAGCCTGGAAAAGCAGTAGAAGATGGCCCAAGTGCTTGGGCCCCTGCACCTACATGGGAGACCTGGAAGAAACTCCTGACTCCTGGCTTTGGATAGGCGCAGCTCCGGCCATTGTGGCCAGTTGGGGAGTGAACCATTGGATGGAAGACCTCTCTGAATCTCTCTGCCTCTCTCTGCCTTTCAAATAAGTAAATAAATCTTTAAAAAAAGAAAAAAGACTTCCCCTTTGGATGTGTCTGGTTTGAGATAACCATGAGATACTCAAGTGCAGACAAGTAGTTTGTCTGAAGTTCAAAGGACATGTTGCGACAACACAGAAAATGGTCATCAGTGTGTAAATGGTTTTGGCACTGTCAAAACTGTTAGAACTGCTTATGGAGACTATAAGGAGAAAAGCAAAATATAAAACTCAAAGTAAAGCCTAAGACACACTTTTATTAGGTTCAAGTCAATAAATATTCCTTTTTCTTATTGTTTTGCTTTATGTTTTTTTTTTATTGGAGAGGCCAAGAGACAGAGACAGAGATAGATGAGACAAAGGATTGAGGGAGAGGAGAAGGAGGAAGAGAGAGAGAGAGAGACAGAGAGAGAGAGAGAGAGGCTGTTCCCATCTGCTGGTTCACCCCCTGCCCCCAAATATTGTTGGGGTTGTCTATAACAACCAAGACTGGGCCAGGCCAAAGCCAGGAGCCCAGGAGCCCAAATCTCAAACCAGAGATCTCACGTGGGTGACAGGGACCTGACTACTTGAGCTCTTACCTGTTGCCTCCCAGGCTCTACATCATCAGGAAGATAGAACTGGAAGCGAGAGCTGGCACTCACAGGCAGGCACTCCAATATGGGATGCCTGCAGGTCTCCTGACATTTTAACTTCTGGGGCAAACACCTGGCTCTTTTCTGAATTGGCCAAGCCAGGAAAAATTATCAAACTCTGAATACTCAAAGTTGATCAAATAAATGATATCGGAGAGAAAAATGTGACCCTCCCTTCTGAATAGCACAGTGAGATCCTCTTCAACGAATTTCTGTAATCGGAAACACTGGCATTTGTTTGTTACCAGAATAGTCAAAGGGATTTGAGCAACCTTTTGGACTTGTGGCACTCATGGAATGTGGCTGAGGATGAAGGGGGGTCCAGTGTGATGATGGAAGTTTCTGAGCCAACAGTTGCCTGATATGGTCCCTGAACTACACTCACGAACGTGCCTCTCTAGAGATTTTTGCTGCTCTAAGCTGGACGCTCAGCAGAAATCTTATGCATGATGGAGCTAGCATTTGCTATGTTTTCTAATACATAGGACATTAATTCTAATACTCTTGTATGTAAACACCTCCCAAAGAGTCTTTAGTGGACCTAACTTTAGAAAGGCTTCCGAATCTTTCACGAGGTCCATCTGTGCCCTTCCTTGCCAAATCCAGTCCTAGCAAAAAACCCTGCTAAGTCAGGTTAGCCAGCAGCCCCCATCCTGTTTTTCTGAGGGCCCCTGATATCTGATAGGGTCCTCATCCTCTATCATTAACAGGTGATGTCTGATCAGGCTATGTTCAGCAAGAATCCACTTAAGTTGGTTTGGCTCCTTAATGCTGATATTTTATCCCAGGAATATTTCATCCACTGAACCCTCACCATCTGTGATAAATCTCCACTTGTTTATGACGTATTTGGAGTGGAGCCTAATCCCTCTCTCCCTCTCTCTCACTGCAAGACCCCATCCCAGTTTTTTTTTTTTTTTTTGACAGGCAGAGTTAGTGAGAGAGAGAGAGAGAGAGACAGAGAGAAAGGTCTTCCTTTGCCCTTTGCCGTTGGTTCACTCCCTAAATGGCCACTATGGCCGGCGCGTTGTGCCAATCCGAAGCCAGGAGCCAGGTACTTCTTCCTGGTCTCCCATGCGGGTGCAGGACCCAAGCACTTGGGCCATCCTCCACTGCCCTCCCGGGCCACAGCAGAGAGCTGGACTGGAAGAGGAGCACCTGGGACAGAATCTGGCACCCCAACCGGGACTAGAACCCAGGGTGCTGATGCCGCAGGTGGAGGATTAGCCAAGTGAGCTGTGGCGCCAGCCCATTGCAGTGTTCTTAGACCTATCTTGGTGATCATGAATGAAGTCTGCCTCCCTGTACCTTAACAAATATTGTTGAATAATTGTTCAGATTTATTTTTATTTGAAAATCAGAGTAACAGAGAGGGAGAGGGAGAGGGAGAGGGAGAGGGAGAGGGAGAAAAAGAAAGAAACTTCTGCCTGCTGGTCCACTCTCTAGATGGTGGCAATGGTCAACACTGGGCTAGGCCAAAGCAAGAAGCTAGGAGTTTAATCTGGGTCTCCCATGTGGAGAGCAAGGACCCAAGCACTTGAGCCATCTTCTGCTACTTTCCCCAGGTGCATTAAGGGAGCAGGCTCAAAAGTGGAGCAGCTGGGACTCGAACTGGCACCCATATGGTATGCCAGCATTGCAGGTGGTGGTTTTACCAGATACACCATAGCACCTGCCCCTGAATAACTGTTTTTATTTAACACATTCTATATGAATGTGTAGTTTTATTATTATTGATTTTTTTATCATCCAATTCTGAACACCTCACCACTTTCATTATGACAAAATTTTATGATAATCATAGCAAGCTCTTCCATTATAGCATGGAACACCTACTAAAAGAAACACTGTGGCTGAAAAAAAGAAGCTCAGATTATCATAGAGAGCAACAGCAGCAAAGCAGAGCTGAGAGCTCAGTCATGCTTGGAAAAGGCCCAAGAGGTCCCCTCAGGATGAAGTGGAGCATCCACCTCTAATAAGAACATCACGTGACTTAATTTGGAGAATGTAGGGTGTGTATAAAAATATCTTACTAGGCTTTGTAAGAAATCCCCATCATGGGGGCTGGTACTGTGGTGCAGTAAGTTTATCCTCCGCCTATGGTGCCAAGCATCCCATATGGGCACTGGTTCTAGTCCTGGCTCCTCTTCCCATCCAGCTTGCTGCTATGGACTGGGAAAGCAGCAGAAGATGGCCCTAGTGTTTGGGCCTCTGCACCCATGTGGGAGACCCGGAAGAAGCTCCTGGTTCCTGACTTTGGATCAGCCCAGCTCCGGCAGTCATGTCCATTTGGGGAGTGAACCAGTGGATGGAAGACCCTTCTCTGTGTCTCTCTCTCTCACTGTCTGTAACTCTACCTCTCAAATAAACTAATAAAAAATGACAAAGAAAGAAATCAATGTCATCTCCAACGTGAAATTAAAGGAAGACTTAATTTCTTCCTTGCTAGCTCACAGGCAGCCCTGGCCCCCTAGACCACATTAAAGAGTGGTGATTTGAGCCACTCTGGTTTTTACCACCACTGGGGAGTCAACACAAAACATCAGGGATGTCTTGTAGTGCCAAGGAAAGAAAACATCAAAGTACCACTTCCTTTTCCCACCCACTCTAGCCCAGGAGCCTTTATGTTCCTGGAAGTTTTCCTCTTCACCTGGTGAGCTGCAGCCACCAGGAGGCTGGCTGCCTCTGGGAAGTCCCAGTCACACCCAGGAACAGAACCACACTTGGGGAAGCTGAATGGTTACTGAGAAAAAAAAAAAAAAAAAAAAAACCGGCAAAGCCTGGCTCATGCGGAACGGAGCCATAGAGGCAGAGCAGCCACGATGGCATCAGAGAGGAGCAAGGAAGCCGCGGGTGGCGTTCGCTCCAGTTCGCCTTGCAGAAAGGACGGGCAGAGGGATTCTCTTCTGTAGAACCTCCTTGCTCTCTCTGAGGTGCTTAGGTTCTGCCCTCAGAACCCCGGCTTCAGGCTGGTTTATAGTTGCAGATTATCTATAGGTCAGCAGCGGGGCATGGTGGGGAGGGCTGTGTCCTGCTGGTCTTGCTGATCTGGCCTCAAACACTGCCGAGGCGACTTTGACCGTGAACTTGATGCAGTTGCTTCCCTTTCTGAATCCTCAGTTTATTCATCTGCAAAATGGGTGTCACAACACTGCCTCACCAGGTTGTTGAGCCCCTGACTCCCTATATCACTTGGTAAACAGCAACCCTTATTTATTCGCTGCGAGAAGACATCATTGTCATTGAATTCAGCCTATAAGGTAGATACTTGGTATGAAGTATGCCTAGGAAGGTATTTTTAAAAGACATAGGATTAGCTCTCTGTTGTATTTGGTGAGTCAGCTGGGAATGGAAATGCCATTCATAGCATTATTCTGAATACCACGGATGGATTAGCTTTGGGACCCTGGGCACCATGTCTCTGAAGAACCTCCACCTTCAGAGACAGAAGCTAGCAGCGATCAGCTCCCAGACAGCCTCAAGTGATAATCAGGGTGCCCTGTGTTTGTAAGAGCCGGCGTGCCACACCCCTGGAAGCAGTTCTACCCAAAGCTGTCATGCACACAGTCTTCTGCCTTGAGCTCCACTTATTCCTGGAGGTTACTGACTCAACAGCTGCCAAAAATCTTGCTCCTGTGGATTTTTGCTGCAGCTCTCAGGTTTCCCTTTCTGTGGGGGCATTTTACTTAATTATAGCACCGTAGCAAACTGCAGCATTTCAGATATTCACGCCGAGCAGATGCGATTATATATTTTTTGCTGCCAGTGGGAACTGCTTGAGGAAAATATGTGGTGTTGCTTACAGGGTTTTGCAGCTACGGACAAATAACACTGCTACTCACATGCTCAGAATTCAGCTCCGTTTTGTAGCATCTTCTGCCTTTCTTCAGCCACCTATACCAATTAGTATATATCCCTCTATCCAGAATAAAAAATGTATCCAAAGAAGACTGTGCCATCACAGCATGCTATGCAAGTGAAGTGAAACATTAAGTCTCTGCTTTGTTTTTCTTTATACCTACTAGCTAGCATTCATTTTTCTAGAATTCTACCTAGAGAGACGTTAGCCCAGAGAGAGAGAGAGAAAGAATGCAGAAATACAGACTGGGGCTGGGGCTGGGCTGTGGCCTAGTGAGTAAAGCCGCCACCTGCGGTGCCAGCAACTCAGAGGGGTGTGGGTTTGAGTCCTGGCTGCTCCACTTCTGATCCAGCTCCCTCCTAATGTGCCTGGGAAGGCAGAAGAAGATAGCACAAGTGCTTGGGCCCCTGTTCCTACATAGGAGACTTGGATGAAGCTCCTGTCTTCAGATCAGCCCAGCCCTGGCTGTTGTGGCCATTTGGGGAGTGAACCAGTGGATGTCAAATCTTCTTCTGTTTCTCTGAATTATGCCTTTCAAATAAATAAACAAAGAGAGAGAGAGAGAGAGAGAGAGAGAGAGAGAGAGAGAGAGAGAGAAAAGAAACATAAAGACATGTTCTTTCGTGATCCAGAAACTTCTACTTAGTTTTGATCTTTGGGCTTTTTTCATTTATTTATAGTTTCATCCTTGCCTATTGTTGATTTGTGGGACCAACAAGAAGTTGGCCTCAACAATGAAGGTAACATGAACCTTTGAAGATGGAATGGAGAAAGTCGAGGACAGCAGATGTAACAGAGCCACATAAATGTAGAGAATCTCACAATTGGCTACGAATGCTAGTGAGGTCCTTCTACATTTATAAACCTGAACAGACCTCCAAGGGCCTCTAAATAAGGAAAAACAACATCATGAAACAAAAGAACGATGCAAGGACTAGCATCAACCCCAGATGCTAATTCAGAAGATAGATAAGAACTTTAAATAGGGTAAAACTGATAGTCACTTGAAAGCTATTCAGTACAGTACTGGAAAAGACTACCTGTAGAAACAATTAGAATACAATGAGTTCTGGAAGTTTCTGGAAATATAATTTTTAAAAAAGCTTTGTTTATTTGAAATGGCAGAATGAAAGGGAGAGAGAAAGCACACATACTATATTCCATCCGCTGGTTCACTCCCTAGCTGGTCACAACAGCTAGAGCTGGAACAGGCTGAAGCCAGGAGTCAGGAGCTTCTTCTGGGTCTCCCGCATGGATGCAGGGGCCCAAGCATTTGGATCATCCTCTGCTGCTTTCCCAGGTACATTAGCAGGGAGCTGGATTGGAAGTAGAGCCCCTGGAACTCAAACAAGTGGCCGTACGGGATGCCAACACTGCAGGTGGTGGTTTTATCTGCTATGTCACAATGCTGGCCCCTGAAATATAATTTTTAAAAGAAAGAATTTGAAGCTAGTGCTGCAGCATAGCGGGTAAAGCTGCCGCCTGCAGTGTTGGCATCCCATATGGGTGCCAGTTGGAGTCCTGGTTGCTCTACTTCTGAACCAGCTCTCTGTTATGGCCTGGGAAAGCAGCAGCAGATGGCCCAAGTCCTTGGGTCCCTGCACCTGTGTAGGAGATTGGAAGAGGCTCTTGGCTTCTGGCTTTGGATCAGCCCAGCTCTGGTTAACGTGGCCATCTGGGGATTGAACCAGCAGATGAAAGACCTCTCTCTCTCTGCCTCTCTGTACCTCTGCCTTTCAAATAAACAAAAAATAAATATATATTTATTTTTAAAAAAGAATCTTCTGCAAACTATCCAAGGGCTGACAAGATAATGAGGAATTCCTAAACAAGACCCAGGGAAAGACAGGAGTTTGTGTCAGCTGATCTGAAGAAGAGGCTGAGAATAGGGACTTGCACTTGAGCCAGCAGAGGGGGAATAAAGAGCAGACCCCAGGCCTGCAGGGGCAGAGCTGCTGGCCGACCAACCAGGTGCTTTACCCTACAGATCATGAGAGCCAGGAGTTAGCACCAGGACAAGTGCATCCCAGCCATGCTTCGCGCAGGCCCAGGATCACTGTGGTTCTCTGAGGCTCCAGTCCTGGGGAACATTCTCAGTTATTTACTTGCCAACAGCAGGCACTTTGAGCTACAGAGGCACAGAGAACATAGAACCTCAAAGCCAAGATGCCTGGCCTTTTATGGAAAGAGTTTGCCAGCGCTGATCTGCTAGAGAGAAGGGTTCCTGCTTCATGCAGTTTATTTGAGGGCAAGGGACAGGGAGCTATAAACAACAAGTAGGAAAGACCTACATGCAAAACTACAATTTTAGGTAGTGATAAGTGCTGTGGGAAATGCAATATGGTTGTGGGGGGACTGGGGAGGCAGAGCCATTGAGAGAAGTGGAGACTCATTTAGAATAGGTGGTCAGAGAAGGGGCCAGGGAGAGGCCAGGGGCCAGGTGGGGGTGGGACTCCGAGGCTGTGGTCTTGGTCAGTGGAGATTAGGTGTAGGACACAGTGTCGTGTGGAACGTCAAGGAACTGAGGTCCTAGGACCAAAATAAGACAGAAGTGGTTATGAAGACAGTGGCCCTGGGCCTGAGCTCAGTTTTCCGGGTGACAAGAGGAGAGTGACACATTCACTCAGCAGGCATGGGTCCAGCGCATTGCCGGTGGCGTGTGTTTCTTCCCTGGATCTCCCATGCCACATGCTGCTCTCCCCATATGGTTGTAACACACCACCTAAGAAAAAGAGGGGACCAGGTTCTCTGCCCTTTCACCATGGGCAGGGTGCTGGGGGTGACGGAAGTGATGCTGTGCCTTCTAAATTTCAGACTTTGAGCCTCTGTCTCGCCCGTCAGTCCATTCTGCCATGCCCCTGCACCCCTGCCTGTATCCATGCCTCCCTGCCAGGAAGGATTGCAGACAGTGAGGGGTAGAGTGGGGACTCCACCCCACAGGCGCCAGGCAAACTGTAGGGTAGAAGACAGGGCAGGTACTTAAAGACACTGCCTTGTCCCCAGTCCCTCGTGGGATTAGAAGTGTTTCTAGCACTTCTGTGTTTCCTGAAATGACTCTGCTTTCTCTAGTTTTGATGCTGAGCAAACAATGCCAATAATTGATAGACCTTTAAAAGCTCCCATTATCTAACAGCACAGTCTCTCCTAGGATTAACCAAGAGCTTTGACTCAGGATCATTGCCTTTTCAACAAAATAGTTCACTGCCCAAGCAACCCCTGTCTTTATCTGTTGCCTAGGATAAGCAGTCTATGTGCTCTAACCCTGCGCATTTAAAAGTGTTTAACACTGCAGAGTTTAACACTCTTTTGACTTGAAGTGGCAGCAGGAAATAAACAATGTAAATGCTACCCTGTTAACTGGAATAACTTGAAAGTGCATGTTTAATTTTTTTTCACTCATAATCCTTTGAAAGCCCTGGCAAGATGGAAAATGTGTGAGGCTGGTAGGAAACTTGGGTCTTGATTTTTCCCTCTTGACCCCACCCGACACCGACTGTTGGCTGACTGGAAATTCTCTCCCTCCCCACACTGGCCCTTGAAATATGCATCTTCTGTTTTGTATACACTCAAGCCTGCCAAGCAGCTCATGATAAAGGCGGTGGGGGGAGGAGGGGTGCAGGCACACACACACCACTCTGTGGGAGAGGAGGCTCCAGGCCAGGTTTCTGGTCTACCCACCAAACTGGCGCCTTCTCTGTACAGCTGCTCTGGGAGCTGACTCAGACTGCCTTTCTGCTCCCGAACTGTTAATGACCCCATGAACCCTGACAGATTAAATCAAATTATACATGCACCAACCCCTACAGCTAAATGTAATGGCAGCCTGGGGCCTCTTTCGCACTGCAAACTACAAACTACATAGTTATGTTACCATAGTTATGTTACCAGAGTACTTATCGGGCTCCCGTCTGTATACCCAAGGCTACACCTACATTCAAGAAGCCTGAGGAGTATTGTTGAATTCAGAGAAATCTGTAACTTATAATTTCATTCAGCCTGAACTAAGCAGGTTCTAACTGGACTCTGTTGATGGTGGGCTATGAGCTGCAAGCCACAGGGCTGCATCCCACACCTACTGATAGAATTATGGTCCTAGTAGTCAACAGTGCCTCTGGGGCCTGTGGATTGTGGTTGGAGCTAGGTGTTGGGAGTAAAGAGATGGTGAAGAAAAAACCTTACAGGTGCTCTTTATTTGGGAGGAGAGAGCAAGGAAGATGATGGCATGACCCTGGAAGATTGACAGTATTGAAAGGAGAGCTCAACATGTTTGAGATCTTGGCATTTACATTTCTGGTCTAGTTTGTAGCCTGAAATATAATCCATATTTTTGCTCCTTTATAAAATATCATTTTGTGGGGACCAGTGCTGTGGTGTAGTAGGTTAAGCCCCCGCCTGCAGTGCTGGCATCCCTTATGGGTGCCGGTTAGAGTCCCAGCTGCTCATCTTCCAATCCAGCTCTCTGCCTTATGGCCTAGGAAAGCAGTAGAGGACGGCCCATGTGCGTGGGCCCCTGCATCTTCGTGAAGGACCTAAAAGAAGCTCCTGGCTCCTGGCTTTGGATCAGCCCAGCTCCAGCCATTGCCACCATTTGGAAAGTGAACCAGCGGGTAGAAGACCTCCCTCTCTGTCTGTAACTCTATAATAAATAAATAAAATCTTTGAAAATATATCATTTTGTGAATTCTAAGGAAAAGTACAAGTAAGCCTAAAATCCCAAACCTAACAGCACTTCTTGCTATTCTTAAGCATTTTTTACAATTCCTAGTGAACCTGGAATGGCCCCTGGCCTTCCTTCTAAGCAGTTTCTAGATCTTAGCTCCCCCTTGGTTGAAATGCTTGTGATTTCTCACATAAATCGTTGTGTAGTCCCTGGACTAGTCTCCCCTTCTCTTGAAGGCATTTGTATTGAACTTCTTTGCTTGTGAAAGTGATACATGTTTGAGTCTATTGATGTGGAAAATACAGAAAACTCCAAAGTAGGAAATGCAAACATCCCACATTTGCACCTCCAAGAAATAGACACTGCTTAGTTGTTGGTATAATCCCTTCTGATTGTGTGTGTGTGTGTGTGTGTGTGTATGTATGTATGTATGTTTATAAAGTGACACTCTAAAGTACAGCTAATGTGTAATATACTGTTGCCTGTTTCATGCTTTGTGTGAAAACCATCATTCTGGGTCACTCAACACACTGCTCAGTGTGCAGGTTCCTCTTCAGCCCTAATTCGATAAAGCAATTCCTTATAGGACATTGGCATTTCTTCTAAATGTGCATCCATTAGAAAAGATGTTGCAATGAGTGTCCATACAATATAGCTTTGTATATACCCACAATCATTTATACAAGGTCCATTCCTAGAAAAGAAGTGATTGGGTTATAAATCATCTAACAAATCAAACTACTATGTGTCTAGGTTACCTCTATGTAGCTAACCAGTTTTGAAAGTGTCTGTCTTCTGTAAACAAAAATTTCATGTGATCATGGTGCTTAATCTTTGCAAATTGAAAACAAGAGAAAAATACCTCATTGTTTTAACCAGCAACTTCATGATTGCTATTGATGATGAATTTTTTTAAAGTTTTTTTAAGGTTATTTATTTATTTATTGGATAGGTAAATTTACAGACAGAGAAAGTGAGAGACAGAGAAAGGTCTTCCATCTGCTGGTTCATTCCCCAAATGGCTGCAACAGCTGGAGCTGGACTGATCCGAAGCCAGGAGCCAGGAGCTTCTTCTTGGTCACCTACGTGGGTGTGGGAGCCCAAGCACGTGGACCATCTTCCACTGCTTTCCCAGGCCATTAACAGGGAGCTGGATAGGAAGAGGAGCAGCCTGGACATGAACCCATATGGGATGCTGGCGCTGCAGACAGAGGCTTAGCCCACAATGCCACAACACTGGTTCCAATGACGAATGTTTTAAGATGCTTATTGGAATTGCTCATTTATCTATTTTTGCTCATTTTTCTATTGATGTTGATATTTTTTGTTGGTGTTCTTTGTATACTGAAAATATTAACATTTATAAATATGTGATGAAATGATATTTTGGGTTATGTGTAGACAATTGTGTCCCTTTTAAAAAAGATGCCTTCACTTACTTTTTTTTTTTTTAAAGATTTTACTAATTTATTTGACAGGCAGAGTTACAAAGAGAAGAGAGACAGAGCGAGAGAGAGAGAGGTCTTCCATCTGCTGGTTCACTCCCCAAATGGCTGCAACAGCTGGAGCTGAGCCGATCCAAAGCCAGGAGCCAGGAGCTTCTTCCATATCCGAGTCTCCCACGTGGGTGCAGGGGCCCAAGCACTTGAGCCATCTTCTATTGCTTTCCCAGGCCCTAAGCAGAGAGCTGGGTCGGAAGAGGAGCAGCTGGAACAGGAGCTGTCGCCCATATGGGATGCCGGCACAGCAGGCAGAGGCCTAGCCTACTATACCACAGCACTGGCCCCTTGTTCATTTATTTGACAGTAGAATTATGGAAAAGGGGGGGGGGAAAGGAGAGAGAAGAAGAGAGAGGAGAGAGGAGAAAGGAGAGAGAGAAAGGGAAAGAGAGAGACTCTTGCATCTACTAGTTCATTCCCCAATGACCTGGAACAACTTCTGGGTCTCCCACGTAGATGGCAGGCACCCAGGGATTCAGCCATCTTCTGCTGCTTTCCCATATTAAGAGTGAGCTGGATAGGAAGTGGAACAGTTGGGACACAAACTGGTGATTATAGGGAATGTCGGTGTCTCAGATAATGGCTTAACCAGCTATCCCACAGCGCTAGCCCTGACAATTATATTCTGATGTTCGAATAAAATTTTTACCAGATTAAATCTAAACTTTTTTTTGTGTGATTTTTGGCCTTTTGTATCGTGCTAAGAAATCGATGATAAAAATATCTATCCTTGTCTTTAATTTTATTCTCAATTAATTCTCTACAACTAGCCGAGTGATAGTTCGAAAATGCATGTTAGTCATATCATGCTGGTCTGCTTGCAACCTGCCCACCTGTCCCCTTCTGGCCCATCATGGTAGCCAAGCACTACGTGGCTCAGAGGCTCCTGAAGCTGCCCTCTGCGGGGCAGCTTCTGTTATACACAGCAGTGCTCTCAGCACTGGGCTCACATCCACCCCTACCAACCTTCTCACCTTCATGCTCTGTGTCTTTCAACCTGCTGCTACTGTTACCAAGAGTTTCCTTTATTTCTTCAATTGACCTTTGAAGTGTTCAAACAACTTGCAGACTGTAGTGGATATTGGATTTTTTCCCCCTGATTAATGCCAAGAAAAATACCTGCTTATCTTTTGGGAAACCCCTTTCTATGTGTGCAGGTCCTCCCACCCTAGAGCCATAATTTTATATAGATGTAATTTATATCTTCAATTTACCTTTTTCCCCCCACTCAAAAGTATATTGTAAACAGCCTTCCTTGTTAGTACAAAGGTATCTATTAATTTTTTTTCATAGCTCCATCCTTATCTCAAGGTTTGGATGAATCACAGTTTAGCTATTCTCTCTCTCTCTCTCTCTCTCTCTCTCTCTCTCTCTCTCTTTTTTTTTTCTGACAGGCAGAGTTAGACAGTGAGAGAGAGGGAGACAGAGAGAAAGGTCTTCCTTTTCTGTTGGTTTACCCCCCAAATGGCCACCATGGCCGGTGCACTGTGCCAATCCCAAGCCAGAAGCCAGGTGCCTCCTCCTGGTCTCCCATGCGGGTGCAGGGCCCAAGCACTTGGGCCATCCTCCACTGCCCTCCCGGGCCACAGCAGAGAGCTGGACTGGAAGAGGAGCAATGAGGACAGAACCGGCGCCCCAACCGGGATTAGAACCTGGGGTGCCAGTGCCACAGGCGGAGAATTAGCCAAGTGAGCCACGGCACCAGCCTCTCTCTTTTTTAAAGATTTATTTATTTATTTGAAAGTCATAGTTATCGGCCGGCGCTGTGGCTCAACAGGCTAATCCTCCACCTTGCGGCGCCGGCACACTGGGTTCTAGTCCCGGTCGGGGCGCCGGATGCTGTCCCGGTTGCCCCTCTTCCAGGCCAGCCCTCTGCTGTGGCCCAGGAGTGCAGTGGAGGATGGCCCAGGTGCTTGGGCCCTGCACCCCATGGGAGACCAGGAAAAGCACCTAGTACCTGGCTCCTGCAATCGGTTGAGCGCGGTGTGCCGGCCGCAGCGCGCCAGCTGCGGCAGCCATTGGAGGGTGAACCAACAGCAAAGGAAGACCTTTCTCTCTGTCTCTCTCTCTCACTGTCCACTCTGCCTGTCAAAAAAAAAAAAAGAAAAAAAAAGAAAAAAGAAAGTCATAGTTACACAGAGAGAAGGACAGGCAGAGAGAGAGAGAGAGAGAGAGAGAGAGAGAGAGAGAGAGAGAGGTCTTCCATCCACTGGTTCACTCCCAAATTGGCTTCAATGGCTGGAGCTAAGCCGACCCAAAGCCAGGAACCAGGAGACTTCTCCAGTTCTCCCATGTGGGTGCAGGGTCCCCAGGGCTTGAGCCATCTTCTACTGCTTTCCCAGGCCACAGCAGAGAGCTGGATCGGAAGTGGAGTAGCTAGGACTCGAACTGGTGCCCAAATGGGATGCTGATGCTGCAGGCAGCAGCTTTACCTGCTACGCCGCAGTGCTGGCCCCTAGCTATTCTCTTTGCTGCCTTTTTTTTTGCTTTTTAAAAATTTATTATTTATTTGAAAGTCAGAGTTACACACAGAGAGAAGAAAAGATAGAGAGATAGAGAGAGAGAGAGAGAGAGAGAGAGAGAGAGAGAGAGAGAGAGAGAGGTCTTCCATTGACCAGAGCTGCACCGATCTGAAGCCAGGAGCCAGCTGCTTCTTCTGGGTCTCCCACACAGGTGCAGGGGCCCAAGACCTTGGGCCATCTTCTACTCCTTTCCCAGGCCAGAGCAGAGAGCTGGATCAGAAGTGGAGCAGCTTGGGTTTCGAACCAGAGCCCATATGGGATGTCGATGCTGCAGGCAGCAGCTTTATCTGCTACGCCACAGTGACTGCCTCATGCAAACTTCCATACCAGTCATTCCCATGCAGTGTTCTCATTGTAAGTGATGTGGTGAAGAACAGCTCTGTTCTTGGGTGTCTGCTGTTGAATTGCTGGATTTCCTTCTAGACTTTCCTTGCTGAACTCAAAGGTTTTATCTCAGACTTCAGGTAAAACAAGGCAGATTGATTTTGAAAGGACTGGAAAGAACAAAAATACACAGACCCCCAGGATGAAGAGAGCAAGAAAAGCGACCTCAGCAGAGTGGCATGGGGAAGAGCAGTGGCTCACCTGCTTTTGGAGGATCCCACCTGGAGTGCTCTAAAGGGGGAGGGGTGACTCCTGGCTGGGGAGCTTACAGAGACTCAGAGCCTGCAGTGCAGAGGAAGTGGACAGCGTTGTCCACTTTTTTTTTCTATGAAAACATAGAAAATGGCCATTGGCTGAAAATATGGTTATACAGTATATGGTCCCAGGACTCCCTTATGGACATTTTGAAAATTTATTCTTAAAGCAGTACCCTGGGGGCTGATGCCATGGCATAATGGGTAAAGCTGCCGCCTGCAGTGCCGGCATCCCATATGGGCACTGGTTCAAGGCCTAGCTGTTCCACTTCTGATCCAGCTCTCTGCTATGGCCTGGAAGGCAGTAGAAGGTGGCCAAGTCTTTGGGCCCCTGCACCTGCGTGAGACACTGGGAAGCTGCTCCTGGCTCCTGGCTTTAGATCGGCACAGCTCCAGCCATTGCAGTCACCTGGGGAGTGAACCAGTGGATGGAAGACCTCTCTCTCTCTCTCTGTAACTCTGTCTTTCAAATAAATAAATAAATCTTAAAAAAAGAAACCTCAGTATCCTGGATTCCCAGGGTGTGGGAAGATGTACATTCTCTCCCGGTGATATAGCTATTGGGGAGGGAAATTTGACAGCATCTGCAGGCATGGAAATTGGAAAAAAAAGGCATCCTGTTGACTCAGAAATTTCATTCTTCATAGACACACTGGCAAACGATTGGCACAGGTATATTCTTCAACAAAAAAAGTGTAACATGGCTGTTGGAAACAATGTGGTTCAGAAATAAAGAGAAATGAGCTACCAAACCAGGAAAAGACATAGAGGACCTTACGTGCACATTGTCAAGTCAAAGAAGCCAATTTGAAAGTCTATATATTATATGATTACAAGATATGATATCTTTGGAGCCAGCGCTATGGTATAGCAGGTTAAGCCACCGTCTGCACCACTGGCATCCCAAATGGATGCCAGTTTGAGTCCTGGCTGCTCCACTTCTGATTTAGCTACCCGCTAATGCACTTGGGTAAACAGTAGAAGATGCTCCAAGTACTTGGGCCCCTGCCCCCCTTTTGGAGATCTGGATGAAGCTCCTGGGCTCCTGGCTTTAGATTGGCCCAACTCCAGCTGATGCAGTCATTTGGGTAATGAGCCAGCAAATGGAAGATCTCTCTCTCTAGCTCTCGCTCTCGCTCTCGCTCTCTCTCACTCTCGCTCTCTCTCTCTCCTTCTCTCTCTCTCTCTCCTTCTCTCTCTCTCTCTCCTTCTCTCTCTCTCTCCTTCTCTCTCTCTTTCTCTAACTCTACCTTTCAAATAAATACATAAATTTTTTTAAAAGATACGACATCTTGGAAAAGACAAAACTGGATTTTGTAAAAATGACCAAAGGTGCTATGGATGAGTAGATAGAACACAGGTTTTTAGAATAGTAAAACTATTCTGCATTGCACTTTATAAAGATTCTTCAAAAAATTAGTGGGAAAGAGAATTAAAAGATAAGTTCTATTTTGGTGCAAAGAAGTTTGATATCTACCAATAGCTTTTTCATAGTGCATTTCCATGAAGTTTTTGAAAACATATATAATGGCAGACACATAGCATTTTACATTTGTTTTGGAACTTATAAAATGTACAGTACAGAATGAGCTCTAATGTAAGCAATGGATTTAAATGAATAGCAATGGAGTCATAATATTGGTTCATTGATTGTAGCAAATGTACTGCATTGACTCAAGATGTTGATAATGGTGGAATAATCAGGGAAACTGGTGCAAGGGGGAAAATGGAGCATTTTGTACATTCTACTCAATTTTTCTGTAATCAAACTGCTCTAAAATAACTATCTTAAAATTTTAGTGATTTGAAAAACAGAGAGATAGAGAGGTAGAGAGGTAGAGAGAGAGGGAGAGAGAGAGGTCTTCCAGCTACTGGTTCACTCCCCAAATGGCCATAACAGTCAAAGCTGAGCTGATCCAAAACCAGGAACCGGGAGCTCCATTCAGGTCTCCCACATGGGTTCAGGGGCCCAAGCACTTGTGCTATCCTCTACTGCTTTCCCAGGCACATTAGCAGGGAGCTGGATCAGAAGTGCAGCTGCCGGGATTTGAATTGGTGCCCACATGAGATGCTGGCTCTGCAGGCAAGGGCTCTAACCCATTGTGCCACAGTACCAGCCCCTACAATAACTCTATCAAGTAGAAAAAAAGACTTTTGAATGTATGAAATGAAAATAATAGGACTATAGAAGTAGTGTGCAGGACAACAGAATGGGATAAGCAGCTTTCTAAAAGGCTTTCATGTATTTCAGGGAGAGTGATGGTTGCCTGGTGTGTACAGTTGTCACAATCCTTCCATCTTGACTCTCAAGATCTGTGTACTTCACTGCATGTTAAACACTGTTCTTCAACAAAGTATTGTTACAGCAACAACAACAAGCAAGAAGTTAGGAATGATACTAACAGTTGCTTCTCTGTGAATGAAGCTGTTTTTAATCCTCTTCTTTAAATCTGCCTGGTTTCTATGTGTCTGCAATGAGTATGCTTTAACAGTAAGAAAAAAGTTTCTCTCCCAATTTTAAGAGATTTTAGAGAGTGGAATTAGCAGATCTTGGTGCCTAATTACATGTTGCCAGAGGATGTGAAGGGAAAAGAAAAGTCTAGGACAATTTCCAGGTGCTTAAAAAAAAAAACAACTTTATTTTGAAATAATTTTAGACCTTCAGGAGAACTACAAAGATAGCACAGAGACTTCCAAAAGACCCTCCCCTTGGCTTCTCTTAATGCCCATCTTTTTTTTTTTTACATTTTTTATTAATATAAAGAAAACAGGTTTCATGCATTCCATAGGTACAGTTCCAAGAAGACAACCACACTTCCCTCCTTCTGCTTATCCTCCTCCTTCCCTCTCCTCTCTTCCTTTCATCAGTTTTTGCAAAGACATAATTTTAATCCATTCTATATTACCAGGTTTAATTCACCACTAATCATAATATTCAACAAGTAAAAAGTAGGAAGACCACAGTACCACAGGAGCATAAACAAGGGCTAAAAATGACGATCATATCACAAAATGTCCATTTCATCCCTATAAATATTTTGTAATCTAAATTAACTGCAACATAGCAGAGAAAACATATGATTTTTGTCTTTTTGAAATGCACCTATTTCACGAATTGTAATGGTTTTCAGTTGCACCCATTTTGTTGCAAAAGACAGGATTTTGCTCTTTTATGGTTGAGTGGTGTTCCATAGTGTATATATACCACATTTCCTTTATCCAGTCATCAGTTGATGGATATTTGGGTTGGTTCCATATCTTAGCTATTGCAAAATGAGCTGTAATAAACATGTGGGTACAGGTAACTCGTTTTAAAAAAGATTTATTTATTTATCTGAGAGGCAGAGTCATAGACAGAGAGAGAGACAGAGATAGAAGTCTTCCATCTGCTGGTTCATTCCTAAATTGCTGAAATGGTCAGAGCTGGGCTGATCTGAACTAAAGAGCCAGGAGATTCTGGGTCTCCCATGTGGGTGTAGGGGCTTTCCACTGCTTTCCCAGGCCATCAACAGGGAGGTGGATCAGAAGTGGAGCAGCTGAGACTTGAACTGGCACCATATAGGATGCCAGCATTGTAGGCAGATGACTAACCTAGTATGCCACAGTGCCAGCCCCCAGGTAACTCTTTTATATGCCGATTTCATTTTATTTGGGTAAATTTCCAGGAGTAGGATGGCTGGGTTATACGGTAGATCTATTTTCAGCATTCTGACGTATCTCTACACTGTCTTCCATGGTGGCTGTACTAGTTTACATTACCACCAACAGAATATTTGGGTACCTTTTCGCACACATCCTTGCCAGCATTTATTGTTTGTTGATTTCTGCATGTAAGCCATTCTAACTGGGGTGGGGTGAAACCTCATTGTGTTTTGATTTGCATTTCCCTGATGGCTAGTGTTCCTGAGCACTTTTTCATGTGTCTGTTGGCCATTTGGGTTTCCTCTCTCTGAAAGATGCTTTTCTAGTCCTTTGCCCATTTCTTAATTGGGTTATTTGTTTTGTTATTGTTGAATTTCTTAGGCTTTTTAAAAAATAGTTTCTAGATATTAATCCTTTGTCAGTTGTATAGTTTACCAACATTTTCTTCCATTCTGTTGGTTGCCTCTTCACTTTGCTGAGTGTTTCCTTTGCAGCACAGAAGCTTCTCAGCTTAATGTAATACCATTTGTCTGTCTTTTGTGTTGATTGTCTGTGCTTCTGGGGTATTTTCCAAGAAGTCTTTGCCTTTGCCAATGTTTTGCAGAGTTTCCCCAATGTTCTATTCTAATAATTCGATAGTATCAGGTCATAGATTTTAGATCCTTGATTCATTTTAAGTTGATTTTTGTAAAAGGTGTAGGGTAGGGATCTTGTTTCATACTTCTGCATGAAGAGATTCAATTTTCCCAGCACCATTTGTTGAAGCCTGTCCCTTTCTCCATGGATTTATTGTAGCTCATTTGTCAAAGTTTAGTTGGTTATAGATGCATAGATTAATTTCTGGAGTTTCTATTCAGTTCCACCAGTATACATGTCTATTTTTTGTGACATTATCAGACTGCTTTGGTTATAACTGCTAGGTAGTCTTGAAATCTGATACTGTGATGCCTCTAGCTTTGTTTTGTTGTTAAAGATTGCTTTAGCTATTCAGGATCTCTTGTGTGTCCTGGATGCTCCACTTCTGATTCAGTTCCATATCCATGGACTGGGAAAAGCAGCAGAAGATAGTTCAAGTGTTTGGCCCTTGCCACCCACATGGGAGACCTGGATGAAACTCCTGGCTTCTGGCTTGCTGACCTAGTGCTGGCTCTTGTAGCCATCTGGAAAGTGAACCAACAGATGGAAGGTCTCTCTCTCTCTCTCTCTCTCTCTCTCTCTCTCTCTCTCTCTCTGTGTGTGTGTGTGTGTGTGTATTTCCCTCTTTCTATGTAACTCCCTTTCCAAACTAAATAAATAAATCCTAAAAAAAAGGATGTAGAAAAAGAGAGGTTTGTCAAGAACAAATTGACAATAGAATTAGTTTCAAAATAAGTGTCAAGAAAGAACAAGATTAAAAAGGAGACATTGAATTTGGCCACCAGGTTGTCACTGGTAAATTTGTTCACTGCTATTCTGGTGGAGTGGAAAGGATGGATCCATATTTCAACAGGACACGGGAAAGAGCATTAGAAAAATGATGGTTGAGAATATCAGACACGTTTGAGGGTGTGGACAGAAAATTAATGACAGTTCTGTGATCCTCTCTCCAGGTTGAGCTACCCTGCAGATGGGTCCAGCTGGCTCTTCAGTCATGTCATCTTTGCTTGCTGGTACACAGTGGGCTGAACAGATTGCTGAGTGTGGGGAAGACTATATAAAAGGTATGTCTCCTTGGAAGAGAACTTTTGCTCATTATTCCAGGTAAATACATCAATTCGTTGTGAATGATGGTCAATAAATGTGAATCAGGCATAAAGCACAAAATAAAGGTAAGCTGTGGGGTAACTGAAACTCTACATGAGAATAATTTGTAATCACCTTTAAGGAGTCATAGAGAAAGGCTGATAATGGAATTAAATTAGGGAACCTCAAAAGCAAATAATTTGAAGATTAAAAAAAAAAGCATGCAGCACAGACTCTATGTGAAAGGAAGCAGCAAAGGAAGACTCATATTTTTACCAGAAATAGTCTAAGGCGGGTGGACGTTGTGGTGCAGCTGGTTAAGCCACCACTTGGGAGGACTGCATCCCATAGTAGAGTGCTGGCTTGAGTCCTGTCACCTCTGTTTCAAACTCAGCTTCTTGCTAATGCATCCTGGGAAGCAGAAGATGATGGATCAAGTGGTTGGGGCCCTGCCACCCATGTCGGAGAACCTTATGGAGCTATTGTCTTCTGACTTCAGCCTGGCCCTGCCCTGGCTGTTGTGGGTATTTGGGAAGTGAACCAGCAGATGGAAGATTCTCTCTTTCCCTTTTTCTTTCTCTCCCTCTGTTGCTTTGCCTTTCAAGTAGATGAAAATAAATAACTAAACATTACACTCCCCCTGCCCTGACCATACGAAATAGCTTAAGGTAGGCAAAGTGTTATCTGCTTCTGGGGATCAGAGGATTTGGCAGCAACACCAAGAGACTAGGTTGTATCAAGAGACAGACTGGGGGCCAGAGCTGCGGTGCAGTGGGTGGGGCCGCCGCATCCCATATGGTTCTAGTCCCGGCTGCTCCTCTTCCAATCCAGCTCTCTGCCATGGCCTGGGGAAGCAGCAGAAGACGTCTCAAGTCCTTGGGCCCCTGCACCCACGTAGGAGACCTGGAGGAAGCTCCTGGCTCCTGGCTCCTTGCTTTGGTTCAGCGCAGCTTCGGCTGTTGCGGCCAACTGGGGAGTGAACCAGTGGATAGAAGACCTCTCTCTCTCTGCCTCTCATTCTCTCTATGTAACTCTGCCTTTCAAATAAATAAATAAATCTTTTTTAAAAAGAGAGAGAGAAAGAGAGACAGACTGGGCAGTAAGCAACAGGTTTGTTCAATCAAGTCCTATGTACCATGGACTTTCAGCTAGATGGAATCGTCAGGCCTGAGGAGGCGCCTGTTCTGGGTCCCAGGCACTTAGGAACTGCTTGCTGCTGAGTTAGCACTGAGCTCTGCATCAGAACCCAAGGCAGAAGGAAAGCCTGGTTTCTGAGAAAACCAGCAGGATGATCAGAAGACATCTCACTTGGGGATGGGTGTTTGTTCACTTGTGTCAGCTCCTTCGGCCGCAAAAGGGACGACGCTGCTTGCAGTTAATCGGTCTTCAGTAGACTTTTACTTAGAAAGAGTGGGGAAAAGAGTGGGGGACTGGGAGAAGGGGGAGAGATGGCGCGCACATTCCTTAAGGGGGAAAGCTGGCATGCCCCCTTCTCTCTCCCGCTCTCTGCTTACATACAGAATTCAACCAATCACAATCAATGAATCACAGTCCATGCACAGAGCTCTCCAACCCGGCACTTGATCACGATCAGCTGTGGAGTCACGCAGCAGGCAGGGCATCAGCGCCATCTTGTTGTTTACCATGATCCTCAGCTAGATGGAAAGTTCAATCAGCTGCTACATCCGCATTACTGCTATAAGCCAAGCCCAGCATGGGAGGTCCCATGGCAAGCCTATCCCTGGGCCCCCACATCTCCCCCGTTTTTATTATATTAAGTGACATAGAAACGTGCCTGTCTTGGGTTCCCAATGGCGCGCAACCTGCTTACTCGTCATGGAGGTAATAGGAAGCTTGTCCTACCCTCTGTCTTAGGTTGCTAGGTGCGCCCATCAGCAATTACCCGTTATTGGCTACCGTTCCATCATGTTAAGCCACACTTCTCATGGAGGTAAGAGCGCAAGGTGGCTAGCATAGCCTGCTGAATTACCAGGTTGGTACGCTGCTGGCGGAGTGTTACAGTTCTGATCAGAACTTCTGGGCTATTGGAGTTTTGAAAGCCAGAACAGTTTCATAATTTAACAGCTTTAAGTACATTCAAGAAAACAAATCAAATTAGGTCAGCTTTCTTACTACTTGCTACTTAAATCCAACACATAAATTCTGGCAAATTCCTTCATAATTTCACATTAGCAATTAGGCACAAAGGATACATCTTATTCAAGAAATACTTGGTTCAAAGTAAAATGCTTAATTGGTACTATTCTTCACATGTTCTGAATGCAGACAGCCACTCCACATATCTTGTATGCTTTAAACACTAGTTACCTCAGAATTCTCCTCCCATTTCACCCACTTGGCGAGGAAGGTGAGGCCTATATTGTTAAGTACAACCTCGTAAAATTACTGTTCCAGGTGGTATTGATCATCTGTCCCAATTCTAGGGTACAATTAGAATTCTCGTGTAAATCAGTCTCAGACAAAACTCAGTACAAAAAATCATAAACCCCTTAACAAACTTCATAATTACAAATCAATAATAAATGATCAAGCAATACTTTCAACAAGCCAAAAGTTAAACTAACAAGACATAGATGGCCAAACAATTTTAAAGATAAATTGAAACATTTACATTCTTTTATAAAACAAACCAAGCATAATCTGCTCAAGCATTCCCATAGCATTAATGAACTGTTTTATGGCTCGCCTTTTTTAACCCTATTCTCTGCGTCTGTAATGGAGTCTTTATAGTCTTTATCACAGCATTTTTTCCTTGTGCTTCTTCCTCTCATTATAATACAGCCGTATCCAATTTAGATTTCCACATAGTTTTCGAAAGTCACTTAAGGTTTTCAGTCCTGTTGTAGCAATAGCAAATTCCAAAGGGGCCGCATTTGTTGGTGTAAGCCTAAGTCCTAAATATCGAACTGCAGTATCTTTTTGAACCTTTTCTGGCGCTATCTGTAATCCTGCCCCCTGTGGACTTGAGCTTAATGTTATGAACACTGCTTCCAATATATAAATCCATATAGTGGAGGATTTTTGCTTCTCCATGTCGCTGACGAACAGGCTCTATTGCTTATGAAAATATGGTAAGATCAATCACAATCAGTACTCCCACCTTTCTCCTGGTGGTTTACTCCCCGTCTTTTGTCGACGGTCCACTCCCGCCTGTCTTCTGGCGCTCCACTCCCCGAGGTTATAATCCTAGGCCTTTTTACCCGCCTAGATTCCCTGTCTTTTTTCGACAGTTTACTCCTGCCTTTCTGGCGTTTTACTCCCCGTCTTTTGTCGCCGGAACCACAGTTATAATCCTAGGCTTTTTACTTTACCCGCCTAGATTCCCGTGTATGCACGTTTATCCTTTTCTTACTTCCTGCTTCCAGCGATCGGTCTGGCGATCCGAGTCACGGCACCACTTGTCAGCTCCTTCGGCCGCAAAAGGAACGACGCTGCTTGCAGTTAATCGGTCTTCAGTAGACTTTTACTTAGAAAGAGTAGGGAAAAGAGTGGGGGACCGGGAGAAGGGGGAGAGATGGCACGCACATTCCTTAAGGGGGAAAGCTGGCATGCCCCCTTCTCTCTCCCGCTCTCTGCTTACATACAGAATTCAACCAATCACAATCAATGAATCACAGTCCATGCACAGAGCTCTCCAACCCGGCACTTGATCACGATCAGCTGTGGAGTCACGCAGCAGGCAGGGCATCAGCGCCATCTTGTTGTTTACCATGATCCTCAGCTAGATGGAAAGTTCAATCAGCTGCTACATCCGCATTACTGCTATAAGCCAAGCCCAGCATGGGAGGTCCCATGGCAAGCCTATCCATGGGTCCCCACACACTTGTATTGCTAACTCCCCTGGGTAGTGAAAGACAAGGGCTTCCACACTGATGGTCAAGGCAATGAAACAGCTAATAAAGTGGCTGGAGAAATTCACTCAAAAATCCACCAAGTGAGGAACATCAATCTGTCAAAGACCAAAACAGTAAAAATGCAGCGATCTGTTAAGTTGCTGTTTGTCTTCTATTTGTGCCTAAACTTAGCACCTGCCGATGTTGCAATCATGCACATCAAATGATAGGATGTCAAGAGGTTAGGAATCAAGTCCCTATTTCAATGATCAGAAAACAAGCGTGGGGCATCCATCATTCAGGTGGAGCGCTGACCTGGGTGGCAAAGTCCAGTGGTGGAAGACACCGGTTTAGGCCCCAGGGCCCCTGTTTCTGATCCACTGTTCTTTTGTCTGTGTCTAGCTCTCTTCTGGTTATATGGAATATTTTTTATTGATATGCTTGTATTAACAGTTATCATTTATGATCCTTATTTATTCATTGTCCTTACTCTGTTTCTTTTCTTGATTTTCACTCTCTTTCTGCTTTCTCAGTTTAAATGGGCATTTTACATAATTCTACTTTCTCTTTTCTCTTAATGTATCAATTATACATCTTAAAATTGTTTTTAGTGGTTTCTCTAGAGTTTACAATATGTGTTTACAATCAATCCAAATCCATTTGCAAATAACACTACACCATTTCATGAGAAGTGTAGGTAACCAACACAGTAGTTCCCATTCAACCCTCTGATACTTCATATCATTATTGTCATTCACTTCGGTCAACTCTAAGCTATACTTTTCCTTTACATTGCTATTGTTATTATTTTGAACAAGCCTTTGTTTTTTTCAGAGTTATTTATTAATTTACTTGAAAGGCAGAGTAGCTGCTGTGGTCTGGGAGTGCAGTGGAGGATGGCCCAGGTGCTTGGGCGCCTGCACTCGCATGGGAGACCAGGAGGAAGCACCTCACTACTGGCTTCCGATCAGCACAGCGCTGGCCATAGCGGCCATTTAGGGGGTGAACCAACGGAAGGAAGACCTTTCTCTCTGTCTCTCTCTCTCACTGTCTAACTTTATCTGTCAAATAAAAAAAAAGAAAAAAAAAGAGTAGAAAGAAGCAGAGAGAGGTCCTCCATCTGCTGGTTCACTTCCTAAATGGTGGTAATTGCCGGGGCTGGGCCTGGCTGACGCCAGGAGCCAGGCATTTCATCTGGGTTTGAGTGTTGGTTTCAGGTTTTTTTTTTCTTTCATTTTTTTTTTCTTGTTGTGAGGTTGAGAGTGAAAAGATCCAGGCTCTTTACTTATTAATTTATTTTATTTATTTGAAATAGTTACACAGAAAGAAGGACAGATAAAGAGATCTTCCATCCACTGCCAAGTTCACTTCCCAAGTGGCTCAAAGGCCAGTGCTGAGCCAAGCCAAAGCCAGGAACCCGGAGCTTCATCCAGCTCTCCCACATGGGTGGCAGAGGGCCCAAGCACTTGGGCCATCCTTTGCTGCTTTTTCCAGGCCATCAGTAGAGAGCTGCATTGGAAGTGAAGAAGCCAGGACACAAACGGGGGCCCATATGGGACGACGGCATTGCAGGTGGTGGCTTTATCCGAATGCCACAATGCTGGCCCCAGATCCAGAACTTTTAAATGAGATACAAAGATATTCTTTTTTAAAAAAGATTTTCCATCTATTTGAGAGGCAGAGTTAGAGAGAGAGGGAGGGACAGAGAGAAAAGTCCTACATCTGCTGGTTCACTCCCCCAATGGCCACAAGAGCTTCCACTGCTTTCCCAGGCCACAAGCAGAAAGCTGGACCAGAAGAGGAGCAGCTGGGACTCAAATCAGCACCCATATGGGATACCAGTGTGCAGCCCACTATGCCACAGCGCCATCCCAAACAAAAATATTCTTTATTTTGCCTGTGAAAATAACAGTGTCTATAAAGCTAATTGTTGATTAATCTATTTGACAATGACCTACCCTTCCTTAAATTAATAGTGTTTGTCCTTGCAAATGGTCTCTTTTAGAAATAAACAACTGAATTGTCCCACTGACTAAAGTCTCCATTGTTCTGGGACCTATGCTTAGGGCATACATCTCTGACTTCCAACCCTGCCATCCATTTCCACTTAGAAGTCTCAGTTTCTCAGATGGATGGATTAATGGTTACCTGAGGGAAAGGCTTTACTTCTCATTCTGTCTTGTAGCCAAGGGAGGCCATATGTGACTGTTCTTTAGCCAATGGTAACCTAAGTGAAGTGAGTTGTGTATCACCTTCTAGAAGCTTCTTCTTCTTTTTAAAATTTGATTTATTTATTTGAAAGGCAGTTACAGAGAGAAAAGGAGAGACAGAGAAAGAGGTCTTCCATTCACTGGTTCACTCCCCAAATGTCTGAAATGGTCAGGGCTGGGCCAGCCTGAAGCCAGGAGCCAGGAATTTCATCCAAGTCTCCCATGTGGTTGCAAGGAACTAAAGACTTGGATTATCTTCCGCTGCTTTCCCAGGCACATTAGCCAGGAGCTGTATCAGAAATGGAGCAGCCACGACTCAAATCGGTGCCTCTATGGGATGCCAGGGTCAAAGGGAGCAACTTAACCTGCCATGTTACAACACTGGCCTCTAGAAGCTGCTTTTTGGAATTCACCTTGGATCACAGGATGAGCATGACCCGAGAAGGCTGGTGGAACATAGAGGGTACCTGGGCCCTGAGGACTTCTGGTGTCATGAGCCCTCAGCTGCTTCTTCAGGAGAGAGAAAAACTCCATGTGGTTTAACACCACAGTCACTTTGCTCCTCCTCAGCTCTGCCAAGCCTAATCCCAATGTTTTTCTGCTATACTTACTTGTCAAATACATAGGAACACCTGTGCCTCGATCCCCTCGCTTTCTCTTAGCTTTTTCCTCTTTTCATTTATTCAGAAGATATTTATTTAGTATCCTCTTTTTTTTTTTTTTTTTTTTTGACAGGCAGAGTGGACAGTGAGAGAGAGAGACAGAGAGAAAGGTCTTCCTTTGCCGGTGGTTCACCCTCCAATGGCCGGCGCGGCCAGTGCACCGCGCTCATCCGATGGCAGGAGCCAGGTGCCATGTGCTTTTCCTGGTCTCCCATGGGGTGCAGGGCCCAAGCACCTGGGCCATCCTCCACTGCACTCCCGGGCCACAGCAGAGAGCTGGCCTGGAAGAGGGGCAACCGGGACAGAACCTGGCGCCCCAACCGGGACTAGAACCCGGTGTGCCAGCGCCGCAAGGCAGGATTAGCCTGTTGAGCCACGGCGCCGGCTAGTATCCTCTTTTGTTACTTACCCTCCAAGGACCCAGGCTCACTAAACAGCAGGATAGTCAAGGTCCTCACCCTGTGGCAGTGACATTCTAGGGCAGGGAGACACTGTGTAAGGTAACACATTGTACTCTATAGGCAGTTGTAAGTGTTGTGAAGAAACTCAAGGGGGTGAATCCTTTCTCCATTATTGCTGTAGCCGATCGCCACAGTGGTTTCAGCAACACAAATGTATCATCATCTTCTAGTTCTGGGAGTCAGAAGTCCAAATCGGGTCTTACTGGGCCAACATCAAGGGTCAGCAGGCTGTATTTCCTCCTTAAGGCCATACAGGGGGATCCATTTTCTTGCCTTTTCCAGGTGCTGGAGGCATCTGCAGTCACAAGGATCTCACTTCTGCAACAACTTTAATGAGCCCAGGAAAATAACTGAGCTCCAGACAAGACCACAGCCTCTAGATACCCTGAGATGAGGCTCCAGTTACACCACGTGCAGAATCTTGACCATGGAAACTGAGTTAATGCATTGGTGCTGCTTCCTACTGCTAAGTTCGCACTAAATTATTATGCAGCTGTAGCAAACTAATGCACTCTCTCCGTGAATCCCGTGTCTCAACTACATCATCTCAGCTCTGACCTCTTTCTTATGTCACTATTGCTTGGAAAGACCTCACCCCAAAATGATCCTCCCCCACCTCCTCCCCCTAGTCCTACCCCAGAACTCCTGGGTGTGTGTGGCTGGGGAAAGCTGGTGGCTAAGGGGCTGGAGCACCTGCGAGCTGGCTTAGCCTTGGTCTACTCTGCAATTTTTCCCTTCTTGTCCTTCCTTATGCTCAGTCAGACCTCCTCTTCCTCAAATCACTGGGCTCCCTTGCCTTCAAGGTCACAGGGGAAAGAAAATCCGCCATACAAGATCTCCCTGTAATCCCTTGCACAAAGTTTACCCACCTACCTGTGTCTGTAGCTCCTTTTTCTTAGGGGGAGGTATGGTCTTTCTGGGAAAAGCTGATCACACCCTGGGAAGCTTTGCCCATACTGGTCCCTGCATCGTGTTTTTTCCTATTCATCCTCCTAGCCACAGCCAGCTGGCTGAAACCACGCTCCTTCAGGATCACTCACCTTGTATTGAAGAGCAAGATAGCTGATACTCAACCCTCACCACTAACTCTGACAGCAGGCCACACACTGCTTTCTGAAGGAGGTCTTCCATTTGCTCTGAGTTTCCTTTTCCCTCTGGCAGCTCCTCCCATGCATCCTACCTTGGTTCTTTGTCCTCACACCTCTGGGGTTTCTGCTGAGTCCTCAACCTGCCCACTCTCTTTGGGAGACCTGCTATTGTCAACACTGTGCTGATCACTCCAAACCAAATTCCCAGCCTCATCTCTACCCCAAACATTAATCTGTGCACCCTGCTGTCTACTCAACATTTCCTGCAGGGTGGCAGTAAACCTCATATTCAAGTGGACAAAGCTGAATTACTCACCTCCCCTATGACCCTGTCTTGCTCAAAGGTTGCTAACCAACCTCAGTGAGAGGCACTAGTAAACAGCTTCGCTACACCCAAAGTGCTTCCTGGTTTAACTCCTTGGTATCACTCCATCCTGCTGGCTCTGCCCACCTCCTGAACACTGTGTGAGCCTATTTCATGATCCTTCATTGAATTTTGCTAGCTCTCTCTGCCCCTGGATGCTTGGTAGGTGCAGCCAATTATCCTCTTCCTCTTGAATCATCATGGTTGCTTTCTGTTTTTAATATTGTGAAGTTGAATGCGCACACATGTTGTAAGTAGGGGAAAGAGACAGAAGCAAGTCAAGTCTACAAAGCTTGATTCCCAGGGCGACTCTGACTTCAAAAGTGAAAGTGGACTTTTTCTCATTCCATTTTCTTTCTTTGTTCATTGTCCTCAAGTTTGTATTGCTCAGTGTGTGCTGTGAGGACCATCTGTCTCCCATTGCTCTGCTAGCTGATAAAATGCATATCAGTGAGTCCTGAATCAGACGTGCAGAATCAGAATCATTGGCATAGGGCTTGGGATTCACATGTTTGCAAGTCCTCTGAGTGATTCTCCATTGCATTAAAGTATGTTAATTCCTCTAGTATCTGAATGGAGGTGAAATGGGCGAATTAGTCATGGTCCCCATTTCTAGGAGTTCACAGACTCAACCTGACAAAGAATAAAATATGTACACAACAACGATATGCTAAATTCCCTGGAAAAATTCTAAGGAAAGGAAAATCAGCCCTCTGTATCCGTGGGTTCCACATTTGTACATTCAACCAACGATGAATCAAAAATATTTGAATAAAAAGAATTGTGCCTGCATTTAATACATTGTTTGTCATTATTTCCCAAACAATGCAGCAACAATTAGTTACATAATATATATGTTGTATTAAGAGGTATAAGTGATTTAGAGATAATTCAAAGTACATCAGAGGGTGGGCATAGATTATACACAAATAATACAACATCTTATATAAAGGACTTGAACATCTTTGAATTTTGGTTTCACAGGGTCCTGTAGCCCGACCTCCCATGGATAGCAAGGGACAGCTGTATTTACAAACCTGGCCATGAGTCTCCAGCAATCTGGTTAGTTTCTTGTTCTTTTTTCTTTTCTATATATTTTTTTTTTGACAGGCAGAGTGGACAGTGAGAGAGAGAGAGAGAGAGACAGAGAGAAAGGTTTTCCTTTTCCGTTGGTTCACCCCCCAATGGCCGCTGCGGCCAGTGCACTACGCTGATCCGAAGCCAGGAGCCAGGTGCTTCTCCTAGTCTCCCATGTGGGTGCAGGGCCCAAGAACTTGGGCCATCCTCCACTGCACTCCTGGGCCACAGCAGAGAGCTGGACAGGAAGAAGAGCGACCGGGACAGAAGTCGGTGCCCCAACCGGGACTAGAACCTGGTGTGCTGGTGCCGCAGGTGGAGGATTAGCCTAGTGTGCCATGGTGCCAGCCTCTTTTTCTTTTTCTTTTTTTTTTAATGTGTAATTATTTATTTGAAAGATAGTGTTACGGTCAGAGAGAGGTCTTCCATCCCCTGGGTCACTCCCCAATGGCTGCAAGGTCCATCCAAAGCCAGGAGCCAGGACCTTCTTTTGGGTCTCCCACATGGGTTCAGGGGCCTAAGCACTTGTGCCATCTTCCATTGCTTTCCCAGGCACATTAACAGGAGCTGGATTGGAAGTGGAGCAGCTGGGACTCGAACTAGTGACAACGTGGGATGGCAGTGCTTTGAGCTGCAGCTTAACTCACTATATTACAGTGCTGGCCTCTCCGGTTAGTTTTTTTTTTTTTACAGGCAGAGTGGACAGCGAGAGAGAGACAGAGAGAAAGGTCTTCCTTTTGCCGTTGGTTCACCCTCCAATGGCCGCCGCGGTCGGTGCGCTGCGGCCGGCGCACCGCGCTCGTCCGATGGCAGGAGCCAGGAGCCAGGAGCCAGGTGCTTTTCCTGGTCTCCCCATGGGGTGCAGGGCCCAAGCACCTGGGCCATCCTCCACTGCACTCCTGGGCCACAGCAGAGGGCTGGCCTGGAAGAGGGGCAACCGGGACAGAATCCGGTGCCCCGACCGGGACTAGAACTCGGTGTGCTGGCGCCGCAAGGCGGAGGATTAGCCTGTTGAGCCACGGCGCCGGCCTCCGGTTAGTTTTTTAAAAGAAAATTTGAGTAATAAAATTATAGGACTGCACTGTGTATTTTTGTCCTGGGCTGGGGCACAAGCCCCAGGAATCTGTGGATCAGGGCCAAGGAAAGATGAAAGAACTTGAAACAAAGATATCAAATATTGTTGCAGCGAATCATCAACTTGGGCTCAATAAAAACGGGAAGTCACAGGAGTCAACCAGAGGCCTGATCAATAGACAAGGCGGAAATCAAAAGCCAAGTCAAGGTTAAAGGTCATGAGCCTCAAAACGCAGGGTTCAAGGTCTAAATTCAGAGTGACGCCTCGTGTCCAGGTCCCTGTGAAGACAGTATGATTGAGTCCACTACATCAGGAAGGTGCCTGTGATGAGAAGGTGACAGGGGCTGGGCTGTGTTGACAGTTGCTGAGGC
The DNA here is from genome assembly GCA_949820135.1 of Sylvilagus floridanus. NCBI lineage: Eukaryota > Metazoa > Chordata > Mammalia > Lagomorpha > Leporidae > Sylvilagus > Sylvilagus floridanus. The sequence continues at coordinate 15,245,500 of OX463240.1, read as the reverse complement.
TGCTGGGGAGAGAGAGGGACTTTATTACACAATGGCTTTGGTGTGGATGTGGGCCTTGGCCAGAATAGGCAGCTCAGGAAAGTATAGCTGTTAAAGAGGAAATAAAAAAAAAAAAAAAAAAGGGGATAGATCGCTACAGTGGGAGAGAGGGCTTATTGGAAGCCTGAGGGATGAAGGTGATGAGCACTGACACACACTCAGTGGAGACATGCTGACAAAGAAAAATGAGAGCAAGCCAGACTGCCCACCCTAGCTGCCTTTCTTCTAGGCTGAGCCTCTGAGGTGGCTGCTGTGGGAACCACTGTTGGTTAGGTGAGTAGTGGAGGAAGGGACCGGCCACGTTGAGTCAACACTTGTTACAGCTCAGCATCTGTTTGCCCTGTTCTATACGGGGCAAATGAACTGGAGTACAGTTCATACTCTTGGTGGGAGGGCCTGGTGTCGCCATGAGACCTAAGCTTGGCTATTGGCGCCTCTCACTATCACACCAGCTCGGGGTCTCCCAAGGACAGACAGCAGTGGTGCTGATTCATTTCTGTTGCAGAACCCAAGACTAAGTTTTCAGGTTGACTCCGAGACTCCTTGGGATCTGGGCTCTGCTTTCTCTCTGATGTCGCACCCTGGCTGCACTCCTTCGGCATCATTCCACTTGAGCCACACTGGTCTCTGATGAGCTCAAATATACCAGGCTTGCTGCTTTCCAGCTCATGATTCTATAATCCTGAGACAATCCTCATCTTCAGACAGCTTACAATGAAGTCAGAGAGGCCAGAAAGGCAGCAGAAGACATGAGAGGATTTGCAACTTAGAGACTTTTTTTTATATATGCAAAAGCAAACCAAAGAAAAGTGTCATTTTTGCACCAACCACTTGCTGAATAGTCAAATCACCAATGAGGAAGTTGTTTATACATCAGGTTGTTTATATACCAAGTTGTTAATTAACTAATTAACATTAGTTAATTGGCAGGCACGTAAAGATGCCAAGGACTGAAGACATAAAGAAGATATGACAATATTGCTGTGCTGAGGAAGTGACATCTTTTAGCAGAGATGTTCTGTCAACTGCTATGTGTACTAAGCAGGTGGAATTTTACTTGTTTTTTAAAGGATTTATTTATTTGAAAGGCAGAATGAGAAAGAGAGGTATCTTCCATCCACTGGTTCACTCCACACATAGTTATGATGGTACTGGGCCAGGCTGCAAAAAGGAATCAGGAACTGCATCCTGGTGTCCTGGTGTCCCACGTGGGTGGCAGAGGCCCAAGGACTTGGGCCATTGTCCATAACTTTCCTAGGCACGTTAGCGGGGAGCTGGATTGGCAGAGGAGCATCCAGGACTTGAGTCGGCATTGTAGTGGGGAATGTTGGCCTTGCAATCACTGGTTTAACCCGCTGTGCCTCAGTGCTGACCTGGTAGATGAAATTTGTTTCAGTCTTTCTGAACTGTCAACTGATTTATTTCTAATGGAAAGAGAACTCTAGCCTCTTCTCAACAGTAGCAGGCTTTGATACTTAAATTTTTGTTTTTATTGTATTTGAAGGCAGGGCAAGTGAGGGGAGAGAAAGAGAGAGAGGGAGAGAGAGCAGAGAGATATTCCATTGCTTGTTCATTCTTCAAATGCCTGTAATAACCATGATTGAGCCACGCTAAAGCCAAGAGCTGGGAACTCCATCCTGATCTCTCAAGTGAGTGGCAGAGACTCCGGTACTTGCTGCCTCTTAGCGTGTACATTAGCAGGAAACTGGATTGGAAGCCGAGGAGCTGGGACTTGAACCAGGTGCTCTGATACAGGTCATGGGACTTCCAAGTTACGTCTTAACCACTGTACCAAACACTTTCCCACTGTGCTATTTAGAAGCGAAAGGCTTCATGGTAAACTCATTCATTATTTTGATTTACCACTCTGTTGGGAGCATAACATTGTCTAAAAAACTAGCAAGGAACAGAAGGGCTATACTGAGTTGAACACAGTGTTTTCCTTATTCCTTTCTGAAACCTCTCTGAAATGATCATAGAAGTGAATTAGGAGGAAAAGGAGAAAAAAAGCAGGAAAAATGAGCGAAGAAGAATGTGGCATAAATCTTTGCGGACAAAGGGAAGGGGAGAAGAGGAAAGAGCAAGAATGCTGTGGAAACGAGAAAGCAAGTAGATGAGTGGTAACTGGTTTGTTGTGCTGAGGAAAGCTAAAACCTAGCAGGAGAGAGTGTTTGCTGTAGAAGCCCAGAGAGGCACAGGATGGATAGCATCAGGAGCTTATGAAAGCAGGGCTGCAGATAGCCTGAAAAATGAAAGGCTCCTTGGAGTGTTGATAAGAAACTCCTTCCTCACACTTTGCTCCCATCCTGGCTAAAAAGTGGAGATTTGCTTTCTGGGTTGGGATCAGAGAGAAGATCTCTCTGGGGATGATTGAGGTGTGTATGGGGTAGAGAAGGACTAGACCATCCTCCTTTTAAAAAAACATATTTGGGGTTGGTGTTGTGGTGTAGCAGGTGGAGACACCACCTGTGACAACAGCTTCCCATATGGACATGGGTTCGAGTCCTGGCTGTTCCACTTTTGATCCAGTTCCCTGCTAAATGTGCCTGGGAAAAGCAGCAGAAGACTCAAATGTTTGGGTCCCTGCACCCATGTAGGAGAACTGGAGGAAACTCTTGAGTCCTGGCTTCAGTCTGGCTTAGGCTATTGTGGCCATTTGGGGAGTGAGCCAGCAGATGGAAGATTAGTTCTCTCTCTCTCTCTCTCTCTCTCTCTCTCTCTCTCTCTCTCTTCCCCTCTCCCTCTGTCTGTAACACAGCCTTTCAAATGCATAAAATAAACCTTTTAATAAATAGAAAACAGGGGCTGGCGCTGTGGCACAAGGGTTAATGCCCCGGCCTGAAGTGTCAGCATCCCATATGGGCGCCAGTTTGAGACCCGGCTGCTCCACCTCTGATCCAGCTCTCTGCTATGGCCTGGGAAAGCAGTGGAAAATGGCCCAAGTCCTTGGGCCCCTGCACCCACGTGGGAGACCTGGAAGAAGCTCCTGGCTCCTGGCTTCGGATCGGCACAGCTCCGGCCGATGCGGCCAGTTGGGGAGTAAACCAGCAGATGGAAGACCTCTCTCTCTCTCTCTCTCTGCCTCTCCTTCTCTCTCTCTGTAACTCTTTCAAATAAATAAATAAATCTTTAAAAAATAGAGGTAAGACAAATTGTGCATGTGTTACTTATGATGAAACAAAAATCCAAATTAAGAAGAGAAAGAAAGGCAATTTTGTGTTGGTATTGGGACTGTGGGATCAGAAGGGGCCGGGGAAGGGTTGAGATTCTGGGCTGGTTGCTGCCACTTACACAAACCCAAATGGAAGGGTCTATCACTGGCACTTCCCTCACAAATGGTACTAGTTAGAAATGGCTTCCGGGCAGTGTTGAAAAAAAATAAGGAGAAATTTCTGAGCAATTACTGTCTACTAGGCACTGTAATAATATTCATATATATGTATAAAATATTAGGAATACCCACAAAACCCTCTGAAATAGGTAATATTAATATAGTAATGATACTTATCTTCCAGTTAAGGAAATAGAATCAGAGGGAGACTGTGATACTTGCCCAGCATGGCTAAAGGGAGCTCTATCCCAGTTCTGCCTGAGTTGAGGCTTTGGGCTGGATGCCTTTTTCCTGCAGGCAGGCATCCGTGACACCTGAGGCAGCTGCTGGCTTGCTCCTGGTCCTCTGCATATCAGTCATCCTTTTCCCTTGCATTTGCTCCTCTGGCCCTTTCTTCTTGCCCTTCAGTGTTAGGTGTGGCTTTGCTCTGCTTGGCCAGGCAGCTGGACAGGTGTGCTGCCGCACTCCCAGCACGTGTCTGACCCTATCCCTGTTAGGACAAGACCAGTTAGACAACCATCGTTTGGGAGGCTCCCAGGGCATTCTCTGTAACTCCATCTACATTTATTGTTCAAATAGCTATGAGTCAGACAACCCTCTTTCTGCAGCTCTCCTTGAAGAAAATGTCCGCTTCGCCAGCTGGCATCAGCATGGTCTCCATTATGGATGACAAGGACTGTTAATACTGTTCCATGCTGGGCTGGTGCAGTGGTGTAGCAGGGAAAGCCATCTCCTGCAGTGCCAGCATCCCACATGGGTGTAGGTTCAAGTCTCGGCTGTGCCACTTCAGATCCAGCTCTCTGCTATGGCCTGGAAAAACAGTGGAAGATGGCCCAAGTCCTTGGGCTCCTACACCTGTGTGGGAGACCAGGAGGAAGCTCCTGGCTTCAGATCCACACAGCTCTGGCTGTTGCGGCCAATTAGGGAGTAAACCAGAGGATGGAAGACCTCTCTTTCTGTGCCTTTGCCTCCCTGTAACTCTGCCTTTCAGATATACGAATAAATCTTAAAAAAAAAAAATCTGTTCCATGGGGATAATGAAGAAAGTAACACTATTATTTCATTTTCTTTGTATACTGAAGGGTCCATCAGTTCGAATGTTATGCAAATGATATGTTTTGAACAATTTTGCCAAATTAAGGGTTTGCTTTTGATGAAGTTAAATCCTGCATCTTTTTTAAAAAAAAGATTATTTATTTATTTATTTGAAAGTTAGCATTACATACACAGAGAGAGAGGAGAGGCAGAGAGAGATCTGCCATCCGCTGGTTCACTCCCTAGTTGGCTGCAACAGCTGGAGCTGCACAGATCCGAAACCAGGAGCCAGGAGCTTCTTACAGGTCTCACAAACAGGTGCAGAGGCTCAAGGACTTGGGCCATCTTCTGCTGTGTTCCCAGGCCAAAGCAGAGGGCTGGATCACAAGTGGAGCAGCCGGGACTCCAACCGGTGCCCTTATGGGATGCCAGCACTGCAGGTGGCAGCTTAACACGCTACGCCCCGAAAATCCTGCATCTTTTTGAAGTGTCACCTGTATACCCTGAACTTTGTTTTTCCCTTTATGTGCGTTTCTGTTTTCTAGAGTACCTTTTCAAATATGCTACGTCTTCTACACACATGATTCTGTCTCAGGAATTACTTAAGCAGAGGCTTCTAGATGCAGACAGAAAATTGGATTCACTACCTACTAGCATTCCTTCTGTCTCTAAGACTCTAATCCTTATGGCGTGAAAACCTCATTCAGTTGAAACTTGGTTAGGATCATAGTGGGCTCACGTTGTTGTGTTCCTTTGAGCTAATAAAAAGACTTTATAAGCAAGTAATACAGCTTAGGAGAAAATCGAGGTCAAACACTACAGACATATCATACACTTTTTGTGATAATTAAAATAATTTTTAGAGTTAGTTTCCAAAGAATGTTTTTCTACTTAGAAGCCCTTGATTAGCATATTTTTGGTTACTAAGTGTACCTGACTTTTCACTGACTCCATTGGCCTTTTCTCCAATTAGCCTAAATTGATAGTTTTACCCTACATAGGCATTTTAACTATAGACACAGAAAGAAGATTTTAATGAGCCTCCTCTGATTAAAAAACACAAGTGAGTCACTGAGGATGGAGACTTTGACTTCCTGGTCAAGTGCTGTGAATCTGATTCTCTTAAAAGCTGGGTATCTGACCACTTCACTTGCTTGGTTAATGATTCTCAAAAAACTCCTTTCAGCTACAAAGAACTTGGACAGTGGAAGGAAGTGATGGAAATATTGGAATAAAATTACATATTCGCTCAGAATTTGTGGTAGCAATGGAATAAGTGAGCTCCTTTACCTGTGGACTGCCTCCTGTGTCAGTAGCAAACACGGATTCTAGAGAAAAAGAGAGAAAGAGAGAGAGAGAGAGGGAGACAGAGAGATCCCGTGCAGTTTGATTTTGATTGCAGAATCATTATGATGTACCTGGAGAGAAAACTGATAATATCCTCAACTTTATTATATATTGTCCAGAAAAATGAGCATCCTACAAACCCTATGGTTCTTTGCCTAGGTCATATCCTATCCTTGGAACTATGCTTAGGGCGTGGCATTTCATTTTAAGAGGGATCTGGACAAGCTGGAAGCAGGTTGAGAGGAGGGTAAACAACCTGGAAACTATGCTTTATGACAAATAACAGAAGGCAAAGGGAATCATTTCTGGTTTGGGTAGAATTTCAGGCAAACGTGATCAATACTTTCAAATATTTAGAAGGAGGTGAAGACGGTGATGCCTTTTCATTAGGTATAGCAGCTACAGCTTGTACTTGGTATTCCTACTTTTTTTTTTTTTTTTTTTTTTTTTTTTACAGGCAGAGTGGACAGTGAGAGAGAGAGACAGAGAGAAAGGTCTTCCTTTGCCGTTGGTTCACCCTCCAATGGCCGCCGCGGTCGGCGCGCTGCGGCCGGCGCACCGCGCTCATCCGATGGCAGGAGCCAGGAGCCAGGTGCTTTTCCTGGTCTCCCCATGGGGTGCAGGGCCCAAGCACCTGGGCCATCCTCCACTGCACTCCTGGGCCACAGCAGAGGGCTGGCCTGGAAGAGGGGCAACCGGGACAGAATCCGGTGCCCCGACCGGGACTAGAACCCGGTGTGCCGGCGCCGCAAGGCGGAGGATTAGCCTGTTGAGCCACGGCGCCGGCCTCTTTTTTTTTTTTTTTTGTATTCCCTGCATCCCAGCCACAAGTCTGAGTGAGTCTCAGACTTTGAATTCTGTTGCTGGGGATAATTTTGGAGAAGCTCAATGACCAAGACCCTTCCTGAATTTACAAAAGCTTGGAAGAAAGTGAATGAATGGTTCGAAGTGGTTGGGTAGAGAGAGGAGTAATACTTTTAAGATTTGGGAGAAAAAGATACTTTGGGAGGATGGGAATGTTAGTAGGGTATTGTGCCCCAAGATTAGAAGCAACCTGGTTGCCACTCAGTAGGGGTGTCCCTAGGGGGTAGTAGAATCTCAAGGATATCCAGGTGGTGTGTCAGTGGCCTGCACTCCCACAACAGCCCCAATTGGGATGTGGAAACTCAGGGACCAGGAGCATTTAAGTGTAACAACCTTGGATGGGTGGAAATAGGATTCAGAGACAGTCCCTGAATATTTGGCTTTGCATAAGCTGATTGTCTTGGGGTTACAGGGTAGTGGCTAGGGAACTACTGAAGACTGAATACTGCCATCAATATTTCAGTAGGAGAATCAGATGTGAACCAAGTTGACCTAAAGAAATTACCATTTCTTGAATATATGCATTAATGGATTAGATGACTATACATTTGTATAGCTCAAGGACAGAGCAAGAATCAATGAATTGAAGGCTTTAGAAGGAGGATTTTAGTCAATGCAAGAAAGAAGTTTCTAGCCATTAACACTACCCAGCAATAAAATACACTGCTTTGGAAAGCCACAAAATCCCGTTACCAGGAAGAAACTTGACAGCCATCTTTCAGGGTGTCTTAGGGGGAAAAATCTCATGGTGGATGATACAAGTCACATTGAATGATCTCTTGCATCCCTTCCAAATCTGGGGCCCTGTGATTCTGTGAATCACTGGAATCCCTGACTCAACAGGTGGAAGTAGGAATGAGATTCTAAGCAGTTTGTAAATATTTACACAGGTGCCCTTTGAAAGCAACCATGGGGATCTCTGTATCATAACTTTGCACTGAATAACAGTGGAAGCAGCTCAGGAGATGGGTGACAACTTTTCAAAGAGGGAAAGACAGCTGTGTCAGCTTTGATCTCAAAGTTGGACTATCCCTCCCCTTCCCTCCACCCTCCCCCTCCCTTCCTTCTCCCCCCCCCTCGATGTTTAAGGAAGGTGTCTTCTTTTTATGATAACTATAAGACAGCACTGAGCATCAAGAGGAGGAAATTGGAAGTACAGACTGGAAGTGCAACTGGGGGATTATTGGCAAAGGAAATGGAAGACAGGGATTGAGAAGACAGAGAGGAAACACTGGCAAGATCACTTCTGAGCCAGGCAGAGTTTTTACGACAGGATGTGTGAGTGCTCCAAGTGTTGCACTTGGTTTGGTTTGCCTCCTCACACTGCTCTGCTGTATGTCAGATGAAATTGTCAGTATTTGCAAAAACCAATTAAAGCAGCATTAGCACACACACACATGCACGCTGAGTTGCCCAAGCAGCCTTTCATGCCCAGTTCCTTTGGCTGTTATTCAAGCCCAGCTTCGGTTTTAGAAAAGAGTTATTTGAGTAAGCTTCCAGAAATGTTTTCTTTAATTTGAATTATTTTTTTCTTTTATTGCAAGCTTCAAGAACTCCCTTTGGTTTAACTATCAAAGTGTGGAAAGTAACTTTTCATTCCTACTTTTGACATACTTATAAAAATTATTTTTGTCACTTGTAAGTGAATTACTAGCAAGTACTGTGTAGCACCACAGATATTAAACACAAGCGAGGGAAGAAAAAATTACTTTGATTCATTACTCTTTAGGTTTATAATGTGTCAACTAAATTACAACTGTTTGTGTTAAATAATTCAGGTATACCAGAAAGTAAAGGTGATCAAAATTATTTTTACCAATTGTGCGAAAATGAGTTTTCTTCTCAATGTATAAGAATTTCTGATTTTAATTATGCCTTGTTCCACAATCTGAATGTGCTTTTGCATCAAGCAAATATCTTGGATAATCTGTTTTGGACCAATGCAGAGTTTCTTCATTGGACTAACTCTCATAATAACAATGAAAAGTCTGCATTAACTATCAATACAACAGTTTGAGAGCATCAGCGATCACAAATAAGCCGACAGAAAGCAGGACACAATAAAGAAACATAAGGAGTGAACTTAGCTTAGCCACATTACCTGGTGTTTTGGCTGAGGGCAATTCCCTGTTCACCCAGGGCATGTGAGTTATAGTGAAAAAAAAAGGGGTGGGGTGGGGGTGATTTTACTGAGATGAAGAGAAGAATTTGGAGTTTGAGGATGCCAAGAAGGCTGGAAATGGAAGAGAAAATCCTAGAAGGGACAATACCACAAAATGGGATCTCCTAAGTGTGAAGAGTGTGCCTCACTTTGACTGACTCCAAAGCTATCCGTGTGTAAGGTGAGACCCAAGGACTCCAGTGGGAAGAGGCTGGAAAGCTGAGCAGCGAGCAGAGTTCAAGTTCCATTGACTTTGAAGTGAAACTGGACATGGCCCCCTAAAATTTATACAAAAATGTGGCCCCTTAAGGTTCCCCAGAAGTGCTATCTGGGGTGCCACATGTGCTACTGGGATTTGGGGTGCCTTACGATTTCACCATATGCTTATTAATAAATCCCCAATATTAATAAGCCCGAGAGGGCTCTTTCCTAATATTTAGAGAAGAATTCTAAATACCGGCACAGATAAACGAGGCAGCATGGTACATTTTAGGCTTTTATTTAGTGCGAGAGGTATCTAGGAAAGTGAGGGCTTTAGTTCAGGTAGGAGAGAGGGGACAGTCTGGGAACTGGGGTAGTGTCCATACCACTCAGAGAGCAGGCCAAAGCCACGTGCAGCCAGCACCTGGAACTGCTGTCCACTGCTTATCACCGGCAGCAAAGCAGAGGCAGAGTGTTTTGGGACACTCCTTGCCTTTTTATATATTTTCCTCAGGGGAGTGGCTTGTGGGCAGGTGGGCGCTCAGGTATGGTCAGGTAGAGCCTGAGGTCACATGTGGGCATGGTGAAGGTATCAGGTAGGGTGTGAGGTCACACAGGGGCGTGGCAAAGGTATCAGGTAGGGCTGAAGTCACACAGGGGCGTGGTGAAGGAGTCTTCCAGCTCACAAACCTAATCAATTTTAGCCTGTATGCCTGCCTACTTCAGAAGGGCTTGGTAAACACTGCGACTCTCCTGGAAGGGGCACCCGTTGGGTTAGTGATCACATTTCAGGGACAAGGGTGTTCTGTGTTCTGTTAGGTGCAGTCATGAGAGGAGACATAGAGTTTATTATACCCACAGGTGCTGGAGATGGGAGGAGTGCCACACTACGAAGGGCAATAATCATGAGTATGCAGTGGTGTCCTGTGGTACTTGATATACAGACTTGATTGGCCCAATTCTTCCCTCCCAGGGTGTTTACCACATTCCCTTAGCTGTTGAATGTCTGACTTCCCTCATACCATGCTGGACATGTGTCTTCCTTGTGTGAGTCTCAGGGGAGGGTAGACTGGCCTCCTTCTTGGGAGTCAGAACTCCACAAACTTTATCCCCTGGCTTCTCTTGTTGCTGGGGCACAACCTGGGCTTGGGCAATGAGATACTTGGGGTTCAGAATCTGAGATGGGAGTTGGCAATTTGAAATACAAGACTGAGCATGTGTGGACTGGGAGTGCCCTAGTCTGTGCTGTGTTCAGAGGTGTGAACATCACCCCATGATGTGAACAAGCCACTCAATGAGGATTAGGTACCCAGCCTCCCAGCCTGATGAAGTCCATACATTTCTCATTGGCTTTTATCAGCTACCGTTGGTTCTAGTGCCTGGGACTAAGAACCAGCTGATACACATTCAGAAGATTGGAACTTTGCACTCCAGAGAGTGCAAAAAGCTACTCCACCTCCCACCTCTTGTTGAAGAAGCAATGGTTAAGGTAATGAGTGTTTTCAATCACTCGCTTAGTTTCAGGTAACAAAGTTCTTAGAGTCTTGACCTTGTCCTGGATTCTAGAAGCTAGTAGGGAAGTCAATTTTCCATCTTCAACATACGCCCTTGTCTTCCACCTGGAGGCTGAACAGGACAAAGGGAGTTTTTGTGGGTTCTACTGTTTACTTAGTATTTAAGCCACAGTTGGTAATGAGAGATGGATCAGACATTATTACAATGTGTTTGAGTTGCATAAACTCATCTGACCTGGCTTTCAGTCTGCATGGCCCTCCACTGTAAGTCAATAGAATGTTGTAGTGTGTGTTTCTGGCATTAACTTTCCTCTGGCATGAAAACAAGTCTTCGCTTGGCCGAACTGTAGTCAGTCTCCTGAGTCTTATCTCAGACCCATCTGTCCAGTTTGCAAATAGCCCTGCAAAGTCAGGTTAGCCAGAATCCGCTACCCTCCATGCCCCCAGCCTGGATATGCGAGCATCCTTGATATCAGTTTCCTCATCCTCGTCATCTCCCGGGTTATACCTAATCAGGCTGGCCTGTCTTCATAAAGAATCTTGTTAGGTTGGTTTAACCAGAATCCCCCTCACCACTAATGGTTCTTAGTAATTTTCCATTCATTGACACTTACCTTGTTCCTTGGCTGTAGATTCCTTCCTGTCAATGCTGTATTCAGAGATGAGACAATCTCTCTTCTCCACTGGGAGACCATATGGCAGTGGCCTCTATACCTACAAGAGGATTCTGAGTGAAAACTTCCTTACCATGCTTTCTTTCTTTTTCAATATTATTTATTTATTTATTTATTTGAGAGGTAGAGTTACACACAGTGAGAGGGAGAGACAGAGAGAAAGGTCTTCCATCCGCTGGTTCACTCCCCAGTGGCTGCAACGGCTGGAGCTGTGCCGATCTGAAGCCAGGAGCCAGGTGCTTCTTCCTGGTCTCCCATGCGGGTGCAGGGGCCCAAGCACTTGGGCCATCTTCCACTGCTTTCCCAATCCACTGCAGAGAGCTGGATTGGAAGAGGGGCAGCTGGGACTAGAACCGGTGCCCATATGGGATGCCAGCACCACAGGTGGAGGATTAACCTACTGCACCACAGTGCCGGCCCCAACTGTGCTTTCGAAGTACCATTGATTTGTATTTTCTTTAATAAGCTTCATAGTCTTCTTTATTTTATCTGTGTAAGTATTTCATATACCCCTTATTTTACTGTAGAATGTATTTTCTGCAACTTGCCTCATATCCCTTTGGAGTGGTACAGGTTAGAAGTATACACATAAGAATATTAAGTAATGCTGATTGCATTTCTTTTTTTTAATAGATTTATTTACTTTTTACTTACTTTGAAAGGCAGAATCACAGAGAGGCAGAGGCAGAGAGAGAGGTCTTCCATCTGCTAGTTCACTCCCCAATTGGCTGCAATGGTCAGAGCTGGGCCTATCTGAAGCCAGGAGCCAGGAGCTTCTTCTAGTCTCCCACATGGGTGCAGGGGCCCAAGCACTTGGGCCACCTTCTGTTGTTTTCGCAGGCCATAGCAGAGAGCTGGATCAGGGTTAGAGCAGTCAGGACTTGAACCGGTGCCCGTGTGGGATGCCGGCACTGCAGGAGGCAGCCTTATCCACTATGCCACAGTGGTGGCCACAATGCTGATTGTATTTCCTGTGTGTGACTGGAGTCAGAACTTTTGGGCTCAAACTCTGAATCTGGCACTTACTAAATGAAGGACCCTAAGCAAGTTACTCTCTGTTTCTCACTTCCCTTGTTTGTGAAATGGGGACAGTAACAGGATTGATGTGAGGCTTAAAAGAGATAAACAGTGTTGACATCAACTATAGGATTGATCTGAACATTGAGAAATGGGGCTGCCATTGTGGTGTAGTGGGTAAAGCTGCCGCCTGCAGTGCCAGCATCCCATATGGGCGCCAGTTCAAGTCCCAGCTGCTTCACTTTCCACCTAGCTCTCTGCTATGACCTGCCTGGGACAGCAGAAGAAGATGGTCCAAGACCTTGGGCCCCTGCACCTGCATGGGAGACCTGGAAGAAGCTCCTGGCTCCTGCCTTCAGATCCATGCAGCTCCAACTGTTGCAGCCAACTTGGGAGTGAACCAGCAAATGGAAGACTTCTCTCGCTCTTGCTCTTGCTCTCCCTCTGCTTCTGCCTCTCTGTAACTCTCTTTCAAATAAATAAATAAATCTTAAAAAAAAAAAAAAAGAAAGAAAAGAAGGTAATGTCGATATACAGTGCCTGCTAGGATAAGGGGTTTTATTTATCTATTAAATAGGAATAAAGGGCAGCGCCACAGCTCACCTGGCTAATCCTTCACCTGCAGCGATGGCACCCTGAGTTCTAGTCCCGGTCTGGGCGCCGGATTCTGTCCCTGTTGCTCCTCTTCCAGGCCAGCTCTCTGCTGTGGCCCGGGAGTGCAGTGGAGGATGGCCCGAGTGCTTGGGCCCTGCACCCCATGGGAGACCAAGAGGAAGCACCTGGCTCCTGGCTGCGCATTGGCGCAGCGTGCTGGCCGTAGCGGCCATTTGGGGAGTAAACCAACAGAAGGGAGACTTTTCTCTCTGTCTCTCTCTCTCACTGTCTAACTCTGCCTGTCAAAAAAAAAAAAGTAGGAATAAAACTTATAGGGCTTTATGGACATTAGATTACATAATCTCAGAAAAGCTGCTGGTGTAAACCAAGGGGCTCATCATATTATATCATCTCCCTTCCTTGCTACCATCACAGACATATGGTGGGTCAATCTCGGCTTCAGAGTCCCAACGACAAACCTTACACCTACAGATAACACACGACATTGGGACGTGCAAAGCTCCTGTCGTGTGGGCAGTGTTCAGTGATTCCTGGGCTCAGAACCAGAGGGCTACCTTTGAGCAAAAGTGAGAGACAGGAGAGAAGCATCAGGGAGCAGTGTCTGTGCACGAAGGAACAGCAGGATCCCAGGCAGCCAAGGGTGCAAGCGCAGGTTCATTTCTTGTGGCAATAAAGACCGCAGGAAGTTGGGAACAAGAGTTGCTCAGTGTGAGGCCGGCAAATGCCAGTTCTGGAGAATCTGTTTCCTAACAGGGGAAGCAGCCAGCGTCCAGACCCCTGGGGGTCAGGCTGGATTAAGGGGATCGTAGGATCCCAGCTGAGCAGGCTGGGGATCAGGCCGGATGCCAGTCCTGGGCAGATCATGCACTGGGCAAGAAAAACAGAGCAGAGGCCAGAGGAGCAGGGCGGGGGAATGGGGCTCCCTTTTTTTCTCCCTCCTCTTTTTGCCCCCTCCCTCCCATCCTTTCCTGTTTCCTTCCAGGTGCTCAGGCCAAAACCACAAAGCATCCTTGACTGTTCTTTTCCCCTGACACTCAGGTCTCTTCTCAGCAAAACCTTCCACTGTATCTAGAGTTCCACTTGCTGCCACCATCCCGCTCCAGACACCTAAACAAATACCTTCTAATGCATTCTGATGGAATCCTTGTGAGGCTGCTTGAGAGAATGCTAGGTCTGGTCAAGTGTGCTCCTGGCCCTGTTCGTTTTAATGGTCTTTGGTGACTTAATTTCTCTCTCTTTCTCCTGTGTTATTTCTTATGTGGAACTGTAAAGGGATGTAATAACATTTTCTGGGTTAAATTATTCATTCTTATTTCTCTGGTGATGCTGGCAGGACAGGTGGTTGATAAGAGTAAAATAAAAGGTAGTAGGCATTTGATGGTTAAAACACCACTGGCATGCTGGCCTCACGTGCAGGGATGCCTGGGCTCAAGCTCCTGCTCTGTTCCCAATTCCAGCTTCTTGCTAATGTGCGCCCTGGGAGACAGCAGGTGATGGCTCAACTACTTGGATCCCTGCCACCCACCCAGCTTGGGGGACATGGATTGAAATCCTGGCTCCTGGCTGCAGCATGGCCCAACTCTAGCTGTTCCTAGCATTTGGGGAATGAACCAGCAGGTGTGAGATTTTCTGTTTCTCTTTATTTCTGTCTTTCAAATAAATACAAAGTAAATAAATAATTTAAAACAATAAAGGCCTTCCCAAATAAAGTCACTCAAAAGAACCATCTGCTCCCAAAGAAAATGCAGGTTTACGCATACAAAAATTTCCAGAAGAAACTCAATATGACACCAATGTCCAGAGATAGCTATTTAAGATTCTTATCTCTAAAATTTGTTTACCTGAAATACCATTTGTTTTTCAACTATTAAGAAGTATCTCCCAAGGTCATTGATTTTTAAGTTACTGTCTTGCAATTCTCCTTCTGTTTTTATAATGCGATTTTCAAAGAGCTCAGCAGTCACTGGAGACAGTGAGCTGAGAGTGGACAGGTACCACTGGGAGGCTGGCAGCTCCAGGGGCCAGCTTTGGGGCCGACTTCCTGCTGGCAATTCTTGCTTTGATTTGACCTTGCTGATCAGCTTCTCTGGCTTGCCCGGCCACGGGCGCAGCTTTCTTGAGCTCTGCCCCTGACTGAAGACTGAGCACCAGCTATCAGCTTGAAGGATTAGAGGTAGAACCTGAGTTCGCAGAGATTTCCAATTGAAGGGCTCTGAAGGCAGCTGTGTCACTAATTAAATGAGCAGCTCCTGGCTGCTTTCCACCAGGTGCTACTATCTTTCCTTGGCCTTTGAGGGTTTCTAACATCACCTGCAATCTCATCGAAACTTTAATTTTCCTTTTGTCACTTTCACTCCTTTTCAAACCTGTGGGTGTCTTTCTCATCTGTGTTTTGAGCCTATGCAAGGAATGTATCTGTCTATAATGACTTTATGTGACCTGGAAAATGGTGTGTCCTTACCCCATTGAGTGTTTTCTCTTTCCCGTTAACTGTTTTCTTCTTCTCACCCATAGATCTTCCCCAGGGGAGTGGGAGTTTGGTGGGTGGGACCCATAGATATTAATGTACAGGGTGTGTGACCTCTGCTCCTGGAGGAATGTGACGTCACAGCGGCCTCTGCCCAGAGCTTCCGAAGTCTCTTCCCAGGGTGTCTTTGCTAAAGATGACCATGGGGCCTGCATAAAGCCGCTGCCTGCAGTGCTGACATCCCCTATGGGTGCTGGTTTGAGTCCCAGCTGTTCTACTTTTTATCTAGCTCCCTGCTAATGGGCCTGTGAAAGCAGAAGACAGTCCTAGTGCTTGGGCCCCCGTGCCCAGGTGGGAGACCTGCAAGAAGCTCCTGGCTCCTGGCTTTGGCCTGGCTCGGCCCTGCTGATTGTAGCCAGTTGGGAAGTGAACTAGTGGATGGACAATGCCTCTCTCTCTCTCTCCCTCTCTCTTTCTCTCTCTCTCTGCCTCTGCTTCTGCCTTGCTGTAATTCTTTCAAATAAATAGATCTTTTCTAAAAACTGTATTTTATTTTATTTGAAAGAGTTACAGAGAGAGGTAGAGACAGAGAAAAAGAGAGAGGTCTTCCATTCACTGGTTCACTCCCCAAATGCCTGCAATGGCCAGTGCTGAGTCAATCTGAAACCAGGAGCCAGGAGCTTCTTCCATATCTCCCACATGGGTGCAGAGGCCCAAGAATTTGAGCCATCCTCTGCTGGTTTCCCAAGTGCATTAGCAGGGAGAGAGAATGGAAGTGGAACAGCCAGAACTTGAACCAGCACCCATATTGGATGCCGGCACTGCAGGCCAGGGCTTTAACCTACTGCGCTACAGCACCAGCCTCAATAAATAAATCTTAAATAAATAAATAAAGTAGCATGGGATGCTCTGAGTCCATTCTGTCCTTCTGACCTCTGCATGCCTACAGAGATCTGTTGGCGTGCCTGTGAGTCTGCTCATATCCTGATAGCCCTGGGCAGCCCAGTCCTCTGGTGGCTGCTTATCCAAGACAGTGGGAATGGGGAAGCTCCGTCTGATAATACCTGGACAGCTACCAGAAGTCTCTTGGCAGGCTCAGCCTGGTTCAGAGTTCTTTATTCATTCATGCATAGTCATTAGGGGGATGAATGTAAGGAGTCTGACAGACTGGGTCTGAATTCCAGCTCTGCCTCTGATGAGGTGTAGGACATTGGGCCAGTTATGCAAGTGCTCTGTGTCTCAACTTTCTAATTTGTAGGATGGCATTAATAATAGGACCTACATGTGGGCTTGTTATGGGGATTAAATTATGAAAAACTTACAAAGCAACTGAAACAGTGCCTGACACATAGAATTTGTTGTATAAAGGCAGTTGAATACATTTGTTAATTCCATCAGAATGGATTATGCTTGGATTTCAGGGCAATGAGCTAGATGTTGATGCTGTAACCAATATGTTAAACATTATTGTGGATCTATCTGTGAGGCTGTTTTGGGATGAGATGAATATTTAAACTGGTAGACTCGGAGGAAAGCTGATGGCCTTCCACAATGTGGTGTCCCTCATGCAATCAGGGGAAGGCCGGTCCCCCCTAGCAAAAAGGAATTCAGTCAGCAGATGGCCCTGGGCTTGAATGGCAATTTTGAGATTTTCCAGCCTCCATAGTCAGCCTCCATAATCACACAAGCCAATTCCCTGAAGCAAGTCTCACTCTGTATGTTCATTCCTATGCATCCACTTGAGTCTGTTTGAAGAACTCTGACTATGTACTGACCACCATACCAGGAAGTGGTATGCTGCTGGTACAAATAGCAGATTTGGAAGTGACTTTGGAACTGGAGAACAGCTACAGGCTGGAAAGGTTTTGAAGTGTATGTTTGTGCAGCCTCTACCCATTTTACAGTTCCAAAAACCATGACAGTTTGGAGTAGGACAGATGTTTAACAAAGGGGTGCGAGAAGTCTGTTAACATATGCTCCCTAGGTTGTGGGCAGCACTGGAGCATCCCATATGGGTGCCAGTTCAAGTCCCTGCTGTTCCACTTCTAATCCAGCTCCCCGATACGTGCACTTGGGAAAGAGTGGAGGATGGCCCAAGTGCTCAGGCCCCTGTACCCACATGAGAGACCTGGAAAAAGTTCCTGGTTCCTGGCTTTGGATTGGCTCAGCTCTGGCCATTGTAGCCATTTGAGGGGTGAACCAGCAGATGGAAGATCTCTCTCTTTCCCTGCCTCTCTCTCATTCTCTTTAACTCTGCCTTTCAAATAATAAATAAATAAATCTTAAAAAAAATATGCCTAGAAGGTGGAAGCCTTTCAGCAATGATGTAGAATTCTACTGAGTAAAACCGGTGGACAGCCATATGCCAATGAGAGTTGAGAAGTGATTAACTCAGGGTTAAAAACTAATCCATCCTAGCAAAGATTTATTCTTAGTGCTCATTGCTCAAGTGAAACAGTAAGTCTAGGGTCAGATCTGAGAATTTACAGTTACAATAAGTTCACCAGGTGACATCAATGCCACCAGACCAGTGACTATGGGCCATAATTAACAACTGCTGGTCTCATCCAAACCTACACCAAATATCTTTTAGTAGTCTAGAAATGCTGAAAGTTGGAGACTTCCAGAAACAGCAGGTTAATTTCTTACATCGGGAGACAGGTGAAGTAAAAATACATAGAGGGGCTGGCTCTGTGGTGCACTAGGTTAATTCTCTGCCTGCAGCACTGGCATCCCACATGGGCGCCGGTTCTAGTCCCAGTTGCTCCTCTTCCAGTCCAGCTCTCTGCTGTGGCCTGGGAAAGCAGTGGAGGATGGCCCAAGTGCTTGAGCCCCTGTACCCACATGGGAGACCAGGAGAAGGCACCTGGCTCCTGACTTCGGACTGGCACAGCTCCGGCCATTGTGGCCAGTTGGGGAGTGAACCAATGGAAGGAAGACCTTTCTCTCTGTCTCTCTCTCATTGTCTGTGACTCTGCCTGTCAAATAAATAAATAAAAATCTTAAAAAATAATATGTAGAAATGCTTTTTGGTTCATTGAGAAGGTAATAATAGCAATAGTGACGACAACATCATCATCAGCGCCATCCTCTTCCTGCCGTGTGGTTGTCACACTAGTCATGAGCAAATGGAGCCGTGCATGCAAAACTCTCTGCTTAGAAATCCTGAAGCACTCAGTCATGCTAGTTATCATTTTTAAGTCAAATAGTTGTGTACAAATGGGCAGCGTTGATGTTCTCAGGCATTTAAAAGTGAAGACCAGGGCTGGTGCTGCGGTGTAGTGGGTAAAGCCATCACCTGCAGTGACGGCATCCCATGTGGGCGCTGGTTCCAGCCCTGGCTGCTCTGCTTCTGATCCAGCTCTCTGCTGTGGCCTGGGAGGGAAGTGGAGGATGGCCCAAGTGCTTGGGCCCCTGCACCTTCATGGGAAACCCAGAAGGGGTTCCTGGCTCCTGGCTTCTGACTGGCGCAGCTCCGGTTGTTGCAGCCATTTGGGGAATGAATCAGTGGATGGAGGACCTCTCTCTGCCTCTCCCTCTCTGTAATTCTGCCTTTCCAATAAATAGGTGACTCGTTGGAGAAAAAGAAAAAGGTAAAGACCATGAATAATTTGTATCACATCCATCCTATTGAAATAGAATCCATGTTTAAGTGACACTGGATAGCCACTTAGCAAGCGGTGGGATGCAAGCCAACCACTCAAAAGAGAAATTTAATCTGGAATGGAGTCTTCTGGGATCAGCTACACCCTTGTTACTAACACTGTGATTTCTTTTAGAACCGATTGAACAAAGGCAACATGGGGCTGACGTCACTGAAAGTCTTGGTGAATATTCTAAATCCCTGCCATTTTTAGGGGAAGCGGAGCAAAGAGACAGAGACACTGGAGACGCAAGATAGATCCAGGTGTTGACAGGAGACATATGATGCTTTGTAAAGGTTCAGCTTATTCTGCAGCACTGTCTAGTGGTTCAATATCTCTGTTTCCTGAAACTTGCCAGGATATTTGTTGCTTGCCATGGGCAGGAGGATGACATTTTCCATGGCTGCAGAATGAATGTCGCCCAGTGATTAGCATGTTGACTTTGGATTACATGTGGCAATTCGACACCAATGTACAAAATGAGGAAGAAGCAGCATTGACCAAGAAGAATAAGATGGGATAACAATGTCCCAAACAGGAGGTGATCATAAGACCTGTTCACTCATCATTGCTAAAAAAGATGTGGCACTGTGCACCAGCACCTGGTGTTTTCTTGGTAACTGCACAATTGACTGATTAGAGAAAAGGAAGAAATAAACTATTAAGGTGGTTGGGGCTTATTTCATAATTGATCCCAACCTATTTATTTTCTGGACAAGGAACTATGGAGATGAGTTCGGCAAGTTAAATGTTTAAAGCTAGCACTGTGTAAATATTTTGTATACTTAAATTTCCTGCACAAAATCATGCCTGCCTGACTTTGCAAAGAGGAAATCTAGTCTCTTTAAAGGAGGCAACTTCTCCCGCATAGACTTCCCACCTGTGCTGTTATTCTCCAGAGAAAGGAATGCTCTGTCTGTCCCAGCCAGCGTTGGAGGCCACAGACAATCTGATAAATAACGCCAGTGTTCAATTTATTTCATGGTTGAAGAAAAGTTATTATGATTTTTACTAGTTAAGAAAGTTATTTATTTGTTTATTTGAAATGCAGAGTTATAGAGAGAACAAGATCTTCCACCCACTGGTTCACTCCCCAAATGGCTGCAACAGCCAAGGTTGGGCCAGGCTGAAGCCAGGATCTGGGAACTCTATCTGGGTCTCCCATATGGGTAGCAGGGGCTCAAGTACATGGGTCATTTTCTGCTGCTTTCCTAGGCACATGAGCAGAGAGCTGGATCATAAGTGGAGCAGACAGGACATGAACTGGCACCCATATGGGATGCTGGTGTTGCAGGTGGCACAGGGCTGGCCTCTATTGTTTTGAAATCTTGAAATCTCTAGTTGTATTGGTACATTTTCATAAATGTACCTGAATTTTGTAGGGTGTTAAGCCCAACAGAAGGAAGTGTTCCTTAAGGACACTGAGTTACTGTGATCATTTCATTGTTGGTAAATTCCTTTTTAATTTTTTAAAAAACAATTTTTAATTTTAATTTTACATTACTTTTTAACAGAGTCAATGTGCTTTGTAGATATAATTCTGAGAACATAATGAGGGGCCGGTGCTGTGGCATAGCAGGTAAAGCCACCACTTGCAGCCACCGTATGGGTGCCAGTTCAAGTCCCGGCTGCCCCTCTTCTGATCCAGCTCTCTGCTATGGCCTGGGAGAGCAGTGGAGGATGGCCCAAGTCCTTGGGCCCCTGCACTTGCGTGGGAGACCAGGAAGAAGCTCCTGGCTCCTGGTTTCGGATTGGCCCAGCTCCAGTCAATGAGGCTTTGTGGGTGGTGAAGCAGCAGATGGAAGATTTCTGTCTGTAACTCTGCCTCTCAAATAAATAAATAAATCTTAAAAAAAAAATGATATTCCCTTCCTCCCTCTCTTCCTCCCTCTCTCTCCATTTTACCCTTCTTCCTTCTCCTTCCTCTTCCTCCTCCTCTTCTTGTTTTTTTTTTTTTTTTTGACAGGCAGAGTTAGACAGAGAGACAGAGACAGAGGAAGGTCTTCCTTCCATTGGTTCACCCCCCAAGTGGCCACTACAGCTGGCGCATTGCAGCCAGCGTGCTCACTGCAGCCAGGTGTCTCTCCTGGTCTCCCATGGGGTGCAGGGCCCAAGCACCTAGGCCATCCTCCACTGCACTCCCGGGCCACAGCAGAGAGCTGGATTGGAAGGGGAGCAACCAGGACAGAAACGGCGCCCCAACCGAGACTAGAACCCAGGGTGCTGGTGCTGCAGGCAGAGGATTAGCCAAGTGAGGCTTGGTGCTGGCCTGTTCTTGTTTGTTTTTAAAATTTTAGCTCCCACATAAAAGGGGGAACATGTGGTATTTGTCTTTCTGGGTCTGGCTTACCTCACTCACTTTGCTGGCAAATTCTCATAAATTCTTATTCATAGTTTTTGCAAAGTTAAAAAACAAAAACCACACACAGAATAGTGAAAGGAGAAAGGCCCTTGACCAAGCAAATAATTATTAATATGTACATAATAGAAGTACTTTAGTATGTATCCCTATGATGAAAACCATAGCAAACTCTGATTAGCAGAATGGTAACTAATCAACAACAAAAGAGAAATGACTAGATTTATCAAGGATATGGAGAGTAAGATATAAACAAAGGTTTCAAAATTATTGTTATTGGGTCTAAATTACATTATGAGTGATTTTTTTTGTTTTCATGTTAATTCTTTTCTGTATGAAACACATATATTTCACATTCAGAAGAAACAGTATTAAATTTATCTATTAGACCATGAATCCTTCAGATGCAGTTTCTTTTACACCTAATTATATCTCTGGTGCTCAGCAGAGGTCCTGGAATACAGTGGGTGCGCCCAAGCCTTTGCTAAATGCACACAATATGGTTAATTTATTTTTTCATAAATCTATTAATTAAAGAACAAATCATCCTTCCACTATATTCTGTTCAACTATGAAATCCATTTTAGATTTTTTGGAAAGAGTGAATTCAAATTCTAAAAAAAGCTTCTGGACAATTAAAATACTCTGGTTTTGAAGTTTAAAAACCTGAGGCAAGATAATTGAGAATAGAAAAATTAAAATGAAGTGAAATCACCCATGACAATTTGCAGTTCAACATCTGTGACTGAAAAGCCATGGAAGTCAAAGAATAAAAACAAAAAGGATTCAATGGACTGCACACTATTTGATGATGATAGTGCTGTAAGATTTCCCCCCCTGTGTATTTCAAGTAAAAAATAAAATCAGTATAAATAAGGAGGTTAGAGAGTGGATATGTGCTTAGGTGTTCGCACAAAGCATGGTTCATTTCTATGAGACCTCAACTCATTTTCACCATCTCCGCCAATGGACAGGTGGTGAGGGGGCCTGAGCAGATTGCATCACCAGCAGGTTGGTATTTGGCAGGGCAGCCATAGAGCTCACAATGAGATTGGAGTTCCAAGCTCTGGCCATACCCTTGGAATCTCGCCTATGTGTGGGGTTTGCCCTGTGAGTGAAGCTCCAGGTTCACTTATACTGATGGCCAATGAGCTAATGAGCCAACCAAAGGATCACTAAAAGAGAAATCAGCCCGGGTTCTTTTTATTAATATATTTTTAAAAGCCATTGAATTTTTAACTTAATTTAAAAATGTTTTATAGGTTTAATAATAATTGTTTCTTCTCCACTGTTCTCAGAAGAAAAGCAACAGGGCATGGTTCCATAATGTGATTTGGGCACTGTGAGATTTAGAAATTTTTAGCATTTTACTAAACATTTATCCATATCCACTTCATGTATAGATATTCTATACATATACATACAATTTTTCTTGAAAGCAGGTATACTAATATCACATAGTGTGGGATTCATAACAAGGAGCATAAAGTGAGGAAATGGGGCCAGCGCTGTGGCGCAATGGGTTAACACCTGGCCTGAAGTTCCAGCATCCCATATGGGTGCTGGTTCGAGACCCGGCTGCTCTACTTCTGATCCAGCTCTCTGTTATGACCTGGGAAAGCAGTAGAAGATGGTCCAAGTCCTTGGGCCCCTGCACCTGTGTGGGAGACCTAGAAGAAGCTCCTGGATCCTGGCTTCAGATGGGCGCAGCTCCAGCTGTTGTGGCCAACTGGGGAGTGAACCAGTGCATGGAGACCTCTCTCTCTCTCTGCCTCTCCTCTCTCTGTGTAACTCTTTCAAATAAATAAATAAATCTTTAAAAAAAATAAAATGAGGAAAGAAGAGTATATTAATATATAGAAGGTACAATTTGGTGAAAATGATATTTATGATTACTTGTATATGAAAAATATGACATCCACTTGCTTTTTTAAAAAAAAATTTTTATTTACTTATTTGAAAGTCAGAGCTACACAGAGAGAAGGAGAGTCAAAGACAGAGAGAGAGAGAGTTCTTCCATTAGCTGGTTCACTCCACAGGTGGCCATAGGCCCAGAGCTGTGTCCATCTGAAGCCAGGAGCCAGGAGCTTCTTGCGGGTCTCCCACGTGGGTACAGGGGCCTAAGGACTTGGGCCATCTTCCACTACTTTCCCAGGCCAGAGCAGAGAGTTGGATTGGAAGATCCACTTGTTTTTATACCCTCTGTCTAGATATTAACTTTCACATATAAGATAAAACATGTGGAATTTGTCTGCCTGTATCTTATTTCACTTAGCATAATGATCTCAAATTCCATCCATTTTGTTGCAAATGTCAGAATTTCATTCTTTTCTATGGCTGAGTAATATTCCATTGTGTATATATACCACATTTTATTTATTTTATTTGAAAGTCAGAGTTACACAGAGAGAGAAGGAGAGGCAGAGAGAGAGAGAGGTCTTCCATCTGTTGGTTCACTCCCCAGTTGGTTGCAATGGCCAGAGCTGTGCCAATCAGGAGTTTCTGACATGTGGAGAAGATTTTATTAAGTTGCTTCTCTGGTTCCTTTCAAATAGGGAGGCTAGTTGCCTCCCACTTCTGGATTAACTGTGACCCATAAATTGATAGAGACGACTTGGGGAAGGTGAAAGGCTTATTTTTAAGGGTTCTTCTAAGAGAAAATCCTGTAGAGATGTGGTTGGCTGTATGGTCTTGCACAATTCCCATTTTCTCTCCATTTGTGTATGTGTGTGTGTGTGTGTGTGTGTGTGTGTGTTTGCGCGCGCGTGTGTGTGTGGTTGGGGAGCAGATGGGGGTCACCTGGGGAGATCTAGCCTGCAATTTTAGCTTCTGTAAGCGGCTCTGGAATGAGGTGTCACTGTGGTGGGAGAATCTGTGAACTGAGACCTACTGGGGTCCAGCAGATTTCCTGTGTGACTGCTGAGCTGGCCTCTTTGCAACTTTCACACATCTGGGCTAAATCTGTAGACACAGTGATGCATGGACTCAGTGTGTTGCACTCCATCCCCTATTTTTTACAATGCCCATTGACCATGAGCATAAGAAATTAGTTAAAATCATGAGTATGACCTATCTTTCCCTGACCAATAATAACAGCATAGCCAAACCACACCAGAGGTTTCTTTTTTTAACTGTGAGCTCAAAAGAAGGTTGAGACCTAGATACATGCCGTTCCTTCTGCTTGAATGCTCAATATCCCTCCACTTGGCAGATTCCTGCTGTCTGTTTAGGTCTCTGCTTAGCCATCTCCTTTTCTGGGGAACCCTCCATGACCATCCAATTCCAAGTGAGTGATCCTTACCACCTGTGGGGCACTGCTGGCCTTCTGTGCATGCCTCAGCATCACCTACACTCTTGGCTTAAACTTGTGTTTTTCATTCCTTGGTTTTCTACTGACCTATCAGCAATGACAGGGTAGGCCCTATGTTTTATGTTTTAACTTACAAAGACAGTACCCAAAGCTCATAGTGTTTGTTTAATAATTATTGGATGGGGTCAGTGCTGCGGCTCACTAAGCTAATCCTCCGCCTTGCGGTGCCAGCACACTGGGTTCTAGTCCCGGACGGGGTGCCAGATCCTGCCCTGGTTGCCCCTTTTCCAGGCCAGCTCTCTGCTCTGGCCCTGGAGTGCAGTGGAGGATGGCCCAAGTGCTTGGGCCCTGCACCCCATGGGAGACCAGGAGAAGCACCTGGCTCCTGGCTTTGGATCAACGTGATGCGCCGGCCGCAGCGCGCCAGCCACGGCAGCCATTGGAGGGTGAACCAATGGCAAAGGAAGACCTTTCCCTCTGTCTTTCTCTCTCACTGTCCACTCTGCCTGTCAAAAATAAATAAATAAATAAAATTATTGGATGAAGGACAGAATGAATACATTATCTGTGTAAAGTTGAGTATTTGGTAATGTACACTCTCAAATAAAGTTTTTATCAGAAAGATTTGAGAATAAATATTTAAGTAAATATTGATTTCTATAATTCCTTATTTATACTTTTTCACAGAATTTCTGTCCCTTGAGACATTCTCTTACTACGAGGGTGATGACCAAAGAAAATCTTTTTAAGACTAAAGAAAGCTTTTTATGTTTACATTCTCAGCAACAAACCAAGTCTTCTGCGCTTCTCTCTTTGACAAATGCTGTGTGTTAGCAAGTGGACAGCTGGATGCACTGTGAATGGCACCTTTGTAACTACAGCTTTTATCAAGCGTTCATCTTTGACGCTCCATTCAATTATCTCACTAAATCCCATTGCTACTTTCCAGTCATTATCTTCCTTGACCCATCAGCAGTATTGAATATGAGTACAGTTGATCCTCCTTCCTGATAGAAGCATTTTTCCCCTCTTGGCTTCTAGAATATTACATTTGCCTCATTTTCCAGCTACCTCATTGACCTAGCATCCTTGTCTGATTTCTCCTTGGTTCTGCTCAACATTGGTGTGTTCCCAGGGCTCAGTCTTTGTGTCTCTCCTCTTCGCTATCTGTGCTCACTTCTGCAGTGGTCTCCATCAGGCTTAAGTCTTTAATATTACCAGCAGAGGTTGTTCTCAATGGTAATGGTGCCATAACAGAAAGGTATTTTGGAAATTGATGAGGGATTTTTAATTGCTAAAATGATGGAGGGTTTGAGATAGGGGATGGGTGGAATGGTTAAGATGTCAATTAGGGTGCCGGCATTCCATGAGTGCTGCTTGGGTTCAAGTCCTGACTCTGCTCCAGGTTCCAGCTTCCTTCCAGTGTGCACCCTGGGGAGCACATTGCAGCAGGTGCTGGCTCAAGTCGTTGGGTCACTGCCGCCCATAGCAGAGATCTGGATTGAGTTCCCAGTTCCTGGCCTCAGCCTCGCCTAGCCTGTGCTGTGTGGGCATTTGGGGGATTGATTCAGTGGATGCGAAGCCTCTCTGACTATCTGCCTGCTTCTGGTTTTTAGGCTTTGAAAATAAATAAATATTTGAAAAATATGATGGAGAGGCTTTGGTGCATTTAGGGATGTGGTGCAAGAGTTGTTAGAGTTTCAGCAATGTGCAGGAAGACCCACACAAAGGGCAGTTGCCCAGAACCCTGTAAGATCAGGAAGGTGGAAAATCTGATTGGACCTGAACCCAATTTCATTGTATGTAAAAACAGCATTTGTGCAGAGTTTAGTTTATCTTAAATTTTGCTAGAATGGATCTAGCATGAAAATAAAGAGATTTTACTTTACTGAATTTGTTGAAATTTACCAAAATTTGTCCACCAATTGGATCACTGATGCAGCACATATGACTCACTGTGTGCTTTCAAAGTGAATATATGCACAAGTATAGACATCCAGCTATTTCATGATAATTTCCAGGTCATTTGTGACCAAGGGTTTTGCTATCAATTATATATCACATGAACAAAATCACTTTCTTTTTGTTTTTCCTTTATATTACAGTTATAACAATATGTTTTTAAAAAACTATGTTTATAATAATTTTAATATATATTTATATTTGTAAAAATCTCATTCCGTGGTAGTAAAGGGAGCGATACACGATATTTGTCAGGAGAAAGGAATGCTGAATCATACTGAGCTGAGAGCATTTATATACCGATAACTTGCAAAGTTCAACTTTCTATCTCCAGGTGGCTCTTTCCCCAAGTCCCAGACTCACGTCTACTCACCCAGTAGACATCTAACAAGCATCTTAGGCATGTTCAAATCTCCACTTCTGATTTTCCCTTCCACACTGCCCCGGCCCAGTCTTCCCCCATCTAGTAGATGAAAGCTCTATTTTTACGCTTGCTCTAACTATTCTCTTTCTTTCACACCCCACATCCCACTGGGTCAGGGAGCCCTGTTGGCGCTCTCTGTGAAGTGTGTGCTGAGTCTAATCCCCCCCCCCCACTATCACCTTGCTCCACACCTTGCAGCCTTTCCCCTAGGGCACTCTAGCCATCTCTCAGTTGGTGTCTGCACTTGTTTCTCTCTCTCTCTCTCTCTCTTAAATAAGACTTATTTATTTACTTGAGAGGTAGAGTTACAGATATAGAGAGGGAGAGACAGAGAGAAAGGTCTTCCATCTGCTGATTCACTCCTTGAGCCCCTGCATCTGTGTTGGAGACCCAGTAGAAGATTCAGGCTTCTGGCTTCGGATAGGCCCAGCTCCAGCTCTCTCTGACTCTGTCTTTCTGTAACTCTGCCTTTCAAATAAATAAAATAAATATTAAAAAAATAAAAATATGAGTCTTTTTTGGTGAGACTTTATTTATTTGAGAGTCAGAACTACAGAGCAAGTGAGCGAGTGAGAGAGAAAGAGAGAGAGAGGTGTCTTCCATCCGATGGTTCACTCTACAAATGGCTGTAACGACTGGAGCTGAGTAGGCCTGAAGTCAGGAGCCAGGACTTCTCTCTCTCTCTCTCTCTCTGTAGCTCTGACTCTCAAATAAATAAATAAAATCTTACAAAAAAAAAAAAAAAAGGACACATACTTTTAAAGACTGCTCTGTCTCTTCCTATCTCTGTTTGTAACTCTGCCTCTCAAGTAAATAAATAAATAAATCTTTTTGAGAGGCAGAGTTACAGAGAGGCAGAAGCAGAGAGAGAGAGAGAGAGAGAGAGAGAGAGAGAGACAAGTTTTCCATATGCTGGTTTGCTCCCCAGTTGGCTGCTATGGCCAGAGCTCTGCTGACCTGAAGGCAGGAGCCAGGAGCTTCCTCTGGGTCTCCCACATGGTGCAGGGGCCCAAGGACTTGGGCCATGTTCCACTGCTTTCCCAGGCCATTGCAGAGAGCTGGACCGAGAGTGGAGCAACCGGGACTTGAACCGGCACCCATATGGGATGCTGGCACTGGAGGTGGCAGCTTCACCTGCTACGCCACAGCACCAGCCCCAATCAATCTTTTAAAAAAATAAATAGTTTTAGCCCTGAGCTTCAGCTCTCCTCTCCTTAGGACTCTTATCCAAAGCAGGAATGAAAATCTTGTTCCGTAACCCCAGAGCGTGGGATATAAACAGGACCAGCGAGCTCACCTATGGCTAGACTTCAACTAGCACAGGAAGCTTGAATCACTTGGGTGATTTTAATGACCAGAAAGGACACTTCTGAGATACCCAGAGAATGGGAGCCCAGTCACTCTAGGAGGACCCCATTTCTCCCATAGCCTTCGTCCTCAGGGGCTCCCTTTGAAGCAAGATGAGGATAAGCAGCTAGTGTGGAGGATCTTGGGGTGGAAGTGTTGGCCTGGCTACAAGAGATGTGTGGTTCCTGCTGCAGGTTGCTATGCGCAGTTCTCATTTCATTTCTAGGATTTGGGTTTCTTCCAGGTAAAAATGGAAATAGATCAACAGCAATCCATGCTTTTAGATGATGTGTAAATAAATTAATAAAAGGTCAAATGGAGTTTTTCAAACTTGCTTCCAGTCTCTATTGGACTCCCTTTATTGTTCTACCAATGGCCAATGTTCTACATGGCCTTGCATACAACATAGCTGTTAAATAAAAACTCTGCTGATTTCTGGCCATTCAAAACCACTTGCTTTTTCCCCACCTTCACTTCTAGAGTAGCTGTGGTTGAACTATTCCTGATGCAAGTACTGATTATTTCATTAAACTGACAGACGGTCATTAGATGCAGTTGCATCATCCACAGACAATGAGAGCGTGTAGCAAGTCTACAAAGAAGACTGAATGAGTGACTGTTGTCTAATGGGAAGTTCATAAGTCTCACCTTGAACACATAATTCCTTGAATAATTTCCTGCTTTTTGCAAAGAGTATGATTTATAGTTATGTCCAAGGCAATTACAGTAATGGTTATCTCAGCCTAAGGTTTATAGAGCCACTTTAGGAATAGGAGCGGTTTTGGACAGGATAACAATAATACAAAGGTACCAGAATCAGAATTGAATATTTGCTTCTCTTGTACTTCATGCTAGTCATTTCCTTTTTACTGTTTTGAGAATTCTCACCATTTTATATTTTAGAAGCAATATTTCTTTTAATTTCCATTTTTTGTTTGAGAGGCAGAGACACACACACAGAGAGACGTAAAGATTTTTTATATGCTGGTTCCCTCCTCCAGATCTGGGCCAGGACGAAACCAGGATCCTGAAACTCAACCTGGGTCCCCCACATGGTTGGCGGGGACCCAAGTACTTGAAGCATCATCTGCTGCCTTCTAAGGTGTGAATGAGCAGGGATCTGGATTGGAAGTGGAGGAGCCGGACTCAAACCAGGCACCCCACAAAGGGGTGCTGGTGTCCCAAGCAGAGACTTATTGCGGCTGCACCAAATGCCCACCCTTGTGGGAATATTTCTGATAGTCATTTCTATCAGTGCATCATGCCTATGGGTTAGTTCAGAACCATCTCAAGTTTCTCAATACCTCAATCTTGTTTTCACCATCATCCTGTCTGATAGATGGTGAATTTGCACCTCACCAACAACCTTCTATTAATGGTCTCCGTTGGGCAACTGTGGACCTGTGTATTGCCACAGGAGGCTGTGCTAGGTGTAAAGATACACAATCTCCACGTTGATGTAAAATCGACCCTCAGCTGGTCTGGTTTTATAAGGCACAGAGTTCTCAAATATCCATATTTAACTCCAATAGGATCTCTCATTTGTAGAATTACAGCCAACTTTTCTATTATTTATGGTCTGCATGAAAACAGGGAAAGAGAGAAGAAAAAGAGAGAAAACGAGGAAGATTAACAATGCTGATGAAATTATTAAAATTTTATAGAATAAACAAATTATACAAACGTCTCCAAATCTCATTTTAGGATGTTAGACATTCTATC
Organism: Sylvilagus floridanus; assembly: GCA_949820135.1. Classification (NCBI taxonomy): domain Eukaryota; kingdom Metazoa; phylum Chordata; class Mammalia; order Lagomorpha; family Leporidae; genus Sylvilagus; species Sylvilagus floridanus. Next base: position 15,215,467 of record OX463240.1, on the reverse strand, counting down.
CATAATCCATCCACCTACCCATCTATAACCTGGTGATTGTTTACCCTGGAAGGATGAAATAATAAAAAAGTATCCCTTCCAGCCCTTATATTTTCTTCTTTTATGAGCCCAGAACTGTGGGGTTTGTTGAAACACATAGATAGTCACCTGAGTTTATAAACTGACTTCGAGGTCGCAATGTAGTTTGCCACAAGATAGTTGTTAACAATAAGGAATCCTGGGGGCCGACACTGTGGCGTAGCAGGCGTTGCCTGCTGTGCCTGCATCCCATGTAGGCACTGGTTCGAGTCCTGGCTGCTTCACTTCTTATCCAGCTCTTTGCTACGGCCTGAGAAAGCAGTAGAAGATGTCTGCACCTGTGTGGGCAACTCAGAATAAGCTCCTGCCTCCTGCTTTCTGATTGGCCCAGCTTCAGCTATTGTGGCCATTTGGGGAGTGAACAAGTGGATGGACCTCTCTCACTCTCTCTACCTGTGCTTCTCTGTATCTCTACCTCTCATATTAACACATAAATAAAATCTTTAAAAAAAATAAGGGATTCTGGCCATTTTAAATTGTAAACCATTTTAATTTAAAGCATGGTCGCTAGCAATGGAATAAAATACATCAACAAGCACACTGAGTTGTATACTGTTGATATTATGAACAACAATAACAATTGCTAATACATATCAGTGGTTCTCAACCGTGGGTAATTTTGCCTGCCAGGGGGCATTGGATAATATTTGGAGACATTTTTAGTTGCCACAACTGGGGTGGGAGTGTGGTTGGTAGAGGCCATGAATGGGGTTAGGGAAGGAATAATTAACCCCAAATAGCAGAAGGGCTGAGGTTGGGAAACCCATACACACACACACAGACACACACAATGTGTATGTGTTGGTGTGGGTGGGTGTACGTGCATATCTGAAACACTATTGACTAGGCTCTCTTCTAATCACTTCCTATATTATCTAATTCCACAATCTGATGAAGCAAGTACATGAGTTTCCTGTTGCTGCAGTAACAGATCACCACCCTTGTGGTGATTTACGAGAACAAAAAGGTGATGTAGTTAGGTCCAGACTGGTCTCACTGGGCTCACATTCAGGCATTGGCCAGGCTGTTTCCTCCTGCAGGCTCAGAGGAGACTCCATCTCCTTGTCCTTCCCAGCTTCGAGATGGCTCAGCATGTGGTTCCTCGTCACGTCTCCAAAGCTAGAGACATTGAATCCTTTGAGCCTTCCCTCTGTGATCGTGTGTCCACAACTTGAAAAGATTCTCCATTTTCAGGAGCTCATGTGATTAGATTAGGCCCCAGATAATCTCCCCATATCAGGTCTAACATCATTCACGTGTGAGGCCCCTTTTCCATGGAAGATAACTTTCATAGGTTAATGAGGAGTACGATGCAGACTTTTTCTCTTTTTTTCAATTCCTCTTCTTGTCACAGTGGTTATCATCATGATCTCCATTTTGATGAAAAGAAACTTAGTATGCAGGTGCAAATAACTCATGTAATGCCCCATGACTGTTAACTATGTGGGTGGGTTATGAGGGAGTAGGCTCCTGGTCACTGAACCAGAATGTCAGTTGAATGAATGGACAAAGTTTCCTGGCTCCTAAGGTGTAGGGTGAGAGAATGGCACACTCTACTTCCGTTGGTTGGGGAAGAGGAAGTGTTAAAATAGGAATTGTTGGGGCCAGCGTTGTGGCATAACAGGAAAGCTGGTGCCTGCAGTGCCGGCAACCAGTGTGGGCACTGGTTCGGGCTCTGGCCACTCCACATCTGATCCAGCTCTCTGCTATGGTCTAGGAAAGCAGTAGAAGATGGCCCAAGTCCTTGGGCCCCTGCACCCATGTGGGAGATCCAGAAGAAACTACTGACTCCTATCCTTAGATCAGTGCTGTTCCGGCCTCTGCAGCCATCTGGGGAGTGAACCAGCGGATGGAAGACCTTTCTCTGTCTCTTTCTCTTTCTCTCTCTGCCTCTGCTTCTCTGTAACTCTGCCTTTCAAATAAATAAATATTTAAAAAAAAAAAAAAAAGATGAACTGGTCGGGGGGAGAGGGGCAGTGTTTTGGTGCAGTCAGTTAAGCTGTGGCTTTAAACACAAGCATCCCATATTGAAGGACTGGAGTTCAAATTCTGGCTGCTCTTCTTCCAATCCAGCTCTCTGCGAATGTGCCTGAGAAGGCAGTGGGAGGTGCCCCAAATACTCAGGCCTCTGTCACTCGTGTGGGAGACCACAATGAGGATTCCGGATCCTGACTGCAGCCTGGTCCTGAGCTAGCTGTTGCAGCTTGATCTAGGGAGTGATCCAGCGAATGGAAGATCTCCCTCTTTGTCTCTCCCTCCCTCTTTGTCACTCTGCCTCTCAAATAAATCAGTAGATCTCTGTTTTTAAGGAAAAAAAAAAAAAAAGATGACGGGGAATTCTGACTGTCAGATGGGGAATGTCCTGGGCAAATTTCAAGCAAAGGAAACAGGGTGTGGGAGGGGCAGGGGCCAAGTGCATTGGGACACAGTGCACCTGGCAGAGGTGAGGAATGGCCGGCCTGTGGGCCATATAAGGCCTGCAAAAATCATTTGACTTGAAATTGACAGGGCAATTGCAGGCGGGACTCAAAGTTCAGTAAATGCACAGCAGGCTAATTTTGTAAGTTGATGATTTTGCAAGGCCTGCAAATGATACTATAAATAACCAAATGGTCCTTGGCAGATAAAAATGTTCTTCCACCCCAGATATAATGACAGAAATGTAAACAGGAAATGGATGCCACATCTTGACTGTGAGTGAGGCAAGACCTTAGCTTGGCGATGATGGTGGCGATGCGAAGGGCTGAGGCAGAGAGGAAGGTGCACAGATTCTCTGTGTGGATGCTGGTCTTAGACCATTGCTCTCTGATAGAAATGTAACTCAAGGCACATTTGTAATTTTACATAATCCGGAAAGCACTTCAAAACTTGTAAAAAGACACAGGAATCAATTAATTTTAGCAATATTTTATTTAACCTGACATACTGAGGTATTTTTTTCAAAGATTTAGTTTTTTTTTAACCTAGAAAACTTTTATTTATTCATTTCATATATACAAATTTAGGAACATAGTGATTCTTCTTACCCTCCTCCTACCCTCACTTCCACCCTTCTTCCTCCTCCGTCTCCTATTCCCATTCTCATTTCTTACAAAGATCTATTTTCAATTGAATTTATAAGATTAACCTTACACTAAGTAAAGACTTCAATAAATAGTGTGAAGGAAAAAAAAACATTCCTCAACAGTTGAGACAGGGATGTTCAAAATCATCACATCTTAGAGTGTCAATTTCACTTCTACAGATTACCTTTTAGGTACTCTCTTAGTTACCACAGATCAAGAACATATAATATTTGTCTTTTTGGAACTGGCTTATTTCACTAAGTATGATGTTTTCCAGTTTCATCCATTTTGTTGCAAATGACAGGATTTCATTTTTTGGCCACTGTGTAGTATTCCATGATGCACATATACCATAATTTTTTATCCAGTCTTCAGTTGATGGACATTTGGATTGATTCCATATCTTAGATATTGTGAATTGAGCTGCATGAGGTATTTTTTTTTAAAGTTTTTTTTATTTATTTGAAAGTCAGAGTTACACAGAGAGAGGAGAGGCAGAGAGAGAGAGAGAGAGAAAGAAAGAGAGAGAGAGGGAGAGGTCTTCCATCTGATGGTTCACTCCTCAATTGGCCGCAACGGCCAGAACTGCGCCAATCCAAAGCCAGGAGCCAGGAGCTTCTTCTGGGTCTCCCTTGCGGGTGCAGGGGCCCAAGGACTTGGGCCGTCCTCTACTGCTTTCCCAGGCCATAGCAGGGAGCTGGATGAGAAGTAGAGCAGCTGGGTCTCGAACCAGTGCCCATGTGGCATGTGGGCGCTTCAGGCCAGAGCATTAACCAGCTGCACCACAGCGCCGGCCTGATGAGGTATTATTTTTTTAAAGATTCGTTTTATTTATTTGAAAGGCAGAATTACAGAGAGAAAGGTGGAGAGACAGAGATAGATCTTCCATCTGCTGATTCAGTCCCCGATTCTAGCAGCAACAGTTCTGAGCCAGGCTGAAGCCAGGAGCCAGGAGCTTCTTCCAAGTCTCCCACCTGGATGCAGGGGCCTAAGAACTTGGGCCATCTTCCACTGTATCCCAAGTGGATTAGCAGAGAGCTGGATGAAAAGCTGAGCATTATAGGTAGTGGCTTAACCCATTATGCCACAATGCCAGCCCCTGAAGTATTATCTTTTTAAAGTATCTTTCTCTCTTTTTTTTTTTTTCTTGGGACAGGCAGAGTTAGTGAGAGAGACGGAGAAAGGTCTTCCTTCCGTTGGTTCACCCCCCTAAATGGCCGCCACAGCCGGCGTACTACGCTGATCTGAAGCCAGGAGCCAGGTGCTTCTCCTGGTCTCCCATGGGGTGCAGGGCCCAAGCACTTGGGCCATCCTCCACTGCCTACCTGGGCCACAGCAGAGAGCTGGACTGGAAGAGGAGCAACCGGGACAGAATCTAGTGCCCCAATTGGGACTAGAACCCGGTGTGCCGGCGCTGCAAGGCGGAGGATTAGCCTATTGAGCTGCGGTGCTGGCCCTAAAGTATCATCATTATAAAAATGATGAATGAAATTATTTATACTACTGTTTCCACGTGAGCCTTTGAGCTAAGCCCCTGCATGGCAACAGCATCCCTGAGGGACTTAAAAAAAAAAATGTCTAGATGTCATTCTAGGAATCTCAGCTATGTGCTGGGGCGTGGCCTGGGCACCAGGACTTCAAATGCAGCTCAAGTCCAAGTCTAAGAGCCTCTGCATTGCAGTGTCCTTTGCCAGGAGCAGACTTGGGGCTCAGAGCAATTCTCCCCAGTCTGAGCCTCCTCTTCCGCGAGGCTCCCACACACTTGGTCTATAACCTTTTAATTGAATTCATTGTTTTCTCCTGTCTTTCTGTATTTAGGCCTTGTGGCACATGTTTATTTTCTTTTCAAAAATCTCCTACAGCATGTATTATTTTGACTCTGTAGTTTTAATAGGTATCACATATAGAGGTATTAATAGGGGTACTATATTTTTTAACATATGGATAGTAACAGGTGTCAGATAAGGAAAAGCAAGTGTTTCATGGCTGAGGGTCTTTACACTGTGGGCCACAGATGATCTTGGTGGGGACATGTGGAACAATGCAGAAAAATGTTAATTTATGGGCACATTAGACGCTTTATAAGCACTGAGTCGACTAAGCTGGGCTGGGAGCCCTCTGGATACTCAGAGGCTGTTTATTGACTGGCTCTGCTACTAAACCAACAAACAGGAAAGGTCAAGTACACTTTGGCAGAGGTAGGGATTTCCGCCTTCTACTCTGCCCTCCACCCGCTTCCCAGTCTCGGAAAGGCACCTGTGCCTGCTGTGGCGAGGTTTCTGTCAGCTCCCGGGGAGTAGCTCAGCTCCCGTGGAGTAGCTCTGCCCAGATCCCGGCACTGTTTTCCTGCTTTTCAATAACCAGGTGCTCCATCATCACAATAGGCGTGTCCTCTCGACTGCGTTTCTGCTAATAAGCACCTCTCAGAGGAGCACTGAGGGCAGGTGGAGAACAGCGTTCCAGGGATGTGTGAGCCGCAGAATCCCCAACAGGTGTCTGTGGAGCGGCTTTCAGGGCACAGCAGGCAGTTTGGGGGTTTCTCCTCCTTTCTGCAGGGTGCATGCTGCCTTGCCAAGGTGGGCTAGGGGGTCATGGAGCAGAAGTGGGCCTGGAAATCCTAAACCATTTCACTCAGCTCCGATTCTGTCCAGGCTCAGCCTGTCCAAAATGCCTCTGAAGAAGCCATTGGGTCTCAAGTCCAATTTTCTGAGCAGTGAGCACTGCATGAAATCATAAAAATGTGGAAAATTCAGGAAAAGATATTGGAGGGTTCCTTAGCTAAGAGACAGATACTTTTATAACTAGGTTCTTAAGGGCATGGATGAAGGGCTGGCACACTACAGAGTAGCCCACCTTTCTTGATGCCATGAGGTGTACCAGCAAATCACAGATGGTATGCTCGGGAACAGTGTGAGGCAACTCTGACAGCCAGAGTTTTAGGTGGCTCCGGGAGGTCATACCAAGAGTGCAAAAAAAAAAAAAAGACTCCTAGTTAGGAGTGTTGGCAATGAGTTAGACAACTGCCTAGATGAAGACATATCTGTTGATTCTTCTTAATCCTGAGCACATTCATTAATCTTTTAAAAGTCCTCCCACATTTGTTAAGATTTTCAAAGATTTGTTTTGAAAATTTGGTTGTTTAAAGTTGAAAATACATAAGGCACAGTTTCAGGGTGGCAATTCTGCTCTTTTTCTGCTCTTCCCAGCAATGCCTCAGCCTGACATTCGCTAAGCCAGCAGAGTCCAAAGCAGTCAGGGATACGGGGAAGGGGTACAACCCCATGGTGGCAACAGCAACGACTGAATCTGGGAAGAATTTCTGTTTAGCATCATACTCAGCAGGTGGCATGAGCTTTGCAGACGTGTCTGTTGCCATTCAACTTCTTCTTCCCTAGACAAATAAGCTGCATTTATCCCTTTGAGTGCACATGGCTTTTGCAATAGGAACTCTGACCTCTTGCTTCACTGCCAGAGAGAATGCAAATACCCTGTCTGGGAAGAAGAATACAGCAGTCTGTCCCACCGCTGGGTAAATCAAGGAGAAATGGGCAAGAAGCCAAAGCCTAGAATCTGGCGAAGAGGAATTCATAACTACTCCATTTACATGAACTTGACATGAACCAATTTCTAACAACCTGATATAAATAATTTCTGGCCACAACAGGATTCACAACGAAGAAAAAAAATAATCCATGCTTCAAAATAGATTTGTACTCATTTGCTCAGACAACATGTATCAACCTGCACATGTATGTAAACCACTTATTTATCTAACTGGTTGTTAATATGCTTGTCTCTCCAGGTCATGAGTCACGCCTTACATATTGTTTTCTTTAGCAAGATAAATATTGGTTGACAGATTGACTAAATTGATAAATCCGTTGAATAATTAATTTTCTATTGCTGATGGGCTTTTGGAGCAGCTTGGGATCTGGCATCCCATGTCAGAGTGCCTGATTCAAATCCTGGCTATTTTGCTACCAATTTAGCTTCTTGCTCATTGCGTATCCTGGGTGGGGGAGAGGGGACAGCAGGATGACTCAAGTACTTGGGTCCCTGCCACCCATGTGGGAGACCTGGATGGAGTTCTGGGCTCCTGCCTTTGGCATGGTGATTGCAGGAATTTGAGGAGTGAACTACTGTATGGAAGATCTCTCTCCTGTTTCTGTACCTCTAACTTTCAAATAAAATGAAAACTAAAATAAATGAAAAATCCAGCATCTTTATTTTCTTACAATTCTCCCTCATTGGAAATTTGAAATGGGCCTCCCTGAGCTAAAGTTAAGGCGTTGGCAGGACTACATTCCTTCTGGAGGGTGAAGGGAAGAATCTATTTTCATACCTTTTCCAGAGTCTGGAGGCTGCCTGCATTTCTTGGCTCACGGCCCTTCTTCCCATCTTCAAAGCCAGTGTTGGTGCATTGAGGACTTCTCACATTGCACACTTAGACACTGGGTCTTCCGTATCCCTCTCCCATGCACAATGACTAATCGCATCGGCTTATCCAGGTAATGTGGAGTAGGCTCCCTATCGTAAGCTCAGCTAATTAGGAGCCCTAATGCCACCTGTAGCCTTGATTGCCCCTTGCCATAACAAAGTAACAAAAACGGGGCCTGTGCTGTGGCACAGTAAGTTAATCCCCCGCCTGCAGGGCTGGCATCACATACGGACGCCAGTTCTGGTCCTGGCTGCTCCTCTTCCAGTCCAGCTCTCTGCTGTGGCCTGGGAAAGCAGTGGAAGATGGCCCAAGTCCTTGGGCCCCTGCACCCGCATGGGAGACCCAGAAGAAGCTCCTGGCTCCCGGCTTCGGACCGGTGCAGCTCTGGCTGTTGAGGTCATCTGGGGAGTGAACCATCGGATGGAAGACCTCTCTCTGTGTCTCTACCTCTCTCTGTAACTCTGTCTTTCAAATGAATAAAATAAATCTTTAAGCCGGCGCCGTGGCTCAACAGGCTAATCCTCCGCCTTGCGGCGCTGGCACACCTGGTTCTAGTCCCGGTCGGGGCGCCGGATTCAGTCCCGGTTGCCCCTCTTCCAGGCCAGCCCTCTGCTGTGGCCCAGGAGTGCAGTGGAGGATGGCCCAAGTGCTTGGGCCCTGCACCCCATGGGAGACCAGGCAAAAACACCTAGCACCTGGCTCCTGCCATCGGATGAGCGCGGTGCGCCGGCCGCAGCGCGCCATCTTCGGCAGCCATTGGAGGGTGAACCAACGGCAAAGGAAGACCTTTCTCTCTGTCTCTCTCTCTCACTGTCCACTCTGCCTGTCAAAAAATAAAAATAAAAAATAAAAAAATAAAAATAAAAAAGGAAAAAAAATAAATCTTTAAAAAAATAAAGTCACAAAATCACAGGGTATTGGAATTAGGACATGAACATCTTTGGGGGGGGGGAGTCATTATTCTGCTTATCATACCCACCAAAATGCTGCTATGTTTTAGGAAGGCAATGAATTTCTTAAATAGTATTAAGTAAATAAACACAACTTTACTTCTGAGGCTTGAATTTTGTTTGATCCTCTTTATATTGAAACCTTATTGAATCTACCCAACTTTTATCATAGTGCTTTGTTAAGTCATGCCACTTTCAATCTGTGTTTAAGATACACACTTTTTTCTTAGTCTCTAATTTAAAATCTTTATAACAGTTACCAAAGTTTCCAAACATGAAAGTACTGCAGAATGTTAGTGGAAAATTAAAAGATAAGTTTATTTTGGTGTTAACATTTTTTGAAATCCATGATTTTTTTCAAAATATGCATTTTTGTTAACTCTTAGAAGCAATTTTGTAGTTCACTTCCTGTTGTTGATAGCTTCTGAAAATTACACTGACTCGATTTGAAGTCTGGCACTCATAAATAACACACTATCTCCTGCTATCTCAAGGAAGCAGTGATATTGTGGAGCTCCAGAAATGTAATCTTCCGGATTTGTGCCCCATGATTCATGTTGGGGTGTAACGAAATACTTCCAGTCATCCTACAGCTGTGCATTACATGAAGTCAGGTGGAGTCCAACTTCAGGAAGGGTAAATATTTTCTCCATGTAATTCCTTGGTTGCTAGGGCTAACTCAGGCTTCTGGTAGCCATTGGTGGTGTAACGACCTTCAAAACTCCAAAGGATGAGGCTCACTTGACACAAACATCATATAAATCCCAACATCTCAAAGATCTAACACCTGGGATAAAATTAAAAAAAAAAAAAGGTGGTTGCAAAGTTGGAAAGCATGGGAAATGAGTCTGGTTCCACATGGCTAATCAAACATAACACCTTTTCAGTAAAGGTCTGAAAGGGCTGGTTTGGAATGGCAAACACTAGATTCATCCACCAAACAAAGCAACAGAGGTCAACTGGAGGGAGCAGCCTGGTCAAGGTCCCATGAGGAGTGACTCAGCACACTTTATAACCACTCTGCACGCTCCCACCCAGCCACACAGAAGAACTCCAGTGAAATTGGGAGTGCTTGTTGTCCTCTTGATTAACTTTCCCTGGGAATTTGCCCCTCTCCTCTTACTAAATGTTTCTTTAGACAACACTGGGTGTACCAAAAATGTCTCCTTCCTAGCAAGCATCAATATAGGAGAATGTGGAGCTTTAGCGATAGATGTCTGAATTCTATGATCTCAGCCCCTTTATAACCTGTCTGATTTCAACTAGGTTACTTCATTTTTCTGGGCCTCCGTTTCCTTATCCATAAATTGGGAAAAATAAAGCATTTTTATGAGGATTAGAAATAATTTATGCCAGGAAAAGTGCCTGGCATGGGGGTGGCACTGTGACACAGCGGGTTAAAGCCCTGGCCTGAAGTGCTGGCATCCCATACGGGCACTGGTTCAAGTCCCAGCAGCTCCTCTTCCCATCCAGCTCTCTGCTATGGCCTGGGAGAACAGTGGAAGATGGCCCAAGGACTTGGGCCCCTGAACCCACATGGGAGACTTAGAAGAATCTCCTGGCTCCTGGCTTCAGATCAGTGCAGCTCCGGCTATTGTGGCCAACTGGGGAGTGAACCAGGGAGTGAACGGATGGAAGACCTCTCTCTGTGTCTCTACCTCTCTCTATAACTCTCTTTCAAATAAAGAAAATAAATCTTTAAAAAAAAATGAAAAGAAAAGTGCCTGGCATACGCAGCATTATCTATAAGTGATCATTATCATTTGTATTCTTCTTATCTCAGAGCACTGGAATGATGCCAGTCACTAGTTAGAACTATCATAGCCATTAGGCCACAAATCTAATCTGCCCTGGGTTATGTAATTACAATTGTACAATCTCATATCCATATATGCTTCGAAGCTTGTTGTGAAGATTAAGTAAGCTAACGCACATAAAATGCCCGAGACACAACTTGGCACATAGCATATATTCAATAAAGGCTAGCCACTGTTGTGCAAATACTTGACTCTCATATCCTGTCATTAAAGGGTTGGGAACATGTAAGACATGTTATAACGAATGGGAAGCTAGGCATTGGGGGGTGGGGCGGGGTGGGGGAGACATGAGAGAGGAGAGTAGGAAACTGAGGATCCAGCATCAAACATCATTCTGTGACTGGGTGACTGGGGATGTGGACCTGGCCCTTTTCTTTCTTTCTTTTTTCTTTTTTTTTTTCTTTTTTTTTGACAGGCAGAGTGGACAGTGAGAGAGAAAGGTCTTCCTTTGCCGTTGGTTCACCCTCCAATGGCCGCCACGGCCAGCACACTGCGGCCAGCGCACAGCGCTGATCCGAAGCCAGGAGCCAGGTGCTTCTACTGGTCTCCCATGGGGTGCAGGGCCCAAGCACTTGGGCCATCCTCCACTGCACTCCCAGGCCACAGCAGAGAGCTGGACTGGAAGAGGGGCGACCGGGACAGAATTTGGTGCCCCGACCGGGACTAGAACCCGGTCATCAGATGAAACCATTTATATAAAATATTTGACATTTAAAATGTAATAGATACAAATTATTTGTATGATTTTACAGGTTCCTAGGAGCCGGAAAAAAATAGCGAATTCATTCATTGGAAATGGTCTACGGTACAGTTGTCAGCTTACGTATTTGTTTAATTCTCACAAGTAAATGGGGTTCTTTACATCCACGTGTGGCAGCCATTCGGCACGTGTGCTCTGAGAGCAAGGATAACTTCGGCCTATTTTATTTACTGGGGTCTCCCATGTTCTCAGAGCAGTGCTTGGTGCACAGTTGGAAATTAATTGATAGTTGTTGAATTAAGTTATAATGTATTAGATATTCTAAAGGCATATTCCCACGAATTTCACATACTTTTCTTCTTCTCTGAGTTACTGTGGCATGGGCCCTGCCTAGATTTTTTACATACAAAGCTCCAGATTTTGAGGATATGAGAGAAATGGTGTTTCTTATATATAATAATGCAATAACTACAAGAGATCTCCGTTGAATGGCGAATAATTTGGATGCATGCAGATCACATTTTTCAGGATATGAGCATAACAGAATCAGGGCAGGGTGGTGAACAGAACTCAGTAGCTGTGGCCTGCAGTTTGGAGAATTCAGGCCATTAGCAGAGGGCTGGATTGGAATTTGGGAACCTGGGACCTGAACCAATGCCCATATGGAAAGATGGGGTCACAGCTTAACCTGCTGTGCCACAGTGCTGGCCCCAAATTTCTACTTCTTAACTCTTCAGTTTCACTTTTCACATGTCCTCGTTCAGCACCCTCAGTTTCAGCCAGACAGCGCAGACTCACCTGAACGCAATGTAAATCCCTAAGGCAGGATTATCTGATATTTCCATTCTGTTCCCATAGCATCTGCTATGTTAGTTCAGCAACTTTCACACAAACTCAGTCCCAGTTCTCCAAAGCTTGTACTTCTACCTCTGTCCTACAGAGAGTATTTTTTAAAATGTTTATTTGAAAGTCAGAGTTAGACAGAGAGAGAAGAGGCAGAGAGAGAGAGAGAGAGGTCTTCCATCTGTTGGTTCACTCCACAGATGGCCACAATGGTAGGAGCTGGGCCGATCTGAAGCCAGGAACCAGGAGCTTCTTCCAGGTCTCCCATATGGGTGCAGAGGCCCAAGGACTTGGGCCATCTTCTACTGCCTTCCCAGGCGATAGCAGAAAGCTGGATCGGAAGTAGAGCAGCTGGGACTTGAACCAGTGCCCAAATGGGATGCCAGCACTGCAGGTGGCGGCTTTACCCGCTACACCACAGCGCCAGCCTTGAGAGTATGTTTTATTCATTTAAAAAAGTTCCAGGGGGCCGGCGCCGTGGCTCAACAGGCTAATCCTCCGCCTTGCGGCGCCGGCACACCGGGTTCTAGTCCCGGTCGGGGCGCCGGATTCTGTCCCGGTTGCCCCTCTTCCAGGCCAGCCCTCTGCTGTGACCCAGGAGTGCAGTGGAGGATGGCCCAAGTGCTTGGGCCCTGCACCCCATGGGAGACCAGGAAAAAGCACCTAGCACCTGGCTCTTGCCATCGGATGAGCGCGGTGCGCCGGCCACAGCGCGCCATCCGCGGCAGCCATTGGAGGGTGAACCAACGGCAAAGGAAGACCTTTCTCTCTGTCTCTCTCTCTCACTATCCACTCTGCCTGTCAAAAAAAAAAAAAAAGTTCCAGGGGCTGGCGCTGTGGTGTAGCAGGTAAAGCCGCTGCCTGCAAAGCCAGCATCCCATTTAGGTGCAGGTTTGAGTCCTGGCTGCTCCACTTCCAGTCCAGCTCTCTGCTATGGCCTGGGAAAGCAGTAGAAGATGGCCCAAGCCCTTGGGCCGCTGTACCCATGTGGGAGACCTGGAAGAAGCTCCTGGCTCCTGGCTTTGGATCAGCCCAGCACTGGCCGTTGCGATCACTTGGGGAGTGAACCAGCGGATGGAGGACCTCTTTCCCCTTCTCTGCCTCTGAAACGCTGCCTTGCAAATAAATAAATAAATCTTTAAAAAAAAGAGTTCCATTACAGGTACAGACTATGGAAAAGGCCAGTGACTCAAGAGATATTTGTTGAACTGAAATGTGGAAACTGTCCGTAGAGAAGTTCTAGCAGATTTTGAAATAACTAGTGGTTCTGTTATTTTAGGGTCCTTCAGCTGACCAGAAAATAATTCTGAGCTTGTTTTCCACCCAGAAAAGCAGGCACCACCTGTTGCCTCTTCCCGTTATGACAGGAGGGACCTCAGTCCAGAGAGTGCATGCTCAACATGGTCTGAATACACTTAATGGCCTTGTGTGTAGTCCTAACACTTACAACTGCTTGCAACAATTACAGTCATCTGCAAGCTACCATTTTATAAGACAAGCCTACTAAATATTGATATAATAGATGATAATTTATTATTGACACTTTAAAAATTCCTACAATCTTACAGTAAACATGGCTTTACTCTAGCCTGTAAAATGTCAAACTTTAGACAGCTAAAATCACACGGGACCCCATTTTAAAGGAAAGTCTCAATACTTCCTATTATTTTCATAAGCAGTATAGAGTACATGCACAAACCATAGTGTATGAAAAATAATGTTTAATACTTTTCTATTAAGATACTTAAGAGTTTGGTGCAATGGAATATGATGTAACATGTTTGGTCTTTACATAAACAAAGATATTTCATTGATTCATTGGAAATTTCAAAGAAAGAACTTAGATTTCAACATATACATGGATAGATTTCAACATATCCATAGTTTTCAGCAGTCATCTCTATATTTAGCAATCTGAGATAGTTAAACACTGCATATTCTAAAGTATTCCCATGATGGGCATGACACCATACCAGTACTGTGAAACTCTGAGGGGAATCATGGTTCTAAACTGGGTGCTGTGCTCCACCCTCAGGGTGCAGAGCAAGCTGTACATATCAAATCTGTCCCAGCTTTTGCAAGCTCTTGTGATGGGACTAATAACAACATTATTTTCCCTTGCTTATTGCTTTTGTCAAAACTAGCATTATATAATTATCAGATTACAGGACATTATCTGATTCATAATGTGCTGTTTTAATGTAGCTTTTGAATTATTCCCCATTAGTTGTAGTACTCAAACACAATTTTGTCTGAAAGGGGACAAATGAGAAACTCAGCTCTTTCGTTTGTACCACAGTATACTTAGTGTTGTAAGGAATCCTGTAAAGGCACACACAGACCCTAGTACAGCTTGATGAAGTGAAGAAGTAAAATAGCTTTTTATTGAACTGACTGGTTTCTGACCACCCAAATAATTCTCTACTTAGAACTGACGCTCCTGGCCAGCGCCGTGGCTCACTTGGCTAATACTCTGCCTGCAGCGCTGGCCCTCTGGGTTCTAGACCTGGTTGGGGCACCAGATTCTGTCCCGGTTGCTCCTCTTCCGGTCCAGCTCTCTGCTGTGGCCCAGGAAGGCAGTGGAGGATGGCCCAAGTGCTTGGTCCCTGCACCTGCATGGAAGGCCAGGAGGAAGCACCTGGCTTCTGGCTTTAGATCAGCACAGGCGCTGGCTGCAGCACACCAGCCGTGGCAGCCATTTGAGGGGTGAACCAACAGAAAAAGGAAGTTCTTTCTCTCTGTTTCTCTCTCTCTCACTGTCAAACTCTGCCTGGCCACTGACCACCTGCAGAAAACAAAATTCCAGGAGCACAGAGTCAGGTCTACCATGCTGAGACCTGACACCTGATAAAGCCCAAGGGCCTCATACCCCACCCCAACCCCAAACTCCTGCCTGCTGGTGGTCACAGACTGAGCCTCTAGCTGGCCAGGAATTATGGGAAGACCTGTGCTCTGGTAGATTGGGCTTATTTTCTCCTGTGTCACGCTGCTGGCCTAAGGTGAGGCTGGTGGGTCTCCCTGAGACTTCATGGCCTCAGGAACTGTGGGACCCAGGATGACCAGCCTGGGGCCAATCTGAATGGCCTGGGGGCCATCTTTATCACCCTCATCCAACCTTGAGGGAGACAACAAGGACTATTTTGGAAATCAGCGAGGGGCTGGTAATAGGTGCAGTGCTAGGTAGATCCTAATGGTTTCTATCCCTAGGCAAGTTCCTGTGGACATTCTCATGAGACAAATTTGTTTTGGCATGTTTTACCACCAGCCTCTCCTCATGGGCCTGCTGTATACCCCTATGATGGTGCAGGGCCTAGGGACTATGAGACCGAGTTGTGGCCCACTTAGGCCATGCCTGAGAAGCTGAGGCCTGCCTGCATCACTCCTACAACCTTACACAGACAGCAAGAAATCATAGGATTGTTTTGGAACTCAGTGAGAGGTTAATGAAACGTAGCATTGAGCAGATCTGAACAGTACCAGTGCCCAGGCCTTGCTTGCAGACAGAGCCTCTGTACCTGTTTTGTGCTCAGTGGAGTTCTGTGATCCTGAACCATCAGCATCTGACAGGTATATATCAGGCAGTGAGCCCACAGCAGCAGGAAGACAGACTATGACAGAGTGAGCCTTGGGCCTACCTCCCCAAGGATGCGCTGGTCTTGGTGGGCTGTGGGCTCAGGATGTACTCCAGGAACATGGCATTTGTGGACAAAGTATGAGGAGTCAGAGCCTAATGTAGGCCCTTTGAAGGCATTTCCCTATTCTACACTGAATCACAATCAACTGCAGATTTGAGACAAATTTGAGTTGGCACTGATTTTATAGGACTGAATCAGTAAAAACACATCAAGAGTGGATGGGGTGGGGCAAACCAGATAGCATAAGGTGCTGTCTAGTGTTAGATAGCAAAAATATCCACAGGCTCGGAGGATAAGCTGCTCAGAATTTATAGGGCAGTTAACAAAGGAAGTCAGGTTACTAAAACTAATCCTCCAATGTGCAGATGACGTCACACATCAGTAAGAGCCAAGAACTTCCAGGGAACCATGACCTCACCTAAAGAGCAAAATAAGGTGCCAGAAGCCAACCACCTGGAAGTCGAACCTTCTAAATGCTCAGATGAAGATTTCAAAATTTGTTGCCCAGAAACTCAATGAAACTCAAGAGTACACGGATAAATGATTCTATATTCTGACAGAGATTTGGTAGAGATATGGAAATCGTTAGACAAAAATCAAGCAGAGAGCCTTCAGCTGAAAAGTACACTAAGTGAAATTAAAAATGCGACAGACGGCATCAATAGCAGAACAGATCAAACAGAAGAAAGAGTCAGGGAGCCTGAAGATAGGCTCTTTGGAAAAGTCCAGTTGGATGAGAAAAAAGAAGAAAATCAAGAGGAATGAAGAAAACTTATGGGAAATGTGGAATAGCATGAAAAGAGCAAATGTTTGAGTTACTAGGATTCACGCGGGACTTCAGAATGTTAGAGAACATATTCAATGAGATAATGGGCCGGCGCCATGGCTCAACAGGCTAATCCTCCGCCTTGCGGCGCCGGCATATGGGGTTCTAGTCCTGGTCGGGGCGCCAGATTCTGTCCCGGTTGCCCCTCTTCCAGGCCAGCCCTCTGCTGTGGCCCGGGAGTGCAGTGGAGGATGGCCCAAGTGCTTGGGCCCTGCACCTCATGGGAGACCAGGAAAAAGCACCTAGCACCTGGCTCCTGCCATCGGATGAGCGCGGTGCGCCGGCCGCAGCGCACTGTCCGCAGCAGCCATTGGAGGGTGAACCAAAGGCAAAGGAAGACCTTTCTCTCTGTCTCTCTCTCTCACTGTCCACTCTGCCTCTCAAAAAAAAAAAAAAAAAAAAAAGAGATAATGATATAAAACTTCCCAAACCTGGATTAAATATGAAGAGAATACTCTCAAAACTGGAAGAAAGAATGAAGCAAATAATACATAAAAGGGTTCCAATTTCTCTGACTACAGATTTCTGAGCAGAACCTTACAGGCCAGGAGAGAATGGGATAAGGCTTTTATGGTGTTAAAAGGAAAAAATTGTCAGCCAAGAATACTGTATCTGGGGGCTGATGTTGTGGCTGATGCTGCTTACAATGTCCCCATCCCATAATGGAGTGCTGGTTGGAGGCTCAGCTGCTCCATTTCCAATCCAACTTCCTGCTAATGTGCATAGGAAGGCTGTGGAAGATGGGCCTCTGTTACCCACATGGGAGACCAGGATGGAGTTCCTGGTTCCTGGCTTTGGCCTGGCCCAGTCCAGGCCATTGCATCCATTTAGGGAGAGAACCAGTGGATAGAAGATCTCTCTCTCTCTCTCTCTCTTTCTCTCTCTTTTGTTTCCTCTCTGTCACACTGCCCATTAAAAAAGTAAATCTTTTTTAAAAAAGAATGCTGTATCTGGCAAAGCTGTCCTTCAGATATGAGAGACAGATAAAGACATTCCCAGACAAACAAAAGCTGAGCGAATTTATCACCATCATACCTGTCTTGCAAGAAATGCTAAAGGCAGTTCTTCAAACTGAAAGACACTGGTGCTAATAAATAAGAACAAAATATCAGAAGGTAGAAAACTCACCTTCTGTAAGAGTAACTAAAGAAACAAATTCAGAATGCCTAATAGTGTGATTTTGATGTGTAAGCCATTTAAGTATTTGCTGTGAAGTAAAAAAAAAAAAAAACACAAAAACTAAAAACTATAATGTCTACATTAAAATATTAAGAGACACGCAATACAGAAAGAGGTCACATGTAATGTCAAAAAGTCAAAATGTGGGGGAGGGCCAGAGCACAAATGTGGAGTGCTCTATTAGGATTTCTTATCTATTTGCTTTCTGTTTGTCTCTTTCCCTGTCTTTATAACAAGTGTTGCTATCATTTCAATACAGATTGTCATAGCCGAAAGATCTTTGTAAGCCTCATGATAACCACAAAGAGAAACCGACAGCAGACTTGCCAAAAACAATAAGCAAGGAATCAAAGTACACCATTAGAGAAAATCACTTAACCACAAATGAAAAATGTGAGAGGGAGAAAAAAAGGAAACACAAGAAGAATACAAAGCATCAGAATAGTAGTGGTAAGATTCCACCTATCTTAATTACCTTAAATATTAACAGACTTAATTCCCCAATAGAAAGACATAGCATGACCAAATTGATTTAAAAATGGGACTCAACTATGTGTTGCTTACAGGAAACTCACTTCACTTCTAAGGACACACATAGACTGAAAGTAACACAATGCAACAAGATGCAAAGGGAATCCAAAAGAAAGCATAAGAGACATACTTCTATCAGATAAGATAGATTTTAAATCAAAATCACTAATAAGAGAACACAAAAGTCATTATATAATGATACAGGATTCAACCTAGCAAGAAGAAATAATACTTGTAAATAATATGCATCCAGAAGTACAGCACTCAAATACATAAAGCAAATATTAATAGACTATAGGTAGAGATAAATTTCAAAATAATAATAGTAAGGAACTCTAACACCCCACTTTCATAAATGGACAGATCAACGAGACAGAAAATTGACAAAGAAATAGCTGGATTAAATTGTACCCTACACTGATTGGACCTAACAGACATCTACAGAACTTTATATCCAACAGCTGAAGTATACATATTCTAAATAGCAACATGGAGCATTTTCCAGGATAGATTATATGGTAAGTCATAAAACAAGTCTCAACAAATTTAAAAGAATAGAAATTATATCTATCTTTTTTTCTGACAACAATAGAATAAAAAAAGAAATCAATAACAATAGAAACTTTGGAAACCTCACTAATACATGGAAATTAAAAAAAATGCTAATCCTAGACAATCAATGGATCAAAGGCAAAATTAAGAAGGAAATTTTAAAGGCTCTTGAAATGAATGAAAATGTAAACACAGCATACCAGCACCTGTGAAATACAGCAATAGTGGTCCAGGAGCGAAGTATATAGCAATCAAAGACTGCATCAAAAAACCAGAAAGATCTCAAATAAACAACTTATCAATGTACTTCAAGGAACTAGAAAAAGAAAAACAAATCAAATCCAAAATTGGTAGTAGGAAAGAAATATAAAACTCAGAACATAAATAAAGAAATACAAAAAAAAAAAAATGAAGAGACAAATGAAAAGATGAAAAAAAGTGACAAACCTTTAGCTATTCTAATCATGAAAAAAGGATTTGAATATATAGAATCAGAGATGAAAATGGAGACATTGCTATTGACACCACACAAATAAAAAGGATTGTTAGAGATGACCGTAAACAACTATTGGCAAAAAATTTGATAACCTAGGAAAAATGGACAAATTCTTAGACACATATTCCTTATCAACATTGAGTCATTTGGGGCCTGCTCTGTGGTGTAGTGGGTAAAGCTTCTGCTCATGGTGCCGGCATCCCATATGGGCCCAGGTTCGAGTCCTGGCTGCTCCACTTCCAATCCAGCTCTCTGCTAATGTACCTGGGAAAGCAGCAGGAGATGGCCCAAGTGTTGGCCCTCTGCTACCCACATGGGAGACCTGGATAAAGCTCTTGGCTGCTGGCTTTGGCCTGGCCAAGCCCTTGCGATTGCAGCCGTTTGGGAAGTGAACCGTGGATGGAAGATCTCTCTCTATTTTTCCTTCTCTCTCTATAACTCTGCCTATCAAATAAAAAAAAAACACTTTTTTTGTTTGTTTAAAAAGCAGAGTTACAGAGAGAGAAGAGATACACACACACACACATACACACTCACACAGAGAGAGAGAGAGAGAGAGGGAGAGAGAGAGCGAGCATAGTCTTTCATCCACTGGTTCACTCCCATAATGGCTGCAATAGCCAGGACTGAGCCAGGCTGAAGCCAGGAGCCAGGAGCCACTTACTGGTCTCCCAAATGGGCGGCAGAGGCCCAAGTACTTGGGCCATCCTCTGCTGCTTTCCCAGGCACATTATTAGGGAGCTGGACTGGAAGTGGAGCAGCTGGGACTCCAACTAGTGCCTATATGAGATGCCAGTGCTGCAGGCCACGGCTGATTTTTGTTTTTTGTTTTTTCAAATTTTGCTAACTATTTGCTCCATATTAAAGTTTCAGCAATTGTTTCTTTTTTTAAGATTTATTTTTATTTATTTGAAAGACAGAGTTATAGAGAGAAGTAGAGACAGAGAGAGAGGTCTTCCATCTGCTGGTTCACTCCCCAGATGACCTCAATGGCCAGAGCTGCGCCTATCCGAAACCAGGAGCCCAGAGCTTCTTCTGGGTCTCCCATGCTGGTGTAGGGGCCCAAGGACTTGGGCCATCTTCTACTGCTCTCCCAGGCCATAGCAGAGAGCTGGATTTGAAGAGGAGCAGCCGGGACTAGAACCGGAGCCCATATGGGATGCTGGCATTTCAGGCCAGGGCTTTAAACCACTGCGCCACAGCACCAACCCCAATAAATAAATATTTTTTAAAAAATTGAGTCATTTTAGGTAAGCTATATTTTTCTAAACTTTTTTTTTCATTTCACTGAAGCTCTCAAATTTGAAGCAATTTTTCAAATTTAATTCATTTATAATTTCTTACTTTCTTTTTGATGTGTGCAATTTCTTTAGCTACGCCCTTCTTCCTGTTTTAACATTGTTTTCCTTTGTATCTGAGAAATCTTCATTTCTCCTCATTTGTTAATGCAGATTTCATTTGTAGAGCAGTTTTAGCTCCATAGCAAAATTGAGCAGAAAGCATAGGTTTTCATATATCCCCTTCATCCACATATGCAAAGTTTCCCCCACCATCAGTATCCCACACCACAGTGCTCCATTCATTATAGCTGATGAGCCAATACTGACCCATCATTGCCACCCCAAATCCATAGTTTACAGGGAAATTATTCTTAGTGTTGTATATTCTATGGGCTTGACAAATGTATAATGAAATTTATCTACTATTATAGAATTATACTTTCATTGCCCTGAAAACTCTCTGTGCTCCGCTTATTTCTCCAGAGAGAGAGAGAGAGAGAGAGAGAGAGAGAGAGAATAGTGGTGTCTTTGTTGTTTTGATGTATACTTTCCTAGTAACGTATGATGCTGAGCATATTTTTGTAAACCCTTGTCATCTGTAAATCTTTGGTAAGGTATCTCTTTAGGTGTCCTGCCCAATTTTAGAGTTGTCTTCTAGTTGTTGAGTTTTAATAGCTCTTTGTATAACTATCCTTCACCAATGTATCTTATGCAAATATTTCCTTCATGTATTCTTGCCTTCTCATTTGCTTGACAGTTTCTTTTGCAGTTCACAAGATTTTAATTTTAATAACTTATCAATCTTTCTTTTATGGATTATTACTCTGGTCATATATCTAAAAAGTAATTGCTGCCGGTGCTGTGGCTCAATAGGCTAATCCTCTGCCTTGCGGCACCAGCAACCCGGGTTCTAGTCCTACTCAGGGCACTGAATTCTGTCCCAGTTGCCCCTCTTCCAGTCCAGCTCTCTGCTGTGGCCCGGGAGTGCAGTGGAGGATGGCCCAAGTGCTTGGGCCCTGCACCCGCATGGGAGACCAGGAGAAGCACCTGGCTCCTGCCATCGGATGAGCGCGGTGCGCCAGCCGCAGCAGCCATTGGAGGGTGAACCAACGGTAAAGGAAGACCTTTCTCTCTGTCTCTTTCTCTCTCACTGTCCACTCTGCCTGTCAAAAATAATTTTAAAAAAATTAAAAATAATTGCCAAATCCAAGGTTATCTAGATTTTTCTCTTAAATTATCCTTTGGGAATTTTATGTTTTACATTTAGGTCTGTGACCCATTTTCAATTGGTTTTGGTGAAGCATGTAAGGTTGATGTAGATTCATTATTTTGCACATGGATTTCCAGTTGTCCTAGAACTGTTTTGTTGAGAAGACTATCCTTTCTCCACTGAATTTCCTTTTCACCTTTGCTGAAGGTGAGATTATATTTCTGTAGGTCTATATCTGGGTTTTCTAATCCGTTCCACTTATCTATATATCATTTTTTGGCAATATAACCCTGTCTTGATTACAATAGTCTTCGAGTCAGGTCCTGTCAGCCTTCATTAATTCGTCTCGTTCAATAATGTTTTGGTTATTCTGGGTCTTTTGTCTCTCCATATAAATTTTAGACTCAGATTGTCAATATCACAAAACAGTTTGCTGAGGAGCTGGTGGCTTGGGCTGCAGCCTGTGACGCCAGCATCCCATGAGTGCCGATCTGAGTCCTGGCTGCTCTTCTTCTGATCCAGCTTCCTGATAAGGAGCCCAGAAAAGCAGCAGAGGGTGGCCTGGGTACTTGGGCTCCTGTCACCTTTGTGAGAGACCCAGATGGAGTTCCTAGCTCCTGGCTTCAGCCTGGCCCAGCATTGGCCACTGCAGCCATTTAGAAGTGAACCAGTGCAAGGAAGATCTCTCTTATCTGTCTCTTGCTCTCCTTCTCTCTAACTCTGCTTCCAAACAAATACATAAATAAAAATCTTTTTAAAAATTTGCTGGAACTTTGAGATCACATTGAATCTATTGATAAAGTTGAAGAAAAATACTATTTTAGGATTAATGATTCCCATGAATTCCTGACCATGAATGTGGGCTGTCTCTCCATTTATTTAGTTTTCCTTTGATTTTTTCATCAAAGTTCTGTTTTTCCTGAAATAGATCTTCTATACATTTTGCTCCATTTATACTTAAAAGTTTCATTTTGAGAGTGGTGGTGGAAGGTCTTTAATCCTAATACTGTTTTATTTATATACTCACTTTTATTATCAGTCTTGCCCTGGGTTTGACAATTTAGTCTTTTCATGATTAATTTTTGTATTTTATTTTATTTTTTAAAGATTTATTTATTTATTTGAAAGTCAAAGTTACACAGAAAGAGAAGGAGAGGCAGAGAGAGAAAGAGGTTTTCCATCCTCTGGTTCACTCCCCAATTGGCTGTAACAGCCAGGGCTGGGGCAGTCCAAAGCCAGGAGCCAGGAGCTTCCTCTGGGTCTTCCCAAGGACTTGGACCATCCTCTACTGTTTCCCAGGCCATAACAGAGAGCTAGATTGGAAGTGGAGCAGCTGGGACTTGAACTGGTGCCCCTATGGGATGCTGGCACTGCAGGGGGTGGCTTTACCTGCTGTGCCACAGCCCTAATCTTAATTTTTGTATTTTAAAGACATAATTAATTTCTACTCGTTCATCTTATTCTTTTATGTTGCTGTTCTTTAAACAATTTTTAAGATAGATACTTACCTCATTAACTTTCAGTCTTTCATGGAGAATTTTTCTGAGTTAAAAATCTTCTAATTTTCACTGTACTTTCTTCTTTGCTCAACACTGTATTTATAAATGCTTTCTTAGAATTTCAAGCAGATAGATATTTCTAGTATCTTAATTGGTAAAATTTCTTTTTTTTTTTTTTTTTGACAGGCAGAGGGGACAGTGAGAGAGAGAGACAGAGAGAAAGGTCTTCCTTTGCCATTGGTTCAACCTCCAATGGCTGCTGCGGTCGGCACGCTGCGGCCGGCACACCGCGCTCTTCCAATGGCAGGAGCCAGGTGCCAGGTGCTTTTCCTGGCCTCCCATGGGGTGCAGGGCCCAAGCACTTGGGCCATCCTCCACTGCACTCTCGGGCCACAGCAGAGGGCTGGCCTGGAAGAGGGGCAACCGGGACAGAATCTGGCGCCCCGACTGGGACTAGAACCTGGTGTGCCGGCGCCGCAAGGCGGAGGATTAGCCTGTTGAGCCACGGCGCCGGCCTTAATTGGTAAAATTTCTAGTTAACTTTTCTATGTTCAAGGAATCTGATGTGGAAAAAAAGAATCTGATATGCATAATAGAAATCCATAGGAATTTGTTAAGATATGATTTACACTCATAAATGCTCCCATGTATTTGAAAATAATGCATGTTCTGCAGATCTTGGACACATTTATGTATATGAGTATCTATCCATCTCCATCGAGTTAATCTTGTTTTTCAACCTATATTCTTGATTTTTTTCTCATATGCCTTATTAGTTACTAAGAGATATGAATTTCTTTTGTAACTGTGTGATTGTTGTATCCTATATTGTGAGGTTATCAGTTCATAACAGTCTAAAATTATCTTCCCTGTGAGTTAAACATTTACTGTAATTATTGATTTATATATGCCACATTATTTGTAGTTTTCTATTTCTCTTTTTTGGCATTCCTTTTAATTTTTTTTATCAATTTGGAAGTTACACATTTTCTCTGTATAGTTTTAGTTATTACCCTAGAAATCATAACATGGACACTTAATTTATACAAGACTAAATTTCATTAGTAAAAACAATTTTAAAATATAAAATTATATACTAGTTCTGAAATTAGCAACTTTAACTCTATCTATTACTTTTTTAATAAAAAAAAGATGTATTTATTTATTTGAAAGGCAGTATATAGAGAGAGAGTAAGAAAGAAAGAGAGAAAGATCTTCCATCTACTGGTTCACTCCCCAAATGGCCTCAACTGCCAGGGCTGGGCCAGGCCGAAGCCAGGATTTAATTTTTTTCCAAAATAAACTTATACTAATTTGGTATAACATTCTGAGTAGGATCTAGTTTTAGGCGCTAAGAAGTTTGAAAACAGCCCTCATCTGAACAATAGGAATTTTGCTGAAATTAAAGCAAGAACAAATACCAGATCTACGGTAAAGGTTGGGTAAAAGAATGGTGAAATAACTGATACCTTATGAAAAGTTTATGATGACAATAACTTAATTAACTCAAAAGTTTACAAATGGATAACACATTTTCAGATGGGACAGGATGATTTTGAAAGTGAAGACCACAGTGACAGGCCACCAACACCAATTTGCAAGGAAAATATTAATCTTGTTGATGCCCTAATTTAAAAAGACCTAGCAGAAATGATAGCCAACATTATAGACATCTCAATTGATTCAGCTCGCACAAGTCTGAGTGAAAAACTAAAGTGTAGAAAACTTTCTGCTCAATGGATGCTGTGTTTATGTCAGTTGCAGAAAAAAAGCAGAGCTTCTAATGGAAATTTTGAATGAGTAGGATCAAGATCTTGAAGTATTTCCTCCAGGAATTGCAGGAGATTGCAAGCTTTAGCATTATGATCCAGAGATCCTGAGGACAAAGTACAATCAAAGCAATGGCTATTAAGACATAGAAGTGGTCCAATCAAAGTAAAGCAGACTAGTTAAAAGCAAAATTCATAGAGCAACTGTGGGATTCTTTTTTTTTGAGGGCTGGCGGTGTAGTGCAGCAGGTGGAGCCACCGTCTGCAACACTGGCATCAAATATAGGATAGTTTGTTCTAGTTCTAGCTGCTCTGCTTCCAATCCAGCTCCCTGCCAATACTCTTAAGAAAGTAGAGGAGAATGGCCCACAGTCCCTGACACCTATGTGGGAGGTCTGGGTGGAGTTCTGGGCTCCTGAGTTTGGCTTGGCCCAGCGCTGGCTATTGCAGTCATCTGGGGAGCTAAGCAGCAGAAGCCTGATCTTTCTCTTTCTGTATCTCCCTCTCTGGGTCATCCTGCCTTTCAACTAACTAACCAACTAACTAAATATTTTATATAAACCCTTCAACAGGAGAGTTTGTTGTCTGTCCCTTAATATGAGTAATAGTTTAAAATTTTCCTGTTAAAGCTGGCATTTTGACATTATCTTCTATGTTGTACAATACTTCGATTACTCATTAACATACATTTATAGAACATCTGATTTAGATATCTTTATGGTGGATATTAGTATTGTTTGTAAATAACTGGTACTTTCCCCTTTCCTTATACATCCTGTCCCCTGTGACAATAAATTTGCAAACTGAGACAGTTGTCCAAACTCTTTTTTTTTTTTTTTTTTACAGGCAGAGTGGACAGTGAGAGAGAGAGACAGAGAGAAAGGTCTTCCTTTTGCCGTTGGTTCACCCTCCAATGGCTGCCGCGGTCGGCGCGCTGCGGCCGGCGCACCGCGCTCGTCCGATGGCAGGAGCCAGGAGCCAGGTGCTTTTTCCTGGTCTCCCCATGGGGTGTAGGGCCCAAGCACCTGGGCCATCCTCCACTGCACTCCTGGGCCACAGCAGAGGGCTGGCCTGGAAGAGGGGCAACCGGGACAGAATCTGGTGCCCCGACCGGGACTAGAACCCGGTGTGCCGGCGCCGCAAGGTGGAGGATTAGCCTGTTGAGCCACGGCGCCGGCCCAAACTCTTTCCTTTTTCCTTGGCACAGCTATGGTTAACCTTTGCACCAGCAGTCAGGTTCCTTCAGTGACTTTGGTGAACAGAGCCCCCTGCTGATCTATGGTGAGTGTCTTAATCAGCTTGGGCCTCCATACCAATTCCATTGACTGGGTGGCTGAATAAACAGACTTTGTTCCCCTGGCTGCAAGTTTGAGATCAGGGTGCCAACACAGTTGGGTTCTAGAGAGGGCTCTCTTTCTGATGGTTGCCTTCTCTTTGTGCTCACGTGGCATATCCTTGGCACATATGCAAGGGAAGAGGGAGAAGAAAGCAAGTTTCCTGGTGTCTCTTCTTACAAGGTCACTAATCCATCATGAGGCCCCACCCTCATGACTTAAACCTAACTACCTCCCAAAGGTTCCAACTCCAAGTTCCATAATAATGAGAGTCAAAGCTTCAGCAGATGAGTCAGAAGCTGACACACAAGGGCCAGCACTGAGGCTAACAGGTTAAGCCACCACCTGCGATGCTGGCTTCCCACGTGGGTGCCGGTTCATGTCCTGGCTGCTCTATTTGTAATTCAGCTCCCTGCTAATGGACCTGGGGAAGCAGTGGTGGAGGGACCAAGTCCCTGCATCCCTGCACCCACACGGGAAACCTGGATGAAGCTCCCGAAGCTCCTGGCTCCTGGCCATTGTGGCCATTTGGGGAGTGAACCAGAGGATGGAAGCTCTCTCTTTCTCTGGTTGTCCCCCTTTCCAAAACTCTGCCTTTCAAACAACATAAATAAATATTTAAAATATAAAGTAAATTAATATTTAAATTATATATATATATATATATATATATATATATATATATATATAAAAGAGTTTGGTGTACAGAGGACACACAACTCAGTCCACAGCATTAGGTTTGAAGCATAAAAGAGAACTAACATGGTGATGAGATTTGGGGACTGTTTGTTACCATAGCATAACTTCAACTATCCAGACTGATATATCTTGGTAAGGGAATATATTTTAATTTAAAATAAATGGTGGTGCCAGCACTTAGCACAACTTGACTCCATATGGAAAAGTTGGTGACATGGCTGTTATTAAGTGTTTTCTCTGTGGAAATGGAAATCTTTAGAACATTGTGCTTTCTTGGGGCCAGCGCTTTGGTGTAGCAGGTAAAGTCGCAACCGGAAGAGCCGGCATCCCATATGGGCGCTGGTTCAAGTCCTGGCTGCTCCATTTCCATTCCAGCTCTCTGCTTTGGCCTGTGAAAGCAGTGGAAAGTGGCCCAAGGCCTTGGGCCCCTGCACCTTGTGAGAGACCCAGAAAAAGTTCCTGGCTCCTGGCTTCAGATCAGCGCAGCTCTGGCTGTTGCAGCCAATTGGCGAGTGAACCAACAGGTGGAAGACCTCGCTCTCTGTCTCTCTCTGCCTTTCCTTCTCTCTGTGTAACTTTGACTTTCAAATAAATGAATAAATAAATACTTTTTTAAAAAGAATATTGTGGGCCAGCACCGCGGCTCACTAGGCTAATCCTCCGCCTTGCGGTGCCGGCACACCGGGTTCTAGTCCCGGTTGGGGCACCGGATTCTGTCCTGGTTGCTCCTCTTCCAGTCCAGCTCTCTGCTGTGGCCCGGGAGTGCAGTGGAGGATGGCCCAAGTGCTTGGGCCCTGCACCCGCATGGGAGACCAGGAGAAGCACCTGGCTCCTGCCTTTGGATCAGCGCGGTGCGCCGGCCACAGCACGCCAGCCGCAGCGGCCATTGGAGAGTGAACCAATGGCAAAAGGAAGACCTTTCTCTCTGTCTCTCTCACTGTCCACTCTGCCTGTCCAAAAAAAAAAAAAAAAAAAAAAAAAAAAAAAAAAAAAGAATATTGTGCTTACCTCCTGCTGACTTTCATAATCAATTATTAAACTTGTGACAATAACATGACATCAGCAGAATCAATTTTTTTCTGTGGTTTTACCCTGAAGTGACAATGAAAGTAGCTGCTTAAACTGCTTTCCAACATACCACGGATTCACATGTCTGTTGCAACATGAAACATGTCTTTGCTTATCTTGACTCTCTTTCTGGAATAACCAGAATGCTAATCTTAAGAAATTCTACCTATAGATATTTAGAGTCATTTGGAAATTGACCATACAAATGTCAAGTACATGGATTTCAAATATTTTATTATCACAAGCCTTCACTAAGAGGTTTCAAGGTTCTTCTAAAACTAAAAGTCCTTCAGAGAACTTAAAATGAAGAGAATCATTCGATAGTGGGTTAATATAATTTGTGTTTTAATTAACACAAGGAAACCAGCCTTTATCAGCAGCTGCTGACATGAGCACAGGTGCCAATGATTCTCCCTGCCTAATGATAGGAACAGAGCATTCTCACAAAGGGAACTATGTGTATGCATGCAATGTTTTAGTGAAATGCCTTTGCAGTGGTATAATTTATGCCAGATGGACTCAAGTGCAATCCATCAACCACCTCTATGTGAACACCAATAAAGGGCAATAACTCTAAAGAGATCAAGAACAAAATCACTCTTGGATCACTCAGTGCAAAATCACTCTGCAATAGGAGAGGTGGCTTTGGGGTTCATTGGCCTTGGATTCAACCTGCAGATATGCCACTCCCGAGCTGTGTGACAGCAGACCACTTAACCTTTCCAAAACTAGCATTCTTATCTGTAAAATCACATCCACCTTACTGAGCTATTGAGAGAAACAAAAATAGGAGCTGGCATATAGCAAAGGTTACCTGTTTTACAATTATTATTATTATTATTGGGGGCCAGTACTGTGGTGTAGAAGGTTAAGCCTCCACTCGCAGTGCTGGCATCTGCTTTGGGTGCCGGTTTGATTCCCAGCTGTTCTACTTCTGAGCTAGGTCCCTGCTAAGGCACTGGGAAAACAACAGAAGATGGCCCAAGTGCTTGGGCCTCTGTACCCATATGGGAGACCTGGAAGAAGGTCCTGGCTCCTGGCATCAGCCTGGCCCAGCCCTGGCCATTGTAGCCATTTGGAGAGTAAACTAGTGGATGGAATCATTTGGAAATTGATTATCTCTCTCCTTCTCTGTATTTCTACTTTTCAAGTAAATATTTTAATAAACTTATCTTTTAAAAAAAAGATTTTTTTTGATAGGCAGAGTGGACAGAGAGAGAGAGAGAGAGGTCTTCCTTTGCCGTTGGTTTACCCTCCAATGGCCGCCGTGGCCAGTGCGCTGCGGCCAGCGCACCGCGCTTATCCGATGGAAGGAGTCAGGTGCTTCTCCTGGTCTCCCATGGGGTGCAGGGCCCAAGGACTTGGGCCATCTTCTACTGATTTCCCAGGCCATAGCAGAGAGCTGGATCAGAAGTGAAGCAGCTGGGACTCGAATCGGTGCACATATGGGATGCTGGCACTGCAGGCTGTGGCTTTACCCACTATGCCACAGCACTGGCCCCCATAAAGGTTGTTTTAAAGGATACAGATAACTAGCCAGATGAGGAGAAGCACAGGATGAAGTCTGCAAGGGTCTTGAGCTAAGGAGCTTCCATTGCCAAGGATTTGTGCCTCCTGGCATAGGGATGAGGTCTTACTTACCTTGCTATGAGTTTCCATGGGTTCTGCTCTCCGAAGCCCTCTGAATCCTGTTCTTTTGGGCTTTTATGGAGATGTCATTGCATATGCAGGACGGAAGCATGGACAACCATGTGGAAATGTGAATGGGTGAAAAGGGAATGATCTAATGCTAGAAGACTGGAACCCAGTGAGGCCTGACTGTTCAGATTCTTTTGGGTTTTGCTGTTTTCATTTCTCCCAAGTATGGCACAGGATCCCTTCTGAAGTGAAGATCTTGTGATCTGTTATCAGAGCATATTTTTGTGGACACCTCCAAGACAGAAATGTGGGGAAAGATTAGAATATATTTCTATTTCCTATGGTCTGGCTTGGTGAGAGAAAGGAAAGCAGGAGAGAGGGAGAGGTAGGGAATGCTTTCTTTCTTTATTTTTTTATTTGACAGGTAGAGTTACAGACAGTAAGAGAGAGACAGAGAGACAGAGAGTCAGAGACAGAGAGAGACAGAGCGAAAGGTCTTGCTTCTGTTGGTTCATTCCCCAAATGGCCGCTACGGTCAGAACTACACCAATCCAAAGCCAGGAGCTGGGTACTTCCTCCCGGTCTCCCATGCGAGTGCAGGGGCCCAAGCACTTGGGTCATCTTCCACTCCCCTCCTGGGCCACAGCAGAGAGCTGGACAGGAAGAGGAGCAACCAGGACAGAATCCAGCGCCCCAACTGGGACTAGAACCCCGGATGCTGGCGCCACAGGTGGAGGATTAGCCAAGTGAGCCGCGGCACCGCCTTTCTAAGGCGTAAAGCACTTCATCGTTACAATAAAAAACTTCCTCTTGAGTTTGCTCTGCTTCAAGCTCTCTGCTGTGGCCGCCTGGGAAGGCAATGGAGGATGGCCCAAATGCTTGGACCTTGCGCGCACATGGGAGACCACGAGGAAACACCTGGCTCCTGGCTTTGGATCATTGCAGCTCTGGCCATAGCGGCCATTTGGGGGGTGAACCAATGGAAGGAAGACTTTCTCTCTGTCTCTCTCTCTCACTGTCCAACTCTATCTGTCAAATAAATTAAAAAAAAAATTGTGTAGACTCGACCTATGCACTCCCCCCCCCCACACACACACACAAGTAGTTAAGGCACCACTGATTTATGCCAGGAGGCTGTAGGTCAGAAGGCCACGGGTTGAGGCAGAAGCAACACTAATAGACAGAACTTGTCTGTAGGGGTGCACTAATGTTCCACAGGCTTCTCCGCTGCATTTGTTACTTTAACGTGAAGTGCGCTGGCTAAGCAGTTGGTTTTCTAGGTGCAGGCTCATTTGAGAAGTGTCTGCCTCACAGGATCTGGGCCTGCACTCTCAGCATCTGAGGCCCTCGATGTCTCTCTTAACTCTAAGAGATCAGAATCCAAGCCTTCCGGGTCCAAGGCACCTGACCCGGAGTAGGACCTTGCTGTCATGAAGCTACGGGCCACACAGTTTGGAGTGCTGATACATTTCGGGGTGCTGACTATATTCTCATTCAGTAGGACTACCTTAGTAGCACAGAAGCCATAGATTCCAAATGTTACAGCCTCAGTGGCACCGGCAACTTACTCAAGCCAGCTTTCACTCAGTCAAGTCCTGTGGTTATGATGAATGCTCAGGGCAACACTGACTGCTGCGAGGAATGGCAAAACAATGAAAAACAGTCCCCGCCCTCAAAGAGTCAGCTCTATCTTTGTAAGTAAGATTCACACAGGGGAACATCTAGATCTTACACAGCCACATGTGATTCACGCGCCATGAGTCAGCCAGAATGCAATTCCCATGGTGATCCAGGAAAATGACCTATGGACAAGCTGCAGCACTCCTAATACCTTCTCAGACCAGATAGTTACCTATGGCTAATCCCCACACAAAGGCTCCTTTTAGGCACAAAGTTCAGTCACATTTCCCTGGCACACAGTCCACGGCAAGATGTACTTTTCATGGATCAGAATTATAACAACAAGAAAATAAAACAGAGGAGATTAACCCCACAAAATCAAGAGATCTGAGGAACAAGGCTTTTTCCCAGTAAGCGTTCTGCAGTTGAGAGTTTTGCAGAATGCCCCCAAGAGTGTCCTTCACCATAGCCAAGGCTCATTACCATTCTGTCACCAGGTGCGCACCCTTGGGGTCGGATGGGGGAAGTGTCTCAGTAACTGGCTCCTTCCACAGCATAGGCCAGAAGAATACCAACGTGTCCATGGAGAAGCTTCCCTTCAGTGGTCTTCGACATACACCTGCCCCCAGGAAGCCACACTCAGCCAGGCAAATGACAAACGAACAGGGAAGATTATTGATTCTTATCAACACGCAGGTGCTATGTGACGCTTGGGACCTCATCGTTGGTATTAACAACTGTAGGCTAGTGATGAGTCACAATGTTTGTCCATTCACAGATATGCCTTTGTGGTTAGACAATTTAAAAACAGCTCCTGGCAAGTGGTTTTGTTCTCCCACATCCTGCTTTCCAATTTCATACTCACAGATATACAAGAGAAGATATTTTGTCTCCTTTTTGACTGTGCTAGTTCTTATCCCTTGAAAGGCTAGTGAATAACTCAAGTTCTGCCTGACTAAGCTCTCCAAAGGATGACTCCATTGCCATATAAGGAAGCTAAGAATCCTTGATAAGAAATTTGGCTTGGAATACACTTGATGGCAATGCTTAGATCATTACCTTGGACTGACCCAATAAAGTTTCAGAACAAAATTTTAGTGATGGTCATTACTCTTCACATTAATGCCTCTTACTTCATGCCTTGTGCTTTTCCATACATAGCTTGCTTAGCTACAATCCTTTAGGAGTGGGCATTATTTCTACCATTTTGCAAAAAGAGGAAACTTGGGATCAAAGGAGTTGAGCCACTTGTGCCAGTTGGAGTGTACACTTAAGATCGTCAATGGTTCACCACAGCTCAGGTTGTTTGAAAAGGTTACTGACTGGCTTAGGGAAATGTGATTTCAAGTTCTTGGGAAAACAGCAAAAATATCAAGACCAGGCCGGCACTGTGTCATAGCAGGTTAAGTTGCTGCCAGCAATACTGGCACCCCATATAGGTGCTGGTTCAAGTCCTGGCTGTTCCACTTCCAATCCAGCTCCCTGCCAATGTACCTGGGAAGGCAGCGGAAGATAGTCTAAGTGTTTGGGCCCACTGCACCCATGTGGGAGACCTAGAGGAAGCTCCTGGATCCTGGGTTCCAATCAGCCCAGCTCTGGCCATTGTGGTCATCTGGGGAGTGAACCAGTGGATAGAAGATCTCTCTCTGTCGCTCTCTCTCTGCTTCCACCTCTCTGTAAATCTTCCTTTCAAATAGATAAATAATTCTTTAAAAAAAATCAAGACCTGTCAGTTTTTCATTGATAGGATTTATGAAATCTTCTCAGATTTGTTCTCTGATATGAATGTTAACATGCTTTGTCTGTCAAAGCTGTCATTTCCCCTCCCCCCCCCTTAACAAGTAGTTCCTCTTGTATTCTATATGAACAGACTTCAACTGTATTGGAGAAAACAAATAAATTACAATATTGAAATTTTACATTACTGCGTAAAAAACATTCTCCCTCTGTAAATTGCTCATAAAAATTATTGTATTTGGAGGCTGATGCCGTGGCTCGATTGGCTAATCCTCCACCTGCAGCGCTGGAATCCCATATGGGTGCCGGGTTCTAGTCCTGGTTGCCCCTCTTCCAGGCCAGCTCTCTGCTGTGGCCTGGGAGTGCAGTGGAGGATGGTCCAAGTGCTTGGGCATCTTCACCCACATGGGAGACCAGAAAGAGGCACCTGGCTCCTGGCTTCAGATCGGCCATAGCAGCCATTGGGGGGGGGGGGGTAAACCAATGGAAGGAAGACCTTTCTCTCTGTCTCTCCCTCTCACTGTCTGTAACTCTACCTGTCAAATAAATAAATAAAAAATCTTTAAAAAATATTGTATTTATCAGGTAGCTGAAAAGGCACTGAGTCTCAACTGTTTGCTCCTTGAAGTCGTGTATTCTTGGGGAAGAAGCAAGAATTCTAATCTTCATCGGAAGATTGTTGGAAGAATTTTTGAAAAACTAAAAAGTAAAGCCTTTTGTAAATTTTAAGATGCTATGCAAATGTAGCATATTTTTTCAATTACCATACAAATGATAATTATACATGTTATATTATCATATATATATACGTTATATATATTATACTATGATGTAACTATATCACAGTGTAAGATAATCATTGCCTGGAGTTAGGAGCTAAAGAAAAGATGATTGTCCACATGCTGCAAAGGATTGATCAGACTTATCTAAACACTGGATCAAAAGACAAAGATATGGCTATAGGAAAGTGAGAGAAAGTGGGAGAGGTAGAGGGAACACCTGGGAAGCTGAAAAAAATGTGAGAATGTAGATAATTTGTGAATTTCAGAAATGGTGGCTAGAACTGTCCTATGGTTGAGCTAATGATTACAGCTAGTGACTCCTAATTATCCAGCAGAAGTGCCAAAAGGACATAGGAGGCAGGTTCATTTAACTCGCTGATGACTCACAGATGGGCATTATAGTTAGCATGATGGATGAGAAAATTATGATTTAAAATAATTTTCAATCATGGAATGTTGGGTATTTATATAATGACAAAACTTGTTAAAAGGACCTGAGAAGTGAGAGGGACACCCAGGATGGTTAAGAAGCCAAACAGCTAAAAGAGCCAAAAGCAAGCTTGCTGGAGTCAGGACACCCAGGTTTAAGCCCCAACCCTGCTGCCTATTAGCAGTGAAAGGAGTGGGCTAGTCACAACCCTTGCGGTGTGTCAATTTCATGAAGTTAATTACGTGAGATAACACGTGGTTATCAGCTTTGAACAGTGCTTGAGTCATAGCCCTACCCGAGGTTGAACGTGGGATGTGGCCCTCGGTTCCTTGAGGGAGTGGTCATATCAGCAACAGAGGTTACTGTGGTTAGTGTCCAGTGATGGGCGAAGCTGCCATTCAGAAAACGAGCCTGGAGGGGCAAGAACGAAGGCTGGGCCCAAGGAGAGACAGCGGGGCCCAGGTCCACCGCCAGAGGACTGTCCCCTTCTCTGCCCACGGCGGGGAGTAGGGAGCCCTTCCTTCACCCAGGAGGGACTGAACTTCTACAGCCTCCAGTCCCCAAACCCCGCGGACCTCCTCCCTGGTCCCTCGTGGCCCCGTGCCCTCGGCAGCGGACCTCCGGGCCGGGTGGCGGCGCTGTGCGACCCAGAGGGCACTAGCGGGGAAGCAGGCCACGCCCGGCGGAGCGCCCGGAAGTGACGCGCAGCTCGCGCCCGAAGGCGGAAGTTCCGCCGCCGCAGCACGCCGTGCTGGCTCCTCGTGCAGTCCATTGCCGGCATGGCGCACTACAACTTTAAGAAGATTACCGTGGTGCCGTCCGCCAAGGTAGGCGGCTCTGGGAAGACCTCCTTACCTATCGGCCTTTTCCTTAGCCGAGTCCTCGAGGAGGGTTTGGGCTGTAGCCGTGGGGCTAAGAGAGGGGGTCGCTTCTTGGAATCCCACCCCCTCACATCCCCGTCGCTGCCGGACGCCGACACCAACCCCAGACCGGGCCACTTGTCCGAGTCCAGAGCCCCCCCTCCAGCCAGGCAGATCGGGGTGGTTCTCCAGAATAGGTTTGTCTGAAGGGGCCACCGGAGGTGAGGCGGTGGGCGAGTGGGCGGGGGCGACTCTGAGGGGCGGGGGCGGAAGCTCATCGCGGTGTGAGAGTTGAGGCCCCTGCCCTCTGCCAACTCCCTTATTGTGGTTGGTTTAACACTTTTTGTCATTCTCTTTGTAGCATTTGGGAAACGGAGGTTTTTCGTTTTTTTTTTTTTCCCCTCCCCCCTAAGGCATAGCTGGATAAACCAAATTTATATAGCGTCGATCAGTGTAGCAAGAATAAATCGAGTGTTAGTATTGGGACTTAGAGGAAGTGCAGTTTTTAATGTAGTGGCTGTGCCATGTGGAGTGGAATTATTTACACGAAAGCACTCCTCAGGCAACGTGTATCTCCATTTTGGAGAGCTTTAAAATACATTAATACTGCTAATTTGTCGTCTTGAATGGAGTTTGTAATTTTAGAAAACAAGTTTATTTATGTCTGAAAGGTGGGTGAAGGTGATCCTTTGGTGATTGGGAAAAAAAAAAATCACACCAGGAAAGTATGGGGTGCAGTTCCTTCCAAAAGGAAGTCAGGAGTAGTGTTTTGGACCATCCTGGAAATGTGAAAGCTGTTATAATAGAGGAATCTAGAGTCATCCTTTTGTATCGCTGGGTTCTACACCGTGGATTGAACCAATTTCAGATTGGAAATATTTGGGGAAAAACGTTTTCCAGGGAATTCAGGCAAAGTTTTTTATATTCTCAAAGAGTTACCTTAGATACTCTTAGGAAATGACAAACCGTGCATTTTAGTTTCACTTACTTTGTTTGCTTTCAAAATCAAAGAAATGCATATTGCAATTGAAGGGTCATTTATCTTACTTTTTTTTCTGATTTATATTTGAGTTGTCTGACAAGTTTCCAAGATTCAAGATATTTGGAAGATAAGATAGTATAAAGAAAGTGTGGGGTTTATATCAGTGGCCATTTGGTAAATGGCTTAGAGAGCAGAAACTATATGATGGGTCTTCACAAACAGTTAATGGGAAATGTGTATTTTGAAAATCTTTATGTAGATTTCAAGGCAAAATAAACTTCTCTCTTCAGAAGTATAGTGTTTACTTTCTTGAAAGTCAGAGACATTGAGAAAGGGACAGAGATCTTCCATGTGCTATTTCACTCCTTAAAAGCCAGGCTAGGCCACAGCCAGGAGCCGGGGCCTCAGTCTGGGTCTCCCACGTACGTGGTATGAATCTGGAAACCATCATCTGCTGTCTCTCCAAGTCCACATTGGCAGGAAGAGCTAGGACAAGAACCTAGGTACTCCAGTATGGGATGTGGGCGTCCCGGCTATACAAGCTTCCATCCCAAAACTTAACCTGCTAATTCTATTTCTCTCTGAACTTTTTAAAGTTCCTTTATAGAAATGGGAACAGAGGGGCTGGCATTATGGCATCGTGGGTAAAGCTGCCACCTGCGATACTGAAATCCCGTATGGTCACTGGCTGCTCTGCTTCTGATCCAGCTCCCTGCTAATGTGCCTGGGAAAGCAGTAGAAAATGGCCCAAGTGTTTGGGTACCTGCATCCATGTGGGAGATCTGGAAGAAGCTCCTGGCTCCTGGCTTTGGCCTGGCCATTGTGGCCATTTGGGGAGTAAACCAGGGAATAGAAGATCTGTCTCTTCCTTTCTGAGTAGCTCTGCCTTTCAAATAAATAAGATAAATCTTTAAAATGATTTAACAGAGTTATATTTGAAGGGTTTAGTTATAATAAGTAAGTTCTTGTGGTTTAAGATATAGTGTACTGTTGACTCAGTGTTTTATAAGAATGTTTCCCAAAAGTGGATGAAAAACGTATTTGGTGTAATTGTGTCTAATTACTTCCTTCTTTAATTGCAGGACTTTATTGACCTGACATTATCAAAGACTCAACGAAAGACTCCGACAGTTATTCACAAGCATTACCAAATTCATCGCATTAGACATTTTTACATGCGAAAAGTCAAATTTACTCAACAAAATTATCATGACAGGCTCTCCCAGATTCTCACAGATTTCCCCAAGTTGGATGTAAGTGACTGTTGGGGACTCATATGGTTATGTAAATGTGACTCTTACTTGGTGTTTCACCTGTTGGGGTACTAGCTTGACAGAAAGGGAATCTAAGTCAGCGTTGTCGGAGTTTGCTCAGTAAGTTAGTGGCAAAACTGGGAAACTTGAGTGTATCTGTCCTTTCGCTCAACCAGGCTCCATTTGAGGTGACCCAGCGCTATCTTCTCAGGTTTTCTTGTAACCTCTGGGCTTTGCAGCTGGGTGGGGAGCATCTGGTCCATACAAGGCCAGCGAAATCATGTGGTCTGGCCCTGCCAAGGCAACCACAGGTGTGACTGGAAGTTCTGGAACTCTCTAGCAGGCTGGTTTTTTAAGTCGATAATTTTGTGTGGCCCAGGAATGATGTTATAAACATCCAGTGGCCCTTGGCAGAGGAAAGGTTCCCACCCCTCCTTCACAGGACTAGCCCGAGCTGTATGGAATGGTAGGTCATGAACTTGTGTGCTCCGGGTCTTCTGACTTGCTGACTTGGCGAGGTTTCATCCCACCCTTCCTCTCTCTGAGGTTTGGTTTTCCTCTGGGCTGTCAGGGGCAGTGGCCTGAGTCCCCACCGCTGTTAACGGTCTTGTTGGCTTCATAAGCTAATGGTAAGATAGTTAAGTATCGACAGTTCTCTTCATTGATTGTATGAAGAGCTGTGATTTCTGCATTAGGCTGTAAAAATTGATCTCTTTGCTCTGTTTATGGAATTGGTTTTTAAAGTAAGAAATAAAATAGGCATTTTTAGTTCATCATCTTTAGGGCTTGATACAGGTGCCTAGTAGGTTCTTTTTTTTTTTTTTTTCCTTTTTGAAAGATTTATTTATGTCTTTGAAAGGCAGCACTACAGAGAGGCAGAGCGAGAGAGGGAGAGAGAGGTCTTCTATCCGTTGGTTCACTCTTCAGATGGCTGCAACAGCCAGAGCAGTGCTGACCTGAAGCCAGGAGCCAGAGCTTCTGTTCTCCCCACGTGAGTGCAGGAGCCCAAGAACTTGGGCCATCTTCTGCTGCTTTCCCAGGCCACAGCAGAGAGAACTGGATCAGAAGTGGAGCTGTGGGGACTTGAACTGGTACCCATATGAGATGCCAGTGCTGCAGGCCATGGCTTTAACCACAGCGCCAGCCCCCAGTAGGTTCTTGTAAAATGAATGGACCATTTCTTGAGAAAGGTTAAGCACTAAGGAGTACCTGGGCCTGAAAAGAAAGATTTAAGAATAAGGTTATTTTAAACTGATTATAGGAAATGCTTGAC
Organism: Sylvilagus floridanus; assembly: GCA_949820135.1. Classification (NCBI taxonomy): domain Eukaryota; kingdom Metazoa; phylum Chordata; class Mammalia; order Lagomorpha; family Leporidae; genus Sylvilagus; species Sylvilagus floridanus. The sequence goes on along the minus strand of OX463240.1, from coordinate 15,176,923 downwards.
TCAGGCAAACAACCTGTTTTGATCTAATTAGTAGTGGATTGTTCATTGTAAGAAGTTTTATCTTTTTTCGTTCTTAATATTTTATTTATTTGAAAAGTAGAGTGATAGAAAAGAGATCTTCTGTTCACTGGTTCACTCCTCAAATGCTTGCAGCAGCTAGAGCCAGGACAGGTCAGATCCAGGAGATAAGACCTCCATGTAGGTTTCCCACATGGGTGGCAGGAACCCAAATAGTTGGGCCATCATCTCCTGCCTCCCAGCATTATCAGGAAGCTGCATTGGAAATGGAGGTGAGACTTGTCCCCCCCACATTCTGATAATAGGATGTGCACATCCTAAGCTGTAGCCTAACTCACTGCAGCACAAGCCTGGCCCTGGTGATTTTTTTATATGTTAGAAGTGGAACATTCTATTGTCTAGTAACAATCTAACCATCTACCCTGAAATTGCTGTCAGATAAATAACACTTATTTTTTTTAAGATTTATTTTATTTATTTGAAAGAGTTACAGAGAGAGGTAGAGACAGAGAGGCCTTCTCTCCACTGGTTTACTCCCCAGATGGCCACAACGGCCAGAACTGTGCCGATCCAAAGCCAGGAGCCTCCTCCAGGTCTTTCATGTGGATGCAGGGACCCAGTGACTTTGGCCATCTTCCACTGCCATCTCAGGCCATAACAGAGACCTGGATTGGAAGAGGAGCAGCCAGGACTAGAACCAGCACCCACAGGGGATGCCAGCACTTCAGGCCAGGGGTTAACTTGCTGTGCCACAGCACTGGCCCCAACACTTCTTTTTAGTTAGTTAAGCCAAAACATTCATTGAATGCTTGTTGTGCATCTGAGACTATTCTGAGCACTGGAATACAGCAGGAATAAAAGTTCCTGTCGTCATTCTAGTGAGGGGGAAAGGTAATACACATGAAAATACATAATGTGTGAGATGAAAGAAATGAAGCCAAGTAAGGGGGGTTAAGGAGTATCTGTGCAGGGAGATACAGCAGCATCCTAAGGGAATGAAGGAGTGAGCTGTAGGAGCAAAGATACAGCAAATGCAAAAGCTCTAGGCCGGAGACCAAGGAGGTAGGGGAGGGTCTAAGAGGGAGAATGCTAGGAGATGGGGTCGGAAGTATTGGGAAAGCAGGGTGACTTTGAATTCTTAAGGTTTTTGACTTAGCTTTTAGGGGATGCCTGGCTTGCGGGGGGCTAATTCAGGTACAATGCAATCTCCATGATAAAGATGATGACAAATTAGAGAACCATAATACTGGTGAGGGTGTGATGTGGTTGGCTTCAGGATCCTTCAGAGGAAGAGCTAACAGGCGAGGCCATTGACTAGTTGTGTGGTCCAGTCTGTACATAGTAATTGTGAGAGGTGTCTGAGACATCTGAGTAGAAACAGTAAGTAACCCAGAGTCCATGAGTGGACTGGCCCACAGATATAAAAAACAGAATTGTTAAAATGTAAATGGTATTTGTAAATCTGTGTGAGATCACTTAGTGGTGAACACAATAGTGCTGTGGGGATATGAATGTGTAGTTGGATTGTGATGAAGACAAGCCAGCATAGGAGTTGGAGAGCTGGCCACTGGAGAGGAAGCCCATTGAATGAGATGCTTCAAGAAGGACGAGTGGCCCAACACCCAGCACTGCCAAGAGGTCTAGTAAGATAAGAAATGAGATTTAGCAGTTTGGAAGTCATTGCTGTTTTGATGTAGTAGCAGGTATGCTGGAGAGAGGGTTCCAGAGAGGGAAGAAAGAATTAAAAAGTGCTGCTTTGCTGGCATTTGCCAAGAGTGGAGCAAAAAAATGGAGCAGGAGTTGGAAGGATCATGGGGTCAAGGGAGTTTGAGATTAAAAATCCAAAAGATTTGAGAAATAACAGCATGTTTGTAGGTTGATTGGAAAGGTCAGGTGGAAGGAAGAATTTTCTGGAACTAAGTTCCTAAGCAGTAGAAGCAGCAGGATCTGGTGCATATGGAGGGCTAGCCTTGTCTAGGTCCCTGACGGCTCTGTCACTATAACAAGAATCCCATTAGGGCAGGGAGAAGTGACTTGCCACCTGCCTCCCTGTTGATGGCTTCTGTTTTCTCAGAGGACTGAATTGACAGGGTCCTTGTCCTGGTCCTGGTCCTAGTCCTTGGCCAGGAAAAGATACTGCAGGTTTGAAACCAGAAGAAGAGAGGATTGTTCTCCCAAGTGTTACTTGCGTACAAGGATAAGAAACTATTGGACTACAGTAACCATTGCATGTTTTTGTTTGTTTGTTACAGGATATCCATCCATTTTATGCTGATTTGATGAATATTCTCTATGACAAGGATCATTACAAGTTGGCTCTGGGACAAATAAATATTGCCAAAAACTTAGTGGACAAGTAAGGTGTTTTCTCACTATTGTGTTTTTTAAGTGGTTTTTAAAAGTGGAACAAAATATTCATATATGTATTTTCTTAAGTGTTGCTAAAGATTACGTGCGGCTTATGAAATACGGCGATTCTCTCTACCGATGTAAGCAGCTGAAGCGTGCTGCGCTTGGGCGAATGTGCACCATTATCAAGAGGCAGAGGCAGAGTTTGGAATATTTGGAGCAAGGTACTTACTGCCTGTGAGGAAAAAAGGTCTTTTACAGCGTTTTGTTAAAATAATTGATCTGTGTTGAGGGCATATTACAGAGGTGTTTTTTTTTTTTTATTTTAGAGCTGACAAGCTCAAATTATTTTTTCTAGCCAAACCTGTATGAGAATTTTTTTTTTTTTTTGTGACAGCCAGAGTGGACAGTGAGACAGAGAGAAAGGTCTTCCTTTGCCGTTGGTTCACCCTCCAGTGGCTGCTGCGGCCGGCACACCATGCCAATCTGAAGGCAGGAGCCAGGTGCTTCTCCTGGTCTCCCATGGGGTGCAGGGCCCAAGCACTTGGGCCATCCTCCACTGCACTCCCTGGCTACAGCAGAGAGCTGGACTGGAAGAGGGGCAACTGGGACAGAATCCAGCACCCCGACCAGGACTAGAACCCCGTGTACCGGCACCGCAGGCGGAGGATTAGCCTAATGAGCTGCAGCACAGGCCCCTGTATGAGATTCTAATAGACAATATGCTGTTGGAAAAGTGCCTAGCATAAATCATAAGGAAATACTGAAAAATATAAAAATGAAGTATCATAGTTTCAGCTATTGGAAAAACTTTAATAGAACAATTTTGAAATTAAGGTAGCAGGGTTTTGTTGAAATAGTTGCCTGCTTTCTTACATGCATGTATATATTTTGAAAGATTTATTTTATTTTCGTGAAAGGTAGAGTTACAGAGAGAGAGAGAGAGCTTCCATCTGCTAGTCCACTCCCTGAACAGCCGCAGTGGCTGGGATTAGGCCAAGCCAAAGCCTGGAGCCAGGAACTTCTTCCTGGTCTCTCACCTGGATGCAGGGACCCAAGCATTTGGACTTTGTGCTGCTGCTTTCCCAGGCCCATTAGCAGGGAGGTGGATTGGAAGTAGAACAGCCAGAACTCAAATCTGCATCCATGTGGATGCCAGCGCTTCAGGTGCTGGCTTAGCCTGCTGTGTCACAGCACAGCCCCAACATGCATGTATTTTTATATCACAAACTATTTGGACTTGTTTTATGTCTCCCCTCTATCTTGCAAGTGATTTATGATAGTTGAATGCTTTTTTATTTATTTTTTTGACAGGCAGAGTGGACAGAGAGAGAGAGAGAGAAAGGTTTTCCTTTGCCATTGGTTCACCCTCAAATGGCTGCCGTGGCCAGTGTGCTGTGGCCAGCGCACCATGCTGATCCAAAGGCAGGAGCCAGGTGCCTCTCCTGGTCTCCCATGGGGTGCAGGGCCCAAGCACTTGGGCCATCCTCCACTGTACTCCCAGGCCACAGCAGAGAGCTGGCCTGGAAGAGGAGCAACCGGGACAGAATCCAGTGCCCCGACCGGGACTAGAACCCGGTGTGCCAGCACCACAAGGCTAATAGGCTAATAGGATTAGCCTATTGAGCCATGGCGCTGGCCTAGTTGAATGCTTTTAAAATGCTTTCGTATATATCTGATATTCACAATCGCCCCATGAGTACCACTCTGAAGCTGTGTTTGTATTACAGATGAGGTAGTTAAATGGAAATTGCCCATATAGTAGCCAGGAAATTATAGCACGCATGCTTCAAAAGACACTGCTTTCCAAATGTCTCAATAAGAACCATCTGGATGCTTCTCAGACGTGTGTTTTTGATCTGTCTGATCTTTTGCATCAAAATACCCAGTTGGTAAGGCCTAGGTATATTATTGGTACAGCCACATTTGGGAAAAAACTGCATATATATCATCACTCTGCAATGAATTGTTTTTCATCAATTCATACTTTCTCTGTCACTCGCATTATATAACCATGAGCTTGGAGTACAGATAAATTGAAGAGAATATCAAGCAAATCAGAGACTTTGATTTCTTAATTTTTTCATTTTAAACTTCACAGTGCGTCAGCATTTATCCCGTTTGCCAACCATTGATCCAAATACAAGGACTCTGCTTTTATGTGGGTACCCAAATGTTGGGAAATCCAGCTTCATCAATAAGGTTGGTCTGGTTTTGATTATAAAAAAGATGATGTGATGGAAGCTAAGAGCCAGGAACTCAGTATAGGTCTCCCAGATGGGTGACAGGAACCCAGCTGCTTGAGCTGTCACCTGCTGCATCTGAAGGTGTGTTAGCAGGAAGCTGGAATCGAGCAGAGCCAGCTCTCAAACTCATGATATGGAAAGCGTGGAACCCAACGGTCCAGGCAGAATACCTGCTCCTTAAGCCATTTCTTACATGATTTGTCATTTTAATTGCTATGAGCTTTTACACAGACTACATTATCCATTGTAGTGATAAGTTGCTGAGTGTGATTCAAGGGTAACATTTAAGTAACTCAGTAATTTTGTGCTTTGGAACAATTTAGCTGAATTGAGGGATCTGAAAAGAATTGAAACAGCATTTAAAATGTCAGATGACAACCAGCAACAGTGTGTATGCCAAACAATTGTTAATTATGTGTGGCTTACTTGGTGCTAGGAACACTTTGCTGGGCAGATACTGTGTCATAGCTGCATCCCATATTGGAGTGCTTGGGGTCGAGTCCCATTTCCATTTCCAATGTAGCTTCTTGCTGATGCAGCCCTTGGAGGCAGCAGGTGGTGCCTTAAGTACTTGGATCCCTTTCATCCACGTGGGAGACCCAGATGGGAGTTCTGGCTCCTGGCTTCAGCCTGGCCCAGCCACCGCTGTAGTAGGTGTTTGGGAGAGTGAACCAGCAAATGGAAGATCTTTCTCTTTCCCTCTTAATCTCTTACATGCACTCTCACTGTCTCACTGTCTCTCATTCAACCTTTCAAATAAACTTTTACAAAGAATGCTCTTGCTTTGAGGCAAATTTATAGGTTTTATTTTGTGTACAGGTTGCCACGACATCTTGATAAAGCTGTGCAGAGGCCTACTTGATGTTTCAAATACTTGTCAGAATGCTCTGACCATTCCACAACTGGCTGGTGCTCTGGGTGGCTGTGTGGCTTTTTACATGGAAAACAAAATGAAAACTTCAGTTCCAAGATTTTACGAACCACATATCAAGAGTTTTGCAGACACAGGGCATTTCCATCATTACAGAGGCCTCTGTCGGGCTCCGTTGAGCAGTAGACAGAGGGTGAGAGGAGATGATGTCTGTCCTCCAAATACTGGACTGTCTCCTCCTCCCTGATACCTGAGTAAAGGGCCCTGTGGTGTGAGGGAAGAGAAACCAGGCCATTTATTAAACTGGGTGACTCCTGTCCTATGCATTGTCATTATGTGAGGTCTCTTGTGTTTTTTTTTTTCCTACCCAAAATTACTCTTGACGTGTCGGTAGCATGCTTACGTTGTTTGACAGGAAGTGAGGTTAGAATCCCTGTGACTGACAGTTTTGACTGATTGCTTTACTTTAAGGTAACCAGAGCAGATGTGGATGTCCAGCCCTATGCATTTACAACAAAGTCTCTGTTTGTTGGGCACATGGATTATAAGTACCTACGTTGGCAGGTGAGAGTATCATCTTTAAACATAGGATAAACATCTTGGGTTTTTTTGTTAATTAATTTTGATTTTAATGATTTCTGAAGCACTATAATGTTTTATTTTTTCTGGTGTACTTGCAATAGTATACAGTCAACTCTGAGGAGCTGAGGAAAAGAGAATCTCTGAGGTGACCAAGAACTTGAAATTTCTCTTTTCACCATAAAGAAAACTTGTCTGAGCTTTAGAGAGACGTGAGGGCAGTTAGCAGTTTTCTGATTCAATTTCAGAGGAAGTAGCAGGCCTTCAGTTTGGGCTTCTGCACCTTATGCTAACAGTTGTACTTCTAATGAAATTAAATTCTACTTTAATCGTCTCTGACTCTGTTGTTGGAAGTGGCATATACTGTCTGAAATCATGAAACAATCTGTTTGAACAGTCTGATTTTATAAATGATGAAGAGAGTAATTCCTAAGAGTTAGGAAGTTTGGGGGTTATTTTAGTTTTTATGTTTTATGATGTTGCTAATGAGAACAGGAGTCATTTCTCAAGGTCATTGGCTAGCTTTTCAATGAGCTCTGCAGGGTTTTTCTACCCTTGACTGCTTATTTAATGTTTAAAAATATATGCTTCTCTCTCACTTTTATTTTCTCATCAGTTTTGGAGTTCTACATTTTTATTTACTAGTTTTGTAAGGTCTGGTTTCAGTATGCAGAATGACTGCTGGGGCGTGCTGGACAAGAGGTTTGTTAATAAGTGTGCTCTGGAATAATGGAGTTTGCTCGTTAGGTTGTAGACACTCCAGGGATTTTGGATCACCCTTTGGAGGATCGGAACACCATAGAGATGCAGGCCATCACAGCCTTGGCTCACCTCCGTGCTGCGGTTCTGTATGTGATGGATTTGTCTGAGCAGTGTGGACATGGTTTGAAGGAGCAAGTCGAACTCTTCCAGAATATAAGACCTCTCTTTATCAACAAAGTAAGTCTGACAACTAATAGTTTAGTTTATTTTGTATAGTATGAAAGTAGTGATTCATTATTTTTTTTTCCATTGGTAGCCTCTTATAGTTGTTGCCAACAAATGTGATGTGAAGAGAATAGCTGAACTTTCTGAAGATGATCAGGTAAGTCATCTTAATGTTTGGAATCTTTCTTACTTACTGATTCTGAATGCTCATCTCAGCCAAAGTTTAGAAGGAGGAATTTTAACAGTACTAGCTCAGTGTTTATTGTGCAGTTGAGATAATATCCTCAAAGGTTCAGTGACATGAACACAGATATCCTCATCCCTGCCCTTTGGAAAATGTGATCCCTGAGATTGTTGCGTTAGAGGAAGCCAAGTGCCTTAGGTGTTCTCTATCTCTTCCTGGCCTCAGGATATCAGGTAATACGACAGCAGCAATTCCCAGCATAAGCTCCTAGTTAGGAAAGGTGTTCATTGGTGTTATTGAGTAAAAGAGGTTCTGTGGTTCAGTGCATTTGGAGATGAGTGGCTGAGCACAGGAGAATGAAGATCTGTAAGCATTTGTGCTGTGGGCTCTCCAGAACCATGAGTGATTTTGAAGAGGTCATGCAGGACTTACCTGAACTGTGAGTGTGGTGTCTGTTAGCATTCCCCAAGAGGCAGGAAACATTGTTAATGTATAATTTTAAAAACTGGTTTGACTCTTTCATCAAAGGTGTCATTGAGGATAAACGCTTTGAGAAGCATGTACTCAAATTGTAGGCCCTGACCAGCAGCATCAGCCTCACCGTTGCCTGGTACTTGGTCAGAAATGCAGGTTTCTTGAGCACACCAGATTGCCGAATCAGAAACCCTGGAGCGGGGCAGCAGTCCCAGTCTGAGCAGGCCCTCTAAGTGACTGCTGCCCTGGAATGGTAGACTGCATCTGCTGTGTCTTTTGGAATACACTGGCTTGACTTCATGTTCCTGATGTGGGAAAAGCATATTCTTTCTCAGTGTCTCTTGTTCTGTTTGGAGACTCACTACTAAGTAAGGATTAGCTTTTCTTAAACAGCCACAGCTGGTCTTCTCAGGTTACTACAGTATATTCTTTAAGTTCTGATTATGTAAACACAAATGTCAGAGTTAATTTGTCTGTAAAAGCCCCAATGTGTCTGTTAAGTAACCTCAGTTTTCTAGTCTAACAGGACATTACTGGGTGGAGAAGGGGGGATGGTGGACAGCAGCAAGAAGGTTTAAGAAGCAAATGCAGTACTCAGATGCCCAGGCTTTGGAGTCAGACATGCTCAGGTCCCAGCTTTACCTTTGCTAGTTGTGTGATAAGGAAGTGAGGTCACCTATCTGACCCTCAGTTTATCCAGGGGAGGTAATGCCTATAGTCATTGGTTGTTGGACAAATTGAAAGAAATCGGAAAGCTAAGTACATATTGGAATGCTGTTACACTATTTCCATTTGGTTAACACTTTTATAGCCTTCCCTTTATTGGTGCTTTCAACATGACACTTCTCATCAAATGGAGATAACACATGATGGTTATTGCCATGTGCACAGGTAGGCTCAGGGACCATTTCACTCAGGGCCATGTACTGCTAATGCAGAATTGGTGTTCAGACCTTGATCACTGCTTTGGACCTTATGGTAAGGGAAATAAATCTTGTTTGTGAAATGCTTTATTATGATGGATTTGTCACTTTCCTCCAAAAGATGGCCACACTTGCAGTTAGATGTAAATGTGACACTTAGAAGAGTCTCTTAGATCTTAGTAATTTAAATTTCTAGATTTGTGAATGTTTTCAAGATTTTTCTAAGGAATTCTCTTGGGCTGTGAAGCCTAGTTTTTTTCTTGTTCTTTTTCTAATTAGAAGTAGCACTGCTAATGCTTCTTGGTCTTGCCTAAGTTTCTATTTTGGAGGATGAAGTCTTACTGAACCTTCTGGAGAATTTTGAATTACTTGGTCTGTTCTTCAAGTTTTAAAAACAAACCACATGTGTTGAGAATTGCAACCTTCATTTTTAAAACTGAGTTTCCATTGGAAACTAGAAATCCATAATACATCTCTTGTTTTTCCAGAAAATATTTGTAGATTTGCAAGCTGAAGGATTCCCTGTGATAGAGACAAGCACTCTGACTGAGGAAGGTGTCATTAAAGTTAAAACAGAGGTTAGTGCTTTCTTACATCAGGTATCAGTCTTTTTACTGTCTTTGTCTTGTTTTTGAAAAGTCAGTCATGGGGGGTGGAATTAGCTGTTAATATTCAAAGTATTCACAGTGGTAAGGAGTGGTGTACTACAGAATAAGGTGGATCCAAAACTCAGTATTCTAGTGCCCTGCTCATCCAGATGAATGGTTGAATAATACTTTATAGTTCCTGCTATAGGAAATTTTTAATTAAAATGACTGCTATGACTTTTGACTGTATTTTCATAGCAGTTTTACTGAAATGGATCCTATTTGGTAGTATAAGGGGAAAAGCAGTGTGAAAAGCAGGAGCAGCTGGAGGCGGCAGGCTCCTGTTAGATTTTTATGTGGTATCCTACTTCATCCTGTCGCTCTTAACCTGGAATAAAAGGGCAATTTGATGCTCTGGCTTTAATTACAGATTGGCTGCTCAAGTTAGAGTTCTGAGGGATCATTGCGTCTGGGTAAGGAAGGACAGTTGGAGGACACCACCAGTCTGGACAGGGGGTCACTTCTGGTGGGAACAAGGCCCAGCATAGAGCTTGGGAGGGCTGCTTCAAGATTCTGTCTCAGATTGGCCCTAGGCTCAGAAAGGGAGACAGTCTCTTTGTTGGAGAGTGTGGTTTGCTGTGATGTTAAAAACCTATTGAGGGAAAATGGGTAGGAAGTTCCAAACCATACCTGACAGTAAATGGGAGTCTGATTCCTGATTCTTACAAGGAGGCTGCTATGTATCTTTGTAACTCTGTGTCTTGTTTTTACTTTTATTAGGCTTGTGATAGGCTTTTGGCTCATCGAGTTGAAATCAAAATGAAGGGAAATAAAGTGAACGAGGTGTTGAACAGATTACATTTAGCTGTACCAAACAAGAGAGATGATAAGGTAAGATGGTCTTTACAGAGAGCCTTTGAGATACATTTATTGCATTGCTGGTAAAGTCAGTAGATGCTACTGTCTGCATGGTTTTTTCCATGGTTACAGAGCCAGCTACACATACAGACAAATGGATCTCATAAATGGGCTTCCATTTCTCATTCATAATGAAGTTATGCCTGTGTATGGCAAAGAGTGAAATGGTTGAGGATGAGAATGAAGTTTGCCTCTCTCTCTACCAGAGGCAGTTATTGTTAATCCAGTCTTGTTTTTCCTTTGAGAAATGTTTGTGATACAGAAGCATTTTTTGAACATAGATAGAAGCATTATACTTATTGTACTCTTTTTTTGGGGGGGGGGGTAGTTTATTTATTTATTTGAAAGTCAGAGGGGTGGGGGGTAGATCTTCCATCTACTGCTTTACTCCCCAGATGACCATAACTGCCAAGGCTAAACCAGGCCAAAACCAGGAGCCAGGTTCTATTTCTAGCCCAGTGGTTAAGATGCCTACATGCCATTTCTGAGTGCCTAAGGTCAGTACTTGCCTCTGGGTCCTGACTCCAGTTTTCTGCTAATGCAGATTCTGGAGGACAGCAGTTATGGCTCAAGTGATTGGTAGAAAACTTCTTGGGCTCCACAATTTCCATTCTTGCCACCCACGTGGAAGACCTGGACTGATCTCCTAGCTCCCAGCTTCACCCCCTGTCCAACATTGGCACAAACTAGTGGATGGGCACATGCTCTATGTCTAAAATAAACTGGAGTAGAGTGAGAGAACCAAACATAAAAGAGGAGGACAGGCAAATGGCCCACTGGTTAATATGCCTACATCTAGTATTGAAGCAGCTGGGAGATCAGTCCAGGTCTTCCACGTGGGTGGCAAGAATGGAAATTGTGGAGCCCAAGAAGTTTTCTACCAATCACTTGAGCCATAACTGCTGTCCTCCAGAATCTGCATTAGCAGAAAACTGGGGTCAGGACCCAGAGGCAAGTACTGACCTTAGGCACTCAGAAATGGCATGTAGGCATCTTAACCACTGGGCTAGAAATAGAAAGTTTCCCCCTAATCTGTCGGTTTCTAGTTCATCTGGGTATGATTTCCCTACAGATGGAGAGTTTGCTTTTTGTTTTTGTTGAAGTTTTTCTCGTATTCAGTGAGTCATTTTTCATAAGTATTCCTAATAATATCTTCTCAGGAGAGGCCCCCTTTCATCCCAGAAGGAGTAGTGGCACGCAAGAGGAGAATGGAAATTGTGGAGCCCAAGAAGAAGAGGGTATACTACCATAACTTTCACCTGCTTTTCCTATGGAGAGGGGCCAGAAAGGCTGTGTTTGCAGAGGTGGTGGATGTTTAGGGCGTTAAACACAAGCTGGAGGACTGAAGTACCCAACCTGTTAGACTGGGGCACAGCTGAGAATCCTCAACAAAGATCCTTACTGTTGTATACTCTTTTAATTGATGGGAGATGGAATGAACAAAATACTAAGATATAGTTCACTGAATAGTCAGAAACTATCTCTCCCTTCAGAAATACAAGAGGAATAGTGAATAGCATAGATACTGAAAGATTTTTTTCATAATGACAAGGAGGAGGGCAAACCATTTCTAGACCCAACAGGTAAAATAAAACTGATGATAATTTTTTTTTCCATTAACAGGAACGAGATCTTGAGCTGGAAATGGGAGATGATTATATTTTGGATCTTCAAAGTAAGAACTAGAGTATTATAGCTGTAAATTGCCAAATGCGTGTGAACTTTTTCAAAATAAGTGCGGAAGAACTTGAATGATTAAAAGTCTTCTAGCATATTTATTAATTTTTAATTTCTTGAAGATTGAAAGTTGGATACTGATAGGGCTGTCTGAATTTCTTCCTTCAGTTAATTTCCTGTTGTTTTGGAATGAAGGGATATTTTTATGATTTTAGAGCATGTGAGTGTTCAGTGAGGTTGATAGCATTACTATTGTGTAGTGTAGAGCATAAGTACTTTTTTATCTCTGTAGAGGGACATTGACTTATACCTCATTTTGGACATATAGTACTTGAAGATACTAAAAACTATAAATATAAATTTGTTTTTAACTGTAGAGTACTGGGATTTAATGAATTCATCTGAAAAATACGATAAGATACCAGAGATCTGGGAAGGCCATAATATAGCGGATTACATTGATCCTGCCATCATGAAGGTCTGTGCCACTTTTTTATTTTTGGGGGAAGGGAATGTTTAATTAATTAATTTTTAATAGAAAGCTTTTACTTAATAAATATAAATTTCATAAGTATAACTTTTGGATTATAGCTGTTCTTTCCCCCATACCCGCCCTCCCACCCCCAAACCATCCAACCTCCTACTCCCTCTCCTATCCCATTCATTAAGATTCATTTTCAATTATCTTTATACACAGAAGATCTGCTCTATACTAAGTAAAGATTTCAACAGTTTGCACCCACACAGAAACACAAAGTATAAAGTACTGTTTGAAGACTAGTTTTACCATTAATTTTCATAGTACAACACATTAAGGACAGAGGTACTACATGGGGAGCAAGTGCACAGTGACTTCTGCTGTTGATTTAACAATATGTGTTACTTTTGGAATTGTGGATTTTTTTCGTTTTTGAGCTGACTATGGAAGCACAGCTTTTGGCTCACCTATATCTATTCCCTTCATTCTCTTTCTGCACACACCTCTGTGTTTCCTCCCTCTCCAGTTTCTCTTCCATCCACACACTCTGCCTTGTGTAATCACACACACCCCATCTCCACTGACTTTGCCTCCTCTGCCTTGCTAGTCCTGGAGACATCTCCAGCTCTTCAGACTGGAGTTTAGACACAGCTGGCATTGGTGTGGTACTCTGCATTGCTGTATTATATACCAGAAGCTGTTTCAGACTTTGTCCTCAGACCTCCTGCCCACATTCCCTCTGCCAGTCTGAGTAGCTGGCCTTGTGTTATCAAGAAAATGAAGCCCACAGTTGTGAAATCTTTGGTCTCCCAATTTTCTGTCCTTGTACCCATACCAATAGTGGGGAGCCTTTTTTCTGCCAAGAGCCATCTAGGTGTTTATAACATCATTCATGGGCCATACAGAATTACCATCTTAAAAAATTAGCCTGCTATATATAGATTTACTGAATTTTGAGTTCCACCTACATTTGTCTTGGCAGGACCAGAGTAAATGGTTTCATGGGCCTTATACAGTCTGTGGGCAGATGTTCCTCATCCCTGCTGATTCTATCTGTCCTTGGATCTGCGCTTCTTTAGAGCTTTGCTTTGTTACTGCCATCTCTGTCCTGGCTCAAACCAGTTCCCCCTCTCTTTTTCTTAACATAAATATCTCTCATCTTTCTTAAAAACAAAAATCATAGATTCTATGTCCTCCCTCACTTGTTAACCCTTTTTCTCTCCTCAGTTGAGCTCTTTGAAAAAGTGCTTGCTAGCGGCTGGCACTGTGGTGTAATGGGTTAGGCTGCCATCTGCAGCACTGACATCCCCTGTGGGCACCAGTTCCACTTCAGTCTAGCTCTCTGCTAATGTGCCTGGGAAAGCAGCTTACAATGGCCCAAGTGCTTGGGACCCTGCACCCACATGGGAGAGCCGGAGGAAGCTCTCAGCTTCTGGCTTCAGTCTGGCCTAGCTCTGCTGTTGTGGCTGTTTGGAGAGAGAACCAGCAGATTGAAGATCTCTCGCTCTCCTTCTGTGTCTCTCCCTCTCTGTAACTCTGCCTTTCAAAGAAAATAAACTAAATTTTTGGAAAAGAAAAATTACTTGAATAATATTATCTGTTAGCTGTTGTCATTTCCTGATACTTGCCACTCAGTTTCCCAAGAGTCCTCCTTAATTTATATTTTCAGTCTCATTGTGTCTGTGACCTCTTCATGCCCTAGTTCTAGAACTCATTTCTGCTCTAGAAATTAAGCTGTTGGTAGCATCATGATTTATCTGGGTACCCAAGGAGTGAACTTACACGTCAGCCCCTTTACTCTTACGGTTCTCACTGATTTCCCTCCTGCAGTTTTCCTTGTCCTCCAGTCATCTAGTTTTCATCATCATTGCCTTTGTCATAGCCGGCCTCCCTGCTTCTCTGGGTTTTTACCTTTCCGTTCTGTAGTCCACTCTTTCATGTCTGAGAAATCAGGTGATTTCCTCTTCCTGAAACTCTTCAGCTATTCTTATGCATTCAGTTTGCATATCATGATGCCCTGTGGCCTATCAGGGGCCTGGCAGATCTGCCTGATGGACTCCTGGCTAGGTTGACTTGTTAGGATATGATACGCATGCCTATTTTTAAGATTTTGTTTTTGTCTTATTAACATTGTAGAAAGTGAGATTGTATTCTGGATGATATTAAAATAAACAGGATACTGTATGCATTCAGGCTCTCTCAGACCTGAACTTATTTCATATTGTCTATTTGGTGGTATGTACTGTGGGGAATAAGGAGACCTCCCCACCTTGGAGTTTAACTGTTTTAATGAGGAAAAGCAGCAACTGAAAAGTTAACCAGCCTGCTATCAGTTCATGTGCATGTGGTCTCCTCTTTCTTCACAACCATTCTGTGTGAGATAAGCTCTGCATGTATGGGTATATGGGGACTTGACCATAGGGGTATCGTGTCCTCAGACAGTTTCCATGCACATGGTGCCACACCTACTTTACAAATTTTTCTTCAATTGTATCTTTAAAGAAACTGGAAGAATTAGAGAAAGAAGAAGAGCTAAGAACAGCTGCTGGGGAGTATGACAGTGATTCTGAAAGTGAAGACGAGGAAATGCTAGAAATCCGACAACTGGCAAAACAAATTAGAGAAAAAAAGAAATTGAAAATCCTTCAATCCAAAGAAAAAAATACGCAGGGACCCAGGATGCCTCGAACAGCTAAGAAGGCAAGGTTTTTTTTTTTTTTTTTTTTTTTTTTTTTATGTCTTTCCAAAAGATATGCATGACTTATTACGTACGTTGGACTCTTGCAAAATCATTGCTAATTACAGCTTTTCAACCCATTTATGGCTGTCGGATTGCACATTCTTTGTCTTGGTGGTGTAAATTGACTTAGAAGAGTCTTGATTGTTTATCTGCTGATTCTTGTGCCCTTTCTTGGTGATAATCAGCTTGAAGTTTTCCTCTATAGATTCAGTCATTGAATAGTTTTATGAATTACAATTGGGATTTGTAAGGGGTAGAAATTTTAAATCGTTAATTAACATTTTCTTATTTAATTTCTGTATTATTCAAGACTTGTGTCTTTTCTAATTTACAGACACTTAACCCAGTCTAATTTAAACCCAAAAGAAAATTTATTGGCTTTTGTGACTGGTTAAGATGGGGAGAATTACACAGTAGCATGAATGGATCAGATGTCAGGATTCTTAACACTTTCTCAGTTTTGTTTTTGTTCTCTTGTCCATGCTTTGGTCAGGGAGGTAGGGTTCTGTGATAGCCCCCTGTACCACATGAAGTTCCCCAAAGAAATCAGATAATGTGCAGGACAGTTAAAATGTAATGGAAAGAAAGGAAAATAACTTGACATTATAGATAGCTCTGAGTAGGTATTGTTTGAAAATAGTGTTTTCATATGATAGCAGATGACTGGTTATTGAGAGACATGGATAGTCTGCTGCTTTTCCTAGTGATGTGGAGGGGTCTCCAGAAGGAGACATGCTGACACAGTGAGTTTGTCTTAGGGTCCACACTAACTTCAGCTTTTGTGGCACATCTGTGTGATAGAAACAGTCACTTTCTTACTCAGTGTGGGTTGCTTGGTTTCTACCAAGAAGGACATAAAGCATACAAGGTCTCACACATAACAGTTTCTTTGTAAGTATTGGTTTTCGCTGAGCTGCCCCAAACCATCACAGCGGCAAGTATTAGCCACAACAATTAAGATATTACTTGGGATGCTTGCAGCCTGTATTGGAATGCCTGAGTTCAAGTCATGGCTCTCCTTCCAGTTGCAACTTTATGCTTTGCCCACCCTTGGAGGCAATAGGTGATGGCTCAAGTACTTGGTCCCTGGCACCCATGTGGTCAGGCCTGGAATTTTAGGCTCCTTGCTTTGGCTTGGCCCACCTCTGGACATTGCAGGCATTTGTAGATTGAACCAATGAGTGGGAGATAATTTCTCTTTGTCTCTGCCTTTCAAATATATATATATATATATATATATACACACACACACTTATTGATTTTTTTACATTATATATATAATGTACATTATATATATTATATATATATATATATATATAAAATGTATATTTTTTGTATAATGTAAAAAAAAAGTAAGTAAAAGGCAAAGTGGGTCCAAGGGGAAAAAATACAACTTGTAAAAGAAGTGTCACAAAAAAGTGTATTTTCCCTTGGAAAAAATATTTTTCAACTTTTCATTGAACTGATTTTGCTTAAAGCCAATTTTATTTTAAAATTTTTTTTCAGGTTCAGAAGACAGATTTGGAGAATGAGATGCGTAGTCTTGGTGTTGACATGGATAATAAAGACAATGTAAGTGTTGGGGGCTGGTCGAGCATTTATATGGCTGAATACAAACTTGTTAACAAAGAAAAACCAGGGTCTTGGAAACCTGTGAGAATATGAAGTTGATTTAAAGGAAAAGAAATCAGGATTCCCAGTGTTTCCATTGCTGTTTATTGTCTGCTTTGAAGTGATGGATTGATTGATAAGTGTGTCTTTCGCACTGCCATAGTTCCCTTGCGAATGCTTCGTTTGTTGTGATTAGCTTAGCGTCCGTTCCGCTGATGCAGGATGGTGTTTTCAAAACTGTATTCTTACTCAGCATTTGTGAAGAACTTAGAAAAACGTTGTACTCGCCATCATCCTTAATTAAAACTCCTCTCTGGAAGTGGGCCAGGTTTCCTTGCCTGTCAAAGTTCTGGTTTAATTACTGCCAGTTATGTAAGGTGACCCCAGTGCATTTGCTTTTCTTTTTTGTATTTTAAGTGAAGGTCAAAAAGTTCGTGAAAACTATGTATTCTGAAAATGTATGGATTTCAATTTTTTTTGCACCAAAATAAACTTATCTGTTAATTCCATTTTTCCCACACAAAGTTTTTGAAGGTTTATACATATACTTGATCTTTCATTTTCATATTAGTAGGAAATTTGGAAAAAATTGAAAACTAGAAAGAAAAAAGTCATTTGTGGTTGTATCACATAAAAATGAAGTAGGTTGAAATATGGTAGATTGCTTTTTATACAGTTACATGAGAGAGTTTGTCTTCTGTTTCTTAAAAATATATTTAAGATCACATTCCACATTTTACATCTGTGTCTTGTAAATATTTTTTCGTTACATTTCTCCCATTTTTTAATGAAGTAAAGCTTAATTTCTTTTACTTTTTGGGTTGTTTACAGGTTAAATTCATTTATTAACTGTTGCCTTAAAGAATTTAAGGTTATCTGTAAAAGAATTCACATCAGGGAAAAGTGTATGTGGGAAAAAGATGTCAAAGGGAAAGAAATAGATAAATTTTTGTTTTCCTATACAGAACTCTTTACTTGGACTATGGTGACTGAGGTCTGCCTGGTGCTTTAATTAGTTTCAGTGTAGTTATATAAAGTGTTAGTATCTCTGTGTGAGTAACTTAGACTAAATAGTTCAAAACTGTCTTCTGGGGTGCTCAAAGATTAGAAGGTATTTCAGGTATCTACTGGAATTTTATTTTGCTGTTGTAATGATTTATGCTAGAAGCAAATCAAAGAACTTTTTAGTGCTCCGGATTGTTTTCTCAAAACAGATTCCCAGACTGGAATTACCAAACTCAGGACAGCATTGTAGTAAAGTTCTTTTCTGAAAGAGGTAGAATAATTGGTTCCAGTCAGCAGTATATGAGGGAACTCATTTGTTTTGTATATGCTTGTGTTGTTTTACTGTACTGACATGAGATCTGACATTTGATTGAAGTGCTAGGCTTAGGCCTGCTTACATTTTGGGGAAGTTGTGTTTTCCCTAATTTACAGACAGGGTAGCCAGTGGTAGCAAAGTTAAGGGACTTGTTTGAATTCTTATAGGCAGCTCAAGGCAGAGCTGTGACTTGTCCAGGTTCTGATGGCAGAATCTGTCCTCTTAGATGTGCAGTCTGCACATATTTTCTTAACTTAAAGTTTGAACTTCTGGACAGTTTTCGCTTTATGTTCAGATATTAGATACTAGTGTTCTGAAATTAGATTGTGATGCTAACCTAATCATTTTTGAATGGGGGTGTCTAAGTACATTTTTTAAAATGGAGTTAAAATCAGCTTTGTAACATAAAAGCAGTTTGTGTTAAATGAAAAAAGATATTTGACTGGTAATTAATGTGGAATTCCATGTGTATATCTTGAGGATTTCAGCTGATTGTAGTTCTGATAACGGTTGTAGACCCTCCCAACTGTCCTCTTCCCTTGTTGGAGTCAGTCTGTTTGTCACTGAATCTGTACAGGGCTGGGATCCTGAAGCCGAAGTTTGCTTTCCTTGCTTTGCAGGCCCACTACGCAGTCCAGGCAAGGAGATCTCGGAGTGTCACCAGGAAACGAAAGCGGGAAGAATCTGTTCCACCGTCTTCTGTAGTCCGGAGTCGGAGTTGCTCTCGAACGCCACGTGATGTTTCTGGTCTCCGGGATGTCAAGGTTAGCCTCTGATGTAGTAATAGCCTCAGTGTTTATTATGGCAAGTCTCAGGTTAAACACCAATAGTATGGCTCAGAGAAGCAGGAGCTGTGGGTAGGAGGTTAGCTGAATGCTGCATGTCCTAGTTTCTTGGCGTCCTTGAGAGCTTGGGTCAAGTATAGTTGGATGCCTCTGGACAGATGTCCCCGGTGGACTGTTACCTAATCTTTCCTTTTTCAGAGGTTGGGCAGAAGCCTGATCTCATACAGCACCAGCAGTCTGACTTTAGATCCCAGTTGTTCAGGGAGAATAATGGGAATTTGCCCCTGCTGTTAGCACCAGGTAGCCCCAGTAAGCAGAATAAGGCCTGAGAAGCCCATATGATGAAACAGCCCAGAGGTGGCTATGTTGGTTGACTTACCATGTGATCCCACTTACCTTCATGTTATTGTGGGAATTTCTTCTCCCAGTCAATAGCTTAGATTACTCTCAATATCAATTATAGCATATTTTGGCAAAATGCTTTGGATATAAACAGTCTGCTTCCCTAAACTGTCATCTCATTAAAGCAAAAATTTCTAATTTCAGTATTTTGAAGATTCAGATATAAAAATCTGTCAGTAGTCTAGTAAGTATTTTATGGAAGCCTGGCTTTTTCCGTCCACAATACCGTTTCCCTCTGAAAAATCTGGGTTTTAATACTGGCATTGCTGTTAGTAAAGCAGGTGTACATAGTGGATTCTTATAAGGCCTGAGTCTCAGTGTCTTAGTTTGTGTGAAAGGGAGTTAGAACAGATGTGCTCTGGTCGTCAAGACTGAACATGTCTTTCCTGGCTATAAAACTCGTCTGAGGTAAGATTTACATCCTGTGAGTATGCATAGAGTTCCTGCTGATACTGTGCTGGGCCTGAGGAACAATAATGAATGAGACTTACCAGGTCTGTTGATAACAACAGAGCTCGGCCATTAAGACAGACTGTTGCCTGGTAATTAAAATACAGAGTGGAAGATGGATTTTCAATGAATGTAATGTACTTTTATTTCCTCCTCCTTTATAGATGGTGAAGAAGGCCAAGACTATGATGAAGAATGCTCAGAAGAAGATGAATCGCTTGGGAAAGAAAGGGGAGTCAGATCGACATGTGTTTGACATGAAGCCCAAGCACTTACTCTCTGGAAAGAGGAAAGCTGGTAAAAAGGACAGGAGATAGATTTCAGTTGACATGGTTTGGCTAGACTGTTTGTTGCTGTCTATTTCTTGGTTAGGTATGGTGTGGGTTCATAAAATTGGAGTCATCTATAAACAAACAAAAATAATTGAAGCATTCTTTGCTAAACATTGTGGTCAAACCCTGCATAATAAGTGCTGGAAATTTTTGTCTGCAAAATGCAAACATTTGGAATAGACGGTCTTTCTGCATTAAATAGAGGATTGGTTGCTTCAGATTTGCCGAACTAAAAAAATTTGGTATGACTTTGATGTTTTGGTGGAAAAAAACCTTATTTTTTCTAAGAGGAAACTTCGATTTATCACACGGGAATACTTTTTTTTAATGAAGAAAGCATCTCCATTTATGGATATGGACAGAGGGCTGGCTGCCTGCTCTGCAGACTTGGGGAGCAAGCACATGTATGATCGAGTCAGAGCCCTAGTGCTTCAAATACTCCTTTAAATTATTTTCCAAACTTGTTGTACAATGTACTGTTGTAATCTCTCTTCCAACTATTTTATCCAAAATAAATCTCCAGGAGAAATAGTTTTGAGTTACTTGATACTTTTTCGTATAATTACAGATCACTATTGACTTGGCCAAATGAAAAAGAAAAAAAAAAGACATTTCTTTTTTAAGAATGTTTTTTGCTTTTAAAACAAGAATACTGCTTTGTGAATGAAATGTTCCCTAAGAAATTACAACACTTAAATATAACATCTCTGCAACAGGCATCTGATCTACATGCTGGGAAAGGGAGCAGGTGTTGTGGTATAGCTGTACTTCCAGTCTAGCTCTCTGCTAATGTGCCTAGGAAAGCGGCAGATGATGACCCAAGTGCTTGGGCCCCAGATACTCATGTGGGAGACCTGGATGGAGTTCCTGGCTCCAGCTTCAGGTTGGCCCAACTCTGGCTACTGCAGCCATTTGGGGAGCAAGTCAATGGATGGAAAAACTCTCTCTGCCACTCTGCCTTTCAAATAAATAAATTAATAAATAAAATACTCTGCTTTTCAGATAGATAAATCTTTAAAAGATGACCCCATCCTAAATTGAAGTGTCTGAGTTTAATTGCTGTGTTTTTTTTTTTTTTTTTAAGTTTTTATTTATTTGAGAGGCAGAATCACAAACAGAAAGGTCCTCCATCTGCTGGTTCATTCCCCAGTTGGCCACAGTGGCCAGAGCTGAGCCGATCAGAAGCCAGGAGCTTCTTCCAGGTCTCCCATGAGGGTACAGGGGCCCAAGCACTTGGGCCATCTTCCACTGCTTTTCTAGGCTATAAGTGGAGAGCTGGATTGGAAGAGGAGCAGCTGGGACACAAACTGACGCCCATATGGGATGCAGATGCCACAGGTGGAGGCTCAGCTCACTACACCACAGCACTGGCCCCTAATTTGCAGTTCTGACTTCTGATTTTTGCTTCCTGCCAGTGTGGACCCTGGGAGGCAACAAATGAAGGTTCAAGTTACTGAGTCTTTGCCACCCACATGAGAGACCTGGACCCTATTCCCACCTCCTGCCTCTGGCCCTGGCCGTTGCAGGTATTTGAGGAATAAATTAGTGGGTAGGAGCTCTCTCTGTGTTTTGCAGAAAAAGAAGAAAAATGACACCTACTACTGAAAGTGACGTATTCAATAAAACACAAAAACTCCTCCAACACCACCACACAAGCACCTCCTGGCAGGGATGGGAGAGTGGGAGGGTCTGTTTTTAATTATTTTAAGTGTATAAAACTGAGTGCATGATGGATGTTTTGTTTAATAATTAAGTCACCAGTTGGGACACCTGCATGTCATACTAGAATTCCATGGGTCCAGTCCCAGATACTCTGCTTCCTGTCTAGTGTCTTCTGATTCACACTCTGGAGGGCAACAGTTGATGGCTGAAGTGCTTGGGTCCCTGCCACCCGTGTGGGAGACCTGAATGGAGTCTGGGTTTTTGGCTTGACCCTGACCCACCTCTAGCTATTGCGGGCATTTGGAGAGTGAACCAGATCTGTGTCTCTCTGCCTTTTAAATAAAATGAAAATAATAATTTAAAAAGGTGAATAAATGCTAACTAAAACCACCAAGTAAAATAGGATGAATAAGTGAATGTAGTAGACTAGTCTTAAAACATCACCTTTTGACATCAAAACAATATCATTGTTACCAGTTCTTCAGAATGCAGTTAAAAGGTAGAGATTCTCTTCTTAACCTGTCCGCTGCTGGAACACTTCACATATGCTGGAAAGATTATAATACGAGATACTCCCAAGTGATATCAGGGAAGACAGTAGAGTAGGAAGTACCAGGAATCCATCTCTACTTTGACAGTAAATTTACTGCTAGGGTCTGTTTGATGTAGATGTTCTAGTACTCCCATCTCTTCAAAGATTTGCAGCTTGCTGAGAAAGGCTTGGCAATGAATTGCAGTAGATGTTAATTTCAGCTTTTAGTGCCTATCCCAACCCCCAAGCCACATGACAGGCAATTATATTCCTGTACCAGCTTACAGAAGTCAAGAGTGGACACTAAGAACCTTGTCCTACTGATTGTGGAGGTGCAGATGTGGGTGGACCACTATTGTTGCGAACCTCCATTAGCTGAACAGGCTCATGGGAATTTAAAGGACAAGGCCTTTGTTTTGTTTTGTTTTGTTTTCTTGCACTTTTTTCCCCCTATTTTCAGGCCAGACCTTTAAGGATTAGGACTCTGAAAAACAACTGCATGTTCAGGGAAGCTTAAGAAAGTCATCTCAGATTTCCAGAGAAGGACACATTCAGAAAAGACCCGAGATTTGTTTTATATCGCAGGCTGAGCTCTGTTGTAAACAACCTGTAACAAAGTCCAGGAAACGGGGAAAGGGAGAGGGTATAATTGCCAGTCACCACATAAAATTCAAAAGTTGAGTTTTCAACAATAACAACAAAATCACAAGGCATGCAAGGAATTAAGTGTGGACTCCTGAAGGGAAAAAAGTAGTTGACAAATTATTCCTAAGGAAAACCAGATGGTGGACTTAGTATAGATTTTTCAGCAATGGTCTTGGGGGCTGACATGGTGGCGTGGCAGGTTAAGCTATTGCCTGTGGTGCCAGCATACCTTATGAGTCCTGCTTTGTGCCCTGGCTGCTCCACTTCTGATCAAGCTCCCTGCTAATGTGCCTGGGAAAGCAGCAGAGGATGGCCCATGTCCTTGGGCACTTTTTTTTTTTTTTTGACAGGCAGAGTGGACAGTGAGAGAGAGACAGAGAGAAAGGTCTTCCTTTGCCGTTGGTTCACCCTCCAATGGCTGCTGTGGACGGCGCGCTGCGGCCGGCGAACTGTGCATATCCGATGGCAGGAACCAGGTGCTAGGTGCTTTTCCTGGTCTCCCATGGGGTGCAGGGCCCAGGCACATGGGCCATCCTCCACTGCACTCCCGGGCCACAGCAGAGAGCTGGCCTGGAAGAGGGGCAACCGGGACAGAATCCGGCGCCCCAACCTGGACTAGAACCCGGTGTGTTGGCGCCGCAAGGCGGAGGATTAGCCTGTTGAGCCACGGCGCCGGCCGTCCTTGGGCACTTTTATACCCATTTGGACGACCTGGAAGAAGTTCCTGGCTCCTGGCTTGCCTGGCCCAGCCTGGGTTGCTGTGGTCATCTGGGGAGTGAACCAGCAAATGGAAGATTGATATTTTCTCTCTCTTCTCCCTGCCTTCCTCCCTCTTTCCCTCCAGCTTGGCCTTTTAAAGAAATAAAAATAAATCTTACCCCCCAAAAAAATGGTTTTAATTTACTCTAAATACTAAAGGAGGAAATAGACAAAATCAGGAGCCACTGAGTGAGTAAAATAAAAATATCAAAGCAACAGAAAATGAAAATGGACCAAAGGACTTCTGGAACTAAAAGTAAAGTGAGAAATTTGCTGGAGAGTTTCACAAAGACAACTGAAATTGAGTCTGAGTAGCAGAAAGAAAAAATTGAAAAATGAACAGAGCTAAGAAAGCTGCAGTTCAGCAAATCAGACCAGTATGTACAATAAGACAGTCCCCAAAAAGAAGAGAAAGACACAAAGACTAGAAGAAATGGTAGCCAGAAATTCTCCAAATTTGATGAAATACTCGAAGCTCCACGAGCTTCAGAAAAACCCATGGCCGACACCAAGAAACTTAAAATGCCCAGAGACAATCTTGAAATCTGAAAGAAGGGGCCGGCACTGTCGTGTAGCAGGTAAAGCCGCAGTCTGCAGTGTGGCATCCCATATGGACGCCAGTTCAAGACCCAGCTGCTCTTCTGCTCCAGCTCTCTGCTATGGCCTGGGAAAGCAGTAGAAGATGGCCCAAGTCCTTGGGCCCCTGCACCCGCGTGGGAGACCTGGAGGAAGCTCCTGGCTCCGGATCAGCACAGCTCTGGCCATTGCAGCCATTTGGGAAGTGAACCAGCAGATGGAAGACCGACCTCTCTGTCTCTCCTTCTCTTTGTGTAACTTTGACTTACAAAGTATCATAGGATTATTATCAGATGTCCTGTAAGAAATGTTGGCGTTCAAAAGGCAGCAGGTTCGGCCGGCGCCGCGGCTCACTAGGCTAATCCTCCACCTTGTGGTGCCGGCACACCAGGTTCTAGGCCCAGTAGGGGTGCCGGATTCTGTCCCGGTTGCCCCTCTTCCAGGCCAGCTCTCTGCTGTGGCCAGGGAGTGCAGTGGAGGATGGCCCAAGTGCTTGGGCCCTGCATCCCATGGGAGACCAGGAGAAGCACCTGGCTCCTGCCATCAGGATCAGCATGGTGCGCCAGCCGCAGCGCGGCAGCCACAGCGGCCAGTGGAGGGTGAACCAACCGCAAAAGGAAGACCTTTCTCTCTGTCTCTCTCTCTCACTGTGCACTCTGTCAAAAAAAAAAAGAAAAGAAAAAAGGGCAGCAGGTTCATATATACAGAGTACTGAAAGAAAAAATTTTGTAACTGGCAAAACTGTCCTTCAAAAATGGAGGCAAAAATTAAGATACTTCCAGATGAACAAAACCTGGGAGAGTGTTAGTACTAGAATTCTCATGCCAAAAATGCTAAAGTGGGTCATTCAGGTAGAAGTGAAAAGACAATTAGGCAATAATTTGAAGCCAAGTGAACAATGATATCTACAAAATACATGAAATATATGAAAGGTAAATACATGAGCAAGTGTAAAAGTATTGTAATTTTGGCTTGTAGCTGCTTCCCCTGATATAAGAAGTAAATGCATATTTGTGTTCTGGGCACACTGTATAAGATGTAATTGTGATAGTTTTCGTACACTAGTGAAATGAAGCTGAAAAAAGTTCAAAACTATGGTGTGAACAACTTTAAAATTTTAAGAGAAATCTCAATGATAACCAAAAGAAGATGGCTATAGAATATAAACAACACAAAATGATGAAAGATAATATTTCACTATAAGAAGTCAATTAAACACGAAGAAGATAATGCAGGGAGTTGGGAGCAAAGCTGCAGGATGTACAGAAAAAATCACGGTGGCAGAACTCCCTCATCAATTACTTGAAATGTAAATGGATTAACCTACAGGTGAGCAGAATGGGTTTAACACAAACGTGATCCAACTATTATCATATGTACAAGGGATTAATTTTATATCAAAATATTCTATAGTTGAAAAGGTAAAATGATTCAAGCAAATAGTTGAGGGAATAAGGGTGGCTGTGCTTAAAATCAGACAAAATAAGCTTTCAATCAAAATAGTTTCAGGGGACAAGGACATCATAAAAGGTTCAGTATTGGTATGGCAATGATAAAAATTTGTACATCTAATAAAAGATACTTAAAATGTGAAGCAAAGATTGAAAAATGAAGGGAGAAATTGTCTACAATAACACTGAAAGACTTCAGTGCCCCATTTTGAATAATAGAACATAAGTAAGGAAATAGAAGACTTGAGCAGTACAGTAAACCAGAATGCCACAGAAGAATTTGCTAAGGACTAATGTGCTCTGCTCTCATCCCTAATGTGGGTCCCCAGAGTGATAGGATTTGGTGTCCCTAGAAGAGACACCGGAGATTGTCTGCTGTGTACAAAAGGTCACCTGAGCATGCAGTGATACTCATCTGTCAGCCAAGAATCGAGACTGCCAGAAACAGACGATGCTTGATCACCAAGAATGGCTTCCTATTCTTGAACTTTCCAGCCTCCAAACTGTGAGAAAATTAATTTCTTGTTAAGACACCCAGTGTGTGGCAGCCAGTGTTAATGGCAGCTTGAGTTAAAGAATTCAGAGAAAAACCTGTAGCTGTAGATATGTAAAAATGAAGAAGAGCAGACATGTGGAACAACAAGTTAAGCCGTTGCGTGACTTCCACGTCTCCTATTGGAGCACCAATCTGAGCCCTGATTCTCTGCTTCTGATCCAGCATTCTGCTCTTGCATCCTTGGAGGCAGCAGTTGATGACTCAAGGGCTTGGGCCAAAGGAGCCCTGGATGGACTTCTGGGCTCCTGGCTTTGGCCTGGCCTAGTCCTGGCTGTTGCAGGTATTTGGGGAGTAAATCATTGGATGGAAGTTGTCTCTCTCCATCCCCCTCCCTCCCGCTTTGCTTTTCAAGTACATGAAAATCTTTTTTAAAAAAATAAGAAAAATCAATAATCTAACTTTATACCTTGATGAACTGAAATAAGAACTAAACTCAGAGGCCGGCGCTGTGGTACAGCGGATTAACACCCTGGCCTGAAATGCTGGCATCCCACATGGGCGCCGGTTCGAGACCTGGCTGCTCCACTTCTGATCCAGCTCTCTGCTATGGCCTAGGAAAGCAGTGGAAGATGGCCCAAGTCTTTGGGCCCCTGCACCCACGTGGAATTCATGGAAGAAGCTCCTGGCTCCTGGCTTCGGATCGGCACAGCTCCGGCTGTTGCGGCCAACTGGGGAGTGAGCCATCGGATGGAAAGCCTCTCTCTCGCTCTGTGCCTCTCCTCTCTCTGTGTAACTCTGACTTTCAAATAAATAAATCTTTCAAAAAAAAAAAAAAACAACAAAAAAGAACTAAACCCAAAGCTACCAGAAGTAATATAGAGAAGAGATAAAATCCAGGATAGAAAAATGATAAAGAAAAATCAATGTAATGAGAAGTTGATTCTTTGAAGAGACTAACAAAAGTGACTAACATTTAGATGGAATAGCAAAAAGACTCAAATTACTAAAATCAAATGAAGTTGAGAACATTACTATTGAGTCTACAAAAATATATGACTATAAGAGAGTATTATGGAAAGTGTACACTGCAAGTTGGATAACCTAGATAAATTGTTGGGAACACAAACCTACCAAGACTGAATCGTGAAGAAATGAAAAATCTGAATAGATCTATTATAGTTGAGGGTATTGGTAATCAAACCTCCCCCTCAGACCCAACAAAGAATGGAAGGAAACTGCTACAATATAACAAGGGCTACATGCGGGAAAAATCCCCAGCCAACATAATACTCAGTGATGAAAGACAAAGCTTTTTCTCTAAGACCAGGAATAGTACAAGGGTGCCACTCTTCCCTCTCTTGGCCAATATATTATTGGAAGACCTAGCCAGAGTATTAAGAAAAAGAAAAGGCATCTAGGGGCCGGTGCTGCGGCTTAGCAGGTAAAGCCACAGCCTGCAATGCCACCATCCTTTACAAGTGCCGGTTTATGACCTGGCTGCTCCACTTCCGATCCAGCTCTCTGCTATGGCCTGCGAAAGCAGTGGAAGATGGCCCAAATCCTTGGGCCCCTGCACCTGTGTGGAGACCTGGAAGAAGCTCCTGGCTCCTGGCTTCAGATTGGCACAGCTCCAGCTGTTGTCGCCATTTGGGGAGTGAACCAGAGGATGGAAGGCTTCTCTCACTCTCGCTGCCTTTCATTCTCTCTCTGAGTAACTGTGCCTTTGAAATAAATAAATAAATCTTTTTTAAAAAAAGCATCCAAAGTGGAAAGGAAGGAGTCAAATTATCTTAGGAGAATATGTAGAAACTGCTAAAGAACACATACATAAACACACTGAAAACAACTGTTAAACGATTTCAGCAAAATTGCATGGTACAATATCAACATGTAAAAGACAGTTTTATTTCTACACAGTAACAATGACCAATTGAAAAAGGAATAAGAAAACATGTACATTTGCAACAGCATCAAAAAACATCCTAGAAGGTGAAAAACTTGTACTCTGAAAATTATGACATTGATAAAAGAAATAAAAAATCAACTTTTGTTCATGAATTTAAAGATTTAATGTTGTTAAAAATATTCATACTACTTGAAATGGCCTATAAATTCAGGACAATCATTATAAAATCCCAAATCCAAAAATTAATATGGCGGGGCCAGTGCCATGGCACAGTAGGTTAATACTCTGCCTGCAGTGCCAGCATCCCAGATGGGTGCCAGTTCTAGTCCCGGCTGCTCCACTTCCAATCCAGCTCTCTGCTATGGCCTAGGAAAGCAGTGGAGGATGGTCCAAGTCCTTGGGCCCCTGCACCCATGTGGGAGACCCGGAAGAAGCTCCTGGCTTCTGGCCTCGAATCGGCACAGCTCCGGGCATTATGGCCATTTGGAGAGTGAACCAACAGAAGGAAGACCTTTCTGTCTCTCCCTTTCACTGTCTGTATCTCTACCTCTCAAATAAAATAAAATCTTTAAAAAAATTAATATGGCATCTCAAGGGATCCCAAACACTCAAAATGACCTTGAAGGTCGATGTTGGAGGACTCATGCTTCCTGATTTCAAAAAATGCTACCCAGGCATGCATTTAGCCTAGCAGTTAAGATACCCAAGTCCCTCTTTGGAGCACTTGGGTTTGATACTTGGCTCAGGCTACTCACTCCCAGCTTCCTGCTAATACAGTCCCTGGGAGGCAGTGGTGACAGCTCAAGTAATTGGGCTCCTTCCATCCGTCTCTTCTGTAGCTTCTGTAGATTTCCTTTGTTTCAAAAAAAAAAAAAAAAAAAAAAAAAAAGGGCTTAGTGTCTACTACTATGTAGAGCTGGGTTTTGAAGGCATGAAAAATTCCTTTGCTGGTTTTCTCTTGTTTTGGCCTTCATATAAATTGTATATATAGGAGATTTATAAGAAAGTACCCCCATGACTTTATCATGTATCACTTGGGAACCCTTTCTCCCAGACTGTGGCTGCAGTGAAGGGAGAAGCAGTTGAAATAAAAAACCCACCTCCCTTGCTGAGTTCCTGCTTAACCTTGAGTGAATCATTTTATGTCACCTTCAGAGATAAAAGTCTATACTGGCCGGCGCCGTGGCTCAACAGGCTAATCCTCCGCCTTGCGGCGCCGGCACACCAGGTTCTAGTCCCGGTCGGGGCGCCGGATTCTGTCCCGGTTTGCCCCTCTTCCAGGCCAGCCCTCTGCTGTGGCCTGGGAGTGCAGTGGAGGATGGCCCAGGTGCTTGGGCCCTGCACCCCATGGGAGACCAGGAAAAGCACCTAGCACCTGGCTCCTGCCATCGGATGAGCGTGGTGCGCCGGCTGCAGCGCGCCGACCGCAGCAGCCATTTGAGGGTGAACCAACGGCAAAGGAAGACCTTTCTCTCTCTCTCTCTCTCTCACTGTCCACTCTGCTTGTCAAAAAAAAAAAAAAAAGTCTATACTGGTGGTAACTTCTGCAGCATTCTCTCCTCTGACCGGGGGTCTTAGTTTAACTTGAGAACTTTGATGTTTTCTTCAGACCACACCTCTTAGTCAAGATAAAGCAAGGACCAACAGATGATTTGTCCGAGTGGCTTTTCTCAATCACCGTTTTCAAGAGTTAGTGCACTCTGGTGAAATCGTGCTGTGTAAGCTCACTGCCCAGAAGTGAGCCTTGCTTTGGAGAGTCCATTTGATGCAGTGCATTCTTCTTTAAAGCATATACTCTGGCTCTAGGGATTGTGAATTTCATGGATCTCACATGGAAAGTATACCGTCTTGTCAATTCCATTCATGATGCTTACAGGACATTTTTTGGGAATCGTTACATGTTCCGACTTCCCACCATCAGGATGGTAGTTAGCAGTGGGCTGCTCTGGAAAGTGTATCTGGCCAGAGGCCTCCTTGACACATCCTTCATGTTCCACCACCAGCTTTAGTGGCGCCAGGACAGTCAGAGGATTTGGAAAGTCTGACTTTGGAAAGTTTGCAAGTAGAGAATGAAAACATGGAAAAATTGATGTCTGTAGAGCAATGATGATTTGTAAGAGAATACTCACCTGTGTGGAATTCAGTAAGACTTATCCCTCTCTGTGCCTCCTTTTATTTTTTTCTGTGTATGTTTACTTTTGTGTTTTAAGAAGTGCCTTCAGTCATATGCAAAACTTAGAAGGATGGAAGATACTAGCTCTACCCAATATCAGCTAGCAGAGGAGTATGTGCCTGTAGAATATGAGGAAGAGAATTGGGAGATTGCAGATTGGCACCAACAGCACATAGAAAACCATGAAGAATGGGAAAAACAAGTCATAACAAACTGAGAGTAACCAGAAGACAGATAGACACACTCAACTTTTCTAAGGATAAGAGTTCTGATGAATTTGTTGAATCCAAATATTTCTAAAATTTAGAATATACAATGTACAATCCAGTGTTTGGTCTGCATGTCTTTTATATATTTTAGCTCAAATATTGATAGGTTAATTAGAAGTACTCTTATTTTGGACTCCAAGGACAGTGATGAATTTTATATTTGTGTCATGACTAAGCATCAAATTAATAAAGAACATTACTGAAAGGATTATAATTTAAAAATTAGAGTCCACACACTTATCACTTAACCATAATGAATTCTATATAGCCCTTTACAGGCTGTGAATAGAAGCATAGAACTGACAGAGAAGAGGAGAGAGTCTTGGATTGCATTAAAAAGAAAATTGAATGTGATTGAAAAGAAGCTAACGCAGAATGAAACAGAAAGCTGAAAGTCAAAAAGAAATAAAAGGATACATCTGGAAACTATCAGCAGAAAATAAAGCAGCAATGGTAATAATAGAATTCAAGGGAGAAGAGTGTATTGCATGTTACTGGATTAAATTAAAATAATTAAAAATAATATAGGAATGAATGTAGTATTATTTTTTAAAGATTTATTCACTTTATTTTATTTTTATTTATTTATTTGACAGACAGTTACAGACAGTGAGAGAGAGAGACAGAGAAAGGTCTCCCTTCCATTGGTTCACTCCCCAAATGGCCGCTATGGCTAGAGCTATGCCAATCCGAAGCCAGGAGCCAGGTGCTTCCTACTGGTCTCCCTTGCAGGTGCAGGTGCCCAAACACCTGGGCCTCCACTGCCTTCCCAGGTCACAGCAGAGAGCTGGACTGGAAGAGGAGCAACCGGGACTAGAACCCGGCGCCCATATGGGATTCCAGCGCTGCAGACGGAGGATTAGCCAAGTGAGCCACAACGCCGGCCCCTATTCACTTTATTTGAAAGGCAAAGTAACAGAGAGGGACTGACAAAAAGAAAAAGATCTTCCATCTGCTGGTTTACTCTCCAAATGGCTGCAGTAGGCAAGCCCGGGCCATGCCAAAGCTAGGAGCCCAGAATGCCGTCAGGGTCTCCCACATAGGTGGCAGGGACCCAAGCACTTGGGCCATCACCTGCTGCCTTTGCATTTGCGTTAACAGGGAACTCAACAGGAATTGGAGTGACCAGGATTCAAGCAAGTAATTATTCTCTAGATATTTGATGATATGTCTACATAAAAGAAGGAAATCAACAACCACGTTGTATTTATTTCTCTTCAAAACTAGTTCACGGACAAAATAAAAATGTTAAATGTAGCTTAAAAATAACTATTATTAACCATTATTGGGGCCGGTGCTGTGGTGTAGTGGGTTAAGTCGCCACCTGCAGTACCAGCATCCCACATGGGTGCCAGTTTGTGTCTCGGCTGCTCCACTTCCGATCCAGCTCTCTGCTATAACCTGGGAAAACAGTAGAAGATGGCCCAAGTCCTTGGGCCCCTGCAGCCATGTGGGAGACCCGGAAGAAGCTCCTGGCTCCTGGCTTTCAATCAGCACAGCTCTGGCCGTTGTGGCCATGTGGGGAGTGAACCAGCGGATGGAAGGCCTCTCTCTCTGCCTGTCCTTACCTCTGTGTGTAACTGCCTTTCAAATAAATAAATAAATAAATAAGTCTTTTAAAAAAATTATATATGAGGGTCCTTCAGAATGTTTGTGGAAAATGGAATTAAAAGATAGATCTAGGGGCTGGTGTTGTGGCATAGCTGGTTAAGCTGCTGTCTGTGATACTGGCATCCCATATGAGTGTCAGTTCGCATCACAGCCACTCCACTTCTCGTCCAGCTCCCTAATAATGTGCCTGAGAAAGCAGTAGAGGACAGTTCAAGAGATTGGACCCCTGCACCCATGTGGGAGACCCAGAAGAAGCTTCTGGCTCCTGGCCCAGCCCTGGCTGTTGCGGCCATGTGGGGAGTGAATCAGTGGATGGAAGACCCCCCCCCCCTTTTCCTCCCTCCATCCCTCTCTTGCCTCTGTAACTCTGCCTTTCAAATAAAAAAAAAATCTTTAAAAAGAGATATATTTTGTAGTGAAAATATTTGAAAACTGCACAGATGAGAGGTCTTTAGAAGGTTCGTGGAAAACATGTTTTATAAAAAAAAACTATGCGTGTTTTTGAAACTGTTTTGCACCAAAATAAATTTATTTTAATTCCTTTTAATCTAAGTTCTTTTTATGTGGTCTCCCACCATTTTCAAATTGGTTGGTTGATCATGTTATTTCTTGATTTCTATATGATTATATGATGACCAAAATACATTATGTGCAATTTTAGAATCTGAAAATTGGAAATTTTTGCAATTACAAGTGAATTACTTCTTGATTAGGAATGTCTCACTTTAACAAAGGCTTCAAAGTTGAGTAACTCAAACAAGATATGATGTGACATGCACCTGCAAGGAGAATATAGTTGTGTGAACCTGCTTACAAGTCTCACACATTTTTTTTTTCTTTGCAGAGTAAGTGACAGTGGTGGACAACAGGGATGATAATAGTAGAAAATCTAGTCATTATCAGAGTGCAGATTATTTTTTTAAAATTATGTATTTATTTGAAAGTTCGATTATCAGAGAAGAGAAGGAAAGAGAGAGAGAGAGAAGAGAAATGGATGAGAGAGAGAGAAACTGATTTACCATCTACTGGTTTCCTAGTCTACTCCCTACATGGTTGTAATGGCCAGGGCTGGGCCAGGCTGAAACCAGGAGCCAAGAGCTTCTTCCAGGTCTGCCATGTGAGTGGCTGTGGCCCATAGACTGGAGACATCCTCTACTGATGGCTTCTTTTCCCAGACCATCAGCATTTAGCTGGATCAGAAGTGGAGCAGACAGGGCATGAACTAGTGTCCATTTGGGATTCCAGTGTTGCAGGCAGCTTTATCTGCTATGCCACAATGCTGGCTCCTAGTGCAGAATCTTGATTGATGTGTCTTTACTGAAAGATAATATGGGAACTGCCACTGTATCTGACCTAATGAAAAAATAGGGAGAAAGGTAGCAAATAGGGGCCAGCGCTATGGCGCAGCAGGTTAATGCCCTGGCCTGAAGTGCCGGCATCCCATATGGGCACCGGTTCAAGACCCGGCTGCTCCGCTTCTGATCCAGCTCTCTGCCATGGTCTGGGAAAGCAGCAGAAGATGGCCCCAATCCTTGGCCCCTGCACCCGTGTGGGAGACCCGGAAGAAGCTCCTGGCTCGTGGTTTTGGATCAGCTCAGCTCTGGCTGTTGGGGCCATCTGGGGAGTGAACTATTGGATGGAAGACCTCTCTCTGTGTGTGTGTCTCTTTCTCTCTGCCTCTTCTCTGTGTAACTCTGACTTGCAAATAAATAAATAAATCTTAAAAAAAAAAAGAAAGGTAGCAAATAGTGAAGACTTTGTCTTTACAAGAGACTTTTTGACAATAAAGCACAGGATATATGAGGGTATTCCAAAATTGGGGAAATTGAGTGAGAATATAAGTCATCTTGAAACAAAAAAATATTGAAATCCGTACATATGCACATGGGCTTTAAAAAGTTTGTGAAAAATGTATATTTGGGAAAACTATGCATGGACTCAATACTTTTCACACCAAATAAACTTACCTTTTAATTTCATTTTACCAAAGATAGGAACACATTGCATCAAATAGCTACATGCACCACCATTTTTATAGCAGCACTGTTCACAGTAGCCAAAGTTTGAAATCAACCGAGATGTCCATCATCAGTTGAATGGATAAAGAAAATTTGCTGTATATATACACCATGGAATATTACTCAGCTATAAAAAAGAATGAAATTCTACCATTTGCAGCAAAATGCATGCAACTGGAGGACATCAGATTGAATGAAATAAGCTGTACACAGATAGACAAAACCATACATTCTCCCTTGTATGTATGTGGGAGCTGAAATTTAAAAAAGAAATAAAGAGAAGATATTTATGGTGTATTTTCTAAAATCAAGTGCATTTCCTTACAAAATCAGACCATAATGATTCATGTAGGAAATTGATGTTTATGCAGTAATATTATCAACTGAGTTTATTTATATTTTATAATTGTTTCAACTGTGTTCTCTAAAACAAAAGAAAATTCTAGATCACATATTGTAGTCACTGCCAGGTCTCTGTGCTTTGCCTTTGTCTGTAATGTTAGTTTTTTTTTTTTTAAATGATATTGGCCTTTTAAAAAGTATGAACCAATTATTTTGTAAATGCTTCCAATTTGGATTTACTTAAATTTTTTCTCATCATTACATGCAGGTTTTGGAGTTTTTTGGTATTTAAAAAATATATATATTTATTTATTTATTTTGAAAGAGTTACACAGGGAGAGAAGGAGAGATGGATATATATATATATATATATATATATATATATATATATATATACAGAGAGAGAGAGGTCTTCTATCTGCTAGTTCACTCCCCAGTTGGCCACAAGGGCCGGAACTGTGCCGATCCAAAGCCAGGAGCCAGGAGCTTCTTCTGGGTCTCCCATGTGGGTGCTGGAGCTCAAGGGCTTGGGCCATCTTCCACTGCTTTCCCAGGCCATAGCAGAGAGCTGGATGGGAAGTAGAGCAGCTGGGACTTGAACTGGCGCCCATATGGGATGCCAGCACTTCAGACAGCGGCTTTACCCGCTACGTCACAGCACTGCCCCCTGGTATTTCTGAAAGACTTCAGAAATATTGCATCTTCTCAGTGTATTGTGTGAGGAGCCACTTGAGTTGATTTGTTGCATTGATCATGTGACTATGGTGATGGTACTCTGCTTTTCCACTGTAAAGTTCCTATTTTAACTTTTTTATGTTTATCCTTATAGGCTTATATGTAGAATTATATACATATTGTAGATATATAATATGTATTTATGTATCTCTTATTATTTTTTATACTCTCAGGCTTTTTTTTGTTTTTGACAGGCAGAGTGGACAGTGAGAGAGAAAGAGACAGAGAGAAAGGTCTTCCTTTGCCGTTGGTTCCCCTCCAATGGCCGCTGCGGCCGGCGTGCTGCAGCCGGTGCACCACGCTGATCTGAAGGTAGGAGCCAGGTGCTTCTCCTGGTCTCCCATGGGGTGCAGGGCCCAAGGACTTGGGCCATCCTCCACTGCATTCCTGGGCCACAGCAGAGACCTGGACTGGAAGAGGGGCAACCAGGACAGAATCTGGTGCCCCTACCGGGACTAGAACCCGGTGTGCTGGCGCCGCTAGGCGGATGATTAGCCTAGTGAGCCAGGGCGCCGGCCTCAGGCTTTTTACTCTTACAGGTTAAGTATAGAAATAGACAAAAATATTGTAGATGTATATATGTGTTTAAGTACTATTCTGCTTTTTTTTTTAATCATCTCAGGCTTTTGTCATTATACCTGAAGTTCAGAAATACATTATAGAACTATTCAGATCTCATATTACTTTTTGCCTGATGCTTTGTACTAGGTGAGCTGTTAACAATTTGAAAATTTTCATATTGCTGGAACATTTTAGGCTTTTATATATATTTAAATTTAATATTTATTTGTTTATTTGAAAGTCAGAGTTCCAGAGAGAGAGAGAGAGAGAGAGAGAGAGAGAGAGAGAGAGAGAGAGAGGCCTTCCATCCTCTGGTTCACTCCCCAGATGGCCATAATGGCCAGAGCTGTGCTGATCTGAAGCCAGGAATCAGGAGCTTCTTCCAAGTCTCCCACATGGGTGCAGGGGCCCAAGGACTGGGGCCATCTTCCACTGCTTTCCCAGGCCTTAGCAGAGAGCGGGATTGGAAATGGAGCATCCGGGACTCGAACCAGCACCCATATGGGATGCCGGCCCTGCAGGCGGCGGCTTTACCCACTATGCCACAGCACCAGCCGCAAGCTATATATATTTTAAAGATGCCTCTCTCCTATTCTTTTGGTTTCTATGAGTTTACTGCTTTTGTTTGCCAGAATGCCAAGGTGTCTAATTTTATTTTTACCCTCTGTCCTTTCTAGGATGTGGTGTGAGAGAGAGAGAGTTATTCACAGCTAGAAAGTCTTTCTCTTTCCTTTGCCATGATGATATTTCTCCAGTTCCCTTCTAGTGGTAGCCATGCCAGTAAGCAGATGATCTGAAGTAGAGTCTACTTCTGCAGTGTTAAGTGGAAAGACAAATACACTGATTATGGTTTTGAAGCTGTAAATTTTCTAACTATCCCCAAGAGAGAATGCTTTTGCTCACAAGGATGAAATGCCCTCGAGGTGCCTGCTACATCAGTGCAGCTCAGCAATGTTATATAAACAATAGTTATATAAACACTGGCGTTTCAGTTCAGCCCTAAATGATCAAAGATGACAGGCTAATGAAGACTTCCAGGTTCCAGTGAATTCTGCAGGAGACAGCTTTTGTGTTTCAACTTTGCAACAGGACAAAGGCAAGAACAGAGAGAGGACTGGCATTCTGTGCCAGAATTCATCCACCGTAACTGGGTCAAATCCATGGCGAAATGCCACTGTGAATTCATTATTGGAATCATGACCTCAAGACTCCAAGGTAAGGAGCTCTCAAAGAGATAGTATACAATGTGAACTTGATTTTGGTTATTTTTAAGAAAATGACCTAAGACATTTACAGACAGCAAAGAATTTAACATGTGATGAAATAGAAGTAGTTTTCTCATTAGTTAAGATTTATTTAGAAAACTCAATAATTACATTTTGTCTTGATTAAACTTTCTGCTGATTCAAGGTTTTGAATATTTTCTGTAATAAGATGATGAGTATCAGATGTTGTGAAATGGACAGTACATTTTAGTAAATGTATTATGAGGACCTTTTATTTTTTATTTTATTTTTTTATAACGCTTTTATTTAAAGAATATAAATTTCCAAAATACAGCTTATAGATTACAATGGCTTCCCCCCCATAACTTCCCCCCCACCCACAACCCTCCCCTTTCCCACTCCCTCTCCCCTTGCTTCACATCAAGATTCATTTTCAATTCTCTTTATATACAGAAGATCAGTTTACTATATATTAAGTAAAGATTTCAACAGTTTGCCCTCACATAGCAACACAAAGTGAAAAATACTGTTGGAGTACTAGTTATAGTATTAATTCACAATGTATAGCACATTAAGGACAGAGATCTTACATGATATATTTTTTTAAAAAATTGATTAATTTTCTAGGCAATTTCCAATTTAACACCAAGATTTCTTTTCATTTTTAATTATCTATATACAGAAGATTGATTCAGTATATACTAAGTAAAGATTTCATCAGTTTGCACCCACACAGAAACACAAAGTGTAAAATACTGTTTCAGTGCTAGTTATAGCATTACTTCACATTGGACAACACATTAAGGACAGATCCCACATGAGACGTAAGTACACAGTGACTCCTGAAGTTGATTTAACAATTTGACACTCTTGTTTATGGCATCAGTAATCTCCCTAGGCTCTAGTCAGGAGTTGCCAAGGCTATGGAAGCCTTTAGGGTTCGCTGACTTCAATCTTATTCCGACAGGGTCATAGTCAAAGTGGAGGTTCTCTCCTCCCTTCAGAGAAAGGTACCTCCTTCTTTGATGGCCCCATTCGTTCCACTGGGATCTCACTCACAGAGATCTTTCATTTAGGTCTTCTTTTTTTTCCAGAGTGTCTTGGCTTTCCATGCCTAGAATATTCTCATGGGCTCTTGAGCCAGATCTGAATGCCTTAAGGGCTGATTCTGAGGCCAGAGTGCTATTTAGGACATCTGCCATTCTGTGAGTCTGCTGTGTATCTCGCTTCCCATATTGGATCATTCTCTCCCTTTTTGATTCTATCAGTTAGTATTAGCAGACACTAGTCTTGTTTGTGTCATCCCTTTGACTCTTAGACCTATCAGTGTGATCAATTGTGAACTGAAATTGATCACTTGGACTAGTGAGATGGCCTTGGTCCATGCCACCTTGATGGGATTGTATTGGAATCCCCTGGCACAATTCTAACTCCATCATTTGGGGCAGTTCCGATTGAGCATGTCCCAAATTGTACATCTCCTCCCTCTCTTATTCCCACTCTTATATTTCACAGGGATCACTTTTCAGTTAAATTTAAACACCTAAGAATAATTGTTTGTTAATTACAGAGTTCAACCAATAGTACTAGAATAAAAAAATTACTAAAATGGATAAAGTATTACATTGTACAACAACAGTCAGCACAAGAGCTGATCAAGTTACTGTTTCTCATAGTGTCCATTTCACTTCAATAGGTTTCCCCTTTGGTGCTCAGTTAGTTGTCACCGATCAGGGAGAACATATGATATTTGTCCCTTTGGGACTGGCTTAATTCACTCAGAATGATGTTTTCCAGATTCTTCCATCTTATTGCAAATGACCGGATTTCATTGTTTTTGACTGCTGTATAGTATTCTATAGAGTACATGTCCCATAATTTCTTTATCCAAATGTATGCTTTGAATTCCCTGTGATCTTTTGCTGTGAGGTTCCCTTCGTTTATCTTCTTTCATGTTGATGGCCGTGTTTCTGTGTTTCTGTGTGTAACACATCTTTAAGTATCTTTTGCAGGGCTGGACGAGTGGCAACAAATTCTTTCAATTTTTGTTTGTTATGAAAGATCTTTATTTCACCTTCATTCACAAATGAGAGCTTGGCAGGATATAATATTCTGGGCTGGCAGTTTTTCTCTCTAAGTACCTGGGCTATGTCTCGCCATTCCCTTCTAGCTTGTAGGGTTTCTGATGAGAAGTCTGCCGTGAGTCTAATTGGAGATCCTCTGAGTGTAATTTGACGTTTCTCTCTTGCACATTTTAGGATCTTTTCTTTCTGTTTCACTGTGGTGAGTTTAATTACAACGTGTCGTGGTGAGGACCTCTTTTGGTCATGTTTACTAGGGGTTCTATGAGCTTCCTGTACTAGGATGTCTCTGTCCTTCTCCAAAACTGGGAAATTTTCTGCTATTATCTCACTAAAAAGGCATTCTAATCCTTTCTCCCTCTCCATGCCTTCAGGAACTCCTAGAACTCGAATGTTGGGTTTTTTAATAGTATCCTGTAGATTCCCAACAACATTTTTTAGATTTCTAATTTCCTCTTCTTTTCTTTGGTTTGACTGTATAGTTTCCTGTGCTCTGTCTTCTAAGTCCGATATTCTCTCTTCTGCCTCACCCATTCTGTTTGTAAGGCTCTCTAATGTGTTTTTCATTTGATCTATTGAATTCTTCACTTCATTATGATTTCTCGTCACTATCACAGTTTCATGTTCTACTAGTTGTTTCATTTCAGCTTGATTCCTCCTTAATATTTCATTTTCACGAGAGAGATTTTCTACCTTGTCCATTAAGGATTTCTGTAGTTCAAGAATTTGTTTTTGAGTACTTCTTAGTGTTCTTATCAATTTTTTGAGATCTGCTTCTTGCATCTCTTCTATCTCATCATCTTCGTAATCTTGAATTGGGGTGTCTTTTTCATTTGGGGATGCCATAGTGTCTTCCTTGTTCTTATTACCTCGGTTTTTGCGTTTGTTGTTTGGCATATTGGTTTCTTCACTGTGGTGTTTTTTTCTTGTTATACTATGACTCTAGATTAAGTGGACTGTCTGTCTGCTTTTGATGGAGCCTTAAAGGCTTGAGATGGGTGTGGCCTGAGAGCTCTGTTTGGTTCCTCAGGGTTGAGGGTGTGTCAAAGGAGACACTCCCAGGTTAGGCGTGGTAAATCTCTCTCTGTTACTTTTTTTTTTTTTTTGGTTCAAAAGGGAAGTAATTCCACACAGCTGAATGGAATTGGGGGTGGTTAGCAGTCGAATGATATACCCACAGGAGCCAGAGATTGGAAGCTCTTTCCCAAGGACCAGAGAAGGAATCTTTGCGGCCCTTTGTGTGGGCTGAGATTCTTCTGTAGTCTCCCACTGGGCTGCCAAGGCTACTGAACTGTAGTGTCTCTGGAGAGCACTCACATGAATTCGTGATTTCCGTGGGTTCTCTCCACCACCGTCTCTTTTTTCACAGTCTCAGTTCATTAGCACCACACATTCATTAGGTTCTAATCTCGTTATTTCACCCCTCCCACCCAGAGTCAGGTTTTTCTGCTAGGCTCGGGGCCGGTGCCGACCAGAGGTCGCCCTGCTTATGAGGTATTCCAAAATGGCGCCTGCTCTTTGTCTTGCTCACCTTTGAGAGGTGAGCGGAGAGAGAGAAGCTCGTGTCCGTAAGGGTCACTTTTTTTTTTTTCCCTCTCTCTCTCTCTCTCTCTCTCTCTCTCTCTCTCTTCTAGTTAGCCTGGTGAACTTTTCTCCTCAGGGTTTCAAGCCTTGTTCGCTCTAGTCTCCTCTTTCCGCTTCCCTGCTGGTATTTCGGGCTATTGAGGTTCTGCTCACATTGTGTTCCAGCGCTGGTGTGTTGAATCTGCTGCTGGTGTCCCAAACTGCGGGCTCCCACGCTCTCCACGCAGGTCCACTGTGAATCTCCAGTTCCGGAAGGGTTTTCTCTGCTGTTTCTTCCCCTACTCTTCCTTGAACCTGCAGTATCTCCACTTTTATTAAACTGTCTCTCCCCAGACTATCGGTGTGCTCCCTTCCTATTCCACCATCTTGCCGCTCCTATGAGGACCTTTTAATAAAAAATTTGTAGCCAGTGCCACGGCTCACTAGGCTAATCTTCCGCCTGCGGCGCCGGCACACCAGGTTCTAGTCCTGGTCGGGGCGCCTGATTCTGTCCCGGTTGTTCCTCTTCCAGTCCAGCTCTCTGCTGTGGCCCGGGAATGCAGTGGAGGATGGCCCAGGTGCTTGGGCCCTGCACCCGTGTGGGAGATGAGAAGAAGCACCTGGCTCCTGGCTTTGGATCAGCTCGGTGCACAGGCTGCAGCGTGCTGGCCGCAGCGGCCATTAGGGTGTGAACCAATGCAAAAGGAAGACCTTTCTCTCTGTCTCTCTCTTTCTCTCACTGTCCACTCTGCCTGTCAAAAAAAAAAAAAATTTGTGGGGCTGGTGCCGTGGCGCAGTAGGTTAATCTTCTGCCTATGGTGCTGGCATCCCATATGGGTGCCGGTTCGTGTCCTGGTTGCTCCGCTTCTAATCCAGCTCTCTGCTATGGCTTGGGAAAGCAGTGGAAGATGGCCCAAGTGCTTGGGCCTGTGCACCTGCATGGGAGACTCGGAAGAGGAACCTGTCTCCTGGCTTTGGATCGGTACAGCTCCGGCCACTGCTGCCATCTGAGGAGTGAACCAACGGAAGGAAGACCTTTCTTTCTGTCTCTCCCTCCCACTGTCTGTAACTCTCAAATAAATAAATAAAATATTTTTAAAAAATTTGTGTCTTACTCCATGTTGAAGGAAACAAAACCATTTTATTTTTAAATTTTTAAAATTGGTACAAAGATGTCCATCTACTTTGTACTTTAATCAGTGCTGGCTAATGTAAATACTAAACAGGAAACAAACTTAACTATTTGCTTTAACTTACAGCATTATAAATAGCATCTTTGTGAAACTTTTCTGCCAATTAAAACTAACAAATGTTGGCTTATATTTCATGTACATCTTCCTCACGTAGCGTACATTACTAAAGGGAGAAATTCGCCAAGAACAAATGATCAAAGCATTAGGCAGAGAGGTCACATGAAAGCCTACTGTCTTTATGGAAGCCGGTGTCTACAACTAGAATTGCCAGGAACTACTACCAGTGGGGGGGAGAGAAGAAGCTAGAGAGAATGTTTTACGTGGAAAATGCTATTCTATAGAGAGCATTGCAAAAATTCAAGACATGGAGAAAAGTAAATGAGCACTTAAGTAAAATTATTTTTATTTAAAAAAATTATTTATTTATTTGAAAGTCAGAGTTACACAGACAGAGAAGGAGAGGCAGAGAGAAAGAGAATTTTTCCATCTGCTGTTTTACTCACCAATTGGTTGCGATGGCTGGAGCTGGGCTGATCCAAAGCCAGGAGCTTCTTCCCAGTCTCCCACACTGGTGCAGGGCCCAAGCACTTGGGCCATCCTCCACTGCACTCCCGGGCCATAGCAGAGAGCTGAACTGGAAGAGGGGCAACCGGGACAGAATCCACATGGGAGACCAAGATAAGCACCTGGCTCCTGGCTTCAGATCACCGTGATGCGTTGGCCGCGGCGGCCATTGGAGGGTGAACCAACGGCAAAGGAAGACCTTTCTCTCTGTCTCTCTCTCTCACTGTCCACTCTGCCTGTTAAAAAAAAAAAAAGGAGAGCAGCCAGGACACCAACTGGCGCCCAGATGGGATGCTGGCACTGCAGGTGGTGGCTTTACCTGTTAGGCCTCAGCGCCAGCCCCAAAATTCTTCAAATCAAACCTTAAGGATTTCAGCACTCATTTTATGTAAGCACATCATGATCTGCACACGCACATTTTAATCATGGGTTTGGACCCGTTACGTTGAACACCACATCTTTTCACCATGCGTGTGTTTTGTCGGCCTTCATATAAACAAAGACATGGTGCACACGGTGCCACCACTTGAACAGAAGGCCCTCTGCGATGGTTCCATCCTTGTGGTTACCTTCTCTTGTCCCAGCGTCATCCTGTCCAAGAGTTCCAGAAGCTCACTCCAGTTCATATGGTGGTAGCCTTTGACTTCCCCTGGGACCTGGGTTCCCTGGGAGGTTTTTCCTCATAGACGGTAGCCAATCTCATGTTCTCCCTAAATGCTGTCTGAAGTACACTGGTGGTGGAGTCGCATCATAAAAATGATATCCTTTGTGGAAATCTGTGACAAAGTTGAGCTAGTATTAATTCAATCTGAGAGAAAAGATTTAACATAGAAAACAATTCATTCTTTTTTTTTTTCCACTCAAAAAAATATGCCATGCACCCAACTGACTGTCACATACTTTCTAAGTTTTAATGAAGCACTGGGTTGATCATCATGAAGAGGTCACAATTCTTGATCTCGATCACTACACTCTTTGAATACACTTTTAAAAAAAAGCTTTATTTATTTATTTGAAAGTCAGAGTTACACATAGAGAGAAGGAGAGGCAGAGAGAGAGACATCATCCGTCCTCTGGTTCACTCCCCAATTGGCCACAATGGCCGGAGCTGCGCCAATCTGGAGCCAGGAGCCAGGAGCCTCCTCTAGGTCTCTCTTGTAG
The DNA here is from genome assembly GCA_949820135.1 of Sylvilagus floridanus. Taxonomy (NCBI): domain Eukaryota; kingdom Metazoa; phylum Chordata; class Mammalia; order Lagomorpha; family Leporidae; genus Sylvilagus; species Sylvilagus floridanus. Next base: position 15,133,527 of record OX463240.1, on the reverse strand, counting down.
GTGCAGAGTCCCAAGGACTTGGGCCATCTTCCACTGCTTTCCCAGGCCACAGCAGAGAGCTGGATCGGAAGTGGAGCAGCCAACACTCAAACCTGCGCCCATATGGGATGCTGGCACTGCAGGTGGTGGCTTTACCCACTATGCCACAGCTCCAACCCCTCACACTACGTTTTTTAAGGAAACAGCATGTGAGAAAGCTAAAGAAAATTCTGTGGAGCTTTTACACATTGGTTTCATCAAGAATGCTTTCCTTTAGAATAGTGGTATGCGACACTATTCCTTTATAAGATAATGATTTATTTCACGGACAGTTCTGAGAATCAGGCTTGTCGCTGTTCTACAAGAAGGCTCTTTGTTACAGGAAGTAGATACCCTGTTGTCCGCTGTCCACTGCTTAATTAATAGCATTCAAATGAAATGAATACATAGCATCATTTTTTAGCTGGAACTAAAAGTAGATACTTGAGATGAATAAACAAATCAGAAAACTCATTTACTTTTATGTTTATGTGCCGTCGGTGGGTACCTGGTCCTGAGGAGTTCTCAGTTCATCCTGCAGACATCTCCTGGCTGCTGCTTTAATTCCCGTGGTGTCTTTTTCTTCCAGTTCTTCTGGATTATATAATAGATGACCATAGCAAGAGTCAGTAAAATGTCCTGGAAATAATGTGCAAAGGGCTTGCATTACTGTAAGCAATACATTACTGCTTAGTAAAAAGCAGGTAATCTTTGTTCTAGACATCACTTAATGGATAAAACATTTAACTCAGAGTTATCACTTCATTACCAATTCTTTTCAGTTCTTAGTTAAATATTGTTCACATTAGACTCCCAATTTTCTTTTAGATCTGCAAAATAATTTCAAAGTCCCTATATCTGTATTTCTAAGACCAATAAGTTCCCAATTCTTTGAATAAATTTCAGGTATAATTAGCAAGAATTTAACATCCCTCCAGTTTCTGTTGGAGACTTCCCAAAGAGGGCTTTTTAAAGTCTGCTCTTTTCCTGTCTCTAAAACACAAGCTAAGCCAGAAGTCAATGGCCCTTGGATGTCAACTGAGTAGGGTCACTAGGAAAACTGAACTTAGCATCATATCATTGTTGTACCCAGAGCTGGTTATACATATTGAACAGGACACTGAAATGTGTGTGCAACATTCCTCAGAGTGTTAGGTAACACAGGTGAAGTAAACCAGGGTGGAAATGGTCCCTTTCTTCCCTCTGACTCTCTCATACAGCTAAGGGTGCTGCACCGCCCACAGAACGTGACCCTTCCTGGGTATTCATTTGATCCACGTAGTGAACCAGTACCTTGGTTATTCACAGAAACACCTTGAGTTGGGTAGTGTCATATCTCTCCATTGTGTAAGCAAGAACACTAGCAAGTAAAGTGAGTAAATCATACCAGGCAAGACAGTTCTGAGATTTAGGCATGGCCCACATGCAGCCTGTTGCTTTGACCCCATTGCATTTATTCTTGTCAGTGCCCAGGCCATTGAAGGAGCAGTGGCACAAAGTGACTTGTCAGGCCCTGCGGTTTGCTGTGACAATGGATGTGCTAAAAGGGCTCACAATGAAGTAATCAGAATTTCCTAAGCTCCCTTCAAAGCATATATGCCCTCTGCCTTGTTCTCAAATGCATCTTGTCAGACACCCCCTTCAGAGCATTTTCCAGATTCAAGGAAGAGCTGATGGGACAGATTCCAAACACAGAGGAGAGGCTCTGTCCACCTCACCCTTCTCGATGTTTCTGTTCAGGTGGCGGTTCTTCTTTGTTTCGGCTCCAATGACCCGTTCGTGCTGGTCAGTGACGATGCACATCTCCTCCAACTCTTTTGTCTGGGAGCCCATCTAGGTGGGCCATGCTTACCTGGGACATGCCTGCAAACACGAGTTAGTGACGAAGGAGTATTGTTACCCACCATTCTCATAAATTAAAAATATAAGATTAGCCAAATCTGTCCTATATCAACAAGGCAATTTTCACAAAGTGGCAGTGGGATATTTATGTGAGAAAGACTAATAGTTTCTTATATATACTGTCTGAAGAAATTGAAAGTAGAGAACATGTTCTCATTCTGCCTTTTATTATTTGTTGTTGGTCAATAAATCCCTATAAATAAGACCCATACTAGAGGATTTTGAAAGTTTCTGACACTGAAAAATTGGCTAGTAGTAAAAAATGAGTCACAGTAGGTTGACGTCTCTGGAGAAATGATAAAGTATAAGAGAAAACTCATTTGAACGGATGTCAACAATAATTAACACTCTACTCTGTCTCCTTTTATTTATTTTTTTTCTGTTTATGGTTAACTTTACCCTTAGAAGTAAGTGCGTAGGAATGTATGCAGAACTATACAGCTCTTCCCTCTCTTACTCTCACTCTTTATTTTTTATTGGGATCTGTTTTCAATTTACTTTATACACATACAGTTAATTCTATGATACATAAAGAGTTAAACCAATGGTATTAAGAAGGAAAAAAAAACTGTTCCTTGACAATCAAGACAAGGGCTGTTCAAGTCATCGCTTCTCATAGTATCAATTTCACTTCTATAGGTTTCCTTTTTAGGTGCTCTGTTATCACAGATCAGGGAGAAAATACGGTATTTTTCCCTTTGGGACTGGCTTATTTCACTAAGTATGATGTTTTCCAGATGCATCCATTTGTTACAAATGACCGTATTTCATTTTTTTTTTCACCACTGCGTGGTAACCCATAGAGTACATATCCCATAATTTCTTTATTTTTTTTAAAGATTGATTTTTATTTATCTGAAAGAATTACAGAGAGAGGTAGAGACACAGAGAAAGGTCTTCTATCCGCTGGTATACTCCCAATTGGCCGCAAAAGCCAGAGCTGTGCTGATCAAAAGCCAGGAGCCAGTAGCTAGGAGCTTCTTCCAGGTTTCCCACGTGGGTGCAGGGGCCCAAGGACTTGGGCCATCTTCTACTGCTTTCCCAGGCCATAGCAGAGAGCTGGATTGGAAGCAGAGCAACCGGCACTGGAACTGGCGCCCACATGGGATGCTGGTACTTCAGGCCAGGGCATTAACCCGCTGTGCCACATGGCCAGTCCCTCCCATAAATTCTTTATCTAGTCTTCAGTTGATGAGCATTTAAGTTGATTCCATGTCTTAGCTATTGTGAATTGAGCTACAATAAACATGGGGGTGCAGATAACTCTTTTATTTGCTGATTTCATTTCCCTTTGGTAAATTACCAAAGTGGGATGACTGGGTCATATGGTAGGACTATATTCAGATTTCTGCGATATCTCCAAACTGTCTTCCATAGTGGTTTTCCAGTTTACATTCCCACCAACAGTGGATTAGGGTGCCTTTTCCCCCACATCCTTGCTAGCATTTGTTCTTTGTTGACTTCTGTATGAAAACCATTCTAATGGGGGTGAGGTGAAACTTCATTGTGGTTTTGATTGGCATTTCCCTGACAGCTGGTGGTCCTGGGCATTTTTTCAAATGTCTGTTGGCCATTTGGATTTCCTCTTTTGAAAAATGTTTGTTTAAGTCCTTTGCCCATTTCTTAACTGGGTTGTTTGTTTGTTGTTGTGGAATTTCTTGATCTTTTTATATATTCTGATTATTAGCTTTTATCAGCTGCATGGTTTGCAGTAATTTCTCCCAATCTGTCAGTTGCTGAGTGTTTCTTTTGCAGTGCAGAAGCTTCTCAATTTGATATAATCCCATTGTTGATTGTGACTTTGATTGCCTGTGCCTCTGGAGTCTTTTCCAAGAACTCTTTGCCTGTGCCAATGTCTTGCAGGGTTTCCCCAATGATTCTAATAATTTGATTGTATCAGGTCATAGATTTAGGTCTTTAATCCATTTTGAATGGATTTTGTGTAAGGTGAAAGGTAGGGGTACTGTGTCATACTTCTGCATGTGGAAATCCAGTTTTCCCAGCATCATTTGTTGAAGAGACTGTCCTTGCTCCAAGGATTGGTATTAGCTACTTGGTCAAATCTGAGTTGGTTGTAGATGCTTGGATTGATTTCTGGTGTTTCTATTCTGTTCCATTAGTCTATCCATCCATTTTTGTACCATTACCAGGCTGTTTTGATTATAACTGCCTTGTAGTATGTCTTGAAATTTGGTATTGTGATGCCTCTGGCTTTGTTTTTGTTGTATAAGATTGCTTTAGCTATTTGAGGTCTCCTGTGTTTCCAAATGAATTTCAGCATCTTTTTTTTCTAGATCTGAGAAGAATGTGTTTGTATTTTGATTGGTATTGCATTGAATCTGTAGATTGCTTTCAAAAGAATGGACATTTTTATGATATTCTTCTAATCCATGAATGTGGAAGTTTTCCCCATTTTTTGTATTTTATTCTATTTATTTCTTAATGATCTGTAATTTTCATTGTAGAGATCTTTTACATCCTTGGTTAAATATATTCCAAGGTATTTGATTTTTTTTGTAGCCATTGTGATTGCAATTGATCTTAGAAGTTCATTCTCAGCCATGGCATTGTCTTTGTATACAAGGCTGTTTATTTTTGTGTGTTTATTTTATAAGCTGTAACTTTCCCAAACTCTTCTTTGAGTTCCAATAGTTTCTTAGTGGAGTCATGGTTATAAGCAGTAATCGAATGGAAAAATGTTCATTTCACCTGCGTATTGTAAATTTTAAAGCAATCACAGAGCACTCAAACTACAGTCATATAACACTCTTAACCATTGGCTTCACAAAGGTGTAAGGCAAACTTCTACAAAACTGTATTTGTGGCAATACTGATACACATAGACAGTTCCTTCTTTTTTCTTTCTTTCATTGCTTTTAAAATTTTAGTTTTCACATAAGGTAACACTCAGTTTTTGTCTTTCTTTGGCGAATTTCAAGCAACATGATGTTCTCTAGTTGTGTCCATTTTGCTACAAGTGGTTGAGTTTTATTCTTTTTTTTAAAAAAAATATTTATTTTATTTATTTGAAAGGCAGTTTTACAGAAACATGTAGAGACAGAGAAAGAGGTCTTTGATCTGCTGATTCACTCCCTAAATGGCCACAACAGCTGGAGCTGAGCTGATCTAAAGCTAAGAGCCAGGAGCTTCTTTCAGGTTTCCTATGTGGGTGCAGGGACCCAAGGACTTGGCCATCCTCTACTGCTTTCCCAGGCACATTACCCCAAGAAGGCTCACCAGGCATGAAAGAAGAATTATATAATTTGCATTTGATTTTGATTTATTTTAAAGAAAATGATCAAATACATTTACAAAAAGCAAAAGACTTAATACACATTGGAATAAAAGTAGTTGTTTTATTAATCAAAATTTATTTAGAAAGTCAATGAATTAAAAGAAGCCTTGGGAGAACTTTCTGTTGATTCAAGATTTTACATATTTTTGGGGGCCAGCACTGTGGCATAGCGGGTAAGGCCGCTGTCTGTGGTGCCGGCATCCCATATGGGCGACGGTTCAAGTCCCGGCTGCTCCACTTCTGATCCAGCTCTCTGCTGTGGCCTGGGAAAGCAGTAGAAGATGGCCCAACTCCTTGGGCCCCTGCACCCACGTGGGAGACCCAGAAGAGGCTCCTGGCTTCTGGCTTCGGATTGGCACAGCTCCAGTCCTTGCGGCCAACTGGGGAGTGAACCAACGGATGGAGGACCTCTCTCTCTCTATCTCTCTCTGCCTCTGCTTCTCTCTCTGTGTTACTCTGACTTTCAAATAAATATAAATCTTTACAAAAAAAAGATTTTACATAGTTTCAATAATCAAGATTATGATTTCTAGATGTTGTATCATGAACGCTAAACATTCTAACAAATAAAACATAGTATCTTAGTAATAAGATTCACCTCTTAGTCTAACTTGAATAAAACAAACCATTTTGTTTCTAAATTATTTTAATTTGTTCAGTGATATGCATCTATTTTGTATTGTTAGTATTGGTTAATGTAAAAACAAAAATCAATCATAATTATTTGAGTTAAGGCACTGCATGGTAAATAACATTTTTCTGAAACTTATAAAACCAAGAATACTAACAAAGATTTGCTTATCTTTCATGTATATCATCATCATATAACATAATTCCTTTTTCAAAAAAGATTTTATTTATTTTATTTGAAAGGCTGAATTACAGAGGGAGAACAGAGATTTTTCATCTGCTGGTTCGTTCCCAAATGGCCACAACTGCTGGGGCTGTGTCAGGCCAAAGCAGGGAACCAGGAGCTTTTTCTGAATCTTCCACTTAGGTGCAAGGGCCCAAGCACTTGAGTCATCTTTACAGCTTTCCCAGGTACATTAGCAAGTAGCTGGATCGAACTGCTGCCCATATTGGATGCTGGCATCAGAGGTGGCAGCTTTACTCGCAATGCAGCAATGCATAATTATTAGTGAGAGAAATTCTCCAGGAATAAATGATCAAAGCACCAGGCAGAGAGAGGACATGCAGAGCAATGGCCCTTACAAGAGCCTGTGTCTACACCTAGAATGGGCTAGGACTACCCATATTGTAGGAAAATGAAACCATTGGAGGGAGACTTTTAGCAGAAAAATGATATTTTCTATAGGAATAATTGAAAAATGTTAAGAGTTGGAGGAAAATAACTGAGCACTTAGGTAAAACACTGAAATCAAACTTTAAGCTAAAAGAAATTGGCTAAAGGATTTCACTACTCAATTTCTGCTACCACACCATCATCTGAATGCATGCATTAGAACCATAGGTTTGGGATGACTCATTATTTTGAACATTACATTCCCAGGTCTTTTTACAACCCATATATTTTGTCAGGGTCCACGTGTGGGAAGATGTCATGCAAATGATCCCACCACTTGAACAGAAAGCCTTCTGCAATGATCCTAGACCCTGGGGTCACCTTCACCTGTCCCTAGGCTGCCCTGCACAGCAGCTCCTGCAGCTCCTCTGGGGTCATGTAGTGGTGGCCTTTGACTTCTGTGGGATCTGGGTTCATTGTGAGGTTTTTCCTTACAAACAGAAGACAGGCAATCTCAAGGTCTCCCCAGATGTCATCTGAAGTACACTTGTGGTAAAATCCTTTCATAAAAATTACATCGTTTGTGGAAATCTGTGACAAAGTTGATCCAGCATTAATTCCATCTTAGAGAAAAGATTCTTTTTGTTTGCATTCAGAAAACATATGGAGCTGGCGCCGTGGCTCAATAGGCTAATCCTCTGCCTTGCAGCGCCAGCACACCGGGTTCTAGTCCCGGTCGGGGCGCCAGATTCTGTCCCGGTTGCCCCTCTTCCAGGCCAGCTCTCTGCTGTGGCCCAGGAGTGCAGTGGAGGATGGCCCAGGTGCTTGGGCCCTGCACCCCATGGGAGACCAGGAGAAGTACCTGGCTCCTGCCATCGGATCAGCGCGGTGCGCCGGCCGCAGTGCACAGGCTGTGGGCGGCCATTGGAGGGTGAACCAACGACAAAAAGGAAGACCTTTTTCTCTCTCTCTCACTGTCTATTCTGCCTGTCAAAAAAAAAATATATATATATATATGCTGTGCCCCTAACTGAGTGTCACATGCTTTTCAAGCTTCAATGAAGTGCTGGGTAGATCGTAATGAAGAGGTTACAATTCTTGATCTTGTCCACTTCATTCTGTGAGAACACAGTAAGAATTCTAAAGACGGATCACATGAGAAGGCTAAAGAAAGTTCTGCAGAGTTTTACATGCGAGTTTCATCAAGGATCTTTTCCTTTCAGAATGGTGCTAAGAGAAACTCTTACATTATAAGATCGTGGTTTGTGTCACAGCTATCCTGAGTCAGACTTGCTGTTGTTCTATGTAGGAAGTAGACATTTATTACTGGATGTGGACGTCTGTTGTTCATTGTCCACTGCTTGTGTAATAGCATTTTAATTAAATGATGAAAACATAACATCATTTGCCTGTAAGAACTAAAACTGGATTATTGAAATGGTTAAACAGATCTCAAAGCTCATTTTTATGTCTTTATGTGCAGTAGTGTGGTACCTGGTCCTGAGGAATTCCCAGCTCAGCTTGGAGACATCTCATAGCTGCCTTCTTACTCCCATGGTGTTTTTTCCTTCCAGTTCTGCTAAGTTATATAAAGGGTGATGAGAACAGGACTCAGAAAAATGGAAAAAATGGGCAATGAGCCTGTTTTATTGGGAGCTTCCTTTTACTAAACGGGTCATTCTCCTGCTTAGACAACATATAGTAGATAAAACATATTTAATTCTGGTTTATCATCTCATCATCAATTCTTCTTTTCAATTCTTAGTCAATTATTATATTCATATTAAGCTCTCAGTTTTTTAGAACTACAAAATAATTTCAAGGTCACCAGTCTATCTTTCCAAGACAAACAAGTTCTCAATTCCTTGAGAAAATTAGAGTTGTAAATTCTTTTGGAGCAGAACTCTTTTCCAATATAGAGCTTGATGAGTTTGCTAACTATTCAACCCTCTGTGTGGCGCTAAACACAAGCCAGAGGTCAATGGGTCTTAGATTCCACCTGAGTAAGCTCACCAGGAGAAGTGTACTTGGCATCTGATCTCTGCTGTACCAAGAATTGACCTTTCATACTGAGGAGGACGACACTGAAGCCTCGATGCAACAGCCCTGCAAAATGAGTGTGAGTTAGGTGGCACAGAAGTGAGCTGAGTGAGAGGTCTGTGGAAAGAGTCCCTCCCCTCTCAGTCTCTCATGCAGCTGAGCGCGCTGTGCTACCCACAGCGGGTAGTACTTGCTGGGCATGCATCTGATGAAGGTGTGGAGCATGTAAGTATCAGTACCGTGGTTACTGACAGCTACTCTTTGAGGCGGGCACTATAATGTCTCTTTATGGTGTATTGAGTAAGAAGTGAGTACTCTGCACCAGATACCCGCGGCTCAGAGTCTAAGCCTGTTGCCCAGCCCCCACTCCTGTCACTCTTGCCACTGCCCAGGAAGTTGATGGACGAATAGCACAAAGTGAGTTGTCAGCCTCTCAGGTTTGCTGTGATATTTGATGTGCTAAAAGGGCTTTCAGTAAAATGGCTAGCGTTTCCCAAGTTTCCTCCAGAGCATTACAGGTGCAGCAGCAGCAGCCCAAGTGTCCACTGTCTTGTTCTCAAGTGCATCCTCTCAGACACCCTCTTTGGAGTATTTGCCAGATGCAGGGAAGAGCTGATGGGACAGATTCTGAACACAGAGCAGCTCCCTCCACCTCACCCATCTCGATGTTTCCTTTCAGGTGGCAGTTCTTCTTTGTTTCGGCTCCAATGACATGATCGTGCTGGTCACTGATGATGCACACCTCCTCCAGCTGTTCTATCTGGAGCTTATCCAGGTGAGCCATGATCCTGGGACCCACCTGGCAACACAGATTGGTAAGCAAGGGGCATTGTCACCCACTGTCCTTGTAAATTAAATACAATTGAGATCTTTAGCCAAATGTGTCCAGTATCATCAAAGCAATTTACACAAAATAGTGGCACATTTATATGGAGGAAGACTAGTAGTTTCTTATATGTTGTTCAGAGAACTTGGAAATGGAGGGCATGTTCACATTGTGCCTGTATTGTTAATTGTCCATCAATCAATTCTTATGAGACTCGTAAACTAGAAAGTTTTTAAAGTCTCTGACCTTGGATAAATAGCAGATAGACTATAAAAATCTGGTAGTGTTCGTGTCTGTGGAGAAATGATAAAGTGTAACAAGAAATTCACCTGTGTGAACTCCAATAATAATTATCATTCTCTATGTCTCTTTTTTTTCTGTTTCTGTTTTATATCACATAGTTCTAACAAATATTTTCAGCAATATATGAGAATTAGAGAAATGATAGAGTCTAACTTTATCCAATATCAGTTAGTAGAGAGATATTTGATTGAGGATATTGGGAAGGGAACTGAGAGACTGTGGGTTGGGTTCAGCCTCACAAAGAAATCAGTGATTGAAAATACAAAAGAAGCTTTAACAAAATGAGAGTAAGCTTTTCCTAAAAACCAGAGTTCAGCCTATCCTGTTTCTGAAATCTACAACATACAATGTGCAATCCAATTTTTATTATGGCTTTCTTTTCTGTATTTTCTGTGCTTGTCCAAATTTGTACATTTATGTTCTCTTTGAGTTGAGACATCGTGAAAAATGGACATGTTGATCAAAAATACATATTCTTATTTTGGACTTCAAGGCAGTGGTGAGTTTTATATTCATATCACAAATAAAGAGCAAATTAATCAAGACTACTAGTGAAATTACAGGAATTTAAATACTAATGTCTACGTATTTATCAATTGAATCTATAACCCTTCAAGGGCCATCTGCAGAAACACAGAGCTATCAAAGAAGAGGAGAGTCTTGGATTGCATAAAAAAAAAAAGCTAACTCAGAATGAGATAGAAAGCTGAAAAAGAGAAATAAAAGGGCACATCTGGAAAATGTTGACAGAAAATAAAGCAGCAATGGCACTATGAATGTTAGAGAAGTAGAGTTCAAGGTAGAGCAGTCTATCAAATCTGACTGATATTACAACAATAATCTAAAAATCATATAGGAGTTATAGTGGTAATTATCCTTTGGACATGTGATGATATGTCTACATGAAAGGAGAAAGAAATCAACAATCATGTTGGACTTACCTTCCATCAATAATAGTACAATGACAAAATAAAATTTAAAAATACAGATTATTGGCAAATACTATTAACAATGCCATATGAGGGTATTTCAAAAGTTTGTGGAAGATGAAATTAAAATATAAGTTTATTTTGTTGCAAAAAATTTTGAAATCCATGCATATGAGAGGTCTTCAGAAAGTTCATGGAAAATGTATGCTATGAAAAAAATATGCTTGTTTTACAAAATGTATTCTACCAAATAAATTTATTTTTTAATTAATTCTTCCAACTTTTTTTGGGGGGGGGAGGTAAAATAGCAAGGTTTATTAGGGAAGGGACATACATAAGGATGGATGGGCACCTCTCCAGACAGAGCCTGAGAGACTGCAGTGGGCGGGGGGAGGATCGAGGTTACATGGTTGAGTAGAGAGATTACACCTGGCCAGACCAGGTGGGCGGCTCAGCAGAGAGGCAGAGGGCTGAGCACGCAGTCTGGTTGAGGCTGGGGGTTTTTAAGGAGATGGGTCTTGCTTCCCCACCTCTGCTCCTCTTGGAACAAAGGGCTTTTTGGATGTAAATAGAAAAACTTCTCTCTTGAAGGTCTGAAACAAAGGACTTTATAATTCTTCCAACTTTTTAAATACCCTTATATGTCATAAAAATCATGGAGTGTGTCCAGTATAAATCTCAGTAAACTGTTATACCTGATGCTGTGTAATTGGGTCACTTTCTGTCACAACAATAAAGTCAAGGAAGACAGAACTCTCTTCTATTCTGAATTGAAAATCAAAATTTGGAATTGACTTATTCCAAGTGTTGAAAGCAAAGATAATGCTGCACACAAAGCCACTCAAGTGGAAACCCAAGAAAATACGCAGCTTTACAAACATTTGTCACCAAGTATATCAGATATTCTTGGTTCTTTGCATATTTGGTGATTTTAATTGGTTCCCAAACATCGTGAGTTTCACCTGACACAAGCATACATGGTTTTTGTTTCTGTAAGCGTTCTTGAGGTTTGTTCTGGGGTGCAGTTAAACCATTTAGGAAGTTTGATCCTTTCAGGCCAGGCCTTTAAGAAGCCTTAGGGAAGACGCAAGCAGTGGGAAGCACAGGGCTGATGGTCAGTTCTGTCCCTGCTGGTGATACTCAGCATTGTTTGCAGTTGTGTGTGAGTGACAGGCACTGCCCGTTCTTTCCTTGACCTCGAGCAGCGTCCTCGTCCTGGCACGCAGCTGAAGCCCTGAGGCCTGAACCCTGTCTCTGGAGTTTGCTGGTTGTTTAACACCCTCCTCTCTGGTCATCTGTTCTGTGACTCACAGCTGCCTCAGTGTCGTGAGCATCCCAGCTCTATCCTCAGCCCGGGGAGAGTCCCATTCCAGCCCTGCCTGCTGCAGAAGTTTGGAGAACTAATGAGTAGATGGAAGGTCTCTGTCAGTCTGTATCTCTCTATCTCCCTGAATCTCTAAATAAGTGGAGCGTTGGTTGCTGAAGTTTAAGAAGGGCATATGTAGTGTGCAGTATCAGAAAGCCTGAGATGAACGAGGCTTAATCACAAAACATTTGAAACTTGGCTAATCCTCCGCCTCTATGGGCGCCGGATCCTGTCCTGATTGTTCCTCTTCCAGTCCGACTCTGCTGTGGCCCTGGAGGGCAGTGGAGGATGGCCCGGGTGCTTGGGCCCTGCACCCGCATGGAAGACCAGGAGGAAGCACCTTGGTTCTGGCTTTGGATCGACGTAGAGCTGGCCGTAGCAGCCATTTGGGGGGTGAACCAACAGAAGGAAGACCTTTCTCTCTGTCTCTCTCTCTCACTGTCTAACTCTACCTGTCAAATAAATTTAAAAAAAAATTCCCATGTACAATATGAAAAGGTTATATCTGATGAAAGCCTTCATCCTGAACTATTTACAGTGCTAGTAGCTCTGAATTTCATGGAATATTCTTCACCTAGAAAATATTAACAATGACTGATGAGAGGATGCTTGTTGTGTTCATATTGCTAGGCATTTGTGAACAATCTAGAACTTCTGGTGTTAGGGACACAGCAGGTAACATTGGCAGTGCGGTAGGAAAAAGTTGACATTTGAGATGTCCCAAAAATACACTGAGTGTTTGCAGAACTCGTCATTCTGTCCAGAAGGCCTGAGTAAACAGCACATTACTTTATGATTATTTGAATACAAAGTTCAGTTTCGCAGCCTGTGCTCATTTCAGGAAAAGTGGGCAAAAGAAAAGGGGAGCATGATATTGTTCCTGGAGAACATGGTGAAAACCAGATTATACAGATAAATTGATAGCAGACTTCTCAACCAAAATAATAGAAGACAAATACAATGGAATAATAACTTAAGTACACGAGAGAAGATATCTGTGGAATTGTATGGTCATTCAAAGTGAAAGGTTAATACTCATAGTCTTTGGGGGGAAACAGAAGTTGAGTGTTGAAGACACATAAATGATTGTGTCCCTGTGCCTAAAACGCCTTAGTGCTGTTCATTCCACTCTCAATAAAATATGGGCTTCTCACTCTGATGTAAGTGCCTGCGGGATCCCTGTTTATTACCTATCCGACTTCTTCATTCCATAGCTCTTTGCCTTTAGACCCATAGACTTCAAGTCCCTTCTCTCAGAAATCCAAGGATGTCTGTTCTTTTTTGTTGGTATTTCTGTTTTTCTTTTTTCCCTTCATTTCTGATCCCCCTGCCTAGAATGCTTTCCTCCTGGCTGTTCACACAATTAATTGAGTGTTCAAAAAGTTACCTCCTCACGGAAACGTCCATTCATACTGGAGACTTTTGTAGCCACTTTTTTTTTTTTTATTATTGATCTGTTTAAATCCTATGGGAGCATTTGTCACAATATGATTAACTTACTTAACTATTTTATTTATTTATTTGACAGGTAGAGCTATAGACAGTGAGACAGAGAGACAGAGAGAAAGGTCTTCCTTCCATTGGTTCACTCCCCAAATGGCTGCTACAGCTGGCGCAGTGCCGATCTGAAGCCAGGAGCCAGGTGCTTCCTACTGGTCTCCCATGCAGGTGCAGGGCCCAAGCACTTGGGCCATCCTCCACTGCCTTCCTGGGCCACAGCAGAGAGCTGGACTGGAAGAGGAGCAACCGGGACTAGAACCCGGCACCCATATGGGACGCTGGTGCCACAGGTGGAGGATTAACCAAGTGAGCCATGGTGCCAGCCCCAACTTACTTAACTATTAACCAGAGGTAGTGTGAGACTAAATTTTTTTATTTCTCCTGGTAGGATGTATGAGAGCTTCTGAGTCTTGGAGAGCGTGCATGGCACCGGGCATTAGAGGTACGTGCTTAGCCTCCTCAAAGGGTCTCTTGCGATTAGTCACCGGTGCGGTTAGCTTTCGTTAGCATATCAAAACATCTAACACTGGCTATTTATGAAGCAAGAAAGTGTATTTTAGTTTACGGTCTTGGAGATTTACAGCCTACAATGTGGTGGGCCCCCATTGGTCCTACCATCTGGTGAGGCTGGAGTGTGGCAATGGTGGAGTTTGTGCAGAGCAAGGATCACATGGTGGGCCAGGAGGCAGACAACAGCAACTAGGCCTGACCCAGCTTTTTATAACCAACTCAAGAAAACTCCCTAACATGGTCAAGCATCCAAAGACCTAAGGATCTCCAACTAGACCCACCTCCTAGACACCATACCTAAATCAAACCTCCTCCCGCTTAGTGCCATCTACCCAAGACTTGGGACTTTACCATCTACATGAGTTCAGAAGCCATATTCTATTCCAGCCATATCAGGGACACAAAAAGTTTTTTCCATCCAATTTATATTTTCCATATTTGTTCATTGTTGCCAGTCCTTTCTCTATGTTTTTGGCTGCTCTGGATATTATATTTACACTCATTTTTGGCAGAGTTTTCTCTGTTGATTGATGGTATTCTATTCATTAGCTTGGCCAGTGTTCTGAACTGAATTCTGTGTCCTTCCCAAGCCATAAGGTGAAGCCCTCATCTCAGTGTGGCTATACTTGGTAAAGAAATAATGCACAGTAAGTGTGGCCATTGGGGAATGAATCAGTAGAAGGAAGATCTCTCTCTCTCTCTCTCTCTCTCTCACACACACACACACACACACACACACAACCTTTGAAAAATTATATAAATCCTAAAAAAAAAGAAGTTACCTCATGTGATGAAGGAGGCTGGGAGGGCAAAGATCTGTAGCCTGCAAGTTGAAAACTCAGGAGAGCTAAGGGTGGAGACCCAGTCCTTGTCTGCGTTGGAAGGCAGAGGACTGATGTCCCCTCTCGCAGACACTCAGGCAGGTAGAACAAATTCTCTCCAACTTAGCTTTTTATGCTATTTAGGCTTTTAGGTAATTGAATGAGGCTCACCCATGATGGGAGAAGGCCATGCACATCACTGAGCCTAATGAGTGAAGTGTTAATCTCATCTGAAAATAACCCCAGAAACACACCCAGAAAATGTTTAACCAAATATCTGGGCAGCTCAGCCCCCATCGAGTTGGTACTAAAATAAAGCATTGTAAGTCCACCCCTTGTCAACTTGTCATCCATAATCATCTTCTTAAATCACATTCTGTCTCCAGATAAGAGAAAACATCAAGTTATGGTCACACCTAATGTGATATGGTTATCTTGCATACAAGAGAGAGAGTGAGAGAGAGAATATGAATGAATCTTCCATCTGCTGCCTTACTCCTCAAATGGCTGCAACAGCCAGGGCTGGGCAAAACTGAAGCCAGGAGCCAGGAGCTTCTTCTGCATCTCCCACATGGGTGCAGGGGCCCAAGCACTTGGGCCATTCTCCACTGCTTTCCCAGGCCATAGCAGGGAGCTGGATCAGAAGTGGAGAAGCCAGCTCCTGAACCAGTGCTCATATGGGATGTCAGCACTGCAGGTGGCATTTTAACCCACTACACCACAATGCTGGCCCCCATGACCAAAATCTTAATCTCCCAAGGGCCTTGGGGATTCTTCCTATTGGGACAATAGTAGCAGCACTGGACTGGGTTTTTCTACTTTTCTATTAATCATAGGGTATTGTAATACTAACATATACCATAAAGGATCACCTGTATTCCAGACATGCCCATCCTTACTTGCATTGTGGAATAGTATCCAATTTACTCGTTGTAGTGAGGATCAATCACCCAGGCAGGCATGAGTAACTCCCTTACCTACCTGTTTATTCAGAGACATCAGAATCCCTGTGTGACCAGGTTGCAGTCTTAACTTCCAGTTCAATGGAATCAATGTTGTGTCTCTTAACAGACACATTCCTCCCACTGAAACTAAGGCTTCTAAGTTAGCAGGATGCATATTGGTGTACAAGACCAAATTTCCTTCTAATGTGCACCCTGGGAGGCAGCAGAAGATGGCTCCTGTACTTCTGTACCTCCCAACCACATGGGAGACCCAGATTGTATTCCAGGCCCCTGTCTTCAGCCTGTCCCAGCCCTGCCTGTTGTGAGCATTCGGAGAGAGAACCAGAGGATAGAAGACATGTCTGACTCTTTGTATCTCTGCCTTTCAAATAAAAGAAAAACTAAATAAGTGAAAAATTTCAAAAATAAATGAACAAAGAAGCAAATCTTAGTATAGGGAACTAGGAGTAGTAGTGAGTGCTGCCACATCCAGTTCCAACCATTATTCCCTCTATCCACGAGAGACATGGTGCTGTACATCAGGCACACATTCAGAGCACATGCAGCCTTTTTGGACAACATGTGACCAGCCCACTTGACAAGTGTCAAGTAGCTGGAGCTGTGAAGGAGGTTTTAAACTGTGCCCTAACCATGTCTTGCTCTGCCACTGATTATAGGGTGCTCTCCAAAAGGCTGTGGGTGTCAGCTGGGAGAAAGAATCCAATGTTGCAGGAGAATGTGGGCATTTGGGTTACTTCATGTTACTGATTGTGCCCTCAAAACCTCCTCGAATCACTTCTATATATCACTTATTTTTGATGCTGTGGTGTGGTGGTACACATCCAAATATATGCTTTATTGGATCAGATAACACCCAATTCATGATGGACAGGTCAGGTCATATGGTAACTAGGTAGCTCCTTCTTTAGAGTTTAGTATCTACGAAGACATTGCTGAAAGCTGTCTCTCAAAAAGAGAGTAGTTATCTGCAGATAATGACCAGGCCTTCTTAGGGACCTACCAGAAGCTACAAAAAGCATTGCTATCTGTCACTGACACTTCAGGCATCATTGAATTTACTGGACTATATGGCCCAAGTGGCAGAGCAATGGGCACACCAGCTTGGACCTGTTGCAGAGTCATCTCTTATTCTGGATTCACTCAAAACTAGCAGTTTTTTTTTTTTGGGGGGTGGGTTATTCAGTAAATATGTTGGAGTGTCACACCCAAACGAGGAGTGTGTTGCCTCTGAAGTCCAAGAAGGCCCCTAGGCATTGTGCCTCTTTTCTGTGTGTAAAAGGCACAAGATGCACCAATACAGTACTCATGTTAGAAGGGCTATATGCATATTGCCCTCACTGCTGATCCATAGAAACCTTACCTGTACAGGAGGCCCCCGGATTGTCAACAGGTTGATGTCTCATCCTTGGACGTGCATATGTCTTATCATTAAGTCCAGAGTAGTTAGCTACTTCCTATTGAATGGATCCAGTCAGCATCACCAATACAATGGATCAATACAATGTGGAAGCAAAAGGTGATCATGATCCCTGAGAACTAAATTGTAGTGCCAAAGAGTTGCTATCACCCGAATTAATATAGTGAAGGGGTATTACTGTCACAGCTAGCTGAGAGCAAACTCACTCTGGTGTGCCTTAGGGATGGATATGGGGAAAAAAAGGCATTTTCTGGGTTATTGAATGCATACCACATCACCAGTAGGTATGACTAATTTAATCACATAATGAAACTGCATATCATGCACCAGCTGTGATTAATCACTTGGTACAACTTACGATAATCCACCATAATTCTTCAAGATCCATCTGTCTTCTGCACAGGCCAGATAAAAGAGATGACAGGAATCACCATTCTTGCATCTTTTAAGGCCTCATGATGACACAAATCTTGGCAGTCCCTCTAGGAGTGCAATATTTTTTTAAAAAAGATTTACTAATTTATTTGAAAGAGTTACACAGAGAGAGGAGAGGCAGAGAGAGAGAGAGAGGGAGAGAGAGAGAGAGCTGCCACATGGGTGTCAGGAACCCAACCACTAGAGCCATCACTTGCTGCCTCCAAGGGGACACACTAGCAGGAAACTGGAAATAGGAGCAAAATCAAGACTGGAACCCAGGCACTGTGATATGAGATGTGGGCCTGCAGAGCAGCATCTAAACTGCTAGGCCAGATGCTTGATCCAGATAGATTTCTGATAGCATACTCAGGACCTTTCATAGGGGAACCTGTTTCCCCTTTGTTCAGGATGCTGTTGTCTGTCAATTGGCTCATGTCTTGGGAATTGTTCAAGCTGTCCTTTTGCTCTGGTTTGGTGATTAATATTAGGCGTTCATTCATTTGACATGGTAAGAATTTAGTAGGAATCCTACCAATTTCACTTCTAAGTAACTCCGTGGTTAAATAAGCCAATGTCATAGGTCTGTGCCATTCTTTTCTTGGCTTTGAATCTGCTGTCCATTACAGTCACCATGCCCTCATCTTGCCTTTGGTGTTGCAGTGGTACTTCTTGGATCTGCCATCCTGAGATCCATTTACTGGCATTGGTTTTAGGATCCCTAATTTAAGGACCATAGTTTCCATTATAATATTTGATCTTCAGAGACAAGAGATCAGAGTCTCATCAAGGATGCTGGTATTCTCTTCGTAAACAAGTGTCTCACAGTAATGGTGAATGGTATGTCTTCTGGACACCCCTAGTGGAGCAAGTGGTTCTTAAATGACAAATCCACACTAGTATTCAGTCTCCCTAAGGCTTTGATTCTTTACCTGTACTTTAAACCAAGAAAGGTACAGGATTTCCCATTGGCTCAGTATGGGTCAGCTTCTGGCCCATTTTTTAGTCAGCCAATCAAATAGGCCCTTTCTCTTTTTGCAGGCTGAAACATGCCATGTAAATCTCTGTTTAGGGAGCCCTGCTGATAAATTTGGTCAGTTCCAAAGTTCTCTTCCTCCTACCATTATTTTATCTCCTTAGTAGTGTTCCCACCCACATGCCCGAGATTTTTATTTGTGTAAATTAGAAAAGTCAGGCAGTTATTTTGAAGTGAGGGTCATTTTCCACCTGAGTTAAACTTGTTTTCTATCTTTAGGGTGTGTTGAAGCTTGAATCTAGTTATAGCTCTAAAGCAAAGGGGAGCAGTGAAGATAGGTCTTGAGGAGAATCTATACTGTCTCACTCGGCAATTGGCTGGGAAAGACACTTGATTGCTAAAAACCACAACCACAGAAAATACCTCTTTTTTTAAAATTTTTATTTTTTGGGCTTTTAACAATACAGTTCATAGCTACCGTTTTGAGAACATAATGATATTCCCTTTCTCCCTCCCTCTCACCCCTTCTCTTTCCCCCTCCTTGCCTCCCTCTCCATTTTCCCCTCCTCCTCTTTCCTTTTGAGATAACATATATTTTTTTAAAAAGATTTTATTTATTTAGTTGAGAGAACGGATTACAGAGATGGGACCAGCGATGTGGCTCTCTTGGTTAATCTTCCACCTGTGGCGCCAGCATCCTATATGGGCGCCGGGTTCTAGTCCCAGTTGTTCCTCTTCCAGTCCAGCTCTCTGCTGTGGCCGGGGAGGGCAGTGGAGGATGGCCCAAGTGCTTGGGCTCCTGCACCCACATGGGAGACCAGGAGGAAGCACCTGGCTCCTGGCTTCGGATCGGCACAGCGCCAACTGTGGCGGTCATTTAGGGTGTGAACCAACGGAAAGAAGACCTTTCTCTCTCTCTCACTGTCTATAACTCTACCTGTCAAATTAAAAGAGAGAGAGAGAGAGAGAGAGAGAGAGAGAGAGATCTTCTATTTGATGGTTCACTCCCCAAATGGACGCAACAGCTGGAGCTGGGTCGATCTGAAGCCGGGAGCCAGGAGCTTCCTCTGGGTCTCCCATGTGGGTGCAGGGGTCCAAGCACTTGGGCCATCTTCTACTGCTTTCTCTGGCCATAAGCAGAGAGCTGGATTAGAAGAGGGGCAGCTGGGATCCAAACTGGCTGCCATATGGGATGCTGGTGCCACAAGCAGAGGCTTAGACTACTATGTATGCCACAGCACTGGCCCCAAGAGATAACATCTCTTTAATTTACATTGCAGTCAAGGGCTTAATGCTCCAGTAAATAAGGAGTTAAACAACTAGAAAGCAAAACTACACTAGTTTAGCAGATATATAGGCAAGGGCTATAAATAATAATCAAATGGAAAAACAATTTCACCTAAACATAGTAAAATTTCAAAGTAATCGCAGATCGTTAAAGCTATAGAAAATACCTTCTGATGTGCATTCATATCCTAGTTTTCTCAACAAATCCCCTAGTGTTGATAACTATTTCAACATATCTGTCAGTGTCTTCCCTGGCCGTAATTCTTTTTTATTAATTAATTTATTTTTTAAGGAATACAAATTTCATATGTACAACTTGAGGAATATAGTGATTCTTCCCACCATACCCGCCCTCCCACCCACACTCCCACCCCTTCTCCTCCTCCTTCTCCCCTTCCTAGCCCCATTCTCCATTAAGATTCATTTTCAATTAACTTTGTACACAGAAGACCAACTCTATGCTAAGTAAAGATTTCAACAATTTGCACACACATGCACACATCCACACACAAAAAAGCTGAAAACAATTATCACATTTAATGCTCATAATACAACTCATTGAAGACAGAGGTCTTGCATGGGGAGTCAGTGCACAGTGAGTCCTGTTGTTGATTTAACAATTGACACCCTTATTTATGATGTCAGTGATCACCCGAGGCTCTTGTCATAAGCTGCCAAGGCTATGGAAGCTTTTTGAGTTCGCCAATTTCGATCTTATTCCAACAGGGTCTTAGTCAAAGTGGAAATTCTCTCCTCCTTTTAGAGAAAGGTACCTCCTTCTTTGATGGCCTGTTCTTTCCACTGGGATTTCACAGAGATCTCTCATATAGGTCATTTTTTGCCACAGTGGTCCCTAGCTATAATTCTTTGAGGATTTTTTACTTCCTACAGAGTCAACATTTTAAATTACTCTTTCTTTGGAAGAATCCATTTTATTGTTATTAATATCCATTAACCTGGGGTTGCTTGTATACACATAATTTGTTGAAAATGCTTATATGTTTATATGAATTTTCTTGAACTGTTGGGTCAGTTACACTTTGATGCTCTTACTACCCCTAAATACTTATTGTGTATTTCCTAAAATCGAGTGCACTTTCTTATACCATACTGATTGTTGTTAGGAAATCAACATCAGTGCAGTAATATTATCTCATTTACAGAGTTTATTTGGATTTTATAAAGCTTTGCAACAACATCCTTTATTTTTTCCCCAAAGAAGCCATTTATTTAATGAGTACAAATTTCATAAGTACAACTTTAGGAATATAGTGATTCTTCCCATCGTATCTGCCCTCCCATCCCCATTCCCACCCCCACTCCTCCTCCCTCTCCCCTTTCGAGTCCCATTATCCATTAAGAAAAAAACTGTTCCTTGACAGTAAAGACAAGGGATGTTCAAGTCATTGCTTCTCAAAGTGTCAATTTCGCTCCTACAGATTTCTTTTTAGATGCTCTATTAGTTATCACAGATCAGGGAGAACACACAGTATTTGTCCCTTTGGGACTGGCTTATTTCACTAAGTATGATGTTTTCCAAATGCATCCATTTTGTTGCAAATGACTGGCTTGCATTTTTTTTTAACCACTGTGTAGTATTCCATAGAATACATATTCTATAATTTCTTTATCTAGTCTTCAGTTAACGGGCTTTTAGGTTGATTCTATGTCTTAGCTATTGTGAACTGAGCTACAATAAACATGGGGGTGCAGATAACTCTTTTTTTTTTTTTGACAGGCAGAGTGGACAGTGAGAGAGACAGAGACAGAGAGAAAGGTCTTCCTTTGCCGTTGGTTCACCCTCCAATGGCTGCCGCGGTCGGCGCGCTGCGACCGGCGCACCGCGCTCGACCGATGGCAGGAGCCAGATGCTAGGTGCTTTTTTCCTGGTCTCCCATGGGGTGCAGAGCCCAAGCACCTGGGCCATCCTCCACTGCACTCCTGGGCCACAGCAGAGGGCTGGCCTGGAAGAGGGGCAACCGGGACAGAATCCGGCGCCCCGACCGGGACTAGAACCTGGTATGCCGGCGCCGCAAGGTGGAGGATTAGCCTGTTGAGCCACGGCGCCGGCCCAGATAACTCTTTTATTTGCTGATTTCATTTCCCTTTGGTAAATTACCAAAGTGGGATGACTGGGTCATATGGTAGGACTATATTCAGATTTCTGCGATATCTCCAAACTGTCTTCTATAGTGGTTTTCCAGTTTGCATTCCCACCAACAGTGGATTAGGGTACCTTTTCCCCCACATCCTTGCTAGCATTTGTTGTTTGTTGACTTCTGTATGAAAACCATTCTAATGAGGGTGAGGTGAAACTTCATTGTGGTTTTGATTGGCATTTCCCTGACAGCTGGTGGTCCTGGGCATTTTTTCAAATGTCTGTTGGCCATTTGGATTTCCTCTTTTGAAAAATGTTTGTTTAAGTCCTTTGCCCATTTCTTAACTGGGTTGTTTGTTTGTTGTTGTGGAATTTCTTGATCTTTTTATATATTCTGATTATTAGCTTTTATCAGCTGCATGGTTTGCAGTAATTTCTCCCAATCTGTCAGTTGCTGAGTGTTTCTTTTGCAGTACAGAAGCTTCTCAATTTGATATAATCCCATTATTGATTGTGACTTTGATTGCCTGTGCCTCTGGAGTCTTTTCCAAGAACTCTTTGCCTGTGCCAATGTCTTGCAGGGTTTCCCCAATGATTCTAATAATTTGATTGTATCAGGTCATAGATTTAGGTCTTTAATCCATTTTGAATGGATTTTGTGTAAGGTGAAAGGTAGGGGTACTGTGTCATACTTCTGCATGTGGAAATCCAGTTTTCCCAGCATCATTTGTTGAAGAGACTGTCCTTGCTCCAAGGATTGGTATTAGCTACTTGGTCAAATCTGAGTTGGTTGTAGATGCTTGGATTGATTTCTGGTGTTTCTATTCTGTTCCATTTGTTTATCCATCTGTTTTTGTACCATTACCAGGATGTTTTGATTATAACTGCCTTGTAATATGTCTTGAAATTTGGTATTGTGATGCCTCTGGCTTTGTTTTTGTTGTATAAGATTGCTTTAGATATTTGAGGTCTCCTGTGTTTCCATATGGATCAGCATAATTTTTCCTAGATCTGTGAAGAATGTTTTGGTATTTTGTTTGTTATCACATTGAATCTGTAGATTGCTTTCAGAAGAATGGACATTTTTTTTTTTTGACAGGCAGAGTGGACAGTGAGAGAGAGAGAGAGAGAGAGAGAGAGGTCTTCCTTTGCCGTTGGTTCACCCTACAATGGCTGCCGCGGACGGCGCGCTGCATCCGGCGCACCGCCATCTGATGGCAGGAGCCAGGTGCCAGGTGCTTTTTCCTGGTCTCCCATGGGGCGCAGGGCCCAAGCACTTGGGCCATCCTCCACTACACTCCCGGGCCACAGCAGAGGGCTGGCCTGGAAGAGGGGCAACCGGGACAGAATCCGGCGCCCCGACCGGGACTAGAACCTGGTGTGCCGGCGCCGCAAGGCAGAGGATTAGCCTGTTGAGCCACGGCGCCGGCCAGAATGGACATTTTTATGATATTGATTCTTCCAATCCATGAGCATGGAAGATTTTCCCATTTTTTTTGTATCTTTTTCTATTTCTTTCTTTAATGTTTAATTATCATAGAGATCTTTGACATCCTTCATTAAATTTATTCCAGGGTATTTGATTTTTTTGGTAGCTACTGTAAATGGGATTGATCTTAGAAGTTCTTTTTCAGTGGCATTGTCTGTGTATACATAGGTTGTTGATTTTTATGTATTGATTTGATATCCTGCTACTTTACCAAGCTTACTTATGAGTTCTAATAGTCTCTTGGTGGAGTCTTTTGGGCCCCCTATATATAGAATCATGTCATCTGCAAATAGGGATAGTTTGACTTCCTCCTTCCCAATTTGAATCCCTTGGATTTCTTTTTATCTAATGACTCTGGCTTAAACTTCTAGTACTATATTGAATAGTAGTGATGAGAGTGGGCATCCATCCCTGTCTGGTACCAAAACTCAGTGGAGATGTTTCCAACTTTTCCCCATTCAGTATGATGCTGGCGTGGGTTTTTCATAGATTGACTTGATTGTGTTGAGGAATGTTCCTTCTATACCCAATTTGCTTAGAGTTTTCATCATGAAAGGGTATTGTATTTTATCAGATGCTTTCTCTGCACCAATTAAGATAATCATATGTTTTTTTGTTCTTCAGTTGGTTAATGTGATTATCATATTGATTGATTTGTGAATGTTGAAGTAACTTGCATACCAGGGATAAATCCCACTTGGTCCGGGTGAATGATCTCTCTGATGTGTTTTTGGATTTAATTGGCTAGAATTTTGTTGAGGATTTTTGCGTGTAGGTTCATCAGGGAAATTGGTCTGTAGATCTCTTTCTCTTTTGTATCTCTTCAGGTTTAGGAATTAGGTGATGCTGGCTTTATAGAAAGAATTTGGGAGGATTCTCTCCCTTTCAGTTGCTTTGAATATCTTGAGAAGATTTGGAGTTAGTTTTTTAAATGTCTGGTAGAATTTAGCAGTGAAGCCATCTGGTCCTGGGCTTTCTTTCTTGGAAGGGTCTTTATTACTGATTCAATTTCCATTTTAATAATAGGTCTGTTTAGGTTTTCTGTGTCTCCATGGCTCAATTTAGATAGGTTGGATATGTCTAGGAATCTATCCATTTCTTCTAGGTTTCCCAGTTTGTTGGCATAGAGCTCTTTGTAGTAATTTCTGATGATTCTTTTTATTTCTGTGATGTCTGTTACATTTCCTTTTTCATTTCTAATTTTATTGATTTGGGTCTTCTCCATCTTTTTATGGTTAGTTGAGCTAATGATGTGTCAATTTTGTGTATTTTTTCAAGAAATCAGCTCTTCATTTTGCTGATCTTTTGTATTTTTTTGTTTCAATCTTATTGATTTCTTCTCTAATTTTGATTATTTCTTTTCTCCTACTAGTTTTGGATTTGTTGTTCTGTTGTTTTCCTAGGTCCTTGAGATGCATTGATAGCTCATTTTTTGGTGCCTTTCCAATTTCTTGATGTAGGCACCTATTGCTATAAATTTTCCTCTAAACACTGCTTTTGCTGTATCCCATAAGTTTTGATATGTTGTATTATTGTCCTCATTTATTTCCAGAAATATTTTGGTTTCTTCTATGACCCACTGTTCATTCAAGAGCATGTTGTTCAGTCTCCATGTGTTTGCATATGTTCTAGAGATTCCTGAGTTGTTTTCCAGTTTGATTTCTTTGTAGTCAGAGAAGATGCATGGTATGATTTCGATTTGTTGAATTTGCTGAGACTTGCTTTATAGCCTAGCATGTGGTCAGTCCTAGAGAAAGTTCCATACACTGGTGAGAAGAAAGTGTGTTCCTGACTGTAGGATGGAAAGTTCTGCAGTTATCTGTTAAGTTCATAGTGTCAATTAACTCTGTTGTTTCCTTGCTGATTTTCCCTCTGGTTGATCTGTCCATCTCTCTCTCTCTCTTCTCTCCTCTCTCCCCTCTCTCTCTCTTTTGTTCTCTCTCTCTCTCCTCTCTCTCTCTCTTCCGCTCTCTCTCTCTGTATCATTGTGTGTGTGTGTGTGTGTCTGTGATTGTGTGTGCCTTTCAAATAAATAAATAAATCTTAAAAAAAGTCTTTCTCTCGGAGGTAGAACTCTTAAATAACATTTTGAGAAATTTTTGACTAGATATTTTTTTCTCAGGAATTTTGGCCAAATCATAATTGTTTTTCTTGTCCCTTGAGCTTATCTCTAGATATTGCACACAGATCTCAGCGATGGTTGTATGATGTATGTGGGAAAACGTTATTCCATACTTCTCATGAGAGGGGAAAAATTTTTAAGTATTTGAAGGGTTATAAGAGAGTTTGACCAAACAGCATGTCAAAATCTTAGGTAAAGGTGGGAGGTAGAGGGAAAGGAGGAGTTGTTTTGGGCAGAGAGAGTGACCTAATACAGAAATAGAGATGGTTGCTTTTGGCTGAAATTTAGACTCAGAGTTGAGGCTGACAAGCTCAAATGGGCTGGCTAGGGAATTTTCTGCGATCTTGAAGTTTTGGAGATTGCAAAATTGAAGGAGTTTTAGGTGAGGAAACTGAAAATTATATGATCATGTTTGTATTTAAAGAGAGCCCTTTCCTGTGGTGGAGAGTAAATTGTTGGGGCCCTGGTGGGAGGCAGGAGACCAGGACATGCCACTGAAGTCATCAAGTGGCTTAAGCCACTTGTAGAAGTGAGGGTGGAGGCTGGTGCCGCGGTTCAGTAGGCTATTCCTCCACCTGCGGCGCCGGCACACCGGGTTCTAGTCCCGGTCGGGGCGCCGTATTCTGTCCCGGTTGCCCCTCTTCCAGGCCAGCTCTCTGCTGTGGCCTGGGAGTGCGGTGGAGGGTGACCCGAGTCCTTGGGCCCTGCACCCCATGGGAAACCAGGAGAAGCACCTGGCTCCTGGCTTCAGATCAGCGCGGTGCACCGGGTGCAGCGCGCCTGCCGCAGCGGCCATTGGAGGGTGAACCAACGTCAAAGGAAGACCTTTCTCTCTGTTTCTCTCTCACACTGTCCACTCTGCCTGTCAAAAATAAATAAATAAATAATTAATTAATTTAAAAAATTTTTTTAAAAAGTGAGGGTGGAAAGATGGGAAGGATTTGAAGTTGTTTCATGAATTAGAATCAGTAAGTCTTGGTGATTTGGAAAAAGGAAAAGCAATTCATCCATAAGGACTCCCAGGATTCATGTCAGAGCACTTGTATAGATGATGTGTTTATTTGTTGAAAGAAACACAGTGAGGTGTGAGTTTGATATGAAGCAATGGTAGGATTTGGAAGTGTTGAGTATGAAGTACTATGGTTGTTGAGGGAAGTTTCCAAGTGGGTAGTGCAGGAGAGAAACGTAGATCTCAGAATCACTACTTATCAGTTGTTTTCAGATTATATTTAGTGCAAAAGTAAAAACAGGAAACTGTTGGCACTGTGGCACAGTGGGTAAGTCCAAAGCCTGCAGAGCCACCCTCTCTTATGGGCGCTGGTTCGAGTGCTGCTCTACTTCCGATCCAGCTCTCTGCTGTGGCCTGGGAATGCAGACGATGGCCCAAGTGCTTGGGCCCCTGCACCCACTTGGGAGACCCAGAGGAAGCTCCTGGCTCCTGGCTTCAGCTCAGCACAGCTTTGGCCATTGGGGCCACCTGGAGAGTGAACCCGCGGTTGGAAGACCCCTCTCACTCTCTCTGTAACTGCCTCTCTGTAACTCTGCCTTTCAAATAAACAAATAAATATTTTTTTAAAAAAAATAGGGGCCATTAAATCACAACAGACCTGATAAAATACAAAGAGACACAATGCTGCATTTTGACAACAGGGGTCAAACAGAACTTTCATGTGCTCATATTACAATATAATATTGAGTGAAACGATCCAGATGGAGAAAAAGTATGTTTCACTTTGGTGAAGCTCAAGATCAGGGAAAACTAAGCTATATTGTTTAGAAATCTGTAGACTGTAAAAATTATAAAGAAAAACAAAGTTGTTTGTGTCACGTGTGATGGCAGGTGTTATTTCCATGGAAAGTTGTTTGTGTCACGTGTGATGGCAGGTGTTACTTCCATGGTGCAGGAAGGAGTTACCTGAGCACACACATGATACTTATCTGTTACATCAAATGGTTGTGTCTTATGCCTATTTCCATGTATATTTCACAATAAAATTAAAACTAAAACAAGCATACATACACATTACACCTCAACAGCTGACTCCTTGCCCTCTATATAGCCACCTCCTTGCCCATTTTGCCCACAGGAGTCCAGTCTAACTTGTTTTGGTCTGGGTATGTCAATAACATTCAGTGTTAGGGTCCTCATCTCTATCAGCTCTTAAACCAAAGTAGGCTATCTCTAAGCTTTCACTCTATTATTTATTTAGATTATATTTATTTTGTTTGAGAGGTAGAGTTACAGATGGTGAGAGGGAGAGACAGAGAGAAAGGTCTTCCTTCTGTTGGTTCACTCCCCAAATGGCTGCAATGGTTGGAGTTGTGCCGATCCGAAGCCAGGAGCCAGGAGCTTCTTCTGGGTCTCCCACATGGGTGCAGGGGCCCAAGGACTTGGGCCATCTTCCACTGCTTTCCCAGGCCACAGCAGAGAGCTGGATTGGAAGTGGAGCAGCCGGGACTAGAACCGGCACCCATATCGGATGCTGGCACCGCAGGCAGAGGATTAACCTAGAGTGCCTGGGCGCTGGCCCCATCACTCTATTTTTTAAAATAATCTAATTTATTTTATATTTATTTTGAAGGTAGAAAAACAGAGGTCGAGTGTGGAAGAGAGTGAGAGCAACAGCGAGAGAGAGAGAAGAGAGATACCTTGAGGTGGGTGTTGTGATGCATGCAGCAGGTTAAGCTGTGGCTTAGGTCACCTGCATCTCATGTTGGAGTGCCTGGGAGCAAGTTCACCTCTACTTCCCATCCAACTTCTTGCTAGTGTGCTTGGGAGGCAACAGTTAATGGTCAAGTACTTGAGTTCCTGATTGGAGTGCCTGGCTCCTGGCTTTGGCCTGATTCAGTTCCAGTTTTTGCAGGCTTTTGGAGAGTGAACCAGCAGATGGAAGATTTAACTCTCCCTCTCTCAAGTTTAATTTATTTATTTAATTTGTTTGAAAGAATGGCAGAGGGAGAGGGAGGGAGCTAAGACTATTCATCCAGTTCCTAATGCCCACATTCCATCTCTTTTTGTTTTACCGAAACTTACTCATTTGTATGTACCATTGAATGCAGCGGGTATCAATGGTGGGTTCTCTTATCCTCTCCACCCCATTTTTGGGTGTGCCTTCACACACCCAACAATAATCTGAACATTGATTTCCAGACTGATAAAGTATCTTGATATCAACTGCCTTTCTCTATAGAAAGCTACCTTTCAGTCACTGAGCATAGAATCATCTATGATGAAAAGATTAGGGCAAGTTTTAAACCAGAGGAATAAGTGTAGTAAGATCCTTTAATGCTCAGAATACGTTAATTAGGGTTAAATGATGATTTTGTTGAATAATGTATAAGGTCTTTACTGAATGACAGAGTTAACATATTCTAAGAAAGAAGGGTACCAGGGAAAACTGTCCTGTCTCAGGGTCACAGCTGGCATTGGTTTCAACTGGCATCATTTCATGACTCAATCACTGTCATCAAGTTTGATGGGTTGTTGACATAGAAACTTTTGACGTTTTGGTTGTGTCAAGTCCAGGGCTTCCTTGTGAGTATCTCATTGTAGCAGATGATTTAGTTTCCATCAGTCTAAAGAAAGCTATTGGGGTTATGGGAAGCCCAGTGCTGAGGACAGTACCTGGCTACTTCACTAAAGATAAAAACAAATAAGAAAATATACACTTTGCATGTCAAAGTGCTCTA
This sequence comes from Sylvilagus floridanus, assembly GCA_949820135.1. Taxonomy (NCBI): domain Eukaryota; kingdom Metazoa; phylum Chordata; class Mammalia; order Lagomorpha; family Leporidae; genus Sylvilagus; species Sylvilagus floridanus. The sequence goes on along the minus strand of OX463240.1, from coordinate 15,104,316 downwards.
CCTAGATAACACATTTGCCTGTCTATAAAGCAGCCAGGAGTGTAAAACTGTCATCCCCTTGGAGAATAAAAATATGGGAAAAAGGGTGGGTGTTGTGGTGGAACAGGTTAAGCCTTGGGACACAGGCATCCCATATTGGAATGCTGATTTTAGTCCTTGCTTCTCTGTGCTTCTGATCCAACCTCCTGCTGATGTGTCTAAGAGGCAACAGATGATGACCCAAGTACTTGGGTTCCTGCCACTCACAAGGGAGACCTGGATGGAGTTCTGGGCTCTTAGCTTTGCTGTTGTGGGCATTTGGAGGAGTGAGTCATCAAATGGAAGATATCTACCTCTCCCTCTCCCCTCCATCTCTCCTGCTGTCTCTGTCACTCTCACTCTGCCTTTCAAATAAAATAAATCTTAAAAAAAACAGAAATAAATGTGCTCAATGTAAGAATGTTGCTAACATCGGTATATAATAACTAGCACTAAGACTCATAGAATGCCACTATATGGTCAGCAACGAAGTACTTTGTGTGTCTAAGCCCATTTAATTCTTTTTTTTTTTTTTTTTGACAGGCAGAGTGGACAGTGAGAGAGAGACAGAGAGAAAGGTCTTCCTTTTTGCCATTGGTTCACCCTCCAATGGCCACCGCGGTCGGCGCGCTGCGACCGGCGCACCACACTCATCCGATGGCAGGAGCCAGGTGCTAGGTGCTTTTTCCTGGTCTCCCATGGGGTGCAGGGCCCAAGGACTTGGGCCATCCTCCACTGCACTCCCGGGCCACAGCAGAGAGCTGGCCTGGAAGAGGGGCAACCGGGACAGAATCCGGCACCCCAACCGGGACTAGAACCCGGTGTGTCGGCGCCGCAAGGCGGAGGATTAGCCTGTTGAGCCACGGCGCCAGCCTAAGCCCATTTAATTCTGATAATGAACTTCACAGTTCTATTATTACTCAGTTTAGAATGAAGGCTGGGAGTTTCATAAACGTGCTTAGGGTCACTAAGATGATAGCTGCAGAGGTTGTGCTACATGTAGTTTTTAAAAAAATGAGTTTAGAGATGGCTTTGAAATGATCCCCCTTTGCTTATGTTCCCTACCTAACTACAAATGCTTTTCAGAAAAGTTAAAATTGGCTCTGGTTTCTTGTAGCTCATTAGGCTAGAAAGATCTGATGGCGATATAATTTAGTAGTCCCATTTTAACAAAAAGCTGTGCTGTTAAAATATTTCTTGAAAGAAAAGATTTAGCAGAAATAGATCCATTTATTAGAAAATAGATGCATCTTAGTATATCAGTACAAAGTAAAATCAGTAACAGAATTCCTGCCCCGACTCTTATGTCCAGGCTCTACTGTACAACCTTGGGGTCATATGAGTGGTCTGGGTAGGGCTGGGTTTAGCAGCTCATGAAAAACAGGTGCACCCTCCCTTCAGCCAGTCTTAGCTCTGGAAGAATCCTATGAAATGAGGAGGCAGGGTCTCTCCCAACAGAAAGAAATGCCCCCTCCTATCAGGACTTCTGGACCTGGTGTCTTTGATGGTCCTGTTGGGTCACCCACTGCTCCCTCTGTGCTCAGAGCCTCCGGTCGTCCCTCGTCCTTCGGCTGGAGAAGAAGGAGCAGCATTCGTCCTTCAATCCTCCCTGCTGTCTTGAGCTCCCCACGTATGTGAACTCAAACTTGGTTTAATTTCTTTTTTTTTAAAGAGGCAGAAACTTTTTTATTTGATTGGCAAGCGACAGAGGAAACGTCTGATCTGAGAGGAGACCAAGAGGAGTGTCTGACGGGGACACTGGCTTTGAGGAAGTGTTCCGGGTATTTAAGGCATTACTATTATTTGTTCATTGGGTTATCTTGTTGGGGGTGCCCATTGGATAGGGGAGTTTCACAGACATATGTTGATTGGCTTGGGGCTCAAGAAGATAGCAGGGGCGTCCTGGAGACTGTCGCCTTAGGGGCTCAGCCCCCTCCTCTGCTAGCTCTGGCTGGAAGATTGCAACTAACTTGAAGGCATGGTTTAAAACCACAAGGTCACACAAGATAGCCAGGATCTCTTGGAGCCAGTCCAACTCTCCCCGGGTGCTCAGCCCCTTCCCCTGCCAGCTCTGAGTGAAAGATTGCACCCACCCTGGAGGTGTGATTAAAGCTGCAAGATCACACATGCAGCACTAAAGCTATTAGTAGGGGAGATGCCCATGGCCTGGAGACAGGCTTTCTGGCCATAGCTGGCAGCCTGCTTATGAAGGACATTCTACCTAAGTCTGAAGGGGCCCACAGACTCCCAGCCCCACTGGCCGGCCTTTGCCTTAAAGTCTATTGTATCTGATATTGGCATATCAGCTCTTTCGGTTACAGTTTTTGTGAAATATCTCCACCCTCTCACTTTCAACTGCTTTGTGTCCTTAGATTTAAACCGAGTCTCTCAGACAATATAGAGTTAGGTCATTTTTTAAAAAAATCCATTTTGTCAATCTATATCTTTTTTAAGAAAGCTTTTATTTAATAAATACAAATTTCATAGGTACAGCTTTAGGAATATAGCAGTTCTTTCTCCCATACCTGCCCTTCCAACCCCCAGGTTTAATTTTACCCCAGATGCCCAAGTATTGTCTTTCCAAAGTTGGGTGCTAGGGGCACCCTACTGTTTGTTGGACTCTCGTGAATCATCTGCTTTGCATCTGTGTTGATGGGGCCCCATCTCAGACTTTAACTTTTAGTTAATGATAAGACACTGCTCCTTTTTTTCAACAAACTTCTCTGTTTTATCTACCATTCAGTCCTCTGTTCTGTACAATGAGGTGCTATGTAACTATGGTTACGCTCAGACATAACCCAGACCCTGACTGAAACTGTAATAGGAAATTAGTTAAAGAAATTTAAAAAAAAAAGTTTAATATGTTTTCCATCTAGGGAGCTGAGTACACATAAATAACTCTGAATAAACTTTTTTGGTCACATGAATATGTATATTGTGTATGTGTATATAAATATCTATATAATAGTTTCATTTTTACTTATTTTGAAAGAGGGAGTAACACACACACACACACACACACACACACCACACACACGGGAGGGGGGAGATCTCTCCATCTGCTGGTTTGCTTCCCAAATGTAGCTCAATTATTAGTTGACTCATGCTTGAGTTTTTCCTCTCCTAATTCCCTGAGAAGAATTCCTTTTTCTCTGACTGAGGATCCCATTTCTATCCCTCACATACCCGAACACCTAAATTCTTCCAGGTGAATTTCTATGCCCAGGAACTCTGTGTTGCAGTTGATTTCTCAACAATGCTGCAGTGGATTTGTTTCTGAGAGGAGCAGCGTAGTGGGGGCAAGAGGCCCGGAGTCAACACACAGACCCCGGGAGTCGGGTGAAAGCAGGCTTGAGGCGAGCAGCCCGCAGACTCGTTTATTTCAGTTGGTACAACATCTTATATAGCCAAGACCAGCCAATCTGGTCAAGGGGCGGTTTATGCCCCAACCAATCACAGCCTGTTGCCAGGCAGTTTCCAAAGCCATCCAATCACAGGCTGTTGCCAGGCAGTTTCAAATCCATCCAATCATAGCCTGTTCCCAGGCAGTTTCCGAAGCCATCCAATCACAGCCTGTTGCCAGGCAGGCTCTGTTGCCAGGTGGGTTTCAAAGCCATTCCTGAGTAACTGAGGCTCGCTTGCCAGTGGCCACCTTGGCATGGCCTTCTCATTCCACCGCAACTCTGGACATAAATTTATAAATTGATAAAACCCTAAATTACCCATTAATTGCCAGTTTAAAATATAATATGGGACCAGTGTTAGGGCACAGCTTTATGTAGCTTATAACACCAGCATCCCCCACTGGAGGCCAGTTTGAGTCCTGGTTATTCTTCTTCCAGTCCAGTTTCCTGCTAATGCTCCTAGGAAAGCAGCAGGAGATGGTGCAAGTACCCAGACTCCTGTTGCACATGTAGGAGACCAAGATGGAGTTCCTGGCTCCTATGGTTTTGGCCTGGCCCAGATCTGGCTGTTGGCCATGGGGAGAGTGAACAAGCCAATGGAAGATGTCTATCCCCTCTCTCTGCTTTTCAAATAAGTAAGTAAATAAATAAATCTTTTTAAAAAGTGTAATCTGGTTTGTACCTCCCAAAATCAAAGAGAGCCTGAAAAAGGAATCACCAAGTAACATCTTGGAGTTTCGAGACTAAGAATGACAAAACTGCCATCATCAATGCAGCCAGATGGGAGAAAGTGTGTGCTGCAGCTTCTGCATGGAGTATTTTCAAGGATATGTACACTCCTTAAGATCTCCATGTGCCATGATTCCGCAAATGCCAGGAATGACTACTATTGGCCAGAAGCATAAACATTCCAAAGACTTTAAATAAAGACATGTTTCAGTTGTACTTACATAGGCCTATGACATCTCCTTCTCTTACTAAGTGAGTTAAAGGCTGTGAGGAACGTTGTCCATAATGGATTATTAGCCATGGGAACAGAAAAGGAAGTACATGTCTTGCTCCACAGCCTAAAGCAAGGAAGGCAGATCTCTCCATGGCTCTCAAGAGCCTCTCCCACCTTCTCAATGAATAGTTCACATGCAAGATATGTTTCTCTTTCTTCTCTCCTCCCCCTGAGAAACAATTATTGAGTGCCTACCATGTTCTGAGGATAGCTCTATAGTATCTATGATAAGAAACAATCAGGGGCTGGTACTGTGGTGCAGTAGGCTCAACCAATGCTTGCAATGTCCACATCCCATATAGGAGTGCTGGTTTGAAACCTGGTTGCTCTGCTTCTAATCCAAATCCCTGCTAATGCACCTGGGAAAGCAGTGGAAGATGGTCCAAGTTCTGGGGCCCCCTGCTACCTATGTGAGAAACTAGGATGGAGTTCCTGGCTACTGGCTTCAACCTGGCCCAGCCCTGAATGTTGGGGCTACTGGGGAGGGGACTAGTTGATAAAAGAACTCTCTCTTTCTCTTTCTCTCTCCCTGTCATTCTACCTTTTATATAAATAAATATTTATCTTTTTTTGAAAAGAAACAATCAGAATACCCCAGCCATGATGTCTGTCTGGGTCCCATGGTCCCAAGGGACATCCTTTGCACTCCCAATCTGTTTGATTCCTTTCAAATAACTCAGTCTTAAAATGCACAATCATGTGTTTTATTTCCTTGATGATATTAGGCTTTATAGCCTAGAATTTGTGATTAAACATAATGGCATTATCTTATCCGCCAGTGTCTGTTATCTGGGCTCTTGTTTCCTTGATATTCAGTCATGTTGGCTTTTCACCTCTGAGATCTGATCATTCCTACTGGATTCTGGGTCTTGTTTATGAAAAAATACAGGGGGGATACTTGGAGTCTGCAATGATGCTATTTTCCTTCAGAGATTATTTATTTATTTATTATAATATTTCAGGCCCTTAATTCCTATAAGAATCAGCTTATTCCTAGTTCACCCTGGGATTTAAGCCTGGGAATTTCAACCTAGGCCACTATGCTCTGCAGCCCCCTACACCTGGTATTTGTTCCCATATATCCATCCATCTGGGGGAAAAAAAAAAAAACCCTCCTGTGTTTCTCAGCCTTGGCTGACTTACTGGAATTGGGCAATGTTTCTTGGGGAAAAAGCATGCCAGGTTTTCTTCTCTTGGATTCTGACTCCATACCTATTTTCAGAGCTGCTCTCTCTCTCTCTCTCTGAGACATATCTCTCTCCAGGTTTTACAGTTCCTGGCAGGTAAGTTTTATCACTACCTGGCCTGTCATTACTTGAGGTGAAGCATGGAAAATATCCTTTGACATGAGAGCTGCGATTGCTTATAGGACGCCATCCGCATTCAAAAGAGATGCGGGCTCAAGACCTTCAGTGTAAGGCCGGCGCTGTGGCTCAATAGGCTAATCCTCCGCCTTGCGGCGCCAGCACACCAGGTTCTAGTCCCGGTTGGGGCGCCGGATTCTGTCCCGGTTGCCCCTCTTCCAGGCCAGCTCTCTGCTGTGGCCCGGGAGTGCAGTGGAGGATGGCCCAAGTGCTTGGGCCCTGCACCCCATGGGAGACCAGGAAAAGCACCTGGCACCTGGCTCCTGCCATCGGATGAGCGTGGTGCGCCAGCCGCAGCGCGCCGGCCGAGGCGGCCATTGGAGGGTGGACCAGCGGCAAAGGAAGACCTTTCTCTCTGTCTCTCTCTCTCACTGTCCACTCTGCCTGTCAAAAAAAAAAAAAAAAAAGACCTTCAGTATAAGCTTAAATTCTCATTCACTCATTCATTCATACATTTACTCAAACAATTGTCACTGAGATATCAATTTGTGTTATAATTTGGATTTGTGAGTCATGGAAGGAAGGACTGTCTCAGATGCAAATTAAGAGAATACACATTCCAGGTAGAAGGACAAGATTTAACACATCAAGGTTCAAGAAATGAGTTCTCACAGCCAGTACACTTGTTACCTTGTGTGGAAGTCTACTCACTGTGTATGACTTTGTTCTGCACAGGTAGAACACAGAAGGGGCCCTATGTTTTGAGTATGAATGTCATATGGCAACAGGCTCAGCCCACTGCTGTCACCTGTGGGAAGGGACACGGTTCTTTTTCTGCAGCACAAGCCACTGCTCTGTGCCAGCTGCTGGGAGGCACCCGCTGGCTGTGAGGGGTTTACACCCACTATTGAAACTGACCTTGCTGTCCTTCCTCTGTGGGAGTGTTGTTCCACCCAGTGCTTGTCTTCATTGTTTTTCTTGGCTAATCTCACACAAAGATGCAGTGGGCAGAAGAAGCATCCAGACCTCTATGCCTGGTGAGAAGCAAGTAGTGCCACCTGCTGGACATCAACTTCATATTTCACTAATATTGAACCATCACCTATAGCGAAATGCACAAAGCTTAACTTTAATCAACTCTATTGTATATTTATTCTCCTGTGTAATAACAGCCAATCAAGGCAGCATATTTCTGAAACCTGGAAAAGCTCCCTCTGCTTCCTGTCAGTCACTACAAGTAGCCTGTGTCCTGGCCTGTAACACCTTCAACTGGTTTTGCCTGTTCTGGTAATCTATTTAATTGGAACCCCACAGCAGACATTCTTTATTTGTATCTGACTTCTTTCACTCACTAGGGCTGTGAGATTTCACCCAAGTTGTTGTGTGTGGAAAGCTGGTTCTTTTCATTGGTTGATAGCATTCTATTGCATAACATTAAAATTGATTTCTTAATTCTAGTTTTTCTGCAGGGACTTCCCTGGGCTTGCAATAAAGAACTCCAGGAGAGAGAATAAGCTGACCTGAGACTGCATCATGTATTCGTAGGTTAGTGTGAGACTCTAGGAAACACCTAGCTTTCTCAGGTCAGGAATGTATTAATGATTTCCTTTCTCAAGAACCATGCTAGGGGTGGGAGTGGTGGTGGCTGTGCTGTGGCATAGTAGGTTGAGCCTCCGCCTGAGGCGCCTGCATCCCCTATGGGTGCTGGTTGGAATCCCACCTGCTCCACTTCCAATCCAGCTCCCTGCTGATGTGCCTGGGAAAGCAGTGGAAGATGGCCCCAGCGCTTGGGCCCCTGCACCCACGTGGGGACCCAGAGGAAGCACCTGTCTCTTGGCTTCAGCCTGGCAGAGTTCCGGTTGTTGCAGCCATTTGGGGGGTGAACCAGTGGATGGAAGACCTCTCTGCCTTGCTCTCTTTCTGTCTGTAACTCTACCTCTCAAATAAATAATTTTTTTTGACAGGTAGAGTGGACAGTGAGAGAGAGAGAGACAGAGAGAAAGGTCTTCCTTTTTCTGTTGGTTCACCCCCCAATGGCTGCTGATCCAAAGCCAGGTGCCAGGTGCTTCTCCTGGTCTCCCATGCAGTGCAGGGCCCAAGCACTTGGGCCATCCTCCACTGCACTCCTGGGCCACAGCAGAGAGCTGGCCTGGAAGAGGGGCAACCGGGACAGCATCCGGCAGCCTGAGCGGGACTAGAACTCGGTGTGCCAGTGCCGCAGGCGGAGGAATAGCCTATTGAGCTGTGGCGCCGGTCCCCAATTGAATATTTTAAAAAGAATTTTATTCTTGAGACCAGTTTGGATTTACAGCAAAAATGAGCTGAAGACAGAGTCCCTTATACAACCTACCGTTCTAACCCTATATCAGCATTGTCCATTGTAATGTTTGTTATAACTATGAACCCTATGTATGATGAGTATCACCCAGAGTCTATAGCTTACATTGGAGCTCATTCTGAATGTACACATTTTGTGGGTCTGAACAACTGTAAAATGACATGAATCCATTATAGCATCAGACAGAATAGCTTCATTGCCCTAAAATTCCTGTGCTGGCGCTGTGGTGTAGCGGGTTAAAGCTGCCGCCTGCAGTGCCGGCATCCCATATGGGCACCGGTTCAAGACCCGGCTGCTCTACTTCTGATCCAGCTCTCTGCTATGGCCTGGGAAAGCAGTAGAAGATGGTCCAAGTCCTTGGGCCCCTGCACCCGTGTGAGAGACCCCGAAGAGGCTCCTGGCTTTGGATTGCTGCAGCTCCAGCCATTGTGGCTAACTGGGGAGTGAACAAGCAGAAGGAAGACTTCTCTCTCTTTGCCTCTCCTCTCTGACTCTCAAATAAAAGAATAAATCTTTTTTTTTTTAAATCTAGCTCCCCTGGATAACCCCATGAGGTAAAAAGTCACTAAGATAACCTCCGCCTGCTCTCACCTCATGCCTCAAATGTCTCTTTACTAATATTTTCTGAAAAAGTCCAGGTGCATTCAAGAGCCACAGGTCCTTGTTCTATAAATCCTTTTCTCCTGCCCCTGGTTATGAGAATCCATTGTCTTGCAGCTGCCCACTGAATCACAGGTTGTGTACTCCTGCATGTGCCTTCTTTTGGTCTCTACACCTTCCACCTTCAGCAGATAGTTCTCCTACACTGGGTTGTTCTGAACCACTGCCTATTTATCCCTCCTTGCCCCTAACCCCTGGCATTCACTTATCTTGTCATTTTATTTTCCTTTTAGTAGAATGTCAAGAGTTGGACTCACACAGACGTAGCTTTTTCACTGGCTCTTTTTTTTTTTTTTTTAAGGTCTATTTATCTATTTATTTGAAAGGCAGCGTTAGAGAGGCAGAGAGAGTCTTGCATCTGGTGGTTCACTCCCCAAATGGCCACAACGGCGGAGCTGGGTGGATCTAAAGCCAGGGCCTCCCAAATGGGTATCTTCCACTGCTCTCCCAGGCACGTAAGTAGGGAGCCGGATCGAAAGTGGAGTAGTTGGGACTTGAGCGGGCACTTACCATGACATGCTGGCACCCCAAGCAGTGATTTAATTCACTGTCACAATGCTGACCCCAATATGTGAAACTGGTAAAGCAGAAAGTACTTTGCAGGATATTTAAATAACCACAGATATACCATAAATGCTTAGTGCGTCTATGTTTGGAGCTCAAGAAAGTACTGAGTTGAGGGGTGTGGAAGAGATGAATCTGAAATATGAAAGCCAAACAAAACACACAACCCACCTGGCAAGAGACCTAGAGTACTTCATCCCACAAGGGACCCTCTGTCATGTAAAGGTCCAATAGATGGAACTGACCCAACTGAGAGAAATAAACTTTTTAAAAGAAATTTATTTTGAAATTGAGTTAGAGAATCTTCTATCCGCTGGTTCACTCCCAGATGAAGTGTCAGTACCAGGGCCAGCGCTGGATCAGACATAGGCTAGGAGCCAGAAGCTTCATCCAAGTCTCCCACATGGTTGGCAGGGCCCCAAATACTTGGGCCATCCTCCCCTGCTTTTCCCAGGCCCTTAATAGGGAGCTGGCTGGGAAGTAGAGCAGCTGGGACATGAAACAGTGTCCATATGGGATGCCAGCTTTGCAGGCAGCTTTATCTGGTACACCAATGTCTATCCCAAGAATGAAACTTTTCAAAGGATCCCCAAGAGGAAAGACGGACAACGTTCACCTGAGAACTATCTAAGGCATGCCCCAGGAATCTGCTGATGTGCCCCTGAGCTTCACAGAACCACACAGTCTTGTCCGGTCATCTCTATCATCTGTGCCTGTTCCCCTCTGCCAGGCCAGGTAAGAGCACATTTCCTATCCTCCCTCCTCCATCTTCCTTTCTGCTCTTGCTCTCTGTATACTACAGATTTCTCTGTATCTGCAGATATGGACGTCTGAGTTTATACCCTAGTTTCTATCATTGTAAGTTCATTTTGTAATTTAATTATTTTGGAAGTATTTTGATAATGTCATAAATTTTAAAGAGGGCTATCTGCTTTGTCCTTAATGGAGTGGTCTATAGTTTGTCTGGAATCAAGCTGCTATATATTTTGGGGACTAACAATCTTAAGCAGTTTAAGGAAGAAAATAATTAAAGTTGAAAATTTGTGGGGCTGGCACCGTGGTGCAGTAGTTTAATACTCCGCCTGTGGCACCAGCATCCCATATGGGCGCCAGTTCTAGTCCTGGCTGCTCCACTTCCAATCCAGCTCTCTGCTGTGACTTGGGAAGGCAGGCTCCAGCTGTTGGGGCCATTTGGGGAGTGAACCAACGGAAGGTAGACCTTTCTCTCTGTCTCCTTCTCACCATCTGTAACTCTACCTCTCAAATAAATAAATAAAAAAGAAAAAAAAGAAAATTTGCATCTCCAAATTGTATTTAGGGCTGGGATTAGGAGAGGGATACTAATCTTTTATTTATTTATTTATTTATAAGAATTATTTATTTGAAAGAGTTACACAGTGAGAGAAGGAGACAGAGAGAGAGGTCTTCCATCTGCTGGTTCACTACCCAACCAGCCGCAACGGCCAGAGCTGAGCCGATCCAAAGCCAGGAGCCAAGAGCTTCTTCAGGGTCTCCCACGTGGGTGCAGGGGCCCAATGATTTGGGCCATTATCTACTGCTTTCCCAGGCCACAGAAGAGAGCTGGATTGGTAGAGTAGCTGGGACTCGAACCAGTACCCATATGGGATACCCAGCACTGCAGGCAGTGGCTTTACCCACTAGGCCAGAATGCTGGCCCTGATACTAATCTTATAAAAGATAAAGGAATTCTATGGAATTTACCAGGTCAATGAACATTCATACTTAACATGATCTAGAATGGCATTCTAGTAATGTAACAGTATATCTAATACTTGTTAAGTACTCAAAAAGTGCCAGGTAAGAGTTTCCATTGTCCAATTCAGGAGTCACTATAACAACTATTGTGTAACTAATCATGTGGAGTGTTCAGCCTAAAACTTCCTAGAAAAAACTAAAGGATCCAAAATAATCCTATAAATGCATTTATATGACATGTATCATGTTTAAACTCCTGCAGTCACACTAACCTATTATTGTATTAAAATCCTAACAAATTAGGTAACAGTATTAAAATATGGTCATTTTTAATTTTCAATAAAATAATACTTGCCATATAGCCTTGCCTGAAATTAACTGTTTAGGGCTACCAAGAAATGAATTAGTCTGTTGAATTTATACAACTTCTAGCTTTGTTAAGAAATAAGGTCTTATTTTTTCTTCATTATTCACTAATCTACAGCATTTAAGAATAAAACTGTCTTAGGATTACAAGTTTGAGGAATCTATTGCAAGTTTTGAAAAGTGCATTGTTTAAGCTACAATTTTAAATATATACTAATTCCATAACCCAAATCTAATGAACATAAACACTAGCTAGCTTTTCTGTTATCCCCTACCCCCTAAAATATGGCCTGACAACTTTGGCTGTCATGAGAGAGACGGGATGCTAATGGCATTTAGTGTGTAGAGCCCAGAGATGCTGCTAAACATCCTACAATGCACTGAACAGACTGTCACAACAATCATCCAACCCACCCGTCAACAGTGTCAAGGTTAAGAAACTGTTGTGGATAGAGTGGGACTCAATTCCCATTTTATGAGTAGCTTTTCTGTCCATTCTTTTTCTGAAAACTCAGACTTCACTAATTGGCAAATTCTATTTAAAAGATGTCACTCCAACCATTGCTATTACCAAAAACAATATTTGGCATTATCAAAATACTTCCAGAATGATTAAACTACAAAATCAACTTAGAATGATGGAAATTAGGGTATACACTCAGACCTGCATATCTACAGGTCTTGCATCTAGATTTAATTAACTGTGGGTCAAAATATTCAGAAACAACTTCATCTGTACTGATCACATGTACATTTTTTTTGCTTGTTAAACAGTAACAGCTATTTGCATAGCATTTACATTTTAGGTATAAGTAATCTGGAGATGAGTTAAAGAATATGGGAGGATGTGCATATTATATGCAAACAATAGGGAAATGCAATTATTTATTTTTTAAAAATGTATTTATTTGAAAGACCAAATAACAGACAGAAATAGAGATCGTCCATCCACTAGTTCATTCCCCAAATGCCTGCAACAGCCTGGGCTGGGCCAAGCTGAAGCCGGAATCTAGGAACTCCACCTGCATCTTCTGCATGGGTGGCAGGAACCCAAGTACTTGGGCCACCATCTGTTGCCTCTATGGTACATCAGCAGGAAGTTCTATCAGAAGCATGGAGATGCCGGGACTTGAACCAGGCAACCTGATATGGGATGTGGGCATCCCAAGTGGTGGCTTAACCTGCTGCAACACAGTGCTTGCCCCTGGAATTTTTTTATGCAGAGATGATTATACACTTTCCCTGTAACCTGCTTTGCCAGTTTAGTCTGTTAACAGGGAAAGTTAATTGGGCATTTTCCTGGACTATTATAAAAACAATAATACATAAAGCATCTGGCAAATAGCAAAGTGTTCTGAAAATGTGAATTACAACAGGTCAAAAACCAGCTTCATTTTCTTGCTCTAATTTCTCATAACCACATTTGAACAGATTAAGTCTTATTTGCTCTCTCATTTTACACTAATCTCATAAATGTCTTTTCTAAGTAACAGTGAGTATGCAGTAGGTAATGCAAAATTATGTCAGCTGTTTTTCCCACAGAAATTCTGGTTGCCAAAAACAGCAACGTATCTTATGAGATCTAGTGGGGAACCCCAAATTTAAAACAAACAAACAAACAAACATTCTAAGTTTACTACACAGAGAAACTATCCAATAGTCATTCATCTGTACATTCACATTCTATGTATTTTCTCATGGTCAACAAACTGATTCAAATGATTCAAGTTATCCCACCATTTGAAGAGAAAAGTCTCTGCAATAATTTGAAACCATGGAGTTATCTTAATTTCACCACTGGCTGCTTTTTTCAGAAGTTCTTCCAGTTCTTCTTTTGTCACGTAACAATAGCTTTTAATCTCATTGGGATCTGGGTTCAAAGTCACATTCTTCCTCACAAATAAAATGTAATCAATTTCATGTTCACCCCAAATACCATCAGATTGAGCTTTGTAGTGAATTCGTGTTAGATAATTTATTTCTTCTGGAGGAACCTAGGACATTAAAAAAAAAAAAAGCCTATTAAAAAGAACCATAAAAAGTAACCTAAAATTAACTCACATTTCAACAATGTCTTTAGCAATGGCAGCATAGTTTTAGAATTAGAATGTTTAAAGTATTATTCTTCTATTAGTGATATATGGAAAATGTACTATATTGTTAATTTCAAGTATTTAAATTTTGTTCCATGGAACAAAACAAGTTATTTTTCAAAATATTAAAAAAAGGTAGTCACTCAAGTTAGAAATGTAACATTCTCCTTACTCATAATTTGATTACTTTTTGTAGGAGAAAAATTACCAGTTAACTAGATATTTTAGGTGTCATTTAAAGGGTCTAATCTCAGGAGAAAAAAATGATTGTTCCAATTCACTCAAATTTGCTGGTAATGATCTCCACAAGAAAATATCCATCTTGAATTTAATTAACTATAAAGGCAGTTAACCTTATATATTGGTTAAAAGATCAACCCACTGCAATATTGAGCTAAATTCTGACAACTGATTTTAAGAAATCAACATTCAAATAACCTGAGCAGGCATTTGGCTTAGTGGCTAAGATGCCTGCATTCCATACTGGAATGGCTGGGTTCAATGTCTGTATCCTGTTTCTGCTAATGAAGACTGGGAAGCAGTGGTGACAGCTCAAGTAATCGGGCTCATGCCACCCATGAATGGGAGACATGGGTTCAGTTCCTGACTCCTGGCTTTAGCCTGGCTCAACCCTGGTTGTTGTAGGCATTTGGGAAGTGACATAGCAGATGGGAGCTCTATCTATGTCTCTCCAATAAAAATTAAAACAAAATTTCTTTATGTAGTTGCCTTCTGGGGCTAACTAGTAACAAGAAGTTAGAAAGCAGAGACCTACACTTGAATTCAAAAAATTTATTGAAAAATAATTTAATGTTTAGATTTCAGCTTGTTCAAAGTGTGATAAAACTGTTACCTCTTCCATAGGAATTCCTAGTTCAGCTTTTAAACGCCTCTGTGCCGCCCTTCTTACTCCAATGGCATCATTTTCTTCAAGTTCATGTGGGTTACTTAATGGATGACTACAACAAGTATTGGTAAAACAACCTGGAAAATGATAGCAGAGATTAACTTTTCTTCAAAGTAGGTCTTAAAGATCAAGAAAAAGTTGTATAAGTAACGGAAAAATAAATAGATAATCGAAAATAAATTTTTTTTGACAGGCAGAGTTAGACAGTGAGAGAGAGGGAGAGAGAGAGAAAGGTCTTCCTTCGGTTGGTTCATCCCCCAAATGGCCACTATGGCCAGCACGCTGTGCTGATCCGAAGCCAGGAGCCAGGTGCTTCTCCTGGTCTGCCATGTGGGTGCAGGGCCCAAGCACTTGGGCCATCCTCCACTGCCTTCCCGGGCCATAGCAGATTGCTGGACTGGAAGAGGAGCAACTGGACAGAATCCAGAGTCCCAACCAGGACTAGAACCCGGGGTGCCAGTGCCGCAGGCGGAGGATTAGCCTAGTGAGCCGCAGCGCAGGCTGAAAATAAGTCTTAATTAATGTCTCTTTAACCAAAAAGATCAAAATATGCAGAGATCCTGATTTTAAAAAATGCATAACATATACATACACACATCTATTCCTTAAGAGTTCTTATTCTTTATTGTTGCTTTATCTGGTCACACTCACTGTAAAGGCTTATTTTTGGTGGAATATCAAATTGCATCACTTAAAGGATTTCCCTTTTTGATCTTTGTTCCAGAAAATTCAGAGTAATAAAAACTCAAATTCAATGTAATCTCCAACAAAATCTACATTGTACATTAAGGATACTAACCTGGAAAGGTAATTTTAGCATCAGATCTCTGCTGTAGCAGGAGCTTATTTTCAGTATTGAATAAGAAGACACTAAAAGCTCGGTGCAGTAACCCTGAAAGCAAGAGAAATATGATTAGGTTAGTCATAAAATGCCAGGTATATGCCCAATTCTCCTCTTGTGGTTCCAAATCACACTGGTAACTGTTAGTTTTGCTTTTTTCCTAGTCTTCTATCTGGATAGTCTTTGCATGACTATGATGGAGAAGAGCTCTGGTATATCAGAGGGAGGTTGCCAAGTGTTAGAAATGGTCATCTTGCTAGCCACTTTGCTACAGGCCAAATCCCCTTTCAAGAGTATCTAGCCCCAGACGAGTCAGTCCTCTGCTCCTTGGGAGAGTTGCAAAGCCACATTTCCCTTTGTGCTATCTGCTCTTTCCCCACTCATGAGGAAAAAAAAATAGGCTTGACAACTGCTGTTATGTTAGGATTAATCTGTTCTCCTTTCACCAAACCAAAAAACTTCTGAAGAAGTAGAAAGAAACAGATATTACACAGGTAGTGAGTTAGATTTTACTACTCTATTTACCTAACTATACCCAGAAATTAAAATACAAAGTTTAGAAATTACATCTCTTTTACCAATTTTCTCAGCTAATCTCAAGTGCCCAGGCAAATCACTTTATAAAAACGAGTACTTTAAGACAATACCTTTCTCAATGTTTTCATTCAGGTGACAGTTCTTCTTGGTCTCAGCCCCAATTTTATTGTCATTTTCATCAATAAGAATACACATCTCTGCCAGAAGTTGAACCTGTTGCTCATCGAGATGGTCAGTATGTATTTCCGGCATCGTTACAAAATGTCTGCTCTGGCCAAGAGTATTAATACTAAAAGGAAAAAGGAGAGGTATTGTATTTTTCTGATCAGTAGAAAAGTGATTCTAAAGCTGTGTCCAGTGAACACTTCAGCTATTTCAAAGGCTATGAATTACGCACGCTGCTCCCATCTGCAACCTCACCACTCTCCATTCCCACCGAGTTCCTCCAGGAATGCTGCTGACCCAACATTCAGTCCCATCCTTGGCCATTTCTCCTTCGAGCTGTCAATCACAGCTGGTCTTTTACCACAGTCACTCTCAACGACCAAATTCTATGTTCTAAATTCACGGCCTCTGAAACTTAAGTCAACCTTTTTCCTTTGTGTACTTTTCTTGCTTAGAAGTCTGTCCACCTATGATCTGGCCCTAGCTTAATTTTTCACCCTGTTTTTCCACAACAGCTTCTGTATTCTTTATTATGTGGTTCCACAGCCATCCCAAATAGTCTGTCATTCTCTGCTTCTTCATAGTTGCTCAAGAATGCCACAGGCCAGCCTTTACGGAAATCCATTTTTCAAAGTCCAATTCACATGCCAAACACTGAATAAGCCTTTAACCAATGTCCTGGTAAGATTTAATCTAGTCTTTCCCAACCTGAGTGTTTTATGAGAAAAAATGATTTAAGTAACTGCTTTGTCAACTGTCTTAAATACCATACACAGTTCATGAGATTCTAGATAAACAAGAGAAAGCTTAATTCATTATATTTAATGATACCTTACAGCAATGCTCTGCAATTTTTTTCCTTTAAAGGGCCAGAGTAACAATTTTGCTTTTGTAGCACTGAAGTAACCATAGGCAATGTGTACATTAAGCGTGATTGTGTTCTAATGTTTATTTATGGGCACAGACATGTGAATTTTCATACGTCACAGCATATTTCCCTTTCATTTTTCCCTCCAACCATTTAAAAATGCAAACATCTGGGGTGGGCCTTTGGCACAGTGATGAAGTCACCACTTTGGACGTATACATTTCATATTGAGTGTCTGATTTGGGTCTTGGGCCCTGCTTCTGCATCCTGGGAAGTGGATGATGGCTCTAGCACTTGGTTCCCTGCCACCCACAGAGGAGACCCAAACATAGTTTTGGGCTCCTGGGTTTGGCCTAGCCCAACCCCAGTGTTGTGGGCATTTAGAAAGTAAATCATGCATGAAAGCTGTCTCTTCAAATTAAAAAGAAGAAAGGAAGATGGAACACAAAAGAAATTTAAAAAAATTATTTGCTCATTGGAGGCCGGTGCTATGGATCAGCAGGTTGATGCCCTGGTCTGAAGCGCCGGTTCTAGTCCCAGTTGCTCCTCTTCCAATCCAGCTCTCTGCTATGGCGTGGGAAAGCAGTGGAAGATGGCCCAAGTCCTTGGGCCCCTGCACCCACGTCAGAGACCAGGAGGAAGTACCTGGCTCCTGCTTCCGATTGGCACAGTTTTGGCCGTTGCGGCCAATTGGGGTGTGAACCAGCGGATGGAAGACCTCTCTCTCTCTGCCTCTCCTCTCTCTGTGTAACTCTGACTTTCAAATAAATAAATAAATCTTTAAAAGAAATTATTTGCTCACAACACACCACAAAAACAGTAGGCCAGCTCTGGCCCATTCGGCCATAGTCCATCCTTACCAGGGATAGGCACTGGGGCTTAATTTTCTGAACCCTAATTAATGCCTCTCCTGTGATTTAAAACACTAAACTCATCTGACTTATACTCTTTGAACATCTCTAGTGAGCAACTTCTAAGCTCTTTAACTTTACATTCTTCAGAGCACCTTATATATGTATTTCTTAAACCCATTTTTCCAAATGATATTTAGAAGATTCTGTGTTCTACTTTGTGATTTTCGTTAAAATATACAGATTACTGAAACACTTCCAACAAAGTTCAAATACACTACAGGATATATACAAAGTGTTTAAGCACAAAGGTACAGAAATGGCTCCTTAAAACAAAGTTCTAGACCAGCGCCGTGGCTCACTTGGCTAATCCTCCACCTGTGGCACTGGCACACCGAGTTCTAGTCCCGGTTGGAGCTCCAGATTCTGTCCCGGTTGTTCCTCTTCCAATCCAGCTCTCTGCTGTGGCCCAGGAAGGCAGTGGAGGATGGCCCGGGTGCTTTGGCTCTGCACCCGCATGGGAGACCAGAAGCACCTGGCTCCTGGCTTCGGATCGGCACAGCACCGGCCGTAGCGGCCATTTAGGGGGTGAACCAAAGGAAGGAAGACCTTTCTGTCTCTAACTCTGCCTGTCAAAAACAAAACAAACAAAAAACAAAGTTCTAAACCTAAATAGGATCTTGTGTGGCCTGTGCCTTTGTGCAGACTTTGAGAACCAAAATAATGACATTTCATACCAAAAACAAGCTTAATGAATAAAAAGAGATAAAGAGGAAAAATACTGTGGAAAGGAAAAGTCGACTTCAAAGTGAGCCTCATTTTACAAAAGGTGTACTTAAAACGTTCATCCTAACAGAATTAACAGGTGTGGGGAAGTAACAACATGTTAAGTTGACTGCTCTTTTAGGATTTATACCTTAAGTCTGAAATTCATAATTACAAGACAAAATGATTACTTTTATTTATTCATCTAAAGATAATAATTACGGAGAAGATGCGGGAACACATCCCCCCCCCCCCCCCCAAGAAAAAGACTGTTCCGTCTGTGTGACGCTCCCCACTTGGGAGTAGTCTAGGATTTTGCAGCCAATCTCATGCCTGTAGATAAGTGTGTGTGCGCATCTACATTACATAGTACCTGTACACCTTAGGCAGATTTGATCACACAGGTTTGCCTAGACAATATAGTGTCTGTGCTTGTTTTTCAGCTTCTATAAACATTGTCTTCTGAGACTTGATTTCAGATTCAACATTTTACTAAAGATCAACCATTTTCATGTGCAGATGATGGTCTTTCCTTTTCAATGCTTAATACGACCGAAAAAGAACTTCAAAGTCTAAAAATGGCTGAAAGTGACAAAGGCCTGGTTTCAAAGTTCTCGCACAGCAACCTTCTGAAGCGGCACGAGAATTCTTTATCCATCACAGAACCTACCAAGTCTTCTCAAGGAAGCTGGGAGCTGACCCCCACGCTGCAGCGAAGACCAGGGCCCTTGCTGAAGGCTGGACTTCCTACAACTACCAGTCCTCGTCCTTAGCCGGCAAATCCTCCCGCTCCTCAGACAGCAGGTCCCCGCGGCGCCCACTCGGGGGTCCGACACGGCCCACCCCTCAGAGCTGGTCGGTGGGCTGCACCTGCCGCCCAGGGTAGGGGTGAGGGGGCCGGCCCCCGGCCCCGCCGCTCTCTCAGCCCCGAGCTCCCGCGCCCAGCCGCCTCACCTGGCCCTCAGCCCCCTCGCTCCACCGTGTAGCTCCCGCGCCGCCCCGAGGCGTGCGTCCTCCGACCTCAAACACAGGACCCGGGAGGCCTTGGGCGCGCGCCCCATTTGAGCGCCGCGTGCCGCGCGCACCGCCCCCAAGTCCCGCCCCCTGGTAGCGCGCCCAATGGCCCACGCCAGCGCCTGTCCACGCCACATATTGCTAACCAATCGCCGCCCTGCGCTCGGTTGACGTCACGGTCGCGCCAGACAGTCGCGCGGTGGCACCACCTGCGAGGACCCGGGCTTCTGCAGGCGCACCAGGGCCCTTGACGGGCGGCGGGGCCTTTCTGCCGCCAGCCTGGGTCCTCGCCGCGCCCAGACAGAGGCTAAAGGAGACCAGCTTGCCTCCCCGACCCGCAGAGGTGAAGCCCCGCGGCTGCCGAGCCGCCGGAGGGCGGGAGCGGCCGGGACTCGCCCACTGAGCGCTGGCCAATCGCGCTCCCGTTTCTGCTGTTGGCGCACCAATCGGTTCCCAGTGGCGGCCGGGGCGTGCCCACGGCGCTGCCGCGGCTACGTGCTGACGTCACACGTCCCGCGGTCCGAGGAGTGGAATCTTCGTGCTAACTGCGACGCGCTGAGCGTCAGGGTTGGTGCGTCTGCTTGGAAGCGTCAGGTCGTGAAGTCTGTACGCAGTTAACGCAGGATGCAGCGGTTCTTCTGCCTGGGTGGATTTACTGCAAATTAAGGAAAAGCGGGAGTGATGTGTTGCCCTGGGAGGCTTAACCCCCTCCCCCTCCACAGACTCCTAGTGTGGAGTCTTCATAATTCCTCTCCCGTTTCCGAGGTCTCTGCAGCTACAGAGCCTGCACCGCCGGCTGGGGAAGAGGCGGGTCGCGGAACCTTTCTACACTCAGACAGGATTGGTTTTGCACGCGCAAAGCCTTCAGTGGCTTTCAAATATTCTATTCAAATAAGTTGAATAAAGCAGTTATACGTTGGGAGTATTGCGCTTAAGAGTATACGGCTGGCCGGCGCTGTGGCTCACTAGGCTAATCCTCCACCTGCGGCGCCAGCACACCAGGTTCTAGTCCTGGTCGGGGCACCGGATTCTGTCCCGGTTGCCCCTCTTCCAGGCCAGGGAGTGCAGTGGAGGATGGCCCAGGTGCTTGAGCCCTGCACCCCATGGGAGACCAGGAGAAGCATCTGGCTCCTGCCTTCGGATCAGCGCGGTGCGCCGGCTGCGACGGCCATTGGAGGGTGAACCAACGGCAAAGGAAGACCTTTCTCTCTCTCTCTCTCACTGTTCACTCTGCCTAAAAAAAAAGAATACTAGTTCATCTAAAGTAATGATGAACATTGACTATTAAATAACATTTTAAAAAACATTTTTATGAAAAACTTTTCTTTAAAGTTCATTTTACATGAAATGCAATTAAGGAGGTGGGGAGAGATCGAGCTCTCCATGCCCTGGGTTCTCTCCGTAATTGGCCACAACAGCCAGGGGTGGGCCAGGAAGAAGCCTGGAGGTATTAGGGTTTCCCACGTGGTTGGCAGGTGCTCAGGCACTTGGGCCATCTTCTGCTGCTTTCTCAGGTGCATTAGCTGGGAGGTGGAGCACCTGGAACTCGAATCGGTGCCATATGGGATGTGTTCATCACAGGCCGTGGCTTAACGTGCTGGGTCACGTGCTAGCCCTGAAAAATGTTTTTTGAAACAAAAAATAGAAAAATTTCTTGTCTCACATTTTTGCAAATGTAATGTCTAGCTTACTAGCAGACAGCTGTTAGGTGTTGTATTGGCTGAAGGAAGAAGAAAGTATGGTCTCAGATTTGTAGATACAAAGTTAAGGTTTTTAATAGCTTTTTCTGATGATCATGGCTGTAAGTTTGAAAGGCAGAGTGACAGAGGGAGAAGCACCCAACACGCACACACATAGAAAGAGAGAGACAGAGGTTCCATCTCCTGGTTCTCTCCCCAAATGGCTGTAGTAGCCAAGGTTGGGCCATGCTGAAGCCAGGAGCCAGGAACACCATCCAGATCTTCCACTTCAACAGAAGTCGACTGGAACATTCACCCCGCCGTAGCTGTGGTCACAGATGCTTTGATATTTGTGATATAAGAACTTCAAGATTAATTTGTAGACCCTTTTCCAGTTATACAGGATTGCAGGTAACCCTTGGTGTTAATTGGCAGATTCCTTCAGCGATTTTCAGTATTATCAGTATTTCAGTATTATCAGTAATTTAGCAAGCAGCTTTACTTTGCGTGATGGTGTGATGAATAGGATATTGTTTTGTTTTAAAGATTTATTTATTTGAAAAGTGGAGTTACAGCGAGGCAGTGGCAGAGAGAGAAAAAGTAAGTCTTCCATCTGCTGGTTCAGTCCCCAAAGGGCTGTTTACTCCCCCAAATGGCTGCAATGGCCGAAGCTGGGCTGATCTGAAGCAAGGGACCAGGAGCTTCTTCTGAGTCTCTCAGATGGGTGCAGGGGCCTGAGGACTTTGGCTGTCTTGTATTGCTTTCCCAGGCCATCGCAGAGAGTTGGAATGGAAGTGGAGCAGCCATAACTCGAACTGGTGCCCATATGGGATGCCGGCACTGCAGGTGTCAGCTTTACCTGCTACACCACAGTACCAGCCCCTGGATATTGTTTCTCAGTGTTGTTGCTGCTTTTAATAATCTGAAAGTGTAATCCTCTTCATTTCTTCTGTTCTCATTTCAGCCTTCTTTTACTAGTTTATTCATTCAACTAAAAGGTTCTTGCTTCCTTTATGTCTGGTTATCAGGGATACAAAAATAATAGAAATAACAGCTGTTGTCAAAGAGCCCCATCGAGACAGAGTCAAAAATAGAATGTTAAGATAAATTCAAAATCAAAGTTAAGATAAATCCATGATTTAGAGATGTGAACAAAAATGTGACTTAGATTGGTAAAATACTTGGATTGAGAAGATAAGGGTTAGTCAGTCTCAGGTTACTCCTGGGTTCCTGGTGAGAGAAAGTGAGTGCAGCATTCAGGTAGGTTACACACAGAGGACCAATGCACCTGCAGTAGAGAAGGTCTATAACAGTGCTGATTATGCTGCACTTGTAGTGCCTGGGACAAAGTTACACTTGGCACCTCTTCTATAACGTGTATTGCCCCGTTCCCTTTCCTCAGTACAGTCTTTCCTCCCTATGCTCCAATATGAAAAGAATAAAAAAGGATTTATTTATTTACTTGAAAGAGTTACAGAGGGGGATAAAGAACTTCCATCCACTGGTCCACTCCCTAAATAGCCACAATGGCCAGGGTTGGGCCAGGTCGAAGCTAGGGGCTTCATCTGGGTCTCCCATATGGGTGACAGGGGCCCACACAGTTGGGCCATCTTCTGCTGCTTTCCAAGACCATTAGAAAGGAGCTGGATTGGAAGTGGAGCAGATGCTGGCTTTGCAGACAGCAGCTTAACCTGCTATGCCAAAACTCCAGCCTCAAGAATATGATTTTTAAGGAGACTGCAGTTATCCCACTGAACAAAGCGTGGGCAGGTAGGCACAGGCTCTAACTTAAAACACCTAGGGTTTTTCTCTGAAGTTTTTGAGTTGTAGTGATGAGAAAAGGATCAGTGCTTCTTGGACACCTAAGCTGAAGATACCCTGGCCGCTGACGGCGGATAGGTAATCTAACTAGTGAAAGGAGCTGGTCTCCATAGGAGAGACCGAAGACAGCAGAAAGAGGTAAAGCACAGAGTTGGAGAGAAAGCCCTTCATTTTGTTTGCCTTCCTGGGCACTTACATTCTTGCCCTTCTCATACTTTAAGAATTAATGGGGTGGGCACTGTGGTGTACTGGGCTAAGCCTCTGCCTGTAGTGCCGGCATCCTCTATGGGCGCCAGTTCGAGTCCTGGCTGCTGCTCTTCTGATCCAGTTTCCTGCTAATAGCTTGGAAAAGCAGGAGAGGATGGCCCAAGTGCTTGGGCCTTGCACCCATGTGGGAGATGCAGAAGAAGCTCCTGGCTCCTGGCTTCAGATCGGCTCAGCTCTGGCTGTTGCAGTCATTTGGGGAGTGAACCAGTGGATGGGAGACCTTTCCCTCTCTCTGTAACTCAAATAAATAAATCTTAAAAAAAAACAAAAGGCCGGCGCCGTGGCTCAACAGGCTAATCCTCTGCCTTGCGGCGCCGGCACACCGGGTTCTAGTCCCGGTCGGGGCACCGGATTCTGTCCCGGTTGCCCCTCTTCCAGGCCAGCCCTCTGCTGTGGCCCGGGAGTGCAGTGGAGGATGGCCCAGGTGCTTGGGCCCTGCACCCCATGGGGAGACCAGGAAAAGCACCTGGCTCCTGGCTCCTGCCATCGGACGAGCGCGGTGCGCCGGCCACAGCGCGCCGACCGCGGCGCCCATTGGAGGGTGAACCAACGGCAAAAAGGAAGACCTTTCTCTCTGTCTCTCTCTCTCACTGTCCACTCTGCCTGTAAAAAAAAAAAAAAAAAAAAAAACAAAAACAAAAACAAAAAAAGAATAACTCCTTTTTTTGCTCAATCGAGTTTAAGTTAGGTTTCTGTAATAAGAATTCACCAAAGCCTTGAGATACCCACAATGATGATTAGAGTATCATTTGACTACCTCATGTGTGCCAGTTAAAGTTATAAACACTTTGCATATATAAATTTATTTAATACAGTTGCAATGCTTATCCTAATTTGATCACAGAGAAGTTAAGACCTTGCCCAATGTCACACAGCTAGTAAGTGGCAAAAATCAGGGGTTTGAACCTGGGTGATCTGGCTCAAGTCTAGAGGGAGGGCTCCAACTTTGACTACCTCTCCAGGCAGAAGTATGCAGATTAAACAAGTCAAGGGTTTGTGAGAGAGTTCTAGGTCAAACACAGAGATCTGAATCTATAAGCAGATAAGCTGAGGGTGAAGCTGCAAGAGTGGATACAAGAGGGTGTGAATTGAGACTAGAAAGTGGCAGGACATGGATTACTGAGAACTGCAGGCTAACATGCAGACAGAAGAGGAGCCCACAAGAAGTCTGAGAGTGAACACTGGGAGGGAGGGAACCCTTCTGCCTACTTCTGCATGCTTCCATCCACAGGAATGTACAAAAAATCCCTGTTTTTTTTTTTTTTTTTTTTTAAAGACTGAGAGGTTTGATTTTACAGGCCTCCTAGAGTCTTCTAGAGTCATTTTCATCATTTGCTAGAGCAGAATCTTTGGTTACACCAGTTGGGCCAGTTTCTTTGCTGTCACTTTTTTATAGACATCTTTTTTCTGCCTTTATTTATTTTTTTTTATGTCTGTCTGAAATGTGCCTCCCTCTTCTCCATCCATCAGTCAGTGTATCTTACACAGCCTTCAAAGTTCAGTTTACATTTCATTTCCTTGGTGCATTTCCCAACTATTCCAAACAAAAGTGCTCTAGTTTTCTTAAAGTAGGAATATACTTAATATCATGCTTCATGAACCTTATTTTGCTTCATGTCATTTTAAAAATTTTCATCTATTTATTTGAAAGGAAGAGAGAAAGAGGGAATGGGGGGTGAGATTGAGAGAGAGAGAGAGAGAGAGAGAGAGAGAGAGAGAACTTCCATCCACTGGTTCACTTTCTAAATGCCTGCTCAGTTGGGGCCAGGCCAAACCCAAGAGCTGGACACTCCATCCAGGTTTCCCACTTGGGTGGCAGAGATCCAAGGACTTGGGCCATCACCTGCTGCCTCTCAAGGTGTGCATTAGCAGGAAGCTGATATAGAGAGCACAGCCAGGATTTAATTGAACCCGGGCTCTCTGATATGGGATATACCTGTCCCAAGCAGCAGCTTAAGTACTAGACCTGCTCCATGTTACTGGTTTTAAGTAACTGAGAATTTGAGGTTTTGAACCATATCTTAATGTTGTTAGCATTTTAACACAAGTGTAAACATAGTCATGGGAAAATAAATACCCAATAAGTAGGTAATGCTTCATGGTAGGTGTTGTTACTGGTTCCAGAACCATCTCAATATGTGTGGCCCCTTTAAGATACCAGAAGTAATAATAGCAAGAAAGCTCAATAGGCACCCTGGGTTCTAGTCCCGGTGGGGGCGCTGGATTCTGTCCCAGTTGCTCCTCTTCCAGTCCAGCTCTCTGCTGTGGCCCAGGAGTGCAGTGGAGGATGGCCCGGGTGCTTGGGCCCTGCACCCCATGGGAGACCAGGAGAAGCACCTGGCTCCTGGCTTCGGATCAATGTGGAGCCCCAGCCGCAGCAGCCATTGGGGTGTGAACCAACGGCCAAGGAAGACCTTTCTCTCTGTCTCTCTCTCTCACTGTCCACTCTGCCTGTCAATAATAATAATAATAATAATAATACCAAGAAGGCAGAAACTTTCCTGGCTATCACAACTTTGAGACTATTGTTTCTGACTTACAATACCAGTGAGGTACCACATGAGTTTGCACTTTTATGCATAAAGAAATGTATACATAAGCCGTTGCAAATAAAATGGTATCTTTTCCAGTGTATTTCACTCTTTATCCTTATGAAACAAGATTTGTGAAAGACCGTTTTTTTGGACGGAGCTCTTGTGCTAGATCCTGAGAGACCAAACTAAAATGGAGTTGCTCGTGCTAAGTACCCCATAATTAAAATGAAACTTTAAGGAAGCAGGTAAATTCCCCAAAAGACCAGTATTTCTTGAAAACAGCAGGGTCACAGCAACCGGTTAGAAAGGGCCCATTCATCCTGAGCCTGTAACGAAGTCCCCGCTGCCTTAACTTAGAAGAATAGTAACCTCCTTTTAACGTGCTCTTATTATTATGTTTCCTTGTTTTCATCCTAGAAAAATCAACTGTTCTACCATGATTACTGCTATGGTGTGAACAAGACTTGGTTCTTGAACTCACGCAGATGTTTAAATTCATTAATTCATGGTTAATAATGCTCAAGGTAGAGACAGTCCAATTCTGGTGTTCAGGAGGCAGGTCTAATGGGAGATATTAGGACATTTGGGGTGATATTAGGACATTAGAATCTTATGACATTTAGGCTCTTGGAAGCGACAAAGCTGGTTATAAAAGTCTGAGTTGGGCCATTTGCTTTGCTTCCTGGCTTGCCATGTGACCCTTCCTTTGCCCATGCTCTGCCAATCCTAGTCCTATCTACCACCCTCACTACATGTCCAATCTTGGTCTTGAACCATCAGAACCCTATGTGAGTCAGAATAAACCTCCGTCCTTTGTAAGTAGCTTGTGTCAGGTATTTTGTTCTAGTAGCAAAGATTGACCAATATGCCAGTGGAGCACTTTTTTAGAATGAGTTGCTTCCCCATTCTAGAATCCAATAAAATCCCAATTAAATTTTTAAATTTGTTAACTTTTTTTTGATGCCATAAACTACCCACATTCTCCTAATGAATAGCTAGTGCTTGTTAACAAAAGAGCAAGATGTAAAGATTGCTGTATTTGTATTTTAGGTGGTGTTTGTTATTTTTTTGTGATTTATAACATAATGGCTAAACATTATGGACTTATTACATACTACAGTATTTGCATTCTAACACTCCAGTTTGAAGATTCTGTTATGTCAGACTTTGCCATCTGATTTGGCAATGATACCTTTACATGATGCCTTTATATTTAATGTTGATGGGGAAGTACAGGTTCAGAATACACAACAGAGGAATTCTCTGTGTATGCATAGGGCTACTTACCCAATTCAGATTCATGTAACTGTTTCCCTGTGGCTAATACTAACAAAAAGAGATCTGCTGGGGGCGTTTCAGCTCAGCCTCCTCTGTGACACTGTGCTGATTACTGTTGGGTGAAGCTCTTCTGCCCTGTAAGAGGCACCACAGTACTGGGAAATGTCACTTTTGATAATGCAAATGCTTGTATGTGGCGTTAGTAAAGAAATGAAAGTATCAACTGTGTGGCCAGTGTAAAGTTATTCATATGTACTTAATTTCAACAGAAGTAATGGTTTTCTGACATCTGTAACAGATTTATGATATATATTTGGCAGTTCATTAAGTAGAGTCCAACCATTTTTCCCCAGTATAACCCCATTGTGTAAGAATCCAGGTGACACAAATGAGACTAATGCCTATTTGTTTTACTCCAAATCATGAAAACTCCTTTTCTAGATCTCACTCAAACATATTTTTTTTTTTTTTGACAGGCAGAGTGGACAGTGAGAGAGAGAGACAGAGAGAAAGGTCTTCCTTTGCCGTTGGTTCACCCTCCAATGGCTACCGCGGATGGCGCGCTGTGGCCGGCGCACCGCGCTCATCCGATGGCAGGAGCCAGGTGCTAGGTGCTTCTCCTGGTCTCCCATGGGGTGCAGGGCCCAAGCACTTGGGCCATCCTCCACTGCACTCCTGGGCCACAGCAGAGGGCTGGCCTGGAAGAGGGGCAACCGGGACAGAATCCGGCGCCCCGACCGGGACTAGAACCCGGTGTGCCGGCGCCGCAAGGCGGAGGATTAGCCTGTTGAGCCACGGCGCCGGCCAAACATATTTTTTTTTAAAAAAAAGATTTATTTATTTATTTGAAAGAGTTACACAGAGAGAGGAGAGGGAGAGAGAGAGAGAGAGAGAGAGGTCTTCCACGTGATGGTTCACTCTCCAATTGGCCGCAACTGCTGGAGCTGCACTGATTCGAAACCAGGAGCCAGGAGCTCCTGGTCTCCCACGTGGGTGTAGGGGCCCAAGGACTTGGGCCATCTTCTACTGCTTTCCCAGGCCATAGCAGAGAGCTGGATTGGAAGAAGAGCAGCCAGGTCTTGAACTGGCGCCCATATGGGATGCCGGTGCTTCAGGCCAGGGCGTTAACCTGCTGTGCCATAGTGCCAGCCCCAATCCAACAAACATATTTCTAAAAACAGTTTGAACAAAGATTAGATTACTTGTCCCTCTAAAAAAAATTTTTTTTATGATTTATTTATTTACTTGAGAGGCAGTTAGAGAGAGGGAGAGACAGAGAGAAAGGTCTTCCATCCACTGGTTCACTCCCCAAATGGCCACAGCAGCCAGAGCTGGGCCAACCCAAAGTCAGAAGCTTCTTCCAGGTCTCCCACATTGGTGCAGGTGCCCAAGCACTTGGGCTATGTTCTATTACTTTCCCAGACCATCAGCTGGGAGCTGGGTCAGAGTAGAGCATCTGGGACTTGATCCGGTGCCAAATGGGATGCATATTGGCACCAATATGGCACTGCAGGTGGATGCTTAACCTATTATGCCACAGCACCCGCCTAGTCCTTTTTGTTTCTCACTTTGATAGTACAAAAGGTAGCAACCTATGCACAAAAATTAGATACAGAAAACATAGTATGTACTAAGAGAATGCAATGTTTTCCCAAGTGAGACTTTGGGAGTATTTACTCATCAGTATCTGTTCCAACCTCATGGACAATGGACAAGTGAATTAAGTCATCAAATCAGTGCTGGTGAATCTTTACCAGATGGACCGGTCTCTTTAGTTGTTAAGACTTTTAATGAATTCTTCTTGGGTGAAGTGACAGTAGTCATAAGTAGGAGAAAAGGCCGAGCAGTTCTTCAGGTGATTATATTCACATTCTAGCTGACTGATTTTCTTAATGCTCTTCTTGAATAGAACTGGAGAAATTCGGTAGATAAAGGGAATGAGAAAACTTGACCTCTGCCATTAGGGAGTTTACATACTTATTAAAAGTACAAACATTAATTGCTCTTTGGCAAACATTTATTGGGTGCACAGTATGCGGCCATCACTTTCCTAAGTCAGGGAAATATACCAGTGAACAAAACAGAAAAAGTTTGCAAATTTGAAAGAAGTGCTAAATATGAAGTACCTGCCAAGAAGAAAAAATATGACAGGTAAATACATATATCAAATGATTACAAAGCAAGCCTTTTATTGTTATTATTTATTTATTTGAGAGGTAGAGTTATAGATAGTGAGAGGGAGAGACAGAGAAAGGTCTTCCAGCTGCTGGTTCACTCCCCAAATGGCCACAACAGCTGGTGTTGAGGCAATCTGAAGCCTGGAGCCAGGAGCTCCTGCTTTCTCAGGCCATGGCAGAGACCTGGATTGGAAGAGGAGCAGCTGGGACTGGAACTGGTGCCTGTATGGGATGCCAGCACCGTAGGTGGAGGACTAACCTACTGTGCTACAGTTCCTGCCGCTAGGAAGGAAGTTGTTTTTTTTTTTTTTTTAAGATTTATTTATTTATTTGAAAAGTTACACAGAGGAGAGGGAAAGAGAGAGAAAGAGAGATGTCTCCCATCCATTAGTTCACTCCTCTTTGGCTGCAACAGCTGGAGCTGCCCTGATCTGAAGCCAGGAGCCAGGAACCAGGTGCTTCTTCCGGGTCTTCCACGCAGGTGCAGGGGCCCAAGGACTTGGGTCATCTTCTACTGCTTTCCCAGGCCATAAGAGAGCTGGATCAGAAGTGGAGCAGCTGGGACTTGAACTGGCGCCCATATGGGATGCCAGCACTGCAGGCATCGGCTTTACCTGCTATACCACAGCGCTGGCCCCAATGAAGTTTTCAATACTATGGTACATCCCCCCACCCCATTATCCATGAGGGACTGGCTCCAGGACGCCTTGGAGATGCCAAAGATTCTTGTCTTTTATATAACATGGGGTAATATTTGCCTATAGCCTATGCATAACCTCCTGCATATTTTACATGATCTGTAGATTACTGTAATAGCTAATACAAGGAGTCTTTCAACAGTTCATGAAAAATGCATAATATGAAAAAGCTGCACGGATTTCAAATGTTTTTGCACCAAAATACACCTACTATTTAATTTCATTTTGCACAGTCTTTTTGTAGCACCTATGATGTAAATGCTACATATAGTTGTCACACTGTATTGCTTGGGGAATAACGACAAGAAAGTCTGTATATGTTCAGTACAGGATAAATTTTTTAAAATATTTTTGATCCACAGTTGGTTGAATCCAAGGATGCAGGATTACCCACAGATATGGAGGGGTGATTGTTTGTAGCACAGATAAAATCAGCGATGAGGCAAATGAAGGAATATGAAACCATGTTCACAATTCAATTTTACTAAATCAGTTTATTACTGATGGGGATGAGGCACGCATATTAGACCTGGAAAGACATGTGTCGAGACAGGAACTTGTTTTGTGGGAAGGGTCTGCAGGAGGGAGTATGTAACTGGATACCAGGACTGCAATCATAACCTTTACAATTTAGGCTAGTTTTGTGTCTTTTAAAAAATGATGGGACAATTATTTCAGGATAGTCTTATGGACTGAATTCATCCGCACTCCTTCCCCTGCTGCAGCCCTGTGTCATAAGCTGAAATCCTCATTTCCTGTTCTTTAAAAATGAGGCCTGACATCCTAAAAACAGAACTGTTGTGGTTATTTGGGGAGTGAAACTGCAAACAGAAATTCTCTGCCTCTCCAATACATAAAACAATAAAAAATGAACGTCACATGAAGAGACAGATATCACATGGGAACACCATGTGAAGATTACTTACTTATACTGCTACAAGCAGCATGGGGGAAGTCTCACCTTGACAGCTCTGAGCAGGAAACAACCCCTTGCCTTGGACTTGTAGCTTCCAGAACTGTGAGAGAGCTATTTAGGCCGCAGTGTGTGGTGTTTTGTTACTGCAGCCCTACCAAACTTAACATACAGTGGAAAGGACAGGGGCTTTGATGTCAGCCTGGATTTTAATCTTTGCCCCACTGCATACTAGCTTTCTAACTTTTGACAGGTCATCTCAGTGTTCTCAAGCTCAGTTAACAGCGAATTCGGAATAAAGATTTCTGCTTTACTGCATTGCCGTGGGGATTAGACAAGCTATAAGATATGTAAAATGACTGGCTCACAAAAGTGCGGATTCTTTTCCCTTGGATTTGTGACATCGCATCATGCCTTCAGTTGATCTCAGTGACTTTTGTGGAATCTTAAGCATATCAAAGGAAAATATGACTTATTAAAATCCTACCATCTGAACTGTAACTGCTCTGCTACCAAGTAACCCACCTATTCTAATGGGAACCTGAGATTCACAAAGCTTTCTGCCCTCACACCCAGCAAGATGTCTTGGGCATATTATTTGTTAAACAAAATTGTTACTTGAATGTCACAACCTCCAAGTCTGAAAGTGACACATGAAATACCCTCTCCTTAGACTTCCTCTTACCGAACTGTTTCCAGCCTTTATTATTACACTTAACGCAGAAGTAACTCTGTTGAACATGTTTTTAAAAATCTGGATACCCAAATCTGTTAAATTTATTTCTTGTGCAACAAAATATATCCTATCACTGCTTCTTGCGTGGAATCTTGATCTTTATTTTTAAAGGGAGCAGCAAGAATCTTGACTCAAATGGAAGAAGAATGCTTTTTTTAAAAAAATTATTTGGTGCGCTTTAACGCCTGATTATAGAGTTGCTGGTAAAGCCAAGAGACTGTTTACGTAATCGTCCCAGTCTATTATGTAGGTTTTCCAACCTAGATTAAAGGGGGTAAAAAAAAAAAAGGCAGTTCAAGTCCCACCTTTCGCAGTGAACAGCTGATTCTGTTTTCTCTTTTTAGCCAATGGTGATCAAACATTTCAGGAGGAAACTGGGTGAGTCATCTTCTGCAGATGAGCTTAAATATTAATAGTTCTAGCTCCATCAGGTTTTCCAGCAGCCAAGAGCAAGACTCCCACAGAGCTCTGCCAGTGAAGCGGTTCACGGCAAGTCGGCGGTTTGGATGGGCAAGGTTTTGAAACTCATCCACAGTTGCGAGCAGTATGCTTGAGCTTGTATCTTAAGGGACTGTTTTCTCTTTCCCAGTTCTTAGGCTTGGGCGAGCTTTTAGGGCAGATGGAATTAAAACCTGCTTGACCGTGGACCGCCACCGGAACCCCTGCAGCGGTGAGTACAGGTCGCGTGTGCGTGTTTCACATGCTACAAACGCTCGGGCACCCGGGGAAGCTGCGCCCCGAACGACCGTGCGTCTCTGGAGGGTGCAAGGCTTGGGTCTGGCGGCGTCTGCGTCCTGGTTTTCTCCATGAAGCTCCCAACTCAAAAGGTAACGCGCCGCCCCACGGCGCCAGGGGGCGCCATGCCCGCTTCCCTTCCCAGGCCAGACGCCTTGTCCTCCCCCGGCGCTGGGGGACAGAGGCAGGCTGGGTGGCCGAGCGCCAGCACCACACGGTAGGCAAGGACAGCGTGCACTCAGGCTTCTCTGGCCGGAGGGCGGAAACCGGTGCGCGTTCCTGGCTGCGTGAGCGGCACTTCCGGCGACGCTGGGCGTACGGCGGGGCCGACTTCCGGTGGCTCCGGGCTGAGGCGGAGGCCGGGGCGGGACTTCCGATGGCAGGCGGAAGTGCGGTTGGGCCAATTCGGGGTCGCGGGGTCGCGTCAGTGCGAAGTCGGTCGGTGGCTTGTGTGTTGGCTTGGGTGCTACGTATTGGGAACCGACGAGCTGAGCGCAACCCGGACAGGCTCCGGGGAGTGACGAGCGCGGCGGCTGTGGTAGGTTTGCACCGCCATCTTCCCGCTATCCAGCGCCGCGTCCTTTCCGTGATGCCAGGGGGAAGGGTCGAGGTGGACGAGGAGGTGTGGGAGTGGAACTGTCGGGGGTAGGGTGGACGAGGGGCCGGGGTGCAGTTGGAGACGCGGTCCGGGAGGGGGTCTGAGTGGACCGGGGGTCGGGTCCCCGCTGTGCCGCGGCCCGGGCGTCTCGGGCTTCCTGTGTGGCGGGGACAGCGCTTGGGAGGTTTTTCCGAGCCCGGGGCCTTCTGCTGCACCCAGAGGGGCGGCGGGGAGGAGGAGAGTTGAGAGCGGATGCTGAAGCGGTTCCTCCAGCGCCTGGCTGCTTTTGTTCCTCTTCTGGAGAGTGGTGTCCCGTCCCCCGGCGAGCTGACCACCGCCGGGGGTGGGGAACGTAACAGTGACACGGTGATGTTGTGTCCGCTTGCTAAAGAAAGTTGTGCAAGTGCGAGAACTTTCTCAGCTCAGGACGGGAGGTATCTTAGAGTCGCTCAGGTGGTTGGGGGTTTTGTCACCTGTCTTCAAACTCTGCAGCGGTGCTCCACGCCGGGCAGGTCCACTTGCAGCTGACCGCCGTTGTTCAGAAGTTTGCTTTACGTACAGGTGGTTCTGTCTTAAACTCGGTGTGTTTTGACCCCTGGGTGACGGCTTCAGAGGGTTCTGAGAACGATCTGCTTCCAGATAGGAAAACAGTATCCAAACGAATATGTCTGACCCGAGTGGAGTAAGTAGAGTTGACACTGTTAGCCCCTCGTTTCGGATGCTGCCTTGTTGACACTGCGCACAGGAGACAGTGTGCTGGGTAGTGGATGCCGGACACATCCCGCAACAGCTCTGTGACCTTGATCGAGGGACCGCTAAGTCTCCATTTCCTGTCCTCTAAAATGGTATTTATCTTAACCTCATTTTGTTATTTGGAAGGTTATTCAATACATGGCAAGCATTCTTGTAAAGCGCTGGACACAGGGATAGGGTGTCCTTAGACTATTCCACTTATTTTGTGCTTGTCTTGTAAAATCTGTTAAGTCCTTTTTTTTCTGAATGGATGATAAAAGACTTCTTAATTATCCTGCCTTGCATTCTTTAAGGAAAAGATTTTATATTTATTGAATTTCATCCTTGGTTTGAACTCATTCTTTTAACTGTTGGGAATCTTTAAAAAATCTTGCTTTTTTTTTTTTTAATCCTGTTAACGATGCCCATGTTCTGTAACCGTCCACAAAATTGATAAGCATGTATTCCATGCATTCATCTCATCAGTGACAAAACATTGTAAGCAGAGTAATGTTGGTGACCGACTTCTGAGATTGCTACTAAAGACCTTTGTGTCCTTTGGTACTGCATAGAAGTTGTGGTTGGTGTTTCAGTCTGCAGGCAATTCACTTAACATTTGTATTACCATCAAATTTAACAGAAAACTTTACCAGACTTCTGGAAATTCGGTCACCTGTTTTTTAAAGCCACACACAAGTTATATCCTTTAATCATTGTTTTGTGTATGAGTCATGGAATTAGCCATGTAAGCAAGTGATTTTCTCTTGATGAAGAAAAATAGGTGAAATCCCAGCTTTTTTTTTTTTTTTAGTTTTGTATTTTTTTATTTCAAATGAAGGCATAAATTAATATGCTGTCTTGCTTCTAAAAACCACTTTGGTTATCTGCCTTCCTGGAATTACATACGTTTAGAAAGACCTGATAATTTATGAAAGCTAAATGTTCATCGATGGCATATAATGCAACAGCGTTTGCAGAGGTGAGGAGTTAACTTGCTGAGATGAAGAAGTTTGTTTACAGTTTTCATTAGTTTGTTAAGTGTTGTAGAGCCCTGCTGCATGAGAATGTGGGAAGGGGCAGGCATTGTGCTGCAGCAGCTAAAATGCTGCTCTGGAAGCCTGCATCCCACACTGGAGTGCCTGGATGTGAGTCTTGGCTCTACCTCCCGTCTACCTTTATGCTCATGTGTAACAAAGGGCAACAGGTGAAGGTTCAGGTACTTGAGGTTCCTGCTCCCATACAGGAGAGCCATGTGGAGGTCTAGGCTCTTGACTTCGGCCTGGACCAGCCTTGCTGTTGCAGGCTTTTGGGGAGATCTATCCACTGGTTCATTCCCCAAGTTTCTACAACACCTGGGACTGGGGCAAGCTGAAACCAGGAGCCAGGAACTCCATCTGGGACTCCCACATACTTGGCAATCCGAGTACTTTGGGCCATCATCTGCTGCCTTCCAGGGTGTGCATTAGCAGGAAGCTGGTACTGGGAGTGGAGCTGGGACTTGAACCCAGGCGCTCCTGTATGGGATAGGTTAACTCAACTGGTGCTTTAACCTCTAGGGTAAACTCTGCCCCTTATTTTTAGATTGAAGTTAATAAAATTTTAGATACCAAAATAAGCTTACCTTTAATTCCATTTTCCACAAATTTTTTGAAGTGACTTCATATAATCAGTTTACCAAAGTGTTACGTTATGTTTGTAGAGGTTGTTAATTGGATTTGGGAACTTTAATTCATATGGATGTTGTAAGGATTAGTGATTGTTTATATTTATTGAGCCATTTAAGCCTTAAAGCTACCGTTTGTAGTAATAGTAGTTCTTCAGCCTTAGACAGAACTGCCCATTGACTTTCCTCCAGTATCTCTCTATTCTTTATTTTCACTTCTTGTCAGCTTAGGTAACTCATGTCAATATTCCTTTTACAGACACCTACAACTTCCTTGCCTGTCTTTCCATGACACCAGCCTGAAATTCTAAATTTGTTATTAAATCACACGATTGCTGCTAATACTGACACATGACCTGAGATGAGTTCAGTAGAGCCTGTAGCCTTAAGATATGTAGGTTCTTGAGCCAAAGACTTACTCTCCATAGAGGATGTGGTGTGAAAGGAAGTAGTGATAGTATTAGTACAGATTGCTGGGGAAAAAGGTGGAGAGTATGAATGAGAAACAAAAGTAAAATTATAACAAGTCTCTGAAAATGTGACAAAGAGAAAGATTAGTAACAAAAAAAGGGACTAGAAGGAAAAACTACAGAACTAATTTTGAAGAGTATTGATAGTTGAACAATGGCTGAAGAAATTATAGGAAGGGGCTGAACTTGAATTAGCCAGATAATCTTTTAGTGTAAATAATACAGTGTGTGATATAGACATCATCAGCCCATTTTTGAACTATGACTTCATAGAGTTCGAAAAATTACTAAAAGATAAAATTCTGGTATCAAAAAAATCTCCATTTGGTGTCCGGTTTTGGGAAAGTAATTATTTGAAATGTATATATGTGGTTGGAAATTTCTCAGTGGAAAAAGATTGCCAGTGTATTAATTTTTTGGTGAAATGGTAAACAAAAGTGTGCAAAGTTAAAAATCACATTCTATGACTTAGGAGTTTAGGGGGAGGGGAGTTAAAGGCTTAGTTAAAGCATAATTGAGGATTTTTAATGTTAGTTGTGAAGAACACTGCTTATTTCCTAGTGGACATGCAAGGGACTAGAAAAAAAGCCAGGGTGTTATGACTTGAGATAAAAATAATTGATCTCAAACCTTTATTTACTTATTTATTTTTAAAGATTTACTTACTTATGTGTGTGAGAGAGAGAGCAAGTGAGCATGCAGTTGATACATCTTCTGTCTGTTGGTTTACTCCTCAGATGGCCACAACACCTAGAACTGGGCCAGGCTAAAGCCAGGAACCAGGAACTCCATCTGGGTTTCCCATATGGGTGACAAGAACTCAAGTACTTGAACTGTTGTCCATGCCTTCCAGAAACATCAGCAGGGAGGTGCATTAGAACCTAGTAGCTGGGACTTGCACAGGCACTCTGATATGGGAGTTGGACATGCTGAGACTTCACTCGCTGAGCTATAATATAATGTCTGCCCCAATCCAGAACTTTTAACTTGGAAATGAAAGGGGTTGGTACTGCAGTGTTCCCTTTTTTTTTTTTGTGGAATCTTCAAGATGCATTAACCAATGAAGTTCTTTTGAAGGGCATAGGAAACCCTTTACCATTTTTATTGGTTTGATTTAAATGATTTGAAGATAAAGTCTTTTTTTCATCTGAGGTGTATCAGGGCAGGTTTCACAGGCTTTTGATATTTTCTTTACTTTATAAACGCAAGGTAACTGAATGTTCTTAGTGTTGTATAGCAAGATGTTCTTGTTGCAGTTTAAAAATAAAGCCTACATGTAATGCAGGTTGAGAAGCAAAAGGTGATCTTTGGCTTTGTACATGTGGAAAAATGGGCAAGGTACATTTTTCCTTATTCCTCCCATTAAGTGTAACCCAAAATACTGGACTTTATATGTTAAACAAATAAAAGCAGAAAGGTGGAGAAAAGAAAGTGGACTTGGTATTTTTGGTATCTGAGAGATGACACAGAGCATAGTTTCCTCAGTTTTCCTTTAGCCTCACTTACCCAGACTGGTGCTGGAGAAGCTAGTGACCCAGGAACACTAAAGAGCTCTGGCAAAGCCCCAAGGAAAGCCTGCCCTTCTTACCTGAAGGACCAGGAAAAGGGCTACCTACCAGACAGAAAACTTCTAGACCATTAAGTGCTTTACTCCACCCACCTACTCAGAAAATACTGTATCATGCATTCGTACCCTAATATCAAAGGCCAGATGGCCAATCCTGACTTCCAACTTTGACAGACTGATGAGATGCCCCTTTCTACAGGGTGGGACTCAGAGAAGACTGGGTGAGGTGGTGGGATTTTCGTATCTGTTGGGTAGTAAAAGCATACCCATCCCTCTTCAGCTGAGGTGGCTGTTGGAGGAGACCTAGCAAAGGGTCAGGAATTTTACTACCACACAGTGCTAGGGAGGCCACTTATCTTTGGTTTTGGGAGGCTATGTAGAGAACAGTAACAAAGCACCCCAGTTTAGCTTTGATGGTGTAAGTAGGGTAAGGGGAGGACCTGAACTCACTCCGCCCAGAATTAACAAGGAATACATCCTCAAATAGGTGTCAGTGGAGGCTGAAGGGAGGACCTTACCTTCCACCTCTACTACCTTGTGTTCCAAGTGGCAGAACAAGGTGGTTTCTGTCTTTGTTCTGAGGCCTCTGTAACAGAACTTTCAGATGAGTCTGATAACCTAAGACCCAAAATGCTAAGGTTTCAACTCAAAATAATTTTTCATATAAATAACCAGGAAAATAGCAGCCTGAATAAGAAAATAAAACTGATACCAACACAGAGAAGACACAGATGATAGAATTATTTGGCAAGGATTTTAAAGTAGCCATCATAAAAATGCTTCAGTAAACAATTACACTAATACATGAGAGAAAATAAAAATTTCAGGAAGAAATTTCAGGACATAAAGAAGATACATGAAGCAAAAAGTACTGTAAAGGAAATAAACTTAGTGGATGCTCAACAGCAGGAAGGAGAAAGATGAAGTGGACTTGAAGATTGAACAATAGAAATAACGCAGTTTGAACAAAGAGATATAGAATAGAAAAAAATAAATAAACAGAATCTCAGGACTTGTGGGACTTTAACAGAAGATCTAACAGTTGTGTCTCAGAGTTCCAGAAAGAGGATAGTGACTGTTGGACTGAGATATTTGAAGAAGTAGTGGTTGAGTACTTACTAAATTTCGCAAGCCATAAACCTACAGTTTCAAGAAACAGTGAAGCCCAAGCTTGATAAAGGCAATGATGTTATTACCATAGTGAAACTTCTGAAAAATAGAAACACAAATGCAGTGAAATACCATTTTGCTTATTGTGTAAAACAATTAGACAATGAATTTTTCTCATAAAAAGTCATAGAAACCAGAAGGAAATACAACATTTTTCACATGTTGAAGGAAAAGAAGTATCAACTGAGAATACTGTGTCATGTGAAAATGTTCTTCACATGGTCTGCAGCAGATATGCTCTCAAATAGCAGGTAAAGGAAGTTGTCTGCACAGAAAATGATGAAATTAACATGGGAGCATCAAGGAGAAACTAACAATGGAAAGAGTAAAAATATGGGTAAATTTAGTAAGTGTTCCTTTTCTAAACTGTGTTTCAAAGTTGAAGCGTGATTGTCCATGGTTCTCAGGAAATATTGAAAGTGATGTTATAAATGAGGAAGGGTAAGGGACATGGAGGAATGTAAGATTTCTTCATTCTTTTATGACCTGGTAAAATGTTGAAAATCTGTAGGCAATGATTTGTGAGTGTATAATGTGATACCTAGAGCAGCCACTAAAAAAAGTAATAAACTCAAACACTGAGTAAATCAAAATGAAGTTCTAAAATCTTTTCAAGGACCTTATAAGAAAAAAAGAAAAAGTAGACAAAACAGAAGGAGAAAGACTTCTACACAGTGACCAAGTGGAGTTTATTTCATGGATGCAAGGTTAGATTAATATTTGAAAATTGTCACTGTAATTAACTATTATTAGCAGGTCAAAAAAAACACTGTGCCATCCTTTTGATGCAGGAAATGCTAATAGAAGAATTCACTTTTTCATGAAGGAAACTTAGAAATAAGAGTGATTGAAGGAGGTGACCTAAACTTGTTAAAAAAAAAATACAAAAAAACTTATGGCTAATTTAGCATCATACATGATAAGATCTGAATATTTTCACAGTATGATTAGGGGCAAAGCAAGATTGCTTACTGTCACAATGATAATTCACACAGCACTGGAATTTCTAACTAAATAAAGTATGTAAAGGAAATTAAAGGCTTATATATCAAAAATACTTAAAACTCTTTCCCCCCATGACATAATAGTGTACATGGAAAATGCCAAGGAATCTATACAGAAATCTCTTATAATTTATAAATACATCCATCAAGAATACATGGTACAACTTCAGTACTCAGAAAACAATGGTATTTCTACATATAGAAATTAGCATGTGAAAACAAATACAATATCATTTAAAATTATTAAAAGACCAGTGTAAAACTGAGAAAATGTATAACTTACACAGAGAACTACAAAATTTAGGAAAGAAGGATCTCAATAAATACTGTGTTCATAGATTGGAAAGCTCAATATAATAAAGATATTTCTCAAATTGATGTGCAGATTCAACACAATTTCTATCAGAATTCCAGCAAGATTTTATATTTATGGAAAAGAATATTCTAAACTTTGTGAAAAAAGTTTTTTGAAGCATTGAGGTAGATCTCCCGTCCACTGGTTTACTTTCTAAATGCTGGTAATAGCTGGGGCTGGGCAAGGCTGAAGCCAGGAGCCAGAAATTCAGTGCATGTTTCACCTGTGGGTGGCAGGGACCCAAGTACTTGAGCCATCACTTGCTGCCTCCCACAATGTGCATTAACAGAAAGCTGGAACTGAGAGCCGAGCCAGAACTTGAACTCCAGCACTCTGGTAAGGGATGTCGACATCCCTAGTGACATCTTAACTACTAGACCAAATGCCTGCCCCAAGAATATTCTAAAAATTTAAAGAAAAGATAAGGAAACTAGGGTAGCTAAAACAATTTTGAGAAATATTTAAATGATAGGTTTTTTTTTTTTTTGGACAGGCAGAGTAGACAGTGAGAGAGAGAGAGAAAAGTTTTCCTTTTCCGTTGGTTCACCCTCCTTTGGCCAGTGCACCATTCTGAGCTGAAGCCAGGAGCCAGGTGCTTCTCCTGGTCTCCCATTTGGGTGCAGGGCCCAAGGACTTGGGCCATCCTCCACTGCCTTCCCGGGCCACAGCAGAGAGCTGGCCTGGAAGAGGAGCAACCGGCGTCCCGAATGGGACTAGAACCCGGGGTGCCAGTGCCGCAGGCGGAGGATTAGCCTATTGAGCCAAGGCGCTAACCTAAATGATAGGATTTAGTGTAACTGATTTCAAAACCGATCAAGCAGTTACAGAGAGGGAGGGAGAGAGAGCATCAATTTGCTGGTTCACTCCCTAAATGTCCACAATGCCTGGTGCTGGGCCAGGCTGGAGCCAGGAGCCAGGAGCCAGGAGCCAGGAGCTTCATCCAGGCCCAAGGATTTGGGCCATTCTCTGCTACTTTCCCAGGTGCATTAGCAGGGAGCTGGATCAGAAGAGGAGCAGCTGAGACTTAACTAGCTTCCCATGTGGGATGCTGGCATTGCAGGCAGTGGCTTAACATTAGACCACAACACAGCCCCCTAGTAATCTTAAGGTAGTAAGTAAATAAACCATTTGGGAGGCATCTAGAAGGAGAGGTTGGACACACTGGAAATATGGTCTTGCCTTTAGGGACAGGTCTATGATGTAGTCACTAAAGTCGTAGATTTAACTGCACATTTGGAATTTGAATGTTTACATAGTCTCCATGTTGATTTTAAAGGTCAACATATTTTCCCATCATGTAATACACTTATTTAGTAGATCCATTCCTGTAATGTTGGGTTTTAGGCCAGTTTTTTTTTAAATCAAGATAAGAGAATCTTTGGCATGTTGGTGTCTCAGCAGTCACAGGTGTGCCTTGTTTTGTTAATATATAGCATTTGGAAGAAAGGCTTTTTTTTTTTTTTTTGACAGGCAGAGTGGACAGTGAGAGAGAGACAGAGAGAAAGTCTTCCTTTACTGTTGGTTCACCCTCCAATGGCCGCCGTGGCCGGTGCGCTGCAGCTGGCGCACCGCACTGATCCATTGGCAGGAGCCATGTGCTTGTCCTGGTCTCCCATGGGGTGCAGGGCCCAAGCACTTGGGCCATCCTCCGCTGCACTCCCTGGCCACAGCAGAGAGCTGGCCTGGAAGAGGGGCAACCAGGACAGAATCTGGCGCCCCGACTGGGACTAGAACCCCGTGTGCCGGCGCCGCAAGGTAGAGGATTAGTCTATTGAGCTGCGGCGCCAGCCAGAAAGGCATTCTATTAACAATGAAGCACAATGCTACTTAGCATTTATATAAACTGACATCGTAATAGGATTTTATGTGAAGGAGAATTTGTAGCAAAAATCAGTAGATAATGTTCACCTCAAACAGATCTGTAATTGAAGAAGGAAGATGTAATGTGTTAATATATTAAAACTTAATGTGGAGATATTGACAGAAAGATTGGTTAATTGCAGAAATTGAATACAAACTACCCAAAGGAGCAGGTAAATCATAATGTTTAGAATATTTAGAGGTTTAAATAGCAATCATCTGGTAGTTTGAATTGTGATGTTCTGTGAAATTAAAATACTAACTGAATTTTGAAGAGGTAATCACAGAAACAATATAAAATGTCCTATAATTTTTCTGTTGACTAAAATATTTTAGACACTTTTAAATAATTAGAAATAATTTTCACATGTTTCTACTTTTTTAATGTGGACCCTAGAAAATTTGAAGTTATACATGTAGCTTTAGATTGTATTTCTCTTAGATTATGTTATTCTAGGGTCTTTTGTTTAGAACATGCAATTAAAATTGGTTTTCTATTAGGAACTAGGCTGAGCCTGAGGAAAGTGAGGTAAAGAGAGTTTTTTGTTTTAAGCCCTTACTTGCTCTTTGATCGCTAAAACATTAATGAAATTTGATAAAAAGATTGTTAACCATAGTAAGAAAACTTCTAATTAAAAGTAATAGTTTTCTTGTCTACTGTTTTTCCTTTATTTCAGTTTGCTATACAAGAAATATAATACTTGTTTTTCTTGCTGTTGTTTAGCTTATTGCAGGAGTGACCAGGACTCTACCTTCTGGAAGTAATGCCCACAGAAAGCGGAAGTTGTTCAACTGCTCGCCAAGCGAAACAAAAACGCAAATCACATAGCCTTTCTATACGAAGAACTAACAGCTCGGAACAGGAGAGGACAGGACTACCAAGAGAAATGTTAGAAGGACAAGTAAGTTAATTTTGATTAGTACCGCATTTTCTAGATGGTGATTGTAATATTTTCAAGATAGCCAAATATACATTGGTCTTCAAAGTAGAAAAAAGACGTGGGTTACCAAAACGGATCCTCCCCAGGGCCCCCAAAATAAACTTATAAAACTACTGTCAAGTACAACAGCATACACAGAGAATTCAATTTCTGGTTTAATGTACTTATAATTAATAACCAAAAGAAGTAGATATGATAGTATGTGTTAGCTTTTATTCTTTGTACAGGTTAATTTTGGATTTTCTGTCTCTTAACAGTCTCGAGAAGAGTATCATACAATTGTATTGATGTCTTTCATTTTCCTGAAGAGTTTGGGGAGTTAGATCTCTCTCTCTTTTTTTTTGACAGGCAGAGTGAACAGTGAGAGAGAGAGACAGAAAGGTCTTCCTTTGCTGTTGGTTCACCCTCCAGTGGCCGGCTGTGGCGCGCCGTGCCTATCCAAAGGCAGGAGCCAGGTGCTTGTCCTGGTCTCCCATGGGGTGCAGGGCCCAAGCACTTGGGCCATCCTCCACTGCACTCCTGGGCCACAGCAGAGAGCTGGCCTGGAAGAGGGGCAACCGGGACAGAATCCGGCGCCCCGACCGGGACTAGAACCCGGTGTGCCGGTGCCGCAAGGCGGAGGATTAGCCTATTGAGCCATGGCGCCGGCAGGAGTTAGATCTTTTACTAACTTGACTTTGTCCTTGTCTTTGCTGTAATGAGCATGTATGCCATCTGATTAAATGAACTAATGTTCTATTGACAAAGATAAGTTTTGCCTCTGCTTTTTCTAGTTCCATTGAAGATGATGAAAATGTTAGAATTTCTAGACTATTTGTGAGTCCTATACAAAAGTGTATGTTACATTAAAATAAACTATAGATATTTCTCATACATGCTAATATGTATATATAAATATGCATGCATTTAATTTTGTAATCATTCCTTCACAATTAGACTGATTCATTGTCTGTAATGCTGTATAAAAATAATGCTTTTATTTGAGGAATTGGCTTAAATAACTGTTGGATCTTTTTAGAACCAGTTGAATAACTTTATGCCTGAGACTTTCAGGATTTAACCACTATAGGATAGTTGTGTGCACTCAGAACCCAATATAGTTATTGCCATAAAAGATATTTATTTAGAAGTCAGTAATTATGTGTTGAGTGGATGAATAAATAAATGCAGTTGTACAGATAAAATCATGAAAGATCTCCCAAGCATAACAAAATCTGTTGCATACACAAATCTCTTAGTGTACAGTATTTGCATATAACTTATCACATTCTCTTGTATACTTCACTCATTTATTTATTTTTACTTGAAAGACAAAGATTTTCCATCTGCAAGTTCACTCCTCAAATGCCTGCAGTAACCAGGGCTGGGTCAGGTCAAAGCCAGGAGCCAGGAACTCTATTAGGTCTCCCATGTGGGTGTCAGGGATCCAAGTACCTGCTGCCTCCTAGGGTGCATGGAAGCAGGTAGCTAGAATCAGAAGTGGAGCCAGGACTCCACCCAGACCCTCCAATACAGGATGCAT
Source organism: Sylvilagus floridanus (assembly GCA_949820135.1). Lineage (NCBI taxonomy): Eukaryota > Metazoa > Chordata > Mammalia > Lagomorpha > Leporidae > Sylvilagus > Sylvilagus floridanus. The sequence continues at coordinate 15,060,182 of OX463240.1, read as the reverse complement.
GTGTCTTAAACACTGTGCCTGTTGCCCATCCCCTCTTGTTTCCTTTAAATTCTCTAGATTACTTTTGGTACCTAATACAGTATAAACACTAAGTGAATGATTGTACTGTATTGTTCAGGGGATAATGACAAAAAAATCTGTACACGTTCAGTAAAGATGGGATTTTTTTTCTCTGAATATTTTCAACGTGTGGTTGGTTGACTCTTGAGGATGAGACCCATTCATGTTGAAGGCTGACTGTAACTTGTTCTGTTTTCCTTAAAAGTTAATTCCATTTTATTAATTTGCCATGGATATTGTAACAGATTACCACAAAGTGACTTAAACAATAGAAATTTGTTTTCTTACCATTCTGGAAGCAGAAGTCCAAAATCAAAGTGATGTGAGTTTGGTTTTTCCTTGAATTTTATAGATGGCTGCCTTCTCCCAGTCTTTAGATGGTCTGTCCTTTCTACATTTCCATGTCCTAATCTCTTTTAAAGATACCAGTAATATTGGATTAATACCCACCTCTGTGACATTTTCCACCTTAATTACCTCTGTAAGACCCTTACCCCTAAATATAGTTGTGTTCTGAGGTAGTGAGTTTTAGGGGCTTCAGCATTTGAATTTTGAGGGGCTTAATTACTTCAATGATAACGTAATACTTTGGAGAGTGAAACCAGAGCTGTATGTTAGAACATCTGTGATGATGGAAGTATTCTGATTCAGTGCTATGTGATGACAGCCACAGCCTCATGTGACTGGTGAGCACTTGAAGTGTAGCTGATATGACTCAGAACCTCAAATTTTAGTTTTTAAAAATTCTGATTACTTGATGTAGAAATTTAAATAGGTGTGGCTACCATATCGGTTAGTTCAGGTAAACAGTCAAAAATAGGCTTAAACATTTTTTAGACTTACACTTCTAGCCATGACAATTCTCCAGCCTCTTTATTGGTATAGTCTAGAGTTACCTCACAGATGAGGTAATTATGTTCTTCTCTTGACCTTCTTGAGCCCCTGTCCTCTATTGTGATGTAGTACAAGGAGGTAATTGTATTTCAAAGTAACTTTCATGAAAGTAATTCAGAATTCTCCAAGCTGAACAACGCATTCCTCTGAACCCCTCTGTGGCTCTCTACTTTGTGTCTCCTGCGTTCCCTAGACAGTGCTTATTTGTTGAATAAATACAGTTATTTAGAGTGGGACTGACCAGCATGTTCTGTGAGGAGCCAGCGTAAGGTGCTGTGCCTTCCCTTTGTAGCAGGTCGAGAGTGATAATGTTTGGTGTGAGCAGTTGGCATGGTAGGTATAAGCAGATCACTTCTTGGCCATTTGGCTAAGATCAAGTGTAAGTGGAGTGATCTAAGAATACAGGATTATTGATTGCCAGTAGATTTGAATTAAATAATAGGGGCAATCACAATCTAGACAAAGTATGAATAGTGGTATTCTTTGTTGGGGAGTAGTATCAAAAAAAGTGAACGTTAGTCAGGGTGAGATATATTAGGTTTAACTTTATATGAATTAGATTTGTAAATCTGAAGTAACTTAGAGAACAGTGGTTAGCCTGGGAATGAGGTCTGTGTTTGCTGGATCTAAATACTTCTACTCACAGTGTTGATTACAGAATGAAGAGCTGCTCTGCCTGTATGTATCACAGTTTTTTAGCTGTTTGGTGAAATGCAGTTTCTTTAAAAGCTTTACTGAATCATAGTAGCCTTTCTGACTTCAGTTTTTAATTTTGGTGTCTATGGAATTGAGAAGCATAAAAAAAGAGCTGATAGAAAAAATGAAAAGGTAGTTTTGTAAGGCTCAACTTGTTCTCATTTCACTTTTTGTATATTTTATTGCTTAATTATCTATTTTATAAACTGGAGCTAATGTTTTTTTATTTTTCATATTGCATCTCAGCTTTGTTTTCCACAACAGTTACTTAAAGATTCATTTAGTATTCAAGTAAATAAACATTTTGTTACTGAATGATAAAGATCTTAAAATGTGTTGGGTCTAGGTCAGTGGGAGGAAATTTGGCTGCCTGTAGAAGTCAGAAGGTTTCTGTGATGAGGTAACACTTGTGAGGAAAGAGCGTGCACAGAAAGGGAGTGGGATATACAAAGACCACAAGGCAGGACTGAGAGAGAAAGATGAACTATTATTCTCATTTCTGTACAAGTTTATGTTTTATACTTATAAGAATGTGATAGTTTGGTTTTGATTTTTGTTAGAGTTTTCCTTTTTGTTTTCATGCTTTTCATTGGCATTTTAGAGGGATGTTAAATTACCAATTCTGTCAGATTAATATTTTATTCATTTTTAAGTGTTTTTCAATTACTTGAAAGAAGGTGGAGGGGAGAGAAAGAGAGATCTTTTATGTACTGGTTCAGTTCCCAAATGCCTGCAACAGCCCTGGCTGGCCAGGCTGAAGGTTGGAGCCCAGAATTCCATCTGGGTCTTCCATGGGAGTAGCATGGGCCAAACCAATTGAGGCATCATCTGTTACCTCCCAAGATGCATTATCAGAAGTAGAGCAGGTGGGATTCGAACTGGCACCCTGATATGGGATTTGGGTGCCCCTAGTGGTGATGTAACCTCACTGCGCCTCAACGCCCAGCCCAGGTTCATATTTTCAACTAGCGGTTTCATATAAATATTTAAGTAGTTTGTAAAATTTGTGTCAGAGATCTGTGATTATTGTAGAACTTTATCCTAAAATGTTATCATTTACCCCAAAATTTGCTTTCTTATGAAGTTAATCTCAGAAGAAACTTAATAAATATATTTTAAAAATATTTATTGATTTATTTAATGTATTTGAAAGGTAGAAATACAAAGATAGCTTCTGTCTGCTGATTCACTCCCCAAATGTCTGCAATAGCCAGGGCTGGGCCAGGCCAAAGCCAAGAGCTGGGAACTCAATCCAGGTCTCAGGTAACAGTTGTCAGGGACCTAAGTATTTAAGCCATTTTGTGCTGCTTCCCATAGTACACTTCAGCAGGCAGCTGGAATTTCTAACAGAGTGGGGACTGCCACATGGGCACTCCAATGTGGGCATCCCAAGATGCATCTAAATGCCTATGCCAAGTACCTGCCTCCATTTTTTTTCTTTTTTTCAAATTTGGATCAAAAACAGCTATCAAAATGTTTGTGCTATGGGGCCAGTGCTGTGGCATAGTGGATAAAGCCGCTGCCTGCAGTGCCAGCATCCCATATGGACGCCGGTTTGCGACCTGGCTGCTCCACTTCTGATGCAGGTCTCTGCTATGGCCTGGAAAAGCAGTAGAAGATGACCCAAGTCCTTGCTAGGACTGTTGTGGCCATCTGGGGAGTAAACTAATGGATGGAAGATCTCTCTCTATCTTGATCTCTCTCACATTACTTTTCAAATAGATGTATACATATGTACGTATATAAATCTTTAAAATAATTTGTAATAGCATATGATAAGGCTTAAAGGCTATTTATAATATTTCATTTATGGGAACTGCATTCCTTCTCTACAAATTTGGAAGTTTTTTAACATAATAGGCATACATCCTGTCATATATAAAGAAAATTTAATGCTGTTTTAGAGAAGTACTTGTTCTTAAATCCCATATTATTCTAAATAGCCACTTATACAATTTGCTTATATTTTTCTTTGTAGAAATTTGAAAATTTGAGCTTTTAAAGCATTTTATGTATAAGAAATAAAATATATAATAATGTAAAATAAGAGTTTAGAATAAAAGATTCACTGGAGAAATATTTGATACTTGGTGTTAGAATTTCTTACTCATCGATTCCTTCATTTCTTTTAAACAAAATCTTTGTCTTCTGCAGGATTCTAAACTGCCTTCCTCGGTTCGCAGCACACTTCTGGAACTATTTGGTCAAATAGAAAGAGAATTTGAAAACCTTTATATCGAAAATTTAGAGTGTGAGTATCTCCTACCTTAATATACTTTTACAGTTTTTCAGTTATCCTTCAAAATCTTTGAGAGTAAAGTTCATAGACAAACATAAATGTCTGTTTTAGTTTTCTAATCTGCTGTAATGAACTTCATGGCTTAAAGTAGTACACGTCTGTTATCTTACAGTTCTAAAAGTCTGGACTGATTCTTACTAGAGGAAAGAAAGTCAAGGAAGCAGAGCTGTGCTTCCTTCTGGAGGCTCTTGGGATGAGTCTCCCAAAGGTTGTCTCTGTTTTTAGGACAGAGTCTCTTTGCTGCCCTCCTTGACTCATGGTCCCCTTCCCCCTTGGTGACAGGTCCTCCTGTTGCCCCTCTGGTTCAACTTTCTGCTTCCCCTCCACTCATAAGGATGAATGTGCTTGGATTGGGCACTCTGGATAAGCCAGAGTAATCTCCCCACCTGCTGAGTTCCTTGTGAGGTAGTATATAGGTTATGTATATAGTATATAGCTTATGGGACTTAGGACTTGGCCATTTTTGGGAGGCTTTCAGGATGCTTAAAGTGTCTACCCCTCCTGATTGTGGTTTTATTTTTAAAAAGTTTCATATTTTTTCCTATATCAACCATATAATATAAATTAAGACAACTTTTATTTATATTTTTCCTTTTATTATCGCTTAAAAATTTTCTAAGAAATATATTAATTGGCGTATTAAAGGTAAATCAAAAGAATTTGTAGTTTGGCTTTTTTTTAATTTTAGAAATAATGTCTATTATTCTCATATACTTAAAATGAAGACTGAAAAAGGAGGAATAGCTACCATTACCCCTTGACTCCATCACATTCTCTAAGGGAAAACATTTTCTGCATCTTTTGCTTTTAGTTCTTGTGGAGATTATTTATGTAGATGTAAGTAGTCTATTCTGGTTCTCCATCTGTGCACTTTAAACTGTCTGCATTAAGGGGGCTGGCACTGTGGCGCAGCGGGTTGACACCCTGGCCTTGGGCGCTGGCATCCCATATGGGCGCCAGTTCAAGAGCTGGCTGCTCCACTTCCGATCCAGTTCTCTGCTGTGGCCTGGGAAAGCAGTAGAGGATGGCCCAGGTCGTTGGGCCCTGTGCCTATGTGGGAGACCCAGCAGAAGCTCCTGGCTCCTGGCTTCGGATCAGCACAGCTCTGACCATTGCGGCCAATTGGGGTGTGAACTGTCGGATGGAAGACCTCTCTCTGTCTCTCTCTCTGTCTCTCTCTCTCTGCCTCTCCTCTCTCTCTGTAACTCTGACTTTCAAATAAATAAATCTTTAAACTCTCTGCATTAATAGTTTACCTTGAAATGTTATAAAATGAGAATGTCCTTTGCTGCTCCGTTGCTAAGCAATTTTTATTTTTATAGAGTTTTGTTCATAAAATTTGCATTATGCAGATATAACTAATCAAATCTTCTGTGCCTTTATCTGCAAGTTGATTCCAAAAATTTCACTCCATGGCTAAGTGATATAGTTGGATCAATAATGAAGACAATGTATAATCCTATGTCATTTAAACTTTGCTATTGGAAAATTTAATTTTTTTTAAAGATTTATTTATTTATTTATTTATTTATTTTTTTTACAGGCAGAGTGGACAGTGAGAGAGAGAGACAGAGAGAAAGGTCTTCCTTTGCCGTTGGTTCACCCTCCAATGGCCGCCGCGGTCGGCGCGCTGCGGCCGGCGCACTGCGCTCGTCCGATGGCAGGAGCCAGGAGCCAGGTGCTTTTCCTGGTCTCCCCATGGGGTGCAGGGCCCAAGCACCTGGGCCATCCTCCACTGCACTCCCGGGCCACAGCAGAGGGCTGGCCTGGAAGAGGGGCAACCGGGACAGAATCGGTGCCCCGACCGGGACTAGAACCCCGTGTGCCGGCGCCGCAAGGCGGAGGATTAGCCTGTTGAGCCACGGCGCCGGCCTATTTATTTATTTGAAAGTCAGAGTTACACAGGGAGAGGAGAGGCAGAGAGAGAGGGAGAGAGGTCTTCCATCTGATGGCTCACTCCCCAGTTGGCCAAAACAGCCAGAGCTGTGCCGATCTGAAGCCAGGAGCCAAGAGCTTCCTCCATGACTCCCATGTGGGTGCAGGGGCCCAAGGACTTGGGCCATATCCCACTGCTTTCCCAGGCCACAGCAGAGAGCTGGATCAGAAGTGGAGCAGCCAGGTCTCGAACCAGCACCCATATGGGATGCCAGCACTTCAGACCAGGGTGTTAACCCGCTGTGCCACAGCACCAGCCCCCCCCCCCCCCTTTTTTTTTTTTTTTTGATAGGCAGAGTTAGACAGACAGAGAGAAAGGTCTTCCTTCTGTTGGTTCACCTCCCGGTGGCCGCTATGGCTGGTGCACTGCAGCCAGCGTGCTGCGCCGATCCAAAGCCAGGAGCCAGGCGCTTCCTCCTAGTCTCCCATGGGGTGCAGGGCCCAAGCACTTGGGCCATCCTCCACTGCTCTCCCGGGCCACAGCAGAGAGCTGGACTGGAAGAGGAGCAACCGGGACAGAATCCGGCACCTCGACCGGGACTAGAACCCGGGGTGCTGGTGCCGCAGGTGGAGGATTAGCCAAGTGAGCTGCGGCACTAGCCAAATTTAATGTTTTAATAACTGGGTTCTTCTTTTTTAAAAGTCTTCTATGAAAATTTATGGAGGTAGAAGTGATTCCAACTTTTTATAAAATAAAAATGAGGTACTGCTACTAATTTTTAAGATATTTAGAAATATTAGAGTTTTAACAACTGGAATATTATCGAACTTCCATTGATTAAAGGTCTTCATTTTATGAATTTATGCAGTTTGGTCAAGAAATGAAAGGATTCTGAGTTGCTAATTCTGGAAGGTACTTTGAGTTTACATTATTACTTAGTACTTAACAGGTTTTGATGGATCCTTGCTGTCGAAAAGATAAAATCTGAGTTGCTCATACTGGGTACTGTTTAGAGCCTTTTGCCCTCAGCGTTTTTCTGATCTTACCTTGTTCTGCCCTTTCACTAATACCTTTGGCCAGACCAGTTTTCTTCTCCCACAGTCCCGAGAGACTGCAGATGTCATTGGCGTGCCATTGTGTCACTTTAGTAACTGTATTTTTAGACCAGTTGTTTCCCAGTTGAGTCTCTCTTTCCTTATCGCCACAGTCTAGGTAACAGCATGGATGCTGCAGGAGGGCCTGATGTACAGAAGGATCCACATTTCCATTCTTAGTCTCATTGGTTCATTCTGTTCTTTATAGCTATTGTCTTTTTTTATGCTTTTCTTACCCCTCCTGTATTCTGTAATGCCTCTTTATTTTTTAGAACTTTCTTGAATTTTTAAAAAATATTTATTTATTTATTTCCAAGGCAGAGTTACAGATAGAGGCAGAGGCAAAGAGAAAGAAAGAGAGAGAGCAAGAGAGAAAGAGAGAGATAGGACACTTCCGTCCTCTGGTTCACTCCCCAAGTGGCTGCAACAGCTGGAACTGGGCTGATCAGAAGCCAAGAGCCTGGAGTTTCTTCCAGGTCTCCCACACTGGTATAGGGGCCCAAGCATTCTCCCTGGCATTATGTGGTACCATATGTCAGTAGCTATATATTATTTTTTCCCTAAGTACAGTGTCGTCAGCCAGATTGTAAATACAAGGAATCTCTAAAAAAGTAATGAAAGATGTGTATTATGAATGGATTTCAAAGTTTTTCCCACCAAAATGAGCTTACTTATTTTGTTTTTTAAATGTTTATTTTCATTTTATTTGGAAGGCAGAAAGAGATTCCATCTACTGTTTTACTGTCCAAATGCTGTGACAGCCAGGTTGGGGCTAGGTTCAAGCTTTGCACTCACATGAGTCTCTCACATGAGTGGCAGGAACCAAGTATTTCAATCTCACTGTTGCCCCCAGGGTGTGCGTTAGCAGAAAACTGAATCAGAATTAGTGATAGAATATGAACCCAGGCATTTCAGTGATGGTTTGTGGGCGTCTGAGGCAGTGTCTTAACTACCTTGTCAAACTGTTTTTTCAGTCTTTTTTATGAACTTTTTGAAGTGCCTGCTTGCTTCTCTGAATTTCAGACAGTATCAGAATAATGTTTCTAAGTACACAGATCCAAGCAAAAAGGAAACTGCAGAACTGTCGAAAACAGGTACCTTGTTGGAGCTCCTGATAGCAGAGTCTTCCATTGTGTGTAGTAAGATTATGAATATATATTTTTGGAATGAAATTTTGCATGTCTTGAGTCTTTTGGGAACGCTATAAATTGTGATAGTTTCTGTTAGAATTTTTTTTTTTTTTTTTGACAGGCAGAGTGGACAGTGAGAGAGAGAGAGAGACAGAGAGAAAGGTCTTCCTTTGCAGTTGGTTTACCCCCCAAGTGGCTGCTGCGACCAGCGCACCGCACTGATCTGAAGCCAGGAGCCAGGTGCTTCCGCTGGTCTCTCATGCAGGTGCAGGGTCCAAAGACCTGGGCCATCCTCCACTGCACTCCCTGGCCACAGCCGAGAGCTGGACTGGAAGAGGGGCAACCGGGACAGAATCCGGTGCCCCAACCGGGACTAGAACCTGGTGTGCCAGCACCACAGGCGGAGGATTAGCCTATTGAGCCGTGGCACCGGCCTCTGTTAGAATATTTTTCACATGTTTGTTTAGATAGCACTAGCATATAGCCTTTTTATATGTGCAAGTTTTGGAATTCGTAAGTACATTTAGCATAAAAATTGTTTTTTTTTTTATCCATAGTACGAAGAGAAATTGATACTCTTAATGAACGCTTAGCTGCTGAAGGACAAGCAATTGATGGAGCAGAACTTAGTAAGGGCCAACTCAAAACAAAAGGTAAGGTAAATGCTCATAAAATGTATTGTTCTCATATTATCAAGGAAAGTTGGAATTTAATGAAGGACATTGATTTGCTTTTTTGCTGTAAGCAGAACTTGAAGTACATAATTCAGCTGTGGGTCTAGAGAAATAAAGAGTGGAGGAGCAACTTGGATTCTTTCTGCAGCTCTGCCAATGTTGCCATGTTGCTATGGACAAACGAACCCTTCTGGGTTTCACTTTCTTCCTAAGATGAAAGATCGCTTTGTGATGCTGTGGTTCTTTGTAAGATTGTATTTGATTGTTGATTCTTTATCTCTACAGCCAGTCACAGTACCAGTCAGCTTTCTCAGAAACTAAAGACCACTTACAAGGCTTCTACCAGCAAGGTATGCAGGGCACTGACACTTGAACCAGTCATGTGGTGTTTAAAGTGTGCTGATGTGTACTTTAACCTGCATATTTTCCAATTAGAAATGTGTAATAGAAAAAGATAAATGTCTAGCGTCTAGGAAAATTTAATTTTTAAAAGAAGTATCATGTTAAGTGGCTACAGTATGTAAGTACCTGTACGCTAACTTGCCCTAATGCTTATTGTTATCAATATATTTGTATATCAGCCAATATATTGTCTTTAGAAATAGATATTTTCTATTCTTAATTGGCTTGTTATAAAGGGTATGAAGTTGGAGAAAGCTTCTAAATAGGTGCAAAGCAATGAAATTATGGTTTTCTGAGTTAAAGTTACATTTTAGTTACATTGAGTTCACTATCTTCTATTTTCCAAGTATGATCAGGAAGAGGCAAATAGGGACAGTTGTGGTGTTTTACTTAAAGTATCTTGTAATGCCCTCATTAAAGTGGCAAAGATTTATATTGGGAATCTGTTTATCTATGGTATTACTGCAACAAAGTCATATTTTTGAGATAGTTTTGTATATGTCTCTCTACTTTGGAGTATTTCAAGGATGTAAAAGATAAAGTATGTACCTAATCTTAGTGAATGATGTTCCTTTTGCTAAACCTGAGGGGAAAAGCTAAAATTTGCAGTGAGTCTACTATGATGACATACTTCATATTAGCTTTTTACTTTTCCAGTTTGTTTTCTTGAGTTTAAGGTTATTTAGCATGTCATCTACAGTGAGATAAACTGCAATTAATAGAGCAAATTTAGACTTTTTGCTGTTTCTTCTTATTTGAAAATCTTTGGTATTTCCTTTTATTAAAAAGAAGATTGCTGGCATTTCCTACTGTTTACCTTGTTTTCATAGCATTTAGATTGTAAGTCAATTTATTTGATGTTTTTGGTTATATAATATGTAGCTTATACTTACTAGACATTTTTAATAAGCTTTAAACTTTTTCTTCTAAATGAAGTGTGAAATTATGGTCTTTACATTTAATTTCTTGTTAAAATATCCTGAACTATATTGCATATTGTACTCACAGTTGTATATATACAGTGTGTGGTCTTAGAATTTCAAAACTTTCTAATTATGAAGTAGAGGAAGAAATGATTTTATAAAGTTATCCTTTACCACGAGCAATAAAAACTAAGATTTGGACAAAGGTAAGGATATCTATAATATACTTTGCTTTAATTATTTAAAATTATTTAGCTCTCCAATCATTTTAGGTACTAGAAATTCATCTGAATTTGTTAAGAAGCATATTATTGGTAATCTTTATAGCATGTTGCACACTGTGTATACCTACCTTAAAAAATATTGAAAAAATAGAACATCATTCAAAAATTGAAGAAATAATTTGGTAAAAGAATATATTCTGATTTGTACTGCAGCATGGATTCTTGTTATTAAAGCTAAGCATGACTCTAACAGGAAAATGCGTCAGTCTACATTCATTACTTTCCCTCCTTCTGGCTCCGAGCCATGAAAGGCAAGTAGCATGTTTGATGAGATAGTGGGAGAAAACAGTGTTATAAGTTAACCCAGAAGAGGTTGTTCTCCTTTCTGGGTGGCCAGTGATCTATTTCTGATGTGTTATTGGGAGGGTAGTAAGATAGTCTAACCTGCAAACCCCTTTAAAGAAACTTGTAAAATTTTTTGCAATTATTTTTATGAAAATAAGTATCTTTCATTGTGAAAAAGGCTGTCTGATTTTTTTCAAGTGCTTTAGATTGTATCTTAATTGTTGAAATGATTTAGGATGACAGGTATCATCATTCTGCTGTTTTTCTTCTAAGTAATTCATTCTGTTTTGTTGGACTGTTTTGTACTTGGGACTAAGTCAAAGAATAAAGAGTTGAAGTTCACAGAACATCCGAGTATAATGGGCATTTTGGAAGCGACACATGGGATATGTTACATTATTCTAAGAGCACATTATCTTCTGCTTCTAAAATAACACCAGAAATGCAGCTAGAGTTGCAAGGCAGAACCCCTCTGCTTCACGCTATGAATGGGATGTGTAAAGAAGGTGGCTCTAGTAGTTTGTTATAATAGTATTTATGTTAGCAATGCTGAGGAACTTGGAAAAGGAAATTTATTAAAGCTTCTTATATGGGAAAGTTTCATGTGCTTTATAGCTTCATTCCCTTCTAAAATTATGTAATATTATTTAACATCTAAATGGCACTGTATGTTAGCAAAAATACTTTTTCATATTGTGGAGGGATAATTGTTCTGGGTTGCATAGCTTTCAGAAAGAAAAGAAGGTAATGATGGATTTGACGTTGAACAAATCCTTTTATAATACTTGTTAAATTTAAACAAAAACAAGCCAAATGAATCTTTTGATTACTGGTAAAAGTGTTAGTCTCTTGATCAAGCACTTTGTTTTAGTCTCCTACTGTACTGGAAATAAATTTTATGTATGTGCCTGAATTAATATAGCAGTGGATTCTGGGTTATGTTTTTATGTTTATGTAAGAATGAATTTAGATACATTTTCCAGTTGCTTTGCTAAAGCAACATTTAAAGTAAGCTGTATAAGGCTATCAACTTTTTGTTTATGGTTTCCTTATTCTGAATAATTTATATTATTTTGATTTACTCAAAAGCTCAAAAGCCTTTCTTTTATCTGAGAGCAATTTAAAAACTAAACTATAAGGAAATATTTGTTTCATTAGTTTCTTCTTCTCTCACATATTTTTCCTTATAAGAGAAACTGAGAACTGTTTGTTGTGTGTGTCATTATATGAGACAATACTTTACTGTGTGTGTTTGTCATTGTTTGTATTGTTTTCATGTCTGTCTCCCTTTAGACTGTGAGCTTCTGAAGGCAAGGAGCCCCTGTGTTGCTTTGCTCTGTCTCTTCCATCTAGCATAGCGTCTGACTCAGAACAGGTGCTCAATAAACAATCTTGAACAAACCTACTCATCTGTTAGAAGTGTCGTCTTTTGATTCCTCCCCTACCATGGGCTTTTTTCTTCCTGATAGTTTGTGGTTGGTGTCAGTGATCCAAAACTGAACAACCCAAGTCCTGCCGTGATCACAGCAATTGATGATAATGGTTTGGGGGATCCTTCTTGCCTTTTGCACGTCTGGCTGCTAGTTAGCTATTTGGTTTGTTAAAAAAATTTGGAAATTTTGTCTGATGATTTGGATTTGTGGAAGAGTGATTCTTCTTGTGTAGTAAGAAGAGGGGAGAAGTCAAACTGAAGGGGGAGAAGTTTTCTGAAACCTCTGTAAGGACTTTATTTTCTGTGGTGTTGAGCTGAAGGAACCTGACATTACCGTACAAGATGGTTCTGTTCATGCTTGTGTTCTTTCATTGTTTAAAATAGTCTATTCAGTGATATAATATATTTTTCAAGACCTCTTTTTCTGTTTCACCTTTTTTAACTTGGAACATTTTACTTCAGTACATGTTTACAATGCCACTTCCCTTCTCCATTTCAGATTGTCTCTAGCTTTAAGACCACCACTTCGAGGGCTGTCTGCCAGCTTGTGAAGGAGTACATTGGCCACAGGGATGGCATCTGGGATGTTAGTGTTGCAAGGACACAGCCAGTGGTGCTGGGGACCGCGTCTGCTGGTGAGTCAGATACTGATCCAGCTGGCTTACTGAACATGGCTTTGATGACTGACTGAAGTGACAGACTTCAGCTGTCCATAATGGAGTGATTCGTGGAAAAATAAGTATGATGCAGGAATTGTCAGAACTACAGCATCTGGCTTTGATATGGGAACATATGAGGATGTACTAAAGCATATCGTCCTCTCTTTCTGTAGTCCTGGGGGTGGGATATTACTATAGACGGTGGATTTGAGTATCTGCAGAGGGAAATATTTGAATTTAACTTAATTTTGTTAAGGAGTCAATGTTTAAATAATAGAGGCAACAGAGGTAGAATATTTTTTAAGCATTAGGTATTGTTTGATTAGCTCTATTCTTATTCACATTCATGTGTGTTTCTTTTCTGGAGTTATATTTGCTGTTTTTCTGATACTAGTGAAGTACAGCTGTGGGAACTGTTGTGATAAAAACTGGAAAATGCACTTTCTAGAGTTGAGTTGGCAGTGGAGGCTGGTGGCATTCCTCAGGGTTTGCCTGTGGAATCACAAGGGTGTGGAGTATTAGAGAAATAAAGGATCTCCCTTTCTTCTCACTAAAAGATACTTTATGAAAGCTGTGGCAATTTAATACCCCTTCAGAAAAAGATCAATAACATTAAAAATGGTGGTTCCTTGTTGAGACTTATTTTCCCAGCTTGTGAGAAGTCAACTACTTGCTATAATCTGACAAATTAGTTACAGTGATAGAAGAAGTAATTTCTCTGATTTGAAACTCATGTTCATACATGAACATCCCAGATTGCTTCGGAAATCATAATTTAGAAAAAGATTAAAGGCATCCTTTCTGATATTTCTGCAGTGTCATTTGGATAGTTTCTATTTTTCAGATTTTCCTATCAAATCTACTTAAATTTTTTTTAAGCTTTATCCCATAAGAGAAAGGGTAAAAGGAATACTTAACCTCCGATAATTGGTAACTGGATTTGGATGCTAGTTGAATTTGAATATTGTGTTCTGGAAAGTTTTAATGCTTCAGTAAGATAATGAAATCGTCATGTGCAGTGACTTCTAAGTGTAAGTTTTAAGCATAAATGCAGCCAGGGTCATAGTACACTAAGAAGTTGAGTCCCTGATTGTCCATTTATTTGCCAGATCCATGGCACCAGAGGAATCACAGCCTCTCCAGTATTAGAAATCTTTTCTTTGAGTAATTGTATTTTACAGAGTAGTAGATTCAAAGTTGCACGCAATATTAGGGGTAACAGAACTTACCACTTTTAGAATATCTTACTCATTTATGGGACAGGCTGTAAACTGATGATGGCTAAGTCACAACTTCATGATTTTGATCTTACAGATCACACGGCTTTGCTGTGGAGCATAGAGACTGGGAAGTGCCTTGTCAAATATACAGGCCATGTAGGTTCAGGTAAGCATTTACCTTAATTAGAGCTATAGTCAGAGGTTATTTTCTGCTTTGATTTAGTCTTGTGTGATAAAATCAACTGCAGAATGTTTTACTATTTTGGTTGTCAGAGGACAGTGTGGTGTATTTGGAGATGAGGATAAACTCTGTGCCTTTTGCTTGGTTGGATTTAATAAAGGGAAAAAGCCATACTCCCTTAACAATGTATAATTAACATTAGTTTATATAATGTTTGTAAACTATATATAGGAAATTTGGAAACTGAAATGTGTGTGTTATTTATCTCAAAATATTAATCTCTTTTAGAGATTTACTTCTAATGTCAATTATATTGAAGCTAAATAAATTATACTGTTATTGTGCTTCTGTGCCTGTAGTTCATGCTATTAGATATATAGCTCTTTCCTGCCTTTTCAGTTATGCCTATGCAGGTATCCATATCCTGATCAAATTCTTTGTTCACTTTTCTCCCAAATGCCCTGTGTGGTTCCTTCCATCTAGAATGCCCTCATCCCTAGGACCTGTTAGAAGCCCCCTCTCCACTGACTCACCCTTCTCTGCCAACTGTCAGTGTCAGAGTCAGCATTGCTTTTACCCTGTGCAAAATTACCTACTTGGGTGAACTCTCATTCGTCGGAGCACCTCGCTTCTTCCCTTGGTGGTCCTGCTGAAGTCCAGGGCTCCTCATGAGCTGTAGATACCTATCTCTTCCCTTTCCTGGGACTCTCTCCCCTTCAGCTGTTCCTGCTGTCTGGGACATGATGCTTTCTTGCCGTACATTTTTTTTCCTTAGCATGTAATCAAGTTCATACCTTTCTCATTAAATTTCCTATTTTCTTATGAGTCTTCCTCTCTAACTTGTATCCCACAGACTGTCTAGGGTGCTGTTGTATTGCTTATAATTTTTTAACACTGTGCGTGAAGTATAAAAGATAGGTGCTCGGAAATGAATAGAACTTTGTTAAAAGAGTCTTGTCTTGTCTTGTCTTGTCCTCTTCTCTTCTCTTCTCTTCTCTTCTCTTCTCTTCTCTTCTCTTCTCTTCTCTTCTCTTCTCTTTTCTTTTCTTTTCTTTTCTTTTCTTTTCTTTTCTTTTCTTTTCTTTTCTTTTCTTTTCTTTTCTTTTCTTTTCTTTTCTTTTCTTTTCTTTTCTTTTCTTTTCTTATTTCTTCACCTCAGATTTACTCTTTAAAATTATTTAAAAAGGGGCCAGTGTGGGTTAAACCCTGTCTGCAACCTCAGCGTCCCATGGTCTTGGCTGTTCCGTTTCTATTCTAACTTCTTGCTAAGGTGTATGGGAAAGCAGCAGGAGATGGCTGAAGTTCTTGGGCCCCCGCCACCCACATGGGCTACCTGGATGGAGCTTCTGACTCCCAGCTCCATCCTGGCCCAGACCCGGCTGTTGGTGGCCATTTGAAGAATGAACCAGCCTGGGAGAGCTCTCTGTTTCTGTTGCTCTTCCTTTCAAATAAATAAATAAATAAATCTTTAAAAAATAAGAAAAAATATTATATATGTATGTAAATACTTGACCTAAAATTTTAGCAGTGTTGTATGTTGCACAGAAGAAAAAAAATCATTGGTACTTTCCTGCCTCTTCCCTCTTCACTCCCTGTTTACAATCCAGAGACAACAACTATTTTAAGCAGGATTCTGCTTTTTCCTTCCATTTTTCTACATAACAACCAGTTTTATTACTTAATTTCTGAGTTTTATATTAAGTGACTCTTTTCCCCATGTATTGAACCTTAAGTTCATCCTTAGTTATGTTTTCCCTGGAGCCAGAAGTTGCTGTATTTTTTTCTCTGGCTTGTTATTCTATATTTGTTCCTAATTCATCCTTAAACTCTGCCAGATTTCTTTCTTTCTTTTTTTTTTTTTTAACACACAGAGTGGACAGTGAGAGAGGGAGACAGAGAGAAAGGTCTTCCTTTGCTGTTGGTTCAACCTCCAATGGCCGCGGCTGGCACACCGCGCTGATCCGATGGCAGGAGCCAGGTGCTTCTCCTGGTCTTCCATGGGGTGCAGGGCCCAAGCACTTGGGCCATCCTCTACTGCACTCCCAGGCCATAGCAGAGAGCTGGCCTGGAATAGGGGCAACCGGGACAGGATCCTGCGCCCCGACCGGGACTAGAACCTGGTGTGCTGGTGCCACTAGGCAGAGGATTAGCCTATTGAGCCACGGCGCCAGCCACCAGGTTTCTAAAGTGTGATCCAACTCAATGGTAATCTTTGTTCCGCCTGCTGTTCTTATTCTGTCCCTGGAGTCTCCATTGTCTGTACTGGTTTGATATTGAGTACTTCATGCAGTTGCCCTTGGAATTCCCCTTCAGCATCAACCTGTGATTTCTCTCAGCTTCTTCTCCATTAAGGCCTCTGTGTTTTGATCCCATATCATCTTTCTTCATGGAAGCCTGTCAACAGCTTCCTTAACAAAAGGTTATCTTGGTGGCAAAATTTTTGAGGGATTTCAAATGTTTGAAAAATAAATTTAATCTTTACATTTGATTTAAACCGTGGCTGAGTATATTATGCTACATAGGAAATACTTTTCTTTCATAAAATTTGAAGATATTGTTATTTTGTCCTGTTTTTTGTAGCATCTCAGATTGATATTAAGTTTAATGCCATTTTGAATCCTGATCCTTTGTAGGTGAGCTAATTTTCTCTTTAGAAGTTTCTAGGAATTTCTATTTTTTTGTTGTTTTTGTTTTTGCTTGTCGACTTAAAAAAATTGTGCTGGACATTCAGTAGGATTTTTCAGCCTAGAAATGTTAGATATTGAGAAATATTCTTGTGTTTCTTGTTAATGGGCTATGAAACCTTTTAGATTGTTCATTTAATGTTATTTTTTCTCTTCCAAATTCTACTTTATTTTTTCTTGTTTTTAGATCTTTGTGCACTTTATCCTTTGCCTTTTATTTTAAAAACAATTATGCCATGATTTTACTGTTTTAACATAAGTTCTTTCTTGTTCTCTGAAAGTTCCTTTTTAACATAATCTGTAAAATCTTCTCTTACCCCTCCATCAGGAAAGTCTTTTTGGGATGATGAGGTGAAAGTGTGGGGCAGACAGGGTGGGTGCTTCCTGGGTCTCCAGCTACTGCTTAAACCAAGTTTACATCAGTTTTCTGTTCAGCCTGTTCCTTACCCCTGCCTTCAGGGGCACCTGGACCCTGTTTTTTAAATTTTTTTCTGAACTCTTTATAATAATATGACGTACATACTGAAAAGTGAAAAAATTATAAGCATACAGTGGATTTTTTAAAAAGATCTATTTATTTATTTGAAAATCAAAGTTATACAGAGAGAGAAGAGGCAGAGAGAGAGAGGTCTTCCATTCGATGTTCACTTTCCAATTGGCTGCAATAGCCGGAGCTGCTCCGATCCGAAGCCAGGAGCCAGGAGCTTCTTCTAGATCTCCCACACGGGTGCAGGGGCCCAAGGACTTGGGACATCTTCTACTGCTTTCCCAGGCCATAGCAGAGAGCTGGATAGGAAGTGGAGCAGCTGGGTCTCGAACCGGCGCCCATATGGGTTGCCGGAGCTTCAGGCCAGAGCGTTAACCCATTGTGCCACAGCGCCAGCCTCCATATGGTGAATTTTTACAAAGTGATAATGGAGACCTCTAAGGTTAAAATGTTGATTATGAGATTTCATCTGGTGTTTTTTTTTTTTCATTGTTGTGTGGTCTATTAATTGTTGGCAGTTTATTTGGGTATTTCCAGTTTTGAGATACTACAGATAATTGTGTTTTTAGTTTTTGTTTGAGTCTCTTGAAATAGCGTGTACACATGAACACATACAGCCTTGTATGTGATCATTTCTGTTTGGTGTGCACCTTGAAGTGGTTGTCTGGACCTTACAACCTCTGCAGATACTGCAAAGCGGTTTTCACAGAGCTGCCTTGTACTTCTCATGCCTCGTTGTACCCCCACCCTGTGAGCGCTCGAGTTGCTCCACATCTTCTGACGGTTGATACTGTTAGCCAAGGGTGCTGTCCTTTAAGAGTTTGCTCCACAGGCCCGGAACTTTGTCTCATACTGCTCTCAGCTTTTTAGCTCTTGGAGCTTGCTCTCTGGTTTCTGGCCCCTTGCCCTACATGTCCAGGGTAGATATTGACAATGCCTGGCCCACTTCTTCATGGTTACCTTTTGCAGTCACTTTTAATATGGAATGCAGATGCCTTAACTGCTAGGCCATACACCTGGCCCTATATGCAGTTTTTATGATTGAACCCAGTAGGGAAGTTGGGTGAATCTTGATTCAAGCTGTTTCATCCTAGCAGGAAGAAGTTTCTTCCTGTTGCTGAGTCTTACTTTGTTTCGTGTCAGATTTCCTGTCTTTGTTTCTGTTGATGACATTTTTCCCTTGTTCCCTCTTTTTTTTTTTTTTTTAAGATTTTATTTATTTATTTGAGAGGTGGAGTTACAGACAATGAGAGGAAGACAGAAAGGTCTTCCTTCCGTTGGTTCACTCCCCGATTGGCCACAATGACTGGAGCTGCGCCGATCCGAAGCCAGGAGCCAGGAGCTTCTTCCAGGTCTCCCATGTGGGTGCAGGGATTCAAGGACTTGGGCCGTCTTCTACTGCTTTCCCAGGCATAGCAGAGAGCTGGATCAGAAGAGGAGCAGCCGGGTCTCGCCCATATGGGATGCCGGCACTGCAGGCGGAGGATTAACCTACTGTGTCTACTGTGCCACGGCGCCGGCCCCTTCCGCGTTCTCTTAAATACTTACCATTACCCATCTAGTTTTCTGACTTCAAGTATTTGGTGGATGTCACTTTGCTCATTGTACATTTAGTTCTTTCTTTATAGGTTTATGTGTATTTCATTTACCTCTACTGCATTTACAGAAGTTTCAGGAGAGAATAGAGGAGCTTCTGTTTCCAGCACCGTTTTTGTGGTGTTTATATCCCTGCTTTTTCTACCCAGAACTTCATTTGCTTTTTTACAGTGAGAGATATTTTAATTGCCAACTAAATTTATGGAAACCAAGGGACTAGTTAAACAGATTGAAATTTCTAATCAGTAAACTCACCAAAATGATTGTCTTGATGGTTTATCCCTTTCTCTCCCCCTTTCCTCTTGGATCCTCTGAATAAAATAACCAACTGTATCCTGCTGTCCTTGAACAGAGTAAAATTTGTGAGATTCGTACTTTTGCTCTTTCTGGTCATCTTAAAGAGTTGTTGTCCTATTTATCCTTTTTCTTATATTTTAGCTTAAGTTTTTACTGAAGTTATACATGCTTATGTTTTGAAGAGGTTTGATGCTTGATACCAAAAATAGCAGTTGTGTATCCTCTTCCTTTTCAACTCTAAGTTGTAGCCACTGTGAATTGTTTTAGCTGCATTTTGGGCACTATTGCTACATCTTTAAATGATGTCCTCATGATGCTGCCATCTGATTTTTCTATTTTAATCACTCTCTGTTGACTTTCTACTATAAAAAATTATTTTGTGCTCTTCCAAACCTTGTTCTCTGTCATATTACACCCATGTGTGGTTTCTGTCCCTCTTCGCGCCAATATAATTTAATTATATTGTGATTTTGGTAAAGTCAGTGATCAGTTTACACTATATTTTTTGATGTAAGCCATGCTTGAAAATAAACTACCACTATAAGTGCCTACTGTTTATACATCACAGTACCCTTGAGAAATATAGTACTAATGGTCCCAGTTTCATTAGTGATTTGCTGAAGGTTTACATAGACAAAGTGAAGCTCGATCACTTACCAAAATTTTAACTGAAATTGAGGCATTAATACTATTTATCTGTTAGTAGTTGAGTGATAGTTTACCATTTATTATTTAAAAAGTATATATAATTTTCACCAGCTTTTCCACAGTTATCTATATTTTGATGTTACTAATAAAAGAACATCTAGCATGTTTTATTTAGTTCTCTTAATACAAAATAGCTAACAAAATTTAATTAAAAGACATAACTTACTCAATGTTGGTAAAATTTCTTCTACATTCTATATAAGGAACATACATTTTCTTTTCAGGGTATGGAAGGAGGGCTGGAATTTTCCAGAGTGAGTTGAATTGAGCTCTTGTGTCAGACTGACTGATAGTTTCAGCCTATTTGAAGACCTGTTGATTACTTGAGGAACATCCTAAGTGGGTGGAGTAGTTTAGGGTCAGGTTAGGATGTTGAAAGTCCCACTGAGCTATGTGTGTTAGTTTATGCGCTCATGCTTACTGTCTTGTTGAGCACACATTACGCTATCCCATCTAGAGTTACAGCAAGAAAAAGGGGTGGGGGTGGAGGTGCTAGAACTGTCCGCTCTGGCTCTGGCTCCTTTAGCAAGAATAGGAGCATTGTGGTGCAGTAATTAAGCTGCCACTCGCTGTGCCACAACCCTAATCGGCATGTTGGTTTGAAACCCAGCTGCTTTGCTTCTGAACTTTAATGTGCCTGGGAAGGCAGTGGAAGATGGCTGAAGTGCTTGGGCCCTTGCCACCCATGTGGGATACCCACATGGCGTTCCTGGCTCCTCGCTTAGACCTGGCTGTTGCAGTCATTTGGGAAGTGAGCCAGTTGTGGAATATCTCTCTTCATCTCTCCCACTTTCTGTAGCTTTGCCTTTCAAATAAATAGGTCTTAAAAAACAAAAAAAGGAATATGAGAACATACAAAATGACCTTTGCTGCATTCCTCTTTTGTCTGATTGATACATCTGGATAAGGAGAATGGGAGGATAATAACTTGGTCAAACCAGTTCTCATTCATTCCCTAAGGCTGGCAAAGGGTTTTTTCTCAGAGTTCCTGGGGTCTCCACTGGTCACAGGAAAGATTGGAATTCTGGAAGCAGGCAACGAGGGCAGGGTGGGGCTTATGGTCAGTTGGTAAAAAACAATGTTCAGGCCAGTGCTGCGGCTCACTAGGCTAATCCTCCACCTATGGCGCCGGTGCCCCGGGTTCTGGTCCCGGTTGGGGCTCAAGATTCTGTTCCGGTTGCTCCTCTTCCAATCCAGCTCTCTGCTGTGGCCCGGGAAGGCAGTGGAGGATGGCCCAAGTGCTTGGGCCCTGCACCCACATGGCAGACCAGGAAGAAACACCTGGCTCCTGGCTTTGGATCAGTGCAGCGCGCCGGCCGGCCGTAGCGGCCATTTGCAGGGTGAACCAACGGAAGGAAGACCTTTCTCTCTGTCTCTCTCTCTCACTGTTTAACTCTGCCTGTCAAAAAAACAAAACAAAACAAAACAGGACAAAAAACCCCACCAGTTTTCACCACATTGTAACTTGCCTTTGCCTGCTATCATAATTATGTTTTATTTTTTAAATCTTGGTTTATTTTTAGCTTTAAATGACTGTCTATAAAAAGATGATTAATATTTTTCTGTGAGTCTTATAATTTAGCAATTTGGTGGTTCATACTTCAGTTATTTTTGTATTGTGCTACTAACATGTATTTACCCATAGTTTAATTGGATGGGAGGAGCTAATGTTTAAATATTGTAATAACTCTTGGTTTTAATTTTGCAATATATGCGATAACTAATAAATATTGATAACATGCGTTGGTTATTTTAAACCTCTTTTTGCAATATTTTTATTTTGCAGTAAATTCTATAAAATTTCATCCCTCAGAGCAGTTGGCTCTCACTGGTATGTTGACTTTTTTCTTTACTGAACAAAATTATTGATAATTTTAAAACAACTATAAGTACTCCTTTATCGGTAGCATCAGAATTATCTGTGGCTTTTAGAAACATTAGGCACTCTTTTGTAGGCATTTTATGAATTAAGTGAGAAATGAACAGAGAAAATGTAGCAAGCAGTACTTTTTAAGATTCAATAGTGAAGGAACTTGAATTTATTATGAAAGTAAATTTGTGTTCTTGAAATCTTTTAATCATTTTATTATTGCTCATGATGATTCACAGTGGATTATAACACAGTTGATTACTGCTGTGTTTCCTTATCTTATATGCATCTGAAATAAATCAGAAAAATAATATTTAAGTAGAATAATTTGCTAGTCAGAATTTTCCTCCTTTTCTAGGTAATTTGCCTAAGCAATAATGGCTTGGGTTTGTCATAATTTTATATTGTGGTTTAAAAAAAAAGACCTTCATTTGTTGCTTCTGGAGGGTAGCTTTATTGTACTGAGAATTTTCCCCATAAAATTGTCATACATCTGTGTATGTCCACAGTGTTATATCTGGATAGCTCTGTGATGTTTTGGGGATACTGGTGATAATATTGAAAGGTATATGTAGGCTTTCCATAGACCAGAGGTCAGCAGACTTTCTCTGCACAGACCGGACAGTTAATGTTTTCATCTTTGTGGGCCATATGGTTTCTGTCTCACACAGTTCTGCTGTTACACAATGACAGGAATGGAGACAATGAAAAATGAATGGATTTAGCTCTGTTCTGGTAAACTTTATTTACAGAAGTGGGTGGCTGCTTGGAATTGGCTCATAGACCAGATTGTGGCGATCTCAGGATCGGTTGAGAAAGTTGATGATCCAGTGCTTCATGCAAGTGGAATTGTTTAAGCAAAGAGCTCAATCACAAGTAATTTCAATGTGTGAGAGAATTTTCGGACAGATAATTTTTATATATGAGAGGAATATGGTGGGAAGGTTAGTCTGAGAGTTATTTTAATAGGCCTACACGGTGGCAGTTAATTTCTATCTCAGTAAATATTTGAGAAGTAAAATAAGCAAGAAGTTTAAGTCTTATTAAATTGATGGTTTGTTTTATGATTGGAATGGGGGAGAGGCAAGGAGACTAGTGGCAGTTGGATGTGTCTGTATTCAAACCAAAGGGTTAGAAAGGGAGGGTGAAACCATGAAGCATTTAAAAAAGGAACTGATAGAAACTTTGAAGTAGATAACTAGTGCGGAGAATAGAGATAGAGGGTTAGACTGATTGATTGTTGGATATATGATGGTGATTTAAAGAGAAATTGGCAAGTCAGGGCAATAAATTCATATCTGCCATAAAAAGTGTACTACCATCAATATGTAGTGACTTCTTTAGGGAAGCTCTGTAAAAATGCTCTTGTGAGGGGTAAGACCTGACCACTGTGTTACACCTGAGGCCCTGCTTTCTGCCCTGTCATGCTATCCTTTGTCTTTTCATTTCTGAGTCAAGGCATTTTTTTCATAAACTTGGGCTGGTGAACAGAGAGGAACAAGAAGGCAGCACAAATAAATAGTACTAATAGGTGCCTGGCAAATTGTAAGGTTCTATCAATGTTGAATGGATGGAAATGAATTAACTCTCCTGAAACATATCAAAATATTGTAAGTTATAATATAATAGTTTCCATTTATTTAGTTTAGATAGAAAATGAAATTTACTACTTGTAAATTGTCTCTGGACTGCCACAATTTTTAGCCTGAAATGAAAGGGAAAATATTGTTACACATAACCATCTTAATTTTACACATTTACTCTATTCTTAGTAGCATCAAGCAGTTTTAGAAATAGCTATTTAAATACAGTACATTTTACTAACTAATCACTAAGTTAGAAAAGTCTTGTTGATATTGCTTAGCCAGACCATAACAAGGAATGTGTTTTTTGGATAGTATGCACATTGGGTAATTCTCCTCTGATTTCTCTCTTCAGCTTCTGGAGATCAGACTGCTCATATTTGGAGATATGTGGTACAGCTGCCAACACCTCAGCCTATTGCCGACCCTAGTGTAAGCACATTTAATTACCCTGAAAACTCAACATGGGCTAAACTCGTAGGGTTCTGGATATTTGCAAATTTTAGAATACATTTATTTCTATTAGAGACTGAATGTTTGTGTTCTGTCATAAATTCATATTTTGAAACACTAATCCCCGGTGTTTCTGTATTTGGAGATGGAGCCTTTAAGGAAGCAGTTAAGGTTAAATAAGATTATGAGCATGTGTTCCTGATCCAATGGGATTAGTGTCCTTCTAATAAGAGGTACTAGAAAGCCTGTTCCTCCCCTGTCTCCTTCCTTCTTCCTCTCAATTCCTACTTTTCTTCCCCTCTCTCCCCTAATCATGTGAGGACAAAGTGAAAGGGAGGCCATTTCCAAGCCAGGAAGAGAGCTCATGAGAAACTCAATTGGTAGGAACCTCAATCTTGGACTTCTAACCTCCTGCATTATGTGAAAATAAATTTCTGTTGTCTATAAGTAACCCAGTCTATGGTAACTTCTTATGGCAACTCAAATTGACTAAGGTGGATTTTGGAACCAGAAGTGGGTGCTGATATAAGAAATACCAAAAAATGTGGAAGTGGCTTAGGAACTAAATAATGGGTAGAGGTTGGAAGCATTTTGAAGCATATGCTAGAAAAGGCTTAGATTACCATGAAGGGATTATTGGAAGAAATGTGTTGGTAAGGGCCGGTGTTGGCATAGCAGATAAAACTGCCAGCTGCTACGCCGTCATCCCATATAGGTGCTGGTTTGGGTTCTTGCTGCTCCAGTTCCAGTCCAGCTGCCTGCCTGTGCACTTGGGAAAGCAGTGGAAGATGGCCCAAGTGCTTGGGCCCTTGCTCATGCAGGAGACCTTGGAAGAAGCTTGTGGTTTCAGCCCGGCCCAGCCTTGGTCATTGCAGCTCTTTGGGGAGTAGATGGAAGACCACCTCCCCACCCACTCATTCTGCCTTTTAAATAAATAAAATAAATATTAAAAAAAAAAAGATGTTGGTAGTGAAGGCTTAGGAAGAAAAGAGGAGATCTGGGTAGAAACCTTCTATTATTTAACATATGTATCTATATCATCATGCAGAGGATGTTGATAGAAATGTGGATGTTAAAGATTATTCTGATGTAGTGTCTGTAGGAAATGGAAACTGGAGGAAAGTCCATTCTTGTTACAGAGTGGCACAGAGCTTAGATGAACTGTGTTCTGGTGTTTTGTGAAAGAGAGGACTTGTAAGGAATGAACTTGGTTATTTAGCTGAGAAGATTTCAAAGGAAGATGTAACTTGTTTTTTCCTGTTTAAGTTCAAAAGAGAGAGAGAAATTGAAGGAATTGTTAAAAAGAATCACAACTTGGCCAGCGCCGCGACTCAATAGGCTAATCCTCCGCCTAGCGGCGCCGGCACACTGGATTCTAGTCCTGGTCGGGGCACCGGATTCTGTCTCGCTTGCTCCTCTTCCAGGCCAGCTCTCTGCTGTGGCCCAGGAGTGCAGTGGAGGATGGCCCAAGTGCTTGGGCCCTGCACCCCATGGGAGACCAGGAAAAGCACCTGGCACCTGGCTCCTGCCATCAGATGAGCACCGTGCGCCTGTCGCGGCGGCCATTGGAGGGTGAACCAACGGCAAAGGAAGACCTTTCTCTCTGTCTCTCTCTCACTGTCCACTCTGCCTGTCAAAAAAAAAAAATCACAACTTGAAGATTTGGAAAATTTTCACCTATTCATATCGCAAAAAATGATAAAGCTTATTCTGAAGAGAACTCTAAGGATATGGCTGATCAACCATTTGATAAAGGGATTAGTATAGGTATGGACCATGAATTTAACCAGATACTTTAGCAGAAGCCGAGAGTAGAGATGAGTTATACCACCAGCTCTGGGACTAGAAGAAATAGAAAATGGGTTGAAATGAAGGAAGACTGTGAGATTGCTGGAATTTTACAGCACTGGAAAATAGAGCTATTTGGCTATAAATATGTTTCATCCTTCAAGACAAGGAAAGAAGGTGATTCAGACAACAGGGTGCCACTCCCACCGCTGGGGACAGGATTGGCTCCTCTTCAGTTTCAAAGGATGAGGCTTCTTTGTTTTCTAGGGGCCAGAATATTATAGTTCAGAGCCTTGGGATGGTGCTGTCCAGCCAGGCGGTGAGGTTAATTATTCCACCCAGTGGGTCTGGAAGACAGAGCATTGGTCCAAAGAGGATTATTCCTACACTTTAAGCTCAAAGGGAATTTGCCTTACTAACTTTTGGACTTGCTTGGCACTTGTCACTCATTCCCTTCTTATTTTTGCTTCTAGAATGGGAATTATCTATACTGTTGCCTATGCCATCATGTTTTGGTAAAACAGAAATTATAGCTGCTGTAGTAAATAGCTGGAGAGGTGTTTTCGCCCTAGGATGAATTGTACCTCTGGGATCACATGTACTGGATTTAGGTGATACTTCATTGAGACTTTGGACTTTATAGACCAGTATTAGTGCTAGAATGAGTTAAAACTTTTGTGGGTACTCCAGAAAGTTCATGATAAAGTAGAATTAAAAAATTAAAATATTAGTTTGTTTTGATAGGAAAAAATTTTTGAAATCCATGTATAGGTTTTTTCTTATGTGTTTTCCATGAACTGTTTGAGTATTTCCATGTTTTGCCATACAAGGACATGATTTTGGAGGACTAAGGGTAGAATGTTACAGATTTAATATTTTTGTGACTCCCAGATTCAAATGTTGAAGTCAGAAGCCTGTGACCATGATGCCATAGGATTAGGGTGCTTGGAAGAAAGGATGTCAGAGTGTGGTTGCCCTTTCCATTTCTGGTATGTGAGGACCCAGTGAGAAGGCAGCAGTCTACCAGCCAGGAAGAATGCTTACCAGAAACTGAACTGGAGGACACCTTCATCAAGGACTTTTAGTTTGCATGTGAAAACTGAGAAAATAAATTTCTTGTTTAAGCTACTTGGCCTGTGGTATTTTGTAATGGCAGCCTAAGCTGACAAGATCTAAAAAGAAGTACCTTTATTTATATTTATATATTATTGCTTTAATTTTCCTTTTCCACATTTATTAAACAACCTGCCATTAATTCTTTTAAATTGTATCTTTATATTTCATAATGTTTTATGTTAATATTATTATTCATTTATCTTGCAGGTTTTGATTTGGCTGTTAGTGGCAGTTACAGTATCATTTTTATGTGGGTAAATTATAATTAGATAACAAAAGAGTTACATGTTGAGAAGAAGACTAAATGTACATATTTAGACTATAAATCTTTAAGTTACTGTTTGTGCTATTAGATACATTTGTATCAGGTTAGCCTGAGAGCCTATACTTAGCTTTCTAGTTTCTGCTAAGCAGGTAGACATGATGACATGCAGAGAAAGCAAATGACCTTAGTCAAGTGCATATCTAATGAAGTTTTGGTTTGTGTTGGGCTATGATTGTGATGAGGGTGATAGGAATTTTCTAGCTTTGATATTGCTATACAATACAAATTGTATTACTCTGATGTTTCTGCCTGAGTATTGCTTTACTTTTCTTGCTTTATTAACATTCTGAACATTGTTCTACTTGGAGATGAGTTAAGCAGTTGGTAAGAGTGAGTTTTCTTTAGACCTTGATGGTTCATTTTTAGTTGAGCCTACAGTAGTCCCTCTTTATCTGTAATTTCTATGATTTTAATGAACTGTATTATCTGAAAATATTAAATGGGAAATTCCAGAAATAAACAATTTGTAATTTTATTGTTATAATTGTCCTATTTTTTTTTTGACAGGCAGAGTGGACAGTGAGAGAGACAGACAGAGAGAAAGGTCTTCCTTTGCCGTTGGTTCACTCTCAAATGGCTGCAGCGGACAGCGCGCTGCGGCCGGCGCACTGCGCTGATCCGATGGCAGGAGCCAGGTGTTAGGTGCTTGTCCTGGTCTCCCATGGGGTGCAGGGCCCAAGCACTTGGGCCATCCTCCACTGCACTCCCGGGCCACAGCAGAGGGCTGGCCTGGAAGAGGGGCAACCGGGACAGAATCCGGCGCCCCAACCGGGACTAGAACCCGGTGAGCCGGCGCCGCAAGGCGGAGGATTAGCCTGTTGAGCCATGGCGCTGGCCATAATTGTCCTATTTTATTGTTATTATCACTTCCTGTGCCTAATTTACAAATTCAGCTTTATTATAGGTGTATTTGTATAGGAAAAAAACAAGTGGGGCTCAGATTCCTGTAGAATGTCTTGACACAGATCCCTCACAGAGGAAGGGGTGTTTATTGTAATATGTGTGTTATTTTAATACATTTTTTTCTTCCTTGTACAATTACCAGACTTCATTATGTAGCATACTTAACATGCACATTCATTTAAAGACAAGCCCATTGAGCAGTAAAAAGGGCTAAGAACAGAGAGATGAAGGTGAGGATTAACGTTCAAAAAATTTTAAAAATGGACTTTTTTCCTAAACAAAACAACAGTTTTGTGAAAGGGAAAAATATTTGAACTGTAGTTAAAAACACTTAATAGTTTACTTATGTATTTTTTTAAAGATTTATTTTATTTATTTGAAAGAGTTACAGAGAGAGGTAGAGACAGATAGGTCGTCCATCTGCTGGTTCACTCCCGAGACGGCCACCATGGCCATAGCTGCGCTGATCGGAAGCCAGGAGCCAAGAGCTTCTTCTGGATCTCCCACATGGGTGCAGGGGCCCAAGGACTCGGGCCATCTTCTACTGCTTTCCCAGGTTATAGTAGAGAGCTAGATCGCAAGTGGAGCAGCCAGGACTCAAACCGGCACCCGTATGGGATACTGGCACTTCAGGCCAGGGCTTTAGTCCGCTGCACCAGAGCTCTGGCCCCTACTTATGTATTAAATTAACTTTATTCTTAATTACTTTTCTAGCATTGGACATGGGAGTTTTTCATTACTACGTTTAGGATTTGGGGCCCATGGTGAGGGTGAAGGGAGCGCATCCTGAATTAAGCAGGAGCACACGATATTTGCTGTAGCTGTAACTGCTTCAGGAGCACTGCAGGGACAGACTGATCTTCCCTTGTAAAGAGTAGATACTACTCTTCAGTTAGGGATGAGAGCAAGGGATACTTCCTAGGTTGAAAGAGATGTGTTTTCTTAAGTTTTTCTTGCCTGTCTTCACTCAGATTTGCCTAGCAGTTCCAATTCTAGGTTTTAAAATAAACTCGAATCTCTTAAAATCTGTTTATCTTGAATTAGCACAGCTTTCCAACAGATGTTTTCGTTTTTTTTTTTTTTTTTTTTTTTTGCATCTGAGCTTTACTTGACATCCAGGGTAGGTAGAGAAGTACTGGGTGGTATGATGCAAACAGATGCAGATTACCAACGAAATAACTGTCGCACATTATATGACATTGAGTCATTCTTTTAATTAGTAGCATTAATTTTTCCATTTGAAAGTGAAAATCAAATGGAGTTAAGTGGCTTCTAGTGGCTCTTGCTACATTAGGACACGGAGCAGTTCATTGATTGGTGGGCTGCTAGTACTCAGTTTAAATTGGCAATTCTTGGACAATTTATTAAAATATTACTGTCAGTAGATGATTAAAATTAAGTAGATTACCATTTAAAATGGTAAAAATACATGTAAATACCTCACTCCCTTTTAAGCTCCTGCATTTGCAAAATTAAGGCTAAAGAGTGTATAATTATTATTATTATTATTTTTTTTTTTTGACAGGCAGAGTGGACAGTGAGAGAGAGAGACAGAGAGAAAGGTCTTCCTTTTGCCGTTGGTTCACCCTCCAATGGCCGCTGCGGACGGCGCACCGCGCTCCTCCGATGGCAGGAGCCAGGAGCCAGGTGCTTTCCCTGGTCTCCCCATGGGGTGCAGGGCCCAAGCACCTGAGCCATCCTCCACTGCACTCCCGGGCCACAGCAGAGGGCTGGCCTGGAAGAGGGGCAACCGGGACAGAATCCGGTGCCCTGACCGGGACTAGAACCCGGTGTGCCGGCGCCGCAAGGCGGAGGATTAGCCTGTTGAGCCACGGTGCCGGCCAATTATTTTTAAAAGTAGGACTTATTATACACTGTAAAGTTCTTTTAATGCCTTATATAGTTTAGAAAAATTACCTCTACAAAGTACTGACCTTGTTTAACCCTTTGAAACATGGATCCTGACATCAGGAACTCCAGGGCTCCCTTCCAAACTCCCATCACATTGTGCCCCACTGCACACACACATTTTCTCTCCACTGGGTTGTTTGCAATACATCACACTAAACATGCCCCAAACCGATCACACAGTCTTAGTCCCAATCCCCCTCAGACGTTCCCTATGTGAGGGAGAAGCTCCATTGTATGCCTAGTTGTTTTATTTCCCTCCATCAAAAATATTTAGTGAATAGCCCGATGGGTTCACTGATCTAGGTCAGGTGTACAGTAATTAACAAACTGTCAGAAAGTTTTTGGGATTCTCTTTGACCCATCCTTTTTATCCTGCCCCTTCTCCATCTCCTCTTTCATCAATGAAATCTTTTGATTACAGTTCTTAAATAATTACTCACCTACTTATCTCTGTCCCTATAATATCTTTTCTTTCTTTCTTTCTTTCTTTCTTTCTTTCTTTCTTTCTTTCTTTCTTTCTTTTTTTTTTTTTTTTAAGATTTATTTATTTATTTGAAAGGTGAGTTACAGAGAGGCAGAGATATCTACTGATTCACTCCCCAAATGGCTGCAATGGCTGGAGCTGGGCTGCTACAAAACCAAGAGCCAGGAGCTTTTTCCGGGTCTCCCACATAGGTGCAGGGGCCCAAGGACTTGGGCCGTCTTCTGCTGCTTTCCCAGGAGCAATAACAGGGAGCTGGATCAAAAGTGGAGCCGCTGGGACTTGAACCAGCGACCATATTGGGTGCCGGCATTGCTGTGCCAATCTGAAGCCAAGAGCCAGGAGCTTCTTCTGGATCTCCCGTGTAGGTGCAGGGGCCCAAGGACTTGGGCCATCCTCTACTGCTTTCCCAGGCATTGCAGATGGCTGCTTTGGCCACTATGCCACAGCGCTAGCCCCTATGATACCACAGGCTGCCCTTGGGGTCACATCAGCTAGAAGAAGGCAAGACAGAACATAGTGTCAGAGTTCAGAACCCTTACCCTTATCTGCTGGAGCCCTTGCCACCCACTCATGTACCTGTCCATAAAGACTCCTGACCATAGAACTGTCTGGAAAAGAACAGCACAGATACAAGTGAATAGGATTCCTCAGGCACAGCTGTGGGATCTGAGAAGCCTCTTGGCCCAGGAGCCATTTCTGAGCACCAACCATGTGCCAGGGATAATCGCCAGACACAAGGCCCAGAGCTGTATTTTCCCATTAAGAATTTCTACTGAATGTAGAGTTCCTGTCTGTCTAGATGCAGTTGGGGGTGCTTTTTACCTTGAGCATCATGTGTTGGGGACAAAGTTCTCATTTCATGCAGAAGGGAAGGGTTTTGTCACTCCCTTACTGTTCCACAGATTTGTAAGCCATCATCTTCTAGCCAGACCCCTGTAGTCATAGAACTAGTCTGGCTGCCCATGTTGTCCCTTTTCTTTCTTTTTTTTTTTTTTTTTTTTGACAGGCAGAGTTAGACAGTAAGAGAGAGAGAGAGAGAGAAAGGTCTTCCTTTGCCATTGGTTCACCCTCCAATGGCTGCCATCCGATGGCAGGAGCCAGGTGCTAGGTGCTTTTCCTGGTCTCCCATGGGGTGCAGGGCCCAAGCACTTGGGCCATCCTCCACTGCACTCCCGGGCCACAGCAGAGGGCTGGCCTGGAAGAGGGGCAACCGGGACAGAATCCGGTGCCCTGACCGGGACTAGAACCCGGTGTGCCGGCGCCGCAGGCGGAGGATTAGCCTGTTGAGCCACGGCGCCGGCCCATGTTGTCCCTTTTCTGTGCTCCATCAGGAGTCCTCTTTCTAGCATTTGTACTCGTGATTTCAGTGATTCCGTTTTCCTTCCAAATAAACAAACTCTCTTCCTTCTTTTCCCATGCTGTCTCCCTCTCAAACCTACCCTTGGATCCAGTTCTCTTTATGTAATAGCTCAGGTATTGGTCCCTTAGGGTTAAAGCACCCTCATCTGCTAAAGCATCCTGCATTTCTGCATACCGGTTAGCATAATCTGAACTGGGCAATTCATTGTATAATCGTGTATGTTGGACTTTCTCACTAGGTTATAAATCCATCTCTCCCTGGAGAAATGTCAACTCTGATAAAATACACTTTGTCAGTGTACCTTTCCTGTGCTTAAGCTGTGAACACCTGCTGACTTTTTTTTTTTTTTTTTTAAAGATTTATGTGTTTGGGGCTGGCGCCGTGGCTCACTAGGCTAATCCTCCACCTGCAGCACCAACACCCGGGTTCCAGTTCTGGTTGGGGTACCGGGTTCTAGTCCCAGTTGCTCCTCTTCCAGTCCACCTCTCTGCTGTGGCCTGGGGAAGGCAGTGGAGGATGGCCCAAGTGCTTGGGTCCCTGCACCTGCATGGGAAGCACCTGGCTCCTGGCTTCGGATCGGCACAGCGCCGGCCGTAGCAGCCATTAGGGGGGTGAACCAATGGAAGGAAGACCTTTCTCTCTGTCTCTCTCTCTCACTGTCTAACTCTGCCTTGCCAAAAAAAAAAAAAAAAAAAAAAAAGATTTATTTATTTGAAAGGCAGAGTTACAAAGAGGCAGAGGCAGAGAGAGAGAGAAAGGTCTTCCCATTTGATGGTTCAAATGTCTGCAATGGCTGGGGCTGAGCTGATCTGAAGCCAGAAACTTCTTCTGGGTCTCCCGTGCGGGTACAAGGGCCCAAGCACTTGTCCTACTTCTGCTGCTTTCTCAAGCCATAGCAGAGAGCTGGATTGGAAGTGG
The DNA here is from genome assembly GCA_949820135.1 of Sylvilagus floridanus. NCBI lineage: Eukaryota > Metazoa > Chordata > Mammalia > Lagomorpha > Leporidae > Sylvilagus > Sylvilagus floridanus. The sequence goes on along the minus strand of OX463240.1, from coordinate 15,027,590 downwards.
AGGAGCTGGAACTTGAACTGGTGCCCATATGGGATGCCAGCACTGCAGGTGGCGGCTTTATCCTCTACACCACAGCGCCAGGCCCTGACCTTTTTTTATTTTTATTTTTTAAAGATTTATTCATTTATTTGAAAGAGTTACAGAGAAAAGGAAAGGCAGAGAGAGAGAGAGAGAGAGAGAGAGAGAGAGAGAGAGAGAGAGAGGTATTTGATCCGCCAGTTAACTCTCCAGTTGGCTGCAATGGCCAGAGCTGTGCTGATCTGAAACCAGGAGCTTCCTCTGTGTCTCCCACGTGGGTGCAGGGGCCTAAGGATCTGGGCCATCTTTTACTACTTTCCCAGGCCATAGCAGAGAGCTGGATTGGAAGTGGAGCAGCTGGGACTTGAACAAGCACCCATATGGGATTCTAGCACTGCAGGCAGCGACTACCACTGTGCTACAGTGCCGGCCCCTGAATGGTCTCCTCTGATGGCCAGCAGGCCTTGTACTGCAGCGCTGTCGTTGTACTTCCTGTTCCTTCCTTCACTCACTCTTCCTCTTTCTTCCCCGCCAGCTGCAGTATTTGCTTCTTGATTCTCTGAGATGGAAGCAGTTGAAGAGGACTTCCGTGCCCTTCTTCCCCTAGAGGCATGCGTTCATGGCACCGGCTGTCCTCTTGCAGTAATGGGGTGTAATCTTTCCCTGTCTTTAAGGTCCTGTCTGCTGTCCTCCTTGTAGATGTTGCCATTACAGTGATTCCTTCTGTCTTGCATCATCAAGTTTGTCCCCTTTTTGGATCCTTCCCAACAGCACACATCTGACCCACAGCTTATCAAGATTCATCATGGTTTGCTCATGATGACAGTCTCACAGGTGTCACTTGTGCCCTTTTCTCTGCCAAGGTACACTTCTCTCCAGCCAGCTTTGTGCCCCTGACACTCTACTGGGCCTTAATCATTTATCCCCTCCATGTTGCCCACACAATTTCAAGCAACTTTTTAGGTGCCTTAATTGCATTTATTACTGTTTCTCTCCCTCCAACATATACCTTACTTCTACCATTTTCTTCCTTCACTTTGAGTAGTATTGTCTGGGTCTCTTTTCTCCAGACTTCTGGGTCTCTGACACACTACCCGCTTACCTGTGGGAGATCTTCCTGCCCTTCCACCTTCTTGTCTGGGCATTTACCTCTCCTGATACTTACCCTTTCACCTGTGTGTGAGTCGCCTCTCCTGACCCTCCACCTGCCTACCTGCCTTCTTCCTACAGTTGTCTATAACTGATCTCACGCAGTACTCCAGGGTTTAAGGACCTTCTGTGGTTTCTGACTCCCAGTTTCCAAACCATCTTTGACTCCATTTTTAATCCAAACTCTTGTAGCCATCTTCTTTCTTACTCAGTCTCTGGATATCCCATAGACATCATGAAGTAATATGTCCGAAGTTAGGTTCTGGATGTCTCCTCTACATGCTTCTTCCACTGTGCTGCTTGTCTCAGAAAATGTCAGCATTATTCACCCACTGGTTTGGGCCTTTTAACTTTAAACTGTGAATTTCTGTATTTTTCTCATATTCTGTTGGTTTGTCTGCAAGTCCTGACTGTTACACAGAGGATGTTTTAATTTTGCCTTTCTTTGCAATTCTATAGCTACCACTGTAGTCCAGCTTATGGTCTCTTACTTGTATATACTTCCATAATCTCCTACTGATTTCCCCCTATTGTTTTCTATGGTTGCCGTAATAAAATACCATAGGCTAGTCAGCTTAAATAATAAATTTATGTTATTATTTCATGAAGGTTAGAAGCCCAGGACCCCACAGTTGTCATCAGGGTTGGTTTTTCTGAGGTCTCTCTCCTTGGTTTGCAGATTGTTGTCTTCCTGCTGTGTCCTCACATGGCCTTTCCTTTGTATATGTCTGTATTGTTAATCTCTTCCTATATAAGGGCACCAGTCATTTTAACTTAATCACCTCCATAAAGGCCTTTCATCTTTTTTCCCTCTTTGCTAGCACAAACCAGATTATATCATATTGTTGGAAAAGCTGTATGATGATTTTTCAGCAGAGTAAAGTTCAAAGTTCTTTCCTTATTCTACCAGTTTTTAATTTTTTTAAAGGATTATTTATTTTAAAGGTGGAGTTAAAGAGAGGGAGAGGCAGAGAGAGAAGTATTCCATCTGCTGGTTCACTCCTCAAATGGCTGCAATGGCCAGGGCTGGACCAGACTGAAGCCAGGAGCCAGGAGCTTCATCAAGGTCTGCTGAATGAGGATGCAAGGGCTATGCACTTGGGTCACCATCTGCTGCTTTCCCAGGCACATTAGCAGGGAGCTGGATTGGAACTGGAACAACCAGTACTCGAACTGGCACCCATATGGGATGCTGGTGCTGGAGGCAGAGGCTTAACCATTATGCCACAGCGCTGGCCCCTCTACCAGGTTTTTTTTTTCTTTTTTTTTTCCTAAAGATTTATTTATTTATTTGAAAGTCAAAGTTACACAGAGAGAGGAGAGGTAGAGAGAGAGGTCTTGCATCCGCTGGTTCACTCCCCAATTGGCCGCAACAGCCAGAGCTGCGCTGATCTGAAGCCAGGAGCCAGGAGCTTCCTCCAGGTTTTCCACGGAGTACAGGGGCCCAAGGACTTGGGCCATCTTCTACTGCTTTCCCAGGCCATAGCAGAGAGCTGGATGGAAAGTGGAGCAGCTGGGACTTGAATAGGCTCCCCTATGGGATGCCAGTGCCTCAGGCCAGGGCATTAACCCTCTGTGCCACAGCACTGGCACCAGCCCCCCTGCCAGGTTTTGTATTTGCTGTTTCCTAGGTCATGTCTCCCCCTGCACTATGCCCAGTGTACAACTGGCAGACTCTGTCTAGTACACAAGGACCTGCTTGGGATGCTGTTCCCCTTGGTGTTCCATGCCTTACTCTCAGGTTTTCCTCACATTCTGATATAAATATTACCTTATCAGAATATTTTCTAGAAATTTTATATAAAATAGCAATTCCTTAACTATGTCTTATTTTTTCTTCATAGTGTTTATTTTACTACCTGATTCTCTGTATACGTACATCTGACATATTCCATATTAGTGCATACATGTGACATTCCCATGCACGTCTGTGTACATGTGACATACATTATACTAGTGTGTGCATATGTGTTACTTACAATACTTGTGTATGTATACCTATGACATATATTCCCATGTTTGTGTGTGGGGGAGCAGTCTGTCTGTCTTGCTAGAATCATAGTCCTCTGAGGACAGGGACTGTTACAGTCTTGTTTACTCCAGCATTCTTGCCACCTAGAATGAATGTAGTGTTACCTATGACAGGCATCACCTATCACCTTCTCTGCTGTCTGGAACCTGGTACATTGTAAGCATCTGATCGTTATTTGTTGAGTGAATAAACAAGTTTTCTTAAAGAATTGAAGCCTAGGATGTTAGTTTTACATTATCCTTGGCTTTTGACAAAAGACTTCATTGATACTGTAAGAAATTATAGCAGTAGAATTCTAGGTGTATTTTAAACAGGCTCATAAGAATTGAAATGCCTTTTTTTTAAATTAAAGATTTATTTATTTATTTGAAAGTCAAAGTTACACAGAGAGGAGAGGCAGAGAGAGATAGAGAGGTCTTCATCCGCTGGTTCACTCCCCAACTGGCTGCAGTGGCTGGAGCTAAGCCGATTCGAAGCCAGTAGCCAGGAGCTTCCTCCGGGTCTCCCACAAGGGTGCAGGGGCCCAAGGACTTGGGCCGCCATCTACTTCTTTCCCAGGCCATAGCAGAGAGCTGGATTGGAAATGGAGAAGCTGGGACATGAACTGGTACCCATATGGAATGCTGGCACTAGTAGGCGGTGGTTTTACCTGCTATACCTCAGCAGTGGCCCCGAAATGCATTTTTATTGTGGTAAATTATTGAATTCTAATTGTAATTTTTGTTTTTTTGTTACATTTCTAGTAATAAGTAGAGAAAAGTTAAAATGGTTTTTCAGCACTTTGTCATTTTCTTGGTTAGTGGTCATGAATTGTAGCTTCATTTGATATCACAGTAGCCTTAATTTATTTTCTTAGATTTGGCCTGTGGTTTTAACCAAGTTTTAAAATTGATAAACATTCATTGAGCACCAGTTAGTGCCAGACTGCTCTGATATTGCTCAGTATGATGAACGAGTTGCCTTACAAAGTCAAATGAGAACCATCTGATTGTTTAGCTGTGTCAGAAAAATCTCAGGATTCCCAGGACATTTTTTTTTTCTTCTGATTTTTAACGTTAGCAACAAATATCTGGAGAAGATGAAATCGAGTGCTCTGATAAAGATGAACCTGATATTGATGGAGACGTGTCCAGTGACTGCCCTACCATTCGAGTTCCACTGACATCTCTCAAGAGCCACCAGGGCGTGGTCATAGCTGCTGACTGGCTGGTTGGAGGCAAGCAGGCAGTGACAGCTTCCTGGGACAGAACAGCAAACCTGTATGATGTTGAGACATCTGAACTTGTTCATTCTCTGACAGGTACCATACTTTAAATGTTTGAACTTTCTGTTTGCTTATGTCTGATCTTGCAAATTATTTCTTGGCTAGAACTAACTGTACTCTGTTGTTGGCTCCTTGATTGTAATTTTCTGATGTCCTTTCTAATAGAACTATTGGTAGCTAAATGGATTTTATCTATTGGGGACTTAACCGTAGCATGTATTATCTAGATATTTGAAATATGGGTGATATCCTTTTGTTCTATAACAAATTTCTGCAAACTTAATGGCTCTATAAAACAATAGGAATTTATTACTTCCTGGTTTCCTGGGTCAGGATTTCTGTGTCCATCATAGATGTTCCTCTTCTCAGGGCCTTGAAGGCTGAAGTGAAGTGGTTGACCAGGCGATACCCCACTGAGGCTTTTACTCCTCTTCTAAGCTCACTGGTAGTTGGAAGAATACATTTCCTGGTGGTTGGTGTGATTAAAGCCTCTGTTTTCTTGCTAACTTTACTTGGGGCTGTTCTAAGCACCATAGGCTACCCCCAAATCCCTGGTGGTCCCTCCAAAAGAAGGCCTTTTACCAACTACAGACAGTTTTCTTTCTTTTGGGCTAGTGAAAGCTGTCTCTACGGCCTTGATTAATTCTCTTTTGAGAAGGCCTGGGCTGTTTGGAAGGGTCCACTTGGTTAGGTCAAGCCACTGGGACAAACTCTTGATTAACTCAGTTAACTGATTAAGGACCATATCACATCTGCAGAATCCTTTTTGCCCTATAATAAGCCATGATCACTAGTGAAGTATTTCATCATGTTAACAGGTTCTACCCCAATGCACAAGAAGAGTGTTATATAGGGTGCGTATCTAATGATGAAGTCTTAGAGACATCCTAGAATTCTACCATAGTTTTTGCAAGTGTGTCAGGACGTACATTTCCTGAATGTTACAGATTGCATTTTACTGAGGGCCCAAAGAATTATATCATTAGAAGATATTTTGGAATTAAATTTTACATTGTTCACATATTCAGCCTGTGGATCACGCATTCAGCCTGTGGATTTACCCGATCTTCTTGCTGTTAGGATTAGAAAACAGATTATACATATACCTGCTTCCTTGTTTGTTTTAAAAGGATGTTTGATAGGCCTTCCAGCTTCTGAAGGAAAATATGTGACCCATTTGTTATTAAGTGAATTCTTTAGGTTTACCTTTCCACTGAATGCTAAAAGTAGAACCCATAAGAACTTAAACTTTTTTTTGTGTTTTTTAAAGTTTCATTCTAATTGTGTATCTGTATGTGGATGATCTTGCATTTTTGTTGTACTTGGTTGTAGGGCATGACCAGGAGTTAACGCACTGTTGCACACACCCCACCCAGCGGCTCGTGGTGACCTCCTCCCGTGACACAACTTTCCGTCTCTGGGATTTCAGGGACCCTTCCATCCACTCCGTGAATGTTTTCCAGGGACACACGGAGTGAGTTGCGGTAGTTCAGAGATCCATTCTTAACTGTTCATGGGTTGACAGTAAAATGTAAATCTAATCTTAATTTTCAGTATTTGCAACTTTATTCTCTTTCAAAATGTTTTTTTTTCCTGAGCATTTAGCTGCATTTTTGAGATTTCTAAGAATTTAGGAGATTAAGAAAAGATACTTAAATGCTATGAGGAAAGTGGATGGGTTTGGACTTGGGACAGTAGGGGAAGAGAGAGGAATCAAAACACTCGAGGGTTTGTGGCACAAGTAACTAGTATGGTCATATCATCCATGGAGAAGGTCCAGTTGGAGCAGTTTGTAGCTGCTCAGATCATCTTACTAAATGTTTTTAGTCTTGTTTTTTGATACTAAGTGTATTTGCAGCATATGTTCTAAAAGATGCACACGTGTGTGCACACACATACACACACAGACCCTCAATCTCATGTATGTCCTTCTCTGCCTGGATTTCTCTTAGGCCCCCTCATACATAAAGATGTCTTAACAGAATTGTGTTTTTTTTCCAGAAGCTTGTTCTTTGCCCAGTCTGACCCTTCTCAGTCTCAGTGAATGACAGTGTAACATCTGTCCAGACACAGACCTTTGGCTATTTCTTGATTTTTCTTATTTAAAACTCTCTTTCATGAGTCCCCCATCCAGTCTGTCAGCAAGACTGATGTTCAGTCATACCTCCCAAATGGATCCTGTGTTCTGCTCCCCAGTGCACTGCTTCCCCTCCAGACTCTGTGTCTCATCTGGATGACAGTGCTTGTCTTGCTTCTTACCCTGATATCCAGAGAAGTGCCTGCCCATCATAATACTCAGTGTTAGACACTAAAGTTTAGATTTCATGTTCAAAATGTTAATGAAGTGTTTGAGAGGAAAATGCTTGAAATTGATTAAATAATATCTGAGTCTGAGAGCCTGCAGGAACTTTAGCGATTACAAACATATATTGAGATTCTAATATATTACCCAGACTTGACATATGTTGAGGAAAGTTTTTATTTTACTAGCTTGGGTTATGATAACCAAAGTAAAGGAAAATGTCTCTTAATCAGTGGCTGAACACAATACAGTGTTGCATCGCCGCTCCCTCACAGTACGGTGTGGGCCTAGTTGGGCCCTTGAGAGCCCTATTGTGTGTGGTTCCATCCTTGTCAGGGCTTAGTCTTGTCTGCCCTTCTTGTCAGTGGGGAAGAGGTCATAGCAGGGGTGAGGCTGCTCCTCAGCCACATTAGTCTGGATGTGATACTCCCTCGTATCTGCCATGTGCAAAGGAGACTCACATGCAGACATCCCTGTCTGGCAGCAATGCATTCCAGTATGTGTGAGGGCCATTCTTGCTGTACACCAGAGTGTACAGTGAGGGCACTCAGAGACCCAGCGGTGAGGATTCACACTTAGACAATCTTACTTAGGAAGCTGAAGATTTTTTTCTAAGCCTTTTATTTTGAAAAGTTTCAAGCTTACATAAAAATTATTTGAAAGGCAGTGAGTGATAGAGACAAGAGTGCTGGTGGTTCATTCCCCAAATGCCTGCAATGCTGGGACTGTGCCAGACAGAAGCCAGGAGCCTGGAACTCAATCTAGGTCCCCCATATGCGGGGACCCAAGTACCTGAACCATTACCTGCTTCCTCCTTAGGATGTGCATTAGCAGGAAGGTGAATTGGAAGCAGAGTAGCCAGGACTCACACCATGTACTCTAATATGGAATATGAGCATCCCAGGAGGTTACTTAACCACTGTGCCAGACACCTGTCCCCATTCATTACATTTAGATATTATTTCCTTTGTCCTCTTTTAATCTAAGATTGTCCTCCTCTCATTTTTGATTGTCAGTTTTTATGACATTGGGTTTTTCTGTGAAGAACCTGAAGCAGCTGCCTTGAAGTGTTCTGTGTTTTGGCAGTTTTTTGATGAAAGCATATCTCAGCTGTGATTGTATGCTTTTTGCATCGTACCAGATACATATAATGCCAGGTATCTCGCTGTTGGGTATGCCCATTTGTATCCCTCTGTTAAGGTGTTGTTTGCCACTTCTCCCTACTGGGAGGTATGCTTTCCAGTTTGAAGTTAGTAAGAGATACTTCTAAGATATTCATATCTTAATCCTTAGTATTGTTTCATCCAGTGGATCTAAATATCACTGAAGGTCTTTGTTCCAAATACTTAGTACATTAATGTTTCAAAAGGGTGATGTTTGTAATTCTGTCATTCTTTCTGTACTCATTATCTGGACTTTATTTTTTGAGTCTGAGCATAGATTTGTAGACTTAATAGTTGTGATCCTTGATTGTCATTTTATTTCTGGCTTTACGTGGACTTGACTGTGGGCCTCTGTACCTTGCACATGACCCTTTGTTTCTGAGTGCTGCTGCCCTGGCAGAGAAAGGTGGACTAGGTTGGAAAAAGCCAACAGCTTCTTAATGAATTGACTGCTGTACTAGATCAAGAAAAGTCCATTAGATAGTTGAAAATTGAATTAAGCAGGAAGTTTTGTGTGTAGAGAATAGGGCAGCTGTACTTCAGTTGTGGAGGAAGAGACACAGTCACAGGGAGATGGGTCCCCGTTCCCCTGCCATGCTTACTGCTGCAAGGACCGAACGGAGGCGCTTGCTGGGCCGCAGGGTGAGGCTGAAGCACTGTGTCCAGAGAGGGAGTCAGAATGATCAGGGTTTGGTGAGTCCTTGGTAGGTGGCATTTTACAGGTTGGACTTGCTGACTTTCAGAGTCCAGCTGGTGTCATCTCTGTTCAGGAAGAAATCGGAGGAGGCCAGGTGATTACTGAGGGCTGCCTAAGAGAAAGTGAAGTCTGAGTCTAGGGAAGTAATTCTAGAGCAGTCTCTGCTGGTGTGTCCCAATTACTTCGTAGTCTGTTATTCAGAGACCCTTTTGGTTGCATTCTGACTCTTCTGTTGCCCTATTGGATTTGTCTGAAAAATTTTATTTTTGTTTTGTTTTATGCAAAATGGGGCAAGAATGTACTTGGAATAGTGGGAGTTTATGGAAGTGCATGTTTTAGCTTTTTAAGGATGTTTTAACAATAGATTGTTTCTCATTTGTCTCCCTCTGGTTGTAAAGTCTTAGGGAATGCTGGTATTTTGTCTAAAATATGTATTTGTGGTATATTTTTGCAACTGGCAAGTAAATGAAATAATAGTTAATTTTTAGAGAAATATGCAGCTGGCTATGAAGGAGTTCTTATATTTAAAAAAATATTTTTTTATTTGAAAAACAGAGGGAGAAAGACAAAAACAGCTTCCATCTTCTGGTTCACTCCCCAAATGCCCACAACTGCCCGGGTTGGGCCATGTTGAAGCCAGGAGCCAGGAACTCAGTCTGGGTCTCTTTCATGTAGGTGTCATGTACCTAGGTACTTGAGCCATCAATTGCTGCCTTCCAGGATGTACATTAACAGGAAACTGGAATCAAAAGCAGAACGAGAACTTGAACTCAGGCACAACAAAATGGGAAGTGTTTTTAAGTGCTGTGCCAAAAGCCCACCCTGAGTTCTTGTTTAAAATGTAAATCTGTGAGTACAGAAAGTTTTAAGAGTTTATTTATTTGTTTATTTTAAAGTTTGAGTGTATACTAGATACCTCTTTTTTTTTTTTAGATTTATTTATTTATATGGAAGTCAGAGTTACACAGAGAGAAGGAGAGGCAGAGAGAGAGAGGGAGAGGGAGAGAGAGAGAGAAAGGTCTTCTATTCACTGTTTCACTCCCTAATTGGCCACAACAGCTGGAGCTGTGCCGATCAGAAGCCAGGAGCCAGGAGCTTCTTCCAGGTCTCCTATATGGGTGCAGGGGCCCAAGGAGAGCTGGATTGGAAGTAGAGCAGCTGGGACTTGAACTGGCGCCCATATGGGATGCCGGCACTGCAAGTGGTGGCTTTACCTGCTACGCCACACACTGGCCCCAAGAGTTTATTTATTTTTTAAATTAATCAGGTGAGAGTTTAGAGTAAATGTGGAGTGTATAATTCACATGAATCCTGTCTCTCACCTACATCTTCCAAGACTTAAGTTCATACTTGCATTCTGTCTACAATAATGAGAATCAAAGTTTTAAATGAAAGTAGGTATACCTACGTGCAGTACTACTGTTATTCAGATTGTCTATGTTTTCTCGTTAAGTATGAACAGTCATACTTTATTGATAGTAAATCTGAAAGTTAGTTTGAAAAGATTTTTCTTTGTTGTAGAGTGAGAGAAGGGAAGTTTAACTTTCTTTAAGCCTTTCTGAATTGGCAGGTCTTACTAGGAGTGTAGAGGCTGGTTAGCTCTTCTGCCTCCAGGGTCTGTGTGGATTAAGGGTGGCTTGGCACCATTGCCTGGGGTGCCCTGGCACCACTCCCCATGCAGCCTTAGGACTTGGTCAGCAGAGGGAGCTATAGATGTCTTTATTGAATACAAAAATATTTCTTTCTAATATTAGATCAGCAGTAGTCCTCCAGGAATACTTCAAGCTTAGTAAAGGAGGGAAGGAGACATCTTTCAGGGTTTCAGTTGAGGAATCTTAGACAGCAATTATGATTTTTTGTCTCAGAGATTCTGCAGCTTGGAGCCCACTTAACAAATAAAGCATATAGAACGTTTTATCATGCAGATGTGTATAGGGGTGTATACCATACCAAGACAGGCTTTCATTGGAAGCAGATATGAGGATTTAGTTCCCAGTTAAGAGCTGAGGAATGGTTAATGTCAGCAGTGTCCTGTTTTAGCACTTAGCTATAATATTCCAAGTGTGACTTGTAAAAACAAACCCTAGATCTCCCATTCTGATGGGTCCTCTGTTTTGGAGGCTCTTCTCCTGTGATCTGCAACATCCTTGTGGACATCCGTGAAGTCCTAGTGTATGTTCCCATGTCGTTACCACCCTCAGCCCTAGGGCAGTCCCCATCCTGTCTGCCTACCCAGCACTTAGCACAGGGTCTGCACTTTAGTAAATGAGTGACAATGCTCCCTTAGGAGTTCATGTTCAGAGTTACAGTGTGGCTTCTAGTCTGGCAAGTGACTCCTTGATTTTCCAGGATGATTTTCTTGAGTCTTTTGAACTCATTTCTTTTCCTGAATATTAAAAGCAACATTTAGACATGTAGTTCTTTAGAAATTTGTTATTCATATTGGTGTAGTCTTGAAAATTCAATTTTTTAAAAATGATAACTCCTCTTTCAGTTTTTTTAAAGATTTTATTATTTATTTGAGAGGTAGAGTTACAAACAGAGGGAGAGACAGAGAGAAAGAAAAAGGCCTTCTATCAGCTGGTTCACTTCCCAAATGGCCTCTACAGCCAGAGCTGAGCTGATCCAAAGCTGGGAGCTGGGAGTTTCTTCCGTGTCTCCCAAGCAGGTGCAGGGGCCCAAGCATTCAACCATTTTAGTTTTTTGTTTTTTAAATTTTTTAGAAATCTTTTATTTAATGGATACAAGTTTCATAAGTACAACTTTAGGAATATAGTGATTCTCCCCCACCATACCTGCCCTTTCACCCCCACTCCCACCCTACTTCCTCCTCCCTTTCCCATTCCCAGTCCCAGTCTCCATTAAGATTCGTTTTCAATTAACTTTATACACAGAAGACTAACTCTATACTAAGTAAAGATTTCAGCAGTTTACACACACACACACACACACACAATATAAAAAATTGTTTGAGAACAAGTTTTAGTTAATTCTCATAGTACAACTCATTGAGGACAGAGGTCCTGTGCACAGTAAGTGCACAGTGACTCTTGTTGTTAATTTAACAATTAACACTCTTATTTATGGCTTCAGTGATTACCTAGGGCTTTTGACATGAGCTGCCAAGGCTATGGAAGCCTTTTGAGTCCACCGTCTCCGTCAGTATTTAGGCAAGGTCATAAGAAAAATGGAAGTTCTCTCCTCCCTTTAGAGAAAAGTACCTCCTTCTTTGATGGCCCATTTTTTCCACTGGGATCTCACTCACAGAGATCCTTCATGTAGGACAATATTTTTGCCACAGAGTCTTAGCTTTCCATGCCTGAAATGCTCTCATGGGTTTCTCAGCCAGACCAGATGCATTAAGGCTGATTATGAGATCAGAGTGCTATTTAAGTGCTCGGCCATCTTCCACTGCTTTCCCAGGCCACAGCAGAGAGCTGGATTGGAAAAGGAGTAGCTGGGACTAGAACCATTGTCCATATGGGATGCTGGTGCTGCAGGTGGAGGATTAAACTACTGTGCCACAGCGGCAGCCCCAAAAGTCAATTTTTAATGAATCATTGCTTAAACAGAGGCAGTGCTTCTTTTTTTTTTTTTTTATTATACAGACTTTTTTTTTTTTTTTTTTTTTTTAATTTGAGAGTTACAGAGAGAAAGATGTGGAAACCTAGAGTGGGAGGAAGGGAGGGAGAAAGGGAGAAAAGGGGGGTAGATATCTTCCATCTGCAGATGGCCACAATAGCCAGGTTTGGATCAGGCTGAAACCAGGAGCCAGGAGCTTCATCCACATCTCCCATGTGGGTGGCAGGGGTCCAATTACTTGGGTCATCTTCCACTGCTTTTCTCAGGCCATTAGCAAGTAGCTGGATTGGAAGTAGAGCAGCTGGACATGAATTGGTGCCCATATGGGATGCTGACCTTGCAGGTAGTGGCTTTACCCATTATGCCATAATGCCAGCCACAATAATATTTATTAACCATATGTGACTCTAAAATCCCTTGTTTGCGTAATTCATATTAACATGATGAGGAATACATTTTTGGAAATTTTATTTAACTGTCCAGTTCATTTGAATATCTGTTATTGGATTTTCTTAAGGCATGTATAATTATATAGGTGTCAAGATTATTGGCCCAGGTGCTGGGAGAGACATATATTTTCCTTTTCATTTTCTCTCACTGCTACCTCTGTGCTTTTTACATGGGTTCTATGCCTTTTTGAAAAACTGGATTTTAGGTACCATGCTCCATTGTAAGATAAAAAACTAGCTAAATGGGTCCCCTTGAAATTTGTACTGTCATTATCTTTGCTGGATAGAGATAGAACTCCTTGATGTAAGCTCTGCTTAAGCCTTTTATCATAATTTTTTGGAAAGAACTAATAAGCCTTTTTCTGTTTTGATGTGTCACATTTGCTTTTACTCTGTATTATGACATCTCTTCATTATATCAGAAATTCTACCCTAATAGTATTTGCTTGGTGTAACTCTGTGGCTACTGTTATTTGGCTAGTTATTAGAGGCCCAGTGTGTACCAATTTATGTGGAAAATAATTTTACATACTTTAAAAGATTGCTTTCTTAATAACAAGAACATAAAATTTTAATGTGTTATTGTTCTTAGAAATAATAAAAATGTTTTATTTGAAAATTTTGGAATGTGACAAATTTCAGCTTTTGGCAGTTCTCATATATTTCTGTCCTAATCATCATGTTTTGGGATGGAAATTCAATGGTTTTTACCTGAGGTAAAGTACATCCTTATATATTTATGTGTTTTTCACATGGCGATATAATTCAGTAAGCCTGTCTTTTTTTTTTTTTTAAGATTTATTTATTTATTTGAAAGTCAGAGTTACACAGAGAGAGAAGGAGAGGCAGAGAGAGAGAGAGAGAAGTCATCCATCTGCTGGTTCACTTACAAATTGGCCGCAAGGGCCAGAGCTATGCTGATCTGAAGCCAGGAGCCAGGAGCTTCCTCTGGGTCTTCCAAGCAGGTGCAGTGGCCCAAGGACTTGGGCTCTCTTTTACTGCTTTCCCAGGTCATAGCAGAGAGCTGGATAGGAAGTGGAACAGCAGGGACAAGGAGCCCATACTGGATGCCTGCTGGGATGCTGGCATTGCAGGTGGTAGCTTTGAGGGCTAAGCTGAAGACAGAGCCTGCCCCAAGCCTGTCTTTAAAACTTAACCCTTTCCTCTCCACTGCATTTTTCTTGTAAATTCTTGTGGAGTTGAACCCAACACGCAGACCATGCCAGCATAGGCTGTCATTCTGTGGAAAGTGTATAGCTAACTCTGTGTGCTTACAAGAGGCTCTTTATTTTTAGATTAAATTCTCTACTGTTAATTGAAAGAACGTGATGGAGATGGATGACCATTTAGATTGTTCTTAAACAGAAGAGTCCTATCTTCAGTCTTACTTTCTCAAATTCTACCTGCTTGGCACTGCCACCTTTCCTGTGTGCTCGGTCGTTTTTTTCCCTTCCCCTCACTCCTCCTTTTTTTTTTTTTTGTCTTGTTCTATTTTGTTTCAGTTGCTATGAAAGGGAACTGCGAGTTGAAGCAGTCACTGGTCATTAAGCTTCCTCCGTGGGTGGCCCATCATTCTAGTTTATACCTGACTGACAGTGTTTACAAGAGTGAGTAAACTTTGGCATAAAAAATGTGACGTTACCTCAACATATATTCCATTTCTAGAATACAAAAATTTTCTTCTTTCCTTTTCACATGGTTGTATCTTTATCCCCAAAATGTGGACTTCTGGTACTTCTAAAGAAAACAAAAAACACATATGACAAAACAATTTAAAAGTCAATTTGAAAATTACAAGATTACTCTCAAGTTCTGACATTTTCATATGCCTTTTTTGCCAAAGAAAATCAGGGGAGATACTTGGTACCACATACTAAATTCTAGATAATTCCTGTGTACTTAAAATATGAAAATAGTTTTGAATTTTATATCCTGATAAAACAGTTTTCTTTATGCTTTTCAAGAGTAAAATGTGTTTAGAAAATTACATTTTTACCTGACTGGTGATCGATTTTAATTATAGCTGAATTTTGTGCTTGATCAAAGTCAGCATGCAGAATCAGCTCCTGTGTAGGTTCTGGGAAGGGTGGGTAGCTTGTGCCTTCAGAGTGTTTGTTTTGGACAACTGAGGAGGGGTGTGATAAACAGGAATCTACTGATTAGTGCCTTCTAGGGACAGAAGGGTGGTTCTGTAATTGCCTCCCACCATAGATTTGGCTATTTGAGAAATAAAATGTAGGTAACAGTAGCCTCAAAACCATTGTTTGCCTTAGAACCACGTCTCACATCTTTGAACTCAGATTCTCCCAGTCCTATATAATTTTATCCACATTTCTGAAATCTTTTTAAAAATATTTATTTATTTGAGAGGCAGAGTTGCAAACAGAGAGAGGGAAAGAGAGAGAGAGAGAGAGAGAGGTCTTCCATCTGCTGATTTACTCCCCAAATGGCCTCAGTGGCCGGAGCTGGGCCAATCCAAAGCCAGAACCAGGAGCTTCTTCCTTGTCTCCTATGTGGGTGCAGGGGCCCAGGTACTTGGGCTGTCTGTCTTCCACTGACACGAATTGGCACCCATAGGTGTAGATGGGAAGCTCAACCTACACGCCACAGCATTGGCCCCACATTTCTGAAATTATGATTGTTCTATTATCTTTCAGTTAGGTGGATTAAAAATAATTTTATTTTGACAAACTTTGGATTTGCATAGTTCCTGGCAATAATAAAACGAAGGCTGAGGCTCTCTGGGGATTAATGGGCAATTAGTATAAACTCCCAACATATTGTTCCACTTTGGGCTTTTATCTCAGCTTTATTAGTTAGCCTGAATAGGTTGCACAGATTCACAGAGAAATATAATATACAGTAGTTGGCAGAAATAAGATCTAACTGCATTGATTGTTTTCAAGTGTTTTGGGAGTGTTTCTTTTGTGTTAATGATAGACTGTTTCTCTGTGATTACATAAATAACCATGCAAGCACAGTTACTCCTTGATGTGAAGGACACCAATCTGCAGATATCTTTGATTTTCATAGGTTAGCACCTGCAGAGCTACTGCATCACTTTTCTTCTCAGCCTAGCATCCCATAGTTTGAATAGACAATAATTAATGGAGTGAGTCCCTTGCATCAGGATATCCCTTATCTTTTTTTTTTTTTTTTTTTTTTTTTTTGACAGAGTGGACAGTGAGAGAGAAAGAGAGAATGGTCTTTTTTTTTTCCCTGTTGGTTCACCCTCCAATGGCCGTGCTGATCCAAAGCCAGGAGCCAGGTGCTTCTCCTGGTCTCCCATGCGGGTGCAGGGCCCAAGCACTTGGGCCATCTTCCACTGCCTTCCCGGGCCACAGCAGAGAGCTGGACAGGAAGAGGAGTGACCGGGACATAATCTGGCACCCCGACCGGTACTAGAACCCATTGTGCCGGTGCCACAAGCAGAGGATTAGCCTATTGAGCCGCAGCGCCAGCCGATATCTCTTATCTTAACCTTTTAAAAATTCCTTGTGTAGGAAGAGCTGTTTAGCAACTAATAAAAATAAGGACATCAAGAAAATTAGTACATTTAAATTATTCTACTTGACAGCTTTGTTTGAAGCTGTCAGATTGTATCTCTTTTCATGGAGTTGACCTAAAAAATAACTGTCACTTTATTGACACAGACCAGAAACTTCCCGAGATAGTTCAGTCCAGACTCACGGGAACATTCACAAGCTCTCTATCAGATTCCCTGTGTTGGCTGAAACCACTGTGTATTGTGCAGAACTAGCAGAGTGAGGAAGAGAACAAATGCCAGAAGGTCTGGCTTATTTTTGGAACAAATAGTGGTGACAAGAGTGTGTGTTTGGTTCCTTGAATAGCCAGTCAGACTGGCAGCCTGGTCCACACTTAGATCAGCTGAGTGTGTCACTTTTTAGATCTGCAGCTTCTTTTACTTCCTGTCACACTCAGTGGCTGCCTGAACTCTCCGCTTGCATCTGAGCTGCAGGGTTCTGATGCTGGTAATAGAGCAGAGTAACACTTCATTTAACTGCCATCTTTGGGGAGTGAGATGTTCCACATAAGTGATTTCTCCAGTAATCCCCCAAGAACCAGAACTTCTCAGAAAAACTAAATCTTCGAAGTGTGTGTGTGTTTGTATGTGTATAAAGAAAGAGGAATGTGGATACTGAATGTCATCTTTGCATAGTCTGTGAAAAACGTCCTTACTAATTGAATTAATTAAATCTTAAGTAGAATTTATCCCAGTAACCAAACAATACTCTGAAATCACTAGAAGCTTTCCTTTGTAGTCCAGCAATACATATAGTAGTTAGAGGAGATTATTTGTAGCTTTGGCTTGATGACTATCAGCAGCACATTTTTGGTTATCAGAATACTACCATGCCCTTTAAAAACTCTACGGTGTTCCATTAAAAATAGGGTGGCTGTTGTCATTTTCTCCCCTAGAATGAAGTTGCCATACGTAGCAATTGTACCCTCTCTTCTGTTGCTCTCCCATACTTACTGCAACCTGGCCCACAGTAGGTGCTTAGTAAATACTTACTGAATGAACAATGTCGTACACACTTACCAGTAATTTAGATGGGAAATCTTTCCATTATTCCTGAAGAAAGGGAGGTTTAGAAAGTAGTGTAACCAAGTGAGAATATTAAGGTAGTCTGCAGGTGAGATGAGTTAACTTTTTTCTTTCCAGGGACAATTGAATTTTAAATTTTTTAAAAGAATCTGTGGTACAAGTTTGTCTTCGCTTGTGTTTTTTGTTTCGTAGTCCACTTTTTTGAGAGTTAGCCATCCAGGCCCCAGGAATATTCAGAAACGTGTTTCATTTGGACATGACTTTTCTCTTTGTCAGCTAGGCATGTGGATTTTTAAAATACAGGCTTTGAGAGAGTTCTTCAAATTGTGAACAGCACATATTATAGGAGAGGCAAAATAAGGATCTACTTTCCGAGATCCTAAAATGCCCATTTATTTTGACTTTCTGGCTTTTAAAGATGAAAAGTTGTTTCATCTGTTGGAAGTGTGGTTTTCAACAAATAATTCGGGAAACAGTAGGGAGGAATCTGACAGTCTGATTTCTTTGCACACAGAAAACACTATCGTTTCACCTTGCATTTTACAGTGTTCTGTGTGGGTGCATCAGTGAGCCCTGGATTGGCTTGTTGAAATGCACTGTGCTTTCTAGCTCCCGACAGTGCTCTGCTTTTAAAGTCAGGAATTTTGGGGAATGATACAGATGTTGTACTTATGCATTTATATTAACTTGGCAATATACATGAACAGTTCACAATATACCTCATAGGATCCTCCTTAAAAGGATAGTTATAGCTATCCTTTTAAAAGACGAATTTTGTGTGTTTTGAACAGGTAAGCTTATGTTTTAAGGAAAGGAGTGCCCCATACTCCGGTGTTTTATTAGGGAATATTTGCTCTCTGAACACACTGCTCCTCACATATAAAAATGTTATTTTGTAGGAAGCCACGATTTTAAAATAAGAAATGTAAACTCTCTAGTCAATTTTTGATGTGGTACCAGAAAAGCACACTGCATCAGCATTTCATGGTCCAGCATTTTCCACATCGTATATTTTTTTTCTTAGCCGTGAAATTTCGGCAGATTGTTATGCAAAACAGTTTTGTGCCTCTCTGTGACTGGGAAGACAGCTGTTAGTCCTAATGAGGAGTGCTAGCATTACAGTATTTCCGTTGATTGAGACCCACGGAGGGAACAGAATGTTCCAGATCAGGCAGTGGTGTGCGGTGAGAAGGTACCATACTGTCAGCTGGAAGTATATGCTCGGCTGCTCTCCACGACAAGATAAATGAGTTTTGCTGGAGTTTGGCAGAGTCTGAAGCTTTTCCAGTGAGCGGTTGCAGCTTACCGGCTTCCCCGTGGGACCCATGGTCCGAGGGTGCCTTTAAAACTACTGCCTCTTTGCCAATTCTTTTTTCTTTTGATGTCCTACAATACCTGTCAAGATTATGATTTATTAAAAACCTAATGTCTTTTAGCATTTCATTAACATGGGTTAGACGATCTTTTGTTGGGGCTTTATTATTTTTTTTCTTGCTTTTCATTAATTTGGCAGAGTGGTCGCGGAAATTTAACTTGGCTAAAACCTCCTGAAGACTGGTCCAAAGAGAAGTCAATGGGCATCTCTAACTTAAATTTTTCAAAGCTTAACCGGTAGTTGAAGTTCTTGAAGTTTCCTTCTAACCTTTGCATTTAAGGGGTAGCATCAGCTGAACTCTCAGGTTACTCTTTATTTTCTTAAATAAAGAATTCAGGGGGTCAGTGGGTTGATTTTGTGGATTTAACCTTTCTCTCTACCTACTTCTCCCCTTATCATATTTGGTCATGTGCAAGACTGTATCTTCCTTTATATCCCTCTAGATGTAGTAGAGTGGTTTTCAGCTGGGACGGTTTTGGCTCCCAAGAGTCAGGACGTGTGATGGTATCTGATAAGCAGGAGCAGAGAGGCGGCTGCATCATGTAGTGCACAGGCCGCCTCCACAGAGCGTGGCAGTTTCAGGCGGGGGGATTAGCATCACTGAGGTTACCGCAGAGACGTGTTTGCTGTGGGAAGACCTGCTTTCAGAAGGCAGATGTGCTATGTGAGCTTTCTGTCCCCATCACACTGCTCCTGAATATGTTCCTGGGGCCATAGTGTTCCATCTGAGTTTGTTGTCAATTGCTTCTCGGCCTTTTGGCTAAGATCAAGTGTAATCTGTTGTCAGTCATTGTTAAGGCTCCTTGGTTCTGAGTAGCTTTGCTGTATTCTGATACTGAACTTTTAAAAACTTTAATTCACTTAGAACTTGACCTGTGTCCATTTAAATTAAGATTTTCATAAATGGAGCGTGATGGCTGAATAGTGCTCATCACATCTTGACAGTACAGCTTCAGTGACAGGAACAACTAGCATTTACATTGGAATTAGTAGGTTCCAAGCATTTGATGGATCTGACATGGATATATGTAAATTAAGGATATGGAAACCATGGTTATGTTCATATAAATTAATAATTTGCAAAGATAAAAGAACGCCTTTCTTTATGGATAAGTGGAAGTTTATGTATGTGTGTGTTCTTGTAGGGCCATTTTAATGGTGTCAGTGAAAATTGAGGTTGTTTTACGCCTCTGCAATGTGAGTGACCACAGGTTTTTGTGGCCGTTTCTGAGATGTCTCTTAGAAGCTGCTGCCCTGGCATCTTTGGATCTACTGATTATGGCCTGAGATCAGGTGACATTTTCTTAGAGTGATTGTTAACATATAGACTAAAATGTGTGCTTGGGTCCATTCTAGGAAGGAAGCAGGTCCTTTTACAGCCTTTTGAAGAGATGAATGATAAAAATACTAACTTGTCAGCATACAACAAAAATGACTCCCAAGTACCCTGAGATATTCCTGCATGATACTGGGTCATGTTTAGAGACTGTGTGTGGAGTATCTGAGTTCACTGGGCAATATGGGTATTTTACCACATTCTTTTTACCGAACTTTGCCAGTGAGCAGAGCTGATGGAATTAAGGTTTTTCTTCTTCAAATATCACTGTATTGTTTCTGTTCTAAATATCTTCTTCTTCTTCTTTTTTTTTTTTTTTTGACAGGCAGAGTTAGTGTGAGAGAGAGAGAGGCAGAGAGGAAGGTCTTCCTTTCCGTTGGTTCACCCCCAAATGGTCACCACGGCCGGTGTGTTGCAGCCAGCACGCTGCGCCAATCCGAAGCCAGAAGCCAGGTGCTTTCTCTTGGTCTCCCATGCGGGTGCAGGGCCCAAGCACTTGGGCCATCCTCCACTGCTTTCCTGGGCCACAACAGAGAGCTGGACTGGAAGAGGGGCAACCGGGACAGAATCCGGCACCCCACCTGGGACTGGAACTTGGGGTGCTGGCACTGCAGGCGGAGGATTAGCCAAGTGAGCCGCAGCACCTGCCAGTTCTAAATATCTTCTAATAAGTGACTGGAGAGGGAGGCCAGCAATCCTTGTTAAAGGGGTAGCTGTAAACACCACTACATCCCCCTCCCCCCATACTTAACTGGTAGAGACTTATGGTTTTATTTGAAAGTTTTAATTGGGTTTATTTGAACATTATCATTATGAGTTCAGTGATGAACACTTGTTTGTATTTTTAATTCAATTTCACCATTAGTTAGAATATTGGATATTCTAACATTAGATTTTCTAATACTTAACGCTTAAATGCATCTTCTACAGTTCAAGAGCAAAGTTTATGAACTAACTGCAGTGAACTAACAATGCAAAGTTTATAAACTAACAATGCAAATGAAACAATTTTTTTTAAAAAGAATCATTTATTTATTTGAAAGTCAGAGTTAGAGGAAGAGACAGAGATCTTCCATCCACTGGTTCACTTTCCAGATAGCCACAATGGCCAGGGCTGGACCACGTCGAAGCCAGGAGTCAAGAGCTTTATCCAAGTCTCCCATGTGGGTGCAGGGGCCCAATCCTCTGTTGCTTTTCCCAGGCCATTATCAGGGAGCTGGGTCAAAAGTGGAGCAGCCAAGACTCAAACTGATGCCCATAAGGCATTGGTTTTACCTGCTATGCCATAATGTGAGCCTTTATCTTCTTGTTTTAATAAAACTTTTGATCTTTAGTACATGATTCTTGTATTTCTCTATCAATTATAGGGCATTATCTCTTTTCATGAGACCTCTCCCCAAGACATGACAGATTTCAAAACATTTAAATTAGAAAATTATTATTATCTTGGATTATAAAAGCTGGTTCCGAGAGCATGCTTCTAATGTTGAGTTTTCCTCTCAAATTCTTTTTTAAAATTATTAAATATTATAACAAAGTTGACCATTTCAGTCATTTTTAAGATTATAATTCAGTGGCATTAATAAATTTACATTGTTGTGCACCCATTATAGCTATTCCCAAAGCTTTCTTATCATTGCAGACAGAATCTGTATGCCCATTAAGTAGTTCTCCATTCCCATCTTTCCCCCAGACCCTAATAACCTCTATTCTACTTTCTGTCTCTGAATTTATCTATTCCAGGAACCTTACCTTAGGGCAGTTCTTCTGTATTTTCAAGTTTCATTCAAGTTGTAGCATATATTAGAATTTCCTTCCTTTTTAATGGCTGAATAATATGGCATTATATGTATACAGCACTTTAAAAAAATCTATCTGCTGATGGCTGTTTATACCTTTTGTTCTATTGTCAGTAATGCTGCTGTGAACATCTGTTTGAATCACTCCTTTCAGTTATTTGGAGTATGTACCCAGAAGTGCAATTGCTGACGCTAGCTTCCAGTGACTGCACCGTTTTCCAGTCCCAACAGGAGTGCACAAGGGCTTTAACTTCCCACATCCTTGCCAATACTTGTTTCCTGCTTTTTTGTTTGTTTCTTGATAAAAGCTATCCTAATGCGTATTACTGGTATCATTTTGCTTTTGATTTTCATTTTCCTAATGACCAATGATGTTGAACATCTTTGTGTGTGTGTGTGTGTGTGTATACACACATGATTATACATACACACATATGTGTGTATATATGTATGTCTTCTTTAGAGAAATCTCCATTGAAGCCCTTTTACATTTTGAATTTTTCTACTTTTTTGTGTTCTGATTAAATTGAGAGTTGCAATTGGAGTTTTTTTTTTTAAAATTCTCTGCCATCAAACCCAAATATGTAGAAATTTTGGGAGGTTCTGTTCGTTTCATATTTTTTCTGGTGACTTCTTTTTGCTTCGTTGCCTGGAGGTGGTAGATGGGGTGGTATGGGCTGTATTTTCCTCCTGAGAAGAAATCAGGTGTTCTTATTTTGCACACCTGTGGGGAGAATTTAAGAAGTAGGAGAAGTTTGCAGAGTAGAAGGTAACTAACTGTAGCTTGCATATCTCTAACCTCCATTCCATCCACATCTCCTATGCCTCTTTGGGAAGCAAAAGTTGATTATCGGACAGTGTGGGAGAATGTGTTGTTGCATCCTGTACCCTTATCAATGAGGCCTTTGACCTATCCCCTTTACTTGTAGCACTGTGACCTCTGCTGTGTTCACTGTGGGCGACAACGTTGTTTCAGGCAGTGATGACCGCACAGTGAAAGTCTGGGATTTAAAAAATATGAGATCCCCAATTGCAACTATTCGCACAGACTCTGCCATCAACAGGTAAAGTAAATCAGTTCACTCACATAAGACATATTCAACCTGACATGAAGGGGTTCATTGTAATGCAGCGTATTATTCATATAGTTTTAGTGTTTAATTGGTAGAGCCTTGGGACAAGTGCTTCAGACTCCTGGGAAAATATATTTTATTGAACTTGTAATGCAAATTTAGTATTTCATAAATAATTAAAGCTTATTCAGCATAAAACCAGATTGGTGTAGTAAGACTTAAAAGAATAAGAATGAGCTATTTATGGCCAGGCACATGTTTGTGGGTGGATGTGCAGTTCTGTTTAAGTAAGTCAGTGTCTATTCTAATGCCAAAGGCAGATA
Organism: Sylvilagus floridanus; assembly: GCA_949820135.1. Classification (NCBI taxonomy): domain Eukaryota; kingdom Metazoa; phylum Chordata; class Mammalia; order Lagomorpha; family Leporidae; genus Sylvilagus; species Sylvilagus floridanus. Next base: position 15,004,458 of record OX463240.1, on the reverse strand, counting down.
ATCCCTGGGTTTGCTAATGTAGTTTACCTTGAAATATGACTAAATATGGAACATACTACTACCTCATTATCTATAAACTCAAAAACTTATTTTGTCACTTTTTTTTTTTTTAATAAACATCCACTTTATCTCTTCTTTGCAGGATCAATGTATGTGTTGGCCAAAAAATCATAGCTCTCCCCCATGACAACAGACAAGTGCGATTGTTTGACATGTCGGGTGTGCGACTAGCGCGGCTTCCCCGGAGTAGTCGACAGGTAATGGACTGTTAATATGTACTCACAAAACATGTTAGGGAACGTGGAGTTTTACATCTGAAATTATTGCTGTTTAAGAAATAGAGCAGCCATGTTTACAATTTTAAATTTTTCTAATAACATTAACAAAGGAAAGAAATTAGCTTTAAGAATATGTTTTATTTAACCAGATATTACAAAAATATCTGTTTAACACATAATCAATATAAAAAATCAGAGATATTTTATATTCTTATTTTCTTACAAAGTTTCTGGATGTCATTAGAAATACTTGTTAGAGTTCAAAAATTGAAAAAAATAGATTCATATGCCCAAGTTGTTCCAAATTACTTTAGTATTTACCAGTACTCTGTGTATCAGTTTTTACATTAAAAATTACATGAAACCAGACATTGAGTTCCTCAGTTTCGCTAGCCACATTTGATGAGCTCATTAGCATATGTGTTGTTACTTTATTGGAAAGCATAGGCTTAGGTATTTGTGATTGAATTTCTCTAAATTGGAAATGTATGAAATGACAGGTGATTTGTCAGGCAAGAGCATAGATACCCCCCCCTTTTTTTTTTAAGATTGACTGATTTATTTGAAAGAGTTATAGCCAGAGAGGGAGAAACAGAAAGAGGGAGATTTTTCCATCCCCTGGCTCATTCCCCAAATGATATATGGAATTAGATTAATGTTTGTGTATGTGATATTCAGACTACCCCATCACAGTTACTTGGAATAGTGTGATAAGCCTTGACACTTCATGGTACCAATTTGGACCAGTGGAGTCAGAATATCTGAAGGGGGAACCCCTGGGAGCCTGCATTTAGATAAATTCCTTGGGCGAGTCTGATGTACTTTGAGAGCCAGAGTCTTAGCATGGATGACATTAGTGGCTCTTTTTCCTTGGTATGTAATGGAGCTAGCTATACTAAATAAAAACTCCTGGTACTAAATAAAAACTCTGTGGTTGTCAACATTTCCCCTGCCTTTGTGTTTTACTGAGCCCTACAACATAATCACTCTCTCTTTTGTGTTAATCTTTTGAGTGTCCTCATAGCTGTGTGATGAATAAGTTAGTTTATTCTGTTCCTTTAAAATGAATTCGTTCTCTGATCCTCCTGTCAACGTGCATGCATCCACATTCTCATGCCTGTGAGCATCACTAGCTGGTCTGCACAGCATTCCCCACTGTTGCTGCCTTCCAGCTACTCCTCCATTGATTCCGTACTGCTGTTGCCAGTCTCATTTCACTGGTTCATTCCTGAACCATGAGCCAGCTCTGCACTAGATGTGTACTTCACAAACTGTAGGCCAAGGATGCAGTGATAGAGTGTAAGGAAGGTGGTGATTTGCTACCAACATTCCAACACCTTTACATTTTAAAAAGAAATTATCAGAGTCAGACACACTGAGGGAGTTCACTTCCTAAATACAATGCCTGACCGAAAGCTAGCAGCTGGGAACCCGGTCTAGATCACCCATGTGGGTGGCAGGAACTATGTTGCTTGAGCCATTGCCATGCCTCCCAGGGTACACATTAGCAGGAAGCTGGAGTCAGGAACCAGAGTTGGAAATCAGACCCAGGTAATCTGATGTGGACCACAGGCATCGTTTAACTAGTATCGGAACAGGTAGGCTAGATGCCTTCCCCTACCTTTTCTTTCAGTGATTCGGACTTTCTGAAAACGGTCCATCCTTAATACAAGGGTATTATAACCATTCTTTTTTATGGTTCATAATTATACAGTTCAAAGTTAATATTGATCTTTATATTCTTTGAATGCACATCATAGAAAAATTATTCATGAAAGTAAGAGTAACTAAGGAAAGGCTTCACAACCCCCTAACGAAGCCATCAATTGTTTCTCTAGGGGAACTTCTTCGTTTTTAAAATGCTGCTAAGTATCATAGACTGCATCTTGCACACAGTAGAATATTGTCCTTTGAATGTACTCTATGTGCATTACATAAAATAGCTCAGCAACATGTGAAGTTTGCATTTTGAAACAAATTTATGAGATTGTGTTTGACTTTAATACTTTGAGAATATTATCCTCCAAGAAGGTAGAGAATCCTAAATGATTCCATGTGATCCTGATTCCACGTAGACAATTGCATTTTTAATTAGCTGTAAACATTCACTATTGTTGGAATTATAGAATTCTGTTGTGATTGGGTTTATTCCCTGCTTAAGTGGTATGTGGAATAGATTTAGTGTTGAAATTGAAACACTTAATTCATTTGGAGTTTGTAACACTTCTTCAGAAAAATATGGTTTCAGTGTAACAGAACCACAGCTGGAAGTCACTGATTTATGTTGCTCTGACTTCTTTCAGCTGACTGATATTTCTAAAAGGAGAAAAATACTTATTTGCACTTTTAAGTCGTAGAAGGACTAATACTTTAAAATTATTCTATTCTGGAGATAGTGTAAGCAACATTTTCTAGAAGTGTGTTTTAGGGAAGCGAGATCTGTGGAATGTTGGGAGGAACTGAGGTGCAGTTGTTTATGAAATGTTGGTTTTCAGAATAGTGACCTGGGTCCTGTACTGCTGAAGTCCTGGAGCTTTCGGGGTGGGAGTGCATAGTATGACCATCCATGGGGGGTCTGGAGCGGCTTTCCAGTGTTTATGGATTCTCTTAGTGGGTGATGACACAGTAAGCACAGAGACAAGGAAGCCCCCGTGGGTGCCCCAGTTGAGGTGAAAGTATGGACTTGAGAACCAGGAGGTGCCACTTCCAGCTCTCTCACTGTACAGCTCTTGGCCATGTGAAAGTTTTTCCTTACCCACTTGTTAAATACCTGATGTCAGTGTCTCTAACAATGAATGCCTTGAGTTTATCTGTAAATTGTTCTTGTCCAAAGGCTTGGTTTTCCTGCCAGTTAATGGATACATGGTTTCTTCTTTGTTTTTGATAATTAATGAGTAAATAATAGAAGATACCTTTTGTAATCCTTTCTAATGCAATCTTTCTCACAGTTTAATTTTTGTGGCCTACTAAAGTTCTCTTTCCAAATATATAAATAGCATTATGTATTATGAGTGCTTTGCAGAGGAAAATTTTGTGCCTTCTTTGAGTCTCTTTTACTTAAATATCTGTCAGTTTTACTTAATAATGATTCTTGTGTTTTATTTCATGATATATTAGAACCATTAATTGAATTTAGAAATGGAAATAAGTTCTAAACTGTTGCTTGCATGCAGACTTTCTAAGTATTAGGCATTATGTTAAGTGCTTGTTTCTGTATGCATATATCTGTGTGCTAACTTGTCATAGTATAAACATTAAACATTTTGTAGTAATTTTCTCAACATCCTTATATTTAATTGGAACCCCCCAAAATGGCAGGAATCCACCTAAAGAACCATTTTTAAAATCCTTGTTTTGACACCAGATGTACTTTCTAGCTCCTTTATTACCGGGACTAAGTATTTGTTAAAATGATATTTGAAGTCTTTGAGTGAATTTGATTTAACTTATCCGCAAATATCTTCTGGGCTCTTATATAACAGATTTTTTTTTTCAGATTGGTTGTTTATTTGCTTTCTTTCTGATTGTATAATCTTACTCATTTTCTTAAAGGAAGAATCATTGTGCACTTGATGCTAGTTCCACTAAATCCAGTCGTTCAGCTGGTGTTCTGACCTCACTCATTCCATGCTGACTTTGCCAGTTTATCACTGAAGGCCCATTGCTGTCTTTGGTGTTTTGGGCTCACTTGGACTACTGCTGCTGTTAGTTTTTTTTTTTTTTTTTTTTTAATTGTTTTGAGTGGTGTAGTTGTCAGTTTGGCCGAGGTTTTTAGAAATCTCAGGTTTCAGGAATAATGCACCCGTTTTGGTTTGTTTGTTCGCAGGGCCACAGAAGAATGGTGTGCTGCTCAGCGTGGAGTGAAGATCACCCCACCTGCAATCTGTTCACCTGTGGGTTTGATAGGCAAGCCATTGGCTGGAACATCAACATCCCTGCATTATTACAAGAAAAATAAGGTTTCTGATTTTGCTTAGTTTTGTGGTTTGCCATGGACCTTTGACTCATGCAGGCTTTTCTGCATATTAATCAGCCATTTTTGTGAGAGTTTGACCCCGGGAAGGGTGCTTTTTATATGTTCTTCTCACATTGTGCCAGCTTGCATGACATGTACAGAAAAATGAGTGGTCATATTTTTATTTTTGTCTTGTGTGTATATATTGGCATCCTCTGGTCAGTAGAAGTGAAAATCACCTCCCATGTAGCAGGTAAATACTTGTGAGTTGTTGACATTTGACAGATGAACAGTAGGGCATTATGTTTGTGTAAGTTAAATGTGAACCTATGTACTTATTATGAGGCATAAGCAGTCTGTTACATTTTCTGGAATAATTATACATATCTACCTTTTACTGGGAGGATTGCAGAGCTACGTTTGCATTGGCTAATGAGTGGCAGGAATGATCAAAGATTTCATGTTTACTTCTGTGTGAAGTTTTAGCACGTGCTATGTGTAATTCAGTTTTAACTCTAATTTCCATTACATTCTGTAGAAATAACTTGGATATTAGCAGTTAAAAAAATAGCACAGAATGTTGAGTTTGCAACATTCTCAGAGTTTCTTTTGAATAGAAAAAGTTTCTGCTCTTTTTATAGAAAATCATTTCAATCTCCTGAGGTCTCATACTAACAAATTCTAAAATACAATGATTCTAATCACCAATTTTAGATATTAAGCAAGATTTAAAGCACTTTAGTTTATAGCTATGGTTATAAACAGTTTTTAGCAGTTTCAAATGATTTATCCACTGAATGTGACTTGACCTTTATAAGAAGGCTTGCTACCTGAAAACAAAATCTTATTTATTTACTACATTTTTGGTTTGCATATTTCTAAATGGGTTCACTTCCTTGGTGGTATTTGAGAGCCAACAATGCAAATAAATGAGTACTACCTCAAAAATAAATATTTGGAAAACTTTGGAGTCTCACTGTTGCCTAGCAGCACTTTTGATTCATAGCTGGAATACTGAATTCAATTCAGAAGGCAAGAAAGACAATCATATCAAATGTATCCCAAAGGTAAAAGGTTCTTCAATTAGTCTGATAAGGTAATAACTATAACAAATAGTCCCATAAGTAACCAGATGCTTTTGTCTTAAGTAGCTGGGATACTTCTCAGTGCCAATCCTACTACTGCGTGAGTGAGCCTGTTATTCTTGCCTTCTTAGAAATTACTGTTCATCTGATATTTGTGAGTTAATGTTTCTTATTGAGTTACGGTTTTGATAGAGACATCTCAGTTACAACCCCTCATATTTTTAATTAATTAAATATGGCCATTTGGAGGCTGAGTGCAGGAGAGGCACGGAAAATAATACTTCAAACTGTCATGGTGACTCCTCCTCCCTCTTCCCAGTTTCCTTCCTGTGTTTTCCCCTGTTTTGTGGTGACTCAGGAGAGTAGCCAGCTGGTAACCGGTCAGTAGTCATTTGGTGAGATATGGGTTGTAGCATGTTCAGATTATCCTTTGGTGTAGCTGACCAGGAATGAGAAACACCTCATTATTGGCACCTGTGACTAGGGTCTTGCAGGAGCTGTTGGCAGAGTCGTCAGATCTGAATCATTCAGAAATTCTGAAATGACTGACATCGCCTGGACGGGAAGGAGAGCCCAAGAGCAGCCAGTAATGACATAGAGTTGAGGGTGCTAATGGAGGACAAATGGCAAATGTTTGCGATTACTTTTACTTTTAAATCCCAAAGGTTTGTTGTAATTTTAAGTTCGACATCTTTACGTGATCACACCGTTTCAAGAACTGAAGTCAGACTGGTCACTGTGGTCGATTAGAATTTCAAGTTTCAGCTCTTGGTATCCTAAGTGTATTTTTGCTTGGTGGAGTACTGTATCAAGGTATTTGCTGTGGTCTAGTTTTATCTTATGTGAGAGATCTGACTGCCATATCCCCTCTACTGCACTGCATATGCGAAAGCATGACTTCCAGTGATGAGCTGCACAAGCCGTGTTCTTAGGTTCCTTGTGTTTTAATTTGAAAGTCTAGATGTCTTAGAATGATTTTTAGAAACATTGAAATATGTATACAGATAGCTAAATCAAACTTATGAACCAGAATCTGCCAGAATAAACAGTTTTGAAGCTCTTAAAGCATACATTCATGACAGCCGTTTAGTTGTGTGGCAGACTAGTGACCTTCACTGCCAGTAGCTGCTCACCTTCTCTCGCTAACTGGAGGGACCAGCCTCCGACACCAGAAATGAGGCTCTTTCACTCATTTCCACGAGAGGGCAGAAGACCCTAATGGTGCTTGAGCAGAGTTCTCAGGAGCAGGATATGACTTACTGTTAATTACTGTGTCATCTTCTAACATGATTTCATCACTGCTGCTGGGACCGTAAGATTGGGGAAAGTATACATGTGTGCGTGCGCATGTGTGTGTGTGTATGGCTAAAATTAAATCATGGTATCAGTCTCATGTGATCTCATTTGAAACAGTATTTGGAAATGGGAACGGTTTTGTCCTATATACTGACATGTCCAGAATTTCATTTAATAATGGAAGGAAAATGTGTAGTTACTAAATAATGTGTATTGATAAAGATTTCATAAGAGATATGTTGTTGAACAAAGCAACACTTTTCTCAACCACTGCACATCAGTTTATGTAGAGTCAGAATGTCTGTACATATTTTGAAATCTGAAGAATTCTATGTAAATCATCTGTTACTTAAACCTGTGAAAACAAGTTTGTTTTTTTGGGAGTAAAAAGTATGCATTTGTAAGTGTTATGTGGAATCAGTTGTTTTTGTATTGATGTAATTGTTTTTAAATGTTCAGTGTCTTCATTGCAATATGAAATTCATTAAAACTTCCATGTTCTATAATTACTCTTACAAGAGTTTTATGTTATTGAGAATCTTTTATTGTTTTTACTTTTTTTTTCATGTTTTGCTTTAGTGAGATATTCTTAGTGGTTATAAACATCACAATAACCTGGAAGTTGAACAAATTAATTATAATATTGCTCATTTAAAATAATTTAATTTTATACTTATCATTAATTTTGTTATAGTTCCTGTTTGTCTGTAATGCAAAAATCAAGCAATGCAGAGTTATGCTGCTTTCGCCCCAACACAACCCCAAAAACCTTCTGTAGCTGTAATTTTTCTTAAACTTTGAAATGAACTTTTTATATTTTATGACACTCTGAGAACTTAACCAAAAGCTTGCACTATGTGAGTGTTAGAAAACAGTCTGCATTTTCTGTGGGAGAATGCAAGTCAAGGTTGGCAGTGACTGTTTATACTTCGCTGTATTCTGATCCTGCTGAACGAAGTATTTGCATTGTTACGGACACCTGAGGCGGTGTTGCAGGACTGCAGGACATTTCTGATTCAGACTGTGGGACTCACTGCCTGAAGTCCTTGGGCTTTCGGAGTACATTCAGATTCGAGGGAGGAACTACATAACTTTTCCTTACCTTACTTTTCAGATGGCATGTGATTCTTGTCTAAATTTTATGACACCCCCAGTTAGCTTGAATGCACATGATATATTAACAAAAAATCAAGAAGCAGGTTGGATGTTGGGTGTAGTGGGTAAGATGCCACTTGCAGTGACTGCATCCCGTATTGGCGTGCCTGGGGCTGAGTTCTGGCTTCACTTCCAAGTCCAGCTTTCTGCTCATGCACACCCTGGGAGGCAGCAGTGATGGCTCAAGTGGTTGGGTCTCTGCCACCCCCGTGGAAGACTGAGATGGAGTTTCTGGCTCCTGGCTTCTACCTGGTCCAGGCTCTGCCATTGAAGGCATCTGGGGAGTGAACCAGTGGATGTTTGTCTGTCTCAATCCCTCTTTGTCTCTCTGTTTTTTAAATAAATAAAAAGAATCAAGAAGAAAATATTTGCATTGTTATGATTTCATCAAAATGCTGCTAAGATGTCTGCCTCCCTTACTGTACAGGTTTTCTACTTCGTTCCCCTAATGAGTTTTTAAAACGAATTTGAAAAATTGGGAACACTTCTGTTGTTACATGTGTAGTATAATATTTAGCCCATAATTCAATGAGAAGAAACTGAAAATGAGGTAAGAGGAAAGTCTTGTGTAGTTTAAAAATAATTTTATTAAAACAGCTTTCATTAAGCCAGCCTTGAGTAAAACAAAGAGAGATTGAATACATCTTTGGAGCTGTCAGAGCTCTGTGTGAAAATAGGTGATACCGTTTCCTGGGTTTCCATTTATGATTTGTAAGATAAGAGTTCCAAGATAAGAATCACAAAGGAGCTGCTTTGGAGAGTCTGGTCAGAGGCTTCGGTATGGAGGTGATGTTTAAACATAAAGCCTAAAGATTGATGAAATGTGTCTAAGAAGTTGCAGGAGCAATTCCAGGCAAAGCGTAGGCCATATGTAAGCCGGAGCAGTGGGAGAGACATTGGCAAATTTAAGACTGAAATAACCGTGACTGAGCACAGTGTGGGGGGTGCGTATGGCTCAGGATGAGGTTGAAGCGATGAGCAGGCACCGTCTCATTTGGAGGCCTTGGGGACCAGCATAGGTTTTATTTCACATGGCACTGGCTTCCTTGTGGAGCTGGGCTGGAGGGGTGAAGATCAGAAGCAGGGAGGCCATGAAGTCATACAGGCGAAAGGCTGGCTTCCAGGCTAAGAGGGAGAAAGGGAATGGATTTGAGATCTGTGTTCGAGTTAGAACAGGCAGTTCTTGCTGGAGGAAAGGAAGCTGTACTCTACGTTCGGCCTACATCTGTGAAGAAGGCCGTTAGTGCTGCAGGTGCAGCGTTGTGCAGGCGCTGCTTAGTGTACTACAAGGTGTTTCAAGTGCTGACAGACTAGGATAAAGATGTTTCCCTTCAAGAAGGTCTTAGGAAATTTCAGACACAATTCAGACATTAGGTTGAAGATAACTGTGTTAACATTTTTACCTGTATTTACAGATATTTTGCCACCACTTCACAAAGACCATTGCCCTCACACTTGGTGTCGGTCCCTCCTGCGTTTATTTTCTGTTGTGTGGCTCTCCAGGCAAGATGGACTGTGAGGTGGGAGGGTGCACCTAACCCAAACTGACCAGTCAGCATCCTCCCTTAGCAGTTTTGGAATTATAACTGAGGAGGTCAGTTTCAAACAGCTCAGAAGTAATGGACTCCCAAGAGTGACGCTTAACCGTGTTTTTTGCCTTTAAAAAATAACATGAGGTACTTCAAAGTGCAATGATGAGAAAATTACTAGAATTGTGTGCTCAGGAAAACTATCAAACATGAGTGTGAAAGAAACATCACTTGGGAGTAAACAAGAACAGTGTTCACTGATACACCTTTCTTCATGGCACGTCTGAGGAGATAGGGTAATTTAAAGCACAGTTTCAAAACTGGCAAAATGCCAAGACATCTATGTTAAAAAATGTATGATTAGAGTTCAGGACTTCAGTTTACTGTTTGATGAGGCACTGAGGTCGTGATTAGTCTTTAGGTTGGTAAATATGTATAGTAAAATTTCAAGGGTGAACACTTAAAAACCACCTCTCTGCTCCCATCATTGTATGTGTCAAAGCTCATAATGTCCTTTCTATAGATGAGAGTTCTTTAAAAAATCATAAAAAGTAGAATTAAAATATAAATTTATTTTGGTGCAAAACATGAAACCTGCATTTTTTGTTTTTTTAGTTCCTGTGAAAAATATGCATTTTTCCATGAACTTTGTGAAGGCTACTCGTATCTGTAGAAATCCAGTTGTTTCTTTTGCTCTGGAGAACCTAATATAGTGACTTGTTTGATTAATGGTTCTAGGACTACTGGTTATTCAGATGATGTGAAATACTGAACTTGGGCTGGTGCCACACTCACTTGGCTAATCCTCCGCCTGCGGTGCCAGCACACCGCATTCTAGTCCCGGTTGGGGCGCCGGATTCTGTCCTGTTTGCTCCTTTTCCGGTCCAGCTCTCTGCTGTGGCCCTGGAAGGCAGTGGAGGATGGCCCAAGTGCTTGGGCCCTATACCCGCATGGGAGACCAGGAGAAGCACCTGGTTCCTGGCCTCGGATCGGCGCAGTGCGCTGGCCGTGGCGGCCAGTTGTGGGGTGAACCAATGGAAAAAAGGAAGACCTTTCTTTCTCTCTCTCTCTCTCTCTCTCTCTCTCTCTCTCTCTAACTCTGTCAAAAAAAAAAAAAAATACTGAACTTGTAGCCCTACCATACACCAAACAAAAACCAATTCCAGCGTCAGTTGTTAGAGGAAAAGTTAAAGGAGAAGCATTCAAATTAAGAGAATGAATAACTTGGGTTTTTAGGCAGTGAAAGAGTTGATTGGAATATAGAATACAGTGACTTTGAAAAATACTATCTTGTAGGTCTAGATGTTTGTATACTTCATGCTCCAGGAATTATTAGATGTTTGAACAGTGTTTATTACAGAATTATGTCTTGAGCACTTGTATTACAGTCATCATGAGGGGATGACGCTATGGTGTAGCGAGTAAAGCCATAGCCTGCAGTGCTAGCATCCCATATGGATGCTGGTTCAAGTCCCAGCTGCTCCACTTGGAATCCAGCTGTCTGCTATGGCCTGGAAAAGCAGTAGAACATAGCCCAAGTCCTTGGGCCCCTGCACCAGCGTGGGAGACCCGGAGGAAGCTCCTAGCTTCGGATTGGCCTAGCTCCAGCCATTGCAGCCATTTGGGGAATGAATCAGCTGATGGAAGACTTTCTTTCTCTCATCTCTCTCTATCTCTCTCTCTCTGGATCTTCCTTTGTGTAACTCTGCATTTCAAATAAATAATTATTTTTAAAAAAATCATCTTGAGGGTTTGTTAAAATAGAGACTTCTAGGTTCAGGCTCAGAACTTTTGACTGAGAGTATCCAGGGAGAGGATACAAACCTGCATTTTAAACAAGCTCCTGCTGTCCAGTTTGACAACCTCTGTCCTAAAAGAACGTCTTCCACATATATACTAGAAGGCAAATGCAAGGTTATAGAACCAAACTGGAAACAACCCAAATACCCTTCAATGTCCCAGTAAACTGTGATGTATCTACACAGGGAAATATACTACATACTAAAAATATATACTAAAAATCAGGGAACCACACATCACGACATCCAGTTCTTGATCTTAGGGACATAATATTGAATAAAAAAGGCAATAAGGGGAGGCGGCACTGTGGCATAGTGGTTAAAGCCGCCGCCTGCAGTGCCAGCATCCCATATGGGCACTGGTTTGAGTCCCAGCTGCTCTACTTCCAATCCAGCTCTCTGCTATGGCCTGGGAAAGCAGTAGAAGATGACCCAAGTCCTTGGGACCCTGCACCTGCGTTGGAGACTCAGAAGAGACTCCTGCCTCCTGGCTTTGGATTGGCTCAACTCCAGCCATTGCAGTCAATTGGGGAGTGAACTAGAGGATGGAAGACCTCTCTCTCTCTACCTCTGCCTGTCTGTAACTCTACCTTTCAAATAAGGCAACCCAAAGTAAAAACAAGCAAAACCCACCTATGTTATCTATCTATCATCTATTGTCACGTTTTTGCGGATATGGGAATAAAGATAAAGAATTTAGTGTCCTGTTCTCTGGCCGGGAATGGAAGGTGGACTGTGGAGGCAGAGGATGGAACTGGAGAGAAACTAGAACTGACAATATTTGGATGGTGGAAACATAAGTCTTTGTGTTTCAATTTTCATATTTAATGCCTCTAATACTATAAAAGAGTAATATAACAATTCTTAGAGAAGAAGTGTACTCTGCCAAAGATGGATAAAGTGAATGCTGATTAAATGGGAGAATTTATGACATTTTTGACAGCATTAGTTTCCAATTTTGTTGCATAGCCATATTTTATTCTCTTCAGATATTCATTCTTTTCCATTTACAAACAGGTAGTTCTATTATTGTAAAATGGCTGACTTTTAGTCAGTGTGTACACTCCAAAGGAGGAAATAAAAAGCCAATTTTGTTTCAAGGTAGTGTTCTTAAAAAAATGGTCACTAAGGAAATTGTAAAAAGACCGTTACATTTTGTCAAAATTGGGCTGTTTTCAAATACATTTTAGAAACCCTAGCTTTAAAGTAGGAAATGTAATAAGGATTTCATTTACCAGGTGTGATCATAAAACAGTGAAAGTAGTTTTCTTATGTTGCTCATAAACTGGGACTGAAGATAATTTCAAATCCAGGAGATAGTCCAAAATTTGTGTTGAGCAATGGCTACATAATGGAATAGAATTTTTTTTCTCACAGTTTGTGTTTTGGGAAAATAACGTTTGGACAGGTGGATAAGTTCTGGAATATTTGCAAAAAAAATCATCAAATGTATATGCTATACAAATGCCTCCTAGCGCCTGAAGCGATTCAATAAATAATACTAAAGTGTTCTATTAGTAAACTTTTAAAAAGCTTCTTCACTTGTATATATTCTCTAAACAATCATTAGATGGAGCTAGTTTTATATTTTCTGTTTTTAAATGGATTTATTGTGTAATTGACAGACAACACGCTGAAATATTTAAAATTTGAGATTTGATGAGTTGTGATTTATTTACCTATGAAATCATCACCATAATCAGGGTAATGCATGTATCAATAACCCAAAAATGTTGACTCATGCCCATTTCACTCCCTCAAATTGTCCTTCCCCACCCTCTCTCACACTTAGGGAACTACTAATCTATTTTCTGTCACTAAAGATTACTTTGCATTTTCTAGAATATTATATACATGCAATTATATGATAAGTACTTAAGTATTTAGTTTTGGCTTCTTTCAGAATAATTGTTTAGAGATTAATTAGTTAATGCATATATCAGTATGTTTTTTTAAGATTTATTTATTTGAAAGTCATAATTAAACAGAGAGAGGAGAGGCAGAGAGAGAGAGAGAGAGGTCCTCCATCCACTGGTTCACACCCCAATTGGACGTAATGGTGAGAGCTGTGCCAATCTGAGCCAGGAGCCAGGAGCTTCTTCCAGGTCTCCCACATGGGTGCAGGGGCCCAAGGACTTGGGCCATCTTCTGCTTTCCCAGGGCATAGCGGAGAGCCAGATTGGAAGTGGAGCAGCCGGGTCTTGAACTGGTGCCCATATGGGATGCCGGCACTGCAGGCCAGGGCGTTAATCCGCTGTGCCACAGTGCTATCCCCCAACATGTATCAATGTATTCCTTCTTATTGCTGAGTAGGATTTCGTCACATGGATATACTACATTTGTTTAATCCATCAACCTGTTGGAAATTTAAATTGTTTCCAGTGTTTGGCTATTCCAAATAAAACTGGAATGAACATTTGTGTACAAGTCTTTATGTTGATATTTACTTTCATTTCTCTTGGATAAATTTCTAGGAGTGAAATGTCCAAATCATAGAGTTGGTATATTTTTAACTTTTTCAAACAAATGTTTATTTATTTATTTGAAAGCCACAGTGAGAGAGGGAGAGACAGAGAAAGAGGAGAGAGGTCTTCCATTCACTGGACACTTCCCAAATGGTTACAATGGCTGGATCTGGGCTGGTCTGAAGCAATGAGTGAGGAGCTTCTGGGTCTCCCACATGAGTGGAGGGGCCCAAGCACTTGGACCATTCTCCGCTACTTTCCTAGGTGCATTAGCAGGGAGCTGGATGGGAAATGCAATAGCTTGGTCTCGAACTGGTGTCTGTGTGGGTATAGCTTAAGCCCAGTATATCATTTTAACTTTTTAAGAATCTGCCATACAGTTTCCAAAATGGTTCTACAGGAGACTTCCAGTTTTTGTCCCAACATGTCACATGTAAAGAATTTGAAAGTTGCCTCTCTTTACCTCACATCAAAAAAAAAAAAAATTAAAGGTCAAAAGCTGAAAATCAATCATTTTTTTATTAGATTTGTTAGCAAATTGAGGTCACAGGGCAATTACTGTCTCCAAACTAGAGAAACAGGCAGGCAGATACAGAGAATGGCAGTCTACGTGAAGCAGAAGGTGTTGGAGCCAGAAAAAATTAGGACACTTAATTTTGCTGAATTTATGGAGGCTGAATGTGTGTGGACTAGCTTGAGAGTTACAGTTCCTAGAGGTGCAGCTTAGACTCGGAGGTGCCCAGAGTTTCATGGGTTTTACTTGCAGGAGCACCTCCTGCTTCTCATGGTGAAGACGAGAATGATCCCTCACGAGGGTGCTTGAGAGGAGGAAGTAACTACCTTCAATGAAACCACAGCTTTCTCCGTGGCACAGGTCTGGTGTGTAAGGGAACACTCTTGACCACGCCTTTTCTAATTTGGAGGAGTGGCGGTTACTCAGTTACCCAGGAAAAAACATGTAGAATCTCTTTAGAAGGTCACAGCCAAAATGCATGGGCTCACAAAATGTCCCGAAGGGCCCAATCGTGGGGATTATAGGATACATACTCTCCCCCGGCCCCCACAACCTCAGCTCTCCTGTGCATATAATTACAGTAGGTCATGGCTGAAAGAGTTACAGCTTCAGACTCTTTCCAGGGGTGGCTGATCTGGCATAGTAGATAAGCCACTGCCTGCAGTGCCAGCATCCCATATGGGTGTTGGTTCAAGTTCTGACTATTCCACTCCGATCCAGCTCTCTGCTAGTGCACCTTGGAAAGCAGCAGAAGATGGCCCAAGTGCATGGGTCCCTGCACCGATGTGGGAAACCTGGAAGAAGCTCCTGGCTCCTGGCTTGGGCCTGGCCCAGCCCCAGTCAATTGAAGCCATTTGGGTATCTACCAGCGGATGTAAGATTTCTCTGTCTCTCTGTAATTCTGCCTTTCAAATAAATAAATAAACCTAAAAAAAAAAAAAAAAAGGTGTTTCCAGGGAAGTCCAAGACAGTAAGGGAGATAAAACACAAGAGGATACAGAAACTTCACATGACACCTACAACAAACCTAACCCTAATAAGCATTACTCCTAACTAGATAAATATAAATCCTCAAGCTAAAGACCTCAATTCCTTTTAATCAACGCATCGTGTCCAGTTTTCAATAAAAAAAATTGTGATGTACTAAAAGGCGAGAAAAAAAATAAAGACAAAGTAAGCATTAGACCATGTTTAGATATGATACAGATGCTGGAATTATTGGAGAGTGATTTTTAAAACAACTGTGACTTATATGTTAAGGGCTAGAAGAAGTAGAACAACAGGTAAGAACAGCTAGATGATGTAAGAAGTAAAAATGTATGGTTCATTCGCAAAAGTAGAATATTTAGAGAAGGGGTGAGAATCATTGCCAGAAAGATTCCCGCCAGAGGTTGTGGGTGGAGTAATGCTGCGCTTCTGGGTTGGGAGAGTTCACTGGGGACTCTGAGAGACAACAGGTCAAGATTGGCATTGACTATCCCCTCCCTGGGTTGGGCCTTGGTTTGTCTTTATCTCTTGGCCAATAGGCTGTCTTTGAGCTAGTTTTTTTTTTTTTTTTAGATTTATTTATTTATTTGAGAGTCAAAGTTACACAGAAGAAGAGAGAGGGAAATAAGGAGAGAGAGAGAGAGAGAGAGAGAGAGAGAGAGAGAGAGAGAGACCTATCCATCCCGTTTCATGTCCCAGGAGCTTTCATGAAGCCAGGAGCTTCATCTGGGTCTCCCGTGTGGGTGGCAGGAGCCTAAACCCTTGGGCCATCTTCCACTGCTTTTCCCAGGCCTTTACCAGGGAGCTGGATCAGAAGTGGAGCAGCTGGGACATGAATCAGCCAGCACAATACGATGCCAGAGTTGCAGGCAGCAACTTAACCCTCTATGGCACAACACTAGCCCTGAGCTTGTTGGCTTTAAACTGGCATTTGTAAGCAAGTAATTTTTAAATAGAAACTGTTTTAGCCTTTTTCTTCCTTCTTAAATAATAAAATGTTTAGCTCTGAGTAGAAAATTACTGGTAGCTAGCTTGCATAATAGCTTGCAGATGTGGTAACTACAGTTTAACACACTAAAACCGGATGTCGAAACAGGGCAGAATTGGCTGAGTGGAACAAACAGACCATTTCTGAGAGACGGGAGTTTGAACAGGAGAGGGAGGGGGGCATTTCCTTACATTAGAATAATAAAACTTATGCTATGTCTGGGAGGTTGTAACCCCATAGTACTCAGCCAAGCAGGAACTGGGGAAGGGGGTTGGGCACCAGGGAGTAATGTGCTTTCTGTAACCATGCTGGGTATGCCTGCCTACCAGACATATGATCTTGCAAGACCATCATTAAAAGTGTCTCCAAGTTCATTCTTTGAGTTTGGGCATGTGGCTGCTTGTCACAATTTTGAGGGTTTGTTAGCTCCCTGCTAATGCACCTGGGAAGGCAGTAGAAGATGGTCCAAGTGCTTGGGCCCCTGCACCCACGTGGGAGAACCAATGGAATATTTCTCTCTCTCTCTTTCTCTCTCTCTTTCTGTAACTCTGCCTTTCAAATAAGTAAAATCTTTTTTTAAAAAAAGAAAACAATGATAACAATTACGTCAGACTTCTTATCAGAAACCATTAAAGCAAGAATGAAATGAGATATTTAACATCTTGGTGGTAAGACCAAAATCTAGAATTTTGTATCCAGGCAAAAATAAAGATTAATTTATACATTGTTTCCCCAAATTTGCCTATCAATTCTAACAGCTTTTTTGAAAGAGATGTTTTTATTTGAAAGGCAGAATAACAAGGGAGGGAGGGAGAAACAGGTCTGCTGGTTAACTCCCTAAATGTCCACAACATCTAGGTTTGTGCAAGACCAAAGCCAGAAATCAGGAACTCCATCCAGGTCTCCCACATGGTGGGCAGGGAGCCAAGGACTTGGGACATCTCCCACTGCCTTCCTAGGTACATTAGCAGGAAGCTGGATGGCAAGGGAGCAGCTGAGCATAGGACCAGCCTTTGATAGGGGATGCTGGTATCCCAAGCAGCAGCTTAACCCACTGTACCACAACTCCAGCCTCTCTCCTAGCTTTTAGAAATAGATTCTGTCAGATTTTCTACATGGGATGTTTATCTACACTGGATGTTTATTTCCTTCCTTTGCCTGTTGCACTGGCTAGAACCTTAGAGTAGTGGAAAATGAGGGAGAAAACACCCAGTATTTTAGTACTGATGAGGATGTTAGCTGAATGGTTTCCATTGATGTTCCTTATCAAGTTGAAGATGTTCTGTTCATTGTTTGCTTGTGGACCAGAGGGAAGGGGTGAAGAGGGAAAAGAGAGGAGACTGTAAGAGAGAGAGATAAAGAGGAGAGAGAAGAGAGACAAGAGGAGGAGAAGAGCCAAGAGAGAGAACCAAGAGAGAAGGAGAGAAGCCAAGAGAGAGGAACCAAGAGAGCATGTGTTCAGGAACAGGCCCTTGTAAAACTTTGCCCGAGGGCGGGCAGGGAAGCAGGAGCAGCGAATCCCATTAGGATGGGGGTGGAGCTTGACAACAGAGGTTGGGCCATGTGGCCACCTGGCTAAAACTTGCCAGTTTCCTACATTCCCCCCTTTTGTTTTTTATAAAGCAGGATTTGTATGAGATTACATTAGTCCCAAAAGTCCAGGAGGGGTAGAGGGATGATGATCTGTCTTTAGCGCTACTTCTTACTGACATGGGGCGACAAGGTACTCTTCATGGCTTGGGGCGATGTCTCAAGCCACTGTCTCCTGGGTGGGGAGCCAAGTATATCCCTGTAGCAGCATTTGGTTGACTGCCTGCTTGGTGAAGGCCTTGGTTCGTTCCATCATCACTTCCTATAAACACTTAAACAGACACGGTAGTATAAAAGACAGGGTGAGAATAGCAACCGGTTATCCTAAGAGTGGCATTAACCAGGTAATGAGAGGATTTTACAGAGGAGAGGAAATGCAGGGGTCTCTGGACCCTTGTGGGGACAGTTTGATGGATGTGGTTTAAAGCTGATCCTAGTTGCCGCTCTTCCAGTCCAGCTCTCTGCTGTGACCTGGGAGTGCAGTGGAGGATGGCCCAAGTGCTTGGGCCCTGCACCCCACAGGAGACCAGGAAAAGCACCTGGCACCTGGCTCCTGCCATCGGATGAGCACGGTGCGCCGGCCGCGGCGGCCATTGGAGGGTGAACCAACAGCAAAGGAAGACCTTTCTCTCTCTCTGTCTCTCTCACTGTCCACTCTGCCTGTCAAAAAAATAAGTAAATAAATAAATTTAAAAAAAAAGCTGATTCTAGCCAAGACCGGGAGAAAAGTCACTCATCTTTTGTAGGTAGATGGGTTTGTCTGTAGAGAAATTCTGAACAATCACACAACATTAAGTGGGGAGAGGACCATCAGTACACACAGGTTGGGAGTAGAGCCATTGGTGGTAGAGTAGAGGCTATGATTACAAAGGAATGAGGCTCAAGTGGGCTAGATACAAAGGACAGAGTTGTTATTAGAGAACCGAAGAAAGGCGCTGTCTGAGCTACAACTAAGTTTTTGATTGAGAGGCAAATAGAACCTGACAGAAGGGGCTTGATAATAATCTGGTGGGCTTTAGGCCTTGTAAGTTAAGAGGCCCAGACCTATCTCTTCACATAGGGTACATCCTAAGGGAGGTGTAAACCTTCTTGAGGAAGGCACCCTGTTGACTTCCATTACCTAGCTGGCCTGGGAGGAGAGCTGGCCAGGTAAAGGCAGGTGGCATCTCTAACGGGAAGTTTACAGTTCTGCCTGCAATGTTGCTGATCCTACTTGACCATCCCCTCAGCTGCAGTGGTCACTTTGGAAGCTGGGCTGAGTGAAGGGCCTCTCAGCTTAGAGCCAATAAGATCCGTGGCTCTGACCTGAAGTCCTTTGCTTGGGTTTTTATCAGGCATGGTTATAGGATTTTTTTTTTTAATTTTGGGGAGTTAATTGAGCTAAACATCGGTTTTCTTTTATATTTTGTTAATATGATTCACACTGATGAGTATATATATGAATGTTAAGATAACCCTGGGGCTGATGCTGTGGCATATCAGGTAAAGCCTCCACCTGCAGTCCTGGCATTACCATATGGGTGCTGGTTCAAGTCCCAGCTGCTCCACTTCTGATCCATTTCTCTACTATAGCCTGGGAGAGCAGTAGAAGATGGCCCAAGTCCTTGGGCCCCTGCACCCACATGGGAGACCCAGAAGAAGCTCCTGGCTCCTGGCTTCAGATCGGCTTAGCTTCATCCTTTGTGGCCAACTGGGGAGTGAACCAGTGGATGGAAGACCTCTCTCTCTCTCTCTCCTTCTCTCTGTGTAACTCTTTCAAATAAATAAATAAATAAATCTTTTTAAAAAAACATATAGCCCCGCATTTTGGGAGATAAACACCATTTTGTCATACTGTCGTCTTCTTGGTTCCATTTCTGGATTTGGTTTGCTCTTATTTTGTTAGGGATTCTTGTGTCTAGGTTTATGAAAGATCCGGGTCTGTAGTTTTCTTGTACTTGGTGTTAGTCTGAGTAAAATGCAGGTTTATGGAATAAGCGGGGAAGGCTTCCTGCTTCAGGTTTTGTGAAAAGCTTGCGTAGAATTAGTATTAGTGATTCTTTGCATGCTTGGTAAAATTTGCAGGTGAACAACATCAACATGGAGTTCTTTTTGTTTGATTTTAAAAGTATTAATTAAATTTATTTTAATCCCCACAGATGTAATATGCTATGATTTGAATGTCCCTTCCAAATCTCATTGAAATTTAATTGCCATTGTGATGGTGTTGGGAGGTGGGACTTTTATGAGGTGATGATGGATTAATGCTGTTATGGAGCTGGTTTTGCTGTAAAACTCTATTTCTTTTTTTTTTATATTTATTTGACAGGTAGAGTTATAGACAGTGAGAGAGAGACAGAGAGAAAGGTCTTCCTTCCATTGGTTCACCCCCCAAATGGCCGCCACGGCTGGCACTGCGCTGATCCGAAGCCAGGAGCCAGGTGCTTCCGTGGGTGCAGGGCCCAAGGACTTGGGCCATCCTCCACTGCCTTCCCAGGCCACAGCAGAGAGCTGGACTGGAAGAGGAGCAACTGGGACTAGAACCCGGCGCCCATATGGGATGCTGGTGCCACAGGCGGAGGATTTACCAAGTGAGCCATGGCACCGGCCCCTGTAAAACTCTGTTTCAAGAGAGAGAGCTGTCTCCTGTCCGTGTTGCCCTCTCCATGCTGTGACACGTTGAGGAGACCCCACTAGGTGGGACCTGTGATCCTGGACTTCCTAGCCTCTATAATGGTGTGGAATTAATTACTTTATACGTTTCCCACTCATCGGAATTCTGCTTGTGTAGCAGAAAGCAGGTGAAGGCACAAGGGAATTCGGTCCATCTGTGTTTTAGGAGTTAAGCCTTAGTAGTTTGTACTTTCCAAGAAACGTTTTCATTTGATCTAAGCCGCTGCATTTATTACAAAAATGTGTTCCTATTATTTCCCTGCCAGCGTTTAATAGATGTGGAATCTGTCATAATGTCACCTGTCTTATTTCTGATATTGGTGATTATGTCTTTCTTTTTTTCCCAGTCTGACTGGAGGTCTATTAATTTTATTGATATTCTTAAAGGAGCAGCCTTTGTCATTGATTTTTCTATTATATTTTGTTAATTTTTTCCCCTGTTTTGGTATTTATTTCATTTCTTCTAATTATTTTGTGTTTGATTTGTTCTTTTTCCAGTTTCTTATGGTGAAGCTATGATCTTTGATTTGAGTTCCTTTTTTTTTCCTTCAGGTTTGCATTGATTTCTGGTGTTTCTATTCTGTTCCATTGGTCTATCCATCTGTTTCTGTACCAGTACCATGCTGTTTTGATTATAACTGCCCTGTAGTATGTCCTCAAATCTGGTATTGTGATGCCTCCAGCTTTGTTTTTGTTGTACAAGATTGCTTTTGTTATTTGAGGTCTCCTGTGTCTCCATATGAATTTCAGCATCATTTTTCCAGACATGAGAAGAATGTCTTTGGTAGAAAGGTGTTATTTTCTTACCCATTGTTCAGTATCTTGCAGAGACTCAGTAAATGTGTTGCTGGCACAAACCTGAACGAACTGAGGAAATGTCAGTGTTGTCTTTATTATTATATTTTTGGGCTGAAATCTTGGGATTGTATTGTTGCTATCAGGATCAATTGATTTTCCGTGTGAATCTTTTAAAAGCACTTATTCACTATATGTGGACTTGGGTATACTTTAAGGGAGGAATACTTTGTGACTCCTGAGCTGTGGACCTCCCAATACTCACTTAAGATATTTGAAGTTCTTTCATGATTACTCAGGAGAAGAAATAAAGCATTGTGGTTATGACTGACACGTGAGGCCTTGCGACTGAAATTGTTCAGGAATTTTCATGCAAATGAAAATGATCTCATTTAATGTTGGAGACAGTTGTGAAGCCATATATACTTTTTTTTTTTTTGGCAAATTTTCTAGTTAGTGGTCATATTCTGTATTTCAAAGATTTCCATTGGCTGGCGCTGTGGCATAGCAGGTAAAGCTGCTGCCTGCAATGCTGGCATCCCATATGGGCTCCAGTTCGAGTCCCGGCTGCTCCACTTCTGATCCAGCTCTCTGCTATGGCCTCGGAAAGCAGTAGAAGATGACCCAAGTCCTTGGGCCCCTGTACCTACATGGGAGACCCAGAAGAAGCTCCTGGCTCCTGGCTTCGGATCAGTGCAGCTCTGGCTGTTGCGGCCAACTGGGGAGTGAACCAGTGGATGGAAAACCTCTCTATCTGCCTCTCCTTCTCTCTCTGTGTAACTCTGACTTTCAAATAAATAAATAAATCTTTAAAAAATAATAATAATATACAGTGTCTGAATGTATACTTGACAGTGGTCTTTGGGATTTTTGGCAAAATCCTTATAAAATTTGCAATGATGGTTTGGTACCACCAGGCCATCTTCACATAGCTGCCCCAGACATGTGCCACCTACTGAAAGCCTTGGGCCTACAGGCAATCCAATCCTTTTATTTAACTGCTGGAAGAGCTAGACAATTTCTTAGAATTGTGGATCCCACAAGTAGGAATTATTTGAGGGGATGTTGCTGGATTCCTCTTTCCTAGCACATTTGGAAATCTTTTTCTTTTTCTTTTTTTAAAGCTATGGGATTTTTAAAAAAGAATTTATTTATTTATTTATTTGAAAGGCGGAGTTACAGAGAGACAGAGGTAGAGAGACAGAGAAAGGTCATCCATCCACTGGTTCAATCCCCAGGTGGCTGCATGGCTAGAGCTGTGCTGATCTGAAGCCAGGAGCCTGGAGCTTCCTTCGCGTCTCCCATGTGGGTGCAGGATCTCTAGGACTTGGGCCATCTTCTACTGCTTTCCCAGGGTGTAGTGCTGGCCCCATATTATTTTTTTTAAAAGTTAACATTTATATCTAATATTGATGAAGCAGAAGGTTTATAGTTCAGATTTTTGCCATTTCTTGAAAATATTAGGACAGCAGACAAATGGGCCAGCATCTCCGTCTTGCAATTAGCTGGAGCTGAAGAGAGCTGCCCCATTTAGATTGCTGAGCATGGCTAAGGTTAGCCCAGGCCCGCTTTTCCCAATCATCCCAACTGCTTGGTTCCCGTGAGAATTTGCATTTGCACCCTGCAAAACATATACAGACTGGTTTTCATCTTCAGAGCCAGCGTCTGTGCTGAGTTTACCAGACTCCAACACATGGATGTCCCAGATGTCCTGGGTGACCAAAACTCACTACATCAAAGTTTATTTTTCTGTAGTATTTTGTCATGAAAGCTTTCAAGCCTAGAGCAAAATTGAAGGAGTTTTACAACACAAAGTCGTATTTCCACCCATTGGCTTTGATGTGTAACATTTTACGTTCTTGTTTTATCACATATTTATCTATCCATCCTTCTATCCCTTTACCAATCCATTTCTTTTATGTTTAGTTCTTACTTTTTAGGACAGTTTTAGGCTTATAGCAGAATTGAGCAAAAATGGGGTTATTCCATATAGCCACTGCTTCCACACAAATTCAGTCTCCACCAGCACACCCTCCCCCCGCCACCAGAGTGATTCATTTGTTACAGTAGATGAAACTATGCTGACATTATTTTTATTATTATTAATATTAATGGACAGCATACATTAGGGTTCACTTTTGGTGTGTAATGGTATGATCTACCATGTGGCATCATATAGAGAGTTTCACTGCCCTAAAAATCCTCTATGCTCATCTGTCATCTATCCCTTCCTCCTAATCTTGGGGAATCACTCATCTCTGTATGTCTCTGTAGTTTTGCTTTTTCCAGAATGTCATGTGGTTGGAACCATACAATATGTAGCCATTCTTATTGGGTTTTTTTTACTTAGCAGTATGCGCTTAAGTTTCTTCCATTTTTTTTTTCACAGCTTGAGAGCTCATTTTTTTTTTTCCTTTTGACAGGCAGAGTGGACAGTGAGAGAGAGAGACAGAGAGAAAGGTCTTCCTTTGCCATTGGTTCACCCTCCAATGGCCGCCATGGCCGGCACACCGCGCTCATCCGATGGCAGGAGCCAGGAGCCAGGTGCTTTTCCTGGTCTCCCATGGGGTGCAGCGCCCAAGCACTTGGGCCATCCTCCACTGCACTCCTGGGCCACAGCAGAGAGCCGGCCTGGAAGAGGGGCAACCGGGACAGAATCCGGCGCCCCAACTGGGACTAGACCCGGTGTGCCGGCGCCGCAAGGCGGAGGATTAGCCTGTTGAGCCACGGCGCCGGCCGAGAGCTCATTTTTAAAAAAAATTAATTAATTTATTTGAATGACAGAAATAGAGACAGAGACAGAGAGACAGAGATATCTTCCATCCATCACTCCCCGAATGGCTGCAATGGCTGGGGTTGGGCCAGGCCAAAGCCAGGAGCCAGGAGCTACATCTGGGTCTCCCTATGTGGGTGCAGGGGCCCAAGTACTTAGGCCATCTTTAGCTGCTCTTTCAGGCACATTAGTAGAAGTGGAGCAGCTAGGACTTGAACTGGAGCCCATATGGGCTGGCAGCACTGCAAGCAGAGGCTTAGCCTATGCAACAGCATCAGCCCCAGCTCATTTAGTTTTAGTGCTAAATCATATTTCATTGTTTGGATGGACCACGGTTTATTTATTTGTTAACTTACTTTCTTAAGGGCATCTTGGTTGCCTCCAAGTTTTGACAATTATAAATGAAGTTGCTATACACATCTGTGAGCAGGTTTTTGTGTGGATATAAATTGTCAGCTAATTTGGGTAAATACAGAGGACTGTGATTGCTGAATCATATAGTAAGAATATGCTTCATTTTGTAAAAAACTGTCACACTGCTTTCTAAAGTGTGGCTGTACCATTTTGCACAGCAATGAATAAGAGCTCCCACTGCTCCACATCCCTGCCAGCATTTGGTGTTGTCCGTGTTTTAGATTTTGACCATTCTAACTTTTGGTGGTGGAATGTAATTCCTCTCCTAATTTGCAATTATGTAATGATATATGATGCTGAACACCTTTCATTATGCTTACTTATTCATTATCTGGGTGAGATGTCTGTTCAGGCTTTTGCCAATTTTTAAATTGGGTTGTTCATGTTATTTTTTCGAATATTTTAATTTTAATAGTTTTAACAGGTTCAGTGTGCTTTGTAGATGTAATTCTAAGAACACAATGATATTCCCTCCCTCCCTCTCTCTCCCTCTTTCCTTCCCACCCTGCTTCCTCTTCTCTTTCTTTTTTTCTGTTTGAGATGACATATTTTAAATTTATATTACAGTAAAAAGGTTTGATACTTTGATGAATAAGAAGTTTAACAAGTAAAAAGCAAAAAGACCCTAATTTAGTGGAAATATAGACAGTTATAAACAGTAGTGGATGGAAAAATGACCACTTCACTCATATACAGTACATTTCAAAGTGATCACAGATCACTAAAACTATAGTCGTATAGTGTTCTTAACCATTGGTTTGACAAAGATGTAAGAAGAATTTTTATGAAAATATATCTATAGCAATACTGATACACACAGACGTTTCTTTTTTTTGTTTTGTTTTTAAAAATTTTATCTCCCACATATAATGGACATGCAGTGTTTGTCTTTCCATTTTAAAAAAAAATATTTATTTTATTCATCTGCAAGACAGAGTTGCAGAGAGAGGTAGAGACACAGAGAGAGGTCTTCCATCTGCTGGTTCACTACAATGGCTTTCTATTCTGTTCCCTTGATTTATGTATCAGTTTTTATGCAAGTACCATGGTGTTTTCTCTCTTTTTTTTTTTTGAATTTTTATTAACGTTTTCAACCTAGATTCAGGTAAATACCTGTTTCTCCCATCAAAGGAGAAGAGTCCTGCACATTACAACAAGCAAAAAAGGCTTTTCAGAAATAAAACTTTAAATTGATCCATTACAATTTCATACATTTTCTTGAGTACATTGGAAAGTGGGAAAAAGACAGAGGAAAACACGGTACTTCAAACAAGGAGACTGTAATAACCTTAGTTAGGTTGGTAGTCTATATTTTTTTTCCTTCAGACAACAAGGAGGTTCAAATGCTCTCTGTGGATGCTTTTCTATACCTTAGTAATTTTTTTTTCATTCCCAGTACTCCCAACCAGTGTTTGTCTTAACTCTCTGAAGCACATTAAGGAGTCTAATTATGCAAAAATAACCCTGGGCCATCACAAAGGGGAACCACATCTCTTAGAAACACAGAAAAGCTATACCTAAACTCCATTATCAGAATTGGATTGCCAGTTCAAGATGGATAATATGCAGCAGTTAAGAGTTGTGTAAAAGGTAACAGAACTTGACCAATACAAGAGTAGGAAATGCAGATTTTAAGATGAGAAGATCTTTCTGGAGGGACAACAAAACACCGTGGAGAACAGGAAGGAAATGGGAGGAGGGCTTAGTTTGCTTACACAAACTCTTTTTTTTTTTTTTGTAAATATTTATTTATTTTACTTGAAAGAGTTACACAGAGAGAGGAGAGGCAGAGAGATTCAGAGAGGTCTTCCATCCCCTGGTTCACTCCTCAATTGACCACAACAGCCAGAGCTGTGCCGATCCAAAGCCAGGAGCCAGGATCCTCCTCCGAGTCTCCCACGTGGTGCAGGGGCCCAAGGACTTGGGGCATCTTCTACTGCTTTCCCAGGCCACAGTAGAGAGCTGGATTGGAAGAGGAGCATCCAGGACTTGAACTGGAGACCATATGGGATGCCAGCACTGCATCCCACTACGCCACAGCGCCGGCCCCATGTTTAGACATTTTATACTTAAAGTAATTATAGATATCTGGGGGCTTAAACTGTTGCCTGTTTGTTTCCTCTTTGTCATTTATTTTTTCTTAATTTTCTGTTGGTTGAACTTTTTTTTCACCATTCCATTTTGGTTTACTTATAGTATTTGTGAGTGTATTGATTCATGTAGCTTTCTCAGTGTTTACTCTAGGCATTACAATATACACGCATAACTTATCACAGTCTGCTGGCATCAGCATTTTACCACTTTGAAATATAAAAGTCCTTCCAGTAGAAGATGGCCCAAGTCCTTGGGCCCCTGCACCTGCGTGGAAGACCTGGAAGAAGCTCCTGGCTCCTGGCTTCAGATCCGTACTTCTCCAGCCATTGTGGCCATCTGGGGAGTGAACAAGCAGATGGAAGGCTGACTGTCTCTCTCTTTCTCTCTCCCTCTCTCCTTCTCTCTGTGTAACTGACTTTCAAGTAAATAAATAAATCTTTAAAAATAAATAAAAATAAATAAGTAATAAATAAATAAATTTAAAGTGAGAGTCCAACCATGAAGTTATGAAATGTTGCATTCAACTTTATTCTATAGAGGTCAGCAAATTACAATCTTTGGACCAAATTCATCCCACTACTTTCAAAATGTCTTATTATAGGGGCCAGTGCTGTGACGTAGCAGGTGGGGCTGCTGTCTGTGGTGCCAGGATCCCATATGGGCGCCAGTTCGAGCCCTGTCTACTTCACTTCCAATCCAACTCTCTTCTCTGGCCTGAGAGGGCAGTGGAGGATGGCCCAAGTGCTTGGGCCTTGCACCTGCACAGGAGACCAGGAGAAGCACCTGGCTCCTGGCTTTGGATTGGCCCAGCTCCGGCTGTTGAGGCCAACTGGGGAGTGAACCAGCAGATGGAAGACCTCTCTCTCTCTCTGTCTCTTCTTCTCCTTCTCTCTCTATGTAACTCTGACTTTCAAATAAATAAATAAATCTTTAAAAAATATAATTATCATAAATATTTACTCCAAATACATTGACTACCACATCAGATGGTTTTCTAATTTTTGCTTGAACCATCAACTAGGATTTTAAAAACTCATGAGGGAAACTGCATTTACTCCTAATCTTACCTATTTCTGTGTTCTTCCTTTCTGAGGCTCTAAATTTTCTTAATAGTTCCTTTCTCATTGGAGAGCTTCTTCTAGCAATACTTTGTTTCGTAGTAACAAATTCTCTCTCTCTCCTTTTCATCTGAGAATATCTTTGTTTTTTCATTCCTGGGGGACATTTCTGCTGGACACACAATTCAAGGTTGACAGTTATTTTCTCTCAGTACTTGAAAATTTTATACTACTTTCTATTGGTCTCCAAGGTTTTTGATTAAAAATCTGCCATGTTTAATGAGTTTTTTCACTACAGGTAATGCACTATTTTTCTTGTAGCTTGAAAAATATTTTATTTGTCTTTAGGTTTTAGACATTTAATTAAGATGTATCTTGGCATAAATTTCTTTGAGTTTATCCTGTTTGGGGTTCCTGAAGTTCTTTAATCTTTGAGTATATGTCTTTTCCAAACTTGGGTAGTTTTCAATTATTATTTCTTTTAGTTCTTTGTTAGTCTTGTATGCTTTAGCTTTTCTTCTGGGACTCTGATGACATGAATTTTGATTTTTTTTATTATTGCCCCACAGGTCCCTTGTACTTAATTCCTTTTTCTTTTCAATTTATTTTTTCTATGTTGTTAAGATTCTGTAGTTTCAGGCCGGTGCCTTGGCTCACTTGGTTAATCCTCTGCCTGCAGCGCTGGCATCCATAGGGGCGTTGGGTTTTAGTCCCAGCTGCTCCTCTTCCAGTCCAGCTCTCTGCTGTGTCCTGGGAAGGCAGTGGAGGATGGCCCAAGTGCTTGGGCCCCCGCACCCACATCAGAGACCAGGAGGAGGTACCTGGCTCCTGGCTTCGGATCAGCACAGTGCCGGTTGTGGAGGCCATTTGACAGTTTGGCAGAGTTAGACAGTGAGAGAGAGACAGACAGAGAGAAAGGTCTTCCTTCCATTGGTTCACCCCCCCAAAATGGCTGCTACGACCAGCATGCTGTGCTGATCTGAAGCCAGGATCCAGGTACTTCCTCTTGGTCTTCCATGCGGGTGCAGGGCCCAAGCACTTGGGCCATCCTCCACTGCACTCCCAGGCCACAGCAGAGAGCTGGCCTGGAAGAGGAGCAACTGGGACAGAATCCAGTGCCTGACCGGGACTATAACCTGGGGTTCTGGCACCACAGACAGAGGATTAGTCTAGTGAGCCGTGGCGCCGGCCTCTGTGTTTTGTTTTTTTAACTATGTTTGTAATTGCTTATTGTCTTTTGGATGGGAGGTAGGAGATTCTGGGCATGTGACACAGAGAGTATTTCACCAGCCACTTGGTGTTTGTGGAATGTCCACTGTCTTAGTCCATTTTGTCCTGCTGTAACAGAACAAATATGACTGGGTAATTTATCACGCACTGAAATTTATTGCCAGGGTGGCACTTTGGTGTGGCGGAAAAAGATGCCATCTGCAATGCCACCATCCCATGTGGGCGACGGTTCGAGTCCTGGCTGCTCCACTTCTGATCCAGCTCTCTGCCTGTGGCCTGGGAAAGCAGTAGAAGATGCCCAAGCGCTTGGGCCCCCCCACCTGCGTGGGAAACTTAGAAGAAGCTCCTGGCTCCTGGCTTTGGATAGGCGTAGCTCAGGCTGGTGTGGCCAACTGGGGAGTGAATCAGTGAATGGAAGACCTCTCTCTCTCTCTTTCTCTGTATAACTCTTTCAAATAAATAAATAAATCTTTTTTGAAAAAGAAATTAATTGGCTTCCTGTTCTGTCTGGAGACTAGGATTCCCAGGATCAAGGTGCCAGCATTCGGTGAGGGTCTTCTGGCTGCATCATCCTATCATAGAAAGTGGAAGGTCAAGAACACAAGAGCACAGATCCACGCCTGCAAGCCCTTTTTAATAATCCCATTAATCTATTCATGAGGGTAGAGCCCTCATAACCTAAATACCTTCCATCAGGTGCCACCTCCCAGCACTGTCACATTGGAAAATCAGTTTTCAACACATGAATTCTGGGGGACCTATTCAATCCAAGCACCTACCCGGTATCCATTGATGCCACTTAGAAGGGCAGAAGGCATTTCCCAAAGTCCCTTGGTGCTTCTTATTTTGGGGAGACAGGAAACCCCAAGTTGTGGGGTAGGGAGCAAGTACTTTTTCAAGTCCTCTGGTGGCCTTGGAGGAAGGAGGGCATCCCGGGGCTTGTGAGGGGAGGGGACATTTTCCCAGGCCCCTGAGTTTTGGTGGGCCCTATTTGCCAGTGCCACTGGGAGGAGGTGTTGGTGGTGAGAAGTCCTTACTGACACACCTGGTGGAGAGTGGGCCAGAAAGTCTTTCTAGTGCTGACTGGTGTCTACAGTTCCCCTGCTGAATCCCAGTTTGTGTCATCCAGTTGATGCTGGTATTGGCTGCTGCTGATCACCGAGGCCAGATGGCCCTCATGGCTATGGACTGGGGATGCTGAGGCTGGGGAGTGTTTCCTGGGTGACTCTGTGCTAACGGGGCTCCTGCTCACTCCCTGTTGATATGACTTATGGGCTGGAAGTTCTTCCCAGGGCTGCTTGGTGGATATGAGCAGACTCCAGAGCTACAGGGTGGAGAGTGTTTCCTCAAACCATCCTGTGCTGAGGAGGCTCCTGGTTAATCTGTGCTTGCACCACAAATAGGAGAGAGAAGAAAACTTGGGCTCCTGCCTCTTGTTAGGGGTGCGGGGTGGTCTGGAGATGTTGGGCTTGGGCTCCTTCTGCCATTGGAATTGTTGGATACTGTATTGTTCCTCAAGTCCTTGGCCCCGAGCCCGTTCTCTTTCCATTTTCTGTCAGATAGCTCTTCTGATAGTCTTTTGGGTTATTTCCAGAGATTTTAACTGTAAGATCAGGGAGAAAAGAGTCCATATCATCAGAACCAGAAGTCATTATACGTTTTTAGATTTATTTATTTATTTGAAAGGCAGAGTTACAGAGAGAAAGAGAGCGACAGTGAGAGAGATCTTCCATCCACTGGTTCACCCCCCAAATGTCTGCAATGGCTGGAGCTGGGCCAATCTGAAGCCTGAAGCCAGGAGCTTTTTCTGGCTCTCCCATGTGGTTGTAGGGGCCCAAATATTTGGGCCATCTTCAACTGCTTTCCCAGATGCATTGGCAGGGAGCTGGATCAGAAGTGGAGCAGCTGGGACTTGAATTGGCACCATATGGGATGCCAACACCAAAGGCTGCAGTTTTACCCACAATGCCACAGTGCTAACCTCAAGTTATTATATTTTGATAGTGTCTTTGGAGGAAAAGTAGTTTTTAATTTTGATAAAGTAAAACTTAAATGGACAGATGGTAAATATGTTAAACGCTGCAGGTCATTTTGCCTCTGTTGCAAGTATTCAACTCTGTTGTTGTAGGCTGAAAGCTGCTGTAGGCAGCATGTAAATGAATGGATATGACTGTGTACCAGTAAAAATTTATTTAGACAAGAAGTAGTGGGATGAATTTGGCCCATGGATTGTAATTTGCTGACCTCTATAGAATAAAGTTGAATGCAACATTTCATAACTTCATGGTTGGACTCTCACTTTAAATTTTTTATTTATTTATTTATTTTTATTTATTTTTAAAGATTTATTTATTTACTTGAAAGTCAGTTACACAGAGAGAAGGAGAGAGGGAGAGAGAAAGAGAGAGATAGTCAGCCTTCCATCCGCTGGTTCACTTCCCAGATGGCTGCAATGGATGGAGAAACACGGATCTGAAGCCAGGAGCCAGGAGCTTCTTCCAGGTCTTCCACGCAGGTGCAGGGGCCCAAGGACTTGGGCCATCTTCTACTGCTTTCCCAGGCCATAGCAGAGAGCTGGATTGGAAGTGGAGCAGCCGGAACTAGAACCAGTGCACATATGGGATGCTGGCACTGCAGGTGGTGGCTTCACCTACTGTGTCACAGCACTGGCCTCTTTTAAAATTTTTTTAAAAAAGATTTATTTATTTGAAAGTAAGAGTTAAAAAGATATAGAGGGGAGGCATAGAGAAAGAGAGAGAAAAAGAGAGAGAGAAAGAGAGAGAGAAAGAATCTTCCATCTGCTGGTTCATTACCCAAGTGGCCACAATGGCCAAAGCCAGGAGCCAGGAGCTTCTTCCAGGTTTCCTACATAGGTGATAGGGGCCCAAGTACTTGGTCCACCTTCCATTGCTTTTCCCAGGTCGTTAACAGGGATCTGGATCAGAGGTGGAGCAGCTGGGATGTGAACCCGTGTTCATATGGGATGCCAGTGTTATAGGTGGAGGCTTAACTCTCTACCCCACAATGTGGGCTCTGGAACCTACTTGATTGGACTTGATTATTAGAGATCCTTTTACTACTTTGTGCTATGTCATATTGCTGTGCCTTTGCCTGTGGAACATGGGCCTAGAACACATTTTATTCCACCTCCCCCAAACTCCTGGAGAAATTGTGACTTACGCATTAAGATCCTGCTATTGATCCAGCCACCTGTCAAGCCTGATCTTCAGCCACCACAAGATTCCAAGCCACTATCATAATATATTTGTACTATTTTTGGTAATTATTCACTTTATTTTATTTTTTACCATCTTGTAACCCTGAGATCCATCAGAAATCATGTCTTATTACTACCATTGAACCTAATTCATGGTCACACTTGGAAATATGTTTGCTAGATGAATCAGTGACAATGGATCCTTAATAAAACTTGGTTCGACAAAGTATTGTATACCTGTTGTGTTTCCTGGCCATATGCACCCAATACATTCACTTAAGAGATTTCAGACATCATTTGTTCTTGCTATTTTCCCATCTTACCTTCCTAGGAGATCCCACCTGCTTGCACCCTATCCAGCTGTGCTCAGCAGTGCAGTTCCCTGCTGAGACACCTTCCCTCTTGTTCCCAGCCTGAAGGATCATCAATTTTTCCTGACTCAGTTTAGATGTTCCACATCATGTGTTCAGTACAT
Source organism: Sylvilagus floridanus (assembly GCA_949820135.1). Lineage (NCBI taxonomy): Eukaryota > Metazoa > Chordata > Mammalia > Lagomorpha > Leporidae > Sylvilagus > Sylvilagus floridanus. The sequence continues at coordinate 14,972,109 of OX463240.1, read as the reverse complement.
TTCTCTAAAATCTCGGAATAAAACAGTATATACAAACAGCCACCAACACTTTGCAACCTCCAAACTGTCAGTAGCATCTTTTAAATAAATCTGCCTTTCAATTCAGAAGCGTTGAGTTCCCAAGAAGTGTCCTAGCCACATTTCTGCCTGGCTTCAGAAAGCTAACACCATCTTAACCTCTTGGCCGCAATAAACGGCTGTGGAGCCCACCGCTGAAGGCAGCTGGAAGGCAGTGTGTGGGTTACTATGGCAGTTATCAGTGTTTTCAAATATCACAGGGTGGAAACTGCCACACTCAGCAGTGTCCATTTTTAATCTGCACATTAGTCCTTTCTGCAAATCAGTCCCTGGTAGGAAAAACTGATCTATTGTGAGATTGAGTGGCTCTGGCAGCCTCTCTTTGTGGAAGCAGGAGAGATAAGGGAAGAGGAAATATTTTGCACAATCTCTGCCATTCTGAAGCCATTGATCCTAACTGACAGGAGAGACATTTTAACTGGTCTCAGGAGCCCATGTACAGTGGGAAGGCTGGGCTTAGAGCTGGTGGGCAGGGCCTGCAGGAGACACCCAGGGCACAACTAAATGGCTGCCTGCTTTGTCCTTAAGATTCCTTTCCATTACTTCTTCCCTCGGGTACCCACTGCCCCCCTGATTTTCCATCTGTCACACACACACACACATAAGCATACCCACACAAGTGCACACAAGTGTACTCACATAACTCAACCATGCACACACCACATAAACATGCACACATATCACACAAACATGCATACATGCATCCAGACACCACAATGTGCTCATGCACACATGCACAAACAGCACACGTGTGCACACATCTGCCTACATGTTGCACATGCAAGGCAGCAACATCACATAAGCATCTATTTGCACACACAAGACAGAGGTCCCCCTTGACTCCTCTCTGCTTCAAGTGCAGATGCTTCTCCAACCTGTCATATGCTTGTTGTGTACTGAAATAACCCGGCATCTGCCTTCTACCAACTGAAGGCATGGTTGGACAAATCCACTGCAACAGGGTAGATGAGCTGCCTTCCAGGACAAGTGTGGTGTTGAGAGTGAATGGAACCAGAGCGGTGCACTCAGGGAGTACAGGGAGCTTTATGGTTAAATTCACAAACCTTTTCTGAGGATGGCAGAAGGAAGGGGCAAGAGGCTTTGGGAGCCCCCATGCTATCCCAGAAGGGGGACCAGAAAAGGTTACAGGGGAGAGGTAGAGAATAAGAGAAAGGAAAGAAGGGCAGGATAAGGTGAGACAATGCGGCTGGCTAGCTCAACTGAGCACTGAGGGTGGAGAGGGTCCAAATGTGTTGTGCCTTCAGTAGGCATCTTATGTGAGATAAGCATTGTGGCACAGAAGGTTAAGCCTCCTCTTGGGACCCTGGCATCCCGCATTCAAATTCTGGTTTGAGTCCTGGCTACTCTACTTCTGATCCAGTTTCCTGTTAATGCGCCTGGGAAGGCAGACTATGTTGGCCCAAGTGCTTGGGCCTTGCCACCTATGTAGGAGACATGGGTTGAGTTCCAGGCCACTGATTTAGACTGGGCCCAGCCCTGGTTATAGCAGGCATTTGGGGAGTGAACCAGTGGGTGGAAGATTGTCTCTCTCTCTCTCTTGCCTTTCAGGTAGATGAAATAAATAAACATTTTAAAAAGAAGATTTACTCTATGAAGAACATCAGGGTAATATGGATCTGTCATGAGAACATCCTCACAGTTCTTAATTGTTCAGACAGGACAAGCCCCAGAGAGACAGAGCTTACAGCGCTTCTCCTTGATTCCTGTTTTTGTCCTGTTCAGTGGTGTCCCTTGGCAAAGCAGCCTTTGTCAGGACTACTGAGATGAATCAATAATCCATGGAGTTTGCATAATACATCTGTGGCATGAAGGAAACCTGCCACCTATGGATGCTACCAGAATGTGTTCTTATACTTAACAGTCTCATGAGCTGGGGTCTAGGGAGAGAAGAATTAATACTGCCTTTATCATAAACGGCCTCCAGGTACAACCGTTCTGTTGCAAAAGATAGGATTGATTTCATTTTTTTTTTACAGCTCAGTAGTATTCCACCATGTGTATCAACCACAGTTTCTTTATGCAGCCATCAGCGTATAGGCATCTGGGTTGATTCCATATCTTAGCTATTGTGAATTGAGCTGCAATAAACGTGGGGGTACAGATCATTCTTTCATATGCTGATTTCATTTTGCTTGGGTAAATTCCTAGAATTAGGATTGCTGGGTCATATGATAGATTTATTTTCAGCTTTCCGAGGAATCTCCATACTGTCTTCCATAATGGTTGTACTAACACATTCCCACCAACAGTGGATTAGGGTACATTCATCCCCCCCCTGCCCCCAGCATCACCAACATATATTGCTTTTTGATTTCTGTGTGAGAGGCATTCTAACTGGGGTAAGTTGAAACCTCATTGTGTTTTTTATTCACATTTTCCAGATGGCTAGTGGTCCTGAGCATTCTTCATGTCTGTTGGCAAAGACTTGTAATTCATCCTTTGAAAAACGCCTTTGCCCATTTACTGCCTGGACTGCTTGTTTTGGTGTTATTGAGTTTTTCTGAGCTCTTTATAGATTCTGAATATTTATCATTTATTAGTTGCATAGCTTGCAAATATTTTCTCCCATTCTATCAGTTGCCTCTTCACTTGATTGAGTATTTCCTCTGCACTGCAGAAGTTTCTTTCTTTTTTTTAAAATTATTTTATTTATTTGAAAGACAGAGTTACAGAGAGAGGTAGAGCCAGAGAGAGAGAGGTCTTCCATTCTGCTTGTTCACTCCCCAAATGACTGCAATGGCAAGAGCTGAGCTGATCTAAAGCCAGGAACCAGGAGCTTCTGCCAGGTCTCCCACGCAGGTGCAGGGGCCCAGGGATTGGGCCATCTTCCACTGCTTTCCCAGGCCACAGCAGAGAACTGGATTGGAAAAGGAGCAGCCAGGACTCAAACCTGTGCCCATATGGGATGCTGGTGCTCCAGGCTGGGGCTTTAACCCACCGTGCCACAGCACCAGCCCCATGCAGTGCAGAAGTTTCTTAGCATGAATAATCCCATTTGTCTATTTTGGCTTTTGTTGCCTTTGCTTCTGGGGTCTTTTCCAAGAAGTCTTTGCCTATGCTAATATCTTGCAGCGTTTCCCTGATGTTTCCCGTAGTCATTTGATGGTATCAGGTTGTAGATTTAGATCCCTGATCCATTTTGTGTTGATTTTTGATAAGGTGTGAGGTAGGAATCTTGTTTCATACTTTTGCATGCACGGATCTGATTTCTCCAGCACATTGGTTGAAGAGACTGTCCTTTCTCCAGGGGTTGACTTTACTTCCTTAGTCAATGTTTTGCTGTTGTAGATGCGTGGATTAATTTCTGGGGTTTTCATTCTGTTCCATTAGTACTACACATCTATTTCTGTGCCAGTATCAAGCTGTTTTAGTTATAACTGTCCTGTAGTGTGTCTTGAAATCTGGTATTGTAATGTCTCTGGCTTTATTCTTGTTGCTTTAGCTATGTGGGATCGCTTGTGTTTCCATGTGAATTTTAGCATCCTTTTTTTTTTTTTTTTTTTTTTGTAGATCTGAAAAGAATGTCCTTGGTATTTTGATTGGGATCACACTGAATTTGTAAATTTCTTTTGATACTGCGGACATTTTGATGATTTTAATTCTTTTCACCCATAAACATGGAATATTTTTCCATTTTGTGGGCCTTCTATGACTTTAATGTTTTATAAACTTCATTGTTGAGGTCTTTTATATCCTTGGTTAAATTTATTCTATGTTGATGGTGAGTCCAGAAAGGTGGAATGCAAGTAGGTTCTTCCCTATGTCCACCGAGCAGATTTCAATGGCAATGAGAAATTTTAGAACAAATTATTCCAATCCTAGTTTTGCAGGGTATAGTGGGGGTCATTACCCAGATTTCCCAGGAAGACAGCAGATTTTTTTTTTTATGGGCTGTATCTGATGTTAGCCCCTAGCAGCTTAGGCGAATCCCCCAACTCACATGCCTGAGTATAGCTCTGGCGGCAACGCCCCCAAACTCCCAGAGTAGCAGAATGTAGGGAATCCGTCCTTTGCCCTTCAAGTTGCCCTGACTCTGACTATGACGCTGGTAGGAGCAGAATGGAGGGCAGCTGCACAGCTTGATTATGGTGCTTTGTGCAGGCTGGGGAGGGAAGAAAGGAAAGCAGCCCGGCCTCCCTGCTGTAAGGCCGGCAGGTGTTCAGACCTCAGTCAGCTCTCCAGGCTGAGGTTCAGGTCAGTAGGAGACTGTGGAATTCCCTGTCAGCTAAAGCTGGGATTGGCGGGTGTGAGATGATTTCTCTCCACCTTGAGGTGGTAAGGTTCACCGCCCAGATGGCCTCAATGGCTAGAGCTGTGCCGATCTGAAGCCAGGAGCCAGGAGCTTCTCCTGGGTCTCCCATGTGGGTGTAGGGGCCCAAGGACTTGGGCCATCTCCACTGCTTTCCCAGGCCATAACAGAGAGCTGGATCGGAAGTGGAGCAGCCAAGACTCGAACTGGTGCTCATATGGAATGCCAGCACTGCAAGCAACAGCTTTACCTGCTACACCACAGCGCTGGCCCCCCAACCTTTGTTCTTTTCTTTCTTAGCACAGCTTAAGTTAACGTGGCTACAATATTCATCCATTGTCTAAAGTTGTTTAATTCTATATTTACCCTAAACTTTTTGAAGTGCTATGTATTTTTGCAAATTTCTCACACAAGAACAAATGCCAGACTTACTACCCTTAGTCAGAAAGTTAGTATGTTAACTTTTTCTGCATGTTAATTTGTATCCATCTCTATACTAGGGCAGTAGCCTAAGGAGCACTCAATAAATGGAAAAGTAGAAGTGAAAGCTGCTGCCTTAGTTTTCTATTGCTGCCATAACCAATTGCCAGTTAGTGCCCTGAAACAGCACACATGGGTTACTTTTCAGTTTTGTCAGGTTCAAAGTCAGGTGTGGGCCTCACCAGGCTTAGTCGACGTGTCTGTAGGGCTGTCTTCCTTTTTAGAGAATCTAAGGGAGGGATCTGTTTCCTTTCCCAGTTTCTAGGCCCCCCTACATTCCTAGCCCTCCCCTCTGTGTACAAAGCCAGGGTTGTGGCATCTCTTTGTATCTTCCTTCTGCTGTACGGTCTTCCTGTGACTCTTGTTTTGCCGTCCCTTCCACTGAGGGTCCCTGGAGATATCATTGAGCCCACTCAGTTAATTCAGAATAATCCTCCTCTATCGGGGTCAGCTGATTAGCAAGCTTAATTCACACTACAAGCGTCACACTGCAAACTTATTTTATTTTGTTCTTTTAAAAACTATTTATTTATTTTGGGGAGACTGAGAAAAGGGGAGAGAAAGAGACAGAGAGAGGAAGATGCAATTGCACAAGACAGAGAGAGAGAGAGAGAGAGATCATATCCCCTGTTCAAAGCCGGGATCTGCATTAGCAGGAAACTGGATTCAGAGCCTGGAATTGGACCTAGATATTACCATGTAGAATGTACCCATCTTGAGTCTTAACTGCTAGGCTAAACAGCCCTCTCCCCCTTAAGCTTTTTTTTTTTTTTTTTTAGATTTATTTATTTACTTGAAAGTCAGTTAAACACAGAAAGAAGGAGAGGCAAAAAGAGAGAATCCGCTGGATTACTTCTCAATTGGTGAAAACAGCCAGAGCTGCGCTGATCCAAAGCCAGGAGCCAGGAGCTTCTTCTGGGTCTCCCATGTGGGTGCAGGGGCCCAAGGCCTTGTGCCACCTTCTGCTGCTTTTCCAGGCCATAGCAGAGGGCTGGATCAGAAGTGGAGCAGCTGGGTCTTGGATCAGCGCCCATATGGGATGCCGGCTCTACAGGTGGCGGCTTTACTCACTATGGCACAGCGCTGTCCCCCCCCCCCCCCCCGCCCCAAGCTTTCAGCCCTCCTTGCTAGGTAATACAGTATAGTATAGGATCTGGATTATACTATACTAATATACACATCCTAAATTCTATACTGTACTATACTAATATAGTATAGTATAATATATAATATACTATACTATAGTATATATACTATAGTATATATATATATAGTATATCCAGTATAGTATAATCCAGATCCTATACTAATATAGTATAGTTTAGTATATAATATACTATACTAATATAGTATAGTATAGTATAGTATAGTATAGAATTTAGGATGTGAAAAATTTTTTTTGACAGGCAGAGTGGACAGTGAGAGAGACAAAGGTCTTCCTTTTCCGTTGGTTCACCCCGCAATAGCCACTGCGGCCAGCGCGCTGTGGCCGGCGCACCGCACCGCGCTGATCCGAAGCCAGGAGCCAGGTGCTTTTCCTGGTCTCCCATGGGGTGCAGGGCCCAAGCACTTGGGCCATCCTCCACTGCACTCCCGGGCCACAGCAGAGAGCTGGCCTGGAAGAGGGGCAACCGGGACAGAATCCAGTGCCCCGACCGGGACTAGGTGGAGGATTAGCCTAGCGAGCTGCAGCACTGGCGAGGATGTGAACTTTTTTTGAGGGGTTATTACACTGCCTACCACAGCTAGTATGAATTTTATATTACTCTTTTAAGTAATTTCCTTTCTGTGGAAACAATGCAAATTAAAGTAATTGTATAATATTTGAAAATATCAGTGTAGTTTTCAGCTTCTTGTGTGTGTTTATAACATGTGAACAATTTACAGGTTTTATAATAAGTATCTTGTTGTATACTCATTAATTGTCAAGCATTCTCTGAAATTTTTTTGCTGGCCTGTTTATCTCTCTTTTTTTTCCTTTCCAAACCAGATAAAATTGTTTAATGGAAACAATTCATTCTATGCATCTCAATTGCCATATCTCTAAAATGAGATTTTTGAACATTGTGCCAATTTGTTATAGACATCAGAGTTATAAATATGGTTTTTCCTGGTGCTGGCACTGTGGCCTAACAATAAAGCTGCTGCCTATAGTGTCGGTGTCCCGTTGTGGATACTCCACTTCTGATCCAGCTCTTTGCTGTGGCCTGGGAAAGCAGTGGAAGATGGTCCAAGTACTTGGGCCCCTGCACCCAAATGGGAGAGCTGGAGGAGGCTCCAGGCTCCTGGCTTCAGATCAGCTCAGCTTTGGCCATTGTGGCCGTTTGGAGAATGAACCAGCAGATGGAAGACCTCTCTCTCTCCCTCTGTGTGTTCCGCCTTTTCTCTCTGTAACTCTGCCTTTCAAAATAAATAATCTTTTAAAAAAAATATGGCCTTTGTTGGAAAAAATTTACAATTATGAGAGATCTTCAAAAAGTTAATGGAAAATGCATATTTTGAAACAATGATGCTTGGATTTCATTTTTTGCACCAAAAAACTCATCTTTTAACTCCATTTTCCACTAATTTCAAATTATTGATTAGTTGATTAGGGTTAGGATTAGAAGACAGAGAGATATAGATAGAGATAGAGAGAGAGAGAGGGAGAGAGAGAGAGAGAGAACACATTCATCTACTGATTCACTCCCCATATACCCACAATGCCTGGGACTAGGTCAAGTCAAAGATAAGAGTTGGAATGTAGCTCGGGTCTCCTATGTGTGTGGCAGGAATCTAACTAATTGTGATACCTCCCAGGTTCTGCATTAGCAGGAAACTTGGAGTCAGGAGCCAGAGCAGGGAATTGAACTTAGGCATTCCACTATAGCATGCGAACACTAGAATTGGCATGTTAACCGCCAGAATTTTTTGAAGAGCCTTGTATAAGAAGAGGCAAGGCATGTCTCTAAATGTTGGAGATGTTTGCAAGGTTGCTTATGATTGTATTTGGCATTCTCTTCACCAAAGAGAAGGGGAGTGCTTTCGCATACAATGAATTCACCTAAAATGTTAGTCTGGATAAGCACCTGTACTTTCTAGGCGATGGCTTAGCAATCCTTGAAGTGGATGGAGAGTGGGTACTGGCACAGTTCTTCCTCGCTGTGTTCAGACATTTGTTGCCATGCTCAGTAATACATGGAGGGCAGAAGAGCTTATTTGATTATTTGGCTGTTTGAAACTTTCATAGTTTTCTAAATCTCCCTGAGGCATTTTATCGGATTTCTGGTCTCCACACACACCGTGTGACATTTGGGTACCCGACAAGCTGTCTACTAGGGAGGAAAGAGCCCAAGGAAAGAGAAACACATAACCCCTCACTGGTAGCTTTACAACAGTTCAAATAAACAACAAAAAAATCCCTTGGGTCCTTGCGATGTCGAGTGATTGGTTTTATGGTTATTGAACACTGCTCTTCAATTTTGGCCCATTAAGCCCTTCCAAGCCGAACGTCTTCCCATCACACAGAGACCCTTGCTGAGTAACCCTTCCTCCTCCCTGCAGCCTCTGGTGCTTTTCTGGGGTCTTTTCTTCAACCCACAGCTTCCCTGAAGGTGCCTTGAACCCCCTTGTGTTGGACCGCCCCGTCTCCTTCTAATTCTGATGGAGTCAGGTGTGTCCTTGTCCTGTTGGCTTTGTGTCCTTCCCATGTCACAGCTGAGCTCACCTGTTTGGGTCTCCAGTTCCTCACCGGTCCTGGGACTTTTCCAGACCCTAAGTCCTAGGGCTGGCACCGTGGCTCAACAGGCTAATCCTCCACCTTGCGGCGCCGGCACACCGGGTTCTAGTCCTGGTCGGGGTGCCAGATTCTGTCCCGGTTGCCCCTCTTCCAGGCCAGCCCTCTGCTGTGGCCTGGGAGTGCAGTGGAGGATGGCCCAGGTGCTTGGGCCCTGCACCCCATGGGAGACCAGGAGAAGCACCTAGCACCTGGCTCCTGCCATCGGATCAGCGCGGTGTGCCGGCTGCAGTGCGCTGTCCGCGGCGGCCACTGGAGGGTGAACCAACAGCAAAGGAAGACCTTTCTCTCTGTCTCTCTCTCTCTCACTGTTCACTCTGCCTGTCAAAAAAAAAAAAAAAAAAAAAAGGACCCTAAGTCCTCTGCAGAGCTCACCAGGAGGGCAGAGAACCCTGTCCTGGCTGCCAGAACACTTCCAGGCTGATTCCAGACGGGTTTCTCAGGTGCAGGCTGAAATACATGAGTGTGATTTATGTGCCCGTAGGCACTGTAAGGTAATATAATTGGCCTGTCAGGGCAGTGGTGTTGTTTGCTTTGAAATATGCCTATCAACAACCTCTCTTAAAACTGGTGGGAATGTGTTGTGACTTGTGATGCACTGATTTAAAGAAAACCCCCAGGCTTACCTGGGCCTCATTCATTAACCTTTTCCACATCCACATTTAGAAGCACAGAACAAATTCATCAAAAAACTGTGGCTTGGTTTTCATATTTGAGCCCTGAGAAAGCACTTTTGCTGCTGTAGTTGATGATCTTCAAGAAGTGTGAGATCATTTTTATGATGTGGTGTGTATCAGATGCCTGTGTCACGCGGGGCTGTGGCGAGGAGGTGCTGGTTTGCAGGGCTTTGTTGTCATGCGTATGTCATCAGCTCGTGTGTGTGTGTTCTCCTGTTACAAAGGAGAGAACACCATTTTCTGGGTGCAGACTGGAGAATGCCTTCTGGGGGAGAAATCCCCTTCTGTTATCTGTCATTATACATGTCTAAGTGAGCAGCCCCAAGCTTTAAGCAGGGATCCTGAGAGATTATTTTCTTGTTGATCTTTTTTTTTCTCTTCTCACTGTTGTGTTAGGGACGGGGAGCAGTTATGCATGCCAGCAGGAAATGGGTGAGTGGCAGCCGATGCTGCCTGTGATGCTGCCCACGCGTGGGTGCTTCTGAGTGGAGGATGCTGGAGTGGGGAGCTGGGGCCGGGTTGTGCATCTCTTCATCATCTCTGTGACACTGGCCGTGGTGGCAACACTGATGCCACAGCAGTTAGAAAACATCATGGAAGGTCTTTAGAAATGTCTACGTTTTGGGGCCAGCGCTGTGGCATAGCAGGTAAAGCTGCCGCCTGCAGAGCTGGCATCTCATATGTGTGCCAGTTTGAGTCCTGGCTGCTCCACTTCTGATTCAGCTCTCTGCTATGGCCTGGGAAGCAATAGAAGAGGGTCAAGTCCTTGGGCCGCTGCACCCACGTGAGAGACCTGGAAGAAGCTCCTGGCTCCTGGCTTCAGATTGGTGCTGTTTCAGCCATTGTGGTCATCTGGGGAGTGAACCAGCAGATGGAAGACCTCTCTCTCTCTCTAGCTCTCTCTTCCCCCCCTTCCTCTCTCTCTTACTCTCTGCCTCTGCCTCTCTGTAACTCTGCCTTTCAAATAAAATAAATAAATAAATCTTTAAAAAAAGAGAAATGTTAGGCCAGTGCTGCGGCTCATTGGCTAATCCTCTGCCTGAGGCGCCGGCACCCTGGGTTCTAGTCCCGGTTGGGGCGCGGGATTCTGTCTCGGTTGCTCCTCTTCCAGTCCAGCTCTCTGCCGTGGCCTGGGAGTGCAGTGGAGGATGGCCCAAGTCCTTGGCCCCTGCACCGCATGGGAGACCAGGAGAAGCACCTGGCTCGTGGCTTCTGATCGGCGCAGCACACCAGCCATGGCGGCCATTTCAGGGGTGAACAAATGGAAAAAAGGAAGACCTCTCTCTCTCTCTCTCTCTGTCTCCCTTTCTCTCTCACTGTCTAACTCTGCCTGTCAAAAAAAAAAAAAAAGATATAGGTACTGGCAAAGACTTCCTAGAAAAGACCCTGGAGGCACAGGCAGTCAAAGCCAAAATTAACTATTGGAATTGCATTAAATTGAGAAGTTTCTGTACTGCAAAATAAACAGTCAGGAGAGTGAAGAGGCAACCAACAGAATGGGAAAAAATATTTGCAAACAACGCAACAGATAAAGGGTTGATAACCAGAATCTACCAAGAAATCAAGAAACTCCACAACATCAAAACAAACAACTCACTTAAGAGATGGGCCAAGGACCTCAATAGATATTTTTCCAAAGAGTAAATCCAAATGGCCAACAGACACATGAAAAAATGTTCAAGATCACTAGCAATCAGGGAAATGAAATCAAAACCACAATGAGGTTTCACCTCACCCTGGTTAGAATGGCTCACATTCAGAAATCTACCAACAATAGATGCTGGAGAGGATGTGGGGAGAAAGGGACACTAACCCACTGTTGGTGTGAATGCAAACTGGTTAAGCCACTATGGAAGTCAGTCTGGAGATTCCTCAGAAAGCTGAATATAACCCTACCATTCAACCCAGCCATCCCACTCCTTGGAATTTACCCAAAGGAAAATAATTTGGAAAACAAAAAAGCCATCTGCACAGTAATGTTTATTGCAGCTCAGTTCACAATAGCTAAGACCTGGAACCAACCCAAATGCCCATCAACAATAGACTGGATAAAGAAATTATGGGGCATGTACTCTATAGAATACTATACAGCAGTCAAAAACAATGAAATCCGGTCATTTGCAACAAGATGGAGGAATGTGGAAAACATTATGCTGAGTGAATTAAGCCAGTCCCAAAGGGACAAATATCATATGTTCTCCCTGATCAGCGACAACTAACTGAGCTCCAAAGGGGAAACCTGTTGAAGTGAAATGGACACTATGAGAAACAGTGACTTGATCAGCTCTTATGCTGACTGTTGTTGTACGATGTAATACTTTATCCATTTTAGTATTTTTCTTTGTTTTGTTCTAGTACTATTGGTTGAACTCTGTAATTAAAACACAATTATTTTTAGGTGTTTATCCAAGTGATCAGTTTCAGTTCACAATTGATCACACTGATAGGTCTAAGAGTCAAAGGGATCACACAAACAAGGCTAGTGTCTGCTAATACTAACTGATAGAATCAAAAAGGGAGAGAACGATCCATCATGGGAAGCGAGATACACAGCAGACCCATAGAATGACAGATGTCCTAAATGGTACTCTGGCCTCAGAGTCAGCCCTTAAGGCATTCGGATCTGGCTCAAGAGCCCATGAGAATATTTTAGGCATGGAAAGCCAAGACACTCTGGGGGAAAAAAAAAGAAGACCTAAATGAAAGATCTCTGCAAATGAGACCCCAGTGGAAAGAATGGGGCCATCAAAGAAGGAGGTACCTTCCTCTGAAGGGAGGAGAGAACTTCCACTTTGACTATGACCCTGTCAGAATAAGATCGAAGTCGGTGAACTCAAAAGGCTTCCATAGCCTTGGCAACTCCTGACTAGAGCCTAGGGAGATTACTGACGCCATAAACAAGAGTGTCAAATTGTTAAGTCAACAAGAGGAGTCACTGTGTACTTACTTCTCATGTGGGATCTGTCCTTAATGTGTTGTCCAATGTGAAGTAATGCTATAACTAGTACTGAAACAGTATTTTACACTTTGTGTTTCTGTGTGGGTGCAAACCGATGAACTCTTTACTTAGTATATACTGAATCAATCTTCTGTATATAAAGATAATTGAAAATGAATCTTGATGTGAATGGAATGGGAGAGGGAGTGGGAGATGAGAGGGGCGTGAGTGGGAGGGAAATTATGGGGGGGGGGAAGCCATTGTAATCCATAGACTGTACTTTGGAAATTTATATTTACTAAATAAAAAAATAAATAAAAAAGAGAAATGTGTGCATTTTAAGAACTGCTAAGTATTCACAGCAAAACAATGCTGAGAAGGAACCTTAGGACTCATGTCAGACTTTCCTCACTCTCTCTCTCTCTCTCTGTGTGTGTGTGTGGAGAGAGAGAGACATGCTAAGTCTATGTATTGCAGGAGGCCAGGAAGGGATGTGTTAGCGTGTTATTGGAAGGAAGCCTTTGGTGGCTTTGTGAGGGAAAGAATTGCCTTATGTAAGCACAGAGGCAAGAAGAAGAACCACTGTAAGGAGAGGGCAAACATTAATTTGTCATTTGATAGCTGACTATTGTCTTTAATCTGTCACAGCTCCTGGCACACTTTCTTAGACATTATTTGCACAGCATTTAGCAGGTATTCGATCAATGTTGATTTATTTCTATTTTTATTTTTTTAAAAACATGGTTTGATCACAGTTCTAGCTTCCTTTTTATAAAATTATTTATTTATTGGAAAGACAGAAAGAGAGAAAGATCTCCCATCTGCTGGTTCATTCCCCAAATGCCAACAACAGCAAGGGCTCAACAGCTTGCAGCCAGGAGCCAGAAACTCGTTCTGGGTCTTCTATGGGGGTGGCAGGGATCCAAGTACTTGACCCATCACCTGCTGCCTCCCAGGGTGCGCATGAGCATGAAGCTGAAATAGGAGCACAGGTAGGTATTCTGATGTGGAAGGCAGGCGTTTTAAGTATTAGGCCAAACACCTGTCCCTCAATTAGTATTTATTTAAAACTGAAAGGTTGTGAGGTAACTGGAAATGGGGGGAAAAGGTGATTGCACTTAAGAGAGAATTGGACAAAAACTCACAGAATTCTTGGAATTTTATATAGAACACATGGGACTGTCATAGGTCTAGGGGGACTAACATGCTGACATGCTGAAGTTTTTCTTCTTCTTTTTTTTTTTTTTTTGACAGGCAGAGTGGGCAGTGAGAGAAAGAGATAGAGAGAAAGGTCTTCCTTTGCTGTTGGTTCACCCTCCAATGGCCGCCACGGCTGGTGTGCTGCGGCCGGCGCACCGAGCTGATCCGATGGCAGGAGCCAGGTGCTTCTCCTGGTCTCCATGGGGTGCAGGGCCCAAGCACTTGGGCCATCCTCCACTGCACTCCCGGGCCACAGCAGAGAGCTGGCCTGGAAGAAGGGCGACCGGGACAGAATCTGGCACCCTAACTGGGACTAGAACCCGGTGTGCGGGCGCCGCAAGGTGGAGGATTAGCCTATTGAGCTGTGGTGCCCCCCCCCCCCTTTTAAAGATTTATTCATTTATTTGAAATGCAGAGTTACAGAGAGGCAGAGGTGCGGGGGTGGTGGTGGTGGGGTGGGGTGGGGTGGGGGTGGGGGTGGGTCTTCCATCCACTGGTTCATTCCCCAGATGGCTGCAATGCCTGGAGCTACATTGATCCGCAGCCAGGAGCCCTGAGCTTCCTCTGGGTCTCCCACACGGGTGCAGGGGCCCAAGGACTCGGCCCTCTTCTACTGCTTTCCCAGGCCAGAGCAGAGAGCTGCATCGAAAGTGGAGCAGCCAAGACTTGAACTCAAGTCTGTTTTGGGCTCAAAATAATCTTCAATGAAAGCTGAGCGATGGCTTCTTGAACCTCCTGGCCATGGATGTGAGGGCTGCAGCCTGCAGGCACCGAAAGTATTTGGTTTAATACCAGGTGGCCTTGACAGGTTCCATTTCTGTCTTGTTTCTGCCAAAGAAAAGACAGTGACACTCACTCTCAGAAACTCAACATTAACTCCATCCCTGGTGCTTCATCAAAGAGTTTGGAAATCGCTTTGACCAATTAAAAGGGAAATTGTAATCATCAGACACCAAAAATAAAGTAAAATGCAGATAGAAAAACTCAAATGATATTTAAAAGTAACATGTTTCCCTCCTCTGTAACTCTGCCTTTCAAATAAATAAAACAAATCTTAAAGTAACACAGTTCTGTAAAGTCAATTCAATGTATTAACTGAAATAAACTTGGGAAAAAGCTCCCATTCTCTTTGCTAGCAAATAGATGTCCAAAACTTTTTGTTTGGGCTAAAAATACAGCTTTGCGTCTTGCAGAGAGTTAGGACAAGGGGCAGGCTTGCTCACCACCTAGGACCATGATATCCTGAGCCAACGCCAGGAGCTCTTTGCTCTCTGCGTGGGGCAGCTCCTCTTGCGGTAGAAGCTGCCACGTTCTCACTTTAGAATTCCTGGAAGAGGCGCGTTTCTGAACGCTTAACTGTCAGCAGCCGCTGAACCTTCCAGTAAAGCTTCTACTGTTGAGATCAGGCCGTGCCTCCAGCCGGCTCAAGGCTGTGTGTTTAAAAATGGCCCAATTATAACCAACAGAGCAGCATGCCAGATGCCACTAGCCAGGCAAACACACTCAGCCTTTCGCTGGACCAAGGCAAACCAATCCCGCGGAGGCGAGGAGAGGAGAGGGCTTCGTTGGATTTCAGACCTCCCTTCCCACACTCCAGGCTCCTGTCTCAGTAACAGCACTCCCCACCCCGCCCCCGTCCCCCCCCGGCCCCGCATGGGTGATCAAAGGTCGGTTGTCTTCAATAGGAATGGGAGAGCGAGCGAGAGTGAGCGAACGAGTGAGCTGTGCAACCCTCAGAGCCAGTGTGTAATTGAGCTTCCTGAAGAGGGAAATTGTGAGAATCTATGAGATAATGTGAAAGCGTTCCTCTCCAATATGGTGCTTTTGCATCACATGCATTGTTTAAACTGAGAGATAGTTGGCCGGCGCCGTGGCTCAACAGGCTAATCCTCCGCCTTGCGGCGCTGGCACACCAGGTTCTAGTCCCGGTCGGGGCGCCGGATTCTGTCCCGGTTGTCCCTCTTCCAGGCCAGCCCTCTGCTGTGGCCTGGGAGTGCAGTGGAGGATGGCCCAAGTGCTTAGGCTCTGCACCCCATGGGAGACCAGGTAAAAGCACCTAGCACCTGGCTCCTGCCATCGGATGAGCACGGTGCGCCGGCCGCAGTGCGCCATCGGCAGCAGCCATTGGAGGGTGAACCAATGGCAAAGGAAGACCTTTCTCTCTGTCTCTCTCTCTCTCACTGTCCACTCTGCCTATCAAAAAATAAAAAAAAGGGAAAAAAAATTTAAACTGAGAGATAGTACAGACAGCAAAATGCACAGAAGTGCAATTCTATCATGTTTTAACTTTTAATTTAACTTAATTATGTACTGAGGTAGGGGCATACAGAGAGAGAGAGAGAGACAGAATTTCCTTCTGTTGGTTCACTTTTCAAATGCCTGCAGCAGGTAAGGCTAAGCCAGGCTGAAGCTGGGAGTTGAGAATCTTATCCAAGTCTCTCACGTGGGTGGGCAGGGAGCCAGGTACTTGAGCCAACACTACCGCCTCGCAGGGTCTGCATCAGCAGGAAGCTGGAGTCAGGAGCCAGAGTCACGTATGGAACACATATGGGATGTGAGTGTTCTAACTGGGAACCTCCATCAGGTCATCATCCAACTCCACACGTTTCCAGTTTGCCCTGCAAAGGTGATATTTGAGCTGAGATCTGAGGATTGAGTACATTTTCCAGGGAGAATGGTGAATCTGTTTTTTATTTGTGTCCTGAATGAAGTTGAGTGAAATAAGATCTATGAAGTGGGGCACTGTTTTTTTTTTTTTTTTTGACACTGTAACAGAGACAACCCAAGTCATAGTAGTTTAAAGAAGATAGAAATATGCTTCTCTCTCAAGTGAGATAATAGCTGTTTTCATTAATCAAGATTAGCAGTAAATGATGTAACCTTCACAAACAAGCTCAACCCCTTGTTCTTCAAAGTGTGGTCTGTATTTCTGCATCATCCGTATCACCTGGGAGCCTTTGGGACCTGTCTGAGCTCAGGCTCTGTAGTCACAACCTGAATTTTGATGAGATCCCCTGGTGATTCATAAATACATTAAAATTTGACATTGCACTGGTTTAAAAATAGGGATTTCCATGCTATGTGGATTGCATAGCTCATCTGATTGAATTCTGAAGATACATATCATTGGTCTGATGTATCTGGGGCAAAAACATAGAGGTTTATTTTTCTCTCCTATTTAAGCCTGGAAATGATCTACTGAGGCCTACTGTGTGCTACATGAAGTCAGTGAACCAAAGAATATATGTATTTTTAATCTTCCAGCTTCATTTCTAGGGTCATCTGGGAGTCTAAATAGTTGTACCTGCTCTATACATTACACCCATATTTCCTGTAAGGACAGTTCCCAGAAGTTGCTCCCAGCTACACTGACACCCCATAAGCTATCTAATTGGACTGTGGTCATACTCAGCTTTCTTCCTTCCATCCTTGACTGTTTCTCCTGGGAGCAGGGCCTTACTTGCTTGCACTGACATCTTCGGCTCAGGGACTGCTTCTGTGAGGAACTGAGTCAGGACTGACAGCGAAGGCAAGGCGACTGCCCCCACTTCAATTGCCAGCAAGGTACTACTGCTTTCCAGGCTGGCCCCCGAACCAGGAGCCGCGCCGCGTCCTTTGGTTTTGCTTTGCAGTATCTAAGGTCACCTTTCAAGAAGGTTGTATCTCCTTGAGCCACCTGCTTCCAGAACAATTAAATCCAGTTAGATAGCTGCTGAGCCATCAGACCTTCAAACCCCAAATCACGTCTTACAAGATAAAGAGCCTGATGATCCACAAAGTGGGAAGTGATTGGAGTGCTGCTGGCGTGCTGTTGGAGCTGCCTGAATGAAAATCAATTTGTTATTTTTGTTGGTTGGCTTGTTACAAAAAGTAAATAAGTAAAATAAAAAAAAAAAAACCATGCAGTAGCTTTGAGGTAGAACAGAAAATTCAGCTAGCGTTCTCTGTGTATGTGAAAGAGGAGACTAAAGATCTATGTTTCTAAGAAATGTCTCCTTCACTTTGGTAGCACCATGATCGTCTGTGATTCCTTAAATTAGGCAGTGCTGGTACCTTTGTTCTATGCACATATGCAAATGTTTCAGAGATAATCAGATGAATAATCCAGGGTCCCATTTTGGAACTCTGAGACACTCCGGGTAGAAATGTAACCTAGTGCAGCCACTATGGAAAAAGTATGCAGATTTCTTAGAAAACTAGAAATAGAAATGCCATATGATTCAGCAGTTCCACACTACTGGACATCTATCCAAAAGTCTCAGAATCATTGTATCAAAGAGATGTCGGATCCACCATATTTTTTGCAGCACTGTTCTCAGTAGCCAAGATAGAGGTCAAACTAGGTTCCATCATCAGATGAATGGATAAAGAAACTGTGGTCTGTATACACAGTGGAACACTGTTCAGTCGCAGAAAACGAATGGGAATCCTGCCATTAGCAGCAAAAGGGATGAAACTGGAGGACAGCGTGTTGAGTGAAATAAGCCAGACGCAGAGAGATTGCATGTTCTTCCTCATATGACGGGTTTAAAAAACACCAACTCAATCTGAACACAGAGAGATGACCACTAGAAGCTGAGAGAGGACGTGGGTAGACAGAGGGAGCTTGGATGATGAGCAGCAAATCAGAGTCAGATCCAAGGAACGAGTTCTGAGTATTCCACAGCATAATGGGGATACTACAGTTCCCAATAACCTACTGTATGTTGTATGAACAAATAGAAAGAGGACGCGCCCAACCTCTGATCATAAAGTCACGTCCAATGAGGGGATAGGTCGACTATCCTGTTTTGCTCAGTACACATTGTGTATATAGATTGAACATCACACTGTAGCTCATACACATGTACAATTACTGTTCGTAGAGACCTGTGTTGATGTCAGGCTGTACGCTGGACCCATGGGATCCCTGGGGCTGGAGGGGAATTTTGTTTTTTGTTTTTCTCCAAGGGGTTTTGTGTTATTTGGGGGTAATATATGCTTTGGGGTACAAGAGCAGTGTTTTTCATGGCAGTTCAGTCACTGAGCAGGCGGGAATGTTGTAATGGAGAATACAGAGGAGAGCGTGTTTGGCCCTGTGGTAGGGATACTCACGTCATGTACTGGTGTTCCTGGGGTTGAGTCCTACCTCTACTCTGATCTCAGCTTCTTGTTGATACATATGCTGGGAGGCAGTAGACGATGACTCGTCTAGCTGGGTTCCTGGCAGATGATGGCTCAGGTAATTGAGTTCCTGGCTCCCAGCTTCAGCCTGGCCCAGCCATAAGCCACTGCAGGCATTTGGGGGCATGAACCAGTAGATGGGAACACTTTCTCTCTCTCTCTCTCTCCCTCTGAAATAAAATAATACATAATGTTTAAAAAAGAAAATACGCATACTGCAAGCAAAGATTGACTTTCCCAAGGTCTTAGAGACCCCGGGGTACATATCACATGCCAAAAAAGGCAACCTGAACAGAACTAGTCCCAGTCCTGAGACATTTGCATCATGAAGTAAGCAGTATGTGTTACATGTTAAGTTTATGTAAGAAGTACTGTGCGTTATGTAGCAAGCACCTATGTATTACACAGCAAACACCATGGGTTATATATTAAGTAGTAAGTACTGTGTGTTATGTAGTGCTGTGTTATACATTAAGATTATGACTGTGGCTGGCATTGTGGCGCAGTGGGTTAACACCCTGGCCTGAAGCGCAGGCATCCCATATGGGCATCGGTTCTAGTCTCGGCTGCTCCCCTTGCCATCCAGCTCTCTGCTATGGCCTGGGAAAAGAGTAGAAGATGGCCCAAGTCCTTGGGCCCCTGCACCCATGTGGGAAAAAGGTCCTGGCTCCTGGCTTCGGATTGGCACAGCTCCAGCTGCCGTGGCCATCTGGGGAGTGAACTATTGGATGGAAGACCTCTCTCTCTGCCTCTCCTCTGTGTGTAATGATGACTTTCAAATAAATAATAAAATAAATCTTTAAAAAACAATTATGACTAAGTACTATTTGTTATATCATAAGTATTATTTCTCATACAGTAAAAATATTTAGTGACCATCATGTATTATGTAGTAAATACTATATGCTATACATTAAGATTATAAGTACTATATGTGTTAGGCAGCAAGTACTATGTAGCATATATTAAGATTATGTAGTAAGTCCTGTGTGTTGAGCGAGTACTACATATTATGTATTAAGATTATACACTAAATTTTAGGCATGGAAAGCCAAGACACTCTGGAAAAAAAAAAGACCTAAATGAAAGATCTCTGCAAATGAGAGCCCAGTGGAAAGAATGGGGCCATCAAAGAAGGAGGTACCTTTCTCTGAAGGGAGGAGAGAACTTCCACTTTGACTATGACCCTGTTGGAATAAGATCGAAGTCAGTGAACTCAAAAGGCTTCCATAGCCTTGGCAACTCATGACTAGAGCCTAGGGAGATTACTGACGCCATAAACAAGAGTGTCAAATTGTTAAATCAACATCAGGAGTCACTGTGTACTTACATCTCATGTGGGATCTGTCCTTAATGTGTTGTCCAATGTGAAGTAATGCTATAACTAGTACTGAAACAGTATTTTTACACTTTGTGTTTCTGTGTGGGTGCAAACTGATGAACTCTTTACTTAGTATATACTGAATCAATCTTCTGTATATAAAGATAATTGAAAATGAATCTTGATGTGAATGGAATGGGAGAGGGAGTGGGAGATGAGAGGGGCGTGAGTGGGAGGGAAATTATGGGGGGGAAGCCATTGTAATCCATAAACTGTACTTTGGAAATTCATATTTTCTAAATAAAAAATAAATTAAAAAAAGATTATACACTAAGTCTTGTATCTTGACATTTTAGTCTGGCATCCGGCAGCTTCAAACACTTTACACGGCTTCAGAGGTGTGAATCTGATAAGGTCTGGGGAGTTTTAGTTAAACAATGAGCCTGGAACTGGAGCTCTGCAGCACTGTTGAACTGAGACCTGACTGCAAGAACAGCTGCCTGTCTAGAATGTGGCCACATCTCCTCTGGACCCTCACAGTCTTCAGTCCCCAAGGATTTGGGGGGATTTGATATTGACATCACCTCCTGGTGAGCAGTGCCTCTCCAGAGTGGACAACAGCCTTGTGCATACAGACAGGAATCTCTGGTCTCTCCCCTGGCCTTGAACCCTGCTCAAGTCTAGCCCTTGTCCATGGGAAGAGGTCTTCTGTCCCTGACTCAGGGATTGAATTGTTATCCACCGAATAAGCTGGTAGTATCTTATTTTTTTAAGGGTTTATTTTATTTGCCTGAAAGAGTTACAGAGAGAGGAGGCCTCTCAGAATTGCTGGGATCTTCCCAGTATCAGTTGATTGGACAGAGACCATACAGGTAATCCAGCACCGCAATGATGAGCTGATTCAACTGCATGAGCGTACTGGGTTATGATGCATTAACCAGTTTGCTGCTACCTGTATGCTCCCTGTCCAATTAACTGGTGCAGGGCAGGCCACAGCGATTCTGGGAGGCCTCGGTCAGCCCAGGCATCCAGCCTTCCTTGGAGTTTTTCTGCATTCTGGTGTTTTCAGAACAACCCATGGTTACTGAATTCTAGAGTGAACCTTACTTGTCTGTGTCCCGAGTGGAACCTGCATCTTTCTTCCTGTTTTGAGGTTAAACTTGACCTCCTGCTGCACGAGTCGGTGGTCTTCATTCAGTCTGGGATTCTCCATCCGTTAGATGTGGCTTTGGCTACTCTTTCGGTTGAGTGCTGTTTTCTTCCTCCTAACTTTTTTTTTTTTTTTGACAGGCAGAGTGGACAGTGAGAGAAAGAGATAGAGAGAAAGGTCTTCCTTTTGCTGTTGGTTCACTCTCCAATGGCCGCCACGGCTGGTGCACTGCGGCCGGTGCACCATGCTGATCCGATAGCAGGAGCCAGGTGCTTCTCCTGGTCTCCATGGGGTGCAAGGCCCAAGCACTTGGGCCATCCTCCACTGCACTCCCTGGCCACAGCAGAGAGCTGGCCTGGAAGAGGGGCAACTGGGACAGAATCCGGCGCCCCGACTGGGACTAGAACCCGGTGTGTGCAGGGTCTGAGTCCACTCGTACAAGGATGGACTGGGTCCTAGGAAAGGTGAGTGCGCCGCTCACCCGTTCCCCAGCCTCCCAATCCCAGAGACAATCAGACGCAGCGGGGAGCCAAGTCTAGCAAGGACTCATTTACTCCGTGCGTAACCGAACCTTTTATAGCACAAAACTGCAGAGTCATTGGGGCAGGGCTAAGGACCAACCAATCACTTAAATGGTCACCTTACGGGGGGATTTCTATAGGACTAGCCATATGTCTATACACTTGTTACTAGTTTTGTTACCTCCCCTGATGTTGCGCAGCCAATCAGTTTTAGTGGTAAACAACTTTGGATTCCGCCCACCTTACTTCCTCTGGGCGCCATCTTCTTTGCCCCTCCTTGGCGCCGCCCTGTCCGGGGGCTGGAGCCGCCACCGCCGCCCACCCCGTGGGGTTGCTGTCTGCCATGGTGGTGGCCAGGGCCATGTGCGCATGCGCCGGGTCCTTCCCTGCACTGCCATCCCCAGGACGCCTGCCGGCTGGTTCCACGGGCCCTGGCTCCGTGCGGCTCCATTCCGCGCAGCTCGGACGGGGGCATCCAGGGGCAGCTGCACATGCGGAGCCCCCGGGCCTGGCCGCACCATGGCCACGCTCATGCCCTGCAGGTGTGCGGGCGCCACAAGGTGGAGGATTAGCCTAGTGAGCCGTGGCGCCGGCCCCTCCTAACTTCTACAGTGGTGAATTCACAGGCAGTAGAGAACATGCAGATGCAACCTAGTTTTTTTATATTCTATACATATGTATTTTTTTAATTTTAAGGGTTATCTTTCTCATGGGTCCCTGCACCAGTTGGTCAGAAGGACCAGGCTCTGAGTCTCCATTAATGTCATTTATGTATAACTGATTTAAACAGCTTTGTTGAGCAGCTCAGTCTCTAATGGTTTTTCCTACTCCCTCTTCCTTTCCAGAATAGTGTCCGTAATGGGACATCTGATAATTTGTAGACATTGGAGAGGGAGGAGGCTCTTCCCAGATAAACACAATCAATCCGGGCCCCTCTGCATCTGATGTTGTTTCAGGGTGCCCCTCTGTGGCGCTCGCTGAGGTGTGGCTGGTGGGCTCGTTGAGGCCTGAGGTCATTGCTTATTCATGGAGGCTCTTGCTGGCTTTGCTATCTCCCTGGGTCTCCCACTCCTTCGCTGTCCCCTGCGTTGGTCTCCCTATCACACATCTTGGGAGGCCAGGGGCTCTCACTCCTAGTGCACCTGCCTTCATATGGGAGGCAGCAGCTCAGGAAAACTCTGATCCTTCTGTCTGAAGCTATGGTCTCGTGGGGAACAACACTGGGGAAATGAGCTCTTGCCAAGCTTCTCAGGTAAACCTCACAGAATCAAATGTGAGCAGACAATAGTGCACCGTGGTGAGGGGTCAAGTCCATTCCAGGGACGTGTCCGGACGTTTCCACCACCACAATTATCCTGTCAAATAAAAAGGGCTGAAAATATCTCTGAACATAAGAGAAAAAAATATTTTCAGAGGAAATCACTTTTGTGTTATAGAAAATAACGGGTCTGTAGTAGTGTTGTTAATATGGCATCATATTAGAATATTGGGACAATGACTCACTGTCTTAATTAAATTAGCACTAATATTACAAAAATAATGATTTTTCCTGATTATAAACATAGAACGTATTAATTATAGAAATGTTCCCAAGCCCCTTGCTTGGAGAACCACTGGTAGCAACTAAATGTTTAGTTGTTTTTACCCTTTGTCTCCCTGACAAGCTTTAGTTTCAGAACTAAATGTCTTCCAATTGAGTGTCTTTAGCTGCAACCTGCACACCACTTGACAACACGGCATGAACTTGTTCCTCTATCATGAAGCATTCTGATGAAACGGAAAATGGTAATTCTACCTCAGACATGCATCATAGTTTATTTACCACGTGTAAATCTTTTTTTATTGAACACCTCCAAAGTGCTCCGTATTTCCCTTTAGGGTCACAAAAGATAGAGTCTATCATCTCTAAGTGGGATTCTCTTTTTGGGTTTTGCTATTTTCTTAGGATAGAAATGTCCCCAACAGCTACTGGGCTGTTGGAAAATACAAGTAGATTTCACTTCGTGTGCTAGATAATTTCCGAAGAGAAGGTCTGTATCTGCCAGTAGAAAAACAAAATGGTCTTCTACCCTAGGGATGGTGTTGGGAAAAATTTGTTAGCAAAAATTTCTCTTGATAATAAAGACACTCTCTTGTTAAACTAATAATGCAATTGTACTAGATCAAGGTTTAGTTCCAGAACTTTGTACCTTTAGATAGTTGGCTTTTTATAATTTCTTTTGCTGGTTTTTCTCACAAGGGAACACACACAAGCACAACTCTCTATCTCTCTTTCTTAAAGATTTATTTATTTATTTGAAAGAGTTACACACAGAGAGAAGGAGAAGCTGAGAGAGAGAGGTCTTCCATCCGGTGGTTCACTCCTCAATTGGCTGCAACAGCCAGAGCTGCACTGATGCGAAGTCAGGAGCCAGGAGCTTCCTCTAGGTCTTTCACATGAGTGCAGGGGCCCAAGGACTCGGGCCATCTTCCACTGCTTTCCCAGGCTATAGCAGAGAGCTGGATCGGAAGTGGAGCAGCCAGGACTTGAACCAGTGCCCATATGGGATGCCGGCACTGCAGGTGACAGCTTTACTCGCTATGCCACAGTGCCAGCCCCCAACTCCCTCGATGTTAGGGCTGGGGTTCCCTGCCTGAGGTAACATTTGTGTCTTTCTGCCTGGAGAGCTGCAGAAGCACTTGCCATCACAACAAGGTTGTATTGATAATAGTAAGCTGATGCTCAGCGATGGTCTACCTCATTACCATGAACATTGTAAGATGGTCTACCTCATTACCATGAACATTGTAAGATGGTCCACCTCATTACCATGAACATTGTAAGATGGTCTACCTCATTACCATGAACATTGTAAGATGGTCTACCTCATTACCATGAACATTGTAAGATGGTCCACCTCATTACCATGAACATTGTAAGATGGTCCACCTCATTACCATGAACATTGTAAGATGGTCCACCTCATTTCCATGAACATTGTAAGATGGTCCACCTCATTTCCATGAACATTGTAAGATGGTCCACCTCATTACCATGAACATTGTAAGATGGTCTACCTCATTACCATGAACTAGGAGGGCAAAATAGATTTCTCAGGTTTCTGTTTCTCTTTATTTTTTCCCCAAGAAGAAGCAGAGATAATAATAATAATAATAAACAACCCTTTCCACTGAAGGAGCATATTTTAAAAATTGATTATATAGAGAAATGGGAAGCTATTTAATCTGAAATTTTTGTGTGAATCCCTAAGATAAGCATCTTCCCTGCTTTTAAGTAATGCACTCTCTACAAGTGGGACAAATACTATACAATTATACCCAATTATGTTGACTTTTTTTTTTAAGATTTATTGTATTTATCTGAAAGATAGAATGAGACAGAGAGGGAGAGGCAGAGATCTTCCATCTGCTGGTTCATTAATAAATGGCTATGATGGTTGGGGTTGGGCTAAGCTGAAGCCAGGAGCCTTGAATTCTGTCTGGGTCTCTCACGTGGGTGCAGGGGCCCAAATTTTTGGATCGTCTTTTGATGTCTTCCCGGGCACATCAGTAAGGAGCTGGACTGGAAGCATATGGGATCTGGAGTTGTAGGCAGCAGCTTAACTTGCTTATCACTGCCGGCCAGATGTGTGTGTTGATTCTTCTGAAATAAGAGTTTCTCCTTAATCTGTACCACTATTGAATCAAGTTATTGAGCACCAATTAACTAAAGGAATGGTAGCTGGGGCTGGCGCTGTGGCGTAGCAGGTAAAGCTGGCTCCTTTTTTTTATTTAAAAAAGTAAAAGGAACAGTAGCTATCATTTATCCATAACTGTTTACATATCAGACTTTTAAAAAAATTATTTATTTATTTGAAAGTCAGAACTAGAGAGAGAGAGAGAGAGAGAGAGAGAGATCGGTCGGTCTTCCATCCGCTGGCTCACTCCCCAGATGGCTGCAATGTCCAGAGCTGGGCCAATCCGAAGTCAGGAGCCAAGAGTTTCTTCCGGGTCTCCCACACAGGTGCAGGGGCCCAAGGACTTGCGCCATTTTCTGCTGCTTTCCCAGGCCATAGCAGAGAGCTGGATTGCAAGTGGAGCAGCCGGGACTCGAATTGGCGTCCATATGGGATGCTGGCACTGCAGGTGGCAGCTTTACCTGCTACACCACAGTGCCGGTCCCCACATTAGACATTTTTTAAACAGAAAGCCTTTATTTAATAAATATAAATTTCATAAGTACAACTTTTGGATTATAGCTGTTCTTCCCCCCATACCCGCCCTCCCACCCGCAAACCATCCCATCTCCTACTCCCTCTCCCATCCCATTCTTCCTTAAGATTCATTTTTTCATATTCGACATTTTTACACACTTTATTTCTGGTCTCCTAAATACCATACAAGAGAGCTGCCGTTACTCTTATTTGATAACAGGGACAACACAGGAGAGGCATCAGACAGGCAAGTGGTGGAACCGGGTGGTAAATTCAGGTTGGCTTTTCTCTGCTGTCCACATACAAATCCCACCCACTGGGCTACATTTCCCAGGAGAGGATCAAACACGCTGTTCAGGGGCAAAATGAGTAGTTCAAGGTAAAACTTGCTGTGTGCCCTGTCCATATGAAGTATTCAATTTTAATTAAGCTAATAAAAGGTGTCATTGGATGTGGCCAGAAAAGTGTGACATATTTGATTACAGCGGTGGCTTCAAATGTTCTCATCTGCAGTGCGGCGTAAGCGTCCTGTGGACCCCAAGGACTGTGTGAGCCTCAAGTTAAGTCTGCAGAGTGGGCTTGGCGGGCACAGGCTAGACAGATGGCGGTGGGCACGGGCTCAGTATTGGCGCAGCTGAAGCGTCTTTTGCAGGACTGCGTGAGGCTGCACGCCAAAACGTGTCTGTCTGGGCGGCTGGCTCAGTGCTTTCACTTCCTTTGATCCTTTCAACAGGCCTTGGGGGTACGTTGAGCTGCAGCAGGGGTTGTAGGTGGAACTGATACATCGTCTTTTCCCTTTGGCTTTAGAGCATTTTATTTATTCAGTCATGTATTTTTTTAAAAGAAAATAAGGGTTTACTCTTTGCTAGGCAAGTCAAACATGATTTCCTGCCTTGGAAGGGCCAGGGAAGCAGGAGAATAAAAGCTGTGTTAATGTGAGTATGAGGGGCTGGCGCTGTGGCCTAGTGGGAAAAGTCGCTGCCTGCAGTGCCGGCATCCCATATGGGCACTGGTTTGAGTCCTGGCTGCTCCACTTCCAGTTCAGCTCTCTGCTATGGCCTAGGAAAGCAGTGGAGGATGGCCCTGCACCATCGTGGGAGAAACAGAAAAGCTCCTGGCTCTTGGCTTTGGATTGGCTCAGACCTGGCTCTTGTGGCCCTTTGGGGA
This sequence comes from Sylvilagus floridanus, assembly GCA_949820135.1. Lineage (NCBI taxonomy): Eukaryota > Metazoa > Chordata > Mammalia > Lagomorpha > Leporidae > Sylvilagus > Sylvilagus floridanus. The sequence goes on along the minus strand of OX463240.1, from coordinate 14,945,176 downwards.
CTGAACCAGCAGATGGAAGACCTCTCTCTCTCTCTCTCTCTGCCTCTGGATCCCTGTAACTCTGCTTTTCAAATAAATAAATAAATCTAAAAAAAAAAAAATGTGAGGAGGCTGGTGCTGTGGCGCAGCGGGTTAACGCCCTGGCCTGAGGCTCTGGCATCCCATATGGGCTCTGGTTTGAGTCCTGGCTGCTCCACTTCTGATCCAGCTCCCTGCTATGTCCTGGGAAGGCAGTAGAAGATGACCCAAGTCCTTGAGTCCCTGCACCTGCGTGGGAGGCCCGGTAGAAGCTCCTGGCTTTGGATCGGCGCAGCTCTGGCCATTGCAGCCATCTGGAGAGTGAACCAGCAGATGGAAGACCTTTCTCTCTCTCTGCCTCTCCTCCCTTGGTGTAACTCTGACTTTCAAATAAATAAATAAATCTTTAAAAAAATATATGTGAGCATGACTTATCTATTGTGGGGAACTGAGAGTTGGGAGCGTGGTCTGTGGACGCAGCACTGGGCGCAGGGCCAGCCCTCCAGTAGCCCATGTCATTCCTGTTCTTGGAAGCCTGCTGACCACCCCCTGATGCCTGGTCACCCATCTCGCTATCAAAGTCCTGTGTCTGGCCAGGAGAATGCCATGCTGCATTCACAGTGTGCCTTAGTGAGATCAAGTGTAACTCGCACGGGGGCATGCTGGCCATTTCCAGGCTTTCCTTCGTGCCAGGCTATTCCCTGGGGGAGCAATATGCTACTGTCTTCCACAAGCCGCTTATGTTGTTGTCTACAAAAGCAAGTGGAATCACATCCTAATGCAGAGCACTATGGACTTGGCTAAATATACTTCACTGAGATGCTCTCTCTTAAGCTCTTCAATCTCTGATGAGGTCTGCAATGGAACAGATCTGGAAGCAGGTCCCCCTGTCCGGTCCAGGTGGGCATTGTGAGCGGGTCATTCTCCTTTCCTTGGCTCTCCCAGCTGAGTGATGGACGGCCGGCACCAAAAATACTGCCCTAGCTCAAAGTGTGCCCCAGTCATTCTCCTTTCCTAGCTCAAAGTGTGTCCCCGTGCACAGTTTTATTTTGGTGAGTTACATCTACAGGGATCTACTGGCTTATCAAATAAGTCATTGCCTTCACGGTCTTGTATTTAAAACACAGAATGTCCACATGAACTGTACAGCTTCCAGCAGCTCCCAGAAGAGAGCAGCATAGTTTAGGTCTTGCTGTTTCCTCCTTTAGTATCAGAAACTGGCCTCACAACAGCACTGAGTAGAAAGCCAACGGGGGCTGTGGCATTCCTCCCCCGGGACCCCAGCCGCCAAGGCCACCTGTTCCCCCAAAGTGCACAGGCTCTGGGCTCCTGCTTTCCCTCATTACCAAAATGCATCACTGGCGACATTCACTTAGCACTGGGTGTCCAGTGTCACACTCAGCATTTTGAATAGGGTCCTGGTCATGTCACAAATGCTTACAAGGCAGGTTCTATCATTGACTATTTTATGGAGGAAGAAACACAGCTGTGAGGGGGCAGGGACCAGGAGCGCACTTGTCACCCAGCAGGTGTGAGTGCCAGGGTTAATCACTGCTAATCCTGCTTCCCTGGAACGTCACCTCTCTCTCTCTCTCTAAGGGAATGCACTCTTCAGGTATCAGCAGGGTAACTTGACAATAAATTCAATTTAATACAACACCTACTGCTAGCTAATATTTGTATAGCTCATTACAATTTATAATGTAATTTCCTACATAGTAGTTCATTTGATCCTTACATTAACTCCACGTTAAACTTGAGAAAAGGAGACTCAGAGATGAACAAGTTTGGGCAAACTCGTGTCACTAGTAAGTGACATAATTATGTGTGGATGGAAAGCTCTGGGGACATTTACTGTTTTCTCCTGCTCTTTGTTCAGGTGGCAATGAACACAGAAGCCAAAGAGGAGCCTCTTTTTGGCAAGCATGTTCAGATACTGATCCTTTTTGGCTGATACACCAAATGCTAGAGACTCTGCTTTTGAAAAATGGTCTGGGGCTGGCTCTGTGGTGCAGCGGGTTAACACCCTGGCCTGAAGCGCAGGCATCCCATATGGGCTCCAGTTCTAGTCCCAGCTGTTCCACTTTTGATCCAGCTCTCTGCTATGGCCTGGGAAAGCAGTAGAAGATGGCCCAAGTCCTTGGGCCCCTGCACCCATGTGGGAGACCTGGAAGAAGTTCCTGGCTCCTGGCTTCGGATTGGCGCAGCTCTGGCCGTTGCAGCCAATTGGGGAGTGAACCAGCAGAGGGAAGACCTTTTCTCTCTGCCTCTTCTCTCTCTGTGTAGCTCTGACTTTCAAATAAAAAGAAAAAAAATAGAAAAATGGTCTAATTTCATCCCTGCAATACGTCTAGGAGGCAGAGCCTTCATCAAGGATAGATCTCATCATTCTTATTACAGAACAAGTAAAGCAAACTTGAGGAATTAAATAATTTTTCCAAATGACAGAACTAGAAAGTAGCAGAGCCAGGATTTGATCCCAGGTCCGTTAATCACCTAACCTTTTTCTCCTGACTCCAACCTACAGCAGTGCCTATGCTGGGGTGGGTGTCAGGAGTGCTAGGAGATGTAGAAGAGTCATCCAAGTCATCCCTTGCAAAAAACTCACTCTCAGCACAAAAAAAATCTTATACACGGGGAGACCTCCAGGACACGTTGAGGCAGCTTGTCACTCAGTGCACATGTGTATAGCACAGAGGGCACATTCATGGAGAGATATGATAGCAGTTTGGAGGGAGAGGGAGCTGAACTGCTTCCAAGTAGAGGAACAGCATTGCGACCCCTGGGGGTCAGAGTCAGGGCAGGCCCCGGAAGGAGGAGAGAGCACATAGGCGTGGGATGATTGAGGAGTGGTTAATAAAGCCACTGCTCAAATGTTATGGGCAGGGTTCAGAGAAATTGACAAGGTGCATGATCCTGGGCATAGTTAGCCTGTTGGGGCTACATGGATGGGGGAAGAGGCTGAGGGAATATTGACGAAGCCAGCAAGAAGGGGAGTAGAAATGGAAACACTGACTGGATCACACTGTTCCTGTGCTCGGCTCTCTTCAATGCCTCTGGTTTGCTAAGTCCAGTATGCATCACACACACACACATGCACACATACATGCAGCCACGACACACACATGCACACACATGTTCACAGTGCAAAATGACATAGCACACTCATGCATACTCACACACCACACATGCATGCACATGTACACACAATGCACAGCACACATACCATCATACACATACACAATGCACAATGCAGCACGTGTTCATGTGTGTAAAGTAGAGGTGCACACTCATGTGCACAGGCACATGGATACACACAACAGATGTGCTCACACTTACACACAGGTACACATTGCTGAGTTCTAACTGGAAAAACACCGAGGCATAGACAGAATCAGAAGGAGGCTTCTTCACCTTAAATGTTTAAAAACAAAAAAAAGTTTTCATTTTATTTGAAAGGCAGAGAGAAAAAGAGAAAGAACACACACACACACACACACAGATCTTTCATCTGCTGTTTCACTCCCCAAACAGTTGGGGCTGGACAGGCTAAAACCAGGGGCCTAGAACTCCACCTGGGTCTCCCAAGGGGTGGCATGGTCTGAAACACTTGAGTCATCACCTGCTAGTGCCACAGGATGCGTCAACGGGAAGCTACGATGCGAGTCTGAGGCAGGACCACAGCTCTCTGACATGGGATGCAGGGACCCCAGGACCATCTTCACTGCTGTGCTAGATACCCGCCCCTTGTTCCAGATCTTGCTCCCCTTGGCAAAAGCACCATTCCTGCCCTTCCAGTGTCTAGCAAACATACCCCTTCCCTTGCACCCGAGACCAATTGCCTCCCGCTTCCTTCCCCTCCCCCTCCCCTCTCTCCCCAAGGCCATGCAGCCCTCACCGCCTGTTTTCAGTTCTGTCCCTCACCATACTTAGAGGCAGGGGATTTTGCCTTGGGTCTTCTTTTGGCAAGAAAGAAGAGAGGTTGATAAATACTTAATTTTCTTTCTCAGGGACAGCAATCATTGTTTCCCTTCTTCTTTTTCTTCTTCTCAAACTATTTATTAAGGAAATGTCCAACCACAGACAAATGGAAAAGGCTGAATTCAGAGAATCCATCATCTCAGGGCCTGACTCTATGTCTGCTGCTTCTCTCTCTCCACCATCAGTCATCCCGTGATTCTTTTGATGTGTACGGTTAACGTTGTATGGGCATTTGATTTTTAAATACCTAAGTCTAAAGGGCATTAGGATTGTAGCTACTAACTCTCTCACTCACTATTTAAAAACATAACTGAGGAAGATGGAAAACTGGGGTATACTATGAAGAAGATTCTTATATTTTGAGTGACTGTGGCATCTCAAGAGGAAATATTGGTTGTGTCAGTCTATAAAATCTTAGGGTTGAAATGAAATCAGCATATGAAGGAGTTATCTATATCCTCATGCTCATTGCAGCTCAATTCACAGTAGCTGAGATATGGAATCAACCCAAATGAACATCAACTGATAACTGGATAAAGAAATTATGTTATTTATACACTGTGGAATACTACTCAGCTATAAAAAAGAGTTGTACTTTGGAAATTTATATTTATTAAATAAAAGCTAAAAAATAAAAAAGAGTGAAATCCTGTCTTTTGTAACAAAATAGATGCAACTGGAAACCAGTATACTTACTGAAATAAACCAGTCCCAAAAAGACAAATACCATATGGTTTCCCTGATCTGTGGTAACTAATTGAGTACCTAAAATGTAAAGTATAGGAGTGAAATTGACATTTTGCACTCCAATGATCGTTTGTAGCCCTGACCAGTGTTTTTTTCTTTCCTTCTTACTATTTGTTGAATTCTCTTCTTAGTGTAAGGTTAATTTTATGAGTATAAAGTAAACTGAAAGTAGATCATTGTACACATTAAGAGAGGGATTAGGAGAGGAAGGATGGGGGACGGCAGGAGGGAGGGTTGGGCGGGAAGTATCACTATGTTCCTAAATCTGTATACATGAAATTTGTATACCTTAAATAAAATAAAAAAAGAAACAAAACTTGTAAACATAAAAAATAATCTTAGGGTCTTGTAAAGCGCTGGCTGCTTCTTATTTGTACATCCAAGTGCAGCATGGCAGTACTCTGCCATGTCCTCCTCGTGACAGCCCATGAAGCTCTCTGTTCCCCCATCCTGTGTGAAGAACTTCCCACGACACAGAACAGAGGAAGTAGTGCCTCCTCCTGCTGTCCTTGCTCCGCAGCCTGCCTCCTGTTTCCTGGACCACAGAGCAGACCTGTCCTTACCCATCTCCATGCCCACAGCAGCTAGCACAGGGCCTTCTGTGTAGTAGATGCTTAATAAATACTCGTTGCAATTTCATTCAAGCTGCATAAAGTGCCCATTGTTTTTATTCATGAGATCGCATGAGAAACTCCACTTGTGTTGTTGGTTAAGTGAGGAAAATGAGCTTCTGGGTCAACTGGTGATTAATTTCGACCTTCAGAGTGTCCTGGCTCCTGTGGTCCACGTCTCCCGTGCTGGCCTCCTCTCCACACCTGTGGGGAGCTTTCAGGGTCATTTTTGGCCATGCCTGTCAGGGAGTTTCTGAAACCCAGCCTGACACTTTGCTTTATTTTGAAAAATGATTTTGTGTGGAGTCAGCTATGGAGCGAGGCCAGCAATTTTGTGTGCAGTGAGGGAGGGCTAGGAGGGCTGAGCCATTCCGTGGGCAGTGCAGGGGACTTGTATGCCCAGGCCTTGAACCTGTGGACCCTGAAGGAGGGGCACGTCAACTGAAAATAGCCCCATTGCTCTGGGCTTGTTATGGAGACAATTCCATCTACAGCAGCTCTTAAGTACCATTGGCCTTCTGAGCTCGGTGCCTAATTCTTCCTCCATCAGAGGGCACAAAGCAGGATGCAGAAGTACTGCCATATGAGTAGCTGTGCTCCAGGAAGCTCAGTTAAACAAAAATGTACTGCTTAGGGGGAGTGGATGAAAATGCAGCTTAGGTCATGGCACGCCAAAGGGAATTTATTGTATGAAAATTCTATTGTAAGAAATTCATAAATCATTATTAATATTTGTTGAGTGCTTACTTTGTGGCCAGGCACAGAACTGAGCCCTTTACCTAACCCTATGGATGAGGATTTGAGTACATCCTGATTAAGTAACTTCCTAAGGTCTGACAAGTTACAAGTAGAGCCTGTGTGTGCACACGGTCTCCAGATTTGCTGTTGAAAATCACTGTGTCCCACACAATACATATTTAATGTGTGATAGCTGCTATTATTTTTAATATTGATGAGAATGTTAAAAGGACAAAAATCCCCTACTGAGTTGACAGTAATATTGCCTTCTTTACTGACTGGTGAGGGATGTTGGAGGTTGGCAGTGGTCAGGGCAACTCTGTGAACAGGCAATCATCTTTCTGTGTGACTTGGGCTTCTAGCAGCAAGGTGCCTGGTTTTGAGAAAGACTCTCAGAGGTGAAGCCTGTCAGGAGATTTGGAAGGAAGGTGCCAGACTCCATATGATCTGATTTCAGTGGTCACACTGGCCCATGGCCACCTTGTTTTGTCAGCAATAGGCTCTATCCAGTTCCTTGGAAGTAGTTCATGAAGTCTAGCCTACCCTCAGATTGGGACTGGAGGAAGAATTAAGCTCTACTTCTTGGTGCTGGTAGGAGAATATCTCCTTACAACACTGGAAGTCTTCCATAAGTAAAATTCATCTCTTCTCTCCGTCCTTCATTTAATCAGTTACTTATATCAGTATGTTCTTGCCGGCTTATGGCTTCAAAACATTTGTGGGAAAATGTAACTAAAATACAATATGAATTTTCCAGAACTTTTTGAAACACGCTGGTATAAGGTCATAGCTGTGTAAATAGAAACAATTTTACTTCCACTTTTCCAATTTGAATATCTTTTTTTTTTTAAACCTTAATCCCTTGGCTAGAACCTCCAGTAAAGGGTATTGGATTTTGTCAAATACTTTCCCTACATTTTTTGATGTCGTCATTTGTTTTACTATCTGGTATGTTTTCATTTCAGCCAGAAAGACCAAAGTGTTTCTTGGCGGGCACCTCTGCTAGTGACAGATCATCAGTTTTGGTTTGTCTGCGAGTGTCTTAACTTCTCCTTCATCTTGGGAGGATAATTGGTCTTTCTGTGCCTGCCATTTTGGTTGACATTCTTTTTCTTTCAGCACTTCGAATGCATCATCCCAATTCCTTCTGACTTCATAATTTCTGATAAGAAATGCTTTATTTACATTGAGGGCCCCCTTATATTCATGAGTCATGTCTCTCTTGTTGCTTTAGAGATTTTCTCTTTGCTTGCTTTCTCTTGGCTTATTTTTTCATATAAGTTGTGGATTGGCAAATTTGCTTAAGTTTTGTTTTTTTTTTAGTTGTATAGAAAAATTGGAAATATTGCTCACAGAGTTCTTATTTTTCCTTACAGTTAACATGTGTTGTATTTTGTGCATCTAGCTATGGGTCTCTTTAAGCTTATCCTACTTAGAGTTGGTTGATATTAGTATTTTTAAATGAAACTTGAGACTTTTTTCTCTTTCATTCCTTTGAGAAGGAGAGAGGGAGAGAACGAGAAAGAGTCAGACAGATGGAGATAGTTCTCACCCACAGGTCTCCTTTCCAAATGCCCACAATGGCTGAGGCTTAGCCAGGGTGAAGCTGGGAACTCAATCCAGGTCTCCCATGCTATGGAAAGCGAAGGTCCAGCCACTTCTTAGGGTGTGCATTAGCAGGAAGCTAGAATGGAGAATGAAACTGAGACTTGAATCCAGGCACTCCAACATGGAACATGGACATCCCAATTGGTGGCTTAACCATTAGGTCAAATGCCCATATCAAAGTTTGAGAAATTTTTGACCACTATTTTTTCAAATATTCTTTCTAGCCTTTGTTTCTCTCATCTTCTAGATTCTTGTTATACTTATGGAAAAAGGTAATTAAAAGATAAACTTATTCTGGTGCAAAAAAGTGAAATCTTGCATAATTTTCTTTTTCTGTCACTTTCAAATAAATGAAAATGAATAAATAATTTTTTAAAGATTTGTTTATTTATTTGAGAGTCAGAGTTATACAGAGAGAGGAGAAGCATAGAGACAGAGAGGTCTTCTATCTGCTGTTCACTCCCCAGTTGGTTGCCATGGCCAGAGCTGTGCCAATCAGGAACTAGGAGCCAGGAGCTTCTTCAGGGTCTCCCATACGAGTGCAGATGCCCAAGGACTTGGGCCATCTTCTACTGCTTTCCCAGGTCATAGCAGAGAGCTGGATCAAAAGTGGAGCAGCTGGGTCTTGAACCGGCGCCCATATGGGATGCTGGCACTTCAGGCCAGGGCTTTAACCCACTGTGCCACAGCAGTGGGTGTGTTTTTTAAAAAACAATACACAATTTCCATGAGCTTTTACAAGAACACTTATACATAGAATATTATAAGGAAGAGACCACAAGAACTATTACAACTAATGAATATGTTTAACAAGGTTGCAGGATTTATGATAAGCATATAACAATTTATAATATTTCTATGCACATTAAATGGATAATAGAAATGAAATTAAGAAAACAATTTCATTTTCAATAGCTTCAAAAAGAATACAATATAACTTAGAAATAAACTTAATTAAATAAATCCAAGACTTGTACATTGACATTGCTAAAAGGAATTAAAGAACAACTAAATACATAAAGGCCATTCCATGTTCATGGATTGGAAGCATTAATATTGTTAAAATGAAATATAAAGCTCTCAGAAGGAGATATAAAGATACATATTTTTATCTTGGGCTTGCTAAAGATTTCTTAGATATGGCAGGAAGAAATGAGAAGCAAAGATAAGTAAAAAATTGGATTTCACCAAAATTAAATATTTTTGTGCTTCAAAGGACACCTTCGAAAAAGTGAAGCAAGTGTGCATAGAATGGGGGAGGGAGATTTACAAATCATTTTTGTAATATATCTGATGAAGTACTAGTATCCAAAATACATAAAGAAATGTTTTAGGACTCAGCATTGTAGTCTAGGAAATTAAACCTCAGCCTGAAAGGCCAGCATCCCATGTGGGTGCCAGATCAAGACCCAGCTGCTCCACTTCTGATCCAGCTCCTACTAAGGTGCCTGGTAAGGCAATGGAGGATGACCCAAGTCCTTGGGCCCCTGCACCCAAGTGGGAGACCTGAAAGAAGCTCCTGGCTCCTGACTTTGGCCTGGCCCAGCCCCAGCTCTTCCTGCCACTTGGGGAGTGAACCAGCAGATGGAAGATCTTACTCTCTCTCTCTCTTTCTCTCTGCCTTTCAAATAAATAAAAAATGAAAATATTTAATTAAAAAATAAAAGGACAAATAACACAAATTTTAAAGAAGGCAAAAAATTTTAATAGATTTTTTCTCCTAAGAATATATAAAATTATAAACAGGCACATAAAATTCTTACTATCATTAGTCATTAGGGAACTGCAAAGCCAAATTGCAATGAAATGCTGCTTCGCACTCACTAGATCCCTAACAAGACATGTGAACCATACTAAATGTTGATGGAGAAATTGGAATGCACCTGTGCTGCCTGTGGAAGTGTAAAATGAGGCTGCTGCTTTAGGAAGCAGCTTTGCGTTTCTCAGAATGCTAAACACAGGATGGCACTGGATCCAGAAGTCCCTCTGCTGGGTATAAAACAGAGAATTGAAAATATCAGTTGAAAACTTGCACATGGTTGTTTTTAGAATTATCAATTTTCAAAAAATGGAAACAACCCAATGTTCATCAACTAATGAATGGATTAACAAAATGTACTATATCGGCCGGCGCCGTGGCTCACTAGGCTAATCCTCTGCCTTGCGGCGCCGGCACACCGGGTTCTAGTCCCGGTCGGGGCACCGGATTCTGTCCCGGTTGCCCCTCTTCCAGGCCAGCTCTCTGCTGTGGCCAGGGAGTGCAGTGGAGGATGGCCCAAGTGCTTGGGCCCTGCACCCCATGGGAGACCAGGAGAAGCACCTGGCTCCTGGCTTCGGATAAGCGCAGTGCGCCGGCTGCAGTGCGTCGGCGGCGGCGGCCATTGGAGGGTGAACCAAAGGCAAAAGGAAGACCTTTCTCTCTGTCTCTCTCTCACTGTCCACTCTGCCTGTCAAAAAAAAAAAAAAAGTACTATATCCATACAATGGAGTACTATTCAGAAATAAAAAGGAATAAGATAATGACACATTCTGTGACATACATAAAGCTTGAAACATTACTCTGAGTGAAAGTGACTGCACACAAACCCCACAATTGTGTGGTTACATTTATACAATATCACAAATAGGCAAATCCATAGTCAAAAATTAGATTTGTAGCTACCAGGGGCTAGGGAGCATTGGCAACAGGGAGTGTCAAAGTTACACAGAGAGAGGGAGAGGGAGAGGGAGAGGGAGAGGGAGAGGGAGAGGGAGAGGGAGAGGGAGAGGGAGAGGGAGAAGGAGAGGTCTTCCATCTGATGATTCACTTCCCAATTGGCCTCAATGGCCGGAGCTGCACCGATTCAAAGCCAGTAGCCAGGAGCTTCTTCTGGGTCTCTCAAGTGGGTGCAGGGGCCCAAGGACTTGGGCCATCTTCTATTGCTTTCCCAGGCCATAGCAGAGAGCTGGATCAGAAGTGGAGCTGCCGGGTCTCGAATGGTGCCCACATGGGATGCGGGAGCTTCAGGCCAGGGTGTTAACCCGCTGCGCCACAGTGCTGGCCCCCATACAGTGATTCTTTTCAGGTGATGGAATATTCTGGATTTAAGTAGTGACAATGGCTACACAACTTTGTGCTTTCTCTAACACAGGCCAGAATTTTAAGCATGGTACTTGCTACCTAACACTCCCCCCCCCCCTTTTTTTTTTTTTTTTAAATTTAGGGAACTTAGTTGAAGGATAATACGATGTAGGCTAGAATTGGGGAAAGGAGGGAACAGGGTGGTTTTCTTTTCTTCCCCTATTAGACTGAAATTTCTTATTTTTAAAATTTCTTAAAGGGAGAGACAGCATTTTCTATAAAACTTGTATTGAGTTCTTTCTTTGTGCCATATCGCTTTTGTCTCTTGTATTTCTAGAAAGGTATTCGCTGTGGATTCTTAGTACTTGTTTTGGATTTAACTGTCTTGAATCAACAGACAGTTCTCTTTATTACTGAAGCTGCAGAGCAGGTAGCCTCATCTGCCAGCCTCACGGGCTCCAGGATGACAGGAACTTTATCTACTTTATTGTTCTTACACAGCACTGTACTCTTGTGCTCAATAAAACTTCTTTGATGACGAGGAAGAGGGTAGTTTTGCACTCCTTAGAAAGTAGAAAAATGCACATTTACTATACCAGCTAAAGATCACTAGATCCTGTAGCTGTTGGGATGGGATTTGGCTGGCTTATTTAGCATATGCAGACCAACCTGCTTAGGGTGAGCTATAGTACTGTCACAGAATCTGTGTCTTTAATTTTATTGCAACTTGAACTTTTGTTGGTGCTTGCTCCCACCTACTGCTGCAGGATTCCAACTCTCCATAAAGTTTTCTGGTGTGCTTAGGTCCTCTAGCAATGCTTTTAGATTTGTCTTCCTGCAATGAAATGACAAGTGCAGGAGTAATATAAGCAGGGTTTTCCTTCTAATACCTGAGGAAAAAAAATAGGCCAGCGGCCTGCCTCTCACCTAAAGTGGGTTCTGTTTCACTTGTCCTGTAAGTAACAGCAGCACAGCAACAACTAACACAAGCTGAGTGTCTCTGTTTCAGGCACTAAGTGTTTTGTGTATTAACTCCTTTAAACTTTACAAGAACCCATGGAGTACCTACTATTATTAACCATATATATATATATATATATATTTTAAAGATTTATTTTTTACTTGAGAGAGTTACACAGAGAGAGGAGAGGTCTTCCATCTGATTGTTCCCTCCCCAGTTGGCTGCAATGGCCAGAACTGTGCCGATCTGAAGGCAGGAGCGTCTTCCGGGTCTCCCACGTGGGTGCAGGAGCCCAGGGACCTGGGCCATCTTCTGCTTTCCCAGGGCATAGCAGAGAGCTGGACCAGAAGTGGAGCAGCCGGGACTTGAACCAGTGCCCATTTGGCATGCCAGCGCTTCAGGCCAGGGCGTTAACCAGCTGCGCCACAGCACTGGCCCCATTAACCATATATTTTTTAGAGATTTATTTATTTTATTTTAAGTCAGAATTTCACACAGAGAGAGGGAGAGGCAGAGAGAGAGAGAGAGAGAGAGAGAGAGAGAGAGGTCTTCCATTCGCAGGTTCACGCCCCAGTTGACCACAATGGTTAGTGCTGCGCCGATCTGAAGCCAGGAGCCAGGACTTGGGCCATCTTCTGCTGCTTTCCCAGGCTATAGCAAAGAGCTGGATCAGAAGTTGAGCAGCTGGGTCCCCAACTGGTGCCCATGTGGGATGCCAGCACTGCAGGTGCCGGCTTTACCCACTATGCCACAGCGCCAGTCCCTAACCATCTTTTACAGATGAAGAAATGGAGACATCGAGAAGTTCAGTACTTTACAAGTGTCACATGGATCATAAGAGACAGAAGTGGAATTCTTTTTTTTTTTTTTTAAGATTTGTTTATTTATTTGAAAGGCAGAGCTACAGAGAGAGAGAAGGAGAGACAGAGAGAGAGATCTTCCATCCGCTGGTTCACTCCCCAAATGGCTGCAATGACCTGGTCTGGGCCAGACCAAAGCTAGGAGCCAGTAGCTTCTGCTGGGTCTCCCACATGGGTGCAAGGGCCCAAACACTTGGAACATTTTCTGCTGCATTCCCAGGCACATTAACAAGCGGCTGGATCGAGAGTGGAGCAGCTGGGATTTGAACCAGAGCCCATGAGGTATGCCTGCCCTGTAGGCTGTGGTTTAACCCACTGTGCTACAGCGCTGGCCCCAGAAGTGAAATTCTAACTCAGACAGTTTGGCTCTGGAATTGGTGCACTCACCACTGTAATAATACCTTGTGGGAACTTTGAGTCTCTGCGACCCCTGTGCACCTCTCTGGCATTCATAGGTAGGACAGTGGCTCAAACAGATGGACAGCTGTGCATATGCCTGGGGGCAATCCAGGCTAAGGCATCCAATGAGCCCGCTGTTCATAATCAGCCTTTCTGTTAGGCAAAAGATCACAAGGAGCACACATCCCCTGCTCCGATGAGTTCCTCTGATCACTTTCTCCTAGTTATTCATTGATATGTAGGTGAATGATTCCCCATCTTCCTTGGGTCTGTTCTACCTTTTGTCTGAACTCACATAGTGTACACACTGTTTTGACATTGAACCTCTGGGTTGCCAAGGAGTTGTCCATCTCTCAGTTCTTTCCTGCTTGTCTCAGATTTTTCTAATTTCAAACCACCATGAGATAGTCTTTCAATACTTCTTAGTCTCTACTCAAACATCACGCTAAAGTTTGTTCATGCTATTGTTGCTGTGGGCCATAGCAGTGGTCGACCAGAAAGCTTCTCTGTTGGCTCCTTTGGTTTAGTCACAAGCTGGGTGTATATCCACATCCTAGCTACAGCTATCCCTGCTCAAATCAAAAAGTCAAAATGAAGTCCACAAACAGTAGGCTTCATCTAATGGGATTTTCCAAAAAGCACAGGCATACGCAGAAACAGTACAGTGGATTCTGAAAGCCCTTTCTGCTCCAGGATTGCATCTCCATCACAATCAAAGTCACAAGAAAGTCGGGATGAATATGAGGACTTTGAAAAAGTTGATGGAAAGTGGAATTAGAAGTTTTATTTTGGCACAAAAATCTTGAAATCAACACATATGGGGGCTCTCTAAAATGTTTATGGAAGATGCATATTATGAAAAATGTATGCATGGACTTACAGTTTTCTGTATTTCTTTTTATTCTGAACTTATTGGAGTACCTTCTGTAGGTCTCTTTAAGAGATTTCTAGATTTTAATCTCCAGTGTCTGCAACACTTCACACAGTTGCTGGCTCCTAAAATGACTTCCTTGGTAAGGAACTACATGACTAAGACCACACATGTTTATAAATCAAGAATTTGAAGCATCTCTCCTCGAGGCAAGGTAATTTGCCTCCTGCTTTCTGTGTCTATAAAAATGCTGTGTGTTTGACCCTTCCCATTTGCTTGGCCTTGCTCAGTGTATTCTCTGATGTTACACTGCTCACCCACCCCCAGTGCCTTTATGTTCTCTCAGCTTATTCAAACACTACTAGTTACTTGCTGCTGCAATCAATTCCGTCAATTCCTCATGCATGAAACTTTCCCAAATTATTCCATTTTATAGCTCCCTTTTGCTTCAGATTTAGAACACTATTGTTTAGCTCTGTGACAGCTCTTATGTTCTCTTCACTCTTCATTTCTTTTGTTTTAAAAAGTTCGATTTCACCAACAAATCTGTCAACTCCTTGGCTTCAGGGATCATGGTAACCATGTATTATTATCCCCAAGGATTTGATACTGTGACTCATTCACAAGTCTCAGCAGAAGCTTACTGAAGAGCCTGGGAGAGTGAGGGGAGCCCACAGTGCTAACTTGAATCTTCCTGGTCGGTGACTATAAAATCCCAGTAATGGTGGGAATACACCATCACCAAGAAGAACTGTGAATAGGAGAATCTTTCTTGCCTATGAGCGTACTTGTTACCATTATCATTCCTATCTGTTGACTGTTATTTTCCCCTTTATATAAATCATTTCATTCAATCCTCATAATAACTCTTTAATGTAGATATTATCATTCTAGTATTAAAAAATGAACTGAGATTCAAAGGGAGAAAGGTAGCTATATAACTCAGAGCTATATAGCAGGTGCAGGCCTTTCTGATGCCAGTCTGTATGAAGATGGCCTTCACTCACTGAAAAAAAGCCAACTTGGGCAAACACCCAGAGTAAGTCAAGATGAGTGAGAAAGTCATTGTAGCATGAATTTGTGCAGAATTCAATTCAGCACAAGGTAGGCACACTAAGTCTCTGTCTAGGGTTTTTTCTCCCCTTTATGGGCAGGGATAGGTGATCTAGATACTAGGCCATGCCATCCATAAAGTAGCCCCTGTCTTTTTTTTGTGAGTTTTTGGAATCTACTTTTTCCTTTGAAATGCAAAATAGTCTTTCATAAGGAACAGAAAACTCCAAGACCTCAATCTTTGATATTTATGCAAAGAAGCTTAAGGGCTGCATGAAATTCATGCAGTAAGGAGCTAGCTTGCTTTGCTGTCCTTCAAAGACAAGCTAGGAAGAATGCAGAGTTTGTAACTTTGTGAGGAAAAGGAGGTTAAGAAATCAGATGCCATAGTGAAGCTGGATGGAGGTTCCACTCTCCTGCAGTTCCAATGGGGGCTCAGCAAGGAAAGCTTTGCTCTTTGGATCCCTCCCTCCATACTCATTTGGGCAAGGCAGCTCCTTCAAAGGCTTTACATATTCTGCAGTAAATGTGGGTTTTTCCTTAGTGTGTCACATAACTATTCACAAAGGCCTCCCATGTCTTCTGCCTGAGAAGCTGTGAGGACTCCTCGTGGGCCACATCACCCAAGGAGATAGACGCTTCCCTCATTTGGAGGTGTCCTGTATTGCATTGCAGTCCTGCCCTGGGGCTACAGGTGCCCTGTGCTGTCCAGACTCAGCTGTATTCACGTGGGAGTGAGACTGTTTGGCTTTCTTCCTTTGTATATTTATCACAAAGCTTCATTGCCTTTTAGTCCAGTGTAGAAAATTGAAAGTGTTTTCAGTGAAAACAGCAATTATGGGACTAGTGTTCTGGCACGGTGGGTTAAGCTGCCATTTGTGATGTGGACACCAGTTTGAGTCCCCGCTGCTTTGCTTTCCATCCGATTTCCTGTTGATGCACCTGGGAAGGGAGTGGATGATGACCCTACCACCCACATAGGAGACTTGGCTGGGCTCTTAGCACCTGGTTTCTGTATGGCTCAAACCCTAGCCATTGTGGCCATTTGGGAAGTGAACTAGAGAAGGGAAGCTCTCTTTCTCTACTCTCCCTTTCTCTCGGTTGCTTTGCTTTTCAAATAAATAAATCTTAGAAAGAAGATATAAATTACAATTTACTGTACTCTATTTTCCTTATCTATTTCATGAGTTCAAGGAGATGGGAGGGAGAAGAGAGAGGAGTAAAGGGGGAGGGAAGAGAGAGAGCTCCCATCTGCTAATTAATTCCAATACTTACAATAGCTAGGGTTGGATCAGGGTGAAGGCAAGGGCCCAGAACTCAATCTGGGTCTTCCATACAGATGACAGGGACCCAAGTAGTTGAGCCATCACCTGCTCCCCCCAAGGTGCACATTAGCAGGAAGCTAATATCGGAGCAGGAATGAGGACTTGAATCCAGGCACTCTGATAAGGAATTCAGGAGTCCCAAGTGGCATGTTCACAACTGTGCCAAGTGCCCCCACCTCTGGCAATGCTGTCTGGCTGTTCTGCCAACCATACCTAGACATGTCTGAATCTAATAAAATTTGTAACCAATCTGTGATTCCTGCTATGCTGAGAATCAAGATGAAGAAAGAATTTCAAAAGCAGAAATAACTCTGCCTTTTTAAGAGTTAACAAAAGATTCCTTAGACACAGCCTTAGGTAAGTAGCAAGTGCCGTGGCTGTTTCTGTTCATTCTGGGCGTCATGTTTCTGAACCCATTTTTATGTAGGTATTACACTACCTGTCTTTTGCTGGGAGCTTAGTATCGGATAAAGATGCACACAGCACTTGGTTTTTGTGGAGGGCAAGCTGTAATGAAAAAAGCCATGAGGATAGCACTAAGGAGGAGCCCAGCTTCTGTTTGACCGCATGGGGAGACCTAGGAGCAAGACTTGAACCAAGGGGGTCGGCCTTTTGTCCTCTGTTTGTCATTGGTTGTGGTCTTGCCTGGGGGTGGAAGAGATGCACTGACTCCTGTTTGGCTGACAGCCATCGTCTGACAAAAGCAGTAGCTGTGAGCTGTAGAAGTCTACCCTGGAAAACAGTCTGTTACAGGGATCTCTGGGCAAAAGCAGTGTCTATCAAGGATTCTCACTGGTCAAAAGTTCTGGGAAAATTTCAAGAAGACGAGTTCATGGGACTCATATCAGCTCCTGCTGGTTGTAGTTTTTCTGCAACAGAAGCTGATACCCACGGTTTCTTTCCTCTGTCACTTCTTCTAGATCTCGTCCCTTCCTTCCCACAGCCACTTGTATTATTGATGCCATGAAATGGAAGACCATCTGTTGGCACCGACGAAGAGATTTATCCCTGTGTGTGGGGGGGTCTGAGCACCTGGGAACCATGTTCTTACCAAGTTCTGGTTGCTGTACTTGCCAATTATATATATATATATATATATATATATATATATATATATATATGAAAGGCAGAGTTACAAAGAGGCAGAAGCAGAGAGAGAGAGAGAGAGAGAGAGAGAGAGAGAGATCATCCATCTGTTGGTTTACTCCCCAAATGGCTTCAGCAGCCAGAGCTGCACAGATCCAAAGCCAGGAGCCAGGAGCTTCTTCCAGGTCTCCCACATGGGAGCAGGGGCCCAAGGACTTGGGCCATCTTCCACTCTTTCCCAAGTTATAGCAGAGAGCTGGATCAGAAGTGGAGCAGCCAGAACTCGAACCTGTGCCCATATGGGATGTTGGCACTGCAGGTGGTGGCTTTACCCACTATGCCACAGTGCTGGCCCCACCAATTATATTTAGCAATAGATATGTTATCACCAAAGAGATTCCCCTGAGTGACAAAAAAAGTTCCCTCTTCCCCCTACCATGTACTGTTTGATGATCACTGTCCATTTCCTCTGCCAGTACAAAAACTCTCCTTTTCCTACTTGTCCATGGGCACGAGGAGCCTGAAGTGACCTGGCAGTACTTGCTTTAAGAATAATGTGGCTCTTAGAGTGGACTTTGGTGTGGTGGTTAAGATGCCACTTGGGATGCTAGCAGTTAGCATTAGATTTTGAAGTGCCTGACTCAAGACTCAGGTCCTCCACTTCTGATCCAGCTTCCTGCTAATATGCATCCCCGAAGCAAGCAGGTGATGGCTCAAGTAGTTGGGTCCCTGCCATCCCTGTGGGAGACCTGGATTGAGTTTTGGGCTCCTGGCTTTAATTTGGCCCAGTCCTGGCTGTCATGGGCATTTATGGAGAGAATCAGTAGATGGAGGATCTCTCTCAGTCTGTTACGCTCTCTCTCTGTCTCTCTGCATTTCCAATAATAATAAAAAAAGAATAGTGTACGGAGGCCGATGCTGTGGCTCACTTGGTTAATCCCCCGCCTGCGGTGCTGGCATCCCATATGGGCAACAGGTTCTAGTCCCGGTTGCTCCTCTACCATTCCAGTTCTCTACTGTGGCCTGGGAGGGCAGTGGAGGATGGCCCAAGTGCTTGGGCCCCTGCACCCGCATGGGAGACCAGGAAGAATCACCTGGCTCCTGGCTTCGGATTGGCGCAGCGCTGCCAGGAACGGCCATTTGGGGAGTGAACCAACGGAAAGAAGACCTTTCTCTCTGTCTCTGTCTATAACTATACCTATCAAAAAAAAAAAAAAAAAAAGAATAGTGTAGCTCTTATCATGACCCCTGGCTGAAGCATTTCTCTAAAGTTTCAGACTGAAAGAACAAATTCTCCGAGTGTATAATGGAATTGTAGGGCCATTCAACCTACTCCCATTTTA
Organism: Sylvilagus floridanus; assembly: GCA_949820135.1. Taxonomy (NCBI): domain Eukaryota; kingdom Metazoa; phylum Chordata; class Mammalia; order Lagomorpha; family Leporidae; genus Sylvilagus; species Sylvilagus floridanus. Next base: position 14,926,514 of record OX463240.1, on the reverse strand, counting down.
TATCTTTTGGGGACACAGAACCATGTAATGCCATTGGTTTATAGTATGTCCTACAACCTGACTGACTTCATTCCACCCTTGTGAAGAATGACCCCAAGCTAGTTCCTCAGCTGCATATTCACGAGCCCATTTACCAACTCCTCTGTTTGTATGGTCTGATACGTGGGACTCAGGGTTACATTTCTTTTGATGTGAAATGGGTCCATGAGTCTGATCAGGTTTGAAGCTTCTATTGCCAGATCAGAATATTTATGTACGTGGATAGGGGTTTGCTAAGATACTATGTGTAGAAAAGGCAAACCCATACCCAGACTATAAATGAATGCTTATCAGGATGGATGGCTGTCTTTTTTCCAGGGCAGAGAAGTCCTGAGGTCATGAATTTGCCGTTGGTCTCTTAAAGGAATGAAGAGCCTGGTCTGTTCGGTAGCATGTGTGAGGGTTCAGCACCAGCAGTAGCTGAACTAGCCTTCATGATAGGGAGCCCACACTGAATGGTCTATACACAGCCTCTGTCTCCAAAAGGCTACTCTGTTCAAGAGCCTGTGGTGCAGACATTGGATGTTAGAGAAGAGGAGATGGTTGAAATTTACTGTCTTGATCATGCACTAAGAGGGGCATCAATGTAGAATACAAAGATAGCTGTGTGGCTACTCCAATAAGCCCAACTATTTACCTTTGTTTCCCCAGACCTTCTTGTATTTGAATTTCCAACCTTTCTCCTTCCAAGCCCCCAACCAACCTGGTGACTCATTTGTCATGGCTTTCATGGCTTATGCATCCATACATTTTCTTACCCTGGGCCAACTTTCTCTCCAAACTAATTGGATTACTCAGTCCGCTGCTTGAAGCTCGCTTATCGGAGGAATGACCCCTCACCATTTTTTTGTGGTTGCTTCTGAGTGGGGCTATGGAGCAGAGATGTCCAGCTATGGTTTGCTTCCATGCACCGGGTCACCTCATCAGAGAACCAAGTGCAGACTTTCCCCTCCTCTGTCCATTGGCCATAGAGAATTCCCCATGAGGCTCCAGGTAGGCAGTAAAGGAGAGGCAGCTATACAACAGTGGTGGTGTTGTGGGATAACGGTCTACTTGTGCGTGTGTACAGTTATTCATACCCCCTTGAGCAGATCCTAACAGATCTTGGAAGTAGCATTTCCAGTTTATGACGGGTTGTTGCTAGTCCCTTCTGATCTTAAGATTCTGTGGTCTGACAGCAGTTTCAGGCAATTCTGGATACTAATGTTCCATGATTAAACGCTTGCTTTTACTGGGCCTAGTCTCACAGCAGGAACTGATTTTTGAATAGAGACAGCACAGACTTGCTTCAGAAACTTGTGGGGCCCAAACTCTCTTACTGGAGCTTGCCAGAGATGCACACTTCATACTCTTAATTCCATGGGATTTGAGGGCAAAATACTGCAGTTATCAGAGCTGCTTATGCCACAGACTGCGATTGATACAATGTTCTTTCTTGCTCCGTATTTTACCCAAAACCATTCACTTTATGCATCTCTCAATGCATGGGAGATCATGCTTGGTTCAGTCATGAGTCAGAGAAGTACTGTAAGGCATGAAATATGCTGCCTCCAAAACTAGAAAATGCCTACTAGCTTTATGTATTAGTTGTGGAAGCTTTAAGACACTAATTCATCTTTTGCTCCAGAAGGGATTTCTGGCCTGCCCCAAACTATTGGACCCTTTAAAAACTTAATTGAAGTAGGAGGACCCCAAGTATGTTTAGGATTTACCTCCCATTCTCTGTAGCATATGTGTCTTGTGAAAGCATGCAGAGTATTTTCTACTTCGTGTGCATCGCAATGATTCGTATAGAGACCAATGCAATATCTAGTGTGGTATTGTGATGTCCAGATGGTCCCTTTGGACTATGTTGTGACCATGTGGGAGGGTAACCTTTCCCTGAGGGAGTCTGCAGCTGTATATGATAAATGCATCCGGTTACAGTAAATGTGTACTGATGTCCTCCTGTGCAAATACAAGATGCTTCTTATCCTCCTCCCTGATTAGTATTGCCAAGAACTTGTTCTTTGGATCAATAGCTATTTACTACATAACAGAGGTTGTGCTAATATGCTCCAGTAAAGAGAGAAAATGTTGTAGCTGCTTTTGTGAGTTCAATTTGTCGACACTTGTAGTAGTCAATTGTCCTCTACCATGATTCATCTGGTTTTTGCAGACAGGGCTGGTGAATTAAACAAGGATCTTCTGGGGTCCTCTTCTCCTGAGTCTTTCAGTCTTCAGGATGGTACTAATTGCTGCCACTCTCTCAGGCTGTGATACTGCTTTGATTCACTATCTTCATCCAAAGAATGTACTTTGGAGAGTCCTTTTGATCTTTCCTATTAAAATAGCTCCAATGCTGCAGATTAAGGAACCCATAAAAGGCCCTACTTCTGGAATGTAGGATGTTTGTTGCTTATTCATCTGTGAACCCAGGAAAGACCACTGATGATGTCTGTGGCTCTAGTTGACCCCTTGTGAGATGGACTTGAGACAGATTCCATTTATTATTTCATACCCACTGGCCCCTACGCTCATGGGAAGGTCATTGCGATATGTTTATTTCCTTGGGTGTCAAAATCAATTTGGACACTGTATGCAATAGGTCATAAAAGGACTATTTCCCTTTCCTCAATGTATGTTACTGTGGCTTATGGCTGTAGGTCACTTTGGGGGAAGGTCTGGGTGAACCACACTACTCTGCCACTTGCAATAAAGTTGCAGGCTCTTCACTTCAGTTGATGCTGAGAACTTGAGATACTGAAGGAGAAATCCTAACTTTCCTTAGGGTGGCTGACTTCACTCTTTTGCTCATCCATTCTTCATCGACTTTGATTTTATGTATATTGAGCAATATCTTTGCTGCTAGACTATCATGTGAACAGCATGTTCTATGAACCACAATCATGGATCCCAGCACCCAGGCCCCTCTAGCTGCTTGCTGTAGCAATGATGCCCTCCTTGCTCCTGACAAATAAATGCAGGCTCCTGGGCTCCAGAACTCTTACGTTCCAGAATTCTGTCATTCTCATTGCCTCTAGGAAAGTGGTTTCCAAACTTTTCTACATGTTGGAATCATCTGGAGAGTTTTAGGAAGTCTAGATGGACAAATTATATCCCAAACTAGTGGTTTTTCCACCAAAGTAATTTTGTTTCCCAGGGGACATTTGACCATGTCTAGAGAAATATTTGATTGTCACAGTGGAGCTAGGAGATGCTACTAGCATCAGTGGGTCAAGACCAGGGTTGCTGCTTAATACCCTCAAAGCACAGGATGACCTCACACCCCATGAAAAAGAAACTACACTAAAACCATAGATAAAGTAACAGTTTCTAGTGCTCCATAGCATAATGGAATGGCTATGGTTCATGATAACGTATTATATACTGTGTAAAGAATTCAAAGAGAGGAGCTAGTAGGCTACAAATATAAAGAAAAGGAAAAAGGCAGACTAGTTGCTTAGTTTGATCAGTTTACATTGTACATATGTGTGGAGAAATTATAATGCAGCCCAAATAAACGTATAAGTAGTATATGTTAATAAAAAATTTTAAAAATAAAATAAAATAAGAAAAGAAATGAAAAACACTCAAGTGATTCCAAGAAGGGTTCAAAAAAAAAAAAAAGAATTATGTGCCAAATTTTCAGACCTCCGACCCACTGCAAATAAGCCAGAATGTCCGAAAGTGGGAGCCAGGTGATTCAATGTGCAAAAAACTTGGGGATCATTGTTTTGGGAGCCAGCTCTGTGAAAGTGTCCCCTGCTGTCATCCCTGGCCTCCCTGGGATAGCCACTTAGAACCTATCTTATTGCCTTGGTACATGAGGACCCTCTGGAGTGAGCCTGTGCAGTTTTATATGGGGCGCTCATTCCAGCACCCCCACTTCTTTGATCACTTTTCCCACAGTCATCGGTTAGTCCTTGTGTGTATTTGTTTCATTTAATAATCACATCAGTCTATTACTTAACATAAATCTCTTTTTTTTCTCCATACACATCCCATTATCTCTGTTTCTATGGTGAACTAAGGGTAAATCTTGTATGATGGAAGAGTGCCATGCCTTCATGTAGACAAACTTTCCTTTCTCTGACTTCTCATTCCATTTTGTTGAGTGATATACTCAGGCTCAACTACCAATTCCTGCCAATACATGTTAAAAGATCTTGTAGGTTCTTTGAAGTCTGACCTCTCTCCTTCTAGCTAGGTTCTGCTGATGTGAGATTTTGACCTTGATTATTCATTTGTTGGTTGGAGGTAAAGTAGGAGCTCCCCTAGGAAGAAGCATTGTCTACAAAGGAATCCAATCATTTGAGGTTTCTATCTAGTTTTCAAGCAAATAGAATCACTTTGGCAGGCCCAGAGACCTCAGGATAAGCTAGGTGAACAAAACTGTTAAGTGAATCTATCCTCATATTCCTATTCTAACTCTTAGGATCCCACACCTTCCTGATTTTGGTGTAGAATTGTCTCAACTGTCAATTCAGCCTCCTTAGAAATTCTGCACCTGGTTTCCAACTCTGTCTATCCTCCAGCTGCAGGAGATGATTATTGATTAAATGACCACCAAAGAAGCTCTCTGACGGCCACATTTTACTCTAACTTGGTAATTTATTATCTTGAGTCTGTTGTCTCTCTTCAAGGCATTGATGATACTTAGCAATTATCACTGAATTCGACAGCCTTTGTAATATTGCACAAATGTCAGAGATATGGCACCAAGAAGTGCATTCCCTTCTACTTGCTGTTGTTCTGTGCACAACAGGTAAAAAGTTTTAGCCACAGCACTAGGGAGCACCAATCTTCCCACCTTTTTTGCCAGTTGGTTAGAGAGTGCAGAATCCCATTGTTGCAGTAATTTTCTAGGGCCATCCTTGATGACAGCTATCTTAGGTCATGTTCCCTAGAAGCAAATCCTGACAGATTTGGGCGTATGACTCATTGAAAATTGTGCTTTCAGGAGAGTGGCAAAACAGCTAAGCAAGTCCCTGGTTTCTGCTGGAGTCTTCCTCCAGCTTTTCCCTATGGGGAGTCCAACAGCGTGAATTGCAACACAGCACTGGTTTCTTGTTGAGACAAAGGATATGGCTTTTTGAATTTCTCTGTCAGTCATTGGCTTTGGGCTCTGCCTGATCCATGGGAGAGGTGGTGGTATCTAACTGTCCAAGTGAGGTGACTTCTACTTAGCAAAGGAAAATCCTCCAGAGAAAAATAGTGTCTGTGATGCATCTGTAACACTCACATCATCTGGGGAGTTAGTGAACTAGCCATCAAATTGTGCTAGATTTTGCACCAACAGGGCCCACAACATGACACTGCATGTAAATAATCACTGAGGGAAAAGTCTATCTCCTACTCTAGAAGAAAAAAATGCTAGGTATTTATTTCTGTGGTCTACTCTTTAGCTAGAGAGTTGAATTGTACTCAGACTACCAATAATGCATCCACATTGAACTTGGCATATCTGATTGGTGGAACCTGGGAATGTACCCAACTCCCTGCCTTTATTTAATATAATCAAATTATGAATACACAAGGATGCTTCCCATCTGGTGTTTATGGTCACTATTCAGCACATAGCTGGGATATGGTTTTAGATATTTTTCTTTGCTTCAGAGTTTTAAGCTTGATTCTACAGTCCTTCTAGTAATTTTGTGGTCAATTCGCTTCTTCTACCACTTTTATTGAACCCAATTCCTGCTTAATGGAGCAAAGTTAATCTTGTTGCTGGCAAATAAGAATCTTGAATGATGCAGAAAGAAATTAGGAAATGTGTTAGCTTAGCATTGTGTAGAAAGTGGACAATACTGAGAAAAGCTCTCTAGCTGAACTGTTGACTTCAGATTTGACATAGATGGGAGGAAACAAACTGTGTAATGGTACTGGAGGGGAACAACTGTTGACAGATGGGTCAATGATTGGAACACTTGGCTGGGGTGAGTAGGAACATTCAGTGCTGGACTGAGATCTGTTTAGAGCAAGTTCTCCTCTTCTGCACAAAGGCATTGATCTCTCATAGGGAAGGAGAGAGATTCTGCAATTTTGGAACTTGAAACTTAGTTCATTTCAAGGAATGCTTATCAGGTAAGGAGTATATGCTAAGCATTGAACCAGATACTGGCATTTATACTGGCATTTATAGATGGATATGGGACAGCTTCTGTTCTTGGGGGAGCTGTAGGGTACACAGTGTCAGTAATTGGTACGTGTGTGTATGTGATTTTGTGGGACTCAGATGCTGAGACTCACTATATGGCTACAGGAGAGGAAACAGGGAAGACTCCTGGTGAGCATGATGCCAGGCAAGGCTGGGAAGAGAGTGGAGTGTGCTTCATGTATGCAGTGGTTGAAATTATGTGTCATTTTGACTGGGCTATGGGATGCCCAGATATTTAGTCAAACTTTATTCTGGATGTTTCTGTGGAATTTGTTTGGGATGAGATGAACATCCATGGATTTTGGATAAAGTAGATTTTGGATAAAGTAGATGTGGGTGAGCCTCATCCAATCAGTTGGAAGCCTGAACAGAACAATGACTGAGGTCCCTAAGAAGAGGAAATTCTGCAGCAGATGATCTTTGGATTGGGACTGTAGCTGTTCCATGGCCTTCAACCTGTTGTCTTTCTCTGCAGGATTTGGACTTCGCAAGCCTCCACAATCCTGAGCCAGTTATTTAAAATAGATCTCCGTCTTTATATGCATATCCATTCTGTTGGTTCTTATTTCTCAGGAGAACTAATAAAATGTGTAATAGCAGCGTGAGTAGGGACTCACGCTGTTTGACTCTATGGTGTATTAGCAGTTGGTTGTTGCTACAGCAAAAAGCATGAATTAGTAAAATTCTTGGGTTCTGGCCTCCTTGGGGACCACATTTGGTTTCACAGAAGATAATATATGATTCCTTACATGTTTTAACATATTTGGGAAGGTGGGGAGAGCTGCCAGTTTTGAACGGCAATGGTTACTCAAGCCCTCACCCAAAGTAACCACCTGGGGCAGTCACCAGCCTGGCCTGACACCTTTTGCCTCTAGAACTCCCTGGGCCCGGTTGTCTTATCTCTATTTCTTTGCCAACAGTTGGCACCCAAATCTTGGGGAGTATATTACCATTTTTTTTATAGGCAGAGAGAGACAGAGAGAGAAAGGTCTTCCTTTGCTGTTGGTTCACCCCACAATGGCCACCGCGGCCAGCGCACTGTGGCCAGCGCACGGTGCTGATCCGAAGCCAGGAGCCAGGTGCTTCTCCTGGTCTCCTATGGGGTGCAGGACCCAAGCACTTGGGCCATCCTCCACTGCACTCCCTGGCCACAGCAGAGAGCTGGCCTGGAAGAGGGGCAACCGGGACTAGAACCCGGTGTGCCTGCGCTGCAGGTGGAGGGATTAGCCTATTGAGCCGTGGCCCCGGCCACCACTTGTTTTTAAGTAAGCCATTTCAAGTGACAAATGGAACCTATTTTGTCACAGGGTATGTGCAGAGCCAAGAATTAATATGTACAGCCTCAAATCACAATTGTTCAAAAAGTAGGCAGTGACTGGACAATCACTATGGCCCATGGACACTGTTTTGACAACATTCTAACTTGTTGGAGGTCCCCAGGGATTTGTGCTGCAGGTCCTCAAGGGGCCTCAGACCTGGTTCTCTTCAGACTTCTGATGACTCACGTATGTGGCTTGCAACTGGAGTCCCTAGAGGGGCTGGGGCTTGGGCTTTAGTTGTACCTCACTGCTGCTCCCGGGGACCTGTCATGAATCACTCAGCAGAGAGCCTGTGTGAGCACCTAATGGGAAGTGATGGTTGTGATCCAATGGGACTCAGACCTAATGGGTGGGCAGCAAGGACACAGCAATTTCTGCCGAAGTGTCACTTGACCCCCAGGGCATGACACAGGTGCATCAGCTGGTGGTTGGGCTCTGGTCCCAAAGGATACTTATTCACTTAGTGTAACTGAGGGGGCATTGAAGAGAAAGTGAGGTGCTGCTCACAGGCTATGTGTTCCTGGCATGGAACCTGCAGTGACAGGTGTGAGCAGGTGCTTTTTCTAAGCAGTAGGATTTCCAGAGCTGTGACTTTGACTTTTAAGTAATTGTAAGATGCAGTTAGACTTGAGTGAGAGGGAGGGACATGGTGCAGGTGCAGGAACAACTTTCTCTGCAGGTTGGAATGTACTTGTTTGCAAATGAGGCCAGCTGACTCTTCCCTCTGCACATAGTCTGGAATCAGAAGACAATTCAAATAAAAAGTTTGCCTTTGGCTGGGTGCTTGCAAATATTCTCCTTTTTACTCATTTCCTGATTCTTTTTCCTCTCTTCTCCAGTGTTATTTATTTACAGGTATTTATTGAACACCTACTCTCTGGTAGACCAGAAAACAAAATAAAACAGGCAGCTGCTAATCATTGCCCCAGTGGAGGTGACTTTATGGCAGGAATTCTCCTGAAGGCTTACCGTGTTGTCCACACTGTGCCCAGGCCAAGGAGAGTCCAGGGAAGCAGTGGCAACAGTGGGTTATGCCAGAGGCCAGCTTTAGAAGTTGCCTCTGAGCTGTCCCCTGGATGTCAAAGTTGTTCTTGTAGGACTCCCTCAGGCCACTCCAGGCTGAGCACTGCCCCTCCCCTCTGCAGAGTGCTCTGTGTGAGAAGCCTTGACCTGGCTCTTCTGACTACTCTACTTCACTCCTTTCTTTCCAGGTTGCCTCTGTGTGCACCACCTGTCCTCACCACTCCATTGCCTTGTTCTCACCTCACATGTGTCACAACTGTGCCCCTTATCTTCCAGTGAGATTTCTCTTCTGAAGCTCACAACCACCCTCTTGGCTGTCAAATGTTCTCTTCTAATTCTTCCTACTCTCCTTCTTTAACATTTTGTTTTTCACATGATGTCAGCTTCCTGATGTGCTCTTTTCTCTCAGGCTTTATAAGAACGGCATCATCTGCTTCTTTGTGGAAACTTGGGTTCACTTTGTTCTTCCACTCCCAGGATTTTCTAATCCTAGAAAGCGGCACTGCTCTTGAATTACAATCATGGCTCCTTTGAGGGGAGCTGTCCTTAGAAGCAACTCACCTGGGCCACCTGCCAAGTGTGCTCAATGTTCCTGAAGAAAAGCAACCGGTATTTTTACAGCATCTTGCAGTATAAGAGACTTTCTGCTTTATCTGACTTTACCACAGCTCTTCAGGGTATTACCCTATTTTATATTTGAAGTCCCTGTAAGAGTAATGGTACTTGCCCAAGGTCATATAACTTATCGATGATGGAGAAAGCACTAGAAATCCAGCCTTATGATTCTAAAAGGCATCATATTTCTATTATTCCACCCTGAGCCTACTTCCCCACAGAGCCAAACCATCCATCTTTGAGGAGTTCATTAACGTTGTCTCCCAAAAGTGAATGCAGGACATTAGTCAAAATTCCCCTGCAGCATACCTCAGCTCTGAGCCTGAAGGAGGTTCTTTAAATACCAAATTTCATACTGAGCATAACTATTCAAATAATTTATTTTTAAAATAAATTTTTGAAGTGATAATTTTATAAAGTTTATTTATTTATTTGAAAGGCAGAGTGACTTAAAGAGAAAGAGAGGGAGGGGAGAGAGAGAGAGATAGAGGGAGGAAGAGGAGTGGAGTGAGAGAGAGAGAGGCGGAGGGAGAGAGAGACAGGGAGGGAGGGGAGGGAGAGAGAGAGAGACAGGGAGGGAGGGAGGGGAGGGAGAGAGAGAGACAGGGAGGGAGGGAGGGAGGGAGAAAGACAGGGAGGGAGAGAGACAGGGAGGGAGGGAGGGGAGGGGAGGGGGAGAGAGTGAGGTAGGAAGGGGAGGGAGAGAGAGAGAGAGGGAGAGAGAATCTCTATTTGCTAGTTCACTCCTAAAATGCCTGCAACAGCCAAGGTTGAGCCAGGCTGAAGCTGGAAATCAAGAACTCAAATAGCTTTCCCATATGAGTGGCAGGGTGACTACTTGAGCTGTCACTTACCTACTCCCTAGGTGTGTATCATCAGGAAGCTGGATCAGAAGTGGGGGTAGGACTCCTTTCTCAGGCACTCCTATACAAGATGCAAGGTCCCAGGTGGAAACTTAACCTCCTGCCCCATCACATACACTCAAGTCGAGAAATTTAATTCTGAAAGGCTCAGGGATTGAGTCTTCTTTGGAGTAGGTCAGTATTTGCTTTCATTATTATTATCCTTGTTCTTGTTCTCATTCTATTTTTGTTGATAAAAAGGTCTTTTTGGGAAATCTGGCTCTTTAAGAGCAGTGGCTTTCTGAAACTCACTTTGAAGGCCATATTTCTACTATCAAGTTAAACTCAACTAAAGGAACCTGATTTAATAGCTCCAAAGTGGACAAGGGTGTAATCAATCACGGAGCCTAAAAACCACTGCAGTGGCCGTTTTGTCCTTCAATCCTCACGCACACCTATCAAATGTTAAGAATCAGAGTGGACTCCAGTTACTTTGCTTGGGAACGTGCACTTAGCTGAAACCTTTTAATAAGACAATATATCATAAACTTCATGTTTTCATGCTTTAAAAAAAATTCTCAACAAGAAAGAAAAATGCCACAAGAAATGAGGCCATAGTCTAGCCTAGAGTAGCTAGGGACTTGACAGCCCAGAAGAATGATTTGGGGTTGATATGGCGAACCCTCAAGTTTAAAGAGGTTACTGGGAATCAAAGCACTTATTTTCAGGGATGATGTATTTTCTCTCATAGGATGAAGTCCTTTGTGACTGACAGCAGGCATTGGGTATCATCCCTGAGACTTCCTCCTGGGAGACCATTAGAAGATTAGGCTAGAGACCTTTCTCTCCTTTGGCCAACAAAGGGTCCTGGCTGGCATACATTCAGAATCTCAAAGCTTTGTGATTTGCTCCAGGTGACTTCTGGACATGTCACAGCACTGGAACATTTGAGATTTGTCAAGAAACATATTTACAAGTCCATCTCTCCTTTATTCCCTGATACTAACCCTCATCCCTATGTATCCTCTCTATTAGGAATAACTTACTGTAAGACTTCAAAAATAAGAGGCTTCTGGAAACACTGCCATGAAACCAAGAGGAACATCCCACACCCCAGCCTGAGATAAAGGGGAAGAACCGGAATATCCTTGGATGTTTACACATCCCAATTACTTCCACCTTTGCCCTCCACCTAAGATCTCAAGTGCTTTCACTTGAGTTAAGTATCACTGCGCTTGATGTGAAATAAGTGTAAACTGAAAAGAAAAAGAGAAATCCCTTCCCTGCCTGAAGGGAATGTGTGGTAGAATTTTAGATATGCTGGTGCCATGGCTCACTAGGCTAATCCTCTGCCTGTGGTGCTGGCACCCCGGGTTCTAGTCCCGGTCGGGGCGCCAGATTCTGTCCCGGTTGCTCCTCTTCCAGTCCAGCTCTCTGCTGTGGCCCGGGGGGGGGGGCAGTGGAAGATGACTCAAGTGCTTGGGCCTTGTAACCGCATGGGAGACCAGGAGGAAGCACCTGTCTTTGGATCGGTATGGCGCACTGGCCATAGCGGCCATGGGGGGGGTGTGAACCAATGGAAGGAAGACCTTTCTCTCTGTCTCTGTCTAACTCTGCCTGTCAAAAAAAAAAAAAAAGAATTTTAGATACCGTGATGGATGAGAGGATTCTTTCTTATTTATTTATCTTGAAAGGCAGAGTTACAGAATGAGAGAGATCATCCATCTACTAGTTCACTCCCCAAATGGCTGCAACAGCTAGGTCTGGGCAAGGCCGGCAGCCTGGAATTCCATATAGGTCTCCCACGTATGTGTAGGCTCCGAAGAACTTGGGGCATTTTCTGCTGTTTTCCCAGGAACGTTAGCAGGGAGCTGGATCTGGAGCTTGAACTGCATTTCTATGGGAAGCCAGCATTGCAGATTGTGGCTTAATCTGCTGAACCGTAACACTGGCCCTGAAAATGATACTTTCAAACAAGGAATCTTACCCATGATCACTCAAATTATAGCAAACAAACGATGTATTCAGCATATTTGTAATTTTTTTCTATTTGTAGGTTGACAAGTGAAAATGAAACATTCTTTTAACTGAAATACTTATGTTCTCTTATGGGCATACTTGTATCAAATTTAGGCATTACCCTGGAAAAGAGTAAAATGCATTACTGGAAAAATGTTCAACTGAACTCTGGAATGGTCAGTCCATGCAGTTGTGTAGAACCAAGGCTGTAAAAATCTTTGAGTGTTGTTTTGTTTCTTTGCCCTAGTATACATCTGACTTAGTATCCTACAGGAAAATCATCAGTGACACCTATACTTCACTTGTTGTGTCAAGTTTCGGCTGAGGACTAAGTTCTTTAAATACTTACAATACTTTACCTCTTTCAAAGTGTTGTAACATTGCGCCTTTATTAATTTCTCTTAGCAATCCTGTGAATTCTTGTTTCCCATACTTGACAGTGAGAAAACTGAGGTGCAAAGTCATGCATGAAATGATTCATGTAATTTTACAGAGTTAATGAGAAGCTGGTTCAGGTCTTGAAGGTAAGTCTCTTCATTCCCAGTCCTGTGATATTTAAGCCCGTTCACTTGCATTAAATCTGTAAGAGTAACATCTGGACCAGTGACTTACACTCAGAATCTGCTAATTAATGTAACTGTACTTTAGGGTTGAATACGCCATTTCTTTGGAGTGGGCAGACACTGTATCTTTCACCAAACCTAAACAGCATAGGATTCCACTAACCTTTGTGCTTTATTTGATGAAAAAAGCCCAACAATCCAGGAAAGAACAATTTTACTTGATATTTTTATTCACTTAACAGAAACATTCACTTATCAGGTATCACTGAAGTGCAATTTACAGAACTTAGGGAAATTAACATATTCAAATTCATATTTTAAGGTTTTAGGTTTTTTTTTTTTTACAAATATTACAAATGTACATCCATTGGTACAATATTGCCATTCAATCATGCTTTTTATGTACATACTTTCAATTAAGAATTACTATTTATTAAGTTTATTTAGCTTAAAAAATGCTGAAAATTAACTGGGCACTCCTGGGAAATATATTTTCTTTACTGATGTATATACTGCAGAGTGATACAAATTTAGTGCCCATGTGAAAAGAGGCACGAGAATCCAGATAATTTTATCTTCAGTTTTAAAGATCCCTCCAACTTTGATTTTAAAATTGTGAGTTGGGAAAATATGGTATCTCTTTTTCCAGAGTTTTCATTTCCCTGTAGAGAGGATATGTCTGGTCTTAATTTCTAGAGATGTGGCCATCAGTGTTCATTTTGGTGGGAGGTCAGGCAGAATGGGCATATTCCAGTAATCAAAAACAAACAAAAAGACTATGGCAAATCCCTGTGTAAGAAGTGTCACAAGAACACATGGGGTTGGGGCTGTTTCTTAACCCTGAGCATCAGCCTGCTTTATAGGTCAACCTGGGGTAGATACATGCCCATGAGTTCATTCCTTTTCATAGTACCAGGGAATCCTTTAGGGATGGGGAAGAGAAGACAATAATACAATAATAAAATAAAAGGAAGGAGAGTGAAAAGAGAAAGTAAACTAAAGAGGTAGACTATATGGGAGAACGAACAAAGAATGATGACAATGGGTAACCTTCCTCTCTGGTTTCCCAGAATTGAGGGCGGGAGAAACCACTTGCGTCTTGTGCTCCATGCCTGTCTACTTTGTGGTCCACATCTACTGTATCTTTATTTCTACTTCCTCATTTTACTATCATCTTTTAATCTGATTCAGAATTTGTGGGAGAAATTGAACGAGAACCACCAACATCACAGCACTCCCAGAAACAGCTGTGCTTCAGCCTTCATTGATGGATCAAGACCATGGACAGCAGCAAGGGAGCCGAATCTTTGCCTTCCCTTCATCCTACTCTGCAGTGTCCTGTTCCCACCCATGCCCATCCCATGTTATCCCTCATATGTTATACCAATTCTTGTGGGTGGGAGACATGACCTAGGCAGGTCTGTGCCAACTAAGAGCTGCTTTGATAGTTCTACATCCTTTTCTGCTACACAGAGGTTTTGATTTTCCACTTCAACCATGAGCTCTGCAAAAACTCAAGGCTGGGTACACCTGTCAAAATGTGTAAGACAGTGAGTGGATTTCCTAATGCTGGCTTGGATTATGGACTCTGCAAACTCTATTAGAAACAGATGATAGAGAAACCTGCAAAGGTACTTCAGGGCTTTGCTAAGTGTTAAGTGAGACTTCTGCCAAAATAAGTGGTCCAAGCAATCAAATGATAGTACATAAAGATTTTTTTTTCTAAAATTCCCTTTGGTCTCTATTAGAAAGTGACATTTATTGTATTTTGGGCCAATTAGATTAGTTCATTAGAATGGCTTCTTAAAAATTAGTATATCAGCCTACCTAAATTAAAAATGTCTACTATATTTAAGTTTCAAATGTCCTTTACTTTTTAAAACAAGATACTATAGACTCATCTTGAAATTTATAATCTAAAAATAGGATCTCATCAAAATACTCTATTCTATTCTGGGCATTGATATACTATGTATTTACTCTTTATGGCTCTCCAGATATGGTAAACACTATACCAAGAAAAAAAAAAACCCTCTACATTTAACTTTATTGATAAGAACCACTTCTTGTGAAAAGAAAATTATATAGAAAAAATATGAGCTATGCATTTATTTGAAAAGTAACTCAGCTTGACGTTTTTGAGGAACAAGACTCATCACAGATCAGTAGTGGCATGATAGATATATACAGATTGAAAGAGAATCACAGGAATAAAAATGAAATGATAGTTATAGACTCACAAATCCTTTTGTTGGCAAAAAGAAAAGCCAAAGAAATCCTAAATTCAATAACTTGATATTATACACTGTTGTGAAACCTTGTGCTGGAGCTGAACAACCACAGCTTGAATGCCTTGGTGACCTTTCCCCTTGGGCTCAGTCTTGTGAAAAGCTCACAAATGATCAGACACCAACTTTTTGATTAAAAACCAGGAAGGAAAACTTAACTTGTTTCTCTCCCTGATAGGAAAGAAATGAGTGTTTTGGACACAGATAATAATGGTGTTCATTTTATTTGGATTTTATTGGCAGGGCTAAATAGGTATGAATGGAGAACATAGAAAATGTGGGAACAAATGACTTTGAGCCATTGTCCGGTAAGAAACACAAGGAGGTATGGGGATGGTAGTTTTGAGGCAAATTCAGATGGACAGAGGGGCAGCTGGGGTAACCTAGATGTTTGGATGTTCCATTTTGTCCTGTCTTCCTTTTCTTTGTCTCAGGTATATATATATATATATATATATATATATATATATATATTTAAGGTGACTAGAGGCTATCGCGCACCTATCTGTGTTTTGTTCTACTTACAGATACCTTTGATGAGGTCATATATATAAGCTGCTCTCAAGGCTAATTCTGCAGTCAAAAATGCAGGGTGGTCCTAGCCTTATAGCAGTGTTGGGATTTTCCCCTGGACTTTGAACTAAAAGATAAATCCTTGGGCTTCCACCGCTAGTCCTTTTTGTCTGGGCGCAGACATGACCCGTCCCTTTCCATGATTGGCCACTTGGGGTTGGCTCGGGCTTCTGCCAGTCAGGAAGAACACACATGTGGCACAATCTGATCATCGTGTGCAGTCCTAATCTGCCTTCCTGTTTGCTTCAGAGAATGGAAGCATCATGTCTTTTTCTTCTCTTCCCTTAAATCCTCTGTATTTTACCCATTCCTGGAAGACTTTATCCCACAACCCCAGCACCCCAGCATGTGGTTTGCTTCCATTGTCTCAAAACACTTTTTTTTTTTTTGACAGGCAGAGTGGACAGTGAGAGAGAGAGACAGAGAGAAAGGTCTTCCTTTGCCGTTGGTTCACCCTCCAATGGCCTCCGCGGCAGGCGCGCTGCGGCCAGCGCACCATGCTGATCCAATGCCAGGAGCCAGGTGCTTTTCCTGGTCTCCCATCTGGGTGCAGGGCCCAAGCACTTGGGCCATCTTCCACTGCACTCCTGGGCCACATCAGAGAGCTGGACAGGAAGAGGAGCGACCAGGACAGAATCTGGTGCCCCTACCGGGACCACTTCTTTCACTGCACAGAGCCCAGGATTATCCGGCTTCTCCTCGTTTCTCTCTCCATTTTGCAATCACTTGGACAGAATACCCATCCCCCCCCAACCCAAGAAGAGCTCCTGATTCTCAGACTCTCATTTGCTATAAACTCTTCTTTTTCTATAAAACTTCTCTGCAGAGTCTTAATCTATCCTCTCAAGGAGTCTCCTGTCTACTTTATATTATGAATCCCTATGCTAGGGCTAAAAGATGGAATGGAGTTAATATGTGGATTTTTTCAGAAGAATTCTTACATTTTTGGAAAGTTTGGTTGTTTCTGGAGAAGCAGTGCCTTAGACAAAATGAATCATGACCATATAGCTGCAACTTAGGCACTGTGAGAGTGTTCGCAACTGGGAATGTAATTGCTTTCCAAGTTTCTTGAATCAGATCACATAGGTGGTTCCCACTGAACCTGTTTGCAGGACCACCTCTGAAATCTTCCCCATAATGGTTAAGACGGCTGCTGTGAATGTGAAGCTCTTCACTGTGGGAAGAACACCATTTGGAACACATTCATATACTCATAAAACATATTCACGTTTCTTCAAGCTCAGAATGCTAGAAATTAGAGGTTCTGATCCTAGACTTTGACCAGGAATCAACTGTACTTCCACACTTTAGAAAAAGGGGTCAAGATATAATGAGAGAGAGTTTTGGTTCTCTAAGATATGTCCTAGTGATACATCAAGTTATTAGAAATTAATATAAACTGGCCATATTATCTTGGCTTTCACACTGATTTCCTCAATGTTTATGAAAGATTAGTATGAGTCATCTATTTGCAAAAACATTTTCATGTCTTTTAAAACTTTGTCTTGAAGAAGTTGTCTACTACAGTATCCACTTTCTTTTCTAAAAGAACTTGAGTGATAAATTTGAACTTCTATTAAATCCCAGGAAAAGTTTCTATTTTCATACTAATAGCTCTACTTCTTATTATCTTGTAACAAATAGCTACAACTCAGTTTGTTTCGTTTCTGCCTCATTGTTATGATACCTGAACTTTATACTTAAATATATACAGCATGGTGTTATGCTTCCATTTCTTGGGGGGGGGGCGGTGGTGGTCAAGCTGGAACTCTAAATAGGAAGCTTATAATCCAGAGGTGGCTAGTTCTGCGTTTTGTTATTTGGCCTAGTGAATTTCAGATAGGGCTGTTTTAATTAAAGAAATTATAGACTTGTTAACTCACATCATGAATGTTAGAAATGCATTCTCAGTGGTAAAATAATTCAAGGAACATGGTAGAGAAGTGCCTCATCCTTGCCTGAATCCAGCACCTCTCTTAGGAAGATGTTGAGGAAACAGTTCTAAGTCCAGCTGTAATCTTTGATGCCTGCTGATAGAATCCTGCTTCTTGCGTTTTGGCAGCTACTTCTTTCTTTCTTTCTTTCTTTCTTTCTTTCTTTCTTTCTTTCTTTCTTTCTTTCTTTCTTTCTTTCCTTTTTTTTCATCAACTAGATGGTGATTGGAGAACCTAGAAGAAAATAAATCTGGCCTCAAGGCTAAAATCAAAGTGGTTTTTGAAAACTTTTTGTGTGTTTGGTGTCTAATACAATTCAAGTTAAAAATTCAGAATTTGGTGTGAGACTCAATTTTGTTATTATCTGATGGGGAGGTTGTTGTGCAGTAGCTAACCCTTACACAGTCAGACTGCAATGGCTATCCTTTTCTGTCTAAAGAAACTAAGAGTTGTGATTGGCTGAATAGACCTGGGCATTCAGCAGCGTTCAGTTAGTAGGATGTTTAGAAATGGTCTCCTTACATCACAGATCTTAACTCACTGGTGCCTTGGGTAACTGCCCCTCTGCTTTGCAAGGATGGTTTTCATTTCTCTGATCCTATTCTACA
Organism: Sylvilagus floridanus; assembly: GCA_949820135.1. Taxonomy (NCBI): domain Eukaryota; kingdom Metazoa; phylum Chordata; class Mammalia; order Lagomorpha; family Leporidae; genus Sylvilagus; species Sylvilagus floridanus. The sequence continues at coordinate 14,908,552 of OX463240.1, read as the reverse complement.
TGTTTAACATTCTGCATCTCAAGTCCTTTTGGAAAGGAGATGGAGGAAGAAACCAAAATGAATAATGAAAATAATAGAATGTTGTTGTTGGATTCTTTTTTTTTTTCTTTTCTTGTGGCGAGGGAGGTGGGGAGGAGGGACAGTTCCATGGCTTTTCTCTTCACTTGTGGCTTATCTTGAAGCGTAACATGTACTGTGCTACTGAGACCCAAACACATCTGTAAGGAGGTGCATGGCAGGGGAAGGAATACAGGGGAATGGTGCCTGAGGCTTATTTCTAATTTGCGACGCTTCAGTACAACTTTTCAAGGCTGCAGCCAGCCCCCCCCTCCCCTGACACACCTTGCCTGTAGAGAGGCTGTCCCTTTGACACCACCAAGAAGACACAGAGCTAACACAATGGCACTTGAACCTTTAGGTGTAGTGGACAGGGTTCTAGGGATGAGCGACCCAAATTCAAGTCTAGCTGCTCATCCAAACTTCAAACACTTGTGTGTGTCTATAACACTGCAGGAAAACCAAACGCAGGGGACCTGTGGACACACCATGGTGCTCCACGCGTACAGCCTCGTCCTCTCCGGAAGTTTCAATAGCAAAGGAGTCTGGTGACTTAGAGAGTTAGTAGAAACTGATCTTGCTCCGGTGGTTTCCTGACCCAGGTGCCAAGCCCTGCTTTCTGAAAAGCCTTAAACATCTGCTGCTTAACAGACTGGTAGGTTTGTGCCCCCAGCTTGGCCTCACAGTACATGGATGGCGTGTCTCCGTGCCTTGGTATCCGTGTGCTAAGCTGTGGACAGCAAAGAGAAAAAGCAAATCAAACTACAAGCAGAAATAGGAACCTCTGCCAGATGAGTTTTGCAAGCAAATCGTCACTCTTGGTCTCAACCTTTTGCTTTTCTTTCTCTTTTCCTTTAGAACAAAGAAACAACACAATAAAGAACAACTGTGATATTAGCTCCTGCCTTCCATGAGGCCATTCTATGGAAAACCCAGTAACAGAGCAGGCTTTGCTTCATCGCAAGTGTGAATGATTAATGATCAATATTAATATATACCTTGCCTGCTATTAAAAACATAATCACCAGCTGTACTTGTCTTTCTGGAGGAGGATTATGGGCTCAAAGTGGGATAGGGATGCCAGGAACATTGGGGCAACTGCAACAGCTCATGGCAGACAAGAAAGAGGAAGGGGTTTGGGTGATGTTGTTAGCCACTCAGAACAGTACAACTAAGACGCTTTCTCTGCCAGGTTTCTGAGTGTATCAGGCAAAGCTCTGAAAGCCAACATAAAGCAGGGATCAAACACAGTTCCAATTCCACCCACAGTGGAGGAGGTCAGGGAGGCTGCAGAAGGGAGGATGGCAAGGCTCCTGGGCGGGGGGGACTCCCTATCCCATCCCAGGGGGAGTCCACAGATCAGCATGGCCACTCATTGTCCCCTTGGGCAGATATGAAAAAAGAGACCCTTTGTTTAACAAGGGAAGATTGATGCCTCTCTGCCCTCCCAAAGTCTTCAGAAGTGAGACATGGGAAAGTGCCCTAGAGCAGGCAGGATGGAGGCCGCCTGGCTTCGGACCTGTGCACACACGTATTGACTTGCGGCAAAGGCAGGACTTGCCACCAAGCTCCGAGCTAAATATGCAATATTCAGCGCCATTTTAGTTGACAAAAATGTTGATTTTAAGCATCAGTATGTCCCTCCCGTTCTTCTACTGGTTGATAAATCAACCATACCATTGTTATTCCTACTTGGAATCATTACTTGGATAAAAAAATTTTAACAACTCATTTTTTATTTGCTGCCTTGCTTTTTTTAAAAAAATGTTTTTGTTATAATCTTTTATGCTTTGGAAACACATTGTTTAAAATACAGAAATTTTGGTTTAAAATCCAGAAATTCTGTGATTATCCCTGTTTATGGAGGCGAGAGCAGCCTCTGAATGGTTGAAGTAGAGAAATACAAAGACATCAGGACTGGGGAGAAAGCCCAATCTGAATGTTTACTGCCTTTGCAATTTGAGGAAAATTCGCTAACTTTCCTGAGCATCAGATTTCTTGTATCTACACCGGGGATAATGCCAACTTCAAAAAGTTTCTGTGGGAGCCACTGTTGTGGTGCAGTAGATTAAGTTGCTGCTTTCAGTGCCCACACCCCCTATTGGAGTGCCAGTTCGGGTCCTGCCTGCTTTCCTTCCATCCTGCTTTCTGGTAGTGTGCCTGGGAGGGCAGTGGAGGATACCCTGCCACTTACACGGGAGACCCAGATGGAGCTCTGGGCTGCTGGTTTTGGGCATTTGGGCATTTGGGCAGTGAACCAGTAGATGGATTTCTCTCTCTCTCTCTCTCTCTCTCTCTCTCTCTCTCTCTCTCACTCTGCCTTTCAAACAAATAAAAAAATCTCCATGAACTTCTCTTATGATACCCTATGTGAAGGGGTCAGTGCAGTGCTCACCACATTAGCTGATCAGCAATAAGTTCCCTTCCACTTCCTAGGACTAAGCTTCCCAGACTGCTGCCGGTCTGGGGATCCGGTTTGGGCAGTACAGTCTTAAATCTGTGGGGGAAATGCTATTGGCCTGGATGCTTGCGAAAAGGAAACACAATGGGAGCTGGTTTTTGCGTTCTGTATCACTCTCACTTCAGACTCAAAGATGGCTCCCTCCTGCGATCTTGCTCAGAGTGTGAGCCCCAGTCTCCTGCAGCCAGCCTCTCCCAGTAAAGACAGATGCAACCTACCCTACCATACAGCCGCGCCCACCGGGCAGAGAACACGTGCTTGCAGAGCCTGGAGGAGCCCCCGCAGCTCCTCTTCCCCGTGGTGGCATTAATAATCTCCACGTCCGCATTGCCCACGATCCAGTTCACGCTGAAGTGGGGAGACTTTCCTGGCTGCCGCGCCTCGGCATTACTCACTCCTGTCAAGAGAGAAATAGGAAGCAGCCAAGCATGAATATTCCTGGCCCCAAACAGGGCTCTCGTGAGAGCAGATAATGGGAAATAAAATCTGCGTTTGAGTTGATGTGAGATATTCACACACACATCATCCTGCTTTCCATCTTTAAAACTTGGTCAGTTCACCTGGAGGTCACCATTGTATCTGTAAGGGTGGAGGTTGAGAATCAAGATCGACCCTGATGATGGCTTCATGCTGCGAGTCATTGCCGGTACTTGTTTTTCTTAACCTTTTAATTTAAAGGATCTTATGAGCAGTCTTGTAGTAATAAAGCTCTGTGGAGATTTTTCCCCCTTTCTATGAATATTTGTTGAGTGAATGAACAAGCAAAGCCATGTAAAAACAATCCAGGAATGTGTGTTTATTGGGCACCCACCGTACCCCTGCCCTGTTCAAGGCATAACACCAGACATGGTAAACACCAGAGACCGCTTAGGTTTATAGTTTGGTTGATGAGAAAAAAAACTAATCAAGAAAGATGTAAGAGTTTGGGGTAATTAATTAATCAAGCAATGTGATGCAGAAACAACGCCGGCTACAAAATTTCTGAGACTTGCTGTGAAGGGGAAATGTGGGTCCCTTTGTTTGAAAATTATTAAGAATTTCACAGTGAGTGAGCATGGATCATTCTAGGCTGCACTTCCTGCGGGACTGGGTATGCCACACACACATGGAGCTGGTTCTGTCCAGAAGGCTCGGAGAGTCCTACTTTTCTTTTCTTTTCTTTTCTTTTCTTTTCTTTTCTTTTCTTTTCTTTTCTTTTCTTTTCTTTTCTTTTGTTTTCTTTTTTTTATGACAGGCAGAGTGGACGGTGAGAGAGAAACAGAAAGGTCTTCCTTTGCCATTGGTTCATCCTCCAATGGCCGCCACGCCGGCGCACTGCGGCCGGCACACCGCGCTCATCCGATGGCAGGAGCCAGGTGCCAGGTGCTTCTCCTGGTCTCCCATGGGGTGCAGGGCCCAAGCACTTGGGCCATCCTCCACTGCACTCCCGGGCCACAGCAGAGAGCTGGCCTGGAAGAGGGGCAACCGGGACAGAATCCGGTGCCCCGACCGGGACTAGAACGGAGGATTAGCCTGTTGAGCCACGGCGCCGGCAAAGTGGCTCTCTCCTTGCACACTCTGACTTTTTACTGGGGTCCGCACCATCCTTACAACCATAGATTTCCACAGCAGAGCAGAGGGAGAAGAGCAGGGTGTTCCTGCTTTGTGGCAGCATTTGCTTTGCAACCTGGGGCTTTCCTGTGCTTTCTAGCTCCTGATGGGCCCCAATTCCTTCCCAGTCATCTCACAAGGTTCCTCACTGTGATCAGAACTTCCTAGAGAGGCTGGCGCCGAAGCATAGCAGGTAAAGCTGGCATCCCATATGGGTGCTGGTTCAAATCCCGGCTGCTCCACTTGTGATCCAGCTTTCTACTATGGCCTGGGAAAGCAGTAGAAGAAGGACACACGTCCTTGGGGGAAAACCTGGGCATCACAGTGTGTGGGCAGTGGCATGTTACATGTCCCAGTCTCTGTTCAGTCACATGGTCCAGCCACAAAAGTAAGTAGACAAACAACTGTGTCCTGTTTGTTCACGTCAGTGATATTGTGGATATTCACTTTATAAGCCAGAATCCCTTGTCCAGGACTCCCTGCCTCTGGAATCTCTCCCTGCTGCAGCTCCCACAAAGCCTCTACAGGACCCTTTCCAACAACCCCGCCCAAGTGCACTGCATTTAGGCCACTGGAGTGGCAGGTGCGTGACCACAGCAACGCATCAGGCACTGCTGGTAGAGAAGCTCAGGTGTTGCACGTAAAGAACTGGCTGGCTGAGCACAGTGCGAGTTCTTGGGCCCAGCAGACTCCCTGCAAGGGAGCCACTCATGTACAGAGTAGAATCACAGCACAGAAAACTCAGCAGAGTTCACAGGAAGATCTACTTGACTGTGGATTGCAGGGTCTCAAGCCCCAGGATGTCCCCAGAGTCCCCAACTTCATTAGGGATCCAGGGTGCATCACCCTCTTGGACAGAATGCGTCACCCTCTGCCTCCTACCCAGTCTGGTGCCCCAGACTGAAAATCACCCTGTGACCTTCCTCTGGTCATGGATGTGCAGTGTCAGGTGCCCAGGCTAATTCCATTCATATCAGCTCTTTTGTTTTTCCTAGAAGTGATTCACAGTGGCAGCTGCCCACCCCCTAGAACCGCACAGGGGGTACAATCTGGCCCTTTGGCAGCCATGGGCTGTCCTACTGGGCAGAGACTGCCCTGGCAGGAGGAGGCAGCTGCCAAGGTCAAGGATGACTGGGTATGAAGAGAGGCAGTCACTGCCCCAGATCTATGTGCAGCCAGGCTCCAGGGAGACAGCCTCTCCCTCCCCCACGCTTCCCTCTCCCCCTCCCTCTGTCCCTGCCCCTTCAGTCTTCATAATCGTGGACACTGACCTCTGAGGCACAGAGCTGGGTCTTCTCGCCACCTATCCACTATGAGCTCAGTGGAAAGTCTTGGAGTATCTGATGTCCCCATGAGACCTCCCCGTTCCTTCAGGATACCCGACCTCCCTCTCTCTCCCCCCATTTCTTTGCTCTGGGAAGTTTAGTTGCTTTGCTGCTGTTGGCTGTCAGCACAGACACCTGCTTTGGAGAGGTCTCAGCTGCAGCCTGGCTGGGCTCCTCTCCCAGTACTCCTTGCAAACCTGGCCAACTTCAGTGGGGCCCAGACAATGCTGGGAAGGCAGCCATGAGGATGCGTGTGTCAACCCAGCACTGCTCTGCTCCGCAGGTAGGGACACAGGGGAAAGCAAAACTCTGGGGGTACAGCATGGGGAAGGTGCAGGCTGATGGGCCGAAGGGATCTGAGCTGCAAACGGGCAGCTTCTCCTACCCCAGTGCTCTGGTACTACCTTTCCTTTAGCCTTGGTCCCAACTAGTTGGCACGTGGGGAGGGTAGGGGAAATAGCTGCTTTGTAAACAAGACTTCAGCTAATGTGATGCACGCATGATCTAATTACAAAACCACTCACTTCTCACCACAGTACCATTGTAAGCTAATTTAAGTATGAAGTGAAGTTGTAAGGCCGCTACACTCTCCAATATCATTGAGTTCATCCCTGACTGCAGAGGTGGAAAGTGTGAACAGCCTCTTCATGTGACTTAGGAGTCAAGAGACCCGAGTTTCAGAACTTCTTGGTTCCTACTTCACACTGGGACTTGGCACTGGCCATTCTTTTCCTTATTTTGTTCTCTGACAGTGGTAAAACTTCTCCACTTCACAAGGCAAGGTGAAGATTGAGCAAGACGCACAAGAGCACTTTTAAAGCATCAAGTGTCAGGGTTATTGTTATTTTCATTGGAAGGAAGATTTGAAGGTCACCTCAGCTTGTTTAGTGCTCTCCAAGTCATACAGATCAAGAAAGCTCCCAGTCATGCTGCAGAAAATGCTTCCAGTTTAGTTATAAATCACCTGACTGTATCCACGGAACAGAGTAACTAGCCAACCAACAAAGGTCAGAGTTCCTTTTATATTAAACTGTTTTATTTCAATTATATATTTGCTTAACATTTGCATTTAATACCTCTGTCAGACATGTTATTGTCTACATATACTTTGAGCTCCTACTGTGAGAATAATCTCTTTTCTGTCTTCTGCAAGCAGAGATAAAACTTCCCAAAGCAACACAGAAGGATGGCAGTCCTTTTCTCTTAAAAAATGAATCAACCACATAGAGGTAGTTCTTGGAATGTCTACTGACAATTCAAGCCAGTAGCATGATTTTTGACATCCCTGTAACTGATGGCTGGTATACTGACTATACCCAAGGAGATGGAAATACTCTGGCAGATTTAATTGAGTCTAATAGTAAATTTACCAATGTACAATGCAACATGGAATTTCTTCACAGAGCCCTGGCATGAGTCTAAGCACTGTGCTCTCTTTCTGTGGGATAAATCCCACAAGGATGGACAACGTGTAGTCAGGAGCCATTGAAAACATTCAGAGAATATGATGTTACCTCTGATTGCTGGTGGAGTGGGGAATGTTTGCTTCATTATTCTAACGGTAACCTGCCCTGGGCTACCTCTTTTCATGTCAGGCTTCTGTACTCCCAGGAGTGTCCACGCTCTGAGGAAGGCCCTTGTTCCTACTTGTCATGAACAGGCCAGCCAGGCTCACTTGTACTTGCTTTCCGCGTTCCCTTCCTGGGTTTCAGGGTGATTGTGTCCTTTTCCCCCTTGTGCCTAGAATTCCTTAGACTGAGACGATCTAAAGATCTACTTGCATGGTGGGTTAGGTTACTTCCAGATTCTTCCTTTTTTTAAAAAAAAGTCTTGGTAATTTATTTACATTTGGGAGACACTTGATTTCTAAGGAACTTCTTTACATATATGAATGATCTCACTGATCAGGTATTGATTTTATAATTTTAAATCAACTTCCTAGGTGCTGTTTTGGCATCCTTGTGTACAGACGTAAGTAAAGAATCTTCCAGAAAGTTCTTTAAAGCAGTCATTTATTCACTCCAACTGTACTGATTATCTCCCCAGCCATGGAGATTGGACTTCTGAAAATGTTTAAAGAATATTAGGGCTACGACTGCTTAACTCAGTGCTACATCACACCATGAATGATAGTTTTGGGTGGGGCTGGGTAAGTTGAACACAGGCCCAGCAACAAGTGCAGTGTGTTTCATTTTTTTCTCTCCATGGTCAGGAGCTGTGACAATGATAGAAGGGCATAAATTCTTGGGGACATTCTTCCTGAAGTGAACATCAAATTATTTAAGATTAAAAAGTCACAAAAAATTAAAAGAATGTTATTGTAAAAATTAAAAGAAAAAGAGGAAAAGGAGGGAGGATGGACATGAGGGATGGAGGGAGTGTAAAGTGTGTGGAATATCATTGTGCTCTTAAAACTCACGTATAAAATACATGAAATTTGTTACCTTTGTATAAATAAAAAATAAGAAAAAGAAGTAAAAAAAAGCAAAAACAAAGAGTCCCTGAAACTGGGGATATGTTGTAAAGGAGTTGTTTCATTTTGTGGATTAATATAGTCAAAAATGTGTAAGAGTGAAACTGACATCTATGCTTTGATTGTTGTTTTCAGCCCTAGTCTATATTCCTGTGGAACAGTGATCTTTCTACCTTTTACCTGTTGAACATTATGGTTAGTGGTGCATTAAGTCTGTGATTATAAAGTAAATTGAAATTATGTTAATGCAAAATTAAAGGAAGGAAGAAGGGAGGAGGAAAGTTGGAGAGAGGGAGGGATGAAGGGAAGTACCGTTCTTTTCTTAGAATTGTATCTGGGGCTAATGCTGTGGCATAGCGGGTAAAGCTGCCTCCTGCAGTGCTGGCATCCCACTTGGGTGCTGGTTTGAGACCTGACTGCTCCACTTTCAATCCAACTCTCTGGTATGTCCTGGAAAAGCAGTAGAAGATGACCCAAGTGCTTGGGCCCCTGCACCTACATGAGAGACCTGGAGGAAGCTCCTGGCTTCTGGCTTCGGATCAGTGCAGCTCCGGCTATTGTGGCCAATTGGGGAGTGAACCAGCAGATGGAAGACCTCTCTCTCTCTCTGCCTCTCCTTCTCTCTCTAACTCTGACTTTCAAATAAATAAATCTTTTTTTAAAAAAGAATTGTATTTATGAAATACATGAACTCTGTCTTTATATTAATAAAAAAATAAAAAAATATAAAAAAAGTCATAAAGACACAATGAACAGCAGTCACAGGTGTAATCCTACCAAGAGCTATTCCCGTTAGGTTCTTCCAAAGAGTCCATTAGCACATATATAGTAATCCAGTAGACTCAAAAAAATATTACCTCCTTTCCCCAGCTCATAACATTAAATGTCTCCTGGAGATTATCTTCATTTAGTGCAAGATGCCAATGCATCTTGGTTGACACAGGTCCGGTCCTTATGTCTGAACCCAGAGGACAGGAGCGTTGTGCCAAGTGTGCTCCAAGAAAAGAAGTCCCCATGCAGAAACTTTGTTTCTCCTGTTTCTCATTCTACAGACCATCTTAACCAAGGATTCTGTGAGCTTGCTCTTTGACATCCAGAAAGTAAAATCACAATCAAGTAGCCTAGGATGAACAATGGGGGACTTTTGCTTTTAGTCCATGGCAACACAAGAACAACATTATGTATTTTCACGTGGTTTAATGTAGAGAAAATTCTACTTGCATAACGTAGCACTGTATTCAATTTCTGTGGCTGCAGTCACACATGGCTATGAACTTCAAGGCTTAAAACAACAGAGCTGTATCCCACAGTTCTAGAGGCTGGACGTCTACAATCAAGGCACCAGCAGGGCAGAGTCATCTCTGGAGGTTCCAAAGGTGGGGGAATCCCATTGTGCTTCTGCTGCTTCCAGTGACCCTAAGCATTCCTGGGCTTGTGGTTGGTTCACCCCAATGCAGCCTTCTCTGCATGTGTCATGAGGAATTCCTCTTATAAGTGTGTTCTTGTTATGAGGACAGAGGTACTGCACATAGGCTCTACTAAGACTATCCACACTGTCTGCTCATCTCATGAACCTCATTTTTTTTTTTTTTTTATGACAGGCAGAGTGGACAGTGAGAGAGAGAGACAGACAGAAAGGTCTTCCTTTTGCCGTTGGTTCACCCTCCAATGGCCGCCGCGGACGGTGCGCCGCGCCGCGCTCCTCCGATGGCAGGAGCCAGGAGCCAGGTGCTTTTCCTGGTCTCCCCATGGGGTGCAGGGCCCAAGCACCTGGGCCATCCTCCACTGCACTCCTGGGCCACAGCAGAGAGCTGGCCTGGAAGAGGGGCAACCGGGACAGAATCCGGCGCCCCGACCGGGACTAGAACCCGGTGTGCCGGCGCCGCAAGGCAGAGGATTAGCCTGTTGAGCCACGGCGCCGGCCTTATGAACCTCATTTAATCACATGTGCAAGAATCTTTTTTTTTCACACCTGGTAGTTACAGGTTGCAGGGATTAGAATTTCATATCTTTAGGGACCACTATTCAGACTTATCCAAGTAGTAATTTTGAATCTTGGCACAACTGGTTTATGAACAAAGGAGGATTCCTTCTGGGGGAACAATTCCACCCTTTGGACACCACTTTTGGGCATAATGATAGATTTGCAGGTAAGAGAGCTCACACGGCTGCTTCTCAGCCATGTCTGTTTTCCCTTTCATCACACCATAAGAAAGGCAGGTGGCCCACCCTGCAGCACAGCCACCAGGGAGAAAGTTCTCACGCCGATGGGTTGCTTTGCTTTTTTTTTTTTTTTTTTTTTTTTACAGGCAGAGTGGACAGTGAGAGAGAGAGAGAGAGAGAGAGAGAGAGAGAGAGAGAAATAAAGGTCTTCCTTTTTCTGTTGGTTCACCCCCCAATGGCCACTGCAGCCAGCACACCGTGCTGATCCGAAGCCAGGAGCCAGGTGCTTCTCCTGGTCTCCCATGCGGGTGCAGTGCCCAAGTACTTGGGCCATCCTCCACTGCACTCCGGGGCCACAGCAGAGAGCTGGCCTGGAAGAGGAGCAACCGGGACAGAATCCGGCACCCCGACCGGGACTAGAACCCAGTGTGCCGGCGCTGCTAGGTGGAGGATTAGCCTAGTGAACCGCGGCGCCGGCCAAGGGGCTGCTTTTGCAGGGAACACCATGACACATGCTCCTGTGTGAGTGAGGTTGGCGTAGTCAGGTAGGATCTTGAAATCTTAAAAACAATGTCCAAAAATGGCGAGGAAAAAAACTCTTGAAAAATTGTTTAACTTGGAGAAGAACAGCCTCTAATATAATTTTTAATAGCTATTTCCAAACAGTCTTGTGCCATCTTTCCTAAATAGTTTCTGAATCAGAGTAATATCTCATGGCAGCGAGGCTAACAAAAGCTTGTCAAGCCTGATATATAACATATAGATATGTTTAGTATTTACTAATTTGTAGATATACCACATATTCACCTTTCATGAAAATATTGAGAGAGACATTTTCTTTAATAGATCTTTATGAGAATAAGCTGGTCCCTGTCAGTCCATGGCACAGACATTTTGCTGGGTTCACAGATCTAGAGGGATGGGCTTGACGAGATGGGATGATCTTTTATTTAACTGCCAAAGCTGTGCTAACAGGGTGGGCTCTGGAAACAGACCAAGGCCAGATATCACTTCTATGATGTACAGGAAGTATGACCTCTGATAAATTAACTAATCTGCCACTGCTCCCTGCTGTCACTCCACTCACCTGATTACTACTGGTGTCAGTACAACCACTACGACTGTTACTACTATCATTATTTAAGAGCAGTGAGTGAACCCACAGTGCTTCCATGAAAATGAGTTTTATTATGGTTCGTATAGCTGTATAAAGATGCCTTACTTTCAGAAAATCCTTCTTTGCCTTTAAAAAAAGACATTATATAAGTGAGATGTTACAACATGTCTTTAAATAGCAGATGAGCCTACTATATTTGAAATGTAATTCACTTTCCCCAAATTGAATTTACACAAGACATTTCAGGGATATAATTTTTACATGAAGTGAGGCAAGTCTGTAAGACAGGGTAGCATTATGTTTAATTTTGCAAAATGAATGAAGCAGCATGCTTCCAGGCATGCCCAGAATCATAAAGTTGCAGGAATAGAAGGGATCTCTTGAGTTTTATATGCAGCCAAGTATCCCCTGGGATCAATTTCTCCCCTCCTTCCTCTCCCCAATACACACACACATAAACAACCACACAGAAGTGGAGCTAGTAAATTTAATGTGAGTGTATGGATTTGGGATAACTAACTACTAAGGCTGTATTAATGTCATTTTATTCATTATCATTAACATGAACATCATTATAATTGCCAGTAATTTTATAGCTACTGTCGTGTTTTAACAGTGCATATTCAATGGACAATACGTGAGATGTACTTCGCAATCTTGAGGTAGTGCATGAGAACTGAGGTGGATAACTGGCTCTTTGGCAGTGAGATCATCAACACACACGTGTGTACACAGATGCACACACACAGACACAGTATGACAACTTTCCCCTTTATCTCCCTTCATTTGACTAGTTTGATAAGGTGATGACTAAAGTGGTGGAGGTAAGTGTTTGGCCACAGGCCACCATGATGGCTACCCCATCTAAGAATGCTCTATGTGAGAAATCTGCTGATGGTAGCAGCCATGTCACCAGGGCAGTGGGGCCTCAGCCTCTTCTCTTTGTAAGACAGTTCATACCTCCACTGGTTTTTAGGGACTTTGTGCCTTGTCTGTGGCTTGTATTTCACACAGTCTGAAATGCACAGGCTCATAGGATGCTTTAAAAGATGGGATATTTCCATGGCAGGAGGAAATATTTGCATTTTCATTTATTAATGTGATAATGATATGATCCTTAACTTCTGTAAGGATTATCATTATTTTAAAAGATGTAGAACAAAAGGACCTTGGCAGAAAATATATATATTTTACTGGTACAGTCTCCAGGATGGTGAAAAGCCAAGTTCTAAATTGAATGAAAATGTGGATGGTTTTTATTGTTCTTTACACTGCATTACCCATTCACTTTCTTTTTTTTATTTGAGAGGTAGAGAGAAAGAGATAGCCACTTTCACTGGTTATTTCACTAGCAGCCCATAATAGCTGGTGGGGTGAAGGCGAAGCCAGGAACTAGGAATTCAATCCAGGTCTCTCATATGGGTGGCCAGGACCCAACCACCTGTATCCTTACTGATGCCACCCAGGGTGTGCATTAACTGGAAGCTGTGAATTGAGAGTTGAGTCAGGACTTGAATTCAGCCACTCTTATATGGGATGCAAGCATCCTTGCATGACATGCTAACTGATATATCAAATGCCCACCCCTGCATCATCCATTTGAGATCATGTTTTTTTTTTTTTCTGCCCAATTCTTTTTAACACATTTAGTATATGCTTTAGTATGAATCTAATGAAGTTGGATTTTCTCAGGTTTTATCTGTTTGGACATGTTATCTCATTATTATTTCTGAAAGATACTTTCGCTAGATATGAGATTTTAAGTTGAGATTAATTTTCTAATAGTATTTTAAAAATGCTATCTCATTCCTTTTGCTCTTCCAAGAACCAGGCACCCATCTGAGTTAGTTCCTTTAAAGTTAATCTGTCTGTTATGTTCTGACTGCTGTTAAGATTTTCTTTTTCTTTTTAGTAATTTCACCGCTTAGATGAGGATTTGAAAATTCTTCTTCACAGGTTAATATACTTTTTAGATATGTAACTTGATGCTTTTCATTTCTCTTAGAAAATTATTTCTTATGATCTCTTTAAATAGTATTCCTTCTGCATTTTTCTCTTTCCTTCTGGGACTATTCCTGAGTGCATATTAGATTTCCTCCCTTTGTCTTTTCTCTCTCTTTTATGTTTTCTCTTTGTGGTGGTTAATTTTATGAGTCCACTGGGCTAGGCTCTGTCAACCATAAGTCTAGATGTTGCTGTGAAGGTATTTTTGATGCTATTAACATTTGATTCACTGGATTTTGGCTAAGGCAGTTTGCCTTCCAAATTTTGTGTGGTTCCATCCCAACACTTGAACAAAGTCTGAGGTGTGACACAGAAAGGGAGAGACTGTGAAAGAGAGAGATGTTTCCTCTCAGGGTTCACTCCACAACTGGCCGCCATGGCTGGGACTGGGCCAGCCAGATGCCAGAAGCCTGGAACTCCATCCACATGGGCGGCAGCTAGACCATCTCCCGCTGCCTTCCTAAGTGCACCAGCAGGGAGCTGGATGGGAAGTAGAGCAACTGGATCTTGAACCAAAGCTCAAAAGACCCCAGACAGAGTCAACCACAAAAGACCTCCAAGGAACATTATAGTCAGATTGTCAGAAGTCAAGGACAGGGAGAGAATCTTAAACACAGTGAGGGGAAAACATCAAGTTGAATATGAAAAAAAATTCATTAAACTAACAATAGACTTCTTTACAGAAACCCTGCAGACCATAGACTTCTTTGCAGAAACCCCAGAGACCAGGAGATAATGGGATGATATATTCAAGATTTTGGAAGAAAAAAAATTTCCAACCATTCTTGTCCTACAAGAACTCCTGAAGGAAGTCCTCCATTAGAATAAACACCATGAGGAACCTGCTTGGTGAGACAGTGTGTTAAGTTGCCTCTTGTGACACTGGCATCTCATATCTGAGCACTGGTTGATCTCTGGCTGCTCCACTTCCATTCCAGCTCCCTGCTAATGCACATGGAAAGGCAGAGAGTATGACCCAAGTCTTGGGTTCCTGCCACCCACACGGGAGACCTGGATGGTGTTCTGAGCTCCTGGCTTTAACCTGACCAAGCCCTTGCTGTTGTGGTCAATTGGGGAGTGAACCAGCAAATGGAAGACCCTCCTTCTATTTCTCTGTCCCCCCCCTCTGTTTCTGTCACTCTGGCTGTCAAATAAATAAATAAGTCTTTTCAATAAAAAGAAATAAATATCATGAAAACACAGAATGGTACAAAATTCACTAACAAAGATTCACAAAAAAGAAAGGGAATCCAAATTTATGATAGCAGAAAGTGAACAAAACACAAATATAAATGGCAATAGAGGCAGAAAGAAACAGAGAATACATAAAACAATCAGTAATCAATAAACAAAATGATAGGCTATTTAGCAATATTAACTTTGACTATGAATGGATTAAATTCATCAACCAAAATATATAGGTTGGCTGGGCAGATGAAAACAATAAGGCTTAACTACATGCCGTCTAGCAGAGACTCACTCCTCAGGTGGTGATGCACAGAGATTGAAGGTGACAGGTTGGAGAAAGATACCATGCAAATGGAAATGGAAAATAATCAGGAGTAGCTATACTCATATCAGACAAAATAGACTTGAAATAAAAACTTATAAAAAGAGGCAAAGGAGAACATTACATATTAATAAGAGAACTGGTTAAGCCAGAAGATATAATGATTATAAATATATATGCACTCCATGCTAGACACTCAAATATATAAAGAAAATAGACCTGAAAGGAGAGAGAGAGAGTCTCTAATACAGTAACAGTGGAGGATTTCAACACTCTACTGTCATCAATAGACAGGTCATCCAGACAGAAAATCAGCAAGAATACATCAGATTCAATATGTTGAATCATACTATAGAGAAAATGGACATAATAGACAATTATAGAGCACTTTATCCAACAACTACAGAATACACATTTGTCTCAGCAACACATGAATATTTTCTAGACTAGACAAGCCTTGGTAAACTGAGAAAAATTGAAACACATCATGTATTGTCTCAGACCAGAAGTAAAACCAGAAATCAGTAAGAATAATAGAAAGTTTACAAATTGAGCAACATTCTCTTGAGTGACGAATGAATCATTGAAGAAATTAAAAAGGAAATAAAAAATTTCTTGAAACAAATGGAATTGAAAGCACATTTCAAAGTCTGCACAATACAGCAAAAGCAGTGTTAAGAGGGAAATTTATAGCAATAGTGCATACATTAAAAAAAAAAGGAAGATGAAGAGCAGAGAACACTCCTATCTGCTGGTTCACTCCTCAAATGTCCACAACAGCCAGAGTTGGGCCAGATGGAAACTAGGAGCTGGACATTCAATTTGGGTCTCCCGAATGGGTGACAGCACCCACATACTTGCTGCCTCCCTATGTACATTATCAGGAAGCGGGATGGGAAGCTGAGGTGGGCTCCATCTGATAACCGGCACTTCAATATGGAAAACATGACAATGCCTGCCCCAAGGACCACTTTTTAACCCCCTCTGCCATTGCTTTATTTTTCCACAAGGGCCTTATATTTTGTTGGTTTATTTGTCCATAATCTCTGCCTGGGTGTGATCACTCTGACATGTGGATTTTTGACCATTTTCTTCCCTGCTCTATCCCAATACAAGATCGTGTATTCACATATTCATTGCAGGATTAAATTAATGCTAAGATTATGTTGGTAAACTTCTTGGTATTTTGTATAAATGACATGTATTGATAACAGAAGTATTTTCCTTGGCCTAGTGACAATAGGACACAGATATATACTTTTAAAGGTTATGCTTCATACTAAAATATATGGAACATTTGTATGTCACTCTATAATTTATCTACATTTTAACATAAAGAAAATATTACAAATTACTTGTTCTATGGCTAGAAAAAAATAGTTGATACAACCCACTGAGTTATTTTACAAAATACTATTAATGATCATTAATTTTAGAAATCTCTCTGAATTAGAGGCCTGATACAGCATCTAAGATTTTTCCAGTTAATGTGACAATATTTTAAAAAAACCTAGATTCACACAAAAATGTGAAAATAAATGGCTACAGAATGCAAAAAATAGGTGATATTTGTCACAATTTACAGGCTACCACTGGTGTACATTTTGACAAACATCAAACTTTTCTCAGACTAATTAAGTTTCTACGAATCTTGGAAGTATGAAAGGACTTCTGACAGAAGCCTCTACTACTCATTTTTACTATTCAGGAAAATGTGCACGGTGAAGAAAGACAGTTGATGTTCTTTATCATCAACACTGTAATATTGTAATCTGTTCCCCACGTGAACAGAAACAATGAGTCCTAACTGATAGTTCTGGCAATCAATTCTCTGGGTCTGTCTCTCAAATTTCATGTTCATTGCCAAGACCTTGCTTCTAGGCTGTAAATATAATGATATAGACTGAGTCTCACATTGAAAAACATATCTGTAACAGACGCCATTAACATGAACACAGAGTTTATTTAACCATCCGGATTTTCCCTTTGTTGAGATTGTCTTCTCTTGATGTAGAAAAACAAATTTAGCCTCGAGGTTGAAAGCTCAGAGAAGCATATATCTCAGCTTGGGAGAACAAGCTGTCAAAGTCACTTTCTATTTCATGGATCTGTTTTTTCCCCTAAACATATGAGTATTCAAAGCATATATTTTGATTGCTTATTATCTTCACCGTTTTTTCACCTTGTTGAGCTCACTAGAAAGACAAAGAGACTCCTTTAGGGTAGCTGTTGTAGTGTAGTGGTGCAGCTTTTGCTTAAAGACTCAGAGTTCACAACAGTGCTGATACCAGTGGGGTTCTGTTCTTGGAGTTTTGCCACAGGTTCAGCCTGGTCTGTGCAGAATGTTTCAAGTATATCTTTCAACGTTTGTATGCATCCCCTCACTGTGCCAATAAGGGTATCTTTTTCAGCTTGACTGATCTTTGTAACCCAGAACTGATTTAGCCGTATCTAAATTGCAGCGCTTCATTCTACTAATAGGTAAGCTTCATCTTCTAAGGCAATTCCGCAAACTGACCTTGAGGGATGCCCCAGGAGAATTCCATTCGCTTGTCTGACTTTTTTTTACTGTATCCCCACTCAAGATCTCTCTCTGTTTTGTTGTAAGAAGTCACGACTTTCTTTAAAAATCTACATTAACTGTCCATCAGATGGGCAACGCAGTTACTGCTTAGGGGTTGCATGCAAGTGAGATACCGAAGTTTAGGCTCATTTGCATCTCCACAACAATAAAAATCACATTCTAAGCCATCACATAACATAGACTGAAATGTCTAGTTAGATTGTACTTGTTGGGTTAGGGGTAGATATCATTTGGGGTAGGGGTTGGATAAGATATCTCAGTTGTCTTACCATTCTATTATGGTACTCAGTGACAACAGGTGGTTTTGAATTTATCTGTTTATTATTTTTAAAATTCATTGCTTCCATATTTATGATTCAAAATTCCCGCTTTTATTTATGTGGACATGTTCCCAGATGAACATATAACTTAAAAAGAGTATTGAATAGAAGCAAGATTCCCGGGAAGAAATATGCTAGTACTCAAAAGGTAGGTGAAAACGTCTCCCTGGACAGTGGTTTGGTAAGGACAATGGTGTTTGTACTTTTTTATTTTCTTGTGCTTATGAAGTTTAATTAAATTCTTTAGCTTCTGCAAACAGTTTCAGTTTCACTCTGACACAGTCCTGGCTGTTATGGGCATTTTAGGAGTGAACAAGTGCATGAGCACTCTGGTGCCTCTCCCCACCCCCCTCTCCTTGTACTTCTCCAACAATAATTAAATACCTAATAAATCATTTTGTAGAACTAAAATGTGAAGCAATTTTTTTTCAGTTCCTCGCCTGACAATACACGAATCATAGTGGTTATCTTAGCGATTGTGTGTGAACTCTTAGGCAGCTAAGAGTTTTAGACAAGCTTCAATGGGTTGATTTGCCTCGTCCACACCAATTCTCCATTAATCAGATGTTGTGTCTCTTCTTCGGCTGCTCTTGTTTTGCATGATTAGTTTTTATGTGAGTAAAGAAAGACATCTGTCATAAGAAATTATGCCTCACTGCCACAGGGTGCAGTGTGGTATATTGAAAGCATTTGGGATTTACAATCAGTCAGCTCTGAGTTCAAATCTTTGCTTCCTAGTGATAACTCAAGCTTCTTAAGCAAGGAATTGAATTTCTGTGAGTCTCTATCCATATTACTATAATGGAGATAATAGCAATTGCTGTTGGTGGGTGTGTGGATTGATTGGGCTACGTCATACACTTGACATTGGGAGGGAATCCCCACTCAACCCGGGTTACTTCCCTTCTCTAAATGTTAGAGCCATTCTCCAAATGAGACTTCTCTATTTTATAATAACTGTACCACTCAGACCAAGTCGCTCTGAATTCTCTCATCTCTCAAGCCCAAGAAAACTGGTCAAAGGCTGTTCATTGCCCATCAGCTATTATTGTTCCAGTTCCAGGACCCTGGAGTTCTGCACACAGCTTACAGAAGGACCTGTGAGATGAACTAAAATCTGTCCAGCATGCACTAATCTCCCAGTTAGTGATTGAGACCCTACTATATCCTCTGTCTTGGGGTTGAGGGAAAGAGCCAGTGACCTGTGGACAGAAGTGGGGCTTATGGGGACAACATGATAATGACTAAGAGAAAATGCAATTCGGGTAACATTGCCGTCAGCATGTAGGTGTCATCCTGTCTTGTTAATATTTGTAAATCAATGTTTGTTCACTGAGAGGTGAAGTCAAAATAAACAAACAAGTACTTAGCATTTCCGGATTAAACAACGCTACCCTCTTTTAAATAGCCTTGCTGAAGTTTGCTAACATTTGACAAGTCCTCCTTCACTGGACATTTGCAAGCCTCTATAATCGAGCAAGAATCTGTAGATTGGAGCAGGAGGTAAAGCCCAAATGAGTTGATTTTTAGCTGACTACCTGAATGCCACAAAATCTTCCACAATGCTACCAAAAACTGATTCTTGGCAGAGGCTCTCAGAACCTTAAGAATGGGAATCCTGGAATTCGAGGATGTTGAGGACCTGGAGTACAGGGATCATTTAGCTACACATTGGGGAGAAGCCCTCTGCTGTCTCTATTTTAACTTTAAGGTCTGTGATCCTGTTTTCCACAACAGTACATAGAAGATTTTCAGTATTTAATTGGTGAATATTGTAGAACAAACGGACAAGCTTGGAGTTACTTCTGTGACAGGAGTTACCTTATTATTATTTTTTTTTAGTTCCTACTACTGCTCCCATGAGGCTCTATTTTACCTCTGATCTTATAATTTGGAACAATTTTAGAATCCTGGGAATAAATCGTAAGCCCAACTGCTCTCAGCTGTTTCATTTTATTGGTTTTTATTTTTTTCTTTCCCTCGGGGGATTTGGTGTGACTTAAACCAGCAAAGCTGCGGGTGGTATTTTCTTGCCCTTGGAACAAGGAAGGTGTGCTCCTCAGGCAGAAGCTGTCTCTGCTTTCTCAATGTATCTGCCTGGTTTTGCCATAAGCAGCTCTTGAGAGATTTCTCTCTCCTACTCCAGCCAGGGAAGCAAACGCCAAGATCTAACGCTTTCCTCCAGGGCTCCAAGATGAGGCTTTAGGGGTGTTGTTAAAATCTCCGTGTTCCTTTCCTCTGCTTGCAGTTTCCCCATCCCTAGAATTTCCTTAATGTGGAAGTCTAGTGGTCACAGCAGGTAAACGCCATCCTTCCAAAATGCTAGCAGACAGCTGGTGGACACGGAAGTTCACGGCTTCCTTAGTGTTTGCTGGTTAGGTGACCCTTGATTTCACAACTGGCCCTGTACCATGTGGCCTGGCTGGGACTCCCCATGTAATGTAGGTGTGTGCTGGGAGAATTGGGAAGGCCCAGGGATCTCCAAGAGCAGGTACCTGGGCTCTGTGGAAGACAGGAATTGTGGTCCACTTCAGTGCTGGCTGAGCCACCTCACTGCCTCTGAGATGTGCGTCCCTCCAGGCCCTATGGCAAGAAGCACCGGGACCCTTGGTTCCAGGCCCTGCTCCAGCCGCCTGGACCTGGCTCCCATCTTCCTTCCTGTTCTCTGCATTTCTTCCTCCTTGCATCTCCACCAGCAATGTCTCTGGTAGAGCAGCACCAGGAGGGTGCGCCGGGTCCTCTTAGACACCTGCCTCATTAACAAAGCCTTTTCCTTTTTAACTGGCTATGCAGACACTGCAGTGAAAACGACCCAGTGATGTGGGATGAGCTAGGTCCTGTTACGAATTGACAATAATACCCTTCCTATGCTCAGAGATGCACTATAATCTTTCACCTCTTTGCTTTCTTAAGTCTTCGGATTGTCATGAAGTCTTAAAGAGTGGCTGGCTACAACAGGTGGCTCTGTTGGGGCCTGCACGCTGCTGGCGCGCTTTTGGGATGGGAGGCATTGGATCCCTCAAAACAGGGTTTTCTTACCACTGAGAAGGGGTCTGTTGTGCCGGTATGAGGTGGGCAGCTGGCCAATGTCCTCCATCCTGTGGCTCATGACCCGGGAGAGGTGGCCCGTGTGGTGTAGGCTCCCCACGACGATGCTGTGGAGGTACACGGGCTCGATGAAGTGACAGAGGAGAGCGCCTTGTAGTCCCAGAACATTCCACCTGGAGGGAAGAGTGAAGGCACAGTCAGCGCAAAGTTTCCTTACCTGCTGGGAAGCTGCAGAGAGAGCAGCTGCTCCACCAGCCCTGAGCACCCTGGTAGCTGGGCGTGTGCAAACACACTGGTGACTTTCTGCCCTTCAGCTCCCTGGTCCTTGCAGTGTCACTCTTTACATCATGCAAATGATGGGAAGGACGTGCCTGGGAGCTCGCCAGGCACAGTGGAGTCATCACGCCGGCTTTGGCCTGTGGCCACTAATGATTTTGAGTGGCTCTTTACGCTGTGGGACTGAGCTCTGACAGTGCCTCTGCATGTTAATAAACCTGACTTCCCTTTTTGGAAAATGAGTTGTGAGTTGGAGAGGAAGCTGGCTGTTTAGCCAGGGACTTAAAGTTAGATTTTTAACAAAAGGCACTCTGTTCCCAAAGTGAACCTGAATTTTGCCTTTATGTTAGCTGGGAAATATTAGAAATTGAATTTGTTTATTTAAATTTAGGGATAATTTTATTTTTTTTCCTACTCCTTTTGTTCCTTAGCAGTCAGAATGGCCTATGGTGTTGAAATTAAATGAAATGACATTAATAAATTTGGGTCTGGGGATAAATTTGCCTTTAGAAGCCCAGATGAGAGATGAATGAAGGCCATGTTTTTTCAAAGAAACAGAGCCTCTGGGCAAATGTTTTTTGCTTCTTCAAGCAAAGATTCCAGGGGCATTGTCAGATTTTAAAATTCAAGT
The DNA here is from genome assembly GCA_949820135.1 of Sylvilagus floridanus. Lineage (NCBI taxonomy): Eukaryota > Metazoa > Chordata > Mammalia > Lagomorpha > Leporidae > Sylvilagus > Sylvilagus floridanus. The sequence continues at coordinate 14,886,993 of OX463240.1, read as the reverse complement.
GGGTAAGAGATTCCTCGTATCTGTTATTTAAGGCAACATTTTGTGGTTCCCACTTGAAATAATGTGTTCCAAATCCAGCCTCCATCAGCCGCAAGCATTATGCAGCTAATTTCTTACATCATTGTTCTTTTCATTAATTAACATTTCTCCACTGTTAGAGCAATTATTGTGGTGCCTCCATGCTGTACATCTCTTTTCATGATTAATAAGGAGTCATTATATTTCCCTTCCTGAAGCAGTCAATTAACACAGAATTCTTTCCATTAATTACCGCATGTCTCTCTACCTGGAGAGCAATCTGCTCCGAGAACCTGTGACACCAATTGCTTTAAAAAGTTCTCTTTAAATTTTATTCCAAAAACACAAGCAATTTAGCTGGCAATATTAATTTGCCTCAGAAGCATCGCGGCGAATGAGAAACATCTTTTAATCTCATGCAAGAAAAGGCAGCCATCTGGCTGGTGAGAATTTCAGGGAGCCATGCTCCCACTCTCCCTCCGTAAATGCAGGTCATTAAAGTAATGTGTTCATCTACATAAAACTCAAATGGAATATAAAAGGTAATATTTATATACAAACAATTTAGTCCTACAATTTAAACAGTCATTGGTTTTATGAAACATTTACTTTAGTCTATCAGATTTGCATAACTTCATTTAAAAAAAAAACTATTTGTGGTCACTTCCATCAGTCATATCGTTTTTCTCGGAAAGCAAGGAAAGAGCTATCCTTTGGATCCATATAATCCCACCGAAGAGTAAACGTCTAAAATCTTCGAAGGAAAGAACATTCCTGAAACAGACAGGAGTGCTTGTTACTGATGGGGAGGGATCCCTCTGTTTGGCAGTACCATTTCTATCTAGCCCTGTTTTACTTACTTCTATAGGGCAACACTCTGAGACTTTCTCTCCCTCATTTTCACTGATGAGTTAGAGAATGGCTACAACACTCAGGAGAGTTGTTTTTTTTTTTTTTTTTTTCCTGATGTCTGAACTTTTCCTCCAAAGCAAACCATTAGTTTTGAGTAGTGACTGTGGGATTTGGCTTCTTCCCTTAAATCTGAGACCAGAGCAGAGACCAGAAAGGGAGGCACAAAAACGAGAGTCATCTTTACTTAGCATTGCAGATGCTGCTTTTTCTGATGTGAAGGATGCCAAGAAAATGCTGCTGTTTCTTGCAAGGGACTCTGGGTTACAGAAAATCTAAGCAGGGCCTGTTAATTCCTGGTCTGTTAGTGGAGTTTTAAAATTTATTATTAATTAAAAGAAGCAAAGTGTAGACCTCCTTTTTCATCAACAGAGCACGTTTTTAAACAAGTCAAGCATTTAAAAATGAAATTAGTTCTGATGTGGTGGTGCAATGGGTTAAACCTTTGCTTGCAATGCTGGCATCCCAGTGTGGAGTGCCAGTCACACTCCTGGCTACTCTGTTTCCAGTCCAGCTTCCTGCTAGTTCACCTGGGAAGGTGGGAAAGGAATGGAACATGGCTCACATCCTTGGACCCCTGCCATCCATGTGGGACACCAGGATGGAGTTTCTGGCTCCTGGCTTTGGCTTGGCCCAGCTTTGGCTGTTGTGGTATTTTGGGAGTGGATCAGTGGATGGAAGGTATATTTATCTGTCTCTCCCTCTCTCTTTCAAACAAACAAGCAAACAAAATAAATCTTTAAAGAAAAAAATAAAATTAGTATTCCCCAAAGAAACACCATGGTACTTGAAACCATCAAAGCATTGGCTTTGAACAAAATTTCTGGAACATATTTGAGTGGTTCTGATTCTACAGGATTGTCCAAAGACAAATAACTTCCATATCTGATTTCCTCCTAATAACCTTTACAATAAAGAGAAAATCAACCTTCTCCTTGCCTGGCTATAGGACTTTAGACTTATTCAGCTAACACGATCAATAAAACCAAATGTCTTTCTGAATATAAACTGGAGAATTCTGAGCACTCAGGCTTGGATAGAAAAATACCTCTCCTTTTGTTCAAACAGCTGATATTACTGCAATGTTGACAGAGAAAGAAATCCCATGTCCAGTTTTCAATATAGATAATCCCTAAATAAATATATTTTTGTCTGTTTGTCAATCATTGAAATACCACAGATAAGTGGGAGAAAGATCTTGGAAAAAGGCTGCCTTTCTTTAACCAAAAGAGGCAATCTGCTTGTCTAGTTCAAACCATGGCCTCCAAGTCACAATGGGAAAGATGACAAGATTCCTCGAGAGATAGGTTCTACATCACACTGTCAGTATAGGCAGGGGCCGTGGAGATGAGACAGGGAGCAGGGACTGCCAAGGAACATTTTGGACAGTTTGTGTTCTTGCCTGTTGTTTCTGACACCTAGGTGTAGCCCTAGGAAGAGATGTGATGCTACAATTAGAATGAAGTCTGCAGCAAAGTCTTCAAGTACCACTGTAAATACATTCCTTCTTCATATAACACTCTTATTTCTGTGGGCCAAAGTTCGCATGTTTGAATGTATAATACCTATTGGGAAAACTCCCTATTTCATGTCTGAAGCCAATGAAGCCCACAGTGAGGGTAGGTGAAGTGAGGAGCTCCTGCTTTATCTGCAAGTGATGGCTGCATCCTCCTAAAGATTCTGACATCATTGGTCAGGGTCAGCCCGGGAATCAGCATTTTCAAAGATCCTCACATGCTTTGAATGTGAGCCAAGGCTGAGGAGTCTCACAGCACAGGCTTGAAGCAAACAAAATCAGGTCAAACCCACGTGTTGACACTGGCCGACTGGATCTCCCTGGACCACCTCTTGCTGCCTTGAGCAACAGTCTCCTCAGTGGGCCTCAAAGTGCAGCACCTGAACCAGCTGTACGGCATCAACGTGGGGAACTTGATAGAAATGTACATTCTCCTTCCATAACCTTGGTGGCTCATGACAAGAGCCTTGGGTGGTCACTGATGTCATAGATAAGAGTGTCAATTGTTATATCAGCAACAGGAGTCACTGTGCACTTGCTCCCCATGTGGGACCCCTGTCCTTAATGAGTTGTACTATGAGAATTAACGGTAAAATTGTCTTCAAACAGTACTCTATACTTTGTGTGTCTATGTGAGTGCAAACTGTTTAAATATTTACTTAGTATAGAGTTGGTCTTCTGTATATAAAGTTAATTAAAAATGAATCTTAATGAAGAAGAGGATGGGAGAGAGAGTAAGAGGTGGATCGGGAGTGAGGTTGGGAGGCACGTAATGGGGGGAAGAACTGCTATATTCTAAAAGCTGTACCTATGAAATTTATATTTATTAAATAAAAGATTTCTAAAAAAAGAGAAATGTACATTCTTGGGCTCCACGCCAGACCTGGTGAATCAGAGGCCCTGGGACTCAGAAGCGCATGTTGTAAGAGGCTCTCCAGGTGATTATGATGCTGCTAAAGTCTGAGAAAGGAGGGTCTTGGTGTTCATATCAATTGTATGGTCCTAATAGTAACTAATTGTCAAGGCACTTGAGTACAGGAGAACATTTAATCTTCCTGTCTGGAGATTGACACCTCCTTCTCTCTGTACTCTTCCCCTACCTTCTTCCATTTTCACATCTTCTTTCTCCCACCTCTTTTGCAAAGACAAGCAATAACACCAAGCCAGAGACACTTCTGCATAAATACCCCATTTTCAGCTGACTAGTATCTTTCCGTAGCCTTTCTAAGTGAAAGAGAAGACCAATGACTCTTCTGACTTGGTAATATTGCTGCTGGAGATCCGTCCCATGGATACTCTGAATAAAATGTCAGGGTACATGTATGAGGGCAGTCCGCAAAGCAGACAAAATAAGACAAAAGGAAAAACTGGAAACAATCCGATTGCATTTCAGTAGGGAGCATGTCAAATCAAGTACGGTTCATACACAAGAAGGAAGCAGATGTGTTGGTCCCACAGCCCGCCTGAACTCTGCGGGCATGGGCCACCTGCATCCTGTGTAATGGCTCCCTTGGAGCACATCACAGCCTTTCTGGTCTCCATGATGCATATTCTCTGTGGACGCTTTACTCTCCTAACCAGCCTCCTGCCTGGCGACTCTCCCTACCCAAGGTAGGACAATTGCTGTTGGTTTAGAATCTCTACTCTCACTTGAGCAGTCACCTCCACTACCATCCCCTCTTTCAAAGCTCCAGCTGCTGCCTCCTCCTAATACGGGCACCTCTCATTACCAAGGTCTTCTGAGCTCACACAGCACAGTTTTGTACTGTTTAAACACAAGTCTAAATTGTGTCTCAAGATGCATGGTATGTGGTGAGAAGGGGGACTTAACTAACTACGTATAATAAGCAGACATGCTACATACAGCTTGTTCCTTCACTGAGCAGCTGTGTCATGTTCCAAGGTAAAAATAAAACATCAGAGTGTGTGGTGGATCTCAGTTCTGCCGATGGTCTCAAAGGTATCTCCCATCACACAAGTGCTTCTTAAATGTGGCCTTGATGCCAACAGGATGGGTCTTGTTATCCCTTTCCTTGTTCAGCTGGCTTGGGATGCCTCAGCTGATAGAGACATGATCAGCACTAATCTTCCAGCCCTGGGAGAACACTGGCTTGAAAGTGAATCCTTCTGCTCCCAGACAGCAGCCCCAGCTAACACCATATGGAGCTTACTATGAGATTACCAAGTCCTGCACGAATGGCTTTTGAGCAAAACAAGTGACTTTTGCTGTTTTAGGCCACTGAGTTTGGGGATGGCTTGTACACAGCAAGAGATAACTGATTTGGAGCCCTTTACAGTTTCAGGTGGTCCACGGGCTACCAGTGACTCTTCTCAAAGTGTATATATTTCATGGCAATAAAAATGACTTGAATAAGGCAACCTTTGTGTGTGTTATGGATTTTGTATTCCTCCTGAAATTCATATGTTGAGATCCTACCCTCCAGTGTGATTGTATCAGGAGCTGGGGTTTTAGGAGCTAAGTCATGGAGATGGAGCCCTAATGAATAGGATTAGTGCCCTTATAAAAGAGGCATTCTCGCTTCCACAATGTGAGACGCAGGAAGAAGACAGCTATCTAGCAACCAGGAAGCCCTAACTAGGCTCTGAATCTACCAATTTCTGCATCTGGGACTTCCAGCCTCAGGAACCCTGAGAAATACATTTCTGTTTATTAGACCTCCAACTTGCAGTACGTTGTGTAGCGGCCTGAGTAGACTAAGACACTGACTGCAGAAGGTCGGCAGTATGAACGTGGGATGCTCACTGGTGCCCAGGTTGGGATCAGGGGACCCTGTGTCGTTTCAGATTAATTTCTGCTGAAAGCAATTACTTCCACTTCACACAGTGTCTTGTTTCTCATCTCTGAAACCTATTTGAGAAAGTCCTTTCTCTTGATACAATATCTCAGGCCAAGTCTACCCCCCAATAAACTGGCACAATGTAAAAATTCTCTGGAGATCAACAATGAAATTGATGGTTCCTAATCACATCTTTCCATTTTTAGGTCCTACGAGTTCCCTTTCCAGTCACTTGTACAGGAGAAAAATCGCTGACCCCGAGGGTGTGACTGTAGAAAATACAGTGTCAGTCACTGGATGTGTGATTCTATGGATTCTGAGCTCGAAGCCTGTTCTCAGAGATATTACATATGGTTTCCTAGTTCCTGGGGACAAAGGGCAAACTTTACTTCCTGTAAGAATGTGGCTTCATTTTCCTTTTCTGAAGATGGCAGCCATAAATGGGAGCTTTACTGGCTGTGTACCCCTTGTAGGCTCTCATTCTTGTCACGTTGCTTCCCACGTGGCCCTGTGTGATGTTTAGTTGGTGTCCATGCTGTCTGTGGAACATCTGTGGAGTTGTCTCAGTTGATGCTTACCCCACTCTCTTGCTTTCTGTTGACACTCATGTGGTCTCTTGTTCACTTATCTAGATTGTTAGCCTTGTCTTGCACCAAGCAGCTTTCCAGCTCCGTGCTGTCTCCACAGCATCCAGGCAGAGTCCTGGGGATGAACTGAGCTGTGTGTGTCAGGTGCACATAATCTGGCCACTGTGGCCACTTCACAGTGTTGTTGCAGAAGGACCAGTGGCAGCAGAAGCAGAAGTATCCTTGATTCATTGTTACTACTTTTATATTTGATAAGCATTATTGAATTGATCACTCCACTACTTTTATCACTAGGGATCACATAAAATTCCACTTAAAAACCGTAATAAAATCACTATGCCATCTATGTTAGAGAAGGAGTAGGAAGCTTTTTAAGCCAGATACTGAAATTTAGGGTTGAATGTTTTAGAAGACTAGCTGTTTTAAAAGAACAGATATTTTGAATTAGAAAAATGAATAACATTCCCATTTGGCTTCAATGGAGTTGGCAACACTTTCAACATAAGAAAACTGCCAATAAATCAAGGAGGAGGGATGTCAGAAGGATTTTCCCCAGGTGAGCCGGGGGTGGGATGGGGGGGGTGGGGGTGGGGGTGGGGAGAAACTGACTGTGAGAGTTGAGCATAGATTTCTGTCCTCAGAAGGGGAATACATACTTCACACTCTGAAGCCCAAGTTTAGAAATCAGACAAAGCCTGATTCTCTAGAGAGAAGCTATAATTTTTTACAGTTCATTTTCATGGAGAAAGTTTTAATCTGTTCATTTAAAGACACATTGTGATCAATAATCAAGCTCAGGTGATTAAAATTAGAAACCATATCTAAAGGAGCATTAGTTCCAGAAGATTTAGATTTTTATATGCTGCTCAACTTTTGATTCTTAGACACAAAAGCGAAAAGCACCCCTCTGGTTTTCCTGTGCTCTCAAGAGACTGGATTTCATCTGTTAGTGAGAACAGAGCCTGGCTTCTTGGAGCCAGAAAACAGACCATGTCTGCAAGAACGCGAGATTCGGCAACTAGGTTTCTCAACATGTGTCCCTTGTCCCATGGAGGGGCAGGGTTTTGTTGGTTGGTGTGCTACCCAGCCCTAATCTGCGTGTGTGTGTGTGTGTGTGTGTGTGTGTGTTTTAAAGATTTATTTGAAAGTCAGAGCTGGAGAGAGAGTCAGAGAGAGAGAGAGAGAGAGAGAGAGAGAGATCTCTTCCATTTGCTGGTTCATTTTCCAGAGGGTTGCAATGGCCAGGGCTGAGCCAGAAGCTTCATCTGGATCTCCTAAGTGGGTGCAGGGACCCAGACACTTTGGTCTTGTTCCATTGCTTTTCCCAGGCCATGACTGCACTTAGCGGCTCCCTTTATAGGGAAAGCACCTCCTCTTGGAATCCTGAACTTAATCCCGCTCCTGGAGGTCATATGCAGAAATTCTGGGAATGTAGGCCTGGATGTATGTTTTGGGGGCACTATTCATCTTCTGTATCTGGGGAGATTCCATCGTGTCACTTGTTTATGACAGCCTATTGTTTACTTTCTGCCATGGGCAGGCTCCACTGAAAAAATCCTAAGTATGAACTCTGAGATTTTAGAAAAAAGGCTTTTGTACAATGGTATCATTGGAAACACTGTTCATAGTAGCAATCATTTGGAAGCACCCCGGACATTTAGCAACTAGGAATTAACCAGCTGAAGTCATAACTCTCTATGTGCATGCTAAAGTGCTCATCATCAAAAAAGGGGTGCATGGGGTGAGCATTTGTCCTAGTGGTGAAGACTATCCTTGGGATGCCCATACTCCCACAGCAGAGTGCCTTGGTTTTTGTTTCATCTTAACTCTTGATTCCAGCTTCCTGCTAAGGAGTACTCTGGGAAGCAGTACATGTGTCCCTGCTACCCATGTGAGAGAGCTGGATTGAGTTCTGGGTTCCTGGCTTTAGCAAGACCCAGCCCTGGGTGTTGTGGATATTTGGGTAGTGAACTAGCAAATGTGAGACTCTTCTCTCCTCTCTTGGTCTCTTTGCCTCTCAAACAAATAAAAGAAACAAATAAAATTAAAAAACAGCAATAATAACAGTATTTAGTAACAGCTTATAAACAAACTGGCATAAGCAGTCAAATTCACACTGTAGAAATGATGTAAGTTTAGCAAAAAAGATGAGCACGAATATAGCAATAGTTGACTGCTGCTTTCTATCAGCATTGGGATATTGGCTGGCTGTTTCTTTTATGCCTTTCAACTTTATTGTGCTTTATTTTTTAATGATGGAAACCTTCAAATATATAATGGAATTCATTTTGAGCTGTTTTATCAGTAGTGATAGGTTTATTTCTTGACTCTTTCTTGGTTGATGCTTCTTCTTTTAGTAGGAGGCATTTTTTTTAACACAGCTTTGGGTGCATGTAGGATGGTTTCTGGCCATGGAGACTTAGTTTTGTTTTCTAAGCACAGTCAGTTTATTCACAAGGGGATTGAGTCCCACAGCCTGGGACATTTGAAGTAGATGTTATCTCTAAGATGATATTTAGCTTTCTTTTTTGACTGAAAAACCTACAAGTGAAGTTTTGCTTTGAAAAGACTTTTATGGCCCAAGAACTCTCCTGGTAATTTTGATGACTGTTCTAAACAAAAGGGATCTGGTTTTGTTATCTGCTATGAAGGGGTCTGGTTTTGTTATCTGCTGTGTTCAATATCGGTAGTCAATGTTTACGCTTAAAAGTAATATCAATCATGTAGGATCTCTGTCTTTAATGTACTGCACATTGTGAATTAATACTATAACTAGTACTCCAACAATAATTTCAGTTTGTGTCTCTATGTGAGGGCAAACTGTTGAAATCTTTACATAATATGTTCTAAACTGATCTTCTGTGTATAAAGAGAATTGAAAATGAATCTTGATGTGAACAGAAGGGGAGAGGGAGCGGGAGAGGAGAGGGTGGCGGGAGGGAGGGAAGTTGTGAGGGGGGAGCCATTGGAATCCATAAGCTATACTTTGGAAATTTATATTCTTTAAATAAAATAAAAAAAAAAGAAAGTTATAAAAGTAAAAAAAAAAAAAAAAGAAAAAACACACACACACACACACACACAAAAAGTAATATCAAAATTATTTTTGAAGGGAAAAGGTTAGCCAGCCTACTCACTTAAATCTTCGAGATTGCTTTTTCATCCATGGGAAAGCAAACAGCACAGGGGCTCCCTGAGTGTTCTGCCTGCGTGTGATTCATCAGCTGGGCTTTCCAGCTCTGGGTGGTAGTCGGGGAGAGTGTCGCCAACCTTCATTGCAAAATGACATCCTGGATGTTACTTCTAAAGAATGATGTGTCTAAGGCATGTGTGTGCCTTAGAAGGGACTATATTCCTTTTTTGGTGAATTTTTTTTTAATTTATCTGAAAGAGCAACAGAAAGACACACACACACACACACACACACACACACACACACACACAGCTAGGAAGATATCTTCCATCCTCTGGTTCACTCTCCAAATGCCTTCAATAGCCAAGTCTGGGGCAGGAACAGGGCCCCAGGCACTTGTATCATTTCTGCTTGTGCATCAACAGGGAGCTGAACCAGATGGAGAGCAACCTAGACTTGAATTGCTGCTCTAATATGGCATCTGGAAGTCGCAAGTGGCGGTTTAACCCACTGCACCACAATGCTGGCCCCAAGGGGGAGCCTTCAAGAAAGCAGATGCCAGGTGCGTGTTTGGTTTCACTGAGGTTTCTGTGATTGTGTCTGTGAGTGAATTTGGGGGCCCATGTGTGGAGGAGACCAGGTGCTTGAGCAAAACAAGACTTGCCTTGGTCTAAGCAGCAGCCCTGTTGCTAAGGAGTGTCGTAGACCAGAGCCAGTTGCATGTTTCCTTGACTCTCAGCTGAATAATAACGATATTACTATAGTAGCATCTGACTTACTTGCTCCATTTTGAGTAAGGGGTTCACTTGGAGAAATCTGGAGCAGCGCACAATGTTGGCATTGATGGTGTGGCCTCTTCTATCCTTTGGAAGTTCTGCGTGCAGGGGTTCTTCTTGGTCCCCATCCACAGAAAGCTCTATTCTCCAAGCTCTGTGATACCCACTGGTCTCTGAGATATTGTCACAGAACAGGGAAGCAGGTCTCCCAGTTCCTTTTCTCTGTGGCAGCTGTGATTCCAACGTGTCAGGTGCAGCAGCCTGTCCTCAACTTGGGTTCTGACCCAGTCTTTCATGTTGTCTCCTCTGTAGGGCACAGCTTCTCTTCTACCTTGATCAACCCATTCTGATCAGTATCAGGTGATCAGCAAAGATAGCATCTCCATGAGGCCTCTAAGATCTGCTGGAAAAGGAGGCAACATCCCCCCACATTTTCATGTTGGAAAACCGCCTCTGTTCTTGGGTTGCTAGTCAGAGCACACAGCTGCAATTCTGTCTGTTACTTCTAGTGACCTGACAGCCTCACTGTTTATTCAGCATGCCTTTATATCTTTTTTCTCTTGCTTCTTGTTTTTTTTGGCTAAGATCAAGCATAGTATCTGTTTTTATCAGTTTAATATATCTTTTCATTTGCGGGTTCACTCCCCAGATAGTCGCAATAACCAGGGCTACCCCAGGCTGAAGCCAGGAGCCAGGAGCTTCTTCCAGGTCTCCTACATGAATGGCAGGTGCTCAAGCACTTGAGGCTTCTTCTGCTGCTTTCCCAGGTGCATTAACAGGGAGCCGGATCAGAAGTGGAGCAGCTGGGACATGAACCAGTGCCCATTTGGGATGCTGGTGTCACAGGCAGCAGCTTAATCTGCTGAGCCACAGTGCAGGGCCCGGAATCCCTTTATATCTTAGTGTGGTTGCATAATTATCAAATTAGAGGGCATCAATAAACCTCTAATTGATGCAGACACTGTTCCAAGAGCTATGGAGTGGGAGGTAGAGGGGGGAATGGTTCTTATTCTCTAGGAGCACATGACCTGTTGGAGCGACACAACATAAGAGCCAGCACCTAGTGGAGAGAAGATTCTTTTTAGGTGAACATGGCCCTTGTGCTTCTCTTGCAGGGGCTGTTCAGTGCCTGGTGAGCAATCAGAGCTGACATCATGGCTCAGGGGCAGGGTGAGTGGGGATTTTGCCCCTGTGAATAGCTGAGGGTGTCCCTGTGGACTGTGGGTCCCTCAAAGGCTGGATGGAGCAGGGGGAACATAGCTTGTTGATAGCTCCAGGACTTTTCTGAACGGTGAGGAAAGCCTACACCTGGATGGAGGGAGGAAAGCAAGAATCTCCTTTGCCTGGCATGTGGGCTGACTCTGTGACGTATGTTGGAGAGCAATGGATTTGTTAAATGATTACTGGAGAAATGCTAAGGTCAGCTGGCGCCGCAGCTCACTAGGCTAATCCTCCGCCTTGCGGCACCGACACACTGGGTTCTAGTCCCGGTCTGGGCACCGGATTCTGTCCCAGTTGCCCCTCTTCCAGGCCAGCCCTCTGCTGTGGCCCAGGGAGTGCAGTGGAGGATGGCCCAAGTGCTTGGGCCCTGCACCCCATGGGAGACCAGGAGAAGCACCTGGCTCCTGCCATCGGATCAGCGCGGTTTGCCGGCCGCAGTGCACTGGCCTCAGTGGCCATTGGAGGGTGAGCCAACGGCAAAGGAAGACCTTTCTCTGTCTCTCTCTCACTGTCCACTCTGTCTGTCAAAAAAAAAAAAAAAAAAGAAATGCTAAGGTCATGCAAAAAAAGAAATGTGACCTTGTTCATCAAGGGGGTTTATTTGCTTTCCCCTCTCCCTTGATAGAGAATTGGGAATGTCACAGGTGCCTGCGATGTCCATTGCATTCCCTCCTCACATTCGCTGTCTTTACACTGTTCTCTTTGCAGAATAAATGATGGTTACTGTAGGAGTACTAGAAAATGTCTAAAATCCATGCACATAGGATAGGGGAACAACAGATGATATGTAAAGAAATGTGAGAAAAGTTTTTTTTTTTAAACAATGTTTTATGGCTCATTTTAAACCACTGTAAAAATTTCAAGCTTTCTGTAACACGCTTTCATATCTGCTATAAAGCAATCTTGCCACTGACACTGTAAAATGGAATCAATTTTTATTCATGGAATTCTGTTCTCAGAAGAATGCCTGTTGTTACCTAAGAATATTATTACTTGGATATTATTGATCCAAAAAGGTGATACCCATGCATTACTTTTGATCTGGGGGTGGGAAATGTAGCTGGTTGTTTAGATCTTTTGATACAATGGGCTCCAGTTCCTTTTTCTTTGATATCAATAGGGATTTGCAAAGAAAATTACAGATGTGTCCAATAGATGCACTTTTCCTACCTTAAAGATGTGATTTTATTAATCTGTTTTCATTTTAATACATGAAAGTCATATGAAGCAGATGATGAAAAAGATCAGTTGAACATTTCTTTCCTTGTTTCTCAAAAAAGCTTGCATCTGTTAATAGATAATTTTCTTTCTTTCTTTCTTTTTTTTTTTTTGACAGGCAGAGTTAGTGAGAGAGAGAGAGAGAGAGAGAGAGAGAGAGAGAGAGAGAGAGAGAAAGAGAGAGAAAGGTCTTCCTTCCGTTGGTTCACCTCCCCCCCAAATGGCTGCTATGGCCGGTGCACTGCGCTGATGCGAAGCCAGGAGCCAGATGCTTCCTCCTGGTCTCCCATACTGGTACAGGGCCCAGGCCCTTGGGCCATCCTCCACTGCACTCCCGGGCCACAGCAGAGAGCTGGACTGGAAGAGGGGCAACCAGGACAGAATCCGGCGCCCCGACTGGGACTAGAACCTGGGGTGCCGGTGCTGCAGGCGGAGGATCAGCCAAGTGAGCCATGGCGCTGTCCTAGATAATTTTCTAAATTACTAAATATATTTGACTATAGGTAATAAGTATGATGTGGAATAGGACTTTTACTCTCTAGGAAAGAACATCAGTAGGTTCTGTTGATTATAAACACATCCCTAAGAAATGACTTCTTAGCTCTGGTAACTGAGAAGGGCAAAAACTGTGGAGTTCACACAGCAGTCAGCAGCAAGGACAAATTGGTATTAGTACTCACTGTACTGTGCTCATGTTTCTCCCACATTCTAACCCCTTTCAGCTTCACAAAGTATTCACACACAGGCTGTCAGGGGATTTCAAAGCCACGGTCATCTCATGTTATCACTCAGGATCTCATGGATTTTTCCCCCATCCTGCTTCCCATGTATCCACCCCTTTACCCCACCAACACTCATTGTGCTTGTTATATATATGTAGGTGCTGCGTGCACCTGGCACTGAACATCTTGCACAGAATAAGACACGGTTCCCCAACTGCAAGGAACTTACAGTTTAGTGGGAGGGATTAATTGTAGGGAGGAATGATGACCTCATGGGTACAAGCATAAGACGGCATAGTCAACCTCAAGCATGCTGTTTCTAGACTATAAGCATACTTGCTTAGGTTGTTCATGATGCTTAGATGGAACTGTATGCCAGGAACAGTCAGCTCTCAAAAAAAAAGTGTGCATTTGAATTTCCATGGTGTAACTACCACCACTGCAGCCAATTTCCTTCTACCAGCATGAGGTCACTGAGCACAGACTAGGGAGGAGATTAAAAAAAAAAACTGGGAAAGTGTCACACCATTTTGGAATGTTTTCACTAGGGTCCAATGGGTATAAATAATTTCGAGAGCATACATGACAGTAAGATAAGTTGAAAGTGGTAATATTTGAGTGTTTATAACCTTTGCTTAACATTATTTATTTATTTAGGCTCATGCAGTTTAGTTTTTAGTTATGACCTTGTTTAACAATTGACTTTCAAAATTACCTGCAGACTACCAAGCACCTCTTGAGGACCAAGTTAGTTTCAGTATGACACTGTGCTAGCTACAGTGTATTAGATGTTATAGTTTTTATTAAAATATATTTATTTATACAGTTTTATTAAAATGTATTTATTTGTTTATGATGCAGACACATGCACACAGAGAGAGTGAGGAGAGAGAGACAGAGAGAGTGAGAGAGAGATAGATAGATAGATCTCATCCTCCCATCCATTAGTTCACTCTTTAAATGTCTTCAACAGCTGGGACTGAGCCAGGCCAAAGCCAGGAACCTGGCACTCATTCCAAAACGCCCATGTAGGTGCCAGTGAGCCAAATACTTAAGCGATCACCTGCTTCTCCACAGGTGCATACACACTGGCAGGAAGCTCGAATTGAGAGCAGAACTGGGTAACTAGAACCTAAGCACTCTGATATGGGATGCAGGCATAGCAAGCAGTGTCTCAACTGCTAGTCCACACACCTGCCCCTGTTACAGTTTTCATAGCTGAGTGTGTCCTCTCATCTTTTTATAGACTGTGACTTGTATATCTGTGTGTCCTCAGACCCCTGCCCTCTACAGAGCCTTGAGTGTCATGATTCATTGAATTACAATGTTTCATTCATCTCAATGTTTCACTCAACTCTGTGTGCAAAGGGTCCTTTATTTTGAATATTATTTAAGCCCTAGGTCTGATTTTTTGTTTTTGTACAGAATGGAAAACAGAAGAGCACATGCATTATCGGAAGGTTTCTTTGTGAAGCCTTTGTGCAAATAACACACGTTACAGATGCTTATGGTTTTGAATCATTAGCATAACATATGCTCCTGTTCAAAAATGGCAAGAGTGGCTCCATTCTGAAACAGCTCATGTCTTAGCAATAACACCATTATCTTAGGCTCAGAGTCCGATTATAGTGTATGCACAAGGACTTCCATGGCAAAGGATGTGTTTTGAAAGCCATTGCTTTTGCTCGACCCAGACAGGACTGCTCAGAGCTGGTGGCATTACTGCTGTCATCGCCATAGTCACCATTGCCCTGTCCTCATCATCATTACCAACAAGCGCTGTTTATCAAGGGCTATCATGTGCATCTCACTGTGACAGATACCATGCAAATCAAGTGGCACCAATGAGCCCTTGAAGGTCAGAGCTCAGATACAGAAGCAAGCAGTACTGTGGAAACAAAACCCTGCAATTTAAGTGCAGGAGATGGGATGAGGAGGGTGGGGATGGGGATTAGGGTTAGATTAGGGAAAGAGAGCGATGAGAGAGAAGAGGCAAAAGAGCTGTTTAGTGGTGAGCTTCAGGAAACCCAATGAGTGAGGGAGTATGAGCGGAGCCCAGAGAGATCGTCACAGCCAAGGAGGAAGATGAAGGTGGGGGGAGGGAAGTACAGGGGAGAGACAGGAGGAAGAGGACAGAGAGAGATGGATGGTGAGAGACAGAGACAGAGAAGGGAGTGAGGGACAGGAATGACAGAGAATAAGAAATAACACAGCAAGGCAGAGGAGAAAGAGTGAGGTGGGCTTTGAGGTATTCGGCCAGGGGTACGGGGGGCATCTTTAAGCCTCTCAGTCACCTCCTCTCTGCTTCATTATGCCCCTCTGTTCTTCACCACCCCCTGGCCTATAGATTTGGGGCTCAGGAACTAAGTGAATGAGAAATAGACCTAACTCTGAAGCCCCAAATCCTCTGGCACTTAACTGCAGCATGGACTCAGGCAGAGTTTTCACTCCAGCCACCTAGAGTCACTGTCGTTATGATGTTTCCCAACTTTTGCCTTTTTATTTTTATTTTTTCCAAAAGCAGTTTAGCACCAGTCCTAATCAAGGACACTGCCTGAAAACACCCTCCCCCTCCCCACCCCGGGGAGGGGGTGCAAGGTGGACCTTTGGTTCTCAAGGATGTTTTATCAGAGAGGAAAACCTGGGATTTGAGCTGCTCTATTATCATCGATAGAACTGCCAACCACAAATACGATGCGCATTCTGTTGCCCGAGTTTAATTTACTATCTATTGATGTCTTAGATCCCAGAGATAACAACATTTCAATTCTGTAGCATTAATTTACTTCATTTTTCGGGGGAGTCAGAGAGTTAATTTAGAAGCCCAGTGCTATCTTCAGGCACCAAGAGAATTTCTGTTAAAGCGAACATTGACACTTAAAAAAAAAAAACCTTCATGAATAGATGAACACATTACAAAGGAGGAATACATTCTCTTCTGAAAGATGAGCTCTTTGAGGACTAGAGGCTGTTCCCTTTGATACAGAAATCAGTGCTTTGATTTACCGTCATTAGGCTGTCTGGTGGCTCTGTGGAGCCAGGAGCAATCGAAACCAGGGAAGTAAATGACACTGTTTTTCCTCTAGCCACTTGGTAATTTCCCACAAGAATTCAGAATCCCTGTTCTCAGGGGCTGAGGCTTTATGTGCCTTGTAGCCCTGGAGTTCTCACAGAGGCCACCAAGCGGCCCCAGGACACAGAAAGCAAAGGCAGGGAGGCCTGGAGTGAGGCTAGGGAGTGCAGTGGGCCAGGGCCCAGGTGTGGGCGGCTGTCTTTTCCCTCCCAGGACCAGTGGTGCGGCTCCTCTCCTGGGCTCAGGGCTCGTCAGCACTGTCTGAGGTCAATGCCTCTGACCTCACACAGGACTTCCTCAGCTTTGGGTGGCTGCACTCCACCGTGGAGGGCGGCCGCCCCGCAGCGAGTGAAAGCCCAGGTCTTTGCTCACAAGCATGGGGGAGAGTGGGTCCCAGGGCCAGGGAGTGTGCTGAGTGCAGAAGAATGCCCTGGGACATCCTGACAGTGATCACCCCGTTCAGGGGAGATGAACGTGGTGGCGGGTCGCAGCAGCAACCTGCACTTGCTCTCTCGAGCATGTGGCACTCAATACTTGCCCAAGGCTGTTGAAGGGAGGGGCTGTGCCTTAGAACCCCGACCTTACCCAGGGTTAGGATGTGGGGCAGAGCCTGTGGCTTTGGCCATCTCCACTGCGGGTTGCCACTGACATTTGGAAGGGTTCAGCATACGGGGCTGTTACCTGGCGATCTTGTCTGTGCAGGACATGGTGACAAGCTGCTCTCCCAGCAAGACGCCGTCCCAGGTCTGGACTGCACTGGGGCTCCGGACGGGGACCGTCCCTTCCCCGGACTCAATCTTGGTGCGCAGGTGCCCGCGGAACTTCCTGACGATGTGTTTGCTGCTGTTCACTAGGAAAGAAGAGGCGGTGAGAGGAGGTGAGGACACTTGTCCGGGGCAGGAAGTGCGACAGGACACTGGACATGAGAAGACAGGATTTGGCAGTGCATGCCCAGGTGTGTGTGTGGGGGGGTAATTCCCTCACTTCAACAGGAGCACTGTTAAGAGCTGGACTCTAGAGCAACACAAGAAGCCGGAGGCTGGCCAACATTCCTGCTGAAGACAGGACTTTGTGGGCCATGTTGCTTCTGTCAGCACCACCCAGCTCTGCTGAGGAAGCACAACAGCAGCTTGGGAGATTCATGAATGAAGGAGCATGGACGGCGCTCAGGACTTGATTTATGGACCCTGAGCTTCAAATATGTAATTGATATGTAATTTTTGCATGCCCTGAAACACAGTCAGCTCTTCATACCCAAGGGTTCCACATCCATGGATTTAACCAACTATGGATTGAAAATATTCACGGGTCTGGCATTGTGGCGCAGTGGGTTAATCTGCCACCTGCAATGCCAGCATCCTGTATCTGAGCGCTGATTCACGTTCCAGCTGCTCCACACCAGATCCAGCTTCCTGCTAATGAGTTGGGGAAGCAGTGGAAGGTGGCCCAGGTATTTGGGCCCCTGCATCCGTGCAGGAGATCTTAATGAAGTTCCAGCCTTCTGGCTTTAACCTGACCCAGGCTTAGCTAGTGCAGTCATTTGGAGAGTGAACCAGAGGGTGGAAGATCCATCTCTCTCTGTCTCTATCTCTCTCTCTGTCTCTGACTCTCTTCCTCTTCCCCCATCGTGTTTCCCTAAATAACACAGCTCTCTACACAGCATTCATATTTTATTAAATATTATAAGTAATTTAGAGATGATTTAAATTATATGGGAGGGATGCTATTTATAGGTTGTGCAGAGGATATTTCAAAATGTTAATGCAAAAATAAAATTAAAAGACACATTTATTTTGGTGCTAAAATTTGAAGGCTAGGCACAGTTTTTCATCATATGATTTCCATGAATTTTATGAAGAGCCCCTGGTATGTAAATACTATGTCAGTTTATGTAAGAGACTTGAGCAAAACCTGCTGATTTTGGTTCCATGGGCTTATGAATCAGTTCCTCATGGATACTAAGGGATAGCTGCATATTATTTTTACATTTCCAGTCATTGAAAAATTTAAAAACCGTGCTAAACATTTGGGCCATACAGAAATAGGTGGTGGGTGGGATTTGGTCCTTATTGTGGTGTGGATTTTGATCCTGGCTCTATCACTTACTGTGTAATCTTGGGAAAGTAACTTAAAACAGTCATTTCCTCTCAAAAATAGGGATAACAATAGTGCCTTGCTGCTAGGCTATGAGGAGTACATGCATGCATGGAAGCACTAGCACAGACTGGAGCACCTCAGCTCTTCTTGTGCTCCACTTATTACCAAGGCTCTAGCTGGGGCAGCCACTCTGCTGGGTCTGGAAGTGATGTGGCCCCAGGAGGTCTTCATGCATCCATTATGCGTCCTGTATCCTCCTCCCTTCCCTTCTGAAGCTTCTTGATACACACGCACCCCCACACACCATACCTCATACCCCAGCAATTTTGGAGAACTAGTATGAACAGGAAGAAACTTACATTTATTTTTTCTTTCTTTAAAAATTCTGTATATTAAGTGTGGGTTATATTTTACTATGGGGATGGTTAGCTCCTTTGCATACAAACTATATATGATAGCATAGTGATTCCAACATTGAGATGTATGGTTTACATCAATGAATACTTCCTTTAAAATACTTCTGCTTACTAGGCTAATCCTCCGCTTTGCGGCGCCAGCACACTGGGTTCTAGTCCCGGTCAGGGCGCCGGATTCTGTCCCGGTTGCCCCTCTTCCAGGCCAGCTCTCCACTGTGGCCAGGGAGTGCAGTGGAGGATGGCCCAAGTGCTTGGGCCCTGCACCCCATGGGAGACCAGGAGAAGCACCTGGCTCCTGCCTTCAGATCAGCGCGGAGTGCCGGCCACGGTGGCCATTGGAGGGTGAACCAATGGCAGAGGGAGACCTTTCTCTCTGTCTCTCTCTCTCACTGTCCACTCTGCCTGTCAAAAAAAAAAAAAAGCTTCTGTTTAAATTTTAGAAGTTGTGGAAATGGAATTTCTCCCTTATTTCCCCTCACCGGAAGTGTTGAGTAATAAATACCACCTGAGTTTATATGGGAGCTTTCTCCTATAGGCCTCAAGGTAATTTCTAGTGTACTTTCTTGTTATTTCTGAGCACAGAGGTTCATTTACTACACATTTGTGGTAGCAAAGGCTATCTCTTAGGAAGAAAGATGGCTACAATCCTTGGAGAAAGTAGACCCTGAGAGGTTTCAGATGGCTTTCTTGTCCTGTAACCTATCAGATGCTCAGTGAAACCCAACTTGGACTGGCTTATGAGTCATCCATAGAAGAAAGAACCAAGGGGAGTGACTGATCCTGTCCGGCATGATGAACAAATGCCTATGCTCCCCTAGGTAGAGTGTGTCTCTTCTTTACAACTCTAAATGGTGCTGGAATCAGATGACATTGGTGATGGTGTTGTTGATGATGGTGATGGTGGAACTGGGGTGGTGATGACTGATGATGGTGGTGATGATTACATTGATGATGATGAGAAAGGTAGTAGGAGTGACAATAAGGAAGATTATGCTAATATGATGACAATGATGGAGATCTGTTGATGATGATAATCACGATGATGATAATGTTGACAGTGACGGTGATGATTGTAGATTGAACATAAAAAAGTTCATATGACTCAGAAACACTTGGGAAAATCTTTAGACATGAATTTTTATACTGTTTGGGTGAGGGAAGGATGGGTCCCTTTATCACTATCAATGTTCTGCAATTAGTAGCATTGGAAGAGGGGAGGAGCCAGCACATATAACAGTTTCTATGATGTTGGGGATTTTCATTTGGGAGAATTTTCTCAGGGAGCATGGTACTTGTGGTCCCTTTAATTTCTGTCAGTTATAATGTCCTTATTTTTTCCCATCACTTCGACTACTGTGTCATTTCTGGACCTCAGAAGTTGTGCATGTTATTACCAAACCTTTCCCGATTCTTACTCATGTCTCCTGCACAGCTGCTTCCAGGAAGTAGACTTGTATGTTAATGCCCTGACAACAGAGAGAGGTGACTGGAGTTAACAAGAGCTTTCCAGGAGTTACCCCGCAGTTTTCAGTTTGGATGGGTTTTGCCTGAAGAGCCAGGTGTATGAGATACTTCCGAGAGTATTTTTGAAAGTGCTGTGTCTCAGGCTGCCTTCTCTAGTGCACATCCTGATGAGTGTGATCACCCCCAGGGCGAGTCTGAGTGTGGGTGATCTTTCAGAGCTCATTTCCTTTGGTTCTTTCCTGGCTAATTGCGAGAGGCAGGAGGATGTTGAAGATGCCACTTCAAGTAGAATGAGATGTCAATCCAGCTAGTGATTGCAGAGAACTGAACTTAAACATCTGACAGTGTGCCTGAGACGGTGGAAGTGTGAAATGTTAACATCCCACCTGCTGTGCATACATAAATACTCCAAAATCCATCAGAACTTTCTAGTCCAACTTTGACAGTGCAAAGCATCAGATCCTTGTTACTCTGTTTGCTAATAGAAAAGCTTTACCTTTTGAGACTGATGTCAATGTGCGGTGTAGATGTTTTATAAAATTGTTCAGCTGGAGATTTTTAGGGGACCATGCAAAGAAGATGGTGATAAATGACAGGATATACACTCCCTCGGGATCTAAGATTTATTTAAAAAATGATGCATGGGTGCTACCATGGTATAGTGAGAGAAAGAGTCAAAGATGGAAGTAAAAACCTATCTATAAGATAAAGGAATGGGAGAAAATATATGTAAACACCAAAAGAACTTTTAAAAACTGTACTCATAAGGTGTATCTAAGAATGTATATCTGTGAAGCAATCCACTATTTATAGTAATAATAAATCTGTAACATTTCCCATGTAGTCATGCTGATGACCTTTGCCTTATTTGATGATGATGATGATGATAATTAGGATGTTGAATTATGAAGCCATTAAAATTCATTATCCTACAGTGCATGGATATTACTGTATACTGTATGTTTCTATAGTACAGTAGGAAATCTGAACACAGGAGTTTAAGGAAGTGTACCTTATGTTACCTGACTTTCTGTTGGATTTTGGTACAATCTCTTAGACTGCATTTCTTTATAAATAAATGAATATAAATATAAATATATAAATATAAATAAATGAGTTGGCTTTGAACAAATGTATAGGAACTTAGCATAAAATTGTAGATAAAGATATGAGATATCCCTGCTGTTCTTCATGGCATCTTGTGGGAGATACACTGGGGAATTTAGTTAATCTGTTAAATTCTTGGAAAAATGGTATTAAGAAAGCAATTCTACCAATTATTTTAAAAAATCATTTAGGAAAAGAAATTTGCAGTAAGATTGTTGGTGGTTTGGAAAGAGGACAAAAGATGTTGAAACACAGTGAAAGGCTCTAGATTCTTATATATATATTTTTGCTTGTATCTAGGCTTCTGTCAGAATATTCTTGGTTCTAGTCTAGACCTCTCAGAGCCACAAAGGGAGTGGAGTTATCCTCCCGGAGTCTGGAGGGAGCCTCATCCTTCTATGGAGAAGGGTTGTATAAACTCAGAGTCCTGTGTGTGCAGAGACCATCTCTGAATCAACTTTTCATTTGTGGTGCACACAGCATGCCAGTCAATGCATTTCCTGCCTGCCCACCACGGAGAGTTCTGCCACAGAGCTTTGTCTGACCATTGCAGGTCTTCTACCAGACCTTCTCCTTGAATATCTTTCCACTAAGCCAGCAAGGAAATAAATGCCTAATATGGACAGAATATGCAGAAACTACAGATCCTTGGACCCCCCTCCCCCCGCTTCCTCGGCTAATGCATCAGAATCTTGGCCAAGGAGCATGTGGTGGGAATTTGGATTTGAACAAACTTCTCAGGGGACCCTGACAGACAAACCAAGCATGGAGACAATGGAATCTAATATAATCCTAAACCTGCAGGCAACGTATCTCCCCGAATATCTTAGGTCAGTTTGCATTGATATAAGAATTGAAGACTCCAGGGATGGATAATTTATGCTCTATCCAGATAAATGTTTATTTTTTGGGGGCGGAATGAAAATGTGGAATATGAAATTTCTGAAGTCACAGGCATCCCAGGGAAGTGGGGCTCTATGGCAAACCAGGGCTCTGGTGCTGTCTCTTAGATGTCTGCCCTCAGGGGGTTCAGATGGATCAGCAGACTTTGACCTAGGAGGCTCAGGGGGCTCACGAAACCTTTAGAGTTATCAGGATAGCTGTGTCTCCAGAAAGGTCCCCAGTCAAAGGAGTCACTCTAAGGCTGCTTGGAAGTCAAAAATTTACTCCTAAAAATTCCAGATCAGACTCAGATCTCTCATGGGCCTTCTAGTGATATGATGTTTGCTTTAATGATCGTTTAACACTATCTAGTGAATTTTCCTATTGTGCTCTGCTTCCTTCATTCTTAAAGGAAGGGGCACAATCTAAGCCACCTGTTTAAGCTTCCCTATGTATAGTTGTTTTTATAGTATTCATTTTCCATGAACTTCTTGAAGATCTCTACTGTGTGTGTATGTGTGTGTGTATATGTGTTTGTGTGAGAATGAGAGCGAGAGAGAGAAAGAGTCAGAGAGAGAGAAAGAGAGAGAGCAAGAGCAACAGCAGGAGAGAGAGAGAGAGAGAGAGAGAGAGAGAGAGAGAGAGAGAGAGAGAGAGAGAAACTCTGACACAGCTACAGAGGTTAGCCTGATGAAGGTCCTGTGTGGGGATGTACAACAGCTCTAAGCAGACCAAATGAAGGAAAGAGAGAAAAATGAGCTAATGTTACCAGGACCAACCAGGACAATACCCTGGAGAAAAGGCAGGGAGGTGGAGAGAAACTCTGAAAGACTGAGAATTCCAATTCTGAGTTTTGTTTGATTTTGGAAGACCTCCCTGAAGCCCTGATGCAGACCTCAGGGGAATGGACTGCACATGTCTGTGTTTTGCAGTCTCAGTGTTTGTGAGCGTAATGACATAGCTGTGAGATTGGGGGATAGTAGATCCATAGAACACAGACCCTGGGCTTCATTTGGGAACATGGGCACCTGAGCTGGAGCTGCAGAGAGGCTGGGTTTCTATGGGTTTAACCCATAGGAGGTAAATGGTGCTGGCTGCTGACTTCTGAGAATAGTCATAACTGATGTTTTCTCAGCTCCCTGCAGCAAACCTTTCCTGCCATTCATACAGATGCCCTGCCACTTGCATCCCTGTCTACAGCATTCCAGCCCTCCTCGAAGGGTAGCAATGAGAAACACTGCGTGGATTAGCACCATGGAGAGCTCCCACCCCTCTTCCTTTCAGGGGAGCCTGGTGCTCTCTCTAAGTGGAAACTGCAGAAGATATTCCTGGGAATCTCTCTGAAGGTCCCGTTCAGGCAGAGGACAGCTGGCATTTGGGTTTTCTTGCCCCTTATGGAGTGAATAAGAGAAAAGTGATGCATGACTTTTGGCCATCCAGTCAACTTTACAAATTTGCCAAGTGCCTATTTTCTCTGCTTTCTCAGATAGGAGGAGTTGGGAAGAGATGCCAGCCTAACTCTGAACCACAAGGCAGGCGATAGCATCTCATTTGTGCCTGGCATAAAGGCAGAACAAGTGGGAGAAAAATACTTTATTTTTTTTTCTCCTACAAGCACCTGCCACTTCTCAAAAGCACCATGAAATAAAAGACATCTGTGTCTGGAAGTGAACCCCAGGGTGCCTCCGAGGATGTATTTGTTTGTTTTTCTAAACTACTGACATTGCAAGTTGGAATTAAGGGCTGGAGAAGCCCCAGTTGTGCTTGATGTACAGAGACAGGGGAAGCCCAATGAGCTAGAACTGTCTCTTTGGAGAACAGCGGGTGTCAGGCATGGCTGGGGCTCCTGCTGGCCTCACTCGGCCCTCTCCTGATTCTTGCAGGGACACAGGGACCACATAGGAGCTGGAAAAGCTAAGCCTAACTTCAAATGCTTTGCAGAACTTCCTCCCAGCACTTGAGAGCTCCTGGATTCAGTCTTCCTGATGCCAAGCCTTTCCAGAGAAAAATGGAGAGCGATATCAAATGGACAAAATTTAATGATTTTATAGGGTCAATTTGTATCATGTAGGTCTAGCTTGATGAGCATTTATAAGGAAAACATTTCAGTTCCATGATGTTTTCCTGTCTTTCTCTTTCTGAGAGCTGCACAGTTGTGCAGGAATGCCCTACACGATCCCACTGGAGACCTACATGCTTCCTCTTCCCACTGAGGAAAAGCTGTGGTCACTTCTCACATTGTCCAGGCAGGCCACTCCAGCCCTGTCTCCCTTCTGTGAGCAGTTCCTTTAATGCTCCTGGCATGTGTTGGGCTCTTTTCTGGATTTTCCATTTAACTTGATTGTTCCATTTACTTTGCAATGGATGTGAAGATGTCCTTTAAAATTCTGACATGGGAATCCCATCCAATCACTCTCCCAACGGGAGCACGAGAGGTTGGAGAAAAGCCAAAAATCATAAAGGAGAATGAATTTCTCTGGTCTTACATCCATTCTGAGGACTTGAGAAATAGGATGAATACAAATAGCATTAAAAAACCCCACTATCCATCCCCCCCCCTTCTTTATCTTTGGTGGAGGAACTTGTTACAAGCCTGGGATTGCAGCTCAATTCACAATAGCTAGGACCTGGAACCAACCCAAATGCCCATCAACAGTAGACTGGATAAAGAAATTATGGGACATGTACTCTATAGAATACTATACAGCAGTCAAAAACAATGAAATCTGGTCATTTGCAACAAGATGGAGAAACCTGGAAAACATCATGCTGAGTGAATTAAGCCAGTCCCAAAGGGACAAATATCATATGTTCTCCCTGATTAGCAACAACTAATTGAGCACCAAAGGGGAAACCTGTTGAAGTGAAATGGACACTACGAGAAACAGTGATTTGATCAGCTCTTGTGCTGACTGTTGTTGCACAATGTAATACGTTATCCATTTTAGTATTTTTTTTCTAGTACTAGTGTACTAGTGGTTAAACTCTGTAATTAACACACAATTATTCTTAGGTGTTTAAATTTTAACTGAAAAGTGATCCCTGTGAAATATAAGAGTGGGAATAAGAGAGGGAGGAGATGTACAATTTGAGACATGCTCAATTGGACTTGCCCCAAATGATGGAGTTAGAAACGTGCCAGGGGATCCCAATACAATCCCATCAAGGTGGCATGTATCAATGCCATCTCACTAGTCCAAGTGATCAATTTCAGCTCACAATTGATCACACTGATAGGTCTAAGAGTCAGAGGGATGACACAAACAAGACTAGTGTCTGCTAATACTAACTGATAGAATCAAAAAGGGAGAGAATGATCCAACATGGGAAGCGAGATACACAGCAGACTCATAGAATGGCAGATGTCCTAAATAGCACTCTGGCCTCAGAATCAGCCCTTAAGGCATTCGGATCTGGCTCAAGAGCACATGAGAATATTTTAGGCATGGAAAGCCAAGACACTCTGGCAAAAAACAAACAAACAAACAAACAAACACAAACCTAAATGAAAGATCTCTGCAAATGAGATCCCAGTGGAAAGAACAGGGCCATCAAAGAAGGAGGTACCTTTCTTTGAAGGGAGGAGAGAACTTCCACTTTGACTATGACCCTGTCGGAATAAGATCGAAGGCGGCGAACCCTAAAGGCTTCCATAGCCTCGGCAACTCATGACTAGAGCCTAGGGAGATTACTGACGCCATAAATAAGAGTGTCAAATTGTTAAATCAACATCAGGAGTCACTGTGTACTTACGTCTCGTGAGGAATCTGTCCTTAATGTGTTGTCCAATGTGAAGTAATGCTGTAACTAGTACTGAAACAGTATTTTTACACTTTGTGTTTTTGTGTGGATGCAAACTGATGAAATCTTTACTTAGTATATACTGAATCAATCTTCTGTATATAAAGATAATTGAAAACGAAAAAAAAAACCTTGGTGTTAAGTTGGAAATTGCATAGAAAATTAATCAATTGTTTAAAAAAATATCATGTAGGATCTCTGTCCTTAATGTGCTGTACATTGTGAATTAATACTATAACTAGTACTCCAACAGTATTTTTTACTTTGTATTGCTATGTGGGGGCAAACTGTTGACATATTTACATAATATATACTAAACTGATCTTCTGTATATAAAGAGAACTGAAAATGAATCTTGATGTGAATGGAAGGGGAGAGGGAGCGAGAAAGGGGAGGGTTGTGGGTGGGAGGGAAGTTATGGGGGGGGAAGCCATTGTAATCCATAAACTGTACTTTGGAAATTTATATTCTTTAAATAAAAGCTTAAAAAAAAAACAAGCCTGGGAAACAACAAGGCACTCAGCAAATGTTTATTTTTCCTTTAGAACTTAGAACACAAATGTAGCCTTCCGTAGGAAGAAAACCAGAAGGCCCATAGCAAGCCTTTATAACTGCACTGTCCGTGGTATTTCTACTGAAGTTTCAACACTGGACCAGATCTTTCACTAAAGGCACATATTTATTTATGTTTTGATATAAAATATTTTTATATTTTACTTAGCTGGAATGAAAAACCCAAAATGTTCTGCCTGTGATCATGTCCGAGTGGTAGAAATACATATACAGCTATTTAACTTCACTGCTAATGTTGGAAGCTATTCCTAGGACTGCTGCTGGAAAGGCCTTAGAGTGTGAGTGTGCGGGTATCTAACTACACATGCACATATGTACGTGCAACATACAGACATACAGCACCAATAATAGAGTTTCATCTTGTGCTTAAAGAAAGGTGGAGACATCTCTGGACATATTTTCTTCTACGTGGAGATGCCGAGACCATCAGTGTGACACCAAAAGCAGAGACCTAATCTTGTTTCCACTCCCCCCACCCCACCCCGAGTATTCAATGTCACCAGTTCTTGCTGATGGAGATGACCATCAGGCTCAAGGGCACATGGTGCCTTCTTTCCCTCTCCACTGATGAATGCTGACGGGGGGGTTCAGCTGGGCTTGGGGGTTCAACAATGGCACTTGGTGTTAGCTGGGGGAGCATCTTTGCTAGGAGTCATTCCCCCATGGCTTACTGATCAAAGCTGAGCTTTATTTCCTCCAAAATTACAAACAAAGGCAAACAGAGCCAGTTTGAATTTGCCCCAACCCCATATCATGCTCATTTCCCTTCTCCTTCATTCTGTTCTCCTGCCTGGGATACAGGAATTGTTTGATCTAGTAAAATGAAAGAGAATTGTGGCAATTAAATAACTAATTTCAGACCTCAAACTACTCTTCTGCCAGTGCTCTGGGCATGGCAGACTAAGACTTGGAGGTAGGATTATCCAGCTAGTTGCAGATGCAATCCACTTTTAGCATCTTAGGGCCCTGGCCATTCTGAACACAGGGTGCTTTGGTTCTGATAGGCTCAACCAGGGAAAGGAGAGCTTGGGAGCTGTTTGTTTACAAAAGGTAAGAATGCTGTCTCTTACGGTCTGTGGTGATTTCGTAGGGAGAGTTGAGTCTTGCGTCTCCGCAGGGGGAAGTGCTCACGTACAGGTGGAAGAGAATGTTGTCGCGCAGCCGATAGCCTCCCTCCTTTAACCGCACAAATATCGATTTCTCGGAGTCCTCTCGCCGCTTGCTAGGGTCACAAAGAGGTTCCGGGTCATTTGTTAGAAACCAAACCAGGAATGTTCCCAACAGGTAAATGCTTTTGTCCTGTGTTGCAGAGTGGTGCCCCATTGATTTCCTCCTTTATACTCCGTACTGTGGTTTCTCCTTGCACCAATGCTTCTAGAATGAGTAACAATGAAACCACGTGAGAGGAAACACAGTCAGCAGAGACCTGCCATCCTCACCCACCCTTAACATTTATATTTCAGGTTTACCTTTTATAAAGCCAGCATCCATATGTTTATAAAATGTGTTAATCCTACAGATTCACAAATGCTCCAAAAGGCAACATCTCACAGTGGATTGGTGACTTGACAAAGCTTCCAGGTGCAACACATGTGTGTATTACAGGGAAAAGAGATTTTTAAAGGAGGGTGAGCTTGGCAGCCAGAATGACCAGGTCGTGACAATAAGGAGTGAGGAACCCACTTTTCCTCTGCAGCCAACCAGGGTAGATCTGAAAAAAATCCTGGGTCTCCTAACCTTGGAGGGACACAGGCTGTATGCCCTTGGGAAACCTCCCCACTCACCCCTGAAACTAGTGGAGTGGCCCCACCTTAGTCTTGCCAGAGCCTGCAGCGAGCCTTGCACAAGTGGCTGCGTTCCTGTTTCCCCTCCTGGATTTTATTCTGCCTGCTTCCCAGCCGTCTACATTCTGCCAGTCTTGCTGTTTTTACACGTTCTGCCCCATTGGTGATGGATTCTGTTTTGCTGGGCTCTGAGACTTCACAGGCAGCAGAACAGACATTTTCTCCCCAGGAAACCCTGGAGGCGTCTACCAGCCTTTCTGCCTCTATGCTTTGACTCCTTCCCCTCTCCCTCTGCCCCAAAACACCGCGCATTCATAGATGTGAAGAGGTTCTGTCTTCTCTGTGCCCCCTCGGAACAAATATGCCTCTTCCCTGGGTTTCTCAGTGCAGAGCCGGGCAAGCTACATGGCTGTGCCTGAACCTTGTTCCATTTTGTGGCTTTTTGCAGTCACTGCCGGTGCTCCCGTGCAGGGCAGGATCCGGGCTATGGTTGTCTTTGAATTCCTCCCAGCTGGCAGCACAGTGCTGGGCATGCAGCCAGCTCTTGGTAAGCGTTGGCCCGATTGCCTTCTATGACACACACAAGAGATAAGGGTACTTGGAAATATTTCCAACAGAGCAGTTGGATATCCAGGAAAAAAAATCTTTTCCCACGTTCTGAGAGATTTCCAAGTCCATTCCCCGACGTCTAACTCTGGCCGTACCCTGGAACTGACGTGGCAATATATTAGGCTGCCGCTCACTGCTGAGGCTCAGATAAAAATCAACTGAGTGTATTAAGGTATTGCTTCTATGTGAGTCTGTTTGGCGTACATTTGGGCCTTTTCCACCTGTGTGGCTTCTGCACACGCTCATGGGCATGGATGTGTCCCGCACTACAGCCCTCCTGAGATCCCATTGTTAGTGGATTTGAGGAACACTACTTCAAAGGATTGGCAAAGGCTGCTAGGAGAGGCGAGGAAGGACATCTATGGCAATGAGGCTCGCAGCGGTCACATCACTGGCACTAAATAGCCCCATCCAGGAACGCATCTGAGCTGCCGGACGTACGCATCCACTTGTGCTTCTGCTCCTGTTCAGAGACGGATGCCAGTCTGCCTCTTCCTAGGGCAGCCTGCCACAGAACCCTAGCAACTCCAACACTGGAACACATTTCTGGGATTCCCAACAACCTCTTTGTTCCAGAACACCCTTACTAAAAAACCATAAACTTGGAGGTGGAGGCACAAAACAGGCAACCTCTCAAAATCCAACAATAGATGCTTTAGTCACATCACCTAAGGATGAGGTCTAGAAAATGGGACACATTTGGGAATGTGGTGTACGGAGAGAACTGGGTCAGAGAGGGTGACCTTGCCCAGGAGGACAAGGGCTGGCAGGTACTGAGCGCCAGAGGCACACCTGCCACTGTGTCTGATATGACAAGAGCTGGGACTTGTCCGGTGGATACTGAGCCTGTGGCTTGGGGACGAGGCCTGGGGACCAAACAAAGTGGCACCCTGTCTCTGGCATCTTGGAGGGCGTCCTGGCCATTCTTACAGAAGCCCTGAACATGTGAAGAGGTTTCCTTGGCTGAGAAACTCTCAAAACAGGGCTGGAAAGGGAGAAGAGAGGCACTCTGTCTGTTGGAAATAATGAAGCCTGCGTCCAGTTTGAAGTAGACATAATTTTGTGAAAACTGAGCGGAGAGGTTGACTTCAGCCTTGCACCTTTGCTGGACTGAAATGCCCCTTTCCCAGGGAGCAGCTGACATTGATCTGAGTAACCTCACACTGTAACGCAACACACTTTCAGTCCAATCAGTGCTATGTTGGGTCTCAGAGAGCAAGAGTTCCCATCTCCCAAGACACTACATGGCTGTTTTTTCCTTTCTTTTTAACATAAATGTTGTTCTGGGCTTAGAAACTGGAGGCTGGTGGTGCAAGAGCATTGCCTTGGTACAAGTCCACAGTAAGGGGACACAATTTAGGCTGGAACTGGCTGGGCTCCTCTCTTTAGGAGAACATCCTTATGCCTCTGAAGCTGGTCCTGTGGTCTTCTCATCCCATTGGTGTTTAGAATTTGAATAACTAACTGGAGAAATACCTTGGTGGGATATTGACAGCATGGAAAATACAGAGATAGCTGTCTTGTAAAGAGATCTTTAATAAGGAATCATCTCAAACATCCATCAACTCATGACTGGATAAGGAAATTATGGCATATATACACTATGGAATACTACTCAGTTATAACAAAGATTTAAATCCTGCCTTTTGCAGCAAAATGGATGCAACTGGAAACCAGTATACTTAGTGAAATATAAGCCAGTCCCCAAAAGACAAATACCATATATTTTCTGATCTGTGGTAACAGAGTGCTAAAAATGTAATGTATAGGGATGAAATTGACATTTTTAGCTTTGATGATTGTTTACAGCCCTACACAGTGTTTTTTTTCCCTTCTTACTATTTGTTGAACTCTTAGTGTAGGTTTAATCTTATCAGTATAAAGTAAACTGAAAGTAAATCATTGTACAAATTAACAGAAGGATTAGGAGAGGAAGGAGGAGGAAGGGTAGGAGCATGGGTGACAGGGAGGGTAGAGTGGGAAGTATCACTATGTTCCTACATCTGTATTTATGAAATACATGAAATTTGAATACATTAAATAAAATTTAAAAAATGAGAAAATAAAAATTTAAAAAGGAGGTCTTTAATTGGTGGGGTTCTTAGTGATGCCCTGAATGTTTTAATGGAGAAAAATCAAATGGGATGACCATGCCAGGGCATGTCCCTGTGTGTGACTGCATGGTGTGTGTGTGTGTGTGTGTGTGTGTGTGTGTGTGAAATTCATAGGCAGACAGGGTGTTTCTGCAAAGAGACATGATTCCCTTTCTGTTTCCTGGCTGCTTACCAGCTGCAATGTGTCAACAAACCCATTCCAGAGCCTCAACAGCCCAGAAGACCAACCAGCCCGCCAGCCCCCCCGCCCCCCCCCCCCCCCCCCCCGCGACTGCCCCTTTACCTGAGGTGCAGCTCCAGCTGTGCATAGAGGAAGTGGAGAAACGCCCTCCTGGCCACGATCTCTGCATGGCAGTCATTGACCACCAGCCCCTGGTCATTGATGTGCTCTCCGCTGATGCACTTGGTCCCTGAGGACAGGACGATGACCTGTGCCTGTCTGACATCCAAGCCTGGGGGACACAGAGAGTGGTCAGAACAGCCCAGGCTTCCTCCCCTCCCCTACTTCACCCAACATGGGATGAATGGGAGGCTCATCACCACTGGCAGCCTTGCTCTCTTTGACTTGAACAAAAGCCCTGATGCTGACCAGGATATGATGTGCATATGATTCATTCTGTGGTTTGTATAAAATGAAGCAAGATGGTACCTGTAGGGATTTGTTTTGTTCGTGGTATGGCTTTCACGCTTGTACCCCTGGAAGACAGTTAGGATGATGACTTTCATTTCAAGACTCTGTTGATGTCTCAAGACCTAGACCAATGAGCTCACCCCCCCCCTTTTTTTTTTTGCCAAATTGCTGCACCTGCCATGCTGTTTATTTATCTGATGGGAAACGGGGGAATTTGCATTTCCCCTATTTCTTCGTAGGAGTCTGGGAAGTGGAAAAGGTGATAGAGACAGGACAATGACCTGCTACTGTCACACCCAGCTCCGGGGGAAGAGGGAGCCCAGTAGCTGCTGGCTTCCGACTGAGATTCTAAAGGAGAGGAGGGAAAGACCCTTGGGCTCATGTGCTGTAAACAACCACTCTTCCCAGAAATTCTGCCATCTCCTCATCTTCCAAGGCGACAATGGCATCTTCACTGAAAGACTGGCTGATGGGAAGGTGTTAGGCACAGAAGGGAGATAAGACAGGCTGCAGAGCCTGAGGCCCTGCCCTACAGACTCAACTGTAATCACCACTGAGGCATCGCTGGAGGCTTAGGGAGGAGATACTTGTACACATTTGGGGACTGTGTGTTGTGCACTTGCTTCACCTTCCCACAGGGAGCCCAACTGTTCCTCAGGGCCTCAGGATTCAGGGGAGCAGCTGAATGCCTGTGTCTGGTCCCCCGTACCTTTCACTCCAAACACACACATCTCTCAGTCTTGTTCCACAGGGCATGCTCTTGCATGGTGTGCAGACACCTGCCTTTCCCATTGTCTCTCACCTTAACTAGAGCTTGTTCTGAGGCTTGAGAAAATCTCTAAATCTGTGGAAGTCAAGGTCCAGTGGTTTGGAGCAGTCAGAAGTGTGTGATATCACGCACACAGAGATCTGTACCTTACGAGCCTAACATGGCCATAGGGACACAGCTCAGGCTGAACAAGTATGAATTATTAATATGGTGGCAGGGCTGAATTCCAAACACATTGCCTTCCAGAATCACATTCCACAGCCTAATGCAGGGGCCAGAGGAGTGGTGCCTTGTGGGTGCAGCCCGTCCCTCACATGTTTCCCATTCAAGAGTGAATGGTCGTGGGTGATGTGACCACATGCACACTGAGGCCACTGCACCTGGTAGCAGCCTTGAGTGGGAGCTTCTTGTGCTCCTGGCAGTTGCTGTGGAACCAGACTTGGTTCATTTATGGGACCACATTGAAGAGCTGTGTCTATGGGATGCATCTGAGATTTCCTGAACCTTACGCCCAAGGATGATGTTGTAAATCAGTAATGACAGTGAGAAGAGGTGGAGTTTCCGATTTTAAACTGCAAGATTTTCCACTTTCCTTGAAGAGCCACAGGATGAGTGGCAGAGAGGGAGCAGGTGCCTTTGCGTGCATGTGTGGTACATGTGTGCATGCTCACACGCGCGTGTGTGTATATGTTAGGATTCATGGCAAAACCAATATCTCCTCCAATGTCTTCTTGCTTCTACCAAATTAATCTTTGTAAAGTGCCCCTGATTTATAATCTGTGATGACTATTACTCATAGCAAACCTGTTGTTTTTAGTCCTATGTATTTATATCCTGTAATTGATTACTTAATTTTTTTCTACTAAGCCACTCCATAATTAAATGTATCTTTTATCTGGTTTTAAATTTAATTTTTAAAATGACTTATTTATCTACTTATTTGAAATCCAGAGTTACAGAGAAAGAGAGAGGAGAGAGAGATATCTTCCATCCACTTGTTCACTCCCCAAATGTCTGCAATGGCCAGGGCTGGACCAGATGGAAGCCAGGAGCTTCATGGGGTCTCCATGTGAGTTCAGGGGCCCAAGCACTAGGACCATCTTCCACTGCTTTCCCAGGTGCAGGGAGCTGGATCAGAAGTGGAGCAGACAGAATTCAAAACAGCGCCCAGAGGTGATGCTGGTGCTGCAGAGACTTAAGGAGACTTAATCTACTGCAGCCCAGCACCAGCCCCTTAAATTTAAATTTTTAAACATGTTAACTGACACACTGTACCTACTTATTTAAGGGATAGAGTATGATGATCTGAGGATGCGTACGTGGCATGATAGCTGGGAGTGATGACATCTGCCGTCTCCTTGAACATATACCTTTTCCACATGTTGGAAACCTCCAGACTCTTCTTTCCTGGTTATTTTTCAATATTTCATAAATTGCTATAGATTAAAGTTATTTTACTGTGCTACAGAGCCCAGAAATTAATTCCTCTCGTCTCCTGTGTTTTGGTGCCTGTTGTATAACCTTTCTTTTCTGAGAGGCTGATAATCCCTTGCAGGATGTGTGGGATGCGCAGAGTGGCAGGACCACCCTGCCTCCAGGTCAGGTCGTTCCCTCCTTCCTGGTCTTTGTAGGGGTCACACAACAGTTGTTCTTCAGGACATAGACAACTTCAGAACCAGTGACTTTCCGTAGGTTTGTTTCAAGACAGGAAACTGGCTTTTGTTTGCTTCTGGCCATCACTTGTGCCCAATTGAAAGAATTACATTCGCTTTATTGGGATGGCTTCAGACAAAGAGTGCCAGTTATCATTTAATATCTTTACAGATGGTAAAAGCATAGAAGTTAGAGGTCACACCCATGAACAGGACCATTTTCTTAATCTCTGAGTTTCAAAGTCCCACCCATAAAGGGGGAGTCTCAGCTGCTGTCTAGACACTTGTCTCCCCACTTCCCCTGGCCTCTTTGTTTCCACTTTCTCCCTTCAGAGGATCAGCTCTCAGGATAAGAACTGATAAATCATTGATACTGACACAGAATGTTGGGCAGGCCAGTGGATAATGTTCATTCTGACCGCAGTCAAGGAATCTTATGAGTATAAAGTATACTGAAAATACACCTTTATAAAAATTAAATGTGGGAATAGGAGAGAGAAGAGGAAGCAAGGAGGGAGCGTGGGTGTGAAGGAGGGAGGGTAGGGTGGGGGGTAGCACTGTGTTCCTAAATCTGCATATATGAAATACATAAAAATTGTATACCTAAAATACAATTTTAAAAAGAGCAAAATGGGGAAATGAATAAAACACACACACACACAACACACACACAATGTTCTCTGCAAAGACTGAAATCAAACACAGCAAAAGAAACCTTAAAACAATGCCCAAACTTAATGTCTTTAAAATATGATTGTGATAACCTTCGTTTAAAGAGACCCTAAAAAATAACCAGTAAATCTTTATTCTTTATCCTGCTCTCATGATTCTACATGTGAATGACTATTTCTTTTTTTTCTTTTTTGTATTTTAGATATACATATGCATACACATAGATCAATCTTCCATTTACTGATTCACTCCCCAGATGGCTACAATGGCCAAGGCTGGGCCAGGCCAAAACCAGGAGCTGGGAGCCAGGAGCTTCTTCTGTGTCTTCCAGGCTATCCTCTGCTGATGTCCCAGGTGCATTAGCAGGGAGCTGGATGGGATGTGGAAGCAGCCAGGAATTAAACCAGTGCTAATATGGGATGCTGGGATTGCAGGGGGCAGCTTTACCCGCTATGCCACAGCACTGGTCTTGTGAATGACCATTTCCTCTTCATTTGGAGCCAATTCTTTGACCACAGGATCCAGAATTTCCGCCAAATGCTGTAAGATGGACTTCCCTGGAATTCTGTGTAATTAGATTTCCTGGGATAATCTAGTCAGTGTTGCTGAGTTGGGAACAAATCTGACTCTACAAGTACTACAGCTGGAAGTCAAAGAGGTGGTGCTGAGATGCCCATTAGTCTAGCAGATATTTTAGTAAAATTGCTGTTTACTGGGCTCTGAATTCTGTGCTGTGTGTGGTCAGTACATAGAGACCAACTGGCAGGTCATACCCTACTCTGTTGAGTTCTCTGGTAAATGTATGTCCAGACCATTTCTCAAAAAAGGCATTATGTAAATTAAGAGCATGCTAGAACAGACTTTCTGTTTCAAATAAGGTTTATATGCCCAGATACAAAGGTGCTGGGCATGACATAAGTATTTTCTACATACTTTCTTCCCTGCTTTGAGATGTTTCCCGTGAGAACTTCGTTCTAAAGGCTAAACAACACCTGTTCCCTTCCCTCCCCCCCTACACTTTGGAATTTTCTTTGTGAGATTGAAAAAGGGGGAGTAGAGAGGAGAAAAAGGGAAGAACAAACAGCTGCCAGTGAGACCAGAGGGAAGAATGAGGGATGGTAGAAAGGCGAGGACTGAGGAGAGCTTTGCCCATTTGGTTGCAGTCAACGGAGGGTTGAGTGCCATCTATGCTCAGTGAGCCGCCCCAGCAGAAGACCACGCCATCAGAAGTATGACAGCCCCACGCCACATTCTCCCCTGCTTTCTGAGAGCTTCAGCAGCTGGACCGCATGTTGGCCCTGTCTCCTTTCTCTCTCATCAAAGCTGCTGGGGCATGACTGCCTTCTCACCCACATCTGTTGCTCTCCTTCTAGCTTCTCCTGGTGGTCTCTGTTACTGTGCTCTGAAAAGGGGATGGGGTCCTGGTCATCCTGTCCATGTACTGTTCTATCGGATGGGAACCTCCAGACCCTTTTTTTTCCAGTTATTTTGGAATATATGGTAACTTATCACAGACTAAAGCTACTTTACTATGCTACAGAACCCAAGAACGAATTCCTCCTGTCTCACTGCATTTTGGTTGGTGCCTGTTATCTAACCTCTGTCTTTTTTGAGCAGAGAGAATCCTCCCCAGCTATGTAGGGGGTGTGGAGGGGCAGGACCAACCTTTCTCCCATTGCCAGTGGCATTTCTCTCCTTCCTGCTCTTTTGCAATTTTTTTTTTTTTTTTACATTTAGTTGTTTGAAAGGGAGAGAAAGAGGGAGAGACAGACCCTATCTGCTGGTTCACTCGCCAGAATGTCTGCAGATCCCTAGCAGGATTTGCCTGCTTGAAGGTCTCAGGAAGCTACTGAATGTTTACTTTCTTATATTTGGTCACCAAGTCAGCAGCTACCTTGCTTTAATAAAAGCAAAAATAAGACACAACCAAATGCTTTGTGTTTCCTCCCCAAGGAAAAGTTTAAAAGCAGCTGCTGTCCCTGTCCTCTCGTTGGCTTCTGGCATCCTTGGGGCTCAGCCATTCATCAGATGGGTTATCTTTAGTTGGGGGGTATGTGTCCCAGAGGTGGAGTTGACAGTTATTTGTGTTCTTTTTTTTTTTTTTTGACAGGTAGAGTGGACAGTGAGGGAGAGAGAGAGAGAGAGACAGAGAGAAAGGTCTTCCTTTTTGCCGTTGGTTCACCATCCAATGGCCGCCGCGGCCAGTGCACCACGCTGAGCCGAAGGCAGGAGCCAGGTGCTTCTCCTGGTCTCCCATGCGGGTGCAGGGCCCAAGCACTTGGGCCATCCTCCACTGCACTCCTGGGCCACAGCAGAGAGCTGGCCTGGAAGAGGGGCAACTGGGACAGAATCCGGGACCCCGACCGGGACTAGAACCCGGTGTGCTGGTGCTGCAAGGCGGAGGATTAGCCTGTTGAGCCACGGTGCCGGCCGATAGTTATTTGTTAACAGGATCTAAAGCTATAGGCAGCGAGGGAAGCCAGCTGCTACCCCAACACTCTGAGGGTGCCTGGGAGCCACTTCCTAACTCAAAGAGTGAGAGTGACAGGTGGATTGTTGAGAAACAGTTAACGAGAAAGCCAATTTTATGGAGAAATGATTTTACATATTCCAGCTTCATTAAGGCAGGTATTTAGAGTAATGGAAAATAGCATTCATAATTATGTCTTAAAGTGTTTCAATATTCAGATATCTGGTGTGTATGTAATCCAGCTTAGAAACAGACAGCTCTTTGAGAATAGGTACTGTTGCTCTTGATGCCCTGGCCTGATTCTACTCTTTTGATTCCATGGAAATTAGAGATGTAGAAAAAGAAGCTGCTTTCTCTTCACCCCTCATTAATTCTCAACTCTGCTTGACTCCAGACTCTGCCATATTCAGTACAATTAGATGGCTTAAGAAATGCATTATTTGCTTTTTCAGTTTTCATTAATCCCCCCCATGTACCAGCTCCATGCTAAGTAACATAGGATAACCACAGAGAAATGTCAGACATGGTCTTATCCTTTCACATTTATTTAGAGATCAGTGCACAGATACACATGCCTAAAAAGGAAGAGACTATGAGATGAATATCACATGCACGCTTATAAAGAATGTTACTGAAATAAGAGCAAAACGAGAATTGGAGAGAGAGAGAGAGAGAGAGAGAGAGAGAGAGAGAGAGAGAGAGAGAGAGATTGATTCATATGTAGGAAGCATCTGGAAGGAATTTTCTAAATGGAATGTGAAGTGTGAGGAGGCACCCAACACAGAGTGAATACAGTGGTCAAAGGTATGGATGGGGAAAGCGTAGGCACATATTGGGAGACAATTAAAAGTCTATTTTTCTACCACTGGGGGATTTGATGGAAAAGTGATGGGGGGGTAAGCTTCAAAGACAGGTGGATGTTGATTACAGAGGGTTTTGGCGCTACCTTGAAGATATTTAATCTTACTGGAAAATGAGATTAACTGTGAAAGAATGTTTTGAACAGGACAGCAATATTATCTGAAGTGAGTACAGAGTGTAGATGAATCGTATGGGCAAAGAGAGGAGGTTGTTTCCCCGGATGGGAGCCTGCAACAACAGTCTAGAGTCTGGACATTGCATAATGAGTAGTTAAAAAATGCCAGCAGGAATGGACGGGTGGGGATTCAGAGAGAAACCTAAGAGGAATGAATCAACAGGATTGACAACTGACATGTGGAGGATGGGGGAGAGGAAGACTTTAAGATAGATGTTCATTGGTTAGATATCAAAAAAAAAAAATTGAACTTTTTTTTTTAAATTAACAGCCAAATTCAGGGCTGACAGTCTTGATTTGGGCATCTTTTGTTGTCATCTTCCCCATCAAAACCCATGGATGAAACTTGAAGGTATTAACCAATTTTATGGATTGGAAAACAGAGCCTCATAACAATTGAAAGATATAAGCAGCAAAGTATTAGAAATAAAGACTTCATTAGCTTGCTTTCAAGCAAACATTTTTGTTAACTTCCTGTCACGTGGCTCCAGTGGAGGAGACACAGCTGTGTTAGTGGTGGGCACTGTTTTTAAGATGCTGCTGTTCTGACTGCATGAGGATCACTCATTCTTAAGGGGGAGAAGTGAACATGGCTCTTCTGTCTTACGAGTCTCCATGTATGGATACGTAGGGTTTGGGGGCAGAAGCAGCCTGTTACTGAACAGGAATTTATGACAGTCTCCTTCTTTTGGCACTTTGGCAACATGGAGACCCCTGGTTCCTGGGGGATGGAACAGGGGCTTCAAAGCTGTCTAGAAACATCAAGAATGTTTCTGGATTCAAAAAATAAAGCTGTGTATAAACTATGTGTCTTAGGTCAGGCTACCTAGAAGCAGAGGCTGAATCAGGGATTTTTTTTCTTAAGTTTTTAAAAATTTAATTATTTGAAAGGCGGAGTTACAGAGAGGCAGAGACAGGGGCAGAGAGGGAGAGATCTTCCATCTGCTGGTTCACTCCCCAAATGTCTGCAGCAGCCACTCTGGGCTGATCCGAAGCCAGGAGCCTGGAGCTTCTTCTGGGTCTCCCACAGGGGTGGTGCAGGGCCCAAGCACTTGAGTCATCTTCCACTGCTTTCCCAGGCCATAGCAGAGAGCTGGATCAGAAGTGGAGCAGCCAGGACTCGAACTGGTGCCCACATGGGATGCCGACACTGCAGATGGCGGCTTTACCTGCTATGCCACAGCATTGGCCCCTGGGATTCTTTTTTTAAATCTATTTTTTCTTTTAAAATATTTCCTTTTGTCAAATTGTTAAATCAACTTCAGGAGTCACTGTGTACTTACGTCTCATGAGGGATCTGTCCTTAATGTGTTGTCCAATGTGAAGTAATGCTATAACTAGCACTGAAACAGTATTTTTACACTTTGTGTTTCTGTGTGGGTGCAAACTGATGAAATCTTTACTTAGTATATACTGAATCAATCTTCTGTATATAAAGATAATTAAAAATGAAAAAAAATCTTGGTGTTAAATTGGAAATTGCATAGAAAATTAATCAATTTAAAAAAATATATCATGTAGAATCGCTGTCCTTAATGTGCTATACATTGTGAATGAATACTATAACTAGTACTCCAACAGTATTTTTCACTTTGTGTTGCTATGTGAGGGCAAACTGTTGAAATCTTTACTTAATATATATTAAACTGATCTTCTGTATATAAAGAGAATTGAAAATGAACCTTGATGTGAATGCAAGGGGAGAGGGAGTGGGAAAGGGGAGGATTGCGGGTGGGAGGGAAGTTATGGGGGGGGGAAGCCATTGTAATCTATAAGCTGTATTTTGGAAATTTATATTCTTTAAATAAAAGCATTATAAAAAATAAAAAAAAATTTCCTTTTTGATTTTATTTTTGGAGAATATGTTTTAACACACCTTATAGTCAAAGGCTTAACAGCTCTACTAAATAAAGAGTTCAATAAATAAAAAGTAAAAAGACAATAGTCTCTGTGTGTGAGATCCCAGCAGAAAGAATGGGCCATCAAAGAAGAAGGTACTTTTCTCTTAAGGGAGGAGAGAACTTCCACTTTGACTATGACCTTGTCTAAATAAGATCAGAGTTGGCAAACTCAAAAGGCTTCCATAGCCATGGCAACTCATGACAAGAGCCTAGGGTGATTACTGATGCCATAAACAAGAGTTCAATTTGTTAAGTCAACAACAGGAGTCACTGTGCACTTACTCCTCATCTAGGATCTCTGTCCTTAGTGTGTTGTACAATGTGAATTAATGCTATAACTAGTACTCAAATAGTACTTTACACTTTGTGTTTCTGTGTGGGTGCAAACTGTTGAAATCTTTACTTAGTATATAATAAATTGATCTTCTGTATATAAAGATAATTGAAAATGAATCGATGTGAACGGAAGGGGAGAGGGAGTGGGAGATGGGAAGGTTGCGGGTGAGAGGGTGGTTATGGGGGAAAAAGCCGCTATAATCCATAAGTTGTACTTTGGAAATTTATATTTATTAAATAGAAGTTAAAAAAAGACAATAATCTAACAGGAAAATAGACAAGGACTATAAACAATAATCAAATG
The DNA here is from genome assembly GCA_949820135.1 of Sylvilagus floridanus. Lineage (NCBI taxonomy): Eukaryota > Metazoa > Chordata > Mammalia > Lagomorpha > Leporidae > Sylvilagus > Sylvilagus floridanus. The sequence continues at coordinate 14,846,404 of OX463240.1, read as the reverse complement.
AAAATGTTAAACCTCACTCATATAAAGCAAAATAAAATTAAAATATTTAAAATTAAATTAAAATTAAAATATTAAAATAGTCATAAATCATTGATTATATAGTAGGATATGATTCCTATCAATTTGTCAGACAAATATTTAACACAAAATTTGATAAAACACTTTGCAACAAAACAGAATCAGGGATTCTTGAGTAGTGATTTCTTACAATTCAGGGCAGAGGAAGAGGCTAGGAAAAAAGGAGATGTCATTGAAGTCTAGTCTAGGGCTGACCTGAGAGAAAACTCTGGAAGTGCTGGAGTATGAAGGATTGTCATCTGTGGAGGCAGGGGTGCTGAGATGTTGTGCTCCGTGTCAGGTAATCATCAGCTGTGGGCATTTCCAGCTTGCGGGGTTCCAGTGGCCAAGGGCCATCTGCAGAAGGCTGCAGCTCTGAGTCGCCCCAAGGAACACTGGGGCCAAGAAGGGTGGGGGTGTGAGTGAGGCAGGCGGCCCGGGCGTCACAGCAATAGTACCTCCTCCAGTGAGTTACTGCCCTTTGAGTCATGGTGTTACAAACAACAAAATGCAGACTTGTATAGAAGCATTGCTCAACACATAGTGGCTGTTAGTCATATCTTTTTTCATAAAATGGCTATCAAGAGTAAAATAAGATCATGTAGGACAACCTGAGAAATAGTCAGGGAAAATGTAAACATCCTAGTTTCTACAGAGTAAATTGAAAAAGTGACCCAAGGCTGCATTACTCCTGAAAGCATCAAGGCCACTTGGTTTGCAGAATTCCACTGAATCTTTAAATATCAGGCAGTTTCAAAGCTATTCAAAGTGTTCCAGAGCACATAAAATATGAAAATATTCAAACTGGTATTACAAAGTACCAACTATTGGTATATCTACCTGAGACTGTACAAGAATGGAGACTATAGAGGGGCCTCACTTATGAATATTAAATATCCTAAATAAAATGTTTTCCCTAAATAGCTGAGGAATTTGGTAGTAGTACCTTACTACAAAATTCATTTATTCCACAAATATGAAAATGGATTACACAAAATGAATTAGAAAAATTTGATCATAATCATAGGTACTGAGAAGGCATATGACAAAATCCAACAATGACTTCAAATAAAAACTCAAAGTAAAATAAAGGGATTTTTAGACACACACACATCTGGCATTGTGCTTAATGGGGAAACACTGGAGGTATTTTACACACTCAGGAATAAACCAAGAATGTCCATTGTAGCTTCATTATTTAACATCTGCTGAAGCCATTAGTTAACATAAGAGAAAAAAATTAGAGGTAGAGTACTTGGAAAGGAGTAGACATCACAACACTGTCTGGACACAGTGTGACTGTATCTGTGGAGACCTCAGGAGAATCCAGCTGAAATACTGCTAGAAACAATAAGAGAGTTCAATAAGGTGATAGGGTACAAAGCTAATATACAGAAATCAATAGCTTTCATATATCCACACTACTAGAGAGAAACCATAAAGGAAAAACGACTTCATTTGTAATAGCAACAACAAGATAATAGGAGTAAGTTTAGCAAGAAATGAGACTGAACTACAATGAATAAAAAAAAACCTACTGAAGGACACCCACAACATTTGAGCAAACAGAAAGACATGCCATGTCCTTGGATAGAAAGATTTAATATAGTGAAACCTTCAAAATTAATCTATAAGGTTAATCTGATTCTGATACAAACAGCAATAGTGCTTTGTTTTGAACCAAGAACCTGGTTCAAAAGTGCAGTTTTGTTGTTTGTTTTTGAAACAAGCAAGCTGATTCCATGGGGAAACCCAGAGAATTCTTAAAAAGGATGATTATGCTGGGTGACAAACCCTAGTAGATAACAAACAGGTTATAGAGGCTCAGTAACACATCACTGTGGTATTGATGCATGAAGTGAGACAAGTGGAACAACAGAGTCCAGAAATCATCCCAAATGCATACAGGGATTTAGTACAAAATAAAAGGAAGAACATCTCAAACCACTGGAGCAAAGAGAGACTGGTCAATGAATGGTATCTAGTAACTAGTAACTGAAGAATTATCTGAATGATAAAGTTGCATTCTTACCTTATAGCATGCACCAGGATAAATTTCAAATGGATTAATATTCAGATGTTAAGAAGATGAAGTACTACACACACCCGTTTATAGCAGCTTTGTTTATAATTACCAAAGCTTGCAAGAAGCCATGATATTTTTCAGTGAATGGATAAATTAACTATGGTCCATCTAGACTTTGAATTGTGTTCAGCACTAAAGAGAAATGAGCTATCAAACCATGAAAAGACATGGAGGAAACTTCAGAGCAGAGTAAGAAGTGCAAGAAGCTATATGGTTTCATCTGTATGACATTTAAAAATCATTTGTTAGAGGAAGCTGGGAGGAAGGCGGCAGAGAGAACTCACCCACTAATTTACTCCCCAAATGCCTGCAATGGCTGGGACTGAGCTGGGGCTGGGAAATCAATCCAAGCCTTGCAGGAGAGGCTTGGAGCCTAAAGACCTGAGCCATCACTACTGCCTCCCACAGGTCTTCAATGGGAGGAAGCTGCCATCAGGAGGAGGGGCCAGGAGGTGAACGCAGGTCCTTAGGTATGCATGGTGGGCATCATTGCTGGTGTCTCACTGCTGGGTTAAATGCTTGCCCTTCCCTGACATTTTTGAGCAGTTTGACAAGTACAGCATTGTGACAGCATTTTACATTTACTCCCTGTGATGTGATGGTTATTTTTTAAGTGGTAAGACACTTAACATGACATTGACCCACTCAACAAAGTTTGCAGCACACAATGCAGTTTTGCTAACTACAAGGACAAGAATGTATGGCAGATCTAGGGAACTTAGGCATTTTGCATAACTGAAATTCTACACTCACTGAACAGCCACTCCCATTATCTCTCCTGTACTCCCGGCAATAACCATTCTACTCTTTCTTTCTATGAGTTTAACTCTTTCAGATTCCACATATAAATGGGATCATGCAATGTTTTTCCTCCTGTGACTGGCTTATTTCATTTTGTCTATAGCCTGAAGGTTCATCTGCATTGTTAAATGTGGCAGAATTTTCTTCTTAAGGCTGAACAATATTCCACTGTATGTACAAGCAATATTAAAAAAAAAAAAAACCCTTGTCTGTTGAAATCAATTAGGTTGCTTCTGCATACTGGCTACTATGAGTAATGCTGGAATGAACATAAGAGCCTCTTCTGCTTTCTTATGTAAGAAAATCCCCTTTACACAGAGGGGACTCATGAACTGAAATGACTGTTTCTTATGTAGTTGTCAAACACTTTGGATTTTATTTAAAACTTCTGTTTATTTGCTGCTCCTACTCCATTTCTCAGGCTATGCCTGCCATCTTTGGGGGAAGAATGGAGGAAGGAGTTGTAAACAGCATGTCTTCGGTCCAGTTTCTGTTGCTAAACAGAATCCCAGACTGAATAATTTATAATATACAAATGCATTGGCTTACAATTCTAGAGTGTGGGGAGGGAAGTCTAAGATCAAGGGCTGGGGGTCTGATGAGAATCTTCTTGCCGCACGTGGAGAGAGCAAGAGCGGGCAGACCTATGTCCATGAGAACAAACCAGCTCATACAGTAAGAGGATTAGTGCATTCATGAGGCAAGAGTCCTCATGTCCGAAGCACTTAAAGGTCACAGCACTACGATTACAATGGCAATTAGACTTTACCATGGGAGACAAACATCTAAACAACAGTACAGTCTGAAGTTCTCACTATAATTACTTGGCTATGATGTCCATTTGCCCCTTCTGAGACTGGTGAGTGTTTCAAGCTGATTCTTTTTCCTGCAGGGCACTTACGTGGGTATTTTAGAAAACTCCCTTCCCCTTCTCCTACCCCACTTTGAGGGTTGATACTTGTAGTTGTCTGTGACTCAAAGGAGTGCATCTGACTGGCCTCTTGCTTTGCCTTTTCAGATCTGGGTCCGGTCTGTCCAGTCCTCTACTGCCGTCATCTCACCCTCATCTTCCTCCACAGGGTAAGCTGCCTACAGGACAGAAGAAAGTGACCAGGCTTTCTTGGAACACCAAGATGGTGAGTGCTATGGTTTTAATGTTCTTCAAAATTCATGTCGACACTTAATCCTCATTGCAATAGTATCAAGCAGTGTGACTTCCGGGTGGTGTTGAGGTCACCAGCGCTCTGCCCTTATAAGTGGATTAATGCTATTAAAGAAGGGTTGGAGGGTGCCACTTGCTTCTTCATCCCTTGCACTGTGGTAGGACACAATGTTCCTTGCCTCTGGAGGATGCAGTCACAAGGAGCCACCTTGGGAGCCATCACCAGACACTACACCTATCAGTGCCTTGGTCCTGGGCTTCCTGGTCTCTTGATCTGTGAGCAATTTCTGTTGTTCAGAAACAGTGCAGTTTCTTGTGTTTTGCACAGTATCAAAATTGGACTACGACACTGAGCATCTCCTCAGCACTGCCCCTCTTCTCCCAGTCCAGGCAATTTCTGGGAATATACTTTTACTTATCTAACTGGAAATCTGTAGTTTTTAGTCTGTTCCATTTCTTGGCATAGTTCCGTAGGTTATAGCTGATTTTGTAGGAAAATAATGATCATATTTTTATTTATTTTTGTTTATTTATTTATTTTTGACAGGCAGAGTTAGATGGTGAGAGAGACAGAGAGAAAGGTCTTCCTTTTCCGTTGGTTCACCTCCCAAATGGCCGCCATGGTGTGCTGCGGCCTGCACGCTGTGCCGATCTGAAGCCAGGAGCCAGGTGCTTCCTCCTGGTCTCCCATGCAGGTGCAGGGCCCAAGCACTTGGGCCATCCTCCACTGCCCTCCCAGGCCACAGCAGAGAGCTGGACTGGAAGAGGAGCAACAGGGACAGAATCTGGTGCCCCAACCGGGACTAGAACCCGGGGTGCCGGCGCGGCAGGTGGAGGATTAGCCAAGTGAGCCATTGCTCTGGCCACATTTTAAAAAATAAAACTAAAGGTAAACTACACCAATGTTCAAGAAATAAATTTTAAAATTATAGAAATGAGACATAAAGGAAAGATTTTTAGCACACATGTAGAGTGTCCCAAAGGTTGTGGAGTATAATTAATTGTGACTCCCTATTTTCTAGCACAGTGTCCACTAAATTTAATGACTCGAGTAATAGCGTTTCCAGGGCTTCCCTTGAGGAGACTCTTCCACGATTTCTTAGCTCTTAGCGTTAGATAATCTTCCCCAATATTCAGCCTACATGGTCTTCTGTACAGTTTCCTTCCCATTACTCAGGTTTTATCCTTAAAGGCTCCCAGGCTCCTTGTGGTTTGACTCCTCTGAATATTTGCAGAGAATAGCACGATTTGTCTACAATCCCACTTATAGTCATTATTAGGGCAAAGTCTGCATTTTATTTTCAATCTTTTCCTGCGCATAAATCCTCTTCTCTTCTGAAGTTTTTGTTTCCATTCTCTACACTTGCTTTAATTAGCTAAAAATCAGGTAGATCTAAAAATGCCTGCCTTCAGCATGTCTGGTCTGTTAGGAGCATGACTGGAGTAAGAATGAAAGAAAACCAGTTTTCTTTTGACAGCAGAGGTTTTTCTTCCAGGAGGGTGTTGATTTATGGCTTTCTCCAGGAATCGGAAGACACCAGTGTCCCCTGGGCTTTATTCTCTAAATATTGCAAATGCATTGATTTTAAGAGGAGAATAAGCCATGTGTCAATGTTTTGTGCATTTCCCTGTAAGTAACAAAACATTTGCAAAGGATGTCCAGTAGCAAGGCACTGGTAGGCAGATATTTAACAGGCTACAAGGTACAGACTACCCTGTTTCTGCTACTTCCCTGAGACTTTGCAGAAGTGAATTTAACTACATTTGGTTGTCTTGTCTGTAAAAAGATTTATAGGACTAAACAACATTAAGATCTGAAAAATGCGCTTGGTATGTATTTCAAGCTATTGATATTTCACTTCTTCTAAAATCGTAGTTGTTTCTCTGTATGCAACCCAGTTTTTTGGAAGACTTCTCCATCTAGAATGATATTAAAAACCACATCACATGCTCTACTATTACTGATATTATCTACACACTATGTGTTCTTGGCATGAGAACAAGAGGACTTGTTTGGAGTAGCTGAAAATCAATGCATATTAAAGGATATCTTCAAAATGAATCTGACCAGTGAATATATGCCCAATAGAAATTTAACTGTGTAGTCACTTACCTTACAGTTTAAAGGTCATTTTTTAAAAAAAATCTATTTTCATTCCCTGTTCTAACCATCTACTCATTCATTCAATGTGTATGCAAGGGAATGGGGTTGCAAACCTATGAGGTCCAAAAGCCCCTTCTCATTGGCACATACTCACAGATCACAGGCATGGTAAGGCAGGCAGCTATCTGTGAGTAAGGCTCTAATAGATCTGTGGACACCTCGTGAGTAGATGGGCATAATGACAGAAGTCAAGGCCAGTGTTGGAGAGAGAAGGAGGGGGACTTTTGCCTCAGGCTCAAGCATGCATAGTCATTTGCCGGGCTATCAAGGGAGCAACAGCCACACAGTATGATCAACTTGCATGAAGACATTGGGGTCTGGAGAGGTACACTGTGGTTATGTTGTGGTAGGACTCAATGATGAGGATGTGGTAAGACCCCATGGTCAGGATGTGGTGGAAGCTCTTGGACAGGATACGGTAGGACTTTATGGTCAGAATGCAGTGGGACTACACGGCCAGGATGTAGTAGAAAACCATGGTCAGGATGTGGTGAACCTCATTGGTGAAGATAGGGTGGGACTCCATAGTCAGGGTACAGTGGGACTCCATGGTCAGGACTCAGTGGGGCTCAAGCACCTGGAATATCATTCATCACCCTGTGCCTCTTTCCAGTAACTCTTCCCTGAGAGGAGAAGATGGACAGCTTTGCTTGTTCCATTGTTTTTATGGGCACTGAAAGAACTGCACCACGGACCAAAGACCCCCATGCAAGTTCCTGGCCTATTTTCCTTAACTGATCAGAAGAGTTTCTAGCTTGCTGCTAAAATCATACATGCCAACACCAACCTCCTACCAGCATTAAACCCTCAAACTTTTGAATGGCCATCTGTCTGAGAGATTCCTGAGAAAAATCTGCCTTGAAACATTTCCAGGTAATTCTTACAACCAGGGTGAGTTTGAAGAACACAGGTATATCAAAAAAGCAGAGGCAGAATTTTCATTTTTTCAACTATTGTGTGATGCCATATGGCTACAGTTTGGGAATTGGAATCTTAATTGAAGTGGACTCTTTGGCTAAGCAATTTGAGAAAAGAAACCACTAGCCTTGAAAGGCAGATTCTCTGATATTGAGATCTGCACACATACAGCGCTCAACAGATTTAGGGGTGTTCACTAAGAAGCCCTTTGGACATCTTGTTAGTGAATCCTAAAGGCTGACACTATTCCATTGCTGAATCGGCCATAAAAGAAAGGGTTTCTAAGCTTCAGAAGTTAGTGTTTTCAGAGTAAGCATAGTACACTAGTCACATACTTATTAATTTTCTGGAAAAAAGAATGCTCGCAGAGGGCTCCTTCAGCTTCTCCTTTTGGATTTCTTGGACTCAACTGGTGTGAGCATTAGCCAGTTTAACAGCAATGCTGGTAAGCAGGGAGAGGGGTCCCTGCTACATTGATCTCTTAATGGGGCCAAAATATGACGGAGTATTAGGATATGGAAATGTTAAGAAAGTATGTGTCTGCTAGTTTGCTACTACTCATTCTTTTCCCTTCCAAAGTGACTTGGATTGTTTTGTAGGCACAGATTCATGAGGTTCCTGCATGGGAAATGAGACAGGATCTGTTCCAGGGTGCCATTGTATGAAGTCTGTTCTCTTCAGCCGGACTCTCCTGGGTCAGGTGCTGTGAGGGCTGGGTCTGCATGCTGATCATATATGATGCTCACGTGCATAATGTATAGTGTGGAGATGGGCACTAAGTGCAGCCTACAAACAATGTGCACCCTGTGGGATTGCCTTGGGCACTGTGGACCACCCAGCAACCCCAAGAGGGTCAGTCAGTGGATAGGAGTGAGGCTGAAACACCAGCTGGCCAGAAACCTATTTATCCCTCAAACTTTATGGGCTGGAGGTAAGGTTAGAGGTGAGCATGGGGTAGAAACTTACAAGAGCTAATAGTTCTTTTGTGGTTGTCCAGCAGGCTGACCAGCTTGCTGGGCAAGGTGACACTTGGGTGGATCTGTCCCCAAACTTCAGATGTGAATCTGTGATTCATTGGAGTCAGACACTTTAAGCCCCACTGGAGGGCAGCAGAGCAAGGTGGGAATCTGAAAAACGTAGCATTCAGGCAAGGAAACATGTTGACTGCCATGTTCCAGCCATTGAACTTGACTTTGTCCACATGACAACCACGCATCTGATACATTTTCAAATTAACTTGACTTTTCTAGATTTAACTTCTGGCTGAGCATTGGGCAAACCCAGTGGTATTTCCGTCCACTATAGTCCTGTCTGTGTTCTTCCCATTATAGCTGACGACTCCCGAGTTATTGTTTAACATAACTCAGTCACTAGGAGGAGTTTGGAGCTTGATGAGATATGAACAGATAGTGCTGACATACGCTCTATCAGTTGGTTTATTGAACATTAGGCTACATCCTTCCTCGCTTTTCTGCTCAGAAGAGGGCTGGGGTAAGACCTGCAGCTGTTTGGGTACAGAATGAGAGAAAAGCCGGGGTCCTGATACCGTGAGGTGCCTGAACTGAGCTTGCTGCCGCTGTCTGGTCCAATGGCTATGTGAGACTAATACAAAGGGATTTGCTTAAGACCTTGCTAATCAGCAATCTCATTTCCTGTGGCCAGACACGTTGCTAATCGGTATAACGCTAAAATGCATAGAACTCAAGGTATTATAAGGCATACATGATAAAATGTAAGGTGACCAGGCTAGCTTAAGAGGTTATTAGTTGTATCCTCAAATATGAACATTGTGAAGAATTTCACTGGATATAAACATGGTAATTTTACATTTAGTGAATCTATTTAAGACCCTCATACTACCCCCAGAAAGAAGCAGAATGACAATGAACCCACTGCAATTAATAGATTGAAAAAAATCTATTTATCTCCCCATTTGGATTGGGCCGAGTGTGCTCTTCGCCCCATTAGTAAGTCATTCTTTTATATCAAAGGAACAAATATGAAACACCTGGTCTTGTCGATGAGCAGTCTTTTCTTTCTTTCTCTGAGGATAACTGACAAGGTCTCCTTACAGGCGTTAAAACCAGAAATAATGAGAGCGCAAAGCCAGAGCTCATAAATAATTCATGGACTAAATATTTTAAGTGACAGTGCTTTCTTCATCTGTAAGCAATCACTTGATGTTCTCATTTTTGTTTTCAACTCGTGTTCTCTGTTTTTAAGAAGGCAGATAGGGGATTGTATTTGAAACAACTCAAAGGGGAATTCTCATTCGGGCCCTAAGAGTCCTTCTGCCCTCTCTCTGTACTTCCTATTACTTTCTAGTCTGTGTGTGAGTACTTTGACTCAAATCTGGTTGGTCAGTTAAAACACTCTTCCTTGGTTGATGACCTAGTGATACGGGTGCTCACTAAATAAGGACTGAATGACCCTCCCCCCAGTGAATCTCTCTACCTCTTCTGTGTTTCTCTTCTGCTGACCTGTCAACTTCTGGCTCATTTGTTCAGCCAGTCATCACCAGGATGACCCCAAGCTGAAGCACCTGGCCTCCATCAGGGAGAGATCAGATCTGTACCTGCAGTCCTCCTGGAGTCCCATCTTAACTCTAACCCGGGACGGGGTGTGTGGTTCTTTATCTGTATCCTTACTCCAGTCTTCCCTTTCCCGAGTGTCTGCAGATGCTGTCTCCAGAGCCCTCAGTCACAGAGGACATCAAACGCTCAGCAAGGCAGCAGGAGACAGGGAGCCGACACAGGTGTAAAGTAGGGAAGTGTGCCAGGAAACAGATGTGTGTAGGAGGGAGGAAAGTTGTAGTTTTTGTTATGAAAGTGGGCAAGAAGCCAAGAGACCTTGATTCTTCTGTGCTAAACCATGAAATCCTGGATTTCCTTGGTGTGAAATACCCACAAAATTCCAATACAGAGGTGTTTACTGCAGTGCCATTTATGATTCCAGTATGTACTACAGAGCAGATCTTTCAACATCACATAATGTAGATGGAAAACATCTTGAAAATTTAAATATAGGGTCAACTGGGTAAGAGAGGAACATTAACCATGACCCCCAATGCATGTATTTAAAAATCCATGAGTACTTCAAAGGGTTACAGTTTTTCCTAGTTTTGTATTTATTCATTAATTAGCCCAAACCCTTCAGAATATTTTTAATTATACCTCCAACCACACAGTGTGTGGGGTGATAGTCAGTGATAATTAACTTGCTAACAGATAATGCATAGTGATTTTCTGAAGCTGATTGCTAACTTCCATTATTCTTCCCTTTACCTTTCTTCTCTGCCTCCCCCACCTCTCTTCCTTCTCTTCTTCATCCTCCTCTCCTCTCTTTCCTCTCTCCCTCTCCCCTCTCTTTTTTCTCTCTTTCATATGCTTAACCAGAGCATAGGAAGTGATGTTCATGGCTAGGGTTGAACATAGGAGTATTTCAGTTGTTGAATAAAATAAGAAGGTTTAAGCACTCAACAGCATTGCCTGGTGTTAGTGTCTTTTTTTTTATTCATTCATCAACAAACTTAGTATTATGAGTATATTTCAAAAAACAAATAAGACCCTCGTTTAAGAGACTGAAAAAACTATGAGGTTCGTTTTATTGCCTTGAGAAATATAATATAGTGTTGGATCTTCTCTCCCCAGGGAAGACTTTGTGCAGTTAGGTTGTGGCTAGATTTGAATGCTGGGTTGTGAGCTAGTGCTCACAGAAATGCAGAAGCATTGGGACAGTTTTGATTGGAGTTCCTCATGTCAAAAGGGTCAGTAAACATGGTTTCTTCTTTCCTCTTAAAAATCTGTTTTCTCCTGTACGTATCTTTATTAAATGATGGCATGTGGTGAGGATTTAGCTTGTGGTAAGGACTCTCACTCCTCTCATTGCTAATTTCACTTTGGGCATTTCTATCTGCACCTTGGGAGTTATTCTTAACTGAACTATTTCTCTCCAAATGGGCCATGGGTAAGTGGGGTGGATGGGACAAGTGTCCAGTCAATGGCTGCTCTTCTTTTTCTCTCCATTTTAAGGGGTGACATATAGTATAAATGTTTTAGCATTCATGCTACACAAGAATCAGTCATAGATGTAGTAGAATCTATTCTCCACTTCGTAGTCTAAACGTAATGGTTTAAACCAAAGATGTAAAATCAATTGCCCATCAGTACTCCTTATTGTGCTGAGATGGGAGCTTCCATGAATCTTAATGTGCCTGAATAGATCCATGGAGAAATTTGCTCACCTTCACATTTCTCTGTATCCACTTAGCAATTATTAAGACCAATTGCTTGAAATCCACATGATAATTTACCACCTTTCATCACGGCATGTGGTTTCTGTTCAGTTTTTTTTTTTCTTTTTTTGTCTAGTCCTTTGTTTCAGCTTATCTTCCTCATGCCTGACTGAATGTAAAGCAAAAGACCCTGCTTTTAATTTTAAGGACAAGGAGATTGCCAATCATTCAGAGGTGGAAATGGGAAGAAAGAGGTTTTGAAATGTTTTAGGAATAAACATTCTATATTCTACTCCTACCAGGCCTTGTGAAGATGAATTTGCACACGTGCTCTTCATATGCTGTAAGGAGAAGTTTCAACTCTTTAAACAGTCATGATTTATGAAGTGCAAATGGGAAAACACTGTTTAAAGACCGGCCAGCTTTGTCTGGTCCGACTCAATAGCATGATTCTTTATTCAAGCCAGAAGCATGGCATGGACGATATGAAAACACATTTCTTTACTTCACATGCTCTCTTAAGGTTCAGAGCAATGCATGCAGCAAAATAGATTCTACATTTTAAAACCCGAACAAATGTACTGGTGTTCCGTTGTTGAATTAATTGGCACTTTCATATTTTTCACAATAAGACAAGTCTGGCTACTTTTCCCTGCAGTGGCGGGGGAGGGGTTAGGAGGCTAACATTCTGAACTGAATTATTTCCATGAAGTCCGACTTTACCAGGATGTCTTCAGGAAATGTGCATTTGCTGAAGGCAGTGAGAAGTCTGCAATTTGTGGAGTGATTGGGACTGCACGATGTTAAATGGGGAAGAACATTTGTAAAAGCCTTAGTGTCAGAATATGTTTTGCAAGCCAGACTAGCAAAAGAAAATTCTGCAAATACACACCAAAGAAATCTTGTTTTTCTGGCTCTTTGTTTAATCAACTCACATAAATAACTTCACAGAAGAGACCATGCATCTTCTGGCCTTGACATTGCCTCTAAAGGAAATCTGGAGCCACCCAGGAGAAGGACTCAAGGATTTAGTGTTGTGTCTCTGTCCTTTCTCCTGCACTCAAGACTTTAGGAAAGTCACTTAGCATCTTGGTCTTAGTGCCTGCAGTTCTTCAAAGTGATGAAAAAATAATTCACTGCCTTTCCTACCTCTCAGGGTTGTGGCAAACAACTTGATTTGTTTCTGTGCAAATGCTATCACAATTATATGTTTGCATGTCAAACGAAAGCCGTCATTATCAACAGCTGGTTTAGGAATTGCCTTCCCGTGGAAACACTAGGCTTTCATACTAAAACCATACTTTGACAACTTGCTCAATAATGCTATCCCTGTTTCTGGTTCAAGATGATGCAGTGAACGATTGCATTTGCTTCTTTCTTTCTGAACCCTCCTGAAATGAAAGGACCTTAAAAGGGAACAAATCTCAACTACAGAGAGATCACCTAGCAAGAATATTAAGGTAGAATGAGAATCAGATCAAAGTATTTTGAGATACATGAATATTCACAAAGTTGATTTCCCATGCACATTTAAAAAAAAAAGATTTATTTATTTATTTATTTGAACGGCAGAGTTACAGAGAGGCAGAGGCAGAGAGAGAAAGAGAGAGGTCTTCCATCCGTTGGTTCACTTCCGAGATGGATGCAACAGCCGGAGCTGCAACAATCTAAAGCCAGGAGCCAAGAGCCTCCTTCAGGTCTCCCACGTGGGTGCAGGGGCCTAAGGACTTAGGCCATCTTCCACTGTTTTCCCAGGCCATAGCAGAGAGTTGGATCGGAAGTGGAGTGCCCAGGACTTGAACCTGCACTGCAGGTGGCAGCTTTACCTGCTATGCCACAGCACTGTCCCCTCCCATACACATTTTAAAAGGATGTTTCTTGAAGGTGCAATTCATCACAAAGAGAAAAAAAATGGGAAAGTGGCTGTTGATCCTGGAACCAGTGGATTTAAATGGGAAGAGCAGAACTTGGCTGGGCTGTGCAGTGATCGGTCCTTGTCTGTTCTGTGAACAGAGTCTCCAGAGAGAGTTCTCTGGGAAGGGACTGGTTCCATTCTGTGCACAGATGCTGTAGCTTTTAGGCCACATGACTTAGCAACTGTGCTAAGGACATACTCCATTTATTTCTTTTTCAGTAAGAAAAATGAAAATTAGGCATTTCAGAAAAAATTACATATTTCAAAAACTATAAGAAAGTTCAGCTATAAATAGGAATCATGCCATGATTATGAGCTAGTGATGGAAACAACATGAATCCATATGTCCTGACACAAAGGATGTTCACTTTCAAGTAAGAATTGTGTTGATGAAGAATTCAATGTGATTCTCACTCACTGCTTGGCTCGGTGATGTTGGTATTTACAACATCTTGTTCCTGTGGATGCTAGTAAGTAGCTTTTGATTCTTACAATCATTCAAACCAAACAAAATATACAAGGCTTAATGATAGACTAGAAGTGCTATCATTTATGATCATATGAAAATAAATTTATACTGGAGAGAAGTAGGCACTAAGAAAAAGGCTGAAGAAGGCTGGCGCTCTGGCGTAGCAGGTAAAGCCGCCGCCTGCTCTGCTGGCATCCCATATGGGCGCTGGTTGGAGTTCCAGCTGCTTCATTTCCTATCCAGCTCTCTGCTATGGCCTGGGGAAGCAGTAGAGGATGGCCCAAGCCCTTGGGCCCCTGCACCCGTGTGGGAGACCTGGAAGAAGCTGCTGGCTCCTGGCTTCTAACTGGTGCAGCTCCGGCTGTTTCGGCAAATTGGGGAGTGAATTAGTGAGTGGAAGACCTCTCTCTCTCTGCCTCTCCTTTTTTCTGTGTATAACTCTGACTTTCAAGTAAAATAAAAAAATCTTTAAAAAAAAAGAAAGAAAAAGGCTGAGGGGCAGCCACATTCAATTTACAGAACAAGAATTGAAGCTGCACCATATACATTTGATAGACTCAGAAATGAAAGTTTAAGTATACTGTATAAACTTACAAACACAAATATAAAAATGGGAAACCAAAAAGCTTCACATTATAACAGTGTGAGTCAATATACATAATCTAAAATTGAAAATCTGGAAGCACAGAACAAATACAGTATTAGAGTCACAAGAACAAAATTTAAAAAATGGTTAGAAATGGTTACTTCAAAGAAGGAAGGGAAGTGAGGAGTGGAATGAGAACATATTGGCTTTCATTAATAAGTTCCCTCCTTTTTGAATCTTTACCATATGATGGCACTAATTTGATAATAGTAAAAACTATTTGGTTCATAGGTATATATTTTTGCAATCATATGTCTTATACTGGCTAAAAAATAGAAACAAATTTACTTGAGCTAATTGGTGTTAGAGAGTTGATACCTAACCTATAAATAGAGGAGACAAATTGAATTTTTTTACTTCAAAATAACTTTAATTTTATTACTTTGTAAAGAAGAACATTGGTAAATTTAAAAACTTGGAAAATTTTAATAAAATTTAGTATTTTGTAATGCAAAATATTGGTAAATTTAAAAATTTGGAGTGACACATGCTTTTCTGCCTCAGATTCCAGGATAACTCAGTTTAAATTACCATCTTGTGCCCTTCTGAGTTTGCAACATAGGAAAGAGGATTATTGACAAAGATGCTGCTGAACTCTTTGCTGTAATACTGATTATGCATGTGACCCTTGCTTATGGTTGTCAGACTTATTACAAAAGGGTAGAATTGGTGATGTTGAACAAGCCCCTTTGACTTAAGACTATGTCGAGTCAGATTATGTGTAACTGTTTCCTGATGGCTGTAGTTTGGGTTGAGTATTATTTCAGTTGCTATTGTGTTCTGCAACTCCATAGACCTTTGAACTTGGTGGAATCTTGTACTCTTATATTATACATCTTATTGTTTAGAGCCCAATAGTACTTGCAAATATTAGAATGATGTCACACTGGAAAAAAATCTTGGTCTTGGTCTGCAAAGAGAAGAAGGAAGAGACGAAGGGCAGAAGGAAGGGAATAAGACACACCACTCCTCTTAGAGTCTGTTAGGCATTTGCTGGAATAATTGAAGTAGAATTAAGATTAAATGGCTCATCAATTTTAAGTATATGAATATTTAAAACTATATTAGTAATTTCACATTTATTTCTAATATTTTAAAAATCAACACCTTTAATAAACTTTTTATAATAGGAATGTGTATCTCAGCAACTTATTCTTCAATGTTCATAAATCACTAATTAGTGATGCTTTACCTGGTGATGTCTCACTTTCATATAATAAATTTAGCTCATATAAACAAATTGCCTGCAAGAACACAGTGTGTTCAGGGGCAACTTAGAAGTATCATTTTTCCAAGTGTTTCAACTGAAGTCTGAGAGTAGCTTTCAATGTTGAGTTTTCTGGAGAAGTGGAAAGGTATCAGACAGTCACACCTCCAGAGCTGAGAAATGTTGAATAATTACTCACCAATCACACTGATGTATACTTTTGGGGTTGGAAGCTTTACTGAACAACAAAGAGGAACATGTCTTGGGTTTTTCTTCCCTCCCTCCCTTCTTCCTACTTACTGCAGATCAGGCTAATTATGTAAGCTGAGCTAACAAGGAATCTGTGGCAGGAATTTATGCAGTACTCTAAAATCTTAAACTTCTCAATGATCTGCTCATGTGGTCCTCCAGGTCTGTGTACATCACTCTTTTATAGTTCTTTCTATACCGGAGTATAGAAGAATTCTTTATAACCCATTCCCCTCTAGAATATAACATTCATGGGGGTAGGCACTTGGTCTGTTTGATTCTCTGTTGTTTCCTCAGAACTTAGTATGGTAGGAACTTGGTAAATAATTTGCAAATAAAAGAGCATTAGTACTACTAATAAGTGTTACATAAGTGCTACCTATTATGGGCTAGGTACCTGTCTAAGTGCTTTATATACATTAACACAGTTAACTTTGTAAATAACCCTATTGAGTATGTATTCCTAGTATATTCTTTTTTAAAAAATTTATTTATTTGAACATCAGAGTTACAGAAAGAGAGGGAGGGAGGGAGAGGGAGAGAGAGAGAAAGAGAGAAAGAGAGAAAGAGAAAGAGAGAGAGAGAGAGAGAGAGAGAGAGAGAGAGAGAGAGAGAATCTTCTATCTGCTGGTTTACTCCCCAAAGGGCTGCGACTGTCAGGGTTGGGACAAGCTGAATCCAGGAGCCAGGAGCTTCCTTCAGGTCTCCCATATGGGTGGCAGGAGCTCAAGCACTTGGGCCATCTTACCCCCACATCCGAGCCTCCTGCCCAGACCACCAGCAGGGATCTGGGCAGGAAGCAGAGTAGCAGGGATAGGAAACAGCACCCACATGAGATGCTGGCATCCCAGGCTGCGGCTTTAACACCTGGACCTCGATGCCAGGCCCCAGTCCCCATTTTCAGGGTGAGAAAATTGAGTCCCAGAGGTGCTAAATGACTGGCCTGGGAGTCCCAGAGCTATTTGCAGGTGGATTGTGATTCAAATCTAAGCAGTTTGATGCTAGATCCATTGTGTCAGCCTGTGTCACTTCTCACTGCTCCCTCAATGATCCTGTTGCACCCAAAGTCAGGGGAGAGGGGGCTGTGTCGTTTTTTGTGTCACTACAGAGGCATCCTATTAGTGACTGCTGGCTGGCTGGATTAAAAACATAGTCACACTCAGCAGTGCTGATCTTGGTGGAGGTGAACCCAGCCCTCAATTTAGAATCTGTTCTCTTCTACACAGAAGCAAATGTCATCAAGCGTATAAATGAAGGGCAAATGTTAGTGCCTTGGGCGGCATGCGTGCTACTACATACGATGATACAATTGACAAACTCAATTGTTTTGGCTTGGAACATTATACTGTATTTATAAAGCAATTTTACCTTTCAAAGCATTTCATATACTTTGTCCTGCTTGCCAAATGACATTGTGAGGAAGCACTTTTATTTCCATTTTACTAAAATGCTCAAACAGGAAAGGTTAAGTTGCATATCTTTGTAACACATCCAGGACAGGGTCCTAAGAATTTTGCACCTGCTCTAATGCTCTTGCATTAGATAACACTGCAGAGGTCTTGATGGGTAAAAATATGCCAGCCATGTGTTTTTTCAGTTGTTTTTTTTTAACATAAATGTTTTTGGACATCAGATATATGCTATGTCCCCTAGGTATACCCTCTGTGTCCTCTCCCTTCCCTCCCTCTGAGCGTTCATCTGTGCCAGTGAGTGTATGGATCCCACACTGAGAAAGGTCTTCAGGTGCTATTTGCCCATGGGAATCGGAGACTTTTGAGAACCAACATGCCTTGGAAAGTCATCTCCACACCAGACTTTCTTCATCTGAATCGGCTCCATCTGCCTGTTTGGAGTCAACTCCCATTGGGGTCACAGTTATTCAGTAGGACTGACTGCATTAGAACCCCAGTCTTTGGTGCGTTGTGGGGTGACAGGGAAGAGGATGTTTTCTTGCCCATCAGCTTACATGGTACATACCCAGTGACCCATCTAACCTTGGATTCCAGATTTTAGAAATGGCGGTGTGTTGGATTCTTTCTGGGAATGAGTTTGGGGAGACACCAGCTTGGATCTTTCCAGCTTTTTGCAGAGATGGGTATTGGTAGCTCTGATTATACCTCCAGTTTCAATTGGTTTCTCCCGGTAACACCTGGACCACTGCTCTCTGTGTGTTCTATTTCATCTTTTTGTCACACCTTTGTGTGGAAGAGAGAATCCTTAGGACCCCCCCCCCCCACCTTAGCATCAGGTAAACGCTAACATTCTTTTCTTTGGGGTTAACAGTTCCCATGGGAGAAGGCAGAGGCAGTTACCTTTGGTCATGACGATCCCTGCCAGTGCTTTGTGGCGGCCGTACACTGATGTCAGGCTGACTGTCAGCTCGCGGAATTTCTGTGTCACCAACTGGGACACGGAGTCGGCGAATTCCTGAAAGACACAAGCACAGGCCTCGTTGATGGGCTGAGCAGAAGCAGTGAGGGGACAGCTGGCTCTTGTGCCCTCCCTTCCTCGTCTGCTACATCCCCACGGAGATATCTGGAGGTGCCTGTCACAGAGCACCCCATGTCACCACATGCATAGGCTGTGTCGGCACGCTCTGCCCGGAGGCTTCAGGAAAGACTTTAGTACTATATTTAATCAATGGTGAGGAATTAGCCCTTAGTGTTGTCTACCACAAATGTCCTGACCCATGAGCAGGAGACTTCTGTGGGAAAATGGTGTTCACTTCCTGCCTTTCTGAGCTTTTAGAAGAATCCTCCTGGGAGAACTTGTCTGCAAGAATCCTGAGAGGAGGTAGAGGGAATCTGTACACACTGGACAACTGGTCACCACTTTCTTCTCAGTCTCACAGAATCAATTTATCCTGGTACATCTCAGGCTGTACTGCAACCCCAGCTCATCCACAACCTCTTCTCTTGCTTTTCTGCGCATGTCCTTCCCCACATAGGTACACATGTGCACAGTCCAGTACATAATGCATGTAGTGCACACATGCACTCCAGAATATGCATGCACACATATATGCAACTGCAAACATGTTTACATGCACACACATGTGGACCACAGACCCAGAATGTAAACATGAATGTGTATACACATGCATGCACCCAGAGATACACACGCATACAATGCCACCCCCTCCCTGACGAGTTAGTATTATCCCCATTGAGCTGTGCTACAGAACTACAGAACTGTGCTACAGTACATGCACAGTTGCAAGGCAGTTGGGTGCTGTGGCTACAAGCCCTGGGAGAGGAAAACCTAACTGGAGACCCAGGTCTGCTACTTATGAGCTTCAGCAGGTCATTCAAATGCTCAGAGCCCGATTTTCCCAATTTGTAAGGTGCTCCTTTTCATTTCCATCTGATGGTATTTTTTTTTGAGAATAAAAGGCACTTGTGCATCTTATTTGCTTAGCACTGTGCCTCACACTTGGTAACTGCCTGAAAACGATGCCTGTAACTGTTATGTATATCATTATTATTATTATTACCGTTTTCCCCCAGTCACTGCGGGCACTGAGCAAATCTTTAAGTAGCAAAATAAAAACCACTAATTTATCCATAAGGTGGGCAAGCAAGTTCATTTTTTTTGATGGACTGGATTTTCACGATTGTAGCAAGTACGTTTTGATATTGTGCAGACAGTGTCTGATAAATAAAGATAAGAATGACACATAGAGAGTTTAAAACATTCCATTTGTAGGCAATAAACCAGGCTCATGTGAAAGCCAGCCTGCATCCTGGAAACAACAACAACAAAAGCCTGCTACAAAACAACCCAATGCCTTTACTCCTTCCAATTGCTGCAAAGGGCGGGGAGCAGAGAGGGCCCAGGACTGCGAGAGTGCAGACTGCCTCTTAGATTTGTAGTCATTAAGGAGAGTACTTGTCATTTTAAAAACTGCACTGTAAGTAGAGAGACCTCATAAAGGGTGGATGCTGCTGTGGACTTCCCATGTGTGTGTGTAATGATGGACGAGGGGGGCAGATGATGGGCCCCATTTATTTTAGAGATTGCTCGTGTCCTTGGTGAGGGGACAGGGGTCTGCCTGGCCTAACCCCAAAACCAGGCTACTTGCTGCACCACTGTCACACCCAAGGGACCATGGTGTCATAAAATTTTTTTTTTTTTTTTACAGAGTTAGACAGTAAGAGAGAGACAGAGAGAAAGGTCTTCCTTTTCCATTGGTTCACCCCCCAAATGGCCTCTACAGCCGGCACGCTGCACTGATCTGAAGCCAGGAGCCAGGAGCTTCCTCCTGGTCTCCCATGTGGGTGCAGGGCCCAAGCACTTGGCCATCCTCCACTGCATTCCCGGGCCACAGCAGAGAGCTGGATTGGAAGAGGAGCAACCGGGACAGGATCCAGCTCCCAGACAGGGACTAGAACCCGGGGTGCCGGCGCCGCAGGTGGAGGATTAGCCTAGTGAGCCATGGTGCTGGCTGTCATAAAATTTTAAAGATGAATTCTTGATGCTGTCCATGTCCCCAGATAGCTGGACTGTTTCCTGGAACTGCAGGGAAAATAACCATAACTGGGGACCTTAAAACAGCAGCGCTGGAGGCCAGACGGCTGAGTTGGGGCTGTCGGCAGGGCCCTGCTCTTTGGTGCTGACGATCCTTCCTGCCTCTTCTGGCTTCTGGAGGCTACGAGTATTTCTGGGATTGTGGCTGCATTACTCTAATCTCTGCCTTTCTTCGCTCTCTTGTACGTGCGTTTTCTGCTTTACTGTGTGTTTTAAGGACATTTATCACTGGGTTGAGGGCCCACCTGCATAACTAGGGAGGGGCACATCTCAAAATCCTTCACCTGGTTATGTTTTTAAAGACCCCTTTCCCTAATGTGGTCATCGCCTCAGTATTAGCTGTGCCTTTGGGGACCACCACATCCTGCTGTTTGTTCTTCCACCTCGTGCTGTAATAGAGAGAGTGTTTCCCTGCAGAGCTGTGAGTTTGGTTAATTCCTATCATTGCTGATGGAGCCCAAACTGCATTTGAGTGAGAAGGGGGGATGCTGGTCTGTCTTCCTGGGTTGTGGATGAATGCCCACAGAAGCAGGCGGTAGACAGGAGCCTCCTTGACTTTCTTGGTCTCCGTCTCCTCCACCATTGAGAAGGATGCTGATGACAAGGACTGACAATCAATCGTATGAGACCTTCAAACTAAGATGCCTGAGGTTATCTGATGCCACCTTTGCCTCTTCAAGAGCTTGGAGCCAAGCTCTGATCCGGAGCTGGTCGGGGACCTAAGGGCAGCGTGGCCTGTCGCACTCCCCTGTCTAGTAGCACAGAAGGCATGAGACTCGCAGAGTGACAGCCCCGTGAGGCCTCAGGCATCCCCACAGGGTTTGAAAAGATCGACTTCTGAGCACCCTTCGCAGATGCACAGCAAGGGGCTGACACCAGCAGCCGCCATCACAGGAGGCCGCATGTCGAGTGTAGGACTGCTAGCCCCACCCCGCCAGTACCATTTGGCATCTTCTCAAGGAGGGATGTTCCTGGGGCACAGAGCCGATGGGACAGTGCTGACCTGGGACCCACACACAGATGAGTCCTGCCCTCTACAAGGCTCTGGGATTTGTGGTCCTGAGTGGATCTGGGAAGCAGAGGCCCTGAGTGAGGGTGGTCTGTCCCTGCTGTCTCTGCAGGCTTGGGTCCTCAGGGCTGAGGGACTCTGTATGATCAGTGAGGCCCAGAAAGACGAGGCCTGAAGCTCGCGCTGAGAGGAACCTTGAAGGAAGAGTAGATTTTACCTCATTTCCCTAGTAAGCTTCAGTGACCAGAAAAAGTGAATTTTGTCCTCTTCTGTGGGGCTGGTTCCACAGCACATTGATAAATGAATAGAAAACTGATCAGATATTTTACTTCTAGAAACATCCTGCACTTAATTACAAGGTGCTACTTGTCCCAAGTAGCAGACTCCTAGATGTGATGTGGACGGCTTAACCTTTGGGCTAAATCTCCCTCCCATCCCTTCTTTTTCCAAAGACATTTTCAAATGTCTAAGAATGAAGAGAGATGCCAGACAGAAGAGGCATTGCACCATTTCTTTGTGTCTATCTGATCAGGTTCCGTAGGCCTTCCAAGCATGATCTCCCCAAACCACTGAGTACTAACACGGAATACACAAAAAACCAACTTCCATTGGGAATACTAAAGGCCGCTCTGCTTCCCAGAGCTGGGGAAGTGTGCAGACAGTAAAAGCAGAGGCTTGCTTTGTGTATAAACTATCCCATTGCATCCTGATGGGGAGGTACTCAGGTTCTTCTTTTTAACTATCAAAGCAACATAGCCAGGAGGGGGCAGAGACAGGAATTAAACCCAGCAGATTCAACCCGGGCCCTTCGCATTGCACTGGTGAGCAGATGGCTTTGAGGAAAAGCAGGATTCTCTGCAGAACTGTCACGGGCTCCACTCCCTCTGGGTGCAGATGGAAGCAGCCCTGGTATAACAGAATGTGACTCCGTGTGCACTGTCATCCAGAAGAGGGCCAGCCTGTGCATGGAGGCCCTGGGGTCATGTTAGGCCCATCAGTGCTCCCCTGACACCCTCTAGGCTTGCATCCCGGGATGCTCTGCACCCATTATGATCTAATTAGTCCTGAGCCAGAGCCATCCCCTAATGGAGTCATTTGAGGAAATGCTGAAGCAGAACCAATCATATTTGGGTTTGGATTTTGGCATTTTCACAGATGAAGGATTCCTCGGCTCACTTCGCTCGGCAAGGCAGGCACAGGCCAGTGGGACTGCAGGTGGATTGTGCTATTCTGTCTTCTCCAGGAGCAGCAAGGATGCAGAGACTACATCAAACTGAGTCAGACAACAACATGGGGAAATTGCTAGCCAGGGGACCCCCCCGCCCAGCCTTATTACCTCCAGGAGGCCAAAGACTCAGCTGCCAGGTCCAAGGCCACAGTGCCTGCTGCTGCGTCTTTGGTCCCAGGAGGAGCACCTTGAGGTTAGCAGTTTCTGCTCCTGCCAAAGTGAGGACACTTCACTCTCCCAACACATCCTCACACCCCAGGCTCCATAAGCTGTTTCTCAGCCTAGCATGCCCCTCCCTGTCTCTGGTCTTTCAAACATTGTCTTCAACCAGAAATATTTCTTGTTTTCATGATTTGGAAGTCCTCTCCAACTTCTGTGCTTAGGTGCTTAGAAATGTGGTAACACCCATGTAGGGATTTACATATATATATATTTAAAGATTTATTTATTTTGAAAGAGTTAGAGAGAAGGACACAGACACAGACACACAGATACACACACACACACACACACACACACAAGGTTTTGGGGGGGGATACCTTCCACCCACTGATTCACTCCCCAGGTGGCCACAATGGCCAGGGCTGGGCCAGGTCGAAGCCAGCAGCTACTTCCAGGTCTCCCATATAGGTGGCAGGGGCCTAGGGACTTGGGTCATCGCTTCTTTCCCAGGCCAAGGAGTTGGATTAGAAGTGGAGCAGACAGGACGTGAACTAGTGCCTGTATAGGATGCTGGTGTCCTAAGTGGTGGCCAGCTCCTGTGTTTCCTTCTCTCTTTTTAAAAAAAGATTTATTTATTTACTTGAAAGGCAGTTACAGAGGAAAGAGAAAGAGAGAAGGGGGAAAGAGAAAGAGAGAGAGAGAGACAGACATTTGGGTCTCCCACACGGCTGCAGGGTTCCAAGTACTTGGTCCATCTTTGTTGCTTTTCCCAGGCACATTAGCAGAGTACTGGATTAGAAATGGAGCAGCTGGGACATGAACCAGTGCTCATATGGGACGCCAGCATCTTAAACAGTGGCTTAATCAGCTGTATTACAACAATGGCCCCTGTCTGTGCTCTTACATGACAAAATGCATTCATTTTATTCCAGCAGCCCCCAAAGTCTTAAATAATTCCAGCATTAACTGTAAAATTCCAAGTTCAAGGTCTCCATGAAATATCATCCAAATCAGGTATAGGTGAGACTCATGATACAATTCTGAGGCAAAATTCCTCCTTGATATATGAGACACTTCTTTGCTCCCTGGAGTCTTGGTGGAGTCAAGCAACCAGGTCTATGTTTTGAGTGTCAGAAAACTGGTGGATGGTGTGTACCTTTTTTTTTGACAGGCAGAGTGGACAGTGAGAGAGAGACAGAGTGAAAGGTCTTCCTCTTCCATTGGTTCACTCCCCAATGGCCGCTGTGGCCAGCGCGCTGCGCTGATCTGAAGCCAGGAGCCAGGTGCTTCTCCTGGTCTCCCATGCGGGTGCAGGGCCCAAGGACTTGGGCCATCCTCCACTGCACTCCCGGGCCACAGCAGAGAGCTGGACAGGAAAAGGAGTGACTAGGACAGAATCTGGCACCCCGACTGGGTCTAGAACCCGGGGTGCCAGCCCCGCAGGCAGAGGATTAGCCTATTGAGCCGTGGCACCGGCCTTGTACCATTTTTAAGAGTGGATCCCTACATGTTCATGTCTCTGGTGCTTTCCCTTTCACCCTGTCTTTCTTTGTCACTCAGTCCCTCATTGCTCTCTTCCTTCCCTATGTAGCTGCAGGCAAAGATTTGCAGACTGGAGATTCTAGAGGGAGGACACCAGAGTCCATCAGTTACCTGCTCCTCGTGCACTGTGTGGTTTTGTTCATATTAAGCCACTGGTTTTGGAGAATGGGGAGTTGAAGATTACGTCAACAGCAGAATTTACTCTGAGTAATAGAGAGAGGAATCCATTATAAAAAAGGCAAATAAAACCTGGAAATCAAATGAAAGAAAAGCAAATAGTGCACAAAGTCTTGTAACTTATTATGAATAACAAATGACTTTGGCCTCTAACTCATAATTGATAGTGTACATAAGATGGATCCAGGACAAGCTAGTCTTGGGCTGCTCTGACACTTAGGGCGGGTCCATGGTGAGCTAGACTCAGCTGATTGGACATATGCATTGGGATCCCAGTGAGTTGACATTCAGCTCACATGACCTGTGTGATGGGGCTATGATGAGCCAAATGAGCTGATGGACAGCTGAGCTGGCCCCATGGGTGGGAACCATGAAGAGCTGATCCACATGCATGATCTGACATGCACAGTGAGTCTGGATGAAGACCGTAGCTACCCCAACCTCGTGCCTGACTAGGAGCTCTTCAAGCTTGGGTGTTTGGGTCTCTGAGTGACCATGTGGTGGTGGTGGGGTCTTCAGGCCTCTGGGATCACCTTCTCTGAATTGTTCTGCTGGCCATCTATAAACCTTTTAAATATGAGAATGGTGAGTATGGAGGCTTCCCCCATGGCATGTTTAATTTCCATGTGTTGTTGGTTTGTAGATTTAATCATGCAGTGGGAAACACAGATGAAGTCCCATATGTTTATCTTCTTTGTGCCATTTGATATTGGACCAGTGGAAAAGTGAGCTCTGGGACCTGTATCTGAAAGACAGAGTGAGAATTTGCTCACCAAGGGCTCAGCTGTGGCTCAGAGTAGCCCTGAGAGGTGCACAGAGACTGTCAGCTGAGTTCCTTGGCATATTGCCCTGCAGATACCACCATTGCAGGCAATGGCCTCGGAGGAGGACTTGGTGCTGCTTCCTTGCGCCTCTAAATCCAAGCAGGCTCCCTGAGGACCTTCTGGAATTTTAACATCTCCTGTCCCATCATCCTTTCCTTCTGCCATATTTCCTCTTCTCCCCCTCCCCTTTCCATTCCCATCCTTTCTTGTCCTCTCCCTTCTTTGAAAAGTCCTTGACATTTGTGTTAAGCATCTTTCTCAACTAACATTGCATAAAGGTAAACATAAAAAAGTAAAGATTTAATAAAAACTTTTCTTCGCTTGGGTAGTGAATTAATTAAAACAGATTTTTCATTAGCTGCTTAAGATTTATCTTGGGGCTGGCGCTGTGGCATAGTAGGCTAAGCCTCAGCCTGCAGCACCGGCATCTCATAAGGGCCCTGGTTCCTGTCCCAGCTGCTCCTCTTCTCATCCAGCTCTCTGTTAGTGGCTTGGGAAAGCAGTAGAAGATGGCCCACATGCTTGGGCCCCTGCTCCCATGTGGGAGACCTGAAAGAAGCTCCTAGCTGCAAAATTGGGATCTGCCCAGCTCTGGCCATTGTGGCCATATAGGAGTAAACCAGCAGATAGGAGACCTTTCTCTCTGTCTCTCTCTATAACTTTACCTCTGAAATAAATAAATAAAATCTAGAAACATAAAAAAAGACTTATCTCTGTGGGGGAGGGCATTATGATGTAGTGGGTTAAGCTACTGCTTAGGAGGTTTTCATCCTATATTGGAGTGCCTGGGATTGAGTCCCACCTCTTTCTTTCTTTCTTTCTTTCTTTCTTTCTTTCTTTCTTTCTTTCTTTCTTTCTTCCTTCCTTCCTTCCTTCCTTCCTTCCTTCCTTCCTTCCTTCCTTCCTTCCTTTCCTTTCCTTCCCTTCCCTTCCCTTCCCTTCCCTTCCTTTTCTTTTCTTTTCTTTTCTTTTCTTTTCTTTTCTTTTCTTTTCTTTTGTTTTCTTTTCTTTTGTTTTCTTTTTTTCTTTCTTTCTTTCTTTCTTTCTTTCTTTCTTTCTTTCTTTCTTTCTTTCTTTCTTTCTTTCTTTCTTTCCTTTCTAGATTTATTTATTTATTTGAAAGTCAGAGTTACACAGAGAGAGAGGAGAGGCAGAGAGAGAGAGAGGTCTTCCATCCAATGGTTCATTCCCCACTGGCTGCAATGGCCAGAGATGTGCCCATCTGAAGCCAGGAGCCAGGTGCTTCTTCTAGGTCTCCCAACGGGTGCAGGGGCCCAGGGACTTGGGCAGTTTTGTACTGATTTCTCAGGTCATAACCGAGAGCTGGATCGGAAGTGGAGCAGCTGGGTCTTGAACTGGTGTCCATATGGGATGTGGGCGCTTCAGGCCAGAGCGTTAACCTGCTGCGCCACAGTGCCAGCCTCCCATCTCTACCCTCAATCCAGCTTCCTGCTAATGCA
Source organism: Sylvilagus floridanus (assembly GCA_949820135.1). Lineage (NCBI taxonomy): Eukaryota > Metazoa > Chordata > Mammalia > Lagomorpha > Leporidae > Sylvilagus > Sylvilagus floridanus. The sequence goes on along the minus strand of OX463240.1, from coordinate 14,819,567 downwards.
TATCCTGATAGACAGTGGATGATGGTCCAAGATCTTGGGTTCCCAGTTACCCATGTGGGAGACCCAGATGGAATTTCTGACTCCTGGTTTTGCCCTGGCCCAGCCAGGGCTGTTGCATTCATTTGAACAGCAGCTGGAAGATCTCTCTCTCTCTCTCTCTCTCTTTAAAACACTTCATCTCTTTGATATTTAACCGGTATTACTTTATAGAACTACTTTAATGAGTCTTGCATATGGCTCTGATGTCATTCATTCACAATTTCTCTTCCTTGTTAGGGTCTGCAACAGTAGGAACAGCTCACCTCACTCATGATCTCACTGACCTAAGCACTTCTCACTGTCCAGCTCTGAGAAATGGGATTAGAATGGGTTGTGCCAGGGTCACAATCATTACAGATTTTTCTCCTTTCCTTATCTTGGTTCACCTTGGCTTTTAAATGTCATTCAGAGGCTTAAAAATACTTTTGTCCTTGGCCACACATATACATTTTCCTGTAAGCCCACATTACTCTAAAGATGTTTTTTGAGGGAGACTTTTATGGAATGTTTATATATTGATCTATGATCCTTACTTTTGCTGTTTTAAAAGTTGAAGGAAGAGAAATTGTGAATGACCATTTTCATCAGAAGAAAAACAGTTGGTATGGCGTAGGGGTGCTTCGGTCATCTTGTTATAGCCTTGTAGAAGTCTTGGAGAAAAATTTCTTGGTTCTAGAAAAGTCCAGAAAAACCAAGTTTTTGAGCTTTCCTGCTCTTTTGCCCAAGAAAGTCCTCTTTGTCTCCACTTTCCACAGCATTGCATCTATGGCACAACAGCTATTTTAAAATGGCTGTGATTGATTTTTAATTAAATCCCATACATGATTGCGATGGTACGCAGTTTTTCATAGTTGCATTTGTGTATGTAAAAGACATTGTCGTTGATTACATGGGGTGTTAGAAGCTAGACAGAAACTTGGAATTCATATAGGGAGACATACTTGTCTAATTTGACACTAGAAATTTGTAATGTTTTAATCACTTGGGATTTAATATACACAGGCATCTTTGGTTACTGCAAACCCAACTAATCAGACCTTGCAAATAACTTGATTTTCTTTCACACCTGGCACTTGGTTTACAGTAGAAGCAGCTAAAAAGTGCTCAAAAACAAGCTTGTGTCTGATTAATTTTATCAATTCAAATTCCAGAGTGTGTTCATGAGATGGCAAGGAGCTCATTCAGCTACAATGATGGATAAATGCCCCCAAATTGAACATGAAGCCACTTAACTAGAGTGAGTTTTGGAGCACATAGGCCAAGTTTTATTGTATTATCTCTTTTTATCACTTTTGAGGTTAATTCTAGACATTTCCCCATGACTTTGGGGACCGAGATACCTCATAATGCAGTTTGAGCAATCTACACCTTTGAATCAGTGCCTGTGCCTGAGGCTCTGCAGTAGCTACTATGGTGCTTGTGCAAGATTGCTATTTCTGTCTACTTGAGCTTGCAAGATAGAAGGTAGACAAATGAATCTACATTTCTTTCTCTTTAGATGTTAGCTCCTTTATAAAGGCTTCCCAAATGTCAGAGCCCATGGTGTTCATTTGTCCCCCCTCCACTCCTATACAAGTGATTCTATCTCTTGGTGCAGCTAGCATGGTGTCTTGGCAATGTACTGTATCCTTCTTGTGGACAAGTGGTTAGTATTTTTATTGGAGGTACATTAGTTCATAGCAATTTTAGCTATTGTCATTGAAAGCTTACTACTTGTCAGATACTTTCTAAGTGCTTTTAGTGTCTTTCTCAGTTAATCTTTACAAACTGCTTCATGGTTAAGGGGCTGTCATTATCTCTGTTTTTATTAGCAAGCATGTGAATTAACTGCAGTTATGTGAGTAGCCCATGAAACACATTATCCATGTGATTCATTGGTGGAGTGAATTAACCAATGCTGTCAACCTGTGATACATGGGCACTTCAAAAAGTTCATGGAAAAAAGAATTAAAAGATAAGTTTATTTTGGTGCAAAAAGTTTTTGAAGTCCACGCATGACAAGAGTCTTCAAAAGGTTCATGGAGGATGCATGTTATGAAAAAAGATGCATGGATTTCAAAAACAGTTAATGAGAAAATAAGCTTATTTTTTAAAAAAGATATATTTTTTTTTCATTTGAAAGACAGAATGACAGAGAGGGAGAGATCTTTCATATGCTAGTTCATTCCCCAAATGGCTGCTGTGGGGCATGAGTGTGGCCATGGCGCGGCCAGGCCAGGCCTGGGGGGCTCTCTGCATGCACAGGTGCCCCCGCCCAATTTGCACGGAATGGAGCCGCGCGGAGCCGGGCCTGCAAACTAACCCAAGCCAGGGCCCGCGGAGCCAGCCGGCGGGTGTCCTGGGGATGGCAGCGCAGGGAGGGACCTCGTGTGTGTGCACGTGGTCCCAGCCACCACCATGGCGGACCAGGCGGCGCCAAGGAGGGGCAAAGAAGATGGCGCCCAGAGGAAGTAAAATGGGTGGAACTCAAAAGCTAATTGGCTACGAAACATCAGGGGAAGTAACAAGACTAGTAACAAGTGTATAGACATATGGCTAGTCCTATAGAAATCCCCCCGTAAAGTGACCGTTTAAGTGATTGGTTGGTCCTTAGCCCTGCCCCAATGACTCTGCAGTTTTGTGCTATAAAAGGTTCAGTTATGCACGGAGTAAATGAGTCCTTGCTAGACTTGGCTCCCCGCTGCATCTGATTGTCTCCGGGATCGGGAGGCTGGGGAACGGGCGAGCGGTGCACTCACCTTTCCTCGGACCCAGTCCATCCTTGTACGGGTGGACTCAGACCCTGCAGGCTGCAATGGCTAGGGCTGGGCCAGGCTGAAGCAAGGAGCCTAGAATGCCAACCTCATCTCCTACGTAAGCACCCCAAGCACTTGGCCATCTGCTGCCTTTCCAGGCACATTAACAGGGAACTGGATTGGACACAGCTGGGACTTGAACCAGTGCTCCGATACAGGATGCTGGAGTCACAGGCAGCTGCTTAACCCACTGAGCCACAATGCTGGTCCCAATCCACTTATTTTTATTTCCATTCTCCACTAAACTTTTAAAGTACCCTGAACAAGTTCTCCATGCTGCTCATTGGTGCTGTTGTGTGGGTATTTCCATGAGGGAGAAGCTACATCTGGGCAGGAACTGGGAGTAGGAGATCAGGGAAGACCACTTGAAGGAGACGGGATCTCTCTGAGCTTTGAAAGAGTGACATGATAAGTCGGCAGAGACTAGAGGAACAGGGACTTCTAGGGGAAATCACAGCTTGAAGATATCCAGAAACAGGAAGCTCTTTCTGGGATAAAAACAACGGGCAGATGAGTTTTCCTGAGTAAGGATCTATACAGTAGAAATGAGAATTTAGACCAAAAAGATCACCAAGTTAGAGTGTAGCTTCTTGGTGCTGGGTCAATCAGTTCATCTGTTAATTTGATGAATATTTACTGAACGTTAATCCGGATCAGAGATATTGTAAGTGCCAGGAATGCATCAGTATGTGAAATTAGCAGTCCCCATTTCATGTGGAGCTCCGATGGTACCAGAGAGGCACAGTGGGTGTTCTGTGAGGGACCCTGACCAGCGGAGTGACAGAGCTGTGGTCTGCAGCTGTGTGGCAGGTAAGGACACTGCAACAGAGCCTGGTGCTGAGGGTACAACCAAGTCACTGTGGGGTCTGTAGTTTGTTGCTCTGTTTTGTTGTCCATCCTCTTATGTGTAAGCTGAACTTTGAGGACAATGACAGGCCTGGATAGGTTAATGCATTGCACTCTTACTGCACCAGATCTTAGATCCTAAGCCTGGCCACACTCCCCGTCCCACACCATGTCAATCACTCAGTCACTCTTATCAGATCCTTTCTTGAGAATTCTGTAGGGGGCTGTTCACAGATCACTTAATCCCACCAGCAACTGTGGGAATCAGGGGGTTATTAGCACTATTTCATATCTGCACTAACTGTGGTTTAGAGACATTTGGTAAGTTTAACAGAGTTTTAAAGCAAGAAGGTGGTTCAGGCAAATATGGGGTTGTTTTGTGTCTGAATTCTTCATTGTGTCAGTCCATCTCCATTTACACACCCTGCTGCTCATCTGAGGTGGATTTCTTCAAGGTCTCACACTGTAAATCCTTTGAAATGAAAAACTAAGCCCATTGGTGTGGTCCACCTCCAGGCCTGAGTGGATGGGAGTGGGAGATGGAGCCTGCGGGGACCCCTCTGTGGTCTTGTCCACCCCCAGTCACTGAGGGGACATACAATGAGAAGGCCTGATAGTGAGGCCACTCCAGACAACCTTAGCATGGTGTGGGTTGCTGTCAGATACCTCTGGCGAGACAGGAATTGAGGAGGGCTGGAGAGAGGCTGGACGAGGTGCAGGTGAGACAGCGCTTTGTGATATAGAAAGATCTCTGCAGAGAGACTAAAATCTGCTCTGAAAAGCCTGAATAATCAGCAGAAGAGTCATTCGCAGCATAAATTCTTTGTTAAATATGAAAAGGAGAGACATCCAGCTGTACTCATTATCGTTGGTGATTTAGCCATTTAGAAAAATGCCTGCAGAAGAGTCCCTTGATAGCACAGGGGGGTTAATGTGTCTTCCACAGTCATTCTCAGCCTCCCAGGGGACTGTATACACTGTAGGGGAAAGTCCTGGCTCCTCTTAGGGCTGACTGGCTGGTGCTGGGCGGGATTAGTGGGTGAATAAGGGGCTCTTGAGAATCCTCAGATGATGCCTCAAGCCCTGCCCAGAGACCAGATGAGCAGAGGTCATAGATATCTGGTGTTTGGAGCTATTAATGCACAAACTGGCTTGGGCTGGACATTTGGATCAGAAATAGTCCGAGGAGAGAGGATTTGGCTTCTCATTAAGTGATAATGATAATCAGGTGCTTCTGGTTCCAAAGGTTAAGTGGGGGAAGTTGCCCTGTATTTAATGAGCTGTGTATTACTGTACTTAATGGAAAAACAAAATGCAGTGCTATGATAGCTTCTGCTCTCTGTTGCCTGAGTCTCACACTTTGGCTCCGATTGTCATGGCAAAGTACCAGCGTTATTCAGATCAGAAAAATAAACTTCAAATGGGAACAGTGCAAGACTCAAACTTTATTCATTTCCAACACTAATATTTTGAATGGCATAGATAAATAAAATGTGTTCAAATTTGCAATAGCAGTCCTCAGGGTAAAATTGACATTCAGCCAAAGTGGTAGGGATATTAAAATCAATAGATTATAAAGGAGAAAGCCTTTGGTAAATATTTTCCTGTTGAAATCCTATCTTTGGGTTTTATAATGCTGAAATATCAAAAAGGTTAGATTTGCATATGGGTGGGGCAAGATAGAATCTGGGAACCAATAGCAGTGCATTCTCCATAGGCCCTTTGTGCTTTGAACTTTGTCTTGCAGGATTTGGATGGTCTGTTATGGGGGAGGGGTAGAGAGAGGGAGCTTAGAAGGCCTGCAGCAGAGGGAGTGAGAGGTCAAGAGTCCATGTGGAAACTAAGCATTTCCTTGGTGGAACACAGCAGAACTGTGTCTTCCAGAACTGAGAATGCAGGAGAAACGTTGCTAGAAAAGTCACCCAATCAGGCAGCAAACTACGGCTTCCAAGACCATCAGAGACCATGGAAGATGGTCTTCCCCAACTTCTGTCTTAACATCTCTCTGTGCTTTCCCGGAAAGGCAGTCTCTATGTCTTGGCCATGAGAATTGTTTGCTGACAATTATGATAAAGCCTCGTTAATTTCAAAATCAGATACTGGTGAAAATCAGGGTTCAACTATATAATTTAAAAAATAAGACTATTCAATTATTTTATGTCTCCGACTACCTATAGGCAGACCACAGATTCGAATGAAGGCAAGAAAAATGAAAACCCTTTATCATAGCCATAGTATGGTGGGAAGAGCCCTCAACTAGAGTTGAGTTACACCACCACCTTCTCCCAGCTGTGCAGCTGCCTCCGAGCTATTAGCATCTCTGAGCCTTGAGGTTCCCTGTCTGTGGGAGGCATCATAATAATTACCCCTGGAAGGCTGACCTTCTGCATTTTGACACAGAGACCTAGGCCTATGGCATCACCTTAAAACATTTCTGGGTAACGTGCTTTTTTTTTTTTTTTTTTTTTTAAAGGAGGGAAAACATGCTATATCCCCTGAAGCTGTCTCTTGTGAAGTGAGAGCATGTGTAGAATAGATAGGGTAGAGACTGGAGACCGCCTGACTCCAGAGCCAGCCCTTCAGTCTGTAGCCAACAGGGAATTGGGTTAACGATCATCTCGAAGATGGGGGGTGATATAAACACACGGCACCGTGATTGACAGGTTAACAGTGTAAGACTGACAGCATATGGCTTCTCCAAGGTCTCTGTGGTCATGTTCCTCATTTGGAGTATTCTGGCTGAATACACCCTGGACCCAGCACTAGGAGTTACTTTACACTTCAGCAGATTGCATTTACCAAAAATAGCTTGCCAACATCCCCCATCCTGCAGGGTCCCAGGGATGTTTCTTCAGTGACTGTCCCCATCAATAAGGCAGGAGGGACTGGTGGCATGTGGCTTCTGAACAGGGTGATAAAATGCCACCCTGGGTGTCTTGTTCTCTTTAGAAACTCATGGAAGAGCCTCGTAGAGAGGAGCTGAAGCCCCAGCCATACATAGGCTGTGCTCCCAGATAATAGGCAGCCCAACCTGCTGACGAGTCTCCTGGGGTGGGGTGGGTGGTAGGTGCGAGTCCTCTGGCCCCCAGCTGAAGATCTCATCTAATTCTGTGAGCTGCAGATAGGGGTCATCCCTGCTGAACCTGCCCAAATGACAGGTTTGTGAGAAACAAATAAAGATGCCACTATTTAAAGTCACTGAGTGTTGACGTTATTTGTTATACAGCAATAGTAACTAACAGATTTTCTTTGGTGTTACTATATGATAAGGAGTCATACAGCCTACAGAACCTCTTAAGGCTACTGGTAGAGATTTAAATCCTGGCTTTGATGTTTAACCCCCATATGATATCTTGAACATTTTTTATACTTCAATTTGCCTTATCTCTTAAATAAAAATAATGTTTATATCACGGGATTGCTGTAAGCTTAAATGAAGAGTTGGTGCTGTGGTATAGTGTGTAAAGCCACCTCCTGAAAGGCCAGCATACTATATGGGCATCGGTTCTAGACCCGCCTGCTCCACTTCTGACCCAGCACCCTCCTAATACTCTTAGGAAAGCAGCAGAAGGTGGCCCAAATGCTTGAGCCCCTGAACCCATGTGGGAGACCCAAAAGAAGCTCTGGGCTTCTGGCTTTGGCCTGGCCCACCTCCAGCCTTTGCAGCAATTTGGGGAGGTGAATCAGGGATGGAAGATTTTCCCTCTCTGTCTGTCCCCCTCTCTGTAACTCTGCCTTTCAAATAAGTAAATAAATAAATATTGTTTGAAAATGGTTAAATGAGAGAGGGACTATAAATGCTTTATGTAATAACTAGCACTATATGCTCAGTATCTGGCACTCAGATACAATCTGTTTTAATGTTATTGTCCAAATGTAAAGTTTCTTTTAAAAATATAGAAATACTTCAGATTTATCTGCATCACTGGTAAAATAAAATATTTCTCAGTAGTGTTTAAAGGATGCATTTTGACACCATTAAGCAATTATGCTGCAATTTTGAGGAAGTATATGTTAAGGTAATCTTTTAAAAATATTTCTGTTGGGGCTGGCGCTGTGGTATAGTGGGTAAAGCTGCCGCCTGCAGTGCCGGCATCTCATATGGGTGCCAGTTCAAGACCTGGCTGCTCCACTTCCAATCCAGCTCTCTGCTATGGCCTTGGAAAGTGGTGGAAGATGGCCCAAGTCCTTGGGCACCTGTACCTACATGGGAAGACCCACAGGAAGCTCCTGGCTCCTGGCTTTGGATCAGTGCACCTCCAGCTGAGGCCAATTCAGGAGTGAACCAGTGGATGGAAGACCTCTTTCTCTGCCTCTCCTTCTGTCTCTGTGTAACCCTGACTTTCATATAAATAAATAAATCTTTTAAAAATAGTTCTGTTATTTTAAATGGTTTACTTGAGGTCTCCTTGTATCCCAGTTTGGTTAACTGACCATGCTACTGCCAATGTGATTTATTCCCTACAGTGGCACTTTAAGCACAGTTCACAAGCTCAGAGCCAGTCCAATTGCAATAAAACTGAGAATCAGCTAGGGAATAGAAGCCACTACACCCAGGCCTGTATGTACACACAGGGCTTCTAGACTTGCCCCCCCCCCCCACCAGGTGGAGATCTGCACCCTGGTAGGATGGATGAGTGTATCACCCACAATTTTACATGGGATTGGCATGTATCCACAAGACAGGGCTTGATAGCTGTAAGACCCAAGTGCAACCTAGCTGAGTATCAGCCTGGGAAGTCAGGGGACTACCTTTACGACTCCTTCCCCAACCATAGACAGTCAGCAAGGAATAGAACTCCAGCCACTGGGGAACAGGGCACCAAAGGCAACATAAGAGTGCATTGTGGAGCTGATAAAAGCATCACAGAACATATATTAACTACCCTTGTCTCTAAGCCAGTTCCTGTAGTTTGAGCCCCTGGACCAGCTCCAATCCCAAATGGAGACCCATGACTGAAGTCCATTGAACTTATATCCTGGTCAGCACCACCTGTGGTTTGTTGAAGCAGCTTTGGGCTGCAAATATACTTCAGCAGAATGCAACTCATAACAAAGCAGCCAAAAGCCCATACCTCTGACAGGCTGGTCTTGATAGGCTATGGGCTGTAGATTCTATCCAGAATTGTGGTATAGGTGGCCAGAGCACTGCTCATTCCATTGCTCCCCCAATCCCAGATAGTATAACAGAGAGAGTAATTGTCTGCCTGAGGGAAGAAAATGAAGGTGGGTGCCAAGACAATGAATGGAAGCCAGGCACCAGCACTGTGGGATTCACGCACTCCTGCCAGAGTTTGCACTGGGGTTACTGTGACCACAACCATGTCCCTGCCAATGTGGATATCTGTGTGACCCCTCCAAGACTCTGGGCCAGCAATGTCACAACCCCAGCCACAGTAAACTGAAGAGTAACAACCCCATGGCCCCAGACCCTGTCCTATGGGCTGTTACTAAGACCCACACAACCCTGCTGGACAGAGAGGAATGATCATACTGCCACTGCCATCAACTGCCATGGAAGAAGATATAGGGAGATTGTACTATGATATCCAACTGGCACTAAAGCCAAAAGCCCTACCAACTGAATATCTGAAGAGTCACCTTCAGAAAAAGCCTTTTATCATGAAAACCACTCATTGAAAGTGATAGAAACAGTTAATCTACCAGATGCACAAATATCAATGTAGGGCCACAGGGAGTATGAAGAGGTAAGACAATGTGATTCCTCCAAAGGAACACAATAATGTTTTAGAAATAGATTCCAAAGCAAAGGAGACTGGTGAAATTCTGGATAAAGAATCCAAAACAATTTAAGAATGCTAAAAGAGATTTAAGAAAATGTAGACAGATAATTGAATGAAATTAGGAAAACAGTGCACATGATATGAATGAAGAATTCAGTGCAGATAGAGATGTTAAAAAAGAATCAAACAGAAAGTTGGAAATGAAAACTTCAGTAAATTGGATAAAAATACAGTCAAAAGCCTCAATGACAGACTAGATCAAGCAGAAGAAAGAATATCTGTACTCGAAGACAGGTCTTTTGGAATGCACAGACAAAATAGGGATGAACATAAAAGAACGCAGTAGCCTTCAATAATGTCAGGACACCATTTAATAAACAAGTTTTAAAATTGTAAGGATTCCTGAGGGCAAAGAGAAGAGCAGAGGCTTAGAAAATCCATTTAATGACACAGTAGCTTGAAAAACCCCCCAATATGAAGAAATACATGGCTAACCAAGTACAGGAGACCCACAGGACCCCAAATAGACATGCACTATATCACATTATAGTCAGACTCTCAACAATACAGCATAAAGATAAAATCCTTAAATTTGTGAGAAGAAAGTGCTAAGTCACTTTTAAGGAGATGCCCATGAGATTGACTGCAGATTTTTCAGCAGAAACTGTAGAGGATAGGAGGGAATGGAATGATGCTTTCATGTTCTGAAATACACTTACCACCAACTAAGGACACTTAACCCATGGATATTACCTTTATTTTCTTTTTTTAACTTTTATTTAATGAATATAAATTTCCAAAGTACAACTTATGGATTACAATGTCTCCCCCCCATAACTTCCCTCCCACCCGCAACCCTCCCAACTCCCACTCCCTCTCCCCTTCCATTAACATCACGATTCATTTCCAATTATCTTTATATACAGAAGATCAGTTTAGCATATATTAAGTAAAGATTTCAACAGTTTGCACACATATAGAAACACAAAGTGAAAAATACTGTTTGAGTACTAGTTATAGCATTAATTCACATTTAAAAACACATTAAGGACAGAGATCCTACATGGGGAGTAAGAGCACAGTGACTCCTGTTGTTGACTTAACAATTTGACACTCTTGTTTATGGCATCAGTAATCTCCCTAGGCTCTTGTCATGAGTTGCCAAGGCTATGGAAGCCTTTTGAGTTCACCGACTCTGATCATATTTAGACAAGGTCATAGTCAAAGTGGAAGTTCACTCCTCCCTTCTGAGAAAGGTACCTCCTTCTTTGATGGCCCATTCTTTCCACTGGGATCTCACTCACAGAGATCTTTCATTTAGGTCATTTTTTTTTTTTTTGCCAGAGTGTCTTGGCTTTGCATGCCTGAAATACTCTTATGGGCTTTTCAGCCAGATCCGAATGCCTTAGGAGCTGATTCTGAGGCCAGAGGGCTGTTTAGTACATCTGTCATTCTATGAGTCTGCTGTGTGTCCCACTTCCCATGTTGGATCATTCTCTCCCTTTTTTATTCTATCGGTTAATATTTTCAGACACTAGTCTTGTTTATGTGATCCCTTTGACTCTTAGTCCTATCATTATGATCAGTTGTGAACAGAAATTGATCACTTGGACTAGTGAGATGGCATTGGTACATGCCACCTTGATGGGATTGAATTGGAATCCCCTGGTATGTTTCTAACTCTACTGTTTGGGGCAAGTCAGCTTGAGCATATGGACATTACCTTTCACAGGTGAAGCAGAAGTAAAGACTTTCCAAGACAAGTGAAGCTGAGGGAATTCTCATCACCAGGCCATCTTTTCAAAAGATGCTTAAGGAAATTATGTGTGCAGAAGCAAAATAGAGATAGCCACCATCACAAAAACATGTGACACAGTATAAAACCCACTAACAAAAAGATGTTCAAAATGAACAGAACAAATGTTTCAAAATGATAAGACTAAATTATTACTTATTAAGAATGTAAATTAAGTGTAAATTATCTACATTTCCCAATGAAGAGGTAGATTGTCTGAATCAATGAAAAAGCAAGACCCAAAGATATGCTGCCTTTAAGAAACACATTTTGGTAGCAAAAACATAGATTCAAAAAATTTTAAATCATATCATGTGTGTTTTTCTGACTAAAATATAATTAAACTAATAAATAAAAAGTAAAGAAACACCGGAAATTGTACAAATACATGTAGGTTTAACTACATGGTCCTGAATGAACAGTCATTGATGAAATCAAAAGAGAATGAAAATAACTCCTTGAAACCAATTAAAATGTAACATGATGCACTAAAACTTAGGGGATGCAATCAGTAGTACTAAGAAGAAAGTTTAGTATATACTAAGTTGATCTTCTGTATATATCTGTATATATCTTCTATATATATATATCTTCTGGTTTGAATCCTGGCTTTTCCACTTCTGCTAATGTGCCTGGGAAAGCAGTGGAAGATGACCCAAACCCTTGTACCCACATGGGAGACCTGGAAGAAGCTCCTGGCTTCAGATTGGCCCAACTTAGATCATTTTGGTCATGTGCAGAGTGAAACAATGGATGGACAATCTCTCTCTGTGTCTCCTGCTCTCTCTCTCTCTCTACAACTCTGCCTTTCAAACAAACAAACAAACAAACAATCTTAAAAAGTGTAGAAGCAAATGAAATAGAAACTAAAAACAAATACAAAATATTAATGGAATGAGGAGTTGATTTTTTGAAAAGACAAAAACAAAATTGTTGAATCTTAGCTCCCCTAACCTAAAGAAAGAGAAGGCTCAAATAAATATAACCAGAGATGAAAAAATATTACAACTGATACCAGATAATTACAAGATCATTAGGGAGTATTGTGAACAACTATATGGCTAGAAGAAATAAACAAATTTCTGGACTTAAATTACTAAAATTGAACCATGAAGACACAGAAAACTTGAGCAGATTAATAATGAGTAATGGGATGGAATCATTCATCAAAGGTTCTCCTCTACCCCTCTCAAAAAACAAACAAAAACAAAAACCAAACAAAAAACCCAGGACTAGAAGCCTTCACTGCTGAGTTCTACTGAACTTTTAAAGAAGAACTAGGCCGGCGCCACGACTCACTAGGCTAATCCTTCGCCTGCAGCGCCAGCACTCTGGGTTCTAGTCCCAGTTGGGGCGCAGGATTCTGTCCCGGTTGCTCCTCTTCCAGTCCAGCTCTCTGCTGTGGCCCGGGAAGGCAGTGGAGGATGGCCCAAGTGCTTGGGTCCTGCACCCACATGGGAGACCAGGAGGAAGTACCTGGCTCCTCTCCGTAACAGCCATTTGGGGGTGAACCAATGGAAAGGAAGTCCTTTCTCTTTGTCTGTCTCTCTCTCTCTCTCTCTCTCTCTCTCTCACTGTCTAACTCTGCCTGTCAAAAACAAAACAAAACAAAATAAAGAAGAACTAATACCATTTCTTACCAAATTATTCCAAAAATTTGAAAGGGAGAAAACTCTTCCATACTCGTTCTAGGAAGTCAGCATTACCTTGATACCAAAACCAGACAAGGCAGGCAATAATTGTGGTTCAGTGGGTTAAGTCATTGCTTGGGACATCTAAATCCCATGTTAGAGTGCTTGATTTGAATTCTGACTACTCTATACTTCCAATCCATCTTCCTGCTAATGAACCTGGGAGGCGATGGATGGTGGCCCACATACTTTGGTTCCTGCAACCCATATGGAGCCCTGGCTGGAGTTCCTGCTTCCAGACCTGACTGTTGTGGATATCTGTGGAATGAACCTACAGATGGAAGATTCTCTCTTCCTCTCTCTCTCCCTTTCAAATTAATACATCTTTTAAAAATAAAACCAGGAAAGAACACAATAAAAAGAAAATTGTGAACAATCCCTTGTGAACAATGATGTAAAGAATCTCAATGAAATGTTTGCAAATCTAATCCTATAACACATCATGAAATCATTCATCATGATCAAGTGGGATTTATCCTAGGGATGTTGGAATGTTTCAACACATACAGATCAATAGACATACTCAATCTTATTAGCAGATTAAAGGCAAAAAAAAAAAAAATCATGTGATCACCCCAATAGAATGACTGTAACCAAAACAGCATGATACTCTTCAAAACAGGTGCATGATCAGTAGATAAGAATAGAGATCTCAGAAATTAATACATACATCTAGGACAAACAGATCAAAAATGCCACAAACAAACAGTGGGAATAACACAATCTCTTTAAAAAATGGTGCCGTGCACTCTTGCCTCAGAATCAGCCCTTAAGGCATTCAGATCTGGCTGAAGAGCCCATGGGAGTATTTTAGGCATGCAAAGCCAAGACACTCTGGCAAAAAAAAAAAAATGACCTAAATGAAAGATCTCTGTGAGTGAGATCCCAGTGGAAAGAATGGGCCATCAAAGAAGGAGGTACCTTTCTCAGAAGGGAGGAGTGAACTTCCACTTTGACTATGACCTTGTCTAAATATGATCAGAGTCGGTGAACTCAAAAGGCTTCCATAGCCTTGGCAACTCATGACAAGAGCCTAGGGAGATTACTGATGCCATAAACAAGAGTGTCAAATTGTTAAGTCAACAACAGGAGTCACTGTGCTCTTACTCCCCATGTAGGATCTCTGTCCTTAATGTGTTTTTAAATGTGAATTAATGCTATAACTAGTACTCAAACAGTATTTTTCACTTTGTGTTTCTATATGTGTGCAAACTGTTGAAATCTTTACTTAATATATGCTAAACTGATCTTCTGTATATAAAGATAATTGAAAATGAATCGTGATGTTAATGGAAGGGGAGAGGGAGTGGGAGTTGGGAGGGTTGCGGGTGGGAGGGAAGTTATGGGGGGGAAGCCATTGTAATGCATAAACTGTATTTTGGAAACTTATATTCATTAAATAAAAGTTTAAAAAAAATGGTGCTGTGAAAACTGGATACCCACAGGCAAATTTAATTTTGGTTCTTGCTTAGAACCATATGCAAAAATAAATTCAAAATGGATTAATGGTATAAATTTAGGACTTGAAACTAATAGAAGAAAATATGGCAGAAATGTTTTTTAAAATATTTTCTTTATTTGAAAGGCAGAGAGAGAGAGAGAGTGACGGGGGATAGAGAGAGAGAGAGAGAGAGAGAGAGAGAGAGAGAGAGAGAAAGAAAGAGAGATCTTCCATCTGGTGCTCACTCCCCAGAAGGCTACAATGGCCAGAGTTGAGGTGATCTGAAGCCAGGAGCCAGGAGCTTCTTTCTGTCTCCCACGTGGGTACAGGGGCTCAAGAAGTTGGGCTATCCTCCGCTGCTTTCCCAGGCAATAGCAGTGGGCTGGATCGGAAGAGAAGGCTTAGCCTACTATGCCACAGAGCTAGTGGAAATATTTTAAGTTAGCATAGGCAATTGTGTTTTGGATAAAACCCCCAAAAGCACAGACACCAAAAGTAAAAATAGATGAACTCTCCCTGTGTTTTGAGGGCCCGGGCTACCCTTTCCCATCCATCTGCCTGCCCCTGACCTGTGTCTACTGCTTTGCTTTCTTAACAGAGATGGCCTACTTCCTTTCAGGGGGGCTGTACAACTTCCAGCCCTTCCTCACCTGCTCTGGAGTTTACAGAGCAAGTGCCACTCATTGCCGTGGCGTGGAGAAAGCCAAGCAGGTGCTAGGTCAGCAGGCTCAGCCATTGGCCTTCATGAAGCAGTAGAGTTGGTAGTCATGGCAGGAGACCTGAAGACCACCACTCTGAGTTTCTTGTTTGGGATGCGATGTTGGCCTTACTCTTGGCTCTGTTGTTTTTCCACTGCCTGCAGCCTTCTGCGAGTCTGTCTTCAGAAAGAAGAGCTAGAAATGAGGAGCTGATCCTACTTGCTGAGATGGTGGTTGGGAAATATATATATGCACATAAATATATATAGACCTATATATATTCAGATATATATTCATAAATATGTAGACATATATTAGCACTTGTGATACTGTCTCTTCAGAGAAAAGAACAGATTCTTAGGGCTGGTGCTGTGGCACAGGGGTTAAACCACAGCCTGCAGTGCTGACATCCCATATGGGCTGTGGTTAGAGGGTTAGAGTCCTGGCTGCTCCACTTCCAATCCAGCTTCCTGCTAATGACATGGGAAAGCAGTGGAAGATGGCCCAAGTACTTGGGCCCCTGCACCCACATGGGAGACCTACAAGAAGCTCCTGGCTGCTGGCTTCAGCTTGGCCCGGTGCTGGCAGTTTTGGCCATTTGGAGAGTGAACCAGCAGATGAAATATATCTCTTTTTGTCTCTCCCCTCTCCCCTCACTCTATCTCTGTAACTCTGCCTTTCAAGTAAATAAAATATAAATATGTTTTTTTAAAGAGCATGTTCTGGAATAAAGTTTCTTCCTCCTTGCACTAATCTTGATGGGAGTAAAACAGACAAGTATAAGTTGGAAAATTGGTTTCTTGTGTCCTTCTAATTTAGACGGGCACCATAGAAACCATTTTTCGAGCCAGAGAAGTAGGCTTAGCTGGGTTGCAGATGTCTTATTTGAGTGACTCAGAAGCCAAAATGTAGTCAGTTCTGTTTTATACACTCGGCATCTACTTGAAATGGTCTAAAACTCAGATTGACACAGGAATGGCAAAACACTAGGACTGAAAGTGTGTGGAAAACAGCAGATTGGCCAGGTCTTTAACAGAGTAACCCTCGGAGGGTGGTGGTTACTGCAGGGGAACCACCAGCTGAGCAAGTGTGACTTTGCTTTTTGTGACATAAGGGCATCCTGCCGAGGTGACCACATTGTAATGTTAGATATGAAACAGAGAGACTTTTATCCTGCCTCACAGAATTCCTTTGAGGTTTAAGTCAGAGAAGGCAT
The DNA here is from genome assembly GCA_949820135.1 of Sylvilagus floridanus. NCBI lineage: Eukaryota > Metazoa > Chordata > Mammalia > Lagomorpha > Leporidae > Sylvilagus > Sylvilagus floridanus. Next base: position 14,803,302 of record OX463240.1, on the reverse strand, counting down.
GTAACATGCAGCTTAACACAAGCCATTATTTTGTTAGTGTTGTTACACATCACTTATGAGGATTTGCTTTCTCAATGTATTTTCTCTAGAGGAACTGATGCTAATGAACTTTCTGGAAAGACTTTGTGTGTGTCCTCTGAGTCTGCAACAAGTGTATGTGAACATGCTCTCTGTTTAGTAAAGTTTTGGCCTCTGAGGATACGTTAAAGTTTAGGCAACAGCTAAAAATCTGATGACTAATGAAGATGGTTAAACTGGTAATGCCATTTTTAATTAAAAAATGAATCATAACTATGGTTTTCTCACTGGAAGAATTTTGGCTGTGCGAAGGCAGCTTCCAGGGAGACATGTTTTGAACAGTAGCAGCATTATGGAGCCTGCTTGGAAGATGTTCAAGTGAGAGAGAAGACAGAGACTCCACCCATTGCAGATCCACAGAGAGGGTGGTACTGAGGCAGGCAGGGGGATGGATTGCTCTGCAAAGTGAAGCCAAAGCTATTCTGAGGGCATTTGGAGAATACAAATAAGTGAATGTTGAATGCTTTTGCCTCAAATTGTTGAATGCTTCTGCCTCAGTGTTTTGGAAAAAGATCTGAACTTGAAGTAGGGAGACCTGCACCATGAATCTCTTGGTGCCCTTAACACAGTTACTCGAGCTTCTTTAGATGTTGGTTTCTTCACTGGGGAGATGAGACTGATTGTATTTGCCTTTTCTATAAACTCATGCCCTGCTGGGTTTGTTGTAGTCACAGAGCAAAATGTGGTGAAAGTGTTTGTAACAAATGCCACACAGCATTAAAAAGAAGTGACAAGTTCCAGTGCCCCATATCACAGTAGGGCGACCATAGTTCACAGCAATGTATTGTATACTGTATAAAGGACTGGCAGAGAGGAGCTGGTAGTGTCCAAATGCAAGAAAAGATAAGGAAATGGAAGGGCACATTGTCAGGTTTGCTTGCTATGCTGATATATGGCACTGTACCTAATAAAATGAGCAAGCATTAAATGTTCATCAAAAATTAAAATACTAAATAATAAGGGGCCAGTGCTGTGCCATAGTGAGTAAAGCTGTGACCTGCAGTGCCGGATCCCATATGGGTGCCGGTTTGAGTCCCGGCTGTTCCACTCTGATCCAGCTCTCTGCTATGGCCTGGGAAAGCAGTGGAAGATGGTCCAAGTCCTTGAGCCCCTGCACCTACATGGGAGACCCAGAAGCAGCTCCTGACTCCTGGCTTTGGACCAGCCCAGCTCTGGTCATTGCGACTATTTGGGGAGTGAACCAGTGGATGGAAGACCTCTCTCTCTCTCTCTCTTTCTCCTCTCTCCTCTCTCTTTCTCCTTCTCTGTGTAACTCTGACTTTAAAATAAATAAATAAATCTTTTAAAACATAAAATAATAATATAAGAAAGCAAATAATGAGTTAAATCAGGAACTCAAAACTACATATTTGCCTTCATGGACCCAAATGCTGGGTGTATTCTGGGTCCAAAGTCGATCTTAAGGGGAAATGACATGTTTCATTGAGTTATTTTTTAGTGACAATGTTAGCAACTTTCGGAGAAAATGATCATCAGTTAGATTTCCGGTTTGACCTTTTTTATTAACTTTGTATTTATTATTATTTTAAAATTTCATGTTCGAATGTTGTCCCACCCTGTTAATTATTTGGACCCTTTATACACTGATTTCTCACTTAAGTATTCCTTCCTCTCTGATTTCATAGCTTTGGTGCTATTTTACAATTGCTGACAGAACATTGTATTCATCCGACTGGATTCCTGAGGACAAGAACTCTGTCTCACTCATCTTCACAGTCGTACTATGCAGCACACACACACGTTGCGCCCCAAGCAAGACGTGCATTTGACTTTGGGAGGTTTGCATGGGCATATCACCCTGGAGCCCTCCCCTAAAGAGAAGTCAGAATGAGTGGGAGAGGCATTTGTCAGAGCCATTCCTGTGGACAGGCTGGGCTGTATCCAAATGACCTGGTAGAAAGCTTAGCAGAGAAACAATTTCTCAAGTATTTCTGCTTTTATTTCATCTCGATACCTGTTCCCCTGGGGAAGAGAATCAATCAAAATTTATTGAGCAAGACACTAATGAAATACAGAGATAAGTAAGACAAGGTCCTCTATATAAAGTGCCCATACCGTGAATCAGGAAATACAAAGCATTATGTGATAAATGGTAACTGACAGTTCTCAAGGGCTCTCTGTGGACTGGGTGTGATTCTAAGGCGGCAGTGAGCATCATGTCTGGTAATGTGCATTGTAACCCTAAGAAGCAGCTACGGTTACTATCCTGTTTTACAGATGCACAAGCTGAGGTGGAGAAAAAGAAAATGTCTTGCCAAATATACTCAGCTGGGGACCCAGGATTCACACATGTTTTGCCAGACCCCATGGTTGTGTTGCTTTGTTGGAGATGCTGTGGGAAGGAGAGACGAGGGGGATGAGGGATGCACAGGTATGAGTTACATAAACAGACACACGTGATCGCCTAGTGCCTACACATGCAGCCATAGGGATGAGAGGCAACATGATCCACATTCTTCCTCTTACATAAAGTTGTTAGTTGAACTCGCTCTGCGGTGGGAGTTCAGGACAGCAAATGACCCCTGTCCTCCTGGGGCCCACAGGTGACTGTGTGCATCAGGACCACGTGGGGGCTTCTGTGGCTCCATCAGGCCCCTCCCAGATGCCCTGCATCAGAGTTACTGACAGGGTAGCTCAGAGGAGTCCAATACCCACTGAAGTTTGACAACTTCCCTGGGCTTCTTGCTCCCTCTTGCTGGGCTTCACGGCTCAGACCTCCTCTCCATGTCTTTGTGCACAGATATCTGTTCATCTGTTTGTTGGTTAAGTAAAACTGTAGTTGTTCACAATTCCCTAAAACATTAGATATATACAAATTTGTTTACACTTAATAACAGTAGCTACTGCTTTAACAATCAACTTCAAACTGGAATATTATAAAAATATAGAAGATAAAAGAAGATAAACAGAGAGCAACATTGGAAAGACAGGATACTTTTGTTTTTTGTTAAACTGATACTTTCTGGTCTACCCGGGAAGATATTTTGAGTCTGATTTAATTAGAATCTTTAAATCCTCATTAGTGTGCTAATATGAAGATGATAACAGATGAAGTCCTCTGTCTGGAGTTGATTCATGGTTGTTTGCATTCATCTGGATTTGAAAAGACGTAAATAAGAACTGTTACAGTGCATGCAAAGAAAAAGACTCCCTATGGAAAAACTAGTTGTTCCTTGAAGAAAGTAATATTTACTTTCCTTCTTTGTGTTAATTCAGGAAAACTTTTGAATTATTGCTTAAATAATAAGGGATGTTAACACCCTGTTTGGCAGATCCAGTCATCGAAGTCAATGTCACACTGGCCACCAAAGGTCAAAGGAGAAAAGCCCTCAGATTCCTTTGTCTCATGACTTTGTCCCCTTTTCTGCTCTCTCTATTCTGAAAATAGGATCTGAGCAGAAGAAATCAAGTAGATTAAAATTACTGCAGACAATGCCTGTGAGGCACTGACAAAGCTCATTTTTATGAGCTCATGGAGAGAGCTGGACACAGAGATCTGTCACCTCTCTTGTCTACCCATATGTGCGGAAAACACTCTTCTTCCAGCGTTAGTTTATTAAACTTGAACTCCAAAATAACCATCACTTTTGTTCCTAGTTCTATCCTGATTATTTATTTACACATCTGATAATCTTGCTGAAATGAAAGCACCTGGATTTGACCAGGGCCATGCCAGATAACAGGATTCAGTAAAGAAATTTTGAAAAAAAAAAAGCATTGCAGAAATACGGTTGGACTAGTCTTTAAATATTTTAAATTTGCTTGGAAAAAATATAAAATTGGACTGGCTCCTGTATGAGTATTTTTTGGGGGCAAGCCAAAGAGAGAAACCCTGCAGAGAAAGTAGTGCATGGACTTAGATGTGCTGGATTTCTGTTTAGTGTCAGGAGGAGCCACAGAAGAGCAATGGAGATTGGCAAGGAGCTGGATGCTTCTTTGAGAAGAGAATACCAAGGACAGGTATGGGGCAGAGGCTTCTGTGTTTTGTGCAGACACGTCTGCCTTTGCAGAATACACTTGTCAGTGATTTCCCGGTGCTCTATGTCCCTCTTCCTCATAAATGCAGAATGGGAATCCACTAGGGGTGTCTTCCCGCACCAGTCACCAAGTTCCTCTGAGATTCAGGTCTCGCCAGCAGCACTCGGAAGGAAGTGCCCTGCTTCATCGACGCTCAAATGTTAAATCAACTTGAGCTTGTCTCCAGCTGGTCTGGGAGTGGGGCCAGGGGAGGTGACCTCCTCATGCCCTGGTGACCTCTCTCAGTGCCACTTACTTTAAGACGATCATTGTGTCAACCTCTAACAAACGTCAGTGTCACCGTCTGCCAGGCGTGGCTTTGTCTCATGCAGAAAAGCTCTCAGGAATCATTAACTGTGGCCAAAGACACTTGGACTCCAAAACAGAATCCGATTTAAAATTCTGGAGCATTTTCTCTGCAATAAAAGGAGCGGTTGTTTTGTTTTCTATCAGGAGGGCCTTTTAGTTTTGCATTTCATATTCTCTGGCTTTGACACACGGATTAATGCATGTCCTTTGGCATCGGCAGGAAGGGTAGAAAACTCTTGGAAATGAAGCTGTTGCGTCTCCCAGCCCTTGCTGAGCAGTAAGGATCACCTTGGTAGTTGCTCTGGGGAAAATGTGCAAAGGTGACACAAGCTCAGGTTCTCATCCCCTGGGACACCTCAGTGTCTTGCCCAGGGCCTACTACTGGGTGTCTCATGAAAGCTTGCTCTTGGGGCCTCTGCATTATGTTATGTGCCTGGATGAGTGGTCAGTATCTCTTCTGGCTGGTAGCAGAGCCCCCTCCACACTGCCTCGGTGTGGGCACAGGCTCCAGGTGGGTGACCCGCCTTCCTTACACTCAAGTAGTCACCCAGCACTACAGTCTACTCATCTCCTGTCATCCTCAAGGAGAGCCTGGCTTTACTCCAGCTGGGAACAGGCCATCGCCTCGCTGGGCACCTCCAGGACTGGAGCTTTCCCCACACACCTGGAGCTTTTCCAGGTTGCTTTTCCCACCTCTTCCAGATCAACCTGCTCTTCAGCCCATGCTTTCCCTCTCTCGGATGAGCTGAGTCCTACCTGCTAGTACCTGGAACACTCAGGCATGTCCAAACCTGGACTTGAGCTTTGGGGATAGCTAGTTCCAATATTTGATTTAGACTCAGCCCCCATCAAGGAGGGGAGCCAGTGGAGGACTCTGGGGCTATCCTTGAACAGCATCTCAAAGGGTTCATAGAAATTCAGGAGGGGTTACCGTGGTAACTGGGCGAGTACCTGGGACCCATGCAGCAGAGACACAGGTTTGCAACTAGAAGTGAACGACACGTGAGTCTGGGTGATGCTAAAGTCTTCTCCGCCTTCAGACCTTTGCCTGCCACCACTGGCACTTATTTGGATGACCTTTCTTTTTTATTTATTTATTTTTTATTTTTTGACAGGCAGAATGGACAGTGAGAGAGAGAGACAGAGAGAAAGGTCTTCCTTTGCTGTTGGTTCACCCTCCAACGGCCACTGCGGCTGGCGCGCTGCGGCCGGTGCACCGCGCTGATCCAAAGCCAGGAGCCAGGTGCTTCTCCTGGTCTCCCATGGGGTGCAGGGCCCAAGCACTTGGGCCATCCTCCACTGCACTCCTGGGCCACAGCAGAGAGCTGGCCTGGAAGAGGGGCAACCGGGACAGAATCCGGTGCTCCGACTGGGACTAGAACCCGGTGTGCCGGTGCTGCAAGGTGGAGGATTAGCCTAGTGAGTCACGGTGCTGGCTTGGATGACCTTTCTTTGTTGGGTTCTCCCAGCATCAGTCTGAAGTCACACCCCAGATACAGCCCCCCACCCAGACGTCTGAGGCCCCAAATGTGCATCTACTTTCAAAACTGACTTCTTCTAGGCCTCATGACTTTGTCTCCAGCCAACGAGCATGGGACAGCTTTGTGACTTGGAGTCTTCCTTTGCTGTGCTCAGGATGTGGCTCTGGGCTCTCTGCTCTTGGGACTTTGCTGCCAGGCTGCCTTGTCCCTGGACATTTCCCCTTGAACTTCAGCCAGTACAATGTATGTACTTCCTTCCAGAACCCAAAGCACTTGCCTGTGCTGTGTACCATGTTTAGTTTTTACATTAATACTTGTGGATCTGTCTTGTCTGTTCAAAAGAGAATTACAGAAGAGATCGGTGCATTCAGGGTGGTACGAGAGCATCAGGGGAACAGGGATCATTTGTTTCTTAACTTCCATAGAGCATCACAATGATGTGGACACATATAAATGTCACTGAAGTGATCAGGAAAAATGAAAAAAGTACATGTTACTTTAAAAAGTGATTTGTTTATTTGAAAGGCAGAATGAGAGAGAGAGAGAGAGAGAAACAGAGAGAGAGAGAGAGAGAGAGAGAGAGAGAGAAAGAAAGAGAGAGAGATCTTCCATCCACTGGTTCAACTCCCTAAATGGCCACAATAGCTGGGGCTGCGCCAGGCTGAAGCCAGGAGCCAGGAACTTCTGGGTTTTGTAGGTGGGTGCAGGGACCCAAGGACTGGGCCATCTTCTGCTGCTTTCACAGGCCATGGCAGAGAGCTGGATTGGAAGTGGAGCAGCTGGGACTCAAGCCAGCGCCCAATATGGGATGCTGGTGCTGAGCCGGTGCTTTACCCGCTATGCCACAGTGTCAGTCCCTCATAAGTTACTCTTATAGGCTCACTATTCATCACTTTACTATGAATCATACCTAACCCCATTATTTAGACAACATATTTTTGATCTGAGATCCTTCTGTAAAGACATTTTTCTTTCCAAATCATAACATGTATAGACACTCAGTATTTTTTTCTCATTCAATTTAGGTAGGAATTTTATTCAAAGCATACGACACCAGGAGTCAGAAATGTGTACCTCTCAAGATTTTTCACAATGAAACTTGGCTGGGTCCTGTGAGCAGGGCACAGTTCAAAATGCAATTATTAGTGGTGGGCAATGGGCATTGCACTTTCTAGGAGATGGTGACTCAGGTGTTGAATCTGAGGTGTCACAGCAATTTCTTGCTGTTAGCCCACTTGTCAGCATGTCTATACCCAAAGGCACCACGATGAGTAACAAAGGGGCAAGGTGTCAGCAGCTGGTCGTGTATTCTTCAAATAAGTCCTCTTGTTAAAAGAATACATCTGACACCAGAACTCATTCTGGCTTTCCTTCAGTAACTTGTGGGGACAGAAAAGCCCAAAGCCTCGCGTTGCTAAGATACCTAACATTCATCAACTGAAAAGTTGAACCTTTTGGAAAAGTGTATGTCACATTGACATACACTGTGAGAGAGCAAGAGAGATAGAGATTGATTTCCAACCAGTTTATTTGTCACAAGGTTTGTTTTATTCCCTTCTGTGTGTGTGTGTGTGTGTGTGTGTGTGTGCATATTAAAAACTGTTAATAGGTTCTGGAAAACAAATCCCCGCTTTGGTTGTGAGCTTCTCAGGATTTTATTTTGCATTTTGAGAGCATTTTCTGGAGAGGCTTGGAAATGCCAAACTATTATAACAATGGAAGTCTTTCCAGTTTCTGATAAAACCAAAACTAATTTATTTTTTGTTTATACTCCACTACCTTTGACAAAGCTTCCTCTGGAGATGTATATCTTCATTCTCAGCTCCTTTTGTTTGTCATCTTTTTTCCCCTTTGTTTTGCCACTGACAAGGGAAAAAAAATCTGACATCAACCTTGGAAGATGGTAATGCATTCGAGATATTTCTTCCCCTCTCTCAGATGTGATAAAAATCTTGCCTAAAACCATGTCCAACCTTTTCAGCAGAAAGTCCAGATGGCTGTACAGCCCGTATAACAGACTTTACTCACTGATGCTTCTCACAGTGTCAGCAGGGCAATGCCTTTTCCACAACATAAATGCAAAACAAAAGACAGCATCTGTGTTTAGGGAGGGGTGGGGGCCTGGTGGGGAGCTGATGGCTGTGTTGTCTGGGAAGAGAGTGCAAACAAAGAGAAAACTCAGAGTTGGCTCAGAGGAAAAAAATCTCACACAAATGAGAATTCCATCAGGTGCTGTGGATGGCGAGGTGAGGGCGAGATGGCTGAAAATCAGGTGCAGGTGGGGACAAGACAGATTCTTCCCATAAGGAAGAATTGAACTTTTCTGCCATTGGAGGTGAACTGGAGCTGATAGATCAGTTAAGTATGGTTGTCATGTCTCTGGATCGGGATGCTCTTGCAGTTCTATTATGAGAGATTCCATTTCTGATGTCCCCTGGATGCTGAGATGCTGAAAATTATCATCAGCAGTGTGTGTGTAAGAATAGAGGCCCAGGGAAAAGTGAGATGGCAGTAGGACTTGGAAGGAATGTCTTCGTTTGTCACTTGTTCCTATTTGTTTTCAGTATGAGTAATAGTTACTTGTTTCTGTTGGACACAGCACAATCAAAGTGAATGAAATTATTTGCAAATGCAGCTGGTGGGTCCATTAGCTTATCTGGAGGGATGACCATGCAGGACAGAACAGACTTTCTATTTTACAGCTGCAGAAGCTGACTCAAGGAAGACCAGAACCTCCCTTTTTCTTTTACAATAATGTCTAACCATTTCCATCCAGTGATTATGATTTCTTGCCTTTCTTTTCTATCAATCCCAATTTCAAAGCTTTGTTTAACTCATTATCGTATGAGGGGAACTTGAAACAGTTCATGGACATGAACCTTTTTTTTAAATTTGATTTTTCACAAACTTTTTGAAGTACCCTTTTGTTTTCCAGCCTATGAACCATATTTACCACAGAAACAAGATTTACGTCTGCTCTGAAGCCATTGCTAATCAACTCAGCCCAATTCCAACAATGTGTTCCCATAGAATAAAGTGGTGATTCTCGGTCTCATGTACATAGTATACTCTTCTCTGGAAATATAAAGACATTTCTAGTGCCAAGGCCCCAACCTAGGCCAGTTATAATAGAATGAATGCCTGGAATTAAGGTCAGGATATCTCTATTTTATTTTTATCTGAGAGTGAGAGTAAGGGGGGAGAGAGAGAGAGAGAGAGAGAGAGAGAGAGAGAATGAATCTGCCATCTACTGGTTCACTCTCCAAATGCAAACAAATGCCAGGGCTGGGCCAGGCCAAAGCTAGGAGTTGGAAATATCATCCAGGTCTCCCATTTGGATGGCAGGGACCCAATTACCTGAACCATCACCTGCTGCCTCCCAGCGTGTACATTAGCAGAAAGCTGGAATTGGGAGCAGAGCTGGATCTCAAACCCAGATACACTGATATTGGGATGCGGGTGTCCCAAGTGGCATCTTACATTGCATCAAATGTCTGTCCTAACATTTCTGTTTTTTTCCAAAACAGATTTCAGTGTGTAGCCAGAGTGGAGAATAACTGGCGTGGAAGTAAATAGCTGGCTTTTGCCAGAATGGCTTAGCATATTCTCTAGTGAAAGCATTTTGAATGTTTTCCTTATGTGTGTTCATCTTGTTTCATCTATTTAAACTTCACTGACCCTGGAAGGCCAGGACAATATCTTTCTGTTTGGGGTCGTGCCATAATGTTCAGTGCAGAGCTCGACACAGTGACATTTGTAAATGCTGACTGGCTGATTGATGGGAGCTGGGAGCATGACTGTGACATGGGAGTGAGAATAATCAAAAGAGTGAAAAACCAGGAAATGACCTTTAAGGTGCTACAAAATCTTGAAAAGGCTGAGACAGTTTGTTTCAGGAAGATATATGGGGTTTACATGCATTTGCACCCTAAGCCATCTGCGTTGAAATGAACTGATGCGCACGTTTGGCCTCTTAAAGCCTTTTAGGTAATAGTCAGATAGACCATCAGAATTTCATTAGAATATACTGGGGACAGAATTGGAGATCTTTGAATCAATTGTGGAGAAAGAAGAGCCCAGTGAACATGGAGGAGGAGAGAGTTTGGAGTCCAGGCTCCACCAGCAGTGAGAGCCTGGGACACTGAGCCGTTGTAAGTCCTTGTCGCTCTATCTTAGTGAATTGGTGTGGTTGGTTCTATCTTTGAAATCCTAGCTTACTTAGGCATCAGAAAGGCTACAGTAGTAAAGTGACTTTTGAAGAGTTTTTGATTTTTAGAGTTATAGAAGTCTAAAATAGGGACTAGTGATTTTATTTTTTGTGTTATTTCAAAATATTCTTCAGAGAAATAGTTTCTAACATAATCTAATAAGGAGCTCTAGGGCTTCCTTAAAATTCTGTTAGTTCACAGATTTTAGTAGGAAAAAGTGGCCCTAAATATCGTGTATCAGTAACTCTTGTTATGAAACAAACCATCCAAAAACTCCATGGCTTTGTCAACAAACATTTGTTAATTACTCAAGAGTCTGTAGATTGATTGGGGCAGGACTGATATTTGCTGGGCTCTGTAAGAGTTGGCTTCCACCTGTGATTTAGAGTCAGGTCTGTTCCACATACATCTTATCTTCCTTGTGTCAATAGCTACTTGGTACACATCCTTAACATGGTGATGGCACATGTGCAAAGAATTCAAGTCCAACTGCTCAAATGAATTTCAGGACTTTGCTTATCAAAATCACCTAATTTCACCAGTCTAAGCAAAACACATGTATAAGACTAACATCAATGGCATGGGAAATATATTCCTTCCCTGGAAGAGGGAGAGAAAGTATTTACTGACCTATCATCTAAAAGACTTCAACAGGCTAAGTTAGTGTAGGATGCAGAATAATATAATGGCTCCAGAAAGGTTGGACTAAATGCTTCTTTTCCTGTGGCAGTTTGTTTTGTAGTAGAGATGTCTTGAAACACCATGATCAGAGGAAATGATTTAACAGTTTATTGGTTACTGGTACTTCCATAATAAATTTCATGTCTTTCCAGACAGTCGCCAAATTGAGATGCCTGATCAGTAGGAGGTATATTGAGGGATAGCTCCAGTGCATAGAGGTGTCTTAGAGGTAAGAGATCAAAGCATTGGCCTTCAGTATTGGAGAGGCAAGCGCAAGTACGGTCAAGAGAGTTGTCTATGAATTTGCCTGGGATTTCCCATGTATAGCATCTTTCCACTCACAACATATTTAATGACTGAGAAAATTCTTGGGCTCAATCAAGCTGGGGAAAGAACAATCCTTTACCATCTCTACTCCAAGCAGAGTTGGGGAAAATAATGGCACCAGGATGAATGCCAACATTTCAAATTCAGGATCACTAACCTTAATGGTTAGTAACCATGTTGGCTTTCCCTTGCTTCTGACTTTTGCAAGCCACTTAGCATCTTTTTGCCTCAGTTTTGTCATCTCTAAAATTAGCTGATTACATTATTTTTTCTAATTTCTGATCTAATCATTCTTTGGGATTCTTCAGGATATTTTCTCCAGATTTTTTTTCATTTCCTCTCTTTCTTCTTCTTCTTTTTTTTTAAAAGGATTTATTATTTATTTATTTGAAAGGGAGAGTTTGTAGACAGAGAAGGGAGGCACATGCCTGTGCATGTGTGTGTGCGCACACACACACACACAGAGGGAGAGAGGGAGGGAGAGAGCGAGTGAGAGAGAGGTCTCCCTTCACTGGTTCACTCTCCAAATGGCCACAATGGCAAGAGCTGGGCTGGTCTGAAGCCGGGAGCCAGGAGCTTCTTCCAGGTCTCCCACATGGCTACAAGATCCCAAGCACTTGGTCCATTTTCTACTGCTTTCCCAGGTGCATTAGCAGGGAGCTGGATTGGAAGTGGAGCAGCTAGGACTCAAACTGGTGCCCATATGGGTTGCTGGCATTGCAGGCGGTGGCTTTACTGTCTAGACCACAGCACCACCCCCTTTTCATTTCCTTTAGTCTCCCCAATTCAGAGACAATTTTCTACATTTTTAGTGAGTGACCTCACTTCATCCTTCATTAAGAACCACTCTCTTGATGTGTACATTTTAACTAGCCTCCTTTTTACATCAAAATTCTCTCTTTATTTACCATTCTTCCTTCATTACAACCAGAAAAATATATTGTTTATTTTCTTGCGCTAGATTCTCTGCTGAGAGTCTTGATTATATTGTCTCCCACCTCTTTGGACACTGTCAATGACTGTCTATGCTTTCTAACATCAATCTCTCTAGTAATCTTGTTTGCTCATAGATTTTCAGTATTTTCTCTCATTTTTTCCTATACAAAATGTCTATCTAAGCTAACAAAAACAAAGTATAAAAAGTTGAGTAATGTATAGCTACAATTTATGTCTACCTGGAACCCCAGAATGTATTCCCATTTGAAAATACAGTAGCTTAACCTTATCCACAGTTTTGTTCTCTAAGGTTTCAGTTACTCATGGTTCATGAGAACCAGTTACTCATGGTTCAAAAACGGGGAATGGAAAATTCAAGAAATAAACAATTCATATGTTTTAAATAAATATTATTATAACATGTTTCTATAATCATCCTATTTTATTAGTTGTTACTGTTAGTCTGTTATGTGCCTAATGTATAAGTTAAAATTCTTCATAGGTATGTATGTATAAACAAAAACATAGTATACATACGGTGTTGTACTATCTGTGGGTTCAGGCATTACAGGGATCTTGGGACATATCCTCCAAGAATAAGGGAATATCATTGCAGGATCTTTGCATGGGTAATTGGTAAAGGATCTAGAAGTGAAATCATCCTGGAGCTTAAACAGACTTTTAGTTGTATAATATGTGCCGGCCTGGCATGCCCGAAGAAAACTTACCCAGCAGCAATTAGCTGTTGATAAGCTATGGGTCTGCAGTTACAAGATTCCAAGCTGCTGGGGCTCTTTGGGTGGACTGACCCAAAGACTCCCCAATGGAGCTGTTGAGTGACATCAGACAGACATTTGGGCCCCTCTCTCTGATGCACCTCTTCCACAATAGAGGTAGAGATTGGGGGATGCAGCCTCAAGCTGAGGGATGGAAAGGATGACAGCCACCACTGAAAGTCAGGAGAGACACCTGGAACAGAATCTCCACGGGACCTCTCAGAAGGCATCAGCCCTGCTGATAACTTGATTTTTATCTTGTCCCCTGAACTATCAAGAATGAATCGCTGATGTTCCATGCTGCCCACTTGTGATAATTCATTATGGAAGTCCCAGGAAACTAGTGTACAAACATGACCTTTTCTCACCTGTGTTAATTCTGAGCTGGTTTCTGGAGTTGAAAGGTTGGGGAGAGGCATATTTCATTCCATCCTAGATGCTCAAATAGATGTCTTGTAGTATCAAGCTGAAGGCTGTTTCCTAGTCCGTTTTTCTCTGGGAGACCAACTTTCCTCTCCTCACATGTGAGATTGCAGAAAATGGATCATTCAGTCTTATGTGTGCCTTGTGCTGTGCTAGGCAGGAGCCAAAGCAGACATAGATCTTTCTGGAGCCTTAGATGCAGTATGGTAGATGCCATTAAACCAATAGTAACATGACTTATAAAGTTTCTCCCAATCACTTTGTTATCACAGCTTGTGGGAAAACAGCTATGTTTTTCCCAAGGAAAGTGTATTGGAGTGGCCTGGGGTTTCTATAAGCATTGACTGTGAGTGGCCTTGGGAGCACAGAATGGGGTGGAACAGCACAGAATAAGATTTTACTGCTTGTTAAAAGTGAGATTTGCTGTTCCACCTTTTATAGCTTATTGTCAATTTGAGAAGTTTGATGACTTAAGATGTAGTCCACATGATACGTATAGAATTCACCTTGAGGGAGCTTGGAGATGTGAGCCAAACTGAGGTACAAGAAATGGCTCTGGTTTGGAGGAAACAGGGCACATGAGGACAGAGAAAGCAAATTCTAGTCTTTTTAAAAATTTATTTATTTTATTTTATTTATTTTTTTACAGGCAGAGTGGACAGTGAGAGAGAGAGAAACAGAGAGAAAGGTCTTCCTTTTGCTGTTGGTTCACCCTCCAATGGCCACTGCGGCTGGCGCACCGTGCTGATCTGATGGCAGGAGCCAGGTGCTTCTCCTGGTCTCCCATGGGGTGCAGGGCCCAAGCACTTGGGCCATCCTCCACTGCACTCCCGGGCCACAGCAGAGAGCTGGCCTGGAAGAGGGGCAACCGGGACAGAATCCGGCGCCCCGACCGGGACTAGAACCTGGTGTGCCGATGCTGCTAGGCGGAGGATTAGCCTATTGAGCTGTGGCGCCTGCGCAAATTCTAGTCTTAAAGAAAAGCTGCCACCTCGATGACCCAGGGAGATGCAACCCTAACTGTAGATTGCAATGCAGTTGCCTCACCCATGTGCCGTGTGATTGTTTATTTAATGGTGGCAACTGAGTCTCCTTAGCAAGGTCAGTAAAGCCGGGCAGAAGATGAATACTTTTTAAACATGTTGAATGTTAAGAGAGAAAGGTATAAGCTACCGTAAGACCATAAAACAGGGATCTAAAGAATTTGGGAGAGCAGGAAAGTTCCCCTAGGCGACATAAGCAAGCAAAAGCCAGAAAGATGATCAAGAGTTAGGCTTTAAAACTGTATATGGGTGAAATGGTCATTTTCAATTCAATTATTGTTTATAGCGTTGTCTGTATTCCAACTAAACTGGGGTCTTTCTGCCTTTTACTTGTTAAACTTCTTATTTGGTGAAATGTTAAGCCTTTAAACTGTAGTGTAAATTTAAAATATTTTACCACAAAAACTAAAAAAAAGAGACAGGTAGAAGGAAGAAGGGTGGAAGAGAGGGAGGTGGGGAATATCATGTTCTTATACTTTAGCTACAAATTGTACTGAATCTGTTAAAAATTAATCAAAATTAAAATAAAAATGAAATCAAAAAAGAGTCTTTACAAACTAGGCAATGGACATCACCAGCTTATGTGGAAACTTGTGTTAGAGTTGCTAAAAGACCTCCTATTGTCCCTTACATATTGTTCAACCAGGGTGATCCTTCTCCTGCTTTTTTTGGTCAAAATTCTAGTGCATCCCAGATGTTAGAAAATTCTAGAGCTACCTTAAGTTGTAAAGATTGACTCATTTAGCAGTTTAAGGTGCAGTGTCCAATATGCTGACAAACAATTTGAAGTATATGTAAATGAGGAGTCTGGCTCCTGGCTAAAAGTCTGTGTATGGTTTTCGGTCCTGACTATGGGCAATCGCAAGGGTTTGTCCCAGACCTCATTCAAGCAGCTGCTCTCTGCACACAAGACTTGGTGGACAAGCATTGTCTGTGGTTATGGACACTTTTATCCACTTTGACTCAGTACTTTCCTATGCTTAGGCTTCTCCCTACTCCTTCTGCCTGGCTTCCCAGGTCCTTAAAGGGCAGGGGGATTTTTTTGGAGCTCCTGGACAGTGAGAGGATTCCTGGTCCTCATCTGGTGCTGTTCCATGGCAAAGTAAATGGACACTGGGGAGCCAGCATCTTCATCAGTATGTCACTAAGTGAATAATGCTTGAGTGTTACTTACATTGGACTCTTGCTCCCAGCAACTTAACAATAAGCTTTAAAGATTTCCTTATTCACTTATTCAAAAGGCTGAATGACAGAGAGGCAGAAGGAGAGAGGGAGAGAGAGCGTCATTCTGCTGGTTCACTCCCCAGATGCCTGCAACAGCTGGGGCTATGCCCGGCTGAAATCAAGAAGGCCATCCTGGTCTCCTGTATGAGTGGCAAGGGACTAAACACTTGGGTCATCATCTGTTGCCTTTATTGCCTTCCCAAGCCCATTAGCAGGAAGCTGGATCTGAAGTGGAGTAGCTGGGACTCACACCAATTGCTTGAATACGGGATCCTGGCATCACAAGCATTGGGTCGACCTGCAGTGCCGCAACACCAGCCCTTCAGTAATAAACTTAAACCACATCCTTGGCAGGGCCGGGCCTGTGGCAGGCTGACCGCTCAGAGTGGATGCCAGCCTTTTCCTCACTTTCCCTTTTCCCATGCTGGAGGGTGATAGGATAAGTGTCTTGCTTCATTTTTACACTGTGTGTCTTCTGGTGTTTATAGAAGATTTTTTCCCTTTTCTAGCACTTTTAGAGTTTTTTTTCCTTCCCCCGAAGGACTATTATAGTGGCCTCTTAACTAGTCTCTCTGCTTCTTATCTATCTTACTTCCAAATCCTCTTAGCTTTGCTGGTAGATTAAATTTTCTCAAATGCAGGTATAATGTCATCTACAGATCAAAACCCATCAAAGGATGCCCATGTGGCATGGGATGACTTCCCCAATCCCCCCTCTTTATCTCTAACAGCTGCTCCTAAGCCTTCTCAATCACATTCCACAGGCAAATTGTATCCCTGCCACTCACTGAACTGACTTTGCCTAATTCTACTCCCTACACCTTGCCTCCCCCAAGGTCCCCCCGCCCTGTTCCTCAACTCCCATCAACTCAGCTCACACTAGCCTGCAGATCCAACTGACTCAAATGATGCCTCCTCTCATGGGTGATCTTAACATATTTTAAAAACAATTCTTTTATGTTACCCATTGCATATTACAATTTGTTCATTCATTTAATGATATTTACTGAATGCTTTTTCCTGAGGGCAGCAATTGTATCTTCTTCACTTTAAAATCCCTAAGGTCTTAAGAAGGCACAGTAAACATTTACTGAAAAGGCACAGGGATTTGCAATCAAAATATGTCAATACAAACCAGCTCTGTCACATACTATCTCTGTGGCTTTAGACAATTTACTCTTTTTTTCCAGCGGCTTGCTTTTTTCTCATCTATCAGATGAATATAATAACACTTGTTCTTCCTCCTTGATGGCATCACTATATCAAAGGAGAGAAAACGTAGGCAAGGCTTTAGCAGAAGGTGAAGCAGGATGCATGTGTAAAATGCCATTTTTATGCTTAGGCTTTTGATGTGCTCATGGAACTGAATGACTCCTGGGTCCCTTTATCTACTCCATTGCCAGTCCAGTGCATCATCTCCTACTTAAAACTGCGGGTTCTGAGAGATATTACCCCAATTCCAGGGGCCATCAGTACTTGTTCGAAAGCCCATTCTTCTTGGTCAGATAGGAACTGTGGAACACTTCCTTACTTGTACTGATAGCAACACAGTGATTTAGCCAAGCCAGCAGGCTTAGGGACTCTGAGAGCACTGACTTTAAAGATAACAAAATAGAAGGGCTGAGTTATTTACTTAACTGCATTAAAAATCAAATACAGAAATTACTTTGTTTTCACATGTTCATGGAAACAACAAAAATTAAACAGTCAAGCAATAGTTACCTACTAAGGCTACCACCAACAGAGGGTGATGTTAGTCTTCTGAATGGGCCTGGCTAGAATTGAACAGATGAATTTTAGGTCATAAACTGGTGATGTGCAGAGATTTTATTATTAAAAAATCCAGGGCATTCCTGGAGGGCAAGATGGCGGAATAGGAAGGCAGCACACTGATAGTCCGGGGAGAGACAGTTTAATAAAAGTGGAGATACTGCAGGTTCAAGGAAGAGTAGGGGAAGAAACAGCAGAGGAAACTCTTCCAGAACTAGTGATTCACAGTGGACCTTCGAGGAGAGTGTGGGAGCCCACAGTTCCGGACACCAGCAGCAGACTCAACGCACCAGCGCTGGAATGCGAGGTGAGCCGAACCTCAATAGCCCAAGACACCGGCAGGGAAGCGGAAAGAGGAGACTAGAGCGAACAAGGCGTGAAACCCTGTGGGGAAAAGTTCACCAGGCTAACTAGAAGAGAGAGAGAAAGAAAAAAGTGACCAAAACGGACACGAGTTTCTCTCTCTCCACCCACCTCTCAAAGGTGAGCAAGACAAAGAGCAGGCGCCATTTTGGACATACGTCATAAGCAGGGTGACCTCAGGTCTGCACCGGCCCTGAGCCTAGCAGAAAAACCTGACTCTGGGTGTGGGGTGAAATAGCAGGAGATTAGAACCTAATGAATGTGTGGTGCTAATGAACTGAGACTGTGAAAAAAGAGACTGTGGGGGAGAGAACTCATGGAATTCACTACGTGAGTACTCTCCAGAGACGCTACAGTTCGGTAGCCTTGGTAGCCCAGTGGTGAGACTACAGAAGAATTTGAACCCACACTGAAGGCCGCAGAGATTCCCTCTGTGGTCCTTGGGAAAGAGCTTTCGATCTCTGGCTCCTGTGGGTATATCATTTGCCTGCTAACCACCCCCAATTCCATTCAGCTGTGTGGAATTACTTCCCTTTTGAACCAAAAAAAAAAAAAAAGTATCAGAGAGAGATTTACCACGCCTAACCTGGGAGTGTCTCCTTTGACACACCCTCAACCCTGAGGAACCAAACAGAGCTCTCAGGCCACACCCATCTCAAGCCTCTAAGGCTCCATCAAAAGCAGACAGTCCACTTAATCTAGAGTCATAGTATAACAAGAAAAAAACACCACAGTGAAGAAACCAATATGCCAAACAACAAACGCAAAAACCGAGGTAATAAGAACAAGGAAGACACTATGGCATCCCCAAATGAAAAAGACACCCCAATTCAAGATTATGAAGATGATGAGATAGAAGAGATGCAAGAAGCGGATCTCAAAAAATTGATAAGAACACTAAGAAGTACTCAAAAACAAATTCTTGAACTACAGAAATCCTTAATGGACAAGGTAGAAAATCTCTCTCGTGAAAATGAAATATTAAGGAGGAATCAAGCTGAAATGAAACAACTAGTAGAACATGAAACTGTGATAGTGACGAGAAATCATAATGAAGTGAAGAATTCAATAGATCAAATGAAAAACACATTAGAGAGCCTTACAAACAGAATGGGTGAGGCAGAAGAGAGAATATCGGTCTTAGAAGACAGAGCACAGGATAATATACAGTCAAACCAAAGAAAAGAAGAGGAAATTAGAAATCTAAAAAATATTGTTGGGAATCTACAGGATACTATTAAAAAAACCCAACATTCGAGTTCTAGGAGTTCCTGAAGGCATGGAGAGGGAGAAAGGATTAGAAGGCCTTTTTAGTGAGATAATAGCAGAAAATTTCCCAGTTTTGGAGAAGGACAGAGACATCCTAGTACAGGAAACTCATAGAACCCCTAAGAAACATGACCAAAAGAGATCCTCATCACGACACATTGTAATTAAACTCACCACAGTGAAACAGAAAGAAAAGATCCTAAAATGTGCAAGAGAGAAACGTCAGATTACTCTCAGAGGATCTCCAATTAGACTCACAGCAGACTTCTCATCAGAAACCCTACAAGCTAGAAGGGAATGGTGAGACATAGCCCAGGTACTAAGAGAGAAAAACTGCCAGCCCAGAATATTATAGCCTGCAAAGCTCTCATTTGTGAATGAAGGTGAAATAAAGACCTTTCATTGCAAACAGAAATTGAAAGAATTTGTTGCCACTCGTCCAGCCCTGCAAAAGATCCTTAAAGATGTGTTACACACAGAAACACAGAAACACGGCCATCCACATGAAAGAAGGTAAACGAAGGGAACCTCACAGCAAAAGATCACAGGGAATTCAAAGCATATATTTGGATAAAGAAATTATGGGACATGTACTCTATAGATACTATACAGCAGTCAAAAACAATGAAATCCGGTCATTTGCAACAAGATGGAGGAATCTGGAAAACATCATGCTGAGTGAATTAAGCCAGTCCCAAAGGCACAAGTATCATATGTTCTCCCTGATCGGTGACAACTAACCAAGCACAAAAAAGGAAACCTGTTGAAGTGAAATGGACACTATGAGAAACAGTAACTTGATCAGCTCTTGTCATGACTGTAGATGTACAATGTAATACTTTATCCATTTTAATATTTTTTTGTTCTAGTTAATACTATTGGTTGAACTCCGTAATTAACACACAATTATTCTTAGGTGTTTAAATTTAACTGAAAAGTGATCTCTGTTAAATATAAGAGTGGGAATAAGAGAGGGAGGAGATGTACAATTTGGGACAAGCTCAATCGGACTTGCCCCAAATGGTGGAGTCAGAAATATACCAGGGGATTCCAATACAATCCCATCAAGGTGGCATGTACCAAGGCCATCTCACTAGTCCAAGTGATCAATTTCAGTTCACAATTGATCACACTGATAGGTCTAAGAGTCAAAGGGATGACACAAACAAGACTAGTGTCTGCTAATACTAATTGATAGAATCAAAAAGGGAGAGAATGATCCAACATGGGAAGCAAGATACACAGCAGACTCATAGAATGGCAGATGTCCTAAATAGCACTCTGGCCTCAGAATCAGCCCTTAAGGCATTTGGATCTGGCTCAAGAGCCCATGAGAGTATTTTAGGCATGGAAAGTCAAGACACTCTGAAAAAAAAAAAAAAAGAAGACCTAAATGAAAGATCTCTGCGAGTGAGATCCCAGTGGAATGAATGGGGCCATCAAAGAAGGAGGTACCTTTCTCTGAAGGGAGGAGAGAACCTCCACTTTGACTATGACCCTGTCGGAATAAGATTGAAGTCGGCAAACCCTAAAGGCTTCCATAGCCTCGGCAACTCATGACTAGAGCCTAGGGAGATTACTGACGCCATAAACAAGAGTGTCAAATTGTTAAATCAACTTCAGTAGTCACTGTGTACTTACGTCTCATGTGGGATCTGTCCTTAATGTGTTGTCCAATGTGAAGTAATGCTATAACTAGTACTGAAACAGTATTTTTCACTTGGTGTTTCTGTGTGGGTGCAAACTGATGAAATCTTTACTTAGTATATACTGAATCAATCTTCTGTATATAAAGATAATTAAAAATGAAAAAAAAATCTTGGTGTTAAGTTGGAAATTGCATAGAAAATTAATCAATTTTAAAAAAATCATGTAGGATCTCTGTCCTTAATGTGCTATACATTGTGAATTAATACTATAACTAGTACTCCAACAGTATTTTTCACTTTGTGTTGCTATGTGAGGGCAAACTGTTGAAGTCTTTACTTAATATATACTAAACTGACCTTCTGTATATAAAGAGAATTGAAAATGAACCTTGATGTGAATGCAAGGGGAGAGGGAGTGGGAAAGGGGAGGGTTGCGGGTGGGAAGGAAGTTATAGGGGTAAGCCATTGTAATCTATAAGCTGTATTTTGGAAATTTATATTCTTTAAATAAAAGCGTTATTAAAAAAAACAAAAAAAAAACAACAAAAATCCATCAGAATATAGACAAACATGTCCAATATAAAATCATCATGAAAACCAACCTTACACAGACAAATTGTTATTTCTTTTCTTGATGTCTCTTCTCTGTCTATCTCCTACATTCAATCTAAAGTTCACTGGTTTGGCTGATTAAGTACCAGGATTACCAATTAGGATCTAGAATGAATATCAGTCAATCCTAAACAATCATTATAGGATTCCTTGTGGTTTATATACCTCCACTGGATTTTGTGTTGACAAATTTGATATAATCCTGTCAGGTAGTTTTTTTCTTAAAAAAAAAAAAACTCTAAGATTTCATTTGTTAGAGCAGTTTTAGGTTTGCAGCAAGTCTGAGTGGAAGGTAAAGAGACTTCGCTGCTCACACACATGCAGTCTACTCTATTATCACCATCCTGTAGCAGAGGGGTCCCTGTGCACAGTCGGTGAACCTATCCTGGCACATCCTCACACCCAGAGCCCATAGTTCACATTAGGGTGCACTCCTGTCTTGTACATTCTATGGGCTTTGACAAAGGTATAATGGCACCTATCCATTACCAAGGTCTCATACAGAGTAGTTGCCGTGCCCTGAAAATCCTTTGAGCTCTGTCTGCTCATTTTTCCCTCTTCCTAACCCTTGGAAACCACAATCTTTTTTCATTGTTTTCATTATTTTTGCCTTTCTGCAATGTTTTATAGTTGGAATCATATAGTAGGTAGCTCTTTTCAGGTTGACTTCTTTTGCTTAGTAACATGCATTTAAGTTTCCTCTACATCTGTTTCTGTCTTGATAGTTGAAAAATTTTTTAACATCAAATTAATGATTGTCTGGGTGTACCACAGTTTAATCACTTGTAAAAAGACATCTCGTTTGCTTCCAAATTTTAGCAACTAGGGATATAACTTCTCCAAATATCTCTGTGGAAGTTTTCATGCAGACATAAAAACTTTCATCTTATTTGGGTAAATACCAACTACTGCGATTGACAAATCAGAGGGTAAGACTCTGTTTAGTTTTGTAGGAAACCACCAAACTGTCTTCCAAAGTGGTTCTACCATTTTGCATTCCCACCAGCAATGAATGAAAGTTCCTGTGGTTGCAAATCTTTTTCATCACTTGGTGTTGTCATTGTCCTGGATTTTGGCCATACCAGTCGAGGTGTAGTGGAATCACATGGTTTTAATTTGCGTTTTAAGGTAACTGATTTTCAGTACAACATTTTACCTTGAGAGATGATTCACAGGTTGGGAAAGTTGTGAAGTATGAATCGTCTCTTTTTACTAGTCTTTTTTAAAAGAACAGGATGATAGAGAGCATGGAACATATATTATTTTCTAGCGTTTTAATTTCTTAGCTGCAACTGAGTTGTTGGTGTGTTTTTCTAGATCAAATAGATGTGATTTCTTTTAAGTTGATTTGCGTGATGATCAAATCCTATCAGACCTAGATAGTTGATACTTTTTCTATAAAATAAATTCCCTAGCTGATGGCTATTTAGACTAAACTACACCCCTGACAGTAAACTCTGTAGTGTTGGATTGCAGGAATTTGTACTTGAGGGAATGATGTTTATGAGAAGTTTCTGAGGTTGCCACTAGGGAGTTCAGGACTCTGCACCTAGAGGGTAATTTATAAATGTTTACTCTCACTTTGGAGGTTATGAGCACTGAACTTGATAGAAAAACATGCCACTGCTTGCAAATATGAGGCAGGTTTCAAGTAGATCCTTGGCTATTCAATCTTATTGCTCAGTATCCCAAACACCCATTTTTAGCTGGGCATGTACTAGCAGTGCTTGCTCACATGCACAAGAAACACCCAGTGGGCCAGGGTCCGCTACTAGGACAGAGATTTTGTTAGGCCGTTGGTGGTCGGTAGCTAAATTAGCTTCCAGTGATGCTTTTGTCTGCAGCTTAGAGTTAAAATTTGAAGTTTTGTGAAATATACTAGGTCTAATGAGT
This sequence comes from Sylvilagus floridanus, assembly GCA_949820135.1. NCBI lineage: Eukaryota > Metazoa > Chordata > Mammalia > Lagomorpha > Leporidae > Sylvilagus > Sylvilagus floridanus. The sequence continues at coordinate 14,780,222 of OX463240.1, read as the reverse complement.
ACCCTTCCAACAGTAGAGATTTCAGGTGAATCACACAGCGTCATTTTTCTGCCTTAGTATTTGCATCCATGGTTTGGGATCTGGCAGGGTGGAGTGAAATGCTGGTTGTGCTCAATGAATCACCCCTGGACCTGGCCTGAGCAGGAAGGGGGTTTTTGTCTGATGTGGGTCCACCTCCCTTTCCATATGCCCTAACTGTCATGTTTCCCTTTTGTCTTTGCACAGCCCTCCTGTTTTGATGCATGCCATTCCTCAGTAGTCCTTCAGTTTCCAGCTTTAGCAGCTACATGGTCTTCTGACTGCTGGTTGGACTTTGGTTTCATCCTTCCTCTTGGAATTTCCCACTTCAACATCTTCCATCCCTGATTCATTTAATTTCAGTCCTTGGGTTTAGTGTTTTCCCTTGATTAACTTCTACCATTCAGTCTCCACTTTACCCTGGTTTTCAGTCCTTGATTTCATAAAATCCACTATAATTTCCTGCTCATTAATTCATTCAGCAAATGTTTATTAGGGGCCTATTTTAGACCAAGCACCATGCCAAGTACTAAACACAAATAAAAATAAGATGTGGTTTGTTTGTCCTGCTGGGTGAGAAATTTGAAGATGTTTACATTTACACAGTAGGATGGCTCCTGATTTGCACAATACTTTGGGATCAGCAAACCTCTTCAGATGTTGATGTCCACTAGTATTACAGGAGCAGCCTCAAATAGTGTGTTGACTGCTGTAGGGGTTAAACTCTTTGGAAAAACTATAGAGACCTTAATGTCAATGAAAAGAAAACCCTTCTTATTCTTTCTGCATATAAATATGGATGATTCTTAATAACTTTCCATGAATAAAGGGAAAAAAGAGGAAGCAGAGAGAGGAATCAACATCAACTCACTCCCTTAACTCTAATGGCCAAGATCTGCTACCAGATTTATTTATTACTTGACCGAGCAAGTATCTGCAGGCAGCCCACTCTCTGGCAGGCACAGTTCCAGCAGTGAGCATAATGTGATGGAGAGACAGATGAAGTTGTGAGCTCAGGTGAGGACTATGTCTTCCTGGTCCTCCTGCACGTGTGGCTCTGAAGCTATAACTGAGAGAAGCAGGAGTGGGGAGGGAAGGAAGGTTCTCCAGTCAGGCTGGCTCCTTAGCACCAATTCCATTTCCCCTCCACCCTGAATCTAACCTCTCTGGAGGAAGTGGCAAAGAGGCAGGAAGAGACTGGAGTGAAAGTACTCTGAATAGTTTTTAGTCCCTTGGATAAAATGACATTGGGGCTAAAGGTTGAATCTACTTAGTATTAAGTTGATCTACATGACATCAACAGGATCTTCACTTTCTAGCATGGAAATTTCACATGTTTTAAACTAATTTCTAAAATGAATGCTCTGAAGTGAATGAGGATTTGAATTACCCAAATGATGTCTACATTGACCAGTCCATAATCTGAATACAGTTCTAAGCACATGAAAATAAGACAATCATAGTAATTCATGAATAGGGAAATAGCAGAGCTTTACAAAGAATAATTGTGGCAGTTTTCAGAACTGAATTTTTTAATATATTTATTTGAGAGACAGAGAGAATGAGAGTGTTCCCCTCGCTGGAACAAAGCCAGGAGCTCAGAACTCAATCCAGGTCTCCCATGCAAATAGCAGAATCCAAGTACTTGAGTTATTACCTGCTGCCTCTCGGAGTGTGCATTAGCAGCAAACTGTCATCAGGAGACAGAGCTAGGGATGGAACCCAGGCGCTGTGTTGAGGAACACAGGCATCTTAACTGCCAAACTAAATGCCTGCTTCAGGAGAGCTGAATTTAAACTCAAACTTTGCCTTTAGTAATTGTGCGATCTTGAGCAAATAATGTAACCTACGTAAATCTCATTTATCTAATGAGAGAACATGGGAATCTCCCTAAGCAGGGAGAGTGTGGACTGCTGGGCATGACTATGGATCTGGGTTTCTCTGCCCAGTCCTCCTACTTGTGAATGCCTGAGGGTCAGCTGGACATTGGTGCTGTTGCTGGTGGCACTTTCCTGTCTCGTTCTGGCTTTGATCAAGCTTTTTTGTGGGCGTACTCTGAAGCTAAGGCTGGAGCAGCAGGAGATGGGGAGATAGAGCCCCATCTAATGGGTCTTGATTTCTTGGTGACAGGCATGTTGTGGAGAGAAACTCTGCACAGACGTTGTCTTTTAAATGACACCCAAATGCAGACAAGAAACCCTTAGCGAGTTCTGGAAAATGACAGAAATGACTCCTCAGGTTTTGGTTTCCAATATGGATTTTGACATATGTGAGTACACCCACTCCTTCCATGTTCAGTCAGGTTGAGCTTCCATCACACAGGTAAGGACCTCGAGTGAGGAAAAGAGGCGGGAGAGAGTCTCCACCCTCTTTCCCCAAGCTGGCCCTTCCCTTTCCTGTGAGGGTTCTCGGTCCCACCGCCAGCATCCCCATCACTGTGACTTGGATTCTAGTTCCTCTACAAGGTGCTCAAGCTCCTATCTCTGCTCTGGGATGATGGAAGTGTAGTTAAATGAAGCTCTCTCTGGAACCAATGGACTGGATCTTGAGCCTTCCTGAGAATTTAAGTGTAATTTAAGAAACTGGTGAAGAAGTTATTGAGTCACTGTCTTAATCCCCTGAGTTTCTGTACTCACTCGAGTGAGCAGCTTAAATCCTCCTCAGTACCTGTGACCTCTGGATGGAATTCTTAATTACCAGAATCTAATTTCTTCTTCATGGGCACTAGCTGAGCAGCATCTGTCGCTCAAATAAATTCGTGTGAAAATAAAGTATGAAAATCAATAATTCAACTTCGAGGGGGAAATGGAACAGAAAAATAACTTTCCAGCTTGCCTGTTTCCCGGTTCCCAGGCAGCCATTTGTGGCGTATGCACTAATCTCTAATATTTGCTTTGTGCTCTCCCCAGAACTGCCTAAACGTGGGGAGGCATGCAGGCTGTCCAGCTGTGCACCTGAGATGCTGGGATGGAGGCAGCTTCTACAGAGATGTGGCAGGATGCATTTTGGTATCTGCACTTTCTGGAAACAAAGGCAAACTCCAGGAGACTCCTGTGTAAGAACCACACCTCTGGGTCAGGGAGTCCCCATGTTAGTCCCCATGTTGGCCTTGAAGTTGGCCTCGGCAGGTGCAGGTATCCTGCTGTGATCTGAATGCTGATTTCTCTTGACTTTTTCACATTTTTTCCCAATATTGAGCAGATTTCAAAGATTATCTGAAATTCCATGTCACTGGGACATCCTCCTTGATTACTCATTTCTGTAGTGATCACGAAGAGAGCAAAGTTTATCAACTGCTAATTATTTTCTTTAAAGCTGGGCACTGTGATAAGGGCTTTGCTTGCTTCCTACAATTATCATTGTCATTGTCACAATAACCCTTCAAGGCAGACGCTGCCACTTTTCCCATTTTCAGAGGAGGAAAAGAGCACAGAGAGGTGTGTAATTTGTGGAGTTGGTGGCTGATGGTGGCAAAAGACTCAAGTTACAGGCACATAGCTCTGCTCCATCTCTTTTCTTTCCTCAATGGAGGCACAACTGACCTACCACTGTGTGGCTCCCATGTAGAGTGTCTGCTTTGGCAAGTGTTCTCTGTGACCCAGGTGTAGGGCACATTCATTGTTCCCGCAGTGAGCATCTCCTCTCAGACTCCTGCAGTGCTGTGCTGCATGTGTGTCCTGTAGCATCGTGTATTTTAAGCATTTAACAAATTTCTTCCTAGATTATGGAGGAAGGGAAATGAAGACAGGAAGTTGTAGAACACAGAGGGTGGGATGTCAGGATCTTGAGGCTTTTCTCACCATTTTATTTGGACAGAGGCAGGGGTTTCATTTGGAATTATTCAGTCTTTACCTCTTAGATAAAACCAGTGGCCATTCATCCATAACTTCCACAAACATTTAACGAGGGCTTAGTGAGAGTAAAGCATTGGGCTATGCAGGCATAGGTGGCTGTGCACAGTGAGAGGAGGGACATTCAATGCCTTACTTCTGAGGGGTAGGGCCCACTGGGGGAGGCTAGCCTAGGGGAGAAGGATTAGGAGGACGATTCCTTTATGTTTCCATGCTGACTCATAGCTGAGGATTAAACATCTGTTAGACACTTGTTTCAATCCTTGTCTCTCAATGCCTTTTTTCTCACATAGTCTCATGGGTGCTTTGCTGTCAGCAAGAGTCCCTACTGTGGATGGGTGGATCATGCATTGGGGTCTTCTTATGTTCCCAGCATAATGCACTAAAATTGAATTGTCAATTGCTCATCATAAAAAGTGTTGCTACAACTCCTGAATGGTTATCCCTCTCAAGCGTGGGTTGATCTTTGTGACAAGAGGCCCTGCTAGCAGAAACCACCAACATTTACAAAGGTAGATATTGCCACTGTTAGTCATGGCTCCCTGTGATGACAGGAGATGCAAACTCCACACAGCACAGCAGGTATCTTCGCTCACCCACGTAGGGCAGCTTCCTACTCCCCTGGTCACAGAGAGAGCGGGTGAACTGCAGCCGTGTAAGTCAATCAGAAGTGCCCTTCAGCCGCAGAGGCCAGACTGCGTTATGCAAAGCTTTCACAAAAATGTGCTTGCCACTGAACTTCGTTTCTGAGATTATAGATATTACAGAATGCCGATGGCTAAACATGCTGCCGCCCAACACATTTCTCCAGCCAACTGGCAGTGTGCAAGATCCATAACGTGGCTTTTGCTAACTGGTAATATTTCTGAAATTCACTATGTCTGAAAGCCAGTCATTCGGAACATTCTGCGGGGCAATTTCTAGGCTCAGCTCTTGAAGAGGAAAAGAGAGGAAATCTGTGTAAACCAAGTCGTGTGATCAGGCGAGAGCTCAGGAGCCCTTCAGACTTGAGGCACTGCATAATTCAGAGTGCTTGTTGTTAGGATTTAATCATTTAGAAATGTGACATTTCAGACTCTGCTTTTGGGCTGTCTCTTTTGTTCTAGGAACCATCACAATCATTATGAAAATCACACCGAAAGGAGTCTTTCCCATGCACTGGCACGGTCTGCTTCCCCACGTCCACCCTGCCTGCCTGCAGGGGGTTCGCCTTGCCCTGGTCTGACAGAGGCAGTGTCAGAAGTGGTCACTGCTGCTCCCAGCTGTCGGCACTTCCACTTGGGAGGCTTTGGCCTGGAGTGTGTTTTCATCTCATCCCAACGTCCTGCCTGAGCTCTTGCTTCTGTGCATCGTCCCTTCCAGGGCCAGGGTCTCCATCTTCTTCTTCCCTACTGCCTGGACCCCCGGGCATCCTTCTCTTTATGATGGTACCCTGGCATCTGGCTGCACAATCCTCTGACCTCCTCCCACCTCCCCCACCTCTCCCACTTGTGCTGAGTCAGGGTTTCATGGTGGGGTCTGCAAGTATAGCTTGGGGACAGTGCAGCTTAGGAAACTCATTCCCAAGAGGTGAGGACTATCTTCTAGACTGAAGGCAGAGAGCCCCTCAGGGAACATCTCCTTTAAACAAATCAGGAACAGAAGAAAAGCCCCTCAGTGGTGAGAAAGGCTCAGAGGTGGCCTTTGCTGCTTTGTGTACTGTCAGGTTCGGGGTAAACTTCAGGGGACTACTTTGCCCATGGATAGTTCACTGTTGGTACATGATTTCATGGAGGCGTATTCCATCCTCCTAATGATGAAAAAAGGGGGAAGAGTTGCTCACGTAAGACTGAGGTCACTTTCATCCTTCCTTTTCCATATTGCTGCTGTCATGGGCACAGACTCCATGGACTTTGTCCCTTGAGGTTAGAGGGTCTGCTAAAGGATCTCTCTCAGAAGTCTCACAGCTTCCCGTCTCTGCCCCCACAACTTCCATCTCTTAAGTGTTTGGGGGAAAGGGACAGGCAGGAGAGATCAGATCTGCACCATCAGAGTTGGTGCCGGTGCATCCTTTAACCCCACCCCCCCTTTTTTTTTTTATTATTTGACAGATAGAGTTAGACAGTGAGAGAGAGAGAGAGAGACAGAGAGAAAGGTCTTCCTTCTGTTGGTTCACCCCCTAAATGGCCGCTATGGCCTGAACTGCGCCGATCTGAAGCCAGGAGTCAGGTGCTTCTTCCTGGTCTCCCATGCGGGTGCAGGGGCCCAAGCACTTGGGTCATCCTCCACTGCCTTCCCGGGCCACAGCAGAGAGCTGGACTGGAAGAGGAGCAACCGGGACTAGAACCCGGCACCCATATGGGATGCCGCCGCCACAGGTGGAGGATTAACCAAGTGAGTCAGGGCGTCGGCCCTAACCCCCATCTTAAACCACGGTTCCTGCTGGGATGGGGTGTCCCGGGGCTCCTGGGGAAGATCTAGGGGATTTCAGTGAACTGGGGAGAGCCCTTACTCCAGCAAAGCTCAGTCCAGAGGATCGCAGACCATCAGACCGACTCAGGTAGGAGCAGGCAGGTGTGCGGGGGACTGTCCTGCTAAAGCATGTGGTTTCTACAGCTTCCGCCTTCATTGACTGCTGCTCCAGGCACCCTGCTCGGCTGAGTGAGCGCAAAGCATCCTGAATGCCATTTTTGGCATGGCTGATGTTTCTAAAGCCTTCCAGCAAGCCATATATCATGAAATATTGATATGGTTCCACTAGGCTGCTGCACCTGACATTTGATTTATAGCTTTAGGTGTTCTTTTTTAATTCTAAACAGTCAATGAAGGATCAAAGGAAATGTCATATTTGTAATGTTCACGCTCAGAGTGGCCACTTCTGGAGCCAGAAAGGGAGTCGCCCTGGGTTACTTCCAGCCAACAGGCTCTCTCGAAGCTCGCCATAGGCGGGGCTTTGAGGGACTTAGCTGTCAGTCGACAGGTGGAGACGTCCCTCCCTCTCCGCCCTAACATTTCAAATATTTATCACATTAAATATCAACCTCCAGAATATTGCCTTCGTTTAAGCTTTTCACGTTCCAATGATTTTTTATTATTCTCATCGACCAAAATAAATGAAGAAAATGTTTTAGACTACACTTGAAAGCATGTAAAAATCAATAACTGGATTTTAAAAGATTTAAAATGTCTTGAATATATTCATTTTCAAACATTTTCCTCTGATCTTTAAATAGCTTTTCTTGGAGCATAATTTTTTTTTTTAAAAAGTCAAATATGGAGCATTAAGGGTATAATTAGCATTTTAATTATAACTCAATCATCCTATCTGCTTTGCATAGAAATTAAAGCTTTTATGTCAGGATTTTGGGCACTCACAAATGTTCAGGAGCAATTAATGTTAAAAGTTTAATTTTAAAAAAAAAAACTGGGTATGAACTTTGCAGTTCTTAATTTCATTCTTGCTCAGGTGGAAAAGCAGAGATGTTCCCACTTGCCATTTAATTTCTAAAGTGAACCCATTCGCACTTCGAGTTAGCTCCTGAATCTCTCCCTCTGAGAGGCTCAGTGGTGAAAGGAATGGGGTGGGAGCTGGGAGGCTGGGGTTTGGGTCCTCGTTCTTCTAAGCCACTTTCCTGGAGCTACAGCCTCTTTTCACCCTGGTTTCATTGCCCATAGTGTGGGGTTGTGGACTACTTATCTAGTAAGGCTGTTGTAAGACTTAAATGGGAGCCTATATGTAAGGTGCTGAGGAAAGAGTGTGGCCATGGCGTACATGCTGTCCTAGCCTCATTATTTGTATGAGCTCCGCATTGCTGAAAGAACTAAAAGAACTCTAACCACTCTGAAAGCTATTGATTTTCTTCCTACCCTGAATAAGATTGTTTAAAAAGTGGTCGTACCTGTAAATTCTTTGTATTCAAGACGTGTAGGGCTGTTCTTAAATCAGGAAACAGCACAAAACCTTGTGCATTTCGCAGACACACAGAGCTGTGATACTTGTCTTCTGCTCTTTCCCCCATGAATGCTGGCATGGTGTGAAGTAACAGAGGGCGCTTTGAAAGTCTCCATTTTGCATTAATGAAACTGCCATTTGGCTAAAACTCAACTAGGTTTTCATTGAATTGAGCCCTGAAAATGAAATACTAAAATGATAGATTTCCCCATCATTTTCCTGCAAATGAATAATGTGCTGTGCTCTTTGCTCCTGAAGCACAAGGTTGCAGTTTTGTGTGCGTGTGTGTCTCTGTGTATGCATGTGCACGCTTGTGTGCAAAATGCAGCCTAGCCATTTTTCTCCCAGTTAAACCCCCAATCTAAGATCTGGTCCATTTCCTCCTGAGCTGCCACTGCTCCGGCTGGAAGGAAAAAATCATTTTTATGGGCATTGCTGTGGCAAAATAAAATAATTCCATTTTTAGAAAGGCTGTTGAATGGAGCCCTTCCTCCCAGCAGTTTTTTGCTGACTGCTTATCTCTGTTGTACCTTTTATTTTAACCTATTTTTATGTTTTCTATTTTTCTCACTTACACTTAGCATATTTTCTATTTTATTAGGACAAATGATGATGGAGGCAGGCAGACATAATTTAAAAATAACTATTATACCACATCTCCCATTCCTTGAGTCAGATAACATTTCCTGAGACTTAATCACTGAATATCAGTTACATAATCAAGCATAATCCTAAACATAATGACATCGTCACCAAGATCCTGGCATGCATAGTTGACTGGCTTTGTAAGTGATCAGGCTGCCTGGACTTTCCCAGGACTGTGTGGATTTACATAAATCTATTTTCAGTGAAGGGAAAATCAGCAAATGTCTTGATTATTATTAAACTGACTTGACTTAGTAAATAAGGCAACTCTTGAGAAAATGTCCTTTTCTTACAGATCATCTTCCGATTTGGGCTCAGAGCAGGAGTTTGTGATGTGTTTGGATGGGTTTAGTTCCACTGGGTGTTTCCATCTGTCCCTTGTCCCCTGTGGGCAGCACGGAAGGCTGTGGGCCCTGGGATCCTGTCTGAACCCATCACTGTGGGAAGGGCACAGGCAGATATGGGGGTTCCGAGAAGAGGGAGTCAGCATATATGGCCCAATCTAGCTTCTGTGGGCTTACAACATCCTTCTATCAAAGGTCCGAAATGGACAGGACGCTGGCCCTGCAGCTGTCTTCCTGCATTCCATCCCACCAGTGCTGGGTTCGTGTTATCCTATCAGCCTTCCCAAACTCTCTCTAGTCTATAGTAAATGATTCTGCTGCCTAACTCTCCTTCAATACCTGGTATGAGTGTGTGGACTCCTGTTGGACCCTGGTCCATAAAAGCAGCAATACCAGGAGACAGCCTTATGCCTCTGAATGCATCTGAAATGTTTGCTAATTATATGTCTACTGTACAACTGGAGAATTTAAGATGGTGATGCATAAACCATAATGTTATTGGACAAAGTAAAATGTATGCCATTTTCTGCTATTTATTATCACCTGAATGTCAGAGTAACACACTCCAACAGAGAAAATCCCCACTCATAGAGAGAACACACAGTCACAGGGAACGGATCCGGATCCTTCTGGTGAATATGTTGAACCCAGAAGTGGTTTCATTCTATACCACTTGTTGCAACTCCTTGCAGCCCATAACGTGCTAGAAGTTTCCTTTAAATTCAAGCACTGATTGCTCCCTGCAGAATTCAAAAACCATCCACAAAGGAGAGAAAGAGCTACTGCACTCGGGCTGCAGAGAACATTGGATAATAATATCATTCTCCAGTAATAAAAAGTGCCAGGTGTGTACCAACTTTGGGGAGTGGGCTTGTATTCATTTAATATTCATCCATTCATTTATGGATTTATCAGCTCCACACATAATCACTGAGTGCTCCCTTGGTGCTGGGAATTGGCGATGAATGCAGGAGAAAAACAAACATGCCCCAGTGGCGTTCAGGTTCCAGCATGAACTCTGAGCCTCAGGTTCCTCATTTGCAAAACGGGATGACAGTGCTTGCTCATTCAACTCAGGATTGATACAAAGACTGAGTCAGAGTATGTTTGGCAAGGGATTTTGTGATTTGTGTTGTCAAAATGTAATCTGTCCTTGTCAGAAAGAACACTGAAGAGTGGGGGACTCTCTTGTTACTGTGTCAGCTATAGAGGACAATCTAATTCCCACCCTTACTGTTGGAAAAAGAGTCTCTTAGATCACATCCTCCCAATTCCAGTGGGGTGTAAAGAGATCACTGCTTTCCAAACAGACATCTATTGGAGCAGAAAGCTATTTAGAATGGATGGGGCAAGTTTTAGCAGCTTATAAACATGGCTAATGACCTTATTTTCTGCTGCCTGCTGTACGACTCCTTCCAAAATCTTGGCTGAAGGTTATTTAAAAAAAAGTTCTAGAAACTAAGGTAAACAGAGATATCTAACTTGCTCAGATGTACACACACACGTAAAGTAACAGCTCTTAAAACAATGTGAAATGAGTACAAGAATAAGGACATATATATATAGTTATATATGCTATATATAAATATATAAAAGCAATATATGATGTTAGAAAGGGGAGATCAAAAAATGTGAAGGAATTATTACCCAGTAAAGTTTTCAGGATGACTATAAGAAAGCTTAAACTTGTCTGTGTTAAACCTCAAAATATATTACAGGTGTATTGAATAAATTATAAAAATAGCTGAAGAGAGCCAAAATGAATGTTTATCCAAATTTGGGGAGAGAGATGAGGGGAAAGCAATCCCTCCAAGCCTAAACCCAGAAGAATAGATCATGCATTTTGACAAATAAATTATATAGAAATTAAAAATTAATCCATATCAAAACTCCTGTGTCATAATCAAAATAAAAAATGAAACAAAGGATGTATTCAGGCAATGACAACAGATTAGCAAGATCTGAAACAGGGTGGTTATAATCACATCATTTCCACTGATAAGAACTCACTGCATCAATCCTCTCATATCAGAACTTGAGAGAAGTCTTTTGCTTGATTAATGGGTAGCTGGTCTTTTTCCTTTTGTAGAGCCTCAGAGACTATGCAATTCACGTTTTCCTTTCTGCCTCCATTGCCAAGGTATTCTGTGCTCCATTGTAGTACCTAGCTTGCTGTATGTACTCGCTGGGACATAACCATCCTTCTAGGAATTAGTTGGCATAAAGGTAATCAAATGATGTAGTTGACTTCCTGGCTAGTTAGATAGGGTCTGTCTTGTCTTTTACTATTCCTTACCAATTTAGAGTAGTTTCTTTGGATGGATTCTTGGAAGTGGAATTACTGGATCCACATGTATGAACATTTCTAAAATGTGTTATCAAATTGTTTTGTACAAGGTGCTGCTCTCCACCAGTACGTATGCTACTACACATGCCATCAGCCCCATCGAGGGTCAAGCTCTGCTTTTCCTATCTCTTTTGTCTCTCTCACCTGGCAGCATCTTTGTGTCTTTTCCCACAATCCTTATACTCACAGTGATCTCAAGCTGCTCAATCACTCCTGTCAAAATGGAAACTGTATGTTGACTTGAGTTGTTCATACTAGACTTATGGGTATTTCTTCTAGTTTTTGGTGCCCAGCAATATACAATTGAGAAGAGCAAAGGTCTTGATCAATATTGTTCTTCAACTCAGCAAACAGGGGTTCCCAACAGTATTTAAATTTTAAATAGTATATTTTATAACATATAATATATATAATATATAATTTATAATAAGAATATACAATAAAATAGTAACATACTAGTGATTTGTCCAAATAAATAAAACAGCCAGAGCTAGAATTTGGCAGCTGGCATCTCTTAAAGGACATCCGCAGGCTATGTTTTTATTTTGGGTGATACGGCTTTTCTAATGAGGCCAAAATCAGAGCTCAGGCAAGGTCTTAAGGTATTTTTTTGGTGTAGACAAAGTGTGCTCTCTCAGGGCAAGAAAAAACACCAGACTACTGTGTAACAAACAGTTCTTTGTTGTGCTACAAAACCATTTAACCAATATCTACAAAGGAGTGTTTCTGAATGAGTTGCTTGGTCCCATTTGGTATTGACTTTATAACTGTCATTCTGCCTGACAGCAGCCTCAGTGAGATTTGCTGTCAGTCTCTTGGGTTCTATTTTTTCATAAGGAGAGAAAAATGATATGGTCAACTACAAAATAAGAGACAATTCCTTAAGAGAAAAAAATATATGAATACAGAATGGTTGTATGACAAAATGTCCATTTCCTGCTTTCCAAGCATTTTAATCAAATATTTTGGAGAGTGGGTGGAGTGAATGTGTAGTACAACTATTAACTGAACCAAACTGGCTCAGAATTAGGGTAGTATGGCAGTGTAGAATGACTGGGATTAGTTCTGCAGTAGGAGAATATTTTGCTGTGAAATGTTCTGATTACACTAAAGATGTAAAGTTCCCATCCCCTAGACAACAGGTTTCATTTCAAATTCCATCTGTCAGACTGATGTACCATATGACTCTGTAGTTAAAAACCGATATAAGTAATTTGGAACAGAAATCCATCCTGTTGGCCCTTTATAGTTCTCCTCATGTGATGGCATGCATGTAGATCTCCTGCCCCCTTGCAGAGGCAGGATCCAAACCTTGCTTCACCTACAATCTCCTTCCTTCCCTCCCTCCCTCCCTCCCTCCCTCCCTCCCTCCCTCCCTTCCTTCCTTCCTTCCTTCCTTCCTTCCTTCCTTCCTTCCTTCCTTCCTTCCTTCCTTCCTTCCCTCTAGCAGGAGTCAGCTCTGCAGTGAAAAAGTCTAGCAAGCCATCCTTAATTCAAAGGCTGCACTTCAACTTGCACTATTTGAAAAAAAGTTCCACTATGAGCAAAGGTTATGATGCTACCTGCCATTCTCAGATATGTTAACATCATCCTTGCCTTACATGAAACACCACCCTCTGTTCCATGGAGAGTTTCCAGGATTCCTTTGTACTCCAATATGGAAAGAAGTGGGTCAGGTAGGTTTCATGTTTCCATTACCTGCCTGTGGGCATCTGTGTCCGACTTGAAACTGGGAAAAGGAGTCAAGAGAAAGGAAACTAGCAAACATGGTGGGAAGGAGATAGGTTCTGGAAGGAACTTGTAGACTCTAAAGATGGGATTAAAGTCTGCCGCAGGAAAAGAATCTTCCTCTCCTTTCCTTGTTGTCTTCTATCTCCTCAGAACAACCCAAGCGTTGGACTCTGGAGACTTTAATTGGTCCCTGGTGATATTTCTAAATAACTCAGCACCAGAGAAAAGTGCAGGTCTCAACATTCTTTGCTGTCTTTTTTAATGAAAGTCTTTGAAGCTTGGTGAGAGGTGATGGGGAAGATGCAAATCATTAAGAATGGGCCATAAGTTTAATTTCCTGTGTTTGGTTCTAAGTCCTACTTTTTGTTGGTAGAAAGAACTAAACCCTATTTGCTAAAAACCTTGGTGGACACTACCTCTTGGAAACTATTGTGTCTTTTTCAAAAACCTTGTTCAGTGGAGGAGAAAAAGTCTAGGCGTGAGAGCCCATGAGTTCGAATCTAAATTCTGCTCTTTCTCTTTTTCCTCTCCTTGTACTTTTCTAATTCTAAAAACTATTTCAGTATTTGAACTGAATTTCTTTATTACTGACTACATGAGTTTTTTGTTAAGGTAATATAATACTCCAGTTGAGGGAACTTCACCAAATTGAGGATTGGTGAAACAACAGCAAAGTGATACGTTCCATTTGGAAGGAGAGTGAAATCTTAAGAAAAAACACTCAGTCAAGGAAATCTGAAACATCTAGTCTTTTGTGGTCATTTAATGAAGGAAAAATGGAACATAGCTAAACAGATCATAGCAGGTACACACTATTCTACCCTATTGTAATGTAAGTTTCTAAAGGTTCAGAAACAAAGTATACTTGGGCATTCTACTTAAGAAGAAAAGATATTGCATTTGTCATGATTTCTATCCAGATGACATGAAGAAAAAATATAATTCTGAATTATTTCAAAATTCAATAGTGTGTAACTTTTCATGTTTTTTCATAAAACAGATAAATGAGATAGTATCAGTATCACATAATTGGAATAGACCTGATTTAGTTCTGTTTGCTACATTTGGTGCAAGGAGAAAGAATTAACTCGACTCTACTGATTGTACCACAGTGATGTTACAATTAAGACAATAATATACCACTTTGAAAAATTTTAGTGAAAAATTTTAAAAGGCTAAATCAGGACTTCAAAAAGTATTGGAGGCCTGTAAAGAAGGAAAGCCCTTTTATGGAAGCTACTTTTTCCTGTTAAGTGAGTTAACATAGCAATACATTTGGATTCCTGCAGCCTCTGGAAGTGCCACTTGGTTCACGTGGTTCTCATTATCTTCATCATACTCCACAGATTCTTTAGGACACTTTCAAGTTGTAAGAATACATTGCTAGGATTTATACTTTGAGAATTACAAAATGCTGATAACAGAAATTAAGGAAGATGGAAATTAATTAGTTGAATTAAAATTATATTCATGGATTGGAGGACTCACATAGTATATAAAAATGTCAGTTCCTGGGGCCGGGCTATGGCTCAGCAGGTTAATGGCCTGGCCTGAAGTGCTGGCATCCCATATGGGTGCTGGTTCTAGTCCCAGCTGCTCCACTTCTGGTCCAGCTCTCTGCTATGGCCTGGGGAAGCAGTAAAAGATGGCCCAAGTCCTTGGGCCCCTGCACTAGCTTGGGAGATCTGGAAGAAGCTCCTGGCTCCTGGCTTCGGATTGGCGCAGCTCTGGCCGTTGTGACCAACTGGGGACAACCATTGGATGGAAGACTTCTCTCTCTCGCTCTGCCTCTCCTCTCTCTATGTAACTCTGACTTTCAAATAAATAAATAAATCTTTAAAAAAAAAGTCAGTTCCTTTCAAATCGACCTATTTTTTTAGTGCAATTTCTGTCAAAATATCAGAAAATATTTCATAGATACTGGGAAACTTATTCTAGAATTTGTATGTCAAGGCACACATCCTAGAATAACTAAAACAATCACTTTATGGAAAAGAAAAACAGAAGTGGAAAGACTCACTGTAATCAATATTAAGGTTTAATTTACAGCTACAGTAAAAAATTATGTGGAGTTGGTGGATGGATAGATAAACCAAAAATAGAACTCATTCCAGTGTGGGCATGTGGCTCAGTGGGTTCAGCAGCTATTTGGGATGCACATGTTTCATAGTGCAGTTCCAGTTTGCTTCCAATCCAGCTTCTTGTGATGTGGCTAGGAGGCAAGAACTTAGGTTCCTGCCACCCTCGTGGGAAATCTGTGGTGGATTTCCTGGATGCTGGCCTAGTCCTGGCCTAGCAGGAATTTGGGAAGCAAACCAGTGGATGGAAGATCTCACTCTCTCTTTCCCCCTGTTTCTCTCTATTTCTCTCTCCCTCTCATACTGTCATGGTGCTTTACAAATCAACTGATCAATCAATCTTTAAAAAATAGACTCATACAAACATGCCCAACTGATTTTTTTTTGGACAGGCAGAGTGGACAGTGAGAGAGAGAGACAGAGAGAAAGGTCTTCCTTTTCTGTTGGTTCACCCCCTAGTGGCCGCTTCGGCTGGCGCGCTGCGCTGAGCGGAAGCCAGGAGCCAGGTGCTTCTCCTGGTCTCCCATGGGGTGCAGGGCCCAAGCACTTGGGCCATCCTCCACTGCACTCCTGGGCCACAGCAGAGAGCTAGAGTGGAAGAGGAGCAACCGGGACAGAATCTGGCGTCCCGACCGGGACTAGAACCCGGGGTGCTGGCGCAGCAGGCAAAGGATTAGCCTAGTGAGCCACGGTGCTGGCCCCAACTGATCTTTGACAGAAGTACAAGGGCAATTCTCTGGAGGAAATGCAGCCCTTTCAAAAAACGGTGCTCAAGCAACTGGACTTCCATAGGAAAGAAAAAAAAGAATACCAAGTAAGTCATAAATCCAAGATCTCATACAAAAATTTAACTAAAAGAACAAAAGAATAATCAGAAACTTAAACCATAAAACCTTTAGGAAAAAAAAGAAACCAGGATAAATGTTTGCTATCTAGAGCAATGTGAAGAGTTCTCAAACTTGACACTAAAAGTGCAATTCAGAAAATGGAAACATTGAAGAATTAAATTTCATCAAATCAAAAACTTTTATCTGTGAAATACCTCTTTAGAAGGATAAAGCATAAGCTACAAACTGCAAGAATATATTTTCCATTACATATCCGACAAAGAACTAATAACCAGAGAATACAAAAGACTCTCAAAACTCATCAGAAAAAAAGCAAACAATTAGAAAGTGGGCAAAAGGCGTGAAGAGACATTTTGGTGAGGAGGACATGCAGATGTTTAAGTAAGTACCGAGATAAGGTGCTCTGCCTCAATAATCATTCAGGAAATGCAAATGAAAACCTTAGGAGATGTTAGCACACACCTAACTTACTGGCTAAAGTGAAAAGCAATATCAGAAGATGATGGCACGGCAGAGCAGAAACCAGATCACTCATAGGAGTGCTGGTGGGGAGGTACGATATTGAACCAGCTTGGACAATCATTTGACAGTTTTCTGTTAAACTAAACATGTGAATATCCTTCAAATCAGCAGGTGAACTGTTGGGCACTTATCTCAAAGACATGGAAGCTTAGGCTCACACCAGAAAACAAGTACACCCATGTTTCAGTAGCTGTATTCATAATCTCCCCACACTAGAATCAGTCCAGGTGTTCTTCAGTGAGTCAGTGGTTAAACAAGTCATGATGCATCCACACCATGGAATACTTCTCAGCAGTACAAAAGTATGGACTCTGATACGCACAACAACCTGGGAGAATCACCCAAGAATTATGCTTACTAGAAAAAGCAATCTCAAATATAGACTGTATAGTCCACTTATTAATATTTATGAAATGATAAATTATAACAATGGAGAATAGATCAGTGGCTGCCAGAGGTTCAAGATGTAGAAAGTAGTGGGAGTATGGTGGGTGTGGCTAACAAAGGGCCACATTAGGGATCCTTGTGACGATGGATGTTCTGTGTGTTAATTGTGATGGTGAATGCAGAAGCCTATGCATGTGTAAAATCACATGGATCCCACGCACACACTCACAGGTGAGTATGATTACAAGTGAAGACATTCAAACCAGACTGGTGGATTTTATCAATGATGACATCCTGCCTGTGATAAGTTGTACCATGGATTTATGAGCTATATTTATTGAGGGCCACTGAGTAAAGGATATATGGAATCTGTATTATTTCTTAAAATGACATGTTAATTTATGATAGTTAAAGTAGAAATTTTAAGCACCCATACATTTCCATGTGACACAGCACACATGAAGTCTTGAACCTCATCCCAAATCTAAAAATCCCAGTATGTTTGCAAGGAAGCAAAGGCAGTGTGCTAAACAAGGTCTCTGGGCGACTATGCAGAAGGGATCAGCTAGAGTGTGGTCTATGGAAAGTATCTAGAATTCACCAATGGACACTGTCCTTCTGACTTTGGGTACACAGAATACCAAGGCAGTGAAAACTTCATATCATACCTCTCTTTCCCTCTTGGTAAGAACTTTGCATTTTCTACATGGCCAGCAGCTGCTTCCCATATCTCCTGTACTCCAAAATGTACTCTATGTTCTTGAGTAATTGGAAGCTGACTTTAATCCATGTTTAAATATTTCATTCAGGAAAACAAGAATATTTGAAACACAGCCCATGATCTAAGGACTGCTCTTGTTTTAGTCGTTCCTTTCAGATACCGTGGTGGTATTCACCAGGTGGTGGTAAGACAGCCTCTCACCTCTGATACCCACTACACAGCTCTGTGTGATGAATCAGATTCCTTCTGACTCCTTCAAGAAAGAGAACATCTAGGGCATGGCACAGTGGTGAATGTCTACTCCTCTTAGAACAGAGGCTTAAGGAGGGGTCTACTGAGGTAAGCATATTTGTACCTGGAGAACTAACTGTTCGTTCTTTAAGTCAATTCGTCTTCTCAAAGTCCTGGGCCATAGAGACCTTGCATAAAGCCTGCTAGCTTCTCAGCTGAATGTGATTTCTGTAAGTTCACACCGTTTGCTTTCAAGACATAGTTCACTAATCAGCTCTCCCCTAGGACATCAGTAGACAGGGAAGGCAACAGGAAGTTAAAACAACACATAGACAAATATTAAGAAATTTTAATCTTAGAAAATTGAGTGTAGTGGAGTTTGCCTTTTTTCACTTGGTCAACTTAGCTATGTCTGTGTTTTGCCTCCGAAGTTAAACATCCAGAGAACAGTAAATCACTTTCTTGAGACTAAATGTAGACTTTTAGGAGCTTATAAGGCTAAATAGATAACAATTCATAAATATTTCTGTGATTGAAGGAATGTTCTCAGTAATTGATTCCCTTAATCAGAAAATAGCAAAGCTATGCAGTAACTCCAAGTGAGAATTTATCAAGGAGCAGAAATAGAATTATTTATTTTAAGTCATTCCATGACATTGACAAAATGATGATGATGATGAAACAGAAAAGACCATGACCAATGATTAGGATGCTCCATGTGCTAATTTCACTTCCATCAGTATTTTCTCATAGACTTGAGCAACTTTAGATTCTACATATGCAGTTTAACTCGTCTTACAAAGGCAACCAAAGAGGAGGTAGACGAAGAAGCAGAGGAAAAACAGGAATGTTAATTATCTTAAAAGAATCTTTCTTGCATCACTATTTGTGCTAAGAACCATGATAGAAGTGGAACTAGAAAGATGGAAGCAATAACAGCCTTGTTATTCATAATACTAAAGCATATCTGATAGCCATAATAATGCCTGAGGCATCTGACTCAAGCTGGAGATGAGACCAGAATGAGATGCCAGGGGATTTCTACGAGGAAAGTATCTGAAAAATGATAGGCAGATGAAATAGTTGGGTACAGAATAGGGCGAGGGTGCTGCACTCAGGAGAAATGATATTTGAGTGGCAGGACATTGCACCTGGATCGGTGGAGCCTCAGGTGGTGGAGTTCATTACTGTAGAAATGCATGCTACCTCTAGTTCAGACACACGAAGGGACTTGGCTTTGCAGAAAAGGCTTTACTTTTATAATGGAAGTAATGGGAAGACACTGAAGGAGTTTTGAGTAGGTGAGAAGTTTAGTGAGATATGTTTAGCATTGTGCAGGATATGTTTGAGGGAAGTTGCATTGGAGAGAAGGAAACAAGCAAGTGTGTCTTGCAGGACTTGGTGGAGTGGTGGGATTGTACATTAAGTGATATCAGCAGGCACAGAATGCCCCTGGGCTTTGAGATGATGAAATAGAAGGCTCACACACCTGTATGTTGAGATATTATCATCATGGTACCATGGTTGCTTCCATACAAGGGTGAAGAAGAATTGTGGGAATCTCAGCTTTAATTAATTAAGTGCAGTGTACAGGAATTTGAAGACAGTAGTAATGTAGGGAATGGTCTTTTGGTGCAGCAGTCAGGATGCTGTTTTGCATGCCTACATCCCATATCAGAGAGCCTGGATCAAAAACAGGCTCTTCCACTTCTGATCCAGCAAGAAGCTGGAGTCAGTAGCCACTTGACCCAATAAATAAAAAGCCAATGCTATAGATGTTAGTTTGAAATCTATCAATTAAAATGAAGTGATTCAACTCAACCACATTTGTCTTTGTTGAACAGTGCAAATGTTATTGCATGTTTCAATTATCATCATCATCATCATCACCATCATCATCATCATCATCATCATCACATTTTAAAGATAGCCCTGGAGCAGGGAATAGCTCCCCTGGATTGCTTATAAAGTAGAGGGGAATGTCTTGTTGCTTTCCGCTAGATTATGCCTGTGTCAAAATCACCCTCCAGAGCTTTGGCGTATTTCATTTTGCTTATCAGGAAACAGCGCAAGAGAAAGGGGGCTCCAGAAGTTTGTCACTGTGCTAATTTATGATATATCTAGTTCAGACACGTCTCTCTGATTCAATACAAAGTTCACACTCCAACGCAGGCAGCCTGTGGCAGCTATGTAGATAAAGGATTTAACAAAACGCTGCAATATTACATTTCAGCATGACAGAGAGCTTCTTGGCAGCTGTCTCATATTTTGTGCCTGCTGCCAGTTGAGATGTAAAAATTGTCAGACTATTTATTTCTAAATGGAAATCTCGGCGTTAACAATAATGAAAGTCTGAATACAATAATAAGAAAAACCTGCGCGATTAAATTTGTTTCAGTGATTCCTAAGAGTGTGAATAATTAAATCTTAAAACGTATCACTTGTTCAAAATCTTTCCGAACGGAAACAGAACACCCTGACATTTTAAAACAATCATCTGTGGGATGAGGTCGATGGCCAGGACTGGTTGTCATGAGCAGCTCGTTTGGCAAACACAGTCAAGGCATCAGGACTTTCTGTGAAGGTTCCCTATGCTGGCATGTCCAGGCTCCTTCCCCCACTTTCTGATTCAGCCCCTTAGTTTCCTTTCCGGTTGTGATTTCTGCTCTGTGATTTGTTGGCCTTCCTTGCTGCTTTGGAAGCTGAGGGCCCTTTGGGATAACCTGATCAGATATTTCATTATTTGATCTCCATAACACTGTCTCTGCGATTGCTTCTCCTAAGATTCACATATGGTGGCTGAGGAAAAGACAACATCCCTCCCATGTACATTCCCCAATTCTGGGTGTCATGCAGTAGTCTGGATCTTTGATTTGTTTCTTGGAAACAAACAGCAAATAGAAAATTGATAAACTTGACAGAGAAGGGTTCGGGCAAAGGTTGGCTCGCCGGATTTGCTGTTACCTGTTAAGAAAGCTGAAAAAAAAAACCCTAAAAAAAAAAAGGCCGGCGCTGCAGCTCAATAGGCTAATCCTCCGCCTGTGGTGCTGGCATATTAGGTTCTAGTCCTGGTGAGGGCGCTGGATTCAGTCCTGGTTGCCCCTCTTCCAGGCCAGCTCTCTGCTGTGGCCCAGGAGTGCAGTGGAGGATGGCCCAAGTACTTGGGCCCTGCACCCCATGGGAGACCAGGAGAAGCACCTGGCTCCTGCCTTCGGATCAGCGCAATGCGCCAGCTGCAGCGGCCATTGCGGGGGTGAAGCAACGGCAAAGGAAGACCTTTCTCTCTGTCTCTCCCTCTCTCACTGTCCATTCTGCCTGTCAAAAATATAAATAAATAAAACTAAAAGAAAGCTGAAGAATGTGTGTCTTCGATTCAGGAATAAAGTGAAGAATTAAAAACTTTTTTACTTCCAAGGACACCATGGAGGAGGTGAAAAGCAATGAGAGGACATATTTGCAGGTCATATATTTGATAATGGTATTATATAGTAAGATATGTAATGAAAATTTGTAACTCAGCAATAAAAAGACCCAAATGAAAACAGAACAAAGATTTGAATAGATATTTCTCCAAAGAACATTAATAAATGGCAGATGATCTGAAAAGTTGCTCAATACATCATATATGTATGTGTATATTTATGTAATTCATAAGATGGAATATTAGTCATAAAAGGGACTGACGTACTGATACATGCTACAACATGGAAGGAACTGAGAAAATCCTGAAGCCAGACACATAAGGTCATACATTGTGTGACTCTATTTACCTCAAATCCACAGAAACAAAAAACAGACTAGTGGGAGGGAAGAATGCTAACAGGTTCTTTCTGGCACTATGAACATGTTCTAAAAATAGATAGTGTTGATGAACTATATCCAAGGGAATTAAATTGTGCACATGAAAATGATTTTTTGGTAAAATCTATAGCTCAATAAAATTGTTACAAAAGTAACAAGACAGAAGTATCAGTAAAAGTTCTAGCTTCATTTTTACTGCCATCCATCATCTCTACATTCTACACTTTGGAGACTTCACCACTATGTGACCCGGTTATAGGCCCATTGACTTGGAAATATGTAGAAAAATTTTCCAGTGTTCTCTTTCTTATAGCAATCTTCACCTGTGATAGGGTGGGTGTTATTTTGATGGTATGGAAAGTTTTCAGGAAAGATCCTTTGGCAGCTGTCAGACACCAACACTTGGATTTGACTTATTTTTATTGACTCAGAATGTCACCCATGGTTTTCTGTAATTATAGTTACTTGAACAAGATAAAATCTTAAATCTGAAAAGCCAAAAAGAGTGGCGATACTTGTTAGCCAGTACTATTTGTGTGTGTGTGTGTGTGTGTGTGTGCGCGTATAATAGTTGTTAAATAACTTGCTGGAATGGCATAATCTTGTTATTTTATTCCAAGAATTTAAGGGCTTGAGGACAGCAGAGGATGTTCACTCACTGAAAGTGGAGGAAGAAATACCAAGGTTCCAGACCAGAGCCTTCCACGGTCCCTCTCCGTCTTTCCTAAATTTTTATAATTTTAGTTTTGTGGTGGCATCTATTCCATATAGAAACAAATGACTGATTAATCTGGTTGATTCAGACAAGATGCATTCATTTATTTGAGGAGAAAAAAATCCACAAATCTCCATGTGATTTATTTGACTACATTGACTATTAAGTAAAAATAATTTATCTGGTAATATTGGAAGCACAGTTATTGTTTTCCTTCTCTTAGATTTGCACTTGTTCATTTTTCCCTATCTTCTTCCAGTTGTAAGGGGAAAAAACCCCATGCAATCAGTTACAACAGACACTTTTGTTGACAGCAGTAGAGCTACCGCCCAGGCAGCCCTCATCTGAAGCTAGCCAGGACTCTCGGTCTCCAGCATGCCTTTGTGCTATTGAGCTGTAACTCCAATTGCAAGTGACCATCTCAGAACACAGGTCCCTTAAGCTCATTACAGAAAAGTGCTTGATCTGCTTCTCATTCAATTGCTCAGCTCATTAGAAGTGCCCCAGACTTAGCTGAGTTCACTCAATTTTTACTAGCTTGTCTCTGGAGTTTGGTTCACTTTGATGC
Source organism: Sylvilagus floridanus (assembly GCA_949820135.1). Taxonomy (NCBI): domain Eukaryota; kingdom Metazoa; phylum Chordata; class Mammalia; order Lagomorpha; family Leporidae; genus Sylvilagus; species Sylvilagus floridanus. Next base: position 14,757,484 of record OX463240.1, on the reverse strand, counting down.
TCTACTTGCTTAGTCTGGAGTCATTGTATGTGATAGAATTTTTAAGCAATTAGTAATACTTTGCTGGGAAGAGACTGGCATCTCAAGGTGTGCAACATTGTGTTCATTTGTCTTCACCTGACTCTATGAGGCAGATGCTCCTACGATCCCTGCTGTTTTTTTTTAAATTTTTTTAAAGATTTATTTATTTATTTAAAATCAGGGTTACACAAAGAGAGGGGACACACACACACAGATAGAGATCTTCCATCTGCTGGTTCACTTCCCAGATGGTTGCAACATTCATCACTGGACCAGACAGAAGCCAAGAGCCAGGAGCATCATCCAGGTCTCCCACATGAGTGGCAGAAACCCGAACGTTTGACCATCTTCCATTGCTTTTCTCTGGCCATTAGTAGGGAACTGGATAGGGAGCTGAGCAACTGAGGCTTTAACTGGCACCCATGTGGGATGCTGGTATCACAGGTGGCAGCTTTACCCACTATGCTACAATGCCGCAGGTTCATGACCCCAGTTTCCCAGGACAGAGTGATTCGGCAAGTGCCCAAAGTTATCGGGGAAGCATTACAGGGCAGCGACAACATTCAGACTCAAAAAAGTCCAGCTCCTGAGTTCATGGTCTGATTCATCTTGCTAAACTGCCTCCTTCTGCTTTGTTGATGCATCTAGATTAATTTTGAGGGTGCTTTTTTCCCTCAAAGGGTAGTTCTTCTTACATATCAGCATATCTAGACTAATATGTAATACAATAGGTGAAGTATGAGGGATGTGGTGTGTGCATGTAGTGTGTGGACGTGTGTGTGTTGTCTGTGTGTGCAGTGTGTATCTGGTATGTTTGTGTGTTTTGAATGCATATGATGAGGTGTGTGTATATATGTCATATGTATATATGATGTGTTTGTGTTGTGTGTTGTAGGTTTATGCATGTGGTACGTATGTGTGTGTGTGCTATTTGTGTATGTACGTGCTGTATATGTTGTGTGCACGTGGTATGTGTACTGTGGTGTGCATGTATGTGGGATTGTGTGTATAGGTGTAACATGGAATATCACATACACACAGAACATTCATACAGAAGAAAACAATGTGTATAGGGAAGAGGCAAGGAGCAGAGCTAAGCAGGTGGAGGCTGGGGAAACGGTGCTGACTCATTGACTGGGGACATCAAAGTGGAGTCAAGTCAATGGGAAACATTAGCTGTGCCGCAACAAGTAGCTGCTGCCTAGATGCCATCACCTGTGTATCAGGATGGAACGGAAAGAAGCCTGCTGTCATAGGCCCGCTCACCTTCCTGCTTCTGCTCCATCATAGTTACCTGTAACGTGACAGCAACTGCTAATCCATGGGAGCGAAAAGGCAGCTCAAACTAAAATGCAATCCCTGCTTTCTTCACTGCCCAGATTGAAGAACTCTGTATCTCTCAGAGCAAATGTATACTGAGCCCTCCAAGGGTCTTTTTACAAATGCTCATGCACCTCGAATAGACATGTTCTTACATTAGGTTATTCAGATAAGCTGGCACAATTCGACTGGAAGCACAATGAGGGTTATTTCTGGGAGAAGGGCTCTTACCTCTCAGGTGGTGAGTGGCTGGGACAAAAGGCACACTCGGCTGATGCTCTCTGCTCTGTTGCTCTTTCCCACATCAGCAGTGAGGTGGGGCACATTTCTGCAGTATATGTATATGTTTATATTGGTGTGTTTGCAGTGAACATATCTGCATATCTACACATATATATGTGTAGATATACATTTATATACACATATATGTGTATATATGTATATATGTGTATATACATACACATATACACATATTGTATATATGTGTGTGTATATATATATATATATATACACATATATTGTATTTAGTGCTATTACTGCTCACATCTGTAAATCTGGCTACTTGCATATAGATTCCTCTGTTAAGATTTATAACCCCAATAGATGAGTCATTAAGATCTTCAGGGATGTAATTTTCTGTGTTTTTGAAACTTTTCTTTTACAGTGAAAATTCTTTCACATAGCTAAATGTACTTATCTAGAGATAAAATTCTATTTTTATTTAAATCATCTATTTTGATAAAGATTTAATTATTTTTTGAAAGGCAGAGAGAGAGAGAGAGAGAGAGAGAGAGAGAGAGAGAGATCTTTCATCTGCTGTTCACTCCTCAGATGTCTGTAATGGCCTGGGCTGGGCCAGGCCAAAGCCAGGAGCCTGAGACTCCATCTGAACCTCCTGCATGGGTAACAGGAGCCCAAGTGCTTGGACCACCCATTGCTGTCTTTCCAGGCTCATTAGCATGCAGCTGGATGGGAAGTGTACAGATGTTTGAATTTTTTAAAAAGGGTGTGTGTAATTCCTTTGTAGAGCTCATGTGTGTGGGCTAGAACTGTGCCATTGCTATCAGAGGGTCCTTGTGCCACAGGATCTGAGCTGTCCTGCTTTCCTTGGTTCTTCAACAACACTCCTAATGTGTATAATAATTAGTTGTTCTCATTTCAAACCTTTCCCCAAGTGGAATTCTGAAATTTTAGCCTAAGTCATTTGCTACTTATGAAAAATGCAAGTGTATTTTGATTTGGTAAGTCTGGGGTCAACGCCCAGTATCTGAGTTTTTAAAATATGATGTCCTCACAGATATTGTTTAGGGAGTTGTTTGGTCACAGTGTTGGAAACTTGTTGACAAAACTGTGAGCTCTTCTCATGGGCCAGGACTTCGATTACTCATCTCGGTGTGTACTCTTCACACTAAGCACACTACCTGGTGCAGAGAATGGAAGCATGGGTGGATGGATGGATGGATAGATGTGGGGAAGGAGGGAGGGAGGGAGAGAGGGAAAAATTGGAGTAATGGATATATAGAAATCAGTAGCTTTGTAGATAGGCATCGGTTGAGTTATAAACAAACTTTGACAGTCTTGTCATTTGGATATCTTAGGAATAAATGAGACCCTGACTAAATAGAAAATACTCTGTCTTCTTTTTCTGATTTCTAAAATCATTAGAGCAAAATTTGCACATCCTGATTATCTCATTGTTTTCACAACTAGCTTATTGCTTCGTTTATCCTATTTAGCATACAGAAGTTAGAGGTACGTTTGCATTACAAATAAACTGCCTTTGGAGGGCCTTAACACTGAATTTCAGTTTGAATAGTGCTAAATGGGTCTTCACTTTTGGCTGTGGTAGTTAATATGACCATTCATAGCATGTTTCCATAGATGTTCATAACAAATATAAACATAATTAGCTCTTATTCAAAAAGAATTTGCTTGTAAAACTCAGTGATTTCTAAATATGTCTGCCATTTTAAAAAGCTCAATATGCATACATTTAAATTTATTGAATTCATAAATTCAACAGTAGTTCATTTCAAAATTTTTCTTTGCTTTATCATGGGCTTCTCTGCAAGAAACTTTCAAACAATGAGATCTCACATTGCAATTTTAATTAGACATAATCCTTTGAGGAATTTATATAGAACCTCCATTAGAACAATTATTTCATTATTGTGTGGCTATTTTCATCTTTAATGTGAGTTCCTGAGCAGATTTTTATGCTTATCTTTGTTTCTTCAGCATCTTAAATACCCAGTGCCTAATTAATGTTCTACGCATTTAAAGGATTTTTGGCGCATCTTTGTATGCATCAAAATTCCCAATTCATTGTGGACCACGCCATATTTATTAAATGAATATCCATATTGCAGAAAGGCAGATAACTTCATATTATGATATATGAGTGTTATATAGCTGTGCAAGGAACATGAAGGGTTTAAGGGTTCCTTGGATATTTCTTCTTGTCATAAAACAAGAATGACCTTTGCAACTCCTTAGGCTCAGCTGCTTATGAATTACGAGGGGCTCCTCACGGAAAAGACACTTCCTAGAACCTACTTACCCTCAGAAGATCACGAGACTTGTCTGTAGAAAAAATTACACTTTCTTAGTCCACTGAGGACTAACCATGTCAGGTGAAGTTTTATTATTGTCCTTAGTGCTGGGAAGAATGTTTCAGCTCATTACTTTTAGTATTCATCATCAATTCTCAGTGGCAGTAACCTTTATGGTACATGTGTAGTCTCTCTCTGTACTGTGATTCCTCTTGCTGCTCTACTCTTCCATCTAAACAGGCCACACAATACTACAGAGGATAATGACTCAGGACAACCAAAAATCAGCAGACAAGAGATTATAGAACTGGGTTCTTTTATTTTAGAAGTAGGTCAAAGATATTTTTGTCTCTTTTTTATTTTTGTGTGTGTTTTAGATATAACCAAGAATTCACTTTTACAAGAATCAGTTTATTATCAGGAGAGAAATATAAAAGCTCCTATTATACTATTGTAGAATATACACAGTATGTGTGTATCTCTCTATGTGTGGGTGTCTGCTTGTTTCTAATTAAATTTTTGGGCCCAGTAACTAAGTATTGGGAAAGAGAGGGGGAGGGACTAGAAGAAATCTCATTCTTTTGTTTAGACCATTCCAATTATTCATATTATTTTACTACATTGACTTCTTTGATTTAATTTCTATTTTCAAATACCACAAGTGAACCACAAAATTGGTAGATGACAAAAAAGGAATGCCCTTTATTTACAAACATGGGTAATAACAGAATTTGCCTTCCAAGTAGTAATCCAATCCAGTCTTCTTCAAATCATGTAAACCTCATACAGTCTGAGTATCATGCTAATGTTGTGCTATTAGCTGGAACTAACATTTGCTTTGTCTTGATATCACCATTTAATATTAATGTGGCTCTTTATAAAATGTATTGGAATCATCAATGTATATTATCATGTCTTGAAACAAAAGCATCTATTTTAAATGAGAAATACTCACCAAAGCAAGTCTATATGGAAGAAACTTTGAGGAAAAACCACACTGCCCAAACTCTATGGATGTCTCGTTAAAGACAGGGAGAGTATTAAAAAAATGTAGCAGTCATCTTTCTTTTCATTCATGTCAACTGATAAGTACTTAATCAAACACTACTTCAGAAGTTCAGCCCAATATATTTAAATTCATTCAACCAAAAGTTTAGCTATCTTGGGCTGCACAGTTTCAATTGACAGTTCCCAGTTCACTGCTTCTGGTCCCTAATAACTACATTGCAGATAAACTTCATTTTTTTTATCATTCTTTTCCAATTTCCAATTTCTGGCCCTCAGATCCCTGTCATATTAAATGTTCAGTTTTAGCTATTTCCTCCAGGAAACCCCTGTGTAGGCAAAATGCGGAAACAAGAAAATAAGACCTTGTTAGTCTTGTGAGGTATTATATAAAATGATGCAGAGTTTCATCTATTTAGTTTAAAAGATTTTTTTGAAAGACAGAGAGAGAGAGAGAGGGAGAGAGAGAGAGAGAGAGAGAGAGAGAGAGAGAGAGAGAGAGATATGCTTACAGGAAACACTCCTATCCACTGACTTATCCCCCAAATGCCCTCAATGGCCAGGGTTAGGTTGGACTAAAGTTGGGAGTTGGGAACTCAATACAAGTCTCCACTGAGGGTGACAGAAACTCATTTACTTGAACCATCATTGCTGCCTCACAGAGTCCTCGTTAGCAGGAAGCTGGAGTTAGGAGTTGGAGCCCAGTATTGGACCTAGGTATTCTAATAGAGGATGCAGACATCTAAATTGGCATCCTAGTTGCTAGGCCAAATGGTCACCTCTGATGCAGGGTTTTAAAATTGCATGAATTCTCAGTTTAGGATGACCTCAAACATGGACCGGCTAGTTCTCAACTTGTTGATTCTGTCCATTTCATAAAGAAATCCAAACTGATAATGAAAATGGTAGCTCCAATGAGAACAAAATAACAGTCCATGGATAGATGGAGAGGTAGGAGTGAAGGAAGAATGTCTAGGATGAGAGAAGACAAAATTTACTTCCTGCCATCTGCAGCTACCAGGTTCCAGGTTCTTCAGAGTGAAAGAGGGCTCTTTGTTCATTTGCCGGAAAGGGAGGCTAGGGTACATGCCACCTTGTTCATGCTGATCTTTGCCTCATTCCTGGTAGCTTTGGACCTTAGAGAAGGACTTTCCTAACTCCATATTCCAGACACCAGCAGTCTCTGAAGCATTCCATAGTCTGGATTTGAAGCCCAATTTTCTCTGGATGCCCTTTCCTATTCTTGGTTAGTACATGTTTTTCTGATTTTCTCTGGCTTTTCCTCTGTGATGTCTCCCTTTTCTGGCTGTTCCATCACCAACTCAGTGCATAATCACCCACTGGACTTTCTGTCACTCCTTTTGATGGGCACTGATGCACACACAGGGACGTAGTTTTTTTCTCACAGCTAACTCTGCCTTCCGTTGAAAAATAAATCAAATGTGCATGTTACAGAGAGCTGGCAACATAGCAATGATGCATTCACAACTTGTAAAGTCCCTGTGCCTTCTACTGATGTCAGCTGTTAGAGGAGTAAATAAAATTGTCTCTTTTGGGGGAATACATTCAGACCAACAGATACTAAGATGTGAGAAGTCAATCAGAGTCTCCCACTTGTGTATTTAACAGTTTGTAAAGATGTTAAGATGGACCTGTGACTGTAATTTTGCAATTTTCACATTCCTTCTTGCTTCTACATCCTCTCATTTGCTTTGATTACAAAGGAGCTTAAAAACAGACAAACAAAATCAAACAAACCAAGCAAAGTAGAAATATCAAGCATCCGTGCCTGCAGTATATTCATGCAATCTTTGAAAATTTTCCAAATCACTACTTGCATGAGGAAAGAGAACTTGTCTAGCATTGATAAGTTGAGCAGTTATAGTTGGTGGAGGAATGGGAGTGTGGTTGTTCTCCTTCCTCCTCTTATGCTCTTTGAAGTTCTCTTGGGAGTTCTGAAGAATAAAGAGGTGTCCATCTAGGGTAGATTCTGGCCACCCTCTGATCTAGTGCAGGTTTTTAACTAATAATTCCTTCCTAATGTTAAAATATAGAAGGTTTGAGGTGATCAACTGCTGATAGAGATTTTGATAGCTGAAGTTATCCTTACAGCAGCATTTTGCATTCTGGCTTTGTTTCCTGGGGGGAGCAAGGGGTGAGTTTACAGTTGAAGGTTGAAAGACAACTAGATAGAGAACAACAGGTCATTGTGTAATTATTGATCTTCATATGTGCTACGGTCCTGAACAGGTTGAGAGCCACATTGGTCTAGAATTCATTTAGCATCAAATAGAAAAGCCACCTGTCTTCCCAGAATAGTTCCTGCAGGATGAATGTTGCTCTTATATGATCAACTTTTTTTTTCTGGATACTTTTACCCCCCCAAACATTCTCTTCATGTGTATATCCCAGGGTATATTGATCATGGTGTTGCTACCATGGCCTGAATTTACCTGGATTTTGTCCTGAATTTAGCTGGAATTAAACTGCAACAGACAGAGGGAAAGTATGATTTGCCAATAATGCCCCCTTACTGAGCCTGTTGTATTGGGAGCTCCACTCATTTTCCTTTTCTCCTGCCAACTCTCACAGATAAGCAATTAAAGTGAAAATAGTCAAATCTGACTTAATAAATTCTTTGAATTTTTATTGCTATTTGTTTTCATTTATTTGAAAAGCAGAGGGATAAAGATAGACACATGAAAAAGAGAGAGAGAGAGAGAGAGAGAGAGAGAGAGAGAGAGAGAGAGAGAGGCAGACAGACAGACATAGAGAGATATTCTATCTACAGGCTTACTTGCCAAATAGTCACAACAGCCGGGGCTTGGTCAGGCTGAAGCCACGAGCGCAGAACTCAATCCAGGACTCCCACGTGGGTGGCAAGGAGAAAGAACTTGAGTCATCACCTGCTGCCTCTGAAGGTATATATTTTGAGCATCCCAAGCATTATCTTAACTACTGTGCCAAGTACTTGCCCCATCAAGAAGTCTTACCCTAAGCCAGGATGTATTTTGTTTAATTATTACAATAATCCATTGATGTAGCTCTTATTAATCAATATTCCCACATCATGAAGAAAGGTTAGGAAACTTGCTGAAATTCACACAACTTGTCACTCAAAGAATCAGGACTGAAATTCAGATCCCCGGCCGGTGCTGTGATGTAGCAGGTAAAGCTGCCACCTGCAGTGCCAACATCTCATATGGGCTCCGGTTTGAGTACCTGCTGCTCCACTTCTGGTCCAGCTCTCTGCTATGGCCTGGGAAAGCATTAGAAGATGGCCCAAGTAAGTGGGCCCCTGCACCTATGTGGGAGACCTAGAGAAAGCTCCTCACTCCTGGCTTTGGATCGGCTCAAAACTCCGGCTGTTGTGACCAACTGAGGGGTGAACCAGCAGATGGAAGACCTCTCTCTCTCTCTCTCTCCTCTCTGCACCTCTCCTCTCTCTGTGTAACTCTGACTTTCAAATAAATAAATAAATCTTTAAAAAAAAGAAATCACATCCCTTTGACTGCAAATCTCCTACTTAGAACCCACAGTGCATTTTGCTTTACACTGTCTGGTTATATTAAGCATCGTAACATCAAAGGATGGTTCAAAGAATGGTTATTCCCCATCTCCTGTAGGTCTTTTTTTGAGACTGGACTGCTGCTGGAGGAGTCCTTGAGCCTCTGTGGGTTCTGATTCTTCCCAAGGGAGAGAAGGAGCTAGCCTTTCCCTCCTTCTTCTCAGGGATTCTGATCTGTGGGGGCTCGAGGGGTGCAGGGAGGAAGGAGTATCTTTGATGCTCTTGGACATAGGCTGGGTTGGGCAGAAAGGTGCCGGTAGGTACCAATCCTGCCTGTGACTGGTGGACATTTATGAATATCAGGCTCATTCGGGGCTCCAAGTGGGGAAACTGAACATTCTACTGTTATTCATAAAGCCCCGGCGAGCCCCAAGTAACGTCAGTAGGAACAGAATTGCACAAACTGTGGACAATTTCATACACCTTACGTCATGGGACCTCCAAGGTGCTCAAAGCAGCTCCTTCCTTTGAGACAACTGGGCACTTTATACGAGAGGACATACAGAGAGTTTGAGGAAGCTGCCCCAGGACACTCACCTGGTAACTGGTGGAGCTGGACTTTAAACACCAGTCAGCTGACTCCCCACAAAGCTTTCTCCCAATTCTGTCAGAATTGATCTATCCTCGCCTGTTTCACTCCTATGACCAGAGAGATCACAGTCCAGCTGTCCCCTGGTTGTTTTATTCCCATGTCCTCCTGCTGGGGGCCCTTGGGAGCTGAGCCTGACAGTGTGACATCTCAGATGGCATTTCAGCTTTGCCATCTGAAAACTGGGAGCTGGCTGACCAGAGAGAGCTGCCGCTGCACTGGGGGCTGCAGTGTGCTCTCCTGCGTTTCTCATCCTTCCGTCACCTGAGGGCTGTCTCCCCTGCCATAGCTAGGCATGAGGGCTGCATTGTATGTAACTGTGCCTCTTCTGAACAGTTCTTTAGGCTTAGCATTTCTGTAGATTTTTTTTTTCTCACATTGAGATTCAGGAAAGTATTCCATGGATGCTGTAGGACAACATGTGTGTTTTGAGGAAGCATATACTCTCCAACTTCTCAATTTACAGAATCAAATAAAGCCTCTACTCCAAACCCTGCAGTCTGAGTGTCTTTTCACTCAATACTTTTTGTTTTCTTGAAATTGTCACAAATGAAACATGTTTAAGGCAAGGTAGAGAGACTCACAGTGCAGACCGAAGATGATTTTTATCACTGTATTTATTATAATCATCACCAGAAAGAAAATGGCCTGTACATTTTTTTAAGTCTCTCTCTTGCTTGGTGTTTGCATAATAACTTTCGTTCTGTACACCTTTAATTTCAAGTACCTGAGTGAATTCACAATTCTACTTAGTGCACTAATTTAGAGAAATACATTTTAAAGTGCTTAATTGTGGTGCTATTGTTACAAACTATCATTCCACGTTATTACCCCGCATGCATCATTAAACTCTGAGACATATGGAGGAGAGGGTGACAAGCATGTGATGCTGAAGGAGGGCAGGGCTGAGGTCAGAGAATACCGAAGTCTTCTCTCACCAGTCTGCCAGCATCTCACAGTGCCCCAGCCCCAACTGCTCGTGTGGTGCTGTGAACTGGGGGAGTCACCGCATTGTTCTTAAAAAATGGCAGCCATATGAGATATAGGGGCTTATTACGAGAGGAAGAAACTGGATCTGAATCTGGCTGAGTCCTGGCAATTCAGCATGTTCTGGGACAGTTGGAGAGGGAGGTAAAGATATGAGATGCCGGGAGATGCAACAGATTTAAAACAGAGCTTGGCACAGAGTCGGCGCCCAGGCACAGAAGGGGAACGAACCAGGTGGTCAGTGGTGGAAGGTGAACAGGGAGTTTTACCCCCATCTCCCTCTCTGGACATCACAGAGGGGCAGCAGAGCTGCACGAGGCAGCCAAGGAGACACACCCTGGTCAGGCAAGAGGAAGTGGGTTATCTCCACTGCCTCCCATCTGCCTGCTGTCCTCAGTTTTTCCTTGGGTTAAGAAAACGAGATCTTAATGGAAAACACCCCTGGAGTGAGAAAATGTAAGCTCTGGTTTTGGGCAAAAGGCTACAGACTACACGTCAATATGGCAATGCATTTGTATGTGTTGCTCTTTAACTGCTATCAACTAAGCGGCTGCCAGCATGCTGCATCCAGACTGCATATTTCATGCTGACATATGGGCGTCTTTTACAGGGTTTGGTTCTCCTCCGCGTGTGAGAGCTGCAAGTGAACATTCACTCACAGTCCTCTCTTTTCGCCATGAGGAAACTTACGTGCTGAGAAGCCCGGGGCTGGGAGGTGGGGAGCTTTTAGGACTGGCTGAGTGTCCTCGTAGCACCAGCTCTGCACATCCCTAGTCAGTCACTTTGCTATTCTTGGCATCTTAAAAGCTGCACTTTCGACTCTAGAAACAGGCTTAAAAGAGCTCATCTGAACTTTCATCACAATCCATCTTCCCCATTCCCAATCATTACATCGCGGAGAGGCAGATCTGCCTACCGATTTCACCTTTCCACAGCTACTGTCTCTGGAGAAGGGCTGATGGTGTCTTAACGGCGCCCAGCCTGTGCCAAATGCACTGCCCTGGCATGGACCCATTCTGTGAAGTGACTGCAAATTTTGTCATCGTCCATTGTATAGGTTAGGAAACGGAAACACTGAGAATTGCAGGGACGTAGGTACCACTGCTGACAGGGTAGCTGCAGGTGGTCCTGCTGAGGAGGCGGCTGTGTGGTGTGTCAGCTACTCAGAAGGGAGCTGCAAAGCACATGGGTCATGAGCCCTGAAAGGCTGCTTCTAAGTCCAGCTCTTCATGTTCATGATGGCCCTTGGAGAAACTGTGGGCACTATGATCAGGCCTGGCATACAATAAGAACTACATAAATGGTTGCTGACACAGTGCTCATAAAAAACATACTCCCCTGGGATTACACAGAACTAGAGCACCGAGTATATACCTAGTGTATACAGTGGTCTTCCCGTCCTCAGTGGATATTCTGCAACTGTGAAAAGTAAAAGGACCCTAAGTATATGAACTTTTTTTGCCTATGTACCCATCCCTATGACATATGGCAACCTATGAATTAGAAACAGTAAGAGATGAACAGCAATACCCAATTTAAAAAAGTAGAACACTCATAAATAATACATTGTAATAAAAGTTCTGTGAATGTGGTCTCTGTCTTTCTCTATGTCAAAAAGGGTTAACTCAAAAAGGAGCACCGAGATTCCAGACCCCAGGCCGGTGATCTGATAATGCAGAATTCTTTTAAGTGACCCATGGACAGGCAGCATCCGTGCAGATGCACTGCACAAAGGGACAATTCATGTGCCAGGAAGTACAGAGCAGGATGGCACAAGATTCCATCACACTACTCAGAATGGCACACATTTCTAAAATTTAACCAGTTTATTCTGGAATTTTCCTTGTAGTGTTTTTGGACCATGGCTGATCATTGGTAAGTACAACTGGGGGAAGTGAAACCATGGATAAAGGCATATGGATGTATCAGGATCATTAAAAATGGGAAGAGAATAGGCTCAGAATTATTGAAAATGAATGGAGAGGAAGAGAGGGAGAGGGAGGGGGAGAGGAAGGGGGAGTAAGAGGGGGAGAGGGAGAGGGAGGCTGGAGAATGAGTGCATCCAGGGCCTTAGGAGGGTAATGCCCATGGAACCCTTACAGTGCTTTGCAGAGTCCGCTGTACACATTGTAGTGTTCACAGTGAAAGTGGGAGTGGCTACAACATATTTCACCGAGGATCATAACCCACTACTTCTAAACTCTCAGGAAATCAACTTTGCTACATCTAAAAGAAACACTAGGAGGGCCGGCATTGTGGTGTAGTGCTTTAAGCTGTAACCTGTGACACTGGCATCCTATATGGGTGCCTGTTGGAGACCTGGCTGTTCCTTTTCTGCTCGAGCTCCCTGTTAATGTGCCTGGGAAAGCAGCAGAAGATGGCTCGAGTGCTTGGAAATGTGGGAGACCAGGAAGAAACTCCTGACTCCTGGCATCAGTCTGGCATAGCCCCGGCCATTACCACCTTCTGTGGGAGTGAACCAGTAGATGCAAGATATTTCTTTCTCTCTGTCTCTCCTGCTCTGTCACTCTGCCTCTCAAATAAAAAAAAAATAAATCATAAAAAAAAACTACCATTGCCTGCTTTAGTGAAATGTGAAATCCCAGTTAGCCATGGACAGGGCTGGCCTGGAACCTGCCTTCTACCATGTGAGTGTCAAGCATTTGGTCTGATTCTCCTGTAAGTGTTTAAGCCGTCTCTGCCCTTCCTGGGCTGCCCCATGCAATGAGTGAGTCCAGGGCCTCTGCCACCCTTGCGTACAGGGCCAGCTTTGGTGCTGGAGCGCCTGAGGGATTGATCCAGACCTTGTCTGCTGTTGTGCTATTGTGTGACAGTCTGAGGCCCTTTCTCCTCCCACAGGCCCTCTGTGGGCCCTCGCCATGGAAGCCTGTTGCCCCTTTCCCTCTCTCATCCCCTAACTCCAACAAAGCTGTTGCACTCTACGGTTTATCTGTGGTCAGTTTCCTGGGAAACCTAAGCTGACACAAAGAATCAGCAGAAGTTAAGCACTGTGAAGCACAGCAGTGTGTGTGTGCTTGTGGGTTCAGATATCAAATGTTGATTTTAAAGAAGTATTTGAGGGCAGGAGGAGAGAGGGAGAAGATGCTGTCATCTGCTAGTTCAATCCCTAAACACCTGTCATGGCCAGGGCTGGGCTGAAGTCAGAGTCAGGAGCCGGGAACTCAATCCAGGTCTCCCATATGGATTTCAGGACCCCTTTACCTATCACCTGCTGCCTCCCAGGGTGTGCATTAGCAGGGAGCTGGGAATTGGGAGCAGAGCTGGGTTCTCCAGGGTAGGAAGCTGGCATCCTAACTGGTTTGTTAACCCCTAGGCTGAAGGTCTGGCACAAATGCTGAGTTTTAGTGTGTGGTCCTTTAACCACACACTGCTGATGAGGCCCAGGGTGCATGCAGAGTTCCTGCTCCATCCCACTGTGTGTGCAGAGACCCTGCTGCATTCTCAGGGCTCTCTCTATAGAAAAAAACAGCTCCCACATACACAAACTCCCCTGGGTGCATTTGTAAAAGCACTGAGACAGGCATGCATAGGAAAATAGCCCAACAAGTCACACAGATACCAAAAGAAAGAACAGAAAAGAGGCTTGTTCCAGGTGGGGGAGAGAGGTCTCAAAGGAGGGGGCTGCTCCCCAGGATGTCTTTAGGGGCTTGGGAAGCACACAGCAGACTTGGCAAGCTCCCTAAGTGCTTTCTTCCGTGTCCTCTGGAGCCTGGTGCCTGGGGACTCTGGGTTTCTCCTATCTTGGATGTTCTTCTTTTCTTTCTCTGGCTCATTTAAATGTTGGCATTCTCTCATTTGCCATCTCCTTTCTGCTGTCTCTCTTCTTTTCAGTGTAACAATGACTCCCAGAGGAAGGAACACACCCCACCCCATCCCAACATAGCCTGTCCCCAGCAGCAAGGCTGCAGGTTGCCTGCTGACAAAGGCAATCTTTCCCCAACTGGGGAGCTCTGAGAGAGCGTCCTCCTCCTTCCTGCACCAGGGAGGTGTCGGGAGGAGCCCAGCAAGCCGGGAGGAGGGTACCCAGCGAGAACTGACCCCACAGAGGGTGTCTGAGTAGGGCCCAGACTTGCTCCTTTTCCCTCCCTGACAAGTCACGGGGGCTTCCTGTGGTCAGGGGTCTCCAGCTTGCAAGGATGTGGCACCCAGGTGCCCCCTCCATGGCTGACCATCTTGATTCTCCCCATCCCACTTGCATGCTTTCCATCAATTCTTTCCTGCTTGCTAGCCCACAATAGTCTCTTCTTGTTTAAAACTAAACACTTTTTTGAGTGTCACTCATACTCATACTGTTCTCGGTCACAAGCCTTCTAAAACTAAGGGTGTTCTGTTTCTTTATGAGCCTGAGAATGAGCTCACTGCTACAGTTCCTGCTCTTTGTAATTGTCCTACCAGCTCTAATGCTAACTGGTAACACTTTGGGCAAGGGTCTGAGCTTTCCTTTACCTCAATGTCCTCATCTGTAAAATGGGAACACAAATAGTACCAATCTCAAAGGTTTTACAGGAGGGCTGGATGTGTTATTCTATGTGAAGCACTTAGAATAATAATGCAACACAGAGTAAGTGCCCAATAAATATTAGCTCCCAATGTGACCACCACTACCACCATCATCATGATGTGTAATCATGGGTAAATAGCATAGGGAGGGAAATGATTGATAAAGCCTTGTTATAGATTTTGCTTAACTAATGAACAGTCATACTTATCAGTTATGGAAATGCAAATTATGATAAAACTGTGCATGGATTTCAAAATTTTGTTGTACCAAAATAAGCATTTTAATTCCACTTCCCATGAGCTTTTTGAAGTACTTTTATACATGTTAAATTTTCTTAAATTCTTCCAAAACTATTTTAATAGGAATTATGGTGGCAGAAGGTGTTCTATGAAATACAGTACACAATGTACATACATTGTATAGGCATACATTGTATAAACATTGTATACATGCATATTGCATAAACATTTAGGGTATATTGCACATACATTGTGTAATGTGTGCCGTATACCCATATAGCACAACATTGTATAACACATTGTATGCAGCTCACATTATATAAACACATTTTTGCTTATTATTAATACTAATACTATTGTTTATCAGCAAAAAAAGCTTTATTGCCTCATTAAGAAGGGATGTCCTATAAGATTATTTTCCCATGTGTAATAGCAATGAATGACCTGTCACTCTTGTTCTAGCTATCAGTGCCTCTTTTGAGCTAACAGGATATTAAAAATGGCCAGTGAAGTTCAGGGGTAGTTGAATGAGAAGCAAAGTGCTTTTTCTTCTCTAAAACCACATTTTCCTTCTGAATGGACCACAAGAGGGTGTCTGTGGCCACAAAACCCAGAAGGCAGACGTGCTGAAAGGGAGAAAGCTGTTTGAATCATTCTTGCTTTAAATTGTTTCAAGTGGCCACAGAGGAGTGGGGAATGCAATGACAGAGAGCAGGGTGTGTGTGGGAGGAAGTCCTTTCCAGGAGGGAAAGGTGACCTAGGGATTGACGGCTGGAGGGTTAGACTCAGAGCCTGAGTTTTCCTCGGAGAACAGAACCACTCCAGGGTATGATAGCCAAAAACAAGAGAACTTCGCATAGACCCCAGTGACATCCAGTTATGGGAATCCCGGAAGTTTCAGCTTTGACGAGGTCCAGTGTCCCAATTGTTTTTAGTGTTCCAGGGCACTTATCTGACCCAGGAGGGCAGCCAAGAGGGGCTGGAATTTGATTGTATTTCCTTTGGCAGAACTCTCAGGTGGTGGCCTAAGACTGGAGGCAAAGTCCATTCGTAGGAGGGTATCAGGTCTCCTAAGAAAGCCACCATGTCTCATCCTCTCCAACCAGACAAAACACCAGCAAAACAAAATGCTGCAGCTTCTAAGAAATAAAAATAGATGTTGGCAAGTCGATTTTAGAATTCCCAAGATTTGGCCGGCGCTGTGGCTCAACAGGCTAATCCTCCGCCTTGCGGCACCGGCACACCGGGTTCTAGTCCCGGTCGGGGCGCCGGATTCTGTCCCAGTTGCCCCTCTTCCAGGCCAGCTCTCTGCTGTGGCCCAGGAGTGCAGTGGAGGATGGCCCAAGTGCTTGGGCCCTGCACCCCATGGGAGACCAGGAAAAGCACCTGGCACCTGGCTCCTGCCATCGGAGGAACGCGGTGTGCCGGCCGCAGCACGCCGGCCGCGGCGGCCATTGGAGGGTGAACCAACGGCAAAAGGAAGACCTTTCTCTCTGTCTCTCTCTCTCACTGTCCACTCTGCCTGTCAAAAAAAAAAAAAAAAGAATTCCCAAGATTTTCTTCCTTCTCTCCCTAAGTTGTAGAATTATTGTGGAAGGCTGGATTCCCACCTAAACAGTATCTATTGAATCCTGTACCCAGGTTCCATACTGAGATCACTGCGGTGAGAGAAACTTGACATGCATTTACAACTCTTAGTATCTGTGTTTATTGTCAAGAAGTTCCTTCCAGGGCCCACACTACATCAAGCACTTTATAAGAATGAGAAATCAAACAGAGAAATGCCAGCACAGATGAATCAGGGAGCTCACAACAGTCATTGTACAGTGAATCAGGATATTAAAATTAATTTCAAATGCTAACCTGCTTCCATAATAGGAACACGTATGGTCAACCCCCACAAGATTTATTTAATAAGTGGATGATATCAAAACACTGTACTATGCAAATCAACGGTACAACTAGTACTCAAACAGTACTTTATAGTTTGTGTATCTGTGTGGGTGTAATCTGTTAAAATCTTTACTTAGTATGTACTAAGTTGATCTTCTGTATATGAAGATAATTAAAAATGAATCTTAGCAAAGAATAGGATGGGAGAGGGAGTAGGAGATGGGATGGTTTGTGGGTGGGAGGGACGTTATGGGGCGGGAAAAACCTCTATAATCTAAAAGTTGTACTTTCAAAATTTATTTATTAAATGAAAGTTTTAAAAAAACACTGTTTCTAGCTAGAGAAGGTTGTAATATCTGAGTGAGGGAGTCAGGAAAAGGCCTAGTGGTTAGCGCCTATGCCCATGACACTGGACTATTACTGATTCCTTTGTGTGCACTGAGAAGAGGGAGCACTTCCATTTCTATTTTTTTATTTATTTGAAATGGAGAGGACGGGAAGAGGAAGAAAGAGAGAGAGAATGCATTTCCTATCTGCTATTTCTCTCTCCAGATGCCTGCAGCAGAAGGTCTGGACCACGCTGAAATGAAGCCAAAAGCCAGGAACTCAATCCAGGTCTCCTCCAGAGGTGGTGGGAACCCAACTGTTTGAGCCATCACCTGTTAGCTCTCGGGGTACAGGTTAGCAGGGATCTGTAATCATGAGCATAGTCTGGACTTGAACAGGCACCCTACTATGGGGGATGCAAGCATCCCAAGTGCGTCTTTACTGCTACCTAAATCAAATGCTGATCTGAGAGAAACAACTTTGAGAGAAGCTGTAGCCAGGCACTGAATCCTCCCTCTGCTCATTGTGAGCCTTCCTCTCCCCACACAGCCTCCAGTTTTCCTCTTTTACTTTTCAGTTGTAACAAAGGTTGTCTTTTTTTTTTTTTAAATAAATGCTCAGATGAATCTTAATTTCAGGTAAACAACAAAAATGTGTGTGTGTGTGTGTGTGTGTGTGTGTGACTGTGATTTACCTGTTAAATCCCTTGCAGTGCATCTATGAATTGCAAGCAAACCTCCTCCCCTCTTTATTTAGAAAATGCCTTCACATTAGAATGAGAGTGAAATTATGTTCTCTTGTCTTTTGTTATATACTTTGGTGCTGAAAGAAGCCATCTCAAAGAATTGAATATCATAAAAAATACGAATAATGGCTAAGGATCATTGAGCACTTACTCTGTGTTTATAAATATATAACCCTCAGAATGATGGCAGATGGGAAACTGAGTCACAGAGAGACTAAACAAGCTTCCAGAGAAAACGCCTCTTGCTAATTCTCTGAAATGCACCATGCAGAGCAAGTACCTTTTCTCCAACTTTTGCAAAAACCCCTGGTGAGTGTGTCTTTGTCTCTAATATGGATGTATGCACATAGGGAGGTGTATGCCATGGTGGGAGAGAGAGAGAGAGAGAGAGAGAGAGAGAGAGAGAGAGAGAACTTAAAATTTGAACTTCACTTTGAGTGTCAGAGCAGTGGGTTCATCTCAACTGGTTGCTTCAACTCATTAAAGCCATTCACAAAAGTTAGATGCAACCCAATGTTATGATTTCTTAGTGCTGAGGCAGATGGCAGACTCCATATCCTCTCTGTACAGTGTCTTCTGGTGTACACAATCCCGATGGCTAAGAGGAGGTACACTCCTGTTCCACGAGCACCTGAAGACTGCTTGTTGAGAATGATTCCTTGTTTCTTTCAAGCAGAGAAAGCCAAGGCTAAAGGCTCTTCCTCCTAGGAACTTTGCAGACACATTTTACATTTTTAATATGTGCACTGCCACATCCAGACTCACAGAACCCACTTCAAACACCTGTTACTGGAGCTTCACTCCTGCAGCCTGGAGAGCTTTGAGGTGGCAGTGAAGCCCACACACTGAGTGCTCCCATCCCTCCCTACTGGCATCTCAGCCTGCCCCTGTCTGCCAATGTGTTTATGTGGAGGCAAATGCAAGCTCCTCGCTGGTAGTGGAAAACTCTCCTCCCACCACAGGACTAAATGGCAACCGAAGTCTTTTTTTGGCAGCAAAACAAAGACTTATTATTTTTTTTTCTACAAAAAAGCATCTAAGGGCCTGTTCCTCCTTCCGAAGTGACAATTCAAAGAACGAATTGAGTGTGGGACAACTAGGGGCGAGAGGGTGTGTAGGTAACAGAGCAAGGGATTGGAACTGAGAAAGCAGAACCATCTGATCAGGTGTTGATGGAAAGACTCATTTTTCTGGAGTCCTGGGGCCCCTATGCCATCAGTGCAGTCTGACCCAGCACTTCGGGTTCAGTGGAGGGGGTTGTATACCGGGTGGTGACATCCATCCCCTGAGTCAAGGCACAAAGCCCCCCCAAGGGAGGATAACAACTCTGCAAAAGCTGCCCACAGGTCAGTCTTTCTGACCTTTCCCTCACATGTACCACAGCTGTTGGAAAAGCCCTTGGGTCAGGTTCTGTGGGTTAGAGAAAGGAGCTTTTTTGCCTCTAGGTTTTGATTTTGCTGATTGGCTGAATGCTGTGGCAGAGACTCCAACAATGACTTTTCTTCCATGATGGGCTACTGAAATGGGTGTTTTCTCAAAAAGAATGTGGCCAATGTTCATGTGCACTGGATCTAGGCCAGGCACTCAAGTTTATACATAGGGTTCCTTTACTTGTTAAACAAGCAAATTGTTATTTAACAATCCAGGATACCACCATTCTCTTACTTTCCAACACTAGATTGTGTGAAAGGAAGGGCTGATGATTAGGTTGCACAAATGGACAAGATGTTTCAAGTTCCATAATCTTGGTTGGTGTGGAAAGGAAGAAATTAGGAGGAGAGAAGGCAATGAAGTTGTAGACAGGTACAGTAAGAATGGCTTTGGTGGGTACCTAGAAAGTAAAATATGAATGTTGTGGTTTCTTTGTTTCCCCTCAAAATTAAGTGGAAGTCCTTCATGGGTGAGTGGCTGTCCCACCCCAGGTCCCACTGACCATAGTTCCTCCATATCAGTTGCTAGAATATTGCTCCGTGCTTTGTAACTCCAGTGCTGTTGAAACTAGAAACAGCATTGAGATCACATGCCCCAGACTGTTTCCCTTGGAAGAGAAATTGTTGATTCTCTGACACACCCTCACCTTTTGAGCAAAGTTGTGGTAAGATTAGGTGGACAGAAAGACAAGGGGCCAAGGGAATGAGGGCTCGCTCCCTACTGATAGATACTTGCTCACTCCTGCAAGGCTGACAGAAAATTCACAGAGGCTTCAGGTGTGTTAATAGGTTTAGAGATTAGTCAAGAGGTCAAGGTCTATTTTGCTTGGAGGTCCTGTTGACAGAGTTGCATTCCCCAGGTAGAGCTCCCATTGTGGTCAGCTGCTAGGCAGGTCCTTGAGGTCTGACCACAATCCCAATGCCCCAGGGAAATGGCCGGAAGATAGAGCTGAGAAATGTATTAATAGAGTGTGACCACATGTGAACAAGAATGAGCACCTTTGATGAGATGCGATGAGGTCAGTTCTTTTCAAGAAAATCATGGGTCAACAGAGCCTTTTCTTTTTGCTTAGAGAACCTGCAAAGCAGTAGGTCCTGGCTCAGATGTCATTCTAGAATAGTCACAGGCTGGACACGTGGCCAAAGGCTAAGCCAGCACTCACTGTGCCTTTGTGAACCTGTAGAAGTGCAAGGAGACCTCCTTGGCTAGAGCTGAGTGAGGAGGATGTCCATGGAGTACCCTATTAATATCTAAGTAGCCCTTGGCAGAATAAAGTTTCCTCACTCCTGCTAGAGGATATTTCTGGTCAACAGCATGGTGTTAAGCTGTTATGATGTTGCATGAGTGAGATTTCCACATCTATTCTTTTTAAATTTAGCTCCATTTAAAATGTGAGGACCTTTCTATTGCTAATTTGTTTTGGCACCGTTTTATTAGCGCACAGTTTTGTTTTACAGCACTTAGGATACTGCTTCTTTGGAGGAAGATGAATTAGCACAAGTGCAAGATTAGAAAAACAATCTGTGCAGTGGTCAGAGGCAGCCAGGGGTCAACTGAGTGTCTGGGAGAGGGGCAGACACACATGTGCAAACAGTCTGCTCGTGTCCTGCAGTGCGGCTGTTAATAATGCAGTCACAGACTCATTCCCTGAGGTCCGTGGCTAATTCGAGGGACAAATTTCATGAGATGGGATCGGGTATGGGAGCTCTGATTCAAATGTACTATAAAATGCTGAAGCTTAAAAAAAGGGTCATTTCAATTACTTTAGATATTCCCATGGCTTCTTCCCTCTTTTAGCAGTAATAGCTGCAAAGAACAGGGGATGGCATAGGGTATGGGTCAAATGTTCTGGGTGCTGAAAAATGGCCAGGAGTGAAACCACAGGCATAATTTCTCCTAATCAGACCTCTGAAGTGTGCAGTCAAAGCAAGGGACCTTTAGGAGTAGTTTTAAAGGCATTTCCTCTTCTGCTCTGAAGGAAGAGTCCATTTGAATTGTTCTGACTAAATCTTTGTAAACGCTGAACACCACTGTGCCTGATATGGAAATTAAAACTCAAGAAAATAAGAATAATTGAGGGTGAAAGAGGAACCCACGGTTAACTCCCTAAGTTCCCTTTTCAGCGTTATTACGCACTTAGGCTTCTCCTTCCTCCTCCTCCTCCTCCTCCTCCTCCTCTTCCTCCTTCTTGCCAGCATTCTAGTGTACTTTGTTTTCTTTTCTAACCAGTTTTCAAGTAAAGGAAATGCAGAAAAATACAGCTTTGTGGTTGAATTTGAGCTTTTATGAATTTAACTCTTCATGCTAATGGGGTGGGAAGTGAAGACACAAGAAGGCTGTAGCTTTTGTGATTTTTATATTTTCTTATGATGAACTTTCAGCTAATTAGGATTTATATTCTGACATGGTTTCCTTATCAGTTCTAAGTATCTGGATAGCCTGGAGGTGTCTTGTCCCAGCTGAAGATAAAGAAACAAAGAAGGTTTTGCACTGGGCTGCCTGCTGCTTCCTAGTGGGCACTTTTGTCAATGGATATTTGCAGAATATCCAGCCTGTGCACTCCGTCTCATGCTGTAAACTTTACATGTTTAAGTCTGGCCCATGTTTTAAAGATTTTAACAGACCCTTGGTTTTGTCACTCTGGATCAGAGTCCAGTCTCATGAAATTTTTAGCATGAGAGAAGCCATGGTCTGAGAAACACCACCACCTGCCCCCGCCACTTCCACCCACTCCTAGGAACAGGAAATAGTGAAAATTAGATCCTGAGTGATCACACCTGTGATTGTAATCATTATTGAGAATATTGCATCCTGGTCTTTCAAAATCCAGCCTGCAAACAAGTCTACACTGTGTCATCTTTACTATTGGAAAGCCACTTTAAGTTTTTCCAGAAAAATGGTTGTGATTTTGCATTGTATATTATGATAAGGATCACTCACACAGGTCTTAGAGAAAAGTTTGGAGGGGGGGAGTTCTGTCTCCTTAGAATTGTGTCTGCAAGAGATCAAGATCACCCTGTTTCTTGTTCCACCCATCCCAGGCTGAAGCTGAGAATGGCCTTGTGACAGGTTCAGGGCACCTGACAGTGTGGTTCTCTGATTAGCCAATGAGAATCTGGGGAAAGGTGCTTGTTAGGAATGCAGAGACCCCATTTTTATTTGAGAACCCACTGAATTTTATGCAGCAGATCGCACAGTAGCATCTTAACCATGATTCCCAATTGATTCCTGGGAGCTGTCACATTTGAAGCCTTTTTTCATAAGGCTATTTTTTTTTTTTGACAGGCAGAGTGGACAGTGACACAGAGTGGACAGTGAGAGAGAGGGAGAGACAGAGAGAAAGGTCTTCCTTTGCCGTTGGGTTGGTTCACCCTCCAATGGCCGCCGCGGCCGGCGTGCTGCACTCCCGGGCCACAGCAGAGAGCTGGCCTGAAAGAGGAGCAACCGGGACAGAATCCGGCGCCCTGACCAGGATTAGAACCCGGTGTGCCGGGCGCCGCAAGGCGGAGGATTAGCCTGTTGAGCCACGGCGCCCCCATAAGCTGTTGTTGAAAGAAGAGGACTCTTATTGAGATGAGTCTGAAGCTTTGCTCATAAGCCCAATCTATTGGTTGAAGGCATAAAACACAACACAGCATTTTAGTTGTCTTCTAAGGATGCCATCTGTGGGCCTCAGAACCAGACCCTTGGATTACTGCCCTGCACATCATGGTCATCTTGGGTATCTTGTGAAGGGTAAAATCTTGGACTTGGGGTAAAGTACATTAAATACAGATGTTGTACTTAAGTTCCAGAAATTGTGCAGTTCTCAGAAGAAAGAGTACAGGAAACTTATCTCTGAGATTGCATATCATTTTGTATAGATAGAACGTTTATAGAATGGTTTATTATGGGGTCCATAATGTATAGAAGTAGGGGACTGTTATCCATGGTTTGGGGGTTCTATATGATGTATTGTGGGGGAGGCTGAATCCGGAAAGGCCTAGAGGAGCTTCCTAAGCCTGCCTCGAATTTGAAAACCTGTCTAAGTTTCAAATCCCTGGCAGTAAACAACCCAGCCCCAGGGTGCTTTTGCGTAACAATCATGGAGGTGGTATAAGAGGAGTGGCTAAGACCCTCTTGTGTCACATCACCCCACCCCTTGCCCCATCAGCTATAGAAACACCTCCCTTTTACAATAAAGTGAGATCCTGCTTCACTGGACTCCCCACCTCGTCTGATTGTCCACTCCCCCGCCCCCCCCCCCCCCCCCGGGGAGGGGGTTCGGGGAGGCTGAGTGGCAGGTGGCGCACTTCTCCTCCTCAGCCAAGGCAAGCTGCAGGCAACCTGCCTAATTCTCTGGAGGTGACGAGGAAGCGTCACCGCAATGTATGCTCAGGCAATGGTCTATGATGCATAGCTATGTGCATTCCATGATGTATAAGTAGGGTTCCAATATGCACAGATGGGGGGAGAGCCCTAAGGTATGAACAGGGAGGGCCCCATGATACGTAGATGAGGGATGCATGCAATATAGACAGGGTGGGGTCTGTGATGTTAGATTGGGGCTTCCATGGTGTACAGTGAGTGGTCCCTGCTGTACACACAGGGATGGGTCCACGATGTGCAGACTGGGTGATTTAATACTACATAGACAGCATGTCTATAATGTGCATACAGGGAGAGGCTCTATGATGTGTATATTGGGGGTTGCATGGTGTACAGACAGCAGGTCCTGATGTTAGATTGGGGGGTTTCATGGTATAGAGACAGAGGGAATCCATGAAGTGTATGCAGGGAGGTGTGTCCATGATACACAGATGGGGGTCCCATGGTGTATATTCAGAGAGGGACCAAGGCATATCCATGCTGCAAAACCAACTTTCCAGATGCAGTGTCAGCGTACAGCTGGAAGGCAAAGCAGCATTCACAGTGATTTTTGGAATTTTTCTTTTGATTTTTTCCCCGGAATTCACACCTTGCCAAGACAGGATTCTTATTTAATAAAACTGCCAGTGGTTTTTGGTCCTGAGTCCCATCCTCTCGCTTAGCCCCCACCCAGCCCTGGGGTGTGCATTGCAGG
Organism: Sylvilagus floridanus; assembly: GCA_949820135.1. Lineage (NCBI taxonomy): Eukaryota > Metazoa > Chordata > Mammalia > Lagomorpha > Leporidae > Sylvilagus > Sylvilagus floridanus. The sequence goes on along the minus strand of OX463240.1, from coordinate 14,733,223 downwards.
GAGGGGAGGAGGGAGGGAAGGATAATGAGCCCCTTGGGACGGCGTGTGCTGTGGTGTGATGAATGGCCTGCAACCCACATGCTGCTCCATGCCCTTCATCATCCAGTCGGGGTGGTTAGTGGACTGTCAGAGAAAAATAATTTAGCAGCTGTGGCTTTAACTGATGTGCTGCATTCTGGGGTCAAATGACTATTACAAAGTAGTAGCGCTGCCTGGTTTCTCCATCGTGAGAGCTCAGGATTGACAGCATGAAAGAAGAAGGCATGGTGCCCAGAATTCACTGACAGCCTTCAAATTTCACGCGGGTGGGAAGCAAGAGAGCATCAGCGAAGGGGGAGGAAGGACGTTTCCTACTAAACAGAGAACTGTCAGGCCCGGCGAAGGACTGCTGAGACTGTGCCACTTCTTTGTGCTTCCGCGTCACGCTGGCTGGCCACACCCCCAGTCACTGCTGGGGGACTTCGCAGGGAAGGTGAGCTAACTGACTTCATACCAGAGGCCCCAGGCAGCCGCACAGGGGGCTCATTCCTCTGCCCAGCCCCACGCTCAGGGTGTACAGTGGCTTCTAAGGCTACTGTTGGTAAGCTGAAGGCACAGTGAGGAAGCAGAATAGAGAAGATGGAAATGCCAGAAGGGAGAAACAATGCTCCGGGAGTCACTAGAAGGCGCACAGGGATGTCCATGTAGAAGCTACCCCTCTTCTCCAGCTTTTCGATTGTGCGTTTATTGGAGGACGGATTAAAAGGCAAGAATGATGGGGATTAGGGTCTACACCTCCCCCTACTGTCTTCTTAGAATGATGTTGGGTGTACCATAAATATTTGAACACTCCTGAATGTCAGGAGGGTTGAGAGAGCAAGAGAAACAGCCTCCCTTGGTTGGAACCCCTTGTTCATACTCTAGATCCTCTCTTGTCTAGCTCTGCTGGAAGTAGGACGTGGTCAGCTCTGCCCATTGCCTGCCCATGCCTGCTTAGAATCACATGAACATTGAATGAAGGCATGGATAAATGAGTGCTCAAACCCAGCCCCGAATCCAAACGAAGGGACCCCGGCTACCACTGTCACACACTTTGGATCCTTAGGCAGTATCGCGAAGCAGTATCTAAAGTTTTGGTGATACCCTTCATTCTCCAACAGATTTATGATATCCCAGGGCAAAATAATGGATTCTATTCTAGGTGATGTGATGTGACAGTAGCGATCCCAGCCATAACTTACAATTATTGAGTACTTACTAGGAATCCCTCACCGGGCTAAGTGCTTTTTAACTATGTAAAATGTTTCATTCCTTGACTGATGCCCACAATGAATAAAGATAATTTTCTGTATCTCCTACATTAGTGATGCCCACAAATAATCCTCGGAACGATAAAAGAAAAGACAATTTGCATAAATAAGCAATTAGAAGAACAGGCAGAATAAGGTTGCTTTAAAATGGTATGATAATATTTTCTAATGCAAGTGGAGCACTAGAATTTCTGGTCAGAAAGTTGTACATAAAGGGGCCACAGAGATGATGATGTTGAGGTGGTACAGTGAGACTGCAGTCCCTAATTCTGACTTCTGGCTTCCTGTGCCTTCCACTGTGTTTCTCCCTGCACACTTGCACCCTGCCTGGGCCCAGGACCGTGAGCGTCTCCCCAGGCCTTCATTTAAGACCATGGAGGTGCCAACTTCCAATAGGACAACTCTCATTCCTTGGCTTTTCCAAGTCTCCTTGGCAAAAAAGTCAATCCAGACCATCACACCAAACACAGCCATTTTGCCTCATGCTCCTTTCTTCTGGTGGCAGAGTGCTCAGAAACCAAATGACCACGCGGCCTGGAGAATGCAGCCAGCCCTTCCTGCAGCGTGCCCCTCTCAGTGGGACAGAAGCACCCTTGCCCAGCTCTGCCTTCTTCCTTACCCTCGGGTGGCCCTTGCCCCTGGGTACCATCCCTGTAACATCCACCCGGCTGCACGCATTCCCCATCACCCTTGCTAAATTGCAGTGTGGACATTCTCTTTTCCTCAATTCACAAGAGTCTCCTTCTGCAACCCCTGCAAGTGCTCTTAGTAAGGATAGGGTGGGACCTTTGCCAGAAGGAGAGGGTGTGGGGACTGGAAGGGGAGGTGTGGGGGCTGCACTCTGCTCACAACCATCAGAGGACAGGGGCCTGCCCGCCTCTCTGTTATTGTCAGAGCAAACCCCAGGCCACATCTTTCCCAGCATCCTTCTGCCTGGCGGGCAGCCACCTGAGAAGTCTCACCTGTGGCAAGAGGTTACTTTTACTCCTGCTGGGAGTGTGGCCCGGCAGCCGGATGTCGAAGAGGGCCTGCAGGGCGGCCTGCGCGGCCTGGCCCTTGGCCAGCTTCTTGCTGCGTCCTGAGCCTTCGAACGTCCTCCCGTCCACGCACACGGCCATGACAAAGCTCTTGGCTCTCGGCTTCTCAGCCGTCTCCGAGAGGCACACGTACCGCAGACCGGAGCGCAGCTCGTTCAGCACCACCACCGGGTTCCTCTCCCCTGGGGCCCCTGGGGCCGGCCTGGGCCTGTCTGGTCGGGCCTGGCCCATCAGGTCCAGGGTATGGTAGAGCAGCCGCCCATGCCGGCAGGCAGTGGACAGCAGCTCAGTGTCGACGGGGCGGCAGACTGGATAGTCCTCATTCGGTGTGGACGGCTCAAACTCCTTGAACAGCGTGTCTGGGAAGTCGGCCTGGTCCGAGGTGAAGTCCGTACACGGGCTTATGCCGCTGCCCATGGCCAGGTGGGCCTGGCAAGCGTTGGGGAACTGCACGAAGGACTTCAGTGCCAGCTCCGCTGCTCGCATCTTCGCTTTTTTCTTGGTGGGCCCCGTGCCCTCAAAGGTGAGGCCATTCACTTCTACCGCCACCGCAAAGACCGGGGCATGCACCGGACCCGTTTGCGACACCATCCGGTACTGCAGGCCTGGCTTCAGTTCGTGCAGCTGGACCAGGGCGTTCTTGGGGGTCACTGACCATGAGAGCTTCTTCCAGATCAGCTGGAGTTTGCACAAGTGGCCCCCGTTCCCTTCCTCCAGGGGTCTTTTCCTTTTTATGCTGGGTGCACCACCTCTTGCCCAGTCTCCAGGAGGTGGGGGCCTCATCCCCAGGTTGCTGACATTGCGGTTTTCTTTCACTTCGGCACTGCTGGTACCTGGAGGTGAGAACAAATTGGTTATGACCCAGGGGCACTGGCCAGTGGCTAATGTCAGATTCCATCACCAGTGACCTTACTGCAAACTTGGAATCTACACATACAAAGCTCTTGCCATCAGCACCACAAACCAGGGCTGTGAACTGCTCTATTGGCCCGTGCTGGCTGGAATGGCTATGCAGACAAATTGTCCATAAAGAACAAGAGGGGCAGACATTGTGGCATAGTGCCTGCAAGGCCAGCATCTCACATGGATGCCAGTTGGTGTTTCACTTGCTCTATTTCAGATCTAGCTCCCTGCTGATGGCCTGGGAAAAGCAGCAGAAGATGGCCCAAGGGCTTGGGCCCCTGCCATTCACGTAGGAGACCCAGATGAAGCCTATGGCTCCTGGCTTTAGCCTGGCCCAGCCCTGGCTGTTGCGGCCATCTGAGGAGTGAATCAGCAGATTGAAGACTTTTCTCTCTGTCTCTCCCTCTCCCTCTGTAATTCTGTCTTCCAAAAAAAAATCTTAAACAAAATGAAGGACCCAGTTCTTGGAGAGCTGTGCTTGAGGACAGCGAGGAGGAATATATATGGGTGAAGAATGTGTCCTGCTCATCGCATCCCCATCTGCTGCTCTAACTGGGTTGGATATCCCCAACCCTGAGGCAACCTCCCCTGTCACCATTGCTGTCCCCAACACCAAATGGACACGTGGCCCTTCTTTTCCATGGGTTTCAGGCAACATTAAAGATCAGAGAGGCCTGTCCCATAGTGGGTGTATGAAGTCTTCCCACCCACTGATGCAGCCTGCAGGCTCAGTGCCCAGTGCTCCATGGACCAAAACCCCCAGCACTAAGGCCCACAGCTCTTCTGCGTCATGCATCGTAGTCTCCAACCTCAAAGAGACTTTCTCAAAACCCGACCTCCTCGTTCAGAACTAGAGGTGAGAAAAGCTGATGTCTCCTGAGCTCTCCATGAAGGGAATGGCTAGGGCTGACTGAATCCGGTGCAGTGACCTGCCCCCTGAATACCCTCATGCTGCCTGTTTTGGTACATGGTTGTTTAGAGCTTAGCACACTGTTTGTTAATGTTAGAATGACAGAGCTGAGTCGTGGTGACAGCAATGACCTCACCTGAATTATTGACCACCTGAATTATTGACCACCTGACCCTGTGCAGAAAGTGTTTTCTGACCCTGTTCCATATAAAACAACCCACTGGGACCTCTGAGATCATACATGCTAGGACGTGTCCTTTATGCCTCATCTGAAATGTGGTTCTCTGACTTCACTATTGGGTTCACCTAGAACTTCTGAATAGCTGATGAGTCCAGGTCCTTCAGTGCTCTGGGTAGGCCACACTGGCACTGTAAATAAAATGCTCATTCTCATGTAGTGGACTCCAGGTAGCCCAGGGCAGCAGCTTAGCTGCAGCACGGTGCCCTCAACTCCCCTACCTGACAGCAGAAACCCGTCTACTCCTTTGATTTCTTCCCCTGGAATTTTTGCTATCTCAACATGTAGACAAACATGAAAAATGTGATGTGTTTTTAAGGACATATATCAACAGAACGGTGGTAATGAACATAAGTACATCTTCAAAAAGCATTTTGAGAACAGCAAATCAGAAAAAGAAACACATTCCCTCAGTAATACTGCTGACCCCTTAGCACACAAAGCAGACAAGGACAAACATGTCCATTACAGCCTAGTTTTGCAAATGTGAGAGCTGATAAAGTGCCCAAGCTCCCATAGATAGAGGAATGGTGAATAAGTTGTGGTATAACCATACTACAGATTACAGTATGGAAATTACATCTACCTGTGTGCAAAACCAACATAGGTGAATATCAAAAATACAATGTTAGATGAGAAAATCAATTTGCAACATAATTCATAGATTGGAATATCATTGATATAGATTATATGAATACTAGCATTATAGATTATTTGTGTAGCCCTATGTATGTGGTAAAGCTGTAGATACATGCAAAATAAAGATACACCCCAACCTCTACTGGGAAAGGGAGAGGAATGAGGGGTCAGAGAGCAACTTCGTTTGTATATGTAATGTTTTATTTCTTTTGTACAAATGACCCGATGTAGATTTAACAGGATCATTATTTGCTAAATGTAGGTGAAAGATGCATTTAAAGATAATTGAATTTTTCTGGCCAGGTCATCTTGGACTAATGTTCTCTGATAAAGCTATTCCATTTAGAAATCAGTAGTGAATTGCCACACGCCTTACTGAATCTCTGTTGCCTTTTACTCATGGGTATGCTTCTGGAATGCTAAACTCATGGATCTATTGCAAAATATTCTGAAATCTCTGATAATGAGCAGTACTGTTATCTTTTATGGAGCCCTATCAAATTGTGGGTCTCCCACCCAGAACCTAGACTGTGCTATGTTTCTTATATCTGAAATCAGTGCCAGGGGTGGGCATTATGAAAAGCACTTTGTTGGTGAGGAGTTTGAGGTCCAAAAAGCAGAGATGGTTTCCTGGTGCTACGTATTTTGCAAAATGCTGGAGCTGTGATTCAGTCCCAGGAATCTCAAATCCCCCTCATCTGTGTTGTTGCTGTAAAGCTGATTTTCATGGAACTGAAGAATCCCATCATCTCCTGACCATTATACAGTAACACCCTTTCTGGGCTGGCTGGAGGACAATGATGAAGCTCATCCTGTAGGCTGTGCCCAGTGTGTGATAGGTTCATGAGCTGAGGTGGCCAGAGAAGACCACTCCCAGGTTTTCCTTTCTGCATCTTCAGTGTGTCCCAGAGACTTGGAGGTCTGAGCTCTGAGAAGCTCAGGGGGCAGGTTGTGAATGAGGTTAATCTTGTTAAGTGAGTGGAAACTTGGGGGTGACTTTTACAGGCGACTCACAACTCAAAAACAGACATTGAGCGCGTGTCTGGGTGTTGATGCACAGATACATTTCCCTCCTATGGTTGAGAAGCGGGGCTGAGATGAGACCTGGCTGACTTGGTACCACCCTCTCCATCCCTTGGTTTATGGCATTGAAATCAGAGAATAATAAGGAAAAATGCAAATTCAAAAGCACAAAAGAAGCCTTTGAAAAATCAGGTGACTTTGGGAGGTATCCTGACACTTGAGGATGTTTTTTTGGAGTTGCTTGCTGCCTGCCCACTCCTCTTGGGGTGAGCCAGTTGGCCATGCAGCCATGACTGTCACCACCATCTCTATCAAGAGGCAAATCAGCTTTCATGAGAATTTTCTGGCAAAAGGCGCTGGGCCTTCTTTTGGAAGTGTTTCCTGTTAAAAACTCAACTTCTCACTAGTTGAATTTTCTAAATTGTGAAGTATTTCTCTTTTACTTATTTATTTTTTATTTGCTCTTTTTATTCCTACAGTTTTTTTTTTCTAAAGAAGCATTAAATTTGGAGAGGTAACTTTGTTCAAAAGTACAAATCTGAGAGCTTTATAGGTTATGGGTATGTAATATTCAGTTACAATCTATTTTGGTAGAAATAATTACCTTCCTTGTAGCAAGCACTGAATCTCAACCATTATTGTTAATCGTCACAGATTAATAATCCAGATGCAATGAGCTCCATCACTTAGGGTATTTTAGGCCTATGAGTAGTAGATCATATTAACCACATGATTTCCCAATTGAACTTAAAGAAAAAACTCAAACAACTCAACACTCAACTCCCCACTCCAGATTGCCTGGAACTTGCTTGGAACTCTCTACTCTCTTACTTATTTCTCACAGTGTGAGGTTTTAATTAAGACTGCTAATGTGATTAAGTGGCCAACATATCAGATGATCTCTGTGGTACCTCGGAGTAGCAGAACTCACAAACCAATGCTTTTCCCTCTATCTGTGTGGAATTCATGTTATTTCAGGCTCCTTTCTTCCACAACTCCTGATTTCCTATGGTCGTTGTCATTAACGTTTTCCATGGCATAAAGCCTGATGATCAGAATGTGGCGTAAGAACCCCTTTCGTAGTAGCCAGTAATCAATGAAAATTGCTGAAAAGTAGACTTCTGCATCCTGTCCTAGACACACTACTAGAATCTCTGAAGGGGCTACTACCCACTCGTTTTGGTGAACCACTGATTTGAGGTCAGAGCCCTTTCCTCAGGCACAAATGCTCTGTTTAATTGGATTGTTGAGTCAAGCAAGGGCTACTGAGCTCAGCCATGGCCTGGGATGTAGTCGCTGTCCTAGCAGCCACAGGACGTGGGATGGTACAGTGGCCACTGCACGGACTCTAGAGCCAATCAGGCACCATCTTAGTAATTCATGCATGTGTGACTTTGGGCAGGTCACTCCACCTGCCCAAGCTCCATTTATTAAAGACACAAAATGATGATTGCAGTGGTTTTTGTCTTGGGTTAGGAAGTGTCGTTATGCTCTTAAATATGTGTGCATAAAATACATGGGGGAAATACAGACCCTTGAAATAGTCCTGCTATGACCATTGTTTGCTGTAGGGAAGAGACAGAACCCAGTGAGCTTGCCTTTGTGGCAGGACCCTCCCCTCCCTTCTCCCTCCCCCTCTCCTTCTCTCCCTCTCTCCTTCTCTCCTCCTCCTCTCTCTCCCCCTCTCTCTCTCCCTCTCTCCCTCTTCCTCTCCCCGTCCCTCTCTCCCTCTCCCTCTCCCTCTTTCCCACTCCTCCCCCCCCCCCCCACTGCAATGCTGCTTGAAAATGCCTGGAGCCAAGTTATGGCAAAGCTCAGATGCCCTGCTGGCATTTTGCTGTAACAATTCTTTGTGAGCTTTTCACAGGACTCCAACTCCAATTTTACATATTAACATTTTCCTCTTCCACATGGAAGGTATTAAGTGCATTAAACTCCCTGCCTCTGACCCAGGAAATTATACTCATTTTTTTCTCCATTTAGTTAATAGATTTCACACATGCAATTGTCATGTATAATAGCCTAGAGATAAAATGTCAGGAGCCTAAGAAAGCTCTCAATCCTAAACACAGACATGAGCAGCTACTTGTCAGTGCACATGTTGCTGAGATTATGGTACCACAGATGAAGAGGGCTGGGTTGTCTCCCAGCCATGTCCTCTACTTCCTGTTCTTGGGTTGATGAACATACCAGGCTGCTCCAGGGCTGTGAGGGGAGACTGGGACTGCCTGTTCCTTTCTTTGTTGCCCTGTGGCAAATACCCCCTTTGGGGCCCATCCCAAACCTTTAACCTTTTCCCTAAATATTTCTGGGTGTCCTTAAGCCCATTCGGTGTATAGCCATTGACTGAGTAAAAGAATAGATTTTTGGTATTTTCTCTCTCTCTCTCTCTCTCACACACACACACACACACATACATATATGTACACACACACCTACACACACATATGGCAAAATGGAAGGTGATGGCTGGGTTAATCTGCTTGATTATTATAGCCATTTTCTCATTATATATAGGAGGGTATCTAAAAAAGCTGACAATATATAATTAGGAGATAGATTTAGTTTGATGCGAAATCTTCAAAAAGTTCATAAAATTGCATGTTATGAGTAAGCTATTCTTGGATTTCAAAATTTTTACTAATATATATTTAGCTTTTGTTTCCATTTTTCCACAAAATTTTTGATGCTCTTCCATATGGATATCAAAGCATCATGCTGACACCTTAAATGTATACAATAAAACACATAGACAATGGTAAATTTTGACTCAGCTTCACACAGACTGATTAGTCCAAGAGATGGCCAGTTCTATTCTTTAGCCCAAGAGATGGCCAGTTCTGCTCTTTAGCCCAAGAGATGGCCAGTTCTGCTCTTTCTTCTGAAGAGCTGAGTCATGAGCTCACTTGAGCTCTACTGTAGATAGATTCCTCTAAGTCTGATCCAGTGCAGGCAAGCCCAAGCTTTTCTCTGACTGTCACTCCCCAGGGCTCAGTCTTCTCCTGGAAAGCGTTTTCCAAACTCCACAAAACAGAATTGTGCGTGGGCATATTTGTCCCGGGAGCACAGTGTGAATTCCAGCTGATAGGAGATTCTGAACCTCGTACACTTACCATGTGGTTCCCAAATAGATGCTCCAGCATGGGATGTGTGAGGATTATGTGTGTAGAAGTTTGACATGGCCTATCACATGCACTCAGAATGTGTGTTTCGTTGTTCTGTGTAGGTGGATCATGATCACTGAAGACTGAGGTAGCAAAGAGGGAGATGCTGGGGACTGCCTCCTAGGATTCTGCCAGAAGTTCTGGGATTACAGGGTTGTGACAAAAGTGATTTAATTCTGAATATGCATGTTGTATATACGCAGCAATTCAGACAGACACTTCATAACAAGATAGAAAAATTAGTGAATCCTTTCATCCTAGTCTGGAATTCATTCTCCCAAATAATCATTATTCCTGCCAATCATAACTTGCACACTTAAACTACGTTAGAGCTGGGAGAAATTCTGCAAGAAATACATTTCTTTACCCAAGGGGCAGACTGGAACTATCTGTCATACCAGCTACAAATTAGGGTTCGCTTAGTTTTGCCATCCCAGTCCCCACCCCGGCCGTGTCTCTTTCTCGCTCTATGCATCTTTCTCTATTTCTCATCTAGCTCTTTCGTTCTGTGTTTCTTGTTCTGTCTCTGTCTCTCTTCTGACTGTCTCTCTCTCTTATACACACACACACACACACACACTCCACCTTTTAAGGCACTCTGTATGGAAGCCATGCATCACTATCCATGCCCAGAGGATTCTAGCAGGGAAACAGTGAGTGCATATTAGGGACATAGAGAGAGAGGGAGAGAGCCAGAGAGGAGAGAGAGACAGAGAACACATCAGATCTGCAGTAAACGCTGGGAGGCAGAGGGCACAATGCTATGGCAACCCAGATGTGGGGACCGGGCAACACATACTAACCTCACTGCCCACACTGGGAGTTGCATTACATTCCTGCTCACTTGAAAATTTTTGATTTGGATTCCAAACACCTTTCCTCATGAAACCCAGTCCCAGAGAGGCTGTGTGAGTGGTACCCCAAGTGACCACAGCCATGTGCACCTGCCTCCTGCCTCAGACAGGAGATCATCGTGTCCTTCAAGATATCAGAAAATGAGACATCCGTGAACCATGGCATCCATAAGCTAAGGCCTTTCCAAAGAGTTGCATGTGTCTTTCCATTTAGAAAAAAAAAGCAGGCAAATAACTTCAAATTGCATTAGATCAATACCATAAGCATCAGTAACAGAACAATCATGAGCAATTTGAAGACTGCCAGGAACTAAAAGAAAATGTTGAAGTCAGGGAAGCGTCTGTACAGGAAACTGTAAAATGAAATGATTTCCACTGTGCTTCTCTCACATGGACTTCTCTCCTGAGCTCCCTAAGTACATTAGCTCATTTGACAAACAGTGTCAGCAAACGTACTGCTAAGTTGAAGGGTTTCATGCATTAAAGAAGAATTGCATTTGGGGAGAAAGAATAGCATTTTACAGTTATGGCTGTGCTTACATTTTTGTTTTCCATGTGAAATATATTCTTCTGGCTTCACTAATTTGATGACCTATGCTGCTGTCGCTCAGAAGTGTAGTAGGTTGGGGGTCCTTTGATGGGGTCTCATTGCCTCTGATGGTTTGCAGATGCCTGTGCTTTTCTTGTGACTTTATGTGCCTCTTCCTCCCCTACTGGCTCCCTTTAGTGCTGGCATCCTTTGTCTGGTCGTTATGCACTCCTGGCTTCCCCTCATGGGCCAGCAACTTTGGGGTCACCTGCATCACTAATGACAACACCGACTGTGTCCGTGGGTCTGAAGGGCTCAAGAGAATCAGCCATGTGATGTGCCACGCTGCGTTGGAAGAGATAATATTGTTCCTGCTGAAGGTTATTCGGCTGCCAAACAGCTCCAGTGGTAAAGAAAAAAGAGCAACCTTGCCTCAACATGAGACTGGACTGACTGATGGGAGAAAGGCAGGCAGCCTGGATTCCCCACCCAGACAAGAAGAAGGACACAGTGTGTAGTGGGTCTGACACCAGCCAGCTGTGTCAGCAGGCAAGCCAGGAGAGTCTTTGGGCTGGGGTTTGTGGATTGCGGATGGCGCTGGTGCTTTACATAGGGGCATGATGATGCACTGGGATGGACAGCCTCTGCGCGATGTCTCCTTCAAAGACTAATCACATACTACCCCATGAAGCTGTGCCTGCTTTTGTGTAGGACTCAGGGAGAAAAAACTACAAAAGGCAGGGAGACTTCCTCCCACCTGCTCCCCAAGGGCACAGGATGTGAACTAATAGGATGTGAACTAACTAGCATGCTAACAGCTTTGACCCGAGTCATTCCTAGTGGGATCTGGCTAGTAGTCAGCAGGGAGTGACATGTGCAAAATGGACAGCAGCTCATTGTTCCTCAGTCTTCCCAAGAAAACTTTTCAGAGTTAACTGCCAAGGCAGACAAGTCTTAAACATCTGGAATGGAATGAAAGACTCTTAGCCTATGCTCCACCTCGTGACGGTGGGAGCCTCCTAGACATGGACACAATACCACCCATATACTGCAAACATACACACATACAGACACGGCACACACACACCCCATTTGTACGCTCATACACACTCAGTATATTAGTATATACACACTCTACATGCACAGAGAAGAAGTCCATTTCTACCTTCCAGGGGTATTTGGATAACAAATTGATAAGACTACAATTGTGATGCTGGAGAGAATTAGTTAGGCAGGTCCAGTTCATTTGGACAGATCTCTTTGAACAATCTATGAAATTAAGGTGTTTTTTTTTTTAAGAAAATTAAAAGCATCTATATAAAGGGGGACAATGCATTCATTGATTGAAAATGAATTGTGGTGCACCAGGTTAAGCCTCCACCTACAATGCTGGCATCCCATGTGGGTGCCACTTCAGTTCCTGGCTGCTCCATTTCCAATCCACCTCCCTGCTAATGTGCTGGGAAACCCAAGTGCTTGGGCCCCTGCACCCACCTGGGAGACCCAGAAGAATTTCCTGGCTCTTGGCTGCAGAATGGCCCAGCTCTGACCTTTGTGGTCTTTTGGGGAGTGAACAAGCAAATAGATCTCTCCACCCCATCTCTCATGCCACCCCTTATAGCTCTTTCAAATAAATAAACAAATATTAACAAAGGCTTATTTCCCTCTAAGATTAGGGGTCTTAAAAGATGAGCTTTCTCAAGCATTTTAAAAATATTTTCCTTTTTAAAAAAAAGATTTGTTTATTTATTTTAAAGGCAGAGTTACAGGTTACAAGAGAAAGAGGGAAGGAGAGACAGGGAAAGATCTTTAATCTGCTGGTTCACTCCCCAAATGGCTACAATGACCACTTGCTATGCCAGACTGAAGCCAGCAGCCAGGAGCTTCCTCCAGGTCTCCCACATAGGTGGCAGGGGCCCAAGCACTTGGATCATACTCCACTGCTTTACCAGGTGCATCAGCAGGAAGCTGGATTGGAAGTGGAGCAGCCAGGACATGAACAGGTGGCCATATGAGATGACAGCACTACAGATGGCAGCTTAACCTGCCATGCCTCAGTGTTGGCCCCCAAAATATTTTAAAAAAATAACAATTTAAAATTATACTTCTCTGTAGGTTTCTAGCCATGAAGAACTATGAATAACTTGCTTTAATTATGAGTATTAGCCAAACTCGACTGACCATTTCTTATACTCCAGGTATAAGAGTTGCCTCTCTTCAACTCTGCAATGTAGGCTGTACTACTCTCCCTGCTAGACAAACCAGCTACAAAGGGGCTGAGAAATGAAATTCCCAGCCTAAGCCTGCATAGTTGGTATATGCAGAGCATGAGATTGAGCTTGGGTGTCTTGACCGCACCTGGGGCTTCTACTCCATGGACTATGCCTACATCAAGAGTTCTTATACTGCTATTAGAAGGAGAAAGAGACGCTCCACATGGGCCTGTTGCTCTGTCAATAACCTCAGGAGCAGAGTGATAACCTCCCAAAGGGGCTTGACAGTCTGCTTCTCAAGGTCTTGGACCGCTTGCTTTTGTAGGTTAAATCTGGTTTGTGCCACTCTTTAAACATCCTCCAGCCCTTGCTGTCCCTTTCCATCTTTTTCTTCTGAGAGACTCTAGAATCAGCCAGGATTCGAGCAGCTCCAGGTGGCAAAGAAGAGAAAACAAAGATTTTCCTCCATCTGTGTTACCAAATAGCTTTGTCCATACCTCAAATTCTGCTTGGGAAGTGTACATACATATGTGTATACATACACATCCACACACTTGGTATACTCTTTAAAAATTTGGGAGACTGGGAGGAAGCCTGGCTCCTGGCTCCGTAGCGGCCATTAGGGGAGTGAACCAATGGAAGGAAGACCTTTCTCTCTGTCTGTCTCTCACTGTCTATAACTCTCTCTCTCTCTCTCTCTTTCACTGTCTAACTCTGTCAAGCATGTGATGAACTGCATTTATTTGAAAAAGGAGCCTATTTTTTAGGTGATTACTAAAATACAGTGAGGTGATCATATGGCTTGGAATGTTTAATCCTTCTCTTTTAAATGCTTGGCAAAATGCAATGAGCAAGAGCAGAGCATAGTGTGGGTCGAATACTCCCCAAATAATCTCTCTTCTCTCTCTCCTCCCACTCTGTCTCTCTCACACACACTTACGAATGCTGTTCACTCTGGGCTCTCCTTACTGGTCTCAGAACCCCTTCCCTAGGGCATCTTGACCTGGCTATGCTGTTTCTGGCTCCTGTCCAGTTTCATGCACCAGAGGCATTTCACCGGGAGACTACATCCCAGCCCTTTCCTTGTGAAATAATTGTACAAACCATGTTCTAAGACACTGAGATCTCACTCATCTTCTTTCCTTTTTAGTGGAGGGGAAAACAAAGGAAAGAGAAAGGGAGTCATACAAGAAAGTGGGTTTATTTCCTGTAAACCCAGGGATTCTCAGTCACAAGGACATTACTGATATTTCTTTCCCTTTAGGTAAGGGTGGAACTCCAGTAAGAATAAGATTCTAATTGAAGAGCAGACAAATGAGAAAGAGACTGTAGATGAGGGTGGAACTTCAGGTGATTCTGGTGAGATTGGGAATGCAGGTAGGGTGGGACCCTAAGTCAGGATGAGAGTCCAAGTGAGAATAGGGTTGCAGGAGAGGATGGGGCTGCAGGTGAGGCCAGGTGAGGATGGCCTGACATGTGGGCAGACTCTGGGTAGTAGTGGTACTTCACCTAAGCATGGGACTGCAGGTGAAGATATGACTGTGGGTGAGGATGAATAACAGGTGGAGATGGGACACCAGGCATGATGAGACTCTGGATGAGGATGGGACTGTAGGTAAGTTTAGTGTGGGTCTTCAGGTGCAAATGGGATTCCACGTGAGGATGACACTGAAGGTGAGGATATGTCTGCAGGTAAAGATGGATCTAAAGGTAAGAATGGGAAACTGGATGAGGATGAGATTAGGGGTGAGGTTGGCACTGCAGGTAATTGTGGATTCCAGGTAAGGGCGGGAATGCAGATTTAGATGGGGTTCTGGATGAGGATGAGTGGAGGGTAAATTCCAGCTTAGTGACTTACTAAAGTGGGATTGCAGATGTGGCTAGGACTGCAGGTGAGGATAGGGACCCAGAAGAGAATGATATTCCAGGTGCGGATAGACCTCCTAGTGAGGATGGGCGTGCAGGTGAGAATGGTACTGCCGATGAGAATGGGACTTCACTCAGGTTGTGAGTACAGGTGAGGAGGAGACTGCTGGTAAGAAGAGGACTTCAGGTGAGGATAGGATTACAGGTGAGAATGAGAGTGCAGGTGACGAAGGGTCACCAGGTGAGGACAGAACTGCAGGGAGGATGTGATTTTAGGCAAGGATAGGAAGACCAGCAGCCCCTCCCCCACACCCCAAGGGTCTCAGTTTTGTGGGACAGTGGAGACACCCTGTCCACATATGGAGTGGGGGCATCGCCATCCTTGGGGAAGGGGTGATGCTTACTTAGATTGTCTTCATCCTCCGTGTTTGTGGTGCCAGGACTTAGGTACTTGAAGGGAGCGAGGAAGGTGGACAATATGCTTACTTTGTCTGTAAAGAAAAGAAGAACAGGAAATGGGCTTTGGACATCGAGTTTCAGAGGACCTCACTGCTTTCATATGTGCTTATCACAGAGAGGTTGGACAGGGGAGGTGGAAAGGTCACTTTGGCTTCAGCCACTTCATTCTGGCTCAGTCTTTTATTGAATTTCTGACAGCATTTTGTCAAATTTTTCTCTCAAGTCAACTTTAAACTTTATGATTTCCATTTTCCTCTCTTATTTTTTGGCATCTCCCCTCCTCTTGGCCCATGTCCCTCAAAACTTCAAGTAATCCTCTCCAGGGTAACGACCTTGCATCTCCTTACAAGATGCTGGGGGGGGGGGGGCAGAACCTAATATATTAAGGTCATTTCACAGGGAGGACCAAAGAAAGTGAAAAACTCTGGAATTGGAAGAGAATTATACGAATAAAGCAAAAACTATTTTTTTCTCAATAGAATTTGCTGTATGGGCCTGAAATGAAAATGGCTTATCAAAGCTATAGCCAAGTCACTAAGAGGTGTTTGTGCCGATGTAAAGGAGAGTTAGGGACAATGGGAGGCAGAAGCCTTCCTGCCAATGAGGAAGTATAGTTGACTGTGTGGGTGGAATCCAAGAAGCTGCTCTTTGCCTACCGCACTGGTGGCTGGGTGATCAATGTCTAGGTCACTCTTGCATCTTGTGTACCAGACGCTCTGAGCACAGCACAGTTGGGAAAATGAACTAAACTAGGAAATACCTCCCCTGACCAACAAAACATGCCTCTCCACCCCTGTGCCCCGTATCATGGTCTCTACCATTCCTTCTTAAACGGGAGACTAAAGAAGGATAGATTGCAGGCACTAATGGGAGAAGTAAAAAATGACTCAATAAAAGGACCCAAAAGAAAATGCCCTTGTTTTGGAGATTCCCTGAAGTCCAATGAAACCCCAGAAATTCACAGTGTTTGTTCACCTGTAGAAGACAGAAGAGAGCCTGCAAAAAACACAGTGCAAGGAGCCTCCCACCCCACCTCAGTCCCAGATTCCAGCCTCTTCACAGCGTGTCAATTCCCCTGCAGTCTCACCACTCATTATGCTCCATTATGGATCCTGATCACGTTTGTTTAAAAAAAAAAAAAAAACCCTATTACTTATCCTGTTTATCCAATGCGGTCCTAGTAGAGCCATTTCTTATGTCATTATTGTTTAAGGTGCCCCCAGCTCTGGCCAGCAAGCACTCAGTCACTTTCCATGACCTTCTGAGGCAGGTGACCCCGGAGGGCAAGAATTTTTAGTAAGGTTTCTGTGTCTGTGGCACACCGTTCCTTGTCTGTTCTTGTCATGAGAGGAGAGAACTGTCTACATTACTGGACCAGGACAATCTAAGTGCTATTTCTCATGAAACCGCTAAGTCCTGGTTTTATATGCTCTTAGCCTTTAGGTGTTCAGGCTCAGCCTGAGACTTGCTCTTTTTCTTTTGAGGCTGAGCCTGCTTTCTCTTTAGCCAGAGGCCAGGGGAGTTCACATTGAAATTCATCCAGGAGCCTGTTAACAGCTGTTGTTTCCAGTAGAGACAGGCAACAATATAAGGTGCACACAAAGAGAACAATAAATAACTCAAATATAAAATGCCTGCCCCTTCTTCGTTCTACCAAACAAGAAGAATAAACCCAGGGAAAGACTAGTTCTCCCCAAACCCTCACAGCCCAAACTAATTTACTACAAGAGAATGAAATATCTTGCTTGAGTTATAATTTCATTAAGGGAGTTCAATAATGTTACACAAAGAGTGTGAAGCTCAAATGATTTAGTCTGGAGGATCTCAAAATGAAATTACAAATTTTTAATAAAGCGGGACTACCAGCCAAACACCCACAAAAATACACTAAAGTGTTTCAGGGCTCATTTTTAGCAGAATTGTGAAATATATAGAGATTATTTTAGATCCATACAGTTCTCACTTTCTGATGTTCCTAGATTTATCAAATGAAAATGCAGGAGACTAAGTTAAAATTTAGTTTTGGATAAATAATTTTTTCAGCATATACACATTTGCAATATTCTGTGGGATCTAGAGCTGTATCTATATCGGTATCTATCTATGTCTTGTTATCTTTATGTGTGTGTGTGTGTGTGTGTGTACTGCACATCTTTTGTGGGATATATCTCTATATAGATATACATATACACACACACTCATGCTAGAACATCATTCATTGCTTATCTGAAATTTAAGGCAAAGGTCTGGAATAGACACTTCTCTAAGGAATGTACCAAGGGCCAATAAGCGAGCATATGAAGAGATGCTCAACATCACCAGTCAATAGAAAAATAGAAATCAAAACCACATTGAGCTACCACTTCACCCCCTTGGGATAGTTTTTACAACAACAACCAGAACAACCAAATCCCAGAAAAAAACAAGCACTAGTGAGAGTGTGGAGAAATTAGAACCCTGTGCAATGATGAAAGTGTATGATGAGGTATCTGTGTGGAACCAGCAATTCCACTTGTAGGTCTACACCCAAAATATTGACACCTAAAGAGATATTTGAACAGCAATGTTTACAGCAGCATTATTCACAGTAGCCTAGAGGTGGATACCATTCAACTGTCTATTGATGGATGGATGCATGAACAAAATGTAACATAAACATACAATGGAATATTATTCAATGTTGAAAAGAAGAGAATTCTGCCATTTGTAACAATACAGTTGAAATCAAGAGACATAATGCTATGTGATGTGAAGTCTGACACAGAGAGACATCTACTGTATAAGCTCACCTAGGTGTGGAATCTAAAATAACTAAACATAGAGTAAGCAAGCAGTGGTTTCCAGAGGATAGAGAAGTGGATGAAATGGGAACAGTTTGGCCAAAAGGTACGGACTTTGAGTTACAAAATGAATGAGTTCTAGATATCTAATATATATGGTGATTATAGTTAATAATACTGCATCAACTACTTGAAATTTGGTAAGAGAGTAGATTTTCTTTCTTTCTTTTTTTTTTTTTTTTGACAGGCATAGTGGACAGTGAGAAAGAGGATCCAGGTGCTTCCTCCTGGTCTCCCATGCAGGTGCAGGACCCGAGTACTTGGGCCATCCTCCACTGCACTCCCGTTCCACAGCAGAGAGCTGGACTGGAAGAGGAGCGACCGGGACAGAATCCAGCGCCCCGACTGGGACTAGAACCTAGGTGTACAGGCGCTGCAGGCAGAGGATTAGACTAGTGAGCCGCGGTGGCGGCCAAGAGAGTAGATTTTAAGTATCTTTATCACACATACACATTAACAAGAGGGTAACTATGAGGGGTGACAGATGTATTAATTAATTTGGTTATGGTAATTAATATACAATGTATATGTATATCAAATCATTACATTGTATACCTGGAATAGGTATAATTTTTATTTTTCAATTAAATGTATTAAAATTAAATAAGTAAATACATGGCCTCAAATCCAATTTAACTAGATGTTCTGTGTCTTATCTGGCATCTCTAGTTATGCCCTACCAACTTCACACAGATTTTAAATTTCATGGGCCAATTTAAACAAACTAAACCTTATCAAACCATATGAAAGGGAAAACAACAGCAGAGTTGTTAACATTTATTGCTATGAAAGAACACTTAGAAGTCTCATGATTTTTGACTCCTACCATTGCTTCCCACAAGCAAAATATCTTAACGCTGGAAGGACATAAGCTCTGTGTGAGAAACAGTTATTTCTAAGAAGGGACAGACCACATCTTCAGAAAAGGGGAGAGAGTAATTCAATTTTTTATATCAAGAAAACTACAACAAATGTTAGTTGACGTCTTCATAGTTTCCTGGATACCCATTTGCCAGTTTGGCATCTATATTCAAGTGGTTCAATATGGTGAGCTCCAATAGTTAATGAATTTTAATTTTTTTTTTTTTTGTATTTTTCATAGTCACCTCCTTTGGAAAATCTGACTTCATATGGGTTTCTGATGAAAAAATAGAGGCCATACTTTTACTGAATTCTGGACATTTTGGGTATGCTGAGAGAAGCTGATTCTAGAATTCCCCACACTTCTGGCTACACCTTTCCTGCCCCCAACCCCCTCCCCAGCCTTCCCCAGTCCCTCTGAGGAAGGAGGTCAACCGCAGGCCAGATGTTTGTCCTGGGAAAGTCTGGAAGGGGAAAGCTGGGCACTCTTTGCACCTCAGCCATTCATACCACTGTTTACTCAGCTCACCCAGGTTATCTGCAGAGAAACCATTGGGCATTAACCTGAGAGAAATGCAACAGATTTGGACTGACCCTGGTTTTGAAATCAAGAGTTATTTTCAGGAAAGTTTTGATCACCATTGGTCATGCCACAACATGCCCTTTTTAATGCATTACTTAAACTTTTCCAGCACATTTGCATTTTAAACCTTATTATGCATTGTAGAATAAACGGCTTTGGCCCTTGTTGCAATGATTCTATGTATTTTGAAGCATGTGGGGAAGCATTTTCAGGGTGCAGAAGACCTTTCCTGGAACCACATGTACCGCGTGGTACAGCTGGTATTTACAACACAGTTTTTCTAAAATGATTATTATTTTTTCTGATACTTTAACCATTCGGGAACTAGTATACTGTCATTAAGACTAAAACACATACACTTACTGGAATAACTTTCATGGATTTTAAGATTTCCTTATTGCCTGCTTAGAAATTAAAATGTTCTGAGTTAATAGTTCACTTATTGCTTTGATTAACACTTTGGAGAAAGGATTATCTTTAAATATGATGGGAACTATGAATTATTTTCCCTGAAAAAGAAATATGAATATCCTAACAATTTTGTACTCTATATTATGGATTGTATATTCTATATCATGGATAAGTTACTCCCCAGAATGTTTGACATAAAATATCAAGTGTTAAGAAACTATGGTTGAAGTAGTAAGCATTAATGTATTTCTTTGTAAAAATCACAATACATAGTCATGCTGAAGATTCTTGGTTATTGGGTTATTAGTTATACTGCACAATGAGTAGAGACACAACTTTGTTCTCCTTGACGCAGGTAGTCCAGGTAAAGAAGCTAAGATGTTGAAAGGTTGAGCAATGTGTTCAGGATTATCTATAAGACCGTGAACGTGTTCCGTTCTCCAGGGCTCTGGGTGTCTTCCCCTTTGAGTGAGGCTGTTTAAGGACCACTTTATGCTTCTGTACCTTTCCTCTGCAGTGGAGGTTTCATCTGGAAGCATCTCCAAAATTTCTTGGATTTTCTTCCCTATCTGCCTTTGTTAACTTTAACTTCACTATGTTTCATCCATCATGTTTTTAAAACAAGGAGAACACCACCTTCCTTGTTTCTGGGACCACAGAATGAAGTGAAAAGAATGGTGTAGTGAAAAAATTCATTTTAAAGTTTAATTTTAGAGGCAGACCTGGATAGAAACAGAGAGACAGACGGAGAGATCTTCCATTTAGTGGCTGACTCCTCAGTTGCCCGCTACAGCCAGGACTGGACTTGGTTGAAGTTGGGAGCCTGGAGTTCAATTTGAGTCTCCCCTGTGACAAGGATCCAAGTACTTGGACCATCACTTCCTGCCTCCCAGGGTGTACATTATCAGGAAGCTGGGACTGGGAGCAGAGCTTAGGCCCTCTGATATGGGTTGTATATGTCAGAAGTGTTGTCTTAACTGTTACACCAAATGTCCACCCATGCATAATTTATGACTCAAGAAAAAATTATATTTATAGTCAGCTTAATATTTAGTAGAGTAGCTATATGAGTTTTCTGTAGAGGTAATACCCTACAATATGTTCATAAGCGGAAGTTATCAGAGCTATCTGGAAACTCAGGAAAAGACCATACTCAGGAACTCTCTCACGATGTGAGAAGGAAACACAGTTCTCTACACAGCTGTACCCAAGTCCACAGAACATGACTTGATATCACTGAGCAGAATGGGGTACAATAATTTTTCAGGTTTCCTTTTCTTTTGGACCTATTTGGATGAAAAGAAGAGAATCAATATTTATTTATTTGAGAGGTAGAGTTACAGACAGAGAGAGGGAGAGGCAGAGAGAAAGGTCTTCCATCTACTGGTTCACTCCCCAAATGGCCACAATGACCTGAGATGGCCTGATTTGAAGCCAGGAGCCAGCAGCTTCTTCTGAGCCTCCCAAGTGGGTACAGGAGCCCAAGCACTTGGGCCATCTTCCACTGCTTTCCCAGGTGCATTAGCAGGGAGCTGGAACAGAAGAAGAGCAGCCAGGACCCAAATTAGTGCTCACATGGGATGCCAGTGCTGCAGATCGAGGGCTTAATCTGCTACATCAGAGGGCTGGCCCTGAGGCGACCAGAATCTGAAGGAGAAGGAAGTTGTGCACAGAAGGACAAGGCCCCAGAGGTTTCTGAGGCATTCTCTGATATCTGGGTTAAAGTTGGGCTGCACACAAGTTGGAGAGAATTCTGTAAGTTATGACCAAGAGCAAGAGGGCTTGTGAAAATGAGTGAAAATCTATGCGGTTGCACAGCACTGACAGGCAGGCATTTGGATCAGGTATAATGAAGACTCCTCACTGATGAGCTGGAATTCAGTTAGGATCTTAGAAAGGTCATGTCTTAGAGCTTGAGATTATCTAACACTAGATAAAGGACTACTTCAAATGTGTCATAACAAAGATTTAAAACAAGCTTGGAGTAAGCAGCAACAAACTGCCTGACAGAAGAAAAGAGCATAAAATCCAGTCTCATCAACATGGTATCCTCAATGTCTAGCAAATAATATTAATAAAATAACGGTAGTAATAATTATAGTAATAACAACAACAACAGTACTAGATATTAGAAGAAACTGCAAAATATAGCATATAGTCAGGGAAAATATAATCAAAGTAAAAGGATGTAGTGATGTTGAAACAGGAACATAAAGCCTTTGGATGTGATAATATTTTTAAGATTTTCAAAGAAAATATGGGCATAATGAGTAAATGGATGGGGAATCTGAAGGAAAATGGAAACTATAACATGAAAACCATGAAAATTCCCAAGGGAAAATGTAATATTTGAAATGAAAAATTCATTCAAATTTAAGATAATACTGGTCATTTTAGAAGATAAATACATTTAAAGGCAGGTGAATAGAAGCTGCACACACTGAGTCACAAGGAGAAACAAACATAGTGCAAAGAGAGACTCAGGGATCTGCTGGACAATGTGAAGCTGTTTAGCATATATATAAGAAGAGTTCAAGAAGTAGTGGAGAGAAATACTCAGGAGCATGTAAACTAGCTCAACCACAATGGAAGACAGTATGGAGATTCCTGAGAAATCTGAAAATGGAGCTACCACACAACCCAGCCATCTCACTGCTGGGAACTTAACCAAAGGAAATGAAATCAGCATATGAAAGAGTGATCTGTACTCCCATGTTTTCGGCAACTCAACTCACAAAAGCTATGATATAGAATCAACCCAGAATCCACTGATGATTGGATAAAGAAATTATGGTAAATATATACAATAGAATACTACTCAGTCATAAAAAACAAAGCAATTTTGCCTTTTTTAACAAAATGGATGCAACCAGAGACTATTATTCTTAGTGAAATAAGCCATTTACAAAAAGACAAACATCATCTATTTTCCTTGATTTGTGGCAAAAAAAAAATAGAGTACAAAAAAGTAATGTACACAAGCAAAATTGTAAGCTTGATTATTGTTTTTAGCTCTTGTCTATACTCTTGAGAAACAGTAGATTTTCTACTTGATATTTGTTGAATTTTTTATTTAGTGGAAGATTAAGCTTGTTATTATAAAGTAAATTGAAGGTGTGTCATTGCAAAAATTAAAAGAAAAATAAGAAAGAAAGGAGAAAGGAAGGTGGGACAAGGAAGGGAGGGACAATAGGGTGGGAAGTATCATTTTCTTTTAAAGATTTACTTATTTATTTGAAAGTCAGAGTTACACAGAGACAAGGAGAGGCAGAAAGAGAGAGGGGGAGAGGTCTTCTATCCGCTGGTTCACCCACAATTAACCACAACGGTCAGAGCTGTGCTGATCTGAAGCCAGGAGCCAGGAGCCAGGAGCTTCTTCCAGGTCTCCCACAGGGTGCAAGGGCCTGAGGACTTGGGCCATCTTCTACTGCTTTTCCAGGCCACAGCAGAGAGCTAGATAGGAAGTGGAGCAGCTGGGACTTGAACTGCTGTTCATATGAGATGCTGGGACTGCAGGCGACAGCTTTAATCGCTATGCTGCAGCACTGGCCCCTCATTATGTTCTTAAAACTATGTATGTATGGTGGGGGGGCGGCACTGTGGCTCACTTGGTTAATCCTCCACCCATGGCACTGGCATCCCATATGGGTGCCGGGTTCTAGTCCAGGTTGCTTCTCTTCCAGTCCAGCTCTCTGTTGTGTCCTGGGAAGGCAGTGGAAAATGGCCCAGGTGCTTGGGTCTCTGGCTCCTGGCTTCGGATCAGCATAGCTTTGGCCATAGCAGCCATTTGGGGGGTGAACAAACGGAAGGAAGACCTGTCTCTCTGTCTCTCTTTCTCTCACTGTCTAACTCTGTCAAATAAATAAAAATAAAACAAAAACAAACAAACATATAGAAAACCAAAAGTGTATATATGGGAGCTCGTGTTGTGGGATAGCAGGTTAAGCCTCTGCCTGTGATGGCAGCATCCCATATGGGCACCAGTTCAAGATCCAGCTGCTCCACTTCCCATCCAACTCCCTGCTAATACACTGAGAAAGCATGGAAGATGGCCCAAGTCCTTGGACCCCTGCACTCATGTAGGAGACCTAGGAGAAGTTCTGGACTCTTAGCTCTGGCCAGACCCAGTCCTGACTGTTGCACCATTTGAGGAGTGTACCAACAGATGGAAGACATCTCTATCCTCCTCTTTCTGCAATGCTGTCTTTCAAACAAATAAAAAAATTAAAAAATTATATATGTGAAATACATGAAATTTCTTCCCTTTATATAAATTTTAAAAAGTTTCAAATTTGTCTAGAAGCACAGATCCAAGTAGGCCATTCAGTCTTAAGTAGAGAAAACCTAAAGAAAATATACAATGCATCATCAGGTCAACTTGCTAAGAACGAAAAGAGAGAAAGAAAAATTTCAAAGTAGCTAGAGAGAGACAATGCCTTACGTACAGGGCAACTATGGTGAGAATGACAATATATATTCAAATTTCGCTGAAACACCATTAGCTAAGGGAACCAAATGACAACGTGTTGTAATGTTTATGGGGTGAGTGAGGACCAAGAACCAGTCCCATTTGGATACTGAGCAAGAGCTGTTCACCTAACTTAAGTTTTAACAATTGCACTTCCAGATAGTCACTCAAGGTAAATGAAACACATATTCACTAAAAGACTTGTACAAAGGAAACGGAACTTTGTTCATTGCAGTTGAAAACTGCAAATATCCTTCTCCCCACTTCCCTCCACCAAATGCCCATCAATAGAAGAATAGATAAAAGAATTGTGCTGCATTTGGATAGTGGAATACTATTAAGTATTCATTCAACATGGATTAAAAATTTAAACCTACGACCCGACACCATCAAATTACTGGAGAGCATAGGAGAAACCCTGCAAGACATAGGTACTGGCAAAGACTTCTTGGAAAAGACCCCAGAAGCACAGGCACTGAAAACCAAAATTAACTACTGGGATTGCATCAAATTGAAAAGTTTCTGTACTGCAAAAGAAACAGTCAGGAAAGTGAATAGGAAACCGACAGAATGGGAAAATATATTTGCAAACTATGCAACAGATAAAGGGTTGATAACCAGAATCTACAAAGAAATTAAGAAACTCCACAACATCAAAACAAACAACCCACTTAAGAGATGGGCCAAGGACCTCAACAGACATTTTTCCAAAGAGGAAATCCAAATGGCCAACAGACACATGAAAAAATGTTCAAGATCCCTAGCAATCAGGGAAATGCAAATCAAAACCACAATGAGGTTTCACCTCACCCCGGTGAGAATGGCTCACATTCAGAAATCCACCAACAATAGATGCTGGAGAGGATGTGGGGAAAAAGGGACACTAATCCACTGTTGGTGGGAATGCAAACTGGTGAAGCCACTATGGAAGTCAGTCTGGAGATTCCTCAGAAACATGAATATAACCCTACCATTCAACCCAGCCATCCCACTCCTTGGAATTTACCCAAAGGAAATTAAATTGGCAAACAAAAAAGCCGTCTGCACAGCAATGTTTATTGCGGCTCAATTCACAATAGCTAAGACTTGGAACCAACCCAAATGCCCTTCAACAGTAGACTGGATTAGGAAATTATGGGACATGTACTCTACAGAATACTATACAGCAGTCAAAAACAATGAAATCCGGTCACTTGCAACAAAATGGAGGAATCTGGAAAACATCATGCTGAGTGAATTAAGTCAGTCCCAAAGAGACAAATATCATTTGTTTCCCTTGATTGGCGATGACTAACTGAGCACCAAAGGGGAAACCTGTAGAAGTGAAATGGACACTATGAGAAACAGTGACTCGATCAGCTCTTGTGCTGACTGTTGTTGTACAATGTAATACTTTATCCATGGTAGTATTTTTTTTTTCTTTATCCTAGTACTAGTGGTTGAACTCTGTAATTAACACACAATTATTCTTAGGTGTTTAAATTTTAACTGAAAAGTGATCTCTGTGAAATATAAGAGTGGGAATAAGAGAGGGAGGAGATGTAAAATTTGGGACATGCTCAATCGGAACGGCCCCAAATGATGGAGTTAGAATTGTGCCAGGGGTTTCCAATACAATCCCATCAAGGTGGCATGTACCAAGGCCATCTCATTAGTCCAAGTGATCAATTTCAGCTCACAATTGATCACACTGATAGGTCTAAGAGTCAAAGGGATCACACAAACAAGACTAGTGTCTGCTAATACTAACTGATAGAATGAAAATGGGAGAGAATGATCCAACATGGGAAGCAGGATACACAGCAGACTCATAGAATGGCAGATGTCCTAAACAGCACTCTGGCCTCAGAATCAGCCCTTAAGGCATTCGGATCTGGCTCAAGAGCCCATGAGAATATTTTAGGCATGGAAAGCTAAGACACTCTGGAAAAAACAGAAGACCTAAATGAAAGATCTCTGCGAGTGAGATCCCAGTGGAAAGAACGGGGCCATCAAAGAAGGAGGTACCTTTCTCTGAAGGGAGGAGGGAACTTCCACTTTGACTATGGCCCTGTGGGAATAAGATCGAAGTCGGCGAACCCTAAAGGCTTCCATAGCCTCGGCAACTCATGACCAGAGCCTAGGGAGATTACTGACGCCATAAACAAGAGTGTCAAATTGTTAAATCAACATCAGGAGTCACTGTGTACTTACGTCTCATGAGGGATCTGTCCTTAATGTGTTATCCAATGTGAAGTGATGCTATTACTAGTACTGAAACAGTATTTTTACACTTTGTGTTTCTGAGTGGGTGCAAACTGATTAAATCCTTACATAGTATATATTGAATCGATCTTCTTTATATAAAGATAATTGCAAATGATTAAAAAATCTTGGTGTTAAACTGGAAATTGCATAGACAATTAATCAATTTTTTAAAAAAAAAATCATGTAGGATCTCTGTCCTTAATGTGCTGTACATTGTGAATTAATACTATAACTAGTACTCCAACAGTATTATCATTTTGTGTCTCTATGCGAGGGCAAACCGTTGAAATCTTTACGTAATATGTACTAAATTGATCTTCTGTGTATAAAGAGAATTGAAAATGAATCTTGATGTGAACAGAAGGGGAGAGGGAGCGGGAAAGGGGAGGGTGGGGGGAGGGAGGGAAGTTGTGTGGGGGGGGAGCCATTGTGGTCCATGAGCTGTTCTTTGGAAATTTATATTCTTTAAATAAAAGCTTTATAAAAAAAAAAAAAAGAAAAAGAAAAAAAAAAAAGAATTGTGCTGCATTTGGATAGTGGAATACTATTAAGTAAGATAAAATAAAGCAAAATGATCAAAGTATTTATATACATTATGATATGAGTGCATCTTAAAACATTATGTTAATGAAAAATACCCAGGTGCAAAAGAGAATACCCTATATGATTCTGTTTTTATGTAGTTTCTGAATGTGAAAATTACTATGTAGTGAAAAAAAATCAGGGAGTGAGTACCTTGAAGAGTTGGCTGGAGATTGGCTGGGAAGAAGCAAACAGAATCTTTCTACAATGATGAAAATATTCTATATTTAGATACAGTTGTGTGTTATATGTGTGAGTGCATTTGCCATTGGCTGTAGTACATTAAGCTTGTATATTTTTCGTAATGTAAATCGTATTTCAATTATTAGAAAGAATTAGAAGATAAGTATCATGACCAGAAAAGGAAATAAATTATGCAAAGAAAATCTCAAAGAATTGTTTAAAAAGGGGAGAGGGGCAGGCACTGTGGTGGAGCATATTAAGCTGTTGCCTAAAACACCTTTGTTCCATATGACTGCCAGTTTGAGCCCAGCTGCTCCACTTCCAATCTAGTTCCCTGCTAATGTGCTGAGAAAGCAACAGAAGATGGTTCAAGGGCTTGGGCCCCTGCCAGCCATGTGCAAGACCCAGATGGAGCTCCTAGCTCCTGGCTTCAGCCATGGCAGCCATCTGGGGGAGTGAACGAGTGGATGGAAGATCTCTCTCTCTCTTTCTGTATCTCTTCCTCTCTCTCTCTCTGAACTCTACCTTTCAGATAAATAAATCTTTAAAAATTAATAAAAACAAAGAATAATAAGAACAAAGAAAAGGGAAACTAGATGATAAACAAGTTATTTGATTCATCAAAAAGAAGGTTGAGGATGATAGATAGCAAGTGAGGTGTCGGCTAGGGAATAATACGTGATATATTCACTCATGCCCCAGAACTTAGTTTATTTCTAATGGATGTGAAAGTTCAAAAGTATTAAGAAAGCTTAGACATTGCAACAAAAAAAGTCACAACCTCAAAGATAAAGCCCTTTGGAGCCAGCTTCAGATTTATATCAAGACAACTGCCTGTGAGCAAACAAAGGGCGAGTGCACAGGTGAGAAGTGGAAGGAGAATTCTAGAAAACCCCAAGCTCAGGCCAGAATTTTGTGCCACACATGCCTTCCTAACACCTGTGGACTCAGTTTACCCACAAGAGTGATTTGGGAGACTGCCAAAAGATTAAATTGTCTAAGCCTGCTTTGTGGATACAGACACTGTTTTGTTGATAAACAACTTTTACCAAATATATTGAAAATTTTCCAAAAAATTTCAGTGCATGGGAACATCAGTAATTTGGAAACTCCTTTCATGGGACGTAATTAGTTTGCCAGAAATTTTAATAAAAATGGTCAGTACTAAAATATCTAAGAATTTGGTCTTATACTCTGCCTCCTAAAGAGACTATTTCATAGTATGGGTTATTTGTAAAAATGTACAGGAGGAATGCTTTGGTTCTGTCCTCATTTCTAAAAGTGAGAGTGAGAGTTCAGACTTTCGTCCTACCCTTTGGTAGGCCACTTGTATTTCCACATCTAGTGCAGCTATCTTGAACAATTACATAACTAGAGAAAGCAGGCTGACAGTTGGGTTCCACAGAACTCTGTCGGTGCCCTTGGGCTACAACATTACAGCCTTTTGTGTGAGTTTCCTTCTTATGTTTTCTTTTTGCACAAATACACTGTGACAGATGGCCTCCCTCAAGCTTGGCCCACTTTCTTTCATAACTGTATATTCTAATTGATCCAGGTATGCCTTGAAGTGGAGGCTGCTCCTATCTGGACACAAACAGGTGGGCTACCCTGGGAAGCAAGAAAATCATTAGCCTACATCCAGGCAGGAGAAAGAGCACAGCATTTTGGAGTAAAGGCAAAGAATTTATTTTGCAGATTTCCAGGAATGTGTATTTTAAGGCACTGTTTCCAACAAAATCTAGTTCAGGCAACTTTTTTTTTTTTTATTTTTGACAGGCAGAGTGGACAGTGAGAGAGAGAGACAGAGAGAAAGGTCTTCCTTTGCCGTTGGTTCACCTTCCAATGGCCGCCGCGGATGGCGCGCTGCGGCGGGCGCACCGCGTTCCTCCGATGGCAGGAGCCAGGTGCCAGGTGCTTTTCCTGGTCTCCCCATGGGGTGCAGGGCCCAAGCACCTGGGCCATCCTCCACTGCACTCCTGGGCCACAGCAGAGGGCTGGCCTGGAAGAGGGGCAACCGGGACAGGATCCGGCGCCCCGACCGGGACTAGAACGCGGTGTGCCGGTGCCGCAAGGCAGAGGATTAGCCTGTTGAGCCACGGCGCCGGCCTAGTTCAGGCAACTTTTAAACAAGATTCTGCATACCCAGGAGGGCAGCCTGTAATATCAGTCTCCCATCCATTGTTAGGGGCTGAATTGTGTTCTCCCCAAAAATTCATGCTGAAATACAACCCCTAATCCCTTGGAAGGTGACTGTGTTTGGAGATTCGGTCTTTATGGAGGTGATTAAGGTAAAAAGACGTCATTAGAGTTGTCCCTAATCCAATATGCATTATTTTAATAAGATGAGAAGATTAGGACACAAGGGGTATTATGAGAAGACACAGGGATAGGGCGCCAGTGCTGTGGCACAGTAGGCTAAGCTTCCACCTGCAGTGCCGGCATCCCTTATGTGTGCTGGTTCATGTTCTGGTTGCACCTCTTCTGATCCAGCTCTAAGCTTATGGCCTGGGAAAGCAGTGGAAGATGGGCCCCTGCACCCATTTGGGAGACCCAAAGGAATCTCCTGACTCCTGGCTCCTGGCTTCAGATCAGCTCAGCTCTGGCCATTGTAGTCATTTTTGGGGAGTGAACCAGAAGATGGAAGGCCTTTCTCTCTGTCTCTCTCTATAACTCTGCCTCTCAAACAAAAAAATAAATAAATCTTAAAAAAGACACAGGGATAAAATGACTATTTGTCTACAGCCAACGATATAGGTCTTGGAAGAAACCTATACACTCAACAAATATTTATTGAGTACAAGTTGTTTCTCATCTAAATGCATGATTTCAAAATTTGGTGCCATGCAGGAACATTGAAGAGTGACATCACAGCTTTTTTTTTTTTTTTTTTTTGGACAGGCAGAGTGGAGAGTGAGAGAGACAGAGAGAAAGGTCTTCCTTTTTGCCGTTGGTTCAGCCTCCAATGGCTGCCGCGGCCGGCGCACTGTGGCCGGCGCACTGTGCTGATCTGAAGGCAGGAGCCAGGTGCTTCTCCTGGTCTCCTATGCGGGTGCAGGGCCCAAGGACTTGGGCCATCCTCCACTGCCCTCCCGGGCCACAGCAGAGAGCTGGCCTGGAAGAGGGGCAACCGGGACTAGAACCCGGTGTGCCGGCGCCGCATGGTGGAGGATTAGCCTATTGAGCCGTGGCGCCGGCCAACATTGCCTCTTCAATATGGGAAATGTCAGGTGAGGTGTCACCTAGGAGGTGACTGGGTTAGCTGAGACTTAACAGCTGGTGACAAAGTCACCTATGTGTGGAACACAGAGAGTCTTTGAATCCAGGCAGTGGATGCTTCCCAATAGGATGGTTGTATAGGAGTATCACTGTAGGAGAGAGGAGAGTACCCTAAACAGGAGGAATGAATAGCGAGTCAGGATCCCGGTTGAATTTGTAAAACTGGAGCTGGTGCTGTGGTGTAGGTAAAGACTCCATCTGTAATGCTCTACTTCCAAACCAGCTCCCTGCTAATGCACCTGGGAAAGCAGCAGCAGATGGCCCAGGTGCCTGGGCCCCTGCACCCATGTGGGAGACCTGGGTAAAGCTCTTGGATCCTGGCTTTCAGTCCTGGCCATTGTGGCCATTTGGGAAATGAACCAGCAGATGGAAGCTCTTCCCCTCTCTGTCTCTGTCGTTCCTTTGGTCTCTATATCTCTGCCTTTCAAATAAATAAATAAACCTTTTAAAAAATTTTGCAAAACCGAGTAACTCTGTCTTGATAGCTCCCCAACATGGTGAGATGGAATGTTAAGGTGGTAAACAAGGATTTGAGTCTTCATTGAGTTGGTGGGGGGGCAGATAGAGAGGAGCAATTTTAAATCTGGTTTGTGAGCAATAAGTAAAGAGAGTGGAGTGGAGTGGAGTGGGGTGGCTGGGGTAAGAAACTTGAAGAGACAGGAGACAGACACAGAGACACATAGACATACACATACTTGGGACAATTAAAATAATCCCCATGATTGCCCCATGGTATAACAACATTTGGACGCTTGTGAAGAAGGGGACAAGGATGTTCCTTTCATCATCATCTGGCACTCACTGAGACCTCCTCCTGTTAAAGAAAGTCCTTTCTGTCCGCCCCCTCTCCTGGATGGGCTTACTATTGGGTATGAAACTGTAAATTTTAATTTGGACTGGATTGAGTTTCATAAATAGAAAATGAGGAGGAAGCTATGGACCACATCTGAGATTCTTTAAGAGATAGAGCAAGAGGGCATGAAACACCATACAGTTAAATGAGCAGCAGCAACAATAGCAGCAGCAACCAGCCCCCACTGTCCCAAGTTTATCCTCCAGGGAGCTGAAACTGTCCAGGGACCAGTGACACCACTTTACGAGTGAGACTCCCCCAGACCAGTAGATACTGCCATGGCCCTTGGACCCTGGGCCCCTCAGCAAGCTTTTCTAGTCATTTTCCCTGTCTGTCCTCTTGAGAAGGAGCTGAAAGTGAGTGGACCAGAGGAAGCCTTTTCTATCCTTTAGACTCATGGGGAAATCAGGAAATACACAAGTAAATTCCTTCTCAAATTTCCCAAGTTCATAGCAAGTGAGTGATTTCTGTGTTGAAGTTTCTAAGTAGTGATGAGAGTAACTAGTAATGGTGCAGCTGAAAATATGACCTCTAATTTGTAGGAGCTAGAAGCATGGCTCTCACCTGGCAAAATCTAGAGCTCCTTTAAGGCCATTGTCCCTTTCTCTTATTTTAATTTCTAAGGTATATTGTTGTCCCCCTGGGTATCTTCCACTCCAAGTCAAGGCACCAGGATATCTGT
Source organism: Sylvilagus floridanus (assembly GCA_949820135.1). NCBI lineage: Eukaryota > Metazoa > Chordata > Mammalia > Lagomorpha > Leporidae > Sylvilagus > Sylvilagus floridanus. The sequence goes on along the minus strand of OX463240.1, from coordinate 14,701,113 downwards.
GTGTTAATACTGGACACATCCTTGTGTGGGTTTTAAGCAGAAAATGATGGCAGTGCAGTGAGCCATCCCGAAGACCATGCAGATATTGTGGGCTGATGTACATACCACTTTTCACCAAACATTGGTTTATTCTTGGAAATAGGAAAAAGACTCTTAAACACAAGCAAAGGCACACCAGATTGTTCTATGTGCTCCTCCAGATGTGAGTGGTGGGCACAGAAACAGATGGTCTGACAAATGATTGACGAGGGAAGGTACATCTTTGGAAGGGAGTCTATCTAAATTGGGAGAACATCTAAAGGTGTGGGTTCACACTTCACTACAGGAGACTCAGCTTTCTGAACATCTGCCAAGGCATTTTGTGGATTTGCAATGTTCTAAACACACTCCTCATTTTTTTATGCTCCGTTTGGGAATGGTTGTGTAGAGAAATTGTATGACATCATCTTCTACATGTTAGTTCAGCACCCTCATTGAAGTGTGACGGGGAGAGTGCTACTGCAGGTTCCCTGACTGCACTGCTGGGATAAAGGCCATGCTGGGCAACTCCTGGTTTCTGGGGTCTGGCCTAATGGCCATCCACATTGGATGTGGTTGTGTGGATGTGGTGCAGCATGCAAGTGAGGGATGGTCTGGTGAGGAGAGAGGCCAGGGCCCAGTGCAATGCTGGTGGGGACTTTCAGACCCCAACAAGCAGACTAAAGAGAAAGCAGCTCCTGTGGAGGATTTTCTTTCCATTACAAGCAACAAAGTGGGTGCTCTCCAGAGTTACACTTCAGTTACACCTGGATCTGCAGCCTGCAGAACCCTTGGCTGGCAGCTCCTCTGTTGATGGCAGCAACTGCCTTCTGGAATCGCAAAGGCAATTATGAAAGTTTTTAACACAGCTGCAATGTATTTCTCACATTGGAAAAAAAATCCAAGTTTTTGCTTTATTTAACTGGGTATCCATGCACCAACCAACCCGCACACGAAACCCACACACAGCTGTGTGCTTACAGCACTCATGTCCACAGAAACTATGCCTTTTCTTATTTTTATGTGAGCTGTGAGAAATGCCCCAGCCTAGGATGTCCTCCTACTTTATGCTCCCTGTTTGTTGGTTCTCCTCTAGGCTTGGGACAGAGTTCTTGTGAGCTCCAAAATGCTTAAGCTTGAAGGAACAGCTTTATATGTGCTGCCTTGGCTGGGACCATGTACTGTAGTTTGAAAGTGTTTCCCCTATCCCTTACCCCCACCCCCACCCCCAACTCCAAATTCCAAATGTTGGAAACTTAATTCTCAAAGTTGTATGTCTGGCCAGTGCCGTGGCTCAATAGGCTAATCTCCCACCTGCGGCACTGGCACACTGGGTTCTAGTCCCAGTTGCCCCTCTTCCAGGCCAGCTCTCTGCTGTGGCCCGGGAGGGCAGTGGAGGATGGCCCAAGTCCTTGGGCCCTGCACCCCATGGGAAACCAGGAGAGGCACCTGGCCCCTGCCTTTGGATCAGCGTGGTGTGCCAGCCGCAGTGCGCCCGCCGCGGCGGCCATTGGAGGGTGAACCAACAGCAAAAAGGAAGACCTTTCTCTCTGTCTCTCTCTCTCACTGTCCACTCTGCCTGTCAAAAAAATTAAAAAAAAAAAGTCCTATGTCCATGGTATTTGAGAGGTGGTATCTTTAGGATCTGATTGGATCATGAGAGCTCTGCTTCCATGAATGGATAAATTTACTCATGGATTAATAGATGAATGAGTGGCTTAGGGTGAGCTCGCGCTCTCTCTCTCTCTCTCTCTCTCTCTCTCTCTCGCATGCTTGCTCTGTCTTGCCATGTGATTTCCTCTGCCTTGTTGTGATGCAACAAGATGACTCTCATCTGAGGTCAGTGTTGTGGCACAACAAGTTATGCCTATCCCATACAGGCACCAGTTCAAGACCTGGCTGCTCCACTTCTGAATAAGCTCCCTGTTAATGTGCCTGGGAAAGCAATGGAAGATGGTCAGAGTACCTGGGACCTGACCACCAATGTGGGAGACCTGGGTGAAGTTCTAGTTTCCTGGCTTCCAGCCAGGCCCAGCCATTGTGGCCATTTGGGAACCAGCAGATGAAATCTCTCTCTCTGTGTGTCTTTTGCTCTGAGTCTCCCTCTCTCTCTGTAACTCAGATTTTCAAATAAGTAAAATAAATCTTAATAAAAGAAGACCCTCACCAGATGCCCAGCAGATGCCAGCATCATGCTCTTGGATGTTCCAGAACTATGAGATAAATGCATTTCCATCCTTATAAATTACTCTGTCTTGGATATTTTGTTATAGCACCAGAAAATGGATTAAAACACCACAGCTGCCATTGTAAGTGGCTATTTTCTTTCGGGGATCATTTGCTGGAGCTGAAGGAGCTCTTGGTCAGAGATAGCAGGTGGTCAAGGGCTTTAATGATAGATTAAATTGTAAGGGATTTGGGGCTGGGATTAAGAGTTTTCATTGCTCACTTGGTTCTGAGGACAAGTGGGTGCATAAGAAAGCCTACTAGTGATGACTGGACTTTGATTTTGGTCAGACATTATTCTATTCAAGTTAATCACTTGAAGCTGGTAATTCTCATGCCTAAAACTTTACCTTGTAGACCCACATAGGTACTCTGAGGGCTAGAATTAGCTTTCATGAGAAATATAACATTTTGCATTGTAAGTGTTCATCCCACACTGGTTTTGCATTTCTTGCCCCATGTGTGTTTCTCTCAAAGTCCATCTTCAATATTGCTGATTGTTTTGAGTTCTGCGTCTTCCTTTCTCAGCACCCACTGGCCTTCCTTCCCACTTTTTCTTTGGAGATGTGTCACACCAAAAGCTCTTTCGCTTCACGATTTCCCATAACATTTCCACTTTATAAAAAGGTTTGCTCTAATTCACTTTCTCTGGCCAGACCACTGCTGCCCTTCCTATGCTAGAAACTTCAACCCTAAATCATGACTTGTGCCAGTGAATGGAGAGTTTCCTGAGTACATTCACAGACTTGGCAGTCCACCAGGCTTCTGGAGCCTTGTATTGTACATTAGTATCTCTGAAATATGGTTGTCTTATACGCAAGCTATCACAGCATAGTAGAACTCAGATTATGAACCACATCTATCACCCGCCTCTTCACTACCCTTCCTACCATCCAATTCCTCACACAACGCTGCTGCACAGGAAGGTGTGGGACCTGCATGTGTATTCCGGAGCATGCTCTCACTGTTTTGGATGGTGGCTCTCATGATTGTTGTTTTGAACATTTCTTGAATGTGCATACTGTCTTTTTCTATTGTACGGAGCCCATGTTTCCTCACTTGGGTGTGACTCTTGGGCTGTGCTTTTTGTAATGACATTAAGGTTGTAGAAAGCAGAACCGTCATAACATATTTGTCACCTTGTCCTGCTTAATCCAGTAAACGCTCTGTGAACAAAGTACTCTGTGTCCCAGCATGGCCTGCTCTGTACCCATTTGTCCCATTGTCCTGCGCAATCATTAAAGGCATTCCCTTCTACTCGTAAGGATGTCCTAGTTTGGAAGATAAAGTATCAGGTCACCCTACTTAAGAACAAAGCTCTCATTTGTTCATTTTCAAGCAGGTCCCCTGAAGGCCATTGCACTTTTGGATCTTCCATTCTTATGATTCTAAAGCCAAATTCCTCACTTCCTACAACACATTTTACCTGATTATTTTTTAGGCATTTTTGAGTCCATCTGCTCAAATCTGCATGAGTATCTCTAGCATGTCCAGTATTTCTTTGACCCATTTAATATCAGCCATCCAGGGTCCAAACTAGAAATACTTGAATCACTTTTCACTTCTTTTCCTTACTTCACATGTTAAATGGATTACCCATTTCTCTAGCTGGTAGCTTCTAGTTCCACACCTCTGCTACTGGCACATTAGTTCTCATCTGGGATTTTGTAATACTCTCCTGCTTTCTGTTTACCAAAATCTTATTTAATTTGTTTCCCAAATTACATTTATCAGAGAATGTACACAGGTGCAGGAAATAACAGAGAGAAGAGAGCCTCTGGTAATCACATGTAGGTTATTATGGCTGGAGTAGGAGATTCTGAAGTGGACAGCAGCCAGAGAAGAAACAGGGTCAGGCCCTGAAGGTCTCCATCTGCTACACAATGCTGCTGAGTACTAACCCTGAGGACCCCAGGGAATCGTCTAAGTGTCTGGAGAAGGGATTGTGGTGATGAGAATTGCATTGTGTGGAGCACACTACACAGACTTCTAAGGAGAACATGTGGATGAAGGAATTCTGAAGGCAAGGAGCACACTTGGAGGAAGTAACTCTTCCTGTGCAGAGCCTTTCATTCTTCAAGCCCAAGGAGTCCTTTCTGACTTTAGGTCTCACCTTGAGTGAGTGAGCGACCTTGGCCATTTCCGTTACATGTTCAATTTCTGAGACTTTTTGATGATCCCAAATAGGCCTCATTGAAGGTCTTTATAATGGGCTGAGTAGTTGTTTGGGAAGACAGTAGGAAGAGTGTAGCACATCCGAGGTCTTTCTTCTATTGCACCCCATCCTCTGATTTCCCCTAAAGCTTGACAAGCACACCTTATACTTGCCTACCTCTATGTGGCCCCAGGATAGCCAATGATTTCCTCTGTGTTTGAGTTCCCAGCTCGGTTTACACCCTGTGAGAGCAGAGGCACAGGCTTCACTGGCAAGCTCAAGTGGTTCTGGGTTCCAATACGTATACAAGCTGCAATGTCCTGCCTGACCTCCCTGAATCTCAATTTGCCCATCACTGTCACCATCGCCACTGCCATCATCTGTATCATAGAGTTTGTTGTGAGGATTAATTACAATGAACGTGAGAAATGCACCTTGGTATCCAGTATACAACATACATCTGCTACACTTTGGCAGTGATCAGTTTTATATGATTAAGTCTGATTCATCTCAGTGTGTGATGACACTTCAAAAAGTTCATAAAAACGAAATTAAAAGATGATGCGCATGTTCCATGAACATTTTAAAGTTCCTTTGTATCTCATAGGACACAATAATTCTCTCTTCAACTTCCTAGGATTTCTGTAGATATTGTTGACACTTGTATTTTAGTTCTAGCATATCTTTTTATTAATTTTCTAACATAATTTTATTAAACTATTGAACTGAGCTCATTTGAAAAGTACAAGTAGGGTATTATGAAAACCTGCTAGCAGGTCATTATGTCCTCCAATGACTTTAGTCTGGTTGTCAGCACTAAGTTCTTGTTCTTCCTCATTACTGTAACAAAGTTGGCTAATTTCATTTCTCTTATATGGATCAGATACTCTAGTAACTGAGAATTGAACAATTATCATATACATAATTGTTCAGAGACTTGGTCAATGTGTTTGTACTTGCAAGTCTGTATTTAATTACTTTCCTTAGGATTGAGCTCTGGGCTAATGTATGGAGAGGATATTTATTATTTTTAACTTCCTTAGCAGGCTTGTTGATTCATGCAGCCAGTCTCAGGTCAAGTGAGCACTGATGAATTGAGCATCCCAAGGCTACCCAGAGCAGGGCTGCCAGATCAAAGCCACTGTTTGCAGTTCCGTGTATGTGGCGATCCACCCAAGATGGGTGCACACTGAGTGACAAACCTACAGCTTGCAGGGTGTGGGGTGCCCTTGTTCCTTTCCCCAGCCCTCTGTTCCTCACCTGCCATGCCTGTTGTTTTTCAAGGCCGTCTCCAAAGAGTGTGAGATATTTAACTGAGAACCGAAACAGCCTATCATTCATGCATCCCATCATTCACTCGCTGAATGACTTATCAGGTACTTACCGTGCCCCAGGATCTAAGAATACAGCCCAGAATTTCCCTTTCCTGCCTTATTTTCTGCATTGTCTTCGCTACCACCTCTTGTGCTATGTACGTTGCTTGTATATTAAATGTCCATCTCTCCCAAGGGGAATGCATGCTTCTTGGGGGCAGACTGCCTGAGCTATTGCTGCTGTATCCTCAGTGTTTAGGACATTGCCTGGTATGGAGCAGGTATTCAGAATTTTTTCAAGCAATATGTGCTGTCCAAGACATCTAATCTTTCCATTTGTGCAAGATGGTGAACAAATCAAATTAGCGCCTTGGTCCCTCCTACTTTCTCAGTTCTGTGATGACCCTTCCCCGGGTGAAGCTCTCTTCACTCACTACCTTGCAGAGTTCATATGAGGATTGTTCTCCATGAACTCTCCAATACTGCATTCCAGGTTAACCTACTCTGCTTTTCCTAAAGGGACAACAGTGCAAAACATGTTAACTTGCCACTTCTTTCCTTGAGATATTTTATATAGAACAAGGAACCATCAATTAACATACATGAAGTTTTAGTGGTGGAACGTTAGGTATTGGGATAGATGCAGGAGACTTTTGTGCCTTCCTATGCACCTTGAGTAAATCCCACATTGAACTCTGCACTGGTGTGAGTGCCTCACATCACAAAGGCCAAGTTAACATTCGGGGAGAAGAGCTTGTCTCTGCATGTGTATGGAATAACATAAGCAAGCAATTTTTACTACTTAGACATAAAGCTGCGAAGCTCAGACTTCAGGGCTGGACTGCTGGCTTCCTGCTTACGCATGTCGTAAGACACAAATTGCCTTGTTCCTTATCTCAACTTCTTTTCCAGAACACGGGAACCTGGTCAGGCTGAATTTAATCTCACACCTGTGATCACACCTCAAGGAACACCATGGCAAAAGAGAGAAGGAAGTCATTATAAGCCATGGCACCTGACACCAGAGAACTGCAGCTCTTTTGTGATTTCACCACACCAGCACTCCCTTCCTTGTAACCCGTTTATTAGACCCAAACACCCTCATCTCACACAGCAGTAGTCCTGAAGACCCAGAAGTCTCATCTCTCCACCAATTAAATGTGCTCTTAGGTTTATCCAAAAACCTTGTCCATATTGTTTTGATTGGTACTGGGGACAGGGACTGCGCTTTCCATAACATCCAGATGCAACCTCAAAATCCTTCCCCACACAAGGATTCACGCAGCCAATACCTATTGGTGGGAGCTGGCATGATGAAGATCATACTAAAATGTCAGCTGCTCCAGGTAATGGATCATGCGTTGCTTAATTTTATGTTTCCAGTTTATGAGTAGAAGCATCACAGTGGTTTAGCAGACTCGCCTGCCACTCTGCTTTGCATGGTCCATCTTTTCCTGTGTTTCCTGCTCTCCTTTAGAAGTAGAGTGAGCACAGCCTGGAAGAGCCTTGCTCTATCTGCTGGGACTCAGGGAGGGAGAACAGTGTGCTAGAGAACCACAGAAGAGCCTTTGTGTGAGCTTCCAAGCCTTTGTGTGAACTTCACCAAACACACTGTTTCACTGGAAAATCTTCCCTGAGAACCTAGCACAGATTTTAGCATCCAGCATCAGCACAACAAGTACACCACAAATACAGATAATGTAAGATTCAGGGAAGCAGGCATTAAAGGAAACTGAGCACTTAGTCATCAGTTTCAGGTTATTTCCTTTTGCCTGAGCTGGTTGCCTATCTCCAAACACCAATGAAATATCCTTACTTCCCACACACAGCCTCTCAATGCCAACTGGAGGAATCACATCACTGTGGTACCCTGGCTCCTTCTCACCACCTTCATTTCCCAAGATTTCAATAGGATGTTGTTATAACTCAGGAATACAAAGAGGGAAATTGCCTCACAAGATCTCCTTCTTTTCTCAAAATCTCCTTCCAATTAGATCAATTAAGAGGGAGCCTGTTTCCAAGATCTAAGGTTTGCAAATGAGAATATTTTATGGGACAGATAGAGCGCTGGACAAATGGGATTTAAACAGAATTTTAGTTGACAAAATGTCTTTTTGTTATTGTTTGTTTCATTACAATTTAGCAATTCTTTCCTTTGTCATTGAATTTCAGTCAATTAGCAGAGGCTTCCAAACCAGTTGTTCTCCATCTCGCAGCTTCCTGGGAGGTTGTTAACAAATGCTCAAACACAATAGAAGCAGTGTTAACAAATATTCTTCTGAGAACCTTTGTGTCCTGTGCATAGTGGTGCCCCTAAGACTGATTTGTAAATGCGATCTTTCCTCTGCTCAGGGTTTCTGGCAGGTGCACCAGTTTATCAGGGAGTGTGGAGTGGGGAGCTCGAGGAAGGACTCATCAGAGGGGATGTACCCAGGCTTCCTAGTCAAGACTGTGAGTGCTAATACAAAAGACAGAGGGAAAGGAAAAGCTGAGAGGGGGCTGCTCTCCCCAAGGAGTACACTAAGTGGAGGAGGAGGAAGATGCCTGCCTCCCAGGTGTAGGCACCGAGGAGGGACTGGCTGGAGAAAGCCCGAGTAACCCAGGCACATGGTATTCCACACCCTAAATGCAAGGCATCTGCTCTGCAGCCTGTGTCTGGCTCATTTTTGTTTCTTGTGGGCACAGGAGAGCAGGCTTCCCTGCACCAACCTCACCTCAGGCTTGGCCACCAACTAGGTCTTCTATGTCAGGAAGGAGGGATGAGAGCGGGTCTCGGCTGCAGTTTTACAAGAACACCCAAGCAGAGCCTGGACTTCAGCATCCACAACAGCCTTTGGGATGAAAGGTTGCTTGCAGAGCGAAACACATTGCGTGGTAAAATATTAGTTTCTTATTACTTCTAGTGAACAGCAGAGTAAGTAAAAAGCACAAAGCGGGAGATGGATTTTCTGTGAGATAGGCAGCGTTGTGCCACTCTCTATTAGATTCCATGAAAATCAATCTGCAACCTCGTTCAGCCTGGTAAAATTAGATCTAAAACTATTTAATTTTGTTTCAAGAGTGTTTTTCCCATCCAATGCCTAGCTTGAGGACATACGGCGATAAAATACTCTGAGTTATTACCGGCTCCTGTGCACTTCTGTCTGGGCGAGAATTACACAGCATTATGTGGTTTCTGAGAGATCCGGTGCCTGGGATAAAACACCCTCCACAAATAGCGAGATTCTGCCAGCTTTCTCTGTTATTAAGAGGGCTCATTTTTTATGCTCTTACTTTGCATTCCATACAGTTTGGTGTGAAGGTGTGGCAAATGGGTGCTTTCAATTTGTCTGAATAAAGACGCTTGTGTTTGAGAATCAGAAAGCCAAATGCTCCAGGAAGGGATTATTTTGGGGCCGTGGTCACATCCAGGATGTGGTTAAGGCTGCTGTGTTTGGCTGAGTCAGGTGAGGCCTGGAAATGACAGAAGAACATGAGTGAAGAATTTGGAATCATTGATTCTTCAATGGGAATCTTTTTCGCTTGGGGCTTTGGCAAGAATTGAAGAATTAGAAATTGCAAGAGCAAAATAAGAGACTTCCAAGAACGCCTTGTCAAGGCTGTTAGGCTACAAATGAACACTGCCTTAGCCTCCACCACACACCTGCCAGGGTGCTTCTGTAGCTCACTATCTAAGGCTGCCTGCAGCCCTCAACACCAGTATAGCGCCAGTCTCTGCATCATACAGAGGAGAAAAAAACTCCTGGGAGGTAAGTGGACTTACTGTGGGTTTGGTAGGGGCAACAGGAGTGGGTATGTGTGGTCCAGTTATCAACTTTCCAACAAGGTGTAAAAAATGAAAAAATGGCATGGGTTGTAACAATAAGTGGAAGCAGAGGCCAGTGGGTACCCACGGATGTGTAGGAGCCTCAGTTGTAAAGGATGGAACCAGAGGAGAGCCTATGATGGCAGAGGTAAGAGGTTACCCCTAGACACCAAGGCGGACATTTGATTTGCCATCTAATCCTCACAGACACAATTGGTTAAGTGCTATGCTAGTGGCCTGAGTGTTTCATCCCTGATTTTCAGTTGTGCTGCAGGAGCAATGAGTCACCTCCATCTCAGAGTAGAAGGTCAGGTGCCCTGCTGTTGTACAGTTAACACTCAGCACACCACAAGTTCAAGTATTGCTGAAGGTGAGGCAGGTGCTGCTCTGAGGTCTTCTGCTAATCCCTTCCCACAAAGACCAGATGCAGTCTCAGAAACCTTCTCATCAGCGAAGTTTGCATGAGGAAGGTCACACTAAGTTTTTAACCATTCCAGGCAATAGACATTGGTTAGTTCTAAGTTCCGTGATGATTTGGCTACTGATCTGTCCCTCTGCTGTTCACAGGTCATCTTTTTCTACTTACCCCATTCTCTCTTACAGGTGAGGGAGCTATACCAGCAAACCAGGTATTCCCATTTTTCTGTGGGAAAATTGTAGTAACGTCTAAGGGTGAGTTTCCCAAAGTGTGATCTCCAAAACAAACTAGGTACTATTACCCCCAAAAAATTTCTTCAGCAAATCCAGTGTGGAATGTTAAATTCTAAAAAATTAAGCAGACTTCCTTACTGAAGGGCTTCTCAGGGTTTATAATATGCGATTTGCTGATATAATTTGAAAACCTCCAGTATGGAGGATGCATGCAGTGTTTCTCATGACCTTGGAAATGTTTCTCGCTAGCATCTCGTGGAGCTTCTGTTCTGTGAGACAGGCTTGAGGAATGTTGACATATGGACTATCATAAGGCCGAGCCTAATGTCTTTGCATCTGCCCTAGAGTCATTTCCTAAGTAATGCAATGGAAACTTTATTTAGCTTTGAATCGCTGAGCTCCATGGAGAGCATAGGCAATGGGAAGCTAATTTTGTGCTTGGTACAGAAGTCAGAGTTATGTGTAGAGGCATGGTATAGTCAGAGAGGGGGTATATTCTAAATTGACGTTCTTGGGCATAGTTACCAAGAGTCTATTATAGGAGAGGCATTGCCCTATATGGGGAGAGGATCAGCAGAGAACAAAATAGAGGGTGTCCACCAAGGAACAATGGCATGTGGATTTTGGTCCTACAACTAGTGTAGAAACACTGAGTTAACTCACATAGCCTTGGCAATGTGTAGTATTACAGTTATATCATTTATAGCAAAGTGTGAAGTATGTGGTAATCTTTCAAAAGCAACATGTGATGAATGGGCTAAAGCAGTGGAAAGTGCTCACATGTGAGAGTCAGATGTGGGCTCCCCCTGTACACAGAGATTTACTGTTTCCACCATTTGACAGCCATACTTCTTCTGTTGAACCCTCTGTCCCAGGGGCAGCATCCATTTCTGACTCTCAAGTCTACTGGCTGGGTGAGGTTGACCACTCTCTAGTTCTAAGGTGAGGCTCTGTTTAGCTTATTCAGCATAACCCAATCCTTCCTGGCCATAATGGACTCCAGAATTTGTGGAGTGCAGTGCAAAATGAAAATATGAGGTCCTGTGAAAAAATTAAGTCCTTCAATATAGTGACACCAGACTGGGACCTTTCTAAATGAGATTCATGTGACTCTCTTGTCCCATATACAAAAGTCACTTACTTGCTTTGTCTGCTAATTATTTCCTAGCTGGGCACATGACTCAGTTCAGGCCAATGAGACTCAGACCACGACTCTTGACTGATGAGTCTTGAGCTGTCATAGTTGTCCTTACAACTGTGAAAAACCAGACCTTCCAGGCATTACATGTAGCCAACATGGAAGAGAAGAGATTTGGAGGCAGAGAATAACTGGCCATCATGCTGCCACTGGAATCTCATTCCAGCTGGGTTGAAGTCAGCCCTGTCAGTCTACTTTCTAGACCCATGAGCCAAGATTGGTTTTTCTGTTACTTGCAACCAAATATATCCTAACATATAAATAATAACTTAAATTATTTAATTAAAGTTTTCTATTGGCTTCATGTACCTTATTTGTAAATGAATTGTATGTCTTTGGGTCACTATAAGGACTCTCTCAGTTGTCACTCCTCATCTCCTCTGCATCACTGGATGAAAGCTAAAATCCCATACTGAGTTGCAAGAATAATTAGCAAAGTCTAAGCTACCATTCTTGACACTGTGATACATTTTCTAAAGGATTTTTCTCCTATAGTCAGTAAAGGAACCATTATGTATCAGCACCTGATTCATGTAAGAACAGACACTTAGACTGCTACTTGGGCACAGCTGAAATGTGAAGCCAGTTTGAAAAGCACTGAGCCTTTACAAAAATGCGAGGGGACCACAGTAGCCCACTATTCTCAGGAAACAAATGTCAGTGTAGTAAGTTGGAGATGATCAGTTATCTTTCCCATAGCTCCAGAGTAGGAGCCATTAAACACACAACAAGGCATGCTTTTTGTGTAATCCTTACAGGCTTTTTCAATTAATCCGTATTGGGGAGTATGTGCATCCCTCAAGCTCTACCTTAAACCTACCTTTACCATTTCACCTACTATATGGTCCTCTGCTTCCCTGGGTAACTCAGCCACCTGCTGGAAGGTGGCTGGCTCACACTGTCATTTGGGTATGTTTACAGGGTTGCTGTCCCATTGATATTAAGAATTGGAGTGTCCATCAGGAGCAGTTTCATAGCCCTGATTGCTCATGGCAGGGTGCTGGTTGCTGTCCTGGCTCACAGTGAACCAAAGTTGGAGTCTCTTTAAGAGGTGGAAGCCTCCACTGCCATCTGGGAAGCTCTAGGAAGAGTAAGATGAGAATAATTTCCAGCCAGGGGCTCATCTTGTGTTAGTGTTTTCTTAATGACAAGCTCTGAAGGGCTCTACTGCTTATTTAATTAAAGTATAAGTGGTTTAGTACAAAAGAAGGAGGAACAGGAGATGCAGTCTTTGGCCACGGACTGCTATGATGAGAGCCAGAAAATAGGCTGGAGGGTTTAGCAGGTTCAAGTGGAGGAACTCTGCTGAGGACTCTTAGGGGTCTGTCCAACTTCTGGGGACACTTTCCCAGGCTCCTCTTGCTGGCTCTGCCTTTAGGAGCAGTCATGGGGGCTGTCCCTCTCTGGCAGGCACTGACAGTGTGCCCCTGAGTGCAGGGCTCAGTGCTGGCTGTGGGTGTTCTGCTGGAAGTTTTCATGGTGTCCTGAGGAGAGCATCGTGGGTGTGTGACTGGGGAGGTGCACATTCAGGGGACAATGGCTGCACTCCTTCCACCTGTGCCTGTGGTGAAACACATTGTGGTCTAACACTGAAATAGATTTTTTAAAAATGACAACAGGCTGGGGCTCAGCAGATAGCACTGAGTTGGAGCTGATTCCAAATTCAGCAAAACCTTGTCTTCTCCTGCTCACCGTAAGCTGCTTAAAGCTACATAGGACTGAGAAAGCTGTGCTGCTTTGGAGTGCATTTTTTTTTTTTTTTGCCTGACCGGCCAGCAGTGAAATTCATGGGCATAAAGGTCTGCTGGCCAGATCCCGGAAGACCAAGTGATGAGTGATCGTTCTGAAATTCTCAAGAGGGAGATGCAACAAAATATAGTAGGATCATCTTTCTCAGCCCTAAAGATCCATTCCCCTGGATCACATGTTTTTGATTAATTTCTTGTGTTTAAATCCTTGCGAGATGTATGGCTTATCTACACAACAGGATCATATGTCCCCCCTCCTCTTTTTTTTCCCTCTAGTTAAATCTCGGGTAGAAGCCAAAGCTCTTGGTATAGCAACCTGAGTGGAGATCTTTTCCTAGCATCTCCACCATCCCTTCAGCTCTGCTCATAGCCTGTTGGGTACTGTCAGGCACAGCTAATGATAGGGGATATGAGGAAATCATGCAGCTCAGGACATGGACTCGACGCTTCCTTAGTGTGCTAGTGGTCAATGCTTCCTTAGGGTGCTAGTGGCCAGAATAGGCACGATGCTAATGAGTAAATATCACATATGGAGGATGCCTAAAGAAAAATAGTCTGAAGCATTCATTTACATGTTTCACCGCAAGCAATGCTCATGGCAATTCTGCTGAGTTAGCTGCAATTATTATATTCCTTTGTTATAAACCAGAAAGCCAAGGCATGGAGGGATTAAGTAGTTTGTTGAGATTCAGGCTCCCTGACCTCTGAGTTTCCACAAAACAAGAGATATCCATAGATAAGGGTTCCATGAGTCAGTGTTTTTTTGGAGGAAATGAAGCAGACAATACCCACATATTCCCAATGCACACTGCAGCCTCTGAGAAACTGTGCACAAAAATAAACCCATTTATTAACTTTAGGCTATACACTTGCAAATTGTTCTTTCAAAATAGCCTGTGATGAGACAAGCATAGATTGTTATCCTAATGCACTTTTTGGATGATCAGCAGATCATGATGTCACTCTGGATTTATACCTTGGCTCCTCTCACTGCAGGTTAATTAGCCAACATGTTCTGATACCTTAGATGTGTGAGGCCCTCCCCAGGTGCTCAGCTATGAAGCTAAAAGACATGCCTGAGTCCCAGAACACCTACTGTGGATAGTTCAGAGGCAGAAAGGCACACTTTACCACTGTACCTATTTCTATAAAGCCCTAAAACTGTGTGCATATGATACTTGGGAAGGAAGAGAGTGAGGAGCAATGACAGATGCGGCAGGATGGTTGAAATTCACACATGGTCATTTTCCTAAAGAGTTCCTTTCTTCTTTACCTCTGCAACTTCTCTACTTGAGTTTTGTTGGCTCCTTGAAATAAACTCGACTTTGCCTTTTCCTCCCAAGACTGATGGGACTGTCAAACTTCAGAGAAACTCTCAGATAAACTAATTTTGGGGCCAAGCTGATGAAGCACAAAGAAGAGTGTTGGAAAAATCTAGATGAGTATATGGGAAAATGTAGAAAATGTTATTTCACTTCCTTAAGTTGTCTGAAATACTAAAGGCTTCAGGCTGGGTGGGAGACTGCCATCCTTTGTGACTGCCATAAAGGACAGGTGCCATGGTCAGTCCAGGGCCACCAAAGATGGTGTCCCTTTTGCCCTTTCTTCCATCCCTGTCGACATCTTGTATCTCTGTGGTCCAGGGCCCTGGCTCTGCCGCATTCCAGGATCGAAAAATGGATTGTCAGTTTTCTCATTTAATAGATGATGAATGCAACAGGAGGAAGAGGGAAGTGGAGATGCCCATGGACCAACAGAATGAGCCCATGCCCTACAAGAAAAAAAAATATCCTTAGGATGGCTGGCAGGACATGAATGACCCACGCCAGTGGGAGGGCATCACCTCCTCTGGCTGTGCCGCTGCATAGAGCTGGAAGCCGTAAAGCCCACTTATTTTTATAACCTTGCATTAAATTAAATGTGTTATTTTATACAAGCACTTACAAAGTCCACTAAATATCCACTAACAGCTCCCTTATTCCCTGACACCGTGATGGAGCCAGCTGAGAACTCAGCGAGCGGATCTCCACATTGATTTGCTGTTGCTTTGACAGGACTGATTGGCTTAGCCTCGAAGCATCATTGACTTTTAATTGTCTCCCCTTCCACTCATTCCTCCCTGGCAGGGGCAGGATGACAACTCACAGTCACTGCAGCACCTGCTGGCTTATCTCTGTCTTTTGCAAGTGCCGCTATAAGGGGAGCCCAGGTCTGATGATGTCTACTGGCACCACCAAAGGGGAAGTTTCCTTGCTAAGCAGCAGCTCTTCCTGAGGTGGTTGGGTCTCCTGAGAGGGGAAGGGGGTCTCACGCCTGTCTCGTCAGCCACTGACTGGCTTTTGGGTCTGGCTTCATTTAGAGTATGCTTTCACTTAAGGAAAGAGTCAGAGGCTTGGTGAAGCTGAGTGTCAGGAACAGGAGAGCCACTGAGTTAAAAAAATAAGTTTCCAAGGATTCTGAAGACTCGAACCTGCAATTCTACTTGGCGGTGGCTTAGTACAAGACTCCTTGGCTGTCACTCCTGGCTTAGCACTACTGGAAAAGACATTCATGGGGTGACTGAGAATTCAAAATCCTGGTGTCAGATGATGGATGTTTCTGAGGCCATTCCACTTGGTTCTGAATGCGGTGCCTTCTCTTCACCTCCCTCAACACAAGTGCTCCCTAAGCACTTTCTGATTCCTCACTCCATGCAAATGCATGCATGCACCCTCCTCCATATGCATGCAAATGCCTCCCTTCTGCTCTGGGCAGAATCTGCTCTCTGGTGGTCAGAGAGACACCAGAGCTTTGTGGCTGGGTGAGAAATGAGAATGTGGAGGACTTTTGGATGAAGAACTAAATGCAGCCTTTGATGGACTTGCAAATGAATACCTTTATTATTGTAGAGAAAATGAAAGCATATAACATTTTAGAAAATGAAATTAAATTTCCTAAAATCCCACCTTCCAAAGGATTACACTGTGATCCATTTTTCAGAATAATGTTTTGAGAGATGCAGGTATTAGAAACAGATTATTCAATTCATAAATATACAGTATGAATGGATGCATCACTATCAATGAAACAGTGTTCATTTTTTACATAGTTTGGTATTTTCCCATTAAATATTGTATTAGTAACACTTTTTGTTATCTAAAACAGGGCTTTGAAATATGAGTTTAAATTCTACATTCCAATACATTCCATTGAAAATATATATCACGATATGTTGTACTGTTCCCATATGGCTGGATATATATATATATATATATATATATATATATATATAGTTTCCAATGTTTTAGCTGTTATATATATGCACACATCTATAATATACATATTTATTTTTATGGAATAAATATTTTTATGCATGAATCTTCTACCACAATTCTGATTATGTTTTAGTTAATGTTCTTAGAAGCAGAATGGCTGAGGGGGTTTCTAGCCTAAAAATCAACCCCTCTCTCTCTGTAACTCGGCCTTTTACATAAATATATAAATCTTTAAAAAAAAGATCATTACAATTTGAGTGCTGGCTGCTCTGCTTCTGATCCAGCTCTTTGCTAAGGTGCCTGGGACAGCAGCAGCAGATCAGCCAAGTGCTTGGGTTTCTGCCACCCACGTGGGAGACCCAAATGGAGATCCTATCTTTGGCCTGGCTCAGCCCTGACATTGTGGCCAGTTGCGGAGTGAACCAGAGGATGAAATGTCTCCCTCCCTCTCTCTCTCTCTAACTCTGCCTTTCAAATAAATAAATACTTTTGTTTTTTTAAAAGAAAAGATGTTATGCATTCCGTATCAGAGTACTTGGGTTTTGTTCCTGGATCTGGCTTCTGACTCCAGCTTCCTGCTATACATACCCTGGGAGACAGATGTGATGGCTCACGTAATCGAGTTCCTGCCACTCATGTGGGAGATCCAGCTCCTGGTCCAGCCACAGTTATAAGCATTTAGGCAGTGAATTAGTGATTGGGAACAATCTCTCTATCTCTGATTTCTACCTCTCAAATAAATAAATACATTTTTTAAAAAATAAGAGGGAATAAGAATATACAGGTAGCATGCTTGTTGGTCAAGCATAAATGTATCTACCTCACTCGATCCTCACCATGAGTGTTATTTTAAAACATGGTTGTCCATTTGAAACAAAAACAATACATGGTATGACTTTATTTTGCCCATATTTGATAACTAATGAGCTTTTATCAGTGCTTCAGTCATTTGTACTTCCTGGTTAGTGAACAACAGCTTTTACCTGGCTTCCAAAGTGCCAGGCCCTCACCTGCTAGGATTGAGATACCCCAGAATACCAATCTGTAACAGAGAGCTGACATCTCTGTGAATACTGGGGATGGTAAATTGGGTCTTGTGCTCTATCTGCTTGTGACCCCAATGCTTCTCCATGGACTCAGAGCCAGCTGAGCTTTGGGGACACTTGATGAGCCCCGTCTCAATCTGTAGGCCAGGTGAGTCATGTTTTTGCCCACTTAGCCCTAGAACACATTTAGTTGACAGCAGACACACTCCTTTAGAAACAAGCAGTGTGTTCCCATGGAGCTGCCTCATAGAGGCAAGAGTGACATCTCTGCATCTCTCTCCCAGGGTCCTGCCATGACCATGACAATGACAATTACTGCTGGAGTGACCCCATCTAACCATGGCTTCCCTCTGTGGTGTGTTTTGCAACCTTGTTGTGATCTAAAGCTAAATAGAATTTTTTTTCTCATTTTAGTTGTCTCATTTCCATGGTCACCTGAACCCTCACCTGTGCCAGGTGTGCAACCCTTAGTCATCACTGGTGAAGGTCTTGAATTTGCCTTTACTCACCAGCATATTATCAGGGGTGGAAAAGATCAGGCCAAGGGTTTTCTTGAACTAAACAGGTAATTGCACTTCCTGAGAGAAAAATGACAAAACAGGGAATGATTTGTTCCCTTTTCCATGCATGCAGACAACAGAGACTTCCATTAAATTTAAATGTTTGCTTGCATGCTTGTATTTAGCAGAACATAGCTGCTATTCTATGAATGCTATTATTTTAGGGGCACAACTAAAATTTGATTGTTCATGGTGCAGCCTTGAGGACCAGATGTGCATCAGTGCAACAGCCTCTCCTCCAGAGCAATGATGAGTAAACTCCAAGGCCAAAGTCACAGTGGACTTTCCTGTCTGAGGACTCTCCACCTCCCTTCACTTCAGGGATTAACCAACCTGGCCTGTGATTCATCACAAAGATGGGTAGAAATCAGTTGCATTATTTCAGACATACACAAATGGAGGTTTTCAGAAATATACTTTCTTCATTTGAATTTCTTTTTAAAAAATGTTTATTTTTATTTGAAGGAAAGAGAGAGAGAGAGAGAGAGAGACTTTCCACCCAGTGGTCCACTTCCCAAATGCCTACAAGAGTTTGGGCTGGGCTAGGCTGAAACCAGGAGCCTGGAACTCCGTATGGATCTCCCATGTGCATGGCAGGAACTCAAGTACTTGAGCCACTACTGCTGCCTGCCACAGTACCCATTAGCTGGAGGATGGATTGAAGTGGAGTAGCCTGGCCTGGAACCAGGCACTCTGGTATGGGATGTGGGCATCCCAAGCAGCAGCTTAGCTTCTTGTGCCATAATGCCTACCTCTTCATCTGAATCTCTGAATTGCCATTTGAAGTTTGAGGACAGGTCACCTGGCTGAGCAGAGCCTTTTCTTCTTCAAACTCAGTCAAGCAGGGTTTCTCTCTCCTCCAGCTGCTCCTCCCCTCTATCCCCTCCAACCCTTGCCACATGAGCCTCAGCTCTGGGCATTGGTGTGGATGAGGAAATCTTGGCCTTGGTCTTCACTGTGCCTGCGAGTGTCTTCGGGGCTCTGGGGCTTCCTTTCCTCATAGCACGATATCCTCCCCGGTGCTTGGATGTAGGCTACTCCCTGCTGTGCTTTCTGCAGCCCCCTGGGACCAGAGAACAATTATATGTCTTGGCTTTTTGCTCTTTCTTGGGCTTCCTGGAAGTCTGCGTACATTTCCAGGACTCTATAAGAACCCAGAGTGCCTGTCTCAGTCCACTTCTGATGCTGGCAGGCCTCTGCCCCTCCCATTGGTCGTCTTCAGCCTGCCTCATCGGCTGAGGTATAGGTGCATTTCTGAGGCTGTAACACTGCTCCTCACCTCCAGGTATGACAACACATCACTCCTTTGAGACATTCTATTACTATCTCAGGGTAGGACCAGCCTGGCAATACCACTCTCCCTGCCTGCTTCTCTCCAGGACAATGAGCTGAAGGGGATCAGGATCACCAGGACTTCCCGGGACAATATTTTCTCACTCTTTCCTTACTTACAGCTGGACTCTAGAATTTTTGAAGCCACAGTCAACAGATTGGTACTTTTCCTCCTCAGGTAAATTTCTGGTAGTGTTCCTAGGCCAGGACAGGGGCAGGGGAGGGAGAGGGAGCAGATATTTGGTGCACTCCCCAGATAACCACAGCATCCAGGTTTGGGACAAACTGAACCCAGGATCCTGGAACTTCCTCCAGATCTCCCATGTGGTTGTCAGGGGCCCAGGGACTCGGACCATCTTCTGCTGGTTTTCCAAGGCCATTAGGAGAGAGCTGGATCAGAATGGAGCAGCCGGAACATGAACAGGCACCCCTATGTGATGCCAGTGTCACAGGCAGTGGCTCTCCCCTCTGCATCACCATGCTGGCACAACTCTTGGGTCTTTAAATGAAAATTGCAAAACGTTTTAAAGAGTTGGCCTTCTTTTGTCTGTTTATTGTATCATTTTGAAGTATTTGTTGAAAAGAGGAGCTGAAAGCTTACTAAGAGATATTTTAATAAGTGAATCTTAAAAAATCAATACGTGCATGTTTAAATGAAATTTGAGCCTTTGCTGCACGGGTTGTGACTTTGATTTTGTTTTTCAAATAGATCTCCATTTGATTTTCAAGCTGTTATATAAATTCACAAAGGTCCATACCAACAGAATATATTTCTTTTGTGCCAACACATAAAGCAGATTTAACCTGTAGCCTGCTAGAAGATGGGTTAGATAATATTTCACGTAATCAACTCAAGAGCAATAGAAGGATTCCAAGGGTAATGGACCAGATAATCAGTCCAATTAACAGTGACTGGGAGCTTCCCTGCTCTGAACCTGGGCAGAATGGGTGGGTGGGTGGGTGGGGGTCCCTGAAATGTGGGGCGTGGCTCTCAGGTCCCTGCTCAGAGCTATACCTTCCTCTCCTACTTGTTTCATGTTTTTAAATCCCAATTTTTCTCTCCTGATAATAAAACAGAGTAGCTGGCTCTTAGAGTTGCACTGAGTATCACATTAAAGCCTGTTTTTATGATGTAGCTTATGTTTGTTTTCTTCCATACATTTCCTTGTCCTTCCTCCACTGTTCCCTCCCCAGCTGCAAGGGGGACTTGCCTGTTGGCTCAGAGCTGCCAAGAGGATGACCAGACCCAGGGCTGTGGGACTGCACAGAGGGCAGGTTGGCAGAGATTGCTGAATAGTCTGGGCTCGTCTAGAAGCCATACAGAGCCCCTTTACCCTGTGTGGGCCACAGGCAGCAGATGTGGTGCTGGACGTAACCAAGGCGGCTGACAACCTGGGGACTGAGCACGATCTTGGAGAGCTTGGAGTGGTCGCTGGGTGGCAAGGATGGTGGGTATGCCAGTGCAAACATCTGTGAAGGCCAGCAGAAGAGGTGTCCCCATCTGAGTGCCTCAGCACCAATCCTGAGCTCAGGCACAATGCCCATGTCCTTGGGAAGCATGTGCCCCATGGACAGAAGCTGCTCCCATCCCTGGAACGAGGGCTCCACGTGTATGCTAGGCAGGGTCTAGGACATGAAAGGCTATATCTTTCTCTCTCTCTTTTTTTTTTAAGATTTATCTCTTTGATTTGTAAGTCAGAGTTATGCAGAGAGAGGGGAGAGAGAGAGATCTTCCTTTCGATGATTCACTCCCCAGATGGTCACAATGGCCAGTACTGAACCAGGATGAAACCAGGGGCCTGGAACTTCTTCTGAGACTCCCTCATGGATGGCAGAGACCCAAGGACTTTGGCCATCTTCTGCTGCTTTTTCCAGGCCATCAATAGAGAGCTAGTAGGCCAATGCCATGGCTCACTTGGCTAATCCTCCACCTGCAGTGCCGGCACCCTGGGTTCTAGTCCCGGTTGGGGCACCAGATTCTGTACCAGTTGCTCCTCTTCCAGTCCAGCTCTCTTATATGGTCTGGGAAGGCAGTGGAGGATGGCCCAAGTGCTTGGGCCCTGCACCCGAATGGGAAACCAGGGGAAAGCACCTGGCTCCTGGCTTTGGATTGGCACAGGACACCGGCCATAGTGGCCATTTGGGGAGTGAACTAATGGAAAAGGAAGACCTTTCTATCTGTCTCTGTCTCTGTCTCTCTCTCTCACTGTCTAACTCTGTCTGTCAAAAAAAATAGAGAGCTGGTTCAGAAGTGGAGCAGCTGAGACTCAAACCTGCATCCATATGGGATGCTTGCTTGGTAGTTAGCAGCTTTACCTGCTATGTCACAACACCAGCCCTGAAGCATCTATTTCTTCATGCCCAAGTTGTGGCTCTAAATTTACAGTCACACCGTGCAGGGATTTAATAATCACCAGTCAATATCAGCTACTACTTTTACACTTAATAATATCACAGTTGAAATTCATAGATTGTTTATCATGTGCCTGCACATTCTATCTTATGAGAAAGCCCCAGTTTGCAGTGAATAAACATGGGAGAACATAAAATGTGGCCATTGAAGCAGTAGGTAGTGAAGCCTCTTACCCTGGCCACCACCCCTGAGATCAGCATTCACCACGTAGCTTTCCTTTTGAGAGACCTGTTTGCAGAGTGCTGTGGATATCCACAAGCAAATGACAAACTCACCCTTTTCTTTTTTTGTCTGTCTCTAGAGGCAGGTGTTTGTCAGTGATGAATTAGCTACTTGTCCATATTCCATGTCAGAGTGTCTAGTGACTACCCACTCGGGTTTCCACTCCAGTGACCTGCCATTGTGCACCCAGGAGGCAGTGGTGATGGCTGAAGTATGTGGGTCCTTGGCACTCATGTGGGAGACCTAAATTGAGTTCCTGGCTCTTGGCTTTGGCCTGACTCAGCCCTGGCTGTTGTGAGCATTAGGAGAGAACAAGAAGACAGGAGATCCCTCACTGTCTCTGTGCGTAAAAATTTAAAAAACTTTCAAAACTCCTACAGCCTTCCATAAAAACTGATTTGGAAATTAAACAATCAATTATGCCCAGATAGGAATGTTTATCAACACTCAATAAGTGTTGGAGATGAGATTGGTGAAGTAGAATACAGAAACCCTTGACTAGTAACGGTGAATTACACTGGTTTCTAGTCATTAAGTCTAATCAACAACAGTAGGTACTCGCCACATGTGATACAAGAGTGTGTACATTTGGGGGGTACTGCAGGTATAATTTTGTCCTTCAGGGAACATTTGGCAATGTCTGAAGACATTTTTGGCTGTCATGACTATGGGGTAGGGGTGCTCTTGGAATCAGATGAGTGGAGACAGGCATTCCTTCTCACACCCTGCAGTGTTTAGGACAACCCCAACATGCAGAATCATTCTGCCCCAGATGTTAAGGCCAGGGTGCAGAGGGCTCACAGTTTGAGAACATTCTCCTGCTCCATCTGGCCACATGCCCCTGAGCCAGTTCTCTCTGCTCCCCTGGTGGCTGTCCTACAGTCATTTTCCACCATCCTGTACCCACCCTGGTGCCACATCCTCAGGAGTGACCTGCACCTGATGGGACTGGGCCAAGTCACCAAAACCTCTGCTGATCTCATGGTGACCTCATTTCTGGTCCTTGCAGGCTCTCTCATCAGACTATCTGGTCTCTGGCCAAGACATGCTTGTTTCAGGATGACATCAGATGGTTAATTCTCTCTTCAGAATCCTCGTGTGCAGGCTCACTGTTAGTGTTTGAAAACTCCCTTTCCCACAGCTCTGGGTCTGCCCATGCACCCTTGAGTCTTAGTTTAAAGGGTCACCTGCTATATCTTAACTGTACTTCCTGAACTTTTATGTGTGGGTGAACCCATCTATACTCCTCTTCAATGCCTGGCCAAGTATTCTTCAGACATTACTCAAGTCCTACTCCCTGGAACTCTTCTTGATACCCCCATTCCTGCCAATCTAGTTCAAGTTTCTGTCCTGCTCATCTCAGTGCCCCCCACCATCCCTCATAGTTGTTTAATTGTTCCAGTCAGCCCCTCACCTTCTTGGTCTCTTTAGTGTAGAGGAACACAGTGAACACTCAGCTGATGGATAGAGGTATGGAAGCATGGATGGATAGATAGGTAGGTACATGCATGAATATATGTTAGGATGAGTAGAGGAGTGGATGAACAGATACATGGGTGTATGGATGGGTGGTGGGCATATGGATGTATACATGGGCAGATGATAGATGAATACTATACCTCATCAGATGGTAGGGAGTATCTGGGAATAGGGTGACTTTCTCCAATGAAGACTTAACTATTTTTTTGTTTGCTTATAGTCATAAAATAATTTGATTTGACTTTTCTTCACCATTTCCTCAAATTGGCTTTGTGCAAATAAGCAAAGTGCCTCAATAGAATAGATTATTTATTAAAATTAAAAATAATAATTCAATTTACAATAAGAACAAAACTAAATTGGGAAAAGTTATTTGCTTGATTTTGACAGAGTCAAAAGAAAATAGTCATCAGCTTTTGTGAGAAGTTATGGCTTCTTCAGAAGCCCCCTCTTCCAGGTAGCCTTTCTCATTGCCTCTAAAAAAGTAGTGCCTCGCCTCAGAAATTTGATTAAACTCCTATGGTACTTACATTATAGTGCCTTGTTTAGGCAGCTTTGTGTCAAGAGCTGGAGACAAGACTGATCCTATCACTTGCCAATTGTGATTACAGTCAGTTGAATGAATGTCTAAACTTCAGCTCCCTGCTCTATAAAATAGTAGATAATAATGAGATAAAACTCAAAGTGCATTGTAGAATTTTAGCAGGTAGTAAGTGTAATAGCATATTGCTATTTGTGAAGATCCAAGTAAATATTAGTTGTCAATATTGCATATTTCACTTTCCTGCTGCAAGTTCTTGGATGGGCTGGTCTCTGAATCATATGAATATATTCATGTATACATAGTCATAATCCCAGGTTCATATACATATGTACACATACATGGGCACACATTCATTTGCTTGTAAGACAATATTTAGCAGATGATAGTGAAACAAATTCATTGAATAAATGAATTATTGAGTGACTGATGCCACCAGAAGTTGTAAGATGCAATTGAATTACAGTTCAGTTGTCACGTGAGTGTTTGTTGAGGAGGACACCAGTCATATTGTGGAATTCCAGGTCCAGCTAGTTCCTCTTCCAACTTATTCCAAGGGACCTGGAGTCTTTGAAACCACAGAAGTCCATAGTCAAGGCCAGCCCCAGAGGAGCAGGTGCCTGGTCATCAGTTTAGGACTGGTTCTTGTGGTGTCATTGCTCGCTGGCAGTCCACTGTCTTTAGGTTCACACCCACCCTATTGATGGACGAGGAGAGGCCCTAAGGGAGTTGCTGTGATATCTGTGTTGTGCCTACACATGCAGAAGCTACGGGAACTCCTAATGCAGAATGTGCCGACACAGGCTGTTTTAATGCACACCTGACTGCAGTGCTGCTCGTGAGGTCTGGGAGCACAGCATTCTGGGGGTGCTGGGGCTGATGAACTCATTACTCTCCATGAGAGAGACCCTGGGCCAGAAGTCATGTGGAGATAGTCCCATTAGAGGAACCTCAGAGCAGCTCCTGTGAGAAGAGAGATGGGCTCTGACACCCAGCCTGGGTGATGTCATCCACAGGGGCTGACGAGGAGGGTAGGTGCGCGTGGAGGTCTTCCTGAAGCCTCTTGTGGAGACATCAAACTCAGTGCCTTGGGGGTTGTCCTGTAGGAGTGTTTGAGAAGGCATGTGGCTAGTGGCATGCAGTATTTTAACTAGATAGGTAAGTAGGGCAGTCCAGGTAGTTGGGAAGTTTAAGCCAGGTGGTCAAGAAGTGTAGACCAGATGGTCTAATTTACAGAGTAGATGATCAGAAAGTATAGATTGAAGACCATTAAATGTAGACTGAATTGTCAGGAAGTATGGGTTTGACAACCAGAGAGTGTAGACCTGGTCTACCTGGCCAGGAAGTGTAGATGACTTGGTTAGGAATTGTGCAGCATGAGGACAGGAAGTGCTGGGGACAGAGGTCTGTAGTTAAGACCAGGAAGTGATTCCAAAAGCACTTGGATAATTGCCTTCTGTATATTATCTCACTGACTCAAAACAACAATACAGGATCATTAAAGGATGGATATTAGCACTCCTGTTTTACAGGTGAGCAAATGGAGATGCAGAGGGATGTGCTATTCCTAAATTATATCAAAATAAACAGAAATAGAACTTGTGCCATTCACCTGACACATTGACCAAACCCTGCACTCTTCTTCAGTTTTTATTGCTAGTTTTTGTCTCATTACTTTCCATATCCCTCCTTGTTCAGAATCCTACAGCACTGATAACTGAAGTAGGTTCTGGTCCCCTGGCTTAGCACACCCTCCCTGACCTTGACTTTGTACTCATTAGGATGTGCTATGGCTGCTGCTCGATTGCTCTCAACTCACCATTTCACCAAAGTAGCTGGTACCCATTAAATATCTGCACAGAAAATAACCGGGTGCATGCATCAATGCCAAGTGCTATGTGCCAGCAAGGTGCAATGAAAGATTATGCAGGGAGAGCAGGACATCAGGATGCACTGGATAAGTGTGTGATAAAGCGCCTAAGCATTTCTTTGCAGACCAAAACGCTTAGACATTTTAAAGGAAAAACTACTCAAAGTAGATTTACAACTATATGTACCTCTTCCATGCCCTTTGCTGGGAAGAAGGTGGATATATTTGGTGAGACTTGGTTTTGAGGTAGAAGGCCTTGGTGGGAGACCCATTCTGCTAAAAGCCCTGGATTTCTGAGCTGATTTCTCACGTAGGAACAGAAGATTCACAACCATACCTCTGTCAGGTTGTGGGACAACAATGTAAACTGCAAGGCATTGCACAACATCTTTGGTTATCATCAGTCATGGTGTTTTTGTTAAACTGTTCACCAAAATCAGTTCAAGTGCAGGAGAACTTCTTGGTAGAAATCAAGTCTGCTTTGAGCATCTGTGACACTTGAGTAAGCACTCTAGGTTCAGGGGAAGGGCCCTAGTTTTAATATTATCAATGATAGGATCCTTGGTTTTGCTCCTTTCATCAGTATCATCTTTTTAAAAAAAGATTTATTACTTTCATTTGAAAGGCAGAGTGACAGAGAGAGGAGACACACAACACACACACACACACACACACACACACACACAGATCTTCCATCTGCTGGTTCACTCCCCAAAGGGCTACAAAGGCCAGGGCTGGGCCAGGCAGAAACCAGGAGCCAGGAGCTTCATCTGGGTCTCTCATGGGTGGCAGGGACCTAAGTACTTGGGACATCTTCTCCTGCCTTTCCCAGGCCATCAGCAAGGAGCTGGATCAGAAGTGGAACTGCTAGGACTCAAACCAGTTGCCATATGGGATGACAGCATCCCAGGTAGTGGCTTTACCTACTGTGCCACAACACTGGCCCCAGCATCTCCAGTTCTCTTGATGGCTGTTTTGCCAGATTCATTCTGGAACTCCCAGCTGGGACGGAACTTCCTTACCATGGGAAACCACCCTGGCTAAAGACATGCAAGATGTAAGGGCTTAAGGAGAAGCTCTAAAACATGATTGTCGTTTAGTTTCACATGTCTTCAGCATTACCAGCGAAACAATCAAAGCATCATGGAAAAGAGAAAAAAACACTGGTGGGAAAAAACAATTCTCTGAAGTCTCTCAATAGTCTTGAGTAAATTATTTCCACTACTATGTTTCACATGAACTGTAAACCCTGTGTCGGGCCTAAGTGGATGAAAGACATATGACTAACTCAATTTCCTTCCTACCTGATGCCCTATCTGACTTTAGGCTGATATAATAGGGATTTTAAAGTGATAGGGGAGTTTCAAATTCCTATAAATCTGTCAAGTCTTCCAAAGTTTCTGAAAGATACCCTGATAAAAAATATGTCTCAATTTTTGTTAATTTTCTTGGAAAGTGTTCCTTTTCTGTTGCCTGTGTTTTCTACCATGAACCAGCCAACTATCTACTATGCCCTTTTTGAATGTTAACTGCATAGCAGAGAGAAAAGGATTTATTCTGAACCCTGGATCTTGATCTGGAAGTGGAACTAAGGAAATGGACATTTAGATGAAGCTGGTTTTCAGAAAAATAAAATAAACTCAGAGGATTATTTGTACCCAGAATTCAAGGTGACATGTCATGTAGCTATTGGTTAAATTAGCTATTGGTTAATTTGCCTTTTTGGTGTCTAGGAAACTACTCTCAATCTATAGTTTCAGTTTAGGATTTAGTGTACGGAGAATGGAACTTCACCATTGAGCTCCTTTTCTTGGAAATAAAGTGGGGATAATATAAGACAGTTTTTTTTAAAGTGTCACCTGAATAGATTGAATTACAGGAAAACCAAAAACATTTTGGAAGGCAAAATGTCAGCTCACCAGACAAAGCTGACAAACAGTGATATGCCAAGTACAGAAGGCTGCTGTTGGGACTCTGGTAAATTAAGAGTGATCTAGTAATGTTTGTTGGCACAGCAATCTTATTAATGTCTCATTATGTCTCCAAGTAGTTCTTGTTATATAACCAAACGAATTATATTGTCCAAGGTTATTGCTCACATAACCCACTGGAAATGGTAGTTTTCCTCTTTCATCACATGAATCTAAATGTTAACTAAGTGCTTGTTAGTTTTTCACATTACATTGGAGGGAATTCATTAGCTCTTACATCGCTGGGTATGTGCTTTAAGAGTCTTTAGATTAAAAATGAATCAAAGTGATTCAATTCTATAAGTTTTGGGCTAGAAATCAAGGTCTCTCTGGATATCATCCAAGTGTAAAATGTAGCACAAATTGCCTTTAAAAATTAATAATTCACCAAATCTATGGGCTAAGCCCAGTCTGGCTTGAGGAGATAAGTAAAATAAATATTGTAAAGTCAATTTTTAATAATCTGTGGCATTGAAATTTAAGCACAAGAGAAAACATTTAACAATTAGGCATGAATATTTGGTGCATGATTAAATGTGAATAATAATATTTAAAAGCCCCATACCTTACCTTCTAGCAGGAAATATCATTTAAAGTTCTAATCTAGTACGCAGCACAGCTCATACCATTTCTTTGTTTAATGAGCTCCTGCCTCGTGATTTTGTGTTTGTGTAGTTACTTTTATAAGTAGTTTTATATTGACAGCTATGTGTGAAGCTGACAAAAAGTAGCACAGATAGATATTTGACAGGGGACCAGAGCAGTCACTGAAAATAATATAATTAGATCCTTCACTAGGCTGGTAACCAGTGGTCGGGTATATTTATCTAATTATTGTGACAGCACATTTACATGTGAGGGGATTTTATTATAAGAGGTTTATAAAATTCAGAGTTGAGGCTGATCTTCTATCTCCATATACTAAATAGAAGTTGGCCTCTGGGCTACAGTTTTTCATGATGAAGAATAAAATCCCTGATGGATGATGGCAAGTCCTCATCTTCCAGAAAGAGGAATCAAAATAAAAGGCAGAGGAAATGAAATAGCCTGACTGAAAAATATATAGAGAGAGCACACTGTTCTCAAAGTGTGAGCAACAGCCTATAGCTAAAAACACAAACTATGTGTTCATGGTACAGATTTTGGAAAGACAAAGAAAAAGGTCAAGGTAATATAACTCTGGAGGACTAAATTAACACCTGCCTAGGAATCAACAGCAGTACTGTCTTGCAAAGAGGTACTAAAGTTGGTGTTGACCTGTAAGCAATATTTCCAAGGGAGTTGGCATTTTGCATAGATCCCAAGGGATTTGCAAGAAGAAGAGAGATGGTCAATTCCAGGTGAAAATAAAATTTTTTTTTTTTTCATAAGATCTGTGTTACTCAGATCTCCTTTCTCTCTTCTTACAACACAATCTCAGGCCTCAACTCTTCTCCATCTACCCCATGTTAGTGAAAAGCTTCTCACCACTAAGAGGAGCTCAGGCTCCCCTGTGCTCCAACTCTGATCAAAGTGCTGACATGAGTCAAGGTCAAGGATGATAGCCCAAGTCACCATGGTGGAGAGGATACTTGGGTGAGCCAGGGGTGGGGCTTGGACAGGTTCCTTGGACCTGCCTGTATTTAACCTTTTTTTTTTGGAAGATTTATTTATTTGTAAAACAGAGTCACAGAGAGAGGGAGAGACAGAGAGAAAGGTCTTCCATCCTCTGATTCACTCCCCAAATGGCTGCAACGGCCAGAGCTGGATTGATCCCAAGACAGGAGCCTGGAAATTCCTTCATGTCTCTCACGTCAGTACAGGGTTCCAAGCACTTGAGCCATCTCTCACTGCTTTCCTAGACCATCAGCAGAGAGCTGGATTGGAAGAGGAGCAGCCAGGACACAAATTGGTGCCCATATGGGTTGCTGGTGCTGCAGGCGGAGGCTTAGCCTACCACACTACAATGCCGGTCCGATATAATCTTGATAAAAGAATCTCTCCATGTTGGAGTGTGAGTCAATGTCTCATAGTGAGGAAAAAAAGGGAATATTTTCCTGCTCATATATTCTGAAATATTTATCTCCTGTTCAGATTTGTGGAGTTTCCAGGCTAAGTGGTTTCTAGGCTAGGTGGTTTGTTAGAATTTCGAGACCTTAACTGTCCACACTAATTATAAGTAAAAGAAAGGCTCTTGAGCATTGCAAATTCGACTTCCTTATGACTTCAGAAAGGCCACTAAATCATTTTGGGTAACAATTGGCTGATTTCTAAAAGTCTTAGAAGTTTAAGGGTCATGAAGGGATTTGAACTTGTCTTCTCTTGGACCTTTGTCTTGACAGATTTATGTTCACTTATTGAATAACTATTTATGGATATCTACTATGGGCCAGACATTATTAGAGGCCTTGGGGATATTGCAGTGAACAAATAACACATTTACATGCTCTGGAATGCAGATGCACGACAGTGCAATGGGACAGCACAATGCTAGAGAACATTGGAGTTAAGAGAACTCATGGCTGTTATTTAGTGCTGTTTTCTTTGTTGCATGGCAAGATACACCCCAAAATAACCCAAAATGAACTTCAGGGTAGAGGCTATGTTGATGGGGAGATGATTGAGGACAGGGGAGGGGGTGTTTGTCTAGTCCCAAATCTAGCTAGATTGCTCCAAGAGGTCGTAGACTGGAATGGGAAGAAGAAAACGCATTTTGCCTATTCTTACTTTTCCTTTGATCTGCTATTGTTGGTCTGCCAAGGAAGGGTTAGATATGCAACCACTGAATATGCTATTTCACTTTGGGACTATTTAAAAAGAATATGGAAGGGGAAAAAAGCCCACGGCATCACTCTATAATGGTACAGTGTTAGATTTTAATTTGAGAGCTATTCAGAGCTGAGTAACTTTTGCTCAGAAAGGCCAATTATGGGCCAACATCATCCACAAAAGCCCTGGATCTGTCCATAGAGCAAAGACTTGGTTTTTGATCCCCATGTGTTTGTAATCTAAGGTCAGCAGAAGAAAAAGAACAGGGATATCAAGGTATTTCCAAGGAATGCTCAAAACAGGGTGGAGGCAAACAAGTCAGACAGAATAGTTCAAGTCTTTAAGCTTTCCTGATAAATCTTGAAAGACTTAATAGAAGGTCAGGAGTTTTCAGTGCTATGATAGTGTAAATTTACTTACACAGACAACTTGCCAAGGGTAGAGTTAGTGCCCACGTTATCATCTCTTTCTGGGCAGACAGCAGCTAATGCTTCAGGTAGAAGAGTGGGGGTGAAAGGTAGTATGCTCAGATTAAATGGAGGGTGTTGGTTGTCAGGGGGAGGGAAGACTGATCTCTCTCACACTATGTCAACAATTCTAGTGATGAGACAGGTGTCTCCCCAGTCCATCTCCAAAATCCACGCTCTTGTCACCCGGAAGTCATCTGGTCTGCAAACCAGTGATACACATATATCTACACAAAGTCGATACAGTTCACCAGTTATTTGGTGAAGGTTGATGCTATCATTTGGATATCTCTGCCCAAACTCATGTTAAAGCTTGATTGTCACTGTCACAGTATTAAGCAGTAGCACCATCAGGAGGAGATGGTCACAAATAGACTAAGACCATCATTCTGGAATGGATTCTTGGTCTAAAGGATGAGTCGTGCCTCATTTCCTCTGCTGTGAGCATGCCTGCTGGCCCTGCTGCCATGTTGTGATGCAGTAGGAAGGTCCTCAACAGAGGTAGTCCTTCAGACTTGAGATTGCCCTCAAGAACTGTGAACCAAATAAACCTCTATTGTTTTTAATTTACCCTGCCTTAGGGCAGCAGAAAATGGACCAAGTCAGCAGTCAGAATTCAGATACAGTACAGGAACAAGTCCACCGATCTGTTGAACACTGGCTCACAATCAAAATGGAAAGAAACACTGGGCTTTCTGGTACTTATAATGGGGTAAGTCTTGTTAGATGATCTTTTCAGAGCTTCACGTGAGAGAGGCAGAATAGGGATGTGTTACCATTTTACAGAGACTCGGCACTCTGATTTAAATTATTTGTCCTGGAGGCTTCATTAGTGAAGGTGATGCTATGAGAGCTATCTCTGTGCTCAGCAACCCTGCAGTCCCTCTATTGTGGCAGATCGCCATCATCTGACTCCAGTTCAACTCTTCAATTATATCCTCTTGCCAACCTCTCCCTTCCCCACTACCCCAAGCTCTCCTTAAGCTGGAGTTCCAGTCACAGGTTATTTGCACCTGGCTTCATGCTATTGCTCACATCATTGATCTCCTTTCCTTCTGGAATTGCTGTACTTCTTATCTCCATTAATCTGATTTATTTATTCCTTGAAACTCGTTCAATGCTTGTGCCTCTCAGAAGCATTCAGTGAGCCCCACAGAAACCTCTCCATCCTTTTCACTCCTGAAACATTCATGGTCTGAAATCTCAGTTCCATTTCTCATGGTGTTCATTGTACTCAATGGGACTCTGAGCTTCTCAGGGAGAGGGGGGACTATTCTTGACTCATCTTGACTCATCTTGACTTTCTTCCTAGTGCCTGGTAAAGTTCTAACCTTAGGTCCTCAAATATTTTGTTGATTAATATTAACTGTGGAGCATTACAATTTTTTCAGGATCCAGCACTGTGGTGCAGCAGGATAAGCTGCTGCCTTCAATGCCAGTATCCTGTGTGGGCATCAGTTTGTGTCCTAGCTGCTCCACTTCCAATCCAGCTCCCTTCTAATGTACATGGGAAAGCAGTAGAAGATGGTCCAAGTGCTTGGGCCCCTGCCACCCATGTGTGAGACCAAGAAGAATCTCCTGGTTCCTTTCATTGTGGTCATTTGGGGGAATGAAGCAGGGGATGAAATCTCTCTCTCTCTCTCTCTCTCTCTCTCTCTCTGTAACTCTGCTTTCAAATAAATAAACCTTTAATCAAACTACAAAAACATTTTTATGTGGCTTTGCAAGTAAGAGGCATCTAGAACTTTCAAATAACTGCTTCCTAGTCTAATGGACCCTCTATATGCCCGTATTATGGTGAGAAGAAATGCTGGGCATCTCAGTGGGAATCTATGTTAGAGCTGTGGTTACAAGTTGCATGTGAGGTAGAGTGCTCTATGATCTTTTCCTGGAGATTACTGACTTGTGCAAACATTTGTATTCTAGGAGGGGTATTTACAAATGACTTAGTACACCTGAGGAGAGCTCTATCACCCAGTGTTGTAATCTTCTAGATATTATCTTAGGAAAGTTTAAAACATGGCAATAAGGTCAGCCTCTCAAGGTGCTCATTTAGTGCACATGAAAACAAGGTACTTTGTATTCCAAAATAGTGCATAAAGAGATTGAAAAAAAAAGAGAGAGAGAGAGAGAGATAAATAAAAAATAAAAGGCACAGATGGGGCATGGACAGTTTCTCATTGCTTGTTCCATATGATAGAACTCAACACATCTGGTCTGCTACGGAAAGCATCTTTGCACTAATTTGTTTGTCAGTATCCATTGAGAGGACGATCTGTCATCCTGTCGTATTTTGGTTGCCCCGAGATGTTTGAAGACAAGTCTAGCCACAAATTGGAACTGTGGCCACTGGGGAGTAAGTAGGAGAAACCACCAGCTGTTCTAAGTAACATCAACTGTGATTTTGTTTTAGGCTGAAATTTCAGTCTAAGCTCTCCAAAAGCATTTAGCAGCTGCATGTAAAAGAAAAAAAAAGCTAATTACTGTATCAGGGAAATGAGTGAGTCTATTTCTCCTGACTTCCTGGTGTGTCTGTGTGTCCATCCCTTACTACTTGTGGGAAAACTACAGAAAGTTGTGGTCAGAATTCAAACAGAATTGGAGCTTTGTCTCGCTCCTTTCAGACTTTCTGATCAAAGGAAGCATAGCATTATTCTGCCATTTGTTTTGGACTGCCAAAGCAAGAATTGAGATTTCATTGCACTGCTTCATTTGATTTCCTGATGGTATGATCTCGTCATGCTTCCCTACCTCATATACCACCTGCACAACAGCATTCTTTGTTTAGGTTTTTTTTTTCTCTGAATAAATTTTAATGTTTTCAGAGAATGGAGACTATTATTTGTACTAGAACACAATAGATGCTCAACAAATGCTATTTGGATTGAATCGACTTAAATCTTTTGAGCAGTATGTGAAATGTCTGATCTGTTGTACTGAGTGTGCTGCTGTCCAATGTTCTGAAGATACTTTTGCACATTTCTGTCCATTTTCATTCAGCAGATCTCCGTGGAGGCTCTGATCACTTTCTTTAGATCTGCTAGCCTTCCTTCGATAGCCTTTCTATGGTCTCATGAGTTGCCTGCTGATGAAAGCTAATTTTGCTATTGACATGCCTTTCTCTGACTCGTTCTGCTGATCAACAGGTTAGTTTATAAAATGAATTAGATGATTAAGATGGGGATGTCTTAATGTCTCTATGAAGATGTATGGGCATGAAGTACGTTTGCTGGGATAAATTAGCAAATATTGACTCCTGTCAAAAGCTGCACCTTTCATCTTTAACTAAGTTGTCAGAAAAAGACGTGCGGATATGGAGGAGAGAGAACTCAGTGAGGGTCTGAATGGGTGGATTAATTCATGAAGTGGCATTTACTTAAAAACTCTGAAACTTTTACAGTTTCCTTCTGCTTAGGCAGTCGCTTTAAGTAACAGTATGTTTGTCAGAATGTTGTGTTTCTGCTTTATATTCTATCTAAAGTGACAAAACAAAACTATTATGGAGACTAGGAGTCAAGATCCAATGTGTAGAGGAGCTTGTGTTTTAAAGAATGGTGGTATTTTGGTCCCTTTCTACAGTGGTAGGAGGCTAAGCAATGCAGCAGACAGATTACCACCACAGGGAAGCAAATCTTTAACTTGCTGGTGTCTTTATGTAAAGTCCCATGATTCTTTGAAATGTCCAATTCTGTCATCTTCACAGGTTAAAAACAGAGCAAGGAAAAAATAATACCCTACCATCCTTCAAGATTTCAGCTTTTTAAAATCCTTTCCTTTCCCTTTTCACATTTTTACGTTTTCATTGTTGTAAAACAAAGGCCTCTTCTATGTGATGATTTGGAGAACTAATAAAATTGATCAGTGCTTGTATGCATTATTCAAGCTGGGATTAAATAGAAGGATAGTTCTTACTCATCCTCTACAAACTGCAATTCTTGGTCTCAGAAAGCCTATCATGGGGTAGAGGAAAAGGAGCAGTTTTGAATCTGTAGGCTGAGGAGGAGGGGCAGATTTTGTTATATTTAATAAGTTGAGGACTGTGAAGTACTCGGAGCTGAAGTTCTGAGACCAGTAGGTCCAGTGATGTGAAGGTATCCAGACTGCGGGGAGGGCAAGGCCAGCAGGATCTGGCTTAGGTGTTAAACAAAGCTGGTGTGCTGAATGGTTGTTCCTGGCCAACTCTTGCTGGTCCATACTTTGATCATTGTGCCTCTTGTCCAACCTCATTCTCCCATTAAACTAGGAGTAGGGCTGTACTTTGGAAATTTATATTGATTAAATAAAAGTTAACAAAATAAAAAAGAAAAAAAGAAAAATGAATGACACCAAACTAATTCTTCAAGAAAATTCCAAAACTGTAAAACATCTTGCAAGACTTAGAAAGCAAAAAGAAAGAAATCATAAATCACTAATACCAGGGGTCAGATGAGACTATCACTACAGAACCTGCAATCATTAAAAGAATTTTAATTAAAACTGTGAGCGACTCTGTGTTCATAAATTTGGCACTCAGAAGAAATGGTTTCAGGAGAATTGCACACTAGAAAATCTTAGCTAATATGGAATATACTACCTGGATAGTCCTGTAGCCATTAAAGAAAGCAAAACTGTAATTAAAAACACTCATAAAGGAACTACTCAGATTCCCTTATTACCTCAGATTAGGTCAGGTACCTTAATGCTAACACTTTCTCTTTTCCTTTCCATCAGTCTTCACAATCTATAATTATACACTGAGATGGTGATGTTACTGAAGTTTTTCCCCTGATTATCTGATATATTTTATGCCCATTTAGTTTTTTTTTTACTCTGTGTTGCCAGTATAAATCCTGTTACCTTATGATTTACAGAAAAATTTG
This sequence comes from Sylvilagus floridanus, assembly GCA_949820135.1. NCBI lineage: Eukaryota > Metazoa > Chordata > Mammalia > Lagomorpha > Leporidae > Sylvilagus > Sylvilagus floridanus. The sequence continues at coordinate 14,665,238 of OX463240.1, read as the reverse complement.
CCAAATGATTGAATAAGTGATGTCTTTGGATGAGAGAAATATGATTATTAGGTTGGCTTATTTAAATTATGGTATATTTTGAAATTATTGTAAAATATCAAAATTGAATTTATTTAGCTTGACAGCATCTCTTTTTAAGAAAACTTTTATTTAATAAATATAAATTTTGAAAGTGCAATTTTTGGATTATAACTTTTTTTTCCCCCATAACCACCCTCCCACCAGTGCGCTTGAGACACCCTCTGTTTCTTTTCTTTTTCTCTTTTTTTCTTTTAAGAAAACTTTTATTTAATAAATATAAATTTATGAAGTACAGCTTTTGGATTATAGCAGTTTTTTCCCCCCATAACCACCCCACCCCAAACAAACCATCCCATCTCCTACTCCCTCTCCCATCCCATTCTTCATTGAGATTCATTTTTAATTATCTTTATATATAGAAGATCAACTTAGTATACACTAAGTAAAGATTTCAATAGACTGCACCCACACAGACACATAAAGTATAGAGTACTGTTTGAAGGCTAGTTTTACCATTAATTCATATAGTACAACACATTAAGGACAGAGATCTTACATGCGGAGTAGGTGCACAGTGACTCCTGTTGTTGATTTAACAATTGACACTCTTATTTATGACGTCAGTAATAACCCGAGGCTCTTGTCATGAGCTGCCATGGCTATATAAGCCTCTTGAGTTCACAAACTCCGACCTTACTTAGACAAGGCCATAGTCAAAGTGGAAGTTCTCTCCTCCCTTCAGAGAAAGGTACCTTCTTCTTTGATGGCCCATTGTTTCCACTGGGATCTCACTCACAGAGATCTTTCATTTAGGTCATTTTTTTTTGCCAGAGTGTTTTGGTTTTCCATAACTGAAATCCTCTCGTGGGCTTTTTAGTCAGATCCAAATGCCTTAAGGGCTGATTCTGAGGCCAGAGTGCTATTTAGGGCATTTGCCATTCTATGAGTCTGCTGTGTATCCTGCTTTCCATGTTGGGATGTTCTCTCCTTATTAATTCTATGAATTATTATTAGTGTACACTGGTCTTATTTATGTGATCCCTTTGACACTTAATCCTATCTTTATGATCAATTATGAACTTAAACTGATCACTTTAACTAGTAAGATGGTATTGGTACCTGCCAACTTAATGGGATTTGGAGTCCCCTGGCATGTTTCTAGCTCTACCATTACTATTTTATTCTTTTTAGTATTTTCTTTTTCTACTTAATACCATTGGTTGAACTCTTTAGTTAACACATAGTTATTCTTAGGTGTTTAAAGTTAACTGAAAATTGATCCCTGATAAAAATAGGAGTGGGAATAAGAGAGGGAGGTGATTTATAGTTCGGCACACACTCACTCAGACTTACCCCTAACAGTAGCTTGACAACATCTTCATCATTCGCATCTATTAACTAATGGGGAGTGTGAGGCACTCTAACTGAGGGTAAGAATAAAGGCCATTAATTGTCTAAATTTTTACAAGATACTGAGTTTGTCTTACTGTTCATGAAGTCCTAGCCAATTACTGAAATCTTGAAAACTATACTTTGAATAACACCTTTTTTTCATTAGAGCATTTTAATCTAAGATGCTTGTTCGCTTCTCTAAATGAAAAGTTCCAACTCAAGGAATTCCAAATATCCTTAATGAACCTTAGGGTCACTGTCTCTTTTCTTTGTCTGGCAGCACAAGCTTGTTGAACAGTTTGTTATATGAATAAAAATGCCCTATGTCTTCCATTTTCTCTTTTGCTTTCCTTGTGGCTCATCTTGGAGCATGGAAGGGGCAGCCTGGACCTGATCATTTATCCCCTGAGAGCAAGGATGGTCTTTCCTCTGCTCAGATTTGTAAGCTAGAACCTAGGACAAGGGCCTACCATAGAAATCTCGTGAATGAAGGATAAATGATGGAGTGAACCAATGATTTTACAGGAGATCTCACATGCATGTGAACCTGGACAATATACATCTTTATAAAGAAACGCAAATCAGGGAGCTGTCTGCTTTCTAGAAAATACATTCATTACTTTATCTTCCTTCTGGTGTGGAAAGAATTCAAGTTGACTTTATAGTTCTGAAATAAACTTTGAGAATGGCAATTATCACAAATAGGGAATAAAGTTAAGGGAGTCATTCACAAAAAATAAGAATCAAGAAAAAGTAAAAATAGGACAACCATGTGGTATAACATTCTCTGCATTGTTACAGTTTGGATTACTTTAGGATTGGTACGTCTCATGTGAGCCCAATATGCTTTGCATAGAGGATAAGACTGAACTTAAAAGTGACATCAGATGGTTTACACTGACAGATTTTCAAGGGATTTGAAGTTATAAGGAGGGAAAGGCAACAAGTAACTGCTCCAAGGGAAATGCATCTAAAAATACGGCTAAGTGACGTGGATTCAGGTTTTATGTGATCCTTATCTCTACCTTGGGAAGAGAATTATTTCTGTTTTACAGACACAGAAACGTAAGTAGCTAGGTTAAGTGACCAAGATCACTTCGGTAGACAACTGCTGTGAGGTAAGCATTCTACCTGATTCTGTTTGTCCTAAACTTCAATGTCTCCTTCCAGGAATGTTTGCTACCAAACATGAGTTCGGAGAAGTGCTGTTGCCCATTACACTGATAGGGGAAATTTCTGGGAGAGGAAAAATCAGAAGGTTTGGGAAACAGAACAGTGATATTCTAAAGGCATGGTCATGAGAAATTCTATTTATGTATATACAGTATTGAAAAATCTAAGGGATTCCTTTGGAACTTTTATAACTGCATTATTTTTTTTTTTTGACAGGCAGAGTGGACAGTGAGAGAGAGAGAGACAGAGAGAAAGGTCTTCCTTTGCCGTTGGTTCACCCTCCAATGGCCGCCGCGGTTGGCGCACTGTGGCCAGCGCACCGCGCTCATCCGATGGCAGGAGCCAGGTGCCAGGTGCTTTTCCTGGTCTCCCATGGGGTGCAGGGCCCAAGCACTTGGGCCATCCTCCACTGAACTCCCTGGCCACACCAGAGAGCTGGCCTGGAAGAGGGGCAACCGGGACAGAATCCGGCGCCCCAACTGGGACTAGAACCCGGTGTGCCAGCCCTGCAAGGCGGAGGATTAGCCTGTTGAGCCACGGCGCCGGCCTATAACTGCATTCTAAAAAATATTGTATAACTATATATTGTATAAATACATCATTCAGCCTAAAGTAAATTTGAAAAATGAATTAAAAGTTTCAGTATATATTTCCTTGTGATATTGTATGTTGTTAACTATAAACTTAACTAAAAGTGCAATTGTTTAAGCACTTGAGAAACTGGTACATATTGGACAGGTATAAATGCTGTAGAACAACAGACATATTTAGTATTTAGGGACTTTTTTATAACAAAAATAAACAATATTTTTAAAGAAGATATGAAAAGAGTTTGACTTTTGGATTAAGCTATAAGATTTACAATAAGCTGATAGTGAGAGAAGACTTAAGATGACGTAAATAGGTGATGTAAATAAAAAGTGACTGGTTAAATTCCACATTAATGTAGTGTGAAAATATTTTACTTAACCCTGCTTTTCTCTTTGTACTCTCATATATCTGGCACTCCTCCCCCAGGGTCTGCTCCGTGCCAGGTTTCAGCTCCTGCTGATGAGTCTCAGGTGAGGTGGAACTGGGCTTTAGATTAGGAATGGGAATCAGATACCAGGAAAATGAAAATTTTCCCATGCCTGGGTACACCTGGGAGGCCCTGAGGGCTCAGTGGATTGCACTTCATTCATCCTGGCTACTGGACAGCAGTGTTTCCAGCAACCTTGTTGAACTATGGGCTATGAGGTGCCCAGGGTAGGGCGGGAAGAGAGGGTCAGACTTTACAAAATTTCAAGGTTTTATTCATTTAAGGTTATTTCTAGTGGATCCAGCTCTCTGCTGTGGCCTGGGAAAGAAGATGGCCCAAGTGCTTGGGCCCCTGCACACACGTGGGAGACCTGGAAGAAGCTCCTGGCTCCTGGCTTTGCTGGCTTCAGATAGGCGCAGCTCCAGCCATTGTGGCCAATTGGGGAGTGAACCAGTGGATGGAAGACCTCTCTCTCTTTGTCTTTCCTTCTCTCTCTGTGTAGCTCTGACTTTCAAATAAATAAATAAATCTTTTAAAAATGATATAATCTCTGCTGCTGTGAAAACTAGGATCATTAGCTTGTGGCAACTTGGGCTGTTTGGTTTGTCTTGCCCGTCTGTCTCAGATGCTGTATGTGGAGCATTCGCTCTGCACCAGCACTGTGTGTTGTCTTATCATCATCTGGGCTGCAGCTCTGCCAAGCACCTCTCCTTTTGCTTCATGGGCGAGGCTTTGGAGTTCACATAAGTTGTCCAAACTCCAAGGCCAAGAATTTAAATTTCAGTCTGTCTGTGCCAGCATGGGCAGTTCCTGCCTTCCTGTTGGGCACCCCCTGTTACAAGCACTCATGAGGTCAAGGCCTCAGAGAAGATTCTAGGCTATACTAACAAAAAACTTAGTAGAATTTATAGTAATGTTTTAAAATGAGGACTATTTTATAGAAAGAACCTCTATAATAAAACATTCTAGAGTATGTTGCTTTTGAAAATATCACATTTTTGGGGATGATGTTTGTCTTATTAACTAAACAAATGTTAGTTGAGTTGAATGCAAATATCCACAAACTGGAGAAGTCAGGAGTTTGTTTTAGGTTCAAACCCACATCATCACCTTTTGTAATACAATTTCATTTTATAATAGCAGTAAGTCTTACAAGGCTTGCTGTGTGTGCATATGGTGTGTATGTTCCTTTGTGTGTGCCTGTGTGTGAGTACATGCAGAATGAATATCTTAATTCAGATATAGCAACTCTTCAGGAGGCACTTATATTTATCAACTGTCTATATTAATTTCCTAGAAATTTTCCAAATCATGAGGAAACCTAGAATTTCCTAACAGCTATTCTTTTCATTCTTTGTAGTGATTAGTCCAAACCACTTTTTGTTTTAAAGAAGTTATTTACTGACTTTTAGCAATCACATTTACTTCTCATACACGAAAGCTGATAATGTCTGCAGTTTTAAAGGCAATTATGCCATTCAAAAGCTACTCTGATATTCCAAAATAATAATATGTGGCAGTGTTAGGATTGGAATTGGGTTGTCCTTCATAATAATACTTTTTGATATTGAAGACCCTTTTATAATAATACAAAGGAACATTTACATCATGAACACTTAATTTTTGTTTTCTAAAATTTTCCATCTTCCAAAACTTTTAGGAAATAGAACATTAAATTATGCTAATGCAAACAGATACATCTAAATTTCCCTTGGGGAGAAGCTACCTTAACAGCCATTTCAAGTTTCACATTTTTGCTCTGAACGAGTGATTTCATTTAAATAAAAAGGTCTTATTTTCTGTGATGAAAATTCAGCTGCTTCATGTAACCCTGAAGCATCTTGATTTATTATTGACTGTATCCTCTTTCAAGGAGAATATTCTTCTCAAAGACATTATGCAGAAAACCTTATATTTCTTACTCTTTGGCATTTCTTATTAATCTCCCTGTTATCTGTGTTCATGCTAGTTGGATAAAATATTAGAAAAGTGTAGTAGTTACATATTTGGATAAATACAATTGGAAGAGTCAATACATTGTGCTCACCTGAATGAGCTTGTCTATTGAATGCCATTAGCTATGTTAAGGGACTCTTGGAAATTTAAGAAGCATTTCCAATAGGCAAAGGAAGGATATTAGGAAAAATATTTTGCAGTCCTCTTGGGATGTATGTTTATATATATATATATATTTATAATTAAATACATTTTGGAAATTTTTTTGTAAAAGGTGTAAATTGAGAAAACACTTATAAATTTGCCCTCCAGAAACAATTCTCTATATAATGTATATAAGAAAATATATTTATAACATATTCTATATATGCACATATAGCTAACTTTATATATGTGTGTATATTTGTGTCTTTTTACACACATACATATGCATATATGTATTTATATACACACAAAGTGTGTGCATGTTTATAGAAATATATATATATATTTCTGCACAGATATGTATAAAGTTAGTTGTAGTTTGTTGTTTTAGATTGTATGTAGGTATGGTTCATACACATTTATGTAATACACAGTATCTACAGAGTTACAATTCATATATATTTATAATATATATACTCTGCAATACAAGGCAGTCCAACCAGTACATCTACAGACAGACATGCAGCCATTGGTTTATAAGCAACATGAGTCAAGCAGTCTCTACTGAATAGCACTCGTGTGCTTAGCACTGTGCTGACCTAAAAGGCTTAGATGGCACTTCTCTGCCTTTAATATTGAACTGTGGGAGATGACTCAGCTCAGCTACTTGGAAAGTTACTAATGCCAAGGAATATGTGAAGAAGGGAGGGGTCTGGAAACATCTGTGCACTAGACTCAGTTTAAAGTCTGTTTGGATTGGCCTTGGGGAAACAGTAGGATTTGGACACTGGTTATGTCCTGTGTGGTCAAGCCAGCATTCCAGGCTGGAATGGCAATAGGAACAAAGAACTGGAGGCAAAGATTGACATAAAATATGCAGAAAATGATAAAATGGACCACATGTTATAGTTTGAATAGTGAAAGAATCCTATTTAGTTATTATGAATGTTATTTGTGAAAAAATATGAGATTCTGGACCTGAGATCTAATTTCTTGTAGATTTGGGGTCAACAGACCACATGACTCCACCTGATTCATTAGAATTGAGATTTTCATTGGCCTTGCTCTTTATTCTCTTCCCTTACCTGCCATCTCTATTCCCTCCTTTTTATATTGGGCAGAGTAGGGGTTGGTGCTATGGTGTAGAAGGCTAATCCTCCACCTGCAGTGCTGGTATCTCATATGGGAGCTTGTTCAAGTCCCAGCTGCTCCACTTTAAACCCAGATTGCTGCTAACGTGTCTGGGAGAGCAGTGGAAGATGGCCCAAGCCCTTGGGCCCCTGTACACTTGTAGGAGACCTGGTAGAAGCCCTGGCCATTGCAGCTATTTGGGGGAATGAAACAGCAGAAGGAAGATCTATCTCTTTCCTTCTCTCTCTGTATCTCTGCCTTTCAAATAGAAATAAATAAATACTAAAAAAAAAATAAATAGTACTAGTACTATTGGTTGAACTCTGTAATTAACACACAATTATTCTTAGGTGTTTAAATTTTCACTGAAAAGTGATCCCTGTGAAATATAAGAGTGGGAATAAGAGAGGGAGGAGATGTACAATTTGGGACATGCTCAATTGGACTTGCCCCAAATGGTGGCGTTAGAAACGTGCCAGGGGATTCCAATACAACCCATCAAGGTGGCATGTACCAATGCCATCTCACTAGTCCAAGTGATCAATTTCTGTTCACAATTGATCACACTGATAGGTCTAAGAGTCAAAGGGATGACACAAACAAGACTAGTGTCTGCTAATACTAACTGATAGAATCAAAAAGGGAGAGAATGATCCAACATGGGAAGCGGGATACACAGCAGACTCATAGACTGGCAGATATCCTAAACAGCACTCTGGCCTCAGAATCAGCCCTTAAGGCATTCGGATATGGCTGAAGAGCCCATGAGAATGTTTTAGGCATGGAAAGCCAAGACACTCTGGAAAAAAAAAAGAAGACCTAAATGAAAGATCTCTGTGAGTGAGATTCCAGTGGAAAGAATGGGGCCATCAAAGAAGGAGGTACCTTTCTCTGAAGGGAGGAGAGAACCTCCACTTTGACTATGACCCTGTCGGAATAAGATTGAAGTCGGCAAACCCTAAAGGCTTCCATAGCCTCGACAACTCATGACTAGAACCTAGGGAGATTACTGACGCCATAAACAAGAGTGTCAAATTGTTAAGTCAGCAACAGGAGTCACTGTGTACTTACTTCTCATGTGGGATCTGTCCTTAATGTGTTGTCCAATGTGAGGTAATGCTATAACTAGTACTGAAACAGTATTTTACACTTTGTGTTTCTGTGTGGGTGCAAACTGATGAACTCTTTACTTAATATATACTAAATCGATCTTCTGTATATAAAGATAATTGAAAATGAATATTGATATGAATGGAATGGGAGAGGGAGCGGGAGATAGGAGGGGTGCGAGTGGGAGGGAAATTATGGGGGGGGGGAAGCCATTGTAATCCATAAACTGTACTTTGGAAATTTATATTTACTAATAAAAGTTAAAAAAATAAATAAATTGGGAAGAGTAGTGTGATGATGCCAGGGTTGTGAACTGGTGCCCCAGAAGAGTATAAACTGGACTTTAAGCATGGTATTTTCACATTAATAACCTATTTCCCCATTTTATTTGAAAAGCAGAGCCAAAGAAGTCGGGGTGGGGGAGAGAGAGATTCTGTCACCTGCACGTTCACTCCCCAAATTCCTGCAGTAGCCAGGGCTGTGCCGGGTTGAAACCAGGAGCCCGGAACTCTATTCAGGTCTCCCAACTGGGTGGTGAGGACACACGTCTTGCACCATCACTCGCTGCCTCCAAGGATGCGCATTGGCAGAATGTTGGCTTGTAAGTGGGACAGATGCAGATCCAGGCTCTCCAATACGGACGCAGGTGTTGCGAGTGGCAACAACCGTTGCACCAGACGTCTGCTTTTGTTTTTACAGCTTTAGTGGGTGGAGGCAGGTCATTTGGCACTGCCCATTTACCCTATTGATAGACGTTTACATGGAAGTCACTGATGAACTGAGCATAACTTGGCACTTGGGAGAGAGACTGACTGAAATCCAAACTGAACTTGGTCACTTTGTAGCTAACTCAGCTTGGGTCAGTCCTTTTGATCTTCATGGGCTAATCATATATATCTCATCTCTCTAACATTCGTCAACCTTTCATCCAATATTTTTTTCCGTTACTGTTTCTTCTCACCATTTTTGGTGCCATCCTTAAAATCCATAGCACTTGGATTTAGAGGCTGCTTTTTGGAACCATAGCCCATGTACATTTTCTCCAAGTGTGGCACACTTTCAGTGTCATGATGACAAATAACACCAGTTACGGGTTTTGTTTTCAATTTGAATGCTGAGTCTCCCACAGTCTAATTTATTTGTAGCTTGTCCCAGAAGGAGCTCTATACTGGTTTCCTAAAACTGTCTAATCTTTATTGTAAATCAATCAATATATTGCAACTCTGTTGTCTAAGTTAAGCCATGCACTAGATAGTAATTATGAAGTACTCTAATGTATTATACAAATGGGGGACATGAATGATATAAAAGACAATAATACTCTCTTTAAAATTGAGAACTGAGGTTCTCAGCAGAACCTACAAGAATTTAGGTGAATTTCACAGTCTCTTATGCATCACATAACTCATGGGCACACACCTCATCCCAGTCCTTGCCAGAGCTGAAGGAATGAATAGCTTTAAGCTGCCAAGGTATGCAGTGATTAGACTTTCTTTGTAGATCCAATAGTAGGCCAATTTATCAGCTTGTTTGGTAATGTGAGCTGAATCAGGTAGACCAGATGTCTGCTTTTGCATATGTGCACTGGAGGCCTGGCTTCATTTGTATTAGGTTGTTCATAACTTCTTCCCCTTAAGTTGCTTCTTATTACCAAATTTGAGGAGAATACTCTAGATTATTTGAAGGAAGAATTGTAGAAAAATGTATTTCTAGAAAAACCTTTTTCCTCTGGCAAGCAAAGTTATCAGAAAACATTTTTTAATGGGCAAACAATATTTCTGGCTAATGTTTTCATCATATGCACTACTGTTAACATGCTTTTTGCATCTGAATAATGAAACATTTATGTGGTTATTCTTTCAGAATAAAGGGCAACTTCTTAGAGAAATGTTCATACAAGAAGTCATTATATTCGTATGATCCTTAATTTTGGAGGACACTGTTCAAAAAAGGAATACTAATATCTACTAATTTTTCTAATGTGGTTGAGCTCTCACAGGATTTATTTTTCATTCATGAAAACTCAAACATAATGTAAAGTTGATCACTTTTATTGATTCACAGGACATTAAGGTATACTTTTTTTGTGACAGCCTACTAATCTTGTAATCATCAAAAGGGATTTTAAGGTTTGTTGGAATGTTGATGCTTCTAATGCTAAATGATTTATGCAAGTGTCCTTTACTTTTCAAAATTGACATTGATACTAAGATATTATTTTCTATATTTACACATTTGGGGGAACTGAGTTCAGTAAAATTAAGTAATGTCTGCTAATTCTGTTCCTCTAATTTTCTTCTTATATTGTGGGAATGAGAAATATTCACTTGACTATTTTGGAGTTGTTACGCTACCCTTGCTTCTTCACGTTTCCTCTGTCCCTACATTGAACATCTGGGATAACAGTCCCTTCTTCTTTATGCAGTGTGTTTTCTTGGAAAAGAGTCTGTGGTTGAGATGGAATGCAAGGTATCACTTGGCTGTCGCTTTGGCTTTGGCTCTAGGTGAGGCCGGAAGCGTAGCCTCTCGGTGATGTCTTCTGCTTCCATCAGTGTCAGCTGTGTCTGTGAGTGACAGGATGGTGTACAGAAGACTTTGCTCCAGCAGCTATTGTTCCAGAGAGATAGAATGCAGGCATGTTCTTCCCTAGGTCCCCTGCGTAGATTCCAGTGGGATTAAGGAAACTAGAACTGACTGCTACAGTCCTGGTGTTGCAGGGTATGATGGGGTCATTACCCAGGTCTCCCCTGGCTCACACAGAGTGAGTGAGCATAGCTCTGGGGCTGATGCTGACAACCTTTCACAGTGTCAGGATGCGGGGGATCTGTTCTCTGCCCCACAAGTTGTCTTGACTCCAATCGCTGCGGGCAGCAGTTGTGCAGAGATCAGTTTTGCAGCTTTTCACGGCTGTGTCAGGAGCTCTGTGGGGCTAGGGGAGGAGAGGAAGGCAGTGTGGCCTCCCTTCTCAGAGCTCCGCAGTTGCTCAGCCCCAGTCAGCTTCCCAGGTGGAAGTTACATCATCTGGGTGATTATGAAATTCTCCCTCAGCTAAAGCTGTGGGGCGGCATGGGGGGCCTATCGGACAACTTCTTCCTACCTTGACTTGGTAAGATATTGACTCTCCTCAAATGATTTTATGCTGTAAATGAATGCATAAGTAAATGTTGTGGTTATTTAACATACCGGTCTCAATTAATATCAGTTCAAAACAAAATTCAGATAACTTTCAGGTTGATTTAAAATCAACATATGCCATAAATTTTTTTTAATTGTATTTTTTTGACAGGCAGAGTTAGACAGTGAGAGAAAGAGAGACAGAGAGAAAGGTCTTCCTTTTCCGTTGGTTCACTCCCCAAGTGGCTGCCACAGCTGGTGCGTTGCGATCTGAAGCCAGCAGCTAGGTACTTCCTCCTGGTCTCCCATGCGGGTGCAGAGCCCAAGGACCTGGGCCACCCTCCACTGCACTCCCGGGCCATAGCAGAGAGCTGGACTGGAAGAGGGGCAACTGGGACAGAATCTGGTGCCCCGACCGGGACTAGAACCCAAGGTGCCAGCACCGCAGGCGGAAGATTAGCCTAGTGAGCCACGGCGCCAGCTGCCATAAAATTTTTTAAATAGAATTTTTCTACAACTTGCTTGTAATTATAAAGTTAAATACTTCATGGCATACATTAAGCTTATGAAATTTACATCATAGTATTATACAGGACTTGAATTATTTAAATTGTCTGTGGTAGAATTTCTCCTTTTCACTCTGAACTAACAAATACGTTTCCTTTTTCTAAGAAGCTTCTTTGGGAAGATGAGAACAGAGTTAGGGTCTTGTTCCTGGGGAGGCAAGGTATTCTAAAGTCCTTCTATTAAATTCCATCCTGGGTATGTCTTTTCTGTGCCTCCCCCAGTAAATATTACCATGTGGGACTCCCCGATTTCACATTTAATCTAAATCTGAAGGTTTCTCAGTATTAGTGTGTGTCAGCGTTTCCTGTTTTAGGTACTAAGCTAATTCTACAGGTCTGGGAAGGATACGCATGCTGTGTTTGAGGCTGAACTGAAAAGCAAAAACAACCAAAAACAGAAAATCAAACATTTTCATCTAATAGCTACTGTGTCAGTTCAAATAATAACCATGTTATTCCAAGCTCATCCCTTTGCTAGCCTGCTGATAATAAACATTTTATAAAATGAAAGGATCAGTAGTTATCCTCTTGAGAGTCAGGCGCTCACTACTTATGAAATTAAATGAAAAGATCAATAAGAACTCAGTCAAATATTACATTGTATAGGGTAAAAACACAGAGAGCAGAAAAGTTCAGTTTAACACGTTGTGTCTTTTTTTCCTTATAAAACTTGAAAGGACAACAAAGAGAGTTCTGATCTAGTATAAAATAGAAATGGGCCAAGAAGAGCTCAAGAAATATGACCACATGAAATGAATGGACAGCGATAAAACAAAAACAAGGGAAATGGGAAATGCAATGAGCCAATTTGAAAAGGAAGTTGGCCATAGCTCAGCTAAGATAAACTAAACCCAGCTAAACTAAAGCTAAACGAAGAAGTCAGCAATGTATATGAGAAAAGAGCTTTAGTAGAGAGGCATGAGAACAACGTTAGCGTGGAAGGCTGAATGGAAATAGTACCTATGATGGGAAGACCTGGAGAGAAGTGGGTGGGAGAGGAAAAGAAACTGAATTTTCCAAGATGAGACCAAGCACAAACTAATTTAAAATTTCCCTCTAAGTAGGCACAGAGAAGAGAAAACTCCCCAAACATGAAGCTTATCTCCCTTCCCTCTTCTTGGGACTCATTTTTCCCCTTAAGAGTTCTTGTCTCCACTTCAGATGGAAGACATGTTGCAAACCCAGAAGTTAAAACTAGTTCATGCTACAGAGGTTTCTTTCTTCCTCATAATTCACCCCCCCATTCCAATTAGACAGGATAATTAATTCATAGGTATTAATAATATACTTTATTTGTTAAATATGCAACTTTGGGCTGTCATACATAAATACTTCTTTGATTCCCTGAAAAAACCAAACCATATTTGTATTTAGCCATATCTTCAGTGTTGAAATTCTTTTGCTCTTTACAGGAGGAATTGCCATACTTTATGGAAGTGTGTGGCCATGGAAAAGGATGGAAAGTTTAAGTCACAGTGGTATGTCCTAAAATGATCACAGATTGTGATAAACCTTACTTTTTTCAGATGTCAGTATGAATTTAACTGATTTCATAGCTAATTCCTAACAGCTTGGACTTAAGTGAAAATTAAAGGTGAAAGAATAAACTTGTCTAAGAATATTAGAAAATTAAATTAGTGGAGATGGTAAAAACTCCTGTAAAAGTAAACTTAACATCAATGAGCTATCTTTTCTTGGAAAGTATTAGGAAACAAGGTGGAAAATATTTTCTTAAGTGAAATGGAGAAGTAGAAATCTGCCACAGCTGCAGGTTAATGAAGATGCTGCCCATCCATCCATCTACCTCTGTCAATCTGTCCGTCCATCCATCCATCCATCAATTCATCTATCCATCCATACATATATCATTTATACATTATATATAGTCACTATCAAATAACATATTATGAGGAAATTAGGATATAAAATATATCCATGTCCTAACATAGCTTATCATTCACTTGAGAAAATGAAAGGTTATCAGTATTATAAGAGAATACACATTCAGGGAAATTAGTCAAAATGGTGTTGCCCAGAGAAAATGAATATTAAAAGGTAACTGCAGAGGTCAGGGAAGAGCTGATTAGCTTGATGGAAGGAAGTTGGTCGAAGGGAGAAAACTGGTTGTTAATATTTTAAGGGAAAGATAAAACATAAGGAAACCCTATTAGCTTTTTTTTTAGTAGAGTCCAAAATGCAACTGCATGAAACCTCTTTAGTTGACTGAAGCTAAGTCACTCTGTAATAAGGTTCTATCATTGGGTGAGTATTCTCCACTGTACTTGTGAAGACTGACCTAAATGGGAAAATATTGTGCTCATTGGAATTAAGTGATCAGTACAATGGGAACTGGAAAGAGGGAGGAAAGACAACTGTACAATCATTAAATTAATGCTTTGTGTTTTCATGGAAAAACATGAATTCCAAGTTAGTAGGATTGTGTCTCTGTAGAAGAAAGAGGTTTGTAAACTACCCAAATATATTTATGGTAGTAGTAAGAACAATAACAGCCAATCTTTGCTGGATACTTACAATGTAAAAGCGACTTTCCAAGGGATTTCACAAGTATTGATTCACTCAATGCTTTTTTTTTTTTTTGTTAAAGATTTTTTTGTTTATTTGAAAGTCAGAGTTTTACAGAGAGAGGAAGAGAGAAAGATAAAGAGAAAGAGAGAGAGAGAGAGAGAGAGAGAGAGAGAGAGAGAAGAAAGAGAAATCTTCTATCTGCTGATTCACTCTCTAAACAGCTGCAATGGCCGGAGTTGGGTAGTCCAAAGCCATGAGTCAGGAGCTTCTTCTGGATGTTCCATATGGGTGCAGGGGCCCAAGCACTTGGGCCATCTTCCACTGCTTTTCAGGGTGCATTAACAGGAAACTGGATCAGAAGTGGAGTAGCCAGGACTCGACTGGTGCCCATATGGGCTGCAGGAGTCATAGGCAACGGCTTTACCTGCTATACCACAGAGCTGGCTCTGATTCACTTAAATCTTCCAACTGAATAATGTACCTATTGTCATGTTTTCCACTTTACAAAGAAACAAAATCAGGCAGAGATGTTGAATAACATAGCATGGCTATACAGCTAGTAAGTGGTAGTGCTGAGATGATAACTTAGGAGAGCTTGCCCAGCACAGTTTAAGGAAACTGTGCAGCTGTGGAAACAGAACTGGGCAAGGCATCAGAAGGGCTGGGTTAGTGTTCTTGTTCTTGCTGTTAATTGCTGACTATTTAAGGGAAAGTCCCTGAAACTCTCAGAGTTTGTAGATACTTTTTTTTTTAAGTAATAATTATCTATCGTATAGTGTTCCTGCAAGGATTAAAATGTTAACCTATGAGTTCAGTTGTAACAGCTCTCATTTTGTGATAGATATTCATTGATTATGTATTTATTCATTTATTTTTTCACTCAATACTCCTTTGAAAGTGCTTCACTTACACCCAAAGTGGTTTGATTAGTTTAAGAGTTTTAAACCTATGTGATTGTCAAACATTCTGTTTCACTCTTCTCCTTAATTTAAGAACAGCCCTCTGTTTCCTGAAGCTCATGACTTCATTAAGGAAATATTTGAAAATTGATTAGTTAGTCATTTAATTGTAAAACATGAATGAAACTTCTTAGTTAATGAAAACTAGTGGGTAAAAGCTTAATTATAATTTTATATGCCAGATATAGTAAAAACATTTTAATGGGAATTAAATTATGTGCCTTTGGTCAGGTCAGTAGGATCCTACATAGAACACTTCATAAAGCAAACTAAAACAGTGTAGAGGGAAGTGTTTGACCGTAGGAGTTAGACAAGCAGGTTACTTGTTTTGCGTTATAAATCTTGAAATTATCATGTAGAAGTCATTTAACCTCTTTGTGCTTCAGTGTTCTCATCTATGAAATGGATTTTTCTGCCTCTTTCCAAAAGGCATTGTGAGGATCACATAATTTTATCCTGGGATCCATGGCAAGCAACAACCAACTTGGCCATCAGGTTTTAGAAGAGAGAAAGATTTCCATAGAGGACGTCATTGTTATTCCAACTAGAAAACAAAATAAGGCAAGAATACAGAAGTCTAGCTATATAGTTATTGTATTTTTGAGTGAAGAGACCCCAAGTGTAATGATGATGTAAAGAAAGGATGAGTTTTACAAACATAGGCTAAAATTGATGTTCTTTAGTTGTCACAGGGGAGAGAAAATTATATTCTCTGTGGTATTTGATTTGTACAATATAGATCTTCCTGAGATCTGCCAATAGTACTTAATCATGCACATGAAGAAACTGGGCAAGAAAGGAGCACACGATCATTAGAGGAAACAGTGTAAGCCTTCACAGGTCTGGGATAGTGTCTGATTTCACCAGCAGCTAAACTTGATGTTGGGTAAGTATACACAAGGTCTTATCTCCAAAGTGGGAAATAATTTTCTTTAGATTGAGCGTTCCTGTAGTTCTATGTCAAGCATCTTAAGATTAAAAAAAAAAAAAACTATTTGAAAGTAACATAAATCTATCCTGGAACAGAGTCAAGTGTATGCATGGAAATACAAACAACTCAGCACACAAGATAAAATTCACAGTTTGACATCAAATTAATCATTATTAAATGATTATTGGGCATGTAAAGAGGAATATAATCAATCAACTGACCAATCAAAGCTAGTGAGATCAATACTAGAATTAGCTAACAAGGAAATTAGGGCTATTTTTTTATCATGTGTTCTGTATATTCCAAAAATTATGTAGTGACATGAAAGTTATAAAAAAGACTTAATCAATTTTCTAAGGTTTAAAAATCACAATGTAAAAAAAAAAACAAGACAAAATGAAGCAGAACACAAAATTAACAGATTAGATGTTGCAGAAGAAAAGGTTACTGAATGTGGAAGAAAAAGGGTTATGAGATTATTAAAAAAGGAAACAGAGAGAAAAGAGGATTTTAGCTTTCCTGAAGAGGTGGAAGAGATGAGCTTTCTGAAGAAAGAAGGGTGTAGAGAAGAGGAATTTTAGGGAATTATGTCCAAAGCCTTTGCACACTTGATGAAAGGTGTGAACCCACAGTTTCTCAACAAACATTAAGTCCTCGTACCCCCGAGAGAAAAGAAATAGAGTTATCCTGCAGCTTTTCATAAATTATTTAAACTAGGAGCTGACATTGTGGTGTAGTGGGTTAAGCCACCACTTTTGATGCCAGAATTTGGTATGGGCACTGATTCATATCGTGGCTGCTCCATTTTTGATCCAGCTTCCTGTTAATGGCCTGGGAAAAGCATCAGAAGATGGCCAAGTGCTTGAACTCCTGCCACCCATATGTGTGAGACCTGGGTGAAGCTCCTGTCTCTTGGCTTCAGCCCTGACTGTCCGGGTCATTTGGAGAGGGGGTGAAACAGCAGATGGAAGATCTCTCTTTCTGTGTCTCTCCCTCTGTCTGTGACTCTGACTTTCAAAATAAATAAATAAATCTTTAAAAATTATTCAAAAAGATAAAAATCATGGAGCCAGGCAGAGAAATAAGACAGATGATATCTAAAAATTACATACATATATATGAAGGATTATCAAAAAATACAAATGAGAAGATTGCATAACAATATCTGAACAAAAGGACTTGAAAGAGGACTATAAACCTCTAAGTCCATACTCAGCAAAATTATCTTTCAAGGATGTCAAAAAGGTGACATTTTCATGAAAATGAAATGTCTGAAAGGCTGAAAGCATTTTCAGCAAATCTTCACGTCAATAAGTATAAAGGAGTTCGTTTTGGGAGGAAAATGATAGCCAATGGAAATATTGATCTAGAAAAAAGAATGAAAAGCGCCAGAAATGCTCACTACATGGGTGTGTGTGTGCGTGTGTATACATACATACATATATATATATATATATATATATATACACATCATAAAAGATACTGTTTATAAGAAATAAAAACAACGTAGACTGAGGCTTATGATATATAAAAATAAATTGTATCAAAAAGGTGTGGAAGATGAAGAGGTATAATATGCTTTGAATGTAGACCTTGATAATTAAATGTATGTTCAAATACAACATAGAATAATAAAAAAAAGTTTTAAGAAGTATAATAAATACAGATGTAAATGTCTTAAATTAATGCTAAAGAAGACATAGAGAGACTGAATTGATACCATAAAGAAATATGATGAATTTACACCTAGCAATGTAAGGGGCTAGCACTATGGAACAGCAGGTTAAAGCCCTGTCCTGGCATCCCATATGGGTGTTGGTTCCAGTCCACTTCAGATCCAGGTCTCTGCTAATGCTCCTGGGAAAGCAGTGGAGGATGGCCCAAGTCCTTGGGCCCCTGCACACACATGGAAAACCAAGAAGAAATTCCTGGCTCTTGGCTTTGGCCTGGTCCAGATGCAGGCTTTGTGGTCACTTGGGGAGTTAACCAGAGGGTGGAAAACCTCTTTCTCTCTGTCTCTACCTCTCTCTGTAACTCTGCCTTTAAAATAAATTTCAAAAATCATATTAAATGTAAAATTGTATAAATACTTCCTTTTAAAAGCAGAAATGGTCAGACTGATGGAAAAAGCAGAACTATATTTTTCCTAGAAGAAATGTTCTAAAAATATAAAGACACAAATAGATGAACAGGACAGAAAACTTGAATTTTTACAGTGTTATAAGATGAAGTAGACATCAGTGTAAAAATTATTACTAAGGATAAAGCAGATAATTTCTTAGTGATCAAAACACCAGTTCATTCATAGGTTACAAGCACTCTGAAGGTTTGTGTAACTAATAGAGTGTCAAAATACAGAGTATAAAAACTTAAAGAACAGTTGGAAGAAAAAAAAGCAAAAACCAAATACACTAATATGGGAGAAATTTCAACCTTTGTCACTCAATTAATTAAACAACTAGTAGCAACCAATTTGACCCAACTGACAATGACATAATCCTCCACCCAAAGATAGCAGAATGCATCTTCCTTCTAAGTGCACCTGTAGCGTTTACTAAACTAGACCATCGTCCAGGCCAGGCAAGTTGCATTAAGTTTAAATGGATTTTAATCATGCCAAGTATGTTGCCTCACCACAATGAAATTAAATTTGAAATCAATAAAGGGTAGGTCTCTGAAAAATCCCCAGATATTTGGAAGTGGAACGTCATGCTTGCAAATAATTCATGGATCAAAAAAGAAAGCAAAGAAGCAATTAGAAAGTATTTTTGGTCCGATGAGAAGAGGGGGTATTACAAAGAAGCATAAGTGGGGTCTAGCTCTTTGGCATAGTGGCTGGGGCCCTGCCTGCAGTGCCGGCATCCCATGTGGGTGCCAGTTCGAGTCCTGGCTGCTCCACTTCTGATCCAGCTCTCTGCTGTGGCCTTGGAGAGCAGCAGAGGATGGCCCAGGTCCTTTAGCCTCTGCACCTGCGTAGGAGACCGTGAGGAGGTTCCTGGCTCCTGGCTTTGGATTGGTGCAGGTCTGGCCGCTGTGGTCATTTGGGGAGTGAATCATCAGATGGAAGATTTTTCTGTCTCTGCCTCTACCTCTCTGTGGCTCTTCCTTTCAAATAAATAAATAAATTTTTTTTTTTTAAAAAAAGGAAGCACAAGGTAGCTTCTGCAGGTGGTTGATATGTCCATTAAATAGATTTTGGTGATGGTTTTATGTGTGTTTAGAACATATGTCAATATTTATCAGAGTACACATGTCACAGGCATGCTGTTTGCTTTATGTCACTTATACCTCAATTAAGCTAGAATGGCAAAAGAAAAAAAAAACCTTAAAATGTTGGCGAGGATGAGCAATGGGAACCTTTTTGGATGCTGTTTGCATTGCTAGTGTAATAACCAGTTTGGAAGAGAACATCATTACAAACTTACTCCAAGCATATACCCTACAGCCAGTCTTTAATTTGTGTGACAGCCTAGTTAGAGTAGCATGGCTCATAGTAACATAAAACTGGAAACAACATTAATATCCATCAGATGTAGAAGGACTGAATAAACTTCCACATAAATTGTGATCCTCTGTTATCTACCATCTGTGTAAAATAATTCCATGTGTGTATGTGTATGAAGGTCAAAGACATGTGACACTAAAGCTATTGTTTACTCTTTCTTTTTAAAAATTTATATATTTAATTTATTTGAAAGGCAGACACATAAACAGAGAGAGAGAGAGAGAGAGAGAGAGAGAGAGAATCACATTCTAAATGCAAATGCTTATAATAGCCAAGACTGAAATAAGATGAAGCTAGAAACCTGGAAGTCAACCTGGGTCTCTCAAGCGAGTAACAGGGCCCCATGTACTTGACTATGACCTACTGCATCCCAGGGAGCTGGATCAAAAAATAATCATCCATGACTCAAACCAGGCACTCCGATATGGGATGCAGGCTTCCCAAGTACAGACTTGGCCACACCAAATGCTCCCCGGAAAGCTATTGTTGAAGATGCTGGTCCTCAAAATGTAACTTGCATCAAAATCAGGGTACTGGGGTCCACTCCAGAAGTTTCCGTCTCAGTAGGACTGGACATGAGACTTATCTAAATCATCAGGTGACACTTTGAGAACCTCTGACTTAGGGATACATAAAATAAAGCAGTGGAACAATTAGGTCAGACACAAGATAGTGTTTGCCCTTGGGGAGAGGGAAAATCAGGAAGAGCAACAGAGGCTGAAGTTGTGCTACCAGTGTGCTAGTTTTTAATCTGGGTGGCTGGCTTTCACTTTATTAAATTATAAAGGAAAGTACACTTTAGTAACATCATTTACATGGATGTTGTGTTTTACAATAACACTGGAAAAAATGAACCAAATAAACTTTTCCAACAATGGAAAAATTAATAGTATAGAAGACAGAAATAAAGAAACTGGGTCAGAAAATTATCAAGATACATCTGTGGAAAGATAGACTATGCAAAATGAAATGAGAACAACAGAAGAATAAGCAAATTAATCATAAAACATTGTATGTTATTACTAAGATGAGAAGACCAAGCAGCATCTGATGCAACAGCTCTCTTCATTATTTATCTATGGTTTCCTCCAATGGACTATACACTTTCACAGGTTAGACTTCTGTTTAAGCATCCCAGAATGACCAGTAAAATCTATGTAGTAGGCAATTCAAGTGCCTCATTTGAAGAAAAAAGGGAGCTAAATATCCTCCATGTGAAACAATTAATTAGGTAAATTTGGCTTTTAATTTGAAGGATAAGAGAAGAAAGCGTTTTTATAGTAATCATTACATTTAACTTGGTTATGTTAGAAGTATGGTGGAAAGTGGTTATTTTGTTTAATAAAGCATTATTGAAGTAAAAAAAGCAACTAAAAGGATTAGAGAAAGTTGCAAAACTGAGAATATAGGATAAGGATCTGAAATGAAAAATGGAAAACTATGTGAACAAGGACTATCCAAGAAGAAATTGATTAATGAGGATATTTCAAAAATAATTAAAGGTAAAGACTCCCCACACCCCAAGGAAACGAGCTGATGAAGTAACACTATCACATGCTGAGGAATCTTAGCCTCACATTTAAAGTAATAAAAAAGGAGATCCTTTTTTTTTTTTTTTTTTTGACAGGCAGAGTTAGACGGTGAGAGAGAGAGACAGAGATAAAAGTCTTCCTTTTCTTTTGGTTCACCACCCACCCCCCCCACCCCCAAATGGCTGCTATGGCCGGCACCAATCTGCACCAATCTGAAGACAGGAGCCAGGTGCCTCCTCCTGCTCTCCCATGCGGGTGCAGGGCCCAAGCACTTGGGCCATCCTCCACTGCACTCCCGGGCCACAGCAGAGAGCTGGACTGGAAGAAGAGCAACCGGGACAGAACCGGCGCCCCAACCGGGACTAGAACCTGGGGTACCGGCGCTGCTGGCGGAGGATTAGCCTAGTGAGTCACGGCGCTGGCCAAAAAGGAGATTCTTAAATTCCTGTGCCTGTCCTGAGCTTCCATGATGTGATGAATTCCCATATGACAAACTGCAAAGGAGAAACATGAAATTTCAGACTGAAAGACATAGGTCTTGCTAGAGTACCCATCCAGTGAAAGCACATATTGATAAGCCTGCACAACTTACACACAGAGAGCCTCTGTCTTCTCAGGCATTCATGGCCTTAGCTTTGGCAACTAATAATGATGGGGTAATATACTTATTGTGGTTCATTACCAAGGCTAGAGATTGGTTTGGAATCTAACTATGGTCATTTAATTGTTGGAGTTTTCTTCTTGGGAACTACTCTGAAAGCATTTCTCCTCCTATAAAAGTAATGCTCAGGACAAGATTATGTGAGCCTCTGGATAGTCCCCTGTCTGGACAAGAATGGGGAGACAAACATAGCTTGGATTCCTGACACAGTAGTGCATTCTAAGAAACCAACCCAAGTAGCACATTATGTCTGATAATGCATTGTGTTAGTGGTTCAGCCTTTGAATATGGGTTTTCTGTTTCATAGATCTGGAAGGAACCTAATCATACAGTGCCCCATTCAAAGATCTGTTGAATCAATTGGCAATGACTATGGGGAAAAGCAAGAAGTAAATTATTATTTATTAATCACCAACAGAGGATCCAGTGATGTGTTGAGGACATCTCATTACTGAATTTAACTACTCCTAGTGATTTGTCAAAATTTTTTTCTGAGTTAAACTTACAGGAAGTCTGAATTCCCACCCTTCCACCTTTGGGTTTGGGGATACCAACCACAAATTCTTAATCAAAATGCCTGGGTAGCTTGCTTGGTCTTGGGTTTCACTTCCCAGGCAGTGCTGGGTCCCAGCCGTTATTGAGTTCCTGACCCGTTCTCATGAGCTACATCTCACTGAGGGTTTGGTCAAGGTCTGCTTCTAGTACATTCTACACACTCAGTTCCACTTCACCATAGCCTGTCCTTTCCTGCTACTGTCTTTTGCTTTCCTAGAGATATCCAGAGTAGTGTTACTCAGTCTTGATTACACCAGAATCATCCAGATACTTCAAAAGCTATTTGAGTCTAGGTTTCACCCAATCCCTAAACTTCTGTTTGGTTTATCTGGTCTGAGGGGGAGCCCAATATTGTGTTCTTAATTTGTTAAGACTTCACAAGGAATTCTAATATGCAGCCAGAGTTGAGAATGCCTACCCCTCCCACACCCTGTGTAGAGTCTAGATTTGTCAGTGCTCACTTGTGAAGAGCCTAGATTCATAATCTAATTTGGCTAATAAGATTTGAACTGCTAGTTCCTTCTGTAGTATAGTACCTCCAGGTTCATTTTTCCTGCACATGGGTAGCTTGTCATTCCCTCAACATATCTCATTCCCACTCTTATGTTACTACAGTATTTTTAATATTTCCAGCCAACATGGATGCAATCAGTGGCTCGGGATTCCGTCACTCTGAACTGTTCCTTCCCTGGAGAAATGTGACTAACATGTCTGAGCCTCAGCTTCCTCGTCTGTGAAGTGAAGGTAGTAATAGGTTCATCATATGATGGTGGTGCGGTTCATATCCCCTTAGGAGCAAAGCATCTAGTACAGTGCCTAGCACTTGAAATTTACATAGGACTATTATCAGTCATAAGTATACTAATGCCAATAATTAAAATAGCTTTGATGTAGGGTTCATATTCTTCGTGATACACTTTGATTTAAAAAAGGAAGCAAGATCAATTGACAGTGCTCAGAATTAAAGCTCAGAAGGTTTCTCCAGATTCCCCTGGTTCTCGTAGCTAGAACAAAGGGGACAATGAGGAAGTAACCGTCCTAATGATAACACAGATAGTCTTGTTCAAAGTGTGGCAGGGTTTATAGTGACAGAGAATTATCATCAAGGGAAAAGACTGTAGAACATCAGCTTATGTAGAGGCAAATATGAGTGTCATGAGTTAGAGAGATTGTAAAAATGAAAGAGTAAAAGATGGAATGACAGCAAAATGTAAATTGATAAAAATATAATAATTTAGAAAGCAGAGAATAAGAATGATGGGAACGTTTTATAACATTCTTTTGACTTTGTATAAAATGTATAAATTTGAGTAGGTATGATCTGTGATTACCTTTTAATATCAAAGTTTATAAGAATCAAGAAGGAAATGCATATAAAGTGGAGATATTATCATTATTGAAAGCAGTCAGAATGAAAGAACAAAACTGCATAATTGTGACTACCCCACCTGGAGCTATATTGGTGTCCACTTGTCCTCCTCCTCAGGGGTATGAGGACCAGGTGCTGGTCTGGTACATGGCAGATGATACAATGGTATGGCTTCATCATCTTATGAAGGGCAGATTCTACTCATGCACTTAAAAATTATAGTTTTTAAAACTTTTATTTAATAAATATAAATTTCCAAAGTACAATTTTTGAATTATAGTGGCTTCCCCCCCATAACCTCCCTCCAGCCCACAACCATCCCATCTCCCATTCCTTCTCCCATCCCATTCTTCATCACGATTCATTTTCTCTTTAATAAAGAAGATCAACTTAGTATATACTAAGTGATTTAGCCATTATGGAGTTGAAAATCTTACCTTAATAATAAAACTAGTGTAGATGTAAAATGGAGTAGGATTCTATAGGAGACAACATGAGAGTTCACATAAATGCTACATTTGCAGCTGCCTTCATTTGGCTCTGCTCCTAGACAAGGATAACTTTGACTTATTATTCAGAGTTCTTCAATGGATGATCTCAAGGGCTGTGGGCCCCCAGGCATACACAGACTTGGTGTCTGAGAGTATCTCAGCACTTCAGAGCACCTGTCTGATAGAGAAGCAAACCTTTACCCTGCAGATTACATGACCAGCAGATGACAGAAGTATTATCTTGAGTGTGGGACCATCTATGAAACAACCAACCCTGAAGGATCACTGAATACTGTGGGGTTTATGGTTTTAGAAAACACACTAGTTTTTATGTTATTAGAGTAACATGGGGCCCAAATTTGTTTACCTGTTGATGACAAAAATGATATTCTTAATTGAGGAAGACAATCTGAAATGGAGAAACTAAGAGCCACACTACTTGGTTTAACATAGGGCCTTTTACTTCACCTTCCTGTTTCAAGAATGCTGAACCTATCCTTGGAGCTCTGAGAAGTAAAACAACAGAATCTGTTAAGTAGCCTAAAATGTCACAAGACATAATACAGGATGTTTATTCCTATTAGTTAGACTTCCTTACCAGGTGAACTTTATGCAAGACTGGACCCAGTGTGAACAATTATTAGCCTCATGGGGAAGCTACATGCTTCATTTAAAAAGAAAAAAAATGCAGCAGAAAGAATAATAATACAAACAAACAGGAAAAGAATGGTGATATCCACATCTTGCAAATCAATTACACCCCACAAGGCAAGGAACTTGCCTTAGTCCACTTAATGTGGGCTCAAAGGAAGAATGGATAACCCACTCATAAGAAGAGTATCTGCAGGATCTTACAAAGAGGATGATGGATTCGTAATCTATGGGAATAGATGCTAGGGGAGCAAAGTGGAGCTCCATCAGATCTACGACTTACCACCCAGAAGCCCCCCCCCCCCATGTGACCGACAGCCCAAGCCTTCCCTCGATATCTTAGGTGGCTCCCATCCTCTCAGTCAACATGATTTCCTCATGCATGCTTCACATAACATGATAAAGTGTGATCTTTCCCAAACACTTGGGAAAAGTGAGGTGTTATGCATTCTGGTAAGTGAAATTGTCCCTTATACTGGAATTGAGAATGGATGTTTTTGGTCACTGACACTCCTGCTCCCTTTGCTGGTCTTTCCATCAGTCTGGATAAGACCAAGTTGATCTTGACTGAAGTGAGAAGCCCTTTTCTTTATTTCCAGGTGGTAGTTAACCCCATCCACTGTTACTTAGTTCTGTCATTTTACCACTTTCTTAATATCTCATTTCATTCCTTACTTCCTTTAGAACAGTATCACTTCACTTATTTTTCCTGCTTGATTCCTATGCCACTTCAGACAGCAATTATCTGTCCCTTTTTAATCTGTGTTATTGAATTGCCTGGTCACTCTACCCTTAAAATAACAGGTTCTTGAAATGTTCCATATTCATGGATTCTATCTATCTATCTATCTATCTATCTATCTATCTATCTATCATCTCTTTATCCATCTACATCCATCTATCCATCATCAATCTATCTTCATTCCTATTCCTAACTTCTAAAGTGACCTCTATTTACTTTTTTATGACAATTATTTTTTATTTTTTATTAATAACAATTATACATAGTTATGGGCTATGGTGAGATATTTTAATACATGTATGCAAGATGTACTGGTTAAATCAGGGTAATTACTACTTCCCCTTCTTTGACATCATATGATTGAAGCCTCGGAAAGTCTTTCTTCACTTTACTCATTCTCATCTGTTTCCATGATCCTCAACACTAAAAGATCAAATTGCTTTCTGAAGTATTTCTGGAGCAGAAATCAGATTCTCATCCAGAGGGAATCTTAAGACACACAGAGAATTATATGTAAGAGAAGCACACACAAAATTATATGTAAACCCTGGGAACCAGGTGCTTATTAGCAAAATGTTAAGGTATTCTGGAAGAGGAGGGGACTCCTCAGTGAGCTAGCCCTCCATGCTTTGTGCAAGTAGCTCACGCAAGATTGAAATATAGTATGTCCAGGTCCAATTTAATCTCTATTAGGCACTCAATGGCTAAATTAAGAACTTTACGGATACCTAATTTAGATAAACCCTTAACTATTAACCTCCAATAATGTCATCATTTCACTGAGTAGAAAAGAAAACATCTGGGTGAGTTCAATTAGCCAAGGGCGTGGATGTGGCCCGTGGAAGAGCCGGTGCATTCTAATTGCGTCTCGCCGACCTTGCTGGGAGATTCCAGTCAGGAGGGAGGGTCCTCGTCGTCCTTGTCCCAGGACAGTCTCTGTGTTTGTGTAGAGTTTTCATGAATCTCCCCACACAGTCTGAATGTACAGGTGAAGGGAGACCCCCTCTCTCATCCTGCAGGAGGAATTTCTCTTGCAGAGTCCTGAGCCTCAATTATAAGCCCATCCCTTTTACTGACCTTTAAGCATTGCAGAAAATCATTTTATTTTATCTGGTTAGTATTACTTATGAAAAATATTTTCACACCCTTCGAGAACCTTTATTAAGTTTTCTGCTCAGTCTGTTTTCTGTGGCTGAAATGAAGCTGTTTCCTTTGTCAGCTGTGATTGGAGTTCAGTGTACTATAGCAGGCATGGATTCCGCATTGGTCCCGAGGGACACAGATGTATCCATTCTGAGACCATGACTCTCACACCTCTGGTAACTCAGTAGTAGTAGTCTAAACTATCTGATCTCATTCCATTTCAACTTGTTAGGTTAATGTCTTTCCTTTGACTGCTCATTCTGGGGGGAGGTACTTCTGCTTCTCCAGATAAATTTGATCACTAAGGAGAACTTAATGACAATGGGCAATCTTAGGCTGCTTTCCCCAGAAGCAAATTGGGAGATGAGTTTCTGAGAGCTGGTAGATTTATTCTGGGGCTAATATTAGGACGTGTTGGTAGGGCGTGGAGAAGGGAATTGGAAAGAAATATGGTGGTCCATGCATTTTTGTTACCCTTGGGGATTTGGGATATGTCTCAGAGTTGTCTAAGCCCAGATGATAGGAATTTTACCCACCACCCACTCTTTCTGGTTAAGACTGAGGTCAAGAGAGGACATCTCAAGCTTCCCCCTTCACCAGACATGGGTCCCTCAGCAAAAAGTGCTTGTAGAGGAGACTCCTTAGTGCAGGGGTGCAGTATTGAGTAAAAGTGGTAGGAACTGATAGTGTTTGCCCTCTGTTCTCATGAGGCTAATCTAAAAAAGTGAAAACAAGTATTTTTGCTCACATAATATTGGGAAGATGACTGTGTGTGCTTTGAGTCATCACAACATCTCTTATTAAAGTCTGAAAAGTCTTAGAGTAAAAATAATGAAACTTTACCTGTTTAACTTATGTAATTAGTGTTTTCTGGAGAAAGTTCAGAATCACCTTTCTAACCATCTAGTAATATTATCAAAAACACATCATGACGTGATAGACTAGTGGTATAGGTAAAATTGGCTCCTTCTTTTCATGTGAAAAATAGCAGAATCTTTATCAATTGGAGTATATGGGCAACACTTGTCCTCAGAAATGGGTTAAAACCAATCACATGTGGACTTTTCACTTAGCAGTGAGCACTATGTGTGATGCTGTTGAGCACTCACAGGGTCAGGTGAGGTTCAGAGTCTGAGCTGACTCAGAATGCCTCCTAGGTCGATGTACAGGCTAGGAGTTGTGTGTGTGAGGAGATGCTACATTGACACAGAGGAAGGGATACGGCTGCACAAGGAAGGGCACTGCAGTCATGGACAAAGAACCCAGGAGGACATGCTGTTATCCAAGAGCCTGTGGCAGAATCAGGGGCCTTTCTCTGCCTTGCATGAGGTGGATGGGGAATTTTAGCATTAACATACACACTCATTGAAAGGAATGACCTTGGCCTTTTCTGTTTTCCTGAAGAGAGGTCAGAGACTGTCTCCGCTGTTTGGTGCAGGACAGATGTATGAGAAATAGCATGAAATAATATACTTGGTGTCCCAGACAAAGGGAGAGCTGAGGTCAAGGCTCTTGCTGTTGAATACCGTGCCCTGGTGGGTTAGAGGGAGCTGCCTGGCCTGAAGGCAGATGAGCCTTCTTCAAAGTTAGTCTCTGCCACTATGAAACAGCAAAATTTGCTTTAATCGAAGAAAATACCATTCCAGCTGCAGAAATCTAGTGGCAAGATGGCTTGGCAGATCCAGGGAGAGAATAGAAATAAAAGCACTGGTTAATTATACCACATAGAAATTTTAGCTTCGCAGGGCCACAGAAATCACCTCTAGGTACAATATTTGAATAACTGAGGGAAAAAATCCTTTTTGACTTTATTTTATTTATAATTTTCTTCTACTTTTATTCTGCCAAAAGAATTTCTCAGGGATAAAAATCTATGACAGTGGCTTTCAAATATTCCTAAATCATGATCAATTGAAAAGCCTGATAAAACATGTTTTTCTCACTCTTTCCTAGACAATCTGATTCAGTACATGTGGTACTGAATCAATACACTCAGTGCATTTGAAAACCTTCATTTCTTTCATTTTTAATAAAAGTATTTGAGAGGTAGAGATACAGGTAGATGGAGAGAAAGGAGAGGGGAGGAGGAGTAGAGGAAGGAAGGAAGGAAGGAAGGAAGGAAAGGAAGGAGAGAGAGAGAGAGAGAGAGAGAGAGAGAGAGAGAGAGAGAGAAATACTGCCACCCACTAGCTCACATTTCAAATGCCTGTAGTGGTTGGAACAGGGGCAGAGCCAAAGCTAGGATCTAGGAATACAATGACGTTCCCCAGCTTGAGTGGCAGGAATTAAATTGCCAGGGCTATCACCTGCTGCTTCCTGGGGTCTGCATTAGCAGGAAGCTGGAGTGTGGAACCAGAACCAGAACCCAATCACTCCAATACAAGATATGGGTGTCTTCGATGCGCAGGCCGCGGCGGCCATTGGAGGGTGAACCAACGGCAAAAAGGAAGACCTTTCTCTCTGTCTCTCGCTCTCACTGTCCACTCTGCCTGTCAAAAAAAAAAAAAAAAAAAAAAACACAAAAACAAAAAAAAAGATGCGGGCATCTTCACCACTAGGCTGACTGTCTTCTCTGAGAACCTGCATTTTTAACAAGTCCCTGGTGATGCTGGAAGTGCTGTGTGTAGTATGTTGGCTCTTACCTATAATTTAATGTCACATCCTCTCTCCTATCCCCCAGGTCTGACAAAAATAGGAGTAACCTCAAGATGTTAGATTAACAAGTCCCACGCCCTTGTTAATGGAAATAACCAGCACATGATAAACTGAGTGAAGTCTTTGGTGGTAGTTCTGGAAACCAATCAAGAATCTCTAGGAAGTGAGCGAAGGCACACTAAAAAGCCACACTAAGAGTGCAGGGAAGCAAGTGGTCTTCTGCTTGTCCTTGTCCCACACTGCTACTGTTGCAGGGAGAATCGGCTGGGAGTCCCACAGTTTCATGCTGGTCCTTCAGTCAGAAGACAGAGTGTAACGTACTTGCCACATTCTGAATTATCTGGCGCTGCTCAAGAAATCTGTTTCTGTCTGTTGACTGAGAACTCGGACAGGGTCCCTGGCATGATCTGACTATTTGGTTGAAGTGCGGCAGCATACAAAAGTGTAGAGAACTGCAGATGCCTGAGACCCGAAGGAGAGAGACTACAGACAGAGGAACACAGCAGAAACACAAGACCCCAAGAAGAAGCAGGAGTTAGACTCTTAGGAATGTTGAGACATTGAAAAGGAGTCACGCATACAGGGGAATTGAAAACAAAACAAACACAAGTTCAAGCTCGGGAATACCCATATGCTCAATAATCACTTGAGAGAACTTGAGCTTCATGCCCAACAGATGTGTAAAAGTCTCTAAGCCCTATAGAAAGTCTTCAAAGGCAGAGGGTGGCTACTATTTCAGATGCTCCATTTTCAACAAATGGTCACAAGGCACACACACAAACAAGGACACATGGCCTATTCAAAGGGACAAAATAAATCTCCAGAAATGAACTCTAAAGTGACACAGAATTCAGGTGAACTAGACAAAAAATCTTTAAAAAAAATTGTCTTAGATATGAGGGACCTCAAAATCTGCTTTCTACCTCAATCTCATTTTTCCATAAATGTTATAACACTGCTTATATTCTAATAACTAACAATGCATTGACAAAAAACCTAAAGGAAATAATGAGAAAAGTATATGAACAAAATAAGAATATCAACAAATACATAGAAATTTAAAAAGAGAAGCTAACATTTTGGAGCTGAAAAATACAATTGCTGAGTTGAACAGTTTACTAACAGGGTTCAACAATAGATTTGAATAGGAATGAAAACGACTCAACAAACTAAAACAGATCATTTGATAATTTTGAGTCTCAGAAATAAAAAGAGTAAAAGAATAAATAAAAAAATAATTGCCAAGGGATTTATAGATCACCATTATGTAAACATATCTGTAGATTGCACAAACGTCAGAAGGAGAAGAAAGGAAAGAGCAGAGCATTTATGTGAAGAAATAATGGCTGAAAACTTTCCGAAGTTGAGGAAATATACGGGTATATAAATACAAGAAGCTTATTGAACTGTAAGACAGACAGACCTATAGACTCCCACCATGACATAATCCAACTGTTGACAATGACACTCTTGGAAGTAGAAGAGAAAAATGACCAGTCAGGTACAACAAATTCTCAGTAAGACTGTGGGCAGATTTCCCACTAGAAATATTATGGATACGAAGGCAGTGGGATGACACTAAATAGCTGAAAGTGGGACTGTCAAACCAATAGTCTATATTAAGCAAAATGATTCCTCAAAAATGAGGTGGGAATTAAGACATTCTTGGAAAGACAAAAGCCGAAGAAGTAGTACTCTATAGCTATTTCTGCTCTCCAGGAGATGCTACTGGACCTCAGGGTTCTCTGGACATGAATGTAACATTCTCCAGTAAAGGTAAAAACACGGACAAGGGTAAAACCTGATACTATTCAATTTTGTTTTGTAAACTTCACTTTTAATTCATTTACAGGATTTATGATTATTTATAGCTCTTATCTCTACTGTTGAGGAACAGTGTTTGTTTCCCTCATACTATTAGATGAACTCTTTAGTTACTGTAGGGTTAATCTTAGGAGTATAAAGTAAGCTGAAAATAGATCTTTATAAATATTAAGAGTGGGAATAAGAGAGAGAGGAGGAAGAAGGGTGGGAGCATGGCTGGGAGGGAGGGTATGGTGGGAAGAATCACTATGTTCCTAAATCTGTATATATAAATACATGACATTTGTATGCTTTAAGTAAAACTTAAAAACATAAATAAAAATAAGAAAACTACACAAAATAATTATAAATCTGCGTTAATGGATATACAAGACATAGGGAAGTAATTTGTGACATGAATAGAGTGAAGGGGATGGAACTACAAAGGAATGAAATTCTATATGCAATTGAAGTTAACTTGTAATCAGTTTAAAATAAATTGTTATGACTCAATGATATTTTATATAATTCTCTTGGAAAGATAATGAAAATATATGTAAAATATACCCAAAAATAAATGAGAAGGGGATAAAAGCATGTCAGTGCAAAAAAATCACTGTAAAATCCAGAAAGGCATGTGCCATCGTGTGGCATAGCAGGTAGAGCTGTCAGCCGAGATACTGGCACCCCACAGGAGTGCTGGTTCATGGCCTGGCTGCTCCACTTCTGATCCAGCTCCGTGCCAATTGCCTAGGCAAAGCAGCAGAAGACGGCCCAAGTTCCTGGCCCAGCACTGGCCATTGTGGTCATCTAGGGAGTAAACTAACGGATGGAAGATCTCTCTCTCTGTCTGCCTCCCTTTCTGTAACACATTTTTCTTTCTTTTTTGTTTTTTTAAAGATTTATTAATTTACTTTTATGAAAGTCAGAATTACAGAGAGAGAGAGAGAGAGAGAGAGAGAGAGAGAGAGAGAGAGAGATGTTTCACCTGCTCATCCACATTCCAAATGACTGAAATAAATGGTGGGATCTGGGCCAGGTGGAAGCCAGGGGCCAGGAACTTCATCCAGGTCTCCCACATGGGTGCAGGGGTCCAAGCTCTTGGGCCATCTTCTGCTGCTTTCCTGGGTGCACTAGCAAGGAGCTGGATTGGAAATGGAGAAGCCAGGACTTGAACTGGCGTCCGTATATGATGTGGGCATCACAGGTAATGGCTTAACTCACTGCATCACAGCACTGTGCCATGAATTCTGACTTTCAAAACAAGTAAGTAAGTAAGTAAATCTTTTAAAAGATAAAAATAAAGGAAGGCTATAAAGCAGGAAATAAGGGATAAGAAATCATAAGATATATAGAAAATAAGTCAACAGGATTAAATCCAAAAATAATTACAAAAAATCAGCCAAACGAGGAGCAGTTTTTTGAAAAAATGAATAAAATTGACACACCATTGGCCCAACTAACTAAAAAAAGAGAAAAGACCCAAATCAATAAAATCAGAGATGAAAAAGGAAATGTAACAGCAGACACCACAGAAATCAAAAGAATCATCAGAAATTACTACAAGGACTTGTATGCCAGCAAACAGGGAAATCTATCAGAAGTGGATAGATTCCTGGACACATGCAACCTACCTAAATTGAGCCATGAAGACATAGAAAACCTAAGCAGACCCATAACTGAGACAGAAATTGAATCAGTAATAAAGGCCCTTCCAACAAAGAAAAGCCTAGGACCAGAGGGATTCACAGCTGAATTCTACCAGACATTTAAAGAAGAACTAACTCCAACTCTTCTCAACCTATTCAGAACAATCGAAAAAGAGGGAATCCTCCCAAACTCTATGAAGCCAGCATCACCTTAATCCCTAAGCCAGAGAAAGATGCAGCATTGAAAGAAAATTACAGACCAAAAAAAAAAAAAAATACCCTACCAGTTCCACGAAGTCTTCCCAGATTGGTAAGAACACAGGTGATTTATCTTATCTCAACTTTTCTAGACCGTTCTATCGATCGTTCCCATCTCAGTTATGCAAGGGCTGCTCTGTTTCTTCTTGCTGCTCATCCTTATGTAGCGATCTGTACCTTCCTGATCAACTGTGCTGTCTGGTTTGCCATCTGTATGCCCTTGTCAGGACGTTGTTTTCTTTTCTTTTTATTTATTTTTATTTATTTACTTTTTGACAGGCAGAGTGGACAGTGAGAGAGACAGAGAGAAAGGTCTTCCTTTTGCTGTTGGTTCACCCTCCAATGGCTGCCGTGGCTGGCGTGCTGCGGCCGGCGCACCGCGCTGATCCAAAGGCAGGAGCCAGGTGCTTCTCCTGGTCTCCCATGGGGTGCAGGGCCCAAGCACCTGGGCCATCCTCCACTGCACTCCCGGGCCACGGCAGAGAGCTGGCCTGGAAGAGGGGCACCGGGACAGAATCCGGCGCCCCAACCAGGACTAGAACCAGGTGTGCCGGTGCCGCAGGCGGAGGATTAGCCTATTGAGCTGCGGCGCCAGCCAGGACTTTGTTTTCAATAATAGACTGAAGGATCATGTTTCTTTTCTCTTCTTTCTTTTTTTTTTTTTTTTTAAAGGTAGTCAGTGAAGCACCAAGTAATATAATTACAACTTAATAAATACTTTTTTGTTGATAAAAAAAGATATATAGAAAGATAACAAAATAATGTAAATTCTTTTAGTAATTACTTCAAGTGTAAATGTATTAAATTCCACTATCAAAAGATTGGTGAGATGGTTTAGAAAAACAATATGCAACCATCTACAAGGGATTTATTTTATATATTTAGACACATATAGGTTGAAAGTGAAAGGATGAAAACATTCCATACCAATAGTAACCAAAAGAGAGTAAGGATAGCTATATTAATATTAGGCAAAATATGCCTTAAGTAAAATTTTTTTTTACAAAATACAAAGATGTGTGTTATGTAAGTGTCAATACAGCAGAAATATAGCAAATATTTGTGATAGTAACATTATTTGAGATAATGTTTAAAAAATTTTAAAAGTTTTTAAATGGTCCTAATCTTCACTGATGAATGAATCAACAATGTAGTATGCACATACAATGGAAAGTTTTTCAGCCTCAAAAGGAAGGAAATTTTGACACATGTACAACATGGACGATCCTTGAGCTTATTATGTCAAGTGAAACAAGATAGCCCTCAACTGTAACACCACTTCTGCAGTATAGTCATGAAATTCATAGTGGCAGGAAGGAGAATGGTGGCTGCCCCAGGGAGAGTGAAGAGTAAGTGTTTAATGGGTACAGAGCATACATTGGGGAAGTTGGAAAGAGTTCTGTGGACAGAATGATTGTGGGGGATTGCACAGCAATGTACTTGATGCCATTGAACTGAATACTTGAAAATGGTTGACAGGGTGAATTTGTGTTAAATATATTTTACCACAATCACAAAAAGAGAGGGAGGAGGAGGGAGGGAGGAGGAGAGAGAGAGAGAGAGAGAGAGAGAGAGAGAGAGAGAGACCCTTGCCAAGGCTTGAAAGTAGTTGTTCCTTTTGATATTCTCCGCAGTTCTGGATTGTGCCATATTGCTGTTTTAATACTAACAGACTGCAGAGGAATTCTAAATAAGTTTAATCACATCATTGGAATTTGCTTACAAAACGTAAGACTGGATTCAAATTCCTTTAGGGTTTTGTTTCTCCCTCTGCAGGAAGAGTGAATACATTGTCACCAAGCAAAGTGATTTTCACAGGTATGATTTATTTACAAGCAACTCCAAGTCCTGCTTACATATCCAAGTAGTCAACAGATGGTTGTTAGCAAGGACTGCAGGTGAAAAGAAGGCGATTTGTTAAGGAGCAGATGCTATCCTGCTCTTTTGCCAGATGCAAATCAAATACCACCTGGAGGAAATTTAATCATTTGATATGTATTTAAAAATACTCACTCTCTGAATTTAAAATGTTAATTTATAATGACTATAACTAGCAAAATAATTAGGAAATAGAGATTTACTAACTTTGGGTGCCAGATAATTCAGACTATGATAATATTGAATTACTTGTGTAAATGTGGATTAAACAACTAGACCTAAGTAAACAAAAATGAACAAAAATTAAAAGAAAACAGAAGCAATGATTGAATAATATTGCATAGTTACAAACAATTTGATAATTCTTTATGGAAAGTTAAACTTTCTGGTAAAATCCAACACTAAGTTTGGAATGTTGCCTCTTCATTCTCTAAAATGATTTATTGTGTCAGACACAAGTTTTTTCATAGCAACAAAAACTTTGTTTCTCAGACTATTACTTTTTTTAAAAAACCTAATATTTTCATACCACTTATTTTGAAAGAGACTCATTTGGCTATATGTATTTGTATGCTTTTTCTAGGCAAATTAACTACTGAGATCAACTTAGTTTATAATTCCATGAACAAGTAAATATTTAAAATCAATTATATATATTTGCATGTATATAAAATCTAATTTTGGCCAAGAATGTTGGCAGAGATAAAGCTTAGGAAATATTTTTTGCATCCTAGTTTACCTGGTTGTTAGAATAGACACCAATGCTATTCCTTGAACGTACGTTAAGCAATACTGGGATCAGACAAATCTAACTTCCTTGCGTCTCCAGGAAGTATCTGCTCCTGAAAGAGGAGCACGTAGATCACCCGGATTGCTTACTCAACACCAACAGCTTGCTCATGGGGGTTCATTTCCAGACCATTGTCTGCCACGCCTACCAATCTAATGTTACATGATGGTCTCTACCACATCCCACTCACTTTTCTGCTTGCAAGACCTGCCTTAATGTTTCCTGTCCCAGGTCTCAAACTTTGTATATTCCCTGTCCTAATTTTCCACTTTGAGACCCACTGAGGCTCCACCAAGATGGCATCGTCCTGTGTGTCTACCAAACTTTGCTCTGCTTCACCAAAAGATCATTGTGTCGTCTTTTTGCCCCATGCATACATATTTAACCTTTTTTTTTTTTTGCCTCATATGTACCAATTTAACCTTTTACTTTGGGTAAAGTGAAATATTGAGATTTCTTTAGGAATATAAGATCTTTTGACTACCCGAGAAAGAGCAATTCCTTTTTCTGGAACGAGATTTCATTCACGATCTCCTGGGATGCATTTTTATCCTAAACAACATATTTTACTCGAATTAAATAAAACACATTAAAACTACAAAAAATCTAACAGAATAATTTTCTGGGCAACTGAAATAAAAATATATTTTAAATGTAAGACTGGCTTGGTGTAGAAGAGTAATAACCAAGAAAGTTGATTAGAGTTGTGGAAGTAAAAACTCATAATGTAAACAATGTTGCCTGGGTAACTCAACCCTAGAAAGTTTTGAGTTGGTTGGGGTGAGCAGTCATAACTCAGAGTTCACTCCTCATGTCAGGTTCTCTCTTCTGATGCTGCCACTATGAAGCTTCCTCCAACTGTGGACTGGAGACACACTTCATTAACCCATGTGCATAAAAGCAACTCTGCCTCCTGGGAATGTCTGTGCTGCCTCTAATATATTCATATCTAAATCTCTGTAATTCTCCATAGGAAAAACAGTGGATATGCACATCAAAATTTCTTGCAAATGCTTCCCATCTGCAAAACAGAAACTTCATTTGAAATGTGCAGTTGCCACAAATGTGCTGGCCACAATGAATTGCTAAGAAAATCAGTAAAAGTACGACTGAGAAATAAGCTGCTGGAGTCTCAGACAGCATTATCTCCTCCCTGATTTAATGATCAATTATTTTCTATGGTAGAAAATTTTTGTTACTTTTTGATATTAATTTTGAGTTTTTATCAATAACTTAAAGTAATGAAGAGAAGCTAGCCATAAACCCAGTCTCTTGCCGGTGAACTTTTGGTGGCACCATGTGTTACTGACTCCAGGAGAAGGTCCTCCAGGAAGAGTGGAAGACCTTCCCATGTTGAGTTTCTTCCTTCTTAGCCCTGTCATCATAACCTCTGATTCTGAAATGCCAACGTGTTTTCCAGAAGTTCTAGGGTCCTGTATTGCCAAGCCATTGTGCACCCCCATCATTCCTCCGAGGCTCGGTATTCCTTCCCCCTGCTTCTTTGAAGGCCCTGCAGTTACTCCACATTACAGGCTGACTTGTATCCCTTAAAAATTCACAGGTTGAAGACCTAATCCACAGTACCTTACAATTTGACTGTATTTGGAGATAGGGTCTTTTCTTTTCTTTCTTTCCTTTTTTTTTTTTTTTTTTTTTTTTTTTTTTTTTACAGGTAGAGTGGACAGTAAGAGAGAGAGACAGAGAGAAAGGTCTTCCTTTGCTGTTGGTTCACCCTCCAATGGCTGCCGTGGTTGGTGCGTTGCGGCCAGCGCACCGCACTGATCCAATGACAGGAGCAAGGTGCTTCTCCAGGTCTCCCATGGGGTGCAGGGCCCAAGCACTTGGGCCATCCTCCACTGCACTCCCGGGCCACAGCAGAGAGCTGGCCTGGAAGATGGGCAACTGGGACAGAATCCGGCACCCTGACTGGGACTAGAACCAGGTGTGCCTGTGCCACTAGGCAGAGGATTAGCCTATTGAGCCCTGGCGCTGGCCGGGTTTTTCTTTTGTTAAGTAATTTATTTGAAAGGCAGAGTGAGAGACAGAGAGTCAGAGAGAGAGAGAGAGAGAGAGAGAGAGATCTTCCATCTGCTGGTCTAGTCCCTAGGTGATCACAGTGGTTGCTAGGAGTAGCCCAAGCTGAAGCTAGGACCTCAGAACCCCATCTGGATTTACTGCACAGGTGGCAAGGGGCCAGCCACTTGGACC
This sequence comes from Sylvilagus floridanus, assembly GCA_949820135.1. Lineage (NCBI taxonomy): Eukaryota > Metazoa > Chordata > Mammalia > Lagomorpha > Leporidae > Sylvilagus > Sylvilagus floridanus. The sequence continues at coordinate 14,627,307 of OX463240.1, read as the reverse complement.
ATCTACTTTTGCTTTCCCAGGGCCATCAGCAAAGAGCTGGATCAGAAATGCAGCAGCTGAGACTGAAGTGGCACTCTGATTTAAGATGCTGGCATCAAGAGTGGTGACTTAACCTTGATGTGCCACAAAACTGGCCTCTAGAGATAGAGTGTTTCAAGAGGTGATGGAATTAAAATGGGGCCATGAAGGTGGTCCCTAATCCAGCATAGCAGGTGACCTTATAAGAAGAGGAGAAGAGGGTGCAGACTCACACAGAGGGGGGATCGTGGATGACAGACGGAACCAATCCTACTGACGCCTTAATTTCAGGCTTCCACCTGCCAGAACTGTGAGGATATACACGCATTGTTGGAGCCCTCAGTCTGTGGGACTGTTACAGCAGCCTGAACTCATAGACTCCAAGAAGATTTTATGGATGCACTGTCCTGAATGCTGACCACTGCCCTATTCCATTTCCCCACTAGGCTCTTGAAGTCTCTTTCCCATCAGAGCCTTCTCTTTCATAAACTAGCCTTGTTTGTATGCCAGCTTCCCAATGATTGTGATCTTTTAAGGATGAAGGATACCTTTTGTAAACAGTTTTGCATGGCTTTCTTTTAAACTTCTTGCCCATGTAGTGCCCAAATAGGAAATGTGTCTGTGCTCAATGTCTCTGGCCTATTGAAACAGCAGCAGCAGTAGCAGCAGTAGCAGCAGCATGTTCTTCTCATGCCTTCCTGAATAAAAACCGAACTGCTCTCCCACCAGCTGACATTACAGCTTCAGGGGTGCAACACTTCCATGTTCACATCTGCAGTTGGCAAAGATATACTGACTTTCATATTTTTCTGTCTGTCCCTTACTCTGGTAGCTAATAATTCACTAATTTTTAAATAGCTAGGGCAGTACTCTCCTAAAATAATCTACCAGTGAAAGCTTTTGTAAAATGAAGAGCTATCTAGTAATGCACAGAATTACTCCCTAATGTGTATTTACAAAAAACATTAGATTTGTATAAAATGGGGCAGACCAAATTTTCAAAGCACCAAATATGAAAAAAAAATTGTGTACAATATGCTACAGGGTTTATGACCAAATTTAAATGTTAATTTGACCATTATATATCCTGTTATTTTTAATTTTGTTTACTAAGATGAGAAGAAGTGGTTAGTCTGACTCAGCTGAATTGTCTTTTAATCAGTATCTGCTGCATGCCGTGGATGGGACCATCAGAGGATCATTTCAGTAACAATTTTACACTCCAAATCTTGACAAAGAAAACCTCTATCAATGACATCATGAAAAATATCTCAAAACCAAATTATTTCTATGTCAGCATTGCTGATTATAACTCTAGCCTCTGTGGGTCATTTTCCGTTTCGAATAACTTGGCCTATTGTCTTTATAAGTACACATGTATTTGTCAGACTGGCAGTCCCGATGTTTGGTTCAGAAAATATGGCCCCTGTAATTATAGTCTTCCCAGGGTGAGGAAATGAGAATCCACTCGTAATCCTTTTATCATTGAGTTGGATGATTTATTTCTCAGCAAATGAGAATAGAGAAATTTCAAGGGCAATTTATCTAATTCTTTTCCTGTGTACAATATTTTCTTAAAAAGAAATTTGCTGTGATCAGAAGAAGCACATTTCCAGGAGGGATTCTTTAAAGATACAGATCTCTTGTGCATTTGCTGACCTCTGAGAAACCTTAAATAATGGTCCCCATTAAGGTACAAGGTGAGTTTCTAAATCATTTTTTTCTTAAAGCATCACAGATTATTTGAAAGTTATTTTAATAATTACTCTGCCATCATGTTTCTGTTTGCCAAAGCAACATGATTAAAGTCTCTGTTCAGCTTCTCTGTCTCATTTTTCAAAACAACATAATCATCTCCCTCCCACTCTGTGCTGTCGGCCCCTTGCCCAATTGGGCAACCTTCAGCCCAGAGCCCGCTTGTGTTTTTTCTTGGGGCTCTGCTGGTTCTCCTGTCAAAATACTATGTTGTGTGTTAATATGTAAAACTATGTAAAATTAGCTAAATGTCCTCAAAAGTACTTTTGGTGAATGACAGCTTTGATGGGACAAGTAAAATAATGGCAATACACAATTGATGACAGCCTGTAACAGAAGCTAGGGTGACAGTGTAAAATCAAAATCCGGCCTCTGGAGATCAACAGGGCCAATTTCTAACCAAAAAGATGATAATGATGGTGATGATTTAGTAGATTATAGAATAAGAATGTGGGCTTGAAAATTACCTAATTTGGTGAAGTGTGTGTATTGATATATAATTATGAATAAAATAACTTCTAAATATGAATATTCTTTAAAATCAAAACAAAATTACTACCCGTTCCTGAAGATTTCTGAGTTTTCTTGTTTTTTTCTAAAGAAAGATTTTGTTTTATTTGAAAGAACTACAGAGAAAGAGAAAGGAATATATATTATATTTATTTTACATATATAATATATATATATATATATATATATATAGAGAGAGAGAGAGAGAGAGAGAGAGAGAAAGAGAGAGAGAAAGAGAGACTCCATTTACTGGTTCACTACCCAAATGGCCTCAATGGCTGGGGCTGGGTCAGGCTGAAGCTAGAAGCCTGGAACTTTGGGGGTACAGGGACCCCAGCACTTGGGTCATCTTCTCTTGCTTTCCCAGGTGGTTAGCAAGGAGGTGGATCAGAAGAGGAGCAGCTGGATTAGAATTGGCACCCATACAGGATGCCAGCATTGGAGGAGGTCACTTAACTTGCTATGACACACCCTTGGTCCCTGTGTTTTCTTAATTTGCTATTTATAGGAGTGCTGGACAGATCTGCTTCTTAATGGCCATTAGCCATTCCCTCTCAGGGCCTATCATGGCAAGTTTTAAAATTGTTTCAGAAAAACCACTCTAGAGGCCAAGGGAATGGGGGTATTGGACTGAGGAGGGTGCAGTAGGTGATAACAGGGCAGGGTGAGGACATTAATGTAGGAGACTGTGTGGAAACTCACATGGGCCTGAGTGAAGGTGAGGTTTGGGGTTTATGAGCCATTAAGAGGGAAGTGCTCTCTACTCACTGGTGATGCTGGAGTCCAGGCAGCAGAGGGAGCACTGGAGATGACAACGTGCCCCTGACTGGGACACGTGGGTGGGTGAGGGGCACTGTGAACTCAAGCCATTTTTCCTAAGAGCTTCATCGTCTTTTGTGGTTGCCTTTATCCTGTACTTCCCACACAGAACCACCAGCCACGCGCACCTTGCTGGAGGGTGGAGCAGATCTCTACCTTGTCTTTGTGCCACTGCTCCTCATGTCCAAGACTTTGGTGGTCCTTGAAAAGAGTCTGTGTGTGAATTAACAAATGGGCCATTTCCAGGCCATTGTTCTGGTTATGGACACAGATGGAAGTCACAGCAGGTTAAATGTCACTGGCTCTTCCAGTGAAAATGGAGGTTTAATGAATGTGCACATTCAGTACTATGAGAATCATTTTATATTTTGATTAATGAAATGCTTTCTTTTTTTTTTAGTGTGAACAACCAACAAAATTTCCATTTTATTTTCCATCATAGACCAGAACATGATTGTGTCTAAACTCGTACAGCTGAAAGGATTTGGGGTACAGCCTTATTTTGAAATGCACCTAAATAGATTGGGCTTCCTTAGTATTAAGGACTTTTGCTCTTTGAAATGTACTACTAAGAGAATGAGGAGGGGCCGGCATTGTGGCGCAGCTGGTTAAAGCCCTGGCCTGCAGTGCCAGCATCCATTATGGGTGCCGGTTCTAGTCCCGGTTGCTCCTCTTGCCATCCAGCTCTCTGCTATGGCCTGAGAAAGCAGCAGAAGATGGCCCAAGTCCTTGGGCCCCTGCACTCACGTGGGGGACCTGGAAGAAGCTCCTGGCTCCTGGTTTGAATTAACGCAGCTCTGTCAGTTGCATCCATCTGGGGAATGAACCAGCGAATGGAAGATCTCTGTCTCTCTCTCTCTCTCCTTCTCTACCTCTCTCTGTAACTCTGTCTTTCAAATAAATAAAATAGATCTTTTTTTTTTTTTAAAAAAAAAGAGAATGAGGAAAAAAAAAACCTCGGGGAGGGAGAAGATATTTGCAAGTCACATATCTATCACAGGACCACTATCTCAGAACTCAATAATAAAAAGACAAATACCCAATAAAGATGGGAAAATGACTTAAGCAGATCATTTAGCAAAGAAGAAGTATAGGTGGCCAATAAACACATGAAAAAAATCAGCAATACCATAGTCTTCAGAGAAGTAAAAACAAAACTCCTATGAAACACCTCTCTACCTCTATTAAAACAGCTAAAATTAAAACGAACAAAAAAGAAAATCTGCTATTACCAAAAGCTGGTGGGGACACAGGACAGCCAGAATGTCCACATAGTGCTGGTGAGAATCCACAGTAGTGCGGTGCTTGGGAAGAGTCTGGTATCTTTGCTAAGTTACATTTGAACTTACCATGTGACTCAACAACATCATACTTCAGTAATCAACTCAAAGGAAGAGAAACCTTACATTTCCACAAAAACCTTCACATGACTGTTTTTAGCAGCTTTGTTCATAATCACTCCTAACTGGAAACAGTCAAACTTTTTTTCTTTTGGTGAGAATGTGTAAATAAACATGAGTCCATCCGTGCAATGGGACATAACTCAGCACTAAGAAGGCAGTGTGATACTGAGGCTCAGTGAAAAAAGTTAGACTCATGGGTACCCATGGGATGATTCTATTTATATGATGTTCTTAAAAAGGCAAAATTGTACGAACAGGAGACAAACCAGAGTTCTTCATGCTGAGGGCAGGTTTGCCTACAAATGGACATAAGGGAATATCTCTGGAGTTACAGAATAATTTTAGACTTGATAGTGCTTTTATAACTACATGTGGTTGTCCAAACTCAGAGGTCTGTGCACATAAAAGCATATTTTACTATGTTAATTTTTCTTTCATAAAAATTCAGCTTAGGTAAAGGAAGCAAACTTCGTGTAATTTGCCAATTTTTAAAAAAAGTACTTGATAATTTTCATCTCCTATGAATGCTTGAATTCACCATGTTGAGATACAACTCAAGTAATCAATAAAAGATTTCCTATACATCATGCCAAACATTCAGTTTAATGTTAACCTGATAATACCATATTTACTCTCACATCCAAGCACTCTGAGGAAAGCAATGTCCACTGGTTTAATAGGAAGGCCTGGGATGGGGGAAATATCCATAGAACAATAAGTTTAAAAACATTGATAGAGAAGGGAGACTGAAAAGACATTTTCTTAGTCTATTTTTGTTAATTTTTAATAAGAAAGGAGTGGGGTAGGTTTTGTTGCACAGGAAGTTAAGCTGCCACTTGGGATACCTGCATCTCATGTCAGAGTGCCTGGGATCAAATCCTGCCTCTGATTCTGATCCAGCTTCCTTCTAGTGTGCACTCCTGGAGGCAGTAGGAGATGGGTCAAGTACTTTAGGCCCTGCCAGCCATGTAGGCGACCTAAGTGGAGTTCCTGGATTGTGGCTGCAGCCTGGCCCAGCCTCAGCTGTTGTGGGCGTTTGGGGAGTGAGCAGCAGATGGAAGATCTCTCTCTCTCTCTTCTCTGTCTCTGTCTTTCTGCCTTTCAAATAAAAATAAATAAATAAACTTAAAACTAATGAAAAAGGAGTAGTTAAATGCATCTTGGGGATATTACACGAAGTGTATCATAACAGTCACAAAAAGGCAAATACCATGTGATTCCACTTATAGGAAGTTCGTAGAGTAGTAAACTTAAGCAGCAGGAAGTCAGTGGGAGGGGAGGAGAGGAATGGGAGGTGCAGAGCTTCAGGTTGGTAAGAGGAAAATATTCTGGGGGAAGATGGTGGTGATGGTGTACAGCAATGTCCTTAGTGCCATTGAACCATATACTTAAAAATGATTAGCATGATAACCTTTAGATTATGCACATATTTTAAAGACAATCACAAAGAAAGAAAAGGATGATAGGGTGTGTGCTACTTCCCACTAAAAGCAGCCACAATAAATTAGTGTTCTCTGCACTCGTTGCTGCTTTGAGCCTTTCTGCAATGCTTGATGCCGTTTGAGCTCCATGGCAACTTTGAGTAGAATAGCTCTGATTACCTCTACTTCACAATGAAGAAAACCCATCTCTCAGTGGAGGCATGACTGAACTCAGTACAGTTTGCAATGGTGGATGCAATCTTGTCCCTGGATTTCTAGTATTTTGTTTCTTGTGTACGTGGTGTGTTCTAACCTTCACTTCACAGCTGATGGATTTTTTTTACTGGTGGTGTTTAAACAAAATACTTCATGCTTATTTTTCTTTATCTTTGTAGAAATTCCTGGAGAATATAGAAAAATGAAGTTCAAACATTCTTCTCTAATGTAAAGTCATCATTCTTCAAATGCAAACTTTCTGGCGGTTCTATCAGGCTGCTAGCATCCAGGTCAGGAGGCCACCAATTCAGGTAGGGTCTGGCAGCTGTGAACTTATGCGTAATGGTATTTTGCAGAGCCTCAGTTTCCCCATTGGGAAAAGTGTGAGTGATCATCTTTTAGGGATAAGAACAAGAGGGAAGGAAATGTTACACATCAAGTCCTTTGCACAGTGCCTGCGTTCAGTGAACGTACAGTGTTCTGCCACCTTCAGTGTGTGCTCTGCATGCTTGCTGAGCCCACAGTCCTTATATCATGCAAGTGGTCTGGGAATGGGCTCATTCTACCCAGATCCATCATCATTGCCGGCTTTATCCTGTGTGTCTGAGTGAGAAAGTGTGTTAGGTGTACTGGAGGGGACTTCTTGATCTGCTGTTAGTAGAGGTGATGGAGTTTGGGGGACCAGTGGGGTCCAAGTAGGGGAGTGCCCTTTACATTCTGAGTTTTTTTTTTTTTATCTATGCTTAACCATTAGCTGGAGGCAGCCTTTCATGCACCTAGGCAGAGAAATGAGCAAATTTTGTTTGCTAAACTCCTAATTTTCTGTTATGTCATCTGTAGATTCCTATGTTTCTGTCATCTGGTAGTCTTGTGGATCTCAGAGAGAGCTGAAGTTCAGATTCTTCAGGGAGAAGCTGCCATTGATGGCTTCTGATGAACGAAAAAAAGAAATTTAAGATGATTCTTTCCCTCTTGCTAGATCTCATGTAGGTCAGGGAAATTCTGAGCAACCCAAAGAAAAGAGTTGTCCTGAGAATTTTTCACATCATTCTCATTCAAGAGTTTCCTCAGCATGTAAGTTGTTGCTAAACGTGTTGAGATCCTTAGAAAATGTCATACACATGGGTGATTATGTCTTAGAATCCCTAGGGGTGGAAGCTATGTATCAGTGGTTAGGTTGATTTTTCCAATGTCATGAACAGCAAGGATAGATTCAGGCCAGACGTATTCACAGCTGAATAGTTACCCTCAGAGAATAGAGTGTTGGGAGTGTGTGTGATTAGTTTGCAATAGAATAGTTTTCTCAAAGCTCTGCCATGGTGACTGCAATTCCCATCCTTAGAATCCATTAGACTTTTCTGATATTGTACTCATGGAAGACCCAAAATGAAACCCAAATTTATCTGTGAAAGACTAGTACCTTAAAACCAAACACATTCCCCATAAGACTAGTTGTCAGAGGCCACCTGGGTATTTGGTATGGATTCTGTTTTAATGTAGGCACAGCCCTGACTGTTGAGGAAAGAATGGTGGGAAAATTCTACAGAGAGGAAAAAAAAAGAAATTCTGAAGATAGGTTTTAGTCTACCATCTTTGAGGGATTGGTCTTGACCAGGTGACTTCATGTTTTGGTTCCAAAGCATTTACTGCATCTCTCTCTCTCTCTCTCTCTCTCTCTCTCTCTCATCTGTCATTAGCTATCATCTGTCTGTGTCTCTCCTTTTTCTGCCACATTATGATCAATTTTCACAAACTAAGAGCGAGACTTCCTAGTTTCTATCATGTAACACTTACAACATTTCATATCCCAGCATAGTATTCACTTTTCTATAAGTTTCTATAAGTTTTCTGTAAGTACTCACTTTTCTAAGTTGGTCTAACTTAGTTTTTAACACTAAAAGTGCTTATCAATTTAGCTGTTGGCTACCGATTTTTTGAAGAGATACATAAGATTCAGGAAGAAGAGTTATGTAAGAAAAGCATCAGTGTTTTTCAAGATCCTGTCAGGGCTTCAAAGCCAACATCTCTCTAACAGAGCCAAAGGAAAAAAATTCCCAGTTGGGTTTTCAAGAACTAATTAAGGCACTATAGCTTCATGAGAAATACCTTCTCTATTCTGGTCTGTCTCCCTGTTCCTTGAAAATTAGACTGAGTTTGGAAAGCAAATCAGAGAACAGTTCCAACTGTGTTTGTGTTTGGGCTGTGTTGACATATAAAACCCCATTGCTTCGACTGCTGGCAGTGGAGCAAGATGGAGGCTTAGGGACAGGGTGAAGTGACAAATACAAAAGGCACCGTGCCACCTCCGTGTGAGAATTAAACCATTGCTGAAACCATGCCCAGCAAAACCAACACACTCTGACTATTTACTGGTCATCTTTGTTCCTGCGGGCATGGAAAGCAAAAATCAAAATGAATAATATAAGCATTCCTGATACAGTGCTGGCACTCCTTGCTTTGGGAAAATAAAAACAAATGTTTACGCTGGCTGATTGTAAAATCTCCTACTACTTCCTTTATTCCATCTTGTGCTTTTAAATAGAACACATTAAGCTCACCAGGGGAAGCTGGCTCTGACACAGCACTGCGTCCCTCTTCATGAAATGAAAGCAATCTGTCTGGCGAGGACATTGAGGACCAGTAATTTACTACCTCAGCTGTAATTTTAAATGCTCCCCCACTGTAGGGATTGAAGCTTTCTTCCTATAATTATAGTGGAATCAAAAGACTAGCACACTAATGTGTTGAGGTACTATACCCACTATTTATAATTGTTGCTTCTCAGCCAATATGTTTTTAATATGACATCCATACAAGGTTGTTGGGATCAATTTTGTCATTTCTTTCTGTTTTTTTTCTTTGACCTAAAATAATATCATTACTTGAAAATTTAAATATTTGTGAAACTACAACCAAAAAACAAAAATGCCAGGGAGGTTGAAATAAAATTAATCCCAGTTGCCTATTTAGTCTGAGATAGAATAACGCTTTGAGATAGAGACCGAGGATGGAATGTCAAGGACTGTCTGACAGAGAAGCAGCCACATTGGAAGAGTCAACTCCACATTCTGGCTTTCTCATTTTAAGTCTCTGGTGAGAGCAGCCACCTTTCTTTGGGAAAATCTTCTGCTCCTCAGTGTTGTGGAGTCAACTGAGGGATGCTACCTGGTGTTTACACATGATATAAGTTGGTCTAACTGCTGTCTAACTTGTCTAAACCCTTTCATCATGCTACAGTCACATTTATATGATTATTTCATGGAGCACAATCCTACTCTAGCGATATCCTTTCCAAACACCCAACAATGGAGAAGGCAGCAAGCGACATGTGATACAGAAGATGAAGGACATCTGTAGGTCTGCCCAAAGGGTAGTTTGGGTGACTGAGGTCAAGACTCTTCTCCTGCCTCATAGCAGCATTTTTCAATCTGTTCTTGCCATCAGACCAAATGGTATCTTTGTTTTTCCTATAGCAATGGGACTACGTGGTAAAGCTGGGACTGAGGTGATTGTGGCAATAACCTCCATGCCCAGGAGCAACACCTTTTATACCTTCTGAATTATTCAAGATGAAACCTGGAAGAAACCTGCAAGAGCTATGCCTATCACTTTCTCATGTTGCAGGTGAGAACACTGTAGCTCAGGAAGTTGGAACGACCTTCCTGCCTGGCACAGCTGGGATGATGATCAGGACCACCCGATCACTGTCCTGTTTTTTTTGCATTGCTCTCTAGGAATTGGTTGTGGCCTCCAGCTACAGCCATTTCTTCTCCTTCCTATATAAAATTCTGATTAATAAGTTGCTTTTGCTAGAGATGGGAACAAGGTTTCATCTGGGATGCTTCTATCCCATAACAAATATAGAGAAGAGGCTCTTTACTGCCTCTCTGCTGTAAGGCATGTTGTTAACTGCTGAAGGCAACTGAAGATTCTGACCTTCTGTGGACTAGTAAAATGCAGTGTTCAGCATTTAGCAACTGCATCCCATCCTGACTCACTTCATCTTTAATTCCTTTCCTATTTGGATTTTTTTTTTTTTAGTATTCTAATCTTAAGCATGAGATACTCCAAATTTCACTTAAGTTAGCTGATGAAAATTACCACTTTTTCAATACCCACACCGTCACACTTATGTATGTTAAATTTTAGAGATTATCAAGAAATTCTAAATAATGAAAATCTCTTGAATAGATTGGTGGGAGATTAATTGGCTCAAAATTGCTGAAACTGACTTATTGATCTGATTGGTTTGATGGTAGTTTTCTTACTTGACAATTTATTCGTGACTGCATGCATCAGATATTTTTAAATAGCCTGCCAGATTACTCTGGAGAGAGAAAAATAAATAAAAATACTACTGTTATCTTTAAGGCACCTCTGGTCTACAAGAGAAGACATTAACATTGCCAGTTTTAAAAATATATACAAAGTGATGATATAAGGGAAAAGTAGATAAAGTTCAGGAAGTTGAAGTAAAGGTGAAAACTACTAGAAATATTGTAAAGGATTCAATGGTAGGTGCAGAAGCATGGATGAAGGAATAAATGTTGAATACGTGGAATACCTCCCAGCCAAATGAAAGAAAGCAAGTCTTAGGGATGAGAATAAACAGGACTGTCACAAGAGATGATGAGCCATTTAGTTTCAATGAAGTGAAGCGTACTTCAAATGGACATGGGATGAGAACTTGAACATGAGCCTGGGTAGTTTGGATTTTATCAAGGTAGCAAGAAAGACCTGCAGACTTTCTGCACTGGATAGTACTCTCAAAGCTATCCAGCCTAACCATCTGTGCTCACATGTGAATTCTATGTGAAATGATCCTGGCCACAGTCCAGGGTGAAAGATACTCTGACCCATTCAGCAAGCATGCTTCTGTTTGTAGCAAAACTACTCAAATAGAGCAACAACAGTTTTCAATACAAATATATTTTGAAGAATGTATTTGCATCATTTATCAAAAGGTGTACTGGGCTGGTGCCTTGGCTCACTAGGCTAATCCTCTGCCTGCGGTGCTGGCACCCCGGGTTCTAGGCCCGGTTGGGGCGCTGGATTCTGTCCTGGTTGCTCCTCTTCCAGTCTAGCTCTCTGCTGTGGCCCGGGAGTGCAGTGGAGGATAGCCCAGGTCCTTGGTCCCTGCACCCACATGGGAGACCAGGAAGAAGCACCTGGCTCCTGGCTTCGGATCTGCGCAGTGTGCTGGCTGCAACACGCCAGCCGTAGTGGCCAGTTGGCGGGGGTGAACTAAAGGAAAAAGGAAGACCTTTCTCTCTGTCTCTCTCTCTCTGTCTCTGTCTCTCTCTCTCACTGTCTAACTCTGCCTGTCAAAAAAATGTACTGATTATTTGTATTTCAACTACAATACAGGCATTTTTCCAAATCTATGTATGATAAATCAGAAGTCAAAATATTGTAAATTTGTATATCCAAACACTGTGATCTCTGTGGGTTAACAATGACATGTAATCAGAGTGGAAAGTGACAACTTGCAAACATGACAATAATATTAATAATTAACAAGTCGTATACTCTCAAACCACAGAAATTTCATCTTTCAATGTATGCATATGTAGTCTTGTACAAGGAACCAGTAGGTACACAACACTGAAGATTGAGATCTGTATCATAATCCTAGTTCCATCACTTACTAGCCATGGGAAAGAAATCACTTACTCTCTCTGAGTCTCTATTAGCAAAATAGGACATAATATCTGTTTCATAAATTCGTCGAGGATCAAGTGAGTTAATTGTATTATAAGAACATCTGGAGCACTGTAAGTCTTCAACAAATGTTAACAAATATTTCAAGTGGGAGTAGAGGAATCTATGATGACTCTCAGGTTCCCGGAGAAGTTGACAGAAGGTGGTGCCGGGTGCCAGAAGTAGTCGTGGCAGACTGGGAAGTGGTGAAGGAAACATACAGGATGCACAACAGAGCACAGAAGAGAAAGTGGTCAGTCCAACATGGAGGTCAGTGAGTCTTTATAGAGACTGAATTGTGAACAGGTGGGGAAAGTATGAGGGGGAGAGGGACAGGCATTCTGGGAAAACAGTAAAGCATACACGAAAGTGGGAGTGCAACCCTGGAGAACATATCCAGAGAGAACAGGGGTGTGGCAGAGGGTATGGCTGGGGAAATACTAGAAAAGTTGGTGGACTTGGTTCTTCCAATGAACTGTGCTGATATGTCACTGTTATGTTCTAAGCATCTAGCAGTCAAACGTTCAACTCTCAGTATTGAATGAGTTCATCTGTGCAGAGGGGAGAGAGTTCAGATGTGGAAACAGGTGGAGAAGAAGGTGTGGGATTTGAGTTTCCTGGGTAAGATGTGGATATGGCTGAATGAAGGATGAAAGCATTCAAGGGGGATGAAGCGCATGTGTTCAGAGAGTTGAATTAGATACCCATGTTTAAGAGCAATGCACAGAAGGAGAGGAGAAAGAAGCTTCCGAAAGACAAGAATGATCAATGGTGTCATGTGTCATATGGGGTCCGACTCAGTGAAGGATGGAAAGAGACCATTAGCCTCGGCGACACACAGGCCATTGCTCACCTTGGAATGAGCAGTTTCTGCACATTTCCTGTACCATTCATCGTACACTTGTTATTGTCTGCATCACTCTATAGTCACTGCCCTGTGCCAGCAGACATTCCATTGGTGACAGTCAGTGATGGCTCACGTTAGATGCTTAGCCAATATTTCTGGCAAAAGTAAATGGATACATGTCTTTCAAAATATAATAATGAGAAGGAAGCAGTCCTCCCAGGGGAGGGAGGTGTGGACAAGCACACAGGTTGACCCTAGGCAGGAGGGAGGGACACTCTTTCTCCTAGATTGAAGTCACTGAGCCAATTTCTTTTCTGTATTTTTTCTAGAGAATTATGGCCATTTTAAATAACTAACGTGGAGCAAAGGAAAACTGATCCACAGGCAGGTTTGAATAACTTATCTGGGCAATTTTCTTTCTGGTGATTTTTTGGTTTATTTAGCTACATATTGGTTGACGGGAACGCTAATGGAGGGAAGCAGAGCTTTGGTCCTGATTATTATTATTATTATTATTATATCTGAACAACAAATTGCTTTTTTAGGCCTCAGTTGCTTTATCTGTAAAGAGGGAGAGCAATGTTTCATCCATCTTACTAAAGGGAACCCAGTCACATAGTCTCCTGAATTGTACTGTACAGGTAGGGAACTCTTTTTGAAATACTCATTTAGATTGCACCACAGTCTAAAAAATTGAAAAGGAGGCAATACACATTAAAAAGGAGGAAAGACACATTAAAAAGAGAAAAGATCATTGTGCCTTATTTTTTCACCTGAAATGTTCTTATGTACACGTATGTTCAGTCATATGAGCCACATATAGACTTACTATAGGAATTCCGTGGATGTTTTATGCTTGATAGGTATTTTGCATACATTTAGAACTGAAGAACTGAAATTTGAAGAGATAGGGCTGACCAATGGAAGGAAAACAAGTAAATCAATTAACCTTTTGTGTCTGTTTTTTTTTTTTTTTCCCCTCAAGATACAAACAACCCCTGGGAAGGAGCCAAGGAAATGTTGCTACAGGCCAAGGAGATAATTGTATGAATTTTCTTTGTGACAGAGAATGGTATCTATTCACTCTAAAACACTAACATTTTTGTTTTTCCCTAAATCTAGGTGAAATCATTTGTCTTCTAGGCAGTTAAACATTACAGTGAGAAAATTTTCAGCTGCTTTGAAAACAGTGGAAACTCTGCTTTTCCAACAAAAGACATGTGTTTGAAGGTGGGAATTTGTCACTACCCAGTTAAAGAGAAACCTAGAAGAGTAAAACAGCCTTTATAGAGAAGGGATAGTGAGGGGAGAGAGAGAGAGAGAGAGAAAGAGAGAGAGAGAGAGAGAGAGAGAGAGAGAGAGAGAGAGAGAGAGAGGACACTGCCAGAAAGCTTTGTGAAGAGTGGGGGGTCCGTGGCTGGAAGATCTAGTGAAAACAGGAGGGAGACCACCAAGCCAGGAGGTTTAAAGGGTGTCGGAGTGGGTGCCTTGTAGTGAAGGGAAGAGAGCACGTTTGTGGAGGGCCAGGTTGAAGCATCCTGACTGCACTCTCTGCTGTTCCAGATGTGGACCCTTCCCATGGAGAACCCCAGGCCCAGCCTTTGTTAAGCCCCAGTGAGGAAAATTCTGCACACAGGACCCTGGATAGCTGTTTGTGTCAGAGTCCTTCATTGCGAATGTGCTCATCTAACTTCTAGCTCTTATGGGATGGATTCAAGGCACCAGAAAGGAAGCCTAAGCCTTCTGATTGACAGCCTGGGAAACCAAAGGCCCTGGAACGCATTTGGCGAGTGGTTATTGCTGCCGCTTCCATGGAAACGCACGCAAGATTGGAAGAGACAAGGTAAGGTTTTAAAGACAGCCTTCTTTTTATAACTTCCCCTTACCTTATCCTCTTCCATCTGGCCACCGTTCCCATGGCAACCGGATCAGAAAGGCCATCAGCAGTGAGAACTATGATTTGCACAGTGGATTTACCAAGGGTGAGGCAATTCCTGGCGCGTCCAGGGGAGGCAGAAGCATCCTTCCCAACCACATACCTCTGAGTTATCTGGAGGGTGACAGGATGGAATCCAACAAAAGTTCCAGGAGGTCATGAGCCAGACCTGGGCATTCACGAATGTACGCAGTCACTTTAAATTCATGAGTGTAGGACGACATACAACCCACAGTAATTTCCTTTCTTAACAATCAGACACAAAAATGCTGGGCCACTCGTGGGTTGAAAAAATGCATGGGCTTCCTATGGCTTAATCTGGGGAAAATCAGAGTAGCTTTTCCCAGGACACTCATTGAGGACACGAGTTAGTAACCTAACACATCTTTTTGCCACATGAAAGGGAGCCACTCTTTGGGGCAGCTCTGCCTCTCATTCACCAGCTGTGTGAGCCTGGGACAACAGAACTTTTGCAAACCTTGGTTTTCTCCTTTGATCAATGGGGCTAATGCTCCTTATTTACTTCATAGAGCTATTACACTGATCACAGGATGTTGTACTTGAAGACAATGGAAAGTAGCAGACAAACAGAAACAGACAGGAACCAGAATAAAGTGTGGCCCTGAGCAGTTCTTTCAGAAGACAGATACAATGTTCAGTTGCCACGGATTATCTTTGCTACCAATTTCCTTGACTTAAATGGAGACTAAATTATATGTCACTTTATGCTATCTTTAAATCCAATTTGGGAGCTGTACTGTGAGCCACAGGTGTGTTGGAAAATCCTGTGGCAGGTATGACTTTCTCCCCAGAACACTGCATGTAGGTGCACAGCATTTTTTATACACCTTGTTGTTATGGAGGTGGGTAGTAGGCTTATGCTCTGCAAATCATCTCAGGGAAGATTTTCACTGTAAGAAAGATTTAAAACTGTATTTTTGAAATGCATGAAGATGATATACCTTAAATAAAAGGTTTCTGGGTAAAAAAAAAAGAGAGAGAATCAAAGCATATATGCAAATCATTAAAATACTGTCTGTTGGGATTTCAGTTATCCCAAGTAAACTCTCCCATTTTTTGTCTGCACTGAGTTTCTCTGTTGTTAAGTGAAGAATCTATGTTCTGCAGAAAACCTTTGAGCCTATGAGTAAAGGTTCCAAGGATGCAGATGAATAGGATGAGTGCTGCTCTTACAGGTCTACACTCCTATCATACATGAGATCTGCTGACCCTTTCCAGCCCCAGATGTTGGGCAATGCTGTGTAAAATGCATATCATTTAATTGTAACCTTATTTCTTATATTCTAAGTGAAACTCTGCAATAAATAGACAACACAGTTGAAACCCAGAAAGGAGCTTTGGACTGGGATGGTACTTTTATTTTTTATCCTGGCTTTGACATTGGGTGCTAAGAGTTCAATGCCTGAATGCAAGTAGGGTTCTGAGAGTCCCTCTCTTGTATGGTCTATACTTTCTTAGTCTCTGCCTTATATAACTTGATATCCTGGATCCAACTATTAGATTTGGAGGTGAAATGCCCTTTCTCTATGCAGTGACATGGTTGTTTGAAACTTCTGGCTTCTCCTTAGGATAGTGAGCATTGTCACCAACTGTTGGTTGTCAGAAGAAAAAATGGGACCACTCTGAAGAAGAGACAGCTTTCAAAGTGATGGGTCTTACACCAAGGGATTCAACAGCCTGTAGACCAGTTGCCCAGGGAGATACGAGTAGTCCAGACACAGTACCTGAGGTGGGGATTAGTAGCATGGATCTGGGGAACCCGTTTAATGAGTGGGACCACAGTGGTTCTGGGAAGGGATAGCCATTTGCTGTGGGTGCAGCCTGTCAGCCGCATGATGACCTGTCTGGGTTGACCAAGCACCTAGCTGGGGTACAAAAGCCAATTCTTACATCAGGAGTAAGTCAGGAGCCTAGGAGCTCCTTCAGTTCTGGGTAAAAGCTTAGAATATACATCAGGACTGAAGCAAGCTACATGCCATGTGGACTCCAGGAGCCCTAGGAGGAAGACCTTGTGTTGCATAGTTTTGCCGAGGCCCTGAAAGTAATGACTTATCTGTGAAAAATGGCATCAGAGATTCTTTTCAGATTCTCTTCCTCATGCATGCACGGCCAAGCTTTGCATGGGCTCAGAGCCTGGACAGAAGACAGAGATGACAAATTTCAGCACAGTAGCTGGGGAGGAACAGGATAGGAATAGGATGGAAACTTACAGCCTAGGTTTTCACAAAACCCTATTCTTAAGAGGGAACACAGCACAGTATGCTGGAAAGAGCATTAAACCCAAGGTTTATTTCTCATAAACTGCGGGTAGAACGTGGGTAGAAAGAGGGCAGAACTCACTACACAGAGGGGGAAAGAGTGAGAAGAGGAAGCTCCAACATATAATTGTAGCCAATAATGTCAGACAGTAGGTCAATTTGCTTACTTGAGGGGTGCATTTCACAATTGATTTCTGCTCATCAGAGCAGAGAACAATAATTTACAGGGAAGAATATTTAAAAGACATGCAGTTCACTCATTTGTCTAGGGATGGTTCAACTTTTCTTTCAATATTAAGACAAATCTTCAGGGAACTGCACACTTAAACAAGATCCTTTTTTTTAAAGCCTTGTATAGAAATGCTTTCATTACATTGCAGTTTGGACTATTCTCTCAGTTTATGTATGGAAGAAATTCAAGAAGCTATCTTTATAAATACTTCACACACCAGCATTAGAAGCAAACTCCTTCAACATGCTAAAAACCATATACGAAAAACCCACAGCTAACATCACACCGAATGTTGAAAGATGTGAAGATGTGAAGCTTTTCTTCTTGGCTCAAGAACAAAACAAGGAAGCCTGTTTTTGCCACTTCTATCCAACCTAACACTGAGCATCTTAACAAGAACAAATAGGTAAGAAAAAAGAAACAAGAGGCATTCAAATTAGAAAGGAAGAAGTAAAACTATCTATGATCACAGAAGACATATGTAGAAAGACATTAAGGATAGATTCTCCTGGAAAGACACCTGATGGAGTTAATAAATAGATTTAGCAATGCTATGGGATATAAGGCCAACATACAAAATCAGTTGCATTTCCATACAACCAAGTATGGAATCAATGATTCCATAAGATGAAGAAATTTAAAAAATCAATTTATAATCTCACCTGAAAATAAAAAATACTCAGAAATAATCTTAACTGAGGAGGTAAAAGAGTTACATTGAAAACTACAGAACATTGCTGAAAAATAATGAAGACACAAATAAATGAATAGACACTCCAGGTTCATGGATTGTAAAACTTACTGTAGTGAAGATTACAGTATCATCCAGAGCAATCCACAGACATGCCTGACATTTTTTTTTCTATATGAGTAGAAAAATCCAACCTAAAATTTATGTGGATTCTCAAGGGTTTTAAAATAACCAAAACAGGGGTCGACACTGTGGTGTAGAGGGTAAAGCTGCCGCCTGCAGTGCCAGCATTCTATATGAGCCTTGGCTACTCCACTTCAGATCCAACTCCTTATTAATGTACCTGGTAAAGCAGCAGCAGATGGCTTAAGTGCTTAGGCCCCTGCACCCAAGTGGGAGACCTGGAAGAAGCTCCAGGCTCCTGGCTTCCAATCCGCCCTGCTCCGGCCATTGTGGCCATTTGGGGAGTGAACTAGTGGATAGATCTCTCTTTCTCTGCCTCTGCCTTTCTGTACCTCTGCCTTTCAAATAAATAAATAAATCTCAAAAAAATCTTAAAAAATAAAAGTTGGAGAAGTCACACTTTCTGATTTAAAACTTTGCTTTACTACACAAGCTAGAAAGTAAATCAGGGGCCAGTGCTTTTATCTAATGGGTAAAGCTGCCACTTGCAGTGTGGCATCCCATATGGGCACTACTCCACTTCTGATCCAGCTCTCTGCTATGGCCTAGGAAAACAGTGAGGATGGCCTAAGTGCTTGGACCCCTATATCTACTTAGGAGACCCGGAAGAAACTTCTGGCTCCTGGCTTTGGATTAGTGCAGCTTTGGCTATTATGGCCATTTGGGAAGTGAATCAGTAGTTGGAAGACTTTTCTCTCTTGTCTCTCTATAATTCTGTATTCAAAATAAATAAATAAATATTTTTAAAAAAAGAACTACAAATCAGCTATATATATATATATATATATATATATACACACACACACACCCAGGTCAACAATGTACTATGTAGTTGAATAGACATTTATCCAAAGAGGATACACAAATAGCCATTAAACACATTAAAAGTGCTTAACATTACTAATTATTAGAGAAATAAACAATCAAAACTATGATAAAGCACTTCCCACACATTAGGATGGCTATTTTTTTTTTTTTGACAGATAGAGAGACAGAGAGAAAGGTCATCCTTCCGTTGGTTCACCCTCCAAATGGTCGCCATGGCCAGAGCTACACCAATCAGAAGCCAGGAGCCAGGTGTTTCCTCCTGGTCTCCCATGTGGGTGCAGGGGCCCAAGCACTTGGGCCATCCTCCACTGCCTTCCCAGGCCACAGCAGAGAGCTGGACTGAAAGAGGAGCAACTGGGATTAGAACCCCGTTCGCATATGGGATGCTGGCACCGCAGGCGGAGGATTAACCAAATGAGCCATGGTGCCAGCCCCCCAGGATGGTTATTGTTAAGATAAAACAAAGTAAAATGAAATAAAGTAAAAAGTACTTGTGAATATGTGGAGAAATTGCAACTCTCATGAATTGTATAAGAGTGTAAGATAGTACATCCATTGTGGAAAGCAGCATGGCAGCTCTTCAAAATAATAAACATAGAGAGAACATATAATGCAGAAATTCCATTGCCGTGTATATATTACAAATATTGAACAGAGGAATTGAACAGATATTTGAACACCAATTTATGTAGCAATGCTATTCATAGTAGCCAAAAAGTAGAAATAACTCACCTCTCCATGAATGGGTGAATGGATAACTGAAATATGGTATACACATGCCATAGAATATGTCAGGTTTTAATGCTATAACATGAATCCGCTTTGAAGACATTGTGTTAAATAAAATAAGCCAGACACAAAAAGGAAAATTATGCAATTTCACTTAGATGCAATTACTACAGTAGTCAAACTGTATACAAAAAACTAAACAGTGGTTTGTAGAGGGTAAGGTAGGAGAAGAATGAGGAGTTTGTGCTTATTTGGTACAGAATTTCAAGTTGGAAGATGGAAGTTTCTGTGGGGATGGCTGTACCATAATATGAACTTTCATCTAAATTGTACAATTAAAAATGGTAAATTTTGTGTTCTGAGTATTTTACTACAATAAATAAGAATGGTTAAATGTACACACAACTGAGCTATCTAATAATATTCTTGTTACATGAATTCAAGGAAGATGTGGTGACTTTTGTCCTCTCTGTCATTATCATCTACTTGGAAACTCACACCCAAGCTTTCTTGTCTGTGTTCTGAGTTTCTTTGGAGGGACTAGTCTACTGTGTTCCCTAATGCAAGTCCAGAAAATCAGAAAATGGTCAAGTTTTCCTTTACAGTTCAACTTTTTTTTTTGGACAGGCAGTTAGTGCGAGAGAGAGACAGAGAGAAAGGTCTTCCTTCTGTTGGTTCACCCCGCAAATGGCTGCTAAGGCAGGTGTGCCGCGCCGATCTGAAGCCAGGAGCCAGGTGCTTCCTCCTGGTCTCCCATGGCGGGTGCAGGGCCCAAGGACCTGGACCATCCTCCACTGCACTCCCGGGCACAGCAGAGAGCTGGAGTGGAAGAGGAGCAACCGGGACAGAACTGGTGCCCCAACCGGGACTAGAACCTGGAGTATCGGCGCCGCAGTTGGAGGATTAGCCTAGTGAGCCACGGTGCCAGCCTATAGTTCAATTTTAAGACAGTTCAGAGCTAAGTTTCTAAGTTGCTAGTTCTATTTATGAATTGCATATGTATGTGTTCTAATTTGCCTATGATATTTTATTCCTCTTTTATTCTGTTTCTGGGCATGATTTTTCGTGTATTTCTTTTTCAATTTTGTTACATTAGGAACATAACTAGTATCAGTGTTGTTGTGAGGTATAGCGGGGTATTTACTAATAACAAAGTGATCATTATAACTAATTACTGAGCTAGAGTAGAACTTTATACTTTTTTCATTTTTTTCCCTAAAAATCTCATGGTTGAAATTATAAAGTTAAATGACACTCAAAGTAAAAGCTAAAAATAACTATAAATTTTAAAGTGGCATATACCAATGCTCTTTTCTACTTCAGCAACATGTGTGTTTTACCAGCCATTGCTCTCTGATGCTCTTACAGGTCTTTCAGGATCTACACAACCCCATTACTGAAACTACATGATTCTAATGGTGTAATAATTTGGAGCATCCTGTATAGCAACTTACAATTTGGCACTAATTCCAAGAAAATTTTATAGTGATTTTTGCCCTAGCCATACAAATGTTTACAGAAAGCAGTATTTTGCTCTCTAGAGAGAAAATAATTTTCAACAGCATTTTGCTGGAGAAGAAATAAATATCTTTGTGGAAAGTCCAGAAATCTCTTTGTTCTTTTTATACCAGGATATTATTTTTCTGATTTCTCAATAGTGCTCTTTACATGATAACACCCAGAAAGTCTGTTGGCTTCTATGGGAGTCCAACAAAACTTTCTAACACTGACACGCCTTCTTCCTCACTTGGAGTGAACCAAACACTAAAAACATATAAAGAGCAACAAAACAGTCCTAGAATTGGCTGAGTCTAGTTTCATTGTTTTGACCTGTCAGTGATTCTCTACTACTTTCTTGTTTTCACTGATGTTCAAGAGCCAGCTGTGCCCTGTGATACTGTCTTTTTTTTAACAGACATTTACAAGTTTAAAAGATGGTGGATACAGGGATGATTACAATATGTCATTTAATCATGTTAGGAAGTTGAACCGGTTCAACTTTCAAAGTATTTACGAATCAATAGCGTTAGAAGTACCCCTCCAGTTTCAAATATGACATGGAAGTAACTTAAATGAAAACATCCTTTCTTACTCCACTGTGTGCAGGAAGATTTTTCTTTTACTGAATGAAAGAGTCAGCATCTCATTTATTAACAATGCAGATACACATCAAAGCTACTATTGAATCTGTCTCTCCCCATTTATTTTACCTTCCTATTTCTACACCCTATATTTCTTGTTTAACAAATTGTTCTTGATGTGACGTATTCACAATAAGCCCATAAGCACAACTGAAACACAATTTCCTGCTCGCTTCAGTCAAAATACATTAATCCTCTCTATATTTCCCAGGACAATACTATCTCTCATGTGCAGACTTTATTTCTCTCATTTGGCTGCAAAGGAGAAAAATCCTTGAAAATTGGTTTGAAAAATGACACACAAAAAGTCAGGGCTAAAATTCCTTGTGCACACAATTTAAATAGCCTGATTTTCATGATGCATCATCAAGTTAAACACATGTGATAGAAATTAAGAATGAAAAAGCATCACACAACAACTGAAGGCAACTGTGTCAATGCAACCACGTTGGCTGTCTTCCATCAATCAAAGACAGTGTTGGAGCCACATCACCCTTAGACTTCCCCTTTTTCAGCTCTCCGAGTGCTATTTCCTTGAAAACTTAGAACTGTTTTAAGGAATAGGATGGAAGCAAATGAAATTTAGTCTCCTGAATACTCATTTGGTAGTGACTTGCATGAAATGCTTGGAACAGCTAAAAATAATTTACCTTTATATATAGGTAGATATATATTTATAGGGAGTAGGTGTAGATATTGTGTTCAAGGGAATAGGAGCATACATACATACATACATATGTAAGAGAGTTGGTATGTATGTTAGTAGATATGTATGTGTGTAGGTAGATATGTAGGTATTTTTGTATGTAAGCATATAGTTATGTATATATGTAGGTATGTAGATAAATATGTATATAGGTTGTTGTATAGACATGTAAACAGATTTATACATAGGTAGATACACATATAGAAATGTATACAAATATGAATGTAGGTGGGTATATAGAAATTAATATCTGTAGGTATATAAGTAGGTGTATAAGTACACAAGTAGTTAGGTATATAGATTCATATGTGGGCACATGTGTAAAGGTATGTATGTAGATAAAAACATTAGGTACATGTTTAGGTGTGTATGTAGGTTTTTTGGCACATATGTTCATATGTAGGTATGTACATATGAAGGTACTTTAAAGTGTTTGTGGAGGGGCCAGTGTTGTGGTGTAGTCGGTAAAGCTGTCACCAGCAATGCTAAAATCCCAAGCGGACACCAGTTCATGTCCCTGCTGCTCCAATTCTGACTCAGCTCCCGGTTAATGCACCTGGGAAGGCAGCAGAGGATGGCCCAAGTGTTTCATCCTCTGCCACCCACATGGGAGCCCTGAATGCAGCTCTTTGCTCCTGGCTTCAGACTGGCCCAGTCCTGACCATAGCAGTCATCTGGGGAGTGAACCAGCGGATGGAAGATCACTCTCTCTCTCTCTCTCTTTCTCTGTAACTCTCTGAAAAAAAGTTTGTGGAGAAATGAAGTTAAAAGAAAGTTAATTTTATTGAAAGGTTTTTTTTTTTTTTTTTTTTTTTTTTTTTTTTTTTTTGTGACAGGCAGAGTGGACAGTGAGAGAGAGAGACAGAGAGAAAGGTCTTCCTTTTGCCGTTGGTTCACCCTCCAATGGCTGCCGCGGATGGTGCGCTGCGGCCAGCGCACCACGCTCATCCGATGGCAGGAGCCAGGTGCGAGGTGCTTTTCCCTGGTCTCCCATTGGGTGCAGGGTCCAAGCACTTGGGCCATCCTCCACTGCACTCCCGGGCCACAGCAGAGGGCTGGCCTGGAAGAGGGGCAACCGGGACAGAATCCGGCGCCCCGACCGGGACTAGAACCCGGTGTGCTGGCGCCGCAAGGCGGAGGATTAGCCTGTTAAGCCACGGCGCCGGCCATTGAAAGGTTTTAAAATCCTTGCAGAAATTTTTCATAATGTGGTTCTCAGGAATTTCTGAAGATTCTTCCTATGACTCAATTTCAAAAATTTTACATCGAAATAAATTAGCCTTTTAATTTAATATTCTATGCTTTTTGAAATCTTATATGTATGTGTATAGTCATGTGCATATATAGATATATAAGTGCACATGTAGTTACATATGTGGGTATGTAGGTGGATTGTAAGTGTACATGTGGGTAGTATGTAGGGAACTACATGGGTACATATGTAGGTACACACATATATGATATGTATGAGTTTGGAAGTAGGTATCTCTGTAGGTGTATACATGCGTGGCATTCAGGTAAGTATGTACATAGCTACGCAGCTCTGGCTTTGGAAATAGGTAACTCTGTAGGTCTATACATGTGTGGCATATGCACATAGGTATGTACTTAGCTATGAAGCTCTGTGTGCCTGTCACTCCCCAGTTCCTAGCCACTGCCTGCTTTGCAGGGAGGGCCAGTGGAGTACATCAAGTGTCCCAGGCCTTGCCAGCTGTCGTTGATTACCAGCCTCATCTGATCCACAAGGCTGAAACACTAACTTGTTCATTGCTGTCCTGTCACCTTGTCGTGACACATGCTCTGATGGGATGGAATAATAATGCTCCATCTTACGGTGAAGGCTTCAGCTTTTACAGAATTGTTTGATGTGAGGATAAAGGTGGCAATGAATCTTCTTTGTTCATCCCTCAGTCTCACCCTCCTTGCATATGTTGGGCAATATATGCACTGGGACCTGTACCAATTCAAATTCAGACTTTCAGTGTGATACTAATCGACAAACTGTTGGCCTTGGCTTGGAGTGCTCAAGTTTCAGCCAGTGAAAAATAAAATATATGACTTTCCCTCCCTCTTCTGGCTGCATCATCGGATTTCAGCAATTGAGTGTCTGAGAAGGACTGGCAGGGAATTAAAATCTATCTCAGCTGGTGAAAACCCTGAGGCGCTGTATTTTTGGTACATGCGAGGCCTTAGTTAAAGGAGGAGAATCAGAGTTCCTAGAGGTGCCACATCAGCTGCCCATCTATCCCCAAGTTTTGTCATTGAGCCAATTATCTCAAGCTGTAGCTGTACAACTTGTCAGAAAAAGAACAATTAAAAAGTGTATGTGTGTGTATGCGTGTGCGTGCATATGCATGTTCATGAAACACTCATACGTGTTTCATTAGAGCTTTCGAGATGGAAAACGTGGCACAAAGCTTATGTGTTTGAGATATGATAAGTACAGCTCTAGTTATTGCATTATTCAGTCCCAGATCATTAATATACTGGTAACTCTAGATAAATAATTAAGTGTATTATCTTGGAAGTTGTACAATGCAGACAAAAAAGTCTGAAAATTTGAGTACAGGGGATTGAAAACACAAATTTGACAGTGTCTGACTGGAGATAGGAGAATTGGATTTTAACACAAAACTGCTTTGGCTACAGCTTAAGCAGTGAAGGCAGTTTTTATACAACAATATTCTATTGTATTTTTTCTTGGTCTCTGTTTTTTCTGTTTTTTGATAGTTATGTGTATATTAGCATCACTATGGACCTCAAGTAAAAGTAACAGGGCAAAAGTGATGATGAACGGCCGTCAACAAATATTCTGCCTCAAAATTTTGAATGACAAGTTTTGGTGGGGACCAAGATCACCTCCATATCAGTATTGCCACGTGGAAATGTGGCTCCAGGACTAAGAGATGTTTCAAGAGAACTCAGACATCTAAATTTGGATGTGAGAGAGACTGCCTAATTTAAAATGTCAATGATACAGCTACCATTTTTAAAATTCAGATATAAAATGTATGTGTATTTGTTTTGGGCTTAGAAGAGAATAGGAGAGAACACACAGAATTTTTCCTTAGTTTCTAGCTGATTGGAATTCATGTGGCTCCCAGTCCTCATTCTGTACCAAAATCATCTGCAGAAGCTTTAGAAGAAGATAGAGATTTTACCCCCTAGCCCAAGAGATTCGTTGAGTCGACAGAGTATATGGCATTGGAACACCTAGACACCTAGGAAAGGCCGATTTCAGCCCTCATTCCCCTTGGTCAGGGTCTTTTGTAGCAAACTTAAAAATCAAAGTTGGTAACTGTATGGAGCCCAGGCAAAGGAGTAGAAAAGTTCTCATCTGTTTCTGATGCAATGTATGGGTTGGGAGCCCTTGAGCTTTTGTTTATAAATTATTACCAAAAAGCAAAATATACCCAAAAAGTAAAGCCTAAATAAGCACTCTGTGTGCACATATGCATACTGAGTAAAAAACAACATAATGTGGCAAGGTAAACCCTCCCTGGTACAAACCCACAGGAACCACATGGAGTGTAATTCAGCAGCTGGTCTTTTTGCATTTGTCAGGGGCAAACAGACAAAGTGCCCCATTAGTGAGAGAAGCAGCGCTTGGGCTTGATGATGACTCTGCCCTGACTTCCTCCAGATTCTGAGCTCTCATCTAAACACTGTGCCGTCACAGCTCATTTTAGATGAGGAGTTGGATAGGGTGAAGGTCACAGGACACCACTTAATTCTAAAACACAATCTGATTTATTCCTAAAACATTATCAACCCAAAAAGAATGTATATAACCTGCAATTGATGTGGTTGAGGGAAAAAGTTTCAGATAGCATTGAATGTGCAAAAAAGATGTTTCTTTTATAGTTCATGTTCACAGGCTCATGTGCACCAAGGATACGTTCATGTTTCTGCAGAACTCAAGAATGATCAGAAAAACAAATGGGTAGCAATGAATCCTCTTCCACTGTGAATTAAAAGGAATTGCCCTTGGCAAGGCAGCAGAGTTCGATGTGGTTCCTGAGAGGCGTAAGGGAGAAAAAGCCCGGATGGACAGGAGCGAATGCAATTCAGGACAGGCTACAGAGTCTTTCCATGTACTAATTTAAATGTTAATAGACCAGCTCCTTATTTTTCAGAAATTGCAGAAATTTCTAGAGAAGGTCATGGATCTGTTGTTAGGCTTGCTTTGTGAAGGCTTTCCATATAAAAGATCTATGCTATTATTTTTATATACACTAAAATCTCAAATGTATTTCTACTTCATAACTTATAGGCTTTTGAGGTGAATAATTTTGAGCTAAGTAATTTCTTTGAAAAAATATAGGCATTATCTCTGATTTTGTGAAAAAAAGTACAAAAATCCTGCAGTTAGGACTGCGTTTTTAATCATATTCAAAAATGATCCACGGCAAAATGAAAATGGTAATATTTGTTCATACCACATGACTGGGTCTGGGTAGCCAATGACCTGTATCTGGGTTGCTAGAGTGTGATGTATTACAGTTCCTAGAATTTGCTGCAGGCAGAAATCTTAATTAAGGCCTTTCCTAAAGAGTGACCTTCAGGGAGTACATTACTGAATTGATGTAAAAATAGACAAATGCCCAAATGGTGCTAGTGAAATGGTGGGAGCACATTGGATATACGTTTCACATCATAGATTATGTTCTCAATGATATTGGTCAGGTTGTGGGACTCCTTCAATTATCAATTAGCCTTACTCTCCAGCAAAGAATATTTTAGTATTAGGGAGATGCAGAAGAGATTTATTTCTTTATTTTTTTTTAGTGAATGCACATCCTACTGCTTACATTCAAATATTCTGTGTCTCATTGCGTAGATGTTTATCTATAAATTCATGGCTTGCACAGGCTCTGTGAAGGATGATATTCCCTGAGCCATTTCTTCTGCTAACCAGACATATATTTATCTGCATTTCCTTAGGTGGAAAACTCTGTAACACATGGTTAGTTCTTGAGGATACTGTCTGGCTGGGGCCATTTTTACAAAAGGATGATTCCTTCTTAGCAAACCGGGACGAGACAGGATGACCTTCTTAAGCGGTCAGAGAGACTTGATCATTCCGTTTTTGCCCTCTCGTTTGAGAGACATCAGAGGCAACCTCTACTGAGGTAAAGCTGAATTGCTGCACTTCAAGGTACCCAGACTTCTGGCCAGGGCCTGTCAGTGAAACTATGTGGCTTAAATCGGTCTGCTGTATTTCCTTCAAATTTCTTGGGGCTGTGTGAAAAACTATGGCCAAGTGTTTCTCAATCTGCTCATACCGTGGCCAAAATTATTCCTCGATATTTTAACTCTTTGACCAGCTTCTCATTTATCCACAGTCTCTCACGGATTCATCTGACCTTGCCTCTAGGCAGGGAATGATCATGTATTTCTGAGAGCTTCTGCACACTGGGCTTCCGTGAACTCCTCCCGAGACATTTGTACACAAATCCACCATTCACCTTTCTCAGCATCCTCCAATCTAGCACCTTTCTGTGTTTCTGGAGAAACACATGTTTTTACTGACTCAACTTAATGTGTTTGCCCAGGTGTAATAAATCCACAGATTTAAATTCTTCTATTTGCATTAGCAGAGGGAAGACAATGATGCCAATCAATCTTCAGAATTTTTCCAAACTGCAAAGAAAACCATAAAGATGGAAAATGCTTTTGAATAATAATCCTTAGGTTAGGGAAAATCCTCCGGTTATTTCAACCTGCCTTATCTCTAAACAATAGCAACTCCAAAATTCCTAACCAGCACCTACTCCATAAAATCCCAGAATAAGACTATTTAGGGGCAAGGTGATTATAACAAAATTGTAGTATGGGAAAAAAAAAAAAAAACAACCCTGGCTGATATTAGACTTCAGCATAAAGATAAAAGGCACTGGGGCCGGTGATTGTGGCCCAGTGGGTTAACGCCCTGGCCTGAAGCACCAGCTTCCCATGTGGGTGCTGGTTCAAGACCGGGCTGCTCCACTTCTGATCCAGCTCTCTGCTATGGCCTGGGAAAGCAGTAGAAGATGCCCCTGCATCCATGTGGGAGACCCAGAAGAAGCTCCTCACTCCTGGCTTCTGATTGGTGCAGCTCTGGCCATTGTGGCCAATTGGGGAGTGAACCAGTGGAAGGAAGACCTCTCTCTCTCTCTCTCTCTCTCTGACTCTCCTCTTTCTGTGTATCTCTGACTTTCAAATAAATAAAAAAAATTAAAGAAGAAAAGATAAAAGGCACTAATCCAGTTATAAGCATTCCTTGAGCAAGGCACCTGGTGAGACTGAATGAGAGGGAGAGAAGTATGGGATATCTACATTTTATTTATTTATTTATATTACACGCAGTCATATAATGAGAGCATAGATAATGCAAGCTGCTACTACACATGCAGATAACTGAGATGTCATCATCTTTGCTGTCCAACAATCAAATGAGGAGAAATTCACTGGCTGTAAAGTAGTTAAGTCTATGAAAAGTACTGTCATCAGGACATAGCAAAGAGCTAGGGAGCCTAGGTGAATGAATATTTCTAAAAATTGTCATTAGGAAGACTTTACACAGGCTACCCCATGGGGAAGCCCCTAGAGAAGGATTTTGTCACTTCGCACTGCAATAATATAACAGCAGTAGCAGGCAACAGTATACCATAAATTATATGGAAATGATAAGAGCAGTAGGTTAAATGTTAAAATCATCTTGCAACTATGAGTGCCTTATTGTTTAGAAGGCAAGTTCAATTACAAGGGCACTTCTAAAAGTTCATGGAGAAATGGAATTGAAAAATAACTTTATTTAGGTGCAAAACAATTTTGAAATCCATGCATAGTTTTTTCATAATATACATTTTAATGAACTTTTTGAAAACTGTATACATAGATTCAAATATTTTTGTATCAAGTAAATTTATCTTTTAACTCTATTTACTACAAACATTAATTTACTTTCATATACTAGTTCAAATGATTTATATAGGAATTATCTGGAGTAGCTATTTTTTTAATAAGTGCTTGAAGGTCTAACCTAACCCAAATCAAATTAAAGCAACCAAGAGCTGATCCTGGCTCTATTTCTGAAGCTAACACCCTCTTCTTCTTGTGGACTTCACAAGTCAGCAGATAGGATGGGGAATTTAAAACCAAAAGGTGTGCAATGATTAACAAATGGGAACTTGAAGTCTAAATTATGACAGAAGGTTTAGTATCCATTGGAAATAATGAAAAAGCAAGTGAATAAAGTGATTTCCTTCTGTGGTCCTTACAACTTTGCAATCTCTTTTTAGGGACCATTTTAAATTCTTTTGGTTTAATTGAAGTTTTATAATCCCATTTACAACCAGCTTCCTTGCACCTACAGAGTGTGCCATTGCCCTTGAACTGTAGAGAAAATCCCAATAACAAGTCAAAAAAGGAAAGGATTTCAGTAGTGTATTCTCAAGGGACGGACACCGATTCATTCTATCACCTCGGTGGTCATTCTGCCTGAAAATTAACAGGACTCATTAGTGAGGTATCCCAAACCAAGGTACATCATTCCACAGAAAGTGAAAACAAAATGAACAAAAGTAGATTGAATGAACTCCAAAACCCTTAGAAAATCCCACGCTGGGCCACGTTTGACAGTGACCCTGTGGTGTTACATGTTTATCCCTGCATATCCACACACCATCCCATAACAAAGTGACAAGCTTGCTTGTAATTCAGGAAAAAAGAAAAACAAACTAGAGTCGAAAGCTGGTTTTCATACTCAGCCTTTGCGATTCACGGCTGAGTGCTTGCCTCTCGGAGTCTCAGTTCTCTCATGGTAGAAACTAGATCACACTTCCCCTGCTTGTCTAACTGGAATGCTGTAAAAATCCAAGCAGCTAAAAGATGAGAAGACCCCTAACTTGTAAAATGCACAAAGTAAGGCTTTTTGTCATTTCTCTTGGCCCTTGTTAATTGTTGATAAGTAACTGGTGATACAAGCCTCATTCATTCATTCTGTAGTTTTTTGTCAGTCTCTGCTTTATTTCAGGGAGTTAGGCAGAGAATGAGACAGAGAAGTTTTTAGATAAGTGGCACAACATAGAGAAACATCTGACAATTAAATGAATAAGATATGCACACATGGAGCCCATATTGTAGTGCAGCAGGTTAAGCCACTGCCTAGACACCAGCATCGCATGTGGGTGCCGGTTTGGGTCCTGGCTACACCATTCCCATCCCGCTCCCTGCTAATGGCCTGGGAAAAGCAGTGGAAGATGGCCCTAATGTCTGGGTCCTTGCCACACATGGGAGACCCAGAAGAAGCTTCTGGCCCAGCTTTGGCTGTTGTAGCCATTTGGGGAGTGAACCAGCAGATGGAAGATCTCTCTGTCTCCTGAGCTCCCAGCCCCACCCTGTAACTTTGACTTTCAAATAAATAATCTTAAAAAAAAAAAAAAAGATGCAAAACCTGACAGGCTACAAGCCCCTTTGCATGGTTATGTGGTATGAAATTTCAGTTTCTATTCAACAGATTTAGAATTTTTTTAAGAAGATTTTGTTTATTTATTTGAGAGTTAGAGTTACAGAGAGAGAGAGAGAGAGAGACCGAGAGAAAGGTTTTCCTTCCGTTGGCTCACTCCCCAGATGGCTGGAATGGCTGGAGCTGTGCTACTCTGAAGTCAGGAGCCAGGAGCTTCCTCCAGGGCCCCAGTGCAGGTGTAAGACCCCAAGCACTTGAGCCATCTTCTACTATTTTCCCAGGCCACAGCAGAGAGCTGGATTGGAAGAGGAGTAGCCGGAACTGGAACCAGCGCCCATATGGGATGCTGGCATGGTAGGCAGAGGATTAACCTACTGTGCCATGGCGCCGGCCCCAGATTTAGAAATATTTTATCAGAACTTTTAAACTATGCAGTAGTAACTGTCTAATGCCCTTCTTGGCTAAGTACATGGTGAAATTGTCTCCCAGTTAAAGGACAAAATCAAGATCTAGCTTTTTGGCAACATGAATTGTAGTAAGATATTTTTCTCTCTGATAAGGGGCATATTTATGGTCTTACCCTTAGTGTGCAAGATAGAAATAACCACAGATTACAGAATCCTGGTATTATTGTGCTAGGCAGAGTATAAATGATAGTCTTATGCTTAGTATCTGGTAAATAATAGATAAGAGTAATCCATTCCCATAGTTTGTTACTCAAGACGCCAATTTTAAGTACTCAATAGGAAAGTTAGAAAAAAATAGGAATGAATATTAAATACATTTTCATTTTAATTTTTATCCTCTTATAAGGAGACTTTAAAATCTTAAAGGAATGAACATATTTTTCTACAATATTTATGTGTCTTTATGAAAATCAGCTTTGGATCTGAAGTTAATGAACCACCTTTGATTTAAATATTGTCCAATATGGATTTCTGCTTCTTATTTACTTTATTTTAGAAAAGATTTTTTTTTTTACTTGAGAAGCACAGTTACAGACATAGAGAAGGGGAGATACAGAGAGAGAGGTTTTCTATCCACTGGTTCACTCCCCAAACCACAACAGCCGAAGCTGGGTTGATCTGTAGCCAGGAGCCAGGTGCTTCTCCTGGTCTCCCATAGGGTGCAGGGCCCAAGCACTTGGGCCATCCTCCACTGCCCTCCCAGGCCATCAGCAGGGAGCTGGATTGGAAGTGGAGTAGCTGGGATTGGAACTGGTGCCCATACAGGATACTGGTGTCACAGGCAGATGCTTACCCTACTACACCACAGTGCTGATCCATACTATTTTTTTGAGATTAATTAATTAATTTATTTGAAAGGAGAAGTTATAGAGTGGGAGAGGCAGAGGTAGAGAAAGAAGTCTTCCATCTACTGGCTCACTCTCTAAATGGCTGCAACTGCCAAGGCTGGACCAAACCAAATCCAGGAGCCAGGAACTTCATCTTGGTCTCCCACGTGGGTGCAGGGGCCCAAGCACTTGGGACATCTTCCTTTAGTTTCCCAAGCCATAGCAGGAAGATGGATCAGAAGTGGAACAGCCAGGACTTGAATCTGTGTTCATATGGGATGCTGGCATCACAGGTGGTGGCTTTAACTTGCTATGCCACACTGCCTGCACAAAACATGTAAATATTTGCATAGGCAATAAGTTAAAATGCTGTACTTATCAGTGAACCTTTCTTTGATTACTGAAGCCACAATAATAACATTGCCATCTAAGAATGCTAAGTGAAAATGACCCTTTGTTCCAATTTTTTAAGTCTGTGGACTGCAACAGCACTCTTAGGGACGATAACACACACAATAGATTAAAAGCCTGTTAAATGTTATTTTCAGCTTGGCAGTGCACCAACTGCTAGGTTACCCTGTAGCTTTGCTTCTTTTGAAGTATGGCAAACGCACTATAGCTAGGTGACAATAGTAATGTGTCAGTTTAGAGTGATTAAATAACTGTTCAAACAGAATTAGTTTTATTGTCTAATCCCCAAATACAAAATTCAGGTAGAGTAGGTTTTCACCCCTGGCTTGCCTACTACGTGCTCTGCTACCAAAGCAAATTTACGGTCTAGCAAAAAGTATGCCTGGTGAATTAGTGCAGCTTTAAGACAAACTTTCCCTGTGCTCCCAAACTACACATTTCTCCTACACTGAAATTCTGAAGTTACTTTTTATTAAAAACCTAAAGACTTTTATTGGTGGCATGAGTTTTATAGGATTTCTTTTTTTCCACACTTTACATTATCAATCAAATCACATGCATAATTTTTTTCTAAGTAGGAAGTCTGTGATTATTCACTAATTTTAAACAGTCTGATTTTATTTGAAATAGTTTGGAGACCACATTCACATGGTATGATTGATTTGGAAATTGAAAGTAGTAGAATAGAAATTGATGATCTGAATTAGTCTGTTACAAAATTAACCTTGCAAGTGTATTTCCACAGTTATAGCACATGGATTTAGGTGAATTACATTAAAAAGCAGCCAGTTAGACAATCCATGGTGGAAGAAATATCCAAGTTGTATAACAAGTATGCAAAATCAATATAAAGTAGTTCACCTTTACATTTATTAGCAAAACCCCTCAGAGGACCCGTTCCTTGCTAAGGACAAGAGTAGAGATTGTAATGTCTGAATTCAATGAGATGTGTCTCTGAGGTTATGTTGCCAAGTAAAAATACATCCCATGCAATGATACTATGCAATGGATTTAAACATTTATACCCAGGTTCTTGGGTAGAATTCTGGCCCTAATGCTTTAACTGGGCAGAAAATAATTGGAGCAGTCTTCAGTTTTTATGATGTGTGAGTTTGAGATGAACTTAAGAAATATTCCATGCCATTGAGGTAGAATCTGGAAATCCTGCCTTTCTAAGTCATCGTAGTCATTATCATCATCACCATTATCATCATCATCATCATCATCACCATCCTCTTTCTCATTCCTCCCCATCCTTCTCCTCACCACTGCTGTTATCATGTAACTTAAATTGCATCATATGGAGAACAATGCACACTGGATTATGAATAATTGGTACACAACTGAGTGTTCTTTGGCTTGGTAGGGTAAGATATGAAGTGGAAATAGTAAAATATTAAGAGTTAGAATAGATGTCCATAGCACCATGTGCCAGAGCAAAGGCTTGAAACACAGACTCAGAGAACCAGATTCAGCCCTGCATGGAGTAGTTACTAGCTTTCCCACCCAAGACATACCCCTTCTACTCTGTAACCCTAAATTGGCCTTAAGTGAAATAGGATAATAATAAAGATAACAATAATAATAAAAATTGCCTTAGAATTTGTTAAGAATTTCACAGAATACCTTTATCAAAATCTCCATTTTACAAGGAGAAAACCAAATTCATAAAAGTTTAGTACTGGCCGCCGCCATGGCTCAATAGGCTAATCCTCCGCCTTGCAGCACCGGCACACTGGGTTCTAGTCCCGGTCGGGGTGCCGGATTCTGTCCCGGTTGCCCCTCTTCCTGTCAGCTCTCTGCTGTGGCCTGGGAGTGCAGTGGAGGATGGCCCAGGTGCTTGGGTCCTGCACCCTATGGGAGACCAGGAGAAGCACCTGCCCCTGCCTTCGGATCAGCGTGGTGCACTGGCCGCGGCGGCCATTGGAGGGTGAACCAGCGGCAAAAGGAAGACCTTTCTCTCTGTCTCTCTCTCTCACTGTCCACTCTGCCTGTCCAAAAAAAAAAAAAAAAGTTTAGTACTATGCACAAGGAAGCACAGATGTTTAATGGAGTTTGGATATATATATTACGGTCTTTCTGATTAGTTAATTCATGCCCAAGCACTTGAGTGTACTGCCTCCTTCTTATGCAGTTTTGCACATTTAATGCTTCTCTCCACTTTTCAAGACTCACAAGAAATTCTCACTAAGTTTGCTGAAATATGTAGAAAATTTACTCCTTTGTTTGAGATGGATTTTAGTGAAAGAGCTCATTTAAAGCAAATGTCAATTTTCAAACTGTTTTTTAATTAATTTATTTTTATTTCTTTGAAAGACAGAATGATACACACACAGAGATGGAGAGGATGAAAGGGAGAGAGAGAGTCTTTCATGGATGGATATGCAGTTTACTCCCCCAAAAGGCCACCCAGCAACAGCCAGGGCTGGGTCAGGCTGAAGCCAGGAGCCAGGAACCCCACCTGGGTCTCCCATATGGGTAGTAATCCAAGCACCTGAGCCATCACCCATTGCCTCACAGAAGAATTTACAGGACGTCCGATTGGAAGTGGAGGTGTGACTCGATCCCAGGCATTCTGATATGGGGTGCAGGCGACCCACGCAGTAACTTGGTCACACCACAACGCCTGTTCTGACAAACAACTTTCAAATCTATCAGTGACCCCCTCAGTTGTATTATACACATACTGTTCCTCTTATCTTATAAATATTGAGCCCAAACTATTCATAAATTAGATATATTTGTATGTACACACACACAACCACCAATTATACTCTTAGTTTTCCTAAATCTCTCTTCAATCTACAATCATCCTTTAAAATTAACCTATTCTAAGCACTTTGCAGTGACAGTACCATAACCAGTGTTGTTTAATTTAATGTGTGATTATTGCTAATTAAAATTAACTTCTTGTGTAGAAAATAAAAATTATATATACACGTTGCTTCTGCATTCCAATTGTTTATAAGTTAATGGAAGAGATCTCATACACACACTTGAGCTATCTGCATAAATAATTGTTTCAGAGTTGAAATTCCATAGAAACTAAAGATGTAGGGAGCATTTAATGCTGGTTGGTGGGATGGAGAGGGTTTCCTGGATGACATGGAACTTGAAACACATAAGAAAATGTGTCAGGAGAGGATGGGGGAGAAGAACTCATTTCCAGAGGTAAGAAAACAGTAACGTTACCATGTTGATCAAAGGAAAAGTTTTCATGAAATCAAATATTTGTGTGTATATATGCACAAGTAGGAGCTCTCATTCTGTTCTTTTGATAGTATAAATTGGTAGCTACCTTATCAAACTGCTTGGGATTATTTAAAAATTGTGAAATTGTACATGTTCTATGGCCAAGTAATCTCACTCATAAATTGATGAACAAGAGGTACCCCAGGATACAAAAAGCTATATTGTAAAGACCCAAAGTGGAAATAACTCATCTACATTAAGATGGATAAACATAGTGGCGGCACATGTCAAAACATATTCAAATTCCACTGTTAACAGAACATGCCACATACAGTATCATGGATTAATCTCACAAATACCATGTAGAATAAAGGAAGATTACGTTCATATGCTTTTATAGAGAATTCAGAGATAATCAAAAGCAAACTATATAGTTTAATGATGCATATGTGATAGAATTATAATTTTAAATATGGTGGGAACTAGGAAAGTCAGCTAAGCTAGAGAAGGAGGGGTGCCATCAGAAAACAACTCGGGAGTTTTCAGGGGTGCTGATGGACTTTTGCCTCTAGCTGTGGGTATTTTTTATTGCCATGTTGGCTTTATAAATATTGCTACCTATGTTATGCGTATCTGTATAATATATATTATATTAAAGGAATAAAAAATCGGAAGTGACAGTCCTTAAAAGGAGAGAAAAGTCCTTAATAAGAACTTAAAAGTCAGAATGTGTGTAAGATAATCATTGAATGTGACTTAAGGATGGTGTCATAACTGATGACAAGAGGATACGTGTTTGGAGGGAGGCAAGGGGCCGCACAGAGGTCTTATGCAAGCCTAATAAGAAAACTCAATTTGCAAACATATTGGGAAATTTCTAGGAATTGTTTTTAATTATTATTTGGCCGGCTCCACAGCTCAATAGGCTAATCCTCCGCCTTGCAGCACCGGCAC
Source organism: Sylvilagus floridanus (assembly GCA_949820135.1). Lineage (NCBI taxonomy): Eukaryota > Metazoa > Chordata > Mammalia > Lagomorpha > Leporidae > Sylvilagus > Sylvilagus floridanus. The sequence goes on along the minus strand of OX463240.1, from coordinate 14,590,593 downwards.
ACCGGGTTCTAGTTCCGGTCGGGGTGCCGGATTCTGTCCCGGTTGCCCCTCTTCCTGTCAGCTCTCTGCTGTGGCCTGGGAGTGCAGTGGAGGATGGCCCAAGTGCTTGGGCCCTGCACCCTATGGGAGACCAGGAGAAGCACCTGCCCCTGCCTTCGGATCAGCGCGGTGCACCAGCCGCGGCGGCCATTGGATGGGGAACGAACGGCAAAAAGGAAGACCTTTCTCTCTGTCTCTCTCTCTCACTGTCCACTCTGCCTGTCAAAAACAATTTATTTGTGACTCTCTCTTTCTCTCTATATATATTATATATAATTCCACACGTATAACACCTCAGTGAGAATGAGTAAAGAGAAAACCATTTCAAAAATGTTGATAGACCTTGGGCATGTATTTTCTTCTTTTTGTCCCCCTTCCTTTTATCTCCTCTTCAATATACCTCCACCCTCACTATCACTCTTCACTCACTCATTTCCCATTGCTCACTCACCACTATCACTCATTAGTCAATAATCACTCACACATCGCTCAACCATCACTCACCACTATCACTCCCTAGTCACCCCTCACTCACTCACCACTATCACTCACTCGTCACCGCTCACTCACCTGTCACTCACTTACCACTACCATTCACTAGTCACCCCTCACTCAACCATCACTCACTTACCACTATCACTCATTAGTCAATAATCACTCACACATCACTTGTCACTCCCTAGTCACCCATCACTCAACCATCACACACTCACCACTATCACTCACTAGTCACCCCTCACTCACTCACCACTATCACTCACTAGTCACCCCTCACTCACCTGTCACTCACTCACCACTCTCACTCACTCTTCACCCCTCACTCAACCATCACTCACTCACCACTCTCACTCGTCACCCCTCACTCAACTATCACTCTCACTAGTCACCCATCACTCACCACTCTCACTCACTAGTCACCCATCACTCACCACCATCACTCACTTGTCACCCCTCGCTCACTCATCCTGTCATTCAATACTCACTCATTACTAACCCATTACTCATCATTCACCCATTGCTCATCACTCACCATCATTAGTTCCATCACACACCACTCACCCATGACTCAGCATTCAGCTGTTGCTTGTAACCCATCATGCACTATTCACTCACCATTTGCCACACACTTATCACCCATCATGCATCACTCACCCATCACTCATCACTTACTACTAGTCACTCATCACTTTAATAACTAGTCACTTATCACTCCCTCAGCAACCCTTCTGACTACAGAAGGAGTGACTTCTGTGTTCTTTTAACCCTTGACCAGCTGGTATTTTAAAGTGACAGCCCATACACTATAATGGCCTGCACTACAATTTTGTTGATCATGATGTACTTATTTATATAGTTCTGCATAAAAAGCTAGATATTTGGAAAAACTAGTCAAGCCTGGATCTCTGCTTATGCATAGTGCCTCCTGCTGATTCCAGGTCTGAGGTAACCATTTTCCGCAGTCTCTCCTATCTCTGTATTCACATACCCTACCAGCTCCTACCTCTGTACTCACATGTTCTACAGCTTTCATTTTTTTTGTAATTATCTATTTGTTTCCTCTTGCGACTTCATTTCCTGGCATACTTTAACATACTAACTATGTGTTACATAAATCAGAGTGCTGGCATGTTTATCTTTCTAGAAAATTATATTGGAGCTACTTTGAAGCAATTATTCCAGTGGGAATTTTATTTTTATAGCTATCAAAAAGGGCTGCATGACAAAAATAATTGCAATATGAAATCCATCTTGATACCTCTAGGTAGGTGTTAAATATTAACTCATTTACTAATGTAAAATAATTCAATTAACTCTTTCCTTATTCATAAATGCCTACAGCATAAAAGGGCAAAAATATTGGGGGCAGTGAATAGGAGCAAAGAAAATGTTGGTTAGGCTAATAAGATAGAAATATAACAATAATATTTAATTGTGTTCAGCTGTTATAAGTGGGTTTATTCACATTAAATATGGGTATCCTAATAGTCAATGAAAAGAAATTATCAGTATCTCTTTAAAAAGGCACAATAATCATAGGATTAAAACAAACAAACTCCCCCACCTAATCTGGAAAAGCCCTGTTGTTGCTGTCCTGAAATTTGGAGAATATTTTCTACTGTGTTTTTAGAAAAAGTTATGGATGGTATGTTTGAGCTTCCAAATATATGCAAAAAAAGGAGTTTTAATTTGGTATCTGTGGAAACTTTTTTGAGTTTCTTGGAATTGTATATAGACTCTAGTATGAATATATACATAATTTTTATTGAACTAAATAGACTTTCCTCCAGGTTCTCTAATGTATTCCAAAGACCAGTTGCATCAGAATCATTTAGAGAGCTTGATAAAATGCAGAGTTCTGGGCTCCACTCAAACCAGAGTTGTTGAAGGTAGAACTCAATCTGCATTATAATGGCAATTTCTCACTCCCCCCCTTTACACACACACACACACACACACACACACATACACACACACACACAACCACCTACTATACATGTACCAAGCTAATACATGTCTCTCTTTCTCACAACTACCCTTAATTCTGCTAAAAACAAAAATACCAAAAGTCAATTTAGCAAGAAACAATTCCACAAAGGGACCCAATGAAGACAGCTCAAATATATCATTCTCCAGAAGTCTGTTTTGATCCAAGGGTAAAATATAAACTAGCCAGGGGGAATTTATGGACTTCATGTCCTTCAGACAATCCTCCATAAATATCATTTCTCCCCACTGGGCATTTCAAGAGGATTAGAAAGCAGAATTCAAGGTTTTCTTCACTGACAAGAACCTTTAAGGCAGAAATTCCGTGTCTCAACTAAGGATGAAGCCATTTAATTTGTTAATCAACTGGGAAGATGACAGGATTAAGATTCTATTCTCTTCTTTCTAAGAACTCTGCCTGACTCACTAGTCATGACCCTACCTGATACAAAAGTAGGTCAATGGATGCTACACTTTGGAATAGCCTACTGAGATCTGAAATTAAAACTACAATAGTGAGGCCACTTCCAGAAGATCCAGGGCAATCAATGCAGCCAGGTGAACCAGCAGGAGAGGATGCTATAACGTAGCTGCTTGGGAAGCATCAAGAACTGACCTGCTATCTACTGTTTTCACATAGAAAGAACGTCGCAACTTTGATCACGCAATCAGGGGTGACCTGTGTTCCTTGCTGTATCTCTCTGACTCCTGGCTGGCATCTTTGATGCTAAATCATCTATAAGCAAAACTGTTCAACCAGTCACGCTATGTCAAAGATCCTTAACTTGTTGAAGTATTTTTAATTCTCTATTTCTCTTATCCACACCAGGAAAGAAGCTTTATTCTGAACCATGCAGAGGTATGCATGCACCTGCTCACAGACACATAGATGCTTAATCTCTCATGAGTGATAAAATGTGCTTTGGTAAATCACATGCCTCCTCAAAAAATCCCAAAATTCTCTTCTAGGTTTCCTGTTGCCCTCTTTCAACCCTGAATCAGTGACACAGCAACCTATGGAAGAAGGAAATCTCTTGTTTATTGGTTTCTGAAGAAGATTTGGGCTACAATAAATGAAGCTAAAGCTTGCTGCAGGCCCCCTCGCTCTGCTGCCAGGGTGGGGGCATTGCACCTGTGCATGGGAAGAGTCTGAATTTGCCTCACTTCAGTGCGTGAGCTTGACCTAGGGGTGAAGTGACAGTTTGTGTGGTTTAAATCATCCACTTTCCTATCTATATTACCTTAATATTTATTTTTTCCTCACAGCCACTGTCAGAAAGTGGAAGAAATGGGATCACACTGTCTGGTTATCACATTAAAAAATCAGCAAGCGTCAAAAAATTATTTTTCAATATTTTTTGTTAAGATATCAGTATTTTGGATGTGTCGCTATAATAGCATGACCATATGGTGCCATTTATTTTCTCTCACTTTTTATTCATTTCCTTATTTTATCTGCTGCAATTTAGTACATTATCTTAATTATGTTTTAAATAACTCTTGAAAAAAATCACTCAGAAATAGCAATGAGATTAATCCTCAGCACATGTGTAGCATGTCTCTTTTGCAACAAAACTTAATAGGAAAAAAGCTAAAAGAATACAGCATCTAGAATTTAGATTCCATTTAGAATCTTATTAGTTTAAGCCACTCTCTTCCCAAATAGTACACATATAGTTAATTTTTAAAAAGGAAGCCATTTATACATTATATTATATAATTATTATAATGTAATATATTATAACATAATAATTATTATATTATACAAGAGGTTTATTTATTTTTTTTTATTTTTTTTTTTTATAAAGCTTTTATTTAAAGAATATAAATTTCCAAAGAACAGCTCATGGACCACAATGGCTCCCTCCCCACACAACTTCCCTCCCTCCCCCCACCCTCCCCTTTCCCGCTCCCTCTCCCCTTCTGTTCACATCAAGATTCATTTTCAATTCTCTTTATACACAGAAGATCAATTTAGTACATATTACGTAAAGATTTCAACGGTTTGCCCTCGCATAGAGACACAAAATGATAATACTGTTGGAGTACTAGTTATAGTATTAATTCACAATGTACAGCACATTAAGGACAGAGATCCTACATGATTTTTTTTTTAAAAAAATTGATTAATTGTCTATGCGATTTCCAATTTAACACCAAGATTTTTTAATCATTTGCAATTATCTTTATATAAAGAAGATCGATTCAATATATACTATGTAAGGATTTCATCAGTTTGCACCCACTCAGAAACACAAAGTGTAAAAATACTGTTTCAGTACTAGTAATAGCATCACTTCACATTGGATAACACATTAAGGACAGATCCCTCATGAGACGTAAGTACACAGTGACTCCTGATGTTGATTTAACAATTTGACACTCTTGTTTATGGCGTCAGTAATCTCCCTAGGCTCTGGTCATGAGTTGCCGAGGCTATGGAAGCCTTTAGGGTTCGCCGACTTCGATCTTATTCCCACAGGGCCATAGTCAAAGTGGAAGTTCCCTCCTCCCTTCAGAGAAAGGTACCTCCTTCTTTGATGGCCCCGTTCTTTCCACTGGGATCTCACTCGCAGAGATCTTTCATTTAGGTCTTCTGTTTTTTCCAGAGTGTCTTAGCTTTCCATGCCTAAAATATTCTCATGGGCTCTTGAGCCAGATCCGAATGCCTTAAGGGCTGATTCTGAGGCCAGAGTGCTATTTAGGACATCTGCCATTCTATGAGTCTGCTGTGTATCCTGCTTCCCATGTTGGATCATTCTCTCCCTTTTTCATTCTATCAGTTAGTATTAGCAGACACTAGTCTTGTTTGTGTGATCCCTTTGACTCTTAGACCTATCAGTGTGATCAATTGTGAGCTGAAATTGATCACTTGGACTAATGAGATGGCCTTGGTACATGCCACCTTGATGGGATTGTATTGGAAACCCCTGGCACAATTCTAACTCCATCATTTGGGGCCGTTCCGATTGAGCATGTCCCAAATTTTACATCTCCTCCCTCTCTTATTCCCACTCTTATATTTCACAGAGATCACTTTTCGGTTAAAATTTAAACACCTAAGTATAATTGTGTGTTAATTACAGAGTTCAACCACTAGTACTAGGATAAAGAGAAAAAAAAATACTACCATGGATAAAGTATTACATTGTACAACAACAGTCAGCACAAGAGCTGATCGAGTCACTGTTTCTCATAGTGTCCATTTCACTTCTACAGGTTTCCCCTTTGGTGCTCAGTTAGTCATCGCCAATCAAGGGAAACAAATGATATTTGTCTCTTTGGGACTGACTTAATTCACTCAGCATGATGTTTTCTAGATTCCTCCATTTTGTTGCAAGTGACCGGATTTCATTGTTTTTGACTGCTGTATAGTATTCTGTAGAGTACATGTCCCATAATTTCCTAATCCAGTCTACTGTTGAAGGGCATTTGGGTTGGTTCCAAGTCTTAGCTATTGTGAATTGAGCCGCAATAAACATTGCTGTGCAGACGGCTTTTTTGTTTGCCAATTTAATTTCCTTTGGGTAAATTCCAAGGAGTGGGATGGCTGGGTTGAATGGTAGGGTTATATTCAGGTTTCTGAGGAATCTCCAGACTGACTTCCATAGTGGCTTCACCAGTTTGCATTCCCACCAACAGTGGATTAGTGTCCCTTTTTCCCCACATCCTCTCCAGCATCTATTGTTGGTGGATTTCTGAATGTGAGCCATTCTCACCGGGGTGAGGTGAAACCTCATTGTGGTTTTGATTTGCATTTCCCTAATTGCTAGGGATCTTGAACATTTTTTCATGTGTCTGTTGGCCATTTGGATTTCCTCTTTGGAAAAATGTCTGTTGAGGTCCTTGGCCCATCTCTTAAGTGGGTTGTTTGTTTTGATGTTGTGGAGTTTCTTAATTTCTTTGTAGATTCTGGTTATCAACCCTTTATCTGTTGCATAGTTTGCAAATATATTTTCCCATTCTGTCGGTTTCCTATTCACTTTCCTGACTGTTTCTTTTGCAGTACAGAAACTTTTCAATTTGATGCAATCCCAGTAGTTAATTTTGGTTTTCAGTGCCTGTGCTTTTGGGGTCTTTTCCAAGAAGTCTTTGCCAGTACCTATGTCTTGCAGGGTTTCTCCTATGCTCTCCAGTAATTTGATGGTGTCAGGTCGTAGGTTTAAATTTTTAATCCATGTTGAATGAATTTTTGTGTAAGGTGAAAGGTAGGGGTCTTGCTTCATGGTTCTGCACGTGGAAATCCAGTTTTCCCAGCACCATTTATTAAACAGACTGACCTTACTCCAGGGATTGGTTTTGGATCGTTGATCAAATATAAGTTGGCTGTAGGTGTTTGGATTGATTTCTGGAGTTTCTATTCTGTTCCATTGGTACAAGAGGTTTATTAAACAATAAAATAAGATGGTTCCTGTGTTACCTATGAGTAAATGCTTTTACCTCTTGCATTCCCTACCATGTAATCTTTATGACTATCTCATGAAAATTGATATTCACTTTCATACAGTGATAATTTATACTCAAATACAAAAGTCCTAGTACCATGTCCTGTCAATTTAAAAACTGTTAATTATGTTCAGTAAAATTTATCTTTAAGGATCTAGATAAATGTGGCTCCACAAGGCTCCTGGTGCCAATGGATTGCCTGGAGGGTTGCCTACATCATAAGGTAATCAGTACTCCTAATGTAAGAATTGAGGCTTTGTCCTGACAGAGTCCCTGACAACACCTTCTTGAGCAATGATCCTGTCCTGGCGTGTCTGGTCACTGTCACACTGTGGGAAGTCCCTTAAACTCACCCAGAATCAACACCCATGACAGTCATGGCTGGTTTATCATTCATCCATCTGCCTGATATCTCCCTCCTTTTTCTTTGTTTGACAAGGTTCCTTGCCAATGGTCACAACATTGTTATTTCAGAAAGACTCGTCTCTCTCTATTCCTCTGCCTCTTGTTTCTACACCCTCAGTTGGCTACACTTTGGCCGTAGTGATCAATTCCAGATAGCCCTTTAAAAGTTCTCCCTATGCCTTCAAAAGCAATGATGGAAATGAAATGAGCAAATAAATAATTATCTGCACCCCTATGTTTATTGCCTCTCAATTCACAATAGCTAAGACATAGAATTAACCTGTCAACTGAAGACTAGATAAAGAAACTATGGGATATGTACTCTATGGAATACCACACAGTAGTAAACAAAAATGAAATCCAGTCATTTGTAACAAAATGGATGAATCTGGAAAACATCATACTTAGTGAAATACACCAGTTCCAAAGGGACAAATACCATATGTTATTCCTGATCTGTGATAACTAATAAAGCACCTAAAAGGAAATCTATAGAATTGAAATTGACACTTCGAGAGGCAATGACTTGAACAGCCCTCGTCTTGACTGTTGAGGAACTGTTTTTTTCCTTAATAGAGAATGGGACTGGGAATGGGAGAGGGAGGCAGAGATGGAGTGGGAGGGCAGGACTGATGAGAAGAATCACTATATTCCTAAAGTTGTACTTAGGAATTTTGTACTCATTAAATAAACAGTTTCTTTGGGAAAACAAACAAAAAATAAACAAAAAAGTAATGATGGGGGGCTGGCATTGTGGTATAATGGGTTAAGCGGCTGCCTGCAATGCTGTCATTCCACATGGATCCTGGATCAAGTCCTGGCTTCTCCACTTCCAGCCCAGCTCTCTGCTATTGCATCTTGGGCTCCTGTACTCAGATGGGAGACATGGAAGAAGCTCCTGGCTCCTGGCTCCTGGCTCCTGGCTCCTGGCTCCTGGCTCCTGGCTTAGACCTGACCTAGCCTAGGCAGTTTCGGCCATTTGGGGAGTGAACTAGCAGATGGAAGATCTCTCTCTCTCTCTCTCTCTCTCTCACTGTAACTCTTTCAAATAAATAAAATAAATTTTAAAAAAAGCAAGGACAGTCTATTCAAAAGCAAAAAAGCAGTCTATTCAACTCTAGCACTACTTTCAGTAGCAGTAAATAGTTCATGTTGACTGTTTTATTTTGTCCATACACTGTATTTTACATTCAGCTTGGCAAAGATTTCTTTTTGTAAAAGGCTGGATATGAAGGGTGTTGGGCTAGCCAATCTAGTTGATTCATAAGCATTCAACTCAGTTGATGTGGTACAAAAGCCACTACCAACATCCTGGATGCAGTTATTTGTACAAGTCCCTTCCCTTTCAGGAACTGGAAGTGGGAAAGAATCCTAGATCTGTTCAAGTCTCTCATTCCCAATTCCTTCTCTTATGGCATCCACCACTCATCCCCTAGCACTGTCTGTGAATGGGCAGGCTCTCTCTCGAGCAACATCCTGCACATCCTTTCTTTACATCCCACAAGCCAATTCTACTGTGTAATTCTGACAAGCCAAGCGCCTGCATGCCTCTTAATCTCAGTTCACCTCCTAACTTTCCCTCTAAAAATGTGAACTTGCCCACCTACTTCTGAAAATTCCTACTGTCTTCCCATACGTTTTTTTGCAGAATGTGTCTATGTATACAACACACAGAAATGCATTTCTCTCCTGACCTTCTCACTACCTATCATGGACTAGGCTCACTGTACTGGTGCATGGTTCTCCACACGTGTGGATGTTGTTAAGCTCATGCCGTAATCGTGAACATTATGAAGTGTCTTTCCACTCTGACTCTACATGGATCAGCTCCTTCAAAATGCCAGTCAGCAGGCTGGAGGCACCCCATGGCAGTCCCCTTCAGACAAAAGTAGAAAAACAAGGACATCAAAGTGAAATTTTTTACCAAACGTTTTTTCAGTATTTAAAAATCTTAGAAAAATGTTATTATTTTTATTTTTCTACCAAATTGGCAGCCTCATGTCGTACCTGACATTCTTGTTTTGAAATTGAACTGGATTATGAAGTCCCCAAATCTGAGACCCATGTTTGGGCATGCATACAACATGGCAACAAGCTTCCATTTGCCTGTATGTCTTGTGTTGCCCCTTTTACCCGAATCCTGGATAATCAGAAAGTCTGTAAATGATGATAAAACCAAAAAAAAAAAAAAGCCATGAAAGGAAGAGAGCACATGCAAGTTATATTAAAGTAGGTCTTTTTTTTTTTTTTTGAAGTAACAAATAACTCAGATGCCAGTTTTTTTTTTTTTTTTTCCTCCCAGGGAAGTTTTATGGTTGGGTTAGCTGAGTCTCAGGGAGGTTAAATGATTTCCCTAAGGCATCATCTGACACACATCCACACACACCTTCCCACTGAAAAGACTCGTTCTGCTTGAGTTAGAACCCAAGCACCTTCCAGCCCTGAGCCATTTGCTCTAACTACTGCACCGAGGGACCCCGGATGGGCAGCTTGCTACACAGCATCCCTGTAGGTCTGCTGTTCTCATTTCTTGCCATCTGTTTTCAACAAACATCTTTTTTTATATTACAAAAACTCCAAGCCAGGAGCTTCTATCATTTTTTATTTCTTTGTGTGTGTTATATCACAAAAAGGTAATAAATAATTTTTAAATTTTATTCTTTTTTTAAGTCTTCCATCCATGATATAAAAACCAAAATGCACTAAATAATGATCTAATTGTTACCAGTTGTTTCTTTTAATATGATAATATGTATTAATCATTGATCTAATAATATCTTTAACCATGTTTTAAGTAAAATCATATGCATACATTTACAAGATATATTTGTCATTTGTTGCATGAATCATTTATAATTTTTTTCACACACTACCACACGATATTATGCTATTGATCAGGAAGAAATTTAATGACACGTGAATTTGTTTATTAAAGTTTGGATTTGGTCATATGTTTTTTTTTTTCAACTGTACTTTCTGCAAACTTTGGAAACAGAGACATTCTATCTACAGTTTTTATTAACCCCGGAGGAAAACATTAGAATATTTTATGGAAGCCTCCAGAATGATAAAAGTCTCAGATCTAGAAGAGAGCAAAGAAGTGGTTCAGTTCAATCTCTCTTTCACTGTGTGAACCACACTATACTATCTCCATATTTTTAGGCACACCCTCTGAAGACCAGACACCTGAAAAATCATCTAAGGCATTTCTTATGCCCATGTGTTCATTTTAAGAACATTTTATTTAGGCATGCTCTTCTAGAAAAACAACAGAACATGCTAATAGTGTTTACTGAGAACCATCCAGATTCCAGGGATCCTATAACTCACTTTTCATACATTCTCTTGTGCTTTTCCTCACAGCTCTCTGAAATGGACTTTATCCTCCTGTTCATCTTATAAAAGAGGAAAATTAATTTTGGGGATGTAAAGAAGATTGTTATTAAAGTGTCTACTGTGGGCTGTTTTTTCCCTCCTCCAGATTCCTATGTGGAAACTCTAAATCCTCACTGGGAATGTATATGAGAGGAGATTGGGTCACGAGAGCAAGGCTCCTACAGATGGGATCAGTGCCCTTCTAGGAAGAGACAGGAGAGAGTTTACCTCTTCCCTCTCTGCAGTCCTCCAAGTGAGGGCACAGTGAGTTGGGTGCCCTCTGCAAACCAGCAAGTGTGTCCTCAGCAGACACTATCTGGCAGTATGTGCATCTTGGACTCTCAGCCTCTGGAACTGTGAGACACAAACGCGTATCCTAGAAGCTACCTCACCCATGATATTTTGTCACAGTCACCTGAAGTGGTCTAAGCTGGCATCTGAGTTGATCACGGTTCTGGTTCCTAGACTGTTGCTTATGCATTCATGTGTTTGCTGAATGGCTATGTAAGAGTAGGGGCAGGTGACAAACAATGAGAAATAATTAAAATAAATAAATATTTTTGTGGGATGATGAGAGACCATATTGTTGTGTTGAAAAGAAATAGAGTATTTGCTATTCTATGAGTCTGATGTGTATCCCACTTCCCAGGTTGGGTTGTTCTCTCTTTTTAATCCTATCAATTATTAGTGGACACTGGTCTTATTTATGTGATCCCTTTGACACTTAATCCTATCTTTATGCTCAATTATGAACTATGTGAATTAATGGTAAAACTAGCATTCAAACAGTACTCTATACTTTGTGTGTCTGTGTGGGTGCAATTTGTTTAAATATTTACTTAGTATATATTAAGTTGATCTTCTGTATATAATTAAAAATGAATCTTAATGAAGGATAGGATGGGAGAGGAAGTAGGAGATGGGATGGTTTGTGGGTGGGAGAGTGGTTATGAGGGGAAAAACCGCTATAATCCAAAAGTTGTACTTTGGAAATTTATATTTATTAAATAAATGTTTTCTTAAAAGAAAAAAGAAAAGAAACAGAGTGCATCTCAAGTGCGCTGGTGTGAGGAGGAGAACCCTATTTTAGCTGAGAAAAAACCCACTAAGTCCTAGAGTTCGGGAAGAGTAAGACTAGACCAGCTGGGAAGAGAGAGTCATAAACAAACACGCAAGAAGCAGGGATGTAACACATGGCACTGTTTCATGGTAATCACCAGGCAAATGCTGCCTGAGCCACTCTACTGTCAGTTACAGCCTTCTCTAAGAGCTTGCTTTCTGCGCATAGGTTTCAAAACCTGCTCTTTGCTCCTTTATTCACAATGGTGATCTGACTTGCTGCCCTAAGTCTAAGTTTCTCGTAGAGATGTCCATGCTCGGTCAGGGACTGAAATCTACTGATGCATGTTGCATTTCAAGCATCAGCTCAGGCAGAGGAGAATGGAGTCAAGTTCGAATGACTTTCCTGGCCCAGATGGAGAGCTGACCCCAAAAAAGCTGAGGAAGCAGGGTCATATTTGAAGGCACTCCTCTGCCTACTGGTGAATCCTCTATGCAGGGAATGGGCAGACATGAATTGATAGCAGTTGTGTCATTAGTATACACACGGTTCTCCTGGTTGAAGAGTGTGGAAAGCCAAGCAGAAGGAAACCTGGCAACACTGGCCTCCTTCTGACTACAGCACTTTCTTTGTCATTGTATCTACGCTGAGGCAGATAAAGAGGAAGGGTTTTCTGTATGTCACCTTTTTGATTGTACGGATACTAGTAACGTGGTCAGAGCTCTTCCCTAATATTATATATGCTTTGATCCATTGACACAATATACTAACTGGTTGACTTTGGGAAAGTCAATGGCTATCTCTAAATGTCACACTTCTTTTTTTTCCCAACTTGGTCTGGTTTTATTTGTTTATTTATTTATTTACAAAGGGAACAGATTTCATGTATTTCACATGTATAAATTTAGGAACAACAATACTTCCCACTCTCCCTCCCCTCCTTCCTCCTCTGTCCTTTCTCATTTTTCTTTTAAAGTTTTTAAGCCTCACATTTCTAAATTGCCTAATGGAGATAAATAGAAATTCTCAAGCCATATGTTCATTAAGAAGGTAAAATGAGATCATGCATAAATATATAAAAGATATATCACTGCATGTGGCCAGTAAGCCCTTGAGAATTTTTATTGTTTTTGATTAATTAAATACATTTGAAGGGCCCCCAAGGGGATGAGGAGCCATCATTGGTTATTTTACTTCCTTCCATGCCTGGGACCAACATTTTTGGAGAATCTCAGTACATGTTGCTGTCAGTGATGGAATGTATGAGGATCACATGCTGTCAAGTCTAGGGCTGCTTGGAAGATTGGCTTGAATAAGCCATTGGTGAGCCTAATTTTACTTATTTATTTTCTTATTTATTTATTTATTTATTTACTTATTTATAAAATGAGAGGAATGCAGCAAAGTCTCACGTAAGAAACCATGTCATTTAGGTATATATTGCTGTTTTAGGAGTTGGCCATACATATTCTCTTGGTACCTAAGAAACTGCTCTAATCCAACTATACCTCCCTGCCCAAATTCCTATGTTGAAAGTTCTTTGTCAATGTGATAGTGTTAGCCTTCAGAAAATGAGGAAATGATGAAGGCTCTGCCTCCACAAAGGGGATTTAGCAACCTTATAAAAGGAGTTGGAGGGGACATTCTCAGCCCTTTGTCGTACTTCCATCCATGCCATTCTGTGAGAATACCAAGCTGGTGTCATGAATGAGGAATGGGTGCCACCAGACACCAAACCTGCTTCAACCTTGACCTGGGACATCCAAGCCTCCAGCACGGTCAGAAATAAATCTATGTTTATAGATTACTCAATCTCATGTATTTGATGGTAGTTTCACAGACTAGGAGAGAAACCAATCCTGATTTTAATAAATATCCAAAGTCTGAAACGTTCCTGAAAACTCAATAGTCAACACAGCTCATCTCAAGGTTGTTCATTCTCCTTTGACTTCAGGTGAAAAAACTGACTTGGCTGGACCTGGGGCCTCACTGTGAGGGCTGGGGGGACCTGAGCCAGAGGAGCTTCGGGTTTCCTAGAAGGATAGTCTACAATGGACTGCATTTCAGAGTGTCCCATCAGGAGCCAGTAGCTCTATAAAGACCCTGATAGCTGCACCTTGGTTCAGCTTTCATTGTGTTCCATGCATTAGATGATTCGTGTGTTTTGTAGACTAGTGGCTACAGCATGCAGCACTTCCTGGGTGAAATGATTAATCTCTTTGAATTCACTGGTAAACATGTTCCATTGGGGGGGGTCACTAATATGCTTTTATGACCTCACTGTCAGAGATGATGCCATTACTAAGCTTGATAAACGATTCTTCTGGGCATTCCTTTTAATTTTATTTTTTTATGCAATCATGGGGGACTATAACCAATAAATTTAGCCTGATGCTTTCTCACTATTAACTAATTCTGAAGAAGCCCTCTGGGGTTTGCCATTCACAGACCCTTCAAAGAATTTGTGCAGGATATTGGAAATGATATTCACCCTGGGACAGAGGTTTTAAGGCCTGAGCTGCTACTGTTTTCTTTGCCATTAGAGTTACAGCCTTGCTAAATGTCATTTAGTCAAAACGCAGGATTTTCCAACAAGATTGACTATTTATCTTTAATAAATTCCTTGACTCACAGAAGAGGTATTAGATTATTTGTTTGAGAAAGGATGTGTTAAGTGGCAGCAGACTGCTGATGTACAGTTTCTCATTAGGTCCTTGCAGGCTCAAAAGTGCTCAGATCCAAATTAAGCTCCAGAGTCTTTTTGGAAAACATTGTAACAGCTGTGAAACAGAAAAGGGAATTTAAACGACAGGCCCTGCTAGGGATCTTAAAGAGGAATCCCCTCAAGCTTTTTCTGTGTTACAAAGCCACAGGTCTGGCTGTTTATGATTTCCGGAAGTCAACGCTGGGACTTTAAAAAATTGTATTTTAATGCTTGGATTGTTTCAGAGGTTCCGCTGTCTTAAAGTCCCATTTGCTGAAGTTGTTTTCCACCACTGAGGACATGGATTGCCAAATGATTCTGTTCCAACTAAGGCTTGAATTTAAAAGGTGTCTTTAGCTAGCTGCAGGGATAGTTTCTCTTTTGACTTTCATATTAATAAGTCTATAGGAATATCTTGGAGATGAGGGGCAGAATCAATGACATTATGGTCCCTGACTATTTTATTGTAATTATTGCTAACCTTAGATCAAGAAATTCTGTTATAGTCACTTCTCCCCCAAAGTGTATTAAGAACACTAAAACATTTTGCCTCAGAGTCAGAAATATCATTATAGAAGGAACTCCTGACCCTGAGGTGGGTTTTAAATTTTTTCTATTTTGTTCCATGTCTGTATGCATTGATGGGAGCAGGCTGGGTGTGGTATTGTCTGGATGTAGTTCAAATATCGGTGAATGCTAAGGTAAATAT
The DNA here is from genome assembly GCA_949820135.1 of Sylvilagus floridanus. Taxonomy (NCBI): domain Eukaryota; kingdom Metazoa; phylum Chordata; class Mammalia; order Lagomorpha; family Leporidae; genus Sylvilagus; species Sylvilagus floridanus. The sequence goes on along the minus strand of OX463240.1, from coordinate 14,575,371 downwards.
CTAATTTCAGGAGATAGATTGCTTAATCAAATGACTTTTATTCATTTGATAAATATTTATTGAGGACCCACTTACTGGTGGTTTCTGTTCTCATGCTTGGGACAAAACAAGCATGAAAAACAACAGTAATCTCTTCAGGCAGCTGATGTTCTAGTTAGCAATGATGTGTGTGTGTGAAAGAGAGATCAGCAACTGAAAAACCACATGAAGAACAAAATAGCAAGGTCAACAAGCAGAGCTCAGATGGATATACCATTGTTGAATCCAGTGTGATCAGGTAAGCCTTTCAGTAGAGGCCTAAAGAAAGCAAGGGATCCACTGAAGATGAATTGACTCATCATATTTAAGAGAAGTTGCTACCTTCTATGCACTAGGTATCCAGCTAAGTGTTGTACATTAGCTGTCTAGCCCTCAACTGAATGAAGTGATATTACCATATCCGTTTCACAGATGAGAAATCACATGTCTCTTTCCGAAGAAGTTAAGGTCACATAATATTAAGTGGGAGAGTTGTGATCTAAATCTAAGAGTGTATGATTTGAAAGCAAATCGTTTACCCTCCAAGTTTCTGTTCTTGTTGCCAAATGATACATTGTCACAGGTGGAAGCTCCAGCCACAAGCAAGGGGCACACAGAGGTTGAGACAGCCAGTTGTCTCACAGGGAAGTGGAGCAGGAGTTCTTAGGTGCTTCAAGGAAATTAGTAGATGGTGCTGAGCTCATGCAGGCAAACATTCTGAGTCCACATCATGTTCACTTTCGTCTTCACACAGGGCCTTTTACACAGAAGCGTCTAACAAAAATTCATAATATAGAACAGAATCTGCCAGACAAATTTACCTGACACATTTACAGTTGGAGAGAATGTGTAAGTCCAGAATGAGATCTATAGCAATATTGCATTATCTACCAAAAAGTAGTAGATTTTAAAGATCTTATCTCATATACACATACACAAACACGTGCGCGCGCACACACACACACACACACACACACTAGGAATAGCTATGGGCCAGCACTGTGGTGTAGAGGGTAAAGCCACTGCCTGAAGCGCCGGCATCTGATATGGGTACCGGTTTGAGTCCTGGTGCTCCACTTCCGATCCAGCTCCCTGCTATGGCCTGGGAGGCAGTTGAAGGTGGCCCAAGCCTGTGGGTCTCCTGAACCCATATGGGAGACCCAGAAGAAGCTCCTGGATCCTGGGCTTTGGATCAGCACAGCTCCTGCTATTGCGGCCATCTTGGGAGTGAACCAGTGGGTGGAAGGCTGCTTTCCCTCTGCCTCTCTGTAATTCTGCCTTTCAAATAAATAAATCTTTTTTTTTTTTAGAAAAAAGAGCAACTATGGAAGACAAAGCACATGTTAATTTGTTAGACTCCAGGCTTTCACTGTGCAGTACATAGGACAATGATGAAAGCTACTTCAGTTCAGAATTATAAAACATATCATGACCAGAGAAGTGGGATGATTTTATGACTTCTTGTCCAAAGTGCATATTTAGAAGTTCAGTCTCTAATGAGGGATAGATTTTCTTGATAAAGAAGTTCTAGGATGGTATAGTTTATCATATTAGCACTAAGAAATCAGCCAATTATATTTTCTCTCTTTCATTGCTTACTGAGAACTTTTACTTTCTTTAAATGGCTAACTAAATCAATAACTTAACAATTTTTAAAAAGGAAGTTTTTGATCTGTATTAACATGTTAGCTCCAGAAGGGCATTGTAGTGCAGCGGGTGAGGCTGTCACTTGGGCTACCTGCATGCCATGTTAGAGTGCCAGTTCAGGTCCTGGCTGCTCCACTTCCTATTACGCTTCCTTCTAATGCACCTGGGAGGCAGTGGGTGGCAGTCTGAGTACTTGGGTTCTTGTTATGCATACAGGAGAAAGATGGAGTTCCTGGCTCCTGGTCTTAGCCTTGACCAGCGCTGGCTATTGTGGACATTTGGAGAGTGAACCAGCAGACGCAAGATCTTCTGTCTCTCTCTCTCCATCTTATATGAGAATTTATATTGTTAAATGCTTTTAAAAAGATCTTTCAAAAGATGTATTTGAAAAAAAGTGACAGAGAGGGACACACATACACACACAGAGGGGGAAAGAGAGAGAGAGAGAGAGAGAGAGAGAGAGAGACAGAGACAGAGTGAGAGAGAGAGAGAGAGAGAGAGAGAGAGAGAGAGAGAGAGAATAAGAATCTTCCATCTGCTGCTTTACTCCACGAGAGTGCCCCCAACAGCCAGGAGTCAGAAACTCCATCTGTGTCTCCCACATAGGAGGCAGGGACTGCGATACTTGGGCCATCACTGCTGCCTCCCAGGGGGCGCATCAGCAGGAAACTGGAATCAGAAGTGGAGTCAGACTTGAACCAACGTGGGATGTGGGCATCCCAAGTAGTGGCTTAAGCTGCCATAGCACAACAGCCACCCCTCGATCTCTAACCTAATCACACCTGCAGTCGCATTGGCGTTTGGGGAGGGCTGTTATTCTGCCTACCCCATTAAGGAACAAGAAAAATCTCATTCCAGTAATAAAATTATGCCAATCAATACAAGCAAAAAAATGTTCATATTACTCAAAACAATATACTGATTCAATGCAATCACTATCAAAATTCCAATGCCATTTTCACACAAACATAAACAAATCATAAAGTTCACGTGGACTTACAAAAGACTAGCGAAAACAGCCTTGAGATACAGGAATAAAGCAGGAGGCATATGTTACCATATTTTAAAATATATTGCAAAGCCAGAATAATGAAAACAAGATGATACTGGCACAAAAATTGACACATTGACCAATAATCTAGAGAGCTTAGAATAAAACCCACACCTATGCTCAATTGATTTTCAGTAAAGATGCCAAGGACACACAAAAGATAATTTCTTCAATAAATGGTATTGGAAATATGGATATCCGTATGCCAAAGAATGGAAATGTGCTCTTATCTCACTGATTGTATGAGACTCAGCTCAAAATGGAATTAAGACATCAATGTAGGACCTGAAACTTCAAAACTACTCAAAGAAAATAGAATGGGAAAACTCCAAGGTACTGGTGTGGGAAGATATTCCTTGGTTACCACAAAAATACAGATAACAAAAGCAAAAATAGATAAATGGGATTGCATCAAAATAAAGATTCTCTAAAGGAAACAACAGAATGAAGAGACAACCCACAGACTAGGAGAAACTATTTGCAACTCAAAGATCAGATAAAGGGCTAATGTACAAAACATACAATCACTCAAACTATGCAGGAACAAATAATCATATTAAAAATAAGCAAAGGAACTAAAAAGACATTTCTCAAAAGAAGGCATGCACAGTGCTGGTGCTGTGGCGTAGCAGGTAAAGCCTCTGCTTGCAGTGCCTGCATCCCGTAAAATTGGATGCCAGTTTAAATGCTGGCTGCTCCACTTCCAATCCAACTCTCTGCTATGGCCAGGGAAAGCAGCAGAAGATGGCCCAAGTCCTTGGGCCCCTGCACCTGTGTGGGAGACCTGTATGAAGCTCTTGGCTCCTGGCTTTGGGTCAGTCCAGCTCTGGCCATTGCAGCCATTTGGGCAGTGAACCAGCAGATGGAAGACCTCTCTGCCTCTGTCTATACCTCTCTGTAGCTCTGCTTTTCAAATAAATAAATAAATAAATAATTTTTAAAAGAAGACATACACAAATGTCCTACATATATGCAAAAACTCCTTGATACCTCCAATCATCAGAGAAATAAAAATTAATATCATAGTGATATGTCACCTCAGACTTGGTTAACTGGTTATTGTCAAAAAGATGACAAAAAAAGTGTTGGAGAAGTTGTGGAAAAAAGGAAAGATAGTTACTGGAGTTTTAGGGGAGAGGAAGTGGATGGGGAATGAGAAACTATTGGTCAATAGGCGCAAATTTTAGTTGGACAGGAAGAAGAGATTCTGACTATTTATTGGAAACTGTACTTAACATACAAGATGACTTCAAAAAGTTCATGGAAAATAGAAATAAAAGATAAGTTAATTTGAATGCAATTTTTTTGAAATTCATCCACAGAATGGGTCTTCAAAAAGTTCATGACATTTATAATAAAAATATGCACATGGATTTCTAAAATTTTGAAAAATTTGTGTTTTTAAAAAATGAAAAGCAGCATGACAAAGAGACCAACGCTGGTTGCAGGAAGCTGGATCAGAAGCAGAGCAGCCAGGACTCAAACTGGCCCTCTAATATGGGATTCCGGCATTGCAAGCTGTGGCTGAACCAGCTGTGCCACACACTACCTCCAGGTTTTTAGTATTTTGCAAAAAAATGAACTTCTCTTTTTATGCTGTTTTTCCATGAACTGTTTGCAGTACCCTCAGATAGCATATTTCAAACTAGTTGGAAGAATGGATTTTGAATGTTTTAACCAGAAAACAAAATCATATGTATTTGAGGTGATGGAGATGTTAATTAGTTTTATTTTCTAATTTCACAATATATATATATGTATGAAACATGACATTGTACCTCATAAATATTCACAACTGTTAATTTTCAATTAAAGATAAAATAAAACTTTAAAATAGGAAATGTAGCCAGTGAGACAACGAAACTTAATTTTAAGGGTTATGTAATTATGATTAAATTGGAGTAGCTAAATGTGGTTACTGCATTGGGCAGTGCAGATCTTAAGAGAAAAGCATGAAATTGCCACAAGAGAAATTTAAAAATTCTAGTTTACTCACATTTTTGTTGGGCTTTATGTTGAGGAAAAGAAATTCTTTTTTTAAGATTTATTTTATTTATTTGAAAGGCAGAATTGCAGAGAGAGAGAGAGAGAGAAAGAGAGAGAGAGAGAGAGAGAGAGAGAGAGAGAGAGAGAGAGAGAGAGAGAGAGAGTCTTCCATCCATTCACTCCCCAAATGGCCACAACAGCTGGGGTTGGGCCAGACTGAAGCCAGGGCCCAGGAGCTTCTTCCGGGTCTCCCACATGGGTGGCAGGGGTCACCTTCCATTGCTTTCCCAGGCGTGTTAGTTGGGAGCTGGATCAGAAGCTGAGCAACTGGGACTTGAACCAGTGCCCATGTGGGAAGCTAGGACTGCAGGTCCTATGCCACAGTATCAGCTCCGTAAAAGGAATTCTTTGTGAAGGATAGTTCTCCCTTGCCAAGCATGGAAATTTGTGCAGTTTGGCCATGTTGCAGGAACTAGTGGGACCTCAGTGCCCTTGGCAATGCTGGTCTGAGCACTCACTGTCTTCTGTAGAAATTCTCACTTATTGAGGCAGAATATGACTGCTATGGTCACAGTGTAAAAAGAAAACAGAAAGAGGGGAAGGAGAGAATAAAATGGAAAGGTCATCATGTGAGCAAGTGCTTATTGCTGACAAGAATTGAAAACCCTTGTTTTATAGCTGAAAAACAAATCTATTGGCCAAGTTCAAATTAAATCATAGCTGGAGGCTTTTGGAAAAACTGCTGCAGCAGCGATAGTGCAGCATCATAAAAAAAGGAAGAAAATGGGAGAAGAAATCTATGCAATAGCCAGGAAGCAGCCTGAGTTTCTGCCTAAATGGGGAAGAAAGAAGTCTGGATGTACCAACAACACCTACCTGAGCGCAGTAAGGGCATACAGTGTACCTGACCATACCTGGAATCCTAGGTTATGCAGTGGAGTTTGGGTACCTGGTACCCGTTGGCTGCTGTCCCTGAGATCTAACCCCCTTCCCTGACAGCCACATAGACAAGAGCTCAAGTGAGCTCTACTGTGCATCTGCTTCCAGGTAGAAAATCCTGTTTGGGTGCTGCCATGATTCATTCAATCTCAGCTCTCAACTATTCCAAATTTCTAGCTGCATGTTGCAGAACATCATGAATATCCTCACAAGGTTATCTTATAGTCAAAGCAGAAGTTGGTACTGATCCTGGTATAGGGGGAATTTGAAGAACTGGCAAAACTTTTTAGCTTCAGCATGCTCTCCAAGCCCTGGAAACTTGCTTTTACTTCCCACACTGAAAGGATGGTTCCTATTACCTTCATGACCTTGCTGGAATTCTCATCTACCCACTACAACCAGCATGATTCAAGAACTGAAGGAAAAAGTAACTTGAGACCCCAAATATTGTATGCAAGTCTTTAAATATTTAAGGAGTTTCTAACTATTGTCTGGCATCTGTAGCAGTGATGCAATTCTTAATGATCTTATGACTAGATTTCTCTAATTCTTTCATTATTCTTTGTGAGATTTAAGGGAAGCCTACACTGCATTGGCACACAAATTAATTCCTTATTTTTTTCTCTCTACTCATCTTCAACACCAAATGTGCAGTCCCATGGATTTTCCATAGTTATACTTTGTTTCCATATTTGTGGGTAAGAAATCTGGGCCAGCTTCTGACTTATATAGACAAAATCTAAAAGAAACTCAAACCAGGCACTTGTATTTTGGTAGCTATCATCGGTGATCACGGAAGGCAGTTGGCGTGTGAATGCCTGATTTTCCACCTCCTTCGTGGTGGACAATATGGAATCACATATGTTCTCCCCTGTACCCTATGGTTTCTCTGGGATTAAGGTCCAGTTGCTCCTGAGGTAGCTTGGCTTGAGGTTGTGGCTAACATTCGCTGAGCTTCCTTCTTTCTTCCAGAGTCCTTCATCTTCACTCCAAAGAAGCCACCTCCCACATCCCTGCCTGAGGAGCTGTCCAGCATGAGAGCTAAGAGCAATGTGGAGAGCTGTTTGATAAACAACTGCCCTTTCAGCAGAGGCAACTTTTCTTTCATTCTTTGCTCTTGCATGAGGCAGAGCTCTGACTCAGATGTTTGCAGGCAGCTTTTATTCAAACACACGTTCTTGACACATGCATTTCATACTCTAAACATCTGCTTATTTACCTATGTTGGCTGTTGTGTACTTGAGAAAAGGGAGGTTAGAGACATTTCTTTTGATAATTCCATCCCACTTCACATCAAATAAGAATTAGAAAAGAAACACATTAGTGGATTTGCATGCTAATATTGTCTAAACCAAAGCACTCCAGGAACACTGTGGAGTGCACTTCCAGTGGTAAGGTGACAGAACTATAGATGGAAAATGAGCTAAAGTTTGAGAATAATCTATAAAATTATAACAAAAGGGTTACAACTGACCTCACTTGAAGCATTTGGACTCTACAGGCAATGAGAGCAAATGGTAGACTTGCCAGGTAGTTTATTTTAAGTGTGCCTGTTTGTGACTCGGCCTGACACATGCTGGGTTTGAGGAGTCATTATTCATCTGAAGCAGCAGAAAAGATCAGGCATCTCCCTTGTGCCGGTCAGTGCTTTCCTAGTTTCTCAACCGAGCCCTTGCTGTGGGGAGGAACACTTGATTCCAGTGATTCTAACACCAGGCTGCTTGCTCACTGGAGGGAGGATTTTCCATTAAAAATTTCAAATTCAAAATTTGAGTCAGCTACACTCAGTGTATGAGATTTACTGTGACTCCGATGCTGCCCCTTGAAGTAGCTCTTGCATTCTGCCTCCGTTTATTTGCAAATGGCAAAATTTGCTTACATGGGAAATTGGACAGGAAATGATTACAGTTCATACCATTTTAGCCAATCTACATCTAAAGGCAAAATTTACTTGTCCTTCATTATATTCACACTGAAAACAAAGGGATGTAGAACAATCTTGGAATGCTGAAATGCTCCAACATAGTAAGTGTGTAGTTTCGGTTGGTGGCTTGGTAAATCAAGTCTTCATATGACTAGGAAGGGATAGAGATACATTTGCTCTCCTTCATATAGAGATTTAAGCCATTGCATTACTACTTTTTTTTTTTTTATCAATGTTCACCCAAAGAATTTGCTCACACAGCATGTTCCCAAGACTTATAATTAATAATTCTGTCAGGTTTCTCATACATGAATTTCTAAACCACCTTCCCATGGTGGAATATATCCAATGAGTGGAAGTCACTTAACAAAGAATGGCCAAAAAAGCTTGCCACTAACAATGACGAGCTTGAGTTTTAGTCCTAGGACTATTATTGGCTACCAGAAGTCATTTAGTTTTTCTCTGCTTCTTCACTGAGTTATTATGATATAAAATACATGAGGAAAGGGGTTATTGTCTCTGTCTTTTTCCCCATGACTACAGCTCCATGTCAAGGATGGTACCCATGTGGTAGATGCTCACTAAATAGTTCTTGAATGAATGAAGGATGGAATTGGTCATGTCACTTTCCATTCCAAGTTACTACTAAATAGACTTTCTTAGTGGGAGAAGTAAAAACAATTCAAGGGCAAATACATAGATTAATTCAAGGGTTGATAATAATTTACATTATACATAAAAGACCAACCATTAAAAAATGCCACATAACAGTAAAATTTGTAGTTACATAACTATTACAATCAAGTTGACAATATATTTTCTATTATTGGGACTCTATTCCTCTTAAGTAGAAGCAGTAGATATAAGAGGATGGATAAAATAACTTGAAAGTATGTAATCACAAAAATTAAAGGAAAAATAAGAAAGGAAGGAGGAGGAGAGTGGGAATAACCATTATGTTCTTATATGAAATATACGAAAGCTGTTTTCTAAATAAATTATTTAAAAAATTTTAAGGGCTGGCATTGAGGTATAACCTATAAAGGTGCCGCCTATAATGCTAGCATCCCATATGGGCACCAGTTTGAGTCCTAGCTGTTCCAGTTCTGATCCAGTGCCCTGCTAATGTGCCTGGGAAAGCAATGGAAGATGGCCCAAGTATTTTGGCTCCTTCACTTATGTGGGAGACCTGGTAAAACCTTCTGGCCCAGGACCAGCCCAGCTCTGGCCATTGCAGCCATTTGGAGAGTGAATGAGCTTAAGAAAAATCTATCTTTCTCTGTCCCTCCCTCTCGCTCTGTAATTCTGCCTTTCAAATAAATAATTAGATCTTTTAAAAAATTTAAAAAGAAATCACAAATCTGGTTAACTGTTCTATCACTTACTTTAGCCACCATTCTTCATTAAAAAAATAAAAAAGCAAAAAATGAAAACAACAGCAACAAAGATCCCAAAACCTAGAAAATCTGTTTCAAGACAAGCAATGACTTTTACAGTCAATCATGATGGTTCCCAATTTTATTTTTACGTCTGTATTTATCCCTCTGTTTTATGCCATGCAACCTCTGAATCATCTCCGAAGATGTGTTTGTTTAATCCTTAACATGTATCCTATTAAGACTGCTCTGCACATAAAATCTCCTTGACAGAAATACACATAGCTGGATTTCTCCCAAGGCGTAGTGGATGGAATCTTCAGGTGTAAAGTCTGCATGTCTGTGTATCTAAGAAGCCCAATGGAGTAGCCTACAGCTGAACCAGATGAGCACCTCCTTTTCCCAGTGCTTTGCTACACTGCAGAATGAATCCTTAAGATGTTCGTGGGCCTCTCCATAAGCTCATGCTGTTTGTCACTGGACTCATTTGATTTCTCTGTTGCTCTGCTCTGCTCATTATACTATTCAACAACAAAAAGTCAGATAATTCAAGATCTGGTGCTTTTCACAGTTTGTTAACAAAGCTATTGGCTCAACTAGTTTTTCATCTGGTGAAGCTGTATAAATATCCACATGCAACCTTTAACTTGGTAACAGAACCATCAAGTGAGTTAATATAGGTTTAATTCCAACTTCAACCTAAATTTACATTCTTTTAGTTCAAAAACAAGCAGAACAGATAGGGTGATTCATCCAGTGGGTACTTGGTTTTTAACATTCACATATGCTCAACAAAGAGAGCTTGTAGGTTGAGTTACAATGGCTATATACTTACATGCTAGTCATCGAATCTTTGTATGTTTAAAAAGTACTGCAAATTCTATTTGTCATGTGTATGGCATTATTATTTCCCCTCTTCATAAATGAATTGGGCTTCCAGGTGTCCTGAGGTGGCAATAGAATCCAGTGGTTATGAGCAGGTAGTTGCTTGGATCAAGACAAACACTCAACAAGAGATCAATGTGTTCATTACTAGGACTGAGATTGCTGTTATTGTGATATGGTTACAATTATATGCTAAAATGCACGGGTCCCTCCCATTCCTTAGAGAGTCTGCAGTTCGAAGTAACTAATGGAAACAACATTAATCTTTATGAAACAAGATAGACAAGGCTCATAGAAAATCACGTGTATTCTCATGGATCCCAAGGATCTAACAGACAAAGCCACAGGACACCTTCTGCAGGGCAAGAATTCTCCAAAAGGACAAGGATCTAGGTACAGGGCATCTGAAACCTGGGGAGATTTTGTAAACAAAACAAGGCATTTGCCAGAGGCCTTTCCTGTAAGTCAGTACCCCTAAAAGTAGTGGCTGGAGGAAAACATCTCACCAGCCAAGGATCAGCTGAATGTGAGTATCCATGAATCATCAGGCTCAAAGCTCCCTTTTTTTTTTTACTGGTGTAATTTTTCCATTTAGGCATTCTTGTTAACTCCTTTCTCTTCGTTCAGTCAATGTGTGGGAATGTGCTCGTATGTAGCATAGGTGATTCCGTGCACAATAAGGGCTTTTGCATATTAGTGTAAACCCTCTAATAATTTACCTCTTTCTAGCAAGCGTTTTGCTTTTCTCCTTCCTTGAAGCTTGTATGCCTTAGTTGTTGAACTTCTGTATCTAACCCTGCTATTCAGCAGCCTCACTAGGATATTTCAGTTCTACTTTTCAGAACATTTACGGGTTTTATTTGGTGGATATGGTGTTTCTGAAACTCCTTTATGTGTAACCCTGAAACTTACCAGCTACTCCTAAAGACGCCTCATTTGTGCCTGTTGTTTCCCTCATGTTAACGACTTATCACTTCTACTAGAGTGAGGATTACGATGTTATTGGTTATAAAGCCTTTAAGCCCTCTCTTTAGGTGTATTTCAGATCTTTAACTCCTTCTACTAACACGCTGTCTGCTTGGGGTGATGGACAGACAAGATGGGAGAATGAACTGCTTGGAAGCATTGGATTCTCCTCTATGTGGACTGTATCCCATCTCTTTAATTCAGAAGAGCACCAATTAACATTGCTACTTGCAAATCACAAAAGCTAACCAACAAAATCTAAAATCAGCACTGGTTATTCCTCAGTTTCAGTTTTTAATTTTCTTCACTGGGGAATAAACATGGCAATCATATATGAATCACTGTTTGATGACAAAGTAATTAACAAATATTATCAAATTATTATTATTGTTAACAAATATTAACAAATTATTATCAGCTTATATATCTAATGCAGAATTTGAATGTAAATTTAATCATAAGAATTAGAAGCAAAATTTTGTATAAGCAAGAACTAAGACATGGTTGTAATTCTCCATGCTCTATTACCGATAAGGAGGTTGACTCCAGCACTGTTACTTTAGGAGGTCACACAGCTTTGTGCTGGGCAAACCAATAAACCATTTCTGGGGTCTGGGCTGCTTCATCTCCTAAAACGAGACTTGTCCCAAGCACTTGCTTTTCAGCTCTGTCTGGTACCTCACATCAATCACTTCAGTCTCTAGTACAGGGTCCTGCATTTCAAACATACTCTAGTTTCTAGGTATACTCATTGCATTCTTTCCAGTGTTATTTGAAATATTTTTAAATAAAAATTAAACAGGCAAACCCCCCACCATAATTTAGTTCCAATACTCTAGATCATCTGTTGTCACTGGTACTGCTTATACTAGTCTCATATCTTCCAAATTAATAATGGCTCTTTCCTTTTCAGAAACAACTAATGACTTCACTTATTACTTTGAATAAAGACAAAGTTACTGGGGGTTTAATTCCCTCTAAAATCTAGTTAGAATCTCCACATTTCTGTTCAATCACCATATCAGCACAAATCTAGAATATTTCCACTTCTAATCTGTTGTCCTTTTAACCTTCTATTTTATAAATTTGTCCTGTGCAAATGCGTTGTATATTATAAACGTTTATTGAATGCCTTCCACATTGTTCCAATCAATCTCAATTATTTGTTCACTTATCATCTATTAATTTATCTACTTATTTTATTTGGATTTCATTTATTTGTTCAACTCCTGCTATGTTCCAGGAAATATCTTAGGGATAGGAACATAGATAGATGATTGTAGACGATAGATGGATAGATAGTTCACGATCAATAAGATATACAAAAAGTTTATAAAAGAGTTTAAGACATAATGAATTCTTTTAAAATAATGAATGCATTTGGCGCAATAGAAAAAGAACAAGTTTGTACTTTATGATTACTGAGCCCTCAAGTCTAGTGGCATTTTGGTTGCTTTGGAATCACTAAATGTGTAAGTTCCACTACCATCATAGCCATTCATTCCTAAGATTCAGTAGGCAGTATCTAAAACCCATAAGATTAGGACTCCTTCATCATTCCTTCTCCAACACTTACATGCATCTACTTGCATGGACTTGGGAGATTTTTCAAACCAGTTAGCATCACAATTTTAAGTGTTTATCAAGTTCCTCAAACTGAACTAGGTGATGGGTGAGCAAGAAAGCATTTTCTACTGAGCCAAAGCCCGAAACCTTTGGAGCAATGGACGTAATGAAAAATTTAATATCTCCCACTTCCCTTTCTATTGCTTTTTTTGTTTGATTTTCACGGGATTCTATTTCAGAGTATTTGCTATAGATAGATGCTTTCTTTCTCTTTGCCTTTGATTAAATGTATGGTGAAGTTAAGTGATTATATGGGGGGTAGTGGGAATGGGATTAGAGCACACGCATGCAAGGGTGTGTGTTGCATGTGTGTGCATGTACACACATGTGTGGAGCTCCAGGAATCACGAGCTGTCAATGTTGTGGGAGTAATATGAAGGTCTGTAACCCCATACTAAGATAATATTTGCAGCCTCAGAATTTGCAGCCTAGCTGAAATAAACTACACACCAAAAAATAGTCAGAACAGTGAAACCTGTGCTTAAGCCTCAAGGTTCAAAGATGATTTATACCCACAAATATATAATTCTATCTCTTTATACCTTTCCATTTTCACAGTTAACTGCCAATTTAAGTAAGCATTCTTGTTTCAGTTATGAGCTTTAGTAATAAAATAATAATGACTTCAGAAATAGAACTAGATTCTATAAACCCTGGCTTTCACATCAGGAAACCATCCCTGAAAATGTTTTATGTAATAATAGCTGTACAAACAGACAAGAACCTTACATAAATAATTTCTTTCTCTTGTATATGTTTGCGGGAGGAGGAATTTCACATACTGTATGTAACACATACATATCAAGTTATACACAGATTCATTTTTACATTATCTGTTGCCCTGAACATTTGAAATAATAATAATAAAATGGTAGTATGAAATTATCAAGTATTTCCATAATTCCTTTCTTCGTAAAACTCATAATTTTGTCTGGGGAGTGGATGTGACATCTAAAATCTGAAAACATTTATTTCACTTCACTACAAGTCTTTGTACTCTAAAACCTTTGAAAATCATTGTGACTGTTCTGATGCGTCCTTATCTCTGTTTTGCACAGTTTACCTACACGGTGCAATTCCATGAGTATCTGCAGGACCTTTCAATTCAAAATATTTCAATAGCCTGACAAATTCTGCCGTCATCAGTGTATGTTGCCCATTTCCAACTACTTCAGCATTGTGTCTGTGAGTCTGGATGAAAAAGGTGGCTTCAGCAGGCCAGGGCAGCTCACAGAGACACCTGTCATGTATATGTATATATATATATATATATATATATATACACATCTGTGTACATCAGTGACCAATAACTAGACATCTGCCTTGTGTGTCGGGGGAGCAGGCTGCTGAGGAAGGGAAGTCCAGGATCTGCTCTAGGTAGACAGGGCTTCATGGGCGACATTATTTGCAAGGGAGCAGGACATAGTTGTACATCCTGAGTGGGTGCTTATGAGAGGTGACAAGGATGCAGATGGGAGGTCAGACTGATAGCACTGAGTCAACTGAGCAGACGTTGATGAGAATATAGTGAAACTCTGTTCCTCGTGTTGTGGGCGGGTGTACGCTTTGTTCAGTCGGTGTGCTAAGTGACAGCATTGCCAGTGTGGAATGGGTGCTTCCTGGCTTCCCTCCTGTCCCTAAGTTGTGCATTTTGTTACACACATAGGTACCGTAAACAAGCACAGAGTGCTGCTCTGCTGTTAGTATTATCTTAGCTCACATCACTCACAGCATGAATCCTGGCATAGAGTCATCTTGAGCATTCTAATTTGCATTTGATAATAATATGACATACAGAAATTACTCCCTTCACCAGAGGTAAGTCTTCTAAAGCACATCTTACTGCAGACTTTTGGGATCTTCAGCATTCAAGACAATATCAGTCGAGTGACCAAGAGACACTGACCTACCCTTTAACCAGGAACTTAGTCAAATTCTCAGGGAGAAAGATAAAATGAAAGAATTCCTATATGAAATATATGCAACATAGCTCATTCAAAAAATGTGAATCTGGCGCACATAATTAGCTTTGAAATTAAGTTGCTGCTTGATGTACCCACATCCCATATCAGAGTGCTTGGCTAAAAGTCCCAGCTGCTCTAATTCTGAGCCACCTTCCTGCTAACGTCCACCCTGGAAATCAGCAATGATATCTACTGTACTTGGCTCCCTGCCACACAGATAGGGTTCTAGGCTCCTGGCTACAGCCAGGCCCAACCCTGGATGCTGTGGATATCGGGGGTGGGTGGGTGAAGTAATAGATAGGATATCTATTTTTTTTTTTGTCTCTGTCATACTCTCTTTCAAATAAAAGTAAAATAAATAAAAATTTTAAAGTAAAATAAGAACCTAGTGCTTACTACAGAATCTTGCTTCCAATTCCTCATGGAATTCCATTTCTTGTACTTGAACACACTCATTTATTCTACTTGTATTTTAAATACCCACTCATTTTCCTTATAAAACACTCTTTTACCATTAATTCACATAATACAACACATTAAGGACAGACATCATACATGGAGAGTAGGTGCACAGTGACTCCTGTTGTTGATTTAACAATTGACACTCTTATTTATGTCTGTCCTTAATGTGTTGTACTATGCGAATTAATGGTAAAACTACTTCTCAAACAGTACTCTGTACTTTGTGTGTCTGTGTGGGTGCAGTCTGTTGAAATCTTTACTTAGTATATACTAAATTGATCTTCTGTATATAAAGATAATTGAAAATTAATCTTGATGAAGAATGGGAGGGGAGAGGGAGTCGGAGATGGGATGTCTTTGAAGTTTCTGAAGTTGTGGAAAGAGAATGGATTAAAAGGCCTATTCAGTGAAATAACAGCAGAAAAGTTCCCTAATTTGAAGAAAGATGGGGACACCCAAGTACAGGAAGCACATTAAATTCCTAAAAGATGACCAGAAATGATCTTCATCATGACACATTATAGTCACACTTTGAAAAGTAAAGCATAAATAAAAGATCCTAAAATGCGCACAAGAGAAATGCCAGATTACCCTTAAAGAATCACTGATTAGATTGACAGTTAATTTTGCAACAGAAAGTCTAGAGGCTTGGAGAGCATGCACAGGCCAAGTCATAAAAAAAAAAACCTATCGCTGGTGCTGCGGCTCAATAGGCTAATCCTCTGCCTAGTGGCGCCGGCACACCAGGTTCTAGTCCTGGTCAGGGTGCCGGATTCTGTCCCAGTTGCCCCTCTTCCAGGCCAGCTCTCTGCTGTGGCCAGGGAGTGCAGTGGAGGATGGCCCAAGTGCTTGGGCCCTGCACCCCATGGGAGACCAGGAGAAGCACCTGGCTCCTGCCATCGGATGAGCGCGGTGCGCTGGCCACAGTGCACCAGCCGCGGCGGCCATTGGAGGGTGAACCAACGGCAAAAGAAGACTTTTCTCTCTCTCTCTCTCTCTCTCTCTCTCTCACTGTCCACTCTGCCTGTAAAAAAACAAAAAACAAAAAAAATCAAACCAAACCAAACCAAAACAAAACCTATCATCCCAGAATACTCTACCCTGAAAAGCTCTCATTTGCAAGTGAAAGAGAAATAAAGACCTTCCAAAACAACTAGGAATTGAAATCATTTGTCACCACTCTTCCAGTCTTACAAATGACTCTTAAGGATGTGGTACACACAGAAACAGAGAAAGATAATCAGCATCATGAAAGAATATGACAGCAGAAAATCTCCTTTTAAAAGTACGAAGGAAATCCAAAACAAACAATATGAATATTTACTGAAAAATGGCAGGACCAACCTATTACTTATCGATAATAACCTTGAATGTAAATGGCCTAAATATAAAAAGCACTCCCATGACTACAGTGCAGATGGGTACTTTGAGGTAGTTCTCTTTAAAGGGTAAGACCAACTGGTGCCCAACAGTACACTTTGATGATTTTATGTGGTTTTCTTATAGTAGCAACTTGGTGAGTAGTTTGGTGGTGTTTGAAACCATCTTCATTCTTGCTTTCCATTTTAAGTAAATCAAGCTAAAATAATTAATACAATTTAAACCCCAATCAATACCCTATATATGTCTGGAAAGAGTGATGCTATTTCTGTTTGGAAGAGAGTTGGTGATAATCACAGGGTTATTAGCAAGTTAAAAATATAATATTTCATGATGCTATTTGGCTTGTTAGAATGGAGTAATATATTATATTGGAACATTTTCCCTTCCATTTGATCACTCATTTTATTAAAGGAAAAAGAGAGCCTTCCAGCTGAGAGATTTAAAGTTGTATTGGTGCGAACATCAGATAGATGATAGGGCAGTGAGAGTGACCCAGCCACAGCAAGGAAAAGAAGTAGATGAGTGATGGGTGTTTGCTGTCGCTAACATTCACAGATCTATCATTCTAGATGCACAAATTAAAATTATTCACTAAGCAAGAATGCCATTGAACTGTACCTTATAAAATTCCTGGAGTAAGTAGAAAAATGCCAGGCTGATATATCTGTGCAGTAAGAGACATATAATCATGCCACCATCAATAACAGCCTCCACACTTAATGGACTCTACTCTTTTTGAGTCAGTTGTGAAGGAACAAAAGACACACACGGCCTTTTGCTAAATATACAGCAATGGATTGCAGACTACCTTCACTACCAGTAACTCCATCTGAAGTAATCAGAAGATCCTTTTCTTTAATATATTTGAATGTTATTTTATTAAAGTTATTATAAGGTAGAGGGATTCCACATCTCTAGTTAATTTAAATATCTATCCCTTGAGCCACTGGCCTGCCTAGATTTTTCAGGTAATATCATATAATGTACCTCCATTTCTGGTTCTTTTCAAACCACGCTGAAATTCAGTTTTTTAAAACCATGGACTGGGGCTGGCGGTGTGGCTCAGTGGGTTAACACCCGGACCTGAAGTGCTGGCATCCCATGGGCGCCGGTTCGAGACTTGGCTGTTCCACTTCCAATCCAGCTCTCTGCTATGGCCTGGGAAAGCAGTAGAAGATGGCCCAAGTCCTTGGGCTCCTGCACCCTCTTGGGAGACCTGGAAGAAGCTCCTGGCTCCTGGCTTCAGATGGGCTCAGCTCCGGCTGTTGTGGCCAACTGGGGATTGAACCATCAGATAGCAGACCTCTCTCTATCTCTCCTCTCTCTGTGTAACTCTGACTTTCAAATAAATAAATAAATAAATCTTAAAAAAAAACACGGACACACTTTAATTTTTCTTTAAATATGTGACCCAACATATCATGCATGTACATCTATGAACAATGTTTATCAATACTTTTTCTGTATGTCAAACACTCAGGTAAGGACTTACAGATACACTGAGTTACTTCTTTTATTTCTTATGATAATTCTATGAGGTACAAATTTTATTCCTGTTTTATGGATTAGTGAACTATGACACAGCATTATAAATTACTTGTGTAAGGTCTTTCATGATATCAACTAAGACTGGATTTGCACCCATCTGATTTTTAAATTTTTTTCCATGTACCCACAGTTTTCTCTTATTATTGCTAGGATATGATCGTCTTTACCTGTGGTTGATTTAGCTCTTCCTTAAGAATGCGATGCTCCTCATAGTCAACATAATTGATCAAAAGCTGACCAACAGATTTTGGAATGAGGCAATAACAGTCTAAAAGGTATATGGTTTTTGTTGATGCCTGAACAATGTGTGGAGGCAGGATTGAAAGCAAGTTTACCTGATGATGTGTTGTCTCAAATAGGACTTACATTCAACATGCAAATTGCCATAGACTGCAACAAAACTGCCCTGTGTTCTGTAAATTTCCTGTTTTCCCAGTCCTCTCTACCCTAACAGAACTTGCTTCAGTCAACTTTCTGGTGAAGGCTGTTGGTTGTGAAATAGATTGCATTCAGAAATCTGGGCAGTACCACCATTCTTCTCTGTGGGTTGCCACTAGGCTTTCTTTACAGACATGGGCTCTGCTGCTAATTCCACAGCAAAATGCCATCAAGTTATTCAAATCAGGGGAACTAAAACTGTGTTTCAAATGTAGATAAAGGAGGAAGACGAGAAAGGTGACGATCTGCAGAATTCTGAACTCCCTGTGGTCACCATATGCATTCTGCCCACAATTGTACCGTCCCCTGCTGCTTGTCTTCATTGAAACAGGGGATCTACCTCCTGTACCCGTGGCCTAGGGCTTTCTTTGATCCAGAGAATCCCATGACTTCCGGCTTTGTTAGATGGAATACTGTTCCTCTTGTCATCTTTTCTATGTCGCTCTGCTCAAGTATAACCTTGTTAGCAGATTCTAAACATTTTCAAATCTCTCCAATAAAAAAAAGCAACTCTTATTGAACCTCTTATCACCCTTTTGTTCAATCGCTTCAAGGAGATGGAACTGAGATCCTATTGGGGCCACTTGCAGTGTCTGCAGATAACATGTGGAGGGTGCTACTGCTATCTGATAGGTAGAGATAAGAGATGTTGCTGAACATTCTACCATACACAGGATAAATGGCAAAGAATTATTCATCCACCCATGTCAATAGTGCTGATGCTGAAAACTGCTCCCTACAAACCTATGTGTATTGGAAATATCTGCTCCCTCTGTCTCCTGAGCTTTCTCATATCCTGCTCACCTGACACAACACTTCAGTGGGACCTCTGGCCCCATGGCCCGCCTGAAACTGCCATGTCAGTAGTTGTTGGTCTTTGTCATGATGACATATTGGGTGGGCATTGTTCTCATCTTATCTGACTTGGCCTCTAAACCTAAAACATGCCACATCTTCAGTCTTTACCTTCTTCTTGAGATATTTTCTTTGTTGATTTTTGTTGTTTGGCTTCCAAACTTAAAATGTTTGCCATGATCATTTACACATCCTTCTTTTTCCAATCTACCCAGGTTCAGTGAGTTTGCTTTCACTGAATTATCCATCTTTACTGTCATTGTCTTGGTACAGGATCACTTGGTAGACTTTAGGAGATGCCTAATTGGTCTACAGAGGGAGATAAACTTCCCTCTGGTCCTCTCTTCATAATGAAGCAGGATGTTCTTTTCTACTCATACACCTAATGATAACACCCCTCCACTCAAAGGCCTTCAGTGTGAGTCAGTCTGTTACATTGATTTCTTAACAAGATCTTCGAAGTCATGTGCATTTTGGGTGCTCCCAAACTCTCTAAACACAGCTCACATTGTGCCTTCCCTCATTGTTGGGGGTCTTTGTGGATTTCTACTCACCACACGAATTTCTGACATCTGCCTTTGCCATGAGATACATTCTTCTTCACTTTGTGGAATCCTACTCATTCTTCAGATTTAGGTCAACTGCCATTTTTTCAAAGAAGTATGCCCTGGTCACTTTCACCTTCCTATTAGGTCAAACCCTTGGATGAGAAGCTTTTCAACTGGTCATCACATGGCAATAACTTATTAAACTGTGTCTCACTCTACCCCACCAAGGCCCAATACCATGCTTCATAAAGAATAATCATTGATTGATTAAATAAGTAAATGAGTGACTGTATATGACTGTCTTCTTGAATGTACACAGATCATTTTACAAATCCACCCTTTTAGGAAAAAGTCTAATAGTAAGGCCGCTGTGTACCACCCAGATTTTCCTTCCAGATATCATTTGGTGAAAGAGGTAACCAACATAGAATGACATGAATCACTCCTGAGCCTCTGGGTGTGTATTTTTCCTGGATTAAAAATCCTCCTCCCTGTATCCAAATGTATGACAGATCTACAATACCAAGGGTCTTCAAAAAGTTCATGGAAAATTCACAATATGAAAAGGCTAAGCATGGGTTTCAAATTCTTTTTCATCAAAATACACTCCCACTAACTTGTTATAAAATGTCTGATCAGGATCTAGTTTGAGGCACTAATCCTGTTTCAGAGTAACACAAATTATGTTAGAATTGGAGCAAGAACAACTGTTGAATTTATGGAGAAGCTCAGGTGGAAATACAGGGCATCATTTATGCTTTACGAAAATTTATGAGGACAATGCCTCAAAGAAAGCAGCAGTTTAAAAATGAGTAACTTGCTTTTTAAAAAAGTTTTTATTTGTTTAATTTATTTTAAATGCAGTGAGACATAGTGAGTGAGAGATAGGGGGATACAGAGATCTCCCTTCCATGATTCCTTCAGGGAATGAAATTCTTAATGTAACCTGCTGCCTCCCATGGTGAGCATTATCAGGACTCTGGGATGGAGAGTGGAGTACAGACTTGAACCCAGACACTCCAATATTTACGTGAGTATCCTACATGATAGCGTGTCCATTGCACCAAATACCCCCCCCCCACACACACACTCATTTTAAGAAGAGATGAGTTTATGTGGGAGATGAAATCTTCAGTGGTAGAACATCCACATCATTTTGCAATGAAATAACTAATATCATTTTCATTCCAAGCAAAGAACACTGACAATAACAGAAACAACAGCCAACACTCTAGTTATCTCATTTGGTTCAAATGACACAATTCTGAGTGAAAAATTGAAGTTGAGCAAAATTTCTGCTAAATGGAGGCCGGAATCATTGAGCTAAAATTAGCTAAAAAGTAGGGCTTTCAATATGGATTTTAAACATGGGATCTGGCTAAAAAGAGTTTCTCAGGCATGGAAAGCCAAGAAACTGTGGCAAAAAAAATGACCTAAATGAAAGATCTCTGTGAGTGAGATCCCAGCGGAAAGAATGGGCCATCAAGGAAGTAAGGTACCTTTCTCTGAAGGGAGGAGAGAACTTCCACTTTGACTATGGCCTTGTCTAAATAAGATCGGAGTTTGTGAACTCAAGAGGCTTCCATAGCCTTGGCAGCTCATGACAAGAGCCTCGGGTGATTACTGACGTCGTAAATAAGAGTGCCAATTGTTAAATCAATAATGGGAGTCACTGTGTACCTACTCCCAATGTAGGATCTCTGTCCTTAATGAATTAATGGTAAAACTACTTCTCAAACAGTACTCTATACTTTGTGTGTCTGTATGGGTGCAGTCTGTTGAAATCTTTACTTAGTATAAACCAAGTTGATCTTCTATATATAAAGATAATTGAAAATGAAACTTGATGAACAATGGGATGGGAGAGGGAGTGAGAGACGGGATGGTTGCAGGTGGGAGGGAGGTTATGGGGGGGAAAACAGCTATAATCCAAAAGTTGTACTTTGGAAATTTATATTTATTAAATAAAAGTTGAAAAAAATGAGAAAAGACTATATGACATGGTTAAATTCCCAGGATCCTCAGTTTTTTAGAGATAGAGCAAATGGCTGGTATCATATAATCAGTTATAAAAGTGTCTCAAATTTGATGAAGAAATTTGTTAGAAATAAAGGTTATATTTTTGGCTTTTATATTTAAATTTAATTTTCCACAAATGTTTTGAAATACCAGTTTTCCACATTGGTTATAACTCAATTGAGCATTTTGATCATTGAGTTGATAACTTTATAGACTATTATCATCAAATATTGATATTACATTTCAAATCTTATTTTCTTCATATAAGAACATACACAGTCTATATTCTGTGTCTGATTTCCAATATGACTTCAAACTCCTTGCAGTGTTCTATGTATTTTCTACAAACTGTTTTCAGAAACCATCACATAGTGTCCTAGGCTACAAACTTACATCAAATACTTTCATGTCTGTAGTTTGAGTTATAGCAAAATATCCCTGGGCACTGTCCCCAAAGAGTTAATTATTAATGCTCACACCATATACTTTCCAAAGGCATTTTCTTATATCACCGATGCATTGTTCCCTGAAGACAAATCGTCCTTTGAATGTTCTGTTGATATTGTTTTCTGCCTCCAAGACACTAGCCTATCTCATATTCTTCGAACTTATTTTTTAAAAGAAACCAACAAAGCCAATACCAGAATAGTTCTTTATCTTTACTGTCCTAAGGCAGCAGGCCAGGTCTCCCACATTATTTCCTCTTCTGATCTTGGATGATCAATGGCTCCCTATCTCTGATCAGAAAGGAAGTATAGGCAACCTCCACAGCATGATGTGTCCGTCTGTTTGGTTTCATGTGGAGTCTCAGCAGCCTGGCCCTGTGCAGTGGCCCTTTTCACATGTCTTATGACAAATGAACTAAGGATATTTCCTCAAAATGTTGTGTTTATGCATACTCCTTCCAAGAAAAGAATTTCCCTTTCCTTTTGAGAAAGGAGTAATTAGTCCTCCATCCATTTTGCACACAGAAACAGATGTCACGATGAAGTAATTGAATGAATAAGTTGTTTCTTGGACTTAGAACAAAAGCAAGTTAGAACACAATGCTTTCAGGGAGCTGGTTTTATCTAACAGGCAGATCAAATACCCATAGGAGGCACCAGCAACACAAGGCACATATTTTCATTTGCTTTGTACCACAGTATTTGTGGATAAGTAATTATAAGAGTATATTGTGTGGGGGCCAACACTCTGGCTTAGTAAGCTAAGCATCTACCTGCAAGCTTGCATTCCATATGAGCACTGGTTCATGTCCATCTTCTTCTGATCCAGCTCTCTGCTATGGCCTGGGATAGCAATGGAAGATGTCCCCAGTGCTTAGGCTCCTGCATCCACGTTGGAGACCTGGAAGTATCTCTTGGCTCCAGCTTCAGATCAAATCAGCTCTGGCCATTCCAGCCATTTGGGGAGTGGACAAGTGGATGGAAGACCTCTCTCTCTCTGTCTCTTCTTCTTTCTGTCTGTAAATCTACTTCTCAAATAAATAAATAAGTAAAATCTTTTTAAAAAAGAGCATATTGAGTGAACAGAATTAGAACTTTGTTGATCTTCCTTAAATATTATTCATGGCACAGGATTAGATTTATCCAAATTGGATATGGAATATTAAAGGATTTTTAGTCAGTTGGGTCTCTGAAGGTCTTTTTTTTTTTTTTTTTTTTTTTTTTTTTTTACAGGCAGAGTGGACAGTGAGAGAGAGAGAGAGACAGAGAGAAAGGTCTTCCTTTGCCGTTGGTTCACCCTCCAATGGCCGCCGCGCTGCGGCCGGCGCACCGTGCTCGTCCGATGGCAGGAGCCAGGAGCCAGGTGCTTTTCCTGGTCTCCCATGGGGTGCAGGGCCGAAGCACCTGGGCCATCCTCCACTGCACTCCCGGGCCACAGCAGAGGGCTGGCCTGGAAGAGGGGCAACCGGGACAGAATCCAGTGCCCCGACCGGGACTAGAACCCGGTGTGCCGGCGCCGCAAGGCGGAGGATTAGCCTGTTGAGCCACGGGGCCGGCCTCTCTGAAGGTCTTCATATGGTGTTATACCCAGATGCCCTACACTACAACTTCCCCAGGATTTGTTTAGAAAGGACCACACTCTTATACTTATTCTCCACCTTATCATATTCAAATTCTTTCACTTACAAATTCAGAGCACATTTATTTGGAAACAGCTTTCAAATACCCAGTTCCTCACACTCTGGAGTCAATGTCATTTAGATAGAAATGTTTTAGCAGGATAAGAATATTTCCTAAAGTGACCATGGCACCTTTGAAAGACTTGGCAGGCCGGCGCCGTGGCTCAATAGGCTAATCTTCTGCCTTGCGGTGCCTGCACACCGAGTTCTAGTCCCAGTCGGGGCGCCGGATTCTGTCCCGGTTGCCCCTCTTCCAGGCCAGCTCTCTGCTGTGGCCTGGGAGTGTAGTGGAAGACTGCCCAAGTGCTTGGGCCCTGCACCCCATGGGAGACCAGGATAAGCACCTGGCTCCTGGCTTTAGATCATCGTGGTGTGCTGGCTGCAGTGCACCGGCCATGGTGGCCATTGGAAGGTGAATCGACAGCAAAGGAAGACCTTCTCTCTGTCTCTCTCTCTCACTGTCCACTCTGCCTGTCCAAAAAAAAAAAAAAAAAAAAAAGACTTGGCAAGTTTGACAAGATATTTTAGGAAGATTGTCTGGATTGGAGAAACTTCACATAGAATGATGTGTACACTTTGAAAGCAGCCCTGGGGCTTTGCTAATACATATCCCTTGACTTTAAAAGCTGCTGCACATTCCAGTGAATGGGAACATCATACTTTATCTATTTTTCTATCAATGCATCCCTACTCCCACCTCCTGCTGTGTTGCTATTAGCCATGTCTTCTGATTCATATACATATGCATTTCTACATGACATTTTCTGTCATAAAGTCATATGTTACGGGGGCCAGCACTGTGGTGCAGTGGGTAAAGCCACTGCCTGCAGCACAGGCATCCCATATGGGTGCTGATTTGAGTACTGGCTGCTCCACTTCCAACTCAGCTCCCTGCTTATGTGCCTGGGAAAGCATCGGAGGATGGCCCACATTCCTGCCACCCACGTAGGAGACCTGGAAGAAACTCCTCGTTCCTGGCTTTGGCCTGGCACAGCCCTGGTCGTTGTGGCTATTTGAAGAGTGAATCAGCGGATGGAAGATTTCTCTGTTTCTCCTTTTCTCTCTGTAGCTCTGACTTTCAAATAAATTGATAAATCTTCAAAAAGAGGTGGATAATAAGCTTCTACAATGTCCCTGTTGATATCCATGAGCAAAATATGTGATTTGCTGAGAATTGGGAAGTATCTCTCAAGAGTCCTAAATCGGCTGGCGCTGTGGCTCAACAGGCTGATCCTCCGCCTAGCGGCGTCGGCACACCGGGTTCTAGTCCCAGTCAGGGCACCGGATTCTGTCCCGGTTGCCCCTCTTCCAGGCCAGCTCTCTGCTGTGGCCAGGGAGTGCAGTGGAGGATGGACCAAGTACTTGGGCCCTGCACCCCATGGGAGACCTGGAGAAGCACCTGGCTCCTGGCTTCAGATCAGCGCGGCGCTGAGGGTGAACCAACGGCAAAGGAAGACCTTTCTCTCTGTCTCTCTCTCTCACTATCCACTCTGCCTGTCAAAAAAAAAAAAAAAAAAAAAGAGTCCTAAATCAAAGTAGATATTTCTTTCTCTTATTCTTCCCTAGATTCGTTCATTTTTTCCTTTGCGTATTAATAGTCACATAACCGGGGGAAACTCTGAGTCTTCTAGTTATGAGGGGAGGGTCCTGCCTCAGGATCCTGGCGGATGAGGACTGATGCTCCATACAGCTCCATGCAGTCCAGTAATGGGAACTTGCCAGAGTTCAATCTCTCTCCAGGCTCTTCCTCTGCCTATACAGCATCTTCTCACATGAGATAGTAGATGATTGATTGGTGACATTTAGATCTGGCAGTGTAGTGGAGGGCACTCTTACCGGAGGTTTAGGCTCATTGGAAAGACTTTGAGCAAGTTCCGGGGTGTCTTTGAACTCGGGTTTCACCAACTGTAAAATGACTGAGGGGGCCTCCATGGGGGGTGCTGACCAGAGCACATTCAGAATATCTCTTCCTCTCCTTGATGGTTCTGGTTCTTAGAGTCAGGCAGGGCTTGGCATGAGCAGTTTAGTAAGGTTCTCCAGGTGAATCTGGATAGAGATCCCTAGGTAATCCACATTCTGTCAGTCTTAGACACTCTAGGTTATTAATAGACAGCTGTGGATGTTCAGTGTGATTCTTACATACCTGTCCATATAAAGAGATGCCTTTTACAGATTTTCCAATGATTACGAACAGTTTAAAGCTATCATTTTGCCATGTGTTTGCAGTTTATCTTACACCAAGTCTATAAGCATAAGCCACAGATGAATGTTGGAACTCTAACTATAATAATGAGCTGAAAATCATGGTTTTGCAACTCATGTGAATCTCAGGCCCTCTGCACAGCATGATCTTGTTATATGCTATTGACTCAGAGGAGAGCAAATTACCTTTGGAATTTTCTCTGCATATTCTATAAATTCTACTCCAACTACACAAAATACTGCATTTGACATAGCTAAAATACTGGTTGAAAGCTACCAGCAGAGCTTTTGAACAGACTGCTTTGATCATTTCTTCCCTCCCGTTTTCTCTTTTCATCTAAGGCACAGATGTTTGGAGAGTACTGATGTTTGTCAATGAGTTTATTGATTCTTAATTTTCAATTAGTGATCACTTTTAAGTTATTCTGTCTCTGGCCATCACATCATGAGCAATCTCTGGAAAGAGATTGGATTGGGTCCATCCATCATCCATCCTGGGTACTTCCTCTATAATGCCAATAAAGAAAGGGGAAGGTCATTGTTAGTTCCCAAAGCCTGAATATGGGTCTTGGTACTGTAGGAAGTGCTAGAGAAGGGTCTGTGGCCACTATTGCTTCCAGAGGTAGCAGGAAGCCCCTGGTCGGTTATGAAGTGTGGATTGGCAGAAGCAAGTGGCATTTTCCCCAAAGGCCAACCTGATCCATGGTTTCTGCAGGATGAATGATGAAGATACTTAGCATAGTTGTCCTGTGAATTTTTTGCAAACTTAATCACTCATATTGTGCCTGTTCTTTGACAGAATTCCAGTGTTCTACAAATACCTATGTATCTCATCGCTTTCCAATTTCTGTTCTCATTTGAAAGAAGTGAAACATGAAGCACAGGGAGGCAGCCAGATTCTCATCCATGGCTGAGTCCCATCTGTGCTCTCAGCATCTCTGTTACAGCTCAAAATTTAAGGTGATACCTGTTGTTTTCTCTGAGAAATATAGGGTTTATTAAATGTTGACAATTATCTTCAAACAAAAGACTAGGTCACATGGTCTGTGTACAAAAACAAACAGAATGGAATAGGAGCCAGCTGTTTTTTTTTTTTTTTCTGAGATGTGCATTTGACATGAAATGAATGCATTGCATGAGTCTGTGATGGCTTAATTGTGCAAAACAGACCAGATCTTTACCTGGCATTACAACTAAGTGGGCAGAGCAGACATCATGGAAAGTGCTAAGCTCTGGCAGGGGAAGAAAAAGCCAGAAGCAGAGATAAAAATTTAGGTGCCTCTACTCCAGGGACCTTTCTGTGCCTTTTACTGTTTCTTACCCCAAATCATCATGCCCAATCTGGAAGTAACTTTTCCTTTTTTGACAGCCGGAGCAGGAGAGGCATCAACCTCATCACTCAGATCTCGGTTAGTGAAAGCCCTCGTCACCCTGATGGGAGGCTCTGGGCTGTTTCAAGAGCAGAGGGATTGGAGGCTGATGGTTGTTTGTGTCAGGTCTGGAATCGTGGGGCGGTCAGCATGGAATGACAGTCCCTACATCCCAGCAGGACAGGAAGTTCTCCTAACAGATGCCTCTACAGAAGCTGAGACAGCTTGCATTTCTCCAGCTGCCCCCTTGGTGAGCACCTCCCCTTGCTTGGGTGGAGGGGAGGGGCATGCCTGAGTGGAAAGATGGCCGGGTATTAAGAAAGGGATGGCTGCCCAGGGGTGAAGAGACCGGCCACAACCATACCTGTGTTTCTTTGAAACACTGCTTTTATCTTCTCTCAAATTATAGCCCTCTCTGTGTGAACAATACGTGTGTAAATTCTAAATCTACTCCCTGAGACCTTGCAAGGATGTTTGCCACAGTCTTTTTCCATGGGCATACTTTACTCAGGACCACCATTTTTTGGCTACCTCCTGACCCCAACCTGCCACAGCTCTGGGATCTTTGGTGTTCGCTGTGAACTCCGTTAGTAACCCTGGGCAAGGATGGCAGTAAGAGAACCTACAAACACAAGACTGTTCTCAGTGTGATGCCATCTTTCCTGCCCTTGTTCTCCACATGTGGGAAAGAAAGCTCATAGAGGAAGACATAACATCCTTGGCTTTGTTCAGCAGCTACTCTGACCTGGCAGTCATGGCTCCTTCCAGTCAACCACTGAGGAAAGTCAAGTTTTAACCTCACTTCCAAGTAGACTTGTGAGATTTGGAACTCAATGAACTGAACCCTATCTTAAAAAGAGGAAGCATTTTAGGATGATCTCAGTGGAAAACAGGTATTACTGTCAACAGAGTATGAGAATTACAACTTGTGGGTGGAGTGGGACTTGTAGCATTATGGAAGGTCATGGGACAGGAAATATGACCTCTGTAAATGAAGAAAAACTCCCCTATGGCCATCACGGTGGGCTAAGGCTAGAGAGAGTAACTGTCCTTAGCAAATGGTGTCTTTGATGAGTCATTCAGCTCAAACTCTTTTTTTTTTTAATTTTTGACAGGCAGAGTGGACAGTGAGAGAGAGAGACAGAGAGAAAGGTCTTCCTTTGCCGTTGGTTCACCCTCCAATGGCTGCCGCTGTCGGCACACTGTGGCCAGCACACCGCGCTCATCCAATGGCAGGAGCCAGGTGCTAGGTGCTTTTTCCTGGTCTCCCATGGGGTGCAGGGCCCAAGCACTTGGGCCATCCTCCACTGCACTCCCAGGCCACAGCAGAGAGCTGGCCTGGAAGAGGGGCAACCGGGACAGAATCCGGCACCCCAACCGGGACTAGAACCCAGTGTGCCGGTGCCGCAAGGAGGAGGATTAGCCTGTTGAGCCACGGCGCCGGCCTAGCTCAAACTCTTTAAAGCAAAGCAGTGACATAGGACAATGGCCGACTCACTTTATGTTACAATTAATATCAGCTATATTTAATGCCATTCAACTACATGATGGTAGAGTTGGCTTGCCAGTGTGCTAGTAGTCAGCTTAAAGGGTGAGATTATGATTCATGAGAAAGGTTTTCTGGGTTTGGTAAGCCTGGGCAAACAGCCCTCTGCTCTGTTTTACAATTCCTGAAAGGCCATGTTAACAACATGGGCCCACTTCCCTGATGGTGTATCAGGGATCATGTCTAAAAAGTCTTGAGTGTTTCAGAAATATCAGCTCCCAAGAATTTATCCATACCTTATTGGGCAGTGCTCCCAGCACATTGTCCCATCAGCTGCAGACTGGGTGGGCCAGTCAGAGCATCTGAGACAATGTCAGGAGTTTACCGTGGGCTATTTATAATCCCAATGCCAATGATGATAATCAAAAACAAAAACATTTGTTTCAGAAGCCAGTACCAGCTGGCTAATGGCTTGAGGCCCATTCTCCCAGCTGGTCAATAATACCTTTAGTTTGGTGGCTGGACACAGAAGCATGACGCCTGAACCTGAAGATGCAAGTGTATGTGTGTGGATGGAGAACGGAGGGTTTTTCAGTTGACATAAATCCTGATAATAAGATGCACCTCAGCACCTCAGCTTGTCCTCAAGAAACCAACATAAACCTATAGGCATCCAGGCAGCTCCTGTAATGAGCACTTCACTTAAATGAAGGGGAGAAATAGCATCCTGTTTCCTTACTCCAGGGTAGGAACAGGGCTGGGTATTTATCTTTGACTTTTGTTGAAGCAAACACTCATTGCATTTCCCTATTTGTGCTAGGAATGTTTGCAGCCTCATGCTATTTCTTTTTTTTGACAGACAGAGTGGACAGTGAGAGAGAGAGAGAGAGAGAGAGAGAGAGAGACAGAGAGAAAGGTCTTCCTTTTTCCATTGGTTCACCCCCCAATGGCCGCTGAGGCCAGCGCGTTGCGGTCGGCACCCTGCGCTGATCCGAAGCCAGGAACCAGGTACTTCTCCTGGTCTCCCATGCAGGTGCAGGGTCCAAGAACTGGGCCATCCTCCACTGCCTTCCTGGGCCACAGCAGAGAGATGGACTGGAAGAGGAGCAACTGGGACAGAATCCAGTGCCCTGACCAGGACTAGAACCCCAGGGGTGCCGGCGCCACAGGTGGAGGATTAGCCTGGTGAGCTTTGAGCTGGCTTCCTCATGCTATTGCAATTCATGGCTCTGTAATCCATTCACTAAAGTAAGCAGGGGGTTATTGTCTTTGCCACAAAACACACTGCCTTACACGAATGCTGGGGTGAATTAATGATGTCTTAGAATGATATTTCCAAAGAACAGTACAAGTCAGAAACTTTAAACAGTAGCTTGGGAAAGATTCATTGCATGTTCCATCTTCTCTTTGGTAATAATATCAGCATATTCAGTATCTATATAATAGTTATGATGAAAGAAACTTTCCTTTGTCCTCCCCTTCATCATCTTATTTGGCCATCTTGGCCCCACGTGAGGCCAACCAACTTCTAGGGCGTACTCATCTGAGCGAGAGTGTTTTTCTAATCCAATCCTCTTTCAGAATCTTTAAATATATCTTCCTCATTACTAAACCACATTTACAGATTTTTAATTATTCTGTGGAGGAGCCAGCATTGTGGAACAGCTGGTTAAGCTGTTGCTTCTGATGCTGGAATCTCATATTGGAGTGCTGATCTGAGTCCTATCTGTTCTATTTCCAATCCACCTTCCTGCTAATGTGCCTAAGAAAGCAGCAGAAATAGCCCAAGTACTTAGATCTTTACCACTTATGTCAGAGAGCTGGATGCAGATACTTGCTCCTGATTCCTAGCTTTCTCAAATCTCCACTATGGGCCAGGCCATCAGCTTACCTGGGTTCACAAGTTTGGGGCTTCCCAAAGTACTCAAGATGTATTCCCTGGAACTGTCAAGAGCGTAGAAGGGGTCTTTCCACTGGCGTTTCCTCTGGTCTTTTTATTTTATAGTTAGCTGTTGTAAGTTGAAGCTAGTGGAGTTAAATGTATTAGGGAGCCTCATGAAGTTTAGTGGATGCTTGCAAAGAGGGGTAGAAGAACAAGTTATTATCACATAAGCTCTTCATTACTTCTTCAAAGAAAATGGTCAGTGGCCACAAGAGAGAAACCAGAGCAGTGGAGGCCAATAGTTATCCCCTGCAACAGACAATCAATGAGTGACTTTTTGGTTCTCCCCATTGTTCCCAGGAGGAGCATTTGCATGAAAGTAGTGTTTGGATCCTTTTCCTCCAGTTACTATGAGCAAAGCTCTGTGCTAGACACAGAGATGAACAAACAGCTCCGTTTTCAAGGAGCCTCTAGTTGATGGAATCATGAGTATTAACTCTTATTAAAATTACTGAGCTGTGAGTTCCATTTAAAGACCAGAATGCTCTTCTTTTTCCTGTTGTGTCAAATATCCATTCATAAGCTATCTTCTCCTTTTACAAGTGACCCAGGGCCACCCTCAGTGTTGTTGTTAAACACTGAATGTACTCTAGTGGAGGATATAAACATATCACTGCAATGGGGTACAACATACACTTTGATAGAGGGTCTGAGAAGCCCAAGGGCCCCATGTTCTAGAAGTACAGAGAAAGATCCATTCAGCCTGCAACATTGGCACCAGAGGGAGATACACTGAGATAATTCAGTAGAATCTTGACACCTGAACAAACAGAAAGGGCAGAGTTTCCAGGAACAGGAAACATAATCAAGGGCCATGGGGGGAAGTAAGGCATAGGGTTCGTGAACAATGACATGGTGTTTTCTGAGAACTATAGCATAAGCTGGATTTCAAGATATTATAGATGCTGAGCATTGGGTAATGAGAAAGAGCTAAATGTGAGTCAGATTATAGATAGAACAAGACTCATGAAAGACTTGAGATCAGAAGCGAGGTAGTATGATAAACATTTCATTAGATTTCTGTGACTGGGGGTTAGGGATTTTAGGTGAAAAAAATACCAGAGACCATTTGAAAACATCTTAGGAAACATTGTTCCATATTAAATTGAATTGGAGGATTTGAGAAGTTAGGTATATGGTGCTTAAGATTCAATATCGAGCAAGTAATGAAGCCAGGATGGGGCTCATGTCCTCAAATATGGAAGCCCAACTCTCAACAAATAGATTGTTTTTCTATATTCATTGCTAAATGGGCATGTCAAGTTCAAAGGACCTGTGGAACAACTGGAAAAGGAAGTGGCCAGCTCTGGAGATGCTGTTGGGTCAGCCAGGGTAAGCGTGAGGGTCATGTGCACATTTGAAAAATGGGAGGATTTTTTGCAGGTGTCTGCCTGCCCTATCCTACTGTTGAGTTGTTAGAGTTTGCACAGGAAGAAAGCACATTGTGGACTCTTGGGGCAACTCAATTCACATAGTGCTCTGGTAGGGCCATTTCCAGACTGGGAAGAGGAAATAGGCTCTTGTCACAAGGGGGTTGGCCTCAGTAACACTGTGGACATGACTTTCTAATCTCAAGGTTGAGAAAAATGCTTCCATTTTCCATTCAGGAGCCAAGACAGTGTAACAAAGAAGCTTCTAAAAATTAGGCCACCATTCTACAAAGGGCCCCTGGCTCCTGACTTTTTGGGGAAGATGGAGCAGAAGAAACCAAGGAGAGGCACTTGAGTGCTACAGGTTGGTAGCGCTGGTTTCAGCTCTGACATCCCTGTGGGTTGAGCATCAGGAGCTCATTGATAACCTGGCCAGCACCACTGGTGAATTTATGTTGAAAGTGAGAGCTATTTTTCAGAAAGTTGAAGAATCAATGGAATGTCAGGTTCTGTGAGTTTTGTCACTATTCTCTTAAGAGACGTATTCCAGAAGGAAGACACACAGAAGAAAGGGCACACAGTCAGGGAAAGTTTGACTGAGGGCATGCTTTTGGGCTAAGGGAAAAGCATTAGGGGAAATGGAGAGACTAGAATGTTGCAAGATAGTTAATAGAATGAAATCCTGAGAGAAACAGGAAAGGGGAAATTAAACAGCCATGGGAATAAAGAGAGAAGATTTTGAGCAGACAACTGGCTCTGCAGTTTGGAGAGAAGGAGGGAGCAGCAGCAAAGAGGTTTTCAAGCTGTGTAGTGTGAGGTGGAGATACAGTCAGAGTTCACAGTAAGCCCGAAACTACTAATAGTACTCTCACCTCCTTGCCCTGTCTGCCTTCTTAACCTCCCTTTCTGGCTCACCTTTGCAGAGCCAGCTTTATAAGGAAGAACAATAGGCTCTTGAGCCACACAGGGCCCTGGGTCTCTAAGCAGTGGACATCTTGCCTTCAGACCCTCTGGGGAACAGCACACTCTGCATGCTTGCTTTTCTTCATCCCAAGACACCTCTCTTTTGGTCTTCAGGTGAGCGTGTTTCCTCTTGGTTGATACCAGTCTAAACTCTTTCCCTTAAAAACCCTTCATATTCACAGTTGGCTCTACACTGCTTATATTGCACCACTCCTATCTCAACCAAAACTTTTTTTAACCTGGTATTATGGAATGAGCATTGTACTAGACACAGGCAAGAAATTCAAACCAATAAACCAATAAAAAAATCCCTTCTGGTGTTTTCAGCCCAGCTGAGGAGCAAAGATAGGTGTGCAAATACTGGAACTTAAATAGCAGTGTATGGTGGGTGATGATTGAATGGCATAGACTCACAGAACTGCAGATGGGCTGCAGAGAATCTCTGTAGCATGCAGTGATTAGTGAAGCAGTGACACTACTGTCTATCCTTAAATGCAGGCAAGACTCATAGAGTTGTGTGAGAAGAAGGCTGAAACAATTATCCAAGAAGGGAAAGCTAAAGGCTCTGTCTTCTGTCCCCGCCTTCCTGTTATGTTGTGGGAAGTGACCTTCACCTCAATGGGGATAAGAAGCAGCTGTGATGGGTCTAACCCTACAGATGTCTGGAGGAGGCAGGACATCTCTTTAACCATGTGGCAAGAAGGGTGCCAGGTGACCTTGATGGCCTTGGCACCATAGAGTTTTGCCCACCTTCCTGAACATTTTGAGGGATGGTGATTTCAATTTGTGACACGACTTCCCAAAACAATTTACCACTTACTAACCTTAGTATTACAAGTGATGCATGTCTCCAGTAACAGGAAATTTTATACTTCTAAGAAAATATCTATAACATGGGTCACTGAGAAAAATACAGTCTGATTCCACCTTCTATAGCTGCATCTGACCTGTGACATTTCCGCACTGCTGGTCTAGATCAAAGCCCTTGGGGTGGGGATACCTCTCAGAGTCCTACTGATAATGACATCAGGTGTAAGTGCAATGCTTCATACCACTCTGTGAAGTTATTGTAGCCAGGCTGCCTTTCTGTAGCAGCACCCTAGGGACTCTATGCCAGCAGAAGATTATGCAGAAGGCCACAGCAGGGTCAGGAAGGAGCACACTCCTCTATCAGGTGTTTTCAACAACCAATCAGGGGTGAGTGCAAATGTTTGTAATGGGCAGAGTCTTTTTGCTCCTTGGAAACTTTAGACTTTCTTAGGCTGAGAAATCCTAGATATTTAACACCAAATAAACATTTATTATAATGTTATTGTTGTGCCCTTCTCTTGCCTCTCTGCCACAATTTCATGAAAGATTTTTGTGTCTATGGGAGTTGATTGACTGTAACTGGGGAAAAATTGAACAACATCTATTTGTGCATGGCTCTAACTCATCATTTTTATCTGTGTATCCATGCTGTTTTCTACATCATATAGATACATCATAAATAGTGTATGTTTATTATATAAAGAAGCACAAAGATAGAGTTTGTGCTCAAAAAGTATTTTATAATAGGAGTGTGTGTTGAGAGGGAAAACAGGCAAAGCTACTCTATGCTGTTAGGAATGGTTGTTACCCTGATGAGGTTCGGGATTGGATAAGTGCCGGGCAATTTTTAGCAGGGCTGGAAAAGTTCTGTTTCTTTATCAGGTGCTTGTGACACCAGTGTATTCAGTTTGTGAGGATTTCATCCAATTACACTTAGCATCTTCCTTCTTCCCCTGGATTTATCTTGTCCTTTGATAACAATTTAAAAAATTTTGGAGATGACCACTTTAGAGAGAGTTAGTCACCAGAGAATACTTACTGATTTTAAATCAACTGGTCAAGTTTAATCTCTCCAGAAACCTTTTAACTGAGAATTCCAGGGTCCTTGGAGATACCAAAGAAACGCAAGCCATTCAGTTACATGCTCAGAGTCCTGTGAATTGTTTGCAAGCTAAAGGGCAAGTGCTATTCCTACTGATACTAGAGACATCAGAGGATGGTTTAGAACCATTTGGAAAGTGTATAAGTCTTTTGGAAATGGCTCATATTATTCAGACAAGTTTCTAAAGTGGTTCTGCAATGAAGTTTCCTGTTAGTGTGGAGGAAGGGCAGTATGCGATTGTTTCTTTCCATTTTAAAATAACTTCTATCTTTGAGAGATAGCAGGTGCTTTTTCTTGTCAGTGTATTCTTTCTGTGTCCACTGCACAGCACAGTCAGTGAGAGACAGGAGCAGTTATTATTCATACAGTCAGGATCCAGCCAGGAATTCAGAGCTGTTAGGAATCAAGATGAAACCCATATTTAAAGCAGGGCAAAACACGAGCTCATAAGGATTTGTGGGAAGAGTCAATCATTTTTGTTTCATTTCACTGTAGCTTCATTCCTTGGTGCTTCTGACACTATCTCATAGGGTAGATGAATCCCACATTAGTTGCAGTATCAATGGTGCCCACTATAGTTTTCTGTTTTAACAAGTGGTTTTCTTCTGGATGTTACTACTAACATCTGTCTCCAAGAATTATAACTCATGTATTCAGTCCCATAACTGAGAGGGAAGTAGCATGACAGTGGATGGAAAGGGAGAGAGAGGGGTCAAAAACAGGAAAAACTACCAGAACCAGCCAACATATGGCAAAATTAGAGCCCTTCTCCATCAACCAGTGATGATAAATCAAATAGGACTTTGAAGAAGTGAACGCTGCCCCTGGCTCCTCCTCCAAAGTCAGGCTATGGAGATTCTCACGGAGTCACGCGTTCTGCCAGGACTCTGCTGTTCATCTCGTCCCTAGGCAACAGACAATCCAGCTTTTATCTCTCCCCAACTGAGCACATGTAAAACACTGGGGAGAATCTGTCCTAGATGTTAATAGAATCTTTATACAAGAGTCAGTCTGATTCACAGGGTGCAATGAAATGAACATTCGGCAATACTTCAGCATCAGTGTAGCTAAGTTCTCGGTAAACACAATATACCAAAGTGATACTGCGCTCTGTTTCCTCAGATTAAATATATCTCGTCCTTAGATTTATATTGGCACTTTATGGCTTCTGCAAATGACTGCCTCAGCTCTGCAAAGTAATTCCACCCTGTCATATTTGTCTTTGGAAATTGTAACAAATTATGGTGATTTATAACATCAAACTCAACTCTTCCATTTTTCCCCAGACGGCAATGTCGCTGATGGCGAGATTCTGGGCCATCCATTTATTCTGGGTGGAAGGTGACAGTCAGGCATGTTTCATCTGCTGCCATGACACTTGCTTTCCTTTGAGGAGACCCTGTCAACATAACTCAAGCTGTCCTGAGGTAGATCAACGCCTCCTCTTAACTGTAGCCTCTTAATGAGGTGTGACTTCTCTGGGTTGAGTGAGCAGGCTCCTGCCCTGAATATCCTTGTCCCTGATCCCCCCCCCCCCAAGTCCTGATCAATAGAAGTTAAATGTTGGTCTGCAGTGGCATCAGAGCCTATAGGAAGGTACAGTCCTCCTCTTCTCCAATCTTTTTACTATTATTACTTCGAAGGAAGCAAAAGTATCAGATTTCTTTCTCTGAGCTTTTTAGACAACTGAGACTCCTGGCCTTTTGGAATGGAAAGAAAATATAGGAACCCAGACCCACCAAGCAGGCTCAGATATCATGGGTGCCTGGCAGGATTTATTCATTCTGCTGTGCTATGGCCTGAAATGTTTTCCCCCAAATTCGTATGTTGAAGCCCTAAACACAGTGGAGTGGTTAGGAAGTGCTGGGTCTTTGGGAAGGAGTTGGGTTTGGACAAGGCCACAGGAGATTAATGGATGAGGTTAGTGTTCTTTCAAGAAAAGGAGAAACCCAAGGGCTTGCGCCCTCTCTGCCTCTCTGCTATAAAAAGACTCAGTGAGAAACCATGCCATCTGCAAACCGAGAAGAGGGTCCTCTTCAGGAACGGAGTGCCTGATATTACATTTCCAGCTTCCAGGATGGTGAGGGCATATATCAATCTTGTTTAAGTGGACCAATCTGTAACATTTGGTTATGGTATCTGAGTAGGCTAAGATATCCTACCATGACATTCATGCTCATTTAGGATTAACAGATGGATTATACAATGAGAGGAATAGTAAGAAGCAAGTACAGAGAACTTAGAAAATTGGGCTGGACAAAGTCTTGATTGCTTTGACTGCCATTCTGGTTCAGCATCTGTTGTTTCCAGTGCAGAGTAACAAGTGTATTGCTATGCTGTTCACACCTCCACAGTGCTCACCCTCACATAAGCCCCTCTATTGACTTGTAACGGTCAACGGTTGTGGGCATTATTCTCATGGGACAGGTGAGGCGTCTTTGTACACAGAGGGGAACGAGACCTGCCTAGCTCAATACAGCACTAACACCAGCACTGGGACATGAGACTGTCCATTCTAAGAGTAGAATATCTTTTCCACAATCAGTGCAATAGAGTGGCTCAAACATGAAAGCCTGAACAGCAACGATCTGATTTGCTGATATAGCAGCTTTGGGACTGTTACACATTACTTAAAATTTCCAAAATTCTGTATCTTTTTGTCTAGCAGTGTAACAATTAGATTACCTGCTTCATGTGTTTAAGGAAAAAGTTTATGAGAGTGAAGGAAATAAAATCCTTCCTAACATAAGTCTTGCACACATTCAGTACTCACTAAATAGTAGCTGTTGCAACTTTCCCCATGCCTGGGTGTAGACTGGTCTTCTCTTCAGGGGACTACATACAGAAGAGGTTGAACTTGCCAGAGTTAAAGAGTGATGTCTCTAGGACTGTATGAGTATGTTGGTCCTATCTTTCTAAAACTGAAGAGAGAAAACAGTGGAGAAGCTAAGTATGAGCTGGGCACTGGTGAAGCCAGTCTTTCATGGGATTCTGAAGTTACTCATCTGGGATATCTGGTTGTATCCATCACTTCACAAGGGGATTTAAAGGAACCTGGTACTGTTTGCCAATTTTGCTCTTATTTACAAGGGCTGTATCAAATGTATGCTTTACAGGGTAAGTGGGAAGTGTCAAAGTGAGTCACATATAAAGTGGTGACAAAAGAAGTCATTTTAATAGAATTACATAATGTAAAACAAATCATCAAAACAGCCACATTAAATACAGTTTGCATGCAACATAGCATTATCCAGTTTTTGACATTCTACAGAGAGGTATTGGATCTGAGGTAACTATGTTTAAAAAGCACTTTGCA
The DNA here is from genome assembly GCA_949820135.1 of Sylvilagus floridanus. Lineage (NCBI taxonomy): Eukaryota > Metazoa > Chordata > Mammalia > Lagomorpha > Leporidae > Sylvilagus > Sylvilagus floridanus. The sequence goes on along the minus strand of OX463240.1, from coordinate 14,537,050 downwards.
GAATTTCTGTTCTTTTAGTGGTTTAAAAGCAGTGATAATTTTTTGGTAGCTGACAACCAAACAAAAAACAATAATTGAATAGTACCATTTTACCCAGAAGGCAAGCTGATAATTAGAGGGGTAACAGACAGTTTGGATTTTTTTCTGAATAGTGGCAGCTCTGAGATTTTTTTTTCCCTAAGCTGGGAACTGAATCAAAGGCCCTATTCTCAACAATAAAAGAAGAAAACTGGATTTTACTTTCTGTCCCTAATTCCTGGCTGACAATTTTTTTCCTGGTTCCTAAAAGGAAAATCCACAAGCCCTAAATTGACAAGGGTCCATCCACTTGTTAACCTGGGAAATACAGAGAATTTCTCAGAAGCCAGCATGGTCAGAAATATAATGTCAATAAAGCCAGTTTATGCCACCTACCACAGGCTAGAAAACCACCACCAGGGGCCTCCTGGCTGCCTAGCGGCCTCATGAAATACTCCTCAGGGACAGGGGTCTCAGCCACACTTCAAAGAAAAGAGGCTCCCCAGCTCAGGCAGTGTGGATGGTGTAATCACAGCCATCTGCACCTGCAGGTTGTTATACAAGTCATGTTTTCCAACTTGCAATTTGGACGCTGGGCTATTTTAAGCACCATGGAGAGCAATGATGTGACTTCTCTGCTTCCAGTTGTTGGAGCAGATGGGATTCCACCCCTGAAAATCTAGAGGGTGCTTCCCTTTCTCTCTCCTCTGTGTGTAGCAGGATGATGGCTTTCAAACCCAGAAAACGTGAGTCAGACATGAAACCTCGGGAGACTGAAATGCAGCATTTGACTCCATCTCTCATGCTAGTCTTCATTTAAGAGGGCTGCGCCACCAAATCCTTCAACTTTAAAAGCATGACTCCTGGGAAGGGTGCTGTGCAGGTGGGTCTTTAGAGCACATAAAAGGCCTTTTGCAATCAATACTCTGGGAACACATTTTAAAACAGCTCTCCACCCTACTCCCTTTTGTAGTGTATGCTGAGAAAAAAGCCCATTATTTAGTATTCCACTTTCGATAGCTCATTGTATCTAAAAAGAGATCAATTAAAGCTCTCGCAAACCTCTCAAACTTAATTGAAGGCCAATTTAGACATCACAGTAACACAAAGATTATGCTGTCTATTGTTGCATGTATTCAGTCTTGGAACTATTCATGTCTCCCACAAACCCTCTGCAGATGAAGAGATATCACACTGGAAAAGAAATGTTAACATCAGAAGAAAGATAAATTGTCACCAACTTCATTCTTCAACGGATGAAGGGAGCTTTTGAAATAAAAAATACACCTGAAAAATGATGTGATGGAAATATTTGTGCCTGTATTCTTCTGAATAACCAGGGACTTGTATTCATTATTTGTCCTTTGTAAAGGGGCAGCACTGGGCTACCTTATTAGTGCCAATAGAAAAGACATGTTAAATTTATAGGCTCTCTGCTGATAGAAGGTAGCGATGGTCAGAAATCTCAAGTTCATCCCTTTCCAGTCAGTTTAAGAACTTATCACTTGCCAAACGGCACTTTGTAGTGTTGCTGGTGGATCATGCATAGCTCTTCCTGAAAGCAAGATTTTGCAGCGAGGAGGGAATGCAAAGATGGTGACTACAGAGATTCAATGTGTGGGTGATGGTGGTTTTGATGTGTTTTCTCATCCTGCAAGTAGAACTATCCAGCATGGAATCACACTGCCCCAGCTTGATATACAATGATGTATATTTTTTAAATAATTATTTTATTTATTTGAAAGACAGAGGAGAGAGAGAGAGAGGTCTTCCATTCCACTGTTCACTCCCCCAATGACTGCCATGTTCAGAGCTGAGCTGATATGAAGCCAGGAGCCAGAAGCTTCTTGCAGATCTCCCACATGGGTGCAAAGGTCGAAGGACTTGGGCCATCTTCTACTGCCTTCCCAGGCCATGGCAGAGAGCTGGATTGAAGTGGAGCAGCCAGGACTCGAACCAGTGCCCATATGGGATGCTAGCACTGCAGGCTGGGGTTTAACCTGCTGCGTCACAGCGCCAGCCCCGCAATGATGTTTTCATTCCATTGATTCATGAATATCTTATAACACATAAGAAGGCATGTGGGGTTAACCTATCTTGGGTGGCCAGCAGTATGGCACCATCCAGGTGTGACTGGGAGTGTTTAGCAAACACCTCACCTTGGGCAGCCTCAGATGGGGAATTCCACTTCTATGCTCAGGGCAGAGCCAGGTTTGCAGGGGCAGTATTGGAGGAACTGTGGCCTTTCACATGATCCGCAGACTAGGGGGAGCACAGACTGGCCCCTTGACTTGAGGGACCCCATCTGGGAGCTGCCAGAGTGGGAGAGTGCAGAGGTGGGCAGAGTGGCAGGGAAGGGAGGCTATTTGGGTACGAGGTGCAGCAAGTCGTGGTGAGAGGACAATGGCAGGGCCTGCAGCAGAGGGCACAGGTGCAGAAATGTAACTACACATAGAAATCCCCACTCTGAAGTCCAGGCAACATGTCAAGTCTATGTCATATGTGCAGTCAATAAAGTACAGAGTATGTAATATGGAAACACATACAACACAATGTCAAAATCATGTTTATATAAAATGCAAAGTCCATGAAGCATGTAAAGTACATAGAACACATAAAACTCTGAAGTGTATACAAAGTGTATAGTAGGTTAAATCTACATAAGAGGTGATGTCTATATAACATTTAAAGTCCACATGGGGTCGGCGCTGTGGCGTAGCAGGTAAAGCTGCCATTTGCAGCGCCAGCATCCCATATGGGCACCGGTTCTAGTCCAGGTTTCTCCACTTCTGATCCAGCTCTCTGCTGTGGCCTGGGAAAGCAGTGGAAGATGGCCCTAGTCCTTAGTCCCCTGTACCCACATGGCAGACCCGGAAGAAGCTCCCATATGGATGCCAGCACTACAGGCGGTGGCTTTACGCACTATGCCATAGTGCTGGCCCCAAATGGTACTTTTTTTAAAAAAAGGTTTATTTTATTTATTTGAATGCCAGACTTACTGAGGCAGGAAGGTAGTGAGAGAGAGAGAGAGAGAGAGAGAAATTGAGATCTTCCATCTGCTGCTTTACTTCCCAAATGGCTGCAGCAGCCAGAACTAGGGCCAGATAGAAGCCAGGAGCCATGAGCTTCTTCTAGGTGTCCTGTGTAGGTCTAGGGACCCAAGCATTTGGGCTATATTCTGCTGTTTTCCCAGGCACATTAGCAAGGAGTTGGATAGGAAGTGGAGCAGTTGGACTCAACGGGGCCCCATATGGGATGCAGGCATTGCAGGAGGCAGCTTTACCCACTGTGCCACAATGTCTTCCCCAAATGGTCCTTGAGAAGTTTGAAGCTGGGGGCCATGTGGTATGGTAGTACAGTGGGTTAAGCCACTGCTTGCCTTGTGGCATCTCCTGTCAGATTGCTGGTTCCAGTATGGCTACTCTACTTCCTATCCAGCTCCCTGCTAATATACCTGGGAAAGTAGATGATGATCAGGTGCCTGGTTCCCTGTCATCCATGTGGGAAATCCAGATGGAGTGCTGGGCCTCTGGTTTCAGCTTGGACCAACTGCAGTCTTTATGGCCATTGAGGAGTGACCCAGCAGATGGAAAATCTCTCTCTTGCTCTTACTCTTTCACTCACTCTCTCCCTGCTGCCAGATGGGAAAGTAGAGGGACTGATGCTGGACACTCTGTGTCATTCAAAGCAACAACAAAAAACTATGTTGGGGCCAGCACTGTGGTGCAGTGGGTTACAACCCAAGCCTGCCATGCTGGCATCCCCTATAGGCACCAGTTTGAGTTCCAGTTGCTTCCCTTCTGATCCAGCTCCCTGCTAATGCACCTGAGAAAGCAGTAGAAGATGGCCCAAGTGTGTGGCCCCTTGTATCCATGTGGGAGACCAAGAAGATCGTGGCTCCTATCTTCAATTGGCTCAGCTCTGGCTGTTGCGAGCATTTAGGGGCTGAACCAGTGGAATGCATATCTCTCTCTCTCTCTCTCTCTCTCTCTCTCTCTGTCTGTCTCTACCTCCCTCTGTAACTCTGTATTTCAAACAAATAAAGTAAATCTTAAAAAAAAATGTCACTAGCGGCACAAGGCAGAAGATACCAGGCCTTACAAATGGCCTCCAGGGGTCATCTGACCGGCTGACTGTAGCACTCAAGTGTTTGGAATGTTAAGCCATATACATTTGGTTTAATTAACCAGGACAGTGAGGATTCAGAGAGCAGAGAAGTTTGTATGTATAGCCCTCAGCTTCCACTGAGTGGAAACCTTCCCATAGAAGTCCTGTTACAACTGGAGATTAAACTAGCACTCAAACTCCTAGACCAGGTTCCAATCTCAACTGTCCCTTCAACTCTGCTCCATCAGGCAGAGGCTGCCACTGGTGGAGGTGATGAGGTCTATTAAAATTGGGAAGGAGACGTCAGTCTCTTTATAGCTGTGAAATTTTCACCTATGACTTGGATTTTGAAAAGACTGACTGTCCCTCACCTGATCACTGGGGGAAGAAAGGTGAGGAACGAGAACCAATGCCTACGAACACACACATTCTCAAATCCTAACCCTCCATCCCCAGGACATTGGAGTCAAAGCAGCAACTCTTTTCCTTCCTTGCCCTATGCATGTCAACTCTAAGACAAGAGTATATTCTTTCAAAGGTATCTTTCTGCCCATTAAGGTATACGCTCAAATCTCTGTAGAAAAGCTACCCCACAGCCAGAGAAAGGTAATGATTTTTAGGAGACCACAGCTGGGTTAGGGGCGAAAACAATGCTGGAGAGGTCAAAAGGGTCCAGAACCTATTACGGTTCTCCTGATAACCATTCCAACTAAAAAGGCTCTGACAAATTACTCCCCACAAAGCTGGATAAGCCTTTGATATGCATCAGTGTAAGGCCCAGGGTTGGTTGCTGTTGTGACAGAGAAGAGGAATTTTAACACATTTGTCTTTTTTTTTTTTTTTAAGAAAGAGTGAAACACCCAATAAACATTGGGATCAGGAACAGATAAGGTCTACTAAGGCGAGCACAGCCCAGCAGGCAGTCAAGGAATAAACAGAAGCCATTAGTCAAGAGTAAGACCTGGATCAAAGGCTGCATAATCTAAACCTGAAGATAAGCTGTGGTCTACTCTGAGAATTTTGCCATTGTGTATGCAGAAGCACGTGTAGGTCACCACATTACATCTGAGGAAGCGGACAGGGAGGCTACTGGGCAACACAGACCCACAGAGCTGGGAGGCATGAATCAAACTGAAGTTGTCATCATGGCCACATGCTGCACTTAATCTTTGACATGCTGGTCTCTTCTGTATATGCTTCTTCCACTCCACATGTTTCTTGGATACCTGCATGGCATTGGCAGTAGAGTGTAGGGGTTAGCACTGTAGAATCTGCAGCCAGACTTGTTGGACTGACTCCACCTCTTACTTCCTGGGTGATATTCAATGATTAACTTCTGTGTACCTCAGTTTCCTTACCCACACAAACAGAACAAAAATAGGACAACCTTTGGCATCATTCCAAGGATTAATGCATTTAACGTGCATTAATGTATTCAAAGTGCTTAGGGAATGTCTAGTACATGATGCGCACAAGTACAAGTTATGAGTTGTCTAGCTTTATTGGATTAAACAAGCAAAAGGAGTGCTTAGTGTCTGCCCTTGGAAGGTTGGCAGTGTGTCCTATTGAATAAATCATCCACACTCAGCAAACATGATGCATGTGAGGGCAGAGGAAGCAGGGGGCCATGAGGGCCACAGTCCCTTCCCACCCTGCAGGGGCTACAGAAGGCATTGGGATGGAGTAACTTTAAAACTTGGAGAATAGGCCGGCGCCGTGGCTCAACAGGCTAATCCCCCACCTTGCGGCGCCAGCACACCGAGTTCTAGTCCCGGTTGGGGCACTGGATTCTGTCCCGGTTGCCCCTCTTCCAGGCCAGCTCTCTGCTGTGGCCTGGGAGTGCAGTGGAGGATGGCCCAAGTGCTTGGGCCCTGCACCCCATGGGAGACCAGCAAAAGCACCTGGCACCTGGCTCCTGCCATCGGATGAGCGCGGTGTGCCAGCCGCAGTGCGCCAGCTGCGGCAGCCATTGGAGGGTGAACCAACGGCAAAGGAAGACCTTTCTCTCTGTCTCTCTCTCTCATTGTCCACTCTGCCTGTCAAAAATAAACAAACAAACAAACAAACAAAAACTTGGAGAATAAAGTTTTTCCAAGGACTAAAAAATGATAACCAAGTGTCCCAGTCTACAGGATAAGAGCACAGAGGGCTGGTGACACATAAACAGAAGCAGTTCTACACAACCAAATATAGGAGGGAACAGCAGTTCTCAAATTGCTAGTGCAGGGCCAGCTCCATGGCTCACTAGGCTAATCCTCTGCCTGCGGCACTGGCACTACAGGTTCTATTCCCGGTTGGGGCGCCAGTTCTGTTCCAGTTGCTCCTCTTCCAGTCTGGTTCTCTGCTGTGGCCTGGGAAGGCAGTGGAGGATGACCCAAGTGCTTGGGCCCTGCACCCCATGGGAGACCAGGAAGAAGCGCCTGACTCCTGGCTTTGGATCAGTGCAGTGCACCGGCCATAACGGCCATTTTGGGGGTGAACCAAGGGAAGGGAGACCTTTCTCTCTGTGTCTGTATCTCACTGTCTAACTCTGTCAAAAAAATTGCTAATGCAGAATCCTAAGGACCTTTTTCATATACAGATTCTGATCCACTGGGGTAGTGAGCTCTGTGTCCAAAAATTCCCAAGTAATATCCCCACATTCTGGTCCTCTGAGGATATTTTCAGGAGCATAAGTATAGATTACTAGGGATATATCCAGGCAAGAGATTGTACTGGTTGCTGAAAGGACATGCAAGCATCTACAAGTCAAATTTACAAGATCACCTTTGGATCCTAAAAGTTATAGGAAGACATTGAATTTTTCAAGCACGAGGAGGATGCACTCAGATTTGTGTTAGCAAGGATAGTTTTTGACTGTTACTTAGGAAGTGCAGCAAGGGAGAGCTGGTAAGTGGGTCTTGGGGACATTATCACCTGGACCAGGTAGGGTAGTAGTCTTGAAAATGGAGAAAGAAATGGCTATTTAGCAATAGTCAGGAAAGAGACAGCAAGACCTGGCAATTAGATGTGAAGGAACAGAGAAAAAGAGGGTATGGGATGATTTGGGGTTCCTGCTCAAGTAGATAACAGGCAAAGCATGACTAAGATGCCTGAGTTGCTCAAAACAAGTGCATTCCTAGTAAAGGCCTTTCTCAAGAATGATCTTTGGATGGCTCCCAGAAAGGAGCCCTGAACCCTGGGAATGTTCTGCATGATAAGTGTTTGGAGCCACACTTTACTAGTCTGGGCATGCAGCTTAGCTGACTCTAACAATGTGGCTTATAGCTGATCCCTGATTTTCCTTTGAAAGCCTGGGGTCTGAGTAGCTATGGTCAGTCACATGAACACCACTTGCTTAAATGACTGACTCTCAATACAAACCATGGATGCCAAGACTCAGGTGAGCAGTCCTGGTTGGCAGCACTTTGCCGGGCTGTCACACATTATTGTCATGAGAGTTAACTGCTTGAGCAACTTCTCAGAACAGACATCTGAGAACTTACACCTGGTTTCTCCTGAACTTCGCCCATGCATCTTTCCCTTTGGTAATTATGATCTGTAGACTTTCACTGCAAGCTAAACATGAGTGTGGGTCTTACTGAGTCTTGAGAGACCTTCTGATGGATTATTGAATTATTGTCAACTTCTGGTGAAGTTGATCCTGGGCATCCCAGAATAGCCAAAGATTCCTTCACTGAAGTGGTGAAAGTTTCAAGTGAGTCTAGAAACAGTGGTGATAAATTCAATTTTATAGACTTTGAGTTTGGTAAGACCGATGCGATATCCAAGTACAGATGCGTGTAGCCACTTGCAGCAGGGATAGAGAAGTTCTACAAGAGGTGTAGATTTAAAGGAACCTACTATATAAATTACAATTGAAGTCATAGGTGTGAATTAAATACCCAGGAAATGTAAAGGGAGAAATAGTCTAGGACAAATAAAGATAAGCTTGCATGGTAGACAGAAAAAAAAATGAGACGAAGAAAAGCAGTTGTGAATTGTGTCACAGAAGCCATGGTATTTAAAAGGAGATTGTCACTCATATGATGTGTCAATAACCTGTTGTCAAAAAGTCATGTGAAATGGGGGCCTGGAAAACCACCATTGGATTTAGTGACGGAATCATTTTCTGACCTGAGCTAAGAGTTTTATTTAAAAAGACAAAACTAAGAAGCAGGTGTGGGATGGGTTGAAGCATGCCTAAGGGTGACTAACCACGAATGGTAGGAAATCTGGCTTTGAAGGAGTTGAGGGAGGAAGAGAGGTCATTATGATTGTTCTTAAATTAAACATGGAATGCTGATTGGGAATATACTAAAGGAGAGGGAGAATTTTAGGATATCTGAGTAAGAATGCAGTAGGGTTTCATAATAGGGTGGGAGTAGGGCTAGAATATAGCATAAAGTACAAAGCACCAGAAGAGAAATCACTTTAGCTTTCCTATTGTAAGGGTGAATTGAATTAGGAACTGGAGTAGATATAAACAAGCATCTAATTTGGGAGTCGGAAGACACGTGCCCCCCACCCTGAGGGAAAAAATACTTAATCTTTTCAGCAGGAGCAAAGTCGCTTTTTGAAAGTTCTTGGAATAGGTTATATTTGCTCATCATTATTCCCCAAATTATGCACATATTAAGCACATACCAGTATTTGATGATTGCTAAGGAATACATGTAGAAGGCACAAAGGTAGAAAGGGAGGAAAGAGAGGATGGGAGCAGGAGATGAGAAGAGGGGAGGGAATTGGTGGCAGCAAGACAGGGCACTCTGACGATGGCATTTCCCACCCAAGTACATTGATTTTTCCTAACCATGCCTCTAAGATGCACCTTGGCCAAATAGCTTAAAAAGGAAATCACACATAAACAGTAACAAACAGTAACTCCTTACTCTCCATGCCTCTTTAACAGAGGTAGCCATAATCTTTGTTCCCATTTTCTAGACTGTGAAACTTGTGCTGTGAAGGAGACACAGGAAGAAATGGGAACATGTAGCAAAGTCATAAGGAACTCCTGTTCTTTCTCAGTCTCAAACTTCTTTTAAGCCAACAGTAAGTCGAGAGAAATGGCCAGTGTTAGTGCCTCTCATCTCATCTCTTGAATGCTGAGTTTACACCAACCAGTTAGATATCAACAGGAAAAAGAATATTTAAGCCAGAATGAAATTTTTTCATATTTGTCACCTGACCAAGGAATTTCAAGTAAAACTTTGTAGAGTATTCCTTACCCTTCAGTGCGTGCTACTTCTTTGTTAAAATATTGCAACTGTGGGGCAGATGAAGAGCTGTGGGAGAACAGAATTGGTTGGCATGTTGTTGGGCAAACGTTGTCCTTAGTGTGTGTGATGTCCTGGTGGGTACGTCTTTGATTTTGTTCTTTTGCTTCTACTGTGTCCCATCCAAACCTTTAGCTTTTCTTAATTATATGAACTTATAAAAGAGGGAATCCCCTATTTTTAGTGAGATGCTAGAAGAGACGTAAAGGGAAATACATACATAAACAAAGACACCCCACACAGCAAAGGATCAGATCCTTCCTCTCTCTGCAAGCAGCTCTGAGAGTCCAGAGTCCCTTCTCCCGGAGTTACAGCCTTCATATGCAGCCCTTGTCCCCACAAGCCCAGCTGGCCAAGGAGCCCATTCTCTCTGCACTTGGCAAACACATACAACTGTATTTGATTTGTTTTCCTCTTCCTACCTCTGATCAAATTTTCAAGCACTTCTTTGTTGCTTTGTGCTCACCTCAAAGCACCATAGAAAAATGCCTTCCTTGCTGTACCTTTGGCCTGACAATGGGGAACGGCAGCTATTTTCTCAGAAAGGACATTCTTTTGAGAGCTTCAATGAAATTGCACTGATGTTTCTGGCTCTGGAAACCTCCGCGGCACCATAGGTCTTTGAAAATCAAGGAAAATGCGTCAAAATGTTTTCTCAGCTAATGGCTTCATAAAAGGGCACACATGCTCTCTGGTTGATTAAAGCCCAATGGCCCACGTGGCCCGCAAGTCACCCAGGATCTCAGAAACGTGAATCCATGTCGTCTTCAGGGAGTTGCATGCGACTAGTTGTCATGGAATGCACGTTAGGTAATCACGTGGCTTTGGAAATAACTGATCTGAGAATGGAGATAGCTGCAGAGGTCTTAGGACTAGGAGAGACTTGAGAGAACATCCAATAGACACCAGGATTTTACAGATGTGAAAACCGAGAACCCCAAAGAGTTTGCCATTTGGCACGAATGGAGAGTAATACATGGTTAAAAAACATGTGCTGTTTTTAAAATATAAAGAACAGCAGCAAAAGAGCTGTTCTGGACTGAATTATGTCCTCCTAAAATTCTTTGTCTTGGTCTTAGCCCCCAGTCCCTCAGAATGTGACTGAGGAGGTAGGGTCTTTAATGAGGTAATTAAAGGGAAAAGGGTCATTAGCAATGAAACAAGGACATAAGCCTCAGCCATCTTAGGTTTCTTGTTACCCCTGTGTTCTTTCAAGAGATCAGTTGCATCTCACACCCTGTATTAGTCCCCACGCCACCCCCTGCATTCTTCCCCAGGTCTGGAAGCCAGTGGGTCAAACTTGAATACCCAGTGTGGAGAAGCTCATCTCTGCCTACTGTCCTGCACCCTTACCCCTAGCCCACCTAAGATATAAAAGGGCTCAGCCTGCTGGGGTCTGTGCCTCCAACACATGTTTGGTTCATGAGCATGATGGCAGTTGGCTGACCTCTGTGGATTTACTTTCTCTGAATAAATTCAGTCTGGCTGTGAGTTTGTATTCTGTCTCCTCTCTGTTCTGCTCCCTTTTCTTACGTTTGGTACTCTGTGAGAGGTGGCACCAATTTGTGCCTCTTTTTCTAACATTTTTGGTACCTCATATGAAGAGGCACTGATCTGCACTCTCTTCCTATCAATTAGACTGGGTCCTAATCTGACCTGATTGTATCCTTATCACAAAGATTGTGGCACAGACACACAGGTGGGGAAGACACAGGAAGAAGACAGCATCCGTAAGCCAAAGAAAGAGGCTGCCAGTGGAGCCCATCTGACCGATACCTTGATGTTGGTCTTTTTGCTGCCAGGACTGTGAGAAATGAGTTTCTGTTGTTTAAGACAGCAGCTTGTGATACTTGTTATGACAACCCTAGGAAATTAATTAAGTCCTTCACCCCCCACCCCCACCCCCAAGGGAAAAAGCAATTCTTTAGCTGCTCTTGGAAAAGAGAATACATTATTCAGGTTAGGTCACAGTGGTGTGACCCTTGCAATCAGACTGCATTTCTCAGCGATCCTACAGATGCAAAGAACATGCAGGCTCTGGCCTAACAACACCGGCATAGCAATTAGTAGGCACTTTTCCTTCCTGGAAGGCTTCTTCCTTTGTGTCCTACTGATTGACTTCCACTGGCTGATTGTGGCATAATCTCTGTTTTATTGACTGAGTTGGTAGAGTGGCCACTTCTGCTTCAACGTGGGCCATTCATTTCAAGACATATTAGTGAGGGCTGTGTGGACAGTGCTGCCATGTGTACTGAGCAACTCACACATTTCACATATTCAGTGAAGAGCCTCTCTGTAGCACTTAGAGAATAATGTGACCTAGACCTTAGGGATGAAAGGAACTTTAAAGATGTAAAACCGGTCTTTGGTTTACAGAGGATGAAACTGGGTCCTTAAGTCTCTCTGCTTCCTAAGTCAGTCTTGGTTCTACTGCCTGAGGCAGCCTATTTGCAAAGGATTCTTAGAGCACTCTGCAAAGGGAAAAGTATCTTTATCTACAGTGGCTATCAGTGGAAAGGGCAGTTACAGGAAGAAAGGTGACTAGAGTTTAAAGACTACTGTCTGACCACATGAAAAATACACAGTAATGAATGTATTTGACTCATCTGTGTGTTTCTTCTAATTTTTAAAAAGATTTATTTATTTGAAAGGCGGAGTTACAGAGAGGGAGAGGCAGAGGGAGAGAGAGAGAGAGAGAGAGAGAGAGAGATCTTCCATCCACTGATTCACTCCCTATATAGCTATAGAAGCCAGGGTTGGGCCAGGCCAAAGCCAGAAGCCAGGAGCCAGGAGCTCCATCCAGGTCTCCCATGTGGATGCAGAAGCCCAAGCACTTGGACCATCTTCTACTGCTTTTCCAGGTGCATTAGCAGGGAGCTGCATCAAAAGTGGAGGAGCTGAGATACAAGTCAGAGCCCATATGGGACTGCAGGTGGTAGTTTAACCGGCTATACCACAGAGCTGGCTGCTCTTCTGTGTATTTCTAAAGAAAAGATAATTTGGTTGAGCCAACGCCTCCTTCCTTCATATTTAGGGTGTTAGTGTAAATATTCTTTGGCCATGCTTTTTCAGTGAAAGTCAATCCATCGTGTGTGTCAATTCTATTTTCTCATTGGTGATGGTTTTTTAAAAAGCCAAGAATCCTATTTAAAAAAAAAAAAAACACCTCTGAGAGCCAAAAGCAATTATTCATTACTTGTCACTGGGAGAATAATTATGCTAATGATCAGAGGCAAACTCAGGCAAACAAAGCAAAGGGTGGATGCTGCTTCACATGCCCTTCTGTCTTCTGTTCTGTGGATGCCAGGATGTGCCCATTGCCACTTACCCAGCCTGTGACCTCACAATGTCCCTGCATTTCCAAAAAGTCACATCACTAGGTCTATGATACCCATCAGGCATAGATTCAGGTACTTGTAAGCTTTTATTATTATTACTATTACAATTTATTTATTTCATTTGAAAGGCAGAGTTACAGAGAGGCAGAGAGAGAGAGAGAGAGACAGAGAGAGAGAGACAGAGAGACAGAGAGAGAGAGAGGTCTTCCATCCACTGGTTCACTCCCCAGATGGCTGCAATGGCCAGAGCTTCAATGATCTGAAGCCAGGAGCTTCTTCCGGGTCTCCCACATGGGTGTAGGGGCCTAAGGACTTGAGCCGTCTTCTACTGCTTTTTCATGCCATAGCAGAGAGCTGGATCGGATGTGGGGCAGCTGGGACACGGATCAGCACCCTATGGGATGCTGGCTGAAATAGGCGGCTTTACCTGCTATGCCATAGCGCCGGCCCCAGCATTTATTATTATTTTTTAAAGTAAGCAGCTGTACACAATAGTCTAGAAATACAACAGGAAAACAAAGGAAAGAGTGTTCTCTGGTCTCCTGGCTGCTCCTGCAGATCTTCTCTTCACTTCCCCTCTGTCACGGGATGGAAGTCCAAGAGTGGGTTAAATCTGACCAGGAACCTGCTGGGCTGTTAACAGTGAACTTTGAGATACCAGAAAGATGAGTCTGAGGCAACGTGGGCTGAGCTGGGATTGTTGTAACGCGGTGTGAAAAGCCGATGATGCAACAGCTGAAGTGGACCACAGGGAAGATGAGCTGGCCCTCAGTGGGAAGTTCTGGACCCCAGGGAGGACATGATTGACTGGCTCTCACACTGGAAGGACTGCAGCACACAGGGGAACTGTATAGCCACGTGATGGAGTTGAGCTTTGGTAAATGTGGAAGGGATTGTGCTCCAGGGTGTGTTGTAGTTTGGACATTGCTTTCCTCTGCAATAGTCCTTGTGTTAACTGTTTAGTTTCCAGAGGGCAGTACTGGGAGGTGGCGTGAGACTCTTATGAGGTGGAGCGCAGTGGAAGGGCCTTCGGTTAGTTGGGAGCATGCCCTTGAAAGTGATTAACGTATTTCCTGTAGGCCCTGCCTGGTCTCTCTCTGGCTTGTTTTGAGATGTGTTTGCTTGCTTCCATATACACTCCCACCATCTGGCAGAGGGCCCTCACATGAACCTGTGCAATGCTGGGTGGGCTCTCAGCCTCCTAAACTGTGAGCTAAATAAGCCTCTTTGCTTTATGAGGTCACATTGCCTCAAATATTTTGGTATAGCACTGAAAATGTGACTCATACAAGAGGCTTCCTCCTCTGAATATGGTGGGATCTCCAGCATGGAAAGAAGCCTGGGAAAGCCCTGGTTTGGTCCATATGCGACTTGGAGCCTCCTCCCTCATAGCTGATTATAATACAGTCCGGTCTGAGCTAAGAAGCCACTGGCCTACAAAGGGTTAAAATGATGCTCCTGAGTATGTCCCCCTGAAGGTGGCGCTGGGTGCTCCCCATAGGATGGGCCCCTCAGTGGAGCTAGTTCACAGGCTGAGAGACTTCCTTTTCTGAACTCAGGGTGTGCTCCAAGGGTAGGTACACTATGTCATGTCCAGCTGGCATGCAGACCGAACCCCCAGGCTGCATTTCCTTGGGGGTAATGGGGAAAGACTAGTGGATTTTCTGTTGGTGTTCACTAGAGAGTGGGTGAAGGGGGGCAGAAAGCACAGCCTGGAGTGCTCAGATCTGACATCAGCTTGCAGGGAAACAGCAGAGTGTGGGATGTTGTCCTGCCAGAGCCTCGATCTGGGTCACATGGGCAAGGATCGGGGAACACCTTTCTTGAATCACTCAGTAAATCTACAGGGAGGAGAAAGATCTTCCTAAGTATTCAGAGGTCAGATCGCAGCCTCAGAGCCAGGCCTGGTCCAGCTGGACATTCCTCTCAAGGAGCCTTGGCATCCATCTGTGTGATCTTGGCAGGTGTTTTCATTGGATTTTCTGTCTATTTCTGTTTGTTTTGTGTTTGCTTTCTGTGAGATAGAACCATTCATTCATTCATTCATTTAGTCACTCACTCACTAAACATTTGTAAGGGTTTCTGAGGCGGAGACTGTATGTGAGGCTTGGGGTCCGTGCCAATTTTCTCTGGGCACATCGTGTGACAGGAGGGAGAGCAGTCCAGCCGAGAGCACAGGGCTCCCTGTGGGAGACACTGCACCATTCACAGGGAAGCACCGTGTCGTCCTCACAGCCTGGCGTGAAAGAGCCTGGGAGGGAGTGCTCTCTAAACAGCACCAGACACCAGGTGGCTGATAACACTGGGAAATTACTGCTTTACTCATTAATTACCAAATAAATGTCACTTTGCTGGTACAATATATGCAGTGATTTTCGTCATAAATTGACATCTGTAAGTCATAAATTGCTCAGTTTTAGCTGCATTTAATTGCTAAATTTTCCCAAGCTACACGGTGCACACATTTTGGATCCCATTCAAACTTCTCTGGCACACGAGTGCCTTCTGAGAACTGGCACTCGGCTATGAAAACGTCGGATTCTGACGGTTTCAGCAGGGCAAGAGTTACCAGCTCTCTCACAAAGGCGTTTCGTCTCATCACAGGAAAGAGCATTCAGCGGGAAGAAAGACGCTTCTTTAATCAGAGAGGCGACTCTAGAAGCTCTCACAGGAAATAGGCGTTTTCCCTGTCAAAGATGGGAATCAAAGGGAAGCGACGATGCTCTAATAGACTTGAGGCAGGCGCTGCCATTGCGCTGCTCAGCAACACCCCTGCTTCGTCTCTGTTTGATTTCAAACAGGTTATTCCTAGAGGAACCCAGAGTCCTTTCTACTGAGAAGCCTAAAAATATAAGCTTTTGAGAGTGCTGCCAGAGTAGGTTAAGAATAAAGAAGGTATTTGGAGCACAGGCAGGGGAAAAAAAAAAAAAAAACTTGTACTTTTCTTCTTCTAAGCATAAAGATGTTCACAAAAATAATGAGCTACAAGAGCCTATTCACATGTATGCTCAGAAGAAACTGTGTTTTTCCACGTCTGCAAACACAAACCCCATTCATCTCATTGGTAAATGAAATCCATACTCACTCAAATTGATGGAATTTTGAAAATTATACAAATGAGAGGCAAATGAGACTTGAAAACCACTAGCCTGTGATGTCAGAGGGGGCTGCGCTGGCTCAGAGCCTGCAGGCTTCGTCATCTTCTTCCTGTGCCCTGTTCTGCTCTGTCGTCTCAGGATGGCCTGGGTCCCTTGGATCCTGGAACAGCACTGAAGCCAGATTCTGCAACCCTCCCATGTGCCTTAGCCTTAAGTCAGGGGGAGCCTGTGTCTCTGTCTGCCCCCAGTCTAGGGAGACAGAACCTCGGATGTGCCTCCACCTATTGGTCCCAGCTCTGGACTCCCTATGCCATTCTGCCTCCATCCCTTGAGCCTGTGGACAGAGGAGACTTCCAGCTCCTTCATGGCTGCCTTTGGACTTCCTAGCCCTTTGCTTGACCATGGAATCAACCCCATCTTGCATTAAATTCCTTCTGGTTTAAACACTCAAAGTGATTTTCTTCCCTGGGATGGACCTTGACAGAATGATTGAGGTTTTCCCTCATTTAAAACGCACGTGCTTGCCGCGGACTGTCAGCTCGGAGACTTCACAGACCAAGGGAGAACAGGATGAAGGCGTCTAGGGAGACAAGGAATCGGCGAGGAAAATGACAGACAGACACCAGTGTAGTACTAATGCTGCTGCGTTTATTGTCTGTTAAGTCAGGGTTTTTATAGTAAAACTTCTAAAGCTTGAGGGAAAAACATCATTGATTAACAGAAGAGTAAAGGTTAACATGGTCAGAACAGTGCGGTAACAATGAGGGAATAGTGGTAACATTTTAACCGCATATAGGCCTCATTCACCCAGGTCACGTATGCCAGAAAGATATTCCTCTTCTATCTGTGCTCAATCATGAGGAACATGCCATTGTTTGCCCACTGCCTTAGCCATCTTTATAGTTTCCCATACCTGTTGTCTTTCCTGCCTTGTCAATAATACACCACGGGATTTTGGACCTAGCTAACCTAGTCATAAAAGGCAATTGATCTCAATGCTGCCTTTTCCCGTCATGATTAACCCATATCATCATAGGCACCCGTGTAAGGAAGCGGATCTAACATGACAGAGGGATTTTATCGCGGGGGAGTTCACCATCTACCATTAATTAGGTATTGTTCATATCCTCCGGGAAGAGTCCTTTTTGGGATTGTTGCTAACAATTCCTTTTGCTTTCAGTTTGGGTTTGAATGTGGATTCCCTATGAGCTGTTCGACCCGAGTTTCCTCAGGGTCATTCTTGCTTCCTTTTAGCAATTCCCGTTGCTCCATAGCGTCCAAGAAGTCTCCCAGAGTCCGATTGCTATGTGTTGCTAAGGCTTCTTCCAGGAAGGCTTTTACAGCTGGCGGTGCAAACAGCGTGATGTTCTGAATTGCTTCTTCAGGAATGTTAAAGGAACTGTTTGTTATGATAATGGGTTCCCGGTAATCCTATTGTTGTTCCGTGTCCATGGGGGCATAAGCCCAGATCAAATACAGGCAGCAAAGGTAGATTGCAATCATTTCTAACGTTATGTACAGAGGGCAGAGCAAACACAGGAATCAACACAGGAAGGGTTTTCGGCTTCCACTATGTAGAGACAAGATCATTACTGACCTCTATCTCTACCGGAGGTGCCTGAGGCCCCTCTCCAAAGAGATCCCACCTCAGCCCTTCAGCCCGTGGAGGTCTCTGGCGCAGCTGTTTTTGCTACGCAGATGTTACCACAGCTGTAGGCGTAGCACGTGCTGAAGACCTTGACTCTACTCTGCCCAACTGTGTTGGCCCCCATCGCCCAGTTCCTGGCTGGGACATACTGTGATGTTCCTTCCCAGCCAGGAAATTGACTTCAGAGCACAGATGTGTCATTTTATTCTTCTGTGTTCTTCCCAGCATCCAACAGTACTTGACTCATCTGGAATATTCAAAAAGCCTTTTCAAATATCAAGCAACACGTGTCTCATAGGTCTGCCTCGCCTCTCATTTTCAAGGTTTAGATTATACTTGATTATACTGCTACAAAGGCATAGGTCTTTGTGTGTTAATGATCCTTTTTAAGAAAAGTGGGAGGGGCCGGTGCCCTGGCATAGCAGGTAAAGTTGCTACCTGCAGTGCCATATCCTAGATGGACACCGGTCCGAGTCCTGGCTGTTCCATTTCCGATCCAGCTTCTTGGAAGATGACCCAAGTCCTTGGGCTCCTGCACCCACATGGGAAGCCTGGAAGAAGCTCCTGGCTCCTCAATTCAGATGGGCCCGTCTTCAGCTGTTGTAGCCATTTGGGGAGTGAACCAGTGGATGGAAGATTCTCTCTCTGTCGCTTTCTCTCTCTCTCTACCTCTCTTTCTCTGTAACTCTAGCTTTCAAACAAATAAGTAAATCTTAAAAAAAAAGAAAAAGAAAAGTGGGAGTGAATGATGTTTTAGGGAACCTATCTCCTGTGATCTCAAGGGGAATGAAATGTGGGACTCAAGGGACAACCAGTTGTCTCTCTAGTCAGAAACATGGGCTAGAAAATGGGCCAGATAAAGGAACTGTGACCCTGAGTCAAGCAAGTTAGGATTAAAAGGCAGAACACAAAATATAATAATGAAAGAATGGACAAATATTTTGATACAAGAACTTAATGACTTTATAGATTCTAAATGATCAACTCTCAGATACTATGGTCCTGACTCCTCTACTCCATCACTATGATGCCAAGTGATGAAATTTCCGGGACACATGAGGGAACTCTGGCATGGGACTTCAACTTCAGTAGAGCAAAGAAACAGTATGGATTTGTGGTCAAAGGGCTGTTCCTCCTCATGCCACTGAGAATATCTACAAAGAAAGCCTTCTTCTCTACTACTCTTTTTTCCACAAAAGTTTCTTGAATTGGAAACAAATTCTTTTGTTTCTGAGAAAATTTTACAAAGGAGAAGGAGCTACAAGCATTGTTTAGGAAACACTGGGTTTGTGTTTCCACTTTGGTTAAGGAAGAGTTTCTCAACTTTACCTCCAGGCTGATTCCAAAGTCCTATTAGCAAAACTCTTTGACATTTTTTCCCTAGATATTCTCTTCATCTTCATTCTCTACTTGTGCTTCTCAAACTTTACTATGCAATGAAGTCGCCTGGAACCTCATTAAAGGATCTCAGTGCAATGTGCTTTAGATAACTTAAATATTTAAACTCTAAGCTGTAAAACGCTACAGTCAAAGTAAGTGAGTAGTCGGTAAAGCCACTGCGTATAGTGCCGGCATCCCATATGGGTTCTGGTTCAAGTCCTGGCTGCTCCATTTCCGATCCAGCTCCCTGCTATGGCCTGGGAAAGCAGGAGAAGATGGCCCAAGGCCGTGGGCCCCTGCAAATACATGGGAGACCTAGAAGAAGCTCCTGGCTCCTGCCTTTAGATCGGCACAGCTCTTGCCGTTGTGACCATTTGGGGAGTGAAACAGCAGATGGAAGACCTCTCTCCCTCTCTTTTTCTCCCTCTGCCTCTGTGTCACTGTAACTCTGCCTTTCAAATAAATAAATAAATCTTTAAAAAAATCTTCGCCTTCATAGCCTTTTCCTGATAATAAAAACTCTGTTCATCATCAGTTTCTCTTTTATTTTCTTACCCCATAACTAATCCATCAATAAATCCTACCAGTTCTGCCCTGGAAATGTATCCCCAAAATAATCAGTTCTCATCATCCCACTCCCATCACCCATGTCTGAGACACTATTGTCCTTTATCTACGTTGCTTGAGCAGCTATTTGTGACAGGTTGTATTTTTCAAGAATAAGACAGTTGTATTTACAGTTGCACATTCTCCTCCAGACCCTTTCTACAACCCCACAAAGAGGTGAGGTGTATCTAGAGCTTAGGGAGACTTTGTCGGAGCCTCACAAACAGAAAGCAATAGACACACACTGCAGGGCTCTGAGGCTGGGCTGCCAACTTTCATAAGACCTTTGCCTTCAACACTATGTCTCCTCCAGCTCACATCTGGAAACTAGCCACTGTGTTCTAAGAAAGCCCAAGCCATGTGAATGTGTATAATGGAGATGCCCAATGGCGAGCCACAGCTGAGGTCTCAGCCTCAGTCAGTTTTATCACCAGACATAGCAGTGAGTGAGGCTTCCAGACACTTGGTGGACATGGAGAGGAGATAGACTACCTGAACCTTTCATTATAGAAACCTCCATGGCTCCACCACCCTTCCCATCATTCAGGCTATGATTAAGCACCATTTCTTACTTAAATTCACATAAGAATCTTGCCCAGTCCATTGGATATCCTTTATTTTGTCTTATTCTGCTTCACAGACATTATCATAATACAGATTTATTACTGGCTTCATCCCAGTAAAACTTAAGTTTCATGAGCACTAACACTTTGCTATTTTGTTCATACTTGAACGCAATGGCTGGCATATGAGTATCTCTCAAGCATTTGCTGTATAGTGTTGTTTTCAAAGTGAACAAAGTCAGGTCTACTCTTGATAGCATCTCCTCTGCCATGCCACTTGCTCACATTGTCGGGAAACTTTCAAACACTGATGCACTGTGCTGTACACTGATGCACTGTGCTGTACACTGATGCAGTGTGCTGTACACACTGTTATATCAGATCTCACAAGAGAGAATGCTGAAGCCTACCAAATAGTCACTTCTGCTACTAATGACTCTATTTATTTTTATAGAAATGCAGGTTTTGGCTAAAAATTTTTGTGATCATTTGCATTTGAAGCTATTCCTGACCAAATGTCAATACTCCTGAAAAGCTAACATGCAAAGTGAGGTCAAAACTTTTTCTGTACTCTATAAGAGACTTTAATCACTATCACCCTGTAAGGGTCAGAGGCCAGTCTGGGCCCTCCCAGTCCAACGTTGGCTCACCTGAAATCACAAATTCCCTTTGGGATTTGGCAAGTGTGCTTAGCTAAACAGACTATGACAGGGGAACAGAGATGTTGACTAACAGAGTGTTGTCTGGATTTGACAGAAGAAGGATATGAGGAACCTGGTGGGAGTGATAGAAAGTCAGAAACGTTGGAGGAAAGGAACAAGAATTAAACCAGGAAAACAAAAGGCACACTCAGCTACTTTACAGTTTTGCCTGGGGTCAATTCTGGATGATTGTAAGAATTAAAAAAAAAAAAACTCAGGATTTTCTAAAAATTTGATGTGTTTTTTTCAGCTTCAATCAAGAAACTAAATAACAGGACTAAAATGTGAAAAATAATTCATAAAAATAACATTGTGAGAGGTTAACATTTCATTGCTAGAGATGAACAACTACAGAGAAGTGCTTTCTTCTTTGTTTTTATGGGAGTAGCTAGGTTTATATTTGCTATAAATACTCGAGTTCCATATCAGAATCTGTTTAGACAAACATTCTACTGTTGAACCCTTTTGTATATTCTTTGTTTAAAAATTATTTTGGTGTCTAGGACAAAGTTAAAGACACAAGTTTTTCTCTTAAATTTGGATTATTCATCTAATAAATCATAAGATGGGAATGAGACTGATCAGCCCCATAATGTATTTCTCCAACATTTCTTTTAAAAAGAGCCACATTTTTCATATTTTTTTCTTCCTAGATCCCCAAACTGAACCATGTTTCAAAATTGATCTTGAAAAGAATGGCATGTTAACTCTGCTCTCTTCATTTTTCCTTCCAAGGGGTAATAACTGATTAATTAGAAATATTATTTGACTTAATACATAATAATCTTAGCATAACTGCAAGAATTTTTTAAGGATTTAATTATTTATTTGAAAGGTAGAGTTACAGAGAGGCAGAGGCAGAGAGACAGAGAGAGGTCTTCCATCCACTGGTTCATTCCCCAGATGGCCGTATTGGTTGGAGCTGTGCTGATCCAAAGCCAGGAGCCACGAGCTTCTTCTGGTCTCCCACATAAGTGCAGGGGCTCAAGGACTCGGGCTATCTTCTACTGCTTTCCCAGGCCATAGCAGAGAGCTGAATCAGAAGTGGACAGCCGGGACCAAATGGTATGCTGGCACTGCAGGTGGCGGCTTTACCCACTATGCCCAGCACAAGTCCCAGATAAGCAAGCATTCAACAATATGTTCCATCTACAATATGCAGCAGAAAATCAGACGACAGCAATGCATGTCAATGAACATGGTCATTGTGCACATATGAACATCTGGATGGCAGGCTAGAAAGTTCAAAGTCCCCCAAAACAGGAGTCTGGCAGACCCCAAAGTTCCAATGGCTTCAGGGAAGTCAAAGTAGAGAGAGCAGTGCTTCCCATCGGGATGGGCAGGTAGGGTCAAGAGCCCAAGATGGAAGATCTGGCCAAGTATTGCAGGGACTGTGACTGATTTGTGTACACAACAGGCCATGAATCAAGAGGCTGGTTGTTACTGGGGCATTTGAATATCTGTGTGAAAGTCTTGTCTCTGAATGAGATGCTGTGGGGTCACACCACAGGCAGAAAACTGCCCTCTCTTCCAGATATATCTTGTCAACATGCAGATGAATCTCACCTCTTCCTCCAGCAGGAGGCCTCACTTCTTACTGCAGATTAGCACTCTTACATGCCTGACCTAAATTTCAGACCAGCACAATGTGAGACACAGGTATAATTAAAAATTTTCTAGAAGCTACAGTGAAACAAATAAATGAAACAAGTAAAATTAATTTTAATAATAAATTTTATCAACCTAGTATATTCCAAACATTATCATATAATATCTCATCAATAAAAAGACTTCAAAGAGGATTATATATATATATATATGTACTAAGTCTTCGGAATTTGTTTTGAATTGTTCATTTGAAGCACCTCTCAATCCAGGCACACTTACTTCTGGTGTTCATTAGTCACATGTGCCTAGTGGCTGCTGTATTGGATGTGATAGACCTGAGTGACTTGTATTTCAAATGCCAGATAGACAGAAATGAATTTCTTTTTACTTTCACCATAAACCTCAAGCTGGTTCCTTTTCCAGATTTCCTGGTTTTGTTTTTATTGACTCCACACTTTATTCAGCAAATTTTTCAACAAATATTTTCTAGGGGCTTACTATGTGCCAAGTGCTGTTTTAAGCACTGAAGATTCAACAGGAGAACTAAAACAAACCACAACCCAAATTAGATACCTTTTCCATTCAGCAGACGAGTAATTAAAGGATCCTTCTGAATCTACTTTTATTTAACCCTAGATTCTAGAGAACTTATAAAACCTCCTATCCCCTTCTTATACACTTCTAGGTTCTGAATTTGATTATGTATGTTAATAATAGTTCCCTAAATCAATCTTACATACCTCTATCATATAAATCCTTCAAAAGTGCAGGTCTGATAAGGTAGCCCTGGTCCACAGATCTTCAAGGGCTTTACTGGAACTGGTACAAAATGAATTTTCCACATCAGTTCCTGCCAGCTCACTATGTGTTAAACTGATTTCCACACGCTCCCTCTTGACCATTCAACTAAAGTCTTCCCTATCTTTTTTTTTTGCTCCTACTACTCACTACCCTAAAACACTCAAATCAGATCATGTTATGTCCATGCTGGAATGTTTTGGTGAGTTGCAGTCACCTCTTGAAAGAAACCTCTTCTGTGGGTTTGCACTTCCCTCAGGGCTGTTCCTGCCCATCTAAAGCTTCCTGTTACGCATACCATGGTTCTCCATGGAGTGTATCAGGCTCCCCTCCTCTATGTTACTGGCAGTTATTCTGCCTGGAGCAAACTCTTTCACACTCTCCTGACGCCTTCTCCAACCCACTCAACTTTTGCCTATTTTTAGGTCTCTGGCAGCCTTGAGCTGGTCAGCCCTCCTGCTCTCATGTTCTCCTAGTCACCAAACTTCCTGTGATCACATTGCATTATCATTGATTAACTATCTCTTCTTTCTGTTGGAGAAAGAATCTTCATATGGCAAATGCCTTTCTGTCTCGAGAAGTTATAGTATACAAGCAATAGACATTTGGCTCAATGGTTAAAATACTACTTAGGACATCTTCACATCTTCATCTCATATTGAAGTATCTGGCTTTGAGTCCTGGCTCTCCTCCCAATTCTAGCATCCTGCTAATGCACACTCTGGGAGACAGCAGGGATGGCTCAAGTACTTGGGTCCCTATCATCTACATGGGAGAACTAGATTGAGTGTCCAGCTCCCAACTTCAACCTGACTCAGGTATTTGGGGAGTGAGCTGGTGGATGAGATACCTCTGTCTTTCTCTCTGCCTTTCAAATACCCATAAATATATAAAAATTTAAAAAAAGAACTGGAGCATTAGGGTCGGACAGACTCCCTCAATTAGGAATTGCCATGAAACCTGGAGAAATTCTCATCTCATCTGAACTTGTTCCTCAAGGGTAAGACCAAGATTATAATAATACTCAGTGGGTGACATGAGCAAGATGATTCACTAAAGGCACCTGGAATGCTGTCCTCCACTAAAAGGACACAACAAAGAAAAACAAATGCTAACCCACTGGAGAGTTGTAGGGAGAACCAGCATGCAGTGGGGATGTGGCAGAGAGCCCTTGAGATGCACAACACCTTCCATCTCACCTCCCCCATTGATATCAACTCTGAACAAAGAGGGACATCACACAGAGAGAAAGGGATAAGTAGGAGGTGCTCAGCAGTCCCCACTAAAGCCATAGACACCTGAAGAGCTTGGCCTTGCTACTGTGAAGCCTGCAAGCTTCACAGATCCAGTTTGAGGAGCTACTGTGGATCCATGTTATTGCATTTTTCCAGTTAAAGAGCCCAGGCATGGTATGCCCACCCCCTCTACCAGGTTCCTGACGCAGAGCATCATCTTGAGATCCACTTCCAGTGGCTTGGCTGTCCTGGACCCCAGGAAACCAGGTGGATGATCAAACCCACAACTTATCTGTTAAAGCCCCAGGAAGCTTCAGGTGGCCACATCCATCCTGCTGAGGATTGAAAACCACCTGCGTGTCCCAGCCCACATTCCTGCCAAGCAATGAAGCTAACAGATAGCTTGAACCAAGTGGCTTGGTTCACCAAAACTCTAGGAAATCGATGTGTGGCCCTGACCATTCTTCTGAAACCTGCAAATCAGCTGGACTGCTCAACCTACCACCTTTTTTTTTTTTTTTTTGTGACAGGCAGAGTGGGCAGTGAGAGAGAGACAGAGAGAAAAGTCTTCCTTTGCCGTTGGTTCACCCTCCAATGGCTGCCACGGACGCGCGCTGCGGCCAGCGCACCGCGCTGATCCGATGGCAGGAGCCAGGTGCTAGGTGCTTTTTCCTGGTCTCCAATGGAGTGCAGGGCCCAAGCACTTGGGCCATCCTCCACTGCACTCTCGGGCCACAGCAGAGAGCTGGCCTGGAAGAGGGGCAACCGGGACAGAATCCGGTGCCCCGACCAGGACTAGAACCCGGTGTGCCGGCGCCGCAAGGTGGAGGATTAGCCTGTTGAGCCACGGCGCCGGCCAACCTACCATCTTTTCACCTGGGTAGCTGCCAAGTGCGCCTGCACTCTATCCATATCTGTTTATATAAGGACAAACTATCTGAACTGGAATTTCTCAAAAGGGGATGTGTGTGGCCAGTGATATATGAAGACACTCTCAACATCATCAAGAAACAGGAAAATGCAAGTCAAAACCACACTGAAGGCCGGCGCCGTGGCTCAACAGGCTAATCCTCCGCCTTGCGGCGCCGGCACACCGGGTTCTAGTCCCGGTCGGGGCACCGGATTCTGTCCCGGTTGCCCCTCTTCCAGGCCAGCCCTCTGCTGTGGCCCAGGAGTGCAGTGGAGGATGGCCCAGGTGCTTGGGCCCTGCACCCCATGGGAGACCAGGAGAAGAACCTAGCACCTGGCTCCTGCCATCGGAGGAACGCGGTGCGCCGGCCGCAGCGCGCCGACCGCGGCGGCCATTGGAGGGTGAACCAACGGCAAAAGGAAGACCTTTCTCTCTGTCTCTCTCTCTCACTGTCCACTCTGCCTGTAAAAAAAAAAAAAAAAAAAAAAAACACACTGAAGTATCATCTCACCCCAATTATAATGAGTATGATTGAAAAGACAAAAAAAACCCAAATTAATGAGAAAGGGGAAGTCTAATAAAATGTTAGTAAGAATGTAAGTTAGTATGTCCATTGTGGAAAGTAGCATGGAGATTCCTTAAAATATTAGAACTAGAACTACCATATGAATCACCAATTCTGCTACTGTACACATATCCTAGGTAAATGAAATCACTCTATTCTGCACTTTCATGTTTACTGCATCACTATTAGCAAGAGCCAATATGTAGAATCAACTCAGGCAACCACAGATTAATGGACAAAAATTATGATGTATAAAGATGAATATATATGAGTATTATTCAACTATAAAAAGAATGAATCCTGGAATTTGATGTTGATGGAATTGGAAGACATTGTGTTAACTGAGGCATAGAAAGACAGATTCTTCATGCTTTCATTCACAGGTGAAAGCTACAATTTGATTTTATAAAGATAGTGAGTAGAATATGGGCTATCATAGCCTGGAAAGGATAGGTGGGGGGATAGAAAGAGGTTGGTAAATAGGTTTAAAATACCATTAGATAAGAGAAAAAAATACTGCATAGTAGGGTGACTAGAGTTAACAATAGTTTATTACATATTTTTAAATATATAGAAGAAAGGATTTTTTGAATGTTTCCAACAGAAAGAGAAAGGATTCAGGAGATGGATATACTGATTATCCTGATTTGATCATTTTGTGTTATACTTGTATATGTGTATCAAAATAGCACACTGTACTCCATAAATATGTTAATTAAAAATAGTGAAACAAGGATATTATAATAGTACCAATCATGCCAGTTATATGAGATAATGCTAATAAACTATCTACTAAAGTATTGGCTCAGTAAATATTAGTAATTACCTATAATCATTAATTTATTTCCAATACCTGTCTAATTGTGCTTCCAATACACATAGGTGGCCCTAAAAATATTTCTAAAATGATGAATGACACTCTGCCTGCTGAAATGCTTCCTGGAGCTTTGTCCTAGGCATCAGGTAGGGCTGAGTTCAAATCATGGCTCTGCCAGTTACCAGCGTACATTTGTGTAAAAGTTATTTAACTTCTTTTTGCCTTAATTTCTCCATCAGTGTAATGAAAATGATGACATTTCTCCTTGCAAGGGCATTGGGGGTTATCACGCGGACTGGAGAATGCATGTGAATTAGCATCTGTGTGTATCAGCTGGTCAATGCATGTTTCTACGGTTGCTATTCTTCCTTCTCTTGGAATCCATAAGCTGTACTTTGGAAATTTATATTCATTAAATAAGAGTTAAAAAAAATTAGTGTCACTGTTTTAGATCTGGTGACTGGTACTCTAAGCAAAAGCTAAAAGTCATACAATGTCATTTACATATTATATATTATAATTTCTATACATCCCTATATAGCCATTTTTTTGACAGACAGAGTGGACAGTGAGAGAGAGACAGAGAGAAAGGTCCTCCTTTTCCATTGGTTCACCCCCCAGTGGCCGCTGCACTTCATCCTAAGTGCACAGGAAACTTAACAGGTTAACAAGAAACAGGACTACAGGACTGATTGATTTTATCTCAGTGACCAGCTAGAGACAAGCTGTGTGGACATCCCCTGAATAATAGCGTTACCTCAATAACGTTACCAAATCACTAGTATAACAGCTACCACAATAAAGTAAAAAAGGCTGTAGATCTTCACATGGAGTTAACAGTGTAACCCTTTCCTAACTGTTTGGAAGCAATGCTCATTAAAAGGTTAAGTGCCTTTGATTTGGTATATTGGGCCCAACAAGGCACTAAAAAATTTACAGAATGCACAGTGCATTTTATAGAGTGTAGACATTCAGCAGAATGTGTGGGTCTGGCTCCTGTGGTCCTGGTGAGTCCTTGATTTGACTCTGCCTGGTGTTATTCTACAGGGACAGACAGCCTCAGGCAGGCTCAATCAGGTGTCAGGGAGAGAGGGAGTTCCTACAGCAACACAGAAAAACAGTCCTAGGTGCTCTTTTACAGGAGGGTCTCCAACTGGCATGGTTGTACACAAACGATTTCACACCAATCAATATGGGTCATTTAAAGTTTAACCCAGATGTCTGTGGTTTCAGTAAAAGGCCATTTGCCAAATCACTAGTATAACAGCTACCACAATAAAGTAAAAAAGGCTGTAGATCTTCACATGGAGTTAACAGTGTAACCCTTTCCTAACTGTTTGGAAGCAATGCTCATTAAAAGGTTAAGTGCCTTTGATTTGGTATATTGGGCCTACCTCCTCAACTATTAACATTTGAATCATATATATACATATATATGTCATATATATATTTATATATATATATGGATTAGACTGACAAAACATACATGATAGGAGTGGTAGGATATCTTACTTACCTTGGATAATTGTGGCTATTTTACTTCATCCAAATGACAAATTATAATTTATGTGATGACTTGGAAGGGAGATGGCACAAGGTCCAGGTGAAAGAGGCAGAGGAAGACAAAGAGGAAAATGGGGACAGGAGGGAGAGGGAGAGAGGAACACACACACACACACACACACACAAAGAGAGAGAGAAGGCAGAGATACAGACAGGGACAGAGGGTGAAGGCCAGAGACAAAGATAAGAACAAGCTTGATATAGAATTTTTTAGTGCCTTGTGTGGAGTCTAACAGATCAGAGAGAGCACCCATCTACTGTTTCACCCCTGAAATGCTGCCACAGCCAGCACTGGGTCAGGCTGAAGCCAGGAGCTGGGAACTCAATCCAGGTTTCCCATGGTGGGGGCCCATCATGGTTGTGTTCCAGAGTAGGCATTGCTGGAACTGGGAGCTAGAGCCAGGCATCCAACTCAGGCAGCTATTTTTGAATTGTGTGTCATCTACTGCATGACTACACACACACACACACACACAACATATCTAATGAGTCTCTGGATTTTAGGAAGTGAAGAGCAGCATTGGTGCAGAGCAGGTACGCTTTTTGGGGAACGATAGTCTTTCTAATTCCCCTATGGGAGGTGGCTGGTATATCCAACATCTGTAATATATAATGAGGTCAACAAAGGTTGCCTCTGGGTTCTTATGCAGTCTATTTTTCAGTTTCTAATTTTATTCTTAAGTTCCATTCTGATGAGCTGAAGGGGAGGAAGCCTTAGGAAATGAGCATTTTTGCCTTAGCACCTATCTCCTTTTTAGAAATTATATATTTCTGTTTGCCATAATTCAAATCAATTACAGATTTAATTGCCTATACATCTGATCATCTTTTACCTTAGTACTCCAGACACATAGAAATGATTTTCTGAAATGTCATTTTTTTGTTTTAAACTGCAATACTACTCAAAACATTGTAAGACATTATGCTCAAGACTTTCTTGCAAATGACTTTTTGAAAGAATGACAGAATTTGGGGCCACTTGTTTTTCATCTCTACATTTTCATATTGCCTTAGGATATGAGCAATTATTATTTAAATCAAATAGGAAACTAAGAGTCATTTACAGCATTCATCATTGTTTTCTTCCTTGAATAAGCTACTAAATCATTTTCAAGAACTCCATTTTGGAAGTAACAGTTCTTTTGTGCATGGAAACTACATCTATTGATTTTTAGCAGCAAGAACAAATTTCCTGTCTCAGAAAAATAAATATATATCTTAAGATTGCCATAAAACTCCAGCCTAATGTAGGGAACTTAGAATACATCCTTTTGTAACATATCCATTTGTAGCATTTTGTTTTGAATGGTAGTTTTTTAAGTTGGATGCACTGCTATTTAAAGATGCTTCTAGTTTGATAGATTTAGGTTGAGATTTAGTTTGAGGATGACGTTTTGATCAGATACATTACAAATCTGATTGCCTTAGCTATCTCTCTTCTCATGCTGTAACTGTTGGGACACTGTCAACCATGACTTATTCACCTTTGAGTTCTTTAGTGTTCAGAACAGTCATTAGCACTTAGTAGGTGTTTAGTCGAATTTTCAGTGACAAGCAAAAGACGGAGCTGGAAAAATAATATGCTCAAGGGCACTGATTTGGGACAACCTCCCTCCCAAATGTGTGTCTCTCCCTAGCCTGACAGTTTTAGGTTTAACTTGTTTCTTTGTAGAGATTTCTGCTGAAGCACAGATCTTTTACCTGTGTATCATTGGCATATGGCATCATTTCTATTCATCAGAAACTCTTGCCGTCCCCTGGTGTAGCACATGAAGGAATCAGTCAGAAGAGAATGGGCACAGAGAAATATGGGAATTTTGATAGGGAAACACTAAAGGGTATGGGAGAAAGGCACTAAAAGTAAGAGGGTGGGGAAATGGGAAGCACATTTAGACACAGTCACCTGCACAGTGTGCTGACCTGCATGAGGGGGGTGCCGTTCACTTTCTGAAACTCTTCAGTGGGACTGGGACACTCTAGTCTGAGAAGTCAGCCATAGGACTTTAGTGACAACAATGAAGGAGAGAGATTCTGCATGACTCATCCAATGCAAATAATATACATACAATTCTGGAGGCATAACCCAGAACAGGTGAGTTTTGGGTGAGAAATCTGCCTTTCAGATGAAAAACATTGGAGTCTTCTCAGTTTAATGGAATTCCATTTAATTATAATAAAAATTGAGTGATGTGAAAGAATCTGAGCTTCTAAGGAGGATTAAATATGCCTCAAAGTAGGGTGCATTTAAAACAAAGAGCATGTCCTGAAATGTCTTCTTCAAGAATCTTGCTTCTCTAGAGCTGCCCATTCAGTGCAGAGGACTCACCTTGCCTGCAGGTGTAGTGAGTCATTACTTAAATAAAATAAAATCACACTCTTCTATAACTATAACTTTTGATCTATTCCCTCTCTCCTTCTCCCCTTTTTTTGAAGTGTTGAATGGCAGGTTTTATTTACAGTTTCATGAAAAAGTTTACATAGTCCTTGTTGGTAATATAATTGTCCTGTTGTTTTTGCTTTCTCTGATATTTTTCTCTGTATAAATTTAGCAAGTAAAACAAAAAGAATGTGGAGCTGTCCAAAGCACCACCACTAGGATTCAAAATGTTTTCCTGCTGAAGCTGAGTGAGAATCCTAGAACTAGTAGTTGTGCAATTCCTGGGAAGCCAGGAAGCAAGAGATGTGGGTTGCAGAACTCATTTGTCAATCTCCCTTCTTTTTGATTGCCAGCTAGAAGACAACACATTTGCACAAAGACTTGCTGGTCCTATAACTTGGAAAAGAAGCCCTAATTTCTTTTCCAGGAAAGCAAGCTCATCTTATGAACTCTGGATGTGGCTTAAGGGAGGCTTAGCTGTGAGAACGATCTCCCACCCCAGTCCTTGATTGTGTAGATGGCTTCTCAATGAACTCAGTTATCTGAGCGGCCCCCTGAGACAGAAAGGGCACCTGTTCCTTCACAAAAGGAAAGAGTAAGTTTAGGGTGGTGATCAAATGACCACAGTTACAGACTCATGCCTGGAGGACCCTCAAATGGATGGTGCTGCCATTCTTAGAAATCTACTACAGGGCTTTACAGCTGGTCATTCTCGTGTGTACCATGTGTCCATCCAGTCCCCTGATTCCCTTAAAGGTCCCTCAGCGTAAGACACAGGACTGCATGCAGATATTGTTTTAGAAAACTGATTTCCAGGGAATGGAGTCAGAGACATGTGGTGGGACATAGAGAAGGGGGCGAGGGGGGGCGATCCTTTGGCTGGTCACTTCTGAGGACTCTTATTGACTGTGTCACAGAACTGTGCCAAGCAGACAGTAGTCAGGGCTACTTCTCCATGGGCCAAGGCTGGCCCATGTCTGCAGGTGGCTGAGCAAATGTATGTGTAGGTGAATATTCAAGTGAGGGTGCAGGTGATTGGGTGAGTGATTGTGGATCTGCTTACTATAGGTATCTGGGAGGAGGAATGATGAAAAAGCATAAACAGGCTGCCTGGGGAGGCTCACAGCTGTACATCCTCACTCAAATGATGATGAGGGTTATTGTTCTTAGTAGCACAAGGGTTGGTATGCAATACACAAGTGTCCCACATTCATCATCCTCATTTATAAAACAAAGATCACAACTGCCTCAACAGGGACTGACTGTGAATGTCAATGACATAGATGTATGCAAAACTTGGCATAATACTTGGGAATATTGAGACCTCAGTAAATACCTGTTAAAAAATAAACAAATTACTTTGTAAAGAGAGAAGGGCAAGGAAAGGAAGGACTAGAGGGGGTGTGTCCTGGAGTGTGGAAGGCTTCCTTGGCACCTGCTGCAAGCTGCGGGGAGCAAGATCAGGACTCCGTGTCAGGACATCTCCACGCTTCCGTGCTGGGCAGGTAGTCAATGTGTTTCTGAGCTCCACATGCTCCTACAGCCCCTTGTGCACATTGCCTTTTCTTCCCTTAGTGAATGCTCACATATGACTCTGCCACAGCTGGCTCACTGTCCCTGTTGTCCACCTGATGCCCCTGTTGTCTAAGGGCCATGGATCTCCTCAGGTGCTCTTTGTCCACCTCCACCATCCTGAAGTACCCACTGTGTCCAGAGCAGCCCTTGTGACTTCAGGGGCGTGATGCCAGGAGCCCATGGTTTCTGAAGCTCAATGACATTTCTCAGCAGAGGCAGATTTGGGAAAATTCAGGAAGCCAGAAAGGGAAATAGAAGATTTGAAAGTGGTCTTTTACTTGGAAACAGACATGAGCTCCTCCTGACTTGTCTGGAGTGAGCCGGTCACTGTGCCAATCTGGAACCAGGGCTCTCACACTTTGAAAGAACTTGTCAGAAATCCATCACAGCAGAACAGTCATCATCATTCTATGTTTTCACTTTGCAAATGCTGAAGGACTGCGGCCTCACTTCCAGGGCACTAGCCCTGTTACCTGGCATTTTCTGGAATAAAACTTCGTTATGGCACCCTCCCTTGGTGCCACTGAAGAGCTTAAAGGTGTGCTCAGCATAGGGTGGGAACCTGTGAGGTTGACATGCATGAAAAAGACTGAAGATGATGTCAGCAGAGAGCTGACCCTGTGCCACGGAGTATCCTTCTCTCCTCTCACCCCATCCCACAATTCCACTCATCTACGTTATTTCACAAAAAAGTCAACAACAAACACATGAGATTAATTATCTCCAGATCAGAAGAAGTGAGTTTTTTGTGACCATGAATGGCCTTCTGCCCCACCTGCCTTACTTAGGTGGCAATTCTCCCCAGTTCAGCCTTCCCTCCCTCTCCTCTGCCCTTCTCAGTTCCCAAACCCCTTAGACCACCTTTCCCATGCACAGGAGAAAAATAAGTCAGCTTTCCTTCTGCAGGCTGACAGAAAACTATGTTGGGTTTCTGCATCTGTTATAAAGGTCTTGAATATGGTAAGTTGGCCGCTGAGGCCTGAGGCACAGAAGGCTGTATTTGGGTCTGCAGTTTAGTCCATTCATAATATTCAGCTACTGTGAGTCCCACTGTATACCAGCTCCTTCAGATAGCAGATAAAAGCAACACGTAGCTGGAAGTCCCTTGACCAGAAACCAAGACACATAAATGTTAATTCCTAGTCTGCCATGAACTAGGTCACTGAACTTTCTGGATTCTTTGTTCTTTAAAACAATGACAATGATACCTCCTTGATGTACCCATCTTTGTTGTTGTTTCTTGAGGATCAAAATGTCTTCTCTCTGGAAGAGCTTTTGAAGAGAAACAAGAGGTGCACACAATGAATGTATAACCACAGTTATTTTCCGTGCTGCCAAAGGGCATGATTGAGCTCATTCAGGTTTTAAGAGGAGATGAAACCCATTTCTTCAAAGACAGCACATCTTAGCGGCCACTGGGACTGTATTTTGACAGCTAAGACAGGAGAAGGGAACAGACCTGCAAATACTTGCAGTTAGATCTTGCCCTGGGATATCAGCCTAGGGGGCAGCCTGCTCCAGACTCTATGGAGTACGTCCAGTTGCTGACTTTGGGAAGTACATGCGCTTTCTCCCCAGGGAAGCAATACCTACTCATCCAAGGAATTAGACATCCAAGAAGACCTTAAATAACAAGATGTCCAGTTGTGTCATATTGATCAAAAACACCAAAAATGTTCCAAAGAGAAGTAAATGCAGACTGGAGGAATTGATAATGTTGGGAGAATACGGTGGAGACTGGGGAGAAGGGGGATTTTTCAGGTCTGGCACAGATGAAGGGATAAGGAAGCAGGAGGGTGGAAAGTCACCTAAGTTAGATCAAGTCTCTTCCTACCCGACCTCTCTCTTGGAGCAGTCTCATTCCTATCTGCTGTCTACTGGCTCTACAAAATATTTCACTGAAAGCCAGCGAAAATGTAGACCAATCATGGAGGGGATTGAAAGGAGAAGCCTGGGCTTTCATCTGGCTCTAGACCTTCAGGAAGGCAGTCCCGATCCCTCTCCCCCTGCCAGCTCCCGTAGAAGCATTCTGTTGAGTGTCAGGAGGGGTTACATGGCTGGTCTGGACAGAGCATGTAGATGGGAATGGACCCCACACACCTGCTGGGTGAGAGATGCACTCCCTTTGGGAGAGATTGTGAGGACAACAAGAGTCCAAGACCTGGAACAGATAAGGAGGAGTTAGACTGATGACTGGGCTTTGAGATACCTGGTGCTCTGGAGCACGAGGGTGCTGTGCAATGTGGAATTTCAGGAAAACAATGTGGCGGGAAAAGAGCAGAAGCGACAGGACAGACAGCTCCAGAGCCAGTAACGAGCATTCGACTGGCAGCTCAGATGATAGGAACTTACTCTCTCACAGTCTCAGAGGCTGTGTTTGTGAGGTCAAGGCATGAGGAAGGTTGGTTTCTCCTGAGTCCTCTCGGTGTGGCCTGCAGCCAGTCATCTTGTCCCAGTGTCCTCATATGGTCTTCCATCTGCATGTGGCTGTGCCCTAATCTCCTCTTGTAAACACATCAATCAGGTTGGATTAGGGTTGAGAACAACCCCATTTTACCCTAATCGCCTCGGTGATAGTTACATTCTGAGGGACATATACCTTTCTATGGGACACATTCAGCCTCTAACAGGAGGTTATGTCAGTTGGGTAGTATAGTACAACAGAAGAGACAGTTTGAAGAGTGCTTTTGAGAGCATCTAGAAATGCTAACGTAGAGACGAGACCCAGAGGCCAACAGTG
The DNA here is from genome assembly GCA_949820135.1 of Sylvilagus floridanus. Taxonomy (NCBI): domain Eukaryota; kingdom Metazoa; phylum Chordata; class Mammalia; order Lagomorpha; family Leporidae; genus Sylvilagus; species Sylvilagus floridanus. The sequence continues at coordinate 14,502,148 of OX463240.1, read as the reverse complement.
GAAGGATTGTGCTGATAGAAAACTGGAATCCACATGAGAAAACTCTGGGAAACACTGTTTTAACAGCCAACTGGATTTCCTGACTCTCTTTTACAGGTTGTTAAACTGAATTGGTTTTGTGGGTGAATTAAGATTATTGATAGAACAGAATGAATCAATAGCAGTAAAACCATAATAAGTAGTGTTAATTAATTCACTCCTCACAAGATGGCTTGCTTGTGGTTGGATTTTATGAGCAGAGCAATTCTGCTGTTTTTGTTTCTTAAAAAAAATTAAAACTAATATATTCCCTTGACTGCTTAAGAAGCTGCTATAAATTAATAACCGGGTTGCTTAGCTCATTAAAAAGGTAGCAGTTTGATTCTGTATTCTCACTGCTGATATTTCTTTGGGAGGAAAAGGCGTGTGACTTCTTCTTGTCAACTCACAGGTGGTAATCATAGAGAATAATGGGCCTTAAAGATGCCAAAGCTACACACTTCACAGTAGAGAAATGCACAGGGTGAAAAACACAACAAACTGGCAAGCAGTGTTTCAGCCTAAGTACCCACTGGATCAGAGAGCTGTAAAGAATCCTGCTTTTAAATACTCTTTAACAGTCTCATGTCTGCATAACACACTGTAAAAATACTTGTGTTGGGACTATTGCTAGGATCTCTCTACCCACATGAACCTGTCTTTCTCACTCCTCCAACCTCTTCTCCACCTGCTGATGCATCCTTGTGGCTCCTTTCACCAGTGAGAGAGCCCTTGGACCTAGGATGGGAGAGTCAGCCATAGGCTGTTCTAGCACTCAAGCTAGGGGCTTCAGAGGCCATGGAGGCAGGCAGGTCAAGTTCCATGGTTTTCAAGTGGGGACACTCATGACCAGAGAGTCTGCATGGTTTGGCTTTATCACCAGGAGCAAGGCTGAGTCTTTCACCCTTATCCATCTCCAGTCCTGCCTTCACTGAACAGCACCAGCAGCCTATGTTCCTCGCAGACACAGCACAGTCAGGACCCTGCAAGACATGAACGGGAACTTGTATTTATGCAGAGGACACTCAGTGCCCATTGCACTGAGGGTTTTCCCCTGAGGTTTGGAGCATCTCAATGCAGTGACCACTGGCAGTGTGTGAGTCTGTCCATACCCCCTGTCTACCACACATGTCCAGAGCTAACAGGGTGGTGGTGATAACCTCTCACCACCAGTCTGTGACTGGTCCAACCCTACACTGGTCATCTCTGTGGTCCTTGATCAACTATGCCCACTCTGTGCAGACGGTGCTCCCTACCATGCCTTCCCTAGCTAGTCAAACCCAACTCTGGACACCCCACAGTACCTCTCGGGGTACTGGCTTTGTGGAAAAATGCTGCCTATAACATTCAAGAATGAGAACTCAGGTCACACACCCAAAGTGAGTCAGGAAATCTGGACTCAGACAGACATGGTTTATCTTCTGCCCTTAACTGCAGTGGGGTCCTGGAGCCTGCTTCTCCAAGGCTCAGTGTCTGCTGCTGAGGCTTGGAGACAGTAAATTATCTCCACCAGGATCTGAGAGTGAGGGGATACCTTAAGTGCTTAGCACAGAACCTAAAACATCGTGCCGTGCAGCAGATTCAGCAATCTTTATTCATTGAGGTTCCCTATCCATTAACTTAAAAGGTTCTTTGCATTACTTGCCAGTGGATCCAAAGGACACTCCCACTCACCCCCCACCAAAAATTCTATACGCTGGATTGATGATATAGCCAATCATACCCCTAGAATGTCAGTTGCCAGACTTAAGAAATAAACATGTAGGGTGCCCAGTAAAAGGACTTCCAGATAAACAACAGATATATTTTGGTAACAGTATGTGCGAACTATTGCACGAATATGGCTATACTAACAATGATGAATTGCTATTTATTAAAATTCAAGTTTATCTAGGCCTCCTCTATCTTAGCCAGTTCTACCCCAAATCAAGGATCCCTGTCCCTAGGCTGGTGTTGACATCACCAAGACTGAGGCCACTGATAGCGGATGGTATGAGATAAATGTGCCAGGCAGTATGATTTAGCTGGTGAGGGTAGGTGCCCTTGAGATGGTGCAGGAAACAGAGTGTGGGCAGAAGCAAACACAAAACTGTTTTCTGCCCTGATGATGGCTGACAGGTGGTAAGGCTAGTATAAACATTAATAGCGGGGCTGACGCCATGGGTAACTTGGCTAATCCTCTGCCTGCAGCACCGGCATCCCATATGGACTCCAGGTTCTAGTCCTGGTTGCTCCTCTTCCAGTCCAGCTCTCTGCTGTGGCCTGGGAAAGCAGTGGAGGAGGATGGTCCAAGTGCTTGGGCCCCTGCACCCACTTGGGAGACCAGAAGGAAGCACCTGGCTCCTGACTTTGGATTGGCACAGTTCCAGCCGTAGCAGCCATTTTGGGAGTGAACCAATGGAAGGGAGACCTTTTTCTCTGTCTGTCTGTCTCTCTCATTGTCTATCTCTATCTGTCAAAAAAATTAATAGCAACTATTTGTTTAGAAAACTTTTATTTAATAAATATAAATTTCGAAAGTAAAACTTTTGGATTATAGCAGTTTTCCCCCCATAACCATCCTCCCACCTGAAAACCATCCCATCTCCTACTCCCTCTCCCACCCCATTCTTCATTAAGATTCATTTTTAATTATCTTTATATACAGAAGATCAACTTAGTATATACTAAGTAAAGATTTCAACAGATTGTCCCACACAGACACATAAAGAATAAAGTACTGTTTGAAGACTAGTTTTACTGTTAATTTGCATAGTACAACACATTAAGGACAGAAATCTATATGAGGAGTAAATGCACAGTGACTCCTGTTGTTGATTTAACAATGACACTCTTATTTATGATGTCAATAATTACCTGAGGCTCTTGTCATGAGCAATAGCAACTATTTCTATATCACGTATTACGAATGATGCAGTGTGGTTTATGTGTGTTGTGGCTGAGTTGGAATTCCTAGGATTGAGGGTCCCTCACTGTGACTCTTTTTGTAGATAAGGTCTTTAAAGGGGGTGATTAGGGTAAATTGATATCATTGAGGTGTGCGTTAACCCAATATGATTGCAGTTCTTACAGGCAGTCTTATGGATATAGATACACAGAGTAGTGATCATGAAAAGATGCAGGAGAAGACAGCATCTATAAACCAAGGGGGAGACCTCAGGGAGAACCAACCTTGACCTTGATCTTGGTTCCCCAGCCTGCAGAATAAATCTCTGTAGTTTAAGCCACCCAGTCTGCAGTATTTTGTTAGTTAGCCCAAGCTGACTAATAGAGTATGTTTTATCTCATTTGTGCTACCACCACTCTATAGGATGGGGAATAATATACCTGTTGCAAATATGAGCAAAAATGAAGTTGAGGAAGGGTACTCAATGTTTCCCAAAGTGATGTGGAGTATGTGGAAAAATGTGGACTCAATTCTAGGAGACAAATGAGAAAAAAGCAGGTTCAAAACATTATATAGTTTTAGTCCCACATTTTTTGCTTTTGTTTTTGTAATTACTTTAATTGTACATGTTTTGGGGACACTGTAATATAATAAGTCAATACATATTTCAATTCAGGGGAGCTGGCATTTTTATTTCTGTACAAAACAAATTATGGTATTTGACATTTTAATAAGCACTGTAAAAATAGTTTGTTCACTAATATTCTGTTATTTTTAGGACAGTCTTCAAGTTTAAAAATTGATTGTCAGCATTATTTCATATTAGGTCAAATGCAATGACAAAAACCCTATATATCTAGGTCTCCCAGGGGACTTCAGTGAGAGGATGTGCTGAGACTGTTCCCGGGCAGCCAAACTCCATTTTGCCTCCAAGATCACTTTCTTCAAGTTAGCCACGCTTCATTCCGTGATACTCCCCATACACACACACATACATGCAGAGACAGAGACACAACCACACATAGAGAAATACACAGAGATATAAGCACACACAGAGACACATACAGACACATATGCCACACAGACTTATAGCCACATAGATCTCCAGACACACAGACATAGACATATATACACACACATACATGTACAATTATACACACATATACACACAGTACAGGCATTGCATATACATCTATGCACATACAAAATTATACACATATGCATACATACCTCCTCACATGCACATGCAACCTCTGGTTGTGACTCATGGAAGGAAAAGGACTTCTGACCAGTGGCTACAGGGTCAGTAGCTGTCAGGCTGACTGCATCTGATGACTGGGACATTTGAACTCCTGAGTGTGGACTTGGAACTGGGACACAGAAGGACCCAGGCATTGGCAGTGAGAGCTAAGGCAGGAGCAAAGGCCAATTGGGGGATGCAGATGTGAGAGAATCACAACTGCCTCTGTGGCCTCAGTTTACCTCTACTTTCTAGCTCTGACTGTCTTAGGCCCCTATTACACTTTCCTTTCCTCCAACTGTGTCAGCAGTTCCTATATTCACTCATGTATCACTTGGGAAGGGAAATCTTATATTCATGAGTGGTTAGGCTTTTTCCTGCCATACACAGAGTCCTTATGAAATCCAACCAAAAATAGAAGGATTAACTGATTTCCTCAGATTGTTGCTATGCAAAATAGAGCAACACTTATTTTTGTAGTTGATTCATGTAACTTTTGTATTTTATTAAAGAAACATGAAAATGGGGGAAATTATGGCATATGCACATCTCTAACTTAATTATCTCTGTTGGATTCAAGAAAATTGTTGTCCATGATTTGAAATGTTGTTATTCCCCTGCAAATGGTACACATTGTCGCGTGTGTTCAATGAGAGTTTTCAGATTTATATCTGATATAACCATTGACAGGGAAGGAGACTCTAAAATACCTCCAAAAAGGCATCATAATGGCATTGGTTTAAAGACCCTGAACACCTCCTTTTTCCACATAAATCAGAAATACTTCAGAAAAATTAAGATGAAATAAAAACTCCAAATCAGAGCTGGTAGAATTAAATGTCTAGTTTGTCACATGAAGAAGAGCAATGATAAAATATATTCTCTCAACAAAATAATAATTCTCTTACTCCAACTGACATTTCTAACCTTATCACCCATCATTTGCATCTAAAGCCTTCTGTTTCATTTGATCTGAGATCAGAGCTCCCCTCGTGGCTCTGTGTGGTCTGGTGTTCTGTATTTCATGTGACATTCTTTGCCTGAAACCTCTAACCTTTTTCAGGTATCTCTTGCAGCCAACTCACCTTAGAAATCCTAACTGATCACTTGGAAAGCATTAGTTATGCCCTGTTTACAAAAACATTACTTCCACTCTGCAAAGATTTATAATTTGGCAGATGAGACTGACAACCAAATCATCTATTATGGAACAATGTCCCATAATTGACTAAATTGCATGCTGCATTTCTAAAATAGTGTATATATTTTTGGTCTGCAACTGTTAGTTATCTCATGCATCTTCTTTTTTGAAAGAAATGTACTAAATCTGTTATTTAAAAAATGTTTCTTAGTGCAATTTTAGATTCATAGTGAAATGAACAGGAGATACAGAGATTTCCCATATAACTCCTAATCCTCCCTCCTCACACATCCATGGCTCCCCTCACTTCCAACATCCCTCATAAGAGTGATACAGTAGTTACCATCAAAGGACTTATATACACATTTATATTACCAAAGCCCATAATTTACTTTGGCAATCATTCTTGGTATTGTGCATTCTATGGATTTGGGCAAATGACATGTCTCTGCCCTCATAGTATCACAAACAATAATTCCACTGCTCTGAAAATCTTCTTTGCTCTTCCTATTCATCTATCCCTCTCCTTTCCCCTCATATTTCACCAGCTTCCTAGTTTGCCTTTTCTAAAGGTCACGTAATATAGGTGAAATCACATAGTATGCAGTCTTTCCAGATTGGCTTGTTTCATTTAGTAATATGCATTTAAGTTTCCTCCATGTCTTTTCTTGATTTAGTTCATTTTCTAGTGCTGAATACTCATCCACTAAGGACCATCTTTGTTGTTTCCAAATTTATGAGATTGTAGATAAGTTTTCTGTAAATATCTGTGTGCAGGTTTGTGTATGGTTGTGTATGGACATGTTTTCAACTGATCTGGGTAAATACTAAAGAGTGATATTGGTGAACTGTTAAAAAAATTGAACTTTTACATGTTCATATGAATGCATTGATTAGAAACAGAAAAAAAGAATGCTGGGTGAAGAGATATGTGCTACGGAACCAATAGCTCTGAAATTATGTTCAAGGAATAGAGAAGAAGCTAAATTATGAGGTCAAACTAAATCTTTCAGAAGTTCTCCTCATGCAAACTTTTCCCGTGAAAGCTAGAGAGGAAGTACACATTCAATTCAACTGGATCAATATACCCAAGATTATTAAGCATTTACTTTAAGGGGTCATTAACTAAGTCTTCTGGCTATGGGGCACTTGAGTAGCTTTCTCTTTGAGATAGTGTTGGGTGACAGTGAAGAGTGAGAATCCTGGAACACACTAGCCTGCTGCACTTCTTCTTTTTTTTTTTTTTTTTTTTGAAAGGCAGAGTGGAGAGTGAGAGAGAGAGACAGAGAGAAAGGTCCTCCTTTGCCATTGGTTCACCCTCCAAAGGCCGCTGCGACCGGTGCTTGGGCCATCCTCCACTGCACTCCCGGGCCACAGCAGAGAGCTGGCCTGGAAGAGGGGCAACCGGGACAGAATCCGGCACCCTGACAGGGACTAGAACCCTATGTGCCGGCGCCACAGGCGGAGGATTAGCCTATTGAGTCACGGCGCCAGCTGTCTGCTGCACTTCTTAAGAACTCTGATCTTGGGCCAGTTATGTATCTTTAATGTGACTTGCAAAATACAATAGTGCTATCTACCACATACAGGGATCATTTCTGAATAGTTGTTAATATCTACCTCATGATATTTTTAGTATTAAATGCGTGAATGTGTGTGTGATTTCTACATTTAAAAAAACACAAATATAGAAAAATACAAACTCATAAATAAATAGATGAAAGTATATAGAGAGACCAAGACAGATCTATCTATCTATCTATCTATCTATCTATCTATCATCTTTCTAGCAAATATAAATACATATGGCTAGGAGAGAGAGAGAGAGAGAGAGAGAGAGAGAGAGAGCTGTTCTACAGTTATAATCCTGGTATAGTGTCTTGTGCGTGATAAACTTGACTTTAGCTATTTTTACTGCCTTAGAGCAAAATGCTGCCTTATTCTCCTTAGAGTCCTCTCCCTCACCCATCTTAGTTGGCACTCAAGCTGCACAAACAGTACTTGAATCGAGGTCCAAGCACACTTTCCTAATCTAATCAACTCTGAAATACTTGCTGTCAAGAGCTAACGGCCTCTTGAAGAAACTTGGGGCTGTTCCATGTTTCATTTACATGATGGATGAGATGCAAAATGGACTAAGTGGTAGATGAGCACCTTGGGACAAAGGAAAACCATCTCAGAGCTTGTCTCCATTCCAGCTACCTCAGCTGCAGTGAGAAGTGATATAACTATGCATGAGCAGAATGGCTATTGGCAGAACATGAGGACACTCAGTGTCCCAAAAACAATCTTGGGTGTTTCATATCAGCACCAGCCCTTGGTCCACAGCTTGCATCTCTTTAACTCCCAATTCATAAAACCCTCACACTCCAGTCCACCTCATACTTGCCTCCACATTTCATACCTTAGGATGAAAAACTGGTACCCTCACTGTCCTTGCTTCTCTAACCTGTCACTGTGCCAACAGATATGTTGGTTCTTTGGGAAGAGCCAGGCAATGTTGGAAGTTACAACCACATCCATGTGCTGAATAATAGGAAGTGTCTCTAGAGACATGTGTATGGTATTTCACCTTCTCTAGAGATGAATGGCAATGGTATTTACAAAATTACTACCAGTTCTGTTAACATTAAAGCTATGTTTCAAGTGTAGAAGTATGCTAAAGGTCTGGTGCTGTGGTACAGCGGTTAAGCTGCTGTCTGCATCTGCAGCACTGGCATCCCATATGGGCACCAGTTCTAGTTCTAGTTGCTCCACTTCCCATCCACCTCCCAGCTAATGTGCCTGGGAAAGCAGTGGAAGACAGCCCAAATGCTTCAGCCCCTGTACCAATGTGGGAGACTTGGAAGGAGCACCTGGTTCCTGGCGTTGGCCTGGTCTGGCCCTTGCTGTTAGGACCATTTGGGAGTGAACCAGTGGATGGTAGATCTCTATCTTTCTCTGTCTGTCTCTTCCTCTCTGTAACTCTTTAAAATAAACAAATCTTTAAAAAAGAGTATGCTAAGTAATACACTCAAATGGCCAGTGATTACTTAGGCCTGGATTACAGCTACAACTGATGGACTCCATGACCGTAACTCTAATATAGATGGAATCATCCCCAGGCTACCTAAAAACCTTAAAAAGCATTGCTCTTAAGAACTTCCCATGTATTCCAACTTTCAAGGAAACATGATAGTCATAAATCTGCTTTAATTAGACCATGCTTATCGTCCTTCTTGGAGCTCTCCTTCATGATCAATTTCATAAACAAAATGTCTCTAGCCACACCTTGCAACTGTAAGAATTTTTCCATCTCTGTTGAACTTGTTAATTATATTAAAGTTCAACTATGAGCCTGCCCTCAGTTAATGGTTTAAGTCAGTTGCTTCTCTATATTCCCATAGACTTTGTATTTCTTATAATAATTTTGTTCTTTTTCCTGGTAGTTGTAGGATTTCATCTATCATCATAAAGCAATTATTGGTGTGTGTTCTGACAAAAGGACAACAAATTGCAACTTAATACTATGGATCAATACTTGAGTAAGGTTACTTCCACAGGGACTGTATTTCAACATCAAATCATCCCAGAAATCAACAAATGACAAATGCTGGTGAGGATATGGAGAAAGAGGTCCCCTGATCCACTATTAGTAGGAATGTAAACTGGTGCAACTACTGTGGAAGACAGAATGTAGGTACCTCAGAAATCTGAATAGAGACGTACCATATGACCCAGCCATCCCACTCCTGGGAATTTACCCAAACAAAAGAAGTCAGTATATGAAAGAGTAATCTGTACTCTCATGTTCATTGCAGCACAATTCACAATAATTAAGATATAGAATCATCAACCCAGATGTCCATCAGCTATTGAGTAGATAAAGAAATTATGGTATATATACACCATGGAATACTATTCAGCTGTAAAAAAAATCCTGTCCTTTGCAATAAGAGGTCACAACTGAAAACCATTATACTTAGTGAAATAAGCCAATCCTCAAAAGACAAATATCATGCTTCCCCTGATCTGATGCAACTAATAGAATAATTGAAATATATTATATTGGCGAGAAATAGACATTTAGAGAATGGATGATTGTTTATAGCCCTTGTCTCTTCCTTTAAGGAACAACCTTTTGATTAGTTTGGTTTTGTTTTCTTTCTCTTCATTCTATTTGCTGAACTCCTTAACTTAGAGAAGGGTTAACTATATAATCACAAAGTAAACTAATAATAGATCATTGTAAAAATTAAGACTGAGAATCTGAGAGGGAGGAGGGAGGGGTTGGGAAATGGGCGGGAGGGAGGGGAAGCCCCACTTTGTTCCTAAATCTGTATATATGAAATATATGAAACTCATATCACTTAAATAAAATTTTAAAAAAAGAAAAATATACATGGTGTATGATATGATATCCTAAAGAAGGCATAACTATAGGGTTAGCAAAAAGATCAGTGCCTTCCAGAGGTTGTGCACAAGGGAAGGATGAAAAAGCAGAGCACAGAGGTTCTTTAGGGTGGTGGAGATATTCTGTATGATACTAGAATGGTAGATACATGTCATTATCCATTTGTCCAAATCCATAAGGACAACACTGAGAGTGAGCTCCGATGTAAATGGTGAACATTGAGTGGGAGGGAGAGTGCGGATAGTGGGGCAGTCTGTAAGTACGCAGGGGCAGGAGGTATATGGGGAATCTGTACTTCCCACTCAAGTGTGCTATGAATTAAAAACAATACAATAAAAAACAACTTGGCTCTCTAGAATCCAAGTCTGTGATTTCCTACTCTTGCATCAGTTATATGAAAACCGAGGCAGGGAAGAACATTTACTGAATGGATTGACCACTGGATTTGAGAGCAAGCAAGTCATGGACTTAAAAAGCTTAAGACAAGTTGGTGAAAAGGTCAGGAATGGCTCGAGCCATGTTGTCTAGTGTATTCTATTTTACTTAAGCAGACGAGTGAGACCTTTGCAATGGGAAGATCAACACTGGTCTGCATTTTAATGTGCGCCCTTGTCCGGATCTTACTTCCCTCTTGTCACCTGTACCACTGACCCCAGGAGATTCCTTCATGTTCCTGCATGAAACTGTAACAAGAACTTTCTCAGGACTTTTGTCTTTCAAGTGAAACCAGAGTTGATGTTTGCCTGAAAAATGAGGAAAACTGAGTCCCTCCTAAACGTAATGGGTTCTGACTTTTCTTTGATTATTTAATGTAAATTGAACAACATCCTCATTACTGTAGTGAGAGAAAAAAAATGTGTTGCAGAAATGCGATTTCTATTCAAGAAGTAGTTTGGATTTGTGAGTAGTCTAAGGGAATACATAAAAAGGCCCCTTTATTAACTCGTTAAAATGTAAAACAATAAACAGAAATGAAATACAATGCAATGAAATCAATGTATAGGCTAGGGTTGCTTTTAATTATAACTTAAATTAACCAGAGTATCTCCATTGTGGAAGAATTCATTTCCCAAACAAAAATGAAGTCTATAAAAGTATACTCAATTACACTGGGGAACGGCAAATTTTCTGTCTTAGCACTCAAGAGACTTTTTTTTCATTTCTTGTTGAAATTATTATAACTACTTGTTACTCATTTCCTCTACCAAAGGTTCTCATCTTCTTTCTTGTTTACACATAATTTGGTTGCAAAATTGGTTTGCCCCTAAACAATTATTTTGACCTTAAAAGCTAAAAAAAATGAATAGTGATTTCTATACGAAGACTCCAGGGTATTAATTAAGCTCCTTGCACTGCTGGGGCCCTTGAGAACTTCCTTCAAAGCCCCTTTGGCAAAAGGGGAGTACTGATGGCTCACCCCCTCATCCAGAAAACAGAAGAACTCTGCTTTGTTTCCAATATGTAACTTTCCTGCTCTTTTTGGAAAAAAAAATGAAAAATGAGCATTTACAAGAAAGCCGTTTCTTCAATATGGTTACTTAAGTTAGATCAGACAGAAAAAAGTCTTTGTATGTGAATACAATTATAAATTTGCTTTATTTGTTCGTTTGCTCCTCTGTGTGTGTGTACTTGTCTGTGTGTGGTCATGAAAACATACAAGACAAAGGTAGATACTGAGAATTAGCATGGGTTCACAGGTGCCCAGCATATTTTTTTTTCTTTACTAAACAATGACTTAGCTCTAGGAAATATTTGCTTCCAAAGATGAGACTTACTTGACTATAATAGCTACTTATCAAGACCATACCCTTTCAGTGGCTTGCCTTGTATGCTGACCAATCCTAACTTCTGAAGTCATAAATCTGTCCAGTCTCCAGAGGTTAGCTGACTTGCAAGCTCTACCTGAGAGTCACCCATTTCAGGCCCTAAAAATCCTAAAATTGTCTTCTCTAATTTTATTTGGAGACACTAGGTGTCTATTCTATTCAGCAGTAGATCTAACAAACTTAACTTCCATTGATTAACAAAATCCTTCTTTAGGTCTGTATTGTGGAGTCAGTTATTAACATAAGGAAATGTGATAGGTCAAATGATGGATATTGTATAGATTGTCCTTAAAAATGCTAGATGGTAAGATGCAGGTAGATAGATTGAATGGTGGCTCCGTCAAGAGGATATACCAGTATTAAATACAGAATAATGATTAAGGCTTGGCATGTGCCAAGATTCATCCTTATTCAATATGAATATCACCTGGATGAAAACAAAGAAAACCTTCTCATGAAAGCCATGCTAGAAAAGACAAACAATGTAAGGAATTCCTGAACTGACAAAGAGGAAGCTGAAAATGAGAAGAAAGCAAAAGATAAAACGCAGCTGGGTAAGTGTAAGTTCTTACATTTGGATTCAATCTCAATTAATCCAGATATGAATGATGATCTGCTTTTGACAAAAGTTCACGAGAAAATGACTTGGGAGTGTCTATCAGATGACAAGATTGATAGGGACTAAGTCAGAATTCCTTAAAATGATAATGTGGTCTTGGGATGAATTTGTGGAAATGTGGGGCCCACTTTCGAGTTCATTTGAATTCTAGTTTTCTCTGTCTTGATTAGACTGGTACATCCCAAATTTGAATCTCAGAGGGCTGGTGAAACATTACAGATCCCTGCCTCATTTCCACCTTCAGGCTCTGTTTCAGGACATCTGTTGTGGGCTGAGAAATTGCATTTTTAAAAATTATTTTATTTATTTGAAAGACAGAGTTACAGAGAGAGGTACAACAAGAGAGAGAGAGAAGTCTTCTATTCGATAGTTCTCTCCTCAAATGATTGCAATGGCCAGAGCTGAGCTGATCTGAAGCCAGAAGCCAGGAGCGTCTTCTAGGTCTCCCATTTGGGTGCAGGGGCCCAAGGACTTGGGCCATCTTCTACTGTTTTCCCAGGCCATAGCAGGGAGCTGGTTCAGAAGAGGAGCAGCTGGGACTCGAACCAGTGCCCAAATGGGATGCCAGAGTTGCAAGCTGGGGCTTTAACCCACTGTGCCACAGTGTCGGCCCCAGAAATTGCATTTCCAACCAGACATTAGGGCTATGCTGATGCTGTCTTCCTTTAGACCACACTTTGAGAAGTAGAGATAGAAAATTGTGTTTAATTCAGATCAATGCATTTTAAGATAAAAATTGGAGCTTTGCAAGACCAGTCCAGGAAGGAGAATCAAGTGGTTAAATGTTACATGACAAACTTGAGGATATTTAAAAGAGTGAAGTGGATATTTAATAAGGAGAGTAATTATTTTCAATTCACTTTATGAGTAGCTGCTCCTGGCTGAACAATCTAAGAGTGGTGGGCAGAAGTTACAGAGAAAGAAAAATTTTACTCAATGCAAGAAAGAATTTAGCAAGAATACAATAGAGTGTGCAAACAAAACAGGCTTCTGGTAGAAGACTCAATTCCCTGTTCCTGGACATCCCCAGGATGAATGAACTACATCCAGACATGTTGTAGAAAGACATGAAGGGAAGTAGGCCTTGGCCTAGAGACCCTTCAAGAACAATTTCTTCTTCCTATTCTTATTTCTCTCCTCTCCCTCTGCTGTATTCTCCTCTTCCTTCCCCTACACATCCTTCAGCTGCCTTTTAATATTTCCAATTTAATTTGGGAGCTTGGTTTTCGTTTTCAGTGTGTCATCTTGACAGCTTGTGGATCTGTCAGGTGTTTGCAATGAGTTCTCTCTTTGCTTGGTCATTAAGTACAGACTTGGAATGGCTCCTGTGGTCTGCCTTGATCCAAACATACATTGGCCACCTATTACGTCCAGATATTTATAGAAGGTTTGAAATGAAGGCTTGAAGGTAAAATGGTGTTGTGTAGTGTCAAATTGCCCGCAGGGAATTTGCCGGAAACTTGAAACTTCATAACTGTACAGAGATTCAGCATCCTATTCTGTGATGTGGGAAGAGAACACCAGTTCTGTGTGATTATGTTGTGTGTGATTATGCATATGCATATATGCACATCTGTGTGCATGTATGTACACTTGTGTGCATATGTGCAGATATGTATGTATGTGTATGAGGATACTTTAAAACTTCAGTGGGAAAGATGGAATTGAAAGATTAGTTTAACCAAGCAGTTAAAATGTAGTTTAGGCTGCTCACCTCCCATATCATAGTACCTGGATTCAAAACTGGCTGTGGATCCTGATTCCAGCTTCCTACTAATGACCCTGGGAAGCAGTGGTGATGATTCATATAATTGGGTTACTCTCCATCACGTGAGAGACTTAGATTGAGATCCTGTTTCCTGGGTTCAGCCCCTGGCCTTGCCTATAACCATTGTAGGCACATGTGGGAGTGAACCAGTGGGTGGAAGTGCTTTCTCTTTCTCTCTCTCTCTCTCTGTCTCTCTCTGTCTCTTTCTCTCTGCCTTTCTACTTCTCAAATAAATAAAAATTTTACAAAGTGAACATTTGGTGCAAGTCAATTTGAGATCCATGAATAGTTTTTCTAATAATAATTTTCATGAACTCTTGAAGACCCTTTTCATGCAAGCATTTCACAATTTTTGCATCTTAAAATACCTATTTTTAAATTTGATTTCCATGAATTTTTATATATGTGTCTATGTGGTTATGTATGTGTGAGTGAGAGAGCTTGGAGTTTCATTCAAGACTTATTAACTGATTTTTTTCTCCACCCCACTGATTTGCTTTTTTAATTAATTGGACAGAAGACATTGGCCAGCTTTCAGAGGTCTTCATAGGGTGACTTGGTGGAGGCTCAAAGAAGTCTGCACAGGATTTGTCTAAGCCTTTCTATAAAGATCTATTTATTTATTTGAAAGGCAGAGTTACAGAAAGAGTCAGAGAGAGAGAGAGAGAGAGAGAGAGAGAGAGGTCTTCTATCTGCTGGTTCACTTCCCAAATGGCTGCAACAGTGGAGTCTGAGACAATCTGAAGCCAGGAGACAGGAGCTTCCTCCTGGTCTCCCATGTGGGTGCAGGGGCCCAAGGACTTGGACCATCCTCCACTGCTTTCCCAGGCCATAGCAGAGAGCTGGATGGGAAGTGGGGCAGCCAGGACTGGAACCAATGCCCATATGGGATGCTGGCACTGCAGGTGGCCCCTAAGCGTTTGTTAACATGAGTATTTGGTCTCTCTCTCTTCCTTCCTGAAGTCTACGTCTTGTGGCCATGTTCCCAGCAGATGTGAAACCTCATCTTTCTGTCAAGTGTGTCCAGAAGACACATTGCTAAGTGCTCTCTTGCTGTTTGTAGGTGGGACCATGATTCATTTTTTTCTTTATAAATCTGCTAGCACTGAAAAATCGGAACTATCACTACTCTCTTTGTGGATCTTCAGTTTCTTGAGCTAGTCATTCCAAAACAGAGCAGATTTTGGGATTTTCTTAGGCTTTAGTAAGAGGAGGGAACCCATTCCTGAGTTCCATCCTTGGGTCAACTGACAGGGGCCAGATCCGTTATCAGATCTAGATGCACAGGGATAAAGTGGACATGTGTGGAATCTAAACACGCTTAAAGTGGGAATTTTAAGGATACAAAACCCGATTGTTCCAGTTCAGGGTCTTTCAACTTTCTCTTGCCCCTGTTAAAAATCTGATAGGGTTTAGGCTCTGTGGTGGAAAATGGACAGTACCTCTGCTGACCCCTCCCTTTGCAATCATTTCAAAAACACACTGAATTACGTGATTTCAAAGTGCCAAAGGGTTCCCATTCTGCCCATCCAGCACAGCCTGATTGCTCTGATAAAAATGTTTTGTTGCCCACCTGCCCCACAGAAATATTCAGTATTCTGAGTCTTGCTTTGGGTTGTTCCAAGTCAGAGCATCCAGAGGTGGTGGCCTTGGGACGGACAGGGAGGGCCAGGGTAAGCCCTTTTCTGAAGAGGCAAGGGAGGCTCAAAAGGTTAATTGGGATTAAGGTGACACCATTTCTACCTAACAGTTGGCCACTGGGTTTAACCCACTGTTATCTTTGCTACAAGGGCTTCTTTGCTTCCTCGTTGTTTCTTCTGGAAAATTCCTACTGGCCCAGCAACACCCTGTGTGGGAGATCCTTCCTTCCTCAGGGGTGTGAGTCCTGAACCTCACCAGTCCCCAGGCTGACTCAGCTGCCCCTCAGTGGGCTGCTGTCTTTGTATGTGCTACTTCCCCACAGCACCTACTGGCATATTAAAGCGAGCTTCATTCACTTACTTGCTGAGCCAGATGACATGCATTGCATGCCTGCACCAGGCCAGGTAATGTGACAGTGCTGGAGTAATCTGGTCAGCAATCACAAGTAGATTGGAAAAGGCACCATATGTACTGCCGATGATCACAGGACCATAGACTCATCCAAATAATGGGGAAAAATATGAATGTGTTCACAGCCATCTCCTGACTTGTAACACGAGGCCAGTGGGAATATGAAACACATTGAATAGCAGAATATTTACAAAGCAAGAAAATGAAAGGGGGTATATGGGTTGAGCTGTTCTGTTATTTTAGGCATGTATCCAAGCTTAAGAATTTTCTATCAATTTATGATATTAAAAATAGTTAATGGCTGATTTGGCAGAGGCACCTGCAAACTATAATACAGGCACCAAAGAGTTCAAACGATCAAGGAACAAGGACTGGAATAGTGTCTGGAGTACTCCATGAGTTTTGGGCATTAGCTGCTTAGCAACCAATGTAGGCCTACAGAGCCATAGTCCCTTATCCACATTTTTAAAGCTTCAAAAAACAGTTTGTATTTCAGAACTCTCCTGGATACAAAACTTGACCTGAAGTAATGCCAGGGTTCATTATTTATCCCACTTATTCAGAATATTCATGTGCTCTAATGCACATTTTATTAGTATGGCTTCCTAAACTCCTCTGGGATATTATTTCATCTATACTGTATTCCTTTCTTGGAAATACTTAAACGTCTTGAGTTTTGAAGCATTTTTGGAGTTGGGATGGTGGACGATTTTAACAGCTCTATTCCAAGCTCTGAATTCAGAGAACAAACACAAGAGAAGGTCCAACAGAGGACAAAGGGTTCAAAGCATAGATCTTGGAGCTGGCGAGACCACACACATGTGGATCCTGTCTCTGACACTCTTTCTAGACATGGCTCTGACACGCAGCTTCACTTTACTTTCAATTTGTCAACTAACTTTCAGGGTTATTGTGAATATCTCATGCCAGATTCACGGGTGACAGCAGTCCCTCAATAATGTCTAGCTCTTGCTATTTTAATTTTCTGGGTTTTGGTACTCCAGCTAATTAAGACACTCTAATAATTAGGCATGTTGGGATTAGCAACTAATACCAGAAAATCAAATTTTAATTAGATGTGGAAGAAATAGGCTTAGAAAAATATTTCCACATTTTGAAGCCTAAAAATTGCTCCTTCCCATATGAATGGATTCTTGGCGATTTTTCAAACAAGATTTATTTTATTTATTTGAAAGGCCAAGTGACGGGGAGGGAGGAGAGAGAGAGAGAGAGAGAGAGAGAGAGAGAGAGAGAGAGAATCTTCCCTTTGTTCCTTTGTTGGTCCACTCCCCAAATGGCTGCCATGGCTAAGGGGTGGGCCAGGCCAAAGCCAAGAGCCTGGAATTCTATCTGGGTCTCCCACATTGGTGCAGGGGTCCAGGCACTGGGGCCATCTTCAGCTGCTTTCTTAGCCACATTAGCAGCGAACTGGATCAGAAGTAAAACAGCTGGGACTCAAACTGGGATAAGGGATGCCAGCATTGTCGGTGGCAGCTTAATGTGCTGTACCCAACACAGGCCTTCCCTTTATTGAGTTTTAAATCCAATTTTGTTTCTTTAAGGGTTGGTATCGTGGCACAGCAGCTTGAGTCCCAGCACCTGCACTAGGAGCAGGCCCAGTATAGGTGAGACATGACAGGTTAGACAACCCATGCTGAATTTCAGACACTGTGTTATATAAAAAGTACAGCTGATGATCTCGCCCTGTCAAACTATCATCAGGTATCCAGGGCCACTCAAAGGGAACTGGCCAAGGTGATCTTTGGCATCTACTTACTTTGCTTCTCACCTCTTTCTTAAAACTGCACTTTTACTCTAAACTACTTATCTATTCCCATGAAACAGCATTAAAGCATTTCCTGGTAACAGTCTTCCTAGGCCTGTGTTGTCGTCCATCAGGTGAAGCTGCTGATTGGAATGCCTGAGTATGGTATGGAAATTCCAGTTCCAGTCCTGGCTTCTTCTGCTTCTGATCCAGCTCCCTGCTAATGCATCCTGGGAGGCAGCAGATGATGACCCAAGTGCTTGGGTTCCTACCACCTTTGTGGAAGACTTGACGAAGTTCTCGACGAAGCTCTGGGTTCCTGTCTTTGCCCTAGCCCAGCCCTGACTTTAACTAGGGCTTGGAGAGTGACTCTGTGGATGGAAGATCTCTCTCTCTCTCTCTCTTTCTCTCCTTCTCCTCCCTTCTTTAAAATAGGTGAAAACAAATAAACTGCTTTTTAAAGAGTCTACCATTTGCACTGAGTGATGATGTCTAGAACTCAGTGCTATTTTGGGGCTGGTGTCTTCATCTTCATCAGAGCCTTTTGAACTCATTCAGTGTCCTTTTCAGTGCGGTATTGCTCTTTTCATATTCAAATCTGCCCCATGGATAGAACACACACAGGACATACATTGTCATTTTTTCCCACATCAAATGAATTACCATGTTCTATCTCCTTGTATCTCTGTATTTCTAACATTCTCTCTCTCCCACACACACATGCACTCACCAGGAATCCCAACCTGTCTTGTTTGACGAGGCAGCTCGATTGTGTTATGCTTGTCCAACATGATTCCACTTATGCTGTTACATGGAAAACTCCTCAGGGCAGAAACTAGGTTCAGCACAACTTCATCTATTATTCAGCAAGCTCTGTGTAGTGCTGGTATCTTGTAAGTGATAAATTATTATAATGAAAGAAAATCTGCTCATGAGTTAGTCCTGGGAAATGCAAGATCAAATTCTTTCAGCCAGCATTCGTCACCTGATTCACAAGTCCAAGCGAAAGCACTCTGATCCCTCCTGGGCAGGGATGTTCACTTCTTTGACCCTGACCTGTGGAGTATCTTACTAGTTCGTGTCTTCCTCAGATTCTGGGTCATGGGGGGATTGAGTTACAGTGAATTTGAAATTTTGGTTTAAAAAGTTGGGAAGATGATACTGAGAGCATCAGACACCTGAGGAGGGGAATAAAATCCTTCACAGCAGTAATAATACTCAGAGTCCCTTCAGTTAACACACAACAGACTCGACCCATCTCAGTTGCTGGCTTCTGTATTCTCTTCTGTTGCTCACTGCCAGTACAGACCACTGGTGGTGTCTTCTGTGCTATCTCATCATCACCTCCCTCTCCTCCAAACTTCCCTCTATAAGTGTGTTTTCTTGTTTAACATACTGTCAGGCCACCACGCTCAGTTGTTTTGTATTGATTTAATTTATAATAAATATCCTTTGGGTGATATGTAGTAAGAAATAAAAGTATTAACAATTATATTAATTGGTTAATTATATTTTATATTAATTATATTAATTTCCAAAGCATATTCCATTGTATACTATTTCTGTGAAAGAATATGTAAGGACTTAGAAAAAGGGAGAGCATTCTGTGGTTTTACAGTTGGGAAAAGGATTCTTTAAATCAATTAATCAATCAGTTTGCCTCCTTACTAATGTGGTAGTTCTCAAACATGTTCATATGCAAGCATATGTGAATATCCATGTATATTGTATTTAACTTTTCTAAATTTACCTGACCTCCATCCTTCTCCCTCTTTTCCCCTAATGTAGTGCTTGGTGGATGCTCTGGAAAAATTGATAAGAATAATCCCTTGCCTGAAAATAACATTTGATAGTATGCAAAGTATTTCCAGAGTACATCTTAATTATGACCCAGCTCAGGAGGATATAAAGATGTATGCAGCAGGCCTAAGGCATGAATGAAGACCATTAACTGCACAGTTAGTATTATTCCTCTCTTGAATTTTACATTACACACATTTGCACTATCATGGACCAGACCCAGGTGTCGTGCTTTCTGTCTATATAGCCATAGCTTGCTTGCTTGCTTGCTTGCTTCCTTTCTTCTTTCCTTTCTTTTTTTTTTTTTTTTTTTTGGTTATTTGACAGAGTTAGACTGGAGCTACGCGGATCCAAAGCCAGGATCCAGGTGTTTCCTCCTGGTCTCCCATGCAGGTGCAGGGGCCCAAGCACTTGGGCCATATTCCACTGCCTTCCTGGGCCACAGCAGAAAGCTGGACTGGAAGAGGAGCAACCAAGACTAGAACCTGGTGCCCATATGGAATGCCGGCACCGCTGGCACGGGATTAACCAAGTGAGCCATGGCGCTGGCCCCTGTATAGGTTTCTTCTCTCTACTTTTCTGTTAAAGCCCTCAGTGTGATGAGGCAATTTGCGTCTTAGCCTCCAAGAACTGAAGCTTTCCACCAAGATTTATTGGCAAGGAATTTGGCATGGATGCTTTGTATGAGCTGATGTTGCTAATTAGTTGTCAAATGGCCCAAACTCTTTGAGTGGGCTGAACACTGCACAGCCCAGGCTCTCTGTGTTTGTCAACACCCCATCGTGCCAGCCCAGGGACTCTGACAAATGCTTCATAATAGCTTTAATACTACTGGAAACATTTGCTCATCATTTTCTTGGCTGACCAGAAGACTCCTTTTCAAAAGTAACATTTATACCAGCTTAAGCCACTGGAGCAGGATCAAGTGAAAATGTTGGAAATTGTGTAATCAGTCTCAGTTATTTTGCAGCCAGTGGCATGCATTTAGATCTTGGAAACCTTCTATAGATACATATCTACAAACTGGATGAATTTAACACTAACTGTTTGGGGCTATCCATATATATCCTATGTAAAAAGAGGTCTGAAAATTCATTAATTTTTTTTTTTTTATTTTTGACAGGCAGAGTGGACAGTGAGAGAGAGAGACAGAGAGAAAGGTCTTCCTTTGCCGTTGGTTCACCCTCCAATGGCTGCCGCAGACAGCGCGCTGCAGCCGGCGCACCGCGCTCATCCAATGGCAGGAGCCAGGTGCTAGGTGCTTTTTCCTGGTCTCCATGGGGTGCAGGGCCCAAGCACTTGGGCCATCCTCCACTGCACTCCTGGGCCACAGCAGAGGGCTGGCCTGGAAGAGGGGCAACCGAGACAGAATCCGGTGCCCCGACCGGGACTAGAACCCGGTGTGCCGGCGCCGCAAGGCGGAGGATTAGTCTGTTGAGCCACGGCGCCGGCAAAATTCATTAAATTTTTAGAATGTGTTGTTACTACTGAAAGGCTTTAGGTGATTCAGTTTTTTTTTTTTTTTGACATATGCTGGAGAGCATTTTAATTATATTAAAATGTTTTCTGGCATAAGTGAAAATTTGAGTTTAAAGGTAGCTTTACCTTCCAAATTTAGGAAATTTGAACATAAGTAGGGTCATTGGACAAGTGTGCCTTACTTGCAAGTCAATCATTCCAGTCAAGCATTTGTTGACATCTAGTTTCTATCCATGGGGGATGCTGTGTATGCTATGTAACATATATTTTTGAATTCCCAATGAGGAACGTTTGTTGAACTGGTTGTTATTTAGCATTAAAGGACTTATATTTTCCTGGTTCAAGTCTCAGCTGCTCCACTTCTGATCTAGTTCTCTGCTATAGCCTGGGAAAGCAGCAGAAGATGGCCCAACTCCTTGGGCCCCTGCATCCATGTGGGAAGACACAGAGGAAGCTCCTGGCTCCTGACTTTCGATTGGTCCCGCTCTGGCCATTGCAGCCATTTGGAGAATGAACCAGTGGATGGAAGACCGCACTGTCTTTCTCTGCCTCTGCCTTTCTGTAACTCTGCCTTTCAAGCAGATAAATCTTAAACAAAAGGAATTTTAAAATTAGGTATCACTTCACTCAACTTCTTCATTGTATCAATGGTAAACCAAGACGTGCAAATGTGTGACCCATCTGGGACAAGGTTAGTCTATTCAATCATTGACTCATTCGTTTAATGAACATTCATTGAGCATCCACTATCTGCTCAATACCTGCTGGCAGATGGTGTTGTGTTGAATCTGAAGACACACAAGAAATGGTCTTTCATTGGGAGCTTATAATTGTAGTGACTTATTCATAGACACACACTTCTAACACAAACAATACAGGGTGCCAGGTGGGGTCTGGGATCTGCTGTGAATGCCATGAGAAACTAAGGCTGAGGTAATGGTATATTTATAATGTAGGGGAGGTTTCTATGAGTGGATAATCTTTGATTCAGCTTTTGGAAAATGAGTAGAGCATTGCAAGTTACAGAAAAAAGATGAAGGCTTAGTATTCAAAAAAAAAAAAGATGATATTTAAAGTCAAGAAATACACTGAAGAATGGTCTGTCCAGAACTAACATTGTGTTCAGAGAAGAGAGTCTCAGAGAAGGAAAGAGCCAAAGCAGTAGGCCAGAAAGACAGTTTGGGCAACCAGTGATAGAGGACTTTTGGAACACGTGACCTAGACTCATGGCTTTACCTGAACTTGATCTCTTCCAAGAATGTCATGGAGGATCAATACAATCAGATTTGTTTAGACAAAATAGTACCTGAGTGTCCTATGTGAATGCCAGAGGAATGCATAGGATATGTAGGAATGTCAGGATACAGACTGGGATATTTCTCTCAAGTTTTACAGTGCAGCTGCGAAGGCAAAAGCCACCCAATGTGAAGCACTTTTAAAATATTTTTGCCTCAGCTATTTCACTTCAAAGTTGGTTACTGGTGCTATCTCTAGAGATTGGTGTGTCCTGAGACCTAGCAGCTTTTAAAGTCTGTGTCTCAAAGCCCACTGTGTAGAGATGAGCCAATGTCCATAAAGGCTGCACTGTATTGGATGACCCTTTGCCCTTGTTTTTGTTTTTCAAAGTCTCCAAGAAGTCTGTTATAGCATATATGAATGTTTTCTTTCTGTAGTTTCATAGTCTGCTTCCCTCTGCATTTGTCTTGCCTAATATCTCTTTAAGGTCTGTTCACAGAAACAGTAAAGGATACTCAACTCACACAAACGAAAATGGCAGGTGCAAGGCAGTGCACATGATTGCATTTTATGGACTACTCCATTGCATATGTTTTTAGAATATTTGTCTTCTGATCGTTCATATTGAAAAATGATGGTACCATAGTTTTAGTTGGTACTCTATGACAATGATATTCTTAGACAATAAACAAAAGTGAAAGCCAAGAATAATAATGTCATGACTATTTTTCTTATTTCTCATTTTCCTGGGAGAAAAAAGCCCACCGAGAAATTTTTCTTAGGAACATACTGCCTGCCTAAAGTATAGAGAGGATTCCTGGGGCCAGCACTGTGGTGCAATGGGTTAAGGCCCCAGCCTGCAGCGCCAGCATCCCATATGGGTGTGGATTCCGGATCCGGCTGCTCTTCTTCCGATCCAGCTCTCTGCTATGGCCTGGGGGGGAGGGGAGGGCAATGGAGGATAGCCCAAGTCCTTGGGCCTCTGTACCTGTGTGGGAGACCTGGAGGAAGCTCCTGGCTCCTGGCTTTGGATCAGCTCAGTTCTGGCCATTGCGGTCATTTGGGGAGTGAACCAGCGGAATGGAAGACCTCTCTCTCTGGCTCTATCTCTCTCTGTAACTCCATCTTTCAAATAAATATAATAATTCTTTTAAAAAAAGAGGATTCCTTATATGAAGAAGGATTATTTTTAATTCCCTAAAAGTATTGTTACTCTATAAATGATTTAATAACACTAATAATAATAACAATAATAATAACAATATCAACAGGTATGAGAATAAAATCTGACACCAGGAAAGAAATGTAACTTAAATAGTTATTTGCAAGGTCTTGCGCTGAGAGCTGTTCATAAGCCTCCTGAGAGAGGTGAATTTTTTTTATCAGGGAGAGAATCTACAGGACAAATACCTTCTGTGCAGCAGCTTATGGGGTGGTTCATGATGGTAGCCAATGACTAGTGATGGAAGCCTCACCTAAGGCCAGGTCTGAGGAATGATGGTTTCCCAGAATGGGAAGATGGGTCAGCTGCTATGGGGAAGTATGCTCTGTTGCACAGAGTATAGCTGAGCAGAGGCCCCATTGGAAAGACCTGGTGGCTCTCTTGGGATAGGGCAGGCATATCAGCATTCAGGAAGGACCAGACTAGGATGACTAAAAAGTAGGAAAATCTTGTAATACAGCCATGCTTAACCAAAGCCCAGGGGATTTAGCTCTTCTTTATTCAATCTCCCACCCTTGGTACCAATACAGTCTTCTTTGCCTTACGTGAATACAGTAAGAAAATTCTCAATGACAAAAATTCTCTACGTGGCAGTGCCTTATGTTAAAAGTAAGATGAACCTTCCGCCCAGGAGCTACAAGACTTATTAAAGTTCACTAGAGCTACTAGCCACTCTTTTAAGGAATTATGATTATATAAGCAAAGAGCATAAAATAATTATATGTTATGCTGATGGTGTCTTTCTTTTGAAGAATTATAAGCTTTCATTAAAATCTTGCCAGTGACAGTAATGAAATGAAAATTACTCCTTTCAAGTGAAGTCTTCTGGGTGTTTTTCTTTTTTCTCTCTTTTAAATATTTATTTATTTATTTATTTATTTTTCCTGCTTTAAGGGAAGAGACAGAAAGGGAACTAGAAATCTTGCATTCATTGGTTCACTCTCCAAATGCTCACAACAGTCAGGGCTAGTTCAGGCCAAAGCTAGAAGACCAGAACTCAACGTGGATCTCCCACATGGATTTCAAGGGCCCTGGCATTTGAGCTGTTTTATGCTGCCACCAAGGCACATTAGCAGGACACCAGATTGGAAGCAGAGGAGCTGGGAATCCACAGACTATGGGATGCTGGCAACCCATGCAGCTCCTTAACCTGCTTTGCCACAACACCCACCTCTTTTTCTTTTTTTATTGAAATGAGTTTGTAGAAAAATAAAGCAGATATTTACGCGATTACAATTTTTATGATCTTTAAAGAAATTCTCTATCACTCAATCTTACTCAAAAGCCCACAAGTATACAAGGAACCCATCTGGAAATGAATGTAGTCAATTACTAAGCTAAAGACAGTTCCATGCGATCTTCAAACCAAATTTCATGCTTACATGAGATAAATGAGTTTCCCTATGTAGTCTCACATGGTGAGGAAGCTACCAAGGATGGACCAGAGCTCTAGAAGAAGACAAATCCAATGCAGCCTAGGGCTGCTCAAGGGCTGATTGTCGGAGAAGTTCTGGAACCATGTGGTTATTTGGGAGGTTCTCCCTGAAAAGGGATGGAACAGAAAACACTTCCCAAAGGAGTCATGGCTTCCAGAGGCAAGGTCTGATCAGCAGGCAGCATTTGGGTCTGCAGACAGAAGCAGAATGGAAACAACAGGTTCCCCACAGCCTGAGGCACCCTGGTAGGAGTAAGTGACACAGGAGCAGGATGGGGTTCCCTCAGTAAGTGTTCTGCATCTCAAGAGCTGCACTCACCTGTGATATTGAGTGAAGTGAGGTTTGCAGGTCCACCTCGTGGCAGATTGCTAGCTGTGTGATGGGGTCTACAGCTTGTATGCTGTACACACATTTCCTTCTTTACTGAACAAAAAACACAAGTCATGGGTGTGATGCTAATCAAAGGATTTAAAGGACATTTTCATTTGTAAAATGAGAAAATGTGTGCTATGAGCTAATAGTGCATCTCAAACATAAAATTCCAACTTCCCAGTTGTTGATTTGGTATTGGCCATCCTCCACCAACTTTGTCTTGCTTGATAAAGGGCTTCAGGGTCTAGGGGTGGCAGGAAACAAAGATCAAAAGTCATGCATATGCTCACTATTCTATTACCAGGGACTTACTTATGTGCTTCAGTTTGCTGATCTGTAAAATGAGGATGACAATAGGTCCAAATTCATAGGGTTATTGTGAAGATTAAATGAGAAAACATATACAGTGCTTGGTGCTTTGACTCATTAAACATCCAGTAACTATTAGTAGCTGTTAATATTGTATTGCTATCATCATCATTATTATTGCTACTATCTCACATTCAATCCTTTCTATAATGAGTGCACAAGCTCTGGATATACTGACTCTTGATAAGGAACTAGCTGAAATGGAGAAGATAATGGATAATAGGGTTTGGGGAAGCAGTGCTCCTGAAAAGACTTTAATTGATTCTTTAACATACTTTCATGGTACCATAAAAGACATCCATTTTGTTTTTGGGAGATGTATCTCTCCCAGTTAACCCTTAAGTCACAGCAGAACAATGGGATATGATGCAAGTCAGTAAAAAAGAGATAAGAGAAAAAATACACAGCTTGTTAAGTATACTTTCATCTTTCTAGGAGCTTCTGTGAAAATAATTTCTAAAATATAAGTAAAACCTTCAAAACTTATTTCTACTCTTTAAAAAGTTGTGAAAACTCCATGTAAACTGTCAGACTCAAGATGGCTGGCTATGTGCAGCATAAATAATGAAGAAATCGGAGTCACAGGAAGTGTACATCTGTCCACAGGGAGAAGTTGCGATTTGAGGACATGCTTAGAAGGCATTTGGCCTTGAATTTGTTGCTAACTCATAGAAACACTTTACAGGAGATGGCACTGACAATACCTCACTATCAAAATCCACTGTCCTGTACTTCTGTGACCCAATATTATTGTACACAGTGTATGGGACAGAAACAGTAAACAATCTTAAGAAGTAGATGTCCTGACTTAGATGAGTCAAAGTTTATGTCCATGCTCACCCTTATGTTTTGCCCTGCCACTCAACTACTGTGTGTCTTTGGGCAAATTCAAGATTCTGCGAGTCTTGGTCCTTATCCATAAAGCAGTGATGTTAGCGGCACCTGTTGCAGAGGTATTTGTGACACTACCTCCGAAGACAAATATCAAGCATTCAACATGCAGTTCTCAGAACAGATTCCTTGGCAGCAGTGATGATGACAGTAAGAACAGCAGCAATAATGTATGTACATTATTAACAGTCACAGGGTCTTTTACTTTTTATTGGAAAAAATAATGGCTAGATGTGGAGAGCTGGTGGTAGTGCTCAGGCGCAAAATCACAAGTATTTTCGTTGTTCAGACTATTGAGAGTAGGAAGTCAATTTTCCATCCTCCTTGAGATATGTTAGCTCCTAATTCCACACCAAGTCTGGTTTTAAGTTCCAGAAGGTGCTCCCTACAGGTGTTTGCTCTCCACATTAATGGTAATATGAGCTCAAGTTTCAGTGACCAAGGGGTGAATATTGTCATGTATTAGGCAGGTACCTTGTATGCATCTGACTGTCAGAAAGAGTACAAGGTGAATGCTACCATCTGATATTTTTTTTTGACAGGCAGAGTGGACAGTGAGTGAGAGAGACAGAGAGAAAGGTCTTCCTTTGCCATTAGTTCACCCTCCAATGGCCGCCGTGGCTGGCGTGCTGCGGCCGATGCACCGTGCTGATGCGATGGCAGGAGCCAGGTGCTTCTCCTGGTCTCCCATGGGGTGCAGAGCCTAAGCACTTGGGCCATCCTCCACTGCATTCCCGGGCCACAGCAGAGAGCTGGCCTGGAAGAGGGGCAACCAGGACAGAATTCGGCGCTCCGACCGGGACTAGAACCCTGTGTGCCGGTGCCACAAGGCAGAGGATTAGCCTGTTGAGCCACAGCGCCGGCCCACCATCTGATTTTAAGCTAACTTTGTCCAATTCTCTCATTAACATGCCTATCTGGCCTATCTTATTGCAATATATTGTTCCCTCTGCACTGGGTGAATTTTTCCCATCTCAGCCTTGCCGGATGCTATTAGTTTTCCTGTAACAACATGATTTAAAGCCTACTTTTTACATAAACATCTATCTTAACTATTTTCTCTCAGCCAGATAGGCAGCTTTTCCAGGAAAGTACCCAAATCTGTTCCTTTCTACATCAAGCTTGATATACAGCATGTGTATTTGTAAATACACAATAATTAAAAGCTGGTTAATATCCAAGAAACTTTGCAGGGAAGACAAAGCACCGATAAAAACCATACCACTACATTTAAACATGAATGACAGTAGTTGCTGTCTCAATTTTGGGATTCTTCTAGATATCTTTCAAAGATATGTTTAAGAATATGTATTACAGGGGCTGGCGCTGTGATGTAGTGGGTAAAGCCACCGCCAGCAGTGCCGGCATCCCATGTGGGTGCTGGTTCTAGTCCCGGCCGCTCCACTTCATATCCAGCTCTCTGCTATGGCCTAGGAAAGCGGTAGAAGATGGCCTAAGTCCTTGAGCCCCTGCATCCATGTGGGAGACCTGGAGGAATCTCCTGGCTCCTGGCTTCGGATTGGCACAGCTCCAGCTGTTGTGGCCAATTGGAGAGTGAACCAGTGGATGGAAGACATCTCTCTCTCTCTCTCTCTCTCTCTCTCTCTCTCTCTCTCTCCTTCTCTGTCTCTCTTTCTCTCTTTCTCTGTCTCTCCTTCTCTCTGTGTGTAACACTTTCAAATAAATAAAATAAACTTAAAAAAGAATATGTATTACAAATCTTTTTATATCACAGTTAGAAAAGTTCAATTAAAAAATTAAGTCAAAGACAGGCAAAATTATTACTGGGGGGTTGTGTCTCATTCTTTCCTTAGAAATCCATGACTTAGAATAAAACATGGGTATCCCTAATAGAGTCCACCACCATTTTAACAAGTTCATCCCCTGCAGTTGAGCCTCCTGGAAGCAACAGGTAGGAAAGTTGACAGGAGCCAGTGTATCTTTGTTCTTATGTGCAAACTGAGGAAAGAAAGCACTCTGCAAAAAAATACAACAGAGGGCACTGAATCTGGTAGAGAAGCTCTACTCATTTTCCTATTGATGTCTAGAGGTGAGAGGTTTATAGTCCAATGAGCAATCCAGCCACCCACGTGTGGAGGACTGACTTCTCTTGATGCCAGGGATGATACCTGGTGAGTACTTGCTGGATATGTTTTATGGGTAATAACATCACTGGAATGAGCATGAGTCCTTTTGCAAGGTTTGTTTTGTTCCCTGAGAGTCCCAGAAAATCAGGTCTACTCTGCTTTTAGTGTTACTTCTGCTCCACTTTGTATTTTCCCAGTGTTTCCCTCCCCTAAATTAGTTATTCTTCACAACATCCCTGAGAGGGTGAATCACTCCCAAAGACAGATCTTTTGAAGAATGGAGGAGGAGACGTAGTTATTTTTCTTCTCCTCTTTCCCGCATCTCTTGGCAAGTCGATTCGCTCTCCAGTGATAAATGAGGAGGTGCTCGGCCTCTTTGTCATTGAGGAAACTGACTCCATCACAATGCACAGTGGGATGTGAGGCTACCCCAGCTATTTCTTCAAGAATGAGCCCTGACTGTAGCTGTCTGAACAACAACAGAATAAGAAACCTTCGGTCAGGGTGGAGGCAAGGGTGAAAAAGATTAATTCTTATAGAAATTGATATGGCGGTCAGCTTGGGATGACAAGCAGGGCAGTGTCACAGCCAAAAAGGCACTTGGTCTTCCCGTGAGGACTAGCCAGGCTGGCCTGTGTCACATCAGTCAGACTCCAAAGCAGCACCAGCTTTGAAGCTGGCTCCTCCTGTCATGGCCCAAGTCTAAGGATTTTAGAATTTTATCCTCCGAGGAGGGCCAATCCTCAGAGCCCTTTCACTTTTATGTGTTGGGAATGCTTGTGTTAGGTGAGGTTTGCAAGACTGAAAAGTCCTGTTTGTAAAAGAAAGCCCTTTGAGGTCCTACCCATGGCATCTGACATTACTCTGATTTAAATTGTCTCCTTGGCTAATAAGGAAAATTTGAGTAGCACTGAGGTGCCAGCTACCATAAAGGGTTTTTTTTTTTTTTAAGATTTATGTATTTGAAAGGCAGAATGATAAAGAGAGAGATAGGGAATGAAGGAGGGAGGGAGGGAGAGAGAGAGAGAGGATGAATATGTCTCTCCCTTCCACCGGTTCACTTCCCAAATAGCTACAACAGCTGGGTGTAGGCCAAGGTGAAGGCAAGAGCCAAGAACTCCATTTGGATCTCCCACATGGGTGACAGGGGCCCAGTGATTTGGGCCATACTCTGATACTTTCTGGGGTACATTAGGGAGCCAGATCAAGCATAGCAAGTTGAACTCAGATCATCACTCTGATATAGGAAGCCTATACTGCAAGTGGCAGCTTAAACCACTGCAACGCAATGCTGGCTACCCATATAAAGTTTTATGCTGATACTTAAACTTCTTTATTTATACTATAATTAAAAATTATCATGAGTATATATAAGAGTAATAAACATTGTAATTGTGTACATATTTAGAACTGCAATTAAATTACATAGTGAGGAAACTGAGTACCCCCCAAATTTAGTCATTTGCTCAATGATCAAGTACAGTATGAAATAATCATCAGTCAACATTTATGCTGAATTTACCAGATAAATACTGTTGTTTCAGCTACTATAGGATCTGATAATTCCATTCCAACTCTTTAATAACTTCCTTATAACATGCCAAAATATCAGTGTTCTGGGAGTTAATAAATACAAATATCATAGCCTTTCTTGCATTATCTCATTTTAACTCTTACAAGAATTCTTCAAAGTTGACATGCCATCACTATTTAGAGAAGCAGACAGTGATATTAAAGGTTTAAGTTACTTCACTGTGGTCTCCAGGCTAATTGGTAGAGGAATTTTGGCCCTAAATTCTCAGAGCCCATGGTTTCAGCATTTTAGGAGCAGGAGAAATGAAGTTGACAGAGAATTATGCAAGGGATTTGGTAACAGCTACTTCGTTTGCCCTGACACAACTTATATTTACATATTACAATTAGAAATATTTTAGCACAGTTTAAGAGATAAAACATAAAGCTCCTGGTTTGTAATGTATTGAACCTTGTATCTGCCTTTTATTTGTGCTGTGATCTTGTAGAATTACAAACTGTTATAAAACTCAGTTCCTTCTCTGGAATAATAACCTCACAGTCTTGTTAAAATCAAATTAAAGGTAATATTGTAGTGTAACACTATGGTAAGTAACAGCTAAGTAGCTATAGTAAGTAACATTAACTATAGTAAGTAACAGTAAGTAACAGCTGTCACTGTTATGCTTTTTTTAAAGTTATTTATTTATTTTTATTATTTGAAAGATATATACAGATAGATTATAGAGAAAGAAAGAAAGAAAGAAAGAAAGAAAGAAAGAAAGAAAGAAAGAAAGAGAGAGAAGAAAGAGGAAGAGGAAGGAAGGAAGGAAGGGAGGGAGGAAGGAAGGGAGGAAGGGAGGAAGGGAGGAAGGGAGGAAGGGAGGAAGGGAGGAAGGGGCGGGCCTCTGATCTACTGGTTCATGCCCAGGAAGACAGAAACTCAATCTAGGACATCAGTGTGGGTGGCAGGGACCCAACCACTTGTGTCATCACCTTTTGCCTCCCAGGGTGTACATTAGCAGGCCACTAAAATTGGGATTACAGCAAAGAGTCAAACAGAAGAATTCAACTAGGGGAGTGCAGGCTTCCAGAGAGGAGACTAAATTGCTACACCAAATGCCCTGCCCCATATTTTTTAAAGGGTCACTATTATTTGAAGGTGGATCACATTAAAAATTTTTCCTTTAACAGATACTTGCAAATTTGAATAGTCTTGCAAGGTAAAATACGAAGATGTTTCAACAGTCTCCTGGCTTTGGCTAAGCTGGGTTTCTTTTTTTTTTTAATAATTTATTTATTTATTTATTTTTATTTATTTGAAAGAGTTACACAGAGAGAGGTAGAGACAGGGAGAGAGGTCTTCCATCCATTGGTTCACTCCACAGATGGCCGCAACAGCTGGAGCTGCGCCGATCTGAAGCCAGGAGCCAGGAGCTTCTTCCAGGTCTCCCACGTAGGTGCAGGGGCCCAAGGACTTGAGCCATCTTCTACTGCTTTCCCAGGCCATAGCAGAGAGCTGGATCAGAAGTGGAGCAGCCATCACTAGAACCGGCGCCCATATGGGATGCCGGTGCTTCAGGCCAGGGCGTTAACCCGCTGCGCCACAGCGCCGGCCCCTAAGCTAGATTTCAGTTTGACTGTCCTAAACCTCTGAAACTCCTTCCCTTCAAATCAGGTTACCGAGGAGGTGGCCTAGGATTTGAAATCTGCAGCGAAATTTTGGTTCAAATGGGCAAGTGGAACCATCTGAATTCTGTACAACATTATGACCTGCCCCTTGAACATCATTCTGAGGCTTTAGAAGATTTGTTCTCTTCAATCACCTTGCATGTTTTAGAATCATTGTTTTCTGAGAATACCTTTGGGGCTCTTTACATGAATGTGGTGTTACAGCTTCTTTGTGTGGGTGATATGTGGTGTGGTTTGATTTTTTTTCTTGGTTGATCCATGTAAGGCAGGAAACTGGCAGCTACTTCTTAGAAATAGATGCTGTATTTATATCAGTTTGTACCCTTCTTGGCTTGTAGAAGTTTAACATTTCCAATGAGGGAAAAATACATTGGAAATATGGAAATGGGACTTTGAGAATGTGGAATTATTTATCAACAACGTGATTCTGCAAAGTGATTCAAGAGCATTTACCTGGTGGCCCTTGCACAGAAGGGTTTTACATACAAATGTGGAAATTGAGTGACTCTGTGTGTGTGTGCATGAAATGAAGACTCTAAATTTACCTCGTTTTCATCTGGACATACCGCTTACACACAGCTGCACACATAGTAGCGACTGGGAACAGGGCACTGTGCACAATGTACCCTAACTTTCTACCAAGGGAGAAACAAAAGGCTTCATATTTTAAAAACTTTCAGGCAAGATGATTGGTGAAGTAAAACACGCACACACACACACACAAACACCCACGCCCACACACAAATACACAGCACTTCAAAAAAATGGACTTAAAAATAGGCTTATTTTGATGCAAGATATCTTGAAATCTATGCAGATTTTTTCATAATACACATTTTCCACGAACTTTTAAAGGAGCTTTTAATGCAAGGATTTCACAATTTTTTTGCAACAGAGTAAATTTATCTTTTTTTTTTTTTATTTTTTGGACAGGCAGAGTGAGACAGTGAGAGAGAGAGAGACAGAGAGCAAAAGGTCTTCTTTCCGTTGGTTGACCCCCAAAATGGCCGTTATGGTCGGCTCGCTGCGCCTATCCGAAGCCAGGAGCCAGGTGCTTCTCCTGGTCTCCCATGCAGGTGCAGGGCCCAAGCACTTGGGCCATCCTCCACTGTATTCCCAGGCCACAGCATAGAGCTGGAATGGAAGAAGAGCAACCGGGACAGAATCTGGAACCCCAACTGGGACTAGAACCCGGTGTGCCGGCGCTGCAGGCGGAGGATTAGTCTAGTGAGCCATGGCACCGGCCAGTAAATTTATCTTTTAATTCTATTTTTGCATGAATTTTTGATGAACCATCATAGATATGCATATTTATTTATACTTAAATTTATCTATCTTGTCACTGAGGTGAAAAAACTAATTTTATCATGAAACTGAAATCATATTTAGAAATCTCTTAGGGCAGACAATTGGGAAAGTGAAATAATAAGGATGCCACATAGATAAGTTCAAAGTTGAAAGAACACTGGCACTGTTTATCAGTGTATATCTTTCTAGAACAGCTTGTGAGTGGGTGTGACAAGAAATACTGATTTTTAAGTATTTAGTTGGTAAAATTGTGGTTTTTTTTTCCATGTGGAAATACAGTCTATTCCCATTATTCTTAATACCAAAAATAACTGCTATGGGTCTATTTTGTGTAATTGGGTATTAGTACTTCTATGTCTACTCCTCTTTAATGAGTGAGAATGTGATAATAAATTCATGCACTCTCTTTGTGTTGTATACATTTGATTTGGTTCTAGATTCCAAGGGCATACCACTTCTAGCAATAAATTTGGTGAAAAGTATGTGTGCATCAAGTTCTGAATAATACTACGAGTT
Source organism: Sylvilagus floridanus (assembly GCA_949820135.1). NCBI lineage: Eukaryota > Metazoa > Chordata > Mammalia > Lagomorpha > Leporidae > Sylvilagus > Sylvilagus floridanus. The sequence continues at coordinate 14,468,519 of OX463240.1, read as the reverse complement.
TCTCCCTGTTTTATCATCTGTTCTAAGCTGGAAAAGTATTCTACTGCTTCTTCTGCTATTTATGCCATGACTCCAGCATCAGAGCTAAAACTCAGAGGACTGAAATAAGGCAAACAGCAAACTTATTGTGGTCAGAGAACTCAGAAGGCACATTCTCCATGCAATTATTCTTGTAGCAGCAGAATAAATCCATTTATTTATATAATGGAATTATCCTAATAAATAGTATATTAAATTTTCCTGTTGGGAGAGCAACTTAGACTTGATAAAAATGTCATCTTTACAAAACAAGAAAGAATAAGCTATTTCCAAAGAGACTGCCCGGGGAAAAGCTGGTTTTTAAGATGATTTCTCTCTTTTTTTTTTTTTTTTGTCTTTCCTTCTTTTGATAACTCAAGATTGCCTCTGTCTCTCAGAGGTTCCCATGTGCCTTGGAGGCGCAGAGGATCCCATATACCAAACAGCCAAGGATTTATGGGGAACCTACAGTGGTTTGCTGGCCGCTCATTGACAGGATTTTCAAAAATTATTATGATTACACGCAGCTTTGGCTTTAATTATGCCACCATCCTTATATTACAACTGTTGTCAGAGGCGTGAGGTGGTATGAAATATCATTGCTTTGTCCTTTCTTCTGTTAAAATCCAAATCCTGTTTGAACAGAGTGATAAGATGGGGTTCAGGATCTGGTAAAAAGTCCTGGGTGATAATTTCGTGATGGGTAGCCAGGACAAGAGAGAAGTCCCCTTTGTTGGTCAAAGAATCTTTACATTCAGAATTATATTCGGTATGTACCCATCAATTATTTTTAATAAATGTACTTTTGATTAAGATAAAGAAAATGTATATTACTTTCAAAAATCATAACAGTTTTTTATTATTATATGTATCTGAACAAGAACCTGCAATTACTACTGGATGGGGATCCAAGAGACTTCTAATAGTTAAAGAGACTCCTTGCTTTTCAAAAGGCTGCAATTGTTGCACCAGATGTCTCAATATTGGGACTAGAAATGCTTACAGGCTTCAATGTACATTGAGAACGTGAATTTATGGACAAATTAGAGAATGTTAAGAGGGCTGGAAGCCCATTATTTGGCAAATGAATGTCTGAAGTCAATGTTATTAAAATGAAATAAAATATTGATTTTCATGACAAAATGTCTATAGAATAAGCAGGTTGGGTGAACAGCAACTCAGTTGGGAATTTTGAGCATTCAAATAATTATCATGGTGTTTCCCAATCAATTTTAAGTGATTTAGCTAGGAAGCATGGCATTTACAGTATTATGCTCTTTTCACTTGGAAATTATGGCCGAGATCACTGCCTGCTGAGTACTCCTTACTTTTTCTTTTCTCTCCTCCCTTTCTTTCGTGCTGCCCAGATGTTCTCTGGGTTGCTATCACCTTTCTGGGGTCTTCACCCTAAGGCCAATGTTCTCAAATCTGCTTCAGGACCAGCAGTATCCATGTCACCTGGGAGTCCATCCCAGACCCAGAGCTGGAAGCACGGGGGCCGGAGCCCCCAATCCATACCCAGCAAAAGCTCCAGGTGGTTCAGGGAAGCACCTGCTGAACACTTTATAGTCACGCTGAGGAGAATCCTGTTTACCAACCTGAGAGAAGGCAAAGGGAGGGAAGAGAAGGCTTGGAGCCTGCAACTGGAAACGAGCTCTCTTGACAGGAAGCTGAATCTTTGAACATGAACAGCGAGGAGTCACCCAAGGCTGTGTTGACACCCAGACAGGAAGAGACCATAGCAGAGCTGGGGAGAACCTCACGGTTGTCAAGAGGTAACAAAGCAATCATTTCGTTCTGGTTGAAAAATTTTCTCTGCAAATCTGGCAAGGAACCCCAGGGGAGCATGGGTCAAGGCATTGAGCGAGTTGACCAGTCTCAGTGCACATGGAACTGGAGACACAAGACTGGTGCCTGCTTCCCACATGGGGAAGAGAAGCCCATGCAACCAGGGAGTGTTTTAATGTAAATTAAGCCTGAGAATCAATTCATCCCACTGAAAGAATGTGGGGTTTTGTACTTTTTTTTTTTTTTGGTCTGTGACAAAATGTGGGTTTAATGGACCAAGGAAAGTAGCAAAGAACGAGCATTCCCTGGCCTACTTAGTTAAAGTCTCTTCTAAAGGCAAGTGAAAATCGTTAAAAACAAAACAAACCAAAAAATGCCTCTGGGTTGGATGTGGTGTACAGCAGGGTGACATGCTGCATGCGATACCTGCATCTCATATTGGAGTGTCTGGTTCAAGTCCTGGCTACTCAGGCCTTCCAGTCCAGCTTCCTGTTCATGAACGCCCTGGGAGGCAGCAGATGATGGCCCAAATACTTGGGTTTCTGCTACCCACATGGGAGATCCAGATAGACTTTCTGGTTCCTGGCAGAGGCCTGGTCTAACTCCAGTGGTAATGGTCATTTGGGGGAGTGAACCAGAGGATGGAATATCTTCCTATCTGTTTCTCTCGTTCTTTCTATCTATCCTTGACTTTCAAGTAAATAAATGCATGGTTATAAAAATAAGTATACCTGGCTGGCCACAACATGCACTATTATTAATTTATATAATCCAATAACAAAAATCATTCATTTTGGGAATAAGCCGTTTAAACAAATAACATGAAGCTTTAATTTTCGTCTTTGAAGTGTCTGGTTACTAACACTAGTGGACATCAGTTATGCTGCCATTGGCTGGGATCCCAGGTGAGGAGGCCCTGTCTTTTCCCTCTGTTCTTGGTAAACATGTCACCTCTTCCATCAGAGGTTAGAAAGGGGGTGTCACTTATCACTTGCTAACAATGCTGGACTTTTCAGGCAGGAAGGGAAGGTGGAAGGACCTGATATTCTGGACTCAAAGGAATACGGTAGACAACTGGCATCCTTGGACCTAACCTTGGATCTTTGGATTCTAGTCATAGAATAAATGTGTTTTGGAGTTGAGACGCATGTTGCAGACTGCTACCCTGGCATGGAGGAATGACAAGTGACCACGAGGCTGAGCATGCAGCCTGGCTCCCAGAGCCTGCCCTTGACCTGAGGGTCTTAGAAAAGGATTTTTCAGAGATCAGAGCCTCCACATCGGTAGCACTTGTTCCCTGTAGCTTTGATCCCTGCACGATGGAAACCACAGCAGAAGGCATTTGATTCAAGCGGAGTCTGACTGGCATTTCCTGACATGTGCAAGAGGTCCTACATGATCACACATACTGGAAACCACATAGGTTCATTACCCTGAGACAAATGTTGGTTTCTCACAGCCTCTGCTAGCTGACCATTCTATAGGGTTAATGGCATGCACCTCCAAGTGTTGCAAGAGGTTTAAGTGGAAAGTGGCTTCTAATAGGTAAGCTATGGCTATTTTCAGCATGGCTGCCTAGCTTGATAATGCAGAAGATTGCCTGTTTATTGATAATGCCTAACACAATGGTGTTTAATAACAATGGAATATAATCCAATTAGCTCCTGGAGTATAATCCTGTCATGGCTGGGAATTAAGTCCACATACATTCATTGAAAACTGATCTAGGTTCTGGGGTGGGTGGGGGAGCTAAAAGGATAAAATATAGGCTCTGTCCACAAATGATCTATCACCTTGATCACAAGACAAGATCCATGAAAATGCAGTGATTTGATACAGTAGGAAAGGGAGTGCCAATGTCTGGAGGGTGGCCTGCGAAGTCCACAGGATGTTAAAAGGGGAAGAAGCATTTTAAAAGAACCTTTTGTATCGGCTCCACAGTTTATTTCATAGATTTATGCTAACTGGGTCCCTCAGTCCCACGGCTAATGAAGAGTCAGCTTGCCTGTGTCGTGCTTAGCCATTTGTCCAAGAGAATTTAAATTGTAATCATCAGCAGGAAATAGTGAATGTGAGGTGCATAAAAGTACTCTCTCTGTGTGTTCAGTGGCCATTGACGAAGAGGAGGGAGGGAGGAGTGAGAAAACAGGAAGATTTTCTTTCTGTCTCATCTCCACTTGCTTTGTCTTCAGTCCTTCTTCAGCAGTTATGGGCAGGGGTTGATAATTCTAGCATATATTTAGGTATAACTTTCAAATCATAGTTGATTAGTGGCTTCTTCTTCCTCCTCTTCTTCTTCTTCTTTTTATTTTATTTTATTTTTTGCTACTCCTGTAGATTTTTTGGGTCAGTATGGAATAAACAGAAACTGAGAAAGAAGGACACCTCCTCCTCCTCCTCCTAACCCACCAGACTGTAAAGTAACACCAGGACCTCCAGGAAAGATGCAGGCTGGGCTAAGGCATCAGGGCTCTCCAGCTCTCCCTGTGTGGAGCCCGACCCTCGCTCCCAGAAAAGCGTTTCTCAGATTTGTTCAGGTCACAAGTGGGATGGAAATGAGCTACTGGGCTGCTGCTTCACACATCCGGATTTAATAGACTTTTTTCCACTGATAAAAGACCACTAATGAGTTCATTTTCAAGCTATTAAATTGGCTATAATAGCTAGTTCTACTGATGATTGCGCGGAGACCTGCTGGTCACAGTGGGTTTTGTCTCCTTGGTTAACTCTTTGCTGCCCTGGTGCTGTGATCTAAACACTACAGTGGGAAAGGCTGTGTCTGTGGGGAGGAGAGGGTCACTCACCTGCCAGTCCTCTCTGTCTCTGCATTTCAGGTTCTCAGGGCTCGGAAGCATGCACCTGGGCCTCATGCTGCCATGGTCTCACTTCTCTTGCACGCACCCAATGACTAAATCATTTCATTCTTTATTAAAGACTTTTAGTCTCAAGTTAGGCCATTCAATGTCAATGGTTGTACAGAGGGTAGTTTAATATTCAATAAATGATTGCATGCCCTCTTAATTGTGTACTTAAAAAGAGAAATCCATAGAACATTGCTTGTAATCAGGAAAGAGTGCCTAAAAAGCAAGCTGGTAGAATAGTGCCTCTTATTGGCATGCACAGGCTTAGGGGTGTGGCTACACTCAATATATTAGGCATGTGTGGACAGGGCAAGTTGTGTAACTGAAAGGAGTATCTATAGTCAATGCAAGGCAGGCAATTAGCAAATAGCCTCTCCAGGTGTCTGGTTTAAATACACTTCTCCAGCGTTTAAAGCCAAGTAATTAATAGCAGGGTGCTTGCAGTCCCAGTCTGCCCTTTTCATTATGATTTTAGCAGACCAGCTTCAGATCGACTGCTCATGCTTCCATTTATTATAATTTTGTTTTTAGCTATTTAAGCAAAGGTGCCCAGAGACCTTCAAGCTTGGGCAGCCACCGACTCAATTGGATTGCTGGATTTCTTTTTATTATTACTGCCTGTTTTCCTTTTAAAGATTGTTTTATTATGAGGGGCCCAACAGGTCAGAGACATTAAATTGCACAGTGATAAACTATAATGGGCAGCAATTAATGACAGTGGCTCATCTGAAACGGGCTTGTGGCTAAGTCAGGCAATGGCTGTGGGTCACCTCACGCAGCCTGGTGGGTGGGTGTGTGGCTGAGATACAGTTCAGGGCTGAGCGCTTGGAGTCTCACTGATTTCACGAGTATCCTTTGAGGCAGAGTTGAATGCATGCCTTGGTTTCTCATTGGTGGGACACTGCTCACTGTAGGCTCTGTTAAGGAAGTCCACCTTTAACTTAGCACAATGCTTTCAGCCACCTAGGTTAGAATACACATTATCAGTGAGTGATTTTGCCAATGTTTTCTGTCTTCCTAGATGTCTGAGTTCTGGCTAGGAGGGTTCTGTTGCTGCTGCCTCCATGGAGCTCTTCCTGTCTCCCAATTCCAGTGCAAAGGACATGCTGCATTGCATGTGGCACTGCCTCTTAGCTTTACCTTTTTTGTAAGAACTCTTATTTTCTTCCGTATTCTAGGGCATATTAGCAAAATCCTGGTGTATTAGTTTCCAACTGTCATAGGAATCGCTAAAGACGGGGTGACTTATCAAGGGTGATTTATTCTCTCGCGATCCCAGAGGCTGGAATTTTAAGAGCAAGGTATTGGCCAGGGAAGGTGTCTCCCACATCCTTTCTTCTTGGCTGTTTTTATTCTGTGTTTTCACAACATCGCCCTTTTGTGTGTATCTATGTCCTGATTTCCTCTTCCTATACAGACACCGGTTGGATTGGTTTATAACTCATGTTACTAAGACCCCATCTGCCAACACAGTCACCTTCTGGGGATCCAGAATTAGGACTAAACCATATGAATTTTAGGGAGGGACACCATTCATTCCATAACACCTGACATGGCTGAAATGAAAGGGTGGCTGAATTGCAAATGAGTGACAGGAAACAGATTTGGTCCACAGTACAATGCCGATGTTGAACTAGCTTGTATTTTGCAGTCCCTGCTGATGTGTGTGTTTGTAGCTCTAAAATCCAGCGAAAACACACCCAAGACAAGAAGAATGAAGAAGGAAACTTTCCTTTCTAGGCTAAGCTTTCCTCCAAAAAGGCTGAGGAATATCATACATCGCTGACCCTCTCTAAGTCCATCTTGGAGGCCTGGAGTGAAAATACTGCCCATTAAAAGTAGCTGATCTTTCTTTTTCTCTTTGGACCTTCAGAGTGCTGAAGGCCCATAAATCAGCCTGTGCTCTCAGTCGCTGCTAAAATCTGTAATACTTGGTTCCTCTTTCAACTTACTCTCAGAACAAATAATTTAAGACACTAAGACACTGGCAGTATATTTGATCCAAGGGGGAAATTCAGTCCTATTCCTTTGGAAATCACCTGTCTGGATGATATTCTCCCTCCAGTAATTGATTTTCTCCCCCTTGCAGCCTCACTAATCAAGACCTACAGCACTGGAGCTTACCACTTCCCCAAATGCCGAGGCAAGGGAGGGTCCCACCAGGCTGAGAGCCTTGCTTTTGTCTCTCCTTCACCACCCACGCCCTGCAAGTGCATCCCGTCCTCTCCTCTCTCTCCATGGGAAAAAGGCACTGTCCTCGTGCTGACATCCTCAAGACAGGAATCTGACACATACATTAGGCTGAAGGAAAGAGGAAAAAAATATCTTTTGCCTTTGGTGTAATTTCAGCCCCGGTGTATAGGATTCATCCCAGATGACCTTCGTTCAAGGTGACTTAATATATTTTCCCAGCAATGACATTTTGTGTGTGTGTGTGCGTTTCTCTTATCCACCCTTTCTCTTCTGAGAGAAACCCTTGCAGTAGGGGGAAGAAAAAGCAGAGACAGGGCCCTGGAAGCGCCTGGACTTTTCCTCACCATGTGAATGGCACGGTGGGTGGTATGAGCCTAGTGAACTATTCCCTGCCTGGGGACCCTCTGTCTTTTTTTTTTTTTTTTTTTTTGCCTTATTGCACTCTGTAGTGAGTAACAGAGGTCATCTCTGACAAACTTGGTTGAAATAGAGACTTTGAAACAGGTCTGACATCAGTTTAGAAGATGTTACCTATTATAAATATGACTCATTTTCACAAATCTGAGGGAGCTGCTATTATTGTCCTCATTTGTGTATGAGAAAATCGGGGCTGAAATCATTCAATAACAAAACACTTAGTCAGGAAGTGGCAGAGCTGATAGTGCGGGCTTGGCTGGTGTGAACCCAGAGCCTGCACTAACAACTATTAGATCAGCCTATCTATGGCTCTTTTCTTAAACCCAGAGGTCAGGAAAGTATGGCCTTTGGACTGAAGCCTGACAGTAGCATGGGTTTTGTTTCTTTCTCTGTTTTTATGTATTTATTTTATCACCCATGAAATAACAGTGAGTTTTCTTAAATTGTCACGTTTTAAATGACTTTATAAGTCGCTATCTAGTATCTTGAATTTGTCTTCTGGTTTGCAAAGCCTCCAATGTTCACCACCTGTCCTTGAGGGATAAGTTTCCTGAATAATATTTTAAATTATCTGATTTTCATGATTAGTCATTGAAAGAAATTTTGCTTTAAATTAGAGTGTCTTAAAATTTGATGAAAGTCATTGATAGAAGGGTATGAGCAAGTCAGCACTATCATTTACTTTTAGAATCACAGCCCTTACTAAATGACTTTTAGCAAATCTGTAAAGCTTCACAATATAATGCTTGAATGGATAGCTCACCCAGGGTGTGTCCGTCAGAGACACAAGTAAACTTTACTATTCTACTAATATCTCAAGAATAAGGAGGTATTGCAGGAGAAACATTCAAAGAAAGACATTTTACTTATAGGTAACAACAGCATTCTTGGGATGTCTTTGAGAGAAAATGACACTTGGTCATGACTGAAATACAGTCAATTGAGTAGCCTACAACCAATTCTGTGAAAAGTTTTTTTTTTAAACAAAAACATGAATTTATGAATCTTCAATGAAATGCCTGCATAATCTTTTTTCTACTATCTCTTATCATTACTATGTTGAAGTTATATTTATGAGACAATCTTCAAACCTAAGAATTATCTATAATTTCAAAGAGAAACTTGAAAGTCTGCAACAGCAACACTCTGGAGTAATTTGTTCAGAATTTCAAGGAACTTAGTGCAGTCATCCAAAACAACAGTGAGTTTTAAAGCAGGTGTTCATTTTAATTAACGCTGATCAGAGTAATCTATTAACACTTTAAGTGTATCTAGGTTTACATGCTGTAATCTTGTTTGTCCCTGAGATGAAATTTTACTGGAAGTTATCTTTTGGTACAGTCTTCAAAGGTAGAGTTGCATAGACATGTTTCTGATTAGTTGTTTTCTGCTGTTTTATGATTAGAACATGATGCCTTCATGTACAAAGCTAATAACTGAGATAAGGCTGCAGCAGAATGTTGCAAACCTACAGCGTTACACCTATGAGCAGAAAACCAGCGGTTCAACATGCTGAGGGAGCACAGAGAGATTCGAGGAGTTTATTTCTCCAGGCTTACAAATTTGATTACTATAGAGTACAAAGCTATTAAAAATATGACCTTTCTATTTTTTTATAGCTTGGCAAAAAGCCAGATAATAACTTTGTTTGACTTGGTTAGTATGATAGAGTGCTTATTCAGATGGAAATAAAATGATTTTCTTTACTGGAAATTATACCTTGAAGTCTAAATGTCCATCATTGATATAACACACAGACACGTTAATTCAGGCCTGAAAGCAGCCAAAGCTGTTAAAGAGAGAAATATAGCATTTCCATCTTCTTGAGAAGAAAATATATAATTTTGTACAGATGTCATCAACTTAAAATGGTTAAAGGTAAAACTATTGTTTTAGGAAAAGTGAAGTCAAAAAACTTGATCATATGATACTATCAGAATATTAAAATGATGCTGTCTTTCATTCTTCCAAGAGAAATAAATACTGTTTCCTCCTTAGACCATAATTTTCTCTTAGGCACTTTTAACCCAGGAAAAACAAACACATTAGGATGCACCAGCTCACATTTTAACTTAGACATTACAAAATATACACAAAAGCAAAACATTTATTTTCTTAAATTGTAGATTAAAAGTTATTATGACATAGACGTTGTCCCTATCTGGTTAACAATGAGTGAAGAAAAAAAGTCCTCTGTTGATTATTCCCACACAGGATGTAGGAAAATACATTCCATCAATATGTGGAAACCATGAGGAGATGTATCTCCTTTAAAGAATTTTAGAATAATACTCTTTGGGGTCTAATAAAATGAATGGGTCCCAAAAGTTGATGAGCTCTTTTCTCTTGTGACAGACCTGTCGTGGCAGAACCACATTACACCTCTGTCTTCCAAGATGCGTGTGTGGTAGACTGCTTAAAAACACCATGAAAAGTACTTTGGAATCCTAGCTTTCTTTTTTGCTATTAGAAAATAATGACACAATTTGCAAAAGTAGAAATAGGTGTGTAGGGCCCAGTGCTGTGGTGCAGTGGGTTAACATCTTGGACTGGAGCCACCATCCCATATGGGTGCTGGTCTGAGACTTCCAGTCCAGCTCTCTGCTGTGGCCGGGGAAAGTTTTGGAAGATGGCCCAAGTCCTTGGGCCCCTGCACCTGCATGGGAGACCAGGAGGAAGCTCCTGGCTCCTGGCTTCAGATCTGTGCAGCTCCGGCTGCTGCGGCCAATTAAGGAGTAAACCATCAGATGGAAGATTTCTCTCTCTCTCTCTCTCTCTCTCTCTCTCTCTCTCTCTCTCTCTGCCTCTCCTCTCAGTGTAACACTTTCAAATAAATAAATAAATCCCATAGGGGATGGAGGTGCTCCAGGCCAGGTGTTAACCCACTGCATGACAGCGCTTGCCCCACCTAACATAGGTTTCTAGAAGGGATCAGAAGGCACACTGTGGTTCATGGTCTCCTCTTGCCTGCCAGACCTTCCCCACACAGCCCTACCCCCTGTGGAGTTGGTATCTGCAGATCTGCCTTCCTTTTCTGTGATGATCTGGTGCAACAGCACTCACGGATTAGAGAACATCTATCCATTACCAGAGTAATGTATCAACTTTAACGTGGAACTCAGTAGTTCTAGAAAGGAAAGTCAGCCATGGACCTAGCTTCAGGAACCACTGATGTTGTATTTCCATCACCCAGAGGCACTTGACTTTGAATTAAGATGAGTGAAGGCTTTAGGGTTCAGTCATGGCACACAATGTGCAGATGGAATGCGACCCTCCTGGAGTAGTGTGTGTCTTGCACTAAACCCCATGTTTATGGTATTCCCTTCATGTTCAGAGTCTATAGGATACTTGGGGTGGGGGTAGATTGGGAAGCTGAATATTGTTGATCTTCTCTTCAAACAAAGGGTTTGCTTCTGTTTTATCCCACAATTCCGGGCGTGTTGGATTTGGAGGTACAGTGATCAAAGGAAGTGTCCCTCTCGCAGAGAACATGTCATGATTTCTTTATAGAAGGGGTGAAGATTGCTCCATGTAAACCAATTGGGGGAGGCCATTGGTTTGAATGTAATAATTGATCTGAAGGGAAATTGAGATAGTCTCTCTTAACTGGGGGCAGTGATGAAACCCATGTTACGTGGGGCCAGTGCTGTGGCACAGTGGGTCAACACCCTGGCCTGGAGCACCGGCATCCTCTACTTTCTGTCCAGCTCTCTGTTGTGGTCTGGGAAAGCAGTGGGAGATGGCCCAAGTCCTTGGGCCCCTGCACCTGCATGGGGGACCTGGAGGAAGCTCCTGGCTCCTGGCTTCGGATCGGTGCAGCTCCAGCTGCTGCGGTCATCTGGGGAGTGAACCAGTGGATGGAGGACCTCTCTCTCTCTCTCAGCTTCTCCTCTCTCTGTGTAACTCTGACTTTCAAATAAATAAATAAATCTTTTTAAAAAATAAACCTATGTTAGGAACACACAGGAGTAACTAACACTCTGATGTGCATTTTATTTTATTTGTCAATGGAAAAATGTGACTACCAAATTAGTAAAGAATTGCTGAGAATCAAATCCTGCAGGGATAAAGGTTTGTCTGTCTGCCTTATTCCAAAGTAAAATCTGCAGAGGGGCTGGCAGAACATAAGGGGAAATTTATAAAGTTGGTGGCAGGAAAATACTAGAATTAGACATTTAAGCTTCATCATCTCTTTCTGATGACTATAGTAGCTATATTTTATGTTAATTATATTTTTTGCCCCATTTCCTTGGCATCATATAGGAAGAGCACTGATGGTGGCCTACATTTCAATACAGGATCCCAGTGCAAGTGCATCTGAGTTCAAATCACTTTTCTTTGTTTCTTTTTTGACAGGCAGAGTTAGACAGAGAGAGAGAGAGAGAGAGAGAGAGAGAGAGAGAGAGAGAGAGAGAGAGAAGGTCATCCTTCCACTGGTTCATCCCCCAAATGGCTGCTATGGCCGGTGAGCCACGCCAATCTGAAGCCAGGTGCTTCCTCCTGGTCTCCCATGCTGGTGCAGGGCCCAAGCACTTGGGCCATCCTCCACTGCCTTCTTGGACCACAGCAAAGAGCTGGACTGGAAGAGGAGCAACCAGGACAGAATCCGGCGCTCCAATCGGGACTAGAACCTGGGGTGCCGGCGCCGCAGGTGGAGGATTAACCTACTGAGCTGTGGCACCGGCCCAAATCACCTTTCAAAGACCTTTGTGTTTCTCTCTTGTTGGGAACTTGAATGCTTTCGTTGGGGGGTGGGGTGAGAATCAAAGGGTGAACAGTGCTGGTCCTTTATTTCCCTGTCCATGTTCAACCTCTACCCTGTTGTGCTCGGCTTTACATTGGGGAAGAGAGTGCTAAAGATTGCAGTCCTCTGGATTCTGATGTTTCAGCCAATAGGTATGGGCAGACCTGCTTCAGTGCATGGGAGAAGAGTTCTCTTCCTGTCAGCCTCTGTTTGAACGTTGCTGTGTCCCTCCTCCTAAGATCATGGCTTTTCTTAGCTGCATCGTCTCCCTACAGACCTATTTGAGTTCAGATAACAGCTCCTTCCGTTTTCCCTGAAAGTTGCATACTCCTGAGTGCTTCACTGTTCTCTTTCATTTCCCTCACATTCTCAATGTCTTTGAGAATACTTCCTTTATTAAGTTTCATTATTTATTCCTTTGAGGTTGCCATCTGTTGCTGGCCCCAAGACATCAAAGTTCTAACCTTTTCTCTAACATTATGCCTGGAGGACAGCTGTGTACCTGCTCTGTACATTAGAATAATAGTGGACTTATTTATGAGCCTTTTCTTATTTAAAAATTATTCTTCTATGTTTCCAATTTCATTTAAGTAACATCCACCTCCACTACTACTATTTACTGCCACAGAACAACTGAAGATTATCATTGTTTAGTGGATATTGCAACAGTATTTATAAATTATTAGCATTTTAAAACAAATCCTGTAACTGTAACAAAGTTAAGAGGAATGAAAAGATTCTACTAATCATATACCTGTAGGAATTGCTGATATATTCAATCACTGACATTTTGCCAATGTCAAATTTCCCATAATAATTTTTTTTGTCTTTAACAGGTCTGTTTTTCCATGTAATAATGTCAGTTGAAGCCTGTGATGTGGTAATCAAGAGTTTCTCAATGAATTAAATAAAAAAAGGAATTATTTTAGTGGAGAGAACATTGTATCATGTTCAAACAGCAAAAATACTACAACCTCTGAAAAGAAATTGCAGGCAGGATTTCCAGAAATGGCAAATTGAAGGGACCATCAAATCCTTTCCTCAAAGCTATAATTTGCCCCCTCACTTCCCACAGTCAGAGGAGAAACTGCACATGGGCACAGACTGCAGAGGAATTCAAGAATCCTTTTTGGAAGAAATTGATAAGCATATGTAAAATAAATAAAAAATGTAAATACAACCATCTCAATAATTACATTAAGTATGAATAGTCTAAATACCCAAATAAAAGGTGAGCTTGTCAGAGTAGATAAATAACCAAGACTTAATTGTATGTGGTCCGTAACCTACACACCATATAATCAATGACAGAAATAGCTACAGGTGCAAAGTAAAAAGAAAGAATATCCCATGCAAACAGTAGCCCTAAAGAAAATTACATTTTCTGCTTTACTTATTAATAGAATAGTTACATGGAAAATTAGGCAATATGTAGAAAACTTAAACAATAGAATTATCCAGTTCAACCAAATTGACAAATATAGGTGCCCCATTTGATATCTACCAAGTACCTAATATTTTCATAGACAGGTAGAGCACTTTACAGGATCATAAAACATATCTGAAAAAGTTTGATAGGATTTACATTTTCCAAAATTTTCTCTGATCACAATGGCATTAAGTGAGATATCAGCAAGTGAAAGAAATGGGGGAAATCTCTAAATATTTGGAAATTAAACAATATACTCATAAATAGCAATTCATCACTGAAGAAATCACAAGGGAAATAAGAAAATATTTTAAATGAAATAAAATATTGACCTCACAAAATTTGTGGGGTACGATCAAGACAGAATTTAGATACTAATTTACAGCTTTCACAGCTATATCAAAAGGAAGGAAGATCTCAAATCAGTTATCTGCACTCGAATGTGAAGGAAGTAGAAAAATCAGAGAAAACACAAATCAAGACATAACAAAGATTAGTGAAGGAAGCTATGAAATTGCAAACAAAAATATGAACACAACTGACAAATCTTAAGGAAGATTGATCAAGAAAAAATGACAGAAATTGCAAGTTATCAAAATCAGAAAAGAAAAAGGAAATATCACCACCAAACCACAAAAGTTAAGGGATCGTAATGGAATGTTGTGAATAAAATTATGCCCCAAATGAGTCGACTTAGATGAAATGGGGGATATCCCTAAAAATGCACAAACTTCCAAAAATTATTAGAGAATACATAAAAAATATGAGTAGGACAATAGCAGTTAGTGGAAAAGTTAATGAGTAAATATTTTATCACAAGAAATGCCCAGCCCCGGATGGTATCAGTTGTGAATGTATTAACTATTATTAAAGAAGCAATAGTAATAGACTAACAATACCGTTAGAAGAAATAAGAAGTTCTCACAGACTCTTCCAGAAAATAGAAGAAAAGGGAGAAATTTCCAATTTGTTCAATCATTTCAATTTTATATTGATACAATCCAATGATATTACACAGAAAGATGCCATAAACTAATATCCTTTATGAATACAGATGTAAAAATTATTAACAATATATAATGAATTTAATCCAGTACTATACATAGAGAACAGACACACACATATTTATATTATACATCAAGAACAAATATGATTTTTGTCTCAAATGAAAGTATGGGTTAAATATGAAAATCAATTAACGGAATATACCATATTAACTAAATTTGTTAAACCTAAAAAAGGCAAATATGAAATATTTGCATGTAATAACGTACAAAATCATGAATGATTGAAAGATTTCCCGTAAGATAGAGAGCAAAGCAAGAGTAATCACTTTCATACTGAAATTCAATGTTGTGCTGCTGGTTCTATTAAGCATGTTAACAAAATAAACAAAGACAAACAACAAGATCAATAAAGGCATCCAGCAGGGAAACAGGAAAGAAGTTAAACTGTGTTTATTTGTAGATGACATGATCATCTATGTAGAAATCTGAAGGGACCCAATAAAGATCATTAGGGATAACAAGTGATATTAGCAGATTATAGGATATAAGATTAGTATAAACACATCACTTGTATTTTTATTTACTATTAAATATTTGAAAATGAAAAATAATAAATGTTGCATTTATAAGGGCATCAAAAATAAAAAAGTAGGAATATACTTAACAAAAGACATGTGGAGTTTGTATACTGACAATTATACTGACAATTATGAAACATTACTGAAATAAAGAATATGTAAGTAAGTAGGAAGATACTGCTTGTGTATGGATTAAAAGACTCAATAATGTCAAGATAGCAATTTTTCCCAAATAGTCAGCAAATTTAATGCAATCCTGGCATTCCTAAGAGACAAGAGTTTTATATAATACGGATACTCCTCAGGGTTAAACAAATGGTAGCATATATCCAACACATAAAATAGTATTCAGTAAATCAAAAGTTTAAATTTTTATATATTATTTTGATTAATCTCAAAAATTTGTACAAATTGGAAGATACCACCTGTTGAATGACTATTACTATGAAATACTCAAAAGAGGCAAATATATGGATAGACATGAAGTCAATCATTGGTTGCATAAATCTGAGAGTGGGAATGAAGATTTCTTTCAAGTGGGCATTAGGGGGCTTCTTAGCTGTGGTGTTGATGCACAACTTTAGAAATTTACTACATTATTCATTGCATTGTGTATTTGAGTGGATTTTTATGATGGGGAAATGACATTTCAATGAAGCTGTCACATATAAACAAATGCATTCTATAGTACTTTCTTACCACTGATTCCATTACACTTGAGCAAGTGTAATAGTGTTATTTTGGGAAAACTTTCTTACAAAACTGGACTTTACATAGCCTTCTTGAGCCTCTATTTTAGTCACTGACTGCTGATTTCCATCATTAGCACCCAAAAGCCTCCTTGGCCTCCAGACCTCTTGTTGTATGCGCAGTGCTAGTTCTTTATAGTTGTCATGCTCTTGAACTTTGGTCTCACTATTTATCTGATCTTACCTTCTCTGCCATAAAGTAGTATATAGTTGCCCATGAGTGCTCATTGCTTTGTATATGGATTGCTTGTCTCTTTGACATATCAGAGCTCTCTCCAATACAGAACCAGGGACTTTGCTTCTTTTTGACCTCAAGAGTACTCAATACAAGGGCTAACATCTATAGAGCTTATTAGAGAACTATAGCATTTAATTTTCAAACAATGCTGTAAGTTAGACACTTATTCTCATGATTTTATGCATAATGCCACTGAGACACACTAAGGTGATATTATTTGACCAGATATCTCAGTTAACTGAAAATGGATTCAGAATATTAACCCAGACTTATTCCATTTTTAAAAATTCAGGACAGTTTTGGATTATATCTATTTTCTGATGAGACAACAGATATGACTCACTTGCCTGTAATGTTGTTTTTTTTTTGGACAGGCAGAGTGGAAAGTAAGAGAGAGAGACCGAGAGAAAGGTCTTCCTTTTGCCATTGGTTCACCCTCCAATGGCCGCTGCGGCCGGCACGCTGTGACCGGCGCACCGTGCTCATCCGAAGCCAGGAGCCAGGTGCCAGGTGCTTTTCCTGGTCTCCCATGGGGTGCAGGGCCCAAGCACTTGGGCCATCCTCCACTGCACTCCTGGGCCACAGCAGAGGGCTGGCCTGGAAGAGGGGCAACCGGGACAGAATTCAGCGCCTCGATTGGGACTAGAACCGGGTGTGCCGGTGCCACAAGGCAGAGGATTAGCCTAATGAGCCTCGGCAACGGCTTGTAGTGTGGTTTTTCAACAGGTGACATGAACTATCCTATCATATAAATGACCATGACAACTTGTCCTGCTGTTTTTCTATACATCCCCATTGTGTCCTGGGGCCTTGTGTGTGTTTTAGATGCTGCTGATATTTCTTGCAACAGCAAAGCCCATGTCTGTAATCATAATAAGTGAATCTTCACTAGGTTATAACAACTATTCCCCTATGAAAATAACATTGATTGATATGTTTTTGAGAGACTGACATATGTAACTCTTTATTAAAATTATTAAATAACTCCTTGAAATAAAAAGTAGTCATGTAATTAATAGTTATGTACTGCATGACAACATAATTATTCATTACCAATATGCAGTAACAAAATGACTTCCAATTTTATTTTCAGAGCCTTTTAAAGGTTAAAACCATACTTTAAAAGGAAGAAAACTAGAAAGAGAAGATGGCTGTTCATCACCACTTGCTATTTTTCTTGAATTAGGATAAAAAAAGTTTAAAAACTAAATTATGAATGATGTAATGATATTTTTATTTAAGCATGTGTCTAATTTCTGAAATCCTTATACTCATATCTCAATAAAAATAAATATATAACACATGTTTAGAAGAGTTCTAGCAGTTTGTCTGACTTATTTTTAGCTAAAGATTTTTAGTTAGTTCTCTGGAAAAAATGTTAATTTATCTGTGCCTGTTCAGAATTGGCAAAACATAGGTCTGGTATTGTGATACAGTGAGTTAATCCACTGTTTATGATTCTGGCATCACAGATTGAAGTGCCAGTTGGAGTCCTGGATGCTCTGCTTCCAGTCCAGCTCCTTGCTGCTGTGCCTGGGAAGGCAGAAGAAAACAAACCATATATCTTGGCTTGCACCACCCACAAGGGAGACTCAGATGTTGCTCCTGGTTCCTAGCTTCAGCCTGGCCCAAACCTGCCTATTGTAGCTGTTTGGGGAGTGAATCAGTAGACTGAAGATCTTTCTTTTTTTCCTCTCTCTGGGTCACCCAGCCTTTCAAATAAAATAAATAAATCTCTTAAAGAAAGAATCGGCAATACACTTCCATAAATTATTCAGAATTATTG
The DNA here is from genome assembly GCA_949820135.1 of Sylvilagus floridanus. NCBI lineage: Eukaryota > Metazoa > Chordata > Mammalia > Lagomorpha > Leporidae > Sylvilagus > Sylvilagus floridanus. Next base: position 14,450,711 of record OX463240.1, on the reverse strand, counting down.
ATGAGTCTTGAAATTCAAACTCCAAGAGGCTTTTTCCATAAGCAAAAAAAGATAGAGTCTTATACAAGAAGGTAGAGTCTATGGAATTCAAGCATTGAATCCAGGCACTATGTGGAATCTGAGACCTAAGTCACCATCTACCTTCATTTAAAGAGAGAATAGCCTTTTCCATAGATAATAGAATCTTGGCAGCAAATGTGAAATACAGACCAACTGACCCAGTCACAAATTGGTGAGGTAATGTAGGACTGGGTCCAGCAGGGCCCAAATTACAAGGACTTTAGTCTGGACTTACGCGGTGGTCAGATTTTTCAGGACCATGGACAGACGCATCACCAAGCTCATACATTAGAAGCTGCAAAAAACAGGCCTAAGGAAAGCAAATAAAATTCTGGAATGCAAGGTTTGTGTTTAGAATCTAAGCTTATATTATGAAGATCATTGAATAGCTTGCTGGTAAGTCTCCACTTGCTTACTTTAGAATTGAAAGAGCATAAAGAGTTTATGAGTACAATCAAATTGATATTTGGCAAGATTAAACTAATAGCAAAATACAAAATTGAAAAGTGGCTGTTGACAATCAAACAATGAAAACATTATAGCCCTTGTCTCTTCTGTTGAGGAACAGTGTTTATTTTTTCATACTATTTGTTGGACTCTTTTACTTTGTGTAGGATTAACCTTATGTTCATTAAGTAACCTGAAATTAGATCTTTGTAAAAATTAAGAGTGGGAATGTGAGAGGGAAGAGGAAAAAGTATTGAAGAGTGAGGGGGAGGGGATGGAAGGTGGGAAGTTCTTAAATCTGTATATATGAAATACATGAAATTTGTATAACTTAAATAAAATTTAAAAAAGAATAATCTAGAATGACGGCCTTCAATACTTTTAGCATGTAGGATTCAGTTTAAAATTTCTTAAGACCTTCCAAGATCTCTTTCCTTTATACCATCCTGTTTCTGCTCTTTTTCTTGCTTCTTACCCCTGAGAAAAGCTGGGCATTGTGTTTCCTGCCTATGCCCCGGCCTTCCATTTCTCTTTCCCCTGATCTATGCTCAGTCTCTTGCATGGATGCTGGTGTTGACTTGACTTCTTCCACAAACTCTACATCTGAGCTCTCAGCTTTGGTTCATCAGACACTCCACATGTGGCATCTACTTAGCATCCATGCTGTACTTCAACAATTCTGCCCGACCATTCTAGATGGGGATTCTCCACTAGGCATTCATGGAGGTGGACCCCATAACTAGAGTTCATAGGCCACTCCTATAGGCAAACTGGTTTCATCTCAAACTTACACTGACTGCCTACCTTTGGTAGTATGGGGGCTGCCTCTGGGCTCAAGGGGGAAAGTTAACCTAAATGACTTTCTACAGGCATAAGCAGAGAGAAGAGGGAGTGAAGAGGTGACAGACCTTCCAGGCATCTGCCATTCCTAAACCCAACAAAAGTTTTTCATGCAGTAACCTATATATTCTAAAGTTGTCCAGTTTTTATGAACAGACTTGGATTTCTACTATGATACTGTGTCTCCCATTCTCATTCATTAAAACACACTGTATGCTTTTCTCCAATGAATTTTTCTTTGCCATATCATGATTCTCTTTCTTTGCCTAAAAAACTCATGTCCTTCCTTCACCCCCAGGTTCAGCTAAGCACTTTTTGGTCACCTCAACTGGAATACTGCCTCTCTCCTCATGTGTTCATGTGCAACTCAGTCACCCACACATGCTGCACTCAGCTCCTCAGGTAAATTGTTGACTCCTCACACACCGAGACTCAGACTAGACTTATACATTTTAATAACTCTCGAAGTGCACAAGAAGGGCCCTGACGAGGCTCACATTGATTTATTGATTTAGAGGTTGCTCTTTCTAGCCAAAGTTACTGAAGATTAGAATCCTGGAAGATTGTATTATAGAATTTGAGACATGAGAAGGACTTTGGTGATCATGAAGCACTTGATGCCATTTTGAGAGCAGGATCAATCTGTGCATTCAAGATTGCCTCATATAAAGGAAAGGAATCTTTCTCCATTCCTTCTCTTGATTGTCTTTTGCTCTTAATTTTTTTTTTTCTTCTCTCACCACCTTCCCATATCAGTTGGAGATTAAAGGGCATGGCACAACATCAAACAAACAAGTTTTGACTTTAAACTTAAATCTCAGTCCTAGAACAGGTAGCGTAATCAAAGGCATACACTATAATAAGTTTATGTAGAAGTTTATCTACATATAGAACACCATAGCTATGCAATCTAAAATTCCTATTTTTCTCATATAATTAACTTTTTCTCATTTATTTATCATCAGATATCTTGCAAAATTCACACTTAGCACAGGGACAAGGATAGGATAGGAATTTTCTCTGATTTTCCACTCTGTGACTGCTTTTTTTGCCACATTCAGCTTCCACTAGTGGCCTCTCTCCCTATCATTATTCACTTGTTCTCTAATTCTCAAAGTAAAATAAGACCATCTGAGATGAAACTTTAAAAATCCATTGTCCTTTTGATAACATTTCTCTTCATATGACTTTTTTATTTTGACAGGCACAGTAGACAGTGTGAGAGAGAGACAGAGAGAAAAGGTCTTCCTTTGCTGTTGGCTCACCCTCCAAAGGCCGCCGCAGCCGGCGCACTGTGGACGGCGCACTGCACTGATCTGAAGCCAGGAGCCAGGTGCTTCTCCTGGTCTCCCATGGGGTGCAGGGCCCAAGCACTTGGGCCATCCTCCACTGCACTCCTGGGCCACAGCAGAGAGCTGGCCTGGAAGAGGGGCAACTGGGACAGAATCCAGCGCCCCGACTGGAACTAGAATCTGGTGTGCCGGTGCCGCTAGGCGGAGGATTGGCCTATTGAGCCATGGTGCCGGCCTTCATAAGACTTTACTATAGCACTTGGAAACATGTTCTGGCCCAGATGGATGAGCCAATCTCTTCTAAAGGTTTCCCTTGTGCTTTCTCTCTCTCTCTTTCTCCCCCTCCCCCCACTCTGCCTTTTTCATAACTGTGTTAAATTTCCCTCTTATCTATGTTTCTCTCTTTCTTCTCACTTCAATTTTGCAGTCATCAAATTCTATTAAAAAAATCCACTAAACTAAGATTCCCCCTGGAGCAGGGATCCTCCATCATTGATTTTGTCCTCAACTCTCAAGCTTCTCTGTTTTGCTCCTCATCACACTGTAGACAATGATGAATTAATAAGTATGAGTTTATCAAGTCATTATATGAGAAAGAGGCATATGTTAGGAACTGGCAAGCTCTAGATTATTCTAATAAGGGCACTAATTTTATTTTATAATGTTTTTCATCCATTATCAATATTCAGCCCATTGAAAGGAAAATAAATTAATTGTCCAGGGCAACATAGCATGGGGTACTAACAACTTTAATTGACAAATTCTTGGAATTTGGTTGGAATTCTGATCAATTTGTGTGGTGAGGGCATTTATATTCTCTGATAATGCCTTGCAGAATGATCAATATCTATCCCTTTTCCTTCTTAGGCATTCATGTCAGTGCCATACAACAGGTAGATCTGGTGGCAAGTGGCCATCAAAGGCAAGTGCTGGCACTCTGTTGCCCTCCAGTATCTCCCACAAACATTACAGGTAGGTCTTTCATAGTCCTAAGTCAGCAGGATTCTTTCTTGCTGTTGTTTTCAGGCCTAGAAAAGCCAATGACTGAGTGTGGGATTTGTCTATTACTCTGAGTGACCTTAGTTCTACCCTTGTCCATCTGTGGGTTGTTTAGAGGCATACGCAGTTGCTGATTCCCGAGGACACAACAACGAAAGAGAACACTAGCAAGTAGGTCCATAAAATGGGATGGGAGTAAACATATTAAGAAATTCAGCTCTCAGTGCCTTCCTTCTGCTTTTTCTAGTACACTTAGAGGGATAGATATGCTTAATACATGCATCATAAAGGGCCAAGAGGGGCCTCATCAGTGCTTTATGATAACTGAGTGTAAATCCTCCTCGCAATGGGTAGTTGCCATGATTAATTGCATTCTGTCGACATTAGGCTGCGTTATTATCAGCTGCTTGCTGTTCAGTGCTTGCTAGGCTGTTAATTATTGTTGTGTGGCTCTAAGGGATGTTTTCAAAACATTTTAGAATTCTGCTACTGTGATGGCACAGGGAGGAACTTAATAAGTCACTATTCTACATGAGAAAGACAAACATATTTTTAAAAAATGGAAATAATTTAATAATGACTTCCCCCTAACTATTGCTGACAAAAATACATTTCTAACATTTTGCTAAATTTCACCATTTAGTTTCAGCTATATTGATCTCCTGTTCTATTCTGCACACAAATAGAATGGAAATACATCCTTGAGTGTTGAAGTAAGTCAGATTTAGGGAATGAATTGAAATCCTGAGGTGCTATAGCCTGGACATTTACATTTTTAATAGAAAAGTAATTGTTAGTTCTTTTGTGAATCAGTAAGAATACTAAAAAATAATTTGCTGGTGATTCCACATTTCTTCTGTAAACTATGGAGCAAAGAACAAACTTAAGCTCGTGTCTATTTTCTCAACGCTCTTCCTCGGCTTCTCCTGGTATTAACATCCAAATAAACAATGAATCATTTCTGCTTGGGGTTGCCTACCAGGTGCCTACCAGGAATTTCTGCAGATTGCACCTTAATTCAAGATCAGTCTATGCTTCTTGGTTCCAAGAGAGGGATGGACAAGTATCTGGATTTCATTTTGTTTCACAAGACACTTGGATGATGAGTACACAATTCAAGAGAAAGACACTTGGGCTGTCCTGTTCTGTGGGCCTCACAAGGAACTGAATGAAAGTCATCATCATTGAAATAAGGGAGTTCCCTTAGCGGGCTCAAGCAGTCGGAACTCCTTGAAGCTACATGTAAATGTTTTCTTTCAAATGCCCATCAACAGAATTTGAAAGAGTAATGCATTTCTTTATATTCAGGAATGTTTGTGCTTATTTAATTTATCTCTCTTTTATTCCAATAAGAAATTAAGACCCCATAGAAATTGACTTCAAAACTACTCCTTGTTGATTAGCCTAGACTTAAAACAATGCAGTTTCTATCTGCCTCTCTGGGGTTCTTAAAGATGTATTTATGTGACAATTGTGAATTTAGTCCCCTGGAATTGATAGAAATCTCTCCCCACCAGATATTCTGAACATCTGCAAGTGGATACTGATTCCTGCTCTGCACCTTTATCACATGATCCCATTCAATCTAAGCCCACAGTTCCCACTGCCCCTACAAGGTAATCCCTAGCATCTGGATGTTTCCACTGTGACTTCTGTCTCTGCTTCTGCAGGCAGCTGTCGCTCTTTCACAAGGTGCCTGATTTCCGTTTAAAACTCCAAGCTTTTCTACCCACATCTCTGTCTCTGTTTTCTAAATCCCTACAGGCTTATGATCTGAGACACACAGTGCAGAGCAAAATTGCAGATAGTTTGTTCTTTTTAGTGACTTCCTGAGACAAGAGGATGGGAAACATTGCCAGGTTGTGTTTCTGGAATTGCCAGAAGGCAATTGGGGTCGGGGTGGATGCTCGCAGAAAGCAACTTGGCTATCGCTTGTGGCTATGATGTGGCTTCCACAGCCTGTTTCTGACATGCAATGAATATTTACCGAATAAAAAGACATGAATATATGATGATCTAAACTGAGAAAGTGGAGTGCTAGGGGAACATTATGGGGAGACACAGAAAATGAGATAAAAGGGAGGCTGAGGAACAAGAAGGCTTCTAAAGACAGCTGACCTCATTCCATTGTTTACTTGCTCAACATTTGTCCTTGAGTCTGTGTCCTAGTAGGAATCTGGAGCACATCCATTTGACACTTTGTTGATCAGAGTAACCTAGTCAACAATCTAGAGTTTATTGTTCAGAGTTACAGTTTACTTATAACACAAAAATCAACAGCACTGAGTATTCTGGCTTTGCGTGTGTCAGTCCAGAAATAGCAGATTATTATGTCTTCAAACATTTTGCTAATATTTGTGAGGGGATCTTTATAGGCCAAAGACCACTACAGGTCAATGAATGAAGCACACAAAGGGGGGTCTTCCTTTCATGGAACTTACATTTTTGTGAGGGCAACTGTAGGTAACACACATGCAAATGAATCATTTCATATAATGATAAATGTTATTAGGAAGAGCATCAAGGAAGACAAGTGATGGTGGCTCACTACTTAGTTGGTGTTATGCTTTATCTTGCAATCAGTACATTTCTTGGGAAATGGGGGCTAGAAATGCACTCTATACCCGACTTAGGTTAAAATAACTCTCAATCTGAATAATGGACTATCTATATTCTGATAAGAAGTTGAACTTAGTCTCCACACTAGTTCATCTATTTGGATCTTATTGATTGATGATAACTCTGGCTGCAATTTTAGCCAGAGAAATGTAACAACTCTTATAAGGCACAATAGTGAATTCTTCCACAGGGTGATGTATTAAAGTTCTATGTGGTTGTTAGATTTTTGAATTATAGAAATATAAGAGAAATAATTACATGTTTAGCAAAGTAACAATCCCATTGTGAAACATGATAGCAAAATGGCCCATAAACTAATTCATCAGCCATGAATTCCTAATTTGTACAGAGCAAGAAGATACTAACATTGGTGATGTGCTTAGTTTGTGAAGTACTTTGGCATATGATCCTAACATCATCCTCTGGAGCATCTACTCTTTCTTCCCCATCTTCCCTCTCTTATTTTTATTTTTTCCTCCATTCAAATGCTTATCAAGATATTGAGACACACTTGGAACCATTGGCAGGCATTGAGACTTGCTGGGGACACAGCTGGGAGCAGATCACTTAAGCTTCCTGCCTTGAAGTCACCTAATGTTAATATTCTTTCATTCCTATTGTGAGGCCACATTCCTGGTGACAGAGCAGGTGTGGGCTCAGAGCCAGGTGGTAGTAGGCCAACAATCTTTCCAATGCACTCTGCTGCAGGGGCACAAAATACATTTTCTACTTCTTTGATGCTTGGAGAGGACTTGTAGATCTAAGAAGTGATACGTAATTATTTCAGCTTCATTTATAAATGTAGTGAGGAATCACAGATAAATGGACAGATGAATGGATGGTGGATGGACTGATACATAGATTTTGCTCTTTGATGTGTTTGTGTGGGGACCCATGGATAGGCCTGCCATGGGACCCCCCCTATGCTGGGCTTGGCTTATAGCAGTAATGCGGATGTAGCAGCTGATTGAACTTTCTATCTAGCTGAAGATCATGGAAAACAACAAGATGGCGTGAATGCCCTGCCTGCTGCGTGACTCCACAGCTGAGCATGATCACGTGCCGGATTGGAGAACTCTGTGCATGGACTGTGATTGATTGACTGTGATTGGTTGAATTCTGTATATAAGCGGACCGCGGGAGAAGGAATACGCACGCCAGCTTTTCCCCTTAAGGAACGTGCGCGCCATCTCTCCCCCTTCTCCCGGTGCCCCACTCTCTTTTCCTACTCCTTCTAAGTAAAAGTCTACTGAAGACCAATTAACTGCAAGCAGCGTCCTTCTTTTTGTGGCCAGAGGAGCGACATTTTTGTTATGCAGATTTTGTATAAAATAAATCACTACTTTGAGGTGCAAGGCAGTAAATACTTTCCATTCTTTTCCTGCTTCCATATCTAGGAAAATGTGACTCTATACATTTTTATAAAGGGGGACATGCAATTTTAAATGACAAGTTGTAAAAGCAATTATTAGGATTTAATCATATTATTGCAGTGATTTTGGAAACAAATATTGTCACATAAATTCTAAATAACATTTGTTCTCTTAAAATTACCACTCTCCCCTTCTGAAACTGTCATCAAAATGTGTCATTGAGCATAGTCTTAATGTGGAGCTTGCTACTTGTGTTATCTAAGAAAAATGTGATTGTTCTTTGTAGAGAAAAAAGAAAGGCAATGATAAGGGTGAGAGACATTTTTAATAAAATTCTATTGATTTTCAAAGTTATAAATCTTAGAAGCATAATTGTTTTTAGCTAACATCTAAACCTTCCTGGGGCCATAAGTGAAGCTAAACTGGATGATAAACTCATCATTATATTAAACCTCCTGTGAATATACACAACATGCATCTTTTTTTTAGATATCTTTTTTTCTTAAAGGTTTATTTATTTATTTGAAAGTCAGAGTTACACATAGAGAGGAGAGGCAGAGAGAGAGTCTTCCATCTGATGGTTCACTCCCCAGATGGCCGCAGTAGCCGGAGCTGTACCAATCCGAAGCCAGGAGCCAGGAGCTTCTTCTGGGTCTCCCACATAGGAGGAGGGGCCCAAGAACATGGGCCATTTTCTCCTGCTTTCCCAGGCCATAGCAGAGAGCTGGATTAGAAGAGGAGTAGCCAAGTTCGAACCGGCACCCATTTGGGATGCTGGCGCTTCAGGCTAGGGCATTAACCCACTGTGCTACAGTGCTGGCCCCCACAGCATGCATCCTACACATCAACCACTTAACCACACACCTGTGTAATGCATACAGTCACACACACGCACTCTCATATGTATGTGCACATAATATACATATACACATGTTCGTGCACACACACAATGGGTAAACACAGAGCACTGCCTTTTGACTATACACATGATCATATTGCTGGGCCTATGGAAAGGCCAAGGGGCTGAGTCATATCACTTGCTCCTTGAGACAGGTTCAATTATTCTCTAAGTCTGTGGGCATAGGGTGGGAAATAATTTACCTGGTACCCTAGGAAATCAAGGAATGGTTTCTAATCCTCTATAATCACTGCATCATACCTGAGTTGTAGAGTCACCTCCTCTTATTTGGTGAAGAACTGTGGGAAGTGGCATTTAATGACTGGACACCTTGGAAATTAGTAGTTACCAAAAAACCAGTCCTACCTGGACACTCATTTCAGATTAACTTCGGTGTCAACTTGGGCTACAGGATGCCCAGACAGCTGGATAAACATTTCTGGGTATATTTGTGAGGGTGTTTTGAGATGAGGTTAGATTATGAATTTGTGCACTGAGTACAGAAGATCCACCCTCACCATTGTGAGTGGGAATCATCAAGTTCATTGAGGATCTGCCTGGCCAAAAGAGAAGCAGAGAAAATTTGCTCCTTATCTGAGCTGAGACATCTGACTTCTCTTGACTCTGGACATCAGCATTTCTAACTCAGATTGAATTTAACCACTGGCTTTCCCATCCCTAACCCTCATTTTTAGGGCAGATTGCGGTATTTCTTGACCTCCATAATCTTGATTGCATGAGCCAATTCCTGTAAGCCTTCCTCTTCTATTTCTATCTTTGTCATCTCTATATCTATCTCATCTTTACCTATCTATAAATCTCAGTTCTGTTTTTCTGGAGAACTCTAACACACACCATTTCATGTTGTGTAATGCTAAGTAGTCTCCAAGGTATTTTCTCATCAAGTTTTGTCATTTAACCGCCCAGACTGGTGTACAGGGATAGGCTATCCTGTAGGTCTGCCTGATGGTTCAGGCAGGCTGTCCTAGGGTTGAACAATGGTTGCTTGGAAACAATATTTAAAGATGTTTGACAGAAGTTTGTGCTTCTTTGGCACAACAGTGACCCGAAGCCTGAGGACCACCCACTCCAGGATCACCTAAGTCCTTGTACTCATACATAGAGCCTTAAAAGCCTCGCTGGTGGTTTTTTGCTGACAAAGGTCTTATTTTTTTATTTTTTTTTTTACGTTTGTGAAAAACGTTTATTCTGAGAATCTAAAACCCGAGTCGAGAACAAGCCCGCACGCGCACAGCTGTGGCTGCTTCACAAGGGTCTTCTTAAAGCATAGAGTATGAAGGAAACTTTCCCTCTCGTGGTCTCTTCACACCTTCCCCTAATTTGTGCATTTCTCTTGCCTTTCTAAGCTGATGTCTAGCTCAGTGCATGCTTCCAAGTAGCCTCTGTAAGTTCCTGATGCTGCAACCATGATAAGGAGGACATTCAGCTCCTCACTGTCTCCTCTTTCCTCCCAATCCCCCTTTCACTGCCAAGCATGTGCCCCACAGATGTGTCTGTTGCTCGCTCAACATCATTCTTTGGCAGCACACACTTCAAGCTATGTTTGCTACAAAATCATTTGTTAAGGAATTCAACAGCAGGGCACTTTCCTGAAACTCTCTATGTATACAATGCAGGCAGGGGATAAAAGCAACCTTAGTTCTGGCCAATCCCATAGCTATTCGTTTGAGAAAATGACCCCTTGCCCCTTTCCTGCTTCTCATTCCTATCTAAGCTTAGGATAATATACAGCCAGATATAAGAGCTTTTCCTTCTAGTCCACCTTTTCTACCCTGTAAAGACTTCCTTTCTTTTGAATTTTGCAGGTTATAAATACTCCAGTTGTACAGGTGTTTGGAAATGAATCTGTTGAATACTGTCATGTATATTTCTAAACTCAATTTGTGTTTATTATAAAATTTACAATTACTTCACAAACTTTAAAGTGATATGACATTCATGTAGTATTTTCATTCGATATACTTTAAAGATATATATATGCACAATAAATATAGTTTTATTGATTTCAATTCATTGCCAGAATAACTAATACTGTCAAATGAAAGCAATATAAATGTGCAAACATCTATTAATAATCTAGTTTTAACCAGCTCTAATAACATTTTCATTAAACCTGTGGTTACTTTCCAAAACAAACACTTCCTAATTTTTCTGATCTATTCCTGTTCGTGTAAATTCAGTCACAGCTGGGTGCAGTTAAGCAAACCAAGCTACATTCACGGAAACCAATTTTCATTTAAACTCTTGAAAGCTGTTATAAACTCAAACATTTCTCTAGGATCCAATACATGTTAAGTAAAATAAGTATATTTGTGAAATTAAAAAGATCATAATGTACCCTGAAAGAGTTTATGGCATTTTTATAGCCTTAAATTTATCTTATATACTAATGCCTTTCACTTACCATCATCATGCATTTCACTTAACACCATCGGTGTTAATGTTTAAACATACAAACAGTTTTAATCAGTTATCTTGAGAACAATCTTCTTCATTCATTACTTAAAGTACTTCTTATGGTGAGACATAGAAATTCATTCACTGAAGAGATTTTGGAGTTCAACTATATGCAAAATGCTGGGGCTGTAGTATTAACTCAGCAGGACAATGCCTAGGAAATTATCTATTTAGTAATAAAAGTGCATAATTGCATTTAATTTATGAAACTGCTAAAAGATTTTCATTCAAGATAGCCTTGTGATCACATCACCATACTTCTCTAAAAGCCTTTACATCAAATTTATTCTTGAGGGGATGGTGTGTGGCACAGCAGATAAAGCCACTGCCTGCATGCCAGCATCCCATTTAGGTACCAGTTAAAGTTCTGGCTGTTCCACTTCCTATTCAGCTCCCTGATAATGACCTAGGAAAAGCATCAGAAAATGGCCTACGTGTTTGGGACCCTGCCACCCACATGGGAAATCTGGCTTTCGCCTGGTCCTGCATTGGCTGTTGTGGCCATCTGGGGAGTGAACCAGCAGAGGAAATATCTGTCTGTCTCTCTCCTGTCATTGTGATTTTCAAAATAAATCAATAAGTCTTCTTTTAAAAAATTTTTCCTTGGAAGTCCTGATCAGATGTGACTCCACCTATTTCTTTGTGAGAATCTCCAGTGTGTGTACTGTTGGCGGTAGCTGGTGCCTTGACTGAACGCTCCTCTTTCCTAAGACCCTTCAGGTGGGTTCAAGGCTTTCTTACCATATCCAGGTCTATTTCCTTGCCGGGGACAGAATCAGCTGCTTATATTTTTCATACAGATTTTAAATTGTCGTTGATTTACTCCCCACTTCTTTCTACATCATGCTGAGTGACTCTGGTCCCTTCTATCGTCCCTGAATTTTCTGTACTGCTCCTTGTTTTCATCCCTGGATCATTGCTGGCATTGCTGTTTAAGCATCTCCTCTTACCCACAGACCTCTCATCTGACAAACAGAACACTCTGGAGACTTGCACTGCAATTGAAGTAAAACCAAGTCCTGGCGACTCTATGGTATCAGGCCCACCATTCCAAAGTCCACACACAGCTGTCACTGAGCCAGGTGCTTCTCCTGGTCTCCCAAGTGAGTGCAGGTCCAAGGACATGGGCCGTCTTTCACTGTACTCCCGGGCCACAGCAGAGAGCTGGACAGGAAGAGGGGCGTCCAGGACAGTATCGGGCGCCCCGACTGGGACTAGAACCCGGTGTGCCGGCGCCACAGGAGGAGGATTAGCCTATTGAGCCACGACGCCGGCCTTGCCAGTGAGCTTTCTCTTGGGTGACTTCTGAGATCATGGTTTCTGTTTCCTTAGCTATACCTTGATATGGGGTAATGGCCTTTCCAGCACACATAACAATAGAAAAAAGCTCACAAAAACACAGGAGCAAGTAGTGTCAAGTGGAGGAGGAACAGCAAGGCTGAAAGGGAAACACAAAAGAAACTGATGCACAGGCTGAGTTGCTTGAAAAGAACGTGAGAAGCTCTGCCTCTGGAATGTGGAGCTGTGACAAGAGACATGACAGTGCTATGACACATACACACGTCAGTAAGAAAACTTTGATAATGTTTAATATTTGAAGTCATTCAATTGTTGATAAAAACATTCCTGATCAACTGTTTTGGGTCACTTTTATTTAACTTTGGGCACTTAAAAAGAACAGTCTTAGTATTCTGGAAAGTGTCTTTATGATTTAACACTCATTCAATATTAAAAGGTTATTGTTTTAAATCTAGTAGAAAGATATCCCCGATACACGGAAGCAGCCACACTGAACAGGACAGGGATATTGTACCATACACCATTTTATTTTAAAATGATTGAGATTTCTTTTACTGAAATTGTCTCTGTGATAGATGACATCAGATACCTGGCAATTTATTTTTCTGCCAATGATGATCTAAATCCTGTCTTAACAGAATCCTTTAAATTCTCCATCTTTTGAAGCAGGAAAGAATGAGTGGTGCTGCTTGTCACAAGACTCACTCTTTAATTATGGTGTTTTTCCTGGATTAGAGCAACAATAGCATAGTGCTTCCTAAATCTTGATTACTGGTGATGAATGCAAATCTACGAAACCCAGTAATTCCTGAAAAGCAAATACACTTTCTTTTAGTTGATTGTGAAGATTTTTTTCTTAAATAATTACCTAAATTTTAGGTTTTTAGAGTGTTAAAATTTTCAAAAAATTTACAAGCTCCATTTGTCCCTTGATACTAGAAAGTTACGATATTTGTCATAATGTAGAGAAATAACATAATAAGAGAACTTTTTGTTCTCCATCAGGATTATTATTCTGAGAAAATTTCTATACTATCCCTAGAAATTATATATATATATATATAATTTAAATTTGGTACCACTCTTAGATCTTTATATAATGATCTATTAATAATTGCTCTCAAAAATGACTGCTTTCAATAATTTACCTTCTCATTTAATTAAATTGTCAGATTTGTCTTCATCCAAGCAAAATAAACCTATTTTTCCAGGATGCTTTTTTTTTTTTGACAGGCAGAGTGGACAGTGAGAGAGAGAGAGAGAAAGGTCTTCCTTTGCTGTTGGTTCACCCTTCAGTGGCTGCCGTGGCTGGCACGCTGCAGCCGGTGCACCACGCTGATCCGATGGCAGGAGCCAGGTGCTTCTCCTGGTCTCCCATGGGGTGCAGGGCCCAAGCACTTGGGCCATCCTCCACTGCACTCCATGGCCACAGCAGAGAGCTGGCCTGGAAGAGGGGCAACCAGGACAGAATCCAGCGCCCTGACGGGGAGTAGAACCCGGTGTGCTGGCGCCGCAAGGGGGAGGATTAGCCTACTGAGCCATGGCACCGGCCCAGGATGCTTTTTTAAAAAAACACTTTTTATTTCAGAAAAGTTTTTTTTTATATATAAAGCTTTTATTTAAAGAATATAGATTTCCAAAGTACAGCTTATGGATTACAATGGCTCCCCCCCACACAACTTCTCTCCCTCCCCCTACCCTCCCCTTTCCCGCTCCCTCTCCCCTTCTGTTCACATCAAGATTCATTTTCAATTCTCTTTATACACAGAAGATCAATTTAGTACATATTACGTAAAGATTTCAACGGTTTGCCCTCACAGAGACACAAAATGATAATACTGTTGGAGTACTAGTTATAGTATTAATTCACAATGTACAGCACATTAAGGACAGAGATCTTTATTCTAAGTTCCTTCTATCCCTCTAGGATGCTTCACAATGCCTCCATCTCTTGTTATTTCCCTAAAGTGTGGGTGGAAACATGGAAATTAAAATGGCAAATTTATCTCTGTGGCTTACAAAAGTAAACAATAAATATTTGTATGTGAGCACAGATATTCAGAGCTGCTTCTACCAGCAGATAAAGACTGAGAGGTTTGGGAAGAAAATAGATATTGAATACTTGGGAGTAGCAGCTTGAGGCAGTTTTCAACCTGCAGGAAACTACAACAATGAAGAGTTCCTTTCCCAAATCTCATTCACTGCCATTATATTTCTTGAATTACCCTGTCAAATTCAGCACCCAGAATAAATTAAGCTACTTTTAATCATTCCAGGAGAGACAGAGGACAGATGTAGATATTACATTTCAATATACGGAAATAGTCTCCAAATGTCATTAACTTTTGAATTAACAATGAGCCTTGATTGCTTGAAAAAAATGACATATTTCTCCATTTAGAGTTTGGGACAAGAAGTTAATTTAAATGCTAAAAGTACATATATTTGAGTAACTTGATGTCAAATAAATCTTTTAGCATTAATATAAAAATGGCATTTATAAAAGCTATAATGATTGTAGCTGAAGGCATGCTTTTTTACTCAATTGAAACCTCATAAAGATTTAGTCTATTGTTCTACTTTTATTAGTTTTTTAAAAGACAATTATAGAAAAGGATATATATATATACACACACACACACATACATATACACAAATATTTCATGTTAGTATTTATAGAGCTGAATACTAGCCAATCATTGCTCTTTGTGCCTTATTTCATTAAATGGTATTTTACAGTAACACTACCAGGCACATAACTTTATTGCTGTCCGTTACAGGTGAGGAGATTGAGATTTGGGATTAAGCATTTTGTCATAGGTCAACATATCTAATAAAAGGCTGCTCCCACTGCAGTGAGATCTGAAATGTACATGAGACAATTCAGTCAGGTCTGGACTAAGCTGGAATCAAAGGAAAAGCTGCCATTCATTGCTCATCTTATAGTTGCTTCATATGCTGAGCCAGGTCCTTACATATTTCTAATTTGTGTATCCATCTTGCAGGTGATTCAGATAATATTATAGTTTTGTTTTTGCTTTATAAATGAAGCAGAGAGAATGTGGCTGATTCACTCTTGTAACAGGGCCTTGCCCATTGGGGAGAAGCAGTCTCAGTGAGCGTCTTGGTCATTGCCTGTCATTACAGGCAGAGTTTTTGCAGCTGGGGTAGCAGCAATATAAAACATGTATCTAATAGTGCCAGAAAATTTTAAAAGAGTGGAAGGGACCATCATTCCATGAATGAGAGTGCTCTCCTTCTATCTGCCAAGCCCTGGCCCTGGAGCTCGGCCATTTGGCTCAGGACGCTGTTCTCTCAGTAGCCAAACTCTTTGTGTGCTCTGTATACACATGTATTATGGAAAGGGAGTTTCCACAGCCTTCAGAGATGCTCCAGGGAACCAGGAATAAGGAAAGTCCCAGGGAGCACCATCAGATTTGAATCTAAGCCAGCATTTTCTGTTTTATTCTCCCTCTGCATCCAAACTCTGGGCCAATCCAGAAAGTCTGATGAGGCATACCAAAAGCAAGCTCTAGTACCACCCCTGACTTTTGCCAATGTTTTGGTTTGATCAAATATGAGAGACTCAGGCTAAGCCGCAAATCCACACATCGGCTTTGTAGCAACAGACAGCAAGACCCTTACTGTGACTACCTTAGAATACAACTTCAGATTCCAATGGAGCATCCCAGGGGGTAGAGTGTAAAGTATGTTTTAATGGCTACTGGATCATGCTCAGATGCTGTTGGTCAGAGGGCAAATCAGCTGTGCTTTAACATCTGTGGTTATGGGGAAATCACTCTTTAGCATGTGTTTCTTTTTATTTTTCTTTCAAGAAAACCTATTGTATATTAGGGAAATTTTTTAGGCATTATAGACTTCAGTTTAATAGTTCATACTCATATTAGTATGATATATGTGTACATGAATATATAATGTATTTACATAATATAATAGTAATCTTACTCCTTAGATGGGTTGGGTTAAATTCAAGCTATCTCCTTCTAAATGTTCAGTATTTTTTAAAATATGGAATAGTTGAACAGAAGGAATAGAATATTATTTTTTATTTAAATATGGTAATCACTAATGATGTTTTTAAGAAATGGTAAAAAAGTGTAAAACACACAAAAAGCAACCCCACCTCTTAGGGAAGGTTAGAAGTAAGTTTCAGATCTTGTAGTTTATCATAGATGAAGGGTGCATGTGGCTCGTTCATGATTTGACTTGAAATATGAGGAAAACACAATTGAGGGAGAAACAAAAATAGCATATCCTTTAAACTACATGCATGCGTTTAGCCAAACATCCCAGGCATTTTATAGGTAATAGATCGACCTCAAGCAAATCCTGGCATGCCCTGGGAGATTTACATGACTGTGTGATATACTATGCGTGTGTGCAAGTGTTTATCATAAATATGTTCATGGGAGATCCTCTGAAATACTATTAAATTATAAAAGAAATATTTTTATCTTTGTCAGATGAAAAAATACTGGTAAGAGAGTAACTTTTTGAGAAGTGATTAATGGTACATGATACATTTTAGTAATAGAAAATAAAGGATATAAAGGAAATTTCCAAAGGAGACAGCATAGTGCACATAACTCATACTGACAGAACAAAAGCTGCTTTGTATTCTGACCTGTCAAAAATAGCACAATCTCAGAATTTACTCTTAGCTTACGTTAATGTATGACACGAACTCAGGAAAAGTTTAGCTTCTAGTCAGGGGTGGGGAACCCTTTATCTTCCAAGGGCCATTTGGATATCTACAACACAATTCATGAGCCATACAAAATTATCAACTTAATTTTAGCCTATTAGCCTGCTGCAGATGTTTTGAATTTCAAGCCCCACCCATGGTTGCCTTGGCAGTGCCAGACCAAATGATTTTGTGGGCTTTATGCGGTGTATTGGTCAGATGTTCCATACCCTTGCCAGGGAATAACGTGTTAACTGTTTCTGACCTCATGTTTACTTATTCATGATAAAAGGTAAGACTAGCAAATCAAAGAAAGACTTAATATATCACAAACTTTTATTTAAGGAAAAGCATATCTCTAGTTAGTATGGAATCCATCCAGGTTAGAACTCATTATGTGGGCCAGCGCTGTGGCTCAACAGGCTAATCCTCTGCCTTGCGGCGCCTGCACACCGGGTTCTAGTCCCGGTCGGGGCACCGGATTCTGTCCCGGTTGCCCCTCTTCCAGGCCAGCCCTCTGCTGTGGCCCAGGAGTGCAGTGGAGGATGGCCCAGGTGCTTGGGCTCTGCACCCCATGGGGAGACCAGGAAAAGCACCTGGCTCCTGGCTCCTGCCATCGGACGAGCGCGGTGCGCCGGCCGCAGCGCGCCGACCACGGCGGCCATTGGAGGGTGAACCAACGGCAAAAGGAAGACCTTTCTCTCTGTCTCTCTCTCTCTCACTGTCCACTCTGCCTGTAAAAAAATAAAAAAAATAAAAAATTGAAAAAATTAAAAAAATAAAAATAAATAAATAAATAAATGGTCTAAAAAAAAAGAACTCATTACGTGACACCATCTGATATAAAATAATTCAACAAAAAATTTCTAGAACACTTACATCTAAATTAGTAATTGGCAAGGAATCAAATACTTAACAAAAAAGACACATAAAAGCTGGTAAATCTCAAAGCGACAGTATGAAATGAGATTGTTGACACTTTAACTTGTCATTTCCTAACCTAGCACAACTGAGTTCAATTGCTTACTGTAATTTCATAGAGAAGATTCATGGGCTGGTACTCTGGGGCAGTGGGCTAAGCCTCTGGCTGCAATGCTGGAATCCTATATAGGTGCTGCTTTGAGTCCTGGCTTCTCCACTTGCAGTCCAGCGATGGCTGGGAAAGCAGTCGGAGTTCTTGGGACCATGTGGGAGCCCCGGAAGAAGCTCCTGGCTGCTGGCTACAGATTGGCTCAGCTCCAGCTGTTT
Source organism: Sylvilagus floridanus (assembly GCA_949820135.1). Lineage (NCBI taxonomy): Eukaryota > Metazoa > Chordata > Mammalia > Lagomorpha > Leporidae > Sylvilagus > Sylvilagus floridanus. Next base: position 14,432,453 of record OX463240.1, on the reverse strand, counting down.
CAGCTATTTGGGGAGTGAACTAGTAGTTGGATGACTTTTCTCTCTGTCTCTCCCTCTCTGTCTATACCTCTACCTCTCAAATAAATAAAATCTATAAAGAAAGAGATCCAGAGTCTCATCTAGTTTAATGTTTAAACCACAGCTTATCTTTTAAGGAAAGAAAAGGCTTGTGTTTATTTGCAGAACAGCAGCTAGTGCAGTTTAAAGCTAAAAATCATCTAAAATTAAAGAGCAGCAAGAGACTAATGGTTTTAGGATGGAGGAAGTATCTGTTTTCCTCAATCTTTGTTGTAATAGTATAGCCAGCAAGATCCTGGGCCCTCAAACATCTGAGTTTCTGTTAATTAATCATTTAATGGTTTTTCTTTCTATAATCAATCTGAAGATTATTTACCTATGCATCTTTTTAAAAAAATGTGTTCTGGTAAAAAATCATTTACACATCACTGCAGTGCAAATAAATTTGACATTTGTTACACATGGTTTGGTTTTCATTTTTCAGACTAAAATGTCTCCTTCCCAATGTCTGCATCATTAATGACTTCTGTTTTGAAAATTTGCTCTGGAAGCTTAGAAATCAAAATCTTAACTGACTTTAGATCATAAATCCAAATAACACATGTTTCTGCTTATGTTATATAAAAACAGCCAAGGATTTGCTTACTATTTACTTATTGAATGAACAATCAGCCTAAATATTTTAACTCCTGATCTTCTTGAATCCACTTAATTTCGCCCTGAGAAAGCAATGTAGTTCCTATATTCAGTTTGCACATTTGTGTGTGGCCAGGTAAACACTGGAAAAAATGGCTGAAGTTTGTCACATGCATATTTTGCCAAATTTATTTAAATATTCATTAATTATGACTAAATATTTCCTATTTTTTATTTTTCAAATCTTATATTACAACTAATAATATTATATATCAGAATAAAGCTTATTTATATAATTTATAAAAAAACAAAAGCAAATAAAGCAATGATAATTACACTTGACCTTGTTCAGTTACAAATAGATACAATTTACCTGATTTGAAAACATCTCATAAACACACACACCTACATCACATTCACACACATTCATGCACACTCCCACACTCCCACTCACTCACACTCATACATGTACTCAATTCCTTTGCTGAGAACAACAGAGTATTCTAGAATAAATTTGAAAGGTAATTAGGCTTCAAAATCAACTCTCTTCATCTGGGAAAACTCCATTCTGTTTGTTCCTTCACCTATTTGTTTCACAGTAGCATCATCATTAACTTACTTGTGTGCAAGCACAGTGCTAAGAGGCTCATGTGTATCATTTCACGTAATCTTTCCAGTTTACTAGGATATAGGAGCTCATCTCTATTTTACAGATGAGAAAACTGAACTGTAGACTTTAAAGTCTATAGAGCTGCTAACTGGCAGAGCTAGAATTGAAAACTGGGCTCCAACCAACACTACGGTCTGCCTTATCTAATGTACTACATCATAAATAAAACATGCCCCAAATACAACCAAAATGTGTTAAGTTCTTGTATATAGGATAGTAGTGATTTTTAAAATGGAAGTAAGATTTAATTTTTTAGTTTTTGATGCAAAATCGTTGCAGCTATAAACTTTAGCCATCTGGAGATCAAAGGCTAGTGACTATATTGTACCTACACTCACTCTCATGTCAGACATAGCTATTGCTTGTTTTACTTGATATGTTAAATTCCCCCAGACTAGAAAACTTCAGGTAATACCTAGGGCAAGGTGACCTAGAGGATGGTTATAATGAGGAGGCTAGGATTACTTAATGACTTTATATGCTCCCCTCCACCCAAAAAAGTAAAAACAGAAGCAATGATTTTAGTTTCACATGATTATTATATACACCCTCACCCCCAAATAAAAACAGAAGAAATGACTTCAATTTCAGAAGAGTAAGGATACAGATGAATGAATTGGAGGAGGCAGCCTCTGTGACATCTTGGAGGACAATTAAGACTGAAGTCTTGCTGTCATTGGAATCAGCACCACAGACAGCTCACCGCACTCTTCTTCCTATTGATGGAGCGACTGCTTGAAGACCATTAAAGTCCCTTCTAATCCCTTCATGTAGTTCCAAAATTGACCAATTATTTCTTTAAAGGGACATTCTGGCTAATTATCTCTCATAAAACCCAATTCCATATCTCTAAGCCTCATTTTAAGAATGATTTGGAATTCTGTAGTGACAGAGAGAAGGTGCCTGGTGTATTCAGCTGATTGCCTGAAAACTTCCCCTTAAGCCTTGGATGTTACATTAGGTCAGTAATGTGAAACCAGAGGCAGTATAGACTCCTTTCCTCATACTTCATTGTGAAGGGCTTCATTACTGAATTTCACATAGCCCACACTACCATCTCCTAGCTCTCCTTGGCTCAGGGTAAATAAAGATTCCAGGTTATCTCAAAGGCAGGAGTGGAAACAACTAATGTATGGAGATGTGGCATTGTTAAGATATTTACATGGACTGAGGATAAATGATCAAATTCCCTGTGTCAACCACAAAGAGCTCAAGTATAATTTTTAAATGCAGAAAGTATTCCTCCAGGGCTTTGAAATTCTCTTCCTTCAGGCTGTGGCTGCATTTGCAAGTGTGCCAAACTATGCCACTACTGATTTACTATGCTGGAAGCAGCACTCCATCAATGTCCCTGAGCTGCCACTGCCACCAAGCTCTCCCTGTCCCCGGGCATCTTGCTTACAGAAGAAAATTATTCACTTGCTTGTATGTTACATGCAAAACAAACTATTTTTAGCTGCCTACATCTATCACCTCACTGTGCAATCCAGGCTTGGTTGGGGGAGCAGAGAGAAGGACAAAGGAGCGTGGATTTCTCAAGCTTTTCCTTTAAAACAAAAAAACAAAGCAAAACGTGTGCACACTAGTGGTGACACAGGTTATCATAGGCAGTGACAGAGAAATGTGCAGGCTGTTCCGATTGCTGTCACACGAGCTTTGTCTTGTCCTGCCAAGTATTAGCACGAAGTGGACAGTCAATGATGACTGTGGTGTCTGTGCAATTTTTCTTGTCTGCACAAGAGAAGAGCCACAGAGTTCCTCACTGTTGATGGAAATCATCTCGTGAAAAAGAGTTTGAAGCCATTTAAATGACTTTCTTGATAGAGTGATAGATTGCATTGACATCACATTTCTTTTTTCTTTTAGGTTTAGGATTTTTGCTTTGCTTTGTTAATGTTTGATTTATGACATGAGATTTCACTCTCAAATGACGGTGCCTAGGGGCCCTTCACATGTGACTTTGTAATTCTAATTTTCACAGGAAACATTTTCAATAAGGTGTGTCATGCCTATACAAACACAGAAAAAGATCAAGGCAGAACACACTATGCTATTTTCTGGTTGAATAGGGTCTTCTTGTGGTTAGAGGATGTAAAAGAAACAGATATTTTGAAAAACACCAAATAGATAGGAAAGTGGATTCAGAAAAGGGAGTCAGCAGGGACTTTGGGGGAGAAGAAAGTGGCTCCTGACATAGGAGACTTCTGGTCATACGGGAACTAGGGTTCTGATAACTTAAGATGCTAAAGTCAGAGTAACCAATAGTTGGATTGACTCAATGCTAAATTGGTGAATTCCTTGTCTATATCTTGTAGAGATGAATAGATTAATTCAAAGTTTCAGGTAGGGTGGGACCAATGATAGTTTTTCAGTAAATCGTTATTGAGGAATTAGATGGACTTAGGTAAGAGATTCAGGCAAGCTGATAGAAAAGGGAGTTATGCATGGCTCTTGGAACTCCTACCGTCCCAGTCAATACCATAGGGTAGTAGTATATATATGTGTCAGGATACACCATCATACTAATTTTCCAGATAGAGCTGCTGAGTGGAGAGTTCTTTAAGTTGGCAAGATGAGAGCATATTCCAGAAGACCAACTTAGATTGTAGCAGCTTCCTCTCCTGGTCTAAGGATATTCTCAGTTAAAAAAACAAAAAAACAAAACTAAAACTGATTCTTTATATAAACACACTTTTAACCTGTTCCAAGACACATTGCAGACTCTTTGTTACTTCTAACTCAGCTCTTTCTGGTACACTTCTGTTGCTTAATTGCCTAAAAGCATCATTGTGTATGCTTCAATTTTTATTGTAACTCAGAACTGCTAACTTACTGCCTTTCCCTATGCTCCCTATAATTACTGTATCTATTTATTAGAAAGGAAGGAGAGAGTGAGAGCAAGCAAGTGAGAGAGGTATAGAGAGGAATCTTGCATTCACTGGTTCACTCCTTCAATGACTGCCATAACCAGGGATAGGCCAGGTCAAGTTGAATCTAGCAGTCTGGGACTCATTTCATTTTTCCCACATGGGTGACAAGGACTCAAGTACTTGAGCCATCATCTTCTACCTCCCAGAGTGTGCATTTCCATGAAGCTGGATCAGAAGCTAAGCCAGGATTCCAACCCAGTGAACCTGACAGGGTACATGGACATCCCAAGTACTCACTGCTGCATCAAGTGTCTCCTTCTATCATTTACTTCTTCCTACATCCTTACACTCAGTCTCTCTCTTTCTCTCTCTCCCTCCCTCCCTCTCCCCCTCCTCCTCCCCCTCCATCTCCCCCCTTCCCCTCTTCTCCTCTCCCTCCCCCTCCCCCTTTCCTTCTCACTCCCCCTCTCTCCTCCTCTCCCCCTTTCCCTCCCTCTCATCCCCTCCCCCTCCCCCTCCTTTGCCCTCTCCCTCCACCCTCCCTCTCCCTCTCTTTTCCCCTCCTCCTCTCCCTCTCTCCCTCTCCCTCTCCTTCTTTCTCTCCCTCTCTTTCTTTCTCTCCCTCTCCACATATTCCCATCCCTTACTCTTCTTTATACACCAAGGCTTATTCACTCATAAATTCAGTCACTCTAGCAGAAGGTGTGCTGTGAGATACACCCATTTCCTGCCTCTGTGGCACTCTCCATTCATAGGAAAGCCTGGCAGACATTGACAAATAATAACAGCTATGAAAAACTTTAGGAGATGCACAGCCAAGGAACCCAGCCAATATGCAGGGAAGTCTGCAAAATGCTCCAAGAGTAAGAAGTATCTATCCTGACTCTAGGGATGCATATGGCTTAGCTATGGTCAGCTTTTAAGGGACTTCCATTAGAATGCATCCAGAGTTATCTAGTAGGGCCTATTATCTATTAGGGCCTAAATGCTCTGAAAATTAAGGATCTGGATATATAACCTAGTGTTGGTCATTTTCTTTAACTCTTATGTCATTAGCTGTACTGGGATGCATCAAACACAACCCAATGACATGCCTCAACCCTCACATATGCCAGACCTATATACATCTTAAAGGCCTCATTCTCTCTTGGTCTTTGTTTTCTCTGTGTATGTGTTGTGTATCATTTGAGTCCAAACACAGTGGACATTCATGTTATTGAATAAGAAGAGAGGAAATCGGACATTTAAAGAAAAAAACTCCAAATGGCATATGGATATCAATTATTCTTAGGAGAGCCCTTGCCTTTGGGTTGATGGTGGAGTTGCCTGGTGTGACTGTGCAGTGAATTACCACATTGCTGCTAATGTGGTAACATGAAACCATTATTTTGATCTCACAGCAAAGTACAAACCTCCCCATCATCATGAGAGCAGTACCCTGGAATCAAAGGCATTGGAGATATTCTTTTGTACCTGGAATCAAATTGTTTCCTACAATTTCTACCTTGTAGTATCCATTTCTATTTCAAACTTCTCTATCCTACAGCAGCTTGATATCTCCTAATCAAGGTCCTATATTCATTCATTATTTTTTAAAATTATTGTTCTTATTAGAAAGAGAGAACATTCTCTCATTGATTGGTTTACTCTTCAAATACCCGCAACAACTGGGGCTGGGCCAGCAGAAGCCAGGAACTGGGAACTCAACCCTGGTCTCCCATATGGGTGGCAAAACACAATCACCTGAAACATCCTTGCTGGCTCCCTGGGGTTTGCAATGACAGGGAGCTGCAGTCAGCGGCCAGATTTTGGAATGGAAGTCAAGCATTTCAGCACTGGGCATGGGCATCTTAACCCCTAAACCAATCCCCTGACTAACTTTAATATGTTTTCATGTTTGGGAGTTGAGAACATGATGTGCCTTCTGAACTTTTGATAAACACAGTAGACTCTAAACTCAAAGAGGTGGGGAATGTCCTACCCACACGGTGTATAAAGCCTGCAAAACTGGAGCTTGTGTTGTGGCATTGCAGAATAAGCCTCCACCTGTGGTGGTGGTATCCCATATGAACACTAGTCAGTGTCCTGGCCACTCCACGTCCAACCTAGCTGTCTGATAATATGCATAGAAAATCAAGGGATGATGGTCCAAGTGCTTAGGCCCCTGCCACCCATGTGGGAGACCCAGATGAAGATCCTGGCTTTGGCCTATCCCAGCCCTGGCTGTTGCAGCTATTTGGGGAGTGAACCAACAGATGGGAGATCTCTTCCTTCTGTCTGCCCTCTCTGTAACTCTTTCAAATCAATCAATAATCTTAAAATAAAAGGGCCCACAAAATCATTCACTCTAGCCCTAACAAGACAACTGCAGGCGGGGCTCAAAATTCAATAAATTCAATTTATTTAAATCAGTATAATTTTTAAGTTGATAATAAATATCCAAATGTCCTTTAGCAGAGAAAAGTTTCCCCACTCCTGCAAGGGTATGCCAAAGTGCAAGTCTGGTGTGCACCACAGACTAAATAGTAACTGTGCAGCACCTTGGATGTAAATTGGCCAGTGCCTTTTTTTATGATTTATTTATTTAGTTGAGATTCAGAGTTACAGAGAGAGAGGGAGAGATGACAGAGAGAAGCTTTCCACCTGCTGGTTCACTCCCTGAATGGCCACAATGGCCAGAGCTAGGCTGATCCAAAGCCAAGAGCCAGGAGCTTCCTCTGACTGTCTCATGTGGGTGCAGGTTCTCAAGCACCTGGTCTATGTTCCACTGCTTTCCCAGGCCATAAACAGAAAGCTGGATTGGAAAGGAGCAGCTGGCACATGAACTGGCACCCACGTGGGATGCTGGTACCATAGGTGGAGGCTTAACCTGCTATTCCACGTTGCTGGCCCCTTGTCTTTGCCTTTTAACCAGCAAGAAGCAGGGTTCCCTATGACTCTTCATAAGGCAGTTATCAATAAGCAAGGAAATGGAAAGTCCCACAATTTGGGTAAGATAAAATCCCAAACTGTATACCATGTTGCCATGAACACTCATGCATTCTGGGGCACTGATAATGTTCTGGGTTTTAGTTCCATGTGGCTTTTGAGGCATAATTTTAAAAAGATGAGTAACTTTAGAGAACCTCACCAAAATAAATGAAGAGTCTGCTTTTTTTGTGTGTTTTTTTTTTGTTTGTTTGTTTGTTTTTTGACAGGCAGAGTGGACAGTGAGAGAGAGAGACAGAGAGAAAGGTCTTCCTTTTGCCGTTGGTTCACCCTCCAATGGCCGCCGCGGCCGGCGCACTGGGCTGATCCGAAGCCAGGAGCCAGGTGCTTCTCCTGGTCTCCCATGGGGTGCAGGGCCCAAGCACTTGGGCCATCCTCCACTGCACTCCCTGGCCACAGCAGAGAGCTGACCTGGAAGAGGGGCAACTGGGACAGAATCCGGTGCCCCGACGAGGACTAGAACCCGGTGTGCAGGCGCCACAAGGTGGAGGATTAGCCTATTGAGCCATGGCGCCAGTCCAAGTCTGCATTTTTAAAAATTTATTTCAATGTGCCTTTCAGAAACATTACAAAGTATTTTAGAACACTTTCTGTTTGTAGAAACATTGCAGAAAACAACTGCAGGATTGCACGAGCTACTTCCCTCCTTTAGCTGGGGTCCCTTCTACCACTGAGCCCATATAGAGATACAAATAGAAGTTCATTAGGAAGTATCTACACTTGGAAGTTTTCATTTATGAACCTGAAGCACCAATATAAGGTGATGCAAGAAATTCTAGATAGGCGGATACAGGTCATCTCTGAAAGGAATAATTTAGAGAACTCTAATAAGACTGCTGTTTACAGAAGTCTAAATATACTAGTAAAAAGCTTAGGAAACTCAAAAAAAAAATCCCACCATTTTTCCAGTTCCACAAAACTACTGCTTCTCTCTCTCTTTTTTCTCCCTCGCTCCTGTCTCTTTTTACAAAATGTAACATTTTTCTGGCCTCTGAGCTTGTGAAGGTTATTATATGGAGTTTATACTGCATCTGCCCTAGACTCTCCTTTGCTTCCTAAAATAATTCATCTTCCACAGAGTACTCTTTTTACGGGGCCGGCGCTGTGGCGCAGCGGGTTAAAGCCCAAGCCTGCAGTGCCGGCATTTCATATGGGTGCCGGTCTGGGTCCTGGCTGCTCCTCTTCTGATCCAACTGCCACATGGATGAAGGGGCCCAAGAACTTGGGCCATCTTCTACTGCTTTACCAGGCCATAGCAGAGAGCTGGATCAGAAGTGGAGCAGCTGGGACTAGAACCGGCGCCCATATGGGATGCTGGTGCTTCAGGCCAGGGCGTTAACCAGCTGGGCCACAACACTGGCCTCAGTAAAGCACATTTGATTTTGAATCTGTTTCCCAAACATTTCAAGGACTCTTCATAAACTGAATTAAATCAGACTGTTATTCCCAATTTTCCACAGATAATGGCCTTTTCTATCCTCACCTATATATCCCATCATCCTTAAATCACATTTAGTCCTTCCTGACCATTCTAATATACAATAATTTCACCCTTCTATTGTCTCTATTGCTTATTTTTGTTCATTTATACCTTCTTTTTCTTTTTTTTAAAACATTTTCATTTAGCTTTAAGTATTTGAAAAGTAGAGAGACAGTAAGAAAGATATATATTTATCCTCTGTTTCACTCTACAAATGCCCATAGCAGTTGGCACTGGGTCAGACTGGAGTGAACTTCATCTTTGTGAAATCACTTGACCCGTTATCTGCTACCTCCCAGGGTGCACATTTGCAGAAAGCTAGAATCTGCAAAACCAGGTCTTGAGCCCAGATGCTCTAGATGCAGGATGCAGACACCTTAGCTGCTACATCAAATGCCTGTGCCTTTTCTTCCTTTTTTCCTAGCCACTGACTTCTTTATGTAAGTCATGACTGTCTCAAATGTTTTGGCTCATGCAAGGAATTCTAATTTATTAGTCCTTCCAAGGAATGATCCTATAACCTGGGACAGATTGCCATTCAGACCTGAGAGTGTGTCCTGGTTTGATGAAATAGATCCCTCGTGCTGGCTTGGGTGGGTTGTGGCAGGACAGCTGCTGGATAGGACTAGACCCCACCTGATTTCAGTTCCAGTTCCAGTAATGACTTACTGGCTTACTAATCACTGGTTTTATGAGTTTCAATCATATAATCCCCAAAATACCATGCATTATGACTGACAGGTTAGTCTCAAATTCTTCCAGAGTTCTTGACTCCGTGATCTGCACCAAATTATTTTCAAAGTCATCTAAGACAGTTTCTGATCTCCTGAGATGTGATGGTTATGCAAAAATAGGATGATTAGGAAGCCCTATTTCCATGGTTGGGATGGACTGCTCATTTCACCTTTTGCCTTTTCATAATCACTAACAGAATTACAAACTCCCTCTGAAGGTCTTTAAAATGTCACTTATGGATCAACAATTAAATTGTATTTGCTATTGCTGTTGTTTCGAACAGAGAATGCATACTGTAAACACTGGGATAGTTTCTTCAAGACTTTCCATATGCATGACTGTTCTCAATTCTAATTTGAAGCATAGAGTTAAACACCAGTTTTTGTTTAAAGAAGGAAATTTACAGGCCAGCTTATTAATTTTTTTAAATCCCTCAATGTTTCTAGAAGTTATCGACCCTAGATTCATATCACTTAAAAAAATGCTAGATTTGCAATGGGAGTTATCTGGTGTTTTGGTTAAGTTAGCTTCCACCATATGAGGTGGTGAAAACACTTTGATAAAGATATTTGACAAGCCGAGTACTTTACAAGTTGTGATGGAGGAGAGGGATACAGATGGAAGGTGCAGCTTCGTAAATAAAGCCAGGTAAGCAAACTTGAAGCACAAATTAAAAACCAACAGCAGCAGGGAAATGCAATTGCTCCTTGTCTTTTCCTTATGGACTTCTTAGCACCTTCCAACCTCGGGGTTAGACACTGTCCTAACTACACCAGAAATCCTATCAACCCCCAAAAGTTTAATTTAATCTGCCCCTTGCAACTGGACACACAGCTCATCCCGACCGTCAGCAAGGCCTCTCATAATGTGAAAATTCAATTTCGTATTTACCCACCACCGCATAGGAGGCATAAGACGATCTGACGTTTAATTGACACAGGGGACAAAGACACGTGTGCCTCAAGTTTTCTTAACGCTGGGACATACTCCCTTAGCTATGGTACGAAGTCCGCCTGAAAATGTGGATTCCCACAACCACTTACATTGCGTGTATGTGTGCATGTTGGAGACATCTTTTTAGTCCATTAGGACCGGCCCGCAGCGCAGCATCAGCTTGACTTTCATAAGCTCTCTCCTTGCTGAGGTTGTCTCAAGGATGTTGGTGAGTTCTGTGTTTATTTTTTTTCTTCTGTGCCAAGGTGAACCACACAAATGTTTCAGATGTTCAGCTGTCCCCTCATGAGACAGACGGCTCGGCTTCTGCCTGGCGTTGGGGATGGGAGCATGCCAGTCACTGGCCAGCGAATGACAAATTACCTCTCTGCCAATATCAGAGCTGGGACAGTTCTTGCCACAGCATCCTCCAGATGGGCCTAATTAAACTATTAGCCAATGAGCAAGGTCTGATGGCTCCATTAGGAACCCTCCCGCGCTTAAATAAACAGCTCAGAATAAATAGTCTCTCCCTGGGAGTCCTCGTGTGCATGCGCTGAGAGCCCCCACCCTACTCAGCTCCATAGTTCTGCTCCTAGGGATGCCTGGGCTTGGGCAGGCCATCTTCTTGCAGTTCTCCGGGACTCTCAGACCCATCATGAACAGCACGATAGTGGGCAACCCGAGGCGAGAAGGCTACACCCCCACCAGCTGACGGCCAGGGTCATTTTCAGCATCAGCCGCATCCCCATCTGCTTCTGCTCGGTCCTTCACTCCCCCTAAGTAGCTGGCTCATCCAGTATCATCTCTGAATTCAGGATGCCTGTCCCTGTTTAACTAAATCTGTTTTTCCCTGCATACAAAATTTAGACAAACACTGTTTGTCATTTATAATTATCGCCGCATAAGGGACACATTTTATACATAATGAATGAGAAGGCGCTGAGAAGCAAAGTGGAATATCTCTTCCAGAGGTTCCTGGGCCCAAGTGCACATTAATCTAAAGAGCAATGGGGGCTGCCAGGACCCAGTGGTGTCTTCTTCGTCTTTGCAGGCTGACAGCCCACAAAGGCAGGGAGCTCACCTTGCATCCAGGGGACTTCTCACCTGAACATAGCTCCCAGGGGTCCCGGCGGACCCTGACAGGGACAGACAGATGGGGAGAAGGGCTGTTGTTTCAACCTCTTCTCTGTTCCATGTTTTCTTAAAAAAAGGTCAGCTGAAAAATAGCAGTACTTGAGCAAAGAAATAAGGACAATCAAGATAAAAAGCACGAGCAGAGGGACAAATGGAACGTTAAAAATTGAAATACACTATAAATAGAAGGGTTTTGAATAGGAAGAGGCTGATCCCACCAAGCCTGCTGAAGTCCTTTGGGCTCCTCAAATAGGATGGGGATCATACATTTCTCTTTGTGATTAGGATCATTGCCTGTGACTAATTGTGAGTTCTGACTGATTTTCTCCTATCTTTGATGTTCTCAGAGGTCACATCATATGCTAATGAGAGCAGTTCTGTCCTCTGTCTGCCTCTCCCTGAAAAGGATGCAAGTGGCCCAGGTGGGCACAGTCCCTCAGGACACAAACACACCACACACACACACACACACACACACACACACAAGATCTTAAAAATGCTCATGGAAAATGTGTATTATGGAAAGCTATGCATGGATTTCAAATATTTTTGCATCAAAATAAACTGATTTTTATGTCTCTTTTTCCTTTAAACATTTTGAAGTACACTTGTATAATAGCTCAGACTATTAAGGTATTTACTTGAGAAGCACTCATTAAGCACCTACTGTATGCCAAGCTTTCTAGGGATATAGCAGGGACTCGGGCTGAGAAATCCCTCACTCAGCATAATTCACCTGGTGCCACTCTCAGGCAAGCTCTACCTGCTTCAGGGCACCGTCTCCTCTTTCTGGAGTTCCTCAGTTGAGTCCTAGAGCTCAGGGCTCCTCATCTCTCCCATTCTTGGCTTTCCTCTGCTCTCAAGAGAAGAGGAGAAAATTCATCAGGGAAAATTACAAACAGCTAATTTGTATTCAAAGGTGTACCTATCTTACACAGAGGTGGGTCTTTCATACAAAAGCAAAGACTAACAACAGGAGTCATTTGTTTGATAGGATTGCTGCTTATTATTTTTTTCTTTAATTTAATTTACTCTTGCTGCTCAGAGGAACATTCCTACTCTTCTTGGTTTGGTTTTGACATTTTCAGTCCTTATGAGACCAAACCGTCACCATTGTGAGGTTGACTTTCTTGGCACTGGCATCGTTACCAAGAAAAGGAATTTCTTACCAATGTTTGGTGAGGATTAGATGCTGCCAAACTGGACCACATGTTTTCACTATAAATGAACCTCCTTCTATCTTCCCTTCTAGTTTTAGTCCTACTTAAGGAAATAAACAAAGCAAGCAACCAAGTGATAGTGATAATTACAGACGTACGTGGAATAGAGAATGCTCTGCCCTCTGCTCTTTGCCTGACTGGTTGGCTCATCTTTCAAGATCAACATCTTCTGTGAAATGTGCACGATTCCCTTAGATGACAGCAATGTTCTCCTCCTGTGATCCAAGGTGACAATCCCTGTCACAATTACTTGTCACAGAATGGGTGGAAATGCAAACTTAGAGCTCCCCATGAGAAAGGCTGGCAGCTGACATCTCCCTGTGCTGTGGTTTTCCAGGTGAAGTGAGGAAAGCAGGCTGCCCAGTGGAAACCTGGGCAGAGAGAATGGAGTGGAGGGAGTTTGGTGACTGGGCATTGCTGGCTTGTGCACCACAGTTGAAGGCTGAAGAGGCTATTTCTTAATGACGGACTTGAGTGTCAAATGGGGAGGAGAGCCCAGAAGAACTGTCTCTGAGATGTGGGGTCTGGCTGCCTGAACAGAGGCTATTGGTGAAGGTGAAGGAGCGTGAAGGAGGTAGGACTGGTGTGGGGCAGCTATAGGACTCTGAAAAGGGGGGCCTAGGATCATAAATCCACTTAGTCAATGACCTTTGATGCCTTTTATGGCTCATGGCAGTAAGCTCTGGGGGTACTGTTGCTCTGCATTGTGTTTTATATTTTCTTCCTCAAATATTGTTCAAGTCTTCTGGACTCAAGACTGAATCCAATGTTAAGGACATAGTAGAACCTCCCTAAAAGATAAGTTGCATTAATTGTAAAGAACTTATTTTCTTTTCCTTTAAAATATCTCAACCTAGGATTTTTATTAATACGATTCCCCATCAGCATCAAGAAACCACTGAAGGGCTGAAGGGTCTTGTATTCAGTTCCCTCTCATGACCAAGGAAGAAAAATATGAAGTAAGCCATGATCTCCACCTGGAGAGGCCTCAGAGTCCCTGGGAAAAATACTAATATGGGCATAAACCAGCAAGCACAGCAGATGGATTTGAGGTGGGGTGGTTCTGTGGACATCATGTCGCCAGCTGGCAGCCACCAGAGGCCTTGGGCTTTATCTAATACCTGATACACTTATCAACATCTCTTCCTCATGCCTCCTTCTTCCATTGTTGAGCCCTTGGTATCTCTTGTCATTGCTAATGACTCAGCACAGATATTGTGAGCCACCCCAAGTCCATTTCCAAGAAGGCAAGATGAGTCATCAGTACAAAAGTCAATCAAGACCATCCCCACGACATCACCTTGCTCCTTGGCTGTCTACAGTTCAGATGTCTACGGTTCAAATGTGACTACTGTGGTTCTTTGATGGCCCTGGGAATGTGGGCCAGACACTTCCTCAGTAGGAACTTGACCCGCTCCGGGCTGCAACTACTGTCCAGGAAGTCCTTGGCTCTCCTGTGAAGGGACAGGCTTCCCCCATTGATTCCCAGCAAGACCAGGTACTGCAGGAAATACTCTTCCTGGAGATCTCAGACCCCTCGACAACTGTGGTAGCCAGGAGCTTCTCTACCTTGCTACTCTGTTCCCTTTTAGTCACAGTGGTGTTCTATCTGACCACCCTCCCAGTCACTCCTAGGAATTGTCTTATGTTCTCTCACAGACATTTCCCCTGATGAAATCCTTGCTTGTTTAGGGACAATCCTAAGCAAGCTTCCAAGAGGACTTTCCCACACCTGTTCCACCTGCATCAGATGTCTCAAAAAATGTTCCTCCATCCATCTCATTGCTTCATCCAGCAACTTTGGATTCTCTTTGACTTCTTTCTTTGATGCTCCGTACTCAATGCACCAGGAATACCAAGGCGTCCACCTTTATGCTGTCCCAGATCCTTGCCTTCACTTCATCACCATCCTCTTGTCCGAGCTATCAATGCCTCCTGATGGTTCTGTAGTAGCCCCTTGCTCACCTGCTGTTACTCCTGCACCTTCTTTCTTATGCCCTGCCTCTTGCCTTCCTGTGGGATTTTTACTTATTCTTGTTTACTGCTTGTTTGCCTCTCCCTCCAGAAATCGCATCCGATGAGGGCATGTCATTTTCATTTGTCTCCCAACATTTCCCAGGGACATGTGGCTCTCACTGAATGAAGTCTACTTCCATACAGGCTGTTTGCTAAGGATGACAACACAATGCATTCCTAATGATGCCACTGAGGAAGCTCACCCTGGCGAGGTATATGTGTGCTCAGAGACTGCAGGTGAGCTTTCCTCCCATCTGCCTTGCCCTTGTATCTTCTTCTCCACTCCCTACTGCTCTAAGATCTGTCCAGACTTCGATGACATGAACTGGGCTGTGTGGGTCACCCACAACAAAGTGCTAAGGTGGTGTGAAGGTGCTGACAAATGTATGAGAATGAAAGTATCAGAGTTAATTTTTTCCTCATTGCCCTATATTAATGTGATGCTAAGTGCAATGTTTATGGAGTAGCATTGAGGAGTTAGAAGAAACCTTGACTCCTCAATACAAGATCCTTGGAGGAGACTTGGTGGGGATGGAAGGAGGGGGATGAGAAGGAAGGAGAATTTTAGAAGAGGTTCATGAACTGTACTTTTCTCTTGGGATTTCCTTTTAGGGTATCAGGCTGTTTAGCCATTGTATCAGCCTGGTTGTTGAATTGGGTAGTTTCTGTGACCACCCATTATTTTGGAAGATAAATGCTGGATGGGGCCTGTGCTCTGGCATAGCAGGTAAAGCTGCCACCTGCAGTGGCGGGATCCCATATGGGTGCCAGTTTGAATTCTGGCAGCTCCACTTCCGATCCATCTCTCTGCTATGGACTCAGAAACTGGTAGAGGACGGCTCAAGTTCATGGGCCCCTGTACCCATGTGGGAGACCTGGAGGAAGTACCTGGCTCCTGGCTCCTGGCTTCAGATTGACCCAGCTCTGGTCATTGCGGCCATTTGGGGAGTGAACCAGCAGAAGAAAGACTCTCTCTCTCTCTCTCTGTAATTCTGCCTTCAAATAAATAAATAAATTGTAAAAAATGATAAACTGCTGAAACAGTTGGGGACTTTTCAGCCTAAAGCCAAACAGGATAATAAAAATGGGTTCCTACTTGAAAGCTCAGGGCCTAGATGCAAGATGTATTCCCACTCTGACTGGCGTTAATGAAGAAGAGAACAGGGGAGACCCAAGTTTCTAAACTGTTTTCCAGATGCACTGTTTCAGGGCTGAGTTTTCTATAAAGCTCGTTGAGTCTATTAGAAGTAAATACTCTTAATCAGTAAGCGGCAAACACCTCTGTAACACACACTTAATTATAACTAACGTGCTATTGATTAACCATTTATTTTAACAGAACCACTGTAAAACTGTCTTGTGTATTTAACCATTACAGTAAAGGGGTAACTGGAATCTTTGTAGTTTTAAATATCCTGTTCTCTAGGTGAAAGTTCAGCATTTTGACAGACTCTAGAGAAGAGATAGAAAACCACATTATAAAAACTGGGATTAAAAAAAAACTGTAAACAGGAGAGTGCCTTTTTAATTGCAAAAGTCCCTCCTGGGCACAACAGAAATTCATTGCCATGGCTGGTATCCCTTTTAGCTGGCCACCACTGGGACAGGAAAAGTTCTGACTATTTAATATTTTTGAATTATTCATTTTTATTTTAAAGGCAGAGGCAGAGAGAGAGAGAGAGAGACAGAGAGAGAGAGAGAGACAGAGAGAGAGAGAGAAAGCAAGGGGATCTTCCAACTCTGGCTCACTCTCTCCAGAAGTCTGCAGTAGTTAGGGCAGAGCTAAATTGAAGCCAGAAGCCGGGAACACAATCCGGGTTTCCCAAATGGGTGGCAAGGACCCAGATCCTTGAGCCATTAACTACTACCTCTCAAGGTGCACATTAGCAGGAATCTGGAACCAGAAGTGGAGGAATGGGACATGGTCCTAGACATTCTGATATGGAATGTAGGTATCCCTAGCAGCATCTTAAGCTCTGCACCAAATACCCAACTCCTGTTCTGATTGTTTTCAACAGCATCCCTGCTATTGTTAGCATTATGGATGTCAAATTACCTCTTAGAAGGAAGAAAAAGATGCATTTTGCATATCTATATTGCATATGAGCTTATAAAGTTAGTGGGTTTCAATAAACCTAGTTTTGAAGAAAGCCTAGAGTTTTGAAAGTGAGATATGTCTCATTTATCTAACTTCATCAAGACAAAATAATGCTGAGGTTTCATATTACACACAATGGAAGTGTAAGAGTAAAACGTGCCTAAAACTGTAAGCATGTTCATCACCATAGTTCTTGCATATTTTACTTATTTCCCTGCTCTTAAAACAGAAAATTCATTATGCTTTTATCTTTTTTGGGCATGATGCCATCTGTATGGATATCAATTGAAATACTTTCCTAGAAAGTAATTTTAAAGTAATTCCCTTTGGGTTAATGGAATACTCAAGACAATTTCTGCTAAGGAAAGGGTCCCAGATGACCCCAGACCCAGGTATCCACAGCTCATCAGCACCTGGCAACTTCCCTAGATCCTTGTCTAACTTTACTATCCTCTTCTGCCATATCTCTTAAACTGAAAGAGAAATAAACATTCTTAATTCTCTTACTATACAAATTGTGTAACATATGATGCTTACTGGGGGGAGAACTTTGATTTTTAACTTCACACTGGTTATAGGAGTAGGCAGTCAAAGCATTCAATTATAGGACAGTACTTGAAAATGTCATGGAAAATTCATTTAAAAGAGGAGTTAATTTTGGTGCAAAAATATTTAAGAGTTATGCATAGCTTTTTCATAATATGAATTTTTGTCAACTGTTTAATGACCCTTCAGGTACATACATATGTGTGTGTATACATATATACACTTATATTAAATGTAAACACATACACATATGGTCATGAAAATGAAAAGGAATACTCTTTGTACTTACAGTCCTCATATTCATGATTTGCTGTGTGTTCAGAGTGGATATTTACAAAAGGTCTTCAAAAATCTCATGGAAAATGCATATTATGAAATAAAACCAGGCATGGGTTTAAAAAATTTGCACCAAAATACAAACTTTAATTCATTTCCATAAACATTTTTCTATAATGTTTTCTATGAGTTTTTCTATAATAAGTCTCTGACTTTGGGCATGATACATTTCTTGTAGCATAAAAGATTTCTTCTTTGTTTAAAAAAGATTTTATTTATTTATGTGAAAGGTAGAGTTGCAGATAGAGAGAGGGAGAGACAAAGAGAGGTCTTCCTCCTTTGGTTCACTCCCCAAATGGCCGCAACGGCCTGAGCTGCGCTGATCTGATGCCAGAGGCCAGGTTTTTCCCGGTCTCCCATGCGGGTGCTCTCAAGTGCCTGGGTCATTGTCTACTGCTTTCCTGGGCCACAGCTGAGAGCTGGATTGGAAGAGGAGCAGCTGGGACTAGAACCGTTGCCCATGTGGGATGCCAGCAATGCAGGCGGAGGATTAACCTACTGTGCCATAGCGCCCACCCCAAGGCTTCTTCTTAATGTTGTGTTTTTCACTCTGACTGCAGGTGTGATCACAGTGCGATCATTCTGCATATGAGTAAGTTCAGAATTTGACTCTACTGAAACTGAACTAGGGACAATGTGCTTCCTGCTACCCAAGGATTCATAATAATTATAATTAATAAGTTAAAAGTAATGTGCTTATACTATATGGAAGATAGCTTTAAATTGTTCTCAAAGATTAACTGTCCTATTGTCTGATGAGTATTATGTTTTTTTTTTTCTCTGTCATGTGAATTGGAGGCATTGGATAGGCCAGAGAATAACAAAGGAAACTTGTTAAAAAGCAAGATGCTCTGGTGGGCACGGTGGTGCAGCAGGTTAAGCTGCTAGTCCCTATCTCATACCAGAATGTGGGAGCTTCAGTCACCCTCCTCACCAAATCCAGCTTTCTGCTAATGTTTCTCTGGAGGGCATCATGTGATGGCTCAAATACTTGGGTTTCTTCCACTCATGTGGAACACCTGGATGGAGATCATGGCTCCTGGCTTCAGACTAGCCCAGTTCTGGCTGTTGTGGGAATTTGGGGAGTGAACCAACAGATGAAACATCTCTCTCTCTCTCTCTACTTCTCTTTAATACTGTATTTCAAATAAATAAGATACATAGATAATATATAATAAAAGTACCTAGATACATAAAGGTAAAATATTTGGAAACTCTTCCTAAAGCAATGCCACCCATTTCATTTTTATTTTCAAAGATGTTTGTGAAGTTCAGGATTACTGGCTCATTCGGTGATGACAAATACCATAATAATATATTTTTTAGCAATGTGCACCACAAGAAAGTGTGCAGACTTGTAAGAAGTTCAAAAAGAAGTCTTCAGATTCAGTATTTCCAGGTGGCAAATTTCTTCAGATCTAGATTTTTCAAAAAAAAAATGAAAGCAGCAAAAGGTTATTAATCAAAGCTCAACAGCGCATCTCAACTTCAATGCTGTGTTTCTGGTAGTACTGCAGATTTTAATTAATGGCTTGCTCATTGAAACTAGGAAGCGAGATTTAGCCTTGGGAAAAGAAAGCAAGGAATAACTCATGGAGTTTGAAAAATCCATATTCTTTTATGTTTAAGATGTTTTTCTCTTTTTAAAAGCACTAAAGAAGAGATAATTTCTCTTACTGAAAAATGTCAAACACTTTCTTTGCTCATCATTCTGACAGATTTGGGTATAATGCAGCAGACAGGACAGACCAACATGAAAATTACAGCTTAAGGACATCTTTTGCTAAAAGGTCTTGAGACTCCCAACATAATGGAACAATTCAGGGTGGACATTTGGTGCTATAGTTAAGATGCCAGTTGGGGAGGCTGCATACCACACTGGAGTGCCTGGGTTCAAGTCCTGCCTCTGCTTCCAGTGTCAGCTTTCTCTAATGTACACCTTGGGAGACAACAGGTACTGGAGTCCCTGCCACCCACATGGGAGACCCAGATTGAGTTCCCAGCTCTCGACTTTGATATGGTCCTTCCCCAGATGTGTGCATTTAGGGAGTGAATGAGAGGATGTGAGATCTATCTCTGTCTGTCTCTCTGCCTTTCAAAAGAATTTTTTCAATGATTTTATTTATTTATTTGAGAGGTAGAGTTACAGACAGTGAGAGGGAGAGACAAAGAGAAAGGTCTTCTTTCCGTTGGTTCACTACCCAGATGGCCACAATGGCCGGAGTTGCACTGATCCGAAGCCAGGAGCCAGGTGCTTCTTCCAGGTCTGCCATGTGGGTTCAGGGGCCCAAGCTCCTGGGCCATCCTCTATTGCCTCCCTAGGCCATAGCAGAGAGCTGGGTTGGAAGAGAGGCAGCCAGGACTAGAACTGGAACCCATATGGGATGCTGGCTCTGCAGGCGGAGGATTAACATACTGCACCAAGGCACACCTGATTTTTTTCTTTTGACAGGAGGAGTTAAAGAGTGAGAGAGAGAGAGAGACAGAGAGAAAGGTCTCCTTCCATTGGTTCATCCCTCAAATGGCCGCTATGGCCGACACACTGGGCTGATCTGAAGCCAGGAGCCAGGTGCTTCCTCCTGGTTTCCCATGAGAGTGCAGGGCCCAAGCACTTGGGCCATCCTCCACTGCCTTCCCAGGCCACAGCAGAGAGTTGGCCTGGAAGAGGAGCAACTGGGACAGAACCAGCATCCCAACCGGAACTAGAACCCAGAGTACTGGTGCCACAGGCGGAGGATTAGCCTAGTGAGCCGTGGTGCTGGCCCCGAATTTTTTTTTTAAAGGATGTCACATTTCCATTGCTGGAAGATATTATAACCAGTCTGAAGGACTTAAATACAACGTATCCTATAAACCAAGTGGAAAAAGTTTAGAATTCCAGAATCAGAATGCATAAGGAAAGCTTCCTCTGATAGGAAAACACTGAATGAGAGAGATGTCAGAGAGTTCCTTAGAAATTCAGAGTTGCATTCTCTCTCTTTCTCTCTATTGTTCCATCCATTTAAATTCAGGATAGAATAGTGCCGACAAAGCTCCTAACTAAAGGACAAGCCTGTCACAATGAACTGCACTGGGTGTCTGCTTCTGGAAGTCCCTTGGCAATGAGGGCTAAGGAGCTGATTTGTTCTTAGCATCCCTGCATCACAACGGAGCCTCAGACTTTGAAGTACAGTGTCAAGTGCAATTAGTGGAAATTGCTTTCGTGTTGTGTACTTTGAACTAACCTCCTTGTGGAGGCCTCTATAGTTTCAGGTTCTGCTGTCAGTATTGTTATCCTGAAAATCTTACTGAATTTCCCCTTCTCAGTCTGAAATTCCATGATCTGACCAAGTGGGGAAAAATGGTTCTTCTGAGACTGATTTTTTTTCCCAGACACTGCGGTTCTGTTCAATTGAATTCACTCAAGTTGTGGTTAACATAAACACTACGGAGAGTATGACATGTCAAATTAGCAGCTTTGCAAATCTCCTGTTAATTGTCAGCCTAATTAAAAAATTGCTAATTATAATGTTTATAACTTCAAATAACGGCTCAGCCATAAAGTATGGCCTGTCAGGTGTAAACAGGGGACTGGAGGGAAAAAAATCAATCGACATCTGTTAATTTATCAGGAGCACTACACCAAATTGAAAAACGGATTGCCTATTGCACTGTAAATCTGCATTACAATAAAAAGACCAATTCATTCAACACTTGCTTAATAAATGATAATGACCATCTTTACTAGCTTGCCCCAGGGTTTCTCTGCTTATCAGATTCCCATGCTGTTTCAGAGAGGAAGAAAGGCAAAGTCAGCCACACACACAGGATAGAAGACCTCCTGCAAATTAACTAAAGATCAGTGTTTAACAATGTTCAGTCCTACACAAAACTGAAAAGAAAAAATAATGCAAAAACAAATGAACATAAAAACACTAAAAACTAAAACATGAAAGAATACTCAGACTCAGAAGTTTGAAGTGAGGAAGTAAATTTTCCCTGAAAAGATTTGGAACCTGGAGGCTCATTGCTTGTTCACTTTAATCTGAATTCTCAGAGTATCTATAACCTACTGGATACTGTACAACAAGGAATTTGAAACACAATCAATCTCTAAAATCAATACAAACCCTGACCAACTCTCCCATCCTTGGCAAACTTGCTTACTTACACCAGATATGTCATCACTCCTCATGTCTGCTTGGCACTGCCCTACATTGGGCATGCTGTATTTCTTAATTTATTCAAGGTCATTCTTTCCATTTCTTTCATGTTCTATAAGTATCTGAGGATAGGGACCTCCTTAGAGGCTTTCCTTCCTCATCACCCCATGACGGTCTGTAAGGAGAGGAGCACAGAATACAAACTCCATGCTGTCTGTTCCCTGCTCTTTGTCTTTTTGAGAATGCACACGAAACATTAACTAACTTTCCTGTAGGGAAAATCAAGGATAAATGACTGAAGATACATTAACAAGCACTCAGACTTTTTCTAATCTTGACTAAACACACACTTACTGAGAATCTTATTCTGTGACATGGATTATATTAAAATAAGTCATATACAGATGGTTAGAAAAGTCCTATCCTTAGAAACTTTATAGACTAGTGGGACTACATATACTGGGCTTCACTGAGTACATTTGAAAGAAATAGCAGGCAGTTGTGCCAACCATGTATAACCACATATAACAACTAGCAAAGACATGATAAAAATCTCTTCTTCAGGGCTCAATAGCCCCCATGGATTTTACATTATCAGCTTGAACAGATGGCTAGCCCATGACCCCAGAAACAGGATTGATTGCTCTCATTCTTACTTTTCTCCACTATTTTCTGGACTTAGTTTATCAGGTAAGTGCAGAAAATCAGCAGAATTTGGAATTAGGCAATACAGAGTATCTAAGGATGTCTTCCCTTTCCCCACACACTCAAGGTTGATGTCCTTGCTTCCCAATTATCCTAAACCATTTTTGTTTGTTTGTTCACATATTTTCTTTATTCAAAAGGCAGAGACACACAGAGAGACATGGAGAGAGATTTATCTCCTACCCACAGGTTCCTATCCACTCCTCACCTGCTATCCTATCCAACTGCTACCCTATCCACTGCTATCCACTCCTCAACTGCCTGCAATAGCCAGGACTGGCTGAATCCAGGAGCCTGGAACTTGACCCAGACCTTCTATGTGGGTGGGTTGAGATCCAAGGATTTGAGCCAGTTGCCTCTGAGGGTGAGCATTAGCAGGAAGCTATAATTAGAAGTGGAGCTGAGATTTGGACCAAGGTACTCTGATAGGATAGGATGCAGGTGTTCTAACTAGTATCTTAAATCCTGCAGCAAACACCCTCCCCTCTCTTGAAGTTCTGATTTTTTATATTTGAGATCTCAGTCTCTATCTGTCCTCTCCTCCTTTTGGTGTGTTTAATCATATTCTATTGGCCTTTTCAAATTCCCTTTCCTCTGGTTCACAATGTGGCATATTCCCTCCAATTCTGCACATCTTAGCTTGAGGTAGAGTGGGTTTCCACGATTTTCTATGTTATAGATGACCTGTGTCTTTAGGCTGTGTCTTCCTTCCCTAGTCCAAAATCTGTCATCTGATCTCCCCAATAGAGGAAAGACAGAGTTAGAAAGATGAATCATCTTAGACCAGATGCTTATTCTGATGCTTATTGTCTTTATTTAATTGGATTCCTTAGAATTTGTTCTCACCAGCCTGGAGAGGCAGCTATGCTGTGGGGGCAGCCCCCAAAAAGCACAATGAGTAGAGAGAAGTTAAGAACTTGTATCCCAGCTCAGAGAATGAGAGAAGGTGAACAGAGGAGCCAGCACAAAAATCAGCATCCAAACAGAGAGAAGGATTTTATGCAGAGAGTTGGTGTTCATTGTATAAATACAGTGTTCATAATCACTTTCCAAAACAACCATCACATAATATTAAAATTATTCCCATTGTCAGATGAAATATATAGTTATTAACATCCACAAACTTATCCTAAATCTCCCAAGCAGAAAAGACAGGATCTCAAATCTCTGGGACATCAATATCTTTACTTCCATCAAACTTCACTTACAATGAGAAAGGAAACAGGCTAAGAAATGTGAATTGGGCCAAAGAATTGGAAACTGCTTGTATTATAGCAATAATAATTGCTTTCACAAATAAAGCTCAAGTTACAGTGGTTGAGCATAGCATAGTGAGGGAAGAATAGTGCCTCATAAACATCCGCACCCCTATCCCAGGGACCTGAATATGTTGCCTTGCTTGCCCGAAAGGACCTCATGGATTTGAAGGTTATTGATGCTTAAACAGGGAGAGAATCTATGTTATGCTGGTGGGTCCAATCTAAAGTGGAGGGCTTTCTCCCACCAAGGTCAGAGGGATTCTGAGGGGGTGAGGAACTCAACCCACTGTAAGCTGGAGGGGGGCATATGGAAATCAGGAGTAGAAATTCATTCAGGCATGAAGAATTGTGGATGCATTATCACTAAATAAATTTACCTTTTGGCTTGCTCTTTGTGTTGCACAATTATAAAGGTTTATACACACACTGCTGCTACAGTGTCTTAAGGAGTATTTAACTGCCCTGAAAATTATTTGTGCTCCATCTATTCATCAATTTCTTCCTCCAGTCCAAAGCAGTCTCCCATCTTTTCACTGTATGAGTAGTTTAAATTTTCCAGATGTCACTGAGTTGGAACAATGCACACTCAAGATTCCTCCATGTAAGTTCATGACTTGATAGTTCATGTCTTTTTAGGGATGGAGAATATTCCTTTGTCTGGATACATCACAATTTTTCTGTCGACCTATGGAAGGGAGCCTTGATTGCTTTTGAATTGGGAAATTATAAATAAAGCTTCTGAAAATATCCACGTGCAGGCTTCTGTGTGGATCAATATCAAGGAGCACAATTACTTAACAGTATAGTTAGGCCATATTTAGCTTTGAAAGAGACTACCAAACTGTATCCCAAAGTTTGCCCTTCCATTTTGGGTTGCAACCAGCAATGAATGAGATCATTCATTTGTAGGATGCTCCACATTATTAGGAAGTATCATGGTTCATAGAACAGCATTGTATGACTGACACTTCAATTATTTAATAAAAGTGGTCAATCTTTACTCAGTGCATGCCATGTGCTAGGTATTTTATATTCATCATTTCATTTAATCATCCTAATGACCTATTAGGCATATACTATTATCTCTCGTTGTTGATAGTAAACTGAAAACTGGGGGTTTAAGTAATTTCCCAAAGATCATAATCAGCAAACAGCAAGACCAGAAGTTGAAACTCAAATTTGGCTGACTTGGAAGCCTGCATTCTTCCCACCCTTTGGCATACTCCCTACACTGTGTTGCTACATTACTTATGTTCTAAAATGCCTTCTCAAGCTTTGTCAAGGGACATTCTATGTCCAGCTGAGCTGTGTGGGTTTAATTGCCTAAAATGAGATGAGAGAATAAATGAGGCGAAAGAAACTTTTTAAAAAATAAATCACATTGCAGAGATGATGGAACCATAAAGAAATTTTAAAAAATCATGAAATTTAAGGTTTGTCATGTATACATATTGATCAAGGACAAGGTAAGGAGTCCCTGTATTTTGTCATTAAAAATCACTGGAGTTCCCAGAACTTCTTGTATTAAGAGTTTCTCTTTTCCCAAAGGAACTAGTGGAACCATAATTAAGGGGGGAAAAAAGCTTAGGTCATTGCTAACTTCCAGCTTCAACATCTTTAATTTTGGTTATTTCCCCTGGGCTCCTTTGCTTATTGCCCTAGATCTTTCCTTGATATTTAAGGCTTTGCATAACAGTTAATATAAAACCTTCACAATCATTTGCAGCTAATTCAGAAAGCGCATCATATGGGGATTTTGTAGTAGCAGACACTGCATTTGGTCATGAAGAGAAGCCATGGAGACAGAAAAGGAGCCTTAGATGTAAGGGTCTCTTGTCCGTCCAGGGAACAACCTACCTTGGATTCTACTCCTAACATGTGAGAACATATCAGATCTTGAAGATGATCTTGCCATATACCTTCTGTTTCAGATGTGCCATCCACCTGAAGCTCAAGAGGTCAAATCGCCTGGTATAGTGCTTTAACTAGGTAGTAGATGGGTTAATGTAGGCATGTGATTCCATGGCTCCAATCCAGGGCTCTTTGAACTGTGCTCCATGCCAAGAAACGGCCATTGACAATCACGGAAATTGTCAGCAGTGAGAAAGTAGTATAGAGAAATCAAACACCTTCTCCACACAGAGGAAATCAAGAATAGAGAAATACAGGAGTGATTATACTGGGTGCAAGGTCAGTGGGAGGAGAAAGGCCTTGTCCTTGGAAGTCCCTGGAGAGGAGACTCTTCTGTAGGAATTTTGTTTCCTAAAGGGGCATTCTACAATCAGCAGCACTGATGCTTCTTGGACTTGCAGATTTTCAGAATTTCAGGGCCTACATCAGACCTCTAGACTTAGTAAAAGAAGAGTGAAGAAAGAACTGCAGAGGACAGAATGGAATCATAGGTGAAATGGCAGTATTTTTCAGGTTCTGTTAGAGTTTCAAGGATGTACAACTTGACCTGCAGGAAATAACTGGGCAAACTATAGACCTTTGAGATGAGTAGCTAAAGTCTCCAGGCTGGGAAGCAATGATATATGGGGACAAGTAAGGGCCAACTAAACCTCAGAACAGTGATTATCTATGATCTGAGAATTCATGTGCCAAAAGGCAACACACCCATAGAGTATCAGGGAAGGGTGACACAAGGATTTACGGCAGTGTACAAAAAAGAGGGAGAGTAATGCCCACTACAGTAGAGAATGGAAGAGAACACAAGAGAGAAATATGGGAGACTTTCTGAGACAGCACAACTTTAAAGGCAAAGAGAAGCAAGTAGGACTTCCCACACCAACATAGTGGTCTAGGTGCTGCCTTTCCAATCAATAGGTTTCTTGGTTCCAGCTCAACCTCAAGTCAGAATCTCAGGAGTAGAGTCTAAATGCCACCTCTCTCTCACTCTCTCTTTTCCTCTTGGTGATTTTCATGACTACATCTGCTACATGAGATATCCAGACTGTGTTACCTAAATCACATTTTCTTGAGGAAAGCTGTCCGAGGTTTTTCCATTGGGGATTCCAGCAACATTAAGCTCATTCTTTTACATGGTTTCCCATAACCCTCCCTGTCACAGGCACCTAACATCTTCCTTCAGGTGAATGCACAGTTTCCATTCTGAGGATAATGTCAAACGCCGTGCTTGAAAGAGCCTGTTAGCACTCAGAGTCCTAATGTTTCAGTCTTAATCTGTGGCTTCATTGTTTTGTTTCACATAGCTATCTGAGTACTGGAAATATATGCATCTACAGACAAATGTGGCATATTAATGATAATCGTCAACCATTTCTTAAAGGATTTATTTATTTATTGAAAGGCTGAGTTATGGAGAGAGAGAGGGAGAGCCCAAGATCTTTCATCTGGTGTTTCACTCCCCAGATGGCTGCAACAACCAGGTCTGGACCAGGAGCCAAAAACTCCATTTGGGTCTCCCACATGAATGGCAAGGGTGCAAGCACTCAAGTCATCGTTCACTGTTTTCTCAGGTGCATTAACAGGAATGGATGGGAATTGGAGCAGCTGGGACTGGAATGGATGCTCATATATGAAGCCGGCCTCTCAGGCATCAGCATAACCAGCTGTGCCACAATGCTGGCCTTGTCTTCAATCATTTCTAATTAATATTTTAAAGAATCTGAGACTTCAAGATGATCACATTTAATGATATAAACTTCGACACTCTTTCAATTATCTGATATCATGTGTTCATCCAATTGAAGTTGATGAAGCATTTTGTAGACTCCTTTGCTTGTGTGCCATAGGAATTCGGGGCAAGATGTATTTGTATCAATATATATAGTTTCAGAATATGTTTGTACTCTAAAATTACCCCTAACATAATCTACTAAAAGGGGAGGATTTTTTTTAGTTATTTTGATGAAATGTGTAGCAGTATTAGCAGTTGAATTTAGGTAATGTTTCTACATTTATAGAAGGCACATTTATGTGAGAAATTATTTGCATAAATTGTTCTAAATAGAATTTAATTTAAAACCATATATTTCATATCATGTTGCATTGGAAAGCAGTAGATGACAAAACAAACATTAAATGAAATGTCACATGGTAACTGCTCAAATACTGTGATAGCAAGATCTCTCTGGTTCTGCCTTTCTTTTCGTTAGATATCAGGTGTGAGGCACATGTTTTATGAGGGCTATAAAACATAGGAACCTTCCATTTAGCTATTTTTAAAGGACTATACAGACATTCAAATGTGATGTAGTTTAATTTCTGTTGAACTCATATATCACAGGGTATAAGTAAAACAGCACACCAAATTAGAAATGGAGCTCTTTGTAAACATCTTTATTAATGATAAGATTTTCATTTGCAGATAATACCGGAGATTTTTCCGGGAAAATAAATCATACATTTATAAACAGCAATTGCTTAAAAGAAGCAAATGCAGTGATTTTTGATCTCCAGTGGAACTGAGTGATCCTTGTTTTCACAGCTGAATATTCAAAGGGATGTTTACCATAATTGGAGGATACTTGACAGTTTAAGTAGCCCACACTTAGCAGCCTTCAGAATAGGCCCTAAATTATTTGTTGCAAACCCTTAGATAAACAAGAAGAGTGCTATTCAATTGTCCTAAAAAGCCACAAATGGGAGGCATTTCTGGGTTGTCCCTAGTGATTTATGCATGTAGCAATAAGTTCTGGCTTTCATTGGATTTATATCCTTTTCCTGAACTCCACAGGAGCTATCTTTCAAGTTTAATAGACTTTTTATGAAAACAATATTAGCTCTAGTTATAAACTTTAAGGTGCAAAATAGGGATTGGCGCCTCCCCAATGGTCCTGTTGGCAACCTGTGGGATTAGAACATTTGGTCAGCTTTCTCGTGATGAAGATACTCTCCCTGACCAAACATTGTCCAAGCAATTCTGGACCTTCTCTGATAGAGGCCCTGTCCTTGTCTTGCCAAGCTTAGTTTTACCAAGGACCCTGCTAGGCCAATTCATTGATAATCTTTCTGCTCTCTCTATAAGATGTTCCTCTTAGTAACTTTCCATCCCTCACTGCACCTGCAGGCTAGAAATCTCCACCTATTCCTGGTGCATTTGAAGTTGGGTTCATTCTCCCTCTGCTATTGTAATAGTATTGCACAAAGTTGTTTTTCTTTGCCTGCTGTGGTTTTTTGCTTACATTTGGTATAGCTTTTTAGAATCCAGCTATATGGCAATTTTGCTCATTTAGAAACGAGGCTTTAAGGGCATCTGAATAGTTAAAATAAGTTCTCAAAGTTTAGGCACTGACAATTGTGCTACTAGTTCAATGGAAATCCCTCAGAGAAAATTTGCCAGTATCCTAGATAAACATTAGGAAAAAGTTTAAATTCCTGGTTTTCAAACTGCCAACCCATTCAAATTAGCCAACTAGAGAGAGGTGGGAGTGGCTGCTATGTTCACTGACATAGGAAAAAAATGCATAAACCAGAGAAAACACAAAGGCAAAAGCTCAAATAGAAGAAAGCAATTTGGACCATACAATGCAAGTAAAAATATCTCCATAATTTCAAGGGCTCTTTCATGTATTGTCCTGGTGCATGTTATGAAAACCTATCTTCACAATGATAAAACTTCTCCAAGGAAAAACTGATTTATGAATCATATACTTTTTAAATATGGGGAGTAAAGACATTTAATATATTTTTTAATTTATTTGAGAGGTACAGTTACAGACAGTGAGAGGTAGAGACAGACAGAAAGGTCTTCCACCCACTGTTCACTCCCCGACTGGCCACATTGGCTGGAGCTGGGCCAATCCAAAGCCAGGAGCCAGGAGCTTCTTCCAGGTCTCCCACATGGGTGCCAACAACTTGGGCCATCTTCTACTGCTTTCCCCTGCCATAGCAGAGGGCTGGATTAGAGGAGGAGCAGCTGAGACTAGAACCGGTGTGCATATGAGATGTCAGTACTGCAGGTGGAGTATTAACCCACTGCACCACCACACTGCCTCCTTAATCTTATAAAGTGCTTTAAAAAAAATTTTCCCATTTTGCTGCTTACAGGGTGCAAGTCCTGACTTCACAGGGCATTTCTGTTACATTCACGGGGGGTAATCTTATGAGAACTTATGATGGCAAAAGATTTATGACCAGGGACAGAGCTATGATAGGTGCCACCACCCCACCAAGGCTCAAGGAAGGTGCAGTGGCAATACTCAGTTTTATTTTTTATCTTGGAATGATTGGTGATGAGTGTCCTCCTTCTATCCTTTGAACATATGAAAGGGAAAGCTACTGAGGAATTATGAATGGAGTAGAGCTTTGACTTGTGAAATGAAGCTCCAGCTTGCTTCATATCTAATGATGCAATAGGAGCAAAACAGTGAGCACCTGTTATACAATGCAAAGATGGTTTCAGATGTTTGACATAGACGTCGGTCCTGCACACAGACTCTTCCATCACCTTCTGGGGTAAATGTGCCCCAGCACAAAGAGCTCCTTTTCTGTTTTTCCTAAGTATTTCTCAGCCTGTGTAGACCATACAGTCATGAAAACTTCAGTCTCCCTCCATATGGAAGAGCTTGGGAGCATCTATAATCTTAGTCCATCCAATGGCTTCTGCCCTGTAGAGCATACTCTTTGACCTGCTCCTTGTTGGGTGACTCATATTAGCCTGAAGTTAAAGGAAGGAAATCGGTTCCTAGTGCAACCATGCAAACTGAGTTTGATAGGGTGATGCTGGCTAATTCTCATGGTCTTTTGAATCTTCATAGTGATTCTCTGAATCTAGAAGGGACTGTGCAAGGGTTCAGTGAGATCTTGAGGGACTAGGCCAAAAGTGCCTCTGAAAAGAGTTTATGTCAATTCAAAGAAGAAAAAGGAGATTCTAGGAACAGGTGCATTAAGTCTCTTCTGCACATCCAACTTGAGTGAGACACACACAGACATATTGACATATGCACACAGACAACACAGATGCAAACAGAATCAGGTGCACAGGAAGGCTCCATGTGTGTGTGGATGGAAAACCTGAAAATGTCTTGAGCATCACAGGTGCAGAACTCTGTCTCTGGGGTTCCAGAAGGGATGAGACAATTCCACGGAATTTTCTGTCCTGAAGATTGAGAATATTTGGGGGCTGACATTGTGGCATAGTGGATAAGGCTGATGTCTGCCACAAAGGTGTCCCAAGTAGGCTCTGGTTTGAATCCTGGCTGCCCACTTCCAATCCAGCCCCCAGCTAATAGCCTGGGAAAGCAGCAGAGAGGTCCCAAGTGTTTGGACCCCTCCACCCATGTGGGAGACCTGGAAGAGGCTCCTGTATCCTGGCTTAAGACTGCCTAGCAGGACTGGCGTGGTGGCACACTAGGTTAATCCTCCGCCTGCGGCTCCGGCATTCCATATGGGCGCCGGTTTCTAGTCCCATCTGCCCTTCTTCCAGTCAGTCCAGGTCTCTGCTGTGGCCTGGGAGGGCAGTGGATGATGGCCAAAGTGCTTGGGCCCCTGTACCCGCATGGGAGGCCAGGAAGAAGCACCTGGCTCCTGGCTTCAGATTGGCGCAGCTCTGGCTGTTGCTGCCGTTTGGGGAGTGAACCAACGGAAGGAAGACCTTTCTTTCTGTCTCTCTCTCTCACTGTCTGTAACTACCTTTCAAATAAATAAATAAACATCTTAAAAAAGACTGCCTAGCTCTGGCCATTTTGGCCATTTTGGAAGTGAACCAGTGGATATAAGATTTCTCTCTCTCTCTCTCTCCCTATCTCTCTCTCTCTCTCTCTCCCTCCCTCTCTGTACTTTGCCTTTCAAATAAATAGTTGAATCTTTAAAAAATAAGAAGAAAAAGAAAAGAGGGTTCTTAAGCCCCAGCCCAGGTCTCCTGAACTGGTCTCTGCAGGTCAGCAACCAGACCAGATGATACCTGGGCACCTTCCTGCTTCACAGGTCCTGGTCTGACCTCCCCAGCCCCTACTCCAGCCTTGAACCCCAGCCTGGATTCTGAGTGTTTTGAATATTTGGAAAATGTCTTTGCATTTTACCACATATCAAGCTCTGACTTTCCCTCTGCTAGCAGTTAATATGTAGATTAAGCTGTGGCCTTTCTGAGCTTTAACGCCCATACAGCAAATGGCATCAAGCTCCATCACTAGCTCAAGCAACCTGGATGCTGACTAAGCAAACATAAACACTGCTCATATTACATATTAGTTACATCACAGTGAGTTCAAAAGGGGGCATTAGGGAGCTTTTGCATGCTTGGTCATTAATCAAGATCTCCTTTATGACACATGAACTTTTAGAAGATACATTTTTTATCTTTCTCAGTGTTTGAACGTGGGTCCTCAGAGGGCTGAATCCTGTGGCAAATGGGTTCTGCATAGACCACGTTATTTTTAAACATTTGAATACTTTTTTTCCATTTAAAAACAAGGAGCTTTTACAGTATTTTTGAGTTACTAACTTTCCTTGCAAAAATGGGATCTGGTTTTCTTGAACCTGTGTCCTCTCGCGTCAATAGGCAGCCGGTGCTAACCAGCGGCCACCATCATCATGTGCCCTCCTCTCTCCTGTGGTGTACGATGACTTCCCTGCCTTCCTCTTCCTATGATCTGCCTGAGGTCTGGAAACGCTCAAGTCTGAGGAAGCTCAACACTTGCACTGTGGTTTCGAGCACTGAGACTGGAAAAGGCTGTGACTTAGCAAATACCCCACCAACCACAAACACAGGTCTGAGACCAGACTTGCGGCTTCCTGGACTTCCCAGTGTGTTTTTGCCTCTTGACAGTGCCTACCTGCTACTGTATGAGAACGATTATGAGCAGGCAACTAGAACGTCTGTGCAGGAACTGTGACAAGCACCAATCTCAGACAACGGGGAACTGAGATGTCTGCAAGAGGTGGAGGAGGCAGAAAGCCAGAGTCTTAGATAAACGTGAATTACATTTATTACGCATCTGCAGAGTGAGTCAGCTACACACCTCAAGCCTTTTTCTTATTTTGATTTTTAAATGGAATTGCAAATTCTTTATATAAAAGAAAGAGAAAGGTCAAATATGGGTAATTTCATCTTCCTGCCACACATCCACTTTTCAAATATAATTTTCCAGGCTTGCTGTCTGTTCTTATTTCTCCCTTTTATTTTCCCTCTTCTGAGTGACTGAGCCTATTTCTGGGGCAATGAAAATGCTAGTAAGGCAGAGTTGTCTGCCTGTGCTGATCTTGTCTCTCTCACCCACGGTTAGATGCATAGAAGTCTGCGATTTGTTTTTCTCTCTCCTTAAAACTTCTTATCTTTTAAATCTGGCTGAAGTTACCTTACTATGAAAGAGGAGACATAGATGTTTTTTTGTGATTTTTATTTATTTCTAAAACTACTAATCCTTTTTAAAATCCAGCCACAATGATGCACACTTTGAGTTCGTTGTCACATAGGAAATATTTAGTAAGCACCACCCGTTGTATCTGCTTTGGTCTTTCCAAAAACATGTACCTGCAGACTCAGTGATTTCATGCATGATGTGAAATAAGGACAAAGCAATCTTGCCCCATTTGGGTAGTTGCACACACGTCAATCTCTGGATTCCGTCACCTCTGTTACAACTCTCAGCAGCATAGCTGTTCTTTATTAACATACACCTCACCAGCAGCTCAGCATCCAGCACAGGGAAAGACGGTACGTGGGAGTGTGGTGGGAACAGTGGATCACTTGCCCACGATCCACTGTCCTCTCACACATTAGCAACCTCAATGTGCAGTATTTTCCAGTCTCCTCTGCCAAAAGAGTTCTGTGGACTGCACGATGGGTAGGGTTTCCAGGAGGATGCTGCAAGTTCATTGAGCCATCTGGGTCCCTTGCAGTTCCAGAACTCTCGTCTTAGGGAAGGCTGCACCCTCAGCGTGGAGGATAGGAGCCAGCTTTTGGAGATCGTGCAGCATAAAGACAGGGACTCAGGTACAGAGCCCCCACAACAGCTCTGCACCTGTGAGATGAGTAGGAAACTTATTTCTTGTTTAGCACACTTCTGCTTTGTTCTCTCCTCCTACCCTCAGTGAGATATAATCCTATATGTGCAGAAGTTTGTCATTAACGTTTATTTAATGAGGACTGATGAGTGCTTACAAATTATCAACCATCTGGGATTAAAGTGAAGATCCACCCCTGAGCTGGTAAACTGAAAAGGGGAAAACGCATTCCTATCCGGGAGGAGGGTTTGCTTCTGACAGACGACCTTTCACATCCTCTGCACAGGTTCACCCGCTCCCACCTTCACGCCTCTGTGTAGCTCCTCTTGTGTTCTGCAGTGTTCATTGTGCCTTGCTTCCTCCTGCTAATGCATATTCAGCAACTTCCACATGTTGTTTCCTTGATGAAATAAGTAAGTTATTGAAGACAAATCATTTCACAAATGAGACAACTGAGAGCTAGAAATGGAGGATAATTACTCAGAGTGGTTTTCAAATCAGTGAGGGGAAAACACATTGTTAACCTCCGGATTTCATCCACTGCTCATCAACTGTTTTCAGGCTTGTTTTCAAGAAATGCTAACAGACTGGAAAAGGACACATAGTCAGAAAGAATGACTGTTCCTGCCTCAAACACATTCCGACTGGACCGAACATCTCCACTCCTTATAGATGCAGCGTCTTCCAGGGCTAAGAGCATTGACCTGGACGTTGACTACGATCTTGGCACTGGGAAAATCTCCAAATCAAATTATATAAGCATAAATTTTATCACAATGAAAAGGAAAATATTGTTCATGGAATATGTATACATATATATATATTCATATGTATTATATTATCAGATGCAAAACAAGTGATTTGTTGCGTTTTATTCTATATATTTAGAAGAATTTGTAAAGAAATTTATATCACAATCCAGAACTTAGAGAATCTTTAGAAAGTGTCTATCATTTTTTTCTTAGAGAAATATTTATGAATTCAGGTCATTGAAAAGAACAATCCATGAAATTATGGAAGTTTAAAAAACTAATTTTTGGCAGTGGTCAACACAGAAACATCTTGTTTGAATTAATTAACTTTGTTCACATAAATTATATATAACATGATTTGTTAGCATAGACTACATTTGAAATACTGGATTGTTCTAAAAATTATACACCAGGATAGCATTAGAAATTAGGATTCAATACTACAAAAATGGTATTTCCATGAATATCCTGGACTCCTTAGACTGATTAAACTTGTTGTGTTGATGTGAGGGGCCTAAGTCTTCCTGGGCTAAGTTAAGTACCAGTTTAGTTCTGACCACCACTTTCTGAGCACCAGCTGTAGGCAGGACTGAACTGAGCCTTCATGTGTGTTTCATGAAGGGTGACTGGGTTGTGTTAAGGTGCAATCACTTCTGCGATGACATCATAGGCAAGCCTTCACTCCCTCATTTGTAAACGAAAATCTACAGGATCTACTTTATGTAAAGCATTACTGTATCAAAAGATTTAGCATACATAAATCAGAATAGCAAATATAAATATTTGTTAAATATGCAAACTTAAGAAAAAAAGTGTTAATAATCTGAATCAAGTTCTGTAGGAGAAATTGTAGTCATTGCAGTGAAGTGAAGTTGAATGTTGGATGTGAGGAATGGGAAGAGGCTTCCGGGAACAGCCACATTGGCTGGCTGCCCAGAAATCAGCTCTTATGTTGTGGGTGCTATTCACGATTTCTCTTTCCCTACCTCTGAGCAAACAATCCTTTGAAAGATCCATTTTTAAAAATCCCTTAACCTCCATGTTAGGGAATTGACAAGGGTGATAGCCCCAGCAGCTTCAAATTTGTAAGTCTTAATTTCCTAACTTGAGAGTGGCATTATACTGAATTTCAGGCAACAGGAGCCTGCATCTGTTCTGGTTGCATTGGGTTGCTTGAACTTCACTGGTTAGTGTTTTTGAAAGATTGGGGGCACTCTCTACTTTTCAATAGGTGCTGCTTGCTACAACAGAGGTTTAACTAACATCAGGCTTGTCAAAGAAAAGGCAGAAAGAAAATTTTATACAACCCAACATGGCATTGTGACACAAGAAAGTTCATGGAAATGCATCTTATAAAGTAGCTAAGGAGGAATCTCAGAAATATGTTGTACCAAAAAATTTATTTTTGAATGCTATTTTTGTGAACTTTTTGGAAGTTCTCGGGTATTCTTGATTTGATAAACTGCACAAAAATTGTTAGCCAGAAACCTCAAGCTATTTGTGCCAAGCCCTTTGTCCATGTTGTGGTTGAGGAGGTTAAAGAGCACATGCTATTTTTGATTTCTAGCCTTTGGATCATACTGTGATGCATCGACATGAGTAGTCCCGAGGGCCCCATTCTGCTCACTAACTGACTGCAGGCCTATAAAAGAGGCAAAACACAGCTCTAGATGTCTGACACTTAAAAAACAATCTGAGGAGTGTTTACGTCATTGAAATAGAATAGCATCTTCAAAACTTTCTCTGCTATTCTCATGATGATACCAGGAGAAGGTCTTGGTCTTCGAGATTTTGGACTCAGAAACTTATGGGTTGATTCTAAGAACCCCAAGACCTAGCATTAGTCATTAAGTGTCTCTGAGCCAGTGTCCTCATCTGTAATATCTGAGATAATAATTCCACTTTCAAAGGACTTTTATCCAGCACCCCTGAGACGTGAGTAAACAATATTGAATGAAATGCCTCAAGTATAATAGGAACTTATTAAATGGAAAAGGAAAATGGATTCTGGCAATAGGATGTCGGCAAGGGCTAAAGAGAAGCTCTGACTCTCCTCTCCCCAGGAGTGCAGGCTCTTGACTGCTCTGGATGACAGCTAACCTGCAGGACCTGCAGATTTTGGGAGAGATCAGTCAGTGCTGAATACTCTCAATATTTGGGATTTTTGGTAACTGAATGTCTCACCTAATTAGATGAACACACATAGTAAGGGCTGCTCCTCACCCCACTTTTAACTTTCTTAGAATGATGTAAGTCCAGGTGAATTTTCTTTAAATGTTACATTAATATATGCCTTGACTTTTAATTTTTTATTATTTATATTTTGTGATTTGTCTGAAAGACAGAAAGATGGACAGATTGAGAGAGATCTATCATTGACTGGTTTCACTGTCCAAATGCCTGCAATGATCAGTGCTGAGCCAGGCCATAGCTAACAGGCTGGGAATGCAATTTTTGTCTCCCACATGGGTTGCAGGGAATCAAATACTTGAACCATCATGTGCTGTCCTCCAGGATGCGTATGAACAGAACGCTGGAGTCAGCAGAACCTGGACTCCTGCCTAGGTACTCTGATAAGGGATTGAGGCTATCCCAAGTGACATGGTATCTGCTACACCAAATGTCCAACCCTCCACACCCTCCTCCAGCGTAACACTCATTCTGGAAGGTTCCTGGGTTATAGAATCCTGCTCTGAAGGTTCACTTGCATGATAAGACAAAAATACCACCGGGAGGTTTAGCAAGTGTATAATATGTTGTAAACTATAAAAACATGTGGCCGGCACCACGGCTCAATAGGCTAATCCTCCACCTTGCGGCGCCGGCACACCGGGTCTTAGTCCTGGATGGGGCACCGGATTCTGTCCCGGTTGCCCCTCTTCCAGTCCAGCTCTCTGCTATGGCCCGGGAGTGCAGTGGAGGATGGCCCAAGTGCTTGGGCCCTGCACCCCATGGGAGACCAGGAGAAACACCTGGCTCCTGGCTTCAGATCAGCACAGTGTGCTGGCTGCCGTGCGCCAGCCATGGTGGCCATTGGAGGGTGAACCAAAGGCAAAGGAAGACCTTTCTCTCTGTCTCTCTCTCTCTCACTGTCCACTCTGCCTGTCAAAAAACAAACAAACAAAACAAAACAAACAAACAAAAAACATGTAATGGGGGCTTATTAAAGAGAGACATTGAACATCTTACTTCTGCTACAGGAGACAGGAAAATTCTTACTTTCTTAGACCAACCTGGCACCTTCTTTGTGTGCAGCTCACACTCCTGAGGGTCTCTGATGTTCCCCAACCCTGCTGCTCTGTCTGTGACCTTGTTTCCTTAAACAAATCCCAGCAGGTGTCATTGACTTTTTTTTAAAAAAAAGATTTATTGTATTTATTTGAAAGGCTGAGTTACAGAAAGTCAGAGAGAAAGAGAGAGAGAGAAAAGAGAGAGAGAGAGAGAGAGAGAGAGAGAGAGAGAGAGAGAGAGAGAGAGAAAGGTCTTTCATCTGCTGGTTCACTCCCCAGATGGCTACAATGGCCAGAGCTGCACCAATCTGTAGCCAGGAGCCAGGAGCTTCCTCCAGGTCTCCCACGCAGGTGCAGGGGCCCAAGAGCTTGGGCCAACTTTTACTGCTTTCCCAGGCCTTAGCAGAGAGCTGGATCAGAAGTGTAGTAGCCAGGACTCGAACCAGTGCCCAAATGGGATACCAGCACTGCAGGTTGTGGCTTTACCTACTATAGTGCCACCCCATCAGTGACTTTTATAGACTCAGGTGTTTTAAATTTTTTTGGAATCTGTGAACATTTTATAGCAAGATGTTTAGAGTAAAAAAGTCCTTTCAATGGAAAGTTAGTTCTTATTATGCACCTCAGAGTGACATGAATATGACCCTATCCCCCACTAAATGATGGTTTGTCCCTCCTTTATTTTTACTTCCATTATTTAAGAGTTTCATGGGAACATGGTGTTTGGGGAACATTGCAGTGTTTGTTTTAAAAATTCCAAAGGCTCCAATTTTACTAATATCCTTATTCCTTTCTTTCTGTTTTTCTTTTTGTCTTTATTTTTAGGATGAGAAGAGCTTCCTAAGTGCAATAATGGTCACAGGACAGTCGCAGAGCAAATGGGAAGGAAAAGTCAAGTAAGGCTCAGAAGCTAACAGAAGTCCAGGTCCCACTTTTGAGCCTGTGCGGCCCTGGCACATCTCTTCGGTCTTCACCATTGTTCCAGCATCCCTCTGCATGAGTGAGAGCACTCTCCTGCCCCATTGGCTTTGGAAAATGAGGACCTTTACCGCTCACCTGGCAGCAGCTGAGTTCCCCTCACTCTAGCAGTGGAGAAGCATGGCTTACATCCTGAGAGGTGGAGAACTTTATCCACATGATCATTTTCAAGTTGAAGAATAAAATAATAACTAAAACAGCATGTTTGGAATTGAGAACTTGCACACTAAGGTGTGGACCAAAATAACTGTTTGTCTTTTTGAAGGCTCCATTTTTTTTTTTTTTTTTTTTTAGCAACGACTGGTTTGTTTCAAAGGAGTTTTTCATTCAAGTCATTGAATTAAAAACACAATTCATAGCATACACGTTGGTGACATGACACCTTTTAGTACTGAAAAAACCAACATAGGTGTAACAGGTTTGTTCAAATGAGGCCTGGCATGCTTTCTAAATAACAGAACATACTGGGTTTGGCTAGAATGGTGCTGGCATTACCTCAGTTAGGAAGACAACAGAGGCCTGCTCATGAATATGTATGAGTATGTGTGTCAGCCCTGCTGGACAGAAGCCTGAGGCCAGTGGAGAGCTCCCCAGGGGAAGAGGATCCTTGGGAGCTGTAGGAGAGAAAGAACATGTCAGAGGAGAACTCGGGGCCCCATGCTCTTCCGGGTGGGTTCCTCCTCCAGTGGTAAATGCAGCATTGATGCAAAGCATTGACAAGCTGGCTACCTTTCCACTGTTGGATTCTGAGTATCTGCAGAACTCAAGGAGGTTCACAGCTACAACACCCAGCCTGATTCCACTTGGATTCAGATGAGCAGCCTCAGAGGATTCCAGCTTATTCTCACTTTTTGCTGCCCTCTGTGGAGGGGCCAGCATTCCAACCTTCCTGTGCACTCCCTGGAAAGAGCCCACCCACTCAGATGTTCTTTATATTGATTTATTTTGCATCCAGTAAATAATGCTACATGCACTATATGTCACAGGCGGCAAAGGATAACTATATAATATAAACACAGCCTGCTTCTTCCTCTGATTGTCTCCTGAATATTTCTATTTAACTTAAAAATATTTTAAAATATTTAGTTATTTATTTTAAAGGCCAGTTCCTATGACTACAACCTGTGAAGTGGAGGAATATCCTGAAGTGGCAATTTTAACATCTAGCAGGGGGACAGAAGTCACTCAGTAATTGCTCATGACATCAGTGTGAGCATCTGTGCCCCTTATGTTCCAGCAATCAGCATGGTAGCAAACACACGTCCCTACATCAAGTGACCGGAAGCTGTACAATCTGTAACCTGGTGATTTAGGACTTAATTTTCCTCACACCTACTAGGTCTTCCTTTTTTGCATGCATTTTCCTTTCCTCTACAGCTGCTTTAAAACTCAGAACGTTAAAAGCCTGTGGTTGGTCTACTCGCCTCAAATCTTTTCCATGGGGTCCAGAACAGTTAGAAAGATAACACCGTTCATGATGAGGAGCCCATTTCTCTTCAGGGGACACCTGCACTTGTGGCTAAACCCAACTGTCAGT
Source organism: Sylvilagus floridanus (assembly GCA_949820135.1). Taxonomy (NCBI): domain Eukaryota; kingdom Metazoa; phylum Chordata; class Mammalia; order Lagomorpha; family Leporidae; genus Sylvilagus; species Sylvilagus floridanus. The sequence continues at coordinate 14,392,258 of OX463240.1, read as the reverse complement.
TTCTCCACCTGTGTCATTGGTCCTGACAGGGAGAGTGCTCCTCTGGCCTACCATATCATGGATGCTTCAACGCTTGGAAGGAGCTTTCTCAATTCTTCACAGAATCTTCTCTCATGCCTGTTCACCTCTCTACTGCTTTGTACCTTGTCTCCATCCTACTAGTCTCTGGTGCTGACAACTGGTCCTAACTGCACATCCTCTCAATACAAAAGAAGGACAGGGTTTTCCACATCTCCAGAGAGTGAACTGGCCCCTGCACAGATATCTAGGCCAATGCCCACTGAATCAGGACACGACTAAATTCTCCAGTCATTTTCCTCTCAACTTCCATCAGTCACGATTTGGGGCAATTCTAACAATAAGAAACTCATGTCCTGTACCACATTTTTGGAGAGGTGGCTTTAAACAACAAATATGGGACATTTGCTGTTTCATCTTTCCAAAGATAACTCAGGCCATTGAGAAATGAAAGGCAGAAAGGTGTAATCCTTCTTCTTTATCCTTGGAGGGAGGGTGACTATGCAATCCAGGTTGTCTGGGACAGTCCTAGTTTACGTCAATTGTCCCAGCATAATTATTAATAGTGCCCTCTCTCACTTTTAAGAGTGTCCTGGTTTGGATGATAAATTATATGAGAACCCTATTTGGAGGAGATCTGTGCTGTGTGCCACAATAGCTAAGGAGTCTTTATTTCCTGCTTCGTCATATCATCAGACACATATCTTTCCAAGCAGAGCTAATTAGAATTTTGCATAAATGGAATTACTAATGAGAGATTTACCCTTGTGCTATTATTTTGGCTTGAAATCTGTCCTGGACCGAATGGCTGATTATAGTCAAGGTGATTGGGTACCACTCAGTGCAACTCCTGGACCCTTAAAATCTCATTTCCTGTGACCTGGTTAATTGAGGCATTTTTATGTTAGTGTCTCATTATGATCATGGAAGGGAGAGTTTCAGTTACAGGATTTAGATAATTCTCCACCACAACCACTACAACTTCCAGACTTTAAAGCTGCAGATTCTTCTAGTACACATTCAGCATTTAAGTCATGGTATAATTACCTCTTATTTAATGGAAAAATATTCAAACTACCAGTTCATTTAGATTCAGTGGTATGAAATTAAACTCAAAAGATATATGTTATTTGGACAATTGCACAATTCCATTTCTCTTTAGTCCATGGGTTACCTCTCTTATTTTCTACTTGACATTCATTTTGGCAGCTTCACTTTTGTCTCACTTAGAAATACTCCAATGTAGGAATCACCTTCACATCTATTCTAATCAGAAGCAGGTGCATCGCTGGATTGTTAGGACTAAACAGACATGTCAAATAGAGGTCAAATGAAGAGGAGAGAATCTAGACCCTCCACAACCTTGGACCCTTCTATCCCTTTAAAACTCATTTATCTATACTCTTTCCTATGCAAAATCTGTAATTCAGGAAAAGTGGATGGTATTTGGGTCACTTTCAGAACATAATTACACATTTCATACTCTCTTCCTTAACTGCACTTCTTTTGACTTTCTAGCTTGAAATAACCTTTAATCTCTTTCTTCATCCCATTTCCATCTTTTACTATCAAGAACTCATGAACACATGAGTTCTAGCTCAGCTTCTTCCACAAAGACTTACTGGTTCATCTTTGGCCGAGATGAGCTTTCAACTTGTCAGGATGCTTCACACAATGCTGTTCTGTTTGCATACATATGCATTCTCCCAAGCCAAGATAGGGTCTATTGTATGCTCCCAACAACATTTTAGATAGATGCACTGAATGAAGGCACAGGGAAGATATTTACTGTTTTACTTTACAAAAGTTCATCTTTCATTTATTACTTTTGCTAAATCTTCAATATGATTTTACTCTAACAATTTACTTTGGGAATGTCATGATGAAATGACCACCACTAGGAATTTCCCAGAGTTAGTGCAATAGAGCAAATGCACCTGAGATGTGTGGGCATTGGGGGTGAGTTTTCAGGGCACAAAAACAAACTTGAAAAATATAAATTCTTACATTCTATGAAGGAGATTGCAGCTCCATCAGATAAAACAAAAATCTTTGTTCAAAAATTGGCTTCACCACAGTAGAACACAATGTTGTCACGTAAATATTCATGGCTGAGTGTCTAAAGACAAATGGTCAGGGACCCTTTTGGAGTCATGTCTTCAAAGTCAACATGAAAGAATTTGAAATACCAGGTATACAATATCTCTGATGAACACAGATAGAAAAAATCCTCAACAAAACACTAGCTAATTGAATCCAACAACAAATCAAAAAGATTATCCACCTAAAGGAAGTGGGATTTATCCCAGGGAATGCTTCAACATATACAAATCAATAAAGGTGATACGTCACATTAACAAATCAAAGAATAAATGCCATATGATTATCTAAAGAGGTGCAGAGAAAGCATTTGATAAAATACAACATTCTTTCATGATAAAAACTTTAAGCAAATTTGGTATAGAAGGAACATTCTTCAACAGGATCAAAGCAATATATGACAAACCTTCAGACAGCTTCATATTGAATAGGGGGAAAGCTGGAAGCATTTTCACTAAGATCTGACAAGAATGCCCACTTTCACCTTTGATATTCAATATAGTCCTGGAAGTTTTAGCCAGAGCCATTAGGCAAGAAAAAGAAATCAAAGGGATATAAATTTCAAAAGAGGAAGTCAAAGTATCCCTGTTTGTAGATGACATGATCTTCAATATAAGGAAACCAAAAGACTCTACTAAGACATTATTGAAACATACAAGAGTTTGCAAAGTTGTAGGCTACAAAATCAAAACATAAAAATCAATAGCCTTTGTATACACAAACAATGCCCTGGCTGAGAAAGAACTTCCAAGATCAGTTGCATTCATTACAGCTACAAAAAATTGAAATACCTTGGAATGAATTTAACCAGAGATGTGAAAGATCCCTACAATGAAAATTACAAAAACTTAAAGAAAATAGAAGAAGGCACACACAAAAAGGGAAAGTCTTCCATGTTTTTGGATAGGAAGAATTAATATCATCAAAATGTACATACTACCCAAAGATATTTACAGATTCAATGTGATCCCTATCAAAATACCAAGGACATTCTTCTCAGATCTAGAAAAAATGATCCACAAATCCATATGGAAACACGAGAGACTCCAAACTGCTAAAGCAAGCTTAAACTGGGGCACTACAATATCAGATTTCAAAACATCCTACAGGCAGTTATAATCAAAATAGCCTGGCACTGGCACAAAAATAGACATCTAGACCAATGGAACAGAATAGAAACCCCAGAAATTAATACATGCAACTATAACCAATAAGCCTTTGACAAACAAGCTAAATCACTACCTGGAAAAAAGGACAGCCTCTTCAATAGATGATGCCAGGAAAACTGGATCTCCATATGCAGAAGTATGAAGGAAAACTATCTTACACCTCATACAAAAATCAACTCACAATGGATCATGGATCTAAACCTTTAACTGAAACTATCAAATTGCTAGAGAAAAACATAGGGGAAACACTGCAAGACATTGGCATAAGGAAAGACTCCTTGGAAAAGACCCCAGTAGTACAGGCAATAAAAGCAAAACCAGACAAATTCTACACACCAAAGGAAACACTTAACAAAGTGAAGAGGCAACTGACAGCACGGGACAAAATATTTGCTAATTATGTATCTGATAAAGATTAATATCTAGATATATAAGGAGCTCAAGGAAGTCACCACCACCAACAACAAACAATCCAGTTAAGAAATGGGCAAAGGACATGAACAAGCATTTTTCAAAGGATGAAAATCAAATGGTCAGCTGACACATTAAAAGATGTTTGGGATCACTAGTCATCAGGGAAATGCAATGATATTTCTCCTCACCCCAATTAGAATGGCTATCATCACCCAACAATCAAAAAACAATAAATCCTGTGAGGATGTGGGGAAAAAGTTACCCTATTACACTCTTGGTGGAAATTTAATTTTATAAAAAAATTTAAAAATACATAATATAACAATTAAGGAAGACAGTATGAAGATTCCTCAGAAATCTGAAAATAGATCTACTATATGACCTAGCCATGTCATTTCTGGGAATATATCCAAAGGAAACAAAATCAGCATATGCAAGTGTTACCTGTACCATCATATTTATTGTAGCTCAATGCAAAATATCTAAGATATGAATCAACCCTGTTGTTCATCATCTGATGACTGGATAAAGAAAAGGTGGTATGTAAAAATAATGGAATACTACTCATCCATAAGAAGGAATTAAATACTATCCTTTGCAACAAAATGGAAGCAACAAAATGGAGGCAATTATAATCAGTGAAGTAAGCAAGACTCCCAAAAGACAAATATGTGTTTTCTCTGATTTCTGGTATCTAATATATAGAGTACAAAAAAAAATGGATATGAATGAAACTGACATCTTGTGACTTGATTATTATTTATAAACCTTGTCTATATTCCTGTGGAATAGTAGTCTTTCTACTTTTCTACTTTTAGAGATTTTTATCTAAAGGAATATTGAGCTTGTTATTATAAATCGAAAGTATGCTATTGCAAAAAATTAAAGAAAAAGTGAAGAAGGAAAGAGGAGGGAGGGACAGAGGAAGGATTGAAAAAAGCATCATTATATTCTTAGAATTACATTTATGAAATTCATAAAATCAGTTGTCTATATATTAATAACATTTTTAAAATGTAATAAAAATTAAAATGCTAAGTCTAAAGACATCACCTGGCCCCAAATAGCATGAGGCTTCCACAGCCACATTCTAGGAATAAAGTACATTCTTCTAATTGTAGAATCCACCCTAGCCTACATACTCATCATTCTGGCTTGTTTACAGCTGATTTATTGTGCCTAGACAGAAAAAACTTACCATGTAGTAGCCATAAAATAATGTTTATGTCCAAGCCATGCAGACCAGCATACATTTCTCTCAAATTCATTTCCTCAAAGTAGTCTATTCCAAACCAGAACACATGCAGCATAGTTTTTAATGTCCCTTTTCCTAAAAATTTTTCAAAAGAAAATTCCTAAAGAAATATTAGTATGATCATTGCTATTTCATTTCTCCCTGTTATAAGAGAACTCAAAGAGACAAACATAGTTTTGAAAGGGGGAAAATCGCCTTAAACCAGGAATTAGGACACATAGATTGTAGTCCTGGTTCCACAATAAATTATCTGTGTGACTTTCTGCAAATTGTTTGGCCTCGGGGTCATAGTTTCCTCACCTGTAAAATGAGGTGATTGCACTGGATGATTCTGAGCTCTCCAAGGGCCCTACTTTGTGGTTCTGCAGTGAGCTCAAGCTCTCCAAAGACTCCATGGCTCCAAACCACAGGCCTTGTTACTCCCAAATGGCCACACTCTGCCTTCATAACGGTGCCGAATGACATGGATTTCATGTAACCAAATGACATCATCAAGTGAGGCCTGGTGTTCAGTCTGACTCCATGCAAACAATTCATCTACATCCCAAGTGAAAGGACATCACGTGAAAGCAGTGATTCAAGGACATGTGGGCATTTTAAGAGCAAGCAGGCATCAATGCCAGTGAAAGAAAGGGCTGTCCTTAGGATGGATCGTGTTGGGAAGAGCAGGTGACAGCAACAGAAAATTTTCCCTAAGCCTCCATGTTCATAGTCAGAATGCAGCATTCTTCCTTAAACAGTCATGTGACATGCAAAACCCCAGGTGCTAGCACACAGAGATATTAAAATAGATTTAAGGCACCTTCTCACATACATTCACATAGACTCACAGAGGAAGAACTGAAGTGAGGGAAGGAAAAAGTGGACAGCAATTCCATAAAGATTGAAAAAAATCATGGGAATAAAAGAGCAGTGAGCATCAAATATGGACAGGGATTCCAGCATTAAGCCTGTAGCTTGTCAATGTGGTAGAGGCTAAAACATGAACTGAGGACCAGGACAGTCATGTTTGGATCTGGATTTTCTCTGTTTCTGGGGAGCCACTAAGGGTCTTACCTGGAGGAAGAGCATCAGATAATTTTCCAAATGAACAATAAGTTAAGGAAAGCAATATGCATATTAAAATTTTATATTTACTTTTTTTCCTGAAAGTCAGTGTAAAAGAGGGGGGGGGGGGAGAGAGAGAGAGAGAGAAAGAGAGAGAGAGAGAGAGAGAGTTTCCATCCACTAGTTCACTCCGCAAGTGGATGGAATGGCTAGCACCAGGCCAGGCTGAAGCCAGGAGTCAGAAGCTTTATCTGGGTCTCCCATGTGGGCGGCCCAAACACTTGGGCCATCTTCTACTGCTTTTCCCCAAGCCCGTTAGCAGGAATGTTGGATGGGAGTTGGATGGGAGTTGGATGGGAGTGGAGCAGCTTGGACATAAACTTGCGCCCATATGGATGTCAGCATTGCAGGCAGTGGCTTTACCTACCATGCCACAATGCTGGCCCCACCTGTATGCATTTCAAGGAGAAATATACACACAGAGAAACGATCACCTGAATACCTCTCCTTAAAAAAACCAATTATTCAAAAAAAATGACAAAACCAAATGAAACCAAAACAAAAGAGATCAACAGTATTATGTAAGTGGTTGTCTTCTCCCCAAGTTACTTGCTCCTTTATATTTAGCTTAGAATAAAAGTAGATTCAGATACAATTTCTGGATGCCAGTATGGTCTCCAGCTGCAGTTTACTTTGCATATGCTTCATAGAATTCAAAAAGCATTCTGCCATCTACACAGCTTGGACCTACAAGACAAGGTGAAGCATATCTGAGTCACCTAACAGCTTTTGCTAAAAGCAAGGACCAGAGTAGCTGAGAACATTCAAGGTGATTGGAAGAAATTTAATGGTGTGTATTTTACCAAAAATGGGAGGATATTCAGATCAACGGGAAATGGAGATACCCTTGGTATAGCTCATTAAAATATAGTTCAAAATCTTTAATATGATCATGGAATTGGACTAAACATGTAGAATGTTTTCAAATGTTGCAATTAATCATATCAGGGACAATTAATGCTTATATGTGCCATTTTGTATGCTCTTCTTAATTTTCTTATGAGATATACATTACTGCTCCTTCACAGATGAGAACAATGGGGCATTTGTTTGAGTTTCTTAACTAGAAATAGTATGTCTAACTCCAAATAAAAATTCACTTTCCACTGACTCATGCATCTCTCAGTTATAAATTAAACCTTATTTCTGAGAACATTAACATTTTTTATACAGGAAAGCCAATTTCATCCGGCTAATGCGACTTTTGGAAAATGATTCTAGAAAGAGAAAACAGGGTTAAAAACAGAGAAATACATGAGATCACAGGAACAGTATCTACTTCTTTTAAAAAATGGAAGAAAAGGGAATGAGTATTTATTCAGATTCAGAGCTCACCTTGTCCACTGGCAAACCACTCAGCTTATTTTGTGGTTACCTAATGCTAAGCAGTGCCCAGTTCCCTTGATAGTTCTTGGATGTCGACAGCAAGTTGTAAAGTGAATTGAGTCATATTCAAGGAACAGAATCTGTTTTTCTTTTCTTTTTTTTTTTTTTTTTTCTCAATTTAACTGTGTCTGAAGTTCAGTTCAGATACTGGAGGAACAACGCTAGCTTCACCAACTGACTAACAGCAAGTCAAGATAGAGGCCAGCGCCATGGCTCACTAGGCTAATCCTCCGCCTGTGGCACCAGCACACCGGGTTCTAGTCCCGGTTTGGGAGCCGGATTCTGTCCCGGTTGCTCCTCTTCCAGTCCAACTCTCTGCTGTGGCCCGGGAGTGTAGTGGAGGATGGCCCAAGTGCTTGGGCCCTGCACCCACATGGGAGACCAGGAGAAAGCACCTGGCTCCTGGCTTTGGGCCATTTGGGGGGTGATCCAATGGAAAAGGAAGACCTTTCTCTCTGTCTCTGTCTCTCTCACTGTCTAACGCTGCCTATCAAAAAATAAAAAAGATAGATCTTAATAATACACATTTAGTCAATTCACTTTACACATCTACCATATTTTGAAATACTGATGAGAACAGAAAGAGGAGAAAACAAATCATAACTGTTCCTAAAGCAATTGTAGTGTGGAAACCATAGCTTGATTTGTTTGACTAGAGAAACGCAGATACGGCAAGTCATACTGTTAGAAAATAGTGGGGATGTGTGACAGGGCAACATGTAATGAATGCGTCCTGTAGACAGTGCTTCTCTGAGTGGAGGGAACCCTGCTCTCAACTGGTCTATTTCCAAAGATGTATATAAAAAGTGACTGAGGTCAGTGTGAAAAACCTGTCAATGTGTCAAAATGTTTGAAGTTAGTGTGGAAGTTTTTGTGCTGTGATCCAAAAGAGATGCTGATAAGTCTCTCTTTAAGGGGCGTAAGTATATTTTAAGACTCTAAAGAACACAGTTTAGTGAACTTACGTGGGAAAAGTAAGCTTCTGAATGATTCTCCAAAGCACAGATAAAAACTCAATCTATGGGATTCCAAAATATTAAATCCCAAAATAACGTCCTTCTGAAATTCATGACACAAAAATAGGCTTCTTTCGAAAGACTTTTTTTAAGAAGACTGTGTAAACCTGAAGATATCTCTATCAAGCACTAACTGCTTTAGTGCATTTTAATACAGAACCATAGAAATCATAAAATATTTTTTCAGAATACAGAGTGTTTAAGATCCAAAGTTGGATCTTGTGCTAAAGAAAGTATACACACACAAATTCCTACCTATATATCTCTGTAAGTTGAGAGGTAAATAGATCTACTTATTTGTCTGTGCAGAATAAATGATGACATCCCATGAACCTTTTCAAGTAGAAAGAGTGGAGCATAATAATAATTTCAAGGGGGTGCCTTTGTTAAGGTCTTAGATAAGACCACAACTAACATGAGGGTATCAGAACTGGATAGTCTTCTAGATTTACCTCTACTCTTCTCATTTAACTGAAGGTTCATACATTTGACAAACAATATGCATAAATACATTTTAACCATTTTAACCCTTCATGTGCCATAAACCCTCAACTGTTTTGTTTTTTATTATTAAATGGTAGTGAGACAGGTAAGGTTTTGGCTATTGGAAAAAAGTTGATTTCAAGGGAAATTCTTTTAGAGTGGAGCATAAAGCTTACGCAGATGCCAAGGAAAGCAGTTACAATTCTAATTCTTTTTCTGTGCTCACAGGTGAGTGGGAGTTGTGGGGCTGGTGGGGAAAGAGAATGAAAGAGGATTACATGAAAACTTGTGTACAGGAGATGCTGTGATTTCAGGAGACAAAATATGTTCTATGAGCAGAACATTCTTGTTATCCAGTAGCTGTGTATGTGTGTGTGTGTGGGGGGGGGAGTGAGAGGAAGAGAGAATCCACTAGAATAAGCACACGTAACTATCAATTTGACTCAGGTGACAAGATCAATCCTAGGGCACTATGTGACATGAACAGTACAATGTACATGATTTCCTTCTTGCAAATTTCATTGCTTTCCTTCTCTTTTCAGTGCCTCTTACCTTACTAACAGAGTTCTAAATGACATGTAGGTACAAAAGGAGATCACAGAGAATATATTTTGGGGATGTACATTGGCATGCTGGGTTAAGTTGACGTTTGAAATGCCTGCATCCCTTATCGGAGTGCCTGGTTGGAGTCCTTGCTACTTCATTCCCAATCTGTCTTCTTGGGATTATTTGTAGGAAACTAGCAGATGATGGCTTGAACACTTGGGTCTGTACCACTCATGTGGGAAACCAGATGGAATTCCAGTTTCCTGGGTTTGATCTGGACAGTCCTGGCTGTTGCAGGCATTTGGGGAGTAAACCAGAAGATAGGAGATCTCTATTCATAACCCTCATCCCTCTCTGACACTTTGCCTTTCAAATAAATAAATCATTAAAAATATAATACAGTTTTAGTAAGTGTTGAGTCCTTAAGAAAATTTAGAATTTACTCTGGAGCAAATTTCAATGTATGCTCATTTCCTTATAAAATGGAACACAATAAATAACAAAGCAATTGTTAAATATGTACATATATTTCTATTTTAAAATATGGAATAATCTTTTATTGTTTGTGCACAGCACCAATTCAAAGAGAGAAGTGAAACAGGAAGATTTCACAGCTCTTTATAAAACTATGAACATCAGCACCTCTTTAAAAAAAATGCATACATCCAAAGATCCCTGCCCAAGCCTGACAGAGGTTGCTACATAAAATATGACAAGCACTCATACACTGTGGAGAAGGGCTGGATGGCAGGGAGACCTTTCACAGAAAGGGGATATAGGCTGGGCTAACAGGACTCTGGGTCACTTCCACCCAGGGCAGGGGTGGGCTACAGTGTGAATTTTGTCTGGGTCTGATACTCCCTCAAATCCTGCCAAGGTTATCCAACCTTCCCAGAATTACTTCTCTGCAGCTTTTTGTCTTTCCTTTTCTTTCTTAATTGAATCAGGCCTGAAAGGATAAACATTACTAAGGGAAATAATCCTGGGTATTTGAGGACTATTAGACTTTTCACCTGCCTCTTAAAATAGTTGACAAAAACAAAAAACAGAAACAAATGGGAGCGAGTTAGTGGAGAATAGCACTTTAATTTGAGGGCTGGTGCTGATGGTTGGATCATCGATTTGCAGGTGCACGGGCAGGGCAGATGCAATGGCCAGGCTTCTCCTTGGCCTGTGCAGATAGTTAAGTGAAATGAATGGCTTGGTTATAAACTGGTTGGAATGAATCAATTGAGTTGAACAAAGAGAGGATCGTGTGCTGGGAAGTTAGAACCAAATAGGTTTAAAGTAATCATAGTTTGAAAGCTACAGCTGCTGCAAGCTCTTGCAATCATGAAATTGATGAGCAGTTAATTTGCGTGAAACTAGAGAAAGGTCTAATGGTGTTTAGGTGATAAGAAACAAAGGCTGCAGGGTGCTGATGGAGCCCATCAATCTTCAGGGAATAGCTGAATGCTCATCACATGGGAAAGGAACATACAGGACTGAGTGAGACGAGCTTCGGCAGCACAATTAGCTGATGCTATTGTCTCCCCAAGCTTGTCTGTACATTCGTGCATTATTTTGCTAATTAAGATGTGATGCTTAAAGGTCAGAGGCTACACCTTATATCATTTCACATACAGGGCATGATAATGATAATATTATATTAATCACATCAATTAAGAATAGTATTATTAACATAATATTAACATCAATGCCTGTTTATCATTGATCACTCTCCCAAATGAGGACAAAGCCTAGACACACATACATTGAAGATGCATGTGTGAAAGCTTCCACTCATGGATCATGGTCAAAGTTTAAAATTAAGAATTAAAATTTTCCACATGTAGTTGAGTCCTACTGCCCTTTTCTCAGCTACATTTAACATAAAGCATCAGGTTGCCTCTCCTCCCCCAGAGTGATCACCAAACTGCTATTGTGTGCTTAAATCTGCTTAAAGGAAGAGTTTCTGGAAACTTTGAGTTCTCTCTTAAGACATGATTGTATTTGCACATATTCACCATAACTGTCTGTGGGAACTGATGTCCTCTCTGTGTTTAGCAAAATCTACTGGATATTAATGGATAAACCCATTATAGCTGGGCCCAAAATCCCTTCATCTAAAAATCTTCAAATTTCAAATTTGTTGCTGGAAGAATTTCTTCATCCTTTATCTTGATTGATTTTATCAGACATTGATATTAGAATTTCAGATCTTAAAATAAATTTATAACAACAATATAATATATATTACATTATTTAAATACTAACATAATTTTCTTTGCATAAGAAAACTTTGATGAACAAGATTTTCCTGTAAAAAGCTTAAAGGCTGACTCAGGGTTCATGACTGGTTTCTGCCTGTCACCAACAACAGTTTTGCTGTGGGTTTTGATGGAGACCAGCGTGGGGTCTGGGAAAATCTGGGGTCTGGGTAACAGGGTGTAAGGACCACTGCCTTCAGACACTTGATGGAGGAGAAAGCTACCTCATCCACTCTGCCCACCACCCATTTGGCTACACTGTTTTCTGGAATAAGTAAGTTTAAATGAAAAAAAAAAGTTACTAGTGCATATAAAGTGACAGTTCTACACAGAACAGCGTAAATGTTTGCATGTCACACATGTTGTTAGATTCACAGTCTCCTTTTAAAAATGCTCCAAGCAGATGGCACTTTTCTTCAAATATATATTGAAGGGAGGCCTCAATAACTCAATTATCTAAATAAAACAAAGTAACCTACTCCCACCCTGCAAATAATAATAAAAGTAAAGGATGTTCAGGGTTGGCTGATTGGGTGGAAGGATGTGAAGTAGGAGCTCTGATCCAGGCTTTTGGACATAAACCACTGGTGGAGAAACTGAAGCCGAGATGAAGTTAAGGCTCACATAGCTGTTCTGGCTACCCTAACCCTGTCCCTGACTTCACATCACAGAACGATCTCAGCCTGGCCTCAGTCTGGTGATGCAGGGCATTCGGTGGGCTCAGGAGGGGTCCCTTGCTGGCCTGCTTGCTATCGCTTCTGAACTTCCATGATCCAGTTCAGATGGGGTCTCATTCTGAGCTCCCAGACGTGGAAGTGGGCAACAAAGGGGTGTATAACTCCAAACACACATTCTTCCAGACAAGACCCAAATGATGGGCTCCTGATAGCAGAGTAGGTGTCTCATTAAGACTTTGTGCCTGGGGCCGATGCTTTGGCTTAGCAGGTAAAGCAGTGCCTGCAGTGCTGGCAACCCATATGGCCGCCCGTTCTAGTCCTGGATGCTCCACTTCTGATCCGAAGTTGTTTATGCATTGTATGGAATATATAGGATCTTTGAGATAAAGGGGCATCACTACAATATGCTCAACAAGGCTTGGTGGAGAACATGCAGCTCCAGCCATATGCAGAATTTCCCCCACAGTTTTCTATGGACACACAAAGTACTCTATATCAAGGGTACACCACATTCATTGATCAGCTTCCAATTGGTGGGTGTTCAAGTTGTCTGTAGCAGATTTTGCCTCTTAAGAGATGTTGTAATAAACTTCCTTGTTCAAAATCCTATATGCTGCATAAATACATATGTGTGCAAATGCAAGTATATGTGCATACGTGTCTACATGGAGTTGTTGAGACATAGGACACTGCTGATATTGATTCTGGGGTAATGGGAACTGAGGAAATAAGGGAATATGTGCATATACAGGCATATGTGTATTATGTAGGTATCAGATAATAAAGGAGCTAAATTTCCCATCAAGTGGCAGTCACCTCGTCAATTAAGTAGGTATTGCTTTGCCTATATCTCTCAAATATTTTTAAAATAATATACTTGGAAACTCCACTACCAATGAAGCAATGATGAAACAAATTTCCTTTGAAAAATCTACTTAAGCATTCCTGATATCGAATAATGAGTGGTGTTCGAAAACAAAACATTGCATCCTAAAAATCCAGCCATTCTTAGATACAAGTCACATTAAAATACAAATGAAAAGAGGTTAATTTTTACTATGAAATCACAGCTAATGTCACAGGGTTATGAGGTAGCTTATGTTTCCCAATTTGTAGGAGCATGTGAACCACTGAAGTTTAAGGAATGATGGTTTCCTGCAGAAGAAACAGTAACAGAAAGTTGTGTTCGGGTACCTAATTAAATTAGAACCAGCTGTTTGGGATGTTAGCAATTTTTGACATATCTGCTTCAGGATATGAAGCACCCATTGTCGCAAATGGGTGCATTATTGCTGATTTTGGCGCTGTGGAATTAAGAATCGAAAGGTCTGGACTTGGTGGTAAGTGTGGAGTCCCGAGAGAAAAGTTGGGGAGCCACAAATATTTGTATTTAATCACAGATGACAGAATTTCAGAGGTGGTTACTTGCTTGCCAGTTCTACAGTGCAAGAGGTTATTCAGGGGTAGTAAAAAAAATCAATTAGAAAGAGAGAAAAGTAGAAAGGTGAGAGACAAATATTACCTGTGCTCATTTATAAGCCATTATTCTGCTTTCAATATCCTATACCAGGCAGGCGCCGTGGCTCAAAAGGCTAATCCTCCACCTGCGGCACTGGCACACCAGGTTCTAGTCCCAGTCGGGGCGCCAGATTCTGTCCTGGTTGCCCCTCTTCCAGTCCAGCTCTCTGCTGTGGCCCCAGAGTGCAGTGGATAATGTGTAGATAATGCTTTCTCCAAGAGGCAGACCCCAGATCTTCTCCAGATGCAAATATGACCTGATCCACTGGACCGTGCATTGAAACTTGGCATATTTTGCCCTCTTCTTCCTTCTCCAACTCCACTCATGTCCACTTACTTCTAGGTTCCGGTTTCTCAGATATTTTGTCTACTGGCACATGAAGTGTTTCCCCAAAATTCACACACTGAGTCCCAATAACCCGTGACTCAGATTGGGTCTGGTGATGGAGTAGGGGGAATCTTGAAAGGGGTGAGTAAGTTAACACAAAGTCATCAGTGTTGGCTGTAGTACAATATGACTGGTGTCCTTAGGGGACACACACACACACACACACCACACATGACCATGTGAAGGCACAGGGAGAAGATGGCATGTACAAAGCAAGCAGAAGACTCATGAGAAGTCGATCACATTGCCATCTTGATCTCAGACTTGCAGACTCCATAACTGTGAAAAAAAAATAATCTGTTGTGTGAGCCACTCATCCTGTAGTACTCTGGGGAGCCTTAGCAAGCTAATAAGAAGGGCTTTTACTCCTGACGCTGGCTCCATCTCTTGTGCCTCAGAATCTACTTTCTGTTTGCTTGCACCTGCAGTGCCCAAGCTGGTGGTAGCTGCTAGCCCCCTGCTATGTGAGGGCACAATTGATCTTACAGACAAATATGGGAAATGATTTGAGGAAAACGTCTCATAGCGTTTTATATTGACTTTGTGTTGTAATCCCACTATATGGATCTACTGAAGTTAATCTGTCCTATTTCTTAATACTTTTTAAATAAAGTGGCTGCCAGAAACATTTAAGATACATGTGTGGCTCACCGGCTCACCTGATGTGCACACTGGACAGTGCTGGCCCATCCCTACACACTTCCCACCACATACCAGCCACACTTGTCCTCTGTGTCCTGTTCAGACATCAGCTCTGATTCCACCTTTTTTAGGATTTATTTATTTATTTGAAAGGAAGAGTTACTGAGACGCAGAGGCAAAGGCTGAGAGAGAGAGAAGTCTTCCATCTGCTGGTTCACTCCCCAAATGGCAGCAACCACCAGGGCTGAGCAAGGCCAAAGCCAGGAGCCAGGAGCTTCTTCCTGTCCTCCCATGTTGGTGCAGGGGCCCAAGGACTTGGGCCATCTTCTACTGCTTTCCAGGCCATAAAAGAGAGCTGGATCGGAAGTGGAGCAGCCGGGACTCAAACCAGCACCCATATAGGATGCCGGCAGGGCAGTTTGCAGCTCTACCTGCTATACCACAGCGCTGGTCCCCAATTCCACCTTGTCTGTTCCCTCACAATAGGTGAGCTGCTGCTTTTATACATTCTTGGTCTTGAGTACTTGCTAATACCTGAGGTCGTGTGTGTGCGTGTGTGTGTGTGTTTACCATTTGATATCTACCATTTTAAATACATTTAAGTTTTAATATCTCACTACTGGCATAGAGTGAGGGCTTGGTAAATAGAATGTTGTTAATGAATTAATCTGATTCCCACAATCATTCAATAACAAAACTCTTGGCTTTCAGCAGTGAAGGCTTTCTGCAGTTTGAGAGTAGCGGTAGCTGATGAGGAAAAGTTAGAATTCAAAATTATCACATAAGAAAGCCCGCAAAAACACCAAGAATTAATAGTGAAAAACTTTCTCTCCCTTGTGCGCTTATAAAACAGTAAAATTGATTTAATGTGTACAAGCATTTCCTATTTGTGTTTGTTTAAACAATTCGTGAAGGAAATCAGAAAGCAGGAAGTTGTTTTGTATTGATAGAGCCCAGTTTGGCCAGATGGGACGTTGCGTAGAATATACTGAGTTTATGGAGTCTCCAACTTTGGGTTATGTTCAGGGTTAGCCTCTCCTGTTAACAAGTCAACACTTCCATCAGAGTGTGTCCGTAGTCCTAAAGTTAATAGAGGTAGCCAGATGGGACGTTGCGTAGAATATACTGAGTTTATGGAGTCTCCAACTTTGGGTTATGTTCAGGGTTAGCCTCTCCTGTTAACAAGTCAACACTTCCATCAGAGTGTGTCCATAGTCCTAAAGTTAATAGAGGTAGCCAGATGGGACGTTGCGTAGAATATACTGAGTTTATGGAGTCTCCAACTTTGGGTTATGTTCAGGGTTAGCCTCTCCTGTTAACAAGTCAACACTTCCATCAGAGTGTGTCCATAGTCCTAAAGTTAATAGAGGTAGCCAGATGGGACGTTGCGTAGAATATACTGAGTTTATGGAGTCTCCAACTTTGGGTTATGTTCAGGGTTAGCCTCTCCTGTTAACAAGTCAACACTTCCATCAGAGTGTGTCCATAGTCCTAAAGTTAATAGAGGTAGCCAGATGGGACGTTGCGTAGAATATACTGAGTTTATGGAGTCTCCAACTTTGGGTTATGTTCAGGGTTAGCCTCTCCTGTTAACAAGTCAACACTTCCATCAGAGTGTGTCCATAGTCCTAAAGTTAATAGAGGTAGTTTTAGACTCAAGCCATAGAACCTCTCTAAAAACACTGAAAGATTACTAAGGAGGTGTGTGCCCCCTTATTCCACATAAAGAGAGGAATAGAAGATGCATTATGTGTCTGTGATTGACTTTCATATTTTTTAAAATGTACTTGTTTATTTGAAAGTCAGAATTATGGAGAGAGGGAGGGACAGACAGAGAAACAAAGAGAGAGAGGGAGATCTTCCATCCACTTGTTCACTCCGCAGATTGTTGCAATGGCCGGATCTGGTCCAGGCCAGCAGCGTCTTCCAGGTCTCCCATGTGGGTGCAGGGTCACGCACTCAGGCAATCCTCTGCTGCTTTCCCAGGCCATTAGCAAGGAGCTGGATCAGAAGTGGAGCAGCCAGGACTCAAACCAATGCCCAGCATTGCAGCACTGCAGGCTACAGTTTTATTTGCTACACCACTGCGGCGCCTGAGTCCCCTAATTGACTTTCTAATGAGCGTTATTCCTCTGTGCTTGACCATTGGAGATCTACAATTTTTTTTTCTTAAAACAATAAATAAATAATTATACAGAATGTATAAAAATAAAATGGACTATACATATTGGCCAAAATACTTGCTAAGGCACAGCAATGACAGGGTTGAGGTATTTTTCCCACCCAAAATGGTGACTGAATACTATATTGGTTGAGATGTTAGTGGAGACTGGCAGATTTCTTCATCCACAACACTGTGAGCTCAAGCTGGTGATTTTAATAAATTTTGCTCATTGTTCTGCCTTTTCTCTTCTCACTCATTGCTGTCCTCCAGGAGGTAGTCCCAAAGCTTCCCATCCTTGGAAGGTTCTTCCCCTTTCCAAAAAGAAGGATTTGAGATCATCCTTGACACATGACTGAAACTCATTAGCACCAGTGTGCTAACTCCCTCTGGTATTTGCTAAGTCTTTTATCTCTAATTATGGAACAAGTGGCTTTGTCTACTGTTGGAGACTGTGCTACACTGGGGAGTATGAAAGCCTGGGGTTTCTAACCTACAAGGGGTCTTAGAAACAATCCATGCCCAGCTCCTCATTTTCCAGACGAATGACCTGAGTCAAAGAGATTAAGTGGCTGTCAAGGTCCCCAGGTCTAGCCTTGAGGGCAAACCTGCTTGGTTATTGGTGGATGATGCAAAGTGTGTAAGAAGAGCTGAAGACTACAAAAACAGAACCAGAAACCACAATTCTTTTACTCCTGTCAGTACGCCCATAGAGTAAAGGGAAAAAATACAAGTCAAAACAATATCTTAGCACACTAAACTAGATTTTTTCCTATTAGATATCATTTAGAATTATTTCATTTTAACACAACCAGAGATATTTGCAAATTAAAAAATTAGTAGCAGACTCACAGATGATAACATTCTCATAAAAGATACTACAAATGATCAAATCTCTAACATATTTGAGTCCTGTGCATGTGGCAATAAATATGTCACATCCAGTATGCTAATGTGACAGTCTCCTTTGCAATACTAACCTGAAAGCATCGGGGTAGAGGTGAAATTGTTAAAGCCTGCATTAAAAGAAAAAATTACTTCAAATTTCTGGAGCTTACACTGAAGAGATGTAAGAAAAATAATACAATTCTTCGAATCCCCTTAGAATCTCCTTAGAATTAGGGTATTGTGTGATGTCTCTATACTTTCAAAATGATTTTTTTAAAGAGTCGAAATTCAGCTGTGACTTGCCTACAAGCAAGCTGTTTGCATAATTCTCATCAATTCTTTCTAAATAAGATTTATTTTGTTTATTTGAAAGGTAGAAGTACAGAGGTGGAGGGAAGGAAGGAGGGAGGGAGAGAGGGAGAGAGAGAGAGAGAGAGAGAGAGAGAGAGAGAGAGAGAGAGAAATCTTCCATCTGATATCTGATGCTTCGCTCCCTGAATAGCTGCAACCACTGGGTTGTGGGCCAGGCCCCAGCCAGAAGCCTAGGACTCTCTCTGGACCTCCTGCGTGGGTGCATGATATGCTGTGTCATGAGTCCATGGCATGTTATAAGACCTGAGCTCAGTACCAAATGTGTGCTAGTGCCAATGCTGTGAGGATGATATTAAGAAACCCCAATGAGGGGCCGGCACCATGGCTCACTTGGCTAATCCTCCACCTGCAGCGCTGGCATCCCATGTTGGCACTGGGTTCTAGTCCCGGCTGCTCCTCTTCCAGTCTAGCTCTCTGCTGTGGCCCAGGAATGCAGTGGAGGATGGCCCAGATGATTGGGCGCCTGCACCCACATGGGAGACCAGGAGGAATCACCTGGCTCCTGGCTTCGGATCAGTGCAGTGCCGGCCATAGCGGCCATTTGGGGGGGTGAACCAGTGGAAGGAAGACCTTTCTCTCTGTCTCCCTCTTTCTCACTGTCTAATTCTACCTGTCAAATAAGTAAAAAAAAAATGAAAAAATGAAACCTTAATGAAAATTCTTCAATTGATTCTGTCATGCTGAAAATCACCTAACTATGAGTTTCCTCAACCCTGTTCATCCTCTATCTGTGAATTGAATACATCCCTATGGGAGAATTTATCTTTAAGAAAACAGCAAGGTAGAAACTATGTTATTAGGTCATGAAAAGCAGAGAATGGATTGTTTCTTGCTCAGATCTCTCAAGTCAAACCATGTCATAAATATGCAATCCGTCAGGAAAAAAAATTCCTTATTATGATTAATTCCAGGTATGTGCAGAAATCAGGATCCACGACTCCTCCACATATGCCTCCAGCTTCACCATTTGTTAATTTCTTGAAAGCACCTATCTGCACAGTCCTGATACCGGCCCATGAGTTCTCAGCTCAGCTCACCACTGATTTGTTTGTTGTCCTGTTGCTTCTACTCTGGAATGTCTGTTCAGCCTTCCTTGTCATCTTCATCATTTCAGCTTCAGCCCAAGGTCAGAGCTTCTCTGATTTTTGTGAGGTCAGCTACCTCCAGTGTAGTCTTCTCAGGCCATTTCACCTGTGCACACCCAACCACCTCAGCATAGTTTGCAAACTGAATTGAGGCAACTGTAGCTCGTGACTTTTGAGTCTTCCTGTAAGTAAATATGCTTTCTCGTGGCCTTTGCAATCTTCTGCTGTAGACATTAATGAGCAATCCCATTCCAGCTGTCCATTCTTCCTTGACCCATTGAATTTTCCCAAATGGTTACCAAAACCTTCTCTTTTCATCTCTTTCCCAGGGCAACCTGGGGAAACCTGAGAGGTCTTTGACATGTGCAGTTGTATCTTAGAGTCACAATACAAATTCTGTAAACAACTCTGTAACATGTGTGTCTTATGATGTGAGAAGCTCCTCCTTCAAGAAAATATGTGAGTAAATTTTTCTACCAAGATATTTTGTCATTTGGGCTTGCATAATTTGCAATCCACCCTTCAGAAGACTGTAAACAGTCCCAAACCAGCAGCTTATTTTATGAGTAGGGCTGTTACATGTACTATGGGAGCTAAGTAAGTCGTTTCTAAGCTAAATATCCTGATTTGAATTAATCAGATGTTTAGGAGACAAGAGTAGTTTTATGTTTTAAATTTTATCTGTTGCCTCTTTCTAACAGCCCGAATCACTGATTTTTCACCTGGCCAAAGATACAGATTTGTAAATAGCTGAGGGCATGTGGGGCTACTGCCCAGCTGCCTGTAGGAGGCAGAAGGCTTTGAGGCCGCTTTCATCTTCATGAACTACCCTCAGCAGTGAGGCTCGGCAGCCACTGCAGGGGATTCTACTAAAGCCCTGAGATATCATTGTGAGAGCAGAAGAAAAGAGATTCAAGCTCTACCCTCTGGTCTTCCAGGAAAGTGGAGATCCTGGTTTCTTGTCAGAATGTGTTGCTCATTGAAGGCGGCAGAATTGAAACCTTTTCATCCCTAATGCCCCAGAACAGCCCCAGGCTAACATTACATTTGGGAATGGGAAATGTGTTAGAGTAAAAACTTGATTAAAAAAGCAATTTCTAATGTTGGAAAAAGGCACAGGCATGTGTTGTATGAAAGAGTAGCTAGAATTGGAGGAAAGGGTTGAAAAATTGATTTTATTATAATAAAATAGTGAAGTTAAAAACGGTTTAAGGGGCAAATAGTTTTTTTTTTTAAAGAACCTCATTTGGTCAAGGCTGATTCTTGAACAATTACAAACATGGAAAACCATCAAATCACAGATTTTCCCAGCACCAGCTGCAACATAACAGAATTACATTCAGCTGAAAGGTCAATTACTTTCTAGTACAGTCTATTGTATAAAGTAATATGTATCTTCACTATTGGGAGACATGTAAAAAAGATTAGAAGTTAAAGAAAAAAACAAGATGAAGAGGTAAAAGAGAAAAGGCAAAGCTCAGATTTCACCTGTTGATGAAGAAGGCTCACTTGACTGCTAACTAAAGATGAAAAGTTATAGTCTATGTAACCAATATTGACAATCCTCTGTCTCATAGGATAAAGCTACTAACTATTGATGGTTAAATTGTTCACCCTTTTTTGAAAGCAGTACCCATATGTACACAGTGACCTAAGTGCAAGGACAATTAATTATTATAGCACTCTATATAAAAGCAAAATTTGTAAAAAAAAAAAAACCTCAATATCAATAGCAATGGATAAATATATGATTTTCATTAGATAAAATTGTCATGCATCCATCATGTTTTAGGATGGGCTTTCAAACTCTTCTTTTAAATTTTTTTTATTAATGTTATAAGAACAGATTTCATGTGTTTCATAGGTACAATTCCCTCTCTCTTGAACTCAGGAGAGGGGTTGGGATTGGGGAAGTAGTGTGGGCATGGATGAAGACATGAACTTGCTGCTCCAGGAAGGGGTTACAAGAGAAGGGGAGACAAGGGAGGGTAAGATCTTAGGAGATGAGACAACAAGCTTAGCAGGAGTTAACCAAGGGGCAGGGAAATGTTCAGAAAATGAGATTCAGCTGACACTTGCAAACATCAGTTAGATTATTGCTCCCAAATACCCAGTGTGGCTATTGCTGTGAGATGCTGAAGCAGTTTTTTTTGTTTTTCAAAGTTCCCCATCAGACGATTTTACATATGTCACTATCTGAAGCCATTCTTATGAAAAAAGAAGCCTCTTAGTATTATGCTTCTCTATGGGTTCCAGTTGCTAATCATCTCTGATGTCTGAGTATGTAGACAATGACTCAAAGGGCATGAACTGCTATAATCCAAAAGTTGTACTTATGAAAGCTATATTTATTAAATGAAAGCTTTCTTAAAAAACAGATAAATTCACTGCTTCCTTGGCCTCATTTTCCCATCTGTAAAGTGGTGTTAATACTGCTACATCATAGGGTTACCTGTAGGCTCAACTGTGAAAATCATTTTTAAAAAATGTTTTGTAATTCATAAATATTAAAGACGTATCAGGTACTTCTGAAAAAAAGGACAATGAAAGGAACCGAAGGTGTTTGGAAGTGGCTTGAATATGGAGATCAAATTTTGATTTTTTTCCTTTTAAAACTTTCTTCCCTAGATATTCTAGCATCAGAAATTCACAAAATATTTTATGGGTGAATTTTAATAGTTTAATTTCTTATTTTTAATTTATACTTTAGAGCTTATCTTCTTTTATTCTTTATCTGTGGTTCTAGTCTGCATAAATGTTTAACCAGCCATTAGCTTTTACAGTCTAACTAAAGTGAATGACACTGATATAAACAGCATAAAACATTGACCTGCTTTTTTATTCAATAAAGGAAGAACATACAGGATCAGCTACGTGTTCTAAATTACTCTGTCTGCTAAAATTCAGGTATTTTCTCCACCTGCTCCAAAGCATAGATGTCACTTTTCCTCTCCTAAACAGAGCTATCGACTAATGTCAAAGCTCATTGACATCACCGACATCAAGTTGCTAGCCACAGAAAAGCAGAAAATTCCATCTTTGAGAAGTAAGTATAAAGAGAATGTGGGAAAAGCAGAAGGTGAAATAGAAGCAGAAGAAATAAATACTCTCAAGCTTTAAAATCTTACCTTCTTTTCTTGCAATTCCCATGGGCTTGTTTTTGTTCTGGAAGCCATGAGAAAGCAATCTACAGCTTGTGTATTCAGATAACATATTTTGTGATCACCTTCTCAAGCCAGTAAACCCAAGTGGTCTTCCAAACAGCTTTACCAGTTTCCTTCGATTATTCAAGTATTTTTATTTCAAAATGAAATGTTCCTACTTTTCAACAAATTGGGAACCTGGGCTCTAGCCTACAAACCAGAGAACTGTATAGCTTTCTGCAGTGGTCTGTGGAATGTGAAGCCTGGTTACCCAGATATTGCTATCTACTTCCTACAAGTAAGCTCAGTGATCTTAGACCCTTAAATAAACGCATGTTACTACTCATCACACAATGAACACACACCATAGCAATAACAATGCAACTGGAGACCATCGTTTTTCCAAAAATATCTTCTCCACTGTGAGGCTACAGTAGAAAATGGCAGATGATGGAGTCCCTACTGGGGCAAAAGTGTTCTGCCAGAACTTTCAGATACAACTTTATTTTCTCTTCTATCCACGTATCTAGTCCAGAGTCAAGAGTGTATTACAATGGATGGGAAAAAGTTAAGACTTTTTAATTTCATCAAAGTTATATAAAAGCTATTTCCATTGTAACAAAGCTTGGTTCAAACACATGCCCTCCTTCATGGGACTCCTTTTTGGATCTTCCTTCTCCAAATGTCCCAGATTCCTGAACAATTTCACAGTGCAACACTCAGTGACCCCAATCTGCTCTTGACCTCCCCAAACAACAGTCCTCTTATTATCTCAGCTTCCCATCTATCTCATATGAGGTGGCAGAGGGAAGGCTCTAAGAGGCGCAAGAAATAGAAATGATACTATGATGTTTCTTCAAGTTATCATGAAGCCCTTTATAAAGAATTTTATCCTTTCTTTAAACATTTCCACTACCCTGTGATGCCTCATTTGTGTCTCTGATTTGTGTAGTCTTCTCATAGCTATTTTCCTTCATAGGATTATGCAGATCCAGTTTCATAATACTCTGTTTTCGTCCACCTTCAAACATTGCTGATTTGGGGAATTAATTTCATTATCTTTTTTGGATAGTGTTAGCTAGCTGTTTCAGTAGCTTGCTCTGTGAAGGGCAGTGTAGCTAATGCTGACCTTAAGATGAGCAGTCTCAGGTTATTCGGTGTGTGCACCAACATGTAAACAGGGATGCATTAGTGGACTTCATTTGGCTTGCTTAGAGTTTTTTGAAAGAAATAATTTGTCTTCTCCTTTGGTTATAACCTAGACAGACATTTGGCTCCAAAGACCATGAATTAGGGCTTGCCTTGTAGTGTAGCAGTTTAGGACTCGGCCTACAACACTGGCATCCGAAATGGACACCAGTTGGAGTCCCAGCTGCTCCATTTCTGATCCAGCTCCCAGCTAATGCACCTGGGAAGGCAGAGAAGGATGATCCAAGTGCTTGGGCTCTTGAACCTATGTGGGAGACCAGGAAGGAGCTCCTGGCTCCTGGCTTCGCACAGGCCCAGCTCCGGCTTTTGCAGACATTTGGGGAGTTAACCAGCAGGCAGATGATCTCTCTCTCTCTCTCTCTCTCTCTCTCTCTCCTCTCTCTCCTCTCTCTGTAGTTCTACATTCAAATAAATATATTTTTTTTAAAATGAAGACTATGAAGTTAAAGTTTAGGATTAGAGCTTTTGAAGCAGCATAAAAGTCAAGCTCTCTGTTTTATTCACCACAAGTGGAAAAAACCAGAGTGGTTTACACACAGAGAAGAGGCAGCTCCTGACTAAAAGGTGGGATCACAGGTGGAATTTTCAGAAACTTTTTAGATTTATTAGGACCACTTGTGTTTGTTGGAGTGAATTAATATATTTCAGTGTTTATGAGAAGTAGAGGCATTTAAATTGTTTAAATTTGATAAAAAATGAACAGAGTTTTAGCTTCCTTTTATGCTTCATTTGTTGGAATAAAACATAAAGAAAAATCCTATGTAAGGAAAAAAAGAGTTGTTTACTCCAGTTCTTTCTCATCATGAGAGAAACGATCATGGAAAAACTTTACTTTTCTAAAATGTGTCACAGCCTGAGACACAGGTCTCTTTAGGAGAAACGGCACATTGAGTCTTGCTCACATTAAGGCTGAAATGACAGATACATAGTCTTGGAACTACACAGCACAAGGCAGTTCTGTTTGAGATTCTGTATAGTGCAGGCTGCCTCCTGTTCCTTGGGGGGTCAGTTTCTTGATGGCAAGGATTATAATTGAACTTGATAGCATCCAGTGCTTTGTACAAAGTGGGAGATTATAGGAACTCCAGAAAAATGCTGTGTATTAGAGCTGGAGTGAGAAAATTAATGGGAATGAAAAAAAAGGAGCTCAGGTTCCCCAAGCCAATTCACATTGAGTTGGCACCTTACCCAGGACAGGCTCTTAAGTCAAGGTATGTCTGAAAATGCGCACCATATCTCTCAAAGAGGATGCAATACTCTGTTCATTTATATAGTTGAGCAGCAGAAAAACTCAGCCTTCACTACATGTGCATTAGTTTTCTGCTGAAAGGGGAGTATGACTATGGTTGTACCATCCCTGTTCAGAATCTAGCCATGAGGCATGGGTCACTAAAGGCTTAGACTCCATTACTCAAAATGGCAAAGGAAAATTTGTAAGTATTGTTGGATGTCACTCCTCCTTGAGCTGCTGAAATGTTGTCAGAGGTTTCAAGAGGCAGCCTCATGTCAGGAAAAAAAGTTTAGGTTCATATGCTCTTTTTGCCATATTTGCTATCTTTTTTATTTTAGATTTTATTTATTTATTTGACAGGTAGACTTAGAGACAGTGAGTGAGAGAGAGACAGAGAGAAAGGTCTTCCTTCTGTTGGTTCACTCCCCAAATTGGCCACAATGCCGATTCAAAGCCAGGAGCCAGGAGCTTCTTCCTGGTCTCCCATGTGGGTGCAGGGGCCCAAGCACTTGGGCCATCCTCTACTGCTTTTCCAGGCCACTGCAGAGAGCTGGACTGGAAGAGAAGCAACCTGGACTAGAACTGGCGCCCATATGGGATGCCAGTGCTGCAGGTGGAAGATTAACCTAGTGTGTCGCAGCACCGGCCCCATATTTGCTATCATTTTAAGACACGATTTTTCCATTGATGCAAAATGGAACTAATAAGGTCTACTTCCATGGTGAGAATTCAGTAAGAGAACTTACAAAGATGTACTTGTTACACACTAAGTTATTATCAAATATTAAATCTGTCCTCTTTCTTTCTTCTTTCTAGAGTCCCTGAACAATCAATGCATCAGCCTCTGAACCACATCTGTGAATACCCAACATCTACTATTGGCTAGAACAGTGATGGTAGATATGGTGTGGAAATATGTATGAGGGAGTGGAATATGATGGTGAATGGAAGGAAATGGTGAGGTTAGGAAGTGAGAACAGTGTTTCAAGTTGAACATTTTTTAATTTTTAATTTTTAATTTTTTTTTGGACAGGCAGAGTGGACAGTAAGAGAGAGATAGAGAAAGGTCTTCCTTTTTCGGTTGGTTCACCCCCACAATGGCCGCTGCAGCCAGTGCACCGCGCTGATCTGAAGCCAGGAGCCAGGTGCTTCTCCTGATATCCCTAGTGGGTGCAGGGCCCAAGGACCTGGGCCATCCTCCACTGCCTTTCCGGGCCACAGCAGAGGGCTGGACTGGAAGAGGAGCAACCAGGACAGAATCTGGCGCCCCAACCAGGACTAGAATCCAGGGTGCTGGTGCCGCAAGTGGAGGATTAGCCTATTAAGCCTCGGTGCCAGCATCAAGTTGAACATTTTAAACACAGAAGAATAACAGGGAGTGGTCTCAGATTGTGGTGAGCCTTTTAATTATCTGTCTTGATAACATGATGTCCTAAACTGAGTCACTGCTCCATAAAGATTTCTTGCTGAATATTCTTACTGAATAAATTTCTGTATTAAAATTCCTAAGTGGAGACCTACTTATGTTCCTATTAAGCTTACTTTCCCATGGTTCATTGATCAATCTCATAAGGTAATGGTTTAGACTTTCTAAAAATTGCTACACTGTGCACATAAAGTATGGCTAATTAATCACAAAAGATTGCTTTGATACATTGCAAAGTATTCCTTGCCTAAAAAGAGACGTATTCTCATCTTTTAAAATTGTAAATATATCTTCTCTATGTCCTACCAAACACATCATCATATATACATGTAAAGAATTTATCTGTTGTCCATGCCACAGATCCCAATTTCTACATAAATCTTATTTGGATTTGAGTTCCCAAAAGCAAATTAAAAGTTTTGTTAGTTGCTGATTCTAACAAGGATGATGATTTTTCTTTTTTTTTCTTTCTTTGCATTTTTTTTCTCATTTTGATATTATCTTTCTTTCATACATTTGATCTAATAGAAACTTAATTATATTTCATTAGATGGAATAACCTTCATTGTGGATGATGACAGGCTTCCATATGAGAAAGAATTCTGAAAGTATCTTCAAAGATGTGTGTGTGTGTGTGTGTGTGTGTGTGTGTGTGAAAGAGAGAGAAAGAGAGAAGTAGAGAGAGAGAGAGGGAGAGAAAGACAGGGAAAGAGAGGTAGAGTTCTCATGATGTTCCATACTCTGGTGTTTTCCACTAAACTGTATATGATCGCATACCTAGTTCTTACAGGGAGGAACTTGAAATATCCCTACGTTCCTCTTCTTCCTCTTACCTCAACCAGATGACTACCTCAGTAGCTCAGCTGTGTTATTGAGACATTTCAGTGTGAAATTTGTTTTTCCTCAGTGAACTTTAAGCAGAATTTAAAGTGCCAAGTCTCTAAAGCCAAGTAGGGCTATTAAGAGATAATTACTAATTATGCTAATTTGAGAAGTTGCTGCTATTTTCTTCCTTGGTCATTTTACGTGCAGTTCTCCTGAGAGAACAGTCCCCTTGCAGAGCTAATAACCTTCCTTCTGAAATGTTTGGTGGAGGACAGTATGCCCTATATCTGCATATCCCAAACACAAGAAGGTTTACAGTAAATCAGAAAACACAGCAAGAACTGGAGATGTTTACAGGGAATTTATGTCCTTCATTAATGATTTATGCTAGTTACTAATTTTTTTTCATGCCAACAATAGTTACTTTCTTTTGGATTCAGTTCTCAGGAGTAAATTTAATTTCCAATGTATCTATACTTTTTCTCCTCATCATTCTGAATCTTCACAATGAATTCCAAGTAGATGAACCTTCTATAGAATCTTATGACACTGAATTTGTTGCCATGGGCATTGTATTTCTAAGATATTTATCACCTTTTTTCCTAAAATGGTGCTATTAGAAAGAAACATGATGGATCAGCAAAAATTAACGATAAACTTCCCTGGATTTGAAGTTGATTGCATGAACTTGTATCTGGAATTAGGTCAAGGTACATAGAAGACACTTTGGTTTTTTTTTGTTTTTTGTTTTTGTTTTTTTGTTTTGTTTTGTTTTGACAGGCAGAGTGGACAGTGAGAGAGAGAGAGACAGAGAGAAAGGTCTTCCTTTACCATTGGTTCACCCTCCAATGGCCGCTGTGGCCAGCGCGCTGTAGCCGGCGCACCATGCTGATCCAAAGCCAGGAGCCAGGTGCTTCTCCTGGTCTTCCATTCGGGTGCAGGGCCCAAGCACTTGGGCCATCCTCCACTGCACTCCCGAGCCATAGCAGAGAGTTGGACTGGAAGAGAGGCAACCGGGACAGAATCCGGCGCCCTGACCGGGACTAGAACCCCGGGGTGCTGGTGCCACAGGTGGAGGATTAGCCTATTGAGCCGCAGCGCCGGCCAGAAGACACTTTGAAACAGTGAGAATGAGATGGAAAATATCACCCTCACATGGTGTTTGGAACAGAATTTCCTCTGGATCCTGACTTTTCCCTGCCCTTCGTTCACTCTACCGATGGAGGAGTGGAAAGACTTGCCTGACTGCACAGCTGATTCATTTACCTGGGCTCAGAGTACTGCACTTCCGTGGGCAAAGACCAGAAGAGGATGATTCCAGGTGACCCATTGTTGAGCGCTCACCTGTTGCTAGCTAAAAGGTTCTGCTGTCCTTTCTGGTGTTCTCACCCTACTCCTATCCCAGCCCTAACTTTATTGGCCATGGAAGCCAAAGGAAGACTCCACAAGCTCCAAAAGCAACATCAAAGACTCCCCAGTGCTACTGCCAGGTCAAACAGGATCAAACTGAGGAAGCTACATGTTAGAGCACTCTGTCCATATTGGAGGTCAGTCTTCGCAAACTCTCGAAAGTGTCCATGCAGTGGTTGCTCTGGGTTCTGGACCTGGCTAGGCCCCAGAAACAGACTTTGTGTGACCAGCGACACTGAGGTCAACCCTGAGCATGACCTTGAAAACCAGGAAGACCAGTCTTACAGCTATGAGTCTAATAGAAAGTTTCGTTCTTTCTTGGTGATGCAGAGGGGTGGTAGTTTATGCTTGAGCATGAGAAACCAAGAATGAACTTGTCTCCTATTGAAGGGGACAACCTCAGCATCCAGATTGGGACTCAATTCCACAGAATACTTGAAACCCAGGGAGCAGGCATGAGGCCCAAGCTCAGCTGGAGAGACACTGAGGGGGACTTCCATCCCTGGGCATGACCAAGAGTGATCCTGACACTATCCTGTTGACTGTTGAGAGGATCTTGAATATTGATAATTGGCAGGCTTTGTTCATCCACATTGTCATAGGGAATCTCTTACCAAGGTGCTTTTCTACCCTTGGCAGAGAAGAAGGGTGACAATGATAAGCAATTTGGGGACATTAAGATGTAATTTCCCAGCTGTGTGGTCTGAGATAAGTGACTTACTTTCTCAGTAACTCAGTTGTGTCTTATGGCTTCTGTAAAGTGAGAACTGTAACCACTACTATTGCTCTAAAAACTGATGACGTATTTCTTTCTTCCATAGCAACAAATGCTAATAGTGTTTCCATTCTGTCCATTTTGTTGTTAATTTACATGTATAGTCTCTTAGCTTTAGAAGGAATTGGAAGAAAGAAGGCTCTGACGTTTCTAGGTTATTCCAGATTGTAGTAGAATTCTCATAGCTGCTTATAATTTAATACAACTTTGAATTGTGCTTTAATGCCATCCACAACATCCTAATAAGGAATTAAAACTTAAATAAACTCTCTGGTTATTTTATCTATTTAACATTAGACTGATGTTTATTTAACTTTTGTTGCTTACAATATACTCATTAAAGACAAAGAAATTTATAAAGTTTATATGACTATGCTATGTTAAGAAAAGCTATAAGATAATAATGCTATATGCTCTATCTAAAACACATGTTCTCAAATTTATATGCAAAGGCCTAAATGACAATGCATTTTCTCATAGTAGGTACTCCAAATATGCTATATGTAACCTAGCCAAGTGAAATGTATTGCTTTTCATCCTGTGAAAACTATTGTTCTTAAAGGAATTCACAAAACTTTTTATGCAGGCAAAAATCATATAGTTTGGTAGATTCTGTTTTGTACTAAGATAAGAAGTTACCAGGTAATTTACAATACTGACACCTTTCTTTTTCTTTGCATACTTTTTGCATGAGCAAATAGGGATGGAGCAAGCATGCCCTGTTGTGCTCACAGGTGGAACTGGCATTGCCCTACAGAGTATGATTCGAGGGCGGTGAAAGTCTCCTTTCATTCCAGCTAGAAATCTCTCCCAGTTACAGAAACCACTGTTATTTTAACTGCATTGGGGCAAAAATTGTTTTTCTTACTAACATGAAGCTTCTTAGTCATGACAACACGGTTTTCATCAGTCATGTGCACTCCCCTGTGAAATAGTCTATCAAATCCTTTTCAGTTGTCAACTAGCTGCCATCAGATTTTAGTAATGACCAGTTGGAGAAAAGTCCAGCTGTTAAGAGGCAGGTGAGGGTCGGGCCCTGTGCCATCTGAACTCAGATGGAAGACACTGG
Organism: Sylvilagus floridanus; assembly: GCA_949820135.1. Lineage (NCBI taxonomy): Eukaryota > Metazoa > Chordata > Mammalia > Lagomorpha > Leporidae > Sylvilagus > Sylvilagus floridanus. The sequence continues at coordinate 14,361,696 of OX463240.1, read as the reverse complement.
GCACGGAGAATGCTACACACACCTAGGAAGTTGGCGGGTGATACAGGGTAAATGCAGAAGATACAAAGTCATGGCTGGCTAGTCTATTTCAGAAAAGCTTACCTTGACTAATACAAAGTCTCAAATGAAATATTCAGTGTCCCTGACCAGCATCCACTCACCAGAATTACAGAATTGTCCTGGCTGTGTAGAGAATTAGGAGAGAAAATGAACCCGGGCCACACAGCTCTGGGATATTATAATCTTAGGAGCAGCTAGCAGGCTGTGGATCTTGGTGAAGGAGAGGGAAAAGGAACAGGATGCTTATACACAATAAATATAAACACAGAACTGTGATTCCTGCTTATGTGTAAAAATTCACAGAGAATTGAAAATGAATCTTGATGTGAATGGAAGGGGAGAGGGAACAGGAAAGGGGAGGGTTGGGGGTGGGAGGGAAGTTATGGGGGGGAAGCCATTGTAATCCATAAGCTGTACTTTGGAAATTTATATTCATTAAATAAAAGTTAAAAAAAATTCACAACAGGGAAAGGTTTGATCATATGGTTTCTAGAGGATTTTAAAGAGCCCCTTTAAGGCCAACATATTCGTTCGTTTGACTAAAAAGAATCGGGAAGATATTGTGGCTACCTGAACATCTCTGTGTAGAGGCATGTAAAGAAGCAAGCAGAACAGAATTAAGCTATGGGCAATAACTGAAAACCTATGACAGGTGAAGCTCTGTGCTCCAGATCTGGTGGAGGACAGGAAGACATGAAAGGTGCAGTTTTGGTCACTCTTAAGCTAATTATCATTATTTTACACTTTCTAGTTTCCTTGCAGAAATAGCACTAGGTTGGAGGACTTGAGATATGAGTATACTATAAAAAGAAGCGGGCAGTCCAAGTTTGGATTAATGTCAATGCTTGGTTAACCAGTAGATTATAGACTATTTCCTAGGGTTCTAAGAGTTTGCAAAGCTTAGCTGTTTTCATTTTGCATGATTATGATTTCATTTGAAAGATATTTCATCACCTCAAAAATATTTAATCAGAATTAGTGGAACAATAGGTACATGGGAAATTTAAGGGTAGGAAGGTACTCCTTGAGTTAGAATGGTAGTGAAAACACACACACACACACACACAAAAACCATTTCTATAAAAAATTGGAGGTTAGGATTTGAAGACACTGGAGGTAAGTGTCTCTGATGAGTTTTCCACAAGGGAGAGGAGGGGAAGAGGAGGTACATAATTTAGATAGAGTTTATGATTGCATAGGAAGCACCTCAACATATTACAAGGTGCACCTCTTACACTAGAACCAGCATCAAGAACAAATGGAATTTAGACACAACTTTTTAAAGGCTAAGTGCTAACTTTGTTTTACTTATTGAAAACTAACGATAAAATCATTCCCTTATTGAGCATTTCTAATCTGTGTGGAGCCTTTAATTTCTTGGTCAAAGCTGGCTTTTGGGCATACATTTAATCGCTGTCAACATGCATTTAATGCCTTTCAAAATCTGTGCATACATTCAGAATGGATAAATTGTACTCTCAAAATTTACTCCCAAATGATAACAGCTAGGTTCATTTCTTACTTTTTTCTTATATTTTGTGTTTTAATAATTTGAGTCACTTGCACTGTTCTAGATATGACCCTCTCTCCCATAGGAAATAGGAAGCCTGATGCTTGCGTGCCTTTGTGGCCCTGCCAGCTATGCCAGCCTGCACTATGTGAAGTGACTCAAAGAAACTCGTGAGGTCTTTCAGTGATCCGAGTGCGAGTTTCGTGACTCTCCCTGGTCAGCCCAGTGGAATCTTCTACTTCCCGTACAAATCTCTGCTGTTGCCCGGGAGTGCAGTGGAGGATGGCCCAGGTGCTTGGGCCCTGCACCCGCATGGGAGACCAGGAGGAGGCCCCTGGCTCCTGGCTTAGGATTGGCACAGCACGCCGGCCATGGCAGCTATTTGGGGGGGTGAACCAATAGAAGGAAGACCTTTCTCTCTGTCTCTCACTGTCTAACTCTGCCTGTCAAAAAAAAAAAAAAACAAAAAACAGATGCTTCATTCAAACCTCAATGGGATTATTTTAAATAATATTTATAATATTCAGTTAGTTACATCAGCTTCCATTCTTGACTAAATCAAGTAACCTAACTTTTTAACTTCATATGGCTTGACATCTGGGTTTGATCGCTTTTATTTGAAATCAAGAAAGCTCTAGTTCATATGTTGCTTTTTATTTTTATTTTTAAAGAAATCTCTATTTATTTAAAAGTGAGGGCTATAGAAAGAGACACAGGAACACACAGAGAGATCTTCCATCAGCTGGCTCACTCCCCAGATGGCCACACTGGCCATTGCTGGGCCAGCTCAAAGAGAGCATCCAGGAACTAGGAGCTTCATCTGGTCTTGCAGGCACTTGGATCATCCTCCATCGCCTTCCCAGGCTATTAGCAGAGAGTTGGATCAGAAGTGGAGTATGTGGGATATGAACTGGCACTCATATGAAATGCTGGCATGGCAGGCAGCAGCTTTGCCTGCTAAGCACGGTGTTGGCCCCTCGTTATTTTTCTTTTTGTCTTGGTTACTCTAAAGCCAAGTACCTTACTGAATCCTCAGTTGCAGGTGTCATATCACTCAAGGGTTTTTCAAGCTAACCTGTCGGTCTATTTTCATTTCCAAGGCTTTATCTATGCCTTTTTTGGTGATGATCATACAAAATGATGTTTACATGCAGAATTCCTTTAAGAAGGAAATGAAAATCACTCAAGCCACTTTTAGTATTTTTCTCTCACTGTATGACGCTTTTGATTATCCAACTGAAAAACTTTCGAGGTTACTGCAAATTAAATGTGATTTTGTTAAAAATCATGAGTAAAAATTGACCCCAAGGCTACAAAAATACTGATGTGTAAGTGTCTTGATGCAGAAATGGAATCATCTTTGAATGATGCTATTCAAGAGGAAAGTAACTAAGGCTGTGGGTGACTCAGTGAATGAGTCAACACCCATTTCTGACCAGTGTGTTTCCCGTGTCTTGCCTTCCTTTGTTATATTTAAGAGGTCCTGAAAAGAAAATGATATGCTGTTTCTTATTTACAAGTGGAAACTAAATCCACTAGTTTTCAGCCAAAAGAGCATGCATGAGCTGTACCTAGAAGATTCCTAGAATGGACAGAAGACTTGAAGGATCCAGAGCCGGGTGACAGCACCATGACGCCCAGGCCTGCATCAGCACTGTTCTTCCTTCTCCCCAGCTGTAGAACAGCTCCTTACTGGATGATGGCTACACTGAATGGCAGCTGTAGGTTGTGTTTTGCATAACCTCTTTGGATTCATAATTCTTAGAGATGTTATATTCCATCTTGTACCTCTGCCCAAGCTCTAGCAACAAGCTGCTCCTATACATGATATAAGGGGGCATCACCCCCACCCAGGAAGGGATAGAGTAGATAGACAGATAGATAGGACAACACAGTGTATGATGCTAGCTCTGAGCATCCAAAAGAACAGGTGTCTGGCACAGTCTGCTCCATGGAATGAATCTCCTGGGACCTCATTTAAAATGCAGAACCACGGGCTTCACCAACAGCACTTCTGACTTCACACTGCCAGAATGGGAGCTCAGCTTTTGTTCTCTAGTAAGCATCCAGGGTTCACACTTAGAGAAATACAAGGCTGAGGCAGTCAAAGCGACAGTGCCTTTTCTTGGGATGCTAAACATTTCTTTTCAATTTCATTTGGTTTATAACAAAGATACCTTGAAAGTTCATTTGGATTGTAGCAGGGAGATGTTTCCTACTTTTCTGAAATGCATGATTTTCCAAAAAGCTCGGTTTTTTTTTTTTTCATTTTGATGTCTTTCCAGAGAAATTCCATAACACCCCAGGATATCAGTCTAATGTACTTCCTCGACTATCTTGTGTCCCAGCTTGCAAATCTCACCACTGTGCAGTATTTCAAATCTTATGCTGTTCAGAAAAATATGAAAACTTTTAAATCAGAATAAATGATTGCCTCATTTTAGCTCCATAAATTGGGAGTATTCACAGGTTATCCTTTTGGCAAATTATTGCTAAAAGCAAAATCTTACAAGGATCTTGGCTTAATAGTTTAGTGGAATAATTGGTACTGTCTCATAAGTTACAGAGCATTGAGCCATATGATTTACTTTCAAGTCAGGATCCTTATGATTAAAATTAGGAATTATTTCTCATTAATCCACATACTGCAAGTGTGTCGTGAGATGATCAGGGAAAACATGGACACATGAAAATCTTTTAAAACATGTGGTGAAGTGGGATGGTTTATTCAAGGCAAATTTTGGGACAGTATAAGCTGTAAGACTGAAAAAGAGGGGAAAACAGTAGAAAAGATAGGAAAGTGAACTTATGACTCTTATTGAGCTATATATGCCTGATAGCGTGGCAGTTTTTGCTCAGCACAGGTATTCCTATTTGTAAGGGTTTCACAAAGTTAATGCATCTATCTGTTTTTCCCCTAAAATGAATATACATTGGACATTATCTATTTGATCTTCCCATGACCTTGCTGTAAATGATTCCAAAAATGTAATATGATTTAGAAACTTTACAATGGAGAGAAGCAATTAAATGTAACTGAAAGCAAAATAAGTATGGTTTTGAATAAAACAGAGGGGGATACTAATTAAAAAAAAAAAACTCTATTACAAGACCAAGATTTTTGCCTTTCTCAGCTTAAACGGACTTCAGAAATAATGACCATGGGGTGGATAATGTGAGGAAAAGTTAAGCCACTGCTTGGGATTCCTGTATCCCATATCCAAGTGCTGGTTCCAGTCCCAGTTGCTCCCCTTCTGATTCAGCTTCCTGCCAATGCACTGTTAGAGGAATCATTTAAGTTTGCATAAAGTGGCAGCCATTGGGGCCATTAGCTGCTGCTTCTGACACTTGGATCTCTAATGTTCCTGCTAATGCATACCCTGGGAGGCAGAAGGTGATGGCCCAGACTCTGGTTCTTGTCACCCATGTGGGTTATCCTGACTGAATTCTTGTTTCAACTTCGGCCTGGCCCAGAAGTTGTGGACACTTAGTAAATCAGCAGATGGACGGTGTCTCTGCCTCTGTCTCTCTGCCTTTAAAATAAAAAATTAAAAAGTAAAGTGAATAAATAAAATTTTTTAAACGTTCAACTGTATAAAAATTGTGCAAAGACTTAAAATCACTTTTAAAAGGTAAGGTAGCAAAAATATGGCAAGAAGTGAAATTTTATACTCTTTTTATTATCTTACCTGAACAGTTTAACAACTATTTACATAGCGTCTACAGTGTACTGTGTATTATAAGTAACCTAGCGAAGACTAGGTTGTATACAGGAGGATATGCACAGGTTACATGAAGATACTATGGCATTTTATTTAAGGGACTTGAGCATCTTTACATTGTTGCACCCATAGTGAGACGGGGTATCCTAGAACAAATCCCTTGTGGATACTGAGGGAGGGCTATGTAAATAATTTTAGGCATGGCAGGCCAATCTGTTAGCTGAAATGCTGGCATCCCATATGGGTGCTGGTTCATGTCCTGGCTGCTCCACTTCTGATCCAGCTCCCTGCCAATGGACTGGGAAAAGCAATAGAAGATGGTCCAAGCAGTTGGGCCCCTGTTTCCCATGTGGAAGACCTAGAAGAAATTCCTCCTGGATTTGGCCTGGCCCAGCCCCAGCCATTGCGACCATCCAGGGAGTGAACCAGTGAATGGAATCTCTCTCTCTTTCTGTCTTTCCCTCTCTCTCTGCAACTCTGAATTTCAAATAAATAAATACATCTTTTTTTTTTTTTTTAAAAAGGATTTTAGGAATTGTTATAGGACCATCACACAAAGAAGTTTACAAAAGTCCATTCAAGCCAGTTTATCACATAGTTGAACTGATGTACTCTTGTTAGACTGACATCTGGATCTCAGGTGCGTGTAACTTATGCTCTGATCCATCCTCCTCAGTTCTTCCAGTTCTGAGTCTGGAGTCTCCCTCACATTCACACAATTGATCAGATCAGGAAGGTAATGAAATTGCCTGTCTGCCCTAAGTTCAGTGACATCACAGAATACAATATTTTTATTTCTGGTGACCAAAGATTGATTATTATCAATCTGTTTTTTCTTAGACCTCAATATCTTTTATTTTCCTTTTTAATTAAAAAAAAGGTGTTTTTTTTTTCCCCAGGTACAGAGATTTTTGCCCTTGCATAAAAATCAGTGGCCGACGCTGACATAGGACTCACGAAGACTCACTGGACCTCACTGGCACTAAGACGCCTACTCTACCATGCACGGTCTCGGCTACCCTTACTGTCAGCCTGAAACAGCTTCTCTATTCCTTAGTTTAGTTTTTGTTACCAAAAAGTAAACAACAAAATAAACCCTTCTTTAAGGAAGAAGAGGAAGAGGAAGAAAAAAAAAACAGAACAAAACAAAAACGAAAACAAAACAAAAAAGAGTCCCATATTTTTATTTCTGGTGACCAAATATTGATTATTATCCATCTGCTATAAATAAAATGACATCAGGAGGTGAATTGTTTACAAAGAATTTTTCTAAAATTCAAAAATCCTACCTGTGTTTATGTAAAATGACTTTATAAATAAGATTGTGAACAGATGGGAAGAACCGTTTTAGTCAATTTGTGTGTAATGGAGTTGTATATACTTTGCTTAATGGTAAATATTTCTTTGTTATATTGTTATATGGTAGGAGCACAGTGCATTTTCTCAGGAGGATCTCAGTTATTTAGCGTTCTAAAAATCGACTTTGTCAGGATTAGTCACCAGACAGTGAGTTCAAATATCTTCCTTGACTATTCTGCACCCAAATTTATTTCTGTTATCTACTTCTTACTCATTCACACACTGAATTTAAAAGAGAACCTATATATTTACCTGTGGTTTCAATTTAATTTTGACTTTGTATTTCTAGCATAGACTCTGAAGTAGCTTAATCTCGGAAATTGGAACATTAAATCTATTATTTATGCAAAAAATAGATGAAAAATTTCCACTGCACAGGCACACAGAGACAAACATGCAAGATAATGCAGAATGTTTTCATTGTAAATCCAAATGCGCAATAACCAACAGAGTATTTAAATCAGATGATATCCATTATAATATTTGGATTCTGTTCTAGGGCTTTTCTGAACAATAATAAGGCTTTCTGTTTTATTTTCACTGCAAAAAATTAACTTTCTTGAATATTATAACAATGTTTATATTTAGACAGTTTGTGCACACATATGATGTTATGTAAGTATGTGTTGTGTTTACCTTCATAGCACATCATCTTTGTTCTTGGAGGAATGAAATTTGAATTTCCTCACATCTATTCATAATCCATTGTATGCCTTTAATATTTTGCTTTCTATTACATTTAATAGATTTTTAAATACAATATATATTACTTAGGTATATGAGAAATTAAGATGTTTACATGTCTGAGTTTTGTTCATTAATCTCTAAGGTTTCGTTTAAACTTCCAATCAGAAGATTGCATTAATGATGCTATTTCAATGAGTTAAATCGCAAAGACAAGGGTATACAAATACCTCCATCTCTACATACTAGCACATGCACAAACACATGTACCCACACCCGCTCACCTACATATTCACTAAGATACTATGAGTTCGACTGTATGCTATTTCTGGAAATGCAGGTAGAAAACTCTTTTGAAGTTTATTTTGTATTACAGCTCCATGTCATAGTTCTTACAGCTACCAGTAACGTATTACTTCTGAGACACAGATTTTTAACAGCAAAGTGCAGAGGTTTTCAGAGGAGGTCCCTACATGGAATGAACTCTACCTGGCCCAGAGAACATATAGTCCTGTCTTTCTAGGGACCTGTGCTCTTGCGACCACCTCTCTTCATGTTCAAGTGCATTCCAGGGCCATGAACCCTCCAAGAGCATCTCCTTCAAACTCAAAAATATAAGTCCCATCTAGCTCATTTAATCTGGCTTCCCTAAGTAGTAACTTAACATGCTTTGGGTCTCACCTCCCTCATCCATAAAGATAATTTGCTATTTTGTTATGGGTCTCTTAAGCTCATTTTTTATCCCCCAGTAAGAAACAGCTAAGACTGATTCTACGAAATTTGGAAAAAAAAAAAAAAAAACTACAGGTGGAGTTGAAAAAATTAGCTTCCTACCATTGACATTGTGGATAAACCTTTTCTGCAGTCATGAAAATACCCACAACTTTTCACCAGAAATTGGCTTCTTCTGAGGAGTCCAAAGAGGATCAAACAAAAGGCAAGAGAAAGTAGAACTAACAGGTTTACATGATCCTTTTGGATGGCAATGCTTATGACACAACAATGCACGAAAATCATCTGTACATCTGAGCAAATCTGATGTTTATCCAATTCTATAAATATCTCTTGCCCATGATAATTATCATGGTGTATCCACTGGGGATTTGACTATAATGAAATGGAATGTATTTAAGGCCCTTATTGAGGTAGTGATAATGTTACTGGAAGAGAGTACTGATAGTCTAACCAATGCTTTAGTTTTCAATAAATGTTCTCAAAGGTGAATAAAACTCTGGTTTTCAGTGTGTTAAGATGGGCTGACTTGTGTTTCTCCCAAATTTTTATGTACTAACCTTTAGTACCACAGAGGAGAATGACCATATTTGGAGATACAATACTTAGAGATGGTTAAGTTAAAATGAGCAACCCCCCATACACACATCATAATCTTAGAATTCAAATCTTACTCATATTTTCTAGATAACGAAGGAGTTCAGCAGCAAGGAACCCCTGCAAGTTTCATTTGGTGAACACGTGGCCATCTTGTGAATATTCCTTTGCAGCTAGGATCCGGTGGTCATTTAGCTACTTCCTCTGCAGGTACACCCATCTCTATGTCCAGCCCATGCGACATCACAAAGTAAATATTTGTTAACCTGGTAAATTATTATAACTATAAGAACTTGTTATCTGTGCCTCCTTGTTGTGTTCAAGGATGCTAAGTCATTGTCAGGTGGAAAGCATTGTTCCCTTGGAGAGATGAGAGTGAATTTTCTGCCAAGTTTGTCTTTGTTCTCAAGTGCCAAGTGCATCAAGCATCCAAATGTTTGGGAAGCACCTCCAAAAACCTCAGAGGCACCAGTACCCACTGAGTTGCCTCCTGTGCACAGCACCAGCAGGATCTGATTGGTTTCATGGGTCAACAACAGGCATCGCCTGGGTGCTCTTTATTCTTGTGCTCTTGGTCCTATTGTGCTTTAATGACTGACAGTCTAGTAGGGTTTTGGTAAATCTGTGTATGCTCTTGAGCAGTAAGAGAAGTACCAGATGGGCTGGTGCCGTGGCTCACTTGGCTAATCCTCCGCCTGCAGCACTGGCACCCCAGGTTCTAGTCCTGGTTGGGGCACCGGGTACTAGTCCCTGTTGCTCTTCTTCCAGTCCAGCTCTCTGCTGTGGCCCAGGAGGGCAGCGGAGGATGACCCGAGTGCTTGGGTCCCTGCAACCACATGGGAGACTGGGAAGAAGTACCTGGCTCCTAGCTTCAGATCGGCGCAGTGCCAGCCATAGCGGCCATTAGTGGAATGAACCAACAGAAGGAAGACCTTTGTCTCTGTCTCTCTCTCACTGTCTATAACTCTCTCTGTCTCTGTCTCTGTCTCTGTCTCTCTCTGTCTCTCTCTCTCTCTCTCACTGTCTAACTCTGCCTGGCAAAAAAAAAAAAAAAGAGAGAAGTACCAGATGAAAGATAAGGGACACTCACCCCTCATCCTTTTATGGAATAGTAGGCATTAACTTTGGAAGGTGGCTGCAGAACTTCCACGGTGACATTAACAAGAATGGGGACAGCCAGAATGTCTAATGTGGCCACTTTCTAAATGTGTACTTGTGGTTAGTGTATTAACTGTCTGAAATCTCCATGGCTTACCCTGTATAATGAAGACAATAATCGTCATTACCCTGTCACATTGTGGGAAGACTAAATGAGTTGATATATGTTAGGCTCCTAGGACAGTATAAGTGCTCAGTAAGTGTTAGTTATTAATTTTTAGTTCATTTTGCCTAAGGGTCAAATGGGCAGTTAAACAGCCATGGTATTGCTGATTTACAGTTGAGTAATGAAGCCAATCTTGTGGAAAACATTAAAGGAGAGATTCAACAAAATGGATGTTTAGGATGTATCCTCCCTTGTATTATATTAACCTTTGGGGTTATGAAAACATTTTACAAAATAGATAAATCCAATACTATGAACTTTTAGTTAGTTTATCTGTGACATGAATGAACTACAAAGTCTCTGATTCCTGGGCCACAGCGATAGTCAATGATGCCATATAATCTTTTCTCTATTTTCTCCATCCAGGGTAGGGAGCCTGTTTTTGACGTGAACCCATACTAGAATTCCATTCCTTCTTATTAGCATCAATCATATGTCACTGAGTCAAACTCAGACTGAATATTTTCAAGTGATCCTTGTGGACAGGGGCTGAAGTACGGGTGAAACAGGGCTGTGACAAGAGAAAGTGGTCTTCCCAAGGTAAGACCAAGAGAGAAGCATGGGAGAAAGAAACGTGTTTTAAATATAGAAGATACTGCATTCACATCTGAGGCCTGAAGATTCTCAGCCACAGATGGATTTTTTGATATTAGTGATAGGAACTCTAGCATAAGAAAATAACCTTTCAGAGTATATTGACACGGATCAAGTCATCTTAGGAGACAGTGATAGACAGTTCAACCTGAATCTACAAAAAGAAAAGTCCAAGCATGCGAGTAGTAAGGACCATTTCCTCAACCACACTGGATTAAGAATTAATGCTTTTGTAGTAAAAGAAGTATGGTTGCTAATACCAGAATTCTACTACATACGGTTTATACTTTATTAAACCACATGCATACACATAGTATATGGCTTCAATACATTGTATTATTTTATCAGCTTGCACTCTTGGTTTCCCTGATATTCAAGTTCTGAAACATTCCTAAGCACTAGTATTGATAAATGTCTAGAACAAACTATTGCAGTCACTATTATTGTGGCAAAAAAAAAAGATGAAGAGTTCAAGCAAGTAATACCTACTAAGGAATTCTTCAGTTGGTGCATTGTGGATGTAGGTACTACATTGTCGCTTGCGTAGTACTTATGAGGTTACTTAAAAAGTTCTTAGAATATGGATTAGAGGATAAATTTATTTTGGTGCCTAAAATTTAAAATATATTTCTACTTCTTTTCAAAACATACATTTTACTTTTTTTTTTTTTTTTTTTTGCTAACCTGGGGGGGGAATTCCTCGGGTCTTTCATTCCCCCCTTTTCCTTTTGAACTAATTTTAATCTTAAAATTTAGGTTATTTTGATAGTCTTAAGAGCCTGGTATTGTTGGGTTAACACTATGGCCTGAATGACGGACAGCCGTTCACGAATGAGCTGGATGTCTTTATATTACACACACATAAGCTCATAACTGACTGCCTACCTAACATTTTCCCCTCAAGAGGTAATACCCAAAATTCTTCTTTGGGATTATGGATGGAGTTCCGTTTTCTGTAACTTCTTCGGAGCTGGCACATGGGCGTCGAGGGGGATTTGGGTATTTCCTCTTGCTATCTGTCTTATGGTGTGTGACAGTGGCCTTGGAAAGACTGTCCTGCTCGGTCCAGAGGGCTGATCAGGTTGTCCAGTGGAATGGGCTGGAAGCCTTGTCTGATGACCATTTGGGGTTGACAGCTTTTATTCTCCAACAGGTCACGGGATTTGTTAAAGATCCCTCCAACAGGTCACATGATTTGTTAAAGATCCCTCATATAAGAGAAATAGATAATAGATTATAAATTGATAGATGGATGAGAATAGATCAAAATAGATGGGATTCCAAGGTTATCTAATAATTAAGATAAGAAAGACCAAGAATCTTGCTATCTAACTTAAATAGTGTTAAACAGATAAGTATTTTCAGGCAAAATGATGAGAATAGATCAAAATAGATGGGATTCCAAGGTTATCTAATAATTAAGATAAGAAAGACCAAGAATCTTGCTATCTAACTTAAATAGTGTTAAACAGATAAGTATTTTCAGGCAAAATGATGCCATCCTTGATCATAATAAAAAAAAAAGTCATGCAATATTATCAGTAAGAGCCCATAATTTAACTTACTCTCTTTGGCTTGGTGTCAGACTTCTGTGTTGCACATAGACACTGGCTCTCAGTAATGAGAAGCAACATGGTGACTGAGTACTGGGATAGTGCTTGGGCCTTCCTCAAGGAAGAAGCTGGGGTCATCAGTTACAGGTATGGGACAGCTTTAAGACAGGCATGTGCTTCGGTACGGAAATGTCCACTGCTCAAGCTGAAAACACAGGACCGAGAGGCTGAGAAGGGTTTCCCAGGAGCCAGTCTTAGAAAGTCTGCTCAGTGAGAAGCACTCCGGTCTCTCTGAATTTGTCTGGGTGAGAGAGTATCACCTTATTTTTTACAAGCACATCCTGAATAGCTGGCCGATCATGCCAATCATCTGAGGACTAATTTGTCAAACAATAGAAGTGTGCCCCTTCATGCCTTCTGGAAGGGAAGTCACGTAAAATAGCTCTTCAACATAGTCACAGAAAAGGCAGAACCACACTGAGTTTTGTTTTCTGTTTTAGAACATTTTCCAGAGCTGCAGTGACTGTTTAATCCCTTCCATTTATCGTGGTGACTGACAAACAAAGGTGTTCAATAAATGTTTGTTGAATGGATAAACCCCAATTTACATAACTCTGACGTAAAGATAGATCAGATAGTGCTCTTTATAAATTTACAACCTAAATCTGATAATTCTACAATAAACATTCGTTGATCTTGTGCAATGAGATGCTCACCGTGCTAATCTCTGAGAACACAATGATGCACGTCATGATGTTCATCCGCGAGAAGTCACAGTGGAGGAATAAGCAACACTTGACATTCCAGCCTCTAGAGAATTCCACAAGACAGTTGGAGAGACTGCATTCTTCCCGAGTTGGCATTATCTCCTAAGATGGTTTATGGATGTCATGCCTGTATACTAACCCGGCATTGATTGCCACTTATACATAAATTGCTATAGCTCGTAAGGTCTATGCACAATCTGCTTAGAAAATTTTCCTTGTTAACAGTGTTCTGATTTTTTTTAACTTTTATTTAATAAATATAAATTTCAAAAGTACAGCTTATGGATTACAATGGCTTTTTCCCCCCATAACTTCCCTCCCACCCGCACCCCTCCCATCTCCCGCTCCCTCTCCCATTCCATTCACATCAAGATTCATTTTCAATTATCTTTATATACAGAAGATCAATTTAGCATATATTAAGTAAAGATTTCATCAGTTTGCACCCACACAGAAACATAAAGTGTAAAATACTGTTTGAGTACTAGTTATAGCATTAATTTACATTGAACAAAACATTAAGGACAGAGATTCTATAGGAGGAGTAATTTTGAAATAAATTATTTTTTCAACATCAAAATCAACTTTTCCAGTGAGTTTTAATTGAGTAGCTGTCATTTTGACACTATTGGGGAAACTAAAAATGTTCAAACGTTGAGGTGTTTATATTTTAATGGCTTTAATTTTATACAGAAATTCCACATGAAACAATAAAGAAAACATAATATAAGCCTGATTCTGTAGACAATATCTGATATAATTTTTATTATATTTTATCTGTTTTCTATTTCTTTTTATACTATTTTTTTTCACAAAAACTTTTCCATAGAACCTAGTCTTGTGTCGATGTCACAGTAGGTTGTTTTTGTTCCCCGTTTTTTGTTGTTATTGTTGTTTGTTTTTGCTATCCCCACACACAACATAAGCTCAGAGAGATGGGCTAGGACAAGTTTCTTTCTGTTAGGTCTTTGTAGTGGCTAGCTCCTTGCCTAGCCCATAGTAGATAGAGTTGTAAATACATAAATAAATAATTCACACCAAATACGGGTCTTGTCTGAAAACATACAATATTTAAGGCAAAACTGCAAACAAAACAGAAGTGTATAGCATGCTGCATACTTTTAAATCAGGTATCATTTCTGTATTGACAGCTACCTAAAATAAAATACAGAAAGATGAAATCTTAGCACAATAAAAGACTTGCAAGTTAGTCTCTATCTCTGTTCCTGTATGTCTTTCCATCTCCCTCCATTAAAATATTGTCATAGTAGTGTGGTGTTGCTTCTCTCTTCTTTTATGATGTAAAAAGACAAATTATTTTGTATTAGTGGCAAAAACCAAAAAAAAAAAAAAAAAGAGATTTGTTTCAGTTTCATGTGAAATATGCCCAAAGGAAGATTTCAGAAGATGATGTTCTGGAAGTTTTACATTTAAGAAATTAACATTTTCCTCAACACTAAACTATCATTTCAAACCAACATCCATTTTTTTCAGAGTCTGAGCTCTCAGAATTTAGTCAATATTTTTTTTCATATATTGTTGTTCTAGAGTTAGAGACTGTTCCAACATTTTAATATTCAATGATTCAACAAATGCTTATATATTTTAAATCTTTAGCCTACCATCTCTTTATGTCGCATGCAAATATTAGTAATCTCTAATAAATGCAAAGCATACATTTCAATGACATGAATTCTATTCATTATCTGCATACAAAAGTCTACATCATGATGGAACTTCTTTGAAACAAAAAAAATTGAATTAAAAAATCAGATGATTATCTGAGGTTGTATGAACTCTCAAATTTGTTAAACTTAAAAATAATCTTGTCTATTTGAATCCTTAATACGTAAATATTTCCCTCAATTTCAATTACTACTGAGTACACATCTCTCTGCAGATATTGAGAGTGGGGTGGTGTAACAATATCGGAGCAACGTGTTAACTACACATCAAGCCCACCTTTCGAGGTGACATCATTTGCTCTCAGTTCAGTGTTTTTCAAGGGCTGTCAAAGTTATTGTATTCCACATGCTATTGTCTTGGATATTTTTCAAATGCTACTCTTGCCCTAGTACTTTTCCTAGGGATATAAAAATGATTTTTATTTCAAAATTGTTTCATCTTCAGAAACAAATTGGAAGCAGGGAATTAATTTAATTTAAAATATGTTTTAAATTAGGAAAATCACTTTCTGTTTGAATTCTGTTCGAATCTGGAGAGTGCGTAAAAACTTTCATTTATAGTCTTGATATTTAGAGTTGAATCATGTATAAAATATCTTTATGTCTGTGGCTCAATCAGACTACATGTGCTTTTGTTCCTCTAAGGAATATTAAAAGGTATTTTTCTATAGTCTTTTGCTCAGTCGGTCAGTGCAGAAATCAACCTTGGTGTTTTCAGTTTTGTCCGAGTGTGTACACATTTCAATACCTTCGACATTTTCCTTCTTGAGCCCACACAGTCTTAATATAAAGAGGGTGGGCATTTCCTTTAAGCACACAGCTATTTTCACAGGCATGAGCCCAACGTGAAGACAGCATCTGTTCTAGACAGGGATGAGTGAACCCAGCCAGACTTGGGGTTTAGATGAGGTCAGAATCTATTTTACTGACATTTCTGTCATGTTTATTAAATTGCATTTTGCCAAATGCAATTAAACTTTTAGGAGATACTGCATTTCTTTGAGAGGGGGAAATCAGTGTGCTTCTGTTGGTCTTTGACTAACACAATTTTTAAAAATCCATTATCAGTGTCCTAGGTACGTGCTCTGAGCTGGCTTGTTATGAGCCTCAAGCCTTGCTTCAGGAGACACTGCTATCTCCACTGTTGTTTGCTTTTCCCCATGAGAGGGAGTTTGACTTGGGTTAGCATTTTCACTTAGGGATTGGCTCCAGTTTGAAAGAACTGAGTATTCCCCGTGCTATTTTAATGCCACATTTGAGAAGACATATTTGAGAAATCATGTAGGACATTACAAAATGATGAGGCAGTAGGAAACAAGAATCGGAGATTTCATCGCAAATAAATGGAGCAGCAAAGATTAATTAAATCTCTAAAATTCTCCAAAGCACATCTTGGTTAAAGTATTTAAAGGGACACTTTCCATGACATGCAAGCCACCTGAAATGCTGAGCTTTCTTTTCTGTGTTAAATTCACTCCATCTATTAAAAACCACAGAAAAGAAGGAGTCTAAATATATTCCGATCAACACTAGCTTTATTTATTATCCAAATGGTAAAACAGCCACAGAAAGAAACCTTGGTCTGTTTAATAAATGAGTTATCTGTTGGCATAGTTTCATGAAAACACTCAGTGAAATGAAGGCACCCAGATTTGAGTTAAAGTGTTAATGCAAGAGAACAGATATTTACACTACAACTGAGGACTGCCTACTTTACCTTTGCATCTACGTTGCTGAAATCTTCCTTCCCAACTGAGGGAGATGCTGGTCATGACAGGCATGGAGAAGCTTCAGCTCATGTGGATACTCATGTTAGACCTGAATTAGCAGCTCCACAAATGAGGCAGCTCTAATCGTCCTCTCTGCATCAAAAGTGGCTCAGGGAAGCCACTCTCGATCCCGTGATTTTAAGTGTGCACAGCTCAAAAAAGCTTTGAAATTCTCCTCTCTTCAAATCTAAATGTCACCTGAAGGTTTATAGTATGTTGTGCTTCAATCTTAAACACAAATATTATTTTTTCTTTGTTTATGGAAGTGCTTCATTTATTGGATACTATTTCTTAATCAAATATAAAACCCATTTCTTAATATAAATAGGAAATGTATATGAACTCTTTGCTACCTTTTAGGGAGAAATAACACTATTGGTAATTTTCTAATTTAAAAACAGACGATAGTGCATTCCAACATATTTGTATTTTATAACACAAAGAAGGCATTATAGCCATTTTCTTTCCAGAAGACAGATACTAATTGTATTCATTCCCCATCAATAAAATAACAAAATGTAATTATTTTGCTGCCCTTCATATTCCATACCTACAGTTGGAATGAAAGATGATTAAGCATCCACAGGGTGTGTGGGGAGACCCAGACAACTCAGATTAACTCTTTATTTTCAAATATGTATACTGCTTTTCGGAAAAACCTGCTGTCTTTGCAAGAGACCTCATTTATTTGGGGGCAAAAATACAGATCTCTTAAAAGGCAAAAATATCAGTCTCTAAATTGCTAGTTCTTGGATGTGGTTTGTGGGAAGCTGGATACATGCATAAAATTGCAGGTGGAGAATGAGGGTTTAAGAGCTGTGTTTGCCATAATATTGCCTACACAGTCAGGAAATACAATGCAACAGCTTCTCTTCTCTATGAATTTTTAATAAAATAAGTAAATAAAAGTTAACATTTAGCCACTGAACATGGATGTCTTGATACCTAGGTAGTAAACTTAGAACGATATCTTGATACCAAGATGGAAAACTTAGAAAGATCTGGTTCTAAATTTCCAGATTTCTAAATTTACTCTTCTTTTTTTTTTTTTCAATGTCTCACAAGAAAAAATCAGATTTACATGTGAATCATTCACTTAGAAATAAATTTTTTTCTTCTCTTTTTGAAAGTAATGTCCCTTTATTTGATACTGGTACACTGTAACAAATAATAAACAATTGTCTTGTCAAGATTAGGTACGTAAGAGCATATATTTCTCAGAGTGTAGGGAAATAATTTGATCGTAAAGATGGGGTTAATTTAGGTTCATCTTATTTGTAAATACTTAGCAACACGAGTCAGGCTTCTTGGCTCCATGTCAGCCAGTGTGAATTGCTGTGTTGCTTTTCCCTGTGATATCCTACAACCAACACAGAAAGTGGTAACACTCAGTAGTTTGAGCATTGTGTGTAGGACATGCATACTTTTCATAGTTCACTTGCCATTCCCCTTTTCTTCTTTTTTTCGGTTTCAAAATGACTATACACACTTTCAAAATTGTGCTTACAATGTGAAAACTTGTCCTTTTAGAAATCTTGTTTGCAAGTAAGTAAAAGACAAGTTTACCACTGCAACCTGTATTTAGAAATAGCATTTTAAATGATTTAGGCTAAGTGGTATAATTATTTTTGGTGTTGAGAGTTTGCTAAAAAAAAAAAAACTGTTCATATTTCAAAAAGGCTGACACTCAATTTCCAATATTTTAGAAAGAAACAGACAGGCATAAAAATAGCTCCAATATTTTATCAGTCTTTACTGTGCATGTACATACAAAGTAATATAAAACAAATATATATATACATATAATTTTTAAATTGAGCATTGAATGTGTTCACAGCATAATTTATATATCTCAAAAAAGAAAAATATAGTTTTCCTATTCTGCATTCTTTTACATAATTCTGTTCTGGAATGACACTTCTGTAATAATCAAATCACCACTATTTAGCTATGGATACATGAATCCTGTATTTTCATTCTAAATTCAAGTTCACTCATCAAATTTAATCCTCTTGAAGCAACCTCTAATTACTGCTATTACATGGGTCACTGGAAACCGGAGCCACTAATACATTTTTTTTTAAAAAAGCAAAAGCAAATAAATAAATAAATAAAAAACCAACCCACACAGTTAGATGCTGGCTAACAGCATAATCAATTTGATTTTATCACTAAATTCAATCCTTCCTCTTGAGCTGTCAGCAAGCAAGATAAGCAGAATGTGTCGGAGCTCGAGCAGTTGGAGCAGACGGACTGAATCCTGCCAGATGACACGGTCGTGGGCTACGATGGCATGGCAGGGGACGGAGTCACACCGCCACACTCCCTCATCTCGAGCACAATCTTTCTATTTCATTAATTTTTCATGGAATTGCATTTCACAACAAGCCAGCGTCTGCCATCCATCTGCTCTACTTATTCTGCCCCTTTTGCCAACTTTTTATTTGCATTTCACAACACCTAGCAACCTACTATACTCTCAACTACCTTTCAGGGATTCATCACTTCACTTTTATATGGCTCCCTTGTGCTGATGTTCTCAAAATTCATTTGCAGTTTTCTAAAACTCTGTGTAACCAACCAGCCTGGAACAGTACCTAAATTTCAGGAGTTAATTTGTTTTGCTCTCAAATGCCTCAGAGACAGAGATCATGAGCCAATGCTCAAATTCAAGTTTAACTGACTTATCAAATGCTTGTTTATATAGTATTTCCAATAGATCTTCAAAGTCCCTTCCCCTCGCTAGTTTATGAAGATCAAAACTCCTCATTTAAAACTCTATCCTCCAATTTGCCTTGTGAAACCAGATTAATTTTATTGGTTCTCAATCTATTTTCCAAAACCCTTGAAAGTGCCTTTTTTTAAGTAAAAAAAATTCCAGAAATATCAGTTAATTTTACACATGAATGTATAGTTATGTATAATAATGAATAGAATATTAAGATATTTTATTTTCTAAATGCATTTCATGCTAATACATAGCTTCTTTTGGAAAAAAATACATTCACAAAGAAATAAGCAGACAAAACAGTATTTCAATAAATGCAAACAGTTATATAGTTTTTCAAACATATTACTCTGAAGTCATCCTGTGGATCAGAAATTAATTGAAAAATTTTAAGTGACCTATTTGTATATAATTACTGTTTTGAGCTGATATCCATAAAAACTTAAATCTTTGCCTTCATTATTTTGGATCAAAATGTCAAAATACATTCTTTTCTTATAATAGGCACACATCCAGTTCTTTTCTAATATAGGGAGATACTGCCCTATATAACCACATAAAATAGATCTGATTGTGCATGATCATCTTCATGATTCTACCAGAAACAATAAAGTGCAATCTCTCAGTGCTCTCTGTGAAAATAAAATACATGGGTACTTAGTGATGCCAGTCAAAAATTTTCCTAAACTACTAGTACTACTATTATTCTCCAAAAGTTGTGAATAAAATAGAAGCAGAATAAACTGATGCACCTCATGTGTTATATAGGGTATGGACAGTGATTTGCCGTATGTGTAAAAGTGAGATATTTTCCCTGATCGTCTTAGGATTTTAAAGTTGCTTGTCTTCTACTTATCAAAGTCAAATTTTGGTGTTTCTCATTTGTATAGAAAATACAAATAATTAATATACAATTTCAAAGATAAAATTTCAACAAAAAGTAACACATGGAGTAAATGTAACATTGTAGAATACTAGTCCTAAAAGCACTGGTGGAATTGGTTGATGAGGTTTACTCTGAGTATCTTCTTAAAGTTTATCTGTAAGAGAAATGCCAGCTCCTGTCAGTTAATCCCTAAAATTTATATTCTGTGACTAAGTTTTGCTTTCCTTTTTTTTTTTCATTTTAAAGATACATACTATTTCCTGTGTGGTGTGATGACTGTGAAATAGCTGGTATCAGAAAGTATTTAATTTCCAAGACGGTGGATTGTATTTAACAACAATGAAGCATTGTATCATCGCCACACTTCAGCTGCAGCTAGAGTGTATCATTTCAGAGCTCATTGACTATTTTGACAATGAAAACCCTGTCATACCAAAGCTACTTTTAGGGTATATGTATAGAAAATGAAAAGCATTTCACAACACTGGGAAACTAAAAGCTATGATGTGTCTTTTGTCCATTACAATAGGTGGAAATATCACTTACAGAAAGAGCCCTTATATTGTGCTTATGAGCAGTGTCTTCAGTTCACACAAAATAGAGCCTAACTGGAACTCCTTAACACTCATCCAAACATGTGGAATTGAAATTGTGACAAGCAAAGAGTTTAATATTAGATACACTTAATGATTGCTAAGATCCGTGACTATTAGGACATAATTTGAACTCACCAATGTTTCTTGTGGAATAGAAAAATAAGTATTTGATAAATAATAATTATATCTATAAGCTGAATCTATTCCCAAGAAAATGTGAATAGTTACCATGTTTTTTATAGTTTCCTCTGTTGTCTTTTAGTTTAAGTACATATGTCTACACTAACTTTTTCTCAAAAAGGGACTGTTTCTTAGCTTGATTTGACTTTCCTACCAACAGCTGTCAGCAGGTGCTATGGGAAATTTCCCTCACACAAATCTACCAGTAATAGGAATTGGCATCCCCATCCCTACGACCTGCTCCTCCTTCAATTTTTGAGTATGACAATTAAAACACTTGGTATATTAAAAGTAATCGAATATAGAAATATATGCAATAACATTTTTATTCTGCATGGCTACAGTTAAGTTTATAGCAAAAAAAAACCAAAACAAAACAAAAAGGTCTTCTTTCTGGTTTCTCTCCTCCTCACCCCCAGTTGGAAGATTTTTAAGCTATTGCAGCTGATATTGTCTTAATAAAAAGGCAAATATTTGAATAAAGGACACACTTTTCATGAGTTTATATTCTGGCACAATATTACTCCTTACTCTTCCACTTTAAATATTTAAATAGATTAAGACTGTTGGTAAACAGGAACACATGAAGTGTAAAGATGGAGCTTCCTTTTCTGTCTTAGGCATATTCACAATTCAATTTCGTGATTTTGTCAAAACTGGCATCCCTTTTTGTTTCCATTTTCTTTGGCGGGTACTAAGAGTTGTATTTCCAATGCTATTTTCCAATAGCAGAGTAAATGGCACACATGCATTTTAGCAGTGCAAGAGTTAAAATCTCCCCTTTGGAGACCAAAGACTTTGAAATCTTTTAAGGAAGTTGTTGGCCACATCTGCTGCCAGTGATCCTAACATGCAGTTCTAATGAACGACTGCTTACCATCGACATTTGTCTCTTCAAACTGCCTGGGTAATTTCTATTGTTGGAAGAAGTCATAAAAGACTTAGGGACTGGCAGACGGGTGGTTAGGAAATGGTCTGGCAGAAACTTACCTTGGGCCGCTACAAAAATGAGAATTCCCTAGGGAGGATACCCCAACCATCGCTGACAATGCATCATGCATTAGAACAACTGGAAAATCTGCTTCATTTTTGTTCTACTTTTTCCGATTCTTTATACCTCTATATTCACTTCTTTAAAAAAAAATGACACGCTTCCAATCGCGATAAAAACTAAACTTTCTCTCTTAGACTCACACTAAGGAGCTGACAGTAACCCAAGTTACTCTGGAAGAAGGAGCGGCACTGGAAGAATCTTTGAATTCTTTTGTGGAATGCGTGCAGGCTTCTCCATTGTAGGACACTGCTCTTAGCAGCAATTGCTCATTTCACACAAGCCCCCCGTGTGGAACCTGCGGCATCTGATGGGCCTAACTTCAGCAGCCAAGAACACACACTGACTGTGTGTCCGTAGCCACCCCTCTTCCTGCTGCTTTTTAAGAGGTTGCAATGCTTATTTCTTCTCAGATCTTAATTTCAGCTTATTTCTGCAAGGAGGAGCCCTGTGTTTGCAGAGCCGTGGGGTCCCACACTTAGTACAAACTGCTAGCCAATTTGAGGAGGCGATCGCCCGGCTTCTGCCTGCTCCTTCCTCGACGACAATTTGGATGGCAAGAACCAGCGGCAGAGCTCCCGGCCTTTTATGTATGTTGGCTTAAGCGAATATTGCCGTTGGCATCGCATCTTGCGAGAACGTGGCCTCGGAGTGGGGTCTGAAGCAGCGCCAGCCCCGGGTGTGCTGTGCTGGACGGCGGGACCAGGAGGAGCGCAGGTCCCTGTCCTCAAAGGACAGACGCCCCTCAACCACCAAGCTTTCAGCCTCCCTGCCTACGGGCTCCTGCCAAACACCTTTCTCGCGCAGCGGCTGGAGGAAGTCCCCGGGCGTTTACAAAGAGAACCTGAACTCGCAAGCACCTGCTCTGGCGTGGCCATCCCATTGGCAAAGCCCAGAGAACACAAGAGGAACGCAGGGGAGCGCGCAGAGTTGCCGCGCGCAGGCCGGCGCACGAGAGCGGTTCTTACCTTTCCTCTTGGACCTCCTCCGCCTCCTCCTCTTGGACTTGCATTTGAGTTGACTGCTTAGTCCTCCAGACCCTCTGCCGCTCCCCAGGACGGATGCCATGGCTGAGACCCAGTCGCAAGGAGAGGAGAGGAGTCCTTTCTTAAGCAATTTCACCTTTCTCTCGCTTGCCGCCGCCGCCGCCGCCGCCGCCGCCGCCGAGCAGGCTGCTTCTGCTTTTGCAAATCGGCGAGCGGGTTCACTTTTTAGGACCAAGGACGCGAGCGCGCGTCTCTCTCCCTAATTGTTCTCTGGCACTGGGCGCTCCTGCTGGTCTGAGAGACTTCGCTGGGAGCCCCAGGACTGAGCCTGTCCCTGGGGCTGCAAGACCCGGGAAAGGTGCGCCCGGCCGTCCTTCCTGAGCTCTGGAGCCCTCCTTGGGCTGCCTCTTCATCTGGGCTCCCAGCGCCAGGCTGCTACTTTTGCACCTCTGCTAGTTGTTTGGCACCAGCCACTTCGAAGCCAATCAAGCAGGGAGCTTGTCTATTTGCTGCTGCAAAGTCTAATTGGATCCAATCACAACTGTTTTCTGGCTCTGACATCAGCAGCAGCACCAGCCCGGTCGCCCTCTGGCAGCTTGCAAACTCAGCTCCCGTTTGGACGCAGGGAGCTGCCCAGGACCTGGTGGAAGAAGGGAAGGCTGTTCACAGGGAGCCACATCAACGCGGCGCTGGTTGGTCTGGGAGAAGCCCAAGCGGAGCGCAGAGGACAGGAGGGACCCTGGCCTGGGGGTGCCCAGGTTGCCTGCGGCAACCATCCAGAGGGACAGCTCGCGGGAGATGCCCAGAAAAACGCAAGGACAGCTTTCTCGAACCCGACAGTTTCTAACTAGTTAATTCATTATCACGCGTATTGTGTCAAGAGGGGGAACTACCTCTCTCAGAAACACAGACTTCTCTCTTCCTCGAAAGGGACTGGTTTTGTTGTTGTTGTTGTTCCAATTCCCCTGGGCAGACAAGCGTCCTAGAGTTGTTTATGTCTTGAGTGGTGCGTGTTTGCGTCTTTTCTTCCCTTTTCATCCTCCCTTCATAGCCTTTGGCTGTTACCTTTACAAAGGCAAAGTGTTGCATAAAGAGGAAGGTGTTAGATCTGAGTTTGCATTGCACACAGAGGGGTTTTGAGTGCTGCTCTATTTAGAAAGCAGTGGCATGAAATGTAGAGAGGTCTCTCATCTGATAGTTTTATTGCAGAATGTAACATTTGGGTGGAGGACAGTCGCATTTACGAAGAGATGGATTGCAAATTGAAATATTTTGGAGCAATGCTTTTTTCAGGGATGACCTATGTTTTAAAGACTAAATGTTTGGGATCTAAAACTAACATAAAATTTAAAGAGGCATGTGATCCAGAAATTGCCACTGTATCTTGTATTCAAATCATGTAAGTTGTTAATTATAATAATAATGGTTTGAATAAGATCCATGCTAAAAATTCATTAGATTGCAATAACATGATGATGTGGAAATGACACACATGCTTTCTGTTATTTGCTACTTTATACATATCTTCTCAAGCTCTTTATGAGTCCGGAATTTTCCAGGTAATTTTCCTTATATAATAACAAATAATTGTTCTAGGAAATGTTGGAGGCAACCAGGGAATCTGTAAGGGGTGAGTAGATAGATCATATCTCAGTTTTCACTGATGAGAGAGACATTCAGCTTTAAATCCTAACTCCACCATGGAGATCTCAGGCAAGTTGTTTAACTATGCCTCAGTTTCCTCTCCATAAAATGAGGATAGCAATAGCACCTACCTCATGGGCTCATTCATACCTATGAATCAGTATAAACTGTAACTAGCACATATTAATCACTCCGTGATTTTTCCTATTAAATTCTTCCAGCAAATAATTTTGAAATAATGAGCGAATTTACAGGGAGGCCTCAGAGAGGTGGAGGTTGCATATTTCCCCCTTAGAATGTCTACCTCTCCAGCTCACCTCAGCCTGATGACTGCAATCAGACCAGCCGCCCTTTCCTTGTGCTGTGTCCAACAATTCTACTCCATCGTCCGTATGGCTTAGTGCTGCTGAAAATTTTCAGAGGAGTTTTAAAAGCACACGGCTTGTACACTTAATCTACAGCATGAAAGATATTCAAGAGCTTAAACTGTATCCAGTAATGCAGCTGTGGGACTCTGTCAGTGAAACTTCTGAGCTTCGCACAATACGCCTGCACTAATCCAAAGTTGCCCTACTTATGGGTCTACAGAAAACCCATCACCGAGTTGAGTCACCAAAGGAAGACACTTCAGAAAAAGCACTACAAACAAATGCCCAGTCACTGCAAGGCTGTTGGTATTTATTAAGGCACCCTTCAGATCCCATCATCACATAAAGCAAAGATGCTGCCTATGAAACTTGTATATGCTGACCCTTGTTTTATCAGGAAAATAGAGATGGCCAAGAGAAGACAGAACTTCTAAGTTACATTTTTTCTTCTGATCTTGGTAGGGAGGGGGAACAAAATTGAAACCTGCGTTTTATCATAGTTTAGATTTGTTTGAAAGTTAAGATCAAAATCATGAAAAATCTTGGACTTTTTTCAATGTTCTCCTGGTTTGTTTACTTTTTGTGTATTTTAAGCAAGTGATATTTTAACAGTTAGATGCTCTTTTGTGTATTTTATTTAGTTTCCATGGGATGATGCATTATAGATGATGTATGAGTGATGGAGGACAACAAGAAACATTTGTTTCTCTTTCAAAGAGGAGAAGTATTTTTTAATACTTATTTATTTATTTATTTATTTGAAAGGCAGGGTAAGGAAGAAACAGATATCTTCTATCCTCTGGTTCATTCCCCAGATGGCTGCGATGGCTGAAGCTGAGCCAAATGAAGCCAGGAGCCAGGGGCTTCTTCTGGGTCTCCCACATGGGTGCAGGGGCCCAAGGACTTGGGCCATCTCCTGATGCTTTCCCAAGTATATTAGCAGGGAGCTAGACTGGTGGTAGAACAGCTGGAACTTGACCTGCACTTGTGTAAGGATGCTGACATTGCAGGGGATGGCTTAACCTGTTATGTCACAATGCCAGCCCCAAGATTTTTTTTTTAATCCAATGATTATAAAATTCTCCAAATACATACCTCAGAATACTTTAGTCCTGAATTAGCCTTCCTGGCCATTATCCCAACAGATTATTTTACTAATAGCCTTTACTAGTTTTCTGAAGTCATTAATGCCAGAAGTTTTACAAAAAGATTTTATTTACTTATGTTTTATTTATTTTAGAGACAGATCAGCGAAAGAGAAATCTTTCATCCACTGGTTTATTCCCCAAATGACTGCAACAGCCGGGATAGGACAGGCCCAAACTAGGAACTTCATCTGGGTTTCTGATATGGGTGGAAGGAGCCGGAGTACCCAGGTCATCATCTGCTGCCTTCCCAGGTACATTAGCAGGGAGCTGGATCAGGAATGGAGCAGCTGGGACTTGAATCATTGCTCTAATATGGGATCCAGGTGTCCAAAGCAGTGACTTAACACCCTGCCCCACACATCTGCCCCAAGGAATAGTTTGAAAGAACTTCACAAGGACAAAGATTTGTACTCAACCACAGTTTCTAATATAGTTTGCTTATTTATTTATTTATTTATTTATTTATTTTTGACAGGCAGAGTGAGAGAGAGAGACAGAGAGAAAGGTCTTCCTTTGCCGTTGGTTCACCCTCCAGTGGCCACTGCGGCCAATGCACTGCGGCCGGTGCACCATGGCAGGAGCCAGGTGCTTCTCCTGGTCTCCCATGGGGTGCAGGGCCCAAGCACTTGGGCCATCCTCCACTGCACTCCCTGGCCACAGCAAAGAGCTGGCCTGGAATAGGGACAACCAGGACAGAATCTGGCGCCCAGACCAGGACTAGAACCTGGTGTGCTGGCGCCACAAGGTGGAGGATTAGCCTGTTGAGCCGCGGCGCCGGCCTATAGTTCATTTTTTATTTTAAGCAGAGCCTAAGTGAGCAATGTCAGTAATCTGCCATTCTTCTGATGAGCCTTTTTGTTTTTTGTCTTCTTAGACTGCTTCAGTACATGTTGGTTGTCTAAGAAGATGAGCAACAGTTGGAAGGAGCATTAGGATCAGCAGCCAATCTCATCACATTGTCCATCAGGAGACATCATGGATGTGTCCTAAGCTACTTTGTGTCCAGTCCCAGATCATCTCAGAGAACAAATACCTGGAGTGAGGTTCCCAGGAGGAAACAGACTGGCCAGAAAACCATCTGCAACTGAGCATGAACCTGTCAGCTGGATGAAGAATAGGAAGGAGCCCTCTGTTGGACTGGAGGCACAATGCTTTCTCTGCAGTTTGTACTCATAGCCAAGTGAGTTGTGCCAAGGAATGAATTTATTCAATAAAGTCCAAATTGAGGATCTCCTGTTGAAATTTTTCATAGTACCCCCATGACCTTCCCCATTGGTCTTAACAGTACTGTAATGCTTCAATTATTTGATGTGATGTTTTTGTTTGTTTCTTTCCTGTTTGTATCTCCATAAATTATTAAAAATTAGGAGAGTCAAATTCATGTCTCTTTAGCTCACATGGCAGAAAAATGGATCCTGGGACTGAAATTTTTTTTTTCATAATGCGTAGTGGTATTTACTACTTGGTCAGTGAATGCTATGCGTAAGTATAGCAAAAATCTTATATGTTATAGTGATTTTCCTTTAATTTCCATAAAGCCTCTATGAAAGCAAAATTGAAAAGATGTTCATTTGACATTTTATTTGTTTACTTTTATTTATGAGAGGAAGATAGAGAGAGAGAGAGATAGACAGACAGATGATGGGTGGATAGATAGATAGTAGAGAGCAAGTGAGCTGGGAGCCTGGATTTCATCCAGATTTCCCATGGGAATGGCAGAGACTCAACTACTTGAGCCATGACCCACTGCCTCCCACTTTGCTCATTAGCAGGAAACTAGACTCAAAAGCAGAACCAGGACTCAGACCTAAGTATAGGAATGTAGAATGCAAGCATCCCAACCAGCCACCTAACTGCTAGGCCAAACATCTGCTCTGATGTGCATTTTAGAGATGAAGAGACAGATTCAGATAATTATGGAACTTGCCAAAGCATGCTTGGGTCAGTTAGGAGTCACATTCGGATCACTGTTAACTTTTCAGCCTGGAATTTTTAACACTGTTCCAGAGCCTGAGTATAAGACTGATTAATTTTATGAATTTTCACAAGTCTTTTTGAGATAGAGGAAAGTATATTAACAAGTGACTAGGCACATCAGCGAATTTATATGTTTGCTTAATATGAAAACCACAGAGCATAGAAGTAACTCCTACATATAATTAGAAGCTGGCTCTCCACTTGGACTATATCTTCCAGCATCACTAAATGCAGCAGCAACAGAACCCCTGACCTGTATTTCTAACATTCAAGCACTCTGGGTTTATCTCCTTTTTATCAGAATAAACTTGATGTGTAGAGAAAAGAGCTCATTCTCCTTTTCCAACTGAGGTTAATGAGGACTCAAGGTGTTGACGTCTGAATCCAAGTTATGTTGCCAGGTAGTGCAGAACCAACGTCTGCATAGAAAGTTTCCATGTATTCCAAAAAATAACTTGTATAGGAAATTTCACAGACTCACAAAACTGACCTGATCTTATAATGCTATAGTGAAGACCATGAGGTACCACCAAACTGATTGCACCTTTTAACCCCAATTCAAGTTCTCTTAACCTCATTCTTTCCAAATAAACTCTTTGATTTTTCCTCAAAATACACCTATCTTTTATAGCCTTGATGGTTAAAACCAACTCACAGTGACTTCAGCTCTTTATAATTATTTATTTAAATGGAAGACACATGCACACACACACACACACACACACACACACACAGAGAGAGAGAGAGAGAGAGAGAGAGAGAGAATCTCAACTGGCATTGGCTCAATCCCCAAAAACCTGCAACAGCCAGTTCTGGACCAGGTCAGGGTGAGGAGCCAAGAATTCATTCTGAGTCTCCCACATGGGTAGTAGGAATCCAACCAACCACTTGGGCCATTACCTGCTGCTTCCCAGGGTACACATTAGCATGAAGCTGGAGTGGAAAATGGAACTAGGATTTCAACACAGGTGCTCAGATTGAGATATTGTGTTCCAGGTGGCAACCTCATCACTGCACCAAACATCTACTCCTGACTTCAGTTCCTAAATGATCATAATATCTGCATTTCCAGACAGTTAATTTGAAGATATGATTAAGTTCATTTCTTACTAGTTTTCAAAAACCAGCTAGAAAACTGCGGTAAACAAACATGGCTTTCTTGTAATCAGAAGAAAACTTAGGTACCATCCCCCTCCCCACCAGACTGCTTTATTAGATAGAAAATAGCAGAACAAAGTTTCCCCTGGATATATTTATGTTTGCTGACTCACTACATCATCACATGTGACACTAAATTATTATTTCTTACAAACAGAGAAATAGCACAAGAGGGCTTTTTTCATTCTTTCATCTTAAGTCATTGTTCTTAAATCTAAATAACTCACATCAAAGAACTTGGGTATGGGATCTGAAAGGATTGCAAAATGATATTCTGAGATAATGTCGGCTCTATCAAATGCATTCTTATTCACATTCTTATGAAGGGTATGGAGGCAGGCTGGTGTGGACTGGGAGGGGCAGTGGAGAGGTCCCAGGAGGCAGAGAAGCGAAGCGTCTTGAATATGAAAGTACTCCTTATAGGATGCTCTGACTAGCATTATTTCTTTTCCCTTTGTTCACTTTTGTTTCTCCTAGGCAAGCCTATGGAGTGACAGCACCAAATGTGTACTTAGAGAGTTTCTTAGTGAATATGATGTAAATCCGATTTGCCAAGTGTCTTTTCCAGACTCCCATGCCATGCTGATTGGTGCTATAAAAAAATTACAACAAAAAAGAGTTCTTTTGGCATATAAGATTTTTATTGGTTAATATCACACAGATTTTAATTTTTCAATATTTTCTACCTTCAAGAAGCAACTTGCTTGAATTCTGTATTAATGTCTAAAAGAAAACCACTGCGGCCACTGTTGTGGTGCAGTGGGTTAAGCTGCTGCTTGGAGCACCCAGATCTGCTGAGTTGAAGACCCACTTCCATTTCTGATGCGTGTTAATTGCTGCTAATGCTGGGACAAGCAGATGATAGCTCAAGTACCTGGATCCCTGCTACCCACATGGAAAACCTAGGATTTCAGTGCTCCTTACTTTGACCTACACAGCCTTGGCTGTTGTAGACTCTTGCTCTCTCTGTTGTTCTTTCAAATAAAATAACTATAAACAGCAGATGCCTGTTGGAGTCTAAGCTGCTCCACTTCCAAAGCAGCTCTTGCTGATACTCCTGGGAAAGCATCAGATGATGGCACAAGTACTTGTGCCCCTGCCACCCATGTGAGAGGCCCAAATGGAATTCCAGGCTCTTGGCTTCAGCCTGGCCAAGCCCTGACTGTTGCAGGAATTTGAGCAGTGAACCACTGGATGGAAGATTTCTGTTTCTCCCCTTTTCCCTGTAATTCTGTCTCTCAAATAAATAAATAAATCTTTAAAAAATAATAGAAAAGAACACTACTTGGAAAATACAAGTAAAGATAAAGTGTCTTGTATTTGCAATCACATGATGAGATATCAAATTCTGCTTACATCTCTCCTGTATCCAATACCTTGGCAACGCCTGTTTATCTTCCTGAGTTATAGTGTAAAATGAGGGAAATGAAAGCACAAAAGTACTGGGGAGACAAAATAAGCACAAGTATGCAAAGTTCCATGTGAATGAACCCTGAAATGCTGAAGTCACATAATGCAATTTTTTGTCTCCCTTCAACATGCAGTGCATTAATTTTAATCATTGAGTCACAAGTGGCCAAAAAAAGCATTCTGAATAAGGTGGTCTTAGGGATGCTAAGACAGCTTACTTCATATGGGTCCTGCAGGCTCCTAGGCCCATCTCTCATGCACTATGGGTGACCTTGAGTCATCAATCTTTTCTCAGGTTTAATTGCAACAGCTGATTCCATTTCCCCCTACAGGTTTGGGTGCTTCTTGAGATAATTCTTCCAGCTGCAGAGAAAATGTGCAGAATCTGTGTTTTATGACTTATGTGACCTTTTGATAGAGTAAAGTATGATATTTTTTACTACTAAATATTTGTGCATGATATGAGAAATAGCATGAAATACTACTTCCCCAATTGATAGATTCAATTACTTACATTTACATTTAAAATACTTTTGGTTGCTTCTTTATGAAATGTGAAACTTTAATCTTTTATTGAATCATAAAAAATTACCATTATTTAAAGCTACATTAATGTGTAGCCTACCTTAGAAGTCCCCTCGAGTTTTAAACAGACACAGTTCAAGAGTTAAATTTTTTGTACTTTTTAAATCTTTTCTTGGAACCAGTGATTTTCAAAATGAACCATGTCATATTCCCAGAGTGCTGTGTGACAGCATGAAGAAAGAAAGAAAACAAAACACAGATGGAATTAATGGTTTGAGATGTTAATCAATGTAATAAATTGAAAGGAAAGGATGAGAGCTTGTCAGGAATACATTTCTTTTATTTAAACTAGAATAGCTGATGTTACGAATTTATGTTAATTTCCTACTCTGATGTTTAAAGCCTAAACACTTCATTTCTTCCTCTGGTTTCCCTGATTCTTGCATCATCCATGATACAGATGTATGTATATTACAGGACTCTCATAGGTTATGTACCCTTTGTCCCATTGGCCCATGATGAGCATATGCAGAGAAGTGAACAAACAATGGCTTGTCCCATTGTTTAAATGGTTTGAACAAGAATATATTGGCCTATTATGGTACTAATTAAAAAAAAAACCTGTATTGCAATTTCATATATTTGGGGACAGTAAGAGCTAAGGAGTTTCTAGGATGAATTTAGAAGTGGCCTTGTTGCTGGGTCCTGAACAGGACTGGAAACTGGGAAAGCAGAACGTTCTAGATCAGGGCTTCCCCAGAGAGACTCCTGAACTCCACTGTAACCTCTGCCTGACTGGGTTTCAGAGGTGCCCAATGACAAGCCCACATTACAGGTTGCTCCCACCTTGTCTGGCCTTTTGAGCCTCTGATACAATTAGCCACCACAGCAGGGGTGGGAGGTTTCTTTATGAATAAAAAACACTTAGTTCTTTAGCTGGGCGAATGTGATCCTCATGAAAGCTAACCACAGTAGCCAGGAATGGAATAGAACTGGAACAGCTGGGGCAAACAGTACTTGCTGAAGGTGCCTTCCTCAGAAGATGGCTTCAGGAGCATGGTGTCCATCCAATAGACTTAGACAAGCCATACACGCAAATTCCATGGAATGCATGATTCCTATTGATCAAGATCCAGGATCCTCACAGAACAACCTTTGCTTGTAGAACTATCACATATCTGGAAAATAACCCACCTTTCACCCTTGTCTGTGAAAAACAGAAGCAGTGCCTACCATCACATCACCACCACAACTATATATGACATCCAGAAAGCAAAATGAGTATGAAGTAAGGAACCACACCACGACACCCCATGAGTCAAGTATACTGAGTGGAGACAAGACAAAGACTCATCCTTGTGGTAGAGGCAGATACATTCATGGGTTCTTTGTTGTGTTTGAGAATAAATGAAAGAAGGAAAGCTCATTAACATCTTCTTCTACTCCAACTATACTTTTCAGTCCAATTCTGGAAAGCCTTGGTTATAATTCTGGCCCTTCATAATCGTCCTAGAGACGTTGGGAATTTTCTAACATTTTCTTAGGATGAAGCACTCTTTCCTGGGTTCAGTGAACCTGTCACAAATTCATTCCTGTCCTGTGATTTCTTCTTCATCTTTTTAGTGCTCAAATTATTTATACTTCAGTCCTTGGCTTCCAAATCCCATCCCTGGGGGAAATTCCTACTGAAGAGCTAAGACTCCATCACCCTTGGCTCATTATCTGTGCATTTGGAAGCATTTTTTCCTTAAAGTGTTATGGTGAAGATTAAAGGAGCTAACAACTGTGAATGTTATTGGGACAACAGAAATCTATGGCAGGTACAAGAAAATAACTCAAGTCAGATACTGTCTCACAAATCACCTTGCCTATCCATCATCAGTGAGTGGACTTGTACAATTCAGAACCTGGAAAAGTGGCCCAGCATCATTGCAAGGGAACATAGCTGAGAGAAGGCAGAAGCAGATAGACTGCTGGTAGCTTGGGTGATTCCACATTTTTCATCATTAGAAGGCAAAAACCATTAGAATCTACCTCATAGGATATTATGCAGCTGAAATAAATCAACATTTTTTTTTAGACAGGCAGAGTTAGAGAAAGAGGGAGAGAGAGAGAGAGAGAGAGAGAGAGAGAGAGGTCTTCCTTCTGTTGGTTCACCCCCCAAGTGGCTGCTACGGCTGGCATGTTGTGGCTGGTGTGCTGCGCCAATCTGAAGCCAGGAGCCAGGTGCTTCCTCCTGGTCTCCCATGTGGGTGCAAGGCCCAAGGACCCAGGCCATCCTCTACTGCACTCCCAGGCACAGCAAAGAGCTAGACTGGAAGAGGAACAACTGGGACAGAATCCAGCACCCCGACTGGGACTAGAACCTGGGGTACAAGCACTGCAGGTGGAGGATTAGCCTGTTGAGCTGTGGCGCCAGCCCTAAATCAACATTTTTAAAGTCCTTGAAATGGTGCCTGGGACATGATCTATACATATTTGTTAAATAATAAAAATTCAAGTGACCATGTCTTCACAGTTGACCAAAAGGTTGGAGTATCAATTTTCATATCCATTCTGTACCACGGGGAATTTTTACTGCATTTCTCAAAGGCAAGATTTTTTCTCTTTACTGAATCCTCCAGATACAAAGTTGGCTGAACATCTTTCTTTAGTCCCAAGCTAAATGTTTTCACTAGATAACGTGGGGCATATGATACCATGAATACTTTATTAATTCATGTCTTTATTTTCAGAGGACCTTTCTCTGTATCACAAATATGGTTAAAAGAGATATGTGAAATATTACGGGAGAAACAATTGTATTATTTGAAAAATAAATTATTCAAAAAGGAGATCATTTGAGAACTTTCCATGATTAATGAAACCAAGCTGGTAAAACACATTCCCCTGAGGTATACAGACAGGACATGTGGCCCAGAGTGGGTTTTTCTGCCAAGTAGACCTGCATTCCTGTCTGAACTGGGTCATCTATTGGCTTTCCAATGTTCTTCTCTTCTGCCAAACAGGAATATAAATATTCATTTTACAGCAAGGTGATCATTAGATGAAATTATTCGTGTGAAACATTGCATCCATGAGTACTCACCAGGAGCATCTATGCTACTCCTTTGTACTTGTGACTTGATATTTGCTTTTCCATGAGTACCTTTGGCATAATGTTCTTGTGGCAAACGGGCAATTTCCATACTTCGTACTTTATAACTTTGGTGGAATTCAGCTGTCCGAGATGGTGTTTTTGTCTGGGTATCTTGGCTTGTGTAACATCTGGTGGTTAGCTGATGGTTACAAAGAGCTGTTCAAAGTCACACTGGTTCACATCTGAGGCTCCGAGATGGCTCCCAGTCCCCAGAAGCCAGCAGCCAACCCATCAGGAGGAGATCCGATTTTCTGCAATCCATGTAAATTGCAGTTTGAGTGCAATCAATAGATGTGACACACAGCCAATGCTGGCAACGGGGGACATAATGAAGGTGAGGCTGTGTAAATGCTCACAGATAACAATGGAGAGAAATTACAGGGCAGTGCTGTATTGAATAAGTGTGGAGCCAAATGAGCTGCGGCGCTCAGGTCAAGCTTTCCAACTGCTCAAGTGTCTGCGCTCTTGTCCTCCATAATTGTTAGTGGCAGCAAAGCTGGCCGGACCTGCCTAGGGCATGTATTCAACCCGCGTTTGCTCTGCATTACAATCCACTCTGGATGCCACCAGCTGATTCGCAGTGTTGCTGACCACCTCCCCTAGGAAAAGACACCATGGAAAACACCAGGCCCCCAGCCCAGTGGGGAATCCAGAGGCCTCTTATTAAAGCAATAACCCATTCTAGACTCTTGGAAAATCACTTTGGCTATTATCAAAATGTTTTTGGTTTCTTTGGTACCCAGGAAACAGCTTCTGATAAATGGAGGGAAGTATGCGAATATGGTATTTTTTGTAAATGATGGAAAATTTAAGAGATGGCAATTTGAAAAATTCAATCTTACATCTACAACCTACTTGCACAATGACTTCTCAGAGATTTCCATATGGAAGTTTGATAATTTGGATATGTAATGTTCATGAATTTTATCATTTGTGAATGTATTTCTGTTTTCCTAAATCTATATTTTCAAATTTTCAATTTATATTAGAATATTACTAGGTATTGCCATAATTGCTTTTCCATAAGGGACTCAATGTTCTATGCCTGAAATGATCACTTATTTTCCCAAAAATTCATGTATTAATTTTAAATGTATTGCTTTAGATTATTTAAGTCTTTAGTTATGATGGAAAATCAGAAGATCCTATAATTGTCATTTTAGTAATATATGTATTCAAAACCATTTTAAACCAGAAAAATAAATTGGTGAGGTCTCTGTTCTCAAGTTGATTATATTCGCACACAATATTGGAAACTGGACAGCAACTGTCAATGAAAGATTTCTAGAAATGGAAAGCAAAGAAAATGAGGTGGCAGGCATAAGGAGGGGCCC
The DNA here is from genome assembly GCA_949820135.1 of Sylvilagus floridanus. Taxonomy (NCBI): domain Eukaryota; kingdom Metazoa; phylum Chordata; class Mammalia; order Lagomorpha; family Leporidae; genus Sylvilagus; species Sylvilagus floridanus. The sequence goes on along the minus strand of OX463240.1, from coordinate 14,326,210 downwards.
CCTCCTGCTTAGCGAGGGGTGTGTGGGAGGATCCCGGTCCTCACTTTTGCCTTTCTTATCCATATCACGTTTAAGCCACATATTCTGTCATTGATCTTCATTGCTCAAATGGCATATCTGATAGTCTCATGTACATTGTATTTCTCCAAATATTGATTTGTCCACATACTTAAGAAAAAAATATTTCAATAAGGCCAAAATTGTAATGTTCATTATTTAGCAGAGAGATATTTTTTCAGAGCTTAAAGTCACAAAAGTATGTTCTTTTAGACAGAACAAATCCTTATTTATTATTTTATTTATTTTATAAGTAAAGAGAGAGAGAGAGAGACCTCCCATCTGTTGGTTCTCTCCCCAAATGCCTGCAAAAGCTTGGAGCTTGGAGCTCAATCCAGGACTCTCACATGGGTCGTAGGGTCCCCTCTACTCGGACCATCGCCTGCTGCCTCCCAGAGTGTGTATTAGCAAGAAGCTAGCGTCTGGAGCAGAGCCAGACTTCAAACTCAGGCCCTCTGATATGGGACATGTGTATGCCAAGAGGCACCTTAACCACTAGGCCATAGGATTGCCCTTGAAATGTTTTGTTCTCAAAAGTGAGAATTTGGGTTGGATTTCTGACAATCAACACAAAAGAACATTGGTTTTGTATTTGAATTATAAGACTTTTAGTTTCCAGTAGGTCAAGTAAGGTGTTTGGAAATGTTCACGCTTGTCCTTACAGTAAGAAAAAAGCTGAAAACTTGAAATGTAACAACTCTTCTTAGATCCTTCTGAGAAGTAAGGTCACAGAGCAAACCGCTTCCCTGAAAACTGAAGAGACAAAGAGGTGGATACAGAGAATCACACTTTATCAGAGCAGAAGTCCGCGAGTATGGGAATAAGAGCCAGGCAAAGTAAGAAAACCTAAACTGTACTTGAAATCTCTAGACCTCAATGTGGACAAGTTTGGGGAGATAAAATCTCTTAGGAGCTTCGTTGTAGAGGGGCCCCCATGCTTTTTGTAAGATTTAGCTCTAAGAACTCAGGTTCTCATAGTAAGTATCAGAGAAACATTCTTGGTTAGTGGAGGGGAAAGGTAATATAAGGCATTTTGAAAGAGGCCAGGGATTCATTTCATCTTCAAAATGTCTTCCCTCAAGAGAAACTATTTTACCAACCCCGAGTCATTGTGGTTTTATAAAACCCTCTCCTAGTTGTGTAGGAAATACATAAACCACACTTTAGCTTTTCTGCCCCAACAAAATCGGGGGGTGGGCAACATAAAAACACAGATATTCTCAGAAGTATTCTTACAAGAAAAGAGTTATTTATTTATTTATTTGAAAATCAGAGCAAGAGAGAGAGAGAGGGAGAGGCAGAGAGACACAGAAACAGAGATGTGCACGTGTGCATACATACACACACACACACATACACGTACACAATCTTCCATCTCTTGGTCCACTCCTCAAATGATCACAACATCCAGGGCTGGGTCAGGCTGAAGCTGGAGCCATGAACTCCATCATGGTCTTGATACATGTAGGTAGCAGGGGCCCAAGTACTGTGCCATCTTCTGCTGCCTTGCCACGCTCCTTAGTGGGATGCTGCATTGGAAGCAGGGCAGCCAGGACTGCGATACGGGATGCAGGTGCTGAAAGTAGTGGCCTCACCAGCTGCACCACAACGCCAGCTGCTCAGGAGGCACAGGCTCTCTATAAGACCAGGAGTTATGGGATACATCCCCTTTTCCCCTGCCTACCACCACCACAATAGAGCTCGTGTGTGGTACCAGGGGAATATGACTGCACATCTCAGACACTATTTAAGAAGAAATCTCTAGAGAAGCCCAAAGACAACTGGAAAACAAGACAAATGAGGACATTAGCCTCTGACAACTGCAAATGGGGAAAGCAGGAGCATGGCCTTACCTCCTGGTAGGAAAAGCATGAAACTTCACACTGAACTCTAGTTGCCTCGTTTCCTTTTACACGGTATATCATCTCTGGCTTTGAACAAGAATAGCAAAGTTACAATGCATAGTAAAAGACAAAAACACAGTTTGAAGAGAAGAGCCAGCAATAGGATGAGACTCAGACATGGCAGAGATGTTAGAATCACCAGATCAGGAATTTAAAACCGCTATGGTGAATATGATAAGGTCTCTGAAGCCGGCATTATGACATGGTTGGTTACACAACAGCTTGCAACTCCGGTATTCCATATCACGCTGGCAGTTTGAGTCCTGCCTACTTGGCCTCTACTCCAGCTTGCAGCTAATGCACCCAGGGAGCAGTAGGTGGTGACTTAATACCCACGTGGTGGATCTGGTTGGAGTTCCTGGCTCCTGGCTTTGGCCTGGTCCAGCCCCGAGTGTTGTGGCCATTTGGGGAGTGAACTGGCAGATAGAAGGTCTTTCTTTTGTCTATTCTTCACTCTGTCAGTCTGCCTTTTGAATGAACGAATGAACGGATGAATTAAATATATCTTAAAAATATACTAAGATCTCACATAGAAAAAGTGGGCAACCTGCAAGAACAGATGAATAACACAGAGATAAAAATGATAAGAAAGAATCAAAAGGGAATGATAGACATTAAAAAAAGTAACATAAATGGGCAATGCTTTGGATGGACCTTCTAATAGAACAGGCATGACTGAGGAGAGAATAATTGAGTTTGGGACTGGCTCTGTGGAGTGTTTGGTAAAGCCAACACCTGCTGTACTGACATTGCATATGGGCTCCGGTTTGAGTCCTGGTTGCTCCTCTTCTGATCAAGGCCCATGCTAATGTGTCTTGAATGGCCGCAGAAGATGGCCCAAATGCTGGGACCCCTGGTAAAAAGCCAGAAGATGACCCTGGCTCCTGGCTTTGGGCTGGCCCACCTCTGGCCCTGTGGCCATTTGGCGAATGAACCAACAGATGAAAGATTTCTCTCTCTCTCTCTGCAACTTGACCTTTCAAATAAATAAATAAATCTTTAAAAAAAAGAATTATTGAGCATGAAGAAATGTTAAAAGAAACTTCCAGAACTGAAATGTAGAGAAAAATACTAAAAAAGACATAAGAGACATGCAATAATTAGGGGAGAATTATGAAGGCATAATGGGAAAAAGAACTATGAAGAAATATTTGTAGTAATGGTGATCGAGAATCTTCCACAATTAATGACAAATATCAAACCATAGATCCAGGGAGTTTGGAGAATATCAAGGGGAAGACATATCAAATATGCTAATATCTAGATTTGTTCTATAATATTCATTTATTTGAAAGGCATAGTTACAGAAATATACTAAGGGGAAGTGGGAGGGAAAGAGAGAGAGAGAGAGAGAAAGAGAGAGATCTTCCATTGACTGCTTCACTCCCCAAATGGGCTCAATGGCTGGGATTTGGCATAAAATAATTTAAATGATAAAGTTTAAAAGAAGGTATACAAGGAAGTACCTTAGCTGTAGAGGAACAAAGATAAGAATTATATTGGACTGTTCTTCGAAAACAAGAAATAAATTAAGTGAAATAGTTCAGTTGTTGAAACAAAATCCACCAACCTTTCAAAGGTTACCATATGCAGCAAAATTACATTTCAAAAATGGAGAAGAAGACAACTCTCTTCCTGGAGACAAATACTTTCAAATGACACACTTGATAAGGGCCAAGTATAGGAAACATACAAAGTGTTCTTAAAACTCTACAATAAGAAAACAAGCAACTTATTAAAAAGTGAGCCAAGTATTCCAAGTATTTAAAAAAGTACCTCTCCAGGTAAAACATACAGAAAGCAAAAAATTATACATAGATCTACTAAACATTATCTTTAATGAGGAAATTACAAATAAAGACCGTAGCAAGATACTACTGTACACATTCCTCTTGGAACGGTCAAATTCCAAAACGCTGGTACCATTAAATGCTGGAGAGGATGTAGAGGACCAGAAACTCTTATTCATTGCAGGTGGGAATGCAAAATGGAGCAGTCACTTTAGAGAGTTTGATAGTTTCCTAGAAAACAAAACACAATCTTACTATAAGATCCAGTAATCATTCTCCTTGCTGGTCACCAACAGGAGCTGAAAATAATGTCCACACAAAATCTGAACAGAAGCATATACAGGACCTCCATTCATGCTTACCAAAACTTGGAAGCAACCAAAACATCCTTCAATAGGTGAATGGATAAACAAACTGGTATATCCTTAAGTAGAATATTATATGGTGATAAAAAGAAATGTTCCAGGAAGCCTTAAACAGACATGATACATCTTAAATGCATATTACTAGTTGAAAGAAGCCAATATGAGGGGCTAGCTTTTGTATGAGTCCAAGTGTATACAATAATGGAAAAGGCAAAGGCATGAGAACAATCAAATGATACACACTGAATGAAAAGGCAGAGCCTAAGGGATTTTTAGGTTAATGATATTACAAGAGTGGATGCATGTTATATTTGTCCAAACCCACAGGATATACATCCCTAAAAGGGAATCCCAATGTGAACGATGGGCTCTGGGTGATAATGATGAACCAAGGTGGTGTCATCACTTGCAACCAATGTACCACAGTAATGCAAGATGTTAATAAGAATAAATCAAGATAGGAGAGAGGATTGGATGAGAATTGTTGTTGCTTCCACTTTTCCTGCAAACCTAAAAGTAATATAAAACTCTATTATCAGTCAAAACTATTTCTGGCTTTATATATATGAGATTAAATCATACAAGATTACCAAGTGCCTTTATGGAAGGGGACATTCTTTTAAAAAAATATTTAAAAGAGAGCCAGAGTTTACAGATAGAGAGATGGAGAGACAGAGATAAAGGTCTTCCATCTGCTGGTTCACTCCCCAAATGGTCACAATGGCCAGGGGTGGGCCAGACCTAAGCCAGGAACCAGGAGCAAGGAACCAGGAGCTTCTTTTGGAACTCCCAGGTTGATGCAGGGGCCCAAGCACCTGGGCCATCTTCCACTGCCTTCCCAGGCCATAAGCAGAGAACTGAGTAAGAAGAGGAGCAGCTGGGACACAAACTGGCATTCATAGGGGATACAAGTGCCACAGGTGGAGGTGTAACCTTCCATGACATAGCACGGGCTGAAGTGGGCCATTTTTAAAGCAGGCTCATATTCTATGGTAAGCGGCTTGATTTTCTAAGAGCTCCTAATAATGAGTCACTCTGCTTAAGGTGAGGCCTATTATGTTGTGATTCTGATGTTGAGTCTTCTGGAAAATGAAAGTATTGCTAAATCAGGAACACATTTAAAAATATTATGTAACCCTAATTATCTTGACTGCTTAGATTGCACTAGCCACCCAGAAATAGTATTTTTCAATAGATGCCTGAACTGGTACAGTTTAATGCAGTTCATTGATTTAGTACAGCTCAATTTCATTTAAAAACAGCTGAAATCACAATATCCTTCAGTTAGTTAAAATAATTTTCAGTACTTAGCTTTTCAATGGCAAAATGGCAAGAAAACAAATAAGTGTCAGAATTATTAACTTTCAAAAATCTTTCAGAGATATTTCCAGCTCAGTGGAAAGTTACCATGGAGGATGCAGTTCAAGAATGAGAACATTTCTTTTTTTTTTTTAATTTGACAGGCAGAGTTAGACAGTGAGAGAGAGACAGAGAGAAAGGTCTTCCCTCCGTTGGTTCACCCCTCCAATGGCTGCCACGGCCGGCACGCTGCACCGATCTGAAGCCAGGATCTAGGTGCTGGTTTCTCATGCGGGTGCAGGGGCCCAAGCACCTGGGCCATCCTCCACTGCCTTCCCCGGGCCATAGCAGAGCTGGACTGGAAGAGGAGCAACCGGGACTAGAACCTGGCACCCATATGGGAGGCAGAGGATTAACCAAGTGAGCCATGGCGCCGGCCCCAAGAATGAGAACATTTTAAATCTCCACAAGTGATGTGGAAATAAGTGTGATGACCCCTGTCCTAGGCTATCTTTATGAGAAGGTAGGGAACTACCATTTGCATCAGTTACACGAGGAGGCTGAGGGTCTCTGCTCCACACCCTGTACCTGGGGAGGTATGGGGACACCTGTTATGCGACATCTACACAGGAAAGCTGAGGAACACTAAGGAGGAGATTTGAGAATACCTTTGAATTGTCTGCTCATGAAAGTTGAGGGTGATTATTGGAGGACTGAGGACAACGGTCTTGCAATATCTACACAGGAAGTTTGTGAAGCACTGTTCTGCAGTATATTCCCAGGAAGGCTGATGAGGGCCACTGTTCTGCATCATCTGTCTTTGGAAGGTGGAGCAGCATTAATTTGCATCATCTATCTAGGACAATATAGCTCTGAATGTCAACTCAAAGACGTAAATTTATCAAAGGACATAGGGAATTTAGCATACTTATGCAAAGAAATGGATTTACATGAATTTAACATCATCTATCCTAGCAAGCAGCTGGGTATACTCTAGCTTCAACTTTCGTAGAATAACTAAAATAAAAATTGCAAGAGCATGCTGGTTATTTAAACCTATTGATACTTACCACCCTCAATGAGAATCTTATTCAAGAGTTATGGTCTGAGGGCTGGCATTGTGGCACAGTGGGTAAAACTGCCACCCTCATCCCACTGGGTGCTGGTTCCTGTCCCAGTTGCTGTACTTCTAGTCCAGTTCCCTGATAAAGGCCTGGGAAAAGCAGTAGAAGATGGCTTGGGTGTATGGGTCCCCTACCACCCATGTGGGGGACGTGGGTGAGTCTACTGGCTCCTAGCTTTCATCTGGCCAGCCATGGCCATTATAACCATTCAGGGAATGGACCAGTAGATGGAAAAATCTCTCTCTCTCTCTCTCTCTCTCTCTCTCTCTCTCTCTCCTTCCCTCTCTCTCTGTAACTCTGACTTTCAAATAAATATTTTTGAAAACAAGAGTTGTAATCCGTACACAATAATTAGCAGAAATGGTCTGCTCAAATATAAGTAGAAGGTCCCTTGTTGTGATACAGTGGGTTAGGTGGCTACTTTCAAAACTGGAATTGCTTCTCAGAGCACAGGGTCCAGTCCCAGCTGCTCTGCTTATGATTATACTGGTGATGATGGTACTGGGAAGACAGCAGATGATGATCAAAGTACTTGGGCTCATGCCACCAATGAGGAAGACCCAGTTGGACTTTCAGGATCCTGGCTTCAGCCTGGTGCAACCCTGACCATTGCAGCTCTTCAGAGGAGTGAACCAGCAGATGGGAAATCTCTCTCTTGCTCTCTCTCAATCCATGTCTCCCAATCTCCCTCTGTCACTCTGCCTGTCAAGTAGGAAAAAAAAAATTAAATATACAAGTAGAAATAGTGACAACGTCATAAACAGTCATTTTCCCATGGTGTCATTCATTCATACAAGTATGTATTTTCAAACCTAAGTGCCAGTTATTTTCTTAAGCACAGGCAGATGAAAAATTGATTTAAACATGGTATTTGTCTTTTAGGGGAAGTAGGGAGGGAGGACAATAGTGATTTCAGTAGAAGAGGTTAAGGGAAAGGTATGCCACAAAGCGGTTCACAGAAGAAAGTAGGTGGTGAGAGACTGGGAAGTTTTTTCAGGACACATGTCTTCACAACTGAGCCATAGAGTAGCTGTATATGTATATGTTGGGACAATGCTTCAATTATTGATTTGAAAGGGAAAGAACTGTATACTTATTTAAATAGTCCATCAAAAATTCATGAGGACAGATAGTTTCATCAGACATCCCCATGGGACATAAACAGTTAAGGAGAGATGCCTTGGCTACTCTCAGGTCATTTGAATCCTTTTCTCCCTGCCTGTGCTCAAATGCATCTGCGCTTTTCCCTTATGGAAAGGTTGATGATGTGACAGCCACAATACCTCTCAACACGATGTCCCAGAGGACTGGAAAGGAGGCAGCTTTCTAAAAACGGCAGTGAGGAAAAACAATAAATCCACATCTCTATAAAAACCAAGTGCCTCCAACCAATAATACTACACATTACCATTTCTACAATTGTGAAAAAAATTCCCCTAGGATTTGCTACCAACTATATTTCAGGATAGTATTATGCACATTATCCTGAATACTTTTCCTCATAACTCAAAACAAAAGTTCTTATGATCCTTATATCTGATACCAGCTGGCTAATTTTTAAAGCTTTATTAACACAGACGTGTTCAGTCCCCAAGTTTTTTGCTTCACATTTATGTTATGCTTTTTTTAAAGTCTTTATTTTTTTTATCTTTTATTTTTGACAGGCAGAGTGGACAGTGAGAGAGAGAGAGAGACAGAGAGAAAGGTCTTCCTTTTGCTGTTGGTTCACCCTCCAATGGCCGCCGCGGCCGGCGCACTGTGGCCGGTGCACCGCGCTGCTCCTATGGCAGGAGCCAGGTGCTTCTCCTGGTCTCCCATGGGGTGCAGGGCCCAAGCACTTGGGCCATCCTCCACTGCACTCCCAGGCCACAGCAGAGAGCTGGCCTGGAAGAGGAGCAACCAGGACAGAATCTGGAGCCCCGACCGGGATTAGAACCTGGTGTGCCAGCGCCACAAGGCGGAGGATTAGCCTACTGAGCTGCGGCGCCAGCCTAAAGTCTTTATTTTTATTTACTTGAAAGAGTTACAGAGAGGTAGAGACAGAGAGAGAGGTCTTCCATCTGCTGGCTCACTCCCCAAATAGATGCAATGACCAGGACTGGGCCAGGCCAAAGCCAGGAGCCAGGAGTTTTTTCTAGGTCTCCCACATGGGTGCAAGGGCCCAAGCATTTCAGTCATCTTTCATTGCTTTCCCAGGCCATAGCAGAGAACTGTATCAGAACTAGAGTAGCTGGGACTCAAACCGGCGTCCATATGGGATGCCGGCACTGCAGGCAGTGGCTTTACCTGCTGTGCCACAGCACCAGCCCCTGTATATTTATACATTGTGTCTTTAAAGCCTTTTGTTACAATGGAAAATAAATGAAAGATCAGTTTCAAAATTCTCCATATCTATTATTAACTCAAATCTTCTAAACCTAAATAAATGACTTCCATACACTTTTCATTGGGCTTCCTGAGTTTTTATTTTAGGTATATAAATATTTTGTTCTAGTCAGTTTTTTTGTAATTTTTTTTTCAAATTATCTATGCCAATGTTCTTTAGAAAATTAAAAAAAAAAGGTTAAAATGAAATTTGCATGTCTGGCTTGAGACTTTTTGCACAGGATTTTGCAAAATCGGTCATTAATGCTGTAATAATGATCAAATAAAAAAAGACCCTTTAATGTATTCTTATACATATGTTAAGTTGAACATGTGCAGACATAATTTGCACTTTTCTTCCTCATGTACTAGGTAGGTACGACTGGTGACTAAAGTTGTTTTGGATTCTTGCATTATATGTTTCTATGGTTTTTGAAATGAATCATAAGGTAAATTGGCAGGATTCATGTTTTTTTACATAAGACAAGGCATTCACTGATATTTTAAATGCATATACTTGCTTGCAGGGGGTGTGCAATGTTCTGTAGCTCAGCTTCACTTAACTGTTAAAAACAAAGTCGCGATGTGAAACTATTTTGCCTTTTCGATGTCACAAAAGCATAGGAGACATTGATGCTATTTAACATTTTATCAACTGAGCAAGAGAAGAGATATTGCTTCTTTGAGCAACAGGCAAAGGTCACACAGCTAATGCTGACCCCTGCCAACAGTTATACACGGTACAGGAAGCATGGACAATTATTGCTCAACTGTATTTTGCAAGACACAAGGGGTCATAACAATAGGACTGTTATGCTATAGGGGAGCAATAATTCAAGTCCTGTTTGCTGTGCAGAGCTCCAGCAAGCGGGTAAGGCCAAACGTGTTCCTGCTGTCAGAGGAAGGGTTGAAATGTGAAGAGCAGGCTGGAGGGAGCCCTCAAAGCAGGCTTCGCATCCATTGGCGTGCGGGGTGAAGAGGCCTTGCACAGGGGTTGTGATCACCTCAGAGTTCTTATTATCACCTCATCCTTGGAAGAGGGAGATGAATCTATCTTTTATCTCCGGAACATAGATTTTATTGAAGTCCTATGTAGGCTGTAGAGCATCAAAAGTTCTTCTGACCGCTGCTTCCCTTCCTGTCCTTCTCCCCTCGCACCGCACTCTCTGTGCTTCCCAGAGCTGCTGCCCTCTGCAGAACAAGCTTGCGTTTGGTGCAAGCAGCTGGGCAGCTTTGTGTTTGTGTTCAGATGCTGGTGTTTAAGAGGACGGATTCTACAACATAAAATAGCCCCCAACAGAATGAAACAGAGAAAACGAGTCAAAACCAGAAAGGTCCCCCTTGACGGTATCAGAAGTGATCTGCATAAATACCTGTAATGTATCTACAGTTAATTTTTTAAGCAAAATGCTTGGCAACAGAGTTTTCAGTTAAAAACATCCCTCTTTCTCCTCTTTCCTTAAAATAGCATTAGGAAGTATTTTCATTGCCCCAGTGTAGCTCATTTCAGTATTCAGGGTTGGAAAGAACAGCCTGGCATCAGTTTTCAAGTCTAAAAATTCATGATTATCCTAATTCCTGAGCAATGTCTATTTTCTGTTATCGGGTCCTAGGAAGGAGCAGGGCTATCCGTTTTTAAAAGTCATATTTTCAGGTTAATATAAGGAGTCATAAAACATCTCTATCCCTTGCACATACACCCACCCACCCCCCACACACCAGGAACTTCCACATAGGACACTAGGAAACTAGTCTACCCGATAGCCACAGGGGGTCACTGGAGAGCAGTGCCGGTCTTCCAGGCTTCAGGAGGAAGGTGCTCCTAACTGTCATCCAGTTGTCAACAGACACATCTTCCAACATACTCCTGCTTGAACAGAGAATGGTTATATAAAGAACAGGCTGTGCTTTTAGTTGAAGCAAGGGAATATAAAACGGAATCTTTCTCTGTGCTTAACAAAGGCGAGCGAGATTCACAAGAACTGGTTTTGTGAAGACAACTTCCCTACAGACACTGCCGTGAAAACAAGGGTCTTGGTGCTTAGGTTACACATGCCAAATCCCTGCAAAGAGCTGAGGAAAGATGACAACAAATCTGACCTTACAAGAAAAAAGTGAATAGTTTTATTATATGTGAAGAGAGTCATTAATAAAGAAAGAATCTTCAGAAATGAATGGAGTACCATTATGTTTTAGAAGAAATTTGAAAAGCATAAAAGTAACTATTATGCTTCATCTAGTAAGATGGACTTGAACATTAAAATGCTAAATCAAAAATCTGAACTATGAAAGTATTTTCTTATTTCCTTAAATAACTTACTGTGTGATTATGAATGAGTAGAGTTCAACAATTTATATTCTTATGTAATCAAATTCCTGAAGTAAGTCTATATATATATGTGTATAAGTATACACACAAGTCTATATATATATGCATAAGTATACACACAAGTCTATATATATGTATAAGTATACACACAAGTCTATATATATATGTATAAGTATACACACAAATCTATATATATATATAAGTATACACACAAGTCTATGTATATATAAGTATACACACAAGTCTCTCTCTCTCTATATATATGTATAAGTATACACACAAGTCTCTCTCTATATGTATAAGTATACACACAAGTCTCTCTCTATATATATGTATAAGTATACACACAAGTCTCTCTCTATATATATGTATAAGTATACACACAAGTCTATATATATATGTATAAGTATACACAGAAGTCTCTCTACATATGTGTAAGTATACACACAAATCTATGTATATATATGTATAAGTATATACACAAGTCTCTCTCTCTATATATGTATAAGTATACACAGAAGTCTCTCTATATATGTATAAGTATACATACAAGTCTATGTATATATATATGTATAAGTATACACACAAGTCTATATATATATATGTATAAGTATACACAGAAGTCTCTCTATATATGTATAAGTATACACACAAATCTATGTATATATATGTATAAGTATACACACAAGTCTATATATATATGGATAAGTATACACACAAGTCTTTCTCTATATATATGTATAAGTATACACACAAGTCTCTCCATATATGTGTAAGTATACACACAAGTCTCTCTCTATATATATGTATAAGTATACACATAACTCTATATATATGTATAAGTATACACACAAGTCTCTCTATATATGTATAAGTATACACACAAGTCTATATATATATATATATGTATAAGTATACACACAAGTCTATATATATATATATATATATGTATAAGTCTACACACAAGTCTCTCTCTATATGTGTAAGTATACACTTCTTTTACAATAAAAGAAGTGATTTTTAAAATAGGAGAGAGGGCAGCCTTGCTTTGCAGCTGGTTGAGCTGCTGCTTGCAATGCTAATGCGCCATATTGGATCCCGCGTCAAGTGCTGGCTGTTTCACTTCTGATCCAGCTTCCTGGTAATGCACCTGGGAAAGTAGTGGAAGATGAACTAAGTATTTGAGCCTCTGCCAAGCACGTGGGAGACCCAGAGGGAGTCCCTGGTTCCAGGCTTTGGCCAAGTCTAGCCCTGACTATTCAGCAAGTGGATGGAACATCTCTCTTGGTCTCTCTCACTGTTGCTTGCTCTTTCTCTGTGTGCTCCCCTCTTCCCTTCTCTGTTACTATGCCTTCAATAAATACATTTAAAAAAATAAATAAGAGAGGGGTCCAGCGCCGTGACTCACTTGGTTAATCCTTCACCTGTGATGCCAGCATCCAGTATACGTGCCGGGTTCTAGTCCCGGTTGCTCCTCTTCTAGTCCAGCTCTCTGCTGTGGCCCAGGAAGGCAGTGGAGGATGGCCCAGGTGCTTGGGCCCCTGCCCCTGCATGGGGAGATCAGGAGGAAGCACCTGGCTGCTGGCTTCGGATTAGCACAGCGTGCCGGCTGTAGCGGCCATTTGGGGGGTGAACCAATGGAAGGAAGACCTTTCTCTCTGTCTCTCTCTCTCACTGTCTAACTCTGTCAATTAAAAAATTAATTAATTAATAGAGAACAAATTAATTTTAGGTTAGAAAGGCAAAATGGATTTTTAAGAATTTTCAATTATCAAGCCTGAGTTATCAGTTATGTAAATCTGGATTGTTGAGGGAAAAATGATAATCAATTAGGAAATACTGGAGCGTCTACTATAGATGAGGCATTTGACAATGTATCTCAAAATTGTCTTGGGGACTCTTTTTATGATAAGGAATCTATTGTTTCCCACCACCCATTTATCTGGCTCTACCATGGGCTCAGGATGGGAGAATCATAGAAACTATCATAGATTTTTGAGTTGACATTTGGGCCAAGCTAATAACCAACTGTATTGGCCATCATTTGATAGATATGTTGAGTAACAAATGATCCCAGAATCTAAAAGACTTACGATAACACAGTTCTATTTCTTTTTTCCTTTTTTAAAATTTATTTGACAGGTAGAGTTATAGAAAGTGAGAGAGATGGACAGAGAGAAAGGTCCTCCTTCCGTTGGTTTGTTCCCCAAATGGCCTCTATGGCCAGAGTTGCTCTGATCCGAAGCCAGGAGCCAGGTGCTTCTTCCAGGTCTCCCATGTGGGTGTAGTGGCCCAAGCACTTGGGCCATTCTCCACTGTTTCCCAGTCCACAGCAGAGAGCTGGACTGGAAGAGGACGAACCGGGACTGGAACTGGCACCCACATGGGATGCCGGCATCGCAGGCATAGGATTAACCAAGTGAGCCACGGCGCCAGCCCACAGTTCTATTTCTTGATCACATTGTGCATCAGCTGTGATCTTGCTCGTCAAGCTCTTCCATTCTCAAAGCTGGATAATGACAACCTCCAATACTGGACTTTCTGTGTACAAGGTAGCAGGAAAAGAATAATGACAGAACCACAAGATAGTTTTCAGCAGTTTCCTCTGATATGGTATACATAGCTTCCAGTTACGTCCCATTGACAAAGCAAGGCACTTGGTTTAGCCTGAAATCAATGGGATGAGAAGTCTGATCCCATCTGGGGAAGAAGCATGGACAACAGGGAGCAGAATGTAATAGAACACATCCATCTATGTGGACATGGGATAGATACCTGAATAGAGAAAGCAAGGTGAATTATTATATATCCTTAGATTGTTCTTTGTCTTTTTTTTTTTTAAACTCGTGTTTTGGGTCATAGGAGAGGGTGTATGGAGGGAAGACACTCTTTCTGTTGGGAACTTGAGATGACATACTGTCATAGCCCATGGCAGCTGTGGCAGCTGGTAAGTAGAAAAAATAGACCTGAGCAAATGAAGCCACAAGGGCAAAGGAGCAATGAGAATATGAGAAATAAGAAATCTGGTGGCTCAATCATGCCTGGCTTTCCTGTAAATTGTAAGATTTCTATATTATTTTCAAAAACAGTTGTATTTGGGCTTCAGTCACTTCACATTAGAATGCTAATGAAAAATGAGTTAAAATAACATTAGGTGACTTTTACCCTGACAATATTTAATAGCTTTCTCAGTAGAATATGGTTTCAACAGATGTTGATCCCCAATAAACATCCATCACCCTAAGTTCTACTTCAGTATCTGTTTATGGAGAACACAAACTCACACACTGAGTTTCTGGCATAAAAATCAATAAATAATGAGCAAATTTTGTATTTTAATCTAGGAAAAATACAGATTATAAATTTTTGTACATACAAGATAGATCATAAAGAAAATTTGTAAATCCACAAGTTGGATCTTTGAAAAGCAATAATAAAGTTGATAAGCTCCTAATGAAACTTATCAAAGATAAAGATAAAATATATGCATTTACATTAGAATAACAAAATATAGCATCATTGGGGGTTCTGATGACATTAGAAAAGCAGTAAGATAATATTGTGAACACTTTCATAACAAAATAATAGGTCAAATTGATATTTCCTTGAAACACAATTCATCAATATTGATAGAAAATCAAATGTAAAATACAAATACTACATTTATGAAAGCAACTTAACTTGTTGTCCAAATCATCTTAATTTAATAAAAAGAACTTGGGGTAGGTGTTTGGCATGGTGGTCATGACATCACTTGGGAGGCCCACATCCCAGATCAGAGTGTCTGGCTTCAATCCCAGTTAGTCCAGCTAATGCATACCTTGGTAGGTAGCAGATGATGGCTTAAGTTCCTGGGTCCCTGACACGTATGTGCAACATTAAGGTTGAGTTCTGGGCTCCTGGCTTACCCTACCCAAGCCTTGGCTATTGCCAGCATTTGGGAAATGAATCAGTAGACAGAAGATAATATTCCTCTGTTCCTCTCCATGACACTCTGCTTTTCAAATAGTAAAAAAGAAAATAAATAAAACCTTTAAAACACTTCCACACTCAGATGATTTCTTGCTGAGTTGGAATATGAAGGTAGAAGTAATTTCAATCTTAACCTCTTTCATAAAAAGAGAAGAAAACATTTTATTTGTGAAAATAGCATATTGTTAATGCTACAAGACCCTGGGGCTGGCGCTGTGGTGTAGTGGGTAAAGCCGATGCCTTCAGTGCTGGCATCCCATATGGGTGCCTGTTCTAGTCCCGGTTCCTCCTCTTCCCATCCAGCTCTCTGCTGTGGCCTGGGATAGCAGTAGAAGATGGCCTAAGTACTTGGGCCCCTGCACCCACGTGGGAGACCTGGAAGAAGCTCCTGGCTCCTGGTTTCAGATCAGCGCAGCTCCGGCCATTGCAGCCATCTGGGGAGTGAACCAGCAGATGGAGGACTTCTCTCTCTGTCTCTGTCTCTTTCTGTAACTCTGTCTTTCAAATAAATAAAATACATCTTTTAAAAAAAAGAAATTGTGAATGCTTGTAAATAAATAGACAAAAATGAATCTGAATAGACTTACAAATAGAGCTACACAAATGCAATAAATTGAATTTGTGGTTTCTACTAGGTACAACATCCTTGCTAATTATATTGATGGTGCATACTAAGGGAGGGCTCTATAGCTTTGGGGAGACACATTGGAATGGAGACATAAAAAAATAAATACATTAGCTTCCAATTTAGTTCATGGATGATATATTGATTTAAAAATTATATCAGAGTGATACCACACCATGTATTACAATAGAAAGCACAGCTCTTCAATACATAAAATTTTAATAAAGGTGGATATTATATCTAAATATAAAAACTAAACCATGTTTACATTATGAGGCCAGTGATGTGGTATAGAGGGCTAACATTTCTTAGAATAAAAAAAAAAAATCGGTAACAACACATGAGAAAATAAGTTAGATTTCATCCCAGTTAAAAAAAAAAAAAAGCAAAGAAGTTGGGCCATCCGTTTGGCACAAGGTTTGAGATGCAGTGTTTGATGCTCACATCCCATGTTGAAGTACCTTGGTTTGAGTCCCAATTCCAGCTTCTTACTAATGAGCACACTGGGAGGCAACAGGTGATGGCTCAAGCAGTTGATTGGGTTCCTGCCACCCACATGAAAAACACCGTTTGAGTTCTTGGGTCTCATTCTGATCCAGCCTTGGATATTGCCGGCATTTGTGGAGTGAAGCACTGGGCAGCATCTCTCTGTCTCAATGTTTACCTGAAATTTGGAAATAAATAACAAAAAAATAAAATTTCCCATCAAAGTCACCCTTAAATATGTAAATGGGCAGTGTTTGAGAAAAGTATTTGCAAAATATGAATTTGAGAAAAACACAAGCATTCAGAATATACAATGGATCCCTACAAGTCCACAATAATAAAAAAAAGGGGGGGGGGAGCTTGACTGACATTTTATAAGCATACATATGAATGGCCAATAAAGTCACGAAAAAAGGCTCATCATTAACTGTCTTAAAAAATCTACATTATGGGGCCAGTGATGTGGTATAGAGGGGTAAGCCCCCACCTGTGGTGCTGGCATCCCACATGGGCACCTCGTCTGTCCCAGCTCTCTGCTATGGCCTGGGAAAGCAGTAGAAGATGGCCCAGTGCTTTGGCCCCTGCACCTGCATGGAAAAAGTTCTGGAAGTTCCTGGAAGTTCCTGGCTCCTGGCTTCAGATCGATATAGCTGCTGCCATTGCAGCTATTTGGGGAGTGAATCAGCGGATGGAAGACCTCTCTCTGCCTCTGCCTCTGCCTCTGCCTCTCTGTAACTCTATCTCTCAAATAAATAAATAAATCTTTTAAAAATATGCATTAAAACATCAATGAAGTAGCACTGAATTCCCACTAAAATGACTAAAATAAAAGTACTTTGCAACAACAATTATTGGTGAATAAGCTGAGTAATAAGAATTGTTAAATGTTGTTGGTAAGTGTATACATTTTCCCATCTTGAAAAGTAATCTGTGGAAGTTTCTTATGAAGTTAGAACATATATCTTTTCTTTGATACAATAATTCCACCCCCTAGTTATCTAAGAGCAATGTTAATTTATGGCCACAATAAAAGACTTGTAAAAACTTGCTTATCGCATCTTTGTTCATAGTAGTCCCAAACTGGAAACCATTAAAGGGTCCATCGATAGTCGAATACATTTTAAACAAATTGTGGGTTATTTATAAGTGCAACACTGCTCAGAAATTTTATAGACCTTTTGCTGAATTACAGAAGCTGGACATAAAGCAAATAAAAACATACTGTGCTATTTTATTTATATAAAGTTATATAATATAAAACCAAATCCATGTTAAAATATAATGATAAAATGTTGCTTTCTGGTGTGATAGAAATCAATTTTTAAAAATATTTATTTGTAAAGTATAGTGACAGGAAATAGAGAGGAATCTTCCTTTTTTAAAAGATTTATTTATTTATTTGAAAGTCGGAGTTACACAGAGAGAGGAGAGGCAGAAAGAAACAGAGAGAGAGAGAGAGAGGGAGAGAGAGAGAGAGAGGTCTTCCTTCTGCTGATTCACTCCCCAATTGGCTGCAACGGCTGGAGCTGTGCTGATCTGAAACCAGAAGCCAGGACCTTCCTCGAGGAGCCCAAGGACTCGGGGCATCTTCTGCTTTCCCAGGCCATAGTAGAGAGATGGACCAGAAGTAGAGCAGCTGGGACATGAACTGGCGCCCATATGGGATGTTGGCACTGCAGGCGGCGGCTTTACCTGCTATGCCACTGTGCCGGCACCTGAGAGGAATCTTTAATATACAGGTTCACCCTCTACATGTCTGAAATAACTAGGGCTGGGCCAGGCCAAAGCAAGAAGCCGGGATTTCCATCCAGGTCTCCCTCTGGGGTGACAGGATCTCAAGTACTTGAGCCATTATCCACTACTACCCAGGTGCATTAACAAGAACCTGGATCAAAAGTGGAGGCGGGATACAAATGAGGGCAATACTGGTATTGTCAGTGTTGTATACCTAGATCTATATATTTATGTGGATATAAGTTCCCTACAAAAGGGGTATACAAATGGGTAATGATTTGGAGTGTGCACAATCACAATCCAATAAGAACGCATGTATACTACAAATTACTGAAGCTGGGTGGTGATTATATTGTATGGTTTTTTAATACTGCTCTTCCCACTTTATGTTTCAAATTTTTATGCTAATTTTTTTCTTTTTTTATAATATTTTATTTATTTATTTGAGAGGTAGAGTTAAAGACAACAGGAGAGACAGAGAGAAAGGTTTTCCTTCCGTTGGTTCACTCCCCAGATGGCCACAACAGCCAGAGCTGCACTGATCAGAAGCCAGGAGCCAGAAGCTTCCTCCCAGTCTCCCATGCGGGTGCAGGGGCCCAAGGACTTGGACCATTTTCTACTGCTTTCCCAGGCTATAGCAGAGAGCTGGATTGGAAGAGGAGCAGCCAGGACTAGAACCAGCACCCATATGAGATGCTGGTACAGCAGGCAGAGGATTAACCCACTGCACCACGGAGCTGGCCCCCCAGTTTTTTTCTACCTAACACTGGATAACTTACCCATATCGTGTGCTTGTCTGCCACTCTGTGTCGTGGTCATTCTGTTGATTTCTCTGTGGTAGTAAGTGGGTGCAGAGGAGAGAATTTGGAGAAAGGAGGATTTGGAATTTATACTCTTTCTGAGGAAGATATAAATCATTCATTCTCTTTTACTCTCATGAGATTAACAAGTTGAGGAAAGCCAGTTCACTTATATGTACAGAAACATTTTTAATACATATTTCCAGTTCTTTGTGTAGGATTAAGTGAAGTTGTTGGAAAACATTCATTTTGTGCATACTTGCATTTGCCCATGCATACTGACTCCCTCTATAAATCATTTAGTAATACCTTTCACATCTTCCAAACTTCAGAGAAAAGGGGAATTGTATGGAATCTGAATCTTGCTGGGTAGACTGTGTATGTGTGATACTCTAGTCTATATCTTCCTAATTACTTGGACACTGTGCAGAAGAGGCTCAGTTTTCTAGATGAATCATTGTCTTAAACCAGTCTCTTGTGCCAAATCACTGTGTGAGTTCTATCACTCAGTTCTGGAATGGGCTCCATGTCCATAGCAGCCAGCTAGGGCAAAGCTCTCGGCATGCTCACCTTTCATGGGCACAGCATCCTGCTCATCAGCACAGGATATCCGTTGTTCTGGAGGACTGAGTCTGTCTTGAGAAGCTAGAGCTTCTTGGACATCCATTAGTATAACTGATGTGCTGAGAGCTCCTGAGTTTGGTTGAAATCTCATTTTTTACTCAAATATATCAAATTTAAGATAAATGGATTTTTCTTCTTAATGCAATTCTCCAATTACAAATGTAATGCAAAGATTGAGTCTCATTATCTAGGTCTAGTCTATCCATGGTGTTTAAGAAATTTGGGGTCAGTCATTTGGTGTATTGGTTAATTTACCACCTGGGACACCCACATCCTATACCTGAGAAGTGCTTAGTTTGAGACCCAGTTACCCTGCTTTTGATCCATCTTCTTGTTATGCACACTCTGGGAGGCAGAAGTCATTGACTCAGTTCACAGGTGCTTTGAGACTCTGTTAGAGTTCCCAGCTCCTATTTTTTGTCTGGCCCAGCCATGGCTATTGCATGCATTTGGAGAGTGAACCAGCAGATGGATGATATCACTCTCTTGCTTTCTCTCCCTCTCTTCATTTCAAATAAAATGAAAATAAATAGCTACAATTTGAAATAAAAGAGAACTTTGGGCTTGAATGTTCTCAGGATGACACTGTGCGCTCTCCAGTTTACCATAACATGGTTGTCCTTTTCCATCCAAATTCTGCCATGCACTCTCCTACTTCATTTAAGGATTCTGCTGACATTCCCTGAAGAAAGACTCCTGAGTTTGTTGCTAAACCAAAAAGAAGTCTGAAAATTCAGAAGCAAATGAATGGAACACTGTAACTATATTAAGTATTGGAATCAGTTCATGCAGTGGTATCTGCAGTCTGAAATATGAGATAGAAAGAAAGTTATGGTATGTTTAAAAATGTAATAATAATGCTGATAATGGAATACATTGTTTATGAAAATAATCTTATTTGCTATATTTACAGCAGATTCATGGCTGCATTAGTGACCAATGATGTACATAAAACTATGCATATTTTGTGCCAAAGTGCTTTTGAATTTTACTAATGTCTAAAATAATGGATTGCTTTGCTATAACCATACATTTTAATCAATGCTGATTTGCTTTATTATGAACAATCCAATTATATTAAAAGGAAGTTTTTAGAATTCATCTCTTTAGAAGCTATATTGTTATTGTTTATCAATAACTTACCAACAACAGTGTGAGTCATATATATTATTATTATAGTCTTTTGCTATCAAATATTGGTGCTCAAGTTAATATTATGAAAAATACACAAGCTGCATAGTAATGTATGTCTCTTAGCCCATATAAGGTCTTGGAAGATAATTTTTAGCAAGTTTTGTACCTTATATATGGTTTGAAATGTGAAAATTTTCAAGAACCATTTTTTTTTCAGATTCAGGTGAAGAATGTAGCATGATTATTAGATTGATTATTTCTGAACCCAAGTTTTAATTTTGAGTTTTAAATCCAGAGATCTGTATTTTAGTAGTTCTCACCAACACATTCTTCCCTTATAAAAATCAGAATTTTAAAATTCATCAAGATGCTATTTTTTTGGTTGATACACAAAAGCATGGGAAAGATGGTAAAATATTTATTCCTTTATAATGACTTCAGTCATTTATAAATTACTCAAAATAAAATGAATTTCAGAATCAGATGCACATCTCTTCTTTTTCTGAAATTAAAGTGAGATACAAAATAAAGTATGATAAATACCCATGAAATCCATTCATTGGACATATGAGAGACTATTTTTCTATAATCAAGGTAGGCATTTTAAAGAGCTATGCGATTCAATGATTGTTGTAATACAGTTTACTAGTTAGGCTGAATTTGGTCTGGTGGTTCTAGAGCTTTCTTCACTAGAACTTCCCCTGCTCAGCTAAGCCCAGCCTCCCATTCTCTTTTAATATGTTCTGCCTCATTCAATGTGAACCAAAAAAATTAGGTTTCTACCCTACAAGCTTTTTAAAAATTGACCCTAAAATTAGTTCTAAGTGAAGGCCTGGGGAATACATAGGACAAAGGGGCATAGAAGTATATATGTGGACTGTTTAGAGGCCCTTTTGACTCACAGATTCCCATTTAGTCTCAAATAACATGTCACATGAATGATCTCTAAGTCTTGTTTCCATTAAATCACAATAAAGTATTGAAACAAAAAGAGCTATGTGAGTGTTTAGGTCAATAACTTACAAACAGAGCTCAGAATAAGGAATGAACTGAAGTGATCAATTTTACAATAGTCAGACTTTGGCCATATATGTAGAAGGAATTAATGTGATCACACCTATGCCTCCATTTTAGATGTATTCATCACAAGATGCATTGCATTCTCAATAGCTTTTATGCACAGAACAATAAGAATACCACTTGAATCATCAGAAATCCAAACACATGCCAAAAATTCCACAGCATTCTTCCATTTAGTAGCTACTAGGAAGGATCAAGATTTCTATTTCTTAAAAGCTAAGGAAAGTTTGGACAAGTAGAAGTCACTTCAAATACAATTTTTAGAAGATTTTATGTATTTATTTGAGAGGTAGAGTTACATACAGTGAGAGGCAGAGACAGAGAGAAAGGTCTTCCGTCCACTGGTTCACTCCCCAAATGGTTACAACGGTCAGAGCTGCACCGATCTGAAGCCAGGAGACAGGTGTTTCCTCCCAGTCTCCCATGCCAGTGCCGGGGTCCAAGGACTTGGTTCATCTTCTACTGCTTTCCCAGGCCATAGCAGAGAGATGGATTGGAAGAGGAGCAGCCAGGATGAGAACTGGGGCCATATGGGATGCCAGCGCAGCAGGCAGAGGATTAACCTATTGTGCCACAGCACCAGCCCCCAGATATAATTTTTCTTTGCCGGAGGGGGGGGGGGGCTCCAATCGAAAAGGAAACAAAGTTGCTAAGCCTTCGCTGGACAAGGGCGCTAAGCCTTTGCTCGAGTTTGCTGCACTTCCGCATCCCAGTGACTCAGCATTTCCAACAATCCAAGATGGCTCCCGGGGGAGGTACCTAGGCTGAAAGGAGACTTCCCTATTTGTGAACAGTAGGTGTCCTTGGCTGTGATTGGCCCTTGAGGGCTTGTGCCCAGCTCGTGTCTTGCCTTACCTTTCTGCTGGTTGGCTTGGTTCCCTTGTGTCCTGGACAACCCCCTTTCTGTGTCTATAAAAGCTCTTCCCCTCCCAATAAAGTGGAGAACACGGATGTGCCCTGGGCGTTGACTGATCTCCCGGCTCTGGTGTGGTTCCTTTGCCGCCGACACTCATCATCTCGCTCGGCCCCCGAGCTCCCCAGGCTGGCCCTGAGGAGCTCTATCGGACCTGCTGCCCCGTGACGAGCAGCATTTCTTAAGGTAAAATTAGTTTCTTAAAGGATGAATTAGTGGTACTTAAAATTACCTTTACCTGTGTAACCTGTGGAGTGGCAGTAAAGTCTGCAGAAACACCACAAAGAAAATAAGACAGAAATATAGAAAAAAGAAAATCGGTTGCTACCTAAAATCCAAATTTTTTATTGATTCAGAAAAATCTTAAAATGGAGCTGCAAACTGCCCAGTTACCAAAAGACATCTTAAGCAAGAAACCAGATAAGATTCGAATTAGAAGGACATTTTTGGTTAAAAGGGTGAAACATTCCATTGAGTTAAGGCTTCTAGATGCACCCAACTCCTCTAATTGTCTATGAACAGGCACTGAGATCTATGATGCCATCCTTGACCTGAAAAGTCTTGGTCCAGAAGCTGAGTTGTTTTCTCTACCTTACTAGAACTTTCTCTGGTCAACAGTATCACCATCTAATGATGATACAATGTTATAAGCAATAAATACTTGAATTGTATGCTAAATATTTAACATACAAAGTGGATCCTCATTTTTTAAAAAATATTTATTTGAAGGAGTTACACAGAAAGAAGGAGAGACAGGGAGATCTTCCAAACTCTGTTTCACTCCCCAAGTGGCTGCAATTAAGCCAGGAGCAAACATCTTCAGCTGAATCTCCCGACTAGGAAGCAGGAGCCCAAGCGCTCAACTCATCTGCTGCTGCTTTTCCCAAGCCCTTGGCAGGGAGCTGGGTCAGAAGTGGAGCCGCCAAGTCTAGAACTGGTGCCCCTGTGGGATGCTGCTGTCAGAGGTGACAGCTTTACCTGCTAAGCCACGACTCCAGCCCCCACAAATATGATTCTAAAAAATGAGGGTCCATGGCTGGCATTGTGTTGTAGCAAGTACAAGTGTTGGCATTCCATAAGGGCACAATTCATGTCCCAGCTGCTCCAATTCTGCTCAGCTTCCTGCTAATGCCCCCGGGAAAGCGGCAGAGGATGACCCACATCCTGGACACCTGTACCCACGTGGGAGGCCTGGAGAAAGCTGTGGCTCCTGGCTTCAGCCTGGCCTAGCCCTGGACATCGCGGCCATTTGGGGAGTGAACCAGAGAATACAAAATTCTCTCTCTCCTCCTCTCTCTGCAACTCTGCTTTTCAATTAAATAAAAATAGAATTGTTTCTCTTTAAAAGAATCATATTTGTGAATTTGCCTACCTAGGAATATGTATTATCCCAAACCAATAATCATTGTAGGTTCTAGGTCGTTTGCAGGCATTCAAGGATAAGTTTGAAAACAGCGAAAAGATTGAATCACCATATGTCCACAGCTGTGAAGTGATACTGTGTTTTTCTTTCAGCACTCATTCTATCAATAAATATTCTTTACAAATCCCACTTAATGCTATGCATATATCCTCCCTCCCTTCCTTCATTTCTCCTTTCCTTCCTCCCTCTCTCTCTCCTCTTTCTTCCTCCCTCCCCTTGTCCCCCCTGCTCCTATTCTTCTCCTCCTCCTCTTCCCCCTCCTCCTCTTCTCCCTCCTCCTCTTCTCCCCCCCTTCCCGTTCACATTTCCCTTTTCCTCTCTCTCTCTCACTCTCTCTCTCCCTATCCCTCCCTCCTTCCCTCCCTTCCTTACTCTTTCCCTCCCTTTGCTTTTACTTGGTGATTTCCTTGTATAAAATGGTCCCAAATGCAACATTGAGGGGCTGTCTAGTGTTCCCGGGGATAGGAGGCTGTAATGTGCCTTGCAGAGAAAAATCTCTCCTAGATAAGATTCCTTCAGGCATGGGTTATACTACATGGGTTATAATACTGTTGGCTTTGAGTTTAATGTCAATGAACATGTTATATATTAAATGGGGTGATTAAAACTGAAACACACATAAAACAAGGTTAGGTATTGATTATTTGAGGCAAAAATTGTGACTACAGGCTTTCAGGAACATAACCCATCATTTCCTCAAAGAGTGATGGTTTAGGCTAATTCAGTGTTCACAATAAACTTATAGAACATGACTACTGCAAATTAGGGGAATTGATTTTCTTTAATCATCACAACTCATTCAGTTAACCTACTCCTTTCCAATGCTTTCTTTCCTTTTTTGTGCCCATCTGTCTGTTCAGGGATGGGACTATCATCAGGATCAGGGGCAGATATAACCCTATCCTCATTGCCTTTACAGGAAAAACAGACATAACTCACCCATTAGGTGGTTATCCAATTGCTTAAAAGATCCACTATGAAGAAGTTACAGCAATCTCTGGGAGCATAAATATAGAAACCATTTTTCTGAAGTCAGGTTTCCATAAAGAAGTGGGAACTGTACTGTGAAAGCAATTAGCTGGATACAGGAAAGAGGAGGAGGCAAAGAGCTCTACTCCTGTTATTTTTTTAAATGTTTAAAGAGATGGAAATACTACTTGATTTAATCTTCACACATTTAATACACATGTTGACATATCATACTGTAACTCATCACCATGTACAATTAAAATAGTAACAAAATTAATTAATTTAAAAGTACAGGTCCATAAGGCAGAAGGAACAATACCTTTATTGTTTGTTAAAGAAATCATTATTTGAGAGGGAGAGGAAGAGGAGGAGATAGAGACAGCATGTGTGCTGCTATTCTCTGGTCCGCTCTTCAGACGTCTTCTGCCATGGATGCGGTTTGGCCAGGCTGAAGCTGGGATCTGGGAGGACAATCCAGGAGGCAGAGAACCAGGTACTTGAGACATCACCTGCTGTCTACAAGGGTGCACATTTGAGGAAGCTAGAATCAGGTCCAAAGCTGGCACTCAAAGCTAGGCACTCTGATTCAAGATGTGCGCATACCAAGCTATGTCTTGGCTGCTGGACAAATAACTGGCCCAACAATGCTTTTTTAAAGGTTCTACTAACAGAATACAGTGATGCTTCAGGGTAATGGGTGAGTGATATTTGTCCATATTTAAAGATGAGGGAGAGGCTAACATTGTGATGCAATATGTTAACCCATCATTTTCAAAACTGTCATGTCATATCCAAGTGCTATTTGTTGTCCCAGCTATTCAGCTTCATATCCACCTTCCTGATAATGCACCAGTGAAAGCAACAAACGATGGGCCCATTTGAAAGATGTGGATGGAGCTCCTGGCTCCTGGCTTCAGCCCAGCCCTGGCCATTGGGGCAATTCAGGTGGTGAACCAGTAGAAAGAAGGCCTCCCTCCCTTCCTCCCTTCCTCTCTCCCTCCCTCCTTTTTGCCTTTCAAAAGAATAAAAATACCTCCTTCCCCCCTTTTTTTAAAAAAAAGTAATAAGGCAACAGAGATTGGGAAATGAAGCAATTGCTAAAAAAAACCATATATCGGCCTGTGGCCCAGGAAGGTAGTGGAGGATGGCCCAAGTTCTTGGGCCCTGCACCCACATGGGAGACCAGGAGGAAGCACCTGGCTCCTAGTTTCGGATCGGTGCAGTGTGCCGGCCATAGCAGCCATTTGGGGGATGAACCAATGGAAGGAAGACCTTTCTCTCTGTCTCTCTCTCTAACTCTGCCTGTCAAAAAAAAAGTTTCCAAAAAATCATATATTCATATTGATTCACTGCTGGCTAGATGTGGCTTTTTGACTGAAACCCCTGGTTATATTAACTTAATTCTCCCATTCTCTGCCATTCCCCATCCATCTCCACTACAACTTTCAACCACAGTGTCTTTTCAGTTGAATATTATTTTCTATTCAAGAGAGAATAAATGGTTTCTTTATCCAAGTCTACCCTGAAGTCTTAATTTTTCTGTTCCAAGAAAACTAGCACCTGACCATCATCTTAAGCAGATCCACAAAAAAACAGCCATATGCCTTTCAGGCTTAAATGCCCAGGAAACCTCATGAATTAATTGCATTTTGTATCATTAACCTCCAGGTTGGATTAGGTCACCTCGATTATAAGCTGATGTCCGAAAGATTGAAATGGGTGAAAAAAATGTTCTGTCATACTAAGACAACATTTTCCATTCCCAGTAACATTAACCCCCAGTGTCTTGGGACATAAACAAAAATGCCCATCAGTCTGATTTATTTAAAAATCTTTTCACAGCTTTCCTACACACATGCTCACCGATACACATTTCCATCCTTTGCATAAATTTACTTTCAAAAATTGTTTGCTGCTGTGACAAGATTCTATTGCTGGCATTTTTGTTGCTTGTTCATTTGTTTGTTTTGAATTAACAGATACTTACAAACACATGCCCATTGATTTTTAACATGTGTGATATCACAGAAACCTAAAATTGTTAAATCATTGTAAATGATTGAATCTACTTGGCTGGCCAGAGTCTGCTACAGTTTGCCACGCAGATAAATCTCCCACTATGCCTCTGATATCAAACCCTTGCAGACAGGCGGTCTTTGTCTTCTGATGGCTCAGCTTATGATTGCTCAACCTATAATGAGGCAAAAGAGACATGCATTCAGAGCTGTACTGCCAATTTTGAATTTTGGTCATTTTTGGGTGAGGGATGTATGGTATAACACTTCCTGCTAATCTGAGCAGCAGGAACAAGTGGAAAGAAGCCCCCAGTCAGCCCTACCATCACCAGGGGCATCAGCTGATATTCTACAGCATAGTGTGTTGTTAAGCTGTCACATGCTGTGGGGTAAATATATTAAATTCTTTTTTGACTAATGATGTTTTCCACTTATGATGGTGTTCTTGCAATATTATTGCATCTTTGATAACCTATGTGAACTTATCAGTTCCTGGTTTGTGACATGCTGATCCTGACTTCAGCTTTGAATGAAATGTCCTGACTTACTTCTACTTACTGTTGTATATATGTGCAGAGAGGAACAGTAGTTTTAAAGTAGGATTTTCTATGCTTTGCATTCTCTGGAAGCTTCTTGAGTCATTTTTCTTTGGAACAAATGAAGGCAGTTTCAAAAGTAAACTAAAACTTCTCAGCATAGCTCTGTATCCTAAATTAATTCAAAGGATGCTATCGTCCTAGATTTCTTTCTCCAATTCTTCTTTATAATCGAGTCCAGCCTCCTCTGATTTTCTTCACATTTCACCTACAGCCTAAAAGTTGTCTTGTTTTAGGGTCTTGGTGTTGCAATTACTCTGCTGGTGGAAACAAAAACAAGTTTGCTACAATATAAGTCAAAATATTTACTTATACAATGTTACTTGAAAGATACCTGTAAAAATCCTAACCTACTTTCCCTCAGATTTTTCTGCAAAATTGTGCAAACTGTACCATCATAAAATAAATTTTCAAGCAGTCTCATGTATGTTTAAAAGATTGGTAAGATGGGGCTGGCGCCACGGCTCACTAGGCTAATCCTCCGCCTGTGGCGCTGGTACACCGAGTTCTAGTCCCAGTTGAGATGCTGGATTCTGTCCCGGTAGCTCCTCTTCCAGTCCAGTTCTCTGCTGTGGCCCGAGAGTGCAGTGGAGGATGGCCGCAGCGGCCATTGGGGGGTGAACCAAAGGCAAAGGAAGACATTTCTCTCTCTCTCTCTCACTGTCCACTCTGTCAAAAAAAAAAAAAAAGTTTGGTAAGTTGGAAATTTAGTCTAGCTATTAAAATACCCAGTTAAAAAGCCCATGCCCATCTCAGAGAACTTGGGTTCCCTTGTTCTTGCTCCTGACTCCAAGTTCCTTCTAATGCAGATGCTTGGAGGAAATGCTATTGTTTCCTGGCCACTTGTGTGAGACCTGGAATGAGTTCTTGATTCCTGGCTATTGCATATATTTGAGCAGTAAAACAGCAGTTAGGATTCTCTCTCTCTATATTAGGATTCTCTCTCTCTCTATTTCTCTCTCTGTTAGGACTCTCTCCCTCTCTCCCTCTCCCTCTCTTCCTCTCACCCTCTTTCCCTCTCTCCCTCTCTCCACCCCATCTCTCTGCCTTTGAGATAAATGCATAAAATAAAATAAAATACTAATTGTAGCATATGCTGGTTCATTCCCCGTCCAAATCTCTTGCTTCCCTGGCTGTATCTCAATATTGAGCACCAAAGTGGTTACTCTCTTCTCCAGTCTTCTTTGCAGCAAAATGCAATCCTGTGACCCTTATTTGGCCAAGGAAACACATTAACAAACTCATGCTAGATAAGGAGCTTTTCTGGAAAAATACTTTCTTTTGCATTAGAAGTAGTAGCCAATGTCACTAATATAGCACAGTCTTTGGGATAAGGGACACTGACAGGCATAAGATTATGTAAGTAGGAGGGTAAAAAATAACAATACTAAGAACAACAAATGAGGGGCCGGCGCTGTAGTGCAGTGGGTTAAAGTCCTGGCCTGAAACTCCCGCATCCCATATGGGCCCTGGTTCTAGTCTCGACTGCTCCTCTTCTGATCCAGCTCTCTGCTAAGGCCTGGAAAAACAGTAGAAGATGACCCAAGTGCTTGGGCCCCTGTACCTGCACAGGAGACCTGGAAGAAGCTCCTGGTCCCTGGCTCCTGGCTTTGAATCAGTGCAGCTCCGGCCATTGCGGCCATCTGGGGAGTGAACCAGTGGATGGAAGACCAACCTCTCTGTCTCTACCTCTCTCTGTAACTCTGTCATTCAAATAAATAAAAATAGATCTTAAAAAAGAACAACAACAGAATGGAGAGACAGTCAAACATTCATAATATTCTGAGTAGTACAAATCTTGGGTACTTTTGTTATGTTAGAATAATTAAATATTTTACTTCCTCGCAAACACACACATGCATCCACACACACACACTTCCTTGCAGTTGAATACAACTGTAATCAATTCATTGTGGAAAACTCTGTTGGAAGCTGAGAGGTAAGTAAAAAGACTCATGCCTTCTCTGATATTCAGCATGATGCAGCCAAAAAAAAAATACTGTAAGAAGAACTTGCCTTTCTCATGCCAGTTCTCACTGCCCCACACAGTATTCAAGCTTAGCTGACATGAATTCTTTCATCTCTAAAATGATCATGCTAATCCCCACTTCGTAGACTTGTTACATAAGCTAAAAGAAAGGTGCTAGGGGTCCTTCCCATCCATCCAGAAAGCATTGTCCCTGCATTCTTCTCTGCTTGGCAATCTGGTACAGAATAAAGAATTAGCCCAAAAGTCAGCAACATAAAAGGTCCTGCCTGTTATCTCTCCCAGTTTCTGAGGTCCTGACTAGTAATGGCATTTCATCAAAGACTTGCTGGTGAGGACCTGCTTCCAACCCCACTTAAGTGGTTGTTGGCCAAACACAGGTCCTTGATAGCTTTGGCCTAAGTCTTTAGTTTCTTTTCTTTTTTCTTTTGATTTAAAAAATTATTTGAAGGACAGAGCTACAGAGAGAGGTAGAGACAGAGAGAGAGAGAGAGGCAGAGAGAGAAAGAAAGTCTTCCATCTGCTGGCTCATTCCCCAATCGGCTGCAAAGGCAGGAGCTGGACCGATCTGAAGCCAGGAGCCAAGAGCTTCTTTGGGTCTCCCACGTGGATGCAGGGACCCAAGGGTTTGTGCCATTCTTTGCTGCTTTCTCAGGTACATTAGCAGGGAACTAGATTGGAAGTGAAGCAGCCGGGACTCAAATCAGTGCCCATATGGGATGCTAGTGCTGCAGGCTGGGGTTTTAACAAGCTGTGCCACAGCTTCAGCCCCAAAGAATTTTGTTTCTTTTTACTTGAATCTCTTCATAAGCTGCCAGAGTGTCCCTAGACAAGGCAGCTGGTTTCCCCTAATGCAAGTGATGGGATAGACAGAAAGAGGAGAGAAAGGAATGGAAGAGAGAGGTAGACAAGGGCGATAGGGCATCCGAGTTGGAAGCAGCAGTATTTTTATACCTGATGTTCCATAACTCCTGCAATTTGCTATTGATCAGACCTGGTACAAGTGTGAGTACCAAGAGGTAGGGTTCATTGAGGACTGCATTATTCAGCTTTGCACTGCTATGACAAAATAACTGAAGCTACTTATAAAACAAAGATAGCCTTATTTAGCTAGTGGTTTTGGATTCAAAGGCATGGTGTCCACATTGACTCAGCTCTGGTGAGGACTACATGTGAATGGCAGATGGAGATGATTGGATTGTGAGCAAGCAGTCATATGTGAAGCTAAGAAAGAGAAATTGGGCCAAACTCAGGCTTCTATAGGAAATCTTCTGAAGGCAATCTCTTAATGATCTAAATTCCTCCACCCCCAGTAGATCCCACATATGAAAGCTCCTACTGCCTTCCAACAGTGACATGTCTTTGACACAAGGGACTTGATATGTAAACTATAGCAGAGAACACGTTGGGGGCTGCCTACCACAGTCCCCCAAATATGCTTAACTGCATACTAGTGTTAAATTACTTAAATAATAAATACCTACTGAATTGGTACAGGAATAACAAACTTCAAAATTATTGCGGCACAGACCACGGCTATCCAATATAAATAAAAGGCAAGTCACATCTAAAGGGTCTTCCAACAAATGCGTGGAGCACTCACAATATCCTGTAATTCTGTTTTCCCATGAGTCTTCTGAAGCTCCTCATATATGGGCCACATGTAGAATTTCAAATTTTGTAGTAACCATATTAAAAAGTCATACCATTGAATAGCTTGAGTTTCTTTAAGGCTCAATTTCTTTGCCTCTGAAATGGGAACATCTGTACTTTCCAGTTCCCAGGGTTATTGTGAAAACTGAATAGAAAATTCTACCAGGCAGTGTGCTCAGGGCCATGCTTGGCTGTAGTACGTTTCTAAAATTGTTAAGTATAGAGATGACTAAAGTGGCTCTCTGTGGATTTTCTGTGAATGTGTTTCGCGTAGTCACTGTAGAGAAACAAAGCAACTGACTAGCATACAAATAAATTTGATGGGGAGATTGGCTATTGACCTCATAAAGCTCTATAAAAATTGAATAATATGATAATTGTAATATCTCTTGCAATTGCTCTGACATGAACAAGATTTTTTGACAATGTTTAGCCCCCAAACAACAGTTTAAAAAGTCCAGCTTTTAAAAACTTCATCTCCCCTGCTATGATTACATAAATTACTCAGTGGGTAAGGTTACTCAAATGAGATAAGCCAGAGACACCTCTCTATTGCTATGTTGCAGCTTTTGTTCAAAGGTTGTGATTACATAAAATACTGGTCTCCTAAATGCTAGCATCAACTGAGAGCACATGAATTTAAAAGCATTATTCATTTCTCGTTCTGCTAAAAATGACATTTTATAGCAATTTGTATTGGATTACTCTGTGTGGGGTTTGTGTGTGCAAGAAAGTGAGGGGAGAGAGAGAGTTTTAATAGAGGGCAGTAACACTATTTAATCTTCTTTTTATCAAATGAGTTTTCAAAATATACTTAAAATTCTTACCTCACAACTTTCTTTATGGCATATTTGGTTTTATGCTAAAGTGAATTCAGAAGATCCTATTAATGAAGATGGTTTAATGGCTATGCATTATTATAATCGACTTCTTTGTTCTACAGTTTCTTCTTGTGTCATAGACTAAGTCATTAATCAATGGGTGCTGAAAAATAATTGTCTGGTTCTTAACAATTGTCTATTGTTGAAACATTTGGAATTTTAAGATAAAGATGTACAGGCTGCTCTAAAAAAATGGTTTAAGATTACCCTTCATGGAGTTGTGGACATATTGTTGGAAACGCGGAGCAGCTGACCCGGTTTTAACATTTTTGTGAGTCTCGTTGTTCAATTGCCTATTCAAATTGTGCTGAAAAAGTTGACTTCATTAATGTCAGGAAATAATGATTTCATATTTTTTATTGAGCTAACAGAATTACTAAGTGCTGAAATATCATAGAATTCTTTAGCATTTTAATAATCACAATGGTAATTTTTCATCTATTCAATGTCTTTTTTTTTAACATGATACTCCCATCTTAGGTATCTGCTACAAATAAGAACCCTGTACATGACTGATTAATATTCAGTAAGAAACGTATAACTGCATCATGCTGTTTTAGGAGCTCAAAAAGTAGGTGTGTTTCTCATTGAAAATGCTGTAACTTGAAAAGTCAATAAATACATTTCATGCCATCTCATACTATAACAAATTGCCCCTTAAATCTGTCAAGATAGAAGTCCAACTCACATCTTAGAAAAATGTGAATTCTAAATTGGAGGAAAAATGTATGCCTTATTTTGCGAATGTAACTCATCTTCGTGTAAATTTGCTTGTGCTTCTAAGTCTCCCCAGGCAAGGTTTCCATGGACAATCTTATGGCATATTTATTTTTGTATAGCACTAACAAATTACAGATCTAGTTAATAGCTATTTTAAGAGGTTTTTATTTGATGAATGTCTGAAAAAACATTTCTTAATTGGAGAAGAAATAATTGCATTTCTCTCAACACCTTTACTGCAATTTTTTAAAAAGTGACTGATTCCTCTGAAGGAATCAGTCACTTTTTAAAAATAATCCCAATGTTTACCTCTTAGTAAATTGATTTGCATACAATACATTTCCATGCAAATTCCTTTTTATTTTTGAATTCATTAATTTTGACAAAAATTAAAAGCATAAGGA
The DNA here is from genome assembly GCA_949820135.1 of Sylvilagus floridanus. Taxonomy (NCBI): domain Eukaryota; kingdom Metazoa; phylum Chordata; class Mammalia; order Lagomorpha; family Leporidae; genus Sylvilagus; species Sylvilagus floridanus. Next base: position 14,292,962 of record OX463240.1, on the reverse strand, counting down.
TACACATAGGCACACACACATAACACAAAGAGAACATTTTTGTGAATGATTGCCAGAGAATATTTTCCAAACTATTTTTTCCATTGTTTTCAGACTTTTGACTTATTTCTATCAAATGTGCCATAGGAATTTTGAAAGAAGGTAGAGAGTTAAATATAAAGCTAATTTATCTAATTAATTATATGATTTAGGTCTTCTGTAATATAACTTTCTTTTTTCACTGGTTCTAACATGGCCTGAGAAAATTAACTAACAGTCTGTTATTCTCTCTCTCTTTTTACCTTTTTATCTCCTGTACTTTCTACTTTTTGAAGGACACAGCTGTGTTTCTGTTAGTCTGGATCTGTCTTGAATTCTAATGTTTAGTTTTGCTAATCGCTCTTCTTTGATCAATAAAATTGTTTGTCTGATGTTAATATCTTGACTTCTGTCTTTCTGCTTGAATTTTTCTGGTACACCTTTTCTCATCTTTTGTTTTCAACTTTCTTGAATGACTTTTTGTTAGTAGGGTTTCCTGTATGTAGCACAGAATTCAACTTTGTATTGTTTAAACCAGAATACATTTTTCTTTTAGTAGAAGTGTTAAGTTCATTTAGTAATATGTGCTATTTTTATATTTGATCTTTCACATTACTTTCTCTTTTTCTTTGTTTCTTCTGTCTTTAAAAAGCATTCCTTTTGGTAAAGGTTACTTTTTTGAGTATGTATATTTGACATTTAGAAGTGTTTCAAATTTTGTGACTATAATTTGCTTTATGATTTTAATTTGAATGATTAATAATTAAATATTCATCAAAATAATCTTTCATGTACCAAAGCTGCTTTATTTTTACTGTGGTAAGGATGATCTTGGTTTCAGTTAGGCAGGGGAAGGAAGGAAATTTGGGGTATTCATAAGGCTGTATATTAAGATAAGAGTATATTAAGATTAGAGTTTGGTCAGGATCAACTATGAGATTTCAGATAGCTGGGCAAGAATTTTGAGAGTCTTGGTATAAATAGTTCATAGACACTTTCTATTAAAGAACTGGCAGGTACTTAAGAAAGATCCTGGAGCAAAAAATAATTTATATACAACTTTTATTTTGCTGAGATAGTGGCATTAACTTGATGAAGATAGTGGGAGATAGAGTTGAGATAATATGTACGGTTATGGGGCAGGAGGTCTTAGCAATCAATGACGTGCTTAACTTATATATGTCTTTTTCAGTCCATTCTCTTTCTGTTTCTCACTCAATTTAGTAAATAAAATTACATCGCCTACTTTTATCCTGAAAGTTATATTTCTAGGATTTCATTTCACTGCAGGATGTTGAAAGCTACAAGACCACCTGCTTGCTACCTCGCTCCCAGGAAATGTCTGGTGTCCTCCAAAATCCTTTCTGTGTGAGGCTATGAAACAACTGTGGACCGAATTCAAATAGGGACTAACCCATGCTAGTCAAATGACGGGCATACAAACTGCTTAATTTTTAGCAGAGCCAGAAAAAAAGATAGAATCCTATATTGAAAATTAAATTAATTAAACATGTTAAGTTCGTGTTTGGAAGTGTTCCCACAAATACAGTGTCAGGCTGTTGGTGGGAATGTAAACTAGCACAACCATATACAATAGAGTATAGAGCTTCCACAGAAATCTGAATATAGACCTATCCTATGATCCAGCCATTTCACTCCTGGGAATTTATCCAAACAAAATGAATCAGCATATCAAAGTTTCTGTCTCCACATGTTTCTAGCAGCCTAATTTACAATAGCTATGATATGGAATCAACCCAAATGTCCTTCAGCGATGACTGGATAAAGAGAATGTGGTTTATATACCTTATGGAAAACTACTAGGTCATAAAAAATGCAATTATGTCTTTTAGAACAAAATGTATGGAATTGGAGATCTTTAAACTTAGCGAAACAAGCCAGTCCAAAAAAGGTAAATATCATAAGCTTTCTCTGATTTATGGTAACTAATGTATAGATTACAAAAAAATGTAATGTATGAGTGACATTGACATCTTGAGATTTGGTTATTGTTTATAGCCCTTATCTATACTCCTGAGGAACAGTAGTTTTTCTACTCACTATTTGTTGAACTCTTTATTTTTTTAAACTTTTATTTAATATAAATTTTGAAAGTACAAATTTTGGATTATAGAGTTTTTTCTCCCCATAACCACCCTCCCACAAACCACCCCATCTCCTACTCCCTCTCTCATCCCATTCTTCATTAAGATATATTTTAAATTATCTTTATATACAGAAGATCAACTTAGTATATACTATTAAGTTTGTGTTTACAAAGTAAATTGAAAGTATATCATTGCAAAAATTGAAAAATTTATAAAGGAAAGGAGAAGGAGACAGGCAGGTGGGAATTATCATTATGCTCTTAAAACTATATATATGAAATTGTTCCCTTTATATGAATAAATAAATTTATCTTTAAAAAGCCAGTGTAAAGTCCTGGTGAGTTGGCTTTTGAACCTGCCAAATATCTCAGAATGAAATAAAACCAAATTTACTTAAACTCTTCTGGGGAAAATAGGAGGAACATTATATAAATAATTTTATGAGTCCAGTGTTATCATTGCCACAAATTATTCAAAAGTATTGGGAAATGAAACTAAAATCAGTATCTTAAACCAATTTCAGATAATAGCAACCCTAAAAGGAACGTTTTATTGAATAACTTTGGACTTTAGCCTTGCCAAAGTAACACAGAAAACTGACCTTAAAACCAGCACAATAATGTAAGAAAAGGAGATAAAAGGTGAGTAGATTTGAAATTAATAAATTAGGCTTTTCCTTAAAATCTGTGAATTGCATGATATAGTATGTAGACAATTGATGAGGCCCAACAATAGAGCTACAAGAATTGTTAAGTACAAAGTTGCAAGATGGAGTTAATACTCAAAAATCAATTGTATTGTTGTATGAACTACCAATTGGAACTTGAAAATGTAAATTAAATATGTTTTATAAAAATCTGTGGAATGTATTAAATATAGCAAACAGATACACCTTGTTATGTGAAAAATTATAGAGCATTGATGAAACAAATTAAGGGAGACTTTCACAAATATAGAGAAGTTCCATGTTCATGTATTGGAAAATTCATTACAGTTAACAAGGATCACTTCTTCATTAATCTGTGGATTTAACACAGTGACAATCAACTTTTTTAGCAGTTGTTTTCAATTTGGAAATTTAAAAGGTGATCCTAAAATGAATTTAAAGCAAGTGACCCAAAACAGCCAAAATAATTTTTACAAAAAAGAAGAAAATTTGAATGTTTAATTCAACCTTATCTCAAAATTTCCGAAAAGGATATTCTAGTAGGAAAGATGATATGAGTCAAAGTAAGGCTGGGTTTTGATATCTTACTCTAGTCCCTGATCCCTGCTTTCTGCTAATGTGAGACCTGGGAGGCAGAGTCATGTTTCAAGTAATTGAGTTCCTGCCACTCCTGTGAGAGATGAGGATCTCTCTCTCTCTCTCTCTCTTCCCCATTCCCACTCTTTCAAATTTAAAAAAAAATAAGATTTCATTACAAATTAAAAAAATAATACTAAGTAAATACAAACACAAGCCAAACCAGAGAGAAAATCTCAGCAAAATACATACATTATAAAGGAATTGTATTCAGAATAAACAAATCTACAACTCAGTAATAGCAAAATAAAAGGCCTAATTAAAAATGGATAAAGGGGCCAGTGGTGCTGTGGCATAGTGGGTAAAGCTGCCATCTGCAGTGCCAGCATCCCATATGGGCACTGATTCTAATCCCAGTTGCTCCACTTCCAGTCCAGCTCTCTCTATGGCCTGAGAAAGCAGTAGAAGATGGCTCAAGTCCTTGGGCCCCTGCACCCATGTGGGAGACCTGGAAGAAGCTCCTGGATCCTGCTTCAGATCTGTTCAGCTGCAGCCATTGTCACCATTTGGAGAGTGAACCAGCAGATTGAAGACCTCACTCTGACTTTGCCTCTCTGTAACTCTGTTTTCAAATAAAATAAGTAAAATCTAAAAATAAATATTTAAAATAAAAATAGATAAGATAGGTGAATCAGTCAAGGAAAGATGGGATGGACAAAAATTCATATGAAAGGTGAAATTGATCGATTTTGAATATAATTACTCATTAGAGAACTGGGAGCCCAATTATACTGCCCACACTTCCATGATGGACACACATGTGTATTATGTAGACAGAATTATGAATAACACCTCATAGTGTTACACATCCTAGTGGATTATAAATGCAAAACAGGGATATTTGAGTTACTCAAGTGGAGCAGTGCAACATATAACTCTAAACAGAAGAGGATAGAAAAAAGAGCAAGAGAGGGACTCTACCTGTGGTTGCAACGGAAATAATTCTACTCAAAACCTTCCAGAACGAACACACCCAGCTGACATAACCATATTAGTTCAGTGAAACCTTGCTCTGACTTGTGACCTACAAAACTGTGTGCTCCACATTTGTGTTGTTTTAAACTGCTAAGCTTGTAGTAAGTAAGACACAGACACAAGTGTGGGTATGGAATTGTCTCTCATGGGCATCGAGAATGCAAAGGTTTACAACCACTTGGGAAATGATTCCCATTTATTTTAAGATTGTATTTATTTATTTGAGAAGTAGATCTACAGACAGAAAAAGAGAAAAATCTTCCATCCACTGGTTAACTCTCAAAATGGCTTGAAAGCCTGAAGCTGAGCCAGTCTGAAGCCAGGAATCAGGAGCTTCCTCTGGATCTCTCATAGGAGAACAGGGCCTCAAGCACTTGGGCCATCTTCCACTGCTTTCCCAGACCATTAGCAGACAGCTGGATGGAAAGAGGAGCAGCTGGGACATGAACAGGCATCCATATGGGATGCAGGTGCTACAGGCGGAAGCTTTGCCTACTATGACCACAGTACCAGTCCTTTCCACTTTCTTACAATGGTTAAAAAGCCACGTATCCAATGACCCAATCGCCCACTCCTAATGTTCACTGAGAAAAGGTAAAAATATACAAACCCATGAATGTGACTGCTTACCTGGCATCCTTATTTGCTATAGTCAGAATCATAAAATGGCATAAATGCCTACGTGGTGGTGAATAGCTATGCCAGTTCACCAGGCACCTCTCTACAAGGAAACAGCAATAACACTCAGCTATAAAAACAAAAGAAGCAAATAACATGCTGATAAATGCAACCACAGGGATGAACAGTAGAACATTTTCTAAGTGCAAGGAGCCAGACACCAATGATCCCCTACTGTATTACTTCATTTATATGTCACTGGAAAGGTGAAAGTATGGGGGTATGAATAGAGTCAGTGGTTACCAGTGACTGGGGGTGGGGAGAGGTTTGATTGAGAGAGGCACAGAGAACTTTTAGGATCATGAAACTGTCCCTCTTCTCATCTGCAGTGGTGCTGTAAATGTACACTCGACAAATTACACACCCAAATCCAGCAAGTTTTATGTTAACTGTACATCTATACCTCTGGATTAAAATAATGCATTATAAATATGATCAGAATTATATTTCAAATTTTTCTGTTGTAAATAATATTTTTGAATCTCAAGTATTACGTTATGGACTGAGTTGTGCTCCTCCAAATTCACATGTTGAAGTCCGAATCCTCAGTGTCTCAGAAAGCGACCCCAGTGGTGACTAAGTTCAGATGGGGTCCCTTGAGGGGTCCCTGTTTCCAAATGTACGATGTTATAAAAAAGGAAACATTTGGGACACAAGACATGCAGAGGGGAGGCTCTGTGAAGACACAGGAGAAGGAAGCTTTCTACAACCAAGGATCAAGGCTTGAAATCCATTTTTCCTGACAGCCTGAGACAGAACCAGCCCTACCCAAGTACTTGCATGGCCAGCCTCCAGAACTGTTTGAAAACACGTTGGTCTTGTCTAAACCACCCCATTCACGATAACTTGCTGTCGTGCTGCTTGCAAACGAATGCACTAAACTCCCCATCTTTCCTCCCTTCCTTTACACTTTTGTTAGTTGAATTACTGTGACATTATTAGGGCTTATGGCATTTACATTTTGAATTGCTACTCTAATCCTCGTGTGTGTTTTGGACTTAGTTCTATAGTAAAATATATTCAATTCGTTCAGTCAGACCTTTTGCTCTAGTTCCCCTGGCATCTCTGGGTTGACTTTTTTGTTTTGTTTGTGTGGCTTAATTTGGAACTTGTATTCATTTTGAGAAAATGATTTGTAAACAGTTTGAAATAAAACCAATTAAAGAGAGAAAATACCATTTAATATTATATCTAAAGAAAATAAGAAAACCCACATACACACAGAGGCTAATGCCATGTGTTGCAGAATTCATAAAACTGATTCTGATCATTGAAATTTCTGCATTTTTAAAATAGGAGAGGTCTTTAGAAGGTTTATGGAATGTGTGTATTATGAAAAATATGGTTAGTGATTATCAAAAGTATCTTCTAATTTCATTTCGATGAACTTTTTGACTTATCAATGACTTGTAGATACAACATAACTGGTTTAAATCTGCCATTGGGGTTCTTGCTGCAGATGTTCTTTCTTTTTTTTAAGATTTTATTTATTTGCTTGAAAGATTGACAGAGAGAGGGAGACAGAGAGAGCGAGAGAGAGAGAAATCTTCCATCCACTGGTGCACTCGAGATGGCTGCAGCAGCCAGGCCTGGGTTAGGCTGAAGTCATTAGCCCGGAGCTTCATCTGGGTTCCCCACATGGGTGGCAGGGGCCTGAATACTTGGGCCACCTTTTTCTCCTTTACCTGGGCCACTAGCAGGGAGCTGGATTGGAAATGGAACAACCAGGGCATGAACTGGCACCCATAAGGGATGTTGGTGTTGCAAACTGTGGCTTTACTTGTCAGGCCACAATGCTGGGCCCTTAAAGCTGATATTCTAATAGGCTAGAAACGAGTATTCACACCTTGATCTAACCTAGGCTTCCTTGCCTAAGGAGAAGATCAGGGGATTTGAGGTCTGGGCTCCAGCTCCTGGAGATACTGCCCCAAAGATGTTCCTGCTGTAGCACCCCCACTGTTTCTGCATTGTTTCCACCCAGACATGGGTAGGTGGAGTGAATCTCTTCCCCACACTGGCTGTGGAGGGTGTCCCTGCCAGTGGAGAGGCCATCACAGGTTCAGGCCCCAATCAGGGCCCTCTAGAACTATGAGCTCCAGAATGGCTCTTTTGGTGCACAGGGCCATGAGAGAGGAGAATGGGCAGATACCATGAGGCCAGGGTCTCCGGATGGTGAGGGCTGTAGCTAAGGGGCACTCTAGATGGAAGTGAAAAGGAGAGTTTTGTGGACAGCTGGAATCTCAGTGGCAGGTTTTGTGCATGGCCCTGAAAGATGCGCTAATGATGTGTTAGAACTCAAGGAGCTCCACCAGGAGGTGCTAGGTCTGTGCACCTGCGGCTTCTCCTTCAGTCTGGCAATGTCAGCCTGTGCCCCTAAAGGACCACAGTGATCTTTGGTGGTGTCCTGGGCTTGCAGACCCGGTCAGAGTCAGGGATGAAAACCAGGTCAGTCCCATACAAGACAGGATCCTGGAATATCCTGGAATCTCTGAGTTACCCAGGAGGCTGCTAACACAGAGATCATAGAACAAGCTGATTAAATGAATTAAAGCAGGAAACCGCTGGTGGAACCTCATGTAGAGTGACTTTGCTGGGCATTTCTCATTTTTCTCACCTGCTTCATTTACTGGTTGTCCAGGCACACCTCCCTCCCACTGTCCTCTTCCTTTCTCTGAGCAGAAGCCATATAAGTGAGATGGAGCCCGTCATGTACCCACTCCTTTAGTGGCTGCTTTGATTGTCCTTCTGGGAGAAGAAGAGCTACAGATCTAGTCCTTTGAGTTTCCCTTTTGTCCAGCACCATCTTTGCTCTGACTACTGATTCAAATGGAGAAAACCATCTGTAAGTTTTTACTATCATAGTTTTTGTTTATGCTGTACAGCCGTCTACCTTAAAAGAGTCTTGTTGATGAAAAACCATGTAAAAAAGCTTACCTTTTTTTGAGTGCTCAGTTTAATGAGTCCTAGTTAACTCATGCAACTGAACAAGCATCACAAGAGTTCAGTTTTACAGGACTTCCCCTGCTCCCCACCCCATGTTCACTTATGTCCGTTTATACCCAGTCTCTATTGTCACCCTGGTCCCAGGTTAACAGCTGCCCTCTGCTTCTTTGAATATTTTTAAAGAAGCTTTAATTAGACATAATTGACATAAAATAAATTGCATATTTAGGTTATAATATATAATGAGCTCAAGCATATTTGAGGAGTCTTCAAGAGTTCATAGAATATGCATATTATAAAAAGCAATGCATGAATTTCAAAAATTTTTTGCACCAAAGTAAACTTATTTTTCATAATTTTTCTGAAAAAATTTGAAGTACCCTTGTGTATAACAGTGAAGCCATCTTCACCACTGGGGAAATGAACATACTCATGTTCTCCAAAATTTCCTTGTACTGTTCTATGGCCCCTCCAATATCTTCCCTGCCCCTGACTTTCTCTGATCAGTTGCTAGATATAATTCCACAGTTTCCATTGCACACTGCATTATATAGTATGTAGTACTTTTCATGTAGCTTGATTTACTCAGCTTAAGTAAAAGAATTAGAATGAGATTCAAATGTTTTTGAGTTGTAATACTGTTATTTTGTTCAATAGTTTTCTATTTTGTAGATATACCATGATTCATTCATTATTTATTTACTTATTGATAATCATGTAAATTGATTCTTTCCTTTGCCTATTAAAAGTTGATGAGAATATTCATGTTTAAGTCTTAGAATGGACATAAGATTTTATTACTATGCATAAATACCAAGAAGTGAAATGGCTCTGTCTTACGGCCAGCATATTTTAACATTTTAAGAAAGTATCAAACTGATTCTAAAATTCTTGAAATTCAAAGTATTTAGAATATCCAAAACAACTTTGAGTAAAGCAAAGTGTTGGAGAATTAACTCTACTTGTTGCAAACCTACAGTAATTAAGTCAGCGTGACATTCCATTACATATATAAAAGGTCGATAGAAAAGGGTGCTGAGCTCAGTAATGCTCACACATACAAATGTACAACTGAGTTTTGAGAAAGATGAAGTGTAATCCAGTAGAGAAAGAGGAATGTTTTCAGCAAATTGTCTTGAATCAATTGGCCATCCATATAAGAGAGAATTAATTTTAATCTGTATTTCCCACTATAAAAGCTATTTGGATCTAAGCATTAAGCCTAATAATATAAATTCCTAAAGGAAATAGCAAAGCATCTTTATGATCATGGTGTTGGCCAAAAGTTCTAGTTAAAACTAATGTACTTATGTTTTTTTTTTTTCTTTTTTCAGATTACCCTTTGTACAAACATGCTTTAAACTTAGGTTCCTAGAACACAGAACCTGAGCCAGTGTTCTGGGTTGGTACTCTGCTATGGAACCTTGCAATCCCAGGACATCAGTAGCAAGGGAAAATGACTGTTACTTTGATGGGACGTCAAGGCTATTGTTTACTGAAAGTGGGTATCTCTTCAAGGTCTGTATGCAATACCTGTGTCTCAGCAATTTTTTAGAAGGAGAGGTAAGTGTTAGAGTGTTAGAAATGCATAGGTTAGTTCTGTTCTCTCTCCTGCTCCTCCACTGGATGGGGGGGGGTGCTCCTTATCAGTGTCCAGTGGCCTTGTTCAGTACCACCGTCCATTTACCCATGAGAAAGATGCAGCTGATGGCGATGTGGGCAGGTGTGGCACAGGTGATGGAGGGGAACCAGCATAGTGCAGATGCGGTGAAGGTTCTGCTGTAGTCTGTTCTTACCGCAGGGAACGGCAGAGCAGCTAGAAACCGTACTGAGCAAACAGATGAAACTCAAAACATAGGCCCGAATAATTAAAGTCAAACAGTTATCAGAAAGTAGGTAAATTGGATATAGTATGAAAGCTGAGTAAAGATAGAAGAAACCAAGAGTGAATTAGAGGGGCTGGCACTGTGACACAGTGGGTTAATGCCCCTGGCCTGAAGCACCAGCATTCCATTTGGGCCCCGGTTTGAGACCCGGCTGCTCCAGTTCCAATCCAGCTCTCTGCTGTGGCCTGGGAAAGCAGCAGAAGATGGGCCAAGTCCTCGGGCCTCTAAACCCACGAGGGAGACCCAGAAGAAGCTCCTGGTTCCTGGCTCCTGGCTTCGGATCGGCACAGCTCTGGCCGTTGGGGCCAGTTGGGGAGTGAACCAATGCATGAAAGACCTCTCTCTCTCTCTCTCTCTCTCTCTCTGCCTCTCCTCTCTCTGTGTAACTCTGACTTTCAAATAAATAAATAAATCTTTAAAAAAAAAAAGAGTTAGAAGGAAGTGTTCAGACCAGCTAGACAAATAACTGTAAGATGCATCATTTTCTGCATGCTGATTTTTATCTCTGTGCCATGAATATTTAATGTAGTAAGAATGTGTGTTTACTAACTGAGAAATAAGAAGGGCAGATACTATAATTTACATTTTATAAATAATGATATAATGCATTTTCTTTTGCAGTGTGGAAGGGAGATTCTCTAATTCACAATAGGTATAGGTGTTTATTTTTTCTGTATTATGATTCCTACTCCATATAATACTAGGAAGAAATGCTCCTCTGGTACAGAATATTGGAAGGTTTTGTTAATTTACAACTACTTAACTTTGAAAAATGACTTTTATTGGTATTGAAAAAAATTGACATTTATTGCTGATGGGGATAAAATGCCTTAAAATTCTTTTCTAGGGTAATATAAAAATAGATTTAGATTGTTATGCCTGCAGATGAATTGGTTCCTTGTAAATATCATTCACATTCTCTTTCTTCATCTAAGTGTCTTAAATTAAGAATATCCTATGTTTATGTACTAATACTGAGTTAGACTGCATTTTACTGGGTTCAATTTCCTTCTAACTATGTATTCTGTTTATTGAGTGATCTCCTGGAAATTTTACTAATTACAATTCTGCTACCTAATCGCCCACCTTCATTCAACAAGAACTGAGTAAAAAAAAAAAATCAATATATCCAATAAAATTATATGGCTGGATTTAGATCAAGTAAGATTTTAATGCCTATTCTACTTATTGTCCATATTTTGTCATTTTCCTTAAACCTGTTAATATTTCTTTGGCTTCACTTATTTTGCTACTAGATGCCTTCCAGCCTTTGGGAACAGCTATAAGAACTAGGACCAGGCTATGGCCCTCCACCTGCCTGTTCCACTGTAGGGCAAATTCATGGCTAAAGCCAACCTGAGAAGGTTAAATCATTCCAGAGATTAAATGCATCTGATTCCATATCGGTAAGGAAGCTTTAGGAGAGCTTACTCAAAGTCTTCATTTCATACATAAGGACTCTTAGGCCCTGAGAGATGATTAATTTGAGTTACCTAGCTTATGAAGGTTAGAGAAGGGAAGAGGCCTCATGCATCCCAAATAAAGGCTCATTCCTCTTTCGAACTATACGGTCTCATTTGTGAGATGGTTTCATTTGTGAGCTTCCTGGGTGTCCCTCTAGTGGGGTACTTCTCACTCACCTTTGCACAATAGCTTTTGCAAAGTAACCTCATGGAGCAAAGATCACAGCTTTGGGAGAGATGCTCATGTCAGGGTGAAAGAAAGAAAATCCACATGGTTATCCAGGCCAGTTTAGTTAATGCTTGCAAAATGGGATAGCAGATATTTCCAGCAGTTAAAACACCCTCACAACCACAGACAATCAAATAGCAAATGTGCACCAACTTTTAGCTAAGGAACATAAAATCCTTATTTGCCAGAAGTGAAAGCACAGGAAATGTAGCCCTCTCTGTATCAGTGGAGCTAGCAGGAAGGTATTCCAGATCCATCTTGGATCAAACATAAAACTGCGCTGAGAGGTGGTGCACAAGGTTACCCTTGGATTTCTTCTACAGAAAATCCTTATATTCTCATCATTTTTGTATTCTCGTGTGCAATGTCTAAAGGGAACCAGTTCAGATAAGACTAAATAGAAATACGTGTCCCGGGTAAATGGATTTTAAAACTCTCCTGCTTAACGATTTAAAAGGAAAGAAGGCAGAAAGGATTTAATGTGGTTTATATTTAAAATTCTGATTATGTTCATGTACTGATGTCAAAGTCATATTGCTTCATGAAATATATTTATTACTTGAAATATCTTAGAAAGTAGGGCTTTGTGTTTCTCCAATTACTGTAACCTAAGTACTGCAGAAGTTACGAGTTGTTCCATACTGTTGCTAGGCACTAATAAACAGACATAAATCTGCCCATGAATCAGAGCGTTTCGGATCACTGCACTTAGGAGTTTCTGTGCTAATTGACATTTGACTTACATAACTAAAGATGAAACAATGTCTTAGGAATTGTTTATGATAGTCTTTAGTATTCAATTATTTCATGGAAGGGCTCTATGACCATAACAGATTAAGACATTGATTAGAGAATGAAAATTTTAACTTTCTTCTTTTGGGGAGTGGTATAGAATCATAATATATACTTAAAATAAATCTAGTGAACCAACAAACCAATAGAGAAAGCCAATGGACAGTGAAGAAAACCATCTCCATACCCCTTTTCAGGTCACAGTAAGTGGTGTGGGGCTTTTCCCTAGATGCTGAGGAGATGCCTGGTGTTAGTGTGCTCCAGTGTCGGGATGCTCTTCTGCTTGTTCAAACTGTGCTTGGAAGGTAGACTCTCATCAAGTATTGGGATGATATTTTCCCTGTGACTTTATTAGGCTGGGGCATGTATTAAATGGAAAATCTGCTTAGACTAATAAATATGAAATTTAAAAATATGCATATAAAATTTAGAGTAATAATGATGCAAACCTATTAACTTTCAGTGTATTTAATTCTTTTAAATAATTTTATGTGTTTTGTGCCCCTTTCCTAGAGGTGTGTCATAAATAAAAGTGATTATAGGGCAGCTGGAAATATGTGCAAGCATCATTCAGTTTTAGTGTTTAATATAGAACAGAAAACACAATTAAGTTCAGTTTATTTTTATGTTCCCTTCTAGTTGACTGGTATATCTAAGGCTACTGAAAAGTCCATATTGGAGACATGAAAGAGACACATGGCTTTGCAGAGTGAATATGCCTGGTGAATGATATTTTGCCTTTAACAATGAGTTTAATGTAGATGTTGCTCATCTTACACCTGCACAAACACTAAAGGAAGCTGCCCTCTGTTACCTTAACAATTGTTTAGTTTTATGTGACTTCTGCTTTTGACTCTGTCCCTGAAATTCATCATTATCCCCTGTTTATTATAGAACTCTTCATTTTTCACTAATTTCACTAGACCTTCTTTGTAGTCTTACCTTATATTTTGCACTGTAATCTTTCTTTCTTCCCCTACCTTGATAATACTGACAAGTTACAATGCTAGACAAAGGCCAAGAAAGGGAAATTTAACATGGCTGTTTGGGAAAGTTTATCTCTTTATAAGGAACCACAAGAATTTATTTTCCTAAGTACGAATTTGGAGAACCCCATTTTGATCCAAACATTCACGAATGAAGTTGAGTAGTTTATTTAACAATAAATTGCTATAAACTGTCCCCGTGAGTCCTGCATGTTCAGGAGTTAGAGAAAGTGAAGTATAGTCTGGGGCCCCATTATGGAAGTAACGTTGACCCATCATAAGCTATTCAGAGAAGAGTGAGCAGGGCAACTCACAATATCAATCAATTCAGACTTAGTGTGCCATTCCTATTACAAGACATTGTGCTCAACCCACAGAGGGAACCTGCTCTGGTTTAGCTTGAAGAAGACACGGAAGAAAGTTGTCAAAGTTTCCAATGACCAGAAACCCTGTTACAATGGAGGTAAATCACTTGTTCCACATGATTTCAGAATATTGGACGAAGGCTAATAACTAAGCACTAAAAAAAAAAAAGATACACTTTGCTGTACAGAGTAAGAATTAATGAATTTTGAGGACTGCCTCTCAACTAAAATTTTCTTTCCTTCCTTTTCCCTTTTTCTTTTCTTTTCTTTTCTGACAGGCAGAGTGGACAGTGAGAGAGAGAGACAGAGAGAAAGGTCTTCCTTTGCCGTTGGTTCACCCTCCAATGGCCGCCATGGCTGGCATGCTGCGGCCTGTGCAGCGCACTGATCCGAAGGCAGGAGCCAGGTGCTAGGTGCTTTTCCTGGTCTCCCATGGGGTGCAGGGCCCAAGCACTTGGGCCATCCTCCACTGCACTCCCAGGCCACAGCAGAGAGCTGGCCTGGAAGAGGGGCAACTGGGACTAGAACCCGGTGTGCCAGCGCTGCTAGGTGGAGGATTAGCCTATTGAGCCGTGGCACTGACCGCTTTGCTTTGCTTTGCTTTGCTTTGCTCTCCTTTGCTCTCCTTTGCTCTCCTCTGCTCTCCTCCTCCTCCTCCTCCTCTTCTTCCTCCTCCCCCTCCTCCTTCTTCTTCTTCTTGATTCATGTATTTATTTGAAAGTCAGAGTTACAGAGGGAAAACGGGAGACAGAGAGAGGTTTTCCATCTGCTGGTTCACTCTCCAGATGCCCACAATGGCTGGAGCTAGGCTGATCTGAAGCCAGGGGCAATGAGCTTCTTCTGAGTCTACCATATGTGTGCAGGGGCCCAAGGACTTGGGCCATCCTCTGTTGTTTTACCAGGGGAATTAACAAGGAACTGGATTGGAAGCAGAGCAGCCCCATATGCAATGCTGCCCTGTAAAATGTGGCTTAACTTGCCGTGCCACAGCACCAGCCCCTGAGGATTTCTTCAAAGGATGTGAAACAAGCTGATGGCTAGTTGGTTATGAGGCTTGCTGTCAGGGACAACCTCCCAAGAGTTTGCTCAGCTCTTGAGTGGTAGCACTGGAAATATACATTTATTGATGGTTTACTAGGCTGGTGGGAAATCTAGGAGCTTCATATCATTATCTCCTTTAGTTTTTGCAATGATTCCACGAAATGGGGACAAATATTGGCCATGTTTTAACAATGATGTCACTGCTGCATGAAATGTCGCATTTTAAAGAGAGGTTCCCATCTCCAGAGACCAATCAGTGCCCCCAGAGACTTGTCTAAATCTAAGGCATTCTACAAATTTCAGAAATTCTGCCCAAGAAAGGGAAAAAGAATGAGAGGAAGACACTTGAGGAAGAAGCATCATAAATATACTACTCCTTTGTGTAAACTATTTCTTGCTAACATTCAACATTAGTCTTCTTTGTTCTATGTGTTCCTCTGTATGTCTGCATCCAGAAGTCAAGTTTAGAGCCCCTTTAAAGCAAGGTGTGTTTATGGTTTGGACTCCACCAATGTGAAGTATTTGTAGTGATGTTGAAGAGACTGTGAGTCTCAAATGGAAGCTATAGGCAGGTGAGTAGGAGCTTGGAGGTCTGGCAACAGCTTTGAGGAATGCACCTGATAATCACTGAGCTGCGCTAACGTTTCTACTATGTCTGGTTTCTGGAACTTCTCTGAATCACATTTCTCTAATTATGTCTAAATCCAAATTGCCTTGAAATCGGAAGAGAGAGCTTTTTTAAAAAATTCTGTTTGAATACTGACCCATGAACTACTGAAAAAATATGATTCTTTCTCCATCTGCTTGGGCCTATTCAGAGTGTAAATATTGCTGTTCATGTAGACAGTGGTCATCGGAAGAGCACAAGGAGGATATATTGATGAGAAGAAAATGTGCACCTTTGTGGCGTGCAGCCTCTGGCCTTCATGCCAGGCTGGGGTAGGCACCTTCCTGCAGCTGTGTTTCCTCAGACTCTTCTACTCCATCCTCAGCTGGACGTCAGGCTGTAAAAATGCCTGTGTCCCTTCACAATGCATGCAGCACCAGGTCAATAACCTGGTATTAAAAGGAAATACTGTTTGGAGTCAAGAGCTTTGGACCTTTTCTATCCTACCAATTTGCTCTCAGCCCATGATTATAAAATTCAGCCCTCTGGTTTTATGTCCTTTGCTATCAAATGTGGAAAATTTACTACATAATCCTTAGAGGCTCCTTCCAGGTATAAAGCTCTTGTATGCATGCACCTAGTCTCAGCCAGGGTATTCCTCATTGTGTGCATTTGCAAATGAGAACTGTAGATCATTTTTAAATTCCCTAAAATTTTCATAAAATATATTTGAGATATGCTATATAAATACTATATTATTTAATTAGTATATATTACACATATATGTTACACACATATATACACATGCATCTGTATGATCTACACATAGCAATACATATATTATACATGTATTTATGTATATATACATGTATGTGTGTGTATATATATATATATATATATATATTTATAGAGAGAGAGCAAGAGAGAGAGAACTTCTATCCATTGGTTCACTCCCAAAATGCCTATAATGTCTGGCACTGGGCCAGGCTGAACTTGAGAGCTGGAAACTCAGTCTAGCTTTCCCATGTGGGTGGCAGAAATTTGATTACTTGAGCCATCACCATCGCTTCCCAGGGTCTGCATTAGCAGGAAGTTTAGAATCTCGAGCAGGAGCCGGGTATGGAAGGGCATTCACATATGGGCTGTGGGCATCTTAATCTGAGAGGCCAAATGCCCACCCCTTAGAGCATTGTAAAGAAGGAATGTGACTGAACCGTGCCCAGTACGAATAAAAATTTAGAAAATCTTGATTAAACATTTTTTAGACATAATCTCATGGTTCTTTGGAACAGTACTTGCCACAGTTTTTGTTTATACTGTTTGTGGTTCCAAGAGTCTTGGAGTAGAGAATCTCAGTTGTTCAACTAATTAACCCCCATTTGACCAAGTATACCTGTATAGTACCTTATACCCATTTCTTTATATTCTGATTTCAAGGTGATAGTTTCAGATGAGAAACGAACTCCAACTCAGGTAAGCAGAACCTTCACCCTAGAAGACTATTGCATTGGGTGAGGGTGGAGATTTGCAATTTGAAGTAGGACTTGATCTCAGCATCTCCACGTTTTGTCTAGGGTCAGTCAGAAAGGAGTAATCTTCTGTTTCTTAAAACATGTATTGGGGCAGATGTTGTGGAGTAGTGGGTAAAGATGCTACCTGTGATGCTGGCATCCCTTATGCCCAATGGTTGATGTCCAGCCTGTTTCACTTCCAATCTAGCTTCCTGCCAATGCACCTGCGAAAGCAGCAGAAGATGGCCCAAGTCCATTTCAGTAGTGGACGTGGGAGACCCGGACGAAGCTCCTGACTCTGAGAAGGACAGTGGCTAATGGTGGCGGGGAGTGCTGCGAGCAAGGGCATGGTTGCATTTGTGAGTGCTACCTTTGAGATCTGCTGGATATTGGCCAGATGCCGTTCAGGAGGATTATTCTGTATTCTAATGCGTAATGAAAAGCTGTTCACAACTCAAGGGCATGGAGGCCAGAGAGAAGCCTGAGCGAGTTGTTCAACAATTTGTCTAGGTTGGTCTTAGAGGCATCAATGGGATATTTGGAGAGTCCATGTCTGGTCTTACATTCATGAATCCTACAAGGAAGAAGGGCTCTTTGCAGCAAGCATTTCTTCTAATGAAAAGAATTACAGGTCTTTGCACTGTGGCTGTGTATTTCTCTGGACCACAGGGCTCAGATAAAAGTGAAAACCGTTGGTAGAAATTGAAAGTTAGAATCTTTAATCTGCTTCAGTACTGTCCAAGTTATATGAAGCCTTCATGGCCTCTGGGAGCCAGTGTATTCCAAGGGGGTGATGGCCTTGGATTGTCCCTAGAAAAAAGGAATCTGAGACAAGGGTTTGGATGCAAGGAATGGACTTTGGCATTGCTCATCGTGAAAATCTCCACTAAGTCAAGAAGGCAAGATGAGTGTGACACAGGGCCCAGCAAGTTTGGGGCATCCACAGAGAGGGAGGTTTGGAGTGTAATTAGTTCTACAGAAGGTGCCCGGATGTTGTGCTTCAGATGCACCAGGTTCCCTTGGCTGTGGGCAAGGCTTTTATTGACCAATGATAATTCCCATTGCCAAGAAGGGCGTAGCTGAGAGTCATCACCAGATAACCTCAGAGCAGTGGGAGGTTGAATTCCCTGCCCCAGAAAGGGCTTCTGAAAATAAGTTCACTCAACAAGACGACAAGCATCCACTTTCCATGTTGATTTTCTTTAGTCTATGTGCTAGAAGTAATATGTGAGTTAAATTATTTTTTCTTTTTTATGATTTTTTTTATTTGACAGTTACAAAGAGAAGTAGACACACACACATACAGAGAGAGAGAGAGAGAGAGAGAGAGAGGTCTTCCATCCTATTTACCCCTCAAATGACTGCAATGGCCAGAGCTGAGCCAATCTTAAGCCAGGAACCATAAGCTTTTTGTGGGTCTCCCATGTGGGTGCAGTGGCCCAAGTACTTGGGCCATCTTCCACTGTTCTCCCAGGTGCATTAGCAGGGAGATGCATCAGAAGTGGAGCAGCTGGGACTCCAACCAGCTCCCACATGGGATGCCAGTGCTGCAGACCAGGGCTTTAACTTGCTGCCCCACAGAGCCAGCCCCTAGGGTTAAATTATTACACTGGGACTACACTGTGGTATAGCAGGTAAAGCTGCTATCTGAAAAACCAGCATCTCCTATAGGTGCCAGTTCATGTCCCAACAGTTCCACTCTCAACCCAGCTTCCTGCTAATGACCAGGAAAAGCAGTGGAAGTTGGCCCAGGTGTTTGGGCTCCAGCCATCCAAGAAGAAACTCCTGGCTCCTGGCTTCAGCCTGGCCCAACACTGGCTGTTGTGACCATTTGGGGAAAGCTGAGACAGTGGGTGGAGGATCTCTTTCTCTCTCTCTCTCTCTCTCTCTCTCTCTCTCTCTCTCTCTCTGTCTCTCTCTCTCTCAAAATAAATAAACAAGTCTTTAAAATTTATGATCACATTACTTGGACTTCTCTTCTTTATTTAGGTTGTTAGTTCCAGCATGATCCAGAGATATAAATATGTGAATCATTACTGTAGAGAGAGTATTACTCAACACTGTTTCTGAATGGAAATTGTATTGGGCTGCTGGGACCTCAGTCCCAGTCCCAGTACCAGTCCTGCCAGTACCAGTTTTCTCTACATATGTCATTTTTCCGGGAAGAATTTTGGAATCAGCCCTGGTTCAGAGCCTTGCTTTGGCAAATAAATATTGCATGACATTGGGCAAGTCAATTACTTACAGGATCCTCAAATTTAAGTCGGCACTAAAAGTTACCATGAGAATTAAAAGTGTTGATGTATGTGAGCACAGTGTCTGCATTATAGCATGAAAGATTGGCTGTGAACACTGTTATAATTCATATCATATCCTTACCTACGTTACTGATTTCCTGTCTGTGTAGGTATTACCTGTCCTTAGTTGAACCTCTCTTGGGTAATCCAATATACCACGTAGTTCTGCAGAAATGGACTCTCCATACGCATTTCTTGATAGCACATAGAGAAAGACTCCTGCTGAAGATGTGGCTGCATCCAGTTGTCATCCTCTCAATGTGAATTGCATGGTTTATGACTCTCAGAACACTTCATGTGGGTCAGGTAGGAGACAACAAGATAGTAATATGCTCTGGGTATTTTAAATATCAGCCTTTAATATTCCCCAAATGAAGGAAAGAATCAAGTAGGATGAGTCTGGGATGCTGTGATTTTAGACTTTAAGCAGAGCCATGTGTTTTGTTTACTTGGTTAAGCTAAGCAAATGCACCAAGAAAACAGAACATGAGGGTAGTTCAAAGGATTTGTAGAAAAATGGAGTTAAAAGAAAACTGTTTTGGTGTAATTTTTTTCTTCATATGCATTTTTCCATGAACATTATAAAGTCCCCCTCATAGAATCCACAAATCCAGAAATAGACTCTTTCTCACTACACACACACACACACACACACACACATATACATATATCACATATAGGCATGTACCTATATCACGTATAGATCTATATATCTACATACATACAGAGCAGTATCAGATATGATACGACATATCAAATATATATATGTATATATACTGTTGATTTTTACAAACACAGACTATTTAGTGAGGAAAACATAGCCTTTCCAATAAATAATTCTGCACCAACTAGCTTTACATGTGCATAAAATAATAGTTTTCATCTCTTCCTTGTATTATATAGGCTATATATTGATCATAGTTATCAATACTTATAAATATAAAATTTATAACTATAAAACATATAGGTAGAATTGAATTAAAAAGTTTTTCTTTAAAGCATCCTAAATTTAAAAAAAATGCTGTGCCTGTAAAAGTGATAGTGAAATCGGTCATGCTTGTAGAGTGTTTTTCTTTTCTCTAAATTGTGGCTGTTAGAATAAAAGTTTAAAATATAGTCAAATATAAGATATTCATTTGAAAAGCACCATGCATGCCATATTTAACATAATTATAACTTTTTCATATTTTATTAACAACAAAGTCATATTACGATAGCAAGGCATATTAGCATATTTATAATTTTACCCTTTGTGCCCAGCCAATAACTTGCAAGCTCTCTAATTTGAACAATCTTTTGTTTAAATTTAACTACCTTCCCATTGCTAGCAACACCATTGACCTCAATGTCAGGCAACATTATCTGCTCAGTAATTTGCACCAATAGCCTCATTGTATTTCATTTAGCAGAAGGCTTATCAGGGAAAGACAGGAAGAGAGAAACCCACAGTTCTTTGTAAAATAAATGGAAGTAATAATAATAAAAAGATAAGACTTAAGGAAGCAGATTGAGAAAGCTTGTGGCCAGGTGGCAGAGGGACTGATACTTGGTCATTTGTTGCAATGGGAAATTCAGGAACACAGCAGGGCAACTGCAGTAGAGAGTGACTCTTGGGCAGAAAAATGTGGGCCGCCACCTCTTGTTTTCAATTTCCAGTGTCTAGGAAACCCCATTTCTGGCTTTAGGGCTTTGAAATTCCAAATTCCAAATCGGATTGCTGTTTTGAGTTCCAGCTCCTCAGCTTCCAGTTCTAGCTCCCTGCTAATGCATCCCGGGATGTAGCAGATGCCAGCACAAATGTTTGGGCTCTTGCCATCCAGTGGGAGATGCAGATGGAATTCCAAGCCCCTGGCTTTGGTTTGGTCCAGTTCTGGCAGTTTCAGGCATTTGAGAAGTGAACCAGTGGATGGAAAATACCTCTCTCTCTTTTTCTCTCTGACTCTGCCTTTCAAGTAGGTGAAAATAAATAAATAAACATTAAAAAGGTGCAGTGGTATAAATACCCTGTAAAGCATATGAATGAGAAAAAGAATTAAGAGGATTATAAGGTCTTTGAACACTTGAAAGGAACTCTTGATGCATGCATCAGTCCTTCCTTTTTTTTCTTTAACAAGTCTTCATTTAATATTGCATTTGTGTTTGGTACTGGAAAAAGTCTTTGCTGTCATGGAACGTGCTTGCTAGGGAGCCTAGACAGAAACTAAAAATTATGAATAACAAAACTACCTGACAGTGATAGCACCGAGCACAGGAAGAAAATAGGGCCATATGATGGAGAAGGGCTATGTGCTCTGAGTGGGGAGTCAGAAAGGCCTCTGTGAAAATGTAGCTTTGAATGGCAATGGAGAGGCACACACACAAAGATGAAGATCTGTCAAGGAGAGAGCTGGTGCCCAGTGCTGAGCAGAGAGACAAGGATGCAGAGGAGGGCTTGAAGGAGCTGGGTGGACTGTGAACAAAAGCAAAGGTAAACACAGCCTAACACTAGTTCATATGGTGTAAATTGATTTTATCCCGCAACTGACTCTACCTTCCATCCAAAGAACACCCTGGGAGGCGGAGGTGATGACTCAAATAATATAATTGGGTTCCTGCCACTTACATAGGACACCTGGATTGTGTTCCAGGTTCCATCCACAGCCCAACTCCAGCCATTGTGGGCATTTGAGAAGTGAATCAGTGAACGGGAACTATGTTTCCATCTGTCTTTGCCTCTCAAATATCTAAATAAAATCATAAATCATTTTAATTTGGGGGCTATGATTCTCAAAGGGGCAGAGGAAGGACTTCACAATTGTGGCTCTTATTAATAAATACTCCAGGAAAATGTGGTCAACATCAAGAGATGTTCACTAAAATAAAGGGCAAATTCTCCTGACAGTGTATGGTCTTCTCAGGAAGGGATTTTAAGGGGATGGGAGTCATCCTAGGGTTCCAGTCTTGAGCTGTTAGAAACTAGGTTAGTCTTTGCTCCAGTCTTGTACTGAGGTACTTAGGACAGATCAAAGCTTTTTCTGAGAGGCTGCAATCCTTACAGAACAAGTGAGACCCTGTATGAGAAGAGGCCCTGATGTACACTGTCCAGGTTTTGTCAAAGAGGGAGTGTCGTCATAACTGCTGCCTTGGAGGGGGTCACCGCTTGCTTTTCTTCCTTTGCCCAACACAGAGCACCACAGTGGCTGTGCTGACTGCAAGGAACACCTCTTCTTGGAGAGGGTGCAGCTTGCTAGATCGAAGCCCTTTCCCTCATGTGGGCCTTAGATCAAAACACTCTCTAAAATCCCAAGAGCGTGGAAAAACAATCGGGGGTTGTGATTGGCTGAACCACGTCTCCCTCAGGATCAGCCGTCTATGGTAGCAACATTCGCATCCAGCAAGTGGTGTGTTACTATGGTCCAGCAAAGTATAGCTCTGGCTCCCCCAGTGTTCTCATAAATGTCTCTGTATCCAGTTTCCTAGCTGAGCGGCCTCAGAGCAGTTACTGAGTCTCTCTGTACTTCATTTTTCTCATCTTTAGAATGGGATAGAACAGAATTGGCATTAAGGAAGTAGCTAAAATGCCTTCATTTCATGTAGGAGTACCTGGCTTTAAATATAAGCACTGGCTCTTGACTCCCCCTTCCTGCTATACAGACTCTTGGAAGCAGCAATGAGGGGAGGGCTCAAGTGATTGACTCTCTGCTGCCTTGTGGGACACCTCAATTGCATAGTTGATTCTCAGCCTTTGCCTGGACAAGATCCAGCCAATATGCGCATCTGGGGAGTGAACCAGCAGAGGGTAGCACTCTCTACTCTCACTCTCTTTATCCCTCTGCCTCTCAACTAAATAGACACAGTATTTAGAAATGGAGATGACAACAAGACTGTCATCACCCCTCTAAGAGGAATTGCAGGCATACAGGGAAAACGGTCAGATCGTACATAGCATTGGCTCCCACAGTCTGCAACTATCTCTGGAAGCCAAAACAAACCTCTTCAGAAGATAATCCCAAGCAGTCAAGACTCTATCTTTAATAACTGAGATTTTTTGTTCTTCCTCCCTTATAACTTAGTACCAAGCAGAGAAAGATACATTCCACTAAGCAATCCTGAGGATCCACAGCTGCTGGTGCACACCCCAGCCTCCCAGGCCTACAGACTCCCTTTGGGCTCCCCTGCAGCCTTCCCTCTCTCTCGTCATACAGCTCCCCCACTTCTCTCCCTGTCTTTGAATACAAGTGGCTATGTCAGACGACCTGCCAGAGCAGGCCCTGCACACTTGGCCTTCTCTCGGTCTTGTCTGGGTAAACTTTATTAGTTTATGTCTAGGTAGTGCCTAGAACATAGTAAGTGCTCAGTCAAGGTTAGCTATTTGACAATCTTAATCAGATGTGTCAGTGAACATTTCCCAAACACTTGTATGTTGTGCAATTCAAAACTTCGTCCTGTGTGTTCGTTCATTCAGAAGATGATGAACTCAAGTTATTAACGTATAAATAGATATATTTGTCGAAGAAATCTGGGTGGGTTGGGTGGGTGGAGAGAAGTGTTATTTATAACAATTACAGCTGATCTGGTATTTAAGATACTTCTAGAATAACTTGTGTTTATTCTTTTGGCAATAGAATGATAACTCCATTTTGGGTGAGAGTTTATAAAGAAACAGGAAAAAACAGGATAAAAATTAACTAAAAAATCTGATAAGCAGTTTCCTTGAAAAAGTCATAGCAAACGGCCAGTTAGGTGGCATGCAGAGTACCAGAGAACTGAGATAGATAACTTGGATGGAGGGAGGGTCATGTGCAGGAACTTGGGGGTTGAGGGATAAAAATCAGAGTTTCCTTGTTTTTTAAGGAATTTAAGTTGTGTGCTGGGTGATGCCTCTGGCTTTGCAGCTCTCAGAACTCCAGTAAAATTGGTAATGCTCTATGCATTTCACAGTGAACAGGATCATGTAAAAGGACAGTGTCCTTATCACAGGGTCATTGCCAAGAGACTCCAAGGTGTGTCAGATGAGAGCAAGCCTTAAAACGTTTGCATGATTCAACTGAGGGACAGAGACAGGATTTCAGAATTCACAGGCGGGAAGCCACAATTCCCAATCACACTGGAAGGAAGACTTGATCCAGTTTTACTTAAATCTCAAAGGACAGAGTGATTCCAAATGACATTCAATTAAATTTAAAAACAACCACAAAATAAAATAAAATAAAAAATAGCTGGTCTACAATGATCTTTGAAGCTAAATTAAAAGTTTATAGTTTTTCTACTGGGTTCTACTCAAATGTGTAGGTATCTAATGTTATTGTGGTTTTTGACTACAGTGTATTATTTCTGTTATATTCAGACCACAGAACTCACTGTTGATAGAATTATTTGTTAGTATTAGATATTATTAACAGTCTAAAACATTATAGTGCAAATTTCTTATACCACTAGAAACAGAGGAAATCAGAAGAAAACAAACCGGTGAACACATGCACAACTACTACTACTACATACACACACACACACACACACACACATATGTGTATATATATATATATATATATGTACTTTTGCTAATATGTTTAGTGCCATTTTTCATATAGAATCCCTGGTAGGGGACATCTTGTTCTGAAATTTTTATTTATTTTAGCCTTAAGCAATGACTGAGAAAAAGTTGGAAAAGTAAGCTTTCAATATTATGAATTCATTGTTAGGAACATAAAATGCTGATTTTAGTAGTAGCTGTCAGAAGAGTGTGGGGTCATAATTTTTGAAAATGTCAATAGAACTACAGCATCGCTGTTAGCTCTGTGGTCAATCAATAAGGACAAAGGCACCATGAGGGAAATAACAGGGCAAAGGTTTTGAATGACATGCATTCAAACTCAGTTCTGCTATTTACTAATTATCAGACCATGTTCATTTGTAGACCTCATTTTCCTGATGAGAATGGATATTAATAATTACCCTTCAAGAATCATTTCTGTAGAAACATGTAATATGCCTAGCTCAGTGCATGGCACATGTAGACACCAAATAAATGGCCATGGATTTTGGTATAGTGATTATCCTCACTAATGTTGCCATTATTATAGTTGGTAATAAGTTGAATAATATTAATTTCAGTTTGTGTATTGATCCAACACAAGGCTACTTTAAAATCTTCAGCATTCGCGTGTTAAAATATCAAGCTGACCTGATTGAGAAGAGTATTTAGGCCTTTGAAATGGAATGATTTTCTCTAATCACACATTAATATTGCATCTGTTTATTATCTAGAAGAGGAAGAAGACAATTGTAAGAGTTTCATAGGGATTTTGTGCTGGGAAGGACTTCCAGTGATTTAATATATATGTGTGTGTGAGTGTGTGAGTGTGTGTGTGTGTGTATACATTTACATATTTGAAAGACAGAGCAACAGAGTGAGATCTTCCATCTGCTGATTCACTCTCCAAATAGATGCAACAGCAAGGACTGGACAAGGCCAAAACCAGGAGCCAGGAACACCATCTGGGAGGATGTCAAGGGCCCAAGTACCTCAACAATCTTCCTCTGTCTTCCCAGGTATGTAGTAGGAATATGAGCTGGATTCCGGGGCTCTAACTGGCACTCTGATAAGGGATGTTGGCATCACCAACAGTGGGTTAACGAATGACACCACAACACTGGCCCCTAACCAGTATAGTGACTACAGTTAGTTAGGCTAATAAAAACAGACATTTATCCCAATCATGTAGCTAGTCACAGTTGTAATATATTCGAACAAGAATCCGTGGCCCCCAACTACCACTCCAGAGCTTATACCTTTTAAAATAGCGAATACATTTGGGCTTGTTAGCATTACAGAAGACTTTTCTGGTATACCAAAATTAAATGATGCAACAAAAGTTAGTTATACACAACCAGCCAAGTAAAACAATCTCAGACGCTAATTCACAGTTCAATCTTGGTGGTTTCCATGGTAATGGGAAGTTGAGAGAGTTTTCAAATAGAGCAATCTTGTATAGGAAACCTATCTGGTAATTTTTCTAACATCTCATAAGTGGTTAATCAGGCCACATCCACTGTGATGTTCCTGGAAACCAAATGGCAGGCAGAAAAGCAAGCTCCATTTCAGTTCATTGCTGCATTCAGTACGTGTGTGCTTACTCCTTGCTTGACTCTGGGCTGGCCAGCCTCATAATGAAATATGCAAGAAGCACAATGCAGCTCAGCTTTGTAGGCACTCACTGTCTGTTAGCAGGAAATTACTGTTAACCACCCCTTGACTGACACGTTTTATTGCTGCCCGAGTTTGAACCCTGGTTTCCTCAGTGTGGTCTATGTCCCTGTCTGATGACCCTTAGGCCATTTGACTGAATCACAAAGAAAAAGCAAAACAGGGAGAAACAAACACAATAGCGCATGACCCCTATAGCTTTCTATTTAGCAATCACTCTGTTATAGAAATGATAAAGATTTTGTTCCTTGTAGACACTGGGTCAGAGAGTCATCAGATTCATTGTGCTGTTTATTTTCATGTGTTTAATCAGTATAATGAAAGGGTGATAACAAAATTGTACCAGTTAGCTTCAAATAGCAACACATCCTCTGATGCAAAGTGGCCAAAGGATATATATTTAAGGATTCTGGGTGGTTCTTGGAAGATAGGAAGAGCTGACCCTCAGTCCTTTGGAATGGTTTGAACTCCACCAGTCATAGCATATAATCAGCAGTACAGAATTTTACCTGTTTTAAGAATACATCTGTGAAGTGTGTTGGGCTAGCTGTACCCAATTTTGCTTATGATATATTACTTTCAGAGAATAAAAAAAAACTCATTAGGCTAGTTTGGTAATGTTCCACTCTTGTGTTGAGGGCATGATTTTGTTTTCAAATGTAGTAGACATGAGTAATGAAGATATGAAAGATGAAAAAAAAGTCACAGTATTTATCTTCTAAGAAGTCATGATCCTGTGGCAACAAATAAAAGATGCCAGGAAATGTGTACTCAGAACTTGGACTGGGCACCTGCCTCTGGGCTCTGTTTGAAAGTGATCACCACTTGTTTGCCTCCCTCAGAGCTGTGGGTTAAACCGGTAGGTTTCCTGAAGGCTGGATTGATTTCAGCCTCCCTTTTTGACCAATGCCCACATTCCAGAAACAATAAAGATGGAGCATCTGCCCTGGTGACTTATGCGGTTTGTGATTTCAGATAGCATGCTCCCCTGCCTCCTCTTCAGGTTAAGGAACACTGCCCTTCTCTCCCTCTACAACACAGTTGTCATAATAATATTATTATTAGCAAATAATAATAATACTGATAACAATAGAGAAGAAACTGGGGACATCTTTACATTAAAAATTCCTGCTGCTTATCTTAAATAAAAATTTAATTAAGTGTCCTATATTTTGCCTGTATAGCCTATTTTAGAGGTTCCCATGGGATCTGTGATGCCTGCTTCGTATATGGGTGCTGGTTTGTGTTCTGATTGCTCCACTTCTGATCCAGCTCTCTGCTAATGTGCCTGGGAAAGCAGCAGAAGATGGTCCAACCCTTGTGGGAGACCCTGAAGAAACTCCTGGATCCTAGCTTTGGCCTGGCCCAGAGCTGGCTGTTGTGGCCATTTGGGGAGCGCACCAACAGACAGAAGCTTGATCTTTCTGTCTCTCCCTCTTTCTGTAATTCTGCCTCGCCTCTGTAAATCCACCTTTTTTTCAGGAATGGTTCAAATTTTAAACTTTTCACAAGGCCATTGATTTTAATGTAGGTTTTTAAACAAATATTTATTTATTTGAAAGGCAGAGTGAAAGACAGACTGGGAGACGGGGGGGGGGGGGGGGGGGGAGTGCTCCCATCTGTTGATTCATTCCCTAAATGGCCACAAGGGCAAAGGCTGGACCAGACCAAAGCTAGGAGCTTAGAACTCAGTCTGGGTTTCTTTCATGGCGCAGGGGCCCAAGTGTTTTGCCCCACATCCACTGCTTTCTCAGGCACATTAGCAGGGAGCTCAGTGGGAAGCAGAATATCCAGGTCTCCAACAAGGGATGCTCTCATTGTAGGTGGTGGGTTAACCTGAAATACCACACTGCCCCCTTGATGCCACTTTAAAATTTTTTTCCAGTTTCTATTAGTCTATTTCAAGATTTTCCAGTTTTTGCCATTATTCTGACAGCTTATTTATAGACTGATATAATAATGCTTTAAATACAAGAACTTTATGATACTTGATAGGGCTGACTTACTGATAGATGGTAAGGTTTTTTAATATATGATAGAGCTAGCTTCACTGATATTTTAAGTGCATTTTAAGTGAATTTTTGGGTAATATTACTTGATTCAAAATATCATAATCAATTTATTTTATTGCAGGACATATTTTAAAACATTGCAATTAACCAAGAATTGACACAGTTATGTGTCATATAGATATGACACAGTCATTTCTAATAATACAAACCTACTTATTTTAATTTGTTCAAGAATACTTAGTTTCTTTCAGGATTATTTTATAGACACCCCTTTGAAGTTCTGGAAAATACAAGAATCTTCCCTCTGGATTTGTACTGCTCTCACTCTCCTCTCTTCTTCCCTTCCTCCCCTCCCCCACCCTTCCATTCTTCCTCTCATCCCACCATGGGTAGTTTAATCACATTCATTAAACATTTCATGTGTTTTCTGTTGGCATAATATAATAATACAATAAACATTATTGGGGTTTTATTGTGTTATTTTACAAGATGCTTGATAAATTAGTGTTGTTTAAAGATTTATTTTATTTACTTAAAAATTCACTTCAAAGAATTATAGAGAGAGAAAGAGACAGAGGTCTTCCATCCACTGGTTTACTTATCAAATGGCCACAATGTCTGTGGCTGGGCCAGTCTGAAGCCAGGAGCCAGGAGCTTCTTCCAGGTCTCCTATGTGGGTGCAGGGGCTCAAGGATTTGGGCCATCTCCATTGATTTCCCAGGCACTTCTAATCCAGCTCCTTGCTAATGTGCTTGGGAGAGCAGCAGAAGATAGCCCAAGTCCATGGGCCCCTGCACCCATCGGGCCCCATTATTATTTTTAAGAGTTATTAAAACTTGTTTGAGTTTTCCATTTTATTCAAATGTATGGATATGTGTGTGTGCACATGAGCCTTCATGTGTATTTGTAAATGTGTGATTTTCCCTCTCCCAACCTGTGTTTTAACTTCACAGTAGACAGATTTTTTACTTTTGGCTTTATAATCTGCTTTAATTTTCTCTTTGCACCATGGTTAGAAAATATGTATTTTTGTTATTTTTATTCTTTGGGACATATTGACATTATTTTATCAGCCTATGTTAATTCAGATTTTGATAATGTCCTGTATGTAATTAAATTCTATTAAAATATGGTACATTATATATTTTGATATAGAGTATAACTTATAGAACTAGAAAATTCTTATAGATTTAGGTTTTCTGTGCATCAAGGTAACTTTATTGTGGAACATAAAGTTTAGTTGGATAACTTTCCTATTTTTTATTTTATTTATATAAAGGGAGCAGATTTCATGTATTTCACATGTACATTTTTAAGAGCATAATGATCCTTGCCACCTTGTTCTCCTTCCCTCCCTCACACCCTCCATCTCTGCTCCTTCCATTCTTAGTTTTCTTTTAATTTTTATAATGACTAGCTTTTAATTTATAATCACAGGCTTAACTCCCCATTAAATAAATAATTCAAACAATTACTAAGTAGAAAACCACTGTTCCTCAAGAGTATTTACAAGGTCTATAAGCAATGAACAGATCTCAGTCAATTTCACTCATGAACATTACATTGCTTTTTGTACTCTGTATATTAGTTACCACACATTGGGGAAATATAGGTATTTGTCTTTTTGGGACTGGCTTATTTCATAATGGTCTCCAATTGCAACCATTTTGTTGTAAAAGACAGGATTTCATTGTTTTTAATGCTGTGTAGTATTCCATGGTGTAAATACAACACAATTTCTTTATCCAGTCATCATTTGATGGACATCTGGGTTGATTCTATGCCTTAGCTACTGTGAGTTGATCTGCAATAAATATGGGAATGAATATAACTCTTTAATATGCTGATTTAATTTCCTTCGGGTAAATTCCCAGTATTGGAATGGCTGGGTCATGTGGTAGATCTCTTGTCAAATGTTTGAGGAATCTCCATTCTGTCTTCCATAATGGCTGTTCTGACTTACATTCCCACCTTTCACCCAAAAATCAAAAACAAACAAACAAACAAAAAAAAAACAACAACAAAAACCAAATTCTGGTGAGCATGTGGGGAAAAGGGTACCCTAATATGCTGTTGATGGGAATGTAAACCATTTTCTCTTTTTGTTATTTGCTCTCTTTTTGGACTGAGAGAAATGTATTACTTCATTTTTATCATGTTTCCAACTGTAACTATGTGACTCCTGTAGTTTGTGCGTTATGGACCTTCTCTATATTGGTGTATTGCATGTATCTACTGATGGCTATCATATCTTTCAGCATTTTGAAGTAAGTGCCTTACTTTAATCAAAAGTGTCAACATCTGAGTGTCTCTGTGTTTTTTCCAGCATTTGTCAAATATCAAGAAGTGGCACATGGTTCACTTGAATTTGCATTTTTCTTGACATTATAATATTTATTATTGACTTTCCCACCACCAGATTATACTCTTTCATTGTCGTTCCAATAGACAATTTGGTGTTATGTCACAAAATCAGAAAAAGGGGGTATTTGTACTATACATTTAATACTAAAGAAAAAGAATATTCCAAACAAGCAATACCAACAAATATGGCAACTTAGAGAAAAGGGAAACTTTCATTGAAAAATAAAATCAACCAAAACTGAAGCAAAATGAAACCCCAAACATGATTGGGCTCATGCCTTAAATACATTTACATAATTATCTAAAGCCTTCATACAATCAAAACTCTGGGCCCAAAGAGTTTCACTGTGAACTCTGTTAAGCATTTAAGAAGGGAATATTTACATAATTATCTAAAGCTGTCATACAATCAAAACTCTGGGCCCAAAGAGTTCCACTGTGAATTCTGTTAAGCATTTAAGAAGGGAATACTTTAAACTGTGAATTATATCAAACATTTAAAAAGGGAATATTTTTCACTGTGAGTTATAGCAAATGTCTAAGAAAGAACTAACTCCAGTTTTACATCATGTTTTTCAGAAAATTGAGCAAAAGGAAACATTTCACAATTAGACATAAAATGTAACTATATTACTCATGAAATTTGGTCTACAAGCCCAAATCACTGATATTCTAGCTAGAAATATAACCAATGATAAATTGTCAAATCATATTCAGAAATATATGAAAAGATAACATAAAATAACCTAGTGGAATTAACCTAGGGATAAAAGTTTAATATTTTAAAATCAAATGATGCAATTTGCCATATTAATATAATGGAGAAATAAAACCCATGCAATTATTTCAATGCATAAAAAATTCAATACTCATTAAAGTTAAAAATAAAATGCTCAGCAAAATTCTTAGGAAATTTATTTAATCTGCTAAATGTTAAGTGTAAAAACTCTATAGCTAGTCTCACACCTAATGGTGAAATATTAAATAATTTTCCCAAAGATCAGGATTAAGGAAGCCATAAATTATGAGCAATTGTATTAATCATTATACCAGAGATATGACTTGGGTGATATTGCAATAAAGAATATAAAATAACTAAAACAGCAATAGGAATGCACTGCACACTACTGACATGGCCAAAATCCAGAATAATGAAAAACCAAGGGCTGCTGCTGAAGTCATCAATGAGACTCTCTAGCCATTGTTTTGGGTAATGAAGAATGGTACAGCCATTTGATTTTTTCCTTTTTTCCCCCAAATATTTATTTTTGAAAGAGTTGGAGAGGGGAGTAAAAGAGAGAAGAGAGAGAGAGAGAGAGAGAGAGAGAGATCTCCCATCTGCTGGTTCACTACTCAAATGGCCACAATGGCCAGGGCTGAGCCAGATCAAAGCCAAGAGCCAGGAGGTTCATCTGGGTCTCCCACATTCGTGGCATGGGCCCACGGAATTGGGCCGTCCTCTACTGCCCTCCCAGGCCCATTAGTAGGGAGCCAGATACGAAATGGAGGAGCCATCTGCCAGCATGGCAGATGGTGGATTAATCTGCTACCACAATCACCAACACCAGTGGAACAATTTGGCAGTTTCCTACAAATTGAGCATGTTTTTACCATATGATTCAGTGATTACACTACTGGATACTAACCTAGATGACTTAAAACTCAGGTCCACACAAAAACTGCATATGGATGTTTTGTTGTAGTTTCATTCATAATTACCCAAACATGGGAGTAATCAATATTCTGTTGAGTAGATGAGTGCATACATAAACTAAAGCAAATCCAGATAATGGAGTATTATTTATAGCTACAATAAAAACAGAGTCATCATTCCATAAAAAGGCATGTATGTAACTGCAGGACATTATTTTAAGTGAAATAAGTCAACTACAAGAAGACGAATATCATTTGATCTCACTCATAAAAAGCCCATTTCATGGAAATGGAGAGTATAAATGTGGGCTGTCAGAGACTGGAGTGTTTCAGGAAGTGATGCATAGGGAAAGGTTAGATCAATGAGTATTAAGTTATAGTTAAATAGGAGCAGGAACTTTAGTGTTTTCTTGCATAGTGGCAATATTATTGATAATGAAATAATGTACTGTGCCTATTTTTCAAGAAGCTAGAAGAGAGGATTTTGAATGTTTTTACTGTAAACCTGTGAAAGTGTCTGAGGGATTGGATATGCTTGATTGGCAGTTATGCAATGTATGCATGCATTGATGCATCACATGGTGGGGCGTGCCTTTAGTGGGCAGTTCAGATGCCTGAATCCCGTATCAGAATGCCTGGGTTCAAGTCCTGACTCTGTTCCTGACTTCACCTTCTTGCTCATGTGCACTATGAATGGCAGCAGGTTATGTCTCCGGTAACTAGATCCCTGCTATCTGCATGGGAGACCAGTTTCCTGGTTTCAGACCCGGATGTTGCAGATGGGAGTGTGTGTGTTTCCATCTCTTTCTCCTTCAGTTTTTCTCTCTGCTTGTCAAATGAATAAATAATTTTAAAAAAATCACAATATATCTCATAAGTATATACTCTTATGAGTCAGGTAAAATTTTTAAAAATTATTTTAAAAATAAAAATATATAATTTTAAAAATGGTAAAAATGTAAAAATCTCACTAATGATTTTTATGTTGATTGCATTTTGAAATGTTAACATTTGGAGTACTGGTACATCAAATATATTATTGAGATAATAAAGAAGAATACTTAAGTATGCAATATCAAGTGTAAAAAGCCCAATTGGAAAGGCTACATATTGATAATTCCAATTTTGTGACATTCTGGAAAAGGCCAAACTACAGAGCACTAAAAAGACCAGTTATTATCAAGGATTAAGAAGGAGATAGGATGAGTAGGTAGAGCACAGATGATATTTAGGGCAGTGAAATTATTCTTTATTATACTGTAATGGCCATTATAATATTACTGTACATTTGTCCAAACCCATAGGATATACAACACCGAGAGTGATCCCTCATGTAAACTGTCTTTTGGGTGATGATGATGTGACAGTTCTAAAAATGTGTCATTCTTGTAAAGGGTATTGATGATGAGGGAGACTGTGCATGTGTGGGGGTAGGGGTATATAGGAAATTGCTCAAGGTTGCTGCAAACCTAGAACTGCTTTAAAAATAAAGTCAGTTAAAAATAACAAACAAAATTTAAAGGGAATTTATATTTAAAGGAAAAATTAACTCCAATTTCATATTTTTAACATACATAGAAAATAATCCTAATAAACATACTGAATTCAAAATTTTCAGTACAAAATGTTGGTATAAATGTGTCAATTGTATTTTCATCTGTTAACTTCAAACAGTTGAAGTATGAAGTTAAACATTATATTCACAATAGTATCTAAAAATAGCAACTTGATTTTTTTTTTAATTGTCACTATCTCACAAATTTCTTTCTTTTTTTTTAATAACGCTTTTATTTAAAGAATATAAATTTCCAAAATACAGCTTATAGATTACAATGGCTTCCCCCCATAACTTCCCTCCCACCTGCAACCCTCCCCTTTCCCACTCCCTCTCCCCTTCCATTCACATCAAGATTCATTTTCAATTCTCTTTATATACAGAAGGTCAGTTTAGTATATATTAAGTAAAGATTTCAACAATTTGCCCTCACATAGCAACACAAAGTGAAAAATACTGTTGGAGTACTAGCTATAGTATTAATTCACAATGTATAGCACGTTAAAGACAGAGATCCTACATGATATATATATTTTTAAATTGATTAATTTTCTATGCAATTTCCAATTTAACACCAAGATTTTTTAATCATTTGCAATTATCTTTATATACAGAAGATCGATTCAATATATACTATGTAAAGATTTCATCAGTTTGCACCCACACAGAAACACAAAGTGTAAAAATACTGTTTCAGTACTAGTAATAGCATTATTTCACATTGGATAACACATTAAGGACAGATCCCTCATGAGACGTAAGTACACAGTGACTCCTGAAGTTGATTTAACAATTTGACACTCTTGTTTATGGCGTCAGTAATCTCCCTAGGCTCTAGTCATGAGTTGCCGAGGCTATACTTGATAACATATTTAACAAAAATGTGTGGCATTTATCCACTACAAATTATAAATGAGAAAAAATTAGGAAGATCTGAAAAATGGTGAGATATACCATGTTCATGAAGAGTAATTTTTTTTTTTTATTTAACAGGTAGAGTTATAGACAGAGAGAGAGAAAGTTCTTCCTTCCATTGGTTCACCCCCCAGATGGTTGCCATGGCTGGCGCTGTGCCAATCCAAAGCCAGGAGCCAGGAGCTTCTTCTTGGTCTCCCATGCAGGTGCAGGGACCCAAGCACTGGGCCGTCCCCCACTGCCCTCCCAGGCCACAGCAGAGAGCTGGACTGGAAGAGGAGTAACCAGGACTAGAACCCAGCACCCATATGGGATGCCAGCTCTGCAAGGTGGAGGATTAACCAAGTGAGCCACAGCACCCGCCCTTATGAAGAGTAAATATTAAGTAAAGTAAATAGTAAGGTATCAGTTCACCACAAATGGACTTATATATTCAATACTTTTAAAACCAAAATCCCAGCAAATTTTTTTGAAGAATGAACTGATTACCAAAAGTATGTGTTAATGCAAAGAACTAACACTATTCCAGAAATCATGAAGCACAATAAACTTGGAGCACTTATTCTACCTAATATCAAGACTTACCATAAGGTACTATAATCAAGACAATGTGGTTCTACAATAAATGTTGGCAAATAGGTGAGTAACAGAATAGAGAACTCAGAATGTCCTGAAGTGAGGATCCTTATTTCAACAATTTAATTCCAACAGGATTTTTTTTCAGCCTTTGAACGAGGATCAAATGCAGTTCCAGCAAAAACACTAAAGCTTTGTAGCAGGGAAAGAAAACTTTTTAATAAGTGGTTTGGAGTAATGTTGTTTTCATGAACACACACACACACACACGCACATACCTCAGCTCCTATCTCATACTATACACAGAAATCAATTTGGGTTGTGTTATGGATACAAGTTGAATATCCCTTATCTGATGTACATGAGACTATAAGAAACATTTCAGATGTAAGATGTTCGTTTTTCAGATTCTGTAATATTTGCATAAATATAATGAGGTCTTTTAGAGATGCAATCCAAATCTATACCAGGAATTCATTGCTGTTTTGTACGTATTTTACATACATAGCCTGAAGGTAATCCTAATATTGCCTCATAATGTTACCTTATAATATCTCCATAATATTTTTAGGGAGCCTGTATTATTACCTCAATTCACTATGTGGGATGAGGTTTGGAATTTTCTGCTTGTGATATCACGTTGGCACTATAGGTTTTGGATTTGGGAGTGTTTTGGAACTCAGAGTTTTGGATTAGAAATGTTCGACCGGCCAGCGCCACGGCTCAATAGGCTAATCCTCTGCCTGTGGCGCCTGCACACTGGGTTCTAGTCCCAGTCAGGGCACCGGATTCTGTCCTGGTTGCTCTTCCAGGCCAGCTCTCTGCTGTGGCCCAGGAGTACAGTGGAGCATGGCCCAAGTCCTTGGGCCCTGTACCCACATGGGAGACCAGGAGAAGCACTTGGCTCCTGCCTTCGGATCAGCACGGTGCTCTGGCTGCAGTGTGCTGGCTGTGGTGGCCATTGGGGGCTGAATCAACGGCAAAGGACGACCTTTCTCTCTGTCTCTCTCAATGTCCACTCTGCCTGTAAAAAAAAAGAAATGTTCAACCTGCAGATACATAAAATGGAGAACTACAAATCTTCAACAATTAAAGTAACAGGATGTTGTAATAACTTAGAGGTAATATACAGTTCTTAAACAAGTAACTTAAGAATCATAAAAAAGATCATCGATAAAATGGTCTTATAAAATGAGAAGTGTGTCTTGAAAAGAAATTGAAAAAGTATATGCTGAAAGAAAATGTTCTAGAGCCTGCATTTGAGAAAGGGCTGATATTGCGTGTATCTTCCATAACTCAATAACAAGTTTAAAAGAAACCCAAAGACTAATGACTGAAAGATGTGTCATGAGACATTTCATAAAGTGGAATCCACAAAGGTAAAGGTGTGGGAATGAACAACTGCTATACACTGATTAAATAGCTGTACTTACAAAGTGAAAATGCCAAATATTGGTGGAAAGCAAAAATGAGAACTTATATATTTTTGCTGGAATGTACATGTTATAATAATTTTGAAGCAATTTATAACAGTTGCTTATTAAAAAAATACAACTCCCTTATGAACCAGTAATTCCACTCTTGGTCTTCATTTCAGAAGCGAAATCGTAAAGTCCCCAAAATACTTGTCCAAAGCTTTTTGTGGAAACTATTTGTATGAACCAAACTTGGAAACAGCTCACCAATCCATCAGTAGAAGAACAGTTAAACAGCATATCATAGAATGCTACTTGTCCATGGGGAGGAGCATTGATATTGGTGAATCTCAATTCATAAATTAAGCTGAGTGAGTATACCTTTGTAAAAAGATATTATATCTTGTAGCAATCTCTTCCTTGATGAAGAAACATTTATTAGCAGGGCTTACCTGGGAAGGCGGTCTTAGGTATAAGGAGTTTGATATGGATGGAAATTTGAGTTTGGGCTCCACAGTTGTGATTGCATGATAGATTAGGATTTCAGAGGTTGGAATTCTCAAATATAGAATATTCATGAACTAAATATATTTGAAGAAATAAAAAACAGTGGTAGAATTGAATAAGAAACAAAAGACAATCAAAGATAGCCATTCACATTTCAAAACAAATAGAAGGGCTGGCGCTGTGGCACAGTGGGTAAAGCTGCCTCCTGCAGTGCCAGCATCCCATACGGGTGCTGGTTCAAGTCCCACCTACTCCACTTCCCATCCAGCTCTCTGTTGAAGATGGCTTAAATTCTTGGGCCCCTGCACCCACATGGGAGACCCAGAGGAAGCTCCTGGCCCCTGGCTTCAGACTGGTGCAGTTCCAGCCATTGTGGCCAATTGGGGAGTGAACCAGCGGATGGAAGACCTCTCTCTCTCTCTCTACCCCTCCTTCTCTTTCTGTGTAACTCTGACTTTCGAATAAAGAAATCTTTAAGAAAACAAATAGAATGTATAGAAATGAAAATTATAGTGGTTGAAATTAAAAGGTAAATGATAGTTGAAAACCAGATTCAGTCTACGTGAAGAGAGAGATCAGGAAGTGCAAGACATTATTCAGACTGCATGAGAGATAGCAAACTAGAGAAGTGTGAAGGAGGTTTTATTAAGTGTATCAAACAAAAACCAAAAGAAGGAATGCAAATGAAGCAATAGGTCCGAGAGGGTAAAAGTATTATTTAAATTAAAGAGCTACACCAGGAGCTGGTGCTGTGGCACTGTGGGTGCCAGCACTCCATATGGGCACCAGTTCAAGTCCTGGCTGCTTCAATTCCTATACAGCTCCCTGCTAATGTGTCTGGGAGAGCAGAGGAGGATGGCCCAATTCCTTGGGCCCCTGCACCCATGTGAGAGACCTGGAAGAAACTCCTGGGAATTGGCCTCGAAAGGCTCAGCTATGGTTGTTGCAGCCATTTGGGGAGTGAACAAGCAGATAGAAGACCTCTCTCTCGGTCTTTCTCTCTCTCTCTCTCTCTCTGTTTCTGCGTCTCTCTACAACTCTGTCTTTTAAATAAATAAAATAAATGTTTTTTTTTTAAAAGAAGAGGTACATCCATCATACATACAGAAATCACAAAAAAGTTATTTTATTTTAAAAATATTTATATGTTATAAAGATACTCCTAAATAAAGAAAAAATAATAGTTATCATACAGCCTGAAAAGCAAATCACCTCATGAAACTATTTAAATAATTACTTTTTTATTTTTATTAATCAGAAGAGAATATATTTCATTTATTAATCAGATATAATTCAGAGAAAATAACCATACTTTCCTCCCTCCCTCCCTCAGCCTCTCTCTTTGTAATAAAATAATTTTGTAATAACATAATTTCAATTTATTTTATTATCACAGGCTTAATGCACCACTCTGCATAATGTTCAGCAAGTAAAAACTACAAAAACCATGGTCCAGAGGAATATAGAAAAAGGCTATAAATAATAAAAAGAACATAAGATGCCAGTTTCATACTCATACAGCATTTGTATTCCATTGTAACTACTACATGTCAGAGAAAACATGATATTTATTTTTTGGGGACTGGCTTATTTCACTAAGCATAATAGTCTCCAGTTGCATCCATTTCGTTGCAGAGTAAAGTATTTCATTCTTTTTTTTTTTTATAGCTGAGTTGTATTCCATAGTGTGTATATACCACATTTTCTTTATCCAGTCACCAGCTGATGGACCTCTGGGTTGATTCCATATCTTAGGTATTGTGAATTGAACCACTAGAAACATGGACACAAATAACTCTTTCATAGGCTGATTTAAAAGAGACAATGAGGCGATTGGCTGCCCCCCCACCCGCCCCTGCAAGCCTGCAAGGGAAGTGTGGAGGCCGCGGAGGGCAACAGACCTGGCAGGGCGGTGGTGCAGGGCGGTGGCCGCAGCCTCCCCCAGGAGCCTTCCCTCGCCCTGGACGGGTCAGTGCAGACCGATGGAGAGGCTGTGGCGGCCTCGGCAAGCTGTTTATTTTATCTCTCTCTGTATATATACAAGTATATATATATATATACAAGTCTGTTTCTCTAGACTTGTATATGTAGAACATACTGGAATCCACCATGAATGGACAGTTGGACCTAAGTGGAAAGCTAACCATCAAAGCTCAACCCCGGGAGGATATTCAACGAATTCCCATTCATAATGAAGATATTACTTATGATGAATTAGTGCTAATGATGCAATGAGGTTTCCGAGGAAAACTTCTGAGTAACGATGAAGTTACAATAAAGTATAAAGATGAAGATGGGGATCTTATAACAATTTTTGATAGTTTTGACCTTTCCTTTGCCATTCAGTGTAGTAGGTTACTGAAACTGACATTGTTTGTTAATGGTCAACCCAGACCCCTTGGATCAAGTCAGGTGAAATACTTCCGTCGAGAACTGATAGAGCTTCAAAATAAAGTGAATCACTCGTTGGATAGCTTGGAGCCACCTGGAGAGCCAGGACCTTCCACCAGCATTCCTGAAAATGATACTGCAGATGGTAGAGGAGAAAAACCTACTGCTTCTGATTCTTCTGGAAAACAGTCTACTCAGGTTATGGCAGCAAGTATGTCAGCTTTTGACCCTTTGAAAAACCAAGATGAAATCAATAAAAATGTTATGTCAGCATTTGGCTTAACAGACGATCAGGTTTCAGGGCCACCAAGCGCCCCTGCAGAAGATCGATCAGACACTCCTGGGAGCAGTACTTCCTCCTCCTCAGCAGCCACCACACACAGGAGCTCAGACGCAGCAGCCACCACACACAGGAGTTCAGACACTAGCAGGTCAGATGGAAGGCCAGCTGTACCAACAGCACCAGCAACAGGCTGGTGATGGTGTGCAGCAGCCGAAGGCTCTGCTTCAGCCACTCAGCAGTGTGATGTGCAGTGTGCAGCCAGTGTAGTCAGCAGACTGGACCCCAGCAACCTCAGCAGTTCCGGGGATATGGCCAACAACCAGCCTCCCAGGCACCAGCTCCTGCCTCTTCTGGTCGGCCTCAACAGCTGCCTGCTCCACTGCCACAGCAGAACCAGGCGAGCAATTATCCTCCACAAACTTACAGGCCCCAAACGTCTCAGCCTACTAATTACACTGTGGGCCCTGCCCGTCAACCTGGAATGGCTCCAAGCTAACCTGGGGCCTATCAACCGAGACCAGGCTTTACTTCACCCCCTGGAGGAGCCATTGCCCCTCCTAACGTGGGCCCCACCCTTATGTACGTTCTCGTGCTCCCTCTGGTCAGAGCTATGTCCAACCTGGACCTGGTTATCAATAAAGAGGCTCAGCTACACTGATGAATGTAGCTGATTGCTATCCCAAAAGACTCCAATACTATTTTACTTTAATTTGTATTGAAGAAATTTAAAAAAGAAATTTAAAAAAGCAGAGCATTTTTTATAATTGTAGCTGTTAATTGAAGTATAAATTGATGGAATATAAGACAAGACCAAAATGAAAGTTTTTTCTTTCCCTGCTTAAAAAATGTAGCAGCTTCCTAGTTATTTTGGAACACTATTCTTACATGTGTGTGAAGCGATTGACCTTCTAGCTTCTCTTGTCCAGAGGATATTAAAATGCTGGGTTGAGATGTAGCCATCTTACTTGGCTTTTTACTAATAACTTGATGTATTTAAAGGTAGAGCCCTTTGAAAAGACAATTAGATATTATGAATAAATGTAACACTGATAGATTAATAAAGATGATTGAATCAAAAAGAGACAATGAAGGTTTTTATATATGATTAGGGGTCAACTGAACAGGAAGATGTTACTCTATTAAGTGTATATGCGTGTAATGCTAGAGCACCCACCTATGTAATACAAATGTTAATGGATCTAAAGAGAGACATATGCTCCAATACAACAATATTGAGGGACTTC
The DNA here is from genome assembly GCA_949820135.1 of Sylvilagus floridanus. Classification (NCBI taxonomy): domain Eukaryota; kingdom Metazoa; phylum Chordata; class Mammalia; order Lagomorpha; family Leporidae; genus Sylvilagus; species Sylvilagus floridanus. The sequence continues at coordinate 14,251,659 of OX463240.1, read as the reverse complement.
AACACTGTACTTAATCAACAGATAGATCAACTAGACAAAAAATTAACAAAGAAGCAACACGGCTAATCTGCACTACCCACCGAATGGACTTAATTGATATCTACAGAAAATTTCATCCCACAGCTGCAGAATACATGTGCTTTTCATCAGTCCATGGAACCTTCTCTAGGATAAGCCATATGCCAGGGCATAAGGCAGGAGTCAAAAATTAAAAAAAAAAAACAAAAGATTGAAATAGTACCATGTATTTTTTCTGATCACAGTGGAATGAAGCTGGAAATTCACTGGTAATTTCTGAATGACCAAAGAAGAAATCAGATGATAGAGAAAAGCTGCCTTCAAAATGTTGAAAGAAGATAAACTAAACTTGGATTTATGTACACAGCAAAAATCTTTCAAAAAGAAGAGTAAGCAAAAATATTTTCAGTTAAACAGGTACTGAGATTTTCTTTTCTTTTCTTTTTTTTTTTTTTTTTTTTTTTTTTTGACAGGCAGAGTGGACAGTGAGAGAGAGAGACAGAGAGAAAGAGAGAAAGGTCTTCCTTTGCTGTTGGTTCACCTTCCAATGGCTGCCGCGGCCGGCGCGCTGCGGCCAGCGCACCGCGCTCATCCGATGGCAGGAGCCAGATGCTAGGTGCTTTTTCCTGGTCTCCCATGGGGTGCAGGGCCCAAGCACTTTGGCCATCCTCCACTGTACTCCCGGGCCACAGCAGAGGGCTGGCCTGGAAGAGGGGCAACCGGGACAGAATCCGGCGCCCCGACCGGGACTAGAACCCGGTGTGCCGACGCCGCAAGGCGGAGGATTAGCCTGTTGAGCCACGGCGCCGGCCTAGGTACTGAGATTTTCATTCAGGAAACAACAATTGTACTTCAGGAAGAAGAAAAATATCCTAGAAAATTAGAAATTCTTGTTATTAAGAAAGATCAAGAAGGAAATCATGAACTATATCTTAATCTAAACTGTATATATGAAAGATATCTCATTTTGTGAATTGCATTAAAAAAATAAAATAATGGGCTGGCGCCGTGGCTCAACAGGCTAATCCTCCGCCTTGTGGCGCCGGCACACCGGGTTCTAGTCCCGGTCGGGGCGCCGGATTCTGTCCCGGTTGCCCCTCTTCCAGGCCAGCTCTCTGCTGTGCCCGGGAGTGCAGTGGAGGATGGCCCAGGTGGTTGGGCCCTGCACCCCATGGGAGACCAGGAAAAGCACCTGTCACCTGGCTCCTGCCATCGGATGAGCGCGGTGCGCTGGCCGCAGCGTGCTGGCCGTGGCAGCCATTTTAGGGTGAACCAATGGCAAAAGGAAGACCTTTCTCTCTGTCTCTCTCTCTCACTGTCCACTCTGCCTGTCCAAAAAAAAAAATAATGAATGAATAAAAATTTTAAAATATAGCAGGAAAGTTAGTAAAACCTAGCCAGAGCTAAGACATGTCAGTCTCCTCTTTTTAATGACTTTAGTATTTGCAGTATTTATTGTGGAGTTAATTACACATGTGAGGGGCTGGTGCTGTGGCACAGTGGGTTAACACCCTGGCCTGAAGCACTGGCATCCCCTATGGGTGTCAGTTCAAGACCCTGCTGCTCTGCTTCTGATCCAGCTCTCTGCTATGGCCTGGGAAACCAGTCGGGGATGGCTCAAGTCCTTAGGATCTTGCACCCACATGGGAGACTCAGAAGAAGCTCCTGGCTCCTGGCTTCGGATCTGCGCAGCTCCAGGCGTTGCAGCCATTTGGGGAGTGAACCATCGGATGGAAGACCTCTCTCTATCTCTGCCTCTCCTCTCTCTGTGTAACTCTGACTTTCAAATAACTAAAATGAATCTTTAAAACATTATACATGTGAACGTCCAATGTAAGCCATAAATAGCATGTAAGCAAGTTGAAAAGTTTAAGAATAAATTGAAAAATTTAAAGAAATGATACAACAAACAGAACAAAAACAAATAAATGGAATAAAAAGGAAGAAAGGGAACATATAAAAGGCATAATGAAAGGAATAAATAACTGTAGAAAAATCTTTATGAACATCCCTCAAAAATTTTAAAGACATAAAATTATCTCGCTAACAAAAAATATTAGATCACATGGCAAAAAACTGCAGATTTCCCATGTCTTTAATAGGGAAAATTGCAATGTAAGAGCCTAGAAAAGTTGACAGTAAATAGATGGAAAAGGATTAACAAGAAAAAGGTTAATAAAAATAGCAGAAACACTGAAGTGTTAAAATCAGAAAAACAGGCTTTATGATATAGGGCAATAATAATGATACAGATAACTACTTAATTATAAGATTAACAAGTTTATAGAGAGATTCTTTTTTTAAAGATTTATTTATTTATTTGAAAGTCAGAGTTATACAGAGAGAGGAGAGGCAGAGAGAGAGAAAGAGAGAGGTCTTCTATCCTATGGTTCACTCCACAGTTGGTGGCAATGGCTGGAGCTGCACTGAATCGAAGCCAGGAGCCAAGAGCTTTTTCCAGGTCTCCCACACAGGTGCAGGAGCCCAAGGACTTGGGCCATCTTGTACTGCTTTCCCAGGCCACAACAGAGAGCTGGATAGGAAGTGGAGCAGCCAGGTCTTGAACCGGTAGCCATAGGGGATGCCAGCGCTTCAGGCCAGGGTGTTAACCCGCTGCACCACAGCACTGGCCCCTATAGAGAGTCGTAAACCTACATATACTTAGTAAATACCCATAAGTCCCAAGAAACAATAATTGCAGTAGTAATGAGAAAAGTATAGATGGACAATTCCATTGTCATAATGGGACACTTAACATATTTTTCACAATGATTAATTTCAAGCAATCAATAATTATCCAAAACAGAATAGTTAAGCAATATGAACATACAATATGTATACACATATACATAACATATGTGTGTGAGAAACACAATCTGTAAAACTCATGATTTGCTAAGGCATAAAACGTGCTTTAGCAGATTCCAAAAATTGCTGTCATTGTTGACCATACTCTGATACAAAGTTAAATGAACTAGGACTATATAAGCAAAAAGTTGACCACTGAATTCCTATGTTTGGAAAAATCCAAATGTATTTCTAAAAAGTCATGATTAGGAAAGAGACTTAGAAGGTAGCTAACCACTTAACAGATTCTCAGACCCCATGTTATTCTCAGTGGTGGAAGTTAGGAGCTAGGCATGTGTGGCCACTTATGTCAGTTCAATATCATCCTGATTTCCTAGCCAATGCTTTGACAAGAAGAAATTAAGGTATAAATTATAAATATGGCCCCACTACCATGGATCCTCAATTGACTAAGCTTGGCTTGTGGCACACCACTTGCACGGAAGAGAGACTAGTCTTTTTTTAAAATTTTTAAAATTTTTTTAATTTAACTTTTTATTTATTTTTTGACAGGCAGAGTGGACAGTGAGAGAGAGAGACAGAGAGAAAGGTCTTCCTTTTGCAGTTGGTTCACCCTCCAATGGCCACCGCGGCCGGCCGGCGTGCTGCAGCCGGCGCACCACGCTGATCCGATGGCAGGAGCCTGGTCTCCCATGGGGTGCAGGGCCCAAGCACCTGGGCCATCCTCCACTGCACTCCCTGGCCACAGCAGAGAGCTGGCCTGGAAGACGGGCAACCGAGACAGAGTCCGGTGCCCCGACCGGGACTAGAACTCGGTGTGCCAGCGCCACAGGCGGAGGATTAGCCTGTTGAGCCACAGCACCAGCGGAGAGACTAGTCTTTATACATATTTATTTTATCACCTGTGGAGCTGACCGTCTCAATCTACCTAGCATTAAGGTCAGAATCTGTCATGCAGACTCATCTCCTGAGTTATAGAGAATATGCTGAAATCTAGTTCTAGGATATGCTCATAAGGGTAGCCAAGCTGCAACAGAGTTGTAATGTACTGTCTCTAGTGACCTGCAATGACAAAGTGCAGGTGCTACTGGGAAGTGTGGCCCTCTGAGACATGGGATGGGGGTTTTTGTGTGAGAAGCCTTCCCCCCATGCTAGCTGAGAGCAAACTCCCGTACCTGGAGAGTGATCATCTGGCAATATAAGGTCTGCTTCCACGAAACTTCTCCATCACTCATTGTCTGCAGCCCATTAACTGAAGTCAGTCCAACACAGCCTGAGTATGGAAACATACACTCTTTTCTGGGAAGAATAGGATGCATGGAAATCAATGACTGCATACTGGCAGGTCCAGAGGAATTTGTGTAGAAGATCATGAACCTACTCCATAGGGTGTATAGAATGTAAGATTGAACAAGGAGATATCCTTGATGTGACAGCAATCATCTGTGTTGTGAGATTTAAGGCTTTTGCAAAAACATGGAGTGGTTTCATGGGATGCATCCTTAAACTGCATACATCAAGGACTAATGGTGTGTGGGCAGGGGGATATTGACATTTGTATAGCATAACAAATGTCCAAAGAGTTAGGTCTATATTAGAATGGACTCACTATAAGAAGGGAGAAGTTTCTTTCTGACCATGTACCTAGCAGGGGCCAAAGGGTATTTTCTTTGCATGAAAAATGTAGCAATATGTCCCCATTTGTGTAAATTGATAGCAAAAAAATGGTTTTTCTGGAACATGACTCTAGTACCAATGGCTCAGTATACAGAATGAGAGACATGAGGTGGCAACCTCAACCATCAAAAGTCATTTGTGTCTCATGATTACCACCTGTTGAAAGGCCAGAAAAAGTGCCTTCTTGTCTATCAGCACTCATGGAGGTTACTAAGGATGCTATCCCTTGTAAAGAATTAGAAGGCCAACCAACTGGGGGACTCTATTGAAATCATTGTGATACATCATAACAACCAGAACAGGAAAAAGGAAAGTAGGCAAAGGCTGTCGCAATGAAAATAATATTCTATTATCATACTCAGAATCCATTGATTCTAGTGGTGGCTGACGTATCTTGAGAAAGTTCCCTGCAATGATTTGAAAGTATGTCTGGAAAAATATTTCTCTGGTCTTCTAGAAGGAGATGAGTCCTTTGCTAGGGTAACCATTCTCTGAATAAAGACATATTCTCTGAATAAAGTACAATTTTCACGAGGCATTACAAATGATTTCTTGGCCAATACAGCATTAACAGACTTGAAATGGTTTTTAAAACCTATCGTTGGAAAAGATCAGAGAAACTTGACTTTAGATGATAAGGATGGAGGTGCATGTTCATGCTCTGAGCTCAAGACTATATTATAAAGGTATCTACCATAACTGACTACATAACTAACTATCATAACTAACTATATCAGATATATATATATATATATATTTTTTTTTTAACAGGCAGAGTGGACAGTAAGAGAGAGACAGAGAGAAAGGTCTTCCATTGCTGTTGGTTCACCCTCCAATGGCCGCTGCTGCTGGTGCGCTGCAGCCGGCGCACCACGCTGATCCGATGGCAGGTGCCAGGTGCTTCTCCTGGTTTCCCATGGGGTGCAGGGCCCAAGCACTTGGGCCATCCTCCACTGCACTCCCGGGCCACAGCAGAGGGCTGGCCTGGAAGAGGGGCAACAGGGACAGAATCCGGCGCCCCGACCGGGACTAGAACCCGGTGTGCCGACGCTGCTAGGCGGAGGATTAGCTTATGGAGCCATGGCACCGGCTATATATATATATATATATATATATATATATAGTAATGCTAGTTCACTAAGTTGATGGCTTTATGCTAACTGGAATTTGTAATTAAGACATGAAAATTACCTGAGAGATCTGAGAAACGCTTGTAGTCCCACAGAGATGGAGAAAATACCACATTTCAGGGACCTGAGAGATCAGTGTCATGTTTAGAGGATTATCATGATTAAACTAGTCTGGGATATCCACTTGCTCCATGAAAGGGTAAGCTATTACACACTGCCCTTACTGCCAGCACTAACAAGTAGTACAATGCTTGGGGACCTGTAGAATTCTGGAAGCATTACTTGACACAGTAATTCAATCTGGCCTAAAAGCTGTCAATTTTAATTGGAGCCCAGGTCAAGAGAATTCTCTACAGCAGGATCAGTCTGAAATACAGACTAGATCTGTTGGTGGGTGATGTGACTTAATGCTGAAGTAATGTTAATGGATAGGAATGATGTTTGAGGTGTTCAGTAAGCTCTAGTGCAAGAAATGCAGTGTATACTTCAAGAGCTACCTATGACCAAGCGAATATACCTGAATCCTCTAATGCATAAATTCAAGTAAGCTGGAATCAATCATCTCCTGGAAGTACCATGTTGAGAATCAGATCTGAACCTGTCTATTGGCATGAATAAAATGGACAAGTAAGTGACCTTGATTCTTTGTTGTCAATAATGTCTCTTCCTCGGTGTACACCTTTGCTCTCATGGTGAATGCCCCATGACTGATGTAGCCATATATTTTTCATGCAAGTCAGGAAAATTTTGACAACAAAAACAGACTCTTTAACCATTTTTTTTTATGTGAAGCTCCAGGCACAAATCAGAATTCTACAAGTATCAGAGAAATGAGCAAGATGCTTGTTTATCCACCTCAAAAGGAGAGAGAGCTGCCTTGAGCTATGCCTGTGTATCATCTGCCAGCAACTTGTAAAAGGACTCTGGAAGGAGTGAGGTGAAGGATCCAGCAAGAAAAAAATCTTTATAAAAAGCCCCTGAGTGCACCTATAGGAGAGAGCTACAGGTATGGTGATCCTGGAATTTCATATGAATGCTCACAATTTTAGAGAAGGTTCCTAACACCCAGGTAGACAGGATGATAGGTGCTGAGACTGTCCTCCATGCTTTTTTCTTGGCTATCCTGGGTCCAAGAATAACATCACCATAGTAATAGGATGGACTTTCAGGTTTTGAGTCATTCTTTTTTTTTATAATGCTTTTATTTAAAGAATATAAATTTCCAAAATACAGCTTATAGATTATAATGGCTTCCTCCCCGTAACTTCCCTCCCACCCGCAACCCTCCCCTTTCCCACTCCCTCTCCCCTTGCTTCACATCAAGATTCATTTTCAATTCTCTTTATATACAGAAGATCAGTTTACTATATATTAAGTAAAGATTTCAACAGTTTGCCCTCACATAGCAACACAAAGTGAAAAATACTGTTGGAGTACTAGTTATAGTATTAATTCACAATGTATAGCACATTAAGGACAGAGATCCTACATGACATATTTTTTAAAATTGATTAATTTTCTATGCAATTTCTAATTTAACACCAAGATTTTTTTTCATTTTTAATTATCTATATACAGAAGATTGATTCAGTATATACTAAGTAAAGATTTCATCAGTTTGCACCCACACAGAAACACAAAGTGTAAAATACTGTTTCATTGCTAGTTATAGCATTACTTCACATTGGACTTGGTTAGTAGTTGGATGGGAGGTTTTGAGTCATTCTAACAACATTGTTACCCTCATAACTAGCAAACAGCACTATGACTGTAACTCTCTAATAACACATTGTGATACAATCAGGAACTGGATTATTACTAAAAATACAGGAAGTATTTGTTGTAGCTAATTGGAGGGTAAGTATATCATTGAATATAAGAGAGCAATTCTTTCATAGGAAAATTTGAAATTTTGCGACATATGTCTGTTCAAAAACTCTTTGAGATTCTCTAAAGTTTCTACTTGGGATGGGTAAAACATTTAAGCTACATAGCAGGGGAACAAGGAAGTTTTTAAGAACTAAAGTTGGGTTTTCAAAGGAAGAAATTCTTTATCCCAATATTCTAATAAATCTTAATTAAATCATCACATTTGTGCAAACCAGCAGCAGTTGTGGGTTTTGCAAAAAGAAGGAACTTCTTTTGCAGTAAAATGTATTAATTTTTAATGAAAACTGAGAGTTATAGTTAAAAAACCTTTTAAAAACTTATTTAAAAGTTAAATAAAGCAAAACACAACTGTAGTGTTCACCTTACAATAAGGAAAACCAATAATAAAAATACATCTGGAGTACCTAGCTAGACTCAAACATCTTTTGCTCTGTCAGAATGCTTTAAAACTACATGTTAGGAGTACTCACAATGCCACTTGGAATGCTCATATTGTTTATCAGAGGTACCTGCGTTTAAGTCCTGACTCTGCTTCAGATCCAGGTACCTACTGATGTGAACCATGGAATGACTGAAGTAGTTGGGTTCCTCCTGCTTACATGGGAGACCTGGATTGGCTTTCCTGCTCCTGGCCTTGAGGAGCCCTGGTCTTTGTGGGCATTTGGGGGATGAACCAGGACATGGGAGCTCTCTTTTTCTGTCTCGTATAAAAAATGCATATTAAAGACTTTATTTGTCTTAGTAAGAAAAATGGCAACACATTTCTGCCACTCATGAATAAGTTAAATATTAGGGAGAATTATAAAATCTTAGAAGAATTTGAAAATGTGTAGTCATTCCCTAATAATATTCAAAAATAAAGAAGTTAAGTATTTTGGGGGAGGACTTCATTATTTTGCCCTTAAATCAAGTGTTATGTAGGACAATGCTTTAACATTTTGATAAATTCCCTTCTAGTCTATAGCTATCATCTGCCTACTTATCTATTACCTACTTTTGCATCTATCATCTATCCCAGTGGAAGATTTTAAAATTCTCAACCAGAAATTTGAATATAAAGAACACAGCATCTTCAATTAAAGGTAAGGGAAGAACATTGGCTCTCATGTCACAAGATAACCACTATTTTTGTGAAATGATACAGAAATCCTCTGTAAAATGTCACAAATAAGATCCATAGTTCATTTCATCTACTTCCTAAAGGTAACAAAAACTCAGATGAATGTTAAAGCACATTAGGAGACTGTGACTAAAGCTTCCCAGATTGTCTATCCTAAGGTCATATTATAATTCAGTCAATTACTCTTCACTGTTGCATAGTTGGACTACTTCTCGCTTAGGTCCTTACCAACAAAGCCATCATAAACAGATTTGCACATGCATCTTTGAATCTCTGATTACAGAGGTGAAGGTGATGTTGATTCCTGGTGCTGAAATACTGAGAGAAACATTTGAATTTTAAAATAACTTTGACAATTCCAAATGAATTTATAGTCCTCTAACACCTAGATTTCCATAAGCAGTGTGTGATAGCTCTCTTTTCACAAGTCCTTTGCTAAGATTTAGCATTCTTGTTGAAATATAACTTATGCCTTTTGGTATGTAAATTTTAGTATCTGGTAAATTTTGCATTTTGTTGTTTATGTATGGTATTGTTCACATTTTCATGTATTTACTGAGCATATTTTTCTTCTGTAGATTTTGCATGTATTCCTGTTTTGTAAAAGATTTACTTAAGTGGAGGGAGGCAGAGAGAGAGAGAGAGAGGGAAAGACAGAGAGAAAGAGATTTTCCATCTGCTGGATCATCACCAGATGGTCCCAGTCCCAAAGACTGGGCTGGTCTATGCTAAAACCATGAGGTCAGAGCTCCACGTGGGCGGCAGGGGCCCCAATACTTGCCCCATCCTCTGCATCTTTTGCAGGCACGTTAGCAGGGATGTAGATTGGTAGCAGAGTAGCTGGGACTTGAACTGGCACTCAAAATGCCAAAATTTGCCAGGAGCCAAAGGTGGCAGCTTAGCTTGCTGCACCACAATATCTACCAATGTATTTCTATTTCTGTGTTCATATGAAATATTGCAAATAGACTTTTAAATTCTTTATTATTCTTCAAGCCAATACTCTTCTGAGTTTAATGAGTTTGAAGCGGAGAGACAAGTTTAGGAGACAGAGACAGAGAGAAGCAAGAGAGAGAAGCAAGAGGAAAGAGGGAGACATAGACAGGGAAAGAGAGGGAGCTTAACATGATTTGCTATTCTTTATTGAGTTGTTTTAATAAAATTTTACATAGGCCAACAGCCAATTGATCCTATGTTATGTGTACTTATTCAGAGTGATTAATATGCCATTTTACCTAGTATTTAAGTTAAAGTCTTTAGACATTGGCTGTTCAATGAAGGACAGTGAATGACTGCATCTAAAATTATAGTTTTATAGTGGTTACTGGTATAATAATTTATTCAGACACAATGTAAGTATTTTTATTCATGCTCCAAAAGGAATTGAGAATAGCAATCCTTTTTTTTTTTTTTTTTTTTGGAATGTGTGGAATGATTCACTGACAAAACAAATGTATAAATTGAATCCACCAAAGAAATGTTTAGGATTGGAACATTATGTCATGAAACTCTATTTATTTTACCAGAGCTGTGTGAATCTGTGAGATCATGTTGTCATCTGCTTGTTCTTCTTCTTCATAAGCAAACTATTTCTTCCTCTGTGAGGAACCCTAGCAGCACCACAGGATGCTGTGGAATGAATATAATGTGAAGTGGTATGCTAACAAAGCATATAGCCAAGAAAACAGAGGGCTTAGAAAATTGGATTCCAGAATCAATTGCAATGGGGGCATCCTTAATTTCTCAGTTAAAAGGGTAACAAGTTGATAAAGGGCACATAGGAATTAAGACTCAGATAAAGTTTGCCTTGGAGCTAAACTTTCGTCTGAATTCAGAGGCTGAGAAGACCCATAAAACATATCAGAAAGCAGATGTTCATTAAGACCATATGACCCTGCTCAAGAACACTAGGTATCAGGGAAACGCAAATAACAACCACAGTGCGGTTTTACCTTACCCTAGTTAGAATGGCTGTCATTCAAAAATCAAAAAACAATAAATTCTGGCAAGGATGTGGGGAAACATATACCCTAATCCACTGTTGGTGGGAATGTAAACCAGTACAACCATTATAGAAGACAGTATGGAGATTCCTCAGAGATTGGTAAATAGATAGACCATATGACCCAGATATCCCACTCCTTGGAGTTTACTCAAATGAAATGAAATCAGCACATGAAAGAGTTATCTGCATTTCCATGTTTATTGCAGCTCAATTTACAATAGCAAAGATAAGGAATCAACCCAGAAATCCCATAGCTGATGACTGGATGAAGAAAATGTGGTATGTGTACACTATGGAATAATACTCATCCATAAAAAAGGAATTAAATCCTGTCTTTTCCAACATAATGGAAGCAACTGGAAACTTTTATACTTAGTGAAATAAGCCAGTCCCCAAAAGTTATATATTATATATGTATATATAAAATACATATATGTAAATAGCATATAGTTTACCTGCTCTGTGGTAATTAAAAAGAAGAAAAAAATGTAATGTATGGGACCAGTGCTGTGACACAGCAGGTTAACACTCCGGCCTGAAGCGCCAGATCCCAAATGGGCACTGGTTCTAGTCCTGGCTGCTCCTCTTCTGAACCAGCTCTCTCTACTATGGCCTGGGAAAGCAGTAGAAGATGGCCCAAGTCCTTGGGCCCCTGAATCCACGTGGGAGACCTGGAAGAAGCCCCTGGCTCCTGGCTTCAGATTGGCATAGCTCCGGCTGTTGCAGCCATCTGGGGAGTGAACCATCAGATGGAAGACCGCTCTCTCTCTCTCTGCCTCTCTTCTCTCTGTGTAACTCTTTCAAATAAATAAATAAATCTTTAAAAAATGTAATGTATATGCATGAAATTGACATTTTGAGATTTGACTTTTTTATGCCCTTCTGTTTGCTGTTGAGGAACAGTGATTTTATTTAAAGATCTATTTATTTATTTGAACGTCAGAGTTACACAGAGAGAGGAGAGTCAGAGAGAGAGAAATAGAGAGGTCTTCCATCCTATGTTTCACTCCCCAATTGGCCGCAATGGCCAGAGCTGTGCCGATTCAAAGCCAGGAGCCAGGAATTTCTTCTGTGTCTCCCACTTGGGTGCAGGGGCCCAAGGACTTGGACCATCTTTTACTGCTTTCCCAGGCCATAGCAGAAAGCTGGATTGGAAGAGGAGCAGCCGGGACTCAAACTGGCGCTCATATGGGTTGCCGGAGCTTCAGGCTACGGCATTAACCCACTGTGCCACAGCAACGGCCCCGAGTGATTTTTTTTCTTCCTATTATCTGTTGAATTCTTTACTTAGTAGAGGGTTAAGCTTATGATTATAACAATAAACTGAAAGTATGTCACTGTAAAAATTAAAAGAAAAAGCAAGTAAGGAAGGATGATGAGGGTGGAAGTGTGGAAGGGAGGAAGGGTAAGCTGGGAAGTATCACTATTTTCCTAATTCTGTTCATATGAAATACATGAAATCTGTTACCTTTTATAAATTAAAAAAGAAATTAACAAAAATATTTTATAGTAAAACAAAACAAAAACAAAAAAGAAATATCCAAAAACCAAGGTAGCAGTGCACTCCTGTATTAAATCAACGCATAATGAAGCACCTGAAATTTGGATTTGTAGGATATTTTTCTTATATGAGTTTCTTTGTCTCTTACCTCGTAGTGGTTTTTCTTTTGTGGCTTTTTCTTCTTTTGTATAATAGTGCTTTGGGGGAAAAAAAAAAAAAACATCCTCTGAAACACTTAGCTTCACTTAATTCCAGTATCTATTATGTCCCATACCATCTACTGATTTCTGTGGGATTGGTTGGTGTGATGCAATGTGAATGAGCTATGGGCTGTCCAGATATTTGGTCAGTAATTATTCTAGTATGTCTGCAAGGATGTTGTAGGATAAGATTAACATTCAATTAATGGACTAAATGTAGCAGGTTGGCATTCGTATTGTGAATGCGCCTCACTTAATAAATAGACGGCATGAGTGAAAAAACAAAAGCTGCTATTCTATGAGGAAAAGAGATTTCTTCTTGTCTGGCCATCTTTGATCTAGGGCATTGGCTAGATTTTGGCAATGCCAATCCCCATAACCATGTGAGGCAATTCCTCATTTTATAGAATATAGCTATATCTATACATTTATATTATCTATATCTACATATCTATAGAATCTGCCTTCGGTTTCTCTGTTTCTCCCATGGAATCTGAATAATCCCCCCAAATATTTTTTCTTACATTCAGGAGTGGAGTAGGGGATGCTGACTAGATATCAGCTGAGGAATGCAGAGGAGGATAGAAGAATCAGTGTGGCTTAAGACTCTTGCATTTATTGTTTTTTTTTAAATATTTATTTATATATTTGAAAGACAGAGTTGCAGAGAGATGGAGGGAGGACACACACACACACAGAAATAGAAAGAGAGAGAGAGAGAGATCTCCCGTCTACTTGTTCACTCTCCAAATAGTTGTAAGACCCAGGGCTGGAGCAGGCTGAAGCCAGGATATTTTGGATGTGAATATTTGCCTATTTGTCCACTGCTATGACAGAGATAAGAATTTAATACCCCAGGAAATATGTAGGAAGAAGATATTGTATTACTGACTGCCAACATGGCACCCAGACAAGTCTTTCAAAAGGCTTATGCTTGAACACAAGGGAGACAGTCTGGGGGCAGAAGTTCTGCTGATGCCTCTCCTATTGGTGCTGAAGAAGTGCGCTGGATAGCCCAATGTCACGGATAGTAATCCAGAGATGACAGCAATGAGCAACACTGCCATTCTGAGCATCTTGTGCACAAAACACACAAGAGTGCCTATGCAGAACAGAAAACAGAACGAGGTGCATATCAAAGTTTCATGTGCAAAGGGGGAACACATCTCAGTTCCAAAAAAAGCAGAATTCAAAGGTGTAGAACTAGAGATAAAAAAGGAGACATTCCAACTGACACAGGGTTATTTGAGATCGCTATGAAAATTAATGATAAAATAAATGGCCAAATGTTTTGACAATTAAACTGTGCCAAGAACAAATAGACTACCTAAACTGAACAATTAGTAGCAAGTATGAATCATCAATAAAAAGTCTGTCATCAAGAAAAATCCCTTGGCCGGCGCCGTGGCTCAACAGGCTAATCCTCCGCCTTGCGGCGCCGGCACACCGGGTTCTAGTCCCGGTCCCGGTCGGGGCGCCGGATTCTGTCCCGGTTGCCCCTCTTCCAGGCCAGCCCTCTGCTGTGGTCCGGGAGTGCAGTGGAGGATGGCCCAGGTGCTTGGGCCCTGCACCCCATGGGGAGACCAGGAAAAGCACCTGGCTCCTGGCTCCTGCCATCGGAGGAGCGCGGTGCGCCGGCCGCAGCGCGCCGTCTGCGGCGGCCATTGGAGGGTGAACCAACGGCAAAAAGGAAGATCTTTCTGTCTGTATCTCTCTCACTGTCCACTCTGCCTGTCAAAAAAAAAAAAAAAAAAAAAGAAAAATCCCAGGACCAAATGGCATCACTGTTGAATCATACCAAACTTTTAAAGATGAATTACCACTTCTTAAATTATTTCAACAATGTAGAAAAGGAGGAAATTCTTTCTATTTCATTATTTGATGGCAGCGTTACCTTGATACCAAAACCAGAAAAGAACACAAAAATAGGAAAGCTTCAAGCCAATTTCCTTGATGAAAATAGATGCAAAAATCCTCAACAAAACACCGTCAAATTGAATCCAACAGCACATTTTTTTTTTTCAGGTAGAGTTAGGGAGAAAGACAGAGAGAAAGATCTTCCTTCCGTTGGTTTACCCCCAAAATGGCAGCTATGTCCGGAGCTACACCGATCAGATGCCAGAAGCCAGGTACTTTTTCCTATGCAGGTGCAGGGCCCAAGCACTTGGGCCATCCTTCACTGCCTTCCTGGGCCACGGCAGAGAGCTGGACTGGAAGAGGAGCAACCAGGACTAGAACCTGGTGCCCATATGGGATGCCGGCGCCCCAGGCAGAGGATTAACCAAGTGAGCCACAGCGCCGGCCCCAAAAAGCACATTTGAAAATTCATTTATCAGCCGGCGCCGTGGCTCAATAGGCTAATCCTCCACCTGCGGCGCCGGCACACCGGGTTCTAGTCCTGTTCGGGGCGCCGGATTCTGTCTCGGTTGCCCCACTTCCAGGTCAGCTCTCTGCTGTGGCCCGGAGTGCAATGGAGGATGGTCCAAGTGCTTGGGCCCTGCACCCAATGGGAGACCAGGAGAAGCACCTGGCTTCTGGCTTCGGATCAACATGGTAGTGGCCATTGGAGGGTGAACCAATGGCAAAGGAAGACCTTTCTCTCTGTCTCTCTCTCTCATTGTCCACTCATTTATCATGATCAAATGGGATTCATCTCAAGGAAGCAAGGGTGATTCAACCTATACAAATCAATAAATGTTACATACCATATCAACAGAATGAAGGACAAGCATCATATGATTGTTTAAATAATTACAGAAATGGTAACTGATAAAGTACAAAGTTCCTTCATGATCAAAATTCTGACCAAATTTGGTGTAAAGGACACACCGCCTCGGTGTAATAAAGGCCATATAACAAATCAACAGCTAACATCATAAAGGGGAGAGCTGAAGGTTTCCTCTTTAATATTTGGAACAAGACAGAAGTGCTTACTTTTACCTCTTTTATTCTACATAGCACTAGATGTCCTCAAGCAAGAAAAATAAGCAATGAACATGTTAATTGGGTGGGAGGGAGTCAAACTGTCACTCTTTGTAGATGACATGATCTTTTATATAGAAAACCTCGAATATTCCACCAAAAAGCTGTTATAAATAATAAGCAAATTTAGCAAAATTGCAGGATACAAAGTCAATGTACAAAAATGAGTGGTGTTATTGTGTACCAATAGTGAATCATCTGAAAATAAAATCAAGAAAGTAAACCCTGCTTCTAAAAATTAGTAAAAAATAAAATGCCTGAGAATAGATTTAACCACAGAGGTGAAATATCTACAATGAAAACTGTGAAACACTTATGATAGAAAATGAAGAGGGCAAACACAAACAAATGGAAATGCATCTCCTGTTCATGGATTGGAAAATTCAATATTATTAAAATATACATAATACCCAAGGAGATTCAAAGATTCAATGCAATCCTCCATCCAAATCCCAATGTCATTTTCCACAGAACTGGAAACAATACTGCTAATATTTATATGGAATAAAAATAGATGCCAAATAGCCAAAGCATACTTGAATGAAGAGAACAAAGCAGAAGGCATTACACTCCTTGACTTTAAAGTAAATTATGAAGCTCTAATTTAAACAGGGTTATATTGACATAAAATCAGATCCATTCACCAGTGAAACAGACTGGAGACCTTAGAAGTAAATCCACACATATGCAACCAAGTTATGTTTGACCAAGTTGCTAAAAGCATGCATTGGAAAAAGAATAGTCTTTTTAAATAAATGGTGCTGAAAAAAATCACATACAAACATGCAGAAGAATGAAACTGGACTCTTATTTTTCACTATGCACAGAAATCAACTCAAAATGGATTAAAGTCCTAAATGTAAGATTTGAAACTATTAGAATAAATCATAGTGAATACACTTGAGGACATAGGAGTGGCAAAGAGAAATGCATAAAAAAACAAAGCAAAAAAAAAAAAAGACAAATGGGATTTCATCAAACAATGACCAACAAGTAAATGAAAATCTAAAAGATGTTTCTCAAGGGAAAACAGAAATTTCATGAGATGCATGAAGAAAACAAGGCTCAACATCACCAATCATCAAGGAAGTGCAAATGAGATATCACCTCATCCAATTAAGATTGGTTCTTATTAGATAGACAAATAGAGCCATGGCCCACTGTTAGCAAGAATGTAAATTTTTAAATATTTATTTATTGATTTGAAAGGCAGAGAGAGAGAGAGAGAGAGAGAGAGAGAGAGAGAATGAGAAATATTCCATCACTGGTTCACTCCCTAAATGGCTGCAACAGCTAGGGTTGGGCCAGGTCAAAGCTAGGAGCTTGGAACCCAATCTGGGTCAAACACATAGGGGACAGAGTTCCAAGCATCATCGTTCATTGTTTTCTTGGTCACGTTAGCAGGGAACTGGAACAGTAGTGGAACAGCTGGGACTGGAATAAGCACTCATATGAGATGCTAAAGTAGCAGGGGACAGGTGAACCCACTGCACCATGACGCTAACCTTAGAAATCTACATTAGTACATTCATTGTGGAAAACAGTAGAGAGGTTCCTCAAAAAACTACAAATAAATCTTCTGTAAGATCCAGAATCCTGTTCCTGGGTGAATATCTATGGAAAATAAAATTATTACATCAAAGAGACTTCTGCATTGCCATGTATATTACAGTGCTATTCGTAATTAGCCAGGAAATATAAACAGCCTCCACCAATGAATGAATAAAATATCATCTACCAATAAATGAAGAAAGAAAATGTGGTATATGTGACTCAGCCATACAAAGGATGAAATCTTATCATTTGTACCAACATGGGTGGAACTGGAGATTAATAAGTTAAGTGAAAGAATCCAAGCACAGAAATGCAAAACTCGCATGATCTCCCTCATAGATGGAGTCTTTAAAAAATAGGTGAGATCTCTGTGAGTGAGATCCCATTGGGAAGAATGGGCCATCAAAGAAGGCAGTACCTTTCTCTGAAGGGAGGAGAGAACTTCCACTTTGAATATGGCCTTGTCTAAACAAGATCGGAGTTGGTGAACTCAAGAGGCTTCCACAGCCTTGGCAGCTCATGACAAGAGCCTCAGGTGATTACTGACATCATAGATAAGAGTGTCAATTGTTAAATCAACAACGGGAGTCACTGTGCACCTGCTCCCCATGTAGGACCTCTGTCCTTAATGTGTTGTGCTATGCGAATTAACGGTAAAACTACTATCCAAACAGTACTCTGTACTTTGTGTGTCTTTATGGGTGCAGTCTGTTGAAATCTTTACTAGTATATACTAAGTTGATCTTCTGTATGTAAAGATAATTGAAAATGAATTGTGATGAAGTATGGGATGAGAGAGGGAGTGGGAGATAGGAATCTTCCATCTGGTGGTTCACTCCTGAAATGATTCTAACTGACAAGGTTGGGCCAGGTTGAAACCTGAAGCTCTATTCAGTTTACATGGGTGGCCAGGGCCCATGTAGTTGGACCATCTTCTGCTGTCTTTCCAGATACCTTGGCAGGGAACTGGAATAGAAGAAGAACATCCAGAGCTTAGAATGGCACTTCAGTATAGGATGCTGGCATAAGTAGAAGCTTAACCCACTGTATGCCAGCACCTCTGTCATTATTTTAAACAAAAATTTGTATTTATGCATTTGAAAACCATAGTACTAGGGACAGGCATCTTTCATAATCTTGTTTATTCCTGAAGCATCTATATCAGCCAGGGGTAGGGGAGATGGAAGCTAAGAAAGAGGAACTCCATTCTGGTCCTGTACATGGGTAGCAGGAACCCAAACCATCATCTGCTGTCTCCCAGGCTGACTGGGAAGCACATACGTGTTTCAGGTGGGGACTTGACTGGCTGTACCATTTCACCTGCATGCATTCTTGTTTAATTTGGAGAATTTTATACACTGACATTTAAAGTAATTATTGATAATAGATCAAACACCTGCCATTTTGGTGTTTGTTTTGCATTTTATTGCAGTTTCTTTCTTTATCCCTCTTCAGAATCTTCATTTGTGATTGTTTTTCTTTAATGGTGCACTTTGATTTCCTGCTTATTATTTTTGGTTACCAGGAAGCTTACAAAAATTTGAATTTGGGAAGTATTATAAGAATGAATCAGTAAAATCATATTAACAGCAGACCCGGGGTAAACCATGGCTTTTGGTACTATCTAGTACTGAAATAGCAGAAGTATCCATAAGCTCAGAGAAAATGAACAGCCGCTTAGAATTTCTACAATGGCAGGCACAAATGAATTCAGATCATTATAACTAATGCTTCAGTGCAAAGATGATATTATAACCAACAAACATCAAGAACTTACATGGAACCATGACCTCACCTAAAGAGCAAAATAAGATACCAGAAACTGATCATTTGATAGACTGGTGGTGGCTCATATGTGGTCATCCCTTTTTGGAAGAGTTAATGTTTTAATGAAAAATGAGAAAATCACAATAGATCCCTTAAATACAATCATAAGGATTTGGAGAAGTTAACCAGAGACAGAAAACAGCCCTGTGCATTTGAGAAACAGGAAAACATTTAATGGAGGAGTGGACTTCCGAGCTAAACATTAAAGGCAATGTGGAGTAAATGTTTTAGTACGACAGTTAGGACACTGCTTGGGACACCCTCATGCCATATCAGAGTGCTAGGGTTGAAGTCCTTGCTCTGCTTCTGATCCAGCTTCCTGCTAATTCACACACTGGGCAGGAGCTGATGATGGATAAAATATTTGATTCCTTGTCACATATGTGGAAAGCACCTTATTGGGTTCCTGGCTACTGGCTTTGGCCTGGCCCAGCCCTGGTTTTTGCAGGCACATGGGCAGTGAACCACTGGATGGAAGATCTGTCTCTGTCTCTCTTTCTGTTGCTTTGGTTTTCAGATAAATAAAAATAAATCAATTACTAGATTTTTAAAACATGATGCTATTGTATAGTCAATGTAATTGGGAAGGAAACTGAGAGTAAGGATAAGTGCAAGGGGGCTGTGTGTGGATGGTGTGTTAACATAGGTTCTGTGTATGTGAGTGTGTGTGTGTACATGTGCTTGGCTTTCAAGAGAGTTGTAAGGAAGTAAGGCCAGAGAAGTAGGATGTGTGTACTAGCCAGAGATTGGAAATTCATTTTTTCAAAAGTTGTCAGATTCACACCAGCAAGTAGAGAGTTGTGAGTTTTGATAGAGAAGTGTTATTCATGCTTATAAAACTAATCTACAGAGGTACTTCCCAAAGTGAAATAATGAAAGGGATGGACCCGCAAATGTAATTGTAATTTGGAAATTATAGAGAAATTCAGCCATCATGGTTTTCACTCAAGTCTTAGGGAAGTCTTCCAAAGGTAAAATAAAAATTAAAATGTTTTGTGAATTACCTGAGATACTTTATTGAGATTCTTTCATATGATAAGCGTTAGCATGCTGTTTCAACTTTTCATTTTAAAAATATTTAATCTGTGCTTGAAAATTAATTTATATAATGAAAAATGACAAAGCTTCTCACTAAGTTGTAACTGGGTTCAACAAGATAACAGTTGAATAAATGAACGTCTAACCTTTATTCTGCATAGTGATTTGACTGAAAGCAGGCATATTTTGCAATCTAATTTTAATGAAAATTAAAATGACCCTTTAGAGTTACTTTTACCTAGTATCTACAGTTGTCTGATTTCATTATATTCATTATATGGATGTATTATAAAAATCTTACATTCAAAACTAGAAGCAACATGATATATACATGAGCTGTAAGAAAATTATAAATTAACAAGAGTGAAAAATACTCTATATTATTAATATATTTTTATTTTACTTCTTGATAGTTATGTAATTAATAAAGGCTAGATATTTTTAGTACAGAACATTTTCATACTTAGTAACTACATGTTCATTTTTTTAAAGATTTATTTTATTTACTTGAAACACAGAGTTACAGAGACATGGAGAGACATAGAGAAAGGTCTTCCATCCACTGGTTCACACCCAAATGGCTTCAATGGCTGGAGCTGAGCTGATCTGAAGCCAGGAGCCAGTAGTTTCCTCTGTGTCTACCATGTTGGTGAAAGGGGTCCAAGGCCTTGGGCCATCCTCCACTGCCTTCCCAGGCACATTAACAGGGAGCTAGATTGGAGGAGGAGTAGCCAGGGCTAGAACTGGTGCCCATATAGAGGCCAGCACTGCAGGCCGGGGCTTTAATCTGCTGTGCCACAGTGCTGGCACCCATAGTTTAACATATAATCAATGAGATAATGATTTTTTGTTTATGAAACTCTAAAACAATATAAATGGTCTTTTTACATCTTTTTAAAAAAGATTTATTTGTTTATTTGAAAGGCAGAGCTGCAGAGAGAGAGAGAGAGAGAGAGAGAGAGAGAGAAAGATCCTCCATCAGCTGGCTAACTGCCCAAGTGGTTTCAATGACTGGAGCTGGATCCATCTGAAGCCAGGAAGCAGGAACCCCCTCCTGGTCTCCCATATGGGTGCAGGGTCCCAAGCACCTGGGCCATTCCCCCATTGCCCTCTCAGGAGCACCATCAGGGAGCTGGATTGGAAGTGGACCAACTGGGACCTGAACTGGCAGCACCGGCATTCCATATGGGCACTGGGTTCTAATCCTGGTTGCTCCTTTTTCAGTCCAGCTCTCTGCTATAGTCCAGGAGGGCAGTGGGGGATGGCCTAAGTCCTTGGGCCCCTGCACCCGCATGGGAGACCAGGAAGAAACACCTGGCTCCTGGTTTTGGATCGGCGTAGCACGCTGGCCGTAGCGGCCATTTGGGGAGTGAACCAATGGAAGGAAGACATTTCTCTCTGTCTCTCTCACTAACTCTACATGTCAAATAAATGAATAAAAAAAAGAAATGTTAGTTTTCGCTCAAATACGTATTTAAGCTTGAGGAATATAGCTATTTGGTTTATATGTTAGAAAGAGTATAATGAATTATAAAGGAGTACAATCAGTTTCTTTTGTAGTCCATTTTTTTAGAAGTTGGTAATTTTGATGAGTCTCCAGGTACTACCATTTTAAGTAGAGTAGTCATTGCACTACAGTAACAAAAGAGTTGCTGTCTACAGAGGGAACTGGATCAGATGATCAATTTAAATTAAATCAGGTGATTAGGATTATGATAATTTCTATTGAGACAAGTAATTGAGAATACATGTATATCCATATATATATTTAAATTCATTTACTTGTCAGGCAGGGAGGCACAGGGAGAAGGTGAGGGAGAGGGTGAGGATGAGGGTGAGGGTGAGGGTGAGGGTGAAGGTGAGGGTAAGGGTGAGAGAGAGGGAGAGGGAGAGGGAGAGGGAGAGGGAGAGGGAGAGGGAGAGGGAGAGGGAGAGGGAGAGGGAGAGGGAGAGGGAGAGGGAGAGGGAGAGGGAGAGATCCTATCCTGTGGTTCACTCCCCATAGGCAAGCAACGCTGGGGCTGGGTTGGGGTTGGTGAGAGCCAGGAGTTGGGAATGTAACCCATTGCTCCACATAGCAGGAAAGCAATCACTCAAACCATCACCCATTGCCTTTAAAATCTTCATTAGCAGGGTAACAGAATTAGGAGTGAGGTCTGAAGATCCAGCCCAGGCATATAGGAGTGGGATGCTGATGTTTCAACTTGATGTTAACTGCTATGTCAATGCCCAATCCTGTGGAAATATTTTTTTAAGATTTATTTATTTATTTGAAAGAGTGATGGACAGAGTGAGACACATACAGAGATATGGATATAGATATAATTACAGATATAGATATATAGATACATAGATAGAGAGTGGGAAGAGGTAAGGTGTCAATCTCCCATCTGCTGGTTTATTCTACAAATGCCCCAGAATAGTGAGGGCTGGGTCAGGTCAAAGTCAGGAGCCATGAACTCCATCAGGGTTTCCCATGAGGGTGGGAGGTTCCAAAGTGCCTTGGACTGTCATCTACTGCCTTCCAAGGTACGTTAGCAAGAAGCTGGATCAGAATAAGAGGTGTAGGGCTCCTGCTGGTACTCTGTAGGTGCCCTGAGCAATGCTTGATTTCCTGCACCATGCCGTTCACTACCAGAAATATTCTAAATGTGAGTATTTTTTTTTTTTTGGACAGGCAGAGTGGACAGTGAGAGAGAGAGAGAGAGAGAGAGAGAGAAAGGTCTTCCTTTTGCCATTGGTTCACCCTCCAATGGCCGCCGCGGCCAGCACACCATGCTGATCCGATGGCAGGAGCCAGGTGTTTCTCCTGGTCTCCCATGGGGTGCAGGGCCCAAGCACTTGGGCCATCCTCCACTGACTTCCCGGGCCACAGCAGAGAGCTGGCCTGGAAGAGGGGCAACCAGGACAGAATCTGGTGCCCCGACTGGGACTAGATCCCCATGTGCCGGCGCCGCAGGCCGCAGGCAAAGGATTAGCCTATTGAGCTGCGGCGCCAGCCAGGTTTTCTTTTTTTAATAATTATGTATTTATTTTGAAAGAGTTACAGAGAGATAGAGAGGGAGAGATGAGGGGAGAGGGGAGAGAATCTCCCACCTGCTGGTCCAATCTCCAGATGGCTCCAACAGCTAGCACTGGGCCAGGCCAAAGCCAGGAACCAAGAGCTTCATTCGAGACCCCCACATGGGTCCCAAGGGCCCAAACATTTTTTCCATTTTCTGCTGCTTTTTCCATGGCATTAGTGGGGAGTTAGAGCAGCAGTGGAGCAGCCAGGACATGAACCTGTGCCCATATGGGATGCCGGCATTGCATGCAGTGGCTTTACCCGCTATGCCACAATGCCACTCCCTTGCATCAGTTTCAAGTGTAAAACTGCAACAATTACTCCCCCTGTGAGCATTATGAACACCAGTTAGCCATTGTTTGATTCAAAGCAGACAGCAGGCACCTTGGAGGAACCGGGTGTCTCTCAACAACAAAGGTGAAATGATATTTTGTAAGGGGAGAAATTTGATGTCGGCCTAGGGGAGGCAGGGATCAGTCCTGAATTGCTTGCTCTTTGTAGGGATTAGTGAAAGTGAGGATTAATTAGGGATTAGGTGCCACCCTGGGTTAAGGACTGTTTAGCAATTGGGTATCCAATTTCTAGGTGGAAATAGCAAAGCAGTTCTGGGGTGTTATGAGAAAGGAAGCAATAGCCAATCAAAGAGGAGGCCATTATGTCATTTTTCCAGCTGCTGCCTGACCTCAGGAAAGCACTTCTTTGAAATGTGCATCTTGCTTTATCTACATCTGTCCTCCAAGTCAGATCAATGCCAGGGCTGTGCTTTTTTTTGTTTTTCTTCCCAATATATCTTATTATTATTCTTTCAATCCTAGATGACTTTGAACTGTTTCAAAATATAAGGAAACATTATTATGCGTGATAATATGTTTGTTTATAGTAGCTAAAATAAGCCAGTTTAGGGAAGGGAGATGGGTATTCCTGACAGAACTGTTGAAATTTCCAAGGATTGATTATTTTAATGCAAGGGTGTATAGACTCTACAGCCACTAACATGGTTTATGTTCCTGCTGCAAAACTTAACTTAGGCACAACAACCACTATCATTAGCAGTGTTAATTTCTTCACCACAGATGCCAGTAATGCTACTTTTGTACAAGTTGATATGAGAATTAAATGAGGCAAGGCAAGTGCAATGTCTTCTTTTTTCACAACTAGTGTTTTGTAGATATGCCATAGTGAACTCTTTGTTTACTTCTTTGCCTCTTTGTCCTCTTTAAATTATTTCTGTTTCATTCTTTCCTACTGTATATGATTCCAGATGGAAGCAGAAATGATAGGATGTTGAGATTTTCCTTTCCTAGTAGAAGCAGCTTATCTAAAAATCAATAGAACATTGTTTCAAAATGGTCTATGAATGGATTTTATTATTTTACTGCACCTAGATTATAAGTCTCTCCCCATTATCATTCCAAATGCAACACAAATCTGAACTGGCTTGTTTAACAAAAAGTAATAAATGCTACTTTTATTGATCAATTCTCTTCACTGCTATCTGTCTCAGCTTCCTTGGGAGTAAGGGCCAACCTTTGACATAACCAAGTGGGATGCACTGTGGTATGATCCATTTGGGTTGAACTCAGCTACAAGCATGGATTGTGACTCCCTTACCCTTTCTTATTTCAGTTGAAGAATCACGCCACGATAGAGATTTTCCTTTCCTATTTCATCAGAGTGACCTTGTAATTAGAATCTGGAAGTGTGGTATGGTTAACAGCCTCTAGGGCAATGCAACTCTTGAGTAATGAGAAACATTAAAAGAGATAGTGATCTGTCTCTGGCTCTCCCTCTATGGTTCTGTTCTGAGGTGCAGAAGGTCAGCAGCAGCTATCTGGAAGACATCCTGCTCTTTTCTCTGAAGTTGTATGTACTTCATTTACTCCCTGGAATTGTCCCCTTTGTTGTCTAGGCTCACGGCATCCTTTCTCTCCTCTCCTCCCTCCCTTCTCCCCTTCCTTCCTTCCCTCCTTCCTTCTTATAATCAATTGTAAGTACAAAAAAGTAACAATTGCATTGAAGCTGAAATTAGCAACTCAGGAATCTCTAGAACATATGCAAACACATGGAGACTGAACAATATACTTCTGAATGAACAGTGGGTCATAGAAGAAATCAAAAAAGAGGTCAAGACATTTCTGGAACAAATGAAGATGACAATACAACATCAAAACTTACAGGATACAGCTGAAGCAGTGTTAAGAGGCAAGTTTATAGCAATTGGTGCCTACATCAAGAAATTGGAAAGGTACCAAATAAATAAGTTATAAATGCATCTCAAGGATCTAGAAAAACAACAGCAAACCAAAGCCAAAACTAGTAGAATAAAATAAATAATTAAAAATTAGAGAAGAATTCAACAAAGTTGAAACCAAAAAAAAGTGCAAAAGGTCAGCAAAACAAAGAGCTGATTTTTGGAAAAAATAAACAAAATCGACACACCATTGGCCCAACTTATCAAAAAAGGGAGAGAAGACCCAAATCAATAAAATTAGAGATTAAAAAGGAAATGTAGCAACAGACACCAAGAAATAAAAAAGCATTATCAGACATTACTACAAAGAGCTGTATGCCAACAAACTGGAGAACCTAGAAGAAATGGATAGATTGCTGGACACATACAACCTACCTAAATTGAACCATAAAAATACAGAAAACCTAATCAGACCCATTACCATGATGGAAATTGAATCAATAATAAAGACCTTCCCAACAAAGAAAAACCCAGAACTAGACAGCTTCACTGCTGAATTCTACCAGACATTTAAAGAAGGACAAACTCCACTACTTCTCAAACTATTCAAAACAATTGAAAGAGAGGGATTCCTCTAAAATTCTTTCTATGAAGTTAACACCAACTTAATTTCTAAACGCAAAAGAAAAAGTTGCTACAGAGAAAGAGAAATACAGACTAATTTCCCTCACGAACATAGTTGCAAAAATACTCAACAAAATTGTAGCCAATCAAATTCAACAACACTTCAGAAGGATCATTTGCCTGGACCAAGTGGGATTTATCCCTGGTATGTAGGGATGGTTCAACATTCACAAATCAATCAATGTGATACATCATATTAAAAATTGCTGAAAAAAACCTATATGATTATTTCAATAGATGCAGAGAAAGCATGTGATAAAATCAACACCCTTTCATGATGTAAACTCTAAGCAAATTGATATAGAAGGAACATTCCTCAACACAATCAAGGCAATTATGACAAACCCATGTCCAGCGTCCTATTAATGGGAAAAAGTTGGAAGCATTCTCACTGAGATCCAGAACCAGACAAAGATGACCACTCTCACCATTGCTATTTAATATAGTCCTTGAAGTTTTAGCCAGAGCCAGTAGGCAAGAAAAAGAAATCAAAGGGATAAAAATTGGGAAGGAGGAAGTCAAACTATCCATATTTGCAGATGACATGATTCTATATATAGGGGATCCAAAAGACTCCATCAAGAGACTATTGGACCTCATAGAAGACTTTAGTATAGTAGTAGGATACAAAATCAATACACAAAAATCAACATCCTTTGTATATACAGACAATATCACAGTTGAGAAAGAACTTCTAAGATCAATCCCATTCACAATAGCTACAAAATATCGGAAGTGAAGCAGCCGGGATTTGAACCAGAACCCATATGAGATGCCAGCACTGCAGGTGGTGGCTTTACCCTCTATGCCACAGCACCGGCTCCAGAAAAATCTTTGTTGTTAATAGGACCGCCAGTTTACAGTATTTTATTATGGCTACCCACAATTAAAATCAAAGTATGGCATAAATGGGTCAGAATAGATTGTGAATGACTGGACATGGGAGGGAAGAGAATACTCACAAAGTTCTTGAAAAGGAATTTTTGCAGAAAGGAGGACAAGAAAAATACATTGTTCTCCTTGCAGTGCGTGGGTATCCTTGCTGAGGCAGTCACAGCTCAGTGATTCTGGTCAGCAACACACAGGAAACATTTGAGGCTTCCTACAAGGATGGGGGATGCCTGCTTCTTTCCCTGCTTCCTAGAAAGGCTCAGAGAACAGTAAATATCTGTGGAATGAACCCAACAACAAAGTTTTCAATTGTAGTTCTGCCATATTTTTCTGTGGTCCTGGGGATAGTCTTAACATTTCTGGTTTTCAATATCCTTAACTCTACAGTGACATAATTCTAACTACAATTGCTGGCAGTTTCATGGGAATCAGCGTGCTAATAGTTTGCTATCTGGTCAACACTTATGGGAAAAGTGGAGGAAGTAGGATGGAGCAGAGGGAGAAGCTGGGTGGGGGAAGGTATGCAGCTGGCATGGCCCTTCACATTTGCTCTGAGTTGGCACCATTGGGTGCAGGAGGCTGCATCTTGTCCTTCACATCTTCCAGACGTGGGAAGCGGAGTCCAAGAAAAGGTGCATTGATGCGGGCCAGCCGCACCTGTCGAACGGAACCTGAAGGAGGGAGCGGGAATGAAAAGAGGGACAAGGGCGAAGAGAATGGAGCCAAGACAAAAGTCTGATCAAGGCTCGTTTATTCCAGCATCTCAGTGATATTTTATACATAACCAGCTGCAGCTCAAGGCAACTCAGAAGTTAACAACACAGGCAAGCAACTTATCAGGCTTTCTGTAACACAATCATAACATAGTTAATTTGAGCGGAGTGTTCTTGTTTTATCATTCTCCTAGAACATGGGAATAGGTGACTTTTTTTCCTTCCAGGAATTCCACAAGCCAAGACTGACCTTGACTTGTCTATGACTTGTTTACGGGCTGCCTACAGTGCATAATATTCCAGTGGAGTAGACAGCCTAAGACCCTCAGCAGCAGCACTGTCTTCCAACTCTGGTGGAGCTTTTAGGTGGCACAATACAGTGGCCACATACTGACACAAATGTGGTTGTGACACACATGGAATCATTGCAAACTGCTTAGTCACAGTTATCATTTCGAATTATTCAACCAGGAACTTATTTTGCTTGTTGTATCACTGAAAATTCAATTTAATTATGAGCAAGTTGTTTTTCTTTCCATCCAACTCCTTCTGTTCCTCTACATCTTACTTATAATTGATATAACTAGGATGAAATATCAAATAGTGGATGATGGGTTAATCTCTCAGGAACTAATTGCTTCATTGGGTTGACTTTTTTAGAAGATTTCTCAAGGCTGATTATTTTAAATGCTTTCAATATCCCTTTGAACCCAACCTAGTCAACTTTGCCCTCCAGGTATGTTTTACCAGATTCAATTTACTTGTTACTATTTGTGCTCATTCTATTGTTTTATTTGTGTTAATTCTTAAAATGAAAATAAGTTACAGTGCCGGCACCACAGCTCACTAGGCTAATCCTCCACCTGTGGTGCTGGCACCCCGGGTTCTGTTCCGGTTGCTCCTCTTCCAGGCCAGCTCTCTGCAGTGGCCCGGGAGTGCAGTGGAGGATGGCCCAAGTGCTTGGGCCCTGTACCTGCATAGGAAACCAGGAGAAGCACCTGGCTCCTGGCTTCGAATCGGCACGGTGTAGTGGCCATTGGGGGGCGAACCAACGGAAAAGGAAGACCTTTCTCTCTGTCTCTCTCACTGTCCACTCTACCTGTCCAAAAAAAAAAAAAAAATGAAAATAAGTTACAGTTCCAAGGATTCTGCACATGTGTCAGTAGAGTCCAAGGTTAATATGAAAACAGTATCCTTTAGAAATTATAAGAATGGGAACTGTCAGACTTGAAGAATGTCATGGAAGCAGAGAGGATAAAAAGGAGCAGAAGGTGGCATGGGGATGAACAGTGAGGGAAGCAGTGTATTGAAGGAGCAACGTGCAGATCAGTCACAGTAAATCTTCCCACCTGATTAAACAGGAGCAAGAGCTTCTTTCATGGCATCCTTTTATGACAACAATTCCATCAGTGAGATGCATTATTAAGTTCCTATTACAGATGCAAGAAGCTTTCTGGAAACTGTTCCTAATGTTGGCTTTCTCTAAGGATGGTGATTTGAAATCTTACAGCTTCAATATCAAATGAATATCGATTTATATCTCCTCCAAATAAAATTATAATATTGAATTTGTACATTTGAAGTCAGAGAAGATACGTTGTTTAAGATTAAGCATTTATACAGCATGCTTTTTTATCACACCATGACGGTTTTCCAGTGAAGATAGATCACCTGTGCTCTATTTTTTTAGTGACAAAAATAATTATGTTACCGTAACTTGCTTTGAAATGAAGTTTCCTATTATGACAGAAAAATACTGGTGCTGCCTATCTCAGTTAGAATATGTACATCTGAAAAAGATTTCAGGCAGCAATTTTCAGATTTTATTTTGTTCTTGCCTCCCATACACACTCAGTCATAATTGTTAAATTTTAAGCTTTGACAATCAGTGGCTCATTGATTTCCTATTAGGTTTGCTGATAAATGGCTGCTTCTATTACTTTGTTTTTTGGACCATTGCTGTTTAATTTTGAAACATCTTGATTCCCTCTCACTCTACATACTCTTTAGGAGTAAATAATCACTATTTCTGCCCCTGTTTTAACCTTCTTTAAAATACTAGTGACCTGGTAATGTGCAGCTATTCCATTGTTTTCATCTTTGTTCTGTCATTATTAAATGTCTATATTACAGAAGTATGAGACAGAAATATGTGACTGAAATATGCTTTTAAAATTAATCTGACATTCCTTCAGTAGGTTAATATAATCAATTTACAATTATCTTCTAGATGGAAATAGTTTAAATTATCCATAATATATTATATTTTCTTGTTAGTATGTGTTTTGATATTGTCTTATATTACATTGCTTAGTAATACTGATGGATGAAATGTTATGGATTTTCATATCATATTCCTAATGGAAGATTATTTTATAAATCAATTTAAAACACAATATTTAAAACTCAATATGATATTGAGTAACTTATATGACTTCAAATGAGATAAATGTTCTGTCTCTCCAAATTCTACTTTCATTTCCTGCAAAAATTAAAGGCTTATCTTCACTAACCATTTAATTTTAGGTTTGCTTTAAGTTAATTTATTATTTTTAACTTTAATTGTTTTTATTTTACCTTATTTTTCATGTTAATGTGATATTAATACAAATAAAACAGATTCTATATAGCTCATAGATACAATTCAGGGAATATAATCTTTTTCTTTCTCTTTTCCTCCCAACCCTCCTTCCATCCCTCTCTCTCTCTTTCTTCCTTACCTTAAGCATCTTTAATTTTGGGACAGTTTTAAACAACTGCCTTGACATTTGTAAATCACATTATCAGCAGTTACTGTGACCTAACTCTGAATTATTCTGGGGATAATGTGTATGTCTATTTCTTGTTCTTTTTTGTTTATCTTTTTCTTTTTATTGTTCCTTATTATTTTTTCTTGCCTTTTTACTTAGATTTTTAAGTGTTTCAAATACAGAAAAGCATAAAGAGGAGTAAATTTTACAATTTTTAACATTTTGTAGGATTCACTTCATAAGTAAGTATTGTATGCACATACAAACACACTATTTTTCCTGAAATCAGGGATATTAATAATCACACAACGTGGGATTCATTACGAGGATCATAAAGTGAGGATATCAGGGTATATTATGGTCGGCACCGTGGCTCAACAGGCTAATCCTCCGCCTTGCTGCGCCGGCACACCGGGTTCTAGTCCCGGTCGGGGTGCCGGATTCTGTCCTGGTTGCCCCTCTTCCAGGCCAGCTCTCTGCTGTGGCCAGGGAGTGCAGTAGAGGATGACCCAAGTCCTTGAGCCCTGCACCCCACGGGAGACCAGGATAAGCACCTGGCTCCTGCTGGATCAGCACGGTGCGCCAGCCGCAGTGCACCGGCCGTGGCGGCCATTGGAAGGTGAACCAATGGCAAAGGAAGGCCTTTCTCTCTGTCTCTCTCTCTCACTGTCCACTCTGCCTGTCAAAAATAAAGAAAAAAAAGGGTATATTATTAGGGAAGTGGTATAATTCAGTGATCACAGCATCTATACAAAGCTATATACTGGATAATATATTTTATACTATATATGTATTAACATATTTGTGAGAGAACACACGTGTAATTTGTCTTTCTGTGTCTGCTTTATTTCACTTAACATAATTATCTCCTTATTTTTACATTTTATGTTATTAAATAAACATTTATTAGTTTTTAAAATATGTATATATATATTTATTACTTTATATGAAAGTTAGAGAAACAGGGGAATCTTCCTTCTGCTGGTTTACTCCCCAAATGCCCAACATAGCAAAAGCTGGGCCAGGCCAAAACCTGGAGCCAAGAACCCAGTCTTGCTCTCCCACATGGGTGGCAGGGACTCAAGTACGTGGACTATCATGCTGCTTCATAGGGTGCACATCACAGGAATTGGATCAGAAGAGGAAGAGCTGGGCCAGAACCAGGCGTTCTGATATGGGATGCACAAGTTCCAAGGGGCATCCTCATGACTGCACAGACACCCACAGCTAATATCTCTTATTCGTATACATTTGAAATATGACCTAACCTGAATTTGTATAGGAAACCCAGTTTCAAATCGTATTTATATATATTGACCTTCCACTCCACACACTTTTAGCAAACGTGATCCCCATGTTTTGAGGGCTGACTTTCCTTCACCTAATAGCATTCATGAGTCAATGTGTAAAGGAAGCCATGATCTCCTGCACGGGGCCCCGTTTCCCATCTGGATCACTATGGCATTTTCCTGGAGGCCCTTTCTGAGCGTGGCGGCTCCTAGTAGCTCCATGGCAGCGCTCAGCACATGTGCTGTGTTTGGTTCTCCTTTTCCTGGGAAAAAGGGTTTTCTATATGGAGTGTTAGGAAGTCAACCAATTTAAGGGGAGAGGGGCATTGTGCTCAGGTAAGGAAACGATCGTGACTCTTCTGATTTTATGGGAGTCCACTGCAGAAGAATTCATGTTAGACACAGGATAATTCATGTTAGACACAGGATACAATGAACATCAGATAATTCACATCAACCAACTCAGTGCTGGTTTGAGGCCAGATTTAGTGAGAGCATCTCCTGGGGAACCCTCGCTGTCCTCTGACTGATCCCCTGATACCTTGCTTCAGCCTATCTACTCCTCTGGCCATGGGTGTGGTGGAATCAAGTGTTCTGAGGTCAGACAATTTTGCTGATTCTAATTGGAAGGGGGACCAGGTTACAGGAGCAACTTAGGGAAATTCGTATCACTATTAATCTGTTGTTTCTGGGTAGGTACTCTGTTCATGATTTTTATCTAGTTTTGCCTTTTTATGACCAGAAATTCATTCTTTCTCTAAAAGGGACTTATCCTGGAAGAATATAGGTAAAGAAAGCTCTGCTAAGGAAAGTCCACCGTTGGTCCCTACTTGAGCAATGGCTCATTGCCTATGAGCTTCAACTTGCTCCTCACTGACTACTCCGCCCCTCATAATTGTTCTCTGCTATATTTGGCTTTTAGATTTTGTGACTTTCTGTAGGAGAATCCTTTTCTTTGTGCATATTAAATTAGTGATTCTTCACCAGTAACTAGAGTTATCTTTCTTTTTAAGGATTTATTTATTTATTTGAAAGTCAGAGTTACACAGAGAGAAGAAGAGATGGAGAGATAGAGATAGAGAGAGAGAGAGACAGAGGGAGAGAGAGAGAGAGAGAGAGAGAGAGAGAGAGAGAGAGAAGGAGAGAGGTCTTCAATCCACTGGTTCACTCCCCAATTGGCTGCAATGGCTGGAGCTGTGCCGATCTAAAAACAGGAGCCAGGAGCTTCTTCTGGGTCTCCCACATGGGCACAGGGTTGCAAGCACTTGGCCATCTTCTACTGATTTCCCAGGCCATAGCAGAGAGATGGATTGAAG
Organism: Sylvilagus floridanus; assembly: GCA_949820135.1. Lineage (NCBI taxonomy): Eukaryota > Metazoa > Chordata > Mammalia > Lagomorpha > Leporidae > Sylvilagus > Sylvilagus floridanus. The sequence continues at coordinate 14,219,011 of OX463240.1, read as the reverse complement.
TGGAGCAGCCAGGACTTGAACCAGTGCCCATATGGGATGCCGGTACTACAGGCAGCAGCTTTACCTGCTATGTCACAGTGCTGCTCCAGTTCAGTATCTTCTTTATTTATTTATTTATTTTTGACAGGCAGAGTGCACAGCGAGAGAGAGAGAGAGAGAGACAGAGAGAAGGGTCTTCCTTTTCTGTTGGTTGCTGTGGCCGGCGCACTGCGCTGATCTGAAGCCAGGGGCCGGGTGCTTCTTCTGGTCTCCCAGGCAGGTGCAAGGCCCAAACATTTGGGCCATCCTCCACTGCACTCCCGGGCCACAGCAGAGAGCTGGACAAGAAGAGAAGCAACCGGGACAGAATCTGGCGCCCCAACCGGGATTAGAACACAGTGTGCTGGCGCCGCAGGCAGAGGATTAGCCTATTGAGCCACGGCGCCGGCAGTTCAGTATCTTTTAAGTCTACCAGACATGCCTAAACTTTGATACCATAGTTACAACTTCAAATGAGCATAAACAAACATTTTTTAATGACTAGCATTGCCTCTCTTTTTTAGAATTTACTTACATTTATTTGAAAGGCAGAATGAGAGAGAGGGGAACACACACACACACAGAGAGAGAGAGAGAGAGAGAGAGAGAGAGAGAGAGAATCTTCCATGCATTGGTTCATTCCCCAAATGGATGCAATGGCCTGAGCTGTGCCAGACCAATGTCCAGATCCAGACACATCTGTGTCTCCCATGTGTGTGCCAGGGACTCAAATACTTGAACCATCTTTTGCTGCTTTCCCAGGGAAAATTAGCTGGGAGCTGGGTCAAAAGTGGAGCAGCTGGGACTCAAACCAGCACACATAGTACTGATACTGGTGTTGCAGGAAGTGGCTTGACCCACTATGTCACAACACAGACCCCAACATTTCCTCTCAAGATGGGAAATGTAAATATATATATATATATATATATATACACACACATATATATATATATATATATATATATATATAATGCATTTAACCAGCTGAAGCTTATTATGAAGTTATTCAGTAGGCAATTTGGAGTTTAGAGAACATAAAGCTTTGGGGGTGATTATTATACATCTGGTCAGGTTCTTTGGGGGAATGTGTGATATAATATCAAATTCATTTAGGGCCAGCACTGTGGCACAGTGGGTTAAGATGTCCCTGCAGCACCAGCATCCCATATGGACACCAGTTTTTGTCCTGTCTCCTCCACATCTGATCCAGCTCCTGGCTACTGTGCCTGGGAAAGCAGTAGAAGATGGTCCAAGTCCCTGGGCTCCTGTCACTCACATGGGAGACCCAGGAGAAGTGCCAGGTCTTCCACGTAGGTAGTAGGAACGCAATTACTTTAGTAATTACCACTGCCCCCCAGGGTTGGTATTGGAAGTAATTTGGAGTCAGGGCCTGGAACCTTATGCCAAGTATCTTATCTGCTAGGCTAAACAGCTGCTCTGTATTCCCTAACTTAATCCTCATACTCACTAGGAGATAGATTCCATTATTATATCCATTTCACAGAGATGGAACATGTGGGCCAAATAGTTTAAGTAACTAGTATGTAAGACTTACTTTTTCACTGGGGTGAGATTGGATAAATCATGAGAAATGATCTTTAGAATCACACGTTTGTATAAAAAAGAAGAAAAAGTAAAGTCAGCAATGCAATAGCAAGAGGCTAGAGGGTCAGGAATGGATCGGGAAAGATGTGGCGGTGTAGAGATTAAGAGAGGAGAGAGGCCATAGAGGAGTGCATTTAGCAACTAGACGTGGCGATTCAGGAAAACAAAGGGAATATGTGGGAAAGACCTTCCAGGTCCCTCGCAGCCTTTCCATGAGCAGTTTCTAGCTGGAAGTTTCCACTGAATTATGGGTATCACAGAACCGGTCTCTCCAAACTCATGCAAGGTGTTTAGAGACTGATTTCTTAATATTAGCAGTTGATGGGTTAAGGGTAGAAGTTTGATCTGATTGTGGTGGCTAGAAAAAGGGGCTGGCAGGAAGTTTCAGGTGCCAGCAGGTGCATGCTCAGAGGGTGGTTCTCCACATGTTGATTAGTTGAGTTCAAGTCTGGCCTAGTTTCTTTCTCCTTCCTTGCTAATCGTGTGATCATCCCTCTGCACCTGTCCTGGTGTGTTCCCAGAGGACGCCAGACTGGAGCCACCTGATCTTGAGCTGAAATCTCCAAAGTGAGAGCGAAATGAACCCTTATTGTCCCAAGAAGCTCCTTTTGGCTATTTTAGTTAAAGCAATGAAAAACGGACTAATAAAGAGGGGGAGGGGAAGGGCAGGGAGAAGACGTGAAGCCTGGATTCGTTTTTCAATGAATTCAGATGTGAAGCAGGTGAAATAGATAGTGTGGTTTCTAAACTGCCACAGATAGAGATACAGATGTGTGTGTGTGTGTGTGTGTGTGTGTGTGTGTGTGTGAGAGAGAGAGAGAGAGAGAGAGAGAGAGAGAGAATCACAGTAATATAGTTGACAGAGACAAAGTAACAGTGAAGAGAGAAGAAACCAAACACTGAAATCCCTGATGTTACCATTTTATGAGAGTGCAAGATCAGGAATTTGGATCACTGGGAAGATTAGCCTTCAAAGAGCAGAATGTAGGTATATGGAGATAATCAATGCTGCCTGGAAGAGAGGAATACAGAAGCAGAATATGTTTCTGATGAGTAAGTCATCAGGCAGAATAAAATGACCTTGTCTTAATTCCACAGCATTTGCTCAGTAGTGCAAGGCGAGACCACTTCAGAAACTTATATATGTCGCTGTGGTCCTTAGAAAGGAATCCCTGCACACAAGAGTAAGCTGGTTCCACATCACTCTTATAGGCCACTCCTTTATTAGGATTAAAACAAAATTTCCCTTAAACACGTTTCCCATTAAAACGACCAGAAGCTTTCTGTTTAATGTATATACTTTACTTTGTTTCTTAAAGATATTTAGTCCTCACATGTACACAGAATGCACACACATGCATGAACACACACATTTACCAATACCCTCACACCCCACATTCTTCAAGCACACAAACGCCATCAGCATTTCATCTCTCTACAGCTTTCTGAATTACATCTGCTGCATACCATTTGCAACCTCTAGGAAGACAACTGAAACTGTTAGGAGTGTCACACATTATATAATTTTGTGTGAGGGCCAAGAGGACAAATAGCGTCTCTTACTATTTGGCCCAGGATATCAAGTGCAGGGCTCTTTTCTGAATCTCGATAATTGTTTATTGATCCATTGGTAGTGATGTGTTTTAGGACTTCTTTGTTTAACATGAACCCTCATAGCACCCTCTGGATGGTTTACTTGTACCAGGTAGGGGAGCTTTCTTCTTTTCAGACTCCTTATATAATGCAATAAGATGCTTACTAAAAATACAATTTTAGAATTTCTTTCCCCACTTGGATTGGAGCTGAATTGCTTTACACATGCTTTAGAGAAAAGACTGAGACTCTGTCAGCTTGCATTATGAGTCAGCTGTCTATATTTATGACATGGACTTTATGGTGTACATATATTTGTTTGGAAATGATACCTGAGGGAATAAGGAAATCAAGATGAATGTATTAGATTATTTTTTATGATACCCGAGCAACTTACACATTCTAGCAGCTCAGTAAATGCAAGCATGCCAATTAATTGTTTGAAATTTTGAGTACAGAAAACCTGAGAGAATGAGTTTTCATTATTTTTTCTGAGTGAAGGCAGCGCTCATGCTAAGAATGATATTGCTGTTCAAGATTACATATATGAACTCTGCTATTATTCTACACCTTCCACTTGCACAATTATTTGTGAAGTGGAGACCACATTTTTTGGTTTCATAAGCAGGCTTCAAAATTTATGTTAAAAGGGGATTAGAGCCACATTTGGAAAAATATCTTCTACCTTCAGCATAAATTAAAGTATGAACCTGGGTTTGGGTGACTCCCAAGATGTCAGGGTAAAAGTATGTTTCTATGTTTGATAAAAACATTGAAGGCACTTATTGTTTGCAGAAAGGAGCAAAGAAAGATGATGAGGTCAGATAATGAAGCCAACAGGAACAGGAGCTTGGGAATTTGGAATGTGTGATGTAAACTGGACCCTTGTAGGAATTATGACCACATTCTGACCCCAAACCTGCCAATTACCCCTTCAACTCTAGAGCTTTCTGCAGGTTTGCTCCATGAACAGCATGCAGCATACCTGAACTGTTCAGGGAGATCTTGGAGAATGTGTGTGGAAGTTGGGACTAGGGATTTGGGGTCTCCGGGCTCTGGCTTTCTACCAGCCGAGGAAACAACTGAAATGCAGAGGAAAACCTACATTCAACTTGTATTTTTGTGGTAACTGAAAAGACCATGAAACGGCAACGATACTGCCAGTGTTTAAATATGTGATAAGTTTTATTATCAAGGTTCAATCAACTCAGCAAACACTTCCTATTAAAAGTACACTGTGGCAAGTTTTATAGAGGATACTAATGAGCTTGTAATAGCTCTAGTATGTATGGGAAAGAGAAAATAATTTGGTCAGAGTTAAAAATAGCAAAGAGTATTGGGAGAACATGAGAAAATGACCAGTATGGAATAGAAGTACAAGGAAACTCCTTTGCAACGTTGAAAATAAGGGAATGGCATGGTGGGGAGAGATGCAGATAAACTCACTGGAGTTCTGCCGTAGATGCATGGCTCAGTGCAATACACAACATCAATATGAACCAATTCTCCATAAATGTATCATAGCTTAAGATCCATAAAACTGCCTGCTCAAGACCCCGGGGCTGTGCCTCCTCCCCAAGATCTCATCTTTCCTCCACAGTGTCCAGTTCAGAATTCTCATTTCCTAAGTCCTCTTACTTGGGTCCCAGAATTGTGAACCCATTAGCAGCAACTCCTGTGAGCCTCAGTTCTGTTTTTCACTTCCTCTCTCAGTGGGTGTTTGGCTGCTTTGGGGGTTGGCCTGCGGAGGGGGCTGTCTTCTTGGTCCTTCTTTGCCTGGCTTCCCCTCTCCGAAGTATCTGAACCGCCACGTCTGCCCGCTTTGCTCCTCACCGAGTTCCCCAGACAGCTCCTCTTCTGCTTCCGCTCAACACTGAGTCTCAGGATACCAACAACCTGCACTGACTCATTCCTCCAGCACCTCTCCTTACAGCTACTCCACACACGTAGGCCTCTGCACAACAGAGCATTGTTCCAACCGGGCTGTCCATGACCATTCTGTTTAGTGTCAGCCACTTCCATTGCTCCCTTCCTTCCAGCTTCCTGATGCGATTTTTCTCTAGTGCACCTGCTACCATTCCACACCTGCTACCATTCCACAAAACCTACATTCTACTTATTTATATTTGGGCTTTTCTTTTTTTTCATGCAGTAATGATCCCTGAGAAGTGAGATCGTTCTACATTTTTTTTTCTTTGTTGCACTCTAACAACAGGGCCTTTAATAGTGCTGGGCACACAGAGACCCCAGTCCATCCATTAATGCTTATTTCATGAAAGAAAGAAGTAGTCTGCTACATGTTTCTGATCAAGCCCTTTAGAAGGTGGCAGTAATGATACCAGCACCTTAACTGGTTTGCTCCAGCTAACCTGGCCATTTCTGAATCCGAATGGACCCATTGTAAAGAGGCAATGAATTCCTATGTCAGGCCCACGTCCAAAAGATACCTTGGTATAGATAGAATTCATTAAATCATTGATGCTTTTCGATGGTTTTTATGTAAATAATATTACATAAGCCCCAGTGGCTACTTTCCCATCGTTTTCCTTCTCTTCCTGTGTTGAAGCTAGTAAATGAATGAATACATTTTTGCATTCTCTCATTATTCTACACAAACACCTTGGAGTGCTAGGGCTGTATAAGAAAAAAGTCACCAAAAAAGTAGATAAATCATCTGTATTTAAAGTGCATTTTTGGACATAGTTGGTAAATTATAATTGTCTCTCTTTATGATTTATTCATTACATTGCATCTTTCTCAGCCTACTTTCGGCATTGTTTGGGGGAGCATCAGTGGAAACTGCCTACCACGCTCTTCCTCTCAGAATAAAATCACCGCAACACTCCAAGAGCTAATGTTCAGTCCTGTTGCCACTTGCAGCTGTCTGCCAGTGCTGGTACTCTGCTGAGCAGCAATGGGAAGCAGCGGCTTGACGTGCAAACATGTGGAACAGAGAAGGCACAGGGAGTTGAAGCATAAAGCCACTGTGTTGCAGAGGGATTGCTTTCCCTGTGAATACTGCGGTGGGATTGGAGGAAGGAGTTTCATTCTCAGTACATAATATAGCATAAAGCCTCTTAAACTTTTACAAGAAGAGCCTAGCAAAAATTCCCTTTATATAGAAATCTACTAACAAGCATTCTAATATTCCTACCCTTATCTAATAATCTGTGACTGACGATGCTGGAGTGTTGTTTGAATGCCTGTTTGAAAGTTATTTTATTTTCAAAAGGATCACAAATTTAGTATTATCAAGTGCACTTATCAACTTGGGAGAAATGTATCCATAAGTACTATACCAGATAAACTTCCTCTGGACAAAACACTGAGCAGATTTTGGATATACTTTCTATTTTTATTCTTAATTTTCTGGGGACTCCTATGCACTGGCTCCATGTTTATGTTGCTTATTTTTGTCTAAAATATCGATCATCAGTGATTTTTGGAAATAAGCTAAATCTCAAAGCAAATGTTCTAAATAAACTTTTGAGGTAAGAAAACAATGTATGCACATATATGCAATTTAAAAAATCCTGTTGTGGGGTGGGTCTGTGGCATAGAGGGTAAAGCCGCTACTGCAGTGCTGGCATCCCATATGGGCACTGGTTCCAATCCCGGCTGCTCCACTTCTGATTCAACTCACTGATATGGCCTGGGAACGCAGTGGAAGATGGCCCAAGTGCTGGGGCCCTGGCACCCAGCTGGGAGACCAAGATGAAGCTCCTGGCGCCTGGCTTTGGAATGACTTAGCTTCTGCCATTGCAGCCATCTGAGGAGTGAACCAGTGGATGGAAGACATCTATCTGACTCTATCTCTTCCCATGTAACTCTCTGCCTTTCAAATAAATAAATTCATCTTATAAAAATTCTATTTGTCGCATTATTTTGAGTAACTATAAAATGTGTATTTTTTATACTTGGGAGTTCATGAATGATATAGAGCAAGCATGATTTTGAATATAAGCAACAAAAATATAGTCTGTTTTCAGCATTTAATGCAATTGTAAATATTTGATTATTTTACTAATCACGGGCTAATTTAATGTATTTTGCTGTATCATGGTTGAGGGAATCCTTTTTTAAAAAAAATTAAAAAAAAAAAGCTTCGAGGCTAACATTGTGGTGTAACTAGTTAAGTTGCCCCTGTGGTGCTAGTGTGCCACGTGGGCAGCAGTTCAAGCACCGGCTGCACCACTACTGGCTCAGCTCCCTGCCAAAGTGTCCAAGAAAGCAGTCAAAGCTGCAAAAAATTCTTGGGCCCCTGCACCCACATGGGAAACCCGGATGAAGCTCTTGGCTCCAGGCTCCTGGGTCTCGGCTCCTAGCTTCGGCTTGGCCCAACCCTGGGCAGTTGCAGCCATTTGGAGAGTGAAGCAGCAGATGGAAGATCTCTTTCTCTAGTCTCTCTCTCTCTCTCTCTCTGTCTCTCTCTCTAATTCTGCCATTTAAATAAATAAAATAATCTAAGAAAACCTTTTTATTTCAAAATTGTTTGACATTTACAAAACAACTTTAACTAGTACAAAGGGTCTCCATGTACCCATACCCAGCTTCCCCTGCTATTAGTATTTCATTTTTGTAGGATATGTTTGTCACAATTAGTACAGCACTACCAATTATCCACCTAATATATATTCGCATATGTAATCCACATACATTCTATTCCGCTCAACCCTCCCAGCCTCTGCGTTCGGATTAGGTTTCTTTTTGCTGTTTTATTTTTCTCACACATATGAGGGAGAACATGCAGTATATTTATTTTTTATTTTTTATTTTTTTTGACAGGCAGAGTGGACAGTGAGAGAGAGAGACAGAGAGAAAGGTCTTCTTTTGCCATTGGTTCACCCTCCAATGGCCGTCGCGGCTGGCACGCTGAGGCCAGAGCACCACACTGATCCAATGGCAGGAGCCAGGTGCTTCTCCTGGTCTCCCATGGGGTGCAGGGCCCAAGCACTTGGGCCATCCTCCACTGCCTTCCCAGGCCACAGCAGAGAGTTGGCCTGGAAGAGGGGCAACCGGGACAGAATCCGGCACCCTGACCAGGACTAGAACCTGGTGTGCCGGCGCTGCAAGGTGGAGGATTAGCCTGGTGAGCTGTGGCACTGGCCCCAGTATATTTATTTGTGTGTGGCTTATTTCACTAAATGGGATGTCCTCCAGTTCCCTCTATTGTGTGGCAAAAGATAGAATTTCACTAACTGTGAATGATTGCATTCCACTGTGTACATATAACATACAGAATGCTATGTTCATCTGTTCATCTGCTGACGGACACCTTGGCTGATTCCATGAATTGCTATTGTGAACACTGCTGTTATAAACATGGCAGAGTAGCTAGCAGTAGTTTTTGTCATCAAAATTTGCCCTATTTTCTCTGTAATTCCCACATTTAAATTAAAAGCAATCTGCATACTGTGATCTTTTTCTCTCTCTTGAAGTACCTTTTTATTTTGCCTCATTGGTTTACTTCTATTCATTTCCACATTATTTCCCAAATACTTTCAATAAATATTGTTTAGATTCTATTTCTCTTTCATTTTTTGTCATCCTATCACAAAACATTCTTCTTTTTGTAAATTTTCTCATCTCAGATGGCTTTCCAAGTGATTTATTTTACACTGTTCCTTCTAACACATTTTAATTTGAAATTTAATTATTGCATTTTTAAGATTTCTGCCATTCTTCTTGTCCCTCAGTTCTGGCTTCTCACCTTCCTGACACTGAAGTTTCTCACATGCTTCTTGAACTTCAGTTGATGAAGACTACATTTTTACATGTTTAATTAAGAAAAATTGACCTTGTAAAATATTTTTGAGGTCGATTCAGCAAATCGTCTTTAGTTTGTGTGTGTGTGTGTGTGTGTGTGTGTGTGTGTGTAATACACTTACAGTGACCCTGCCCTTGCTCTCTGGGGAGAGATGCTGCAAAGATCACACTCTTGTAGAATCCCTTTTGCTTGAGTGAGGGATTGGAACTTGCATTCAGCTAAGAGTGTGGCAGGAGATGGATGTCACTGCCATCTGGGTTTCCTTCATTGAAAACTCCATGTTGGGAGATTGTTGGAGAGATTGTCATACTGGCCTTGAGGCAGTGGCTGCCACTAGAGAGGGGCTCTGTGGCTACCAGCTATAATGATTTATGAAACTCAGGCCCAGACGACACCTGGTGAAGAAATGGGACCTCAGTTTTACATGTGCAAGGAACTCCATTCTGCAAAAGTATGACTCTATGAGACTGGGAGAAAATCCGGAGTCAGCCATAAACTTGCCATCCACCTGACCTCACAACTGCAGTCTGGGAGATCAGAACAGGTGATGTGGGGAGGTCATGACCAGAATCCTAGCCATGGAAGTTTTGTGATAATCAATAATATATATTTCTAGATGCCACTTTTTGGTTATTTGTTATTCAGTAATAGAAAAGCACACATCATTTTGAAAAATTTGGAAAATTCTACATCCTGATTCACACTTGTTCATTTTGATAAGAAATCTTGTGGCTCAAGATTCTTATTGATTGTAAAATAAATCATTACATTTCATTCATCATCAACAAAGAAAAGATAATCTCAGAGACAGAATTTCATATTTTGGAAAAATTTAGTTGTAGAGAAAGACTTTTTTGCCTGACATTTACAGGATCTCTTAAACTTATTATCTGGAGTTCTAGAAATTCCTTTCCATGCCTAGAAAATATTTATGGTATCATCCAACAATACGTGTTGATTCACATCTGAGAATAAAATCTTTCTTATTGCACTCTCCCAGAAGACTTTTTTAACAGCTTGTGACTGAACCAAATAGTCTGTTGGATATTAACATTGGAAAAATATGCATAACATTTGCACTCAAAATAATCATCCTGATTTATCTTTTTCCTATTTTCTGGCTTGTAGCCAAAGCTGAAATCCTTAAGCCCCCACAGAAAGGCTCTATTTTTTTAAATGAATATTTTAGTGTCAATATGCTTGTATTAAAATGCCCATGGGGAAGCAAGTTATAGAAACAATTTATATGGTATTGCATTCTAGTTTTTGTTTTGTTAGGTTTAGGGCTTTGGGGATCTAAGAAAGCAAGGAGGCAACTAGTTAAATATTTTATTTTAGAAAGGACAGAATTAGAGATACAGAGAGTAGGGAGTTCATCCTTCCTGAACAGAGGGCAGGGGGCTTGTTCATCCTTCCTGAACAGAGGGCAGGGGGCTTGTTCATCCTTCCTGAACAGAGGGCAGGGGGCTTGTTCATCCTGCCTGAAGAGAGGGCAGGGGGCTTGTTCATCCTTCCTGAAGAGAGGGCAGGGGGCTTGTTCATCCTCCCTGAACAGAGGGCAGGGGGCTTGTTCATCCTTCCTGAACAGAGGGCAGGGGCTTCAAGCCAGGATTCATTCCACTTGGGAACAGGCAGAGGCTTGTTGGAGAAGATCATGTGAACAGTCAGAGATACCTGATTCTGATGAGGTGGATGGGGGGGAATGCAGACAGGCTCTTTGATAAAATTTGCAATGATTGCCTCGGCAGTTTGGAATGTTCCAGGTGTGGGACTTTGCAAGACATCTAGCTTTTAGATAACCTACTTGTGCCCAGTTTCACCGGGGTTGGGGTTAACTATCTGTGCCTCAGTGGTGTAACAAGTTCTATCATTTTTCCTATGGGTGCTTAATAAATAACCGTGTATGGCTTAGTTGACAATGATCTACAGAAGTTGAAAAAAAAAAAAAAAAAGCTAAACTTCCTACTTTACTCTCTAGGCACTTTTGCAAAGTTCTCCATGAGAACCAGGAAGAGAAAATTACTCTTCCCCCTGGGAAGGCAAATGTAGACTTTCCACCATAGAATGGCTTCTATCCAAAAGAAGATCCTCCCAAACAGGATCAAGTTCCAACAAGTTTCCAAGGAGGAAACTTGGATCAAGTTCCAACAAGTTTCCAAGGAACGTTCCATGGAACGTTCCTGATGCTTGTTATTAAGCTATGAGGATTGCTGAGACAAAGCACCACAAACAGTGGTTTAAGCATCAGATAGTTGTTTTTTCATAGTGTTGAAGGCAGGAATTCCAAGATCAGGGTGTCTGCAGAGTTTAAATCTCCCAGGTCTTCTTCCCTTGGCTTGTAGATGGTTGGCTTCACACTGTACCTTCATATAGTCTTTTGTTTGTGTGCATCTGTCATAATTTCCTCTTTGTATAAGGAGATCAATCATATTGATTAGGATTAGGGCACACTCTAGTGATCCAATTTAACCTTAATTACCTCTGGAAAGACTCTATGTCAAATTCCCATCGCATTCTGAGCCACTGAGAGTTAGGACTTCAGCATATAAATTTTGGGCAGCACAATTTACGTTACTATTTCCTTTCTCTTCACCCACAAAAACATCAGTGTTCTTCCATTCAATCTTTTATCCTGGTTTACACAGCCCAACATCCACACAGGCTCACAGATTAGTGAAGAATTTGAACTCATAGGAGAAGTTATTTTTTCTCCATTTCTCCAATATTCCTCTGGTTGCCAATTCCAGAAATGTATGAATGCATGTGATGAAATGACCTTCCATTATAGCAAAGGGGGAGTCTGGTTTTCTTAATGTGATTCTTACAATAGGTACATGGCTAGTATTGGATACACACAGCATTACCAAGATATGTATCTTTTAGAAAAATCAGGTAGATAGATGAAAATCAGACAATTCTTTAAAAGTCATAACATCTGAAAGTTTTCTTGCAATTGTTAACAGGGAATAGTAGCTAAATGTAATATTCAATCTAACTCCCATTTTAAAAGATGAGATATTGTACCTTTTAATATAGAACTGAAGCCAAGGTGGGTCAAGAAATTCATTTATGGAGGAACAAATTACTTACATGGAGCATCTCTATCCTGGAAAAATATATCTGTTAGCAGTAACATATGGACTTCCCCTTAAAAGCATACATTTCTTTCAGATCCCATTAAGAATGCATTTTTCTAAATACTTACTCAAACTTTATAAACAAGACAAACAACATATGGAATGATTGGTATTTCCATAAAATATGATCCATGAAAAGTCCTATAAAGTCTTACAAAGTATGTTGCACATTTCTTTATCAAAATAACAAAAGCAAGAGAAAAAAAAAAACAAAAGCAAAGCATAGTTTTCATTTACAGTTAGTTTTTTTTTTTAATTGTCCTCTCTTCGAATATCTACTTGCTTTTCTAAGATACTCTGTTATTTTGACTAAGTACTGAATACCATTTTTTAGGCAAATGAACTCTTAATTTTTTAAAGACTTATTTATTTGAAAGTTAAAGTTACAGAGAGAGAGAGAGAGAGAGAGAGAGAGAGAGAGAGAGAGAGAGAGATTGAACCAGAGCGAGTGCTTCCATCTGCTGCTGGTTCATTCCCCACTGGTTCATTCCCCAAGCGACCACAATGACCAGAGCTGGTCCAAGCCAAAGCCAGAAGTCAGGAGCTTCATCCAAGTGTCCCACATGGTGCCCAAACACTTGGGCCATCCTCTGCTGCCTTCCCCGGGCCATTAGCAGGGAGCTGGATCAAAGGTGGAGCAGCCAGGACAGGAACCAGCACTCATATGGGATGCTGAAATTGGGACAGGTCGCTTAACCAGCTATGCAACAACACCAGCCCGGCTGAATGAACCCTTTTGATGGTAACCAATATATTTTTTCTATAATGATATGAAAGAATCAGTGTCAAGCCTTCAACACTTCCACCTGTACCATGCTTACTGAATCTGTGGTGATGGGAATATTCAGGAAGTGTCATAAAAAGGTTTTACAAAGAATCCCTTTGTCCTGAAAGGTGAATTTTTCTCTGTGCTCAGAAATAAGTTTGTCTATCTTGAGAACATTAGAAGGTGACCTGTGTGTGATGATATGACCTATGGTGTAGTTTCTAGGGAGGAACAAGGCACAGCATAGCTTCCTGCATCTTTAACTTGCTTCCTTCTTCTTGTAGACATACAAGTGAATGCCAACATTCTTAAAATCCTGCATATGTTCTCCATGTATTTAGAGAACAAAGGGAGCAATTAACTGGTTGAGTAGGAGCACTGAGAATAAAGTCTTACCTGTATTTAAGTTGCCATACTTCATCCATTCACTCAATTTGTCTGTCAGTTGCCATCTTTGCACTGAGAGCCACCACTTGTCATGGTCCATGTCCTTTCCCAAGATTGCATTGGTTGAGAAGTAAAAGACGTGTCTCTGTGAGGAGGAGCACAAGTGTATGCGTCCGTGTTTATTTAAATCCACTTGTCAAGAATTGCCTAGCAACACGGTACAGAGATTAGATTCAGGATGAGGAGCAGGGTTTAAGACAACAATGAGATGAGAACATTGAATGATCAAATGTCACAACTGCTTGTTCCTTTATAAGGAAAATATATGAGACTAATTTCCAAACTACTGCCTGTATAAACACAGATCACAAACTGACAAACTCTACATGTATCAGGTTTGAGTAATACAATATCACCATCCAATTTGGTTATCCCTTATCTATACCTATAGTTACCAACAGTTATCTTTCTCCAACAAGCCAGGAATAGGGGTCACTCCATTACAACCACTCCCTGTATGAGTGTGCATGGTATAAGCAGTTGTGGGTATGTTCATAATGCATATAGATATTAATCTGGGTTCTCAATAGAAACAGAACCGGTAGGAAACACATAGAAAAAAAATTAATTACAAAGAATAGATTCACACCGTTATTAAAGCTGAGAAATCCCAGGATCTGTAGTCAGCAAGCTGCAGACACAGAAAATCTGAGTTGGAAGTTCTAGCTCAGGTGCAAGGCAGGAGATGTGCCCCAGCTCAATGGCAGTTAGAGAGAGAGAGAGAGAGAGAGAGAGAGAGAGAGAGAGAGAAACATAAAAGAGGAGAGAGGAAGTGAAGAGAAAGAAAGAACTATGTAAAGGCACCTAGAAGTTTAGTTACCGCTTTATTATTGACTAGCTATTAGAAAATTTGAAATGTAATACACTTTCAAGATTATAATTTCTGAATTATACAAAAGCTACTTTAGATTTATTCTAGAAGTAAGTATAAAAATGCAATGTTAAAAGGTACATATCTGCAATAAAGTAGAAAAATATTTCTAAACTATGAGGCAATCCAGACGAAATAAACAAATGACAGTCACTTTTCTCTCATTTTTGGTGACTTAAAATATTATTTTTTTGAATTTTGCTTTTGATGCTAGTATAATCAAGCTTTTGTGAGTTAGGATGGTAGTGTCATTTTAATGAAATAGAATAAAGGTACAGGCCAAATGAATTGTATAACTTGTCATAAAACAAAAGTTTTTTTAGAACATTCATTAAAACAGTAAATTTTACCAATATTTTGTGTCTCATCTATGCATTTAGGTTCAAATGAATGTACTGAAAGTTTCTTGCTGCATGTTATCGGAGGAATTCTTAGAAGCCATATAAACTTAAATACATATTTATGTGCATGTGTGAAAAGTCTTCAAAAATTCAAGAAAATGCATATTGTATGGAAGCTATAGATGGATTTAAAAACATTTTTGACAAAAATAAAATATTTTGATTTTAACTTTCCATAAACTTTGAAAGTAACTTTTAATAATGTATTTATTTATTCATTTCTTTAAGAGGGAAACAGAAAGAGAGAGAAAGAGCACACAATTCTGCTAATCCACACCCCAGATTCCCACACCTGCGACTGGTTGAAGCCAGGACCTGGGAACTCAGTCCAGGGTGCCAGGGCCTCAAGTACTTGGGCCATCACTACTGACTCCTACACTCCATGTTAAGCAGGACACCAGAATCAGGAGTCGAGGTGGGACTTGAACTCAGAAACCCTGAATTGGGAACTGTGTGACTTAACCCTTAGGACCAATGCAAATCCCCAACCATGAACTTTTTGAAGCATTTTCATATATAATATAATACATCTAACATTTTTAAACTGGATTTTCTTCTTTAATTGAAGAAATTCAAGATGCAAAGGGAAATTCATTTTCATTTGAATTCAAAATATTAAATCTGTCTGAAATGGATAAAGGCTATATTCAACTATAGATCTAGAGCTGTCTAGATGTGTAAACTAAACATTTGAAATGGCTCTTTAAGTTACAAACCAATTTGTTCTTTGCAAATGGATGAACACAGATTCATGAAATTTGTTCATTAGGCCTCCATATGGGACATGCTGTGTTAAAAGATGAATAAAAACAGTTTGGAAATAATCTATTACATAAATAAGGCATGTGGATGAAAAGGAGAGCCCAGTAGTTGTAGGTTTAGTTCCTTCCAATAATACTAGTCCACATTTGGGTATTGCCTTTGTAGCCTCCCATCTATTGAGTAAGAAATTACAGGGGAGGTGTTAGTCCCTAATAGAGTTAGATATCTCTGGGCTTTTAATTTTGTTGTTTTCCAAGAAAGGAAATATTAAGTTGAACTACATGAAATGTATATATTTGTGTGTCAATTATTAGCAATTTCTTAGGATACAATCTAAATAGCAATTTAACAGAATCTATATCCTTAAATTTAAGGAAATGTGGATACTCACTCAGACAACACATAGAGACTCAAATTTTATATAAAAGCATGAGGAGGCTGAGTAGGTAATATTCACCCTTAGAAGTTTTAGGTAATAAATTACTATTCTAATAGATATAAGTAAATTCATCAGGATGAAGGCATGAATAAAACTATGGTACCACAAGCAAAAAGTGATTAGTTGGTGTGTAGATCAATCATGTTTTTGGATTAGCAATCGCCACACATAATTTTTACTTTAAGATTGTCTTCCTATCCTTCATTCATTTTATTCCCATTACAATTGTCAACTCTTTTTTTAAAAAAGCATTTATTGATTTATTTGAGAAGCAGAGTGACAGAAGGAGAGGGACAGAGAGAGAGAGAGAGAGAGAGAGAGAGAGAGAGAGAGAGAATTTGTGTATCATATTAGTATGCTGTGTATAAGATAGGTTTTCAATCTTCTTATGTGTATATGGCATGAGAAGAGATAATTATTAGCTTTTATGTGTTTTTTCATATGCACAAAAGAATAACTACCAATAATGTATTTACTTATTAATGTTTTCATCCAAATATCTCCTTCATACTCCTTAATTTTGTGTTTATCAACTACTTGATTTTTAAGATAACATTCACATACCCCAAAATCAATCATTTTAAATCATTTACAGAGCCTGATGTATATTTACTGTGTTGTGCACTCATCATTACTATCAATTCCAGATCATTTCCATCTTCTCAAAGGAAACTCTGGACCTATTAGGAGTTGGGTCCATGTCCCTCTTCCCTTTTTGCCTAGCAACCACCCATTTACTTCCTGTCTATATGAATTTGCCTGTTCTTGACATTTTATATATTTGAAATCATATAGTATATGAAACTTTATGCCTAGCTTTTTGTACTTAATGTTTTCAAGATTCATCCATATTGAGCCATGTGACAGTATTTCAATCCTTTATATGGAGGAATGATATTCTGTTACAAGGATATAGAGTTGATCTCTATTATCTATAGACTCTGTATTTGCAAAAACTCCTACAAACTAAATTTTATGTGTAACCAGAAAATTCACATCGTTAGGGCACTTGTGAACCTTTGTGTAAATACAGAGTGGTGAGAAATTTGAGTCACTCAACATACACATTCTAATTTAAGAAGCAGAAATATGACTTCTTGTTTCAACTTTGATACTGTAATAAATCCTTCTCTCCATAGATTATTTCATACCATAATTTTCATATTTTGGACTTCTGTTGTTAATTTCTTTAAAATGATCCCCTGGTGTAATGCTGAAGTGCTGTTTGCTATACCTTAAATGCAGGAAGGCTGCGAATGTGGCTTATGGAGAACACACACATGTTAGATAGGCATTGTTCAGGTATGAATTATGGTGCCATGCATTTAATTTTAATGAATTATGATACACACAGAAAACTGAAAGATGGAATTTTCCAGTCTGGAATGTGCCATCTGTGGGAGCTACGGGAAAGACAGAAAAGCGGCTAAATTTGTGGATTCATCAGGTGATGACCAATAAAAAGTGTAGTAGACACCATTATTGGGAGAATGAAAGCCAAAGAAATTTACAGTCACATTACACAGGGTCAGGAAAACGTTAAGCTCTTTTCAGCTAGTGTAGCCTGGCTCAGACATTTCCAAAGACAATTTGATTTGGCATGAAAAATGTTGAACTGGCAGGTGAAACTGGTTCTGTGGATCAGGAGGATGTGGAAGAACACATAAATGCTGTAAGGATTATGTAAATTATGTCAGAGCTATTTTTGTATTATTATTATTCTGGAAACTATTTATCAGATATGTGATTTACAATTGCTGCAGTAAGTTGTAGTTCAGCTTTCTTAGTAATAAAACATGAAGTAATTAAAAAAAATTTGTGAAGAATAATTTACCTGTTTTTACTTGGATGACTTGTAGAGATAATCAGTGATGTGGAAGAGCAATTCTTTGACAGTACAGAGACTGGTTTAGGTACTTTTGAGTACCTAGAGAACACAGATAGCCTCCAAATTTCCTGAGCTTCCACTATTGGTGCAATGACTTGTGAAATGTATTGAAGAAGGGAGCTGTCATGGAAATGCACATAAAGGAAGGTTATGTGTGGATCAGTTGATGCAAATGTGACCAAAGGCTTGAAGCAATGTAATCCTATATTTCCTCCAGGAACAATGGATCATATTCTCTAATTCAGTGGTTGTGGAAATCTGATTATTTAATTATACTTATGTATTTACCTATTTGAGAGAGAGAGAGAGAGAGAGAGAGAGAGAGAGAGAGAGAGAGAGGGGCCAGGCTGAAGCTTGGAATGGGGAACTCTATCCAAACCTCTCAAGTATCAGCAGAACACCTCTTCTGGAGCCATTAGGATGCCCCAATAGCAGGAGGCTGGAGTCAGGTGGCAAAGCCAGGTATTGAAACCAAGTGCAGTTCAAAGTGATATCTGGTTTTGGTTTGATTTGCATTTCTTTAGTGATTAATGATGTTGAGAATATTTTTGTGGTTTTTTTTTTGTTGTTGTTGTTATTTGTGTGTCTTCTTTAGGGAAATTTCAGTTCAAATCTTTTGCCCTTTATTTATATTGAATTCTTTTTCTTTTTATTCTGGTGTTGTCAGAGCTATTTTTGTATTATTATTATACTGGAAATTAGATACTTGTCAGATATGTGATTTACAATTGTTGCAATAAGTTGTAGTTCAGCTTTCTTGGTAATAAAACACAAAGTAATTTAAAAAAAATTGTGAAGAATAATTTACCTGTTTTTACTTGGATGGCTTGGGTGTTTGATACCATATCTTAGATTCTGCTGCTTGATTTAAGGACAAAGAAATTTATTCTTATGTTATCTTCTAAGAGTTTTTTAGTATTAGCTCTGTGATATTCATTTTGCGTTAATTTTTTGTATATGGTGTGAACTTGGGATACAAAATCATCCTTATGCTGTGGAGATTTGGTTCATTCAGCACTGTTGCTGTAAAGACTCTTTTCCTAGCAATGATCTTGACACCCTGGTGTAAAATCAATTGATTATAAATACGTTAATGAATTTTTGAATTATTGATTCTATCACTTACAAAGATATGACTAGATTATGCTAACATTCTCTTGATTACTGTAGTTTTAAATTAAGTCAAAATATGGAAGTAGATATAGCTCATCTTAATCTTTTTCAATATTGCTTTAGCCATTTTGAATACTTTGAATTTACATATTCAACTTAGGATTTCTTTTTAACTTTTTGAGACAAAGGCAGCTCTAATTTGAATAGAAATTTTATTGAAACCATAAATCAATTTGGAGAATATTACAATTTAAGCTAATTTTTCCAAATTGGGGAATGGGATAATTTTCCCTTTGTTTAGATCATCTTCAATTGCTTTCAACAGTGTATTTGCAAATATTGGTATATAAATCTTACACCTCTTCAGTTAAATTTATTCCTAGTTATTTTATTCCTATTGGTGTTATTTTAGACATAATTGTCTTCTTAATTTATTTTCAGATTGTTTCTTGCTGGAGTATAATAAAATGACAATTTTTTTTTTTTGACAAGCAGAGTTAAGAGAGAGAGAGAGAGAGAGAGACAGAGACAGAGAGAAAGGTCTTCCTTTTCCCGTTGGTTCACCCCCAAAGTGGCCGTAGTGGCTGGTGTGTTGTGCTAATCCGAAGCCAGGAGCCAGATGCTTCCTCCTGGTCTCCCATGGGGTGCAGGGACCAAGCACTTGGGCTATCCTCCACTGCACTCCCGGGCCACAGCAGAGAGCTGGCCTGGAAGAGGAGCAACCGGGACAGGACCGACGCCCCAACCAGGACTAGAACCCGGAGTGCTGGTGCCACAGGTGGAGAATAAGCCTAGTGAGCCGCAGTGCCAGCTGACAACTTGTTTTTGTACACTAATCTTATATCCTGCTACATTTCAGAAATGTATTGACTAATTATTCACTTTTTTCTGGATTCCTTAGGGATTTTTATGTATAAGTTTGGCAGATCTGCAAATGGAGATTGGACTTTTGCTTTATTTCTTTTCTACCCTCATTTCCCTGGCTAGATGTTGGATACAAGCAGTGGGAGCACACATGTTTGTCTTGTTACTAATTGTTGGAGAGAGCTATTAGTCTTCAACACTATGAATGACATTGTGGGATTTCCATGGATACTAAGGCAGTTATTGGTAGCTTTTGAGTATTTTTGTCAATAAAAACATTGAATTTTGTCAAATGATTCCTGTGTATTGATATGAAAATATGGTATATTTGTATATTAATGTTATTTATTGACTGATTTTCATATATTGAACTAACCTTACATTCCTATGATAAATCACATTTCATAATGGTTTATAATCCTGTTTATAAGCTGTTAGATTTGGTTTGTCATATTTGTTCAAGAATTTTTTCATCCCAACTTATTAGCAATATTGAGCTAAAATTTTATTATGATGTCTTTGAAATCATACTAATGATGCTATCAAGTCATGTGTTATGTATTCACTTATATTTTTGGAAGAAAAAGAGAAGAATTGCTACTAATGATTTATTAAGCATTTGATAGAATTCATGGAGAGGCCAGCTGGAACTAGGATTTCCTTTTTGATTTGATTTTGATTATTAACTTATTCTCTGAAGATTGTATGTATTATCTGATTTTCAATTGCGTGTATTATGAATTGTGGTAGTTCTTTCATTTCAGCTGTTTCCTAATTTTTGGCATTTGTTTGTTCATATTATTCCCAAATGAATTTTTTTATATCTGTGAACCTGGTAGCAATGTACCTTGTTTCATTCCTGATTTTAATAATTTGTCTTCTTTGTTTCTTAATCAGTATGCCTAAAATCTTATTGATATTTTTCAAGAACCAACATTGGAATTCATTGATTTCCTTTATTGTTTTTCTATTATCTATTTCTTTTGTTTCCCTCCATTGTGTAGTGTTATCTTTGTTTTGATTGTTTGGTACAGTTTGCTCTTCTAACTCTTGTTCCTGGAAAGATAGTTTACTTATTTTTCTTCTTTTTAAGATATTTTTAGGGCTGGCACCGCGGCTCAAAAGGCCAATCCTCTGCCTTGCGGCGCCGGCACACTGGGTTCTAGTCCCGGATGGGGCGCCGGATTCTGTCCTGGTTGCTCCTCTTCCAATCCAACTCTCTGCTGTAGCCCAGGAAGGCAGTGGAGGATGGCCCAAGTGCTTGGGCCCTGCACCCACATGGGAGACCTCCTGGCTCCTGGCTTTGGATCAACATGGTGCACCGGCCACAGCACACCAGCCGCAGCAGCCATTGGAAGGTGAACCAACAGTAAAGGAAAACCTTTCTCTCTGTCTCTCTCTCTCACTGTGCACTCTGCCTGTCAAAAAAAAAAAAAAAAAAAAAGACACTTTTAGTTATAATTTCCTTGTATACCATACATTTTGCTGAAGCTTGATTTTAGTTTCTATCAATGAATTGTCAAGTATCCTTGTGATTTCTTTGTCCAATGGTTAATTACAGATTGTTTAATTTCCATATAATTGTGTATTCTCTTCATTTCTAATTTCAATCTGTTTAGTCAGAGAATTATGCTAATGTCTAAATATTTAAATATATTAAGATCCATTTTATAGCCTACCATGTAGCTTATCTTAAAATATCTAGACCATGTATTCTAGAAGGTATTGTACATTCTGCCAATCAGGTGGAGTGTTCCATGGATAGCTGTTTAGTAAGCCGGTAAGTAGTTTAGATCTTCTATTTCTCTATTGTTCTTCTGTTTCATGGTTCTGTAGATAATTAAAGGGGCTCTAAAATCATAATTAATAGAAATATCTATTTTTTCTCTCAAATTGGTTATTTGAAAAATTTTGATTTCACAGATACAATTATTAAGAAGATAACCAAACTTTCGTCCCTCCCTCCCTCTCTCCCTCAACCCCACTATTCTTTCCTTTCTTATTTTTTCCTTTAATTTTTGTAAAAATATAATCTCAATTTACTTTATAATAACAGATTTATGCACCACTAACCATAATGTTTTGATTATAGCTGCCACATCTTGAAATCTACTATGTTGCCTCAAACTTTGTTTTTGCTGTTTATGATTGCTTTAACTATTTGGGACTTTTACTTCTTATGAATTTTCGCATGAAATTTTTCTAGATATGTGAACAATGTCCTTGATAATTGATTGAGATAGTATTGAATCTTTAAACTGTTTGGGTAGTATGAAATTTTCATATTAATTCTTTAAATCCACAAACATGGGATATTCTTTCATTTTTTGTGTGTTTTATTTTATTTCTTTCTTTAATGATTTGCAATTTTCATTGTAGAGATTCTTCACATACTTGTTTAAATTCATTCCAAGGTATTTAAAGTTTTTGCAGCTATTGTGACTGGGACTGATCTAATAAGTTCTTTCCCAGCCCGGGCATTTTCTGTGTTTACAAAGGTTACTGATTTGCATGTGTTTTTTATTATCTGTAACTTTGCCAAACTCTTATGGGTTCCAATAATCTCTTAGTGGAGTCTTGGTTCCCCTATAGAAAGGATCATGTCATCTGCAAACAGGGATAATTTGGCTTCCTCCTTTCCAATTTGTATCCCTTTGATATGTTTTTCTTGCATAATGGCTCTAAAACTTCCAGAACCGTATTGCATAGCAGTGGTGAAAGTGGGAATCATTGTCCAGTTCTGGATCTTAGTGGAAGTGCTTTCAACTTTTCCCCATTCAATCCAATGTTGCTTGAGGGTTTGTTTTGTGTTATCTTGATTGTGTTGAGGTATGTTCCTTCTATATCCAATTTGCTTAATGTTTTTTTTTTTTTGTCATGAAAGGATATATTTTGTCAAATGCTTTCTCTGCATCAAATCTGTTATTTTTTGTTTCATAAGTTTGGATTTCTTGCTAAGTTGATAGATATTTGTAGTTCTTATATGCTTTTGACAGATTAACACTAATAAATATAACGTGTTTTGTCTCTTCTAAAGGTTTTTGACTTCAAATCTGTGGGTCTAATATTTGTACAGTATTTCTTGGTCTCTTGATTACTATTTTTGAGATTATTTCTTCCTTTTAACCTTTAATTGATTTATGTCTCTGGACCTAAAGTGTGTGTCTTGCAGACAGAATATAGCCTAATTATGTTTTTAAACACATTCTAACAATGTTTTCCTTTTGAATGTAGAATAAATCTCATATACATTTAATGTAATTTCTCCTAAGTGAGGAATTCTGTCACTCACCTAACTTCCTCTATTATTGTCTGCTTTTGTGTTGACTAGGTACTTTCAAGCATACACTTTTAATTACTTAGTTATTTCATTTAGTGTTTTTGATGTTTTACCTCTTACAATATGGCAATACAGTTTGAATTAATGCCAACTCCATCTTAAAAGTATTCAAAAACTTTGATTCTTTGTAGCTCTGCCCCCTACCTTTATCCTGTTATTTTAACAAGTTGCTTGTTTATATACTTTTAGAATCAACCTAGGTTTATAATCATTTAAAAATAATACAAAAAGGAATTATAATCAAAACAACTTGCACTGTCTTCTGTATTTACTTATGCACTCCTCTTCCCCTAATTTCTTTATGTGGAATTGAGTTATTTAATATTGAGGGAGTTTCTTTATTATTTCTTATAGATTAGGAATACTAACAATAGACTCAGTTTTTATTTATTTGTTAATGTCTTAATTTCTCATTCATTTTTGAAAATGCAATTATTCTGTAGGTAGAATTTTTGGTTCACAAGGATTTTTCTTTGCTTTGTTTCCCTATAATATTAGTTGTATTATTCCAGTGCTTTCTAGAGTGCATTGTTTATAATGGAAATCTGTTGTTAACTTTATGTACAAGCATCCCTTGTATGTTATGACTTAACTCTGTCTTGCTGACTTCAAGATTCTTTGTTATTGAGTTTCAATAATTTGACTGTAACATGTTTCAGTGTAGGTCTCCTTGGTTTTTAATCTGATAGAGTTTGTGGAGTGTCTATGTGTGGATTAATATTTTTCATCGAATTAGAGAAATTTTAGACATTTTCCCAACTATCATTTCTGCCTCTTTTCTCTTCTTTTGAGATATAATTTTGTGAATATGCATTTGATACTCTGTCATATATTGAGGGTTTTTTAATTTTTAAAATTTTTTTCTGTTTCTCTGTATAATGGAGTAATTGTTACATTTACTGATTCTTCTGTATGCACAAGTCTACTCGTGAATCTCTGTAGTGTATTTTTTCACTTTTGTTACATGATTTCTCAAGTTTTTTTTATTCTTTTTTATAATATCTATTTCTGTGAGTTTATTAGAACTGATGTACCGAAGTACCCAAATTAGGTGGTTTAAACAAGAAGAATTTGTTGTCTCATGGGTTTGGAGGCCAGAAGTCCAAACTAGGAGTCAGCATAGCCGATCCCTTCCAAGAACTCTGAGGGAAGGAGCTGCCCCAGGTCTCTCCTTTACTTGTAGGTGGGCATCTTCTTCCCAAGGCCCTGCATTTATCTTTCCTTTCTACCTGTCTCTATGTCCATATGTCTTCTTTTTATATTGTATGAAGATCTATCATAGGCCGGCGCTGTGGCTCACTTGGCTAATCCTCCACCTGCGGTGCCAGCACCCCAGATTCTAGTCCCGGTTGGGATGCACGGTACTAGTCCCGGTTGCTCCTCTTCCAGTCCAGCTCTCTGCTGTGGCCTCAGAGTGCAGGGGAGGATGGCCCAAGTGCTTGGGTCCCTGCACCTGCATGGGAGACCAGGAGGAAGCATCTGGCTCCTGGCTTCGGATCAATCAGCACAGTGCCGGCCTTAGGGGCCATTAGGCGAGTGAACCAACGGAAGGAAGACCTTTCTCTCTGTCTCTCTCTCACTGTCTATAACTCTTTCTCTGTTTCTCTCTCTCTCTCTCTCTCTCTCTCTCTCTCTCTCTCTCTCTCTCTCTCTCTTTCTCTCTCATTGTCTAACTCTGCCTGGCAAAAAATAAATTTAAAAAAAACTATCATAATGAACTCATTTCAGCTTGAATCTCTTAGAGTTACATTCTAAGGTACTAAGAATTAGAATTTCAACAAGTGAAATTTGGGGAATGTGGGCAGTTTTCCTGGCTATCATTAAACTGGGGAGGGAGAGACAGTACTGGGGTAAGTTAAAATTCTCCAAAGACATGACTCTTTTTCTTGAATAAGTGTTCCCCAGAGTACTTCAAGCCTTCCTTTGATTTCTTCAGCTCCAAAAATGTTGGTTCCAATACATTGTGCCAATTTTTACAAATATCCTTTACTAAGGAATGGGGTGCATATTAATAATTCAAAATGTTGGTTCTCTGTAATAGCAGCAATAACCAAAAAAACCTACTGACTAATGTAATCAAAGGAAAAAGCATGTTCTGAGGCCACTTATCACCCTCTGAGTCTTGCTTGTAAGGAAGGTTATGCTTTCATGTGAGGACAAGACTAGAGGTTTTTGTTTTTGTTTTGACAGATTGATTTAGACAGAGAGAGAGAGAGAGAGAGAGAGAGAGAGAGAGAGAGAGAGGTCTTCCTTCCATTGGTTCAGCTCCTAAATGGCCGCTACGGCCAGAGCTACGTCGATCCGAAGCCAGGAGCCAGGTGCTTCCTCCTGGTCTCCCATGCGTGCACAGGGCCCAAGCACCTGGGCCATCCTCCTCTGTATTCCCGGGCCACAGCAGAGAACTGGACTGGAATAGCACCCAGCGCCCATATGGGATGCTGGCCTCGCAAGTGGAGGATTAACCACCAGCCAGGGCACCAGCCCCCTAGAGTTTTTTTCATCCAAATCCAACACCCAATAGCACAGAAAATACATTGTATGCATTACAGAACAAACTTTTATTTCTGGATAAATAAAATGTAACTTGCTTGTGGACCACTTGTGGGTAGACGTATCAATTGTAAAAATCACAACAAAAAGATAAGCAATTACTTTTCAATGAGATGAAAGTTTTTTCTGAACTCAATGGTTCTATAAGACGATGTGAGAAAGCAAGAAAGATTGCATACAGCACAGGTGAGACTTTCTATAAAAATTCTAGTACCTGTAGCAATTATAGATAACAAGGATATCTAATATTAATAGCTATGTTGTGACACGGTCAGTTCAAACAAATGATAGCTGCCAACTCAATGAACTGTGGTGTTGGACTACATCCTCAGTAGTTACTAGAAAGATAAATCGAACCAACCAAGAATTCAAGCAAGCTGAGAATAGGAGTTGAACCTGTACTGAACCTAGCAAATGCTGACCCCCATTTGTGTATAAATGTGTTCACTGGGGAGTAGCTATAAGATAAAGGTGACACCAAGTTGATATTTTTATACAGTTTTTAAAAATACAATTAATTAATTTGAAAGGAAGAATGATAAAAAAGAAAAGCTGAGATTTTCCATATGCTGGTTCATCCCCCAGAGTGTCTCAACAGCTGTGGTTAGGCAGATACCAGAAAAGGTCTACTCTGTGTCTCCCATTTGGTTGACAAGAACTCAAGTACTTGGCCTTCAACTGCTGCCTTCCAGGTACACTGGAAGGAAGCTGAATGGGAAGCAGAGTAGCTAAGACTCGAACCAGCACTCTGTTATGGGATAATGATGTCCCATGCTTTCTTTAACCCACGGAACCACAATGCTCACCCAAAGCTGGTACCTATGACATACTATAGGGAAATATCAAATATCATGGAGATGTCCAAACAATGGGAGATCCGTGTATATGAGGCAGATCAAAACCTGAAAAACAAAAGCAGCACCATGGCAAATAAAAAAATTTTGGTTCTTTTGGTTTGAATGAGAGTGTTGGGTTTCCCATGGCAGAGGGACATCAGAGTGGGTAGAGCATTCTGCTAGCTCTCAGGTGTCCAAGGTCTCCCTGAATACTCAGAAACATCAGAAAATGTCCAGACTTTGAACTTGTATCTAAATAACACTATTCTTTAATTTAACCTGGAACCCTGACCCAGTGCTACTCTTTTCTTATTCCCAGAAATGATGACTTGAATAGGACCATTTTTATCTTACTTAGCTATTTCATCTTTGATCTCTGCTCAAATGTGATGATTCCAAAATGCAGCTCCAAAGAGACATTTTGATAGATGGCTGTACTTTTGAAAGTTTAAGCTAAATACTTATCATTATTTATAACTTCCTGTCTTATTAGTGCACTATTTTTACCTTGCATAAATACAAAAGTTACCTCTTAAACCATTCCAGATAAAATTTTTATACCACTCCTTACCGCCTCATTCACTTTCGTTTTAAGTTTCTCTTTTCAAATACTATTATCCCCTCAAGCGTTGCATGCAATATTTCTCTGCTTGTTAGCCTACTGCCTTGTTAACTCTGATTCCTTATTTCATGCATGGTATTTGTCCATGCTTATGATCTAGATCTCACCTACCATCAGTTGAATTGAAAATCTCTGCAGTGCCTCTTTTAGCAATGAATCTCATACTTTATTCTCATCAGCACTATCTTCCATACCATTGCATCTTAACTTTTTTTGATGCTTTGTATCAATTTCTCTATTCCAGTTAAAATTATTACTGTCACATCATCAGTTAAGCAATAAGTATCTCTCCCAACCTCTCTTGCTCATTCTCATTCTCCTTCTCTTATAAACAACCTTGAGTTTCACCTTCAATTGAGATTCAGAGAATCAGAATATCCATAATATTTCCAGCAAGGGCAGTTGTATACTTTTATTGAATGCCTATGGGAAGGGTGCTTTGTTTTGAATTATGAAGTACACATAACTTGTAAGACATTTCCACTCTCTAGCAGTTTGCTGTCCACAACAGAAGTTAAGATGTGCATTTGCATGCATGAGTATAAATTCTTTTGTTATGCAATGGAATATGAGTACCATATGGATATCATGCGAATCACAGCTTGCTAAAGTGACCAGAAATCACATTATGGAAGAGGGGCATTTACCTAGAAACCGGAACAGCAACCAAGGTGCTGATGGGTGGGGAGGTAGAGTATAGAAACGATGGTGAGATTATTACCAGGGAATATAGCTGGGCATGTATTATTTTTAATAATCTATGTTAATAAACATCATGTTTATAGAAATTGAACATAAAACAGGATGGAGTACAGTTTCATGAAAGCTGAAGAGTTTTAGAGCTCATCTTCATCTGCTGGAGGTGATTAGGATAGCCATGCACCTGCAGATATGATTTCATTTTTTGCAAGTAAGACTTGCAGATTTCCAGTGCCCTTTCAGCCTTGATGTGAAAGCAGTCATGCTTTTTGAACAGTAACAGTATTACACCATTTGGAGTCTTCTAAACAATATTCAGGTTGTAGATCCAGGAGGCCTTGAATGTCTGTGCTTCAGAGATTTTCTCTGGTGAAATATGGCCTTGGTCTCTGATGGATAGCAAAAATACTCTTTTTCTTCTTTGCTGAAAAGAAATTTCTCAGACCTGTACTCCTAGATCACTTCTCCTTTAAATGTTCTTTTTGTTGTTCCTGTGCATGTATGAAATTTTTGTGGTATGAAAATTTCTCCTAGTTATTCAGGATCATCATGGCCCCTGTCTTTTCTAGGCCACACTAGAATGTCCAGGACTAGACAATGATTATGCAAGATTCCAAGACATGATCCAAGCCTGCAGTAATTAAAGTCCAGGTGATGATGGGGGGACTGGGAAGGATGCTATGTAGAACGAGTAGTTTTTGTTGGTTTGATAACTCATATAAGCATATAGGAACTCCATGAATATTACTGAATTCCAAAATACCAAAATAACTCAAAAAAAGAAATATGGTAAATATTTTAAGGAATTATATATTTTGTGTTAGACCTTCTGATAAAAAATGTTATCAATCCTTCTCCTGCTGTCTTCCCTTGGATAAGTATAGAGACATGAAAGTTGATTCTTTTTGAGATAATAAAAATGATTTGCAGTTTTTTTCTGGGTTAATCATAATACTAGCATCTAGTGTTTACCTAGTTCTTGATATGTGCCACTAATTATGCTATTTGCTTCATTCATTATTTCTATATATTTTTACAAGAATTCTGTAATTATTATCCCTGTTTTATAGATAAGAAAGTAGCAGAACAGAGAAATGAAATAATTTATTGGGGATCATATCGTTTGATAATGATGGAGCCTGGATTCAGAACTAGATTTTCTGATGCTTTATTCATACTTAGCCAATAGGTCATCCTGGCATCACTTTGTCTTCTACACATTAGCTCCTTAGTTCTATTAGCTTGTTCACTCCACAGCTTAAATGCATGCTTATGTGTCTGTGCACTAAATGGCTGACTCTTGATTTTTCCTAAATATGTACACACACACGCGCACACACATACAATTTGTTTTTAAATATTGGTCTATGATGAAATTTATTCAAGGTCTAGTCAATTTCTGCATTTAATGATATTTAGTCTTTTAAGTCACTTTCTTTAAAGATTAAATGTCCTTCACACCTCTGATTACAGGATTTTTCATCTTCTGCCTTACTTTATTATTTATATTAAACTGAAAATGGTTCCAAACTACCCTATTATGTATGAATATTTGTGAATAGCTCACCCATCACTGATGATGAGTGGGTCATTCATAGCTTGCAAAATATACACAAACTATTATTTCATTGAAAATTTTTACCACACATGCAGTCCACATGGTACTATTACTGTTGATGTATTGGGCTTAATTTGAATGTTGAAACAAAACCTCCAAAAGTAGTAAGCCCCAGGACATGTACAATTATGAATAAATTAGAAAAAATAAATCACCCCATTTTCTATGGACAGTTTCATTAAAAGTTATATGATTTTTCTCTTGCCCAGAAGTAATTTAAAAAAGTTGTTTACATATTTGTAGACCCAATGTTCATTCCTCAGTATCACTTTACTTAAAATGATTGGAAACATTTGATAGAATTGACTGTATCTTCCCCAGATTTGGGCTATAACCTGAAAAACACTACCCAAATGCCCAAATCCTTAAAGTTCAAATCCTAAAACACCAACATTTCACAAAATATAATTCTTGAACATATAATAATTTTTCCTAAAAGGAATTTGTGTACATTTAGCTTTTTTCCAATTTTTGAAAAAACATACAGAAATAAAACAAAATCCTCCATACACCACTTAACATAGTGAAATAGGCAATATTAACATATATATCTCTGCAAAGAGTCAGGTATACTAACAGTTGTTAGCAGACAGATCATATTGGTAAAGAAATAAGTCAAAAATGAAAATGTATAAATGCACATCACTGTGGTTCTTAATTTTGTGCAACTATTTCTATAACTATGGACAACTGAATTACTACAAGAAAAAACTCTAACTTTTGATAATGTCAAGCAAAACACCATGTTTGGCCATTACTGATTATATAGTCATCCAGAGCTAAGATTTTGATAAATTTTATGTTTTCCAAATTCAAAGGTACAAAAAGGATACCTCTTCATTGATCGAGGAAGTTTTGATATTTTTGTACATATGCACAGTGCTTAAACATGACATCACATTATGATAATGCACTTTCACAAGTTCAAATGTGTGAAAAATGCATAAGTGAATTAGGACTCAGTCTGTACGATTCATGCCTTCAGTATTAGAAATGGTGTGAATGTGTACTATATAGCACAATAAACTTATAAATACAAGACACGATTTAAAATATTGGAGAAAGGGGCTGGTGCTCTGACGTAGTGGGTAATGCTGCCACTTTCAGTGCTGGCATCTCATTTGGGCACTGGTTCGAGTCCTGGCCTCTCCATTTCTGATCCAGCTTTTTTTTTTTTTTTTGACAGACAGAGTGGACAGTGAGAGAGAGAGAGACAGAGAGAAAGGTCTTCCTTTACCATTGGTTCACCCTCCAATGGCCGCTGCGGCCAGCACACTGCTGCCAGCGCACCACGCTGATCCGAAGCCAGGAGCCAGGTGCTTCTTCCTGGTCTCCCATGCGGGTGCAGGGCCCAAGCACTTGGGCCATCCTCCACTGCACTCCCGGGCCACAGCAGAGAGCTGGCCTGGAAGAGGGGCAACCGGGACAGAATCCGGCACCCCGACTGGGACTAGAACCCGGTGTGCCGGCGCCATAGGTGGAGGATTAGCCTATTGAGCCACAGCGCCGGCCTCTGATCCAGCTTTCTGCTATGGCCTGGGAAAGCAATGGAAGATGCCTCAAATCCTTGGACCCCTGAGTCCACTTGGGAGATCCAGAAGAAGTTCCTGATTCCTGGCTTCAGATCAGCTCAGCTCTGGCCATTGCAGCTATTTGGGGAGTGAAGACTTTCTCTCTCTCTCTCTCTCTCTCTCTCTCTCTCTCTCTCTGCCTCTGCCTCTCTGTAACTCTGCCTTTCAAATAAATAAATAAATCCTAAAAAAATAGTGGTAAAAATGAAAAAGAAAAAAAAAACAATAACAATAGCAACAACAAAATCCTAAAATTTGACACATGAAAAAGTCTGCTACAGGTGTATATTATATGGGCAATTGCATGGAGGCAGTACAAAAGGAGAGATCTACTCTGATTAGAGATCATTAACTCTAGTCTAAGTTTTGTGTCACTATGAATCATGGCTCTTTTATTTTCTTGTTTTTTTTTTAAATGTATGTTCATTTACATTTACTTTAAGGAGGGGGGGAGAGAATGAGAGACTATCCCATCTGCTAGTTTACTCCCTAAATAATTGCAGCAACCAAGGCTGGATAAGACCATACTCAGGGGCCTACCTAGAACTCCACTTGGGTCTTCCACATGGTTGGCAGAGGTCCAAGCATTTGAGCTATCAATGATCTGCCGCCTCCTAAGATGTGCTCGCAGGACGCTGGATGGTAAGCAGAGATACCAGAACTCAAGCCAGCACTCAGATACGTGATGCAGGTGTCACAATCAGGCCCTAACCCATGGGACCACATTGTCTGCTCCTGCTACTTTTCCGTTAGGGCAGAGTCCCCTCAAATATTACATTCATACTCATTTCCTAAGTGATTGTCTTTGAAATTCTTCTGTAATTGAAATACTACAACATGAGCACTCCTTTTACATTTTCCAAGATTCCGTGCCATACTTCTGTGTTGTTTCAGGTATGTCAAAATCCATTCTGAATGCAGTCATAAACAGACCTCAAATTTAGTGTAAACAAAGTTGGTGATCACACGGCAACAAATTGCATGTCTTCTTATCCTCTGACACACATAATTACTTTCAGAACCAGTTAATAACTTCACTGGGTTTTTCAGGAAAATGTGACTTTAATTCATTAAAACCTGCTGGAATTTTATCAGCTGAAAGAAATGACTGAAGATAATTGGTATATTTTTAAGATTCATTTTTTTCATTATCATATTGAATGGCTAATCCACTCATCTGAATTTTCTGCAAATGTCTTGGAATGAATGGAAAACTGTTGGTAGCACTGTGAAATTCACTTTTAGAAACATTGATCATTTCTAGTTTCAAATATGTTTCTGTGGTTTGGAAATTCAGTGGAAATCCATGTTCATCTGCAAAGTCCACCAAAGTTTCAAATCGGAGTATTTTTAGTACTTTGCTCTTCCTAGTCATAAATATATAAATTAGTGGATAACTTCTAGGATTGTGTTATCCAACAGGAATTTTAATTGTATTAACTAGGTAAGAGATAGTGGGGATAGTTTTGGAGGTACTATCCATTAGACAATATGAATCAGACACTAATTTTTGGGGGCTAGATTTAGTGGTAGATAGAAGTTTATCTTCTACCCCCAGGAAGAATAGTTTAGTATTATACATGTTTTGTAATGTAGGAGGGAGCTCTTTATTAGTAACTAGCTTTGGTTCAGAAGATAGCTGAGAATTTTCAGCTTTTTATTCTCTGAGGAAATGTGTTTGTTGAAGGAAGCCTAGTGCTGTGTGTGTAGAGGCAGAAGTAATACAAGATTGAATAATTTGAAAACCATCCTGCATACAATTGAAAACACCCTCACCGCCCTCCCAGGACTTGGCTTTCTACCTCTCTTATACAGCTTTGCTTTTTGTTTTTTCTCCTACAATGGGGATTGTATTTTTGCTTTCAGAATGTTAACATTTAAGATTTTAATTCTTAGAATTATGATTTTCAAGATTTTGGCCTTTTAGGATTTTAGACTTGAGAAATTTTGTTCAATATTCATTTTATTTGAAAGACAAAGAGACAGAGAAACAGAGAGACAACACAGGTCTTCAATCCGCTTCTTTACTCCTCAAATCCCCTCAGCCAGGTAAATGTTAGAGATTTGGGAACTCCATCTGAGTCTCAAACATGGATGGCAGGAACTCAAGTATTTGAGCCATCACTTGCTAGCTTCCTTGGTAGGCATTAGCAAGGTGCTGAATTGGAAGCAGAGAAGCCAGTGTTTGAACCAGGTACCTTGATAAGACAGGTGGAAGTCCTCCTTGGCAATTTAACCGCTGAGCAAATTGTCTGCTCCAGACTTTAGGAATTTGACCTTTTGGGACGTAAATGTTTGATATTATGGCATAAAATGTTACATCTTTCAGGATTATGATTGGCATCAACCTTCCTCGTAATATACTTTGCCTGGATCCCATGACAATTTCTCTTGATGTTCCTCCCACTGGCCTGCTGCTAGTTTTCTCTGAGACAGTTCTTTCCTCCCCATGTTTAGATGAGGGTTAACCCACAAACAACCTTTGATTTCTGTTCACTCTCCCCTTTAATGACTTCATCCATCCCCATGGGTTTCAAGCGAGACCCCGTTTGTGGTGCGTCAGTAAGAGTTCTAAACTGAAGACATTCACAAGTGAAGTCGTCTCCCCTTCACCTTCAGACATAACCTTGCTCTTGAAAAGGCTTCATTTTAATAAACAGTAATTTGACTCTTCAAACTCTTGGAGCAAAACTCATAAATGTCTTCAATTTTCTCTTCCTCTCAGTTCCCACACTTAATTCACAGGATAATCTGCTGACTTTACCTTCAAAACCTGCAGACTCTGATCATTTCTTGTTATTCCTGTGCTACAGCCCCAACCCAATTGTATCTCTCACCTAGTTGATAGCATTCACTGCCTTCCAATTGTCTTCTACCCAAGACCACCAACATGATGCTCTCAAAGTAGGAATATGTCATTTTTTTTTCAGCTTAATTACTTCAAAAGAAAAGTCAAAATCTTTTCAAGACTCACAACCTTATGCAATCTTATCTTCATTATCTCTATGGCTGATTCAAAGAAACTTTTCTACTCAATGATTTACCCTGAAAACATTGGCTTCTTTAGTGTTTCATGATAAATAGAGATTCACAATAGATTATGCAGCACAAAAAGATACTAGCTAATATAATAATCGATAAATTAGTTGAAATAGACGCATTGATCAAAAGTCAGAGATCACGTCATCCCAATCTGTGCTTCCATCGTCACGTCTCCTTCCTAACTCTGACCCTCCTACTTTCATTTTTCATTTTTAAGAATTCCAGGGAATGTGATATGGGCTCACCCAGAGAATCTAGTATAATCTCCTCATCTTGAGGTCCTTATTTAATTATATAAAAAGAGTATTTTGTCTCATTAGGCAGTATATTCATATGTTCCTGAGATGAAAATAAAGACATTGTTGGGAGCCATTATTTTGCCTACCATAGAATCATAGACTACTATGCACCAGTTAAAAATCTAAAGCTTAATTAAGACAATAATGGGCACCAGTTGAAGTCGCAGCTGCTCTGCTTCTGGTCCAGCTCTCTGCTATGGCCTGGGAAAGTGGTGGAAGATGACCCAAGTCCTTGGGCCCTGCACCTGCACAGGAGACCTGGAAGAAGCTCTTGGCTCCTGGCTTCAGATGGGCTCAGCTCTGGCTGTTGTGGCCAGTTGGGGAGTGAACCAGCAGATGGAAGTTCTCTCTATCTGCCTCTGTGTAACTCTTGACTTTCAAATAAATAAATAAATCTTTAAAAAACAATTATTTTAAATTTCTAATTTACTAAATACATTTTAACTTTTATTTAATAAATATAAATTTCCAAAGTACAGTTTGTGGATTACAGTGGCTTCCTCCATCCCATAACTTCCCTCCCACCTGCAACCCTCCCATCTCCTGCTCCCTCTCCCATTCCATTCACATCAAGATTCATTTTCAACTATATTTATATACAGAAGATCAAGTTAGTATATATTAAGTAAAGATTTCAACAGTTTGTGCCCACACAAAAACACAAAGTGTAAAGTACTGTTTGAGTACTAGTTATAGCATTAATTCACATAGTACAACACATTAAGGGCAGAGATCCGACATGAGGAGTAAGTTCACAGTGACTCCTGTTGTTTACTTAACAATTTGACACTCTTGTTTATGGCATCAGTAATCTCACTAGGCTCTTTTCATGAGTTGCCAAGGCTATGGAAGCCTTTTGAGTTCGCCAACTATGATCTTATTTAGACAAGGTCATAGTCAAAGTGGAAGTTCTCCCTTCAGAGAAAGGTACCTCCATTCTTTCCACTGGGATCTCACTCGCAAAGATCCTTCATTTAGGTCTTTTTTTTAAGCACAGAAAAGTCCTCAAAATTCATAGAAAAGGTGTATTATGAAAATCCATGCATAGATTTTAAAACTCTTTTTAGCACTAAAACAATGGAATTTTGAAGTACTTTCATATGTATCTTCATTGTTATATACTATGCCTGGCAGACCTTTCATTATGTCATTAAATTTATACCTGGCTTAAATTTATCATAGAAATTCCCTTTGAACAAATGCTAGTTATAGACAAAGAACTGTTCTTTTCCTGTGTGATATCATCCATCTCGAAGTCTGGGTTTTTGCAAGCCTTTGGTCTTGGCTAGTATAAGGAAATTTGAAGAGTGC
This sequence comes from Sylvilagus floridanus, assembly GCA_949820135.1. Classification (NCBI taxonomy): domain Eukaryota; kingdom Metazoa; phylum Chordata; class Mammalia; order Lagomorpha; family Leporidae; genus Sylvilagus; species Sylvilagus floridanus. The sequence continues at coordinate 14,183,449 of OX463240.1, read as the reverse complement.
CACACTAGATCTACTTATTCTTTTTTTTTTTTTTTTTTTTACAGGCAGAGTGGACAGTGAGAGAGAGAGACAGACAGAAAGGTCTTCCTTTGCCGTTGGTTCACCCTCCAATGGCAGCCACGGTCGGCGCGCTGCGGCCGGCGCACCGCGTCATCCAATGGCAGGAGCCAGGAGCCAGGTGCTTTTCCTGGTCTCCCATGGGGTGCAGGGCCCAAGCACCTGGGCCATCCTCCACTGCACTCCCGGGCCACAGCAGAGGGCTGGCCTGGAAGAGGGGCAACCGGGACAGAATCCGGCGCCCCGACCGGGACTAGAACCCGGTGTGCCGGCGCCGCAAGGCGGAGGATTAGCCTGTTGAGCCACGGTGCCGGCCTAGATCTACTTATTCTAAACAGCCATTTTAGAAGAGATTATTCAAAATATTCTCCCTCAGTGAAAATGGTCCTGTATCATTTCACATATATTTGAGTGTGCCTAATAATAACAAGTACATTTGATTGTATATCCCCTGGGCTATTAGCATTTAATGACAAACTTTGAAATGAGTAAATTATGTCATCTCAAATTGAATTGGTGCGATTTGATTTCTACTGGGGATCTCATAAAAATAAGAAGACATTTCTTAGGAAACAAATGTGTTGTTAATTCAACAGAGAATAAAAAGTATGCTTTTGGTTTGCTATCAAACAATAGAACCTTTTTGTCATATTTCAATAAATGACATTAAACTTAGTACAGTAAGTAGGGTCCAGGGATTTTAAGTGAAGTTATGTGATAATTGTCTTTATACAATTAAAAAGTTATATTCTTTCTTTTTTTGTTTTTAAAAATACAGGGATACAATGAACTCACATGAAAATAAATGCAATATACAAATATTGGATTTTTCTTTCTAAAAAGATTTAAAAAAGTGAAAAATTGAAAATCTGTCAAAAGATGATGGACACAGAGGTCAATAGACTTCTTTAAATTTTTTTGTGTGATAGAGAAAAGAATATTTTGAGTGATTGAGAGAAGTCATTTTTTTTCCCAAAGTTAGCATTCTATGTAGCACTGTAATGCTTTCTGTTAGAGTGATAATTACAGCTTCCCACCAAGGGCGTGGGGTAATCACTACTTGCAAACATTTACAGGTGAAAAGATACACTGAAAGAAATATTACTGTATAACTTTATAGGTACTATTAGCCTTCTTTTAAAATTATCTCTGCTCTTTGAAATATATCATACTTCTCATCTGCAAACCATTTTCATGACTGAACTCTAATACAGGGTATTGAGAAGGTCACAGAGAACTTAATTACTCAGTATTCTGTTTGATTTAAAAAATATTGTGTTTCACTAACTATATGAGTCATGTTCATCTGTGGGGTACTATCCCCGAATTATACCTCAAAAGTTTGTATGACATTTTTTTAACTCAATGTTTCTTTCAAAAGTTTCCTACATCTGTATTTCCTCCCTTTCCATTCTCAAAGTTAGGATTTTCATGATTTTAAGCATGACTTACTTTAATAATAGCAAATATATTTGCCAATATGGGTATATCGATATGCCTTTTAGGAGCCAGATGCTTTTCCAGACAGAAGAGATATAAAGATTAAAAATCATTCCAAGGATTCTAATAGTGTATAGCTGCTAGTAGATGGTACTTTATCTTTTAGTTGAGGTTAAGAAACACATATGCATATATACTTTTATGTATACATAAGAATAACTTACATGAATGTGCACAAATTGACAAATGACAGATACATATGCACAAACATGATCAGAGTCTCCCATGCTTTTTCACATAGGTAGTCCCTGAGCTAGAGATGCAAATGCCTACTTATAGTGTGAATATATAATATAATGAAAACATAGCCTATTAATTATATACACCTTTAGAGTATTCCTAGTGTTACGATTTTGCTAGCGTGCTTCTCTTCCTCATCACCATGATCAAATCAGTTGCTTATTGTTCCATCTGCTTGATCATGGACTTGACCATGTTGATTTTCCACTACCAAGCCTAGATATTCACCTGTGTTGAGTTTCATAGTACGCTGGATTGAAAGACCTGAAGTCACTCACCACTGGGGACATAAACATACAAGAATGCTGGTGGAAAATAGTACCGTTGGAGTGGTAACCACCAACTAACTTATGGATCTGGGCAGGAAGATCCCAAACCTAATGTCACTAGTCCAGTGACACAACACGTCAGGGGAAGGTGCACCTAAACTGACACCTGGTCAAGTAGATAATTCAGGACCTAGAACTTCCATTCTGTACCAGAGCTCATGTCGAGGCTCATGGCCAGAGACAAAGTCTTCTGTTCTTCATGCCTGGTTAATGATCTGAGGATAAGATTTTTTACAAATGCTCTCTATACACACTCCCACAATGAATACTCAGTATGTTATTTACTACAGATCCTTTCATTGTTTTTAAAGACATTTATCCCCATTGGTTTTGTAGCTTGTGATTCTATAGTTTCTTTTCTTCATGCATTTGACTGCAAGCCCTCAGAGGATGGAGTACATCTGTGCAGAGTGTATCTGTAACCCTACAAACAGTTCTCAAGGAACATTGATAAAAGGATATTAAACGGGGCTGGCACTGTGGCATGACAGATAAAGCCATCATCTGCAGTGCCCACATCCCATAAAGGAACTGGTTCAAGTCCTGGCTGCTCCACTTCTGATTCCATTTCCTGCTATAGCCTGGGAAGTCAGTGGAAGATGGCCTCTGCCCCAATGCGGGAGACCTGAAAGAAACTCCTGACTCCTGGCTTCAGATTGGTTCAGCTCTGGCCATTGCAGCCATTTGGTGAGTGAACCAGAGGATGGAAGAGCCCTCTGTTTCTCTCTCTCTCTCTGTTTCTCTCTAACTCTGTCTTTCAAATAAATAAATAAATAAATATTTTTAAAAAGTGTGTTAAAAAACAAAAGGGGCAAACTATCAATATAGATAGTAATACAAATAAATATACTTATTAATTCAAATATTTATATGAGACAGCAATCATAAATTATTCTCTTATAGAGTTTCTAGTTATTACCAGAGATAAAATGGTAAGTAACATATTCACCTTGTGAAGGTATATCAAATGCTATGGAGAAAGAAAAAAGGAAGTGGGATAAGAATGCTGAAGTGTAGAAGGCTTGCTGTTTTAAATAACATGCTCAGGGGAGGCTATTCTGGGAAGGCTGGATTTCGGTGTAGTCTTGATAAAGGCAAGGAAAGAAGTAATGAAAAAATCCAGAGGGTTTAGTAAGTGCAAATGCCCTGGGTAGTGGCATATCTGTTCTGTTGGACGAACAAGGAAGCTCATGTGGCAGGAACCAAACCTGCAATCAGGGAGGGTGGGGGAAGGCAATGGAGTGAGAGGGGAGCCCCCTTGTGGGGCTTGGCTTTATCTATCTGAGGCTGACAGCCCCAGGTATGTCTCAGAACTCAAACTTTCCTAGAAGTTACTTAGAAAGGTAACTTTCTAATTAGAACTTATTTTGAAATAAGTTTTAAGGAGAATGCACCATACGATCTCATGAACACACTACCCTCTTTGGGTTTTGTGACAACATCCTGTGGAGAGACATTGAAAAAAATTACAGGGAAAATGTTCAGAAACAGCTAGCATTTCAGTTCAAGCTGAATTTTTTCTTCTCTGGAAGTTTCACAATCAAATGAGGATTTAGGATTTTGAGGAATTGAGAATTGTTGAAAGGATTTGGGATGCTGAACTTTAGCTTTTATTTAGACAAGTCCAAGGAGAGTATTTGAACAAAAGGGAGAAAAGACATACCTTAATGCCATTCTGGTTGCTGTGTTATGATTATGAATAGAGCCATCTTAGCTTAATCACTTTGTATGCTCAAAAAATAGAGCATATTCCATGTCTTATTTTCTTCTATGACTTTGTTGGCTTCAAAAGGCCGGCGCCGCGGCTCAACAGGCTAATCTTCCACCTTTCGGTGCCGGCATACCGGGTTTTAGTCCCTGTCGGGGCGCCGGATTCTGTCCCGGTTGCCCCTCTTCCAGGCCAGCTCTCTGCTGTAGCCAGGGAGTGCAGTGGAGGATGGCCCAAGTACTTAGGCCCTGCACCCCATGGGAGACCAGGAGAAGCACCTGGCTCCTGTCATCGGATCAGTGCGGTGCGCAGGCCGCGCGGCCATTGGAGGGTGAACCAACGGCAAAGGAAGACCTTTCTGTCTCTCTCTCTCGCTGTCCACTCTGCCTGTCAAAAAAAAAAAAAGTTTGTTGAAAAAAATAGCTAAAAGATAGCAAAAAATTTGAAATCCTTGCCAGATTATTTATTTATTTATTTATTTATTTATTTATTTATTTATTTATATGAAAGTCAGAGTTACACAGAGAGAGGAGAAGCAGAGAGAGAGAGGTCTTCCATCCAGTGGTTCACTCCCCAATTGGCCACAAAGGCCAGAACTGCACCAATCAGAAGCCAGGAGCCAGGAGCTTTTTCCAGGTCTTCCACATGGGTGCAGGGACTCAAGGATCTGGGCCATCTTCTTACTGCTTTCCCAGGCCATAGAAGAGAGTTGGATCGGAAGTGGAGCAGCCAGATCTTGAACTGGTTCCCATATGGGATGTCAGTGCTTCAGGCCAGGGAGTTAACCCACTGAGCCACAGCGCCGGCCCCTCCATGCCAAATTTTTTTCATGGAAAATTATGCAATATTATGCTTCAAGGTTTCAAAATTTTGTGTACCAAAATTTATCTTTTAACTCCATTTTCCTACAAACTTTTTGAAACACCCTCCCGTGTTAATATTTTGTAGATAATATGTGATTTAAGTAGAAATCCATACAATGGATTTCACTGTGTATAATTAGTTCAGTGTACACAACTTACAATATTTAAATTTAGGCCAGCACCACTGCTCAGTAGGCTAATCCTCCACCTGCGGTGCTGGTACCCAGGGTTCTAGTCCCATTTGGGGCGCTGGATTCTGTCTCCGTTGCTCCTCTTCCAGTCCAGCTCTCTGCTGTGGCCCAGGAGTGCAGTGGAGGATGGCCCAAGTGCTTGAGCCCTGCACCCGCATGGGAGACCAGGAGGAAGCACCTGGCTCCTGCCATCGGATCAGCGCAGTGTGCCAGCCGTAGCGGCCATTTGGGGGGTGAACCAATGGAAAAGGAAGACCTTTATCTCTGTCTCTCACTGTCTAACTCTGCCTGTCAAAAAAAATTAAGTTCAATGAGCTCTTTTTCCTCAGGTCTTTCCTATGAAGGGTTTCCTCAGATGAAATATTTTCTTTTAAACTTCCATGCCTCCTTTATATTTTTTGAATTTTTATGGCTTATATCACACCATACTATGTTTTATCATGTTGTCTGTAGACTTTTTTAAAGATTTTATTTATTTGAAAGAGTTAGAGAGAGAGAAAGGTCTTCCATCCTCCAGTTCACTTCCAAATTGGCTGCAACGACCTGAGCTGCACTGATCCAAAACCAAGAGCCAGGAGCTTCTTCCAGGTCTCCCACATGGGTGCAGGGGCCCAAGGACTTGGGCCATCTTCTACTGCTTTCCCAGGCCATAGCAGAGACAGGATTGGAAGTGGAGCAGCTGGGACTCGAACCCGTGCCCATATGGGATGCCAGCATTGCAGGCGTGGGTTTTACTCGCTAAGCCACAGCTCCGGCCTCCATCTGAAGACTTTTAAATAAATATCTGTTTTCAGCCCTAATAACAATTGTTGCCACTGCAATCTCATTGCAACAGCTAATTACAAGGTGATATCCTAAGCTATCAGGGTCTTCCCCTGCTTAAGGTACTTCTGAACGTGTGTTTCATCTTATGTTTGTACTCTGAAACAACACTGCTGTATGTGGTGCACTCCATAGGTAGTAAGGAGACCTATGTTTTGTTCTTTTTTTTTTTTTTTAAATTTCATTGTCCTTATAGTAGATGAAGCAAAAGGGAATAGGAGCAGGTCTTACCTGGGAACAAAATCATCCAGTAAATTGCTTTCAGGAGCTGCAATGGCCACTTAGCATGTCGGGCATGCCAGAGACATTTCTTGCTGTCCATGATGTGTTGGCCACGGCGTCTCTTCTTTGCCCCTGGTAAGGCCATGTATCCATTTGTCGTTTGAAGTGATGCAATTGAACAGTCTCCTTCCTGAAATAATCCCTAGGTTTCTGCATAGACTTACTCTTTTAGGTGGAGACAAGATTGGTTGAGGGAGGCATCACAGAAGGATCCAGCACCATTTTTCCCTCCTGGATCCCAAGATGAAAACACACACCTGTGCTGTGAATCACTGGTCTCCATGGGTGCATTTTCACGCTGAACTCAGTGTTTTGCTACTGCAAGAGCATGAGTGATGCTGACATCATGAATTGATTCCCTGTAGGGCCTACAACTACCCCAGAGAGATGCCCCTGGGGCTGCTTCTCCCTGCTTTACAGGGCAGAGGCCACCTGCTTAGACACGAGAGTGTGCAGCCAGCACTGCCTCACCTGTGTCTCCTTGTCCTGCCTCCTGTGCTATGGAACACCCATCAGTTTACTATTATACGGTCTGCTCGATATTCTCTTTAGCTCTCCCACTCCAATGTGAAGCCAAGAAGGAAAGGATTTAATGGATGTTGTTTTCCTGAGGTTAAGCCAATGCCTGGTAAGTCTTTTTTTATTCTTAAGTTTTTAAAATTTCTTTTCATTTTTTCTTGCAAAGCAGAGGGAGCTGTGTGTGTGTCTGCAGGAGAGAGAGAGGGAGAGAGAGAGAGAGAGAGAGAGAGAGAGGAGAGGGGAGGAGGAGACAGTAATCTTCTGTCTTCTTGTTCACGCCTCAAATGCCCCCAATAGCTAGGACTGGTCTATGCTAAAGCCAGAAGCCCAGAACTCAATCCAGATCTGCCAAGTGGGTGGCAGGGACCCAAGTACTTGAGGCATCATCTGCCGCCTCCCAGTGTTCAGCAGCAGGAAACTGGAGTAAGAAGTGGAGTTGGAGCTCCAACAAGGCACTGTTACTTAGGGTACGTGGTTCCCAAGCAGAGTTGCTACTGATGTGCCAAACACCAGCAGCCATGATGTCTTAAATACTTGTCAAATAAATAAATGCACAACCATATTTGACACTACGGTAACTTCTTCAAAAATCAACATGGGACTTGGATCTGGGGACACTCTGACTATTGAATCACCTTGGAAGTTAATAGATCTATTCAGTTCAGTCTGTCACTCTCTCATGGCACCAGCAATGATGTCCACATCTGTGATTGGAGGGCTCCTCTTTGCTCTGAGCATGCCCTTGGGGCCCGCTCACAGCCAGCCCTTCAAGTAATCATGACATGTTTTGTTTCTATTTTCCATTTCTCAACATGACACTTTCTCCTAGTAATTACTGTTTCAACAATAATGGCAATGCACTACCCAGATAAGTCCTACATAGAATTGCTATGTTAAATGTAATGACTGAAAAAATAATGGAGAAGAGGGCACAAGGTCAGACATGTCAAAATGTGTCTAGCTATTTCTGAACAACTGATTTCAGCTCATGATATTCACGTCTTAAAATGATATGATGAATAAGGTAATTTAAATACCCTATAGCCCCGTTTTCCGATAATTAATAGAAAAATATATAGTGAGTTTTAAAAATGGACACAATTAACTAAATATTTTTCCTTTTGAATGGTTAGTTTAGTCACCAAGTCCTTACATGAATGTCATTGTCTTTTCTTGAACTCATACTAAGCTAAGAAAACACTCCTAGGTTTTTGCATCAGATAAACAAATGCTATTTTTCCATAGGGGCCTATAAAATATATGAAATGATATTATTATCTCTAGTGTCTCTTTCAGCTTGAAGAGTGCATGTTTTTTCCTATGGGTGTTTCTGTAAGGCCCTATAGATTGTCATTATTACTAGCATGGAAGTAATTAAAATGCAAGTTACTCAGACTGTGTTAAGTGTTGTTTAACACTGATATTGTATTAAGGGATGAGTAGCAGTTTTGAAAAACAGCATAGGGGCCAGTGCTGTGGCGTAGTGGGTAAAGCTGCCGCCTGCAGTGCTGGCATTCCATATGGGTGCCGGTTCTGGTCCCTGCTGCTCCACTTCAGAACCAGCTCCCTTTGTGGCCTGGGAAAGCAGTACAAGATAGCCCAAGTTCTTGGGCCCCTGCGCCCATGTGAGAGACCTGGAAGAAACTCCTGATTCCTGGATCCTGGCTCCAGATAGGCGCAGCTTCGGCCATTGTGGCTCTCCTTCTCTCTCTGTGTAACTCTTTCAAATAAATAAATAAATCTATATATATATATATATATATATATCATATTATCTCTAGTGTATCTCTCTCTCTCTCTCTATCTCTCTCTCTCTTTTTTTTTTTTTTGACAGGCAGAGTGGACAGTGAGAGAGAGAGAGAGAGAGAGAGAACAAGGTCTTCCTTTATCGTTGGTTCACCCTCCAATGGCCGCTGCGGCTGGCGCACTGTGGCCGGCGCATGGTGCTGATCCGAAGCCCAGAGCCAGGTGCTTCTCCTGTTCTCCCATGGGGTGCAGGGCCCAAACACTTGGGCCATCCTCCACTGCACTCCCGGGCCATAGCAGAGTGCTGGACTGGAGGGGCGACTGTGACAGAATCCGGCGCCCCGACCAGGACTAGAACCCTCTGTGCCAGCACCACAGGCGGAGGATTAGCCTATTGAGCCACGGCACCGGCCTCTAGTGTCTCTTTCAGCTTGAAGAGGGTCTATTTTTGCCCCAAGGTTTTTCTGTAAGGCCCTATAGATTGTCATTTTTACTAACATGGAAGAGATTAAAATATAAGTTACTCAGACTTTTTAAAATGTTATCTAACACTGATATTGTATTAGGGGATGAATAGCAGTTTTGAAAAATAGTATAAAATGCAGCTTGTACCCTCCAGGAACAGTTTTTAGAAACCTGAACCAAATAATGGAGAAGAGAGGATAAAACGAATGGCAAAGGACTGGCAGAGCTCAGAACTCAGAGCCAAGATCAGGGTGAGCGCAAAGCATTCTGAAGTTCCCTGAGCTCCTTGCAAGCAGGAGCCAGAACTGAGTCTGCCCAGGGGTCTCCCAGGAACCCTGATGGCTTTCTGTGAAGGTTAATTATATATCTCCAAAATAAGCACGGGCTCAGTGGTAAGCACATGGTGATGGGTGGATGGGAGAGAGGGAGAAATAAGAAAACAGTCACAAGTCTGAGTCTCCACCATGGAGAGAATTTGGCAGGACGTTGGGTAAGCAGGGCTTAGAAGAACCAGACGAGTGAAGAGCAGGATTTATGTGGACATCAACAAGGGAGATCAGCTCCACCTTGCTGCTCTGGGGCAGAGGGGGGAAGCAAGCTCCCAGGAGCCCAAGGCTGGTGCATGCTGCAGAAGCCCGGTCCCAGGGCCATCCCGTGGGGCAGGCTGCGGTAGGTAAAGGAACTCGCTCCTCTTTGTGTCTCCCCCATCTCCCAGCAGCACCTTCACGTTCCTGGACGTCAGCTGTTACCTGAGCCTTCAGAGGAAGGGCCCAGATGGTCAGGAAGAGTGACAGAACTGGCTAACAGAGGTGCTGATATCCAGTGAAAACCCAAGATGTGCTCCGGGCCTGAGGCATTCTATGACATAACTTCTAAAGATCAGAAAACAGAATCCTAGAAAAATGTAACAACTTTTTTTTTCTCCTGTCTGAAATTTTTGTCCTTTGACCAACATTGTCTGTAACCTCCACCTCACACTCTGCCAGCTCCTGAAAGTCACTATTCTACCACCGTACTCAATTTCTGTGAGTTTGACTTGCTAATAATTTTTAATTATTTATTTGTTTATTTTGAGAGGCAGAGAGAATCAGAGACATGGGGAGAGTTTCCATCTAGTGGTTCACACCTGGATTCCCACGTGGCCACATAGCCAAAGCCAGGAGTCAGGATGACAATGCAGGTCTCCCCTGCACACAACAGAGACCCAAATACTTGAGTCATCACTGCCCTTTTATGGGGCCTCCAATGGTAGGATGGTGGACTCAGTAACTATAACGGGGAATCAAACTTAGGCACTCTGATGTAGGATGCAGACATGTTAACCTCTATGTTAAATGTCTGACCAGAGTTCTACTTTTTTACATGCCACGAATAAGAAAGATTCTATGTTATTGGCCTTTTTGTGTCTAGTTTATGTCACTCAACATATAATGAAGATCAAGAGATCTTTTTGGCAACATGGTGACTACAGTTAATAATAATAGAAAATATTCATGAAAATTACTAATAGCGTCAGTTATTTTTATTTATTATTTTAAAGATTTATTTTTTATTTATTTGAAAGAGTTACAGAGAGAGGTTTTCCATCCGATGGTTCACTTCCTGATTGGCCACAATGGACAGAGCTGTGCGGATCTGAAACCAGGAGCCAGGAGCTTCTTCCAGGTCTCCCATGTGGATGCAGGGGCCCAAGGACTTGGGCCATCTTCCACTGCTATCCCAGGCCATAGCAGAGAGCTGGATTGGAAGAGAAGCAGCCGAGACTAGAACTGGTGCCCATGTGGGATGCCAGTGCTCCATGCCAGGGTTTTAACCCACTGTGCCACAGTGCCACCCCATAGAGTCAGTTATTTTTAAAGATTTTTCTATGCATTTCAAAGGCAGAGAGAAAGAGAGAGAGAGAGAGAGAGAGAGAGAGAGAGAGAGAGAGAGGGAGGGAGAAAGATTTCCATCCCCTGGTTCACTCCACAAATGATTGCAACAAAGGTTGGGTCAGGCAGAAACCAGGAGTCAGGAGCCAGGAACTCTATCTGGTTCTCCTGCTTTGGGGGCAGGAGCCCAGACACTTGGGCAATCCTCTGCTACCCCTTTGCAGGAAGCTGGATGGAGAGTGAAACAGCTGGTCTCAAACCAGCACACGCCAATATGGCATGCTGGTGTTGCAAATGGTGGCCTAACCTGCTGCATCACAATGCTGGCCCCAGATAGTCAATTGTAGGTGTTCTTGCCACATCAAAAATAAGTATATAAGTTAATGTGTTTGTTAATGTGCTTAAGGAGCCATTCTGCTATGTTTCCATATTTCAAAATGTTATGTGTAATCAATATAGATAATTTCTATTTGATTATAAAGAAATGTGAAAGAAATCTGGAAATTGTCCACAAATACAGGGTCTGAAGAAAGGTACACTTTTTGTATCTATGTGAGCAACAAAAGGCCTGAAGTTCTTGGTTATTTATTGTAAAATTAAATTCTACCAACCAAATTATAGAATTATAAAGTATGTTTAAATAGAGAATTATAAAATACAAAAACAATTTTTGTATGATTACAAAGTTTCTATAGGTATGAAATTGTGATTTTTTCTGATTGCGCCGAGTCATTGCTTTTCCCACTGTAGGTACAAAAAATCCTGGAGTGAGCAGGTACATTATGATTCAGTACACATTGACAAAGCATTCTTTGTTGAATTGGGCTATTTGGTAAAACAGTTCATTCTGGAATACAAGCAGCATTTTATTAATGGTCCTGGGTTTATGCATAAACTAATGTGACCATCTAGTAGTTCTTAAAACCACTACAGTTTCTCTAGCTTTGCTTCTTTCAAGAGTCAGATGCCCACAGTTCTGTGCTAGCACCTCAAGGAGAGTTTCAGAGGGTTTGACGCATGATCAAGTTCTGATGGAATATTCCAACTAGAAATCAAAACAGAACAAAATAATTAGCAAAGAAATCAGGATTTGGGAAAGCAATTTATCATGTAGTTAAAAGGCAATATTCTTAAAATGACTGCTGTATATCTTTTGGAATGGTATTAAATGGTATTATTGAAATCAATTATAATTAAAACATTAGTATCAGTTAATTTTTTTGATCAGTTTATATTTTTACATTACTTATTATTTGTTATTTTGAAGTCATGTCTACTTTATCGTTTGGTGCATACTGAAAGCTCTTCAGGTATACACAATCCACGTTTCACTCTTTTTCTCTTATTTGAAGTTGGCATCTCAGGTACATGTGGAAGGCCATGTTTCTTACACAGAGACCATCTGAAAAACACTCGAAATTTCCATTATTTCTTTTTGGATACATGTACTAAGTCCAAAAACTAGATATATGCTAAATGTTTTTGATTCATTTTTTGTGCCAGACCAAATGTCATGTCTACCTCCACTCACCCAGTGTTCAGAACACCAGTTTCCCACATTCTTAGGAGAATAAGTCAGAGAAAAGTGGTTCCACTCCATTCCTCAAGGTTTGTAGTAGATGCTACTGGTATTGGGAAGTTATTGTTAATATTTTAAGTTATATAATTCTAGTTCTAGGTATATATTGATATAGGTCATAGTCAATCTTTAAAAGCAGGTTTTGAATATTAGGGAGCATTAGATGAGAGACCTTGATTAGTAAAATAATAAGAAAATAAATGGAATCAATAAAAGAAATGGAAGGGGTAAGAAGATACAGCTGAGCTAGCACCATAGTACAGCATGTTAATCCTCTGCCTGTAGCATCAGCATCCCATATGGGCACTGGTTCTAGTTCCAAAATCTCCTCTTCCAATCCAGCTTTATGCTGTGGCCTGGGAAAGCAATGGAAGATGGCCTAAGTGCTTTGTCCACTGCACCTGCATGGGAAACCAGGAAGAAACACCTGACTCCTGCTTTCAGATCTGCGCAGCTCTGGACGTTGCGGCCATCTGGGGAGTGAACCAACGGCATCTTGGTTACATGTGGAAGACCTTTCTCTCTGTCTCTCTCCCTCACTGCCTGTAACTCTATCTCTCAAATAAATAAATAAAATCTGAAAAAAAAAAAAAAAGAAGATGCAGCTGTCTACCATTCTGCTTTCCCTGGAGCAGTTCTTCAAGAAGAGATCTTAACGTACATCCCTCAAGGCATGTAGGCTCCACAATTTTGCAGTTATATCCCATCTATTTGTATACTTTTTGTACATTTCTCCTCAACTACTTTATAGAACTGATAATTAGCATTGCAAAACTATAGGGATTATGTATTAACCAGATGGCAGTCATTCGCATGTATTTGATGTAGTAGTAAATGTAGATTCCTCTTAAGCTTCGTAAAACTGCTGTCATTAAAAATAAGTTCATGACATATATCATCTCATGAAAAGTACACATTTTCACTAGGAGGCTGTTTATCCATTTCTTCCTATTTATACAAGGGTCAAATTATGAAAGATTTATTAGCTGAAAAAAGACAAGTAGAAGTTTGTGTATTAGACCACAGAATGTTTCCTGGTTTTAAAAAATAAAAGAGCCCTCAAGTTCAAATAAGTTTTATATCTTCAAAAAATTATAAATTGGTTAATAGGAATATTCAGTTAAACGAACTGTTTTACAAAAGAGATGAGATGATAGAAAAACAACTTCATTTAAGAAGAGTATTTAAGATTATTAAGTCAAGAAATGTCCCACTGTAAACAATACATGAAGAACTTAATACTTTAATATATGTCCCTCTATAACATGATGATACAATTGAAGTGATGTATAATCACCATTCATCAGACAAACACATTTTAATTTCTCACCATGAGAATCAGAACTCTAGCAAATAATTCACCCTAGAAGCCTTGCATTGTATGGGAGCATGGAGTCCTCCAAATTCTTTTTTTTTTTGTTTTTTCTTAAGGCCAAGAGGTTTATTGTCAGGTGCCTCCTTGTGCACAACAGCAGGCTGTACTGGGAGAACAGGACTTACATAGATAGTTTTGTAGAGATGAGAGAGTGGGAGCAGCAAATCCCGTTAGGGTGTGGGTGGATCTGATGCTTGTGATTAGGCCATTTGGTCACCCGACTTCTAGTAAGCCAAGCGGGGCTTAGGAAGACCATACCATTTTACTATCATTCCCCACTTTGGTTTTATTTTATTTTATTTATTTATTTTTTTTAGAGTGAGAGAGACAGAGACAGAGACAGAGAGAAAGGTCTTCCTTCCATTGGTTCAGCCCCTAAATGGCCACTACGGCTGGCGCTGCACCAATCCAATGCCAGCAGCCAGATGCTTATTTCTAGTCTCCCATGCGGGTGCAGGGCCCAAGCACTTGGGCCATCCTCCACTGCCTTCCCGGGCCACAGCAGAGAGCTGGACTGGAAGAGGAAAAACCGGGACTAGAACCCGGCACCCATATGGGATGCTGGCACTGCAGGCGGAGGATTAACCAAGTGAGCCACGGCGCCAGCCCCATCTCTTCATTTTTTTTATAAAGCAAGTGTTGTATGAGATCATATCAGCCCCAAAAGTCCACGCAGGTGGAGGGATGATGATCTAGGTCCTAGGAGCGACATTAACCAAGTGATGAGGGGGCTCCATAGGGAGGGAGAGAGGAGGAGTTTATCTGTAGTAAAAGTTCTGAATAATCATACAATGTTAAGTGGTGAGGGTGGGGAGAACTGTTAATACACAAGGGTCCAGAATAGATGCATTGATGTAAGAGTGGAGGGTGTGATTACAAAGGAATGAGGCCCCAGGTGGGCTAGTTAGGGTCTAGAGCAAAGGACAGAGTCATTATTAGAGGACCTAATAAAGGTATTGTCTAAACCACAAGCAAGTATTCCCATTGAGAGACCAGTAGAAACTCACACAAGGGGCTTTAAGGCCTTGCCAGTTATGAGGCCAAGACCTGTCTATCTCTTCCCCTGGAATACATCATAAGGGAGGTGTGAACCTCCTTGGGGAAGGCACCCTGTTTGTTGACTTCCATTACCTAGCTGGCCTGGGAGGAGAGCTGGTCAGGTAAAGGCAGGTGACATCTCTAACAGCTAATCTCAGCTTTGCAAACATGTGTTGATCAACACAAACCTAGCCAAGTATCCATAATCTCAGTAGAGAGCATTGCCAACTACAAAATGAGAGGGGTGGCGAACATTTTAGCTTCTTTTTAATTTTTTTTTTTTAATTTGAAATGCAGAGAATGAGAGAGAGAGCGAGTGAGAGAGAGGAGAGATTTCCCATCTTCTGGTTTACCCCCCAAAATGCTCCCAACAGGCAGAGCTGGGCCCCTCTGAAACCAGGAGCCAGGAATTCAATCAAAGTCTCCCGTCACCTGCTGTCTTCCCAGGGTGCACATTAGCAGGAAACTGGGATCAGGAGCAGAGCCAAGACTTACACTCTGTTTCTGAAAACTGGGGTGCAGGAATCCCAAGTGGTGTCTTAACTGCTAGGGTAAATGTTTGACCCCCATCTCTTCTTTTTATAAATGAATGCAATCCTGTGCCTTTCTTTGATGATCAATAATTCACTGTGAAGTTATGGGGATGCAGCCTTCTTTTGCTTTTAAAAAAATTGTGTAAATGGGAGCCATCACCATTTAGGAAACCATTTATCTTGGCCAGAGAAGACAGTGTGTCATGTGGCTATTTCATACAGTTTGGTGTAAGTTCATTTTCTTTTAGACTCACGCTGGAAAAATAAAGAATTTCTTTTGCTATCATGAGACCTTAAGAGTATGGGCTCAGAATTTTAAGGACCAGATCCTGAGCTCATCTAAAATTTGGACTAGGAAGAAGAGGCCCACAGATGGAAATAAAAACTGGGATAGAAACCAATATTTCAGACCTTCCTAAAGGAAAATGCATCCTTATATTTTCTGCAGTTAATAACAGAAGATGATAACTCCATGATAGTTAAAGAAACTTCAAGTTGGGCTCCTCACATAGCAGGTCAAAGATTACTAACACTAAGCTGAATCAACTGTGGAATCCCTTCATGGGAACTGTTCCCAACCAAACATGGCATTAGTTTCAACTAAAACTGAGAAATTCTGTTAAAGCAGAATAGAGCTTTCATAGTCAGCACAGTGTATCAGGAGTAATAAGAAGATGGTAATGGCCAAGTAGGGATGGAGGGAGGTGCTGAAGGGGATCAGAATGCTAAATTAGAAAATAATGTAATGATTAGGGTAATAAAAGGAATGAAAGGAATTATCCAAATTAAATTTCAGAGAAAATTCGTTGATGAGCTTGGATTTAATTCCACTTTCAGAAAATATATACTGAGTTAGGACTAAGGGTTGCAAAGCAAATGAGATCCTAATACACAGGATAAAAGCTGTGTAGAATACACAGAAAGGAATCAAATCCTATGTTAAGAAAGGAAGAAAAATATAGGAAAGAAACCCAAAAGTTTATCCAATTCTTTTGTTATAAGGAAATGAAAACAGAATAATATCCTATATCATTTATTATTTTTTCTATATAATACAAATAAGTCAACTCTTGAAAATGATATTATTTTCATCCTTTGGCAAAGATAGAGCCATTTTCCACTAATTTATTATATCTATTTATTTGATTTACATAGGTAAAGGATACCTTTAGAATTCTGTTAACTGAAAAATTTCTGGATTTAGAAGACTATGGGAATGTCAGTCAACATTTGGGTTCCAAAGATGAGAAAAACTGCTGCATTAATAAAATCTTACTTTATCTATAAAGGTCATCATCGTCAACAAAGGCAGTGCATGAGAGGGTTGACTTTGAATCACGCTGTAAACATGCAAGTTCTAGCTGCATGATTTCTAGCTAAGTGAACTGGTCCTACTTAAGCTTCTGAAGCCTTAGCTCTTCCATTGACAACATAAGGAGAATATAAAACTTCATGCAGGGTTGTTGTATGGAATCCATTTAAGAATATAGACCTGATAATGGTACTTGGTATCTAGGAAGTTCGCGATAAATGTTGAGTTTTCTCTTTTTTTAAAAGACTTATTTATTTATTTGAAAGGCAGAGATACGAAGAGAGGGAGAGGAAGAGAGGGAGGTCTTCCAGCTGGTGGTTCATTCCCCTAAATAGCTGCAATGGCCAGAGCTGGGCTAATCTGAAGCCAGGAGCCTGGAGCTTCTTCCAGGTCTCCCACATAGGCACAGGGGCCCAAGGCTTTGGGCTATCTTACACTGTTTCCCAGACCATTAACATGTAGCTGGATCAGAAGTGGAGCAGCCAGGACTCAAACAGGCACCCATATGAGATGCCAGCACTGCAGGTGAAGGCTTAACCTACTGTGCCACAGTGCTGGCCCCAAATGTTAACTTTTCTAAACTCAGCTTTTCTAATGTCAGCTTTGCAAACATGTGTTGATCAACACAAACCTAGCCAAGTATCCATAAATCTCTGCAGACAGCATTGCCAACTATTAAATGAGAGGGGTGGTAAACATTTTAGCTTCTTGTCTTTTTAATTTTTTTTATTTGAAATGCAGAGAATGAGAGAGTGAGAGCAAAAGAAGAAGAAAAATGTTAAAACATATTAACTTGTATCAGTCATCATCCTCATAATCAACACTTCTGTCATTATCAGAAAAAATTGAGTGTAAGTATTTCTACTTTGTAATTATTGACACTAAATTATTATTGGGAGTTAAAAATAGGACATTTTCCTTTTTTGAGGGGTGAGGGACAGCGATGTACTTTGATAGGAAGATAATGGGAATATCAAAGGCTATTTACTTAGTTTTTAAAGGAGTGGGTCAGGAAATAATTTTTCCATAAAAGAAAGCTTCTTGTGGAAATTTAGGAAAACTCTCATGAGGCTATTGAGGACAACTGAAAGAAGTCTTATTCCATGTTGTTCTCTTTCCTAAAGAAAATGAGAAAAAACAACGTCATGGTTAGGAAATTCCTGATTTGTAGGAAAGCTGGTGATGGAAATTGTATCTTGATTGCCAGAACTGTGAGTCCATGTGGAATCATATTACTCAGTAAGTAAGGATACACACATTTTGTGTGCCATGGCCTGGTAATTGATGTGCTTGGTATGTGACCACTTTTTGATCCAATCAAAGTGCTAATTGCCTACCACTTATAAAAATGAACAGATGAGGCTAGAACTTGATGTCTCTGAATGAAAATGACATCTTTTTTTATTTAGTAAATATAAATTTCCAAAGTACAGTTTATGGATTACAATGGCTTCCCCCCACCCCCATAATTTCCCTCCCACTCACACCCCTTGCATCTCCCGCTCCCTCTCCCATTCCATTCACATCAAGATTCATTTTCAATTCTCTTTATATACAGAAGATCGATTCAGTATATATTAAGTAAAGATTTCAATAGTTTGCATCCACACAGAAACACAAAGTGTAAAATACTGTTTCAGTACTAGTTATAACATTACTTCACATTGGACAACACATTAAGGACAGATCCCACATGAGAAGTAAGTTCACAGTGACTCCTGTTGTTGACTTAACAATTTGACACTCTTGTTTGTGGCATCAGTAATCTCCCTAGGTTCTAGTAATGAATTGCCAAGGCTATGGAAGCCTTTAGGGTTCACTGACTTCAATCTTATTCCGACAGGGACATAGTCAAAGTGGAAGTTCTCTCCTCCCTTCAGAGAAAGTTACCTCCTTCTTTGATGGCCCCTTTCTTTCCACTGGGATCTCACTCACAGAGATCTTTCATCTAGGTCTTCTTTTTTTTTTTTTCCAGAGTGTCTTGGCTTTCCATGCCTAAAATACTCTCATGGGCTCTTCATCCAGATCCGAATGCCTTAAGGGCTGATTCTGAGGCCAGAGTGCTATTTAGGGCATCTGCCATTCTATGAGTCTGCTGTGTATCTCGCTTCCCATGTTGGATCATTCTCTCCCTTTTTGATTCTCTCAGTTAGTATTAGCAGACACTAGTCTTGTTTGTGTGATCCCTTTGACTCTTAGACCTATCAGTGTGATCAATTGTGAACTGAAATTGATCACTTGGACTAGTGAGATGGCCTTGGTACATGCCACCTTGATAGGATTGTATTGGAATCCCCTGGTACGATTCTAACTCCACCATTTGGGGCAAGTCCGATTGAGCATGTCCCAAATGGTACATCTCCTCCCTCTCTTATTCCCACTGTTACATTTAACAGGGATCACTTTTCAGTTAAAATTTAAACACCTAAGAATAATTGTGTGTTAATTACAGAGTTCAACCAATAGTACTAGAACAAAACAAAGAAAAAAAACACTAAAATGGATAAAGTATTACATTGTACATCAACAGTCAGCACAAGAGCTGCATCTTGTGGTCAGATTATTTTATAGTCCTTATCACAAAAATTAAAAGGCACAAATAAGGAAGGATGTAAGAAAGATGGAGGGAGGCAGAGTGGAAAGTATTTTGTGCCTAAAATTGTATATATGAAATACATGAAATGTTTTCTTTATATAAATATATTTTTTAAAAAATACACTTTTCTTGGAAAAAATATCTCCTAGAGGTGAATGGAATTAGAAAGCATTGGAACACTGGAAAGCCCTCAATCAATAGCATACCTTCACAGATGTCTGTGGTTGGACTTCATTGTGGCACAGTTGGTTAAGCCTCTGCCTGCAACACCCACATCCCATATGGTGTCTATTCAAGTACTGGCTGCCCCACTTCTGACCCACTCCCTGCTAAAGTGCCTGGAAAAGCAACAGAAGGTGGCCTAAAGCTTTGCGCCCCTGGACACAGGGGAGACCTGGATGGAGCTCCTGACTCTGGAATTTGGTCTGGCCTAACTCTGGACGTTGTACAGGCCATCTGAGGAATGAACCAGCAGATGGAAGATATATATATATATATATATATATATATATATCTGTAATTCTACCTTTCAAATAAATATAATCAATCTTTTTTGTGTCTCCTTGATCATCTTTTAAAATTTTATTTAAGTTATACGTTTCATGTATTTCATTTATACAGATTTAAGAACATAGTGACACTTTCCCCCATCCTCTCTCCCACCTGCATTCCAACCCTTCTTCCTCCTACCTCTCACATTCCCACTCTTAATTTTTACAAAGATCTATGTTCAGTTTACACACTGATTGTATAGTTAACCCTACACTAAGTAAAAGAGTTCAAAAACTAGTCTGAAAAGAAAAAAAATATAAAACACTGTTTCTCAACAGAAAATACAAGGGCTATAAACAATCATCGAATCTCAAAATGTTCATTTCACTTCAATACATTACATTTCAGGTGCTCTATTAATTATTACAGATCAGTGGAAACATCTGATATGTATCTTTTTTGGACTGGCTTATTTCACTAAGTATAATGGCTTCCAGTTGCATCCATGTTGTTGCAAGACATAATTTCACTCTTTTTTTTAACAGCTGAATCATATTCCATAGTGTATATATACCATAATTTCATTATCTAGTCAACAGTTGATGGACATCTGGGTTGATTCAATATCTTATCTATACAGCAAATCTTCAAAAAATACAAAGGTATATATGGTGATAATGAGTGCTTCAACAGTAAACACAGAACTGGGAACTGTGTCCCTACAATTTATTGCAGATGGTAAACACATAAATGCATGCACTACTTACTCTCATTTGTAGATTTGAAAATAAGAAGCTGACAAGAGTTGGTATTAAGGTGATGTTTGAAAGATGGAGACACCTAGCCATTACCCCAGCTCTGAGGTCGTCCCACAGCAGAAGCTCCTTATAGAGAAGTAAATCATTGTGTTCATCCACTGGGATCCAGCTAATATATTACCAAGTTGCTGCAGACTCATTTGCAGCTAGTAGATAAGCAAGGAGAACTGTCCACACAAAGCAATCAGAAGAAAACTAACCAACAGAGGATAATCACTAGGTGTGAGAGTTAAAAACCCACAAAGAAAACCGAGACTTAGCTCTGCAAGACTTTGACCTGAAGTAGAGACCCAGATGGCCCTCTTCTCTCCAAAACAGTTCTCAAGTTCTTGTCCCTCCATGACCCAGGAAAAGGTAGAAACCTGAGCAGTGACAATAATACCAACACAGGCATGCTTTTACAAATTCTCTGGTGTGGCTTTATCTGCAAGTTCTAGAAGTATATTTTATTAGATTAGAGTAACTTAAGAATTATAAACTGTGTGGTTAATACTAAAAGAATAACTCATTGATGTGTTTAGCCAATGGAAAATGAATGAATAACAATAATGCTTCATTATTCGGTAAAATAGAAATGAAAGAATTCAAAATTTGTTTCAAGTAGAAGTAAGTAGAAAGTTGATGGACATAAATAAAACTCACTGGATTAGTATAGACATGAAGTATACTTGATTAACTATACAAAGATTAAGTTTGCCTTACTGACTAAAACAATGCAATTCTTCCTAAATGCGCCTCTTAGGAAGCCACTTCAATATAAAATGAACATGTTGCAAATTTTGCTTGAAGATTTATTTATTTATTTGTTGGAGACACATTTATAGACACACACAGAGAGAAACAAGGCAAGAAATATCTTCCATCTGCTGGCTCACTTCCCAGATGACTGCAATGGCCAGAGCTGAGTTGATCCGAAGACAGGAGCTTCCTCCATCTATCCCACATGGGTACAGCAACCCAGGAACTTGGGCCATCCTCTGCTGCTTTCCCGGGTGCATTAGCAGGGAGCTGGATTGGAAGTGGAGCAGTTGGAACTTGAACTGGCACCCATATCGAATGTGGGCACTGCAGGCCATGGCTTGAACTGCTGTGCCATAGCATTGGCTCTGAAAATTTGTAAAAGAGAAAAAAAAGTCATGGAAACACTAACCCCTGTCATATGCATATTAATACCAAAGTGAGCTGTAATAAGAAGCATTTCTAGCTAAACAGGGAGCTACTCCATATGAGAAAAGTGTCAATGCAACAAAAGGATTATACGCTAAATCTATATGTACACTACCCAATAGCTGGCAACTATTTAAAGCAAAAGGAATACAACTAGAAGAATAGAGCTTATGTAAATAAGACAGGAGGCATTTCAACATGCCTTACTTGATGACTCAGGGAACAAGGACAAAACATAAATACAAAATTATTTAAATGTAAATATTATCATTATAAACGAATGTTCATTTAGTTATCATGATGTACCCAGCTATGATATAGTACATATTCTTTTCAAGTCCTCATAGAAGATTGACCAAAACTGACCATGTGCACATCATAAGCAAATCCAAAGATACTAATCGATTTGTAATTATAGTATGATGATGCCATGTGTGAATAACATAAAGATTACTGGAAAATTTCTAGCAACATGAAAATTAAGCCAATGCACTTACAAATAATTCAAATTAAGCCAGTATATTAACAAATAATTTATGACTCAACAAAATACTTAGAGAAAATATTTTAACAAGAATGCAGAATTGATAATAGACACACAAAAGGACGTCATAGGTTCTTAGAAAATAGGATTAAAGTATAGTTACTTATATGTTTATATACAACATGTATATTTATATAAAACATGACATCATTTCTCAAAGTAAACTCTGTGAAGTTCAAGAAACTTGTAATCACTGATATCAGTCATTTAGTCCATATCTAAGTGAAGATATTCTCTACACATATGTATAAAAAGACTCAAATCTAATTTATCTAAAATACATCTGTAAACAGAATAATTACAATAGGCAACCCAGCAGAAAGTGGGCAGAAGATTGGAATATAAACCAGAACATGAGTTTTTTCCAGTAATTATTTGATAAGAGATCAACTTGATTTCCCTTCAGATAAAATCAACTTAAAATCATGAAATGATCACAAAATACACCCTCTCCAATGATAGAAAGGGAAAAAAATAGGTATTGAAAAATCCAGAGTAAAGAAAACTGTCACTTACAGTTCCTGGAATGTAATTTGATAGAAACATATTATGAAATTGTTTGGCACTATCTACTAAAACTCAACTGCCTTAGGAATTCTACACCTATAATTTCACCTAAAGACTTTTTCAAACATATTCATAACAGCACTGATGCTAGCACCAAACATTAGAAGAAATTTCAATGTGTGTCAATCAAGGAAGATACCATATATTTCAAACTGAACAATTAATACTACATGACAGACTACAGTGACAAGCACAAACATATCGCTAACATATAACATGAATTTTAGAAACATAATATTGAGTGAATTAAGCCAGTCACAAAAAAGTATAAGCCATGTAAGTCTATTTGTACATTAATAAAGTGGAAATAAGGCAAAATATATCTATGTTGTTAGACATTGGATTATTGTTTACTGTTAAGTTATAATATTTATGGGGCCGGTGTTGTGGCGCAGTGGGTTAAAGCCCTGGCCTGAAGTGCCAGCATCCTATATGGGTACCGGATGTAGTCCAGGCTTTTCCTTTTCCAATCCAGCTTTCTGTTATGGCAGAGAGGGAAGGTTAAATATCCTTCATCTTCAAGGTTTACTGTATATATTCAGTAAAGAAGACAGTGTGGCATCGCAAAAGAATAGATATGGGGCCAGCACTGTGGCACAGTGGGTTAACACCCTGGCCTGAAGCTCTGGCATCCCATATGGGTGCCGGTTCGAGACCCAGCTGCTCCACTTCTGATACAGCTCTTTGCTGTGGCCTGGGAAAGCAGTAGAAGATGGTCCAAGTCCTTGGGCCCCTGCACCTGTGAGGGAGACCTGGAGGAAGCTCCTGGCCCCTGACTTCGGATAGGCTCAGCTCTGACCATTGTAGCCAATTGGGGAGTGAACTAGCGGGTGGAAGACCTCTCCCTCTGTCTCTACCTCTCTCTGTAACTGTCTTTTGAATAAATAAAATAAATCTTTAAAAAAATATAATATTGGATGTAAGGGGATTCTGTGGCACAGTGGGTTGAATCTCTGGCCAGCAGCGTCAGCAACCCATATGGGTGCCGGTTTGAGTCTTGGCTGCTCAATTCCAATCCATCTCCCTGCTAATGCACCTGAGAAAGCAGTGGAGGATGGCTCAAGTCTATGGACCCCCCACAACATATGGGAGACCCAGAAGAAGCTCCTGGCTCCTGGCTTCGGATCACCCCAGCCCTGGCCATTGCAGCCATTTGGGGAGTGAACGAGCAGATGGAAGACCACTCTCTCTTTCTGTTTCTACCTCTCTATATAACTCTTTCAAATAAATAAAATAAAATAAATCTTAAAAAATGAATGAGTGGAAGTAGCCACATATTAGCTTCTTGGAACTGCTTATAGAGATAAAATTTGTTAAAGAAACATGCTGACACTTATAATTCGCACATTTTCTGTATAATTCCACTGCTCTAAATAAATTGCTATAAAATGGAAAGTAAAACTTTATGTACCCATTAACGAGGTCTACATGTATAGGCATGTCAAATCCAAGGAATAAGTGGAAACATTAAGGGAGAGAGCATTACAGATATCAATATACATGAAAACTCACAAACACACACATATACAAAGCAAACATGAACACATGTGTACACACAGACCATCACAGATGTGCACATGCACCCACATGCATGCGTATTCACATGCACATGCATGATTAGATGCTTCTAAGATAGTATAAAGTATATAAAAATAGTGAATTTAGACAAGTTATTAATACGTTTCAAACAAGGGACCTTTATATTTATATTGCTTATTAAAATAAAATGTTATTTATGTAAGAAAAAGTCAAAATGTATTTATCTTTTTCTGTAGATAACTTTTTTCAATTAAATGAAATCTGCAATTAATATTTGGGTCTTACAACTGGAAGAGCTTCATAACAAATTCTTCCTCTTATGACTCAAGTTAGTGATTAGTCAAACAGGGATGTCATTAAAAATTGGGAAGTGATATTAGTCCACTACTCCTTACATTATTTTTTTTATTTGAATGCAGACTCTAGGGGAAGAAGTCAAAATTTTCATTCCATGTGATGATCTCATTAACTGTGTTAACAATATTTTGATTTTTAAATAAATTCTACTAAATATACTCCAGAATGTTTTTATTTTCTAATTTAAAAGATTTATTTATTTGGGGTTGGCACTGTGATGTAGTAGTTAAAGCCGCCACTTGCAGTGCTGGCATCCAATATGGGTGCCAGTGTGAGTCCTGGCTACTCTACTTTGGATCCAACTCTCTGCTATGGCCTGGGAAAGCAGTAGAAGATGGCCCAAGTCCATGGGAGAACCAGAAGAGGCTCCTGGCTCCTGGTTTCGGATAGGCCCAGCTCTGGCTGCTGCGACCATTTGGGGAGTGAACCAGCAGATGGAAGACCTCTCTTTCTCTCTCTGTCTCTCTCTCTCTCTGACTGTCTCTCTCTGTCTCTGCCTCTACCTTTCCAATAAATAAACAAATCTTTAAAAAATTAAATAAAATATTTATTTACTTATTAGAAAGGTAGACTTATAGAGAGAGGAGGAGATATTTTCCATCCAATCCCATTCATTCCCCAAAAGGCCACTGTGGCCAGAAGCCTGGAACTCCCATGTGGGTGCAAAGACCCAAGGACTTGGGTCATCCTCCACTGGTTTCCCAGGCACATTAGCAGGGAGCTGGGTTTGAAGTGGAGCAGCCAGGACTTGAATCACATCTATATGGGATGCTGGCATCACAGGTGAAGGGCTTAACCCACTGCACCACAAAGCTGATATCATTTTCCTTTTTTATTGGTCACTCAAAAGTTATGAACCTTAGCAAATTGAAAACGATTTAGTTTCATGGGAGAAAACATGAGCATTTTGGTTTACATGCTAGAGACCATTTTCCTGATTGTAAATGTGAAGGTATTAATTGCAATTTTAACTGTGTGGATTATAAACTGGGACATCTTAATCCAGTGCCTTAATGTCTGTCAGTCTTTGATTTTATATTTCCAACTGGAAATTAAATGCCCAGTTCATGAAAACAGGTAAGCTTTTATCTTTGTTTTTTTTATTTTCCTAAGAATGATGCCTGCTTAGAATAACACTTGGCATCTCTTAAAACATAAATTAGACCAAGTGTCTGCTAATAACAATAGATAGAAGTAAAAGGAAAGAATGATCCAACATCGGAAGCAGGCCACACAGCAAAATCATAGAATGACAAACACCCTAAACAGCGCTCTGTCCACAGAATCAGCCCTTAAGGCATTTGGATCTGGCTAAAAAACCCATGAGAGGATTTCAGGCATGGAAAGCCAAGACACTGTGGCAAAAAATGCCCTACCTAAAAGATCTCTGTGAGTGGAATCCCAGTGGAAAGATGGGGGGGCCATCAAAGAAGGAGGCAACTTTCTCTGAAGGGAAGAGAGAACTTCCACTTTGAATATGAAGCTGTCTAAATAATGTTGACGTTTGCGAACTCATATGGCTTCCATAGCCTGTGCAGCTCATGACAAGAGCCTCAGGTGATCACTGATGTCATAAATAAGAGTTTCAATTGTTAAATCAACAACAGGGTCACTGTGCACTTGCTCCCCATGTGGAACCTCTGTCCTTAATGAGTTGTACTATGAGAATTAACGGTAAAACGAATCTACAAACATTTCTTTATACTTTGTGTGTCTGTGTGGCTGCAAACTGTTGAAATCTTAGTATAGAGTTGATCTACTGTATATAAAAATAATTAAAAATGAATCTCAATTAAGAATGGGATGGGAGAGGGAGTAGGAGATGGGACAGGAGTGGAGGTGGGAAGGCTGATGTGGGGGAAGAACTGCTATATTCCAAAAGGCTGTACCTATGAAATTTACATTTATTAAATAAAAGCTTTCTAAAAACACTCAATTAGTATTTGTTGAATAAAGGAACAAACTTGTTGATAGTCAATATTTATAAAGCTTCAAACTTAGCATCTGTTGTATTTAAAATTTGTAGGAAATGGTGATTTGGCACTGAGTTAGAATATTGAAATATTTTAATACATTTGATACATTTGATAAAATATGATATTGATAAATTATATAAAAATTTAATACATTTGATAAAATATGTTTGAGAACACTTGATGAAACTGATGAAATTCTGGGAATTAAATTGTATCCTAGTTTTTGTTTTTAAAGAGAAGAGATAGCCTACCTTGGATTGGGGTTTTGGCATTCTGCTTTTCTGACCTTATGGGGAAAGGTCACATTCACAAGGTAAGGACCTTGTGAATGATTTCATGAGACCTGGGGACATATCTAGTCACCCTTAGTAACTGTTTGACAGCTACAAGAAGAGAGGGCCCTGTACCTTCTTTAGTGTGGCCTTCAGAAAATTAAAGCCAAGTTTGTAGATTTCTGATGCCTGAGAAGTGCTGGCTGGTTTGTTCATTAATATTGTAAAGGCGGCAATTACAACATCATTTTTGAGATGTCACTTTCAGAGACTTTGGTCATCCAGATGTCAGGAAGTAAGGATAGGTTAATAACATAATGGGATTTTCATGAATGCATATGAGAGATTTCCTGAGAAATGAGAAGCTGGGAAAAATGCCATTAAAATTCTATCTATCTATCTATCTATCTATCTATCTATCTATCTATCTATCATCTATCTATCATTCTAGCTGTATCTATCATCTATCTATTATCTATTGTGTATCTATCTATTATCTATTATGTATTCATCCATAAATATCTTTTTCTATCTGTATGTATATCTTTGTATAGTCAATCTGGGATATTTTCTTCAAATTGCAGGTGTCTAACATTTTGTTAGTCAGAATAGGAATTTGGTTATTATGATGGTGATTATCATAATAATGATGGTAGCAATGAGAGTAATGTTTATGGATATAATTCAGTATGATCTCGTTTTTTATTTTTTTTTAAATTTGCTTGACAGGTAGAGTTATAGGCAGAGAGAGAGAGAGAGAGAGACAGAGAGAGAGAGACAGAGAGAAAGGTCTTCCTTCCATTGGATCATTCCCCAAATGGCTGCCACAGCTGGTGCTACGCCGATCTGAAGCTAGGAGCCAGGTGCTTCTTCTTGGTCTCCCATGCGGGTACAGGGGCCCAAGCACCTGGGCCATCCTCCACTGCCTCTCAGGCCACAGCAGAGAGCTGGACTGGAAGAGGAGAAGCTGGGACTAGAATCGGCACCTATATCGGATGCCGGCGCCTCAGGTGGAGGATTAACCAAGTGAGCCATGGTGCTGGCCCCTCAGTAAGATCTCTATATGAGTGGAATCAATCATTTACATTTTAATATTCAGAAAATGCAAATTAATTTTATTAAGCCTGTTTTTATGAATGGAGTTTGAGGCACAGGGAAATAAGTAATTCTCCAGGATCATGAAGCTGACTTGGTTCAGTCTTGTTCTTAGTGCAGTCTCAAGAGAGGCAGAGCTCAAGAGAGAGAAAAAGAGAAAGAGAAGGAGAGAAGGAAAGAGATTTCTCCTGTTTGTTGATTCACTCCCCAAATGCCCCTGAAGTTGGACCTGTGCAAGGCCAGCCCATAGCTGGGAGCTGGGTACTCTATGTAGCTTTCCCACGTGGGTGGCAGGTACCCAGTTATCTGTGCCTCCCATGTTGTGTAGCACTGGAGACTGGAATCAGAAATAGAATCGCCACTCAACGTGCAGAAACTTGGATATAGGATGCAAGCACATGAGCAGTGTCATACCCACTGTGTCCAATATCTGCCCCTACATTGGTATGCAATGCTAAATCTCGATGGGCTAACAAATCCATTAATTGATAAAATTATTTGTTTATGAGTCTCACTGAGCCTTCTCTGACCTTCAACCATCTGACTGTCACTCACAGTGTGCAGAAAGCTAGATTTATCATTTACAGAGGCCAGAGCCTGTTTAGGAAATGATTCTAAGACTTGCCTATTTCATTTGCTACAGCCATGAACAACGAAAGTAAGAAACAGTAACATTCTCAGTGAAATGACAGAGGGAAATAGGAATGAGATTATTCATTTTAAAATACAAATGGAAGTTTCATGTCAAAAAGCTACATGGAGGTTGGTTTGAGGGTGTGTGTTTCTTTCTGTGCATTTTCTTATGTATCTAATATAAATTTATACTATCTGTTTATACATTTCTAAGATTATTTAAATTTTCCTTCCATAGATATAAAGTAAATTAACATATTTCACATCATATTGAAATAATCTGATTTTCATGGCTTTTGCTTCTCAAAACGGCTTGTGGAAACTTGGAGACTTGACAATTTATACAAAGCGTTTTGTGAAGACTTGAACAGATTTTTATTTTCAAATGAACTAAATATGCCAGAGATTTCTACATTGCACTGCAAAGGCAGGAAATAACCTAGTAAACCAAAAACAGAGGTATATCACATTTCATGCATTGACTTAACATTTGTGAGAGCGAATAGCTTCAATCAACAGAAGAATTTCAGAAAATATCTGTAGGATTTTTTAGCAAGTCTTTAACCTTATATTAAATGACCTTTGTAATTCATTTCGAGGAGTTTGTATTTCTGGTGGATTATATGTATTAAAATTAGAATAGAATTTATATTACTCATATTGAATATTTTTATTAAGAGGAGAAATGGAATTCCATGAACATTTTGCTGATAATTATAATGAAATATAAATTGACCTGAACAGGTTCAGTTGCAGGCAAGGTGGGAAACATTTTTCTAACTGTCCATGCCTGATTTAATGTGTTGTTTCCACAAAGCTAGGTAATGGTTCCTTTCCAGGTGTGGAGGTTGGTGAGGTTGTTTCTAAAGGGAACTCTGGCTTCAGACAGCAAGAGAACCATGCGCAATTTTGTTTGATCCCCAGAGGCTTAACAATTTAATGAGCTATTTTCAGGCAGTGTCAGTTATCGGTGACAGTCTAGGCAGGCCATCTCAGTGTCACAAGAAGAGGTCAAGGAGGGAATCTATGACTTGAGTGACTCAGAAGCCTAAAATCATGGCTGCAGAAAGAAACAAGTTGGATAGAGTCACATGTAGGTCTATATAAATAGTTTGCACTGTGTTTAGTTTCTAATCTTGAATTTTTTTCTAGCGACTGTAATTTAACTTTGTTTTATTTTAAAGGGTTCGCAATGGAGCCAAGCTACGTGCAACCAGATAAAACCAGTACTTCATGTAGTAAAGCCATTTTAATATCTAAGTTTGAGATGCAGTTCCCAGGGACATGAAAAGATCACGAGGCCATAGTGTCACCACTCTGGGCTGCCGGTCATTTCCCCTGGTGCCTTCAGATGCAACTTCTATTAAACAGGGGTGTGGGGAGTACAAGATAAAGATTTTATGAAAATACAGTGACTTATAGTCCAGTTCAACAACTGTGCTTTAGAGCACAACTGATAAATCTTAATGTTTATTTATTTATCTTTTATTTATCTATTTTACTTGAAAGGCAAAAGCCCCCCCCCCCACACATACATACATAAAGAGAGGGACAGATTTCCCCAAAGGCCATACATTTAGGGCTAGGCCAGGCAAAAGCTGGGAACTCAATCTGAACCTCTCATGTGGCTGCAAGGGACCCAAGTACTTGAGCCACCATCTGCTGTCTTCCAGCGTGTGCAATATCAGGGAGACCAAATCTGCAGGACCCAGACTTCAACGCAGCACTCCAGTATGAGATGTGGGTGTTCCATGTAGCATCTTAAGTTATGCACTGAATAACTTCCACCAACTGATTGCTTTAATGGTGAATACTGTAACCGAAGAAAGTTTCATTAAAAATAATAAAATCTTACATAAAATTTTAAAAACAACACAACAGAATACTTGGGGGGCTTCATATTTCCTACATATTTTAGTCTAACTAGTTCAGAAATGAAACTTGAAATCCAGAAAGCTAATATAAAAACCTGAAAAGAAACTTTAAAAATGCATTCAACCTTTCTCTCCCTCTCTCTCACTGTCCACTCTGCCTGTCAAAAAAAGAAAAATGCATTCAGTTGCTTTCATTACACTCTATGATTTTCCAGTTGGAATGTACTTTCATATTTAAAAACTTTGAGGTTTGCTTCAATATTTGTGAAACTGTAAATACCAAAAGTCAAGTCAAGCCCCTAATCAATGCTTATATCTGGATTCAAAACACAAATCTTGACAGTAATTCCTAGATGTCTTCCACTCTATCACTAAGGTATACTGGTTTCAATCTCTATCTTTCAAGATATTCAATTAGTGGCTTATTAGATGTATGATTCTGAGCCAGTTAGTTATTTCCTTTTACTTCCATGTAAACATTTTCTTATTTATAAAGTGAGGATAATGATATCACCTATATGATAAGGTTGTATATTGCAAGTTATATGAGTAAAAGACATGTAAACCCATGGCACAGTTCCAGGCACTTCTGGGTGGGCAAGTTTTTCAGTGAAAAACCTGAATAAGTAATTGAAAATGAATAAATAGCTGAAATACTAACACTCACAGTGTTGACTCGATAATCATATCAAGTTATTCTTACAGATTATGTCATTTATACAATGATGTATGTGTCAGATCAGCCCAGGTAGATAAGCTGTCATTGAATTCATGAGGATATAAAATAATCCTCATCAGAGGGAAACTTCAAGCTCACAAAGCACTAAAGCAGAGTAATAGGACTTCATGGTCGAAACTTTGGAAGACAATTTGTAAATCAAAAAAATAATAGATTAGGACATGCATGTTAACTTGAATGAACAAATCATCCTTACACGTTCTCATGAAGGTTTAGATTATGTAGCAATGCCTCAAGCAAGTTGAGATTTATTTGATTTGTTTTATGGGTCAAAGAGTCTCTTGATTTTCATCTCAACTCTTATGATATATTTTAATGAAGATTAAAAAGTTTGGGAATATCTGGGATTGAAAGACTCAGATTTATTAATCAGGAAGATGCAAGTGACTTAGTTTACTTGATTTCAAGTTATTGATTTCAAAACTTACATATTGAAAATGTCCATCATACAGCACTTCTGTGTGATTTGAAAAACTTTATATGAAAATTACAATTATCACTTGTGTGTAAAAATGATTTTGAATATCATCTGACAGATACCTTTTGAATTGCCTGTTTAAAACATGAAGAAAACATCTAAGAATAAGAATTCACTAATAACCATTCACTATATTTAATATATGATCAAGATGTTGGAAATATATATGTATACACACAAATGTCCTATGAAATTCCCTTTGGTTAGAAGTAGTGAGACATTTGAAAATATAACTTTTTATTATTTATGTATAAGCCAAGTTCTTTTTTTTAATATTTACTTATTTATTTGAAAGGCAGAATTACAGAGAGACACAGAGAGACAGAGAGATATCTTTCATCTGCTGGTTCAGTCCCCAAATGGCCACAATGCCCAGAGCTGAGCCAATCCAAAGCCATGACCCAGGAACTTTTTCCAGGTCTCCCACATGGGTGCAGGGGCCCAAGTTCTTGGGCCACCTCCCACTGATTCCTTAGGTACAGTTGCAGGGAGCTAGATCAGATGTGGAGCCTTCTGGCACTGCTCGTGGAGGCTTTACTGGCTATGCCACAGTGCCAGCCTGGAACCAAGTTTTTTGTTGTTGTTGTTGTTTTAAATGCTCATTTGAGGGAGAGGGACAGGGACAGGGAGAGGGGGAGGGGGAGGGGGAGGCAGAGGGGGAGGCAGAGGGGGAGGCAGAGGGGGAGGAGGAGGGGGGGAGAGGGAGGGGGAGGGGAGGGAGCAAGCAAGAGAGAGAGAGAGAGAGAGAGAGAGCGAGCATCCATGCATGTGTCTACTCCTCATCTCCCAAGTGCCTACAACAAGCATTGACCACACCAAAGCCAGAATCCTGGAACTCCATCATGGTTTCCCACATGGATGGCAGGGACCGAAGTACATGGACCATCATCTGCTGACTTCCCAGGCACACTATCAGCAAGCTGGATCAGTAATGGAAGAGCCAGGACTTTAACTGGAACTCTGATACTAATGTGTGCACACCAAGCCACGGACTTAATTTGTTATGCCACAATATCTACTCTGAAAACCAGTTTTACACAGTGTAAAACACAGACTAGTATTCAGGCAAACTGCTGGGATGCAGTCTCAAATATCTCAGTATATACCAAGTTAAATTTTGATGGAGTTGATCTACTACAATTTTGAAATATCTTATCCATTTATTAAATGCCAGCACGAAACCATAAAAAAAGTTAAGGAAATAAAATAATACCAATTTTAAGAACACATTTCAGCCTCACCTGGACTTCTTCGGGTTGTTTCTTTTGTATGTTTTCATTTTATTTTTAAATATTTTTGATTAATATGCAATACTTGAACATTTTTATGGGGTACATTTCAACACCTCAACACACAACATAGTGTAACTAATCAAACCAGGAAACTAGCTTTTCCATTTCCTTATCTTTTCTTTATGTTTGGAGCTTACCAACTCTTTTCTTCTACTTCTTATACCAGATTATTCATCCATAAAAAATAATGAAATCCTGATGCATTTCTCCATAACTAATTTAAGACAGTTCAGGAGTTGGGACTTGATCAAGGTAGGATGTGATTTTTATTCCTTTCCTGCATTTTAACTGTAAAACAAGATTTCATGCATTTCAAATCCAATTAGTTTACTTGGTAAAAGTGACCTTCCCAATAACCTTTTTCAAATATAGGATGCTGGGTTCTGTTTATCATTAGCAGAGAGAGCCATGCCAAATGCTACTTTTAAACCTATTTTATGATTCAAATTTAGTAGATCGAATAAAAAAAAATACCTTAGGCTTTGCAGCTGCATCCATTTGTACATGCAAATTCAGTAATTACTTATATAAATTGAGTAAACTGTACATGAAAACAAGCTGTTAAATGTTCAATTAATCAGATCGCAAAATTTTTTCCAATGTTCTTGCTACCAGCAAATTCTTGCCCAGATCATTCATATGAGCTGGAAAACAATCTCATACTTCATCTGCACGTGCAACAGGGTTTCTTTTTTTTTCCCCTGGGGGTTGGCTCTGATTCATTCATTCCTTCAGTGTTAGTTTGTAAAAGCTTTGTTAAGTGTCAGACATAGAGATTGTACAGTGTATAAGTCAGGTACATCGGTTCACCTCAACCATATTTATTTTTTAAACACTAAGCAAGCTATGAAAATATAAACAAAATTACTTAATCCTCCAGTTTTGTTTCTAT
The DNA here is from genome assembly GCA_949820135.1 of Sylvilagus floridanus. Taxonomy (NCBI): domain Eukaryota; kingdom Metazoa; phylum Chordata; class Mammalia; order Lagomorpha; family Leporidae; genus Sylvilagus; species Sylvilagus floridanus. The sequence continues at coordinate 14,149,688 of OX463240.1, read as the reverse complement.
GACTGTCATTATTCTATATGTCCCTCAAAGGTAGGCAGAATGATGCTACAGAAATAATGCATTCTTGGGATACACTTTTCACTTTGTTATTAAAATTTGTAATAATAATTTCTGGTTTTTTTTTTTTTTTGCAAATTCTGTGTGTGTAAAATGAGTGGGTCAACCATGCTCACTCACCATGCTGTTACTTCCAGCTTCCTGGGAATCCATACCATGCATTTGTCTGCCATTCTCTGTGTCATTCAAAGTCTAGGGTTCTTGAAAGGGGTTGTCAGACTTCTGTGTGCTCATGGTCCACTTGCAGAGCTTGCTTCAATGCTCATTCCAACCAGTTGGTCTGAAGTGCGATTGGGGAGTCCCTAAGACTGAGCTCTGGAGAGGCTGATGCTCTGAGTCTCTGGACTGCATGTTGAGTAGGCAGGACCGGCAGCATGCTGCATGCCATGTTTGCCTACCTGGCTTCTAGACTCATCTATTTGTCTTGTAAAAATGTAACTTTGTTAGAGAGAGGGAGGAAGGCATCCTTAATGGAGATAAACAGACACGGACAGGCAGTGCACTGATGTGTACCAAGTGAGGAAGCAGGTATCAACAAAGCTCATTCTGAACATCCATTACTTCTTTGGATGAAAAGAGTGGGGGGTTAATCTATTGTCTTCATTATAGGAAGCCATAGCGGCTACCCTGTTCTGCTTCCATGAAAGAAACCCTCCCTAGTGCTTCTCTACATCATCACAATGACCACTTCTGTTACCTATGTCTGGCATTCAAGAAAATGAAATCCTGGAGCAGTTAAGTAATTTTCCCAATCTCATCCTACCAGTAAGTGATGGAGCTGCAATTCTCAGCCAATTCTGTCAGGGCTTACACTATGCAACATTTTTCCCATTATCACTTAGCAATCTCTGTTTTCCATATCTTGATACTATCACTGGCTTGGTGGAAGAAGGCATATTGTGCAGAGAAACGAAAGAACATTGATTTTATCAACTGATATTATTTAAAACCTTGATGTTTGACATAATTCATGTTTTTTGAAAGGATAATCTATTCAAGATTTTGGGTTTCTACCTTTCTTAGAATTAATAAAGATATAGTTAATGGTTACAGAATTCTATCAAATTTCTCATTAATATATGTACATAACATAAAAAGTCTTTTCATTGCTTAAGATGTGGATTTGGATACATGATATTAAAATCCTTTCTAAAGTAAAGAAATAATCTGTCCATTGCATTAGTGCCAAGGGTTTCAGAAAATTGGATTTTTTAATCAAATAAACTTTCTTCTCTTAAAAATCAAATATATTGAAAAGAGAAATAAAATGGTATTCTTATTTGGGGGGATATTCTTCCTCCTTTTTGCACATAACCTTTACACAAGTTAGTCTTTGGCATTTTGCTGGAAATATAGTGAGATCTAATCATGTTTATCACCTCTATGACGAGACGCTGTGACATGACCCCCAGAGTAAGCACTAAAGCTCTATTTCTGGGAGAACAGTTTAGGAGAGACATGGTTCTCCTTTCTTCTGACTTTTTCAGGCAACATCTGGAGAAGTCTGTTTAGTTTTCACATTCTTACCTTAATACAGATATTGACAAAATGGAGCATTTATAAAATACTGGTTGGGATGATCAGATGCCTTTTGAGGAACTGATGAAATGCTAGTCTGGGCAACTGGAAAGTGAGAGATAACAAGTTTTCCAGGTAAAGATGGATTGACCTCTGAATCTAATCAAGCCGATGTGTGCAATTCAAAGGAGGCAGATTTTGGCTCAATGGGAAGAAGCTGTTTATCTTCATCACAGGGCATGAAAACATTGCCTCCGGCTGTTGTGAGTTGTGGGTGCAGAAATCCACATCCTACAATACTGTGGAAGAAATTAAAACATCAGAAGAGGAGTGAGAACAGGTTATCTCTGTGGCCCTTTCTGATGTACAGATTGGGCCACTGTCATTGGTGCTGGTTACCTGCAGGCAGACACTGATAAGAAGCAGACTGGTCTGGGCAGGGAGACCTTGGGCAAATCTGTGAGCTATTTGGGGTTTATTTTCCTTCTTGTCATGTGTGTCTCACCTTCATATATCTTTAGCTCTCCAGTTTCTTTCTGACCCAACAACCAGGTTCCTCTATTCGAATGGCAGGTTCAGTCCTAGAGTTCAAGTTTTTCCAATGGCTTCCACTCTGCTTCAACGTAACTTGCTTCAGAAAGTACCTCCATAGCTCCCCTTAGGACCCCGAGGGACTATGCAAAAGTGGGTTACAAGAGTCAGTTGGAAAGACTTCCTGCCAGCATGAGGGTACTGTAGTAATTTTCTTAGGATATTGCTGCCTTCATGGCTAATATAGGAGTTTACATCACAAAGGCAAGCCAAAGAAGGGATGTTGCATATTACTGCCCTTTCTTAGAAACCTTCAAGCCATATCTGAACAGCAGTCATTTTCTTTGTTTACATTAATTGCTGTGCCTGATGGTAACCATCAAGGGGAAGAACAGGCAAGACTTGAGGCCGTTGTAGGAAAGACTGTGGTTGGACAATACAAACCAGACTCTGGAACCTGAGAACAAAGGGGGAATCCTGCATGACACTTGTCTAGATTGAGTGATTAGGCCTATATAACTTGCAATAGATAGTACTATTTTGACATGAGTCCCATGTATGTAAAGGAGTATAAGTTAAAGACAATATCAATATCTTTAAAGGGAAAATAAATACTGTAAGGGAAACGGAGCACAGAACAGAGAGGAGACAGGGTATGAACTCGCACCCAGAACAAATTTATTCAAGAAAAGTAAAATTTCAGAAGTGGGTGACCAACTGCCAATGTGCACAAAGACCAAACAGGTGACAGAGGACATAGTCTTCCAGCATGCTGGGTCTTGTATGTCTTAGGGTGGGCTAAGGGTCAAGACTAGGAGTGGGTGGCAGAAATTGGAGCTGAGTCTTTTCATACAGGGTTTTTCAGGTTTTGGGGGGCTTACAAACCAGGAAAAAAATGCAGAGTTGGCCAGCGCCGCGGCTCATTACACTAATCCTCCGCCTGTGGCGCCGGTACCCTGGGTTCTAGTCCTGGTTGGGGCACCGGGTTCTGTCCCAGTTGTTTTTCTTCCAGTCCAGCTCTCTGCTGTGGCCTGGGAGGGCAGGGGAGGATGGCCAAAGTCCTTGGGCCCTGCATCCGCAAGGAAGACCAGGAGGAAGCACCTGGCTCCTGGTTTCAGATGGGCACAGCATGCTGGCCGTAGCGGCCATTTGAGGAGTGAACCAATGGAAGGAAGACATTTCTCTCTGTCTCTCTCTCTCACTGTCTAATTCTATCTGCAAATAAATAAGTAAATAAATAAATTAGCAAATAGCAAGAAAAGAAAAGAAAGAAAGATGGAAGGAATTATAAAAGAAAGAAAAAGATGGAAGGAAGGAAGGAAAGAAGGAAGGAAAAGTAAGAGATTTGTTAAAAGAAGCCCATGATTAAATCCGAGTGCCTGAATTGTAGTCTTAGCTCAGATTTGCAAGTAGACAACTTCACAAATAGCCAGGTCTCTGTCACCCATGTGGAAGACCTGGACTGAGTTCCCAGCTCCTGAATTTGGCTTACAGACCAGCCCTGGACATTGTGGGCATTAAAGAGTGAACCAATTGATGGGAATTTATTTCTTCTCTCTCAATAAAAAAGAAAAAAATGTAATTGATTTTCTAAGTACAGTCATAGATATATTCTGATAAATCTGTGTGGATTAGTATGCTTTTCATTATTTTTACTAATAATATCTGAGAGGAGCCTCTTTTGGAAAAGTTTGTTTCAGCTTACTGTTGGAGGTCACAAGATCATGCAAACCCTGTAAATGACATTTGGCGGAGGTTGCTCGTGGCAGATGTAGAGGCACAGGTTACATGGTGGGCCAGGAAAGACAAATAGAACGTAGGCCAGACTAGAACTCAAACAATCAAAACTACCTCCCAAAAGCATGTCCCCAAATACATTTGATCAGATCCACCTCTTTGCTGTGACAACATGTGCTCACACCTAGTCCAACAACTATTAGTATTAAAACATCATTAGTGGCCGGCGCCACGGCTCAATAGGCTTATCCTCCTCCTGCAGTGCTGCCACCCCGGGTTCTAGTTCCAATCGGGGCGCCGGATTCTGTCCCAGTTATTCCTCTTCCTGTGCAGCTCTCTGCTGTGGCCCAGGAGTGCAGTGGAGGATGGCCCAGGTCCTTGGGCCCTGCACCCGCATGGGAGACTAGGAAAAGTACCTGGCTCCCTGCTTCGGATCAGTGTGGTGCGCCGGCCGCAGCATGCTGGCCACAGTGGCCATTATGGGGTGAACCAACAGAAAAATGGAAGACCTTTCTCTCTGTCTCTCTCTCTCACTGTCCACTCTGCCTGTCAAAAAAAATCATTAGTAATAAGACATCAGAACTTAACACATCTGCATGAGTTTTAGGGAGACAAATTCCACATACCCATAATAATATGTGTATATCTTAGAAAAAAGACTACACATTTACAGTATAACTAAGGTTTTAGTGAGATGAATTGGAAAAACAAGAAATACACTCTTAGTAATTGACAGAATGATTAGACACATGAGGTGGATGTGTGGTGCAATGATTAATGGACCTCCACATTCTATGTTGGACTTCTTGGATTGGAGTCCCAGTCCTGCTACTGATTTAGGCATTCTGCTAATGTGCATCATGAGAAGTGGCAGGTGATGACTCAAGTAATTTGGTCCACACCATCCTTGTGGAACACCCACACTCCTGGCTTCTCTCTGACACAGCCCTGACAGATTCAGGAATTTGGAGTGACAACCGGCAAATAGATGATCGTTATCTATGTGTCTCTCTGTGTTAAGCTCATTCTGCCCAACACCCACATCTCTCTGCATTTAAAATAAAAGGAAAATAATGAAAACAAAAGTTGTAAAAATACTGAAATGCAACAATTAGACACGAAAATTACAATATAGAAGCCCTGAACAATTTTCATCCAAACCTGTTCTGATTGACAATTACTGAGCACTGAAACTAACAACCAGGATTATATAGAATTTTCAACTGCACATAGACAAGACTTGAAGATAGATTATATTCTTGGCCACAAAACAAATATCAAAACATCTTAATATTGTCACAAGAATAGACATGTGGACCAATGGAAGAGATTAGAGGTGGCAGAAATTAATCCCTGAATCTACAACCAACGTATCTTTGACAATGAGACAGAAGAAAGAATATCTGAGCAAGAAGACAAGTCTGAAAATTTTACAGTCAGACAAAAAAAAGGAAGGAATTAAAAAAACTTAAAAACAGTGTTGGAAATCAATGAGATACTATCAAACAACCAAACAGATGAGTCTTAGGAGTGCCTGAAGGTGTGGAAAGAGAGAAAGGACTAGAAGGCCTATCTAGTGAAATAATTGCAGAAAATTCATTAATTTGGAGAAAGAAAGGAATGTCCAAGTACAGGAAGCACATAGAACTCCTAACAGACATGACCAGAAAAGATCTCCACCATGACACACTATAGTCAAACTCTCCACAGTAAAGCATAAAGAAAATATTATAGAATATGCACAAAAGTAATGCCAGATTACTCTCAGAGGATCACAGCTGATTTGTCATCAGAAATCCTATAGGCTAGAAGACAATGGCAAGATATAGTCCAAACCTTAAGAGAAAAAAACTGGACAACCCACAATATTGTACCTGCAAAGCTCTCATTTATGAATGAAAATGAGATAGGCCGGCGCTGCAGCTCAATTGGCTAATCCTCTGCCTGCGGTGCCGGCACCCATGTTCTAGTCCTGGTTGGGGCACCGGATTCTGTCCCAGTTGCTCCTCTTCCAGTCCAGCTCTCTGATTTTGTGGCCTGGGAAGGCAGTGGAGGATGGCCCAAGTCCTTGGGCCCTGCACCCACATGGGAGACCAAGAGGAAGCACCTGGCTCCTGGCTTTGGATGGGCACAGCATGCCAGCCTTAGTGCGCCGGCTAAGGGGTGAACCAATGGAAGGAAGACCTTTCTCTCTGTCTCTCTCTCTCTCACTGTCTAACTCTGCCTGTCAAAAAAAGTGAGATAAAGAACTTCCATAATAAACAGAAATTAAAGGAATTTGTCACCACATGTCCAGCCTTACAAAAGATGCTAAAGGATTTGCTACACACAGAAACACAGAAGGAAAGCCATCATCATGAAAGAATGGAAGACAGAAAATCCCCCAGTAAAAGTAAAAAAGAAATCCAAATGAAACAATAGCAATGTTCATGGAAAACTGGCAGAGTAAAATAATTACTTATCAATAGTTACCATGAATGTAAATGTCCTCAGCTTTCCAGTTAAAACACACAGACTGGCCAAATGGATTAAAAAACAAGACCAATATATTTCCAGCCTACAATAAACACACTTCACCAACAAAAATACACATACACAGAAAGTGAAAGGATGGAAAAAGTTATTCCATGCTAATGGAAAGAAAAAAAAAGGCAGGTGTAGCCATTTTAATATCAGACAAAATAGACTTTAACACAAAAACTGTTAAAAGAAACATAAAAAGACATTATAATGATTAAGGGATCAATACAGCAGGGATACATGACAATAATTAATGTATATGCCCCCAACTAAAGGATGTAAAAAAACTGTTAATGGATCTAAAGGGAGACAAATAATCCAATAAAATAGTAATGGGGGACTTCAATACCCCACGTTCATCAATGGATAGATCAACCAGACAGAAAATCAACAAGGAAACAAAAGAGATAATAGAAACTATGAACCAAATGGACCTAACTGAACTCTACAGAACTTTTCACCCCGCAGTGGCATTCTTCTCAGCAGTGCCTGGAACTTTATTTAGGATAGACCATATAGTAGGCCGTAAAGCAAGTCTCATCAAATTAAAAAAAATAAAATCATGTCATGCAACTTCTCGGATCACAATGGATTGATGCTACAAACCAACAACTTGAGAATCTCAGTAACATATGTAAATACATGGAGGCTGAACAAAATGCTCCTAAATGAACAGTGGGTCATAAGAGAAATAAAAAATTTCTGAAAATGAATGAAGATGACAATACATCATATCAAAACTTATTGGATGGGGTTGGCACTGTGGTGTAGCAGATAAAGCTGCTGCCTACTGTGCCGGCATTACATATGGGTGCTGGTTCTAGTCCTGGCTGCTCCACTTCTGATCCAGCTCTCTGCTATAGCCTGGGAAAGCAGTAGAAGATGGCCCAAGTCCCTGGGCTCCTGCACCTGCATGGGAAACCCAGAAGAAGCTCCTGGCTCCTGGCTTTGGAACGGCACAGTTCTGGCCTTTGTGGCCAATTAGGGAGTGAACCATCGAATGGAAGACCTCTCGCTCTCTCTCTCTCTCTGCCTCTCCTCTCTCTGTGTAGCTCTGACTCTCAAGTAAAAAATAAATAAATCCTTAAAAAATAGCAAAGGAGCTATAATCAATCACTGGAGCAAGGGTAGTCTCTTAAACAAATGGTTCAAGGAAAATTGGATCTCCACACGCAGAAGTATGAAACAAGACCCCTACCTCACACTTTACACAAAAATCCACTCAAAATGGATCAGAGATCTAAATCTTTGACCTAATACCTTCAAATTATTAGAAAACATAGGAGAAACCCTTCAAGATATTGGTATAGGCAAAGAGTACTTGGAAAAGACTCCCGAGGAACTGGCAATCAAAGTAAAAATTGACAAATGAGATTACATCATATTGAGAAGCTTCTGTACTACAAAAGAAACATTCAGCAGAGTGAAGAGACAATAGACAAAATGGGAGAAATTTGCAAACTATGTAACTGATAAAAGATTAACTCCCATAATCTGTAAAGAGCTCAAGAAACTCAACAACTTACAAGACAATCTATGCAAGTAATGCACAGGACCTGACCAGACATTTTTCAAGAGAGGAAATTCAAGTGGCTAATAGACACATTAAAAAATGCTCAGGGTCATGAGCCATCAGGGAATGCAAATCAAAACCACAATGAGGTTCTCATACAGAAATCAATAAACAACAAATGATATCGAGGATGTGGAGACAAGGGTAACTTGATCCCCTGTTGATGGGAATGCAAGCTGATACAGCCCCTGTGGAAGACACTATGGAGATATCTCAGAAAGCCCAGCCATCCCACTTCTGGGAATTTATCCAAAGGAAATGAAGTCAGGTTATGAAAGACTGATCTGTAGCCCCAATGTTCATTTCAGATCAACTTACAGTAGCTAAGATATGGTATTAACCCAGGTGTCCATCAACTGAAGACTGAATAAAAAAATTATAGTGCATACACACTATGGAATACTACACAGCAGTAAAAAATGAAATCCTGTCATTTGCCACAAAATGGATGCAACTGGAAACCAATATACTTAGTGAAATAAGCCAGTCACAAAAAGACAAATACCATATGGTCCCTCTGATCTGTGGTAAATATAGAGTACTTTAAGTGTCATCTATAGGAGCCAAGATGACACTTTGACATGCAATGATTTTAACAGCCTTTGCTTTGACTGTTGAGGAAAAATGTTTTTCCTGTTTTTATTTATTTATTTATTTTTGCTTTTGTTCTTTTCTTCTGTTTTCTTCATACTATTAAGTGAACTTTCTACTTAGTGTAGTATATGCTAACCCTATATAGTATAGGGTTAGTCTTAGGAGTATAACATTAACTGAAAATTGATCTCTGTGAAAAATAAGAATTAGAAAGGAAGAGAGAGGAAGAAGAAAGACTGGAGTATGGGTGGGACGGAGGTAAGGTGTAAGAATCACCATGTTCCCAAATTTGTTTATATTAAATGCATGAAGATATATTCCTTAAGCAAAATAAAAAAAGAAATAGGCTAATACTATGAATAAGCGTTTTTCAAAGGATGAAGTATAAATGGCCAAAAAATACATCAAAAGATGTCCCAGTTAGAAAGGCTATCATTCAAAATTCAAAGATATATAATCCAAATGAAGAAAATATTGGAACACTTAACCATAGAAATATGTATGTAAAATAAGTTCATTTTCAGTATCATTAGTAATTAATGAAATGCAAATTAAAATAATGTGATGCCATTAATTTTCTACTAGAAAGATAAAAACAAGAAAAACAAAAAATTGACAGCACAGAATGGTTTGGTGTGGAGCAACTGGAGTGCTTGTATATTGTCATTGCAAAAGCAAGGTAATATAACTGATTTTGAAAATAGTTTGCAAATTTCTTATATAATTAAGCATTTTCTTCACTGATTGTTTCCAGGGAAAAAGGGATAGATAGACTGACCTCTTCAGGGCCACTGAAACTGGACTCAAAAGACCCAAAAATTCTACTATAATGAAATAAAACATATAATAAAATTAAGTATCAATTCCTAAAACATAAAATTAAGTAATAGATGGATGATTGCTTTAATCATAATTGAAAAAATATGGGAAGAAAAAATTAGCCATCAACTTATAAATAGATAAACAAATTGTGATCGGTTCGCACATGGAAAATGAGGTAGCCCTAAAATCCAATCTTACGGTGATGTAATCGAATCTCAAAAGCACACCATTAAATTAAAGCAGCTCAACCGTGAAGACTACATAAGACTGAGCTTAATTAAAGGTCATTGTTAAAAAGACAAAATTATGGGAGAAGGATCAGATCATAGTTTATCAGAGGTTGTGAATGGTATAGAAGAAAGGAATAAAAGATGTTAGAGTGATGGAAACATTCTTGCTTTTTATTTTAGTCCTTGCTAAAGGCCTTTAAATGCATCATGCATACTCTTATATCCCCTGTAAGGGTGAAGTTTGTCAATTATTCCTCTAACAAGCCAATGTTAAAAACTGAACTTTTACTATATACAGAAACTAGATTGCAAAACAAATAGCATACATGATAGAAGCGAGTGAGGTCCCTTGGTTGCAAAGATGGTGTCTACAATCATGTCTATGTCTGGTCTGATTAAATTAATGAAGGCATGCAGTACTTATATAGCTATGACATGCTCTGAAATTCAGTACAAACAGCTATCATATGTAGCTAGGATCAAAGCTTACAATATTCTACTGATATCACATTTTAGAAAAATGAGCCAAATGATACCATAGCAGCTAAAGCAATGTTCTCAGTATTTTATCTTCCTCCACCACTGAATAAAGGGTCCTATAAAAAGATTTGGAGCACTGAACTGTAGGCTATGTCCATGGTGATAATAGGAATGCCGACCCCTGGAGGTCTTAAGACCTCCACCTTTTGTGATTTCCTAAAGAGAACATTTTCTTTACTTGTACTGACATCGTCTCCAAGACAAAAGTGATGCATGGGCTGACCTCTTCAGGCCCACTGATATTTTACATACTTTTGAAACTAGACTTAAAAGAACGACTTTTCCCATGTTCCTCACAAAGAACAACTTTATTTTCAGTCTTTTTCCAGTTATATTCATAAGATTCTTTCATAAAATATCTTAACAAAATTTATGGTTTTATTAACTTATTTTTAATTGATAAATGATAATTGTATATTAATGGGGTACAATGTGATGTATTGATCGATGCATAAATTCTTAAATATTCAACAAAGCCAACTGACTTATGGATTACAAGTTTTTATAGTGCTTATGTTAAAATTTATTTTTAGTAATTCTGAGATTTATAATACTTTGTGCTCAGCATACAGTGAAAAGATTACTGCACATGCGACTCCATCTAACTGAAACTTTGTGCCGTTTGACAGCTCCTCTTTCTCCATGGCTTTGTACTGTACCCTCACTGCAGCCTTTGTTGACCATCTTTCTACTCTACATTTTTATGTGATCAACATTCATAGATTTCATGTGGAAGTGAGATGGTAGGGTATTTGTGCTCCACTCATGTGGTTATAAATCACAGCATATCCTTCTTTAAAAACCAAATATTATTTTATTAACTCTTAGAATTCCTGTGTATATTGGAATAATTAATTTTTCACTTAATCTTAAACGCAATTTAACATACTCTGTACAGGTAATTCTAGCTAGCTTAATACTGTGCCATATGTATACCCAAGAGAACATTTCACAGTCTGCTTGCATTTAATATATTTAATGGAAATTTAATGTTCTCGCAATTGTTTTTGTCCTTTTAGAAGCGCTGAATTATTTATGAATAGCCTCAAGTCTCTCTAAGTAAAACACACTTCTACCAATGAGCAAAAACATGATCAGCAATCACAGTTCAGTCTGGGACACAGTCACTAAAAACACAAACCCGATGCTTGAGAATGACTTTTTCCTCTGTGTGCCAATTTTGGCCCTTCCAACTCGTAGATTAAAATCATGTATACTTTATTCATGTGTTAACATCAGAAAATCTCTTCCTTCTTACCCTTACTCTCCATTTTTTTTCTTTTTTTTTAACTTTTATTTAATGAATATAAATCTACAAAGTACAGCTTATGGATTACAATGCCCCCCCCATAACTTCTCTCCCATCCACATTCTTCCCCTCTCCCGCTCCCTCTCTTCTCATATCAAGATTCATTTTCAATTCTCTTTATACACAGATTGATTCAGTATATATTAAGTAAAGATTTCAATAGTTTGCACCACACAGAAACACAAAGTGAAAAATACTGTCTGAGTATTAGTTATAGCATTAAATCACAATGTACAGCACATTAAGGACAGATCCTACATGAGGAATAAGTGCACAGTGACTCCTGTTGTTGACTTAACAATTTGACACTCTTGTTTATGGCATCAGTAATTACCCTAGGCTCTTGTCATGAATTGCCAAGGCTATGGAAGCCTTTTGAGTTCGCCAACTCTGATCATATTTAGACAAGGTCATAGAGGAAGTTCTCTCCTCCCTTCAGAGAAAGGTACCTCCTTCTTTGATGACCTTTTCTTTCCACTGGGATCTCATCATTTTCTTTCTTTCTTTCTTTCTTTCTCTCTCTCTCTCTTTCTTTCTTTTTTTTTTTTTTTTTTGCCAGAGTGTTTGGCTTTCCATGCGTGAAATACTCTCAATGGCTTTTCAACTGGATCCAAATGCCTTAAGGGCTGATTCTGAGACCAGAGTGCTGTTTAGGACATCTGCCATTCTATGAGTCTGCTGTGTATCCTGCTTCCCATGTTGGATCATTCTCTCCCTTTTTTTTAATTCTATCAGTTAGTATTTTCAGACACTAGTCTTGTTTATGTGATCCCTTTGACTCTTAGTTCTATCACTGTGATCAATTGTGAACTGAAGAGGATCACTTGGACTAGTGAGATGGCATTGGTACATGCCACCTTGATGGGATTGTATTGGAATCCCCTGGTATGTTTCTATCTCTACCATTTGGGGCAAGTCAGATTGAGCGTGTCCTAAATTGTACATCTCTTCCCTCTCTTATTCCCACTGTTAAATTTAACAGGGATCACTTTTCAGTTAAGTTTCAACACGTAAGAATAACTGTGTATTAATTACAAAATTCAACCAATAGTATTAAGTAGAACAACCAAAAAAATTACTAAAAGGGGTAAGGTATTAAGTTGTTCATCAACAGTCAGGACCAGGGCTGATCAAGTCACTGTTTCTCATAGTGTCCATTTCACTTCAACAGGTTTCCTTTTAGTTGCTCAGTTAGTTGTCACCGATCAGGGAGAACATATGATATTTGTCCCTTCGGGACTGGCTTATTTCACTCAGCATGATGTTTTCAGATTCCTCCATTTTGTTGCAAATGACCGGATTTCATTGTTTTTTTACTGCTGTATAATATTCTATAGAGTACATATCCCATAATTTATTTATCTAGTCTACTCTTGATGGGCATTTAGGTTGATTCCAGGTCTTAGCTATTGTGTAGTGAGCTGCAATAAACATTAAAGTGCAGGCCGCTTTTTTGTTTGCCAATTTTATTTCCTTTGGATAAATTCCAAAGAGTGGGATGGCTGGGTTGTATGGTAGGGTTATATTCAGGTTTCTGAGGAATCTCCAGACTGACTTCCATAGTGGCTTCACCAGTTTGCATTCCCACCAACAGTGGATTAGTGTCCCTTCTTCCCCACATCCTCTCCAGCATCTATTGTTGGGGGATTTCTGAATGTGAGCCATTCTCACCGGGGTGAGGTGAAACCTCATTGTGGTTTTGATTTGCATTTCCCTGATTGCTAGGGATCTTGAACATTTTTTCATGTGTCTGTTGGCCATTTGGATTTCCTCTTTGGAAAAATGTCTGTTGAGGTCCTTGGCCCATCACTCCCACACACACACACACACACACACACACACACACTTCTCTTCATTAGTAGAACAACTTTATGATCAGACGTTTGAGGACCATGAAAGTGAGGAACCTGTGATCTCTAAGTACTGCTCTTCCCACCCAAGGCAGATGTTGGTGGGATTCATGGATTCTATATTTTCTTCACATCCAATGTACGATGTGCTCAAAATCCCTGGAATGCATTTTCCTTTCCGTTGTGTTAATTTACATTCCCTGTGACATGTCAAAGAAATTTATCTGTATTACTGTATGGTGGGAGAGATAAGCACATTTAAACTTTACCTACTCACTTAATACATAGCCCTTAGTCTTCTCTTGTATAAAAAAGAACACAATAATAATTACCAGACAGGGCTAATTTGAAGGTTCAAGAAAACATTTCTAAATTGTTAACACAATGGCTTATACATAAAGTGCTTAACTAATCCCAACTATTGCTATTTCTGTCATAATATATATGTGGATCATTTAAAATAATATTTGATTAAATGGCTCTTTTCATTATTTAAACAAATTATAACCCTAAGGGAATTTAAAAAAATGCAATTTTTTGATAAGAGAATCACATTAGACAAATCATCATTATCCTTTTTTTAAATGAGGGGTGAGATAGAAAGCATTCATGTAGATCACGGAGATTTTATTCACGTATTAACATTTCTTAATCACTTAAAAATAAGACAAATATTTATTGGGCATATCGGAAGCATGCTATGTCTATGGCATCTCTCAGCTACATCCAAGACCCCTCTTATGCTGGAGAGTACTGGAAAGGATGTGGGACCTGCAGGTAGAGCCAGGGTGACTGGATTGCTCAGACTCAGATGTGTCTTTTTTCTGGGAAAGAGCTCCTTTAATAACCTGTTAAATTATCACACAAAGTATATTAGGGAAGGACTACTGCTTTAAAAATATTTACTTATTTGGAAGTCAAAATGGCAGAGAGAAGGAAAGAGAGCAAGAACTTCTATCCAGTGATTCACTGCTCAGATGCCCAAAAGAGCCAGAGCTGGGCCAGACCAAAGTCATCATATACTGGCCCCTAGGAACATCATCAGGAGGCTGATACAGGGGAGAATCTGGGACTTGAACTGTTGACAGCACTGGAGGGTGGGCATGAATCCACAATTAGGAGCTCTTTCTCTGTCTCTCTGCCTATCCAATGAATTAATTTAAAAATTATATATGTTTATGAGGTAACAGTGCCATAATTCAACACATGTATACAATGTATCATGATCAAATCAGAGTAATTAGCATTTTCATCTCCTCAAACATTTGTCATTTCTTTGGGAACCTACTAGCTCCACTCTTTGAGGTTTTTATGAAATATATAATAAATTGTTATAAACTAGAGTCGCCTCACTATGCTATGAAAACTACAGCTTACTCCTCTTATTTAACTGTAGTTTGGCATTCATTATCTGACTTCCCAAGAAACTGCTGCTTAAATTTGTTTCAGGATATTTTTGTGATATCTTTTAATGCCACAAGATCTTTTTGGAATGAAATAAACATGATGAGGTCTGTTTTTGCTATTATCAGTAAAGACATGAGAGACTTCTTTCTTCTTTTTAAGATTTATTTATTTGAAAGGCAGAGCAATGGGAGTGAGGCAAGACAGAGAGGGAGAGAGAGAGAGAAAAGGAGAGGAGAGGAGAGGAGAGGTGAAGTGAGGAGAGGAGAGGAGAGGAGAGGAGAGGAGAGGAGAGGAAGGGGAGGGGATAGGAGGGGAGAGGAGAAATTCATCTGCTGGATAACTTCCCAAATGACCAAAACAGACAGGGCTGGACCAGGCTGAAATAAGGTGCCAATAACTCCATTTGGTGTCTTACATGGATACCAGCGGCAAAAGCACCTGAGCTATCTTAGGCTGCCGTCCCAGGTCCATTAGCAGGAAGCTGAATGGGAGTTGTTTGGAGCAGCCGAGGCTCCAACCAGCACTCTGATACGTGTTTCCAGAGTAGCAAGACCCACAGCACCACAACACTGGCCCTACTTCTCCACTGTTACTGGTTTTCACTGGTTAGAATGGCTCAAGGCTGGAGCATCAAAGCATATAGCAACTCCATTCTGGATGAGCTGCATTGTTTACAACAATTAGCATGGTTTTTGTATTCAGTTAAAATCACAGTGGTTACTATACATTAGTTACCACAAATCAGGGAAAACATGACATTGGTCTTTTGGGGAATGGTTTATTCCACTAAACATAATAGTCTCCAAGTGCTTTCATTGTGTTATGAAAGACAAAATTTCATTTTTTATGGCCAAGTAGTATTCCACAGTGTATACAAACCACATTTACTTTATCCAATCATGAGCTGATGCCCAATTGTATTGATTCCATTTGATTACATATCTTAGCTATTGTGAATTGAGCTGTTATAAATGCTGAGTAAAGATAACCCTTTCCTTTTTTTTTTTTTTTTTGCTAATTTCATTTTATTTGGATAAATTCCCAGGAGTAGGATGGCTATGTCATATGGTAGATCTATGTTCAGATTTCTGAGGAATCTCCATACTGCCTTACACATTGGTTGTGCTAGCTTATTTTCCCAACAGTATATTTTTCCTCGTATCTTTGCCAGCATTTGCTGTATTTTGATTTTTGGATGATTAAAACTAAGTAAATGCTCAAGATTTTTTCTCTTCTATTTGATGAATTTAGCTTAAGAAAAAAATATTGTATAGAAACTTGAACATATCTACAGCTAGAACACTATAGATTTTTTAATCTTTAATGGAGAAAGAGTTTGATAATTTGAAGCAAGCTTTTCTTAGCGTTCATGTTACTGCAAATGAATAATCAGTACTATTTCTAAAGCTGTAAGGGGTAACTTTTATAGCAATATGGTTGATAAGGGCGAGATTTCAGAAAGGAAACCACATTCACAATTCAAAAAGTCATAGTCACAGAGTAATTTGAATGGGTTTATTCATTTGTTCACTTATTATAAACTTCCCTTGTGCTCTGAAATGTGATCATTGTAACAGGTGTTAGGTTGACCGGAATCCATGTGTAAAACTTTGCATTTGAACTAGAGGGGTTAATTACACAGGTAGATTAGTCAGAAACATAATAAATGCCTGGAGAAATTGTTCTTAGCAGAGAGGTGATGTCAAAATATGATCAATATTAAGTGACCAACTTCTTTGGGAGTATCTGGGTCATTTTAGAGCATAGGTGTTATTTTAATTGGATCTTGAAGAATTAGAATGTATTGATGATGAACAGCTGCCAGTTTGTGGTAGCATAAACACTGTTTACTCTTGCTGGGGCCCAACCTCACCAAGGACAATGTGATGTTGGTCTTTCCTTGTCCGCAGAACCTAAGGATATGGCCAATAAGGCAAGTGGTCAGAAACCCACTCTGTGTGTCTGAGCTATGAGAAGAGCAGCACAGCCATTTAGGATTAAATAGCAACACAATTGCCATCGAGTTTTCAAGGCTAAAAGTTAAAAGGCATTTTGTGTTGCGTGGTTCTGAGATTCTTAACACTCAAAGAAAAGGAGCTGCCCATGGGATTTCCTCTGAGATTCTCCTAATTTCTCTGTAGTTCTAAACACATGGCACAATGTTGTCAGGGATTACTATGGATAGCCAACCCCATTGTGCTAAACAAACCAATAATTTGGAAAAATTACAGCCCTGGATGCCTTCATTGGCACCACAAGCATGGCTTTCCTGCTAATTGTTATAAAGGAAAAAAATGATGTCTATACACTGAACCGAGGGAGGTTCTTTGTGAAGGTGGCATGTGGTGATTCTTTGGAGAGGCAGTTAAATCAAAATCTAGGTAAATCGGTGATGATTTTTTTTTGACAGGCAGAGTGAACAGTGAGAGAGAGAGAGAGAGACAGAGAGAAAGCTCTTCCTTTGCCATTGGTTTGGTTCACCCTCCAATGGCCGCTGCAGCCGGTGCACCGCGCTGATCCGAAGGCAGGAGCCAGGTGCTTCTCCTGTTCTCCCATGGGGTGCAAGGCCCAAGCACTTGGGCCATCCTCTATTGCACTTCCTGGCCACAGCAGAGAGCTGGCCTGGAAGAGGGGCAACCGGGACAGAATCCGGTGCCCCGACCAGGACTAGAACCCGGTGTGCCAGCGCCACAAGGCAGAGGATTAGCCTATTGAGTCGAGGCGCCGGCAATCGGTGATGATTTAACTTAGGCCAAGGGTGTTTGGAAATCCTGTGACTCTTAGAAGAGTTATTTTGAAGCAGAAATGGTATATTCTGTCTTGAAGTGTGAACCACGTGTAAGTATTGTTTAGCAACTTGTTCATAATGACAGCCTCCTCTGAATAGCTGGTTAGTCATGAAAGAGATATTTATGGACAAGTGCCTCATCTTGCAAGTGATACATAGAAACACAGGCATGTGAGCACATCTTAGTTATAAAACCTAAAATAGGATAAGGAGTGTCACATTGCTTTTTGTTTTGTTTTTGCTGTTATTGACCCTTCCTCTCTAGATCAGGCCTGAAACTTTGCAAAATTTCAGCAAGGGGGTATTTTATGTCAAAAGTTCGCCTGTTTACCTTATTTTTAACATTCTATATTGAGAGAAAAGGAGTTTTCATAATTCAAGCTTTTCCCTTTCAGACATAATGAAGTATCAGAAAGATATATTCATAGTTACATACGTGAATGCCACCGCCCGGTACAGGCAGGAGCTTCAAGTTCCTCACAGAGGCAGAAGAAAGTGAACAGAACCTCAATCCCACAAAGCTCACTTTACATTTCATGGTAAGTATGGTTTTAAAACAAGAATAACAGAAGTGGAATTGTGCTGCAGCAGGTTAAGCACCATGTGGGACACTCCTATCCCTTGTCTGAGTGCTGATTCAAGTCCTGTCTGCTCCATGTCCATTTCAGTTTCCTGCTGCTGAATCCTGGGAGATAGCAGGTGATGGGCCAGTGATTGGAGTCCTGCCACCCATGTGGGAGAGTCACATGTGGAGCAGCCAGGACTTGAGCCAGTGCCCTTATGGGATGCTGGTGCAGTAAGGGCTGGTTTTATTTGCTTCAGCACAGTACTGTCCCTGAGACTTAACTTCTTGAATGTGATATTTTTCCTTTATGACAGGGAAATTTGTTATCACATTTCAGAAATCTCAATCTGAAAAAGATATATGCAGTTTATTTCCTGAACAGAAATATTAAGATGTAGAGTCAAATAAAAATTATTAACTTCCACAGATTCTCCATATGTCATATGTAGGCCATGATTTTCCAAATTTTGCTTCATCACATTTTTAAGTAGATGGAACTAAGTGCCTTTGATGGATTTTGTTAAATAGAGAAACTTTAGGTTCTTGCTCTGTGTGGTAGCCAATTTTGTGTTCTACAACAAAGTACATAGGATAGGCTACTTATGCAGTAAGAGGGGTTTGTTTAAATCATAGTTTCAGCAGTTCAATGTACAAGATCAAGCTAATTTATTTGGTTTGGCCTCTGGTGAGTCAGGTGGTGGTGGCAATGATAGAGGCACTGGTTGGAGTGAGAATATCACATATCAGCCAGGACACATAGAGAGAGAGATGAAGAGAGACCAGGATCCCACAATCCCTTTGAGGGGAAGTCTAAAGTGGTCTAAAGATCTTCACCAGGCCCCACCTCCTGGAGACTCTATTACTCCCCAATGGTGCCACGCTGAGGAGCAGGCCTTTATTTTATTTCTTTTTTCTTTTTTTGTTTGACAGGCAGAGTTAGTGAGAGAGAGACAGAGACAGAGAGAAAGGTCTTCCTTTTACCGTTGGCTCACCCTCCAAGTGGCTGCTACGGCCAGTGTGTTGTGGCCAGAGTGCTGCGCCATAATGAAGCCAGGAGCCAGGTGCTTCCTCCTGGTCTCCCATGGGGTGCAGGGCCCAAGGACCTGGGCCATCCTCCACTGCACTCCCAGGCCACAGCAGAGAGCTGGACTGGAACAGGAGCAACCGGGACAGAATCCAGTGCCCCACCTGGGACTAGAACCCAGGGTGCCAGCGGAGGTGGAGGATTAGCCTATTGAGCAGCAGTGCCAGCCTGGAGCAGGCCTTTAACTCGTGAACATTTTGGCAACATTCAATATCCATACCACAGCACTCTGAATTGTTTATTCCAGAATGTTCAATTTATTTAAAAATTTGTGGGTGTGAAAATAAACAATTGATTTCACTTTTTCTATTTCTTTTAATTGGACACTTTAGAACCATAACCATGAACTTCTCTAGTAAAGTAATATGTGCACATCATGAGTGAAAAATCCAAATAAAATGAAAATGCAATGATGTCAAATTGTAGTTTGTCAGGAAAAAGGGTGACAATATTTATGCTAAATACTTTATATGGATGATTTCACTGGTTGTATTCAAGCAGAGATCTTTGATGAAAACAGTTCCTAGGAAAAGTAAATTTATGTTCAAAAGACTGTTGGAAAGAAAACAAACATTTATGGATTCTTAGGAGACCCATAGTGTGGACTTGAAGCTATGATTGGCCCTGAATCCTTTGCTTTGAGACTTGCTGGCTTCGCCCCACTGAGACCTTTGCCTGCAGCAGAACTGCAGTCAACGTGACTT
Source organism: Sylvilagus floridanus (assembly GCA_949820135.1). Lineage (NCBI taxonomy): Eukaryota > Metazoa > Chordata > Mammalia > Lagomorpha > Leporidae > Sylvilagus > Sylvilagus floridanus. The sequence continues at coordinate 14,129,859 of OX463240.1, read as the reverse complement.
CAATGTTCCGATGTGGCCTTGATGTCATTTGCTCCCTTCCTAGCTCTGTGTCAAGAACTCAATACAGTACACAAAATACAACCTAAAGTAAGCACTTGATGCTGTCTATTGTTTGTCTACATGATCAAATGATTTTATATCCCTCCTCTTAAATCAGAAGGAAGATAAAATAAGTGCATTAAGTCAGATGGAGCACACCAACCATCACTGACACTGGAGAAAACAGGCATGGCAGACTTAGGCTGCAGTCACAGGCGATGCAAATCCACTCAGCACTTAGGATTCTTCTGTACTAACATACTCATCATGCAGCACACTCCCCTGCTCCCAGATTTTACAAAGTTCTCTGGAAACATCACTCCATATTCAGAACTCTCCTATGCCCACAAATTCTTGTCTAAGCCTACCCAACATCTCTTTGATTTACCTCATATGACTCTAATCATAAATTATCCCCCGAATTCAACCCTATTCCAGTAGGGTTATAAATCCCTGATATGCCTTGGTGTCCATAAACCAAATGTGTCTCTTCAGAAAAAGAAATTTTGCTTCTGAAACTCGCATCCTTCAGCACTAAGCCTCTCCACCCTGGGTCCCATCTCTACTTCCACTTCATTGCCCTTATGCTCATAGTCTTTGGCAATTCAAGCTCACCTTTGTCCTGCATGAATTGCAGACAACCCATCCAATAACCAAATCTCTGAAGACTTGACCAAACTTCTCCAATGCTCACTGTATCCTTTCCACCTGCTTTGTATTGTATTTGAAGCAGTCATGAGTCTTGTCATGGTGTGGTATTCTTCCTCATCTACTCACCGACCATGACCTCCACGTTTCTGTCCACAGCCGTTTCTTCCACCTTGTTTTGTCAAGTAGCCCCATCATAGGTCTCCGGGGATTCCAGTGGACTGTCCACACATCAGTTGCTCCTTTCCCCCTCATTCTCCACTATTTTTCATCATGTTATTCTTTCTTCCGTTTGGTTGTTATTTCCTTTGAAACCATTTCTGGAAGTATAGGCAGCAAGAGAGGTCTACTCATGTTTTCTACTCAAAAGGACTTTGTTCACTCAAAGTCATCACTTATCAAGGAGGAAAGCACCCATCTCAATATTTTCATTCTCTCTTTGCAAGTCAAACCACTTCTGTGGAAAGTGGAAACCTCTGAAACTCCTTTTAAATCACATGCTTTTCTTTACCTTGGTTTGTTTCTACATTCAGACGAAGACATGTTTGCATGATGATAGGTTTTTATTCTGAGAATGCTTCTGACTCTAGCATTTCCTGTGCCTCTTATGTTTTTCTCTTCCAGCTACATGCTATAGAAACAAGCTGATTCTGTCACTACTTGCATGCCTTTGGTGCTGCTGTCAATATGCCGAAAATGTAACATTATAGGATTTTGTATCACATTAAATCAGATATGTGCTAATGATTTCACATGCGATGATGACTGCATGAGGTCACAAACATTACTTATTTTATAGATGATAAATTTGTAACTAGAAGGTCTAAATTAGTGCCAAGGGCATTTGATATTAAATCTGATGCAATAAACATTGGAAGACAGGTCTGATTCCAGAACTCTTCATCAGTCTGCTAGAATACCTTTTCAATAAAAGTATTCTTAGCAATAGACAAACATGTAAACCAAAATGAAACAAGCAAATAACAAAAAACCACTCTGTGTATTTGAAAATGATTGGTCTCATCAATAATGAATGTATCCGTGCAAAAGCAGTGCTCACTGTTAAGTACTTGGCCACTCTCACACAGAACTTGATTCTCAAATGTGCCATAGTTACTAATACAGCTGGGAGCTACAGTGTCTTTAGAGGAAAAGTATGCAACTTCAGCTAACAAGTAAGAATTTATTTGATTCATAAAACTGGCACCTGGGCCAGTACTGCATAAACAGTCTCAAAACAACAAAATTCACGAAACTCCAAGGCACTCTAATGAGTTAAAGCCCCGATTCCTGCACCGACTTGCAGGATCCTCAGCTTGCTATCTGGTTGTATTGGGCTTGAGCACAAGCAGACATAACCTGGAAGCCAAGGGAACAAAAAGTCCCTGGATGGGATCTTGAGGGACCCCGCAAGCTGATGAGCTGAATGGCCAGAGGATTTGAAGCCAGGGCACCCAGAGTATTTCTTTTTGCAGAGATATAATAAAAAAATGGGGTGAATGCTTTCAATTTCATACCAGTCTTCAGGATTAGATGCCAGACTTGTGATGATTTACCTTGTGATGATTAACCTCAAGAACATTTCAGCTGAGAAGGGTTACATCTATTAGCAGTTACTTATATGTACAACTCCATTAAGTTTTCACAGTAAACACTTTAGCCTGATCTCCCTTCTCAAAAATTCTCTTAAGAAGATTAGCCTCATAACTGGCAAGGCCACAGAGCCCACCTGATTATTTTCAAGCTCTTTCTGACAGTTTCTATTTGCCTCTCAATGAAAAAACCTGCTCATGGTTTAGACACCGTTCCTAGGGCCTCTAATAATGACTCTGTCCTTGATCTTAGATCCTGTAAGTTTAGTTGCTTGTTAGATTCGTCTTCTCCAGACTTAAAAAAGTAAAATTCCAAGTGACCATGCACATGAAACCTCCAATGGAAGCAGTTTCTGCAAGCAGGCACTGCCTCCCCCTGGAGAAGCCCCCTCCTGCTGAGAAGCCACCACCTGCTGGAACCCTGTCTTGACCCCCTTCCCAGAGGCCCCTTTTCAGCATGGAGCAGCCAGAGCGATCATCGTCCAGTCCCCTTAATAGATGTTAGGGTACATTTATGTTAAGGGGGGGAGATGTGAGGAGTCAGATGGGTTAATAGGTAGGGTGGTACCAATGGAATTTGGGGTGTAAAATATTTGCTTCCTTCCCCAAAAGAACATTATCTTTAGCAAGAACAGAATGTCCTCCTTCCTTCAGAATCTTCAAATTTACCATGAGAATAATAAGGGAGTGATGACTGCATTTGAGCTCCAAGTTTATTGTGAAAACAAGTTACCTATCCCACCCTTCTGGATGGTTTTCTGTTTTATCTTGAGCAAGCCAGATAGGATAAAGGATTGTAAACCAGGTCTTTTGATGGGGTTTGTCCCAGCCTAGTAACTGAATGATAATCTGATTGTCAAGTTTTTGTTTTCCTTTGAAATTATACTTAAAAACCCCAGTGCCACAGGGTCCTTCGGGTTCTTTCCTCTGTTGGAAGCCTCCCTCCATGCTGCTATGGCTAAAGATCTTTGATTGTAACAAATCTTTGTAAATCTCAACAACAACAACAACAAAAGATGAGCAAATCCACTTACCCTCAGGAACGATTTCTCTTTTTCTTTTAAATTTAATTAATACATAATCATAGCAGAAATTTATGCAGTATGGTGTGAACATTTTATACATGTACACAATGCACAATAAAATGTATGATGATCAAATCAAGGTAATAGCATTTCCATCACCTTAAAGATTATTTGCTTGTGTTTGGAGTCTTTGAGCTGCTCTGTTTTGGTTATCTATAAAATATATGAGTAATGGTTATAAACCATAGTCACTCTGCTATGCTTTAGACCACTAGAGCTATTCCTGTCATCTAACTATTTAGTATTTATTATCAAATCTCCTTCTTATCATTAATTCTCCCTACATGTCCCAGCTTCTAGTAATCGCTACTCTAAAAAGCAAGGGTTTCTGTACAATCCCTTAATTTCTAAGCTATATACCATTACCTCTCTCTCTCTCTTGTTTAGTCCACCCCTTTTTCATAGACTCATTTATGGTTCCATTTTCCATTTATGTGTGTGTGTGTGTATATATATATATATATATATATATGTTTAATTCCTATGCATAAATGCAAGTATAGGGGAAGCATAGCTTTTCACTACTGAGTTTATTTTTCATCCTTATCCACATCTTGAACTAAAATTATTAATAAAATTAAAATTATTTCCTCATAAGGTGCTTGAATCAGTGCATGTTCTGGTGGAAACTGATATGACAAGGAAGGAAAGCCCTTTAGAAACATTCTTCCTATGAACATTCATCTTTTATGTGTGATTAGTGAAATCACTTTTTTAAGTACTTATTTTATTTGAAAAACAGAGTGACAGAGAAAGAGAGAGACAGATCTTTCATTCATTGGCTTATTCTCCAAATGGCTGCAATGGTCAGGGCTGGACCAAGACAAAGACAGGAACCAAGAACTCCATTGAAGTCTCCCACATGGATGACAGTGGCTCAAGCACTTGGGTCATCTCCTGCTACCTTTCCAGATAGTTTAGAGGGGAGCTCTATCAGAAGCAGACCAGTCAGGTCTCAAACTGGCATTGCCAGAGGCAGCTTAACACACAATGCCACGATACCATGCCTTGATGAAACACTGACTGCAAGTGAATATAAAGCACTATATTATATTAGAAAATTGCCAGATTTGTTTTAATTTGTAAGGTAATGAAATACATGAAACCTGTTCTCATAATATAAATAGAATTTTTTTAAAAGAAAAAAATTTTAAGATATCTAGTAATCATTAAAAAAGGAGAAGGGAGGGGTAATGTCACAACCAGCCAAATATTCAACACCCATAAAGTTTTGGGATGTAGTGGGTAAAGCCACTGCCTATAGTGCCAGCATCCCATAAGGGTGCTGGTTCCAAACCAGACTGCGCCACTTCTGATTCAGCTCTCTGCTATGGCCTGGGAAAGCAGTAGATGATGGCCCAAGTCTGTGGGCCCCTGCACTTGTGTGGGAGACCCAGAAGAGGCTTTGGCTCCTGGCTTCAGATTGACCATTGTAGTCATTTGGGGAGTGAACCAGAAGATCTCTCTCTCTCTGTCTCTCTCTGTCTCTCTCTCTCTCTCTCTCTCTCTGCCTCTGCTTTTGCCTCTATGTAACTCTGCCTTCCAAATAGATGAGTAAATATATGAATATAAATATGAATGAATAAATAGATGAATAAATACTAAAGTTATTAACATTATCTCACATTTAAAACTTGAATAAAATAAATATATTACAGCTTAAGTTATATTCTTCTGTATAGTCACAGTGCACTCTCAAACACAAAGGATTTTTCTCTGATCTCTGTTCCAATGTAAATAATGGGTGCCACATATATGTATTTATGATTTACTCTATGTTTATTTTTGTATCTCTCTGTCTATGAACACTGGCTCCTATTTTTCAGCTGTATTGAAAACACTTGGAGCAGAGAACAAAACATATTTGGCCACTGAAATGTTCCAAATGAAAACACTTTCAGAGGTTTTAAAGTATCAACACATCCATCCCAACAGAGGGTTTGAAGTTATATTACATCCAAGAGGCATTTAATGAGATGGTTTTCAAGGACTAGATTGGCTTTATCTTTGTGGCTAAATCCCTTAGTAAGAAGGGCAAAGCACTTAATGTCCCAAGTGCTTGTTAGCCATTGGCAAGCTTGGAATAATGATACACATCTTTTCTTCCTACAGTTCTTTTTAGACAACAGCAAGAATGGAACATGTATTGTGAAAACTCAAAAGTTCTGCACAAATGTGAGATAATACCCCAGTCATCTCTATCCAGGAGGGTTTTATTCCTTAGCACTTATAATGCGAGGCAGATACTCAGCAGCGTTTTTTTTGATTCAGGGGTTCTGAGTGGCAGAAGGCATTCTTGTTGTTATAAAAATTCATTGAGAAGAGAGGTACCTTGTCACTTTCATCTCTCTCCTGAATAGTGCCTTCACAGTCCCATGCAGATGAGAGCTATTCAATAAATATTTGTTGATTGAACCAAGAGGGGAAATGACAGATAACTGGAATTAACATGAAGCAAATGATATGTGATGCCAGAGGCATTTTATTAGATTGCTGAATCAGAGAGGTTCCTGGAATTGTACTCACAGATAGACCATGTGTGTATAAAAATTCCACAGAATTTTATTTAAAAGACAGAGGGCTTGGATTTTTCACCACTCATCTCTTTCTTATCAAAAAGCTTTGCAGTTCCCAATGCATCCCTCTGTTCCAGGTAAAAAATTCTTCCCCTCAATGAGCTGTCTCCTTAATCTCCTCCACTTCAAAGAATGCTTAATAGTTTTCCTATTCCTTTTGAGGAGCTAGGCAGATCTTGAAGTCTCAGTATCCTCTTGATACTTTCCTTAATTCACGTTCCATTTCTATAACACTAACCTAAAAATCAAGTAGCCATTATATTTTATAGCACTGCATATAACTGTATTGCACTGTTATGAACGCTTCTGAATAGGTTCATTTGAAACTTTGGTTATGTATTTCAGAATGTCGTATGCTCTTGAGGGTATACAGGATCCCATTGCTTATATTTTTGAGTGTTTCTATTGTTTCATGGTTGGTATTGCTGAGCTAAACATGACAATTTATCTCTGCATCTTCTTGCTCTTTCATGTTGTCACTACTTATTTACTCCATGCATCCATAGGGGTGCAGTGAAATCCTTATATAGAAGCAGAAAACATAGCTATACAAAATAAACCAAAGTAAAAACTAAAATACTATATGAGCACTTTTTTTTTCATTTGTAGGTGATGAAAATTGGTGTCTGAATTATATGATCCATAAGGTGAAGTGAAAAAATATTTGTGTGTGTATGTTAATCAATAGTCTAAAAATTGACACCTATCATAAACATAGAAAGAATGGTCCATTTTTTCATGTAAATAGTTTGTTTATATGTAATATTTTTCTGGAATTCTATATTCAATCATAACTTACAGCATCTTCAATCACCTTAAATTTTGAGTCCTTATTAGGACTTATCTGATTATCTGGTTGGTTTGTCTCATACTTGTCTAATATTTTCAGCAAGTTTATTGTTTCATTGCATCCTAATTTGTTTATAGAATTTCAATTGGTTGGTGTCACGGCTCATTTGGCTAATCCTCTGCCTGTGGCGCCGGCACCCCAGGTTCTAGTCCAGGTTGGGCCACCAGATTCTGTCCTGGTTGCCCCTCTTCCAGTCCAGCTCTCTGCTGTGACCCAGGAAAGCAGTGGAGGATGGCCCAAGTGCTTGGGCCCTGCACCTGCATCAGAGACCAGGAGAAAACACCTAACTCCTGGCTTCAGATAGGTGCAGAGCACTGGCAGGAGTGGCCATTTGAGGGGTGAACCAACGGAAGGAAGACCTTTCTCTCTCTCTCTGACTGTCTAACCCTGCCTGTCAAAAAAAAAGATAGAATTTCAACTAAGTATTGCAGAATTATCTAAGCTCTATTTCATTTGTGAATTTTGTTTCTTTACAAAATTGTTTTTTAAAAAACAGGCTGAAAACAAATTAATACCAAATATTCATAAACATAAATTTCTGCAGTTTTTGAAGTTAATTCTGAGAAAATTTTCTGTGAGAAATCACATTTTACCTCAAATAGTTAAATATACAGTTATATTCACTAATCACTTTCTAAGGAGGAAGAATTTCCAGAAAGCATTCTAGTAATTCAACAGATTTTTATGTCACACAGGAACTTTAAATCACTCATGACTAAAAAAGAGACTTTTTCAAAGTAAGCAGAGGGTTATTGGTAACTGGACATAGTTTGTTTTTTATTGGTTCTAACAGGAGACATTCATCTTACTCAATCTGAGTGCATATTGTCACAGAAGAGGACTAATTTTGAACCATATTGGTAATAACAGTCCTAACAGCCCAGTGATCACAGAAACACCTGTCCCATGTCTTTCTTGTTCTTCCCTTGGGAGGCAGTTTGAGAAAAAGGAAGCCAGTAGATACTTAATTCTGCTCCTATTTAACAGGTGGAAGAAATGTGACCCATGAGTTTAGGTGGAGAGCTTCGATGGAACTGTCTCAAATGTAAGGGAGCCAGAATATTTGTTTAAGAAGTACTGCTATGGGATTGGCTATAAGGTAATTTTCTTGCTGTACAAATCAAGAATTTGTTTTTTGCTTGAACTTTTTAAATTCTATTTTCTCCATCCTTTACAATGAGGATAGTAATCCATACCAATTGCTAAATACAATGAGATAGTATGAAGTGCCTAAAACAGTATTGGATATACACAAGACTATCAGTAAATAGCTCTGCTTATACTTAATGCATTGCATTGAGTATTTTGGCTGCATAAGGATTTTAATCTGAATTATCATATTTATTTATTATACTACTAATATTATTATTTTGTTATTCAATTCATATTGTTATTGTTATTTAATTTCATTTTACATATGAGAAACCAAAATTTGAAGACGTATAATAATTTTTTAGAGTTTTTTTAAAGATTTATTTATTTAGTTGTATGTCAGATTTACAGAGAGAGAGAAGGAAAGAGAGAGAGAGAGAGAGAGAGAGGTTCGATCCATTGGTTCACTCCCCCAGATAGCTGCAATGACCTGAGTTTTGCCAGTCTGAAGCCCGGAGCCAGGAGTTTCCTCAGGGTCTCCCACATGGGTGCAGGGGCCCCAGGACTTGAGCTATCTTCTACTGTTTTCCCAGGCCATAGAAGACAGCTGGATGGGAAGTGGAGCAGCCTGGACTCAAACCAGGACCCATATGGGATACCGGCACTGCAGGCAGCAGCTTTACCTGCTACGCCACTGTGTAGGCCCCCGATGTATAATAATTTGATGTATGCAAAATTAAATGATGAAGCTAAATTTGGGTCCTGATCATTCCAGCTCCACTCTGAGATTTTTCCAATCATTACTATTGAAACCACAAAGACTTTAACATTCAGCTGTCTCATACCAATCCACATGGCTATATCATTTCTGGCTAGAAAATTTTTAGATTCCTTTTAATAGTTTACTATACCTTACATAAAGGTACTCCTCTAGCCGAGGACCAGATAAAGACTTAGCTGTGTTCTTTGTTTCATGAGAGCTCAATTTCAGGAGTTAAATGAAGCCAACAGACAGAGCAGAAAAAGCAATGTGACAACTTTATTGAAATATGCTGAGTAACAAAGGCAGATGATTGAGAGACTGAGCTGGCAAATCATTGCTCCTTATCAGGTTTTTGGAAATAGCAGGCACTGTGCATGAAGATTTTCTCAACGAATAATTTCATTGAATTCAAAGGACTATCAGGTGAAAGAGGCTTTATGATCTCTGTTTGAAGACAAGGAGCCTGAGCTGCAGAGCACTTAGGAATTTGCCCAGGTTTGTTCAGCTTAGTGAACTAGCGAAATTTTAAGACCAGATTTCCCATTCTAAGTTTGATATACTTTTAATTCTATCAAAATAATAAGAAATAAAAAATAATATTCATTTCTCACAGAAACAGGGCCATCAATATGAAAAAGGTAAAGGAAGAAAATTAGTAAAAATCATAGGAAGTTCAAAGCATATGTTAGAAATATCTTTGGAAAACAGGGCAAAATCATTACTTATCAATAGTGACATTGAATGTAAATGGCCTCAATACTCCAATTAAAAGACACAGACTGGCTGAATGGATTAAAAAATAAAACCCATCTATTTGCTGTTTACAAGAAACACATCTTTCCAACAAAGACACATACAGACTGAAATGAAAGGTTGGAAAAAGATATTCCATGCCAACAGAAATCTAAAAAGAGCTGGTGTAGCCATCTTAATATCAGACAAAATAAACATTAACACAAAAACTGTTAAGGGAGACAAAGAAGGGCACTATATAATAATTAAGGGATGAATTCAACAGGATGATGTAACTATTATAAACATATATGTACCTAATTATAGAGAACTGGTTTATTTAAAAGATATGTTAAGGGACTTAAAGGGAGACATAGACTCCAACACAATAGAATTGGGGGACTTCAATACTCCACTCTCAGAAATAGACAGATCAACCAGACAGAAGATCAACAAGGAAACAGCAGATTTAATTGACATAATAGTCCAAATGGATCTAACAGGTATCTACAGAACTTTTCATCCTACATTTATTTACATTATTCTCAGCAGTACATGGAACCTAATCTAAGATTGACCACATACTAGGCCATAAAGCAAATCTCAGCAAATTCAAAAGAATTGAAATCATACCATGCATCTCTAAGACCACAGTGGAATGAAGCAGGAAATTAGCAACTCAAGAATCCCTATAGCATAAGCAAACACATGGAGATTGAACAACACATTCCTGAATGAACAGTGGGTCATACAAGAAATCAAGAGAGAAATCAAAAACTTTCTGGAACTAAGTGAGGATAACAACAAAATATAGCAAAACTTATGGGATACAGCAAAAGCAGTGTTAAGAGGAAAGTTTACAGCAATAGGTACCTACATCAAGAAATTGGAAAGGCACCAAACAAATGAGCTATCAATGCATCTCAAGGATCTAGAAAAACTGCAGCAAACCAGACCCAAAACTAACAGGAGAAGAAAATAATAAAAATTAAAGAAGAAATCAACAGAATTGAATCCCCCCCCCAAAAAAAAATTACAGGCCACTGCCGCAGCTCAATAGGCTAATCCTCTGCCTGTGGCACCAGCACACCATGTTCTAGTCCTGGTCGGGGCACCGGATTCTGTCCTGGTTGCCCATCTTTCAGGCCAGCTCTCTGCTGTGGAGGATGGCCCAAGTGCTTGGGCCCAGCACCCACATGGAAGACCAGGAGAAGCACCTGGCTCCTGGCTCAGATCAGTGCAGTGCACTGGCTACAGCGCTCCGTGGCAGCCATTGGTGGGTGAACCAATGGTAAAGGAAGACCTTTCTCTCTGACTCTCTCTCTCTCACTGTACATTCTGTCTGTCAAAAAATAAATTAAAAAATTAAAAAAATAAACAAAAAAATTACAAAAAATCAGCCAAAATAAGAGCTTTTTTTTTCAAAAAAATAAATAAAATTGACACACCATTGGCCCAATTAACTAAAAAAAAGAAAATAAAAGACTCAAATCAATAAAATCAGAGATGACAAAGGGAATGTAAGAACAGACACCACAGAAATAAAAACAATCATCAGAAATTACTATAAGGACTTGTACTCCAGCAAACAGGGAAATCTATCAGAAATGGATAGATTCCTGGACACAACCTACATAAATTAAACCAGGAAGACATAGAAAACCTAAACAGACCCATTACTGAGTCAGAAATTGAATCAGTAATAAAGGCCCTCCCGACAAAGAAAAGCCCAGGACCAGATGGATTCACTGCTGAATTCTACCGGACATTTAAAGAAGAACCAATTCCAATTCTTCTCAAACTATTCAGAACAATCGAAAGAGAGGGAATCTTCCCAAAATCTTTCTATGAAGCTAGCATCACCTTAATACTTAAACCTGAAAAACATGCAGCAGAGAAAGAGAATTACAGACCAATTTCCTTGATGAACACAGATGCAAAAATCCTCAATAAAATTCTCACCAATAGAATTCAAGAACACATCGGAAAGATTATCCTCCCAGACCAAGTGGGATTTATCCCTGGTATGCAGGGATGCTTCAATATTCGCAAATCAATCAATGTGATATACCACATTAATAAACTGCAGAAAAAAACCATATGATTATCTCAATAGCTGCAGAGAAAGCATTTGATAAAATACAACACCCTTTCATGATGAAAACTCTAAGTAAACTGGGTATGGAAGGAATATTCCTCAATACAATCAAAGCAATTTATAAAAAATCCACAGCCAGCATCCCTTTGAATGGGGAAAAGTTGGAAGCATTTCCACTGAGATCTGGTACCAAATAGGGATGCCCAATTTCAACATTGCTATTCAGTATAGTACTAGAAGTTTTAGCCAGAGCTATTAGGCAAGAAAAAATAAATTAAAGGGATACAAATTCGGAAAGCAGAAGTCAAACTATTCCTCTTTTCAGAAGATATGATTCTTTATTTAGGGGATCCAAAGAACTCTACTAAGAGACTGCTGAAACTCATAGAAGAGTTTGGCAAAGTAGCAGGATATAAAATCAATGCACAAAAATCAACAGCCTTTGTATACACAGGCAATGCCATGGCTGAGAAAGAACTTCTAAGATCAATCCCATTCACAATAGCCACAAAACAATCAAATACCTTGGAATAAACTTAACCAAGGACGTCAAAGATCTCTATGATGAGAATTACAAAATCTTAAAGAAAGAAATAAAAATGAATACCAAAAACTAAAAAAATCTTCCATGCTCATAAATTGGAAGAAGAAATATCATCAAAATGTCCATTCTCCCAAAATCAATTTATAGATTCAATGTAATACCAATCAAAATACCAAAGACATTCTTCTCAGATCTGGAAAAAAGTGATGCTGAAATTCATATGGAGACACAGGAGACCTCAAATAGCTAAAGCAATCTTGTACAACAAAAACAAAGCCAGAGGCATCACAATACCAAATTTTAGGACTTGCTATGGGACAGTTATAATCAAAACAGCATGGTACTGATAAATAAACAGATGGATAGACCAATGGAACAGATAGAAACACCAGAAATCAGTCCAAATATCTACAGCCAACTTAAATTTGATGATGGATCTAAAACGAATTCCTGGAGCAAGGACAGTCTATTCACAAATGGTGCTGAGAAAACTGGATCTCCACATGCAGAAGCATGAAGCTAGACCCCTACCTTACACCTTACACAAAAATCCACTCAACATGGATTAAAGATCTAAATCTATGTCCCAACGCCATCAAATTATTAGAGAACATGAGACAAACAGGCACAGGCAAAGACTTATTAGAAAAGACCCCAGAGGCACAGGAAGTGAGTGCAAAAATAACTTTTGGGATTGTATCAAATTGAGAAGTTTCTGTACTGCAAAAGAAGCAGTCAAGAAAGTGAAGAGGCAACCAACAAAATGGGAAAAATATTTGCAGGTTATACAACCGATAAAAGATTAATAACCAGAATCTACAAAGAGATCAAGAAACCCCACAACAACAAAACAAACAACACACTTAAGAAATGAGGCAAGGCCCTAAATAGACATTTTTCAAAAGAGGAAATCCAAATGGCCAACAGACACATGAAAAAATGTTCAAGACCACTAGAAACCAGGGAAATGCAAATCAAAACCACAATGAGGTTTTACCTCACCCTGATCTGAATGACTCACATAGAGAAATGTATCAACAACAGATGCTGGCAAGGATGTGGGGAAGAAGGGACACTAACCCACTGTTGGTGGGAATGCAAACTGGTAAAGCCCCGATTGAAATCAGTTTGGAGATTCCTCAGAAACCTGAATATAACCCTACCATACAACCCAGCCATCCCACTCTTTGGAATTTACCCAAAGGAAATGAAATTGGCAAATAAAAGAGCCGTCTTCACTTCAATGTTTATTGCAGCTCAATTCACAATAGCTAAAACCTGGAATCAATCTAAACGCCCATCAACAGAAGACTGGATAAAGAAATTATGGGATATGCACTCTATAGAATACTATACAGCAGTAAAAAACAAAATGAAATCCAGTCATTTTCAACAAAATGCAGGAATCTGGAAAACATCATGCTGAGTGAAATTAGACAGTTCCAAAGGGACAAATATCATATGTTCTCCCTGATGGGTGACACCTAACTGAGCACCTAAAAAGAAACCTGTTGAAGTGAAATGGATACTATGAGAAACAATGACTTGATCAGCCCTTGTCCCGACTGTCGAAGAAAAACTTACTACTTTATCCTTTTTAATATATTTTTGTTCTACCTAATGCCATTGGTTGAACTCTTTAATTAAAAACACAATTATTCTTAGGTGCTTAAATTGAACTTAAAAGTGATCTTTGTTAAATATAAGAGTGGAAATAAGAGAGGGAGGAGTTATACAGTTCGGCACATGCTCACTCAGATTTACCTCTAATGGTAGATTAGTAATGTGCCAGGGGATTCCAATTCAATCCCATCAAGTTGGCATGTACCAATGCCATATCACAAGTCCAAGTGATCAATTTCAGTTCATAATTGATCATAATGAGAGAATTAAGTGTCAAAATGATCACATAAAAATATTAGTGTCTGCTAATACTAACTGATAGAATTAAATGGAGAGAACAATTCAACATTTGAAGTGGGATACCCAGCAGACTCATAGAATGACAGATGTCCTAAACAGCACTCTGGCCTCAGAATCAGCCCTTAAGACATTCAGATCTGGCTAAAAAGCCCATGAGAGTTTCTCAGGCATGGAAAGCCAAAACACTGTTGCAAAAAAAAAAAAAAATGACCTAAATGAAAGATCTCTGTGAGTGAGATCCCAGCAGACAGAACGGGCCATCAAAGAAGGAGGTACCTTTCTCTGAAGGGAAAAGAGAACTTCCACTTTGACTATGATCTGGTCTAAATAAGATCATAGTTGGTGAACTCAAGAGGCTTCCATAGCCTTGGCAGCTCATGACAATTGCCTCGGGTGATTGCCAATGTCATAAATAAGAGTATCAATTGTTAAATCAACAACAGGAGTCACTGTGCACTTTCTCCCCATGTAGGATCGTTGTCCTTAATGTGTTGTACTATGTGAATTAATGGCATAACTAGTACTCAAATAGTACTTTACCCTTTGTGTTTCTGTGTGGGTGCAGTCTGTTGAAATCTTTACTTAATATATACTAAATTGATCTTCTGTATATAAAGATAATTGAAAATGAATCTTGATGTGAATGGGATGGGAGAGGGAGCGGGAGATGGGAGGGTTGTGGGTGGGAGGGAGGTTATGGCGGGAAAAAGCTGCTATAATCCAAAAGTTGGTCTTTGAAAATTTATATTTATTAAATAAAAGTTAAAAAAATAAAAAAAAATAAAATGGGGTTATTCCATTGACTGAAAAAAAATAACATTCAAGTTTCTAGAGGCTAATACTTGCCTGGAAGTGTGTAAATCCAATTAAGTAGAGAAAGTAATTTCCTTTCTGGAGGGTTTCAGTTCGTGTTTTGGTCTTCTGCTTTGGTGTTCATCAGACCTCTATGTTCTCAGACTGCCTCAGTTACTCGCTGAGTAGCAACTTATTTTCTGAATCACTTCTAAATCTGCATTTTTTCTTTTACTAGGACTGTACTGATGATAGATAAGTTTATACAATAAAGTGGTACATGCTAAAAGATTTGTTCCTCTTAGAGAACATCTCTTTCCAAATGTCTGTATGGAATTCCTTAAAGTTAGAAATTGGGAAATATAAATATAATTTACTAAATAAACATACATACTGTGCTATTTTGAAATTCTTGGAAAATGGAATTAAAAGGTAAACATTTTGCTGCAAATTTTTTGAGATCCATGTGTGTCTTTTTCATTATATATGTTTCCATAAACTTACTGAAGTATCCTTGTATTTACATGTGCATAATTATGCATATGTATAAATTATATATCTATAGTTTCAGAGAAAATTTTAAACTCGTCTTTATTCAGCATCTAAACCATTAAGTAAATATGATATGACGCCTGACTTTTGCAATGATAAATGCTGCATTTGAATGTAATGGATGTTTGTAATAATCTAATGGTGAAATAAGATTGAGATTAATCTGATTTATAAAGTCATCAAGTCAAGACCTGAAGAAAATTAAATGTTTATTTTGTCTAATTCTATAGGATGTGTAAGCATCATAAAAGTTTATATAATAACTTTCTCTAAATCTGGAAGTTTTCTTTTTTTGAATTTTTTAAACTTTTATTTAGTAAATATAAATTTCCAAAGTACAGCTTGTGGATTACAGTGGCTTCCCTCCCATAACTTCCCTCCCACACACAACCATCCCATCTCCTGCTCCTTCTCCCATCCCATTTACATCAAGATTCATTTTCTATTATCTTTATATACAGAAGGCCAATTTAATATATATTAAGTAAAGATTTCAACGGTTTGCACCCACACAGAAACACAAAGTGAAAAATACTGTTTGAGTACTAGTTATAGAATTAATTCACATTGAACAACACATTAAGGACAGAGATCCTACATGAGGAGTAAGCGCACAGTGACTCCTGTTGCTAACTTAACAATTGATACTCCTGTTTTTGGCGTCAGTAATCTCCCTAGGCTCTTGCCATGAGTTGCCAAGGCTATGGAAGCCTTTTGAATTTGCTGACTCCAATCTTATCTAGACAAGGTCATATTCAAAGTGGATGTTCTCACCTCCATTCAAAGAAAGGTACCTCCTTCTTTGATGGCCCATTCTTTCCACTGGGATCTCACTCACAGAGATCTTTCATTTAGTTTTTTTTTTTCCTTTTTTTTTCCAGATTGTCTTGGCTTTCCATGTCTAAAATACTCTCGTGGGCTCTTCAGCCAGATCCAAATGCCTAAAGGGCTGATTCTGAGGCCAGAGTGCTGTTTAGGACATCTAGTTTTCTACTGAGTTCCAGTGGCTAGAATGAGCCTCACAAAAAATATAATGCCCATACTTTTCATTTTTTAAATATTTCTTTATAAAGTATACATACAAATCCATTCTATATGATTTCTTAATCAAAATGTAAAGAATAATTTACTCCAGAATAATGCAACAGGAGGGAGAGATATCAAGCTCAATTACAAATACAGTTAGAACAATTGAACCTTGATTGGCAAGAAGCAAGATTCCCATGGATCAAAAATTGCAGGGATGATGTTATTGCAGGAATGAGTAAATCTCTTTAAACTGACCTAGCAGGATTCTTGCCAAAAGTGAACTAAGCAAGGACAAAAATGAAGCCTGATAATGAGGACCCATTGAGGAAAGGACTCAGAGGAGAGAAACTGAATTTGGCCAATGAGAGTCTTTGAAAATGCATGAAAATACTATACCACAGCATGGTGCAACTTGCAGTCATCTAAAGTTTATACCACACATGTTTATCCAATGTACATTCTACTTTTCTCTTATAGATGAAAAGATATGTTTAGTGTAGTCAGTTCTAACTTCTTATGATAGATGTTTAGCAAATGTGATAAAAGATGAATAAAAGCCTTTAGAAATATCTTCAGCAAAGTTCTTTTTCCTAATTTTTTTTGGAATGCATTAAATTATTATGCATCACTAATATATGCTTATCAGGGGATTATTTCTGAGGCTTTTAACATTTAAGATAGAAACTGATGAAAACATAAATTTATTTTTACCTTTCATAAATAAGTCGGTTTTCATAAATGAACATGACCTTTTCTTCTTTTCATGGAAATTTATTTGAATGCAAATCAAAGTGCCGCCTGACACACCAAAAGACTTCTGCAGCTTCGTTTATGTTCACCACCAGCAGTCTTTCATCCAACTCAACTCAGAAACACCTACCACTATTGATAGAGTGCACACAATTTTCACCTTCAAGAATTTAACTAAACCCAATTCCTGGAAGAACAAGGTCCCTTATACTACAATACTTTTTAATTAGACAGTATTTTTATTAAAAGCTCTTCTAGTTCAATCTGCCTCTTTCCAAAATCCTTTTCACAAATTCCCAGAAGGCACTAATTTCCCCCAATGATGTCTTTAATGATCTTTGAGTCAAAATACAGAGAATGCACTTCATAGAAACCTGAAATCTATGTCAACTACCCATATTCCCAGAGTCAATCACATACCTAACTGAGCCATCATCTGCGAGAGCAGGGAGTGTTTCTCTGTTGTGGTCCAGTTGTAGAGTGTTTTCCTAAGACATACTTATAGCCTGTGTGTCAATTAATCATTGTAGAATGCAGTCAGTGTGGTGGCCTGATAATGTCACTACCACCCTTATAACATGAACATGTTTTGTCTTACATGGAAAAGATGCCTTTGCAGGTGTCTTTAAAGTTATACACATGAAAATAGAGCTTATTGATGTCAACTCTGTTTAATCACACAAGCCCTTGAAAGCGAAGTTTTTCCTATTGTGGGAAAGGGATACAGGTAAATGAGCAGAGTGACTCCAAATGTGAGAACGCTGCTGAGGGAAGGATATGGCAACCTGAGAAGGAATTCTGCCAGTGTCTAGAAGCAAAGACTAGCCCCTTGCTGAGAGCCATCAAGGAAACAGGGACCCCGTCCTAGGACCACAGGGAACTTGTCTTAGTCCATTTTGTGTTGCTTTAACAGAACTGAGATAAGTGGTTATAAAAAAGAAAAGTAAAGAACGAAATGCTTACTGTTACAGGTCTTGAAGCTGGGCAGTCCAAAATCAAGGTGTTAACATCTTGTGGGGGTCTTCCTACTGTATCTTCACGTCATGGCAAGAAGAAGGGCAAAAGAGTTAACCCATCCCTTTAAGTTTTGTTAATATAGTTGCATTAATCTATTCATGAGGATAGAGCCCTAATAATCTAAATACCTGCCCCAAAGTTTTCACCTGCCAACTCTGCACTGGGGTTCAAGTTTCCCAATGCACGAGCCCTAAATGAAACATTCAGGCAAAACAGAACTGAATTCAGCCAGCAAACTGAATGAGGCTGCAAGTGGTTTATTCCTGAGAGACACCTGTAGGAAATTCTACTCCACCAACTCCTTGATTTCAGCCCAGATGACCCTGTGCAGGGGACCTAGCACAGCCCAATCTGGACTTCTGACCTATAGAACAGTGAGATAGCAAATCTGTGTTGTTTAAAGCTGTGTGATAATTCATCACTAAAGCAAATATAAAGCTAACAAAGAGAATAAAACTTGACGTTCTATGAGTTCATGGCAGTTTACCTTGTTTGAGTCTCCAAGGAGCCTGCAGGTTTAAATTCAGAGATTACTTCCTGAGTTACCATAGGTAAAAATGAAGTGGACACTTTAGGAATAAAAATTGTACCAGTGGAAAGTATATGAAAAATTTCCTTGTTTCAAATTGTCCCATACTCTGATTTGGACACCTAGGTTCTTGCACAGCTTGAGTGTGAGGTTGAATTGGTTAAATTCTTGCCAACTCTTCCTCAGTGTATCTTTCTACCAGTCAGTCACCAGCATCCAGAGTGGCTACAGGTGCAGCTGTATACAGCAGTGCAGTGCCTGATGTCAGAACATCAGATACACCTGGTCATTAGTGTTGACATAACCCAGTACTCTTGGGCTGCCCCTTGGGTGCTGACTTTGAATGTCAATCTGAGTGGAACTTACATTCACTTTCTCCACTTTGGATGCTGCCACTAAGCGTGCCTCATTATCCTAGAGACCAGCTGTAGTTACTTCCTGAAAGAGATCCTCCCCTTCTTCATTTGTTTTCTGATTCATATCATGTCCTAGATATCTTAGTGGTTTTCCAACAAGGCCCAGTTAGGTGTTGAGAGAATTGTGGAATGGAAAAATACAAGATTTTGGAAAAAGAAGACAATTGGGGAATACTTTGTATCAAATAACAAATGTGTTGATCAGGCATTATATGAGTGTGTGTGTGTGTGTGTCCAGGTGTGAAGCCCAAGATTCTGATGCTATAACTATCTCTGGGTGATTCTGTGCAGCTGGTCTGAATTGCATAGCTCTAGGGATGCATCACTATTCTTTTCACTTAATATTAGAGTGGCCAAACATTTGGCAGAATTTATGTGTTAATCTAATGTACATAATTTGTGTTTAAGAGCAAATGACTCATGACTTGTTAAAAAGTTTTTACTTTCTAAACTCTAGAGTAAAATAATTGGCGTTTTCAGTAGTTAGTAATGTAACACTCTTTATAGCCCCTAACACCTTCTTGTCCATGGCCTCCTTCCAGTATTCTTGCTCCAGTGACCTATACCATAATGGCTACAACCTGCATGTTACCCTGGTAAGAGAGATATAAAACTGAGAACTGCACCGATGAGGTTAAACAGTATATATTTGGGCTCTATATAACTTGCCTTTGGGAACCAATTCCCTAAAATTGGAGCATTTTTATTGAAAAACAATAAAATAGACAGTTAAAATCAATTGGATGTTTGACCTGCATGTAAATGAGATAAATCTCAGTGGTATCCCATGGGTATCATGCCCTTGGGTTAAGGTGGGAATTGCATTGTCATAACATTGTCAACAATCTCGTGTGATAAAATCTCATTCCAATTCTCCAAAGAGACAACAAATGTTATTGGTTTGCTCTCTTCTGGAGGATTGATCTCAATTTGTTGTTCCCCTTCAGCCTTGATATTTTTCCATTTGATGATTTACAGCACAGAAGCCAAGAGATTTTATAGGCTGCAGCTGATAACCAGGGTAAGTAATAATTGAGTCAAACAGTTGAAGTCAGCTGGTATGACTTGACTCAATTGTATCATGCTTAGTGTTGGTGGATATTAGCGGGATATCCACTGATGTGGATATTAGTGAGTTGAACTCCTAAACGCTGACCTATATTTCTAAACTTATAATACTTAGGTCCACATCTAGAGGAACAAAAGAAGGAGCAGAGTGGGAGGAAGTGCAAGAGAGAGGAAGAAGGATTGAGACAGGGCAGACAGAGAAGAGGAAAATGGAAGGAAAAGAAGGAGAGAGAGACATGGAGACAGAGAATGCCCACCTGAATTTTTCAAATATTGCAACTAATTTGCTCATTCAATTTATATTCATTGGCAAATTATGAATCTTATCCACACTTCAAATTGCCTTTCTTGACACATTATGACAAAAGTGATTCTTACGTCCCTTTAATTATGTAGGTATTGAGATATTTTTATTTAGGTCTCTTGACCAGAAAGAAATGAAGAGATGTGGCCTGCTCAGTGAGTTACTGGCTTTGCGAAGTGTGGCCTGAGATGATACTCCTCCACTTCAGTGAAGAGACATCCACAGCTGCAGACCTTGGCTGGCTCAGGCTGACCCACCATGATTATCAAGTAATAGTGAAGGGTTGTGGGATGCTAGTATCTGTGAGAGGTTCTCCATCCTCTTGGAGCTCAGGGTCTAGATGAGACCACAGCAACATAGGGCGGAACTGTTAGGAGATAGCCCTGTAATAGGATAATCCCAGCAGGAACCAGAAGGTGAGAGATCACTGTGGCCAGCATAGTCATAGGATTCGCATTAAGGATATGGGATGGACTGAATTAAACTCATAATCATATTCTGTGGGTTCATGTAAAGCTGCTACAGATTACTGGTTCATGTAGAATCAAGAAATGGTGATGCATAGGTGCTATAAGGCTGGTGAAGACATGGTTCTTTACCAAGGATGCTTTGAATGTTTGCTTCCCCTCTGGGCATACTGAATATTACGCAGAATATTTTGGAAAATAAACTTACCCTTCACAACCTGTACAAAGAGGAGTGGAGATTTTCTATGACGTGCACTATGAAATGATGAGCATAATGCATGAAACCTGAGTGGATAGAATTGTTAAGATACATACCTGATTCATGCCCATGTCCATATTTTTGTGTTCTCTAAATCATATCTAAATCATGTTTATGGAGAATATTCTCTTCAAAAAGTGTGGATGGGTAAGCATTCAGCCAAGCATTTAAAATACATGTGTCCCACATTAGAGTGTCTTAAGTTTATTCCTGACCCTGGATTCTCTGAGTTCTTTTCTTTAAAATTTATTTATTAGAAAGGCAGAACTATAGAGAACAGGGAGACACACACACACACACACACACATGCAGATATTCCATCTGATATTTCACTCCCCGAATGGCTGCAATTGCCAGAACTGCGCCAGGCCAAAGCTAGGAGCCTGGAGATGCATTCGAGTCTCCCACATGAGTGTCAGGGGCCCAAGTACTCCATTGCTTTCCCAGGTCCCTTAGCCAGGAGCTGGATCCAAAGTGGAGCAACCAGAATGCAAACTGGCTCTAATATGGGATGCTGCATAATAGGTGCTGGATTTAAATGCTATGCTTCAACACTGGCACCCATGGGTCTGGGTTCTGACTCCAGATCACTGCTAAAACAGATCCTAGGATGCAGTAGTGATATCTCAAGTAGTTGTGTCCCTGCCATCCGTGTGGGAGACCTGGATTGCATTACTGTATCCTAGATTTGATCCTGACTGTGTGTCAGCCATTTCATTATAGGGATAATCTGAGTTTATAGAAGAGTAACATACTTCTTGGTTGAGTTGTAAACCTAGGTGTCTATTTGGAATTCTTAGAAAGATAACACAATCAACATGTTGAAACTTTAAAAGTGAAATTTAATTGTGAATGAAACAAATAAAAAAAAAATCACTGAAAAGAAAAAAAAATTGCTTAACAAAATAGAAGCAAATTCTTTTTACTTACTCTTCCTCTCAAGCGATGTCCAATTGCTGTTTGTATACTCATATGAGGTAGCTGTTTTACTGTCCTAGAAACAATAATATTTTAGATCAAGGCATTATTTTAAGCACATAATGAACTTAGGGCCATTCCACACTGAGTGGAGCTAAGGATATGATCATCAACAGCTCCATTAGGGGAGAAATAGTATCCAATGGTAACAACCTTTAACTTTGGTTATCAAAACACTTAAGTCAGCCACAGAGGTATTGCAACCCCTCCTCAACAGAAAGAGCCAATGTAATGTGCTCACGTAGGAATGAATGGTTTCTCTTCCCAACCACATAGTACTTCAAGCTGGTGGCTCCCACACTATGAGGTCAAAGGATGTAACATGACTCACTGTGATTTGTCACTGAGTTGTTAAATTATCTTGGCCTGAGGGTGCCTCTGTACTTAAGCCCATACAAAACAAGCTGAAATCTAACTTGATGCAAATACTTGATCCTCAGTTCCTCACAGCCTCTGAACCTCAGTTAATCATACTCCTATTCAGCTGAGTCCAGTAAGGCAAAACACAGAGAGCAATTAGGAAAGAGAAAGAAATAAAGCACATCAATATTGGAAAAAAGGAAGTCAAAATATCCATGTTTAAATTTAACTTTTTTAAAACTATTTATTTATTTGAAAGGCAGAGTTACAGAGAGGCATAAGCAGAGAGAGAGAGAGAGAAGTCTTCAATCTGGTGGTTCACTCCCAAATTGGCTGCAATGACCAGAGCTAGGCCAATGCAAACCAAGGAGCCAGGAGCTTCTTCCAGGTCTCCCTCACAGGTGTTGGGGCCCAAGGACTTGGGCCGTCTTCTACTGCTTTCCCAGGCTTCAGCAGAGAGCTGGATCAGAAGTGGAGCAGCTGGGACTTGAACTGACCCCCATATGGGATGCTGGCAACACAGGCAGAGTCTTAGATCACTACACCACAGCATCAGCCCCCACATATTTTTATACAATGAAAAAACCTAAACATTCCATCATAAAGCTATTGGAACTATAAATCAATTTTTTAAACTCACAAGATATAAGATCAGCTTACAGAAAACATTAGTATTTTTATATACAAGTAAGAATCATGCTGAAATTGTAATAGAGAAAGAAATCCCTTTCACAAGATTTAGGAATATATTTAAACAAAGAAGTGGGAGATCTCTACAAGGAAAATTATAAAAAATTGCTGGAATAAACATCAAGGACACAAAAAACAGATTCCTTAATCAGTTAGGAAGAATTGATAGTGTTAAAATGTCCATACTATCTAAAGCAACCTACAGATTCAATGCAATACACATTACAATACCAATGACATTCTTACAGAATCAGAAAAAAATATCTTAAAATTCCTATGTTCTACAAAAGATCCAGAATATCTAAAGTGATCTTGAGCAAAATAATATCAAGCTGCAACTATCACAATACCTGATTTCAAAGCATACTAAAAAGCTATAGTATGGAAAATATGGTACTGGAATAAAAATCTAAACATAGATCAAACAGCCTGGAGAGCCCAAAAATTAATGTAGAAACATATCAGCTCCACCATGTTTATCACAAAACTCTTCACATTAGTCAAGATATGAACTCAAGCAAGCTGTCAGATGAATGAAAAGTGAGGTATACTTACACAATGGCAAACTATTCAGCCACTAAAGGAATAAAATTGCAGCAAAATTATAGAATTACAGAAGAAGATGTTGAGTGAAATAAGCCAGACAGGGAAACACAATTACCACATTTTGTCCCTCATATGCAAAAGCTAAACAACAAACAAACAACAACAACAACCCACCCAAACAAAAACACAAATGAAAAACTCATTCTGAACACAGAATGTTGATGACTAGAGTGGAGAAGTGTAGAATGATAGAAATAATTAGTTAAGATAAAACTATATTGAGAATCCAAGTATGGTTCAGTAACTATGACAAGTATATCATGTTAAAATGAGATGTTAATAATAGGGGAAACTGATTTATCCTTTGTTGCAAATATATCATATTAATGTATCAATAATAGAAGTTGGATGTGGTATATATGGCAACTCTATTTCTTCACAATTTTTGTAAATTAAAACTATTTTGAAATAAAAAATTAGAAACTATTAAATGTAGAAAAATAGATGATTAAAAATAAAATTAATTTATTTTAATAAATTAATGAAAATAACTTAATAATTAGATTAATAAAATTTGTTTAATCAATTTATTTTATTTAATTTATGTTAATTTTAATATTCTTTAATTGTAATGCTATTAGAGTTTATTAATTGACAAATATTACCTATGTATACTATGTACTTATGAGGTATAATTATTATTTTTGTATGTGTGCATGATTGATTAAGTCATGGTAATTAACAAATTATTGTCTCAAAACTGATCAATTTTGTGGTGAAAACATTTAAAATCTACTGTGCTTGTAATTTTGAAATATACAATGTATCATAGGTCACTAAACATTTATTTTTTAAAGATTTATTTATTTATTTGAAAGGCAGAGTCACAGAGCGGCAGAGAGAGAGAGAGAGAGAGAGAGAGAGAGAGAGAGAGAGGTCTTCCATCCACTGTTTCACTCTCCATATGACCTCAATGGCAGGAGCTACAGAGCTAGCTACAAAGCTAGGAGCCAGGAGCTTTCTCTGGGTCTCCTACAAGGGTGCAGAGGCCCAAGGATCCAAGGATCTCCCAGACTACAGCAGAGAGCTGGGTCAGAAGTGGAGCAGCCACCGGGACTAGGACCAGCACCTATATGAGATGCCAACACTGCAGGCAGTGACTCGTACCCACTACGCCACAGTGCTGGCCCCTAAACTTATTTTTATTAAGCTGAAATTTTGTACCCTTAATCAATGGCTCCCTTTTTCCCATCCATTTCCATTCCCTAGCCTCTGATAACCAGACTCCCTTTTTAAAAAACTTTTATTTAATAAATATAAATTTCCAAAGTACAGCTTTGGATTACAGTGGCTTTTTCTCCCATAACCTCCCTCCCACCCATAACCATTCCATCTCCTGCTCCCTCTCCCATCCCAGTCACATCAAGATTCATTAAAAATTCCTTTATGTATTTCACACGTCAGTGAGCTTATATGGTATTTGTAATTTGTGCCTGACACATTTAAACTTTTTTCCTTCATTTGAAATTTTACTTAACCGTATTTTATCTGGGAGGCAGAACTACAGAACAAGAGAGAAATGAGAGAGAGAGAGAGAGAGAGAGAGAGAGAGAGAGAGAGAGAGAGAGAGAGAGAGATGGAGAGAAAGAGAGAGAGAGAGAGAAAGAGACAGAAGGAGTGAGAGAGAAGAAGAGAGAGAGAGAGAAAGAGGTCACAACCACTGGTTCACTCCACATACAACTGCAACAGCCAAAGTTGGGCCAGGTGGAAGCCAAGGTATGGGAACTCAATCCAGTTCTCCCATGTGGGTGCAGGCACCCTACTAATTGAGCGATCGCCTGTTGCTTCCCAAAGTACATGTCAACCAGAAACTGGAGTCAGTCAGGGATTGAGGCTAGGTTCTATGATGTGGGATGTGAGTATTTGACATGCGAAATTAAATTCCCATCCACTTCCCTTCATTTTATGCCAACATTTTAGTTAACCGTACATTTTCAGTAGTACCATAAGATGCAAGATAAATTGTTCATAAGGTAAAGAAGACTAGATAGAAATTATTCATGAAAATATACTTGGAGAAGTTATACCTTTTATTTTCTATCACATTTAATGTGAGTATGCTGTATCTTTTTTCTTTCTCAATCACCAAATGTATGCATTTTTGATGCTATCAATTTAAAAACAAACATATTAGTACATAGTATTTTAAGGCCTTGGCTGGCTGTTTGTATTTTAGTGTCGCATATTTCAAATAGATTCCATTTTGTTGCCAGATAAGAATCACAGATTGGTGTTACTATGAGCTTAAAATAAAGGGATAGAATGAAGGAGGAAAAAAAAGTCTTTTATCACATGTCCCTCCTTATTGTCAACAATGTTTTTTTTGCTGTTTTTTTTTCCTCTTAATAATACCTGCAACATCTAGACCCATACTCAGACTTACACAACATATTTACCCAAATGAAGGCTGAATTGGGAAAAAAAAGTAGAGCAAGAAAAATAATGTAAAGAGAATAACTGAAACATGGGTAAAAGGAAATGCAGCAACATTTTCATTTGAATGCAGTTTGAACGCAGCAGATTCAAATTCTTCAATGGTTTGTCTTAAGGGATCCATTTGTTGACTGAGGTGCTCAAAATACTCCCCAAAGCTTTACTTGGCAATAATGGTGGCCACTACTATTTTTGAGACAATGTATAACGTTCATTATGACTTTAACAACCATTAAAAATTAAATAATTTTCAAAGTAATATTTTTATCTTAAAATATTTTGTAGTTATAAAGTATATCCTTAAGACATATAATTAAATATATTAACTCCTATCAATCAACACATGTCTTAATCACTTCATTTAGACAGATGTTGGAACATCAACTTTTATTATCTTATACAAATTGAATTTGGGGAAAAACATATGCATCCTAGAGTACACAGAGAAATTAGTTTAAGCCAAGGATATGAGTATGCATTTTGATTTTCAAGTGGAGTACAAATGCTGCTGTCAATTTTGTGATATTTAAAGCATTCCGTTTTTTTTTTTTTTAAATACATACACTTGTGCCTTAAGTCATGATAATGTTATGCAGATGGTGAGACAGATTTTCCTAGAGCTTAACATGGGAGAATTGAAACCTTCAAAATATCTGTTCTTCCCATCTCACCTTGATTATGTCTGTTCTTCAAGATGTTTATTGTTTGTGGTGTTATAAGTAGAAGAGGAAGTAAGAATAAAATCAGAGAGAAGCTTAGTGGTCAGGAAGATGCAGAAAAATTTGTCAGGGATTGGCCTTAAGAGTGCAGTCTGATAGACACTAAATACAAACTATCTAGGAGGGCAGATTGAGAAAGAACTGTTTCTCAAAAATTTAGTGAGGCCCTGCATAATGACACTTTGGTCAATGGCAGACCACGTATATGGTTTAACAGTGGTCCTGCAAAGTGATATTTCCTGCTCTGTTTGTGTAAGTACACTAAATGATATTTTGCACAAGGCTAAATCACCTAACGATGTACTTCTTTGGAAGTGACCTGGTCATTAAGCTGTGAATAACTATAGTTGAAAGTGTGGCTTGGATTGGCTACAGAGTGCTGCCTTCTAATATACAGAAAGCCAACGTTTATTTTAAGGGAGCTGTACATACAAATGTGACACCAACTTGTGCTAGAAGAGGAGGAGGTCCATGAAACAGCAAAGAGGCCCAGTCCCCTCTTCTACAAGCATTGGAGGGGTTGGAAAGGCCCTTATCTGCAGAGCCAACTGTTTTGTTGCATGTTGTTGGAAAGGAAGGTGTTTTGGTGGTTGGAAATAAGAGCCCACAGGGTGAGAAGTCAGCAGCCAGAGAGAATATGACACAGGGAGCCACTTCAAAGGAACAGCAGAGACCAGTGACCTGGGTCTTAATGCAGGGAAGTGGACTGCAGAACCATTTCTAAGAAGCAGAGCTGAGGTCCCAAAAAGAACACATCCAGTGTTTGTCGAAGGGGTTACGGTAACCATGCCTTGGCAGGATTTCAGAGTTAATGGGACCAGGAATTAAACCAGGCCCTGCATTCATACTTTATGTAAGTGGGGCTATGTATTCCAAGTGTGTTATTACCAAAATTCCACTGTGTTGGGATGTATACAGGACAGGAGACAAGTTACCTTTTAATTACTGGGTTTTTGTATCAAGAGAAATTGAATTTATCGAATGATATCTGGACATGATTTGAAGGACAAGGTCCCAAACTTTGAGTGGAAACCAAGACTGAATAAGACATGAAATACTTTGGTTAGCATCAGGGAACATTTCATGTGGAAGGAATCTCAGAAGCCAGGGAGTGGATTATATTTATTTTTGCTGTAATAGTCCCAAGTGAGTCACATCAATCTTGGTGTGAAACATACCAAGTGAGAGCTCTCTCACTGGACTTCCTTCGGTCAACAGGGCAATAGCATATTTGATGCAAGCACACTCTTGCCAAGTGCTTGCACTGTGAGAGTTGCCATCATTTGCTGTTTATGGAACATGGCCGCTAGGGAAGTCTGATTGATTATGAAAACCTTTGGTTTGGCCCCCACCTGCCATCCTGGCTGACAGCGAGTCAATGAACAAATATGTGAGGGAAGCCATCTGGGACCCATAAATGCTACCACAGTGCCTTGAGCAAAATATATTCTGTGTCAAGGACAGAACTTTAAAGCAAAATGATCTGATTTACTTTGAGATTTCTATTTCTTAGATTGTTTCTTTATGGCTTCTTACTCAAAAATAAATGTGTAGTTTTCATTTGCAATGTGATGAGAATTACTGTTCCCTTTCTTTGTATCTAGAACTTGTTGAATAAATATTCCACTGAAATATATGATATTCAAAATACAGATTTTGAAAAATATGTAGATCAGTATCTTTTGGGCAGAATTAGCATAAGATCCTATATTCCTTGTTTTGTCCATAACATTATGCCTGACATTTGTAAAGAAAATTAACTTACCCAATTTCTCTTCTAGTTCTTATTGAATGTTGCAGATGATAAAATCCATATGGTAAAGTAAAATTGGATGTTAATTGTAATATTTTCTCTTATGTTGGTAAAATATATATATATGTGTGTGTGTGTGTGTGTGTATGGCCAGCTATTTATGACTAAATTTTTTGTTATTATTATTTATATAAATATTCTCCCTGGATTTGGCACTTATACAAGGAAATAACTGAAAAGTATATTTACAATAGGAATCTTATATGTTTAGCGCGGTTCCTTTCCAGATGGATACACTTTATCTTTGGCTGTTTATCTATTGTTCTCTGAGTGCTATCATTTTGTGATTATTACTATCATTTTGGAATAGGAAAATGTGAGATGCTGATGGTACTAGCTGGAGATATCCTTGAAATGTGTAATTTCAGATGCTCACGGGATGCCGAGACTGACGTTGGCATCACTTCTCAAGCTGTCAGAGTTCGGGCATGGCACTCACAGCAGATGTTCCAGGAGACTTTTCCACATGTGCTGTTAAAGCAACACTGTAAGGGACAGATGTGTTGGTTGTCTTTTTCAATTTTTTTAACCACTTAATACAGAAACATCATGCAAAGCAGGAGAAAATAGACTGTAGTTTATGAATGTATCCCTTTACTTTAAAAGATATGTAAAGCAGGTTTTGACTTCTGCTTGTAGCTACAAGGATGGATGACACAAGAATAGCTCCTTCCAGTCTTAACAAGCAACTGTGATGCTGAATGAAACGTGAGAAAAGGGTGTGATTGCTTTCAGGCTTGGACAAAGACAGTCCAGTATTGTCGGCCGTTTGATGGCATTTGTCATGGAAGAGGGAATTTATGAAGGTACTTCTGCAGTCACACCGTTCTTGTTATGAGAACTCTTTCCTACCTCAGAGTATACTCTGGGTTCTCATCAGAGTGTATTAACCTCACTGAGCTCAGGAAGCTTGGAGCATCTAAAAAAGCTTGAATCTCTGGGTCTGAGCCCTGGGGAATAGGAAGCTGCATGGAGTTCAAGGCTGTAACGTTACATTTTATGCCTAGGTTGAGGAATGATGAATTGTCTCAGAATAAAAGGTTTTTCTGAGCTTAAGAATGGAACTGAGATACTAAAGGCGAATGCATGTTAGAGTCTACTGCAGTTCTAACTCAAGTATATTATAGAAAACTTAGCTGTTCATTACAGCCCTGTACATCAAGTAGAATTCAAGAAAGACCATAGGACAGATAAACCATTACACAAGGCCTGTGCTGGAACCCACTCATTACCATGCAGAAGCTTGCAGGGAGATGACAAACATAGCCCACCTGCAATTGATTGGAAACAAAATCAAAGAATACAAACATAGACATACTTCTCTTTAAAAAAATCATTTGCAGGGGAATTTAAAGCAATTAATGTTTATATTAGAAAAGAAGAACTTGATGAAATAAATGAGCAAAGTGTAAACCTTAAAAAAGAAGAAAAAGAGAAAAAAATAAATGTGAGACAAGTAAGAGGAAGAAAATAATAAAAATAGTACATCTTTTCCCTCTCTTATTCCCACTCTTATATTTAACAGGGATCACTTTTCAGTTAAATTTCAACACATAAGAATAAATGTGTGTTGATTACAGAGTTCAACCAATAGTATTAACTAGAACAAAAAAATGCTAAAAGGGATAGAGTATTAAATTGTACATCAATAGTCAGGACAAGGGCTGATCAAATCACTGTTTTTCATAGTGTCCCTTTTACTTCAACAGGTTTCCTTTTTTGTGGTTGGTTAGTTGTCACCCATCAGGGAGAACATAAGATATTTGTCTCTCTGGGACTGGCTTAATTCACATAGCATGATGTTTTCCAGATTCTCAAATTCAAATAAGGACAAAATTAACAAATATCCCCAAATCCAGAAGTTGGTACTTTAAAGTGATAAGTGAAATAGATAATTTTTCATTTATAATTGTTAATGAACTAATAATCATGATAGTAAATCAATAATAATGGGAACAAGAGTCGGGACCTGAAATCCCATGGTCATTCAAAGACTATTAACATGAACAACAATTTCATATCAACAGATGAAATACACAAGTTCTTTGGAAGACACAAATCGCCAAAGCTTATTTAAGGAAAGCATGAATAATCCCATATTTAATAAATAAATAAATAAACGTTTTTGTTAGAATTCTTCACACAAAGAGAAACTTAAACAATAGTTTCACCTGTAAATTTTATGAAATATGCCAGTTATAAATAATACCAACTGTATGTAAACCCTTACATTTATAATGTCAGAATCTGTTGAACATCCAACCAGAAAAAGACTTTATAAGGAAATCACTGTTCATTATACTTAATTAATATAGACTCACCAATTAGAAAATATTAGCTTATGAAATTCAATAATATATAAAATATAGTATGACCAAATGGTGTTTTCCTGAAAATTCAAGGTTATTTCAACTTCTGAAAATCATTCAATTTAATTCACCATATTAGCAGATTTAAAAAGTTATGTGACTGTTGCCGGCACCACAGCTCAATAGGCTAATCCTCCACCTGCGGCGCTGGCACACCAGATTCTGTCCCAGTTGCCCCTCTTCCAGGCCAGCTCTCTGCTGTGGCCCGGGAGGGCAGTGGAGGATGGCCCAAGTCCTTGGGCCCTGCACCCCATGGGAAACCAGGAGAAGCACCTGGCTCCTGCCTTCGGATCAGCACGATGTGCCGGCCACGGCAGCCATTGGAGGGTGAACCAGCGGCAAAAGGAAGACCTTTCTCTCTCTCTCTCTCTCTCTCTCTCTCTCTCACTGTCCACTCTGCATGTCAAAAAAAAAAAAAAGAAGAAAGATTAAAAAGTTATGTGATTGTTTTAATGAACATCAAAGATATACTTAAAAATTTCAACATCCATGACAAAAAGAAAACTCCCTTTCAAAGTGGAGATATAATGGGCCTATTTAATCATGAAAATATATAGAAGCAACATACTGTGGGGTAAAATAATGAATCATGTTCCCTATGATCAGGAACAGGACAAATATATTTGCTCTCAACAATTCTATTGAGCATTTTATCATATGACTTAATACAATAACTAAAAACATTAAAAGAAATAAAACTGATTTAATTTACAAATGTCAATCTTCTCAATAGAAGATTCCCAAAACTCTATCGAAAAAATAAAGATCCAGAGCCAACAATTAACTTTGGAACATTATAGGTCACAAGATCAATATCATAAATCAACTGTATTCTCACACGTTTTCTGTGAAAATATAGAAATAAATTTAAGCTATCAATAGCATTTACAATAAATGTCTAAAACCTAGAATGCTTAGGTATAACACCATCACATTTTGTATCCCGAGAACCAGAACACTGCTGTAAAAAGTTAAAGACACACCAAATATATTTAGATACATCATATCTTTGCATAAGAAAGTTAAATATTAAGATGCTAAAGGCTGTCATTGTGTCATGATGAGTTAAGCTCATCTACGTCCTATCCATCACCTTGCTAATGTGCCTGAGAAAGCAGTAAAGCATGTCCCAGGTATTTGGGCCCTGCCAACCAGGTCGGGGATCTGAATGGAGTTCTAAGCTCATGACTTTGGCCTGGTTCAGCCCAGGTTGTTGTGAGTTGTGGGTAATGTGGGGAGTGAATCAGCTGATGGATAATTTCTCTCTCTTCCTTTCTCTGTCACTCACTCTGCTTTTCAAATAAATAAAATAAATGTTTTTAAAATTTCTAAAAAGATGTTGATATTCCACAAATTGATATTTTTAATATTGAATTGTAGCAGTGTTTTATTTAGAAATTTATAATCTATTTCTAAACCTTAGAAGATAATGCAGAAAGCCTAGGAATATTCAAAACAATTTTGAAAAAGGAGACTAGAGTTGGATAATGTATATTAACTGATTAATATACAATTTGAAAATCCGTTAATAAAGACATGGTAGTCTTAATATTAAAGGTATTATAAACTTGTTATTAACAAAACTGAATAGGGTACTTAGGAATAGACTCAAACTTTTATGATAAATTAACTGTCAAAAATGCTATTCTATTTTAATAGAGAGGAAAAAATAATCTTTTCAACAAATCACCCTGAACAATAATTTCCCAACTTTTACCTGACATCATAAAAATTAATTAAAAGTGGATCAGAGATTCACATGTTATAGATAAATTAATGAAACTTTAAAAAACTAAAGGAGAGAATCCTCCTGGTATTGGCTAAAGTAATGATTCTGGTATTACATAAAAAGTTTTAAAAAGAAAATTATTCAAAAGTAACTTTTTAAGAAAAAATAGTCAAGTCACAATATAGGAAACAATAATTTCAAAAATATCTTTTTCTGATTTTGAACACATACCCTTGTATCTAGACTATGTGACTAATCTTTTCAATTAAATAATAAGAAAAATATCATGTGCTATTTAAACTGGAATACATTTTATTAGATATCTAGGAAAGAAAATACACAGAGAGTAAATGAGCATACAGAAATGCTCAATATCATTAACCACTTGTGAAATTTAAATTAAAACATCTATTGCTCTTATTATGTATACTCTATGATTGCTAACACGCAAAAGACAAATCTTGGAAAGTATATAAAGCAAATGGAAATCAAATAAATCTTAATATGGAATGCACAGTATTAGGGATACTTTGGAATATAATTTGTGAAGTTCTTTCATAGTTAAAAATACATTTACTTTTGCTGCAGTACATATTAAACAAAAACAGGATAAATTAAGACATATTAACAAAATACTTTTAGTTTAATATTTATGATAGCTTTATACAAATAGCCAAAATTTTCAAAATATCCAATGTCTATCAAACTCACATGGATAAGTAATTGTGGCTATATCCATACAGTAGAATACTATTTAGCCCAAAAGAAAAAAAAAACCCACTTCTAATACATGCAATAACCCAGAAGCACTTCAAATCAGTTATCTGATTAAAAGATTCAGACATAAGAAATTATATATTTGTATAATTCATGTGCATGAACTTTTAAATTTTGCACAGTGCAAACTTTAGTTAAAAAAACAAAGCAGATAAGTTGGTGCTTTGGCCTGGTGACATGAAGTAACATGGGAGGGAGTAGGTGATAAATTTTTTTTTTTTTTTGTAAAGGGAACATTCTATGAGTGTGTTGATAGTTAGGTGTCTTTACTTGTTGCCAAAACTTATGTTGTAAAGTTAAAAATTTTATTAAAATGCATTATACCTCAAAAAAGCCTATATTAAAATAAATAAAGACTTTCACAGACAAATAAAAGCTGAGAGAAAACATTGCCTGTAGTCATGTACTCAGATGGAAATCTGTGTCAAAGGAAAAAGAAATTAGGAGAAGCAGTATAAATTATAAATATAGGCAGATACATAAAAGATGTTTCTCCTCACTTTTTAATCTTTTACACTAATCATCAGTTTTTAATTAAATATGGTAGCGATGTGTTTTTATATTTATAACATATCTTGAATTAAAATGGATGACATTGAAGTAGAAAAAGAGGATTGAGGAATTAGAAGCACGTTATTTAAATATTTCTGCATTATATGTGTAGGTGCTCAAAGATAAAGCAATATCATGTAAACCCAAGAGCTACCTCAAAAATAGAATTCTATCCTTAAGCCACCCGTAGAGGTAAGATCAACTCACAAAACTCTTTGATTAATTCAAACACACACATTGAAAAAAAAAAAAAAAACAATGATCAAGTGAGACAAATAGAGAACACAGAGAAACATGGTAATTTTAAAACCAACCATTTAAAAATTATATCAACTATAAGTATTCTAAGCATACCAAAAGGCATCTGCACTCATGTTGTTCGCTTCAGTATCACAAGAGCCCAGAAATGTAAACAACGTAAGTACCCATTAACTGATGAATGGATGCACAAATGGTGACACATGCATATAATGGATTTACCAAAATCATGGTAAAATCTTGCCATCTGTGACAACTTGGGTAAAACTGGATCATTATATGAAGTAAAATAAGTCAAGAACAGACAGAAAAATGCTGTTATTTCATGTATAGGTGGATAAAAAAAGTTCATATCATAGCAGTTAAGACTGTAATAGACCGGTGCCATGGCTCAATAGTCTAATCCTCCGCCTGGGGCACCATCATACTGGGTTCTAGTCCCATTCGGGGTGCCAGATTCTGTCCCAGTTGCTCCTCTTCCAGTCCAGCTCTCTGCTGTGGCCAGGGAGTACAGTGGAGGATGGCCCAAGTCTTTGGGCCCTGCACCCGCATGGGAGACCAGGAGAAGCACCTGGCTCCTGGCTTCAGATCAGCGTGGTGTGCCGGCAGCAGTGTGCTGGCCGCAGCGGCCATTGGAGAGTGAAACAACGGTAAAAGGAAGACCTTTCTCTCTCTCTCTCTCTCTCTCTCTCTCTCTCTCTCTCTCTCACTGTCCATTCTGCCTGTCAAAAAAAAAAAAAAAAAAGACTGTAATAGTGGTTAGTGGTTACTACAGAATAGGGAGAGTGGGGAGGAGGGAAGGATGGCAAAAGATTGATGAATGGGTATTACATTATACTGAAAGAGGAGAAAATTCTCTGGTGCTCTATCACACAATAGAGAAACTATGGGTAATAGCAATACACTGTATATTTCCCCTTACAAAGCTAGAAGAAAGGATTTGAGGGTTTTCATCATAAAGAACTCTTAAATGTTTGAGAAGTGGTGTATATATATATATATATATTAACCTGATTGAACATTGCATAGTGTATACCTGTATAGAAATAGCATAATGTAACTCATAAAAATCTATAATTATTTGTATTATAGTTACATAAGCTAAAATTTGAAAAACTAAGCTTAACAGTTTAGAAGGTGGAGAGCATCTCTTGGACAAGAAAGCTAACTGCCAGACATTATTGAAAAAATCTAAGGAAGTATGAATTTTTATACCTATCATATAAAATAAATTTGTCATTAAATCTGCATAATATCAATTTTCTCACATGTCATCTCTTGCAACATTTTCCAAAAAATAGAATATTTGTCCTTCATAAGAATTTAGTGATCGAGGGGCTGGCGCTGTGGCACAGTGGGTTAATGCCCTAACCTGAAGCCTCGACATCCCATATGGGCACCAGTTTGAGACCCAGCTGCTCCACTTCAGATCCAGCTCTCTGCTATGGCCTGGGAAAGCAGTGGAAGATGGCCCAAACCCTTGGGCCCCTGCACCTGCATGGGAGACCTGGAGGAATCTCCTGGCTCCTGGCTTCAGATCGGCACAGTCCGACCATGGCAGCCAAATGGGAAATGAATCATTGGATGGAAGACCTCTCTCTCTCTGCCTCTCCTCTCTCTGTGTAACTCTAACTTTCCAATAAATAATTAAAAAAAAAAGAATTTAGTAGTCAAATACAACAATATATAGGAAATTATTATAAATGATCAAGTTTATCTGGAGAAAGCAATTTTGATTAACATTTGATAATCACTCAATATATTCTACATATTAATAGACTTTTAAAAATATCTATGTGCTTTTTTCAACAAATGCTGAGAGAATATTCAAGAAAAATCAACTTATTCATTGTAAACATTCTCAATAAGCTGGAAATAGAAGATTGCATCTTCAACCTGAGAAATGATGTCTCTGAGTAAGTTAGAGCTAAAATCAGGCGGAGTTAAATTTCTCATAAATTATGGGAAATGTGATGGATGTCAGTTCTTACTTCAATTTTGTACTGGAAATAAGTTCCTAGCCCTTGCAATATGGCAAGAATAAGGAATGATATTCATAAGTATTGAAAAGGAAGTGTAAGAGCTTTTTGTATATTACTAAATTGTATATGAAAGAATTTTTAAAAAGTCAACTATTAGAAGTTCAAATAACAAGCTAAATTAGCAAAGTTTTAAGACTTTAAAATTGCATTGCTAACATATTATTTTGCATCAATTAATCTGTTAGTTCAATAAAACAGAAATAAAATTTCCTGTATGCTTTCTTTTGTGGAAGTTGACAAGCTGAGTAACCAAGATAAGATATAAGAAATAGTAGAGGGGTCGGCGCCGTGGCTCACTTGGTTAATCCTCCACCTGCAGTGCTGGCATCCCATATGGGCGCCGGGTTCTAGTCCCGGTTGCTCTTCTTCCGGTCCAGCTCTCTTCTGTGGCCCGGGAGGGCGGTGGAGGATGGTCCAAGTGCTTGGGTGCCTGCACCTGCATGGGAGACCAGGAAGGAGCGCCTGGGAGTGAACCAATGGAAGGAAGACTTTTCTCTCTGTCTCTCTCTCAATGTCTAACCCTGTCTGTCAAATATATATATAAAAAAAAGAAATAGTAGTAGTTAGGGTTAATATTGTCTTATTCTTGACTTAATATAAACTTGCATTGATTAATAGACTTTGCTTTTCAGATAGTTAGAAAATTAAGCTAATGATTCAAACAGGAAGTCTAAAAATATATCTATGTGAATTTTGTCATTTTATTTTTAACATTTTATTTTTAACTTATTTAGTCCTTACAATAATATTTTTGAAATAATACAATATTGATCTGTGCAACTTTCTTGGTTTTTTTTTTTGTTGTTGTTTGTTTGTTTTTTTGACAGGCAGATTTATTGAGAGAGAGAGAGAGAGACAGAGAGAAAGGGAGCAACCAGTACAGAATCTGGCATCCCAACCGGGACTAGAATCCAGGGTGCCGGCGCCGCAGGTGGAGGACTAGCTAAGTGAGCCGTGGCGCTGGCCTATCTGGGCAACCTTCAACAGTGGTCCTGACTACACAGAGAAGTAATTTAAACAATGTAAACAGTTGCCTGGACACTGGGTGCTGCATGTGGAGTGCTTGAGTTCCAGTTCCACCTTGCTTTCAGCTCCAGCTTCCTACTAATGTTAATCTTGAGATGCGGCAGGTGATCTCTTAACTACTTGGGTCCTGTCCACTCATGTGGGAGAGATGAATTTATTTCTAGGCATCTGGCTGCAGCAGCAGCTCCAGCTATTGCAGACAACTGGGCAATGAATCACTGGATGAACAATTTATGTCTGTCTGTCTCTGTCTTCTAGCTAAGTTTAATAAAAATGAATTTAAAATAAATAAATAACAATTCTAATAAAACCACTAAAATTATGTCTTCTAAAAAACTCAAAATTATTTTCACAGTTTTTAGTTTTGCATCATTTAAAAAATATTTATTTCACTTGAAATGCAGAGTAACAGAGAAAAAAAAGAGGAAGCAGAGAGAGAGAGAGAGAGAGGCCTTTTGCCATTGTCTTATTCTCCATATGCCCACAATTAGCAGGGCTGAGCTATTCCAAAACCAGAAGCCAGAATTCCATCTGGATCTCCCATGTGAGTGACAAGAGATCAAACACTTGGATCATGAACTGCTGTCTCTCAGGATGTGTTAGCAAGAAACTCAATTGGAACCAGAGTAGGCAGGATTCAAATGACACTTGGATATGAGATTTGGGCATCTCAAGAGGAAAGTTAATTTGCTGTGCCACAATGCCACCTGTAACACTTTTTTTGAAAAAAGATTTATTTATTTACTCAAAAGAATTGCACAGAGAGAAGGAGAGGCAGAAAGAGAAAGAGAGAGAGAGAGAGAGAGAGAGAGAGAGAGAGAATCTTATCTGCCAACGGCTGGAGCTACGCCGATCCAAAGCCAGAAGCCAAGGGCTTCCTCTGGGTCTTCCATGCGGGTGCAGGGGCCCAAGGACTTAGGCCATCTTCCACTGCTTTCCCAGGCCACAGCAGAGAGCTGGAAATGGAGCAGCCGGGACTCAAACTGGCGCCCACATAGGATTCTGGCACTATAGACTGTAGCTTTTACCCGATATGCCACAGCACCCGCCCTGAATTACACTGTTCTTTTTTTTTTGTTGTTGTTAAACAAACAGTACAGAGCAAAAAGGTGGAACATACATTTAAAAAAATGAAATGTGATTTTAACTTAATCATAATTGAACATTTCTTCTCTAAAGAAATTGTAAGAGAAATAGGGACAGATATTTTCTGTACATGTATATTTATATATTTGTGAATGCCTCAAAAAGATTTTTTCTATAATATACAGCTATTTCTGATTGTAAAGTAAAAAGGTAACCAAAGACTGGAGAGAACACTTGAGTGGTTGGCTCATAAAAATAGATATATAAATGAGTAATAAGCAGGTCAAAGGTGTTCACCATAATTAATCACCCAGAAATTACAAATTACAATCTCAACATGACATGTGCAGTTCAAAGTTAAATTAAAATGATTGAAGGGGTGGACATTTGGCACAGTGATTAAGTTCCAGTTCGGGAGCCCACACACCCATATAGTAGAGCCTGGTTTGGGCCCTTGATACTCTATTTGTGACCCAGCTTTCTCCTACAAGGTAAAATCTTGGAAGGCAATGTACGATGGCCCATGTGCTTGGACCCCTGACACCCTTATGGAAAATCCATAATGACTTCTAGGCTCCTGCTTTGGCCTGGACCAGCCCTCTGTGTGTAGGTATTTGGGAAGTGATCCAGCTGTTGGAAAAACTTTCTCCATTGTTTCTCTTTCTAGTTGCCTTTCAGATAAAATGAAAATACATTTTCTAAATGAAAAATTCTAACACTAACTATTGTCAGGGCAGTGGAACAACTAGAACTTACAGCCTTTGGTACTTGCAATGTTAAAGATTATGACTTTTTTGGAAAAGCATTTAAAATTTTAATAAACTTAAATATGCATGTTAATGGAATCCAAGTATTTTTACTTGTATATATTTACTCAAAGGAATTGAAAAAAAAAAACACACAGAACATTTTAATCCTCATATCAAAAACACAATTAAAAACAAAATAGAAACTAAAAACAGCATATAACAAGTGGAAGAATGAGTAATCAAATTATGGTATATTCATATAATGGAATAAGCAATGAAAAGCGAATGCCAAAAATCCATGTTATGAAAAATGCCAGACATGAAACTGTACATCTTATATTTCCCCATTTATGTAGGAAATATCAATCTTTATGATGAAAATGAAAATAATTGTTGGATGGAAAAACATGGATAGAAGGAGGAATAAGAGAAATTTCAGGGTAAAAAAAGTATTCTTTGCATATCTAGATGGTGGGAACATTGGCATATAAACATTAAGAAAGTGAGATCGATAATTATGGCTTGTATCTTTACTATATGTGCATATAGACTGATGAAGAAACAGTTGCAATGCTTTAATATTTGTGTTGTTTTTTAGCTAGAATCTCTGGATTTTTTTCAAAATTGTTCAAGATTAACATGTTTCTATACCATGGGAAAATAAAAGAAGTATAAACCTTGAGCTTAAAAAAGAGACATAATCTTAAAGTTAATCAATTTCTCAATTTACCCTCATTGAACTTTTCAGTATAGGGACGCTGGCCTCTTATCTTACAAGTCTCCAAACAAACCCAGGTAGCTGTATAACACATTCAGGCCGAGGCACAAAGTATTTCCCTTAGTAGTTAAGGCCAGATATTTCTATAGTCATCTTGTGCCTCTTGTAGTTGAATATAGACATGACTTTTTGACGTAAAATTTTTACAAATGAAAACATGGAATTGCTAATTATCTTTAAGAGTTTTAAAATTTATTAGTTTATATTGTAGAATAAAAGTCATCTATTTATTAAATCAATTTTTTTTAGAAAATCATTTGACATATTCCCATTAAATAGCTCCATCATCTTTAGCTGCCAATCCAGAAGAATGCTGTTTCTCAACAGACTTATTATCCTTGTGTATTATCTCCTCCTGGATTTTACTTGTCCTTTCTTATCTGCAGGTTGTGGAATTCAATTTTTATATGACAAGAAACTGAATAACAGATATTCTCAGCGAAATTCCATATTTTTCTGTAGGTAATTTTGTTGTCTTCTCTAAGGAAGATATTTTTTTGGTTTCTTCTTTTTTCTTTCTTTTTTTTTTCTGAGGTGGCTTTCCTCATTATACTATGACTCTAGATTAGGTGGACTATCTGCTTTTGATAAATCTGTAGAGGCTTGTGATGGATGTGGCCAGAGAGCTCTATTCGGTTCTTCAGGGTTAAGGGTGTGCCAAAGGTGACACACCCATGTTTTGCTTGGTAAATCTTCTCTCTCTCTCTCTTTTTTATTCAGAATGGAAGTAATTCCTCTCAGCTGAGCTCTTCTCCTCAGTGGCAAAAGTGCCTGAGCACTAGCCCCAGTGGTTATAATATTTGTCTACTCCGTCCCAAGGACCACACAAAGGATCTGTGTAGTCCTCAGTGTAAGCTCAGATTGCCCTGCAGTGTCCCTCACTGGGTAGGCAAGGCTGCCCGAGTTTGTGGCATTTTCCACCAAGACCACTCACATCTCACCCACACCATGAGTTCTCCCACACACCCTGAATTTTTTTCACAGTCCCGGTTCATAAGCTCCACACATTCACTAAGTCTTAACCTCCTGTTATTTCTCCCCACCAGAGTCAGGTTTTTCTGTTTGATTGAGGGTGGGCGCAGCCCCAAGCTGGCTTAGCTGTTATGTATGTCCAAAATGGCGCCTGCTCTATCATCTCGCACGCCTTTGTAAGGTGTGTGGAGGCAGAGATTTGTGTCCATTCTGTCCCTTTTATTTTTTTTCTCTCCTCTAGTTAGGCTGGTGTACTTTCCCCTATGGGGTTTCAAGCCTCATTCCCTCTAGACTCTTTCTGCCACTTTTCCTCCAGTGTCAGGCTATTGTGGTTTCACCTCATCTCTCTTTCCAGCGCTGGTGTAGAGGAGAAGATTCTTGGCAGCTGGGCTCCTAGCCTTGAGCACCCGTGTCCTCCCAGTAGATCCACCACATCCCTCTAATTTCGGGAGAGTTTCCTCTGTAGTTTTTTCCCTAATTCTTTCCTGAGACTTCACTATCTCCATTTTTATTAAACTATCTTTTCCTGGACTAACACTGAGCCCCCTCCCTATTCCACCATCTTGGAGCTCCCCTGTTTAATTTCTAAAGTTTTTTTTTTTATTTCTTTGAAAGTTAGAGTTACACGGGGGGTAGGGGGGAGGAGAGATAGAGAGTGGGAGAGAGAGAGAGATAGAAAGAGAGAGAGATATCTTCCATCCACTGGTTTAATCCCCAATTGTTGCAACAGCCAGGATAGGACCAGGCAGGAGAAAATATCCTGGAACTCCATATTGATCTCTCATGTGAATGCAGTGGCATCTTCTGCTGCTTTCAAGGGTGCATTGTGTTTGGAACAGCTTGGGGTTCTGGCCTCTGTATCTCCAGAAAAGAAAGACACAAGAAGGAGATGGTTTGCTTTATTGAAGCGAAGAGATGGCAGCAACAGTCTATTCTTGCCAAGAAACTGCAGGCAGGGCAGGCATAGGGCTGGTTTTTTGTTTGATCTGGTTGCCAAGGGAACATGGCACCAGGGATCTCCAGAATCCTTGGAGACATTTTGCTTATCTAGTTTTGAAGGCTGAGCCATTTTGCAGGTGGCTAGAAGGCTAGAGTGAGAGGCCCTGATCAGATCTCTCATGGTGGAGTCGGGGGTGGAGGAGAAGGGTGACATTCTTGTGGTCCCATATTAGTCTTTATGGCGACCAGGGAGATGGCTTGGAAGTGGAGCAACCAGGACTCAAACGCATCACTGACAGTGGCTTACCTTGCTATGCCACAAAGTCTGTCCCCATCCTCTTTATAAATATACCAAAGATGCTCATTTTCTGTTATGCTTATTTTAATTATTTTGCATTTCTCTTAGATTATTATAGTAGCAGTGTTACTATACTAATTCCGTGTCTATTTATGTTTATTTCTAGCTATTTCACTAGTTTTCTAAAATTATTTCTCCATAGATTATTGGGAGTGTTTTGTTTTTCCTTAATCCTAGTGTGATAATCCCTGTTTTGTCTGCGTCTGTGTTTGATTTAATAAATTTGCAAAGAGTAATTGAACAAAAATGCAATAATGAATAACTACATAGTTACTAATATATCATTATAAAGCTAAAGTATCCTTCTTAAGTTTTAAATATCTGGTACAGGTTAGAAATTATATTCAAACCCAGCCAACTTGTGTCTAATATCTACAGTATCTACTTTTTAACTACTACTCTTCAACTTCTTTTGTCCTATGTTTTGCTGGTCACAACAAATATTACCTTGTGGTTTAGTTCTAGGTTATTCTATAACTTACAATAGCTATCGATGGAATGGCAATGTTTAGTTGTTATGACAGCCTCCTCTTAAGCCCATTTCCCCAAGTTTTTGAGAAATATAAATCTATACCCTCAACATTTTTGGAAAGGATATAAACTTTCTTGGGGGAAGGGAGCAGACCATTTTATAAATAATACTATACAAACAGAGAATAAATCCATTAGGCATGCTGCTTTCCACAGAATATTTTTCTGTACATCCAACCTGGTTGTTCTTGGATCCTGTCTGTTGCCACAAGTAGTACTCAATTTTGTCAGCCACCCATCTTCCTCCTTGTGTTTTTGCATATGAAAAGTACTGTATTCTAATCTATTTGCTATGCAAAATAGCTTCCCCCTATTTAACAAAAAATAGTAGTTATCTTAAAAAATCTTACCAACACAAAGTGGTACAATAAGAAGCTTAGAAAGTAAAATTGCCTCCAAGTAGTTACATTTTAATATTATCAGCTTTGCTTTTACTTACAGATGTGGTCTTTGCTGTATTTTCTCATATACATTTTTTTATTTTTATTTTATTTATTTATTTTTTTTGACAGGCAGAATGGACAGTGAGAGAGAGAGAGAGACAGAGAGAAAGGTCTTCCTTTTACATTGGTTCACCCTCGAATGGCCACTCCGGCTGGCGCGCTGCAGCCAGTGCACAGCGCTGAACCGCAGTCAGGAGCCAGGTGCTCCTCCTGGTCTCCCATGTGGGTACAGGGCCAAAGCACCTGGGCCATCCTCCACTGCCTTCCCGGGCCACAGTAGAGAGCTGGACTGGAAGAGGAGCAACCGGGACAGAATCCAGCACCCCAACTGGGACTCAAACCTGGTGTGATGGTGCTGTAGGCAGAGGATTAGCCTATTGAGCTGTGGTGGTGGCCCTCAAATACATTTAAACACATGTCTTCATCATAGAGTAAAAAGACACCATAATACTGTTTTTGGGTATAGAACAAATTACAGTGCTATGTGGTTTTTATTCTGAACCTCAGCTATACTAAGTATTACAAAAAGATTTTCCCTTCTGAGCTAGATCTAGCTGACAATCACAGCAAATTTCAAAAAGTATTAGAACTCCTATATATATATATATATATATTTGACAGAGTTAGATAGTGAGAGAGATAGAGATAGAGATAGAGATAGAGAGAGAGAGAGAGAGAGAGAGAGAGAGAGAGAGAGAGAGAGAGAGAAAGGTCTTCTTTCAGTTGGTTCACTCCCCAAATGGCCGCTATGGCCGGTGCACAGCGCTGATCTGAAGCCAGGAGCCAGGTGCTTCTCCTGGTCTCCCATGGGGTGCAGGGCCCAAGCACTTGGGCCATCCTCCACTACCTTCCCGGGCCACAGCAGAGAGCTGGCCTGGAAGAGGAGCAACTGGGACAGAATCCGGTGCCCCAACCGTGACTAGAACCTGGGGTGCGGGCGTTGTAAGCTGAGGATTAGCCTAGTGAGCTGCGGTAGTGGCCAGAACTCTTACATTTTATCTTAAAAATTATCTTCAGAGGCTGGTGCTGTGGTGTACAAAGTAAAGTCTCTACCTGCATCACCAGCATCCCATATAGTTGCCATGTTGTGCCCTGGGTACTCCACTTCAGACTTAGTTCCCTGCTGATGGTCTGGGTAAAACACGAAAAGGTGGCCAAGTGTTTGTGTATCTGCCACCCATGTGAAAGACCTAGAAATAGTTCCTAGCTTCTGGCTTTA
Organism: Sylvilagus floridanus; assembly: GCA_949820135.1. Taxonomy (NCBI): domain Eukaryota; kingdom Metazoa; phylum Chordata; class Mammalia; order Lagomorpha; family Leporidae; genus Sylvilagus; species Sylvilagus floridanus. Next base: position 14,085,307 of record OX463240.1, on the reverse strand, counting down.
TAGCTTGGCCCAACCCTGGCCATTTTGGCCAACTGGAGATGGGATCTCTCTCTTTATTTTAAACATTGATTTGTTGGGGCTGATGCTGTGGCGTAAGTGGTAAAGCTAACGCCACTGCCTACAGACCCAGCATTCCATACGGGCACCGATTTAAGTCTTGGCTGCACCACTTCCAAACAATCTCCCTGCTGATATGCCTGGAAAAACAGCAGAAGATTGCCCAGTTCTGGCCATTGTGAAACATCCACCTTACCTGATCTATTACACTGGCACTGTAGGTTTTAGTTCCCATTCCCCTCCCCCCAGTCTCTCATTGGGGTTTTATATTTAATTCCTACACCTGAAGGCTTAGCAAGTATTTTCCTTTACTGATATCTTGCTAACCACATTCAGATATTATAGATAGAAAATTGCAATCCAAGTCCCATTTTATTGCAATTTATAGTATCTAATGCTCTCCATGTGCAGATGCTGGAGAGATGCCTTGGCCCCAGCTTAGATTTATGCTTTCTCTCTACAAGAGGTTGCGTAGTACTTCTGTGCCAACCTAACCTTAGACTAATTGCACAATTAGTACCGTAATGTAAAGTCTCTAAGCTAAACAAGTTCCCTCATGATGTGATTAACTCCTGGGATTCTAGGCAGCAGGAGCCAGTCACAAAGAGCAAACTAATTAATGTTGGAGGACAAGAGTGAGGACAAGCGAGGTCATGCAGCTGGCATGCTTGCGACAAAGCCAATTGCTACAGAAATAAAATTTCAGCAGCAAGGGATTTCAAACTGAATTCTATTTTTTTCCCTTTTCTCATTTTCTCTTGTCTTTGCATGAATGCTATGAGGGACTATGGGAAGAAAGAAATTATTATAATTACCTAAGTCTAAGAGAAAAAAATGTAAATAATCCTCTTGAAATGTATAGCAGATAAACTTGCTCAGAGAGCGGCTGCCTCAGTGGCTGGAGGAATGCAACAAGTAGGAGAAAAGTCTATGTCCTCACCGTATACTTGATTTTCAGGTGCAAGGAGCATGACTGATATGGGCCCAAGTCTAATGAATTGCTTTTTTGGCAGTATTAACACCAACTCTCTAATATATGCATAAAGATTGACACAAGAAATCACAAACACAAGAGGGCAATACAATTGGCAGATAAAACATGACATTCCTAGAGCTTATGGAACTAAATGAAGAAAACCTTTCTGGAATCAAAATTTGGTAACTCAAAATTCTCTTAATTAACCATACCATAGACAAACCAAAAAAAAAATCCTATTGATTCTTTGTGGCCTTTTACTTACACAAATTATTAACGAAGACCAAAAAACACTAGACTGGAATCCCTATTTGAATGTAGTATGAGATAGATGATGCATATGAGGGATAAATGCTAATGATTTTGATAAGCCAGATAGAGAAATGTGTAGGGCACAAGAGATATAATATGTCATATGATTGTGATTGCAACTTTGAAAATCCCTTGGCCGGCGCCGCAGCTCAATAGGCTAATCCTCCGCCTGTGGCACCGGCACATAAGGTTCGAGTCATGGTCGGGGCGCTGGATTCTGTCCCGGTTGCTCCTCTTCCAGTCCAGCTCTCTGCTGTGGCCCAGGAAGGCAGTGGAGAATGGCCCAAGTGCTTGGGCTCTGCACCCGCATGGGAGACCAGGAGAAGCACCTGGCTCCTGGCTTCGGATCAGCGTGATGTGCCCGCCGCAGTGCGCTGGCTGGGGCTGCCATTGGAGGGTGAACCAACGACAAAGGAAGACCTTTCTCTCTGTCTTTCTCTCTCACTGTCCACTCTGCCTGTCAAAAAAGAAAATCCCTTGACCCAAGTGATTTAGGACATATTGAACTGAATAATCTATAGTAGTACCAAGTGCCTGAGATCACAAATAAACTCATACTTCTGAAACAGATAATATATTCAATGACCAAATATGATGCTTAAGGCACAATGGAATAACTAGCAACCAAAATAAATCCCCTTTGAGGATTTAATAATCTTGAGGAATAGTTAAAGGAAACAATCTGGAGCTATATAGCACAGTCATATATAACAAAATCCCTTTGTGCAGATCACAATGTACATTGCTATGAGATCTTGGAAACATGGGAGTGAAGAACTCTTTCATACTTAGTTAAACACAGTTTCTAGTTTTCCCTTTAATCCATAGGGCCTGATTTCAAATATTTAAAGTGGAAAACATTTTTAACATATGATGGTTTAAGGAATACAATGAAATATCTCTTATTTAATATTATTTAAGTTACACAAATTTCATGTATTTCAAATATACATATTTAGAAATATAGCAATATTTCCCACCCTAACTTCCCTCTTGCCCATGTTCCTACATTTCTTCCTACACCCTCTCCCATTCCCACTCCTAATTTTCATAAAAATCTACTTTAATGCTACACTAAGTAAAATAGTTCAACAAATAGTATTAAGAAAAAGAGCACTGCTCCTCAACAGAAGAGGCAAAGGCTGTAAATAATCATCTGTTTCAAAATATCCAATGCACTCAAATACATTACAATTTAGATACTCTATGAGTTACCTCAGATCAGGGAAAACATATGGTATCTATCTTTTTGGGACTGGCTTATTTCACTAAGTGTAATGTTTTCTGGTTGTATCCATTTTGTTGCAAAAGACAGGACTTTATTTTTTACTTTTCAATAGTACTCCATACTGTATATATATCATAATTTTTTTATTCAGTCAAGAGTTGGTGGACATCTGGGTTGATTTCATATTTCCGCTATTGTGAATTGAGCTGCATTGAACATGGGGGTGCAGATAACTCTTTCATATGCTGATTTATTTTTGTTTGGATAAAGTCCCAGGAGTGGAATGGCTGGATCATATGGTAGGTCTACATTCAGATTTCTATGGTATCTCCATACAATTTTTGACAATGGTTGTACCGTTTTACATTTCCATCAACAGTGGATTAAGGTACCTTTTCCCCCCACATCCTTCCCAGTATTTATTATTTGTTGGATTCTGTATGAGAACCATTCTAACTGGGGTGAGGTAAAGCCTCACCATAGTTTTGATTTGCATTTCCCTGATGACTAGTGATCCTGAGCATTTTTTTCATGTGTCTGTTGATCATTTCAATTTCCTGTCTTGAAAAATGTGTGTTTAAGTCCTTTGCCCATTTCTTAACTGGATTGTTTGTTTCATTGTTGTTGAATTTCTTAAGCTCTTTATAGATTCTAGATATTAACCTTTTATCAGTTGCATAGTTGGTTGCCTCTCCACTTTGCTGAGTATTTCTTTTGCAGTGTGGAAGTTTATCAGCTTGATATAATCCCATTTGCCAATTTTGGTTTTGAGTGGCTTCTGGGGCCTTTTCCAGGAAGTCTTTGCTTATACCAATGTCTTGCAGACTTTCCCCAATGATCTCCAGTAATTTGATGGTATCAAGTAGTATATTTAGATCTTTGATCAATTTTGAGTGGATTTTTATGTAAGGTGTAAGGTAGGGGTTTCGTTTCTTACTTTTTTAAAAAAGATTTATTTATTTTACTTGAAAGTCACAGTTACACAGAGAGAGGAGAGGCAGAGAGAGAGAGAAAGAGAGAGAGAGAGAGAGAGAGAGAGAGAGAGAGAGAGAAAGAGAGAGAGAGAGAGAGGTCTTCCATTTGCTGGTTCACTCCCCAGATGGCCACAACGGCCGGAACTGTGCCAATCTGAAGCCAGGAGCCAGGAGCTTCTTCAAGGTCTCCCACATGGGTACAGGAGCCCAAGGACTTTCCCACTGCTTTCCCAGATCATAGCAGAGAGCAGCCAGGTATTGAACTGGCATCCATATAGGATGCTGGCACAGCAGACGGTGGCTTTTCCCTCTATGCCACAGTGCTGGCACAGGGGGTCTAGTTTCATACTTCTGCATGCAGAGATCCAGTTTTCCCAGAGCCATTTGTTGAAGAGACTGTCCTTGCTCTAGGAATTGATTTTAGCTCCTTTGTCAAAGATAAACTGGTTATTGATGATATTGATTCATCTAATCCATTAACATGGAAGGTTTTTCTATTTTTTATGTCTTGTTCTACTTATTTCTGTAATGTTTTGTGATGAAGTATCTTTTTATTAATTGTGCTAAATATTACCAGTAAGTAGAAGCTTTCTTTAAATATTTAAATGTTTAAGGTATCAGCACCAGTGGGTTGGAATCTATAAAGTATTCATTGAACTCTGAAATTACATGTGGTTAGATCATGCATATGAAGGCTCTGTCACCATTAGTTTACCATGACAAAAATAAACTAGATTTGAAGGTCAGCTGAGGGGCAGTTGTGTCAAAAGTAGCACAGTGGTTATGCAATGACCTGGGACACCAAAATATAATATTGAAAGTGGCTGGGTTTGGTTCCTGGATCTGCTCTCGTGTCTGGCATACTGCTCATGCACACCCTTGGAGTTAGTGATGACTTGGGTCCCTGCCACCTAGATGAGGGACCCAGGTTAAATTTTGGCTTTCTTGCTTCCACTGGGGCCAGTCCTGGCAGCTGGGGGCATTTGGGAAGTGAATCAGTAGATAGAAGTCCCTTGCTCTACCTTTTCCCTTCCCACCTTCCCTCCATCTCTCCTTCCCCTCTTTCTCTTTCCCCTCCCACCTCCTTCTCTCTTTCTGTTTCTCCTCCTTTGCTCTGCTTTTCAACTATTATTTTTTCAAAGGTTTACTTAGTGTCTCTTCTGATGTTCCACAGGCTTATCATAGTAGTAATTGTGTGTTCTGGCTTCAGTCTGCTCTGGAGAGAAGAGCAGATGGACAGAAGGGTGCCACTTTAGGCTGCAATTTATTTGTAATCTTTAGATTTATTCATAATCTTTAGAACATTGTCGGGGCATTAGTGGGCTTCCCAGTAGGTCCAGACTGAGACTCAGACACTTATCTTCTTTCCAACCTTGGCCTGGAATAAAAGCAGTACTTTGCTGGATTAAGCTTTTAATGATTCACTGATCCAAGAAGATTATTATGACAGTCAGACTAAGTTTCCTTTTGGGGAATAAGACTGACATTGAACAACTTACTGCTCTAGCACAAAAAGGAAATAATGTTGCCACAAGTCCTCAAATGATAAATTGGAAAATTATTTCAAATTTCAATGCTATTAGTTCATTATGTCTATGTTTTGATTCTTCCTTTCATTGACTTTCTTTATCCTTGTAGTCCCATTTACCTGGTAATCTGCCCCCAGAGTCCAAAAAAGCACATTATGTATATTATCTAATTTCAGTTGATAACATTACATATATATATATGCATATGAATATCGTAATGTACTAAGTGTATCATTCATTTGTATTTATGTAAAAATATCAAGGCAAAGCCTGATTTTTGTGATTGTCTCAGGTTTTGCTGGTTTATTTCTCCTTCTGGGTGCTGAGTCTCCTTTTGAGCAGGCTAAGCCCAGTTATATCAATGCAGCTTGCAAGAAGACACACTCCTGGGGTCGGATCATTAGAGACGCTTTAATCCTTTAGAATAATTTTTCAATACTGTTTACACCAGGGGCTTCCTTCTACAAATCCTCTCTACGTAAGGCAAGAATAACACAGGAAGGAACGATTTGTCTCTGATCTCTGAAGAGAAGAGAGCAACAGGAATCCTTAGGAGTATTCCCATCTTTTACACCTGCCAGGAGGAGATTAATCAAAGACATCTATGCTGTCTGATGTACAATCAGTTACATAGCTGTGGTGCCATTGATCAAGGTACAGTAGAATAACAGAATCACAGCATCCACATTGTTGGAACAGAAACTGACCCCAGGGCAAGTGTATTGCTCACAAGACAACATCTGTGATGAAGTACTAACTCACTGCTCCTAAAGCCTCAACAGAGAGTCAGTGTGGTTTTCATCCTTGCTAAAATTTCATTTTCGGGTTGTATAAATATGCAGGGTTCCTTATCCACAGTTGACTTTTATTCTAATCACATTATCAATATTTCTAGTTTTGAATTAATTATTTAACCAGTTTTTCAGTTGTTGGTTTTATACACACAGGGTATTTTTCATGTAATTAATGCGATCTTATTTAGCTCATAATAAACAAGTGAATTACACCTTAATGTAGTTAAGTGAACTAAGATTTTTCACTGTCCAAGATGCCTGCAGCAGACATATCAAAATATAAAATCTTGTAAGTGCTTCATTCAGGTCCCATAGTAATCAAGATGTAAGGTTATTTTTTTATAACGTTTGATCCATGTGAACATTCAGAACAGATATCACTGTGGAGAGAGTCTAGGAAAGGATGGGGACCCATGGTCAGGCTGTATCACTAATTTGCTTGCACAAGATGCATTTATTTTCCCTGGTGTCTGTCCCATCATCAGAATGTGATCCTCCTTCATGTCCCAACTTGCAGTTTTCCTGGTTCTTCCATCTGTTTAATAACAGAGTCATTTACTCTCCTTGAATTAAATGTGAAACATATGAACTCTAGTTCTATGCAGAGTATGTCTGTAGTTAAAAATTACGCAAGATGAAATTTACAGTAATCCACTTAAAGTTAGATATTCCAGACCAGGTACAAAGACAATATTGTAAACCTTAAGACTTTTAAAAAAAGGAACAGAGTATAACTGAAGTCAGACACAACATTTCTGGACTTTTGAAAGAATAAAACTATATCTCTGAATCTTAATATATGAAAAACATGAAATTTGTATAATTTGTATGCCATAAATAAAATTTTAAAAAAAGAATAAAACAATTTTCAAATACCACACATGATTTTAAAAATCAAAATTAACACAGAACAAATATTATCTCAGAGGAACTTGGACCAGGGGAAGTACAAATTGGTTTTACAAGACAGAAAAATAAAGTGAGTAAAACAAATAAGCATTACACATCAGAGTTTAAGATTGTCAGACTAGAGACAAAGAGCTGCACAGAATTTAGAAACAGTGGCAGAGTCAGTTACATATTGTAGCTAAGAAGTAGAAACTACCAAAGAGTTTCTAAAAATATTTTACACATTTTTCTGTAATTATTTAGGATATGCTCCAAAAGGAAATTATGTGAATGAAAAAATGTTGTAGTATGATAAACCAAGCATAATAAGGAGTGTACATTTTCTGGCAAGAGAGAACTATGAGAGAAAAAGGCCACCCAAAACACTGCTGGTTGACAGGTAAGCAATATGACCACTTGACACACTAAAAACTCAAGAAGTACCAGGTGATCTCGGGTTTATGCAAAGGAGAAACAGAAGCTGAATTGTCGTAGTGCTTCGATTGGGTTGTGTTTTGGACGCACACATAAAGGAAGAAGGACAAGAGATGAACAATCTGCCGGCACCGTGGCTCAAAAGGCTAATCCTCCACCTACAGCACCAGCACACCGGCTTCTAGTCCCTGTCGGAGCACCAGATTCTGTCCCGGTTGCCTCTCTTCCAGGCCAGCTCTCTGCTATGGCCAGGGAGTGCAGTGGAGGATGGCCCAAGTACTTGGGCCCTGCACCTGCATGGGAGACCAGGAGAAGCATCTGGCTCCTGCCATCGGATCAGCACGGTGCACCAGCCACAGCACGCCAGCCATGGTGGCCATTGGAGGGTGAACCAACGGCAAAGGAAGACCTTTCTCTCTGGCTCTCTCTCTCACTATCCACTCTGCCTGTAAAAAAAAAGAGAGAGAGAGATGAACAATCACTCCAGGGTTGAGTCAAGTCAGTCAGAATGAGACAAGGAAATATCCAGAAATCAGAGACCTCTATAAAAAACTATCAGTAGTCATGACCATGTCAAAAATTGTATATTTTAGTTTAAATCTGATTACCTTTATGAGAGTATTTCAAAAAGTTTGTGAAAACTATTGTGAAGACTATACACAAATTTCAAAATTTTTGAATCAAAATAAGCTTCTTTAATTTCATTTTCCATGAACTTCTTGAAGGGTCCTCAAATTATTCATTAAAATGCTTTAAACTGTAGATGAATTACACTTATTCTTACAATTCTGCTTTATATGCCTTGTTTTTGTAGTGTTAATTATGACAGCATCCTATAATGTTTGACTTATTCCTAAAATGCATTGTTATGGGTATAGAATATTCAACTGTGTGGAGGTATAAGAATTAATGTAATTGATGTCAATTATTAAACATAGGGAGGATTTTTCCAAAATATTTTTTCTTTTATTAAAAAATATTTATTGGAGGCTAGCACCATGGCACAGTAGGTTAAGTCTCTGCCTGCAACACAGGCATCCCATTTGAAGGCAGTTTCACTCCCTGGATGCTCTTCTTCCTAACAGCTCTCTGATATGGCTTGGGAAAGCAGTAGAAGATGGCCCAAGTGTTTGGGTCCCTGAAACCACAGGGAAGACTTGAAAGAAGCTCCTGGCTCCTGGCTTCAGATCGGCTCTGCCCCAACCATTGTGGCCATGTTGGGGGTGAAGCAGCAGGTGGAAGACCTCTCTTTCTGTCTCTCCCTCTTTCTGTCTGTAACTCTGCCTGATGAAAAAATAGTTAAATCTTTAAACAAAATCTGTGTTTTATTTATTTGAAAGGCAGAGCTACGGGAGGGGAGGGGGGAGACAGAAATCTTCCAGATTCTGATGTAGAGGAAATAAGGCTACAAGAGACAAAGGAAGGAAAGTGGACCCCAACACTAACCCTTTAAAGCTCTGTCTTCTGAAACTCCAGGCATAAATTTGTCCATAAATCTGCCCCAGGTGTCTCTTTTCTAAACATGCCAGACCCACCAACCATTGGAAGTGTGCTAAGACATGTAGACTGCAACTTAAACCCACCAATGCTCTAACAGTTAAGGTATGAAGCTGATGAACCTATAAATATTGACAAACACTTGAGTTTGATGCTCAGTTCTCAGGAAATGATTCCAAATGAGCCCACTGGTGTTAAAACAGCTCTCAGTCCTCCACTGTGACTGTTTGGACAAAGGGAGTTTTCCCACACCAGGTTTCTGTAACTGATTTATTCCCCAAATGGCTGCAATGGCCAGGGCTGAGTCAGACTGAAGCCAGGAACCAGGAGCTTTCCTCAGGTTGCACACATGGGTGCAGGGGCCCAAGCATTTGGGCCATTCTCCACTGCTTTCCCAGGCACATTGGCAGGGAGCTGGGTCAGAAGTGGAGCAGTTGGGACTCAAACCAGCACCCAAGTGGGATGCCTGGATTGCAGGCAGTGGCTTTACCCACTATGCCACCCATCTGCCTCTGGATGGTATAAAGGGAAGGTCTAACATTAGTGAAGAGTAGTTTTCTTTACTGAGAGCTTTTCCAATGTGGGTGATTTTTCTCTGCTAAGGGTTTTGTCATGCTTTGGGCCTTTTTTTTTTGAGTTTTTACTGTTTGTTCACTCGCTATCTCTCCTTTCTCTGTCTCTGTTTCTGTCTCTGTTTCTGTCTCTCTCTCTCTCTCTCTTTCTCTCTCTCTCTCTCCTGCTGGCCTGCCTTAGTTCTTGAGGTTGTGATTTTGCGTTGAACTAAATAATTCTGCTTTCCTATACACCTTTATGTCTCCTTTGAATTCTTTCTTGTGTTGAGAGGAGAATTTGCAATTGGCCTAGCTTGGAGTCCCATGACCCACAACTCTTTGATTTAATCATCTGTTGTGGTTCCCTTATATCAAACTTAGATTTTATTAGATTTATGCATAAATGTATATATATATATATCATTTCAGTTTTTATATTACTATAAATGTTATTTTGTTTTTAGCTTAAAATCCAATTTTTAATTCCTGGTATATAGGAATATAATTGATTTTGATTTATTAATCTTGTATCCTGCAACATTGCCATAATTGGTGAGGTTTTTTGTTGTTTATTCTCAAAAATTTTCTATATAAATTTCCTCTATACCACACGCATACAACAATAGTTTTATACCTTCTACCAAATCTGTATATTTATTTTTTCCTTTTCTTGTTTATTCTGTTAGATAGAATTTCCACTATGATATTGTGAGAGGACACATCTATAACTTATTCTTGATTTTAATAGTAAAGCTATTAGTTTCTCACAAATATAGTGTTAACTGTAGGGTTCCTAGGAATACTTATCAAATCCCATTAATTTTCCTCCATTCCAAGGTTTCTGAGAGATTTTACTTATAAATGAGTGTTTCTTTTTTGTCAACTGCTTTTTCTGTATCTAATGATATGAGAATTTTTAGCCTATTCATATGGTGGATCACACTAATTGATTTTTAAAGCTAAAATAGTCTTTAATACTAATTATCTTTAAATGCTCTTCATTAATTGTGAGGATAAGTATTTATAATTTTTTCTTCTGCCAATTTTACTATTTGTATACCTTAGTCATTTTTATATTGGCATGGTATTCCTTACTGCAAATTCAAGTTATGAATTAAGTAAATAAACTGTTTTCTCTTATATATCTCACAAAAATGTGACCCTAGTCTGTTATTTTTGTTTCATCATACATATGGGGTTTCCATACCATATGTTTCTAACTTTTTATAATTTAGCTTACCATACTGAGACCTCTTGTGAACTGATAACTCATTGTCTCACTCAGCAAATCACTGACATATTCTAGATGGATCTCAGTGCCACCGTGTCTGGATTAAGACAATTGAAACCAATTCTTAAATTAATTTTTACTCTAAAATATTCTAAACCACCACCGGATCATCTTAATAATGATGTTATTAACATAAAAGTAATAGATTTAGTAGTGTTCATAGATACAGTTCTAAAAAGGTAACCACACTCCACTTTCTCCCTTCCTTCCTCTCTTCCTTTTTTTGCTTTAATTTATGCAATAACATAAAATCAATTTATGATCACATCCTCAATGCAACACTAACCATAATACTCAACAAGTAAAAAGTAGAAAGGCAGCTTTTCTATAGAACAGACAAGGGTTAAAACTCAGTTTAAATTCATGTACAACTGGCATGCTTTTCTTTTGAAGATTCTTGTCGGGAGATAGCAGGAGCACGTGCCTTCAGGGTTTCTTTTGAAAAGCCATTTCCAAGTTAAGACTAAAATCACTCTTATTCTTCTCCCATTGTTTCATATTTCTTAGCTGAATTTCAGCTGTAATTGAAAATTTGAAATAATCATCCAAGGAAATAAAAGTGATGGAATTTAAATTGTGTGAAAAAATTAATATGTGTTGAGCTTGTTCTTACACAAGTTTGAATGTGGTAACAATTTACTGGACTTTCAACTCTTGTCCATGGGCAATAATGTGAAAATTTCCCGACTCTTGAGACAAGCAGTCCAAATAATGGTATTTTATATGACAACATTCTGTAGGCAATTCAACCACTCGATTCACCTAAACACCCCTTAGACCAGAAAATACCTTTTATGGAACAGAAGTATATTCTTTTCCACATGTAAATATAAAATTTTGGGGGGACCTCGGAATCCTTACTGTCTCAAATCTTAGCAAGTTCTAGAGATACACCCAAAGCAACCATTCACAGAATTTCTCCTCTTGTAGTGTAATCTCAATTCTCATCAATACATCAGTCAAAAATGTTTTCTCTAATGAAGGAAATTCTCACTCAGATCCTGTACCCCAAGTTTTAGGTTTTAAGAAATAAGACTGTCGTTCACGTTCATAGTCGATACACATGCAAAAGAGAAGCCTGGCATGAAAGAATGAATACATGCACATGCAATTACATGCTCCAGGTGGATGCCTGGGCACCAGCCCTGAGGGTGTTTTTTTTTTTTTATAGTATACATTTCCATGGATTTTTTTTTTTTTATTTGACAGGCGGGGGGGGGGGAGAGGTAGGAAGAGAGAGAGAGAGAGAAAGAGAGAGAGAGAGAGAGAGAAAGGTTTTCCATCCGCTGTTTAACTCCCTAAATATTTGCAACGGCTACAGCTGACCTGATCTGAAGAGCCAAGAGACTCTTCCAGGTCTCCCACATGGGTGCAGGGGCCCAAGGACTTGGGCCATCTTCTACTGCTTTCCCAGGCCATAGCAGAGAGCTGGATCGGAAGTGGAGCAGCTGGGTCTGGAACCTGTGACCAAATGGGATGCTGGCCCTGCTGGCCTGGGCTTTAACCCATTGTGCCACAGCGCCAGCCCCTCCATGAATTTTTGAAGCTATCTGGAAGTTACTTTTAGGTGTTGTCAATTATTATCAATTGAATTCTACTGATTTGTGTCTTACAGACAATTTATGAGACAATTAGTTAACTGATGCCCTGCATGGAAATATGTCTTCCCGTGTAATCACCATACTCTTACCACTCAAGTAGAAAAAAGATTGTTTTTCAATTGATTTTCAACTTTTACTTCTAGTACTAAAAGTGTGGACATTTTTTCATATGTTTAAGAAACAAGACTATAGTTCATGTTAAGATACTGACAACGACAATTGTCGCTGTAATATTAGTTGACTGTTTTTTGTTTTGTTTTGTAACTGTAACTTACCTTTAGCTTCTCATCGTGCATTCTGATCATGAAGATCTCTTTTTCTGTGTTTGTGTATGAGAGAGAGGGAGATCTGATTTTTCTCTGACATTTTCTTATTTGCAAAACATTTAGGAAAATATTTCCTACTGTGAGATTATACCACACTTTCTACTAGCTATTTTATTGCTTTTAAACTTATATTAAACTATTATTCCACTCAAATTATTTTGATCTAAGATATGAATTGTTCTAATTCATCATATTTCCAGCTGACTAGCCAACAATATTTATTGATCTTTTCTCACTGGATAAAATACCTGTTGTCAAATCTGTGTATTAAAATGTACGAGTCGATATCTGGGCTTTAGACTGCATCCCATTGGTGATTCTGTCTATAAGCACAATAATACTGAAGAGTGTTAATTAGGCAGCTTTTTCCTTTTTTCCTTGGATGTAGTTTGTGCACCTCCCAGATTGATCTCATCCCACCTGTGTCATTAGATTTTTGTTTTTTCGAGTTGGAGAGCTCCCACTGAGACAGCAGAGTCCCCAGGGTGACCTGTTGGCTCTTGTTTACCCTCTGTCCTCCTGTACAATTTGTGTCTTTTATGTGGCTTACATTTGGTGTTGAGGAAATTTCAGGGTCAGGCTTCTACCAGACAATCTGAGGCTTCTTCAGGCTCTTCCATCTCTCTAGGGGATTTGGATGTGCATTCAGTATCAGGAAACAGAGGGAGTATGAAGCAAGGTTTCTTCTCTAAGACAGGACAGAGGAGGGCAGTCATGCAGTCCAGGGGCAGTAGCATGGCCCTGTTCCTTTCAATCCTCCCCACTTGTCACTAAAGAGCCCTGGCATAACCAGCAACAGCAGGGTGGTTCTGAGGAGTAGAAAGAACAGGGTGGGCGTTTGGGAGACATTCCATCCAACACCCTTTCCTGAAAAATAAAATCTCAACATGTTAACTAAAGAAAGAATGGATAGTCTGCTATGCATATAGGCGTATGGCATGTAAGAACATTTATGACACTGTTACAGCTTACACCACAATCAATGGCGACAAGTTCAAGACTTTTCCTCTAATATCAAGAACAAAGATGCCCAATCAGCTCACTCCTTTCATCCAGAGCAATTAGGCAAGAAAAAGAAATAGAAGTCATTCACATAGGAAAATAAAAAGTTAATTTTTCTCTGTTTTCTGATAATATAATATAAGAACTACTTGAAAAACTGTACCATGAATGTCACATATTTTAAAGTTTCCATTTCTCTTTGTTAAGAGTATTTAAGTTTGGTTATCTTAATATAGAGCTTATAATAACTTTTCTGGGCATTCTATTAACTTTCTTCACATAGGATGATACAGTGTGTATAATGAGAATTTTACTTCTCTGTTTCAAAAGATAATATAGTTCATATTTTTGTGGGTTAGCGTTTCAGTAATATAGAGAATGAATATGGAGAGACACCCTGATCTGGTCTCAGGTTCAGAGAGAAAGCTTTCGATAGGCAAAGCAAAATATAGTTTATGATGTGTTGAATTTCAAATATCTAGAATTTGAGGGATTCAGGTGCAATAATTTATGAGTGACAGAAACCTAATTTTTCACATTGTTGATAAAGAGTATGTATTTAATCAAGGCTGAGCTATTTGGAATCTGGTGTGTCACAGGCCAACTCTTAAAATAGATCTAATATATTATACTTTTAAATAATGTAGAAAATGTGCATATTGATTGCAGAACAGATTGTTTTATATATTTGTTTATGTTTTGTTATGTCAAAGTAAACATACCTCTCTATTTCTGATATATAAAATTTGGTGAGCACAGGCCATTCTTGGCCCACTTGACAAAATAAAGAGAGGAAGGAGGAAAATGTGACAGTGGGAGGCAATCTGAGAGAGAGTGAGCAAGAAATCTTACAGTTCAGGATGCCATGGAAGTAGAATGTAACAAAATAAAATGGACACTAGAGAGATTTTATGTTTAGTCTGTTTTTTGTAGCACATAGTAGATCAGCTGAAAATAAACTGTGAAATAGATTTTCCTCAATGTATCATTAAAATAAATATTTTACTTTTTAAACACTATTTGATGCTTATAAATAATCTGCTACAAAACTCAAGCAATTAGAAGAAAATTTAACAGACTAATGCAAGGGTAGGAAACTATTGCTAAAAATGTAGGAAACTAAATCAATCTAACATATTATTGAATACATTATGTAATTCAATGATAGATGCTGAAAGACTTGAAGATAGATAACTCCTTGCATAATAGGAACCAAAAAACTTTAAACTTGGCAAAAATTTAAAATGTGTTTTCTATTCTGTTTTTATCCCAAAACAGGAAAAGGAAGTAAGATTCTATTAACATGAAAAAAGAGCATTACATTTTATTGGTTTCACATTTCTAAAACTAGAAACAAACGATTGGCAATATGTAAAAAAGTCTAGAGTTCCCCAGCGCCGTGGCTCACTTGGCTTATCCTCTGCCTGGGGAGCTGGCACCCTGGGTTCTAGTACCGGTTGGGGCGCTGGATTCTGTCCCGGTTGCTCCTCTTCCAGTCCAGCTCTCTGCTGTGGCCCGGGAGGGCAGTGGAGGATGGCCCAAGTCCTTGGGCCCTGCACCCCATGGGAGACCAGGAGAAGCACCTGGCTCCTGCCATTGGATCAGCGTGGTGCGCCAGCCGCGGCGGCCATTGGAGGTTGAACCAATGACAAAGGAAGACCTTTTTCTCTGTCTCTCTCTCTCACTGTCCACTCTGCCTGTCAAAAAAAAAAACAAAAACAACAACAACAAAAAAAAACAGTTAAGGATGCTGTAACACTGGAAAGGTTGAGTATAATCTTGAAATGTAATGACAAATTGCTAAAATCCTTCAAGATTCAAATAATGTTGCCAAATATTAAAACAACAAGCCATAGAGGTACTATCTGGAATAGGTTGATACGTAAACCAATACTTCTATTTGCACTATTTTCATATTATGTGCAGATATGCCAATAATGACAAAATGAATCCAGAAAATATGCAGGATCAGAATTATACCTGATAGAATCATGATGAAAATATCTTGTTTCATCCAGATATTTTGTTTTTATTTATTATTAAATATTAATGTATATTGATTTATATTTATTTGAGAGGCAGAGAAGTAGACAGACACAGAGCAAAAGTGGCAGAGAGGAACAGGAGACAAAGAGAGCTCCAGTTCTCTAGTTCATGCTCCGGAAGTCCTCAGTGACCAGGACTGGGCTTAAGCCAAGAGCCTAGAACTTAATCCAGGTTTCCTATATGGGTGGCAGGGCCACCACCTGGTATCTCCCAGGGTTCACATTGGCAAGAGGTCGGAATTGTGGTCTGGAGCAAGGAATCAATCACAAAGCCCTTCGGAGTGTGACGCAGGCATCCTAGTAGCTTCCAGGACAAATGCTTGCTCTCAGACATATTTTTTGTATTTTCCTTAAAGAGCAATTGTACTGCAAAAGTTGAAACATCCTAATCTTCAGTGAGTTTATTTTTCATTAATATAGTAAAAATGAATGTCATGTGATACTTTAATAGTTCTTATTCTGGTACTTGAATTTTTAGTTTTTTCTAAAATAAGGAACTAAACTGTAGACATTTTTTTGACAGGCAGAGTTAGATAGAGAGAAAGTTCTTCCTTTTTCCATTGGTTCACCCCTAAATGGCCGCTATGGCTGGCGCTCTGCGCCGATCCGAAGCCAGGTGCTTCTTTCTGGTCTTCCATGCAGGTGCAGGGCCCAAGGACTTGGGCCATCCTCCACTGCCCTCCCGGGCCACAGCAGAGAGCTGGCCTGGAAGAGGGGCAACCGGGACAGAATCCGGTGCCCCGACCAGGACTAGAACCCGGTGTGCCGGCGCCGCAGGCAGAGGATTATCCTAGTGAGCCACGGCGCCAACACAGCATCCTTAACTGTTGCCATCATCATCATCTGTGACTCAGCTGTCATAATTCTTCTCAACATCACTGAAACTACTCATTCCAGGGTCGCTAACACTTAACAACAAACTCGGCTACAGCACTTGTCTGATTTTCTGTTAACCTTCGCAGCAAGTCAGTGAGATAAATGATAACGTCCCCTACGAAGTTACAGCTTCAAGTTTACTTAGTTTAAAATTACTCAGAGCTAGAAAGAGGAACACTGGTAAATTGATTTCTCTCTCACCTCAGAAAGTAGATTAACTTCTTTCTTTTATATTAAGAATACAGTTCTATTCTTAGTACCCAGTGAAAACCTCCCCTAGGACTACACGAGAGTTAGAGAAAGAAGATATGGTGGGAAGGAGGTGGATGTGAAAATAACTTCTTGATAACAGAAATGAAAGTGAATGAACGTGGGTTGGTTGATGTTGTTTTTGGCATTTTGTTTCGCGATTTTGAAAGGACAAGAATGTGAATATATTAATATAAAAGGGAAAATGCCATATTCCAATTAATTACCTCAGAATTGCTCCTTGTATCTTCTAAGGATTTTTATATAAGAAAAAACAGACGTAGCTTTTTTTTAAAAAAAAGAATTATTTTATTTATTTGAAAGACAGAGTTACAGAGAGAGGTAGAGAGAGAGAGAGAGAGAGGACTTCCATTCCACTGGTTCACTCCCCAAATGACAGCAATGGCCAGAGCTGAGCAGATCTGAAGCCAGGAGGCAGGAGTTTCTTCCGGGTCTCCCACGTGGGTGCAGGCGCCCAAGGACGTGGGCCATCTTCTACTGCTTTCCCAGACCATAGCAGAGAGCTGGATCGGAAGAGGAGCAGCTGGGACTTGAACTGGTGCCCATGTGGGATGCTGGCGGTGCAGGCTGGGTCTTTAACTCACTGCACCACAGCACTGGCCCACAGATGTTGCTTTTGTCATGAACACATGAAAGTTTAAACATGGATTTGTGAGAGATCGACCTTTCACTAAATATTTCATGGGTAGCTTTAGTCGTATTCTCTCCAGACGTCTCTGCGATTGTCCCTGATTGTCTCTGCAATTGTCTTCCATTGCCTATGGCAAACTCCCCAGTGTTTTCAAGAGTAAGTTAGCCCTGGACAGTCATGGGAAAAAATCAACTAATTAGGAGAATCTTGATAGACAGAATTCCTAATACTAATAAATATTATAAGACTGCATGTTTTTCTGCCATGACCCTGGCAGTCATCTTTCATGAATGTGAGATTATTATTTGGTATTTATTCAAAAGAACTGGTAGCTTCTACTAGAGACTGGGGAGTGAATTCTTCTTCCAATAATATGTTCTCCATGGCCTTCGGTCACTTATAACTTTTGCTTATTTTGCTTTGTTTTCTGACTTATGCTAGTTCACAAGCTTGAACAGCAGGATAAAATCAATTTTTTCTATACAGGAGAAAAAATGTGGTCAGGAACAGAATATAAATGAGATGACCTTATAAAGGATGGATCAGGATAGTATCC
Source organism: Sylvilagus floridanus (assembly GCA_949820135.1). Taxonomy (NCBI): domain Eukaryota; kingdom Metazoa; phylum Chordata; class Mammalia; order Lagomorpha; family Leporidae; genus Sylvilagus; species Sylvilagus floridanus. The sequence continues at coordinate 14,067,468 of OX463240.1, read as the reverse complement.
CATTGTTTCAAATCACTCCTTGTCTACACGTTGCATATGGTTCTAAGATCTGACAACTATAACACAATTTGGCACTGATCATAATAAAACTATAAAAACCAAACAACACTCACCCTTTACTGTCTATAAGATAGGTGCAAAGGATACTTTTTATGGACTCGTCTTTTGCTGCTGAATTTCAGGAGGGATTTAGCAAATGCCAATGAGATGAAAAAGAGTGGGGGAAATATTGTCTCCCCTAGCTATTATTTGTAACTTTGTGAACATATATAAATCTCCAAGTGAGGTCCATGTGTTTTGCAATATGTAAACCATATGTCACCTGTTATGTTAGATATTATGGAGGCTTGTACATGTAGTCCCAAAGCTGGAGATAACACAGTTCCTGGATCTGCTGTTCACTTGCCTAGAGTGAGGATGGTCTCCACAGAGAGTTTTGCAGCTGGTATTTTCTCTCTCTCTCTCTCTCTCTCTCTCTCCCACACACACACCTTAATGCATATTTGATGGTGTTTGTATATTAAACAACAGTAACAGAAAAGTGTGTGTGACATGATTCACAGTAGATATACATGGATTTTACAAAATGTGTTCCTGGGACTGGAGTGCTAGCATCCTATATGGGTGCCAATTCAAATTCTGTTTGCTCCACTTCTGATCAGTTCCCTGTTAATGTAATTTGGAAAGCAGCAGAGGATGGCCCCGGTGCTTGGGCCTCTACACCCATGTGGGAAACTGGGAATAAGGTCCTGGCTTTGGCCTGGACCAGCTCTGGCCCTTGCATCCATTTGGGGAGTGGAAGACCTTTCTCTCTCTCTCTCTGCCTCCTCTCCCTTTCTCTCTGTAACTCTGTCATTCAGATAAATGAAATAAACTTTTTGAAACATGCATGCTGTTTATACATCTCAAATCATGTGAATCTATCCTTCCAATTTCCAAAACAGGATATTCACAGATTTGTGACGCTTGGGACTCCTTATGTTTTATTTAATCACTAATTACGTGGAGGGAATGCCAAAGAGGAAGTGCTATACAGTTTATAGGCTACAAATCCTTTCTTGCTGTAGAGAACAGAATTCAGTACTCCTTCTGTTTTTTGAAAGTTCATTTATTTCATTTTCATCAGGCAGAGTGTGAGCACAGGAAAGAATGAGAGCAAGAGTGAGTGATAGCAAGAGCAAGGGAATCTTCATTCTGGCTTATTCCTCACATACCCAAAACAGCTGGGGCTGGGCCAGACAGAAGGCACGAGGCAGAAACGCTGCCTCCCATGTGGGTAGCAAATACGCAAATACTTGAGCCATCATCAGCCGCCTCTCAAGGTGTTCATTAGCAGGTGTTCATTAGCAATATCAGGAAGCAGATGTTGGAAGCAGAGCCGTGATTCAAACCCAGGCACTCCTATGTAGGATGCATACATCACAGGCAGTGTCTTAACTACTGTGCCGCAATAATTACCCCCAAATCTGATTTTTATATCTATTTTCCCACATTTTTAGCTTCAATATTTTTGAAAGTCACATCCAAAATGGAACATTTTCTCCCAACGTCTTATCTATGTATCTATTTATCATCTATTAGTTTCACTAATAGAAGTTTGTCAAGTTTTAAGGGCTGTACTATTATTATAAATTATCAAGACATAATAATAATTTCCATTATAATAAAGTGCCTGTAAACTTTTGTTTGTCGTTGTCTCTAATTAAATTATGTTATCCGACTCATATTTCAGCATCAGTAATGGCTTCGAATTCCAAGATATTACCTATGAAGTCGAGCATTCTTTCAGCTTATGATGAGCTAATCAAAATTGCATTAAAACTTTTCTCACATTGATAATAATACTTGATATTATAAAAACATACCTGTGATATTAACCATAAAAACAATCTGTTTTCAATTTATAAAAACATATTTATTTGAGAAGTAGAGAGATAGAGAGGACAGGGCAATTTCCCATTTGCAGGTTCATATCCCGAATGTCTGCAACAGTTAGGGCTAGGCTGGTTTGAAGTGGGGAGCTGGGGACTCAATGCAAGTCTCACAGGTGAGTGGGAACCCAGTACTCAAGCCATCACTACTGCCTCCCACAGTACACATTAGCAGGAGGCTGAAGTCAGGAGGTGGAGCTGGGTGTTGACCCCAGGTACAGTGATGTGGCGTGCAGGCATCTTAAAGGCTGGGCCAAATGCCTAACTCCAGTAAAACTTTTAATGATAAGACCTTTATTTAGAAATTGTATTTAATTAGCTAAATTTTTTGAGTTTCTGTATTGTATTCTTCCATGGACCATGGTTAATATCATTTCCCAACGTTTCAATATGTCATAAACACTTAAAAAATGACTATTTTAAATTTTCATATGAACAACATTGTCTTTTCCTATAATTGTTGTAAAATCCATTAGTTTTACTCTTAGATGATTTTTTATTTCAATTTTTATCATATTATTTTATTTCTATGACAATTTCTACATGTTTGCCAAAGTTTCCTTCATTTAATTACATAAAATCCCCTTCATCAAATCAATCTTCATGGTTTAATAATAGAGTTATTTCTTTCATTTAAAGCAAAAGAAAATATTGATGTATTTTATGAAAGCTAAATCGCTCAAGTAATTGCATTTTTAAATGATTGTTCTTTTTTCATTAACTTCCATCAGAGGAAATTTACAAGACCTTATGAGAATTTCAAACTCTTTCAAATCTTTTACCGTGGAGATTAACCAGCAAATCGGAACTTCCTTAAGTAGTTCATTGTTTCCGTTCACGATATTTAACTCTTTGTGAAATTTATTTGGCATGTGTTAAAAATCATTTAAAGTAATTACATTTTTATTGAGTCAAACAATGGCAAAAGAAAACCCTCAGAAACTTTCTTAAGATTTTGGAAAAAATAATAGGTTTCCTTTCTATAATTTTATTATTCTGATCTGTACTAAAATCCAATAAGGTTTGCATTGCTGGATGGAAAAGTTTTACCAAATGCTTGGCATACAGTGTCATATATCATCAGATAAAAGAATGGAATATTCTTAAGGCCTATGATTTACATTTTTTGAGGAATTCATTAATAAGTTAGATTCTCAGGGTCAAAGGAAACGTGCATGATAATTTTCATCAATTAGCATACAAAAAGAACAGATTACAAGTAATTCATAGATACATGAATTTCACATTTTAAAGAAATTAAATGCATTAGAGATAAGTAAATTTTCATGAGTAATATTTAAAATGTATTATCTTGATTTTTTATTTCTCAAATATAATTTTCTCATTAAAACAGATGAAATTGTTTTATGATTTATGTATTTATTTGAAAGGTGGAGTTACAGAGGGAGAGAGAGAGAGAGAGAGACAGAGAGAAAGAGAGAGAATCTTGCATCTGCTGGTAAACTCCCCAAATGGTCAAAATGGCTGGAGCTGGCTGATCTGAAGTTGGGAGCCAGGAACCAGGAACTTCATCTGGGTCTCCCATGCAGGTGCAGGAACCAAAGGACTTGGGTCATTTCCCACTGCTTTCCCAGGCCAAAGCAGAGAGCTGCTCTGGAGGTGGAGCAGCATGGTCTGGAACTGGAGCCCATATGGGATGCCGGCACTGCATACGGCAACTTTACCCGCTACACCACAGTGCCAGTCCCCAGATGCATGTTTTTCAACATATAAAGCACATATGTAGATAAAGATTATTTTTGCAGTCTTGTCTGAAAGTGGTTGATTATTTTGATTATTCAGTAGATACAGTTAAAAACATTCATATTTTAGTGTTTATTTTCTTTCTCAACACTAAAGTAGAATTTTTTTTGTCAGTTTGTAGCATAAAGTACTTTAAATAAGAATTTTATTTTTGGCCGGTACCACGGCTCAATAGGATAATCCTCCGCCTTGCGGCGCCAGCACACCGGGTTCTAGTCCTGGTCGGGGCACCAGATTCTGTCCGGTTGCCCCTCTTCCAGTCCAGCTCTCTGCTACGGCCCGGAAGTGCAGTGGAGGATGGCCGAAGTGCTTGGGCCCTCCACCCGCATGGGAGACCAGGAGAAGCACCTGGCTCCCAGCTTCGGATCAGCGTGGTGCACCGGCCACAGTGTGCCGACCGCAGTGGCAATTGGAGGGTGAACCAACGATAAAGGAAGATTTTTCTTTCTGTCTCTCTCTCTCTCACTGTTCACTCTACCTGTCAAAAAATTTAAATGAAAGATCTCTGCGAGTGAGATCCCAGTGGAAAGAACGGGGCCATCAAAGAAGGAGGTACCTTTCTCTGAAGGGAGGAGAGAACTTCCACTTTGTCTATGACCCTGTCGGAATAAGATCGAAGTCAGCGAACCCTAAGACTTCCATAGCCTCGGCAACTCATGACTAGAGCCTAGGGAGATTACTGACGCCATAAACAAGAGTGTCAAATTGTTAAGTCAGCAACAGGAGTCACTGTGTACTTACATCTCATGAGGGATCTGTCCTTAATGTGTTATCCAATGTGAAATAATGCTATTACTAGTACTGAAACAGTATTTTTACACTTGGTGTTTCTGTGTGGGTGCAAACTGATGAAATCTTTACATAGTATATACTGAATTGATCTTCTGTATATAAAGATAATTGCAAATGAAAAAAAAATTTAAAAAAAAATTTTAAAAAAAGAATTTTATTTTTCAAATGATTGAATTGGCATTTTGGTCTTAAATCAAATGTAATTCAATTCTGGTGAATTACCTAAATTATAACACTTTGAGGTTTGAATTTTATGACTCACTTGCCTTCAATATCATATGACCAGCCATAAAAATCCTATCATATTTTCTTAAAATAACTAGGTATAATTTTATTAATTCTTGCTTATTGCCAAAATATTTTTGTGACTATATTTTTTTCAGTTTCACATTTTTCCAGGCTACTTTACTTTATATTAAAATTTTCTTTCTCATTCTTATTTTTTTTTTTATCATTTATGGTTTGTAAGGAATCCCACATGGGTGACAGGGACTCAAGCTGAGTCATTATCTACTGCCTCCCAGGCATGCATTTAGTAGGGTGCTTAGATCAGTAGCAGAGTAGCTGAGACTGGAATCAGGGGAGGACACAGGATGTGGGTGTCCTACATGGTGACTGAAACTGCTGTTCCAAACATCCACCTCCATGAATACTGGGTCTCACTGTAGCTTTATTTTTATTTTTTTCAGAAACATACAGAGTCTGTTTTATAACTGTACTAATTTACGTTCCCAGAGAAGTGTACAGGTTTACCCTTTTCACTATAAGCTCAACACTTTTTCTTTGATTATAGTATCCTTTCATGTCGGAAGTGATAGATATCTCATTGCAATTGTGATTCACATTTTCCTGTTGATTAATGTTGCTGAACACAATTCTGTGTACTTGCTGGCCATTCTTATATCTTTTGAAAAATGCCCATTTTCGTCAATTGTACATTTTAATCAGATTTCTTACATTCTTTATTTGCTAATTTGTGTGAGTTTCTTATATATTTCTCAGATAAATGATTGGCAAGTATTTTCTCCCTTTCTGTGGGTTGCCTTTCCCTTTTGATTGCTTCTTTTGCTGAACATGAGATTTAGTGTGATGTAGTTCCACTTTTTTATTTTCACTTTCTATGTCTTTTCTTATCATGTTATAGAATACAATAGAGCAAGTTCAAGGCCATTTTCCCTTATGATTTCTTCCAGGAATTTTATCATTTCCTTTAGATTTATGGTTTTCATCCATTTGATTACTGTCTAAATCCGTTCTTTTCCCTGAAGGTATTCAATTTTCCCAGTACCATAAATAAATAGAATATACTTAATACACACCTATCAGTAGAAGAGACTAATATTACCATATGGTGTATTTTTAAAATGTATTTATTTATTTGAACAGCAGAGTTACAGAGAGGCAGAGACAGAAAGATGGGGTGGTATTCCATCCTCTCTGGTTCACTTCCCAAAGTGGCTGTATTTTTGAGACTTTTGTTAAATGTAGTTGACTGACTGCATATGCTTGGATTTATTTCTGTTTCATGGATCTATGTCTCTCTCTCTCTCTCTCTCTTGCCAGTAGTATTCTGTTTTGATTGCAATAGCTTTGTCCAGGTTGAAACCAGATTTTTAACATATTTGATTTTTATTAATATAAAGAAAACATTTCATATATTTCATTGGCATAGTTCTATGAAGATAACCATATTTCCCTGCATCCCACCATCCCTCCGCCAATTCCTTTCCTTCCCTCCTTTATTTTCTACTCATTAATTTTTGGAAAGACTTACTTTTTATCCACCCTATAATCACAGGCTTAATTCACCTGTAGCCATAATATTCAAGAAGTAGAAAGTAAGAAAACCACAGTTCCACAGGAAAATAATGGCATCTAGCTTTTTCTTGTGGCTCAAGCTTGCTTTGATTATTTTGTGAGTCCATAAAAAAAGTATGATATTCTCTGTGAAGAATTGTTACTGAACTTGCAGGTCATTTTGTGTTATGGATTCCTTAATAAAATTAATTGCTCCAATTCATGAATTAAAGATATGTTTAAAGTAAAATAATACAGCAAAATTCGTTCATTAATGTTTTATTGTATTCAGTGCACAGACTTTTACTTCTGTGGCTAAAATTATTCATAAGCTTTTTATTCTTTTTGACGCTATTTTAAACAGTATTGCTTTCTTGATTTCAGGTTTGTATGGATCATCATTTTGTGTAGAAGTACAACTGAGTTTCTATGTTTAATTTTGTATGTTTCATTCTTCCTAATTAATTTATTAGTTCTAATAGTTTTATAATAGAGTCTTTCAATTTTTTCTACACTTAAGATACTGATTCCAGCAGAGATGATGTTTTTTCTCTCTTTCTGATTCAGATGCATTTTATTTGTTTATTTTTTCCTCTATTGTGTTTAAGAAAATATGCATGAGTAGCGATTCTTGCCTTGGTCCTGATTCTACAGGTAAAGTTTTCTGTCTTTTATCTTAAACATAATAATAAGTTGTGTGTTTGTGATATATATATTTACTATGCTGAAGTACATTTCTTTTTTTTTTTTTTAATTTATTTGACAGGTAGAGTTATAGACAGTGAGATAGAGAGAGAAAGGTCTTCCCTCCGTTGATTCACCCCCAAATGAACTATGAACGGCGCTGCACCGATCCGAAGCCAGGAGCCAGGTGCTTCCTCCTGGTCTCCCATGTGGGTTCAGGGGCCCAAGCACTTGGGCCATCCTCCACTGCCCTCCTGGGCCACAGCAGAGCGCTGGACTGGAAGAGGAGAAACCAGGACTAGAACCCGGTGCCCATATGGGATGCTGGCGCCACAGGCGGAGGATTAACCAAGTGAGCCAAGGCACAAGCCCCTAGTACATTTCTTCTATACTTAATTTATTAAGATTTTATTATTATGAATGGATGTTGTATTTTGTGAAAGGCTTCTTTAATCCACTTCATTAAAGTGGATCATCACATTTATTGATTTGTGTAAGTTGAATTAACTTTGCATCCCAGAGATAAATCTGACTTGATCTTGATGTGATTCTTTTAATGTGTTCTTGAATCCAGTTAGCTGGTACTCTGTTGAAGACTCTTGAACTATGCTGGTCAAGTCTTGAAATTTTTTTGCTTGTAGTGTCCTTTGCTGACATTGATTTTAGAGTTATTGCTATTCTTGTAAAATGAGTTGGAACTATTCCTTTTTCTTCAAATTTTAAGAATTTCAGTAATATTGATATTAATTCCTCCTTAGATTTGATAGAATAAACCATTTGAACCATTTGATTTTTATTTTCAGAGGGTTTTCATTATTCATTATATATGTATGTATTTGGTCTGTTTTGAATTTTTATATCTATTTAATTCAGTTATAAAAGTGATATGTTTCTAGGAACTTACCTTTTTTAGGTTAACCAATCTGTTGGAAAACAATTGTTCAAAATTGTCTTATAATCATTGGTAATTCTATAGAATCCACTATAGTGTCTTTTCTTTCATTACTGATCTTATTTGTTTGATTTATCTTTCTTTCTTTGTTGATTAATCAAGCTGAAATTGGTCAATTCTCTATCTTTTCCAAAAACCAGTAATTTTTTTCTTTTATTAATGTTTTGTTTTAATGGTTTTCATTCTGTGTTTCATCTGTTTATTATATATCTACTATTGTCTTCTTTTTGCAAAAATTGGGTTTGCTTTGTTCTTTATATAGTTACCTGAGGTGTAAGATTAGATTATTTGAGCTCATTTATTTTTATAATGTAGAGATTTAACATTATAATCTTCTGCCCTGGAACTGCTTTTGTTGCATCCCATAGTTTCATTTTTTAATTAATTTTATTTGCTGTGGAGTCTTCTTTACCTCCTATTAGCATAACCGTTCCTGTTTTCTCTTGATTAGTATTTGTAGTTTTTCATAATGTTAGACGAGCACAGGTTAGTTTTCTTCAAAAAGTCTTGAGTTTCACAAGACTGTTCCTTTCCTGTTACGTTATAAAGATAGAATTAAATGCCCTACAGATATTTTATCAATTCTGCTAATGATTGTAGCTTGTAGTCTTCTCTAGTATCAATCCATGGCATGTAGGAGAATAGGGGAGGAATTACAATGAACTCATCTCCATCTTATTACTTGAACCTCAGAGTCTCTATCCACTCTTCTTTGTTCTCTTTATCCTTCAGAATCTTCTTATCATTGCTTTATAAGTAATGGCTACAGGTTTTTAGCTATACTTAGTAGGAGGGATAGTTCTCTTTGTATGGGTAGAGAAGTCTTCTCTTCCTTACATTTTACAGTTGAGATTTATATGAAAACTCTTGATTTGGGTTGGTTTATCCCAGTCAATAACCTTCTAAAACTTTTACAACTTACATAATGTTTTCTTTCAGTTTGATGTCTTTCTTAGCTAAATATTATCATAAATGTGATTTAAGTTTTGATATTGCTTTATCAATATTTTTAAACTTTATTATTAATTGTATTAGGCATGAACTCAAAACAATTTTATATGTTTTCTTATTTTTCTGTGTATTTAGGATTATGTATCAACTGTTATTTATAAAAAAGGAGTAGAGTTAAGAACATAAAATGGAAAAATCTTAAATTAGGTAGAGGAAACACATCTCAACACAATAAGGACTATAAATGATAAAAATGCAGCCAACAATATATTGAATGATGAAAAACTAGAAGTATTTCCACTAAGACATAGAACCAGACAAGGATGTTCACTGTCAACACTCTTATTCAAAATAGTTTAAGAAGTTTTAGCCAGAGCCAGTAGGCAAAAATAAAAAAAAAGAAATGAGATATATTTAAGTGTGAAAAGAGCAAGACAATTTATCCATGTTTGCAGATGACCTGACTCTATACATAGGGGAGCCAAAAACTCCAAGAGAGTATTAGAATTGATGAGAAAATTCAGAAAAGTAGCCAAATACAAAATCAACACACAAAATTCATTTGTGTATATCAACAGTTATCTTTTTTTTTTCTTCTTTGACAGGCAGAGTGGACAGTGAGAGAGAGAGACAGACAGAGAGAAAGGTCTTCCTTTTGCCGCTGGTTCACCCTCCAATGGTCACCGTGGCCGGAGCACCACGCTGATCCGAAGCCAGGAGCCAGGTGCTTCTCCTGGTCTCCCATGGGGTGCAGGGCCCAAGCACTTGGGTCATCCTCCACTGTATTCCCTGGGCATAGCAGAGAGCTGGACTGGAAGAGTGGCAACCGGGACAGAATTCAGCGCTCCGACTGGGACTAGAACCCGGTGTGCAGGCCCCACAAGGCAGAGGATTAGCCTAGTGAGCCGAGGTGCTGGCCTCAACAGTTATCTTTCTAAGCAAGAACTTAAAAGATCAATCCCATTAGCAATAGCTACAAAATAAATTAAATACCTTGGGTTAAATTTACCCAGCAATGTGAAAAATCTCTATGTTGAAAATTTCAAAGCACTAGTGAAAGAAATAGAATACACACAAAAAAATAGAAAGACCATGTTCATGGATTAAAAGAATTAGTAGTATCAAAATTTACGTGTTACACAAAATAGTTTCCTGAATCAATAGACATTTAGACCAATGGAATGAAATACAAACCCAGAATTTAGCACAAATTTAGTTACAAATGTGCTAAAAACATTCCCTGAAGAAAACAGATTTTTCAATAACTGGTGTTGGTTACACTGAATTTGTACATGCAGAAATTTGTAACTAAAAATCAACTCAAAATACTCCACAGATCTAAATGTAAGATCTCCAACTATGAAACTACTGGAGAAAAACCAAGGAAAACATTCCAATACGTTGGCATAACCAATGACTTTTTAGATAGGACCCTAAAAGCATAGGAAAATAAGAGGAAAGGAGACAAATGCAATTATTTCAAATTGAGAAACCTCTTCACAGGGAAAGAAACAATTAAAGAATGGGGAGCCAATAGACAGAGCAGGAGAAAATACAAGTTATGCATCCCATAAGGGATTGCTATCCAGGGTCTGGTGTTGTGGTACAATTTGCTGTTTGTGTTGTAGGCATCCTATATCACAGTGCCAGTTTAAATCTCAATAACTGTTTCCAATCCAGCTCCAGACTAAAACGCCTGGAAAAGCAGAGGAAGGTGGCCCAAAGGCCTGGTTTCTCATCATTCATGATGGGCATGAAAATGGAGCTAATGGCTCTTGGCTTTGGCCTGGTCCCCAGACCTGATTGTTGTGGACTTTTGAGGTATGAAGCAGCAGCTACAATCTCTCTCTCTCTCTCTCTCTCTTGCTCTCTCTCTTTTTCTCTCTTTCTCTCTTGTCTTTCTTTCTTTCTCCCCCATTTTTCTGTCTTTCAAATACATTAATACATCTTTATTTAAAAAAATAATATTCAGGGGGCTGGCGCTGTGGCGCAGGGGATTAAAGCCCTTACCTGAAGCACCAGCATCCCATATGGCAGCTGGTTTGAGTCCCAGATGCTCCTCTTCCAATCCAGCTCTCTGCTATGGCTTGGGAAAGCAGCAGAAGATGGCCCGAGTCCTTGGGTGGAAGAAGCTCCTAACTCCTGGCTTCTGAGAAACACAGCTCTGGCCGTTGCTGCCATCTGGGGAGTGAACCAGCGGATGGAAGACCTCTCTCTCTGTCTCTACCTCTCTGTAACTCTTTCAAATAAATAAAATATTTTTAAAAATTAATATTCAGAATATATAGAGAGCTCAAAAAATGCAACAAAGTAAACAATCCAGTCAAGAAATTGGCAAAGAACATATTTGAATAGATATTTTTCAAAAAAAGAAATACAGAAAACAAACACATTAAAAAAAAATCTCAGTATCACCTGTCCTCTGAGAGATGAAAATTAAAAACCATGATGAGGTATCCTTTCACTCTAATTAGAATGGCTATCATCCAAAAAATAACAAATGATGATGAGGATGTAGAGAATAGGGAACCCTAATAAACTGTTGGTGGACGTGCAAATAGATACAGCCTTTATGTAAAGCATTATGGAGATTTCTAGAAAAACTAAAAATAGATATGCCATGTGAGCCAGTTATCCTATCTAGAAGGAAGTGAACCAGCATATTAAAGAGATACTGCATTCTCGTGTTATTGCAACTTAATTCACAACAAAGATGTGGAATCAATCTTGATATATATATATATGTGTATATATATATATATATATATATGTATGTATATATGGTTGCATGTTATTCAGCCATAAAAACTAATGGAATCCTAACATTTGAAACAGAATGGATGACACTATAAATCAGTATGCTAAGTGAAATAAATCAGACACAGGAAAACAAGTTCCATGTTTTCTCTCATATATGAAAGCTTATGTATATATGCTTAATATATCATATATAGTATTAAATTTGCAGATGTATATCATTTGATACATAGATAATCACAAATATTGCCCTCACTGAATTATTACCCTTATATAGTAATATATCCTTCATTCCTTACTAAATGATGTTTTTTACAAATCCCATTTTATATGGTATTAATATATTCACTCTTACTTAATAGAAAAATGGTATGTATGCATAAGCATAAATATAACATTTACATACATGAAAAAATGTTAGAATATGTAAATATAAAATCTGAATTTATACATAGAATATATATTTTCAATCAGCAAATGTGATTTTTTTGTAAAGATTTTTATCTATTTATTTCAAAGTCAGAGTTATACACAGAGAAGGAGAGGCAGATAGAGAGGTCTTCCATCCGCTGGTTCACTCCCCAGTTGGCTACAATGGCTGGAGCTGCGGTGATCCGAAGCCAGGAGCAGGGAGCTTCTTCCGGGTCTCCCACATGAGTGCAGGGGCCCAAGCATTTGGGCCATGTTCTGCTTTCCCAGGCCATAGCAGAGAGCTGGATAGGAAGTGGAACAGCTGGGACTTGATCCAGCACCCATATGGGATGCTGGCACTGCAGGCAGCGACTTTATTCACTATGCCACAGTGCAATCCCAGCAAATGCAATTTTAAAACCACAAAATATATTCCCATAATACTCTAAATATAAAATGTTTACTGCTGAAGACATTTCAGTGTTTTTTCCTGAGGATATGTCTTATGAACAGATGATCTGCTCGGTTGCTCTCTCTACACTTTGGTATGTGGAAGTTGCTCATTGTTTGTGTTCAGAACCAGTAGATCCCACACCAAGGCTTTTGAGTTTTCCGGCTCCTGATCCTCACCCAGTATTAGGGAAACTTTCCTTTTTCCTTCATGGGTTACTCTCTTTGATTTGGGCCTCCTTCCATCAGTATATGAATTTCTTCTTTTATCAGGACCAGGATTGACAAAAACATATACAACACCTAAGTAAGGGCAAGGGATTGTTCAGATATTAACACAAAATAGTAGTTAGAATATAATTGGACAAAAATCTATAACTGCAAGGAGTAGACCCCATCTACAACCTTCCTCAACTTCCTTCCATCCACACTTGTGGTCACTGTCTCAATATTTTACCTTTATAAAGACCTTAGATATTATAAAAAATACAGTTTGCTTCATATTTTTGAAATGTTTAGAAAAAATATGGGATATTCCATATGTTAAAGAGAAATCAAATAGAAAAATTAGATTATAAAATGGCCAAGGGAAAAATTGAGAGTGTATGTGTTGTGTATTTGTTTTTATTTAAATCCTTTACCTGAGAATTTTAAGAAAACTGCAAATATAGAAAAGCAGTGAAGAGTTAAATTGTATGGAAATTCACTTAAGATGATTTCCTAGTTTTAAGCTCTTGCACCTCTTTTCGGATGGGCATGAGAAAGAGGGTGTGGAAATTAGCTTTTGGATGGCACGGGATTGAGAAAGATCAGCTTAGCGAGCAAAGCCCTGAAAAGCAAACTTCTGTCTGCCGGAACATTCACATTAAGGGATGTAGCCTTTCCTAATCCTTTATCCTGGATGTGCAATAATGCAGTGCCCTTCAGGAAATTAAAGCTTTAAAATGACAGTTATAAATTATATTGATGGATAAGGAAGATGATGAAAAATTGCATTTCTGAGCATTATTTTGTAAAGTGTCTTGATCAGGTTCTATAAAAGATGATTTGTAAATGGTAATTACACTTGGGTAAAAGCACAGATCCTGCACTTTGGGACTGTCATGGAATATGTACAAAGTGTTTAGCAAATTAAAGATATTCGTACTGGGAGATGCTGATACTGAAGAAAATGTCAAGGTTCAAATTTTTAAAATCAAACTAATATATTCAAATTCTGATACTACATCATCAAAAGAGCTCGGTGTTGATGTGGAAGTCAAAATTAAAATTGCATGAACTTGCTATGTTTAAGGAGATAAAGATAATTTGATCACCCTCTGTAAATGTGATGTGAATAAAATAAAAAGTAAGGTGTATTAGACAGCCAGTGCACAGCCCTTATCCTCATACCTTCTCCAGTTTTATGCTTCCTGAAGAAAAACTAGTGTTAAGAAGCATGACATTTTAATGATAAGTCTTTCAAACTGATGATTCGTTGTACATCAAACACTTTCATCAAAATTCATAAACTTGGCAATATTACAACCATTTTAATAAGGTGAATAAAATGTGACCTTCTCTAATTATACAAAAATTATAATTCTTATAGACATTCTGGAAAATCAACGTTATTAAATGCCTTTGATTCCTCATTGACTTTTTTTAAGACAATAATCTATTAGCTCTGCTTACTCCAGCAATTTGACATTGTTGTTTAATAAAATTGTGCATGTAGTTAATAATGTTTTAAATTGTGCTTTGCCTGTCAAAGTGCATTTTGTGTGTTTCCCATATTCCCAGTCCCACAGGGTATATGAAATTAGTAAACTTTTCATTTGATCATCATCTCAGTGCTTGCTGCCAAAATAAAGCTTCGATGAATGGGAACCTTTGCCTTCTGATTGATCTATCAGAGATTAACATGGTGAAAAGGGAAATATAATTTTAGCACTTTAAGGGACTAAAATGAAGTCAATCTAGACTAAACAACTAAGCTGATTATACATGCTGAGTTAGTAATTTAATAAAATTGCTCTTATCTACCTTAACGATGTTTCAAATTTATATTGTTGAATACAAAAACTTGCGTATGCAGACAAAAAAAAAACCTGCCTTACACATGCAGTGATGGTAAGATTTCAGAATTAACTACAAGTGATCAGTTGGTGAATATTCTATTGCTTTACCTTTAATCCAGAACACCACAAACAAGATATATTTATATCATAACCCTGAATTCTAATTATAAATTGCTACAAAATTGATAGGTTTTACTCCTTTGTGTCTCTTGCATTTTAACTTCTTTCTGTAACATCTCCATACAAATAACTTCTTTTATCTGAAAAGATTTATAGCATTTGACAAAGTAGACTGAATTTATTTGCCTTATTTTAAAGTGGCCTTTGAAAGCTTTGGTAGCTCTCCTATGGTATCCCCTTCTCTGGGCATCTATGCCCTTCTGTTACTTTAAAACTCTATGGGCCGCTGCTGTGGTGTAGCAGGTAGGGTCTCCTGCAGCGCTGGCATCCCATACAGGTGCTGGTTTGGTCCTGGCTGCTCCACTTCAGATTCAGCTCTCTGCTATGACCTGGGAAACCAGTGGAAGATGGCCCAAGTCTTTGGGCCCTTGTTCCAAGAGGGAGACTGGGAGGCAGCTCCTGGCTTCGGATCAGCACACAGCCCCAGCCATTGTGTCTAATTGGGGAGTGAACCAGTGGATGGAAGACCTCGCTCTCTGCCTCTGCCTCTCCTTCTCTGTCTGCATAACTCTGATTTTCAAATAAATAAATAATTTTTTAAAAGTCTGCATGCTCTCGGTGCTGGTAGATAGACACAATTTCTAGCATCCACTATATTTTCTCAATGGCACATACATTTTCTTTTCATTTGGCTTACTTTGTAATGGATATCATTCTGTTGGATTCAAGATTGATGGAGGGTTGAGGTTGCATTTCTTATCTCTGTTTCTGCCCCTTGCCTGTGTCTTGTAACCAATGGAAATTCAAATACATCATCTCTTCAAAATACTTGTAAATGAACTTACAATGAAAAAAAAAGCTTCTATGTTTTCGAGTGGTCTGAATGCACTACTTGAAGGCATGGAAGGCATTTTTTCATATTTATCCTCAGATAGAAGTGTCTATAAATCAATAAAGTGATAATGAAGTTTAGAAGACTCATATTTTCAAATGACCTTCTCAGGAGAGTCTAGTATTTCTTGATACTTTTAACGCATATTCTATAAAATCGTCATGATCCCTGCTCTATGGCAGCATCTAAGTGTAATAGCAGCAGACACATTCTGGCACTTCTACAAAGAGAAGCATTGTGTGGCTGAGCTCTGGTTATCTGCAAAGAACAGACAGTGTTGGCTTTAATACCTCATCATTGTGCTGGAATTTTTTTACCTATTGAATGAAGATCGAAGGTTTTAGAAGGTGAAAGCTTTACAAGATCACTCAGAGAATATTTTTTTTTCTTTATTGCAAGACAGGATGACAGAGAGAAAGGTGGACACACACTCACACACACACACAAACACACACACAGAATCTTCAGTCTGCTGGTTCATTCCCCAGTGTCCCCAATAGCCAAGCCAAAACCCCAGAAGTCAATCAGGTAGAGAGCTGGTCTTCAGTAGTCAGCTTCTGCCTCCTCCCAGGGTGCACATTAGCAGAAGCTGGGTGGGAAAACAGAGAAGCTAGTGCTTAAACCAAGCACTCCGATACAGGATGCTGGTTTCTCAAGCAGAAAATCAACTGCTGTGCCCATGTCAGCTCTCATCTCATTCCTTTCTCCTCCTCCTCCTCTTCTTCATTGTTTTCTTTTTAAAGATTTATTTATCTATTATTTGAAAGTCAGAGAGAGGGAGAGAGATTTTCCATCCACTGGTTCAATAAACTAATGCACACAAAAGCCAGGGCTGGGCCAGGAGCTAGGGAATCACCATTCAGGACTCCCATATAGATGGCAAGGGTCCAAACATTTGGGCCATCTTCTTCTGCCTTCCCAGGTGCGATAACAGGGAACTGGACTGGAAGTGAAGAAGCCAGGACTTGGACCAGCACTCATGGATGTGGGTGTTGCAGGAGGCAGCTTAAGTCTCTGTCCCACAATGCCTGCCTCCTCATCCCTTCTTAAACAAATTATCCATTTTTACAGTGTTCATTCCTTTTATTTTTATTTTTATATTTTATTATTTTGACAGGCAGAGTTAGACAGTCAGAGAGAGAGAGAGAGAGAGAGAGAGAGAGAAACGTCTTCCTTTACCGTTGGTTCACCCCCAAGTGGCCACTACGGCTGGCGGATTACAGCCGGCGTGCTAGGCTGATCCGATGCCAGGAGCCAGGGGCTTCCTCCTGGTCTCCCATGCGGTGCAGGACCCAAGCACTTGGGCTATCCTCCACTGCCTTTCTGGGCCACAGCAGAGAGCTGGACTGGAAGAGGAGCAACCGGGACAGGACCAGCGCCCCAACCTGGACTAGAACCCAGGGTGCTGGCCCCGCAGGCGGAGGATTAACTATTGAGCCACAGTGCCGGCCTTCATTCCTTTTATAAATATTTATTTGAGAGGCACAGACACACATACACAAAGAGATAGAGCAGAGAGAGACAGAGTACTCTCACCTGCTGGTTCACTCCTTAAATACCAGTGGTTGCTGGGGCTCAGCTGGACCCAGAGCCAGGAGCCAGGAATTCAGTCCAGGTCTCCTACATGGTTGGAAGGAGCCCAATAATCTGAAACATCACTGCTCCTTTGCAGGGTTCATAATAGAAAACTGGAGCCAAGCGTGGAACCAGGAATCAAAACCCCAGACGCTCTCTTAGAGAACACAAGCATCCTATCTTGCAGGTCACATGACTACCCTAAACTGTTGATCTATTTGGGATATTGTCCCCTAAAATTTTCTTTAAAAGCATGAATTATTTCACCCTTCTTCCACCTAATCCTCAGCATAAACTGGATGTTTGTTCTTGCTTCAGTTTTATCTGAATTCATCTTATTCTGATCAGTTTTTTGTTCTTGCAAACTGATATCTGATCCTTCTTAGTGCATCAAATTGCATCTGTTCATAACAAGTTGGTATGAGTTTATCTTGTTGTTGTAAAATAATTAAAATTAATGAAGAGTTTTTCATCATGTACATTTTCCATGAAGATTTTCAAGACTTCTCATCTTTTTATTTCTTAGGAAGTTTTCATTGGAAATATTCATTACAGCAACTGTCTAAAGTAGGGAGTATATATCCATTCAAGGTAGAAGAAAGAGTACATACCTTGATATTGTTTTCTGTTTGTGACTCCACCAGTTATAATGCATAAATTACCATTGTGATCCTGAAAACTCTACAGGAAAATCAGCTACAGGAATTTCTTAACAAATTTCTAACTTAAATAAAGTTGTTGTGGCAACATTGACGGGCAGAATGTGATTGGGTGAGATACAACTAAATGTGTTTTAAGAGGGAGTGTAGGAGGAGGCACATTCAGCAGAATGACACAGAGGCTCTGAACTCCAAAGTAGAACAGTCAGAATGAGATGCAGTTGTATGTATGTGTGTGTGTTTATGTGTGTGTATACTTGAGTGTGTATACTTGTCTGTGTGTGTATACTTGTGTGTGTGTGTGTGTGTATACTTGTGTGTGTTGGGGGGAGGGAGAAAGACAGAGAGATTGAGAACGGTCAGCATTTCTACTTCTCTATTTGACCTTCACAGAGTATGTCCACTATTAAAGTACTGCCACCTCACATTCCCACCCCAGCAACCAAGTGGAGGCTATTAACTGAGATAATTGAGGAAAGCCATCTGGAACAAACTATGGAAGGAAAAACATTGGGTTGTTTATCTCTTAAAAACTAAGGTTCAATTTACGTGAGTATGTGGGTGGCTTCCTCAAAAAAACAGTCTATTCCTGACGTGATTAATTCCTCATGAAGTGTCATCAGGTACACTTCCTCTTGCTTCATTTGAAAGCATAAATTATATATATATATATATATTATATATATATGTATATGTGTGTGTGTAGACATATATATATAATTAAAATTGCAAAGATAATATATAAATCAAAAGTGTTACACTATATTGAAAAGCTAACAGGATAAGCAGATCACCACATTTGATAATAAACAGATGTTTAATGTAGATAAATATAAATATATGAATATATATATAGTCTTATTCTTTGTTAAGAAATAAGGAAGCAATTCTGGTTTACCCTGGGATCAGGGAGATTTAATATGTGCTGTAAAGAAAAGTGTGTTTAATGAATAATCCTGTAATACAATTTTATTTGGAAACTCTATGCTATTTCCTAACATAATTTAATGTACAGTATAGATAAATGTGGCAGGGAGAGCATGCCTTCTATTTTGTAGATATGAAATTTGAGTCTTACAATGGTCTTGCCTAAGGTCTAGCTCAAGGTAAAGCAAGGACCAGGATGCAGGATTTCTTGCTCTGGGGAGCTTTGCTGTACAACTCATTCACTAAAGGAGAGTCTAGGACTCACAACTTCCACGAAGGCTGTGGATACTTTCACATCTCTAAGAACATTTTGAGAAAACTTTCATGAGTAGAAAAACAATGGGCAATGCAAACTGACATTGTGTGCCAGAGATCAGGCCAGAGAATGTACAAGGTAAACCATCCATAGGATTTCCTTTCCACATGGAGTGGGAATAGTTTGCATTTATAAAGAAATGCTATTTACTTCTCAGGGAGAATTGAAGTAGCTACGGTTTTACCCTTCCCTGTTAGAATGGAGGAACAATTGGCCCTGGAAAAGCATCTACTATTCATTTTAAGTACCCAATAAAAGTCCTGTATATATACTTGAAGTGCCAGGCAGAGGAGAGGAAATTAGAAACCTAGGAAATATTTGAACACAGGTTTGAGGTTATTTGAACTACTAATAGAAATACAGTGCCAACAACATTTATTACTAATGGGACTGGAGATATGATTACACTTTCTTTGTTAGCATGCACAGCATCTGCTGACAACCACTGATTTTATTTCAAAAGAGCTATCTTTACCTTCTTACACATAGATTGTTTGACTGGAGGGAACCAATTGTTGGAATATTGAAGTATTGTGACATTGTAATCAAGTCTGCATGCAATTTTCTCTGTAAAAAATTTAAATTTATTTGGAAATGAGGAAATATTTTCTGCTAAAGAAAATTTGCATTATATGTAGGAAAATTTCAATGAATTCTGAAATAATTTTTGATTGATAACACGATAGCAGGTAGAAATTTTTAAAGCATTTAAATCTGAGGGCTGTTGTAAAGTCAATCATTATTTCTTATTTTAACAGACATCATAATACTCAAAAAATTAATCATGAAAAGAGAAGACACTCCAGTAATATGTCATTTATTTCTAGGTTGTTTTTCTGAATATCTTTTGAAACCATACAATTTTCACAAAAATTTTATGACCATAGGTGCGCAAATTATTAGAATTTATTTCTACTTACTATATTACCTACTGATTTTATAGTCTAAATAATCAATTTCTATTTACAAGCTTCAAGATTGGTTGTAGAGATGAAATATAAATAAATCTTTCCACAGTTTTTAGTCAAAGCATAGTCGACATCCTTTAGCATAAAAACAAAAAAGTTAAATATGAAAGGAGCAATATTGATAGATGATCTGTATTTATAGATGAGTAAAATACATCAGTATCTCTGTTACATATATATTGTAAGTACAAATGGCACCTAGACAATTCAAAGGCTCTGGGCTCTGTTACCACTTTATCACCCATTAATCACTACTATAATGCACTGAGACTTTTCTAGATACTTTTTCTTTATTAATTTAAAACACAGTAAAAAGACATTTCTAAATTATGTGCTCTTCCATAACTTCAGCTCTCTCACTTATCAATAGTGTACACTGTGGCATCTTTTCAAGTGTTCTTTCATACCTTGCCATTAAATAGTCCTCAAATGCTTTCAAAATAATAAATTATTTTTCTTTTTATCGACATTTCTATTTCAAAATATTTCAAATATAGAAATGTATAAGGAAGAGTACATTGAACATTTTTCTTAGATTTAAAGTATTTTCATGATTAAGCTGTTACTATTTTTATTAAATACAAGAGACTATTTAAATGTGGCTCTAGGTTTGAAGATCATAGAGAAACAGAAGATCAGCAGTGTGTCTTATTTTAAAATTTAATGCATATGAGTGATATTGGCCCCTTTTCATGGGATTATTTTTTAATACCCCTGCCTATATTCCTGCCAAGCTATTTTTTTTATTGTTTATTTGTAAACTCTTTAATTATTGGAGCATTAAGCTTTGATTGCATTTTTTAAAAAGATTTATTTATTTATTTGAAAGTCAGAGTTACACAGAGAGGAGAGGCAGAAAGAGAGAGAGAGAGAGGTCTTCTATCTAGTGGTTCACTCCCCAACTGGCAGCAACAGCTGGAGCTGAGCTGATCTGAAGCCAGGAGCCAGGAGTTTCTTCTGGATCTCCCATGTAGGTACAGGGACCCAAGGACTTGGGTCATCTTCCACTGCTTTCCCAGGCCATAGCAGAGAGCTGGATTGGAAGTGGAGCAGCTGGGTCTCAAACCGGCCCCCATATGTGATGCCGTGCTTCAGGTCAGGACATTAAACCGCTGTGCCACAGCACTGGCCTCATGACTGCATTGTAAGTAGAACGTTATTTCAAAAATAAAAAATGGAGAAAGATAAGAAGGGAAAGACTAGCAGGACATATGACATTTAATTGGATAAAAAGAATACTTATTAAGTGAATACTTATTAAAGTGAAATTTTCTACTTACACCATTCTGATTTTGAAAGCTTTATGAATACAATGCATTTCTGGAATTCTCATTCTGCCTAAACTTTCTGAACAAGATGATGGCTTTGTAGAAGGATAATGATATATTAAAACTAGCAGATATTTACATTATTATCTTTTTCTAAGAGCCCAATCTTAGTTATTCATTGATTCTTCTGATTCATGTCTCAAATACCCCAACAGCTGAACAGTGCCAGGGCCAAAGCCTGGAGCTAGAAATTCAGTCCAGACTTCCAGATGATTGGCAGAAGTTTAACCACTTGAGCTATCCCCAGTGCCTACTAGAGTCTACATTGGTGGGAAGATGGAACCAAGAACAGAAGACAAGAACTGAACCCAAGTTCTCTAATGTTGCATGCAGATGTCTTAACTGTTAGGCAAAACACCTGCACTACAAATCTAATCTTTAAACACATAGCATTCAATTGAAATGTGAAAAACACAGTACAGAGGCTTATTTTAAAAAAATATTATAAACAACCATATTTCCCCAATTACCTTCCCCATAGCAATAATTGATTAATTTTTCCTATTATTTGAGTCAATAAATGTTTTTCTATTTGACAAAAAAGTGTAGAGGCTATTGGCCGGTCATTGTTCTATTCTCTTGTGTACTCAAGGTATAACACAATAAATATTGAATTAACAGTGAAAGGGAGAGCAAGATGAAGGTGTTGATGACTAGATGTTTCTGACATTGCTACAGTGAGGATCACAGGCTGCGACATTGGGCAGGAAGATGAATGTCAGAGAAGGGCATGAAGGGCATAATAGGAGAGGGACAGTTGTGAAGAGGATCACAGGTTGGGCAATGTAGCGTAGGTGAGAGAGAAGGCAGAAATGCCCTTATTCCTGTGCATTTAGCCTAAAAAAGATGCTGAGACAACATAGTTAACAACTGATTATAGATAAAGGGAAACTCACTGCCTGTGTCCACTCCTTCGAGAAATACTTATTGAATGACTAGTATGAGCCATGCCCTATAATACATATCCAAGTAAATAAATATTTTTGGAGTTTTGTGTTAGTAGGAAAGTCAGTTAACAATAAATAATAATATATTATATAAGCAAATACACAAGATGTCAGAAGATAGAGAATGTAATGGAAAATTAAAGTAAAATAAGTCAAGGCAAACAGAATGGGGGATAAATGTAGATTAGCTAAGCTGTCGGGTTCCATTTTATTTATTTAATTTTGTTACTGCAAAAAGATTTGATGAGAATGCATGTGTTAGGCAGATGAACAATGAAGGGAAGCATGCTAGGTGGAGAGCACTGCTGGAGGAGACAGTCTACATGGAGAACATGCCAGTGATGTTTCAAAACCAGCTACAAGGCTAGTGTTAACTGGATTGCTCAGCAGGAAAAAGTCGGCTCATGAAATAAGATGCTGGATCATGCAAGACCTTTTAGGACATTTCATGAGCTTTAGTTTTGCTGGGAAGTAATTGCCAAATATTTTCTATATGACTGACATTAATGCAAGAGAGCGGAGAGGTCCAAAATAAGTTTCATGTAGAACAACTGGCAAAAGGCAATTGGCAACCTACTGAAAGAGAAAAAGGCTCCATTTGTAACAAAATATATTTTTATGAGATGTGGAACAGAAGTGCAAATGTGATGTTTGATGTATCTATTAGACAGCCAAATAGAAAAAGTGAATACACACATACATTTGTAATTAGGATCTAAACCTTCAATGATATGTCTCTACCTATCTCATATCTACATCTAATTTATTTCTGTGCTTAGACTATAGAAGCCATGTAAAGTTATAAGATGAAGGGCAGCGTCATGAAGAAAATGAATGTACAGAGAAGAGAACACGACCAAATTCTGGAGGTGAAAGACTCCAACATTAGGAAGAAAAAAGACAAAGGATGAATAGTGAGCATTTAGGAGGATGTTACAGTCAAGATGTTGGCAAACCAGAATCACTAGGAATGGTAGGATATGGAGTTCATTATAGCAATTGGATTTTATATAAGGAGCCAAGCTGGTTACACAGTTTACGCGTGGTCGCTGCTAATGTCTCTAGCACTGGACCAAGCCCTGAGGTAAGCAAAGCAGAAGGAGTTTTGGTAGAGGGTAGAGGAGCTACAGGTTTGACTGGGATCCCAACAGTGAGGTGAGTCAGTGAGTTAGTAAGAGGATCATGTGTCCTGACACTGTCCTTCCAATTGTATAAAGGATATGGTTGCTTACTTACAGCTTTCTCATTAATTGTCTGACCTCTGCCCTTAGTGTGTTGTACCATGAGAATTAATGGTGAAACTACTACTCAAACAGTACTCTATACTTTGTGTGTCTGTGTGGGTGCAGTCTGTTGAAATCTTTACTTAGTTATACTAAGTTGATCTTCTGTATATGAAGATGATTGAAAATGGATAGTGATGAAGAATGGGATGGGAGAGGGAGTAAGAGAAGGGATGGTTGCGGGTGGGAGGGAGGTTATGAGGGGAGAAGCTGTTATAATTCAAAAGTTGTACTTTGGAAATTTATATTTATTAAATAAAAGTTGAAAAGAAAAAAAATATGCCTTGTGGCCCAAGAAGATTGGCATTGTGAAAGGAGATTTCAAGAAATATAGATCCAGTTTGGCTAAATTGAGCCATACAAATCAATCTTTTGTTTTAAATTATATTTAAAGTCTATATATATATATATATATATATATATACAAATTTAGAAACATATTGATTCTTCCCACTCTACCCTCCCTCCGACCCACATTCTCACCATTATTCCTCCTCTTCTTCCCTTCCCATTCGTATTTTTTATAAAATATTTTCAGTTAACTTTATACACATAAGATTAACCCTACACTAAGTAAAGAGCTCAACGATTATATGAAGAAAAAAATACTGTTTCTCGACAGTGGAGACAGACAAGGGCTGTTAAAAATCATTGTGTTTCAAAGTGTCAATTTTACTCCTACAGATTACCTTTTAGGTGCCCTATTAGTTACCACAGATTAGGGAGGACATATGGTGTTCGTCTGTTTGGGACTGGCTTATTTCACTAAGTATAAAGCCAAAAAGTGGTAGTGTCCTACAAGCTAACACAGAACAGTGATTTAGGGAAGAGCAAACAGTAAATGTGATACTTTCTGCTGGTAAGGGAGTGAAGTTGGAGAAGTTACCAATCAGTTCAGAAACATAGAGGCCATTCATAAATTACACTAGACTAGGTTTAGTGGAGTTGGAGAGGTTACCAGTTTAGAAACATTAGAGGCCATTCATAAATTACACTAGACCAGGTTTAGTGGAGTTGGAGAGGTTACCAGTTTAGAAACAATAGAGGCCATTCATAAACTACACTAGATTAGGTTCAGTGGAGTTGGGGATAGGTTAAAAAAGGTAGAGTGAAGTAGCTTTAAGAGAGGAACGGAGGAGAGGAATTAGTGACAAGATTGGGCAGACTTTGCTGAAAGAAATAAAGAAAATAAAGAGAAGGTAATAACTAACCAGGAAAGTGATATTACTTTTACTTTTACAGGTGGAAGAAACAACAACATTCTTGCAGCTGAAAAGAATAAAGCAGAAAAAATCAATTAAATTAAAATAATTGGTGAGATACGAGAGCAAGACATGTGCCTGTAGCAGTTAAGAAGTGATAGGAGCTGAGACAAAATTATGGATTAAGCTTTATGTAGAAGCAGGCTAGCTCTTCCATGGGAAGTAGGAAGGCAGCACACAGGACCCTGGTGAAGGCTGTGGGATCGAAGTGCTGCAAGATGTCTGTGCAACATCTCACCTGCTTCAGATGGGAGCAGGAATTCATCAGCTAAGGGGAAAGCAGGGGTGGACATTTGGATGTTTGCAGAAATCATCAGTAGTGAGATGATTACCTTGGAAGAATGAATTGATCCAGAATTTTCTTTATAAGATTTATTTATTTATTTGAATGGCAAAGTGACAGAGATAGAGGGAAAAGCAGAGGGAGGGATTCCCGTCGCTCTACTGGTTCACTTCCCAAATTGCTGTAGTGGCTGGGGCTGGGCCAGTCTGAAGCCAGGGGCCTGGAAGTCTATCTGGGTGTCCCGCATGGGTGGCAGGGTCACAAGCACTGTGACACCTTCTGCTACTTTCCCAGGTGCATTAGCAGGGAGCTGGATAAGAATTGGAACATCCAGAAATTGAACTAGTGCTCTTATGGGGAGCTGGTGTTCTAGGCAGAAGCTTAAGCTGCTGTGCCACAACACTAGCCCCTGATAAAAAATCTATCATAATTATCTGACAGCTTTACAGACTCACTTGGAGTTCATGGCTATAGTCTATTAAATAAATAGCAAGATATTATCCTCATTTTTAATTAGAGAGAAAAGGATCTTTACTGTGTAGCAAATTTGTAACCTTACAAAAGTCTTCTATTAGATTACACCAGCAGAAAAATGCCACACTAGGTGTGCCGAAGCCAACTGTCCTGGGTATTATTTACATTGAGCTTGGTGTAGCAGTAGTTCAAATTTAATAATATACCCATAATAAAACTCATAACCTAAATTTGAAAGCCTTTCAAAAGCACTTAGTAAGGTGAAAGCATAGGTGAAACTAATTATAAACTATAGGAAGTGATGTAGGGAGATTAACCTACCTCATCAAGTTTTCTCTTCAGAGTCAGTACAAACTAAGGCTCTAGTCCTCTGGCTGTGGCCTCTTTATTGCTGCTCCAAGAGTTGCTAGTCGGTGGTTTACATAATCATTAAACAGCCTGCAAAGAGAATCACATCCACAGATAATGAGTGCATGCCGAGACAGATCAGTTATTGCCATCAACTGCCACCACAGACATATGCAGTAGATTTTATCTTTATTTTGGTATTTCTCCAGCCCATCAACTACATTTTACTCTTTTTGTCAAGCTGCTCCCTTGTCCTTGGTTCAGAAATAAGACACAACATTACACATCTTTATTCACACTTAGAACACAGAAGAATGACATTGATTTCTGATTGAAAGAGTGAGAGAATTATCCCAGTGGATATCTTCAAGTCTGCAATACTTGAGAATACATATGCATACACATGTACATGAAATGGTGAAAATACTATCACTTGAATTTCTTAGATAGTTGTTCAATATTTTTGAAATATAATTGACACTTTTTTTATAAAGCTTTTATTTAAAGAATATAGATCTCCAAAGTACAGCTTATGGATTACAATGGCTTCCCCCCTCCATAACTTCCCTCCCACCCGCAACCCTCCCCTTTCCCGCTCCCTCTCCCCTTCTATTCACATCAAGATTCATTTTCAATTCTCTTTATATACACAAGATCAGTTTAGTACATATTACGTAAAGATTTCAACAGCTTGCCCTCACATAGGGACACAAAGTGAAAATACTGTTGGAGTACTAGTTATAGTATTAATTCACAACGTACAGCACATTAAGGACAGAGATCCTACATGATATTTTTTTTTAAATTGATTAATTATCTATGCAATTTCCAATTTAACACCAAGTGTTTTTTTTTTCATTTTCAATTATCTTTATATACAGAAGATCGATTCAGTATATACTAAGTAAAGATTTCATCAGTTTGCACCCACACAGAAACACAAAGTGTGAAAATTCTGTTTCAGTACTAGTTATAGCATTACTTCACATTGGACAACACATTAAGGACAGATCCTTCATGAGACGTTAAGTACACAGTGACTCTTGATGTTGATTTAACAATTTGACACTCTTGTTTATGGTGTCAGTATCTCCCTAGGCTCTAGTCATGAGTTGCCTAGGCTATGGAAGCCTTTAGGGTTGGCCGACTTCAATCTTATTCTGACAGTGTCATAGTTCATTCTGAGTGAATTAAGCAAGTCCCAAAGGGAAAAATATCATATGTTCTCCCTGATCGGCGACAACTAACTGAGCACCAAAGGGGAAACCTGTTGAAGTGAAATGGACACTATGAGAAACAGTGACTTGATCAGCTCTTGTGCTGACTGTTGCTGTACAATGTAATACTTTATCCATTTTAGTGTTTTTTTTTTTATTCTAGTACTACTGGTTGAACTCTGTAATTAACACACAATTATTCTTAGGTGTTTAAATTTTAACTGAAAAGTGATCCCTGTGAAATATAAGAGTGGGAATAAGAGAGGGAGGAGATGCACAATTTGGGACATGCTCAATCGCACTTGACCCAAATGATGGAGTTAGAATCGTGCCAGGGGATTCCAATACAATCCCATCAAGGTGGCATGTACCAAGGCCATCTCACTAGTCCACGTGATCAATTTCAGTTCAGAATTGATCACACTGATAGGTCTAAGAGTCAAAGGGATCACACAAACAAGACTAATGTCTGCTAATACTAACAGAGAATGAAAAAGGGAGAGAATGATCCAACATGGGAAGTGAGATACACAGCAGACTCATAGAATGGCAGATGTCCTAAATAGCACTCTGGCCTCAGAATCAGCCCTTAAGGCATTCGGATCTGGCTCAAGAGCCCATGAGAATATTTTAGGCATGGAAAGCCAAGACACTGTGGCAAAAAAACAGAAGACCTAAATGAAAGATCTCTGTGAGTGAGATCCCAGTGGAAAGAACGGGGCCATCAAAGAAGGAGTTATCTTTCTCTAAAGGGAGGAGAGAAATATAATTGACACTTTCATTACTTCCCATTTTTATTCTCCAGAAATCCACACATATAATATAGAGGAAGTTTGGAATAGACAAACAGAGTTGAGTATATGGCATTGTGGTGCAGTGGGGTAAGCCACCTCCTGCAAAGCCAGCATCCCATATGGGGGCTGATTTGAGTTCCAACTGTTCCACTTCTAACCTAGTTTCCTAATAATGCGCCTGGGAAAGTAGAAGATGTCTTAAGTGCTTGGGAAATGGTAACACACCAAATTGGATAATAAAAATATCAAATTAATGAAGATAGGGATAAATAGGTGGGCAGAATGCAGGAAATCACCAAAAGTTCCCTGGAACACTCTGATAATCAGTACTTATTCCATGAATAATGCTGCCATTCTTTTTGGATAAAGTCTGAGTTGGGGCTAACTATTAAGACAAAAATAGATTAATTTAAAACATTTATTTACTTGAGAAAGAGAGAGAGAAAAAAAAAACTTACCATCCATTGATCATCCCCCAATGGCCATAATGCCTAGAAACTGGGAACCTAATTCAGGTCTCCCACATTGGGCAGCAACACAGCTACTGACCCTTAACTAGTGCCACATAAGGTCTGTATTTAGAAGAAACTGGGACTGAACCCCAGAAGTAGGTCTTGAACCCAGGTACTCTGAAGTGGAATGTGAGTATCTTAACTGTCAGACTAAATAGTCAATCTCCCAAATTCTCAGCTCTTCTTTTATTTTTCCAATTTTCCTTCTAATACTTTGCATTGAGAATAATTCTCTACCAAGTGAGTTGCAAAGAGAACTCAAATGCTTTATCTAGGAAGTTGAATGAATTTAGACATTTCCTATGGAAACTGTGGCTAATTGGCTCTGTAAGGTATTTGTTTCAAAGTTACACCACCAGAACCCTTTAAAACAAATGTCATTTTGTTCTCTTAGAGCACAAATTTACTCATAATTCCAGACAATGAGAAGTAATAATCCAGTCTTTTCACTGGGGCATTTGCATTCAGATATATATTTTATCTGTATGCTTTAAAACATTTATAGCCTTGTGCCTCAATGCTCTAAAAATTAGGATAGGTCTGAAGGAATGAATTTAAAGGCATGAATTTGAATCTTAAATCATTACTCTTTTATTTTTTCTGTATCTAAGATTTCTGTCTCGTTTACTTTTTAAAAAAGATTTATTCTATTTATTTGAAAGAGTTACAGAGAGAGGTAGAGACAAAGAGAGAGGTCTTCCATCTGCTGGTTCACTCCCTAGATGGCGGCAACGGCCGGAGCTGCGCCTATCCGAAGACAGGAACTTCTTCCAGGTCTCCCACGTGGGTGCAGGGGCCCAAAGACTTGGGCCATCTTCTACTGCTACCCCAGGCCATAGCAGAGAGCTGGATTGGAAGAGGAGCAGTTAGGACTAGAACCGGCCGCCCATATGGGTTGGCGGCGCCTCAGGCCAGGGCTTTAACTCACTGCACCACAGCGTTGACCCCTGTCTCATTTACTTTAACATAGAACATACAAGATAGAGCTTCATTGTAACAGATATTCACTCCATGTTACATTCTCTTATTTCCCCAGTGGAGTGATGGAAGCACATACTTACCAAGTAACAGTTCCCTTAAAAGTATCAGTGACGATTGCTCATAGACCACTTGATAAAAGCCATCATAGCAATGAGTAACATACAAGAACCAACACCTTGGTGGAGCTAGCATGTAATAAAAAGACCAATAGCAAACATCAATAAAGGAGTCTCCATAGCCAGAGCTGAAATATCTGAAATCGTATGTTTTTTTTTTTTAATTTTTTTTTTTATTTTTTTTTTTTTCTGACAGGCAGAGTGGACAGTGAGAGAGAGAGACAGAGAGAAAGGTCTTCCTTTGCCGTTCGTTCACCCTCCAATGGCTGCCGCGGACAGCGCGCTGCGGCCGGCGCACCGCGCTCATCCGATGGCAGGAGCCAGGTGCCAGGTGCTTTTTCCTGGTCTCCCATGGGGTGCAGGGCCCAAGCACTTGGGCCATCCTCCACTGCACTCTGGGCCACAGCAGAGGGCTGGCCTGGAAGAGGGGCAACCGGGACAGAATCCAGCGCCCCGACCGGGACTAGAACCCTGTGTGCCGGCGCCGAAGGCGGAGGATTAGCCTGTTGAGCCACGGCGCCGGCCGTATGTTTTTGATGTATGTGATATACTCGCTTTGGAAAACAGTAGAAAGTTAGCTAGTGCTTGAACTAGGACTCTGTGAGTGGGGAGGTTTTTTTTTTTTTTTTTTAAAGACTATACTCCAGTGTTATCCTTTGTTTTTTACCAGTTTCAGTCTCACTAGCTTCTCTCTGCCCTCCTCTGCCTTTATGCAGAGAAAGCAACATCAAGACAAATCAGAGATGAAAAGTGGAATGGAAATCCTTATTATCCCCACTGTAGCTTGAAATATAAGGAGAGATAAGCTTTTTCTCTCATTTGCTGGAAATTTCTGGAGATGAAGAATGCATAGCTTTACAAATATGTATAGATAGTGTTTTGTTCTTTTTGGTTGTCCGTAAACAATTCTCTTCAGTCTAAGGATTAATCAAGGGAAGGCCATAATTCAGGGCTGCATTGAAGGGTATATCCTTTAACTGACACGCTAGCTAATCACCTCTTATGAAGCAAGATGACCTCCCCAACTAAAAGACAATGAAGGCAGATATTTCATGTTAGACATATGAACATAAAGTTACAAATCGCAACATTTGGAGCCCCAAGCAGGTCCAGGTATTTTTCTTCTTTTTTATTTTATTATTATTTTTTCTTTTAAAAATTAGTCTTCACAGATTCAATACAGTTTCTAGATACAATTCTAAGAATATAACGATATTCCCTCTCAGCATCCCTCCAGCTCCCCCCCCCTTTTTTTTTTAGTTTCTGAAGTAAAACATTTTAAATTTACATTACACTATAAAGGCTTAATGCTGCACCAAAGTAAAAAGCCAAAAGACCCTAGTTAGTGGGAATATAGAAAACAGCTGTAAATAATAATTGATTTGAAAAATGAGCATTTCACCCACATAAATTTTAAAGTAATCACAGATCATTAAAACTATAATAATATAACATTCTTAACTATTGGTTTGACAAAAGTATAAAACAAAGTTTTATAAAACTATATTTGTAGCAATAGCAATACTGAAACGCACAGACCTTTCTTTATCTCTTTTGCTTATTTGTTTTTGTGTGTAATACATTTTTTAAAGTTATGTATGCCTTCAAAGTTTTCTGGACTCAAAAATATTTTTTACAGAAAGTTTCTGTTTATACTGCACAGAGACATCTTATATTCATGTTCAGTATCAGCTTATGATTGCTTGGTGTCTATACTTGTGGCAGAATAGAATGCAGTAAAATAATTTTTCTTTAATTATAAGTTAATAAGTAACCAGCATAGACAAGGTTATAATGATTCCAACATCATCTGCTCAGGCCCCCAGCCCAGATTCCTTCTGTAGTCAGTTCAATTTCCTGAATTCTCATTAGGGCCTAGGACACTTTGAAGAAGGAATCTAGCAGTGATGAGCAGATTCCAACTGAAAAG
Organism: Sylvilagus floridanus; assembly: GCA_949820135.1. Taxonomy (NCBI): domain Eukaryota; kingdom Metazoa; phylum Chordata; class Mammalia; order Lagomorpha; family Leporidae; genus Sylvilagus; species Sylvilagus floridanus. Next base: position 14,035,987 of record OX463240.1, on the reverse strand, counting down.
ATATTAATCCTCAAATACTGTAAGTTTTATATAGAACTGAAAGGACATTAGCAATTAATTTCTTTAGTCACTAATGGCTTTGCTGAAGTAATTTAAGTTGATCTTTAGAGTTCAAGTTAATCTATTTTGTAATGTAAAAGGGTATCTTATTAAATATTTATTTACTGCTTTGTTCAGCCTTGGATCTCAGTAAGGCGCTAATAGTCTTGCTCACTGCCCAATGGTATCTTGACATATATCAGCAAGAATAACAAATGATAACATTACTGCCTTAGGGGAAATCTGGTACTTTGGGTATCACTGAACTTTCTCAAATGTGGTGAATAAGGCAATTAGTATTACATACAAGAAAGTGAAAAGCTAAAGAAAAACAGACACACGTCAGCTTTAGTGAATATTCTTGAATGTATATCTATTCTTTCTAGTATCATTATCTAGTATCTCATATCTCTATCTCTTTACTGTGCCAGTCTGGAAGGTACTTTTCCTTTCAAGCGATTGTGTGGAGTGGCTCCATCTTTGTGCTTACTCAAAGGGAAACCCAGAGCCAAATGCTAGAGTGATAAATTAAAATAAATAAATTATGTAACTGTACATGTGCACAATTGACATCACATTTCCTTAGGAAAAGGTAGGAGTACTTGTTCTTACTGTCATTTATATGCTATACAAAGAATCATCCATATTTCAAGGGTCTCTAGGACATTGTGTTCCCTCAAAGCTCATCTAGACTTCTGTTCACTTACAGAAATTTCATGCATGCTTTCTTTTACTAAAAGCTATCTTTGGCGGGAGCCCTCTTTGATCATCCAATGTATATTTTTTCTGTTCTGAACATCGGTGACATCCCAATTCCCAATACTACTTTTATTTCTGACGGCAATTCTTTGAGGCTTTATCAACATTAGAAAATGTAATTAGTTAAAGGGAGTGGCTTGGATGATGCCTTTAGATTTTTGTTCAAATTCAGTGACATATACTCCATCATATAGCAACATCTGATTAGAAGGTATGAGGTTTCTGTGAGTATTAGTTTTTCTTTTCTTACTATCATTAAAGGGCAGCACTTTTGTGATTTATAATACTTTTCATTGCCTATAACTGTTGTATAATTCTTTGGTTTGGTATAAAAAAGTGATCTAGAACAAGGAGTTTTAACTTAATGGTCAAGAGAATATGAATAAAAATAAACAGGGGAGCTGGCTTTGTGGCATAGCAGGTAAAGCTGCTGCCTGCAGTGCCAGCATCCCATATGAGTGCTAGTTCAAGTCCTGGCTGCTCTATTTCCAATCCAGCTCTCTGCTATGGCCTGGGAAAACAGCAGAAGATGGCCCAAGCACGTGGGCCCCTGTACCCATGTGGGAAACTTAGAGGAAGCTCTTGGCTCCTGGCTTCAGATAGGCATATCTCCGGCCTCTGTGGCCAGCTGGAGAGTGAACCAGCTGATGGAAGACCTCTCCCGCTCTCTGCCTCTCCTCTCTCTGTGTAACTTTCTCTTTGACTTTCAAATAAATAAATACATATTAATAAAAAGGAGAGAAAGAAATACATAAAAGACTCATTAGAGCCTAAGAGAAAACCAAAGAATGTCAAGACATATTTTATGAATATGCATTATTTAAATATTTTATTAACAATACTTAGGTATACTTATGAGCAACAGTGTCATGTTTCAAGGTAATCAATGTTTCCCTTTTTTTGATATTTCTTATTCAGTAGACATAAATTTTATGAAAATGGAATCACCAGCAGCATGGTGCTGTTGTGTAGGACTCTAAAGTATAAGCTGTATAATAGACAGCAATATTTTTATTGCAATTGATATAATTTGTTGAACTCATCTTTGTATGTACCCAATTGTAGCAGTTTATTAGCATTAAGTCTAAGGGACAATATTCAAGAAATGTTTCCTGGTTAATATTTTTAGTACATTACATTGGGTAGTAATATCAAATAATTAATTGCTTTATTGTGCAAGAATTACTTCAAATAATTAGAGGACGTTCAGTAAAATTAAATTAGATAGGCTCACAATACTGGGGAATATTAGTGATTGTTTTCCTCCCATTGAAGTGGTCAGTGCCTCAGTTGGAAATAGTATGATGTGATATGAAGTTCTGTCTCACATCTCCAACTAGCTGATTCAGATTAAAACCTCCAATGACTTCCTGTGTGCTTTGCTGACATCATACCTCCAGGGAAGAGACTAAACAATAATTAGCTTTTATTATGTCCTAGTTACCAGATATATAAAGCAAACATAATCAAAGCATCTCTCAAGGGTGATGAAAGGATATTGACTTGTGAAAGCGTTTCTTGGGATGCACTCTTCAAGCCACATGTGAAAGCCAGTGTGTATATTCATGGTAGCTAGAACTTCCATGTAATTCTAATAGCAAGAGGAAATATGCTTTGAGTTCCTTCTGCTACTTATTTTATTATTTTTATTTTTGAGATAACATTTTAAAATTTACTCTATACCCAAAGGTTTAAAGTGCCACTGAATAAAGAGTTCAACAAATAAAATGTAAAAGACCGAAGTTCAGTGAGAATATAGGCAAGGGCTATAGACAGACAATAATCAAATGAAAAGTTTCACTCATATACTATATACATATTTCACTCATATACTGTAAATTTAAAAATAGTTTAGCTCATTATACTCATATAAAAACAAAGTTTGACAAAATGCTCTATTGCAGGAGAACTGATATAAAGACATACTTTTTCTCTTTTTAATTTTTTTTTCAAAATTAAGTCCCATATATAAGGAAGAACATGTGGTATATCTCTTTCTTTGCTCTGCTTAGTTAAACGTAGGAGGGTTATATGCAAATACATTGTTTGCTAAGCATGTATTTCTTTTTTTATGATTTTTTTCAAGCTGGGATTTTCTTTTTTTTTCTTTTTCTTTTTTTTAACTTTTATTTAGAATATAAATTTCCAAGGTACAACTATTTCAAAAGTGATCCACTATTTTATTCCATCACCTCATTGAAACTATACAAACTGTTTCTATTGGATTTAGGTCACGTGTACTCAATTATATGAAATTATTATTGCTAAATTTCAAGTATTCTTCTTCTACCTTAATATCCTTCCTTGACCAAATTACTCAGTGTTGTTTATATGTAATAGCTGGTGTTGCATAGTCATATGAGTATGTCAAGCGTTATATAGTATCAGCTGCTCATTTCTTTTATTAGCGCCGTTAGTACTTCTGTGTTCTCTTCCCAGTCTTAGGTTAGTACTCTTACTTTAATGAGTTTATTCACTTTTTTTAGAAACAAGTGAATACAGAAGATGCTACTTTTCATGCTTGCAGCAATTCCGCGTCTACTTGCAGCTCTATTTGTAAAGTTTAATTAATTCTTTAATCCTGCTGCTGCTTTTGTTTCACCAGCTAATACCCTGAACAGTTTTTAAATGGGTATAAATGTACTCTGCTTTGTTGACATGCTTAAGTGCCTCTTCTAAGCTGTTTTACATGCTGCTGACAAATTGAAGACATTATTAGACTAGAAAAAGTAAATAATAATACTTTTCCTGAGAAATCTAATCGAAATGCATTGTAATAGAGCTCTAAAAAATGTTCACACATTTCATGTGAAGTGAGTTTAGGGAAAATGATACTCATAATTTATGGGTAAAATGTTTATTCTATAGGATCACAAGGCATTTTTTCAAAATCCACTAAGTAACAGGATTTTCTTTTACCTTTGGTAAACCTCAGATCACTTTTCTACTATCCTTGATGAAAGTCAACAGTGCCCTCTCCAGTGATGGGATTGAGTCAGTTCCATTCCTGTGAACAGGTTGATTCAAAAACTCAACTAGCATCATCACAGGTTTCTGTGACTTCCCTGAAGTGGTCACTACAGCAACCATACTCCTAAATGTCAGCTCAGTTTCACCTTCTTCATTTTCTGGCTCTTGAGCCTATCTTTCACATATACATACATATATATATATATATATGAAATATATATATGAAATATATATATGAAATATATATATATATATATATATATATATATATATATATATATATACATGCCCTCTTGCAGAAGTCCCTCCAAAACATTGCTTAGAAATACATCTCCTAGTCCCAGGATATCACAGCACATTGTAATTCATGTTACATCCAACGTCTTCCATAACATGACTACTTATTCATCAAATGCTTCTTGCTTTGTCCTTTTTCTCAGCAATGTATCTTTTCCATATTGAACATTTATCTTCATTCTGTTATCCATCCCTTTTCCAGAATCATTAACATGCTGGTCATACATGTAACTACTGTTGAAAGGTGATCAAATTAGATATATATAAGCTCTCTTTTTGCTTTTGTAAGTCTGCCAATGAGCTGACTGAGGTGTTCATTAATTTGCCTATTTATTCATTGATCAGTGAGTCCTTGATAATCACCTTTTCTGTAGCAGCATCTGTGCTGAGGAGGAACTCAACATTGAAATCTTGTTATGGGAGAAGATAAAAATGTAGAACTAGATTAGAATGTGTTTTCTGGCTGTATGTCTAGCATAACAAACATTTCAAAATGTATAGAAATTTTTAGATGAGGTATGCTTCACTTTTAAAGAAAACCATTTATTTATTTATTTGAAAGGACGAGAGAGAGAGAGAGAGAGAGGAGAGGCTTCCATCTGCTGGTTCAGTCCCCAGTTGCTGGTAACAGCCGACACTAGGTCAGATGAACCCAGTAGCCAGGAATTCCATCTCAACATCCAACATGGGTGTTAGATATCCAAGTACTTGGATCATTATCCACTGCCTTTCAGGTGCATTAGCAGGAAGGTAGATGGGAAATGTGTAGTAATGCAGAGTTAAACCAAGCACTGTGATATGGAAGAGCGAAAAAAACTCCCATCAGCCCAAGTACTGGCTCACTTCCAAATGCCCACAACTGCTGGAACTGGGTTTGGTTACAGCTGGGAGCCCGGAACTCTAGATGGCCCTGATGAGTGGCAGGCAGGGGCCAAACTACTTGAGCCATCACCACTGCCTGTTAGGATCTGCATTAACATGACTGGAATCAGGAGATGGAGGCGGGCATTTAACCTAGGTACTCTCATAAGGGATGCGGGTATCTTTTAAATATGTATATATTTATTTGAGAGACAGAGAGAGAGAGATTGTGAGATTTCCATCAACTGATCACTCATCAGATGGCTGTAATGGCCTTGCAATGGTTGAGGCCAAATCCAGGAACCTGGAGCTCATTCCAGGTCTCCCTCATTGACGGTAGAGGAGCAAATATTTGGAATACTGACTGATTTATTCCCAAGAACATTACTAGGAACCTGATTCACTGTGAAGTGGCTGAAGTTACAACTGTAGCTCCAACATGTAACAACAGGGAAACTTCATTCTTTCCAAAGAATAAAAATTAGTCTCTTCTACTTAATTTTATTCATTTTCTTCAGTTAGATGACATATGTGTTTTCGTGGACTGCTGTTAACTTCATCACAAACTGGATGACTTAGAGCAACAGAAATGTGTATCACAGTTCCAATGAACTTAAAGTCCAACATCGAAAGTCTGACAGGGCCATGTGCTCCCTGAACGTGTAGGGTAATCCTTCCTTGCCTCTCTCATGCTTTTTTGGGGGTTTCTGGTGATCTTTGAGATTCCTGGGCTTACAGTTTTAGAATATCAGTCTCTGCCTTCATCATCACCTGGCATTCTTCCTGTATCCTCTGTTCTCCTACGACTGTCTTAGGTTTTATTAAGTGTCAACACTACTCCAGTATGATTTCAAATTAATAACATCTACCATGACCCCATTTTCAAATGACATCATATTGGAGGTACTGTTGGTCAGGGATTCAACATTATCATTTTTGAAGGGACAAAATTCACTTTAGGACAAATGAAAAATTGAAGAAGTACAATAGTTTCTTTCCCAGCAGAGCTTTATTGATCTTCTTTGGTGAGACCGCTATATGAAATATATGCTTTTTTAAAAAAAATTATTTGTATGACCAACTTACAGAAAGAAAGAGAAGAGAAGGAGAAGGAGAGGGAGAGGGAGAGGGAGAGGGAGAAAGAGAGAGAGAGAGAGAGAGAGAGAATCTTCCAACCACTGATTGATTCCCCAGATAGCTGCAAAGGCCAGGGTTCAGGAGCTTCATCCAGGTCTCCCACGTGGATGACAAGGAACCAAGTACCTGGGCAATCTTCCACTGCTTTTCCCAGGCCATTAACAAGGAGCTGGATCAGAAAGGGATCAGCCAGGACATGAACTGGCACACATATGAGATGCTGGCATCACAGGTGGCAGCTTTGCCGCTTGCCAGCGTTGGCCCTGAATACATTTTTGACTAATATTTTCATATCATTTTGAATAGCAAGCTTGCTTTGTTCCACACAATATTTTAACAAATCATTAAAAAGTTATTTATCCATTTGCATTCCAAATGCATATTTAGAGTTGTATTTATGGGACCATAATTCAAAAACAAACAGCAATTTTTTTGTACAAAGATCTGTGCTGGTAGATGTAAATTGCAATTTATAAAACAGTTTGTGATACTGGACTAATTTGCACTATCCAGAGATAACATTGTTTTGTTATTTGCTATTAGGGTGTTGTCTCGTAAATTGTCTGCTTCCCAAAGTCAGTCTGAAAAACAGTCTCAACTACAGTCTGCATCACTTAGTGATGGAGACTGGATCTGAGACACTTGCAGCTAGGCATTGTTGTCAGCTCATGGACATCAAAGAGGGGCTTTTGGCCAGAGCACCTCTGGGCAATGGGATCTGTGGGACCTCTGCTGATTATGCAGGCCAGGGTTAACTGAAATAATGTCATGTTAGTCACACTTCCTCTTATTTGCCTTTCCCCTCCCTCCTTTCCTTCCTCCCTTCCTCCCTCCCTCCCTGACTCCTTGCCTTCCTCCTTCCCTCCCTTCTTCCTTCCTTCCTTCCTTCCTGGCTTCCAAGAACAGGTTGGCTGTTGACAAATGGAGTGAACAAAACAAAGAAGAAGTAGGATGAGAACATATGTATTTTTTTTTAAGGACAAAAGCCAAGTTGAGCTTGTTAAAAGAGGAAGATATTGGAAATACCTGTATCTTCCTGGGTCAAGTAGCAATCTGGTTCCCCATGACCATGTTGGTTTGCAGAGGTCAATCGGATTTGTAACTGTTTCAATGGAGGACCACCCTGACTGTGCAGTTTGATTCACCAGCATCTGATGCAGAAATCTTTCTAAAGATGGAATTAGCTAAGTGCATAAATTCATATTTGAGAGAAAACAGAGGAAGAAAAAAAAATGAATAATAATATCCCATTTTTTTCAAGATTTATTTACACAGAGTTACACAGAGAGAGAGGAGGCGGGGGGGGGGGGGGGAGGTCTTCCATCCGATGGTTTACTCCACGATTGGCTGCAATGGCCAGAGCTATGTGGATCCGGAAACAGGAGCCAGGAACTTCTTCCAGGTCCCCCATGCGGGTGCAGGGGTCCAAGGACTTGGGCCATCTTCTACTGCTTTCCCAGGCCATAGAAGAGAGTTGGATCGGAAGTAGAGCAGCCAGGTCTTGAACTGGCACCTATATGAGATGTCAGTGCTTCAGGCCAGGGAGTTAACCTGCTGCACCACAAAACCAGCCCCCAAATCTCCCATTTTTAAATTTTTATGTTGTTTCAACATAAATTATTAATAGGACAATTCAAGTTATTTGTTCTGTGTAGAAATATTCATTTTTTTAACTGATTCTTGAACCAAAAGCATTATGCCCAAGTGAACAGTCTTTTAAAAACACTTAACCACAATGACAAGCGTCTCAAGGTTATGCCCTATCCTGTTTTTCCCCTTTATGCCATTTGTAACAGCTATGGTCTCTGACAGTTAGTTAATTAAATGTGCCCACAGTGTCTATGTTGGTTGTGCAATTCTTCTAAGAATGCAATTTTTAAAGGTAGCAGGAAGAATAGTTAACCTTGATGAGTCTGTTAGCCACTATAGAATGGTATTCAAGGAGATGAGAAAAAATTAGGTTGCATGTGCAATGCATAAATAAAAATCCCCTAGGAACAGCCTGTTGTTGAAGACCCATAATCTATGTGGTGCTTCAAAACCAAGATGGGAAAAGGAATCTAGTGATTGCACAATTGAAAAAACAGCCTGATGCCAGTCTGGGTTCTCCTCACCTATTAATTTAATTTGTTACATCTTCCTGAAGAAGTGTTAAGTGACATTTTTATTATGGCTGTTTAAATGGTTTCCTTTGATTCATGTTTAAAAACTGTTCAATTTGAATTGGCAAATTGTATTAAGGTTTGGTATAACACAAGCAATACTTAGCATTTTATTTTTATTTCCATCATTATGATTAAATTAAGAAACATTTGCTGAAGAGAATGAGTTAAAGCCATGTCAGATAGGGGTATGTATTATATTTTTTGTATTTTTAAAATTTTTATTTATTATAATCAATTTTAAAGATTTATTTATTTATTCGAAAGACGGAGTTACCGAGAGGCAGAGGCAGAGAGAGCGAGAGAGGTCTTCCATCCATTGATTCACTCCCCAGATGGCCAGAGGTCCACCGATCCGAAGCCAGGAGAGAGGAGCCTTGCACAAGGGTGCAAGGGCCCAAGGACTTGGGCCATCTTCCATTGCTTTCCCAGGCCATAGCAGAGAGTCAGATCAGAAGTGGAGCAGCCTGGTCAGAGATAATTGCAGGTGGCAGCTTTACCCACTATGCCACAGTGTGGCATCTGAGACAATTAATATAATAAAGTGAATTCAGAAAGCAATTCTTAATATGAGAGTAAGAAGCAGATATGGAAGTTTTATTTATAAAATTTATAAAATCCGCATTTTGTAGATTTTTTAAAAAATATTTTAGTAATACATATTTATAAGATATAGTGTGACATTTAAACAAACGTACACAATGTGTACTGATCTAATCAGGATAATTAATCTTTCCCTCTCTTTGTCTTGAATTTGTGATTGGAGTCTTTAAGTATCTACCCTCTATTTGCTAAGAGAATATATAATATATTGTGAAATGCAGGCACCCCTCTGTACTGTGAAACACTAGAACTTACAACTTCTATTATTAAAAGATGCATTTACTTACTTGAAAGGCAAAGTAAAAGACAGAGAGAAAAAGAGAGAGAGAAGTCTTATCTCAACTGGTTCACTACCCAAATGGCTGCAACAGCCACAGCAAGGGCTAGACCAGTCTGAAATCAGAAGTCAGAAGCCTGATACTCCCTTAGGTCCCCATAGCCCTGGCAGGAGCCCAAGCACTTGGACTATCTTCTGCTGCTTTCTCAGGTGCATAAGCAAGAAGCTGGATGGGAGGCAGATTCAATCATGCCATGGGATGCCAGCATCGCTGGTAATTCAACAAGCTGCACCATAACACCAGCTCTAGACCATGTTACTTCTGTCTAGCTGTATTTTGTACCAATTATCTAGTTTCCCTCTCTTCTCCCACCTCCTCCCTTGCCTCTACTAGTCACTATTCTGTGTTCAGATTGATTTTTTTTTTAAACTTCCACATATGAGGGAGAACATAATCTGTACCTGGCTTATTTCACTTCACATACATTCTCTAGTTCTGTTACTTTTTCTGCAAGTTACAGGATTTCATTTTTATTTTAAGTTCAAATAATAATATATTTTGTATATATACTGTGGTAGCTAGTCACAATGTTTTTGTAATATGATAAGGCCCTTACAGCTGAAAAATTAATTGCTTTCCCCTGTTCTCAATCTTACAAACTCTTTAACATGCTCAATGCTCAGATAATGAGAAGCCCCACAAAAATTATTCATGTTTTTAATATCTTTGATTTATTGCATTTTGGTAATGTATTGCAATTTTCACATGCATTGGCTGTCCTAGAAGGAAGAACTATAGTAGTTCCCTTTATAAACTTTAATATAAGGACTTGTTCAGTGTAGGTAAGAAGCAATGAGGAAATGACTAATGATATATTTTCAATTTGATGCTTGCAAGAGATTATCTATCATCTATCTACATGTAGAAGAATGTGGACTTGAAATAGAAGCTGAAGAATTGGTTTCAATCTATGAAATATATAAAGTCTGTTCTATGGGAAGGGGGTATGACCTTTAAAATCTTTGGTTTTATTCCACACCTGAATCAATGGAGAGTTCTTAGCGATTTGCAGCAGAAGTGTGAAGTGTTTCTCTGTATGCTTATAGGACCAATCTTTCTGCTGTGTTGAACATAGCTCTGACGGTGCTCATATAGGAGCTGAAAACCAAACTGGGTACAAGCCTACTTAATCAATCCAGGTGAGTTATGATGACTTGTACTGGGGTATGATTTGTAATGGGCTGGAATGATCCTGAAATCATTTAATTTCTCAATAGATTGATATGGGTAGGAGAGCTAGAGAGGATTCACAAATGCAACCATTCTACTTGGTTTGAACAACTGAAGACATGGAGTTGTACTGAACTGTGGAAAAAGGTGGGTGTACTTGTTTTGGGTGGGGATGGAGGGCAGCTCACTTTTGGATACATTGAGTCTTTGATATCTCTTAAACATCAAAATGAAAATCAGATAGGCTGTTGAATATGTAAGGCTGAATTTGGGATCTTGGCATATCAACTTGAATTGTCTTGTCATAGTCCAAAACCCTATGTGTGATTTTCCAATCTACTAATTGACATTTTCAGGGAGTTTACCTGGGAGGCCTCATGGGGACAAGCTGACCTCTATAGAGACTTTGAGCATGGCCTATGCTTTAAAGCCCATGTGGGGAAAGGGGAGTTTGCAGAACAGGATCAGGCTTTTCTGGAGGCCATGAAGCTGCACATATCTGAGCTCCCAGTCTTGACAGCTCTATTAGGAGGCCCTTCAGTTGGGGGCCTTCAACTAAGGCTTTCCTCAAGTGCTTCTGCCAATACTCCTTATGATGGTAGGAAAGGAAAGACACTTGAATATAGTTTTCTGATGCAGGGCCAGCACATTTCTGCTCCTTGCTTTTTCCTCACTCTGTTTGATTCCCAGCCCCATAAGACTCTGGGATTTTCCTTAGGGCACCCTCCGTAGTGAGATGATTTGCTCTGTCTAGTGCATATTGACGTGCAAGATCCTCATTTGGCTCTCTTCTGGGAGAACAATAAGAAGTTGGTGCTTCTCAGGTTTAATTCTCTGTTTATTACATTGCAATCCGCTGCTGGAGGAATAACTATGACTTTCATTTCTGTTTTCTGTCTTAGTCTGCTAGTGTGACATCTGGCATTTCAGTTCTCTGGATCTCAGGTTCAATTCTGGACAAGCACATTTTATTTTATTTTACTTTATTTTTTGAAAGAAAGAGTGGACAGCGAGAGAGAGAAACAGAGAGAAAGGTCTTCCTTTGCCATTGGTTCACTCCCCAAATGGCCACTGCGGCAGGCGCACCACGCTGATACAAAGCCAGGAGCGAGGTGCTTCTCCTGGTCTCCCATGCAGGTGCAGGGCCCAAGTACTTGAGCCATCCTCCACTGACTTCCTGGGCCACAGCAGAGAGCTGGACTGGAAGAGGAGCAACTGGGACAGAATCCGGCATCCGGACCGGGACTAGAACCCGTGGTGCCGGCACCACAGGTGGAGGACTAGCCACAGGTGGAGCCGTGGCGCCAGCCAAGCATATTTTAAAGCTGTGATGCTGGATGAGACTGCAAAGTAGTAAATGTTTAGAGAAGAAAGGAGAGAAGAGAAGACTGAGTTTTGCTTATGGTGACATGGAGGGGACTTCGAGAAGAGAGGAATCTCTTATTGGAGAATGTCTAGGTGGGGCCATGATATGCTATTTTGCAAGACAATTGAAAGTGCATTGGAGAGGATGCAGTTATCTCTATACATTATCTTTATACAATGCTACTGAAATGGCAATTAAAGTTAGAGATGAGAAAGTATCAGCAGTAGGAGAGTAAGTAGGGCATTGGTGAATTTAAAAAGAATAGTTTTTATTTTATTGATTTAATGATTGTGGTAAATTAGAGTGAGCCTATATGAGGATGAAAGGGGGGGTGATTATAAATATCGAATATATTCTGTTTTCAGAAGTTTGTTGCACAACAGAAAAAACATGATCTTCCACAGTACATGAAAGAGTTGTCAATAAGAATGACTCTTACACTCATCGTAATGTTGTGGGAAACGGGACACATTGAAGTAGACAGTAGAGCTGCTCAACAATGTCATTCAGCAGGCAAGAGCAGCTGAAAAGGAAATGATTTTCCATGAAAAGATGGAGTTTTCTACGGGCACCATGGCTCAACAGGCTAATCCTCCGCCTGTGGCACTGGCACCCTGGGTTCTAGTCCTGGTCGGGGCACCAGATTCTGTCCCAGTTGCCCCTCTTCCAGGCCAGCTCTCTGCTGTGGCCAGGGAGTGCAGTGGAGGATGGCCCAAGTGCTTGGGCCCTGCACCCGCATGGGAGACCAGGAGAAGCACCTGGCTCCTGGCTTCGGATTAGCGTGGTGCACCAGCCGCAGCGTGCTGGCCACAGCGGCCATTTGGGGAGTGAACCAACGGCAAAGGAAGACCTTTCTCTCTGTTTCTCTCTCTCACTGTCCACTCTGCCTGTCAACAACAACAACAACAACAACAAAAATGCAGTTTCCATGTAGGGTAACATCCATCAGAGCAGGAGCAAAGTAGAATGGGCATTGGTAGTCTGGAGTTTCCCTTCTGATTCTCTCAGTAATTCCAGTGAAGTTAGAAGCAAGCTAACCTTGATGAAGGAATAACTCAAAGTTTAAGAATTCATAGTTTTGAAAACTGTAAATTTGTTTATGCTAAGAATTACTCCAAATATCCAGTATAAACACAGCTAGCTCTGGTTTTCCCTATAAATCAGGCCTAGGATAGGGGCTCTACTACAAGCATATGCTCAACCCAGACTGAGGAACAAGTTATACCTCTTAAGAAATGAGACTTTACAGTGAAAACGTATTGCTAGAAAAGTCTACGAAGATACTATGTTATGTCTACTGAAGAACTGTTTCTTGGAGTTGGAGAAACTTCAGTTTCTGGAACACTGGTCAGAATTTCCAGCATTATTAAAAGCAGCAGCTATGTTCTGAGTCCTGCTCGCTCCATCCATGCCGCATGAAGACAGAGGCTCGGACTAACTCTTGGTAATGCACTCATGCTGGAGTTTAGAATTTATAAAGTGTTACTGACTCCATAATTTTATCAGAGATCAAAGGAGTATTATAAAGTTGAATTTACATTATTATGCATTGCTAATTTGTCACAAACATCAATAAAATTGGTGTTTGACAAAGTGCTAGTTACATAAATTCTATTGCTTTCCCAGGCCATAGCAGAGAGCTGGATCAGAAGTGGAGCCCATGTGGGATGCCAGTGCTGCAGCTTGGGGCTTTAATCTGCTGCGCTAGAGCATTGGTCAGGTTACATAAATTCTATAAAGCAGATTCAAGTAATCCATCTTTGGAGCTTCAGGATACACTGAGAACAACAATTTTAAATATTAAAAATATATAAATCAGAATTTTATAAGAATATCATATATGAAGAAGTTTTAAAAAATACATGTATGAGTTTTTTTGAAAAGGCACAGTTACAGAGGGAGGGAGAGACAGAGAAAGATCTTCCACCTGCTGGTTTACTTCCTGAATGGCTGCAATGGCTGGGATTGGGTCAGGCTGGCCAGGAGCTTCATCTGGTTCTCACCACACAAGTGGCATTTGGGCTATCTTCTGCTGCTTTCCTAGACATATTATGAGGTAGCTTACCTGGAAGTGGAGCAGGCGGGAAAACAAGTGCCCATAAAGGTTGATGGCATGGTAGGCAGCACCTTAACTCTCTATATCACAATGTCAGCCCATGCTGAGAAGAATTTTATCTTAAAAAGAATCCCCATACCCATATGCTATATCAGTCATCCCAATGACCATCATTGACCATTATAAGTTTCAAATGTTGTGGTTTTATTTTAATTTTTGGTTCCATTAAGAACTGCATATAAATGATAGAGTAAAATCTTTCCTTAAAACTGTTATCTCTTCAAGGACAAAGTTTGTCCTGAAATTATTTTCTGCTGCTCAGAACAATTATCAGAACATGAATATCAAAGGGATACTTAATACATATTTATTGAATTTTATCTTTTAGTCTCCTGAAAGAGAGACTAAAAGATCACCTGGCAATCATGTTTTTCACAATGAACTTCTTAATATCATGAGCTATTAAAAACATGTTTTAGATTGAAAATGTTTATTTCTCTTAAGGGGGAAGATACTTACAAATCCTTTCTTTCCCTACCCTCATAAAGTATTGGCAGAAGCACCTGAGAAAAGTCTTACTGGAGGGTCCCCATTAAAAAGGTATCCAAATAGACACCTGTGCTAGGAGTGTAACCATGTACAGGAGCAAAGCCATCCCTGGGCTCTTGACCCTGTGTGTGGAGGGTGGAAGGTGGAGGGTAGGAGACAAACTCCTGGAATTTGAGGGCAGCTGAAATAGGAAGTATCAAAGCCAACAAAATGAGCATTTTTGGTATGTTTGTGCTACTTGATTATGAAAGAATGAGGCAATTAATCTAAGAAATGGTTTTGTTCCCAATGAGATATGCAGTTTGAAGTTTTTATTTCTAGCTCTAGTCAAATATATTGGCAATTTTAACCAATGAATTTAAGTTTCAATCTTAAGAATAAAAGTACATTTATTTTGTGATACAGGGTATTGAACTGTGGATTATCACAGAGCTGAAAATAAAGCTGAAGTAAATAAAACTGTTATACTGGTGTTAAAACAATTAGGAAAGATTTCTAGAGCTATGGCACAGAAAATACTGTGAGAAGAATACATGCTGCAGTCACTTCTGACACAACACAGTTGAACAAATGTCAGCAAACGTCAGAGCAAAGTGAAGTCAGCAGCTCATCTTGCCAGAAAGGTGAATGCTTGTAACAGACACAAATTTGAATACATCTTTTAAGAAGAATGAAATTCTCAATCATTGGCCTAGCTCGTAATAGACGGAAAAGGGGGTGTATTTGCAATTATGTTAATGTGTGACCCACAAAACACTGACATCCTTAGGGAAGAATGAGCTGAAAAGGTTAACAAAAGACACAGGCAGGAACTAGGTTGCCATTTGTGAAACTGGCTCAAAATTAATTATAATAATACAGCTATGTCAACATAAAAAATCTTTGTTACACAGCCAATGTTTATTTCTGAAAATCAGAATTCTATATAAATTATTTAACTAGAAACTCCCTATTATTTTAAATGTGAAATTATTTTATTTGCAACTCTAAACACATAACGGGTGTCCTAAAATATAACTGAATTAAGAAAACTAACTGTACATGAACAGTGATTATATTAGGTGATAAAATTTTCAAAATTTTATCCCCAATTGGCTATAATACATATTTAATTAAAAAGTTGTTTTGGGGAGAGGAATTTATCTCTCAGCATCAGCAAAATTCCAGATATATTTCTTAGCGGGCATACGATTAGCTTTGTAAAATACTCACATGATTATGATGTTCATTAAATTTTATTTTCAATTTAACAACATTTTTCTTGCATTTTATTACTATAATAACACAACATTTAGATGATATAAATAAATGATTTCTCTATAGAATCAGCTTAAATTAAACAGAAGTTAAAGTTGATCTTGGAGTCTGGCACTGTGGCGTAGCAGGCAAAGCTGCTGCCATACTGGCACTGGTTCAAGTCCCGGCTGCTCCACTTCTGATCCAGCTCTCTGCCATGGCCTGGGAAAGCAGTAGAGGATGGCCCAAGTCCTTGGGCCCCTGCACCCATGCAGGAGATCCGGAGGAAGCTCCTGGTTCCTCGCTTCAGATCAGCTCAGCTTCAGCCGTTGCTGGGGAGTGAACTAGCGGATGGAAGATCTCTCTCTCTCTCTCTCTCTCTCCCTCTCTCTATCTCTCTCTCTGCCTTTGCAAAGAAATAAATAAATCTTTTAAAAAATTCAGTGCTTGTGAGAGCTCCAAGCAGCTCCCCTTCCTGGGGTCTTTGGCTACAGTGCCTGTGGATCCCTTTGTTATCTAGCACTGCCTGCTAAGGTGATTGTACAGATGGGCTCTGCTTAGATGTTTTTGGTTATCCATTCCCCTGACATCTGAATTCCTCCAGTGTTGGGCCAGTGTCTCAGAGGCTGATTAGCTTTGTTTCTCTTTCTATGCTCTCATCCCAGGTGTCTATGTCCTGCCTGGTTCCTGTGATTACCCTACTAAGCTCTGGTGTTCTTCCTTGAACACTTATTTTGAGTTCCAGCTGTTTGATTCTTTCCTTGGTTCTTCACTGCAGAGAAAGAAGTGAATGTTGGACACTGCTATTTGGCCATCTTGGAAGCTTCTTAACTGTCTGTTTTTAAAAACAGAAATATAGAGAGGATTACAAGATGGCAAAATAGGAAGGAACCTTTCTGTTATAGTCTACCAGAAGATAGTTTTTAAAAAGTAGAGAGAATACGATCTCAGGGAACTGCAGTGGAAACTCCACAGAAGGTAGAGGGATGCTGTGGATCTACATGGAGGGTGTGGACATGCAGCAGGAACATGAACACAGACACAACACAGGACCCCAGAAGCCGAGAGCTCAGCACCAGCTTTGGAGAGTGAAGTGAGACTAGATTACAGTAGTCCAAGACATTGGTGAGAAAGCTGTGGGGTAGCCTGGCATGAGTCTGGCCTGGAGTGGTGGACAGTGTACTTGCCAATCTAGAGGGGGAAAATGGGCATGTCTGTCCCTCCCTGAGCCCCTAACAGTGACACCCTGCAACTGGCTGGGAGAAGGGAGACGCCAGCTGTCCCAGTTTATGTCCATGTGCCCAGCAACCAGCCAGGAGAAAATACCTGAGTCTAGCTGGGAGGATTGGCAGGGGGCTAGGCACCCATGTAGGATGGTGAGGTGCCCCCAGCATCCCAACACATCACAGGCTTTGGGGCTTAGGCTGCCTAGGCAGAGTACCCACTGGCTGTGGGAGTGTCTCTGCTTCTCTGTGGACAAGTCGGACTGGCAGGGCAGAGTGAATACTTGGTACCCCGTGACTGTGGGAACCTTGTGTGCTGGGACGGTGGAAACACTGTGGTTTTGTGGGAGGGTACAGGGCATGGCTGGGTCTCAGGGCAGTCACTGGGGACTGCGCCACATGCTCAGGGCTCCCTGATTACCTGAGGTGGGTCTTTGCTGCAGGATTCGTACTCACAATTAGGACTTCATGGATCCTCTTGCACAGACTAATATTGCACCCATTGGGGCTGGTGCCAGGGTATTGGTTTCCTTGGAGGAGAGGAGGTGAAAGTGAGACTAGGTCACAGAGCTGATAAAAAAAAGAGGAGATTTACCGTGCCCAATCTTAGATACTCCCCTTGCCTTGGAGCACTGAACAGAGCTCACTGGCCACACCTGGCATGTACCTCTGAGTATTCACTGAAAGAGCAGGCACTCCATTAAGTCATAGAGGCATAGCCCAAAGATAAAAGACATCAGAGGAAAAAAAAACTCAGCAAGTATCTCTACAAATGCCTGAAAACAAGCACAGCAATTCAAGAAACAAGAATAAGGAAGACAACATGATGCCCCCCCAAAGGAATACAACTGTACTTCAATATTATAATGTGAGCATGAGAAGATGGATGAAATGCTGGAAGTGGAATTCAAAATAATAATCATAAGATTACTCAGAAGTAATGAAAAGCAAATCCACAAATTTAAAAAATCCATATGTGATATGAATGAAAATTTCCTATAAAATTGAGATTTTAAAGAGAAGTCAAAATGAAATACCATAAATTAAGAATTCAATAGACCAAATAAAAATATGGTGGAAAGCCTTAACAACAGACTCAGTGAGGCAGAAGAAAGAATATCTGAGGTAAAAGAGAAATCTGGAAATTTTACAGTCAGACCAAAAAAAGAGAAAAAAAGAAGAAATTAGAAAAATTGAAAACAGTGTTGGAGATTTATGGGATACTATCAAACAAACCAACTTACCATCTTAGGAATGGAGAGAATGAATTAGAAACCCTTTTTAATGAAATAACTTCAGAAAACTTCCCAACTTTGGAGAAAGAAAGGAAATAAGGGCTTGTTCATTATTATAATTAAATTTTTTATAATTGTTATAACATGATTATTAACAAGTGAAACAGAAGAGGGTAATAAAAGCATTTTAAAGAAAGTTTGAGGAACCCACAAAACTACAAAGCTAAGCATTTCATCACCATTTTGTCTGAGCCAACTGCTATATATATTTTGAGATGAAGTAAATTTTACCTAAATCAGCTTCTATGCTTGAACAGAAATAAATTTGTTCCAAAACCTCTGTACATAATGCAATATGCCCTAGCTTGATGGGGATTCAAACTGTAGCCCATTCTAAGATTATGATTTTGTAACCAAGAAACAGATTCTCGGCCAATCACATCAGATGAACTCCAGCCAATTAGCAACTCAAACTTGCCAAAACATCACCATAAAAAAATCTGATTGCAGACAATCAGGTTTGTTTTATGTCATTTTGTTTCTCTGGTTGTCTATCAATACAACAACTACAGTTGAGTGCATTTGGTGCAATAGTTAAGACCTGGGAGACATACATCCATGTTAGAGGGCCTGAGTTCAGGTTCCATTTTAGCTTCCAATTCCAACTTCTTGTTAGTGTGCAGCCTGGGAGGAAGCAGCTGATGGTTCAAGCACGTCGGTCCTTGCCATTCACTGGGAGCCCTGGATTGAATTCTGAGCTCCAGGCTTTGGCCTGGCCCGGCCTCAACGTTTGCAAGCATTTCAGGAGTGAACCAGCAAACAGGAAATCTCTGTCTCTGTCTCTCTGCTCTTAAAATAAATAAACAAGTATAACCAATACATCTGATGGGGCAGAGGATTCTGAACTATCTTATGTTTAGAATTCTGCCTTCTTCTACAACTTTTTCTTGCTCAAGTAAACCTTGTGAAACTCAATTACTCTTTTTGTTTTATTTTGGCACAAGAATGAGATATAAGGAAAAACACATATCATGAAGTATTGATGTTCATATAGTCCTCATGGAAGTACAGGAATTATGAAATACAAAAAGCTTTTGAATATTTTGACAAAATTTAAAAATATTCAAGTAGTGAAGAGTAAAACAAGGAGCAATAGATATGGATGAATTTAAATTTCTAAAGGACTTTGTGTTTTATAAATAAAGTTTATATGAGAAAACATTTAAAATAAGGTTTGTAAAAACTCTTCTGCAACAGAGGGAATTAAGGGAAAGGGCATTCATCATAACTTGTCTGAATAAGTTTGGGTTTTAAAAACTGTGTTTCACTTTTAGATAAAAATGTACTATCTTTAATTTGGGAGTGGACAGAGATTCTACTAAGTGAATAGAATGGATTGGCCCCATGAAAACTCCCATTACATCTAGCTATCTGTATGCTGTTTTCTGAATTAAGAATGTACCCTTCTTGAGTCTGAGTATTATCCTAAAAGTCTTCCTAATTATCTTTTTAAAAACTGTCTTGTTATCCCATCTAGTTTTGGGGCATTACTTTGTTACTTTTCCTTATGTATTAAATATATCCTTAGGAGATCAGTCAGAGTCAGTCTGTTAATTCCATAAGCTTATTTCATCTAAAAGCTCATTGTGCCCTAATCTCTAAATCATTGTTCTCAGCTTCATCTGTCGGATGTGTACAATGTACTTTGTACATGGCTAATACCCACAATCTTCCCATAATGGAACAGTGGAGTCAATCCATTAATATGTGCTCTCTGCTTAATACCTTACATGAACTCTACCTGCTTTAAATATTTGGTCATTTAGCTGCATTAATAATATTAATTTTTCTGAGTTTATAATTAAATATATTTTCAACAGCAACTCTAATAGAAAAGAAATCCATGTCCATAATAGCAGGAGAGATGGATAGTCTGGGGGAGTTAAGAAGATACAATTCTGACTAGGTGCAGCTGTGTTAATAATATGTTTTCTTTTTTCAAAAAAAAGTTTATTTATTCATTTGAAAGACACATGGGGTGTGAGAGAGAAGGAGAGAGAAGAGATCTTCCATGCCCTGGTTCACTCCTTGAATGTTCACAGCAGCTGGGGCTGGGCAGACTGAAGCTGGGTGTTAGAAATTACATCCAGATCTCCCCTGTGGGTGATGGGGGCCCAGATACTTAGGCCACCTTCCGATGCCTTCCCAGGCGATCAGCGGAGAGCTGGATCAGAGCAGGGCAGATGGGACTCGACTCAGTGCCCCTACACGGAATGCCAGTGTCACATGTGGTGGTATAACTAGATGTGACTCATCCAGCACGAGGATATGATTTCTGTGAGTGATTCTTGAGGAGAGGATGTATTTCATTCATGGTGGGGTTATGGAAATTATCAAACATTATTTATGCTGTAAAGTGGGAACAATGGGAAACCTCACAGGTCCTTTGGATTGATTACTAAAGGTAAGTATATGAAAAATTAGTATCAGCTTTATTTGGACAAAGCCAGTTGTGCACTTTAAATAATGTAAAATTTAATTATTTTATGGATGGGGATTCTTACTTTATTGATAGGTTTTTAATAAATCTTGCTCAACTAAAATTTGCATAAAAATGGCATAAAAACTTGTCAGGCACATATGAACTGATAAGATTATGTAAATATGGTGGAAATTCAATAATCTATTCTAGTGTTCAGTAATGTTCCAGAGAAGGAAATGATGATTCTTCAATGGACACAAAATGATGTGCAAATTTCAAAATAGATCGTGAGATCCATTTGGAATAGAATAGCAATTTACTTCAAGGAGAATGTCTGGTGTTTAGTGACTCTTTACCATGCAGAACAATATCCACTATTTCTCTCATAATTTGGCATTTCCAGAAAATTTGCTATGTAACATGTACTGACAGCTCAATATAATAAAATGTCAGAATTGTATTGGATCCCAGAGAAGACTCAACAATCCTCCTCATTTATACACAAAAAGTCGTGTCTGTAACAATTGATCCCAATACTAACAGGTGTTTCTGTATAGTGCTTACTATTTTACAGTGTATTTAAAGCAACTCTACAAAGTAGGTATTGTATTATTCTCATTTTATAAATGAGAAAAGACAAAGGTCAAGAGATGAAGTTACTTGATGAGTTTATAGAAGACATCAATGTGATCTGAACCAGAACAAAACAGAACACTAGGATCCAATGCTGGAGGTTATATTAGTGTGACACATTGAATGAATACATAGAATGAATGAAATTCCCACAGATGAATAGATTTTTATTTAAAAAGCTATTTTGAGAAGGTGTGTGAGAGAGAGAGAGAGATAGCGAGTGAGCACTGCCATCACAGGTTCACTCCTTCAATGGCCGGAGCTGGGCTAGACCATAGTTGGGAGCTGGAAACCAATGCAGTTCTCCTATGTAACAGGTATGAGCTCAGGAAGCTGGAGTCAGGGTTGGGAGCCAGGAATCAAAGCCGGATACTCAGACAGGGGACATGAGCATTTCAGTTACTAACCTAAATGCTGTCCCCTGAGCTTTTTTGTTTTTAGTATTTTTTTCTTTACTGGGATAATTTTTAATTTATTTATCTCTTTTTTAATTTTAACTCGTTTTGAACAGATGCAATTCTAAGAACACAATATTCCCTCCCTCCTTTTCTCCCTGCATCCTTCCCTCTTTCTCCTTCCCACCCTCCTTCATTTTCCCTTTCTTTCTTTTAGTTTTTGAGATAACATATTTTAAATTTACATTACAGTAAATATTTTAATACTTCACTGAATATGAAGTTTAACAACAACAACAACAAAAATCCAAAAGACCTTAGTTTAGTGGGAGTATAGACAATGGCTATAAACAATAATTGAATGGGAAAAATGACCATTTTATTCACACACAGTGAATTGTAAAATAATCACAGATCATTAAAACTATAGTAGTACGTCATTCTTTTTTTTTTTTAAAGATTTATTTATTTATTTGAAAGGCAGAGTTACATAGAGAGAGAAGGAGAGGCAGAGACAGAGAGAAAGATCTTCCATCTGCTGGTTCACTTCCCAATCGGCCCTAGCTTGCTGGAGCTGTGCTGATCCGAAGCCAGGAGACAGGAGCTTCTTCAGGGTCTCCCACAGGGTGCAGAGGCCCAAGGACTTGCACCTTTTTCCACTGCTTTCCCAGACCATAGCAGAGAGCTGGATCAGAAATGGAACAGCCAGGACTTGAACCCGCACCCATATGGGATGCTGGTGTTACAGGCGGCAGCTTTACCCACTATGCCATAGTGCCAGCCCCAATATAACATGTGTAACCTTTTTAAAAAACTATTTATTTATTTATTTGAAAGGCAGTTAAAGAAGTGGAGAGGGATAAGCAGAGATTTTTCTTTCCATCTGCTGATTCACTCCCCAAATGGCTGCAACAACTGGGTTTAGGCCAGGCCGAAGCCAGAAGCCTGGAGCTGCATCTGGGTTTCCCACATGGGTGTCAGAGGCACAAATAGATCAACCAGTTTCTGTTCCTTTCCAAGTGATTAGCATATGGGATGCCAGTGTCAGAGTCTGTGCCATAACCCATTGCACTACATCACCAACAATCCCCCTGATCTCAGTAGCTTCTTTTTTTAAGATTTATCTTATTTATTTGAAAGTCAGAGTTACACAGAGAGAGGAGAGGCAGAGAGAGAAAGGTCTTCCAACCGATGGTTCACCCACCAATTGGCTGCAAGGGCTGAGGATGCAAGGATCGGAAGCCAGGAGCCAGGAGCCATAAGCCAGGGGCCAGGAGCTTCTGGGTCTCCCATGTGGGTGCAGGGGCCTGAGGACTTGGGCCATCTTCTACTGCTTTCCCAGGCCATGGCAGAGAGCTGGATTGGAAGTGGAGCAGCTGGGACTCAAATTGGTGCCCATATGGGATGCTGGCACTGCAGGCGGCGGCTTTACCCGCTACTCCACAGCACTGGACCCCCTAGTAGGTTTTTTTTATTTTTTAATTTTTAAAAAAATTTTTTTTGACAGGCAGAGTGGACAGTGAGAGAGAGAGAGAGACAGAGAGAAAGGTCTTCCTTTGCAGTTGGTTCACCCTCCAATGGCCGCCGCGGCTGGCACGCTGCAGCCGGCGCACCACGCTGATCCAATGGCAGGAGCCAGGTGCTTCTCCTGGTCTCCCATGGGGTGCAGGGCCCAAGCACTTGGGCCATCCTCCACTGCACTCCCGGGCCATAGCAGAGAGCTGGCCTGGAAGAGGGGCAATCGGGACAGAATCTGGCGCCCTGACTGGGACTAGAACCCTGTGTGCCGGCTCCGCAAGTTGGAGGATTAGCCTGTTGAGCCACAGTGCTGGCCCCTAGTAGGTTTTTGCAAGTGGATTGGTGGAGTAACTGTCTCTGCCCTGGATCTGTCTATATTGTAGAGCTCAAATTATTACACCTTTGCCCCAAATCTGAAAAACCTATTACAAAAGTTGGTAACCATTCTTAACCCAATTTCCTGTGTTTATTTCCATATTTATTAGACCTGATTCAGTAATTGTCCTGGTTCTATTTATTTCTTCTGGCACTTTAGTTCCTCAGGTGACACTGACTTATCCCTAAGGATACCAGAACTCAAAAAGCAAAGAAGTCTATCTCCACTTCCCACTTGGTCTTTCTTATTTTATCACCCCTATTGTTGGCTTTCTAGACGGAAGCTTGGCCATTTTTCCTGTGTCCTATGGGTCAAATTATTATTTTGAAAAGGTTTTCAAAGTATCTTTTAAGAAAAGACAGCATTTTATAAGTCCCATATCTATTTAAAAAATCCATTTCCATTTTAATCACTCTCTATAAAAATTTTAATGACCATATATCAGCAGAGCTATAGGCGAGTTATTTAAAAAGTACCGTGAATAATCCCCAAAGTCCTTTCTACTTCCTGAGAGCTGGTGATAGTAACAGATAATAATAATTTAACACACCTCCTAGTATTAGCTGGCTCAGTAAGAAGCCATCCCATTTGGCCTGCAATCGCTTCTTCAATCACACTTGGGCGAAAGCCACACAGAGCTGGCTCAGTGTCACACCATCTCATTATACTACGTAAACTACAGTAGGTCAAACTTGTAAGAGAGATAACAGGTGAGCAATTCTCACTGTGCTGTGAATCTTACTGAATAAATACCCAGATGTTGTGCTTAAAGTAGAACAAAGCCTAAAAGGTGTCTTTCCACTTGTGTTGAGATATCTTAATTACTACCACAAAAAATAATGGATTAATTAACGATACTTTCATTCTTGTGGAGTTTTTACTGAAGAAAAATGTGGCTTTCTGAGTAAAATAAACTGAATTTTCTTCACATTATTTTCTCTTCCATAACAGCCATGGTGACTTAAAAGGACTGATTTTTCAGCACACACAGTTTTGGTTAAAATTTCTGCCTTTTTTGGTATCTTCTAACATGCATTCCTTTAGAATTCAGATTCTTTTGAGGTAATGATGAAGAATTGAATAGTAGTTTAATGTAATTACAGTGGGAATAAAGGAGGGGAGAGATAAGAACATAGATAATGGAATGTTGATGTTGCCTCTGGATTTGTTCGAAACACTGATGTGGGGCCCTCAATTGATATGTCTTATTAAAGTGTTTGCACTCAACTTTTCCTGCCTTTTTTTTTTTTTTTTGTCTTTATACTAACTCATGCTGAGTATAGAGAAAAAGATGTGCTGAATAAACCTTAGCCTAGGAAAACTGGGGAGTTGATTTTGCTCTCTCATTCCACTTCTATGACTAAATTGCTTCAGCCTCTTGGCAAAGAGCATGCAGCGACACTGTGAGGACTGTCTAGCTCCTTTCAGACCTGTGTTCTAATTCTGTGCACCTCTCTGACCTCTGTAGCTTCGTTTTCTCATAAACTTCACTTGTTCCCTTGGAGCTACTTTGTCTGCAAAAACATGAGAATGCTTTCGAGTTCTGGGGCAATCCATAACTAAGGACTATTGCAGGAGTATGAATGACCGGATGATTCACCTCCAGTTCAGACAAACTCTGGGGCACAGTTCACATCTAGAGTGTACACAAGATTAGACTAAAGCTATCCTCTGTGGAGGACTTGCTTTCTGATTGCACTCCTGCTGGCGTTCCTCATCTTTTCTCTCCCTCTTCTTCACCTACTGGCTGGTTTCTCCTGGGAACTGCACTTTCATCAGCTATGTGAATACCTGCTAAAACAATCACACTGACTTGTGTTCCACTCCAGAGAGTCTGGTGAAAGACTCAGACTGCTCTCTCCGTATTGCAATACCCTCCATTGGGATCACGAATCAGGTAACACATCTGTAGACTAACTCTTTATTCTTGGATCTCTGTTTAAAACAAGGTCCCCTGAAAAGGCTATCCAACGTTCCAAAGCGACTCCCTAAGACTAAAGAAGGATTATCAGAGAAATACATTTTGAACTATGAAATGATCTCAGGAATCATCTATTCCAATTCTCCCATTTTATGAGTGAGTCACTAACGTTGAGACAATGACTGGTCCATGTCATTGCACAATGATAAGCACAATCGTGAAATAGAAATCATCGTCTCCTGAATCTACAAATGCTCTTCTTTCTGAATGAAATTGTCTGATAAACATGCAGCAAATCAAGTACTCAGCCTGAGACTCATAATCACTACAGTTTCAAGAGAAAATCTTTCTTGGTATTCATATTTCATTACATTTCAAACATATTCAGAATGTTTCAGCTTAGCTCATCAAATTCAGACACTAGTTGAGCCTGGAGACCAGTAAGATTAAGAAAACTTTATTGTAGTATGACTACTACTTTGAATTGTATGCTTTATTTTATTGTTTATTAGCACTGTTTTCAATATAATATTATATACGTATATATGCATTTATTCAAAAAGTTCATGTAAAGTTTGGTTTTTTTTTTTTGGGACAGGCAGAGTGCACAGTGAGAGAGAGAGAGACAGAGAGAAAGGTCTTCCTTTGCTGTTGGTTCACCCTCCAATGGCCGCTGCGGCCAGCATGCTGCGGCCGGCGCACCGCACTGATCCGAAAGCAGGAGCCAGGTGCTTATCCTGGTCTCCCATGGGGTGCAGGGCCCTAGCACCTGGGCCATCCTCCACTGCACTCCTTGGCCACAGCAGAGAGCCTGGAAGAGGGGCAACCAGGATAGAATCTGGCTCCCCGACCAGGACTAGAACCCCATGTGCCGGCGCCACAGGGCGGAGGATTAGCCTATTGAGCTTTGGCGCCAGCCTTCATGTAAAGTTTGTATCACGAAAGCACTTTGCACACTATTTTGAGGGACTAAAAAAGATAAAACATGAGTTTGAAAAGAGTCCTTATAAAAATAGCATGCCTTCTGTTAAAACTGAAGCGAGAAGACACATCTAACTCATGATGAAGTTTAAGTGGAAGACTGACAAAATCCTTGACGTTTTATGAAAAGCTTATGGGGACAATTTCCTGAAGAAATCACCATTTTACAAATAGAAAACTTATTTTAAGAAAGGATGATTTCAACACTCCACTCTTATCAATGGCCAGGTCATTGAGACAGAAAATCAATAGAGATACATTGGAGTTGAAACATGCTATAGAGCAAATGGACCTAACAGACATTTACAGGACATTTCAACCAATAGGTACAAAACACACACTCTTCTCTTCAACACATGGAACAGTTCTCGGATAGATCCTATAGCAGTTCACAAATCAAGTCTCAGTAAATTTGTAAATATTGAAATCATACCATGTGTCTTCTCAGACCGTAAAAAATAAAACCTGAAATGAACAATACGACGAACAATAGCAAACTCACCTATACTTGGAAATTGAACAACTTACTACAGAATGATCAATGAGTCCTTGAGGAAATTAAAAAGGAAATAAAAAACTTTATTGAAGTAAATGATAATGAAAACACAACATATAAAAACCTGAGGGACAGCAAAAGCAGTATTAAAAAGGAAGGTTTTAACATTAAATTAATAAAAGTGAAATGCCTTAAAGAACTAATTCTATTTCTCAAACACTGAGAAAAACAGGAACAAACCAAATCCCAAATCAGCAGGAGAGGAGAAATAATAAGGCTCAGAGCAGAAACAAATGAAATTTAAACTAAAAAAAAATGAAAGATCAAGCAAACAAAAATTTGATTTTTTGAGAAGATAAGCAAAATATATAACATTCTAGCCAGACTAACAAAGAAAAAAGGGAAAAAAATAACTAAAAAAAATAAAATTAGAGATGAGAAAGGAGACTTTACAACTGACACCACTGAAATACAAAGGATCATAAGAAACTAAAATGAAAAATTATGTTAATAAACTTGAAAATTTAGAAGGAATGGATAAATTCCTGGAAAAACCTTAATGATATTAAACCATGAAAGCATAGAAAATCTAAACAGACCCATAACAAGCAATGAGATTGAAGTAGTAATTAAAGTGTTCCATCAAGGAAAAGTCCAGGACCTGATGGTTTTACTACTGAATTCTACAAAACATTCAAAGAGGAAGTAACTCCAATAATTTTCAAAATATTGAATGGAGTGGAATGCTGCCATATACTTTTTATTAGGATGGAATGACTTTGATAGCAAAACTGAAAAAAACATGGCACAAAAAAAAAATACAGATCTAGATCCTTAATGAACATAGATGCAAAGATTCTCAACAAAATACTAGCAAATTCAATCTAAAACTACATCAAAATGGTTGTATATCAAGATTAAGTGGAATTTGTACCAGGAATGAGAGGATGGTTAACATTAGCAAATCAATAAATGTCATAAGTGTATCAATAGTGTGAACAACAAAAAGCATGTGGTCATCTCCAGAGATGCAGGCAAAACATTTGATAAAATTCAACACGTCTTTGTGATACCAAAAAAAAAAAAAAAACCTCTACAATTTAGGTGTAGAAGGAATACACTTCAGCTGGCACTATGGCTCACTTGGCTAATCCTCCACCTGCAGTGCTGGCACCCCGGGTTCTAGTCTCGGCTGGGATGCCAGGTACTTGTCCTGGTTGCTCCTCTTCCAGTCCAGCTCTCTGCTGTGGCCCAGGAAGGCAGAGGAGGATGGCCCAAGTGCTTGGGTCCCTGCACCCGCAAGGGAGACTGGGAGGAGGCACCCGGCTCCTGGCTTTGGATCAGCCCAGCGCCAGCCATGGCGGCCATTAGGGGAGTGAAACAACGGGAGGAAGACCTTTCTCTCTGTCTCTCTATAACTCTCTTTCAGTCTCTCTCACTGTCTAACTCTGCCTGTCAAAAAAATAAAAAAAAAAGAAGGAATACAGTTCAACATTATAAATGCTATATATCACAAACCAATAGCCAATATCATATTGAATGGGGAAGGCTGAAAGCATTTCCATTGAGATCTGGAGCACGACTAGGATGATCATTTTCACTCTTCTTACCAGTATAGTAGTGGAAGAGACGTTAGGGAGGAGAAAAGTAAAAAAGGACATCAAAATTGGAAGAGGAAGTCAAATAATCCATGTTTGCAGACGACACGAGGTTG
Organism: Sylvilagus floridanus; assembly: GCA_949820135.1. Lineage (NCBI taxonomy): Eukaryota > Metazoa > Chordata > Mammalia > Lagomorpha > Leporidae > Sylvilagus > Sylvilagus floridanus. The sequence continues at coordinate 14,007,470 of OX463240.1, read as the reverse complement.
TACATGGAAAAACCCAATACCTCACTGAAAAGCTGTTAGAATTGATAACTCAATTCAGTAAAGTTTCAGGTTGCAAAATAAACATACCCAAACCAGTAGCTTTTTGTATACTAATGATGAACTCACTGAAAGAGAAAATAAGAAAGAAATCCCATTCATAAGAGTTCCAAAAATCAAATATTTTAAAGATTCATTTATTTATTTGAAAGGCAGAGTTACAGAGAGAGAGAGAAAGAGAGCGAGAAAAAGTCTTCCATCCACTGGTTCACTCCCCAAATGGCCATAACCACTGGAGCCGGGCCGATCCGAAACCAGGAGCTTGTGTCTTCTGGGCCCCCCACATGAATGCTGAGGCCTGAGCACTTGGGTCCTCTTCTGCTGTCTTTCCCAGGCCATAGCAGCTGGATTGGAAGTGGAGCAGCTAGGACTTGAACTGGCACCCATATGGGATGCCAACAGTGCAGATGGGACTTTAACTTGCTTCGGCACACCATTGGCCCCAATAATTTTTTTAAAAGAAAAACTTTTGATTTTGAAACTATAATTCAGTACCTCAATGGCAATTTGTTTCATTGTAGTTTATACACCAAAACCTGGTCCAGACTGATTTTCCCACTTAGCATTCATTCTCCATGCAATGTCTAATATCACATAGAACAGTTTCATTATTGCAGAAATATATTTTCTTTGTCACACTTAAACCTTGAATCATTTATTGCCATGAAAACTGCATGATAATGACAAAAAAACCAGACACGCCAATGAAATAAGATAGAGAATCCACAAATAAACCTATGTGTCTATGGCAAACTGATGTTCAACAAAGGTGCCATGAGAACTTACTGAGAAAAGACCAGTTGCAAGAACTTGGTATCCATATATTGAAGAATGCAAACAAATCCTTATCTCAAAAACAAAACAAAATTGATTAAAACCTTAAGTTTAAAGCCTGAAACTTTAAACCTACTAGAAGAAAACAGAAGAAAACACCATGGCACATTGATCAAATTCCACATGTATCAAAACATCACAGTATGACCAGTATAAAATAATTGCTAATTAAAAATTGAGTAGAAATAAAAGTCTCAAGTGTTAGTTCAGCTTATGTTGCAGTGGTGTATGAGAATACATCTTCCTGACATTCTCAGTTGTTATTTAGCACTTTTCTGTGCTATGCAAAATAAGCTGCCACTCTTCCAAACTCCAAATGCCCTTTCTCCCAGAAAAGCATTTACTCCATGTCTGACTCCAGACTTTCAACACTCCCTCTCTCCTGCTTACACACAAGTCATTAAAAGATAGTTCTCAGTATGCCCCCACCACATCTACTCTTTGGACTGCATCTATGTCTGTCTCTGCCTTCCTTCTTGAAGTCTTGGGCAATTGGTATCCTAACAAGGTCAAACCACTGTCCTGATGGGCTCAACCCCTTGACACCACATAACTCACAATCATGACCTGGCAGTTCTCCTTCATCCTCAGTCTCCCTCTCTGCCCTGGTTCATTCCCTTCTTCAACTCAAGTTGCAAGTTTGAACATTTTAAAATAGAAATATCTTGTCCTTTCATTGTCCCCATTTTCTTTTCTCCCTTTATTGTACTCCTTAAAAGGATTTGTTTAATCTTATCTCCCATTCATGTCTTGCCTTTTTCTCTTCAAACCCTCTCAGCCAAGTTTTCACCTATTTTCCATGAGACTGCTCTGCTAATGTAAAATACAATTCCCATCAACAGTAGACTGGATTAGGACTCTCTTATATTTCACAGAGATCACTTTTCAGTTAAAATTTAAACACCTAAGAATAATTGTGTGTTAATTACAGAGTTCAACCACTAGTACTAGGATAAAGAAAAAAAAAATACTACCATGGATAAAGTATTACATTGTACAACAACAGTCAGCACAAGAGCTGATCGAGTCACTGTTTCTCATAGTGTCCATTTCACTTCTACAGGTTTCCCCTTTGGTGCTCAGTTAGTCATCGCCAATCAAGGGAAACAAATGATATTTGTCTCTTTGGGACTGACTTAATTCACTCAGCATGATGTTTTCCAGATTCCTCCATTTTGTTGCAAGTGACCGGATTTCATTGTTTTTGACGGCTGTATAGTATTCTGTAGAGTACATGTCCCATAATTTCCTAATCCAGTCTACTGTTGATGGGCATTGTATGGAGCATGAACTTTAAAAATATTATTAAGTATGTAAGTGCTCAATAAATGCTTGTTAAATGGAGACCTAGGAGAAAAAAAGGAATGACAGGCAATTCCTATGGTTTCTTCAATGACCCCGCTTCTTATTCTGCACGTTTCGTTCTCTCAACTGTCTGGAGACTTCACTATCTAAGCTTGTCACATGAACCCATTAGGGCCTGTTATTTCTCTCTTCAACCTTGCCTCCCTTGTCACTATATTTCTTACCTTATTTGGCAGTCTGGGGATAAAAAACTTGTCTCACAGAGAAGGGCTCAGGATGATTATACAGTAGAACATGGGGTCCCAAGGGCCATTTTGTATACATAGGATTCTCTTCTCTACTGTAAAGGGAAATAAGTGGAAAAAGTTGAAGTCCCTTTCCCTTCACATCATATCTTAAATCAAAGGGTGAAATACATGTTGTATATAGGAAGCTTCAGACACATTGGCTCATAATTACAAAGCAAATAATCTGGAAATTTTTGCTGATATGTCTGAATAGAGAAGCAGTTTGGCATTAACAGCCAAGAAACTGTATGCTTATCAAGGTAATAGGACTCTTCAAATATCTCATAGAGAATGTGCTATGTAAAAAAATAAAAGAATGAAAACTATGTATGGATGTCAAAATTCTCCTGCACCAAAATAAACGTTTTAATTTCATTTTAGCAACATCATTTTAAATCCTCTCATATGTTTTCACATGTTGTACCTTCAAGAAAATAGGCAGTTAGCCTCTGTTTGTATTTGCAAGGAGAGTAGCCCAATGACTGAAGTGGAGTGTGGAAACAGGAGGGCATGGCTTTAGTTCCTATTGCCTCAGTAGTTTACCCTGAATGCAGCCAGTACAAGGGACCCAAGACCGAATGGGTTTGATACTTTGAGAACAAAGCAATGATATACTTTACAGTAAACACCAAAACATCCTCCAACTTAGGACAAACAGAAAAAAGTTGCATTGAGATATAATAATATGTAAAGTATGAATGAATTAGTTAAGTAGGAAAACATAAATAATCAAAGTGTATATGCAACAGTGTGCTTTTATACATTTCCTTTACTCATTATTTTAACATGTTTTTCTCAGATTATTTAATAAAATTGATAGGTCAGTCAATTATATCTTTAAAAATAAGAATGTGTTTTCTCACGCCCCTGCCCACTTCCCAGTAAGTAATTGCTCTCCAGTTTAAGAACACATGAGGAGTAAGGGATTTGCTGTTAGCTGCAGGCCATAGGCTGGGGTGGTCTCCCATATGTGGTGTTTTTTGCTTCACTTCACTTTGGAGATTACTTTAAATCATGTGTGCATGTATTAGTGGGGTTGTTTTCAATAAGATATGCTGCTGAATGATATGCTACTTCATTCTACTAATTATAAGTCAAACTCTAGATAAGAAAAGGGGAAAAAACAACATTATAGAAATGGTATTTAAAATGTACCACATTACAAAGCATGACAAATCAGAGTGAATACTCTTGGCACCAAAAAATATTTTATAATTACCTGGTTAAACTAATTAGAGAAGTGATCATGTGCAGAAATGCTTAACTAAAAAGCATAGATATGTCTAAAATAAATCAGATAAAAAGTGAAGTCACTTTCATATCATTGTGAAACCTTTATCTCTTCTTTCCTATGGATCATCCATGGACACGGCATTCTTATTTTTCCTGAGCAAAGTGGTCATGGTTCAGAAAATGATTTCTTTTTACTCTCTTTGTTGAAAACCCTACATGTCAAATAAGACATCTTCCAGCTACCTGGAAATGTAAGCTAGGGGTTCAGTAGGATAGGAGGTGAGGACATGCATTTGCAGGATAAGATGATGAGTTAGAAATAATGCTTGGTATACTTAATGATCAAACATTATAAAGTGTGTGTAACTTGGAAAATACAGAGACAATTAAGAAAAAGTGTCAGGTATCAGCTTAGCAAAAGCAAAGTACATTCACTGTAAGTATATTTGCTCTTTTATGATTGTTTATAAATTTAGAAATGTACAATGAGAATTTCTGAACCCACAAAGTAATCTCCCACAAGAACTCTAGAAGTGGAGATGTTTCCCTTTTCTTTTTGTGCCACAATTCACTCAATTCCTCCCCTAATGTAGAATTCAGAGGTGACTTCTCTAAATAAAGTTTGTGAGTGAATAGTTTCAGGATATTAACAATATATTTACAATAAGCTTTGCAATTTTATGAGGGTCTCATATTGACCCTATTTCAGTCTGCCGAAGTAGGAAGGAAACTCACAGCCGAACAATAAAACCAAAAATAATCTATTTTAATCTGAGATCCGGCATTAAACTTTGAAGTTCTCAAGTTCTCAGATACAAAGGTAGTTGATTCTTCCAACCTCAAGACCTTGATTTTTGAATCTCAATGTCATAATATTTTTGGCATAAAGCAACAAAAATCGGGCCCCAGTACTTAATAACTCTCATGACTGATTTTTTTTTTCCCATCAAAGGATTGAATTAACCAGGAGTTTGTCAGAAAAAGAAATACATTTCAGACAGAAAGTAGTAAGACTTAGGAAGAATGAATTGGGATATGGTAATTCCAAACTAAGAGAACTGAAAATTGATTTTGACATTTCTGAAATAAAATTTAAGTCTATACCACTGGAGGAACGGGGTGAACACAGACATTGTGTGCAACATAAAATTTGCTTTGCAAACTTGAAATTAAGGTTCACAAGAACTGAAACATGTATAAGGCATTGCATGGCAGATGTGTGATCTTCCAGTGATAGACTCCAGCTGGGATGCTTACATTTCCAAACACTGGAGTAATGGGGTTCCATAGCAACTCCAGCTCCCGACTCCTGTTTCCAGGTAATGCGTACCCTGGACAGCATCAGTGCTGCTCTAGGAATTGAGTCTCTGCCACCCATGTGGAAACCATGAAAAAAATTCCCAGCTTTGGGTCAACCTTGTTCTGGCTACTGCCGGCATTTGAGGAGTGAACCACACAGCATGAGAACTCATTTTCTCTCAAATAAGATAAATAAATAAATAATGTAGTTTCATATCTCTATAATTATAATAAATTCTTAGAAGCAGAAGTTAGTGATGAAAGTGTCTTGGCCGGTGCCACCGCTCACTAGGCTAATCCTCTGCCTGCGGCGCCAGCTTCCCAGGCTCTAGTCTCAGTCGGGGCGCCAGATTCTGTCCCGGTTGCTCCTCTTCCAGGCCAGCTCTCTGCTGTGGCCTGGGGAGGCAGTAGATGATGGCCCAGGTCCTTGGGCCCTGCACCCACATGGGAGACTGAGAGGAAGCACCTGGCTCCTGGCTTTGGATTGGCGCAGCGCTGTTCATAGCGGCCATTTGGGGGGTGAAGCAACAGAAGGAAGACCTTTCTCTCTGTCTCTCTCTCACTGTCTAACTCTGTCTGTCAAAAAAAAAAGTGTCTAACTTAGTAACCTATTATTTAAATATATGCCAGAGCATGTCCTGGACATAAAAAACATACTCAGTGCACTTTAAAGATAGAGGGACATACAGACACACAGTCTCTTTGTTAATGGTATTTGCATTCTTGCTGATTGAGTTTACATTGCTTATATTTTACTATGAAAAAGATGAAATTGGAGTTGAGTTATCTTGATGATCTATAAGCCCATCTGCAAATTAGCATTAACAAAGAACAGCCACACAGTGAATGTTGTAAGTAAATTAATTGGTTAATGAAATAAGTAATGACTTTAACATATGATTTATTTGTTCTTTTTCCTGTGTTGGGTAAGAAAAGCAAACAACAATTACATAAAATAAAATGCAATAAATTTCACAATTTTAAAAATCTGATGGATCATTCTGGTGGTGCATTTTTGATTGTTATTTGCTTTCTAAACCTTTATCAAAAACACTACTTGATATTATATATCCTACATTTTTGGGATCAAAAGAGGTCATACTGTACTAATCTATATTAATATAATGAATATCATTCAATGTATTAATGCTTTGCATTTGTTGAAATAATTTTTCTGGCCAATGACATCATGTGCTACTTGATGATCTTTTATATTAGGAAGTTACATTATGTAAGAAAATGCCTAAATGATTTTTGAACGAATGCAGTTCCTAGGCCAGGATTCTGAATATTTCTCACTATATGTCACGCTGAACTCAAGCTAGGTTTGATGTATTCAGTTCTTGAAGCTCCTTCCTACGTATGGAAACTGAATTCAATAATCTTTATCAGTGTATTAAACCATGATACAGGAACGTATTGGTTGAACTTTCCTGTGATGCTTCAATAGTCCCCTGACTCTTCTTGTAAATATAAATGCAGATGCAAAGAGAAGTGGGTTCAGAGTGGAATTTTCTCTCTAAAAAGCAATATTCAACCACTTAGTCGAGTAAGAAAACATCTGAAATACATGGAATGTGTTTTGAAATGCCCCAGCCCCTTTTCTCTCCAGTTGAGTGAGCTTCTAAACACTGTCTTCGCATTTAACTATTTCCCTCTTCATGCCATACGCTGTGTTATTTTTTAATGGAAAATGTGTGGTTAAAAGTTATCAGCAGAGTTTTTTTTTTTTTTCCCAACAGATAAATAACCAGGTGGAGCTGTTCTTACCATTTAAAATAAATTGGACAAATCCTATCAGTTGCATTTGTTTTAATCTGAGCCCTGGTGGAAGAGGTTAAAAGAAGCAGATTTGCTCATCACAAGTAGAAGACAGTTGCTCTCATCCTTCTTTTAACTGGATTTGGCATTGTGCAGTTATAAACCAGAAAGGCATGTTAATCCATAAATATCACCCTCCCCACAGTCTATTCAGTTGTGTGTGTGTGTGTGTTTCCATTTCAAATAACAGGGTCATTAATAAAAATAGCACATACTCTGAGAGACTTCTGCTGCTTTCCATCTTTGTAGAAAATTCATACTTCCTCAGGTCAAATATTTTGGAGCACTATTAAACTGACACAATTAGGCTGGCATTGTGGTGTAGCAGGTAAAGCTGCTGCCTGAGGCACTCGCATACCATATGGACGTTGGTTCTAGTCCTGGCTGCTCCACTGCTGATCCAGCTCCCTGCTAATGCACCTGGGAAACCAGTGGAAGAAGGCCCAAGTGCTGGGATGGGGGGAGAAGGAGGAGGTGGTGGAGGAGATGGAGAAAAAAAGAAACTAATTGCCAAAAATAGACCAAAACTAAACTTAACAGAAGACATGGATTATTGGTCTAATGTTTGGGATTGACTATGTGTTCATTGCTTTCACTTATTCATCCTCAGCCAATTATTCTGCAAAAACAAGAAGAGCAGTTGCTATGGCAGACAGACTCTAACGGGGGCCCAGTGAGGCTTCCCTCTGGTACAAATGCCCTTGTGCACCCTCTCCTCCTGAATAAGTCCTTTGACTTGCTTTAAACAAGTCAAACATGGCAGAGGTGTGGGGTGGCTTCCAACTGGATGAAGAACCACATTTTGTCTCCTCATTTTACTTACTCGGTGCGGAGCACTCGTGAGGAACTGAGCTCCTGAACCTAACAGCCTGCAAGAATTGGAACCGTGCAGACAAAGCTTGTGAACAGCATCATCCCCAGTCAGACCTCAGCTCCAGTCCATGATTTATTGTAGATGGGAAACCCTGGAGCAGAGGACCCAGCCAAGCTGTGCCTAGCTTTCTGATCCACAGAAACACTGATAAAATAAACACTTATTGTTTTATGCTGTGAGTTTGTGACAAATTGCTACACACAGCAGGAGATAATTAATAGATCATTATTATAGCCCTGTTATAGTTATAGCCATTAAAGTCTCACTTCTAACAATTCTTCATTTCTTAAGGCAGAAAACAAAACAAAAAATTAATTAATTAAAATTTTAAAAAATTAAATAAGCAAAAAACAAAAAACATGATCTGAAGCTAGAGTACCTGGGCTTGAAGCTTACCTATTGCATTGTCAGCTTGCCAGTTAGGGGAATGTCACTTTTAATCTGCTTTTTGATTTTCAAGGCACTCAAACATTTTGCCATCAGATAATCATTTTTTAAAACATGAACACATTTACTTATTTGAGGGGCAGAATGACAGAAAGAGACAAGTCTTCCACCTGCCAGTTTACTCCCCAAATGACTACAACAGCCAGGAGGCGGGAATTCTATCCTGGTATCCCACATGGATGGCAGTGGCCTAGGTACTTGGGCTACCTTCTGTTGACATCCCAGGTGCAGTAGCAAGATGTTGGATCAGAAGTAGAGCAGCCAGGATGTGAACCAGCTCTCAGATATTCATGACATTGTTCCAAGTGGAGGCATAACGTGCTATGGCCCAACAGCAGGCCCTGTCATCAGATATTCACATGCAAAAACAGTTTGGAGTGCTATGAGGAAATGCATACTGCTAATGCTACAGATTTGGTACTCACTAAATACCCAGCTTCACAATTCCTGGTTTGCACTTTTCAAATAAATATCTAAATGCCAAATAGCATTTCTGTTGTCATTATTTCAGAGGATTGCTTAGGATCCTGGGAGAGTCATTATTGCTATTTGTGAACAGATTCCACACCAGCAATATTCAAACATTTAACAAGTACCTATTAAATAAATGAATGAATAAATAACAGAAACCTTACACTTACTTTTGACTTTAAAATCTCTTAATGTTACATTAACAGAATCAAGGGTAGTGGCTATTTCCTGGTCTCCTTTTAGGTAAGCAGCAGATGTGACCATGCCAGCAAGGACAGGACAACAATATGTTTAATTTTTTAATTGGCTTAAAATACGTTATGTATTGGCCAGCGCCGTGGCTCAACAGGCTAATCCTCCGCCTTGCGGCGCCGGCACACAGGGTTCTAGTCCCGGTCGGAGTGCCGGATTCTGTCCCGGTTGCCCCTCTTCCAGGCCAGCTCTCTGCTGTGGCCAGGGAGTGCAGTGGAGGATGGCCCAAGTGCTTGGGCCCTGCACCCCATGGGAGACCAGGAAAAGCACCTGGCACCTGGCTCCTGCCATCAGATGAGCGAGGTACGGCCATTGGAGGGTGAACCAACTGCAAAAGGAAGACCTTTCTCTCGGACTCTCTCTCTCACTGTCCACTCTGCCTGTCAAAAATAAAATAAAATAAATAAATAAAATATGTTATGTATTTATATACTGACAAAATCATTCTAAGGCCAATGGAGCGATTTTATATTGCCTTAGGTAATCAGAATACGTGAATTAAATCAGTAAGCCATTGCTTTACTTACCCAGCATTACAGAATCATTTTTAAGAGATATTTTTATTTTTGGGGTCGGTGCTGTGGCATAGTGGATAAAGCCACCGACTGCAGTACCGGCATCCCATGCCAGTTTGCACCCCGGCTGCTCCACTTCCAATCCAGCTCTCGCCTATGGCCTGGGGAAACAGATGAAGATAGCCCACGTCCTTGATCCCCTGCACCCATGTGGGAGATCCAGAAAAAGCTCCTGCCTCCTGGCTTCAGACTGGCACAGCTCGGCCGTTGTTGCCAACTGGGGAATGAACCAGTGGATGGAAGACCTCTCTCTCTGCCTTTCTTTCTCTCTGTGGAACTCGGACTTTTTTTTTTTTTAAAGATATTTATTTATTTGAATTGCAGAATTACAGATAGGCAGAGGCAGAAGCAGTGAGAGAGAGAGGTCCTCTATCCACTGCCTTACTCCCCAGATGACAACAACTATCGGAGCTGGGCCAATCCAAAGCTAGGAGCCTAGAGCTTCTTCTGGGTCTCCCACGTGGGTGCAGGAGCCAAGGAACATCTTTTGCTGTTTTCCCAGTTGCACCAGCTGGGAGCTGATGTTAGAAACATATGTTAGAGAATAAATTTGAAGGATTTTCTAGCATAGCCAGATAGAAAAGCAGTACACTAGCAAATACATGAAGAATGTTACTCTGCACTATTAGTAAATTTAATTTTCAGCATGCACTAAGTATTAAGTATATGGCCAAGCCTTGTACTAATGACAGTCTAGTTCTTAAAGTAATCAATTTCCACAAAGGCCATATGCGGTATTCTAATTTTATAGATGATAAAGTAAGTTTTGGAAAGATAATGAATTCATTCAGAAGTGATACATGCAGTTACATAGGAGAACAGAAATTTAAATACAGCTATTCAAATTTTTAAAAAGATTATTCATTTATTTGAGAGGTAGAGTTATAGGTAGAGAGAGGGAGAGACAGAGAGAAAAGTCTTCCATCTGCTGGCTCATTCTCCAAATGACCACAACGACGGAAGCTGAGCCAATCTGAAGCCAGGAGCCAAGAGCTTTTTCCAGGTCTCCTAAGTGGATACAGGGGCCCAAGCACTTGGGCTATCTTACACTGCTTTCTCAGGCCGTAAAAAGAGAGCTGGAGCTGGAGAGGAGCAGGTGGGACACGAGCTGGCACCTAAATGGAATGCCACTGCCATAGGCAGAGGCCTAGCATACTATACCACAAAGCCAGTCCCAGCTATCCAAATCAATTACTAAACTCTTCTGCCTTTCCATATATACGCCTTTCCATATATATGCCTTTCTATATATATATATATATACACACACAAACGTATCTCAAACACTTTTATCTCAAACACTTTTCACACCTCCATAGTCATCACTGAAACATGAACTGTTATAATTATCAGCATCATCATCATTTTATTGATAACCAATCATTAGTAAATTCCATAAAGTTGCATTTATTTCAGAAAAAGGGAAATGGCAGAAATCGTACCATATTAAATAAAAAATTTCTTAGGAGACGCTTTGCCGATGATACAATTTACCAATTCTGTTGTCAATATATTCATTTCTTTCTTTCTTTCTTTCTTTCTTTCTTTCTTTCTTTCTTTCTTTCTTTCTTTCTTTCTTTCTTTCTTTCTTTCTTTCTTTCTTTCTTTCTTTCTTTTTGGGCAGGCAGAGTTAGACAGTGAGAGAGAGAGAGACAAAGAGAAAGGTCTTCCTTCCCTTGGTTCACCCCCCAAATGGCCACTATGGCCGGCGCGCTGCGTTGATCCGAAGCCAGGAGCCAGGTGCTTCTCCTGGTCTCCCATGCGGGTGCAGGGCCCAAGCACTTGTGCCATCCTCTACTGCATTCCTAGGCCACAGCAAAGAGAGCTGGACTGGAAGAGGAGCAACCGGGACAGAATCCGGCATTCCAACCAGGACTAGCACCTGGGGTGCAGGTGCCGCAGGTGGAGGATCAGCCTAGTGAGCCATGGCACCGGCCAATATATTCATTTTCAAAAATCTTATTTATTTATTTGAAAAACAGAGTGGCAAAGAGAGGCGAGAGAGATAGAGAGAGAGAGAAAGTGAGAGAGAGGGAGATTTTCATCCACTGGTTCAATCCCTAAATGCCCACAACAGCCAAGGCTGAGTGAAGTCAAAGCCATAAGTACTCTACCCAGGCCTCCCATGTTTTTTGGTAGGAACCCAAATATTTAGATCATCATCCATGATGCCATCCCAGTTGCGTCAGCAAAGAGATGAATCGGAATCAAAATAGCTGGGGCTCAAATCTGTACTCTGATAAGACAGTGCCCCAAATGGGAGCTTAACCTGGCCCACCACAATGTCTTCCCCCGTTTTCAATCATTTCCCTACCTTTCTATTGTAAATAACTTAGGGAATTATAATTAAGTTTGTAAATACATAGAGAATAATGTGATCAGAAACTTCTGGGTCATAAAATACCAAATATATTAATTATTTGTATTCAATTTTATTTTCCACTGGGGTGGGGTAAGTCTACTTTTTTTAACATTAGTCAGTGATCCCCAAATCCATTTTTAAATGAGAGTATAAGGGAAGTAGCAGTCAAAGTCTCAAAAACAATTTTAGAATTGCCATCATCAATCGATTTGTTAATACTATTCCTGAAGTTGATAATTTTTCCAATGAGAACTTCATAGAGAGGAAACAAAAAATCTTATCAACATGCCCCTATTTTTAATAAAATAATACATCACAACAGTATTTCTTTCTAGTGAAAAAAACTATGAAAGTCTTTTCATATATGATCTTATAATTGCAATAGAGGCACATGGAAGTGAACACAGGAATTCCAATCACCATAATTGGGCTCAAGTCTGTTTACTTACCAGATAGGTTAAATGGGATAGCTGGCCAAACCTTTTCTGTCTTATTTTCCTTAAGTGCAAAGTAAAAAGACAAACTCATGAGATTATAGAAATTAAACAATAAATATTTAAATAAGTGATTAAATCAATGTGATTGCTATTATCCGTTGTGATATTGTAATATTTAATGTGAATTAGAATAGCTGAAAATATCTTGAGAGTTCTTCTGTGTTGAAGATACTTCTGTATAATTAATGCATGGAACAGTACTTGGCAGTTGGATGTGTATATACAATATGTGATCTCAAACCAGAAGCTTTACTTTAAAATATTTTAGGAATTTTCTTTTTGCTTTCTTGCTTGCTTGCTTTTCCTTCCTCCCCTGCACTGCTTCTTTTTCTAATTTAGATCCCACATTTAAGGGAGAACATGCAGTATTGTCTTTCTGTGTCTGTTCGATCACTCAACGTATTGGTTTCTAGTTCAAATCATTTGCTGCAAATGATAGCATTCATGTATCTATTTGTGGGTTCAGCGTTGTGGCATAGCTGCTAAGGCCACTACCTGTGAAGGCAACATCCCATAGGGGCTCCAGTGAGAGTCCCAGCTGCTCACTTCCCATCCAGCTCCCTGCTAATGACCTGGGAAGGCAGCAGAGGATTGCTAAGTCCTTGGGCCCCTGCACCTAGGTGGGAGATCTGAAAGAATCATGGCTCCTGGCTTCAGCCTGGCCCAGCACTGGCTCCTGTGATCATTTGCAGGGATAACCAGTGGTTGGAAGATATTTCTGTCTCTCTCTCTCTTTCCCTCTCCCCTCCGTGTATGTGTGTGTGTGTGTGTGTGTGTGTGTGTGTCCCTCTCTGTGTGACTCTGCTTTTCAAATGAATTAAATAAATCTTTGTTTTTAAAACATTCATATATCCATTCATCTGATGACATACTTTGGCTGCTTCCATATTTTGGCTATTGTGAACAGTGCTGCTATAAATATGGTGGAGCAGGTATCTCTTTGATACAATGTGTTCAGGACTTATGGACACATGCACAGTAGTGGGATTTCTGGATCATATGGGAAGTCTACTTCTAGACTTTTTTAAAAAATTAGAAAATTTTATTTACTATTTTTGGGATGATCTATTTTAATTCATGTTACAGTTATAGGCTTATTGGCTCCACTAAACAAAGAGTTCAAAAGCTAAGCAGTAAAAAGACCGTAGGTGAGTGCTAACAAAAATCAAATGAAAAGATGTTCAGCCTCACTCATATATATATTTATATATAATTATACGTACATGTATATACATACATAGGTATGTACATACTGCTTCAATAAAAAGTGGGCTATTGGACACCTTAATCCCCTAAATCTAGGACAGCTTTTGTTGATTTGCTTGTAATCAGTAGATGGCTAAAATGACAATGATTAGCTTATAAGGATAGATAATCAAGGTGATATAGAGTTTTGTTCCTTTCTTCTAACTTGAATACTTTTATTGGATCCCTAAGCCACTATATAACTTTTTGTGCTGCCTCAGCCTAGTCAGCTCAGACTCAGTGATCTCTGCTGAGTAGACACGCATGTTAGTGATGGAGAGTCCAAGTGCCTGTAGTTCCTCCTTACAGAGGGCCTAGCCATTCCAATCTTCTTAAGTTCTAGAAATCATGATGGAGAGAACAAATATCCCTATAGTCTCTTCCCCAATTCCTGATCACATCATGTTCTCTAAGAACAATAATGTGCTGATTTTTATTAAGTTTTGGATGTTATGTTACATAGCATTACTGCTATGTAATGGAATTTCAAAGAGCATGGATCAAAATGGAATAAAACTTCTCCATAGCAATCCTGAAAGATGGATGCTCTGATCCACCATGTTTCTAAGAAAATTTTCCTCAACAAAAATTTTATATCCAGGGTGAGCATTGAGGTGCAATCAGATAAGCTGCCACTCTGTATGCCTGTATGCCATATAGGAGTGCTAGTTCAAGTCCCGGCTCCTCCTCTTCCAATCCAACTTTCTGGCTAATGTACTCTGGAAGGCAGGAGATCATGGCTCAAGTATATGGGATCCAGCCACCCACATGAGAGATTCAGAGAGAGCTCCTGGCTCCTTGTTTTGGCTTTTCTCACCCCTTTTTGTTGTAGGCATTTAGGGGCGTAAGCCAGCAAATGGAAGATCTTCCCCCACCCCACCTTTCAAAAATATCTTTAAATAAATTCTACATTTAGCGAAACCACCACAATGCGTGAAAACAAAGACTATTTTAGGTCTAAAAATAATTTTCATACATTATTTCTCAGGATGTTCCATCAAATATGGGAATAAAGATAGAGAAATATTGGAAATCCAGGAAGCAGTAGATCCTGCATATATGAATCCAAGGACATTTTCTTAATAGTAAAAGGAGAACTCAGAATGATATTTTTCATCTGGCTTTGTTAGAAGCCAGGACCACTTTAATAGACATCTCCTGGAGGGACCATCATATGAAAATGATTCAAACTTGCCATATTTCAAAAGTTTGAAAATATTACAGTAATTTAGACATTTTCTTATGGAAATTCCAAAGGTCATTTAGAGGTAATTTTTTTTAAAAAATCCATAAATATACTTTATCCACATAAAAACAATTTTTAACTTCAGGGAAGAAGAAATTGTGAAAACAAAATAAACTACAATTATAATATTATGCATTATCTGCTTGAATGTCTAGTGTCATATTAATGAAAATTGGCAAATAAAACACTGGGACAGAATGGCTATCATCTTAAAAGTAAATCATATCTTTGGTGTTTTTAGAAGCAAATAATCACCTTTTTTTAAGTAGAGAAGCTGAGAGACTACATTTACTTGGCATGTCAAGAAAAGTTATTTTGCAAAATGCACTTAAACAGCCAATGAAAGAACATCAATGCCAGCTGAACTTACTGCTCTGTGCAATCTGTTAAATTCAGTGTATGTGGGTATGTGTGAACAGGAAAAATCTGTTACTGCCAATATCCCTGTGAAAACATTCAAATAATGCACAACTTGTTCTTTTAAATCTGACAGATGAGTTAGTTATTTGGGAATAATATGTTGTTACAATTACTGCTCTCCAAAGACTAACAACATGGAATTGTCCCTTTTTTTTCTGCTTAAACACCTCACTAAGTGACTTTGTCTGTGTATGTCTTTTTTTATAGTAACGTTGATAATTTTCTTAGTCTCTCAATATATCACCCTGGTTCTATCTTCAAATACCTTGGATCTGAAACTTCTCACAGCTGCCATGCTAAACACTTTGGTCCAAAACAGCATTTTCTCTCTCTGTCTCATGAGTGTCTGCAATAATTTCTAGTCCATCTTTTCCTAATGAAAATTTAAACAGACATGTCCACACACAATATACTGGGCAAATATTTAAAGGGAAACTAGACATTAGACTTTTTTTTTTTTTTTTTTTTTTTTGGCCAGGCAGAGTTAGACAGTGAGAGAGAGAGACAGAGAGAAAGGTCTTCCTTCCATTGGTTCACTCCCCTAATGGCTACTACAGCTGGCATGCTGTGGCCGGCATGCTGCGCTGATCCGAAGCCAAGAGCCAGTTGCTTCCTCATGGTCTCCCATGGGGTGCAGGGCCCAAGCACTTGGGCCATCCTCCACTGCCCTCCCAGGCCACAGAAGAGAGCTGGACTGGAAGAGGAGAAACCGGGACAGAATCCGGCACCCCGACCGGGACTAGGACCCGGTGCCCCAACCGGGACTAGAAACCGGGGTGCCAGCGCCACAGGCAGAGGATTAGCCAAGTGAGCCACGGCACCGGCCCCGTTAAGACTTAAATCTAGTTACTTGAGCCCATCATGACTACTCAAATTGCTGCTATTTTCTCAACATTTAAGAGTGGCTTTTGCTGATGCTACAACTGAATTCTCCATCTTTAACTCATACAAAGAATTGCTAAATGGACCACAGTAAAAGTGCTAGCAATCCATTACTCCATTTTTACAGCTATTTGTTTATGGATTCTTAGCTTTTACAGTTATCATGGTGTCTGAAACTCTGCTATTCTCTGCAAAATATAATTCCATTTATGTGATTTTAAAATGCATTTAGCATAGGAGCCTTGATCTGTCACAAAGTAGTCTATCCCATCAGAAAATAGATATGATTGAATTTTCACTTAATAAATATATTTTCATTAACTCAAACTTTTCAAAAATCAATCTTGGTAAATTCTCTGGAAAAGCACCAGTAAGCAGTATCATCAGAATTAAAGAGCACATGATCATAAATAAATTAAACAGGGACAATAAAGATAAAAAGGAAATTATATAAACAAATATAGATAAATACATTTGAATAATTAATTTAAAAAGTTCTCCCAAGAGCATAGATTGTTAACAATGATGCAAATAAGATGGAATGTATTATAATCACGTAATGCTAAATAAATCTCCACAAGTTCAATGAATTCTAACAAAATAAGTTAAGAAATAAGTAATGCCAAATTTACGGCAATTTTCCAAATATAAAAAAAGAAGAGGAAGGGGCTGGGACTGTGGCACAGTGAGTTTAAGCCCTGGCCTGGAGCTATGGTATCCCACGTGGACGCCGGTTTGAGTCTTCGTTGCTCCTCTTCCAATCCAGCTTGCTGCTAATGCACCTAGGAAAGCAGCAGAGGATGGCTCTTGTCCTAGGGCCACTGTAGCCATGTGGGAGACCCAGAAGAAGCTCCTGGCTCCTGGCTTTGTATTGGCTCATCTCGGGCATTGCGGCCTGTTGGTGAGTGAACTAGCCATGGAAGATCTCTCTTTGTCTCCAGCTTTCTTTCTAAATCTGTCTTTCAAATAAATAAAATAAACCTTTAAAAAAAAGAAGGAAGAATTATGTCTATTTGTGAGTCCAGCATAATTTGAAAGAAAACATACTGAAGATATTATTCTCTCTATATATTTATATAAAGCTAATATTTCATGAACATAAATGGAAGAATTCTTTAAAAATGTTACTGTGTTGACTTTTTCTATATGTAAAGAGGATAATATTTTATAAAGATATGGAATATATTCTAGGAATTTGATGAGAGTTTAACACTCAATAACAAACCAACTGAAATCATCATAAAGTATCATAAAATAATGGTATTTTATGATATTTCTTTATCATAAAATAATGAAAGAGAATATTCTCATTATTATTCCTATTACAGAAGCAGAAATACTTTTGTTAGAACTTGTGGTTTTATTTTCTTTTTCATTACAATTGACATTTTAAAAATAATTAGTTCCTTATCTTCAAAAGGAAGAGAGAGAGAAAGAGGGAGAGGGGGGAGAGAAGAGAAAGTATCTTCCCTTCACTATGCATCTGCAAAAAATGGGGGCTGGGCGAGGCCAAAGCCAGGAGCCAAAAACTAGGTGCAGCCTGTTCCCTCTGAGGGTGCGCATTAGCAGGAACCTATGTTAGAAAGTAGAGTAAAAACCAGGCAGTTGGTTATTGCATCCGGGAGTCTCAAGCAGCATCGAAAACTGTGCCAAACACCCATCCCTGTTTCTTTTTCTAGTATTAGAAAACAGATTTGAAAAGAATCAAAGCCTACAGCATTATAACTTATGGTAAAATTTTTGGGTTTCCACTGAAATTTTAATTTAGCTAACGAGGGGCAGGTGTTTCGGTGCAGTGGGTTAAACCTGGTGTTTCCACATCCCATTTCAGAATGCTAGTGTTACTAACAGCTATTCCGCTTCCAATCACTCTCTGCCAATGCACCTGGCAAGCAGCATACAGTGCTCACGTACTCTGTTCCTGCCACTCATGTGGGACACAGAGATGGAATTCCAGGCTTCTGGCTTCAGTCTGGCCTAGCCCTGTAGTTGTGGCCATTTGCAGAGTGAACCAGTGGATGGAAGATTCTCTATCTCCCTTTCAAGTAAATAAGCCTTTAAAAAATGAATTACATAAACATACCTATCATTTTATTTTATTCAGTATCGTATTAATGAGACTGTTACAATTGGTCAATGAAAGTAAATAAAACACAAAGCACAGACTGAAAAAAGAGAAAGCTGAACTTTACACAGAATACAGGATACCGTTTATAGAAACCCAATAGAATCTACAAATGAATGCTAAATTTATTAAGGATGCTGGACATATACAATAGTTTTTCTTCTAAACAGTAGCCACAAGTAATTATTAAATAAAATCAATAACCAATTCCACTTCTAATACATTGCATATCATATATCGCAAATCTACTGAATGACACTCATATTGCCATGTTACATTTATAAATGCATTGAATGTAATCCATGAAAATTAAATAAAACCCAAGGATATGATGGGACATATCTTGTGTATTAATTTAATAACTCAATTTCACAATGCCATCAATTTTCACAACTGATCAAATATTGTAATTAAACCTCAATACAATATACGGTGAGATTTTGATTGTTAGTGGTTATTGACCCACTAATTGATTCTGAAATTATATGGAAACACAAAGTTCTAAGAAAACTATGATGAACTTCATTAAGAATATCATGTTTTGAAAATATCCCCTACAAGTTGTCAAGAAGTATAATAAAACACTATTCTATTCACCACATTTCTGAATGAAGCTAACATTGTTCCACATTCTGGGGATTAGAACATGGGCATTTTTCTGGTAGAAAATTTGAAAAAAATGAATATCATAAATTTAGAAAAATGAATAAAATATGTAATTCACATAATGTGCAAAAACTCAAAACTCAATTGTAGTATGAATATTAATATAAAAGAAAAGTTTAATGATGAAAATGTCTAGGTTATAACTTGAGTTTTAGAAATATGGCTAGAAACAGATTTGGGAAAGTATTTACGGTGTACAAAACTGACGATTGTTAGAGTAAAGCACTGATTATGTCACATTGTACACTCCATTCTCCTTTAAGTTCAAAACATTGGCTTTCAGGCCAGGGCCATGGCTCACTATGCTAATCCTCCGCCTGCGGTGCCAGCACCCCAGGTTCTAGTCCCAGTTGGGGCACCGGATTCTGTCCTGGTTGCTCCATTTCCAGTCCAGCTCTCTGCTGTGGCCCAGAAGGGCAATGGAGGATGGCACAAGTACTTGGGTCCTGCACCCGCATGGGAGACCAGGAGAAGCGCCTGGCTCCGGGCTTCGGATCAGCACAGCACGCCGGCTGCAGCACGCCAGCTGTAGTGGCCATTTGAGGGGTGAACCAACAGAAAGGAAGACCTTTCTTTGTCTCTCTCTCTCTCTCTCACTGTCTAAATCTGCCTATCAAAAAAACAAAACAAAACAAAACCAAAAACATTGGCTTTCAAGACCCTATAAAATCTGGCATTGATTTTTCCCCTCTAGATTTTTTATCCTTTTCCCTTCTTGAAACTTTTTATCAACTAGGGCCTCCCTGAACACAAAATTAATTTTCATATTGTTTTCAATTTTAGTAAATTTCCATTTTCCTATTATTTAGCATGATCTCATCTAAGTACAATTATATTATATATATTTACATATATATATTTAATAATACAAACCGAGTGCTGTCTCCTTGGCACCAGACTATGAAGTGTGGAAACTTCGTTGTTCACTGCATGGTTTCCTTCTCATCCGAGAATGTGCCATTCCTCCCATTTATAGTGAATGATGCTTTTGTGCTCTTTATAGCTTCATGATGCCATTTCTTTCAAAAACTATCCAATCTTAGATTTAATTTTTATTCTTTTGGGTCTCTCTCTCTACTAAAATTCTAGGGACCACAAATATATTAATTTTTTACAATCTTGATTAAAACTTACTTTTCGGCCGGCACCGTGGCTCAACAGGCTAATCCTCCGCCTTGCGGCACCGGCACACCGGGTTCTAGTCCCGGTCGGGGCACCGGATTCTGTCGCGGTTGCCCCTCTTCCAGGCCAGCCCTCTGCTGTGGCCCAGGAGTGCAGTGGAGGATGGCCCAGGTGCTTGGGCCCTGCACCCCATGGGGAGACCAGGATAAGCACCTAGCACCTGGCTCCTGCCATCAGATGAGCGCGGTGCGCAGGCCGCAGCGCGCTGTCCGCGGCGGCCATTGGAGGGTGAACCAACGGCAAAAAGGAAGACCTTTCTCTCTGTCTCTCTCTCTCACTGTCCACTCTGCCTGTAAAAAAAAAAAAAAAAAAAAAAAAAACTTACTTTTCATTCTGTCTGCATGCTTCTTATCATTGTTGTCCTCCATGCAGTGTCCATATCCACCACCATATTAACTTTTTTTTTTTTTTGACAGGCAGAGTGGACAGTGAGAGAGAGAGACAGAGAGAAAGGTCTTCCTTTGCCGTTGGTTCACCCTCCAATGGCTGCCACGGTCGGCGCGCTGCGGCCGGCGCACCGCGCTCATCTGATGGCAGGAGCCAGGTGCTAGGTGCTTATCCTGGTCTCCCATGGGGTGCAGGGCCCAAGCACTTGGGCTATCCTCCACTGCACTCCTGGGCCACAGCAGAGGGCTGGCCTGGAAGAGGGGCAACCGGGACAGAATCCGGCACCCCAACCGGGACTAGAACCAGGTGTGCCGGCGCCGCAAGGCAGAGGATTAGCCTGTTGAGCCACGGCGCCGGCCCACCATATTAACTTTTAAGCCTCTGCAATTATTCCTTAGTTTTAAAATGTAAAATGTTCTAGAAAGAAGCAAATGATGTATTTCTTACTTTCCAACTCATTCTTTTTAAAAAATCTTTCCTGTGGAGCCAGCATCCCATATGGGCGCCGGTTCTAGTCCTGTCTTCCTCTCTTCCAAAGCCAGCTCTCTGCTTTGACTTGGGAATGCAGTGGAAGATGGCCCAAGTGCTTGGGCCCCTGCACCCACATGGGAGACCAGGAAGAAGCTCCTGGCTCCTGGCTTTGGATCAGCACAGCTCCAGGCCATTTCGGCCATTTGGGGAGTGAACCAACAGAAGGAAGACCTGTTTCTCTGTCTCTCTCTCTCACTGTCTGTAACTCTATCTCTCAAATAAATAAATAAAATCTTAAAAAAAAAATCTTTCCTGTAGCCACTGACAAATATCTACCCTTTTCTTGCTCATATTATTTAATGTTTGGCCAATATGATTCCTTGATCTCCTGATTGTATTTATTGCTAACCATACAACAACGGCTTATGAATGAATATCTACCCATTGTGAAATTAATGATGGCAGGGGCCAATGTGGTGGCACACTGGGTTGATCCTCCGCCTGCCGTGCCAGCATCCCATATGGGCACCGGGTTCTATTCCTTGTTGCTCCTCTTTCAATCCAGCTCTCTGCTGTGGCCCAGGAGGGCAGAGGAGGACGGCCCAGGTGCTTGGGCCCCGCACCTGCATGGGAGACTAGGAAAGAAGCTTCTGGCTTCTGCCTTCGGATTGGTGCAGTGTTCTCCATGGTGACCATTTGGGGAGTGAACCAATGGAAGGAAGACCTTTCTCTCTCTCTCTCTCTCTCTCTCTCTCTCTCTCTCTCTCTCTTTCTCTCTCTCTCACTGTCTGTAACTCTACCTGTCAAAAAAACAAATAAAAAAATCTTTAAAAAAAATTAATGATGGTAAAAGTAGAGTGAAAAGAGACATTGTAAAGGTACAGATGAGGTTTTATTTTGGAATTATTTTGAATCTCTTTAATTCAGGATTTCTGTCTACATTGTAACACAGGGAATAAACTGGTGTTTCTATTGGTTGTCAAAATTGATATATTTTACTTTACTTGTCATTGAAAGAATTGTTGTTATGATCATACCTTACTAATGGAAGGTATAACAGATTGCTGCTCTCATTAATGACTTACCTATTGAGTATAATATATTTACTTTTTTATTTTTAAGATTTATTTATTTATTTGAAATACAGAATTACAGATTGGCAAAGGCAGAGGCAGTGGGAGAGGTCTTCCATCCACTGGTTCACTCTCTAAATACCCGAAATGGCTGGAGCTGGGCTGATCTGAAGCAATGAGCCAGGAGTTTCTTCCGAGTCTTCCATGTGGGTGCAGGGGCCCAAGGACTTGGGCAATCTTCTACTGCTTTCTCAGGTCACAACAGAGAGCTGGATCAGAAGTGGAACATATGGGATTCGAACCTGTGTTTATATGGGATGCTGGCACTACAGGTGGTGGCTTCACCTGTTATGCCACAGTGCCAGCCCCAAGTAGTATATATTTATTATCATGTTACATGATTATTTGAAAAACCAGTTATGCGATAATGATAATGGTGTTGATGACGTTTAGGGCACTGACTTGGTTCCAGAACTGCTCTAGGTATTTCACATGTATATTTACATTCCATCTTCTCAGGAACCCCATGAAGTAGGAACCATGGCTGTTATTCTCAGAGAAGAGAAAATTGATTACCATCAACTGCTAACATCAGTTTGAGATCACATAGTCTGAAACCACAGTCCACACGGAGTCATGTTGCACGTCAACTGTAGCTCTTAGTAGCACTTTCTTAGTCATTTGCAATTCCCCCTCATCAATGCTTTTGGAATTAGATCCTTGGAACTATATCTGACCCACCTGGTGTTGCCACTGAAATAAATAGACTATTTCATTGGTGATGATCATTGAAATAAATGCATTACTTTATTTGAACACACCAAAATATTAGTGATGGCTAATTTGTACAAATTTACTAGTGAAGTATTAGAGACATATATTACTTGCTCTTTGGATTTTATTTAGAAATATTGTTTAAATATTCATGTTTTATCAGTTAGTCATATGAGTATTAAAGCACATGAAATATGAGTTTATAGTGATATTAAGTAAGTTATCATTTAGTAGTGTTGTTCATTTCATTTTACTTTCTTTCATTTTCATGATGATTCTGTTCCTGACAATGAAGGGAACTTCTTGTATCAGACACAGAGGTTCTCCATCACATAGAAAGGAGTATAAACCAATGTCCTTCAATACACAATGTGTACTAGTTTGGTGTTTATTGAGAATAGTATCTGTAGGTCAGTATTACTAGCTGATGGATAAATCAATCTTCCTTTGTAGAAAGATAAAGGATAGATAGATAGATTTGCATATTTAACAATTAAAACTTCCATTGGAAACTAATGTTTATTTCATTGCCTTTCTGACCAATCAAAATATGCTGTAAGGGCCTGGACATTTTAGTGATACAGAAATGAGTTATTCTATTATATTATAAAAGTATATATTTTATTGACACATGTTGCTATTAATGCCTCTACAAGTGGTATGGAGTCTTAACCTTAGGATATTTGGGAGAAGATTACATTGAAAAGAATTACACAATATTACCTACATTAATACAAAATGTGGTAGGAAAAGGAAAATATTAAGTTTTAGTTTGAGGACAGGGAAGTTTTGTGTGAGACTAAAAAAACTGGCACTAGTCAGTGTAAAAACTAATACCATAGGTGTCGGTGCTATTGTGTGGTGGGAGAAGCTGCTGCCTGCATGCCAGCATACCGCATGGGCACCAGTTTGAGACGGCTGATCCACTTCCAATCCGGCTCTCTGCTGTGGCTTGGGAAAGCAGTGGAAGATGGCCCAAGTCCTTGGGCCCCTGTACCTTCATGGGAGACCCATATAGGATATGATAAGGTGATAACATAGAAAATTCTGAAGGAATTCCATAATCATAATACTTATATTTTTAATAAATTTGTTAAAACTGTCCACTTTTGGAGAACTTTCCTTTGAGTAAGACTATAAATTAGGGATTTAAAGATTGTGAATTTTTGATATAACAAACAGTTAAATGTAAGCACCATGAAAATAACACTAGGAAAAACTTTAACACAAGTTTTGATCTTTTTTTTGACAGGCAGAGTTAGACAGTGAGAGAGAGAGACAGAGAGAAGGCCTTCCTTCTGTTGGTTTCCCCCCTAAATGGCTGCCTCAGCCAGCATGCTCCACGGATCCGAAGCCAGGAGCTTCTTCCTGGTCTCCCATGCGGGTGCAGGGCCCAACCACCTGGGCCATCCTCCAGTGCCTTTCCGGGTCACAGCAGACAGCTGGACTGGAAGAGGAGCAACCAGGACAGAATCCGGCGCCCCAACTGGGACTAGAACTCTGGGTGCTGGCACCGCAGGCGGAGGATTAGCCTAGTGAGCTGCGGTGCCAGCCACAAGTTTTGTTGTTATCAGTACATATTTAAAACTTTTCTCCATTGCTATGTTTAGCTGTTACTCTCCAGATACAACTGCTAATAACTTTCTATTGCATGGAGAATGTGTAAAGATATTTGAGTCTGACTAGTGTTGTGTGATGTAATACATTTTCAAGTTGAATTTCTATAATAAAAAAATAGAACACAGAGGATATAAGTTTTCTAGGTAACTGACTCAATTTGTTGTTTCAGTAAAGAATTAAGACTGGGTCATATTTTGACCTCCATTATTCTAAGAAGGAGCAGAAAATATAGAGGATACATGTATACTACATATATGTACATAACATATGTCTAACATATAATATATATGTGTATATATGAATATATATATACCTGAAAATACACTGAGCCTAGAATGAGATAATGACACTCAGTAAAAGGCATTATCCCCTTGCAATCAATCAAACCCGCTCAAAGGCCACATATACTACAAATGGAAACATTCAGAATCATTTTTTACATTAACACTGTTTCCAAATGTGCTCAGTCATTAATAGGTGCCTCTTTATATGAACACCTAATAATATGAAGAAAAACACAGCCGTCAGGTTGGATGCATCTGGTATTTCTTATGAAATAATCTATAATAAATCCACGGTAGTCTTTTCACTACCACAATAAGGCATAACTATGATGTGGATGATCATAATCCATCAAGAAGAGTTTCCTGGGTTGGGAAGAGGGGATAGAATAGTAAAATCTATAACTTGAAAAATTACTTGTCAGTGTGGAACATGATGAGCCATATCTTTGTGAAAAGTGGAAAAATAGCTCAACTCTTTAGAAACAAATGAAACATGTCATTATTCCATCTCAGAATTGCTTGTTTAGCACTCATTATCTTTAATGGTTTCCAGGAACAGCTGAACAAAAATCTAAAGGGGTATATTTAAGATATCTTAAATGATCACTTCTTCATCTGTCTATTGCATAAGATGCATGGTCTTCAAATCTAAATAGAAGTTTTGTCCTCATTAAGCTATGGGGAATAAGTAATCGAGTAATAATTGTTCTTGTGTCTGGCACAGTGGAATGAAGCGCTTCTTCTATTCTCAAATTTTGCAGAATATATTGTAAGAACTAGAAACGATAAAGGCAACTAATATCTGGGTTTTAATTATATTCCAGAAATACACCTTCCTATTTTTCATTCCTGAATGGATTGTTACATTGACATGTCTTTTTGTCCTGGAGAACTTCCTTAGTTTCTTACACAGTCCTAATATTGTTTTTCGAGGTGAGGGAACAGACCACTGGCATTTTGCATTGATGGCTCTATATTTTATGCAACCATCCCACATACTGCTGCAGGGCATTTAGATCCCTAGCCCTCTATACCATGGGGACTGTTCAGTAAGTACAACCAAAGCAAAACAAAGTAAGACCCAGACACAC
Source organism: Sylvilagus floridanus (assembly GCA_949820135.1). Taxonomy (NCBI): domain Eukaryota; kingdom Metazoa; phylum Chordata; class Mammalia; order Lagomorpha; family Leporidae; genus Sylvilagus; species Sylvilagus floridanus. Next base: position 13,981,690 of record OX463240.1, on the reverse strand, counting down.
TCCTACACATTTCCAACCATCATGGGGTGAAAGACCATTAGATATCTCAACTGAAGAAAGGATTTCCTGAAATGTCAATTTCACTCCTGTACATTACATTTTCGGTACACTATTAGTTACCACAGAACAGGGAAAACATGCAGCATTTGTCCTGTTGGGACTGGCTTATTTTCCAAAATGTCCGTATGTCTTATCTTGGGTTTTCTAGGAGCTAAGATATTAGAAAGGGAGAATTTTTCTGTGCTGGTGCTTCCGTGGAGGAGTACACTCAGGTGAGTCCAGTATAGAGTGAGAAAGAAGCAGCCGGTGCAAGGAAAGGGGAGGGCTCTGCGGACCTGCAGGTGCCCTGGAGCAGGAAGGTTCTACAGAGCTGCTCCCACCTGAAGCAAGGAGCCTGGACTTGCCCACACTGCAGGAAACAGTGCCGCCTCTCTGACAGTCTCAGGAGGACCGCCCTTTAGGGCAGGGCAGTTTCCCTAAGGATGAAGCTGTGATCTGGTAACAAGCATCTCCCAGAATGTGTGACCCTTCCTCGCCTGTTGGATGCCTCAGGGGGCTTGACATGCTTCTTTGTCAGAATCCTGGTGAATACTTCCTAAATTTGTAATTTTTGAAGCTTCTCACTAATTGTTCAAAATAAAATTACTTGCAAATGAACTTGTGTAGCAAATGAACATAAATGTTGGCATTCAAGGAGTATTTAGTACCAAAGAATCATTTTTATAACATACTTAATATAATATAGTATACATTTATAATAGTGTGGTCTATTATATTTGGCATAAGCACCTATCATAATTGCAGAATACAATGTGTGGTCTCTAACTCTACTATGTAGTATATTTAATATAACTATATTAGTAAGTCTATATACTAATATATAATGTATATTATACAATATATAGTATATATACTTGCAGATAATATGTTATATTTTACATATACAATATACCATATTATATTTTCTTAATGATATTTGTTCAAGTTATTTTGTTTCCATTTTTGTAAACTCTCATTTTTTCCATAAAATTTTTATAAGGCTGTTTTAAAATTCATCCTCTGTTAATGCCTCTCCAGCTTGGATCTGGCCTGTCCTTCTTCTGATTCCTGATCTTTCACATGCTATTTTCACTTTATCTCTATCTCAAATCCTTCCATACTTATTCTGTGTATTTTTGTGAGTTAAAATCATTCTGTCTACTAGCTGGGGTATCTTGGATAAGTAAATCTTGATGTGCCTCAATTCCTGAATTTAAAATGGGATAATAATGGTTGCTACTTCAGCTGGTCTTGTGAGAAATAAATGAAATAATAATCATTTAAAACTTATCTTGCTTTGAGTTATTAGCAAAAGTTGGATAGCTTTTCTCTTTTTAACAACATTCATTCATTTGAAAGGCAAAATCGCAGAGATACAGGGAGAGACAGAGAATGAGAGATCTTCCATCTGCTGGTTTGCTCCCTAAATATCTGCAACAGCCAGGGCTGAGCCAGGTAGAAGCCAGGAGCCAGGAACTCCATCCAGATATCCCACGACGGGGACATGGGCCCAAGTCCTTCTGCTTCTTTCTCAGGCACATCATCAGGGAGCTAGATAGGAAGTGGAGTAGCTAGGACAGGAACCAGAGTCCATAGGTGATGTCAGCATTACAGGTAAACCTGCTACTCCACAATGCAACTCCTAATGGCTATTTTCAATGCTCCTGAACCCTCACTTTCAGCAAAATAATCCCTTGATCAGTTCATTGGAAGAGTGCGTTTCAGTCTTTGTTCATTCTTGTTACAGTGCCTGCCTTTGAGAGTATCCACACAAATCCTATTTTTGAAGGTGTGCTCAATTGCTTGTATACACTGGCTTTCCTAACTACTTCGGCCCTCACTAATTTGTCTCCTTCCAACTTGACAGTACATAGACTGTGTTCCACACAATTTAGCACTCAATTACATGCTGTCTTATATTCACATTTGTGTCATGTATTATAATCATCTTCTTAAATACATTGTTAACTCCCTGAGGGTGTCACATGGTATGCTGCTAAAACCTACACAAAGCTCAACTCAACTTTGACTTCATAGTAGGTGCCAAGAGTAATTTTGATGATTCATGTATTCATCAAATATTTAGTGAGCATGTGCTTATATGACATACTTTTGAGGTAATATCTTAACAGTCTGCATTACAGACATTTACATACAAATCTTATCAAATTTCTTACAGGGTATTGAGTCCAGAAGCATGCTAGGAGATACAGGGCAAGGAGAGTGCAAGTGTTCTCAATTCATCACAGAAGCTGCACTTGGATAAAAGGTGCTGGTCTTGTCTCTGCCCCAGGAGAGATCTTGCCAGACTCCAGAAGCCTCCTCCTCCAAGCACAGTGCCCATCTGTGATCACAATGTATGTGTTCTGAGTGTGTTCTCCAGGAGACATTTATTTATTTATTTTTGCTAGCTTCTCCTTGCAGAATTACACTTGTCATGTAATAATGACAAGAGGACATGCCTGTTCATCCTGGTGAGCAGTATGCAGTGACATGCAGCAGCCAGAGGTCCACAGGAAGTGATCAGGGCAGGCCTGAGTCTTGCCCCACTCGGCTAATCCTGCAGACTAAGGGATGTTTTGTAGGCAATGTTCATACAGAATGACACGCAGCACACCCGAAAACTCTACAGGATCAGTGGTACATTTATAAATTTCTTCTCTACATAAAATTGAGAGGTTGAAATAGAAAGGATACATGATGATTTTATAATTCAAATAATGAAAAAAATATACTAAACCTTTATATAGGCTTCAAAATGTTCATAGAAAGTAACATTAAAAGGTAAGTTTATTTATATGCAAAAAGTTTTTGAAAATCATGCATTTTTTCATAATTTGAAATTTCTACAAACTTTGTGAGGACTCCTAGTATGCATAATTTCTTAATGCATTTCCACTGAAGTCCAGAAACAATATTTTCATTTCATTTTAAGGGCAAATATGGGAAAGAAAGATGAGAGAGAAAGAGAGAGAGAGAGAGAGAGAGAGAGAGAGAGGTTGATCCACTATCCACTAGTTCACTTTGCAAATGATAACAACAGCTGGAAATTTGTCCAAGCTGATGCTCAGGACCCTGGAATCTAATCTGGGTCTCTCATTTGGGTGGCAGCGACTCAAGTACTTGAGCCAACAACATGTGTTCATTAGCAGGAAGGTGAATGGGAAGCTGACCAGGGACTCAAGACAGGCACTCCAATACAGGATGAGGGACTCCCAAGAGGTCCCTTAAATGGAGTTCCCCACTCTCTTTATCTCTCTCTGTCACTCTTTCAAATAAATAAATCTTAAAAAAAAAAAAAGAAAATACTATGCACTATTTTCTTCTCTAGAGACTTTTACCAAAATAGCCTCTCAAATTACTGTCAAAAATTAAAATAAAACTTTGCTCAACATTCAAATGGTTATTGATAGCAATGCAACGTTCTTTCTCATACAGGTGCACTTCAGAATACCGTATCCTATCTTTAGTGCTGTTTTTAAAGCATTATGACAAAATTAAACACTTTCATTAAATCACATGAAAAAGTTTGAGTAGTGAAACCTTTGTTTCTTGCATTCTAAGATTCGAGACTGCATTTGATAATTGAATGGTGCATTCCAGAGAAAGAAAATAACAGAATTAGACAGTTTAGCAAACCATATTATTAGCTGAACATTTTTCTTCCTACTATCAATTATATCAGATGTTATCAGTTTTAAATATATCTTTCTTTAGCAAAGAAATATTTGAGTCTTGAAATGTAAAAAAATTAAGATGTTTTACTTTATTTTTTAAAAGATTTATTTATTATTTGAGAGGCAGAGTTACAGATAAAGAGAGAGAGAGACAGAGATCGACCATCTGCCGGTTCACTCCCCAAAGGGCTGCAACAGCTGGAGCTGGGCCTATCCAAAGCCAGGAGCCAGGAGCTTCTTCTAGGTCTTCTAAGTGGGTGCAGGGGCCCAAGGACTTGGGCCATCTTCCACTGATTTTCTGAGGGCATTAGCAGGGAGCCGGATCTGAAGTGGAGCAGCCAGGAATTCAATGATGCCCATTTGGGATGCCAGTGCCACAGTCAGAAGCTTAACATTTTACACCACAGTGCCAGCCCCAGGAATTTTACTTTAAAAATGTATCTTTTTATCTTGATATTACAGTACATAAAGTTTTTCTTTAAACATTATCACAAATTAAGAACTATTTAATTTCAAAGATTCTAAAACAAAATAGTTGAAATTATATTATATTTTATAATGTATTTTCATTCTCAGAGTAGAACTTAATTGGACATACTACATAAATTGTGTATATGTGAATTTTCACTATAAATATAATTTTGTGCTTTTAAAAAGATTTTTTTTATTTATTTGAGACAGACAGAAGGAGAGATGAAGAGAAAGATCTTCTATCTACTGGTTCACTCCCTAGATGGCTGAAAAGGCCATAGCTGGACCAATCCAAAACCAAGAGTAAAGAACTTCTTTCGGGTCTCCCATGTGGGTTCAGGGGCCCAAGCACTTGGGTGGTATTCTACTGCTTTCCCAGGCCATAGCAGAAATCTGGGTTACTAAAGGACAGCCGGGACTAGATCCAGCACCCAAATGGGATGCCGGCACAGCAGGTGGAGTCATAGCCCACTACACCACAGCACAGCATCACTGTTGTGCTTTTTTTTTTTTTAAAGATGTATTTATTTGAAAGGCAGAGTGAGAGAGAGAGAAAGAAAGAAGGCCATCTTCAATCCGTTGGTACACCCCTCAAATGGCAGCAGTGACCAAGACTGTAGCTGGCGGAAGCCAGGAACCAGGGGCTTTTTCTGGATCTCCTATGTGGGTGGCAAGGGCTCAAACACTTGAATTATCTTCTGCTGCTTTCCCAGGATCATGGAGCTGGATCAGCAATGAAGCAGCTGACCTGGAGCCCATATGGGATTCTGCACTGCCGATGGCAGCTTAGCCTCCTGTGCCGCAGAGCTGGCCCAACCATGTACTTTTAGGGTATGTAATGTCATTGTTAACTATAAATTATAAAATAATTTACAATTTTCATTGGAGTTTTGACAATTTTGAGAGTTGAGTTTTTTTTTTTTTTTTTTTGACAGGCAGAGTGGACAGTGAGAGAGAGAGAGAGAGACAGAAAGGTCTTCCTTTGCCATTGGTTCACCCTCCAATGGCCACTGTGGCCGGCGCACCACGCTGATCCGAAGCCAGGAGCCAGGTGCTTCTCCTGGTCTACCATGGGGTGCAGGATCCAAGCACTTGGGCCATCCTCCACTGCACTCCCGGGCCACAGCAGAGAGCTATCCTGGAAGAGGGGCAGCAGGGACAGAATCCGGTGCCCAGACCAGGACTAGAACCCGGTGGGCCGGCGCCGCATGGCGGAGGATTAACCTATGGAGCCTCGGTGCTGGCAATAGTTGAAGTTTAACACAATCTAGTGACAGCAGAGAATTTCCACATATATTGTTATAATTGTACTTTTTCCAAGCATATAATATTCTACATAGGGTTCCCCGTGTGAGAAGCAGTTAAAGGGCAAAGGAAGACTTCAATTCGTAGCATTTTCTCTTGGGCATTATCATACTCAGGATGACAAAAATGCTAAAATGGAAAAATAGGGGCTGGTGTTATGGTGTAGCAGGTAAAGTCGCCACCAGCAGTGCCATCATCCCACATGGGTGCTGGTTTGAGTTCTGGCTGCTCTACTTCCAATCCAGCTCTCTGCTATGGCCTGGGAAAACAGTACAAAATGGCCCCAATTCTTGGGCCCCTGTACTCACATGGGAGACCTGGAAGAAGCCCCTGGGTCCTGGCTTCGGATTGACGTAGCTCTGACCATTGAGGGCAATTGGGGAATGAACCAGCAGATGGAAGACCTCTCTTTCTTTCACTCTACCTCTCCTTCTCTCTGTGTGTAACTCTTACTTTCAAGTAAATAAGTAAATCTAAAACAAGAGAATATAATTACAGGTAAAGAGATAGTTTGAGGAAATCAGTGGAAACCTAGAGTAGACATTGGTGGTAGTATTTCCTTATTCCTAACTAATTCAAATGTTCTTGAAATTCTTTATATCTGTCATTAGTCCCTGACTTATGATTTTATTTGCTTGATGTATTACAAAACAATAAAATCAGAGATGAGCAAGGAAATAAACAGCAGATACCACAGAAATAAAAAGAAGGATCAGGAATTACTACAAAGAGCTGTATCAACAAATTGGGAATCCTAGAAGAAATGGGTATGGACACATACAACCTACGTAAATTGAACCATGAAGACATAGAAAACCAAAAATGCCAAAAGCTACATGCAGATTGAATCAGTAATAACAACCTTCCCAACAAAGAAAAGTCCAGGACCTGATGGCTTCACTGCTGAATTCTACCAGACATTTAAAGAAGAACTAAATCCAACTGAAAACTGGATAAAGAAATTATGGTATGTGTATACCATGGAATTCTACATAATGGTAAAAAAAAAAAAATGAAATCCTGTTATTTGCAACAAAACAGATGGAACTAGAAAGCATTATATTTGGTGAAATGAGCCAATCCCAAAAAGACAAATACCATATGTTCTACCTGATCTGTGGTAACTCAGTGTTCCTAAAAGGTAATCTACAGAAGTGATATTATGATGAGTTTGACCAGCCCCTGTCTTGACTCTTTAGGAGCAGTTTTTTGGTCATACTATTTGTTGAACCCTTTACTTAGTGTAGCATTAATCCTATGAACATAAAGTTAATTGAAAATATATCTTTGAATAAAATAGAAATGGGAATAAGAGAGGGAGGAGGAAGAAGGGTGGCAATGAGGGAGGAGGTGGGGAAGCTAGGGTGTGAAGAATCACTATGTTCCTAAATTTGTATATATGATATGCCTGAAGTCTGTATACCTTAAATAAAAGATTTCTAGGTAAATAAAAGAGTAACCAGCAATTTGAGCCTGAGTATTGTAAAAATATTTAATTATATGCATATTTCCATGTTAGTGTTAAACTTTTAGCCAAAAGTTTAATTTTAGTCTATTGGATGTTTGGATCAACTTTATTCCCTCTCCCTGTAAATCCTTGATGTTGTATCTGCCTTCCAAATTACAGCCAGCATGCTTCTGTAGTGCACCATTCTTTTCCATCTGAGTATTTTCTCTGGATTTCTGTCCTAGTGATGAACACTCTGACCTTTTGCTTTCTGGAAGCATTGGGGAAGATTGTATTTTGTTTCTTGTTGTTGTAATAGTACTTTTCATTTGGAGTCAAACTTAAAATGACTTCCCTAAATGGTCATAAACATGGATTTTTCCAGCACTGTCTGTGTAACATCATTAAGCATCCTCTTTGGAAGCTGTTGATCAATACTTTACTCATTTACCATTTCATGTCTTCTGTTAAATTTAGCAGTTAACAACAGCTGGGACATGGATCAGTTGGTCCTAAGAGACAGAAAAAATTTTCTCCTTTGTTAACTGATGTAGTTAGGCATGGGATAGTTTTGTATTTAACAAGCCCTGAAACACCTCAATGTCTTATAAGAAACCAGAATAATCATGTTCCTTATTCATCATCATCTCTTAAAATAGGTCCAGCGAATGGTAAAGAAGGACTCTGTACTGGAATAATCTGGGACGCACTGTTGCCAAAACACCTCCAAGTTTTAAAGGGGCCCTACAGGCTCTTAGAATAATAATTATCTTTTCAAGACCTGCCAGGGTATTTCAAAAAGTTCATTGACATATGAATTAAAAGCATGAATCTATTTTGGTGCTAGTATTTTTCTTTTGTAATACATGGAAAATGCATACCATCACAGAGTTCTGCATGTCATGTTTTTTTCCCCAAATGAATTCATAATTTTAATTCCATTGTTTCAGGAACGTTTTGAAATGCCCTCCCATAACCCACTTGGACTTTCATTTCCAGTGATAGATTTCTCATATGATAAGAGGGGCTTTCTTTCTTTGTTTCTTAAAATTGCATTTATTTGTTTTAGAGTCAGTGAGAGAGAGAGAGAGAGCTATCATTTGCTGGTTCACCCTGTATGTGCCTGTATAACACCTGGAATGGGATACCGCTGGGATTTCTGTTCAGATCTCCCACAGGAGAGGCAGGAACCCAATCACTTGAGCCATCACTGCTGTCTCGAAGGGTATGCATTAGCTGAAGCTGCACTCAGGATCTGCAACCAGGTATCAAACCCAAGGATTCTGACACAAGGCACAGGCGTCATAACCATGGTTCAGCTCAAAACCCAGCTGAAGGGGTTTTCTTTGAAGACACTCTCATTTATCTTTCTAGCATCTGACATTGGCTGGAGAAGTGCTTGTTCCCTCAACCTGTTTTAATAAAGGAAAGGGCTTGTAGTTCTTTCTGCCACAGCTGTAGTCTCCTAGAAAAGCACTTTCTAAGATGATGGAACTGTTCTTTCATTGTGCTACCCTCTACAACAGTCACCACTCACATCTTGCTTCTTAGTCCTTAAAGTGAGGCTACTGCAAAATATTAAATAATTTTGTTCAATTTTAAATTTCATTCATGTTCAGTTAATTTAAATGTAATTTTATATAATCAGCTATAGGACTAGTGGTTATTGTGTTTGGCAGTATAGCTCACAATGATATTTCTTCCCCCATATCAATGATGAGTGTAAAGATAGGGAAGGATTTCTACTGTTACTTAGCTCACACTATCCCAAAACCAAATGCTAGAGCGTCTGTGGAAGCATGTTCTCAGAACAGCATTGAGGCTTCAGTTTTACATGTATGTCTCCAGCTATTGTCACATCTGTGTGTACTGACAGGTAGGTATTATTAAGGAAACAAAATTTTCTACCACACTATTAATGCAAATCTTATTTCCAATAGATTTTTTTTTTAAAGATTTATTTGACAGGTAGAATCTCAAAGAGAGACAGAGAGAAAGGTCTTCCTTTTCCATTGGTTCACCCCTCAAATGGCCGCTACAGCCAGCATGCTGCGCCAATCCAAAGCCAGGAACCAGGTGCTTCCTCCTGGTCTCCCCTGCGGGTGCAGGGGCCAAGCACTTGGGCCATCCTCCACTGCACTCCCGGTCCACAGCAGAGAGCTGGACTGGAAGAGGAGCCCATATGGGATTCCGGCACCACAGGCGGAGGATTATCCAAGTGAGCCAAGGCGCGGGCCCCTTCAATGGATTTTAAGCATACATAAACTTGCAGTATTTTGATTTTCCTGTTCTTACTCAAGAGCAATCAATACTGAAGTTGATAATCCTGTTAAAAAATTTTCCTGGCCAGCACCGTGGCTCACTCGGCTAATCCTCCGCCTGCGGTGCCAGCACCCCAAGTTCTAGTCCCAGTTGGGGCGCCAGATTTTGTCCCAGTTGCTCCTCTTCCAGTCCAGCTCACTGCTGTGGCCTGGGAGTGCAGTGGAGGATGGCCCAGGTCTTTGGGCCATGCACCAAATGGGAGACCAGGAGGAAGCACCTGGCTCCTGGCTTCAGATCAGCACAGTGCGCAGGCTGTAGTGACCACTTCGGGGTCAACAATGGAAAAAGGAATACCTTTCTCTCTGTCTCTCTCTCTCTCTCACTGTCTAACTCTGCCTGTCCAAAAAAAAGATTTTTTTTTTCTGAATACAAGATCCTTGTTTGATCAGAGGAAGAAAGGGAACAGCCATTGGCTTTAGTGTTTGAAAAAATAACAAACAAATGAGAAAACAATAAAAAAAAGAAGGAAACTCAAAAGAACTTTTGACAGCTCAATTACAGTTTAAAAATCTTCATCGGATGAGTGCGGTGTGCCGGCCACAGCGCGCCGTCCACGGTGGCCATTGGAGGGTGAACCAACAGTAAAGGAAGACCTTTCTCTCTGTCTCTCTCTCTCACTGTCCACTCTGCCTATCAAAAATAAAAAAAAATCTTTATCTTTGTGAAATAGTACATTGAATTTTATTTAACAAGATAGGAAAAAATGTTTTTCATAACTAGAACTTTCACGATATCTTGGTATTCACAGCTGTTTATATACAGTAGGACTAGGCTTTTGGGGGATGATTAGCTAATATAACCATGTATTAAGTGATATCAGTCTTAATGTGGATATTTCCAACAGCATGTCCTTAACTTGATGAGACTTATCTTTTTCCTCCTTCAATGGAAGTCTCTCATCAATTATTATTTTAGTGGGAACATTTACCAAAATAAAAAAAAATGCTAATACGACTGAAATATAGTTCAAATATCTTTCTTTTTTTTTTCTGTAAAATGAACCATATGCAATCTCTAAGTCAATATATATGTCTAGTCACATGACCAAAACCTACAGAACATACAGGTGTTGTCACAAATCAGTTTCTTGGGAAACACCTTGAGACATTGTTTTTATGTCAGAAATTCATTGAGATTGTCTTCAATTTGGGCATCTTTGGAAAGTGGAGGAAATAGGACTGGCCAGAGTGGGGAACTGAGTGAAGATCTAGTCTCAAGAAAGACTCAATGCCACCTGCAGGGAGCTCTGGAGCTAGGAAAGAACTGTAAACTGGTCTTACTGATACCAAGGGACCTGTGTACTCTCCATGGTTGAATCACCAACGTGGGCTGCTCTAGGACGTGGGCATGCCTTGGCTAAGCTCTCCATACAGCTGAGGGCGGTATCCGAGGGACTCAGCCAAGCACTGTCTCAGTAACATTTCTGGAAGCAAGGCCGTTGAATATTCTGGAGCTGGATGGGAAATCTTCAGTTACACTACGTATTCCACTTCAGTTTAGGGAATTTAGATAGAGCCAAAGTAGATCATAGCATATCGTTGACACTGATGGCTGAATGACAGGAGGTGGTGGCTTAATGAAGGGGCAGAGCTTGAAAATTTTGAAAATCTTGAAATTGATAGCATCTACAGTCAAAGTTAAAAACAGCACAAGCATTAGCGGCTCAGTTAAAAAAATCTATTCCAATGGGGCTTGCTCAAATGAAGAATCAGGAAAACAAAGGTTATTACAGGGCTTAAAGACACAGAAAAGTCTTGACATATACATTATAAGCATCTTCTTTAATCATATGATCTTAAACTATTGATGCTTTGGTTCAAATAGATAGAAGAAGCTCTTATAACTTCCAAAATAATGGAAAATACCACTACCGTGATATAACCTGTGTTAGAAGGGGAATGTTCCTTAAAAAAGATTGTTGTATCTGAATGCAAATTTATTATTGACAAATGCATTTTCTCCCTTGAGGAATCATGTCTCCAGCTGCTTTCAAGGTAGGAGCTGTTCCAAAGGAGTAAATATGTCATGTTTACAGTTATTTTATTTTTTGAGAACCATATTTTAAGTTATTACTATTATGCACATGTGTTATGACCTAATGTGATTTAAACTTTAAGTACTTAATAGTACTTTTACTGGTATAAAATTGTGGAAGTCATATAATATCTCTAAGAGTGTTTGAAAAAATGAATTCTTAAAATCTAAGCTTTTTACAGAAAAGAAATATAGAAACAGATTTAAGGAAGATCCACTGAAAATGTCTGCAAAATGAGCAACTTTTCATTTTATGTGGGAACTGAAGTATTCATATTGCTTTTGTGCATTCTTCTCTGCCCTAGGTTAGTTTTATGGCAAGAAAAGGGATAATGAGGCTTCATTTATATATATATACAAGGGCTTCATTTATATATATATACCTGTAGCATAGCAGGTAAAGCCTCCTCTATAGGTACCAGTTCGAGTCCCAGCTGCTCCACTTCCAATCCAGATCCCTGCTGATGGCCTTGGAAATCAGTGGAAGATAGCCCAGGTGCTTGGGACCCTGCACCCATGTGAGAGACCCTGGCTCCTGGCTTCAACCTGTCCCAGCCCGGCTGTTGCCATTTGAGGAGTACACGGGCAGATGGACGATCTCTCTTCTCTCTCTCTGTCTCTCTTTAACTCTGTCTTTTGAATAAATAAATAAATCCATTGTAATCCATAAGCTGTACTTTGGAAATTTATATTCTTTAAATAAAAGCTTTATATAAAGAACAACAAATAAAAAATAATAAATAAATAAATCCTAAAGAAAAAGAGATGATCCTGGTGAGGAGTCAAATGGAATTTGATATTGAAACATCATTAGAAATTGGAGGGAAGATGCTTTGTCATAAGGTAGTAGAGAACTTGGCACAATTGTATCATTTTGGATGGAAAGCAGAACTTAGAGACAACGAAATTGGATATTTAGCTGAAAAGATCTCTATGCAAAGGGTTGAAGGAATAATCTGATCTCTGTTGCTGGTTATAACAAAATGAAAAAAAATAAATTGAGTAAAGGCTTTCAAGTAAAAAGAAGCCAGATTTTATCTTATTTTTAAAATATTTATTTATTTATTCATTTATTTATTTTACTTATATGGCAGAGTAACAGAGAGAGGGAGAGACACACAGAGAGTCCTATCTGCTGACTGACTCCCCATATGCCTGCAACACCTGAGCTGAATGAGGTTAAAGCATGGAACCAGGGACTCCATCGAAGTCTCCTAGGAGGCTGGCAGGCGCCTAAGTGCTTGGACCACCTTCCTCTGCCTTCCTAGGTGCACTAGCATGAAGCTGTAAATATTGAGTTCCTGAGATGTGCACCGGCACTGCAATATGGGATGTGGGCATCCCAAGTGACTGCTTAACCTGCTGTACCACAAATTCCATCTTGAAATTACATTTTAAAATTTGAAAAGTTTTCTATGTATTGGTATTGCAAAATGTGAGAAAACAGACCCTGGAGAGACCACCAAGATTTTGATGGGCAGTTGTTTGCTAAACAAATCACTTGTGTATCTTATGAATTTATCAACCATCTCACCAGATAGTTCACACTGAGGGAAACAGACACAAAGAAAAATATAAAGACTGTAGGGAACTGGGATTCTACAGATAGGGCTGTAGCTCTCTTTGGTCACAAGCATGTACTGTATTCTTCACATAACAGGGAAGAATGAACTCAAGCTTATTTGAGTATGGCCCAGAATACAGGTGAGCCCACTGCTTACTTCTCTAAGGCTGCGCTTCACCATGACCCAAAGGGAGGGCCACCACTCTGCAAACCATTGAGAATAAAGCATCAAGACTGGAGGTTTTAGTTCGCATTGGGATGACGAAAATTGGGGGAGTTGTTTGGGTAGGGTGGCATTCGTTTTGCACACGGGAAGGATATGAATTTTAGGAGTCCAGGGGACAGCCTGAATCATAGCTCCCAAAGAGCAACTCCTGCATTTCAGCATGTTACATTGTTTGGAACAGGGTCTCTATAGAGACATTCAAGTTAAAATGATGTCATTATGGTGGTCTTAATCCATTATGACTGGTGTCTTTACAAAAATGGAAAATTTAGACGTAGACACAAGTAAGTACAGAGGAAGGATGCTGTGAAGGAACAGGAGAGGCAGCAGACAGGAGTGATGCCCTCAGAAACCAAAGAACACATGAGAAAACCAGAGTACTGAAAGGGGGAAGAAAGATGCTCCCTTAAGGTTTTACAGGGAGCTTGGCCCTGCTGACACTGCGACCTTGGGCTTCTAGCTTGCAGAACTATGTCACAATCGTATATATATATATATATATATATATATATTATGATTATAAATATCGTATTTATATATTATACATTAACATATATACATTATATATAATCATAATATATTATAATTTATTATATAATATAATTTAATATACTATATATTATATTAAATATAATATATTATATGTAATTATAATATAATATATATATATATATTTGATACTTGGGCATTAAATACAAATGGATATGTGCAGATTGTTACAGGGATATCTGCCAACATTCCATAGGCCTGCTGTTGAACCCAGCTGATATAATCATTCCTTATATCTATTAATTCTTGTACTTCATGTATATAAAATTTATCATACTGTATAATCTGCTCCTTTTTCTCATTTACCCTATGTAATATTTCTAAAACCTATAATGCGGTATGAAGAAAGCTGTTGAAAATTCTTCTTTCAGAAGGGGGAATGCCGTTCTTGTAGAGTTTCAAAAGATGTACCACAACTTCCTTAAAAAGTTCTGCTATCTTGAGGGAATAGTTAAGGCTCAAGTACTGCCCACCAGTTTTCAAGTACTTTCAGTGGTGCCTTTTCTAGGTTCACAAGAGCTGTACCAAAGGGAATTGCTATTGTTGTGAAATTGTTGGAATCACTCATCAGGGGACATTCTGGCAGAATAAGATAAAACCTAAATGCTTCAACATCAGGTAAGGAACTAGTCAGTTTAGGAATAAGATTCTTTTCCAAACTAGCTGCCACCTGCTGATATATATATAGTATATATATATATATACATATATATACTAATCAAATATATATATAGGGCTACTACCTTATGACAAAGCATCTTCCCTCCAATTTCTAATGATGTTTCAATATCAAATTCCATTTGACTCCTCACCAGGATCATCTCTTTTTCTTTAGGATTTATTTATTTATTATTTTTATTTTATTTATTTATTATTTTTTTTATTTGTTGTTCTTTATATAAAGCTTTTATTTAAAGAATATAAATTTCCAAAGTACAGCTTATGGATTACAATGGATTTATTTATTTATTCAAAAGACAGAGTTAAAGAGAGACAGAGAGAGAGAGAAGAGAGATCGTCCATAGTACATATATATACTATATATATATATATATATATATATATAATTGTTTTGATTTGGGGGACAGCAGTAAAAAAATCCTATAGGTTCTTAGAGGTGGATACTTGGCCAGATTTTGGTTCTGCCATTTTCTAGTTATGTTAATTTGGGAAGTTGAGTTAATCTTTCTAAGCTTTATTTTCACCAAATATAAAGTGAATATAGAAATAATGCCCAAATCATAAATAACCCTGTTTTAAGGGTTTTTTGGAATATTTGAAGTACTTAGCAATTTCACTCAGAACTCTGAAAGGAAAGGAAAAAATATCTCAACAGTCTCTAAATTAGGTGCTTCAAAAATTCACACTTTGCAGCAATAAATAAAGTGTTCATAGCCTATAGATTCCAAATTATTCTGTCTGCTCTTATATTGCTTTAGCATATGCCTTCTCATTAAGCTTCCTTTCAGATTGCTAGCAAAGGTCATGTTTTCACCAATTATACAACACTGAGAAAGGATGTCTCCTCTAAAGGAGACTAGAGGAAACCTAGCTCTCCAGGATGTCTCCAAGGAACAAAGAGGTTTCAGCTCAGTGGAGCTGGTCCTGCTCCCCCAGGGGTCATGCTTCTTCAGGTCTTTGCATTCTGAAGAGCATTTCTTGAGGCACAACCTATGTTGTGACGTTGTACAGTAATCTCTGTTCGGTATCAGACTTGTAGAATCTTGGTTTCCCCTTGTCAATGTTGCACTGATACAGGTCTTCAAGAACACATGTTTTTGATCTTCCTTAATAGTTTTGTAAAATATTTGTTTTATTTCAAGTAAAATTTATTTACTTTTATTGTTGAATACTCAGTTATTAAATGTATAGTACATGTTACCAGTATATAAACTTTGTTACCCTATAATCATTAACTTCTGTCTCTATTGTGTGTATATGTATATTATATATTTGTTTATTGTGTATATATATATTTAGATAAAATGATCTTGACAAAAACCACAGCTTTCTATAATTAAACTTCGGGTTATCTAATTACAGATTTAAACAGTAAGTCAGGAAAAGTATTATACTTTTTTTTTAAAAAAAATCCTTTATTTACTTGAAAGGCAAAGACAGATGAAGACGGAATGAGAGCAAGAGAGGACATACATTCTCTGCTTCTCTCCCCAAACGTCCACAACAGCTGAGGCTGAAGCCATGAGTCAAGAATTTGATCCAGATCTCCCGGGTGTGTCACAGGACAAGCAGTGGAGACATCACCTGTTGTGTATTCAGAGTGCACTGTAGCAGGAAGCTGGAATCAGGAGTGAAACCATACCTCCAATTCAGACACTCCAATATGAGATATGGGCATCCCAAGTGGTGAGTTACCGGTCTTCCCAAATGCCTGCCCCTGAGAAAAGTATTATATTTAGATAACATTGCTTGTTCACAAATTAGGCACACTTTCTGAGTTCACTGGCTTTTCCTCCTAGATCATAAGCACTTTACGCTTTTTCTCAATAGATGAATATTGATAAACAGGGGAAAATATCAAAACACCACCAGAACCTTCCAGCCCTGTCCCTCTGATAGTGGCTCTGTAAATTCCTGATCTTTAGTATCTCCTAGGTTGGATTACCTAGTCTGATGCCTCATTCTGGAAACCTGGGTGATAATTTCTCATGTTGCAGATCTGCCCTAGAATGTAAAACAAAGAGTAACATGGCAACAACTGTAGGTAGAAGTTTATTTCTTAATCATTATTACAACTTCCCTGAAGTCATTCCAATATTAATTTATTCATTCAATCCAATCTGAGGAAACTAACTACTTAATAAATAAAAGCAACTAAAGTGTCCTTCTTTTCCATTTTTGCCAACGGAAGTTCATTTTTAAGTTTTTTAGGGGCAAGCCTTTAATTGCAGTGAGCTGGTTTAATTAATTGAATACATTTTAATGCAATTAATAAGTTGAATTCTTACTGCAGCTCTCAGGTGATTATGTACTTTGAGTCATAAAGATGCAATTTGCATGTTATTAAAATAATCACAAGGGCATTAGTTTTAAAAATAGGGTAATCTTTAATTTTAGCGCACTTAAATCATTTGGTTATCAAAGAAAAAAGAGGTAGATAATCACATGATTTATTAAGAGGTTATGCCATCTGCAACTTGGAGATTTTTCATTTGGACTTCATGACAGAAGTCATACTGGTGCTCATCTTTCTCTTTAGCAGTATACGATGGCCTAATTTGATCCCTCTATTTGAAAACATCCCTTTCCTCAAATCATCTGACAAAGTTCTTTATAAAAATCATGGTAAGCAGGGCCGGCACTGTGGCACAGTGGGTTAAAGCCGCAGCCTACAGCATCAGCATCCCATTTGGGCAGTTGTTCAAGTCCCTGCTGCTCTGCCTCTGATCCAGCTCCCTGCTAATGTGCTTGGGAAGGCAGAAGAGGATGGCCCAAGTGCTTGGGCCCCTGCACCCATGTGGAGACCTGGAAGAAGCTTCTGTCTCCTGCATTTGGCCTGGCCCAGTTCTGGCTGTTGTGGCCATTTGGCAAGTAAACCAGTCAATGGAAGATCTGTCTCTCCTTCTCTCTATATATGTAACTCTGCCTTTCAAATAAATAAATAAAACTTTTTTTAAAAAAGGAAAAAAAGTAAATCATGGTGAGGACATAGCTTGCTTGAAGGCAACCATAAATTACGGCAACTCGAATGCCTTGCTCAAAGTGATCCTGGATGCAAAACCAGTTTATTATGGTTGGCAAAGCTTTAGAGAGCATTCTGTTTCCCAGCTATGTGCACATAGAAAATTCATCTGTGCCAAGAGTATGTCTGAGCTCCTGTCAGCGGTGAATGGTTTGGCTGGTTGGTCAGGGGTCTGGAAAATAAAAATTACAAGTCTGGGATGAGTTCTGGAGGAAAGTCAAACTTTTGGAACTATGGGGATGAGCACAAACAATGAGACTCCGATCATTGTGACAATGTTGATCATAGTAGGGAATTCCTACAAAACAATATTAGGGTTTGGTCAAGCAGATGCTGGCTCAGTGGGCCTGAAAATGGAGTAGCCCTGATAGCAACAGAATGGCTACGTTCAGACTCAACATGAGATCCTCCTTAATACGGCTCATCAGCTATGGCCACTGTTGAATTTTGATTTGGCAGGGGCAGAAACCAAATTTGACAGGCCTCAGTAGAGTACACCTCAGTCATTAGACTACAAACCACATGGTGGTTATCAATTATACTGGAATCCATTCTAGCATGAATTGCACAAAAGTAGATTTCCTACTGAGACTGCTACATATTCTAGATATGAATTTGCTCAAGCAGCATCAGCACCTGTGGGCTCATAGAGTATCTGATTTATATTGGTGAAAGTTGGCATCACATCATTCTTGACCTAGGAACATTTTATGATAGAAATTGAACCAATAGACTCAAGGCCACTGGTTCCACTACCCCACTCTATGCTGCTCCACCCAATTGCTATCTGCCAAACATAATTTCAACATGGCCTTTTTTTGTTTTAAGGTTTATTTATTTTTTTTATTTAAAAAAAAGGCAGCTAGAGAGAGGGAGAGGGAGAGAGGGAGGGAGGGAGAGAGAGAGATATTATTCTCCATAGCTGGCTCACTCCCCAAATGGTTTCAAAGGCCAGGGCTGGGCCAACAAAGCCAGGAGCTGGGAGCTTCTTCCAGGTCTCTCATGTATGTGTGCAGGGGTCCAAATACTTGGGCCATCAGCATGGCCTTTTAAAGCTAAAATTCTTTTGGGTTTGGAACACCACCTTTCAAGATTTGCTATGTGCTCTCAGCCAGTGGCCCTTACATCCATATCAGCTTGAATACACACATTTGGGAACTAACATGGAGGAAGTGGGAGTTACCTCATGCCCTTTGCCCCATGAACTACAGTGTGGAGTTTGTGCTTCCTGTGGACACTGAGTTTTGCTTGGTTGGAGCTACAGCGGTACTTTCATGCTGGCAGGTGGTGGTCACCATTGTCATGAGAGGTGCTCCTAATCATGAGAATGGGAAGGGGGTTCACCCAACTGCTCTCATTGCTCCCAAGCCTACAGCTAACTGTGAATAGGTAATCACAGGGATGACCTGGGCTCAGCAAAGTAACCTGGGCTCAAATCCAGCCGGGACTTGAACCAGTGCCCAT
Source organism: Sylvilagus floridanus (assembly GCA_949820135.1). Lineage (NCBI taxonomy): Eukaryota > Metazoa > Chordata > Mammalia > Lagomorpha > Leporidae > Sylvilagus > Sylvilagus floridanus. The sequence continues at coordinate 13,962,889 of OX463240.1, read as the reverse complement.
AGGTGAAGAACCGATTTCCTTCTCCTGGAAAGGAATGTAGGGCAGTAGAAACACTAGCTGGTGAAGCTCATCTATTCCTTGGAAATAAACTACGGTATCAGGCACCACAGATTTCCCTAGCGGCACTCTTGTTATTTTTTAAAGCGTTATTCCTTTGTGTGCTCAATATTACAATGGAGTCATCCTAATGTTGGTCTCATGCAGGCAGAAATTTCAGGAAATTACTCCCCTCACACAGGGATGCTAAACCACATCCCTCTCATCGTTCCCCAGCAGCTTTCAAGCAATCACTAAGAAGACATACTGTATAACTCTCCCTCTGGGGCATAAGTTCATACAATTATCAAATTGTCCTCTGTGACTTGGAAAAAGGAGAGAGAGGATACAGAGTCAGATGAAGAAAAAGAAAGTGCTCCCCTCCAAGGTTCATCATCCAAATTCTTGCCATTGCCTCTGGCTAGACCCAAATTCAGATGTGTGGAACTTAATTAATTAATTAATTAATCCCGGTGTCTGCATTAAGCAGGAAGCTGAAGTGAAGAGCAGAGCCAGGGGCTGGCACTGTGGTATAGTGGGTAAGGCTGCTGCCTGCAGTGCCGGCATCCCATATGGGCATTGGTTCAAGTCCTGGCTGGTCCACTTCCAATCCAGCTCTCTGCCATGGCCTGGTAAAGCAGTTCTTTGGGCCCCTGCACTCACATGGGAGACCTGGAAGAAGATCCTGGCTCCTGGCTTTGTATTGGCACAGCTCCGGCCATTGCGGCCACCTAGGGAGTGAACCAGTGGATGGAAGATCCCTCTTTCTCTCTCTCTCTCTCTCTCTCTCTCTCTCTCTGCCTCTGTCTTTCTGTAACTCTGCCTTTCAAATATTTTTTAAAAAAAATAAGAGTAGAGGGCTGGTGCCGAGGCTCACTTGCTTAATCCTCTGTCTGCAGCGCCGGCATCCCATATAGGCACCGGATTCTAGTCCCAGTTGCTCCTCCTCAAGTCCAGCTCTCTGTTGTGGCCTGGGAGGGCAGTGGAGGATGGGCCAAGTGCTTGGGCCCCTGCACCTGCACTGGAGACCAGGAGGAAGCACCTGGCTCTTGGCTTCAGATCGGCATAGATCTGGCCGTAGGGGCCATTTGGGGAGTGAACCAACGGAAGGAACACCTTTCTCTCAGTCTCTCTCACCATCTAACTCCCTATCTGTCAAATAAAAAAGAGAGAGTAGAGCCAGATATTGAATCCAGATACTCTGATATGGGGCAAATTCCACTTCTTTTCTATTTACTATTAACTGTCCTCACTTTTATTTTTTAGGAATATGTATATATTAATTTGTAACTAAGAGTAGCAGAGAAGGGTAAGTTGAGAGAGAGAGAGAGAGAGATCTTCCATCCATTGGTTGGCCTGATTCATTCCTCAAATGCCTACACCAGCCATGGATATACCAAAGCCAGAAGCCAGGAACTCCATCCAAGTCTCCCTAGTGGGTGTCAGTGGCCCAAGTACTTGAGCAATCATCCACTGGCTCCCAGATCAATTGCTGAAGAACTGGACTGGAGGCAGAACAGCCAAGACTTGATCCATAACTCTAATGTGCAATGCTGGTATCATAAGCAGCGGCTCTACCCACTGCACCACACTACTCATCCCTGCCCTCCCTTTTCTGTCTTCCTTCCTTCCTTCCCACCCAGTTTGTTCTTCCTGCCAGAAAATCTACTGACATTCCCAACCTTGTCTCAGGGTCGTGTTACCAGAGGTAAGGTGACAGCATCCATATCAGCAGACTCATCTATAGGCGAAATTAGATGATGTGGCATTGCAAGCTGAAAGCTCCCCAGATAGGAAGGAGGGAAAGCATTCTGACATGACCTTGAGGAGGTGGGATTCCATCTCATTTACAGACCAGTGACTAAGGATGTGGCACAGGTCTAGGCCAGTACAGTTGTTGTGGGCATTTGGGGAGTGAACTAGTGGATGAAAGATTTCCTTCTCTCTTTCATTCTGTTTCCTTGTGTTTCAGAGAAACAAAACTTAAAAAAAAAAATGAAAAAATAAAAATCCTGCTTATATGGTGTGTTTTTCCTAAAATAATATTATTCTATATTTTATATAGAGGGAGAAGTCAGTTTAATTTTTAAAATGCACAAAAATAACTACTGTAATATGAATTTTTCAGTTTCATGGAAAAGTGTTGCTTAAATTTTGCTAAAATGCAAACTTCAGAATGGATGCAATCAATATTCTTGAGAATTGAAATAGACTAAATTAAATAAGTAAAATAAACTTTCCTGAGATTTATTGTGTATGATTATCAGAAGACAATATCTCCATTGTGTCTTATTAAAGAAATTGGTATATAATTTCAATTGGTCCTGCCACAAAGATATATGAAAAATGAAGATGATTTTTGCCAATTTATCTGAAGAGAAGTACAGTTTTACAACATATGCATTAGGTATATTTTTAGAGCACGTAGAGCCTTAGAATGGCTCTCATACAGAAATCAACAAACAATAAGGGCCGGTCTGTGGCTCAGTAGGTTAATCCTCCACCTGCAGCACTGGCATCCCATAAGGGAGCAGGTTCCAGTCCTGGTTGCTCCACTTCCAATCCAGCTCTCTGATATAGCCTGGGAAAGTAGTGGAAGATGGCCCAGATGCTTGGGCCCCTGCACCGCATAGGAGATCCAGAAGAAGTTCCTGGCTCCTGGCTTCTGCGTGGCTCAGCTCTGGCAGTTGCTGCCATTTGAGGAGTGAACCAGCAGATGGAAGACCTTTCTTTCTGTCTCTCCCTCTCACTGTCTGTAACTCTATCTTTCAAATAAATAAATAAAATTTAAAAACAAAAACCATAAATACTGGTAAGGATGTGGGAAAAGGTACCTAATTCACTGTTAGTGTGGATATAAACTGGTACAGCTAGTGTGGAAGACAGTATGGAGATTCCTCAGAAATCTAAAACCAGATTTACCATAGGATCCAACCATCCCACTCCTGGAAATTTACCCAAGGGAAATGAAATCAGCACATGAAAGAATTATCTGTACCCCCATGCTCATTATGTTCATTGCAGCTGAATTCCCAACAGTTAAGATATGGAATCAACCCAGATGTTCATAAACTGATGGCTGGATAAAGAAAGTATGGAATATATTCTCTATGTTATACTAGCCAGCATTAAAAAAATGAAATCTTGTATTTTGCAATAAAATGGATGCAACTGGAAATCATTACATTGAGTGAAATAAGCCAGTCTAAAAAGACAAATATCATATGCTTTTTCTGATCTGTGGTAACTAATAGAGTGTCTAAAATGTATTGTGTAGGTGTAAATTGAAACTTTAACATTCAATTATTTATAGCCCTTGTCTCTACTGTTGAGGAACAGTGGTTTTCATCCTCATGATATTTGTCAAACTCTTAATTTATGGTAGGGTTAATCTTATGAATATTTGGTAAACTGAAAATATATCTGCGTAAAAATTAAGAGTGAGAATAAGAAAAAAAGGAGTTAGAATGGTAGGAGTATGGGCGGGAGAAAGGGCAGGGTGGGAAGAATTGCTATGTTCCTATATCTGCATATTTGAAGTGCTTGAAATTTGTATTGCTTAAATAAAAATAAAAAATATTTTCCTCAAAAATAGTCTTGTCTGTTTGAAGCAAAGCCTTTTCTGCAAATAGAATCATTGTTAACTATCACATAAATAAGACTGCATTTCATACTCAAAAAATGTGCTCAATAAATTCAAACAATTATCTTTGCTGCAGGATCTGCTCTAAACGTGCTTTTCACTCTAATTTTCCAGGACAATCCTATCTCAAGATTCATATATTCACCCTCCTATGTAGTCACACTAGTATAGACCTAACAGCCATCCACTATTTCTTTTCATTTTTTAAATGTTCTTCTTACTTGGAAAGTGGACACTTTCTCCACCTTCAGTTTTTCTGTTTAAAGGAAGAGTTCAGAAAATCTCTTAACGAATCTCATCTTGTGCTGAATCACTCTGAGTCCTGCTAGGATGCCGCGAGGTGCTTCCAAGCAGGCGTTTCTTTGTGGATTCCACAGCTCCCTATTCTGACACATAGCTGTCGCTGGGGTATTTTTGTAGACTAAGTGGTTGCTCTCACTCTGGAGTACTGCATTGCATATGACACGCTATGGCAAATGTTTGTGATTATGTCCATTTATGTCTTTCCACCAGGATCTAGAGTGCCTAGAAAACAGAAAGGTATTTTTCTCATGTTTGCATTTTTACTATTAATTAATGAGCCTGACATTCCTCTCAAAGTATGAATTAATTAATAAAAATTGAAATCAAGTCAATTTGGGTGGAAAGTTTACTTATAGAGTCAACAGTGCTCATGGATTATTGAAGCTCATTGTACATTTGCCATGTAGAGAAAATTACAGTGGTACAAAAATTTAAAAATCAAAAATACATCTAGCTATTAAGAATTAAATTACTTGCTAGACTATGATGGCATTCTCTGGTGATAGTTGTTAGCTGCTTTCCCTTTACCCATAATATTCTGGTAAGCAGCAATCATTGTTATTGGAAAGTGTTTCTGTTGTTAAAAAGAGTAGATTTTCCGTTTTGACATAGTCTGATAAATTGTTCATGGAATTTTACCTGAATAGGAGCAGGAGGTCAGCAATATGACTGTTAATAAAAGAAAAGGAGGGGCATGATTTGGGTGCAGCCGTTAAGTCCCTGTTTGGGACTCCTAAGGCCCATATTAGAGTACTTGATTCACCCCTTCATTCCTTCATTTCCAATCCAGCTTCCTACAAACGCACATACTGGAAGGAAGCAGATGCTGTCTCAAACATTTGGTACATGCCACCCACTGGGGACACCCAGACTGAGTTCTGGGTTCCTGGCTTAAGCCTGGCCCATCTTGGCTGTTGTTGGTATTTGAGGAATGAAACAGAGGATGGAAAATTCCCTCTCTTTCTTTGTCTCTCTCTTTCTCTCTCTGTCTCTACTGTATCTCTATCTCCTCCCCCCCCCACCTCTATGTCCTCCTTCCTGCCTTCCAAATCAAATTAGAATAAATAATAAGACTTTTTAAATTGCAAAGGTATATTTAATAGAAAGAAAAACACTGCCACAAGCCTCCTTGGTATATGCAGACACAATCCCAGAAGTGGGCATTTAACTTAGTAGGCATAATGCCCACATTCCATTTCAGAGTATCTGGGTTTAGTTTCTGGTTCTGACCCCCAAATTAGCATCTTGCTAATGTAGATCCTGGTATGAATATTGTGATGGCTCAAATAAGGGATTACTGTTACCCATGTGAGATACCTGGATTAGTTCATGGCAACACCCAACCCTGGCCATTGCAGGCTTTTGGTATTTTGGCAGTGAATGAACAGATTCATATTCATTCTCTCTCTCTCCTCTCTCTCTCTCTTTCCTTCTCTCTCCCCCTCCCTCCCTCCCTCATCTTCTCTCTAGTTACTACTCAAGTGAAATTAAGTAATAAATAAAATCAAAATAACAGCCTCTTAATTTCCGCCGTTTAATATTAAGCGAATTGCTTACATCCTTCCAGAACTGGGAAGGGATTTGTACACTTGTGGGAATAGAGCTCACTAAACATCATAAAAAAGAGATACTGGGGTTGGCATTGTGATGCAGTGGGCTAAGCTGCCTCTTGAGATGCCCACAACCCATATTGAACTGCCTATAATTGAGCCCTACCCCAGCCTCTGTTTCCAATCCAGCCTCCTGCTATCTGCTAATTCACCAGCAAAGCAGCAGATGGTGGCTCAAGTACTGAGTTCCTGGAAAATATGTAGGAGAGTTGAATGGAGTTCCTTGGTTAGTCTCAGCCTAGCCCAGGTTGTTGCAGGAATTTGGTGAGTGAACCAGTAGTTAGGAGACCTCTCTATCTCTCTTTCTCTCTTTCTTGATCTTTCAAATAAATTAAAATCAATATAAATTGTTTTAGAAAAATATAGAGATGTTTACACTGTGAGTATGAAAAAAATTCCTGAAACCCAAAGTGAGAATTTTATGGTAAAATTGAGTTGCTTTGTATTCAACTAATTTTTCCATCATTACTGTAAACTAAACACATGAAGTAGAACACAGTAAATAAAAATGTACTTAAATAATCAATTTAGTAATTCTTTCTTGAGCACCTACTATGTGTGATGCTAGTACAACTTATAAGAAACATGCATTTATGGATTTTTGCCTGTGAATTTGGGAAGTTTGATCTGATAGGGTGCAAAGCAATGGCAATGAGCCCTCTCTAAACCATAGATCATATAATTAGAGTGAAGCTTCTTTCTAGGCTGAAAAGTAATTGTTGGCAGGTGCACATATCAAAACCTATGCCAAAATGCATAATGTTGAAGAATTATTATTCTGGTTATCACATCTTCCCTCAGTAATTCTAACTGTCAAGTTTTGCTGAGTGATTACACAAAAATAGATAATAATAAAGACGTGTTGAATTCTGCCTCCAGATAATTGCATTGTCATATTAAACCATTAAAGCTACTGAATTATTATTTGCATATCTTTTTTGGAAACAAAAAAGACAATCCCATCCCAGGACCTAGACTGAAACAGACTGTAATCACAATGCATTGGGTTTTAGTCACATACTGAGGTCTGTTGTAAGGAAAGCAGCCATGGGATATACTCACAGACACACATACTTGGTAGGTTGACAATGTAAAGAGGGCATGAGTATCTAGAAACATTAAAAATAGAATTAAGTGTATTGTAAAACATGAAAATCATATTCAAACATATAATTTAAGGAAAACTAATGGCCCTATTAGTAATGTTAAAAAGTATCTGTTCTATACAAATCACATTACAAAGACCCAAAGATGTTGCCCCTCACTGAATCTGAAACATTTCATTACATCTTTTTTCAAAAGTATCATTCATTAATTCAAAATATTAAAAATGATAGAAAGCCATGCAATGTGCTATAATGCAAAGTTATTTTGAAACTCAGCTGTTTAAAATGCTAGTGCTCTTTGCACCTTTTCTTCTGCCTCCCTCCCTCCCTTCTTTATCGCTTTCCTTCCTACATTCCTCCCCATATTTTCCCCTTTCTTCCTCTTCCTTTCCCTTCCTTCCCTCCCTCCCTCCCTTTCTACCTTCATTCCTTTTTTCCTTCTTTCCATGTGAATATTTCTTGCTGAAATCTCTCCAACTTGGTGTGCTATAGTACGTGTGTTTGTACATGTTCATTGAGTGTGTGTGAGTATGTGTGTGTTTGCATGTGTTTCTATGAGTTTGTGTGTGTGTGTGTGTGTGTGTTTGACAAATTACCTTGAACTTGACTTATATTTTCTTTCTTCATGGCTATGAGCCTTCAGTCTCAACTCAATGAGTTGTGGTCTGAATCTATAGGTAATGTAGTTTTTCTAGAGAATAGGGGTTGGATAGGAAGTCACTTGGACCCATTTTTATTAATGCATTACCCACAGACATGCTGATTGCTTGTCTGAGCTTGTTGCTATGACCCTCAACACACTGAACTTGACAATCACTTTGTATGTTTAGATTCTGCCCTCTGCATCATCCCCTCCTGTTCCTTAAGATGTGACTTTCCATCAGCTGCTTATTCAGATAAAAGTCTGTCATTTTATCACACCTGTTCATTTTCATCTAGACCACATTGTTTCTACTTGCACACTTTTCTGAAAAAGTTGACTTTTAGAATAACATTGAGACTCCCTGCACTAGATAAACTCCAGAACCACAATCTTGAAAACAAGTTCTTCTCACTTTCTTTCCCTGTGAAGCTGATGATGATCATTGCCCTTCCTTCTCTGAGAAGCTCCACATTTGGTCTAGGGAAGACATTCCATCAATATCCAAGACGGCTTCCGTCTTTTCTGAAGAGGTGTAGTTGATAAGCATGTAAGTGGATTTACTGGCAAACCCTGTCCACATCTTCCCCAGGAAGCCATGCTTTCCTGATGGCGACCAGGATTCGAACTCTGCTGCAAGCTCCTTTCTTTCCTTGTGAGAGAAAGACAAGAAATAGTTTTCTACAAATGGAAATGATTGTGTGGGTCATTTCTAATTTTATAAATCTCTGACTGGAAACTGAATAGATCATTATTTAATCATCTCTCTTCCTGCATTTTTCCAAAGCTGCAAGATTTGGAAGTACCTTAACAGTCTGTCCAGATTTCCCTTATGTGGATGGAACTATTTCCCAGGGTGTCGCAGATGATTGTTACCAATTTCCCCCACAGTACATAAGAAGGATCCGTCTTCCTCCAGCTTCAATACCACTTTTCTTTCATTATTACTTTTTTTAAACTTTCCTTGACAATCTCACAGAAAGCCTTGTTAAAGTGTTTTCAGCCTTCACAGATGATGCTCTGAAATTTTTAACAGTTCCATCAAAGCCCTTGTAGCTTTGTCCACTACTTGTTCCAAAGTCAGTGCTATCTCTTTTAGCTTTCTCTGAGGTTGAATCTTCTTAAATTTTGTCTTCATCAGGTAGCTGGTCCCTGGCCAAGGGTGATTCAAAACAAGACTATTAACCATGTGACTTGATCTATTCCATCCAACCTGAAGGCCAGAAAGTGCTCATGCTTCATAAATGGTAACTTGACTTTCCTAGTTCTGTCATTCCTATGATTTTTTAAAAGATTTATTTATTTGAAAGTCAGCATTACAAAGAGAGAGGAGAGGCAGAGAGAGAGAGAGAGAGAGAGGTCTTCCATCTGATGGTTCACTCCCTAGACGGCCAGAGCTGTGCCGATCTGAAGCCAGGAGCCAAGAGCTTCCTCCCAGTCTCTCACATGGGTGCAGGGGCCCAAGGACTTGGGCCATCTTCCACTGCTCTCCCAGGCCACAGCAGAGAGCTGGAAAGGAAGTGGAGCAGCTGGGTCCTGAACTGTTGCCCATATGGAATGCCAGCGCTTCAAGCCAGGGCATTAACCCACTGTGCCACAGTGCCGGCCCCCATTCCTATGATTTGAGGCAGGTGTTCTACCATCTCTTATGATTCATCCCCAAAAGTCACATAACATTTCTTTTTATATTATTGAAGGAAAAAAATGCATCTTTGATGGAAAGACAACTGCATCTCATTTACAAGAAAATATAGAATTCTGAAAAAATGTTAGAGCTATCTTTGAAACATCAAGCAAACCAAAATTACGATACAAATTATATTTCTGCTATGGGCTGAATTCTATTGCCCCAAGCTCATATGTTGAAGTCCTAAGCCCTAGTATCTCTAAAAGTGACTGTATTTGGAGATAGGAGCTTTAAAGGGATAATTACAAAAAAATAGATAATTAGGGTGACCCCTAATTCTTACTGGTATCCTTATAAGAGGAGATTACTTGGATGCATGGAGAGACCCCAGGGATGTGCATACACAGAGAGAAGATGATATGAGGATACAGTGACAGAGAAGCTATATGGAAGCCAAGGAAAGGTCTCTCATTAGAAACCAAACATGCCAACACTTCCTTTTTTACTTTTATTGTTCACTTCTTTGAAAGGAAGAAAAGACAGAGATTTCCACCCCCTATTCAGTCCCTCCGTGCCTGCAAAAGCTGTAGCCGAGCCAGGTCTATGTCCTGAGCAGAGAGCTCAATTCACCTCTCCACATGGGTGTCAGGGACTTAGCATTTGAGCTATCACCAGGAAGCAGGAACCACAGCAGAGCTAGAGGCCAAAGCCAGGCATTCTGATTTGCAAAGTGAGCACCTCAAGCAGCAAGCTTACTGCTGCACCAAATCCACACCCGTGAATACTTTGTTCATGAACTTCCAGTTCCAGAACTGTGAGAAAATAAATTCCTGTTGCTTAAGCCACTCAATTTGTAGTATTCTGTTATGACATTCTGGAAAACAAATTCAAATATTATTTTTCTGTTCCAATCGAGTTATGTAAATATTTCATAATGATAAAGCACTAAATTAGAAACCTGGAAAAGGAAAAAAATAATTATAGCTGTCATCTGCAATTGTGACTCTTTTTCATACTCCTTCCCTCTGTGGTTGCCTTTTAGTGATGGGTTAAGTAGACATTAGAGCTGTCCACATCAGATGCAGTGAATGGTACACTGGAAACCTTATTCTTTTATGTATTTATTTATTTATTTTTTTTGACAGGCAGTGGACAGTGAGAGAGAGAGAGACAGAGAGAAAGGTCTTCCTTTTGCCATTGGTTCACCCCCCAGATGGCCCCTGCGGCAGGTGAACTGTGGCTGATGCACCGCACTGATCTGAAGGAAGGAGCCAGGTGCTTCTCCTGGTCTCCCATGGGGTGCAGGGCCTAAGCACTTGGGCCATCCTCCACTGCACTCCCGGGCCACAGCAGAGAGCTGGCCTGGAAGAGGGGCAACCGGGACAGAATCTGGGGCGCCCCGACCAGGACTAGAATCCGGTGTGCCGGTGCTTCTAGGCGAAGGATTAGCCTGTTGAACCATGGCGACAGCTAAAAACCTTATTCTAATAGATTTCTTTTAACATTCAGACTGAGAAATGGTTTACAACTATACATTATGTTTCCAGATTAATTGGCATATATATACAAGCATATTTGTATGCAAGCTTAAATATTGTCATTTATTCTTGAAACAAAAGGGAGAAAACCATATGTCTAAATGCTTCTAAATTTGGCTGTATTTTAAATTGGCCCATCTTGAACAACATATGTGTGTATAATTTGTATTAAGTGGAAAGTAGGAAGTAACACTTTTTTTTATGGTGCCTTCACATATTGGTGCTTTCTAAATGGGAACAATTTACATTGTCATAACATATTTTTGGAGGGGTGTAGGAAATGTTGTTTCTCAGAAAATATATGATTGTTTTAGAGCAGGTGCCCACTAAATGTGTTGTGAAGAAATACATATTTGGTTAAAAGAAAATCAATAATTATCCAAGAATCTGGCAAAATATAAATGCAAATATAAAAACACATAAACAAGATCTGATTTGAGAAAACTCCTAGGTAGGTACTTTTTACCACGCAGACTATAACTTGTAAATCTGAACACGTGAAGATATGGTTTAAAATTATAAATTAGGGGTCCGGTGTTGTGGCATTGTAGGTTAAGCCTCTGTGGCGCTAGTATCCCATATGGGTGCCAGTTCATGTCCCAGCTGCTCCTCTTCTAATCCAGCTCTCTGCTAATGGCCTGGAAAAGCAGTGCAAGACGTCCCAAGTGCTTGGGTCCTGCACCCACATGGGATACTCAGAAGAAGCTTCTGGCTCCTGGCTCCTGGCTGTTTTGGCCATTTGGGGAGTGAATCAGTGGGTGGAGGACCTCTCTCTCTATTTTTCCCTCTGTCTGTAAATATGCTTCTCAAATAAATCTTAAAAAATTATAAATTAAAACTTCTGTTTTATACAGATGCCCAAGGAAGATTATAAGTTGGTTTTAATTAGTAATACTTTCTTTAATTTTGATATTAATTAGCATCGATTTTATTTCCTAAGATTTATTTGAAAGGCAGAGTTACAGAGAGGCAGAGAACAAGAGCAAAAGAGAGAGAGAAAGAGATCTTCCATCTATTGGTTCTCTCCTCAAATGTCCGCAGTAGCCAGAGCTGGGCAGATCCGAAGCCAAGTACCTACAGCTTCTTTTGGTTTCCCCACGTGGGTTTAGGGGCCCAAGGACTTGGCCCACCTTCCTCTATTTTGGGGGGAGGAAAGGGGCGGGACCACAGGTTTATTGAGGGCTCCAGGCCCTCGCGCGCGCGCACACACACACACGGCCTCACAAGACAACGACAGGGTCCCACGGGATGCTCGCGGTGGCCCCCAGGCAGGGGTGCGGTCTCCTCTCTTGGGGGGCCCAGACCCCGCTGGGCGCCTTCCTCCGGGCGCCTGGGGGCGGCGCCTCACTCCAGCCACTGCAGCATCAGCAGCAGCTGCTTCAGCACCTTGGTCTGGCTGGTCTCACGGATCTCGCCCACCGGGAACATCTCGTCCACCACCTTGTAGAAGCCGAACACCAGGTCCAGGTCACAGACGCTGTGGAAATACTCGTTTAAGACCTCCACCAAGTTGTGGATGGCCGCCAGGTAGGCCAGGTTGTTGCAGTCGACGTCCACGCAGATGCAGCGGAGGCCGGCGTAGCGCCGGTGGATGATCTTGAACTTGCCGAACTCCACGAAGTTGGTGTGCATGGCGCACGGTGCAGGCGTGTACCTCTTCCATCGGCTTCTGCTTCTCGTCATCGTCAAACTGTATGTACCACTTGGCCAGGCACGTCTTGCCCGCCCTGTTCTGCATGAGGATGAAGCGGATCACGGCCACCCCTGACTGGACTGGGGCCGTAGCAAAGAGCTAGATCGGTAGTGGAGAATCTGGGACTTGAACCATTGCCTTAAGGGATATCGACATTGGAGACAGAGGCTTTACCTGCTATGCCATAGCACCAACCTTAGCATAGATTTCTTTAAAATAACGTTTGAGTTACACACAAACCTCTGTCTTGTGGCTGCCAAAAATCCTTGGATTATTGAGAAATCATACTTTGAAAGACAGAGAGTGACAATCACTCCGGTAACAAAAGACATGTGATATAAAGAGGCCTTAAATCCATGTATGTTTAGAAACTACATGACTATGTGTATTCACATAAAATAAGAATGTATAGAAAATGACACTAGGAACATGCATCAGAGAGTGACCCAGGCTTACTTCTGGAAATGGTAGGGAGGAATGTTCTGTGATCACATCACGTTTTCTGCGCTTTCTTTTGTTTGTTGGGTCTCTTCATAGAGAATGTATGTGGGCATTCATTTTATAATTAAGAACCATGCATACATATGCCATGTAAAACCTGGAGTTTAGGACCATGCTTCTCACATATGAAAGACACAGCACAATTCCTATGACTTCCTGAGACAGGGTAAAGGTTAACTTAGTGTCCTTGTATCTTACTTGACCATATCAGGCTTCTTTGAACCATGCCTTCCAAGTTCACCCGTATCCTATTGCTTGGTGATGTGACTTGGTTTTTCAGATGTTTCTAACTTTGTGTGCATGATTGTGTGTGTGTGTGTGTGTGTGTGTGTGTGTGTAGGGGGCACATATGCATAAGCTATTAAGTAGTATTAAAACACTAAAAAATTAGGAAAGGATTTGGAAACAGCATAGAAACTATTTGAAAGGGCTTGTAATAAAGTGAAACAGGCTGTAGGATAGTTCATTACAATGGCTTAGAAATACACATATAGGTGCATGCTAACAACCATTTGGGTTCAGCCACAGTGTGCAATCATACAGAACCCTGTCCCATCCCCTTTAATCATGTTTTGCATAGTTGATTGAACAAAAGGGGCCTTACCTACTTTATTTATTAATATCATATTTAAAATAATGATGAGCATGGTAAGTGGCAGAATAAATATTTTTGGAGTCTAATTCACTTAGCTGAATCACTATTATACTTAATATTTTTACAGGAATGAAATACTCTAAATTGTTGATTTATAAGGGATTCTAGAAAGCAGAGCTCCTAGGTTATAAATAGACATATAAGGAACAATTTATTGTAGTAATTGGTACAGTGATTGTGGAGAACTGGGAAAGCCAGGGTAATAATTCAGACTGAGTTTGTAGGCTGAGAACAAGAGGAGGTTGTGGCCTAACAACCATCTGAGTCCTAAGGCACAAGAGCCAGAATCTTAGGTGTCCAAGGGCAGGAGAATACAGGTGTACTAGTGAGAAAGAAAGAGAATCTCCCCTGTTTCTACCTTTGTGCTCCAGTTAGACTCTAAGTGTAATGATGATGCTCACTTACACTGGTAAGGACAAATATACTCTATTCAGTCCACCTATTCCAATGCTAATCCCTTTCACAAAAACCTCCACATGAAAACCAAGAATTAATGCTTCATTAGCTATGTGGGCACTTCTTAGCCCACTTTGATCCATGAAATCAGCCATCATAATTACATATCTTTAGCATTAGGATGTAATGGTATAAAGATGTGTTCAGAGAAAATCTATTAGGATGGTATATGAACTCAATCCACCATATAAGCACACTTATTACTTCAATATTTGCAAAATGTGTGTATTATTTTCCAAAATAAGAGAGGTATAGATTCTAATATAGCTATCCTATAGAAATTGTATTGGAAATTACCAGTGAATTGTATTTTGAATCATTCCATAAGAGCAGAATGATCTGTAGTTGTTAGTTATAAATTTACAGGATGCAAAGCATTTTAATTTATATAGCATGTTCTAAAGATAAAATGTGACCTATTGGACAACTTAGCTGAGATTCAAGTTCTTCATAGATGGAGTTTAACATATTTGTGATATCTAATATATTCAGATAGATGGATAGATAGATGATAGATAGATATACTACCATAGTTTAGATGACCCATATTGTAAAATTCGCAGTTATAAACAAAATGGATATCTTCTCATTTGATTATGGCATATAACCCTTGCCTATATATCTGCTGAACTTGGTCTTTTATTTTTCACTTGTTGAAGTCTTTATTTAGTGAAGCATTAGTGTTTGGAAATAATGTAAATTAAAAGCATGTTATAGAAGGAAAGAAGGAAGGAAGGAAGGAAGGAAGGAAGGAAGGAAGGAAGGAAGGAAGGAAGGAAGGAAGGAAGGAAGAAAAGAAAGGAAGGAAGGAAGGAAGGAAGAAAAGAAAGGAAGGAAGGAAGGAAGGAAGGAAGGAAGGAAGGAAGGAAGGAAGGAAGGAGGGAGGGAAGGAAGGAAGGAAGGAAAGAAGGAAGGAAGAAGGAAGGAAAGGAAGGAAGCAAGGAAGGAGGGAAGGAAGGAAGAAGGAAGGAAAGGAAGGAAGGAAGGAAGGAGGGAAAGAAAGAAAAGATAAAAGGAAGGAAAGAAAAGAAGGAAAGGGAGGGAGAAATGGAAGTATTATATACTTAGAATTATATCTATGAATGTCATTGATTGTGTTGTCTTTGTACTAATATTACATTAACATCAGATTTGATAGGAACTATCTTGTAGTGATCATCATATTTTGGCTGTGATGCTAAGAATCTAATGCATTAACAAATTTCTTAAAACAAAAAAAAACTAGGCTTTAAAAAAAGGACCTTAAATTAGTTATTACTATACATGAAGTTCGTCATTACGCTTAAGGTCACTTTCAGTCACGAGACACTTGGATCCACAGGACTGACAGCATACACAGAGAGGGAGTTTGTCCTATGACCAATGGTCTAGACCACCCTATTCTAAGTCTAGCTCATTGCTGAATTTTTCGTTTGAAACACATTATAATTTTGAATGTATGTGAGGTCAGACTTTGACCATTTGTGGAAGTGAATTCATACATCTTTGGGAAATTAGAGATACCATTCTTCATCAAGTTTCACCCTCTGATGTTTCAATAATAAAAACCTAAAACAGGGAATAAAGCCATGTGTTTCAGTATTATTTTCTTTGTCTTTAATTGTTGGCTATATTTATATATCTAAGTGAGAAAGAGCAGATATCAGGGTCACATATGTGAAATACACTTTATTTCACTTGGCACTAAAGTAAAAATCATCAGTCAAATCTAAGAGTACTTCTCTCCATTCCAAAAGCAGGAGAAATCTTCATTGATTGCTATTGTGCCTCGGATGTGAAACAAAGAATTAAAATCCTAAGGCTTTGGAATAAAACTACAGTGTCAAAACACAACAAAACATAGTCAAAGCAAACCGATGGAGACAGTATTAAGATGTCAAAATCAAAATGATGTCATTGTAAATTACAGGAACACTTTTTAAATATGAAACTTGAAGACCTCTATTTGTATGAGTGTACACTGCCACTCATTTCAAACTAATTGTTCATAGCAGATGTGTAGGAGGTGTGATAAATGTTTCAAATCTCAGACAATGTACATTCCTAAAATAGTACATTTTTAAAAGTGAGTTTATTGCCACTTGAGCTCTACTTTACTCTTCAGTCTTAAGTGTTCAATTTTCTCTTAGTCTAGCTATATATCCTACATATATAGGGAATCGAAATTATTATTATATTTATCTTTATATTCTTAGATCCTGGCACATGGCTTACAATATAGCAGGAGGGCAATAACGGATTATTTTCTAAAAGAACAATCAAATAAAATGGAATTCAGAGATAATAAGATTCTGAAAAATAATGTTAACGAAGGGAAATACTCTGTTAATGAGCAATTTGGCATGCCCTGTCTAATTATCAACATTATTATTTTATCATCTTGAACTTTTAAAAATGTCTTCAATCCAGTTTATTTATTTATTTATTTTAAAGGCACAGTTACAAAGAGACAAAGGCAAAGAGAGGACTTCCAACCGGTAGTTCACTTCCCAGATGGCTGCCACTGCCGGAGATGCACCAATCTGAAGCCAGGAGCTAGGAATTTCTTCCTGGTCTCCCACACTGGTGCAAGACCCAAACACTTGGGCCATCTTCCACTGATTTCTGAGGCCATAGCAGAGAGCTGGATCAGAAGAGGAGCATTCTGGACTAGATCAGGTGGCCATATGGGATGCCAGCACTATAGATGACAGCTTCACCCATTATGCCACAGCACTGGCCCCTCAATCCAGTTTTACTCATTAAGAGGTAATGGCTAAGTGCTTAAATCTAACCACAGCTAGAAGGGCTACATATCTAACATTTTTACAGAGAGGATAAATTAGATGAATCTATCATTTATATTATGACATCTAAGAAAACATTGTGAATTGGTGATGTAAAAATATTAATGATCCTACCAATTATGTGGATAATCCTGATGATGTAACAAAATAATATGGACAGAATAATTTTGAATATAGTAATTTTCTAGTATCAGAGATTATTTTTTCCACTATCCTACATATTCCATGTACTCACCCATTCATCCTAGCTGTTGACCATCTAAGACTCTGCATTGAAATCCCACTATTTATTTCTGATCAAGGGCCAGATTTGACTTTAGTTAAGGGAAAGTAGTCTCTACCTTCTTGTGGGTAGAATGGTAGAGAACTTGAGGCTATCTTCAAACTATCACATCTTGCCACAGAATCCCTGGTCCTTTGTATCTTCAGACTGAACATCAAGATTTGAGATCACAAAGCTGAGAGAGTCTGAGTGAGGCCATGCACCAACGCCTGAGATGCAAGACCCATGAACAAAATGACCAGTTATCTGCCCCTCACACACACATAGTATCCAGCAGGACGATGAGGATAGTTAACTTCAATAGATGAAAGAAAGCAAGAGCCATGTAGCAGTAACAATTCCTTACCTCTCCTTGCAGTATAGTAGTTTGGAATTCAGATGAGCATATGTTATGGATTCACCTGCTCAATGATCAGGGGTCTTCTTTGATTAGGGCCTCCTTCAACTCCCTGAAGGTAGATTCTCCTCACCTTTTGTATCTGTCATCTGAGATACTGGCTGCATGGTCTAAATTATGCTCTTTTTCAGAAAAAAAAAAGATCTTTTTTTGGCTAGCTTTCTCAGCCTACAGAAGGTTAGGAACCCAGATTTCTTTTTTAAAATTTTAAATTATGTCTCTCTCTGGATAGTATATCCCCATCTCTTCAAGATAGAACTTTTCTATAAACTTCAAAATTCACAAGACCCTTAGCACAGCAGACAGCTCATAGGGCTCCAAAGTTAACATTTCTGTGATCTTAACAAAGGCCTTAGAGCTGCTTAGGTGTGTATATTTCTCCCTAGGTCCTAAGAGTAGTTACACTGTGAGTCTTCATTTTGATCTTTCTCTTCAGGCTATTTTCAACTCTGAGATTCTCATGCCAATTGGGAGGACTAAGATTAAAAACAAAAATAGGGGAGGAGGAGTGGTCAGTGTTGTGGCGTAGCAGGTATAGCCACTACCTTTGACACTAGCATCCCATGTGGGTGCCTTTTCACGAGCCAGCTGCCCCATTTCCAATCCAGCTCCTTGGGATGGCCTGGTAAAAGCAGTGGAGGATGGCCCAATCCTGGTGAACTTACCACCCATGTGGGAGACCTGGAAGAAGCTCCTTGTTCCTGGCTTCGGCCTGCCCCAGTTCCAGCCCCTGTGGCCACCTGGGAAGTGAACCAGCAGATGGAAGAACTCTCTCTCCATCTCTCCTTCTATAATCCTGACTTTCAAACAAACAGATAAATATCTAAAAATAATTTTCATACCAGAAAGTCTGAAATTGAGTCTTTTTTCTTCTAATTGTTCTTAGAAAGTGCACAGTAACTTCCTTAGCTCTTTTGTCTTCCTGTACTTTAATAGGCAAATAAGAAGAATAAAAAATAACTTCCACATTCTTCTTTGAAATCTCTGTAGCTGGATGACCGGGATTATTAGTTTAATTTCTGTCTTCCTCATGGCCACAGGTGAGGGTGTGGCCAGCAGATGCTGCCTTCTCTGTATTCAAACAACACCTTTCCCAAGACATTTCTAAACCTGCACTTCAGAATTCTGGTTGGGCCTGGCCCACAGCCAGGCTTATTTGACATGGCTGGCATGCTTGTTACCACAGCACCTCAATCTGGCACCCACTGATTAGGGAAACCTAATGCCATAAGTATTGAAAAGTAATCGATTTATTTTAGCAATTAGAACTTGTACAATTGTGGCAGGCCTTGGGGAAAGAATGTATTTAAATTGAAATCACAGGTCTGGGGAAAAAAATCATGTTATATCTAGGTTCCAGCATGACTGAGCAATTCAGAGCTTTATTTTTTCTTGTTTTTATTATTTTCCTAACGTGAGTTATGTCACACAAAATGTAGAGTATGAGACTATAGTTTCTATGATTTGCACAGCATGCTGTGCTACATTATATAATGATGCTGAGGCTGTCTATCTACAATCTGTTGTTTTAATAACAAAAATGCAATAAGAAAATGGACTAAAAAGTATCATAGCAGGGCTGGCACTGTGGCATAGCAGGTAAAGTCGCCTTCTGCAGTGCGGGCATCCCATATGGGCCCTGGTTCAGAGACCCAGCTGGTCCACTTCCAATTCAGCTCTCTGCTATGGCCTGGGAAAGCAGTAGAAGATGGTCCAAGTCCTTGAGTCCCTGCACTGACACAGGAGACCTGGAAGAAGTACCTGGCTCCAGGCTTCGGATCGGTGCAGCTCCGGCAGTTGCAGCAAACTGGGAAATGAACCAGCAGATGGGAGACCTCTCTCTGTCTCTACCTCTCTCTCTGTGTAACTCTAACTTTCAAATAAATAAATAAATCTTTTTTTAAAAAAAAGTATCATAGCTACAGATGCTCAACTTTGTACTTATATTTTGTATTATGTTGCAATATCAAGCTGTCTGTACTTTTCTCTGGTCAAGTTTATCAATTGGTGATTATATATATATATATATATATATATGTATTTTTCTACAAAGTAGTATGTAACT
The DNA here is from genome assembly GCA_949820135.1 of Sylvilagus floridanus. Lineage (NCBI taxonomy): Eukaryota > Metazoa > Chordata > Mammalia > Lagomorpha > Leporidae > Sylvilagus > Sylvilagus floridanus. The sequence continues at coordinate 13,943,550 of OX463240.1, read as the reverse complement.
GTATAACTTTCTCCATTTGGTCCTTGGAAACATTCAATAAATTAACTCATTATCTTATTGGCAAAGTTCACTATTGAATGATACTACTCTAGGATTCTTACAAACCTAGAAAAGAAGCCAGGAGCAGAGGCTTCACCTGGGTCTTCCTTGTGGGTGGCAGTGGTCCAAATACTTGGGCCATCTTCTACGATTTTTCCAGGCCATTAGCAGTGAGCTGAATTGGAAGTGGAGCATCGGGGCAACAACCGGCATGCATCCCGAATGCCAGGTTCACGGGTGGCAGCTTTACCCACTCTGCCACAATGCTGGCCTCAATTACTCTGTTTAATTGTTTTAATGTATTTACTTATTTATTTGAAAGGCAGAATGAAAGACACATAGAAAGCGATCTTCCATCCTGTTTTAATTGAATTTCTTGCTTCTTTGGGAATACTGGTTGACTACATTTTTTGTGGATCTATTTCTGGGTTCATTATTCTGTCTCATTGATTTAATTATCTATTCTTTTTTTAAAGATTTATTTATTTATTTGAAAGTCAGAGTTACACAGAGAGAGGAGAAGTCTTCCATCTCATGGTTCACTCCCTAGTTGGCCACAACAGCGGAGCTTTGCTTCTCTGAAGCCAGGAGCCAGGAGCTTCTTCCAGGTCTCCCACGTGGGTGCAGGAGCCCAAGGACTTGGGCCATCTTCTACTGCTTACCCAGGCCACAGCAAAGAGCTGTATCAGAAGTGGAGCAGCTGGGTCTTGAACCAGCACCCATATGGGATGCTGGAGCTTCAGGCCAGGGTGTTAACCCACTGTGTCACAGCGCTGGCCCCATATCTATTCTTTTCCCAATGCCACACTGTCTTGTTTACTGAATACATACAGTAAGCCTTGAAGATGAAGGATATTTTGCCTTCCTTCATTCTTTCCTTCCTTATTTCTTTCCTTATTTCTGAAGCACTTCTTTCAATATTGCTTGCAGAACATAAAACTTTTGATAATGTATATACATATTTGTTTAATCTGAGGAATTATTTTTTACTAACTGTTGAGGAATGATTTCTCTAGATATAGACATTTAGCTTGATATCTTCAACATTTTGAATAATTTACTCTATATTCATCTTATTTGAATGGTTATTAAAAAAGCAAGTCCAATTTAATTTCTATCTTTGCTTTTCTTTCTTCTCTCTGCCTTCATGATTTTGTCTTTTTATTCTTTTTCCTTCTTTGTTTTTAGTAATTTCTACAATTTGAATATGGTATTCCTAGAGGTGGGATTTATCCAGGTTCATTTTCTCTGGGTCTCCTAGTTCTATAGCTTGGTGTCTGAAATTCATTTTTCTGAAATTTCTAATGATTACTGCTTTAAATATTTTGATCATTTCATTATTTTTTACTTATTCTTATGATACCCCCAATATATTGTTTCATCTTTTTTAGTTGTTTTACAATTGTTGGATATTTTATTTCATTTTCCCAATCTTTTTTTTTTCCTTTGCTTCTCAGTTTAGCCACATCTAGTCTACCACAGAGCCCATCAAAGATATCCTACATTTGTGTTAGAATGTTATTTCTAGCATGCTTTTTTATTCTTAGCATTTCCATATATTCTTTGATCATTTATTCTTGTATTTTGTTTTCTTTTTCAGTTAGAATCTTTAGCACTGTTCATGGTTATATTAAATTTCATGTCTGATCATTTCCATATCAGTGCCATGCCTGAGATTGTCTCTGATTCTGTGTGGTTTCTTGAGCTTGTCTTGTTAATTTATGTTGAAAGTTGGATATGTTGTATTGGGTGAAAGGACTGGTGGATCCGTAACTCTGTCAGTATTTATTGAAGGGTGTCATGTGTGGAGCTGGGGGCAGGTGAGAAGCATTCTACAGTCTGTGATTAGATATCATTCTTTGAAAGTGAGTTATTGCCCCTAGGCTGTGACCTTTGCCAATGCTTCTCCTTCCAAAATCATGACAGGAGGACTAGAAGGCACAGGAGTAGGCTGGTTCCCTATTCCCAGGACATTTTTAAAAATTTTTATTCATATTTTATTGATTTTAAACAAATAGTGTTAACAGAATCCATACAATTCATAGATACAATTCTAAAAGTATAATGATAGTCCCTTCCTCCTTCCTTTCATCTTCCCTCTCCCTCTCATATTCCAATCCTTTTCCTTTTTTTAAAAGTTCTTGAGATAACAAGTTTTAAATTTACATTACAATGAAAAGGCTTCTAGGTCATTTAAAATATTTTTAAAATGTATTTTAAAGGCAGAATGACAGAGAGAGGGAGAAAAAGGGGGTGGGGAGAAAAAGAGAAAGTGAGAGAGAGAAAGAGGGAGAGAGAGAGAATCTTCCATCTGCTGGTTCACTTTCCACTGGTTCGCTTCCCAGATGGAGGCATCAGCTGGGCCAGGCCTAAGCCAGGAGGCTGGAATTCCATCCTGGTCTCCCATGTGGGAGGCAAGAGGCCCAGGTATTTGAGCCATGTCTTCTGCCTTCCCAGTAGCAATGGCAAGGAGCAGAATGGGAAGTACAGCAGTTGGGACTAGAACAAGCACTCCTATATGGGATTCCAGATCTTAAATTTCTGTGTAACCAATGCTACAATGCTGGCCCCTGCCAGGCCATTCAGAAGCTCAGACTCTCTGAGGGCAGACATTGTTAAGGAAATGTGTATGCTCTGGTTTAGTGAATATGACTACTTTACCTCTCCCTCTGCAGGAAGTGTCAGATTTCTCTCCTAATTTATTCTGAGAACACAGTGGGATGGCAGGGATCCTATGGAAATCACACAAGAGTAGATCTCCCTGATGGGTTGCTTGTTTTTGTTTTTTTTCCTCAGACTGTTCTACTCTGAGTCTCCAGACATGTGTCAGGTAAACTTCAATGGTATCTACTCTGGCCCCCCACGGGTTTCTGCTCCTGGACTTCTGTTTTAGTAAGCTTTTTTTCTCTGCATTCACCTGTCTGTCCAGTTTTGGGAACAGATGTTTGCACCATGTCCATGCACTTTCAATAGATGGTGGAGGAGTTGTTATTTTGCAGAGTGTTCAGCTTTTGACTGTGAGGACAGGAGTGATGATTGACAATCCTTTATATGCTGGGAAGGAGCTCAGAAATCTCCCAGTTTTCCCTTGTTACAAATGAAAATCAGATTTCAAAACTACTGGAAAGCATGAGAAACAGTATTTGGATATCATTTGAGGTATGTGGGGAGCGTTGATCAGGACATTAGACTGAGATCCAGAAATGATGTCTGTATCACTAATATTCTGTAAGTTATTTGTCTACTCATTCAAAATGTTTATTTCACTTTTCTCATCTTTCAAATGAATATGTATTCGTTTTACTTGAGGAAATATTTGGGCCAAAATTAGAAAAATAATAAGCAATAATAATGAAGAGTTATATTAACAAAACACATTTAAATGAAAGTGCTAAGAATTTCCCAAATAAACCACCACTTATAATGGTTAATGGCCTCAGTTTTGAAAGCACATTTAAGATGGCTTTGGCCACAAATAGAACACTTAACAGGAACTCAAACTACAAAGATCCTCATAGTTCCTAACAAGATGTTTGGATGTTGACACGCACACCCTTTTCTCTCATTGATTCCATGCATTCAAGTTCATTATCTACTCACCCAGAATCCAGCATTGAGTCCTGCAGCTCATCTGAGTAGCATCTTTGTGTGCTGTGGTGTAGAATTCAGTTGTGTGCCTCAGAAATCTTAGTGGATAACTTCAGGACATGCTGTCTCCATGGAAGGATGGCAGAATGGTCACGTTGTGTATAACTTCCCTTACCTGGGCAATGGCTCTCACCTCTTCTGCTCTAATACTGGCAACCTGGAGAACACAAATGTTGCTGGCACTCACTGAGACTACAGCAATGAAAGGAAGTAGGAGAATATACTGAGCTGAGAAATGCAGCACAATTTGTTTCCATTGGGCTGTAGATAAAAAAAAAAAAAAAACTCAGGGATTAGTAAGGAAGGATGTGGACTGTTCATACAACTTGATGTGCCTTTGACACAGGAGTAGCAGCAATGATGATGATGATGATGATGATGATGAAAACATGTTGGTTAACGAGAGGTTCTGTATTGTTTCATTTTGTTTTCATTCAAATGAAATCCAGTATGTAGAATAGGAGACAAAGGTAAAAATGTGCACCACAATTACCCAAAAGGATGCATTTTTAAATTTGATCATTGACAATTTAAAAAACAAATTTTAATTTTAATTTTTAGGTTTTTAGTTTCAATGTGCTCTGTAGACCCAATTCTAAGAACATATTTCCTTCCTTCCTTTCTCCCTCCCTCTCCCTCCCTCTTACCTTCCTTCTTCTTATCTCTTTTTTTTTTATTTGACAAGTAGAGTTAGACGGAAAGAAAGGTCTTCTTTCCATTGGTTCACCCCCCAAATGGCCGCCACAGCCAGAAATACACCAAACCAAAGCCAGGAGCCAGGTGCTTCTCCTGGTCTCCCATGCGGGTGCAGGCACCCAAGCACCTGGGCCATCCTCCACTGCCCTCCCGTGCCACAGCGGAGAGCTAGACTGGAAGAGGAGCAACCAGGACTAGAACTGGCACCCATAGGGGATGCTGGCATGGCATGCAGAGGATTAACCAAATGAGCCATGGTGCTGGCCCCAGTCTTATTTTTTTTTTAAGTTTTTGAGATAACATTTTTAAAAAATTTACATTATAGTGAAAAGGCATAGAACTGCACTAAATAAGAAGGTTACCAAGCAAAAAGCAAAAAAGACCCAGTTTAGTGGGAATACTGAAAATAGCTATAAACAATAATTTAATGAAAAATGATGATTTCACCCATACACAGTAAATTTTAAAGCAATCACAGATCATTAAACTTACACTAGTATAACATTCATAACCATTGATTTGACAAAGATATAAAAGAAAACTTAGAAAACTATATGAGTATTGCTATAAACATAGTTTTATTGACAATTTTCCTTTTGCTTTATTTTATGGTTAGATTTCTAGGAGGATGTCCACTGTATGATACTTTCTGGGAAAAGATCCCAGTTTAGGATAAAATTGTCTTCTGTATAATTACTTACTTTAATTATCAGTTTTCAGATGTGGTCCCTTATTTTATATTCAGAAAACAACTGCAAGCAGATCAAGTACTTTATAAAATTGAAACAGTATCATTCCCCCTTGACTTTTCAAAGAAAAAAATCTTCATACCTTACATTGGAGAGGTAAGAGGGAGAGAGAAGGAACTGAGCATTTGAGCGCAGCTGCACTGTGGGAAAAATGGGTGTCCTGAGGTGTGTCAGTTCTCTGGGTTGTAGCTTACTTCTTCAAAGGCCAAAGCACCTTTATCATTAACATGCTGCTAGTGCTTCATGCTTGACTTTTACATTATTGCTCTAGCTATTACTATGCATGCATTATTTATGTGGTTGGCTATCATGGAAAAAAGGCAAGCAATTTACTTGTCAAAACACATTAGAATGCATGACTTTAAATCAGAGTCGCATAGGTTGGTAAAAAGCTATAATAAATGCACTTTGCCTAATATGTTAGTGTCATACAGTTTGAGATGGTCACTGTACTGACTGAGAAACCTGTAATCATCTCTGGGGCTCTTTGAGTAGGCTAACACTTCAAATGATTTACACTATGATTTTAATTACATAATGATAAACTCTACTATTATGATTTTGCTTTTTCTAGTTGAGTTTTGTCATTAGTATAGCCAATGATTGCAAATTAAATTCTTAATAATTAATTAATTACAAATTAATTCTGGATTGTACTATTTATTTGTTATAAACAGTATTTGAAATGCCTAAAAAATAGAATGGTGTTATGTAGCTATGTTCCTCTTGCTTCTTTTAGTCAGTTAGACATCATCATTTCCACTTGACTTTCGCATTGCATTTTTCATTTTGTACTATCCCACATGTTTAAGGAAATGCTAGTCACTTCGGTAGTTCTCTGTTAAGCATTGGTTAGTGCAGTGCATATTTTCATGATATTTATAAGCTCAACACCGTACCCAAGGCAAGTTAACCAGGTCAAATCTGAGGAAGAGGTTTGTTTTTTTTGAAAATCATTCAATTACAAATTATAGACATGAATAATTTCTGTAACATAGACATTGGGTTGTGCGTGGGTGGGTGTGATAGTATCTTATCCAAGCAGAATAATTAAGTCCAAGTCAGCATGAACTTCCTTCTCCTAACTGCTCTCAATCCAACATTTTCTGCCATCCTGAGAACCTAACAGGAGACCAGAGAATCTGGCTCCATAGTCACGAGACGTTGAAGATAGCAGTTGTACCTAACATCTGGCATTTCAAACTACTATCACAGCTGAGACAGTCTGGGTTTTCTACTGAATGTCACCTGCTCTCACTCCTTTCCTACATGATGTACATGGCTGGCTCACAGACTGAAGATGTTGCCTAATTGCATTTCTTCCTATTAGAAAAAGTGGCCTACATGAAGCCTGGGGCAGTTACATTACCCAGCCTAAGCTTTGAAGATACCAGCGCCCAGGCAAATTACACACAACATCTGTTTAGTGCTCGTATTTCAAAACGAACTCTTGTAGCCTTTCAAAATAAAAGGGTTGGGGAAAAACACAGCTAGGTCATTGTTGCCAGTCTTTTAAAAGCTTTCTCTGGTCCCCCAAGATGGACCTGAGGGCAAACAGTGGCCAAGAATATCTCCTGTTCAGGAATTGGGACTGAGTACAGCTGCAGACCCGAGTCTCTTGGTAACAGAAACAAGAGAAACAGCCTGACATTGATCCTGAGGAGTCAGAGCTGCGGCAATCCGATCTCTGCAAACGTGTGATGCTGGAGGTTCCTGGGCTTTCCTGCTCTTCCTGTCCTCTGCTGGGCCACTCCAAGAGAGAGGACACTAGTCCACAGGAGGGAGAGAAAGACCCAGAGTAGACACAAGCCTAGAGATTAACTATACTTGTTTTCATTTCCAAATCTCATTACTCAGAAAAGCATTAGAAGCACTGTTAATATCTGAAAACAGATTTAAATAATACGTATATGTTTAAATTAGCTTTGGTTAGAAAAACTCTTTAAAACTCGATTTGAATATGAAAAAGATAGTTCCTAAAGCAAAAACAAATGTGACAGAGTATGTATGTGGGGTTTTGGCCAAAATAGAAAGGAAAGATTAAAGATATGCAAAACGGGACATCATGGTTATCACCTGGAAATTGGTGCTCTGGTTGTTTCCATCTCCCATTTAGAAAGAAGTGAGTACATCTAAATTAGCTCTTGCATCTAACTAGGTGGAGGAATTGCAAAGTGATTATTATTGTAAGCAGCCTAAGTCTGATACTGAACAGCAAAAGTAGATATTGCCAATAGCGTTTCCACTGAGGCTCAGTTCTGAACTCATCATGGATTGTTTCTCTTGCTGATACCCATGAGGATTTGCATTGCATTTCCCCACCCCCTCTTCCCAAGACAGCATCTCTGCAGGACTGTGATTGGACAAGAGGAGGCACTAGAGAAATATTAGAAGTCAGTAGAGGGGAAAATGATTCCATTCGTTCTTTCTATTTCTGGAAGAATTCTGTAGGAAGAGTGACATTAGCACAAACATCCTTTGGTAACACCAGAGCCAAATCCTTGCTTAAACCCTCTCTATTGAACAACAGCATATGTATCTGCTTTGCCAACTGGGCCTGTGTACCAGAAAGGACTCCGGCATCACATAGAAAATCAAGAACTCTCCCAGAACAAAGAAAGAGCAACGTGACCTAAACGTGCACAAACTTACAGCTACCTCATAGTGATATTATTGTCTAAATTACCCCATTAGAATGTAGGTAACCATTTAATGGACACAGAAGAACTAAGATTGTATAAAAGGCAATCCGTGCTTTGTTCCAGGCTCAGATTTTTGGATATGCATCTACTGGACCTAATGCTGTATAAATCAATCAGCCATTCCTGCTTCTTGCTGAAGCCTTGGTGTTGTGTTTCTCTGAGCATTCTGCAACAGGTTGATGGGCATATTCCAGAGAATGCATCAGAGACAGACATGAGAATCACCTAAGAATCACTTGCTATGTCCAAAGACCACACATCAGTACTCTGATTCCTCCTTCATTGTCCCAACTCATCACACTTCACAATGAAGGATCAAATATGGCATCAGAAATATTAGAGAGGAAAAAAAATGTCTTCCTTGCTTTGAGAATCAGGCTGGAAAGCTTGAGCTAGGTGAAAAGAAGACATTCAACTCTAGACCAAGTTCAGAATTTTGATGTATATTTTGAATATTCTTCTTTTGAAGTTGTTCCTGTGCTTGAATTAGAAGTGTCTTATGGTGTTAAAAAGCAAAGTCTGAGAAAGATGCGGAGGCCGGCGCCGCGGCTCAATAAGCTAATCCTCCTCCTGCGGTGCTGGCACACCAGGTTCTAGTCCCGGTCGGGGTGCCGGATTCTGTTCTGGTTGCCCCTCTTCCAGTCCAGCTCTCTGCTGTGGCCCGGGAGTGCAGTGGAGGATGGCCCAAGTGCTTGGGCCATGCACCCCATGGGAGACCAGGAGAAGCACCTGGCTCCTGGCTTTAGATCAGCACAGCACTGGCTGTGGCGGCCATTGGAGGGTGATCCAACAGTAAAGGAAGACCTTTCTCTCTGTCTCTCTCTCTCACTGTCCACTCTGCCTGTCCAAAAAAAAAAAAAAAAAAAAAAAGATGTGGGTCATCACCAAGGAACCTTGGTACAATATTAATTATTGGCTGTCAAATAAAATAGAGTAATGGAGACTCATACCTAAAGGGCTTTAGACTAGCTGAAAGGGTGGATTTATGTAGTTTGGAAAGACAAAACTATAGAGATAGGGGGATTGAAAGAGAGAGAGAGAGAGAGAGATTTTTTTCCATCTGCTGGTTCACTTCCCAAATGGCTGCAACAGAAGAATGTCTACTGCATACACTGTAGTCATCCTCTGCTGCCTTCCCTGGCACATTAGCAGGGAGCAGCCAGCACTCAAACTGAAACTCCAAAATTGGAGGTTCTTCATTGCAACAGGTAGCCAAACATGCCGCACCAGGACACCAGCTCCTGCAACTGACCTTTTGATTTTCTTTATCTTTATCACTTATAATAAATAAAATTCACAATTAATAAAATGGCTACTTCATTTCGAATATAGAAATAGAATTCTTAATTTTACAAATTAAGTAACAAAGTAGTAATTGTTTAGTATCTACACATATTATAAATAATATTGCAAATTATAAAACAATATATTACATTAACAATTATAGTACAGTAACAAAAACTTGTTAATATAGTTGTATTCTTTATACAAATTATGTAAGAGTAATGACATTTTAGGAATTATTAATTTATTCCAATTATATACATGCCTATGTGTGATGTAATATATAACTGATTAAATTATTTAAGGTAATAAGCACTTTCATTTCTCTTTTTAAATTTCTACTCCATTTATTCTTTTTGAATCTGAAGTCATTAAATATTACATCCATATATAAGTATATATTTTTATGTAAAAACTGCATACATGTATGTTATTAAAATTTATATAATATACTTAAATATAAAATAATATGTATATTTGTACTTATATGAATATTTATATACACACAAATGCATATGACTTTAGAAGAGCAAATATAATTTTTATAAAGTATCTGGTGATAGCTAGATACTGTGACACATATTTGGACAATATGCTAGAGCTAGAATTACCAAGTTCAACATGTTAGAACTTCCTTTATAACCTTAATTTTTAACATTTGTATTAATCAGTGGGAAAATTTGGGACATGTAATAATCATTATGAATGGTAAGTGATATAGGCAATTTCAAATTTATTAACTCATAAATAGTCCCATTATAGGTACTATTTCATATAAATTAAAAATTGGCTGAATCTTAAGGTATTCTTTCTAGAGCTATGTTTTTCTAAAGAAATAAAAGAAGTATTGTTTTTGGTAAGTATGAGTTTCATGTTTAGGAGTTTTGGATTTATTTTTTATAAATACAAGGTGATTTGAATGTCAAAAATAAAGTGAACCATTATAAGTATTTTATTTATAAAGGTAAGCGTATACCAGTCTGAGGAAATAAAATTAAAGCTTGAAATGTGTATGTAAGATATGACGTGAATTGGCTTAATTGAATTACCTGATGATATTAAACCACTTTTACAAACGTAGCATCACAAAAATGTTGCCTACAAATATACGGTTAGCAAATACAGTGTGTGTGCATATATATACATATATATTTTTAAGTTCTGAATTTGAATATTTGCAAAGGCAATGCATATGTTATATATTTGTATGCATTCTCAGAAAGTTTATTATCATTTGAATTACTGAGTGAAGACAGGAGAGATATTCACTCAGTATCAACAATATACTAAATTCTTTACAATTGCATGGATTCTGTTTTCTTATTTAATTTTACCCAAATTCTATCAGCATCAGCATCCTTCACCAAGTTGCTTGCTTCATTGTTGTTAAATTCATGCTGCAAACATTCCAGAGAACTTTAGAATAGGCAATGAACTGCTTTGAAAACTAAATGAAATGCCAAAATACTTATTCAACTGGAATTTGGAAATGGCTTGAACCCTCAGAAACTTTTGGGATGCATGAAGCACACTGACTACAAAACATAACCCAATTCAAAATGCATCTTTTCATTTTCATAAATATCAGAGCTTGAAAATAATAAAGACACATAAAACTCTATAGTTGACAACAGTTAAAGTGGATGGGGAAATGAAAAGATGGCATCTATGGAAGGCTGACATTAAATTGTTTAAAAGAGGTGTTATAGAGATTTTTATTTATTTATTTGAAGATTTATTTAAAGATTTATTTTATTTATTTGAAAGACATAAAGAGGTAGAGAGAGGTCTTCCACCCACTGGTTCACTCCCCAGATGGCCGCAAACGCTGGAGCTGTGCAGATCCGAAGCCAGGAGCCAGGAGCTTCTTCTGGGTTTCACACGTGGGTGCAGGGGCCCAAGGACTTGGGCCATCTTCTACTGCTTTCCCAGGCCATAGCAGAGAACTGAATTGGAAGTGGAGCAGCCCGGTCTTGAACTGGTGCCCATATGGGAATCCGGTGCTTCAGGCCAGGGCATTAACCCTCTGTGACACAGCGCCAGCCCCGCCATTCCACTTCTGGTACAGCTCCCTGCTAATGCATCTGGGAAAACAGTGAAAAGAAGGCCCAAGTGGTTGGGCCTCTGCACCCATGTGGGAGACCTAGAAGAAGCTCCTGACTCCAGGAGTTGGCCTGGCCCAGGTCTGGCCATTGTGGCCATTAGGGAGTGAATCAACAGATGGAAAATCCTTTCTCTCTGTAACTCTCCTTTCAAATAAATAAATCAAATCTTAAAAAAAAAAATAGCAGGGATTAGGAGCCTTTTATCTGCCAAGTGCCATTTGGATATTATTATTATTATTATTATTTGACAGGTAGAGTTACAGACAGTGAGAGAGACAGACAGAGAGAAAGGTCTTCCTTCCATTGGTTCACCCCCAAATGGCCGCTACGGCCAAACCTGTGCCGATCCAAAGCCAGGAGCCAGGTGCCTCCTCCTGGTCTCCCATGTGGGTGCAGAGGCCCAAGAACTTGGGCCATCCTCCACTGCCCTCTCGGGCCACAGCAGAGAGCTGGACTGGAAGAGAAGCAACCGGGACTAGAAATCGGCTCCTATATGGGATGCCAGCGCTGCAGGCAGAGGATTAACCAAGTGAGCCATGGCGCTGGCCCCCCATTTGGATGTTTATAACAGCATTTGAGGGCCATCCAAAATTATTGACTTAAAAATTAGCCTGCTATAGATGGATTGAATTTCAAGTCCTACCTGAGGTTCCAGTGGCGGGGCTAACACAAAAGATGTCAAGCCTATAGGCTGGACATTCCCATCCTTTCAGAGAAAGTATTGATTATATGTTTTTTTATTCAGCTTCTCTCTCTGCTGTAGTTGTTTCTGCATTATATTAAGATTTTTAATTTTATTTTTTCCTATTTTACTTTGTTTTCATTTAGGAGGGGATTGAGGTGTTATTTTCTAAATATCTAAATTTGATAATAGCCCTCATGAAAAGAGTTGATTATTCAGAGTTGAAGCATAAATTTTAGTTAATGTTTTTATAGTATTTCATTTTTCCAAGATTTATTTATTTATGTATTTGGAAGTCAGAATGACAGAAAGGGAGGAAGAAACAGATGTCTCCCATATGGTGGCTCACTCCCTAAATGGCCACAACAGCCAAGGCTGGGCCAGGTTGAAGCCAGGAACCCGGAACTCCATCCAGATCCCCTACATGGTTGGCAAAGACCCGAGCACTTGAGCCACCCTCCATTGTCTTCCCAGGCAGCACCATAACTCGGGTTCCTTAAGTATTTTTAAACAGTTGCTTTGAATAGCTTATTGTGATCATTCCTAATTAATGTGCTTGTCTTCTATGGTAAATAGAAGTTTATCATTTCCTGTGTGTAAGAATAGCTGTTGGATTATTTCATATATGCAAAATTCTGAAGTATGTTTTTATAAGCAAGGCTAAACACAAGAATGAATGAATAGATGTCAGGCTAATGGAAAAAGTAAACTATATAGGGAAGGAAAAAAAAAAAAAAAACAAGGGTGGCTTGTTTTCATTTCTACTTAGAGATCTTTTGAGCACATTGCTTAACATAAGCAGAGGTTTCCCAAAATCAGACACACAGTGATTTGAAAGCAGGAGAGGGGCCTGGCACCATGGTGCAGTAGGTTAATCCTCCGCTTGAAGCGCCAGCATCCCATATAGTCCCGGCTGCTCCTCTTCCAATCCAGCTCTCTGCTATGGCCTGGGAAGGCAGTGGAAGATGGCCCAAGTCCTTGAGCCCCTGCACCCACATGGGAGACCTGGAAGAAGCTCCTGGTTTCTTGCGGCCATTTGGGGAGTGAATCAATGGACAGAAGACCTTTCTCTCTGTCTGTCCCTCTCACTGTCTGTAACTCTGCCTCTCAAATAAATAAATAAAATCTAAAAAAAAAAAGAAAGCAGGAGAGAGAAATCATTATATTCCAGTTATGCAATTTTATGTACACAGAAGCTGAGTAACACAAAACCTGATGCATGCATGGGGCCCAGTGGTACTGAGCCAGACTTGTCCTAACCCAGCCCAGCTGGGCATTGGGTTCTAGGCACTTACCCTTCCTTTGCTCCAGAGACGCTCCAGTTAACAGTCTATCTTCAGGAGTACATGCAAGTCATTAGTGGGAATCTGGACTTCCTTCCTTCATTCCTGTCTCCTGCCCCTTGGCATTGCCATCTGAGTGAGCTTGCCCACATCCTCCCTTGCACAATTCCCTGCATTATGTAGGCAGTCGGGGTGCCAGCACCAAATCTTTGAGACCACCAGAGTGCTGTTGGACCCTAGGCAGGGAAAAACAGAAGACTTCTCATTGCCTCTTAATAACCTAGGTGGCTTCAGCAGCATTCAAGGTGAGTCAAGTGAATGTCCTTGAACACCTGTGTCTATGAGATTCTACATCCTGTCTCACAAGACAGATGGCTATACCATTCATTCGTCGACATATATAGCCATTCATCTTCCTAAAGCGTTATTCCCCTTGACCAGAATACAAGATAAGGAAGGTGACATTTGGACTTTGATCAAAATAAGAAATTTTAATTTGAAATGAACAGAGATCATTTCTTTCCAACCTCTAAGTCTCTACTTCAGACATGTATTTTTGTCTGATAAATGAGAGATTTTATTTAATGTAATGATAGAGTAGATGAAGAATTTTGCTTTTAATTTTTAGGTACTTAATATTTAAAGAATTAGAAAGCATTTCCAAGTTTCATTTTCCATGAAGAATGGGTAAACATTATTCATTATACCCTTATAATTCAGAAATCCCATCTATATCCTAACATTCAAAATAAATATATGTGGATTTTATCCATTTGATATTGTTTTATTTACACGTTTGATTGCTGTGTTCCATAGCCATGTGTAGATGAGTTAAGCATGTACAAGCAAATTAAAATAAAATAAAATTTAAAATAGTGGCATTATGCATTTGAAAAGTTCAATGGTTACGTGGAGCTAATTACTATCTCTGTGTACAGCACAGATATAGAATTCTAGCACCCCAGAAACTGCTACTGGGACAGCTCTGGCTTCAATAATAGGCAATGTGGAAGGCAAAATGGATAACAAGTTTTGATAACCTTTCTGTACTTACAATAACTCTAAATTTATATACAGAAAAATTCCAAAATGAAAACCTGTGCATTATATAAACAAGTCTTTTTCATTACGAGCAGAACAGTAATTTTCAATTAGGCTTGGAGACAAATATAATATAAACAGAAAATATCAGAATATACAGTAGTAGGAAGCAAAAGGAATGTCAGAACTCAGGTCATTTTGAAGATCATATAAGAAAAACTTGAAAAAAATACAAATATTTTGATATTTTTCAAGAATATAAAAATATTTACGCTGGCGCCGCGGCTCACTAGGCTAATTCTCTGCCTTGCGGCACCGGCACACCAGATTCTAGTGCTGGTCGGGTGCTGGATTCTGTCCCTGTTGCCCCTCTTCCAGGCCAGTTCTCTGCTGTGGCGCCGGGAGTACAGTGGAGGATGGCCCAAGTGCTTGAGCCCTGCACCCCATGGGAGACCAGGAGAAGCACCTGGCTCCTGCCACCAGATCAGCGCAGTGCGCTGGCCGCAGTGGCCATTGGAGGGTGAACCAACGGCAAAAGGAAGACCTTTCTCTCTGTCTCTCTCTCTCTCACTGTCCACTCTGCCTGTCAAAAAAATTTACAAAAATATATAAAATACAATAATGCAAGATATATTTATATATATATATATATTATATAGAATACAAGAATACATAGAATATTTCAAAACTATTTAAAAATAAGTTCATAAGTTAAAATCATCTCAGAAGAAGAGAGACAGGAAACTCATGGAAGCTTCTAAGTCCACATGGCTTCATCACTCAATGCCACTAAATATTAAATAAGAAAGAAATGGCCAGTGAATGAACAAAACATAAGTAGTAGTTTTAACAGTTCATTTAACGAGGCCAGGTTACTTCTCATGATAAAACATGTGGGGTAGAGCACAAGAAAGGAAATTAATCTCATTCATAAATTTAGTTGAGAAAACATAAATGGCAGGCATTTGATGCAGTGATTGGATAGTCCTTGTGGGGCCAGCACTGTGGTACAGCAGGCTGAGCCTCCACCTGCTGGCACCAGCAGCCAATGTGGGTGCGGTTCGAGTCCTGGCTGCTCCACTTCCCATCCAGCTCTCTGATGTGGCCTGAGAAAGCAGTAGAAGATGGCCTAAGTGCTTGGGCCCAGAATCCATGTGGAGACCTGCAAAAAAGCTCCTGGCTCCTGACTTCAGATTGGCCCAGCACTGGCCTTTGTGGCCTTTTGGAGAGTGAACCAGTTAATGGAAGATATCTCTCTGTGTCTTTCGCTCTATCTGTAGTTCCAATTCTCTAATATATAAATCAAAAATCATTTAAAAAAAAAGATAGTGCGTGGGCCGTCAGAATTCCATTTTGGAGAGCCTAAATTTGAGTTCTCATTCTGGTTCAGATCCAGATTCTGGCTAATGTACACCATAGAAAGCAGAGACGGTGACTTAATTTATTAGGCCCCAGCCACACATGTGGGAGACTCAGAGTTTGGGACTCCTGACTTTGGCCATCCCAGCTCTGGCTATTGTAGACATTTGAACAATGAACCAGCAAATGGAAGATCTCTCTCTCTCTCTCCCTCTCTGTCTCTCTCCCTCTGTCTCTCTGTCACTCTGCTTTTCATATAAATAAAATAAATAAAGAAAAGTTTCTTAAATATAAGCAAAATATCAGTATAATTCATAATATATCAATCATAAATGTAAGATGGATTATTAATTAAAATTTGTAATTATAACTCAATATACTGTCAGAGTAAAGAACTAAAATCATATGAACAACTCAAGAATTACAGAAATTTTTTATTCAAGTGTAAAACTTGATACATTGACTCTCAACAAATAAGGAATGGGAAGGTGAAATAAGGCAAGAAAAATAAATGCAAGATACATAATAGAAAGAATAAGAAATCTTCATCAGTTTCAGATGTTGTGATGAACATAGGACATTTGAAATTATTTTTTGAAAATTTCTAAGAAACTTTATTGAGGTGAATGTTCAGCCTAGGAGTTAATATATCTACATCCCATATATCTGTGTGCTGGGTTAGATACCTGGATCCCTCCCCTGATTTCAGCTCTCTCCTAGTGCAGCCCTGGGGAGGCAATGGTGGTAACTCAAATAATTGTGTTCCTATTATCTACATAAGAAGCCTGAATTGTGTTCCAAGCTCTTCATTTTGCCTCAGCTCAGTTATTTGCAAGTGACCCAATGGATGAGAGATCTCTGCCCACCCCCCTCATGTGTGTGTGTGTGCACGCATGTGTGTGTGCCTCAAAATAAATTTATAAATAAATAAAAATAATTTATTAAGTTTGCTCAACAATACAAAGTCTGTAGAAATATAATGGTGTTTATATGGCAACATCAAAACTTAAGAATTAAATAACCAAATAACATGGAAATATACTAAAAAATCTAGAGAAATATCCAACAAGAATTGTATAATCCACAAATTTACCATAAAATATCATTGAAAAAAGACATGTAAAAAATAGAGAGATAGATGATGTTCATAGATTGGAAAACTCAACACTGTAAATATGCTCAATTTTCCAAGCATTAAACTATAGATTCAATGGAATTGCAATTAACATTCCAGCATGCTCATAAAACATGTGGTCGTATGTGTCTAATTTGACAAGGTGATTTTAAAAAAAGGATGGAATTCCAAATAGTTCAGGATAACCAATAAATTTTTGCAGAGGAAATACCAAACATAAAAAAAAATCTATTTGATATAAAGACTTAAGTCAGAGCAGGCTGTTTCTGTCTCTGTCTCTCAAGTAAGTGAACAAAAATGTTATAAATACTAATTGCCTAATAACTAAGATGGAGTAGTATTGGCACAAATGGAGATATATGAAAAACAACTGGGGAATCTAGAAATAAACTCATGCAGAAAGAACACCAAGGTGACAATGTAAAGCCATGGTAAAAAGGGGTATGTTTTCAACATCCAGTGTTGGTCAATTAAATAAAAAAATAAAAGTTGACATTTGTCCTAAAGGAAAACCAATAAACCACTATAAAAATATCTAACAAAAATCTTCATGATCATGGGATAGGGAAAGATTTATTACAAATAACCTGAAAAGGAGAAAAATTTGCCAAAAAATTATGGATAATTCCAATCTGACTTAGAAACAAAAATGTCTGTGTATTCTTTAATACCGATTGCTGAATGAATAGGCAGAACAAAGAATGAACGAGGAAAGAGGATACACAGCCAGCAAAGAGTTCCTATAACATATATATACTTCCTAAATCAATAAGAAAACAAATAGATGGTGCTACAGAAAAGATACAAACCAGATAATGTGTCCCAAAAGGGCATTCAAATGTATACACACAGCAGAAATGTTGATCACTATTAGAATGATTCTAAGCAATGGCTCATGATACAATTTACAATTGCATGGCTTAGTTTAGGTTACATGAAAGTTACTTCTTTTGATTTATAGTGTTGGCGGGAATGTGGAGCAATGGAAACTCTCACAGCCTCTTGGTAAAAGTGTAATAATTGAATACATGCAAGTACTATAGCACAGCATTTGTATGTAGCTGAACACCATAGAAAAGATTGTACTTCTACACTAAAAACGTTTGTAAAAAGTGTTCATCAACCAAATAGATAAATCAATTCTGATCTGTTAATACAGAAGGAGACAAGTACACAGGAAAGACCACGGAAAGAAGACAAATTTAACAGTATAATACTTACTTAAAGAAGTCAGGTGGAAAAGAATACAAATTATATACTTTTATTTATATAAGAATTGAAAACTTGCCAAGTTAAACTAGAGGATTCAGAGTTAGGAAAGCCATTAGTTTTAAAGGAAAGAGCACTGGTTGTGGAGGGGCATAAAAGTGTCTCTGCAACACGTGCAATGCTATTTATTGGCATGATTGGTGATTATATAGGTATAGATATCTGAGTACAAATTTTGCATAATTTACTGAGTTCCTTTTTAGTTTGCTCCTTTTCTGTTTTAGTGTTATATTTCAAAAATCTGTATTATAAATTTTATTATCATTATGAATTAATTAAATTTTATGTACTCATTTATTTGAGAGGCAGAGAGACAGAAAGATAGAGACATCTTCCACCTGTTGGTTCACTCCCCAGATACCACACAACTAGGGCAGGGAAGCTGGGAACTCAAAGTCAGTTCTCATATCTGGTGGCAGGAACCAATTACTTCAGCCACAATCAATGCCTGTCAGAATCTGTATTGGCAGAAAGCAAAAGGAGTAAAAACTATAAAACTGGCATTCTCAGTGTAATGACTCATGTTCTTGTCAGGCACATAATATAGTAGTAAATATGATGTACATGCATACTATAATAAAATATAAATATTTGGTATATTATTGTAGTGATAACATACTACATATATGCCATGCAGTTTATGTTAAGGACACTGCTATTAATTTCTTAACATTGTAACATGCAATACATGTGCACATTATTTATAATGCATATGCAATTCGTGTTACTATATTTGCATATCAGATACATATAGAGAAAATGGGTGAGATTATGTAATCATATTTCAATTCACCATAAAGGAATGGGGTTTTTGGCACACTGGTTAAGATGACAGTGACGATGTCTGTATTCCATGTCAGGGTGCCTAGGTTTGGGGCCTGGCTTTGTTTCCAATACAAACTTCCCACCACTGTGCTCCCTGAAAGGCGGCACATGACGACTCCAGGATTTGGGTCTCTGCCCTCTCTAAAGGGTACCTTGGTTGAATTACAGGCTCCTGGCTTTGACCTGGCCCTGTGCAGGCTGCTGCTTACATCTGGGGAGTGAATCAGCAGGGGCAAGGTCCTCTCTCTTTTTCTCTGTCTTCTCTATCTTTTGAATATTTTTAAATGAATAAAAATATCATCATGGAGATATAGAAGGAAAAATGACAACAATTACTTCTTGTTTTATATTTATTTCCATTTTTCAAATTTTATATATATTATCAGGAATAAAATAATAGTTGAAATATTTAAAATGAAAAGAATGGTACTCCATTCCTTCTCTCCTCAAATTTTAGAACCTGTAATTGACTTTTGAAAAAAATATTTTGAAATATTTACATGTTATTCTTTTAGGTTATCCAAATTCTAACTCAGGATTCATGCTTTTGCAAATTTTTTATTTTTAGTATATATTTTAATTGACAGATAAAATTGTATGTATTTAGGTACAACATGATGTTTTGAGGAATACATACATTATAGAATGGTGCAGTCTAATGAACAAAACAGACTCATTAGTATTTTTTATTCTTATTCATTTTTTACATTCTATATTAGCTATATTTACATTCTATATTTTTTACATTCTATATTCTATAAAGCCAGGACCACATATTAGAGAAAACATAACATATAATACTTTTCTTTTTGGGGACCAGCTTTTTTCACTAAACATAATGGTCTCCAGTTGCACCCATTTTTTCGTGGAAGACAGGATTTTATTCTTTTTATGGGTTACTAGTATTCTGCCATATGTACATACCACATTTTCTTTATCCAGTCATCTATTGATGAACATCTGGTTAATTCCATAACTTAGCTATTGTGAATTCAGCTGCAATAAGCATGGGGATACAGATAGATTTCATATGCTAATTTCATTTTGTTTGGGTAAATTCCAGAAGTATAAGTATTTCTTAATCTTTCAATTTAGAGCATTTTGTATTAACCCATTGCTATCTTACATGAGGAATTATCTCATTTCCACTACAGCCTCTGATCTTTTCCCTCCCTTATTTTTTCTGTAGTTATTTTATTTTTATGGAACCAATAGATTTAAATGCAATGCTGAACATTTATTTATGTATTCTCAAATGTAATGTTCTCATTTTAGCTTCATGCATTTTATAACAAACATGGTTGTATTAATATTTCTGATAAAATATATTTATTATTCAAAAAGAAAAATAAGTCAAGTGAAAAGTTTAAAAATATAATCTAAATTTATCAACAATATATAATCACTGTTATCATATTCTTTCTATTCTTTCAGTAGTTTTCTGTATAGTTTATGTATGTACATATTTGATTTCACATAAATTTATCACATATTTTATTTTATATTTCCATTTTTCTTTGTTTCTTTTTATTTACTTGTTTGGCTACAAGTATCTGCTACCCCTTTTTTCTATCTATCTATCTATCTATTTATTATCTATCTATTTTTGTACCTAATATCTATCTAATATAGATTTACCTTTTGTCTATTTAAATAATAATTATTTTTGTATATTTAGTGATTAGTACAGATTTTAATATTTTAAACTCTTCTGTAAAGTGTCTCACAAAAATATATTCAAATGTTCATTTTCTTTTTAATTTTGCCTTTTATTTCTTCCCATTATAAACAGTATTCCAATAATGTCCTTTATATACACTTTCATATTTACCTATCAATCTATCTAAAATAGATTCAATAGAGTTGAAGAAATGCAGGTGATAGCTTAGGGAATAAATAATTTCAATTTCCAGAAGCGGGTTGAAAAACTATAATGCTAAATTTAGTGAATATGATCAGACTATTGTTCAAAAGGCTTATGCTCTCTCATATGGTGCATATCAATTTATAAAAAACCTCCATTTTCCAGAAATTCCAGGAGTAAATATATTTTTTGTGTGAAAATCAGTTGATTTAGGAGGATATTCCCTTGTTCTTTTACTTTTTTTTACACTGACTACAAAGTGGTTCTCTCTGTTTTTCAAGCATTACTCAAACATTACTCATTATTTGGGATTCCTTTTTGGCTATAATAATTTAATAATTAAATTCCAAAATTAACTATATTTTATATCACTGCAAACAAATAAACAAATAAAGCCAAGCCATCTGACATTAAATTAAAAATTACCATAGAATTTGACTTCTAATTAGTTAAATCATTTTTATATCATCAAAAAACATTTTGAAGTTCCTAGCATAAGTTCTGTACATTCACAATTTTTTTCTAAATCATTAACTACCCTTTTACACTACTGTATAATAAACAACTTATTTTATTTTTACTATAATTTTTTAATACAAGTTTTTCAAAAAGAAAATGTTTTTGTATTTATGAATGAATGATTTTCAAATTTGAAATATTCATATTATTTAGTGGACAGTCCAGGTTTTCATATACAATAACTATGAGAAAAGTTCGGAATTTTGAAATTGAAATGAAAGAATCTGTATGGCTATTTTTGGAACACTTCTAACATTTGTTCAATACTAAATTTTGAACATAAAAATTCTAACATTTATGGTGGTAATAATGAAGTAGTAAAAATAGATCAAATGAATAACCCAGCAATTACAATTATGAAACTATATATTTTGAATTAGGGTCAAAGCTCCTGGGAAAGATAAATGAGTATTTAAAGTATATAGAAACAAATAACTGTCTATATACATATATGCCAGCAACATTGAAAATAACACACTTAAACACACACACACTCACATGAACACGTATATATTTCAACAAAATGTAAAGCATAAATGAGAATTGAAGATAACTAAAAATATTAAAAAGAAATTTGAGAAAATATATATACAACATGAAAATGAAAAGAATTACTATACATAGATACATAAGCATCAATAATAAAGAAAATAAATAATAGCATACCCTCACCGAAAGTTGCGACAGTTAACTAATCACAGACATTAACAAAGTGAAAAAGATATCAAATGCAGCCACCAGAATCTTAGTATCAATAGCAAAGTGAAAGCCTCTAACAACTCAGTAAAAAAAAAAAATCTGGCTACAGAAGCTTTTCCTGTTAGAAGGAACACACTTGTTTCTTGTAGTACATATATAAAGTATAATTATTGATATCTAAATAACTAGTGATTATTTAAATTCCCACTCTTCTATTAGACAAGAAACTAGTAAATTTCCTGCAAGATGTGTGCAAAGATTACCTATCTTTATTGCAGCACTGTTACCATTTTACAGAGCAGCATCTGCTAAGCAAAACTTGGAAACATTAGATCATCAATATGTATTCACTGTACTTGCAAACACAAGGAATGCAAAGATAGTTTAGTTTTGCATAATCCATATCACTAGCACAGTAAAAGGAGGAAAGACAGAAAATCATATTTATAGATTCTAAAGAGCATTTGTTATTTTCATCTATATCACTATTTCTAGATAAATGCTGTTACAATTTTACTCACTATGCCATTATATTAAAAAAAGTATCATTCTTTGATAAGTATTGCTGAGCTCGCTAAGTGAGCTGGTAAGAATAATCTTTTAAGGGAGAGAGAGGGAAGGAGATGAAGTGAGGGAGGGAGATCAGTGTTTACAACAATCTGCACTGTTAATGTAAGGAGTAAAAAAGAGAGGAAAAGTAACCTAAACTCCAGCAAAGGAAAAGAAACTGTGCATTGAGCACTGGGGAGTTGTACATAAAGAAATTTCTAATAAAAGAGATGTATCATATTCAGGGTATGACATTTCAATGCTACAAGAGTGGGAATTCCTTCCAATTTTATATGCAAGGTCATTTCAACTAAGATACAAATCATCTTTTCTTGGAACTTGGCAAAATCATGTTAAGCTCATCTATATTTTTATGTGAGATTATTCATCAGAACAATATTTAAAATTGCAAATAATTAAAAAGAATTTTAATGCTCCAAGTTAAATGTAAATAATTCAATAAAATTATGTTTAATGAATTGTTGTGTAGCTATTTAAATTAGATTTAGAGAATATATTTAGTGGTAATTAAGAGTTTTTGCATTCATAAACATTACATTCACAACTAAAAATATTAACATGTTTTTTTCCCAGATGTCCTATGTCCTTTGCTTATCTGGTGTTCCTCAAATTTTTTCATAAGTATAGATAATTAGTGTATTGAAATGAGTTTACACTTCAAAGAAAAAATATATTATAAATATAGTAAGCTTCCTATGATTTAGTACAATTTATTAAATAATACAAAAAAAGGAAAAGAAATAGTTATGTCACAATTTTTTTTAAAAAATTCTTTTTTATTTATTTGAGAGGCAAGGTTACAAACCAAGAGAAGGAGAGACAGAAAAGTCTCCCATCTGCTAGTTCACTCCCCAAGTGGCTGCAACGGCCAGAGCTGCACCGATCGGAAGCCAGGAGCCAGGAGATTTTTCTGGGTCCTCCATGTAGGTGCAGGAGTCCAAGTGCTTGGGCCATCTTCTACTGCTTTTCCAGGCCATAGCAGAGAGCTGAATCAGAAGTGGAGCAGTCAGGACTCGAACCAGCACCCATAACCTTAGCTCACTGTGCCAGAGCACTGGCCCCAATGCCACAAATTTTAAAAAGATAATATTGTAAAAGTACCCTCATAAGATCATGAAGAGAGCTAATTTCCTTTATCTTTGGCTGTGTCATCCAGTACTGGCCTTGTCCAGATGCAGTAACTAAAAGTAAAAGGAAGAGGAAAACAGTGAGTACTTGGGGACATTTTGCAAGATGCCCCAGTCTGTTTTTTGGATACTGACATTTGCATGTGGAGTCTTTTCACACATACAGATACTAGAATGCCTCGTTCCCAGTGAGATAACTCAAGGTGACACATTGCTTTTTCATCCAATTCAGTTTTTAAGATCTCCATACAACATTACATCTTTTCAGAACAAAATATGACTGTTTTGGGTCAGATAAGCTATGTAGTAATAAACAAATTGCCCACTAGTAATTCAACTCCAATATGAAATGGTAGCGTGAGATGAGGGTAATTCCTATAAAAATACACAACCATGGAACTGGTGCTGTGGCATGGTGAGTCAAAGCCTCAGCCTGCAACACCGGCATCATTTATGGGCTCAGATTCAAGTCCTGCGTGCCCCACGTCCAATTTAGCTCCCTGCTAAACCTGCCTGGGAAAGCAGCAGAAGACGCTCCACGTCCTTGGGCCCTTTGTCACCCACGTGGAGATCTGGAAGAAGCTCCTGGCTCCTGGCTTCCGTCAGGCCAAGCCCTGGCCATTTCAGCCATTTGGATAGTGAACCAGCGGATGGAGAATTGCTCTCTCTCCTGCCCAACACCCTTCTGTAATTCTGCCTTTCAAATAAATAAAATAAATCCAAAAGTTGCAAAAGGGGATCTATGGCTTCACAGTGGGGTTTTATGGGTAGGAACTAAAATGATACCATGTTCTTGAAATACGATGTGTTTTAGGTTAAAATGCGCTACCTTGGCGGGAAGACTCCTTTTATTGCTCCTCCTCCTCCCAGAGTCCCTCAGAGAACTCTCCCATGTTGCCTATGCACTCACAAGCAGAAGTGGAAGCGGCAGATCGTGAGTCCACTCAGGGATACACCAGCTGAGCCTTGTGGTTTGGCACATGACTGCCTTCAGGAATCAACTTGTCACTGGCTGCTTCTAAAGGGAACAGCTTCCTTTCTGACAAATTCCTGCAGAAAGTGTCGATTTTCTGTTACAGAAGCCAAACATTATATAGTCTCATCAGAAATCTCAAATTATGAATCTTCTCCCGCTTTCCAACATGAGCTCAGATAAATTCTTCGGCAAAACTGCACTAAGTGCCAGGTCTGCTTTTGAACTGCCTGATTCTTGGCTTACATAATCCTGGCCTGCTATCATGCTTAATGGTGATGGACAGCAAAGCCAAAACTCAAGACTGATTTTTCTACTTTTTCCCCCACAGCTGCAACCTCAACAGACAAGAAGGCTACAGTTTTTAAAAAAATTGTGTGGCATAAGCAGAATAATCAATGTTCTAGAGAAATAGTTTTATTATATTCATGTCATTAAAATCTACACAAGGTAACAGAAAATGCTTTGGATTTTTGTATTGGGTAGTGATGGTATGATACTTTCAATCATCAATTTCTGCATGACTTTTTTAGTACAGGCTAATATACTGTACATACACCCACATGCACGTGTTTGTGTGTGCATATAAAAATAGTTTGTGGGGAAACAAAGAAAGTTTATTTTGATGAAAAAAATTGGAAACCCACAAATAGATTATCATAATATTCATTTTCCACAAATTTTTGAAGACCCCCCCAATATTTCATAGAAAATGTATACTATGAAGAAGCCATTCATGAAGTTTAAACTTTTTTTGAACCAAAACAAAATTATCTTTGAATTCAATGTTTACTGCAAACTGTGAGCAATCGTCATACAACCATCACCTCCTGAAATTATAGGTTTACTAGTTCCTCCCTTCAGCGTATGGAAAAGGGCTGTTGAGGGCTGGTGCGCTCTCTCCTCCATGGTGTAAGCCAGCTCCATGCTTCCCTGTCATCTTCCAATGGCTTGCATTTCTTCTCTGGAAAAGGTGAGCTCTATCACCATTATGCCTGTGTCCCATGGGATAGGGGAGAGACAAAATGAATGCAAGCAGCTTTCTTATAGCGATACGATCAAGAAGTTGTGTCCAGTACTTCTATATACATGTAATTGGCCAGGACTTGACTTCGAGGGAAGTCCAGGGCTATGTGCATTGTGAAAACCCAGAGGGTCTAACATAGTTTATCATTTCATAATATTAATTAAGAATATTGAGGTAGTTAAATTTATAAATATTTAAATTTAAATATTTAAAATAATTGACTTTGCCTACATTCAAGTTTGGTATTATAACATAGAAACAGGCATGCATGGGTGTGTGTGCACATGTGAATACATACAAAGGTACTTCAAATATTTTGTTGGAAAATGGAGTTAAAAGCTAAGTTTATTTTGGTGCTAAAATATTAAAATCTTTTATACAAGTCATCTCCTAAAATATCACAGAGATGCATATTATGAAACAAAAATTATACTTGAAATTCAGAAGTGTTTTGTACTAAAATAAACCCATGCTTCAATTTCATTTTTCCATGCACTTTTTGAAGCATCCTTTCATAAATACAGAATTGAATATAAGGGAAAACTGGTATGAATATTTACAACATGGTTCATTTCCTTAACACATAAAATTTATCACACAGCAATATGACTGGGCATATACCTAAATAAACACAGAGGAGTGGACAAGAAGCTTAAAAGCTCAAAAGGGTGGGCCAGAGCCGCAGCTCACTTGGTTAATCCTCAGCCTGTCACACCAGCATCCCATCTGGGCGCTGGGTTCTAGTCCCGGCTGCTCCTCTTCCAGTCCAGCTCTCTGCTGTGGCCTAGGAGGGCACTGAAGGATGGCCCAAGTTCTTGGGCCCCTGCACCGGCATGGGAGACCAGGAAGAAGCGCCTGGCTCCTGGCTTCAGTCAGCGCAGCCACTGTGGTGGCCGTTTGGGAGGTGAACCAACAGAAGGAAGACCTTTCTCTCTGTCTCTCTCTATAACTCTACCTGTCAAAAAAAAAAAAAAAACTCAAAAGGGAAAAAAAAGTTAGATATCTTTAAAGCATACTAACAAAACACTTAGTCTCTATTTTTATCCTTTAGTTTTCCAGGACTAAAGCATTTTATTTTATACTGATATTTGCATAGGTAAGACAACATGTGTTCTCTTATACTACTAGTGGGGTAGTAAATGATACCCTCTTACTAGGATATTTGGGCAGGTATTTTAAGAATACTTGGTCTGGCCGGCGCCGTGGCTCAACAGGCTAATCCTCCGCCTTGCAGCGCCGGCACACCGGGTTCTAGTCCCGGTTGGGGCACCGGATTCTGTTGCCCCTCTTCCAGGCCAGCTCTCTGCTGTGGCCAGGGAGTGCAGTGGAGGATGACCCAAGTGCTTGGGCCCTGCACCCCATGGGAGACCAGGAGAAGCACCTGGCACCTGGCTCCTGGCTTCGGATCAGCGTGGTGCGCCGGCCGCGGTGCGCCGGCCGCAGCGCGCCTGCCGCGGTGGCCATTGGAGGGTGAACCAACGGCAAAGGAAGATCTTTCTCTCTGTCTTTCTCTCTCTCACTGTCCACTCTGCCTGTCAAAAATAAAAATAAATAAATAAATAAAAGAATACTTGGTCTGAAAAATATGCTGCAGTACGTTATCTTTTGAAATGTCTGAAATGTCTGCACATCTTACAAAACAGCAAATTATCTCTAGCTTTGGATGCTGTATCAAAATATTGGGGACAATATATACCCTACTATACTATATACTCCTGATTTTTCTCTCCCGTATCACAGGTCACTTCTTTCATTATCGTTTGGTGATTCCTCCTCATCCTCCACACATTTAAGTTTTGAAGTGTGCTCAAATCCAGCCCTCTCTGCATCTGATGCTGCTGACTCCCAGCGTGCTATCTTCTACTGGAATCAAGACTCAGCTATTCAACTTGTCTCTTAATTTCCTAATTGACATCTCAACTACAGTTGGTCCTAAATAAATGGATAATGTCTCCAACCCCGCCTCCCAACAGGTGTTAACAACTGCGTATCTAGATTCCTGTCTCCAAGACTCTGAAATAATCTTGATTCTTTCCTCTCTCACTTATCACATTCAGTCAAGAAGTAATTCTTACTGAGCCTCTTTCAAAATGTATCTGGGAAACATCCTTTTAGCATTCTGCACTTCCCAGTCTGTTTCCAGCTACATTGCTATTTGTTCATTGATTACTCTTATTCACTCTGTAAAGTCAGAGTCTTCCTCGTCAACTTCAGTGGGGACCAAAACCACTACTCGCTCAAAGCTTTCTGATGTCTTCTCACCAAAGAAGCCAAATTCCATATAGAGGTCAGCGGGACCTCCATGTTCTCCCATTCGGTCACCTCTCCTACTTCTTACTATCTTTCCATCACTTGTTAACTCTGCTGCAGCCACACTAGCCCCAAGAGCTATCTAATGAATGGCACAAACTTTTAACTGTCTCAGGTCTTTGGTACTTATTGTCTGTTTTGATGGAACTATTCTGCAGGAATCTGCAAAGCCCACCTACTTACCCCAGGACTATGATCAGTTCTCACCTTCTACCATAACTGTGACGACTTGATTTCACCTTCCTCATTGACTTTCTTCATTATCTTTCTTCCTACCTTATTTTCTCCATGCACTCACTGTCGTTTAATATACCAATATGTTTCCTTATTTAAATTCCTGATTGTCTGTCTCCAACATCCATACACTAAAGTGTAAGTTCAATGAAGTCTAGTTTTTGTTGTCATCTGTTTGCTTTTACCTCCTTAAGCAAATGCAACCAAACCTGATTCATAAAAGAAACTCAACAAGCACTTGTTTGGTAAGTTTATGAGTGAGTGATATTTAATAGAAAGCATGGTCCTTTTGTATCATAAAACATTGTAAAGCCAATGAACAATTGACGTGACCCATTTCATGCTCATTTGGATATTGAAGAATGGCAAAATCACACTGTAATGTGTTATACATATTCTACTATTATCAGTGTTAGATAAAATATAAATGTGATATATATGTTACTTACATCATATTATTTTGCTTGCAAATACATATAAGAAGTAGATTGCTCATTAATCTACAATTTTTGCTCTATACATTTAAAAACATTATTAAATAAAAATTTAAAATCCCCAAAGCATAATAAATTTATACATATTTTCCTTAAATATATGACAAATTAAGGATTGTGGTTAATTGTATAACTTCAAATTACATGTGGAAATGGAGGAGAGGAAGTGAGAAAAAAAGAAACTTTAAAATGTTTTTCAATTGAAGTTTTAAATAGATATGATGAAATGATAATATTTGCTCACTGTGTTCTATACTTAGTTTTCAATCTCTAATTTTACTTCTGTATTTTAAGAGATGATTTAAACTGAGCTAAAAAGACCACAATGCAGATGTATCAAGGAGCCAATTTTTATCAGTAATCATCATTTCCACTATGAATGTGTTTATTCCTTCATTCAAAATGTATGTGATGGTGTCATACTAGCATAAAAAAACATACAGATCAAGGGAACAGAATATCTCATAAATAAACCCTAATGCATGTGTCAAAGACCTTCAACAAAGATTTCAGTAAATCAGTGGAAAAAGGATAGCTTCTTCAGTGGGTGATGCCTGGAAAACCAGATATTCACATACAAAATAAGAGACTGGAGATTATTTACATGTGTGTGTGTGCATGCTATATATATATTATATATAAATATATATACACATATATATACATATATATACACACACACAAAAAAAAAAGCTAACTCAGAAAATAACACAGAGGAAAATTTTAAAGACCTTGGATTTGGAAATGAAAAAAAAAGCTAACCCCTAAAATAACACAGAGGAAAATTTTAAAGACCTTGGTTTTGGAAATGATATTTTTTTCAAAATGACACCAAAAGCACAGACAACAAACCAAAAATAGACAAATGTTCTTACAGAAAATGTAAAAATGTATGCACATCTTAATAGAGTGTAGAACAACTTATGAATCTGGAGGAAACATTTGCAAACCATATGCCTTTATACAACAAGAAGTTTATTATAAGTCAACAATAACAACAATAAGAAACTTGAATTTGGAATAATGGGCAAAAGGCTTGCACAGACGTTGCTTCAAAGAAGATAGTTAAATTCCCAACCAGTACCTGAAATTAAATAAGGGGGACCCAGAAAGACAAATACCACATGATCTCCCTTATATATGGAAAATAAAACTTAAATGAAGAAGAAGCAGGAGGAGGAGGAGGAGGAGGAGGAGGAGGAGGAGGAGGAGCAGGAGCAGGAGCAGGAGCAGGAGAAGAAGGAGAAGGAGAAGGAGAAAAGACAAAAGAAAGAAAGAAAGAAAGAAAGAAAGAAAGAAAGAAAGAAAGAAAGAAAGAAAGAAAGAAAGAGAAATGTCTGTGTGTTTTTCTGCAAATATAGTTTTGTAAAACTTTGTTTTATAACATGTCAAACCAATGATTAAGAATATTATACTGGGCTGGCGCCATGGCTCATTTGGTTAATCCTCCGCCTGTGGCGCTGGCATCCCATCTGGGCGCCAGGTTCTAGTCCCGGTTGCTCCAGTCCAGCTCTCTGCTGTGGCCGGGGAGGGCAATGGAGGATGACCCAGGTGCTTGGGCCCCTGCACCAGCATGGGAGACCAGGAGGAAGCACCTGGTTCCTGGCTTCAGATCGGCACAGCGCCAGCCGTAGTGGCGATTAGGGGGGTGAACCAAAGGAATGAAGACCTTTCTCTCTGTCTCTCTCTCTATCTATATCTCTACCTATCAAAAAAAATATTATACTACTATAGTTTTAATGATCGGTGATTACTTCAAAATGTATTGTATATTGGTGAAGTGGTAATTTTTTTCATTCGATTATTGTTTATAGCCATTGTCTGTGTTCCCATTAAACTAGGATCCTTTTTCTTTTTACTGGGTAAATTTATTCTGTGAAATATAAAGCCTTTTTTTACTATAATGTAAATTTAAAATATCCTATTTGAAAAACTAAAAAAAGAATGAAAGGGAGAATGAAGGAGGGTGGAAGGAAAAAAGGTGAGTGAGGGAGGAAAGGACTATCATTTTGTTCTTAGAACTGTATCTACAAACCACATTGAATCTTTAAAAAAAAATTGAAATTCTTTTTAACAAAACAGTCAATGAGACTAAACATTAGGGAGATGCAAGTCAAAACCACAATAAGATACTACAAATGCCCCTTAGGGTGGTCATGATCAAAAGAATAAAAAATAATGAGTGTTGGCAAGGATGCAGACAAACTGAAACCCTCTGTAGTGTTGATGGCGATGTAAACTGGCATGTCCACAATGAGAAACAGTAACAGGGGCCCAATGTTGTGGCGCAGTGGGTTAAGCCACCACCTGCAATGCTGGCATCCCTATGAGCTCTGATTTAAGTCCATGCTGCTCTACTTCTACTCCATTCCTTGCTGATGCACCTGGGAAAGGCCCGAGTGCTTGGGCCTCTGCTACCCCTGTGGGCTACCTTGATGGAGTTCCAGTTCCTGCTTCACTCTGGCTCAGCCCTGGCTGCTGTAGCCTTGTGGGGCGGGAATCAGCTAATGGAGCATCTGTCTTGTCTCTCCCTCTATCTGTGTAAATCTGCCTTTGAAATAAATAAAAATCTTAAAAAATAAAAACAGTAAAGAACACTCTCAAATAATTAATATAGAATTGCCATAAAATCTAGAATTTCCACTATTGGTTAGATTTTCAAAAGAATTCAAAGCAAGGTCTCAAAGAGATATTTTGCACACCTATGTTCATAATAGCATGATTCACAATAATCAATAAGTGAAACCAATACAGATGTCCATCGACAGATGAAAGGTTCAGGAAAACATGATAAATACATGTAACAGAAGTTCATTTAGCTTTATACAACCCTGTCACATACTACGATGTGGATCAAAGACATAGTGCTGAGTGAAATAAAGCAGTCACAAAGAGCAGACAGCTATGATTCCATTTACAGGAAATAGCCTAGCAAAAAAAATCACAGAAACTTAATTGTTTGCACTCTTTATAAATTGATCAATATACATTTCTAATATAATTATTCAATAGTGTGGTACATCATTAGTTTGTCGTTTCTTTATTATAGTGTTGTCATAAAGATCTGGTAGCTGTGTATTTGCAGAATGCCCATGGCCAAAATCTGAAACAGTAGAGACTCCTACTAGCTGTGGCCACTCATACTCTTTGTAGTAGCAGGCATATGGAAGCAGCCCGTAGTAAATCTAAACTCTCCTGAACATGCAGAGCCGAAATTACAACTATCTCAATCATCATGAACAATTTAATTAAATCATTTCTATGAAGCACTTAGGATAGTGACTCCCACAAAATGCTAGATGTAATGTCCTATTGTTATTGTACTCACTATGATTACTGTTGGCATTGTTATAGTCACTGCCTTCAAGCTACAGATTCCACATCTGTGGATTTAACCAAATGTGGATCCAAAAATATTTGAAAAATGTATCTGTCTTGAACATATATTTAGACTTTTTATTCTATTATTCCACAAACTATACAGTATACCAACTATTAGTATATAATTTGCATTGTATTAGGTGCTAAAATCATCAAGGGATGATATAAGTCTGGAGGAAGATGTGCTTAGGATATGTACAAATACAATGTCATTTTATATAAGGGACATTGGCTTCCCCAGTTATTAATATCTGAAGGAATCCTGCAATAACTCACACGCTGTTATTATACTTAAGACAGTTCTTGGGGCCGCACCATGGCATACTAGGTTAATCCTCAGCCTGCAGCACCGGCATCCTATATGGCCACTTGTTCTAGTCCTGGTTGCTCCTCTTCCAATCCAGCTCTCTGCTGTGGCCTGGGAAAACAGTGGAGGATGGCCCAAGTGCTTTGGTCCCTGCACCTGCATGGGAGATCAGGAAGAAGGATCTGGCTCCTGGCTTTGGATCAGTGCAGCTCTGGCTGTTGCAGCCATTTGGGGAGTGAACCAACAGAAAGAAGAGCTTTCTCTCTCTCTCTCTCACTGTCTGTAATTCTACCTGTCACATAAAAAAATAAAATCTGTTTTTATAAAATTCGGTTGTTGTTATTATTGTTATAATCACTGTCTTCTCTCTGCAGCCACAGAGTCAACCAAATATGGATCAAAAGCATTAGAAAAAATATCATTCCTGATAATCAAGCCTTTCTTTACTATCAAAGTACAATAGTAATTGAGCTTCATATTCAGAAAAATATGGCATGTTTCTTGAATGCTCATTTTTAACTTTTTGGTTTAGGTTTCAGAACAACTCAACCTGTTAAAATAATTAAAATATAATTCAGAAAATGCCACAAAAAATATAAATCAAATAATTAGAAATTATGATACTGCCTGAACACAGTTATAACATGTAAGGAATAATGCTAATTTTCAAATTTTCTGATTATCTCCCGACTTTTATTTCAACTGGAAAATATTAATTTATGTTTTGACACTGTGATCAATGAAGTAAATAGGGAAAATATTTTGATAAAATATTACTGTTGGAATCTTTACTTAGAATATACCAGGTTGATCTTCTGTATATAAAGATAATTGAAAATGAATCTTGATGAAGAATGGGATGGGAGAGGGAATAGGAGATGGGAGATGGGATGGTTGTGGGTGGGGGGAGGTTATGGGGGAAAAAGCCACTATAATCCAAAAGTTGTACTTTTGAAATTTATATTTATTAAATAAAAGTTTAAAAAAATAACTAAGTTAAGTGTTGAAAACTTTAAAGAATGGTATTATTGATATATTAAGTTATGTTTCCTCTTTATAACACCAGAAATATGATATTTGAGAAACCCCTGGCATGTATTAGATGTCATATGTAAACACATAATTGTGTGCAATGTTGCTCACAACTGATGTGTCCATCCATCTTCATGATAAGATTGGGTCCTACAGAGCAGATATAATTGGCATACAGGATGGTGGAGCTATTCCAAAAATATTTTGTTGGACAGAAACATGGGAGGGGGCATGTTTGTGTGAGAAAGAAAATTGTGATCTGTCCTGAACGTGGAACCTAAGAATGAGGCACTTGGCAGAATAAATTATTTTCAAAAGAATTTTACTACTTTTTCTCATTAGGTACCGAATTTTATTATATTTTTAGATGGAACGTGTTAATGGCCTGAATCACATGAACATGAGAAATATCAAAACCCAACAGGAGTTGTAAATTTAGAACTGTAATAGGTGTAATAATTCCACTAGAAATTAAATACAGAATAATAGCATATGCTTATCTTTGCATGCAATAGTATTATTACTATCATTATTAGAATCTGGCCTCTGCATTGTTGCCTTGAAGATTTCTGCAGCCGCAAGTCTGTTGAAGAATACTTGATGCCTAATTCTGTTTTAACTGGGGAGAACATCACTGATTTTACTTATGATTTCATCCTTAAGGAACAGAGATGTTTGCCTTCTTTCAAGTTCCCCGAGCATCATTTGAATACAACGATCACGTTTAGGAACAAAATGATCTACTGTGCAACATCCTTCACAGAAATGGCTCCTACACACCAGGTTGGAGAATTAAAACAAATTGACTGTTCAGTGATAAATTTCTGAAATTGGAGAAAGGGTCAGAGCACATAAAAACATGGGCATAACCTTAACTACAGAGATATGAATGGTTTTCCACAGCTACAATTATTTTATAACCTGCAGGAGGATTTATCAGGCTAACCAGACCATATGGTGAAATGAATCCTTAAATAGAAAAAAAAAAACAGAAAGGAATTTTTAAAGTGTCGAAGTGGAGATAAAGTCATCCATAAATTTCCATAGAGAATATGCAAGAGTGAAAATGAAAAACAAAAAGTAAAAAACGCTTCATGGGATGGTAAGTAAACACACACAATACACACACAGGTCGGCACACACAATTCAGGTCGTTGCTGATGATAAAAGTTGACATTTAAAAACTTATGAGGATTTAGCCTAGCAGTTAAAATGCTGGATAAGAACATCCCCATCCCATATCAGCATACCTAGGTGTGAATCTTGACTGTCTCCTGACGCGAACTTATTAACGTTAATGTACATCCTGGGAGGTAGGAAGTGATGGCTCAAGTGATTGCATTCCTGTTGTGTTGCTGGCACCCATGTTGGAGATCTGGATGGAATTTCCAAGTGCAACTTAGGCCAGGCTCATCCCTGGTTGTTGCAGGCATGTGGATAGTAAACCCAAGGATGGAAGTTTCTTTCCATCTCCATCTCCATCTCCATCTCCATCTCCATCTCCATCTCTATCTCTATCTCTCTATATCTATATCTATATCTATATCTATATCTATATCTATATCTATCTATATCTATCTTATCTATCTATAGCTATAGCTGTGTCTATGTCTATACCTATCCATCTATATCTATATATCTATATCTATATAGATATATAGATATATAGATATATATAGATATAGATATATATAGATATATCTATATCTATATAGATATATAGATATAGATATATTCCACTCTCTCTCTCCTCTCTCTCTCTCTCTCTCTCTCTCTCCCTGGCTCTATCTTCTCCCCAGTACGTACACATATGCATACATATATATATTTTTAAATGTGCTTAATGAGAAATGAAAATTCTAAGATCATTTATAACATAGTTTTGCCTAATTTGCTTAGTGTTTTGTAATGATACAACATCTTCAAAGAAGGAAAACTGCCTGCTTGATTGACAGAAGCATGGAAAGGCAAGAAAAATTGGTTGTTACGGTGAAGCAACGTTCATTGCCTAAGCGTATGCCACTGTGGGATGGTTTTGCAGTTAAAAGAAAGACAAACATGTACAATTGGTGTGAAGACATCAGTGAGGCAAGATATAAAAGGAGATAAATATTCTAAGTCTCTTGATTTTCTTTTGACTTTACTCAGAAAGGAACTTAGACTATGAAGAGCAGAGCTAGCTAGTTCATGGTGTTGCCCTTATTCCTCAAATAAACAACTTTGCCTCACCATGGAGGGGACAGGTGTTTGTCAATCTTTTGTTCATTAGGAAATAAAAGACCAGTGAGCCTCGACCGCATGAGGAATAGGGGGCTGAGTTGAATATGGCATCTGCTCGCCTCTGATGTAATTTCTTCAGCTTAATTGCTTTCTGACAGCAATCCCTGGATTCCTCAGAAGCCTTCTGTCCAATATTTAGCTGCAGAAGATCCCCCCAGACCTCTTGATTGGTGTTGAAACCACAGCATTTAAATTATAAGGCCATGTATTACTATTCATATTTAAGCATTTTTTATGATTTTACATGTGACTTGTCTGTCTTCAATATTTTAATCATCATAGATAAATGGTGGATGGCTCAATGTTGTGATCTTACTTGAGGTTTCATTAAATATAAAAGTCACATATGCACAAGAAAAACCAAACAATTCTCGTCCATCTTGGTGTTGGAACTAAAACTCTTGCTGTAGTACAGAGGTTGTTCTCATTGGAGATTTGGAAAATTCACTGAAACCAGAGAAAAATATGATCATTTAGATTCAAATCATGTGCTCATGTAATTAAATTTAATGAAGAAATATGTAGGGATTTTATTTCTAAGTTTTTCCTGTAAAAATACAGGAACAGAAAACAACACTTTTATGGACACTGAATAATTTAGACGAAAACAATCTTCCATGTTTAGAATTGTCTGGACTATGTTCAGTATTTAAATCACTATAAGCAATAAATTCGTGGTAGATTTTTTCCTTACCCCCATTTTTTACCGTCCTACATTTTATTTCTGAGTCATCTGAGTTATATGCTAGATCATAGCTTTCCATTTCAGAACAACAGGAAACAAAGGATGTGTGCTTCAAATTTACCATGATTTGAGGAATACTTGTACTCAATTATATTAGTTCACTGACATCCTGTTATCTGGTAGCTTGATTTTAGGAGTGAAATATCTATTCTGCAGTGTATAATGAGATTTGTGGTAACTCATTCAGTCTCTTTTTACTATTATCACATTTTATGGTTAAATGTCTATCCAGTCACTATACTATTAAGAGCAATAATTTTAAGGCTAAATAGGATTCTATTGTATACATAGAAACCACAATTTTGAAATTCATTCATCTGCTCATGAACACTAGCTGTTTTCCATTTGCTGGCTCTTGTAAATAATGTAAGAAACACAATGGTACAGATACTGTAGCCAGATTCCTGAACAGAGAAGAAGCACCAAGTCCAGGATGCAGTCCTTATTATGTTGGCATAAGTACCAGTTGGATACATACCCAAAAACACTTAGCCCCAAAGAGGGAATGTTTCCTTATATATATTTGTACCTTGTCTCCCTTATATGGCTACATCCATACATGTGATGTATATGCTAATGTGACATGGTGGATACAGCAATTGACACAATACTGCCCATGCCATCGCTGATAATGATTCTTTCACATACATACTGAGCTCTACCCTGTCTGGCAAGACTAATACCTTTGTTCTGTAGTAGCAAGCAGAAGCCAAAATGGTTACATAAAAGCACGTAATGACTAGGTTAAAGCATGCATAGGCAAAGCCAATAAAGACCACATTCCATTACTAGGGAAAGATTTTTTTTCTCCTTTTTCTGACTTTGGGAAGTTTCCTACCACAATACTTTTAAGAGTGGTAATTTCTTGTTAAAACTAGAAGGGATTGTGCTATGGGAAATAAGCAAGATACACAAAGAATACTATTGCAGTCTCCACACATATGTAAAATTTCTAAAGAAAAACAAAACAAAGCAAAAGAAAAAACTTCAGCACATGAGGAAACACAGCAGAATAGTGGTTATCAGGGGGGAAAGGGTGATGGGAATAGGGAGATGTAAGACAAAGGGTAGAAGCTTGCAATTATGTAAGATGAATAATTTCTAGAGATCTAATATACAGACTGAGGTCTACATTTAATAAGATTGTGTTATACACAGGAAACAGATTTTAAGTGTTTCTACTAAACACATAAAAGGTAACTCTGTGAGATGATGGACATTGATGTTAATTTGCTTGACTATATGCATACATGTATCAAGACATATTGTACGTTTTAAATATAAGCATTAATAGTTAGCTTCATTTTATGTACTATTAAAATTACTATTAAAATGTCAATAAAAGGTTGTAAAATAGTTTAAAAAGTGCTAATTGCACAATTTTAAAACCAAGAAACCATATGCACAAGTATGTACTCATAATTATAAATCTTGCAGGCACTAAAATGGAAGAATCTGTGGCTTTTTAAGTATTGAAATCTCCTACACAGATAATGAGTTAAGTGTTTATTTTTTTGTAATTAGGATGCTCCCTGCCGTTGCCCTTTATTCAATGTCTGTTCCTCTAAA
The DNA here is from genome assembly GCA_949820135.1 of Sylvilagus floridanus. Classification (NCBI taxonomy): domain Eukaryota; kingdom Metazoa; phylum Chordata; class Mammalia; order Lagomorpha; family Leporidae; genus Sylvilagus; species Sylvilagus floridanus. Next base: position 13,905,602 of record OX463240.1, on the reverse strand, counting down.
CTGATAGTTTGTTGATTTGGTTATGACATTATTGTGCTGTTATTTTATTTTTGAAATTTCTAATATTTTATGATGATGTGATTTAAACATAGGTATAGAGATTAAGACCAATAAAATAATAAACAACTGAGTTGAGATACCAGCTCTTTTATTTACTGCTAGGTATATGTTCTTAGACATCCGTTCTTCCCCTGTTATTGTCTGGGTAGGAGTTTGAGTGTCCCATGAAGGCCCATGTATTGGGTCCTTGATCCACCAAATCTGATGTCAATGCTCAATGTATCAATGCTAATGGCTAGTGATTTAACAAGGACAGTTGATCCAATTACAATGTTTGGAAGATGACCCTGGATAAGTGGGAGGTTGTCCCCAGAACGTGGTTCACTATAGAGGGTTGAATTTATAAGCCAACTTTGCCCTAGACTTCCTAACTGCTTACTGGCTTGCCATGTGATCATTGCTCCAATACACTCTGCCACTGCCAACCTCCAGCTTCATAAAATACCAGAACAATGGGGAAGCATAATCCTGGACTGTGAACCTCCAAAGGCGTAAACTGAAACAAATTCCTTTCTACCTAAGTACCTCCTTTAAGGTACTTGTTATTTTGTAATGGAAAGCTGATGAATGCATTAGTTAATCTTCACTCTCCCCTTATCTTAAAATGAGATAACACCCACTGCTTAGGGAAAACGCACCTAAACAGCTGGCAGAGATTGCTACAGGAAGTACCAACTACAGATCAGAAATGAGGCTGATAATTTAGACTAGAAAAAGACAACTGAGTGACTTTTACCTTCGTTTTTATTTGGTTGTTAGTTTTCTTTGCTGACTCAAGGAGAAAATAGTTTTGTTTGGAGAATGTTTACGCCTTCATTTCCCAGCGTTGGAGCTAAGACATCACAAGCTTACTAACCAATCTGATCTTCTGTTTTCTCACCTGTAGACATTTGGTATTATCTCCACCTAGTTCAAGGCACTATGTGGAGAACAACATAATTTGCTGTAAGTGAAAATGCACTATTAAGTGTAAATTATAAAGATTTTAAATTATTTCTTTTATTTCAAATCTTTTGTCAGATTTGGGAGTTCTCATTAACATAACATAAAATCATCTGAAAAGCTGCTATCATGCAAAAATTTCATTTCCTGACCAATAAGTGTGTTTAGAGGATAATGGTATAATTAATATATATGCACATCTTTAACAAACTGTGGCACTCATTTAGCCTAGTGCTTAAGACAACACTTAAGATGCCTGCAATCCTTATCCAAGTACCTGGTTTCAATTCTGGACATGAGCTCCTTAATCCCACTTCCTGCTTATGTAGATCCTGGGAACAGTGAGGCTCAAATGCTTGGGTGGCTGCCACCCATGCAAGAGACATGGAATGCATTCCCTGTGTTGAACTTGATCGAACTCATGTTGTTGTGGAACCTGGGGAGTGAACCCATGAATAGGAACATTCTCTCTCACTCTCTCTCTCTCTCTCCTCTCTCTCTTTCTCTCTCCCTCCCCCAAACTCTGTGTACATTCTGCTTCTTTCATCTTTACATATCAAAGTAAGTAATATAATCAATAAAAATATCATAAATAACTTTATATTGATGACTAAAATGTCAGAATTTAAGACTGTGTAAATTAGAAAACAGCCTCCAATCATAGTGGAAAGAAACACCAAAAAATTACTAGGATGGAGAGACGAAGAGGGATGCAAGTTTCATATGAGACTGAAGTATAATTAATAGTTAATTTGAAGCCAGTAATTATCTCCAACACAGTTATTTTTCCTTGTGGAGCGTAGTTGATTTATGAATATTATTGTGTTTAACCTAAAACAGTTACAATGATTAAACTAACTCAAGGTCCAAAAATGCTTAGAAAAATGGAGAAGTAACAAATGGATGCGAGGTCCCAACAGTTAGCTGAGTGACATACAATAAAAGCTCTCAGAAAGAATTTCTGTGTCACTTACAAATCCCATCTGGTAGACAGTCATTTGAAGCAGCAGGTAAGATACTGCTTGAGACCCCTCAGCTTATTTTAGAGTGCCTAATTTTGGGCCCTAGCTCTGCTTCCAATTCCACTTTCCTGCTATTGCATACCTTGGGATGTATCAGACGTAGGCTCAAGGACTCGGATTCTTGCCACCCACAAAGGGTACCTGAAATGAATTCCAGGCTGCTGACCTTGGATTGGCCCATCCCCAGCTATTAGAGGCATTTGAGGGAGTGAACCAGTCAATGGAAGGGTATCTTTCTCTCCACCCCCCCCCCATCCTCTTCTTCCTCTTCTACTTCCTCCTCTTACTCCTACTGCTTGGTCTCCAAATAAATAAAAATAAATTGATAAACATTGAAGATACATTTTAAAGAATTTCATCAGGTAAAAAACAAGCTAAAATCAAGGCAGGATTTAATACACATTATCTGAATCATTTATGTGCTTTGTTTTTTCTCTTTAGGATTCAGCCCTAGAATCTTGGTAACTTAAGATGAACTGTACCTATTTTAAAACCACTGGTAAAAAATATTAGCCAACTATATTTTATAACAAATTATTTTAGAACATTGTTCACAATGTAATGTGATTATTTCAGATTCTTTATGTTCCTTATCTAGTTCAAGAATAGATATGCTTTACTATAAAGGTTGGCTGTTGGTATAGCTGAGAACATTATTTGAATCTCCATTATAACTTTATATACAAGGAGAGAAAATATTGTTATTGACCTGTGATGTTTTTGAAAAACATTCTTATGTTTAAAAACTATTTATAAAATGTCATCTGGTATATCTTCCTTTCAAAGACATCCTTTGCTCACATCTTAACTAGATTGTTTTGTTGTTGAGTCACTTGAGCTCTTCATATATTAATTTGATATGCAAAGATGAGAGAGACAGAAACATACACAGAGTGTGTGTGGCAGAGAGAGAGAGAGAGAGAGAGAGAGAGAGAGAGAGAGAGAATGTTCCTATTCATTGGTTCACTCCCCAAATTCCACAACAACATGGGTTCAATCAAGTTCAATACTGGGAATGCATGTCTCTTGCATGGGTGGCAGCCACCCAAGCATTTGAGCCTCACTGTTCCCAGGGTCTACATAAGCAGGAATACATAAGCAGGATACTAATCCTCTGTTCTATGCATATTTGCAATTTTTTTCAATCTGAAAGTTGCCTGTTCACTTTGTCAACCATTTCCTGTGCTGTGTAGAAACTTGAGCTTACTATAATCTCATTTGTCTACTATGCTTTTGTTGCCTGTACTTTTGGGGCCTTATCCAAAAAGCCTTTGTCTAGGATCATAATCAATTGTGTTTCACTGTTGGACATCAGTGGTAGCGCCAGGAATTAAGTGGTTCCCAGATAGCTATAATGTTCAGAAAATGGGTGAGTGCAAAACTACCGAGGATGATTGAAATGCTGCACCAACAAGAAACTTTTGAAAGTGAAGGTAAATCATAGCCATAGAACTGAAGCACAGACTCCAGGTTTCCCTCACACAGGGGTTAGTAAAGTAGAGAAAAAGACACAGATTCTCTATTGAGTTCTTGTTTGACACAGACACTTAATGTTCTTAGTCTGTTCTGCCATTGAACTGCCATATGCATTGATGACTAATTTTCTAGCATGATATCTGAATAGATGAAGGAAAATATCAAGACAAACAAATATGAAGAAATTGGAAGACAAAGGTGTCAGAAAAGTCATTCAGCAAGTGATAAAGGAATCAGGATTTGAGAGATGAAATCAAATCCCTAGGGGAAAGAAAGATCTCACTACAGAGAAATAAGCATGAAAGACAGAACAAATAGGATGATACAAAAACATCCAAAGTTATTTGTCACTAAATATTTTCTTTAGTGATACCTCTGGGGAATATAGATTTGAGAAATACTATTTGATAAATGCTGAGATAGATGCACTTTCAAATGAAATGAGGGGAAATAAATACAAGTTTCCTATAACATTCATTTTAACTTGGTTGTGGAAACATTGGGCCATGTAAAGGGGAAAATAAATAAAATGAAATAATAAACACTGACATGGTTGCAATATAAGTATAATTATATGCAGAAAATTGAATTTCTAATTTGTAAGGTCAATAGATTTTGTCACACTTTCTTTTTTATTGCATTGGTATTATATCTTTAAGCACATGAAGCTTAATAACAATGTTGAATTTAAGTCAAAATAGAATACATGGTTATGAAAGGCAACTTTACTTTTCATAAATGTGTAAATACTAAGCTGCTGATAAAATACAAAATAATTACAGAAAAGGTTCACTATTTACTGTCAAAATTATCAAATTAATTGGATATTAAGAACATTAATTAATATATCTAGAATCCTCTTATTCTGCTCTTATTCTAAGTCCTTAGCAAGGTCACCACAGATCAAATATATTTAATTTTAGTGAAATTTAATTGATTAATATTTCCTGTAGAGATGGTGCTTTAGTGTTAGAGATAAGAAATTCTCACTTAATCCTAAATATTTCCTTTCAAAAGTTTTGTTTTAAGTTTTAACACAAGGCACAGTGATTAACACACTAGTTGGGACTTCCATAGCCCATATTGCAGTGGCTGAGTTCAAGCCTCAGCTCATATTCGGATTCCAGGTTCCTGCTAATGTGCACTCTGTGGAGCAGCAGACGATGATGCAAGAGACTGGGTCCTGACCCTGGAAGGAGACATGGATTGATTCCCAGTTCCTGGGGTAGCAAGCCCAGATGTGGCTGCTTGCAGGCATGTAAGTAATGAACCAAGACAGGAGAGCTCTGTTTCTCTGACTCCCCTTCTCTGTCTCTCTGCTGTTCAAATAAATAAAACTAAGTAAAACTAAATTTAAAGTGCAGTCTGTATCACATTTGCAAAACATTAGTTAGTTTAAAAAATGTTAGTGAAACTGTACTGGCCTTTGTATGGGCTTCTTTTATGTTTTAAAATCTATGCTGCCTCACCTCTGCTCATGTCTAGTCATATAGTTAAGTCTTAAAATCAGGTAGTATGAATCTTTTCATTTTATTTCTATTCTGTAAAATTGTTTTAGCTGTTCCCTAGTCCCTTTGCTTTTCTATATAAACTTTAGAATAAGCTTGTCTAAATACACAAAAGTTTTGTGCAGAATTTATTAGAAATGCAGGAGAATTCCTTAATTTGGGGGACATCTCTGCTTTGTTCAGCTTTCAAATGTGTGAATGCAGTACCTCTTTCTAGTTATTGAGATCTTCATTAATTTCCTTCAGTAGTATTTTGCAATTTTCTGAATATTAACCTTTTACGTATTATGTTAGATTTATATCAATATTTCATTGAGTGATTGCAAATAGCATTGTGTTTTTAAATTTACTTCCCACTGCATAGAAATGCAATACTCCACATAGTTGAATGTCAATTTCAAAACTTTTTTTTTTAAAAAATATTTGTTTATTTGAAAGGCAGAGCTACAGAGAGGCAGAGGCAAAGAGAGAGAGAGAGATCTTCCATCTGCTATTTCACTCTCCAAATGCCTGTAACAGACAGAACTGGGCCGATCGGATACCAGGAGCCAGGAGCTTCTTCTGGGTCTCCCACTTGTGTGCAGGGGTCCAAGGACTTGGGTCATCTTCTATCCTTTCCCAGGCCACAGCTGAGAACTGCATTGGAAGCGGAGTAGGCATGACTCAAACCCGTGCCCACATGAGATGCCAGCACTGCAGGCAGCAGCTTTATCCATTACGCCACAGTGCTGGCCCCTAGAAATAACTGAGAGATTCTCTTATGTGTTCAATCTCTTACATATGTTTCATGCTAGAAATATTTGGTTATAATTATTAAACATTTTCTATCTTTTCTATTTTAATATATCCCTTACTCTTTTTTAAGTTTTGTTCTCTTTCTGAAATAGTCCTCAAATATTTCAGTTGTGAAATTTATATTCAATTAGCCTTTAAAATATTTTTTAATGTTTATATTGTTATATAAAATAGGCTTGAACAGCACATGAGATAATCATCAAAGGAGTTTAACAAGGATTTGTTCCTACTAGATACTCAACAGATGTTGACAACTTTTATGAAATCATTGTAGAATTTGTTCTTGGTATTGACTTCTGATAGCTTAATATGATCATAACACTAAAAATCAAGCAACCGACAGAGAACCATGGAAAACAACACCCAAAGTTCAGCTAACGGGGCTACTGGTATTACTTCAGATCCCTTTTCCTGATTTCCTGATTATACTAAGTCTTAAAGCAGCAGAGTCTCCCAGTATAGTAATATGGGCTTCTATTGTAGAGTAAGATTTCCTTACATGAACTGAATATTTCATAGGCTATCATTTAAGGAATGAAGTCTGTATTATGTGAGCTGCTATTAGTAAAAATGCAATTGAAATCAGTAATTAATACTACCATCTGGAACTAGCCCCAATTACCATGAAACAAAAGCTGCTACACATTGGACAGCTGCTCAGTTTGGGTGAATTTGTACTTTATCCTAACAAAGGGTGAAACATTTTTGTTTAAGGAAACATAGAAAAGTTCTGTGTGGGTGATTTAGTACTGAGAAGAATGAAAAGACATGAAATATCAAAATTGAAATGCATGAAAGACATAATTTGCTCAGTAATGCTATGGCTGTTAGCTATAAGTGATTTTTCATTGAAATTTCTGCAGTACAAAATAACATGTGAAACTAAAATCTTCTAGGGTATACTCTAATTTTACCATTAAGGAATTTGTTTTAATACAGCGATGCTCTGTGGATATACCTTTATAAAATATATCATTCATGATTTAACAAAATTTATGTATGTATGTATATAAATACATAGCTATACATATCTATATAGATATCTATATATCTATATATCTGTCTATATCTATTCTATCTGTATCTATATATCTATATATCGATATATAGATATATAGATACAGATAGATATAGATATAGATAGATATAGATATAGATATAGATAGATATATAGATACATATGCATCTTCTTACCTTCTGGTTTATTTGCCTTGGAAAGGGCAACTTCTCTTTGAATGTAGGCTCTGTTTAGGTCTTTCACTTCCTATATTCAGGTTGTTTTCTAGTGTAATAATTATTTTCCACCGTACATTTTGTATTTTTAAATTCCCCATTATTCATTTTAATTTTTTTAAAAAGCTATAATTAACATTATTCCTATTACCCAGATAGGAACTTCTTCAGTATGGGTTCATATCCTTTCAGTTTGTGACATTATTTTGATCTACGCTATGCTATTTTCCCTCACTCTTTTCCTAACATAATCAACTATCTTGTCCACTTAGCTTGTTACTCATGTATTTAAGCTACCCTGCTCTATGTCACGATACTCAGTACTTCTTCCATTTATGAGTGCAAAGGGATGGTGCATAATATTCTCAATGTGAATATAATACAGAGTGACATAGTTCATCTAATAGTTTGTATTTTATCTCTTAAAATTGTTATCCCAAATATGTTTGTTATGTTTCTCTATGGTCACTCTTGAATTGAGGGAAGTTTAGTGATTATTGCTATTTATTTAACATATATTCAAATATGTGGCAGAGACCCAGCTATTTGAACCATCCTGGCTGACACCCAGGGTCTACATTTCCAGCAAGCTAGAACCAGGGACTTGAACCTGGCATGGAACCTAAGCACTACAATTTTGGGACACAGGCTTGTAATACTTACTCCTGGCTTGAAGTTTAGTTTGCTGCTTCACACTGCCATCCATCTCTTACCTATTTCCCTTTAAATTCTTTATTGGATTCAAGGTTGCTGCTAAAGTGCGAACTTTGCTATTCCCTGACGTAAATAAATTCAACCATTGTGGAGATATTTGAAGCCTCCTTCCCTACTTGAGTAAAATCTCTGAACTTGGACATGGGGTGAGGAATGTTGTCAGCTTTTCCTGGTTCCCGTCTTTCTCAGAGTGTTTGGCCTGTTGTGCTTACATACCTTTCAAGGGTAACTGGATGGAGAGACCGGTACAACACACAGTGTGGCAGTAACCTGGAAGTTAGCCTCAGTACTAGAGGGAGTAAGAAACCTTGCATCCTGCTCTTCCCACAAAGCATCTTAGCCCAGATAACACCTGGAAACAGGAGGCCCCTTGACTGACCCCTTTTGTTGCCCAGAATAGAGATTTGCGCTGCAGAACTGGGACTGGGGAGGACAGAAGCAGGTTGTGAGTTCAGGGCCACCGGCCTTGTCCATGGGAATTGAGTAGGTTGTCTTGAATAGATATTTTTCATTTACTGTATGACCTCAGATTTTTTCCAAAGATTTAAAATTACTTTTTTAAAAATGATCTTTACAAGTTGTGGCTTTATTTCACTGGAAAGTGAGTTAATGTTTCCCAAATAATAATTCCAAAATGGACCTTTTTTTTCATTCTTATAAATGTAGTGTCTTTCAGGAAAGTTCCCACTGATTATTTTTTCTTCAAGCTCAGTATCACCTTGCTTTAGATTTTGAAAGCTTTGAAGATGTAGAAGGTCCAAAAGGAAATTAGATTTCACAGAGTCACATGGTGAGAGCCCTGAGGTCATCATGAATTTACTTTCTTGTTGTAATTATTGCTTTTTTAAAACAATGTAAACATATCTAACATAAATATGAAAGTTTTTATGAAATACTTTCAATTCCAAATAAAAATTAGAGTACACAATGTATATCTCTCCTTTTCCCATCTATATTTGACCTCCTCACCTGTGTTTAGACTGGCTTCACCCCTTCTCAGAAGGAATCATCTGAATCATGTTTATTTGTATATATCTGTGTTGTATCAGTGTATCACTCCTCTGTTCCACTTTTACTTCTCCATTTTCTTTAAAATAATGATTTTATCTTTGTTACTTCTTGAACCACACATATATTTTCACAATCAAATTTTTAATCTCTGTCTTTATGCTTCATATAAACTCAATATCATTGCAGGCTTTGCCTTCCATCAAATTTTGCATTGTAACTCTTTTTCTCAGATGGGTTCTTTATCTTGCAAATACGAAGAAGAATGAGTCACACATTATGGAACATTATGGAACATTATGAAGTGAAAAGAGAAAGCAAAACCAAAAGAAAAAAGCTCCCACAAACACCAACCTACGTCCTAGAAGAGGCAGCTGTTGAGAGGATGTTGTCCAGGGCTTTGTGTCTTCTAGGCTAGAAGTTTGTTGAAGGTTTGCAAATATGTAATCCACTCATTTCTGTTTTGTTTTCAGGTTCTCTGTCTTGCTTCTGAGTAGTAAAGTGCTTGTGTCCCTGTCTGCCTAGGGCTCCGTCCTGTTTCCTGTCTCTGTCACATCACATCACTGCTGTAGACCACAACTGATGAGATAGACACAGTCTTCACTCACAGAATAGAAAAGTTTGAGAATTTTAGAAATAGAAACCCAATGAGCAGCTTTTACATTATTATGGTTACCAAATAGTATTTATTATATGGTGATGGCTAATGTCATTAAATTTGGAGAAAATTTCATGTCAAGGTTAAAAGGATCAATACTCTTTCAATTTATAAATTAATGAATGGCCTGTATACAGATGAGTTGTAACGATCCTCATCTAATTTTATTCCTCAGATTCAAGCACAACTTGATCAAATGGACCACATTTAATCTCTTGGTTTTTGTACTATAAAATTTCTGTTTTATGGCATAGCTCTCTTTTATATTTTGTTTTTAGCCTGGATTTGTAACTGTTTTCTTCAAATGGTTAATACATATGCCAGGCAAATACCTCATTCCAGAGCTCCTTGAATCTTACATAATTTGGTTATATAGATTAGAATTTAAATTTGCCAAGGATCATTCTGAATTCCTTTTCCTCGATGACTGTTTGGAAGATACTTTTTCTAAACCTCTGTTTATTATTGAATGTTTTATTATTGATTGATAAAGTTTATTATAAAATGCTAATATACCTTAATATGGAAATCTGTCTTGATAATTACTCTCCTTTGAAGTTGAGAATCCTTTTTCACCTTCCAGAATGGATATGCCCACTGCTGTCAATCTATTTCTACTCTTTGGAAAGTAAAACTTTCTTTTATTTTCCTGGAAGGCTTTGGAAGCTTAATGTTGTCATTAGCCGAGTACCTCCTTTACCTTGAATACTCCTATTTCCTGAGCTTTTAAAAATGTAACTTTTATTTAAAATAGGAGTTTATTCTTTATTACATACTCTCCATTCTCCCTTTCTCCCTCTATTTCACAGTGTATATTATCAATCTTGAATTGTTTTACTTTTTGAATTATCTCACCTGATTTCTACATTTTATTTTATTCTAAATTTGAATCTTCAAAATTAAAATACAGACTTTTAATATTTTTAAAATTTATTTTGTTTTCATGTATTTGACAGGGAGAGAGAGAGAGAGAAAGAGAGAGAGAAGAGAGAGAGAGAGAGAAACTCCCTTTGATTGACACCCTTCCCCAAATGCCTGCAACAGCTAGAATTGGGCCAGCCTAAAGCTAGGATCTGGAAACTATTCAGGAATCCAACCACTCAAGCCTCCACTTGCTGCCTCATGGGGTGTGCATCAACAGTAAGCCAGAATCAGGAGCAATCTGAAGGCCTGGACTCTGGCTCTCCAATACAGGATATGGGAATTACAAAAGGAATGCTAACCTCTAGGCTGAATTAAGTTGTAATGATTGATTGATTGCATTTTAAATGATAATGGACTTTCTATTAATCGATGTGTTTGATCTCTACATTTATCAGAGCAGCCTACTCTTATTTATTGTTAATTTGCCTTCATTGAATTGTCTGGGAGATGTTAAAATGATAGTTTTGACAGTTCTCTTTTGTTCCCTAGCATCAGTTTTTCTAGTGCTTATAGTTTCTGTTGTAGTGGTTCATATTTCTGTTTCTCCCTTTATGCTCCAAATTTCTGTGGTTGATTTGTGTTAAGGTCTTAAAATGAGAAATTTCTTATTAACACAAAATACTTACTATTTGTTTTCCTTTTCTACCCACATACCATAGAGCAGACATTTATAATCAATTAGGAGGCTAAGGGAACACATTTTGCAAATGAATTGTGCCTGTGAATCCTTAAGCTTCTCTCACTTCCCAAGCTAAGCCCAGCACAACGGAGCAACCAATACATGGAGTATTGTTAGTCTATATGTATGCAAAGTTGTGCTTGAACGTGAAGAATAAAAGTAAATGAGAACCTTTCCAGTTCATCTGTAAACAGGTTATTCATTCCTTAAGAAAAAAAATTGATTTCTTACTGCCATCTGTCTATATATCAATCAATGAAATGGGAGTTTCTTTAATATCTCCTACTTTGAATTTGTGTGCATTTGAGACTACTCTGTCTTCTGAAATCTATTCATTACTATGATCCTATCTATTTTCTATCTTATAGAAATGCAGTATCCTGTTGCCGATACCCCTATTCTTAGAGTTTTAAGGGTTGCATCCATTTGGTGAACAATAAGTTTATGCCACTTGGATGTGGAAAATAATTGGATTAAACACATGGTAAATTGTTATTTTGAACTGTTGTTTTTTATTGCCTTATGCCATTGAGAAATGCATTTTAAAACATTGTGGTTTATCATGAAAACAATGATCTTATGATCTTTTTCTGCATTATGTTTTTTTCTCTTCTGTTGGCTTCCCCTCAAAATTAATTTTGTACTTCTACTAGGGTTATCAGCATGTTTTTCTTACCCCAATTTTATGGAGATGATTTAATAAATACCCAGTGCTATGATATTTCCTTAACCTTTAGAGTCAAGACTACGTGTAAAAAATATAACTTAGCTAAAGGTTTTCCATCAAATTCAATTTCTTAATGGTTCCTGGATTTATCATTCTTAGTTACTTGTTTGTATAAAATAAACATAATAAAGTACAGTGATAACTGTTGAAACTCGAGTTGATCTGTAAGATAGGTCATTTGGGGCTGGTGCTGTGGCATAGCAGATAAAGCTGCCACCTGCAGTGCTGACATCCTATGTGGTTGCCAGTTCCAGTCCTGGCTTAGCTCCGGCTCTTGCGCCCATCTGGGGAGTGAACCAGCAGATGGAGAGCCTCTCTCTATCTCTCTCTCTCAATCTCTGTGACTCTGACTTTCAAATAAGTAAATAAATCTTAAAAATATGACATGTTGTCTGCTCAAAATATAGACACATATATTATTAAAGGCTTCTCTAGAAATTGATATGCTTTTATTCATTTTTAAAGATACGGTAATATAAAAGTGATATGAAATTTCATTTGGCATTAAAGATCTGCATTTTACAATAAAAGAGAAGGTTTAAATTTGCCAGTGAAAACTCTCAATCTGCAGTACTAATGATTTCAGCACTTCACTCCAAAATGTAATCTACTGGCTGGTGTTGTACAGTGGGTTAAGCTCCGCTTGTGACCTGGCATCCATGTTGGAGTGCCAGTCCGAGTCCTTGCTGCTCCACACTGGGGAGTGAACCAGCGGATGGAGATGTTTCTCTCTCGCCCTCTCTCTCTCACTAGGTTTTCTCTCTCCCTCTCTCTCTTTACCCCTCTGCCTTTCAAATAAATCAGTAGATCTTTAAAACATAAGCTAAAGCTTGAATTTTCAGTGTAACCTGATTCAATACTCATATAAAGTTCCTAAATGTACATTAGAAATGGTTTGTTTTATAATTTATTGGTGGAATAATGCATAACATTAGTAAAATTTCAGTAAAAATACTGAAGTAGCACTTTATGGAATTTATTTATTTATTTTTTTTATTTTTTATTTTTTTGACAGGCAGAGTGGACAGTGAGAGAGAGAGACAGAGAGAAAGGTCTTCCTTTGCCGTTGGTTCACCCTCCAATGGCTGCCGCGGTCGGCGCGCTGCGGCCGGCGCACCGCGCTCATCCGATGGCAGGAGCCAGGTGCTAGGTGCTTTTTCCTGGTCTCCCATGGGGTGCAGGGCCCAAGCACATGGGCCATCCTCCACTGCACTCCCGGGCGACAGCAGAGGGCTGGCCTGGAAGAGGGGCAACCAGGACAGAATCCGGCACCCCGACCGGGACTAGAACCCTGTGTGCCGGCGCCGCAAGGCGGAGGATTAGCCTGTTGAGCCACAGCGCCGGCCTGGAATTTAAAAAATAAATTCCAGGCGCAGGTGTTCAACCTAGCAGTAAAGACACCAACTTGGATTCCCACTTTCCACAATGGAATACCCTGGTTTAATTATTGATTTCAGCCACTGACTCCAGCTTCATGTTAATGCAGATAGTTCAAGGAATTGTACTCCTGTCACCCGCATGAGAGACCTGAATTGAGTTTCCTAGCTCCTGGCTTCAGCTGTGGCCCAGCCCCAGCCCGTAGCATTATGAGAATTTGGGGAGTGAATTAAGAGATGGAAGCCATTTGTTTCTCTCTGTATATCTTTTAATGTCTCTTTCTTAAATAAATACATTTTTTTAAAAAAGTGAAAAATGGATTCTAAAGTTTATGTAGACTGGTAAAGGTGAAAACAATAGTGATAACAATTTTTTTTTTTTTTGTAGTGGGAGGCAAAACAGCAAGGTTTATTAGGGAAGGGACATCTGTAAGGACGGATGGGCACCTCTCCAGACAGAGCCTGAGAGGCTGGGGGGGGGGCAGTGGAGAGAGAGTACACCTGGGCAGGCAGGCGGGCGGCTCAGCAGACAGGCAGAGGGCTGAGCGCCAACAATTTTTTAAATATACAAAAATGTGGGGCAGGAATTCTGAGTGGTGACTGAGTCGCCACTGGGGATGTCTGCCTCCTGTATCGGAGTACCATGCTTGAGTTCAGGTTTCTCTGCTTCCCATTCAGCTTCCTGAAAATTCACACGCTGGGAGAAGCTTTGGTCCCTGCCACACAAATGGGAAACCCAGACTGAGTCCTGGACTTAAGACTTGGACCTGCCCAGCCTTGATTTTTTCTGGCATTTGGGGAGGGAACCAGGAAATGGAAGATGTCTTCCTCTTTCTGTCTCCCTGCCTTTCAAAAATGAAAATAAATAATAAAAATTAAAATAATAAATAAAATTAGATGTGTGAAGTATTCTATATATCAATAAAAATATTTAAATCACAGTAATGAAAGCACAGAAGACTTTATGTAGAAATAGACAATATATTAATGTCACAGAAATGAGAATCCAAGCATATATTATAAAATATTGTAAAATAGTGAATAAAAGAAGTATTGCAAAGTGGTAAATATAATTTAAAAATTTAAAATTAATACATTGTTCAATTTTAATATAAAAATATGACAGTCACTTCTATATACCTATGTAGACACAGATTCCAGATTAATTACAACCAAAAACATAAAAATAAACATGAAACAAACATCTTAAGGATGCCTAATATTTTTATTACTTAGGTTATGTAACACTTTAAGATAAATGAAAAACACTATGAATAAAACCAAAGAAATAATTGACTATTTTTTTTTTAAAGATAGATACATGTTGGGGAAACACAGATAAGGTATAAAAACCAGAGACAGAATGAGTACTTAGAATGTATAAAGAATAATCACAATTTCAAATTCAAGTAGAAAATCTAATATTACTGAGAGATGCATGTGAATAGAAAATTTACAAGAGTTTGTCTCCAATGAACCAAAGGAAATTTTCTAAAACTTGGGAGTAATCACAGAAATGAAAATTAAAATACCAGTAATATTTTCCCATCAAAATACATTATTTTAAAGGTTAAGGATGTAAAACATTAGTGAATATTAGGGAAATTTAGTCTCTCATATATTATTATTATGTGGATAAATTCTATAGTCACAGAGGAATATAATTCAAAAACATCTATAGACTGTTTATACCTCCAACATGACCTAGTCAATCTTTTTCTCTGTGTATATATCACATATATATATATATATATATATATATAGTGTGTAAAATATACACAAATACAGGTATATATATGTATGTTCACACATGCATTCATATAGATTTTCTCCTAGAGGATACACGTGCCTGTGAATGAATGAGTGAACATTCTTGTGAACATATATTTTTAGTAAGAAAGAAAATGATCTGAATATTTATTAATAGAGAATTAACAGTTGTATTTTCATCTCGGATAAATCACAACATATCTTTCTAGATCTCAAAAATATTTTACTATGTACAAAGTTTTATTGTAAAATAATTACACAATTTGAAAAGTTATGTGTATGTTTAAAATATTATAAATATAAGAATCCTAAATGTGGTTTACATGCATACACATATGTGTATGTATACATGTACCCGTATATTTAAATGCACACTTAGTGGATATACCTATATATAGGGGTAATTATATACTAGAAAGGTACATAAATGTAAATTTATGCATATATAACATATAAAAATAGATGCCTGCAAGATATTTGTGTATGGATATGTTTGCTTGCAGGCAGACTCTAGCAGTCCTGAATAATATACAACAAACATACGAGAACGTTTGCCTCTTGGAAGTTCACATTAATAAGATCAAAATGTGATGGGTGGTTACTAAAATAGATTTAAATTTTATCTAGAATATCTTCTTTCTTCAAAAAATACAAATATTAACTCTTTTGAATTCCATTTAATGAAAATATAGATATC
This sequence comes from Sylvilagus floridanus, assembly GCA_949820135.1. Taxonomy (NCBI): domain Eukaryota; kingdom Metazoa; phylum Chordata; class Mammalia; order Lagomorpha; family Leporidae; genus Sylvilagus; species Sylvilagus floridanus. The sequence goes on along the minus strand of OX463240.1, from coordinate 13,890,013 downwards.
AGAGCACACTTGAAATTGCGTTTACATCTGTTAAATTGAAAAAAATACAATATTTTTGTCTTAAATTAGCAGTTGATTATGAAGAAGAGCGTTTTCTGAGAATTGAAACACATCTTCATATTTTGTTGTTTTGGCTCATATTTTGAAACTAAGCCCATCCTATATCAATATTATATGTCCTTTGGTGTGTCAAGGAAAAAAAAAAACTTAATTCAATAGGCAAATTAAGTAAATTTCCATGAATAAACATTGAGCTATTATAGATCAAAAAAATCTATCAATTTAGATATGTGTGACTATGTTTAAATTGTAGTGAACTATTACAGAGGTAGGTTTTTTTAATTAATGCCCTTCTCTTCAAAGGCATTTTAAATTATCTTGGTTTATATTTGCCAGTCAGGAGTGCAAAAAAAGAAATTCACATAGAAACAGGAATCTTGATTCTACAGGTTTCCATCAAATGATGTTAGCCTTATTCAAGTTATAATGATTAGGCATAGAGCAGACACGAAAACTTCCTACAGTTCCTACCTCTCTATAAGGGTTGTCTGGCAATATTCTTAGAAACTGGATCCTTTCTTGTTGTATGAGAGTATCCATCAACAGCAATTTGAGTTAAATTCTGTAACTGAGCAGTATCACCTACCCTCATTCCATTCTGCCCAGCTCACAGATCACAAGCTAAGTGTGATATTGGAAACTGAAAACTCTACTCTGAGACAGGAGTGTTGTCAGTTTGATTAAAATCCACAAGACATAAATATCATATCATATTTTAAAAAGAGCTCTTGGAGGCCTATTCTTCTGTCTCATTTCATAAATTCCCAAAGACAGAGAAAGACAATTCAGATGAGCTTAATTATTATCTTCCTCTGCTTGCACATACTGTGAGAAAAGATTAAAGGGAGGAGGAGGAAGAAGAGATAAAATATCCATGACACAAATTAGTATTTAGCATATATTTTAAAATCACGCTGTTTCTGTCAGCTTCAGTGCTTCTCGCTTTCAAAATAGAACAGACCAAAACTCTTCATTTTTAGCCTAATGATGTCACTGTGTTTGATATTCATTTTCTACGAGGTTACTGATATCTCAAAATGCCCTGCAGTATGTGGTTCTGTATAGAATTAAACCTGATTAGCTTAAAACATGCACAATCCCACTTTAAGGGCTGACGTATACCCTTAGTAACATTCTCATCAGAGTGCTTTAAGCTTCAGAAATTCTAGGTTTTGTGATTAGTAGTTAAATAGGAACAGATATCATTGAACTGCCAGATTATATAAAAGTATGTTCATATAGTAAAGAAAATGCCTGGCTGCATTTATACATTTGTTTCAGTCTTCAGAAATATATTTATGAATGTACTTTGTTAGTGCTAGAATCTAAAATCTACTCAATTCAATGTAAGCCAATTCATTTCAACCAGCAGCAAATGTATTTGAAATTAATATACTCTCCATCACAAGATGACTGCCTAGCAGTGGCTAACACACTAAGAAGGCACGTACAGTGTGGTGAATGAAGCTCACCCTTATTCTGCAGCGACTACCCTGTATGCTTATTTTCTGCCTCTGAATGTTTCCCCTGCAATTGCATGAAAAGAACTTTTCTCTGTGTCTTCAGCAAAACTTTGTGTAGGCATTGTGTGTCTCACTAGTACATCAAGGACTTAAGACTGAGGAACTGACAAATACCCATGACCTCAGGTCTTGAAAGCAAAATCTCAACATAGAATCTGGAAACTCAGAACTACTAAAGATTCCTTCAGATGTGAATTAAGTGTCTGTGGCTGGCCTGAGGAAATAATTGTCACTCAGAATATTCTGAGACATAACAACCCACACTTGCCTCTTTTGATGGTGCTGAACATTGAGAATGTGAATCAAGTAAGAGAATTATTAAGTAAATGTAGTTTTTTTTTATTTGACAGGTAGAGTTATAGACAGTGAGAGAGAGAGAGGGAGAGAGAGAGAGAGAGAGAAATGTCTTTCTTCCATTGGTTCACTCCCCACAGTAGCTGTGCAGATCCAAAGCCAGGATCCAGGTGCTTCTTCCCAGTCTCCCATGCGGGTGCAGGGCCCAAGGACTTGGGCCATCCTCCACTGCACTCCTGGGCCACAGCAGAGAGCTGGACAGGAAGAGGAGCAACTGGGACTAGAACCAGCACCCATATGGGATTCCAGCACCACAGGCAGAGGATTAACCAAGTGAACCATGGCGCCAGCCTGAGTAAATATAGTTATATCTTCTCCTCCCACAGCTTTTTTCTCTCTCCTATGCTGCCCAAAATACCCTACAAAACCCTTCATCCAATGATCATCGTACTGAAAGAGGCCATTGGGAAAAACAAGAACAACAAAATACATCAGTTTGCTTTTAATTGCCAAAAATTAACTATTTGAAAAGAGTGTTCAGAGTCCAAAACCAAGTGACCTCATTAGTCTGGGGTGTGAAGAGGCCAGAGGATGATGGAGGCTTGATCACAAGGCACTCCAGGAAGCAGAGTGACAAGCACCACGTCTCCCTTCATGTCCCTGAGTCTTTCTTTGTAAAGCTATCATGACTCCATAGTGGGGCTGCACCCTAGGAACATGATCCAATCCAGTGAGTCCCCATAGGCTCCACCTGCAGAGACCACAATTGGATCAAACCTCTACACTTGATAGATCAACCCTTAACTGTTAATATAAGTTTAAGTGTTAATATAAGTTAATATATGTTTAAGTATCTGTGTGAGGTTTAGAGAGATTTTCTGTTCGAAATGCAGCACCAATAAAAGCATCCAGTTATCAGAGATAAAGAACATTCAAGGATGGTGATCCTATGTGTAGCTACTGCTCCATCCCATAGCTCCTCTAGGTGCCTCAGCAGCACTGCAGAAGTGTCATTCTTTCTCATATGCAGATGGAATAATCTAGTCTCCACAGTGTTGCAACAAACAGCTGTGTAAAACACAATGCCATCTACTCTGCTGCCATCTCCCAGGGATAAAAGCAGTAGAAACGATAACAATAAGGACACCTTGTCCTTCCCCAGTGCTTGGCTTCATGTCCAGCCTGGACCTTTCTCCTCCTTGCCAGCATTTTTGCAGATCACCATGTAGAGTGTCCAAGCAAATTCTTTCACCATGTATCTCAGAGGTGGCTGATTTTTTCTACTTGCTGCAACTGGGAGAAGATAAACAGGGTGGTCTTCCATTTTCTTAAGATTTTTTTTACTGTTTTGAAAGGAAAAATTACAGTGACTGACAGAGAGATATCTTCTATATGTTGTTTCACTCACTCCCCAGACGGCTGCATTGACTGGGGTTCGGCCAGGTCAAACCCACAAGCCTGGAATTCCACGTGAGTCTCCCACATGTGTTTAGGTGCGGGCCCAAGCACTTGCACCATCTTCTGCTGCTTTGCCAGGTGCATTAGCACCGAGATGGAGCAGAAGTGGAACAGCTGAGACTCCAACTCGTGGTCATAGGAGATACTGGCATTGCAGGCAATGACATAACCTGTTGTGCCATAAGGACAGTCCTGGTCTTCTGTTTTATCAGTAACAGAACTGCAAGTCCATGTATTACCCATCTATCCCATTAAGAAGATAATTTCTTCCTGGTTATGATCTTCAGATCGACTTCTATCCACGTGCTCTTTAACTTACATATACACAAGGGGTCAATGAACACGCTTGCTAACAATGCACAGATCAATCTATTTTATGCCCCTTTTATTAAGGTAGAGCACCTGGTAAAAACTCAAGGGCTATACAAGTGAATTAATAGCTAGAATTAGTGAGAATAAACAGTTTGTTCACCTATCACTACATGAGCAATAATAAGATTGCTAAATACATATTTTTTATTTTTGCTTCATTCTCAAACATGAATATTTAGAATTCAGGTGATTACAATTTTTTTTTCTGCCTCTCTGCTGGGCCACCCGCCTGACCTGGTCAGGTGTACTCTCCTCCCTAATAAACCTGGCTATTTTACCTCCCACTATTCTCTGTCTCACGCCTGAATTCTTTCTTGCGCGAAGACAAGAACCCTGCAAATTTCTCCGGTAACATTTTTGGCAACCACGAAGGGATTTTGAGAAGACATCGGAGGTCAGTATTCCTCCCCTCAAGCGGACTGGATCTGTGGAAGTGACCTTTGAGTGTCCGCCACCCCACAGCTCTCCGAGAACGCGGAGTCCCCCGGCCACGGCTTAGCTACAGCTGAAACTCCAGAGGGATTGTAAGGAACAGGAGGGAAATTAGGAAGGGCAGTTGGCTGAGAGCCTGGAGACCCCCTGAGCTGGCTTTGGCTTCCTGGTGGCCGGACTGCGACCCGAGGACCAGGTCTCTCTCTTGGAGGGATGCCTGGTCATGCTGCCTACTGCTACGCTATGCGAGCAGGGCTTAGCTTTGGTCGAGGCTAATATTGGCCCTCCAGGTAAACTCAGACAACTACGTAGTGGGTACCCTTGAGCGATAGGAGATTTTGACCCCCACTCAGCCCCCAGACATCAGGGACCTTTCCCTATGCTCTCCTCCAGCTGAGATTCCTAGGGGAAGGTGAGGGCAGCAACTAGATGCACCAGAGCTACCATAAGCTGCAAACCTTCTACCAGGTTGGAAAGGGTTAACTGGTAACAGCTTTTCCCTAGGTGGAGAAACCTGTGGAATTCCCTCTCCCTTTCTCCTGGCCCAAGGTTTAGGAATGGAGATGAGGAGAGCAGGCGAAGAGTGGGGGAGGGAGAAAGCTCTGGTGCGTCTTAAGTTTTTGTGAGCTGTTACTGTTGCTAAGCTTTGATTGTCTGAGGACTGAATCTGCAAAGGAGCGAAAGTTAACTATCTGTTTTAATTGAGTGTTTGCAGTAGTCCTGATTGATCTGACTTTGGTTGAATTATAGGAGATTCCCAGCACTCTGGTGAAACGGCGCATTTACCCGACCCCACGGGGTCAGTCCTGCTAGGCCCCGGTGTGCGCAGTTTTCCCTGTAAATGGGGGACCACAGCCTTTCTCTGCACTGTATTCCAGTCCACATTGCCTGCTGCACCCAGGCATGCAAAGCCAGATATCTCTAGGGAGAGCACCCCCCCCCCCCCAGGGCTGCTTTCTTCCTCCCCTGGAGGAATTCCCAATTCAATACTACTGCTGGCCCTACCTGAGGGAGCCAGAACCTTAAGCCATTAACCCTTTCTAACCTAATGGGTTTTTCTCTTTGCAGTTAATGGAAACCTATGACTAGTTCTTTTCTGTGCTGCTGTCCCTGACTTAGCTGATGAGAGCCTTCACTTGTCTTAGAGGTTTCATGTTTCTCTATTGCCATTATGAGTCTTGATTGGGAAAACTGCAACGTGAAGGTGATTACAATTTTAAACTCATCAAGTTGAGTGACTAACATAAAAATCCTGATGAGATTTTTCACATTTTTCACTCAGGAGACCTTAGTGGGAAAATTTTTTTACATACAATGATATTTTTTTATATAAAGCTTTTATTTAAAGAATATAAATTTCCAAAGAACAGCTTATGGATCACAATGGCTCCCCCCCCCCACAACCTCCCTCCCTCCCCCTACCCTCCCCTCTCCCGCTCCCTCCCGCCCTCCGCCCACATCAAGATTCATTTTCAATTCTCTTTATACACAGAAGATCAATTTAGTACATATTACATAAAGATTTCAACGGTTTGCCCTCGCATAGAGACACAAAATGATAATACTGTTGGAGTGCTAGTTATAGTATTAATTCACAATGTACAGCACATTAAGGACAGAGATCCTACATGATTTTTTTTTTAAAAATTGATTAATTGTCTATGCAATTTCCAGTTTAACACCAAGATTTTTTAATCATTTGCAATTATCTTTATATAAAGAAGATCGATTCAATATATACTATGTAAAGATTTCACCAGTTTGCACCCACTCAGAAACACAAAGTGCAAAAATACTGTTTCAGTACTAGTAATAGCATTATTTCACATTGGATAACACATTAAGGACAGATCCCTCATGAGACGTAAGTACACAGTGACTCCTGATGTTGATTTAATATTTTAAAAAAAGACGTATTTATTTATTTGAGAGGCAGAGTCGCAGAAACAGAGGAGGAGAGGCAGAGAGAAAGGTCTTTCATCATCTCATTCACTCCCCAAATGGCTGCAAGAGCTAGAGCTGGGTTGATCAGAGCCAGTAGCTTCTTCCGGGCCTCACATGTGGGTACAAGGGCCCATGTACTTGGGCCATCTTACACTGCTTTCCTAGGCACATTAGCAGAGAGCTGGAATGGAAGAGGAGCATCCGGGACAGGAACCGGCATCCATATGACATGCTGGTGCTGCAGGTGGAATCTTAACCTGCTATGTCACAGTGTCAGCCTCTTTACATACAGTGATTTTAATGTAAAATTATATTATTAAAGAAAAATCTAAGAGCCATGGAAGAAAATACAACCAGTATATGTCACCTCTCCATAGGAAATCATTAAAGATTGGATTTATAACAGGAAATAAGTCATCAAAGATACATCAAAGGAGTATTTGTCTGAGATAAAATATACTTAGTTTTCCAAAGCAAAAAGTTTGTTGAGTGTAAGGAAGCTTTGAAAAAAATGTGCATAATTGTTTGCTTTAAGGATGAAGAGAGAGTCAAATAAGTTTCCAAAACAGAAAATAAATTGTTTACAAAGGAATGAAGACTGAATTACCACCAGATATATTAACACTGATAACAGTGTTTACCACATAGAGATTCATGAAGGTTCAATTACTGTAAAGATTTTTTTTAAAGACTTATTTATTTGAAAGACAGAGTTACAGAGAGAGGTAGAGCCAGAAAGAGAAAGAGGTCTTCCATTCACTGGTTAACTCCCCAAATGGCTGCAATGGCCAGAGCTGGGCAGATCCGAAGCCAGAAGCCAGGAGCTTCCTCCAGGTCTCCCACATAGGTGCAGGGGCCCAAGGACTTGGGCCATGTTCCACCACTCTCCCAGGCCATAGCAAGGAGCTGGATCAGAAGTGGAGCAGCAGGGGCTCGAAAAGTGCCCATATAGGATTCTGGCGCCGCAGGCCAGGACTTTAACCCACTGAACCACAGCTCCAGCCCCTGAAGATTTTAGGTCAACAGCCTGCAGACACAATGGCTCATACATCTTTTGTCTTTATTATTATCATTACCAAAAATACATAATTTACTATAGGACAGGGAAATAATTTTATACTACTATGGGATTATAGAATAGTAGTCCTATAATTTTAAGAATATGTTGAAGTGCTCTTCAAAATTGTGTGGAAAAAGGACATTTTCAGAGAAACATAGAACAGACAACTTTCAGAACAGATTAACTGTCAAATTAAAAATTAAGATAAGGACATGAAAGAATAAGAATATTGATAAACAATGAAACAAGTATCTTCAGTTATTAGATCTAAAAAATATAAACTGTGATTTTTCTCTCAAGATTTATTTTTTTATTTGAAAGGCAGAATGGCAGAGACAAAGGAAGAAATAAAGATAAAAATCTCCCATCTGCTGGTTCACTCCCCAAATGGCCACATCATGGAAAGTAGGAGACAGGAACTCATATGGTACTCCCATGTCGGGGGGAGAAACCCAAGTATTTGGGCTGTCTGCTGCTTTTGCAGGACATTAGCTGGGAATTGGATCAGAAGCGCAGCAGCTGGGACTCAAATCTGCACTTCTGTAAAGGATGCTGGCTGGCCGTGGCCGCGGCTCACTAGGCTAATCCTCCTCCACCTGTGGCACTGGCACACCGGGTTCTAGTCCCAGTTGGGGCACTGGATTCTGTCCCAGTTGCTCCTCTTCCAGTCCAGTTCTCTGCTGTGGCCCGGGAAGACAGTGGAGGATGGCCCAAGTGCTTGGGCCCTGCACCCGCATGGGAGACCAGGAGGAAGTACCTGGCTTCTGGCTTCGGATCGGCGCAGTGCACCGTGGAGGCCACTTGGGGTGTGAACCAATGGAAAAAGCAAGGCCTTTCTCTCTGTCTCTCTCTCTCTCACTGTCTAACTCTGCCGGTCAAAAAAATTAAAAAAAAAAAATTAAAATAAAAAAACGATCATCACATCACAGGTGGCAACTTAACCCAGTAAAACACAATGCCGGCCCTCAACTAGTGATCTTTTTTTAGAGATTTATTTATTTATTTAAAAGTCAGAGTTACATAAGAGAGGAGAGGCAGAGAGAGAGAAGTCCTCCATCTGATGGTCCACTCGCCAATTGGCTGCAATGGCCAGAGCTGCGCCGATCTGAAGCCAGGAGCCAGGAGCTTCCTCCAGGTCTCCCCAAGTCTCCCACGCGGGTGCAGGGGCCCAAGGGCTTGGACCATCTTCTACTGCTTTTCCAGGCCACAGCAGAGAGCTGTATGGGAAGTGGAGCAGCAGGGACTGGAACTGGGGCCCATATGGGATGTTGGCACTTCAGGCCAGGGCATTAACCTGCTGGGCCACAGTGCTGCCCCATCAAATAGTGATCTTAAGTATGATAAATTAATAATACAATGTTAAGTTTTTATTGTAAATATCTTATATTCAGCAATCAGCAACAAAATTTACTAAATGTAATGATGATGGGTGCAGGGAGACGATAGTGTAAAATTCTTCTAAATGTCTTATGGGATTTCATATTGGTTCTTGATTTTGATATTCATATGTGTTATGTTTTATTCATAAATGAAAACAGCTAGCACTAAAATATGAATAGTAAAAAATTATCAAGATGCTTAATAACTCAATTATAATAAGGAAATGAATAATGGAACCACAAATAAATAATATAAAGAATATGTGAAATGTACCCTAAATAGGACCTAATCCAAAAAAGTTAAAAGTGGAAGTGTTGGACATAAATACATTTACACTAAACTGCACATATTTGAATGGTACAATTTGCTCAATTTTGTTTATCCATGTAAAACCACATTATAACCAAGATAACAAATTCTACTTTAATACATAAACTCTAGTTCTTTAGGGATAAATTTTTTTCTAACAAGCTGTATTTGCACTCTTCTCTTTCTTATGTGTCATAAGAGCACTGTTGTTACGAAGGTTGCCCTAAAAACATGCTACAGGCTAGGGAACTTAAACAACAAAAAATTGATTTTTTTCACAATCTGGAACTTGTCAGTCTAGAATGAAATTATCAGCAGAATTGGTTTCTTTTGAGGCCTGGATTGTGGACAGATAGTATCTTCTCCCTGGCTCACATAGTATTTCCTCTGTTGTGGTTGTGCCCTGATTTCCACTTTTTATAGTTTATTTTATTTGTTATTATTTACTTATTTAGCCTGGAAATCTTTTATTTAATGCATACAAACTTCCTGCATTTTATATATACATTAAGAGCATAGTGATTCTTCCCCCCAATCTCCTTTCCACCTGCACTCCCACACTTCTTCCTCTCCCTTCTTCTCTTCCCATTTTTATTTTTAACAAAGATCTTTTTTTCAATTAACTTTATATACAGAAGATTAACACTACACTAAGTAAAAAGTTCAACAAATAGTAGGAGGGAAAAAAAAAACTGTTCCTCAACTGTCAAGACAAGGGCTGTTAAAATCATCACATAGTAAAGTGTCAATATCACTTCTGTAGATTACTCTTTAGGTTCTCTGTTAGTCACCACAGATCAGAGAGAACACATGGTATTTGTCTTTGTGGGACTGGCTTATTTCACTAAGTATAATGCTTTCTATTTGCATCCTTTTTTTTTTAACCACTAGGTAGTATACCCTGCTGTACATACACCATAATTTCTTTATCCAGTCTTCAGTTGATGAACATCAACTGGAACAGCCACTGTGGCAGACATGATGAAAATATCTCAGAAATCTGAATATAGATCTACCATATGACTCAACCATCCCACTCATGTGAATTTAACCAAAGGAAATGAAATCAGCATGTGAACTGTTATTTGTACCCTCATGTTTTTGCAGCTCAATTCACAATAGCTAAGATATGGAATGAACCCAGATCTCTACTTTTTATAAAAGCATTAGTGATACTGGATTTGGGTCCACTTATACGACTTCATCTTTCAAAAACATTTGTCTCTCCATCTACAGGAACATTTTGAGTTATTGGGGGGTTAGGACTTCACTATGAATTCTTGGAGTACACAGTCCAGCCAGTAACAAGGGGCATTCCCAGATTCCCCATATCATTGGGTGGTAACTTTTTCCACCTCCCATCAAATTTAGCTAATGTCATTAAATAACATTTAGCTACTGCTAAATCTAATCACTCTTTTCTTTCCTAACATAAGCTTAGTGCTTCTAAAAACATTCTATTTAATCAAAGGTTGTGGGGGTATTTAAAATAGGGTCTGGCACTGCAGTGCAGTAGGTTAATCCTCTGCCTGTGGTGTGGGCATCCTATATGGGCACTGATTCTAGTCCCAGCTGCTTCTCTTCTGATATAGCTCTCTGCCATGGCCTGGTAAAGCAGTGGAAAATTGCCCAAGTGTCAGAGTTACACAGAGAGAGAAGGAGAGGCAGAGAGAGAAAGGTCTTCCATCTGCTGTTTTACTCCCCAATTGGCCACAATGGCTGGAGCTGTGCTGATCAGAAGCCAGGAGCCAGGAACCAGGAGCTTCTACAGGTTCTCCCACATGGGTGCAGGGGCCCAAGGACTTGGGCCATCTTCTACTGCTTTCCCAGGCCACAGCAGAGAGCTTGGTTTGAAGTGGTGCAGCTGGGACTTGAACCGGCACCCATATGCGATGCCGGCACTGCAGACATAGGCTTTACCCGCTATGCCACAGCACTGGTCCCAATCTGTGTCTTTTAACTGGAGAGTTGAGGCCATTTACATTTTCAATGACTATTGATAAGTATCAACTTTGCCCTGCCATTTTCCCATGAATATTTCTATTTTTTATTTTGAATTTCCTTTGTACTATTACTTAGAGATTTTCTTTTGTAATGTTGATCATGTTTCTGTATATCTGTGTGCAGCACATCCTTAAGTATCTTCTGCAGGATCAGATGGGTGGTGACAAATTCTTTCAGTTTCTCTTTGTCATGGAAGGTCTTTATTTCATCTTTGTTCATAAATGAGGGCTTTGCAGAGTATATAGTATTCTGGGTTGACAGTTCTATTCTCTTAAGACTTGAATTATATCTCGCCATTCTCTCCTAGTCTGTAGGGTTTCCAATGAAAAGTCTGCTGTGAACCTAATTGGAGATACTCTGAAAGTAATCTTCCTATATTTGGATGTCTCTTTCTTTTTCCAAATTAGGGAAATTTTCTCTTATTATTTCACTGAAAAGGCTTTTTGATCCTTTCTCTCTTTCTTTGCCTTCAGGAATTCCTAGAACCCATATGTTGGATTGTTTGATTTTATCCTGCAGATTACCTAAAGTGTTTTTTAGTTTTCTAATTTCTTCTTGTTGTGTTTGGTCTGACTGTATAATCCTGGGCTTTGTCTTCTAAATTGGATATTCTTTCTTCTGCTTCACCTATTCTGTTATGGCTTTTCACTCAATTTTTTATTTGTTCTGTTGAATATTCTTTTGTTTTTATAAAGCTTTTATTTAAAGAATATAAATTTCCAAAGTACAGCTTATGGATTACAATGGCTTCCCTCCCCCCATAACTTCCCTCCCACCCGCAACCCTCCCCTTTCCAATTTTCAGTTCAAGATTTTATTTTGAATTCTCTGTAAGATCTCAATTTTGTAGAAGTAATTTTCTTTCATGTCATATATAGATTTCATTAGTTCATGTATTTTCTTTTGATTGCTTCTAAATAATCCTATGATCAATTTTTTGAATTTCATTTCTGGCATTTCTTCAATCTCATCATCTTCACAATCTAGTATTGAAATGTTGTGTCTTTTGAGGCTGTCATGTCTTCCTTATTTTTGTTTCTTGAATTGGTGTACTTGTTATTAGCCATTTGTGGAGATATTTGTTGGTTTCTTCTTTTTTTTGTTTTTGTTTTTGTTTTTTTGTTTTGTTTTGTTTTGTTTTTGCTGTGGCAGCTTTCATCTTTGTACAAACCTTCTGTAGATTAGTGGATTGTCTGCTTTCAGTCAATACCTACAGGCATGTGGTGGGTATAGCCAGGGAACTCTGTTCAGTTCTCCAGGGGGAAGGCCATTCTGTTGGCATAGATTCAGCTGAGTGCCTCTCCTCAAAGGAGACCAGTGGGTAGTACATTATTCATCTGCTCTGTCACAAGGATCACAAAATGGATATGTGCAGTCCTCAGTGTAAGCTCAGATTCCCCAGCAAGATCTTTCACCAGGTAACCAGGGAACCTTGAGCGTGTGTAACATCCTAAAGCGACTGCCCAAATTCCAGTCACGCCCTGAGTCCTCTCATGCAGCCTCAGTGTTTTCACAATCCTGGCACACAAGCCTTTCACATTCACAAGGACCCGGCCCCCTGTCTGTTCTCCCCACCAGACTCAGGAGTCTCTGTTTGGCTGGGTTGCTGGGTACAGACACAGGCAGGCACAGCTGTTATATATGTCTAAAATTTCACCTGTTCTCTGTCAGCTTGTTAAAGGATGCCTTTGCAGGATGATTGGGGATAGAGAAAATGTGCCCCCTCTTTTTTTTGCTCCTCTGGTTTGGCAGGTATACTATCTCCCACGGGTCTCCAAGTAAGATTCCCTCTAGACTCTTCCTGCAGCTTTTAGCCATCACTTAAGCTGCTGCATTCTCATTTCACCTCACTCTCCAGTGCTGGTGTGGAGGCTATTGGCAGCTAGGATCCTGAGTTATGGGTGGCCACACCTTCCACATAGGTCCACTGTGTCCCTCCAATTTGAATAGTTTCCTCTCCGGTTTCCTCCTAACTCTTCCCTAAGACTGCACTCTTTCCACTTTTTAAAAAATATCTTCTCCTAGATTCCCTCCCTACTCCTCCATCTTAATCCAATCAAGTCATTTACATTTTACAAGTAAAACTTGACTTTTACTACCAGTTGTTTCTGGCCCTAGATGAAAGACTCATAGAGCCAACATTAGACTTGTAAGAAAACATGAATGCTTATTGTTGTACATCACCAAGAGCTGTGCCTCATTGGCATAGATAAACAACTGATACAAACATGTTTTCTAAGAAATATGGAGTTGGCATAACTAAAGTCTTTTATGTGTATCACTAACATTTGGACTGAAGATGAGTATGTAAGAAAAAGTTTCAGCAATTTATTAGAAATTATTGAGGGAGGGCTGGTGTTATGGCATAGCAGGTGAAGTTGCAGCCTGCAATGCCTGCATTTCATATGGACACCAGTTCGTGTCCTAGCTACTCCACTTCCTGTCTATTTCCCTGCTCATGGCTTTGGAAGAGCACCAGAGGATGGTCCAAGTTTTTGGGCTTGAGATCCTGCCACCCATGGATGAAACCTGGAAGAAGCTTGTGGCTCTGGGCTGGCTCAGACCTGGCCATTACAGCCACTTGAGGAGTGAACCTGCAGATGGAAGACCTCTCTGTCTCTTCTGCTCTCTCTCTGTAACTCTGACTTTCAAGTAAATAAGTAAATCTTTTTAAAAAAAAAGAAACTATAGAGGAAAATATCACAGAAATGACTAATGCAGGTTCAGGGTAGTAAGCCATGTTACATGGTTAAATGACAGTTGCAATTCTGCCATCAGCAGAAAAAATACTCCTGATGACCTTCTAGATCTGACAATCAAAATATTTAAAGTACTATCTACTTAATATCACCCGTATATTGGAAGGTTTGAAAAGTGAACAAGGAATTAAATAAGGCGGTGAACAGTTTGTATTACAATTTGGAGGGGATATGGACAGGCCCCGTCTTTAGGGGTTAGAAAATAAAGCTGTTTCTCATCTTTGGTCACTTTCTAGCCAACAAAGGACTCTCAAAATAACATATACCCTGGGGGCACAGATCAAATCAGTGGTGTGGCAGCAAGACCCTTTGTGAGGTTCTCCGGCTGATCTGAGGCACTGCCTAGTAGATATTTTCTGCTAAAAAAAAAAAAAAAATTAAAGTTTTATCCCCCAGAAAACTGACACAGACACATCCAAAAGATTACAGATCAGGGCTAGAAAGAGAAGTTTGTCTGGAAAAGAATTCAGAGTTTGTGTTTTCTCAAGTGGATTGGCATTGAATTGAATACAAAGAAGTCTGCAGCGGTTTCACAGGTGTTGTTCAGAATCAAGGGCTATTGGAATCGACAGAAGGACCTAGATATTACCTAAACCATACTGAAGAGTTGTGGGCTCCTAATTCCCTGGGATTGATAGGAAGGAGACCGAAAAATCTTCTCAGCTGACAAAGTGACCCACTTCTTTAGAAGTACCCATGTATTGTAAAAGGGAAGAAAAAACATCCCAAGAATTAAATCCAAGAGACCAATGTTCTTGGGAGTAACACCAGAAGCAAATGGGAGCTAAGCCAGGAATGTTCTTCTCTTGTCCAGGAAAGGGATGCGTCAACATTTGCACAGGAGGATTACAGAATTGTTAAGATCCAATGGTTGCTTTGTGCTGCACATTCTCAACATTTGTAAGTACTTCTTTTAGTTGGACTTGTTTATCATATAGTTTCTTTTTCTCATTGTTATGTGTTTGAAATGGGTACGTGGAGTAACAGGATAGTTTTTGCTTCGAATCTGTAGGTCTCTGGACAAAGATTGTCTCTGCAGAGGATACTGTGAATACGTTTTCCCAATCCACATTCAGTTTCTAAATTCATATTAGTGCTGTGATGATGGCCATAATATGAGCATTTACTCAACAAATATCATCAAATGCCACAGGTCAGAGTTGTTCTCACCCAGAGAGTTTGCTGTTAAATATTTATCAACATACCACTGTCTCTATACTAAGTAAGGCCACCTCTTCACCTGGTGAGGATTATAGGCCCTTAGATTTTAGCCTGATGCATTGATTTAATGAGATTTTTGAAGGCCTTGGGAAGAAATTCCTTTTCCATCAGAGAAAACAATTCACTGAATGAAAAGTAGAGGATAGTAGGTCACATTGATGGCCATAAACAATGGTTGCCTTTTCTCTATGTCACTTTCAAGACAGGTAGCTCATTCCTCCCAAAGGTGAATTTTATTTTTTCACCCATTAATCAGGTTTAGATGCTTAGACAAAAGAAGGGTGTGTGAATTGCCAGGTGGTACTTCAGAGGTTGGCCTCTGCAGCCTGTTCCCTTCTCCTTGCTGTCTTGTAGGTTTAGCTTGCTTTCATCTGAGTCTCTGACTTTAATGTTATAATCCTTCCAAAATAGTCTTGTGTAGGATGAGAGATCACACAGCGCATGACTGAATCAGTTCAGATGAGGTCATTCAAAATTACTTTTACAGATGAACAGCCAGCATAGGTATATAGGTATATAAAAGTGTGTAAGTGAGGCTGACCCAGAAGTAAACAATCCAGTTGGTCCATGGACCTTAGAATATTCAAAGAGCACAAAAGTGAAAAGTCTTTGATTCTTGGAAAAGTCAATATATCACAGAAAAAAGTGCAAGTATATTATAATTTCTCTGTTCTGAAATTCATAGCTAGTTTTGAAGGAGCCAAACAGCTTGCATAGGCCATTTTATATATATTTATATCTACCTATGGAAGGAAAACCTCACTTGTTAATCACTATGTGATATATTGTCCATCACTCCATACAGTGCTTATTGGCAGGAAACTGGAATTAGGAGCCACAGCTAAGAATTAAAGCAGGTACTTAGGATATGGAATGAGGGCATCCTGTTAACTGGCACTTAACTGATGGGTTAAACACTCATTTTGAGATACATTTATTTGATTTATTTATTATACACTGATAAAAAAATCATACATCCACCCACCATTTTTGCAGCCTTGAAAGCAAAGACAAAACATGAAATTCACTTATTTATATGCAAGTTATTACTTAGACATGCTATAAATAGTGAAAAAGTAACAAAATACCTATGCTCTCTAGAAGATAAATAAAAATTTATGGAAGAGTTTTCAACCATATTCTCATGTAAAAGTCTCATAGAGAACATTTCCTTTAACCTGAGGGCTTGCAAAGATACCCAAAGCTGAAGAGAACACCTGACAGACTTCTATTCTCCTTCTAGTTAGTTACAACAAAAATCATACAGAATGAAAAATTCAGAGATGAAGGACCTACAGGTCTGACTCTCTGGGGTTGAATTGAAGGAACCATGGCTAAATGCCAAGTTGAAAGAATGCATGTAGGGCCGCTCCGTGGGTCACTAGGCTAATCCTCCGCCTGCAGCTCCAGCAGCCCAGGTTCTAGTCCTGGTTGGGTGCCAGATTCTGTCCCGGTTGCCCCTCTTCCAGTCCAGCTCTCTGCTGTGGCAGTGGAGGATGGTCCAGGTCCTTGGGCCCTGCACCTGCATGGGTGACCAGGAGAAGCACTTGGCTCCTGGCTCCGGATCAGTGCAGCGCACTGGCCGTAGCATCCATTTGGGGGGTGAACTGACCGAAAATGAAGCCCTTTCTCTCTGTCTCTCTCTCATTGTCTAACTCTGCCTGTCAGAAATAAAAAATAAAAATAAAAAAAAGAATGCTGTAGACATAGGAAGCCTGTCCCTACTGTTTGGAAATTTTAGACAACTTTGTCTATATAAAGTGAATCCTAGACCTGGAGCCCTACACCAACAGAGTGAACAAAGCTCAAATATTTTCAGAGTCCACACAATTCATTCTACAGTATATGGTACTTGATGAGTCAGTTGGTAGGTGAACTATGAGTCAGCAATTAGAAGTCATCTTGATAACAAAACCAGAGGATGTTTTGAATGGTCTCAACAGAACTGCCCGAGCCTGGGATATGAAAATCATGAGTTGACATTATATAATCAAACTATGGAAAAATAGTCAAATTTAAAACAGGGAAGAAATAAACACCACCCAAAATATAATAAATTGCATACAATAAGAAAAAAGGTAACATAAGAATTTGAGTAAAATTCCTCAATAAGAATTCATGATAGAAAAAACACAATAATAATATGAGTTTAATTAACAGAGAAGTGGTTAAAAAAGATGAGATGAAGAGACAACCTAAAGATTCTAACTTAAGACCAAAACAACACCACTACAGAAAAATAAGTAAACAAGAAAGTTTCACCCACGTAAGCTGATGGGTTTGGGAGTAAAATGAGTTTGCTGCTGTCACACATCATGCTGTGAGGTGACAAAGCAGAAAAGGCTTCTCATGGATACATCAAAGGTGTCTTTCTTCCTTCTAAGTCCAGGAAGCTTTGGGAATTACACACGCTGCTTCCTACAGACTGAATAGCCCCCACCTCCCATGTTCTTATGTTGAAAACAAACCCCAGAAGGAAGATGATCAGAAGACGGCATCTACAAGCCAAGAAAGTGAACTCAATAGGTGGCACACTAACCCGGCCGACTGCGGGAAACGCGTTTCTGTTGTCCCCCTTCTGCATTACTTTGCCATGGTACACTTAGCAAGCTGATGCACAATCTAGACTTGAGTTACATTCAGGTTGTGTGCATGTGAGAGGGTGGTTAGGTTTAGGTTAAATATTTCACAGCTTCAGTCCATGCCAGAAGACCCAGGATCAGTGCCTACGTAACTCTAAGGAAGAAACACGCTCATGTAAATCCATGGCATCAGGCTAAGTTTTCAATCAGGCACAAAATGTCAGCAAAGCAGGTATCTATTTTCACCATAAGGAGTCCTAGACAAAAATGTTTAAAGTATTACGTCTTCCTTTTTTAAAGATTTATTTATTTAGTTGAAAGCCGGAGTTACACAGAAAGAAAAGGAGAGGCAAGGGGGGAGAGAGAGAGAGAGAGAGAGAGAGAGAGAGATCCTTTATCTGCTGGTTCACTCCCCAGCCGGCCACAATGGCTGAAGCTGCACCGATCTATAGCCAGAAGCCAGGAGCTTCCTCCGGGTCTTCCCATGTGGGTGCAGGGGCCCAAGGACTTGGGCCATCTTCTGCTGTTCTCCCAGGCCGTAGCAGGGAGCTGGATTTGAAGTGGGGCAGTCGGGACTTGTACGAGTGCCCATAAGGGATGCCAACACTGCCAGAGGAGCTTTAACTGCTATGCCACAGCCCTAGCCCCGAAGTGTTACATCTTGAATCATCATATAGATGATTCACTTCAGGCAATTAACTAAAGTGAAAACCTCAAATATGGAAAAGAGAAACTCAGACAAAGGAATTATAATTGAGCATTAAGCTATCCTAAAAAACTAAGAATACTGTGGTTTCAGCATTAACAAGTATGCGTGCTGATAAATTAAACAAATAATAAAACCATTCACAAATATCAGGAGTTACAGAAATGAACTGGGTGCAGAAAGACTTCAGACTTACAATTTCTTATCTTTTATATCAACAATAACACGTTTAATAAAACAACCAGCAAAAATCACATATATTCACCCTCTTCATGTGTTCCCTTTTATTTTCTGTCCTTAGAATTGTCACATAGGAAATGCTTAGTTATGACAAATGATTTCCCTGAATTTCAATTATGCTTTTGGTTGAATTTAGTTGGTTTTCCCTATTTGGAATTCAGGTAAATTTAAGCTCAAACATTAAAATACCATATACACTTCAGTCCCCTTTATTAGTGATGAATTGTAACTCCTTTTTCTTTCTCATCATTTGTCTCTCTATACTTCCTTTTCTACTTACACAAGCTCAAACACACAGACATACATACTTATAAACATGCAGGTTTTTAATTACCTAATAAAAACTTAAAAGCGCACTGTTAATGGAGATGTTTCTTTGTTTGAATATCTATTGGGAAGGCCAGTGCTGTCCCACAGAGGGTTAAGCCACTTTCCGTGGCAAGTTTAGGCTGTTCCACCTACAATCCAGTTCCCTGCTAATGCACCAGGAAAAGCAGTAGATGATGGCGCAGGTCTTTGGGTTCCCACACCCATGTGGGAGACCTGGAGGAACCTCCAGGCTCCTGGCTTCTCTGTGGCTGTTTGCCAGTGAACCAGCAGATGGAAGATATTTATCTCTCTGTCTCTCTTTTTCTCTCTCTCTCTTCTCTCTGTAACTCTAACTTGCAAATAAATAATTAAATCATAAAAAATCTATTGTGAATTTATGATATCCTTTGGAAAATAATAAATTACTATCCTACTAAAACCTAGGGGGCTAGTGTGTAGAATAGTGGTTAAGATATCTCTTGGGGGCTGGCACCACAGCTCACTAGGCTAATCTTCACCTGTGGTGCCAGCACCCCTGGGTTCTAGTCCCGGTTAGGGTGCCAGATTCTGTCCCGGTTGCTCCTCTTCCAGTCCAGCTCTCTGCTGTGGCAGTGGAGGATGGCCCAAGTGCTTGGGCCCTGCACCTGCATAGGAGACCAGGAGAAGCACCTGGCTCCTGGCTTTGGATCGGCTAAATGCACCGGACATAGCGGCCGTCTGGGGGTGAATCAACGGAAAAGGAATACCTTTCTCTCTGCCTCTCTCTCTCTCACTGTCTAACTCTGGCCTGTCCAAAAAAAAAAAAAAAAGGATATCTCTTGGGAGACCTACATCTCACTTTGGAGTGTCTGAGTTCTTGTCCCAGCTCCCAGCTCCACTCTGTATTGTAGCTTCCTCCTGATATATGACTTGGGAGGCAGCAGGTGATGGCTTTAGTACCTGGGTCTCTGCTATCCAAGTGGGAGACCTAGACTGAGTTACTGACTCTGAGCCTTAGTCTAACCCAAGATTTTGTAGAGCAAATACGCATATAGATGTCTCTTTTGTTTTCTGCCTCTGTGTCTTTCAAATAAACAATAAAACTTGAAAAAAATTAAGTAGCTGTTAATATCACGTAAAGAGATATAAAGTTAGTTCTAATTAGAACTCTTTGTATTTATCCATGCATCATGCAGTCCTTCTTCTCCTGTTTCGTTTGGCTGTTTAGGCTCACTCTTGTTATTTGTGTAGGAGGAGCACAATGATATCAGGAGATGAAGGAAATTCTGTAAGTGAAATGGAGATGACAGTCTTTGATGACCTTCACACCTTCAGCCCCATCATTCTATAGTTTTCAAGAGGAGTTAGCAACCCTTTCTTTTCTTATGTTCTGTTTCTATGGCAACATTTCTTCCTAATTTGCTATCTATGCACCATTTATTATGCTGTCACCTATATTTATTATTACCTATTTTTTTTACATCAGTCTATTACTTCTTTTGATGTTCTATCCTGCCTACATTCTGCTTTCAGGGTTTAGAGAATGTGGCTCCCATCTGAATACACCAGTAACTCAAGAGTCAATGTTTATGATTATAAAATGTATGCTTAATCTAGTTTAGTTTCGTCTTACTTCTTCATTAGTGAAACATTCATTGTACACTTTTAATTTTTTTCAAGTTAACTTGTTTCTAGCTCAGTTTATTAGTTCTTTTTGAGAGTCTTAATTTTGACCTACAATCCAACCCAACCTTTCTAGTTGTTAGTACTAAGAAATACATGATTCTGTGTCTGAGTTCAATTTTTGACTCTCAGAGAAATTATTTTTGCTCAATTTTTCTTTTCTAGGATTTTTTTTTCTTTTTCAACATTTTCCTTTCTAATGCTTTGAGAAAAAAAAATTTTCCCATCTCTGACAATTTTCTCTTTTCCAATGAAGATACGGAAGATGCTGTCAGTCTATTTCTAATTAGTCTCCTATAGCCCCTGAGTAACTGACTTAGCAAGACTTATTATCTTGAAGTTTTATGGGGGCTAGATCATCTTGAACCATGACCTGACATTCTAAACAGAGTTAAAAGATTTTCACAGATATTGCATATTCAAATATAAATAATTCTTATATTCGTATCAGATACTAAATGGTGGCTTTGAAGAAGAATGCAAGCCTAGTGCTGGGGAGACTTTTGTGTGGAGCACTAGATGATACTTACTGGGGTGTTGAACATTTCAGAGGGATTCTATAGTGTCAGGAGCCTGCTGAGCAGACAGGAGGCAAATCCTCTGCATAGTAGGTGGTCATGTGCATTGCAAACAGCAAGAGTTTAATGTCAGCCATGGCCACAAGAAAGTCCATAAAGAGCATTAATAAAAGCAATAATGACAACAAAATCAACCCATCAAAAACTAAGTTATAGAATCCTATAAATGACAACAATTATTTATAGGAATGCTCCAGTTACACTGGAAGTCTTCTATAACTAAGTATTCAAGTATTGTTTTTTTTTTTTTAATTTCTGGTTGTACATTGATAATTTGTTGATACAATAAAGGTATCCTGTGGGAAAGCCACTGCTAGACTCTCTGGTAAGGAGAAGGCTTATGTCACAGCACATTGCATATTTTGTTGAAGATGAGTCCTGTTTCAGTGTATCATTCTTGCTTGCATTGATGAACTATGTGGAAATGCATGCATCACATTTGTGGTTCAAACAGAAGAAGGAAGGTGAGAAGGAAGGAGGGAAAGGAGGACAAAAAGGGGAGGGGACTACTCTAGCCTGTTGAGAATCCAACTGGCATTCCTTGCTTATTTGGACTACTGACAACTTTACAACCCTCCAGGACACTGCTGAGGTTGGAGACAGTCATGTGACTCTGGCTGAATAAATGAGACCAAACAAGAACCATGTTATTTCCACAGGGTCTCTTCAAGAGCCAAGGAAGCTTTTCTAAATCTCTTTGTCTTCCTGCTTGACAATGATTAAAGCACACTCTGAGGTGGATTCCAGCCAGTGTGGTTAAAAGTGCCAGAAACACACCAAACATCTCAGCTAATCCACGTGGACATGCAACATGAGCAGAAAATAAACTTCTATCATGTGACTATCTTGAGACAGAGATTTTAATATTTTTATTTGCTTACTTATTTACATCTATTTGAAAGGTGGCTAAGCAACTGAGAGAGGGAGAGAAACAGATAGATACAGAGAGATCTTCCATCTGCTGCTTTACTCCCCACGTGCTACAATAGCAAGGCTGGACCAAGCCAATGCTAGGAGCTTGGAACTCCACTTGAGGCTCCAGTGTGGGACGACAGGGACTCCAGCACTTGAGCTACCACCTGTTGTCTTCCAGTATGCATATTGGCAGGAAGCTGAATCAGAAGAGTAGGGTGGACAACACTCCAAACAGGCACTCCCATATGTGATGCAGGCTCCCACCAGATAGCTTAACCTGCTACATTACAACCTTCATTGACTTGGAGATTTTTACTATTGCAGCTAAAGCCACATATCTTGAATGCCACATTATGTTCATCCTTTCAAGTGCAAATGTTGCCTCTTCTTCAAAACTGTCTCAACCTACCATAGTCTTGATTTTCTTGCACTAAGTGAATGCTCTGAACTAAGTAGCATCAAAGGAGACCTGGAATTCAGCTCATCAAATGAGCCTTTCCTATATTACAATGTCATTTTACACAGGGCATAATGCCATCTTGACAGACTTCCTTAATCTTTGAGAAGAATAGTAACTGGATCTGGAAGACATTTTTCTGCATTCTGAAAATGGTGAAATGCACAAATGTATTAGGACAGGAGATTGTAGATGTCTGTACAACATCCAACCTTAGCATCCATTCTTTTTATGACTGTGTCCTAATGTACATCCATGTGTTGTTGGAGCAGTGGAACTTGGGTGGTTTCTACACTATATTCCCAGGAAAAAATGTAAGGCTGGCCTTAAGAATTCCTATTCCAAGATTGAGCATGTATTCAGCATCTCTACCTTTCTCCCCGTATTCTCTTTGTTGATGGGTCTCTATAATTTCCTGGTATTCTAATGCATAAAACACTTCTTTTTTAAAAACTATTTATTTGCTTGTTTGTTTGTTTGAAAGGCAGAGTTAGAAAGAGAGGTAGAGACAGGAAGAGCGAGAGAGAGGTCTTCCATCCACTGGTTCACTTCTCAAAAGGCCACAGCAACCAGGGCAGGGCCAGGCAGAGGCCCGGAGCCAGGAACCTCCTCCAGATCTTTCTTGTGGATGTAGGGCCCCAAGCACATGGACATCCTCTGCTGCCTCCCCAGGTGCATTTAGCAGGGAGCTGGATTGGAAGTAGAGCAGCCAGGATGTGAAAGAGTGCCTATATGCAAACTGGTTCTGTAGGCTGGGGCTTTAACCCACTGTACTACAGTGCTGGCCCCTGCATACAGTACTTCTAACTAATATTAATAGCAATCTTGTGGAAATGGAGTACAGAAGAAAATGCAAGATATATTCATAATCATTTGAGTAAAATTATCCCATTATTAATCATATAAATAGAATGCTTATGTAATTCATGCAAAACTTATCTAGTCTTTTAATGCCTATTTAAACAAAAAATGGAGTTAAAAGTTTGGCTGTTATGCATCGTCCATCTCATTTCAGTTGGCTGGACACTTGTGGTCTGTGATTCAATGTTATGTGGTCTCATTTATAAAACAGACAATTCTCTGCTATCCAGGAAATATTTAACAGATGAGTATTAATAATTTTGTCTGTAATCACACCTTCAGGTCTGGCACAACATAGATTTTATGTGTCTCTAACAGTAATGAAGATTAAGCATGAGAGTGGTGCTACATTGAAGGAGATAAAATGCCCCATTGGGCTTTAGAAAGAAGCGAGGTACAAATGTGACATTTACTTAAGTGTAGAGGCAAGAGTGGTAATGCTACAATTATATTAAGACCTGGAGAAGTTTATTAAAACATTTCCAAAGAGTCAATCACCCCACCGCCCTACCCCCTTAGATATTTGCTTTGTCCCTGTAAATTTATGAGTTTTGGTTATAGCATTGAATCCAGGACCAGGCGCCACTGAGAAAATGATGAAAGGTTTGGACTGTTCACTGGCATGTGATGCAGTTGTCCCTAATGATTTATCATAGAAGAACAGAAATTAAGTTCCCTCTAATTCTTTATTTACTAACTACATCCCCATGTCCCTATTCTTAGTGTTCTTGCAAAGTATGGTTCTTATCTGCTGTGTTACTATTTGTGATATATATATATATTTTAACTTTTATTTAGTAAATATAAATTTCCAAAGTACAGCTTATGGATTACAATGGCTTCCTCCCTCATAACTTCCCTCCCACCTGCAAACCTCCCATCTCCCACTCCCTCTCCCATTCTGTTGACATCAAGATTCATTTTCAATTATCTTTATATACAGAAGATCAATTTAGTATATATTAAGTAAAGATTTAAACAGTTTGAACCCAAACAGAACATAAAGTGTAAAATACTGTTTGAGTACTTGTTATAGCATTAATTCACATTGAACAACACATTAAGGACAGAGATCCTACATGAGGAGTAAGTGCACAGTGACTTCTGTTGTTGACTTAACAAATTGACACTCTTGTATATGGCGTCAGTAATCTCCCTAGGTTCTTGTCATGAGTTGCCAAGGCTATGGAGGCCTTTTGAGTTCACTGACTCTGATCATATTTAAACAAGGTCATAGTCAAAGTGGAAGTTCTATCCTCCCTTCAGAGAAAGATACCTCCTTCTTTGATGGCCCATTCTTTCTACTGGGATCTCACTCGCAGAGATCTTTCATTAATTTTTTTTTCCAGAGTGTCTTGGCTTTCCATGCCTGAAATACTCTCATAGGCTCTTCAGCCAGATCTGAATGCCTAAAGGGCTGATTCTGAGGCCAGAGTGCTGTTTAGGACATCTGCCCTTCTATGAGTCTGCTGTGTATCCTGCTTCCCATGTTGGATTGTTCTCTCCCTTTTTAATTCTATCAGTTAGTATTAGCAGTCATTAGTCTTGTTTATGTGATCTCTTTGATTCTTAGACCTATCAGTATGATCAATTGTGTACTGAAATTGACCACTTGGACTAGTAAGATGACATTGGTACATGCCACCTTGATGGGATAGAATTGGAATCCCATGGCACATTTTTAACTCTTCCTTTTGGGGCAAGACCGATTGAGCATGTTCCAAATTGTACATCTCCTCCCTCACTTATTCCCACTCTTATATTTAACAGAGATCGCTTTTCAGTTAAATTTAAACACCTAAGAATGATTGTGTGTTAATTACAGAATTCAACAAATAGTATTAAGTAGAACAAAAAAATACTAAAAGGGATAAAGTATTAAGTTGTACATCAACAGTCAGGACAAGGACCGATCAAGTCACTGTTTCTCATAGTGTCCATTTCACTTCAACGGGTTTCCTTTTTGGTGCTCAGTTAGTTGTCACCGATCAGGGAGAACATATGATATTTGTCCATTTGGGACTGGCTTATATCATTCAACACTATGTGTTCCAGATTCCTCCATTTTGTTGAAAATGACCAGATTTCATTGTTTTTTACTGCTGTATAGAATTCTATAGAGTACATGTCCCATAATTTCTTTATCCAGTCTACTGTTGATGGGCATGTAGGTTGATTCCAGGTCTTAGCTATTGTGAATTGAACTGCAATAAACATTAATGTGCAGACAGCTTTTTTGTTTGCCAATTTAATTTCCTTTGGGTAAATTCCAAGGAGTGGGATGGCTGGGTTGAATGGTAGGGTTATATTCAGGTTTCTGAGGAATCTCCAGACTGACTTCCATAGTGGCTTTACCAGTTTGCATTCCCACCAGAAGTGGGTTAGTGTCCCTTTTCCCCCACATCCTCACCAGCATCTGTTGTTGGTAGATTTCTGGATGTAAGCCATTCTAACTGGGGTGAGGTAAAACCTCATTGTGGTTTTGATTTGCATTTCCCTGATGACTAGTGATCCTGAACATTTTTTCATGTGTCTATTGACCATTTGGATTTCCTCTTTTGAAAAATGTCTATGGAGGTCCTTTGCCCATCTCTTGAGTGGGTTGTTTGTTTTGTTGTTGTGGAGTTTCTTGATCTCTTTGTAGATTCTGGTTATTAACCCTTTATCTGTTGCACAGTTTGCAAATATTTTTTCCCATTCTGTTGGTTGCCTCTTCACTTTCCTGACTGCTTCTT
This sequence comes from Sylvilagus floridanus, assembly GCA_949820135.1. NCBI lineage: Eukaryota > Metazoa > Chordata > Mammalia > Lagomorpha > Leporidae > Sylvilagus > Sylvilagus floridanus. Next base: position 13,864,153 of record OX463240.1, on the reverse strand, counting down.
TTGCAGTACAGAAACTTCTCAATTTGATGCAATCCCAAATGTCAATTTTGGCTTTGACTACCTGTGCTTCCAGGGTCTTTTCCAAGAAGTCTTTGGCGGTACCTATATGTTGCAGGGTTTCTCCAATGTTCTCTAATAATTTGATGGTGACGGGTGGTAGATTTAGGTCTTTAATCCATGTTGAGTGGATTTTGTGTAAGGTGAAAGGTAGGGGTCTTGCTTCATGCTTCTGCACATGGAAATCAGTTTTCCCAGCACCATTTGTTGAATAGACTGTCCTTACTCCAGGAATTGGTTTTGTGATATATATTTTTAAGCACTTCTTTTTTTTTACTTTAAAGGTAAAGTTAAAGAGAGAGAGGGAGAGCTCTTCTATTTGCCGGTTGACTACCCACTGAAGCCAGGAGCCTGGAACTCGAATTAGGTCTCCCACATGGCTGGCAGCTGGCAGAGGCCCAAGAGCTTAGCCCATCTTCTGTTGCTTTCCCAAACACATTAGCAGGGAGCTGGATTGCAGAGGAGCATCTGTGACTTGGACCCTCACTCACAGGGGATGCCAGCACAGCATGGGGCAGCTCAAGTTGCTGAGCCACAATGACAGCCTTTATTTGTGATGTTCTTGTTCTTTTGTGATTTGTTTCATTTTTTTAAAAATTTTGATTTGGGAATGTCTTTGTTTAATGGAAACATTGAATTATATACTATAGATAATAACATGAGTTTGCCTTTGTTTTGAAAATGCTAATTAATGATAACTAGATATGCAGCGAATACCTTCTCTGGTCAGTGTGAGTCAAGGGTCTAACTCAGTTGCCTTAATTTCTGTGTGTTGCTAGGAAATACAATCTGTTTTGAGAATTTTTGAATAAATGAGAATCAGAATTAGCATAAATAGCTGAATATAGAGTCAGCATGTACAGTGATCATTCAAAATTCTTTAAGACGAATAATCATTTTTCTAATCAATAATTTTAAAATAATATGGAGGATTTGTTTTCATGTTTTGTTTTTCTTTTTTATAATTTTTAAATTTTTTTTTGACAGGCAGAGTTAGACAGTGAGAGAGACAGACAGAGACAGAGACAGAGAGAAAGGTCTTCCTTTTTCTGTTGGTTCACCCTCCAAGTGGCTGCTATTGGCAGTGCGTTGCAGCCGGTGCGCTGCGCTGATCTGAAGCCAGGAGCCAGGTGCTTCCTCCTGGTCTCCCATGGGGTGCAGGGCCCAAGGACCTGGGCCATCCTCCACTGCCTTCCCGGGCCACAGCAGAGAGCTGGACTGGAAGAGGGGCAACCGGGACAGAATCCGGCGCCCCAACTGGGACTAGAACCTAGGATGCTGGCACTGCAGGCAGAGGATTAGCCTAGGGAGCCGTGGCCATGTTTTGTCTTTCTTGAAGATTAAGCTCATTGTGAAGCAAACTTCATCTCCTAGTTCTATTACATTTGGTCCCTTAGGCATTGAAACCTTGTGTTTACATCAGCGAGATTCCAGGATAATTTATTTTTAATAACATTGAGAAATGGATCAATATTACCATACATTGGGTTGAATTTCCACTGTGATCAGAAGGAAAGTTTACTGCCTTAAGTCAATCTAATTAGTTTTAGATGAAACAAAAGAAAGATGAATTTTGTATATATACATACACAATACATAGTTGGTACATTAAATTTATTTTTATGTAATTAGTAATTTACCCAGGAAGTTATTCTACTGTCATATATTTTAGTAATGACTTTACCTTCCATTTTATATATCAATTGGCAATTAATAACTCATGTATATATATTTATAAAGTACAAAGTGATGTTTCCTTTAATTTGTTTATTTAAGATATACAGATTTTGTGTATTTTATTTCATAAATACAGATTTAGGAACATAGTGATACTTCCCACTCCACCCTCCCTCCTGCCCACACTCCCACCCTTCTTCCTCCTTCCTCTCTTATCCCTTCTCTTAATTTTTACAATGATCTATTTTCAGTTTATGTTATGCTTTTAAGATTAACCCTGCACTAAGAGTTCAAGAAATAGGAGAAAAAACACTGATCATCAACATTAGAGAGAAGGGCTGTAAAAAATCATTGAAACTCAGAATGTCAGTTTCACCTTGGGATGATTAAATCAGGTTGGTTGGTATATTCATCGCCTCATATCTTTCTGGCGATAACATTTAAGATCAAGTAATATAAACACTACAGAAAATCAACACAGAGATGCCACTTTAACCCATTTTTAGAATTTATTAATTTTATGTCTTATGTTAATGTCATTGATAAATGGCTTCATTACCTTGTAATAACATTATTAATAGTGATATCTATTATTTTAACTTTTTGAAAAGAATTCTTCTTTTCTCCGTTTCATATGTCGTGTATGGTACGTGAGGATAATTACATTTTGACCTCAAAACAAACTAGCAATAATAAATGTATTGGATTTTCCTTGTTATCTACACCTGTTACTATTTGATGGCAACTTTAACATCTTTAAATATGAAGTATTCAAATAATCTAGTCACCAATAATAAGTTTCTATTCTTTTTATTATAAAGAACAGATAGCATTAAGATTTTGAAATGCAGCAAAGAAACTAATTAAATATGTTTAACCCCTTACTTTCCAAAGCTAATTCTTCATGCACATAAGGTATTGCCTTTCTGACATTTGACTAGTTTTCTAATAAAAATGAAAGCTATGAATTGGCTTTCCCCAAGCAGGAGAAAATGCAGAATTCAACTGAGAGAGATGTCTGTGGATAGTCCATTAAGAGGGGCTTCAGTAGATATGACAAATTCAATAAAGTGGTAAAGTTCTCCACCTTTTCCCCTGAGGGTTAAGATTTATTTCCATAAAATAACATGTGGGAACTACCTGGGATAGCATTCACTGACACTTGATAAGAGATCAGAGTAGACAATGCGAGTGAGGAATGAAATCAGGTAACAGTCTAGTCAATCTCTCTTTCAAAATCCTTTCATCATTTTATTAACAGAATTAAACGTCATACTTAGAAACCTAGATAATTTTAATTTTGGAAAGAATTATAATCTCATAGCTAGAACATGACCTTGTGTGTGCATATGTTCCTAATGTATATATATATATATTGTAATGCTTTCATAAATATAGCATTTATTTCAAACATTTATTTAAAAGCATTTATGTAAAGCATTATATTTAAAGCATCCCAATGCTTTAAAAAGCTCCAAAAATGCACACCCGTCTTCTACTCTTTCTCTTGTACAGTAGACTTTCTTTTACTAAATTTTTCTGTGCATTTTGACCTATATATCTCTATATTCTGGACAAAATATTCAGAATACAAGATAACAACTGATCTTCTTTTCTGTTTATTTTCTTGACATCTTTTAAAGTTTAGAATTTCTCCCATTTTATTGTTACTACCTCTAATTTTACCAAAGTAGCATTTCAAAATTCCATTAAAACTATGGTTATAATGGATTTATACTTGGGAGTTCCAGTTACTGACGTGAGGAGAGAAGCCACCATAATACTTGGTTACATCTAAAAAGTCATTAGCAGTAGTCATTCCTCCCCTTGCCCCAGATCCCTTCTGAGCATGATGTAGCTGATTGCACTCTTTCAGGAAAGAGCAGGCAGAATGTTTTCTAATGAAAGAAACGGCACAAGTGACACTAGCCAGGGGCAACACACGTCTCAGGTCCCTGCTAGTGAAGAGTGTTTGCTCATAGTGACCAAGCTGCAGCTGTGTCTACTTCTTGCACATGTCCTTGATCCACACAAAACATGTGAAATACACTCAGAGGCTCACTGGAAACCAGAGACCCATGGGCTAGTGAATAGAAACTTAGCCAGTCTTATGTAGGATAAACTGACGTTCACACCTTAAAAAATGGATTTATTCATTTGAAAGTCAGAGCTATGGAGAGAGAGGGAGAGACAGAAAGAGGGATAGGGATCTTCCTTCTACTGGTTCACTCCCCAGATGTCCACAGTGGCCAGGAATGTGTCAGGACAAAGCCAAGAGCCAAGAGCTTTACCTCGGTCTCTCACATGGGTGGCAGGGACCCGAACACTTGGGCCATCATCTGTAGATTTTCCCATGCCATTAACAGGAAGGTTAATTGAAGATGGAGCAGCCAGGAAAGGAACTAGCACCCATATGGGATAATGGTGTCACAGGTGGTGGCTTTACCTGCTATGCCATGATGTCAGCCGCTAAGCTGATATTCTCAATGCAATAGCATTGTTGTTTGTTACATAATATAAATATACAATGGCTTATGGACATTTATGCAACAATAGGTAAAATGAAAACATAAGTTTTGTGAAAAATTAAGCACTGAATTTTCTCTCCTAAAAGAAAAAAAAACAACAACAACAAATATGCACCCTACACATCTATTATCCACCACTGTGTGCGATGATCACAGGCAACACAAGACACATTTCTGCTAGCTATGTGCCAGGACTGACTTCAAAATTAGCCATTCTTGTATGAATGCAACATTCAGTAATGCACTTTATATTTCCCTATTAAAGACAAAAGCTAGAAGATAGGATTTTGGCTATTTTTATCATAAAGAACTGTTAAATGTTTGAAAAGATAAATTTATTAACTCTGTATATAACACAACACAGATAGCAACAAACCGTCACCTGCTACCCATAAATATGTGCAATTTTTATATGTCTCTTAAAATAATAGGAGTCTTGCATTCAAAGATGATTCTTTTGCTTAGGCAGCTGCAGCAGATTCATTAACAGACTTTCCACTGTAAATCATAGCTTCTTTTCCTTTTATGAGTTCTAGCCAGTGGAAGGATTTTTCTGCTAATATTTCTTACAAATTTCTCCCTGGTTCTTTAGGGTGTTGACCTCCACTGGATATTTTTTGAAGCATACTCTGAGCTGTTTTTTCCTTTCCTTATGTGTCTTGTTCTCAGCTAGATTTCAACCACTGTCTGCCTCCCAGAAAAATTAGAGTTCTACTTATATTATAAAGAAAGCTCTTTATTTTTATAGTATTCATTTCCAAGAGATTTCATTAAGGTTGGGTAAATTATTTTTGTTTCATTCAATTATCATGAATTAAAATCCTGCCTCTATTTATTAAAATTTAAAGTTATTTTGTGTATGTGTATGTATTGCAGGGGGGTGTTGATTGGCCTCAAAATTAACATGTCAATTAAGACACCTGTACCCTTTGTTCCATTAAAATTGTATATATGAAATACATAAAATTTGTTCTCTTTATAAAAACAAAAGAAATTTAAAAAGGACCCTTGTATCCACACTAAATTGCCTGGATTTAATTCCCAGCTCTGGCACTCAATTCCAGCTTTCCGGGAGTATAGATTCTAGGAGACAGCAAGTTATGGCCCAAATTGTTGATTCATTCTCAATCACATCAGCGACCTCGATTGAGCTCCCAGATCCTAGTCTGGGCCCAGCCCAATCTTGGCTGTTGTGGGCATTTTTGGAATGAGCAGCCAATGGGCACTCTGTATCTCTTTGCTGCTCAACTGAGTAAAATACAATGCATGAAGTGCAAGCATCTTGTGAAGCGTGATGAATTGAATTCTCCATGTCTACTTTAGCACCTTCCAGACAAGACCATGATTCAGGCCACAGTGCCCCAGGAAGCTCCTTCAGACCCCTTCACATCAGTTAATCACCCTCAGAGGTTACTGTTCTTTGTACTTATCACAGGAAAAACAGAGGGGAAGTAATTGTCTGCTTATCTATCATTTTGTAGGCCAGATTCTTGGATATTTGGCTCTCTGGAGCTTCTTGCAGGTCAGGGATTTCCTTCAGTCAAAGGTATCTCTCAGCAGTATTGCATGGTCAATACTGACCAAGGAACAATGAAGTCTGGAGGCAGATGAGTGGGCGGTACCCATAGATGTTGGTGATGTCTATATGTTGCTTTGCTAGGATTCTTTCTTGCCTACCCCATTATATGTACTTGGGCTTGCTATCAATTCCTCTTCTTTTCTTTACAATTTATTTTGAAAGTCAGAGTTACATAGAAAGAGGGAAGAGAGACAGAGAGATCTTCCACCCACTGGTTCACTCCCTAAATGGCCACAATGACTGGGATTGTGCCAGGCTGAAGTCCAAGAACCAGGAGTTTCTTCCGATTGTCAAGCACTTGGGCCATTCTATTCTGCTTAGGTGCATTAGTAGGGAGCTGGATCAGAAGCAGAGTAACCAGCTCTTCAACTGGCATCTATATGGGATTGCAGATGGTGGCTTAACCTGCCATGCCACAATGGCAGCCCCTATCAATTCTTTAAACTAGTAGAAAGTCACAATTACTGTAAAAAGACAATAGGAATATTGATGTGATTAATTAACAACGTGATCCTTCTCTGTGTCTCAGTTGATTCCGACTCTAAGACTCAGCTGTATAATTATATCATCATCCCCTCTACATCAATCTAGACGCCGTTCACCCCAGCAGTTACACTGGTTTGCCTTCTGGTCAACTGGACTAATGTGATTCAATTTTGTGATCATGATATCACATAACATGTGAGTCCAGACTCTCCTGCCTGTGTCATACTGTGACTGTTGCAAGGACTCGTTAGCAGATCATCAGGTGTGCAAGCAGCCTGAGCAAGCATTTATGAGACTCCCTAAAGTTCCAGATACAGTCCTTTTTCAGCCCTACAACAGAAATTATACCCACATGATTATCAGACTCAATCATTCCCACCACTACAGTAACTTCTTTTGGTCACCAAGTGTATTTAAAATTTTTGGAAATTCTTTGGATTGTCTTAGTCCATTTTCTGTTGCTGTAACGCCTGTGTCTTATTAAGCTTACAGCTCTGGAAGTACAAGAGTGTGTCCCTGGCATCTGCTCCACTGCTGTTGGGGCCCACATGGCTGAAATGGGCATGTATGGTAGACAGGGAGTGGACAACACAGCTGACCTGCTCCATCACAACGCACTCTCCCACATGGCTGAAATGGGCATGTATGGTAGACAGGGAGTGGACAACACAGCTGGCCTGCTTCATCACAACCCACTCTCATGGTATCTAATCTGATCCCAAAGAAACTCCCTTAATTCCTTCAAGAGGGCAGAGTGCCATGGCCTCAGCACCTCTTAGATTGTTTGCTGTACCAATTAAATTTCAACAGGACTTTTCCTGGGACAAACCGTGTTCAGATCATCCCAGTCTCAGAATTGCAATTAGCAGAAGTAAAAGCAAGAGTCAACAGATATAATATCCCTTCCTTGTTTACCTGAGGACTAAATGGATATGTCTTTAACATATGGTGCGTGTTCTGTCTCCTGAGCCCATTCAGCTACAGAAAGCCTGTGAAAGAGAATTACAAGTGATGGCAATCATTGGGTTTTTGGGACAATGGTTCTGGGAAAAACATGAGTGGTTGAACAGCAGTGCCTAGGACATTGATGAGTTTCTGGGCATCAGTTGCTTGTGATAGTTTATTCTTGCAATATAATGCCAGATTCTGCTTCATCATAACAAAAGAATGATTTGTAGCCATAGTTTTGTGCTATTCAGAATTCTGATTATGATATAAAAATAGATAAAATCAATGAAAGATAAGTGTAGTTTCATATCACATAAAATAATGTCTTTTTATTTTCCTATTAGTTCTTAGCTTCAATATTTACTCAGAAATATGAATCCATGATTTAAAAATCAAAATATGCAAGGCTAAAAATCGTAAAGCCACATCTTTATCCATCCCCAAAACTGTAGGGTGAATTGTTTCCCCTGTAATGAAATCAAAGTTAATGTGGTAGGATCAATATACTCAGTAGGACATAATCAAATGTGGCTGATTTTTTTAAAAGATTTATTTATTTATTTATTTATTTGAGAGGTAGAGTTACAGACAGAGAGAGAATCTTCCACCCGTTGGTTCACTCCCTAAATGGCTGCAATGGCTGGAACAGGGCTGATTTGAAACCAGGAGCCAGGAACTTTTGCCAGGTCTCCCACGTGGGTGCAGGGGCCCAAGAACTTGGGCAATGTTCTACTCCTGCCTGGCCAAGCCCTGGCCACTGTAACCCCATGAGATTTAACCAGCTGGTGGAAGTTGTCTCTCTCTCTCTCTAGTTTTGCCTTTCAAAAGCAAATGAAATAAGTAATTTATACAAGATAAATTCCCTTATTTGACATTAGTATGTCATTTTTATAGTTATTTTTCCCATTTTGTTAGAAAATGATAATAATAGAAATGACTTATTTCTCAGACTTCAGCAGAAATGTGTCCATGTTTCACCCATGAGGCTTGACGATATTTGATCTGAAACTACTCTGCTTAACTGTTTATATTCCATCCACATACTTCTATTTTAGTGTTTTCTTTAAGTAGCATCACTAAATATTAAACAAGTGCATTTTCAGTATCATTCATTTTTCTCCTCTTTTATTAAATCAGGAATTTTATTAATGTCAAATTATCTTTTCATTACTATAATAAATCTCAGCTGCTTGTGATAGTTTGTTCTTGTAATATAATGCCTGATTCTGCTCGCTCATATTTAGTATAGAAATATAGCACTGGTATGCACTACAGAAATTGTCATAATTCCATCTTACTGTGTTTATTGCGCTTTTGCATAATTATATTGTTACTTCATGAAAATAATTGTAAAATTTTCCACCTTGGTACTGCTTAAGATTCTACTTTTTAAAATTATGATGGAATTCCTCCATGAGACCACCTGGCTGGTAATCACTTGGTGCTGGGAGAGGCAGGTGCCCTTTGATAATTATTAGTTATTCATTAATAACAATTAGTTTCAGTGTATTTTCTAAAAAAAGCTTTGTTTATATATTTAGTCTTTTCGTGGATCAAGTTTGCAAGTCTTTTTTAAGAGAATAATCAGTTTTATAATACTTTATTTTTCATGTGTAGTTTTTCAAAATATCTAAAGTATTTTAAAATTTCTTATTTTTAAAATTCTGTGCTACTCATGATACATTTTGTGCTTATTTTTTTTCCTTCACTCTTTATTCCCATTATTTAAGCTATTAGTATAGCTACTCACCAACAGATTTTAAGAAAGAAACATTAAAATTTTTTAAAAATTAGTATTCATATGAAAAGAACAGATTTCACTTATTTCATAGATAAAATTCTAAGATAATCGTACATCCCTTCTTCTTTCCTCCCTTCCCTCCACTCTCCCTTCCTTCCTTCTTTTTATTTCTTTCAACTTTTGTAATAACAGTTTATAATCACAGGCTTAATGCACCACTAACTATAATGCTCGACAAGTAAAAAGTAGAAAGCCCATTGAAGAACCATTTTTGACTACTGTATTATCTTCTTTCTTTTGTGTTATGCTTTATCTTTAGTTTACTTCAGCTAATTTGCTAACACTAAAATTATTTTTAATGAACACTGTGATTTATTTCCTTCCTATTTTCTAATTTGTATAAGAAAATATTTATTCCAATAAAATATTTTAATTGGTTGAATATTTGTGGAATAATAGCTTTTATAATGTTTTTGTATTGTACTAACTCATATTTTTATTAGGTTGTGATAAGAAATAATTTCTCCTTTGTTTAAACTTTTATTTATTGTGTGTGGGATTGGTTGAAATGTTCGATGGCCTGATATATGATTAATTTTCATAAACGGTGCATAGATCCCCAAAGTATTGTGCATTGGTACTTGCAAAATTCTATGTATCAATTACATGTTATCTCTTACATATTGTCTTCATAAGTTACAGCCTATGTGTTATATCTGTTACATTAATATTTTATTTTGCCAGCCCATATGGTTTTATCACTGCCCTTTTTGTCTATTTTTCCTAGTTATTCCTATAACTGTTACATGTTGAAAGCCAATGCTACACTATTTTATGCTTGAATATTCAAAACTATTCTGTAGTCACTATGAATTTTTACACTGTAGTGATATACAATGTCCTTTCAAAAATTAATATATGGGGCCTGTTCTTAAATTTGTAGGATACTAAGAACACACAGGGCATACTTTTGTTGGCCTGGTTAAAATTTGCTCGTCATTACACTCTTAATTAAAATCATTGAAATTATTGGTATAGGTATGCCTCTCATATAGAACATGTTGAAGTTTTGCTCTATGATTCAATCAGTAGATAATTTGATTTTTACAGTTAAATCCATGTTTGTTTCTTAGTATGAGCCTTTGTTGCAGATGAGGCCCAAACCCCTCTCTCGGTGGACCTAGAAGAGCCTCTGTTCTGAGGTCCAAAGCTGTCTGCCACAAGCTTCCCTCTGATGCAGTGGAAGACTAGCCTTTTGTCTATTCTGATCTTCAACTCACTGGAGAAGGTCTGCCCACATAAAGAAAAGTGCTGGACCTACTTTATTAAAATTGCTATATTTACATGTAAACCTCATCTAAAGCACCCTCACAAAAATATCCAGTGTGGTATTTATCCAAATATTTGGGGCAATTTGGTCTATATAATTTGGCATAATATTCAACATATGATGGATGCCACTAGGTTTACATCTAACTATTTCAAATTAAGCAATACATGAACTAACTCACACTAAAAATTTGTTCACCTCTTCTCAATTTTTGTTATCTCATTTCTACATTGTCAGATCATATGATAATATTCATAATCCCACAAATTTCCTCCTTTGTTTTTGTTCTAGTATTGAGGGGAATATCATTAGAGTCTTAGGATTATGTCCAGGAACCACATTGAATCTCTTTTCTGTATTACTATCATATTAACATGAAAAAGTACCAGATAACAAAATAATTTTAAGAAATTTCTGTCCCTACTTGATGGATTGAGATCTTTTGATAACAATTTTCTCATAAAGGCTTGTGTGAAAATTGTGAATATTTCTTTTTTTACTTCTTTCAAAACTTTTATTTGAGGTTTACAAGTTTCATGTTTTGTATATTCAGATTTAGGAACCTAGTTATATTTCCCACCCCATTCTCCTTCCTGTCCGTGCTCCTACCTTTGTTCCTCCTCCCTCTTTTACCACCACTTTTTTAAAAATTTTATTTAAGTTTTACCTGTTCCATGTATTTCATATATACAGATTTAGGAACATAGTGATTCTCCCCACCCAGGCCTCCCTTCCGCTCATGCTCCAACCCCACTCTTGGTTGAGTAACCGCCCTGTTCACTGGCCAGGCTGTGAATGTAATCTTTAGAACTGAGATATGTTAGCCATGTTCAGCGTCTTTATTGCACTTTCCTTCTGAAAACAATTTTGTGATCATGAGTTCCTTAAACATTCTGTCTTTGGATGTTGTTGTCAGGAATTGATACAAGACTTCGATTTCCTTCCAGGAAAATATACTTGACCTTTGTATCTGCTCCCCAAAGGGCATCTTCGTAAGTGTCATATTGTTTTTCCTTTTTCTACTCCATATATCAATGGTATTCACAATCAGATTCATTTCTCGTCAGTTCTCCTTGGAGTGTGTTGTGTCTTTTCCATGCATGGATTGAAGCTATCTTTTATAATTATGAAGATTTCCTGAATTTGATTTTAAATAGTTACACTGTTCACCTGCATTGTTTTTCTTCTTCAGGGACTTGAATTATCCCCCCAATATTCCATGCCTGTGGTTGTCAGCGACTCCCCTTGTTTGAGTTTGTCCTTTGTGCCTGTGCCATTGTCTGTGGTGGTGCTTTGTTTTTCTGCATTTCTTGAGGTTCGGTTTTTATTTCCCAAAGGATGTTATGTTTATTGCTTACTCACACCTCAGTCCTCTGGTCATTACTGCCTATTGTCAAACTGCCCTTTTCTCAACCTGATACTTCTACATTGTGCTGTATTTCTGTAATTTTTATTGCTGTATAATTATGTTTTTCCTCAATTCGTGATGGAGTTTTAGATTATCATTTTTATCCTTTCTGTGGAATTTATTTTCCCGTTTTCCTAACTAGAGAGTATTGTTTCTTTTTTCATAGGCCATTTCTACAAGAGTTATGTATTTCTTTCTTTCTAACATTAGCCATATGTAAATAACAGTCATTGTCCCAGGCTGGCTCTGAGAAGTAGTCTTAAGAGATAGACAACAGAGGCTCTTGACTCAAAAGGCTTTGAACATCTGCTTGGTATCTAAAGCAGTAAGTCCTTTATTTAAACATGATCCTTCTGTGCAGAGACACTGCTTTACTTCTCTGAGCCCCATTGGATTCCTAAGAGCTTCTCCCTAGTACAGGGAGGTCTCCTTCTGGCTCCCCTTGGTGGTTGCACTTCGGATATGTTCCTGAAGAAAGGGGGATGTATTCTGAGATTTGAATCCCTTTACCTATTCTCCTGGAAACTTCTTTTCCACTTCTTCTAGTAATCTTACCGTAGTTTATTATTACAGACAACAGTTTCTATTTAAAATGAGATCCTTTCTTCTAAGAATGAACACTTGCTAGTACTTCACAATATTTGCCACTACTAGTTCTGTGCAGCTTTCACTTCTTGTCCACAGCATCCTTCTCCATCCTCTGTACATGTTCTACTGACTTTGGAAACAAGTGGGTACAACTGGGATTTCCCAATCTTCTCTCTCCTAACGTTGCTGCATACAGATGTTTGCTTTCATTGGTGTTCTCCTCACTGGCTTCTGCTTAGTGAAAAATTAGAATAATTTGGAAAAAAACTACCCTGTCTCCATCAGGATATGCAGTTTTGTTCTAAAGATTTAATGAGCATTTGCTCAGGGAACTCAGATAACTCATTTGCAATTTGAAATCAGTTTTGTTCTGGTTTCCCTATGACATGAAACCATCTTCCATAGCCATCCTATTTTATGTTCATTCAAATATGGTGTGTCTATTTACAATAAAGTTGTTTTCTGATTCCAATACAACACATGGACAAATAGGAAATAAAATTATTGCAAATAGTGTTATTTATTATTCTTTATTGAAATGGGATGAGATATAGATGGTTAAGGGAACAAATTGCCAGAGTAGAACTAAGACAAGTTTTTTTTTTTTTTATGTTCACTTAACTGTTAATCATTTAAGTATCACAAAGATCAAGATGTATACAATAGCTGGCATCACAGAGATCATTGGCATGCCCCATTATACTCAGTGGCACCTCAAACAGTATATCTCAGCTTACTCCATAGGCTATGTTAGCCTATATTACATGGGGGTGAAAAATTTTACACTTTTTTCCCTTTAACTTCTGTTACTCAACATTAAATTTGTTAAGTTATTTACATACATTCATTACTATTCTGTGCTGTGTTGTATGACAATTTACTTACCTGTTCTATTCTTGGTAACATTACATTGTTTCCAATCCACAGCCTTCATGAATGTTATTGCCATGAATGCTAGTATTTATGCCTTCTGGTGATACTGGTTTGCATCTACCTAGGACACACGAATATAGGCAGAAGTACTGAATGATAAATATAGCCTGATGTATTTTCAAACTAGTTTGCTTGGCAATGGAACAGTATCTCATATGCATTAAAACAAATAAAAATGGGGAAAGAGAGCTGACCTTATTAATTTTGGAAATGAGCAGTGTGTATAATACTAAACACACAGAGCTGACTTTGTGGTGCAGTGGATTTGGCCTCAAGTGCTGGCATTCTATATGGGCACTGGTTCAAGACCCGGCTACTCCTCTTCCTATCTAGCTCCCTGCTGTGGCCTGGGAAAGCAGTGGAAGTTGGTCAAGTTTTTGGGCCCCTGCACCCATGTGGGAGACCTGGAAAGAGCTCCTGGCTTCGGATTGGCACAGCTCTGGCTGTTGTGGCCAAATGGGAAGTGAAGCATCAAATGGAAGACCTCTCTCTCCCTCCCTCCCTCCCTCTCTCTCTCTCTCTCTCTCTCTCTCTCTGTAACTCTGACTTTCAAATAAAATAAATAAATATTTAAAAAATTTTAAAAAACAAAAAGACAGAAGAAGTTAAGTAAAATGACCATAGTTTAGTTGATGAAGCTGATTGCAAAAATGTAGATTAACAATATTGACTTAGTTACAAGATATGTATCCTAAAATTGAGACTTATGTAAATGGATGGAGTAGGGTAGGAGAAGGATGGGAGTTGAGTTTCTTACTGTTAGAGTAGAAATAAGCAGATAAATATAGGAAAATGTTTAGAATCATTCATGTCAAAATGTTTAGAATTATCCACGTCATGATGGATCATGGCTGGAGACATCAGTTTAAACTCACTGAGTTTATGGCCGGCGCCGTGGCTCAACAGGCTAATCCTCCACCTTGCGGCGCCGGCACACCGGGTTCTAGTCCCGGTCGGGGCACCAATTCTGTCCCGGTTGCCCCTCTTCCAGGCCAGCCCTCTGCTGTGGCCCAGGAGTGCAGTGGAGGATGGCCCAGGTGCTTGGGCCCTGCACCCCATGGGGAGACCAGGAAAAGCACCTGGCTCCTGGCTCCTGCCATCGGACGAGCGCGGTGCGCCGGCCGCAGCGCGCCGGCCGCGCGGCCATTGGAGGGTGAACCAACGGCAAAGGAAGACCTTTCTCTCTGTCTCTCTCTCACTGTCCACTCTGCCTGTAAAAAAAAAATAAATAAATAAACTCGCTGAGTTTAATCAAGACACATATGGTTACATACAGAAACATTTCTAGATATGCCTATTATTTGGGGCTGGTATTGTGGCACAGCAGGTTGAGCCTGCAGTGCTGGCATCCCATATGGGTACAAGTTTGAGTCCAGGTTGCTCCACTTCCAATCCAGTTCCCTGGTAATGTGCCTGGGAAAGTAGCAAAACATGGCCCAAGTGTATATACCCTAATACTCATGTGGATGGCCTGGAAGAAGCTCCTGGCTCCCGGCACTGGCCTGGCACAACCCTAGCCATTGTGGCCATCTGGGAGGTGAACCAGCAGAGGGAATCTCTCTCTCTCTCCCCTTCGTTCTATAACTATACCTTTCAAATAAATAAATAAATCTTTTTAAAATATCTATATTATTCATAGTATATCCAATGTGCACACACACACACACACACACACACTTTTGCTTTGACATCTGAGAGGGTGTTGAAGCCATGACACTCCAGTATGAAAAGAGCACCAAGTATTAAAATGTTGGTTTCTATTATCATGCTTTCTCTAGGCTGAAGAAAGATTAATTGTAGACCTTGAATAGGAAATATATGAGAGGATTCTAAAGTTTCTTGTAGTACTATAATTTTAATAAGGTACTGAACTCACAAACACATGCACCTACACAATGATGGAGTATGTTAGGATAAGGAGCCAAATCAAAGATCTCCCAATAGCCGAAACTGAATCAATTGGCACAGATTAAATAGTATTGATGAATAACCCAAAGTATAAAAAAGTCTCATACTAACATACATGACTGAATAAATAAATAAATTAGTGACAAGAGATGTAACCCCCATGCATAAACAATCCAAGTAATTTCTACAGATCTATCACCCTCAAAGAGGCGGGTCCTTACACCTAAATCTTTTAATTTGGGCAATGCATAGTGGACTCCTTCCACAGAGGGCAGGTAGATGAGAGGGTGGGGGAAGAGGCATATGACAGTGGAGGAATCTCAAAAACACTGCCTCCTACAGCTGATCAAGATCAGCATCAACCCAGATACTTCATGTTGGCAGTTATGAGTATGAACTCCTGATCAGAGGGGATGGAAATGTCAGTTTTCCCTGAAGAGTTCTTTACCAATTCCCTTTAACCCACATATAATGAGAAAAATAACAGACACATTTCAATAAATGAACAACCTACAAAAGATCTAACCATTTCTCATCAACCTGTAAAGATAATTAAAAACAAGGATAGTCCAAGAAACTGTGGCAGCCACCAGGAGTCTAAGGATATAGAACCCAAAATACAAAATGTTGTCCTGGATGGGCTCCTGGAAGAACAGAACACGAGAAACGTGGTAAGTATATTTGAGTAAGGCATGCACTGTGCACTGTAATCCATACCGATGTCTTAACATTGATTCCTGGGCCAGCACTGTGGCATAGCAGATGGAGCCACTGCCTGCAGTGCCAGCATCCCATATGAGCACCAGTGCGAGTCCTGGCTGCACCCCTTCTGGTCCAGCTCTCTCCTATGGCCTGGGAAAGCAGTGGAAGATGGTCCAGGTGCTTGGGCACCTGCATGGGAGACCCTGAGGAAGCTCCTGGTTCCTGACTCCTGGCTTCATAATGGCGCAGCTCAGACTGTTGCGACCAATTGGGGACTGAACCAGTGGATGGAAGACTCTCTTTCTCTTCATCTCCTTCTCTCTGTGTAACTCTGACTTTCACATAAATAAATAAATCTTTAAAAAACAAACATTGGTTCCTTTATTGTGGTAAATGAATGTACCATACTTCTGAAAGAAGATGATCACAGGAGAAATGTGGTACAGGTCTTATGAGAGCTTGTTGCACTCCCTTCTCAATTTTTGTGTAAACAAAAACTCTTATAACACCAAAGTTTTCTAAGAAATAAAAATAGCTCAATCTTTTGTTTTTTTAAGATTCAATATTTATTTATTTGAAAGTCAGAATTACAGAGATGGGGGAGAGGAAGAGAGAGAGAGGGCAGATCTTCCATATACTGGTTTACTCCCCATGAGGCTACACTGGCCAAGGGATGGGCCATGGAGCCAGTTCATGTCTCTGTTGATCTATTTTTAATCCAGTACCCTGCTATGGGCCTGGGAAAAGCAGCAGAAGAGGGCCCAAGTGCTTGGGCTCTGACACCCATGTGACTGGGTCCTGGCTTTGGGTTGGCTGAATTCTAGTTGTTGCCACCACTTGGGGAGTGACCCAGTAGATAGAACAACTCTCTCGCTGCCTTTGTGTCCTCTGTCTCTGTCTCTCTATCTCTTTCAAATGAATAAGTATATCTTAAAAAATAAATACATTTGTGTTTCATAGGTTTTTTAATATTAAATAATTAAATTTCATATTTCTGAGAAAACATGCTCAGGATGAAGGAAGTAATAGTCACCTTTGTTTTCAGTAATGTTACTAAAAGATTCTAGTCAGTGTTCTGGCACAGCTGGTTAAGCCATCATCTGTACTGCCAACCCCCCATGTCAGAGTGTTGGTTTCCATCCAAGATTCTCTGCTCTCAACCCAGCTTCCTGCTAATGCACCTGATAAAGCAATGGATGATCGTCCAAGCACTTGGGCCTCTGCCACCTACGTGGGAGACCCAGATGGAGTTCCAGGGTACTGACTTCAGCCTGGCCCAACCCTGACTGTTGTGGTCATTTTGAGGGGAGAGGAGACTCAGCAGATGGAAGAGATTCATATCCTCTCTCTCTCTCTCTCTCTCTCTCTCTCTCTCTCTGACTTGCAAAATAAATAAATAAATTCTCAAAAGCAGGCTGTATTTAAAAGCTGGGTTAAATATCTGATAGTATATTCTACTGCAAATATGTCTTCTCATTTAATCTCTTACTGCAAACAATGATTACATTAGACGTGTTTGAAATCCAGAAAACAGAATGGCTAACATCGCCTTTCCCCACCTCCCCCCCTCAGGAAATTTCTTCTGACAAAAAATGATTTGCTTTTACTTTCAAAGGATGAAAAGCTTTGCTTTCCTCCAGAAGCACTTTGTCAGAACTCCTCAACAGAAAACTCTGTTTATATATTTTTTTGCCTTTGGCAGGTCACGGAAGATATCAGACTGGGTGACTTAGAAATTTGAGCTCCTGATAATTCCAAGAAAGTGCCTACAGGTGCTGATGGAAGAAGAGTGCGGCAACTGAAGGAAGAACATTCCTTGAAGAACAAATTACTTCTAGCTCTTTTGTCTACAGCTACCTATAAGCCTACAATTTATGGCATTAAAAGATAAAGCTCTCAATTGCTATTAAATGTAGGCTAGTGCTCCACTTAAGAGTTTCTTTTCTGGAAGACCATAGCTTTATTTTAAATTATTAGTGAGGGAAAAGACAATTTGCCATTGTGTTGGGGAAAAAACAAGAGAAAACTTATCTTATGATTTAGTCAGTCCTGGGTTTGAATCTCAATTAGGTATCTGCGTTTGAGCAAATTTGCTTATATCTCTAAGCCGCGATTGCCTTATCTGTAAAATAAGCATGAACATATGTGTCCTTAGATTGTCATGAGTATATACTCATATGTGTAGGTGATTTCTGCAGTAAACATGAAACTCGTAATTGGTTGCTATTTTTTAGTGCACACTTGCAGCCCAACTCCTGTCAACCTTTTCTTCCAGCATCTCTTTATTCTGGTAAAAAATTTATGAGAAAAGCTATTGTCTGATTTCTGATATGATCCTCTGGTTCAAAAAGCTAAAGAAAATAGATCCTCTATCGTCCCTTCTTGGCAGAGATGTATGACAAAACCCAACCAGTCAAATGTATTTCAGGGAAATTTTCAGGCATGGGCTGTTGACATAAAGTCAGAAGTTCACTCGTTGTGACAGTGAAGTATCTTTTATACCTCAGATCCACGCTGTCTTTCCTTGTCGTGCTCCAGAGTCCTCTTGATTTTTGTCCATGACTGTTCTTCAGGTCTTCAGCAAGCCAGTGAGGCCCGTGGAATCCTTTAAAATTATTTTCCCTTTTTAGTTAGTTAAAGTGAGTTTAAGTTATTATGCTATCCTGGGTAAGCTCTCAGCAACTTCAGATTCTTGATATATAAAATTGTGATAATAACATAGAGTTACAGGCTTGTGGTAATTAACTGATGTAAAGCATTCACAGGAGCAGGGAATGTAATTATTTGTCAGCATTTTTCTAACTGATTTAAAATACTGTGATACTTTAAGCAAGATTTTAATAAACATTTTTAGTACTAGTGAAAGAAAATAAAACAGTGAGTTAGATAACCCAATCTTTTTTTTTTTTTTTGAGAAGTACTATATCTAAAACAAACTTTCCATTAGCACTCTTTTAATCTCTTGCTACTTGGTGAAATTGACTTATGATCTTTGGTGTTTATCAAATGCCTAAAATGCTTTAATTGATTCTTAATTGTTTACTAATCTTAGCATGGATCAGATGCCTCCTTCTCTGAGCATGCTTTGTCAACATCTGAAGAAAAATCGTTGTTATCCTATCCTAGTATGGGATTTACTATGAGATAAACCAGAACTCAGATTTTTATTAGTGGTAAAATATTATAGCTTAGCAATTCTGATAGAAATACTTTGCAACCAACAAATCTGTGGCTAGACACTAATGTTTTGAAATTCTTCCCAGTATGTATTTTTGTTAGAAAATTATTATTATTAAATAATCAATTAATTTTAGTGAGTGAGAGAGCGATACAAACAGGGAAAGAACAAGACATGCAGAGATCTTCCATCGTTGGTTATTCTCCAAATGCCTACAACAGCTGGAACTGGGATACATAGGAGTCAGGAATTCAATCCAGTCTTGTCAGCCACTTCCCATGACGCACATTAGCAGAACGCAATAATCAAGAGAATTAACGGAGGGGCCAGCCCTGTGGTGTAGCCGGTAAAGCTGCTGATGCAGTGCCAGCATCCCATATGGGTGCCGGTTCCTGTCCCAGCTGTTCCCCTTCCAATCCAGCTCTCTGCTATGGCCTGGGAAAGCAGTGGAAGATGGCACAAGTGCTTGGACCCCTGCACCCACGTGGGAGACCTGGAAGAAGCTCCTGGCTTCTGCTTCAGATCAGCTGAGCTACAGCTGTTGCCGACATTTGGGGAATGAACCACCAGATGGAAGACCTCTCTCTCTCTCTCTCTCTCTCTGTCTGTCTCTATCTCTTTCTGTCTCTGCCTCTGCCTTTTTCTAACTCTGCCTTTCAAATAAATACATATAAACAAATAAATAAAACCCAGGCACTCAAATATGGGATGTGGTTGTGCCAAGTGATGGTTTGACCACTGCATCCAATAGCCACCCCTTTTGTCCATGCTGATGATTTCTGTTTATGATGATGGACAAAGATCCAATTTCATTTTTTTCTGTGAGAATATCCATTTTTCCCAATACTATTTATTATCTTGTTTGAGAGGGAGAACCATACAATGTCAAATGAATTTTATTCAACTTTTACTATCAACATTGTAAAAACCACACTTAGTTTGATCTGAACATATATTTCAGGTCAGTGGCCACTATTTCAGTCCAAAGAGAATATCATATTTTTCACACAATATATTAGTATGAGTTCACAACAAGAGATCTTTTGTAACATTTGCAATCAATGTCAAGAAAATCAAGATGTTGCCAACCTCTTTAATTGCTTCTTTTGTTATCTTCATGAAGAACTATTAACATTGTAAAATAGTTGACACACTGAAAAGGAGCAGAATTGTAAAATAATCTGAAAGGGTTTATAATTGCACACAGTTAGGTAGTTTGTGGAAATATCTGCATCATCCAGCAAAAAGATTCCATGTTTCCCATAAAAGTTACAACTTAAAGTGGTATTCTATTCATGATAAGTTGGAAAAAAGCAAAAAAATATCCAGACGCTAGACACAGTACTTTAATGATAAAGACTTATTTCAAATTATGATCTCTTGTGTTGCTCTATGTGCTGTACCCATTTTTCATCCATCGTTGATGATATGCTATGTTTATGATGTGCCAAGACAAAGCTGAACTTCTAATGGCACAGGGAACTCCTCTCTACCAAATGCACTCTCCTTTGTGGTGATAAAAATACTCTTTTAGCATTTCTCACACATATAAAAGTTATGTGTATCATTATTGCTATATAACACAAACAAAAATAAATATGATATTCATTCTGGCATATCTTTTGGGATGTCGGTGGAACTTTTCCGTAAACGGTTTATTGATGCAACTAATTATATGATGAGGTTTCCTAAGAAACATCTTTTCAGGGCCGGCGCCATGGCTCACTTAGTTAATCTTCCACCTGCAGTGTTGGCATCCCATTTGGGCACCAGATTCTGCTCTTGGTTACTCCTCTTCCAGTCCAGCTCTCTGCTGTGGCCCGGGAAGGCAGTGGGGGATGGCCTAAGTGCTTGGGCCCTGCACCCACATGGGAGACTGGGAAGAAGCACCTGGCTCCTGGCTTCAGATCGGCGCAGCGCTGGTCGTAGCAGCCATTTGGGGAGTGAACCAACAGAAGGAAGACTTTTCTCTCTCTCTTTCTCACTGTCTATAACTCTATCTGTCAAATAATAAAAAAAAGAAACATCTTTTCATTTCTGCAATAAATTTGGCATATTTTGATGAGCTATTCTATTTATATTTGTGACATTTTATAATCTTAAGTGTTGCAGCATTTTCATTTAGTTTTATTTCATTAGATTCTGAAATTAGAACTATACTTTTTTATAAAAAGCAGTTTCACCTCATGCTAATTTGACATTGAACAAAGAACATGCCTTTACCTTAAAACTGAGAATTTCATCATTTATATTATCAGAATTTGAGGATTTAGATACTTATGTCTTTGATAATACTTTTGATTTGTCTTCCTAATTGATGAATTAAATAAAGTATTTCTTTTGATCTCAATTCCCAACCATTGCATTAGTATTAATGAAGGTCTCAAGAGTATGTAGAATTAAATCTTCAAATAAGAAGAAGGGGAGTCCTTTATCCAGCATAAGAAATACTGGACAAAGCTCACAGAGCAGGGAGGACTAGATCTTAGAGATCTAAAGCTCTTCATGACTGATGCTCAAATAGATGCTTGTTTAAAACAGATTTTGGGGGGCCTGCACTGTGGCACAGCAGTACTGACATCCCATATGGGTGCTGTTTTGAGTTCCAGTTGCTCTACTTCTGACCTAGCTCCTTGCTAATTGCCTGGGAAGGCAGTGGAAGACATACCAAGTGCTTGGGTCCCTGTAAGAAGCTCCAGGCTCCTGGCTTCAGACTGGTTGATCCAGTGATGGAACACCTCTGTCTGTCTCTACCTTTTTTTGTAACTATTTCAGAAAAATAAAATAAATATTAAAAAAAAGTATTGGGAGACTGATTAGTGAAATTATGGGCCCATTAAAAATAAATATATAAAACATATTTAGGAACTGGGAAGGAGCTAGATTTCACAGGGGGGTATAGACCATATTAAGGATGTTATTATTAGTAGTATTAGTATTATTAACCTCACAGAAAGTCATTGGACTATTTCAATCACAGTGACATGATCAGACTTGTGTTTTGCAACTACTACTCTGGGTGGAGTGTACAAGATGGAGTGATGGTATGCTTGGGGGTGAGAAAGAATGGAAATTGAATGTTGAATTTAAGAGGTAAATGTGGTTGTCTAGGACAGAGATAAATAAGCTTCATTAGGTTGGGTATTAAGACATAAATTGGAACAATTCAAAAGTCATTTGGGAAGCAAAAATGATAGATATTGTAGAAAATTAGACATGGGAATAAGAAATAGAATGACCATAACATTCATTAGAACATGAAATATTAGAAATGGAGGACAACACGTGAAGATATGTAAAGTCATGAACTAATTTCTGATGGCTACTTTCACCAAATCCCAAAATTTCCTCGTTATATTGTCTCCCTCCCAATCCCCTGAAATTTACAGAAGTAAAAAGTAATTTCACTGATTCTAATTTTTCAGCAGCTACTTTGACCACATTGGACATCTTTAAAAATATTCTTCCTTCTTCAGGAGCTAGCCCATGGAAATGTTTGCTAATCATGTTAATTAATTCAAAGGTGAAGACACTTTATATACATTTTTTTTTATTTGACAGATAGTTATAGACAGTGAGAGAGAGAGACAGAGAGAAAGGGCTTCCTTCCGTTTGTTCACTCCTCAAATGGCCACCATGGCCGGAGATACGCAGATCTGAAGCCAGGAACCAGGTGCTTCTTCCTGGTCTCCCATAAGTGTGCAGAGGCCCAAGCACTTGGGCCATCCTCCACTGCCTTCCTGGGCCACAGCAGAGAGGTGGACTGGAAGAGGAGCAACTGGGACTAGAACCAGTGCCCATATGGGATACCAGTGTTGCAGGCAGAGGATTAACCAAGTGAGCCATGGTGTCGACCACCTTATACACATTTGTTTGCTTTTACCATCAAAAACTTTTCACTTGCCTGCTATTGTGAGACTGATGGAGACATTCAGATTGTTTGCTAAACAAACAAAAACAACCCTGAATAAGTCAGTGTGGAACAAGTATTTCAACCCTTCTCTGACTTTGGTTATGCCAGATCTTACAAAAGTATCTGTGGGCTAGAACAAGTAGGTTAACCTTTGCTACTTCAAAGTTGTTATCTATTAAATGGAATTATTTACTTCATGGAGTCATTGGGAAGAACAATGAGATAATTAACATTTAAGATAGCTTAAAACATTTAAAATAGTTCTTGACCCACAGTAAGTAATAAATTAACATTAGTCATTATTATCTTTCAAGACAGTTATTTGAAATGCAATGAAATTTGAAAAACAATAGGAGGTATAGGAATCAGTTGCCAGAGCACTGACGTGAAAAGACTTTAAAGCAATATTATTTCTCAAAAAGAAAGCTGCTGATGCAGAAGAACTTGAATATTAAAAAGTTTTCTGCATTAGAGGTAAATTAAGGACAAATATATTGATATTTAAAATCTCAAGAAAAAGCCTACAAAAACAAATTGTTTTCCCCATCGCAGTCACTGAGTTGGAACTTCTGCATTCGCTATTAAAAATAAACTCATTTCCTTATACAATGCTTTTTTTAACAGTAGGAACTGAGAAAAAAACAAAATGATTCAGGTTCCAGTTAATCTTATAAGCAAAATTTATACAATAAGTTCTAAGTGAAAGAAAATTTCTTTTGAAATAAACGTTCATTTGTATTTAGAAGAGGCAATGCAGTACACTATTAATGAGGGCACTGTGATAATATTTTCAGGTGCTTTATTGAATTTTAAGTTAATGTTATAAAATAATTATAATATGATTAAGGAGTTCCCCTGAACCAGATTGAGTTTTATTTTAATTTAATTTTGAGCTGAATGCTTTTTCTAAATTGTAAATATAGTACTCCAAAGTAACCTCTGAATCACAGATTTGCTGACCTTCAGGTAGAGTAAAAGTGAGAAGTATTGATGTCAACTTTAGTGTTGTTTCACCAAGTCACCAGAAGTAGGAGAAAGGACAGGTTTCATCTATCATTGGACACCAGGATCCAAGTTGTTCCTCCTTTTCTCTATGTTTTTTGTAAGCTCCTCTCAGTGGCAACTTAGATGTCAGAATTATGAATTCCAAGATGGTGGAATAAGGCCCTCCTTATAATAAATAGAAATAGAAAGAGTGGAAGAGTTAGAGAGAAAACATGCAGAAGAAACTCCATACAAACTAGAGGGACACTGTGGATATATGTGGAGGGTGAGGCCATGCATAATGCAGGACCACAGCAGCTAAGAACCTCAGTACCAGCTCTGGAGAGTGAGGTGAGACCAGACGACAGCAGCCCAAGCCACTGGCGATAAAGCTGTGGGAAGAGCCTGGCATGAGTCTGGCTCGGAGCCCAGTGGGGAACCTGACAACCTAGAGGAAAAATAAGGGGGAGGTCACATTTCACTCTCCCTGACCACCCAGCAGTGGAGTCATGTAACTAGCTGAGGGAGGGCAGGTGCCATTTTGGACATATGTAACAGATATGCCCACTGGTATTCATGTGGCCAGCAATCAGCAGAGGAGATGCCTGAGTCTAGCTGGGAGAATTGGCTGTGTGTTCATGACTGTGGGAGACTTGTGTGCTGGGATGGACTGTGGAAACACTGCGACTGTGTGTGAGGGTTTGGGGTGTGGCTGGTTCCCTGAGTAGTCCCTGTGTGTGGCTCCACATGCTCAGGGCTCCCTGATTGCCTGATGAGTCATTACTCCAGGATCTGTAATCACACTGTGGACTGCATGGTTTCTTTGTATTGTTCTTATGGCAATGCAAATGAATATCACACCCACTGGGGTTAGCGTGCATGCATTAGTCTCCTTGGAGGGGAGGAGGTGAGCATGAGAACACACCAACAGAGCTGATCAAACCTTCCCCTCTGATAAAAAAAGGAGGTGATTTACCATGCCTAACATGGGTGTCACTTTGGACTCTCCCCTCACCATTGAGCACTGAACAGAGTTCCCAGGACACATGCCTCTGGGTATTCACTGAAAGTGCAGACACTCCACTAAACCACAGAGAAATAGTCCAAAGGAAAAAAAGCCATTAAAGTGGGGGAGGGGGGAGTTTCTCCACAAATGAAGAAATTCAAGAAACAAGAATAAGGAAGAAAATATGATGCCCCCAAAGGAATACAACACATCAGTACTAGAATGTGAAGATGAAGAGATTGAAGAAATGCCAGAATGGAATTAAAAAAAAAATGATCATAGGATTACTTAGAAATAAGCAAAGCAAATCCATGAATTAAAGAAATCTATACATGACATGAATGAAAATAATTCTTGCTGAATAGAGACTTTAATGAGATATCAAAATGAAATATTTGAAATAAATAATTCAATAGACCATATAAAAAGGCAGTGCAAAGCCTTTAAAACAGAAGTGGTGAGGCAGAAGAAAGAATATTTGAATTAGAAGACAAATCTCTGGAAATTTTACAATCAGACAAAAAAAAAAAAAAGAAAAAGAAAAAGAAGCAGAACAAATACAAATCAGAAAACTAAAAAACAGTGTTGTAGATTTATGGGAGTCTATCAAAGGAGCCAACTATATAGCTCTTAGGTTTTCCTGAAGCCATGGGAAGAGAGAACAGATTAGAAGGCTTTTTTAGTGAAATAATTACAGAAAAGTTCCCCAATTAGGAGAAAGAAACAGGTGTCCAAGTACAAGAAGCACATAGAATTCCTAATGACATGACCAGAAAAAATTCCAACATGACACATTGCAGTCAAACTCTCCACAGTAAAACTTGAAGAAAAGATTCTCAAATGTGCATGAGAGAAATGCCATATTACTTTCAGAGGATCTCTAATTAGACTCACAATGGACTTCTATTGGAAATCTTATAGGTCAAGAGAGAATGGCGAGATACAATCCATGTATTAAGAGAAAAAAGAAAATTGTCAATCCAGAATATTGTACCCTGAAAAGATCTCATTTATGAGTGAAGGTGAAATAAATGTTTTCCATAACAAAGAGAAATTGAAAGAACTTATCACCACTTATTCACCCTTACAAAACATGCTTAAGGATGTGTTACACACAGAAACACAGAAACATGGTCAATACTATGAAAGAAGGTGATGGCAGAAAATCTCCCACTAAAAGCGTGAAGGGAATCCAAAGTAAACAATAGGAATATTTATGTTAAAATGGCAGGGTCAAGTAGTTGCTTATCAATAGTCACCTTGAATGTAAAAGGCCTCAACTCTGCAATTGAAAGATATAGACTGGTTGAATGGATTAAAAAACAATACCCATCTATTTGCTGTCTACAAGAAACACATCTCATTATCAAAGATACATGCACACTGAAAACTAAAGGATAGAAAAAGATATTCCATGCTAACAGAAACCAAAAAAAGAGCTGGTGTAGCCATCATAATATCAGACAAAATAGATTTTAACAGAAAAAGAAAAAGAAGGGCACTATGTAATGATTAAGATGTGACTATAATAAATGTATACGCACCTAATTACAGGGAACTTGGCTACTTAAAAGAAATGTTAATGGATCTAAAAGGAGACATGGACTCCAATACAGTAGTAGTGGGGACTTCAATACTCAATTGCAGCAATGGACAGATCAACCAGAAAATCAACAAGGAAACAACAGAGTTAATCAGCACTATAGAAAAAATGGACCTAACAGATATCTACAGAACTTTTCATCCTAGTTGTAGAATACAAATTCTTCTCAGCAGCACATGGGACTTTCTCTAGGATAGGCCACATGCTAGGACATAAAGTAAGTCTCAGCAAATTAAACAAAAATCAAAATCATGCCATGCATCTTCACTGACCACAATGGAACGAAGGTGGAAATAAACAACACAAGAATCTCCCTCTAGAACATATGCAAACACATGCAGACTGAAAAACATGGTCCTGAATGAACAATGTGTTATAGAAGAACTCAAAAGAGAAATAAAAAAATATTTCTAGAAATCAATGAAAGATGAAAACACAACATATCAAACTTATGGGATATGGCAAAACCAGTTAAGAGGGAAGTTTATAGCAATTGGAGAAATTGGGAAAACACCACATAAATGAGCTATCAATGCATCTCAAGGGCCTTGAAAAACAATAGCAAAATAACCCAAAATTAGTAGGAGAAAAAATGGAAGATATTATTTGAAAACCATGAAACTGATAGAAGATTAATATCCAGAATACATAAAAAACTCAAGAAACTCAACAAGAACAAAATAAACAATCCAGTTAAGAAATAGGCAAAGAACCTAAACAGGCATTTTTCAAAGGAGGAAATCCAAATGGCCAACAGTCACGTGAAAATTTGCTCAGGATCACTAGTCATCAAGGGAATGTGAATCAAAACCATAATAAAGTTTCACCTCACCCCCGTTAGAATGGCTTTCATACAGAAATCAACAAACAAATGCTGGCTAAGATGTAGGGGGAAAGGTACCCTAATCCACTATTCATTGGAATGTAACCTGGTACAGACACTGTGGAAGATAGTTTAGAGAAACCTCCAAAATCTGAATATAGAACTACTATATGATCTAGCCACCTCACTCCTTAGAATTTACGCTAGGGAAATGAATTCAGCACATGAAAGAGTTATAGATAACTCTTTCGTTAACCTTTGTTTATTGCAGCTCAATTCACTATAGTTAAGATGTGGAATCAACCCAAATGTCCATTAGCTGAAAACTGGATAAAGAAATTATGGGATTTGTATATTATGGAATACTACACAGTGGTTAAAAAAAATGACATCCTGTCGTTTGCAACAAAATGCATGCAACTGGAAAATGTTATATTTAGTGAAATAGCCAGGCCCAAAGGACAAACACCATATGTTTTCCCAAAGGTAATCTGTAGAAGTGAAATTGATACATTGATACTTAATGACTTTGAACAGACCTTGTCTTGACTGTTGAGAAATAGTTTTTTTCACATTATTTGTTGAATTTTTTACTTGGTATAGAGTTAATCATCGTTGTATAAATTTAATGGAAAATAGATATTAGTAAAAAGAGGAAGGAGGAAGTAGGGTGGGGTGGCGGATGGGGGGTGGGGTGGGTACAGTGGGAAGAATCTCTGTGTTCCTAAAGTTGTACTTAAGAAATCCATGAAATTTGTATATCTTAAATAAATTTTTTTTGGAAAAATTTAAGTTCATAAAGATGATTTATCAGTAAAAAAAAATAAAAAATTAATATAAGCAGTTATGACACTTCAAGAATCTGATCCCTGACTCTCAAATTGTCTTGACTTCTTAATTTATGTATCATCAGTCCCTGATTTACTGATTTGCTTCCTTTGATCTATTTGTTATTTTCAAATCCTGACCTCAATAATTCCAACTTCATGCAACTTGATCATATTTTCTAACTCATTTTTTGCATGGCAAGTTTCTTAGTAGGCCATCTCATAAATATAATCAACAGAGACATTTTCTAGAAATGTTGAATGGTGTTTAAATTTCCAAGATCATATTCAAAATGTATATAGTGTTTGTAAGCTTTGAAATAAAAGTGAATATTTAAGTCACTGCTTTTCTATGTTTGATCTAGATATTTTATGTCTTTTCCATTTTACTAAATATAGATGCATTTATGGTTTATTTATGCCTAAATGTGTTAAGTTGGAAAGTGTAAATTTTCTGATTGTTTACCCTATTTGACAACTAACAAGTTAGCTTGCAGTAATTTCCTATACAGGCACTGAGCAGAATACACAAGACTCTTTGACCAGAGAAATAAATTATATATTACTCACAGCAAAATTAGCATCAGAACAGTTGCCTATATTGGTTTTCCAAGCCCCAGTTTTATCAAGATGATGTGCTGAGAATCAGATGTTCGCCTGTTAAGTGCAGTGGATTGTTCTGCAAAGAAACAGACATCTCCAAACAAGGAAACTCCGGTTCTGTTAGACTGCTGTAACATCTGCCTGCTCATTCCTCCCAGGAGGTAGAGTACTCATTATCATTTGCCTGATAGGGAAGGCCATCTCTTCCATGGGACAAGGAAAGGACCTCTTGGTTTATTCCTTTGGAGGAGTTTCTTCTAAACATGACATATTTTAAATGTCTCAGAGGGAGGCATGGTCAGCAGCTTATAAACCATGTCAGGATTTCCAACAAGTCTTTGCTCACAGGGTTCCAACTGGAAAGGAAAGCACAGTCCATGCCGGTTGTCCCCTGATATAATGGATCCCAATCATGTTTCTGCCGTAAGATGGAAATTATCCAAAATACACAAACACTCCCTCAAGAGGTAATATTTGGTCTGGGAGAGCAGGATTTAATAACCAGGTTGCCACAACATCCTGGTGCCCTGCAGAAGCCACAGTAGGACATCACCACATTATGATCAAGAGACAAAGCTTTTGCATCAACTGATTAGGCATGTTGATACTTATATCGATTTAATACAAAGGTTAATAGATTTTGCACTACATTAAAATTAAATGCTCAGTAGAGCACTCAGGAACAGTGCTTTATTTTTGTGTGAGAAATCAGAAAACCACAGTGGAATAAGGGATAAATAAATCAGTGCTACAGAACTAAGGGTGTCTTTTGGATAATTCATGTTACAATAGTAATTGTATTGCTGCTATGGATGACCTATTTTAAGTTATCCTGAGTCTTCAAAACTATTCTTTTCAACAGTCTACTGAAGTTAAATATTCAGAAATGGTTTTTTGGAAAAAAAGTTTGGGAGTTTAAGGATGGGGATGCTGCATGACTTTGCTATATCCCCCAGCTCTTCTCCACATGAATGTCCCAGGATCATAGACAGTACTTAAAAAGGTATTGTATGTTAGTAGAGGTCATTAATTGTTTTAGTAGAGGACAGTGTATATGTTTAGAAAAGTATCTTTAAAGTTTTTTGATAAAATATTCCGTTGTCCATTTCCAAAACAAATGATGTTGCTCAAAAGTGAAAAGTGTAACAAGAAGATAGCTCTTGAGAAAGAGACTAATAACATACTTTGAGGAAAAAGAAGGTTATTTTAAAGCAAAATCTCTACATATACATTGATCTTGCCCTAAAGTAGAGAATATGAAATTAAGTTAGATCATTTTAGTACAGTCAAAAGGAAGTAAAAAATAGAAAAGCATTTGACAAATAACAGCAAGCATAAGTGATTAATCCAAGAAACATTTGGCTTGTATCTGTCATTATTTCAAAATAAGTGTAATTTGTAGCCATGTGACTTTAAGAAGTTAAAAATCCAAACAGTCTTAACCAAAATTATCCATACTTATGCAGTAACTTTTTAAAAGAAAGAAGGTTAAGTGATGGGAAATGTTAACTTAGAAACAAAAATTTAATACAAGAACAAATGTTGGGCTCCTCCAAATTCTCAGAGTTTAAATATAAAAGAAAAACATTCTTTGTACTAAAATATTTTCTTAATATAAAGAACAAAGACAATAGGTCATTAAACTATTTAGAAAAGGCCATGACTTCCATTAACATCTTGAAGAAGACCTTGTAGGAATTTCAGATAGACTTCAGCATGTGATAGAATGCAATGCTGTTCACGAACCATGTTCCAAATCCTCACAGGAATTCTCCATTCCTCAAATACATATACTTTTCAAAACAATAAAATATCAAGTTTGAAAAGATTAATGCTTCAGTTTCCAGTTCTACTTTTTCTGTATGTTTTTATTTTAATTTATAAATCACATAAATCTGTATTACCTAGGGACTGACTTTTTAAATGTTCTGATATGGTGATTGATTTTGGATGTCATGAAAGATGTTCTGAATTTGATCCATAAGAGCATTTGTAAACAAGCATGCCATTCTGGAATTTGAGTTTTTAATTTCAACAACAACAAAAAATCAGTTTAATGATTTTAACAGCTTAATATAATCTGTATTATTCCACAATCATATTGATTATATTTTCCTTATTTATTCTTGGATTAAGTAATGCTGTAACTAATGAGAGATTTGTGTTAAAAATTCACAATCTCATTTATACAACACTCATTAGTAATAGTGTGTTCCACCATTCCTATTTTTTCTTCCTTAATGTCCTTTTCTCTTCTAGTTTTATCATTCCCTGTACCACTTTTGAAAGAAATGTCAAGTGACTGAAATTATTTAAAAAAAAAATAACCTGACCTTGGATGAAAATGTGCACGAGAAATCCAAGTACTTATTCACCTTTTCAAGGAAAATGATAAAATGAACAAAAATTCTTCACTTAAGATCATTTTTTGTTAGCTATTAAACAATTTGAAATAAGAACAATCTTCCTCCTGCTAATACTTCTTGTAGTCATCTATTCAAAGCAGGAAAGTTCGAAGATATATTCTGCTATTTTGTACTTTCTCAGCTTTCTTCTCTATATGAGGATAGTTCAAAATTTCATGGAACATGTTATGAAAAGATACATTTATTTTGGTGCAAAACCTCTGGAATTCCATAACTATTAAATGTCTTCAAAAATTCACAGAAATGTATATTATGAAAAATCGTATCTCCAGGTTTCAAAAATAGCTTATCTTTAAATCTGATTTTTCCACTAAATTTTTCAAGCACTCTCATATACTTTGATTAGTAAAAGCAGCAGAATATTTGTGAGGCAATTGTCTCTATTCCACTTTTTCTGCATGATTCTGTCAGTGACAGTAAGCACAGACCATTCATTTTCAGATTTGAGAAGTACCTCCTTGTATCCAGGAAATGCCACATTATGACATTCTGGGGATGCTTCCAGTTAGTTTTTTACTTCAGGATTCTGACTGTGGGAGACTTTTCAAATCTTTTGGCTGCTTCTCAGAAAATCAGGGATGACTTTTCTCAGGAATATGAAACAAGAGTAATAACCTCTCTGACAACACAAAGCAGGGTAATTTTTTTTAACAGAATTAAGTAAATGTTCCAAGTGTAAAGCCAAATCCATTTGCGGGGGATTGATATCTATGCCTAGTCACACGCATTGCCGGTTCTTACACACATCTGTAAAATCATACATTTGTCAAAGAGCTCTGAGGAGGAGGTCAGATTTCTTACATATAGAAGACGGAACTTTAAATAATGGGCTCTGATGGGTTGGTTAGCATAAAATTCTAGTTCTCACATGACTAGAGCAAGTTCTTTTTGTAATAATCCCAATAAAATGCTATTTACAATTTCTCTTCTTACAAAGTGTATTTAAGCTAACAATCTAAATAAAAAGTGAAGTAGAATTGCTATGAACTTTTAACACCTTTCGGGTGTGAATTTGAGTACTAAACCTGTACAGCTCAAACAAAAATAAAAAGAATTAAATGTGATTTTGTTTGGAATTTGAACATTGTTGATGTGGCCATAATATTTAATTCCTTACATTTGAAGATCGGTCTATAGGAGCCAAAACATTATGTAAACATGAATGAAAACATTCACTCTTTGAAAATGTGTGTCTCCAGAAATTCCATGTTTATCCTGCTGTTTCCTTGTACAAGAAATGTCCGTATTCTCAGTCAATCATATGTATAATTTGTCTAATTCTATGACTGCTTGAAGTGCCTTAATTTTGTATTCCTTGAGCTGAAGGCAAATGACATATATTTTTGTTTAATGAACTTTTAAGATGTTTTTTCTATGAGGTTCTCATCATTAACCCACATAAGTTCTCCACGTAGTGTCTGTTTATCAAACTTACACATCCTGCACACAGATGTATTCCAGGGGAACTTTTCTGCATTTTATTTTAACATTGGCAGGCAATGTAGCATTTCATCACTGGTGTTATGGCTTTGATTATGTCAGTGTCCTAGGGAGTAAGATGTGGCTTGGTGCTTATTCCAGGTAACTGATTAAGGAACTATTAGTACTATACAATATACAATATTACATTATTGGTCTCCATTATTCAGCTTTCCTAAATCACCTCCTTTTCTGCATGGCTATGCACTTCCTCTCACTAAAGAGGTAGAGTGTATTTCTGTATCACATGATGACATTAGCCATATGAGTCAAGTTGAACAATGACAGGGAAACTCCAGTCCAGCTGTGTCAATTCTGAAACTAGCATCATATGTTCTTATTTACATTTCTTCCATCATCATGAAAAGGATATGTCTATGCTAGACCACAATACTACCATAAGGATGACAGCTGAGCCGCTGGCCAAGCCACTCAACTGAATCCAACCAAGAGGTTTGGAAACATGCATGGCTATTTTTGTATGCCATTGATGTTTTATGGCTGTCTGTCATATAGCAACTCAAACAGATGCAAATATGAGTTGTTAGATTAGGCCATCTGATTTTGTACCACTTGAGTATGTGATACCTCTCACCAGCATAAGCACAGCTTCCGTACAGCCTTTACCTTCTGAACGCAAGTTTTGAATTCTAGGACCATCATGTGTGGCTACATGCATTAACTGAGAGCAAAGATGGCAGCTGATATGTATACAGCCAGTGCTAATATGTCTTCTGGGACCTCATAGATTCTCAGTGAAGCAATCAGTGATGGAATTCCGTCATCTGTAGTAATTACACCTAAACAAAGCATGGTGAGGGAAAAGAAAACTTGCATATATTAAAGCAACAATCTGTCACATTTATTACTTTTTCAGAGAATCTCTGGAGTGCGGATGGCTCCTGGCCATTGCCTTTGCACAGTGCGGTGGAAATGCCACTTTCTTAATTAAGTAAGTAAGATGGAGTCAGGCCTAAACCTCCAAGGAAACTCTTTGCCATACTGTGAATGTAGGAATCATCTTCTTGCTCTGGCCTTTCAACCATTTCACTTTGAGGATATGTTTACAGTTTCAATGTCCTACAAACAATGATATCTATGAGTGTCTTTCCTCAAAGCATGGGATGAAGCATTTAAAATATCATAGAACAAAAGTGGGGTAATTTCTTAAGACTCATTTATTTAAAGAAATTAATGGTGATAAGCTATTTTTTTCTCTACTTTGAAAGTTTGAATTCACCTTTTCCCTGGTTATCTGGACTGATTAGATATTACCAAAATGAAATTCTATTGCAGGTTGAACATTTCTCCAAGCTAAATTCAAAATCTACAGGAGATAGACTGGAAAAACTAAGTGGAATGGCTTGCTCAATGAAACCTTTTGTTAGCAATCATATCTTGCAAACATAAACAAGGAAAGGTTGTGTTCTTGGTAAAAACCCTCCACGCTGTCTGAGCCCGGCTGATCTACAAGCCTAGGAAGTGCTACTGTGCGGTATCATAGAACTTTGAAAGTTGCCACATCATGTTCACATGTTCATCTTTTTTTTTTTTTAATCTGTGATGACCTTATGGGGAGAACCTTGTCAAGCCCATTTTCCCATTTTGTCCAACACAGTATCCCTGTCACTGATCACTAATTACCTGGCAAGCATATTCCCTGTTTCCCTGTTTTACCTTCACTTGGAGACTTAAAATTAAATGGTGTTTTAAGTTTTGATGTTCAAGAATATTTTTGCTATAATGACTATGTTATTTCTTTGGTAAATAAGGACAAAAAGCTATGAGATTTTAAAACTAAATCAAAAGGTCCAGCATCATGACATGGCGGGTTCAAATACCAACTGCTCCACTTCAGACCCAGCTTCTTGCCAATGTACCTGGGAAGGCAACGGAAGATGGCTTGAGTACTTGAACCTTGACGCCTATGAGGGAGACCTGCATAGCATTCCTGGCTGCTGGCATCAGCCTGGCCCAGACCTGGCTATTGTGAACATTTGGCAAGGAAAGCAGCAAATAGAAAATCTTTGTTTCTCTCTCTGTCTCTCCCTTGTTCCCTCTT
The DNA here is from genome assembly GCA_949820135.1 of Sylvilagus floridanus. Taxonomy (NCBI): domain Eukaryota; kingdom Metazoa; phylum Chordata; class Mammalia; order Lagomorpha; family Leporidae; genus Sylvilagus; species Sylvilagus floridanus. Next base: position 13,829,364 of record OX463240.1, on the reverse strand, counting down.
TCTTTTTTCCTCTGCCTTTCAAATAAATAAATAAGCAAATTAACCTTTAAAAATAGTTTTTTTTTTTTTTTTTTACTAACCACTATCAAGGGCAAATTAAGGACCTGGAAAACTTCTTGGCAGAATGGGAAGATTCAACTCCTACTTTACAGTTTAAATACAAAAATCCTGGTGTTGACAAAATTGTAAAGGTGATCTTTGCTTGATAGAATATAGGAAAAAGAAGTGCAATTCCTGTGACAGGTGTTCATTTTCTTTTCAAGGCTCTGTTATGTGTTCAAATGGTCCTGCGGGCTACTATTCCTTACCTGTAAAAGCTTGGATTCCCACTTAATTCTTTTTGATGGGCAGACAAATTATTCCCCAGATAAACTAATGGCAGCAGAACATATTTGACAAGTCGCCACCTGCTGGGATCAGAGGCTCCAAGCCTGTTTTCAAGTTAAACTTTAAAAACCTCTCTCAGTTGGAACTTTCCCTCCTGCTCAGAGCAGTCTGGCCAACACCACCGGCTACAGGCAGTCCTCTTGACTCAAGTGCATGGAGCTTTTTAATTACTGGGGTCACCCAGCCTCCCAGCCTAATGACCAAAACAATGCATTTGTTTTAGAGCCCTCATCCTGAGCACTGAGCTTCCAGGAAAAGCGAGCCCTCTGAAAAGACAGTTCACCACAGCAGTTACAGCCTTCTGCCACTTAAAATATTATGCTTTCCTCTACTCGGTGAATGGCAGGGACGACAAAATTGAAAGGAAAATATCTGTCATGTTGAGATAACATCGCCAGGGCAGCAGATAAGCAGGCATTCCTCTTTCTGTCCAAAACTTACTACTGGAAACGTGATGGTGATCGTTGATGATTTTCCATTTTGGTTCTCCTTCCCACAAATCAGGAACATGAAATGAAGGAGCAAAATATTACGTTTATTGAGAGCACATGGCGATTATAAACAGTTTTGTCGATCATACTTTTTTTTCCATAGAAAGTTTTTTTCTTTTTCTTTTCTTTTCTTTTCTTTCTTTCTTTTTTTTTTTTTTTTTTGACAGGCAGAGTTAGACAGTGAGAGAAAGACTGAGAGAAAGGTCTTCCTTCCTTTGGTTCACCCCTCTAATCGCCACTACGGCCAGTGCGCTGCGCCAATCCAAAGCCAGAAGCCAGGTGCTTCTCCTGGTCTCCCATGGGGTGCAGGGCCCAAGCACTTGGGCCATCCTCCACTGCCTTCCCGGGCCACAGCAGAGAGCTGGCCTGGAAGAAGAGCAACCGGGACAGAATCTGGCACCCCAACTGGGACTAGAACCCTGGGTGCCGGTGCCCCAGGCGGAGGATTAGCCAAGTGAACCACGACATCGGCCGAGTTTTTTTCTACCATTGAAAATTCAGTTTCTTTCAACACACATCATTAAGTAGCCTGTGTTAACTATGTGAAATTAATTTTACTGGCTTCTAAGTAAAACAATCACAAAAGTGGTAAAGTAACCCAGGTTTTAAGCAATCAGTGATTAAAGATCTATCAGGGCCAGCATTGTGGAGCAGCAGGCTAAGCAGCTGTCTGCAGCTTCAGCATCCCATTTGGGTGACAGTTCGTGTCGGCTGCTCCACTTCCAATCCAGCTCCCAGCTAATGTGCCTGGGAAAGCAGCCCTGGGCCTCTGCACTCACGTAGGAGACCTGGAAGAAACTCCTGGCTCCTAGCTTCTGACTGGTACAGCCTCTGCCATTGCAGATATTTGGGGAGTAAACCAGCAAATGGAAGATCTCTCTCTCTCTGTCTCTCCTTCTCTCTCTGTAACTCTACCTGTTAAATAAATAATCTTAAAGCAAAAGAACTATCAATAGATTGGTGTTATTTTAAATTAATTAAAGTTTTCAAAGAATATACATTTTAGTGAAAAGAATGTTGCCAAAGTCTTGAAAATAATTATAAGGGTGCCGGTGCTATGGCACAGTAGGTTAATCATTTGCCTGAGGTGCCAGCATCCCATATAGGAGCCGGTTCTGGTCCAGGCTGCTCCTCTTCTGATCCACCTTTCTTCTATGGCTTGAGGAAACAGTAGAAGATGCCCCAAGAGCTTGAACCCCTGTACCTGCGTGGGAGACCTGGAAGAAGCTCCTGTCTCCTGGCTTCAGATGGGCCCCGCTCTGACTGTCGCGGCCACCTGGCGAGAGAACCTGCAGATGGAAGACCTTTCTCTCTGTGTCTCTGCCTCTCATTGCCTCTCACTGTCTGTAACTCTACCTTGCAAATAAATAAAAATATAATTCTTAAAAAAGGAGAAAAAATAATTATAGGAATATTTATTTGACTTTCTGGATTTACTTGGGTTCTGCCTGGAGTTGCTAACAGCCAGAGTGCTTTGGCCTTTTCCTTTTTTTTTTTTTTTTTTTTTGGACAGGCAGAGTGGACAGTGAGAGAGACAGAGAGAAAGGTCTTCCTTTTTGCCGTTGCTTCACCCTCCAATGGCCGCCACGGCCAGTGCACCGCGCTGATCCGATGGCAGGAGCCAGGTGCTTCTCCTGGTCTCCCATGGGGTGCAGGGCCCAAGTACTTGGGCCATCTTCCACTGCACTCCCAGGCCATAGCAGAGAGCTGGCCTGGAAGAGGGGCAAGTGGGACAGAATCCGGCGCCCTGACCGGGACTAGAACCTGGTGTGCCAGCGCCACAAGGCCGAGGATTAGCCTATTGAGCCGCGGTGCTGGCTTTGGCCTTTTAACTAATTATTGCTGTGAATCTGCTGCTGTGCTGCTTTGATATCACCCAGTTGCTGTCATAGAAAATGCGCTCCCCATTAAATTTAGTGAAGCAATGTGTTAAATATTAAAAAATGACAGCAATGAATTGTTGAGTAATGGTAATAATGAGTATGTAAAAATTAGAGAATCACTATTGCCTGAGTGTGCAAATACCTCGAGGGTTTTGGATGTGGAACCCAAGTTTGTTGGAAGCTTAAGTATGTATCTGTCATAATAATTTTATTTCTTTGCAAATCTTTTTCATCTGTTACCTCATTTTTAGTCTATTCATCAATCCTGAAAGTTAAGGAGAAAAAAAATAACTATTTAAAATAAGTAAATGATTTAGAAAGCTTAATACATTTTCTGGGGTCACACTGTTGATGGTTGTGAACCCTGGGTAATTAATCATTCATTCCAATTTCACTTACAAAATAACTAAATAACACACAGGATTGCCAACCTGCAATACCTGTTACCTTAGTTCCCTACAATAGGCTGTGTGTCCTACTACTATACTATGGCTAGAAAAGCTTTGATAGCCCATTCATTGTATATAAATGTAACAAAGATTGTGGCCACAATGATTCCAACTCTACCTCTGGTTCATTTAGACCATTCCCAAATGTACATTTGTATTGCTTTAATGTTTTAAGTGATTTGTTCTAACAGATCAAGTTTGCATACAGTTTTCAACCTAACCTGAATAAATCAAATACAACAGAAATGAATCTGAGTGACCAATGGATCTCAAAATTTGAGATTTTAAGGTTACCAAATACACTTGCTTTCCAAAAAGGATATATTAATAACATGCTATTAAAATTAAAGAAATTGAAATACTATTGAGTGCTTCTTATGTGCTTGATGCCACCGGAAATTATAGTTATATAATTAGATATTCAAATATTTTTAAGATTTATTTTTATTTATTTGAAAGCAAGAGTTATAGAGAGAGGTAGGGACAGAGGGAGAGGTGGTTTCCATTCACTGGTTTACACCCCAAATGGCCAAATGGTCAGGGCTGGGCCAATCCAAAGCCAGGAGCTTGGAGTTTCTTCCAGGTCTCCCACACAGATGCAGGGTCCCAATGAGTTGGGCCATCTTCTACTGCTTTCTCAGGTACATTAGCAGGGATCTGGATTAGAAGTGGAGCAGGCAGGACTCAAACCAGCTCCCATATGGAACACTGGAGCTGCAGGTCCAGGCTTTGACCCACTGTGCCACAGAGCCAGCCCCTCAGATATTTTTATACTAAAGTTCTCTATTCAACAGGTTAAATGATCAAATAAAGGGGAAAGGAAGTGTCTGGGAGCTTCTAGTACCCCTGGATCTGTTTTGTTCTAAAGCAGAGTTTGCTGTGGCATTGGATCACATAAATCAGAATACACACAGAATCATCATCTGTGTCTAAACTCAGTCATCTCTTCAGCTTGGTCCTCCATGATTTTTTTAAATATAAAAGTTGTGATAAGAACATTTAACATAAGATCTTCTTTCTTGATTTTTCTAAGTGTGCAATACGTTATTGCTGACTAGAGAAACTTTGTTGTATAGCAGATCTCTAATGCTTCTATATCTTGATTAACTAAACTTTATGCCCAGGGAGATTTAGAACCTGTATTCTAGTTTTTTGCCTGTTGTTCATGTTTCTTTTTTAATTTAATTCAAGTTATACAAGTTTAACGTATTTCATATATACAGATTTATGAATATAATAACCCTTCACCTGTACTCAAATGACTGCAATGGCCACAGTAGAGCTGATCTGAAGCCAGAAGAACGGAGTTTTCCTCCAGTTCTCCCACACAGGTGCAGGGGCTCAAGCACTTGGGCCATCTTCTACTGCTTTCCCAGGCCATAACAGAGAGCTAGATCGGAAGTGGAGCAGCCAGGACTCAAACTGGTGCCCATATGGGATGCAGGTGCTGCAGGCCAGGACTTTAACCCACTGTGCCACAGCGCCAGACCCAAGGCATTTCTTGTTCCAGAAAATAAAACTCATTTCAGGGACATCTGCTGTTTCAATCAAAAACATTTTTGGTATTTTTCTTCTCCGGTGAAGGGAGTTTAGCTTGGGCACTTAGTCATCTGGTCATACCTCAAATTAGGAATTTACAGAATTGCATGTGGGTCTGTGTTACTGGAAGGTTAGATGTTTGGTAGCAGACATAGCTAGGTCAGCCATGATAGTGAGTCAAAATGTTTATTCCCTTGGGTAGTCTCCCTCCCACCTGTCATAACATTACTGCTCCATCATGTGGTTTGTTGTGCCAGCGCCCATGTGGGTAATGACAGAGGCTAGCTGATTTCAACTGATAAAGCTATTGTCTTGTTTCCTTGGGTTTTTATGTCTCTTATGTGATAGATGTGCTCTCTGGTGTTAAGGGTTACAACAAGGATCTTCAAATTTATTCTCTACACTTTTAGATCTATCAAGTTCCTGTTTTCTTTGCAGCTTCCATGTTTCTCCTACCTGAGCCCTAATCAATGGTCAACGCATTCCTTACCAACCATCTATGGGTATGTATTCTTTCCAAATACAGACACGGACAATATTCTGTGTGTAGAGAATATTGTATCCTAATGAAAGATATCTTTCAGTGTTCCTGGTGGCATGTACAAGATGAAATAATTTGTCTTTACTCTGGAAAATTTAGAGCATTGAATCTCTAAAAATTGTACTGATCTTGTATTCCTGCATATTTCTAAGTCCATGTCTTATCTTATGGATCTACATGTCTTACTGATCCAGGACATGGAACACAGTTTCAAATATAGTAGAGAGTCACAGCAGTCTTTAAAATGTCCAGATGGCCCCGACCATTTATTTATTTATTGAATGTGCTATGAAAAAGAAGGTTAAAATATCTATTCCATGGAAATAACTGTAAATATGCACTAGTGTCTCTTTTTAATTTTTATGTATTTGAAAGACAGAGTCACAGAGAGAAGTGGGGACAGAAAGAGAGGTCTTCCATCTACTGGTTCACTCCCCAGATGGCTGCAATAACTAGAGCTGCACCAATCCAAAGCCAGGAGGCAGGAGCCTCCTCCAGGTCTCCCACATGGGTTCAGGAGCCCAAGGACACAGGCCATCTTCTACTGCTTTCCCAGACCATAGCAGAGAGCTGGAACAGAAGAGGAGCAACTAGGACTAGAACCGGTGCCCATATGAGATGCCGGCGCTTCAGGCCAGGGATTTAACCTGCTGCACCACCGCGCTGGCCCCTGCACTAGTGTCTTTTATAAGTCAGTATGAACTGTTTCTTTGTTTGTTTGTTTGTTTGTTTTTGTTTTGTTTTTTGACAGGCAGAGTGGACAGTGAGAGGGAGAGACAGAGAAAGGTCTTCCTTTGTCATTGGTTCACCCTCCAATGGCTGCCGCGGTCGGCGCGCTGCGGCCGGTGCACCTCACTCATCCGATAGCAGGAGCCAGGTGCTAGGTGCTTTTTCCTGGTCTCCCATGGGGTGCAGGGCCCAAGCACTTGGGCCATCCTCCACTGCACTCCCGTGCCACAGCAGAGGGCTGGCCTGGAAGAGGGGCAACCGGGACAGAATCCGGTGCCCCGACCGGGACTAGAACCCGGTGTGCCGGCGCCGCAGGCAGAGGATTAGCCTGTTGAGCCACGGCGCCGGCCAGTATGAACTGTTTCTAATGCTCATATTGGATAAAGATGAAAAAGGACACATTTGACAGATTGATCAAAGACTATATGTCATGCTTCTAAGGCCTCTCTTTAGGAAAAGTTTCAAAGTGTGACAAGTGCAATTGGGCCATCAGTGTCATTCTGTAATATCCATCTGGTCTTTCTGAGAGCCAAACTGGTGAGATCAACTAAGATATAAAATGCACCTTGCATATTCCATGGCTACATCCTTTAGCCCAACAAAAACAGCACTGCCTTATGTACTGTCCTTGGATTTTTTGAAAGTTTAATATCATGGTTAGGGAAAGGAAAAAGAAGTCAGTTTCAGAGAGTTCTCTTGGCCTGGCTCACTATGATTTCACTCCAAAGGCCAAAAAACTTAACCCGAGTGTTGTGTTCACTGTACATGCAAGTTCAGGGACAAGGTGAAATGCTCCCTTATTGTGTCCAGCAGCCAACACATATCCTGTTAGCTGTCCCTTGTCCAGGCCTTAATTTGTTGCACAGTTTCCATATATAGTGGCTTTATTATATTGAAATCCTGTGATTCCATTGCTATCATGAGCCTAGTTCTGTAATGTGATCTTTTAATAAAACCATGGTCTAGGGAAAAGAACTACTCATTGTATAACTCCTCTGCCTTCAGTGTGGTTTTTTTTTTTTTTTCCGGTTTTTGTGAATGTCTTGGCCACTGAATCCTCTCTGAACAAAGGGAATGTTTTCCAATCTTACGTAGTGTAGTGGCCTGAAAAATTTTCTCTGAAGATATCTAGGATCTAGTCCCAGGGACCTGTGATAATTGCTTTATATAGCAATGGCTACTTTCCAGGTGATTAAACTTGGGCTCTGGACATGGGGAGATTATTTCAGACTACCAAGATGGTCCCTAGGCCGGTGCTAATCATTCACCTGCGGCGCCGCCACCTGGGTTCTAGTTCCAGTCGGGGCGCTGGATTCTGTCCCGGTTGCCCCTCTTCCAGGCCAGCTTTCTGCTGTGGCCCAGGAGTGCAGTGGAGGATGGCCCAAGTCCTTGGGCCCTGCACCTGCAGGTGAGACCAGAAGAAGCACCTGGCTCCTGGCTTTGGATCAGCGTGGTGCACTGGCCGCAGCGGCCATTGGAGGGTGAACCAATGGCAAACGGAAGACCTTTCTCTCTGTCTCTCTCTCTCACTGTCCACTCTGCCTGTCAAAAAAAAAAAAAAAAAAAAAGATGGTCCCTAAACAAACACAATGATGTTCATCAGAGGCATATTCTATTATAGAAGAAATAAGTTCATGTGCCCATCTTAGAAGAGTTGCACACACCAAACTATAAGTTCTGAAGATGGAAAAATGGTCCATGAGCCACGGGATTTGAGGAATGATGCTCTAGAAGCCTGGGATGGTGAGTGAATGGATCAACCCCTAGGATTTTCAGAGGGAGCACAGCCCTGCTTCACCTTGATTCCAGCCCAGGACAACTGAATTCACACTTCTGGTCTTTAGAATTGTGAGAATAGGTTTGAGTTGTTTTAAGCCTCGTAGTGTTTCATAATGGATTTCAGCAGGGCTGGAAGGTGGATGCATATGGTATTACCACTGCAGTGTGTATATTTCTCTGAGTTTTTAAAATGCTTTCTTAGAGGGACCATTCTGGCATTTCTATTTCTCTTACTGTAGTCTACCAGTATTTCTATTGGTTTAATAACAATGCTGGCAATATGCTAGCAGCAACCCCCAAAGCCTTGCTTGGATACTAAATTTTGTATGCAAAAGTCAACTCAAGATGGATTAAAAAGCTGAAGTCATGGGATTGTGCAAAGAATGCATAGAGACAATTAAGATGTTGGTGTAAGTGATGATTTCTTGGATCTGACACCTAAAATACAGGCAACAAAAACAAAAACAGACAAACAGGGTTATATCAACCTCTGAAGCTTCTGTACAGTGGAGGAAACAATAAAGAGACACATGACAGAATGGGAGAAAATATTTTCAAGCTATTTATCTTAAAAGGAAATATTATACAGAATATATCAAAATCTCTAGAAACCGTACAACAAGAACACCCCAACCAATCTAGTTAAGAAGTGGGCAAAGTGTCCTAATAGACAGTTCTCAAAAGAAGAAATACAGATGGTCAGCAAATAGATCAAAAAATGATCACTATCCCTAGCCATCTGGGACATACAAATCAAAGCAACGGTGAAATATCATCTCAACTTTGTCAGAATTGCTAATAACAAAAATACAGAGAAGACAAATTGCTGGTGAGGATGTGGAGAAAGATAAACCCTTATACATTGACAGTGAGAATATAAATTATGCATCACTGTAGAAAACAGTATGGGGATTTCTTTCTTTTTTAAAAAAAAGAAAGCATGAATCAATCTGCCATATGATCCAGAAATCCTATACTGGGTATAGAGCAAAAAGTTTGAATTCATTTGATCAAAGATATACCTGCTCTACCATGCTTTTAGTAGCATTGCTCATAATGGCCAAAATACAGGTGGGACCTCAAGTGATTGTGGTCACAGAACCCCAATATTTTATGGGTAACAATGCGATATGTAAGGAAAAAATATCATAGTTTACTGAGCCTGTATTTGAGGTATTTGTGCTGTCATTGTATTTATTTCAGTAACTAATGTGCTCTGACACACTGGTAATATTTCTAATGTGTGTTATTCACTCAATACTTTGTGAATGTGTTTATAAAGAAATGAATCCAAAAATATATGAGCCACAATTTATACAAAGAAATACAAAAGTGTAAATTTGGTCTTCTTAGAAAATAACCTGTAGCAGGGGAGCTACAGAAGGTGTTCCAAGGAATCAAGGAGTTTTTAACAAAAACTCCAACATTAGAAATTTCTGAGCAAGCCATTCATAAGAAGATCCTCTTCAGATCAGTTTAAATGAAAAGAACCTTACCAGGTGCTACTGAGCGTGACTATCACAGTATAATTAGGATTAAATTTCTACCTCTTAAGTCTTCACAGGTGAACTCAAAAAGACATGCCAGACTATTCCTGTAAGCCAATCGGAGACCTTAAGTACCTCTTCAAAGCAAAAAGAATAAGTAAAGCATTTGTCTTTGTCTCCTTAAGGCAAACATGGTGTACTTGCCTTTCTTGATTCTCTCTGGGATAAAGTGACCTAATGGGTTCTTGTATTATAATTCTTTATACTCAAGCTAAATGGGCTTATAATCTACATAAGGGTAGCCTATCACCACCCACTATCTGGGAATCTGTAAGATTAGCTGTTTTCATCTTATGGGGCACTCCACTTACAAGTAGCTTTGTTCCAGTTTTGCCTCTGCTAATTAACAAACTTACATGTTTCAGAACTTGACTTCTGGGAGTAACTGACCATGCAGAGGACACAGATGTTGGCAATGATGGAGGCTACTCCAGCTCACAAAGCAAATTTGTTAGGATAGACAGAGACTTCCAGACCCTGGATAGGCAGGGCCTACACTACGCCCCTCATAAACAGGAAGCAGTTACAGAAGAGATGATTCTACGCCTATCAACTCCCTGTAGGGTTGGAGTCTCTGTAGGGATGGAGTCTCTGAGTGGGGAACGAATAGGCAGGCATACAGGTTAAAATTGATTAGGTTTGTGAGCTGGAAGACCACCCCTTCGCCACGCCCCTGTGTGACCTCATGCCACACCTGTGCACCGGCCAATCAGGTTAATTAACCACTCCCCTTTGAAAGTAGATTAAAATCCTGGGACAGGTGTGTCTGGCCATTTTTTTCCTTTCCCTGGCCTCTTACCAGTACGGGGTTGGCTGCAGCACTGCACCTCCAGGGTGTGTGGCCTTGGGCCACTCGCCCCTTGCTTCTTGGCCTACATGCTCCTCTGCGTGGCTCGTTCCTGGTACTCAGTATGAACCCATATTTACCTCTTTCCTTTAGACAGGACCCTCACTCTCCTATGCATCTTTAACACCAAATAAAAGCTTAGAAATGCAAAAAAAAAAAAAAGAAAAAGAAAAAGAAAATAACCTCCAGGACCAGTGTTGTGATGTAGTGGGTTAAGTCACTGCCTGCACTACTGCCATTCCATATGGGCACCAGTTTAAGTCCTGGATGCTCCTCTTCCAATCTAGTTACCTGCCTATGTGCCTGGGAAAGGAGCAGAAGATGGCCCAAGTTCTTGGACCCCTGCACCCATGTGGGTGAGGAGAGAGACCCTGATAAAGCTCCTGGCTCCTGGCTCCCATCTGGCCCAGGAAAAGTCATTACAGTCAGGTGTGGAGTGAATCAGCAGATGGAAGATTTCTCTCTCTCTCTCTCTCTCTCTCTCTCTCTCTCTCTCTCTCTCTCCCTCTCTGTGTCTTTTCCTCTCTCCCTTTCAAATAAATAAAATAAATCTTTAGAGAAAAATAAAAATAATCTTCAAGATTTAGATTCCCTGTCTTCTCTTCTACTTTTATCATCATATATTCTGAAAATTAACATTCTTTTAGTACATATCAACGAATATTTCCAAATAAAACAGAAAACAGGGCTAACTCAGCCCTATGCTGTTAGATCCTATTTTCCAAGTGCTGAGCTTAAAAACAGTATGTAATTAAACTGTTTTTATTATCTCACTAAAAATATTGTTCATCATAGAGAATCCTGCATTTCCCAATTTCTGAAATTAAAGAACCCGGAGGCTGGTTTCAATGTGATAAGAAAAAAAAATCCATGTTCTTCAACATTAATCTTTATAGTTAATTACCTGCAATACTATAATGTGATTATTTTATCATATTTCTTTTCAATGTTTGGCTGAATCTATATATTGCATGTGTATGTACACTTTCATTATGATATTCTGGAATATAAGATCATATAAAATTGTAATTGTTTGGACGCTTTATGATAGAAATATATTCACACTACCAGTTAACCCTAATGCTATATGATTTGTTCCCCCAAAGATTTCAGTTGATTTCTCACTGTTGTATAAAAAGTTAATAAATTTGTATAGTGCTATTCTCAAATTCACAGAGAATTTATGCTGTAATGTGCTTGAAGCTGCAACTGACTTACATCTTCAAGTGTTTGCAATGACAATATTAAGGCTAAATTGTTATTTAAAGATTTGAGCAATTTTGTAGCTGATAGACATGTTTAGAGTAGCTATTTCTCCTTCCTTAGAAAACCATATCATTTGCTAGGCAGATAAACATTTGGCTCTTTTTTCAGAGGATGAAGTTTCAAGACACATTAAGAGAGAGAGAGGCTTAAAAAAATCAAAAAGGTAGACCATTACGAAATCTATAAATACACCATTCCTGTCCAGGATCACCTTAATTGTTAGCATACGCTTCCAACATAATTATTACTTTTTTCCTCGTGATGATAAAATTTATGAATGCTTGTGAATTAACACATAAATTTCCAAAACATACTGTAGAAGTCTCTTTACAAAATATTATTGCCATTGATTACCACTTCTTAACAAATATTCTTATTACTGACTCTTAAGCCAATGCTCCTATAATTGTTATCATAGGTTGAGATAACTGAGAGAAAAATACCATTGCTGTGAAACTATAGATTTATTCTTATAAAATTTGACTTTCTGCTTAGTGAAGATTTCTTTCTTTTAAAAAAAAATCTGGGGCCGCCTTGTGGTTTAGCAAGTTAAAACCCAAGCCTGCAGCGCTGGCATCCTATAGGTGCACTGGTTTGAGTCCTGGCTGCTCCACTTCTGATCCAGCTCCCTGCTAATGCACCTGGGAAAGCAGCAGAGGATGGCCTGGGTCCTTGTGCTCTGCATCTATGTGAAAGGCTCTGAAGAATCTTCTGGCTTCAGATCAGCTCAGCTCTGGCCATTACAGCCATTTGGGGAGTTAACCAGCAGATGGAAGACCTCTCTCTCTCTCTCTCTGTAACTCTGTCTTTCAAATAAATAACATAAATATTTTTCAAAAAAGTTTTCTTTATTTGAAAACAGAGTAACAGTGGGAGAAGGAGAGACAGAGAAAGAAGTATATCGTCCATCGACTGATTCCCTTCAAATGGCTACAATGACCAAGGCTGGGCCAGGCCAAAGCCTGGAGCCAGGAAGTCTGCCTGGCTCTCTCACTTGGGTGGCAGGAGCCCAAGGTGTTGAGCCATCTTCCACTGCTTCCCCAGATGTGTTAGCAGGGACCTGGTTGAAAGTGTTGCATCCTGGACTTGAACCAGCACTCAGATATGGGATGTGGTCATTGTAGGCTGTGGCTTAACATGATGCTTTACAACACCAGCCCCAGTGAGGGTTTATTTATCTCATTTCTTTATTACAACAAAAATTTAATTGAATATCATCTTTAATTGTTAGGAATTAATTTTTTAAAAAATAATTATTTAAAAGATGTTTGATTAAAAAGATACACTGTTAAAAACCAATATTTAAAAAATGTGGACTGGATGGTATCATAAAATAGAACTTTCTCCTCTTGGTTTTAAATAATGATAACAATAGTGATTTGATTAAATAAGCTCTAACATTTTCCATAGTTTGAGCAAACATAGGAGAGAAAAGTGGGAAATGAAGTCAGAACTGGAGGTTCATCTTAGCGTCTCAACAGTGGTAGGGGGTTGGGGGTGGAAGGAATGATCTGCTGCATTTCATTGCACAGGAGGTGGACTATAACAATAATGTGGTGTATGTTCCAAAACATCCAGAAAAGGAGATTTTCATCTTTTAAACATTATTTATTTGTTTGAGAGACAGAAAGACATTAAACTATCAAATTTGAATCTCAAGGTTTCTGAGTTAATCATATCTACCACATTTTCATCCACATCTCTAAGTATCAAATGTCCTACAGCCTCAGAAATGCTTGAGGATATATGGTGCCTCTTGTAGTTTTCTGTTTTTGCCAAATTGTTAAAAACTGTTGCAGAGGGAATTAATCTATCAGTGTGGTTGGATAATGACCACACTAACCAACCGTCAGTAATCCAGCTGACTACTAAATGAGGTTGAACAGCTGACTCTGGTCTCCAAGACTCCCAGAACATGGCTGCTCCCATCTGTTGTTGTTCTTTATGGAACTTCTGCTCCACTCGAAGTGAATCACGTCCTGCTCTCCAACACAATCCAGAATAACTTCCTTTGTGAATTACTGATCGCTGCCTCTCTGCCTGAGACATTCTCAGGACTGCTCTTGGATTCTTGGAGATTCACAATTCTTAAAGCTCCCTTAAACAAAGCTTCTTTGGGTCTCTCAATTTTGTATCATTTGCTTCCATTAAACTCTCACATGGTGTTTCAATCAGGTATGAAAGCATTTGGTCCAGATGCAGCAGTTAACATGAAGCAAGAATGAGAAACAGAGAGGTGAAGAGTAACACCATTACTGAGGGAAAGAACATGTTGAACGACAAATATCTCCCTTCAAATAAGTTGGAAATTGCATAGAAAATTAATCAATTTAAAAAAAAAATCATGTAGGATCTCTGTCCTTAATGTGCTGTACATTGTGATTTAATACTATAACTAGTACTCCAACAGTATTTTTCACTTTGTGTTGCTATGTGAGGGCAAACTGTTGAAATCTTTACTTAATATATGCTAAACTGATCTTCTGTATATAAAGAGAATTGAAAATGAATCTTGATGTGAGTGGAAGGGGAGAGGGAGCGGTAAAGGGGAGGGTTGCGGGTGGGAGGGAAGTTGTGGGGGGGAGGAAGCCATTATAATCCATAAGCTGTACTTTGGAAATTTTTTTTAAATTTATTTTTTATAAAGCTTTTATTTAAACAATATAAGTTTCCAATTTAATAAATTAAATAAATAAATAATTAAATAAAAGCTTTAAAAAAAACCAAATAAGTGCCAAGAAGTTTTTTTTTTTTCAATAGATGTTGTTGCAACAACTGGCAAGGGATTGGAAAAATAAATATGGCAGTTTTCTATTTTATTTATTTTACTTAAAATTTATAGGTGGTGGAGAGTCAAAGGACTCAAAATATCCAAAACAATTCTGACAGAGAAGAACAACTCTGGAAGGCTGACACTACCTGACTTCCAGGCTTACTATAAAGTTAAAGAAATCAAAACAGTGTGGTATTGTTGAAAGAACAAAAAGCTCAATGAAACATAATAGAGAGCCATGAAGTTGGCCCATAGAAATATATCCAATTGATCTCAGACAAAGGAGCAAAGGCAGCACAATGGAGAAAAGGTAAGTCTTAGACACATTGTGCTGGAACAGCTGGACTCGTATGCAAATAAGGAAACCAATAAAAATGAATCTGGACATAAACCTCACATCCTTCTCAAAAAAATGACGATTGTATTAAGGATCAAATATAAAATACACAAGTTTCAGTTCTATAGATGATAACAGGAGAAAATATAGAAGTCTTTGGGTTTGGAAATCACATGGTAGATATGATACCAAAGGCAGAATCGATGAACAAATCTATTACCAGGACTTAGTTACACCAAACTAATTTCTGTTCTGCAGAAGTGAACATTCTGGTAATGAAAATATCAGCTACATTCTGAGAGTAAATATTTGCCAATGATATATGAAAGTACTTGAAAAAACTCATGGAAAATATGTATTATGAAAAAACTACATATGCATTTAAAATGTTGACATCACAATAACCTTATATTTTAATTTTATTTTCTACAAAATTTTTGAAGTACCATACTATATGATAAATGAAGGATCTCTTAAACTGAACAAAAATATTTTATTTAATAAAAAAGGGTTAAAATCTGAAAATAATCAGCAAAGAATATATATATATATATATATATATATATATATAAAGATAGATAGATAGATGAAAAATAAGCCTACGCCTAGGAGTTCCACATCATATGAAATCAGGAAGACACAAATTGAAACAACAGTAAGAGGGCCAGCATTGTAGCCCAGTGGGTTAATTTCCCACATGGGGTGCCTACATCCAATGTCGGAGTTCAAGTCTATAACCAACTGTAGAGCCCCCGCATTTCTGTTTCCCACCCTCCTCCTTCCTGCTATTGCGTCCTGGGCCACAAAGGACAACTGTTCAAGTGCTTGGGCCCTGGTGGAGGTCCCATCTCTTACCTTCAGCCCAGCTTTGGCTTTCGTAGACACTTTTTGAGTGAACCTGCAGATAGAAGGATCTCTCTCTCTCTCTCTCTATCTCTCGCTCTCTCCCTTTCAAATAAATACACAAATGAATAAACATTTCTAAAATATCAATACCACTGAACACCTAAGCATGTGGCCAAAATCCAGTACACAAAACCAAATGCCAGCAATACCAAATGTTGCCAAAGAGCTGGAGCTGCAAGAACTTCCATACATTGTTAATGGGAATGCAAATGGCACAACCACTGTAGTAGACAGTTTGTTAATTTCCTAAAAAGCAAATGCATTCTTAACATATGACACAGTCATCACACTTGTGGAGACATGGATGTGTTTATAGCAACGTAATTCAAAATTGCCACAACTTGGACGTGACGATGGTATCTTTCAGTAGGTAAATGGATAAATAAGTTGTGGTGCAGCCAGACAACAGAGTGTTACTGAGCATTAAATGAGTTATCAAGCCATGAAAAGATATGCAAGACACTTACATGCTCATTACCAAGTGAAAGAAACCAATCTGAAAAGGCTTCTTAGGCTCCCAACAGTATGAAATTCTGGAAACGGCAAAACTGTGGAGGCAGTGAAGTGATCAGTGGTTCCAAGATAAGAAAGGATGAAGGGGACCAGTGCTGTGGCGCAGTGGGTAAAGCAGCAGCCTGCAGTGCCAGCATCCCTTATGGGTGCTGGTTCGTATCCTGGCTGCTCCACTTCCGATTCAGCTCTCTGCTATGGCTTGGGAAAGAGTGGAAGATGGCCCAAGTGCTTCGGCCCCTGCACCTGCGTGGGAGACCCAGAGGAATCTCCCTGTTCCTGGCTCCTGGCTTCAGATCGTCTCAGCTCCAGCCATTGTGGCCAATTGGGCAGTTAATCAGCAGATGGAAGACCTCTCTTTCTTTGCCTCTCTGTCTGTCTCTGTGTAACTCTGACTTTCAAATAAATAAATAAATCTTTTTAAAAAAAGAAAGGATGAAGGAAGGAGCTGTGAAACTATTTTATATGGATATTATAATGACAGTGAATACATATCATCATACAGTTTTGAGATCCATAGAATGTATAAACATGACTAAAAACTATGGATTCTGGAGGATGATGATGTATCAATATAGGACCATTGATTCTAACAGATGCGTCATTGATGAGGGATGCTGATGATGGAGGTATTCATGTGTATGGAGGGCAACGCACACATGGAAATCTGTACTTTCTACTCAATTTTGCTGTGAACCTAAACTTGCTCTAACAAATAGTCTTGTAAAAGTTACAGAAAGAATTAGGATTTCTATCTTGATGAGTAATAATTGAAATCATAAAGCAATGTGTGATGACATCTACTATGTTTTTAGAAAAGAGGGATTTTATAAATAACTTACACAACAATGAATATAAAAGAACAATAGATGTGAATAAAGAAAGACAAAAAAAGAAAGAAAACTATATAGGAACAAAACAATTAGCAAACAAATCTAGCAAGCACAATCAAAAGCCTTTAAGGCATATATATAATATACATAATAGAGTATATAAATTCATAACATATAATATAATATAGCATTATATTTTAATATAATATTTATATTAAACAAATTATATTATATTCAACTATTATATGTAATGATATATTATATAATACTGCATATGAATATATAATATATTATTATAATATTGCAATATAAAATATTAGTTAATATTAATAATTAACATAATATATAATCACTCTGCCTTTCAAGTAAATAAATAAATGAACAAATATTTTTTAAATGTCAATACCACTAAACACCTAAGCATATAGCCAATAATATATATTATTTTGAAAATCTTTGTATAAAATTTTGTGTTTGTCTCTATGAGTGGAACAATAAAGAATAAAGTACAATACAAAAAAGAGAGTCAAAATGACATTCAATTCCTTCTTGGAAATAATATTCTCAAAACCATGATTAATAAGCTGTGACCCAACACATACATGCCAGTCCACATATGCCTACATAATCTTCTAAAAGTTAAACACAGCTTACTGTATATGTGCGTGTGTGTGTGTGTGTGTATAAATTTGGACTATTTAACACAACTGAGTGAATAAATGAGACTGCAGTACATACATTAAGATTATGTAGACATATATATTGTATTGTATTGTACATTGTATTATTTAAATTTCCACACATATAAAAGAACACAAAACTTTCTACAAGGATTCTCAAAATAATTACAGGCCTGAGCCCCAGCTCACTAGGCTAATCCTCCCCTGCGGCACGAGCACACCCAGTTCTAGTCCTGGTCGGGGCGTCGGATTCTGTCCTGGTTGCTCCTCTTCCAGTCCAGCTCTCTGCTGTGGCCCGGGAATGCAGTGGAGGATGGCCCAGGTCCTTGGGCCCTGCACCCGCATGGGAGACCAGGAGGAAGCACCTGGCTCCTGGCTTCAGATTGGCGCAGCGCACTGGCTGCAGCGTGCTGGCCATAGCGGCCATTTAGGGAGGTGAACCAATGGAAAGAAGACCTTTCTCTCTGTCTCTGTCTCTCACTGTCTAACTCTGCCTGTCAAAAAATAATTAATAATTACAAACAATCTTAATTTGGGTAGACATGGATTGATTTATAATATTTAGTATGTTAAGTAAATCTTGAAAATTATAATAATCTCTTCTAAATTTGAGCTTGACCTCACAGACACCATCTTGAAATTATCATACACTTGAGTAGCTAAGAATTTTTATAAAGTTATATTTACTTATGTGAAACACAGAGTTATGGAGTTAGACCCAAGGCTGGGTCAGACCAAATCCAGGAGCCAAGAGCTTATTCCAGGTCTCCCACATGGGTGCAGAGGCCCAAACACTTGGGCCATCCTTGCTACTTTCCCAGGAGCAGTAGCAGGGAGCTGAGCTGGATCAAAAGTGGGGCAGCTGGGATTCAAACCGGCTCCCATATGAAATGCCAGCACAGCAGTCCTTGGCTTTAACTTTCTGTGGCACAGCACTGGCACCAGTTAATAAGATTATACCAAGATAACAGCTGAGTAGGAATTTACCCTAGCATTTAAGACACTGCTTGTGTGGCTGGTGTTGTGGTGCAGCAGGATAAGCCTCCCTGGCAACAGTGGCATCCCATTTAAGCAAAGTTCCCAGTGCTGACTGCTACCCTTTCAATTCAAATCTCTTTTGACACACCTGGGAAAGCAGCAGACGATAGCCAAACTGCTTGGGACGCTACCATCCTTGGGTGAGGACCCAGATGATGTTCTAGTCTCCTGGCTTCAGCTTGGTTCAACCCTGGCCATCTGAGCAGTGACCCAGTGGATGGAAAATTTCTCTCTGTCTCTCTTTTTGCAACTCTGCTGTTCAAATTAATTAATTAATATTTAAAAAGTCACTACTTGAGATACCAGCATTCCATATTGAAGTCCCAGTTCTGCTTCCAATTCCAGCTTCCTGCCGATGCATACCCTGGGAGGCAGCAAATGAAGACTAGAGTAGTTGAGTTCTTATCACTGCCTTGGGAGACCCTTGAATTGCCATCTCCTGGCTTAAACTGGACCTTGCTCCAGCTGTTGCCTGCCTTTGGAGAGTAAACAAGCGGAAGGTAGATCTCTCCCTCCATTCTCTCCCTTTCTCTTTCTCTCAAATGAGAAGAGTTCGATATAGTGCATCTCACTAAGGGAATGAGAAACATTGATTTGATAGTGTTTGACATAGAAGATATCATTTTTTTTAATAAATGTAATTCTGGCAACAGTTGGCTCCTCATTGAAACAAAGAAAAATGGCCATTAAAATCTTCTATCCAATGAATGAGAGAATTCCATTTTGTATTAAGGTAGAGAGGTGCCAATATAACAATATAAAATGTCAAGCTACCTTCATCCATTTGCAGTGGTAAAGATTTCTCTTGAAATAAAAAAGGATATGATTAATAAAAAATTGCATAACAATGCCGGGCTTTTATAAAATAAATTCCCAAACTGAGCTTTGAACTTTTAATATATTATATTAGTATTAGCATTTTTCATTTGCATAAGAATTAGCAGAATGGTGATCTGCAATCTTTAGCATTTGCTTCATAATATTTTTCTTGTGAATAAAGAATTTAAAAAGTTGTAGCTAGAGTTGGAGAGAATTATGAATGCAATCATGCATGACAAACAAACCTGTCCACCTCCTACAAGCTACAGTGTACTTGTCTTTCTTTCTCAATACTATTAACAAACTGAGAGAGCTAGGAGCCAAGATCACGCTCTCGCCATGGGCACTGGACCTTACTCCCTTTGGTGCCATTTGTACTGGGATCTTGCTTCTGTTTTGCTTCCCCACTTTTTTTCCTTTATAAAAGATCTTTCCCCACAGTGTATAATCAGACAATTCCTGTCAACGTGAAAGGAGAGAAAGCACTATTTTTGTGGATGACTTCATGATACCTAGGACACTGTATTACTGTATTACTTGTATTGTCCTAATAAAACATCATGGTTATGAGAAAATTGCTGATATTTTTAGACATGAGTACCAAAATCTATGTGGGTGAAATAAACTAATATTAGGGTATTGAGGTTGATTCCTTCTGAAAGGAGGAGCGTAGTGGGGGCAAGAGGCATGGAGTCACCACACAGACTCCAGGAGCTGGGTGAAAGCAGACCAGAGGCGAGCAGCTTGCAGACTCATTTATTTCAGTTGCTACAGCAGCTTATATAGCCAAGGCAGCCAATCCAGTCAAGGGGTGGTCTGTGCCCTAACCAATCACAGCCTGTTACCAGGCAGTTTCTGAAGCCATCCAATCACAGCCTGTTGTCCGCCAGGCTCTGTTGTCATGTGGTTTCTGAAGCCATTCAATCATGGCCTGTTGCCAGGCAGTTTCTGTTGCCAGCAGCCATCTTGGCATGGCCTGCTCATTCCACCACATTAGGGATTTGCTTTATAATGCCTAAAAAAAACTACAAAATAAAAAGAGATAAAACAACTCTAACAAAATTATAATTGCTGGTTCCAGATAATGAGAAAATAATATATTTTATGCTGTTTTCTGCATTTCCTATCCAATAAGTCTAAAAATATCTTCACTCCCAGTCACCAACTTGTTTTTCTCTCAAGCTATAGGAAATGCCTTCTGAATGGACATTTAAGCACAATACCCTTAGTAACTCCTTCTCCTATTATTTCTGAAATGCTCATTATTAAAATCACCATCAACTCAACACTCTACCAAGGGTTGTCTGCCTAGAGTCACCAGTAGGCCCAGTGTTGTGGTGTAGTGGGCTAAAGCCTCCTCTTGCAGCTGCGTCCCACATGAGCATTGGTTCAAAATCAGCTGCTCTTCTGGTTCAAGTTCCAACTGCTTTTCTTCGATCCAGCTCTCTGCTCTGGCCTGGAAAAGCAGTAGAAGATGGCCTAAGTATTTGGGTCCCTGCACCCATGTGGGAGACCTGGAAAAAGCTCCTAGCTCCTGGCTTCAGATCTGCTCAGCTCCAGTTGTTGAGGCTATTTGGGGAATGAATCAGTGGATGGAAGACCTTTCTCTGTCTCTCCCTCTCACTGTAACTCTACTTCTCTAATAAATAAATAAAAACCTTAAAAAAAATGTCACCAGTGATTTCCATACTACTGAGTTTAAGTTTATTCTATGTTCCCTTCTTACTTAACCTAAAGCAGCCTTGAGCATAGCCTCGTATGATTTTTCAGTTGGGTTTTTTCCTGCCTCACTTTCTTGCCCTTGTTTGCTATCGCTTTCTCATCTCTGGACCCTTGCCTATTGGAAGATAACACAGCCTAGCCTTTGGGTCATTTTGCTTTCTTAGAATATCAACTTCGTGAGTAACGTCATTCAGGTTCCTGTCACTCAATCATCTACATATTGATGGCTTCTAAATTTATATTAGTAGACTAGACCTCTGCCCTCCATGACAATGCTATTTATTGAACTGCCTACTCCACACAGCCAACATTAAATAACTATCAAACTTTCAACATGCCCAAGATTTAATTCCTTATTTTCCTCTCCTCAAATCTCATCTCCATTACTGGCATCTCACCTTTCCCAGTGCTCAGATCCTTGAATCATTCATGTCTCTTGATGCATATCAAAATGCTCTTCTCAAAGCAGTTCTTCAAACTCTGTTCAGTTGTTATTATTTAGAGCCATGCCATGATCATGCAAGCCCTAACCTCCATAGTTTCACAAGTGGATAACTGGAATGACCTCTACCTGGTCTTTCTGTCTGCACTTGGCTACTACCTTCACTGTGCTCCAATCCACCATCTCTTGATAGACCGGCATCTGGCTGCTTTCTCTGCAACACAACAGAGTAGAACCATTGTGATAAGATGGTGCTGCTGACTCTAGAGTGTTACTTCTTGGCTTTTATAATCAGCAAAAAGGAGCAAAGTTTGCTGACTCCTGTCCAATTTTCCATATACCATACAGAATGATCTTGCTGAAACAAAAGACACATTATGACATGTCTCTAAACCATTCATTACACACATCAGGAAAAATACAGCTCTTCCAATGGCCTGGAAATAAAAGGACCACATGCTTTAACATCCAAATTGGTTCACTTTGGAGAGAAAATGGGTTGTTATCATTAATTAAATATCAGGCAAGAAGTGGGACATATGGTGACCTCTCTAAGCAGCACACAGTTTGATTATTAATTCTCAGATTTTGAATTAGCCTTCCTAGACTCCCATAACAAACCTCCAAGACTAATTAACGTGTAAATAACGGGAGTTAATTTTCTGTCAGTTTTCCAGTCCAGGCAGGCTGGCTCATGGTAGGCGTCTACATCCTGGATTGCAGTTAGCTGCCATCTGACTGTGTGCCTGTGTCTCCACATGATTGGAAACTGGTGGAGGGATGGGGTGGGGAGAAGAACTATGCTCTCCCATCTCTTCTTGTAGATGTATGGAGGTGATTTCATCATTGGGACCTCATGAGGCCTCTCCTGTCCTCATGAAAATCCAACTCTAAATACCTCCCAAAGGCATATGCACCTCCATTCATTACCCCATGCGAGTTAGGGATTCAATGTACGCATATGGAGGGGCACCTTCAATCCCTAGCAGATGTCATGGTGTACCACTCTGTTCCTCCTTCACTCCATTTCAGTCTCACGGATTTCTTTGTTTTCCTCAAACTTCCCAGCTCTATATCCAGCTGCAACCCTAGCTTCTTTCCTGCCTTCTCTTTACTTTGCTGCAAAGCCTCTCAGTTGGCTGTCTTCTTTAGCTGTGCCTGGTCACCTCCACCTAAGAAGTTATTTACATCTCATTTTCTTATCTTTTCACCTCACTTAATAATACTGTCTCAGATACATACTTCTAACAATCCTTGGTCTTGCATTAGATTTTTGTAGAAATTATCACCACTATAATTAAGTCCCAGACTGATCTTTTGCGTATTCTGTACATCTGTATATCCAGTTCTGAAAATAGTGTCTATAGCCATAAATAGATGTTTCAAAGAAGAAAATTAATGGATGAAAGAATGGGCCACACTCAGACCATTTTGACAGAAGGAAAATAGCGGTTTGCACAGTATCTCTGAGAGAAAATTTACATAAAAGGAGGATTGTGAATATATTTATCAAACATTTACATATAAGGGTAGAGAAGCAATATGAAGCAGAGAAAGAAAGAATTAGAGAAAAAGGAAATTGATAGTTTATGTCCTGTATTTTCAATGAATTTTGAGTTTAACTTTTACTAGGAGAACTTAAATGAAATTACAACATTCTAGATATATTACTTGATCATTCTTTTTTCTCCTGCTATCTCAGAAAATATTACCTTGTGAACCATAAACCAAAAGCAACATTTTCAAAGGAGCCTGGCTGCTTCCTCATTTATAATCTTTATTTTCAAACATACACATTTAATTATAAATTGTATTGAACATATAGACTCAAATATGAAATTAAGGCATGTATTTGGCAGTAAATAACTTTTAGCCCTTCTTACCACTTCATCCCTAATTCAGAATCTCAGTTTTCTTTTTTAATACTCTTATGGGCATTTTGTTCTTTTAGGCAGAATTACAAGGTTTTTTTTGTTTGTTTTTTTCTTAGGAAAAAAGATGAGAAATAAGAAATCATACTGATATATGACTTCTTCCAAGAATTTAAGATTGGTTTAATCCACAGAAATTTAGTAATATTAAGAGGGTACTGAAAAATAGAAAACTGAATTCTTCATTTATTTTTCTATGGTTATCTTTGACAGTTACTTTATTTAAAAAAATTAACTGAAAATTGAAGGTATCACGTTAGCAAGAAATCTGCAGGTTTTTGGATGTGTCTGTTTTTTTCTTTTTTAATTTTTTTTTTGACAGGCAGAGTGGATAGTGAGAGAGAGAGAGAGACAGAGAGAAAGATCTTCGTTTGCCGTTGGTTCACCCTCCAATGGACGCCGCAGCCAGCGCGCTGGGGCCAGCGTGCTGTGGCCAGCACACCGCGCTGATCTGAAGGCAGGAGCCAGGTTATTCTCCTGGTCTCCCATGGGGTGCAGGGCCCAAGTACTTGGGCCATCCTCCACTGCACTCTGGGGCCACAGCAGAGAGCTGGCCTGGAAGAGGGGCAACTGGGACAGAATCAGGCGCCCAGACTGGGACTAGAACCCGGTGTGCCAGCACCGCAGGCGGAGGATTAGCCTGTTGAGCCACGTCGCTGGCCCTGGATATGTCTGTTTTAAATTCAAGTCAGAATTAAGCAAAACTCTGAAGTGAAATGATGAGTTCTTAATTTAACGGGGTGTTGGATATTAGAACTATTGATAAAGCTGCACCTCCATAGTTGGGTAATTCAGCAATGTTTAGGTAAAGATAAGGCAAGGCCAAAGAAGATTGTTCCAGCATTATAGTCAAGCTGGCGAATCATTGTTTACTTTAAGGAAAATCTGATTGCTTCAAACGTTACGGTTCTGTAACAAAATACAAATTTAAAGGTCTGATTTTTAATTAAATGCAGGCAAGAGATCTCAACATCTCCACATAGACAGGGAATGCATCTGCCCCACTTAGGGAACTTCCAACAATTAGAATAGTTCTCAGAACATGGAATTATGCTGTGACAACATGCGATGAATACACAGTTAAATAGTGGAGAAACTGCTGCCCATCTGTAAAGTTCGGGTTTAGCATTATTTCCTGTAACTGTGGTCTCAAGAGAACTGTGAAGAACTCTTATTGAGGGGGTCACTTAGATGAGAACAGATTTAGAGTAGGAATGCGAAGGCTGAGTTAGAAGACAGTTTATCTACAAACAGTCTTTAAAACTAATGCTTACCCTAGCTCATGTCTTTTGTGTGAAACTTGTTTCTTGCACCTGTATCAAGAAAATTAATGTGCAGGTAATTACTAAAATAGCTTTCTCTCTTGAAGAATGATCTCAAAAATATCAGATTAATCAGAGATATCAGTGGTATTACAGGAAATATTAATGACAATAACAGCTATCAAATACTGTGTTTCAAATTCTCCATATTTTCTTCACATAAATACAACTAAATATTCATATGTCCTTTGAAATGCTTATGCCATTTAATGTCATGCCATATATAATGACATCAGTAGAAATCATTGGGCCATATTTCAAATAGTTAATAAGAACAAGGAAGTTGACCTAATACTGACTGGAAGGTGCATTCCTTTCTCTCTCTCTCTCTCTCTCTCTCTCTCTCTGTGTGTGTTTGTGTGTGTGTGTATGTTTAATGCTGTACAGATCTTCTATTTTCATTGCTTTCCTAATAAAAGGAAGGCATATGCGAAATGGAAGATTAATCTTGTAACAAATTCTTTCTGTGAGTCTTGGGATTCTTCACGCATTTTCTTCCATAAAAGATCTTTTATCATGTTTCCAAAATATATGACAAATTCTCTGTGCCACAATGGCACCACTCTAATTCACTTCTGATTTTATGATTAATCAAACATTTAAAAAAAAAAAACCTTTCAAACTCGATTTGAAAGAAAAAATGTGAAACTGTCTCCTCTACTTGCCTCTTTCAATGTGTGATATTGTGGATTTCAAAACCTGTAGAATATATCGTAGCTGCTTGTAAGAGTAATTAATAACAATGTGTTTGTCTGAGACTGAGAATGCCAAATTAGAAATCACAATGACATTATCATTATGCGCATATTTCTCCTGGTTTTTGATACACTACTTATCTTCATTTTGAAGAAACAATTTGTAAGTATGGCTTTACATTTGAAATCAATTACGCTTTTTCACGTTTATACATCTTTGTGATCATGATATATTTAATTGAGACAAGGTTTTTCCTAGGAAATGAGGCTTTTGAACAGAAATACAGGAAAATTTATTTTTGTATTTGCTATATGCAAACATTAAAATATGGCACATAAATGCTATTTATTCACATTTGTCCTAGTTAACATAATAATAATATTATTAGTACTATTATTTAAAAGAGAGAAAGAGATTCCATTTGCTGCTTCACTCCCCAAATGCTGGCAAAATGCAGGGCTGGACCAGACTTAAGTCAGCAGCTAAGAACTTAATCTGGGTCTCCCATGTGGATGGCAGAGACACAAGTAGTTGAGCCATCATCTGTTGCTTCTCCAAAGTGCACATTAGCAGGAAGTTGAATGGGAATCAGAGGCTGGACTCGATCCCAGGCAGTCTCATATGTGATGTGGCCTCCCAAGCAGAAACTTAATCCAGTACCATAATACCCACCCCTGTGTATTGATTCTTGATTTTAAGTGGACCTATGTATGGGGTGCAGTGTGATAACCTCAGACAGGTACTCAATGAGTGATGCCCAAATCACGTCAGTTAGTGTTTCCATCTCTTTAAGCAACTTTGTTTACATTTTAAAATTTACTTTTGTTCATTTCATTTGCATTTATTTATTTATTCATTTGAGACAGAATGAGGGAGACTTCATTCCACAAATGCCTGCACCAACTACAGCTGAAGCAAGCTGAAACCTATGGTTGGCAGTGACCCAAGTACTTGAACCATCACGTGGGGCCTTCAGAGGACACATAGCAGGAAGGTGCAATCAAAAGTGGAACGTGGGCTCAAATAAAGGGATTCTGATGTTAGATGCAGGCACCACAGGTGGTTTCTTTACCACTGTCCCACATACTCACAACTCATTACAATACGTAGCAGACAAGTAGGTCTGGAGACCTGGAGAATGCCTTTCTTGATATGTAGTTAGTATGTTCTAAATACAGCAGAATTTCTACTTGAAATTGAGCTATTTATTTATCTATTTTGCTTTCAGCCCAACTTGACAGCTTTTATTTCCAAATGCTTTGGTTGTATTTTTATTAACATTTACAATATAAATTATTGTGTCAATTCAAAAATACTAGCAGTGGATATTAATGTTAACATATTGTACTGTTCATGCAATTCATTCTTTTCTCACAAGTCAGTATTTACCTTCTGTTATACTCGCAGATATACATTTTGTTATAAATGCTAATTGGAAATGTCAAGATTTTTCAATCTAATTAGTATAATTGCTTAGACAAGAGGAACAGAAATATTTGTTATTTTAATATAACTTCATTTCCATGATTGCCAAAGAGGCTATTGTTGATTATGTTTCCTAGGTTACCATGAGTGTAGTGTTGTCAAGTCTTTGCATCTTTTGACACAGGAAATCATCTGTGAAAACGAAGCACTGAGAAAAATGCCAGGCACTTGACAATGAACTTTTTTAAAAAAAATTCTTTTTTGTATCAGTTACTCAATTTCCTTTGTAAACTTGAATGAAAGTTTTCCCACTCATTGTGAATGCATGCAAACTTGAATCTACTTTTATTTAAACTGTGTTCTTGGATGAACCTTAAATTTGACTATTGGAACGACACAGCTCAGCATCTCTGACTCGGAAATGTGCTGTGGTGAAGGTGCACTCACCACTGTGGTTTAGTTTTTTGGTACAGGTCCAGAAAATTCAAGCAGACAATGTTGAAGTTAAGCTATCTTTGAAGAATGTAATTTTAAAATTGCCAAAAATAAAACCAAGATTCTCTGGCAATTTTTTTCAGAAATAGCGTTTTTTTTTTTTTTTTTTTTTTTTTTTTGAATAACAAACTCTGGGCTGTTTTCACTAAAGGAACTGAGTCATTGTGGCATTTGCCATTCCTGAACAGGAGCTCCAAGTGTGATGGTCTGACAGGGCCCGGTCTTTCACCTTTTTTCTTTGCTATGAGAATTGCTCGTTTTAGGTAAAGGATGCTTCTCCCTGGGTTCTAGAACAAGAAGGTCCCAGGATAGACTTGCAGCCTGGAGTAGAACTGTAGGACCACAGTCCATGTGCAGCATGTGTGTGACTTGAATCAAATGTGCAAATCGTCTGTGGGAGGCCACTAAGAGTTGGTTCTCGCACTTCACCTTGGCAAGGCTGACTCTATCTGTGCAAAAGCCTGCGGAGATCCTGTGTTCTCCTTGCAGGTGTGCTGCTCTCAAGGTCATACTCCAATCACTAATTGTTCTAATGAGACAAATTTTTGGTGACATTACAGGATCCTCCACTTTCAGTGCTCCCTTATTTAGTAGCTCTCATGTTTATCACTAGCAGTCAGCGAAATGCAAATTCAGTGTAGGACTCCATTTTTCTGACATTATCTCTATTGCATTGGGCTATTTTTCAAGACAAGATGTGAACTCTTTTTTTTTTTTTTTTTTGGACAGGCAGAGTTAGACAGTGAGAGAGAGAGAAACAGAGAGAAACAGAGAGAAAGGTCTTCCTTTTTTCCGTTGGTTCACCCCTAAAATGGCTGCTACTGCCGGTGCGCTGAGCTGATCGGAAGCCAGGAGCCAGGTGCTTCTCCTGGTCTCCCATGGGGTGCAGGGCTCAAGCACTTGGGCCATCCTCCACTGCCTTCCCGGGCCCCAGCAGAGAGCTGGACTGGAAGAGGAGCAACCAGGACAGAATCTGGCACCCCAGCTGGGACTAGAACCCGGGGTGCCGGCGCCTCAGGCAGAGGATTAACCTAGTGAGTAGCGGTGCCGGCAATGTGAACTCTTTAACCATTGAAATGTTTCCTTAATTATTTTCCCTTTTGCAATTATATTACATCAATTCGATGTCACTGTCCCTAGATTATTTCAGTGAACAGAAGTATTGGATAAGGAAAATACAAGTAGTTTATGAAGATATTAGCTGGGGTAGGATTTCTTTTCTTTTTTTTTATTTCATAGGTAGAGTTATAGACAGTGAGAGAGAGACACAGAGAGAAAGGTCTTCCTTTGCCGTTGGTTCACCCTCCAAATGGCCGCTACAGCCAGCTCTGTGCCAATCCGAAGCCAGGAGCCAGGTGCTTCCTCCTGGTCTCCACACGGGTGCAGGGCCCAAGCACTTGGGCCATCCTCCACTGCACTCCTGGGCCACAGCAGGGAGCTGGCCTGGAAGAGGAGCAACCGGGACTAGAACCCGGCACCCATATGGGATGCTGGCACCACAGGAGGAGGATTAAGCAAGTGAGCCAGGGCACCGGCCCCTGGGGTAGGCTTTCTCACTGGGCTTTGTCCACTCCTTGCCGCATGGGTGTGAAGAAAATCATAAAGACATTACTTTCTATACTTGTGAATTTTTACAGGCAGCAATGATGGCAGCAGAGGGGATGGCTGCTTGGAGGTGAGCAAGGTCTTTAAGCTGCAAAGACCCATGGAATGTGCAAAAAGGAAGGAAGATAGCAAAGCAGAATAGCTTTGAGTCAGGAAGTGGGATTGCAACTGACGTCACAACCTTACCAAAACCCTGATGTAGTTTGTGATTCCAACATAGTCATTAAAGTCTGGCCATTGCCTCTTTAAGTTACCTTGAACACAGTTCAGCAAATCAGTCAACAGATTAAAATTAATTTTGATTAAATAGCTTGACATAATTTGTTAAAATTTTCTTATCCAACCTTGGCTTTTCGTTGACTCATCAGTTGGGACTTGGCTCATATCCCTTGCCATTTTCCACTAAAGGCTCAACTTTTATGAAAAGTTGCATCTTGTAGAATTGGGGTGATTACTTCTATCTCCACTGTCATTGGCATTGTACTTGCATTTGTTTCTTGTGTAGTGCAGTGTTTTGGAACAGATAGCATGGTACAAGTCTGTGAAACAACATCTTCTCCCTGAGGAGTTGACAAGTCTAAAATCATGAATACTAGATGATAATGAGCCTACAGGCTGTCCACAGATGGATATTATTTGAGCTACACTATAAAATGAAGGAGCAAAAAAAAAAATTTAAGCAACACCTTTACAAATATCTTTTCAGTATTTATTTCCAGTGGGGGGCAGCAGAAAGAAAATAGTAGAAAGGGGACATTCAATGGACTTCTAGGAGTACCTGAGAACATAGGTGCCCTGAAAAATCACTAATAACTAAATAGATTAAATGTACTAGAAGAACACGCAGGATGTCTCTTGGATGCTAGATGAGTATCCTAGGAGATGGCTGATGGCTTTTCAGTGATGGAGAAGCAAGCAGACTCTACATCTCAGACTGAGTTCAAGATCCATCAGTAGATATACACGAATGGATCACAAATAAATCAAATAGCTTCACTGCCATGAGGACCATACTGTTTATCCTTCTAGTTCATTGCAAACTATTGAATACATGGATTCTAAAGGTAAAGTAGAAAATATAATGGTTTCAACTTTCATAAATCCATGTTGCTGATAAGGATTCATAATATTTCCATTTGGAGGTATAGCTCGGTGGTAGAGCATTTGACTGCATAATATTTCCATTTTATATTAGCAGTAAAAGATTAAAATTGACAGGCAACTTGAAGCAGTGTGGATTGGACAGATGAAGATCCCGGAGACCTCACTCTGGCTGATAGATGAAGGGCATGCCTTAGCAAAGCCTGAGTAGAGCTACCACCTTGAACGAATCACAGAAGCTGTGTTAGCCAGGGCTGGAAGTGGTCCAATGAAATCTTTATCTAGACATATTTATAGCACATGTTGTTTTACAATTTGCAAATTGGTCTCCAACAATTTATACAATGTCATTTCTTTACAAGAAATTGAGATAAAAAGGGCTTTGTCCAAACAGCATTTGTTGATCAAGTTTTCCCTACCCCTGAAACATGCATTGTTGGAAAAGCTCATTTTGAAAGTGAAGAAAACCCTAAATAATTAATATGCATGGGACCATGTAAATGTTCAAGACCTGCTAGAATCAGTGATGTAAAACCATGGTGGCCGGTGTCATGGCTCAATAGGCTAATCCTCCGCCTTGCGGCACCGGCACACCTGGTTCTAGTCCCGGTTGGGGCACCGGATTCTGTCCCGGTTGCCCCTCTTCCAGGCCAGCTCTCTGCTGTGGCCAGGGAGTGCAGTGGAGGATGGCCCAAGTGCTTGGGTCCTGCACCCCATAGGAGACCAGGATAAGCACCTGGCTCCTGCCTTCAGATTGGTGCAGTGCACCAGCCGTAGCAGGCTGGCTGCGGTGGCCATCGGAGGGTGAACCAACAGCAAAGGAAGACCTTTCTCTCTGTCTCTCTCTCTCACTGTCCACTCTGCCTGTCAAAAAACAACAACAAAAAACAAAACAAAACAAACAAAAAACCCATGGTGTAGAAGAGGAAAATTTGGTAAGGGTGAAAGGTAAAAGAAGAAATGGTTGTTTTTAGGAAACAAGTTGAAAACTTAAAATGATGACTTCAGTGCTAGAAAGAGTGAGCATTTTTTGTCTGTCCAGAAATCTGAAAATAAGATGAATTTCTATTGAAATTGGCATCCCTGAGAGCACAATATGAAATGTCAGTTTTATATGAAGTGTCACGAGAAGTCACTCGGGGCAGGTGGACAATCGACAAATGTGCTTGAGAGGAAAGATCCTTAATTGAGTGTTATATATTGAAAAATAAATTAGCATTTATTTTTCTTCTAAAAAGGGAGGAAGGCATTTATGATAGATATAATGACAAGAGTAAATATGGAAAGGTGATGTTATTTTTCCGTTAAAAGATAGATTTTTTTGCTGGACTTTTTTGAAATATAGAAAATGCAATTTTAAGATACACTCACATCAGTTATCATTTTACAACAATTATATTTGTATTAAAATAGAATCACTTTTCAAAATAGAAATACACATCCTCCTGGAAATAGCACATAGATCGGCAGTGCTGTGGGCAGAAGTTTTGGCACATCCAAGCGTGAGAATACAATCTGTCTTCCTTGCATTTGTGCAGAACAACAGAATGGCCTCTGACAGTGTTAAAAGACCCGTGCTGGAGAACGTTTCTCTACCTGCCTTTTTAAAGAGTGTTTTGGCAGGTTTGAGTTTCTGGCTGAGTGGTTCTGCTAGCGTGGTTCCCATTCAGTATTTGTTATCGAGTTCTTCTGCCTCACTCATCAGAATCAGGATATTTTATGAGATTTGTGTTTGTCACTTTATGTTTTAGAAGTTCAGAAAGGCAGCAGGTGAGTACATCTTCTCTAAAAGGAAAGGTATATTTGATCCCTTTGTGGTCTTGCCTACTGATACGAAAAACTACTTTCATGTGAAGCTTTTTTTTTTTTTCTTAAGGAGTTGAAAATCAATTTCTCATGCCAATAACAGAAGTATCATTCAGGATACATGATAACATATATGATTAGCATGAGAAAATCTGAGTCTGAGAAGGATATGGTTTGAATTTCTTCAACATTACTGGCATTGTGCTGAACATATAGCTTAAGGCAAACTTCTTATTTCATCAGAGTCCTGTTCAAAGCCACTGCCTAGCCTAGCTTCTTGCATTGTGAGAAATAAAATTCCATTCCATGTTTACTGCATCCATCATTCCCTCAAGTAAAGCAAGCACCATGACCTTTGTAACAACTTAATGCACAGACGTTTAAGAACATTGGGTCACTTGATGTTTTCTACAACTTCTGATCACTGACCTGCCTCCAGGAGTTAGACTGTCGAGTGTACACTCAGTCCTGCTCCTGTCACTAGCACCGAGGAGGAGAGACCTTGCAGCATTTTAACATTTCCAAGAAGAAATAAAAAAAAAAAGAAGAAGGCATATAATTAAATTATTTAGAAAAAAAGAAGATATTTCCTATCTTTAAAACTCATGGTCTCAGAATAATTACATTGCTATTAAAATGAATTAACAATCAAGACCTTCTGTAAAGCAATGGTAATCAAGACAGTGTGTTATTGGCCAATGAGATGACAAATAGACTAGTGTCAGAGAAGGCAGAGCTCAGAAATAGGACCCACACAGATATAGTCAACTGATCTTTGAACAAGGACCACGGGTAATACAATAGGTAAAACACAGTCTACCAACAAGTGATGCTAGCACAACTGGATATCCACATGCAAAAATATGAGTCTACACCCAGACCTTCTAAACTTCACAAAAATCAATTTAAAATGAGCCAGAAGCCTAACTGCAACTTAAAAATTGTAAAGCTTCAGGAACTTAACGTGGAAGAAAATATAGATAGCTTTGGGGACAGAGATGACTTTTCAGATATGACACCACAGTCACCATCCATGAAAAAAAATAATTGATATCTTGGATTTCACTATAATTAAAATTTTCTTCTCTGTGCAAGACACTGTCAGAAATGATAAGACACAGACTATGAAAATGTATTTGCAAAAGATTTCTTTGATAAAGGACTATTATCCAAAATATATTCCCTAAATTCTTAAAGTATAAGAATAAGAAGACAAATAACTTGAATTAAAATGGACAAAGACCTAAACAGATCCCCTCTGACAGGAAATATGCAGGTGGCAAGTAAATACATGAAAATATGCTCCACTTCATGGCTCAAAAAGATACAAATTAAAACAAGGAGCTATCTCTACACAACAAATTAGCATTGCCAAACATCCCACATCCTGACACACAGCAAACGCTGATAAGGACACAGAGAACAGGAATTTACATCCATTGATGGAAATGTAAAGAACACAGCCACTGTGGAAGATATTTTGGTAATTTCTTACAAAACCAACATGGTCATCTAGCCATGGCTTTCTTGGTATTCTCCAACATATTAATAACATGTCTTTGCAAGAACTTGCACATGAAGTTTATAACACATTCAAAACTTGGAAGCAACCAAGAGGTCATTCAGTAGCTGAATTGATAAACACATTTTGTTGCATCCAGGTAATGTAATATATCAACACTAAGAAGACATAAGTTATCAACCCATGAAAACACATGGAGGAGGGGCTGGCGCTGTGGCGCAGCGGGTGAAAGCCCTGGCCTGTAGCGCTGGCATCCAATATGGACACCAGTTCTAGTCCCAGCTTCTCCTCTTCCAATCCAGCTCTCTGCTATGGCCTGGGAAAGCAATAGAAGATGCCTGAGGTCCTTGGGCCCCTGCACCCACATGGGAGACCTGGAAGAAGCTCCTGGCTCCTGGCTTTGGATTGGCACAGCTCCAGCTATTGCGGCCATCTGGGGAGTGAACCAGAGGATGGAAGGCCTCTCTCTCTGTCTCTACTTCTCTCTGTAACTCTTTCAAAAAAATAAAATAAATATTTAAAAAAACACATGGATAGGGCCGGCACTGTGGCTCACTAGGTTAATCCTCCACCTGCGGTGCCTGCATCCCACATGCGCGCCGGTTCAAGTCCCGGTTGCTCCTCTTCCGGTCCAGCTCTCTGCTATGGCCAGGGAGGGCAGTGGAGGATGGCCCAAGTGCTTGGATCCCTGCATCCGCATGGGAGACTGGGAGGAAGTACCCTGCTCTTGGCTTCGGATCGGCATAGCGCTGGCCATTATGGCCATCTGGGGAGTGAACCAATGGACGGAAGACCTTTCTCTCCATCTCTCTCTCTCTCACTGTCTATAACTCTGTCAAATAAATAAATAAAAAAAAAACATGAAGGAAACTTAAGCACATATTACTAAGTGAAAGAAGCCAATCCAGAAAGACTACGTATTGTATGATCTAAATATATGACCTTCTGAAAAGGAAAAAACAAGTATATAGAGACAGTAAAAGAAAATTAGGGGTTTCCAGGGTTAGAGAAAAGGAAGGGGTTAGAAAAAAGATTTTCAACATCATATTGATGAGTTCAGTCAACGTAGCTGTGATACATAGAATGTCCAAATCCAAAAGTGAGCCCTGATATGAGCTATGTGCTCTGGGAAATGATTGTGTGTTTGTGTAGGTTCAACAATGCAACAAAACACCTCTGGTGTGGGGGAAGTGGATTATGGAGGAGTGTTTGTGTGTGTCAGGGCAGAGGAACATTTGAACTGTGTTTTCTAACTGCCCTTTACTTAGACCCTTCATCCAGTCTTTTACTAGACAATGTATTTTGAGGGGACTTTCTTACTGAACAGTTAACAAACTCTCTGGAAGACTGATCTCACTTCCTGGTAAGACTGATGAACTAAATTTTAGAAATAACATTGCACATAGTTTATGATAGAACAAAAACTGGAGAACCATTGAACTACCAGAACCTCCTGAGTTCCGGCTCTAAAAACCAAGGCTGGCCTAGTTCAGGCTTCTCTTGGAAGAAACTTCCAGAAACATTTTCCTTGTCTGAGTGTGGTTTGTTGGGAGCTGCATTTCCAAATTTTATTTCACTCAACAGGAAAATAGTGAGATACAAGAGTTATCACAGTGAACCAGTGCTGTGGCATAGTAAGCTAATCCTTTGCCTGTGGTACCAACATCCCATATGGGCACCGGTTCATGTCCTAGCTGCTCCTCTTCCTATCCAGCTCTGATGTGGCCTGGGAAAGTAGTAGAAGATGACCCAAGACCTTAGGCCCCAATACCCACTTAGGAGATCCTGAAAAAGCACTTACCTCCTGGCTTCTGATCTGCTCAGCTCCAGCCATTGCAGCCATTTGGGGAATGAACCAGCAGATGGAAGACCTTTCTCTCTGTGTCTCCTTCTCTCTGTAACTCTATCTCTCAAATAAATAAATACATTCTTTTTTAGAAAAACGATATCACTTTGGCTATAAAATATGTTAGTGTACTACTGAAAATACCAAAACATTATGTATTTTTTAATTTTAAAATTACTTTCCAGGAAAATACCAAGTGAACACCCACGTATGTGTGTGAGCACCTCAGAACAGAGAATTGTAATTAGTAGAATTTTAATAAGTTATGTTAATAAACTATCAAAAGTTTCTTTCTGAAACACTATTTTTATACATGTTTTCCTCTAGCTTTTATGTTAACTTTTGCTAAGAAATACGTTGTAAGGTGCTTCTTATAACAGACTTGCTTTATAATTCTGGGACTCTGGGTATAAAATGGCAATTGGGGTTAGAAAACCTAGATGTATTTAATTATTACATCCCTACATTGACTACTGAAACTTGATTCCCTATCAGTACAAAATAATCCCCTATAACTTAAAGATAATTGCAAAAGTCTTGACTGTAGAAAATCTACTATAGGAATGAGTTGGTTTACCTTTAGTATCTGGTACCAAAGGTGACCTCGTGTTAAACAATTTGCAACGGAAATAAAACTCAGTGAGAACACAGAACTGGAAACACAGGGAGGGGCCTACACTAAATCAAGCATTTGTTCTGGATGAATGTCACATAAATGTCATAGAAATGACACTTCAAACTGTGACTCACAGAGAGTTCAGTGAAGACAGAAGATGTCAACATAATTCACCAGAAAATAATTCACCTAGCACAAAAATTATAAGCCATACCGTTTCACTTCCAAATAATTATTTGTAAGTTGATAAGTCATATGTATAAGAAACGGCTGGGTATCCACCAGAATTTCATCTTCTTATTCCATATTGAGAATCTGTACTGAGATATGACTGTGTAGGGAATTCCACAGCCCCATGTGGCCTGAGCCTAGGGTGCTCCTGTGGAATAGATGACGTGATGTGTACCAGTTCTAGGCCTGGCTCATTATATCACAAATTCTTTTCTTTGTCTCCCCTGCCTACTGACTGCCTTTGACTGGGGTCAGCCTCATGGATCAGAGTTAAGATGAGAGAGCTACCAACACTGTGGTCAGCAAACCATATCCGGAGATAGCAGAGGCACACTCATCACTGCTTTAATATTGACACTTTCAGGGCTTACACATTATGGCAGCTAGAATTATTTTAATTAATATGAAATTGGTTCTTGTAGTGGGATGCTTTCAGGAAACAATGCTAAGCAATGTGGCATTGGTGAGTTTCAAGCAGGCTAACCTTTTCACAGGTTGATAACTGAAGATCCATATTAATTGATTAATTAATTGATAATTAATAATTAATTAATTGATAATTAATTGACGTCAAACACATTTACTAATGAAAAGTAGACAGGAGGACAAGCTTTCCAAAACTGGGCTTAAAACCACTTGCGTGAATATCTGTGTATCCATCCCTCTCTCTGTAGCAACATCGACACTCAACACAGTGTTCAATGATAAATGACGATGCAAAAGCACTTCCATCAACCTGGATCCATGAATGTATATGTGGAGCAGAGTTCTATCCCCAAACTCCATGCCATCAATAGACATCCAGGAGCTTGAAATTAACTTTGTTTATGTTAAGTAATTAATTCTTCAACCAAATAATAACATTAATGCATAAGAATGTGTAACATACTATTTAGTAACATGGCTTAGTTTCTCAAATATTTGAAATTACAAAAAATAAGTTATAACACATAGCATACAGTTAATTCATAGGTTGTTTAAATATATGCATGTTGACAAGATTGCTGACAGTTTTGTGCTAACGTGGTAATTATCACTAGGACTATTTTTAATTTTCTCCTTTGTGATTTTCTGTCCATTTTAAAATGTCTTTTTAAATTGATTAATCAATTAAATAATTAATATAAACAGAAAAGATTTCGTATAGTTCATAGATAAGTTCTTTTTTCCGTTTTTTTTTTAATTTGACAGGTAGAGAAATAGACAGTGAGAGAGAGACAGAGAAAAAGGCCTTCCTTCCATTGGTTCATCCCCAAAATGGCTGCTACCACTGGCGTTGCGCCGATCCGAAGCCAGGAGCCAGGTGCTTCCTCCTGGTCTCCCATTCTGGTGCAGGGGCCCAAGCACTTGGCCCATCCTCCACTGCCCTCCAGGGCCACAGCAGAGAGCTGGACTGGAAGAGGAGCAACCGGGACTAGAACCTGGCACCCATATGGGATGCTGGCAGCACAGGTGGAGAATTAAACAAATGAGCTACAGCCCTTCCCCCATAGTCACAGTTCTGAGAATATAATGATATTTCATTCCCCTTGTCCCTCCCTCCTCCTTCTTTCATTTCTTTTTCTTTTTTTTTTTTAAAGATTTATTTGTTTTATAAAGTCAGAGTTACACAGAGAGAGAAGGAGAGGAAGAGAGAGAGAGAGAGAGAGAGAGAGAGAGAGAGAGAGAGTCTTCTATTCGCTGGTTCACTCCCCAGAGCTCCACCGATCCGAAGCCAGTAGCCAGGAGCTTCTTCTTGGCCTCCCACGTGGGTACAGGCAACAGGGACTAGGTCTATGCTCTACTGCTCTCCCAGCCCATAGCAGAGAGCTGGGTGGGAAGTGGAGCAGCCTGGTCTCGAAGCAGCACCCATATGGGATGCTGGCCTTGCAGGTATGGCTTTACCAGCTATGCTACAGCTCTGGCCCCTCCTTTGTTTCTTTTCTATTTTCCACTTGAAATTACATTTTTTAGTTTACTTTATAATCACAGATTTCATGCTTCACTAAATAAAGGCTTCAACAAATAACAAGTATAAAGACCACTGTTGAAAAGGAATATAGACATGGCTATAAACAGTAATCAAATCCCTAGATGTCACCTCACACCAGTTAAAATGACGGTCATCTAAAAATCAAAAATAGCAAATGCTAGCAAAGATGTGGATAAAAGGGTATCCTAATGTACTGTTGGTACATTAATACATTAATAGATATGGAAAGTACTAATACACCCATTGTGGAAGATGAGTTGAAGATTCTTCAGAAACCTAAAAATAGATCTACCATATGGCCCAGATATTCCACTTTTAGGAGTATACCCAAATGAAATGAAATCAACATATGAAAGAGTTATCCCTACCCCTATGTTTATAGCATCTCAATAGCTAAGGTGGAATCAACTCAGATATCCACCACTTGATGACTGGATGAAGAAAATGCAGTTTATATACACAATTACTCAGCCATAAAAAAGAATGAAAACCTGTAGTGTGCAACAAAATGGAGATGATTACGTTTACAGAAATAAGCCATATCTCAAAAGACAAATATTATACATTTTCTCTGATTTGTGGTAGCTAATATAGAGAGAACAAAAAGTAATGTATATCAATGAAATTATACTGTTTTAATACAGTGACACATGCTTCAGGAGTTTCTACAATGATAGCTTTTATTCAGTAAAGAAAATGATATATGTTATTTAAAATAAAATAAGAAAAAAAGTTCCAGAAAAAAATCAGCTCTCCATACATATGTACTTCTTCCTTTTGTATTTGTATAACTATGGCTTCAATAAAATTCATCTCTTATACCCAATCACAAATGGTCTTAGGTGTGCACACATTCACAGATGCACAATTGTACATGTATTGATGAGAAGACTACAAATCATTCTAAGTGAGGTAATAAATCAGCTGTGACCTGGCTGATCATGTACATTAGGAAGTCGGCAACAGTTATGAAATGTGCAGTCTGCATGATAGGGGATTTGTGGGAAAAATTGCACCTGATACACATGCACTTTCAAGTGAAACCTTTATTATTATTATTATTATTTTACATTGCCACCAAATAATTCTTCAGTAGACTTAATATTTCCATAGAAAAAAAACTCTGTGTTATAACTGCGTAATAGGAAAAGTAGTGTGTAGATATTTTGTTACTAGATTCTCATCGCTAGGATGGATAAGACATGTGCTGCATTACTCCAGTGTGACTAAGAAGTGGAGAGGATTGAAAATTAAGAGACATAGTCTTTGGAAGAAGGTGTTCAAGTTAGATTGGCTGGCCTCTCGGTGAGATCCAGGAAGGTGCTGTGAGGCTGGAGTCAAGCAGAACGGTAAAAAAGCAAGGGGAACAATATAAGCCTTAATCTCTGGTTCAGGAAAAGATATTACTGCATTAGTTTTGAGGTGTGCCTGTGGATCAATTGAGGTTTTATTCATTTTTTTGCATGCTTCTGTCTCCAAAGGGTGGGTCTCGTATTCTAGTTCTTGAGTGAAGGACGTTTCATAAGGAAAACGTAAACAGTCACTGGTTTATAGAAATGCTTGAAAGGGCATTCGATATCTGGTCCCCAAAGAGTCACAATTGCATCAGTTTATCAGGAATGAAGGTTGATAAGGTAAGCTTTAATCTTCTGAATGAATTGTTTTTTGATGGTCAAATAAACAATCCTTTTTGAAAGTTGTGTTAAACCAAGAAGCAATGCAAAAATTAGTACAGGCAGAAACACAGATCCTTCCCCCTTTTGTTCCATTGGCATTCACTTTGAATAGATTCATGTAGCACAGTGATTTCTTCAGATTCTGATTCCCATTGTCAATATTATATTTCCGTAGTTATTTTAGGCACATGCTATGTTGGAGGTGAAGAGTGATGGGAAGATGGACAAGATAATGCTGTGTGGCAGAGATTTCCATGAGAAGAAAAATAAGAGAAGCATCAGCCACAGCCATTGATGAAAGTGTGTGCATCAGCTCAAGCTATTTAGCAAGTCTAAATCATTTCATCTTGTTCTTGAGAGTGGTGGCATTATCTGGCCTCTGATAGATATTTTTTTAAAGAATTGTACAGGATTATGTATTGTGGCACCTCTGGTTAAGCGGAAACTTGGGACACCCACATCCCACATCAGGGTGCCTGATTCAAGTCAAGCTTCCACTTCTCTTTTTTAAGATTTATTTATTTATTTGAAGGAAAGTATGACAGAGAGTGGGAGAGAGTCACAGAGAGAAAGGTTTTCAGTCTTCTTGATCCCTCCCTTAGGGTGGGCCAGGCAAAAGCCAAGAGCCTGGAACTCCATCTGAGTCTCCTGAATGGGTGACAAGGGCCCAAGTAACTGGGTCATTTCTGCTGCCTTCCAAAGCCCATTAGTAGGGAGCTGAATCAGAAGCAGAGCAGTTGGGGCTCAAACCAGCACTCTGATAATGGGATGCTGGCATTGCAAGGTCCTCAATCGATCCTCGATGCAGCTTCCTACTAATGCACACTCTGGGAGGCAGCAGATCATGGCTCAAGTATTTGAGTCCCTTCCACCCACATAGGAGACCCTGCTGGGGTTCTTGGCTCCTGAATTTGGCCTGACCTACCTCTGGCTATTGTGGGAGTTTGGAGAGAATACCAACAGAGAAATCTCTCTATTTCTACCTTTCAAATAAAAAAAAAATCAAGAGTTTTTAAAAATTAAAAAAGAAGAGTATATTCAGTGGTTTTAGCATATCTCCAGCAACAGAGCAGGAACTTTGGGAATTTTGGGTGGAGTGTCTGCATGTTAAGTTCCACAGGACTGTTATCTGTGTATTGTGTTCAACGTTCTAGACACCCCTGTGGTTTGAGCCATATCCCTTTGCTTCTTTGAGTGGAGCCATCCTGCCCTTGACTAGGTCTGATATGGTCTGCCAGCCCACAGGTTCTTAAAAGAGGATGAAAAAGGGGTGGGTATTTGGCATACTAGTTACTATAGTGCTTGGGACACCTCT
The DNA here is from genome assembly GCA_949820135.1 of Sylvilagus floridanus. Lineage (NCBI taxonomy): Eukaryota > Metazoa > Chordata > Mammalia > Lagomorpha > Leporidae > Sylvilagus > Sylvilagus floridanus. The sequence goes on along the minus strand of OX463240.1, from coordinate 13,788,287 downwards.
GGATCACACTGGAGAACCTAGTTTAAGTATTGGCTTCATTTTGTGTTCTAGCTTTCTGCTACTGTGCACCCTGGGAGGCAGCAGGTGATGGCCTAAGACTTGGGTTCCAGATACCAATGTGGAAGGCTCATTTTGAGTTACTAGTTGCTGGCTTTGTTGTTGACATTTGTGGAATGAACCACATAATGCCTTTCATATAAACAAAACTAAATAAAAATTTTAATTAAAAATAATTAAAATAATTAAAATAAATAAATAAATAAATAAATGCCTTTCATATAAACAAAAATAAATAAAAATTTTAATTAAAAATAATTAAAATAATTAAAATAAAATAAAATAAAATAAATAAAATTAAAATAAATAAAAATTTTAATTAAAAAATTCATTATCTATCTATCTATCTATCTATCTATCTTATTTATCATTTTTCTCTCCATGAATGTACCCAGGAAATGTTGTATGAGGATACAGTGAATAGGCAAGTCAGGAAGAGAGATATTACCAGAAATCAAATCAGCCTGCACCTTGATCCTGAGCTTGTAGCCTCCAGAACTGTGAGCAACAGTTGCCTCTTGTTTAAATCACCCATGCCAGCGGCATTGTCTTATGGCACCATGACACAACTGAGACAAGATATTAAGCTGGTCATTTTTTCCCAGATAATCCACTTATGTTTTCATTCAGTTCCTCTGCAACACTCATACAGAGACACACTGCTGTACGCTCAAGAAGTAAATGCCTCAAATACTTGCTTGATGTGTCTTGCATTCTTGATTTACTAGTTCTCAAAAGTTGTTGACATGGGCTGGAACTGATGCGCTAGTTACTGTGGCAGTCACTAAAAATTCAACCAGAAAATGCACATTAGTATTTTTATTGTTGATTTTCTGATTCATATGAAAAGATTAGCCTTCACTAACCCTTTTAATATTGAATCAGTCAATTTATACATCATCAACCAATAGTGTCAAGAACATCTCGGGGACGGCGCTGTGGTGTGGTGGGTGAAGCCATCACCTGAAGTGCTGATATCTCATCTGAGCACCAGTTTGAGTCCCAGCTGCTCCACTTCCGATCCATCTCTCTGCTATGACCTAGGAAAGCAATGGAGGATGGCCCAAGTCCTTGGGCCCCTGCACCCATGTGGGAGACCTGGAGAAGTCTTCTGGCTCCTGGCTTCGGATTGGCTCAGCTCCAGCTGTTGCAGCCAATTGGAGAGTGAACAAGCGGATGGAAGACCTCTCTCTCTCTCACTCTCTCTTTCTCTCTCTCTCTCTCCACCTCTCCTCTCTCTGTGTAATTCTGACTTTCAAATAAATAAATAAATCTTTAAAAAAAAACAAAAGGAACATCTCTCCATCATTGTGTTACTTTGCCGTCTTTTAATTACATCAGACCAAGGGCTGGTCTTCTTCATTCAAGTAATGAAACATGTATTATTGAAAGTTAAGCAGAGACCAGTCTTGCTGGCTATTCTGTCACAGAATAATGCTAAGAGGTAGCTTGGTGCCTTCCCTTTACTTTTAAGGCTAGACACCTGTAAGGGATAAAATATAAATTGTATAATTATCATCCTGGTTCCTGAAGCCCCTTATCATTTTGTTGACCAACAAAATCTGATAAATTATTTATAAAAATATCACTTCCATGTTGAAAATATTATGTTAATATTCACATTGTTATAATATTTTGACAAGTATCAGCACCATTAGCCAGACATTATTTTAGGTGCTGAGAAAAATTAGTTAATAAAGAGAAAAAAAGATAGAAAATATTCGTGTTCTCATTGGAATTTCATATTGGTTGGAAGGGGTGAGGAATCAACAAATAGGCTAGTGCATTTATGTAGATGAAATAAATCGAGAAAGTAATGAGTGCTATAGTGGAAAATAATACTCAGTCCTGATCAGCTTGAAAACTAGGTGTGACGTATTTGTCACTTAAAAACAGCCCTAAAAGATACATGGGACAAACACTGTGAACACCCAAGACAAAGACATTAAAATTAGTGGGGAATGCTATTAATAATTCCTGACACATAAAAAATCAAGGTTAAAATGATGAGGCCAAGAGAGGACATTTAGACTAATAGTTAAGACACGTGCCACATTAGAAGTTCAATACTCATCCCTCGTTCTTTTTTTTTTATCACAAATAGGACATTTTATTTGTCACTATTAAAGTCTAAATTTTAAACATATTTTTGGACTAGTTCATATCCATCAGCTCGTTTGACTTTAGCACCCGTCTCATCCCCAGGGGCTTTTCCGGAACTACTACCTTCTCCATGAAGCTCCATGAGTTTTCCCAATTCAAACTTCTTCAGCATCTTCACTTTTCTAATGAAGACATCATGGAGAGGATAAATAGATTGGCAAGCCTTCTCTATGTCTTTTCCAATGCTGTCTGGGATCAATTTATTGACTACTTCTTTCTATCTTTCTTTCTTTCTTTTCTTTTTTTTTTTTTACAGGCAGAGTGGACAGTGAGAGAGACAGAAAGGTCTTCCTTTGCCGTTGGTTCACCCTCCAATGGCCGCTGCAGCTGGTGTGCTGCGCTGCGGCTGGCGCACCGTGCTGATCCGAAGCCAGGAGCCAGGAGCTTCTCCTGGTCTCCCATGGGGTGCAGGGCCCAAGTACTTGGGCCATCCTCCACTGCACCCCCGGGCCACAGCAGAGAGCTGGCCTGGAAGAGGGGCAACCAGGACAGAATCTGGTGTGCCGGCACCGCAGGCAGAGGATCAGCCTATTGAGTGATGGCGCCGGCGACTACTTCTCTCAAATCATTTCTTTGCACTTCCCGTGTCATGATTTCCATCATCTTCTTCCAGCTTCTTCCAGATCTGGCGGAACTGTTGATGCTGAGCATAGGAAGTCTTCCATATCTGATTGTTGCTTTTTTTTTTTTTGGTAAAACCAACACAGAACAGACGAAGCAAATAGCCATCGGTAGCCTTGACATCAACATGAGTTTCAGTCATCATCTGCCATTTTTTGACCATGGAACACATTTTGTCACAGGTAAGATCCATGCAATAGAAGTTAGTCAGACAGTTTTTGCCCTGAACATACTCAGTAATCAGTTTGAATTTTCTAAATGCAACTTCATCACTCTGCAGGTCAGCAAGACGCACTTCAAAAACACAACCCTTGAGACCATCAGACGCAATATTAGTTCCTTGGGTCCTCATCACCAGTGTTTTCCCAATATTTCGTATGTTGAACATAGCAGGTGCTTTAACATCATATGAATATTTCTTAGAAAATGGGTCCACCACTTTCTTCTTAGCTCCCTTTTTGCTGCCCTTCATAAGGTGCTTGTTCTTGCCGACCACCATGGTGGTGCTCAGAGAGCCAAAAGGGCGGAAAGCAACCCTGGTTCTTGATTTCAGTTTTGTCCTAATACAGTCCCTTGGAGATAGCAGTGATGTCTCAAGTAATTGGACTCTTAATACCAATGTGGGAAACCTGGATTCAGTTTCCAGGCTCCCAGCTCTAGCCCTGGACCAGCTCCAACCATTGCAATCATTTGTGGAGTGAACCACCAGATGGTAGCTTACTTGTATTCTCTCTAATAAAGAATAAATATAAATAAAAACTGAAATCCATGATTTCAGTGTTGTGTTAAAGCAAATATTTGGGGGCTGGTGCTGCGGTGTAGTAGGTTAAGCCTCTGCCTTTGGCACCCGCATTCTGTATGCGTGCCAATTCGTGTTCCAGCTGCTCCTCTTCTGATCCAGCTCTCTGCTATGGCCTGGGAAAAGCAACAGAAGATGGCCTGAGTGCAGGGGCCCCTGTACCACATGGAAGACCCAGAAGAAGCTCTTGTTACTTGGCTTCAGATTGACTCAGTCCAGCTGTTGCTAGCATTTGGGGAGTGAATGAGCAGATGAAAGAGCTCTTTCTCTGTCCCTCCCTCTCTCTGTAACTCTGCCTCTCAAATAAATAAAGCTTTAAAAAAAAGCAAATATTTGAGGGAGAAATGGTAGATTAAAATAAAGAGGTGGGAGTGACTATGCTGTTATACCTTGTAAGTGATGGTGAGCATTTATTTTATTCTGGAAGGTTTGGTGCAGAGGAAGTTCTAAAGCAGAGGTGCTTGTAGTTTTAAAAACATCTCTAAATGTTGAACAGAAGATAAACTTTGGGTGGTGATGATGGCAGGTGGGAAATGATGATGGCTCACATTAAAATCAGGTGTTGGCAGTAGATGTGTTCACATATTTATTAGTTCACTCATTTATTAGTGTTTGGGTTTTTTAACATGGAAACAAATAACAATAGCTGGAATTCTCAAAATAGTTGGACTGAACAGTTTACTGAATACGATTGCTGTCTTCTAAGATTGTAGCAAGAGAAAAGCAATTTGGGGAACAGCACTCAGAAGGACATATGCATTTACTAACAAGGGAGCAATAACCCAAATGGGCCTCATTAACTAGAACGAATGGGCATTTCAATGTGAAATACACGAAGAAATGCTGAAACTGGAATTGAGCCCAGGATAGGCACTTGACCACACTCGGCATGTGTCAGACTGTACTCCACCCTGTCAAGCTCCTGTTTCCCCATCACAACTGAGTGTACACCATGCTAGAAATTGTATACTATTCACATTCAGAAGGTTCCTTTTCTCCTTGCTCTAGCTTGTTCCAGTGAGTGAACTAACTAACTAACTAAATAAAACACATTCCAACAACAGCTGCGAGCATTTCAGTATAACCCTATCCAGGAAGCATTTTACCTTTATGACTTCATTTATGTACAGTACATAATACTTGATAATGAAAATAAATGACTATGTTAATGGTCTACATACTGACAAAAGTATACTTTTTTACTATTACTTCAGAGTGTACTATTTTTTCTTATTAAAAAAAAAGGGGGGGGGGTAAAGCACTTTCATGCCAGAAGCATCCACACATTGGGTTTATTGATTTTTATCAACTATATTGAAAGACCACGTCTAGTTATGGCTCTACATCATCTAGGTTTGTGTAAGTACTCTACGATATTCACACAATGAAAAGAATCTGCTAATGAGGCACTTCTCAGAATGAGCTCCTGTTTTTAAGCAACACATGGCTCTGTCCTGGTAGACAAACAGATAAATCCCTACAATAAGCACATTCACGCAAATTTAAAAGAAAAACTTTATGTTGTATCAATGAATTGTAGTATTTGTTTAAAAGATTGATTCCTAGTGCTGCTGGTGGTGGAATACAATGAGCACCATTTTTCAGGAAGGACTAATTGACAGATTTTTGGAAAAAATGTATTATTAATGTTTTATATCAAGAGTCTTAAGTATATTAAAACCATATTATACCACTGTTGAGATCCTAGTATTAGAAAATAATAATAAACAAAAGTGTTTTGCATAGATATTTCCTGGTATCATCATTTATATTTGTAAAAATTTAAAACAAATTGCTTACAAGTAAAGCCTGGTGCAACCACATTGGCAGAGTACAATCTAGAAAAAAAAGATACTAATAAAAATAGTCACAACATGAAGACTCTGAGAATATGATACTTTAAACAATTGGGAGAGAGCATTTGGAATAATGGTTAAAACTCTGCTTAAAATATCAGTATCTCATATTACTAATACCTGAAAAACTTCTAACTGGAAATTTTTAATTTTATGTTTAATAAAAATAAATCTTTATTAAGATAAAAATTGTTTACAGAAAAGCTTGCACCCTAACTGTATGCTATGTTTAGGGAATAAATCTAAATTAATAGATATTGAAAGTACTTAGCTATAGACCAGGGAAATTCAAACATAGAGAAAGCAGAGCTGGATATATTAATATCACATAAAAGGTGATGGAAAATGAGCTGTGTACCACCATCTTACTGCTGCACTGCCATCTTAAGACAGTTCCCTATAAGGGAAGCATGAGTCAGCAAGTAACACAACCCCACTCAGAAGCCCCAGAGCCCATGCAAACAGCTCAAGCCCGCCTTACGCCCACCTACCCTGAACCTGATGTATGAAGAAGTCTGACTATGTAAAGACTCAGTCTGTAGGAGAATGGTACAGTCTACCCTGGGCAGTAGTGAGTCCCTCTCAGGTTTGTCTCTGAACAAACCTGTACTGGTTGTTGAATTTGTGATCTGTCTCCTTTTTGCCTTGTTCCTATACTCTAACAGAGTTGAATTCCAGACTCCATGAAATATTTCGAGAAATGTCGACCATGCTTGGCTCAAGCTGTGAAATAGCGTCTGCCTTGTAAATTTGCAGAGATGGAAAATGTTTGAAACCATCAGGGCCACAATAACAAAGCAAACACCATGGCTTATGAAAAGCAGCAACTTATATCTTCAAATTCTGGAATTTGGGAAGTCTAAGATCCGGAAGCAATAAGATCGAATTCTAATAGGGCTTGCCTCTGAGCCTCAAATTACTGTGTTTTCCCAGTGTCCTCACATAATGGAATGAATGAGAGTTCTCTCTCTCTCTCTCTTCATAGGTTCTATAAAGTCATTAGTTCCATAAGTGAGGACTTTGCCACAACAGAAGATCTGCTCTAGACTGAAACCAGGAGCCTGGAACTATATCCGGGTTTCCAGCGTGGGTGGCAGAAACCCAAGCACTTGGGCCATCTTCTGTACCTTTCTCAGGAGCAGTATCAGGGAGCTGGATTGGAAGAAGAGCAGCCAGGTTTTGAGCTTACACTCACATATGGGATGCAGCATTATAAGCAGTAGCATAACCCATTGTTGCACAATACTGGACCCAATAATTTTTTATATCAAGTTTTAAAAATATATCCTCCAAGGCTTTTATCTGTAATCTCTCTCACTCTTCCAAATAAATAAAATAAATTAACTTTTTAAATGTGTTTTAAAGATTTATTTTATTTATTTGAAAGACAGAGTTATAGGGGCAGGCGCTGTGGCGCAGTGGCTGGACGCCCTGGTCTGAAGCGCCAGCATCCCATATGGGCACCAGTTCTGGTCCCGGCTGCTTCACTTCCAATCCAGCTCTCTGCTGTGGCCTGGGAAAGCAGCGCAGGATGGCCCAAGGCCTTGGGCCCCTGCAACCATGTGGGAGACCCAGAGGAGGCTCCTGGCTCCTGGCTTCTGATCGGCGTAGTTCTGGCCGTTGCAGCCTATTGGGGAGTGAGCCGACTGATGGAGGACCTCTCTCTCTCTCTGCCTCTCCTCTCTCTGTGTAACTCTGACTTTCAAATAAATTAATTAATCTTTCAAAAAATAAAAATTAAAAAGGCACAAGTTACTATTTCTGAGCCCATACAAGGCCTTCCTTCCTGTAAAGAAAAGGGATATAGAACAGAGAGGAGATGGGATACGCACTCACACTCAGGACGAATTTATTCAAGAAAAATAAGTTACCAGAGCCGGGTGACCAATTGTCAGCTTGCACTCAGGCAGAATATGTGGCAAAGGGCCCAGTCTTCGGCAGGCTGGGCCTTTTTGTATCTTAGGATATCTTAGGAGTCCTGAGGGTAGATGGGGAATGACAGATGGAGGTGAGTTTCTCCATAAAAGTTTTTATAGTTTGGAGTCTGGCTTTCAAACCTGAAAAAGAATACAGGAGGTGGGATGGGGAGCAAGAGAGGGTATGAGACTGAACTGTCCTCTTGGAAGGATTCAGGATAAAGGGTAAATTTCAGATTTCAAAGGATGCACAGGTATGGGTTAAATTCCCATTTTATCTATTTTCAGGTAAGGAGAGAGAATGGCTGAGGCTTATGTCCTTGTTCCATCATTTCCATGTGCCAAAGCTCATTAATTTTATACAAACATAAAGTTATTTCTCTGATAGGCAGAGAGTAAGAAAGAAGGAAAGAGAAAGAGAGAGAGAGAGAGAGAGAGAGAGAGAGAGAGACTGCAAACTTCTATCCAGCAGTCCACTCCCAAACCCATGAGGATGTGCCAGAACAAAGCCAGAGGCTGAGACTTAATGTTAGTCTACCACATGGGTAGCAGGGAGTCTAGCATGTGAATCATCACCTGATACATCCCAAGCTGTGAATTAGGTGGAAGTTGTACTTGGAAGCAGAGCTGGGACATGATCCAGACAACTCCAATATGAAACAAGAGTATCCAAAGTGGCATCTTAACTGCTGTACCCAATACTTGTCCCTACAGTTCTAAACAGAAAAGTTTTCTCTCTCTTTCTTGTTTGCTATTACTTTAATACATTTGGTTTATTATTTTATCCACATGATACATGCACATATATTTAAAATAAATATACAGTTAGAATCACAAGGTGAAGAGTATTTGTTTTCTCTATTCATCTATACATCCCTCTGTCCTTCCCAGTAGGCATGCATTTTCCTTGTAGAGGAAAGTAGCTTTGCTTCTAGGTAGCTTGTAGTATTAGGTATCCCTAGGTTTCTAAATAGCTTACTCATGGTACTTGAGCACAGAGTTAAAGTTAAAAATGCAGATATAAGTCAGTATATGAAAGCATGTACATTGCTACAAAGATACTTTCCAGTGGTAGTGTCTTATGGGAAAGTGTAATCCTCCAAATCTGAGAGATTAATACAGTCCTAGTGGGACTGAAACAAAGTTATGCCAACATCAAGTTGTTCTCAGCTCCGTAAATCTTCCTATGTCTGTCTGCAGGCAGGTCTTTTCTAACTGGTTTCAATACATGGTGATATGATATAAAACAGACCTTCTAATCTTCTATCATCTTTTCTGTTCTAATCCCCATTAAATTCCAAGCTCCTCCCATGCTGCCTGGTCCTCACTCATTCTCCACTATCTGTTGTCCCTTCTGAAACCCTGACTGTTGGCACTGTTTCTCCATTCGTTCACACCTACTGCAGCTCCGAGGCTGAAAATGCAGGCGAAATGTGCACACGATATAAACAATTTTCTGCCAAATCATACTCCTCCACTCTTTTGGAAAAATAAGAACAGAACAATGACGACAACAAAAAGAAACTGTCATGACAAGTTTTACCAGTGAGACAGTGTCTTTTTTCTCTTCCGATTGGTGTCAAGTATATTTAAAAATTTTAGTTATAATGTTAATTCAAGAAAGACAAATACCCTTGTCTTTCCCTCACTGTATCCCCAATTTCTGTGTGGGGATAGCATAGGACAAGATAAGCATTACTTCACTTCTGGGTAAATCAGTATGAGCAACCCACTGAACAGTGTCAGTTCAACTCACAACAATGATTATTTCTAATTGTATCTTTTTTTTACTTTTATTTAGTAAATATAAATTTCCAAAGTACAGTTTATAGATTACAGTGGCTTTCCCCCACCATAACTCCCCCCCCACTCACACCCCTCCCATCTCCCGCTCCCTCTCCCATTCCATTCACATCAAGATTCATTTTCAATTATCTTTATATATAGAAGATCGATTCAGTATATATTAAGTAAAGATTTCATCATTTTGCACCCACACAGAAACACAGAGTATAAAACACTGTTTCAGTACTAGTTATAGCATTACTTCACATTGGACAACACATTAAGGACAGATCCCACATGAGGAGTAAGTACACAGTGACTCCTGTTGTTGACTTAACAATTTGACACTCTTCTTTACAGCGCCAGTAATCTCCCTAGCTCTAGTCATGAGTTGCCAAGGCTAGGGAAACCTTTTGAGTTCGCTGACTTCGATCTTATTCCGACAGGGTCATAGTCAAAGTAGAAGTTCTCTCCTCCCTTCAGAGGCCCCTTCTTTGATGGCCCCGTTCCTTCCACTGGGATCTCACTCGCAGAGATCTTTCATTTAGATCTTCTTCTTTTTTTTTTCTTTTTCCATAGTGTCTTGGCTTTCCATGCCTAAAATACTCTCATGGGCTCTTCAGCCAGATCTAAATGTCTTAAGGGTTGATTCTGAGGCCTGAGTGCTGTTTAGGGCATCTGCCATTCTATGAGTCTATCCCACTTCCCATGATGGATCATTCTCTCCCTTTTTGATTCTATCAGTTAGTATTAGCAGACACTAGTCTTGTTTGTGTGATCCCTTTGACTCAGACCTATCAGTGTAATCAGTTGTGAACTGAAATTGATCACTTGGACTAGTGAGATGACATTGACACTATTAACATCCATATATGATGATATCTGGATTACTGCATATCAAAAACACAAGCATAGAGTCAACTAAATAGATGTTGACACAATTAGATGAAAATGTTTTAAGAGGAAGATACAGTATTTCAAGAATTATAGTACACAAATCTTAAACTCAATGAAAAGTAAATATTTAACTTTGATCCACCCAAGCAGAATATCAGATTATGGATTACAGATAAATCAGATTGCATTTTAGGTATTTCCCACTCTAGACTTACCGATTTCTATATTAATTTCATGGAAATGTTTTAGTTTACAGGGGTTTTCTACACTAACATCAACAATGGCAGAACTCCCATATTCATCTTACCGATCTGGTTTAAAAAAAAAAAAAAGGCCAAATTGGCATGGAAATCAAAGTAACAGCTCATTAATTTCTAACACAAAAAATTATGGAATCTTTAACACAGTCCTGGAGGCAGTATAAAGGCCAGTGCCACCAAGAAAGTCTTAAAAGAAGCATATCTGATGATCTTTACTGCCTTCACATTTAACTAACCTACGTGGCATGTGTAAACATGGACATTGTTTATGAAATAGATTATAAACAGATTATTTTATGAGCAAGCAACTAGTTATTTCAACTGTGTTCGTTGGTTCTGGTTTACTTCATTGGCTGGAAGTCCTGCTATGTAGTTAGCAGGTATTCCCCATACCTAATTTTGTTGCTGTTGTTTTCATTGTTATTCCAATTGCATAGGACCCTATGGTGTTGTATCAGATCTGTGTCTTTGGCATGTGTTTTGCACAGAGGATAAGCACTGCTTGAGATGCCTGTATCCCATATAGAAGGGTCTGGGTTCTTCACTTAGCTCCGTTCCCAATTCCAGTTTCCTTCTAATACACACTCTGGGAGGCAGCAGATAAGAGTTCATGTGGTTGAGTCTCTGCCACCCGTTTGGAAGAACAAGTTTGAGTTCCCCATTAGTGCTTTGGTCTTGCCTACTGCAACACATTGGCAGCTATTGTAGACATTTGGGCCAGCAAATGGGAGATTTCTGTTTCTCTCTGTGTCTGTTTTCCTTTCAAACAAATAAAATATATACATATTTTTAGATCTCTGTCTCTGTGTTATAATGAATTCAAAGGAATCTTAACTTACAGGCATAGTGGTGATCTACTATACTGATAATGATAATCTGGTCTTTTCTAAAAGGGACAATTTAGGAATTCAGATTAGAGAGTTCTTGATCATTCTATGAGCTGTGGATTTGTCCCTTTCTGAAATGACTGCATGGCGCAGGTGACCATGTAAAATGAATGACCTCTCATTTATTGAATGTTCTGCTTTTCATAACCAAATATAGGTAGGATACATAAGACTGGAGTTGAATCTATCCTGGGAGCACAAACAAGATTCATGAGCAGATACTCTCCATTACCAAGGGCCCCGGTTTTGCCTCATTACCACCCTTTGCTCTGAAGTCATCTGTGGCTTTATACTACTGGGCCAGTGAGCAGATGACTAGGTCAGCAAACAATGTGAGCTGGATTTGTAGGTGACTCCCTGTGAGATTCAGACTACAACAGCAGTGCTCTGTCACTGTGAAATGACTCTGAAACTGGGTAAAGAAAGACGCTTTTTAATGCAAGAAATTAATATAGTTATATTTTGTTTCAAGTTTGTGCATTTATTAATTTACAAGATGGTATGCCTAAGGCCATGGGAGGAACATGGTTTAGGTCCAGAGAAAATGAAGAGAGAAAGGCTTGGTAATATCATAGGAAGATAGAAAATGGACCGAGACGCTATTTGCAAGCATGTGAATAAACAGAAAAGCATCCTTTGGCGTGGGCATGTGTCCTAGTGACTCAGAAGCCTGTGTCCCACAGGATAGTGTCTGTGTTCACTTCCCAGCCCCAGCCTCTGGTTCCAGCTTTCCTCCACTGCAAACCCTGGGAGGCAGTGGTGATGGCTTGGGTGTAATTCAGTTCCTGTAACTCATTTGGGATACCTGAACCTGAATTGTGATTCCATATCCTGATTTCACTCATGGTCCGTAACTGGATGTTGCAGACATTTAGCTGGTGAACCAGAACACGGGAGCACTTTCCTCTCTCCCTCTCTCTCTCTGTCTCTCTTTCTCCTCTCACTCCTTTACACAAATAAGTGAATACAGTTTTTGAAAATGCATCTTTTTATTAAAATTTCTTAAAAATTATGATCCATACTTTGGGGCCTGGTCTGTCCTCAACTATCTCAATGCTATTTAATATGTTCATGATCAAAGGCCACAGCAATATGTGTGAACAGTAGCAAAGATCTCTAGTTATCACTTACCAAAGCATCCCATCCTGTGTTTCACTGCTTCATTCTAAGCCAATATGCTAGTATAGAAATTCTTATTCTGCCTGAAAACAAATATACATAGCTGTTCTGCATAAAGTAATTGAAGCATTCCTAAGAAAATGTCATCATCGCCCTCTATTGCATAAAGCCCTTCTGTAAGTCCCTTACGGCCCTACAGGTTAAGTGCAAACTCCTTACGATTATTTATATTAATGATATTATCCTAATTGTCCTTCAAGAACCTCAGAATAGATTAAGCCTGCATTACTTCCAATTGTTATTCAGTTGTTAGCCTTTACAATTGCTATTATTGTATGATGCTCACACTTTTCCATTAATCTGTAAATAATGTGATGTTCAACCATATCTGACTGAGTTCTGATGGCATTCCTGGCACCTAGCATACTGCAGAACAAAAAGTGTGTAACAACGAACAAGGTAAGAATTGTTAAGCCAATAGAAGTCCAAGAGGAAAGTAAAATGTAAAAGAATTTAATTTTTATAATTTTGTACAATTCATGGGGATACTAAAAATGTTTGCATAAATTTCATATCATGAAAAAGTTAAGTATGGATTTCAGTAACCTATGTACCATTTTTAATTTGATTTTCCATGACATTTTTGAAATAATTTCATACTTACCTAATTCTACAACAAATTCAGTAAGTTATTATGACAGAAAAATTTTTTAGCTTTCATTTAATAAATATAAATTTTCAAAGTACAACTTTGGATCATAGCGACCCCATAACCTCCCTCTCACCCACACCCCTCCCATCTCCCACTCCCTCTCGCATTCCATTCACATAAAAATTCATTTTCAATTATCTTTATACACAGAAATCAATTTAGTATATACTAAGTAAAGATTTTAACAGTTTGCACCTACACAAAAACACAAAGTATAAAGTACTGTTCGAACACTAGTTATACTGTTAATTCACATAGCACAACACATTAAGGACAGAGATCCTAGATAGGGAGGAAGTGCACAGTGACTCCTGTTGTTGACTTAACAATTGACACTCTTATTTATGGCTTCAGTAATCACCTGAGGCTCTTGTCATGAGCTGCCAAGGCTATGGAAGCCTCTTGAGTTTGCCAATTCTGAATTTAATTTGATAGGCCATAGTCAAAGTGGAAATACTCTCCTCCCTTGAGAAAAAGGTACCTCCTTCTTTGATGGCCTATTCGTTCCAATGGGATCTTAGTCACAGAGATCTTTCATTTAGGGCATTTTTTTTTTTTTTGCCACAGTGTCTTGGCTTTCCATCCCTCAGAAACTCTCATGGGCTTTCTAGTCCGATCCAAATGCCTTAAGCATGGTTCTGAGGCCAGAGTGCTATTTAGGACATCTGCCATTCTATGAGTCTGCTGTGTATCCCGCTTCCCATGTTGGATCATTCTCTCCTTTTTTAATTTTGTCAGTTATTATTAGCAGACACTAGTCTTGTTTATGTGATCCCTTTGACACTTAATCTTATCATTACGATCAATTGTGAACTTAAGCTGATAACTTTGACTAGTAAATGGCATTGGTACATGCCACCCAGATGGGATTGAATTGGAATCCCCTGGCACTTTTCTGACTCTACCATTAGGGGTAAGTCCAAGTGAGCATGTGCCAAACTGTATATCTCTCTCTCTTATTCGCACTCTTATATTTAACAGGGATCACTTTTCAGTTAAATTTAAATGCCTAAGAATAACTGTGTGTTAATTAAAGAGTTTAACCAATGGTGTTAAGTAGAACAAAAAAATACTAAAAGGAATAAAATAATAAGTTGTTTCTCAAACTTCAGGGCAAGGGCTGATCAAGTCATTGTTTCTCATAGTGTCCATTTCACTTATACAGGTTTTTTTTAGGTGCTCAGTTAATTGTCACAGATCAGGGAGAACGTATGATATTTGTCCCTTTGGGACTGGCTTATTTCACTCAGCATGATGTTTTCCAGCTTCCTCCATTTTGTTGCAAATGACAGGATTTCATTTTTTTTTTTTTACTGCTGTATAGTATTCTATAGAGTATATCTCCCATACTTTCTTTATCCCGTCTTCTGTTGATGGGCATTTAGGTTGATTCCATGTCTTAGCTTTTGTTAATTGAGCTGAAATAAATATTCAGGTGCAGACAGCTTTTTTTATTTGCCAATTTACTTTTCTTTGGGTAAATTCCAAGGAGTGGGATGGCTGGGTTGTATGGTAGGGTTATATTCAGGTTTCTGAGGAATCTCCAAACTTACTTCCATGGTGGCTTTACCAGTTTGCATCCCCAACAACAGTGGGTTAGTGTGCCTTTTTCCCCACATCCTCCCTGGCAGCTGTTGTTAGTTGATTTCTGTATGTAAGCCATTCTAACCAGGGTGAGGTGAAACCTCATTGTGGTTTTGATTTGCATTTTCCTGAATGCTAGTGATCCTGAACATTTTTTCTTGTATCTGTTGGCCATTTGGATTTCCTCTTTTGAAAAATGTCTATTGAGGTCCTTGGCCCATCACTTAAGTCAGTGGTTTGTTTTGTTGTTGTGGAGTTTTTTGATCTCTTTGTAGATTCTGGTTGTTAATCCTTTATCGGTTGCATAATTTGCAAATATTTTTTCTCATTTTGTTGGTTGCCTCTTCACTTTTCTGACTGCTTCTTTTGCAGTACAGATTCTTCCCCATTTGATGTAATCCCAATTGTTAATTTTGGTTTGACTGCCTGTGTCTCTGGGGTCTTTTCCAAGAAATCTTTGCCTGTGCCTATATCTTGCCGGGTTTCTCCAATGTTCTCTAATAATTTGATGGTTTCCCATTATAGATTTAGATCTGTAATCCATGTTGAATGTATTTTTGTGTAAGGTGTAAGGTAGTGGTCTTGCTTCATGATTCTGCACATGGAAATCCAGTTTTCCCAGCACCATTTTTTGAATAGACTCTCCTTACTCCAGGAATTGGTTTCAGATCCTTGATGAAATATAAGTTGGCTGTAGATGTTTGGATTGATTTCTGGTGTTTCTATTCTGTTCCCATTGGTCTATCCATCTGTTTCTGTACCAGTATCATGATGTTTTGATTATAACTGCCCTGTAGTATGTCCTGAAATCTGGTATTGTGATGGCTCCAGCTCTGTTTTTATTGTACAAGATTGTTTTAGCTATTCTAGGTCTCCTGTACCCCATATGAATTTCAGCATCATTTTTTCCAGATCTGAGAAGAATATCTTTGGTATTTTGATTGGTATGACATTGAATCTATAAATTGCTTTTGGGAGAATGAACATTTTGATGATGTGGATTCTTCCAATCCATGAGCTTGGAAGATTTTTTCCATTTTTTGGGTATCCACTTCTATTTCTTTCTTTAAGATTTTGTAATTCTCATCGTAGAGATCTTTGACATCCTTGGTTAAGTTTATTCCAAGGTATTTGTAGCTATTGTGAACGGGATTGATCTTAGAAGTTCTTTCTTAGCCATAGCATTGCCTATGTATACAAAGGCTGTTGATTTTTGTGCATTGATTTTATATCCTCCTACTTTGCCAAACTCTTCTATGTCTTTTAGTAGAGTTCTTTGGATCCCCTAAATAAAGAATCATATCATCTGCAAAGAGGGATAGTTTGACTTCTTCCTTCCCAATTTGTATCCCTTTAATTTCTTTTTCTTGCCTAATGGTTCTGGCTAAAACTTCCAGTACTATATTGAATAGAAATGGTGAGAGCATCCCTGTCTGGTACTAGATCTCAGTGGAAATGCTTTCAACTTTTCTCCATTCAATAGGATGCTGACTGTGGGTATTTGATTATTGAGCAATATTCCTTCTATACCCAATTTGCTTAGGGTTTTCATCATGAAAGGGTGTTGTATTTTATCAAATGCTTTCTCTGTATCTATTGACATAATCATATGGTTTTTCTTCTGCAGTTTGTTAATGTGGTTTATCACATTGATTGATTTGCAAACATTGAACCATCCCTGCATACCAGGGATAAATCCCATTTAGTCTGGGTGGATGATCTTTCTGGTGTGTTATTGCATTCTATTGGCCAGATTTTATTGAGGATCTTTGTGTCTATGTTCATCAAGGTGATTGGTCTGTGATTCTCTTTCTCTGCTGCACCTTTTTCGGATTTAGGAGTTAAGGTAATGCTTTCTTCATAGAAAGAATTTGGGAGGATTCCCTCTATTTCAATTGTTTGAAATAGTTTGAGAATAATTGGAGCTAGTTCTTCTTTAAATGTCTGGTAGAATTCAGCAGTGAATCCATCCGGTCCTGTGCTTTTCTTTGTTGGGAGGGTCTTTATTACTGATTCAATTTCTGACTCAGTTATGGGTCTGTTTAGGTTTTCTATGTCTTCTTGGTTCATTTTAGGTAGGGTTTATGTGTCCAGGAATCTATCCACTTCTGATAGACTTCCCTGTTTTTGGCATACAACTCTTCGTAGTAATTTCTGATGACTCTTTTTATTTCTGTAGTTTCTGTTGTTACATTCCCTTTTCCATCTCTGATTTTATTATTTTGGATCTGTTTTCTCCTTTTTTTTAGTTAGTTGGGCCAATGGTGTGTCAATTTTGTTTATTTTGTCAAAAAAAACAGCTATTCCTTTTGCAGATCTTTTGTACTTTTTTTTTGGATTCAATTCTGTTGATTTCTTCTCTAATTTTAATTATTTTCTTTTCCTTCTAGTTTTTGGTCTGGTTTGCTGCAGTTTTTCTAGGTCATTAAAATGCATTGATAGCTCATTTGTTTGGTGCCTTTCCAATTTCTTGATGTAGGCAGCTATTGCTATAATTTTTCCTCCTAACACTGCTTTTGCTGTATCCCATAAGTTTTGATATGTTGAGTTGTTATCTGCATTTGCTTCCAGAAAGTTTTTGATTTCTCTTTTGATTTCTTCTTTGCCCCACTGTTCATTCAGGAGCACGTTGTTCAGTCTCCATGTGTTTGCATATGCTCTAGGGATTCCTGAGTTGCTAATATCTAGCTTCATTCCACTGTGGTCTGAGAAGATGCATTGCATGATTTCCATTCTTTTGAATTTCCTGAGACTTGCTTTATGGCCTAGTATGTGGTCAATCCTAGAGTAAGTACCATATACTGCTGAGAAGAATGTGTATTCAAGTTAAAATGAAAAGTTCTGTGGATATCTTTTAGAACCATTTGGTCTGCTGTTTCCTTGTTGATCTTCTGTGGTTGATCTGTCCATTGCTGAAAGTGGAGTATTGAGGTCTCCCAATACTATTGTATTGGAGGCTAAGTCTCCCTTTAAGTTCCTTAACATATCTTTTAAAGAAACCGTTGCCCCTAATTACAGGGCACCTAATTAAAGAGCAAAAATTTACAATGAGAGTAAGATTCAATTAGAGAAGAAAAATACAATGATGATTTTATTATTTAAATATAAATATTTAACTAAGATTTAGGAATGAATACTAAAAAGCAATCTATACTCAGTAATTCAGAGTTTCTATTACATAAGACCACATTATTTGATTGTTTGAAATATTTTTGATGCCTGCTTCATTCACAACTATCCTATGGATTTTGTAAACATCCCCACCTGTTATGAGTTGAAACTGGATGTTTTACTTTGAATTCAATTTACAGTTGAATCTCTTATTGAAATTTGTGGATTCATTCTTGTGTAGGAGAGATGGACTTTTTAATATCAAAGTCAACTAATATTTTTCTAAGTATTATCTGTTTGAATAAGTTGTTTTAAAAAAGGTGACAGAAAACTGGTATTTCATGAACAATTAAAATATGGCAGTTATAGCAAATACTTTGGGGCCATGACAATTGAGTCTTCAACAAGTTCCTAAGATGATATATATTCATTCCTAAACATGGACTCTAAGACATGTACAGCACATTTAATAAGTGGCAGATACTACCTGAGTCCATGTCTGGGGGCTTCTGTAGCCATTATTCTCTCAAAGAACTGTCTCTCCCATTCAGTTTGTCTGTTAGGAATAGTTGGCTAAAAATGCAACATAGCTTCAAGATACATTTCTACATAATATGTTAAAAATTTTCTGTTACTTGTGTTTGTATGTGCATATCTGTGCACCTCTGTATTTTTGTGCATGTAGTGCAGGTAATCTCTTTTGTTATGAAATTGGGATTGTAAAGGATTGAGCTGAAATTCATTAACTCAGATAATGGATAATTTCTACTTCAAACAAAATAAATTCCTGGCTGAAATAAGGCAATCACAAGATTCATACAAGGCCGGCGCCGTGGCTCAACAGACTATTCCTCCGCCTAGCAGCACCATGCACACCGGGTTCAAGTCCTGATCGGGGCACCGGATTCTGTCCCGGTTGTCCCTCTTCCAGGCCAGCTCTCTGCTACGGCCCGGGAGTGCAGTGGAGGATGGCCCAAGTGCTTGGGCCCTGCGCCCGCATGGGAGACCAGGAGAAGCACCTGGCTCCTGGCTTTGGATCAGCGCGGTGCACCGGCCGCAGCACGCTGGCCGCGGAGGCCATTGGAGGGTGAACCAACGGCAAAAGGAAGACCTTTCTTTCTGTCTCTCTCTCTCACTCTCCACTCTGCCTGTCAAAAATAAAAAAAAAAAAAGATTCATAAAAAAGCATCTTCCTTGCATCTAAGTAGGACACTTACTACTAAAGCATTGAACTTCACCTGACCATTTCCATCCACTCCCTAGTCAATCCTTTCCTCTATTTTTGATTGTAAGCTCTACTTAAATTTCTGTACTCTTTCTGTACACTTTTTCTGTATACTCAGTTTGTATATATCATAAATGATTTGGCATATTCTTTGAGACATAAGCAGAGATCTTCAATTATAGATGCTCAGTGATGGCCAGGTTTTTAAATCATCAGATATTCCCTTTAAGGCTACAAAGATAGCCAAGTGAGTTGTATGGAACATGTGCTTATGAAGGTGTCTGAGCAACATTACAGCATACTAAATGACTACATGAATTCCTTCTTAAAAAGCAATTCCCATCATTTATATTCACCACCAAAAAAATACTTGCTATCAAATGTTACACACTTTTATTACAAAGAGAATGGGTTGATTTTTCTCTCCAGGTTTTGAGGATGCCTTCTTATCAGCTTCAGCAGTCTCAGCACGGTTGCCTGGAAACTCAGCCTCCCTGAGTATTATTCTGATTAAAGGGCAATTTAGACATTTTTTAAAGAACGGATCTGTCATCATCTGGAAATATTATCAACCCTCCGTTACACTGATTTTCCAAGTGGCAAAGGGAGGATTATTATTTAAAGATGATTTTTCCGTAGAGTAAAATAAGAATGTGATTTTCCATTTTATCAGCCCCCTTTTGGTTTATATTACTCAAATTAATGAAGCTTCTGTGGGGTAAAATTAATGCAATGAACTTGGGGGAGCGTAGGCATTGGGGCATGAGGGAAATATGGGATAAGGCTTTTTTTATTACACAATTCAAATAAAACTATCCTTAAATGTGCATCAGAAGGTATCAAAATGGTCCGGGGGAAAAATGACAAAATGCTTGAAAATCAACATTTATGGAGGACTTTCTAAATATCCATTCTGATATTGCTGTTTAAAGAGAAGGACATTGAAGTCTAATTATTCTGATTCATATCAAATCAAGAAATAAAAATATTAGCCACACAGTCACATAATTCATTTCTGGTAAGGGATAAGCTGGATATAATAAAATACATGTATTTAACATAGGCAATTTGGTAAGGTGTGCTATGTATGACAATTGTGATGCAATCACAACAGAAAGAAACACACACAGAAAGAAAATATAAAAACATCCCCCAAGAATTTGTATTTTCTTGAGATACACCCTCTCCATCACTTCTTCTCACCAAACACCCTACGGAATACTTTCCATTTTCAAGAGATTTGTGCATGAAACATGAAATGTACACTCTTTCTTTCTTCCAACTTATTTATTAAGTATAATTATTTTGAGATTTTTTTCCTCTGGTTACATGCATCATAGATCCATTCCATTTGATTGCTAAGTAATATTCTTTTGTAAAGAGTATCCACTTGGCCCTTGAATTGTTTTCCACTTCCTGCCATACAAAAAGAACTTTTATGGATATTCACTTTATTTTGGCAAGAACATATGATAAGCATATGTTTCAGTTTTTAAAAAAAATTCCAAGTTGTTTTCTACAATACTAATCACTCCACATTCATTTCACCAATAGTTCTGGTCATCTATTTTAAAATTCTAACCATTCTAATAGGCATGTGCATTGTGTCTCAATGTGGATTTACCATATGACTGATGAATTTGAGCATTTTATTTCATGTCTATTGACCATTGTATCTTTACTAAAGCTTCTGTTTAACTCTTTTGAAAGTTTATGAAATGTGATGTCTATTTTCTTGTTATCAAAACTTGAAAATTATTTTTATGTTTTTATATTCTCTAATAGAAGTACTCTAGTAGATATATATACAAATATATATATATATATATATATATATATATATATTGCAAAGATATTTCCAATCTTTTTAAAATCCTCTTAGGAGTTCTTTTCTAAGAACAGTTCTAAATTTTGATGATATCTAATTTATGGATTTTTCTTTTCATCAGTCACACTTTTGATGTTATATTAAGACATTTTAAACCAGCACCTAAAAGATTATTTGCTATATTTTCTGTTAATTTTGTAACTTTAGATTTTAACTTTATTCCCTTTTAACTTATTTTTTCTTCAATTTAAACCTTTTCATTATTTTTTCTAGGTCTGTAACTAACTTTCAAATAGATAAAATTCACTTATAGTAATTGTTTCGATTACTTTGTCGTCTAGTTTTAGTTTGAATGCCTGTTTTAACCCAATCATGATTGACTGATTTTATCCTAAGTCTAGGTCGGCCTTCCTGCTCTCTCTCTGTATCTGGTTAATTTTGACGACCAGATAGTGTTAATTTTTCTCTTATGGAGTCCTGGACAATTTTGCTTAATATATGAATTCTTGTATTTTGTTTTAGGACACAGTTAAATCACTGAGCAAGAGCTTATTTCCTTTGGATATATTACTTTGAAGACTTTTAGAAAAAAAAAAAAACAGAGAACTTTTTTTATAATCTAATCTGATCACCTACAACAATGAAAGCAAGACTCCGTCATTCCTCTATGCTATACATTATAAGCTTAGCTCCTCTGTCTGGGAAGACGAAGTACAATTTTCATTCCTGAGAGGTGCTGAAAACTATTCTCTTCAAACCTCTCAGGAGGTAGTTTCCCAAGTCCTGGGTGTTTCCCTCTGTTATGTGTGGTCACTGATTCTGATGGACACTCTGCAGGACTTCCTGTAGATTTCTATTCTGTTCTTTGCACTTGACAGCACCGTGTCCTGAACTAAAGCTGCTTTGTTTCTGCTGAGCCTCAGGTTCATCTCCTCTACAGGGAGTCTGCTGTTCTTCTCCTAGGTTCACACTCTCTGCACCTGGTTAGAGAGGAGAGGGAGAGAGATCTGCCATCTGGTGGTTCACTCCCCAAATAGCTGCAATAGTCAGAGTTGAGACAATCTGAAGCCAGGAGCCAGCAGATTCTTCCGGGTCTCCCATGTGGGTACAAGGGCCCACAGACCTGGGCCATCTTCTACTGCTTTCCCAGGCACATTATCAGGGAGCTGGATCAGAAGTGGAACATCCAGGACTTCAATCAGCACCCATATGGGATGTCAACACTGTAGGCAGTGACATAGCCTACTACTCCACAGTGCCAGCTCCTTCTTTTTTTTTTTAAGGATTATTTATTCATTTGAAAAGCAAAGTGGCAGAGAACAAGAGAATGGGGAGAGAGAGAGAGAGAGAGAGAGAGAGAGAGAGAGAGAAGCTTCTACCTGCTGATTCACTCCCCAGATGGCTGCAACAGAATTGGATGGGCCAGGGCAAAGGAGCCTGAAAATCCATCCAAATCTGCGAAGTGTTTGGCAGGGGCCCAATGGCTTGGGCCATCATCTGCTGCCCTCGTAGGCACATTAGCTGGGAGCTGGATGGGAAACAGAGCAGTAGGGACTCAAACCAGTGCTTCTACATGGGATGCCTGTGTTGCAAGCAGCAGCTTAACCTGCTGCACCACGATGCTGGACGTTAGAACATTTCCTGAAGGTGGTAAAGCAGGGAAGCCTTAGGTCCCCTTTGTCGCCTGTCACTTTGGAGTATTTCTCCTTTAAAGGTTGGCACCCAGTATCTTAAAAATATTGTTCAATATGTTTTGTCTCATTTTATATATTCACTGCTATAGGGAAGAGAGTGAATCCAGTTTCTGTTACTCTCTCTTGGCTAGAAATTGCATGTCCTCCCCATATTTTATTTTTGCAAAAGAGAAATTGCTATATTCAAACAGTAATTATTAAATAACTATCCACATTATAATCAGCTAAAACCAACAGAAATGTTGCTTTCTGCAAATCACTTTTCTTTTTATGCCAGATCACTTCATTGGTCACCTGATGTTGAATGTGGTGAGTCCAAAGTAGGTCAGTTCTGAAAGTGATGTGCTGATAAATCGCCTTCAGAGCAAGTGCATTAAAATCGGAAAGAACACTTAGGAGAAGGCAAGGACTGAAGCAAAGCCCTGGGACAGAGACAAGGATCAGTGAGAGAGGATGAATAAGAGAAGCAGCAGAAACAGAAGAAAACAAAATAAAAATGAAAGAGAACATGAGGATTTAAAAAGACATAATTTTTCACTCTGTTACTCTTAATTCAATTTTTGAAACATCCAAAGTGTCACATGTCATTTTTTATTTCTAATATTTTTTGTAACACTTTTCCATTTCAATCAATTCTTTAAAACACTGTGGTAATAGAAATAAATAAACAGTCCCAGTGGGAAAATCAATGCATTTTAGCCAATGAGAAAGTAGAGCTTTAAAAAAATGTAATGTATGTAACAAATTCCTAGCACCCATGTCTAAAAAAGTGGTGAACATTTTACATTTTACTGGTTTAAACATGATTTATACTCTGTCCTACCTCGTATTGTTTTAAGTATGCTCTTGGTACTTCCTAATTAGTATTCAAGGAATAATTCAATAGTTCAATAGTCCTACCTCGTATTGTTTTAAGTATGCTCTTGTTACTTCCTAATTAGTATTCAAGGAATAGTTCAAATCAAATACTTAAGCTTCTTTATAAAACAAACAAAATTAAAAACACACTCATGGAGGTTGTGGGGAGATTCAGAATCTAATAAATCATAACAATCCCATGTTTATAATTATTTTTTTCAAGATGCATCTCCCATAAAAATGAATAATGTTTCCAGACTCATAAAACTCCTATGTGAATTATTTTATGCAATAATCCTCATTACAAGGGCTTTAAGATATTACTCACTTGACCTCAACATTCAATTATTATAAGTTGAACTATCGTTGTCAAAATAATTATAATTTTGAAATGAACTGAATTTAATTAAGCAACCTTAGTACTTGATAGCCCCATTTCATAAGAGAGAGTGACAAGATAAGAAGAGTAAAGATAATTGGATAAGGTAGTTTAAAGTTGGGCTCTTCTTTTGGCCTCTTTAGCACCTGAATTAAGACGTTTAATCTTCTTCTTGCAATTGTAGAAGAAATTTTGGGATAAGATTCAAGAATGATAAGTATTTGTAATTCAACAAAATTCCCAGAGCAAGGTCTCACATTTCTGCTTCTGGAGATACTTGATTTTCATTCCAAGAGATACAATTTATCATCAAATTGTACCATTAAATAAAGATGTCATAGATTAAGAAAGCATTGGTTGATTTTTTTATTTGACTGAAGAATCCTTAATTTAACATATTTAAGATATTAGAAATGCAGTATGCCAAAATAGCCCAGTGACACAAGAATGATTGGTAAGTGTTGACCTTAGGTGAAATGATCAATGTCGATGATTTTCAATATCATACAGAGAATGAGTGTGGGAATGTTTGTCTTCACTGGTAGGAGAGTTATATTTAGCAATATTCTATTTGATACAAAATAAGAAAAAAATTCTTTCAACATTAGATCATTAATTCCAAACAGAAGCAGCTATCCAAAAGACTCAGAGTAGATTCTTTTAAAGGCAGAAAGATCGTGGCATCAAAATAAGTCAACCTGGGGCTGGCATTGTGGTGCAGCAGGTTAACCTGCCAACTGTGATGCCGTATCCCGTATGAACACCAGTTTGAGTCCTGGCTGCTCCACCTCCAATCCAACTCCCTGCTAATGCACCTGGGAAACAAAGGAAGATGGACCAAATACCTGAGTCCCTGCCACCCATGTGGGAGACCCTGATGGAGTTCCAGGTTCCTGGCTTCTTTTGCATTACCTAACCTTTGCCATTACATCCATTTGGGTAGTGAATTGGTGGAGGGAAGATTCATTCTCTCTGTCTCTCTGTCTCTCTCTCTCAAACTCTGTCTTTCAAATAAAAAAGTAAGTATTGGGTTTAATCACGCACAAACACTCAACTCTTAGAAGGATTTGATTCTAATCGTGAACATCACTAATAAGAAGAGTTACTTATGATCTGGCTTGGACTATCATGTAACTAACACCATATTCCTGAACCAGTGACTATTTAGGATGATGTGGATTGAAGGAAGAGTAGCATGGGACACACACACACTCAAAACAGCATCATTACTTGAATAGCTGAAAAGAAAGGGATGAATCTTCTGATTGAGGCCAAAAAAGAAAGATGAAGCTAAGTGAATATCACCTTGAATCAGACTTTCTCCATTTTTGTGTAGAAATACTAAAACAAAAGCACATTTAACTATTCAGGCTGCCTCCAGTTTTGACACAATTCCTATCCATTCTGCAAACCTTTACCAGAATGATTTGTATGCATTTCTAAATGTGGACATAGACACATGAGTCAGCTTGACTTGGAAGCCAGGGTGATGCGGCACCCCAAGTACACAGATCCCTAAAGAATGTTAGTTTGCAGACTTACCTGTGACTGAAAGTGCTATCAATTTTATGTTCAAGGATTTTGAGTCTAGACACATGAAGTTTCATTTTGACTCTACTACTAATTTGCTATTTAATACTTGGTATTTGAGTTTTTTCATAACACAATAAAAGGATCAAATTTTGATAAACCCTAAGAGTATCCATAGCTGTTACTTGCGTACTTGGCTTAGTGAATACATGACAAAGCAAAGAAAGGTGGTGTGTTTATGTATTTTAGCAGTAGATGTGCTCAAACAAGATTATAAAGATTTTTTTTAGGAAGCTTTTATTTAATATATATATATATATATATATATATATAAATTTCATAGGATTATAGCAGTTCTTCCCCCCATACCTGCCCTCCCACCCCAACTCCCATCCCACCTCTTACTCTCTCTCCCATCCCATTCTTCACTAAGATTTGTTTTTAATTATCTTTAAATACAGAAGATCAACTCTATACTAAGTAAAGGTTTCAAGTTTACACCCACACCAACACACAAAGTATAAAGTACTGTTTGAACAATAGTTTTACCATTAATTCTCATAGTACAACACATTAAGGACAGAGTTCCTACATGGGGAGCAAGTGGACAGTGATTCTTGTTGTTGATTTAACAATTGACACTCTTATTTATGATGTTAATGATCACCCGAGGCTCTTGTCATGAGCTGCCATGGCTGTGGAAGCTTTTTGAGTCCACAAACTCTGACATTATTTAGACAAGGCCATAATCAAAGTTGAAGTTCTCTCCTCCCTTCAGAGAAAGGTACCTCCTTCTTTGAAGGCCCCTTCTTTCCACTGGGATCTCACTCATGGATATCTTTCATGCAGGTCATTTTTTGCAACAGTGTCTTGGCTTTCCATGCCTGAGAAACTCTCATGGGATTTTTAGCAGGATCTGAATCCCTTAAGGGCTGACTCTGAGGCCAGAGTGCTGATGTGAGTGCTATCTACAGAGCTCCAGTTCTCATTGTTAACTATAACATCTTTCAACCTCTATGGTACTGGCATTATGAGTGGAACACTCTGTTGTAGGAACTGTCTTGCACACTGTAGGATGGTCAGTAGCATTGCCAAATACTACCAAATAGATGTTAGTAATACTCTCATATGTGATTATCAAAAATGGGTTCAGAGATGTCCAAAGGTTTCCTTGGGGGAAATAATAGAACCCAGCTAAGGAATGCTGGCTCATGTGATGCTAAAGCTGTTGATTTGTGAATTATAAACAATTTTGCATCAACTTCTAGTTCAAAGTAGATTAGATAACTCTCATTATAGATTGATTTCTACATTTAAACTGAATTTAGAGCCAAAGATAAAAGTCCGTTAATAATCTTTGGAGTCCAAGGAGTCAATATAACCAGAGCAGGAGTTATGGAACAGCATTTTGGCCCCCCACCTGAAAAACTGGGAACCCTTATGAACCCCAGTTCGTGTCCCAGGTGCTCCACTTCTGATCCAGCTCCCTGCTAGTGGCCTCAGAACAGCATTGGAAGATGGCACAAGTGGTGGGGCTCTTGAACCCATGTGGGAGACCCAGATGAAGTTCCTGGTTCATGGATACAGTATGACCCAGCCCAGCCATTGAGGCCATTTTGGAAGTGATCCAGCAGATGGAGGATCTCTCTGTTTCCCAGTTTCTCTCTGTACCTCTTCCTTTCAAAAATAAATAAAATATTTTTTAAAAAGAGTCAGTATAACTAACAGACTCACTTAGTGTGGGAACATTTGCACTATGGACAATGTCTATATTCACACAGCTTTACTTAAGAGATGATGTCAGAGCTTCTGAGGATCACTGCACATGGAGAAGTCAGCATAGTCACCTTTGATCTATCGGTTGAGAGGAGGAAAGATGCGTGTGTCAGGGAGGGGAGTTGTTAAACCATTTCTATGACAGTTTAAAAGTGGGTTTGGAATATACTCTCTGTAGAAACATTCCCCTTCCAAATTGCATAGACAGGGAGGACCTCAAAGATAGGTAAAGGCCATAAAAATTTTCACAATCATGACATAAAAAGGAGCCACAAAACCATGAACAGTCTTGGAAAATTTTATGTCTGTTTCTTTTAAAAAACAACACATTTTTTAAATTTTTGATTAACGTGTTATGCAATATTATGGAGTACATTTTACTATCTTGGCATGTACCCACAGCCTAAATCAATCAAACCTGTAATGAATCTTTCCATTTTCTTAACTTTTCTTTGTGTTTAGAACCACCATCTCTTCTCTTCCAGTTCTTCATACAGAATGTAATGCATTATTTTGAACTATCTTCACCCTACAGTGCACTGGAACACCAGAACTAGTTACTTCTCTCTGTATTTTGGAATCCACCAAGTCTCTCACCCTTCTCAAACTCTAACAATCAGCCTTGGAATTTCATTATGGCATTTTATTTATTTTATTTTTAATTTTTTAAATTTTTCTTTTTTTCCCACAAACCTTTGTGTCAAGGGCTGACCCTTTTTATTGATTTATTTTTTATTTAGTAAATATAAATTTACAAAGTACAGTTTATGGATTACAATTGCTCCCCCCCCATAATTTTCCTCCCACTCACACCCCTCCCATCTCCCCCTCCCTCTCCCATTCCATTCACATCAAGATTCATTTTCAATTATCTTTATATACAGAAGATCGATTTAGTATATATTAAGTAAAGATTTCATCAGTTTGAACCCACACAGAAACACAAAGTGTAAAAATACTGTTTCAGTACTAGTTATAGCATTACTTCACATTGGACAACACATTAAGGACAGATCCCACATGAGAAGTAAGTACACAGTGAATCCTGTTGTTGACTTAACAACTTGACACTCTTGTTTATGGCGTCAGTAATCTCCCTAGGCTCTAGTCATGAGTTGTCAAGGCTATGGAAGCCTTTTGAGTTTGCTGACTCTGATCTTATTTAGACAAGGCCATAGTCAAAGTGGAAGTTCTCTCCTCCCTTCAGAGAAAGGTACCTCCTTCTTTGATGGAGGGCTGACTTTCAATAGATGGCAGCCAGAGAGCTCTCTGTTATGTATGAAACCCTGACCCAGAAGAAAGTCAACTATGAATGGTTTAGTGCCAGTTCCCCACGAACGTGGATAGTGTGATGGCTGAGATGGTGGCCTCCTTTCGGGCAGCACCCCATTTCCCAGGAAGAAGGGCTCTCCACACAGGACCCTGGCAGGCATAGTGTGGACAGGGTATCTGAGGCCAACTGAGGCTGTTTCGGTGCTGCGTATCATTCTGCTTGGGTGGGATTCTGACTTAGGGGAGTTGTGTCATAACCCCACAGATGGTAGCTTTGCCCCATTGGTTCCTCAGTATGATACTTTATTTTAAACGTGATATCAATTATAGACTTAACATTTATTGTTATTTAGAAAAAGAATATCACAGAGAAATGTTCTGGAAACTACACTTTAAAATTAGATCTAGTTGATGGGTCACAAATTAAAAGCTTAATAAATATTCTGGCTAGCCAGATATAAAATGTATTATTGGGTGTAATTCAACTCAATTTTGACTGCTCTGTGCTGCATGAAGTCTACCATTTCCTTAGATTTATAATATTAAAATTATCTATATACAAATGTGTATGTTCCTTTGGAAGGAGATATATCCTCCTTTTTTTTCAAGATGACAATACAATGGAAACTGTATCCCTGGTGTTTTATTTACATGCACCTGAATAAAAATAATAAAGATATCATTGATAAAGTATGATTTACATCAGTTGGGATTTGTAAAATAAGCGATAAATAGTGGTTTAAAATATACAAGGCACTTTCATGCATTAGTTCATTAAATTTTCAAAACTGTTCTGAGAAGCAGGCTTTTCATTCCTCTTTACTGATGAGCTGACCAGTTTCAGTAGGTCACTTCCAGCCGGTGATAGCAGCAAATTTGAAGACTGTGGAATCAGAACTTCTGGTTCAACATTCCCTGCTCCATACATCTTGACTGTCCTGACAAGGGACGGATGATGACTCCCCATCAGAGGTTTCAGTTCACATTTGGACCACAATTTTAGGAATATACACCAGTTTGTCTGGCCAACTGCACAGGGAGAAGTTCCTTGAGGATGTGAAGGTGAAGAGTCTGTATCTAATCGCCAGGGACCTGTGCTATTGCATCATCTGTTCTCTGATCTTGTCTATCAGAGCATCTTAAATTCTTATCTTCGTGAAAAGTAAAATTCTACCTGATCACAAAGTCCACAAAACTTGTAATTTTAATAACCAAGTTAATTCATATTTAATATTAACATTCAAATTTATTAAAAAAAACTTGCAGCGGTTAAAAAATTTATTAAAAAAAACTTGCAGCGGTTTTCTTCGCAACTTTTGTCAAAGATCTTGTCTAGCAACAAAGGGAGGAAGAAGAGGGAGAGAGAAAAGGAGAGAGGTCAAGTCTGAGACAATTAGCTATAGCCTAAAAAGTCCATATTTTCCTTAAAAATAGTGTAAACAGCTTTGTAATTTTATGATATTAAATTTAAATAGCAGGTACTATGCAATGAAAATAAATAATATAATGAAGTAAGCAAGCCTACTCTAAGTTAGAGCATCAGAGAAGAGGAAATGGGAAAATTTAGGTCGAAAAACATAAAGTAACAGATAAAATCTAGAAATCCAGTATACAACATAAGGACTATATGTAGTAACATTTTACCATATATGCATTCATCTAATGAGTACATCTTAGATACTCCTCTCTCTCTGTCTCTCTCTCTCTCTCTACACACACACATACACACACACACATCTCAGGAGTAAGAGTGGGAGTTGATGGATATGTTAATTTTCTTAACTACCTTAGCATTTTTACTCTCTTTATATATCCTGTAACATCATGTTGCATATCTTTAATATAAAAAAAAACTTGTTAAAAACATACAGCATTAATCAGTCCGTAACTAGTTTGTATGTACAAGTACTGTCAAACTGAGTAAAATTGCAACTAAGGGTATTTCATGAGAGCGTGAAGAAACACAACGTTTAATAATTTCTGTGGGCGAAGAAATATTTTAAGAGCTTAATTAGCAGAATCTACCAAACACATTCAAAATAAAAACAAACACACCTACACAATTTTAACAACTAAATGCTTAAAATATATAAAAAATCTAATTGTTTTCTATTTATTTGGGTACTGTTTTGATTTTGATAATAAGTTAATAAAGGATAACTTTGTTTTATATACATTTATAGCATGTATATGGATGCATAAATCATTTTTCATCTAGTTGTAGTAAATGAAATATGACATTGACTTTGTATCCCTGACTTGGAAATGTTATGTATGCACTCTACATTGTACATGAGGTGAGGATTCAAATGATTGTCTAGAGTCATTTAAATATTAGATTTAAAATGCCAGGATTTGATCCATTTACCTTGCTTACAGAGCTCATCTACAACTTGATTACTAACCCCTATATCAAGAATACATTTAGACATGTTCCAGTGAGTGAAATTTCTATTTCTGAAGGTGACCTACTAAGAATTTTCTAGCAGAATTTTAGTTTATAGAGATAAGAAACATTTTCCCAAATGGAAAGCAATTAAGAGGCAGCCTAATACGAATCATTATTCTGAACATGAAATGTACAGATAAGCTCCGTATATCACACCAGTTTTGCTGGTCCATGATTTCCCAGGATGGCGTAGATCATAATTGGAATAATCTTCTGCTTTTTAGTGATAGGAAGGCTGACTGTCATGGAGAAGTTCCCCAAGATTAGACAATGAGTAGCTTTTACTTAAACACAGGTGGGATATAAACATAAATACCACTTATGAATTTTTCTCCATTTCATGCTAGTCCATCAACATGTCTTGTTCATTGAATTTTTGCATATGTAGTTTGTTTTAATTTGCCATTTTGATAGTGTAAAATCAGTCTTCTAGTAACTGATTACTACACGATTTTGGTTTTGTTCTGTTAAGATGGTTTCCATCCATTGGGTTTTCTGATTGGCACTTTTATCTTCAGTTTTAATCATTTACAGGCAGACAAATTTACGTGGTTGCTTATTTTGTTTTAGACATAGCAAAGGAGCTGACAAATTTTTGTTAGCTGCACTAAATCCAAGACCAAATATTCAATTGTCATGGCTTGAGGTTTCAGAATATCTCTCCTCTATTTCTGTATTAATTACATTAATCTGCATATTCTTTTAAAATACTGCATTCATTACTGTTAGAACTGATATGTTTCATTTTTTTCATTGTCCTTTTATTCATTTATTGACAATTCTATGGCAAAATAATTAAGGAAGCCTAGTTGTAGACTAGTTTCTCTAAGTATCACATAAAGCTTCACCATAATACAAGAATACTTCAGAAAGTTTGTGGAAATATATGGTATGAAAAGAACACTCATCTATATCAAATCTTTTAATGAAAATAAACTTACTCTTTTTCTCCAAATTCTTTGAAGCACTCACATTTATGGTCATCTTTTTCCAACTT
Organism: Sylvilagus floridanus; assembly: GCA_949820135.1. Classification (NCBI taxonomy): domain Eukaryota; kingdom Metazoa; phylum Chordata; class Mammalia; order Lagomorpha; family Leporidae; genus Sylvilagus; species Sylvilagus floridanus. The sequence goes on along the minus strand of OX463240.1, from coordinate 13,756,512 downwards.
TGAATGTAATTATTTTGATACATTAAAAATATATTTGATTTACACATGAGAGAAAAAAATGTTGAGGAAAACTAATTTCCACAAATATTTGCCCATTGAATACAAATCTATCTTATATATTTGAGTTATGTAAATAAAAAGAATTCTGAATAAAAGAAAAATGTGTTTTATGTAATGCATAATATATGTCATAAACCATAACTGTCTACTATACTTTCAAGAAGAATAGATGCATTGTAAGTAATCTATTATACTTGATCAGTATTAGTAATAGTATAAGCAACCTATTCATACTTTTTATCTTTTATCATAGTCTACACAAAGTTTTAGGAATTATTTGAACAATGCAAAGACATTCCTGTGACATTTATAGAACAATTATTCTAATCCCAGATTGTCTTGTTCTAGCGCTGAAACAAGAAAAAAATGATGAACAAGTACTACATTGATGATTTCCTTAGTTACTTTCTTTTTTTTAAGATTTATTTATTTTTTACTTGAGAGTCAGAGTTACACAGAGAGAAGGAGAGGCAGAGAGAGAGAGAGAGAGAGGTCTTCCATCTGCTGGTTCACTCCCCAGTTGGCTGCAATGGCCGGGACTGCACTGATCCGAAGCCAGGAGCCAGGAGCTTCTTCTGGGTCTCCCATGCAGGTGCAGGGGCCCAAGGACTTGGGCCATCTTCTACTGCTATCCCAGGCCGTAGCAGGGAGCTGGATAGGAAGTGGAGCAGCCGGGACTAGAACCGGAATATGGAATGCCGGCACTTCAGGCCAGAGCATTAACCCCCTTTGCCACAGCGCCGGCCCTAGTTACTCTCTTATTTTTAATGTACAAGGAATGAAGCAAAGGGTGTGTAGATTGTCATATGGAAGAAAGTGCAAAGCTTCATCAAACAAAGGCCCAGAAACAGACATGTTCACACAGAACTGAGGAACATCAAGGGGGTCCAGCCAAACCCCTGGAGTCTTGAGAACTGACCAAGAGGCTGCTCCACTACCCACAGATGCTCATTGATGAAATAGATGGTCAGAGGCAATTGGGTCACTTGATCACTTGAATGAGCTACTTCACTTACTGACCCAAATCACGGCTTTGTTGACTTGATGGGCATTTCGAAAACTTCCCTCAGTTCTGGGCAGTGAACACAATATCATGGATTAGCATTCTTTCTTGTTTCCTCCTTCTCCAAAGTGTGCTTACAAGAGCGAGACAACTGGAGAAAAAAATCTATAAAGCTAATATTCACTACAAGAGATTGAATATATTTAAACATATGGTCAGAAGATACCTTCTGAATAACAGAGAACAATCCTATTGATCACAAATTGAAGAGAATGCTTTAGACGCTCTTGACTTCATTTGAAAATAGCATCTCTTTAATGTTACACTTAATGCCAAATGAAAAAGGCAATTTTCTCATTGTTTAGAAGGTGAACACAGCCCCCTTCAGGATAACAATATTTATTTTCTCTGTATTTGAAAGAGGGAGAGGATGAGAAGAGAGGGGAGAGAGGAGAGGTCCTCTATCCACTGGTTCACACACCAAATTCCAAAACAGCCAGGGCTCAGCCAGGCCAAAGCTGGGACAGCCTGGGATTCAGTTGAAGTTTCCCACGTGGGTGGCAGGGACCCCAGGGCGTGGGCCACAGTTAGCTGCCTTCCAGAATAAGCATTAGCAGGATGTTGGGTGTGAAGCAGAGTAACCAGGATCAAATCCTGCACTCCAATAAGGGATTTAGGCTTCCCAGATGGTAACTGAATGGTCTTTCTATAATACTAATCGATGACTTGTGGAGTGTAATTAGCAAATGTTATTTTATAAAGACAGCTTCAATTCATGTTGCAGGAAAATAGAACAGCAGGCAAGCTGTCTTCTCTAATAACCCTATTCCATAGGAACATCTGACATTCTTGTCACTGTGAGCTCACTCTATAAGACAAAATGTATTTCATATTTATAGCCAGTAGCTCCTGAAAGAAAAGAAGACATCTTTGAATGTGTTTACATATATGGGGGGGTTGAAAATCTTTGGTATACATAATGCGTTGTGTCACTATATATTCAAAACCGTTGGCAAACTAGGCATCCCACATGGGCACCCGGTTGAGTCCTGGCTACTCCTCTTGTGATCCTGCTCTCTGCTTATGTCCTGAAAAAGCAGCAGATGATAGCCCGAGTGCTTGGGCCCCTGCATCCATGTAGGATACCTGGAAGAAACTCCTGACTCCTGGCTTCAGATCGACCCAGATGTGGCAGTTGTGGCCATTTGGGAGTGAACAATGGTAGAACACCTTTCCCTCAGTCTCCCCCTCTACATCTCAAATAAATAGATGTTATCTTAAAAAGATAAAAACCTTGAATAGGTTTTGCTGAAAAAATTAACTGCATAATGGCATTTATCATAACTTAATTTCTCAAATAAAATTTTAATGTCTATATATATAAGGATAAAAAATTAAGACTATTAAAGTTTTCAGGAGCAACACAGAAAGGATGGAATTAAACAGCATAAAATAAAATGAGTTATTCTTATGTTATTTTTAGTAATTATATCAGACTAGCATTTGAAAATATAATTATATTTTTGATTATTATATTTTGAATATATGTTATATATTCAAAATTGAATAAATAATATATTATATATATTGCATATAATATATCAATTTTGAATATATAATATATTCAAAAATATAATTTCCAAATGCTTTTTATAAATTAATGAAATGATTGCATGTTTCTACTTCACTTACTACAATATTATTTATAAGAGTCTATTACAGCTATTACATACGTAATATTACTTATTGGTGTTTTTAACTTTTTTCATCCATTAATGTATAAATATAGGTACATGTTTAAGAATTTATGCATTTGTTATTACAAATTTTGACATGTATATTCTAATTATCCTTATCTCAATATTGAAGAAGTCTTTTCTTCCTTGATTCTGCTTTTTTCCCCTTAGTTTTAATTTCTATACTGATAATGCAGAACTTTAGTTGCTGAATTTTAATTTATTTGGTATACCAAATAAATTTATTTGGTATATTTATTTAATTTATTTAATTTATCTTCTTACTGTTCTTTTACAACATTTTCTGGTCTGATTATATTTATCTTTTATTGTATTCATATTTAGAGTTTGCTTATTAAGTTCTGTTACAAAAATCTCAGTTTAATTTTTACATCGGAGGTTTTGGAGAGGGATAAACAGAAGTTATTTATAACATTAAGTGTTTCTCAGCTGGGAGCAGAATCTACCTCTCCATGCTTCCACGTTTTGTTTAGCACCTTCATTTTGACTTTCCCCTGATTTTGTTTCAAGAAAACGAGAAATGGTTCTGTCTTGCTGATGCACATTGGCTCGTTGCTTGTAAATAGAATTGGTATTGACCTCTGTGGATTTAGCAAACCAAGAAGTGTGATTTAGAGAAGGTACTGGTAAGAACAACTAACAGATAGACAAACTTTACTGAATGCTTTTACCACAATCACAGGGCTGGTACCTGGAACATCTAGATAACACACTTGTATCCTGATTGTCGACTTAGTGCTCGTCACCACTGTTAATGTTCGGTGAAGCGAATGCTTGTGAAAAATAATAGAAGATAAACATGTCTTATCATAAACTAAGACTTTCCCCAAATCAAATTCTCCCTAATGAGCTTTTATATTCTCTCAGTTTTCTTTAAATTGATTTGATAAACTGCCAAGATGCTAAACAATTAACCAAGCCTGGGTACAACACGCATACAATATTTTAAAACAAATGTACAGCCATTATGATTGTATATGATCACCAGTCCATGAGGACATGGATTGGAATTACTCAATACCTCCCAAAAACATTTAGGAGAAAGTTCCAGAGAAAGGGTGGTCATGAAAGGAAAGGCAGGGAGGGGGCCAGCACTGTGGCACACTGGATTAATCCTTCGCCTGTGGCGCCGGCATCCCACGTGGGTGCCGGTTCTAGTCCCGATTGCTCCTCTTCCAGTCCAGCTCTCTGCTGTGGCCCAGGAAGGCAGTAGTGGATGGCCCAAGTGCTTGGGCCCTGCACATGCATGAGAGACCAGGAAGAAGCACCTGGCTCCTGGCTTCAGATCAGCATGGCTCCAGCCAGTGCAGCCACTTGGAGAGTGACCAATGGAAGGAAGACCTTTCTCTCTGTCTTTCTCTCTCTCACGTCTGTAACTCTACCTGTCAAATAAATAAATAAAATCTTAAAAAAAAAAAAAAAAGGCAGGGAGATGAGAAGCTTCGTGTTGGTCTTCCTTTGTAGGCTACTCTCCATCTCTGTGGTTCCATTTTACTTCATTTCTACTGGTCCATACTAACGGTAATTGGGAGTACATGATGCAGAATTGTTCACCCTGAGGGATAATGTAGTCAGCATGGAAAGATGGTACCTTTCTCCCACACAGCACTACCCATAGCCCTTACTTACAACACAGGTCCCCAGATTAATACAATCTGTTTTCATTCCAAAATGCTTTCAGTGAATCCCAACACTTGGGCACATCAGATATTGACACTAGAATTTTGATCCTTGAAATAAAGCCAAATGGACTGAGTTATTCTTCAACATGGTAAAAATGACAGAATGTACATGACAGTATTTTAGCAATTTTTTTATTTCAGAGTATCTCATCTCATCAAAGAGATAAATTTATTCAATTACATTATAATTAGGAGTTTATTGTGATACAACACATTGTATGTAGTTATATATATTCTTAAATATAATTATAAGAATTTTGACAGAAATCTGATTTTAAAGTAAGAAAGAAAAAACTTCTCTCTCTCGCTGAAGCACCCTTATAACAACTTCTATGCCCCCAAAGGCAACGACTCAAATCATTTAAGTATTTCTAGTTTTAAATTGTCAAGTCTCTAAATAACACATCTACATTGTTCAGACAACATACATAGGATTCCTTTTGGGGATTCAGCTGCTCTCCATCTCCCCGTTCCTCCCTAGAACATAGACACATTGTTTTTATGCATTTTCAACTTCTAATGTAAAAGACATATTTTATTTCTTCTTCATTTATTTATGGTACTATTAGAATTATAGTTTGTAGGATGATAATATTAACATTCTTTTCTTAATTGGAGAACTTACAAAAATTACCACTAAGTAATATTGCAGAGCTGTACCAACTTTATATTGATAAAAGTCATATTAGATCAAATTAAGAGGAAATAAAAATCTATTACCAGATGAGAATGAAAAGAACTTTAATAGGGCATGTTTGGGGATTTTGCAGTATATCCAAATAACAAACAAAATTTATGATGTGTTTTGGATCTCATTTGCAAAACAATCATGGGTCCATTATGATTAGAATGATGAAATGTCTTCAGCTACCATACTCTATCAGAACAATAAATGGGATTTAAATTGAGAGCTGCTCCCAAAGACTCCTATTTTCTGTCTCTATTTCCTTGTTTCTGAACAGTTCTGCTGAACATCTCTTTGTATATTAAAAACTAGGCTATCAAAATATAATGCCAATTTAAGGTACAGCAATTATTTACATTAGTGTTACTGAAAGAAAAAAATACGATGTGGTAAATTAATCTTTGTGCAAAAAAATTACTCCTTAAAATAGGTTTTCAGCATGCCTGGTAATGAACTATTGCTATCTCTACTAAACAGACATCTTGAAATAGCTATGTCCAAAGTTGTTTAAAATCCGTTTCCGAAAATTTCAGTTTCAGCAGTACAAGGAAGACTGATTTCTCACTTATAACATTGAACAACATGGGCCTGTTTTTTTTTTTTTCCCCAAATCCTTTGCTCAATATAGGGAGCTCCTGAACCAGCTGTGACTTTTACATGCTTCCTTTTGACCTTCCTGCTGATAATCGCAATAATGCTTGCCTACTGAGGCTCAGTCAGCATTCATAAAGGCAGCAGCCTTCAGATTAATCTCATATTATTAATTTTACAAGTTAAAAAGACAAGCAAGACACACATACACACAATGGCTTCCAGTGCTATTTGCTCCCCTACAAACATTTCCCATGGACAATAAACAACAAATTTCCAATTTGCTGAAGCTGTAAATTTGCAGGCTTCATAAAAATTAATTTAAATGGATGTGACTGTGAGTTTGGGATTGTAAAGATTAGGGGAGATGCCTGTCGTTATAATTGCCTGCTCAGTTCCTCTGTCACTCAAGAGTGCCACAGCTGCATTAACAACTCTCATCAGAATCTAATTCTCAGATCAAATTCCCATCTTCAATATATCCTTTAATAAGGCTTCCATTCTCCATCTTTTAGCCTTAATTATTGCTCCCTGTCTCCCTTGACAACCAAATTAAAAGGTACATGCTGCAACTCCGTAATGATGATCATCATCATAATAATACTTTAAAAATCACAAACTACTCTATGGCAAATCTAGGCTAACCTTGTCAAGGTTGGATGTCTTCTGATAACAAGATTTTCTATGGATAGCTTCAGCATTGGAAGATAAGAAATACAATTATATAATCTTTCATTGATTTTCTTTCTTGTTTCCTCCCTTAGTAGTATGTGCAATTATCTGGTCAGTTTTTAGATGATTGAACCTGGAAGTGGAAAATTTACAGGCTCACCTAAAGCAGAACTTTTTAACTCTTTGCTGAATACACATAATTTTTGTTGAAAAGATAATGCCACAGCAGTTTGTGTGCTATGAGAATTTTTAGTTTAAGCACTGACTTTAGCATATCATGTGACTTTATAAAGAACATGCAATTTGTTAAGGATAAATATCTTTGCCCCTGAATATGGACAATTAAATCATGGTGCCTTAACTGTTCCTTTTCACTTGATTGTTTAGGGATTGCGTCATAGAAAAAACAGGTTCTCTTTTAAATGTGTCATTTTCATCCATGGTAATGAGTTCTCCATCGTGCCCTTTTGAAATCATTTTCTTCTTAAGAATGATAGCTAAAATTTTCGTGCATTTCTTAATAAATTCTTGGGCATTAACTCCCATTTTGGTTTTATATTTTTGGATCCATTGGGATTGACCTTCGGTTCTTAAAATTTGGAATTTCCCTAAACTTCCCCACTTCTACATTCTGAATTCCATTTTTGTCTGACTCATTGACTCTTCCTTAATAAGCACTATTTTTCTTTAGCTTCCACATTTGGTAGTGGTGATTGTTACTGATGATTGTTGACTGTAGGTGGTGATGCTTAGGTTTGGTTAATGGTGATGGTTGGGGAGTGGGGAGCACTTGTCTGCAGAGCTTTTTACCGAACCAGGTTTGAGGTCTTTATTTTGTCACATGATTGCATTGATTTAATTCACACTTTCCCACTTATTATTTGTTTTTCTGTTTTTATTTATCCTTTTCTGCCTAATATCTTTCCCACCTTGCCTTTGGGCTCTTAGACATAAGTCTGTAGAGAAGTTTTATAGAAAGTAATGTCAGACTTCTATAAAATTCGATCATATTTTACTGCCATCTTGCACTATTCATAGAAAAGCTTCCAGCCTCAGTGAGTAGAGATACTTGAAGAAATAGGCAAAAAATATTTTCCAGTTCTTTGCAAGGCTTTACAAATCAAAGATAGCCTCCTTCCCTAAGTGTACCTACAGAGTTGGTGTTACCCAGCATATGTAAAACAAGACAGTTTCTTTTTAGAGCAGTTTGGGATATGTAATATCATATATTCACTTATTTGTAGTCATCCCTATCTTTGACTGAATTTCTCACTTTTTTATCTTGTGCAGAAATCGATCTCAAAATGGTGAAGTTTGAGCAGAAGCTTCTGAGACTGTGAAGGGTATTTTCCACAGTCACTTTTTCAGGAACCTAACAAATCGGTAAGCATAATTCAGTGTGTTCATTTATTCAGAAAAAAATTAGAATGAGTTGAAGGAGATTTAGTATCAAGAAATACAAACCAAATGATACTGCCAGAAATTATTAGGGTGGGTCACAGCAATGCATTTTATGAACAAAAATTATTTAGATAGTTCAACTGACATAGCAGTCAATTTGGAATAAGAAATAGCAATGGAACTGTGAATGAAGTCAAGGACAGTTGAAGCAAATGTATGAGCAGTGTTTCTGCAGATAAGGAGAGCCTGCAAGAAGGCCAAAACTCTGAACCTGGAAGCCTTTAATTACTCAGATACCAGTATTGATTGGGATAACAACGGTGCAGAAATGAAGGCCAGAGATCGGCTTGTAGCAGAAGGGCAGGATTGTTTTTTTAAGCAGTTTATTGAACTATCTACATGGTCTCAGGCGATACCAGCTCTAATCCTAGGGAATAGGAGGAATCTTGAGGGAGTAAAAATGCAATGAGACCTTGACTGATGACTGGCTTCTCTTAGATAGAGATGATTTATGGTAAGAAAACAAACAGAGTCAGGGTCAAAAAATGTCAAAAAAGATTAAAAGTTAAAGGAGTGCTTACAAGTCACTGATTGGGGAAAAATTTGGAAATGATGCGGCATTTAAAAATAGCTCTGTAATGACTCAAGGCATCACAAACATCATTCCATGATAAGTCAAGAGTATGCTGAGTGAATACTAAGAATAGCTACTATGTATTTGTATCTACCATAAGATGTTTTTCTTTTTAGAGATAGATATTCACTCATTTGGTCATTGAATCTCCCTAACAGTTTTTTAATTTGATGCTACATATTTTCCACATATTTCAAATATGAAGTAATGTACTCTGTGAGATAGGAAATAATCCCAAATTCATAGTTAATAACCACAATTGGCCAGTCCTCTGTTGATTTTTCAAGCACAAGCAGCCGTGGTCTTCAAAATACTGATTTGCTAGGAAAGGTGATCAGGTCTTCTATGAACAGTTTAGATTATGAGATTCTGTGGTTTGTAGATGGTTTAATCAATGAGTCAAATAAAGATTGTTACTCACTTCTATAATCTGACCTTGAGACTGTGGACCTCCCACGGCTTCAGGCCTATGTATATGAGAATATGATCACCATAGCATATCATGGGAACCACAAAATCTGGAAACATATGCTGGATGTAAATCCTACCATTGCAATGTTATAGCTGAGTAGCCTTAAGAAAAGGACTGATCTCACCAAACTTCACTTTCCTCATCTCTACAATAGAAAATAACAGAAGTTACCTAATGACATTGTGATTAGAAATTAGTGAGTTAATATTTGCAAAAGGTTTAAGGGCCTGGTTAATATACAAAGTAGGATACAATAGCTCCTTGATAATAAGTAAAAATAAGTACGTATGTATTAGCTCCAGGTTAAAAAATTGCTTTGCTTCTAGAATAATGTTTAATTTGCACTCATCTCTTTGAACTCAGACGTGGAATTTCTTTTTCAGATGATTGAAGAGATGTCTAAGAAACTGTCTAGAACAGTCAATGTAGAGACCTGGAAATCCACATTTGGTGATAAATTTCTTGTATTAAAATAGGTAAATTTTCTGTCATTTTTGAGTCCATGGTACTCATAAACATTAGCACTAATAATGCATCTACTTCAAAAGTATTTTGATTCTCATCTAAGATAATTGATATACTTGTTTATTATTTGTAAATATGTATTGCAAGGCACCACATACACAAACAAGGTCCTAGGCATTGATGTGGATCTCCTCTATCACCCAAAGTAAAAAGGAAAAGTACTCTGTATTTGTGCATCACTAAAAATCCAGGGATAGACTTCAGCAATATGCACACAATGTCAAATATTTTTATGACGTTTTATAGGTTGAAATTCGTTTATATTTTTTAAGAGAATTAAGTATGGGTAGACATACAATGCACCTATTTCTTAGCTCTACTTATTCTACTCTTAGACTTCTACAATACTAAGTATAAATATTCTGATAACTTCAAAAATTGTGGAAAATGTGTATTATTAAAAAACTAGGCTGGCACCGTGGCTCACTTGGCTAATCTTCAGCCTGCGGCGCTGGCACCCCGGGTTCTAGTCCCAGTTGGGGCGCCAGATTCTGTCCCGGTTGTTCCTCTTCCAGTCCAGCACTCTGCTGTGGCCTGGGAAGGCAGGGGAGGATGGGCCAAGTCCTTGGGCCCTGCACCCGCATGGGAGACCAGTAGGAGGCGCCTGGCTCCTGGCTTCGCTGGCTGCAGTGTGCCGGCCTTCGTGGCCATTTTGGGGGTGAATCAATGGAAGGAATTCTCTCTGCCTCTCTCACTAACTCTGCCTGTCAAAAACAAACAAACAAACAAAACAAAAAACTAGGGACTGGTGCTATGGTGCAGCAAGTTAAGCCATCTCCTGTGACCCCAGCATCTCACATCAGAGTGGGTTTAAGTTCTGGCTGTTCTTCTGATCCAGTTCCTTGTTAATATGACTGAGAAAATAGTGGATGATTTCCAGAGTGCTTGGAGCATTGCGTGGGAGACTCATATGGTGTTCCAGGCTTGTGGCTTCAGCCTGGCCCAACCCTGGCCATTGTAATCAGTTGAGGAGGAAACCAGTGCATAGAAGACCTCTCTCTCTCTCTTTCTCTGTCCCTCTCTCTGCATAAATCTGCCTTTCAAATAAATAAGCAAATCTTGTTTTAAAAAAGCATGATTTCAAAACCTTTTGCACCAAAATAATTCACATATTTTATGATCATTTTCAATAACTGTTTGAAATACCCTCACACACATTTTTAACTTTAACTACTTCATTTTAATAAACACCTCTGACTCTAAATTCCTAACTACATCCTCCAATGATTTATTTGGGTGAAACAATTCTAAATTCAATCTTACACTTTTCAGTGAATAACAACAAAACAATGCTTCAAACACCCGTCAACTAAGTACAGTCTCAGCACACATATGTGCCCTAAGAGTAATTTCTCTTTGTTAATGGCCTTGAAAACAGGGTGAAAGATTTGCCAAAAATGTGTCCCTCACTGTTAAGTGGTTTCACTTTCTTGCCATAGAATGTTCGCATTCATAAAGGATCTTCCTTGTGACAGAGGTGGCTTTGATACTTGACTGATATTATAGATGGAGTCATAATTAGAGCTTTGAAAAAATAGCTCTGCCATAAAAAGGAAAATGGCAAAAAAACAGGAGAGCAAACTATGGGTATGTTTCATTCGGACGTTTGGGGGAATGAAAACAGTGTTTTTACAGAAGGATCTTCCTTCAGTCCTAAGACAAAGGTCGTGTCTGCTCATGGAGAAGCTGCATCCTCAATTTCACTCACAGGCCTGTTTGAGGATTATGGCTTTTGGAAGTCCTGATCATAACCATATTTCTGTGAATTGATTTTTAATGGTAATATGTTTAATAAACTCCAGGTGTCTGAAGAATGAGGGTGCATCCTCCAAACGAAATACAATCATCATGTACAAGAGGGCAAATGCACTGGGAGAAGTCTGTGTTTTGAATGACAATCATCAGACCTTCATGTGAAATTAGTGGTTGCACATTTTAGACTCTTACCTCACCAAGTCTGCCATAAAACCATCTCCTTCTTTGGGTAATAATATCAAAGTCAATAATGAATTGCAAGTACTGGGGGAAATTTAACTTCATGTTGAAATATAAATGCAGGTCAGAAAAAAATGTTTGGCAATGATCACATAAATAATAAAAAAAGCATTGAGAAAATATTTTTATTTATTGTCATGGAATTATAAAGCTGAATATTCATAAAGAAATATAAAGGGAACAGACCCCAACATGGATGGGGGTTGACATATTTTCTTTCTTTACCTTTCTTCCCAAAGTTGTAGATATTATTTTTTCACTTTTATTGACCTTTGAATGCTCTATTTTTCTTATCTCCAAGGATATCATTGGACCTTGAAAAAACTAACCCTCAGTAGCTATTGCCAAAGTTTCGGTGTTACAACTTAGTTGTATTTCTACATAAAACCCCCTTTTGTATTCAAATGAGCACTGCTGTTTATCTCCGTGAATAGAAGCTAGAATATATTTATTTGCTTTTGAAAAATAATGTGGAGGGACCAGTATTGTGGCAGGGCAGGTTAATACAACTCTCTGCTAATGCATCTGGAAAGGCAGGGGAGGATGGCCCAAATATCTGGGCCTCTGCCACCCACATTGGGGAGACCTGAAAGACGCTCCTGGCTCCAGGCTTCGGTCTGGCCCAGCCCCAGCCATTGTGGCCATTCAAGGAGTGAACCAGCAGATGGAAGACCTCTCTCTCTCCCTCCCCCTCTCCCCCCTCTTTCTTTCCCTCAGTGTGTGTGTGTCTCTCTCTCCCTCTTTCTCTGTAATTCTGCCTTTCAAAATAAATAAAAATAAATCTTACCAAAAATATGGAAGATGTACCAGAAAAAAAATTCTATGCTATATTTTTTAGTGTCTGCTATCTGTATTAGTTGTTTTATCCATTTTAGTGTGTATGTGCCAACTCTGCATGGGTTTACCCTTAAACAAAAGATTATATATATATATATATATATATATATATATTTATATATATTGAGTGCTTACTACATGTCAGGGGTAATTGCAAGTATTGTTCCTGTACTATCCTATTAAAATATCTGCTGACAATTTTATGAAATAGGAACTACTTTTATTCCAACTTATAAACAAGAAAAGTGAGACCTGGACCGGATAACTCACAAAGCCACCTTGTCTAAGGATCTGCAAGAAAGAAATATCTTTAAGATAGTGCTTTCTAAAAATGTGATTACCTTATAAATATAATCTTGAGACAGAATCTCATGCCAAAACTTCATGGAAGTGTAAAGCCTAACAATGACACAATTATGTCTTATATACCAACTTGGCCACTTTGAAGTCTGATGACCTTTCGCTCTCTGAGTAATGTGTTCAGCATTGATCAAAGTTCCCTATTGGTATTAAATGCATTTCCACACATAGACTCCCATTTCAGTTTCCAAATATTGCATTTTGTGCCCTAGATTATTTGTCTACTGAGAATGGACGGTTACTTTCTGTTATTCTAATGACAAGTTTAGTAGTTTAGAGTAGAGGGCGTGATAGGTCCCTACTGATTCCAGGGAAGCCCATGTTGAGCTAGTAAATATGTCATTCAATGAGTGAATATCATATAGGCAGCCTGGAGGAGACAGCTTTCCGCTTCTTGAGAGTCCTTCAGATGAATAAGGAAGAGGCACAATTTAATTGAAACACACTTATTTTTCCCGTTTGGCTTTATTTCATCCTATTCTTCCCATATTTCCAGAAATCAGACAATTTCTATTAGACGAACAAAAATGGATGCCCGAACACCAGACTTACTTCTGATAGTCTATTTTATGACACTGTTCAATCAAGTTTTTTAAACTTAATATATTATTTATTATTTTTGAGATAACAGTTTAATGTATATTACAGTGAAAGGTTATAATATACCACTAAGTGAGGTGCGCAACAAATAAAAAGTAGAAAGATCATAGTTCAACAAGAACTGTAGCTATGCTGAGCCAAAGCCAGGAGCCAGATGCTTCTTCTTGATTTCCCATGTGGGTGCAGGGTCCCAAACACTTGGGCCATCCTCCATTGTACTCCCGGGCCACAGCAGAGAGCTGGACTGGAAGAGGAGCAACCAGGACTAGAACCAGCACCCATATGGGATGCCTGCGCTGCAGGCGGAGGATTAACCTAGTATGCCATGGCGCCTGCACCTGCCCTGTCTTTTGAAGCGTTAATTTTAAATATAAATGTAGCAGCATTTCATGTATTTATAAGGTTGAAAAATTCTTGTTACCAAGTAAGTATAGTGCAGCTCATGGTCATTGGCTTGGTTCAGACTGACTCGTTATCAAACTCAGAATAGCTTTTAATATATTCTTTCCTATGTATCTTATTTATTTTGTAACACATACAATGTAAGGCTTTTGTTTTCTTTGTCACATAAATCATGATAATTTAAACCTAAATAGCATCTTTTTTTTTAATCTTTCAGTCATTTGTATTTTTAAAAAATTTAATTTACTTTTGTCCTCAAAAAAGAAGATACAGGGTTTTTATAATTTTAACAAGAAGTTGAGACTGTAGTCAACTGAGAAACTACTAATACATTTAAAGCTCGCACAAAAAGTTAAAGTACAAATAAAATCTATTTCTGGTCCCTGATTACAAAACCATTCTTATAATGCTGTTGTAATTACATTAAATGTTTCCATGATCAATGCTGCTTACACTATTTCTGGAAGTTTGGTGTTGGCAAATAAGTACAATTGAAATAAAAAATATGAAATGGTCACAGCACATCACCAGACATATGTTATTTAAATTTTTCTTGGCTTATTTCAGTTGAAGCATTTTCTATATCACAAATAATACATACCATGTTGGGTGTTCCACGCCTTGTTGTGTTTTGCGTATTGCCTAGCTAACGGCCTTTACCACTCTCTTTGCAAACTGCATTTTTCTTCCACTTTTAGGGATTTTGTCCTTCACACCCATATTTGAAATTTGAGAGTATACCCTTCTACAGAATTTTATTAATCCAGTTGGTATGCTTGCTTATAATAGGGTTCCATGAGAGATGCAAAAATATAGGCACTTACCAGCACTAGGTTCTCTCTCTCTTTTTACTTATTTTTTAAAGATTAGCATTTTCTTATAAGAACAATTGGATGTAACTTTTAAAAAATACTTTAACTGTTTTTTTTAATTTTTTTTAAAAATAGATTTGTTTATTTATTTGAAAGGCAGAATTACAGAGGGAGAAACAGAGAGAGAGAGAGAGATCTTCCATCTGCTAGTTCACTCCCCAAAGTCTACCATGGCCAAAGCTGGGCCAAGTCAAAGCCAGTACCCAGGAGCCAGGAGCCAGGAGCCAGGAGCCAGGAGCCAGGAGCTTCATTTGTTCCCATGTGGGTGCAGGGGCCCAGGTAACTGGGTCATCATCTTCTGCTGCCTTTGTAAGCACATTAGGATGGAGGTGGATGGGAAGTAGAGCAGCCAGGTCTCGAACTGGTGCTCATATGAGGTGGCTTTACCTCCTGCGCCAGGATGTCAGTCCCTGTGTTTTTTTTTTTTTTCCAGTCTTAAAAATTCTTGCCAACCTCAATCCTATAAATTAAACTATGCTAACTTCTCTTTTAAAATGTTAATAAACTTTTGTTTCCACATTGCTTTTAATCAATTTTCCTACCTTCTTCCTTCCATCCCTCTTTCCTTTCTTCTTTTCTCTTTTCTATTCCTCCACTTTCTCTCCTCTCATTTTCTTCTCTTTTTTATCTTTCAATGGGAAAGCACCAACTCGATGCCAATGTCTCCTTTGTTAAATGGCCCATTTTTCTTTCTTTTTTTTTACCACTTTCTTTTTTTTATTTTATTTTATTTTTTTAATTTTTTTTCTTATTTAGAATATAAATTTCCAAGGTACAACCTGTGGATTGCAATGACTTCCCCACCCATACCTCCCCTCCCCCCCGCTACCCCTCCCCCCTACCCACTCCCTCTCCAACTTTCATTCCCATTCAGATTCATTTTCAATTCTCTTTGCACACAGGAGTTCAGTTTAGTATGTGTTAAGAAAAGATTTTAAACCATTTGCCCTCACATAGCATCCTAGAGTGAAGCATACTCTTTGAGTACTAGTTGTAGCTTTAAATCACGTTGTACAGCACATTAGGGACAGAGATCCTACATGATATTATTTTTTTAATTGATTGATTTTTATGTAACTTCCAATTTTTTTTTATCATTGCCAATTGTCTTTCCATACGGAAGATTGATTCAGTATATATTAAGCAAAGATTTTGTCAGTTTGCATCCGCGTAGAGACGCAAAATGCAGAAATACTGTTTCAGTCCTAGTTATTGCATTACTTCACCTTGGACAACACATTAAGGACAGATCATACATGGGCCGTAAGTACACAGTGACTACTGTTGTTGATTTAACAATTTGCCACTCTTGTTTATGGCGTCAGCAATCTCCCTAGGCTGTAGTCATGAGTTGCTAAGGCTATGGAAGCCTTTAGTGTTCGCCGACTTGGATCTAGTTCTGACAGTGTCATAGTCAAAGTGGAGGTTCTCTCCTCCCTTCGGAGAAAGGCACCTCCTTCTCTGGTGGCCCTGTTCCTTCCGTTGGGATCTTACTCGCAGAGATCTTTCATTTATGTCTTCTTCTTTTTTTTTTTTTTTTCCCAGAGTGTCTTGGCTTTCCATGCCAAAAATACTCTCATGGGTTCTTGAGCCAGATCCTGATGCCTTAGGGCTGATTCTGAGGCCAGAGTGATTTATTAGGATATCTGCTATTCTATGAGTCTGCTGTGTATCCTACTTCCCATGTTGGATCAGTCTCTCCCTTTTTTAGTTCTATCTGTTAGTATTAGCAGTTACTAGTCTTGCTTGTGTGATCCCTTTGACTCCTAGACCTATCAGTGTGATCAATTGTGAACTGAAATTGATCACTTGAAATGGCCCATTTTTCCCCCGCTTCTCTGTAATGTCAACCTTTCCTGCTTGTCAATTTCCACGTGTATATGAATCTAGTTTCTGGCTGCATGTTGTTTCATTGATTTACATTTGTACCTCCTTGCAATACAAAGTACAACTTATTACTGAAGTTTTCTAATTGATGTCAAGGTATAGGACTTAAATATTTTTACAAATGAGTATTATATTAGATATACTATTAATTTCAAATGTGGTACTAATTCTTCTGTGAATGATATCAAGGTGTTTTCAACACTTCTTAATCATATTGCATTCATTTCAATAATGTTAATGAACTATAAAACAAAACATAAAGAACACAGATGTTGGGAGTAAAAATCCAGGAGGTTTTATGCCAAGAACACAAATTTCTGTTACACAGAAAGAATATGCTCAAACTCTCTGTTGAATCTCATGGTGACTACGTATTTATAACAATATATTGTGTGCTTAAAAATGGCTAAGAGACTAGATTTCAATTGTTCTCGTCCCCAAAAATAGTAAATACCCAAGAAAACACATAGTAGATAGCTTTATTTAGCCATTCCCCAATATACACATGCTCCTATTATCAAAAGACCATGTTTTATACAATAAGTACAAGTATAGACAACTTTCAGTAGCCAATTGAACACAAGCAGATACAACTCAGTGCATTGTCACCAGTGAACACACCCCCAGGCAAGCCTAGAAGCCCAATCTTTTCTCATAGACCCCTTCAATCCTCCCTCTCAGCTAATGACCTCTCTTCCCTGCAAATTATCTTCTCTGGACTTTAAGGGAAACTATCCACTTCTTTTGCATATAGCAATACTCTCTCACAAGTGGAGCACAATTTTGCCCATTTACTTTCCTCTCATGAAAGTGTAATTCTTTGTGTTCTTTATTCTAGTTTGCTCTGTTCTATTTTGTTTTACAAGGTGATATTCTTTCGTTATGATGGCTGCACTGCACTAAACAAATGCCCCACACCATATTTATTTGTCAGAGTTTGATGCAGTTCATACCTTTTAAAATAAGTTTCCCTTAAGCATTCTTACACATACAACTTTTTTCTGTTGGGAAATATATTTGAAGATAATATTTCGAAAGCATACTGAATGATTTTATTCAAGTTCAGTACATAATGCAAAGTAGTTTTCAAAGAGTGCCTGCAAATGAATCACACTTTATATTTTCTGGATTTGACCCATTGCTGTTTAAATTTTGCAAATATATTTTACCCCTTTGGTGTGCCTTTTTAATCCCTCAATGATGTCTTTTGATAAGCAAAATTCTTTATTATGTTTTTTTCATTTAATCAATCTTTTCATTTATGGCAGCATCTAATGCTTTTAAATTACAAACCAATGTCACTGTTTTCTTAGCAAGTTTAGGAAAATCTTCTAAAATCTAGATTTATTGTCTTCTTATTTGCATGGACAATTCATATATTTGTTATAATGTCAAATAGACTATTATATACGTGTGAGGAAGGGAGAAAGAGAGAGAACCTCCATCTGTTGGTTTACTCTCCAAATGCCAATGATGGGTGAGACTGAGTCAGTCCCAAGTCCAGTGCTGGCATCTAGAATTCAATTTGGGTCTCTCATGTGGGTGAATTAGGGGTGCCATCACTTGGTGCTGCCCATAGTCTGAATGAGCAGGAAGCTAGTACCAGAGCCGGAACTCTTACCCAAGCATTCAGGCAGATGTGGGTTTCCTAACTGGTGCCTTCAGTGCTAAACCAAATGCCAGCTCCTATTTTTTAACTTTAATATGACCATATAATTAACTAAATCCTGTTTATTGAAAATGTTTCACCAATTTTGTTCTTTTTAATCTAGTGTTATATGTGTTGGTGTCATTCTGGTTCCTGTATTCTATTCCACTAGTATATTTTTCATGGCATTAAGTAAATATTATAGTATCTTCACTATTGTGATTTCAAAGAAATCATGCTATTCGATAGAGTTTTCACATAATTTATTCATTCTTCAAAATTTGTTTGCTGTTCTTAACCTTTGCATCTTCACGTGAGTGTTAGAATTTCCTTGATAACTTGCATAGAGTAATCTTTTGAGATTTTCCATTACAGTGGCAAGTAATTAATTTAGGATAATAATGAACATTTCTAAAAAGCTGTTTATTTGTCTGGTTTTGATATGAATGTAATGCTGTTTTCATTTTAAAAGGGAGGTGATGTTTTTCTTTTAAATATTTGAAAGAATTTATAAACATGGAATTATGAGCTTTATTAATACTTTGTAAGTTATGCTGAATTATCAGCTCAGAAATCTACATCGGAATATTTTTTACAATTTAAATTACTTCATTAATTATAGGACTTTCAGATTTTCTATTTCTTTCTTTGTCAGCTTTGCTGAAGTTACATTTCTCTAGGTATTTGAACATTTTATCTAGATTTAAGGTAATTAGCATAGAGACAAAATAGTTATCATATTTCCAATTTTATTTGTACACATGATGCCTTCTCTTTACAATAACTTTTAAAATAAATATATGTGTAAGTCCTCCAACATTCTTCCTTTTTTTTCAAGAATGTTTTAAGATTGTCTTGTCATTTTCTGAAAAAAAATGAAGTTGGACAATTGTATGGAATCAAAAGATGAATTTGTAGAGCATCTATTTCAGCAAAATAAATCATCTCATTCTATAAGCACAGCATATATTCCATTCATTTGAGTTTTTATTTTAATGGTACTTTGAGCTTTCATTGTACAAATCTTTACTTTTTGTTAAGCATTCCTAAATATTTTATTTTATATTAAGTTTTAATGATTTATTTGAAAGGCAGCATTACAGAGAGAAAGATTGAGTGTGTGTGTGTGTGTCTGTGTGTGTGAGAGAGAGAGAGAGAGAGAGATGTAACAGCGGGAGCTTTGCTAGTCTAAAGCCAGGAACCAGGAGCTTCTTTCAGGTCTCCCTTGTGGATGCAAGGACCGTGCTTTTGGGCCATCCTCCATTGTTTCCCAAGGCACATTAGCAGGGGGGTTGGACCATAAGTGGAGCAGCTGAGACACAAATCAGTGCTCATATGGGATGCTGGCGTTGCAGCGACGGCTTCACCCACTACACCACCATGCTGGCCCTGAGAGCCTGTATGTTTCTCACCCTTTACTGAATGTGCAATAAGCACTGAACATGAACAGCCTAAGTAAATTCATGATCTTGTAGAACCCCAGGAATACAATGGGACTTTATTTATTTATCTATTTGAAAGGGAGAGTTACAGAGAGGCAGAGGCAGAGAGAGAGAGGTCTTCCATCCGCTGGTTCACACCCCAATTGGCCACAACAACTTGAGCTGCTCAGATCTGAAGCCAGGAGCCAGGAGCTTCTTCTGGGTCTTCCACGTGGGTGCAGCAGCCCAAGGACTTGGGCCGCCTTCCGCTGCTTTCCCAGGCCATAGCAGAGAGCTGGATCAGAAGTGGAGCAGTTGGGGCTTGAACCAGCACCTATTTGAGATGCCGACACTCCAGTTCCACAGTGGAACTTTCAAAAGCTCCGTTTGGAAATCTCATTTCCCAAATTTTACTATTAACCTTTTTACTTATGTTATTTTTGTTAAGATAGTCTCCCAATATAAGGCAGCTGTACTATTAAATAATCACTGCTGTTTATGTGCTTGATTTTCCTTTTGGCAAGCCCTTTGAATAAAGGCTGTTCACTTTGGGAAACATCTTTGTCATGGCTGGAAAAAAAAAAAAAGGCCTCCTTACAAATGAAAATAACCAAGGAACCTCCAAGCAGGCCAAATGATTGTTCTCTGCCCACGGTGCTTTGAAAGAGTCTGAGCCCCTTTCTAACCATTAAGTGGCTGCTAGGCTTCTAACTTCCATTATGGTCACAGCTCTGGGTTTCAAAGCTTAACGCAGTGCTTCAGTTGGGTTATCAGAGTCGGTCAAGTTAACATGTCACAAAGCTCATAGTTCTATTGAGAGTCAACTATTCTTTCTCTAGAAGCACTCAGATTATTGCAAACCTTTATTTTCTAAGATTTGTTTTAAGTGGCAATGTTTTCACATGTTCTCATTGTTTTTATGGACAAGTCTTGTTGGAGCTCTTAGCAGACTGTTGGGGGGGGTCTCTGAGTTTAAATCAATTATGAATGTCTGAACATTACATACTGTGTTGTATTTTCTTAGTTGGCATATTCTGATGCAATGTGCTTTTCTCTTTATAATTCTTCATTGAGATTCTGGAGTTCATCTTTTGTCTCCTTGAATGTATGGGAGAAATTGGAGCAAATATTTTCCAATGCATATTGATATTTACTTTAAATCTAGAGCAGAGCGTGTAGGAAGCATATGTATCACTTATGTAAGTTTAAATGTGCAAAAATGAAAACACTATAATGATTATGGTTTTATCTTCTGATAAAGCTAAAAAAGAAGAGAGCCAAGAACCCCCAAATCCAAGGCGGCTATGCTATTTTCTCCAGGTAAGGCTTCAGAATGAGATTTGGAAGGAGGAGACCGGTAGCTTAGTGGTATCACTAATATTTTATTTGTTAATTTGCACGGTGATTTCATGAATACATATTCTATTATTAGGCTTCATAACTTGTACATAGTTTATATTGTCTTATATACATTAATCATTGCACATTATAGATTTATAAAGTAAACCCTATGTAGCAATAATAAAGCTGTAAGTAATTGCATTATTTGTACCATACGAATGTAAAAACGAATTACAGAGGAATCAGGAATCAGTTACTAAAAGTAGCATGTTTTAGAAAGTAATGTCAACTATATATTCATTAAAACATAAAGTTCTTATGTATTAGTCTTGATACAAATTATCTGAAAGGTCAAGATGCCAAGCAATTCTCTCATTATAAAAAGAAACTCTTCAAAGCGAGCTAATCAAGGCTTCTCAAATGATGACAGGGATTGAAACCTTGACACAAATATGTTTTGACAGTAGTCAAGGGATTCAGAATAAGAGTCTATAATTTAATCAACTAATTCCAGAAAAGGGGCCACAACCAGAAATAGTTTTGAGCAAGGTGATACAAATAACTTGGCCAATAAAAAGAAGGCAGATGAAAACAATGAACTCATTTTGAGATGCCTAAATGTGATTCTGATAAAGGAAATCATTTGAAGTTAATGATATAATAGGATAATCCTCTAGAAGTGTAGGGAATTCTATATGTGCTTATGTAGAATTTGTTATCTCATAATTCCTTAGGCCTCTGTAAGAGCTTAACAACAGATATGCCACAGTTTTATTAGTTCACATTGATGCAAAATGCAAATGCTTAAGAGAGAACAGCACTACTGTACTCACTGATATTCTAAACAACCTATACAATCACAACTTTAGAAGACATGCTATCTACTATTATGCTCAGGCTACACTCAGTTTTTTCATATTAAAATGTAAACTTGTTAGGTAAAATTAGGCACAAAGATATGGAAAACTGCAATATTCATGAAAGAATAAAGGAACATTAATATATCTTGGGATGTCTAATTTTAATGCAAAAATGTTTCTTAACATATTTTATTTTATTTATAACTACTCAAACATATTTCTTTCTTATGGCACTTTAACCTTTCAGATTTCCAACCTAATGAAGACAAGAATGCCTACAAATTTATGTGAAAGAATATTGTCACTGATTACACATATAACAAATGTGTTAATATTTATTTTTGTTGTGTGTAAACAGAGTTCGTATTTGTGTGAATGAATGTATGTGCATCATGTAAAAGTCCACTAGATGAATACCTATTGAGCATGATCAGCATTGATGAGGTTACAACTTAATACTTAGTGCTTTGAGTAAGTAACAATGTTTTTATAAGTAAAAAGCAATTCCATGTTAAAATATTTAATATATTTAATCTCTCTGACCAATCTCTCTTCAAGTCTTCAGGACTATTGTAAAAACGTTAGAAGATAAAAATATAAACCCAAAAATATGGGGAAAATAAGAGAGCAAAATGCTGTAAAATAATATTATAACCTGGGAGAAAAATAGATGAGTAGAGATTCATTCACAGCTCCTTAAAAGCACCCATTAGTGTATGGGAAGGAAAGCTGAAAAGCAGTCTCATTTAAATCAGACTCCTGCAAAGATTCTGGGATTAACAGCACCAGTGGTGTTGGAATTAGGGTTGAAGAATAGGCTACACATGGAGGAGTAATGCGATATTTAATTTTATAAGTAATCCTGATCATGTCATAAGGTACCAGATCTTTGGGCAAATCTTATTTTGGCTGTTTTGCTGGAGGTGTTTCTGGCTGAGGGTAATGTTTAAATTGTTAGATTAAGAAAAGCAGAAGGCCCAGCTAAAATGAATGGCCTTCATCCAATTCATTGAAGGCTCGAATAGAATTAAAGACTGACTCTCCCACAATGAAAGGCGATTATTTATTTGAACTGAGACATCATCAGCTTTTTCCAGCCTCTGAGAGATCCAAACTGAAATGTTGGGTCTTCGGGGGTCTCAAATCTGCAGGCCTTCAGACTAAAACAAAGCCATTGGCTTTCCTGGTTCAAAGATAAAGACATGAACTAGAACTAAACCTTCAGCTCTTCCAGGTCTCCAGCATGCTGAGAACAGATCTTGGGGTTAGTCAAGTCTCAGCAGCCACAGAAGCTAATTCCTTATCATATACATTTGTATTCTGGGCATGCACACACATTCTTTTAGTTCTGCTACTCTGGAGAGGCTGACAAATTCAAGGACAGAGACCCGTCTTGAAAAGCAGTTGGTTAGCCCTGAGATTTTCAGAGGCTGAATCTTCTGCACTTCACTCAGACTTCCTGGGTTTATTCTGTGGAGGGTGACATAGGTTCTCAGGACAGGAAAATATACCAGGGATAAGGGCAAGGTTGCCATCCCACACACTGAACACTGGACCACCTCTGCACACTGGGTGCTTGCCCCAGCAATCTTTCTAAGAACACTATTAGGTGCAGCTGTGTCTTTCATACACTTATGAAATGACACATATGATGTGAAAACTCTCATTCACCTAAGAGGAAATACATAAAACACTATAACATTACA
The DNA here is from genome assembly GCA_949820135.1 of Sylvilagus floridanus. Lineage (NCBI taxonomy): Eukaryota > Metazoa > Chordata > Mammalia > Lagomorpha > Leporidae > Sylvilagus > Sylvilagus floridanus. The sequence continues at coordinate 13,733,101 of OX463240.1, read as the reverse complement.
CGCTCCATAACGAACGATCTGTCCACAGATCACCTGACAGTCGACTCAAAACTGATGAGTCCCATCTCCTGCTCAGCACTTCTAATTAGCAGTTTATCCCTTTTCTTTCACTTATAAACACTATCACAGCTATCCTGCAATCAGAGGATTCTGTGACACAAAATACAGGGTTTTAAAAATCACAGACCATAGGCCAATGCTGCGGCTCACTAGGATAATGCTCCTCCTTGCGGCGCCGGCACACCGGGTTCTAGTCCCGGTCGGGGCGCCGGATTCTGTCCCGGTTGCCCCTCTTTCAGGCCAGCTCTCTGCTGTGGCCAGGGAGTGCAGTGGAGGATGGCCCAAGCGCTTGGGCCCTGCACCCTATGGGAGACCAGGAGAAGCACCTGGCTCCTGCCATTGGATCAGCATGGTGCGCTGGCCGCAGCGCGCCTGCCGCAGAGGCCATTGGAGGGTGAACCAACGGCAAAGGAAGACCTTTCTCTCTGTCTCTCTCTCACTGTCCACTCTGCCTGCCAAAAAAAAATCATAGAACATAAACAGCGTAAGTAATGAAAAGACCACATAAAGAAGAGAAACTTCAAACCCACCATGATTAGATTCTAATAATGAAAGTTATTGTACACATGAGATAAGGATAAGGATCTATTTCTAAGTGCATTCTGGACAAAAAATAGAGTTATGTGATAGTTAAATATATGAGATTTATAATAAGATATTTGGATAACATAGATGAGAAATTTTAGCCAGTGATGGTACAAAAACACATATAGCAGGGGTGAGAGTGCTGAAAACAAAAGATGAATTCTACAGATCAATCACCTAAATATTAGAACAGAAACAAAAAGTGAGCGAGAAGATGTAAAGAAGGAAATTACGGGCCAGCACTGTGGTATAGCAGGTAAAGTTGACACCTGCAGTGCAGGCATCCCATATGGGCGCCAGTTCAAGTTCTGGCTGCTCCTCTTCCAATCCAGCTCTCTGCTATGGCCTGGGAAAGCAGTGGAAGATGGCCCAAGTCCTTGGGCCCCTGCACCCACATGGGAGACTCTGAAGAAGTGCCTGGATCCTGGCTTTGGATCAGTGTAGCTCTGGCCATTGTGGCCATCTGGGGAGTGAACCAGCAGATGAAAGGCATCTCTCTCTCGCTCGCTCTCCCCCTCCTCTCTCTCTCTCTCTCTCTCTCTCTCTGCCTCTCCTTTTCTCTCTGTGTAACTCTTTCAAATAAACAATAAATAAATATAAAAAAGAAGGAAATTAATATAATCCAACAAAGAGGGGAGCAAATAATTTTCTAATCAATGGACTCATTACAGCAACAGTTCATTGGATATAATTAGCTGTCTCATGTTTATGATGTATCATTGGTGAACTCTGAGAGTATCAAGGTCAACATTACCACAAATTAAATTTGATCTTACTTAAAGGAATAGAAATTAGAATAGCTTCAGTTTTCTCAATAACATCATTAGAAGTTAGAAGACATTGAAGCAATTATTCCATAATACTGAAGAAAAAGTATTTCTAACTTGGAATTCTATACCTAGATAAACTATGAGTTAAATAAGAAGGTAAGATAAATACAGTTATTATTTATTAATTTAAAAAGATATGAATTCCCCATACATCTTTTTATCAAAATAAAGATATAGCTCAAGAAAGAAATATACAAGGTTTACAGTGAAGAGAAGGTCAGCACAGAACGGAGATAAAGAAAATCAAGATGCCAATGAGGGGATTCTGAAGATCACCATGCTGGGCATAATGCCTAGGACAATTGGTCCAAACTAGAATATGATTGGAAACACTCAGCTAAGAATAGCATGGACGCCTGCATCCACTGTGATACATCTTTCCAGTGACAGCTGAGAGTCACGGTGACAATACGCAGCATCATTGCTTCATTTTCAGAGGTCGTCTGCAGGACTGTTCCTCACTAACTCTGAATTTCAGTGATTGCCCTGAAACCCAGCGTTACTTTCTAACTTACTTCTGGCTAGAGTTTTATGATGTTCATGAAAGATAGAACAAAACACAAGAATTATCCAGGGTATTTATGATTGATTATTTCCGAAACACCCATAGGTAACAAAATCTGTGGATGTTCAAGTCCCTTATATAACAGCACATAATATTTGTGTATAATCTGTGCATATCCTCTTGTCTAGATTTAATCATCTGGGGATCACTTTTAGTACAGAGTACAATGTAAATGCTATGCAAATACTTGTTATACTATATTTAAAGGAATATTGACAAGAAGAAGAAGTCTGTATTTTCAATTCATACACAATTTTTTATCTTTGGAATATTTTGCATCTGCTATTGGTAGAAGTCACAGATGCAGAACCCATGGATAAAGAGGACACTTGTATGCACAAATAAAGCAAAGCCTGCTATAAATATACGTATTCCTATATATACATACAGCATTTCTGGAAGGATCTGATAATCTGGAATCATCGGGAGTATCTAAAGAGGGAAAATGGGTTGTTGGAAAAACAGGCTGTGGGGGCCAGTGATAATGGGTTAAGCTGCAGCCTGCTGTGCCGGCGTCCCATCTGGGCACAGGATCTAGTGGTTCAAGTCCCGACTGCTCCACTTCCTATTCAGCTCCCTGTGCCTGGAAAAGCAGCAGAGGATGGCCCAAGTGCTCGAGCCGGTGAATGCATGTAGGAAACCAGGAGGAAGCTCCTGACTCCTAGATTAGGATCAGCTCAGCTCTGGCCTTGGTGGCCATTTGGGGAGTGAACCAGCAGATGGAAGATCTCTCTCCCTATCTGACTCTACCTCTCCTCTGTCTCTGTCTCTCTCGTTGTAACTCTGCTTTTCAAATGAATATTTAAAAAAAAAAAAAGAAAAACAGGTTGTGAAGTAGATTTATGTTTGCACATAACTTTCTTATTTCTTTGGATTTTTTCACCATACTTATTTTTTTGTTTATTCGAGTATAGTAATAAAATTTTACTAAAAACTAAATGCCAATAGAAATATCATTTGAACCATCATTTCATTTCTAGAAATATGTCTTACATATTTACATGTATTTCAATGACTTCCATAGGATTTTTATGTAAGAGCTTTCACTGCAGGCAAAATGGATATGTCTGATATGTCTGAATGTTGATAATAAAGATATTAATAAGGAAACAAATGCAGATATATGAATGATAGATACATAAATAGATAGCTGGGCAGATAGAGATAATATTCTGCCACCAGGCAAGTTTCATGAAATAAGTTAAGTGCCCATTATAGAACATTTCAAAATGCGTAATTTTAAATGACAGAAAGAAAAAGTTAAGGAAGTATAAAATGATGCCGTTTGTTTAAGTAGGCAAGAAAATAGTAAGTTTTGTTTTCTTGGATGTGCATAAAATTCATGTGGAAGAATCTAAGACAACTGAAAATACCAATTTTATTTGGAGAAGAGAAATGTTGTCAAGGCGTTATGAATCCTCATCATCTATAGATCATCTATAGATTTATGCTGTGTTTTATATCTTTGGCAGTTTGAACATATGGTGTACAGCTTATTCAAAAAGTAACACTTTAAAAGAAGAGGCCAAGTAAAATAGTGGCAAAAAAGGTGAACAGTCTAAGGGAAAGCAGGTTGACTCCCACATACTCCAAGAAGGGTTCAGAGAGATAATGCAATGTTGAAGGAGGGAAATTGTTGTGAAGGAGTGTGTGTCAATAAAAGTATAAACTGGTCAAGATTAGAACTTTTAGTCAGAGAAAAATCTTGAACAAAGATGTGGAGAAAAAAGACTCAAAGATGGTGTAGAGTACTGGAATGTCAATCTGAATGGTTTGTAAGTATATGCTAATTTTTAAAATAAAAGTTACGCTAACCATAATTTCAGAAATACCAGTTTATAATTATTTACCACTTTACTTAGTATTTTCAATTGCCGTAGATTTTGCATAGTGTTATTTTAATACTATGAACAGGTTTGTATAATGTATTTTTCTTAAGTCTATTTTATATTATGTTCATCATTGTGAGTTTTTGGCTAATTAGTCACCTTTTGCATGGATTGTAATGTGTGTACATGTTTGTGCACATGTGCCTGTGATAAATTTGTAAGCACACCTTTTAAAATTGTGTGTAGCAGAAGCTTTATTCTTTAAATATCTACTTCCTGCTGCAATACCAGCCCCTCTTAGTGTTTTAAGACTTATGACTAGCATTGATCTGTGGATTGTGGCAGAAGGACACCAAGTCACATATCTAATATTTTTAATTATGATAAGTCTTTTGAAAGTGTTATGGAACAAGTTGATAGTTACAGTGTTGAAATAACACTTAATATACAAAATAATGTAATATGTATGGTATATATCGTATCTTTATCTTTAATCTGTTACACAGAGTAAATGTATACATATGTACAATTGCACAAGCTGTTCTTCCTTAGATTGCTCATTTACATGTAATTTTTCACTTGTTTGCCACCATGTTATTTGACTTCTTATAAAATATTACTTATTGAAGTGGTTATACACCCACATGTTCAAACTGCAAAAGATAAAAAAAGTAAAAGCAAAAAAAACCCTGATTAGGATTCATATTCCCTTGACTGTTTTCCAATATAATCCCTAACTGAGCACAACTTAATATTGTTATCAACAGCTATTTTGCAATGTATTGGGTCTAAGAAGAAATAAACAAGTAGCTACTGCATTGATGGAGAACACATAATAGGAAAGATCTACTTATAGAGAAATAGAACGTGGCTTGACAGCACTGTGTTACAGATGTGCATAAACTCAATGGGATAAAGTGGTTGTGCAAAAAATTTACGAGATGGTTTTGATCTCCACTGAAGTAATGCAGTGGGACATACATACAAGTTGCAAGGATGTAGAGATGATTTAAAGAGACTTGTATTGCATTTCTCCTTATTTGTGTCTATGCATTTCATATAAAGATTGCCTCATTTCAGCATATTAATATGCAAAATCACTCATTCACTATAAAGAGTAAAATCAATACTCTTAATTGTAAATGAAAGGAAAAAAAAGAACAAAGAAGCACATTCTTTCTAAGGTGGGAGGAACAGAAAATAAATAAAGCAGAGGAAACAAAGAAATTGTCTGATGAGAAAACAGCAAGGTGATTTAAACTGTCTTAATGACCTGGGGGAACTTAACCCACTCCACGTCCCTTTGGGGTGGATGGAAAGCGGTCTGTTGGTGACCTACATTGTTACATTCTGCTGTGTGTTAGTTTTCCACATTTAGCTTACTCTATCACAAAGCCTAATCTCTCAATGCCAGCAAAATGAGCCAGCAATAGGAGGATTATTCTCATACAAAGTGGATCATTGTCAGCTTGATTGTTAGCACCAATTTGGACAAATTGTGTATTCTTCAAAATATGCAATTAACCCTAATATATAATAAATGAATATTTGTAAAATAAATGATTACTTAAAATATGATTTTAGTAATTTAAACTTTTCAGAATAAATTCTATTTGAACAAATAGAATATCACGCCTTGAGAATTAAAGATGTATGAAAGAGAAAATGATGAGAAATAGATTTTTCACAAAGGATATGTTTTGTGATGGTTCTATTATCCATAAGTCTGAAAACATGTAAGCAAATATTATAAAGATTAATGAGAAAGCTCCCATACTCTTTGAAGTATATTAGAGCACAATTCAATGGGGAAAACCCTGTAGTTGAATATTAACATTTTTCAAAAGACAAACAGATATTATTTAAATCTCAAAATTGTGAGAAAAAGATTAGCAATTTAACCACAAGCATTACAGTATAAAATTGGTGGAAAATGTATGTTTTATCTGAGACAAAAAAAAAAGTGAAGGCAGATTAGTGTCTTCTGTCAGGATGCACACATCTCCCTTTCGCTACCAATTAGTAAATAAGATCCAGAGATTTTTGCAACATAGGTCACCCTCTGAACGACACAACTCCATTTTGGCTGAACAGTGTTTCATTCAATTGCAGAAGATCAGCTCTCATCAGTAATACGCTTATTCTTCTCCAGTCCTCATCATAACACTGAGCAAGTGGAAATCTTGTCAGCATGTGGTGTTTCTGCCCTTTGCTGGCAGCTGTCAGATTTGTTCTTATGTAGCAGCCAGCCTCACATTATTGTTCCCACAGAAAAGAAACAGCACATCTCTTTGACATTGCAAGATCTGACCCACTGCTTTAATTAGCATTTTTTACAGGGAGAGTGTGAAATGACAGCCAATCTTCCCTTCTTCCGTTCTGCATTTTCCCTCTCAAGTAGCAGTCAAAATCAGTTTTGGATGCAGTCAAAATTAACTCTGAAATATCATCTTCCTTACTTCTATGTGATTTTATAGATAGTTGGACATAAGAATAATTCTTTTTGATTGATACTCTGACCTAAAGCAAAAAAATTAAATTTGCTCAATACAAGAGTTAAAATAACCACACTTTTGGAGCTGGCACTGTGCTGTGGTAGGTTACTTCTCTGCCTGCAGAACTAGCATCCCATATGGGTGCCTGTCCATGTCCTGGCTGCTCCTCTTCCAATCCAGATCTCTGCTTATGGGCTGGAGATGCAGTGGATGATGGCCCAAGTGCTTGGGCCTCTGCACCTATGTGGGAGACCCAGACGAAGCTCCTGGCTCCTCAGCTTCAAATTAGCCCAGCTCTGGAGTTTGCAGCCATTTGGGGAGTGAACCAGGGAATAAAAGATCTCTCTCTGTCTCTCCTTCTCTCTGTATATAACTCTACCTCTCAAATAAATAAATAAATAAAATCTTTAAAAAATAGTCATGCTTTTTCCATTTTATCTTAGTGATATAAATCTAGAAAGTTTATGCTCATAATTTGTCAAGTTTTACATAGTTCATAAAGTGTCCCATAGCGTCATGTTCTCAGCACTGCATGTGAAATCGGTAAAGTTAAGTTGGTGGAGAACCTCAAGCGTACATATTAGTCATTAGGTTACAGTCTTGAGTTTGCAAAACATGCCACTCGCATTGTTAGCTTACTGTTCAATAAAAAAAGAACCTGCAAACACTTGGCTTTAAAAGAGTTGAGCCTTTGTTTTTGTTAGTGTGCCAAAAATGCACCCACGTGAAATCGAGGCGTTCCTCAATTCCTCATAGACAAAAATTGAACTAGACTTTCTTCCCTTCCAACCGATTGTAAATTGAGGAAAGTCAACCACAGCAGTAGCAATGTAGGGGAAGCTTTTATTTATCTCATTATCAAGATCCTTTTAATTTGCAAAGAGTTTCTTACAGCAAACAAATACCTCTTCCCCCTACTTCAGAGGATGCAAGAACAGATGAAGGAAACATCTAATGGCTTTGATCTCCTTAGGATATCAACATTAGTGGGGGAGCAATTATAAAAGTAATTGACTATCCTTTACCACACGTCAGGAGGGGGTCATTCAGAAGGCCCATGGTGCTCTGGGGTTCCTGGTGTTATCATTCATCTTCTGCTGCGTGCCCATGTGTTAGACTTTCATCCCTCAAAGGCATTTAGCATTTCTCTGGGATTCAAAATACAGCATAAGAAATGTCTCAGAGTGCCGGTTACTGCAGCTTGAGAGTTAACCTTACTCCATCGAGGCAACCAAATGTGTTGCTCCTACCTTGACATTTCCTTAGTTCTCTTTACCTGAGAATCTAACACAAAGGAGTTTCTTTTCCATCATTTGTATCTTAATGAATGACCCCACTGTGTCCAGGGAAGCTTTTATTGTATGTATATTATATACATTAATTCATATACAATGATCTGACTTAGGTTTGTTCCTGTATAGAACATGAATCTTTGTGATCCATTTTTTGAGAGGTAGTGTTAGAGAGAGAGAGAGAGAGAGAGAGAGAGAGAGAGAGAGCGCAAGACAGAGACAGACACACACACAGAGAGAGAGAGATCTTCCATTTGCTGGTTCACTCCCCAGATGGCCACAATGGCCAGGGCTGGACAAATCAAGGGGCCAGAGCTTCTTCTGGGTCTCCCACGGAGTGCAGGGGCCCAAGTACTCAGGGCATTTTCCACTGCCTTCCCACATTAGCAAGGGGCTGCGTAGGAAGTGGAGCAGCCAGGTCTTGAACCGGAGCCCACATACAATGTTGCTCTCTCAGGCAGTAGCTCTACCTGCTATGCCACAATGCCAGCCCATGACCCATGGTTTTGTCTTAAACTTATTCTAGAATAACTTAGAGTAACAGAAATACTTGAAGCTACTACAGAGAATTCCCATGTTTTCCACATCCAGTCTTTGTTACTGATAATTTTATTATGACGTATTTGTCACAACTAGAGAACCGATATTGACATGATACTCTTTAGTAATGTTCATTTACATTTCTTCCTTTTTGTCTGAAAGGTCCTTTTCTGTCTAGGATTCCACCAAGATTACCACATTCTGTGTATTTGTGACATCTCCTTAGATTGTTCTTGGCTGTGACAGTTTTTCAGACTTCCCTTGTTTTTGATGACCTTGATGGTCTGAGGGAAGGTTGATCAGGTGCCTGGTACTCTGTCACTCAAGTGGACTTTTTTTTTTTTTGACAGGAAGAGTGCACAGTGAGAGAGACAGAGAGAAAGGTCTTCCTTTTGCCATTGGTTCACCCTTCAGTGGCTGCTGTGGCCGGCGTGCTTCGGCCGGCGCACCGTGCTGATCCGAAGCCAGGAGCCAGGGGCTTCTCCTGGTCTCCCATGGGGTGCAGGACCCAAGCACTTGGCCCATCCTCCACTGCACTCCCTGGCCACATCAGAGAGCTGGACTGGAGGAGGGGCAACAGGGACAGAATCCAGCGCCACGATCAGGACTAGAACCGGGGGTGCCGGCGCCGCAGAAGGAGGATTAGCCTAGTGAGTCGGGGCGCCGGCCTTAAGTGAACTTTATTTTATGTTTTAGGATTAGACCAGGGAGAAAGACTACGGAGGTAAAGAGGCACGTCGTATCAAGAGGACACATCGTATCAAGAGGACATGCTGTCAACAAGAGGAACCACTGTTGATGTTCATCTTTAGCCTGTGCTTGGGGTTGTTTATCAGATTTCTCCACTGAAAAGTATCTTCCTGCTTTGTTTCTTCATCCTTGTCCCTGATCTTTTGAAGGAAATCCACATAAGCAGCCCACATTAAGGGGTGGAGAGTTACCCTCCATCTCCTTGTGAATGGGTATCCAGATGGATTCTTTAGAATTCTTCATGAAGATAGCATTTTCCTGCTTACTTGTGTATTCAATCATTTATTTATTCCAGGATGGACTGAAGGATATTTAAGTTGTACTCTGCATTGTATTCTAATACTGCTGTATTCTGTTGCTCTAATTGTTTCAGATTTGACCCCTGGGGGCTTTTCCTGTGGCTCTTCTGTCCCTTTGAGGTACACTCCTTGTTTTATCTTTTCTTTCTCTGTCTTTCTTTCTTAGCCCTTCTCCCCTTTTCTTCCATTCCAGAACTACAAGATGCACCAGGCTTATTTAGTTTATTTCTTGCCCTAGTCATAGGCTCAGTCATTTCTCTAAGGATCCTGGTTCCTTTGCTGGAGAATAGATCTGAGTCCCAGGTATACACCTGGCTACTAGGATCTTCTCAGCCAGCAGAGCAAGGAAATTTTTGTGTATATTCTAATCTGCGCATATACAAACAGCAAGAAATATTTTATTTTTTATTATTTTATTATTTTATTATTTTATTATCCATTTGTGTCTGAATTAAGTAGCATAAGAGTTTATACTGTTGTGCCCATCTGCAATCCATTAACACATGGCCTTTGTAAACTCCCAACCTGACTCCCAACACCCACCACCTACTTACTTAATTTTTCTTTCTCATTCTCAGGAACAGTCTCTTCAGGATTACTAGTTGGCGCTCATATGGGATGCAAGTTTATCGACCAGAAAATAATGTCTATGTGCAGTTTCTTTTGCCTTTAGTAACGTTGTTTGTAACATATACTTGTACTTGTTGGTTTGTCCAAGTTTCCATTCAATGCTGGTCTTCATCAACTGTCTACATTATTTGTAATTTACATGCATTCAGGCTCATTCTTTGGGCTTAAAGGGTCTCTAGGCTTTGACAAATCACATTATCCATTATCACAATAAATATAAAACGGCATCACAGCCCACAACGTTAAACCTATGCCGTATTAATCTTAAGGTCAATTTGTTTGGAGAGCACCGAGTGGCATGAAATGAGAAGGAAACAGTACTGCCATTGTGGCATAGCAGGTAAAGCCATTGCCTGTGATGTCAGCATCCCGTATGGGCACTGGTTCGGGTCCTTGGTGCCCCGCTTCCTATCCAGCTCTCTTCTAATGCACCTAAGAAAGCAGCAGAAGATGGCACGAGTCCTAGGGCCCCTGCCTCCACATGAGAGACGCAGATGAAGCTCCTGGCTCCTGGCTTAGATCAGGCCCTGCCCTGACTTTCGTGGCCATTTGAAGAGTGAACTATTGGAGAGAAGATATCTCTCTCTCCATCTCTCCTCCTCTCTCTGTAACTCTGTCTTTCAAATAAGTATATACATCTTAAAAACAAAAGAGTAAGCAACAATTCACTAGCGTGTAGTCATGACAGCAGGGACTCAATATTTGCTAATTTAGAAACTTCATAATAGAAAAGAGAGTGTAGCCCATCAAGGCATATTTCTACTAGAGTCTGAGACTATGCTTCATCTCGGGGCTCAGAGAGTTCCACCAAGATTGAGCAATGCCCACGCATCCAAACAGGCATCTTGTAGATTCTTTATAACAGTTTCCAGAATATCCAAGGTTTCTGAACTACCATATAGACACATTCACAGATAACAAAGTTCATCCATGTGTCCTATAAAGGACTTTTCATACATGTAGCAATCATTTTGGCGTATGTTCATTAACCTACTTTTTGTTTTAAAATTATTGTATTTCCTTCCAAAAATTTTGATTTCTCTTTCAATTTTTTCTTTTAAATTACTTTTTTTTTCTGGACAGGCAGAGTGGACAGTGAGAGAGACAGAGAGAAAGGTCTTCCTTTTTTGTCGTTGGTTCACCCTCCAATGGCCGCCGCGGCTAGCGCGCTGCAGCTGGCACACCGTGCTGATCTGAACCCAGGAGCCAGGTGCTTCTCCTGGTCTCCCATGTGGGTGCAGGGCCCAAGCATTTGGGCCATCCTCCACTGCACTCCCAGGCCATAGCTGAGAGCTGGCCTGGAAGAGGGGCAACCGGGAAAGAATCCAGTGCCCCGACTGGGACTAGAACCCGGTGTGCCGGCACCGCTAGGTGGAGGATTAGCCTGTTGAGCTGTGGCGCCGGCCTTAAATGACTTTTAAATAAATATATATGATACGTTTTTCTGAATATATGTGTACTTGATTTCCTAATTATGTATTATATATATATACATATAATATATACATATATGTATATATGTATTATATGTATATATATATATACATATAATATATACATATATGTATTTCCTGAATTTTCCACAGTTGTTTGATTTCTGCTGAATTTCAATTTGGTTTTCTTTGTTTTTTAATCATGGTGCAGAGAAGTCTAAGTGTCCTCCAATAGAATCTTATCCTTCCAGAGAGAGCATGAAATGCTTTCTGTGATGTGCTCCCTGGGGCTTCATGGCTCCAGAGAAAATCTTTGACTCAATTTAAGGTTTTCTGAATCAAAAAATCAGTAAAAACTTGCATGAAAAACTCACATGAGATAATCTTTTGTTTATAATCTGTTAAAAAAATTACTTTTACAAGCAGACCCCACCATTATTTCTTGTATGTCTGGTCACAAGAGGTCCCCAGGGCTAGCGCTGTGGTGTCGCGGGGAAAGCTGCCTCCTGAAGTGCTGACATCCCATATGGGCACGAGTTCAAGTCCTGGCTGCTCCACTTCCAATCCAGCTCTCTGCTGCAGCCTGGGAAAGCAGCAGAGGATGGCCCAAGTCCTTGGGCCCCTGCACCCATGTGGGAGAAAAAAGTCCTGAAAGAAGCTCCTGGCTCCTTGTCTTCAGATCTGCGCTGCTTGGGCCATTGCTGCCAATTTGGGAGTGAACCAGTGGATGAAAGAACTCTCTCTCTGCCTCTCCTTCTCTCTCTGAGAGACCCTGACTTTCAAATAAATAAATAAACCTTCAAAGAAAAAAAGTATAGGCCCCCAGTGCCTTTTTCCTGAGCTGATTTTTTTTGTGTGTGTGTGACTCAACTGTAATATGGGTGTTCACTCTCCCTCTCCCACTGGCACGGTCTCAGTATCTTTATCTGTGTGCTCTTTCAGGTTATTAAAAATCAGACCACTAGGTCACCAGGGGCAGCAAATGCCCACAAGGTAGCCGAAGTTTCCAGTAAAATCACATTCCATCTTTGCTTCCTGTTAAATTTTTGCCCTTGGAGATGTCCTTGTTTATTTCAACTTGAGTTTTTGTATTTGGAAAACTTCTGTTATATTTTATCAGACATTTCTAGGTCTTTGTGGTTGGAGCACGTTCAGAATATTTTCTCTGCTACATTGTTTATTTTAAACTAATAACACTAAATGATTGTTCACTAATTCTTTGACAGAAGAGAAAGGAGGAGTTATAAATTAATGAACTGGGCAATTCCAGTTCTTATGTTCATTAGTTTTATATTCAAAGCTGTATCTCAAGCCTCTTGACTGCGTTTGGAAGTTTTAGCCTCAATGAGACAAACTGTATTTGTTCAACACTCCTTCTCTTACCAATAAGACATGTATAAAACAATAGCCTGGGGGCCGGCACTGTGGCCTAGCAGGTAAAGCCTCTGCCTGTAGAGCCAGCATCCCGTATGGACATTTGTTCAAGTTCTGGCTGCTCCACTTCCTATCCAGCTCTCTGCTATGGCCTGGGAAAGCAGTAGAAAATGGCCGAAGTCCTTGGGCCCCTGCAGACCTGGAGACCTGGCAGAAGCTCCTGGCTTCGGATCAGCTCAGCTCTGGCCACTGTGGCCAATTGGGGATAGAAGACCTCTCTCTTTCTGCCTCTCCTTCTCTTTCTGTGTAACTCTGACTTTCAAATAAATGAATAAATCTTTAAAAAAGAAAAGTAGACCTGCACTAGTCTTGGTCAAGTGAGACCCTAAACTCTGAGAAGTCCAATTCTATCTCTGCTTTTGCAGACTCAAAATTTCTCTCATAAATTATGTGTTAATTTCAAGTGCTGGGTGGATCATTTGATGGAATAGAAATCTGAAAGTTAACCAGCTGATCACATTACAATGTAAGTAGGTTCCAACAACCAGTGCCTCATGATGAGATGGACTAAGAAGGACCCACACCGATATAGCAGCATTTCCGGAAAAAAATCTTATTACAATGCAGTACCAGACACATTCAAATGGACAGATGTCTTATAAAGTGACAGACATGCCATGGTCAAGAAAGATGAAGAAAGGATGAGAGAGAGGCCAGAGAACAAGTACAATACCCAATCCTGAACTGAATTCTGAACCAAGAAGGTGATAGTAGTAAAATGGGTAAAATTTGAATAGGAGCTATAAATTATATAATAGTAGCAAATCAGTGTTAACACACAAAGAGAAAAAAGTTACTCAGTCACAAATAGCTCACTAAAAATCACATATATCTAAATCTATAAAATTAAATATATCAATAATGTATATGTGCATATTGTTGAAAGATGTAGATGTATAGATATTTTAATAAAATTAAACAAAAAAGACAAATATACTGGAGGAGAGGGCAAGTAAAGGAACATTTGTGAAACTTTTAACTTTAGATAAAATATGGCTCCACGTTCCTTTCAGTATTCACATACTTCGCTTGAGACTATAAAAATGTAAACAAGTTACTAACAAATAATAAGAAAGAAAAACAAAAACACGACAAATTGAACAAATACATTAAGCTTTGGGCCTTTGTCTCCCATAAAATGGCCCCTTTCCTAATTTGCACAAAAGCTTTCCAAGGCTAAGAATTGCTCAGTGCTCTGCTCAGAGGCTTGTGGAATTAATCCATTCATTAAACAGATGAGCATGAGCTTCTGTAACACGCCAGGCCTTTTCTAAGCTCTGAGAGCAGAAGAGTGAACAAAATTGACAATGTTCTTGCTTCTATTGAAGTTTACATTCTAGCAGAGGGTGACAGAAATCAATCAAAGGAAGGAATATTTATGAAGTAGCTGATTGCACTGATTTCTAGGAAGAAAAATACTATTACAAGGAAGCAGAGAGGGTGCGTAACACCGTCAATAATTTCCATGACAGATAAGGAAGGAATCTCTGGCACACTGATGATGAGGCTGGAGATAGTAAGAAACCCATGAGGACTTATGGGGCAAGAACACCTCAGGCAAAGTCAAGATGCAGACATGATGCATGCTTTTCATGTGTTAAGGAGAAGAGAGGGAGAGAGGGAGAGCGAGGTGAGGGAGAGAGAGACAGCAAGGTGGAAAGGGGAAATGGGAGGAATTGGTAGGAAGTCAGTTATACAAAATAGCCTGGTTTGTCATCCGCTCTGGTGAGCCATTAGTTTTTTTTTTTTGTTTGTTTGTTTGTTTGTTTGACAGGCAGAGTGGACAGTGAGAGAGAGAGACAGAAAGAAAGGTCTTCCTTTGCCGTTGGTTCACCCTCCAATGGCCACTGCAGCCGGCACACCACGCTGATCCGAAGGCAGGAGCCAGGTGCTTCTCCTGGTCTCCCATGTGGGTGCAGGGCCCAAGCACTTGGGCCATCCTCCACTGCACTCCCGGGCCATAGCAGAGAGCTGGCCTGCAAGAGGGGCAACCGGGACAGAATCCAGTGCCCCGACCGGGACTAGAACCGGCGATGCTGGCGCCACAGGCAGAGGATTAGCCTATTGAGCCACGGCATCGGCCAAGCCATTAGTTTTCATACTTGGCCCTGTATTTGAATCCCTTGGGGATTTTTAAAATTTCCGTTTCCAGGTACCATGACTAAGGATTCCAACTTCATTCCTCTGTGTATAGAAATGAACATGGATATTTTTAGACACACTCAGACTGAAGCTACTTTGTGGTTGAGGGTGGGAATCATGATTCAAGGTCTTGTAGGATGCAGTACTTCAATTTCTTTTTCGTTTTAAGATTACTTATCTGAGAGGCAGAGTGACTGAGACAGAGCAAGGGAGTCAGAAAGAGAAAGATCTTTGATCCACTGGTTAACTGCCCAAATGGCTGTAAGAGCTATGGCTGGGCCAGGCTGAAGCCAGTAGCCAGGAATTCATCTGGATCTCACATATGAGTGGCAGACATTCAAGTACTTGTTTCATCATTCACTGCTTCCCATGCACCTTAGCAGGGAGCTGGATCAGAAGCAGAGTTCCCGGGACTCAAACCTGCACTCCAACATGAGATGTAGGCAGCCCAAGAAGTGGTTCAACCTACTGCCCACAATTCAATGTCTATCTCTCAATTTCACTCCAAGAGTGATCACAACATTCACAGATTTTGAGAAGGTATAGTCCGACCTGTCTTTAAAATTGCCTTGATGAGAATAGATTGTGTGTGGGGAGGGGGAGGGACAGGTCAGAAATGAGAAAGCTATTGCAGAAATCTAAGGTGGACATTGGTTTAGGTTAGGTTGGTTTAGTGGAAGAAGTGAGTAGTTGGATTACAGGAGCATTTAACCCCACCCACACTCCATTCAATCTTCCAGGAACTGGGTCCTTCCTAAATACATTTGGTAAAATTTGATACTCAATGTGAGTGTGCAGGCTGAGGTTTAACCCACTATGCTACAAGGCTGGTTCAAATATTTTGCTCCTTTGCACTCAGTTGATTCTTATAAAGCTTTGCAAATGAGATGGGTAACACCAAATTTTGAATTAGACTACAGTGACCATAAATGTAAGATTTATTCTATTATAGGCACACATCATCTTGCTCATCTCTATAAGACAAGAAAAATAATTTGAATCAAGTTGCTGATCTCAGAATGGAGTAAAGGGTCTTACCTATTTGAAATTCTGTTTCACTTAGCCAACATTCTGCTTGAGAAAAACTCTCGTCAAATGTAGGTCCATCTCCCCACCTTTATTTTGATCTTGATCTTCCTGTTTTACCTTCAACCCCACCCCCTGTAGTCTCTGGTATTCTGGTACAACAGCCCGAAGGAACTGAGACACACTCAAATTGGCCAATGTCTAAAATCTGGTGTGTGAGACAATGCTCATACCTAGGTGTTTGAACAACTGCAAGAATGTTTTTGTCATTTCCTGAGATACAGAAGAGCAAAGGAGAAGAAGCTTGGTGGGGGGGGGGGTAGGAATCAAAAATGTAGCTCTGTATACATTAAACATGAAAGATACAAGTCAGACATAGGTGCAGGTATTTGGCACAGCACTTAAGATGCTACTGGAGGTCGGGTGGGCTGGAGCTTGGTGGCAAAGCTGTTGATTCCACAGCGTGTGACACTGGCATCCCATACTGGAGTGCAGATTCAAGTCCTGGCTGTTCTGCTTCCCTTCCTGCTTCCTGCTAATGTGCCTGGGAAGGCTGCAGATAATGGCCCAAGTACTTGAGTACCTTCCATCTATGTAGGAGATCCAGGTGGAATCCCTGGTTCCTGGCTTCAGCCTAGCCCAGTCATGGTCTTAGTGGCAATTGGAGAAGTGAACCAGTTGATAGAATCTCTGTGTGTGTGTGTTTGTGTGTTTGTGTGTGTCTGCTTCTCTTCTCTGTCACATTGCCTTTCAAATAAACAAATAAATAAATATTTTAAAAAAGAGTAAATGATGCCCCATTGGATGTTCACATACCGTATTGGAGTGCCTGGATATGCATCTCTATTCTACTTCCATTGTCAGCTTTATGCTGATGTGCACCCTGGTAGACAGCAAGGGATAGCTCAAGTAATTGTTCCCTGCAACCCATATGAAAGACCCAGACTGTTGGCTTCTGCTTGCCCCAGCTCTACTTGTCATAGGCATTTGATAAGTGATCCAGCAGATGGTTGATATCTGTCTCTGTTTATATCTCTGCCTTTCAAATAAATAACATTTTTAAAAAGTTGTGTAGCCATTTAACAATAAAGAAAACTGAGCCCATTAGTCTAGAAAATTAATATTTAAACATGATTCCTCTGAAGGAATAAAAATGCTCATGCTGAATTTTACCTCTTCTGAAATTGCATTTTAGCTATAGAATAAAGGAAATCTATGACATAAGATATATTATTAAATACTTCAGTGTTTTCTGTGATTTGTTGATACATCACAAAGTTTTGTCTGTATAAAAATGTGCTTCTGTATTAGTTTCTTGAAGAGCCACAGAAAACAAGTCATTAATATCATTACTGAAGCACAGATGAATTTAAAAGGCTTTATTATGGAGAGGCAAAGCACTACTCACCAGTTATTTTCTATGCATGATAGCATTGAAGTCTCAAAATTGCCTGAAAATGAGAGATTTAAAATTTGGTGATCTCTGACAGGCTGTCCACAATCCATGCACCCTATTAAATTAGAATTTCATCTAAATGTGATACTGGAAAACTGTGCTCTATCAGAGAAAGTCTACTGCATTCTGTGATCATGCGAAAGACAGAACATGGCTGAAGCAGTCGATAAGATGCAATACACAAAGTGCCCACGATATAGGGTCAATAATCAATGCCCTTCCTATTCCACGACAAGTTTCTTCATGATGTAAAGCCAGAGTCTTGGTAGTTGAAATCAAATCCACCACTGCTTTAAGTAAATCTGACTTTCTAGTGCCTACTTTTCATGGGAATAGCCTAAAATGAAGTTTCAAAAGCAAGGATCAGTAAAATCCCCACTGTGCTTTGAGTAAGGACAGGTTTGAGTCAACTTCTTCTATCAGAAATATAGACACCCGGGATTCAATGACCTCTTTTAAGCAAAGTCACTGGAATTCACTGGAACAAATGATATTTTTTCTTAAAGTGTGAAATATTGGTGTATTTAAAGTCACCTCATGAACTAAGAATATTTTAATTATTGGAGAACATGGGTAAATAATGTTCATAGGGTATCACATTACACTCAAAGGTTCCCACTAGCTAGCCACTTAAATATATTCATCTGTTCCTGAAATTTTTGGTTAATCCCAGTTTATTAGTGATTTGTTTATTCCGTCGTCTGTTAACTATCTCTAGCACTTTTAGGAGGTACGAAGTGGTAGAAATGTAAAATGACTACAAAATCTGTTATTCATTAAATAATATTTACGAAGTGGTTCAAAAGTTATGCTGTTGTTTTACTGAATACTTTAATCAGTTCACTGGGCAACAGTCTTCTGCAGAAATATAGACTGGGGACAGCTATTTCCAACGTAAGTAGTAAACATCCTTGTGTGGGTTCCATATGATAGATACTGAATGGAGCACTGCGTTTGGTGACATGTGCTTTGATTAGCAGATTTGCTTAGATGCGAGCCAGTGAGATGACCTTGGTTCAGACATCTGAGTATTCACTCTGCTGTCGGACAAAACACCAAACCTCCTTAAACTTCAGTTTCTATACTCCTACCTGCAAATTAGAAAAGAAACATAATACCTGAGTCACACATTTTATGAGGATTAAATGTAATTTGAAGCTAAGCAAAATGATTAGTATAGTCTATCCACTGTATGTTAACTTCATATAAACAGCCTCATGAAAGAAAGTAACAAAAATCAGCACTCATGTTACCCTTAGAGATAATGGTGCAGTGACACAGAGATGCTCAGTGAGTTTTTCAAGGTCACACACAGAGAGGATGACAGTTGGAATTAGGACCAAGGTCTATGAAGCTGCTAAGTCTGTTCTCTACAATATACCTCAGTGGTTTGAATGAGTATAGAAAGATTTTATGCAAGAATGTTTGTAATAGCATAAAAGCTTCAAAGTTGTAAAGTACCAATAGCTCACTGTAATGATTTCCTTCATTAAAGGGAAGCATTTCCTTTTACTTTGATTTTTCTTGCTACAAAAATAACTTCCCCCTTTATATTTTTAAAGTTAATATATGTGGGGAAATAATTTCATAAAAATATCAATATCAAGACATTCAAGCACATCAATTCTGCATGCAACACATTTTATGACATTCTCTGAATGTTAGAATTATATTGGAGGCAAATATATTATGCTCAGCATCACTTTGCCAGTATTGGAAATTGTTCTGTGTAGCAGCCTGTCGGAGAGAACAGGCCCTTCAGTGGAGGTCTACTTGATCTACTGTGCCCATGGGCAGAGAGCCCTAATCAAGAGCAGTTTTGGACATCTAGTTTTTGCAGATATCTATCAGTGTCACTTGTGCATCTCTCTGTCCCACCAAGGTGCAAACATCATAATCCCTGCATCTGGTACTTCCTCCTGGTGGTTAAGCAATTATTGTGGTATGTGATAAATACAGTATCTTTTGGCCAAAGAACTTCTCTGAAATTTGCACCTGTAAAGAAACAACACAGAATCCCTTGAAGATCATACTGGCAGTTCCATACGTCTTAGGCAAAAATGCAGGCAGTACTTGGTAGAGACAGAGTGCTAGGGTTGTTGCTACGGTGTACTGAAGGTACAAGGTAGTTTGGCATTCGGGATTCAATGATACTGTGAAATGATTAATAAAAGAGTCCTTTTAGAGTCTGTTTTCAAAAATAGCCATGACCAAAACAAGGATGAAGCTCCATGAAATCAAGCCATTCTACTTTTCACACCGAAACAATTTTTTTTTAACTTCATATGATATTTTCAAGCATGGGATAAAATATCTGGATAACCAAAATGCTCACAATCTCCAAACTTGAATTTCCCAAATCCCCAAATTTGAATGAGCAGCAGCCATTAGTGTCATGTTGAAAATTTCTTTGGCAATGTTTCTACTTAGTTTACTGATTTGAATTGACTTAGAATGTACAATATGATGTAGGCAGGCATATAAGATAAAATCGATTCGGTTTGTGAGCTGCAAGAGCACACCTTCACCACGCCCCTATGTGATCTCATGCCCCTACCTAACCACACCTGTGTGGCCAGCTGCCAATCAGGTTAATTAACCACTTCCCTTTGGCAGTGGATTAAAAGCCTGGGACACCTTGTACAGGGCCCTTTCATTTTTGGCCTTTTACCAGCCTGGGCTGTGCTGCCGCTGCACCTCCAGGGTGCATGGCCTTCGGGCCACCTGCCCCATGCTTCCTGGCCTCCATGCTCCTCCATGCAGCTGGCTCCTGATACCGGTCTGAACCAAGATTTATGTCTCTTTCAAATGGGGCCCTCACTCTCTTATGCATTTCTCCCATTGAATAAAAGCTTAAAAACCTATCATGCTGCCTCGTTCATTTATGCCAGTATTCAGAATTCTTCGCTGAATATTAGACAAGAACCCACACAGGCTTATTGATATTGGGAAATTATTAATAAGCACATGGTGCTATCTTATGACACCCCACATTCTGATAACAATTACATTTGCTAACTTGAATTCTATATGGCAAATTATAAAAAAGTTACTCTAAAATGAATTTTAATATTGGTTGCATTTTGGTCTTAATGTTATTGCAAAACACAATGAAAATTTCAAATGTTTGAAATTTACCAGCAAGTGATTTTTCTAATGTAACAGCTTTAAACTTTGTGGAATATAAACAGGATTTTCTTTTTATTTTTATTAGATTACCTCTCAAACTCTAATTTTATTAGCATTTTTGCTTAGGAAAAAAAACAAGATCTGAAGGCTTTCCTGAGTAGTTTAGATTTGAAAACGGAGCCTAAATGGAATGATTGTGCACTGCTTCCTTAGCTGCCATTGACAGCTGTGATTGGAACAATGTATAAATGGAAACTGCTTAAAACAATAGCCCGAAGCAATTACATGCCAATAACCACTCAGAGACTGCCACACCTGCTTTCCATCCATCCTTATTAACAAGCCTAATTCAAAACCACAAGTGATAGGAAGCAAACTAACCATCACCAGCTGGTACACGCAGATGTCGAAACAAATGTCATTGAGGTGAGAGACCTGGATTTGCTGTGACCGTGACGATGTGCCTGTTGAAAGTTTAGAACTTTCTTTGGTCAATTGTGTTGGGATCAAAATGATTCTATGTTCATTATGCGAGAGACTACCATGATTTCCAAAGTGAGAAAAGGAAAACTTGCAAAGCACGTTGAACGGTGATTATAAGGGCTTTTTTATATTTCAGGACCATTTTTTAAATCCCTGATCAAGTCTCCTGAGATAAACAAATTTTCGTGTGTCATCTTTGATAAGAGTTCCCGGAACAGACCAATTTGGTATGTAAGAACACTGACAATGACACCCATTGTCTTCCCAGCTGTGAGGATTGGCACTCATTATCTGAGAAAACAATGGCATGTGGGAGTGTGAAGGTTGCTTTAAAAATACTCACAAACAGATCTATCACTCACATTTCAATATTTTCTCAACTGAGAATGGTTTTCAAAGAGAGATAGAAAAGCATGGTATCAAGCAGACTTCTTTTGTAGCTCACCTGATTGGGTTTCTTGCCAGGGTAGAAGAGCTGTGCATTCTGGGAAATAAGTTGCTCTGTTCAACAGAAACTGTGCTAAGTAATACCATAGGTACCTTCAGTGAAGGAAACGGTGGGCAAGAACCCTGGAGAAACAGCAGAGGACCAAATAAGAATAATTCTGTGCATTAAAATACACTCAATTTTTTACTATTTGGATTCTACAAAATAGAAATATTCTCAAAGATATTTTTCATACATTATGCACTTACATCAGATGGGAGAATTATTTTTGCTCATATTCTCCAGAAATGAAGAATTAGCAAAATGAAAGGCTATATGTGTGTTTGTAAGGCATACACACATATATTTAATTGCATAGTTGTATCCAATGTAAAACAAGAAACAAAATGCTATTCCCAAGGTCTTCATAACCACAAAATGAAGATACTAGTTTATGGTTACTATGCTAGTAATCTATTAAAATTAATAAATTTTTAATTCATAGTTTATAGCAAAACTGAAAAAGAAATTTAGGAAGTTAAAAGTGAAAGAAATACTCTTGTTATATAGTAACAGAGAAAGCACAAAGCCTGTTTTTCAATTAAAAATCTGTATTTAATTCATAAATGCTTCAAACCACAGGCCAATTATTTTTAGTACTTGGTGATCAGTGCTTCAATTGAAGGTGTGTGGGGTGGCACAGTGGTACAGCAGATTAAGCCACTGCATGTGGTATCCTATATGGACCCTGCATCTAGTCCCAGCAGCTCCCTGATAATAGACTATTTCTTTTTAATCTGCACATAATCCTAGTATACATCATTTCAAGAAGAGATGACTATCACTGTCAAATTCATTATATTTTTTTTATTTGACAGGTAGAGTTATAGACAGTGAGAGAGAGAGAGACAGAGAGAAAGGTCTTCCTTCTGCTGTTTCACTCCCCAAATGGCTGCTACTGCCCATGCTGTGCCGATCTGAAGCCAGGAGCCAGGTGTTTCTTCCTAGTCTTCCATGCAGGTCCAGGGGCCCAAGCACTTGGGCCATCCTCCACTGCCCTCTGGGCCACAGCAGAGAGCTGGACTGGAAGAGGAGCAGCCGGGACTAGAACCAGACACCCATATGGGATGCTGGTGCCGCAGGTGGAGGATTAACCAAGTGAGCCACAGTGCCAGCTCCCATTATGTTTTTCAATATGAGTAACTGATATTTAGAATACTATACAAAAGGAATTTATACATAATTTTTCAAAAATACACTGCTAAAATTTACTGTAACCAAAAAGAAATTAATCACTTTAATACATTTTATTGTAATAACAATTGACTCACATAACCTACAGTTCTAATATTGACATCATTAAGGATGTCAATATCTAACAGTAAAAAAGAGAACACACATTAAGTAGGCTTTGGTGTTATTATTAAGTACCTTAGTCATTCTCCACTTTTCTTAGTAATAATTAAATATGTGTATAATAAATAATATAATAACTAATGTAATGTTTCAGGGACCCTTCCAAGCTATATGTTCTGCTTTTATGTTAGCATGAAAGTTTACTATATGCATGTGTACATGTATGTATGTGTGTGCAAGTGGTTTGTGATTATTGGCCAAGGTCACCTCTGTGATTCATTCTAGGACATGTGACTTAACAAGGCTTTACTAGACAGAGTGCTATACAATATTCTTTTATATGGCTGGCACTGCAGCTCACTAGGCTAATCCTCCGCCTGCTGCGCCGACACCCCAGGATCTAGTCCTGGTTGGGGCTCTGGATTCTGTCCCGGTTGCCCCTCTTCCAGTCCAGCTCTCTGCTGTGGCCCAGGAGTGCAGTGGAGGATGGGCCAAGTGCTTGGGCCCTGCACCCGCATGGGAGACCAGGAGGAAGCTCCTGGCTTCGGATCAGTGCAGTGCACCGGCTGTAGCTGCCATTTGGAGGGTGAACCAATGGAAGGAAGACCTTTCTCTGTCTCTCTCTCACTGTCTAACTCTGACTGTCAAAAAAAATATTCTTTTATATTTTCCTCTACAATGATTATGGTATTCGTTAATGTTCTTGGAATTTAATTTTGAAAATGATGTTCGGCAAAGGTCTCCCTTTGTTGCCCAAATGGATACTCATACTGTTTTCTGAGTCATCTGTCCTGTCCTCAATAGATTTAAAATACTGCTTACTCAAGTACTTATTTCCATTGTAAATATATATATACATATATTTATTTATGTGTTTATTTATTTATATGTGAGAGAGAGATGGACAGGCAAAAAGAGAACACCATCATCCTTTGGCTCACTCCCTAAATCACCATAATAGTTGGGACTGCACCGGGCTGAATCTGGGAGCCAGGAACCCAATCCGAGTCTCCCCCATGAATGAAGGGAACTAATTACTTGAGCCAACACACTGCTTCCTGATGTGTGCACCAGCAAGAACCTGGAGTCAGGAGTGGAACTGGGCCTTGAATCAAGGTAATTTGATTTGGGGATCTTGGCGTTCCATGGGGGATCTTAACCTCTATGCCAATGACTGAAGTTATTTCCATTTTATGAGGTTTGTATTGTTATTCTACTCTTAAATTTGTCAAGAAATGTTTTTAAAAGTAAGAAACATGAAGAGGTGGTGAGGCAGAAAAAGGAGAGAAGAAGGAAAAGGAAATGAAGATGAGGAGATGGACCTACACTTGAAGAGAGTTTTTCTCAGGCAGAATGTTGGTGGAGTCAAACAGAATTCCAAATAGGTAAGGCCCTTATCCCATCCTAACTGAGATCAACAACTTGATTCAAATTTTTTCTTCTCTTATGGAGATTAGTAAGATGATATTTGGTGACAATAGAATATATCTTAAATTTATAGTCACTGTACTCTTATTCAAAATTTGGTGTTATCCATCCCATTTGCAAAGTTTTAATGAGAATCAACTGAATGAAAAGAAGGAAAATATTGGAGCTGGCATTGTACCATAGCAGATTAAGCTGCTGCCTACAATGCTGGCATCCTGTGTGGGTGTGGGTTCAATTCCTGGCATCTTCACTTCTGTTCCAACTCCCTGCTAATGTGTTTGGGAAATCAGCAGAAGATGGCCCAAGTCCTTGGGCTCCTGCACCCAACTGGGAGACCTGGAAGAAGCTCCTGGATCTTGCCTTCAGATTGGCACAGCTCTAGCCATTGTGGCCATTTGAGAAGTGAACCAGCAGATGGAAGATCTCTCTCTCTCCCTCTGTGTGTGTGTGTGTGTGTCTGTGTGTAATTCTGCCTTTCAAATAAATATTTTTTAAAAAATTGAGGAAAATATTGAGGTGGATATTCTTATTAAATGTTATTATTTTAATAATAAAAATCGATATGATGGTAATAAAATTAATAGCTGTCATTGCTACAATCTATATAGCTTATATACTATATTAGCATGCATATATATTAATAGGAAATTTATGTGAGTTCATAGTAACATATTTTTATTTCTAAAATGATCAAACCTATCCAAATTATTTCATTGCCATTTAAAAAGTAGCTAGGGAATAATTTATTTTTCAATTTGGTGAACAGTACTAATGAAGCAA
The DNA here is from genome assembly GCA_949820135.1 of Sylvilagus floridanus. Classification (NCBI taxonomy): domain Eukaryota; kingdom Metazoa; phylum Chordata; class Mammalia; order Lagomorpha; family Leporidae; genus Sylvilagus; species Sylvilagus floridanus. The sequence continues at coordinate 13,708,132 of OX463240.1, read as the reverse complement.
GCATATCAATTTTAAATTCTGTAATGTGAATAGGGCCAAGTGACTCTTGATAGGGTACTTAAATGAGGCTTCATATGGGAATATAACAGTAATTTTAAATAAGATTAAACCAAACTCTGCAAAAAGAGAGAAGTTTCCATGTTAGACTCACTTTCCTGATGCAGTTGAGCAGGGACTTAAAAGCTTCAGGATTTGTGAGGGATTAACCACTAAGAGCTATCATCTCTCTGTCTCTCTGTAATGAACAATAGATGTTAAAAATAGAAATCCTACTTCGAAATGTGGGCTCAAATTTACATTTAAATACATGATATAATATAAAATAATCCTATCCTATGTCTGACATACATTACTCAGTCTCAAATATTTATGTTTTGTTCACCAACAGTCCATATTCATAAATGTCATATTTGGATTGATTTATCTTTCTCTATATACACAGACTGTTCTTCGAGCTCCCAGGCTTTTAATTAATCTGGATTTGGGGTATAAATTCTTTGTGCCTTGATTAATACCAAACAGGCTTTACTTAATTAAAGACATAGACTGGTAAAAGACATTTTAATCAAAAATTTCATATGCATAGAATACATCTGTATTTAATCCTCAGAAAGGAAAAATCCTGATTTATTGTATTTATTTTTAAAATGTTTTGAATAAAGCAATACTTATATTTCTCATGATGAATTTATCCATGATCCAACTTCATCTCAAAGCCATCACCATAGAGAACATAAAGAGGACTTAGGGCTAGGAGAAACCCCAAGATCAATGTTGTGCTTGAGGTAGAGACTCGAAACAACTCAGATGAACACACAAGGGCATTCCCCGATGATGTCTGGAGCAGTCTTGGTCACTTTGTGTTGGCCTCTTGAGGATGTGATTCTTCAAACAAAGTCAGTGGGTAAGAGGAACTTAATCTCAACATTTAAGGGACTCATCATGTCTTTGAATTTATGACTGTACGGCTGAAAATGGGTGACCTTTAAAAAATCAATAGTTCATCCATAGACATTTTGATGAAAAGGCACTGAAATGCAATAGTTGTTTTAGAGCATGTTTTAAATATTTCACTCATCAAACTGCCTTGTAAAACCTCCAGGGTCACTGCATACAAGTCTAGTATATTGATAGACCCAGGATGGCTGTGGCTCCAGGAGCATCAGAACTTACTGGAAATGTAGAAATGCCTATCTTTGAGCCCCATTCCAGACCTGCAGAATCATAAATTCTGGGTGGGAGATTCAGTACTCAGTGTTTTCTGAACCTCCCAGATGATACCAATGTATACTGGCCTTGAGACTTTTAAAAAGAAAAAAAAAATCCAAACAGGCATTCTCCTGAATTTAATCTCCAACCACAACAAAAATGCAGAAATACAGTGAATATTTGAGAGATGGAGGATGAGGACAACTGGTTTACCAAGAACCAGGGCAGAACTGCTTCTCAGTACATGAGGTCAGGTAGGAATTACTCAGGAGGGCAAACAGTAAAGTATGCCAGCCTCCTCATCACTTTCTTTTTTTTTTGGGGGGGGGTGGGAACTACTTTTTTATTTAGTAAATATAAATTTCCAAAGTACAGTTTATGGATTACAATGGCTTCCCCCCATAATTTCCCTCCCACTCGCACCCCTCCCATCTCCTGCTCCCTTTCCCATTCCATTCACATCAAGATTCATTTTCAATTATCTTTATATACAGAAGATAGATCCAGTATATATTAAGTAAAGAGTTCATCATTTTGCACCCACACAGAAACACAAAGTGTAAAATACTGTTTCAGTACTACTTATAGCATTACTTCACATTGGACAACACATTAAAGACAGATCCCACATGAGGAGTAAGAACACAGTGACTCCTGTTGTTGACTTAACAATTTGACACTCTTGTTTATGGCATCAGTAATCTCCCTAGGCTCTAGTCATGAGTTGCCGAGGCTTTGGAAGCCTTTAGGGTTCACTGACTTCGATCTTATTCCAACAGGGTCATAGTCAAAGTGGAAGTTCTCTCCTCCCTTCAGAGGAAGATACCTTCTTTGATGGCCCCGTTCTTTCCACTGGGATCTCACTCGCAGAGATCTTTCATTTAGGTCTTCCTTTTTTTTTTCCATAGTGTCTTGGCTTTCCATGCCTAAAATACTCTCATGGGCTCTTGAGCCAGATCCGAATGCCTTAAGGGCTGATTCTGAGGCCAGAGTGCTATTTAGGACATCTGCCATTCTATGAGTCTGCTGTGTATCCCGCTTCCCATGTTGGATCATTCTCTCCCTTTTTGATTCTATCAGTTGGTATTAGCAGACACTAGTCTTGTTTGTGCAATCCCTTTGACTCTTGGACCTATCAGTGTGATCAATTGTGAACTGAAATTGATCACTTGGACTAGTGAGATGGCATTGGTACATGCTACCTTGATGGGATTGTATTGGAATCCCCTGGCACATTTCTAACTCCACCATTTGGGGCAAGTCCGATTGAGCATGTCCCAAATTGTACATCTCCTCCCTCTCTTATTCCTATTCTTATATTTAACAGGAATCACTTTTCAGTTAAAATTTAAACACCTAAGAATAATTGTGTGTTAATTACAGAGTTCAACCAATAGTACTGGAACAAAAAAAAAAAACTAAAATGGATTAAGTATTACATTGTACATCAACAGTCAGGACAAGACAAGTGCTGATCAATCACTGTTTCTCATAGTGTCCATTCCTCATCACTTTCTGCATGGAGATGATAGAGACTTCCAATTGGTTTTGTTTTTGAAGAATAGATGTAGCACTTAAGGGTCTTTTGGATGCCTATCTACACACAAGGATCCAGCAATTCTGGAACAAATATTCAGAAGAACAAAATATTCTACATAGTATATGCACAGCTCCCACAGTATTGGGCATGACATACAGCATCTACTGTCATGGAAACATCACATCTACTGATGGTGGAATCTGATGGGTAGGAGGCAGTAGAGGATCACAGAAGACCTGAGTAGTAAGCATTCGAGATTGTTCTTGTACACAGCTTGGGAGCTACAATTGTTAACTAAAAGCAGAGTTAAATATCAGCAGCAACATGTACACAGAAATTTTGTGGATGGAATCAACTGTCTGTGTTTTTTTTTTCTGGCTTTATTAATGGTTACTGAGATTTAGGAAATACTGCATTTCCCCACATGGACACATTACACCAGGTTGCTTCATGCAAACAGAAACAAACATCTAAAACAACAGAAACACAAAATAAGAAGACTGCACAACAGAGAAGTACCCTGGCTTTTTAAAAAGAGATGTCTCAAAAAAGTATTCATTAAATAAATTTATTAAGCTAATTAATAAATTACAGCAGCAATATTAACTTCAGAGCAACTGAGAAGAGTCAACATAAAATTTAAGAACAATGAATTCTGAATTACACATTTAAGGATCACAGAGAACTGTAACACATGTTGTTGTATAAAATAAAACCAAAAACTCTTAGCAAAGCACCTAGCAATAACACTTTGCAACTCTATACCTAAGCTTGAATGTACTTATTTATTTTTATTTTTATTTACTTGAAAGAGAAGTACACATAGACACATAAACAGATAGAGAGAAAGAGGAAGAGAGAGAGAGAGAATGCTTTCATCTATTGGTTCACTCTCCAAATGCCTGTAACAGCCAGGACTGGACAGACAGAATCCAGGAGCCAGAAATTCAATCTAGGTTTTTCCATTTGGATGATGGTGTGTCTACTGCTTGAGTTGTGACCTGCTACTTTACAGAACATACATTAGCAGGAAGCTGGAATGGAGAGTGGAGCTGGGACTCAAACCCAGACATGGCTATATGGGTTGTAGATGTTCCAAATATCAGCTTAACAATTGCATCAAACACCACCTTTCCCCAAGGTTGAAATTACAATCTTATGTTAAAATGCTATGAGAAATGTGCATAGGTATATATTTTAAGATTCTTACCTTAAAGTTTCAGTATCTTCATTTCTAATAACTCTTAAAGGAATCTCGCTGTTGTTTTAGATAAAGACACTCATATCACATTAGTTTATCAGTCATCAACCTGCTGCTCAGAATATTATGTCCACTGAAATCCACATCCCATAGAGTTCCTGAGACCAGACATTAGGAATGGATCACTCCTTATTTATAGACATAGCCAAGAATTGGCAGGAACTAATCCTTGGGAATGGTCATTGTGTTATAATGTAAGAAATTTTGAAAGCATACTCATTGCTAAGTTCATTGTATAAGAAAAAGTCTGATGTGAGAAAATAAAATGACTTTCAGCAATTTTTAATGTTATCCAACCTTGTTTTCTGGTATGTCTTTTCCAACCACTTCACTATAGGAGCTTGGTGTGTGTTTATATTTTGCTTAGTACATCTTCTTCCATCATTTTGCACAGCATTTGAGTATTTATTCCTCTTGTAAAGTTAATTCATCTTTCATGAAAATACAATTATTTCCAAAATCAAAATTGTGAGACAAGGTGAAGATTCAAGGGAAAACAGCACTATTTCTGTATCTGTTAATGATTCAAATATTTTTTAAAGATTTATTTGTTTATTTGAAAGTCAGAGTTACACAGAGAAGGAGAGAGAGAGAGAGAGAGAGAGAGAGAGAGAGAGAGAGGTCTTCCATCCATTGGTTCACTCCCCAGTTGGCCACAACGGCCAGAGCTGCACCAACACAAAGCCAGGAGCCAAGAGCTTCCTTGGGTTCTTCCCACGCAGGTGCAGGACCCTAAGCACTTGGGCCATCTTCTACTGCCTTCTCAGGACAAACAGAGAGCTGGATCAGAAATGGAGCAGCCAGGATTAGAACCATCGCCCATATGGGATGCTGGCACTGCAGGTGGCAGCTTTACCTGCTATGCCACAGCACCAGCCCATGATTTAAACATTTATAAAGCACCCAAAGTGATGGAGCACATGTGAAATTGGAGAAATGAAAGTATGTCTTAAGTTTATCTTTGTGAATTCACTGTAGTTGAAGAATATAGGTATTTCATCAGAACTAATATAGATATTAAACCAAAACTAAGTGAAATCAGTTCTTTAGCCTTTTCACATGATTTTCAAATGTGAAATAACAAACACAAAATCTTAATAAAATGTAATTTTCTGTAAAAATTGAACGGAAACACATTTTTAAATCCTCAGAAATTCGTTTCTTATCTTTCAATTCCAAACTGTACTTTCTAGCTTTTACTGTCGCTCAGCAGGTTAAGCTTTCACTCCTGATGCTGGTATCTCACGCTGGAGCGCTCTTTCGAGTCCAGGCTGCTGACTTCAGATGCAGATTTCTGCTGTAGTCCTGGGGAAAGCAGCAGAAGATGGTTCAAATACTTGAGCCTCTGACACCCACATGGGAGACAAGGATGGAGTTCCTGGCTCCTGGCCCAAATCTGACAGCTGTGGTCTTTGGGGAGTAAATCATTCAATGGGAGATATCTGTGTCTCTCTCTATCTCTCTCTGCATGAATGTCTCCTCTCTCCATAACTCTGCCTTATAAATAAATAATAAATAAATACATAAATAAATCTTTTTTATAGAGAATGACACTTTCTCTGTTCCCATACAGTAATACTTTGGCTAGAAAATTGAAAGACTGACTTTAGTTTTCTATGAGTTTGTTTTCCCTTTTGGTTTGTATAATTTGGATTTTATTTTACTGTGGAAGATGTTGTACGATGTAATTATGTTTTAGGACACAGGAGAGAAATGAATCATGGAAAAAGTGGTATGTGTGTGTGTATGGGTGATGCGTTATATAGGAAGGTTTTAGTCTGAATGTGACAGAAAAATTGGATGAACAACGGCTTGAGAAATACTATTTAATGTTTTCATAACAGGAGCTTGGAGAATGATGACTTCTGTCAGTTGTTCAAAACATCTGAAGACATACTGTAGAAGAACTGCTTTCATCTCCTGCAAATAGGCATCCTGCTCTATGGGTTAGAAATTCCAGGGCCTGAGCTCCCAGAACCTACCTTACTCATGTGAAGGCCTACAGCTTTGCAGGCCAGAGTAAGGCCCTGAAGAGTCAGGGCATGTGTGTATGGAACAAACATGGCTTGGGGGATGACAAATGAGGACACACAGAGCAAGTGGTAGCTCAGGAGTGTGTGGGAGAATATCTGAGTGCAAGACAGCATTTTCACCTCTGCTTAGATTCCAGCCACATGGCTTTACGCACCTGCAAGGCCAACTTGTCTATGTTTATGTCTAGGTCTTCAGTGCAATGTGTCACACACCCCAACTCTTGGGGTGCTGAATTGAGTTAAAGAACCAATATTGTGGCGGGTGCTGTGGCACAGCAGGTTAAAGCCCAGGCCTGAAGTGCCAGCATCCTATATGGGCACCAGTTCATGTCCCAGCTGCTCCTCTTCTGATTCAGCTCTCTGCTATGGCCTGGGAAAGCAGTGAAAGATGGCCCAAGTCCTTGGAGCCCTGCACCCATGTGAGAGACCCGGAAGAAGCTCCTGGCTCCTGACTTTTAGATCTACTCTGCTTGGGTGCTGTTGCAGCCATCTGGGGAGTGAACCAATGGATGGAAGACCACTCTTTCTCTCTCTGGCTCTACCTCTCTCTGTAACTCTTTCAAATAAATAAAAATAAAGAGCCAATATTTTAGAATATAATAAAAGTCTTGAAAGTCAATTCTAGACAATGAATTATATAAGGTAGTAAGTAGCAGCAGCCTGATACCAATTTTGGTTCAAGAGGAACATAACAGGTTGTACCATCCTCTCCTTATTTCTATGAAACTTCCTATAATTTGGTCTTTATCACCAGATCTGATAATTCCAGAAAACCTATAGTCATTGTTACATCATTGTTGCTAATACCAGTTCTATTTTTCCTCATTACTTTATACTTTTGTCATATTTTTGCTATATTTGGTAAGATTTTGTCAGAGTTTTCTCTGTAGAATCTTTACAAAATATAAAATCTAACAAAGTAGGTGTAATTATATGTATAAAAATATACAAATGCACACATCTGCATGTATGATTCTATTATCTACTTATTAGAAAAAAGTAGATGCACGAACATCTGTGCCATTGGAAGTTTTTTGTTTTTTGTTTCTTTTTTTTTTAGGACCATGTAGATTGACCCTATCTGACCCTGACACGTTACACATCCTTCTCATAGCCATCTCTGTACTACTTAGGTCAAGTACTGCTAACAGAGAATTCCTCAGTGCCTACATAAACAAACACAGGTCTGGAGAGCCCACAGCAAGAGTCAAAAGCCAGAAGCGAATGACGAGGCTTTAGCTCTGAACCACAAGATCAATGGACTCCCACGGAGCCTCAGGAGAGGGTATGTGCAGTTTTCACTGTGAGAACACAGCTAGGACACACATAAGCCTGGAAGGAGTGAGAAAGAGAGTAAATTGTACAGCTGGAGGCAAGAGCTGTGCTGTTGTTAGAGATTTCCCCAAGGACCTGCAGGCATGCATCACTCTGGCCCTAACAAAGAGGCTTAACTCGATGTTTAGCCAAAAGGATGGAGTCTGTTGTTAGGGCAAGCAGTGACTAGGGACAGAACAACCTGAAAATTGTTGTCCAAACAGCTTAAAGTACAGCCAGTCCTACGTGGCTGTCTACACAAAATCTGGTCGGGGAAGTGTGCTGCAGGAACAGAAGCAGGAGTTCACAACTTGAGTGGAGATTGTTCAGATGGCACAGCATCCCCAAAGTCTTGCGTTTTTGTTAAGGAGAGCATCTAGATATTCAAGATATCTACAGGTGAAGAACTTTCCAAATTTTTCTCTGCCGTATTTGTATATCACCCACAAACATCCTCAGCTCCTATGTTAAATTCTAATTAGACATGCATTCTACAAACATTTCATATGAAAAGCATTTGCCCAGTGCTCAAATTAAAGGCCATGCTTTATGACATACCTTATATCTTGAAAGCCAAACCTACATCGTTGAATATACAAGGTCTAAGACATGACACATATTGGAGCAGGCATATAGTGGACCAGATGAAGAGCTGCTTGGGATATGCACACCATGTATCAAGGTGCCAGGGTCGAGCCCTTGCCTCTGGGCTTCTGATCCAGCTTCCTGCTTATCTGCACCCTGGGAGGGAACAGATGAGGGATTCTTGCCACCCATGTGGGAGACACAGATTGAGTTCTAGTCTCCTCACTGTTGAAGCCATTCAGGGAGTCAACCATAGGATGGAAGATCTCTCTCTCTCTCTCTCTTCCCCCCACCCCTCTCTGTGTGTATGTCCATGTGTGTCTGCCTTTTAAATGAAGTGAAAATAAATAAATACAATTTAAAACATGGCACACGATAGAAATATGCCTACACTCAGGAGATATGGGAGCACCAACTTAATCAAAATAAACATTGTGGCATATGAATATTATTCCACACTAAATATATTCTTTAAATCCATGACACTGCAGGTAATTTGTTGAGAGTGTGTGTCTGTGTGTGTTTGATTTTTCCAACAATTTCTTCTATGTTCAGGAACATGTGTCTTAACACAGACATCCTTCTCTCATCTCTCCCAGTCTCAACACCTAGGATCTGCAAACGAGGAACTTTGAAGAGCTCTGTCTGAATATAATATTTGTGATTTTAATTTATTTTAGCTTTGAGACATCCTGAAAGCATAGACTATGGCTTGAAACTCTTTTTTGAAAAAAAGATTTTATTTATTTATTTCAGAGTTACACACAGAGGGAGTGATGGAGAGACAGAGAGAAAGGTCTTCTATCCACTGGTTCACTCCCAAAATGGCCACAATAGCCAGCGCAGGGCAGATTGAAGGCCAGGAGCCTGGAGCTTCTTCCTGGTCTCCCATGTGGGTGCAGGGCCCCAAGCACTTGGGCTATCTTCTACTGCGTTCCCAGGCCATAGCAGAGAGCTGGATGGAAGAGGAGCAGCCGGGCCACCAACTGCCATCTAGTAAACCACAGTGATTGCCCTGATGTGCAACTCTTTTATTTAAACAAATTTATGAAAGATAAGAGGATTGCCACCCTCAGAAAATTAGTCTAACATTTTATTTATTTATTTTTTAAATTTATTTGACAGGTAGAGTTATAGACAGTGAGAGAGAGAGAGAGAGAGAAAGGTCTTCCTTCCGTTGGTTCACTCCCCCAATGGCCGCCATGGCCGGTGCTGCACCGATCCGAAGCCAGGAGCCAGGCGCTTCTCCTGGTCTCCCATGTGGGTGCAGGGCCCAAGGACTTGGACCATCCTCCACTGCACTCCTGGGCCACAGCAGAGAGCTAGATTGGAAGAGGAGCAACCAGGACTAAAACCCAGCGCCCATATGGGATGCCGGCGCCGCAGGCAGAGGATTAACCAAGTGAGCCAGGGCACCGGCCCTAGTCTGAGGTTTTAAATCAAATCCATTTACTTATTAAATAAATATGTATGAAGAGCATACCCTGACCCCATATCAGGATCAGCTCTAGGAGCCAAGGTTTAGTAGAAATAAAAACATAAATAAGCAAAAACACCATGATCAATCCCTACTGTCAGAGTAAGCACACCTGTGCTTCTAGGGAGGAAATCTCATGCAGAAATACACACAAGTAGAACCCAAACATAGAGTCATGCCCACTGAGGTGTGCTTACAGACACATACACACATATCTACCTACATGCACACTTATGCACAGGCATATACACACAAAGACATATATGGATACACAGAAACTGCAGATAAAATTAAACATGAAAAAAATCACATGAATATCTGAGCGAAGAATCCAAATCCTTAGGTAAGACCTGTGAGGGACAGTGCACGAGTAGAGGTGACACAAAACATTCCATGTTAGCATACTGGATATACCGTTCCTAACAAAATTGGTTTAGAACTTGTTAGAAGATTTTGAGTAAAATAATGATGCAATTAGACAAATTTTAAAATATTTTGCTACAGGAAAGAGGACACAGTTGTTACAGGAGCAGGGGAGGCAGGCAGTGGCTATTCACCATGGACTGTGAAATTAGGATTAGCCTAAGGACAAAGACACAGAGAAGTCAGAATGATTTTAACATTTTGTGGTCTGAACAACTAGAATGCTAATTACTAGAATGAGGAAGTATAGGAGCTGAAAAGTTGAGAACAATTAATTTTTTCTTGTTAAACTTGAGGTCCTTGCTTGATAGAAACAGTTGAACATGCAAATTGAATTACTTAGCAGAAATGTCTATGATGGGATTATTGGACCAATGGTTGCACTTGACACCATGAACATGCAATGGCTCACTCACATAGTGAATGTGGATATATTAAAAGAGGAAATCTAATATATAACTCTTGGTTGATCTAATGTTAAAAAAAAGAAGAAAAGGAGAAAATAGCCAAAAGGAGATTAGAAGGAGCCAAGAGCCAGCATTGTGGCACAGTGGTTTAAACAATGCCAACATCCATACCAAAGTATTAGTTCAAGTTCCAGCTGCTGTGCTGTCCTTTCTGCAATATACTAATGCACCTGAGAAGGTAGTGGGAGGTGGCCCAGGTGATTGAACCCCTGCCGCTGTAAAGGAGACCAGGATGGAGTTACTGGCTCCTGAGTTCAGGCAGGCTCAGAACCTGGCTGTTGAATGCTGCAGTTATTTATGCGAGTGAAAGAGGGGATGGAGGTTATCTCTCTCTCCTACTCTCTGTGTGCAAGTGTGTGTGTGTGTGTGTGTATGTCTTCCTCTCTCTGAGTGTCACCTTACCTTTCAAATGATTAACTAACTAGTTTAAAAAAATCAAAGGAGATCGTGTGGTACAGAGAAAGTAAAATAGTGTCTTCTCTTGGGCACCAAGAGAAGACTGTCTATTAAGAAAAAAGGCATAATCCACAGGATCAATAGCCGTGCGCGGTCAATGACAGGGGCTGAGAGTAGCCATTGAGTTTACTGAGAAGTAGGGCACTTGCAGACTGAGAGAGCACAGGCTGATTGGGTTGACTTTGAGAGAATGTGTGAAGATCAAAATGAGAAATCACTGCAAGAAATTTTGTTTAAAGGATAGCAAAAAATGGGGTGGGATGGAGCTAAAAAGAGTTTATGCAGGTTTACAAAGGAGAACAGAAGATGTGCAATCATTTAGAATGCCCAACTACTCTGCTTCTGATCTGGCTTCCTGCTAATGTGTATCCCAGGAGGCAGCAGACAAATGATGGCTCAAGTAAATGAGTTCTTCCCACCTTTGTGGGAGACTCAGATAGGGTCAGGCTCCTGGCCTTAGCATGGCTCACTCTCAGCTGTTGTAGGCATTTGGCAAGTAAATCAGGAAATGGAAAATCTCTCTCTCTCCTCTGTGTGTGTGTGTGTGTGTGTGTGTGTCCCTCAGGCTTTCAAACAAATAAAAATAAACAACAAAAAAGAATTATGGGCCACACACCACTGGAAATGACCCAGTAAAGAGGGGAATGATGTGAAAGAGGGAAATGTCTTTGCATTAGCAACGTTCAAGGTGACCTAGAGAGTATGAACAGAGGATATGTCCTCTGACAAGTGTGTTCAGTTACAACATTCAGATGGAAATCACAAAGTGTGGATACAGGAAGCTATGCAAGCTTATGAAATTCTGTTGTACCTCTCTGTTTCCATAATAAAGCCTTGCTAGGTTATCAGTCAAAGTTGAGGATAGAGAATACATTCAAAGCTTAAATAATACAGACATAGCATGGTTTTAAATTCCACTTGTAACTGATAAACCCTATGTGTATACAAAGCTACTCAGCAGTGCTGTGGGGTTTTTTTCAGTCATAGGCAAATACAAAGACAGAGTAGGTAGACAGTTACATTTAATTAAGGGTGAAATTTGATCTGGTGGAAATCAAAAAGGGAGAAAGATAGAATGGAGATGGAAATGGGTGAATCTGATACTGAACCACTGAATCTGAATCAGGTGAGGATGAGAGTTTAGGGGCCAAGAGAAATGAAGCAGAGCTTTGCTAAATTTGGCCAAGTCAGGTGTCCACACTGTGGAGCAGCCATGAATCCCTGCTAGAATGATTAAGAGAAAAAGAACTATAGCATCAGGGAGACAGAGAGCTACCTAGCTGTGTGCTCCTACCTTTGCCCACAAACGTGCCTCAGATGACCTTCTCAAAGAGACCTTTTGAGAACAGAGAGAAGGAAGACTCAAAAAGTGAAAAAGAACCGGTCAATTACTAAAATGAGAGGACATGAATCTCAGTAGCTGTCTGCAGTCATGTTCCTTTGATGTTGGCTAGAGCTGGAACTCTCACTGACAAGAGAAGACTTCATTGTGTGCTCCAAGAAGAGCAGAGAGAAGGCAGGAAGAGAGGCTTGGGAGGAATACTGTTGGTGGTTTTACTTGTGACAGGAGCTCAGCTGATTCCTGCTTCTACAAGGTCAAGTCTCCTCATGATAAAGACCCATTTTTGTTCCAAGAAAATCAATTTGTACTTCTGTCACTAGAAGTCACAGGAGTCCTAAAAACATGGCTCATTAGCCAAACAAACAGAAAAACATATGTCCAAGTGCTTAGAAGGGAATACTCATTTGAAAAATGCAATCTCCTTTAAATTAGAACAGATAGATGCTTGATTACAACAAGGAATCATTTAAAAATAGTCACATCTAAACAGTACATTTGAATCCTGCTTAATTTTAAAATACATAGGTACATAATCATTTGCCAATTTTCAAAAATTCATTTATGTATACATTCGTTAAAATGTATTTCCTGGTGTATTGAAATATTCCTCTATGAACTAAAGAAACTCCCCCTAAATTGGCAAGAGGAGTCTTCAGTGGTTCAGGGCATTGGTTCTCAGGGTCAGAAAGCTGAAAGGCTTGCGGGACCTCACAGCCCCTGTTTGTGGGAGTGTTGGCAAAAGCAGCGTGCACCCTTCCTCAGGAGCAAGCAGGCGAAGGCAATCAGAGAGGAGCTGAGTTCCAGTTATGGCCCTGCAGTACTTGTCAGTTACAGAAGGGTAGACTTTGCCCCATATGCTATCTCTAGGTCTATAGGAGGCATTGTGGTTTCAGGGAAACCCCATAGCATTCACTGAGATTCTTTAAGGACTTCTGTTTAGTAAGCTAAGCCAGATTGTACAAGGAGTTAAATCAGGTATAAACATGATTTAGACATCCCTAAACAATGAGAGAAGCTAACTCAGGGTACTCCAGGGAAATTCTGAACTATGGACATTACAGTTATATTTTATAAGTATTAAAATCATAATTCAGTAACTAGCCTCTTTCATCCTTACTTTGGCAAGGGATCAGGTAATGCCAGCCATTGTTGGTAGCAAGTGTGGATTCACCATGGCAGTACTAGGAGACAGCCTGACATTCTACTGTCTGTAACTTCTCCCTTAGCTCTCTAAGGACGTAGGTGAAGAAGTGTTTACTCAGACTGCACCTCTGCATAGTCCTGAGGAGTTTTACCAGCTGGAAGGCTAGAGAGGAAATTTTCAGCCAGGGATATGCTCAACAAGATGGTATTTGTATTGGTCTAGATTACTTCTTTCAAATAATCATTGGACTCATTCATCTATGGGATTCACCTGGCCAGAGACTGGAGTCTTGAAGACTGTTCACTTATATGAGTAATCAATATAAAAAACATGAAACCAGGGAACTGCTGTTGTGGCATAGCAGGCTAAGCCCTCATCTGTGGTGCCTGTAATCCATATGGGCAACAGTTTGAGTCCCAACTTCTCCACTTACCATCCAGCTTCCTGCTAATGGCCTGAGAAAGCAGTGGAACATGGCCCACGTGCTTGGGCCACTGAACCCACATGGGACACCTGGAAAAAGCTCCTGGCTCCTGGCTTCTGATCAGCCCAGCTCCAGCCTTTTCAGCCATTTGGGGAGTAAAGCAGCAGATGGAAGACCTCTCTCTCTGTCTCTCCTTCTCTCTGTCACTCTGCCTCTCAAATAAATAAATAAATCTTTAAAAAATGTGAAATCTCAAGCAAAACAACTTCCTATTTCTAGTCTCTAACACATACAGGCCTGATTCTCTCAAACCAAAGACATCTCAGCCTCTCTATCCCAATGTGGAGGCTTCATTTGTTCCTGATTTTTCATTTGTACGTTTTCAGTGTTCATTACAAAAGGTTGATGATGATTAAGATATGTATCTAAGGAGACTCTGTCTGACATTTCAGGCTTTTATGGTCCTTCATATATCTAATGAAAGTGTGATTTTATGTGATGTTTTTCTTTATTTTAGCAAGTTCAAGATTAAATTGGCTACACCTCTTCCAACTCTCTGGATACTATATATTAGGTAAATTGCCTTCCTGGTAGATGTAATTACAAGTTAGGCAGTGTTTGTATAATGAATGTGAACTTATTATTTGTAAAGTTCATAAAAATATAGTATGGTGTTTACTAGTTGCATATCCAATTATGCACACAGATGATTCACATTTTAGTCACACTGTTGAAACAGCATATCTTAATTGTATTTCCTAAAATAAATGTTATGTCACAGAAGTAGCACTTAAGTGGATCAGAGGTGAATTGTCAGTTGTAGAGGTAGAAAGTAGAAATGTTAGTTAATTTACCCTGGGAAAGTGATTGAGTTGAAAACGTTTTCCTTTCATTCTTATCCTTATCTTATACTTCTTTTTTCTCCCAACAACTCTCTTTTATTGCATCCTTTTCAATAACTATGGCTGTCAGAAAGGCAGAACATATGACACATTTATTTGAATAATCTTTAAATTATATTTCCACCTTTGCATCTGTGGAATATTCTGGACAAAAGTGTGTAAATTTTAGGGGAGCCACTCATTGTTGCCTTTGGTATTAATAAGTGCACACAACATGCTGCTTGCAGTGTTAGGCTGACAAATTGAATAAGAAGAAGCCCCTAAAAACATGGTAGCTACAAAACATAAAGTTCTGAAATGACTCATTTCTTACGAGTAAGGGTGGGATACATTGGCGATAAACAGCAGCACAGAAAAAGCAAGCCTCTTATGCCCACCTTGTAGGTTCCAAGAAAGCTGATCACAGGGGAGAGAATGGAAGGAATTTACCAACAATGTTTAAAAGTCAATGGTTAAGGCCAGCGCTGTGGCTCAACAGGCTAATCCTCCATCTTGCAGCGCCAGCACATTGGGTTCTAGTCCCGGTTGGGGCGCTGGATTCTGTCCCAGTTGCCCCTCTTCCAGGCCAGCTCTCTGCTGTGGCCCAGGAGTGCAGTGGAGGATGGCCCAAGTGCTTGAGCCCTGCACCCCATGGGAGACCAGGAGAATCACCTGGCTCCTGCCTTCGGATCAGCGTGGTGCGCTGGCCGCAGTGGCCATTGGAGGGTGAACTAATGGCAAAAGGACGACCTTTCTCTCTGTCTCTCTCTCTCTCTCTCACACTGTGCACTCTGCCTGTCAAAAAAAAATCAATGGTTAAGCATCAGGCATTCAGCACAATGGTTAAAACTCAGGAATCCTATATTGAAGTGCTTGGATTTGAGTCTTGGCTCCACTTCAGATTCCAGCTTGTTGCTCATGCTCACCCTGGGATGAACATTTTGTGGCGGCTCAAGTACATGGGTCTCTACCACACACATGGGAGGTTCTGACACCCAATTTCCACTATTGCTGACAACTTAGTATGGTACATTTGTCACAATTCATCAAACAGAATTATCTATTATTATCAAATAAATTATCAATTTCTTATTTACTCAGTTTACCCATAAAGGATTTTTTTCAAGTTCCAGCTAGAGCATCTCTTATATTATATTAAGATTTCAGTCTTTAGAAGTTTCTTGTGTTTGATGACCTTAACTTTTTTTTAAGATTTATGTATTTATTTGGAAGTTATAGAGACAGGGAGAGAGAGAGAGAGAGAGAGAGAGAGAGAGATCTTCAACCCACTGGCTCACTCCCCACTTCGGCCAGGCCGAAAGCCCAGCAGCCATGAGATTCATCTGGGTCTCCAATATGGATGGCAGGGGACCAAGCATTGAGCCATCTTATGCAGCTGGCCCCTGACCTAAACAGTTTTGAATATGGTCCAGGTATTTTCTTGTTTCTCACCCTCATAAAATGACAGAACAGGAAGAAATATGTGTTTACAAATGCATATGTATGTATATATCTAAATATTTTATCTATGCATCTCTGTGAAGACAGAATTCATACTGCTGTCTGTAGTATTTATCCATTACCATGTGTATCAGCTTAGCTTCTTATCTCCAACATTGTACGTAAATACTGTTCTCAGAATTGTTCATCTTTATTCCAGTGGAAAAGAATATTATCTAGTACTGTTGTGTTTGTGCATGGTACTTTTTGCCCATGCTATTATTTATTTATTTGAAAGTCAGAGTTATACAAACAGAAAGAAGGAGAGGCAGAGAGAGAGAGAGAGAGAGGCCTTCCATTCACTGGTTCACTCCCACTGGCCATAAGGACCAGAGCTGTGTCGATCCGAAGCCAGGAGCCAGGAGCTTCTTTGGGGTCTCCCACAGGGGTTCAGGGACCCAAGGATTTGGGTCATCTTTCTACTGCTTTCTCAGGCCATAGCAGAGAGCTGGATTGGAAGTGGAACAGCTAACTCGACCCAGTGCCCATGTAGGATGCCAGCACTGCAGGCGGCAGCTTTACCCGCTATGCCACAGCACCAGTTCCACCACTGTAAATCTTAATGTGCAAATAACTGTGGGCATATATTTTGAAATAAATTGGACAAATAGCTATCACCATGAGTTTTGGATCATTTCATACTATGTTTACTCCTATATGAAACTACCAAACTCTTTCCTAATGATGCAGTACTTTTGACAACCACTAGCCGTAAATAAGAACTCTCCTTGCTTCACTTCCTAACAAATAGTGGCTATGATCATTTTTGTTTTGGATTTTAGGCTTTTTAATAGATAGAAATGTGTCTACGATAGATAGATAGATAGATAGATAGATAGATAGATAGATAGATAGATCATTTTGTTTCAGTTTGGTATTTCCCAATGAAGGTTAACACATTGGATTGCCTGTTTTCTTACTGTTGACATTGAATAGATCTTTGTGTGATTTAGGTACAATTTCTTAAACAGCTGTGTTTTGCAAGTTTTCCCTCTCAGTCTGCAGCTATCTTTTCATTCTGCTGTGTCTTCCACAAGTCACACGCTTTGATCTATTGTTCTAAAAATGTAACATGAATTCTAAGCTCATGGTGACTTTTTGGATACTTTCTTGGAGAACTTCTATAATTTGGCATTTTAATATTTTGGTTTTTAATTCATTTTGTATTATTTTCCCTGATAAGTATAAGCTGTGAGTCTGGATCTATATTTTCACATACATATGTCAAATTATTCCAGTACCATTTGTTAAAAATATTATCTATTTTTCACCGAATTACCTTTGCT
This sequence comes from Sylvilagus floridanus, assembly GCA_949820135.1. Lineage (NCBI taxonomy): Eukaryota > Metazoa > Chordata > Mammalia > Lagomorpha > Leporidae > Sylvilagus > Sylvilagus floridanus. The sequence goes on along the minus strand of OX463240.1, from coordinate 13,690,790 downwards.
CCTTTTACAAATGCAAATGACTCTACTTGTGGCAGTTACTCCTCTATCATGATTCATTGATCTATTTATTTTTTCTTTAATATTAGAATGCTGTCTTGATCATGGTAGATTCACAACAAATACCAAAATCAGGTTATCTGAGTTCTCTTTGTTATCTATTATTATGTTGATTAGCCATGGATTTTTTTTCCCCTACCATGTTGACATTAGAATTAATGTCTGATATATACAAAACAATTTTCTGGGATTTATTTGTGATTTTATGGAATATCTAGATAGTATTGGGAGGAACTTAGATGTTAAAAATGTAGTTTCTTTTTTCCATGAATGCAAAATAACCTTAAGTTTATTTAGATCTTTATTGATTATTTCATCAGATAATGTGGTTTACTGCATGTTGTTCTTGTGTATATTTCATTAGATTTATGCCTAAGTATTTTCATCCATTTGGATGCTATTTAAATGGCATTGATTTCTAAAATTTAAAATCTGAATTATTCTATGTTGATGTGTTGACTTTTTTTTATTAACCTTGCATCCAAAACTTTTGTTTGAGGTGGGAATTGTGTGTCACTGCGTTAGTTTAGTCACCTGCACCCTATGTACCCATATCAGAGTGCCTAAGATGCAGTCTTACCTCCATTTATCATAGCACTTGTTATTAAGGCACCTGTAAGGAAGCAGATGATGGCTCAAGAACTTGGATTTCTGCCATCCATCACAGATCCAGGTTAAGGTACTGGCTTTTGGCCAACCCTGGTTGCTATGAGCATTTGGGCAGTAACCATCAGATGGAAGATTTCTCTCTCACAGTCTCTAAGTTTCAAATAAATTAATAAATTTCTTTGTGTTAATTTTAGAAATTTTTGAGGGAGTTATTCACTTGGATTTATTCCACAGATATTCATTTTAACTATAATCAAAGATAATTCATTTTTCCTTTCTTATCAGCATACTTCTGTTTCATTTTCTTTTCATATAACACTAGCTGGGATTTATAATACAAGTTTGAGTAAGAGTGGTGATAGAACATGATCTGTCATATTTCTAAAGTAGGGTTGAAACTTATAGTTTCTAATAATTAAGTCTGCTCTTGCTATATGATTTCTGTAGAAGTCATTTACTAAATTGCAGAAATTCTTCTGTATTTCTGGTTTCCTGAGAGTTTTTATTATGAATTGCTATTAGAGTTTCATATGCTTCTTTTTATGCAGTATTTGGTAGGTCATGTATTTTTCCTTGTTTAGTCTGTTGATGCACTGAATTCCTTTCTTTTTAAAGATGTCTTTATTTATTTGAAAGACAGAGTGGATGAGGGGTGAGAGGGAGAGAGAGAGAGGGAGAGAGATATCCTCAATCCAGGCTGTGGGTTCACTCCTCAGATGGCTGCACCAGGTCTGGGTCAGGACAAAGCCAGTGCTATCTCCTAGGTCCATTAGTAGGAAGCTGGATCAGAAGTGGAGGAGATGCATTTGAAGCTGCACTCTGATATGGCATGTGGGCATCCCAAGAGAAGATTTCATACATTATTGCCACAATATCTGTTCTACAAATTCAATTTTTGTGTGGGTCAGGGATTCCAGTGAACAATAAATTTCAAATAATAACAAAAGATTTTAAATTAACTCAATTTTTTGTATATTATAAAACTAGAAAAAGCAAAAAAAAAAATGCAAGTAGCGTTAAGGGAGTAATAAAGATCAGAAATAATGAAGAACTATAGGCGAAAATTGAGAAACTAAACAAGACTGAAAGTTGTGTTTTGAATACCTTTTATTAGACAGAACAAGATGTAACAAAGCTAGGTGTCTGCCCCTATTTTCAAGCCACAAAAATTACATTAGCATCTCTCATGTAGCATATCTCTTTACAATTTTCAACAAGAATGGATCAAATAGCTATACCTAGAGCAAGCAAGTAGATGTGAGAAACAGAATTTCCATCACAAAAGAGAAGACTTGGAGGAAACACGGGGGCCTACTGGTACCAAGGTGAGTCATAGCTGGGAAGAAGTTTGCAGGTTTGTGGAATAGGCATTCATCTGTCAGCAGCAACAGTAGTTTCAGACTGCATTTTATGGCTTCCTGTTGTTTGACAACTCCCACAGATTTTCCTCTCTTAAATTGAACAGAGCATCTGAAATACAAATCAAGAAACATTTATTGATGCACACAAATGCCTCTCTTGAGTTACTTAAGGAACTCAATTTTCTTTTTAAAAGTAGGCAATCTGATTTCTTTCCTTCAATTATGCTAACCTAATTAATCACAAGTGTTTGTTACTTAATTTTATCTTGTAATCCAACCAGTAAAAGTCAACATTTGTCAGGGGAGTGTTTACATGTCAATTACAGTAAAATATTACTAGCCCCTAATTAAGTTGTTTGTTTTGAATAAACAGGGTATGTTCCCTAGGCTTTTCCAATAATTAACAGCACATTTGAATTATGGAAAATACAATTGATACTATGACATTAAAGTCTATACTCTCTCAATACTGTAAATACTGAACTACAGACTCTTGTCTTCAAATTATTGCAGTTCCAAGGATTAGGTGGTAACACGTAGTGTGTTTCTTCTAATGAAAACTGAGATCCCATTAATAATTCAAATAATATAATTTTTAGAAAATTGCTATCAGGATGCTAAAATAATATTGTAAATAATTTTTAAAGATTTATTTGAAAGGCAGAGTTATACAGAGAGAGGAGAGGCAGAGAGAGAGGGAGAGAGGTCTTCCATCTGCTGGTTCATTCCCCAGTTGGCCACAACGGCCAGAGCTGCACTGATCTGAAGCCAGGAGCCTGGAGCTTCTGTGGCTCCCATGTGGGTACAGGGTCCCAAGGACTTGGACCATCTTCTGCTTTCCCAGGCCATAGTAGAGAGCTGTATCGAAGTGGAGCAGCCAGGACTTGAACCGGCACTCATATGGGATGCTAGCACTGCAGGCGGCAGCTTAACTTGCTACGTCACAGCGGTAGCTCCTTAAATAATATTGCATTATGATACTTATTACCTCGGGGAGTCAACATATTCTTTTTTAAAAAAAAAATTTATTTGAGAGCCAGATAGATAGAGATAGACTGTCTAAGAGTTTTCATTTGCAATGGCCATGACTGGGTCGAATCCAAAACCAGAAGCCAGGAATGAAATCCAGTTACCTCATGTGGATGGCAGAAACCTAATTTTTTGAGCCATTACCTGCTCCTTCCCAGAGTCTGCATTGGTGGAACGCTGGTCAAGAACTGGAGCCAGAAATTAAACCAGGTAGTATGATGTGTACTGCAGGTGTCTTAAACATTGCAGTAAATGCCCACTCCAAATTGAATATTCTTTATTTGCAGAATAATGAATTCCACTTGTGTTGAAAAATTATAGAATTCTTGGTTATCATACCATGTAAACCTTTATCAAGAAGATTTATAATTAAACATGTAATACCTTGATAACAGAAGTACCCATTCTTCATATAAGGATGAGAACTTTGAATTTTGCTGTAGTTCATATTTAACAAAATTATTATGCATACTGGCTGGCACACATTCACTCATTATGCTCTATAAACACATAATAATCCAATGTTTTAGTACTGTATGTTTTATTATGTTGATTTTGTGACTTGATGAAACTACAATTTTGGGTATTAATTTCATAAACTGAGCAAATAAAAATATTTCCACCTAAATCATTGAACTGCTTTTAAAATTATATGTTATATAAACTACTTCACATGAAGAAAATACTAGATAAATACTGGGTAGTCCCCTTAACTGTCATTGTTAATACTGAAATTAATACTGCCTTTACTGATCTTATTTATACATGATAAATACTTTCAAGATCTTTATATAATGAATGAATTAAGACTTTTGAAAGATAAAAAAATGGGGAGTGGTTTCTAATTCATGTTTGAGAATTTAGAGAGCTAGAAAGACTGTCACCATGAAGCTCCCCATGGGAAAATGATGAGCAATACATTTTGTGGGTGTCCTTTAACTCACTCAGACACTGAAATTGGAAGACAATCCACTTGCTCAATTCAAGATGGAGACAGATGCCTTTAGGTAGAAATAAGACAAGATGAGGGCACTGGCTTATCCAGAAAAGATGGAACTGGAACATTCAAAAATGGTGCATGGACAATTGAGGAGGCTGAAGGTTCCCTGGCAAGAGAAAGTGAAACTTTGCTGCTGCAAATATAGCATTTATCCTCACCTGAATCATCTGCAGGATTTTTTCACCAGAACAAAACCAAAGACTCTCCAAAGAGGTAGGAGAGAGCTGGGAAAGTTGCTTCTGGCTATAGAATTGGGGAAAAAAATGATAACCTATTTTAGAAGGTAATGAAAATCCACCAGACATTGTTTCTCGTTGACACTATGGGAAACATCTGTTGACTTTGGGAAGGAAGTTGATAAATATGATCACCTTTTGGACACTGACAAAAACCCACTGCAGTTGGGATAATAGAATAAGAAAAATATCCTTAACTCCTAAAAGAAAAAATACCTTCAACTCCTAAAGAGAATACATGCTGGCTTCAGAATTATATTGGAAGGTCAGGAACGCTAGGTCCGCAGATCCCAAACCCAGGAACGTGGAGTCGAAGTTTTAGAATTAATCAGAACAATAAATTCTTAAAAATATATAGAAAAGAAGTATTAAAATAAAAAAAATTGGGGGCCGGCACCGTGGCTCACTTGGTTAATCCTTCGCCTGTGGCACCAGCATCCCATATGGGCACCAGGTTCTAGTCCTGGATGCTCCTCTTCCAGTCCAGCTCTCTGCTGTGGCCTGGGAGGGCAGTGGAGGATGGCCCAAGTGCTTGGGCCCCTGCACCTGCATGGGAGACCAGGAAGAGGTACCTGGCTCCTGGCTTTGGATCAGCACAGCACAGCCGTAGCGGCCATTTGGGGAGTGAACCAAGGAAAGGAAGACCTTTCTTTCTTTCTCTTTCACTGTCTAACTCTATCTGTCAAATAAAAAAAAAAATGCTTAAAATTTCAGTATTGTATGTAAAACATCATACTTAGTTCCCTGAAAGAATTACAAGGAAACATTCATAAAGATACTAAGCATTGGATAGTGTTATGTGTATTGAATACGTCATGTAGAATCTTCTTAAAAGAAACTGGATGTGAGAAGTCTTTAAAAGAAAACTCCAGGCCCAGATGGAATCGTTGGAGAAATATTTAAATAAATAAAATATTCCAGAAAGTTAACAGTTCTACACAGTGTTTTCTAGAAAATAGAAAAGGGACAACCTCTATAAAACAAGGTTATCATTACCAACAGCAGTCTAGATAATACAATACATGGGGCCGGTGTTGTGGCGCAGCGGATTAAAGGCCCGGTCTAAAGCCTGGGCATCCCATATGGGCGCTGGTTCTAGTCCTGGCTGCTCTTCTTCCGATCGAACTCTCTGTTATGGCCTGTGAAAGCAATAGAGGATGGCCCAAGTCCTTGGGCCCCTACACCCATGTGGGAGACTGGGAAGAAGCTCCTGGCTCCTGGTTTCAGATTGGTGCAACTCTGGCTATTATGGCCATCTAGGGAGTGAACCAATGGATGGAAGACCTCTCTCTCTGTCTCTACCTCTCTCTGTAACTCTGCCTTTCAAATAAATAAAATAAATGTTAAAAAAAAAAGATAATACAATACAAGCTGTGTATTCTAGACGCAAAGCACTAGAGACCTGTGAGTATGTGTGTCTGTTCACTCAGGAAGTACCTGGTACAGTCCCTTTGTGGTCCACACTAGTTCCAGGCAAACCTCGGGGTAATGCTCACGTCTCAGCTTTCTGATTCTCTTTCCAAATCATCCCTCCCCATGCTCAATGTACATCAGGAAGCCTAAGTAGCTACTTGGAATTTTGAAGTCACTAAACAATGCGAATAACAAAGTTTTTCATAGTGGGTGGGCCTCCATGGAAAAAGACCAAGAACTTAGATAACTGACTTAAATGTCTAAGTGACATTTACCAGATCTGAGGCAACCTTTTGCTTCTAGATGACAAAACCTGAGCTGGCCCAGTGTGATAGCTGTGTTTGCTCTGTCCCTGAGGGTGGTGTTTGGTATCTTCACTGGTGGAAACTGCGTCCAGCCTGCAAGGTGGGTCTGTCCACTGCAGCTTCAGCACTGTTTCGTAGCACTTCATAAACTCCCTTTTCATAGCCTTAGATAGAAAATGAGACACTGGTGAGGAGAGCTGAGGGAGTTGAAAGCTGGGGGAAAGTCAGCCTCACAGAGAGAAAGCCGACAAATTATCTGATAACAGCAGTCTGGCTCCTCCGAAGCTGATTGTATCAATAAGGGGATTTGATAACCAATTTTTATTTCCTCAAAAGAGAAGACAGGCACTTTGAAGTCACCTCAACATGGACTTTACTGCTGAGGTTTCACTCACCTAAAACCAAAATTAAAAGTATTTATCAGAATCTCAAGGTTCCTTCTGTGAACAGCTGGCTTTGGGTTTTAATTATCTGCCTTTTCTTTCGCGTGTTGTCTATAAATATATGCAGGTGTCACCAAGACCAAATTTATCTGCTTGCAATAAGTAGCCCCAGGCCTTGCTGATAGGATCAGAGCTGGCATTGTTAACAGTGACTCCACATTTATTTCTCATTTCTGTTTTTATGTCTTTTTCACACTATGTTAAGCACTTATAGCATTATTGAGCTCCGAGTGAGGGGTCCTGGGTATGCCCTTCTTTATGTTGATAGTAGGTAAAATAAATCCTATATCTTCAATTCAGATGAGAAGGACCAAAGTGCCCAGGCCTATAAACTCTATCAGGGTGAAATTCCTTTGGTAAAATCACTAAAAGTGTAGGTCAAAAGTGACTGCTTAGAATCCCAGAATTCAGGGGAAAAGGCGTCTATTGGCCTTATTCAAATATCACATACTAAGTGGTAGGCACGGGATACAGAACAAAGATGTAGCTAAATAAATATTTTTTCTTTTTATTTAAAGAATGGATTAAAAACCTGGGAGTATGATAAAAGATTTTAGCTTTGAGGTTCAACTTTGACTCCAAAATAAATGCAGGCTGAGCAGCCATAGTCCAAATATCCAAAATCTGAAATGCTCCAAAGTCATAGTTTTCGAATGCCAACAAGATTCCACAATGTGGGAAATTCTAGACTTAGTCTTAGGTTTGAGGTCACAGTCAAGACACAGGTGCACCAAAAATCCTGTATAAAATTGTCATCAGAAATGCTAAGTACCTCAATTGAATCATTATATATTGTATATATGTATTGAAACATCATACTATACCCCATAAAATGTATATGAAAATATAAAATGAAATTGCCTTCTGATAATGTAAATAAGGTGTAACATGAACCCTGGCTGAATGCCATTCTTAGGCTTGGGTCCGATCCCATAAATGGGTCATTACATATGTATAAATATTTCAGAATAAAAAAAAAGCTGAAACAGAGTCCAAAGTATTTTAGATAAGGGATATTAATGAATTAAACACAAGTTTAATTGATAGTCATCTCCTGATCTGCAAAATAAGGCTGGTATTTAACTGTTATGGAATAACAAAAGTTAACATATTTAAAAAAAAATACTGGGGCCAGCCCTGTGGCATTATGGGTAAAGCCGCCACCAGCAGTGCTTTCATCCCATATGGGTGCCAGTTCAAATCCCAGCTGCTCCACTTCCAATCCAGCTTTCTGCTGTGGCCGAGAAAGCAGTTGAAGATGGCCCAAGTCCTTGGGCCCCTGCACCTGCGTGGGAGATGGGAGACCTGGAGGAGGCTCCCGGCTCCTGGCTTCAGACTAGTGCAGCTCTGGCCATTGCAGCCAACTGGGGAGTAAACTAGTGGGTAGGAGATCTCTCTCTCTCTCTCTCTCTCTCTCTCTCTGTCTCTCCATCTCTCTCTGTGTAACACTGCCTTTCAAATAAATAAATATTTTTTTTAAAAAGGAAAGAAAAAAAGAGTGTAAGAAGAAAAACTCAGCTGCTTCATTTTGCCCTCTCCTCTTCCATCCCACTTTTCTTCTTTGCAGCTGTGATGGACAGCTTTGGAATGAGATCCCCACAGAAAGGTGCACCAAGGGCATGCCCTCTTCTGTTTCCTGGAAAGGACTGAGGGGTAACTATCACATTTAGCCCCACTTGAAGGGTCTAGAATACACAGTTGCTTTTGTTGTTCTTCCAGCTTGTTAGTGTGCAGTCATTTACTGGGGAAGAAGTCCTCAAAACATTCGGATGTTTGGGAAAGAATTCCCTAAAGTACTGTTAGAACTTTATACAGTTTTTTTTTTTTAAGATTTATTTATTTATTTGAAAGGCAGAGTTACAGAGAGACAGAGAGAGAGAGGAGAAAGAGGTCTTCCATCTGCTGGATCTCTCCCTAGATGGCTACAATGGCCAGCTGCACCCATCCAAAGCCAGGAGCCAGAAGTCTCCTCCGGGTCTCCCACGTGGGTGCAGGGGCGCAAGGACTTAGGCATCTTCTACTGTTTTCCCAGACCCTAGAGGAGAGCTGGATCAGAAATGGAGCAGCCAGGACTCATTCCTGCACCCATATGGGATGCTGGCCACAGCGCCGGTCCCCTTTATATAGTTTAAAAAGCACTTTTGAACAGTTTATCATTTCTTCCTCATACGTCAACCTTTAATATACAAATAATATTTCTACCCATACCAAAAGTCTAGTAAAACTTTATATTACCATCATTTATATTTTTCTCTATTATGAAATTTGAATAACACAGAAAAAATATCAAATAAGAAAAATATTGGGGCTACCTCTATGGCACAGCAAGTTAAGCCTTCACCTGCAATGCTGACATCACACAACTAAGCACTGGTTCAAGTCCTGGCTGCTTAGTTTCCCATTCAACTCCCAGCTAATGCACCTGGTAAAACAGGGGAAGGTAGCCCAAGTATGTGTGAGACCCAGATGGAGTTCCTGTCTCCTGGCTTTAGCCAGGCTAAGCCTATGCTCTTGTTAACCATTTGAGGAGTGAGCCAGAGTCTGGAAGAACTCCCTCTTTCTGTCTCTCTTTCTCTGCCCATAATCCTGCCTTTCAAATAAATGAAATAAATCCTTTTAAAGAATATTCAAAAGAAATATCAAAACATCACCCATTAAAGTTTTTGTGCAATGAAAAAAAGTTGCAGAATACCCACCGTCTAGTGCTCAGAAATCCATAGCCCATAGGAGCATACTTTGAAAAACAGTGGAATGGTCTGTGTCATTTTTGTTTTGAGCTACACAGAAGACTTAAGAAGGACTGAAGAGAAGTGCACAAGGATTGACCCCCTGTCCTTGATCCGTGTAAGGCTCCTAGCAATTGGCCTTCCATCTTTTTTCTTTTTGTTTTTGATTGGGGTTAGAGGTGTGTGTCTGGGATGGCTGATTTATAAGCTGCTTATTCTCAAAACACCCTTTTAAACTTCCTTTTGAAACTCTTAGTATACCTAAAGAGCACTAATCTTAACAACACTTACTGCCACTACGGATCAAGACATGGGAACGTTCAGTGTCCTTATAACTCACTCACCCCTTCCAGATGAAAGAGCCTCTCGTTCTCTGGAGAGCATTATTCTGATATCCAACTCAATGCGTTGATTTCATCCTTTTTGGAATTTGTTCAAGCAGAATCATTCTACATGACTTTACTCAACTCTCAAGTCTTAAGTATTTTTTTTTCTGACAGGCAGAGTGGACAGTGAGAGAGAGAGACAGAGAGAAAGGTCTTCCTTTTGCCATTAGTTCACCCTCCAATGGCCGCCACAGCCGGTGCGCTGCGACCAGCTCACGGCGCTCATCCGATGGCAGGAGCCAGGTGCTTCTCCTGGTCTCCCATGCAGGTGGAGGGCCCAAGCACTTGGGCCATCCTCCACTGCCTTCCCGGGTCACAGCAGAGAGCTGGCCTGGAAGAGGAGCAACCGGGACAGAGTCCAGCACCCCAACCAGGACTAGAACCCGGGGTGCTGGCACTGCAGGCAGAGGATTAGCCTATTGAGCCGCGGCGCTGGCCTTAAGTTGTTTTAAAATACGAATGACAAAGTCTAGATTTTCTGGAATTAAGGAGGTTTTTTTTTTTTTTTTTTGAAGGTTTATTTACTTATCTAAAAGGCAGAGTTATAGAGAGAGGGGGTGACACACACACACACACATACACAGAGAAATTTTCCATTTGCTTGTTCACTCCCAGATGGCTACAACAAATCAAGGGGCAGGGAGCTTCATCCAGGTTTCCCAAGTGAGCAGCAGGGGCCCATGTACTCAGGCCATATTCTGTTGCTTTCCTAAGCACATTGGGAGGGAGCTGGGTTGGAAATGGAGCAGCATGGACTTGAACTGGCCCCTATATGGGATGCTGGTGTCTCAAGAGGCAGCTTAACTCACTGTGTCAAATCATGGCCCCTGTATTAAGGGGTGTTTAACTAATGGGTCCAATATAACATTCTCCTATAGGAGACAAGTATTTAGTGGATAGGGGCAAATCTGCAGATGTTGATGCTGAAGAAGAGTGACTCATTCTATCACTCATTAATTATACTACCATTTTTCATTTTTCCCCTGTCATTGATTGTTCTGGTTTAAAGAAGCCCCTTTATCATTATTGCCTTTAACTTAATACTTTGTGCACCTTAGAGCAAATTCAGATATGCAGGATCAAAATAGATTTTAAGGTACAAATATTTCATATTTGTTTACTTCCTTGTTAATATGAGAATCAGTTGTTCTTATGAATTCTAAAATGACATTACGTTTGGGAAACAATGTTATCTGTTGAGAAATGTAACATTGAAAAAAGACTGTGATAGCTAATTTGACTTCATTTTAACTTCTGGAAATACAAACAATAACTTGAAAAAATAAGAAAAAAATAACTACACTGAATGATATCTTGTTCCATGCACACAAGGGCCTACAGAAATGTGTCACAAGGCAATTTCTGGGTCAGAATAAATTAGAGTTTGTAATGCATTTGCCTATACTGAGAAAGCATAAAAAAGAAATGAGGTAATTTTGTCAGGGTTTGATGCTCATTGTTCACTGAAACATAATGCAAGTTATGTCTTTAGCTATAAAATAAAATAATGAGGCAATATATTCCTGGTCGTTCTCATAGATTATAAGCTCAATATTCCAATTGTGTCTACTTAATGACTACAGTACTGATCACTTATTTTCAAATGGTATTTGCAGATAATAAGCTTGATTTTTTTTTTTTTTTGCAGAGAGCTGTGGAATTTACTTTCGCAAAATGAAGAGTGAAAAGAAATCTCTTTATATTACCACATTCACTGAGTCCCATTCTAGAATCTTCTTCCTTTAGCCACCCTGGCAGGTTCCACTCTTGGCCTGTTAAGGCCTGTAGTTTTTGGAATTGTGAGTAAAATTGTATGGCCTTTCAGTCATTACCTCTTCTTTAAACTCCTTAATTTTTTAAAATTGTTTAACAGCAGTTGGCTCTGAATCCAAAGACAGAAAACAGGACTTGATAATGTTCATGAAAAATTTTAACAATAATATTAATTTTATTATAAATAGACTGAACTGAGTTCCCAGCTTTATGCTTCTGCCTGTTCCAGCCCCAATTTTCTGGGGAAATTGGGAAGTGAAAGAGCAGATAGAAGATCTCTTTCTGCTTTAAAAAATAAAAAGAAGTAAATTGTAAAAAATTAAAAAAGAAGTAGGAGATACATTTTATTTAGCCTGGCTTCAAAGGATGTAAAAACATAATAATCAATGGACTAAGTGGAATGAGAATGTTCATGTAAATCTACACAAAGCCATATTGTGTGTATGTGAATGTGTTATACATCGCTGCTTCTGGTGGTAGCACACTACCTGTCATAACTGGCAACTTGTAATATTTATTGGGAAATAAAGTACAGAATAAAACTGAACAAAGATTCTACATTAATACTTTCTAATTGTTTGTATAGTCTCATAAAAACACAGAAAATGAATCAATAGCTTTTATTATCAGCACACTTTCAGGGTCCCAAGAATCCATCCTAATACTTTTAACATTTTCTTTGGAAACCTTTTGTCCTTCCTACAAAGTTTTTTGAACTATGCTCCAACCACTTTTCCTCACTAGAAGGTCAGTGTGCTAGCCATTGTGCCACAGAGCCACCTACTCAACTTCTTTTCTACTTAATAACCCTCTCCTGAAACTTTCTACTTGTCTCATCTTCCTCAAGTCTAATTTTCAGGGAATGTGAAATAAACTGAGGAAACATGAGACATGTCTGCATGTCTACCTTGGAATAAGAAAGAAGAATGTGTAAAATAATTGATGGGGGAAAATAATATATAAAGATATGGAAAGCATCTTAGGTGGATAAACACATAGTTACTCGCATAAACTTATGAAATGTATTTTAAAATCCAATTTTGGTCTTAAGTCTTTAGTTTCTAAGTTTTAATATTATTTCAATTAATTATTCTATTTGAAAGGCAGAGAGACAGAGAAAGCTTATTTTATGAGTTCAGCATTGTCCTAATTCCAAAAACAGAAAGCCTTCGTATGAAAACTAAATATTACTTGTGAATCAAGACAGAATTATTATAAGAAAAACTTAATAGAACCCAGTAATTTAAACCAAGTGGAATGCACATTATTAACATAAGGTTGTGTTTTTAAAAAATAAGTGAAAAGCAGGGGAATAGCAGAGAGGGGAGACAAGGAGAGCTCTTTCAGCCACTGGTTCACTCCCTAAATGCCCGTAACTGTGAGGGTAGGCCAGGCTGAAGCCAGGTGCCAGGAATTCCATAGGTCTTCCACGTGGGTGGCAGTGGCCTAAGTTCCTTGGCTGTTGTGCATTGTCCTTCCAGGCATAGCTGCAGGGGACTGGGTAGAAAGGCAGCTACTTAAACAGGCACTCAGATATGGAGTGTTGGCATTGAAACTGGTGTGTTCATCTCATGCTCCACAGCGATGGCTCTTGTAATGTTGCTTTAGTTCTTGGAAAATCAGCCAATATACTTTAGTGCATTAAGAGGATAAAATCTAGGGGCCGACAGTGTGGCATGGTGGATAAGTCTGCTGCCTGTGACACTGTATCCCACAGGGGCACCATGTCCCAGCTGCTCCACTTCCAAATAGTTCTCTGCTGTTGGCCTGGAAAAAGCAGCAGAGGATGGCGGACGGTTTGAGCCCCTGCTACTCATGTGGGAGAACCAGATGAAACTCCTGACTCCTGGTTCTGGTCTGGCTCAGCTCTGGCTGGTGTGGCAGTCCAAGGAGTAAGCCAGTAGATGGAAGATCTCTCTCTCTCTCTGTGTCTCTCCTCTCTCTCTTTACTCTGACTTTAAAATAAATAAATCTTTAAAATATTAAATGAAATATCAAAATATAAAAGCCATTTAATCATTTCAATAAATGAAGAAAAAAGCTTTCCTTGATTCAATATCCATTCTTCTGAAAAATTTATACTTAACCTAGAAAGTTAGGAAATCTCAAGATGAGAAAAGCTTGCAGTTAACATCATACATGATGAGAGGCAATATTTTCATATGAAGATCAGTAATGGTGCAAACACAATACTACTCTAACTCTTTATTGGATATTTGAATCTGTACTGTGAAGAGAAAATGAAGTAAAAGTCAGAGGCAGACGTTTGGCACAGGCGTTAACACATCATTTGAGTTTTAGTCCTGGCTCTATTCTTAATTCCAGCTAGCTGCTAATGTACCACTTGGTAGGTAGCAGGTGATGGCATGGTGTAAGTATTTGGGTCTCTGTCAACCATGTGGGAGACTCATTGAGTTCTGGGCTCCTGGCTTCCTCCTGGCTTATTTCTAGCTGTTTTTGGGCTTTATAGAGTGAGCCAGTTGATGGAAGATCTTTCTCCCTCTATTCCTCTGTCTCTTTGCCTGACAAATAAAATGGAAAATAGGCTAATCCTCCGCCTGTGGCGCCAGCACACCGGGTTCTAGTCCCAGTAAGGGCACCGGATTCTATCCCGGTTGCCCCTCTACCAGTCCATCTCTCTGCTGTGGCCCAGGAGTGCAGTGGAGGATGGCCCAAGTGCTTGTACCCTGCATCTGCATGGGAGACCAGAAGAAGCACCTGGCTCCTGGCTTCAGATCATCGTGGTGAGTGAACCAATGGCAAAGGAAGAAGACCTTTCTCTGTCTCTCTCTCTCTCTCACTGTCCACTCTGCCTGACATAAAAAAAAAAATTCAAAAATTTAACAATTCCCATTGTTGGCTGAAGTAACAAAGATACACACTTCCAGACACTACAAGTGGAAGTTCCAGTTAGCACATGTGGAAATTCTAGACATCTCTATTTAAAAATGCACGTGCAGGGGTTAGTGTTAGGGTGTTGCAGGTTAGGCCGCTGCCTGCAACACAGGTATCCCATACGGGTGCTAGTTCGTGTTCAGGCTGCTCCACTTCCAGTCCAGCTCCACACTAATGTATTTGGGAAACAATGAACTATGCCCCAAATTCTTGAGTCCCTGTCACCCATGTGGGAAACCCGGATGGATTTTCAGGTACCTGGCTTCAGCCTGGCCCAGCCCTGGCCCTTGTGGCCATTTGAGGAGTGAATAAAAGTCTCTCTCTCTCTCTCTCTCTCTCTCTCTCTCTGACTCTGCCTTTCAAATGAATAAACAAATCTTTAAAAACAAAAAAATAGAATAAAAGTGCTGTGCCCTTTGACCTGGGAGTTCAATATTTTCCATCTACTGCACTGCAATTCTACTGCTCACACATCAGAATGTATGATTAGGCTACAATACGTAGCTTCATTATAGTCATGGATAAGAAACAGGGTATAGCCGGCGCCGTGGCTCAACAGGCTAATCCTCCGCCTTGTGGCGCTGGCACACTGGGTTCTAATCCCGGTTGGGGCGCCGGATTCTGTCCCAGTTGCCCCTCTTCCAGGCCAGCTCTCTGCTGTGGCCCAGGAGTGCAGTGGAGGATGGCCCAAGTGCTTGGGCCCTGCACCCCATGGGAGACCAGGAAAAGCACCTGGCACCTGGCTCCTGCCATCGGATGAGCGTGGTGCGCTGGCCGCAGCGCGCCGGCTGCGGCGGCCATTGGAGGGTGAACCAATGGCAAAAGAAGACCTTTCTCTCTGTCTCTCTCACTGTCCACTTTGCCTGTCAAAAAAAAAAAAAAAAAGCAGATGATTTGTCTAAAAAAAAAAGAAACAGGGTATATCAGATGTGGGAGTGAGCATCACAAAGTAATAACAAAAAGTGGCCACTTTTTCCCAGGTTTATTTTTTTTTTTTCAAACTCTCTACAGTTAAATTTCCTATTGACCAACACTTGATAATAAACTGATATGGAAGTGATACTGTCATAAGCGATGTGGTTGGACACATTAAGTATATTTTACATGATGCAGTAGAAGGCAGTCACTAAATGGGATGAATTAGGACTATAATATTAGTGTGCGAGGGACTCCAGCAAGGTGATGTTAGAGAAAAGAAGATATCTTGATGCATAAAAGTATGTAAAGTCCGAAACTGCCCAAAAAATATTGCTACAATGTTTTTGATAATTACATGAACTTGAGACTGTTGCAAAATATGAATGTTTGCTCATTCATGAGAATTACCTAGGGAAAAGGGTGTTAGATGTTAAAGAGGGAGGCCGGCTCCATGGCTCACTTGGCTAATCCTCCGCCTGCAGCGCTGGAACCCTGGGTTCTAGTCCCGGTCAGGGACCCAGATTCTGTCCTGCTTCCTCTTCTTCCAGTCCAGCTCTCTGCTGTGGCATGGGGAGGCAGTGGAGGATGGCCCAAGTGCTTGCGCCCTGCACCCGCATGGGAGACCAGGAGGAGGCACCTGGCTCCTGGCTTCGGATCAGCACAGCGCGTTGGCCATGGCGGCCATCTCGGGGGTGAACCAACGGAAAAAGGAAGCCCTTTCTCTCGTCTCTCTCTCTATAACTAACTATGCCTGTCAGAAAAAAAAAAAAAGCGAGAGAGAGAGAGAGAGAATGTAGAAAGTGACAGAAGGATCCTAATAAGAAAATAAAAATATGTAATACCAAATTATACATGATTGTATGAATTAATTATATAAAAATTATATGAGTTTACTTTTTTATAAAATGAAAGAAGATAAAGGAATACTGAGAATCTGGGGAAATTAAGGAAGGCTACTGAAAAAGACTAGCATGTAACCTGGTGGGACAGAAAGGACAGCAGTTAGATTGAATTTAAGTCTTCTATGATAATCTTTTTAAATAGTTGTCATTTATACAAAGTTACATTTATTTTTATATATTTGAAGGCAGAACAATACAGATACAGGCAGATTCAGCGATGGAAATAAAGAGTGAGAGATGAATTGAGGGAGACGAGTGAGAGAGATACACGAGAAAGAGAGAGGCTGACTCTTCTTCCCCAGCGCTCTTTGCTCCCTGTTGGTGATGGGCGGTGCAGGCTGAAGTGAGCCCTTTCCTCTGCGTATGTTCCAGGTTGCAGTGGTAGGGTCACGAGAGCATTTTCACCTCTCTGCATTCTCAGTCTGCTCTAGTAATTGCCATTCCTGGGTCCAAAAATATCAGAAAGAACAGGATAGTAAAATGAATTCTTGTTTATATCTCTTTGGTTCACAATTTGTTGTTGCTTAATCCCATGACCTTCTTCAGCTACAAGCTAAATTTGAGAACACAGTTTAGCCTTGTACACACAGAGAGAGGATGGAAGAGTTGGTGGACAGCCAACAGCTTCCGCTGCATACTCTTGTGTCTGGACTTCCTAAATCTCTGTCAGTTCCTTCTGTGCCAGAGCCAAGTCCTTGGAAAACATGGATACAGTACCCTAAAGATCCAAGATGCAACTTACATGAACAAACCCACAAATAGCTTTTTACAAAATGCAAAAGAAATTGTTGAAAAAGAAAAAACAGGTGAAGGAACAAGAATAACAAGTCATTGTCATGACTTCTAGCAAATCAGCAAATGTGGGAAGGACATCGAATTAAAACCAGTCTGAGGAAATCACAAGTCAATTTATATAGCATTAATGCAACGGTGATAAATGGAGTCAAATGACAAAGCCTGCAGAGTAAAATTGGGGAAACTGATGATTTGGTGGAGCATATATTATGTATAATTTTTTGGACATTTCCTTAACAGTTATCTATCTGTTCATTGTATTTTTTTTAAAAAAATATACCCCCCCATAACCACCCTCCCACCTGCAAATAAAAATTTAAAAAAAGGCAATCTGTATAAGTGAAATTGACACGTTGAGAAGCAATGACTTCAAAAGCCCTCGTCTTGACTGTTGAGGAACAGGGTTTTGTTTTTTTGTTTGTTTGTTTGTTTTTTGTTTTCTTAATATAGAATGAGACTGGGAATGGGAGAGGGAGAAGGAGATGGGGTGGGAGTGGGGATGGGAGGGCGGTATGATGGGAAGAATCACTGTATTCCTACAGTTATGTTTATAAAATTTGTACTCATTAAATAAATGGTTTCTTTGAGGAAAAAAAAAAACGTATCCAAGAGATGTGAAGGTTAGTCTCATCCTTTTCTTAAACTCTGGAAAATACATCCTTAGCGTTCTTTACACCTCCAGAGAGATTTTAATTCCAGTTGCTAAATCAAGTAAAGTTACCCTAGTGTATGTGTGAATTTTAAAGAAGTTCTATTCACAATTTCCATTTTCTCACCAATAGAGTATATATACAGTTGCTTACACTGAAGTTCAAGCTAAAGAAAATAGCGCCTCAAATCATCTAAATTTAATCACTCACAAGTCCGATTGTTCCTATCATCCCCCTCAAAGGTGAGAGATCAGATTTGGAAGCAGTATCACAGATCTGCATGCCAATGATAATGGTATCCTAAGACCTCACTGCTTTCTGTTGGTAGAATTATTAGGAAAAGATCATTTAAGGTTTTTTTTTTTTTTTTTCTTCAGTCAAACAGAGGTGAAAGTCCTTAATTAGTTGTCTGTTTTTTCCTCTCTCTGTATTCCACATCATGGAAATAGATTGTTAAGTGACCATTTCCCCGTGTTGACTCTTTTACTCTCCTAAGGCCACTTGAGTTTTTTTTTGTCTGGGATAGAGCCAGCATTCCCAATGTGAGACTCACTTATAATAAGTGTGTAGAATTTTAACAAGTAACAGACACCTACCTATCTGATCAATGGGTTAAAAACCTGCCAGCATGCTCTTTATTTTACAAAATGTGGTGATTAAAAAAATTGCAATATTGGGACAAACATCTTTAAAAGTAGATAAGGTGTACATGGTGAATATACCTGTCATCCTGTATTTTCATATGTGTTCATTGTTCACCAGATTTATCTAATATCCATTCTAGTTTTATAAATTTGCATACATATTTTGTTGAATCCTTAAAGATTCTTAATCTCATATGATGATTTGGTCTTCTTTCTCAGTATCTTCACCTCCCTCGAACATGTTTATGCAGGAATATTTAAAGACTTGAGAGATTAACAAAATGTTGTCACAAAGGGTTTTCTTGAGGATAGATTAAACAGGTCTCATTCCAGGCAGGCTGTAAGAATGAGTAGAGGTGATTTGAAATAATCACACTATGAGGAGTTATCATTAATATTTGCATATGCAAATTTAGAAATAATTTAGATAAATAGAATGATAATATGAGATTATCGGAAAGTCAGTGTTAATCTCAATTATTGATGTGGCGATTAAACATTCACAATTACTATCTTTTAAAGATTTATTTATGTATTTGAAATGTAGAGTTACAGAGAGAGAGGGAGAGATAGACACACACATACAGAGGGAAAGAGAGAGAGAGAAGAGGGGGAGAGAGATCTGCCATCTACTGGTTCACTCCACAAACGGCTACAACAGCCAGGGCTGGAATAGGCTCAGGCTAGGAGCAAGGAACTTCTTCTGTGTCTCCTAAAGGGGCCCAAACACTTGGCTATCTTCTATTCCTTTCAGAGATGCATTAGTAGGGAGCTGGATTGAAAATGCAAATGGGACTGTAACAAACATCAGAATGAGATGCCAGACGCATTGTTCTCTTATTGGATCACAGCGTCACAGGTGGGTGCTCAACTTGCTATGCCACAGTGCTGGCTTCCACAGTTAGTATCTTAGGAAGATTCATTCAAAGTATATAGTAGACATGATAATAGTACCTATGGAATAAAAATAAGATTAGTAGTTATCTCATTTGATGGAAGCTCTATGGCATGTATCATTGCATTTATATAAAACGTTTTTTTATAAATCCTAAAATGCTATCAAAAAGTAATTTCATGTCCCACATTATTTGGTAAATTTATATGCTATTGGACAATCTGTTTAAAATGTGTTTATTATGAATGCAAAGGAATTGTCTTTTAATTTTCAGCATTTGTTTCCTTAACTGTTCTCACATGTGTGCTAAATTCTTTAGGGCACGTAGCACCTCTAAGTATCAAAATGTGTGTATATGTGCTGTTTAAAATAACATAATAATTATTACACATCAACACAAACCATTAGGAATTGTTTTATTTTAATTTTACGTCCATTTTTATTTTCTACCTTTCTGTCTCTAATTATGTATCTGTTTTTGCTCCTCTAAGGAGCTATTCTTCACGGAGGTAATATTGTTGTTTGAATTCTGTCTGTGAGTAGCCACTTTTTGCATGCACTCTCCTCACAGCTCTCTGGGCACCTCATATCGTTCTCCTTCATCATCTTTGAATCAACAGCAGCTTTTTGCTGTTCAGGTTTGTCTTCCATTTCCTCCTCTCTCTCCCTTCCTCCTTCCCTTCTTGACTCCCTCCCGCCCTATTCTCCTCCTTTTTTCATTCTTTGTTTTCAAACTACTGTGGTTTCACTGCAGAAACAAAAGAGAGATAGCTGTACTCTGCAGAAAAAGTAGACCTTGAAATATTCCATTTGAAAAGTTAAATAACTGCCTTGTCTTTGTTCAAGAAAGAGAAGTCAGTTTGCAGAGCTGTGGTGCAGTCTGCCTTAGTTCAGGCTGCTATACCAAAATACCATAGGCTGGGTGGGTTCCACAGCACAGATGTATTTTTTTTCACAGTTCTAGAGGTCAAAGTTCAACATCAAGTCACTGGCAAATTTAACATCTGATGAGATCTCATTTTCTGGCCCATAAACACTCATCTTCTCATTGTATCCTCACATCTCACACACACACACACACACACACACACACACACACACACTCACAGAGTGAGGGGGTGTCTCATCCTCATGACATCATTCAAATCTAATCTCTCCCAAAATCCCATTTCCTGATACCATTACACTGTAGATTAGGACTTGAAAATAATAATTTGAGGCAGGGTGGGGGCAGGAAATTCAATCCAGAGAAGGATCTATTTCTAACGATATATTATTCTGAGACCTGATTCTCAGTCCTTTTCAAACTGCAGCATATTTAAAGTTAATGACACAATACCATGCTTCTGCCCAATTTTCTATGCCGTTAGTCTTAGACTCTGTTCATTCCCAAAGTTGCTAAGGTCAGTATCTATTTTATTTGCCTATTCATTAAGATCTCCCTGGCATGTGTCATATAGGTGTATTCTCATTTTAAACTTTTATTTAATAAATATAAATTTCAAAAGTACAACTTTTGGATTATAGCGGTTTTTCCCCCTATAACCTTCCTTCCACCCACAACCATCCCATCTCCTACTCCCTCTCCCATCCCATTCTTCATCAAGATTCATTTTTAATTATCTTTATATACAGAAGACCAACCTAGTATATACTAAGTAAAGATTTCAACAGTTTGCACCCACACCAATACACAAAGTATAAAATACTGTTTGAGTACTAGTTTTACTGTTAGCAACTCATGAATCCCTAGAGCAAATGCAAACATATGGTATATTCTCTTAACACATTCTACAGTCCATTCTGGGATCCCTGATTTCCTAAATGAATTAATTGTAATTTTCACCCTTTTTTTCTGTTTGGATAAATTGATTTTGTCTTTTGATTTTTTTCCCAAGACTTTTCTTTGCCTTTGGGTTTCAGTAACTTAAATATTATATGAGTAAGTGATTTTTTTTCCTTTTTATCTTTTTTCTGGTTTCCATGTTTATGTATGTGTGTGTGTGTGTATTTGTTCTTTGACTTTTTTTATGCCTTCCATCAAGTTATGTAATTCTCTGCTCTCTTCCTTTCTTCTTCAGAAATACAATTAATTTTGAAATCTCAATTCTGATATTTATGCATAGTGTTTTCATAATATATAGTTTCATCAAACTTTTGAAAAATCCCTGAGTGCTTAAATTTCAAAAGTTTTTGCACCAAAGAAATGTACTTTTTAATCTTATTTTGCAAAAACAATTTGAAGTACCTCTCTGTTAGAAACTTTGATTTGCTGAAGCTGGTGTTGTGACCTATCTGGTAAAGTCTCAGTCTGCAAGGCCAGCATTCCCTACTGGCACAGGTTTGTGTCCCAGCTGCTCTACCTCGAATCTGGCTCCCTGCTAATGGCCTAGGGAAAGCAGCCAAAACTGGTCTAAGTGGCTGGGCTTCTGCTACCCATGTGGGAGCCTTTACTGGTGGTTGCAGCCACCTGGGGAGTGAACCAGAGGATGGAAGATCTCTCTCTCTCTCTCTCTCTCTCTCTCTCTCTCTGATTTTCAAGTAATAAATATATACACATATATATTACAAAACCCAAATTTTAAAATTACGTTACATTTCAGTGACATTTTATTGCTTTTCTTCACTTTTGTCTCATCATGTGTGCTTGTTAATTATGTTTTGGCTTCAGAAGTTTCTTTTGTCCTATATCGTCCAAGTTTATAATTCTGACCCTAGTTTTGTTTGATCTCCTGGGGAGCTCATTAAAAGCATTTTTTATTTCTGTTACAGTGTTTTCAGTCTGAAGTTTCTAGTTCTTTCTTCTAGTTTCCACATCTCTATTTACATCACTCATCTCTTCTTGAATATTGTCTATTTTTCCATTTGAGTCCATCGCAATTCATCAGAGTTGTTCTAAATTATCTTTTAGCACTAAAAGCTGCTTACCTGGGTCAGATTCTGCTAAGTGATTTGTCTCTTGCATGGCTGGTGGCATGATGTGTAATATTTGTGTTCAGTTGTGGAAAAGGCAGACATGTTGCCTCATGTATTTCATATATTGAAACTTAAAATTATATTTTGTGATTTAAATTCTTAGAAATATTATATTCTTGATAACAACTATGTGCTCAAAACTTTTGTTTACTAAATAATTATTTTAGCGATAATAATGCTTTAGGGCATATATGTTGCCAGTAGAGTGAATGGCTTCATTTTCTGAATTTCTAGATATTTCACATTATAACATTCTTGACATTCATAAATTAATATTTTTCAGTCGCGGCCGGCACCGTGGCTCAACAGGCTAATCCTCCGCCTTGCGGCGCCGGCACACTGGGTTCTAGTCCCGGTCGGGGCGCCGGATTCTGTCCCGGTTGCCCCTCTTCCAGGCCAGCCCTCTGCTGTGGCCCGGGAGTGCAGTGGAGGATGGCCCAGGTGCTTGGGCCCTGCACCCCATGGGAGACCAGGAAAAGCACCTGGCTCCTGGCTCCTGCCATCGGAGGAGCGCGGTGCGCCGGCCGCAGCGCGCCGTCCACGGCGGCCATTGGAGGGTGAACCAACGGCAAAAGGAAGACCTTTCTGTCTGTCTCTCTCTCTCTCACTGTCCACTCTGCCTGTCAAAAAAAAAAAAAAATTTTCTGTCGCAACCTATTATTTTTGTTAACTTCTTAAGTATAATTCCAAACTACATATGTACATAATATGCCTTATAATTTCCAATACCAAGTTGTGTTCAGGTTAACAGGCATTGGAAGGAAATTAGAGTGAAAATGTGTGTAAACAGTGGAATTCCACTAACTGTTTCCTGTAGGGACCAGAGACTTGAAATGCTTTGAAAGCCCTTGATTTGATTTGCCTTCTTTACTTTGGCTAAATAGTCAATATTTCTATGCAGATAGTCTGTGCTTTCAGATCTTTCTGTATGACCCACATCATTGTTGAAATACTCTTAGCGTGATGGTGAATGATGGGAGAATTCTATTATCTTTCAATTAAATTACATTTCTGTAGGCTTTTGGCTTTGGACTATGGCCTTTACAAGTGTGCCTCCAGGGAGTTAGCTTCCCCACAACACCCTATATGCCAGCTATCATGAGAAATCAGAAAGGGTTGGAGAGGGAGACTGTCTCTTCTTTCACATCTGTGGGATAAGGCTGTGGTAAATTATGTTTCTCTTGTTCTGGAGATTATCTGTCTATGCCTCTCATACAACTATCATTCCCTCAATATGCTAGAGCTATCAAGTTCATCCTTGGTCTTCTTGATGAAAACCTGGTGTAGTTCCTGGAGACGAAACCACAAAACCATGTGGCACCATTTGACAGTGATCTCCCAGGAAACAGTCACTCTCAGATACATCCACATTGAGCTTCTAGTAATTTGTCAACATCACTGCTTAACCTTTTCTACCAATCTGTAGTTCCTATGACTTGGAATCCAGGTGAGCAGGTCTTAACTAGGCCTCTCAAGACTAGAGTGTCAGTTCAGATTTTTGCGGTGTGGGTTTTGCTTTGTCACCTCAATCCTCTGATGGGTGCAAGAAAGGTCATACATTTTCCCTTTGTTCAATGTTTTCTTGTTGTAGGGATGAAGTGACATTTCTGAACCCTTGATAAATATGAGTTGAAACTGGGAGGCTGCTGTGGGAACTTTTTTTTTTTTCTTTTATTTAAAGAATATAAATTTCCAAAGTATAGCTTATGGATTCCAATGGCTCCCCCCCTCACAACTTCCCTCCCTCCCGCTACCCTCCCCTCTCCTGCTCCCCCTCCCCTTCTGTTCACATCAAGATTCATTTTCAATTCTCTTTATACACAGAAGATCAGTTTAGAACATATTATGTAAAGATTTCAACAGTTTGCCCTCACATAGAGACACAAACTGAAATTGTTGTTGGAGTACTAGTTATAGTATTAATTCACAATGTACAGTACATTAAAGACAGAGATCCTACATGATTATTTTTAAAGAATTGATTAATTATCTATGCAATTTCCAATTTAACACCAAGATTTTTTAATCATTTGCAATTATCTTTATACACAGAAGATCGATTTAATATTATAGTATGTAAAGATTTCATCAGTTTGCACCCACACAGAAACACAAAGTGAAAAAATACTGTCACATTACTAGTAATAGCATTATTTCACATTGGATAACACATTAAGGACGGATCCCTCATGAGACGTAAGTACACAGTGACTCCTGAGGTTGATTTAACAATTTGACACTCTTGTTTATGGCGTCAGTAATCTCCCCAGGCTCTAGTCATGAGTTGCCAAGGCTATGGAAGCGTTTAGGGTTCGCCGACTTCAATCTTAATCCGACAGGGTCATAGTCAAAGTGTAAGTTCTCTCCTCCCTTCAGAGAAAGGTACCTCCTTCTTTGATGGCCCCGTTCTTTCCACTGGGATCTCACTCGCAGAGATCTTTCATTTAGGTCTTCTTTTTTTGTTTGTTTGTTTTTCAGGGTGTCTTAGCTTTCCATGCCTAAAATATTCTCATGGGCTTTTGAGCCAGATCCGAATGCCTTAAGGGCTGATTCTGAGGCCAGAGTGCTATTTAGGACATCTGCCATTCTATGAGTCTGCTGTGTATCTCGCTTCTGTGGGAACTTTTAATACATGTGCAGAAGGGGAACTCCACAGCACAATGACATAACTTCTTTCTTTTGTCTCATTCCTCTCCCCTTGCCTCCAGTCCCTTTCTCTGTCCCTCTTTCTCTCACTTTGTTCTTTTTGTCTCAGTTCTTCTTTGTTCTTAATTTCCTTTTATAGAGGCCAGAGGTTGATAACCGAATCATGATCAATACTATTTTATAGAGTGCAGTTTTTATAAACACATACTATTTATATAGGTTGTCTAGCATCTACATTTAGATGTAGGAATCAAAACAATTTTTCCTTAAATTTAAACATTTTACTTCTAAAGAAATACTTTTATCTCAATAAATAATCCCATATTTCTTCAGTTATATGAGAAAAAATACTTTTTTAAAAAAGATTTATTTAGTTATTTTCTTTCTTTTAAAAGGATTTATTTATTTACTTTGAAGTCAGAGTTGCACAGATGAGAAAGAGAGGCAGGGGTGGGGGGTCTTCTTTCTGCTGATTCACACCCCAGATGGCTGCAACAGCCAACACCAGGCCAAGCCAAGAGCCAGGAACTTTATCTGAGTCTTCCATGTGGGTGGTGGGTTCCCAAAAACTTAGACTATCTTTCGCTGCTTTTCCCAGGCCATTAGCTAGATGGGAAGTGGAGCAGCCGGGACACAAATCAGCACTCATATTGGATGCTAGTACCCCACGTGGCAGCTAAGCCCACTACTCCACAGTGCCAGCTCTGAATGGGGGGAAATAAAAGCTTAGGAAAAGAAAAATCTCCCACATAATTTCTAAATCAGGATGTCAAGTAAACTATGATCATAACATGAATATTATCAACACATAAAAAATAAGAAAATTAGCCAGAGTGTGAAAGAGACATGTATTAACAGTAAGTTAAAGGGAATACTGACAACTATGCTGCAGTCAACATGGGAAAAATCCCTTCTCTGATGGAGAGCACTTCATTTGTGGCTCCATCGTATCAGTATCTGTTTCATTTTCCATTTGGTTATAGAATTCCTGGGTTAAGCATATTTTCCTACATCTTACAAACAAGTGACTTTTTTTTTTTTTGACAGGCAGAGTAAGACAGTGAGAGAGAGAGAGAGACAGAGAGAAAGGTCTTCCTTTTCCCGTTGGTTCACTCTCCAATGGCTGCCACAGCCCGCCCGCTGCAGACGGCACACCACGCTGATCTGATGGCAGGAGCCAGGTGCTTCTCCTGGTCTCCCACGGGGTGCAGGGCCCAAGCACTTGGGCCATCCTCCACTGCACTCCCTGGCCACAGCAGAGAGCTGGACTGGAAGAGGGGCAACCGGGACAGAATCCGATGCCCCGACCGGGACTAGAACCCGGTGTGCCGGCGCCTCAAGGCGGAGGATTAGCCTATTGAGCTGTGGCGCCTGCCAAACAAGTGACTTTTAATGTTCCCATTTATCCAGTTTCATTTTCCACCTTTAGTTACCCACAACTAAGTACTGTCCAGAACTACCAAATTAAAAAAGTTTAGAAATAAACAGATCTAAGTTGTGTGCCAATTTGAGTGTTGAGATAAAATCTTGTACAGCCCCACAGCACCATTCAGAAGTGAATTGTCCCTTTGTCTAGAGTATCCACAGAATATATTTTACCCATTCACTCCTCACTTGGTAACCCTCTCTCTTATCAGAACCCATGTGTCAGCATCTCAATGCTTGTGTTCAAGCCTTTCTTATTTTTCCAATAATGGCCCCCAAATACAAGAGTAGTGACAATGACAATTAATCTAATACTGAAGAGGAACGAAAATACATTTTTCAAGTGGAAAGGAAAATATTCCCACCTTAACAGAGAAAAAGAGTATGCTAAGGTTGCTAAGATGTAAAAACAATAAGATATTTTAATGTAGAGAGAAAGGCTATAGTTAGATAACTTTTATTGCTGTATACTCTTAAATTTATAGCTATTGTTCATTTGTTACTGAGCCTGATTTATAACTTAAACTTTGTATCTATAGGGTTTGGTACTATAAAAGGTTCCAGGTATCCAATGGGGAATTTGGAATCTATCCACAGTGGATAAAGGGGGACTACTACACTTTGACCAATGTAATTGTTTGTTTTGAGGCATAACTTATATCTAGAAAAAACCCTTGCCCAGCTGGCCTTGCTGTCTTGTGCTTCTACCCTTAGGATTAGAAAGATCTGCCAAGAAGCACTCAATAATCCAAGGATGAATATGCAAGAAACGTGAAGCAGAAAAGAGCTATCAAGTTGAGATGAAATTCTCCTCAACGAACCTCCAAAACCATGAGAAAAGTGTTGCTTGAAGTAACCAGGTTTTGGGTAGATTTGCCATAGAATGCAATTGTGGCAAGAGGCAATTAATATTGCTAGACTCTATGATATGATTTTAAAGAATACTAAATTTAAAATGCACTAAAATCTTAGGGTGGGGAGATTAAAGAAAATTTGTAAAATACCATTACAGATGACAAGGAATGTGATAGTTCAGGGTTGAGAATGAATTCCAGACTAGAGAGAAATTTGACATTCAAGATATGAGTCAATTTTTAAAAAATTATATCAATCAAATCTGCCAATCAAGTTCAAAAGACAAAGTCATAGTCAATCATGGAATAGTTTTGGAATGTGAACTCATTCATTTCCTTTCTGCAAAGCAAAACAAAGCATGACCTAATCTTACAAGTATGGCTCATGATAATGTGCAGAAACTACTTAGTATTACAATGAAAAGTAATTTCAGTGTGTGACATATCATGCAGCCCTGAACAGGAATTATCTAAATGAAATAAGGGTGTTAGTGTTTTCAAAATTGTGTCTTCAAAAACCCAATAAAACTGACACAACAGTGAAGATAAGTAAAAATTAGAGATGATACACATACAATTAAAAGATTGACAACTAGAGGCTCTATGGAACTCAGGGTAAAAAAAAAACAAGTTAACACTAAGGAAAAACAAACTCTTTTCTGTCTAAATGAAGTAAACATATAGATATTATCATTTTGAACAATATAGCTTAGAATGTTCTTTGAGTGCTATAAATTAATGAAAGAAATATCTTCAGAGTAAAGCAATTTGGTAGGCATTGAACAATATTTAGCTAATCACAACAATTTGATTGGTGTTGTTTGCCAATTATCAATGTCAATCTCTAGTCCAAAGAAGGATTAAAAAACTAACAATTCTGCTTCTTTCTATACATTCAGTTCTTTCTCTGTTCAATATTCCTATGCTCTCCCACTGTAACTTCCTGCTCATTTGGTGATTTGCAAATTTCCATTCCTGCTAGCAACTAACACCAGCAAAGCCAGAGTATTCTTTTGTAAGAGAGAACGATGGTTATTTTGGTAAAAAGTTTACACTGTCTTGCCATTGCTCTGTATTGAATTGTCAAAGCCTTCCCAAGAGAGTCCTTTCCATGCCTGCATCTTAAGTATCATGTTGTGTGACTTTGTCATCATCAATGTGGCCTATCTATAGGTCATTTCTCAGGACATTTGTGTGTGTTAACTCATTTGCTCTCAAAGCCCACATTGCTAAACTGTTATTACATCAGACAGTACTTCTCCCATAACATACAACCTCCAACCATAATATACAAAGGGTATGCTCACTACTTTCATGTTTTTCTTTTTTTAAAAAAAATATTTTTTAAATTTATTTGAAAGGCAGTTACAGACAAAGAAAAGAAAGAGTTATCTCCAATCTGCTGATTCACTGCTCGAACATCTGCAATGGCTGAGGCTGGGGTAAACCAAATCCAGGATCCAGGTACTCCATCTGGGTCTTCCAAGTAGGTGACAGGGTACAAGTGCTTAGGGCATCCACTACTGTCTTTCCAGGTGCATTTGTAGGGAGTTGGAGCAGAAGAAGAGCAGCTACTATGCCAGCAGCACAGGCAGTGGCTTAACTGTGTCACGATGCTGGCCTTACTTTTCTTCCTTCGAAGTCAAGACAATTGATTTTAATCAGGGATTTCTTTGTCATTCTTGAATTAATATTGTCTTCCCCTCTAAGCAGCATTAATTATAAACATGGATGATACAGTTATTATATGTCAAACCCTGTTGTCAAAACAGGACATTGGCCGGCGCCACGGCTCACTAGGCTAATCCTCCGCCTTGTGGTGCTGGCACACCCAGTTCTAGTCCCAGTCTGGGTGCCGGATTCTGTCCTGGTTGCCCCTCTTCCAGGCCAGCTCTTTGCAGTGGCCCGGGAGTGCAGTGGAGGATGCCCCAAGTGCTTGGTCCCTGCACCCCATGGGAGACCAGGATAAGTACCTGGCTCCTGCCTTCAGATCAGCGTGGTGCGCTGGCCACAGCGGCCATTGGAGGGAGAACCAATGGCAAAAGGAAGACCTTTCTCTTTGTCTCTCTTTCTCACTGTCCACTCTACTTGTCAAAACAACAACAACAACAACAACAACAACAACAAAAACCAGGACATAGTCCTGCTTATCTTTACAGTATAAAAAAAAGTTACAACTGACAAATTTGATTACATATGAAAGGATGAAAGGTAAAAGGAAGGCGAAACTGAAGACAATCTTATATTGCATACTGGAGATATCTAGTATCTAGTATGTACTAGATACTAGATACTAGATACTAGAGATCCATTTATAATATAAGTTGCAGGACCAGTGCTATGAGGAACTGGTTAAGCTGTTACCTATAGCATCAACATCCCATATAGGTAGTGGTTTGAGTCACAGCTGCTCTACTCTCATTCAGCTCCCTGCTAATGCACCTGGGAAAGCAGAAGAAGGCCCAAGACTCTGGGCCCCTACACTCATGTGAGAGACCAGGATGAAGTTCCTGGATCCTGGCTTTGGCTTGTCCCAGTCCTGGCCATTGCTACCATTTGGGAAGTGAAACAGAAAATGGAAGATCTCTGTCTCTCCTCTCTCTGTGATAATACCTCTGAAATAAGTACATGTAAAAAAAAATTGTAAATGCTCAAGAGTATCTTACAACATTGCAAAAATAAGAACAGAGATGGTAAAATAATAATAAAATGATTAAACTTCGTTAGAAAGGAAATTGAATGAAAGCTATTTATATCATAGTGGGTGGTATATATTTTCTGTACCAAGAAGATTGATTTATTTCCAAAAGTGAAGGTACCTTCTCAAAAATTCAAAGTGCTGAAAGTAATTGTCTAAATTGACAAACAGGATTACATGAAACAGAAGCTTCTGGACTGCAAAAGAAACACTCAGCAAAGTGAAAAGGCAACCAACAGAATGGGGGAAAACATTTGCAAACTATGAAACTGATAAAGAATTAATATTCACCATGTATAAAGAGCTCAAGAATTTAAACAACAACAAAAAAATAATCCAGTTAAGAATTGGGTAAAGGCTGGCACCATGGATCACTAGGATAATCCTCTGCCTTGTGGCACTGGCACACCGGGTTCTAGTCCCGTTCAGGGCACCAGATTCTGTCCTGGTTGCCCCTCTTCCAGTCCAGCTCTCTGCCTTGGCCAGGGAGTGCAGTGGAGGATGGCCCAAGTGCTTGGGCCCTGCACCCCATGGGAGACCAGGAGAAGCACCTGGCTCCTGCCTTCGGATCAGTGTGGTGCGCCGGTTGCAGCGCGAGGGCCGTGGTGGCCATTGGAGAGTGAACCAATGGCAAAGGAAGACTTTTCTCTGTCTCTCTCTCTCACTGTCCACTCTGCCTGTCAAAAATAATAAAAATAAAAATAAATTAAAAAAAGAATTAGGTAAAGTACTTTAACTGGCATTTTTCAAAAAGGAAAATCCAAATGGCCAACAGACACTTGAAAAAATGTTCAGGATCACTAGCCATCAGGGAAATACAAATCAAAACCTCAAAGGGTTTTCACCTAAAGCCAGTTAGAATGGCTCTCATACACAATTATCAAACAACAAATCCTGGTGAAGATATGAGGAAAAAAATTACTGCAATCCACTGTTGGTGGGACTGTAAACTGGTGCAGCCATTATGGAAAACAGTATGGAGATACCTCAGAAAGTTGAAAATAGAGCTAAAGTATGACCCAGCAATCCCACACCCGGGAATTTACCCAAGCAAAATGAAATCAATGTATGAGAGTTATCTGTACCCCCATGTTCATTACTGCTCAATTCACAATAGCTATAATGTGGGATTAACCCAGATGTCCGTTAACTGATGACTGGGTAAAGAAATTATGGCATATACACTCTATGGAATACTACTCAATAGTTAAAAAGAATGAAATCCTGTTTTTGCAAGAAACTGTATGCAACTAGAAACTTTATACTTAGCAAAATTAGCAATTCCGAAAAGACAAATTCCATGTTTTCCCTGATATGTGGTAACTAATAGAGTACCTAAAATGTAATGCATAGGAGTGAAATTGACATTTCAAGATTCCATTATCGATTACAGCCCTTGTCTCCACTGTCGAGAAACAGTG
The DNA here is from genome assembly GCA_949820135.1 of Sylvilagus floridanus. Lineage (NCBI taxonomy): Eukaryota > Metazoa > Chordata > Mammalia > Lagomorpha > Leporidae > Sylvilagus > Sylvilagus floridanus. Next base: position 13,659,733 of record OX463240.1, on the reverse strand, counting down.
TTTTCTTTTTTCTTCATACTGTTTGTTGAACTTTTACTTAGTGTAGGGTTAATCTTTTGAGTATAAAATTAATTGAAAATAGATCTTTGTAAAAGTTAAGAGTGGAAATAAGAGAGGATGAAGATGAATGGGAGCATGGGTGGGAGAGAGGGTAGGGTGAGAAGAATCACTTTAAATGTCTAAATATGTATATGAAATATATGAAATTTGTATACCTTAAATAAAATTTTAAAAGATTAATTGGCTTTTAGGGTATAGGATTGAAGGCATATATTTATTTTAATTAAAATTTCATATATCAAAGCATTATACTTTTCTAATACCATTGTTATAGCTCAATATAAGAAATGATTTCTCATATTTTAAAAATTATAGTAATATTTACTCTAAACACACACTTATGTTTTAATTCAATTAATGTATTAATTGAGGAAGGCTTTAAAATTTCTTCTATCGCATCATACTACCAAGAAGAACATGATTATCTTTCCATTTATTTATTTTTGTTTAGTCAAGTTACACACTATTCTCCCCATAAGTCTTTTATGCAAATCATGAAGCAATACCTTTATGTAGTTTATAACCTTACTGCTTTGTGATTATTTTAACATTTTATATGCTCATGATTACATTTCAGCATTTTTATTTTTTGATGTCCTAGTTTGTTTTCTTTAGGTGTTCATTTACATTTTTGATTTGAAAGATAGAAATAGACACACAGAGAAAGAGAGAGAAACAAAGAGAGAGAGAAAGAGAAAGATCTTCCATCTCACCTTTCAGTCCTCAAATGACTGCTACAGTGGGGCAGAGCCATTCCAAGGCCATGAGTCCAGACCTCAGTCCAGGTCTCCCACATGTGTGGCAGGGCCCCAAGTGCTTGAGTCGTCACCTGCTGCCTCCCAGGGTGCGCATGAGCACAAAGCTGAAACTGGAAGCCAAGCCAGTACTCAGTCCAAGGCACCCTGACACTGGATGGTCTCGAGTAGTACCCTTTTGATTTCTTTTGTGCCTTGTCGCCATTCTGCAATCTTGGAAGCCGTGGCCTATCATGGAAATTCAAGACAAACATTTCTATCATCAAAGTTCTTATAGATTTTATAATTTTATAGACGTTAAACTTTTAAAATTTATATTTATGAGCTGTTGTGCTTGGGATATGACATAGGTAAGACAACTACAGAGCCTAAAATGCAGTCAAGTTAATAGAAAAGTGGGGGAACATAGGGATAAAAAGCAGTTTTGACGCAACGCAACAAGACCATAAAAATGATTTGAAGGACTTCTGTTGCAGTTCTAAGAATCATTTTAACCTTAGGAGTGAAAAGAGCTTCTCTTTGGAAGTGATTTCTAATCCTGAAGCACAGAGATATAGTAGGTGTCAGGGATTGGAGTACAAAATCTACTTCATATACATTATACTTTATAAGTAAATCCAGGAATAAGTCAGGAAAATAGTAGCATGATCAGCTTCAGACACACAACATTCCACATATATGGAATCCTTGCAAAAACAGTGGATAGAAAATATTTCTCTCTTTCTCTCTCTCTTCCTCTCTCTCTTTCCCCTCCACCATCCTGTTCCTTTCGAACTAATATTTTACAAGAGGAAACATTGCACAAAAAGCATAAACTGTTAGGAATAGCTTTCTTGGAACGCTGAACCATAGCCAAAGTTTTAAAACAACTAGGTGATGCTGTATTCAAAAATAAATAAAATACAACAAATTAGGAAAATTATTTTTCATTCTTCCTTCTCATCTCTCACACTCTGCACAGCTAAACAGGAACCTTGGGGATGATAACCCTGGTTTCTGATGCCTAAGAGAACAGAGTAGATAATAGTATGTTTCTCTCTTCTAAACTGCCTAAAAGCTCCTGAGGAACTGCCAAAGGCACTTGTTTATTTTTGCTGAATACTGAATCCATTCAGGGCTGAAAAACTTAGATATTACTAAAAAATATTGCAAGGTGAATTCTAAATCCACAAAGAGAAAAAAAAAAAAAAAACTACGAACTACAATAAGGCATACCATAGATGGAATAAAGCCTGGGAGGGAATCAAAGAGTTTCATTGAGAAACTGGGGCATTCAAAAGCTGCCATATACAATAGGGAATTTAGAAAGTCTCATCTATGTACGTAACAGGGCACATACCTAGAAAATATATGAGAAGATTTTAAACCTTATCATCGGCTGATATCTAGCTTTAGTGAAGATAGGAAGTGGAGGCTAAAGCAGAGTTGTTAAGAGTCTGGCTAAATGAAAAGGAAGATCTGTCAGCAAGTCAGTCTGAAAACATTGGGAGAATTGTGGGTATCTGGATTATTTGTTCACTTATATGTTTTATTACTTCCGGATGCTCAGGGAGATTCCTGACAATGTTAGCTTAACACAAGCTCAAGGAACAGAGATTTTAGTGATCACTCATTGCAAGGAACTTAACCTTTTAAAAAAAGATTCAGGGGTCTATTGCCTTGGCATAGTTGGTTATGCCTCTGCCTGCAGTGCAGGCAAACCATATGGGTGCTGATTCAAGTCCCAACTGTTCTACTTCCAATGTAGTTCCCTGCTACTGGCCTGGGAAGGAAGCAAAAGATGACCTAAGTGCTTGGGCCCCTGCACCCACAATGGGTGACATGGAGGAAGCTCTGTCTCCTGGCTTCTGATGGACCCAGTTCAGGCAGTTGAGGCTATTTGGGGAGTGAGCCAGTGGATGGAGGTTCTTTCTGTCTCTCCCTCTCTCTGTCTGTGGCTCTGCCTCTTACATAAGTAAATAAATTTTCAAAAGATAATAAATTTTAAGAAAAGGAGACAGACAGAATATGACTTCCAAAATCATCACCTACTAATATCCAATAGTTCCAAATATTAACCAAAAATATCCTATTCAAAGGAAAACAAAACATAAACACAAACATAAAGAAGCCACAACATTGAGATGATTGGACAAAACTTTAAATCAGTTATTATAAATATCACACAATCTAAAGGAAATCCTGGTCAAAGACTAAAGCAAAGGAGGAGAAAAGATACATAAATAAAACGAGAATTGTGATGGGTCTGAAATTATAAAATGTGACCAAATAGAAACACTCATTTCTTAGTTTGGATAGCTGATAGAAGTGCACTATGACATTGTCAAGAGAACTGAGTTAGATAAACAACATAGGATTTGGAAGAAAAGAAGTGAGCATGTGGAACTATTCTGCGGTAGAAGAAACAAGAGTATCTGAGGAAATGAGAGAATAAACCATGGCTAACCCAAAACAGTGACAGTGAGGAAGCTGTGTGAAAAAAGGTTAAAGTCATAGGCCTTGAATGAACCAAATCATGGGAAGGATATGATTTTTCTACAAAGAGCAACAGCAAGTACATAGTAAAGTTTTAACCATGGAATAAAAATCAGGGTTTGCTGTAAAAAAAGTACTGAGACTTTATTGCTGTGTGTTGCTTGCAAGAATACGAATTTGAAAATCAGTGAGCCAGCACTTGCAGTGAGGGAACATAAGAAGAAGTTAATGGAGGTGAGATATATTTAGAAATTAAAGTTGACTGACCTTAACAAACATTTGGTTCTAAGTGTGGCGGGAAGCTGTGGCTAAGGCATTCTGGTTCATTTGCACCCAAGCAAAGTTATCACTGTTCATGTCTCTTATTTTTATCTATTATTACTACATTAGCACCACTACTTCTTATTAGCTTTAGCGTCTTCTTACTTGTGTGTGCCTCAGTTTTAGCTGCTGAATATCACTTCATTTATTCTTGACCAACATAGACTTTAGGATGGACTGTTCTGGGTTTTATAATTCATGAGTTTCAAGAGCATGTGAAATAATTATTATTCTTGTCCAAAGTCAGTAGGCATTTCTTGTGTAGATTTGGGAATTGAATGCCACAGTTTATATTCCTTATGGCAATTGTCTCCTTGTCCATTGAGGTCTTAGTTTAGTTTTGTTGAATCATCCTTTGTTGTCCTAGTTCCTGAGAAAGTAAAGGTCTGTCTCACAGCCATGGTCTTAAGTCCCAAGCAAAACTGAGGCTACTGAGTAGTGTCTTATCATATAACTTGCTTTCTCAAAAGCCCATGAAAACATGTTGGAGAAAAGGGAGTGTGGAAGGTTGGCTTACATTTATATGATAAAAACAAATATATTTCTGTGATATAGATATATGAATAAATAAACAAAATAGGGAAATCCATTTCTAAAAATGGTTCAAAGTTCAGCATATCTACTTTAATTTTTCAATATGTTTATGAGTTTCTCTTTAGCTTTACTTAAAAAAAATGAAGAATGCATAGTTGTTTTGTCATCATTATAAAGACAGGAAAACTGGCATTTCACCCGAAACAGTTCCATAATACTAAATTACAAGAAAATAATTCAAAGAGACTTAGAGAGAACATCTTTTGCAAAATGACATAAAGTAAATTATTTTTGAATGAAGAAAATGAAATGCATTCTCTTAAAAGCATCTTTAGGTACTTCAATTTTACATTAACTTGATTAAAGTGTCACACATCTTGACAATTCAAGGTTTTAAAAGAAAAAATGATCCCTATGTTCAAATACAAAGAATCTTCAGTAATTTTGCAGGATTTGAGAAGTTAAAAATCATCATGGAATGTTATTCTCCAAAAAACGGTTTATTTAAATTGTTTTTCTGAAACATCTGGATGATAGTTAGAAATTGTAATACGTTTCAAAATCCAAACAAATACAAGGACAGGCATTTGATACAGCAGTTAGAATGTCACCTGGGATGCCCACATCACATATCAGAGTGCCAATTTGAGTTCTGTCTCCTCTGCTTCTGATCCAGCTTCCTGTCAATATATTCACCCTGGGAGAGAGCAGATGAATTCTCAAGCACTTGGATCCCTGCCACCCACACGAGAGATCTGAAGGAGTTACTGGCTTATGGCTCCAGCCTCGCCCAGTCCTGGCTACTTGAGTCAATTGGGGAGTGAACTAGCAGATGGGAACTCTGTCTCTCTATCTTTGATTATCTGTCTATCTGCCTCTGTCTTTCTCTTTTTCAAATAAATAAATAAAAATTGAGACTGAGAAAAACAGACACAGTGGAGCTAGTGTTCATTGCCTGATGTTTGTGTGTGTGCGTGCATATTCTGCAATAATATATATTTTTTTGAACTTTGAGTCTTTAGTTTTCATGTGAGCAAAGATCAGGGAACATTTCTTTTAAGAACTTTGAAATTAATATCTTGTGAAATGTCATAAACAAGCATCTTGTAGGTAATAAGAGTGTGAGTGGATTGAATCTTAAGTCTGTAAGTCTCTCCTAGTGATTTGTTGAAGATTAAATAGATTTAGGAAAATATTGCTTTTTAATTGAAATCATAGTATGATTTGGTGATATCATTTCATCAGAGAACAGAATCTGTACAAGTCTAATTGTGTTTATATCAGTTTGCTTCCATTTTCTTTAAGCTCTTGATGTGTCACAAAAATGTAGCAACAAATCAAAGTTGTGTTTGTGAAGCAAATAATGACTCCAGGCCAGACAAAAGGAATGAATAAATAACAATGTTGGTACTGACACTAAAGTAAAAGTGTAAATTAAAATCAGTAACATAAAATGTTTGAGGAGGGTCAGACATGATTAACATCTGATTGTCTTTATTTTAAGCTTTATGTTATCACTCTTATCAAACACATCAGAAAGCATATCAACAGTGCATCTTATGATAAGTCAGTTTGCAACAAAACTGAAGAAGGCAATTGTGTTTACAGAAAAGATGTTCAGCAAAAAAAGTATGCAGTAGTCAATTGAAACATAGTGTTCATACTTTGTAGGTATATTGAAAAAGTAGAAAACAAAAGTCCTTTGCTACTCAACAAGAAAAAAAAATAGAGAAAAAGATTTGAATGCAAATCAGAAATTTAGGGATTTGAGAAAAGAACTCAGTACTGACACACATCTACATTTATAATCCCACTTAGTTATTAAAAATAAAACAAACAAACAAAAAACCTCACAAACAGTAAGACATCACAGAGAATAGAGAACCATAGTGCCAAGAGATTCCAAGGCCAATATGCAATTGAAACTGGTAGAAATGTTATAAACAAGTATTCCCTGTGCATTGTAATATTCTTGTAGTTCTGAAGTGAAGATAAACCAACAGGAGAGCATACTCCTTAAAACTGGCTTTAGTTTACGTGATCTTTCACATTTGTTTCTAGTCATACTTTCTTAGCAAAAAACATAGTGATTACATGTTACAGAGGGAAAATAGTAATCAACTTTAATATTCACAGCCAATCACTGCAGTGCTGACATAGGAGGCCATGAACTGTTCAAGTTTATTGATTATAACTGGATCCCTAAGCATGATTAAAAGATAACAATGATGAAGCCCTTTTTGGGAAAAAAAAAATCCCTTCTACCCCAGATTCAAAACTATTAAAAAGGATATAAAGGAATGTTACATTATTTAAGATAAACAATTGAGAATGAAAGAGTAAATCCTGTTGGAAGATATGATAGCTTTACACCATGCAAAGTCAGTTATTTACAGAAGTACAGCTTAACTTTTCTATTATAATAAATAAACACTACTTAGTTCCATAAGGTGCTGTAAATTTGCAGCTAGTGCACACTAATGCCACCCACTGTACCCAAATGCAAAGGGGAATACGGAGATGTCTGATCTCCACTTCCTTTCTGATCCTTGATTTCAAGAACTGTGATGAACACCAAAATACACAAAAGCTGAAAATCCAAATTTTTATTTGAAAAAATAAGGGTGAAGTGAATATGGATATTTAATCTGGTTTCATAAACTCTTAATAATTATTTTCTGGGGAACCAGCAATGAGGAATGTACAGAAAAGTCAATATTTCTATATTACCAGTACCAATCCTGGATTTTAGAAAGTAAATCTAATTTTTAGACCATTAACTACTTTTACTTATATAAAAATAATTCTTGGGGCCAGTGCTGTGCCTTAGTAGGTAAAGCTGCCGCCTGCAGTGCCAGCATCCCATATGGGCACCAGTTTGAGTCCTGGTTACTCCACTTCCAATCTAGCTCTCTGCTACTGTCTGGGAAAGCAGTGGAAGATGGCCCAAGTCCTTGGGTCTCCCTTCGTGGGAAACTAGGAAGAGGTTCCTGGCTACTGGCGCAGCTCCAGCTGTTGCGGCCATCTGGGGAGTGAACCAGTGGATGAAGACCTCTCTCCACCTCTGCCTCCCTGTAACTCTTTCAAATAAATAAATAAATCATTAAAAAAAAAAAAAACTTTGAAAAGATACTTACAGTTAGATATAGTTAAACAAATGTTGATTGCTAATAATACACTCAGAAATTGAGTCTTCTGGTTACTTTTATAAAAATAACTCAATTACAAACCTGATTAAGACTTTTCCTATGAGATCTAATAGCTTAAATGATGTCTCTGACTTAGTTATTGATCAGAACTTAATATTGATGAGATTTAATGAAATGACCTCATTGTTGGAAACTTAAATTTTTTAAAGATTTATTTATTTATTTGAAAGTCAGTTACACAGATAGAGAAGGGGACGGGGTAAGGGGGAGAGGAGGAGAGAGAGAGAGAAGGAGACAGAGAGAGAGGAAGAGAGCGAGAGAGAGAGAGAGAGAGAGGTCTTCCATTCACTGGTTCACTACCCAGTTGGCTGCAACGGCTGGAGCTGGGCCGATCTAAAGCCAGGAGCCAAGAGCTTCTTCCAGGTCTGCCATATGTGTGCAGGGGCCCAAGGACTTGAGGCATCTTCTACTGATTTCCAGGCCATAGTAGAGAGCTGGATCAAAAGTGGAGCAGCCAGGTCTCGAACCGGTGTCTATGTGGGATGCTGGCACTGCAGGCTGCGGCTTAACACACCATGACGCAGCACCGGCTCTGGAAACTCAGTTTTAAACATGTTCAAATGAGCATGCTATAGATAAATGTGAGTGTATGTACATATTTATATCTACCCAGTCTCTTTTTTTTTTTTTTTTGACAGGCAGAGTGGACAGTGAGAGAGAGACAGAGAGAAAGGTCTTCCTTTGCCGTTGGTTCACCCTCCAATGGCTGCCAAGGACGGCGCGCTGCGGCCGGCGTACCGCGCTTATCCGATGGCAGGAGCCAGGTGCTAGGTGCTTATCCTGGTCTCCCATGGGGTGCAGGGCCCAAGCACTTGGGCCATCCTCCACTGCACTCCCGGGCCACAGCAGAGGGCTGGCCTGGAAGAGGGGCAACTGGGACAGAATCCGGCACCCCGACCGGGACTAGAACCCGGTGTGCCGGCGCCGCAAGGCGGAGGATTAGCCTGTTGAGCCATGGCGCCGGCTCTACCCAGTCTCTTGAATGAATATAAGCACATAACACAAGGAAGTAATTGCTTCATGAATAGGTTCTATTAACTTTGACATATTCATTTTACTACCTACTTTTCTTTGCGTTTCTTTCTGTACATTTTACATACATTTAGGTTACACTCCAATAGTAAGGTACAGTATTAATATCTATGAGTTGATAAAGTCCCATGACTCCTTATCTCTGGTTTCCAAATCCAATCATCCGTGATAACTGAAACATTGGTCATATTTCACTGGGGAGACTAATTTGTTGAACCAGCATGAGGTTAGTTATTGGTCTTTGTACACTCACTGATATTTCTGTGTATTTTTCTGCAGAGGTTCCAGTACAATTGACTTTATACCACTACTCCAGACTCTTGAGGTATCTCATGATTATTGTATCATTGTATTGAACTCAATAAAATCTGAACTTTGGAAGTCAACTCACTTGCAGGGTTTCATAGAAGAAATTGTCAACCTGAACTGAGTTCTTCACTAATACAAATGGTTTGTATTTGGTATTTGAAGAAGCAGACTACATAATTATTTTCAGAAAAAAGAAAGAAAATTCATCTCCATAAGGGTTTGAAGAAACTATGGAGATATGACAGTGGAAATGAAGTTGAGGTTTTTCCACAATTTCTTATGAGCCAACCTGGCCCTCTGCTATGGATGAAATTAGAAAGGTGACATGGGCTGTTGTGAGACCGGTGTGGGAACAATTTAGGAAACCAGAGAAACTTAAGCCAAATTCAAAAGACAATCCTGAGGGGTGAATGAAAAACGATATACACAATAGAATCAGATGTTAGGAAAACGCAGTGAGGAACGTTGTGAACGGCATTGGGTCCAGAGGACATGAGCAGATAATAAAGGCAACAATAGAAGGGGTCTTAGGAGGAATAAGTGAACCAACATATAATAGCATGTAGCATGTACCAAGCACTATGATACCCCAGTCATACACGATTTCATCTCATTTATCCCAAATGTGCAGAAACACAGTATCTAAACTTCATACTATGAATGAGGAAATGAGAATTCAGGTTAACTTATTTGTACAATGCCATCAGTCCACCAGTGCTAGAACCAGGTTCCAAGTGTATGTCTGATTGATAAAGGATTTTTGATCCACCTATGGTTTTTTTAAGCTGAGATAAATGAATTATTTAAAGAAGAACACATTTCCCTTATAAGACAGGCAGAAAAAAGTTCTTCTAAGACAAATCAATGTAAACAGAAGATAATACAATTCAGTAAGATACTAATAGCAGTTATAAGCACTACTTTTGCTCAGATATAAGAAGAGAAGATCTGAAAAATGCCTGGAAATAGCTGACTTCTGGAGTGACTTATTCTACGTGACATTTTCTGCAGAGTAGGAATTATGGTGTATTGTTTATAGGCTTATTGCTGAAGAATAAATGAGATGTGCAAAATACCTGGCATAGAATGCAGCATATAAAGTTATCTGTTTCTTCATATTATTATAAGTATCCTTAAAAAACAGAGAAAAGGGAATATGATGGAGTAGTAACATGTTAAGCTTTTGAAGTCAATAAAGAATCAGTCAGAAACTGACCCTTACATTTAAGGCACTCCAGGTCTAATGGTCTGCATGTTTGCATCTCTATAAATTCATGAGTTGAAATCCTTACCCCCCCAGGGATAGAATCAAGAGCTGAGGTGTTTTGGGAGGTAATTATGTCAACAGGATTAATGCCCTTATGTTAGAGGCCCAAGAGAGCTCATTTTTCCCTGTACCATGTAAGGATCTGGCCACAAGGCATAATCACACCTAGGAAACAGGCCTTTACCAGAAATGAAATCTGTTAGTGCCTTGTTCTTGGCCTCTCCAGCCCCCTGAATGATGGAAATTAAATTCCTGCTGTTTATGAACTACCTAGTTTGTGGTATTTTGTTAAAGCAGCCTACATGGGCTAAGACATCTCCTTAAAATTTTAAAAAATGAAAATTGTGAACATGTAGTGAGGAGGAATTAATGACAACATACTTTATGAGTGGTGTTATTATAATATCTTACTTTGATTTTTTTCTAGATATATGAGATACAGGCGTAAATGTAAATAGCATTTAGTACTTCAGAAATCTGCATGTAGCTAATTCAATATTATTCTGGTTGATATCAATTAAATTCCATTGTCAAAATCTATAGTTAAGAATCATTATTTGGACATAGTATGGGCACTGTGAAAAGAATTAGGCTCTCAAATTTTAGCCTGGAGTTGTAGCATTAGCCTGAAGCAAGGAAATAGATAAACAAAATTAAAGACATGCACATCCAATATTCCAGGTTTCTTTACAAAGCCCTACAGAATAACAGTGCTGGAAAGTGTTTTCTGTGGTTATGAAAACCTCTTTTCCTAACATCCCATTCTCTTCTTAATTCAATCTGGAAAGGTCCCACACCATATAACACGACTGAGTTTGCATGAAAGTGGGACCACTGTGCTAATGAACCAGGTTGCTGTATGTTCACATTTCCTTTACTTCCCAAAATAATTTCCTCACAGATTAGCACTGCATTCTTCCTGAAGCTTTATCCTACCTCTCATATTTGTCCCTCTACCTCTATTTTTTTTTTTTTGAGATGTATTTATTTACTTAAAAGTGTCAGAGTTACACAGAAAGAGGAGAGGCAGAGAGAGAGAGAGAGAGAAAGGTCTTCCATCTGCTGGCCCTCTCTCTAATTAGCTGCAATGGCTAGAGTTGCACTGATCTGAAGCCAGGAGCCAGGAGACTCCTCTGGGTCTCCAATGTGGGTACAGCGGCCCAAGGACTTGAGCCATCTCCCCCTGCTTTCCAAGGCCATAGTGGAGAGCTGGATTGCAAGTGGAGCAGCTGGGACTCAAACAGGTGCCCACATGGGATGTCAGCACTGCAGGTGGTGGCTTTACCCACCATGCCACAGTGCCAGCCCCATCCTCTACCTCCTTCAGCTTCTTCTTGGGTGGTTCCTTCTGTTTAGCTCTGATTCCATTACTTCTGTGTCTTTCATTTTGCTTCTCTTCCCTTGCATTTTCTTCTCTTCTACGTTCTCTTTCATTTTCTTCTTTCTCTTCTGCCCCAAGAACATAACACCGTGGGGTTCAGTCCTACCCCTTCACTATGTGCACTCTATGTGGATGTGTCATCCCATGGCTTTAAATGTGATGGGAAATGTCTGTCTTTGTTCCATAAATTAGGGATTAATTCATTCAACTGCTGGTCTGATGTTTCTGATTGGTTAAAACAGAGGCTGTGATGCCCTCCAATCACTATCACCTGGCTCTTTGCCCCCACATTTTCATTCACAGAAAAGGAGTCACACACTCAACTCTTGCTCAAACTAGTAGTCTAGGAAACCTCCCGAACATTTTCTCTCATTCCCAGCATCTATTTGACCAACATGTCCTATGACATCTATATCCAAATGATTCTCCAATCTTCATATCTGTCTCACACTTTTCTATTGCCACTGTAGTACAAAGGTTCTTGTTGAGTTAGTGCAGTAGTTTCTATTCTGGGCTTCCTGTTATGCATTTTCCACATAGTTCCCTTTGAACTGCAAATGACCCTTAGAACATGTTCATCTAAAGACAATGAAGAACTGGTGTCTGGTACTGGACTTATTTGTCGTCTATCAACAACTATGTAAATTAGACACATCATATGACATGGAGTTTCATAGACTGAATAGTAGGCAGTATAAGATTCTGTTCCTAAATGATATGGCTGAGATCAGCACCATTTTTGCCAAAAAATTCTGGTTCCTGACACCTTTGAAAACCATTGCATGGGGAAATGAATACCATGCAAATCAGAGTTTTCCTGGGGGCGGGGAGATGATGTGGCAGAGTTCATTGTCCAGGGATGCTGGAGTAGCTAAAATATTCAAGGCAGGGCACTATGAAGAAGAATGTGGATTGTGGCAGTGAGAGACCTTCACCAAAGGTGAGGTTGTAAGTATGCACAAGCAACTGAAAACATAGAAATACCTACTACCTACTGTAACTAAGAATTGACTGGAGATACCAGATATCTCAATGGAAAAAAATGCTTCATTTAGTAGAGAATCTAAGACTACCCTGTAAGAACTATGACAATACTCTGAACTAAAAGATACGCCTGTGTCTAAGGTCCAATTATAAATAGAACAGTCCTAACAGAGATGCAACTATATTGGATCAGATCAATAGAATCCTCTAGCAAGTTGAGTCGCTGGACAGAAACTCTCAGTATCATACGTACAATTTCTTATTCACATTCTCCAACAGGTAATACAAACTTAAAGGTGAGTGTTCGACCTATCAGTTCAAGGAAAAGTAAAGATCAGTAAGACAACAATTATGATGCAGTTAAGATGCGCACATCCCTTATCAGAGTGCCTAGATTCAGCGTTGGCCTACATCTTCTTACTCCAATTCTCTATTAGTGCTTGTCCTGGTGTGCAACGTAGATGGCTCAAGTAGATGGGTTTCTGCCACCCACATGGGAGACCTGGATTAAATTAGTGGCCCCTGGCTTCACCTTATCCTTGGCTATTGCAGGCCCTTGAGGAGGGTAGCAGATGGGAGCTCTCCCTCTTTCTTTTTCTCTCTTTGCCTCTCTACTACTCAAATAAATCATTTTAAAAATTCATGCCCGAAAATTTATTTGTACTTGATAAACCAAAAGAGAAAAGTAAAATGCTAATCGACACAGTTTCCTAAGTGATGAGATACTGAGTGGGAGACAACATTGTTGCAAATATATTTGAAGATTTTAAACAAGAGGAACAGATGTAAAATCCAAGGAGGAAATAAATATAGAAAAGCAAATTTGAGTGTTGTGTTTTCATCTAGATCTAAGATGTTAGAGCATTATTCTCATCATAACAACAGGAAAAAGCCACATAACCACAAAATTAGTTTTCAAAAAACATATCAGAAAGCTGTGCTCACCAGGAAAAAGTCTGCAACAGAAGGAAACAGCTTCTTTCTACCTTGGAGAAATAATCTCAGAGTGCTGGCTCACCTGGAGCAATTATGGGACAAAAGAAATTCCAAATGATTTACAAGGAAGAAAGAACTCAAATGTGCATAACAATGGATTGCTTAGGATCTATGTTGATTGAGTTAAACCCACAACACCTGAGAGCTTTTCTCCAGGAAGCTACACAAAAACTTTCACAAGAAGGGTAGGAAACAGTGTGTAAAACCCAAGAATCATCCACACCACTGCAGACCTGAAAGATTCATACTGTCACAGATGTGCGCTAAGGTCCTTCTTCACTACAGAATCAACGGTTTGGGTCACTGGGGAGAGATAGTGAACTTGGTGAGCTCCATGCAGGATGTAGAGGAAGACATTTGCTTTGGCTTTCAGGTCAAATCCCAAGAATTAGAAATCTCTTCTTCCTAAGACAGTCCAGGAACCCTCTACACATACAAGGCACAGGATCAAGACAAATTTTGCTCTACGGAGAGTAGCATAAAGATCTATGAGTCACACTGTAAACTAGTGTGTGATTAGGACTACAGCAAAAATAGAAAAGAAGAAGACTTCTAAGATCATGAATATTATCTAAGGAGCCCAGAACAGGATGGAATAGCAGTCCTTTACTGGGGGAGATATAGTAGGTCAGTCAAAAATCATAGGCAAAGAAGAAATATCCAAACACCCTAGTACCTCAGTCTCTAGTCTATTTAAAAATGTTAATGTATTTTTCATTTTATTTGAATGGCAGAGAGAGGGATACAGGGACAGATATTATCCATTTGCTGATTCACTCCCCACATGCCTACAACAGCCAGGACAGGTCAAGCTGAAGCCAGGAGCCCAGACTCATTCCAGGGCTCCCACTGGGTGGCAGGGATGCTCTAGTTAGAGTATTGCCTGAAAGAAAGCTAGAGTAAGAAGCAGAGCCAAAACTCTAACACTGACATGGTTTGTGGGTATCGAGTGGTGTCTTAGCCTCTGCATCATATACATACCCTTCAGTCTCAACTATGCACAATACATCGGATAAACTGTAGTAGACATACCGCTGAAGGTAGCCATAGTAAGGCCATAATTAAGATATGCTTAATTTATGATGAATACTTGTTAATAATAATCTTAATTTAAGATTAATTCAAATCTCACACTAAAGACATAAGAGGAATAGACAGTCCATTTTGATATACAAATATTTCTTATCTCATTTTCTACTGTTCTACCCTTGATATCTGCCATTCATACACTAAAAAAAAAAGATAAGCCTGAAAAGTTAGCCAGAGGCAAAGTGATCAACAGAACTATACATAAGATGACACAAATGTTGGCATTATTAAGGGGGGAATGTCTAAGTTTGATGTGTAAACATAGAAGGACACTGAAAATTTCAGAAGAGCAAACAAAATTATATGAAAATTTCAAATGTAAATATAATAAACAACACGCATATATGCCAACACATGAAGTGACAAACAGAAGCATGTCTCTCATTGTCTCACAAGCAAAAACTGTAGCAGCCCATGGCAGAAGCAGAAATAATGAAATTGGATCGATAGAAATTAACCTGAAGAAGGGAGCTAGGATGAAACAGTCCACAGAATTATTTGCTTTGAGACAGGCAAACTTTCAGTTAATTGAAATCAAGAAACGGATTTTAAATATAGTCATGTACTAAATATGCATATGGAGAAATCAACATAATTAGAAAAATGAGTGGGTTCAACCCTTTTCCAGGAGGCACATTAGGGGACTCTTCCTCACCTACAACAAAGGAAGTTTTTTTTTTTTAAGATTTTATTTATTTATTCAAAAGTCAGAGAGTTACACAGAGAGAAGAGAGAGAGAGAGAGAGAGAGCGAGAGAGCTCTTCCATCCGATGGTTCACTCCCCATTGGCCACAACGGCTGGAGCTGTGCTGATCCGAAGCCAGGAGCCAGGAGCTTCTTCCAGGTCTCCCATGTGGGTGCAGGGGCCCAAGCACTTTGGCCATCCTCTACTGCTTTCCCAGGCCATAGCAGAGAGCTGGATTGGAAGTGGAGCAGCCAGGACTAGAACCAGCACCCATATGGGATGCCGGCACTTCAGGCCAGGGCATTAACCTGCTTTGCCACAGTGCCGGCCCCAACAAAGGAAGTTATTACGTCCATTATGTCATTCTGGGGGAAATGTAGGAATTTCATGCCCAGGAATCCCTCCACTCAGCAATATCCCATACAGGGAGGAGATAGGAAAAACAGAGGGTGCATACCCTCATTCATAAAATCTCCAGTCTGAAGGCAGACTGAGTTCTCAGTTCTCTCCTAACATGCTCACTGATCTATCGGGTGTATGTCCTTCATTACACTTTGCTTAACTATACAAGAAAAGAAAGCATTTTGAAAACAAGTTTGTAAGACACTCGCTACCATGTTCCAACTGTCTAAATTAAATAACCGCCAATAGGTGAGTATGATATTGTGATACCGCCAAAAGCAAGGATTAAGATCCCATTGTAAAAAACAAATGCTGCCTCTTACACATACTTACATATGTACATATACATTTAATTGATTTACAATAAAAGTGTTAATGTAATTTAATATAAAGGGATATTTTTCAATTAATGGAATGGTACAATTGGACATCCATATGCAAGAAGCAAAAAAAAAAATCCTTTAACATATGTTTCATTATTAAGAAAAAAATCATAAAGTAGCATAAACCTAAATGCTTGCAAAACTTTGAAACTTTAAATACGAGTTGTTTTTGAGCTTGTGTTTGGCAAAAGTTTCCACGAAACAACACAAAAAGCATGACTGGTATCTGAAAAACTTAAAGAAGCTCAAGCAGGAAATCAATGTTAGGAAATAATTTGAAATAGTGACTTATTTATTCATGTGATAAATGTTCATTCAAAATATTCTATGTGCTGGGAAGTATTCTAGGCATGGAATAAAATTTCACCAGAAATGAGAATCTCTTCTTTTTAAAATACATAATTAATGGTATGAAAAGTTAAGCTATAAACTGGAAGAATATATTTGCAAAATGCAAACTTGACTTCTTTCCCAGTTAAACAGATACTTATATGAATCTACAATTCCATTCTTCATAAAATTTACTGCTACTTAGTTTAAAATATTATATTCTTAGAAAGAAACTTCTCTGACCAAAAACACAAATGATCTTTTATTCTCCACCCCTTCTCTTTTTCAATCGCATCACCTTGAGCTTCTGGGTTTTGGGTGTTTCTTGCTTGTTTCATCGGGCTTTTTTGCTTATTTATTTCCTTAGTTTTGTTACTATCATCATAGTGCCTCTTGTTCTGATTTTTACTTGATTCCTTTAATTCTTTGCTGGTTAACTTTCTTTATCAACCACATTACCACTATTAGAAAACAAGTTCCACAGACCTAGCTTTTGATCTGCTTTGCTTCATGCCTACGATACCATCTATTATATAGGAAACACTGACTAAATATTTATTGAATGAATAAAAAGGTAACACTCTTTAGAACAACTCGTGGCACCCTTTTCCGCCATGCAAAACCGAGTGGTCTTTGTGGATCCACCTGGCTGTTTACCCTCTCCTCTGGAGAGGTACCTGACAGAGGTGCACTTTCCTTCTGACTCAGCATTCTACTGAAGTTTTCTCTACTCAGTACCTGCCAAGCCTATTCCTACATTTGCAAGATCCATGGTAGAGTTTACATGGCCAGGTCTGTCAAACTGAGCAGAAAGGATGTCACAAAAGAGAAGATGTGATGAAGCCATAATAAATGCAATGTAAAGGATCACTTCTGATGCCTTTAAAAAATCATCTACAGGGGCCAATATTGTGGCACAGCAGGTGAAACCAGCACCTGCAGTGCCAGCATCCCCTGTGGGCTCTGGTGCCAGTCCTTGCTGTCTCACTTCTCATCCAGCTCTCTGATAGTGCACTTGGGAAACCAGTGCAAGGTGACCCAAGCTCCTGGCAACCAGCTATGCTTGTGGGAAACCCAGAGGAAGCTCCTGGCTCCTGGCCTGGGCCTGACCCAACCCTGACCATTGTGGCCACTTGGGGTGTGAAGCATCAGATGGGAGATTATGTGTGTATATATATATACACACATACATACATACATATGTATATATATACATACATACATATATATGTATATATATACACATACATACACATACATATATATAACATATATAGTATATATATATATATATTTCTCTTTCTCTCTGTAACTCTGCCTTTCACATAAATAACTAAATCTTTTTTAATAAATCAACTCCAAACAAATTGACAAAAACCATTGAGTAGTGCTTCATGATGCCCAGTTGCTGATTCTCTGGTACGTTCTTTAGGATCTTTTCCAGCGTTTACATTCTGTCCATCCCTACCTAATAATTCAGTTTTTCAAAAGAAAAAACTGCTATTCCTAGGTGCAGCTATGTTGCCCTGGGGGCAGGCCATAGTGACAGTTGTAAACATTTGATTCAAAGCTGATATAAGTACTCTACTCTTGAATTGAATAAGGGCACACTTTTGTCAGTCTCTTGTTTTTTTTTTTTTTTTTTTTCAAATACAAAGGCCAAGCCTGCCTACACAGAGACTTTGAAGGTCAGACTGCCAATAGCATCCTACTTCAGAAGCTGACAAAGCGACCTGTGCTGTTTGGCTGTGGAGGATGTCAGGGGTCCCTGCTCTTCTTGGAGAGCTCAGAAGTATGTTTTGTGTTTCCTACTTTGTTTCACTTCTCCAAGGATGCCAGGGTATCATCCAGTGCATTATTTAGCCAGCAGTGGAGTCACTAGTTGACAGAAATCTGACAAATGAATGCAGTCCCCCACAGTCCATAATGAAAAACTCAAGGACCATTTTCTTAAGGAGTTTGACTAAATACGTTGAAATCCAATTGTTCATTTTAGTATATGTTATAATGCCACAAAAATCATTATTCTCCATCATAGATTATAAAAACCCTCAAAATATTTTTATAAGCTTTGAATAATTTCATTGTGATTTGATTCTTAGACTGTTTAGTCAATTGAACAGTCATCTGGGAAGTTATATAGCAATGGACAAAAATATATGCTAGTCTAAAGTGATTACACCTGTTAAAGTTTCTTTAAAATTTCAATTTTCAAAGCTTTTCATTTCCTCTACTGCCTCTTTTTTTCCCTGTATTGGATAAAAGACTCATCTTTATGTAGGAATGTCAATAAATTCAGAAAAGACCAAAAAAATAGAGAATTTCAGGGCTAAAAGTCTACACTGTGGAAAATCGTAACTTGGAAAAAGTGATGAGATTTGCAGGGAGATGAAGCCAGACCAGTAGCCCTAATAACAGGCTCTTTAGTCATCATCAGATATTTCTGATAACAGATGGAAGTCTTTGGGAGTTCTTGAAATCATAGAAAGGATTGATGACCCTGCTCATTTTTAAAATTAAAGGTTTTATCTTCATCATCATTAACTGGTCAGCTTAACAGTTCGATCCTGAGGAAAGCATGGAAGAAACTGTCAACTAATCAATTTGCAGTCACCTCAAAGAGGAAACAGCAGTGGAGTGCAATCAGCTTCTTTGCTTAGAGAGAGACAACCTGTGCCAAGCCAATTTAATTTCCTTTTATAGTGGAGTGACAGGACACTCAGACAGGGAGAGACAATAGATGCAATCTACCTGTACTTGAGGAAGACTTTTCCCAATACTACTCAGAAAACTTATCAAGAAGGTAGAAGAACGTGCCTGGGTGGGGTGGGCAGGTGGGTTATGAGTGAGCTCACAGAGACAACACAGGACTCACTGATGCCAGAGAGTCTATATGTGACTTTCAGAAAGAAGTCATTCTGGATATGTGCAAGCCATTCTTCAACAGTCCCAGGCAACAGAGTAGACCTGAATGGAGGGCTTTGTTGTTATTCAAAGTTAAGTTTTGAATAAAGTATTCCAAAAGGTGAAAAATGGTTTTCACTGTATAAAAACATTTTAATATCTCTATAAATATGTGCTTGGAACTTTTTCCTGAATTTCTAGACAATAATTATGCTAAAAATATATATTTATGTATTTGAGTGAAAGAGAGGGAGAGGAACACTCCCCACCAGTGCTTCACACCCCAAATGACAGCATCAGGCAAGGGCCAAAGCCTGGAGCTCGGTATTCAAGGCAGGCATCTCATGTATGTGTCAATATTCCAGCTACCTGAGCCATCACTGCTGCCTCCTAGGGTCAGCATTAGCAGGAAGCTGCAATTTGGAGCTGGAACTGAGCATTGAACCCAAGTAATCTAATGTGGTTCTTAGGCATCTTAACTGGCATTTTAACCAATAGTTTAAATGTCTGCTCTGAGCCTGTCATTTTATAATTAGGTAGGACTTAAATTAAAAGATGGCTAAAGTTCGCAGATTTTACATAAAAAAACAGTAAATAATTCCTTAGTGTCTAATTGTAAATGGATAGATACATGCAAATATTAGCAGATGATTGACAAACCATTTATTACCTAGTAACTTAAGATTTCAAAAATGTTCATGCAATGTTAATATTTTTATTTCATATACTGAGTTTTTGGAGTGATTTTGGTCATTTGTCTCAGCCTACACTGAATTAGAATTCTTCTTGCAAAATGTTTCAGAATCTTAGCTCCATGAGAGGCTTACTTAGAGACTCTCAAAATACTAAAATTTGCAACCACAGGGAAATCCTAAAAGTGTCTGGAAAGTGAGCCACGCTGTCATTCCAGTTCCCTTCTCCTGTGTTTTAACAACCCCATCACTGATGCTTCAGGCTGTGCTTATAGCTAAGTGCTCTAGAACATCATCACTACACCATTTAACACAGCTATAGAAAAGTCACACAGGATGGAGAGGAAAAACTGGATCAAGCATAGCAATTAAAGAAATGCAAGTGAAATGAATGATTGGTAAATATGCACACTTGCTAAATTAGTATTTTAAATTATAACACACACAATGATGACAAGGTTAAGAGGATAGTGAATACTCTAAGAGCTGATTGCTTTCTGAATTGGTACAATCCTTTTATAAAGATATATCTAATAACATGGGAAATACAAAGATGCACAGATAGTATGCTTAATGCCTTAATCCCTCTTGTGGGAATTCATCTCCAGCAAATAACGCGGTTGCAAAAATGTGCCCTTTTACTTATTTAAGTAAGCATTAAAACCGGGGAATGTCTAGCGCATAGCTTCAGGGGAATGGTTGAGTCAATGTTATCGACTCCGTGGAATATTTTGCAAAGCACAAAATTGAACATTGGGAAACCTGATGCAAAATAATAAGTATGTAAAAATCGCACATTGAAGTACAGCAAAATAGTGCAACAAGAGAAGGAGTTAGATAACTTAATATACAGAGCTAACACCGCTCCAGACTGACCAACACGCACTCTCTCCTTGACCAAACTTTTCTCTTTTGCATATGCTGTGACTTTTATTCACAACAATTGTGATCAAAAGGCTAAACAGAGATGAGGCAAGACTCAGGACGCCGTTCCCTTCTTCCTGGTGCTGAGGGTGCATGGGCAGGCCACAGGGGCTGGCTGGGGAGCTGAGAAGGCGGGTAGCTGTGGGAGTGGGGCTCCTCATGCGCAGGGGACAGTCTGGAGTGAGGGCTGCCCTGCAGGCATTGGGCTGTGGCAGCCGGGACGTACAGCGGTGGGGGGGCCAGGTTCGCTCGCAATCTTCCTCAGGTCCATGTGCACGGGTTGGCTTGGAAGAGGGGCGACTTCATGGACGGACCATACCGCATTGGTGTCTGAGGCACTGGCCAGCATGAGGGACACTGATCGTTGGACAGGGCTCCAGACGCCGGGCTCAGCGCCCAGAGCCGCGCGGTGTTCTGGCCCTGCTGGACGTTGGCGAGAACCCAGAGGCGCTATGGCCGTTACATTTCCGTTATTACCGTTGTCCTTGCCTTCTGCTCAGACATCTCCCAGCGCAGCAGGATGCGCACAGTGGCGGCCCTGATGGTTTGACAGAGACTCCTTTTCTGTTTTTATTTTGTTACAGCCTGACTGAAAGCCCAGACACGCCAGATAGTTCTGAATCCTGATGAGAACCCGGAGGATCGACATCAACTACTTTATTCCCGGCCCTTGCGCTGATAAATTCTGCAGCCCCACATGATGGGTATGGCTCAGCCGCCTTGATACTTTGGCGCTTTGCAGCTTGGCCGAAAGCCCGGGCCTGGCAAGTATTCTCGGATTCCGGGATCCCTGGGACAACCGTAAGCTCCAGAGAGTTCCTTCACTCATTTTGGTTCCTTCCTGGCCCAGAGTGGGCCACCGGCGGTCCACAGGTCCTCCAATGTGGGACTCTCCCTGGCGCTGGCGGTCAACAGTCTTCCCAGGAGTTGTTCAAGTCTGCCGCTTACATAAGATGGAACCTGGTACTGGCCATACTGCTCCAGGGCCTCCCCATCAGAGGGCAGGGACCTTGTCACCGTAGTGTATAGGACCACCCCCAGGCTCCAAACTTCAGCTTTGAATCCATCGTGTTCTTCCTCTAGGAACACTTCTGGGTCACAGTATTCAGGAGTCTCACAGAACACACTAAGCTGTTGTCACTCAGTGACCCCGCAGCTCAGACCAAAGTCGGTCAACTTTATGTGTTATCCAGTAGCAGCTTTTCCAGATTCAAGTCTCTACGTCCATTGGCGTTCTTGTACCGCTGTGCACAGCTGACGACGTCTGGCTGAACGTCAGACCTGCCTCCCGCTCCCGCTCCCGCTGGCTGCCACGCCAGGGAGCACAGCGCTCCCCCTGCTCGCCTGCTCCATGACTAGGTGCACGGTCTGCTGTGTGCTTCACCGCTAGGGGCCCCTGATGTCGGGTGATGCATGCCCTTCATGATGACCACTTCTCCCTGCAGTGCCCCGGAGCTAGAGAGAGGTCTTTCCTCCTGACGTCCCGGGAGGATTTTCACAGCCACGATCTTCCCGGTTCCCAGGTGCTGGGCTGCCTTGCCCCAGCAGAAGCTACCTTGGCCAGTGGTCCTAAGGCCCCTGTAACGATCGTGGAGAACCTCTCCCTTACAAACAAGGCCCTTCATGCTAGTCCTGTCTAACTAGGAACACGGCCAATGGCAGCTGATGAACTACATACACTATTGTAACTAATGAAACAAATGAATAGCAACAATGCTAACTCTAACTAATACTAACTACATTCACTACACAGCAATACTAAGTGGTAAGACTAAGTGCTAACTTAGTCTTTCATTTTAAAATGAAACTAAGTCTTTCATTTTAAAAATGAAAAAAACTGCCAAGAAACATAAATCTCCCTATATTAACTACACTAACAATGCTGTCTAAAGATTAACAATGGGGCAAAAATGAACTGCAAAAAAATAAAGGGAACAAAATCTAAAATTAAAAAATAGGGAAAAGAGCAAGCAAAATAGACCAAAAAGTAAGGGGGGAAATACTAGCTCAGTCTAAGTTCAACAGGTTACCAAAAACAGCTTCCTGAGTAACAAATAAAATCCTAGACCCAGCAAGGGACTTACATAGGCATGTGGAATTGCAAAACAAGGTCTCCAGATGAAGTGAGCAAGAAATGAACTCAAGACAGCCGAGCCAAAATTATAGGCATTTGTAATTATGCAACAGTGGCTTCTTGTGAAATAGCAGGAAATGAACTGAGTTCAGCCCAGCCAGAAACTCATATGCATTTGCATTTTTTTTATTGAGCAAGAAATGAGCCAATCACAGCTGCAAATAATCCACAGGAATTTTTTCTCGAGAATCTTTCCACTTGAACAAAAAGTCCTCCGAAAGCTCCTTGTTAAGGCTGATGATAGGGAATGTCTCCTTTTGAGTAAAGCTAAAAACATGCTTGGGGTTTTCCATAGCCTTTTCATTTCTAGCTTAAACATAACTTTGGCTTTTGAAGATCTCCTTATGTCTACTCTGTCCTATTCAACAAGTAAATAACGCTTGCTTGTGAATACAAGAAACTGGCGCTGAGGGAGCCGAACTAGAGTATCTGTCCAATTCAACAAGTAATAATGCCTGCTTGTGAATACAAGAAACAGGTTGAGGGAGCCCATTTGAAGTTGCAAAGTAATTTGGCCCTCCCCAGTTGGCATGACCCCAGAGGATTAAATTTACTGAAACAGAATCTAACGGGGTACAAATAACTGATGGAGCAGGAAGCATGGGCTCTACACTGAGTCGGCTTCGTCCTGGTCAATGAAACTCTGGGCTCTCAACACAATACTTCGCCTGTTTTAGACTCCAGTCAAATAATAGTTTGTAGCTGCTTAGTTGTGCCCACCAAGCAAGTTTCTCAAGAAACTTGTCTGAGATTGATAAAATACCTGGTTATCAGTCCTGCAACTAGTTTCAGCACCTGATCATCTACTCCCAACTTGCCTTTACCCATGTGCTCAGCGCTCATGTCCCTTTGGCACTGCTCAGGAGCTTCAAACTGCCCTCACTATGCAGGACTGTAGTACTCCAGACCCTCAGTCTGCTGTCGCACTCATTCACTAGGGGATTAAATTTGTCTTCAAACCTTGACCTTGATGTTCTGATTTAGCACCATTGACAAAGACTGGACTTTCAGTAACAAATGTGGCGTTTGGCCAGCCAGGAGTTGGCTATCACACCCGGTGGCGTGCTGACCACTAGTGACTTCCAATGGATGGCGCGATTGGCTGTAACAGCATACCAGGGCTAACCTGTTCATGCTGCCAAAGTGGTGAGGGGATGACTAAGTCTCCGTCTGCAGGATTTCTGCCTTCTAGTGGGGAGAATGAGGATAGTCCCAGCAGCAGACTGAGCCACTTTGTCTCTGTGGAGCTGCCTTCTCTTCCTGTGAGGACATGGTATCCACGGTGTCTACGCTGATAAGCTTTTGGACGAAAAGGAAACCGTTTCTGCAAAAGGCAACGGCAACAAGGCCATCTGGGTAAGTCCAGTGTGTACAACATGACCCTTTGTTCCACGCTGATGGGACTAGGGGATGAGGTTGCGAATTACCTGCAGGCCTTCTCCCTTATGGCCCTCTGAGAGGTATCTGTGCTGCCATGTATATGGTAATTGTAGTTAAGAGCTGCTGGGAGCTGAGAATTCTTGGAAATTACAGTCAAGTTGGCCTTGGTTGAGCAAAATTTGTGCATTTTAGGGATTGGCAGATTTGTTTTTGCTATTTGGTTGTGCCTTCCAATATGGGCATGGATATGGTACCACCTCAATACTACATGGATGTCCCCATAGGGAGAATTTTTGTTAATTGGGCTACTCATAGCCTAAATCCCACGACTAAGGCAAAAAAATGGTGAATATGGCATGACTTATGTAAATATTACATTCTAATAAATGAGGAGGTACGAGGACTCCCTTTTATCTCTTGAAGCCAATTGTAATTCACCAAGGAAACCCCTGGAACAATTGACAGGGAGGAATAAGAGTCACAAAGAATAATACAACAAACTGTTGTATTATTATGTTTTGTTTTCTGTCTCTTGACATATGTTATATATGTGTCACATATCTGTACATGTTGTATATGCTGTGTACAAGGTTAAATAAATAAGCTTGAGGTTGCTGGGTAAAAGGAAATAAATGCCTTTAATTTTGTTAACACATTTTGTTCCTGGGTTTGCTGGTGCAGCAGGATTTGTGTCTGTTAGATATTTAAGGTCATAAATATATGAATATGACCTGGGCCAGCTAGAGATGTTGTGTGTATCAAATATAGCAATTCACCTGTTGAATGATGACTGTCCTGGTCTTAGATCTAAATTTTCTTAAGTAATGTAAGTAAGGATGAATGCCAATGAGACCAAAATGTTTTAAAGCTTTTCATATCTTTGACAGATTTTTTTGAGAATCAAGTTTTCAAATTAAGTCATTTGACCTTGGGATTTCTAACTAGGCCCCTGGCCTAGTTACAGGTATGTAACTCTTAGTGTGTAGACAGATGGCTAATTAGACTCAACTGAAATTGAACAGAAACTTTTCTCAAGTTATAAAATTGTAATCTTTAAATTGCATTTATATAGATATGCTATTGATATAAATTTTCTAGAAGTTGTATAATATTTGAATCTAATGTTACTGAATTGATGCCACAAGCCGTAATTGTTGTCTTAATGATTAAAAGCACGTAGGGGCCTTCAGAAACTCTTTAAGAGTGATCCTCAAGTCAATGTCCTGGAAGTCTGAAAGGACAAAATAGTTTGTGAAGCTGTACTGTGCTTTTTAAAATGCAGTACCCAGTCTCCTTGTTAATTGCTAAACTGTCAGCTACCTAGATTTTAATCATGGTAAATTTAAGTCTTTTGTCTTAGAACTTGTCATCCACAGTTCTGGCTTTTTCCCTGGGAACACAATCAAGGAAGCCTCTAATAGCTTTTTGGGAACACTGGTTCCTGACAAAGGATCGATGGACTAACTAAAATTTTCAAGAACTCTGAGAAGGAATCCAAGCGATTCATGAAACTTCTAATGAAGATCAAACAAGGCAAAAGAATAATTACACAAGACTTAATGAACTAGTAAAATTTGTGGGTTTCTATGTCTTTTACTTAAAGCCTTACTGATTATATATTTAAATGTTTTGTCTTCTAGGCTTAAATATTTTCTAGAGATTTGTAGAGTTTCCAAAACTTTGGCACTATAACATGCCTGCTATTAGATTGTAACTCTCTTCTTGAGCTAACAGATCCTATTTGTTGTAATCTAATTGGTTTTGGACTTTATGCTTGCTGTGTCTCAGAATTCTACATCTTATATCAGTACAATATATTTACCACAATCACATCCACTTTCCCTATTTGTTTTTAATATAAACTCACTCTACCCCTCCCAACCTCTAGGAATATATATTCTATTTTCAGAATGACATTTTTGGGGTTTTTGTTTTGTTTTGCTTCTGTTTTAGCTTCCACATATAAGAGTGAACATGTGGTATTTGTTGTTGTACCTGACGTATTTAATGTGATGCATTCTAGTTCCATTCATTATGAAGTGAATGACAGGATTTCCAGGATTTCATTCCATTTATGGCTGAATAGTATTCTATTGTGTGTTTGATCCATTTTCTCTATTTACCTAAGTTCTATAGTTTTTTTTGCTGCACGTTAAATTCTATTTGTCCGACTATAAACGTTAGAAAATGGACTTTTTTTTTTTTTTTTTTTTTTTACAGGCAGAGTGGACAGTGAGAGAGAGAGACAGAGAGAAAGGTCTTCCTTTTGCCGTTGGTTCACCCTCCAATGGCTGCCGCGGCTGGCACGCTGCGGCCGGCACACCGCGCTGATCCGATGGCAGGAGCCAGGTGCTAGGTGCTTTTTCCTGGTCTCCCATGGGGTGCAGGGCCCAAGCACTTGGGCCATCCTCCACTGCACTCCTGGGCCACAGCAGAGGGCTGGCCTGGAAGAGGGGCAACCGGGACAGAATCCGGCGCCCCGACCGGGACTAGAACCCAGTGTGCCGGCGCCGCAAGGCGGAGGATTAGCCTGTTGAGCCACGGCGCCGGCCGAAAATGGACATTTTTGTTTGAGTCTCAGCCTTACCACCTGCTGTGTGTTTTAGACATTCCATTACCTCATGAATTTGTGGAAATCAAATAAGATTTGCCTGAAAGAGTTTTGTAAACTGTGACAGATTGAACGATGCATGCATATGTTGTTTAATCCTTTGATTTTGCATGTATACCATCTGAGAAGTCACAAAGATAGAACACAACCTATCACCAGAGAGAAAATCTAACCCCTGGTAGTGGGTAGAATCTAACCCCTGGTAGTGAGGAGAAAGTGTGCTTTTACTTTTCCCATTGAGGGATTTATTAAAGTCTGAGAATCAGATTTGACTTTTTATTTTTTTTTCTTCCTCAAGCAATTTCTGTTTCTTTTTTTCTCATCGCTTAAATTCTCTGTTTCAGAGAATCAGGAGTAGAAGAATTCAGATCCTACAATTCTATATATACTGAAGCATTTAGGAACCTTAGAATGGCATCATTAAGATGATTGTTTTACATTGTTTTACTCACCATGTATTGAGCATCTACAACATCACTAAAACCTGAGTATGCTTGCTTGTACTCTAACACATCCCTCCCAAAAGAGAAGTTTGTAGAGCCCTTCTTGACACCTGGCTGTGGTCTTCCTGCACAGGGAAGATGGCATCACCTCCTGCAGAGGAATAGTTCTGGGGGGTCATAGACTGCAAGTGCTTAAACCATAAAGGCACTTATGGATATTATGAGAGAAACTTCTTTAATCCTATATGGATTTAAAAGAATGAGGTTAATAAGGAATCATGGAAAATGAAATTAACATTATTTTGCTGCAAAAGTTTTTTTTAAAATTCATGCACAGATTTTCCATGATACACAATTGTCATTTACGTTCTCAAGATCTTTTGTATATTTTAGCAGCTTTTGTACCAAAGCAAACTTACCTTTTATTTCTAGTTTCCATTCACTTTTTGAAGTATCCTCATCTCTCTCTCTCTGTATATAAATATAGATGTATACATATCTGCATTAAACTCAATCAATAGTGATATGACTAGTTCATAGCACACAGCCAGCAAAGACAAGACTTCCACTTACTGAAATATTCCCTCCATTCACCTGCACACTTTCATATCCAGAATCCAGGGAAGCAGGGGAATTCAGAGGCTGGCTCTGGAGTGGTTGTGGGGCAGGTGATGCTGCCACCGTAGTAGTGGGCTGACACTGGGAACCATGACCTGTAGTAAAAAGGAACTGAGCAAAGTAGGATCCGGAGAACAGAGAGGCAATGGAAAGTGTTTCTCCTCGTGTGCGGCAGAGCTGTCAGCTTGGAGAAATGTGTTCTGGTATCAGAATAGTTTTTCACTCTTATTTACTTCTTTTGAAAGTAAAGACTGCTCACCTGCCAAAACATAATCGTTTGTACTTTTACCTGCAGTGTTGACAACCCGTTTGGACACAAGTTTGTGCCTCGGCTGCTCCACTTCGGATTCAGCTCTCTGCTACTGCGCCTGAGAAAGAAGATGGTCCAAGTATTTGGGCCCCCTAACCAACACCCCCCAGAAGACCAGATTTGGAGTTCTTGGCTCCTGGTTTCCAATTGGCCCATTCTGAGCTGAATCAACAGACTCTCCCTTTCTCTCTCTCTGTCTCTTCTCTCTAAC
This sequence comes from Sylvilagus floridanus, assembly GCA_949820135.1. Lineage (NCBI taxonomy): Eukaryota > Metazoa > Chordata > Mammalia > Lagomorpha > Leporidae > Sylvilagus > Sylvilagus floridanus. The sequence goes on along the minus strand of OX463240.1, from coordinate 13,631,294 downwards.
TCGGCCTTTCAAATAAACAAAGAAATTTAAAAGAAATGTACATCATTGTAAAAATTTAAGAAAAAATGAGGAAGGAGGAGGAAGGGTAAGGTGGGAAATGTCATGTTTTCTAAACTGTGTATATGAAATTTGTTCTTTTTAAATAAATAAGAAAAAAAGACATTCACTTGCATAACTTTTAACACAACCTTAAATACAGGAGTTTTAGAATGCTGACATTACTACCATCCAATAAAGCTGACTTATTTCATCAATTGGACCAATACTCTCCTGATAATAAAATAGTTCATGTCTAGATCAAGTATTATTGCTGGGTATGCTTTTTAGTCATTTTTAGTCTGGAATAGAATCCCTTTCTTGATTTTTCATGGCATTGACATTTTTTAGGATTAAATGATAGGTTTTTTTTTTTCCTAAAATGTCCCATGATTGGGCTTTCCTGATTTTTTTTTTTCATTATTGTCAAGTTCGGAGTCTTTGATAGGAAAAATCACACAAGTAATGTTGCGTCATCTCAGGTGGCATCCAAGTTCAGTTATTTCCATTACTGATTGCCATCTGTCACTTCATAAATATGGGGTCTACCAAGGCTCACTGTGAGATTACTCATTTCTTCTTGTAATTAATTTCTTTGAGGGGAAACACTTCAAACTTTGAGAACTTATCACCCATCTTTTCATCCATCTGTCCATCCATCCATCCATTTATAACTTTATAGAATAAAAACTCCAATTTTTTAAAATGGGAATTTATTTCATTTATGTCTTCTTTGATCCTGATTTGTCCAGAAGGAGCTCATGTAAGTGATATTTTTCTGTGTTCTTTTGAAAGAACTGAGATCTTTCATTCTTTCCGGCACAGCGAGAATATGCTAGGCTTCATGGAGCTATAGAACGAGACATGACCAAATAGCTCTATTTCCAGTCAGTGAAATCCAGTGTTGGAGTTCAGGTCTCAGTTATTTGGAGTTTAGATCTCTTAGGTCTTCTCAGTGTACACTGCTGGACCAGAGGAATATAATTACACAAACACACACGTGTTCATACGTGTGTGCATGTGCATTGACAAAATCTTGAGTTTGTGACAATTCCAAATCTATCTAAATAACGCAAGGTATATTGCTTTCCTCCTCTGCATATATAAAATTTTTCTTAACAGAAATCTGTCATTGGCAACATATTAGCATATTTTATCAATCCCTATATTTCAACAAACCTCCAGCTCTGTTACAAGTAAATCCCACACCCCCAGCTGAACACATTCCAACCCGAATGGCAACATTTCTCATCCTATTCAGGCTGTCATCGTTGGCTGCCTGTGGTCATGAGGGTCTGTCTCAGTACTCTGTCACAGGGATTTTTACTATGTTAAAGGTCCATGCACACACAAACACACACAGACATACACACAGAGAGAAATCGGCCATCTGATGCTTCATTTCCCAAAAGCACACTACAGAAGGGATTGAACCAGCTTGACAGCAGGAGTCAGGAACTCATTCCAGGTCTCCCATGTGAGTGGCAGTGACTCAACTGCTTGAGCTTTCATTACCTGATGCCTCCTGGAGTGTACATTGGCAGGAAACTGGGATTGGGAGTAAGGCTGGGACTCCAGACCTAAGCACTCTGAGGACCTGGGATTTTGCACAATACTGGTTGTGAGCAATTCAAAGATGATTACCAAAGCTATGGCCCTGGAGCATTAACACAGCTGTCACTTCTGACTCTCCCCGGGCAAGCGCACTGGCCCACACACATTCTTGCTCCCACATGCCCTCCCTGCCCTTTCAGAGTCAGAGATGCTACACTGATGTTCTCAGTTTCCACCATAATCCCAAACCTGCTGAACACTGGCACCACAGGTTAGGCCTTCCTAGTCCTTCACCTAATGCTTTAAGTTTTAGCCAATAGTGAAGGGAAAGACAAGCTAAGAGGAGAGTTTTTAATATTAAATACATACATTTACTTTGCTTTTAAAGTTGAATAGCACTCTATAAATAAACATACAGACACACATGGATTTTGTTAACAATTTTTAAGAAACCTTGGTATAAAAAATTTTTTTTCAGGCCGGTGCCACAGCTCAATTGGCTAATCCTCTGCCTGTGGCACTGGCACCCCAGGTTCTAGTCCCAGTCAGGGCACCGGTTCTGTCCCGCTTGCTCCTCTTCCAGGCCAGCTCTCTGCTGCGGCCCAGGAGTGCAGTGGAGGATGGCCCAAGTGCTTGGGCCCTGCACCCCATGGGAGATCAGGAGAAGCACCTGGCTCCTGGCTTTGGATCAGCGTGGTGCGCCTGCCGCAGTGGCCATTGGGAGGGTGAACCAATGGAAAAGGAAGAACTTTCTGTCTGTTTGTCTCTCTCTCACTGTCCACTCTGCCTGTCAAAAAAAAAAAAAACACTTTTTTTCTTTTTCAGTATTTTTATTTGTGTGATTTTTTTAAATAAAAACTTTAATTTTATGTCAAAGGAGTTTTTTTTCATTTGTTTTTGTTTTTAAAGATTTATCTATTTGAATGGCAGAGTTAGAGGGAGAGAGTTAAGGAGGGAGGGAGACAGTGAGACACACACACACACACACACACAGAGGAAGAGAGAGAGAGGAAGAGAGACAGAGAGGAAGAGAGACTGAGAGATAGAACTCCCATCTACTGGCTTGCTGCTGAAGCCAGGAGCCTGGTACGCCATCTGGGTCTCCTTACATGGGTGCAGGGGTCCTAGTCCTTGGCCATCTTCCACTGCTCTCCAGGCCCATTAACAGGGAGTTGAACTGGCAATTCATCTTCTGGGACTCGAAGCAGTACACTTGAGGGATTGAGCATTGCAGATGGCTACTTAACCTGCTGTGCCACAATGCTGACCCCCTGTTTTTAAAATATAAAATACCTGTATATTTTTAAGATTAAAAAAGAAACTTTTCCAGGGAACTGATAAATTTCTCGTTTATCTTTACTTACTGAGGTAGTTTCGGGAGTATTTTCTAAGGTTGAGAACCAAGTATCAAAAATTGATTTATTTTGCCAACAGTAAATGTGAAAAGCCGACCTAAGCCTTTCTGTAGATATATAATGTGTTTGTGTGCCAGGTAAGTGCTGGATGTTGGTTGTACATGGAAGTTTTAAAACATGTCTTACAGGCTATTATAGATGAGAGGGACAGAGGACAAGGAGGTAGAGTAGGATGAACAATAAGACAATACAACTATTGCAAACTTCTTATTAAGTGGTTTGGTGATGGTAGATTAGTCTGTAACATGAACTTTTCTCCCTTCCCAGGTTTCTTTTGAATTTGCTATGTAACATGGCACAATGTTTGTGCTGGCCCCTGAATATCAGACAGATATTTAATTTGGTAATAATGTGCAAGCTGTCCTCTACCTTGCCAATATATCATTACAAGAGCAGGGTTTCCTCCTGAGGGACTCTTGGCTGCAAATGAGCGAGAACATGAAATATTCAAGTCAGGCTCAGCCCACATAATAAAGGAAGGCAATCAACTATTCAGGCAGATGAGGGAGTAGCAAGGTGGAAAGACAGACGCCTTAGCGTGGCCCAGGTGATGCTAAATTACCTGTCAACATACTTAGTCCAATAGATAGGCACACACACACACATACACACACACAATCTTCACAAGAAGTAAGCTAATCTCTGATGAGAAAGACTTCTAGCTATCAAATGCTATGAATTAAATAAGTGTGTGCAAAATCAGATATTTGATCCTTTCTTGTTAAGACCCAGATAATCAGGAATGTGTATGCATACCTCTAGCATTGAAACATTAAAATAATTTGAAATATTCCAGGGTAGGTTTGCAATATTCAATGATGTGCTTTCAGTTCTCATTATTGGAAACATTTTGCTATGAGCAGCTGAAGACAAACTAAAATGATATTTCTTACAGCAGGTATTAGCATACCTGGAATATTTAATGATAATAGGACCCTTGACAGAACTTTATAATAGAATAATATGAATTATTGGAATGTCCTGGAATGTTCTTCTTTTAAAAATACAGCCATCTTCTAACCATATATATATATATATATATATAGTTAGAACTATATATATAATATAACTATATATATATATAACTATATAAAATATATATAGTTATATATATATATAGTTATATAGAGAGAGTCGGTCAATTGAATGATGACTCTGTGACCAAATGCTATACAGAATAAATGATTCACAGTGGCCAGCACTATGCTGCAGTGGGTTGAACCACCATCTATCTGATCTGTAAGGCCAACATGCCATATTGGCCCCAATCTGTGTCCAGCTAATCCACTTCTGATCCAGCCCTCTGCTAATGACCTGGGAAAGTGGCAGAACATGGCCAGGTCTTTGGGCTGCTGCACCTAGATGAGAGAGCTAGAAGAAATCCTTCGTTCCTGGCTTTGGCTGTGTTGTGGCCATTTGAGGAGGAAACCAGCAGATGGAAGATTTCTCTCTCTCTCTCTCTCTCTCTGTAACTGTGACTTTCAAAATGACTAATTTAATTTTTAAAAAGGAAATGATACACGGGCATTTGATATAAAATATTTTTTACCTTACCAGAATCCCATTAGAGAAATTATCATAATTTGCACAAGAAACATCAATCAGGCTCATATAAGTTTACATTGAAAATCATTTTCCACCAAAATCTATCCCCAAATAAACTCAAGGGGAACTGTGATGCAGTTTGTAGATATTTGCAAAATATTGTAATTTCATTATTTTAATTCATTTGCTGGACAGGATGTAGATATTAAGTTATGTTTATAGAAAACCAAGATGGCATTTAAAATTAACATCTTAAACAAGGAAAAATGCATGAAGCTACACTATGAGATTTTGTTGAAGTATCACTTAAATAGCCTGCAATATCACGAATGGGAGCTATTTGATTTGCTCCAAGACATTTTGTTGATTAAACCATTTTAGAGTAAAGAACTATTTTGCTAAGTCCTAAAATCCAACCATCTCTTTATATTCTCCTAGGTGTACTTTCTATAATATTAACCCAAAATAAGTACTTAGATTGAAATTTCAGATATCAATTGGCCATTTATCAGACTAGCACCACACAAACTAAGACTGCAGACAATAATGAATTTCAAACAAAAATGGCAGCATAAGCCACAAACTTTGCAGTATTTATTTTTATGAGGAGAAAATAAATAGTTACCTTGTGCAAAGAGATGGCAATCGACACAATGCAAATATTCTTGAATACCCTTAGCTCCCTTGCTATATTTTTATCTTGTTTCCTGAGAGCATGGGTAAATAGTAAAGCTGATAATGCTTAAATTGAAGCTATGAAGTGATGGGCAATGACTGGCAGGATACTGATGCTTAACACCAATTAAGGATAATGAAAATTTATCTGCAGTTGAAACAGGGCAGCACTGCCTGTGACTGTCAAGAAATCTGACTAACTCTTCCAAATTGAAATATCAGGGGCACAAATTGCCTTGATAATCACAGCTCTCAAGTTCTTGGTTCAGTTTTTGGGCAATTATTCACAGAGTACTTGTTTACAGTTATTATTTACTTATGGTTCAGAAGTCCTGAGTAGTGACAGTAACCTTTCTATGCATGGTGGCTTATCTTTTGGAGTATATGCACCACCATGTAATTCCAAGTAGAAGTTAAAATGTAAGCTTGAAAAGATGACATTTGGGTTCAATTTTTTGTTTCACCAAAAAAGAAAACCAAGGAAGGACAACTGGAAACTTAAAATCTGTAAGTAGGGAGTATAAGTCAAAAACTTAATATTAAGGATGATCTGGGGCTGGTGTGGCCTAGCGGGTAAAGCCGCTGCCTGCAGTGCTGGCATCCCATATGGGCTCCAGTTTGAGTCCCGGCTGCTCCACTTCCAATCCAGCTCTCCCCTATGGCCTGGGAAAGCAGTAGAAGATGGCCCGAGATTTTGGGCCCCTGCACCCGCCACATGGAAGACCCGGAGGAAGCTCCTGGCTCCTGGCTCCAGCCTAGCCCAGGTCCGGCCATTGTAGCCAGCTCGGGAGTGAACCAGCAGATGGAAGACCTCCATCTCTCTCTCTGCCTCTCCTTCTCTCTCTTCATAAATCTGACTTTCAAATAAATAAATAAATCTTAAAAAAAAGAATGATCTATGCAGAATGTCTTACCCAGAGCTAGTTTCTCTGTGCAAGGCAAAGCATTTGCTTGTTTTCCCTCAGTTTATGATTTATAGTAAAAGCTAGGATTTCAATGATGCCTAATTCTTAAGAGTAATGGCCAATACATTCTTACTTAGTATTATATTTAAATTTTTCATATACCGTGTATTTAGAGAAGTTTTATATTCATAGAAAATCAAGTCCCCTAACTGCACATTCACAATTTCTCAAGTATAAACATCCCCAACCAGGATGGTATTTCTTATATCCATGAGTACACACTGATGGATCATTATCACCCAAAGTCAACAGTTTACATTAGGGTTCACTCTTGATTTTGGACATTGTATTGGTTTGGGCAAATAGATCAAGAATTGTATCTATCATTATAGTGTCATTCAGAGCAGTTTCATTGCCTCCTTTATCCTTTCTTTCTGTTCATCCCTCTCCCTTCTAATATCTGGAAGTCAGGGATATTTTTACCATCTCCATGATTTTGTATTTTACAGAATATCACATATTTGGAATTCAAGTATATAGGGGTTTCATACTGACGTCTTTCACTTGGTAATAGCCATTTGATCTTTTTCTATGATTTTTCCAGGGCTTGATAGCTCATTTATTTTTAGCTCTGATTAGTATAGCCCATTGTCTGGATGTATTCATCTACTAAAGGACATAACTGTTGTTTCCTACTTTCAGAAAGATTATGAATAAAGCTACTGTGAACATCCTTGGATAGGATTATATGTGTCCATAAGTTTCAACTCATTTGGGTTAATACTCAGTAATGAAATTACCGGATAATACAGAAAAAAATGTTTCATTTTATGAGAAACTGTAAAACGTTCTGAAAAAGTCCAAGGTCACATTTTACATTCCCAGGAGCAATAAATGGCAGTTTCTATGACTATATATCCTTGTTAGCATTTGCTGTTGTTATTCTGAATTGTGACCATTCTCTTAGGTGTGTTGAGGTAACTCATTTTTGATTTATTGGACAGTTCCCTATTGCCATGTGTTGTTGTCCATCTTTTCACATTTACCTCTCATCTGTATACCTTCTTTGGTTAAATGTTTGACCATATATGACTTTCTTTTTTATTCTCAAGTTTTTAAAACCTGAAGGTAAATACAAATGTTGTTTGAACTAGTTCAGGGGTATAGGTTTACATCAGTTGGGTTCGGCTAGAGTCCTGGGTTAATTAGTGGTTCCCGTAAAAGCACGTCCAAGATCCAAACCTTGGCACTTGTGAATGTGACCTTATCTGGACAAGGATCTAGGCAGATGGAATCACATTGAGCATCTGAAGATGAGCTCATCCTAGATCACCTGGGTAAATGCAGCAACCAGCGTACTTAGAGAAAAGAGGAAGATTTGAGGAGGGACACACAAAAAAGGAGAGTCCCCATAAAGAAGGAGATAATGGCTGGAATCATGTGTCTATATACTGTAAAATAATTACTTTCTGTAAGTTGAAGGGCAGTTAAACTACAGGGGAAAAGAAACAAATCAAAACTAGACTTGAACATTTGGAAGATCAAGATCAGATTGGTGGCTCTCGAGCCTGTGCAGTCACACAGACTCCTCCCCCAGAAGTTCTTCATGTTTGGTGTAGTGCTCTGCTGTTGCTGTCTTGAAATTCTTAGCAGGTTTTGAGCAAGGGACTCCAAATTTTCATTTTCCATTGGGTCCTGGAAATTATGTCATCAGTCTTCCTACTGCCAACTGCTGGCAACGTGCTAATAAGAAAAACAAAACAAACAAAGGAAAAATAATCTTGGGGAAGGGGTGTATTTGGACTAGTGGTTCATTGGCATACCCCCTGGGTTACACACATTCCATATAGGAATCCCTGGGTTCTAGTCCCAGCTCTGTTTCAAATTAAGCTCCCTGCATATGTGCATGCTGGGATGCAGTGGAGATGGCTCAAGCAGTTGGACCCTGCCACCCAAGTAAGAGACTCAGACTGAGTTCCTGGTTCCCAGCTATATGCTAGTTCTGCTCTGGCGGCTGCAGGAATTTGTAGAGTGAATCACAGATGATAGATCTCTCTCTCTCTCTCTTTTTCTCTCCCGATTTCTCTCTTTCTCTTTGTCTCTTCCTATCAAGCCTATCAATTTTTTAAAAGAAGTTTTTAAATAAAGAATAAAGAAAAGAAAAATTAAAAATGTAATCTCTCAAAAAATCTCTAACTTTCATGAAATATTTAGCTTAATTTGAGGTGTTGAATTATTCCCAAATCAAAGAGAAATGAAGTGAGTGTAACATGCATTCCAACTCATACCAGTACAAGCAAAAATATTTTTGATTACTGCAAAAATATATATTCTACTTCAAGTAATTTTAACGACTAGAAAATTGGTTTTGTTTTTAAATTTTGTTGCTTTATTCTCAAGGGAATTTAGAGTGGTTCCAGAACTTCTACATACAGAAGGTAGGATTAAGGAAAATAAAGGGGAAAATAAACTTAGAGATATACATTCTGAAAACCTCATACGATTATTATTGTAGGACTATAAATATAGCTGAGAACATCCTAATACCCAACACGAGATAAAAAGTTTCATTATTCTCACAGCTCACACTGGGGTATAAAACCGACGGGTCTGCAAGGATGGAAGCCCGGTGAAAGAACAGGTTTCCTTCTGTGCTGTCCTATCTGGGATCCTCAGTCAGAGGTCAAACGTGTATTCCTGCCTGATTTCAACAATGATACGCTGAAGGAATGGCTGCCTGTGATACAACAGGAATAGTTGCCTTTATATCTCAATATGAAACACAAGTCTTGTTTGTAGTCGACACAACTGTATTTAAAAATTTCCACATTATAAAAGTTTCATCTATGTGATCCTTTCATGAGAAGTTGTACACTTAAAGTTCATGATAGCATAAAACACAAAATACAACTCAGTAAAAGGGATTTTTTTTTTTTTTGTGGACAAAGACATAATCTATAAGTGACTTTTTCTAACCTTTGAGAACCTGTTACTCCCTTATCATGGGAGTAACAATTGAATACTTGGGTATGATGTTTCTAACTTAATGTAGATACCCAGTTCTGCTTTCTTGCAATAATTTCTGCCTAGTACTTGATTTAAACAAGGAGGTTAACCACAGAGCTTAAAGAAATTCAACAGCTGAAGGCATTTTCACAATCAGGATTCTATTAGAATAGTTTGTAAGGCACATATCTGACTATCATGTTGAACAGGCTGATCTGTGTAGTTAATTCATGCTATCCATTAAGAAAAAATTCCTAATGGTAAAATTCATTAAATTTAAGATTTGCTATTATTCAACAAATTAATTATATTAATTAACTATATTTTCCAGTCAATACATTGGCTCTGAATTTGGTGGTAATTAAAGAATTTCAATATCTACATAGGCATATATATGTGTGTGTTTATAGATTCATGAATAGACTTATACCTGTCATATCTATCATATGACTATCACCTTCATTTTTCAGAAAAATTTGTGTGATTAAATCAAAGAGCCAGAGGTTACAACTCAATCTCTGTGTACTGGTCTTAAGTATTTATAAAAGTGCAAGGAGAAATCTTCAAATGGATGCTAAAATGTTTAGAAAAGTATTCATTCTAAATAGTACTCATTCTAAGGAGTAGTCACTTTTCTTGACTATAGATCAGCATTATCTCTCATCAAAAGCATCTTAAATGTGAGTATTAAAGTAAATTTGATTGTATAACCAGAAAAGAGGGGATTATCGTAACCAGTACCCTTTATTTATTAAATTAATACTCTCATTTTAAAATATGCTAATTTTATTAACATAATAACTGAAAATATGATGCTTATGCTGTAAGAGCACTCAATATAAGAATTACATTTTCTACTTTATGCCTAGGGTGAAAAAGTTTAAAATAGATTACATTTATAATGTCTTCAATTTCTGAGATGATGTGAAACCATTTTACAGGGTCAGAAAATTGATTTGGTCCTCCGCTTTTCCTTAGCCTCAATCATGAAAAATAGGAATTCTGATATATTCAATTCTCATCCCTAGTAGCATTATTCTGCCGGCCTGTAGTGAAAATATCTTATTCCAGCAGAATATTGTGGGCTTTGCCAGTGGGTTCCAATAAGTCAAAGCATTCATGGCATTGGATAAGTAACTCTAAGTGTTGCAATTGGATTTAACTCACACTCCCCAAGTTTGACTGAACTCAAAGGTCTAGTTAACGTCATCATTATGTGTCAACTTTGTCCAAGAATGAACAGGACAGAGTCATCATTTAAATAATATGAAATGTTTCCTATTAATACTATATATTTAGTGATAATTTGAGAGGCATGTGTGCTTGTTAATACTGAACATTGTCCATATCACATTTATTTTGAATAACAATCAACACAAAATAAATTTAGATGTCCAAAGACATTAAATTTATAGTGTCTTTGAGTTTGAATATAAATGCAAGTTATTAAAAAGGGGGTACTTAGACAGGAAGAACTCTAATTTGGAGTCAGGATTTCTGAGCTCAAGACAAACTTCTTCCACTATATATATTCATGAGTAACTCATTGATGTTCCTTGTTTTTGTTTCCCACTCTTAATGAAGAAGAGGCCGGTATTGTGGCATAGTTGATTAAACCAGTGCTTGCAACACTGGCATCCCATATCAGAGCACTTGTCCAAGTCTCAGCTCCTCTGCTTCCAATCCAGCTTCCTGCTAACGCACCTAGAAAAGCATCTGAACCCGACACTAAGGGAAGAGTTTAACAGATAGTAAGAAGAAGAAGAAAAAAAAAAACACTAGAACTAGAGATTTTTGAAAGAACTTTAAGGAGACCTTTAATTTTGCTGAAGAATTTTTTAAATATTTATTTGTTTATTTGAAAGGCAGAGCCGCAGAGAGGCAGAGGCAGCCAGACAGACACACAGAGAGGTCTTCCGTCTGCTGGCCCACTCCCCAGATGGCCACAACAGCTGGAGTTGCGCCAATCCGAAGCAAGGTACCAGGAGCCTCTTCTGCGCCTCCCACAGGGGGCGCAGGGCCCCAAGCACTTGAGCCATCTTCCACTGCTTTCCAGGTCACAGCAAAGGGCTCCATTGGAAGTGGAGCAACTGGGACTTGAACCGGCGCCCACATGGGATGCGGGCACAGCAGGCAGTGGCTTCACCCGCTAAGCCAAAGCTCTGGACCCCATCTTACATTTTCTGTTCACTTGTTCACTCTACCTGGTGGATATCGGGGTGCCTTCATCTCTCTTCCAAGTTACAACACCTGATCTAACCTCACATTCTTGTATTTTTATCACATTCAGACACACATGCACACATGCACAAATAGAGAGGGAAACAAATGCAAACACTAAAACGGAAGCCATTAGGAAAGAGAACTCCAGACTGTTAATCCACTGACAGGTGTATCAGGCTGAAACCTCCTTCACGAGCGGAGCGCACTCATTCTTTGTTCTCTGCCTCATGCCAATAGTTCTCAAAGTGCAGTACCTTTTCGATCAGCACCAGAGTCCTCAGGGCTATGATTAAAGAAGGCAACTCTGGAGCACCACTTCCAACTCCAGAATCAGGAGGTCTGGGAGAACCTCTACAACCTGGCTTGAGCAAGTTCTCTGGGCCGTTCTGAATCAGGTTCAAGTGCGAGTCACTGCTGCCAACAAGCCACAGACAGACACGGAGGACCTGCCTGTCCTCTCGGCCTTTAGTTGATGCCCTTCCCAAGTCCTGCGGGTGTTCTGTTTCTCTGTCCAGTTCAGCACATTTCTTCAACAGGACTGGCTGGGAAATTTATAGGCCCCGATGCAAAATGTGTACAAAATGTCAGGACTTTCATACAAAAAAAAAAAAAATTGAAAGATGCCAAAAATATGCTAAAATGCAGTTAATGTTTTTCTTCTGTTGTCTCTCTGCTGGCTTGGCAGTCATGTAGTTATGCGTGCATTTATGCAATGTGAAGCCATAGTCACTGATAGTATAACAAGAGTGTCCTGTGAGCCCACATACTAAATACTTTAATAACTTTGTCCCTATAGGGGTGGGCACTGTGGAGCAGCAGGTCAAGCTGCGGTCTGCAGTGCCGGCATCCCGTATGGGCACAGGTTTGAGTCCCAGCTGCTCCATTTCCTATCCAATTCTCTGGGAAAGCTGTGGAAGATGGCCAAGTCCTTGGGCCCTTGCACCTGCATGGGAGACCCAGAAGAAGCTCCTGGCTTTGGGTCAGTGCTGCTCCAGCCATGTGGCCATCTGAGGAGTAAAACAGTGGATGGAAGATCTCTCTCTCTCTGCCTCACTTTCTCTCTCTGTGTAACTCTGATTTTCAAATAAATCAATCTTAAAAAAAACTTTGTTCCTATATATACTCAACAACTATAACATTCTTTTATTAAATTTTTATTTATATAAAGGGAACAATTTTAATATATATATATTTTTAAATTATGGTACTTCCCACCATCCTCACTCCCACCATACCTCCTTCTTTTTATATTTCTTTTAGTTTTTACAATGACATACTTTCAATTTACTTGATATTAACAAGCTTAACTCTCCACTATTAAAGAATTTAATAAGTAGCAAGCATGGGCAAGGTCTGTAAACAACAATCAAATCTCAAAATGTAAATAATTGACCGCATATACATTATTTTCTATACTCGATATTTATTACTACAAATCAGGGAATACCTATGATATTTGCCTTTTGGGGGCTGACTTGTTTCACTAAGTATGGATTTTGTTTAATGACACTTTCCATAAACTATTTTTGAGCTACATTTATTTATTTCTTTGAAAGACAGTTACGGAGGAAGAAAGAAACAGAGAGAGAGATAAAGAGAGAGAGAGAGAGAGAGAGAGAGAGAGAGAGAGAGAGAGAGAGAGAGAGAATGACTCTTCTCTCCACTGCTTCACTTCCCAAATGGCCAGGACAGCAGGGGCTGGACCAGGCCAAAGTCAGGAGCTAGAAGTCTCATCTGGGTCTTCTATGTGGATGCAGGGGCCTAATAGGTGGATCATCTTCTATTGCTTTTCCAGGCACATGAACAAGGTGCTGGATTGGAAGTGGAGCATCCAGGACTTGAATCTGTATCCATATGGGGTGCCAGAGTTGCAGGTGGCACAATAGCCCCCAGCTGTTAACATTCAGTTCTGTAGAGTACAATAAAGCAATAATCCAATGCTCTCTGTAAACCCTATTCCTGAAGTTGGGCTTAGATGTGCAATTCTGGAGTATTCTAATGGCAGATGTAACTAATTACCTTCCAATGTCTGATTTCCTATTTTGTATTTACGAAGGTCAATTAATTATTGCAATTAATCCAACTGAAAGAATATATTACTCAGACTTGATTACTGGTAGATGCAGTTTTATAATTAAATTTTTACATATAATTTAGGAGAAAGTGCCCTCCAATATATTAAGAAAAACCCCTTCAAGTGAGGGATGTAGGGTATACACTTCGTTGCCCCTCTAGAATCCTAACACATAAAAATGAATGTAATTTGCAAGCATCCTGGCTATAAAGACTGTGGCCACATATTAGAAATCATAGGGCCGGCACTGCAGCTCAATAGGCTAATCCTTCGCCTGCGGCAATGGCACACCAGGTTCTAATCCCAGTCGGGGCACTGGATTCTGTCCCGGTTGCCCCTCTTCCAGTCCAGCTCTCTGCTGTGGCCTGGGAGTGCAGTGGAGGATGGCCGAAATCCTTGGGCCCTGAACCCACATGGGAGACCAGGAGAAGCACCTGGCTCCTGGCTTTGGATCAGCATGGTGTTCTGGCCGCAGCCCGCCGGCCGCAGCGGCCATTGTGGGGTGAACCAATGGTAAGGAAGACCTTTCTCTCTGTCTCTCTCACTGTCCACTCTGCCTGTCAAAAAAAAAAAAAAAAAAAAAGAAAGAAAGAAAGAAAGAAAGAAAGAAAGAAAGAAAGAAAGAAAGAAATCATAGAATGGAGTTCAGGTAGGATTCATCAGATATCAATGAACTACCATAGTGTCCCTGGCAGGCATTTTTCTTGACTTGCTGTAAATGAGAGATAAAGCTCTGGTGCTGGTTTGGGTTTTCAAAAACATGCAGCTGAGTTGATGGTACACATCCTGGGAAGTTATTCTTAACTGCGATGGCTCTCTAGAACACACAACTTGTTCTAAATATTTTCAGATCAGTTGCAGATGAAAATACCTTTGAAAGGCAAAGCTCAATAAAACCAAACAGAAGAGGGATTTGACTAGCTCAGTCATTCCTTCTACTCATGTTATCAGGGGTAATTGGGGGCATAATGTGTGACTACTATTCTTTTCCTTTCATTGAGACAATAGGAGTTAAATCTATATTTAAAAATAGGTGGCTCTTATATAAAAATTTAGCTTGTTGAGAGTTAGATAAAGGATTGAAGCATGTGACTTTATTACAACTTGAGTAAAAGATGCCTCTGATCATTTACTTGCAGATATCTGAAGTGAAGGGCCAGCGCTGTGACACAGCAGATTAAGCTGTGGCCTTCAGTGCTGGCTTCCTATATAGGTGCTGGTTTGAGTCCCAGCTGCTCTGCTTCTGATCTAGGTCCCTGCTAATGCACCTGGGAAAGCAGTACAAGAAGGCCAAGTCCCTGGGTCCCTGCCACCCACATGGGAGACACAGAGGAAGCTCCTTGCTCCTGGATTCCACCAGGCCCTACCCCAGTCATTGCAGCCATTTGGGGAGTGAACCAGCAGATAGAAGATCTCCCTCTCACTGTCTCTCCTTCTCTCTCTTTGTAACTCTGCCTTTCAAAATAAATAAATCAATCTTAAAAACAAAGAAATCTGAAGAAATTGTTTACTCTGATTTTCTTAGTTGTATAGGTACATGCAATATCATTGAAAATCCCTAATATTCTGCAAGATTGAAATTGTCATCATTTTTCTTAAAAGTTATAAAACTTGAATTCAGGAGAAAATTGAGATTTTTGGGGTGGGAGTGTAGTTCACAAGTTATCCTGTGTTTCATGTAGATATTTGCCAAGATTTTGTTTTGTTTTGTTTTGACAGGCAGAGTTAGACAGTGAGAGAGACAGAAAGAAAGGTCTTCCTTCCATTGGTTCACCCCCCCAAATGGCCACCATGGCTGGCTCGCTGTGCCGATCCAAAGCCAGGAGCCAGGTGCTTCTTCCTGGTCTCCCATGCGGGTACAGGGCCCAAGCGCTTGGTCAATCCTCCACTGCCTTCCCAGGCCATAGAAGAGAGCTGGGCTAGAAGAGGAGCAACTGGTCAACCGGGATAGAATCTGGCAACCCAACCGGGACTAGAATCCCCGGGGTGCCAGCACCACAAGTGGAGGATTAGCCTAGTGCGCCTCGGTGCCAGCCAAGATTTGATGGAATTCATATTACTATTCAGTTCTTAATTCATTTTATATTTAAATTAATACATTTAGATGTGTACTATTTTTAGTGTTATTGCTTATTAGTATAATCATGTTGGTCTTAGTTTTACAGACTGAAATAGCAGTATCTGTCCACGCTTTAATGTTCATTTATAATTTAAAAATTTGTGATTCATACTGTTTAGAATTGAAATTCAGTCAAGCCTTTTTTAGAATGCCTATTGGAAATGTTGATTCTATATTGTCGATTTCATTATCGTGTTAGAGACACTTTTGCCCCAAGTGCTTCTTCTGGTCCTGATTCTTAATTGTTGTTATTTTGCAGTGTAAAATATTGATGACATTGGTCAAAAAGATTGACAGCTGCGTGAATTGTTATTAACCAGACCGTTGGTTGCGGCTCACATTTCAATACACAGTAAGATGAAGCACAAGCCCTCAGGGAGTCTCTTTTTCATTCTCTTTTCCACATAGGCAGATATTAACCCATTTGTAACTATCTTTGTAGCTTTTTTCTCGCCTTCCTTTTCCTTTGAGTAATGAAAATGATGTCTATAGATTTCAACTATGACACTTCAAAGGACTAATCATTTATCAAGTTATAATTGGAAATTATCGAGAAAGCTGCAAGTAACAAAGGACTCAATAGCTCTCATTTAAGGATCTACGGGTAAGAATTTAACACTACCTGGACAGCACATACATAGCTCCTCAAACCTTAAGATCATCCTTAGAAAGACCAAAAAAAGAAAATCATAGTAGTAGAAAGAAAGACTGCATCAACATGCGAAGGATGCTCTCTTTTCACACACGAACAGATGGATAGTTGCAGACACAGAGATGCACATCCTTGTTTAGCAGAATAAATCTGATAACTAGTGCTTCTTGTGAATGATCTTGTCATCCATGGATAATACAAAAAGTTTGTCTATCTGGCATACGTTATTTTTTAAAAACTTTTATTTAGTAAATGCAATTTTCCAAAGTACAGTTTATGGATTACAATGGGTTCCCCCCGCCCATAACTTGGACGTTATTGCAGGTAACTTTTCAGATCTATGTGAGTAATATTGCCAAAGTCATTTATAATCAGTAATATGAATTGCAGAGCAACCTTGCAGTAAAAGATGGCAATGATACTTCTCAGAGGTTAAAAAATAATCAATGCCTGTACCAAACACTTCCATTTTCTCCTGAGAACCAATCTCAGTCTCCAAAAATGGAAGAATCTTAATTGTAAGTATTTTGAAGTATATTAGTTAAAACAATTACTACTATATATGCTGTTACATAATGATGTTTATAAAAGTGACTATGATTTATTTATGTATTTATTTGTTTATAAAGATTTATTTATTTGAAAGTCAAAGTTACACAGAAAGAGAAGGAGAGGCAGAGACAGAGGTCTTCCATCTGCTCGTTCACTCCCCAATTGGCCGCAACAGCCGGAGCTCTGCCACTCTGAAGCCAAGAGCCAGGAGCTTCCTCTGGGTTTTCCCATGTGGGTTCAGGGGCCCAAGGACTTGGGCCATCTTCTACTGCTTTCCCTGGCCATGGCAGAGAGCTGGATAGGAAGTGGAGCAGCTGGGTCTCGAACCGGAGCCCCTGTGGGATGCTGACCCTGCTGGCAGTGGCTTTACCTGCTACGCCACAGCGCTGGCCCCTGGTTTATTTATTTTTTAAACTTTATTCATTTTTCATTTATTTGAAAGGAAGATTGGCAGAGGGCAAAAGTGAGAATTTTCATTCACTGGTTCATTCTTCAAATGGTCACAAAATCTTTAGCTGGGCTAGGAAAAAGCTAGGATCCCACAACTCAATCCAGGTCTCCCACATGTGTGTCAGGGACCCAAATACTTGAGCCATCACCCGCTGCTTCCAAGGATACTCGTTAGCAGAAAGCTACAACTGGAAGCAAAGCTGGTTGAACCTGTGCCCTCCAATGTGCAATGTCAATATCCTAAGCAACTTCTTAACCACTGTGATAACCCCCTGCTCCAGAACATGATGATTTTTTGTGCTGCTTACTTTCTTAATGAATATTAAAGTTTTCATCTAGTTAGAATTATAGGTGGAAAATACTTCACATGGTTATTGGTACAAACTGGGCAGTAAAATAATCTCTAAAGTATGTTAAAAAATGCAAGTTCCCATGGCCAGCATTGTGGCACAACAGATAAAGCTGTCACCTGCAGTACCAGCATCCTAAAGTGGTGACATTTCATGTCCCAGCTGATCCACTTCTGATTCGGCTCCCTGCTAATGGCCTGAGAAAAGCAGTGGAGATGGCCCAAGTGTTTGGGCACCTGCTACCCATGTAATACCTGGAAGATTGGGCCAGCGCTGTGGCGCACTAGGTTAATCCTCCGCCTGCCACGCCGGCATCCCATATGGGCACCAGGTTCCAGTCCAGCTCTCTGCTGTGGCCCGGGAAGGCAATGGAGGATGGTCCAAGTGCTTGGGCCCTGCACCCACATGGGAGACCAGGAGAAGCACCTGGCTCCTGGCTTCGGATCCGTGTAGCTCCGGCCATAGCGGCCATTTGGGGGGTGAACCAACGGAAGGAAGACCTTTCTCTCTGTCTCTCTCTCTCACTGTCTGTAACTCTACCTGTCAAATAAATAAATAATAAATCTTTGAAAATAAAAGACCTGGAAGAAGCTCCCAGATCCTATCTTAATACTGACCAACCCTTGCTGTTGTGGCCATCTGGGGAGTGAATCAGCAGATGGAAGATTTCTCTTTCTCTCTCTCTCTCTCTGTTTCTCCCCATCTCAAATAATTTTATATTTTTTAAAAAATAATTTCCTAAGAATGTGTGACTGCGACATTTTCTAATTCTTCACACGTAGTTCACTCTCACACTGGTTCATGTTGATATTTAATGCCCTTAGCTTTACTGGCTGAGATGTATCTTCCTTCCTCCGAAATAGTTGATACTTCTTATTGGATACAGTTTCTGATGGCAGTTCTGTACATCCTGTGACAGTCTTTGTTAGGGTAGTTCTAAAGGATCTCTGTATAGCAAACAGCCTGGGAGGACAGATAGTTTCTCCTTCCCAGGCAGACAGCAGACTTGTTTACTGCCTAGTAAAATAAAGATAACGTCTTGTTAGTGCAGAAAGCTTGAACAGGTTTGGTAGCGACTCCTTTTAATCTGTACATCGTTAAGCTTGAGGTTTCTCAGCTGGGTCACAGAACGTTTGCAGGTGTGGCATCCACCTGGGTACTCCCCAGAGCTGATATTGCACTGGGAGAGCAAAGGTAACCTCTTTGAGCAAAAGATCATGCTGTGTTCTACATCAAGAATAATAAAACTTTTTGAGTATGACTCAGAAATTTCCTGTCATTCTGTCCCCCATGGGAACTATGGTAGGATAACACATTATACTGCAAAAATAAGATGACCTTGGTAGAGACTTCCACCCTCATGTCAAATCAGGGTTAGGGTTAGTGTTGGGGTTAGGGTTAGGGTTAGAGTTAAGGTTATGGCTAGTGTTATGGTAATGATTATGGTTAGGGTTCCACCCTGATTTGGCACTTCTAACCCTGATTTGCTGATTTGGCACAATTTAAATATATCGAAGATTCTTCATTTCCTCGTTCTGCACCACACTGAACTACAGAGATTTTAGGCTCCAGCTAGGTATGAGTATTTTTTTTCCTGATTACTCCTAATCCTATTATTTCTAATCCTATTTCAGTAGAGTTCCTTATACAGAATTCTATTTACAAAAGTACTCTTTCCTCAGAAATTTGAGTGTGTTTTTTATTGTCTCCTAGGACTAATACTGTTTATGAGAGTGTGACTTTTTTTTCTGATGTCCTTTTTTTTTGTTTGTTAATTTTTTTTTTTAATTTTCCTCCTAGCTGTTGTTATGGTCTTCTGTTTTATACATGGTTTAATAAAATCTGCAAGTGATATATCCATGTGTTAGACCATGGTCAGCTCTAATCCCTGTATAACCTTGGATAAAACTCTCCTGCAACATACAGAATGGTCTTACTGTAAGGAATCTTAAACTGCTGGGAAGTTCTTCCTACAAGAAACTAAGGGCTTTAGCAGGTACAGGATGCATGAACGGTTGGGCATCAAAGGTACTGGTGTCAAGAAATCAATGATGTGGCTTCTTAAAATTAGGGGCATAAAAGATGAAGAAAAGTTTCCAGAGTGCTTCTGACCTTGCATGATACTTCAAATTTACTAATGATTCCAATGAAAGCTGGAGAGAGCAGTGGGGAAAGCAGGTTCTACGATCCTTGTGGACTTTGATAATAGCTCTTGCTTGCCTTTTCTTATTGAAACAAACTGTGCATCTAAAAAACCTCTCAGCCTAGGTGTGGGTCTTTCCTTTCATTCATGCCACCCAACAATCTAACATTCTAGTGGTAACTTATGATATCACCAAGTCTTCTAACTCTAGTTTGGTTTTAGTTGTTAAGTACTGATCCCGCACTGCATTTTCAGAAGTCGAACTGTTATGAAATATTCTTTCACCCAAGAGCCAAGGATGACTCATTTTATAGTTCTAAAAGACACAGAGTTGGGGTCTATCATCAGCAGCCTTTTTCACTTGCAGTCGTAAGCCCTGTTCTCTCTCCTTGTATGCCCATTGGAGTAAATGTAAAGAATAGAATCATGTGTCAAGAAGAATTGCCAAGTAATTTATGTGAACAATGCTTACAATTGTGCTTTCTCCATTTGTGTGTCTCTAGCAATTTAACCTACAGCATTTCATTCATGACATTTAATCAATACATGCAAATCACCTCAGGGACCTATTATGTCCTGAATTCATTAATCTACACATGCAAGACACAAGCATGTAAGTAGGTTTTCTTGGTTGAGGTCAAAGAGGAGGATGGATAGTATCAAGTTTCACAATCTTAAGTCCTTCTGAGACTGTAATACCCCAAAGAGTATGTGTTCCATTTGGCATGTTTTCTTGTTTTTATTTTTAATTCAAGCAAATTGATATATAACTCGAGCACGTGTGTTAGTGTTTATTATTAGTAGTACTGTTGGCATTTCAAACAATAAATTCTGATAAGAAATTCAAAATTAAGCATATTTATCAATTTCAGGGGTCCAAATGTTTTATTTATCATCAGATAAAAGGCTGAAAGAATGGCAGTAAAAGTTCACTTGTTTCAGTCATCAGTAGGAATTTGGTTTATGATTACAGTGCAAGAAATCAGTGGGATCAGATATTCTCTTATGATGCATCATAAAACATTGCTTAATATTTCAGCTTTTGTGAAGAGCTGATTTGTCAGAGGTCTGAGACAAAAGCAAATTAATTTTAACATAATGTGATGCAAGTCAATCAGACTGCAACTGGATTCAGTTGACATATGTTTCAAATTTGTTTGTTTTTATTAATAGTAGAAAAAAAGGCCGGTGCGGCGGCTCAGTAGGCTAATCCTCTGCCTGCAGCACCGGCACACCGGGTTCTGTCCCGGTTGCCCCTCTTCCAGGCCAGCTCTCTGCCTTGGCCAGGGAGTGCAGTGGAGGATGGCCCAAGTCCTTGGGCCCTGCACCCCATGGGAGACCAGGAGAAGCACCTGGCTCCTGCCATTGGATCAGCGCGGTGCACTGGCCGCAGTGGCCATTGGAATGTGAACCAACGGCAAAAAGGAGTGAACTCTCTCACCATCCACTCTGCCTGTCAAAAAAAAAAAAAGAAAGAAAAGAAAAAAAATAGTAGAAAAAATGCAGTGAGATATTTTATAATTTTCAATTTTTTTGCTACTTGATGCCTAGTTCGTCTACTGGACTATTTTAAATTTCATAAAGGTGTTAACATTAGCTCCTTAATAAATAAAATTAAAATATGAATTTTTATGGATATGCCTAAATCACATGCATCCGACTTCAAAACATACAGTTAATATAGTCAGCATATTAATGCTTTGCATATATTATGAGCTTATTTCATTTACCTGCTGCTTCACTAACATGTCTCTGCTAAAGCAAAACTAAGTATCACGTTCAAATGGAAGTGGTTCTACTAACATGGATGAATTCATCTCTCTTAATGAGTAGCTAGTAAGAGATTATTGTCTGGAGGATTTATGCTTTATTGAGTCGGTGCTGTGGTGTTAACCCAGGCAATTTTAGCACTGGCATCCTATATGGGCACAAGTTCATGTCCTGGCCACTCCACTTTTGAGCCAGTTTCCTTCTGATGCTCCTAGGAAAGCAGTGGATGATGGTGCAAGTGCTGGGTCCCCTGCTCCCACATGGAAGGCCTGGGTGAGGCTCCTGGTTCCTGGCTTTGCCTTGGCCCATCTCTGGCTGTTGTGGTAATTTAGAAAGTGAACCAGTGGATAGAAGACTTCTCTCCCTGTTTCTGTCTCTGTCTCTGTCTCTGTGTGTGTGTCTCTCTCTCTACCTTTCCCTCTCTTGGTAACTCTGCCTTCCAAATAAATAAATAAAGATTTTGAAAAAAAATGATTTTTCATCGGCACAATGAATTTCTATACAAGTGAAATAATTTGGCGGATATCAATGTGCTAATAAGCACAGACTTCTAATACATAAAATAAGTGAGAAAACAATGAACTATATATTCTTAAATATACATTATTGTAGATTGTGCAAATATGAAAAGTACAGAATACAATACACGGATATTTTCTTATATAAAGAAATTTGGAAGGAAAAAGAAACAGTAAAACTGACAAGAGTAAAACACTCAAAAATATGGTGAGCATTTAATTTAGTGGCTAAGAAATTGGTAAAGAAACATAGTCCATATTGGAGTCCAGTTCTGGCTCCTGATTCCAGATTCCTGCTATTTCAGAGCTTGGAACTCCAAAATGATTGCTCAACTAGTTTTTGCACCTGCATGGTAAATCTCTATTGAGTTTTCAGTTTCTTGTTTCAGTCTGACTTAGTCCCGACTGAGACAAGCATTCAGGGAGTGAACCTGAGGATGGGACACTTTATCTCTGTCTGCCTCTCTGTGTCTCTTGTCTCTCAATAAATTTAAAAAAAATTAAAAATAAAAACTGAAAGGGCCGGCGCCGCGGCTCAGTAAGCTAATCCTCCGCCTTGCGGCGCCGGCACACCGGGTTCTAGTCCCAGTCGGTGTGCCCGATTCTGTCCCGGTTGCCCCTCTTCCAGGCCAGCTCTCTGCTGTGGCCTGGGAGGGCAGTGGAGGATGGCCCAAGTGCTTGGGCCCTGCACCCCATGGGAGACCAGGAGAAGCACCTGGCTCCTGCCATTGGATCAGCGCAGTGCGTCGGCCGCAGCCGTGGCGGCCATTGGAGGGTAAACCAACTGCAAAAGGAAGACCTTTCTTTCTATCTCTCTCTCTCTCACTGTCTACTCTGCCTGTCAAAAAATAAATAAATAAATAAATTAGATATCTTTTGAAAGGGGAATAAGTGAAACTTACGATCAATTTTTTTTAAATATCCCCTTTATACTATAAACATGTACTGTTTCTACAAAAGCAACGTGCCATGAATTCTGTACCAAATGTTTTATTGATCTGCCCTGATCACCTCCAAGTGGTCTGCACTTCAGCCTCCTCTACCATGAGTTTTGAGTGCTAATCACTCATAGTTCCATCATCATCATCATTATTTTAACAGAAAGTTACACTCAACTTTCCTTGGACCATCTCCCCAGAAATGTCTGAGAGTTATGTCCTTTTCCAATCAGAGGTATTCCATATCCCACAATTATCTGCAGTGCAAGTACGAAAGCTCCCTTCCTTCCAAGTGAGACAGCTCTGTGATGCTGTGTTTCTCCAGGGATCCTGTGGGGACAGGCTCAGGCTAGATTATAATCCATACCACATGGTAACTACTGCCTTCCATGATCTATCCTACATCACTGCCTTCCTTGTAGGTTTGTCCTAGGTGCACTCCTACAATCCAACATTTACATAAGGACCTCCATGGCAAACTCTGCTTCTTAGGAATCTGTCCTAAGCCAAATTTTATGGAGCAAAATAAGGAATCAGAGCACAGAGAAGTAGCCTTAAAATTAAAGGACCTCCACTGGAGTTAAATTGTTAACAATCCTTTTAAATGTATAACACTATTCTCACCAGATCATCTAGTTTCTAAATTACCACACTTTATTCATAATTTTCTAAGGAAACCTAAGTAAAGCATGTGAGTAGAATAATGTCATGAGTTCCTCCTCATTGGCAAGGGATAAAACGATGACTATGCATAGACCCATTTGAAGTCCATATATTTTATTTACCTTAACTGTGACAATAAATTATATTATCCATATATTTTATTTACCTTAACTGTGACAATTTTAAATTATAATATAATGTAAATATATTATATTATTGTATATACTGTTTGCCCTTCGAATTTAAATACCATTTTCCAGCAATGAGAATTGTATTGAACAATAATAATGTTGTGGGGCTAACTCAAATTAAAGAATTTCCCTAAATAAATGAAACATCAACACTTGATCATTTTCAGGGTATGCAGGAGAGTTCAAGATCAATGACTCTATCTCTTAGTGTTGTCAGGGAAAGGAGGTAACTGGAGATGTTTTGAGTAGTGAGAACTCTAATATAGGAAATGTAGTGCCTAGCAAACCAACAGAAGAGACTGGAAATCTCACAGGAAGAAAGGAACTGGCTTCCGCACACTAATCACTTGCAGGCAGTCAGGAAACTGCAGAAGCTGCACCAGAAGAGCAGAGATCGTTTTACCTCCGAAAGCAAAGTCTGAATTTGCTCCAGAATCATGTCTGTTGAATCTCGTCTTTTTTTTTTTTTTTTCTCCTGAGGAGAAACAGGATGGCTTCTGATTCTCTTACGTTTTTAAAATTTCTGAAAATCTTCTCATTGGTGAGCTATAATCATTACTTCAATGGCCAATGGATTCAGTAGAAGCAGTTGCTATTTCTTCAACCCTTTTACACAGGGGAGATTATAGAAATGAGTTCCTTAGGCCACACTTATAACTAAGCTCCCAAAGACAGACAGCCTCTTTTATGCAAATCAAGAGAACACATTGTAGTCCTCAGATATAATGTTCCAGAATCCACCACACCCTCTTGGAATTTGAGTAGCGATGTCTCTAGAGGGTTTAATATACAGGTCCTCAAGTTCAGGATTTTATTGATATGCATCCTTGAGATTTGATTTGATTGCATTTAGTAGCATGGAATTGACTGTTCTTCTGTTGATGACACTGTGATTGCTTCTTAAAAAAGTACTTAACATTTTCCCTCTGCTGTAGAGTGCTTCACACCTTTAAATTAAAGTCCTGAATGTCCTGTTTCCCATGTAAAATGTTTATTGATTTAATTTTATTTTAGTTCAGCTGGTTACACTATCTCTTATCCAGAATGCAAAGCTTTACAGAGTGAACCATAGAAACTGATAGGATAGGGTTGGTGCTATGGCTCAGTGGGTTAACACCCTGGTCTGAAGCGCTTGCATCCCAAATGGGCGCCAGTTCCAGTCCCGGCTGCTCTACTTCCAATCCAGCTCTCTGCTATGACCTGGGAAAGTAGTAGAAGATGGTCCAAGTCCTTAAGTCCCTGCACTCATGTGGTAGACCTGGAAGAAGCTCCTGGCTCCTGGCTTTGGATCAGGGTAGCTCAGGCCATTGGGTAGTGAACCATCTGATGGAAGACTTCTCTCTCTCTCTCTTTCTCTCTGCTTCTCCACTCTCCATATAACTCTTTCAAATACATAAATAAATCTTAAAAAAACAAAAAACTGATAGGATGGCACTTATTTCCAATTAAGTGAAATATACCCCACTTTATGGGGTACTGTTTGGGGGTTATTATCATGGTTTTGTGCCTAAAAATACCTCTAAAAGTATTAAAATAATTGAGATTCTCTTAGTTTTAGAAGCACATTATTTAAAATGTCTACATGTAGTAAGTGAACCACTTTGCCTTAACGTTTTAGTAACAAAATAATATACTTTTGTAATGGCAAGAGAATCCCAAGAAATAACACAAATAAAATATGACAAAACGAATTTGATAACTGAGGTAGGAGTAAAATGCTCTGTAGAGGAGGTAGGGAATTTCAAAGAAAATTTTATGACTTTTTTTTGGACAGGCAGATTTAGACAGTGAAAGAGAAAGAGACAGAGAAAAGATATTTGATTTGTATGTTACAAATAGTCTCAATTGCAACACACTCTTCCGAGATCGTTCTACTTTTTATCTAGGGTTGGTTTCTTGTCAGCTATTAACTATTAGAAAAATGTTACAACATAATATGCTGTCATTTGGAAAGAACTGTTCCTGTTAAAGCAAGTCAATTCTCCATTTTAGGCCTTCTATTTTTTCCAGAATTCGTGAAACTTCCTAACACTTATGACATTATAAGAAGCTAGAGGGGCTGGAACTGTGGCTTAGTAGGTTAACCCTCTGTTTGTGGAGCCAGCATCCCTTGTGTGTGCCAGTTCTAGTCCGAGCTGCTCCTCTCTGCTCTGCTAAGGCCTGGGGAAGCAGTAGAAGATGGCCCAAGTGCTTGGGCCTCTGCGCACACGTGAGAGACCCAGAAAAAGCTCCTTGCTCTTGGTTTCAGATAGACCCAGCTGTGGCCATTGTGGCTATTTGGGGAGTGAACCAGTGGATGGAAGACTTTTGTCTCTGTCTCTTCCTCTCACTCTACCTCTGAAACACATAAATTAAGAAAACACTTTTTAAAGAAGAGGCTAGAATCTTTTAAATGTGAAAGTATCATGAGAAAGGCAATCCTGGGAAAGATCTACATAGTTTCCATTTTCTATATTATTTATGCTTGTGAACATCAGCAAGACATTGTAATAGATAGAGCACCAGCTACATCTAAGAAATAGTTGCCATAAAAATATGCTGCTTTATTGTCATAATGTGCTGTGGTTCTTGGGAAATAAGTCTCAGTCTCAAATGAGACAGCATTCTCTGTATAATCATCACTGAATTTCCTTCTCCTAAAACAGAATCCATATAAATAAATTTGCTATAGGAACAAAAACAGGATGAGTTATGGTATAAAACTCTATGGGCAGTTCAAAAGATACGAAAAGTTGAATGTGCTTATTTTATTAAAGATACGAAAAGGTGAGTGTTTTATTAAATAGAGATCTATTCACTGTTTGAGCCATAAGGAGATTGATCTATAGGTAGAATGTCAATAGAGAGCTATTCACCTTGAACAGTGCTCTACCCAGTGGTAGGCATTCTGTGATATCAAGGCCACATTTCTCCAGATCTCCAAATCTGCCCGAGACTTCCAACACATACACATTTCTGAAGTTTCTCAAAACCACCCTGAAATTCAATAATTTGCTAGAAAAATGTGCAGTTCTCACCAACAGCTATTATGATCATGCTCTACTTATTACAAAGATAGAATACAAATTAGAACTAGCCGAGTGCAGATGCACTTGCAGCAGAGTCTAATAGAGTTCCCAACATGACACATTATCCTCTCAAATTTCCTTACAGGCACTGGGTGTGTGCTTGCCTGTGGGACAGCATGCATAGGGCACGCATAGATCACCTGTGCAGGCCGGCACCGCAGCTTACTTGGCTAATCCTCCGCCTGGGGTGCTGGCACTCCGGGTTCTAGTCCTGGTTGGGGCACTGGATTCTGTCCCGGTTGCTCCTCTTCCAGTCTAGCTCTCTGCTGTGGCCCAGGAAGGCAGTGGAGGATGGCCCAAGTGTTTGGGCCCTGCACCTGCTTGGGAGACCAGGAGGAGGCACCTGGCTCCTGGCTTCGGATCAGTGCAGTGCGCTGGCTGTGGCGGCCATTTCGGGGGTGAACCAATGGAAAGGAAGACCTTTCTCTCTCTCTCTCTCTCTCTCTCTGTCTAAATCTGCCTGTCAAAAAAAAAAAAAAAAAAAAAAAAAGATCACCTATGCGTTGACATCCAGGCATTTAGTATGCTTCCTTCTTTGGAGTATGATCCATTGATTGATAGCCCAAGAGGTTGAACCCAGTCTCTAAGTCAAGAGACACCACATAAATCCAAATCATCATTGTGAATCACATGATTGATCTTCTTTGGCACCCCCAGCTCTCACCCTCAGTAATCTCTTAGCTTAAATTATCAGGTGTGGTCATAGTACTCAACTATGTACAACAAAGGCAGTACTATAATCTGAGACATGGGCTTAGAATAAAGCTCACAGAAGACAAGGACAGTGGTAGACCATCCCTTGGACACACTTAAATTCTTTACTACACATCTATCATTTAAAAGTATGAAGTCTTGAAATGCAGAGGAGATTTAAGAAAAAATTACTCTATCATTCTACTCTAAATGAAAGTGGATCACATTTAATCGTTGATGTGAGTAAGCCAGACTAAACAGAATGTCCATTCACACAACATTTTCTTCCCCGAAATGGTTCTGAAAGTCAGCTGGGTTATCACACAACTGTGGCTAATCAAAGATGAAAGGAGAATTTGACCTGAAGAAGGTGATGGGCATCAGGTGGAAACGAGCCTCCTTTCTGTTTGTCAGGCATAATATGAAAATGAACAATGCTCTAACAGTCCTCGTGGTGGGTGACAGATAGTACTGTGGGTAAAGCTGAAGTGAGGATGTACCCCAACAGGGACTGTGGAAATGGAGATGGTATGCTTATGGGAGGAGACAACTTTTCTTGATTTTACAGGATATATTCATTAATGAAACTGATCAGGCTCTTTGCCATACCTATTATTTTAGTGAATTTCCAATTGCACTATTAACATAAAATCTCTAGCCATATTTCTCTTTTAGTTTCATATGTGACAGAATCAGTCACCTGCAATCATAAAGCTATCTTTGCCAGCTTAATTCAGATCAACAAAGAAAAATATTGTTGATTTTAACGTTAGAGAAACGACATCAAAAAACATTCCCCAACTCCTTGCTTAGAATTCTTATTGAAAATCTTGCTTAAAATTCTTTTTGGAAAACTAAATTGTAATTCTAAATGTTCTCTTTCAAAACCAGTTTAAAAATGCAAAATTAGGAATTTTTCAGCCTCATATTATCTCCCAGACTTTTAAACATAATTTTCATTGTTTTCTATGTTTTCTGTTTAGAATGAATGCAAATTAATTTGAGTGTTTGTATTTTGTTTAAAAAATGTATTCCAGAGACAGGCATTGTGCAAAAAGCAGGTTAAAATGCCACCTGAGAAACCTGTATTCCCTATTAGAGTGACTGAGTTTGAGCCCCAACTTTGCTCCATATCCTGCTTCCCACTAGTGCACACCCTGGTAGTCGTCAGGTGATGGCTCAAGTACTTGGATCCCTGCTACCCATGTGGGAGATATGGATAGAGTTCTTGCCTCCTGGCTTTGGGCCAGCCCAGCAGTAGCTGTTGCAGGCATTTGGGGAGTAAATAAGCAGAGGAGAGATCCCTCCCTCTCTCTCTTTCTGTGTGTGTGTGCATGTGTACGTGTGTGTGTGTGTGTGTGTGTGTGTGTGTTTATGTCTCTCTTTCCCAGTTTCAAGTAAATGCATAAATAAATAAATATTTTAAAAAACTGTGTTCCACAAATCTGAAAGATCTGATTGACTGAGATACAGTTATTTCTAGTTTAATTTTAATTCTTTATCTCACCCTATCCATTCACAGAAGAAATGTCAAAGGCTGATATAACATCCAATAGATTTTCTCAAAAAGGTTTTCATGACTGATTCTCTTGAGATCCTATTTTCGGTACATTATTTGATTGCTGTTGGGATCAAAATCAATAATTGGTACGCTTTGTCAATATACTTTGGCTTCACATATGTTAATTTCTGATGATTTGATCCATAAGTGAGTCACTACATTAAAATTAAAATTGAAATCTCTAATTGCATCCCAAACACTTTATTAGCACAATCAGAAGTATTATATTTCTTTTTGCTTAGTCTGTGACCCCATGGGTTGTATACTTTATTTCACTCAGTGATTATGCTTGACTGTGAGAAGCAAAGAGTAAATTATGTGTATCTGGTAATTTTTTGAGCAATAAGAAATCTGCAGATGGTTTATTGCTAATAAAATATTATCAACTCATCTGGAGGCCCCTTTTATTCACTCAATGGTCTGTCATGCCTTAACAGTAGGAATTTAGTCCCACTGTTTACATCTTTGCCATTGAAAGAAGAAGATGCAATTAAAGGACAAGGCAACTTTTGTGTCCAGAAGGCGATATAAATTCTGCTCATGCACCTTCATCTATAGCTAAGGTACATGACTATAATAACTGCAAAAGAAGTTAGAAAAAATAATTTCTGACATCCCCACTATGCTGCAATCGGCAGAATTAGGATTCTGAATGGTAAAAAGGGAAGTGGATATTCAGTAATCAGCTGGCCGAAGATTTTGTAAGACACAACAGAGTCCTAAC
Source organism: Sylvilagus floridanus (assembly GCA_949820135.1). Lineage (NCBI taxonomy): Eukaryota > Metazoa > Chordata > Mammalia > Lagomorpha > Leporidae > Sylvilagus > Sylvilagus floridanus. The sequence goes on along the minus strand of OX463240.1, from coordinate 13,601,469 downwards.
ACAGATAATTTATTTTATTTATATATGGCAGGGAGAGTTCCTTGTCAGACAGAATATTATATTGGGGGATAAAATGTGACATTGGTCTATTTTCTTTACTAAATCCTTGCTATATATTTCCTTTCATCCTTTTCTTTAAAGAACCTTCCTATTTTTAAGACACAATTAATAAATTTCCTTTAACATATTTTTCTTTAACATCAATTTGTAAAATAGATTTATTTACATGTGACTTTTGTAAGCATCTGTCTACCAATGTTTCAATTATGACATTCTGCAAAAGCTAAGATACTTGGAGTGACCAGGATAACAAATTCATTCAAAGAGGTGACAGGAAACAAGGGTGCTGAAGTATATATAACAATATTGTGATATTCTGGCCCTTGATTAAGTAATGGAGAATCACTGGAGGTTTGGGATGAGGACGGAAGTGAAATGGGACATAAATTTTAGATTAAGAATATCGTTACAGATAATTTGCAAGAGGAAAAGTCTTCAAACCAAGGGATCCACTAAAAGTGATTGCGATATTCTCAGTGTGGAATGATGAAAAACTATAATTTTGGCAGGAAGAATGAAGAGGTTATGCACCCGGTCCTCAACTTATGACAGAATTATATCTGGATAAGCTCACTCTAAAGTGAAAATATCATAAGTTGAAGATTCATTCACTCCGCCTTGCCAATTCGCCATGTCTAGTCTATTCACTTAGTGTAGCCTGCTCCAGTAGTGCTCAGAATATCACACCAGCCTACAGGGAAGTAAAATCATCTAACACAAAGCCTAATTATAGTAAAGTGTTGTATAGCTCATGTAATTTAGAGAACATTTGAATCCAGTTGGGAGTTGACACTCTCTTTTGCTTCCCAGTGCTTCAAAAAAGCATTGTGCCACATATCCCTAGGCTGAGAAAAGATCAGAATTCAAAGTATAGAGCTGTTCTTACTGCATGTGCATTACTCCTGTTCCACTGCAGTACCTAAAAATTGTAGGTGGAACCTCTTAATTCCAGGGTGTTCTCTATTCAAGAAACACATGTAATCATATTTTGATTACATTGTTGACAGTATACATATCTGGTTTCATTAGATTATAGGCGTCAATGGCAGAAGAAAACATACTCACTGTTTTTTTTTCCCTGTATAACATCCTGCATACCTAGATTATGCATGACATTTGATTGAATTTACTCTTTTCTATTGAATGATATGAACAATTTAAGTCATCAAAACAAATAAACCTGTATCTCTCATCAGTATTGGAGCTACAGTACACTATGGAACTACAAGTTTGATTTGAGCATAATCAGGGATTCAGACACAATTCACATCATATAAAAACTGGCCAAATTAAACGTAACAGCAGAACTGCCTGGCTTCCTTCCAGCTCTTTCTGCAGATGGTTTGTCCCTGTACACCTAGAGGTCTGAAAATGAAAAGTGATCATGTTAGTGTCTCTATGCCACACAAAATTATTTACAGATTTCTTTCAAACTAATAAAGAACATAATCATTCAAGAAAGAAGAGTTTTATTTAAAAGACTGCGAATGAGGCTTATCTAAATACTATTCTACGTCAAAGCTAAAGGGGCTTTGTGGGAGTGGCATTGTGGTCCACTGCTGGGATGCCCAAATCCCATGTCGTTCAAGTTCTAGCTACACCACTTCTAACTCAGCTTCTTACTAATAGGCACCCCGGAAGTCAGCACAGGTTGCAGCCTAGCCCAGCCCTGGCTCTTGTTGACATTTGGGGAATCAACCATTGGATGCAAAAAAGCTCTCTTTAGTTCTAATCCTGCCAACCAACAAACACATATGTAAATAACTAAGTTCAGAATGTTCCCACTTTTCTTCCTCTCCTCTTTCTAAATGGTCCTTACAAGTTGCCAATCAAATCAACTCTCCTTAGTAAGGTCCCCTGCCATGAACTAGCACGTTTCCTCTCAGAATGGTTACCGTGCAAATGAAATGTTTAAGCTTGCTGTGATAGCCACTATTGAAAGAAATAGAAATAGAAGAAGGAAACTCTTTCTGGTTTAGTCCAGGCATAAAACCCAATTAATATTGCCCATATCATAGGGAATGTATAGTTCTATAGAACACTAACTCTAACTCTTAATACAAGGTTAATGTGTTTAACTGAGTGTTTCCAGGCTCATTAGACAGTGTTTAGACACTATGCATTATAATTATTAATTATATCTCAATGGGAAAAAGAATTGTATTCCACAAAACATCTTCAAATTAGTATTCATCATAGTCTCTATTAATTTTGCAAGTGGAAAAACTAATGATGTACTGTAAGATATTATGTATGTGTGTGTATGTGTATGTGTAGTTACCATTCATCTAAATTCATATGTGGTTTTTAAAATAAATTTTCCAAATGGCTTAGAAAAATTGAGAATTTGTATTTATTTAATTATCAGATTCTTCCCAGAAATTATAACAATAGCTGAATACTGTGCAAAACTATTGATTTTAGTTACTTTCTTGTATCCAGTAAGCACAGACTATCATAAAAATTCAATGCAGCCTTATTTTTCAGCTTGCATTTAAAGATTCACAAGCGTTAAAAGATATTAATCATCTGTCTTCTTGTGCATTTATGTTTGAATCTATAGCACTATAATCTTCTTAGGAGTTTGGACTCATAATTTTCTCTTAGAACTTTTATTGAAATGGGCCTACTTTATCATCAAGCTTGAATCTTAAATAGTGTCTATTTCAAATACTAACCATGGGTTATTAACTTAAATGTTCCCTTTGTGGTTCCTTCGATGAGGCCTTATAGGTATGATTTGTAATTATATCATAAGGTTGTTAATGCTTTTATATGAGAAATACAATCAAATAAAATAAGTCAAGCTTTACATCTTATATTTAATTTAAAATACCAGTAGGGAAGGCAATATTTCATTAATCAAATTAGATTTTTTATTTTAAAATAAATTCATAATATATAAAATATATATGTTTAAAGCACAATGTTTTACTGAAGGAAAGGTAGAAATATATTTAGATCTCAGATTATCTACTCATTGTATAACTATTTAAATTAAGTCATTTTCTTCCTCCAAATTACATTCCTCTCTTCCTTTACTTAGAATAGTCAAGAAAAAAACTGCAGATTTCATCTAAGAGTTAAGTAAGAATGTAAACATAGGCATATGTAGTTTTAAAAATGTTTATGGGGGCCGGCACTGTGGCACAGTGTATTAATGCCCTGGCCTACAGTGCTGGCATCCCATATGGGTGCTGGTTTGGGACCTGGCTTCTCCACTTCCAATCCAGCTCTCTGCTATGGCCTGGGAAAGCAGTAGAAGATGGCCCAAGTCCTTGGGCCCCTGCAGCCACATGGGAGACCCGGAGGAAGCTCCTGGCTACTGGCTTCAGGTCGGCACAGCTCCAGCCGTTGTGGCCAATTGGGGAGTGAACCATAGGATGGAAGACCTCTTTCTCTCTCTCTGCCTCTCCTCTCTCTGTGTCATTCTGCCTTCCAAATAAATGAATAAAAATCTTTAAAAAAGTTTATGAATTTATTTCTTTACTTACTTATCTACATATATTTATTTTAAAGGCAGAGTGACACAGAGAGAGGGAAAGACATAGAGAGATCTTCCATCCGCTGGTTCTCTTCCCAAATGGCTGCAACAGCCAAGTCTGGGCCAGACCAAAGCCAGTACTCAGGAATTCCATCCATGTCTCCCAGGTAGTTGGTAGAGCTTCAAGCACTTGAGCCATCATCCAATACCTCCCAGTGTACAACAGCAGAGGGATGGATTAGAAGCAGAATAGCTTGAACTCAAACCTGCACTTTGATATGAGATGCTGATGTCCTAAGGGGAGTTTAACCTGTTGCACCACAAATCAGTGCACCTTTGGTGTTTTTAAATATAAGCCTAACTCAGGATCACTAGCCATCAGGGAAATGCAATTACAAACCACACTGGGGTATCCCTTCACCCCTATTAGAATGGCTATCATTTAAAAATCAAAAAAACAATAAATGCTGGTGAGGATGTGGGGAAAAACGTACCCTATTATACTGTAGCATAACCATTATGAAAGACAGTATGGAGATTTCTCAGGTATCTGAAAATATATCAACTATATGACCCAGCCATCCCACTCCTGGGAATTTACCCAAATGAAATAAAATCAGCATATGAAACAGTTATCTGTTCTGCCTTGTTTATTGCAGCTCAATTCATAGTAGCTAAGATATAGAGTCAATGCAGATGCTCATCAAATGATGTTTGTAAAGAGAAAATGTGGTACACTATGGAACACTACTCAGCCATAAAAAATTTGAAATCCTATATTTTGCAAGAAAACTAATGCTTAGTGACATAAGCCAGTTCCTAAAAGACAAATATCAAAGCTTTTCTCTGATATGTGGTAGCTCATATAGAATACCAAAATATGTATAGGGATGAAATAGATGTCTTGTTATATGATGGTGGTTTTAGTCATTAGTTATACTCTTGTGGATCTATATGGCCTTCCTGTTTTTTACTTGTTGAATATTATGGTTAGTGGTGAATTAAACCTGTGACTATAACGTGGGTAGAAAGTATGACTTTGCAAAAATTAAAGAACAAAAAAGAAAGGAAGGAAAAAAAAGAGGTCGGGGAGAGGGAAGTTCGATTCTCTTTTTAGAGCTATATCTGTGAAATACATGAAATTTGTTTATACTAATAAAAATTTGTAAAAGCCTAGAATTGCCTAGATCTTGTGGAAGTTAATCAAAACAAATATCATAATTATTATACAGTAGCACTTAAATGATGCTTTTACTATTATAAATACAACTAGATGAAATAAGCTTGTCAAATCTTTGAAAAGATAGAATCTAAAGTTTTGTCCTTGTCCTAAATGAAATAGTGCTTCTGAATCCAAGTCATGCTTTTTGCCTTAAATCTGATACTATATAATTATCTTAAAATAGCTATATTTCAACTGTTCTACTTTCAAACATGAACAAATAAGAGTCCACTTCATTTGACAGAAGGGAACTGGAACTTGATTTATTTGTTTTTTTGTTTGTTTGAAAGAACTAAAAAACAAACTGTATGAAGCAAGAGAATTCACTTATTGGGTAGAAAAGGACAGTGGTCCCTGAGACAGAAAGCCAATGAGTTGAGCCCTGTGCTTGCCCAGGTTACTACCACAGGTCAGGAAGGCAGATTCCCGGAACTGGGGGGGATCCAAGTTGATAGATTCCACATAGAAGAGTACTGGAAACATACATACACACACACACTCACACACTCACACAGAGGCAGCTAGTAATGTGCAGTCTCTCCTCCACCCTGTACCTAGATTTGAATCGCTATATCAAGAAAGAACTATTTGAAATGATTGAAAGAAACCTTAGTCATGAATCTCTCCAGCCTGGGGGTAGTTTCTATTTCTTTTATTTTAAAGACCAGTTATATTGATTTGTTTGAAAGGCAGAGAGAGAGAGAGAGAGAGAGAGAGAGAGAGAGAGAGAGAGAGGAGAGAGGGAGAGAGGGAGAGAGGGAGAGAGAGAAAGAGAATCTTCCATCTGCTGGTTCACTCCTCAAATGGCTGCAATAGCAAGGGTTGGACCAGGCCAAAGCCAGGAGTCAGGAGCTTGTGGGTCTCCCACATGGGTGCAGAAGCCTAAGTACTTGGGTCATCTACTGCTGCTTTCCCAGGTGCATTAGCATGGAGTTGCACATGAAGTGGAGCATCAGGGACCCAAACCAGGCTGCATTGCAGGCAGCAGCTTAACCCACTATATCACAAGGCGGGCCCCTGATAGTTCATATTTCTATCAGTAAGCAGGACTGAAAAAATTTCTGTTCCAAAAAGTATTGAGAATTCAGAAAGGTTTTTCCTCAGAGGTTGGTAAAATTAATGCTAGACTGAATAGTGGTCGTCTCCCCCAGAATATAAAAAAAAGCAAAATACGGTAGGAAAAATAATTTATAAATCACTTTACCATGTACCAGAACAAAACTCTAAAGTATTTACCAAAGCATAAAATATCTCACAACCACAAGGTCATGTTCAAAATGTCTGGTGTTCAAAGTATCTTGCAAGATATTGGCAAATAGACTTCAATAAATATTATCTGAGAGAAAGAATGGATAAACTAATAACTAGCTAAAAAAACAAAAAAGTCTTCATTAAAAAATGCTCATATGTTTTGATGTTTTCTTCTTTTACACTGTTATCATATGCCATAGTTTCTGCAACTTTCTACTATTTCTCGCATGAAACTTTTTTGTTGTTACAAAAAGATCATAATTACCTGCTAATTAAGGCCTCTAGCATAATTACCAATCCTTAATATTAATGGATAAGGCAAACCACATTGTCTGTATCCCAATTCTATCAACTCTGAAGCATTCAGGTCTAGAAAGATACCTGAGGTGATGTTTATTTATGCTGTCTTCAGAGTTGATTTTATTTTTTTAAAATAACAATGCATCTTTTTAAAGCAATCCCTAATGAAAATAACTACCTGATTACCGGAACTTTTCAAAAACTTCTAAGCCATCATGTTATAAGGCACAAAATATGTATAATATAAGAAACAGAAGAAAGATACAAAATATATTTGAATTACTAACAGCTGAGTCTTTAAGAATTAATGATAGAGATTAAACCATAGATCCAGGAAGTTGAAAGACTATCAGGAAACATAAGCATCAACAAAACTACGTCGAGTCATCAGACGCAAGCTGTAGGAAACAAAAGATGAAAATAAAATCTAGAAGGAAGTTGAGGTAGGGAATGAGAATGGAGAGACAGCTTAGGAGACCCGCATCCCCTGTGGGCATTCCTGGGTTTGATACTGGTATTTGCTCCTGACTGTAGCTTCCTGCTGATGTAGCCTCTGGGAGGCAGCGGTGGTGGTTCAAGTGACTGAGTCCTTGTCTCCTCTCTGTGGGAAACCTGGATTGGGTTCCTGAACCTTAGCTCAAGCCCTAGTCAAGGACCATTGTGAGTATTTGATAAGTGAAGCAGTTGATGGAAACTTTTTTGTTTCTATGTCTGCCAAATAAAATAAGTAAAAAGGGGGAATTTATCACCAATTGGCATGCTCTTTAAGAAATATTTTTTTAAAAAGCAGTTTCTTAGAAGAAAAATTACATGGATTAGGAAAAAAAACTCTATAAAGTAAAATAAAGTTCATCACAAAAAGACTAAGTGAGGAATCAAAGTTATAGCATAGTGATTAAGCCACTGCCTACAAGGCCAGCATCCCATATTGGAGTAGGTTACAATCCTGGATGCTCTGCTTCTAAGTCAGTTCCCTGTTAATGTGCCTAGAAAGTGAGCAGATGATGGCCCAAGTATTTGGGTCCTTTACCCACATGGGAGACCCAGATGGGGTTTCAGGCTCCTTGCTTTGACATGGCCTAGTCCTGTGGCCATTTGGGGAGTGACCAGCAGATGAAAGGTCTGTTTCTCTCATTCTGTCTCCCTCTTTATTTCTTTGGAACTCTGCCTTTCAAATAAATAAAATAAGTTATTTGAAAAAAAAAAGAATAGAGAATGGCATTGTGGCATGGTGTGTTAAGCCGCCACCTGTAGTGGCATCTCACGTGGGTGCTCGTTCCAGTCCCAGCTGCTCTACTGCTGAACCAGCTCCCTGCTAATGGTCTAGAAAAAACAGCAGAGGATGGTTCAAGTGTTTGCGCCTCTTCTATCTGGGAGACCCAGATGACGATCCTGGTTTCTGGTTTTGGACTGGTTCAACCGTAGCTATTATGCTACGAGAGAAGTGAACCAGCAAATGGAATATTTCTCTCCTTCTGTCTCTCCCTCTCTTTTTGTAACTGTGACTTTCAAGTAAACATGTGTCTGGGAAAGCAGCTGATGACAAACCAAGTACTTGGACCCCTGCACCTGCGTGGGAAACCTGAAAGAAGCCCCTGGCTCTTGCCTTTCTGCCTGGCCCATCCCCTGGCAGTGCAGCCACTAGGAAGTAAAACAGAGGGTGGAAGAATTCTCCCTGTGTCTCTCCCTCTCTCACTCTGTAACTCTGCCTTTGACAAAGTAAATATTAAAAAAAGATATATTATCTTCCTATTTAATTGACATAAAATATAGAGAAATTAAAATAACAATATATTTGCTTGATAGCTTGCACACATGAAAGCAAGGACAGGGGTGTCACGAAGTACAGGGAGCCCTGTGGTATTATTATAACTGCCCTGCACATGAAATTGACTTTTAAAGAGAACCTAGATTAGTTAAAATCTACATTGGAAAATCCAAGGTACCTAATAAAAATTAAAAAGAAATATACTAACTAATGCTGAGAGGAGATAAAGTAAGAAATGCTCAATAAAATCAGAAAAGGCAGTAAAAAGACAGCAAAGATCACATGAAATAAACAGAAAAGTGTTACTAAAATGGTAGATGTTAGTCCATCTATACTAATCAATCATCTGTCACCTTGTATGGATGTTTAAACATGCCATTTAAAAGAGAAAGAGTACCAGCTTGGGTAAACACCAAGAGCCAAACCTGTGCATCATATAGGAAACCCACTGAATACATGAAACCTCAGATAAGATAATTAAAAGGAAAGGTGGACTAAATACCGTGTAACATCAACCAAAATAATCTAGACAATTTATATGAATTTCCAAGAAAGCAAATTCCAGACCAAGGAAGATTGAAGGAAATAAAGGAGAATACTACATAATGATGAAGTTTCAATGCTACAATCAATGTAGAGTTAACATCTCAAGAATGAGAAATTGACGCTTTCCCAATAGAAACAGGGACAAGGCAACCATGTCTTCAAAGCACCATAAATCCTCAGCATGGACAAGGCAATGAAGAGAGTGGTGGGGAAAGGAAAGGGAAAGAAGGGATAAGGATATCAGAGAGGAAGAGAAATTCTCGTTGTTTGCAGATGACAAGACTGCTTTTTTTAAAAAACAAACAAACAAAAATAACGTTCCTAACACTTTCCAAATACTATGGGAACTAATAAATAAATGTGAAAATGTCTCATGCTAGGTTACTATACAAAATCCAAGCCCCTACATTTTACAAACAACAACAACAAAAAAACCCATAACTCAAAACTTAGAACAATATCACATTATCATCAACAAATGATGTATTTATGTACAAATCAGATAAAATATTATACATCAATAAGTGGAAATCTATAAAACTCTGATGAATTAAATAGTATCTAAATAAACTGAATGATACTCTAAAATTGAAGAAATCTGAAAAGTACAAAAAATATTATTTGTTCATGGATTATAAAGATTCAATATTGTTGTCAATTCTTCCCAATTTGATGCAGAGAGTCAATCAAATCAAAATCAAAATCACAGCAAGATATATCAAGAAGCCAATTATGAAATACATATAGAAAAAAAGACCTAGAATTGTCATCTAATCTGAAGTTTAATGTCCCAAACTATAAAACTTTTCAAACAGCATGTATCAACCAAATACACACACATCGATCTATGAGATATTATAGAAAATCCAGAAATATAGTCAACACAAACACAGTCAGCTCATTGTGCACCAAGAAGCAAAGGCAGTTGGAGAAACATACTCTTTAAACAAATGGTGCTGGGGATTGGACCATTTTCCTAGTGGTACAGACACTGGTTAGGATCCCTGCATTGTGCATTGAAGTACCTAGATTTGACTCATGGCTTTGATTTCTGACTACCTGTTTTGGCTCATGCAGACTCTGAGAAGCAGTGGTGATGGCCCAAATACTTGGGTTACTATCACATGGGAAATATGGGGTGAATCCCCAGCATCTCTCTTTGTCCCTCATTTGTTATAAGAATTAGTGGGAGTGAAACATCTGCCTTTCTATCCTTCTATCTCTCAAATAAATAAATAAATAAATAAATAAATATATATATATTTTATATGGTACTGGAACAATCGGGTAAAAAAAATTACCCCCAAGAGGTAAAAATATGAACTTAAAATAAAAATTATTCCCGGAAAAGAAATTAATGCAAAGTGAGTCTTGATCAAAATATGAAACAATTATAAAGCTTTAGGAGAAAATAAAGAATAAAAATCAAGTCACCATAGGCTTGATGTTTTAGATATGATATCAAAATATAGCCTATGAAAGTATAAAAGTTAAGATAAAGGTTACTAAAAATATTTTTTCTTTTAGATTAGAAAGATACTATTCAAACTGGAAAATTTTCAAAAGCATTAAATGCTGGTACTCATTGTGGACTTTGATCTGAGTTCTGGATGCTCCACTTCTAGTCCAGCTCTCTAGTGATGTATCTGAGCAGGCAGCAGACGTCCCAATTCTAAAGCCCATGATACCCATTTAGGAGACTGATAGACTTCCTGCTCTGGGCTTTAACTTGGGTCATCTCTGACTATTGTGAGCATGTAGGGAGTGAACCAGCAGATACACGATTCTCTATCTCTATCTCACTCTCTCCTCTCCAACTCTGCCTTTCAAATAAATAATCAAATCATTCCAAAATGATTAAATTAAAAAAATAACAAAAGATCTGAAAAGACACCTCATTGTAGTATACTTATAGTAAAAATAAAATAAGAAAAAAAGTTCAGTATCATTTATCATTTGGGAATTCCAAATTAAAATAATAGTCAAATTAGCACTATATTCAAAAGTCACCACAATATCGACCTGGCAATGATAAAATCTGGAGATGTTATAGAACTACAGGGATTCTCATTAATTTTAATTTGGGTTACCAAATGTTGTAGCTACTACAATCCAGGAACTGTGCTCCTAGGTATTTATCCAACTGATTTGAAAGCTGATCTTCACACTAAAACTTATTTTCAGCAACTTCATTCATTAGAACTACAAATTGGAAGTAAGAAAAATATTCTTAAATAGGTGAATATATAAGCTAATTACAGTACATCATGATATAATGAATTTTATGAATTTTAATATAATAAGATATGTCAATCTAAAAAAAAAAAGATGTGAATGACTCTTAAATGAGACTGTTCTATTCACTTAGCATACATCACTATGTGAAAAGACCAATCTATCTAAGACTATGTGATTTCAATAACCTGAATACGAACTTTTGGAAAAAAAGAAAAACTATGGAAGTGATAAAAATGTTTTTGAGGAGATTTAAAAAGAAAAATACTGCCAGTGCTTTAGGTAAGGGGAGAAGGATATGAAATAGATAAAACAGAGGGCATTTTTTAAGGTAGTATAACTTTTGTATTTTTTAACTTTTATTTTATAAATATAAATTTCCAAAGCACAACTTTTGGATTATAGCAACTTTCCCCCCCTATAACCTCCCTCCCACCTGCAACCATCCCATCTCCCACTCCCTCTCCCATCCCATTCACATCAAGATTCATTTTCAATTATCTTTATATACAGAACATCAATTTAGTATATACTAACTAAAGATTTCAACAGATTGCACCCACACAGAAACACAAAGTATAAAGTACTGTCTGAAGACTAATTTTACCATTAATTCACATAGTACATCACATGAAGGACAGAGATCCTACGTGGGGAGTAAGTGCACAGTGACTCCTGTTGTTGATTTAACAATTTATTGGCACTCTTATTTATGATGTCAGAAATCACCTGGGAATTCCAAGAAAGGAATAAGGACACTGTGCATCTGTGTGGTGGATGTAGATGTGCAGCACAAACATGGATACAATATGGGACCTCAGCAGCAGGGAATCTGAGTGCCAGCTTTGGACAGTGAGGTGAGACCAGACTGCAGTAGACCATAACACGTGAGATATAGCTGCAGGAAGAGCCTGGTGTGTGTCCAGCCTGGAACCCTGCAGAGATAAAGTGCCCTCAAACCAAGAGGGAACAAAAGGGATACAGTTCTCTCAACCCATCCCTGCACCAGGCAACCGGATGAGAGAGGGTGGGTGCCATTTTAGTTATACATAACAGTTGCACCAGCTCATGTCTGCTGGTCCAGCAACCAGCTGAGAGAAGAAGTCTGAGTCTGACTGGGAGAATTGAAAGGGGGCTGGGCACCCACTTAGGACTGCAAATTGCCCCCAGGCTCCCAATACATCACAGGCTCTGGAGCTCAAACTGCCTAGGTGGAGCCCCCACAGGCAGCTGGCGCTGGGAGCATCTCTGCCTCTCTGTGGATAGGACAGCCTAGTAGGGCAGGCAAAGCAGATTCTCAGCACCCTGTGACTGTGGGAGCCATGTTTACTGTGATTTTGGGAATACTATGAATTGGGGAGAGAGTGCAGGGTGTAGATGGTTCTTTGAGCAATCACTGAGTGGCTCCACAGGTTCAGAGTTCCCTGATTGCCTGGTTAGATCATTGCAGCGGGATCCGTGCTCACACTGAGGACTGCACAGATCTTTTGTGTGGGTATTTTGACAGCACAAATGAGTATTGCACCCACAGTGGGCTAACACCCAGGTATTGCTTACCTTGGAAGCAAGGAGGTTAGAGTATAACTAGGCTAACAGAGATATCAAACCCCCCCTTCTGATAAAACGAAGATCTGATATGCCCAAATCGGGTGTCACTCTCAATACGCACTCCACACTACATCGCTGCCCAGAGCTTGCTGATCACACCAAGTACTTGTCTCTGGGTATTCCTTGAAAGAGCAGAAACTCCACTAAGTCACGGAGGCATGAGATCCAAAGATAAGTCCAAAGATAAAAGCCATCAAAGGAAAAGAACCCACAAGTATCTCCACAAATGCCTGAAAAATATTGCAGAAATTCAAGAAACAAGAATAGGGGAGACAACATGACACCCCCCACACACACACACACACAAAGGAACATAAAACTACTTCATTATTAGAATTCAAAGATGAAGGGATTGAGGTAATGCCTAAAATAGAATTGAAAAGATAATCATAGGATTACTCAGAAGTAATGAGAAGTAAATCTATGAATTAAAGAAATCCATTCATGATGAATGAAAAAATCTTCCCATGAATTGATATCTTATTTATTTAAAGATTTATTTATTTATTTGAAAGTCAGAGTAACACTGTTACACAGAGAGAGAAGGAGAGGCAGAGAGAGACAGAGAGAGAGAGGGGTCTTTCATCCGATGGTTCACTCCCTAATTGGCTGCAACGGGCCAGAGCTGCGCTGATCCGAAGCCAGAAGCCAGGAGCTTCTTCCAGGTCTCCCATGTGGGTGCAGGGGCCCTAGGACTTGGGCCATCTTCCACTGCTTTCCCAGGCCAGGGAGCTGGATCAGAAGTGAAGCAGCTGGGTCTTGAACAGGCGCCCATATGGGATGCCGACACTGCAGGCCAGGGTGTTAACCCACTGCACCACAGCGCTGGCCCCTGAAATTGATATTTTAAAGACAAATCAAAATGAAATATTATAAATTAAGAATTCAATAGATCAAATTAAAAATGGTGGAAAGCCTTAACAAAAAATTTGGTGAGGCAGAAGAAATAATATCTGAATTAAAAGACAAATCTCTGGAAATCTTACAATTAGGCAAAAAAAAAAAAAAAAAAAAAAAAAGAAGAAGAAGAGGAGGAAGAAGCAGCAGCAGTGGTGGCCAAGGAGGAAGAGGAAGAGGAGAGAGAGGAGGAGAAGAAAAAGGGGAGGAAGCATTTAAAAATTAAAACAGTGTTGAAAATGTATGCAATACTATAAAATGAACCAATATATGCATTTAAGAGTTCCTGAAGGCATGGAAAGAGAGAATGAATTTGAAGGTCTTTTACTGAAATAATTACAGAAAACTTCCCCAATTTGGAGAAAGAAAGGGATGTCCAGGTATAGGAAGCACATAGAATTCCTATTAGAAATGACCATTAAAGATCACCATGACACAAGGTAGTCAAACTTTTCACAATAAAACATGAAGAAAACATTCTAACATGCACACAAGAGAAACCACAGATTACTTTCAGAGGATCTTCAATTGAAATCACAGCTGACCTCTTATCAGAAAACCTACAGGCTAGGAGAGAATGGACACACATTGTCCAAGTTTTAAGAGAAAAACTGTCAACTTAGAATATTGTACCCTGTACAGCTCTCAGTTATGAATGAAGTTGAAGGGGCTGGCACTGTGATGCAGCAGGTTAAAGCCCTGGCCTGAAGTGCTGGCATCCCATATGGATGCCAGTTCTAGTTCCAGCTGCTCCTCTTCCAATCCAGCTCTCTGCTATGTCCTGGGAAAGCAGTAGAAGATGGCCCAAGTCCCTCCTCCAAGAATTCCTCAAGATTCCTCCAAGACTCCTCAAGAATCTTAAGAACATGTGCAAACAAATGGAGACTGAACAACATGTTCCTAAATGAAATGTGGATCATAGGAGAAATAAAAAAATTACGAAAATGAATGAAGATGATAATACAACATATCAAAACATATGAGATATTGCAAAAGAGTTGTTAAGAGGAAAGTTTATAGCTATTGGTGCCTACATCAAGAAATTGGAAAGGCATCAAATGAATTAGTTACCAATGTGTCTCAAGGATCTAGAAAAAACAACAAAAAAACCAAACCCAAAATTAATAGGAGAAAAGAAATAATTTAAATTAGAGAAGAAATAAGCAAAATTACAAAAATTACAAAAGATCTCTGATATGAAGAGTTGGTATCTTGAAAAAATAAAATTGATACACCATTGGCCTAACTTATAAAAAAAGAGGTAGAAATCAATAAAATCAGTGATTAAAAAGGAAATTAACAGCAGATACCACAGAAACAACAAAAACAAAAAATCATCAGGAATTACTTCACAGAGCAGTATGCCAACAAATCGGGAAACAAAGCCAGGAGCTGAGAGCCTCATCCATATCCCCCATTGATGGAAGGGGCCAAGCACTTGGGATAATTTCCATTAATTTTCCCAGGTTGCTTGTAGGGAGCTGGATGGGAAGTGGAGCAGCCAGGATAAGAACCAGCTCCCATATGGGATGCAGGTTTTGTAGGCAGCAGCTTTACCTCTATGCCACAATGCCAACCCCATAGCTAAAGACTTTTAAGTAGCTATGATTTTGTTGTTGTTTCATTGTTTTTAAGAGAAACAGATTCTCTTTAAAAATAAAAAAAAAAAACTTTCAGAATTCTGGCTAATTCCTGCTTAAAAGTAGGGAACAAAAAGAGCAGTCGGGAGCAGAGGACAGACGGCTGCAAGCATCCGGTGTACCATGTATCATCTGCAGAAGGGCCGAGTATGTATTTATTTTCAGAGCCCATCTGCCCTGGAGAGTCTCATTCTCAGTTTTCAGGTGATTGGTTCTGCTAAATACAGGTACCTGCCATGGATCATGTGACTGACTGCCCAGTTATGATCCATCATAGGCTCTGTGCACAGTAGGAGAAGTATTTAACATTCACCTCATTTCATTGTAGTACATAAATATAAGGGTAGTAGTGGGCCTTGAGACAGACACCTTGATTGTGACCCACACACAATTCTCCAAAAGAGTCGTTCCACATGAAGGCAAGTGCTTATTACTTATTTACAGCCCTGACAACTGTGCAAATGAGGATTCCTTAATGGAGTGCAGTCTGGTGCTGAGTCAGCCCACCTCAACGGCACATGCAAAACAGGCATTGACCAATTTACTGGCTTCATTTAACACACATCAGAAAGTATGCGACGTAAATATGTTGTTCACAGACAAAGCATGGATTTTGGTGGACATTTTCCAAGCTGGGAAAAATATAAAATTGTTGTTTTTTCCATACATCCATATCTACAAAGGAATTAGTTTCAGGAGAACTATGAGAAACTAGTATCCACATTCTTTCAGAGAAAGCAGATTATTCATCCCTGAACACTGCCACAGAACATGGCTCTACAGAATTCGGACTGAGCCTATGACTTTATAGGATGAGAACTTAGTCAAAGTATTGTGAATTATTTTATTTTATTGATCATATAAGTAGAGAAATACACTGACTACAAGACTTTTCCTGGGCATTTTTCTCAATTGCTGTCTTGGTGCAGACTAGTTTTCTGCTTTTTCTGCTTGATTCTAGTTTTTTTTTTTTTTTTTTTTTTTACCTTGTGCTGTTATTTGTATTATAAGAACTTTCCTAATTGGAATGCAATTCCAGTTGAAGATACCCAAATATTTCCTTTATGTCTCATTCGGTACAGTTCCTTACAAACCATAAAGAGAAAATAAATATTCTCATATATGTGTTAAGTAAAGCAACTACAACCAATTATAGACAAGCCAATGTTCTTTGACAGACTTTTTTTTTATAACATAATGCACATTAAAGCAGCTCAAGACAGTAACTACTTCAGTCAAAGTCATAAAAGAATGAGGCAGGAGTGTAAACTGATGATACAAGACCTCCCTCAATGGGAACTAAATTAAATAAGCATTGCAATTTACACTGCATCTATAACATAAATAATTTTTAAACCTCATCCATATATGAGCACACATAATATAATGTCGGTTGGCTGGTTCAAGTTCACTCACCATGACGAAGCTAGGAAAACCAAAAGGTTTTGACATTTTGTCCAGACTTTGACAGGAGATTATGTAGCTCCAAACTATTTTGTTAGTTACTTTCTAGTTGAAAAGAAGAAATCTGCTGCAGGTGCTCTTGGGCTCATCACTGTCCAAGCTGAACTGGTGTTGGCACTTGTGCTGTTTCCTTGCTTTTGGCTATCAACATTGTTAAAACACATTTTTGATCAGTGAAACCTGTCATATTTTTAGTACCATATGTGGCAGTCTGTCAGGTGCTGCAGAGTTTATGCTTTAGGTTATTATTTCAAGGGTGAAGGTAGAAAATAGGAAATGTGAAAAGGATGCTCGAAAAAATTAGTAAGTATGTGGTCCCAGTAAAGACTGGTAAAGCAGACAGTCTGTTTTAAGAGACACTTTGGTTGAAAATGGACAGGGAGTCATGGCAGATCTGGAAGGGATGAATCTGATGACCCTGCAACTCAGGCGACATTGGCAAGAAGCCACTGCTCTCTCCAGCCACTCACTCTGTCCGTACCTGTCTTCTGTCCTTGGGAATGTGTTTGACAATTGACAAAGTCAACTTTATTCTCTGCTTGCGTCCTGCTTAGAGCCTATGTGTCTACCACAAGTAAAGGTAAATAAAGGGGGTAAGCAGGGTCTGCAAACTTTTTGTTATTGACCAGAAATATATGCTTGTTGAATAAATGAATTAGTTTGAAAGAGTTAAAAGGAAAAAAGGAAGGAGAGAGAGAGAGAGAAGAGGAGAGAGATGACAGAAAGAGAGATGAGAGAGAGAGAGAGAGGCTTCCATTTCCTGTTTTACTCTCCAAATAGCTGCAAAAGCTAGGATTTAGCCAGGCCATAGCCAGGAGCCAGGCATGTCATTCAGATCTCCCAAGGGGGTGGCAGGAGCGCAAGCATTAGTAAATTCATCCACTGCTTCCCCAAGTGAGTTTGCAGGGAACTGGATCAGAAGTGCAGTAGCTGGGACTTGAATTGATGTCTATATGGGATTCCATCATTGCAGGCAGTAGCACAATGACCCTAGAAATATATGCTTTTTAAAAATTTTTTTTTTTTGACAGGCAGAGTTAGACAGTGAAGGAGAGAGATAGAGAGAAAGATCTTCCTTCCGTTGGTTCACCCCCAAAATGGCCGCTACAGCCAGTGTGCTGTGGCCAGCGCGCTGCACCAATCCGAAGCCAGGAACCAGGTGCTTTCTCCTAGTCTCCCATGCAGGTACAGGGCCCAAGCACTTGGGCCATCCTTCACTGCCTTCCCGGGCCACAGCAGAGAGCTGGACTGGAAGAGGAGCAACCTGGACAGAATACAGTGTCCCAACCAGGACTAGAACCCAGGGTGCTGGCGCCACAGGTGGAAGATTAGCCAAGTGAGCTGCAACACCGGCCGCTTTTTTTTTTTTTTAATCAAGGTAATTGAAACAATGACAATCCAGAAAAGGGGTATCTCTAAAATCTATTAAATAGTATTTAGTTCAGATAAACTTCACTAAATTCTCTCATGCAAGGATTTTTAAAATCAGTTTTATTAAAGTGTGATTTATATGCAATGATGTAAACAGATTTTAAAAATATAGTTTGGAGCCAGCGCTGTGGTGAGTGGGTAATGCCACTGCCTGCAGCTGGCATCCCATATGAGCGCCAATTAGAGACCCAGCTGCTCCACTAACTACCAAGCGCTCGGCTATGGCCTTGGAAAGCAGAAGACAGCCCAAGCCCTTGGGCCCCTGCACCCACCTGGAAAACCCAGAGAAAGCTCCTAGTTCCTGGCTTCGGATCAGGGAAACTTGGGCCATTGTGGCCAACTGGGGAGTGAACCAGCAGATGGAAGACCTCTCTCTCTCCCTCTCCTTCTCTCTCTGTGTAACTTTGACTTTCAAAGTAAAATAAATAAAACTTTTAAAAAAGAATAAATTTGATATTTTCTTTTTTTAATTTTTATTTAATAAATATAAATTTCCAAAATACAACTTTTGAATTATAGCAGCTTTTTCACCCATCTCCCACTCCCTCTCCCACCCCATTCACATCAAGATTCATTTTCAATTATCTTTATGAACAGAAAATCAATTTAGTATATACTAACTAAAGATTTCAACAGTTTGCACCCACACAGAAACACAAAGTATAAAGTACTGTTTGAAGACTAGTTATACCATTAATTCACATAGCATAACACATTAAGGACAGAGATCCTACATGGAGAGTAAGTACACAGTGACTCCCGTTGTTGATTTAACAATTTATTGACACTCTTATTTATGATGTCAGTAATCACCTGAGGCTCTTGTCATGAGCTGCCAAGGCTGTGGAAGCCTCTTGAGTTTGCCAACTGTGATCTTAGTTAGACAAGCCATAGTCAAAGTGGAAGTTCTCTCCTCCCTGCTGAGAAAGGTACCTCCTTCTTTGATGGCTTGTTCTTTCTGCTGGGATCTCACAGAGATCTTTAATTTAGGTCTTTTATTTTTTTGCCAGAGTATCTTGGCTTTCCATGCCTAAAATACTTTCATGGGCTCTTCAGCCAGATCCCAATGCGTTAAGGGCTGATTCTGAGGCCAGAGTGCTGTTTAGGACATCTGACATTCTATGAGTCTGCTGTGTATCCCACTTCCCATGTTGGATTGTTCTCTCCTTTTTAATTCTATCTGTTATTATTAGCAGACACTAGCCTTGTTTATGTGATCCCTTTGGCACTTAATCCTATCATTATGATCAATTATGAGCCGAAACTGATCACTTTGAGTAGTGAGATGGCCTTGGTACATGCCACCTTGATGGGATTGAATTGGAATCCCCTGTCATGTTTCTAACTCTACTGTTTGGGGCAAGTCCAATTGAGCATGTGCCGAACTATACATCGTCTCCTTCTCTTATTCCCACTCTTATATTTAATGGGTATCACTTTTCAGTTAAATTTATACACCTAAGAATAATTGTGTGTTAATTAAAGAGTTCAACCAATGGTATTAAGTAGAACAAAAAATTCTAAAAGGAATAAAATAGTAAGTTGTTCCTCGTCAGTCAGGACAAGGGCTGATCAAATCATTGTTTCCCATAGTGTCCATTTCACTTCAACAGGTTTCCTTTAGGTGCTCACTTAGTTGTCACTGATCAGGGAGAACATATGATATTTGTCCCTTTGGGACTGGCTTACTTCACTCAACATGATGTTTTCTAGATTCCTCCATTTTGTTGCAAATGACCGGATTACATTTTTTTTTATTGCTCTATGGTATTCTACACAGTACATATCCCATAATTTCTTTATCCAGTCCTCTGTTGATAGGCATTTAGGTTGATTCCAGGTCTTAGCTATTGTGAGTTGAGCTGCAATAAACATTAAGGTACAGACAGTTCTTTTATTTGCCAATTTAATTTTCTTTGTGTAAACGCCAAGGAGTGGGATGGCTGGGTTGTATGGTAGGGTTATAGTCAGGTTTCTGAGGAACCTCCAAACTGACTTCCATAGTAGCTTTACAGTTTGCATATGCACCAACAGTGGGTTAGTGTCCCTCTTTCCCCACTTCCTTGCCAGCATCTGTTGTTAATTGATTTCTGTATGTAAATCATTCTAAGTGGGATTAGGTGAAACCTCATTGTGGTTTTGATTTGCATTTCACTGATAGCTAGTGATGCTGAACATTTTTTCATGTGTCTGTTGGCCATTTTGATTTCCTCCTGTGAAAAATGTCTATTGAGGTCCTTAGCCCATTTCTTAAGTGAGTTGTTTGTTTAGTTGTTGTGGATTTTCTTGATCTCTTGTATATTCTGGTTATTAATCCTTTATTGGTTGCATAGTTTGCAAATATTTTTTTTCCCATTCTATTTGTTGCCTCTTCATTTTCCTGACTTTTTCTTTTACAATACAGAAACTTCTCAATTTGATGCAATCCCAATTGTTAATTTTGGCTTTGACTGCCTGTGCCTCCAGGGTCTTTTCCAAGAAGTCTTTGCCTGTGCCTATGTCTTGTGGGGTTTCTCTGATATTATCTAATAATTTGATGATGTCAGGTCATAGATTTAGAACTTTAATCCATGTTGAGTGGATTTTTGTATAAGGTGTAACGTATGTGTCTTTCTTCATGCTTCTGCACGTGGAAATCTAGTTTTCCCAGCCCCATTTGTTGAATAGACTGGCCTTGCTTCAGGAATTGGTTTTAGATCCTTGATCAAATATAATTTGGCTGTTGATGTTTGGGTTGATTTCTGGGATTTCTATTCTGTTCCATTGGTCTGTCCATCTGCTCTGTACCAGTACCATTCTGTTTTGATTACAACTAGCTTGTAGTATGTCTTGAAATCTGGTATCTGGAATTGTGATGCCTCCAGCTTTGTTTTTGTAGTACAAGATTGCTTTAGCTATTCGAGGTCTCCTGTGCCTCCATATGAATTTCAGCATCATTTTTTCCAGATCTGAGAAGAATGTTTTTGGTATTTTTATTGGTATTGCATTGAATCTATAAATTGCTTTTGGGAGAATGGACATTTTGATGATACTGATTCTTCAAATTCATGAGCATGGAAGGTTTTTCCATTTTTTGGTATCCTCTTCTATATCTTTTTTAAGATTTTGTAATTCTCATTGTAGAGATCGTTTACATCCTTGGTTAAGTTTATTCCAAGGTATTTGATTGTTTTTGTAGCTATTGTGAATGGGATTGATCTTAGAAGTTCTTCCTCAGTTGTGGCATTGCCTGTGTATACAAAGGCTGTTGATTTTTGTGCATTGATTTTATATCCTGCTACTTTGCCAAACTTTTCTATGATTTCCAATAGTCTCTTAGTAGAGTTCTTTGGGTCCCCCTAAATAAAGAATCATATCATCTGCAAAGAGGGATAGTTTGACTTCTTCCCAATTTGTATCCCTTTGATTTCTTTTTCTTACCTAATAGCTCTGTCTAGGACTTCCAGAACTATGTTGTATAGCAATGGTGAGAGTGGGCATCCCAATCTGGTACCAGATCTCAGTGGAAATGCTTCCACTTTTCCCCATTGAATAGGATGCTGGCAGTGGATTTTTCATGAATTGCTTTGATTGTATTGAGGAATGTTCCATCTATACCCAATTTGCTTAGAGTTTTCATCATGAAAGGGTGTTGTATTTTATAGAATGCTTTATCTGCATCTATTGAGATAATTGTATAGTTTTTCTTCTGCAGTCTGTTAATGTGGTGTATCATGTTGATTGTTTTGCGAACATTGAACCATCCCTGCATACCTGGGATGAATCCCACTTGGTCTGGGTGGATGATCTTCCTGATATGTTGTTGCATTCTATTGGCGGGAATTTTATTGAGGATTTTGGCATCTATGTTCATCAGAGAAATTGGTCTCTTTCTCTGCTGCATCTTTTTCAGGTTTAGGAATTAAGGTGATGCTGGCTTCATAGAAAGAATTTGGGAGGATTAACTCTTTTTTGATTGTTCTGAAAATTTGAGATGAATTGAAGTTTGTTCTTCTTTAAATGTGTGGTAGAATCCAGCAGTGAATCCATCCATTCCTGGGCTTTTCTTTGTTGGGAAGGCCTTTATTACTGTTTCAATTTTTGTCTCAGTTATGGGTCTGTTTAGGTTTTCTGTGTCTTCATGATTCAATTTACGTAGGTTGTATGTGTTCAAGAATCTATCCATTTCTGATAGATTTCCCTGTTTGCTGGTATACAACTCTTTGTAGTAATTTCTGATGACTCTTTTTATTTCTGTGGTGTCTGTTGTTAAATTCGCTTTTTCATCTCTGATTTTATTGATTTGGGTCTTTCTTTTTTTAGTTAGTTGAATCAATGGTATGTCAACTTTGTTTATTTTTTCAAAAAAAAAAAAAACCAGCTCTTCCTTTTGCTGATCTTTTCTAATTTTTTTGGGGGGGATTCAATATTATTGATTTCTTCTCCTATTTTAATTATTTCTCTTCAAATAGTTGTGGGTTTAGTTTGCTGCAGTTTTTCTAGATCCTTGATACACATTGATAGCTCATGTATTTGGTGCATTTCCAATTTCATGATGTAGGCACCTATTGATATAAACTTTTCTCTTAACACTGCTCTTGATATATCCCATATGCTTTGATATGTTGTGTTGTTATCCTCATTTACTTCCAGAAAGCTTTTGATTTCTCTTTTGATTTCTTCTATGACCCAGTGTTCATTCAGGAGCATGTTGTTCAGTCTCCATGTATTTGCATATGCTCTAGGGATTCCTGATTTGCTAATTTCCAGTTTCATTCCACTGTGGTCTGAGAAGATGCATGGTATGATTTCAATTCTTTTTAATTTGCTGAAACTTGCTTTATGACCTAGTATGTGGTCAATCTTAGAGTAGGTTCCATGTACTGCTGAGAAGAATGTAAATGCTTTCTGTGTAGGATGAAAAGTTCTGTAGATATCTGTTAGATCCATTTGGGCTATAGTGTCAATTAAATATACTATTTCCTTGTTGATCTTCTGTGCGGTTGATCTGTCTGTTTCTGAAAGTAGAATATTGAAGTCCCTCTATAGAGTTGTATTGGAGTCTGCATCTTCCTTTAAGTTCCTTAACATATATTTTAAATAAGCCATTGCCTTGTAATTAGGTGAATATACATTTATAATAGTTGCATCTTCCTGTTGAATTGATCCCTTAATCATTTTATAGTGCCCCTCTTTTTCTCTCTTAACAATTTTTGTGTTAAAGTTTATTTGTCTGATATTAACATGGCTATGCCAGCTCTTTTTTTGGTTTCTGTTGGCATGGAATATTTTTTCCAACCTTTCAATTTCAATCTGCATGCATCTTTGTTGGAAAGATTTGTTTCTTGTAAGCAGCAAATACATGGGTTTTATTTTTTAATCCATTCAGCCAGTCTGACTCTTTTAACTGGAGAGTTGAGGCCATTTACATTCAATGCGACTACTGATAAGTAGTAACTTTGCTCTGCCATTTTTCCAAAGACATTTCTAATATATGCTTTGCAATTCCTGTGTTCTTTTACTGGGAGATTTTCTTCCTTTACCTTCTTTCATGTTGATGGCTGTGTTTCTGTGTTTCTGTGTGTAACACATCTTTAAGCATCTTTTGTAGGACTGGATGAGTGGGGAAAAATTCTTTCAATTTCTGTTTGCTATGAAAGGTCTTTCACCTTCATTCACAAATGAGAGCTTTACAGGATATACTATTCTGGGCTGGCAGTTTTTTTTCTTTTAGTACCTGCACTATATCTTACCATTCCCTCATAGGCTGTAGGGTTTCTGATGAGAAATCTGCTGTGAGTCTGATTGGAGATCCTCTGAGAGTAATCTGACGTTTCTCTCTTGCACATTTTAAAATCTTTTCTTTATGTTTCACTGTGGTGAGTTTGATTACAATGTGTCATGGTGAGGATCACATTTGGTCATGTTTATTGGGGGTTCTGTATTCCTGTACTTGGATGTCTCTTTCCTTCTGCAAACCCAGGAAGTTTTCTGCTAGTATCTCACTAAAATGGTCTTCTAATCCTTTCTCTTTCTCTATGTTTCAGGAACTCCTAGAACCCGAATGTTGGGTTTTTTTAATAGTATCCTGTAGATTCCCAACAATATTTTTTAGATTTCTAATTTCCTCTTCTGTTCTTTGATTTGACTGTATACTTTGCTGTGCTCTGTCTTCTAAGTCTGATATTCTCTCTTCTGCCTCACTGAATCTGTTTTTAAGGCTCTCAAATGCGTTTGTCATTTGTTCTACTGAATTCTTCAATTAATTTTGATTTCTCTTCACTATCACAATTTCACATTCTACTAAATTCCTCATTTCATTTTGATTCCTCCTTAAGATTTCATTTTCATGAGAGAGATTTCTGCTCTGTCCTGTATGGTTTCTGTGGTTCATGAATTTGTCTTTGATAATTTCTAGATGTTCTTATCATAAATTTTTTGAAATCTATATCTTGCATTTCTTCTGTCTCATCATCTTCATAATCTTGTATTGGAGTGTCATGTTCATTTGGGAGCATCATGATGTCTTCCTTGTTCTTGTTTCCTCAGATTTTGCATTTGTTTGGCATTGTGCAGATATTCTTTGGTTTCTTCTTTTTTCTTACTGTGTTGGCTTTTCTCATTATACTATGACTCTATGTTAAGTGGACTGTCTGCTTTTGGTGAATCTCTAGAGGCTTGTGGTGGGTATGGCCAGAGAGCTCTGTTCAGTTCTTCAGTGTTAAGGGTGTGCCAAAGGTGACACGCCCAGGTTTGGTGTGGTAAATCTTCTCTCTCTCTCTTTTTTTTTTTTTTTTATTCAGGAAGGAAGTAATTCTGCTCAGCTGAGCTCTTCTCCTTGATGGCAATCAGTGCCTGAGCCCTAGCCCCAGTGGGTATAATATTCGTCTGTTCTGTCCCACGGACCACACAAAGGATCCGTGCAGTCCTCAGTGTAAGTCAGATTCCCCTGCAATGTCTCTCCCCAGATAGCCAAAGTCACCTGAATTTGTGGCATCGCCCACCGAGACTATTCCCGTCTCAGCCACTGAGTTCTCCCACACACCCTCAGTTTTTTTCTTTTTTTTTTTTCCCACAGTCCCAGTTCATAAGCTCCACACAATCACTAGGTCTTAGTCTCCTGTTGTTTCTCCCCACCAAATTCAGGTTTTTCTGCTTGGTTGAGGGCAGGCTCAGCCCTGAGTTGGCGCAGCTGTTATGTATGTCCAAAATGGCTCCTGCTCTATTGTCTTGCTCGCCTTTGTAAGGTGAGTGAAGAGAGAGAATTGTGTCCTTACTGGTCCCTTTTATTTATTTTTTTCTCTCCTCTAGATAGCCTAGTGAACTTTCCCCCATGGGGCTTCAAGCCTCGTTCCTTCTGGGCTCTTCCTGCCATTTTTCTGCCAGTGTCTCAGGCTACTGTGGTTTCACCTAACTTCCCTTTCCAGTGCTTGTCCGTAGACTCGGTAGCTGGGGTCCTGAGCTGTGGGTGCCAGTGCCCTCCACATAGGTCCACCATGTTCCGGAAGAACTAGTTCTGGAGGAGTTTCCTCTGCAGTTTTTTCCCTAACTCTTCCTTGAGACTACAGTATCTCCACTTTTATTAAACTATCTTTTCCTGGACTATCACTGAGCTCCCTTCCTATTCCACCATCTTGGGGCCCTCCCCTAATTTGACATTTCCATAAACATATATGCTTGCTGCTACATATTTTATTAGGGTTTTATATTTTTAATACACTCACAGCTTTTATGTCATGAGAAAAGCCCCAAAATCATATGTTGAGGTTTTAACCCACTGTACCTCAAAATGCCATTTTATTTGGAGAAGGGAATCTTAAAAAGATACCTATGGTAATATGAAGTAATTAGGGTGGTCCTTAATCCTATATGATTGATGTCATGATAAAACAAGGGGATTGGGAAAGATTCTCTCAGAGGGAGGTTGAGGGAGGACACAGGGAAAAAGTGGCACCTAAATCCCAAAAGAGAAAATGTAGGAGGACATGAGCCTGCCAATTCCTTGATCCTGAACTTCTGGCTTCTAAAATCCTCAACATATAAAAGGATGTTGTTTAAGCCACCCAATCCAGAGTGCCTTGTTTTATTAGCCCTGGAAAGCAAATCTAGCTAAATTTAAAGAAGCAAATAGCACCACCGAGTTCATAGCACAAAGCGACAGGATCTGTCCAACCTCGATCTATATTCAGATAACGATTCTGTAGGGTTTTTAGCACTTTTTCTCTGATTTATCCCCATATATCTTTTCACTTATCAGTTAATCATTAATAAACATTTTATATTATAAATTATGGAAAAGGAAGATTTATCATATTCCACTTCTGCTTATCTCACTAATTGTAATATAGGGCAATATAAACAACTCTTAATCTGTTTCTCCCAAGTTGACTATTTCACCATTCAGAGCTAAGAACAATGGTTACTTTTTTATTTCTATGAACATTTTACTTATTCCAGAGTTCACAAAATTTTTTATTCACATTTTTTTTCCTTTTAATGGCTTCATGTTCTTCAATCAGTCATCATATAGAGCCTTGGTGTGCCGCTGCCTTTGGGAAAATGTGGTATTTTAGTTTTGGGAATGTTTTCTGAGTTTGACAAGAATTGATAAATTCTGATTGCTATTTCTTGGATCCCTGTTTCTAGAAATTATCATAATAGGATATATGATCGAATTATACATTTCTTATTGGGGAGATTATTTTTAAGTCAGTCAATCAATTTTATTAGGAAGAGGGAGACAAAGAGAAAAAGAGAGAGGTAGATCTTCCTTCTGCCAGCACTTTCAAATACCCAAAATAATCAGGTTAGACAAGGCCTAAAGCAGGAACTTAAAACATACTCTGAGACTCCCATGTGGGTCATAGAAATGCAAGTACTTGAGCCATCAACTGGGCCAGGCTCTAGCTGGGAGATAAAGGTTTTCCCATCACAGCTACCTTCCAGGATTCCCATTAGTAGGAAGGTAGATTGGGAGCCGAGCCAGGACTCAAACCCAAGCTCTCTGATTTGGAATGTTTTCTTGAACCAATCTGCATCTTATAGCTATGCACACCAAAAGCCTGTCTCCAAGGGTTACAAACGTTTTTGTTCTTCTGTATACATTCAAAGTCTTCACTTGCCCATCTGGATTTTTTCATATGCTTCCTAAATTATTTTCTGTATGTATTTTTGTATATATAGCATAGTGGATTGACTTCCACCTGCAGAATCCATCCCCTATGGGTTCCAATTTAATTCCCTGTTGCTCCACTTCCAATCTAGCTCCCTGTTAATATTCCTGGGAAAGCAGTAGAAGATGGCCCAAGTCCTTGGCCACTGCACCCACATGGGAGACTCAGAAGAAGCTCATGGCTCCTGACTTCAGATCAGCTCAGCTCCAGCTATTGTGACCATTTGTGGAGGGAACCAGCAGATGGAGATCTCTTTCATTGATTCTCCCCCTTCCTCTCCCTCTCAGTAACTCTGCCTTTCAAATTAATTAATAAATTAAATAAAAGTGATTTTTGCGATTAATTAGGATGGATTTATTTTCCTGGTACAAAAATAGATTTCATTCTAGTCCATCACAGAAGCTATAGGTTTCATATCAGACACAATTAGTCACAAAACTGCTAAATTAGCTTAAATTCTACTCCTAAATCCTACCTGATCTACTTTAATGATTTAAAAATATGGAAATTATTGTTTTCAATTCTCTTAAAGATAAGTTTTCTTTAATATAAGATTTTAGATATAAACACCGCCACTGACATAATATTTTATTTTCCTTAGCATGTTGTAACCTCAACTATATAGAAAAGTTTAAGTTTCTTTAGCCTAAAAGTTAACAGTGTCCAACATGAATTGAGAATGAGGTGGTTCTCTAGATTTTAAAAGACTTAATTTTCTCAATCTAAGCATTTATTACCTTTCTTCAATTTTCATTCATTGTATTGAAACCTCTCTAGCAATTCAGGTGTTTTCCCTGATTTGTGGTAACACAAGACTAATGTATATGAGTGAAATTGTCATGTTGAGATTGGATTGTTGTTTACAACCCTTGTCTATACCCCTGAGGACCACTGGTTTTTCCTCTTACTGCTTACTCTTGCTGAATTCTTTGTTTAGTGGAGGGTTAAGCTTGGAATTATAAAATAAACTGAAAGTATGTCATGGTAAAAATTTTTAAAAAATAAGAAAGGAAGGAGTGAAAAGGGTGGGACAGAATTTCATATATACAGATTTAGGAAATAGCGACTCTTCCCATCCTATAATCCCTCGTGCCCATGCTCCCACATTTCTTCTACCTTCCTCTCCTATTCCCAGTCTTAATTTTTACAAATATCTATTTGCATGCATATATGTAGTATAAAGATGAAATACATATATATGTATATATGCAGTATACAGATGAAAAGTCACTAAAAATTTTGTGACCCTTTGACTGTCAGTCACTTCCTTGATTTTTAAAGAAACACAAATTGTTTTGAGCAATTACTCAAAGAAAGTCTAGGTGCAAAACCTCTACAATAAGAGTTTATTGACTAGTTGCATAGACAACCACAATATCAACAATTATTAAGCATATGGAAAGCTCAAATAGTGATAACAACAACATGCTGTAACAACAAGTTGGTGACATGCCTAAATTAATACAGAATTTTAAAAAGACTCTGGGGAAGTAATCCAAGTTGTTTATTGAAGGACAAATAGCAAATATAAACACAGGATATGAGAATGTCTAGACTGCAGGTCCCATGGAACTTGTACAAATGACTTACAGCAAAATATATTTCAGAGACTCTAAGTACTTGGTCAAAGCCAAAGACTCAACTCTTGGCCGGCACTGCAGTTCACTTGGCTATTCCTCTGCTTGCGGCGCTGGCACCCCACGTTCTAGTGTTGGTTGGGGCACCGGATTTTGTCCCCATTGCTCCTCTTCCAGTCCAGCTCTCTGCTGTGGACCGAGAAGGCAGTGGAGGATGGCCCAAGTGCTTGGGTCCTGTACCCACATGGGAGACCAGGATGAGGTGCCTGCCTCCTGGCTTCGGATTGATGCAGCACGTCGACCATAGCGGCCATTTGGGGAGTGAACCAATGGAAAAGGAAGACCTTTCTCTCTCTCTCTCTCTCTCTCTCTCTCTCTCTCTCTCTGTGTCTAACTCTGCCTGTCAAAAAATAATAAAAAAGTAAAAAAAAAAAAAAACACAAAGACTCAATTCTTTCATCTTAATGCAAAGAAGGTTAAAAAGTGGGTGTGGTCGTTTTCAGAAAATGAATATATTCACATGTTCTATCTACAATCTGATAGATCAAAATTTGTCAGAAAAGAACTGTATAGAACATATAATGAAGCTGAGAGCTACGAAATTTTCAGAAACACACTTGGGTATCCATCTTTTTTTAAAATCATTTTATTTATTTGAAAGACAGATTTAGAGAGAGAGGGAGAGACAAGGAGAGAGGTATCCATCCGATGGTTCACTCCCCAGATGGCCGCAACTGCTGGAGCTTCACCTATCTGAAGCCAGGAGCCAGAGGATCCTCCAGGTCTCCCATGTGGGTACAAGGACCCAAGGACTTGGGCCATCTTTTACTGCTATCCCAGGCCATAGCAGAGAAGTAGATCAGAAGAGGAGCAGCCGGGAATAGAATCAGCGTCCATATGGGATGTCGGCACTTCAGGCCAGGGCTTTAACCTGCTGCACCATAGTACCAGTCCCTGTGGATATCCATCTTAAAAATTATTGATATATGTTCAGAATACTAGAATAATTAAAATATATGCTAATAATGCATACTATATAATGTTATAATAGACTAAATGACAACATGTAATGAATTATATCATGTATCTGCTCATATTGATTTAATGAGGTATTATTTTCTTGCCTTACATCACAGGAGAAATTTAGTAATGCAGAAATGAAATAACTTGTATAATGTCAATAATAGGCCAGTAACAGGGAACTGGGATTTGCACAAAGGTGATACGTATTTAGCATTTGTGCACTTAATCCATGCAATCTTCTTTCTTTACAGATGGATCAGTAATTTGACATTTTTCACGATTATTTTGTCACATTTTGCAACCCCCAATCACTTGCTCCAGGGTTCAAATAGATGTTGAAAAGTTGTGTTTGGTTTTCATTTCATCTTCAAATATAAATTCTCATGAAAAGTAAAAGAAAACTAGAAGCCAAAGGGTACTATGAGTTTGCTGTTAAGAATAACGGTCAGTATTTCTTATACCTTGCATTCTGTCACAGTTTAGGTAGATACAATATGGTAGGGATAGGGAGAAAAAGAATCCACCCCACTGTAATACATATTTATCATTTAGAAATACATGATCTTTATCAAATAGATGTTTTTCAATGAACTGTATATTTCACAGGGGATTCTGGAGGGTGGCTTGGAAGCAGGGTGCAGCATGTATCTTTCCTCTGCCTCCCCAACCACACTGTATTTGAGAAAGCCTACCTTTGTTCCAAGAGATGCACACTAAGCAGGAGTGTCCAGCACTTCCCCTATGGATGTAGGTCTCTAATGATCTGAGAACTGGGTTCTTAAGTTAGGAGAGCATCCTATTATTCCATGTTTGAAGCAAGGAAAGGAATGCAGGTGACTTCAGAAGAGGGATGTAGCATTCATCCTTTTTTTTTTTTTTTGACAGGTAGAGTTATAGACAGTGAGAGAGAGAGAGAGAGAGAAAGGTCTTCCTTCCATTGGTTCACTCCCCAAATGTCCGCTACGGCCGGCGCTGTGCCGATCTGAAGCCAGGAGCAAGGTGCTCCCTCCTGGTCTCCCTTGCGGGTGCAGGGGCCCAAGCAACTGGGCCATCCTCCACTGCCGTCCCAGGCCACAGCAGAGAGCTGGACTGGAAGAGAAGCAACTGGGACTAGAACCTGGTGCCCATATGGGATGCCGGCGCCACAGGCAGATTAACCAAGTGAGCCAAGGTGCTGGTCCCCATCCTTTTCTTAGAAAGATGATCAGGCAACTGAAATAAGAGACAAATTTTTTTTCTGATTTTATGTGACAATCCAGACAACTGATGAGAGGCTGTGGACATCTTGTTGCACTCTGACATATGAAGAGAGACAATACTTTTCTACTAGGAACCAGTCATATAGTGAAGAGAATCAAGTTAAATTAGCACAATTTGTTTATGAAGACAAAGAAAGCCAGAAGGGCGGCCGGCGCTGTGGCTCAACAGGCTAATCCTCCGCCTTGTGGCGCCAGCACACTGGGTTCTAGTCCTGGTTGGCGCGCCGGATTCTGTTCCGGTTGCCCCCCTTCCAGTCCAGCTCTCTGCTGTGGCCCGGGAGTGCAGTGGAGGATGGCCCAGGTGCTTGGGCCCTGCACCCCATGGGAGACCAGGAAAAGCACCTGTCACCTGGCTCCTGCCATTGGATGAGTGCGGTGCGCCAGCTGCAGCGCGCCCGCCACAGCGGCCATTGGAGGGTGAACCAACGGCAAAGGAAGACCTTTCTCTCTCTCTCACTGTCCACTCTGCCTGTCAAAAAAAAAAAAAAGCCAGAAGGGCAAACGCAGAATGAAAGTTGGTAGTAGAAACAGGAACCATATCATGTAAATGGTTCATAACATTGATGAAATTTTATGGTAACACAGATAGCTTATTGGTGAAGATAGTAAAACCAAAACTCAACCATCCATCTGTGTGTGGCTGCCTTATAAACATAGAGACCATTGGGAATTAAAAATCACACTGGCATTAAAAAAGATGTGAATTGAGAACAATGAGATATCATTTACTATTAATATGATTTATAATAAAGAATGACGGACATAGTGAGTGTTGACAAAAGAACATGACAAAGCAACCCATAATTGGTTGGAAGTAAGGCAACTTTGTAAGACCACCTGGTAGAGCAATTCTCCAACACAATTAAAATTGAATGATAGAGAAAATTCACTTCGGTGCTTCTAGAAACTTCTAGATACTATATAGCATCAATAGAATAGAGCTATATAAAGATAGTCACTAACTTTGTTTATAATAAGGAATAAGAGAACTGAATATAATGTCTTTAGTAGGAGAATAGAATAAGCTGTGAATTTTCTATGTCACCATTATAAATTAGAATTAACTGCTTAGATTTATCCATTTATCTAACTAAAGATAAATTTCACATGCATAATAGTTATGGAAAGAAGGATGAGAAAAATAAATGAGGTGTTTAGCTTTTCAATGAAGATACTGGTTAGGACACCCACATACCACAAAGAAATACCTTAGTTTGTTTACAGGCTCCAGCTTCTTGCTAGCATGCATGCTGGGAATAAGGGTATTGGATCCAGTAATTTGATTTCTGTCACCAATGTGAGAGACCTGGATTGAGTTCCTGACTGTAGGTCTCTGCCCTGGCCCAGCCCTGAGTCTATTGGGTATTTGGAGAACAAGCCAGCAGCCAGCATTTGGAGTTCTTTCTCAGCCTACCTCTAAAATAAATATAAGAAATAATTTTAAATAACACATTTTTACAGATGCCCTTTGTTTTGGGTGACATTACATTCCAAAAAATCTATTATATGTTGAAAATACCATAAGTCAAAAATACGTTTAATACACCTAACCATCTACACACCATAGCTTAGGCTTGCCTACCTTAAATGTACTCAGAACACCTACAAGAGCCCACAGAAGGGGCGAATCACCTAACAAAATCCAATTTGATAGTAAAATGTTGAATATCTCACGTGCATACACACAAAGGGGGTGTTTTGCAGATATGATAGGATGTCCCCAAACACTGGCAACACTGAAGTACACATTGTTTGCCCAATGACTGCATGGCCGACAGGGAGCTGCAGCTCCCTGTGTGCAGCTGCAGCTCCCTATGTGCAGCTGCTGCCTAGCGTCCCGAGAGTACTATGTCACACACTGCTAGCCCAAGGAAAGATCAACATTCAAGCTTCCACATATTGTTTCTACTAAATGCCTATCAGTTTTGTATCATCATAGAATTAAAAAAGAAAACATGAATTTGAATCTCTTTAATTTGGGACCATCTCTGGTATATCTATGTTTTGATTCCATTTTTACAACGTTTATGTATAAACACACCCATGTAAAGTATTAATTCTGTGTATGTGCTTGCAGAAAGAGAAAAATTGTGTTCAGGGTGACTTACATCAATGTCAAAATAGAGTTGATCTCTGCGAAAGGAGGAAGAGAAAGCAATGCAAAAATGCTAGGAAGTTTTATCTAGAAGATTTTAATATTTAAAAATTAAAAGATAAACAGCATATATTCATATATATGAAGCAAATAATATTAAACATAGTTAAATATTAACATATATTTAATTATTAGTAGTGGCTAGAGAGTCATCTGTTGCTTAATTTGTTTTGAAAATCTGGTTAGAATGACTCACATACAGAAATCTACCAACAACAGATGCTGATGAGGATGTGGGGGAAAAGGGACACTAATCCACTCTTGGTGGAAATGCAAACTGGTAAAGCCGCTATGGAACTCAGTTTGGAGATTCTTCAGAAACCTGAATAAAACCCTACCATACAACCCAGCCATCCTACTCCTTGGCGTTTACACAAAGGAATTTAAATTGGCAAATAAAAGAACTGTCTGCACCTCAATGTTTATTGCAGCTCAATTCACAATAGCTAAGACCTGGAATCAACCTAAATGCCCATCAACAGAAGACTGGATAAAGAAATTATGGGATATGTACTGCATAAAATACTATACAGCAGTAAAAAAAAAATGAAATCCAGTCATTTACAACGAAATGGAGGAATCTGGAAAACATCATTCTGAGTGAAATAAGCCAGTCCCAAAGGGACAAATATCATATGTTCTCCCTGATTGGTGACAACTAACTGAGCAGCTAAAAGAAAACCTTTTGAAGTGAAATGGACACTATGAGAAACAATGACTTGATCAGCCCTTGTCCTGACTGACGAGGAACAACTTATTGCTTTATCCCTTTTAGTATTTTGTTTATTCTAGTTAAAACTATTGGTTGAACTCTGTAATTAGCACATAATTATTCTTAGGTATATAAATTTAACTGAAAAGTGATCCCCATTAAATATAAGAGTGGAATAAGAGAGGGAGGAGATGTACAATATGGGACATGCTCAATCGGAATTGCCCCAAACGATAGAGTTAGAAACATGTCAGGGGATTCCAATTCAATCCCATCAAGGTGGCATGTACCAAGACCATCTCACTATTCAAAGTGATCAGTTTCGGTTCATAATTGATCATAATGTTAGGATTAAGAGTCAAAGGGATCACATAAACAAGACTAGTGTCTGCTAATACTAACTGATAGAATCAAAAAGGGAGAGAACGATCCAACATGGGAAGCAGGATACACAGCAGACTCTTAGAATGGCAGATGTTCTAAATAGCACTCTGGCCTCAGAATCAACCCTTAAGGCATTCGCATCTGGCCAAAAAGCCCATGAGAGTTTCTCAGGCATAGAAAGCCAAGACACTCTGGCAAAAAAAATGACCTAAATGAAAGATCTCTGCGAGTGAGATCCCAGCGGGAAGAATGGGCCATCAAAGAAGGAGGTACCTTTCTCTGAAGGGAGGACAGAACTTCCACTTTGACTATGACCCTGTCAGAATAAGATCAGAGTTGGCAAACTTAAAAGGCTTCCATAGCCTTGGCAACTCATGACAAGAGCCTAGGGAGATTACTGACACCATAAAAAAGAGTGTCAATTGTTAAATCAACAACAGGAGTCACTGTGCACTTACTCCCCATATAGGATCTCTGTCCTTAATGTGTTGTACTATGTGAGTTACGGTATAACTAGTACTCAAGCAGTACTTTATACTTTGTATTTTTGTGTGGGTGCAAACTGTTGAAATCTTTACTTAATATATACTAAATTGATCTTCTGTATATAAAGATAATTGATAATGAATCTTGATGTGAATGAGATGGGAGATGGAGTGGGAGAAGGGATGGTTGTGGCTGGGAGGGAGGTTATGGGGGGGGAAGCACTATAATCCAAAAGTTATTTTTTGGAAATTTATATTTATTAAATAGAAGTTAAAAAATGTGAGGGGATTTTCAAAATAGTTTATGGAAACATTACATCATCTATAAATTCTATTTTTCCACTTGAGGTTGTCTTGTAAATAATGTGGTAGAATGTAATAGCTATGAAAAAAATAGAATAAAGCAAAAAGAATGGCAAGGACTCACTGGCAAGACAAAACTCAGAGGATGATACCACGAGGCTGCATGTCTCCAGGTTGGTGGGAAAAAGAGAGTCACAGAGGACAAACAGGCTGATAAATGGGGTCAGACGGTGGGAACTTGTGGACTGGTACTTGGATATTATTCTCAATAGAAAGGGTGGATTTTGTAAAGAAGTGACTCAGTATAGCTTATGCGTTCATAATATCCCTGTGGCCCTACCATGAGGCCTCACTGGTAGTTTCCCCCTCCAAGGCATGGGTCCCTGGGCTTCTTACCTTGAAAGCTCAGCAACAGGCTTCAGGCAATGTGGAAGAGCGTCCCCAAGGATGACACCTACAAGCCTGTCTGTCTCATGGCCTTCCTGGGCTACAAAGCTGACATGACTCACACTGAGAAGTCATGTAATATGCCAAGATCCAAGGAGAACCAGAAGGAAGTGGTGGGAGCTGTGACCATTGTTGGGGATAGCACCTGTGGTGACTGTAAGTAATGCAGGCTAAGCGGAAATCTCTTGAGACTTCTGGAACTTCAGGGCCATCTTTGCCAAGTATGCTAGTGAAGTGTGTAACAGGTGCATTTATAAGGACTAGACTAAGTCACAGAAGAAGGTTTTTATCAAACATTTTAAGAAATGGCAGGATGACATTGACCAGAAGCAACCACAGAAGGATTTCCACAGCTTGAAAAAATACTTCCAGGTCATCACCATCCAGATGCACCTATTTCCTCTATGCTGGGATGTAGTACCACATGGAAGAGAACAGGGACACTGTGGAAACACACACACACACACACACACACACACACACACACTGGATTGGTCTCAGGTGAAACAAGTGTTCGGTCAGAATGAGATTATTGATGTCATTGAGGTGACTGAGGGTAAAAGATAAAAAGGTGTCACCAGTCACTGACACATCAAGAAGCTGCCCTGCAAGCCTCAGTGAGGGCTGGGCAAGGTTGTCAGTACTGGGGCTTGGCAGTCTTTGTGGCTGTCTCTGGGGCATGTGCTGATCCAAAAGGCTACCGACATTTCATGGAGATCAATAAGAAGACCTACAGGACTGGGTGGGGCCACCTGAATAGGGACAGCAAACTGACCAAGAGCAATGCCTCCACTGACTCTCGTGTGTCTGACAAGGGCATCAGTCTTCTGGGTGGCTTTGTGAAGTGTCCAGTAATTTTGTTATGCAGCTATCAAGGCTGTGAGGTGGGAAACAAGAAATGAGTGCTCACCTTGCTCAAGTCCTTGCTAGTCCAGACCAGATGGCAGGCTCTGGAGAAGATTGACCTTAAGTTCACTGTTGCCCCTCCATATTTGGCCATGACTGCTTTCAAACTGTGGAGGAGGAGAAGGTGCTCATGGGACCACTTCAGAAATATCTAATCACAAAGGAAGAAGGAACTGAGCGTCAGGAACAGACTGCACAGCAGGTGGGACTCTCCATAAAAGCTACTTTGGAAGTGGGAGATAAAAAGATAGTATTGCTCTGGCAGCTGTGTTGAGCACAGAGTGCATATGCACATGTGTCAAAGACAAGTCTGCTTGGAGACTACTGTGGTGGTTCAGGAGTGGGATATGCTGGTGTGTGTCAGGTTATGGTAGGAGTATTAGAATTCTGAGCATATTTGGAAAGTTGAGTGCATGATATTTGATACTGGATTGGATAGGTACTGTGATGGGGGAAGAGGAACTACAGATAGTTCCAAGATTTTTGCTCTGAGAAAATGAGGGGCTGAAGTTGTCCCTAACTGAGATGAAGAAAACTAAAGAACAGATACAGATGTCTTGACTGCAGCTCTAGGAATACAAGCTTGACCTCTATTTGGTATTGGCATATAGTTGAATATCAACATTATCCTTTATTTGAGTTGGATACATAACTCTGTGCTTTGTGACAAAGATTAAAGTAGAAATCCAGATATTTGGGGGAATTATTAGTATATAGATGCTAAAAAGTACACACAAGACTTGATGTGATTATAAACCCACTGCATATAACAGAAGCTCTCCGGAGTGAGCTTAGTTCATTCTACATCAACAATATGGAAGAAAACCGGGGGGGGGGGTGTCTTCCTGGAATTAAAAGAAGAAAGTATTGATGAAGAAAATGAGTAATCAACAATGTAAATATTATTTATAGGTCAATACAATAGGTTGATGTTTAGTTTTACAAAAGTGTAGGCAATTGGTGACTTTGACACAGCACATGATTTTGGAGTTCACAGAGGCATGGTTTCATGACAATAGAAGACCCCGTGATAGTGTTTGCCTCTGAAGGGAGAAAAGAAATGTGATGATTGGGGCTGGCGCTGTGGCTCAGCAGGTTAACGCCCTGGTCTGAAGCACCGGCTACCCATATGGGCACCAGTTCGAGACCCGGCTGCTCCACTTCTGATCTAGCTCTCTGCTATGGCCTGGGAAAGCAGTGGAGGAAGGCCCAAGTCCTTGGGCCCCTGCTCCCATGTGGGAGACCTGGAGGAAGCTCCTGGCTTCAGATTGGCACAGCTCTGGCCGTTGCGGCCAACTGGGTAGTGAACCATTGGATGGAAGACTCTCTCTCTTTCTCTCTTTCTCTCTCTCTCTCCCTCTCTCCCTCTTCTTTCTCTCTCTGTGTAACTCTTTCAAACAAATAAATAAATCTTTTTTTAAAAAAAGAAATGTGGTGGTGATAGAGACAGTGGGGGTTGTGTGGATTATAAGAGATATTATTGTTGCTTTTTCCTCCTTATCCATGACATGATTCCTACCCTTGAGTGACTTTAAAAGAAGGAGAGTGAGGGGGAGAAGGAGGGAGAGGGGGAGGCAGAGGAGGGGGAGGAGGGGAGGAGGAGGGAGATAGGGAGGCAGAGGAGGGGGATGGGGTAGGAGAAGGAGGAAGTGGAAGAGGAGGAGGGAGAGGGGGAGGCAGAGGGGGGGAGGGGTAGGAGAAGGAGGAGAAGGTGGAGGGGGAGCAGGAGAAGGGGGAGGAGAAGGGGAGAGGGAGGAGGAGAAGAGGGAGGGGGAGGGGAGAAGAGGGAGAAGGGGAGAGGGAGGGGAGAAGGGGAGAGAGAGGGGAGGAGAAGGGGGATAGGGAGGAGGAGAAGGGGGATAGGGAGGAGGAGAAGGGGGAGAGGGAGGAGGAGAAGAGAGAGGGGGAGGGGAGAAGGGGAGAGGGAGGGAAGAAGGGGAGAGGGAGGGAGAAAGGGAGAGGGAGGGGAGGAGAAGGGGGATAGGGAGGAGGAGAAGAGGAAGAGGGAGGAGGAGAAGGGGAGAGGGAGGGGGGAGTGGGGAAGGAGGAGGAAAGGGAGTAGAGGGAGGAGGAGATGGAGGAGGGGGAGAGGAGGGGAGAAGGGGGAGAGGGAGAAGGAAGGGGAGGAAGAAAAGGAGGAGGGGGAGGAGAAGGGGGAGGGGAAGTAGAAGGACACATTATAGATTTTATTTTAGGGAAGATTTGACTCAAAAATTTTCAATTGTCATGAATTGTGAGATCAATGCAAATCTGAAACTAAGGCACAAGATGTAGAAAATGCATGAAGTACCTCTTAGATACAGATTCACCTGTATATACATGACTCATAATCTCTGATTATCTAGTTATTAAACTACAAGGGAGTACTTAATAAATACTATAGATTTAAATATATTTGAAGTATTTGAAACAAAATGATATATTAGTGTATATAAGTTATTGTATTCTTCTTCTTTGCAATGTAAGAATTATGGCTTCAAATTGGAATGAATCACATAAAATATAACATAGCTCTTCATAATGTTTAAGAATGACTCATTTTAAAGCTTTTCTTCACTAACATGTATAAATTAAATTTCTTGATGAGATCAGAATAAGATAGGGAGAGGGAATTTATTTGAATCTGAAAATACGTGAACATATCTGCAACTCAGAGAGAGAGAGAGAAAGAGAAAGAAAGAAACCTAAGGCTCTCAAATATCAAATAAGACTATAAACTGTAAACTAATGTTTAAATCACCCACCAGGGAGGGGCGGAGCCAAGATGGCGGAATAGTGAGGGCGCACACAAACAGTCCGGAAAAGGATAGTTTAATAAAAGTGGAGTTACGGTAGCCCCAGGTGAAGACTTCGAGAAACAATGCGGGGGAAACTCTCCCTGATCCAGTGGACCTGACGCAGAGGAGAACGGACTCGCCGTGCCGCGGGAAAGGAGATGCGAAGGGGAACGCAGCTGCGGAATCCGCGAGCCAGCGCCGGAGGGGGAGGTGAGCAGGAGATCCCTCGGTAGCTCGAGACATTGGCGGGAAGAGACAGACCCCACTGGGGATAGTGCATCAAAAAAAAAAAACGAATAAATAGGGGGAACCAACACTGTCACTAGCCTTCGCTCACCTTGGAAAGTCTAGCGGGACAAGGAGGGGTGAAACGGCGCCAGCCCGCCATTAAAGCAGGCGCGCGCGCGCCCGCCCGCATCCGGTCGCCTCGGGCGCCCCGCCCGCCTGCGCCCTGGTCGCCTCGGAAGCAGGCCCTCGGGCGCCCCGCCCGCCTGCGCCCTGGTTGCCTCGGAAGCAGGCCCTCGGGCGCCCCGCCCGCCTGCGCCTGGTCGCCTCGGAAGCAGGCCCCCGCGCAGCCCACCCACCTCTAAAGCAGTGAAGCTGCATAAATCTGAGGGGTGCTGCAGCCAGGGATCCCAACTTGTAGACAGCTCCGTTACATCGACAACCCGGTGAGACAGAGTGGAGAAATGCCAAACAAAAGCAGACACCGACCTAACAAGAGCAAGGAAGACACTATGATGACCCCAAATGAAAAAGGCACCCCAATTCAAGATTATGAAGATGATGAGATAGAAGAGATGCAAGAAGCGGATCTCAAAAAATTGATACGAACATTAAGAAGTTCACAAAAACAAATACTTGAACTACAGAAATCTTTAATGGATAAGATAGAAAACCTCTCTCGCGAAAATGAATTATTAAGGAAGAATCAGAATGAAACGAAGCAACTAGTAGAACAAGAAGCTACGATAGTGACAAAAAATCTTAATGATGTGAAGAATTCAATTGATCACATGACAAGCACACTAGAGAGCCTTAAAACCAGGATGGGTGAAGCAGAAGAGAGGATATCGGACTTAGAAGACAGAGAACAGGAAAGGAAACAGTCAAACCAAAGACAAGAAGAGGAAATTAGAAATCTAAAAAATATTGTCGGGAATCTACAGGATACTATTAGAAAACCTAACATTCGGATCCTAGGAGTTCCTGAAGGCATGGAGAGAGAGAAAGGACTAGAAGGCCTTTTTGGTGAGATACTAACAGAAAATTTCCCAGGTTTGGAGAAGAACAGAGAAATCCTAGTACAGGAAGCTCATAGAACCCCTAACAAACATGACCAAAAGAGATCCTCACCACGACACATTGTAATTAAACTCACCACAGTGAAGCAGAAAGAAAAGATCCTAAAATGCACAAGAGAGAAACGTCAGATTACCCTCAAAGGATCTCCAATCAGACTCACAGCAGATTTCTCACCTGAAACCCTAAAAGCCAGGAGGGAATGGCGAGATATAGCCCAGGTACTAAGAGAGAAAAACTGCCAGCCCAGAATATTATACCCTGCAAAGCTCTCATTTGTGAATGAAGGTGAGATAAAGACCTTTCATTGCAAACAGAAACTGAAAGAATTTGTCGCCACTCGTCCAGCCCTGCAAAAGATCCTTAAAGATGTGCTACCCGCAGAAACACAGAAACATGGTCATCAATTTGAAAGAAGCTAAAGGAAGGAAATCTCACAGCAAAAGATCATAAGAAACTCAAAGCATACATAAGAAAATCATTGGCAAATGGTAGGGCAAAGATACTACTTATCGATAGTCACATTGAACGTGAATGGTTTGAACTGTGCTATTAAAAGGCAAAGATTTACTGACTGGATGAGGGAACAAAACCCAGCTATTTGCTGCCTACAAGAAACACATCTTTCCAACAAAGATCCATACAGTCTCAAAGTGAAAGGTTGGAAAAAGATATACCATGCGAGCAGAAATGAAAAAAGAGTGGGTGTAGCCATCTTAATATCAGACAACATAAATTTTATCACAAAAACTATTAAGAGAGACAAAGAGGGGCACTATATAATGATTAAGGGATCCATTCAACAGGAAGATATAACGATTATCAATGTATATGCACCTAATTACCGGGCACCGGTCTATTTAAAAGACCTGTTAAGGGACTTAAAGGGAGATTTAGACTCCAATACAAAAGTACTGGGAGATTTCAACACTCCACTCTCAGAGATAGACAGATCACCAAGACAGAGGATTAACAAGGAGACAGTAGATTTAAACGACACTATAGCCCAAATGGACCTAACAGATATCTTCAGAACTTTTTATCCCACAGAAAAAGAATTTACATTCTTTTCAGCAGTACATGGAACCTTCTCCAGGATTGACCACATACTAGGCCATAAAGCAAGCCTTAGCGAATTCAAAAGAATAAGAATCATACCATGCAACTTCTCAGACCACGAGGGTGTGAAGTTGGAAATTAGCAACTCAGGAATCCCTAGAGCATATGCAAACACATGGAGAATGAACAACATGCTCCTGAATCAACAATGGGTCATAGAAGAAATCAAAAGAGAAATTAAAAATTTCCTGGAAGTAAATGAAGATAACAGCACATCATACCAAAACCTATGGGATACAGCAAAAGCAGGGTTAAGAGGAAAATTTATATCAATAGGTGCCTACATCAAGAAATTGGAAAGGCACCAAATAGATGAGCTTTCAGTTCATCTCAAGGATCTAGAAAATCAACAGCAAACCAGACCCAAAGCTAGTAGGAGAAGAGAAATAATCAAAATCAGAGAAGAAATTAACAGGATTGAATCCAAAAAAGCATTACAAAAAATCAGCCAATCGAGGAGCTGGTTTTTCGCAAAAATAAACAAAATTGACACCCCATTGGCCCAACTAACTAAAAAAAGAAGAGAAAAGACCCAAATTAATAATATCAAAGACGAAAAAGGAAACGTAACAACAGACACCACAGAAATCAAAAGAATCATCAGAAATTACTACAAGGACTTGTATGCCAGCAAACAGGGAAACCTATCAGAAATGCATAGATTCCTGGACACATACAACCTACCTAAACTGAACCAGGAAGACATAGAAAACCTAAACAGACCCATAACAAAGACGGAAATTGAAACAGTAATAAAGGCCCTCCCAACAAAGAAAAGCCCAGGACCAGACGGATTCACTGCTGAATTCTACCAGACATTCAAAGAAGAACTAACCCCAATTCTTCTCAAACTATTCAGAACAATCGAAAAAGAGGGAATCCTCCCAAATTCTTTCTATGAAGCCAGCATCACCTTAATTCCTAAACCGGGAAAAGATGCAGTATTGAAAGAGAATTACAGACCAATATCCCTGATGAACATAGATGCAAAAATCCTCAATAAAATTCTTGCCAATAGAATACAACAACACATCAGAAAGATCATCCACCCAGACCAAGTGGGGTTTATCCCTGGTATGCAGGGATGGTTCAACATTCGCAAAACAATCAACGTGATACACCACATTAACAGACAGCAGAAGAAAAACCATATGATTATTTCAATAGACGCGGAGAAAGCATTTGATAAAATACAACACCCTTTCATGATGAAAACCC
Organism: Sylvilagus floridanus; assembly: GCA_949820135.1. Taxonomy (NCBI): domain Eukaryota; kingdom Metazoa; phylum Chordata; class Mammalia; order Lagomorpha; family Leporidae; genus Sylvilagus; species Sylvilagus floridanus. The sequence continues at coordinate 13,558,744 of OX463240.1, read as the reverse complement.
TAAGCAAACTGGGTATAGAAGGCACATTCCTCAATATAATCAAAGCAATTTATGAAAAACCCACGGCCAGTATCCTATTGAACGGGGAAAAGCTGCAAGCAATCCCACTGAGATCTGGCACCGAACAGGGATGCCCACTCTCGCCACTGCTATTCAATATAGTGCTGGAAGTCTTAGCCAGAGCTATTAGGCAAGAAAAAGAAATCAAAGGGATATAAATTGGGAAGGAAGAACTCAAACTATCCCTCTTTGCAGATGATATGATTCTTTATTTAGGGGACCCAAAAAACTCTACTAAGAGACTATTGGAACTCATAGAAGAGTTTGGCAAAGTAGCAGGATATAAAATCAATGCACAAAAATCAACAGCCTTTATATACACAAGCAATGCCACAGCTGAGGTAGAACTGCTAAAATCAATCCCATTCACAATAGCCACAAAAACAATCAAATACCTTGGAATAAACTTAACCAAGGATGTTAAAGATCTCTATGATGAAAATTATAAAACCTTAAAGAAAGAAATAGAAGAGGACACCAAAAAATGGAGAAATCTCCCATGCTCATGGATTGGAAGAATCAATATCATCAAAATGTCCATTCTGCCAAAAGCAATTTACAGATTCAAAGCAATCCCAATCAAGATACCAAAGGCTTTCTTCTCAGATCTGGAAAAAATGATGCTGAAATTCGTATGGAGGAATAAGAGCCCTCGAATAGCTAAAGCAATCTTGTACAACAAAAACAAAGCTGGAGGCATCACAATACCAGATTTCAGGACATACTACAGGGCAGTTGTAATCAAAACAGCATGGTACTGGTACAGAAACAGATGGATAGACCAATGGAACAGAATAGAAACACCTGAAATCAATCCAAACATCTACAGCCAACTTATATTTGATCAAGGACCCAAAACTAACCCCTGGAGTAAAGACAGTCTATTTAACAAATGGTGCTGGGAAAACTGGATTTCCACCTGCAGAATCATGAAGCAAGACCCCTACCTTACACCTTACACAAAAATTCATTCAACATGGATCAAAAACTTAAACCTACGACCCGACACCATCAAATTACTGGAGAGCATAGGAGAAACCCTGCAAGATATAGGTACTGGCAAAGACTTCTTGGAAAAGACCCCAGAAGCACAGGCACTCAAAGCCAAAATTAACTATTGGGATCGCATCAAACTGAGAAGTTTCTGTACTGCAAAAGAAACAGTCAGGAAAGTGAATAGGCAACCTTCAGAATGGGAAAAAATATTTGCAAACTATGCAACAGATAAAGGGCTGATAACGAGAATCTACAATGAAATCAAGAAACGACACAACATTAAAACAAACAACCCACTTAAGAGATGGGCTAAGGACCTCAATAGACATTTTTCCAGAGAGGAAATCCAAATGGCCAACAGACACATGAAAAAATGCTCAAGATCACTGGCAATCAGGGAAATGCAAATCAAGACCACAATGAGGTTTCAACTCACCCCGGTCAGAATGGCTCACATTCAGAAATCTACCAACAATAGATGCTGGAGAGGATGTGGGGAAAAAGGGACACTAATCCACTGTTGGTGGGAATGCAAACTGGTTAAACCACTATGGAAGTCAGTCTGGAGATTCCTCAGAAACCTGAATATAACCCTACCATACAACCCAGCCATCCCACTCCTTGGAATTTACCCAAAGAAAATTAAATTGGAAAACTAAAAAGCCATCTGCACACTAATGTTTATTGCAGCTCAGTTCACAATAGCTATGACCTGGAACCAACTCAAATGCCCATCAACAGTAGACTGGATTAGGAAATTATGGGACATGTACTCTACAGAATACTATACAGCAGTCAAAAACAATGAAATCCAATCATTTGCAACAAAATGGAGGAATCTGGAAAACATCATGCTGAGTGAATTAAGCCAGTCCCAAAGAGACAAATATCATTTGTTTTCCCTGATTGGTGATGATTAACTGAGCACCAAAGAGGAAGCCTGTTGAAACGAAATGAACACTATGAGAAAATAAGACATGGTCAGCTCCTGTCTGAACTGTTGATGTACAATCTAAATCTTTACCCATTTTAGTATCTCCCCTTATTGTTTGTATTCGTTCTAGTACTATGGGTTGAATCTGGCAACTAACACACAATTAGCCGTAGGTGTTTAAATTTTAACTGAAAAGTGATCCCTGTGAAATATAAGAGTGGGAATAAGAGAGGGAGGAGATGTACAATTTGGGACATGCTCAATCGGAACTGCTCCAAATGATAGAGTTAGAGGTGTGCCAGGGGATTCCAATACATTCCCATCAAGGTGGCATGTGCCATGGCCATCTCATTAGTCCAGGTGATCAATTTCAGCTCACAATTGATCACACTGATAGGTCTAAGAGTAAAAGGGTTCACACAAACAAGACTAGTGTCTGCTAATACTAACTGATAGAATGAAAAAGGGAGAGAATGATCCAACATGGGAAGCGAGATACACAGCAGACTCATAGAATGGCAGATGTCCTAAATAGCACTCTGGCCTCAGAATCAGCCCTTAAGGCATTCGGTTCTGGCTCAAGAGCCCATGAGAATATTTTAGGCATGGAAAGCTAAGACACTCTGAAAAACAAAAAAAAAGAAGACCTAAATGAAAGATCTCTGCGAGTGAGATCCCAGTGGAAAGAACGGGGCCATCAAAGAAGGAGGTACCTTTCTCTGAAGGGAGGAGAGAACTTCCACTTTGACTATGACCCTGTCGGATTAAGATCGAAGTCGGCGAACCCTAAACGCTTCCATAGCCTCGGCAACTCATGACTAGAGCCTGGGGAGATTACTGACGCCATAAACAAGAGTGTCAAATTGTTAAATCAACTTCAGAAGTCACTGTGTACTTGCGTCTCATGAGGGATCTGTCCTTAATGTGTTATCCAATGTGAAATAATGCTATTACTAGTACTGAAACAGTATTTTTACACTTTGTGTTTCTGTGTGGGTGCAAACTGATGAAATCTTTACATACTATAATATTAAATCGATCTTCTGTGTATAAAGATAATTGCAAATGATTAAAAAATCTTGGTGTTAAATTGGAAATTGCATAGATAATTAATCAATTCTTTAAAAAAAATCATGTAGGATCTCTGTCTTTGGTGTACTGTACATTGTGAATTGATACTATAACTCGTACTCCAACAATAATTTCAGTTTGTGTCTCTATGTGAGGGCAAACTGTTGAAAGCTTTACATAATATGTTCTAAACTGATCTTCTGTGTATAAAGAGAATTGAAAATGAATCTTGATGTGAACAGAAGGGGAGAGGGAGCGGGAGAGGAGGGGGTGGCTGGAGGGAGGGAAGTTGTGAGGGGGGGAGCCATTGGAATCCATAAGCTATACTTTGGAAATTTATATTCTTTAAATAAAATCTAAAAAAAAAAAATCACCCACCAAAGACAGTGTTAATAGTCAATATTACTATCCCTTGAAGGACTTTCAATTTTTTTATTAATTTATAAAGTGACAGTTACAGAGAGAAAGGAGAGAGGAGGAGAGAGAGAAAGAGATGGGGGAGAGAGGGAGAAGAGAGAAAGAGAAAGCGAGAGAGAGAGAGAGATCTTGCATCCACTGGTTCACTACCTGGATGGTCACAACGGCCAGTGCTGGGCCCAACAGAAGCCAGGAGCCGGGAACTTCATCAAGGTCTCCCATATAGGTGGCAGAGCCCCACACATTTGGGCCATCTTCCACTGCTTTTCTCAGACCACTTACAAGGTGCTGGATCAGAAGTGGAGCAGCCAGCACAGGAAACAGCACCCACATATAGGATGTCAGCATCAAACATGGAGGGCTAACCTGCTATGCCACAAAACCAGACCATTGAATGACAATTTTGAGGTTACATTTTATATCATTTAAGGAATTTTTACAATGCTGGAATTTTAAATCACTTTAATTTTGGTTTCCAAATACGTGCCCCAAAATACAACAGAAACAGCACTCCTGTTTCTCAGTTATTATGAAACAGTACCATGGAGTAATTAGTAATGAACTTGATCTAATTCTCTAATTCATCTGACTAACTGGAAAAAGAAAAAAAAGAGAAGATATTAATTTATTATATAAAATCTGAAAATTCCATATACTCATACTAAGACATCATTTTATAATGTTTGATGTAAAGAAGTTGTATTCTGTGATTCCATTTAATGGATACAAATATGTTTTTAATTAAACTTATTTTAATAGTTAAATTAAGTGATATTAAAATCATTTTGTTCATTAATAGTAAAATATATATTGAGATAGATTAGACGCAGATACATATTTTAAAAAGAAACTTAAATAAGATAAGCAAACTACTAAAATGAAGAGAGTTAATATTTTCCCTTCAGTTACACATTTTACCAGTATTAGATACAAACTCAGGCAATGTCAAAATTGACCTTTCTGTTTACTTCATTCTGTCTACAGATTCACTTAGGATTTAAATTATTTTATTTTGGGGAAGTGTTCAATCTAAAAGAAGTACATGTGATATAAAATTAATTTGGGGATGTGGATCTACATAATATATGCATACCACAGCTTCAGTCTTGAGCTAATGTAATTAGCTATTCTCATAAGTTTAGCTACTAGAAACTGTCCTACTTACTGGTAACCAACTAACTTGAAAGCAACTTGCTCAAACTTGTGTGCAAGAAGTTTACCTGAATAACTAGGTTTAGAAAAATAAGGAAGGCACATTGTATTCATGCAGAAGCAAGAGCTAGTATTTTTCTCTGGCTTGCTAATTCATTCAAATCAAGACCTCCAGGATCCTTTGATTGGATTCAGTTGAGGTGGTGTTCCCTATACCTGAAAATGAGTGATGTCATCCTTAAATGCATGGGGCAGCATTCCTCCAGCACATCATGTGCTTACAGGTTGAGGATATGTCCCAGAAAGCAACTCTCCAGACAGCTTAGAAGGCGGAAGGTGTGTTGTTGAGTTCTTTGGGGGAACGTTAGAGGAAAGAAACAAGATGGAAAAGAGGGATTGTTGCACAATATTGCAAACAGGAGTCTCAGCAAATCTAGTGAGAGATTTCTGATAACAACATGAAAACCAAGAGGCTTTCCAAGTTGAGATGAAAAAGCAATGTTTTTTTCTCATATGGACAAGTCATTCAGTCATTTAGATCTGAGTCACATGGAGGGGTTTATACATGTTGGCAAGCAGCTCCCTTTAGCCTATGTAAATCCCTGAAGTAGGATCATATCTAAGTCCTATCTTCTGGAAGCATTCCTAGTGGTTTGCATAATTAATACTTGATTCCTAAAGGATGCGCAGAAGGGTGCATTGTTGCTATATGCAGTATACCATTTATAGTCATATATCTATTTGTCTGGTAGACTCCTTTTGAAAATCACTGGGAGAAATGATAGCCCTTGAATGTGGCAACTCTTGGGGCTGCAATTATCTTCCTTCTCCAATCTCCATTCCAGACTCCAGGCATGGTCAAACAACTCCCACTTTTATAACACAATGGATCCCCTAGAGAGCTCTGTGACTATCAAGGCTTCCAGGGTAGCAGTCACTTCTTTGCATTTCTTTAATCAACAGGGTATCCTTGAGGGAATGACAGAGCATAGCATTTTGTGGATTCTATTGATCTGGATCTCTACAGACTAGTTCATAACAAACAGAATGGGGATTAACACAGTGTTGAGTCTAAATGCCAAATCTGTAGTTGGAACTGAGAACATACGATGATTGCACTTTAGTTAAAACTCCCAGGAATCTTCTCTCTGCTGGTTTAGTCCTCAAAAGAAGGAGACAGCTGGGTCTGCAACAAACTTAAGCCAAGAGCCAGGATCTCCAACCAAGTTTCCCACAAGGGTGTCAAAAACTCAAGTACTTGGGCCATCATTCATTGCCTCCCACTGTGCCACAATACCCACCTTCATTTTTGTCTTTTCAAACTTCACCTGTCTCTCTCCCTTTGAACACAAGCTAGTTACTATTGGTCCATATGTTTTTTGATATTTGCAATTATTTAAAAGACCCCCAAAATGCCTAAATTTTGGTTTCATTTTAGATTTGTTGTCAATACTCTTGTACTTTTCAAGTCAAAGAGGATTGCTTCTGAACTTCCTTTTATATAGGGATGGAAATGATGAAACTACTAGCTCAAGGCTGCATTCTCAAGCAGTATCTGTCAGAAAAAACAATTGGAGAACTGATTGGCTGTATTCTATGCTCTGGGATTTGTCTGCTCTTTGAATGTCAAGGACATCTGAGGACCAAGAAAATAACCATCCAGTAGATAGGACCAGTGGGAACCACTGTTGAGCTCTACATGAGTCAGAGCTGCACTTGTCAGCTGACCTTACAGTGCCTCTACACTATGAAGGGGCTTTAAAATCACTTTAGTTCTTAAAGTGACAAAGATAAAAAGGACTTTGTACAAAACAGGGTTTGGAATATTTGGCTATCCTTTTTTCCAGTGTACAGTTTCATAAGTAAAGGTCCTAGAAGGATTTAGGGACTCAAGATCACAGAGCTGCAAGAGGTTTACCTCTCCTTTAGGCAGTGTGTTTTAGCATCTGAAAATTGGAACCATTTGAAAAACAGCGAAGAATTAAAACTTTGGGGTGATTTATTTCTGTCTCTTAATTATCTTCTATTTCTTTACCTTTCGTGAAAGAAGAAGTAGTTCTTGGTGCATGGGTGCAGGGACAACATAGTTTTCTATCATCTCTGAACTTTCTGTTGACCAAAGCTCTCTGGATCCCATTCCAACCTTTGTAATAATTATGGGAATTTAAGTCACTTGTCTTGCACTGTTAGCTATCCTCACTTGACCTCCATTGTTTCAGGGTTATCCTCTCTCTATTACTATATGTAAGCCAAGATTAGTAACTGTGCCGATTTCCCCCAGACTCAAGAAGAGAGCCACGGCAGAACTCTCTAGTGGCTGTAGGGCCACTTTCATTGGTATGTTTTCCATTGCCTTGTCAGTGATGTGTCCTTTATAGTGTGTCCATAACGTGAGGTCTGGCTTTAGCCTCTTTACTCAAGTAATTCCACTTCTGTGAACTTTTTATTCATATTTCCCAAAATTTGCCATGGCAATCAAGGCATTATGACCTTACTGAGGCTGTGCCATGACTCTCCATGGCATCTCTCAGCAGATTTCTGCAGCATTTGATCCTCTGTATTGCAGTTATTCCAATCTATATTTTTATATTCAACCTTAGGATTCACTCCTCTGTACCAAACACTCTCAGAATCCAGTCTTAGTTGTACTTTTCTAGATACCACTACTAAATATTTTCTAGGTCTTACTGCACCTTTGGTGTATGGTCTCTACAACAATGAATGAGTAGAATCCTCAGGCAATCCAAAAGGAGCTCTACTTATGTCCCTAACAAGGGACAATTTATTACTTGCATATCTAAGGTGATGGCTTTAAGCAGTGACCCTACTTCCAGGGAATTGAAAGATGTGCCCATTTGTAATCAGACAACCTTGTGCCAAGTGCTCAAACTTTTAGGCAACTGTCTGTAATGGACATTAGAACTTGCTTGGATTAAATGTTTCGGTATGTACTGACTATCATTGCTCAGTAGAACTTTCATATGATTTCATTATGAAATTAATAGAGGTACCCTGTTTGTTTTTTTTCTTATTTTCTTCTTTTTCCTACAGCACAAGATTGAAATAAGCCTCACTGTTAGGTAGTTACAAAATAAGTTTGTCGTTCACTGTAGGAAATCTTTATGACACACATTATTGTATGGGGTTTGTATTAAGAGGAGCAGTTAACACTGTGAAGGCCGCTAGCTAAACTTCAGCTCTTGGATCATAAAACGTCTTCCATTTACACAAATAAATTACATTATGCTACTTTCTCCTGTTTTATAGCTGAAAATACCAAGTGTTTTGGTAGACAAATGGCATGCTATCAGACTGTCCCTATTGCAAGTTACAGACAGCTGTTTGATAACAACAGCTATCACAGATGGAAGGGGTTGTGTCAAGATATGTTCTCCTGGGGGGCTATTAGTCTCTGATCTGAGATATGCCATGGGGGGAAAAGAGAAGAAAATAGTAAGCACGGGCATTAGAGCCATTTATCACCTACTGCTGTGTGCGGAATAAAAGGATCCTCTTTCAAGATAGTCTATTATCTGCTGCTTGCTGGCTTCATGCTGTCATATGTTTTTTTCAGTAGTCAATAAATTGCTGAAGGCCACATTTAGAGAGTAAGTACTGTTGTACATCTAACTTTATATATTGTTCCTTTATTTACAGCATCATTTGCTCATTTTCAGGAAGAACCTACAACATACATGGAAGGGATTTGTTGTTGCCTTTTGGTTTTTTGGCTTACCAGAGCACCTCCCTGATGAGTTTACCAAATTTATTTTTATAAAAATAAAGCCAGCTAAATATGTATGTTTTACATCTTATCCCTGCCTCGGAGTACTTAAACAAGTACACATACACCTTTCTTTCTCAAAAGTGTTATTCCATTCATTTAATCTCCTTTTTTTTTGTTTTAATCTGTACACCCTACAATTAGTAGGCACACCATATGGGGCCCCATTAAATGATGCACTAATTGAAGTAAAAGTACCACTTTCTTTTAACTGAGGTTGATTTTCTATGCTCTATTTTTTTAATAATGAGGGGAAAGCAAGGATTGGAATCATTCAAGAGTGTTTACAAGTGAGGAATTTTCAACAACCTTTGTTCTGCCTAGCGAGGCGTTCACCCACTAATTTATTAGGGACAAGATCAATAACCTGAGCAAGATTGCTGTGCTTAACTTGAATCGAATTTATGCCATGTTTACAGCTGTTTTCTCTGATAGTATCCTTGGAGGAGATGAGCTGTTAATCTAATGTGTTTTTGCCACCATTTTGCATGTGTTGATTGCTTCAAAGACTTCCCAGAGATTCTTTATATTAACCCAAACTCATAGACAGAAATCAATCAGAACAGCTCTTTACTTCTCCCTAAGGAATACAGAAAATGTATCAGAAACAAAATAGCATCTTTTAAATGGGATTCGCCTTGGGCATGTACAACCACTAGGTGCAAGCAAGAAATTTTAGACATTGTAGTTAAGTGTGGCAACACTACAGATGCCATATTAGTGTTCTTCATAGAATATCAGATGACCCCTGATGTAGTTGTTTAGCGCACATTTACTCTTCCACAGTCTTACCTGGGTCTCTGTAAAGCTACAATCCAGGTGTCAGGACTGACCTGTCACCAGATGGCATAACAAGCTACATGTCCCCTACAAGTTCACTCAAGCTTTTGCCAGAATTTCCTTAGAACTCTAGGGCATTGGTACTTGCTTCTTCAAAGTCAGAGAGTACAGCCATACAGTGCAGTGAGGGTTACAGTGTTGTACCTATGTGAGTGCCACACAATGATAAAATTTGACAGTCCTTTATTGCTGGTGGTCAAGAGAGTGCTCATGCCCTTAAGAACTCTACACCCTAAAGCTCAAAGCTACAGGATTTATAAAAGCAAAAAACACAAGGAAGGGAAGGTGAATACATGGGTACTAAGATCAAGCTGACCTAAATCATATGCAAAATTTATACAAATTACAATCTTGACATTAATCCGGGTGCAGCCTGTCTGTTTTAAACTTGAGCAATCAAGCTAGGGGATTTCCATGTTCTGCCAAGCAGGATGCTGTGTGTTGTTATTGTCTTAGTTTTAGACCGTAGTCTCACGGTGAGGATTGCTTTTTCAAGATGGAGTCTCATCTCCTCTGTCTATAAAATAGAGTCCCTGCCATCAGGGTGTCACTTCAGCTGCAAGAGGGATGCCTGTACACAATAACACCACCATGGACTCATCGGAAGGAGGATGAGTACAGTTTGCATGTGGCGAGGATGAAAGTCACTGGAGGCAAACTGTGACTTACTTTGGTCAATAGACCATGGCAAAGATGATGTCCTTATCAAGTTGCCTTGAGACTCAAGGGGAGGAGATTACATGAGGATGTGAATAACAAGATGTGGAGATCTTGGGCATTACCTTAAAGTCTGTTTGCCACATCTGCACTTTGTCTCCACTGAGTGGCATCCATGCAAAAGGTACTCGTCCTCCTTCTTGATCTTCTCAAGAACCTTGTTTCCTGTTGTATCCACTAGAAACTCAGTGTTTCCGGATCCAACTCAGGAATTAGAGCACGTGAGTTTCTGGGCATAATCTGTTAAGTATGGATCCTAGTCATGATTCCTCTCTAGCTAAGAATGTGCAAAATTAGAGATGTAAGATGTTTCCCATCGTACCCAACATGCTATAGATAATAGGTATAAAATAGCAATAACAGATAGGCCAGGTAATAAAAGAGAAAATGGAAAGTCAAAAACAGTCATGGATGCAGAGAACTTTGGAAATTCAGCTAGGCACATGTTGGAAGTTCTTTGATTAGATTACAAAATGTGGCACTGATTCTCTGTGACTCTTGACTCCGCCTTCTAAGATCTAGGCTGTCATATGTTTGAGTATATGTCTCCCTACTATGTATACTGTATTGGCCCCATAAGCTTAAGGAAAGCATTTTCATCACTTTAAAATAATTTTATTAAATGACAATAAATTTTAAAAATTAATATTCTGTGAAAATTTATTAGTCTAAATATTAGAAGTCGTTATGAAAAATGAACATGAATAACGGCACAAAGTTATGCATATTCATAGTCTAGAAATTTTGTATATATTATAATACATACATATACTGAAATATTCCTCTGAATTATCATTTCCCAGTTGATTTTAGGTAATTTCAAATCATATTCCTCGAAATGTTAGGAATCAAGTAATAAAAATAATGAAATGGATGTTTAATGGGCTCTCAATAAAATATATTTTTATAAGATGTATTTATTCATTTGAAAAGTAGAGAGAGAGGACAGACAAAGAAAGAGATCTTCCATCCACTGGCTCACTCCACAAATGACCATAACAAGCCTGGCTTGACCAGGCTGAAGCCAGGAGCCCAAAACTCCATCTGTGTCTCCCCTGTGGGTAACAGGAACCCAGATATTTTGATCATCTTCTCCTTTCTCAGATGCATTCTCAGGGAGCTGGATCAGAGCAGATGGGACTGAAATCAGCATGGATATGGGATGCCAGCATTGCAAGTGGTGCCTAAACTTCTGCACCACAATGCTGGTTTCTCAATAAAATACTTGATTCATCACAAAAGAAGTGATACTATGCTTGTGTGTATGAAATGGTGTGAAGATTCAAGTAGCTATTTTTATTTAAAAAAATTGGAACCCACCACCCTCCCCCACCCAAAGTCCAAAGAAAGGACTTCCTTCTCAATTATATGAGCTGAAGGACAGACATTTCCTCAACAGGGAAGTGGATACTGCTATCAGAAAAAGGAAACAAGAGGACACAAACCCACAGCTCTCATGGTTCCCTGTGTAGAGTGTATGGCTTTGGCAAGATTGAAGATCTAGAACATCCTCAGATGTGTTGGAAAACAACGTGGCTTTGACGTAAGAGGGTACTGGATCCACATGTGACTAGGACACAGCCAAATGTCTGCAACTACTGCAAGTAGAGAGACTGTGAACAGCTGCAAACAAGGATTAATGAGACTCCAGAGTGTTTTTATTTGTGTTCTGGAAACTTGTGTCAGGAAGTGGATTTATTCAAGATTTTGGTGTGAGATTTTTAGGGGATTTGTATTCCTGTTGTAGTCTGGACCACCAGAGATATCAGCTTCATGACACCCCTGTTGGAAGTTCCAGGTAATAGGCAAGGCAGTTTCTGTGTCACGGCCCCAGTGGCTGCCTGAGAGTGTGCACATCACCTCTGCTTCTAGCCTCAGCACCTGGCTGCTGATTAGCTAGTAGATGGCTGGGATAGCAGGCTTCCCACTGTGCCATGGGTCCACTGACTGGTCTCTCTCTGACATCATCATGGAAACACTGTATTAAAATTGGGAAATTACTAATTTAATAAGTCCCCAGAGCATGTGCAATATTGCTATGCAATAAATAAAGCTTAGACTTAACTCAAAGCACATTAGATCTGGCATTTTTATCCAACAGAGACAGTAAACAATAATAGTCACAAAATAAGGAAAGACAACCATAAATGTGAAGTTTATTCCCATAAAACAAGATTCCTTTGATGATTATTGTGCTCTTTGCAATGGTAATGTGCAGTCCTTTTAATATGCCCAATGGTGTGTGAATATGTATGGGTGTATTTAAATCTATAATGTTTTTCCCACATTCTGAATATGACTTACGCTGTCTCACATTTCAGATGTATATTTAAATTTTTTCTACTTCAAAAAGCTCTCTTATTTACCCTTTTAAAAAGTGTTAATTACTTATTTTTATTGCAGAGTGTTGAACATCAGAGTTTATTCAAATTTCTGGGTTTAAATTTGTTTCATTTTTTAATATTCAAGAAAACATGCAGAGATTAAGACACTGGTTGGAATGCCTTTATTCCATATCAGAATTCTTAGATTTGAGTTTCTACCCTGCTCCTGATTCCAAATTCCTGCTCTTGGACATCCTTAGAAGCAGCAGGTGATGGCTCAAGTAGTTGGGTCCCTCTCTTCCATCTGAGAACCCTGGATTGAAATCCTTGATCCTACTCTTGGCCCTTCCTAGTTATTGTGTGCATTTGAGGAGTTAACCAGAGGAGGAGAGATATCTCTCTCTCCCTCTCTGTCTCTCTTTTTGCATTTCAATATAATGTTTTGAAACAAATACTAATACATTGAGAAGAAATTAAATAGAGCTAATTATATATCCAGTCTACTCTGTTTATATATATACTATATATACTATATATATATATACTATATATATATTTATATATATATTTATATATATACTATAATGAATAATGAGTCTCTTTAATTCCTTCTAATTGAAAGTTTCTACCTTATATCTGTCTACCCAATCCACTCTTTCTGAGTCTCAATTTTATTCTCTTACTTCTATTAAATCATTCTCTTTAGGTTATACCAATAAGCGAGACTATGAAATATTGGTCTTTTTTCTTTCTAAATCTGGATATTTCACTTACCATAATATTCTTCAGATTCACAAGTGATGAACTTTTTCACATTTTAAAGGTCTAATACTGTTTTATTTTATATGCATACTACCTTTTTCCCATTCATTCGTTGATAGGCACCTAGTTTGATTCTATAGCTTGGTTATTGTTAATAATTCTATAAAAATATGAGAATGTAGATATTTCTTCAATTTACTGATTTTATTTCTTTTAGATTATTCAAAATACAGGAATTTCTGAATCATATTACACTTCTACTTTTTTTAAGGAACTTCCTCATTGTACCACCGTTAGTACAACCATGGTTGAGGTACTAATCCACATTTCTATCAACAGTGTATAATGGTTTTCTTTTCTCTACATCCCTTCCAACATTTGTGTTTTTTTAAAGCTTTTATTTAAAGAATATGAATTTCCAAAGTACAGCTTATGGATTACAATGGTTTCCTCCCCCCCCCATAACTTCCCTCCCACCCGCAACCCTCCCCTTTCCTGCTCCCTCTCCCCTTGCTTCACATCAAGATTCATTTTAAATTCTCTTTATATACAGAAGATCAGTTTAGTACATATTATGTAAAGATTTCAACAGTTTGCCCCCACATAGCAACACAAAGTGAAAAATACTGTTGGAGTATTAGTTATAGCATTAAATCACAATGTACAGCACATTAAGGACAGAGATCCTACATGCTAATTTCTTAAAAAATGATTAATTTTCTATGCAATTTCCAATTTAACACCAAGTGTTTTTTTTTCATTTTCAGTTATCTTTATATACAGAAGATCAATTCAGTATATACTAAGTAAAGATTTCATCAGTTTGCACCCACACAGAAACACAAAGTGTGAAAATACTGTTTCAGTACTAGTTATAGCATTACTTCACATTGGACAACACATTAAGAACAGATCCCTCATGAGACGTAAGTACATAGTGACTCCTGAAGTTGATTTAACAATTTGACACTCTTGTTTATGGCGTCAGTAATCTCCCTAGGCTCTAGTCATGAGTTCCCGGAGTGAGATCCCAGTGGAAAGAATGGGGCCATCAAAGAAGGAGGTACCTTTCTCCGAAGGGAGGAGAGAACTTCCGCTTTGACTATGACCCTGTCGGAATAAGATCGAAGTCGGCGAACCCTAAAGGCTTCCATAGCCTTCCGTCATTTGATGCTTCCTTCCCTTTTTGATCATAATCATTGTGGCAGATGTGAGAAGACGTCTCACTGTGACTTTAACTTTCACTTCCTTAATGATTAGTGATGTTGGACATTTTTTATATACCTGTTGGCAATTTATATGCCTTGTGTTTCTTTAGCAAAGTATCTCAGACCGAGTAATTTATAGACAACAGAAATTTATTTCTCCCGATCCTTCACGATACAATATCGCATATAACATTATAAGATAATACCACATTTTGTTCCAAAGTGCTTTCATAAACTTTTCTTATCTCTAGTATTGTGCATAAGACCCAAACAATTCACATGCTCATTTTTAAATTTGTTGTTTTTTTTTTAAATATTGATTTATTTGAGAGGCAGAGAAATAGAGAGATGGAGGGAGAGAGAGGAAGAGGGAGGGGGAGGGGAGAAAAAAGAGAGAGAGAGAGAGAGAGAGAGAGAGAGAATCTTCCATCTGCTGGTTCACTCCTCAATTAGCTACAACACTCAGGACTGCACCAGGCTGAAGCCAGGAGCCGGGAACTCCATGCGGGTCTACCACATTTGTGTCAGGGGTTAAAGCACTTAGATCTTCATCCACTACTTCCCCAGGCACATGGGCAATTAACAGGGAGCTGGTTAGGAAGTCCAGCACCTGGGACAGTAACTGGTCCTCCAATATGGTATGCTGTTGCACATGCCAGCTTAATGCACTTTAAATAAATCAATGATTATTAGTTTTGTATTCTTCCTTCTGAAATATCTATTCATTTCTGTGGCCATTTTTCTGTTTATTTTTCTTATTTATTTTAGAAATATTTCATGTAATTCATTCACTGGTTCAATCTTGAACCAACCACAGCAGTCAGGCCTGGGCCAGAGCAAAGCCAGGAGTGAGGGACTCCATCCAGGTTTCCCACATGGGTGGCTGGGGCCCATACACTTGGACTGTCTTCCACCGCCTTCCCAGGGGCATCAGCAGGGAGCTGGATTGCAAGTTTGAACCGGCTCTATGGTATGGGATGCTGGTGTTGACAGTGGAAGCTTAGCCTGATGTTCCACAATGCCAGTCCTCTATATTTTTACACAATACTTTTCTCATTTTAAGTTTGGCAAATACTGTGTTATCTTCCTGCTTTTTGTTTGTTTGTTTTCATTTCCATCGTGTGTTTTTCAATGAATAGAAAATCTTAACTATAATTGATCAGTGTTTACCTTATTTAAAGTTTTTAATCTATTTATTTATTTATTTATTTTTGACAGGCAGAGTTAGACAGTGAGAGAGAGAGAGAGACAGAGAGAAAGTTCTTCCTTTCCATTGGTTCACCCCTTAAATGGCTGCTACGGCCGGCGCACTGTGCTGATCCGAAGCCAGGAGCCAGGTGCTTCCTTCTGGTCTCCCATGTGGGTGCAGGGCCCAAGTACTTGGGCCATCCTCCACTGCCATCCCGGGCCACAGCAGAGAGCTGGCCTGGAAGAGGAGAAACCGGGACTAGAACTCGGGGTACTGGTACCGGCACTGCAGGCAGAGGATTAGCCAAGTCAGCCGTGGCTCCAGCCTAATCTATTTAATTTCATTTTAGGTGAAAGGCAAAGAGACAGAGAATGATCTTCCATTTATTGACTCACTTCCCAAATGCCTGCGGCAACCAGGGCTGGGCTAAACTGAAACCAGAACCCACAAAGCTAGGCTGGGTCTCCCACCTGGGTGCAGGGGTCCAAGCACTTGGACCAACATCTGCTGACTCCAAAGGTGTGTATTGGTGGAAAGTCGGAATCAGAAGCAGAGCTGAGATGTCTACCCAGACACGCGGATAGGAAAGCATAGTCCCAAATTGGAGTTTAGCCAAATGTCTACCCTGGTCAATCTCTTCTTTAAAGTTTATGCATTTGTGCTTGAAGAACTATTTTCATATCATATTTTCAGAAGTAACAAAAGTTAGTAAGATTATATATATTTATATATGTAGGGTATAAAATCATATATATTGTAACACATGCAATTTTATGTGTCAAATATAGAATTTTGCTTTTGACATTTTGATTATTGTTCTGGTTGGAATATGTATATATGTACATATATACATATATATATATAGTGTAGGATAAAAACTGCATTTTCAATTTTTCAGCATAGATTAGTATTTTCCTCTTTGTTTTTCAACAACTTCAGTTCTTCAGCAATCTATCATCATTGATATTAAATTTCACATATATTTCTAGGATTTATACTCTAATTTTCTTTATCCCTCTGCCACCAATATCATACTACATAGTGATGAATAATTTTAGTTTTTAATAACTCTTCTTTGGAGATATCTTATCATTCTTCACTTTTTAAATTTCTATATTTTGTGATATTAATTTCTCTGTTTTCAAAAAAGTAGTCTACATGAGGATTGGCATTATGACATAGTGAGTAAAGCTGCCACCTGCAGTGCCAACATCCCATTGGGCACAAGTTCCTGTCCTGGCTGCTCTACTTCCCATCCAGCTCCTTGATAGTGGCCTGAGAAAAGCCGTGGAAGATGGCCCAAGAGATTGGGCCCCTGCCATCCATGTGGGTAACCCAGAGGAAGCTCCTGGCTTTAGCCTGGCCCAGCACTGGCTATTGAGGCCATCTGGGAAGTGAGCCATCAGATGGAAGATCCCTCTCTCCCTCTGTCTCTCTGTCTCTCTCTCTGTGTCTCTGTCTCTGTCTGTCTGTCTCTCTCTCTCTCTCTCTCTCTGCTTCTCCCTCTCTCTGTAACTCTTTCGAATAAATAAATCTTAAAAAAAGAACAAAACCCAATTTTAAAAAATAGTCTATATTATACATAAATGATGTCTACATTTGAAGTCAATGTTACAAGATGTTAAAATTGTCAAATTTTAAAACGAAAAATATAGATGTAATTGAGTAGCAACATTTTACCTTGAAAATTGTTAGTTTCAAAAGAAAAAGAAAAAAAAAACAGCTCGTCAGATGCTATACAGACGTGTATGGAGACCATGACACACATGAATACAGACTAAATTCAGCTTGATTAGGATTAGTATTGTTAGAACTACATGTTTATTTGGGATAAGTGACACATTTAGGAAATGAAAGGGCCAGTGCTGTGGAGTAGCAGGTAAAGCAGCTGCCTACAGGGTCAGCATCCCTTATGGAGTCCTGGCTTCTTCACTTCCGATCCAGCTCCCTATTAATGCACCTGAGAAAGGAGTAGAAGATGCCCCATGTGCTTGGGCTCCAGCATCCACCCAGGAAACATGGGAAAAGCTCCTGGCTCCTACCCTCTGGCTTTAGATTGGCCCAGCTCCAGCCATTGTGGGAATGAATCAGCTGATGGAAGATCCCCAAGCCCCCTTCTAACTCTGCCATGGCCTTTCTGCTGTCTGTAACTCTGACTTTCAAATGAATAGATAAAAATCTTAAGAAAATAAATGAAGCTTCTTATACGCATAAATGTATGTGCTCGATGTCTTTGGTTTCAAGTGTTGTTATGAATGTCATATTTTTGAATGTGCATTCCTCAGTATGTTTTTCAAGTTTATTCCAGAATTTTCACATTGCGTGAAGGTATTTCAATTAGTAGGTTTATTAAAATGTTGGATATAAAATAGTGCTTCAGGAGCAGGCGCTGTGGCTCAGCAGGTTAATGCCCTGGCCTGAGCTGCAGGCATCCCATATGGGCACCAGTTCCAGTCCTGGCTGCTCCTTTTCTGATCCAGCTCTCTGCTATGGCCTGGGAAAGCAGTAGAAGATGGCCTAAGTCCTTGGGCTCCTGCACCCACTTGGGAGACCCTGAAGAAACTCCTGGCTCCTGACTTTGGATGGACACAGCTCCAACTGTTTTAGCCATCTGGGGAGTGAACCAGAGGATGGAAGACTTCTCTCTGTCTCTATCTCTCTCGGTAACTCTGTCTTTAAAATAAATAAAATAAATCCTTAAAAAATAAAATAGTGCTTCCATCATAATGTTTTTATTGTGTTCAAATATTTGAAAAGTCACAGCTTTCCCCATAAAATGGGAAGTGATTGTTCACAGTGATACTGACGGGTTAATTCTTTCCCTTTACTTTATCTCTTTCAGTAACCTTTTACTCAGGCTGTAGTGAAATGTATTGAAAATACACAGAGAGGAAATCTGAGCTTCTAAACAGAAGTGGCTTTGTAGATACTGAGTTGCTTTTCAAGAATCCTTTATATAAAGCATTTATATAAATCCCTCTAATGCCATTTAAGAGTTGAGATAGTGATCTAAAAATAATTTATACTTTACAGTCAAGAAAAAAGTGTTTTGTTTTGTTTTGTTTTGTTTTAAGATATCCAATGAAGCCATGCAGTTTTTCTTTCAACAGTCTTGTGATAGTCATCTATTGGAATCTTCTCCCCAAATTCTGTTAGCTTACACAGATGAAGTGTACCCGAAGCATGGCAGTGAATTTGAAAAGTTCATGTTTTGCAACTAAAATATCTCCATTGGCCACGTATGCTATTGCCAATTAATTAATGCTACTGTTGTTTCAACCTATTGGGAGCGCTGCAATGAAGTAGCTAACAGCAGAGTGGTTTTATAATACACCATGAATTGTTGTAGCTCAACAGCAGAATAAAAATCAAAGCTGTCTTTTCCCTCTTGATTCTATTACATTGCACAAACATGAGTTTTTAAATATTATTTATGCTTCCTAGAAAGGCACAAGACAGCACAAAGCTCAGGGATCAGTACTTTCTTTGGTTGGGTAATATTGAATGCCATTTGCTTAGTATTTACAACTTATAAAGTAATTTCATCTTTATATTTGTGTATGTGTTTGTGTGTAACTATATGACTATGTGCCTGTTCATAAAATTCTCCTTTACCATGTATGAAAAATGGAAGTTAAAGTGCTGAAGTAACTTATCTAAGGTAAAGGAATCTAGCTTGTAAGTAGGAAATATATTCATCAGTGATATTCTAAATATTTTACTTTATATACTACTGCTCAGTTTTATTTGTAAGGTAGATTTTCATTGTGATTTTTTCAATAATTGACATTAAAAATTAAATAAATATTTCTTATTTGCCCCTATGAAAATAGTCAAGTTCTCCCAAATAATAGATACAGCCGAATGTTATAAAGCAAACCATTGTAAGTAGATATCAGTCTTACTCAGGGTATGAGGCAAATCCTTTAAATAAAGGGCTTTCCAAACACATTATTATTTATGCATTTAAAATTTCATTACAGCACTGAAAAGCTTGTGGTTTGCCCATGTTATTGATATTATCTAGAAGATTCCTCTGATTTTTTTAAAGCAATTTTTGTTGTATTTTCAGATAGTTTGAAATTAGCATAATACCCATACTGCCTTTCTAAAGCCTGTTTCTTTCCATGTGTAAAGTATCAGATCGGGAGCACAGCCATGTGTGCAGTGTCTGAGATCGGGAGCACAAGTTGCAGATAATTTAGAGAATCAACAAACCAGGAATTTCGAGCTTGAACAGCTGCTCCAGGCAGTTGGCTCTATCCTCATAAATCTTCATAACCCATCTTACTAACACAGAGGTTTTAGATCACTGAGTCCAAGGGAAAATGCATCTTTTTTTTTTTTTTTTTTTTTTAATTTCCAACTGGGGGCAAGTGTTCTGGTGCAACAGAATGAGCTGTCACTTACTATCTGAGTATTGGCTCTAATCCTGGCTACTTCACTTCTGATCCAGCTTCCTGCTACTGTGCTGCGAAGGCAGAAGAAGATGGCCCAAGTACTTGGGTTCTGCCACACAAGTAGAAGATCTGGAGGGAGTTCCTGCCTCCTGTCTTTGGCTTGGCTGAGACCTGGCTGTTGCAATCATTTGGGGAATGAACTAGCGGATTAAAAATACTTCTTTCTCTTTCTTCCTCTCCTTCTCTGGTCACTTTGCATTTCAAAAAATGTAATTTTTTTTTAAAAATATCTCCAACTTATCTAATGGGATGGTAAGTTTGTCTGTTTGTATTTATGTAATAATTTTTCAGAATATATTCTCTTAATTATGTGATTTTCCCTTTATAGCTGATTTCATTCTAGGAAAAAAATGGCACAATCAACCCAACAGGGACATGGAAGACTTGGCCAAATAAAGTCATTATCCGTATCCAAACAAGGGACTGGAGTCTCAGTATCCATTCAAGAAAGTGATTTAAATGCAAAATTAAAAGATAAAATTGGACATTCGAAAGAAATTATATAATCACCAAAATGAACCTATTCATTATATTTATCAGAATGAAATAATGATGTTTTGTAAATAATGAACCATGAACTTAAAATCAACAATGTAGTAAAAAAAAGTGATATTTTAACTTTATAAAAATTAAGCTATGTAATGTGTGCTTTTGTTTTACAAATTAAATGTTCAAAAAGAAGCATGTGTATTGATATTAAAAGATTGAAACAAAACTGTATTTGATGCTCACTTATTTCTGAATTTAAGATAATAACAATATTGTTGCATAATTTTTGCATTGTTATTTTTAGATCATTTTAGGCTGTAGAAAGTTGAAATAACTGTACAAGGAACTGCCATATACCCAGACATTTCAGTTGTTACTGTATTATCTACTGTATCATTTTCACAATTTGTTACTTTTGGTGAAAAATTTAAATATATATTGTCCCATATAATGTTTCATAGCATTAAATGCCATTTCCTAAGGACAAGAATGTTACCACAGTGCTGTAAACTAAATCAGGACATTAACATTAATCAATTAACATCAGCCTACTGGTAAAGATATTTGCCAAGGCATCCACATCCCGTATGCATGTCCTCATCATTAGTTGGAGGTCTTGTGTTTTTTGGCACCACTAAAGCTGTCTGTTTCAAGGTAAAAAGGAGTAGACAGGTTTTCCAAAGAAAATAGAGTCTGATTTTTTTTTCTTGTCTAATTTTTTTTTATTTTATGAAAGATGAAAAAATTTCATGTATTTGATGTATGCAAGTTTAGGAGCCTGGTGATACATCCCATCTTTCATCCTCCCACAATCCCATCTTTCATCCTCCTTCCTTTCTCATTCTTTCCTTTAATTTTTACAATGAAATACTTCCAGTTTACTTTACAATCATAAGCTTACCCTTCACTGAGTAAAGAATTCAACATACAGGAAGAAGAAGAAGAGGAGGAGGAGGATGAGGAGGAGGAAGAGGAAAGCAGTGTTCCTCAACAGTAGAGACAATGGCTATACAATTTAAAAATTCACATTTAAAATGTCAATTTTGCTCATATACATTATATTTTTGTACTCTGTTACCACAGATCAGGGAAAACACACATTTGTCTTTTTAGGACTGGCTGATTTCACTAGGTATAATGTTTTCTGGTTGCATCCGTTCTGTTGGAAGAGATAGGATTTCACTCTCTTTTTACTACTGAGTAGTACTCCGAAGTGTATATACACCACATTTTCTTTATCCAGCAATTGATGGATGGACATCTGGGTTCACTCCATATCTTAGCTATTGTGAACTGAACTACAATAAACATAAGGATGCAGAACACTGTTTCCTATGCTTATTTCATCTCTTTAGGAAAATTCCCAGGAGTGGGTTGGTTGTGCCACATGGTAGATCTATTTTCAGCTTACTGAAAAATCCTCATACTGTCTTTCATAAGAGCTGAACTAGTGTGCATTCCCATCAGTGGTGTTCTAGGATAGCTTTCCCCCCAAAACCCTCACCAGCATTTACTGCTTTTTGATTTCTGTATGAGAGCCATTCTAACTGGCTCTTCTAACTCTTCACTTTGCTGAGTGTTTCCTTTATAGGGAAGAAGCTTTTTATCATGATGTAACTGATTTGTCCATGTTTGTTTTTATTGTGTATGATTTTTGGGTCTTATCCAAGAAGTCTTTGCATATGCCAATGTTCTGCAGTCTTTTCCCAAGGTTCTTGTCTAGTAAGTTTATGGTACAAGTCATACATTTAGATACTTAATCCATTTAGAGTTGATTTTTATATGAGGTGTAAGGTAGGGATGTCCTTGTATCCTTCTGCACAAAGAGATACATTTTTCCCAGTACCATTTGTTGAAGAGACCATCATTTCTCTGGGGATTGATTTTAGCCCATTTTTCTTTTCTTCTTTTTTTATTTGACAGGTAGAGTAAGTGTGAGAGAGAGATAAAGAGAAAGGTCTTCCTTCCATTGGTTCACCTCCCAAATGACTGCTAGGGCTGGTGCTGCGCCGATCCAAAGGCAGGAGCCAGGTGCTTCTCCTGGTCTTCCATGCGGGTGCAGGGCCCAAGCACTTGGGTCATCCTCTCTTCCTGGGCCACAGCAGAGAGCTGGACTGGAAGAGGAGCAACCGGGACTAGAACCCAGCGCGCATATGGGATGTGGGCACCGCAGGCAGAGGATTAGCCAAGTGAGCCATGGCGCCAGCCCCAATTTTAGCCCCTTTTTTCAAAGATTAGTTTTTGGCAATATGTGGATTGATTTCTGGGGTTTCTATTTTGTTCCACTGGTGGATGCATCCATTTTTGTGCCATTGTCAGGCTATTTTGATTATTACTTCCCTGTAGGATGCCTTGAAATCTGGTATCATGATGCCTCCATTTTTGTTTTTATTGCTTTAGATATTTTTGGGTCTCTTGTATTTTCACATGAATTTTATTATAGTTTCTTCTAGATCTGAGAAGAATGTTACTGATATACCAGTTAAAATACTATTTGGGACACCCTTACTCTTTATCAGAGTGCCTGGCTTAAAATCTCAGTTCAGCTCCCAATTCCAGCTTCTTGCTAAAGAGCACACTGAAAGGCAGCCAATGAAGGATCAAGTAGTTGGGTCTCTATTAGCCATGTGGAGGATCCATAGGAAATTTCCACCTCCAATCCTGGTTGATAAGAGCATGTGTGCATTCATTCATATCACACTTAGCCTATTTCCACATTTCAGATATTGTTATGTCAACATGGCCATAAAAGTGTAGGTCTCTGCTGCTTACACTGATATTATTTCCTTTGGATATATTCTCAGAAAAAGGATACTTGATGGTGTAATATTCTTATTTTTTTCACAAACCTCCATACCATTTTATTTAATGTCTGTACTAATTGATATTCTTACCAAGAGTGAATAAGAATTCCATTTTCTTCCCATCCTCTCCAGCATTTACTGTTTCATCATTTCTAAAAAAGCCATTCTAACAGATGTGAAATGAATCTCATTGTGATTTTAATTGCACACCCAAATGATTAGTGATGCTGAGCATCTATTTCATGTACCTGTTGGCGATTTGTATGTCTTTTTTTGACCAACATCTGTTTAAGTTCTTCCCTTTTTTTTCTAATCAAGTTATTTACTTCTGATTAAGTTATTTGAATTCCTTTATTTTACATGACAACCCCTTATCAGATATATGGTTGGTAAATATTTTCTCCCATTCCATAGGTTCTTTCTTCACTTTGTTAATTATTTCTTGAAAGTGCAGAGAGCTGGACTGGAAAAGGAGCAACTGGGACAGAATCCGGCACCCTGACTGGGACTAGAACCCAGTGTGCCGGCGCCGCAGGCGGAGGATTAGCCTATTGAGCCACGACACCGGCTGCGGGAAAAGTTCTAACATATTGGTCTATGCAAAGATTTTTCTGGATATTTTTATGAAAGTACAGTAAACAAAAGCTGATTGACATTTACAGATCACTTCTTTCAAATATGTCAGATTTAGGATGAATATTTGGCACACAGTGGTGAAGATAATGCTTGGGATGACTGTCACACAGCAAAATGCCTGATTTGAGGCACAGCTCCAGGTCTTGGTTCTAGATTCTAGCTAATGCCCACCCTAGGAGGCAGCGGGTGATGGCCATTCAATACCTGCCATCCATGTCTGAGACTTAGTTACTTCCTGGCTCTGTATTTTGACCTGGCCCAACCCCAAGTGTCAAAGGTAATCAGGGAGTGAACCAGTGGATGGGGAATCTCTCTATGCTTTTGTCTCTCTCTTTCTCTGTATTTCACATAAATAAAAATAACAGTTAAAAACAATACTGGAATACACTTTATTCCTAAACTTTCAGGGAACATTCCTGAAAGAGTGTCCATACTACTATGTATAGTGTACCCCTACTCACAGCAGGCAAGATTGGAAGCAAACTAGGTTTCCATCAACAGATGACTGCATAAAGAAAATGATATATGGATTTAAAGATAAGATATTATTACAAATAAATTATTATGTATAAATGATACATATGTAGTGGAATAGTATTCCGTCTTAAAAATGAAATCCTATCATCTGCAGCAACATGGGTACAGTAACTGAAGTTAAGTCAGGCAAAGAAAGACAAATACTAGATGTTCTCACTCACATATGGAAGTTAAGAAAATTGATCTCAGAAGTACAGAATAAAACAGAGGTCACCACAGGTTTATGAGGTAGTTGGAAGGGAGTTCGAGAAAGATTGGAAAATGAATATGAAAATATGGTAAAAAAGAAAAAAAAAGTTATAGTGTTCTATAACACAGTGGATTCACAATAGTCACAAATTACCAGTTCATTATGTATTTCAAAACAGAAAAGAGTATTTTGAATATTCCTAGCAAAAAGAAGGTGTTTGTGTCCGTGGCTATGGAGATACTTATTATCCCAATTTCATCTTCATGCATTATATACATGTATCAAACTGAAACAGTGTATCCCATAAATATTCCTTTGTACAATCACTTCATGTCAATTAAAAAGTGAAGTAGGCAATATGTCACTATATAACACTTGAACCTAATAAGAACTTTTAGGGGATATATTTTTTAAAAGAATGAAATTAAATATAAGCTTTAAAATTTATTGGATTCAGTGAAAGTCATGTTTAAAAAGAATTTTATAACATTAAATACATTGACAGTGAGAGAGAAATGCAATCAATAATAAAAGCATTTATGTTAGGAAACCTGGGAAAGGGGGGCAATACAAACTTGAAGTACGTAGAAGAAAATAAACAATAAATAAGTTAGGACAAAAGCCAATAAAATTGAAAACTATAACAGAGAAAAGAAATTATATTGATTTCATTAAAAATTAAAAATTATCATTCCTTTGGAAACACATCAATAAAATTGATAAATCTCCAGCAAGGCTAATAAAGATAAATATGAGATGACACAAATTACCAATATCAGAAGTAAATGAATAATCATCACTGCTGACCCCATTAAATTGAAATAATAAAACAATAATGTGAAATAATATATGTCCATAAATTTGATAATGATGAAATTTATTAACTTTTTGAAAGATACAAACAAGCAAAATTCATGCAGTAGAAATAAGTAAATAGAATGGAAAATTTTCTACTTAGGAAGTGAATCAATAACTAACAGTTTTTCCAAAAAAAAGAAAAAAGCACCAATCCTACATGGTTATATTGATGAATTCTAAAAAACACTTGAAGAGGAAATGATACCAATTATCTACAACTGGTTCAAGGATGTAAAGTGGTGACACAACCTTCTAACTTACCCCTGAAGCTAGCATTATCTTAATACAGAAGCCAGATGAAGACATTACTAGAAAGAAAACGTAGAGGACTATATTGTTCATGAATACAGATGTAAAGATCCTCAAGTTCCAATCATATATAAAATGATCAATTGATATTTATTTATCAAACACAAGGCTGGTTTATTGTTTGAAGTCCAAATACTATAATCCAGTATATCAATAGGCTAAACGGCTAAAGGAGAAAAGTCATATGGTCACATAAATTGATGTGGAAAAAATATTTGACAAAAATTCAACTTGTGTTTCGTCACACTAAGAACACAGAAGAGCTTCCTCAAGTTAGTAAAGGACATCTGAAAAACAACCTACGGTTAACGTGTTTAATTATGGAAACTGAATGCTTGCTCCTAAAACTGGAAAGATACATCATATTACTGGGAGTCCCACCTCCTGCAATCAGACATGAAAATGGAACCAAACTGGTCAGACTAAAAAGAAGTACCCAAGATTAAAGTCTAAAGTCAATTGCTTTCTTAATATTAGCAATTACAGTTGGAATTTAACATGTCACATACAATATGATGAACAGTCAACAAAATAAATCACTTTGGCATCCACTTGACAAAATAGTACAAGGACTATATGTAATAATATGAAACTATGACAACATAATCATAGAGACAAATAAACAAATATTTTCTGTTCACTTATTGAAAACTTGATATTTTAAAACTTTCAATCCCTTACAAAAGGATTGATAGATTCAATGCAATTCAAAACAAATTTCCAGCAATGCATTTAATGGATATTGATAAATTTGCTATGGTTTATTTGGAAAACAAAAAGACTCAGAATAGTAAACCCAATACTATCGAAAACCAGAGGACAAGTAGAAATTGACTTCAACACTTAGTATAAAGCTTCAATAGTCAAGACTGCAGAGACATAGGTCAATGAAGATGAAACCAAATAGAAAGCCCAGATACAGTCTCACACAAATATAATAAAGGTCAATCTAACTCACAGTGAATATTCTTTTCAACAAATGATATCATGATAATTGAGTACCCATTTTTTTTGAAAAAGCAAATAAAAAAGAACAAATATACTTTACACAGAGCCATACAATTTACAAATATTCATCAAATGTATCATAACTCAGTATCAATCTCAATGCTATCAAACTTCTAGAAGAAAATGTTGTGACTTTGTGTTTTCAATCATTTTTAGACACAGTATCAAAACTGTAATCCGTGAAAGAAAATCTAGGGGCCTGTGCTGTGGCATAGTAGGTTAAGCCTCTCCATCTGAAGTACCGCCATCCCATATGGGTGGTGGTTCAAGTCCAGGATGCTCCTCTTCTGATCCAGGTCTGCTAATGGCCTGGGAAAGGAGTGGAAGATGGCCTATGTGCTTGGCCTCCCGCACACAAGTAGAAGACCCAGATGAAGATCCTGGCTCCTGGCTTTGAAGTGGCCCAGGTTTGGCTCTTGAGGCCATTTGGAAAGTGAACTAGAGGATGGAAGACCTCTCTCTCTGTCTCTCCAACTCTTTACTTGTAAGTCTGGCTTTCAAATAAATAAATAAACCATTTTTTTTAAAAAAGAAAACCTTGATAGAGTAAACTCCTAAAATTTAGATATCCTGCTTTACGGACTACACTATTAAAACAATGAGAACACAAATTACATACTGAAAAATATAAACTATAAAATATATATATATCAGAAAGGACCTAAATGAAAAACTACAAATAATTATTTTTAAAAACATGATTTATTTTCATCTACTTGCAAGGCAGATTTACAGAGGGTGGGGAGGGGGAGAGAATCTTCTATCCACTGGATTACTTGCCAAAGTGCTGCAGCAGCCAGGGCTGGGGCAGGCTGAAGCCAGGAGCCAGTAGCTTCTTCTGGGTCTCCCACTTAGGGGCAGGGGTCCAAGCACATGGACTTCAAGCAGGGGACTGGTGCTGTGTTGTAGTAGGTAAAGCCTCTGCCTGTAGCACTGGAATCCCATTTGGGTACCCATTCAAGTCCAGAATGCTCCACTTCTGAACCAGCTCCCTAATCCACTTAGGAGACCCTGAAAAAGCTACTGGCTCCTGGCTTCAGATCGGCCCAGTTATGGCCCTTGCAGCCATTTGGGGATGGAACAAGTGGATAGAAGATCTCTCTCTCTCTCTCTCTCTCTCTCTCTCTTTCTCTCTCTCTCTCTGCCTCCCTCCACTCATCCCTCCCTCCCTCTATCTCTGTAATTCTGCTTCTCAAGTGAATAAAATCACTTTTTTTTATTTGACAGGTATAGTGAGAGAGAGACAGAGAGAAAGGTCTTCCTTCCATTGGTTCACTCCCCAAATGGCCACCACGGCTGGCACTGTGCACATCTGAAGCCAGGAGCCAGGTGCTTCTCCTGGTCTCCCATGCGGGTGCAGGGGCCCAAGCACTTGTGCCATCCTCCACTGCACTGCTGGGCCACAGCAGAGAGCTGGCCTGCAAGAGGAGCTACCGGGACTAGAATCCCATATGGGATGCTGGCACTGCAGGCGGAAGATTAACCAAGTGAGCCACAGCGCCGGCCCCTAAAATCACCAGGACTTGAACCAGGCTCATATGGGATGCTGGCACTGCAGGAGATGGCTTAACTTCTAAGCTCCACCACCAGCCCCAAAGTTCTATTAAATATATGAACATAAACTTCTTTCAAAGAATGTATATAGATACCCCAAATGGTGTGTAAAGATGGCATATTAAAACCATTAGATAATCTTACACTCCTATTAGAAAGGTTAATATCTGAACACTGACAAACCAAATATTGGAGAGGATGTGGAATAACAGGAATGCTAGTGGGAATGCAGAGTGCTATAGTGTCATTTGGAAAACATAAGTGCACCACACAGATTAGCAAGTGAACTTCCAAGTGATTCTCACAGATTTGAACACACATGTCTTCACATAAAGCTATTATAATGTTTATAGGCATCTTATTCATGAACATTCAAAATGGGAAACATTTCTTCAAAGACATATGTTCATTGGAATATTGTTCAGTGTGAGAAATAAATAAGTTATCAAGTCCAGGAAAGATAGGAAGAACATTGTTTGAAAGCATTTTACTAAACAAGAGAAGAAAGTCTGGAAATCCTACATGGTGTATAAAACCAAGAACAGGGTCTGGCGCTGTGGTGCAGCAGATTAATCCTCCTTCTGCAGTGCCAGCATCCCACATGGGCGCCGGTTCTAGTTCCAGTTGCTCCTCTTCCAATCCAGCTCTCTGTTGTGGCCTGGGAAATCAGTAGATGATGGCCCAAGTGTTTGGATCCCTGCACCCTCATGGAAAACTGGGAAGAAACTCCTGGCTCCTGGCTTCGGATCAGCCGAACTCCAGCTGTTGTGGCCATTTGGGGAGTGAACCATCAGATGGAAGCCATCTCTCTCTGTCTCTCCCTCTCACAGTCTGTAACTCTACCTCTCAAATAAATCAATAAAATCTTAAAAAAAAAAAAACCCAAGTATAATCCATGACGATGTAAAAATAAAGACATGGTCAACTCTTAAATGTTTGCTTGTCATTCAGTGGAGTGAGGGCAAGGAGGAGAAATGGTAAAGCAGAGAGAAATTTGGGGTGAACTGAAGCAGTTATGTATAGCAATGTAGTGGTAGATGCATGGCACTAGAACTTGGCGGAGTGTTAGCTGCAGTGCGGTAGACACCACTTGGGACACCTGAATAGCATATTGGAGTGCCCACGTTCAAGCTCTGGCTCCACTATTGATTCCAGTTTGCTGACAATTTATACAAGTAGTTGGGCCTTTGCCACCCATATGGGAGACCTAGATTGAGTTCCTGGCTCCTGGCATTGGCTCAGCCCAGTCCTGGCTGTTGTGGGCATTTGGAAAATGAAGCGCAGGTGAAATATCTCTGTCTCTGTCTTTCTCTCTCCCTTTCAAATACATAAACAATGGAATATGTAAAACATAGAACTTTATAACAGAGATTGAATCAATACATAGAAATTATTGTTAAATGAACAAAATTATAGTTCATTATAATTATTTTACTGTGTTATAGAATACTATAACTTATTTTTGTCATCTAAGTGTATTTTGTACCCAACTACTAATCTCTGTCTATGCCCCATTCAAAGCAACTAGTAATTGCTATTTCACTTTCTAACATTTTATATTTCAAAATAGTTAGCATAAGGAATTTTAACTGCTGGCTCAAATGGCTGCTCCATATGTATCCATATTCCTAGAAATGGAATTTTGAACATTCCCAACACACTGAAAAAGTGAAGTATTTTTAAGATGATATGCTAATTGTTCTGATTTATTACACATTGTTTACATATGTTGAAATATCTTATTACACCCTATAAATATGTAGTGAATATGTCAATTAAAATTATTTATAAAGTAATTAAGGAGTGTAGGTGACCCCAGGAGTGAATACAGACTAGGACAAACTGATGTGATCATACCACAAATGTGTAAAATAACCTCACCAAAGGGAATGATGATAAAAGTTGTTGATGGGTAATTTTGGACATGAGTGAAGTTTCTAAGACTAACGGAAAAAATATGTACATCAGCACTGTACTTTAGATGACTAAATATAATGTGATATTTTTCAGGAAATATTGAATGAAAAAATGGCATCAGGGAAGGTGTTTTCTGCAGTTTGGAATGCCTGCATCCTATTTTGGGGTGTCTAGGTTCTTGTCCCCACTATGCTCTCAATCCAGCTTTCTGTTAATGTGGACCCTGGGAGGCAGAAGATGATTAGCAAAGTATTTGAGTACTCGCTACTTAGCCAGAGTCCTTGGCTCCTGGCTTCAACCTGGTCTAACCTGAGCTGTTGTGGGCATTTGATGAATGTACCATGGAAGATCTACTATGTACTATGGAAGATCTACCCCTCGTTCTTTGTTTCTGTCTTTCTGCCCTTCAACAGTTAAAAATAAATAAATAAATATAATGAAAGATAAAAAAGATATCACGTAAAATCTAAGATCTGAATAAACTATGATCATAATTACTCATGTTGAGTACAATGATGAGTCTAGAACTTCTGGTAGGGACTGAATACCACAAAGTCAAAAAATATAATAGAACAAATGGCAGTTATTATCTTAGTGTGTCTTGCAACAAGTCCGATAGGCTGGATGGCTTGGAGGAAATGGAAGTTTCTTTTTTAAAATTTATTTGTTATTTAGTAAATATAAATTTCCAAAGTACAGTTTACGGATTACAATGGCTTGCCCCGCCCCCATAATTTCCCTCCCACTTACACCCCTCCCATCTCCCACTCCCTCTCCCATTCCATTCACTTCCATTCACATCAAGATTCATTTTCAATTCTCTTTATATACAGAAGATTGTTTTAGTATATATTAAGTAAAGAGTTCATCAGTTTGCACCCACACAGAAACACAAAGTATAAAATACTGTTTCAGTACTAGTTATAGCAATCCTTACATTGGACAACATATTAAGGACAGATCCCACATGAGAAGTAAGTACACAGTGATTCCTGTTGCTGACTTAACAATTTGACACTCTTGTTTATGGCATCAGTAATCTCCCTAGGCTCTAGTCATGAGTTGCCAAGGCTATGGAAGCCTTTTGAGTTCGCCGACTTTGATCTTATTCCGACAGGGTCATAGTCAAAGTGGAAGTTCTGTCCTCCCTTCGGAGAAAGGTACCTCCTTCTTTGATGGCCCCTTTCTTTCCACTGGGATCTCACTCGCAGAGATCTTTCATTTAGGTCTTCTTCTTCTTCTTCTTCTTTTTTTTTTTTTTTTTGCCAGAGTGTCTTGGCTTTCCATGCCTAAAATACTCTAATGGGCTCTTCAGACATATCAGAATGCCTTACAGGCTGATTCTGAGGCCAGAGTGCTATTTAGGACATCTGCCATTCTATGAGTCTGCTGTGTATCCCGCTTCCCATGATGGATCATTCTCTCCCTTTTTGGTTCTATCAGTTAGTATTAGCACACACTAGTTTTGTTTGTGTGACCCCTTTGACTCTTAAATCTATCAGTGTGATCAATTGTGAACTGAAATTGATGACTGGGACTAGTGAGATGGCATTGGTACATGCCACCTTGATGGGATTGTATTGGAATTTTCTTTCAAATGGATCTGGATTCTGGAATTCTGATATGGGAGGGTCTGCTTGGTTGCAATTTGCTGAAAGTCTGTTTCAGGGTTCCAGATCTGAATAAACTATGATCATAGTTACTCACGTTGAGTACAATGATGAGTCTAGAACTTCTGGTAGGGACTGAATAACACAAAGTCAAAAAATATAACAGAACAAATGGCAATTATTATCTTAGTGTGTCTTGCAATAAGTCCAATAGGCTGGATGGCTTCTTTTGTCTTCCTATGGTGGGAAAGGGGAGAAACCTACCATGAATCTGTCTCTCTACCCCTTTTTTATTTTATTTGAAAGGCAGAATTTTAAGGAGACAGAGGGAGGTTGGGAGGGAAAGAGGGAGAGGGAGAGGGAGAGGGAGAGAGAGAGAGAGAGAGAAACCTGCCATCTGCTGGTTCACTCCCCAAATGGCCACAACAGCTGGAGATGAGCCCATCTGAAGCCATGAGCCAGGAGCACCCCATGTGGGTGGGCCATCTTCCACAGTTTTCCCAGGCCATAGCAGATAGCTGGATCAGAAGTGGAGCAGCCAGGACTCAAACTGGTTCCCATATGGAATACTAGAACTGCAGGCAGCAGGGGCTTTACCCCTATGCCGCAGTGCCCGTGCCTCTGGTGCTTTTACAAGGCTACTAATGTCATTCATGAGGGCTTCATACATGTAATCTAATGATCTGTCAAAGTCGCCATCTCAGACATCACCTTGGGGATTGACTTTCAACATATGAATCAGAGGCAGGGCAGGAGCTCCCAGTCCAGGATAACACTCCTATACAAAAATATAAGATAAATACCCATATGATCATACCGATATATATAAATAGATGCAAAATGATATGGGAGAGGTTAAACAAACTTCCCATGCAGAGCAGTACTAAGCAGTTTATGTATTTACTCCACTACTCCACTCTCAAGGAGTGCTTGTAAGGCTCTACTCATGTGGG
The DNA here is from genome assembly GCA_949820135.1 of Sylvilagus floridanus. NCBI lineage: Eukaryota > Metazoa > Chordata > Mammalia > Lagomorpha > Leporidae > Sylvilagus > Sylvilagus floridanus. Next base: position 13,525,965 of record OX463240.1, on the reverse strand, counting down.
TTGAGCAGTGACTTCCTGACAAAACTTAGTGTACAAAATGGGGACAAAGAATAACTTCATGATGACAAAATCAGAAAAACATGACTTCAGCTGCAGGATCAAGGTAAATACCAGCTGTGGTGGGTGAGGTTGATAGTATATAACTTTCATGTTGACCTTTGATTTATCATGAATAAAATGTCACCTACATCTCAATTGAGCGCCTTCTTACCAAAATACCTCATTAGGGATTCTTGCAGCAAAATGGATGGAACTAGAGGACGTTACGCTGAGTGAAATAGGCTGGACCCATAAAGACAAACACTGCATGTTCTCCTTTCTGTGTGAGGCCTAAAATTAAAAAAAAAAAAAAAAAGAAAGAAATGACTGTGTTTACAACTATCGCTGCAAATATAGTTTTGTAAAACTTTGTTTTATACCTTTGTCATACCAATGGTTAAGAATGTTATACTACTGTAGTTTGGATGATCTGTGTTTACTTTAAAATTTACTGTATATGGGTGAAATGGTCATTTGTCCATTCAATTATTAGTTATAGCCTTTGTCTATATACCCATTAAGCTATTTCTTTTTATTTGCTAAGTTCCTTATTTGGTGAAGTAGTAAGCTTTTTTACTGTAATGGAAATTTAAAATATATTATTTCAAAAACTAAAAAAAAAAAGAGAGGGGGAAGGAAGGAGGGTGGGATGTAGACATGGGGAGGGAGGGAGGTAGGGAACGAGGCAGGGGATATCATTATGTTCTTAGAATTGTATCTACAGGCCAGCGCCGTGGCTCAACAGGCTAATCCTCCGCCTTGCGGCGCCGGCACACCGGGTTCTAGTCCCGGTCGGGGCGCCGGATTCTGTCCCGGTTGCCCCTCTTCCAGGCCAGCCCTCTGCTGTGGCCCGGGAGTGCAGTGGAGGATGGCCCAAGTGCTTGGGCCCTGCACCCCATGGGAGACCAGGGAAAAGCACCTAGCACCTGGCTCCTGCCATCGGATGAGCGCGGTGTGCCGGCCGCAGCGCGCCATCTGCGGAAGCCATTGGAGGGTGAACCAACGGCAAAGGAAGACCTTTCTCTCTGCCTCTCTCTCTCACTGTCCGCTCTGCCTGTCAAAAAAAATAAATAAATAAGAATTGTATCTACAAACCACAATGAACCTGTTAAAAGTGAATTAAAGTTAAAATAATTTAAGGTCGTAGTCAAAGGGAATAAAGTAGACTCCGAAACCGGATGTAAATGTCACATGGCCACCTGGGTGAGGTACTGGGAAATAGGACACAGTTGCTCAGTATAAGCTAATGGGTTCTGAAGGGATTTCAGTTAATAATTATCTTCAGCAGCATCTCATTAGCTGTGTAATGCTAATACTAATACAAAATGCTAATACCATGGGAAAATAAGCATAGGTTATATGATGTACTATCTTAACATGTCTGTACATCTAAAGTTATCCTAAAAGGAAAAACAAATCTTATTTAAAAAAATTTAGTAAAAAAAAATTTTTAAATCCTTCAGCAGTAGATTACAAATATTAAAAAGTTATAGGAATGTATAACAATGTGCTTTTCAAACTATAGCCAAGTTTTACACAAAAGACTCAGAAAGGACAGCCTGTGTAAGTTGTTCAATGGAGATTCCTCAGAAATCTGAAAATAGATCTACCATGTGACCCAGCCATCCCACTGCTGGGAATTTACCCAAAGGTAATGAAATCAGCAAGGAAAGAGTCACCTGTATCCCTCATGCTTACTGCAGCTCAATTCACAATAGCTAAGATATGGAATCTTCCCCTTACTCCGATGATTGGTGTGTTTTGTGATGGCCTTACAAGTAATATACAGTAGATGCTTAAGATGTCATGAAAAATGTCTACTATGCACAACTGTGCATTAATTTCCAAAAACATTTGACCCCCCCAACTCATATTTTAGTTCTTACTTTCCGTGAACTTTTGGAGGTATCTGATATTATGTATTTACCATTTTGTTACTTATATAACTTTGTTACTGATTTTACTCCAATTACTTCTCCATTTTCTGATTGATGGTTCTTGGAATTACAAGATTCATGATCAGTGCTAAGAACACATATCCACACTGCTAAATTTATATAAGTTTGTGAAAAGAATGCACATGGCTTTAGATGATGCCTTTCATCTTAGATATTTCCATTCTGATAAAAATTTGAAAAACTCCATTTAAAATTAACAATGAAATAAATCAGTTGAGGTTATTCTCAGTAAGTCTGATGGAAACTCTGGCATCTTCAAGTCAATAATATATCTTCTAATGATTTATTTTGATTATTTGAAAGGCATGGAGAGAGAGAGAGAAAGAGAGAGAGAGAGAGATCTTCCATTCACTGGTTTGTTCTCAAAATGGCTACAGCAGCCTGTCAGAAGCAAGGAGTTGGAAATTTCATCCAGATCTCCCACATGGGTTATAGGGCCCCAAGGACTCGGAAATCTGCTGCTGCCTTACTAAATGCATCAACAGGGAACTGGATAGGAAGTGGAGCAGCCACAACCTGAATTACGGGATGTAAACCAGAGCTTAAATCACTACACCACAATGCCAGCCCCAAGCCAAAACTCTTAAATTACTAAATTGGAAACTTCATCAGCATAGATTGTTGGCATAGTAACTACCTGCACTTATGCAACAATATGGCTCAATATGAATTGTAAGGATGATTTCAAAGATAATCTGTTATTTTCAAGGGCTAACTGCCATTGGCCTCCACCGTCTTGTTCCATTTAATCTTGGCCAAATCTGAAATTGTGCAGCTTCATCTATACCTTTCTACACCATAGCTACAGGAGGTAACTGTGATGTCAACGGCAAATACTTAATTTTATGCTTCCTTCTAGATGGAACTTCCTCCCTTAATCATTGAATTCATTTTTTCTTCACATCCTGCTTGCTCATTACTCATTTTTGATTATGAGTCAGATACCTTCTGAGGCTTAATTATTTTTCTGGTTAAAAATGATAAATTATTTTGCTAATTAACACTCTCTAAATTTAACAAATAAAGTTTCAGTAATTATTTCATTTTGTGTGGTGGAGGGCTAGTACCTTTTTTCAAAACAAAAGTTTACATTTTTATTTTCGCTTATTTGAAAGGCAGAATGACAGAGACAGAGAGGGGGGAGAGAGAGCAGAGGGAAGATCTTCCACCCAGAGATTCACTACCCAAATGCCTACAACAGCGGAAAACGAACCAGGACAAACCCAGGTGCCAGAATTCAGGAGCGTGGATCTAGGTCTGGGTCTCCCACATGGGTGGTAGGGAGTGAAACACTCGAGACACCAATTGTACACAGATAATAGAACTGAGCTAGATAACAGAGTGTGATGGATTAAAACTGGAAGAAGGCAGTTTGGAAATGCATCCTCTTTTTATAGCTCTTCCAGTCACATGTATCCAATGAAACTGTTAATTCAAACATACCTTGTCCCACGCCACACAATCATTGAAATGGTGTATATGTTGATTATTTTATCTATTATTATTTATTCATATTGAAAAATAAATGCACTTTATGTCTACAACATTTATGGGTAAGATTCAAGCTTCATGTTCGCCTTTACTGTTCAGTCTGTCAACAAAAAAAAAATCTGGTCATGATTTTTATTTTGTTTTTTTATAAAAAATTTTATTTACCAAATATACATTTTACTATACAGCAGTCAAAAACAATGAAATCCGGTCACTTGCAACAAAATGGAGGAATCTGGAAAACATCATGCTGAGTGAATTAAGTCAGTCCCAAAGAGACAAATATCATTTGTTTCCCTTGATTGGCGATGACTAACTGAGCACCAAAGGGGAAACCTGTAGAAGTGAAATGGACACTATGAGAAACAGTGACTCGATCAGCTCTTGTGCTGACTGTTGTTGTAAATGTAATACTTTATCCATGGTAGTATTTTTTTTTCTTTATCCTAGTACTATTGGTTGAACTCTGTAATTAACACACAATTATTCTTAGGTGTTTAAATTTTAACTGAAAAGTGATCTCTGTGAAATATAAGAGTGGGAATAAGAGAGGGAGGAGATGTAAAACTTGGGACATGCTCAATCGGAACGGCCCCAAATGATGGAGTTAGAATTGTGCCAGGGGTTTCCAATACAATCCCATCAAGGTGGCATGTACCAAGGCCATCTCATTAGTCCAAGTGATCAATTTCAGCTCACAATTGATCACACTGATAGGTCTAAGAGTCAAAGGGATCACACAAACAAGACTAGTGTCTGCTAATACTAACTGATAGAATGAAAAAGGGAGAGAATGATCCAACATGGGAAGCAGGATACACAGCAGACTCATAGAATGGCAGATGTCCTAAATAGCATTCTGGCCTCAGAATCAGCCCTTAAGGCATTCGGATCTGGCTCAAGAGCCCATGAGAATATTTTAGGCATGGAAAGCTAAGACACTCTGGAAAAAACAGAAGACCTAAATGAAAGATCTCTGCGAGTGAGATCCCAGTGGAAAGAACGGGGCCATCAAAGAAGGAGGTACCTTTCTCTGAAGGGAGGAGAGAACTTCCACTTTGACTATGGCCCTGTGGGAATAAGATCGAAGTCGGCTAACCCTAAAGGCTTCCATAGCCTCCGCAACTCATGACCAGAGCCTAGGGAGATTACTGACGCCATAAACAAGAGTGTCAAATTGTTAAATCAACATCAGGAGTCACTGTGTACTTACGTCTCATGAGGGATCTGTCCTTAATGTGTTATCCAATGTGAAGAGATGCTATTACTAGTACTGAAACAGTATTTTTACACTTTGTGTTTCTGAGTGGGTGCAAACTGATGAAATCTTTACATAATATATATTGAATCGATCTTCTTTATATAAAGATAATTGCAAATGATTAAAAAATCTTGGTGTTAAATTGGAAATTGCATAGACAATTAATCAATTTTTAAAAAAAAAAAATCATGTAGGATCTCTGTCCTTAATGTGCTGTACATTGTGAATTAATACTATAACTAGTACTCCAACAATATTATCATTTTGTGTCTCTATGCGAGGGCAAACCGTTGAAATCTTTACGTAATATGTACTAAATTGATCTTCTGTGTATAAAGAGAATTGAAAATGAATCTTGATGTGAACAGAAGGGGAGAGGGAGCGGGAAAGGGGAGGGTGGGGGGAGGGAGGGAAGTTGTGTGTGGGGGGAGCCATTGTGGTCCATGAGCTGTTCTTTGGAAATTTATATTCTTTAAATAAAAGCTTTATATAAAAAAAAAAGTACAACTTTTAGATTATAGGGGTTCCCCCCCATAATCACTCTTCCACCCACAAACCAACCCATCTCATACTCCCTCTCCCATCCCATTCTTTATCAAGATTCATTTTTAATTATCTTTATACACAGAAGATCTATTTAGTCTATACTAAGTAAAGATTTCAACAGTTTGCACCCACAAAGACACACAAAGTATAAAGTACTGTTTGAAGACTAATTTTACCATTATTTCTTATAGTACAACACATTAAGGACAGAGATCTTAACATGGGGAGCAAGTGCACAGTGACTCCTGTTGTTTTAACAATTTACACTCTTATTTATGACATCAGTGATCACCTAGGGCTCTTGTCATAAGCAGCCAAGGCTATGGAAGCCTCTTGAGTCCACAAACTCCAACATTATTTAAACAAGACCAAAATCAAAGTGGAAGTTCTCTCCTCCCTTCAGAGAAAGGTACCTCCTTCTTTGACAGCCCCTTCTTTCCACTGGGATCTCATCCACAGAGATCTTTCATTTAGATCATTTTTTGCCACAGTGTCTTGGCTTTCCATGCCTGAAATACTCTCATGGGCTTTTTAGCCAGATCTGAATGCCTTAAGGGCTGATTCTGAGGCCAGAGTGCTGGTTAGGGCATTTGCCATTCTATGAGTCTGCTGTGTATCCTGCTTCCCATGTTGTATAGTTCTCTCCTTTTTAATTCTATCAAGTATTATTAGCAGATACTAGTCTTATTTATCTGACCCCTTTGACACTTAATCCTATCTTTATGATGAGTTATGAACTGAAACTGATCACTTTAACTAGTGAGATGGCATTGGTACCTGCCAAGTTAATGGGATTTGGAGTCCCATGGCAAATTTTTAGTTTTACCCTGGGGTAAGTCCAAGAGAGTGTGTGCCAAACTGTACATCTCCTCCCTCTCTTATCTCCACTCTTATTTTTAACAGGGATCAATTTTCAATTGGATTTAAACACATAAGAATAATCCTGCTTTAATTAAAGAGTTCAATCAATGGTATTAAGTAGAAAAAGAAAATACTAAAAAGAATAAAATAGTAAGCTGTTCTTCAACAGTCAGGACAAGGGCTGATCAAGTCATTGCTTTTCATAGTGTCAGTTTCACTTCTACAGGTTTCCTTTTAGCTGCTCAGTTAGTTGTCATAGATCAGGGAGAACATATAATATTTGTCCCTTTGGGACTGGCTTATTTCACTCAGCATGATGTTTTCCAGATTTCTCCATTTTGTTGAGAAAGACCAGATTTCATTGTTTTTCTAGTAATGATTTTTTAACTTGTGTCTCACTCTTTTGCTATCTCCATTTTTTCATTCATTTCAGTTTTTACTTTCCACATTTTCACCTATCCTAAGATAAAAATATGGATACTGCAGCTAGCATTTTTAAAAGCGTGATAAGAGACTTCACTTTTAGAGCAATATTACTTTTACAGGAATGTTAGCTAGCTGTGGGCATTTGGCACTTTGGTTAAGATGTCACTTGGGAAATGTCCAATCCGTATTATTGTGCCGATGTTTTAGTCCTGGCTCTGTTCTTGATACCAGCTTTCTATGAATGCACACCTTGGAAGGCAGCAGAGGATGGATCAGATACTTGGGTTCCTGCCACCCACACAAGAAAACTGGACTGAATTCCCAGCTTCCAACTTGTACCTGACTCAGCTTTGGCTGTTTGCAGTATCCTGGAGGTTTGAACCAGTGGATGGGAGATGTTTCTCTCTTTTTTTCCTTGAGTGTGGAAGTGTGTCTGCTTCCCAAAATAATTAATATTTTAAAAATTACAGATGTATTTTTTTATTTGAAAGGCGGTGAGAGAGAGAGAGATCAGTGATTGCCAAAACTGAGGGCAATAAACAAACAGCATAAAGAAGATGTTTTTAAATTTATTTATTTATTGACAGGCAGAGTGGACAGTGAGAGAGAGAGAGAGACAGAGAGAAAGGTCTTCCTTTTCCGTTGGTTCACCCTCCAATGGCCGCTGCGGCCAGCACGCTGCAGCCGGCACACTGTGCTGATCCGAAGCCAGGAGCCAGTTGCTTCTTGGTCACCCATGCAGGTGCAGGGCCCAAGCACTTGGGCCATCCTCCACTGCACTCCTGGGCCACAGCAGAGGGCTGGCCTGGAAGAAGAGCAACTGGGACAGAATCCAGCGCTCTGACTGGGACTAGAACCCGGGGTACCAGTGCCGCAGGTGGAGGATTAGCCTATTGAGCCACGGCACTGGCCTGTAAAGAGGATTTTTAATACTGTGATATAAGAGTGGGTTCATGTCCCTATAGTACACAAGACTTTAAAATATTTTTGCACCAAAATAAATTTAACTTTTATTTCCATTCTCCATGAACATTTTGAAGTACCCTTGAACATACTCCAAAACTTTAAAGTGCACAAAATACATAATTAACTCTAATATAAACTATAGGCTTTTAATAACAATATTTCTATATTTTCTAATTAGCTTAAAAATATACCGCATGGGGCCAGCACTGTGGCCCAGTGGGTTAAAGCTGCAGCCTGCAACATCAACATCTCATGGGTACGGTTCGAGTTCCAGCTGCTTCACTTCCAATCCAGCTCTCTGCTATGGCTTGGGAAAGCAGTGGAAGATGGCCCAAGTCCTTGGGCCCCTGTACCTGCATGGGAGACCTGGAAGAAGCGCTTGGCTCCTAGCTTCACATCCACTCAGCTCTGGCCATTGCAGTCATTTGGGGAGTTAACCAGTGGGTGGAAGACCTCTCTCTGGCTCTACCTCTCTCTGAAACTGTCTTTCAAATAAATAAAATAAACCTTTTAAAAATATACTACACTAATGAATGTTATTAATTTTAGGAAAAACTGTGAAGAAGGATAAAATGAGATTCTTGTAGTTAGAGCTAATTTTTAAAAATTTTTTTATTATTGGGGGCCAGAACTGTGGCACAGTGTGAAGCTGCCTCCTTCAGTGCTGAGACCCCACATGGGCTCCATTCAAGACCTGTCTGCTCCACTTCTGATTCAGCTCCCTGCTCATGCACCTGGGAAGGCAGCAAAAGGCAGCACAAGCTGACACTGTGGCTCACTTGGTTAATCCTCCTCCTGCGGCACCGGCACACCAGGTTCTAGTGCCGGTTGGGGCACCGGTTCTGTCCCAGTTGCTCCTCTTCCAGGCCAGCTCTCTGCTGTGGCCCAGGAGTGCAGTGGAGGATGGCTGTGCACCAGCCGCAGCGCGCTGGCCACAGCGGCCATTGGGGAGTGAACCAACGGAAGAGGAAGATCTTTCTCTCTGTCTCTTTCTCATTGTCCACTCTGCCTGTCAAAAACAAACAAACAAACAAACAAAAAACAAAAGCAAAACAAAACAAAACAAAAAACATAGCACAAGTGTTTGGGCGCCTGCACCCATGTGGGAGACCCAGATGGCGCATCTGGCTTTGGCTTAACTCTGCCCTGGCCATTGTGGCCATTTGCAGAGTTAACCAGTGGATGGAAGATCGATCTCTCTCTCACTCTCAAAATGGCACATAGTTGTAATCACACAATATAGAACCTTATCAGATTGGCTTCTTCCATTTAATAAAACGCACTTATGCTTGCATCTTCACATATTTTATGACTTGATCTCTTTTTATTGCTAAGCAATTTTCTATCATCTGAGTAGACCACAGTTTTTGACCCATCCATCTATTGAGGGTTATTTTGGCTGCTTTCTGTTTTGGGTGATTATAAATAAAGCTACTATAAACAATCATTGCAGGGTTTTGTGTGAACACAAATTTTCACCTCTTTGAGATAAATAAGGCGGAACACAATTGTTGGCTGGGAATACATTTAGTTTTGTTTCCAAAAACTAACAAAAAAATCTCCCAAAGTGGTTCTACCTTTTTGGATTCCTACCAGCAATGAATGAGAGTTGTTGTTGTTTCTTATCACCACCAGCATTTGATATTGTTAGTGCTTTGGCTTTCTACCATTCTGATACACAGGCAGGTGGTATTATCTCATTCTTGTTTTACCTTGTAACTTCTTAATGCCTTGTGTGGGCTTTCTATTCTGTTCCACGGTCTATATGTCTATTTGTTCACCAATGCCATACTAATTACTGTAAGTCTTAAAAACTCATCTAGAGTCAGCTCTCTATTTTTTTACTTTAATTCTGTTTTAGCTATTCTGAGTCTTTTACGTTTCTACATAAATTTAGCATCAGTTTGTCTATAACCATGAAATAACTTGCAAAAATTCTGACCAGGATTGCATTGATTTGGTTGAGGAAATTAAGTAGAACTTATATCTTAAAGTGTTAGTTCTTCCTACATAAGAATCTAGAATGACTCTGCACTAAGTAGTTTTTCTTTAATTTCTGTCATCTGAGTTTTATAGTTATTTTCATATGGATCTTAAACATAAGTATATTTTTGTTTGCTGGCACTGATGTGAATGATGTGATATTTTCAATTTCAATTTCTTTTACTTTTGTTGATATGTAAGAAATTGTTTAATTTTTGTATAGTAGCCCTGGATCTTTCAACATTTTTATAATCACTTATTAGCTATAAAACATTTATTATTGGTTAGTATGTATTTTCTACAGAGACAATCATGCCATCTGAGAGTAAAAACAGCTCTGCTTCTTTTTTCCAGATATATTTTTATTTTTACTTTATTTTATTTTGTAAAATTATTTAATATTTCTCCTATTTCACAGTAAATTTTATAGCAGTAAGGTTTATAAAGTTACTAATACATGAAATCTAGGAATTGAGATAGTTTTTCATTTTATGAAAATGATCTGATTTCAAGTTCTGTTTATAGGGAGTAAACCCATGTTTCTATTTGCATGCTGATGGATCAAGAGGAACCTGAATGTTATCTTATTGATCAGAATGGTGCATCTCTGTAATATTGGTCTTTAAGACATTGGACAAATATCAGAATTATTGCTTGCTTTTGTAAAAGAGAAGATATTTACCTTTCTTGTAGGGATAGTTGATTGGTACAGCAGGTAATTTGCCATTTGTGACACCCGAATTCCATATCAGACTGCTCAGGCTCGAAATTCCCACTGAACTCTCAATTTCAGCTTCCCATTACAGAGCACCCTATGGTGAAATAGTCCTTGCCACACACGTGGGAAACTTAGTTTGAGTTCTCAGCTCCTGGATTCAGCCTGGCCCAGATTTGGGTGTGCATTTGAGACTGAACAAGCCGAGAGGAAATCTTTCATTTTTCTTTCTCTCTGCCTCTTTACCTTTCCAATAAATAGAAATATTTTTAAACTTTTATTTAGAATATAAATTTCCAAGGTACAGCTTATGGATTACAATGGCTTCCCCCCCCCCCCATAACTTCCCTCCTGCCCGCAACCCTCCCCTCTCCTGCTCTCTCTCCCCTTCCATTCACACCAAGATTCATTTTCAATTCTCTTTATATACAGAAGATCAGTTTAGTATATATTAAGTAAAGATTTCAACTGCTTGCCCCCACATAGCAACACAAAGTGAAAAATACTGTTGGAGTACTAGTTATAGTATTAAATCATAATGTACAGCACATTAAGGACAGAGATACTACATGATTTTTTTTTAAAAATCAATTAATTTTCTATGCAATTTCCAATTTAACACTAAGTTTTTTTTTTCATTTTCAATTATCATTACATACAGAAGATCCATTCAGTACATACTAAGTAAAGATTTCATCAGTTTGCACCCACACAGAAACACAAGGTGTCAAAATACATTAAATAGAAATTTAAAAATTTCTTATAAAGAATAAATGAGATTCTGCAGTCAAGTTTGTCTACAAACTCTGCCAAAAGACATGTAATTGTATCCACTAGTATATGACGAAAAGCATCAAGGATAATCTACCTGGTTTAAAATGCAAACGCTGGATTTAGTTAAAATTTTGAGAAGTTGAATTATCCTTACAACAAACATGACAGAGGATGAAACCAAATAAAATGTGTATTTCTAGGGGCTTAACATAAATTGGGAAAATATTTGGAGACCTGTTCTTTTTCAGTACATTCAAGCTTGCATCCTGTTGAAGCTTGGCATATTACTTTTTGGAAAACTATTGCCTCTACCAATAATTTCCAAAAAAAGTACAAGATAACATATCTCCCTTTTTGTAGCTTCAACACATAAGGATAAGGATGAGTATTCCTGTAAAGTTTCCCAACTGCTGAAACCTGCTTTTATTTCCTTAATTTCTCACACATTTTTCTTCTCTTCGTTTAAACCTCCTCCAACCCAATGGTAGTTGAAATCAGATAGAGGTTTTATTTTGTTTTGTTTTGTTTTTTAATAATAAGTTTGTAAGGGCAAAGGTAAAGTTTCACCTAGATTTGGTACATTCTAAAACATGGCTGAGAGGTTGATGATTAAGTTTTTTTTTTAAGATTTATTTATTTATTTGAGAGGCAGAGAGAGAGAGAGCCAGAGAGAGCGAGTGAGAGAGAGGTCTTCCATCAGCTGGTTCACTCCCCAGATGGCCACAGTGTCCAGAGCCAGGAACCAGGAGCTTCTTTCCTGGTCAGGGGTGCAGGGGCCCAGGCACCTGGGCCATATTCCACTGCTTTCCCAGGCCATAGCAGAGAATTGGATTGAAGTGGAGCAGCCGGGTCTTGAACTCGTGTTTATATGGGATGCCAGCACGTCAGGCTGCAGCTTTACCTGCTATGCCACAGCACCAGCACCATGATTAAGTGTTAGCAAATGGAATCTGACTAAATTATGAATATAACATGCATATCTTCAAATGCCAAGATTCAAGTATTGTGTATGTAGTAGTATATTTTCATATGTTCTGTATGTCAAGGTATTACATTCAGGTTCCTATAATTAAATGCTAGTTATTATCTGGTAACTACAAAAATTATTTGGTAATATGTACTTTTTCCTCAGAAAATAGATATTTGAAATGGGAAACTCTTGGAAGACACATAAAGATTGATGGTTTCATGTCCTTCAGGTTGAAATTACTTAAGGTGAATTCTGCTATGTATGATTTTATATGCTATCATTTGTATATCATGTGTATAGTTAAATAATATTACATAGAAACATTTGCCATTTATATTTTAGTGCATAATCCCTCCAGATTTGTAATGGTTGTTTGAAAGCATTATATGGAAAGATGAAATTAATCATGAAATCTTTTTAATATTTTTCTTAGGAGGACCCAAGGAAGAAAATATTGACCAGATGGCACAACTCCAAGAGAATCTTTTAAAATTTATGTGGGGTTATATAGTATGCATTCCTTCAATAGTAACTAGAATTGGAGGCTTATAAAACTTACTGAAGAGATGAAAATATTAAGCTGATTTAAAATATTTGTGTCACTGTGATCACCTGGAAATTTTCTTGCTAGAAAGATAAAACACTATTCTGTGGTTTCTAATCCTCCTAATTAATGTGTTTACTTATTTATTCCTTTTTCTCTTAGTATATTCATGTTCATTTGATATCTTCTAGGTTGGCAAAGTTGGGAGGTGTTCAACTGGAATATATATCTCTCTAGGAATATATACTTCATTTGGTTAAAAGATTGATAAGGTGATTATTAAAACATGCCAAGTGCTTATGTTTGGGGAATGAAAAATGAGAATGTTCACATGTTGATCTTGGGTAGCCTTACAAATACAAACAAATTAGAAAGTAACCTGTCACAGATAACATGATTTTCCCCAGAGAAAGCTGTTTGTGCACAACTAGCAGTGTCACAGCCCCAGAAAACAAAGTATCTATGTTTGAAAGGTATTGATTGAGGTCTTATGAAATCAAAAACCTCACCAGTGACATTTTCCATCACCGTAGGTCACCTTGTGGTGAGTCTCACAGCTTCTCATACTGACATTAAGATTTCATCCACCTATTTCATGTCTCTTCCCTTTACTTAGGTGAACATATATAATCCAGAAATCCATCATATTTGTGAGTGGTAATATGTTGATGTGGCCATTGGGAATAACGGAACATATTTGTAATACTGAGTTTTCTTCCCAAGTTATTATCTCTTTTCATTTCATTGACACATCCTGAACTCTGAAAGTCTAATGACACCTTATAAATCATATCCATAGTATTTGGGTAAACTTTATAAACTTCAAAAGTATGATTAGGCTATCTATGAAGTTCACAAAGAAATAAAACAGAATAACACAGATGAATGCAGTTAAAATAAAAACCAAAATAAAAAACAAAATAAACCCACATTATCCACCTACATCTTGGGATGCCAACAAATTACCGTCTGTAATGAACTGCAGGTATTTTTTGATGAGCACAGGGATGAGCATTTGGCTGTTTATCATTTTTCCCCTACCAGTGTGACATCTCTGCTGATTACTTACATTATGGTTAATTTGCAGCTTATAATCAGTCCTAGTTTCTTAATAAACGTCTCGTTAAGTGACGGGAACTGCCATTTGCCTCTGTGTTCCCTCTTCCCAGTATAGTCTGTGCACATTTTGGAAAAAAAGACAAAAAACAGGAATGGGGCTTTAGGATGTCACATGTGTCATTTACAGTCATGTCCTGGAGCCTCAGAGGGAGCATGCAAAGTCGCTGCCCTTCACAAGGCATTGCTGCAGAGGGGGAAACTGGGATTAATCACCATCCTGCTGGTTTGTTGTCACAAAGCAGACTTTGAATACCTAACTGCACTGGACAAACTAAGAAAGTGTCTGAGGGGTTCGAAAGTGGGCGAGGCATTCTGTCTCTGAGGGAGGATGATGATGGTGACAATGATGATTGACAGGTGACAACGATGATTGACACTCTGCATTAACACATGAAGTTCACCAAAAGACCAACAGACATCTGCAGACATCCAGAAAACATGCATGCCCACCTACTTTATAAAAAGCTAAAAAAGTTCCTGGGTAAAACATTTCCAGAATCTTTAAGAATCAGGAACATACTAGAAATGTGACTGTTTGAAAGCCTATTCCTCTTGTGGCCAACACACATGAGATGGACATGTAAAAATATAGGTGAACAGTGGCTCTGCATTCTCCAAAATACGTTTTTGTTTTGTTTTGCTTTTCAGAACAATGTGCATTAAAGTATTGTTTTTAAGTGTGATTTGCAAATTAAAGTAAATGTAGTAACAGAAATAATCATACTGGAACTTAACTCCAATCCTCGTAGATACAAAAGTTCAATTAATCAGACCCCAGTGATCAGATTATGGGAAAGTGAAGAAAAGATACTCTTCTCTAGATTCAGGAAACAGAGCCTTCCTTTTCTCTGTAAGAAGTAAGGTTACAAGGAGTTCTTTGAGTATATTGTTATTTTAAAAATATCTTATTAATTATTTTGAGATGACATTTTTAATATATAGAGAATCGATTTCAAGAATTTTGCAGATGCAATTCCAAGAATACATAATTTTAATTTACATTATAGACAGCAGTTTATTGGCTCAGAAGTAAAAATTTACGAGACCATAACCAGCATGAGCATAGTCAAGGGCTACATACAGTAATCAAAGGAAAAATATGCTCAAATTTTTTTAAAAGATTTACTTTATTTAATTGAAAGTCACAATTACAGGGACACACACACACACACACACACACACACACACTGAGAGAGAGAGCGCGAGATCTTCCACCTGCTGAATACTCCATGAATGACTGGAATGGCTAGGGCTGGGCCAGGCTGAAGCCACAAGTCAGGAGCTTCCTTCACGTCTTCTACGTGCGTGCAGGGGCCCAAGTTCTTGGGCTGTCATTCACTGCTTTTCCCAGGCCTTTAACAGAGAGCAGGGTTAAAAATAGAGCAGCACCGGCCAGCGCCATGGCTCACTGGGCTAATCCTCCGCCTGCGGCACAGGCACCCCGGGTTCTAGTCCCGGTCGGGGCGCCAGATTCTGTCCCGATTGCTCCTCTTCCTGTCCAGCTCTCTGCTGTGGCCCGGGAAGGCAGTAGAGGATGGCCCAGGTGCTTGGGCCCCTGCACCCCATGGGAGACCAGGAGAAGCACCTGGCTCCTGGCTTTGTATCAGCGCAGCTCCGGCCCTTGCAGCCATTTTGGGGAGTAAACCAACGGAAGGAAGACCTATCTCTCTCTCTCACTGTCTTACACTGCCTGTCCAAAAAAAAAAAAAAAAAAATGAAGTAGAGCAGCACCCAGGACACATATGGCTCCTATATGGCATGCTGACATCACACCTGCTGTGCCACATAAAGTGAATGTTAAAAGTAACAAAAACATTGAAAGTATACTGGTATATAATTGCTATCAAGTTACTTGAAAAATATTTAAAATATGGGGCCAGCACTGTGGCATAGTAGGTAAAGCAGCCCACCTGCAGTGCTGGCATTCCATGTGGGCCCAGGTTCAAGTCCTGGCTGCTCCACTCTCAGTCCAGCTCTGTGCTGTGGCCTGGGAAAGCAATAGAAGATGAACCAAATCCCTGGGTCCTTGCACTCGCATGGGTGACCCAGAAGAAGCTCCTGACTCCTGGCTTTGGATTGGCACAGCTCCAGTCTTTGCGACTGTTTGGGGAGTGAATCAGCGGATGGACGACCTCTATCTCTCCCTCTGTCTCTTTCTCTCTCACTCTGCTTCTGCCTCTCTGTAAATCTGCCTAAATAAATAAGTAAATCTTGAAGAAAATAAAAATATTTAAAATAAATTTTGTCAAAACACTGTATTTTCAGCAAAACTATTAACACTCAGTCATTTCTTCCTCCCTACCAACTTATTGTTTCTTCCTTTCTTTTTTTATTTTTTTTTAAGATTTGTTCATTTATTTGAAAGGCAAAATTATGAGAGAGAGAGAGAGAGAGAGAGAGAGAGAGAGAGAGAGAAGGAAACAGAGAGAGAGAGAGAGAGAGATCTTCCATCTGCTGGTTCACCTTAGATAGCCACAAAGGTTGGTGCTGGGCCAAGTCGCAACCAGTTGTTAGGAGATTTTTCAGGGACTTCCACACGGGTGGCAGAGGCCCAGACACTTGGCCATCTTCCACTGCTTTCCCAGGCGTATTAGGAGGAGCTGTACTGGAAATGGAGAGGCCTGGGCTTCAATTTATCCCCTATATGGGATGCCAACCCTGCAGGCACCGACTTAACCCACTACACCACAGTGCCGGTCCCTCTCCTCTCTTTCTCTTTCTCGCCTCTCCCTCCTTCCCTCGCTCCCTTCCTTCCCCTCTCTCACACTGTCTTTGCCTTTTAAATAAGTAAATAAATCTTTAAAAAGAATATAAGAGCAACTAATGGGACACATAGTTTTTTCTTTAAATATTTATTTATTTATTTGAAAGGTACAGTTATAGAGACAAGGAGAGGCAGAGAGGGAGAGAGGTCTTCCATCCATTGGTTCACTCCCCAAGTGGCCACAACGGACGGAGCTGTGCTGATCCTGAAGCCAGAAGCCTGGAGCTTATTCCGGGTCTCCCACGTGTGTGCAGGGGCCCAAGGACTTGGGCCATCTTCCACTGCTTTCCCAGACCATAGCAGAGAGCTGGATCAGAAGTGGAGCAGCTGAGACTTGAACCGGCACCCATATGGGATGCTGACACTGCAGCCGGCAGATTTACCCACTATGCCACAGCACCAGCCCCAGGGATTCATAGTTTTAAAATTAAAATATTTCCTGTCTCTAAGGTGAAATTACTGTAATTAGTGTTCATTGTAAACTACTAAGATTCAGCATATGGCATATAAATAAGGGCCACTCCTTCAAATAACTTAAATATATGCAATAATTTTGGTAATTTTAAAGTTCACATATATTTGTATCAGCATTTTGATATTACTAATATGTTTCAAGTTTTAAGATACATTATTTAAAATTTAAGCATTCTTATAGTTAGTGAATCTCATGACTTTTTAAAAAATATATCAGTCAAAATACTAATTAGCATTGCTTTAGAGTTTACCTAAAACCTACAATTTGATTTTATATACTAAGATAAATAGTATTTCTCTAGATTCTTACTTCTCTTTGCTTTGCTAGATCTCAAAAAGGAAGAATAAGGAGATATATTTATTGGACATCCAACATTCTTAAGTCAGGTAATCTTCACCATAATTTTCACTGTAACTTTATAATAAAGACAATTTTATTTTATAGATGAGAAAACCGATCTCAGAGGTAAGATGCTTCTGTATAACATAAAATGCCTCCAAACTAGGTTTAATCATTGTTGGGACTACATTGAACACAGATAAGCTTTAAAACAAGTTACATAATTCATTTTTCATTCTTTCTGTCCATGAACATTGATCTATTTCTCAAATATTTTAACATTTTTGACATATACAAATATAACATATTTATCTCTAAGTATCTATACTCATTAACTCTAAATATCTATACTCATTAACTTTTTTATAGTTTTGTTCCTTTTGTAAAAGATACATTTTGGAGTGTTTATTTTATTAACATTTATAGAAATGTGATTAATTTTTAGTATTCATCTATAAGTGCATGATAGTAAATTCTTTTAGTAAATCTAATAATACATTTGTATTGTTTGGGGGCTTTACTCCGTTGTTAATGAAATTGTATCTTTCTTTCTAATCTTCATGTACTTAGCTCTGTTTATATTTCACTTCAGCTAAACCAGATAAACTATTAGGACAATGATGAATAAAATCATAATTATGATTTTTAGAAATATGCATATTACATCCACAGAAGAAGGAACAACTGCAAAAATAGTTTCCTTTACTCTGTCCCCAGATTCACAAAATTATTGGACAACACTAATTACTAGCTTCCTTAAATCACGTTGGACACAGCTATACTTAATATACATCTAATATATATTAGGTAGGTCATCACTCATCATATTATATATAGATATCATTTTCTGACAGTGAAGGATAGTTTCTTTTCACAAAGTTGTAGATTTTTTTATCAGACTTTAGGCAGAAAAGTAGAAAGATTGCAAAGATTCTCCAAAAAACTGCCAGGGCTTTCAGCTTTTACCAGTTTTTTATCCTAAAATATCTTGCTTCAAGAAACATAAAATAAGATGGTTTCATAGTTTCATAACCCATTATCCAAAAGTCATATGTTCGTTTAAGTTTTGGCATTATAAAGATATCAATATGAATTCACCTTAATAAGGAAACTCCTATAGTGTGGACCTCGTTTCTGGAATCCCAGCACTCAGAGTGAGGTTATGTGGCAAAGACACCAGCCAATGTCTCTGGGTCTCCAGTGCTGGCAAAGAACAGTGTGCCTGCACACGTGCAAGACAGTGGATCTGTTAACATACTTAGGACTTTTACAGTGACAAGGACCCTTGGTGTAATTAACAAATTTTTATGTGCATGGAGAGAAGACCAATGGGATAGTGTAAATTATCCACGACACCCACACTGCATTAAGGCCAGACTAAAGCACTCTTATGCCTGCCCGTGTTCCCACCTTGTCTGCAATCCATTTACCCCCCACTTCAGCTGCCATTCTTTACTCTGATGGAATGCTGATGGATAGAAGGATAGCCTGTCACTTGTGTATGGGGCTGGCCTCTGGAAATGGCCCTCCTGAACCTTATCACTAACATTCAGATTCTAATTCAAGTATTTTTTTATATAAAGTAATACAGATTTGTCCCAAAGTTCTGAAATCAGAAAATTCTCTTTGGAGAGAAAAATCAGCCAATGAAACATGATATATAATTGATGCGACGTGAAAGCTTGTTTTCTCCACTAGACAATAAGGATGGAATCTTGTCCTCCATGTCTTATAGTATCCTATGATTCTTAACATATTGGCTGAAATGGAATAGGAAGATTGCTGCAATTTCTTGGATGAATGAAAATCCATTATTTGATGATTGAATGAATGAATGAAGGCATAATCTGAATGGTATAAATCACCAACATCAAGTCACTGAAAACTATTTTGAACGCATAACCAAGATATGGACTCTTGGATGATTGTGAACATTTTAAATTTTACAAAACAAATGAATTCATAGCACATTCAATCATACACCTTATTTTATACTACTCTGAATATATCTTTAATAAACTACCAAAAAATAGCAACTTATAATAGCTTCCTACAGTATTAAATATAATGTGAAACATGAATCTTGATCCAGGGTATGAGTTATATGTGCTAATGCACAACAAAAGAAAAAAGGCTAATCATTTGCAGGAACCAATTGTTTTGTGCTAAAGAAGAATTGCAAATATTCCATTGTCTGGAAATGTTTTACAAGTATATTTTATGGATTAAATTTTTGCTATACAGTATCATCACAATTCTGTCACATTTCAGTGTTATTGATTTGAAACAGAAGTGGATTTTGATATCATTTATTCTGGGCTATGCACTGTGTAATTATTCAAATGCTTCATTTTCATTTGGGCTTTCCTATTTGTTTTAAATGTTATTACTTGCTTCAGTGCATTTTCATTTTAGTGAACACACTGATAAATATTTCTATCAATTGCAGATGTGATTTTTGCATAAGTAACTAAAATGCTAGTACCATGGTTTAATACAATATTAGACACCACAATATCTGCTAGCAGCAATTAGAAAGTTTGTGTGCATTTGTGTAATCATAAATGCCTTATGGAATGCTTTAAAGTGTGCTTATAACAAGTAATTTTAATGCTTCCTATCTCTCCAAAAAGCCTTAGGCACAAAGACAGAGCCTATCCTAGGTAAAATGGTGACATGCACTAAATTTGCTTCGCCTTTCTTTCATCCTTTCATCCCTGCTTTGCAAACTCATTGGCCTTGCCTCTTACTTAAGTCCCAGTCAAAGTCATATAAATCAAATCAGTATTCTAAATGTGTTTCATTCTTTGCATCATTCTTGCCTACTTCTCTTCTGTGAGACTATTCCAAATTTTCCTTCCTATTGGCTCATTAATATTGGACTGCTTTATTCACTTCTGTGATAGGTTACCAAAATTCTCATAAGAGAATTAGAACACACCCAACCCAAAGAGGTTGAATGGTCAGCTGGTGTTACCATAGTAAATAAATCTTAGAGTTTCTGGGATCCAATGTGGTTGTTTAACTTCTCCATGATCCTTATGAGTTTACTACTAACATAGCTAATTCTCTAATATAGTGAATTCTTCATTGTATTTTTACCAGTGGGAAAAAGAGAAGCAGTTTTCTACATTAAATAAAAGTGAATTGATCAAAGCAACAGAGAAAATTCCAGATTCCTTGAACAGGATCAGTTGAGCTAAGGGAAGAGCCTGTAAGTTTCCATGCAAAACCTGCTACTCATCATGGCTAGACTGTGCATTCACCAGACACAGATTCCACTTGGAGGTTAAGCCGCTTTGGCAAACAGCAGGCTCTCCACATGCTGCTTAGTGAATGGAATCTCTCTCATGCACATGGATGCACACAGTGGTAAAAAAGGAAAAAGCTAGTTTCTCTTTTTATTTTAATTTTTAAATATTGATTGATTGATTTTAGAGATGGAGTTATATTGATTAATTGATTTTAGAGATGGAGTTACAGAGAGAGACAGAGACAAAGAGGGAGGTGTTCCATCCATTGGTTCACTCCCCAAATGATCACAACGGCTGAAGCTGGGCCAATCCAAAACCAGGACTCAGGAACCACACAGGTGCAGGGGCCCAAGTGCTTGAGCCATCTTCTACTGCTTTCCCAGGTCGTGCAGAAAGATGGACAGGAAGTGGAGCAGCTGGAATATGAACCAGCAGCATGTGAGATACTGGTGTCACAAGCAGAGGCTTAGCCTACCACTCCAGAGTGCCAGCCCTTTATTTTAATTTTTAAGATATATTTATTTGCTTGAATTGCAATTATAGTAAGAAAGGGAGAGAAGGAGAGAGATCTGTAATCTAGAGTTTCACTCCCAACTGGCCATAGTGGTTGAAGTTGTGCCAGAACAAAGCCAGGTGCTGGGAACTTCTAGGTCTCCCACATTGGTGCAGGGGCCTAACTACTTGGGACATCTTTCATTGCTTTCCCAGGCACATTAGCAGAGAGCTGGATCAGAAACGGGGCAGCTAGGACTTGAACCAGTACTCATATGGGATTGCATTGCAAGTGGCAGCTTAACCTGCTGTGTCATAAAGCTTACCCTTAGTTTCTCTTTAGAAAAAAATCAAAGGCAGAGAGAGAGAGAGAGAAAGAGAGAGAGAGAGAGAGAGAGAGAGATCCCTCCTATAGTTCACTTCCTAAAGGCTCTCATTGTCTCAATAGCTAGAGCTGGGTCAGACCAAATTTGAGAGCTGGTCACTCAATTCAGGGTTGCTACATGGGTGGTGAGAACCCAATAATTTGGGTCATCACTACTAACAGGACCCATATTAGTAGGAGCCTGGATTCAGCAGGTGGAACCAGATATTGAATCCAGGTACTCCAACATAGAATAAGATTGTGTTATATGTCAGTGCAAATGCCTCTCTCGGGCTCTATTTTTTTGTAATGTCTATATGTTTTTGAAAGGCAAAGCAAGAGAGAGATGGACAGAAAGAGAGACAAGAGAAATTCTCCATTTATTGGTTTACTCCTCAAGTGCCCTTCAACAGCTGAAGTTTGGCCAGGTCAAAGCGAAGAGCCTGTAATTCCAGGAAGGTCTCCCAAGTTGATGGCAGGGACTCAAGTACTTCATCCATCATCCTCTGACTCTCAGCTTGCACAGTAGCAGGAAGCTGGACAGCAAGTACCGGAAGGATTTGAACCCAGACACTCATTGGGGGTGCTGGTGTCCTAAGTGCTGTTTTACTGGTTACAACACAGTGCCAGCCCTGGTTTCTCTTATTTTTGACACTCCTTTATAAATTAGGAATTTGCAAACCAAAACTTGAACACTAAAAATGCATATTTATTCAAATTAACATTAATAATATCACAAATAACAAAATAGCAAGCTGGTGCCAATTATTTCATTTTCGTACGTTAATGATTACATTTACATAATGACTCCTGGATAGTGACGATGATGAAAAGGTCATGAGAATTGATAATACTTAAATATGTTCAAGATTAACACCTGAAGAGAATAAAATAGACCTAAGAATGGCATAGCAAACAACAGCAACAAAAAATCAACAAGTCAGACCAGTGTTTGACATAGTGGTTGAGATGCTAGGAACTCCTCCATCCCATATCAGAGTGCCTGGCTCCAGACCTACCTATTCTGCTTCATATTTGGCTTCCTGCTGATGTGTACCCTGGGAGGGAAAAATGATGGTTCACGAACTTGCGTGCCTGCCACACATATGGGAGGCCTGCATGGAATTCCTGGCTTCTGACCTCAGGCTTACCCAGCCTTTTCTGTTCTTGACATTTGGGTAGTGAATCTACAGCCAGATGATAGATATCTCTCTCCCAACTCTCATTTCAAAGGAAGTAAATTTTTTTCAAAAATTTATTTAAAAAGCTTGCCAAAGTCTATGCTTATCATGTTTCTGGCTTTGATCTGTATAATTTCCTTGCATTATCATATGCTATTCCCAATAAAAGCTGTAGCATATACATTATTATTTTCTTTTTTTAAATTTTTTTATTTTTATTTTTGACAGGCAGAGTGGACAGTGAGAGAGAGACAGAGAGAAAGGTCTTCCTTTTGCCGTTGGTTCACCCTCCAATGGCTGCCGCGGCTAGCGCGCTGCAGCCGGCACACCGCCCTGATCTGATGGCAGGAGCCAGGTGACAGGTGCTTTTCCTGGTCTCCCATGGGGTGCAGGGCCCAAGCACCTGGGCCATCCTCCACTGCACTCCCGGGTCACAGCAGAGAGCTGGCCTGGAAGAGGGGCAACCGGGACAGAATCCGGCGCCCTGAATGGGACTAGAACCCGGTGTGCCGGCGCCGCAAGGCGGAGGATTAGCCTGTTGAGCCACGGCACCGGCCTATTATTTTCATTTTTAAAAACAGATTTATTTATGTATTTGAAAGTCAGAGTGAGAGAGAGAGAGAGAGAGAGAGAGAGATTCCCCAGGTGGCTGCAAAGGCCAGGATTGGGCCAGGCCAAATCCAGGAGCTTCTTCCTGGTCTCTCATATGGGTCGCAGCGGTCCAAACACTTGGGCCATCTTCTGTTGCTTTCCCAGGCCATTAGCAAGGAGCTGGACTGGCAGTGAATCAGCCTCTGGGATTCACGCTGGCGCCCTTCTGGAACACTGGTGTCTCGGCAGCACCTTTTGGGATGCTGGTGTCTCGGCTGCAGCTCTACCTGCTTTGCCGCAACTCAGGCCGCTTATTATTTTCATTTTACAGCTAAGGAAACCAAAGCAAAAATTTGTTAATTAACCTGATGAAATTGACACGTGGCAAGGTGGAGGCAGGATTTGAGCCTAGCATTTATGGCTTTAAACTGTAGAATTGAGCACAGGGATATAGAGCTAAAAGTGTTGAATTTTTAACCTTGAGGTATATTGGAAAGTGCTACCAGTATACAAAAATGTATCCTAAAACATGGAACACTATTTAGCCTACATATTATAAAGTACTATTTAGCATAAATATTGTAAAATGCATTTGGCTAGGCAAATTATTGTAGCTTTGAAACATCATGCAGGTTGCACAAAGTATATCAGATACTCTTTAATTTTCTTCACTAATCAGCTCTCCAACCTTTCTACAAGATTAGGTAATGGTTAAAAATCATACTCTTAATAAATATAAAAATATAATTGAAAGTATAATTGAAAAATATAATTAAAAATCATATTCTTTGTAATTTTTGTTTCTTGTTTCTTTCATTCAACATTAAATATGTACATATTTAATTACTCCAAGTCCATGTAGCAGTGTGCATTCCTTGATTTCTGTGCAATATTGCATGGCTTCAATATGTCATAATGTATACATCCATTCTGTATGAGACTATTAACCTCTTTCTGAGTTGTGTCTAAGAAGGAAAATGTGGCTATGAACTTCCTTGTTCACGTGCATTCGAGCACATATATAAATCTGTAAACTTCTACAGGAATCCTCTGGAAATGCCAATAGAGTGCACACCTTTCAGGAATGTGTTCAACTATTTTTCAGTTATTCTACATGTGCAATCCCAATAATAGCACAGTGAAGTTCCAGCTTCTCTTACCCAGTGACTTGCTGTTATTCTTCGTCTCTTAATTGTGTCATTAAGTTAAAAATTCTCTAATTTGTTCATTAGTTTTTGATTATAATATCCAGTTTAAAGAAGTGTACTTAGCAGATCGGTCCAAATAAACCCATCTATATTTTCTGTAAATTTAGCTTTTCAAACTGATAGATTATGTGTTTACATTCATAAGTAAAGAGATAATGTTCAATGCGTTGCAACAGTGTCATAATCAAAAAGAATAATAGATTTCGAAATAGGATTAATATTTGAATTCAAGTAAGAATAGAAGAACATTAGTGTAAGGAGTAAACAAATACATATCTTCGTAAGTTGTTGAGGTTTTAGAGCCATTTCTTATAACAAACCCTATGCTGAGAAATGTAATAATAGTAAAATTGAAAATAAAGAAAAATTCAGGACAGGTTTACTGGATTGGGGCATGGCGTCACTTCCACCTTCTCACCTCACTGATGTTGGGTTTGGATATAATGTCAGAGAATTCACCAGCCTGACTCTAAATGTGCTCCACAGCTTGACTTTTGCTGCTTGGTGCTCCTCCATGAGACAAGTACTTCCTCTGTAGCCAGAACGATATCAGCGGGGACCATCCCCAAAATAAGAGAAGTAGATTGAACTCAAACTCACAGCTTGGAGCCAGTGCAAGGGGACTCGATACTAGAGACTTCCAGCTGAACCCAAGCTCCATCAGTTCATCCTCAAGTTACTGCAAGTTTACTTGCAGTTTACTTGCAAGTCTGTAAACACAAAATAAATTCTTGTGGTTGCAAACTTTCTGGCAGAGGCTGTTGATTTCCTAACCATGTATTTCAGGTTTTAAGAATTCAGAGAACTCTCACCATCTCCAACTAATAATATCTGCATCTCTTCACCTGCAGGCTCTCTATGAGGTGGAATATGAACTCAGTGCCTACACACAGGGAGAATTAATATTCTTGTGAGCATCTTTGACAAAGATGGGTTTTTCTATAATGTTTTATTAATTCCCATATATACATGTATGAATCCATATATACATATATGAATACATACAACTTTGAATTATACATAAGAGTTCCTATGGATTTTATAACATTAGTTCATATATTTTATATTATTTATAACATGCTTATTTATAAGTATAAAGGTGATTATATTTAAATTTTAAATCATATCATCCTACAGATGCTCATTCAACCCTTAGGACAAAGATGATGATGAATCAAAAAGAGGACTGAGTAAGAAATGATAGAAAAATAGTCATCTACCTAGAGCAGCGACACAGAACCCAGAGGAATAGGTCATTTCGAAGGGTGTCGATAGTAATGCTTGAAGCATGGTAAAGGTGTGTTAGGAGAGAACTGAAGGCTAAACAATATAGAGCCAATATGGCTGTCAGTCATGACTGTATTTTGAGATGATGCATGCAATTTATAAAAACAGAAGCCTGCTTTCAGTGAGTTTTACAGGAGATGAAAAGTAAAGAAATACAGACAGTGAAAATGGTCTGAAGTTTAAATTAACATTTCTGAAACTATAAACTGTCTATGAACGATGTAAACCACATACAGCCATGAAATTAATTAGCACAGCATTATGCAATATAGATATTCTATGAGCTGAATTTAGATAACTTAAAATTCTCTAAAGTCTCATTAGAAAGTAGAAACCAGTGAAATTAGAAAAATATACTTAACTTACTATTTCTAAAGTATTACAACTTCAAAATGGAATCAATGAGAAACATTTTGCAGAGTATTTTTCATTGTAAATCTTTAAATTTGGGTGTATTTACAGATTAGTAGTATTTCAACTATGCAATATTTGTATGTGGTCAGTAGCTACTATATGGTCTCAATGATAAACACATTCAAACAATTCATATATTCCGTTATAAAGGAGAAAAATCTTTGTCAATTTGCCAGCGGGCTAAATGGAAGAATTAATCTAGAAAAACTCTGGGGAATATGTTGACTGTTTAGAAGCCAGATAATAGCTAATTGCCTGTCATGTTTCAGAGAAGAGATACAGTAATTTATAACCTCAGAAATACTGATGTGTGAATTATTTAAGAAAAAGTATTATCAATGACAGAACATGTATTTTATTTCAAAGTAGACTGAAAACTGTCATTTATGCACACTAAAGTTTTAAATGCACTGCTTACATGTCATGTTTTGCATATATGACAAATGAGCATCAAATTGTCATTCTCTGAAGTGGACAGAGTAGCGTGGGGGGGTATTGTCTAATCTAATTTCTTGTGAATATATTGTGAAACAAAAACCTAGAGCTATGTTTTGAAATATAATTAAGCATTGCAAAGTACATCTAGGAACATACATAGACATTGATTGATCACTCTTCAAATTTAAATGCCAGTTTTTGATTATTTTTAAAGATTTATTATTTATTTATTTGAAAGGCAGATTTACAGAGAGGCAGCAACAGAAAGAGAGAAAAATCTCCCATCCTCTGGTTCACTTCCCAAATGGCTGGAACAGCCAGAGCTGTGCCATTCTGAAGCCAGGAGCCAGGAGCTTCTTCCAGGTCTACCACACAGGTGCTGGGGCCCAAGGAATTGGGCCATCCTCCACTGCTTTCCCAAGCCTTAGCAGTCCCTCAGCGGTTTTAATATTATCCCTAATCCATGAAACAGCTATGAAAAAGCAAAAGCAAAAATAAATTGTTCTGGTTAAGAAACATGAGATGAAGTGGATGCCAACAACTTGCAGTGTCCAAAACATTTGCACTCTTCTTAAATATGATAATCAGAATCGCAAGAGATCATCAAAGATAGGTCATCAAAGATAGGTCATCAAATGTTCTCTCTGATTGAAAGTGTCTATCGTTAGGGCTATCTGTATGGAAAGTGAGGAATTTGTGTCTTTGAAAAATTATTCCTATATGCCTTTGGAGTTTCTAGGAATCAACAATGGAAATCAAAGGTGACTAATCTAAGATTCTCAGGTTTATCACACACACACACACACACACACACACAGACACACACAAACACCAAGAAGCATCTAGAGCACATACTTACACACAAAACAAACAAAAAATTAATTTTTACCTGACGTTCCAATTTAACTGGGTGCCCTGTATTTGATCTGATAACCTATATCAATCCCACACCTTTTGAAATAATGAGAAATGTATTTTGCCCATCACTTCCCCAATGCTGAAGACGTTTCCCCTGGGAGAGTGTGAGATTCATGCTGCTCTAACTAGTCACAAGTCTTCCACCAGCTGTCACAGCATTCTGCTCACTTCTCCATCCTGGATGGAACTCAGTTGACAGGAACCTCAGTTTTCCTGCTCCTTTAACTTTGACGTCTGTATAGCTCCTCCTCCTAGTAGCCCGGTCTCCCTCGTGGACTCATGATAGAGATTTACAATGCACACATTCGCTTAGTTGTTAATATGTTCTCCATAGTCACTGAAATTATTATATTACCTAGTAGTGATCCATAAACTTTTTTAAAGATTTATTTATTTATTTGAAAGGCAGAGTTACAGAGAGGCAGAGGCAGAGAGAAAGAGAGAGAGAGAGATCTTCCATCCACTGGTTCACTCCCCAAATGGCCACAATTACCAGAGCTGGGCAGATCTGAAGCCAGGAATTACGAAATTCTTCCAGGTCTCCCACACGGGTGCAGGACCCCAAGCGCTTAGGCCATCTTCTACTTTGACTTAGGCTTTCCCAGGCCACAGCAGGGAGCTGGATTGGAAGAGGAGAAGCTGGGAATCAAAATGGTGCCCATACGAGATGCCAGCACTGCAGGTGGTGGCTTTACACACTACACCACAGCACTGGCACACCATCCATAAACTTTTAAAAACAAGACCATGGGGGATCGGAGAGGGATTTGGCTCACTGATTAGGATGCCAACTTCTTGCTATTGTGAATCCTAGCAAGTAGCAAAGATAGCTCAAGTAACTGGGCTCTGCCACCCTCTTGGGGAACTGGATTGACTTGCCAGCTCCCACCTTTTATGCAATGCATTCCCAGCCATTTTAGATATCTGGAGTGCGAACCAGCAAGTACACTCACTTCTCTCTCTCTCTCTCTCTTTCTCTCTCTCTCTCTCGTCTGTCTTCTTTCCTCCTTCTCCTCCCTGTCTTTAATTTAAAAAATTAGTAAGACCACAGGATACTTTTAAGGATTCTACACTAGGTGAAAATTCACATAACTTAGTGTGGAAAATAAATGCAATTTGTCTAAACAGGGTGGAAATACTCTTCAATAGAAAAAGAACCATGAAGGGTCATTACGATACTTGAATACAATTTCTTTCCCCAAGGAGGATGTGCTGAGCAGTGGGGAACCAAGTATCTTTTTTGCATGTTGTCTGATAATATTTCTTCATTTCCTTTACATATTTTAATGTAATCAGTACAATTCACATCTGCATAGCAATCAAATTATCTATCAACATAATCCAATGAAATGCTGAAGAGCCAAATAATCAAATTCAGATAATATTAATTGCTCTACTCTCTGCACCTGGATTCAGAAAAGAAAAAGAAAGAAAAACAGCAACAATAAGAGATGATAAATATTCACTATCTATTAAATAATTATTATGACATTTTGTAGTTGGCCAAACATGTTTCTTTCAGGTTTGTTTGAATACTGTAACCTGAAAGTTGAGCCATTTTTTTGCTCTGTGTTGTATCTTTTTTTTTTTTTTTTTTTTTTTTTGTGACAGGCAGAGTGGACAGTGAGAGAGAGAGACAGAGAGAAAGGTCTTCCTTTGCCGTTGGTTCACCCTCCAATGGCTGCCGTGGGTGGCGCGCTGCGGCCGGCGCACCGCGCTCATCCGATGGCAGGAGCCAGGTGCTAGGTGCTTTTCCCTGGTCTCCCATGGGATGCAGGGCCCAAGCACTTGGGCCATCCTCCACTGCACTCCGGGGCCATAGCAGAGGGCTGGCCTGGAAGAGGGGCAACCGGGACAGAATCCGGCGCCCTGACCGGGACTAGAACCCGGTGTGCCGGCGCCGCAGGCGGAGGATTAGCCTGTTGAGGCACGGCACCGGCGCTGTATCTTTTCTATCAAGAATCTCTCTGGTATATATAAATTTGTTACACCTGTCAATTAAATTATAATTTCATTATAAGTAAAAAATGAGTCACATCAATATAAAGGTAGGAGAAGTTGGAGATCCTTAATTCTTATTGTTTTGTTTGACATTACTCAACTTTATTATGAAATTTTAGTTCAGAATCTCCTTATTTGAAAAATTTGGAGTTAACAATATTCATTTATTGAACAAGTCATTAATATTAAACATAATAAAACATTTAAAGTGTTTATAAACAATTACAGAGTGTGCCAAAAGTTTGCTGTTGACATGTGGCTAATTTTTAACAGTGATAGTATGTGATTCAAAATTAATATAGGCCGGCGCCATGGCTCAACAGGCTAATCCTCCGCCTTGCGGCGCCGGCACACCGGGTTCTAGTCCCGGTCGGGGCACCGGATTCTGTCCCGGTTGCCCCTCTTCCAGGCCAGCCCTCTGCTGTGGCCCAGGAGTGCAGTGGAGGATGGCCCAAGTGCTTGGGCCCTGCACCCCATGGGGAGACCAGGAAAAGCACCTGGCTCCTGGATCCTGCCATCGGAGGAGCGCAGTGCGCCGGCCGCAGTGCGCCGACCGCGGCGGCCATTGGAGGGTGAACCAACGGCAAAGGAAGACCTTTCTCTCTGTCTCTCTCTCTCACTGTCCACTCTGCCTGTAAAAAAAAAAAAAAAAAAAGGAAGACCTTTCTCTCTGTCTCTCTCTCTCACTGTCCACTCTGCCTGTAAAAAAAAAAAAAAAAAAAAAAAAAAAAAAAAAAAAAACTTCAAAATTAATATAAACACTGTACAGACATTATTTCAGCCACCGTTTATAGCATAGACTGGGAAGAAACAAAATGAAGAAAATAAGAAATTCAAAGAATTTAGATATAAAGCTGAATTTTAATTTTTGCATTTTTTAAAGTAAAAAATTTGGGGGCTGGCAGCACCGTGGCTCACTTAGTTAATCATCCACCTGTGGTGCTGGCATTCCATATGGGCACTGGGTTCTAGTCCCAGTTGCTCCTCTTCCAGTCCAGTTCTCTGCTGTGGCCCGGGAGTGTGTGGAGGATGGCCCAAGTGCTTGGGCCCTGCACCCATATGGGAGACTAGGAGGAAGCACCTGGCTCCTGCCTTCGGATTGGTGCAGCGCCAGCCATAGCGACCATTTGGGGGGTGAACCAACAGAAGAAAGACCTTTCTCTCTGTCTCTCTGTCTCTCTGTCTCTCTGTCTATAACTTACCTGTCAAATAAAAAAAAAGAATAAAAAAGGAAGAGGCCATTTAAAAAATAAAGAAAAAAATTTAAGTTATTTAATGAAGTTCCCCACAGAGAGAGTTTAATTAATATTCAGCTTTTCCTCTGCATAGAAACTTACAAAAGCTGAATACAAATTTAAAGTATATCAATGATGCTATTTTTCATTTTTACTCAGGTCTAATTTCCCTTAGAAAATTCCACACAACTTGATTGCATAACTTTATGAATTTTCACACAGAATAAACCCAAGTAACCAACATGAAGATAAAGGAGAACATCTGCCTCATATTAACAGGCTCCTGTGCAAGGCTTTCTGGTGATTAACCCTTGATGTACTCAAGACTGATCACTATGTTGGTCTATATCACCATACACAAAATTTGCCAGTTTTTGAACATTATGTACCATGAACTCTGCAGCCTCTCTTTAACAGTATATGTAAAAATTAATCCACATACATTATTTTATGAAATGGTGGTAATATTTTATAGATTCCATTTTCAAAGTGAAAAAATTGTAAAAATTGTAAATTCTAATCATAATTCACAGAAGTAACATTTCAAGCGACTAAAATATAAGGCAAGTCAGGCCTGGTGCTGTGGTGCAGTAGGTTAATCCTCTACATGTGGCAATGGTGTCCCATATGGGCGCTGGTTTGAGTCCTGGATGCTCCACTTCCAATCTAGCTCTCTGCTGTGACCTGGGAAAGCAGTACAAGATGGCCCGAGTGCTTGGGCCTCTGCACCATGTGGAAAATCTGGGAGGAAGATCCTGGCTCCTGGCTTTGGCTCTGCTCAGCTCCAGCCCCTGAGGCCATTTGGGGAGTGAACCAGGGGATGGAAGACCTTTCTCTCTGTCTCCCCCTCTCACTAACTGTAACTCTACCTCTTAAATAAATAAATAAATAAATAAATAAAATATAAGACATGTACACAAAAGGACGAAATATTCCTTAAATGAAATAGTAAAGCAAAAATACCAATCAAGTATCAAGTTAAGTAATTTAGAATACAAGGATGGGGGCCGGCGCCGTGGCTCAACAGGCTAATCCTCCGCCTTGCGGCGCCGGCACACCGGGTTCTAGTCCTGGTCGGGGCGCTGGATTCTGTCCCGGTTGCCCCTCTTCCAGGCCAGCCCTCTGCTGTGGCCCAGGAGTGCAGTGGAGGATGGCCCAGGTGCTTGGGCCCTGCACCCCATGGGAGGCCAGGAAAAGCACCTGGCTCCTGGCTCCTGCCATCGGACAAGCGCGGTGCGCCGGCCGCAGCGCGCCGTCCGCGGCGGCCATTGGAGGGTGAACCAATGGCAAAGGAAGACCTTTCTCTCTGTCTCTCTCTCTCACTGTCCACTCTGCCTGTAAAAAAAAAAAAAAAAAAAAAAAAAAGAGAATACAAGGATGGGTGCAGCACGTTAAACTGCTTGTGATGCCAGCATCTGATTTCAGAGGGCCTCTTTGAGCCTTGGCTACACTGTTTCAAGTCCAGTTTTCTGCTAATACACCTGGGAAGGCATTTGTTTTCTTTGCTAAGTAAGTTGTATTTTCTAAAAAGCACTTTTTTGTTTAATGACAAAATTTTAAGTGATGTATTTATTCATATGAAAGGAAAAATAATGAGGGGAGGAGAGGAAGGATGGGGAGAGGAGAGGAGAGGAGAGGAGGGAGGGAGAGAAGGAGGGAGGGAGGAAGGAGGGAAAGAGAGAGAGAGAGAGAGGGAGAGAGAGAGAGAATGAACATTTTCCATTCCAGGGTTTGTTTCCCAAATGACTACAATGACTGCATTGGTTCAAGCTCAGGCAAGGAGCCTTGGGCTCCATCTGGAACTCTCTAGGTCCCCAAGTACTTGAACCTTCTTCCACAGATTTCTCCAGCATATAAGCAGAGAGCTTGGTGAGAGGGAGAGCAGATAGGAATTGGAAGGAGCTCAAGTATAGTATGCTAACATCTCAGGTAGCAGCTTAGGTCACTGTGCAACAATGCTGGCCTATTTAATAAGAACTTTTCAGTTTAAAAAAACAAAACTTGAGGACTCTAAGATGGCTGAATAGGGAAATGACATGCTGATTTTGTCCAGGGAAAGATAGCAGGGAAAAAAGTAGAGGAAAGCATATTCCCAGAGGAGAGTTGGAGAGAAGTTTGCAGTGGAAACTGTACACAAAGAAGAAGAACCCCACAGAGCAGTGTGGAAAGTGCAGCAATGAGCAGGAACACCATCCAAGATCCCCACCACTGGATGCTGGAAGAGATGCCATTTTCCAAGTGGAGGGTGAGGGAAGACTATGGCAAATAGCACCACTGGTAATATTGCCTGAGAGAGAGCCTTGTATCCACACTATCTTTGAGTCTAGCCTAGAACCCTAATAGCAGGCAGGGAACCCCCAATCCAGCTGAGGAAAAGCACATTTCTTTCTCCCCATCCCCAACAGGGGTGTCCAACAACCAGAGGGGAAAAGACGCTGTCTTTACATAAGTAGAGGCTGTGGTGGCTCTTGCGTGTACTACCAGGGGATTTTACCAAAAGCAAAAACCACATTTCTCACTGCCACTGAATAGGCTGGGAGGGTTGACAGGGTTCTGAGTGCTCACTTATAATTCTGAGGTAACCATGTCCTCTCAACCTATGACATGCTCTGGGGCTCAGACTTCCAAAGTGGAGTACCCACAAGCAGCTGGCCCTGGAAATGACTCTGCTGTGTCCATGGACAGGACAGGCTTTCAGAATAGAGAGAGGATCCTCTGATCCTTGTGACTATGAGAGCCTTGCATGCAGTGTCTGTGGAATCCCCATGACACCATAACAGGGTGTGGGGTTTAGCTGGGTCTTTGGGCAATCACTGTGTCTGGTATTAGATACTCAGGGTTCCCAGACTGTCTTGGGTGGGTCATCTCAGAGAGACCTGTGCTCACACTGAGAACTAAACAGATACTTTGTGTGGATCATGCATCAGTGTAGGCAAGGGTTGTACCCACTGCTGTCTAACTCCAGGAATTGATCCCCTTGTAAGTCAGGAAGTAAGGTTGTGATTATGCCAACAGGCATGATCATAGTCTCCCCACTGCTGGCAATAGAAGATATCTACCAAGCCCAACATAGGTGTCCTCCTGGAATCTTGCCCCATCCCTATGAATTGACAAGAGCCCCTGGGTACTAACGAAGGGACAGATACCCCAATAAGCCAGAGAGGCAGAGTTGAATGATAAAAAGTAAACAATGGAGTAAAACAAAAAGTGTTTCCAAAACTGTCTAAAATCGAGGCAGAAATACAAGAAACAAGAACATGGAAGGCGGAAGAAAGAATATCCAAGCTGGAGTGTAAATCTTTGGAAATAGATTTAAAAAAAAGAAAGAAAGAAAGAAAAAGAAAAGCATTGTTCAAGATTTATGGGATATTCTCAAATGTCCCAACATGTGGGTATTAGGAATTCCTGAAGGTGTAAAAAGAGAGAATGGATTAGAAAGGCGTATTTAATGAAACAATTACAGAAAACTTCCCTAAGTTGGAGGAAGAAAAGAATACCCAAGAACAAGAAGCATGTAGAACTCCTAATAGACAGGACTAGAAAAGATATTCACCATGTCAAATTGTAGTCAAACTTTAAATAGTAAAACATAGAGAAAAGATTATAAAATGAGTGTGAGAAACTGTCAGATTACTTTCAGAGGATCCCCAGTTAAACTCACAGCTAACTTCTCATTAGAAAACTATAGTCTAAGAGAGCATGGAGTGACATATTCCAAGTTTGAAAGAAAAAAAAAAGTGTCAAGCCAGAAATTGTACCCTGCAAAACTCTCATTTATGAGTGAAGATGAAATAAAGACCTTCAATAACAAAGGGAAATTGAAAGGATGTGTCACCACCCATCCAGCCTTACAAATGATGCTTAAGGATGCGCTGCACAGAGAAACACAGAAAGATAGTCATCATTATGAAAGAATGTGAAAGCAGTCTCCTAGTAAAAGTACAAAGGAAATCCAAGTAAACAATAAGATTATTTATCGAAAAATGGCAGGAAAGAGAAATTAGTTATCAATAGTAATCTTGATTGTAAATGGCCTAAATTCTAAAAGTTAAAGACTTTTGGATTAAAAACAAGACCTATTTGATATCTACAAGAAACACACCTTGCCAAAAAAGATACACACAGCCTGAAAGTGATAGGACTGTAAATCAATGCTAATGGAAATCAAAAACAAGCAGTTGTAGCCATCCTAATAGCTGAAAATATAGAAGTTAACAAAAAACTGTTCAAAGAGTCAAATAAGGGCATTGTGTATTGATTAAAGGATCATTTCAACAGAGAAGATATTACTATAATAAGTGCACATGTAACCAATGCCAAGGTGCCTGGCTGTAGAAAATAAATGTTAATGAATCTAAAGGGAGAGATACACTCCAATCCAATAGTAACAGGGAAATAATTCAACACCCCATCTTCACCAATGGACAGATCAACTAGACAGAAAATTAGTAAATAAATAATAGTAGTGCTAATCTACTTATGGATCTAACTGATATACACAGAATATTTCTTATCACAGTTGAAGAACAGACATTGTTTTCATCAGTGTATGGAGTGTTTTCTAGGATAGACCATATGAAAGTTTCAAATCTAGTCTCAGCAAATTCAAAAAAATTGAAATCCTATCATGTGTCTTTTCTGACCACAATGGAATGAAACTGAAGTTTAACAACTAAAGAACCTCTAGAAAATACAAAAACACATGGAGACTGAACAAAATACTCCTGGATGAATAGTAGGTCACTGAAGAAATCAAAAGGAAATAAAAAAATTCCTGGAAATCAATGAAGGTGACAATACAATATATCAAAATTTACAGGATACAGCAAGATCATTGTTAAGAGGAAAGTTTATTGCAATTAGTGCCTATACAAGAAATTGGAAAGGAATCAAATAAATTTCAACGTATCAAATAGATTTCAATGTATCTCAAGGACCTAGACAAATAGCAATAAACCAAATCCAAAGTTAATAGAAGGAAATAAATAATTAAATTAGAGAAGACACATACAGAATTGAAAAAAAATACAAAGATCAGTGAAATAAAGAGCTGGTGTCTTGAAAAAATAAACAAAACTGATGCACCAAGAAAAGAGGGAGAATACTCAAATCAATAAAATCAGAAATGAAAAAGGAGATGAGATGTCATGACAGATATTACAGAAATAAAAAGAATCATGAGGGGCCGGCACTGTGGTGCAGTATGTTAATCTTCCAACTGCAGTATTGGCATCCCATATGGGTGCTGGGTCTAGTCTCTGCTGCTCCTCTTTTGATCCAGCACTTTCCTGTTGCCTGGGAAAGCAGTAGAAAATGGTCCAAGTGCTTGGGTACCTGCACCCATGTGGAAGACCCAGAAGAAGCTCCTGGCTCTGCATCAGGGCAGCTCTGGTCATGGCAACCATTTGAGGAGTGGACCAGTGGATGGAAGACCTTTCTCTCTGTCTCTCCCTTCGATGTCTATAACTCTAACTCTCAAATAAATAAAAACTTTTTTTTGAAAAAAAAAAGAATTATCAGGGATTACTACAAATAGCTATATGCCAACAACCCAGGAACCTAGGGGAAATGGATAGATTCCTGGATACATACAATTTACCAAAATTGAGACATGAAAACCTAAACAGGCCAATAACCAAGACAGATATTTAATTATTAATAAAGGTCCTCCCAACAAAGAAAATTCTTGACCTGATGGCTTAACTGCTGAATTCTACCAAACATTTAAAAAGAACTAATTCCAAGTCTTATCAAACTATTCAAAACAATTGAAATAGAAGGAATCTTCTCAAACTCTTTCTATGAAGCCAGCATCATTTTAATTCCAAAACCAGAAAAAGTTACAACAAATAAATAGAACTATAGACTAATATCACTGATGTATATAGATGCAAAAATTCTCAAGAAAACAATAGCTAATATAATCCAACAAAACATCAGATAAATCATTCACACGTACCAAGTGGGATTTATTCCAGATATACAGGGATAGTTTAACATATGCAATTCAATAAATGTGATACATCACATTATGAAACAAAAGATGAAAAAACATATGATTATCTCAATAGATGCATAGATAAGTTTGAATAAAATACAATATACTTTCATGATAAATATTTTCATAGAATTGGATATAGAAAGAATATTTCTCAACACAATCAAGGCTATACTATATACCAAATAAGCACAGACAGTGTCATATTGAAGGGAGGAAAAATTGGAAGAATTTCCACTGAGATCTGGAACCAAAGATGCCCCTTTCACCATTGCTATTCAATATAGTCATGAAAGTTTCAGCCAGAGCTATCGGGGGAAAAAGAGAGAAAGAAAGAAATCAAAGGAAAGGATGAAGTCAAATTATCCCTGGTTGCAGATGACATCGTTCTATATATAGTGGAATCAACCAAGAGGCTTCACTAAGAGATTATTAGAATTCATAGAAAAGTTTGGAAGAGTTTAAAGATATAAAATTAGCACACAAAAATCAATAATATTTATATAGACATAACAATGCCATGTTTGAGAAAGAACTTGTAAGTTCAGCTCCATTCACAATAGGTACAAAAAACTAATTACCATACATAAGTTTAACAAAGGAAGTGAAAGATCTCTTTGCTAAAAATTACAAAATATTTAAGAAAGAAATAGAAAAAAGACACAAAAAATGTAAAATTCTTCCATGGTGGATTGGAAAAATTAATATCATCAAAATGTTCATACTACCAAAAACAACTTACAGATACAGTGTGATTCCAATAAAAATACCAACAACATTCTTCTCAAATCTAGAAAAAATCATATACAAATTCATATGGAAACACGAGAGACCTTGAATAGCTAAAGATATCTCAGACATCAAAAGCAAAGTCAAAGGTATCACAACACCAGATTTCAAACATACTGAACAGTCATAATGGAAACATCCTGGTACTGGCACATAAATAGGCATGATAACCAATGGAACAGAATAGAATCTGCAGAAATCAATGCATGCATCTACAATCATCTATTCTAAGACAAATAATGTAAAATCAATCGCTGAGGAAAGAACAGTCTATTCAATAAATTGTGATGGGAAATTTGGATCTAACAAGGCAGAAGTATGAAGCAAGAACTGTACCTTACACCTTATAAAACATCAAGTCTAAATGGTTCAAGGATCTAAATCTGTGACATGATACCATCAAATTACTGTATTAGAATATTTGGGAAATTCTGGAAGACATTGACATAGGAAAAATCTTGGAAAAGACCACAGCAGCATAGACAACCAAAATTGACAAATGTGATTACATCAAGTTAAGAAGCTGCTGTGCTGCTAAAGAAACACCCAGCAATATGAAGTGGCAACAGACAGAATGGGAAAAATATTTGCAAACTATGAAACTGATAAAGGATTAATATTCATCATTTATAAAAAGCTCAAGAAATTCAACAACAAAACAAATAATCCAGTTAAGAAATGAGTAAAGGACTTTAATGGGCATTTTTCAAAAGACAAAATTCAAGAGGCCAACAGATTCATAACAAAATGCTCAGGATCAATAGCCATCAGAGAAACACAAATCAAAACCACAATGAGGTTTCACCTCTCCCCAGAAATCTCTCTCATACAGAAATCAGAAATCACTCATAAAGATTCTCTAATCTGCTGTTAGTCAGAATGCAATCTAGTTCAGCCATTGTGGAAGACAGTCTGGAAATTCCTTAGAAAGTTAATAATAGATCTACCATATGACCCAGCCATCCCATTCCTGGGAAGATACCCAAGGGAAATGAAATCAGCATATGAAAGGGTGATCTATACCCTCATGTTTCTTGCAATTCAATTCACAATAGCTAAGATATAGGAGGTGAACCACTTCTCACTCTTTAGGTGAGAGCTCTGAAGAGTGGATTCCTTTCAAAGAACTCAATACAGAAAGGAGGGAATGGTAAAACCAACTTTCAAGTAGAGAGATGCTACTCCACCCAGGTGATTAATACTAATATCATAGATGTTACATTGATTACATAGACCCTCAAAAGCAAGTGATGCTGACAGCAATTCTCTCTGACCTTCTTCCACAGATTGATGACCACAGTATAACAATGAGAAAACAACAGACGAAGTATTGATGAATACTATACAAAATATCTGACCACCACTCCCAAATTAAAATATATGGTAAAAAAGCCTCACATACAAGTGGAGCCTAAAGTACATGACTATCAGATGTAATTTGTTTTAAAATATAATTTATAAAAAGAAAATTGGGTCAAACTGAATCAAGCATGGAACCTAGTTAATAATAGGGCATTCTGGTCCATGAATTGTGACAGATACATCCTACAGATACTGGCAGTGGAGTAAATTTGGAGTGGGATTTGACAATTTCTCTGTAAGATCATCTCAACTTTTCTGTAAATCTACAACTAATCTAAATGTTTTAAAATTTACTGAAAACTTAGAAAACAGTTGAAGAAATACAAAGGAGGGTTTTAGGGTGTGTAGTCACTTTCTGACAAGAAGTCTAATCCAGAGAAAGAAATAAGATCCTATTTATAATTTAATTATTAGCCTGTGTGTGGGCCTATGCAGGGTGACCTACTTGAGAATGAATAAACAGTCTTCAGACCATCACATACACATTCTTTACAAGTCGAAGAAAGGTTTCATAGTACATGAACACCTGCCCATCCACTGCAGGCTTGAACACGAAAAGAGGAATAGTTTTGAACTTTAGGTCATGCAATATGTCAAGGTATGACAACTCCTGAGATGATATAAGCATGTCTCTTAAATGGGGAGAAAGTGTATCAGTTGTTACTTATCATATGTCACTCTTTTCTCATAGACACATCTCCTACTCAAACCGTAAATCCTAACACATGAGTTAGTTATGTACCAGGGTAGAAAAAGACAAAAAAATACTCCTTTGTAATGAGAATTTTGTTAAGCCCTATGGATTTCTAGCTTTCCCTTAAAATCTTCTTTCCAGGCAGACAGGGAAACAAGCTAGCTTTAGAACCTTGAATGAGACAAATGTTATATTCAGGTAATCATCACTTGGTTTTTGGACAATTTTATCAATGATTCCTGAAATATTCACCTCAGCTCTAAAATCTGAGTTATTTCAATATAAATGTAGAACTCAGAACATCCTGATTTTTATTTTGTGTTGATTACATTCACCTTGGGAACCAAAATTTAACCATTTTGTGTTGCATTCCACTGACCTTTAGAATAGTGTCTTTCGGTATTTTGTTGGACTACAGGCAAACTTGAGAAAACTTTTGTCATTGTTTAGGTAGAAAGGAAGTCAAATCCTTACCTTCTGTTCCCTCCCCTCGCCCATATCTCCCTCTCTACTTCTCTTTCCTCTCCTTCCTTCCCTGCACCGCTACTCCAACCCTACTGTTTTCCTCCTTTTTCCTTCCTGCCCCACTCTTATCTCTGCAGATGCATTTCCACAAGGTACCAATTACTTTGCTGTACTGCCCTATAGGGGGCCTCTTGCCCCTCTTTTCTTCACAGCAGAGTGCTTAATTAGGTGCAGAAACCACAATGTCTGAGGTCAGCCTTTTGAATGTCATGAAATTGACTTCTCACTTTCCATTACCACTTATAAGCCATAATTAGCCTTGTCACTGAGTGAAACAGACCTAAACTGTTACAGTGTATTGACTTGTACATTCAGTGAGACATTTACTACTTGTTAGTATGTATCTATTGTGCT
The DNA here is from genome assembly GCA_949820135.1 of Sylvilagus floridanus. Taxonomy (NCBI): domain Eukaryota; kingdom Metazoa; phylum Chordata; class Mammalia; order Lagomorpha; family Leporidae; genus Sylvilagus; species Sylvilagus floridanus. The sequence goes on along the minus strand of OX463240.1, from coordinate 13,485,629 downwards.
TTATTACAATGCTATCTTAAGTAGAAAGGTGAGATCACAATTGAGAGAATGAGAAATTAATTGTGTTTGTTCTAAATGATTCTGAAAACAAAACATCAAAGATCTTATTTATAAATCATTTCAAACATTTTAGTACTTCAACATACACTGATGTAGTAGAGTTTAATGAACTGTCATGTACAATATATGTATCATCCAGCATCAACATTTATCAATGCTTCCTAACTTATTTGATACATTGTAACATTGTAACTCATCATTCTCTCATATTTCCTGTCTTCCTAAATCATTCTCTGCCTTCCTTCTGAATTTTTCTCTCATTTTTACATTCCTTTATTTCCAACTATTTTTTTCTATTGTTGGGTTATTTAACATTTTTTTAAAGATCTATTTATTTGAAAGGCAGACTAAGAGAGAGAGAAAGGGGAGAAACAGTTAGACAGGGATCTTCCATCCCCTGGTTCACTCTCAAATGGTCACCACAGCCAGAGCTAGGCCAGATCAAAGCCAGGAGACAGGAGTTTCTGACTAGTCTCCCACATGGGTGGCAGGGACCTAAGCACATGGGTCATACTATTCTGTTTTCTCAGAATCATTATAAGGAAGCTGGATTGGAAGTGAAGCAGCCAGGACACAAACTGGCACCCATATGAGATGCCAGAATCTCAGGCAGTGGCTTAACCCCATAAGCCACAACAGCCTCAGTGTTATTTAATATATTTTTAAAATATCTAATTATTTACTTGAAAGTCAGAGTTACACAGAGAGAGGAAAGGCAGAGAGAGAGAGAGAGAGAGAGAGAGTTGTCCATCCACTGGCTCACTCCCCAACTGGCCCCAACAGTCAGATCTGCACTGATCCAAAGTCAGGAGCCAGGAGCCAGGAGCCAGGGGCTTCTTCCAGGTTTCCCACATGCGTGCAGGAGCCCAAGCACTTGGGCCATCTTCCACTGCTTTCCCAGGCCATAGCAGAGAGCTGGATTGGAAGTGGAGCAGCCGGGATTCAAACTGGCGCCCATATGGGATGTCAGTAATGCAGGTGGCAGCTTTACCCACTATGCCACAGCACCAGCCCCTAGGGTTATTTAATATTAAACCTTTTTTTAAACATTTCCTAAGTACAACTTTTGGACCATAGTGATTTTTTTCACTGTACCTACGCTCCACCCACATTCCCACCCCTCTTTCTCCACCGTCTACCATTCCCATTTTTAGTTTTACTAAGATCTATTTTTAATTAACTTTACACATATGATTAACTCTATATTAAGTAAAAAGTACACAAATAGTATGAAAAAAGAAAGTTTCTCAACAGACAAGAGCTGTTCAAAGTCATACCATCTCAAAGTGCCCCTACACTTCTATAGATAACCTTCTAGGTGTCCTGTTAGTTATCACAGTTCAGGGAGAAAATATATTTCTCCTTTTGGGACTGGCTTATTTCACTAAGTATGATGTTTTACAATTTCATCCATTTTGTTGCAAATGACAGGATTCATTTTTATTTTGCTCTGTAGTATTCCATGTTGAATGTATTCCATAATGTCTTTCAGTCTTCAGTTGACATATATTTCAGTTGATTTCCTATCTTAGCTATTGTGAATTGAGCTACAATAAACATAGGGGTACACATAACTCTTCCATATGCTGATTTCATTTCCTTGGGGAAATTCCCAGGAGTGGTAAGCCTGGGTCATATGGTACATTTATATTTGGGTTTCAGAGATATCTCTATACTGTCTTCCTCAGTGGCTGTACCAATTTGCATTCCCACCAACAGTGGATTAGGTACCTTTTCTCCGCATCCTTGACAGCATTTGTTCTTTGGTTTCTGTATGAAAGCCATTCTGACTAGGGTGAGTTCATTGTGGTTTCGATTTGCATTTTTTCATTTGTCTATTGGCCATTTGGATTTCCTCTTTTGAAAAAGCCTGTTGAAGTCCTTTGCCCATTTCCTAACTGGATTGTTTATTTTGCTGTTGTTGATCATTTTTTAAACATTGTCACTTGTATAGTTTGCAAATAATTTCTCCCATTCTGCTGGTTGCCTCTTCATTTTCCTGAATCTTTCTTTTGCAATGCAGAATTTTCTCAACTTGATGCAATTAGGTTACTTTTGTAGTGCAGCAGCTACTCAACTAGATATAATCCCATTTGTTAATTTTGGATTTGACTGCCTGTGCCCCTGGGGTCTTATTGAAGAACTCTTTGATTATGTGAATGTTTTGTAGGGTTTCCCCAGTGTTCTCTAATAATTTGATGGTATCAGCTCATAGAATTAGATCTTTAATTGTTGTGAGTGGACTTTTGTATAAGGTATAAGGTAGGGGTCTTATGTTACACTTCTGCCTGTGGAGATCCAGTTTTCCCACATCATTTGTTGAAGAGTCTGTCCTTGCTTGAGGTGTTGATTTTGCCTCCATTGTTAGAAATAAGTTGATAGCAGATGTGTGGGTTGATTTCTGAAGTTCCCATTCTGTTTCATTAGTCTGTCCATCTATGGACAGAATTTTTGCATCTATGTAGTTCTCTTTCTCTGTTGTATATTTTTCAGGGTTAGGATTTAAGGTGATGATGGCTTCATAGGAGTTTCTCAGGATTCTTTGCTTTTCAATTGCTTTGACTAGCATGAGAAGAATTAGAGTTAGTTCTTCCTTAAATGTCTGGTGGAATTCAGCACTGAAGCTATCCAGCCATGGGCGTTTATTCGTTTGGAATGTCTTTATTACTGATTCAATTCCCATCTTGGTTATGGGTCTGGTTACGTTTGCTATGTCTTCATGACTCAATTTCGGTAAGTTGTATGTGTCCAGGAATTATCCATTTCTTCTAAGTTTCTCAGTATTTTTAGTACTTTCTGATGATTCTTTTAATTTCTGTGGTGTCTGTTGTTACATTTCCTTTTTCATCTCTAATCTTGATGATTCAGTCTTCTACTTTTTATGGTCAATTTGACCAATGGCATGTCAGTTTGGGTTACTTTTTTCAAAAACCAAGCTTTTTGATCCTTTATATTTTTTATTTCAATTTGGTTTATTTCTTCTGTAATTTTTTTGACAGGCAGAGTGAACAGTGAGAGAGAGAGACAGAGAGAAAGGTCTTCCTTTTCTGTTGGTTCACCCTCCAATGGCCACCATGGCCAGCATGCTGGGGCCGATGCACTGCACTAATCCGATGGCAGGAGCCAGGTGCTTCTCCTGGTCTCCCATGGGGTGCAGGGCCCAAGCACTTGGGCCATCCTCCACTGCACTCCCGGGCCACAGCAGAGAGCTGTCCTGGAAGAGGGGCAACCGGGACAGAATCCGGCGCCCTGACCGGGACTAGAACCCGGTGTGCCGGTGCTGCTAGGCAGAGGATTAGCCTATTGAGCCGTGGCGTTGGCCTCTTCTCTAATTTTAAACATTTCTTTTCTCATACTACTTTGGGTTTGATTTGCTGTTGTTTTTCTAGGTCCTTGAGATGCATTGATAGCTCATTTATTTGGTGCCTTTTCCAGTTTTTGATGTAGGCCCCAGTTGCTATAAACCTTCCTCTTAACTCTGCTTTTTCCATATCACATAGTTAGATATGTTGTATTGTCATCTTCATTTGTTTCCAGAAATTTTGTGATTTTTCTTTTGATTTTTTCTATGACCCACTCTTCATCAAGCTGCATGATGTTCAGTCTCCATGTGTTTGCATATGTTCTACAGATTTTTGTGTTGTTGATTTCTAGCTTCATTCCATTGTAGTCAGAGAAGATGCATGGTATGATTATGATTTTTAGTTAACTGGCTGACACTTGCTTGATGGTCTAGACTGTGGTCTATCCTAGAGAAATTTCCATGCACTGGTGAGAAGAATGTTTATTCTGCAACTGTAGGATGAAGAATTCTGTAGATATCTGTTAGGGCCATTTGGTCTATAGTGTCAATTAACTCTGTTGTTTCCTTGTTGATTTTCTGGTCGATTCATCCATTGCTGAAAGTGGGGTATTGAAGTCCCCCATTGATATTGTATTGGATTCTATGTCTCCCTTTAGACCAATTAACATTTCTTTTAAATAGCCAGGTGACTTGCAATTAGGTGCATATATATATATATATATATATATATATATACATATGTGTATATATATACATATATTTAAAGATTTTATTTGTTTACTTGAAATTCAAGGTTACTGAGAGGCGGAGGCAGAAAGAAAGAGAGATCATCCATCTGCTGGTTCACTCCCCAAATGGCTGCAATGGCCAGAGCTGCACCAATCTGAAGCTGGGAACCAGGAGTTTCCTCTAGGTCTCCCATATGGGTGCAGGGACACGGGATTTGGGCCATCTTCCACTGCTTTTCCTGGCCATAGCAGAGAGCTGATTAGCAGAGAGCTAGAGCAGCTGGGACTCAAACTGACACCCATATGGGATGCTGGCACTGCAGGTGGTAGCTTTACCCACTATGCCACAGCACTGGGCTGCATGTATGTTTATTGTAGTCACAACTTCCAATTAAATTGATACCTTAATCATTATATAGTGGATTTCTTCAATTTCTTCTTTTTAAGAGTTTTTGTGTTAGACTCTATTTTTTTATATTAGGATAGATATACCAGCTCCTTTCTGGTTTCTGTTGGCATGGAATATCTTTTTCCATTTTTCCACTTTCATCTCTTTGTTGGTGAGATGTGTTTCTTGTAGAAGCAAATAGATGGGTCTCGTTTTTTAATCCATTCAGCTAGTCTGCATCTTTTTACTGGACAGTTAAGGCCATTTTGCCTTCAAGGTACCTATTGATAAGTGACAATTTGGCCCTGATATTTTTCTATAAATATTCCCATTGTTTACTTTGGATTCCCTTTGTACTTTTACTTGGGATTTTTGCCTTCACCATCTCTCATAGTGATGAGCATTTTTCTCTGTGTGCTGTACTTTCTTAGCATCTTTTGTAAGGCTGGATGAGTGGTGACAAATTCTTTCAAGTTCTGTTTGTTATGGAAGTTGTTTATTTCACTTTCATTCATAAATGAGAGCTTTGCAGGGTACACTATTCTGGGTTGACAGTTTATTCTTCTTAAGACTTGGAACATATCTTGCCATTCACTCTTATCCTGTAAGGTTTCTGATGAGAAATCCACTGTGAGTCTAATTAGATGTCATCTGAAAGTAATCTAGCATTTCCCTAGTGTACAATTTAAAATCTTTTCTTTATATTTCACTGTGTAGAGTTTGAACACAATGTGTCGTGGTCAGAATCTTTCTGGTCATGTCTATTAGGAGTTCTATGTGCTTCATGTACTTGGATGTCCCTTTTTTTCTCCAAATTAGAGATGTTTTCTGCAATTATTTCACTAAAAAGGCCTTATAATCCATTCTCTCTTTCCATACCTTCAGGACCTCCTACATCCCATATGTTGGGTTGCTTGATAGCATCCCATAAATCTCCAACACTGTTTTTAAGTTTTCTAATTTATTTTTCTTTTTTTGTTCAGGGTAAAATTTCTAGAGATTTGTCTTCTAACTTGGATATTCTTTTTTCTCCCTTGCCAAATATGTTGTTAAGGCTTTCCATTGCATTTTCTGCTTGTACTATCTTCATTTCCAATATTTTATTTTGATTTATCTTTAAACTCTCAATTTCATGGGAAACCATTCTTGTCATGTATGAATTTCTTTAGTTTATGGATTTGCTTCTGATTGCTTATAGCTAATCCTACATCTAATTTAAAAAATTAAATTCCATTTCTGGCGTTTCTTCAATCTCTTCATCTTCTCATGGTATAATTGAAGTGTTGTTTTTATTCTTTTGAAGGGCATTATGTTGTCTTGCTTATTCTTGTTTCTTGAATTGCTGCATTTATTATTATGCATTTTTGGAAATATTTGTTTTTTTTTCTTCTCTATGATGGCTTTTATTTTTTAACTTTGCCTCTGTGGCTTAGTGGAGTGTCTGCTCTTTCACTGAATACCCAGAGGCATGTGCTGGGTGTGGTTGGAGAGTTTTGTTCAGTGATGCAGGGTGAGGAGAGTGTCCAAGGTGACACCCACTTTGGGCGTGGTAAATCTCTCTCTCTTTTTTTTTAATCAGAGTAGAGGTTTGTTCAAATCTGTTGGTGTAGTCTCACACTTAACTCCTTTCCACCAGAGACCAATGCCTGGGTACTAGGCCCAGGGGTATAAATATTCCTCTGTGCTGTGACAAACTCTACACAATGCATCTGGGCAGTCATCTTTTTGAGCACAATCCTGCAGCAATGAATCAGGGAGCCCTGAACACATGGATCCACCCACAGTGACTGCCCAAAGACCCAGCTATACCCTGTATCCTCCCATGCAGCCACAGTGTTTTCACACAAGGCTCCATGGTCACAAACACCAGGCTCCCTATCAATTCTTCCAACAGACAGGTGTCTCCTCTTGGCTGACGGCTAAATGGTCCTGACATGATCTGGTGCACCTGTTACTTATGTCCAAAATGGTATCTGCCCTCTCACAGTTTGTTACAGGATGCCAGTGCCAGGTTATTTGGGAGAGGGAAACATGCCCCCTTTTCTCCCTCTATGTTGTCATGTACACTCACCCACAGGGCTCTAAGCCAGATTCACACCAGGCTCTTCCCTCAGCTTTATCACCAGTGGCTTGGACTGCTTCAGTCTCTTCTTCGTTCACTCTCCTAAGCTGGTGCTGAGGCTCTTCGCTGCTGGGCTCCTGAGTTGTGGGTGTCCACACCCTCCACAAAGGTCCACAGTATCCCTCTAATTTGCATGGACTTTTCTCTGCAGTTTCTCCCTAACTATTCCCTGAGATTGCACTCTCTCTACTTTTTTTTTAACTATCTTCTCCTAGACTAGAGCAGTAAACTTCCTTCCTATTTTTCCATCTTGAAAACATGTATTATTTATTCCATAAATATTTCACCATGAATCTCTAATAGAAAAGGTTGGTTATACATAATTAGTATAGCAATCAAATCATTGTCATATCTAAGAAAGTGTTTAAAGAATCTGTAAAGTCATGTATTAACATGGGCTTATTGAAATTGTTAATTAAATCAACTATTTTGTTAATAGATCTAAATAGCAAGATCTATGTAATCAGCCATTGATCTCAAAGATATCAAATATTCTCTACTTTCTTCTTGCTAAATTGTAGTACAGGGATATAACATAAAAAACAATTTCAGAACTGTGTATGCATCTCCATTATTTTAGATATGGAGAGATTGTGCTTGAGGAATAAGCATTGTAATTTATAGTGAGCTATTTGCACACAATCACAGAAGTTACTTATGAATTTTGTTATTATAGAAGTAATAGTTTGTGACTACAATTAAATTTACAAATTCTTGTTACAGTTAAAAAATAAAGATAGAAGAAAGGGGATGTATGATCAAATATAGGTTATGAAAAAGAAATGCATTTATTGCAAATTTTGCCTTTATAGTGTTAGGAGACATTTAATGTGATTCATGGAAAATAAGACTTTTGTATTTTCATAGAAGAAAACTTAAGAGAGTCTAAGGCTTTTTTTTTTTCTTGAGATAATAGTGCTTGCAATTATCTTAAGATCAGGATACGGAAAGAGAAATACTTTGTTTTAGATACAAGATCTATCAACTTCAAAATGTTTCTTAATTTCTTTAAGCACCACCTTCTTTACATAAAATGGTGATAGTAATTGTGCTTATCTCATAAAGGGGTCATGAAATTAAAATGAGATTACTCATGTCATCATAGAGTCAGACCATAAGAGTCTCAGTTCCTATGTCACTGTGATAGAGTGTGTGCTCTATCTATTACAGCACTGCTCTCGGAGGTCATCAATGTTAACTTTTTAAAATGTATTTATTTACGTGAAAGAGTTACACAAAGAAGGTAGCACAAAGAGAGAGAGAGGGAGTTAGATAGAGAGTGTGAGTGAGAGAGCTATTTTCCATGCACTGGGTCACTTCCCAAATGACCACACAGGCTGGAGTTAGGCCAGGCAAAAGACAGGAACTCCCTCTGGGTTTCCCATGAAGGCAGCAGGGCCCTAAATTCTGGAACCCTTTTCTGCTGCTTTCCCAGGTACATGAGCAGGGAACTGGATCAGAAGCAGAGTAGCTGGGTCTTGAACCAGCAATTTGATATGGGATGCTGACATCGCACATAGCTGCCTAAGACACAAAGCCACAATTCCAGCCCCAAGGTTAATTTTTAAAATTTAGAACACACCTGGGGCCAGCGTTGTGGCATAACGGTTAGTTGCTTCCTGAGACACTAGCATCCCATATGGGTGAAGTTCATGTCCTAGCTGCTCTACTTCCCATCCAGCTCTCTGCTAATGGCCGGAGAAAGACCTCATGGATAGTCTCTTGCCATCCATGAGGAGTCCCAGATGAAGTTCTTGGCTCCTGACTACTGGTTCCTGGCTTCTGGCTCTGGCCTGGCCCAGCCCTGGCTGCTGTGGCCATCTGGGAATTAACCAGCGGATGGAATTTCTCTCTGTGTTTGTCTCTGTCTCTCCTTTCTCTCTGTAGTTCTTTTAAATCATTAAATACACCTAAAAAAAAAAAAAGAAAAAAAAAGAGGCCTTACAGTTAGTAACCACCATAAAGATAGCAGGGGCCAGCACTTTCGGAAATGCAAGTCCCAGGTTTTTACAATTACATGCATGTGTGAAACTTCCTGTTTCTGTATCCCTATGGGCTGAGGTTAATGCACTCAGGTCTCCTCCAGAGGCAATCACTTCTGGAAGCTCCAGACTTTGTTTCTCCTTAGTTTAGTAGACACAAGGGGTTGGTTCGTTTGAGGTGTTAATAAATAATCAGACTCAAGTGGGAGTTGTTCACAAACATCCTTATTTCCTTGTGATAAATGCAGAGTAGCAAGCAAGCTATAATTTCATAGAAATTGTCTCCCTGAGAAGCATTTTGCTAAATCTTCTACAGCAAAGGTTAGGAGAGTGTCTGCGATGTAGAGAAGGGGAAATGAAGGGCCTTGCTAGTTTGCAATATGTATTTCCAGACAGCCTGTGTTCAGAAACCAGTCTTGAACTTGCTGTTTACAGCTTTTTCACTTTCCAGTGGCCACATCCTTGAGCTCAGTGTTGAAAGGTAATGTTTCCAGGAGCGCTCTTCAGAAAAAGCATGCTCAAAAGCGTCAACTATTTGAGATCCTCCATGCATGTGCCACTATTGCAATTTTGTCTGAGTTTTATGTTCTTGGCTACACATGGAGCACCAGTTGTAAAAAGGGCTCACTCTTGGAATGTAGTTCCTACTGTCTTTGGCAGAGTTTTCTGGGAGGGAGCCTACTCACGAGGCTTCTCATTTCATTTTCTAGCAAAACAAGGGTCAAACCAGGATTGGACGAAACAGAGGCTCAACTAGGCAGGTGACTCCCTCAACAGAGAGAATATATATACAAAGGAGAATTCCATCACCCAGAGATTTGGGACACTTTGCAGCTACCTTGGGAAGTCCTCCAAAAGATTTCTTGCATGGCTCTTGACACCCTTGACTCCACATTACTTAAGAATCTGATGCCAGTGTAGAATCATTTTTATCAGGACTGGGGTTGAGTTTATCATCAGTATAGCAGGGGTGAACTTTTACAAAGTGGCAGGAATTTCGGGGCCAGTGCCATGGCACAATAGGTTAATCCTCCACCTGTGGCACTGGCATCCAATATGGGCACTGGTTCTAGTCCTGGCTGCTCCTCTTCCCATTCAGCTCTCTGCTGTGGCCTGGGAAAGCAGTGGAAGATGAACCTAGTCCTTGCGCCCCTGCACCCACGTGGGAGACTAGGAGGAACCACCTGGCTCCTGGCTTTGGATCGGCTAAGCTCTGGCCATTGTGGCCATCTGGGGAGTGAACCTGCAGATGGAAGACTCTCTTTGTCACTCCCTCTAACTGTAACTCTACCTCTCAAATAAATAAAATCTTAAAAAAAAAAAAAAAAGGAAAGTGGCAGGAATTTCAAACTTTGTAGGTACAGAACAATCCCATACAAATCCCAGAAGGCCATTTTTGTAGTCCAGGTACTGATTCTAAGGTTTATTTTGAGAAACAAATGACTCATAAAAGCAGCAACAGTTCTGAGGACAACTACCTTAAGGACAACATAAAACCACAAACACACCAAAAATATAATCTATTCAGAATTATCTGGGGGTGGGCATTTGGCAGAGAAGGTAAGTTTAATTTTTGGTCTCAAATCCAACACCAGTCTTTCAGCATCATAAATTGTTGCCACTTGAGACACCTGTATCCATAGCAAATACTCTGGTTTAAATCTAGCCTACTGTGCTTCCAATCCGGCTTCCTGCGAATGCACACAAGTAGAGGCAGTAGATGACACCATACAGAATTAAGTCCTGACATGTCCACAGGAGATCTGCATGGATAGAAACTGGAAGAGATTTAGTAATGGAGAATGGCACTCACTGGTGAGGTCAGTGTTTACACAGCTTTCCCACGGAGCAGGGAACTTACAACTGTAGGAGGAAGTCACAGATCAAATGGCTTCAGGTGTTCAAGATGGAAATTGTCCAAAGAGCATATAAAAGGAAAATAAACAAAATATTTTCCCTTCATGTGTTATTTCCTAAGTTTTTTCCTGGTGAGCAAATGCCATTTATATACTCAGTCATTTAAACACATATTAAATGTGTATTGAAAACTGAAAACTGAAAGGATGAGCTTCTGTTTGACAAATATGAACAATGATTCAATCGCAGGATTTCATTTCACACCACTTTTGGTTTCTGTGCTTACACAGATAATTCACACCTATCTTGGAAGCGGTTAAAATACATATGGATTTTTGATCTGCTAAGATGGTGGAATAGTGAGGACGCGCACTAGCAGTCCGCAAAAAGATAGTTTAATAAAAACAGAGTTACTGTAGCCTCAGGAAAAATCTCAGGGAAAAAATGCAGTGGAAATTCTTCCGGACCCAGTGAATGAGATGCAGAGGACCTAGGGGAAAGTAAGTTTGCGAACGGCAAATCGTGCCTTAGTGGCACGGGAGCTGCCGGGAGGGACGGGAACCGGACGGAACACAGTCGCCATTGGAATTGAGCGCTTAAACGGGAGCCGATACAGGGATCCCGAGACACTGGCGGGGGGAAGCAGACCCCAGGGAAACAGCACAATTGAGGCGAGCCCACATGGACACTAGCCTCTCTCGTCACCCACCCTGCTAAGTCCAGCTAGATTAAACGCAGTGGCACGGCGCGCGCCCGCCGGCTGAGACTGGAGCCGGGCGGAACACAATCGCCGCAGGATCTGCGCGCGTGAACGGGAGCCGATACAGGGATCCCGAGACACTGGCGGGGGAAAGCAGACCTCCACGGGGGAAACAGCACAGTTGAGGCGAGCCCGCACGGACACTAGCCCCTCTCGCCGCCCACCTTACGAAGTCGAATTTGATTAAACGCAGTGGGACAAGCTGCGCCCGCCCATCACTGAGGCAGACGGAACCAAAAACCCGAGGCTGTAGAAACCTGAAGGGGATCCAAAAACTGGGAACACACCGCGCACACAAACTCCGTTACCTTGACAACCCAGAGAAAGAGTGTGGGGAAAAAAAAAAAATGCCAAACAAAAACAGATTCCGAGGGAGCAAGATCAAGGAAGACGCTATGATGACCCCAAACGGAAAAGACACCCCAAGTCAGGATTGTGAAGATAATGAGATAGAAGAAATGCAAGAAGCAGATCTCAAAGAATTGATAAGAACATTAAGAAGTTCTCAAAAACAAATTCTTGAACTACAGAAATCTTTAATGGATAAGATAGAAAATCTCTCTCGCGAGAATGAAGCACTACGGAGAAATCAAAATGAAATGAAACAACTAGTAGAACAAGAAGCTACGAGAGTGACAAAAAATCTTAATGAATTGAAGAACTCAATAGATCAAGTGACAAGCAATCTTGAGGGCCTTAAAACCAGAATGGGTGAAGCAGAGGAGAGAATATCGGACCTAGAAGACAGTGAACAGGAGAGGAAACAGTCAAACCAAAGACAAGAAGAGGAAATTAGAAAACTAAAAGATATCGTCGGGAATTTACAGGATACTATTAAAAAACCCAACATTCGGGTTCTAGGTGTTCCTGAAGGTATGGAGAGGGAGAAAGGATTAGAAGGCCTTTTTAGGGAGATACTAGCAGAAAATTTTCCAGGCTTGGAGAAAGACAGAGAAATCCTAATCCAGGAAGCTCATAGAACCCCTAATAAACATGACCAAAAGAGATCCTCTGCACGACATATTGTAATTAAACTCACCACAGTGAAGCAAAAAGAAAAGATCCTAAAATGTGCAAGAGAGAAACGTCAGATTACTCTCAGAGGATCTCCAATTAGACTCACAGCTGACTTCTCAACAGAAACCCTACAAGCTAGAAGGGAATGGCGAGACATAGCCCAGGTACTTAGAGAGAAAAACTGCCAGCCCAGAATATTATACCCTGCAAAGCTCTCATTGAAGGCGAAATAAAGACCTTTCATAACAAACAAAAATTGAAAGAATTTGTTGCCACTCGTCCAGCCCTGCAAAAGATACTTAAAGACGTGTTACACACAGAAACACAGAAACACGACCATCAACATGAAAGAAGGTAAATGAAGGGAACCTCACGGCAAAAGATCACAGGGAATTCAAAGCATACATTAGAAAATATCTGGCAAATGGCAGGGCAAACTTACCACTTATCAATAGTCACATTGAACGTTAAAGGTCTAAACTGTCCTGTTAAAAGACAGAGATTGGCTGACTGGGTTAAGGAACAAAAACCATCTATTTGCTGCCTACAAGAAACACATCTTTCCAACGAAGATCCATACACACTGAAAATAAAAGGATGGAACAAGATATACCATGCCAACAGAAATGAAAAAAGAGCGGGTGTAACCATCTTAATATCGGACTACATAAACTTTAACACAAAAACTGTTAAGAGAGACAAAGAGGGACACTATATAATGATTAAGGGATCAATACTACAGGAAGATATAACAATTCTCAATGTATATACACCTAATTACAGGCCACAGGTTTATTTAAAAAATTTGTTAAGAAACTTAAAGGGAGACTTAGACCCCAACACAATAGTACTGAGGGACTTCAATACTCCACTCACAGATATTGACAGATCGACAGAACAGAAGATCAACAAGGAGACAGTAGATTTAAACAACACTATAGCCCAAATGGATCTAACAGATATCTACAGAACTTTTCATCCTACACGTAAAGCATTCACATTCTTCTCAGCAGTACATGGAACCTACTCTAGGATTGATCACATATTAGGCCATAAAGCAAGTCTCAGCAAATTCAAAAGAATTAGAATCATACGATGCAACTTCTCAGACCATAAGGGATTGAAGTTGGAAATTAGCAACTCAGGAATCCCTAGAGCATATGCAAACACATGGAGATTGAACAACATGCTCCTGAATGAACAATGGGTCACTGAAGAAATCAAAAGAGAAATCAAAAATTTTCTGGAAGTAAATGAGGATAACAGCACAACATACCAAAACTTATGGGATACAGCAAAAGCAGTGTTAAGAGGAAAGTTTATATCAATAGGTGCCTACATCAAGAAACTGGAAAGGCACCAAATAGATGAGCTTTCAATGCATCTCAAGGATCTAGAAAATTTGCAGCAAACTAGACCCAAATCTAGTAGAAAAAGAGAAATAATCAAAATCAGAGAAGAAATCAACAGGATTGAATCCAAAAAAACATTACAAAAAATCAGCCAAACGAGGAGCTGGTTTTTTGAGAAAATAAACAAGATTGACACCCCATTGGCCCAACTAACTAAAAAAAGAAGAGAAAAGACCCAAATTAATAATATCAAAGACAAAAAAGGAAATATAACAACAGACACCACAGAAATCAAAAGAATCATCAGAAATTACTACAAGGACTTGTATGCCAGTAAACAGGGAAACCTATCAGAAATGGATAGATTCCTGGACACATGCAACCTACCTAAATTGAACCAGGAAGACATAGAAAACCTAAACAGACCCATAAGTGAGTCAGAAATTGAATCAGTAATAAAGGCCCTCCCAACAAAGAAAAGCCCAGGACCAGATGGATTCACTGCTGAATTCTACCAGACATTTAAAGAAGAACTAACCCCAATTCTTCTCAAACTTTTCAGAACAATCGAAAAAGGGGGAATTCTCCCAAATTCTTTCTATGAAGCCAGCATCACCTTAATTCCTAAGCCAGAAAAAGATGCAGCATTGAAAGAGAATTACAGACCAATATCCCTCATGAACATAGATGCAAAAATCCTCAACAAAATTCTGGCCAATAGACTGCAACAACACATCAGAAAGATCATCCACCCAGACCAAGTGGGATTCATCCCTGGTATGCAGGGATGGTTCAATATTCGCAAAACAATCAACGTGATACACCACATTAACAGACTGCAGAAGAAAAACCATATGATTATCTCACTAGACGCAGAGAAAGCATTCGATAAAATTCAACACCCTTTCATGATGAAAACCCTAAGCAAACTGGGTATAGAAGGCACATTCCTCAATACAATCAAAGCAATTTATGAAAAACCCACGGCCAATATCCTATTGAATGGGGAAAAGTTGGAAGCATTTCCACTGAGATCTGGTACCAGACAGGGATGCCCACTCTCACCACTGCTATTCAATATAGTGCTGGAAGTCTTAGCCAGAGCTATTAGGCAAGAAAAAGAAATTAAAGGGATACATGTTGGGAAGGAAGAACTCAAACTATCCCTCTTTGCAGATGACATGATTCTTTATTTGGGGGACCCAAAGAACTCTACTAAGAGACTATTGGAACTCATAGAAGAGTTTGGCAAAGTAGCAGGATATAAAATCAATGCACAAAAATCAACAGCCTTTGTATACACAGACAATGCCACGGCTGAGGAAGAACTGCTAAGATCAATCCCATTCACAATAGCTACAAAAACAATCAAATACCTTGGAATAAATTTAACTAAGGACATTAAAGATCTCTACAATGAAAATTACAAAACCTTAAAGAAAGAAATAGAAGAGGATACCAAAAAAGGGAGAAATCTCCCATGCTCATGGATTGGAAGAATCAATATCATCAAAATGTCCATTCTCCCAAAAGCAATTTACAGATTCAACGCAATACCAATCAAGATACCGAGGACATTCTTCTCAGATCTGGAAAAAATGATGCTTAAATTCATATGGAGACACAGGAGACCTCGAATAGCTAAAGCAATCTTGTACAACAAAAACAAAGCCGGAGGCATCACAATACCAGATTTCAGGACATACTACAGGGCAGTTGTTATCAAAACAGCATGGTACTGGTACAGAAACAGATGGATAGACCAATGGAACAGAATAGAAACTCCAGAAATCAATCCAAACACCTACAGCCAACTTATATTTGATCAACGATCCAAAACCAGTCCCTGGAGTAAGGTCAGTCTGTTTAATAAATGGTGCTGGGAAAACTGGATTTCCACGTGCAGAACCATGAAGCAAGACCCCTACCTTTCACCTTACACAAAAATTCATTCAACATGGATTAAAAATTTAAACCTACGACCCGACACCATCAAATTACTAGAGAGCATAGGAGAAACCCTGCAAGACATAGGTACTGGCAAAGACTTCTTGGAAAAGACCCCAGAAGCACAGGCACTGAAAACTAAAATTAACTACTGGGATTGCATCAAATTGAAAAGTTTCTGTACTGCAAAAGAAACAGTCAGGAAAGTGAATAGGAAACCGAAAGAATGGGAAAATATTTTTGCAAACTATGCAACAGATAAAGGGTTGATAACCAGAATCTACAAAGAAATTAAGAAACTCCACAACATCAAAACAAACAACCCACTTAAGAGATGGGCCAAGGACCTCAATAGACATTTTTCCAAAGAGGAAATCCAAATGGCCAACAGACACATGAAAAAATGTTCAAGATCCCTAGCAATCAGGGAAATGCAAATCAAAACCACAATGAGGTTTCACCTCACCCCGGTGAGAATGGCTCACATTCAGAAATCCACCAACAATAGATGCTGGAGAGGATGTGGGGAAAAAGGGACACTAATCCACTGTTGGTGGGAATGCAAACTGGTGATGCTACTATGGAAGTCAGTCTGGAGATTCCTCAGAAACCTGAATATAACCCTACCATTCAACCCAGCCATCCCACTCCTTGGAATTTACCCAAAGGAAATTAAATGGGCAAACAAAAAAGCCGTCTGCACAGTAATGTTTATTGCGGCTCAATTCACAATAGCTAAGACTTGGAACCAACCCAAATGCCCATCAACAGTAGACTGGATTAGGAAATTATGGGACATGTACTCTACAGAATACTATACAGCAGTCAAAAACAATGAAATCCGGTCACTTGCAACAAAATGGAGGAATCTGGAAAACATCATGCTGAGTGAATTAAGTCAGTCCCAAAGAGACAAATATCATTTGTTTCCCTTGATTGGCGATGACTAACTGAGCACCAAAGGGGAAACCTGTAGAAGTGAAATGGACACTATGAGAAACAGTGACTCAATCAGCTCTTGTGCTGACTCTTGTTGTACAATGTAATACTTTATCCATGGCAGTATTTTTTTTTTCTTTATCCTAGTACTAGTGGTTGAACTCTGTAATTAACAAACAATTATTCTTAGGTGTTTAAATTTTAACTGAAAAGTGATCTCTGTGAAATATAAGAGTGGGAATAAGAGAGGGAGGAGATGTACAATGTGGGACATGCTCAATCAGAACGGCCCCAAATGATGGAGTTAGAATTGTGCCAGGGGATTGCAATACAATCCCATCAAGGTGGCATGTACCAAGGCCATCTCATTAGTCCAAGTGATCAATTTCAGCTCACAATTGATCACACTGATAGGTCTAAGAGTCAAAGGGATCGCACAAGCAAGACTAGTGTCTGCTAATACTAACTGATAGAATGAAAAAGGGAGAGAATGATCCAACATGGGAAGCAGGATACACAGCAGACTCATAGAATGGCAGATGTCCTAAATAGCACTCTGGCCTCAGAATCAGCCCTTAAGGCATGCAGATCTGGCTGAAGAGCCCATGAGAATAGTTTCGGCATGGAAAGCCAAGACATTCTGGAAAAAACAGAAGACCTAAATGAAAGATCTCTGTGAGTGAGATCCTAGTGGAAAGAACGGGGCCATCAAAGAAGGAGGTACCTTTCTCTGAAGGGAGGAGAGAACTTCCACTTTGACTATGACCCTGTCGGAATAAGATCGAAGTCGGCGAACCCTAAAGGCTTCCATAGCCTCGGCAACTCATGACCAGAGCCTAGGGAGATTACTGACGCCATAAACAAGAGTGTCAAATTGTTAAATCAACATCAGGAGTCACTGTGTACTTACGTCTCATGAGGGATCTGTCCTTAATGTGTTATCCAATGTGAAATAATGCTATTACTAGTACTGAAACAGTATTTTTGCACTTTGTGTTTCTGAGTGGGTGCAAACTGGTGAAATCTTTACATAGTATATATTGAATCGATCTTCTTTATATAAAGATAATTGCAAATGATTAAAAAATCTTGGTGTTAAACTGGAAATTGCATAGACAATTAATCAATTTTTAAAAAAAAAAATCATGTAGGATCTCTGTCCTTAATGTGCTGTACATTGTGAATTAATACTATAACTAGCACTCCAACAGTATTATCATTTTGTGTCTCTATGCGAGGACAAACCGTTGAAATCTTTACGTAATATGTACTAAATTGATCTTCTGTGTATAAAGAGAATTGAAAATGAATCTTGATGTGGGCGGAGGGCGGGAGGGAGCAGGAGAGGGGAGGGTAGGGGGAGGGAGGGAGGTTGTGTGGGGGGGGAGCCATTGTGATCCATAAGCTGTTCTTTGGAAATTTATATTCTTTAAATAAAAGCTTTATATAAAAAAATACATATGGATTTTTAAGGACATCATTTGGGTCATAATATCCCTATATAAATTATATAAACTGAACGACAAAGGATCATTTCATTTAGTTAAGATTTAATTCATCAATGCCAGTGACAAATTCCTGTATTCCAGTTATATAATCTTTTTTTTTTTTTTCAGAATTTTAAAACTGTATTTGATTTTTCAGCAAAGATGTCAAGGAAGTTAAGCTTGCCCACTGACCTAACGCCTGATATAGGTAAGTAAATAACTTAATTAATAAATGTCCAAAGTGATTAAATTATTTTAGAAAGCTTTTATTTAATAAATTTCATAGGTACAGCTTTTGGACTATAGCAGTTCTTTCCCCATACCTGCCCTCCCACCCCCAAACCCCCTCCTCTTACTCCCTCTCCCATCCCATTCTTCATTAAGATTCATTTTTAATCATCTTTATATACAGAAGATCAACTCTATACTAAGTAAAGATTTCAACAGTTTGCACCCATAAAGAGCTCAAAATATCTGTAATCCCTCCAGGTTCTAGTTGACATGATGACTCAATTCTTCCTTGCCTACTAACTACCATCAGTGAATGTACATGTCCAAGTCAGAGGATCCTATGATTCTAGAATAACTGAGACTAGGTTCTGGACAAAATTAGTGATGAGGCTCTCCATAACTCTGAGTTTATGGCTGGGACTCTTGGAAGGCTCTGTCCTTTCCTTGCCTGCCCCTCCTTCATCATCTGCTAGTGCTCACTGATCTCACACTTCCTGCTCCTTCAGAAAACCAAGCCTCTGAACATGATCTTACAGATAAAGCACTAGCTGTCTATGTACAAACAAACAACCAAACTCTGAATTCATGTATGAAATCTGTTTGGAAGTTGTTTCAGTATGGGAAGGCTACAATAAATAGAAACTCCTGCATTTAATTAAAACTAAGTCAATAATATCACATAGTAATGTCTTCAGTTATAACATTTAGTCTCTTAAATAAATAAATTTTAAATAAATTTTTCCATGTATTGTGATATTAAATCAGATGATACTTTTACCCACTCAGTATTTGGAGATTGTTTAAGTTTGATTTTATGAAATTATAGTAGACAATATGTCACTAACACAAAAATCTTGGATTTCAGGCATCTCTGATTCACAAACCTTAAATTACATGAAAGTCTGAAGCAATTTGATACAAATATTTTTATTGCATGAAATTTGTGTGTTCTGTATAAAATCTGCAGGCGCTCATACCTATCACTAATGTGGCTTAGAGAATACATTCATAATCTCAGTTAAAAATGACTTATTCTCTGTCTATCTGAAAATATCATATAATATCAGGTATAAAAACTTAAGGAACATGTATCTTGAATTTTATTAGTGTTCTGTATGATGATATATGGTTTATGTGAACTAACCATTTAATACCTTGAGAAAGACATTCATGATACAATGTCAGACATTTTTAAAACTTTCTGAGTGGAGTTCATCTTTTTCTGTGCTTGTATATTTTAATTTTCTGTCTGCTTTTTTAAAATCCCAGCTAATTAGGGGATTTCACTTCCACCTAATGATGGACTCTTAAGCCAAGCTCGTAATTACAATGAGTGTGTAGTGTTCCATTAATTGCAGATTGCGGGTTAATTGGTAATTCCTCGCACAGCACTTCTGGAAGATGTTTCACAGTGTAGTTAACTAACTTCATCCTCAGGACAAAGATTTAGATGTTTGTCTAGGCATAGTTCCTCAAAATGGTAGCTAAGAAATCCTACTTTTTCGATATAAAGATTGTGTAAGAACAAAGCAGGGAAGATTCATTGTGAAAATATCTTTATCACCCTACAAAGTTAAATCTTACATTATCCCCCTTAACTCACACATCTATCCATAAAACCTTTGAACAACTGAATCATGTATTCATTAGAGATCATTCTGGCTCTAGAGTGTTTTGCATAAAATTAGTTATCTTTCTTCAATATTTGTTTACATAAAGAGAAAAAGAATGGGAAGGAGGGAGAGAAGGAGAAAGAAAGCAAAGAGCGATTTGCACGATTTAATTTGATTTTCTTAATTTACAAGCAATCAATGAGGTAATAACACTTTGGCATTGATGAATGGTTCCTTCCTGGAATCACAAAAATTCAATATATCTAACACTAATCTCATGTTCCTATCTTCTAACCAAGCTTATCATCCTCACATTTCTCATCATACTCCTACTCAGGATTAAGAGGGGAAGTAACTATGGACTGTGCTTTCATCCTTGACCCCCAGATCCAGCCATGAGCATGTTCAGTCAGTGTTTTCTGTACAGTGACAGGTGCATTTTTTATATTCTTTCTTTCTGCCTTCTATGCCTCTCTCAAAATTAAGGAATTGATCATATTATAATTTTGGTTTTTTATGTAATTCCTTAATACATATGGAAGTAATTTAATAAAAAATATTACTATAAAATGCATTGCAAATATGTAATCACTGAATAGCTTTCTGAGTAATATCTTGATTAGAACAGTGATATTTCAGCAGCAACTTTATACATTAGATAATAAATAATTGTTTGAAATGATCGCAACTTCAATCTCACACCTGCATTTGTGTGACCATCACAGAGCTCAGTCTTGATTTTTCTTGCCAAATATTAGCATATCTTAAATTACTGAAGAATTAGTAGACCTACTAATCTGCATGGAGTTCTCTAAACAGGAAATTTCTTGATACTTATGACCAACATATGCAGTGCCAAAAGCTCTTTCTTTTTATTGTTTCCAAGACATGAAATCTCCATAGTTACAAAAACTTACCCCTTTCTTGGTGTGCACTTGCTAAGACAAAAACACATTTGGCTTTGGCAGATCATTATATCATCCAAGAGGATTAAATAAAAGTTTTCTTGGACCTCCTCACTGCTTAACCTTTAGTTAAGTTCCTGGATGAGAACCAAGTCCTTACAATGAACCTTTTGGCTCTGTGGCCAAAATAGACTTCAGTACGTATACTTTAGGCCATGTGCTGCAAAACCACGGCCCTTTTGGGACCCCAGCTTCTCTTTTCTTCAAGCTTTTATATTTTCCCATCTCAATTTCTCAACTTGTTGCTTCTCTTTATTCTTTTTTTAAAGATTTATTTATTTATTATTGGAAAGGTAAGACAAAGTTCCAGAGAGGCAGAGGCAGGGGGCGGGGAGGCTGGTTATTCCATCTGCTGGTTCACTCCCCAGATGGCTGCAACGGCTGGAACTGGGCTGATTCGAAGTCAAACGCCAGCAGCATCTTTTGGGTCCCCCATGTGGGTGCAGGGGCACAAGAACTTGGGAAATCTACTGCTTTCTCGGGCCATAGTAGAGAGCGCAAACAGAAGTGGAGTGCCCATATGGGATACTGCCACTGCAGGTGATAGCTTTACCTGCCACGCCACAGTCCCAGCCCCAATTCTTTTAATATCATGTTAAATGATGCTTCCTAAGGGAAATCTATTCTGGCATTTAAAAGACATTAGATTGCCTGTTACACACTCTAACCTCACCTTGTAATTTGAATTTATTATACTGAGGGCAGTTTGCAATGATAACATTCTATGATCATTTCATTAATCTCTACTTTCTGTACCAACTTGTGTCCAGGCCTTTGCCTGTTTTACTCAGTATTATATTGGTTTTGATTCTGAAATGCCCAGATGGTGGAAGTGTTCAGTGAGTAACTGCCTGAGACACAGAAGAACTAAGACAGTGGTACAGAGACATGAATCAGGAAACACTTACATTAGCCACGTCTGTGTGTCCAGTGCTGCTGTAGTTCACTGGGCCAGAAGATAATCAGAGGCACTAGCATTGAGAGAGAAGAGGAAGACATCCTAGCAATCAATATACCCATTTCAATGAGGGTTGTGTCTTCTGCAGCTGCAAGTATCTCTTCAATTTCCTCAGGAGAACATGAGAATTAGGAATAAAAATCAATTAGGAGAGAGAAAGGATGGAAAGATCCTCATCAAAAAAAATTAATCGGGGCCTGCTTTGTGCTGCATCGGGTTAAGCTACCATCTGCAATGTGGGAGTCTCACATGAGCACCAGCTTTTGTCCTGGATGCTATATTTCCAACCCAGCTCCTTACTAATACATCTGGGAAAGCAGCAGAAGATAGTATGGGTACTTGGACTCTTGAACTCCTTGTAAGAGAACCCGATGGAGTTCCAGGTTTCTGGCTTTGGCCTTGTCCAACTCCAGCCATTGGAATCATTTGGGGAGTGAGCCAGTGGATGGAAGAGCTCTCTTTCTCTCCCTCTCTCTGTAACTCTGCCTTTTAAACAAATAAATAAATATTTTAAAGAGTGAATTAACTCTTGGGGGCCACACAAAATTAGAGAGTGTTCTCAACAAAATGTAGTTAGCTCCTGATAGGCACCAGATAAACACCCATGGCATGGGAGACCCGAAGAAGCTCCTGGCTCCTGGCTTTGAATGGAACCAACTCTGGCCGTTTTAGCCATCTGGGGAGTGAACCAGTGGATGGAACACACACAGACACACACACACATACACTCTGCCTTTCTGCCTCTAGTTATTAGTTTCTCTCTCTCTCTCTCTCTCTCTCTCTGTTACTCTTTCAAAAATAAACAAATAAAATAAATAACAGTTCTTCATAAACCAAGAGCTCCTTGTTCAGTAGCTAAATGAAATGTCAGCTGTGGAAGCAATACTTATCAGATGGGATTCAAAGCCAAGTACTGGAAATTGATTGAATGTCCTAAAGTATTTTCAATGTATTTCAAAAACTTATGGGTGTTTTATTTGAAATTTACTAATGCCTTTGCTTTCCTATGTTCATTTCATGAATAAATTGGTCAGTGTCTTATATAATAAATAGGAGGATCACCTTAAATTCCTCAATCTGAGCTACTCTCAAATCCAGTGAGTAAAAACTCGATCAATATTTTACCTCTTGTTTCTCAAAGCGTGGAACTCAGGGCTGCAGCCAGTACCACTGGACGTTAGTAGAAACGCACAGTCTCAGCTCAGTGGGTGACCACCGAGCCAAGGTCCACACTGCTGCCCTGCCCCCAAACCCCAGGGGTGTGCTGTGTTCACTAACCTCTCAGAACCAGTCTCTGCAGCACCGCCTCCATGTTCCTGAGACAGAATAGAAAATTACTGTGAAAGTATTGCAATCATTTGGTTTCATTTCACAATTTTCTGTAAAAGTCATTACAACCCTTTGAATTAGTTGGTCATGCTGGCTAATAATTTCAGTTCTGGCCTCTAAATGTCATTCAGAAGATCTGCTCTGAAAAATCAAAAGGAAGAATATTAAATTATGAGGAGTTGTTCCATTCATTGCTTTCCTCCTAACTCTAAGAGCTTTATTTTTAGATGAATAATTGCATCCTTTGTACTGAGAACAAATTAATAACCACTTGCACTTAGCAATTCCAATTTCACCAATGCAAGGACTCATGTAACAGTCAGAGTAGAATATCACAGTGACAATTAGTTAAAATTTAGCTGGCCTTGTGGAAAGAAATCTCAATTCCAAGGGCAGCTGTTGTTAAATGAGGACATTTGGGTTACTAGGCAAATATTAAATTAGATGAGTTTGCAGAAGCCATAAACATGTTATTCCAGCACCCTACAAGAAGATAATAGAAGTCATAACAAATAGGCTTTGAAATCACATTTTAATTAGACAAACTGTTTCATGCAGGATCCCTGACACAGCACCAGCGATGAGGCCATGCAGCTAGTTAAACATATAGATATGAGCCAGTATATTTTGAAATAAAATTATACCACTTAATAAGCAGTTTTGCTCAAAAATAACAACTTCTGTAAATCATTATAACTAGAATAATATTGAGGATAATATTGAGTTTGGAATATGCCCTATTTGACTGTATTATTATTAAACGTTATCTCTGATACCATAACAAAGTTCCATTTTCTAGATGTATTTTTCAATAATAGGAAAATAAAATAAACTGAAAAAGTTCACCATCAAATAGTCTTGATTCACTATTTCAGAGACAGTGGGGGAAAGATAGCAAAGCAGGAACACTGAAAAGTATATGTTCTGAAATTCAGGAAAAGTTATATTTTTAGTGTGCTTCCAGCACATTCACACATTATTTACACTCTTACCTTTCATTGTCTTCTCTTTCCCTTTTGTTTTTTAAAGATTTATTTATTTGAAAGGCAGAGATACAGAAAGAAGGGGAGAGAGACACAGAGAAGAGACACAGAGATCTTCTATCCACTGGTTCACTTCCCAAATGGCAGCAATGGCTGGGGCTGGGTGAAACTGAACCAGGAGCCAGGGGCTTCTTCCAGGTCTCCCAGGTAGGTGTGAAATCAGAGAAGACCCCCTAAAATTTACACTAAAATGTGGCCCTTTAAAGTTCCCTAGAAATGCTATCCGGGGTGCTACCGGAATTTGGGGTGCCTTACGATTTCACCACGGGCTTATTACTAAATCCCCAATATTAATAAGCCCAAGAGGGTTCTTGCCTAATATTTAGAGAAGAATTCTAAATACCGGCACAGATAAACAAGGCAGCATGGTACGTTTTAAGCTTTTATTTAGTGAGAAAGATGCATAGGAGAGTGAGAAATTTATTTAAGAGAGAGAGGTGCATAGGGGTTCATACCGAGCTCCAGGAACCAGCCACGTGGAAGAGCATCTAGGCCAGGAAGCCTCGAGCACATGGCCCGAGGGCCATGCACCCTGGAGGCGCGGGGCTACAGCAAGCCCCTTCCTAGCAAGAGGCCAGGGAAAAAGAACAGACCCGGCCACACCATGGCCCTGTTTTTAACCCACTTCCAAAGGGGAGTGGTTAATTAACCTGATTGGCTGGTGGGTACCCAGGTGTGGCCAGGTAGGTGAATGAGGTCACGCAGGGGCATAGCAAAGGCAGCAGGTAGGGGCATGAGGTCACACAGGGGCGTGGCAAAGGCATGGTCCTCCAGTTCACAAATCTGATCAGTTTTAACCCGTATGCCTGCCTACTTCAGGTGCAGGGGCCAAGCACCTGCTCCATCTTCCTCTGCTTTCTCAGGCACATTAGCAGGGAGCTAGAGAACTTGAACACGCATTCATATGGGATGCCAACACAGCAGGTAGAAGCTTAACCTACATGCCACGGCTCCAACTCCTCTCTTCCTTTAGGTAAGACTGAATGTCCCTAATTTATAACATGGGGTAATGCAGTTAATCTGTTTTCTAGGTGCTTCATTTGACTCTTACCACCTGGCTCCTGCAGGTTTTCTTTTCTTTAAGAGAATCCTGGTAAGCAAATGGGCAGACTATTCACCTGGTCCCCTGAGAAAATGATGATGCTCACTTCCAGCTTAGCATAATTTGTTTCAGATGAATCTCATAGGCTCAAAAGCCACAGCGTAGACTATCTCGTTGCTGGTATTGCTGGGAAGCAAAAAATCAAGAAAGGATGCAACCAAGAAGTGCTTTACATTCCTTAGAAACAGAAGGAACGAACTGGCGCTGCGGCTCACTAGGCTAATCCTCCACCTTGCAGCGCCGGCACACGGGGTTCTAGTCCCGGTCGGGGCACCAGATTCTGTCCCGGTTGCCCATCTTCCAGGCCAGCTCTCTGCTGTGGCCCGGGAGTGCAGTGGATAATGGCCCCAGTGTTTGGGCCCTGCACCCCATGGGAGACCAGGAGAAGCACCTGACTCCTGGCTTTGGATCAGCCCAGTGTGCCGGCTGCAGCGGCCACTGGGGGGTGAACCAACAGCAAAGGAAGACCTTTCTCTCTGTCTCTCTCTGTCTCTCACTGTCTACTCTGCCTGTCAAAAAAAAAAAAAAAAAAAAAGGAACGGAGAATGAGCAGTCCAAAAAGCTAAAGTGATGCAAATAGATCACAGTGAAATAGCAAGGGAAGATCAAGTATGGAATGATAGTACCCAACAGAGACAAAGATAGCATCCAGTAACACATTCTATATAGAAAAATAGAAACCTGTTTGTGAAGACATCTCCTAGTTAGGATATTTCTGAAAGCCTCACAAACAACCAAATACAAAATCGGAGTTAAGGGTAGAGGGAGAGAAATGGTGGTTGAAGACTTTTCTCTGCTGCAATTTAGACCAAGACAACAACATTCAAAATCAAAATATTTTGTCTGCTGATCCATACCATGAATATAGCTAACTTGCACATTAAAATATTTATTTACTTATTTATTATTCGAAAGGCCCACAGGGGAGAGAGACAGAAACAGAGAGAGAGAGAGAGAGAGATTGAAAGATACAGACATGCAGACAAAGGGAAAGAGAATCCCATCATTGGTTCACTGCACAAACGGCCATGACCGGGACAGGCCAGAAGCCAGGAACTCAGTTACTAACCTGCCTTCTCAGCCTCAGGGACCAAGTACTTGAGCCACCACTTGCTGCCTTCCAAGATTCTAGTTAGCAGAAAGCTAGAATCATCAGTCGGGCCAGAACAAGAACGTAAATACTCCGATGCAGGAAGTGGGTGTCGCAAGAGTCATCCTAAGCAGTGGGTCAAATACCTACTCCCAAGTTAACTTCTGTATCACCAGAATTTTAGTGATAATTAGGCTACTCAGCACTATACTCACTGTTTTTATGTTTGGCTTTAAAAGGCTTATAAAATATTCACACACACACACACACACACACACATGAAATATGACTTAGCATTACCCTGATGCAAGACTGGTGGTGTACTAATCATTTTCCTTCAAATCAACAGTGTCTCTTTTAGAAAAGATGATAGGACAAAAGAGTGTTATCCCAGGAATACAAAGTTGGTTCAGCACTGGAGAATGCATACTCTAATTTATAATGTAACTGACTAAATTATAAAACATTTTCATCAAACAATTAATAAAATGGTTTTTATTTCACCTTATAAAAGGTATGTGCCCTTAAATCTTGACAAATATTATACTCAGATGTTAATAATTATTTAAAACAAACACAGGAAGTATAACAAGATCACCAGTCACTAGCATTTATCCACACATTAACATTAGACAAGAACACTAAAATTGATGAAATTTTTAATATTGTTTTGGT
The DNA here is from genome assembly GCA_949820135.1 of Sylvilagus floridanus. Classification (NCBI taxonomy): domain Eukaryota; kingdom Metazoa; phylum Chordata; class Mammalia; order Lagomorpha; family Leporidae; genus Sylvilagus; species Sylvilagus floridanus. Next base: position 13,458,680 of record OX463240.1, on the reverse strand, counting down.
CTTATCTCCAAATTATCTTATAACTCAACAAAATACCAGACTCTCAAAAGGGCATGTGTGTTAGTTTGCCAAACAGTGTTGATAAATAGAATGACAAACTTTTTGTGGAAAAACAATGACTGGTCTCTAATGAAAGCACAGTTGGCCTCAAATAATAATTTGAAATGTATTAGGTCATTGTGGATTACTGGGGAATGAAGGGAACACTTAATAAAGGAGGAAGAGACAATTCATTTTCTACTTGGGAAAGTTAATTTAAAATTTAAGTTGCAATATATTCGAAACCTAAATGAGAGCTTTATTAATAGGGAATCTGGACATAGATATCACACAGTTACAAATCCTCAGTATGCACAGGAGTTTGATATCTGCTACAGGTACGAAAGCCCACAGATGATCAGTTATTTTATGTCAATGGTGCAGTATTTGGATGCAACATGTGCACATCCTCCTGTGTAGCCTAAATCATGTCCAGATTACTTATAATAGCTAACATCATGTAAATGTTATTATAGTGTATTGTTTGTGGAATAATGACAAGAAAAGGTGTATATAAATCAGCACGGGTGCATTGTTAGATGCGTTTTTTTATCTGTTTGGGTGAATCCATGGATGTGAAGCCTACTGATGTGGAGGACTAATTCTAGTGCTTTAATAAATAATCCCCAAATTCCAGTGATTTAACCAATCACTTGCTTTCTATTTCTTGTATTTTTAAAAGAGACATTTATTTGTTTGAAAGTCAGAGCTACAAAGAGAGAGGGAGATCACCCATTCAGTGGTTCACTCCCCAGATGACCACAATGGTCACTGGGATGGACCAGAAAGAATCCTGAAGCCAGGTGCTTCTTCCAGGTCTCCCACGTGAGTGGGAGGGGCCCAAGCACTTGGGTTACATGCCACTGCTTTTCTCAAGCCATAGCAGGGAGCTGATTGGAAGTGCAGCAGCCAAAATGCAAACAGGCACTCATTTGTTTTCCCAGCATTGAGGCGATGGCTCTTCCTGCTACAACGCAATGCTGGCCCCACTGTATTTCTCATATAACATGTTCTATTGATCTGGGTGTCTGGTCACAGAAATAGGAACTTCTAAGTAGAATTGTCTTAATATCAAACAAATCATCATCATTATCATCATCATCATCATCCTCATCAGAGAACTAATAAACAAATTCAGGAAAGTTACAATATTCAATATAAAGATGCAAAATGTATTTAGATTTCTATACACTAATGATGAGAAATCTGCAGAGAAGTTGAGGAAAAAAATTCTGTTTACAATCATGTCAGAAAGAATATAAAGAAACAGAACCAAGGAGGTGTAAGACTTTGTTTTTTACTAAAATAGTTTTTCTTCTCTTTGTTTTGTATCATCAATTGTCCTACCACCAGCTTGACAAACTGTCTTGTAACTATGCAAATAGGTTGTTAAACCCTTCTAGTGAATTTTCCATTTCAGTTTTTTCACTTTTTAGCACTGTCATAGAGCTGTGTCAGGCTTTTGGAGTGTGAACCAGCAGATGGTTGCTCTTTTTCTCTCTGTGTCTTTTTATCTTTCAAATAATAAATGAATACATAGTTAATGAGAACTTCCAGACAACTCTTCATTTCTGAAAGCTGTTTAGGCTCCTCCACACTGACCTGCTACCCTGTTTCATCGTATTTACTAGGTCTCCTTTACCTGTTTTCCTCTAGGAGTAGTATTTTATATAATTTCAGATATTTTGTTAACCTTCCCTCCAGAATGCAAGCTCCTTGAATACAAAAGTGTCATTTTTTTCCAGATTTATCTGAAACTAAAACAACGAGCAGCAGTTGTTCAGAGCTCAGTGAACACTGGTTGACTGTACAATGTGGTCCTCCAGTATACGTGAGGGAGCATGAAGAGATACAGGTAACCTATATTTGAGTAGCTGGGTTAGAGTCCCAGCTCCACCCCCAATTACAGCTTCCTGCTAATGTGTACCCAGGAGGCAGCAGGGGATGGCACAGTTACTTCAGTCTCTGCCATTCACATGGGATTACCAGATCAAGACCCCAGCCACTGGCTTCAAACTGGTGTTCTCTGCTCTTGCAGCATTTGGGGAATGAACCAGCACATGGAAGATGTCTATCTGTCTCTTTCCCACTGTTTCTTTTTCTTTGTCTCTCTGGCTTGCAAATAATATAATTCTAAAAAATGGAATTAAAATGTAACTTTATTTTGGTGCAAACAATTTTTTAACCTATATATAAGTTTTCCTGATATATGTTTCCATGAACTTTTTGAAGATGCTTCATATTTAATCTGTGAATGGACTAATCCACGAATTAATAGAATAACTCTTAAGATATATCTCTAATTATTGTAATTAAATATATATGGAAGGTAAATGTATTGTTTTCTTTCAGAAATAAAATTGACTTAAAATAATATTCAGAAATAATTTTGACTTAAAATAATTGGAAACCTCACAATAATTTGGGCTAACATTTAAATTGACTGCTATTTGGCTTTATTAGAAATTTTATTAAGTGTTATCAATTGGAAAAAGACTTTGATTACTTGTTCTTGAATGTTACAATCTGAATTCATACTTCTGTTTATACATTTACAACTTAAAAGCGATTTCCAGAATATTAACATAAAATGTACTACTGTAAAAATGTTTTAGTGTTTTTAGTTAGAAAAATAATTTCTTAGTCTTTCCTGAGTATTTGTTTTGAAATCCTTGGGGAGCAGTAAACCAAAAAACAAAAAAAAAATCTTTAGTTCTGAGAAGATAAAAAATTTGCTGCAGTGTGAACACTGGTGTTTTTAAAATCTCCATTGGATTAAATGAACAATTAAAAGATCGAGTTGCAAGTATAACTGTAAAGAAAGACTATAGATTGTTTATATGTGGGGCTGGTGCTGTGGCACAGTTGGTTAATCCTCCGCCTGGGGCACTGACATCCCATATGGGCACCAGTTTGAGTCCTTGATGCTCCACTTCCGATCCAGTTCTCCTGGATGGCCTGGGAAAGCAGTAGAAGATGGTCCAAGTGCTTGGGCCCCTGCACCCTCGTAGGAGACCCAGAAGAAGCTCCTGGCTTCTGGCTTCAGATCAGCTCAGCTCTGGCCATTGTTGCCATTTTGGGAGTGAATCAATGGATAGAAGACCTTTCTCTCTGCCTTTGCCTCTCTGTAACTCTGCCTTTCAAATAAATAAATAAATCTTTTTAAAAACGTTTATTGTTTCATGTTAACCTTTTTATTGTTTCCATAAATTACCATATTCTTCACATTGCAATGCCTACCTCCATCTTTGTAATTACGCATGATAGCTCTCAGTGTCTATAATCAACCTGTATTAGATTTGATAAGGGTTTTGGAGAACATCCCTAATACAATGAGGAGTTCAAGTTTCAGTACAAAGGTGATGTGATCGAGACAACATGGTGACAAACCCAAGTACAACCTAGGCCTTTCAGGACTTATCTGTACTTGATACATACGGTTTAGAGGTGTTTAAAATGATGAGCTCAAAGCTCAAAGATTCTACCATTCATTCTACACTTTTCTCTCTTTTCCATACTTACTTAAATATTTTATTAATATTAAATAATATTGATTGATATTACAAAGATAAAAAGGTAAAATGTAGATGAGCTTAATATATTACAAAATAAATTTATGTTATATTGTGACCCTCCAGATATTTTGGCTGCATAAAATATGAGTTGATAAAACTTAGAATATGCATATAAATGGATCCCAAATATATACCTGTTCTCTAAGTGCTGTCCTTCTGTCTAAGAATTTTGAAGGTGTTAAATGAGCCAAACTAAATGAGAATATGAAACCAAGTGTCTAGTGACTAGTATCTGTTATGAACAATGAAAAGGATAGAAAGGTGTATGTGCATGAAACATTATTGCCCAAATACAGACTTTCTTTTCTTGTTTTTAGCATAAAACATAGAATCGTGGTCCATAAGTAGAGGTAAGGAGCCATCCCAATCAACATATTTTTAGTTCTACCACTAGAAAATGCAGCCTCATCAGTGAACTTAACTCTAAGTAATCATGCAAAGATTCCCCTAAGAGAGAATGAGGGGGTGGGTGAAGATAGGAGATTTGATAGGAATATAAAACATCTACGTTCTTTAGAATAAATGCAGATTTGATAAATATTCATTGATGCTCCTGCTATTCATGGTAGTAATCCATAACAATTGTGAAGAATAAAAATAAAAAGAGTAATTAAAGATAATTAGAATTTTCAAAATCATACCCTCAGATGGAATATTTCTTGAGAAATCTTCAAATGACAATTTTCTGAATTAATTTTAAGTTTGCATCACCCAGAATGATCTGAAACTATCTTACTGATTGCTCAAACTGAGAGAATATAATTATGATGATTCTAACATTGTTCAAAGTAATTACTGCAGTTCAGCAAGTTCAACATAAACTTGTACTAATATGAGACTATTTGGAGATAATGTAAGGATAATCATGAATAAAATCTGAAATAGTTAAATCTTATACCTGAAAATGAAGCTGAAAATCTTAGACAAGGCATCTGTTAAATAATTGGGCATTGCTTTTGATTATCTGATTGATCATGTTTCATTGAAATAGGCACTTGCCTTCTGATTACAAATAATAAGCAAGCTTTTTTAACCTTTTATTTTTTGCATCAACTATAAATATTTTAACATAATTAATATTATGTGTTAACTTTGCTGGGGCAAATGTTATATTTTATATTTTAAAATAAGCTATATACTTTGAAATATTTCAATTAAAATGATAATGAAACTTTTACATGAAGATTTTCAAAATTAGTAGAACCAGTTAACTCATTAAATTTTAATTAATTAATTAAAAAGGAAAGAGAGAGAAAGAAAGTAGAGACAGGGAAAGAGAGAGATATATCAATCTTCTATTCACTGCTTCACTCCCCTAGGAGCCTATAATGGTTTGTCTGGGCCAGGCAGAAATCAGGAACCAAGAACTCCATCTGAGTTTTGCACATGGCTGGCAGGATCCTAAGTACCTGGCCATCATCCCCTTCTTTCCCAGCAGCATAACCAGGGAGCTGGACAAGAAGAAGAGCAGCCAGAAGTTCGAACCAACACTCCAAAGTAGGACACGGGTGTCACAAGTGGCAGGTTAAGCCACTGTGCCACAATGTTCAGAATACTTAAATTTAGAATACATGATGAGTGTGCAACAAATGCTCTCTCAAGATTACCTAGTAGAAGTTCAAGGCAAATTCATGCTCAAGTAGAGGGAACCAAATCAATAAACAATTTATTTTGAACTACCTATTTATTCATTTATTTTATCAAATTTCATTCAAATATTTATTTATTCAATGTTATTTATTTGATTAGTTATTTATTGAATTACACATTAATCCACGTACTTTATCAAATATTTATTGAGTTGCTATTGCATTCTGGATTCTCTCTACAAGGATATCTCTAAGATCCATATTTCCCAGATTTACCTGATTACAATAAATATTCAATTGCCAACGTAAAGGGGGAAGAATGTACAATGGCTAGGCAACCAAGAGTGTCTGCTGAATAGTTCAAATATTAAAAGTAAATGAAAGAGTCATATTAAATTAATTATAAGGACTGTTTCTTCATATCTGATTTCAAGACCAAACACGAATGATTCTTTCTTCTTCTTCAGGCTTTTCAGAATCTAAGTTGGTCTATAATATTTTGTTGTTCTCTTTAAGAATGTCTCATTTAGAATATTGGAACTCATAGAAGAGTTTGGCAAAGTAGCAGGATATAAAATCAATGCACAAAAATCAACAGCCTTCATATACACAAGCAATCCCACGGCAGAGAAAGAACTTCTAAAATCAATCCCATTCACAATAGCTACAAAAACAATCAAATACCTTGGAATAAACTTAACCAAGGACATTAAAGATCTCTACGATGAAAATTACAAAACCTTAAAGAAAGAAATAGAAGAGGATACCAAAAAATGGAAAAATCTTCCATGCTCATGGATTGGAAGAATCAATATCATCAAAATGTCCATTCTGCCAAAAGCAATTTACAGATTCAACGCAATACCAATCAAGATACCGAGGACATTCTTCTCAGATCTGGAAAAAATGATGCTGAGATTCATATGGAAGCACAGGAGACCTCGAATAGCTAAAGCAATCTTATACAACAAACACAAAGCCGGAGGCATCACAATACCAGATTTTAGGACATATTACAGGGCAGTAGTTATCAAAACAGCATGGTACTGGTACAGAAACAGATGGATAGACCAATGGAACAGAATAGAAACACCAGAAATCAATCCAAATATCTACAGCCAACTTATATTCGATCAAAGATCCAAAACCAATCCTTGGAATAAAGACAGTCTATTTAATAAATGGTGCTGGGAAAACTGGATTTCCACATGCAGAATCATGAAGCAAGACCCACACCTTTCACCCTGCACAAAAATCCATTCAACATGGATTAAAAACTTAAACCTACGACCCGACACCATCAAGTTATTAGAGAGCATTGGAAAAACCCTGCAAGATATAGGTACTGGCAAAGACTTCTTGGAAAAGACCCCAGAAGCACAGGCACTCAAAGCCAAAATTAACTACTGGGATCGCATCAAACTGAGAAGTTTCTGTACGTCAAAAGAAACAGTCAGGAAAGTGAATAGGAAACCGACAGAATGGGAAAAAATATTTGCAAACTATGCAACAGATAAAGGGTTGATAACCAGAATCTACAAAGAAATCAAGAAAAGCCACAACATCAAAACAAACAACCCACTTAAGAGATGGGCCAAGGACCTCAATAGACACTTTTCCAAAGAGGAAATCCAAATGGCCAACAGGCACATGAAAAAATGTTCAAGATCCCTAGCAATCAGGGAAATGCAAATCAAAACCACAATGAGGTTTCACCTCACCCCGGTGAGAATGGCTCACATTCAGAAATCCACCAACAATAGATGCTGGAGAGGATGTGGGGAAAAAGGGACACTAATCCACTGTTGGTGGGAATGCAAGCTGGTTAGGCCACTATGGAAGTCAGTCTGGAGATTCCTCAGAAACATGAATATAACCCTACCATACAACCTAGCCATCCCACTCCTTGGAATTTACCCAAAGGAAGTCAAATTGACAAACCAAAAAGCTGTCTGCACGTTAATGTTTATTGCAGCTCAATTCGCCATAGCTAAGACCTGGAACCAACCCAAATGCCCATCAACAGTAGACTGGATAAAGAAATTATGGGACATGTACTCTACAGAATACTATACAGCAGTTAAAAACAATGAAATCCAGTCATTTGCAACAAAATGGGGGAATCTGGAAAACATCATGCTGAGTGAACTAAGCCAGTCCCAAAAAGACAAATATCATTTGTTTTCCCTGATTGGCAACGACTAACTGAACACCAAAGGGGAAACCTGTTGAAGTGAAATGAACTCTATGAGAAACTATGACTGGATCAAATCTTGTCTGGACGGTTGATATACAATGTAAATCTTTTCCCATTTTAGTATTTCTTGACGTTATTTGTTATTGATCTAGTACTATTGGTTGAACTCTGCAATTAACACACAATTATTCCTAGATGTTTAAATTTCAACTGAAAAGTAATCCCTGTTAATTTAGGAGAGAGGGAAAAAGAAAGGGAGGATATGTACAATTTGGGCAAACTCAATCGGACCTGCCCCAAACGATGGAGTTAGAAATGTGCCAGGGGAACCTAATACAACCCCATCAAGGTGGCATGTACCAAGCCATCTCACTGGCCCAAGTGATCAATTTCAGTTCACAATTGATCACACTGATAGGTCTAGGAGTCAAAGGGATCACACAAGCAAGACTAGTAACTGCTAATACTAACAGATAGAACTAAAAAAGGGAGAGACTGATCCAACATGGGAAGTAGGATACACAGCAGACTCATAGAATAGCAGATATCCTAATAAATCACTCTGGCCTCAGAATCAGCCCTAAGGCATCAGGATCTGGCTCAAGAACCCATGAGAGTATTTTTGGCATGGAAAGCCAAGACACTCTGGGAAAAAAAAAAAAAAAAAAAGAAGAAGACATAAATGAAAGATCTCTGCGAGTAAGATCCCAACGGAAGGAACAGGGCCACCAGAGAAGGAGGTGCCTTTCTCCGAAGGGAGGAGAGAACCTCCACTTTGACAATGACCCTGTCAGAACAAGATCCAAGTCGGCGAACACTAAAAGCTTCCATAGCCTCAGCAACCCATGACTACAGCCTAGGGAGATTGCTGACGCCATAAACAAGAGTGGCAAATTGTTAAATCAACAGCAGTAGTCACTGTGTACTTACGGCCCATGTATGATCTGTCCTTAATGTGTTGTCCAAGGTGAAGTAATGCAATAACTAGGACTGAAACAGTATTTCTGCATTTTGTGTCTCTACGCGGATGCAAACTGACAAAATCTTTGCTCAATATATACAGAATTGATCTTCCGTATGGAAAGACAATTGGAAATGATAAAAAAAATTGGAAGTTACATAAAAATCAATCAATTAAAAAAAATAATATCATGTAGGATCTCTGTCCCTAATGTGCTGTACAACGTGATTTAAAGCTACAACTAGTACTCAAAGAGTATACTTCACTCTAGAATGCTATGTGAGGGCAAATGGTTTAAAATCTTTTCTTAACACATACTAAACTGAACTCCTGTATACAAAGAGAATAAAATGAATCTGAATGGGAATGAAAGGGGAGGGGGAGGGGGTAAGGGGGAAGGGTGGGGGGGGAGGGGAGGTATGGGTGGGGAAGTCATTGCAATCCACAAGTTGTACCTTGGAAATTTATATTCTAAATAAGAAAAAAAAAAAAAAAAGACCAAAGACCAAAAAAAAAAAAAAAAAAAAAAGAATGTCTCATTTACATAATTTAATCAAAATATGCCAGATAAAACTATATGAAATTCCACAACATTTATATAACATAATCAGTAAAAAGTAATTTCAATTATCCAAAAAAGTTTACTTTCAAATTTTTGAAGTAATCCACATGTTTAGAAATGTGAGTTGGCTTAAAAACTAAAAAAGCAATCATAGAAATCAACCTGTAGCCATGCAAATGCAAATACACCTTGAAATAAAACGTGATGAATTGTGAAGATACTCATGATAATTCTCATCATCAATGGCAATTTTTAATAAGATCATCACTGTAATCACTTTTACATTGATACACTTATATACGGATATATTTGTTGATATGTAATAGTGTTTTGCTGTGTGATAATATTGAAGTGCACTCCTATTTTTTTTAGTTACTCATTGTTTTAATTCAATTAACTCTAGAAAATTTGGCAATGGGGAAAGAGAAATGAGGATGAAGATGAGGAAGGGGATGTGATCAGATGAGGACTATGGTCCTCATTCCCCCTTAAATCCAGCTGGTAGAAGATACCCATAGAAGTAATCTTACCTCAGTGTTTTGGTTACTATGTATCTCCAGAGTCATCGTGACTAGAGATACTATAATGCAGCTTGATAGTTTAGGGGTATTTCACTGCTACTACTGTCCTTTAGGATGCTGCAAGCTATCTGGACACCCCCAAAATGGGATGGAGCAAAAGTGCAGGGTCATTGGAAGAAGAGAGCAGGGGGTGGTCATTGTACACCCTGATCCTCCCATGTATAAATTCTGAAGATGAATCTGCAGTAAGAAGTTTGTGAGCTATATTATCAAGGCCTCTCCTCCCTTCCAAAACAAAACATGGAGATCACTCATCTGGCTAAATCTTTACCCCTTGAATTTAAGCATGTTTTATACAAACAGGAGAAGTTCCTGAGAACAGATCTCCATAGATTCCCCTCTTTTGTGGAGTGGAAGAGACACAGAGATGAGCATATGCCCTTGAGAAAGGTCACTCACAAGACGGTGATGGCGTTGGCAAGAAGAACCTGCTGAATGGTTTGCAGTCAAGATTTATCAGACAGATTCATGGGGCCAAAATGTATCTGCAAGGTGGATAAGTGTCTGGAGATAATATAGAAACCAAAACAGTGCATGAATAATGTGTTGCTTGATGACCAGAGTTTGACAGAGTAATGCATTGAGGTAAGGAGGAGTTTAGGTAATTACCCACAGCAAAACACCAGAGACAGCTGAGAATGAGCCTGCAGCTGAAGGCTCTGACAATACCATCAGACTTTTCTTCTCTAACCTCAAGATTTCTTCACATACCACACTCATACTGTTTTTTTTTTTTTTCCAAGCAGAGTGGACAGTGAGAGAGAGAGAGAGAGACAGAGAGAAAGGTCTTCCTTTGCCGTTGGTTCACCCTCCAATAGCCGCTGCGGCCGGCCCACAGAAGCCTGGTACTTAATCTGGTCTCCCATGGGGTGCAAGGCCCAAGCACTTGGGCCATCCTCCACTGCACTCCCGGGCCACAGCAGAGGGCAGGCCTGGAAGAGGGGCAACAGGGACAGAATCCGGCGCCCTGAATGGGACTAGAACCCGGTGTGCCGGCGCCACTAGGCGGAGGATTAGCCTGTTGAGCCACAGCGTTGGCCTCATACTGTTTTCCAAAGGGTTCGGATAGCATCAAAATTTCCATAGGGAAACATTGTACCTAAAACTCTTGTTTAAAATACTGAATCAGGTTAACATTACTCTTGTTGAAAGGGAAATCTAAGACTAGTTAAATTTCAAAAAAATCATTTGATCAAGAAAAATGGTTCCAGAACAGGGTGGCATTCCAGATTAAAGCAGATTCTGAGTGCCTCCTTTGACTATATAAAATGCTATTTTTAACCAAAACATCAGGAAATGACATATAGAGATTACCTAATTTGTGCAGTTTGATGTTTGCCTTATTTGGGCATGAAGTGGAAACCATTAGTCTGAAACTGGCGGAAAGACCAGATGCTGTGACTGGCTGAGTTTCAGTTGCTTAGTTACAAGGATATGCTCCTAGACTAGTTCACAACCTACTTGTATGAAGGTAGCTTGTAGTTCACTACATAAGGAGGCCAAATTGGGCCAAATTTATTATTCAAGGACAGAGGCTGTTTCAGGACAAATTTATTTCTGTTTAACACTCTGTTGGAGTCTGTTAATGTGCAGCCAATACCCAACAGGCTGTGAGAGATAAATAACAAGGAAGGACAAATTAGGTACAAAATAATGAGTATAGCCTATTTGGTTTGGTGGTTAAGTACATGGCTTTTGTACAAATGTGAACAAGTGAGTACTAGAGAATCTTTCGTGGGTAATAGAGTCTTTAATGGATCTTTAACAAGGTTGAGATTGTGAAAGTTCAAATATCTGAGCAGTTATTCCAGGAAAACGGTAAATTCTGCTGTAACAAATGTATTTCACAAAAAGGAATACCAAATTATGAGAAAATAATATATTTTAAAATATTTGGGGGCTGGTGTTCTGGTGTAACAGATTAAGCAGCTTCCTAAAATGCTGGCATCCCTATGCATGCCTGTTTGATTCCTAGCTGCTCCTCTTTTGATCCAGCTCCATATTAATGCACCTGGGAAACCAGCAGAAGATGGTCTGAGTGCTTGGGGCCCTGCATCTAAGTGAGAGACCAAGAAGAAGCTCCTGGCTCTTTTCTTTTTTTATAGATTTATTTTTATTTATTTGAAAGACTGAGTTACAGAGAGAGGTAGAGAGAAAATAGAGAGGTCTTTCATCCACGGGCCAGATGGCCACAATGGCCAGAGCTGCGCTGATCTGAAGCCATGAGCCAGGAGCTTCTTCTGGGTCTCCCACGTGGGTGCCAGGGGCCCAAGGACTTGGGCCATCTTCCACTGCTTTCCCAGGCCATAGCAGAGAGCTGGATCGAAAGAGGAGCAGCCGGGACTAGAACCAGCGCCCACATGCAATGCTTGCGCTTCAGGCCAGGTCTTTAACCGCAGCGCCACAGCGCTGACTGCAAGCTCTGGCTCTTAACTTCAGTCTGGACCATTCCTGGCCATTGCAGCCATTTGAGGAGTGAACCAACAGATAGAAGATCTCTCTCTCTCTCTCTCTCTCTCTGCCTTTCATATAATGTTTTCCTTTTAATTTTATTTAAGCTAAGCAAATTTCATGTATTTCATGTTAGGAAAATAGTGATACTTCCCATTCTACCCTTCTTTCTGTCCATTCTCTCGCCCCCTCCTCCTTCCTCTCTTAATTTTCACAAAGATCTATTTTCAGTTTATACTCAGAAGATTAATCCTACACTAAGTAATGAGTTCAACAAATAGTATGATGAGAAAAAAACACTGTACCTCAACAGTAGAGACAAGGGCTTTCAAATAAATAAAATCTTTAAAAAAAAAAACTACCCCCAAAAATATTTGAAAACAGGAACTAGTCAAAATAAATGTCTTAGTGATTTAAGAATGACTTATAAACATAAAAATGACCTCAATTTAAAACTAGCAAAATGCCCTGATCCAAAAGCTTAGGTGATAATGACTTTAACAGATCTGAGTCTGATGACCTGGAATTGAATATCCATCAGATGACAAATGTACACAGTGCTATTCTAAAGGCTTTAAAGATGAAATATGGCTACATGACTACACATGTAAACATAGAAATAAAAATTCAAGACCATGTCTATAAGGCTGTTACATCAAAAAAGGGAAAAGTATATTCTGTAAAGAAATTCAGTTAAAAGGTAGATGATGAAAACATAAAATTTCAATTCTATGTGATTAAACGAAGCATATCTAAACTTTCTAAGTCTTTTTGGTCAAAGTTGTGTGGAAATCTTTTTAAAAACAGCAATCTTCAATGAATGAAATCAGTTTTCAAACTCAATATATAGTGTATTTTTCGACTTCTTATTACTATAAGCAGACACCCAAGGAAGCCTAATTATGAAGAAAACATGTTTACTTAGTTTAAGGGCATTTCATGGACATTGACTTTGTTCTGGTGAAGGCTGTCTCGAATGCTTCAAATCACAATGGATATCAGTGTTGGGAGCAAGGTCATCAATGATAACAGAGGCCAAGCACACGTTTTTATAAAACTCCTCTTGAAAGAACTAAGAAAGGTCCTACTGATAGATACCTCAGTCCCTTTCCAGAGCATTCATTCAACTAGCCTAATGAGCTCCCACTGGATTTTCACCTTGTAATGTTTTCACGTCAACTCTCAATACTGCCATCCTGAAACCAAGCATCCAATATGTGGACAGTTAGAGGAAAACCACACCCAAATCATAACAGATAAATAAATGAACCTTAAAATCATGCATGTTGGGGCTGGCTGTATGGTGCAGCGGGATAGCTGGCTGTATGTGGCATCCGCAGCCCACATGACTCCCATTCTTGTTCCAGCTGCCATTCTTCCTATCCAGCTCTCTGCTATGGCCTAGGAAAACAGTAGAAGATGGCCCAAGTACTCGGCCTCTGAACTTACATGGGAGACCCGAAGTTCTCATCTCCTGGCTTCAGGTCAGGCCAGCCCTGGCCGTTTTATTTAGGGAGTGAACCAGTGGATGGAAGAACTTTGTCTCTCCCTCTCTCTGTCTTTGGCTCTACCTCTTAAGTAAATAAAATCTTTTAAAAAATAATGCATGTTTTGGAAGAACTGATATAAAGTCAATAGACAAGAAAATTATAAGGAACTTTTCATTAAACAAAGTTAGAAATCAGTTCAAAATATTTTATTTTATTTCTTTTCTACATCATAAGATGGAATGATAATGAAATTTAACTATAATGATTCCATTTACTGCCTTTACTTAACAAAATAAACAACTTCCAGTCAATTGCATTCATATTTTAAAAATCTTACTCATTTTTAAATTTGCAAGTATGGAAAACATCAGTCTAAATAGTCAAATGGCACAGATAATTTTAAAGACAGTTTTCTAGTCTCCATATCCAGCTAATTTATATAAATAAATATGCATTGATAGTATATTTATATAAAAATGTATACAAATAAATTATATTTGCACATAATTAAATAATTAGTTCCTTATAGATTCTAATCATTATTTAAGAATAAATTTAATCCTCTGCCTTCCGCACCTGCATCCCATATGGGCGCTGGTTCTAATCCCGGCTGCTCCTCTTCCAGTCCAGCTCTCTGCTGTGGCCCAGGAGGGCAGTGGAGGATGGCCCAGTTGCTTGTGTGCCTGCACCCGCATGGGAGACCAGGAAGAAGCATCTGGCTCCTGGCTTCTGATCGGCGCAGCTCCAGCCGTAGCAGCCATTTAGGGAGTGAACCAATGGAAGGAAGACCTTTCTCTCTGTCTCTCTCTTTCTCACTGTCAATAACTCTACTTGTCAAATAAAAAATTTTAAAAAAAGGTAAATCTCAAATCTTAATACATTCTTCATACTTTGCTGGCTGTTTCTACTAACATGAGTATATACCAGGGTATTAATCTTAAATCGCTCCTATATTTAGAGGAATCAGAGGGCATGTGTTCAGCCTGGTGACTAAGATGCCTGCAACCCACAAAAGATACCTGGGCTCAGTTCCCTGCTATGATTCCAGCTTCCTGCTAACACAGACCTGAGTGGCAGAGACGATGATTCCAATATTTAGGTTCCTTCCATTCCCATGCAAGAACTGATTGCATTGCTCTCTCCAGCTTTGTTCTGTTACAGCCCAGACCACTGTGGGTATCTGAGGGGAGGAATGAACCACTGGATGGCAGCTTTTTCTCTCTCTGTCTCTCTGTCTTTCAAATAAATAAATCAATAAACAAGGAAGGTTCAGATGCAAATTTATCTTTGCAGAATACTAATGTATTGTTGCATGCATTTGGAACATTAATATATCGAATTATAGGGAAATATTTTTCACATAAAATAAACACCAGTTACACTAAGGAAGTAATTATATGCATATTTAACACTAATTTTATCATCATATAAAGAAACATAAAATTTACATTAATTTTATATTGCTTGAAATGTGTGTAATTTATATATTCATTTTAATATTGTAAGTATTTGAAGAACAAAGTGTAAATGCAGAGTTTTTTGGTGGTGTTTTTGTTAAGCAGAAGTTGCTTTTGTGGCGAAGACTTGTTACCTTAAAAATCCTCAAATTCATTTTCGTTGTTCATCTAAATAAACCTCACTGTACGATTTCTGGCACAGTAAGAGAAGACGGAGTAGATAAGTACAGAAAATGATCTTGGAACTAAGTCAGCATTTTTATAGAACGTGGTTTTTAAATGAAGTATTTCTCTGTCTTTAAGCCCTTAAATGCTATCACATGCTTTTTTTTATCTTAACTTTTCTCAGTAACTCTAGAAATAGTCTTTTTCAAAATTTGGAATCATTTCTAAAAATAACATAAAGGCTTAAAATATTTTCATTTTTAGACCTTTTTTCTGATTTAAGATATCCATATTCCCAGCCGGCGCCGTGGCTCAACAGGCTAATCCTCCGCCTTGCGGCGCCAGCACACCAGGTTCTAGTCCCGGTCAGGGCACCGGATTCTGTCCCAGTTGCCCCTCTTCCAGGCCAGCCCTCTGCTGTGGCCCAGGAGTGCAGTGGAGGATAGCCCAAGTGCTTGGGCCCTGCACCCCATGGGAGACCAGGATAAGCACCTAGCACCTGGCTCCTGCCATCGGATGAGCGCGGTGCGCCGGCCGCAGCGCGCTGTCCGCGGCAGCCATTGGAGGGTGAACCAACGGCAAAGGAAGACCTTTTTCTCTGTCTCTCTCTCTCACTGTCCACTCTGCCTGTCAAAAAAAAAAAATAATAAAAAAAGATATCCTCATTCCCAAAATTGTAAGAAATGCATCAATTGATTATATTAAATGAAATTTGATTCACATTTAAGTTACTTAATTCTGGTGGAAATTATTTATATCTACTCTATCTTTAGAGAGAGGTGGGCATTTTACTTATGAAATATAATATCCGTTACATGAATTTCCCAGTATTATACAAAATGATGGTCCTTATAGAAGAAAATATGAAACAAGATTCTAGATGATTAAGAAATTCAGCTGTTTTATTTTCATTTTTAGACACATCTGTCCATCTCCAAGACCCACATTTAAGGAACTGTCTCAGGCAGTAAGTGGTATTGATAGACTGTGCAGGTCCTCATCCCTGGGCTTCACCTTCACCATTCCATGTCTTCATGATATTATTTATCTGCTTTCTGGATATTTATATCTCGAGTGTAAACTGAACATGGCATGTGTGAATGATACTCTTGATCATTTTAAAGTTGTTGAGATTTTTATCCTGGTGATGCAATTTTTTGCATTAACATGAGGAGAGCATTTATCCTTGCACTCAGCTACGTGAGGCATCTCAACGATAAATCAGCAGAAGCTGTAGGATTGCACTTTATTTTTGCTGTCAGTCCAGTTCTTGCGTTATCCACGTAAAGAACGAGTATCATATACTTAATGTCTAAACTACTAAGAGACCTCATTTTTCTTTACGATCTTGTCCTTTCTACCAAAATGTTCTATCGGAATCTCTCCTCCACTTTGAGATAATTAGTGATGATCTGGGATTTAATGGACCTACCTCATGGTTTTAATTCCTTCCATGTGGATATTAGAAATGTGGCATGAAGAATTTAAGAGCACAAGGGTGGTGGAAATGAGCAGAGGGGAGCCATAGTGAGTGGGGTCTATCTTGTATACCTCTTCTTGAACAAAATCTGTTATCCTAAAGCACTGAGCTCACATATCTTTTATTCATTGTACTCAGTTAGGCCTGTGTGGAGCTTATTTACAGTGAGAAACTTTAGGTATAATTAGATAGACTTATATTTTAATCAAGAATTTTCTGTACCACTCACATGTTGCATGGAATTTGATATTTGAAGTAAAAGCTACAATATTTAACCTTTTAAAATTAAGACATTGTTCACACTGGTTTCTGTGCATCATAGGGGACAGTTTCATTCCAAATGCAATAATAAATGTTGTGAACAATGACAGTAGCTAGTGGAAAAATGTTTACATTGATTGGAGAGTAATGAACTATTTTCTAAAAGTAGAAATTGATCAAATTCATTGAAATAAGGGAGTAGGAAAAGGTAGACAAGGAACAACAAAAAAAAGAAACAGAAAACAAAGTAAATAATAAAACAGGAGTCTCGATCCCAATCATATCATTAAATGTTAATAGAATAAACTATTAATTAAAAGGCAGAGATTATTAGAAAATATTCTAAAAACTGTACTCAACTGTATGCTGCCCACAAAGATATCCCTTAAATATAAACACATAGATATTCTGAAAGTATATGTAAGGAAATGGGTATTATATGCAACATTATGCTATATAAGAACATATAACATGTAGCTATATAAGCTACATAAGCAGCAGATAAAATTGGTTCCAAAGCAAATATCTCAGGTAAGGGGCATATAGAAAAAAGTTCAACCCTCAGGATAATCACTAAGATCATTTCAAAAATTCATAAATCAAAAATCATCAGAAGAGAAGATTACAGAATTCTGTAATCATAATAGGAAATTTGGCATCTTTCTATTAGTTATCTAATCCTGCAAAGCAAGTCATTCCAAAACCTAGTGACTTAAAACTCACTATTTCTGTGGATCAGAAATTCAGTAGTTGATTCAGAGTCCTCAAGAGTCCTGGCCCAGAGTCTCTCGTGGTGTTGTGTTCACATGTCTGCGGCAGCCACAGTTATCTGAAGTGCTGCTTGGGGCAGGAAATCCCATAGAATCTTACTTATGTGGCTGGCATGACGGTGCTACCTATTGGTTGACCTTAATTTCTCCTTGTCAGCTTCTCACAAGGCTTTTGAGTGCTGTAATGATAATGTGACAGGTTTCCCTTAGAATACCTGATCCCAAATCCCACAGTGCTAGTTGCAGAGTTTTTTATGACCAAGCATTGGAAATCATACATGGTCACTTCCATCACATTTTGTTGTTTACACAGACCAAACCTGATTAAATGTAAGAGAGTCCTCTACATGTACATAAATATCAAAAGACTATTGGTCACCTAGGCGGCTGGCTAACAAAGTATGCCACCTGGGTGCTAATGACGCACATTCACTTACCTTAAAATTATAAGCACCGCTTTCTAAGTTCCCTGGGTCTCCTTTCATTATGTTAGCTCACAGTTCAGGCTGCCACTAACTAAATTAGGTCTAGGTCCAGATGAACCTCTGCAGTGTAGATCCTCAAATATAACTCAAGTACAGTCTTTCTCAAAGTGAACATCTGGGAACCAAACATGCTTGTATCTGCTCCCCAAACTCCCTACAAACAATAGTAGGACAGACAGAAACTTAGTTATGTGTACACTTATGATTCCCAGATATTTTTCCTGATCAGTCTACGTCTCTCCACAACACTAATTCCTTGGTAAAAACCATTATTATCTCTCTCTGAAAATATTGCAATAACTCCCTCTTATTTTTCACCTCTTATAATCAATTGCACGATACATAACCGTTGTAATTATTGAAGATATAATGCCAATGATAATAAGCTTTTTCATAAATATCTTCAACATTCCTCATTCCTTTAAATTATATGGAAATTCCTTATCCTGCTCCCACAAGATAGAGTAATTGTTGACAACTATGGCAAATTCTCTATTCTCTCCTTCTTAACTGCATATTAGTGGCGGGAAACTTTTCTTTATCCCCTACATGAAGATGTTTTGATGATTTCTATGCTCTGAAAATGCCTTTTTCTGAGCTTTTTGTCTGTTTCTTCTACGCTCTTTTCACGTTCCAAAGAGAATTTCCCTCAGTCTCTTGTCTAGGTTAATTCATGCTACCTGCCATCGATTCCATGTCATCACCTCCCTTTGTTTTTTCATCCATTTTTGGCAATTAAAATCGCTGTAATTTTACTTAAAAATTATTGTTACATAGTTCATTTGGATTTAAAATTTGTGAATCCGGGTCAGAAAAAATAAAGAAAATCAGATTGTCACATCATGCATATGCAAAGCTTAGACTTTAGTAAGTATCGATTTTACCAACAATTTCAAGTACACCAACTAGTCAAGAGGCATCAGTGAGATAAGAGACAAGGTGAGGCCCAGGAGAAGCATCTCGAGCTAGCCAGTCACACAAGGTTATCAAAGGTCACCTCAAGTCTGAAACATCTTTACAGTCATATAGATACAAACTGTTGTGATATTACCCAGGAGGCATTCCCCATCAATTGGAAATCCTGGGTTTATCATCAGCAGTGCCAGACAACTAAGCATCTGTTGTCAAAGGCATTTCATAGACATGGCTGTCTTGCTACCATGACTTGCCATGGTGTGTGCCACCAACACTTTTACAGTGAGGTTAGATCTGACCACTCCAGAAGTTCTTTCCTGGTCATTCTCCTCAGCTGTACCCATTCAACTCCCTTCCCCTGCCTCATTCTCCCATGGTCATTTTCTATAAAGTTCAACCTGTTGCACAAATGTCCCAAGAGTTTATGAAAGGTACTCAGATTCCAGTAGATTGCTAATTAGTATGATTTAATGATGCATGGAGCAAATTACCCTTACATATAAGAAATCTTAAATGAAAATTGCAATCTCTTTTCTTAATTTGGAGCTCACTTGTATATAATTGTTATCCAGTAATTGATTTTCTCTCTCCGTGTTATTTCTTAATGTTATGTTCTTGAGGTCCAGAAAATTCCTTAATAATGTCAGTAAGTATTGTTAAAAAAGGATTGAACAATTTGGGACATGCTCAATCGGACCTGCCCCAAATGATGGAGTTAGAATTGTGCCAGGGGATTCCAATACAATCCCATCAAGGTGACATGTACCAAGGCCATCTCACTAGTCCAAGTGATCAATTTCAATTCACAATTGATCATACTGATAGGTCTAAGAGTCAAAGGGATCACACAAACAAGACTAGTGTCTGCTAATACTAACTGATAGAATGAAAAAGGGAGAGAATGATCCAACATGGGAAGCGGGATACACAGCAGACTCATAGAATGGCAGATGTCCTAAATAGCACTCTGGCCTCGGAATCAGCCCTTAAGGCATTCGGATCTGGCTCAAGAGCCCATGAGAATATTTTAGGCATGGAAAGCTAAGACACTCTGAAAAACAAAACAAAACAAAACAAAAAAAAAAGAAGACATAAATGAAAGATCTCTGCGAGTGAGATCCCAGTGGAAAGAACGGGGCCATCAAAGAAGGAGGTACCTTTCTCTGAAGGGAGGACAGAACTTACACTTTGACTATGACTCTGTCGGAATAAGATCTAAGTCGGCGAACCCTAAAGGCTTCCATAGCCTCGGCAACTCATGACTAGAGCCTAGGGAGATTACTGACGCCATAAACAAGAGTGTCAAATTGTTAAATCAACATCAGGACTCACTGCATACTTATGTCTCATGAGGGATCTGTCCTTAATGTGTTATCCAATGTGAAATAATGCTATTACTAGTACTGAAACAGTATTTTTTCACTTTGTGTTTCTGTGTGGGTGCAAACTGATGAAATCTTTACATAGTATATACTGAATCAATCTTCTGTATAAAGATAATTGCAAATGATTAAAAAATCTTGGTGTTAAATTGGAAATTGCATAGACAATTAATCAATTCTTTTAAAAAAATCATGTAGGATCTCTGTCCTTAATGTGCTGTACATTGTGAATTAATATTATAACTAGTACTCCAACAGTATTTTCACTTTGTGTCTCTATGTGAGGGAAAACTGTTGAAATCTTTACGTAATATGTACTAAACTGATCTTCTGTGTATAAAGAGAATTGAAAATGAATCTTGACGTGAATGCAAGGGGAGAGGGAGCGGGAAAGGGGCGGGTAGCGGGAGGGAGGGAAGTTGTGTGGGGGGGAGCCATTGTAATCCATAAGCTGTACTTTGGAAATTTATATTCTTTAAATAAAAGCTTTATATATAAAAAATCAAATAAAAAAGGATTGAAGAATATGTCTTTAATATATGTCATAACATTACATATTATTTACCATGCCTTCTCTGCTCTTGGCTGATATCATGTTCTTTCTATTTTTCTCATTCATTTGCTCATCCTCGTGGACTATGTAGCACTTTCTTTTTTGTTGTTCTTGCTGTTTGTTAACTGTTTTTTAATTAATTTTTTTAATTTTTAATTAGCTTTTGTCAGATTCAATATAGTTTGTAGGTAAAATTCTAAGTGTATAATGGTATTCCACTGTGCTCTCCCTCCTTTCCTCCTTTCTCTCCTTCCCACCCTCACTCCCTCTCCTTCTCTTTTATTTTATCTTTTGATATGATACTTTTTTGTTTTTTTTAACTTTTATTTAATAAATATAAAAAGTACATGTTATGGATTACAATGGTTTTTTTCCCCTCCATAACTTCCCTCCAACCCACAACCCTCCCATCCCCCACTCCCTCTCCCATTCCATTCACATCAAGATTCATTTTCAATTCTCTTTATATACAGGAGATCAATTTAGTATATATTAAGTAAAGATTTCAACAATTTGCACCCAGACAGAAACATAACGTGTAAAATACTGTTTGAGTACTAGTTATAGCATTAATTCGCATTGAACAACACATTAAGGACAGAGATCCTACATGAAGAGTAAGTACACAGTGACTCCTGTTGTAGACTTAACAAATTGACACTCTTGTTTATGGTGTCAGTAATCTCCCTAGGCTCTAGTCATGAGTTGCCGAGGCTATGGTAGCCTTTTGAGTTCACCGACTCTGATCTTATTTAGACAAGGCCATAGTCAAAGTGGAAGTTCTCTCCTCTCTTCAGAGAAAGGTACCTCCTTCTTTGATGACCCATTCTTTCCAGTGGGATCTCACTCGCAGAGATCTTTCTTTTAGGTCTTTTTGTTTTATTTTTGCCAGAGTGTCTTGGCTTTCCATGCCTGAAATACTCTCATGGGATTTTTAGCCAGATCCGAATGCCTTAAGGGCTGATTCTGAGGCCAGAGTGCTATTTAGGACATCTGTCATTCTATGAGTCTGCTGTGTATCCTGCCTCCCATGGTGGATCATTCTCTCTTTTTTTGATTCTGTCAGATAGTATTAGCAGAAACTAGTCTTGTTTGTGTGATCTCTTTGACTCTTAGACCTATCAGTATGATCAATTGTGAATTGAAATTGATCACTTGGACTAGTGAGATGGTATTGGTACATGTCACCTTGATGGGATTGAATTGGAATCCCCTGGCAAATTTCTAACTCTACCCACCATGTGTAGAACCATTACCACCCAAAAAATTACTATGGGCAAAGAGAGTAAAAATTGTGGAACAGCAGTAGGTAATTATAAATACTAGCTGTATTATAGGACCAGTTATAGGAAACAGCATTATAATGTTTATGAGTAATCTTTCTTTTTTGTTACCTCTTTATAAATTATAGTCTGGTTTTATAATTTACTTTTGTAAGGATTATCATGAGGTTTATGTTCCTGGTTAACATAATTAAACACTGTGGTGTTATTTTATAGATATGATTACAGATGATAATCAACTAACTTCAACAAAGGAGGTTATATTAGATCATCTGGGCAGGGGCTGATTCCATCAGTTGAAAGGCTGTGAGGACAACAATGAGCTTACTGTGGGAGACGACAGTATAGTGTGGAAGCAGCTTTAGCCAGTGCCCAGGGTTTCTGACTTGCCCTTCCCGACAGCCAGCTCTACAGATGCCATATGTCCCATCAACTAATTCCCTGCCTCAGCTCTCCTCCTATCTGTTTCATCCCATTCTATTTATCCAGTTTAACTTTATATAGGAGGAGAAATCACTGCACAAAGTCCCGTCTCAGCTCTATTTTCTAACATTCTGGGAGAAATCTCATAGATGTCATAGGTACCCATACTCAGTCTCCAAGGGTGTTTCAATCCAGGTGTTCTCTCTACATCTGCTTTCCTGAGCAGTCTTCCAAAGCTTTCATCTTTCTTTGCACTTAGATGAAAATTTCATCCTATTTTATGCTCAGCTTGTAAACAATAATCTTGAAGGTCTGTAAAGGTGTTACTCACAAAGTAATGCTGTCCGTTTCCTGAGAATCTGAAGTTAATAAGGAGAATAATAGAATCATAGAGTCTTAACCCAGGTATAAAGATGCTGCAATTTTGCCAGGCCATGATTTCTAAAGGTATTTTTCATCAAGCTCTGGTTCTGTGAAATGACCAATAGTGGAAAATTTTCTTTGAACAAACTTTCTTAGAAATCCTCATACAATCTCTTCTTGGCTGCTGCCATCATTTTGGGGAGTGAACCATTGAATGGGAGATCCCTATATCTGTGTCTCTCCCTCACTGTCTCTGTTACTCTGCCTTTTAAATGAGTGAATAAATATTAGCATAGTAAATGCACTGAGAATTATGTCCATTTTTCCTCAGTCTTTAAGGTTTTGTTTCAGGCCTTTAAAAATCTGTTTAACCTATCAACTCTTCTTCACAGCATTAATTTAGTATAGCCAAAATCATAAAGCTTACCCAAGAATTACTAGGTAGGAGCTCACTCTTCTATTCTTATAAGTAAGGTAACTATATGACTCTTTTTTCTAGTCAGGAAAGGTTTCAGATTAAAAGGTGTGTTTTTGCTGGTTATTTTGGGAATAAATGGAGGGACTCAGTAGTAACCAGGACAGCATCCCAGTTTGCTCCCTTACCCTAAGGTAACTGAAAGCAGCACTGTGTTTATCTTTAAACAGTAATATCTGTAATGTCCTACCCACATAAGTCCTTAAATAAAAAGTATGCACTCTCTGAAAATAAAATTGGAAATACCAAAATGCCTAAAGCTATTTCATTAGAAATGTGAAAACTGTGCATGACACAATGAATAAAGAACAAGGCTTTGTTTGGTGGAGGTATAACACCGGGTGGTTAGTAATCTGTCCCTATTGTATGTCTAAATTGGAATGCCTGGATAATAATTTAGCCTTAGCCACCAGGAAGAGATGGCGACTCACATAAATCATACACCACAGAGGCTATTGCTCACTAAACAAATACCAACAGAAAGAATAATGTTTGCCTAATGGTGGCGAAATGTCAGACAATGTAGACTCAGCAAAGCAATCACTATCAGCCTACACGGAATGATTCCGTGAAACATAATATTCAAGGCATGGGGTATCTCCCCTTCCTTTGATCTCCCCACAAGAAAGAGGTGATTTTCCTTAGATCAAAGTGAAGTATTTCTTGTTGCTTGATGTCTACACTAAAGTTTGGTTGAGGACGAGTAAAATAGATATTAATTCAAAGAAAGAAAAGAAGAATGGAAAGAAGTATTAAAACAAAACTGAGAAAGGTACAGGTAAAATTTTTGATTCATTTATATTAATTTATTTTAAAGGGAGATCCTCAATACCCACTAGAATATAATAAATTACTTTTCTGTGTAGATTGTGAAGATTCACAAATGTATACAATACCTTAAAAACTGTTTGCACTCAAATACTATGAAAAGAAAGAAACAAGGAGCAAATGGAGGAACAGGAGTTCAAGGAATTTTAAAATATATTACACCAGAGACTGTGTCTAAAATACTTTAGTCACTATAATACTACAATATTTCATGAGTATCTTTTTAGTTTAGTTAATAGTTTATTTTAAAAGAATCCTAAAAGATGAAAAATTATAAGTTATTTCCTTTTACTCCAAATTATGCCCTATATTTATTAATTTGAAGATCAGTAATAAAGGAAACTAGTGTTCTTCCTAAGAACCACCATCAAAATTATACTAATGATATGTATTTTGACATCATACCACTATGCTCAGTCAGTAGTTCACTTGAGAACATGAAAATATATTTAGAAAGCTAATAGCAATTTTCCTTAGATATGCAGGCCTATTTTATTCTATCATTAATGTCATTAATAGTCTTTTAAAAAGTATTTAGAATAAGGTGAACAAATTTCATGTATTTCACACAGATTTTGGAGCACAGTGATGATTCCCCACTACCTTCCCTCTTGCCCATGCTCCCAAATCTCTCTGCTTTCCTTTCTTATTCTTTATTTTAATTTTTACAATGATATATTTTCAGTTTATTCTATAATCATAAGATTAACCCTGCACTAAATAACTAATGCAACAAATAGTAAGAAGGAAAAAAAAAAAGAAAACCCTGTTCCTCAACCACACAGACAAGAGCTGTAATAAATAATCAAATATTGAAATGCCAATTTCACTCATATATATTACTTTTTTTGTACTCTGTTATCACAGGTCAGGGAAAGCATGATATTTTTCTATCTATCAGGAGATCTTTTAGCACTTTGATTCATGGGCAAGAGGATATATTGAATAATAAGGATAACACTTGAATCTCAGTTTGCATGTCATATGGGTGAATGAAAGTATGTTATTTCAAGTAAATTATAAATATTCCTGACTATGACATAGATTTATGTGCTATGGAATTAAAATCCTCTGATAGAGCAGCATTTTGCTTGTCATAGTTTACTGACAGTCACATTAGGATGGCCAGGTGATAATGGTCCACCTCAGCCCATGGAGCAGGAATCTGAGAACGGATACTGGAGGCCATTTATTTCTCTTTTCTCATATTTCAGCAGGAAGAGACCAATTCTGGTGAGATCACTTAAATTTCCTAAACATGCCGACACACTAGAGCTAAATGGAGGCTGACAAGCTTGTCTTTCAACTCACAATTCCGTGCTTGTTCTTCTACTGACGCTTATTGCCCATCGGGTGATTCAAAACCTGGCCAAAATTAATGCCGCAGAAAGTTTATGCATCTTACCATGCGTTATGAACACTAGAGTATAATGCAAGTACTTTATACCAGTATGATGTGAAGCAAACACACTGTTTTAATGAAGATTTATGGGCAATAAAAAGAGGAGTGTTTGAAATAGTAAATACAGCAGGCTGGATAGCAATGTTTCTTTGTACACTGAGTTACATTGGTTGGGAAAATTCAATACACCAAATTCTCTACATTCTGATTACATTTTCAGAGAAAATTATTTTGTTATTTTGATATCATCTTCAGTATAAATTGGCACACTCACAAAATAGTAGGTTGAATAGTATGATACAAAGTACTTGATTCTTATGAGAGAGGTTTGTCTTTGAAAATCAGTTCACTTTTGTGGTTTTTAACTGGTTTTCTTGTGGGTAATTATACAGGAGCTATGTTCAATGAATATTTTTGTCTCTATGGGGACTTAATAATTTGGCATGTTGTTCTTACTCCTTAGTCTTATGAAGATGGCTGATGTGAGTCTCTAAGTGAAAATAAAATGTTGGGTTTTTTAAGCTTTATTTTGTTGAAAGGCAGAGATATGGAGAGAAAGGGACAGACAGAGAAAGAGATCTTTCAACCACCGGTTTACTCTAAAGCAGCAGCAGGCAGGACTGGGCCATTTCAAAGACAGGAGCCCGAAACTTATTTGAACCATATTGTGTTGCTTTCCCAAGCACATTAGCAGAGGATTCGATTGAAATTGGAGCAGATAGGATTCAGACTGGTGCTCCAATACAGAATGTTGGCATTGCACATAATGGCTTAACCCACTATGCCACATCTACTACCCTATGAAGTAACTCTCAATGTGCTTAGAAGCAGCTTTCTGGATTTTTCAATCTAAGGGATAAACCTGACAAAAATAAGCTAAAAGACTTTTGAATATCTTCATGATATACTTGGGAGGCCATGTCCAATGTGTAATGACCAAACATTTGAACTTCCTGAATAACTGTACCTATATTCACCAGTATATACCGTGAATTCATTATAGGTGGATTATGTATAGTTCCTTGGATAGAAAATATATTATTGTTTCCTCTGTTAAAAAGATTTAGTGCATTTGCCTTAAATGAATTCATTCTTTCAGAATTTTCTACTTTTCCCTAAAAATGGGGAATCGACTTACTTAACTCTCTCCTGTTTGGTTTTATATGATTTTTGTGTAAACAGATAGCTTGTAGTCTGGAAGTAAAGTCATGACAAGTCAACCACTTACAACCCCACTTTTGATCAATAATAATTGATGATCTTAACTCTCTAGGGTCAAGACTAGAAGAAGGGTTTAATTCTTTTTTTAAAAAAAGATTTTTATTTATTTATTTGAAAGGAAGAATAACAGAAAGAGAAGGAGAGATAGAAAGACAAAGAGATCTACCACCCACTGGTTCACTCCCTGGAATTGCCTCAATAGACAGGGCTGCGCAGCTAGAAGCCAGAAAATCCATCAAGGTCTCCCACTTGGGTGGCAGAGGCCCAAGGAATTGGACCATCTTCTCCTGCTTTCCCAAGCCCTTAGCAGGGAGCTGAATCAGTGGAGTAGCTAGGATTAAAACCAGTGTCCATATAGGATACTGACATTATGGCTGGTGGCTTGACTCACTATGTCACAATGCTGGCCCAATTCTTTGCTATTTGGTCTTGGTTTCTTTCCCCCACCTATATTTTTTAAAAAGTACATTAGAAAACTGGGTAGTTAACATATAATCATATATCACTTTTGCGTAGATCATATTTCATTAAAATATTTTAATAAATACAACCAGTTCTTTTTTTCTGAACATAACATTATTTGTCAAATCATGTACAAAATCATTACCATTGTCCCAAAAGGAAAGTGCTATTTACAGTACCTGCAATGCCAGAGGCTTCTAAAGCACTGGCTTGATATATTTATTAACTCAGTAATAGACATCTTTTGATGGACGATGAAAGAGGTTAGCCTGCATCATAACAAATGTGCAATTCTCAAACTATTTATAAATATGAAAATGTCAAGGCTACTGTACAGCAGTACAGGTAAGAGTCTAAACTATATTTGCGATAAAGATTGGATGTGGTAACCTAATGACTGAGCTTCTTTTATGGTCACTACATAAAAATTCTTTCTGTAGTGAGCATGAGACATTATGCAGAAGGCACAAAATCAACAGCATTTCATGAAAGTATCATTATCTTTGGAGTTATACTACTATTGGACGTATAACAAATCCTCATGATTTCATCATCTCTTGGAGTTTCCACACACTCCACAGTAGAACGTGATCAAAATGAGATCCTGCTTTCTTAGTGATTCATCCCATGATGGAACACAGGGAAAACAATAATAACTATGCAGTGAATGATTATTGTGGTTCATAAGTCAAAATGGGTGCCAGAATTAAGAATACAAGTACAAGGTGGTTGCTACAGATGGACCAATTTACGGTTATACTCATTTTAACTCTAGGGAAATTAAAATAGATTTTAAAATATATAGATATGCTAAAAGGGAATATACAAAGGATTCATATTAAATTATTAAATCAATCCTAGTCAGGCAGATATGAAAGTAATCAAACAAAAACTATAATAAATAAAACCCACAAATATAGGAGATAATAATAATTAATTTGAATATAATTGAATATATATGGTATATAAACTGAAATACAGAGATTGTCAGAATGGACAATAATATGATAATTCTGCAGTGTGTGTAAGAAACTCAACTCAAATAAAAACTCAGTTGAAAATTGTAGAGATGGGAAATAATATATTAATCAAAAGAAGGGCAAGAACTGGAAACACCAACATACTTGTAAGATTTTTGATGTGATAGAACTGTTTTTTTTTAATTAGCTGAGTTTTTTAAACTGAACATTTGCAGAATTTCTAAAATAAATTTCCAAATTCTTAGGGACTGTATGCTTATAATATTGTGGTGAATATACCTCAATAAAACTTTTTTTTTAAGTTATGGGATTTCATTTGATGATACTGTCATTCCTCTTTTACTATTTGCAAATGCTGTCTTACATGATATAATTTGAAGAACAATTATAAAACAGATCTCCATGTTAAAAAACACAGATGGCCTATATGCTTGTACTCCCATATAATGGAATGAGTTATATTTGCAGAAGCACCCAATGTTTAATAAAATGTGAAGTGCAGTAGTACTTCAGAAGATGCCTGGTGGTTGTTATGGCTGCTGGAGCAGAGAATATGATATCAAACTGACACCCTGGGTAACCAGATTAGGAGAAGTATATATTGCCCTTGAGTATGATTTTCCTTATTTCATGATAGACAAGATTTCAATCTTTGACTATATTGACCTAGAAAATAGATCTATTTCCTTTAGAGAGCCCATCTCCTAATTGTTGGTACTATTGTGTTCCCTGCTTATCCAGGCAACTTAATTTTAGGTAATCATATTCCAGAATCCTCCAATAAATCTATTTTCAAGGTATCTTTCCTTATCCACAGGACAACATTCTAGGCCTTTCAGTGGATGGCTCTTTTATGTTTTCGTATACATTTAAACTACTTCACATCATGATTGAGGCACATATAACTTCAATAGTTCCTCATGGTACATAGATACTGAGGTACATATAATAGTAGGTAAAAGTGGATGTATTTTTTTTCTTTCAAATAGTGAATGTGGAATCTAGACACGTGAAGGGTGAACTATATACATGCAGCACAAAGAAGTGTCAGCATAGTTTAATTCATATCAACCCTAGTATATTTTCTTATTTATACTCTATTTTGTTTACATTTTTTTATTTCTTATTATGAAAAATGAATGTAATTTGCTGTTCTCTCTACTCAAACTACCCCATGGACAAGAGGAAGCTGAATTTTATATAATTTCTTCCTTAAAATAAACTCATAGAACTATTAATATCAAATTTGAATTTTTAATATTGTTAGCCAAAATTATAAAAATCAATACAGGGGACAATGATAGGAAAGATAAGCTTGCTAATGCTCACTTAGTAATATCCAACAAAAATGCAAAATTTCTGAAGAGCATAGTTTTAATGGAAGTGAACATAGAAACAGAAATAATCAGGGAAATACTTGACTTAAGAGCAGTGTCAAGGCAATGAAAAACAATGATACATCAAATACATCATCTAAAGAAAAGTTAACTTTCACTATCATCTGTGCAATTTAACACACGTCTCTAAATGAATATATTATTTTCACTGTAACATAAAATGTTGAGGTTTCAGTGGTTTTATCTTAGTTCCTGAAGTCACTCCCTGATAAGTGAAGGAGTAAAGCAAAGAGAATCCAAAACCTAAGATAGCAGTTTTTTTTTTTTTTTACAAGCAGAATTAGACAGTGAGAGAGAGAGAGAGAGAGAGACAGAGAGAAAGGTCTTCCTTCTGTTGGTTCACCCCCAAAATTGCCACTGCGGCCGGCGAGCTGCGGCCAGTGCACAGCGCTGATCCGAAGCCAGGAGCCAGGTGCTTCCTCCTGGTCTCCCATGGGGTGCAGGGCCAAGCACTTGGGCCATCCTCCACTGCACTCCCAGGCCACAGCAGAGAGCTGGCCTGGAAGAGGAGCAACCGGGACAGATTCTGGTGCCCCAACCAGGACTAGAACTCGGGGTGCTGGCGCCTAAGGTGGAGGACTAGCATAGTGAGCCGCGGCGCCAGCCAAGATAACAGATTTTTTAAATTTATATTTAATGTCATATAATGGCAACATTTAATTGACTTTTGTAAGAAAAAATACACTAATTGGGAGAAATCCAGCATCCACATAGGAAAACAATAAAATAATAAATTCTCCAGTTCATAAATTTTGCTTATCGCCATTTAATCAAATCACCAATAGATGTTTGCTATAGTTTCGTCACATATGCCATGCTTTTAAAATGTGTTTGCTTGACTTGGGGGAGTGCAAAGATTTGTTTTTTGTTTTTTTTTTTTTCTTTCTCTCTTTTTTTTTTTTTTGACAGGCAGAGTGGACAGTGAGAGAGAGAGACAATTCATTTGCCGTTGGTTCACCCTCCAATGGCCACCGTGGCCGGCGCGCTGTGGCTGGCACACTGTGGCCAGCACATCGTGCTGATCTGAAGCCAGGAGCCAGGTGCCTCTCCTTGTCTCCCATGCAGGTGCAGGGCCCAAGGACCTGGGCCATTCTCCACTGCCCTCCAGGGGCCACAGCAGAGAGCTGGCCTGGAAGAGGGGCGACCAGGACAGAATCCGGCGCCCCGACTGGGACTAGAACCTGGTGTGCTGGTGCCGCAGGCAGAGGATTAGACTAGTGAGCTGCGGCGCCAGCCTGCAAAGACTTTGATGTAACCAGTTTACTTATCTTTTTAATTTGTATTAATTTAAAGAGAACAGAGTTAAGGTATTTCATAGATACAATTCTACGAAGATACCCATAACAAATTTAAATAAGCATTATATAGATATGTACAGTTTCACACTTTCCTTGAGAACATCTTTTGTACATTATGATAAATATTTCCCTGATTTTTTGCACTGGAAAGTTTTGATGCTGTTTTTGTGTCTGTTGCCTTTGTCATTTTAGGTATAAACAATGAAGATAGAGACTTTAAGTTCTTATATATTTATATAATTGACTGGATAATTAAACTAAATCAAACTGTAGTTAGTTGTAACAGAGAAAAAGGAGGAACTCAAGTCTTCCTTAAATTTAGATATTTTATACAAACCTAATTCAGGTTTATTGTAGAACTTTTTTTTTATTTGACATGTAGAGTTATAGACAGTGAGAGAGAGAGAGAGAAATGTCTTCCTTCCATTGGTTCACTCCCCAAATGGCCGCTAGGGCCGGAACTGCACTGGTCCGAAGTGAGGAGCCAAGTGCTTCCTCCAGATCTCCCATGTGGATGCAGGGTCCCAAGCACTTGGGCCATCCTCCACTGCTTTCCCAGGCCACAGCAGAGAGCTGGACTGGAAAAGGAGCAACTAGGACTAGAACCCGGTGCCCATATGGGATGCCGGCGCTGCAGGCGGAGGATTAACCAAGTGAGCCACAGTGCCGGCCCCTATTGTAGAACTTTAATCACAGTAGAAGTTACATATGAGTTATCTTGCTTCTGAGACAGTCCACATTTTGGTTATAATATGTTGGATGAATTTAGACTACAACAGTAGGAAAAAATATGTAAGCAACACATCTTACATTTTTACAAAAATCTGGATATTTATGTTACCATGTTGCTCAGAAGACCTAGGTATTGTCATAGGAGTTAATACATAACTTTAAAAGCAAACATTTAAGAAGTCCTGCAGTGAAAATTACAGAGCAATTTATTATGCTCAAAAGTAACTAAGATCTTAAAACATTACAACATATTTCCCAAAGAAACATGGTTTGTCATCACTGCTTGTTTAATAAAATATACCTAATAGCATCAACCTTAGCCATATGAACAGCTCAACTAATAATTTTATCCCTTAAGAATAATCAAAGCCAAGAAATCTAGGCATTTGTGGGTTTGTGATAGACACTTAGAACTGCAAGGTGGCAAGTATCATTATTCTGTGAAAACTGTATACATGAAATACACGAAATTTTCCCTTTTATAAATAAAAAAATTAAATGAAAGGAAAGGATGTGCATATCTTGCAGCAATAATCATCATACGTACTTCAGTAATCTCTGGGGCAATCATGTCTAGATGAGTGTCTACATATTATGCCTGTCTACATCAATAGTAAGGCAACAGAAGATACTGGAAATAGCTCAAGAGTTGCCCACACTTAGAGATTCATGTGGCTGCTTCAGGAATATGTCATAGTGAAGTGAACTCAGGGTGACATTAAATGAGCTAAGCAGAGCATTTCTGTTAATTAACAACAGCTGGAAACTAACCATCAGGTTCCAACAGTTCCAACCAAGGTGAACGTTCAGGAGGGAGTAAGTTAATGCCAAGTAGTGATTTTTGTAGACGTTATTGTATCTGGTTCAGGATGAAGCAGGGAGCTGTGTTTGAGGTCCTCCTATAGAGCATGATTCCATGTTCACAGAGATTCAATGGCCAAGACAGATTGTCACATCAAACAGCTCTCCATGGGAGTTCTTGAATGGAATGGCAGCGGTGTTTTCTTTAAGCAAAAATAAATTAAACAAACTGCTAGAGAACAAATTTTACAGTTAATTCTCATAGTACAACTCATTGAGGACAGAGGTCCTGCATGGGGAGTAAGTGCACAGTGACGTCTGTTATTAATTTAACAATTAACATTCATATGTATGACATCAGTGATCACCCAAGGCTCTTGACATGAGCCTTGGCTATGGGAGACTTTTGAATCTACAAACCCTGTCAGTATTTAGACAAGGCCATAATCAAAGTGCAAGTTCTCTCCTCCCTTTAGAGAAAAGTACCTCCTTCTTTGATGAGTATTTCTTTCCACTGGGGTCTCACTCATCGAGTGCCTTCACATAGAACATATATTTTGCCACAGTGTCTTGGCTTTCCATTCCTGAAATGCTCTCATAGGCTTTTCAGCCAGACCAGAATGCCTTAACGGCTGATTCTGAGGTCAGAGTGCTATATAAAGTGATATCATTCTATGAGTCTGCTGTGTGAACAGCTTCCCAAAAAGCCATTTGCTTTAAAGGAGATTTCATTTGAGAGGCTGTTCCTCATTATTATCAATTACTTACTATAAATATTGATAAGGAAGTAGTTCCAGATTCCATCAGTTTTTTTATTTTTTATTTATTTTATTGATTTATTTTTTTATTTTTGACAGGCAGAGTGGACAGTGAGAGAGAGAGACAGAGAGAAAGGTCTTCCATTGCCGTTGGTTCACCCTAAAATGACCGTAGAAGCCGGCGCACCATGCTGATCTGAAGGCAGGAGCCAGGGGCTTCCTCCTGGTCTCCCATGGGGTGCAGGGCCCAAGCACTTGGGACATCCTCCACTGCACTCCCTGGCCACAGCAGAGAGCTGGCCTGGAAGAGGGGCAACCGGGACAGAATTCGGTGCCCCAACTGGGACTAGAACCCAGTGTGCCGGCGCTGCTAGGCAGAGGATTAGCCTATTGAGCCACGGCGCTGGACAGATTCCATCAGTTTTTAACAGAGCAAGAGAAGTGAACAAGAGCTGCTAAAAAGAAGTAGGTTTGTGACTTATCTCTGGAGGAAAAAATCTCTTGCTTCAACTCATTATAGGACTTAGAGTTACTTCTAATGTTTTCTGCTCCTGACATCATTCTACAACTGTTCCAGTTCTGGCCAGTGCACAGAGAAATGATAATAGCTTGGAGCAATAGAATCTGATAATACTAGCTCTATTTACACTTGAAAACATGAAAAAGAGAGGCTGGCGCTGTGGTACAGCTGGTAAAGCTGCCACCTGCAGTGCTGGCATCTCACATGGATGCCGGTTCATGTCTCCGTGGCTCCACTTCCAAACAGCTCTCTACTGTCGCCTGGGAAATCAGTAGAAGATGACCCAAGTCCTTGGGCCCATGCACCTGTGTGGGAGACCCGGAAGAAGCTCCTGACCCCTGGCTTTGGATCGGCGCATCTCTGGCCATTGCGGCCAACTGGGGAGTGAACCATAGGATGGAAGACCCCCCCCCCCCCGCCTCTCCTCTCTCTGTGTAACTCTTTCAAGTAAAATAAATAAATCTTTAAAGAAAAGAAGATGGCCCAAGCCCTTGGGCCCCTGCACTAGGAAGAAGCTCCTGGCTCCTGGCTTCGGATTGGCACATCTCTGGCCATTGCAGCCAATTGGGGAGTGAACCAGTGGATGGAAGACCTCTCTCTCGCTCTCTCTGTGTAACTCCAAATTTCAAATAAATAAATAAATGTTTAAAAAATGAAAACATGAAAAAGAAAAACATTAAGACGTTTAAGAAAAGGAGGAAATATGCCTAGCGAATTCGGTAGTGCATGCTAAATATTCAAGCAGCTTTTTTTTTTTTTTTGACAGGCAGAGTGGATAGTGAGAGAGAGAGAGAGACAGAGAGAAAGGTCTTCCTTTGCCGTTGGTTCACCCTCCAATGGCTGCTGCGGATGCCGTGCTGCGGCCGGCGCACCGCGCTCATCCAAAGCCAGAAGCCAGGTGCTAGGTGCTTTTTCCTGGTCTCCCATGGGGTGCAGGGCCCAAGCACTTGGGCCATCCTCCACTGCACTCCTGGGCCACAACAGAGGGCTGGCCTGGAAGAGGGGCAACCGGGACAGAATCCGGTGCCCCAACCGGGACTAGAACCCGGTGTGCCGGCGCCGCAGGCGGAGGATTAGCCTGTTGAGCCACGGCGCCAGTTATTTCTTTCATATCACTCTACCCAATGACTAGAACAGATGGAAGGGAGGGAATTATTTGTGTGGAAATTTAAGACAAATGAAATGTTTTCAAAAACTTCACTGAAGTAGGAATAATGGATATGCTGACTCCATGATAACAGAGGAACACTGAGACAAAAATATAGCAGCTTTTGTACAAACACAAACTGTGACTATGGGGTTTGTAGCTTGTATCACTAACCTTTGACCTACAAAGAGTGACAGCTACAGCTCAGACTCACTCACTGATATCCAATTAAATGCATGCCCTGCTGTCTGCAAAAGGTGAGAAGAGCTGAGTCATACACCTGCTGTAGCATATTTAGCAATTTAATTCTCCTCACCAACTTCTTTATAAATAATCCAAAAAAAAAAAGAGAAAGAAAACAACAAATCAAAACAGAAAGTTTTTAAAAGCAAATGTACCACATCTTCTTGATATTACAAAAGGGAGTAGGTGCATTGATCTGATGTAAAATTTAGGTTCATTCTTTACTGACTATACTTGTATTATGGGTAAATTTGTGACTAAAATGAAGTCTGTGGGACTAAAAGAGAAGTCTCATGCTAACAGGATCAGCTTGGCCACTGTCAAATTATTTGAATATTTCAGAACTCTGTAAATAGCTTTGCAACTAATCACTTGGGATTTGAAGAATGGATGAGATTTGGAAAACTGGGAAGAAAGTGATGTCAATTTTACAAAGAGGACAATACAGGAACTTATATAGAAATAACTGAGCCTGAAATGACAGCGAACACAGTGACATCCCTGCCCAACTGGAGGTTAGTTATGTTGCATGTGCTGCAAAAAAGTGTGTAAGGCTTGGATTAAATTTCATTCAGAATCTCACCCCCACAATTTCTCTATTCTTATCTGGAAACTGATTAATCAATCTGTAGACATGGACTCCTCCCCAGCAATCCATATGTTAATGCTAGCTGTCTGGAAACACAAAGACAGCATTCACTTGGGTGACTCTGATGTCAGACATCTCTCGCTGTCTGGATGGTACTTTAAAGATGCTCATATTTTTGTCAGTATAAACTCACATCCTATTGTGGCTGCTGACAATTTTGGGGTATTTGGTTCACCTGATAACCAAGATGTCCACTTGGAGGCTCATTATATCATCAGTTTAGTTGACTCAATTTCTTTTAAAACAGTGGGATGAACTAGTGAAGCAAAAACTTACCCTAGAAAATAAGGAGTTCAGTCTAGCTGGACTGCTTTCATGGTTACTAAAGAAAACAGCAAACAGCCTGCCTGTGTGCCTGTAACCCAGTCACTAATAAATGCAATTGAGACTGAATCTATTTGGCTGCTACTCAGTGCTACAGGTGTAGATAATGGTGTATTCTCTTCTCCTGCACAGTTCTGTTCATTTTGTTTACCCTCCTTTAGTTGGCCATATTGTTTGAAGAACAGGGTTTGTTCCCTTTCGTATGAGTTGTCCAGCCCCACCACAACCCATTCCCAACACAATGAGTGAAAGGAAAATGAAACAGACACTTGTATGGGCAAAAATGTTTTCTTTTGGCCGGCGCTTCAGCTCACTTGGCTAATCCTCACCTGCAGCTCCGGCACCCCAGATTCTAGTCCTGGTTGGGGCGTTGGTTCTGTCTCGATTGCTCCTCTTCCAGTCCAGCTCTCTGATATGGCCTAGGAGGGCAGAGGAGGATGGCCCAAGTGCCTGGGCCCTGCACCCACATGGGGGACCAGGAGGCAGCACCTGGCTCCTGGCTTTGGATCTGCACAGCGCACCGGCCAGAGTGCACTGGCCTTAGTGGCCATTTGGGGGGTGAACCAACGGAAGAAGACCTTTCTCTCTGTCTCTCTCTCTCTCTCACTGTCTAACTCTGCCTATCAAAAAAAAAGTGTTTTCTTTTAATAAAAAGATAGCACAGTCTGGCACCAAGGCTCAATAGGCTAATTCTCCGCCTGTGGTAGTGGCACACGGGGTTCTAGTCCCGGTTGGGGCACCGGATTCTGTCCCTGTCACTCCTCTTCCTGTCCAGCTCTCTGCTATGGCCTGGGAGTGCAGTGGAGGATGGCCCAAGTGCTTGGGCCCTGCACCCACATGGGAGACCAGGATAAGCACCTGGCTCCTGGCTTCAGATCAGAGCAGTGCGCTGGCCGCAGCGTGCTGGCTGTAGCGGCCATTGGGGGGTGAACCAACAGAAAAAAGAAGACTTTTCTCTTTGTCTCGCTCTCTCTCACTGTCCATTCTGCCTGTTCAAAAAAAAATAAAATAGCACAAAGCACTGAAGTAGGAGCCCTCTACTATACAGTATGAAAAAATGAAGAAAGGATATGCCTGAGTCCCCAAAAAGGACCTGTTTCTAAAAGTAACAGCATGAACTACCAGTTTGTAAATTGTTAAGAAATCATCTAACTTTATATTTTGTATGTTATCTAAAACAATATTGCACATGTAGATTCATTCCAAATAAAACAGATATTTGTAATAGTCATTCTTACTTAAAGAGAATTCTTATGGGATTTCTTTTAATTTGTGAGATGAGAAATATTTTTATAGCATGAATTCAGAAAACATTTCCTAATGACCTATGATATGCAATTATCTGCTTAGTATGCTTAGTAGATATATAAATTGCAACTATTCTTTTCATTTCTGAGAATATACAGAAACAATTCCCTTGATAGCTCAATATACAGCACATATGGACAATAACGGTCCCTCCTGCTAGGATATGAACCATGCTAAGAAGTCATTCTCAAATTATATTTTTTTCTCTGCATGTAAATTTGTCTAGACAAAGAGAAATGGATGTACTCAGGACTGAATGTAAATATCTTTTTCACTTGTCAACTTTATTTCTTAGAGCAAATTTAAAATTTCTATTCTACTGCCTTAGGTTTTACTTTTATGGGTTACTCTTGATGTTCTGTCACCGCTGAGTTTTGTACAAGAATCCAAGCAGCTGCATCTGTCCTCAGGCATCCTTCCTCTTCTTTTGTTTGCTTTTCACACTTCTGCAGCTCCTCTCTCATTGAATCAAGCACAACATGTCCACTAAGACACTTGGCCTAGATTAGACCTGGCAAGAAGTTTGATTCAAACCTGGCACGTGGAGATAAGCTATATCAATCCACAGGATCTTCTTCAGAAATCCAGTGTTCCTATGGTGTCAGAGACACAAAACCAGACTAATGATCTGTAGAGATTTTATCACCTTGTAACACATTCAATTACTTCCACATATTGTAAGAAATATATACCTGGCCATATAATTGGCATATAAAATGCTGAGGGCAATAGACTAAGAGAGTACAAAAGTTATTGCAACATACAGTTGATTTTATTATGTATGTACTCATACATATATTTTGGATCAAGCATATCATCTTGCTGAAATGAATTTCTTATTTCTTTCTACGTACATTTCCACTTACATGGCCATTATCTGTAACTATAAGATGTTCTTACTTTTCTGTATCTCACTTTCTTGTCCATGTCTTTCCTTAGCACTTTACTGAAATAAATAAATGTATTAGACATATATTAGTACTTTTGGCAATTATTTTACTGAAGAAGTGTGAAATCATTCCCTCTATGTATCTCATTCTCTCCACACATGTGCCTGTTCACATACACACACACACATATGCACACATATTCCCTCATGTGCATGCAGACATCCATCCACATTTCAGAACAGAAACTCTCTATCCATTCTCACAAATAATAGACAAAGTGAGTTAGCCTAAAAGAAAACAAATTTAGTATGTGATGTTGACCATTAGCAGTGCTGCATTGAAACATACAGGGAGAAGGGAATATTTCCCATACACTTGTTTATTCATTTTTAAATATTTCTTTTTTTTATTATTTGAAGGGAAGAATTACAGAGAGGCAGAGGCAAAGTCAGAGGAGAGAGGTCTTCCATCTGCTGGTTCACTCCCCAAATGGCCACAATGGCCAGAGCTGTGCAGATCTGAAACCAGGATTCAGGAGCTTCCTCCAGGTCTCTCTCACAGGTGCAGGGGGCAAAGCACTTGGGCCATCTTCCACTGCTTTCCCAGGCCATAGCAGAGAGCTGGATCAGAAGTGGAGCAGCCGGGACTCGAACTAGCGCCGTATAGGATGCTGGCCTTGCAGGTGGCAGTTTTAACCCCTATGCCACAGTGCCGGCCCCTCCCCATACATTTA
Source organism: Sylvilagus floridanus (assembly GCA_949820135.1). NCBI lineage: Eukaryota > Metazoa > Chordata > Mammalia > Lagomorpha > Leporidae > Sylvilagus > Sylvilagus floridanus. The sequence goes on along the minus strand of OX463240.1, from coordinate 13,419,530 downwards.
AAGAAAACATACAAATAAGGTAATTTAAGCATTAGCCAGGAATTACAATTTCATTTGACTTTATTCTTTCTTGATTTTTAATAACAATGATAATTATCATGAACAGATAGCCTTTATTATAACCAAGTATTTTATGGCTTAAAGAAATTGGAACAGGCCGGCGCGGTGGCTCAACAGGCTAATCCTCCGCCTTGCGGCGCCAGCACACCAGGTTCTAGTCCCGGTTGGGGCACCGGATTCTGTCCCGGTTGCCCCTCTTCCAGGCCAGCTCTCTGCTGTGGCCCGAGAGTGCAGTGGAGGACGGCCCAAGTGCTTGGGCCCTGCACCCCACGGGGAGACCAGGAAAAGCACCTGGCACCGGGCTTCTGCCATTGGATGAGCGCGGTGCGCAGGCCGCAGCGCACCGGCCTCGGCGGCCGTTGGAGGGTGAACCAATGGCAATGGAAGACCTTTCTCTCTGTCTCTCTCTCTCACTGTCCACTCTGCATGTCAAAAAAAAAAAAAAAAAAAGAAATTGGAACAGCTAAAATTGAACTAATACAATATCGGATAACTCAGGCTAAAGACAGAAAACGAAAGAAATAGCTCTGGTTATTTTGCGAGTGAAAATTAAGAAGATAGGGGTAGGCGCTGTGGCACAGTGGGTTAACGCTCAGGCCTGAAGCACTGGCTTTCCATAAGGGCACCTGTTCGAGACCGCGCTGCTCCTCTTCCGATCCAGCTCTCTGCTATGGCCTGGGAAGGCAGTAGAAGATGGCTCAAGTCCTTGGACCTTTGCACCCGCATGGGAGACCTGGAAGAAGCCCCTGGCTCCTGGCTTCGGATTGGTGCAGCTCCGGCTGTTGTGGCCATCTGGGGAGTGAACCATTGGATGGAAGACCTCTCTCTCTCTCTTTCTTTCTCTCTGACTCTCCTCTCTCTGTGTAACTCTGACTTTCGAATAAATAAGTAAATCTTACAAAAAAAGAAAATTAAGAAGATAATTTTAGCTTTCCTCTGTCAAATTTGTGTAACATATTATTGGTTTGCTATATTCTTCTCCCAAATCTTTAAGATGATCAGTGATTTTCAGGACATTAGAAAAAGGTGACAGCATTTTGAATAACAAAATTCGAAGATAAAACTCACAAGAGTTATGCTTTGAAGCATAACGTGGAGCAAAATGTTATTTCTGATCTTCATTATCAGAAATATTGGGACTATTTATTCAATTAAATCCAGTATCTAATATTTCAAATCCCCAATAATTCCAATCCCTAGCCAGTCCCATTAATACATATGTGTGTGTGTGTGTGTGTGTGTGTATTTGAAGAGTTACCTGCACATGAAGTCTGTGCAATCCATTCTACAAATTTATAACAGAGGTATTTTATTGATCCCAAAATGTTTTACTTCATTCATAACATTTTCCATTGTGATAGTTGTTCTGCCAACATGGACTTCAAAGATTCTATAGCTGTTAAAAACATATTATTTTTCCACAAAACTCTCAAAGTTTATGTAAGGCATAAAATAATACAACAAACACACAAGTAGTCCTTTGACCATTGTATCTGTGTGATCTGTCAAAGTATTTGCAAGAAATGCAAATTATCAGTACTATCCATATTAGTAGCTCTAACTATGGATTTTAGTTTTAATATAGCGAATATATTTTATGACGTAAAAATATATTAGATTCCAAATTTTAACCAATAGATCAAAAAATACCCTGAAGTCACATAACAGCTTCTCTTGTACGCTTCCTAAATAATATTTAAGAAGAATACAAGATTCTGTTTATTTATTTAGGTTAAGTCACAGCATTCACACTAGAAAAACATCAAAAGGTTTGAAAGGAGTAAATATAAGACTCTCTTACCTGCACATAGTTGTCTTCCTCTTAGCGACTCTCGTGGTTCTATATATACACTTATCTGTGGTCACATATGTTTGTTCGTTTTCACTGAATATAGTACATCAGAGGCTCTTCTGCACTTTATTTTCATCAAGCACGTACCACAGATCCTACCCACGTGACATGAAGAATTCTCTCATCCTTTGAAAGTTTCGTCATATTCCATTACGTGGGTATATCATGATTTGTTTTTAAACATCACCTTTTAGGGATATTTTTCTGTCATTTTTTTTTTTTGACAGGCAGAGTGGACAGTGAGAGAGAGAGACAGAGAGAAAGGTCTTCCTTTGCCGTTGGTTCACCCTCCAATGGCTGCCGCGGTCGGCGCGCTGTGGCCAGCGTACTGCGCTCATCCGATGGCAGGAGCCAGGCGCTAGGTGCTTTTTCCTGGTCTCCCATGGGGTGCAGGACCCAAGCACTTGGGCCATCCTCCACTGCACTCCCGGGCCACAGCAGAGGGCTAGCCTGGAAGAGGGGCAACCGGGACAGAATCCGGCGCCCTGACCGGGACTAGAACCTGGTGTGCCAGCGCCGCAAGGCGGAGGATTAGCCTGTTGAGCCACGGCGCCGGCTCTTTCTGTCATTTTTATTACAAGCAATGATCTTTCAAATGATTCTTAAATATTCTATACAAATTATCTTCAATGTGTATCTATAAAAGGAATTTGATTGTAGGCAGGATCAATGGATAGACATATTATTGCTGTTTTATATCCAAAGTAAATAATCTAAGGATCATGAGACAAACTTAATTTGTCAGTTTTATTTGACTTACAAGCTTGGGATGCTTTTTCTCAATAAAAAGAAAAATAAACAAAAAGGAAAAATAATATGTGATTCAGACCATCAAAACCATACAAAGTTGCTACCAAGCTTGCACTACCCAATGTAAAATAAAATACACAGTACTTATATAAAAATTATTAGTACTTAAAGATATTGACAAAAGAGCATTAAACCAAGCACAGGTCCCATGTCTGCAAGAGTAAATCTGAAATGCTAAATCTTGGCAGTGGCCAACGCCAGCAATACATAATCTGTAACGACATAGGACTGAGCCTACTTCCAAATAAATTAATCAATTTGATGTTCCAATTGAAGTGGGAACAAAGAAAAAATTTTACCAGAAATTTCTTTTATCTGCAAGAGTGAGGAAACTTTTTACACTCAGGATCCAAACTTGTTCCTTTCCAATGAGCTACTTCATATCTCTTACTTGTTTATTACTATACTATTAATTTTTTTGCATTTCATACATTGTAGACACATAATCTTAAAAGATTTAGTGATACATTCCAAGTGTTTTCTGATGTTCTTATTTGTATTTCAGGTTTCATTTCAACACTTATTTCAATGGAATTTTTCATACATGTTTCATGTGGTCAAATCAACTCTCTACATGGCTTTAGTATTTTGCTCCAGACTTTCAACTTTAATATCACATGTGTAGATACAAAAATATATGTTCCCCTGAAAAGATGAGTTCTGAATATTTAATATTCCTGAAATCTATCTTGATATTAGAGATGAAGATGCTAGGGGATGAATTGTGTCTTTCAAAATCCACATGTGCCTCCATGTGGATATAAATCAACTCCACAAATGCCTAAAAACAAATGCAGAAATCAAGAAACAAAAATAAGGAAGACACCATGACACCCCCCCAAAGAACACAATATTTCAGTATTTCATTGTGAAGATGAAGAGATTGAGGAAACGATGGAAAGGGAATTCCAAAAAGTAACCATAGGATTACTCAAACACCATCAGAAGCAAGTCTACACACTAAAGAGACTATGCACGCCATGAATGAAAGTTTTTTGCATGAAATTGAGATTTTAAAGAAAAATCAAAATAAAAAACTAGAAATGAAGATTACAATAGATCAAATTTAAAAATGCAGTGGAAAGCCTTGATAGCATACTTGGCAAGGGAGAAGAAAGAAAATCTGAACTAGAAGACAAGTCTTTGGAAATCCTATAGCAAAAAAAAAAGAAAGAAAGAAAGAAAGAAAGAAAGAAAGAAAGAAAGAAAGAAAGAAAGAAAGAAGAAAGAAAGAGGAGAAAAAGAAAAAGGAGAAATTAGAAAAATTAAAAACAGTGTTGGAGATTTATGGGAAACTATCAAAAGACCCAACATATGGGTCTCAGGAGTTCCTGAAGGTGTGGGAACAAAGAGTGGACTAGAAGGCATATTTAGTGAAATACTTACAGGAAACTTCCCTAATCTGTACATAGAATGGTATGTCAAAATAGAGGAAGCATATAGAACTCCTAACAGACATGACAAGAAATATCTTCACCAAGACAGTCCATGGTAAAACATAAAGCAAATCTAAAATGCGCACAAGAGGAATGCCAGACTACTTTCAGAGAATCTCAAATTAGACTCACAGCTGACTTCTTATCAGAAAACTTAGAAGGGAATTATGAGATATAGTCCAAGTCTTAAAAGAAAATAAAACTGCCTACCCAGATTACTGTACCCTACAAAGCACTCATTTATGAATGAAGGTGAAATAAAGATCTTCCATAACCAACAGAGATTGAAAGAATTTGTCATTGCTCATCTAACCTTACAAAAGATGCTTAAGAATGTGCTACACAAAGATACACAAGAATATGAAAGAGTGTAAAAGCAGAAAATCCCCCAGGAAAGTACATAAGAAATCCAAAGTAAACAACAGGAATATTTATGGAAAAATGGGGAAAAATGGCAGGTCCAAGTCATTACTTATCAATAGTCACCTTGAATGTAAATGGCCTCAGCTCTCCAGGTAAAAGATACAGACTGGACACATGTATTACAAAACAAGATCCATCTATTTGCTATCTACAAGAAACACACCTCACCAACAAAGAAACATGTAGACTGAAAGTGAAAGGATGGGAAATGATACTCCACACTAATGGGAATAACAAAAAATAGGGCAGGTGTAACCATCCTAATATCAGACAAAATAGGGGCTTGCTATCCAGGTTACTAGTATCATTTGGCCTCTATTCAATGTATAATAATTTGATTGTTATAATTCTAAAAACTGTTATAAGAGATGAATAAGGTCACTACGTAATGATTAAGGGATCAGTTCAACAGGAAGATGTGACTATAATGAATATATACTCACCCAATTACAAGGCGCCTGGCCATTTAAAAAAATTTTAATGAATCTAACAGGTGACATGGACTCCAATAAAAGAGTAACACCCTGCTTTCATCAACGGACAGATCAACTAGACAGAAAGTAAACAAATTGCAGAGGTAATCGATACTTTGGACCAAATGGATCTAATTGATATCTACAGAACTTTTCACCCCACAGTTGCAGAATACACATTCTTCTCATTAGTGTATGGAAATTTCTCTAGAATAGACCATATGCTAGAATATAAAGCAAATCTCAACACATTAAAAAAAATCTGAACCATACCATGTCTCTTCTCTGACTACAATGGAATAAAGTTGAAAATCAACTCAAGAACCTCTGGATCATTTGCAAACACATGGAGAATGAACAATGTGTTCCTGAGTGAACAGTGGGTCACAAAAGAAATCAAAAGCAAATCTTTTTCATTTTATTTTGTGATTTTTTTCCTATTCAAAAAATTAAAGGATTTGTATATAATATAATATAATATAATGAATTTTCTCTCAGAAATAAACTATGGATAATTAAGTCACTAGCAATAAAAAGTGTATATTTAATCTATTTGCATCTCTATCCCAAAGACTTTTCAAATAGTGTTGCTTGGACAACAGGTCAGGATATGTAATATCTTTCGAATTATAACAATCAAATTATTATACATCGAATAGAGGCCAAATGATACTAGTAACCTGGATAGTTTATACCAAGCCTTAAAGATAAACAATGAAGAATGCATCCCATCTTCTTTGATAAACAATTTTCTCTTCCTCTTTGCCACATCAAAATGTTCCCAAGAAAATACATTCCTATCTACATTTAAAATCCAAACATCCATTACCTTCCCTGTGTAAAGTGCTCACGATCAGCCTCTGTGGATTTGCTCTTGTAGGTTTAGTGCACTCAATTTCATTGAATCAATTCCAATGTCAGACATGGTAAAACATGTTGAAACACAAATTTTCTGCAATAGCTTACTATTTTATTACCTGGGACTATTTTTTAATAAGTGTTGATATCTAGAACAGATAACATTAGTGCCATTGATCTTGGATGAGGATCAGGCCTCAGAACTTTGAAAATGAAATACGTGTTTCTAATCAGCGGTCACATTTGAGGAGACACCACAGTAAGGATTTCTAACCCATGTTTTGGGCTCTCTTTATATTGACAATCCTGTCTTAAATTGCTCTTTCTTCCTTCTGGGGGTCTTGACACCTTTTCTATCTCCTAACTGTGGTGATTCAATATTTCCCTCACCCTCTGTGCTTGAATCCTTATGTTGGCGCCTTAACATTCCTTCATTACATGAAGATGGAATTTCTATTCTTATTTTAGCATGATCCTTCCGAATTAAAATTCAGGTTGTGATTTGGCCAATGCAACCTGCTACATGCTACATGCCCTATCTCTCAGATAAAATACATGCCTTACCTGCCTGTGTTGTTAATAAATGCTTAATTCTTTACACTTGATATTGAATTTATTCACATCCTTACTATTCCACTATACTATACTATACCTAATATGTGCATTAGGATAATATACATTTGCTTTGAACAAGGACACTGATATCAATTATTTGTGGATTATCATATTTTTTCTGGAGTAGTTTCCTTTCTAACTGTCTTTTTCTTCCAAACTTGACTTCATTTAATTCAGGCACTGGAGTTAATTTTTCCCCATCTCCTGTAGGTAGCTTGGCCTCCATTCCATTCATTACCATTTGCTTAGATCACCTACAATGAATAAGGCCATGACCAGGCATTTCCCAGAGTGCCAGTGGCTGACACCCAGTACAGATCGAAAAGAGTGATACATAATAGTATGGCAGCATATAATGCTGTAAGAGAGAAACTCTATATATGGAAGTTAAACAACAGTAATCATCTCAGTTTCCTTCCAAGAAGAACATTAGGGAACATTTCAGTCCTTGTAACTGTTTCTTAAAACACATGTATGCACAGTATTCCTAAGCTAGGTAGGAAAATGTTCATATGTCGGTGTTACTTTTCATGTGTTTATAAATGAATATGCACAAAACACAAACTTCACATGAAATACAGGTAAAATTGCAATATGAGAGGCTATGCAAATTATTTCTCTCCCTTCTCGTGCTTCTTTTTAAAATCTCTTAGCCATCCATGAAAATGATTGAGGTTATCTAACTGTTGAATCAATTGAAATTATTTAAAAATATTTAGATCAAATAGTTATCTTTGTAAGAGATTAAAATCTCTATAAAAGGAGGCCATGTAAGGACTATCAACATCCGAAGCTCATTTCAATTCACACTATAGCATTCTAAAGTTAATTCTGCTATCTGCTTTGTGCCACAATGCTATAATCTAGGCTCTTTATAATTGGGAACAAAATATTTTTCTCCCATGATGTGAGAAAAGGGACCAAGGAACCATAAAAACAGGGAAATTGAATTGGCGTTATTCTTTATTTAATAACATAAATTTCTAGGGACTTAAGAATTTATACAGATATGTCAGACTTAGATTCATTTTGAATATAAAGAGGAAAACAGTCCATGTGCAAACAATAGGACATTGCAAAATAAGAAGTTGAATAATTTTTTAAGATTTATAATACATTTATATTTTCTGTTTTGCGGTAAGATGGTAAAAGAACATGTCTTTTTTTTTGGCCGGCGCCATGGCTCAACAGGCTAATCCTCCGCCTTGTGGCGCCGGCACACGGGGTTCTAGTCCCGGTCAGGGCGCCAGGTTCTGTCCCAGTTGCCCCTCTTCCAGGCCAGCTCTCTTCTGTGGCCCGGGAGTGCAATGGAGGATGGCCCAAGTGCTTAGGCCCTGCACCCCATGGGAGACCAGGAAAAGCACCCGGCTCCTACCTTTGGATCAGCGTGGTGTGCCTGCCGCAGCGCACCAGCCGTGGTGGCCATTGGAGTGTGAACCAACGGCAAAAGGAAGACCTTTCTCAAACACACACACACACACACACACACACACAGAGAACATGTCTTTTTTTAAAAATTTATTTGACAGAAAGAGTTAGACAGTGAAAGAGAGAGACAGAGAGAAAGGTCTTCATTCCACTGGTTCACCCCCTCAAATGGCTGCCAAATCTGGAGCTATGCTGATCCGAAGCCAGGAGCCAGGTGCTTCCACCTGGTCTCCCATGCGGGTGCAGGGCCCAAGCACCCGGGCCATCCTGGGCCACAGCAGAAAGCTGGACTGGAGAGGGGCAACCGGGACTAGAACTGGCACCCATATGGGATGCCAGTGCAATAGGTGGAGGATTAACCAAGTGAGCCACGGTGCCAGCCCCATCATCATCTTGATGATGATAATAATAATTTATTTTATTTGTAATGTACCCAAGGACTAAAATTTAACCTAATTTAATTGTATTCAACTAGTGAAAGTCAAATAAGAAGAATATTATCCATTTGTCTTACCTGATTTTAAATATCTTAAATAAGACTTCAGCAAATTCATTTGTTTGTTGAGTCAGCATGTGCTTTTCACTGCCAGCCATACCAAGTCATTACTGAAAGTGAATCTGAGCCATTCCAACCCTGGGAGTCACCAATGGGCTCAATGGGGGTGTTCCCTATGACTCCACCCTTTGTCATCTTAAGAGGGTTATATCAAATTTCTTTTCAAGATTCACCTTCTTCATAGCGCAATTCCATGTTTTTTGCTTCAACTGATATCACTTGATGCATATTTTTTAAATTAAGCAAAATAAAGCAATAAAATAAAGACAAAAAGAAGAATGTTGATTTTTAGGAATAAATTTCTTAAAATGTAAATGACTCAGAAAACCACAAATTTGACTTAGTTCATACAAATGGAAATTAAATAATAAATGTATTCTCCTTTCTTAATAGAAGAATAAAACTAAAAAATATTGTAAGTAAATGCTGTTATTCCTGATACTGTATAACTAATTAAATGCCATCAGGTTCCTAGGGATGTTTTTGTATCTTTTTTTTTTTTTACACAGAAGTGGGCCACCCTTAAAGGAAACGATTTTCCTTGCCTTTGTTGAAGTAGACAAGAAGTGAAATTGGCATTTGATGTTTCTGGCACTAAATCCTCACTGCTTCAACCTATCATAAAAGTGGTTATTTACAATGCCTTCATGATGGGCCAGGAAATGTAAGTGAGGGGAGATGGTGATATAACTAGGAGTAACTCTCAATTTTAGAAGAAGGAAGACAACAGGAAGAACTGAAATGGAATCCTAAGGGATGAGGTGTCCTATCAACACAAATCAATCACCCACAAGCAGGAATTGGTGCCCAGTGCCATCCGGAAAATCAATGCGTACGTGACTCTCTCAATTCCATATGCTCACAACATTATGTGTGAGCCTGTCTGAAATACTGATTCTGGCCCATGGGATTTTAGATTGCAACCTCTTCCAATAAGAGATCTCAAGTCCTTGATTAAATTATTTGATTAAATGATTAAATGATCTTTGATTTGGAATAGATTCAAAGACTTTTTGTGGAAGATTCCTAGGTATATGCTGTGGTTCAACTCCATAGGGAAAAAGAGTTGTCCCTGTATGGAGACTTTAAGGCTACAAATCCCCATATTTCTACATGCATGATCTATCTGTAATATTGCAGATTTTCCCATCAGAAATTGAAAACTATTCTCAATATCCTAGATCCTGGTGGGTTAAATGACTTGCAACAACCAGTGGGTCATTATTGGAAGTGAATTAGAGAACAGGGGGGAGTTTTCTTTCTCACTATTTTTGGAACCCTGAAGTTTGTCCTTGGAATAACCTTCGGTTAACCTGCTTAATGATGATTTCTATGCAAACTCATCTATTCTAAAATCCTGAAAGATAAATAAATGCCTCATATGAGAGTGATGAAATCCACTTAAGTAATCCTGATGGCAAGGCATCCAAAGATGTATGAGCAGGCCTAGATGTTAGCTGAATTGGCTGGTACCAGAGGAACTTCCAAATGACACAGGGTCATGAACTAAATGAGAAGTTGTATTTCTTTTAATTTTTTATTTATTTGAAAGGTGGAGCTACAGAGAAAGAGACAGAAACAGAGAAAGAGAGAGAGAGAGAGAGAAGAAATAGGGATATCTTTTGTTTGCTGGTCCACTCCCCAAATGGCCACAAAATCTGATGCTGGTCCAGTGCAAAGCCAGGAGCCAGAATCTCCATCCAAGTCTCCCGCATGGGTAGCAGGGGCCCAAGGACTTTACTCATTTTGTTTTGTTTTCCCATGCATTTTAGCAGGGAGCTGGCTCAGAAGTGGAGTAGCTAGGACTTAAATTGGCACCCATTTGAAATGCTGGCTCTATAGGCAGCGGCTTAGCCCACAGCATATAGCACCTGCCTCAAGAGCTTAGATTCTTAAGACACTGATCTATAGAGAGGGAAGATTGGAGGTTTGAGTTATGCAGCTAAAGCTGCAACTGAGGCACAGTGTGTGTGGCAAATGACATCCAGAATGTAGAAGCATAGGCACTGGAGGTATAAGAACTGCAAGGGAAAATACTTTTGATAGAATTCTTCCTGTTCTTCACAGTGCTCTTAGTTAATTGTTGCCAAAGATTTCCACATTGATGAAACTTTCCTGTACAGAACTGCAATTGCCTTTTCCAGAAAAATGGACTGTTAGAGGACTCAAATCTGACCAGAAGAGATAGTTGGTCATGCTATTACAGCTGAGAGGTAAGAAATTGACGTAAAATATATCCCTCTTTTAGAATCAGATACTAGTATTGCTGGCAGACAACAATTGGAGATGCTACTTTATAGAGAAAACCAATAAGAGAGTGTATGGGTCTAACATTTAAAGAGAGGCAGGTATTTGGACCAGTGATTAAGCTGCTGTTGGGGACACTTGAACACAATGTCAGAGAACCTGGCTTCAAGTCCCAGCTCTGCTCCTGATCTGAGCTTCCAGCTAGTGTGCACTCTAGGAGACTCCAAGGTGATGGCTCAAGTAATCAGATCCCTGCCCATCAGGCGGAAGACCCAGCTTGAGTCCTTGATCCCAGTTTCAAGCTGAATCAGGTTGCCATTGTGGATATTTGAGGAATGAACCAGCAGGTAAGAGCTTTCTCTCTGTTTCTCTCTGCCTCTCAAATAATAACTTTAAAAAAAAGTTCAATAAAATGCAATAACATTGAATGATTTATACAAAATAAAATAAATAACAAGAAGAGATCAAGAAGTGTGTTCTGTGCCAGCCTTGTAGTGTATTGGGTAAAGCTGCCACCTACAATGCCAGCATCCCATACGGGCACTGGTTCATGTCCCAGCTGCTCTGCTTTCAATCCAGATCCCTGTTACTGACCTGGGAAAACAACAGAAGGTGACCCAAGTACTTGTCACCAACTTTGGAAGAGCCACATGAAGCTCCTGGCTCCTGGCTTTAGCCTTACCCAACCCTGGTTGTTGCCGCCATCTGGGAAGTAAACCAGCAGATGGAAGATCAATCTGTCTCTCTGCAGCTCTGCCTTTCAAATGAATAAATATTTTTAAGAAGAATATTGTAAAACAAAAATACTAAAAGTGATGAGACATATTGGTAATCAAAAGTGAAAGCAAGAAAATTATGTTAAAAATAGGAATGCTCAAAAATGAAAACAACTATATTAAAAAATACAAAACCATCAAAACAAGAAAATCGATAATAATTTCAGTGAACAGCAAAATAATTGAGGGTTTTTTTTTTTTAAATTTTGACAGGCAGAGTAGAGAGTGAGAGAGAGAGAGACAGAGAGAAAAGTCTTCCTTTGCTGTTGGTTCACCCTCCAACGGCCGCTGTGGCAGGCATACCGCGCTGATCCGAAGCCAGGAGCCAGATGCTTATTCTGGTCTCCCATGGGGTGCAGGGCCCAAGCCCTTGGGCCATCCTCCACTGCACTCCCGGGCCACAGCAGAGGGCTGGCCTAGAAGAGGGGCAACTGGGACAGAATCCGGCACCCCGACCGGAACTAGAACCCGGGGTGCTGGTGCTGCAAGGCGGAGGAACTGCCAGTTGAGCCACGGCGCCGGCCAATAAATGAGGTTTTAAAATGGATTTTTGGGGCCGGCGCCACAGCTCACGAGGCTAATCTTCCACCTGTGGCGCCAGCACCCTGGGTTCTAGTCCTGCTTGGGGCGCCGGATTCTGTCCCAATTACTCCTCTTCCAGGCCAGCTCTCTGCTGTGGTCCGTTACGGCAGTGGAGGATGCCCCAGGTCCTTGGGCCCTGCACCCCTGCACCCCATGGGAGACCAGGAGAAGCACCTGGCTCCTGGCTCCGGATCAGCACAGTGCACCAGCCCCGACGCGCTAGCCATAGCGGCCACTTGGGGGGTGAACCAACAGAAAAAGGAAGACCTTTCTCTCTGTCTCTCTCTCTCTCACTGTCTAACTCTGCCTGTCAAAAAAAAGAGAAAAAAAATGGATTTTTGAGTTGTATAAATTGTAGGAGTACTTCCAGCTATGTTGGCACTTTGGTCTCTGAGCTCACTGGTTCCTCTGGGAGTCTCACCAGGTTTTCCTTTGTTGATGATCTGCTGGTAGAGCTACCTCTTTTTGTATTGAGCATGATCTTATATTTTGGGGATATTTTTGAGACCCTAACACATACAGCTTTTTCTCTGCCGTGCATTGAGAAAGTTCTAGTTTGGAATTGAAACAAAATTTTCATTTTGTGTATAGGATCATCTTGACCAAATGTGTAGCCTGATGGAATCAAGGAATGTGTTTGGCATTTCTTACAGGTTTATCCCCTTTAAATTATTTCTTGTTGTAAAGTGACATATATAAATAATACCAGAATAAATGTATATATACATAATTTAAAAATTGAATTAGCATGGCTACAGAATTGAGATACAATCTTTGAACAATTTAAACGAGTGGAAGGAAAGTTTTGATTTATATATTCTTTCCTTTTTGCACATCAATATGGCAGTTATAAGTCAATAAATTTTTACTATCTCCAAACTGTATGCAGTGAGAAATTCATAACTGATTGCCATTTAACGGATGGGTAATATTTTTCACAACTAATACAAATAATTGCTCATTTCTCAGTAGATGTTTTAACATGGTGCTAACTGCAGAATTCTGACTATTTAGAGCTGCAAAGTGCTGCAGTCACCACAGTGTGCTTGCAGAAAAATGTAATTTAGCATCAATGCTCTGATTTTGTTTAAAAAATTAGTCTAGAAAAGAAGACATTGAAGCTATAGGGCTGTTGAGAGCTTTTAAAATATCTACTTGATGCCTTAAGTTCTTTGGAAAAATATATTCAAATTAGTGACATTTATTTCTGCTTAAGATAAATGGGAAAACTGAGACAAGTAAACCGTACTTAAAGCAAAACAGTAGAAGTCAAATATTCATTTTTAAAAATAACGTTTTTAGGACCTGATGCTCTGGCACAGAGTGTTAACGCCCTGGCCTGAAGCCCTGGCATCCCATATGGGTGCCAGTTCAAGACCCGGCTGCTCCACTTCCAACCCAGCTCTCTGCTGTGGCCTGGGAAAGCAGTGGAGGATGGCCCAAGTCCTTGGCCCCTGCACCCATGTGGAAGACCCAGAACAAGCTCCTAGCTCCTGGCTTCAGATCAGCACAGCTCTGGCCATTGTCGACATCTGGGGAGTGAACCAGTGGATGGAAGACCTCTCTCTCTCTCTCTGCCTCTCCTTCTATCTCTGTGTAACTTTGACTTTTAAATAAATAAATCTTTTAAAAGGAGCAAGTGTTTGACCTAGGTATTGGGATAGCCGTATCCTACATCCGTGTGCCTGGGTTTGATTCTTAGCTCTGGCTCCTGATTCCAGCTTCCTTTCAACACATGCATCTTGGAAGCTGCAGCGAGGACGCCAGCAGCTGGATCCCTGCCACTTCTGTGGGAAACCTGGATGGTGGTCAAGCCCCAGCTTCAGCTCTGGCCAAGTCCCAGACATTGTAGGCATTTCAGGAGTGAGCTGGTAGATGAGTTTCTCTCTCTCTCTCTCTCTCTCTCTCTCTCTGTGTGTGTGTGTAGGGGTGTGTGTGTGGGTGTCTCCCTCTCTCTATCACTCTGCCTTTCAAATAAATCATTTTAATTTCTTTTAAAAAAAGTTCAGATCTCACATTTAGGTATTAAATCTGCTTGAGCTTATTTTTGTAAATGATGAGAAATAGAGGTCTAGTTTCATTTTTCTGTGCATATATATCCAATTTCCCTGGCACCATTTATTTAAAAAAATACTTTTTTTTTCCAATATATGTTCTTAGCATCTTTGTCAAAGAACAGGTGGCTGTATATGTTTGGAGTTACTTCTAGTGTCCCCATTCTGTTCCATTGGTCTATGGATGCTTTTATGCTGATACCATGATATTTTAGTTACTGTAACACACTGAATGTCACATAGTGTAATTTTTCTGGCTTTTTCTTTCTACTAAAGTTTACTTTGCTATTTAGGGTCATTTATGCTTCCATACAAATTTTAGTATTTTTTTTGTAGTTCTGTGAAAACTTTCACAGGGATTTTGATACAGATTTCAGTGAATAGCCTTGGGTTGTATGCATATCATAATGATAATGACTCTTCCAATTTGTGAATACAGGATTTCCTTCCATTTCTTCATGTCCTCTTCAAGTTCTTTCATCACTGACTTAAAGCTTTCATTGCAAAATTCTTTTACCTCTTTGGTTAAATTTATCCCCAGATTTTTGGTAACTATTGGAAATCAGATTGCCTTCTTGATTTTTATATATGATTCAATATGAGGGTATAATACTGCTACTATAGCTGCATATTAACTTTGGATCCTACAGCACGGCTGAATGTCTTTATTCTAATAGTTTGTCTTCTAAGGGGAGGATGCTAGCAAGTGAAGAGTAATAATGGAGAGACTACACCTGGCAGACCAGATGGACATCTTAGAAAAGAACTGAGTCTGCATTCAGACTGGAGATTTTATGGGTGTTGTGCAGAGGCTCTCCATTTCTCCTCCTCAACACCTTTCCTGAAATATTGCTGGGTGGGTGTGGATTCCCTCCTGGAACTTCACAATAGCCCCCTACATGAAGGGCTGATGAGATTCCCCCAACCTGCCTCCAGAGAGAGGCCCGGCACCCGACCAACCAGGTTTTATTTAAAAATGGCAAAACTTTTGCCATGTAGATGCTGGTTTGCTTCCCAGGCTTGCTTCCTTGTTCCATCACATGGAAATTTCCATTTTTCTTCTGTCTCGTAGCTCCCCTACACACAAATAGACTCATGTTCACCCAGCTAACTTCACATTTCCCCCTCAAGAGAAGTAAGCCGTAATCTTACAGAGGATAGAACATGAATGAGAGTCCACTTTCTGTGTTGTCTTCAGAGCTGACATATGGGCATAGAGCTGCTCATGGGTATTGCCCTCTTGCTGTCTGTCTCAGGGTATTCAGAAGTAGTCTGGGAAATGATTGTTTTGCATGGTCCAGAGGACTGGCTATATCATCTGAAGGGATAGCTTGAAAGGCTCATCTCATGATCATCGGAGATGGATGACTTCCATTCTGTTAGAGACAAAATGAATGAAACACAAAGTTCAAAGAGAAGCAGGAAGAGTATGGAAGTTATAGGGCCAAGGAAGGGCAATAGCCAGGATTTTCATGACCAGATTTGTTAGACCAAATATTCCAGCCCTGGAGTTGTCTGGCCTTACTAAGGAAGCAGTGAACATGATTTTGAACCTGTCCAATTTGATTGATGCCCCAAAAGAACAAAAGCATTTTTGGAGGATGACTTGGACATCTCTTTGGGAAGCAACTAATATGTCTAACTCCCTACTTCTCTTGAAGGACTGAGTTTAGCAATCCTAGTCCAGGGGCCCTATTCACGATGACATTTACCTGAATGAACGTCATGTTTTGTTCTTTCCCAAAGGAGGAGGCCCTGTTCAGCTCACATTTGAGAGCTTGATATGGGAGATTTACTATTTCCCTGTACTTAGGAATCAACCTTATATTAGTAAGAGCTATCTTAAGGTTGTAGGAGCAGGAATCTACTACCTGCCTGGTTTCTGTTCCCAGGAAGTGAGGCTGTGCCCCAGATAGTTTATTTCCTGACATACCAGCTGTACTTTTTCTTGGATACCCAGTAGCCATGTTCTGTTAGGAAATTAAGGGTTCTAGACAAAAACCCAAACTTGGAGTCTCAGGAGGGGAACAGACTGGCGTTGTAAATTGGCTCTCCACCACTACCCACCCCCCCGCAAGATAAGTCCATTAGGTTCTCAGCAAAGAACATGTCTAAATAGGTGGGAGATATTTGTAAATCCTTGTGTGCCAGTACTCTCTGGGTTAGCTGTTACTTAACACCTTGTCGGATAATCAGAATGGAGAGGAGAAAGTTTTAGGCTTCATAGTAATTGTCTGGGCATTAAGAGGTTGCCAGGTAAGTGTAACGTCCCGAATTTTCCATATTTTCGCACGGGGAAAGATGTAAGACTTGTTACAAGGGAAGTGGGAAAACCATTAGGGAAGGCAACTCATTAACTTATTTCCTGGCTGGGCTGGAAGGAGGACTGGACTGTCTGCATTAAAAAAAAATATATATATATATATATATATGTATGTATGTATATATGTATGTATGTATGTATTTAATCTGAAACCAAAAATTACAGAGAAAAGGAGGGACACATAAAAAGAGATATCTTCCATCCATTGGTTCAATCACTAAATGGTCGTAACAACCACATATGGGCAAGGCTGGAGACTGGAGCCAGGAGATTTATCTAGGTCTCCCACACAGGTGGCAGGGATCCAGGGATTTGGGCCATCTTCTGCTGCCTTCCTAGGAACATTATCAGGGAGCTGGATCAGAAATAGAGCAACCCAGGCATGAACCAGCACCTATAGGACGTCGATAATGCAGGAAGCAGCTTGACCAGTTATGCATAATGCTGACCCCCCTAGTAGCCTTTTGTGGAGTCTTTGGGGTTTTCTATATTTAAGATAATGTCATCTACAGTGATTGCCTGGACTTCCTCCAGTGCGAATGCCTGTATTGTTTATCTTATATTATTGCTATACCTAGGACTTCCAGGGCTGTCTTGAATAAAAGTGGTAAAAGTGTGTGTTCTTTTGTCACTTCAGATCTTTGAAAAAAATCTTCATTTTTTGCCATTCAATGTGATGTTAGCTGTTGGCTTGTTACATGTGGATTTCATTATGCTAAGATATGTTTCTTCTATATCTAATCTGTCTGAGTTTTTATAATAAATAGATATTGAAGCCCATCAGATGGCTTTTCTGCATTGAGATGATTACAAGAGTTTACCCATTCTATTGATGTGGTTTATTGTATTTATTGATTTGAAAATGTTGAAATGCCCTTGTGTCACTGAAATGGATCCCACTTGATCCAGGTAAATGATCTTTTTAATGTGATATTGGATTTGATTACCTAGTGTTTTATAGAGGATTTTTGCATCTATGTTAATCAAGAATACAGGGCTATGGATTTCTTTTTTCGTATCCTTGTCTTGTTTTGGTGTCAAGGTAAAACTGGCCTCAGAATAAATTTGGAATAATCCCTTTTTGTTTTATTTCTTAAAATAACTTTAAAAAGGTTTGATGTGAATTTTTTAATTGTTTGATTGACTTAAGAGTGAAGTCATCTAGTCCTGGCCTTCTCTTTCATGGGAAATTTTTAAAAAATTGATTCAATCTTTCTACTAGTTATCCCTCTTTTTAGGTGTTTTATTTTCTCATAATGTGTGTGTGTGTGTGCATGTGGGTGCACGCATGAATTTGTACATTTCTTCTAGGTTATCAAATTTGTTGCCACTTAGTTATTTATAGCAATTGCTAATGAACATTTGTATTTCTGTGGTGTTCATGTAATGTCTCCATTTTCATCACTAATTGTATGTATTTTAAATATTTCTCTTGGGTAGTCTAGCTAAGTGTTTATCAATTTTGTTTATCTTTTCAAAGAACCAGCTCTTAATTTTACTGGTTTCTAATTATTCATGCCATTTATTTGTGTTCTGAGTCTTGTTTCTTCTGTTTCTAACAATTTTGGATTTGACTTTTCTTCCTGTTATAGTTCTTTGAGGTTAAATGATAAGTTGTTTGAGGTCTTTCACGTTTTTGAATGCAGGCTTGATTGCTATAAACTTTCCAGTTCATACTAGTTTTGTTCTATTTTATAGGTTTGGTGTGTTTCCATTTCATCCTTTTCCAGAAATTTTTAAAAATATTTATTTATTCATTTATTTATTTGAAAGGCAGAGAAAGAGACATTTTCCATCTACTGGTTCACTACCACAACAATAGGGTTGGACCAGGCCAAAGGCAGAAGAGAAGAATTTGATTTGAGTCATTTACTTGTGTGGTAAGAATCGGAGTACTTCCCAGGTAAATTAGTAGGAAGCTACTTCTGAAGTGGAGCAGCTGGGACTTGACCCACAGGATGATATTATATACTGGTGTTGCAAACAGTGGCTTATCCAGTGTTCCACAATGACAGCCTCATTTCAATATTTTTAAAATTTCTTCCTTTATTTTCTCCTTAATCTTTTGGTTGATCAGGAGTAAGTTGTTCAATTTCTATATTTTTATGTAGTTTGCAAATTCATTTGCTTATTAATTTCTCATTTTATTTCATTGTGTTCAGAAAAGATATTTCATGTGATTTCAGGTCTTCTGTATTTGCTGAGACTTTTGTTTATGTCCTACTTATTATATTTCAAAAAAAATGCCTCGTGTGCTGGTGAGATGATTGAATTATATGGCTATTGGGTGAGGTTCTGTTTATGTTTGTTAGATCCAATTGATAAAGGGTCCAATTTAACTGTGCTGTTCCTTCGGTATTTGTCTAGAAGTTTTATCCATTTCTGAAAGTGAGGTATTGTAGTCACTCTCTGTGATAGTGTTGGAGTCGGTCTCCTCATATATGTTTATTAATGTTTGCTTGATTCATTTGGATAATCCAATATGTAGTGCATATGTATTTTCAAATGACATTTCCTCTTGCTGGATTGAATCCTCTATCATTATGTAATAATCTATAGTAAAAAAAAATCAGTTCTCCTGTTTCTTTTTTTTTTTTGATAGGAACTGTGATTTAATAACGTCCTAGAATCTACATAAAAACTTTTTTTTTCATTTTTAATTATCTTTATATACAGAAGATTGATTCAGTATATACTAAGTAAAGATTTCATCAGTTTGCACCCACACAGAAACACAAAGTGTAAAATACTGTTTCAGTACTAGTTATAGCTTTACTTCACATTGGACAACACATTAAGGACAGATCCCACATGAGACGTAAGTACACAGTGACTCCTGATGTTGATTTAACAATTTGACACTCTTGTTTATGGCGTCAAAAATCACCCCAGGCTCTAGTCATGAGTTGCCGAGGCTATGGAAGCCTTTAGGGTTCACCGAATTCGATCTTATTCCGACAGGGTCATAGTCAAAGTGGAGGTTCTCTCCTCCCTTCAGAGAAAGGTACCTCCTTCTTTGATGGTCCCATTCGTTCCACTGGGATCTCACTCACAGAGATCTTTCATTTAGGTCTTCTTTTTTTTTTTTCAGAGTGTCTTGGCTTTCCATGCCTAAAATACTCTCATGGGCTCTTGAGCCAGATCTGAATGCCTTAAGGGCTGATTCTGAGGCCAGAGTGCTACTTAGGACATCTGCCATTCTATGAGTCTGCTGTGTATCTCGCTTCCCATGTTGGATCATTCTCTCCCTTTTTGATTCTATCAGTTAGTATTAGCAGACACTAGTCTTGTTTGTGTGATCAATTGTGAACTGAAATTGATCACTTGGACTAGTGAGATGGCCTTGGTACATGCCACCTTGATGGGACTGTATTGGAATGCCCTGGCACGATTCTAACTCCATCATTTGGGGCACAACTGATTGAGCATGTCCCAAATTGTACATCTCCTCCCTCTCTTATTCCCACTCTTATATTTAACAGGGATCACTTTTCAGTTAACATTTAAACACCTAAGAATAATTGTTTGTTAATTACAGAGTTCAACCAATAGTACTAGAATAAAAAAATACTAAAATGGATAAAGTATTACATTGTACAACAACAGTCAGGGCAAGAGCTGATCAAGTTACTGTTTCTCATAGTGTCCATTTCACTTCAACAGGTTTCCCCTTTGGTGCTCAATTAGTTGTCACTGATCAGGGAGAACATATGATTTTTGTCCCTTGGGACTGGCTTAATTCACTCAGAATGATGTTTTCCAGATTCCTCCATCTTGTTGCATATGACCGGATTTCATTGTTTTTGACTGCTGTATAGTATTCTATAGAGTACATGCCCCATATTTCTTTATCCAAATGTATGCTTTGAATTCCCTGTGATCTTTTGCTGTGAGGTTCCCTTCGTTTACCTTCTTTCATGTTGATGGCCGTGTTTCTGTGTTTCTGTGTGTAACACACCTTTAAGCATCTTTTGCAGGGCTGGACGAGTGGCAACAAATTCTTTCAATTTCTGTTTGCAATGAAAGGTCTTTATTTCACCTTCATTCACAAATGAGAGCTTTGCAGGATATAATATTCTGGGCTGGCAGTTTTTCTCTCTTAGTACCTGGGCTATGTCTCGCCATTCCCTTCTAGCCTGTAGGGTTTCTGATGAGAAGACTGCCGTGAGTCTAATTGGAGCTCCTCTGAGAGTAATGTGATGTTTCTCTCTTGCACATTTTAGGATCTTTTCTTTCTGTTTCACTGTAGTGAGTTTAATTACAATGTGTCGTGGTGAGGATCTCTTTTGTTCATGTTTGCTAGGGGTTCTATGAGCTTCCTGTACTAGGATGTCTCTGTCCTTCTCCAAAACTGGGAAATTTTCTGCTATTATCTCACTAAAAAGGCCTTCTAATCCTTTCTCCCTCTCCATGCCTTCAGGAACTCCTAGAACTCGAATGTTGGGTTTTTTAATAGTATCCTGTAGATTCCCAACAATATTTTTTAGATTTCTAATTTCCTCTTCTTGTCTTTGGTTTGACTGTATAGTTTCCTGTGCTCTGTCTTCTAAGTCTGATATTCTCTCTTCTGCCTCACCCATTCTGTTTATAAGGCTCTCTAATGTGTTTTTCATTTGATCCATTGAATTCTTCACTTCATTATGATTTCTCATCACTATCACAGTTTCATGTTCTACTAGTTGTTTCATTTCAGCTTGATTCCTCCTTAATATTTCATTTTCACGAGAGAGATTTTCTACCTTGTCCATTAAGGATTTCTGGAGTTCAAGAATTTGTTTTTGAGTACTTCTTAGTGTTCTTATCAATTTTTTGAGATCTGCTTCTTGCATTTCTTCTATCTCATCATCTTCGTAATCTTGAATTGGGGTGTCTTTTTCATTTGGGGGTGTCATAGTGTCTTCCCTGTTCTTGTTACCTTGGTTTTTGCGTTTGTTGTTTGGCATATTGGTTTCTTCACTGTGGTGTTTTTTCTTGTTATACTATGACTCTAGATAAGTGGACTGTCTGCTTTCAATGGAGCCTTAGAGGCTTGAGATGGGTGTGGCCTGAGAGCTCTGTTTGGTTCCTCAGGGTTGAGGGTGTGCCAAAGGTGACACTCCCAGGTTAGGCGTGGTAAATCTCTCTCTGTTTCTTTCTTTATTTTTAATTCAAAAGGGAAGTAATTCCACACAGCTGAATGGAATTGGGGGTGGTTAGCAGGCAAATGATATAACCACAGGAGCCAGAGATCGGAAGCTCTTTCCCAAGGACCACAGAGGGAATCTCTGCAGCCCTCAGTGTGGGTTCAAATTCTCCTGCAGTCTCACCACTGGGCTACCAAGGCTACCGAACTGTAGCATCTCTGGAGAGTACTCACGTGGTGAATTCCGTGAGTTCCCTCCCCCACAGTCTCTTTTTTCACAGTCTCAGTTCATTAGCACCACACATTCATTAGGTTCTAATCTCCTGTTATTTCACCCCCACGCCCAGAGGCAGGTTTTTCTGCTAGGCTCAGGGCCGGTGCAGACCTGAGGTAGCCCTGCTTATGACGTATGTCCAAAATGGCGCCTGCTCTTTGTCTTGCTCACCTTTGAGAGGTGGGTGGAGAGAGAGAGACTCGTGTCTGTATCGGTCACTTTTTTCTTTCTCTCTCTCTTCTAGTTATCCTGGTGAACTTTTCCCCACAGTGTTTCAAGCCTTGTTCGCTCTAGTCTCCTCTTTCCGCTTCCCTGCTGGTGTCTCGAGCTATTGAGGTTCGGCTTACCTCGCATTCCAGCGCTGGTGCATTGAGTCTGCCGCTGGTGTCATAAACTGCGGGCTCCCACGCTCTCCTCGAAGGTCCACTGTGAATCACTAGTTCCGGAAGAGTTTCCTCTGCTGTTTCTTCCCCTACTCTTCCTTGAAGCTGCAGTATCTCCACTTTTATTAAACTGTCTCTCCCCGGACTATCAGTGTGCTGCCTTCCTATTCCACCATCTTGCCCTAATCCTCAGTTCTCTTGTTTCTAATAAATACATGGGCACTATGCTTTTAAATAGGTTGTCTTCAAAAAATAAATACATAAATAAAAAAGCAAAGAAAAAGTCTACTCATTTCATTGGCAAATTCAAGCAAATATTTTAAAGAATAAATAAAATAAATATACCATACCATAAAGTTATATAAAAAATGGAAAAGTGGACACTATGATACCAAACCTGAAATAAAATATATGGTAAATAAGTTGTCAAAATTTTCACTATTTCATATATAGATGTAAAAATATTCAGTACTTTCAAGCCAAATTCAGTAATATGTAAAATGTATAATATGTAGCAATCAAATAGTGTTTATTCAGGTAAATTGAGTATGTTTACCATATGCAACTAGGTATATAAGATAATATGCCATCATGTTAAATATAACAACATAATAGCAAATCAGAATGAAAAAGGAAATATTCTTGAATTATGTAAGGTTGAAGTTCAAGAAGCAAGTATAGCTAGTTGCAAAGTAGCACTTCATCTTAGAACTATAAGGAAAAATGACACATCTATAAATATCATTAAACAACAATGTCAGGTAGTATGGTAGGAATCATCATTGCGGGAACCTGAAGAGGTGACATTGTACTTTACTCATATTTGCATCAACAATTGGTGTTATGAAAGAATTTATCTAAAATAAAAATGACTAAGCTGTTCATCTGCTGTGGAGAATATTTTTAAGTGTGCCATGAAGTCTGAAAGAAAGAAGAAGTCAGTAAGGTTAACTGTAAGTAAAATAACAATTTCAAAAACAGCTATAGAGTGATCAAGTACAGAGAAAACAACAGGCATTCTCACAGATTTCTGAAAAGAACATGAATTGGTTAATTATTTAAGAAAGCAACTCACTATTTGATTTTGATACAGAAGTTATGTAATCATGAAGGTAGTTTAGGGAATTATTTCCAAGGTTTTCTTGTAAAATTTTCATCATAATGTATATTTGGGAAATTTTAAATATCCAGTGGATGAGTATGTAAGTAATTTATATCATGAGCAGCAACATAAAAGTATCTTAGTGGTAAGCATTTGGTTTAGCTGTTAAGAGGCCAGTCAAGGTGCCTATGATATCAGAGTGCCTCGATTTGATCACCTGCTTGATGTCTCAAGTAGCTGTGTCCCTGCCAGTTACGTGGGACACCCTCATACTTGAGTGGCATGCCTTTAGCCAGGTTTAAACCTAGCCTTTGTGGGCATTTAGGTAGTGAACCAGCAGATGGGATGCCCCCCTCTTTCTCTCTCTCTTTCTTCCTCCTCTTCCTTATTCCTCTCTCTCTGCCAATTTAGAATTAAAATCTAAGCCTACTGCTCAATGAAAAAGAGTAGTATTTGGATTGATTGTTTCATGTGTTACATCTTGAAAATTTTGGAAATGAACAGATATATTAATAATTTAAAAAGTTGTTTGGAAAGTTTTACTAAGGTAATTCGTGAAAAAATACACACACATACACAGTGTATGCATTCCTAACAGACATTGAGAGGGGACCCAGATTCTTATGGATTTACCACTGAATTATAGTCATATCCAAAAAAAGGTAATATAATAAATGATAGTATATAACACATCCATTTTTTAAAGATTTATTTATCCACTTGAAAGGCAGAGTTACAGAGAGGCAGAGAGGGGGGGGGGGGCGAGGAGGTTGGGTCGTCCATTCCTGGTTCACTCACCAGATGGTTGCAGTGTGCCGATCTGAAGCCAGGAGCCAGGAGCTTCTTCCTGGTCTCCCACGTGGGTGCAGGGGCCCAAGGACTTGGGCCATCCTCCACTGCTTTCCCAGGCCACAGCAGAGAGCTGGATCGGAAGTGGAGCAGCCAGGACCCAAACTGGCACCCATATGGGATCCAGGCACTTCAGGTGGCGACTCTAACCACTACACCACAGCGCCAGCCCCTATAACACGTCCGTAAGTGAAAATCCATCAGACAGGCTCTCAGGTATCATATGACTCAGTATGTAGGTACACATATATATTCAACAACAGGATTATATTGAAAACATAATCATGATATTTAGTAGGATCACTTTTAGTCTAGCAAAGCATTGAAATGAGAAATTGAAAGGAATGCATAGGACTAGGCAGTGGAAATCCATTTCTGGAACTGTAGTCACTTTTAAGAGTTTGGTTTTAGTCCAACAAGTGTCTCACTTAGAATGCCTTAGTTACATGCTTCCAAAACAAAATCACAGGTCTTATTTTAGATTGCAAAGAAAAGTCACAATTATACATGAGTTCTGAATCGCAGATATCAAAAGTACACATGCAAACACTCAAGAACAGATAGCAATCATTTTAGATAGTAATTAAGTGGGCAGGATTCATTGACCTAGAAAGAAGAGATTCTGAGCCTGCTATTAACCATTATATAGGGAAGAAGTTCCTATGTAAAAGGATAGTTCACTTTTTGCTTGCCTTTTAACACTATTCTTTGTGCTGACCTATATGATTTTTTTCCTCTCTAGAAACATGGATATATGTGGGTGTGACTACATACTTGTGTATTTATGTATGCTGCTTTCATAGAAACTGTTTCTAAAAGAAATATGAGAAGGAAAGAGACAAGTTATGGCCTTTTTTTAGATCAGTGGGGAAATAAAAACAAATTTATGCAAAACAAGGAGCAGTGAGATTGATTTGTGCTTGAGAAAACATGTTGCATTAGGCCGGCGCCACGGCTCACTTGGATAATCCTCCACCTGAGGCGCCGGCACCCCGGGTTCTAGTCCCGGTTGGGGCACCGGATTCTGTCCTGGTTTATCCTCTTTCAGTCCAGCTCTCTGCTGTGGCCCGGGAAGGCAGTGGAGGATGGCCTAAGTGCTTGGGCCCTGCATCTGCATGGGAGACCAGGAGGAAGCACCCGGCTCCTGGCTTCAGATCAGCGTGGTGCGCCAGTCGCAGCAGCCATTTGGGGGATGAACCAACGGAAAAAGGAAGACCTTTCTCTCTGTCTCTCTCTTTCTAACTCTGCCTGTGGAAAAAAAATAAAATAAAAATAAAATAGTATTTGTTTTTTTAAAAAAAAAACTTGTTGCATATATCTCTAATCATTCATAACTCATATATAATTGTGACTTTTCTTTGCAATCTAAACATATTGTATATGATTAAATCATATGAGCAACTTGGCCCTTGCCAAACAAATTTCCTATTATTTTTAGTGCAAAGGACACAAAGTAGATATTCAAATGGCAGCAATTAAATACCACAATATTCTCCAATAACTGATATTCAGATTGAAGATTCTGGATGTCCTAATTTTGTTTGTCTGTTTCTAGAGTGGTCTTTTTATTTGTAAAAAAAATTATCTTTTAAAAGGTAGACTGATGGGGTGGGAGGAGAGATTGTGAGAGAGAGAAGGACAGAGAGAGAATTGTCCTTTTACCTGCTGATTCTCTCTGCAAATGGCCTCAATGGCCAGTGTTGATTTAGACTGAAGCCAGGATCCATAGACTCCACTTGGATCTCCCAGGAGGGTGGTAGGAGTCAAGCACTTGGGCCATCTTCTACTACCTTCCCAGGTACATTAGCAGGGAGCTAGATCAGAAAAGAATCAATCAAAACTCCAATGCTCTGGTCAGGGATGCTGGCAATGCAAGTATTGGTTAAATCCCCATGCCATACTGCCAGCCTCTTGAGTTCTGTTTATACAGATAGTCATGGAGTTATTTGAATATGCATTAACTAAGATAAATGTTTGAGCAAGTAGTGTCTATCTAGATGTACCCTCCAATTGGGTTTGAGGGATTATCTTATTGAGGAGGCAGTCCTTAAGGAAGACATCAACAAAAGCTTCATTGGCTCCTGTTACAACCCATTCTCTTGCTTTTCAATTGATGTTATTTAATGTTGATGATTGGAAATGCCCACGGAACCACACACAAGAGTTCTCGTACTGTAAAGACAAATGTCCGTATGAGACATGGATGCAGGAGGCATTACGTCTTCTGTCTCCTCCACTTTCCTCAGCCTCAGTCATGCTTGCAGCACTGAGTTTTTGCAAGGACAGTGGTGCTGCCTAGAGTTGACACAGATGTCCTGCGCTCTGATCCAGCTGAGCGTGCTGCTTCTCCTCCCTTTGCACTTTGAGTATCTCCTTCCAACCTGGGGGAAAAATTCTGCTGCCTTCTAAAATCCTCCAATCGCTCTTTTCCTCCTGGAGAACAAAATGTCTCTGTTTAATAAGTGAACTCAAGGAGCAAATACTGTTGGCTTAAGCTGCTTCTTGGGACATCTGAATTCCATATTGGAAAACAGGTTTGAGTCCTTGACACTCTGCTTCGAATCCAGCTCCCTGCTAATGTACATGGGACGCATCAGATGATGGCTCAAGTACTTGAGTTCTGTCACTAACAACATGTAAGGAACCCTGATGGGCTTTCTGGTTCCTGATAGTAGCTTGATCAATACATTTGGAGCAAGCCAGCAGCTGGAAAATATTCTCTCTCTCTCTCCCTCCCTCTCTCTCTCTCTTCCTTTCAAATAAATAAATATTTTAAAAGTTAAAGATTTAAAATGAACTCAGTTCACATATGCCAGAACTAATCACTTGAGGAATTAAAGAAAAAAAAACTAATTCATACACTGCATAGCAGTGACTGTTAACTTTTGTAATATTAAGTAATTGTATAGCTATAAAAATCATTGAAACCTACTTAGATTTGTACAAAATAACAACTCACTTTACCATAATTGTACAAATTAACAACCATGACTTTAATCAATAGCTTAATAAATTGAACAATGTTATGTAGCCAAGAAAGCCAGATGTCTTTTGGAAAGGCTCATTGACAGTGTTCTGGCCCACGTTAACATAAAAAAGAAACTTTTCTTTCTTTTTGGCTTTATTTCTAAATTCTGCATGCTATTCCTTGGGTATGTTTGCACAGTGAGTGTTTTACAACTTCTCCTGCGATGCAGTCACAATTGCTAATTTAGCATCAAGATAAATTCTGACATGTGATTCACACGATGTTTACCAAAGGAATTTAAAATTTACCTTGCAGAAAAGTTGTAGGTCAAATTGTATGTAATATAGGAAAACTTGATAGCATCCTACATGCAACTTGGTCTAATATTTCTTAATTTTCTTCTTCCCATTCTGTGTTGTTCTCTAAGAGTCAGGTCTATTAATGATCGTGGAGAGAATATTATAACTTCTATCTGATAGGACAGGATGGTATTACTGAGGCCTCAACAACAAATTTTTATTTATTTTAGGCAGGTGCCACAGCTCACTAGGCTAATCCTCCGCCTGCAGCGCCAGCACCCAGGATTCTAGCCCCGGTTGGGGTGCCGGATTCTGTCCCGGTTGCTCCTCTTCCAGTCCAGCTCTCTGCTGTGGCCCACGAAGGCAGTGGAGGATGGCCTACTTGTTTGGGCCCTGCACCTGCATGGGAGACCAGGAGAAAGCACCTGGCTCCTGGCTTCGGATTGGTGCAGCGCACAGGCTGGAATGCACAGGCCATAGCGGCCACTTGGGGAGTGAACCAAAGGAAAAAGGAAGACTTGCTCTCTGTCTCTCCCTCTCTCACTGTCTAACTCTGCCTGTAAAAAAAATAAAAAAAAAAGTAACAAATTTTTATTTATTTTAAAGACAGAGAGTGGGGGAGAGGAGAAAGAGAGTCTTCAAGCCTGCTGGTTCACTTCTCAAATGCCCACAACAGTTGGGACTCAGCAAGTTATAAACTAGGAGGTTGGAACTTGATCCAGATCTCCAGTGTGAGTGGGAGGGATACAACCAATCCAGTCATCACCTGCTGTCTCCCACTGTGTGCATTAACAGGAAGCTGGAATCAGGACCTAACCCAATAACTTCAATATGAGATGTGGGAGAACTCATCTTTACTTCTCAAAGCCCTCAGTGGCTGGAGCTTGGACAGGGTCAGCATTTGGATCTAGGAACACAATCCAGGTCTCTCACGTGGGTGGTATGAAGCAAATTATATGAGTGATCACTACTGCCACTCAAGATTGGCATTAGCAGGAGTCTGGGGTCTGGAAACTGAGCTGAGGCTAGAACTCAGGTACCCAGCTATGGGATCCAGGCATCTGAAGTCACATCTCAGCTTCTAGGGTAAAACCTGACACTCTTTAATATTTCTGTCTGCATCTGTATCTACTCACACACAGACACACACACACACACACACACACACACACACACATACAACACAGTATACATACCCTCATATATACATTCATGCACACAAAAGTGCATATGGACCATTATTGAGTTATCTGTAGGCAAATTGCAAAGATGAAGGTAACATAGCTTTCATTTTTTATCAATTTCCACCACAGCAGCTGGTATGAAATTTGTATTGATATTTCACAAAAATCAGGGAAAGTATCACAAATTTCTAATATATGAACCTCCAACTCAAGAAAACCATGTGGCTGTGATGCTTCATACAAATTAACATACTCCACTCCTAATTCACCAGCAACACCATTTTTTGTCCCTTCTCCCCTCCTTCCCCTCTCAGGATTCTGTTCAATATCACATGCTGCTGCTGCCTTAGTTTTCCTGTTTTCAGTCTTCTTCAATCCAGAAATATTCCTTTGCCTTTTCTTTTTTCTGACCTTCATATTTAATAATTAGTCTTCTATTCCCCAGGATGAGCCTCATGAAGGTCCATCTGACTTGTTTTCATGTATCCTTAGGGCATACACTACTGGGGAGAATGGAGGAAATGTGACCTTGTTCTCCGGCATCACGTGAGGAAATGCACTGTGCCTCCAACAGTGGGCGCATCAGCTTTGACCATCAGGTCTGCTTTGTTTCCTAGGCAGAAAGTCACCACATTTCCTCTTGACATTCTTAAGTATCTTGAGAAAACGCTCAGAGATTATGCTAATAGGCTGTTTCTCTTAGAAATCCTACCTCTGGCCTTATCACAAATTCATGTCTCTTGCTTGTGTCAAATACTGCCATGCTAGTTGCCATAGGGTATTCTGTTTGCATCATTCTTTCTGTATGTATTAGTTGACATTATACTGTCAGGAAAAATTTTTCCTGCATCATTCTTTATTTCATTATTTATATTTTTATGTAGTTGATTTCTGAAAAACATGAAAACATTATTTTAACCTAGAAATCTTTAAGTTACACACATTTCATGCATGTCATATATAAAAATTCAGGAACATAGTGATTCTTCCCACACTGTGCTCTCTCCTGCTTTTGCTTCCATTCTACTTCCTCCTCCCTCTCCTATTCCCACTCTATTTTCAGTTAACTTCATACTCATAAGATTAACCCTATACTAAGTAAAGATATATTAAAAGTGGAGAAATAACTTGACTTGGATAAGGGGGCTGTAGAAATGAACTTCAGCTATATTTTATTATAACCAACAACTTTGTACCCATAGCAGTTCTCTTATTTTCTACCTACTGCATTAAGCCACGATGAAGCCAATTTTGTGAACTGTTCCCTCCCAGCGACATTGCTGTCTAACAGAGATAGCAATTAAATCCCCAGTGAAAGATTCTTGGCTTAGTTTATTGCCATTGGCAGAGTTAAGGACAGGGGTAAATTGTGTGCCTGTCCAGAGAGGTAAATATTAAAGGTGAGAGGATGATTCTGTTCTCTATAATCAATGAGTGATTTTATAAATTAATAGCATAAATAGGTTAAAAGTGTGCCTGTAAAAAAACCTTATGAATAGAAAATGGGATATGGGTGTGAGACAATTTGTGGGAACATATGTGCCACAGAAAGCTTAAATGGATACATTTAGGTAATTCCATTGGCTAAAGATATCTTAATTCATCAATCTAAAGATAACCATATCATAGTTAGATGGATAAAAAAGATGTATAGTTGATTGACTAACCAGAAAAAAAAAATAAATTTTAAGGGGTAGGCAAATTCAGTCACAGGATTCTATTATTGTCACATTCCTAATAAATACAATGAAACACACATAGTAAAATAAACATTTTAAGGTTATTTTTCTTGATTGAGGTAATTGCCATTTGTAAACCAATGATACTCAATTTATTAAGATATCTGATTGGCTTATACATCTACAATGGTGACTTCAGCCTGGACCTCTCGCTCAGTGCTGTTGGACCAAATCTGTTAAACAATCTTCAGGCTGTGAAGCCCATGAGTCCCCACTGGATTCTCATCTAGAATCAATCCCACATCCTATCACCTTCACCACAAGGTTTTTCTGGTGGTGATACGCAGACTCTCGATAGACATCTGAACTGGTCACTTAACTTTGTGACTCTCATCAAGACTTTGTGCTTGGTAATTATTATTAGGAAAATCACCACCTCTGGCTCCACACTGTCTTTTGGGGATGTGCAAAACCCAGGACTGTGGCACAACTTCCTGACCAATTTATTGCTCAATGAGAGCCAACAACGGTGAGTCAGGAATGGGAGCAAGTGAAGGAAGTTTACACAGCTGGCATCACAGTTCTTCCTCAGAAAAAATTATTTTCCCTTAATTATTAATTTTTGAAGCTGAAATTTAATAGACTAATTCACACTGTGATATTTAGTTAATTTCAAAACCAAATTTGTATTAGCAAACAATTATTTTTGACACGGAAGAATTTATTAGAAAATCATCAGAAAATTTCTAGTTAAACACACTGTAACAGGAGTTCTCCAAAAAAATGAAATATATAAGAGCTTCTCCCCTTTTGATTGTTTAAATGAGTGCATGATGCTCACGGGCGACTTTTTTGGGGTCTGTGCTTGGTTAAGTATTGGAGCTGATTGAATCACATCTAGACTTCTGTTTGAATTTGGATGTCTTGATACAAGAAAAATGCCCACAAATGGGACCAGAGATAGTACAAAGCCTAGAGAAAGACTGTTGGGATCAGAGACAATATCCCATGTGGGCAAAATTGGAGAAACTCACAGTAATTGGTTGTAAAGGAAATCTATTGGAAGAACCAGAGCAACACTGGGCAGTCTGGATAGCTCTCCAAAAATGCAAATTCAGACCCCAAAAACTGAAGAATTTACAATGAAAGGCATTTAACAATGCTTGATTTCTATGGAACGTGGCAAAGGGTCTGTATGAGGATGTGATCTACCACACCTCTGTCCAAGGGATCAAGGCGGCCTCCAAGATTTAAAAAGATTTATTTATTTATTTATTTGAAAGTCAGAGTTACGCAAAGAGGAGAGACAGCAATAGAGAGAGACAGGTCTTCCATCCGCTGATTCACTCTCCAATTGGTCACATTGGCCACATGGCTGGAGCTGAGCTGGTCTGAAGCCAGGAGCCAGGAGCTTCTTCTATGTCTCTCATGTGGGTACAGGGGCCTAAGAACTTAGGCCATCCTCTATTGCTTTCTCAAGCCATAGCAGAGAGCTGGATCGGAATTAGAGCAGCTGGGACTCGAACTGGCACCCATATGGGATGCTGGCACAACAGGTGGCAGCTTTACCTGCTATGTCACAGCGCCCGCCCCTGTGCTAACTCTCTGACGTCAGGAAACAGCTGTTTCCAGAATTTTGCATGACTCTCCTCTTACCAGATTTCCCAAGACACATCAAAGAAGTTTTCATTTGCGAAATGGAAGCCTTTCGTAAGATTTTGTAAGCTTTTTATGTCAATATTCTTTTTCACAGTTTGCAAAAGTTCCTTGACATACAGATGTTTGAAGTCAGGAGTCTTTGGAGGATTCTGGCACATAAATGAGAGCTTTTCGATATCCCATAGAGCTGCCAGCGGTGCATGCCTGAGAGCCTTCCTTTGCTGAAAAGACCACATGGGGATACCCAAATCTGTCAGATGGCAAAGCAGGCAAAGTGCTTGGAGCTCCACTTTCTCATTTATGACAGCAGCAAATTACTTGGCCTTTAGCACTATCACACTATGAATACACTTCCTGACCAAGTGCAATAGTCACTGATGGGAGTCCTACCCACGGGGAAAAATATCTAAGTGTTGTTTTTGTGTCTGTCAATGGGAAAATTACATTTGTTGCAAAACAACTATAAAAAGTTTCTTAAAATGTTCAAGTGATATTCACTTCTAATATTCAGTATAAACTTGAATAACTTAAATATGCTGGCCTATAAGCAAAATGGGACAGGAAAAGCATATTCATTGGACCTGGGCAGTTCTGGGTTTAAATTATGCAATTGCTCTGTTGAAAGCCAATTAAACTATCTGCCTGTTTCCTTATCAGTAACATGGGAGTAATGATTTAACTCACAGGTGCACTACAGATTTTAAATTGCATGTAAACATAATATAAACGTTATATAAAGGAATTTACTTATTCTTCCTTCTAATATCCTGTTTTATCAGTTTTCCTCTATACCAAATAGTTCTGAATTCCCATTAGATTCATAAGTAAGACTTGCCAATTATGAGCTGGAAATGGCACAGAGTTTTCAGGCAGAACATGCATCATGTAATTATGTATTACATGTAATGCATACATTATGTATTATGTAAATAATGTACCCTAGCAATTCATGAAACAAAGAACCATTTTCAGATCCATAATGGCTTACTACAGTAGGTGGATGGTGAATACACTAAGTTAGCCCTGTGTTCGTGGCACACACTGCAAACACTGCATTTCTTTTATGCCTTCCTGAAGGCAAGTAGATTTTTAAAAAAGAAATGCTTTGCATCCTAGAACAGGTTCAGTCTCAACTGATGAGATCTGCACAAGTTATTAAATATTCTAAATTCTTCTTTTTGCACACACTGGAAGAAATATCTGTGTGCACAGTCACACACACTGAAGCACACTGTCACACACATCCTCTTAGAGAGTTTCTCAAAGCTAAATATACACTTTTGGCTCCTGGGGTTCCTAATCCATGAATCTTTATGCTAATAATATATAATCAAGTCTCTGGAAAGGCTTAAAAGCAAAAGAAATATAAACAAAGCTTTTACTTACCCTTAATTTGATTCCTGGTTTGCCAGCAGCACTCTATAGTCTATGGTTATTATCCACGTGTATTACCATTTAAAACGTGCCAGCTGGGGCCAGTTCTCATTTGAGAATAGGAACAGCTGTCCCAGTGGAAAATAAAAGCATGTCACTTTAAATTTTAGAGCAGGACCCAAGAAATGTCAGACTCCTGCCTCAGCTATACAACCACACACATTATACTTGACCTGAACACATCCCATCAATTCATGTTCATGAGAAAATTACACTTTGAATTTACTTGATTCCTGTTCTTTATCCAATTTCTTACATGAAAAGGCAATTTGATCTTCTCTTCAATGGCTGCTGTATAAATATCATATTCAACAGCAGCATGCTAATGTCTTGAAAGTTTAATGATAGTTTTTGAAATACTGGCAACAATAGCCCACATCTTTCTTCCTAGATCACTGAATAATTACAACCCAATCTATTTTAAATCTATTTTAACGAGTTGTACTGAGTCTATTCTAAAATGTGTTGTATTTCTCTGAAGCTACAATGTTTGAATATGTATGTTTTTATACACACACGGATGCATACTAATCTTGGTACTATAGAATAGTATTGTATCAGTAAAAAATACTTAGAAATTGCTAGAAGAGCACAAATGATAGAATGATTGTGATAGAATCTTAGAAAAGACTACAGATCAATAGGAGATATTTCAGCTTGATCTAGCTGAGTCTGTATGATTTGATGTCTCCAGCAACTATAAATTAATCAATGGAAAACAGATATGGCTGGAGAGAAGAATAGCATGAAAAGATATGCAAAGATATTTGGAAAATTTAGACTGGTTTACATTACCTAGTGCCGTGTTATCACATCCAGCCTGCTGCCTGCTTATATGTAAAGTTTTGATGGAACAAAGCCATGTCCATT
Organism: Sylvilagus floridanus; assembly: GCA_949820135.1. Classification (NCBI taxonomy): domain Eukaryota; kingdom Metazoa; phylum Chordata; class Mammalia; order Lagomorpha; family Leporidae; genus Sylvilagus; species Sylvilagus floridanus. Next base: position 13,385,214 of record OX463240.1, on the reverse strand, counting down.
CCTTTGTATCTTGCCTCTAGCTGCTTTTTGTCCTATAGTGTTGAGTGTTTGGTAGAGAGCTCCTCTTGCCTGTGAAGCTTACTAGTCAACCTCTGGCACTTTATGGGAAAAACTATAAGGACTATGGCATAGGTTATATGTTGGAGGGAGAAGGGTAACAAAGAATGCTCAATGGTAGAACTTATATATGAATTGTGTTTGCAGGTAGGTTGAGCCATGTGACCTAGGTTTGGCCACAGAAAGGTGGGAATCAACCACAGGCTGCAGTCCAGTTTTTCCTTCTCCATTCCTACTGGTCAGGATATTATCACAACTGGAGAAATTGTCTTGGCTGAGATATCAGAACCAACAGTACTGGAGGGCAATGCTATCCTTTCTCATCTCTGTCTGTTACATAAGATAATAAAAAGAAATTCTGCATTGTATTTCTAAATGTAGATTATTAGTCTTTATGTAAGCATTGTTAATGCATTACAATGTTATTATATTGCTTACCCTTAACCCAATCCCGCAAGAGATTGAGAAAACTGAGAAAACTCCTCCTCGTGACTTTTTCACATTATGCCCAGAAACTGAAGATAATTCCTCCTTGACTAGTCACTAAGCTTGATGCATTTTCTGTTTTAGTATTAATTTCTTCACAGTATAACACACAAAAAAAATAGAACTTTCTTAGTTCCAGTAGTTCCTCTATAGGCATTCAAAGACAAATGCCAATACAAACCCAAAAAGAGAGGTAAAATTAAATTGAGGCATGATAAACTAATACTTACATAGATAATGGCCAATTATTTATAAAATTTAAAAATATGTCAACTGTTTATTTTAGAATCTCAGTGTACCCAGAGTAGAATTAATATAAGGAAGAACAAACCTAAGAACATCACAGAAAACATATTAAGAGCTTAAACACAAAGTGTAAATGTTAATAGCAGGTAGAAAAAAGATATATTCAAGAGGACAATGATAGAAGCAGAAGCTAATGGAATAACATCTTTGAAAATACACTTGGCATTTATAGAAAAATTGCCAAGATAGTGTTGGGATTTCCTATGCATTTTTTATCTAGCTGCCTGAATGATATTATCAAATAGTGGCATATTTATTTACATGAACGTATTGCTTTGGTACAGTAATTTAACTAAAATATACATTTTATTCAGATTTCATCATTTTCCCCTCTGAAGTCTTTTTCATATCACATTGCATATAATTGTCATGTTTCCTTAGTTTCTTCCAAAGTTATCTCTCATATCTCAAGGTTTGCATGATTTTCAAGGTTTTCAAGAATGGAAATGTGTTCTGTATAACGGGCTCACATTATATTTCCTTAGTGTTTCCTCATCATTATATGGGGCTTTTGAAAAAGATACAACATAGATGGAGTGTTCTGTACATTGGTGCATATCAGAGCTTATGTGAGATCAGAAGAAATGATAGCTGAAGCTGTTAATATTGATCACTTAAAGTGCTGTGTGCCATATTTGTCTAAATAAAGTAGCCACCTTTCTCACCCCCTACTGTAATAATCAACAGGATGAGAGGGAATGGAAGCTTTCTATGAAGAATGAGTAATTTATTTATGATTTTACCAGAATAAAAAATATGTACCCCTTTTCTTGTAATTATTTAATAATTTTAGATAAATATAAACTGACATATTTAATCCATTGCTATTATTATATTTTGGCTTTTTTGCATGCCTAGTTTTTCAAGCAAAGTTTAAAAAGTTTCTGCCTCTACCATGTATTCAATGGTCATCTTGCATTTTCTCTGTCCCAGCCAAGGAATCAGTAATTTCTCCAAGTAGAGTTGGTTTATCTTACCGAAAAATTATGCTTAAGAACAAAAATCTGGGCCTAGAGATGTTCATTATGCCGATGAATTCTAGGCCCTTTTGGTGGCTATAACTAGAAAATGTTTATAGTCTAACTACATTTGTCTTTATGCATCTATTCAATACATTAAGAATAAATGTATTTGTAGATCTATGCCCCATTTTAACGTTGTACCTGAGCAAATGTGATGTTCGAAAAAAAGAAAACATTGGAAACAGAATTTTTCATATTTGCAAATACAAAGGTAAAATTAGAATTTTCAAAACCAAACAAAACAGACCTCAGCAGCAGCATCTCAATACTAAAGACTACTCAGAAAGGGGCCAGTGCTGTGACTTAGTGAGCTGAGCCTCTGTCTGTGGCGCCAGCATCCCATATGGGCCCCTGTTCAAGTTCCCAGCTATTCCCATCTGATCCAGCTGTGGCTTGGGAAAGCACTGGAAGATGGCCCAAATGCTTGGGCCCCTGTTCCCACGTGGGAGACCAGGAAAAAAACTCGTGGCTCCTGGCTTCAGAATGGCTTAACTCCAGCTGTCGTTGGTAGCTAATATATAGTTTACAAAATAATTTAATTTATATGAGTGAAATTGATATCTTGAGATTTGATTTTTTATAGCTCCTGTCTATACTCCTGCAGAGCAGTGGTCTTTACTTTTTACTTGTTGAATTCTCTATTTAGTTGAGGTTTAAGCCCGTGATTATAAACTACATTAAAAATATGCTATCACAGAAATTAAAAGGAAAAAAAAATGAATGAAGGAAGGAGGGAGGGAGTAATGAAAGGAGGCAGAATGAATGGGGAGTGTTACATATGTATATTAATTAATATAAGGACAGTTCATAGATATAATTCTAGAATATAATAATTCCTCCTCTTCCTCCCTTCCTCCCTTCTTTCTTTCCTTCATCCATTTATTCCTGTCTTACTATCTTTGAATTTTTGAGATAAAATATTCTCAATTCACATCATAGTCAGGTCTTAAAATCCCATTCTAATAAGTAAAAAGCAATAAGACTGCAATTCAGCAGGCATATATAACAAGGGCTATAAATGAATCAAGTAAAAACTTGTCCATTTCATTCATATACAGTAAATTTTAAAATAATCACAGGTAATTGCAATCAAAATGATAGTCTATCTCCCCTGAACACTGGTGTGGCAAATATACAAAACAAATTTGGACTAAACAATGCATTTTTATTATCACCACCACTAATGTAATAACTTTTTCTCCTTTTGGATATCATTTATGCCACAAGTCAGTTTTTATTTATTTCAGAGTGACAACTTGTGGCTAGCTCCTGGGTATGGTCCACGATCTTCTGTATCTATACAGATGACATTATTTTTGTGGCAGTACAGAATAAAGATCTAGGGTAAAACTCATAAAAATGCAATATAACACATAAAGAAATTATTTTTGAGTACCTGTGAGCTCAGAAGAAATAAAACTATGGAGAACTGATTGCTTTATAAAATCATTACCTTCAAAGCCTCAGATGATTTTATTGTTTAATATGTTGAGTTCATTTGAAGATGGTATAGAAACGTAGGGTTAATTACAAACACATGACTCTTGTTTATTGTGGCATATGCTTCATGGCTGTAGTTCATCTTCCACGCTGTGAATAACTCCCATAAAACAGATGCTTCTGGGAAGAAAAAGGGCAAGGATTTATATTTGATGATGAAAAAGTTAAATTCTCTCAAAAGAGGCATTTCTAAGAGCTGAATCAAATATTTGATTTTTCACTGAACTTCAAAATGAAAAATGTCTTTAACGAATGCTTTGGTTAGAGCCAACTGAACAAGGATTTTAGGAGGACTTTGTATTATTGTCTAAAGTCCAATTTAAAATCATTTAACTTGTCACCTTAGGTGCTCTATCTATTGATTGAACATCAATATTTAATCCTCTGTTTCTGAAGAATTTGCAACATCACATACTCTCTTCAGTACTTTTTAAAAATCAACTTCTGGTGTCTATATTTAGAACATAACTTTTGAGATTTTGAGTCTTTAGAAAAAGAACATTTTTACTAAGATATATTTTCTCTTGATTGATGATTTAGTACTTTAGCTTCTGTTTCAATTCTTGACCTCCGTGTTCATAACAGATCAAAATGCAGTTTATTTTGTCTTCTCAAACATCATAATGTATCTGTCCCTCTGTGCATTAGACCCTTTCAAAGTCAAGTGATGAGGTTCCTGGCATTCTGATTATTGCTGCTATCCGCTGTTGTCTTACATATCCATTTTGATAGGTAAGAAGTAGTCATATATTACTATTATCAAGTCCTGGATGAAAGTACATATATACACATGCACCTCTCTACCAAAAGACAAAGTTTCATGCTTATTTAGTAGTCTTAAGATGACTCAGTTTCTTTTTTTTTCTTTAGTAATGATTAGTGATTCCATAGTATTTATTAAGAAGGAAAATACAAATGCCATTGCATAGGAGCCATAGTATCAGCTAACAACAGGCTAAGAAGCTGGCTTTTCATGTCAGTATGACATGTATTCAACTACAAAATGGCCCTTAGTCACTCCTAACTTCCAAGATCAACAAAAGATGTGGTATGATAGAATTAAGCACAGGACCTCTGAGACCAGATATCTGGGTTGAATACTGCAATGTCATTCACAGGCTAGTTACTGGTTTCTTTCAGTGTTCTTATACATCACGTGGACGTATTCAACACTTTGCTTATAGGTTGACTTTGAATATTAAAAACCTGTATTGGGCAGAAATTTGACCTAGTGGATAAGCTGCTTCTTGGGATATCTGCGTCTACTGACAGAGTGCCTAGCTTCAAGTCCTGGCTCTGCTTCAGATTTCGGTTTCCTGCCCATGTGTACATTAGGAAACTGTGGTGATGCCTCAAAAATATGTCTCTACAGCTTACATGGGAGACTTGGATTCAGTTCCCAGCATCAGTCTGGCATAGCCCTGGCTACTGTGTGCATTTGAGTGAAACAGCAAATGGGAGATCTCTGTCTCTCTGTTGCATCCTGTATCTCTGCCATTCAAACAATTAAATAATTAGATAAAAAATTAACATTGGTTCTTTTTTAAAACTTTTATTTAGTAAATATAAATTTCCAAAGTAAGGTACAGTTTGTAGATTACAATGGCTTTGCCCCCCCATAACTTCCCTCCCATTCGTACCCCTCCAATCTCCCCCTCCCTCTCCCATTCCATTTACATCAAGATTCATTTTCAATTATCCTTATATACAGAAGATTGATTTAGCATATATTAAGTAAAGATTTCATCAGTTTGCACCCACACAGAGATACAGAGTGTAAAATACTGTTTCAGTACTAGTTATAGCATTACTTCACATTGCACAACACATTGAGGACAGATTCCACATGAGAAGTAAGTACACAGTGACTTCTGTTGTAGACTTAACAAATTGACACTCTTGTTTATGGCATCACTAATCTCCCTAGGCTCTAGTCATGAGTTGTATGGCTATGGAAGCCTTTAGGGTTCGCCGACTTTGATCTTATTCCGACAGGGTCATAGTCAAAGTGGAAGTTCTCTCCTCCCTTCAGAGAAGGGTACCTCCTTCTTTGATGGCCCCATTCTTTCCACTGGGATCTCACTCGCAGAGATCTCTCATTTAGGTCTTCTTTTTTTTCCAGAGTGTCTTGGCTTTCCATGCCTAAAATACTCTCATGGGCTCTTCAGCCATATCCAAATGCCTTAATGGCTGATTCTGAGGCCAGAGTGCTATTTAGGATATGTGCCATTCTATGAGTCTGGTGTGTATCCCGCTTCCCATGATGGATCATTCTCTCCCTTTTTGATTCTATCAGTTAGTATTAGCAGACACTAGTCTTGTTTGTGTGATCCCTTTGACTCTTAGACCTATCAGTGTGATCAATTGTGAACTGAAATTGATGACTGGGACTAGTGAGATGGCATTGGTACATGCCACCTTGATGGGATTGTATTAGAATCCCCTGGCACGATTCTAACTCCACCATTTGGGGCAAGTCCAACTGAACATGTACCAAATTGTACATCTCCTCCCTCACTTATTCCCACTCTTATATTTAGCAGGGATCACTTTTCAGTTAAATTTAAACACCTAAGAATAATTGTGTGTTAATTACAGAGTTCAACCACTAGTACTAGAACAAAAAAAAATACTAAAAGGATAAAGAATTAAATTGTGTATCAACAGTCAGGGCAAGGGCTGATCAAGTCACTGTTTCTCATAGTGTCCATTTCACTTCATCAGGTTTCCCCTTTGGTGCTCAGTTAGTTGTCGCCGATCAGGGAGAACATATGATATTTGTCCCTTTGGGACTGGCTTAATTCACTCAGCCTGTGATTTGTGTCTGAGTCCTTAATTGTGATTTGATTGTTGTTTCTGGCCCTTGTTTAAGCTCTTGTGAAACTGTGGCCTTTCTCATTTTTACTTGTTGAATATTATGGTTAGTGGTGCATTAAGCCTGTGGTTATTGAAAGGATTGAAATTATGCTTTTGCAAAAACCGAAGAAAAATAAAAAAGAAAGGAGGAGGGGTTTGAGGGAGGAATACAATGAGGGGGAGATGTATGGTTACTTTCTTAAAATTACACCTATAAAATACATGAGGTGTGTTCTCTTTATAGTAGTAAAAATTTTAAAAAGAAATACAAATATTGGCAGGCGCCCTGGCTCAATAAGCTAATCCTCCGCCTGCTGCGCCGGCACACCGGGTTCTAGTCCTGGTGGGGGCACCAGATTCTGTCCCGGTTGTCCCTCTTCCAGTCCAGCTCTCTGCTGTGGCCCGGGAGTGCAGTGGAGGATGGCCCAAGTGCTTGGGCCCTGCATCCCATGGGAGACCAGGAGAAGCACCTGGCTCCTGCCATTGGATCAGCGCGGGGCGCCGGCCTCAGAACACTGGCCGCGGCGGCCATTGGAGGGTGAACCAACGGAAAAGGAAGACCTTTCTCTCTTTCTCTTTTTCTCACTGTTCACTCTGCCTGTCAAAAAAACAAAAAAACAAAAAAAAACCAAAAAACAAAAAACAAAAGAAGTATAAATATATTTATTTTATGGTTTCCATTTATCAAGTTATAATAAAATTTAGTCTTTTGTGCCTTATTTAAGAAAACCTTTTCCAACCTGTAGTTGTGAAATTTTTCCTTAAAACTCTTCTAGTTCATTGGTATCTAATATGAAAGTAATGCAACCTACATATGTTATTTTAGGTTTTCCAATAGCAAATACAAAAAAAAGAATCAGGAATATTAATTTCAATAAAATCATTTACTGAATCTCATATATACAAAATGATATTATTTCAAGATTCGGTGTAAATATTGTTAATAATATACTTTGCTTCTTTGTTTTAAGTCTTTTTGATGTATGGTTTACAATTTCAGCACATCTCAAGTGGGACTGGCCATATATTACATGTATGTGAAATAATATCTACCGTAAGGAATAGTACAGTTGTAGATAACTGATAGTTCAAAGTTTTCCATTGGGGTAAGTGATCAATTTTTAATAGTTTTAGTGTAAGACATGAGAAAAGTTTGAGGTTTATTTTTCCACATGAGTACCTATTTCTAGAACCAGTTGTTGAATGAGTATCCTTTTCCCCATTGCATTACCTTGGCTTCTTTATACAAAACAAACTTACAATAAAGTACAAATTCATTTTTGGACCTTGGATTCTATTCAGTTGCTCAATATATCTATCTTTTGCAAGTAATAAATTGAGATTTTTTTTTTTGGTGACAGGCAGAGTGGATAGTGAGAGAGAGAGACAGAGAGAAAGGTCTTCCTTTGCCGTTGGTTCACCCTCCAATGGCTGCCGAGGATGGTGTGCTGCAGCCGGCGCATCGCGCTCATCCGATGGCAGGAGCCAGGTGCTAGGTGCTTTTCCCTGGTCTCCCATGGGGTGCAGGGCCCAAGCACTTGGGCCATCCTCCACTGCACTCCCGGGCCACAGCAGAGGGCTGGCCTGGAAGAGGGGCAACAGGGACAGAATCCGGCGCCCCGACCGGGACTAGAACCCGGTGTGCCGGCGCCACAAGGCGGAGGATTAGCCTGTTGAGCCACGGCGCCGGCCATAAATTGAGATCTTTACTGTAGATTTATAGTAATTATTTAATGAGATAATGTTACTATTTCAAGATTATTATTTAAAGAATATTTTGGAGTTTCTTGGTCTTTATATTTAAATAAGTCTAATGAGACTGTAATTGAGATTTCACTGAATTTGTAAGTCAATTGGATAGAATAGAATAGGTATCTTAAATATTCCAAGTCTCTCATTTCATTAAAAATGGAAGTTTAGGAATTTTTATGGAATTCACCTACAAGTTTATTCTCATTCCAAATTTTTTGAAATATATATGCAATTTTTTCATAATACAGATCTTCATGACTGTCTTTTAGACTTTTTATATTTAACTCCCTCATCAGTGTTATACACTTTTCTGTTTCTAATGTTTTTATCGTCAATAAAGTGTTAATTTCTCTTGTGTTTGTTTTTCTTTTAACTAATTTTTAAAATATTTTTTAAGATTTATTTACTTATTTGAAAGTCAGAGTTACACTGAGAGAGAAAGAGATGCAGAATGAGGGGAGGAGAGGTCTTCCATCTGCTGGTTCACTCTCCAATTGGCTACAACAGCTGGAGTTGAGCCCATCCGAAGCCAGGAGCCAGGAGCTCCTTCTGGGTCTCCCATGCAGGTGCAGTAGCCCAAGGATTTGGGCCATCTTCTACTGTTTTTCCCAAGCCATAGCAGAAACTGGAAGGGAAGAGGAGCAGCCAGGACTCAAACCAGCACCCATAGGGGGTGCTGGCACCACAAGGCAGTGGCTTCACCTGCTAAGCCACAACACCGGCCCCTAATTTTTAAAATATTTTTAAACAGGATTCCGATACAGATGAGTAGGGAAAAGGCATAATGCTTTAGATGAGGAGAAAATAGCAGAAGAAAAGAGGAGGAAGAGCATCCCCAGGGAAGAGTTGGAGAGAAGTTTGCAGTGTAAATTCTATAGAAGGAAGAGGGATGCCATGGAGAAGCGTGGAAGGTGCAGGTGCACAGCAATGAGAGGAGGACACACACATGACCCCAGCAGCCCAGCACTGGAGGAGGCACCGGTTTTGGAGAGCAAGATGAAAGCCAATTGTGGCAGCCCATGGAACTGGAGATATTGCCTAAGAGGAAACCTTGCAGAGTACACTGACGTAGAATCCTACCTGGAGCCCTCTTGCAGGGCAGGGTACCCACCTAACCCAGTGAAAGGAAAGCATGTTTCTCCCAATCCCTCCACAGGAGTGCCTGACAACTGGCACAAACAGTGGCTGCAGTGCCTCCCACTCATGACCAGGGTATTTCACCACTGTATTCCCTACTGATATTAATTCTGGCTGGGAGAGTTGATGGGAGGCTGGGCATCGACTAAGGGTTGTGAGGTGTCCCCATCCTCCCAACATATCATGGGCTCACAGGCTCAAACTTCCAAGGTGGAGCATTCAAGGGCAGCTGGCTCTGGGAACCTTCCTGCTCTCTAAGTGGACAGGACCTGCTAGCAGGATACTCCACATCCCGTGACTGTGGGATCAATGTGCACTGTAACGCTGGAAACTGAAACTGCATGGTAGGGTGTGTGCAATGTAGCAATCACTGCGTGTGGTGTCAGAAGCTCAGAGCTCCCTGACTGCCCTGGGCAGATCATTGCAGATGGATTTATGCTCACGTTGAAGACTGCACAGAGTCTTTGTGTGATTCATGTGACAGTTCAGGTGAGTGTTACATGTACTGTGGGCTAACAACAGGCACTGATAACCCTGCAAGAGAGGAGGTGAGGGTTTGATACTGTCAAAAGAGGTGATTATACCCTTCTCACTGCTAACAACAGAGGAGAGCTACTGTGCCCAACTGTAGTGTCATCTGGATACTCACCCCACACTGGACCACTGACCAGAGCTCCATGACCACACTCAGCACATGCCTCTGGGTATTTGCTAAAAGAGCAGACACTCCATGAAACCATGGGGACATAGTTCAAAAATAAAATCCAGCAGAGTAGAAAACCAATAACTATTTCCACAAATGCCTAAAAACAAAATGCAGAAATTCAAGAAACAAGAATAAAGAAAACATGAACTCCCCCCTCTCCCTAAAAAAAGAACTCACCCTCACTTCAATTTTAGAATCTGAAGACAAAGAGATTGATGAAATGCCCGAAAAGGACTTCAAAAGATTCATCATAGGATCACTCAGCAGCAATAAGAAGCAAATTCATGAGTTAAAGATATCCATACCTGACAAGGAGGAAAAATTTTCTCATAACATTGAGATGTTGAAGAGAAATCAAACTGAATGTTTGAAATGAAGAATTCAGTATGTCAAAAGAAAAATACAGTGCAAAGCCTTAACAACAGATTTCTTGAGACAGAAGAAATAATATCTGACCTAGAGGACAAATATCTGGGAATATCTTAGTCTGAACAAAAATAACAATAACAAAACAAAATAAACAACAACAACAAAAAAAACCCAAAAAACCACCCCCATCTTTTAAAACAATTCATGTAAAGGGAGGGGAGTGTTGCATTGTGGTAGCCAGGGATTATGCCACTCCTGTGGTGAGTCCCTATCATGTCAGAGTGCCAGTTCAGGTCACGTTTCCCCACTTCTGGTCCACCTTCCTACTAATGAACCTAGCAAAGGAGCAGACGATGATCTAAGTACTCGAGCATCTGCCACCAGTCAAAAGACCTGGATAGATTTCCAGGCTCTTAGCTTCAGATTAATACAGCAACAGCCATTATTGTCATTCAGGAAGTTAACCAGGGGATAGATCTTTGTCTTTCTGTCTCTCCCTCTCTCTGTCAGTCTGCTTTTCTGATAAATAAAATAAGTCTTTAAGATTTTTATTAAAAATATTCAGTCTTTCACGCTAAAGTAAAGCATGAGCTGGGATTTCAATAGTTGGTATATATTCAGGCTGAAGAGGTTCTTTTATGCACCTGACTTACCAAATGTTTTTGAAATGAGTTTATTTCTGCTGTCTGCTTTATCTGAAATTATTAAGGGAAATTTCAGCCAATACAATAAAACTTCACCTCTCTGATCAGAAAGCAGTGTCCCTTGAGATGTTACAAAAATCCAAAAATGACCCATAGTTTGCTCACTGTATCTTTAGTATCTCAGTCAGTTTTTGTAAAAACAGAGCAAGCTAGTTCCTCAAAAATGAAGTTGGCAAATTCTCTAAAGATTTGGACTGAATACAGGAAGAAACAGATCAATAACTGACAATCCAGTATAGGGACAAAGATAGAGTTCAATGAACTATACTCATCTTTGATGTGTGTGTGTGTGTGTGTGTGTGTGTGTGTGTGAGAGAGAGAGAGAGAGAGAGAACAGAAAGGAGATAACATGATAACAGAAGGGAAAAACCTACAAGGAGACTATCAAGAAATTCCAAGGCATGAGGAGCTGTACAGTCATGTAAGATAAGATAGTAACCTTGGACAGGGGTCTGAAATCAGTCTCAGAGAAGTGATGTAAGTAATGAATTCCATCAGCATTCACAGCAGGATGGGACAATTAAGCCAAAAATGATAGTAAAGTTTTTGAGAGAAAGGCTTAGTAGATATTACCTTGCCTCTGTTGCTTCTGCTTGAGATATTCTGGTATAATTCTGGTCCATCTGTACTGGTACCTCAACATAACATAAACACTACTCTTGCTCTATAACTATTGCATACATAAAAATAGTTCTTAATTAATACAAAGCTTATGCCCATTCATGGCTATATTTTTGTATAGTACAAAACAGGATATTTTTTAGATGAGCACATCTCATTAGTAGATGTGCTATGGATGAAGAATTCCCGCAACATCTGTGAGTTTAGGGTGTAATCAAGAAAATCCTATGTTTTTACACAATTTATTCAAATTCATGAAGATTATAGTTATCAAACTTCTAAATAAACATAAATGACTACGTAAGGCCTCAAATCAGCGATTGGAAAGTTGTTCCTCCTCCTTCTCCTCCTCCTCATTGTTTTTCTGTAATATCCTTGGATCGGTATAGCTGTCTTTTATTCCTTTTGTGAATTGTGTAGTGAAAATCAGTGAAAAGAAAAATCAACAAATATTTGTTGAGAAATCATTGTACTCTGCTGTCCTTAATTAAATGTTATATATGCACATAGTTCTTGCATACTAGGATCCTTGGACTTTAGAAATAAATTTGCACTTTCTGAAGTATCATTGTGCTCAGACTATATATATGAGTTCGCTGTTGCTCCATCTATCTGGACTACCATAACATTTTCAAATTCTCCCTTTCTTAGAATTGGAAGCTGACTTAATGTTTCTGATTTCAAAAACGGTCCTGAATCTTACCCTTTTCTTGCATCCTTACTTTTTGTCACAAAACTTTTCAGGTTACTCTGATCTTGAGCTTGACACTGAACTTATTTAGATTAATAGAATGTTAGCAAAGGGATGCAAACTGGAGCTTGAAAAGCATTTGTATTATTGGGTCTGACCTTGCTGTTCTTGCCCTCTGTCATTACCATGAGAAAGATGTGTCTAGACAAGCCCATAGGGCTCAGGGAAAAAAATTAGAGACATAAGTAGACTTGAGTTGTCACTGTCAATCTGATGATCCCATCAGATACCCATCTGTCAACTTCTAGACATGTGAGCAAGCCTAGCAAGAAGACCAATCCTCAACCCCAGCCTGTTTGTCAGATTGCATACTTATGAGCTAAATGAAAGTTTATCATGTCCAGTTGCTGAAATCTTCTGGTTGATTATGATGCTACTGCAGTAATTAGTGTGTCATACATCAGTAGTAATGTCACACCAAAATGCTATTATAAAAAAATAGCATTTTGGCATTTCCTTTGGAAAAGGTAAACTTTTAATATTTGCTTTGGAGAATGATGAAGAAACTAATACAATGTTGAGTAGTGGTGAGTATACATTGATAAAATGACAACCTGAGCTATACAGCTTAGATGATTGGAGAAGATCATACAGAATAAAAATGTATATTGATGATCTTTTAAATTTCTACAGGGACTTATAAACAGACTGATGAAGGGGTTTCCTATTACTTAATAATAACATATTTTAAGATATTTCAGGAAATATATTAATTCAATAATGAGCTGCCTACTTTTTTAATTAATTTTTTTAAGGAATACAAAATTTATAAGTGCAACTTTAGGAATGCAGTTCTTCTTCCCACCATACCAGCCTTCCTACCCGCACTCCCACCCTACCTCCTTCTCCTCGCCCCCTTCCCAGTCCCACTTTCCATTAAGATTAATTTTCAATTAATTTTGTACACAGAAGACCAACTCTATACTAAATAGAAATTTTAACAATTTGCACATACACACACACACACATACACCAAAAACAAAAAAACTGAGAACTGGTTTTACAGCTAACTCTTTTTTTCACCAGGCAGAGTGGACAGTGAGAGAGAGAGAGACAGAGAGAAAGGTCTTCCTTTTACCGTTGGTTCACCCTCCAGTGGTCACTTCGGCTAGAGCACTGCACTGATCCGAAGCCAGGAGCCAGGTGCTTCTCCTGGTCTCCCAAGCGGGTGCATTGGTATTTGGAGGAGACCATAAGCAAAGTGGGAGCTCTCTCCTCCCTTTAGAAAAGAGTACATCCTTTGTTGATGGAGCTGGCCAATTTCTAACCATCGTTTGAAGGAACTACTACAAAGCGCTCAGAAATTCCAGAATTTCGAGTATGGGAAAGTCAGTATTTTTTTTTCCTTTTTTCTTCTGCAGCAAAGAAGTTTATATTATATGAAAAGGTAGTTTAAAGTTAAATCACTGATTTTTATTGTAAAGTTATCTGAAAGTGTCACACTAATATTAGTATTCTTTCTAATTGATACAATTTTTTAAAAAAATGTTTTCAGGAATTTGGAGTACTTCAAATTTTGGAGTAAAAATGGAATTAAACATTTATTTTGGTATAAAGCACTTTTGAAATTCATGCATAGTTTTCAAATAATACACATTGTCAAAGAACATTTTAAATTACTCTCATGATTTTCTAAAGATGCCTGAAAAATCCTTTAAGTGCTTATTATGTCTAGAAAATGAAGCACTGAAATATGCACATAGATAAAGCTTTGAGAGTATGCAGAACATTCAGATCTGAAACTTAGAAAATTTTTGTAATTTTTTGGTTTTTTTGTCCATTTGTTTACATTTTAAATGGGCTGCTTGGGCAAAATTACTAGTAAACAAACAATTAAAACTGATCAAATACCGGAAAATGTCTGCACTAAAAACTTTATGGGGTAGGAAGCTACATAGAAGGCTTATGTTTGAATATCTTCACAGAGTAAGTTACAGAAGCCCTTGCAGGGAACAGAGCCAATGCTCAACCTGAAGAGAGGGCTCTCCACGCTTACTCATCAGGATTGCAGAATCCATATGTACCCAAGACTACTCTGTGACTACAGTCTCCTTTTGAATAGCAATGTTCCTTGTGGCTACCCAGTCATATTCTCACCATGATATATTTGTTATTGGGCGGCAGGTCACTTATCTTTTTTTTTCGTTTTTTTTTAAATTTTATTATTTTTTTACAGGCAGAGTTAGACAGTGAGAGAGAGAGACAAAGAAAAAGGTCTTTTTTCTGTTCGTTCACCCCTGAAATGGCCACTACAGCTGGTGCACTGCGCCGATCTGAAGCCAGGAGCCAGGTGCTTCATTCTGGTCTCCCATGTGGATGCAGGGCCCAAAGACTTGGGCCATCCTCCACTGCCTTCCCAGGCCACAGCAGAGAGCTGGCTGGAAGAGGAGCAACCAGGACAAAATCCAGCGCCCCAACCGGGACTAGAACCCGGGGTGCTGGCGCCACAGGCGGAGGATTAGCCTAGTGAGCTGCAGCACCAGCCAACTTATCTTTTATTTATTTATGTATTTATTTGTTTTTACTTTTCTTTTGTTCTATTTTTTCCATTTAATTTTAAGCATAAGCATAAACAGATCTGCTGAACATCAGATATAACCAAGGTTATGATTAAACATGCCAATATATAATACATATAAAATAATATATTATGACTGTCTTATGATAAATAAAACTTCTTTAATTTTAATTAGTTTTTTAACAGATTCTGTGTGCTTTGTAGATACAATTCCAAGAAGACAGTGGTTTTCCCTTCGCCCCTTCCCCAACTTCCTCTCCTCCCTCTCCCTCACACCCTTCTTTCTTCTCTCTATTTTTTAAAAATTTCCTAAATGACATATTTTAAATTTACATTACAGCAAAAAGGCTTTATCCTTCATAAAATAAGAACTTTAATAAGTAAAAAACAAAAAAAGACTCAAGTTCAGTGGGACTGATAAATAATGACTATAAACAATAATTAATTGGAAAAATTACCATTTCAGCCAAATGCCATGAATTTTAAAGTAATTTCAGATCATTAAAACTATGGTAATACTTATCCTTTAATTTCAACATTCTTTAAATGGAGAGGAAAGAAACTTGAGTCTAAAACAGGTCATAAGATTCTGGTGCTAAACTGTATCTCAGGAAATCCAGGGCAATTCTTGGGTCATGTTCAATGCTATTTTTCAAGTATGGAGAAAAACGGAATAATTGTGAACAGAAATTTGAATATAGCAGTTTTAAAAAATTCTCATCCTTCTTAGCATCTTTGGCCTTTTTCCTAGAACATTGTAGCAATCTGTACATTAAGACTGTTACTAGTTACAGGACCAGGCATGGCCAAGAAAATATGATCCAAGAAAATGCCGGAAAAGTACTTGTGCAATTAGATCTGTGTCTGTGCTAACAACATCCATCATTACAAGAAGGACATACCAAGGTTTGCTCATTGATCGCAGAAAGAGGATGCAAGGTATGTGTGGCAGAGCCAATCATCTGGCAATTCAGTGGGGGCAGACTAGAATGTTAAAACTGGTAGACATGGATGTGAGGTTCAAAATCTGTTAGCTGTAGCACTTTGAGAGCATCCTTTGAAAAGTAGTATGTCTTAGCTGGCTTCAAAGGAATCTATCTATAAGAAACATAACCACCAAAAGTGAAAGTCTAGACTGAAGTTTGTACTCTCATGACTCTATATGTTGGGGCAGGAGTGAGGCTAAAGGGGCAAAAGCATTTTCAGGAAATCTGGGCTTTTTTGTCTGGAATATCAATGTGGAAGTATAAAAATTCTATGGCTGCTTTCTGAGAAGATAGTGAGTTAATATATTGTGATTTCATAATTTTGTACATCTCTGTGCCCCTATGCCTTATCCATTGATTGAAAATGTTACCCAAAAATAGATTATAGTTGTGTGGAAAAATTGAAGCTGCTGTCTGATGTGCTGGTGTATACTTATGAAAACCAATTTACTTGAGGCATAAATAGAGTATCCTTTAATTTAAGTGGAACAGCAAACACGGTCTAGCAATTTTTCTGACAACTTCTTCCATCTTCTAAAATCTAAAAATAAGAATTCCATTTTCATCAGTAAAAGGCATTAGAATAGAGGAAGCTGGAATTTTCAATTTGTATGCACGCTAAGTAGTCACTTCATCCTAAAGCTATAATTGAAAGCCTTTTATATGGTAAAATCAGAATAATTACTGAGCCAGAATATAGTAAATACAGCAGCCAAAGAAGTTCTATGAAAACAAAAACTTAATTTTCCGTTTTTATCACATAGTTAATATTTGGCCTTTTATGAATAAGACTTTGATTGTCTGCAGTGAATGGCATGAACTGAGTTCCAGTTGCAGTTGTTTCTTTCCTGGTAAGATATAGTTCCTCTTTCAAAGTAGGAAGTGCACAGAGAGCATAGTTGGCATAATGTGTGATTATTTTCCCCTTGATAACAGAGTGAATAATTTTAGAGAAAGAAGCTTAGTTTCTGTCCAATTTTTTTAATCAACTCTCCTCCTATTGGAGCCTCACATTTGATTTTTTTATTTTGTTACTTCTGAAATTCTTTAAAATGACTTTATCTGGCTGGTGCCACAGCTCAATAGGCTAATCCTCCACCTAGCAGCGCCGGCGCACTGGGTTCTAGTCCCGGTCGGGGCGCTGGATTCTGTCCCGGTTGCCCCTCTTCCAGGCCAGCTCTCTGCTGTGGCCCGGGAGTGCAGTGGAGGATGGCCCAAGTGCTTGGGCCCTGCACCCCATGGGAGACCAGGAGAAGCACCTGGCTCCTGCCATCAGATCAGCGCAGTGCGCCAGCTGTAGTGCGCCGGCTGATGCAGCCATTTGAGGGTGAACCAACAGCAAAGGAAGACCTTTCTCTCTTTCTCTCTCTCTCACTGTCCACTCTGCCTGTAAAAAAAATAAAAAATAAAAAATAAAAATAAAAAAAATGACTATCTAAACGTCAGCTACCTTTTCTACCCATTTTAATTTCATCTACAAAATTTTATGACTCTGGCGGCTGGCTCCATGGTGCAGTAGATTAATCCTCCATCTGGGGCGCCAGCATTCCACATGGGTGCTGGTTCTAGTCTCAGCTGCTCCTCTTCCATTCCAACTCTCTGCTGTGGCCTGGGAAAGCAGTAGAAGATGGCCCAAGTCCTTAGGTTCCTGCACTCATGTGGGAGACTGGGAAGAAGCTCCTGGCTCCTGGCTTCGGATCGGCACAGCTCCAGCCATTGTGGCCATTTGAGGAGTGAAACAACAGAAGGAAGACCTTTCTCTCTGTCTCTCCCTCCCACTGTTTATAACTCTACCTCTCACATAAAATAAGTAAAATCTTCAAAAAATTTCTTATGCCTTTGGATTTAGATGAGTAATAGTTAAAGATAAGTGTAATGTCATTAACATTGGCCTCTTGGCAATCAGAAAATACAGCTTGCCAACCAATAAGGGTTGGTAATCCTTGATCTGGATTCTACGTGGGGAATATTCTCAAGTCGTGAACATCTAAACTTAAATATTAATGGATCAGAGCAGAATAAAAACATAAAGTCACTTTAAAACTATTAATCAGCTGTTAGACCAGCAATGCTTGTCAGGGTTCTGTTTATGGGAATAACAAGTGAAAAGAATAAGTATGTCCATTGGAAGAGGTAGCATTAACACCATTGATGAAAAACACATTTAGGCTGATATTTCTAGTGACTTCAAGAGAAGGGAGTCTTAACAAATAGATTGCTAGTATTATAATCTCTATAATGGATGCAGGAATTGGGTTATTTAGCTTTAGTGTTCTTGAATAATCAGCTTTGATAATGAGTCCACCTGTTCTGGTTTGATGCTGAAAAAAAAAAAAAATGTTTGGCTTTCATTTGCTGGGTATGTAGTGCTTCCACTACGGGTTTTGCTGACATACACAGCCCACATGACACTTTAATTTTTCCTTCCTTGTTAATATTGTTCTTTTGCTTTTCCTTCTCAGTCTTGTAAATTCATCTTCTGAATGATATTTCCCAAGGACACGGGGAAAATGAAGGCATTTCCTTTGTGTCCCTATCTCTATGGCTGTATGATCTAGGCACCACGTCCCAGATTCAATGGCTCTAGGGAAAGCCCCTTCTTTGCCTTCTCCAGCCCCCATGACTCCAGTCATTCCTTGGTTCTGGGGAGCACCAATCTCTGCCTCTGAAGCTCATTTCCACCTTCTCTTTGTGTGTCAACACTTTTGCCCTCTGTATTAGGATTGGAGCCCAACTTGGTTAGCAGGATGAGGTCATCTCAAAGTCCCCAACATCTGCATAAATATTATTTTCCAGTGAGATCACATTTATGGGTTCCTAGATTTGGAACATGGGCACATCCTTAAGGCGGTTGCTGTGCGTCATGCAACAGTTGTCAATTTTACGATAACCCCCATTTACCACTGTAAATTTATCTCACTTGTTAACACTTCCAAAACCTCCATCAGCAAATAATTTATGAATACCTCATGCTTGATTTAGAATCATTCCCTTGAGTGCTGTTGAGGTGGGTTTCTTCCAGAAGTCTAGCAGGAGAAATAAATAAAAATATAGTGGATTTAGTTTAAGTCCTCTTTAGTCATTCATTAAGGGGACTTTAATACTGGAGGAATATTTTTATTTGGAATGTAATGGGAAAATCATTAATGCTTATTATGTTGCTTATTATACAAATCAATAATGAACATTGTAATTTAATAAATTCTAATTGAAATGTCGACAATGAATTTTTTAGCATGAAGCTAGAAAATATGTTCCCACAGAATGAGTGATTCTAAATAACTATTTGGTATTAATCGGCAGAGAGATGTTATCACAGAGAATTGACTGTATTTCTTCCTTGTGTTATTGGAATGACAATTAACATGAAAGTTAATTATTTTGAAAAGACTGGTTTGAAAAATAGGTGACTTTGTGAGATAATAAGAATCTATCTACCCAAAGTTTGTTGAACCAATGAATAGAATAAATGGTCAATCATAATTTTCAAAAATAAAGTGAAATCATAAGCCATATCAATATGTTAATAGGGCTAAAACTGTCAAAAATAGTTCTGCTCAGGTTTTCACAAATACAGATTTAAAATTATTCATGAAGAAGTCAAGTAAGACAAGATGCTTGGGCAAGATTTAATTTCTATGTTTTTATATTGATTCACCATATTTGGATAGGCAGGAAGAGTTTTAAAATGTGGCCAAGACTACAAATTGGTTTAGTTGTTTTTTTACCTTCAAAATGCTGCTCAGATATTAAACCTCTCATAGCACGACCTTCTTGGAATGGAAAACATGAAAATAAAATAATTAATATTTCGCAACCCATATTTGGCATAGCAGTTAAGATGCTAGACACCTGCATCCTGCATCAGAGCACCAGGGTTGATTCTCAGCTTGATCTCTGGTTTCAGCTTCCAGCTAAGCAGACTCTGGGAGGCTTCAAGTGATGGTTCAAATACTTGGGTCCCTGACACTCAGTTGGTAGACCTGGATTGAGTTCCTGGCTCCTAGCTTTAGCCTTGGACCAGTCCTCATTTTGTGGACATTTGAAGAGTGGACAAATAGAAGATTCTCTCTCTCTCTCTCTCTCTCTCTCTCTCTCTCTCTCTCTCTCTCTCGCTTTCTTTGTCTGTCGCTGTATCCAAAATAAATTTAAAAAAATCTCTTAAATGTCATGAAGGTTCACTTCACTTCTAAATGTTAAGTACCTTTATAATTATTTATACAGTTATTCGTGGAACCAGTAAAACCTTTATATATAGCTTCTTTCTTCAACTCACAGGTACTTAGAAATTTTCATCTAAGGAACATTTCAGAAATTATGAAGTATTGACAGTAAAAATGAGAAAATAACCAGCAAATTGAAAGATATAATTTTATTAGGAGAATTGTGGTTAGAAAAGTATGGTAATAACAAGAAGTGAAAATCCTGAAAATATAAGAGATTAATCTGTAGGATGTACTTTACAACGTTACTTGGTAATTTTGCTTAATTTAGTAACACAAATCAAAATATGTTAAAAAGATATGAAGACAATAAACCATCTTGTAGAAGGATGTTTACATTTAGTTAAAGGGTCTCTAATCTAAGTGTGAAGATATACAGCAAAACCCATTTCCAAGATTTTACTGTGATATTTAATTGTATTAAGAAGTAGTTTCCATGTTGTTCATAGTTATTTGTAATTGGAAGAGTAATATATTTCCACAGAATTACTAACATCAAAACTGTATGTATATAAATATAGTGTATGTATATATTCACACACACACACACACACCCACACACATATATATATTCTAGGTTCTATATATAGATTCTAGAAACTTTACAAAGGTGTAATTAGCTAGACATCAATTTTCATCATAACAAGTTTAAATGACAATAGAATTTTATCTAAAACAGGCTTCCTGAATTAAAATCATTTGGAAAGGAAGTCTTATTTTATTTTATTTATTTATTTTTTGGACAGGCAGAGTGGACAGTGAGAGAGAGAGACAGAGCGAAAGGTCTTCCTTTTCCATCAGTTCACCCCACAATGGCTGCTGCGGCTGGTGAGCTGCGGCCTGCACACAGTGCTGATCCGAAGCCAGGAGCCAGGTGCTTCCTCCAGGTCTCCCATGGGGTGCAGGGCCCAAGCACTTGGGCCAACCTCCACTGCCTTCCTCAAGCCATAGCAGAGAGCTGGCCTGGAAGAGAGGCAACAGGGACAGAATCCGGCGCCCCGACCAGGAGGAAAACCCGGAGTGCCGGCGCCGCAGGCGGAGGATTAGCCTATTGAGCCGCTGCGCTGGTCCTTATTTTATTTTAAAAAGGTGATTATTTATGAGGGAGAGGAGGAAGGGAGCTTACTAACTATTGTTTGATGCATTTTGACAATAAGCAATGTGGTATATAAAATGTAAAATTATTGTATTTCTTGGTGATTTTTAATTTTTATTATAAAACATCCCTTCTTAATCCAGATAATACCCTTTCCTGCTATATCTGTTGATATGTTATACCACATTTCTTGAGATTAACGTTTGCCTAGTATTTTATTTTTATCACCTTTGTTTTCAATCCTGTATCAATATTCTTCTAAGTATGTGCCTTTTTTAGTAGTGTGAGTCTTTCCAAAAGTAAAGAAAAATGTATTATGCAAAACTGCTTATGAATATCTATTTTTTCACCAAATAAGCTTATCTTTTAATTTCATTTTTCCATAAACTTGAAATACCCCATATGTGATTGGGTCTTTGATCATTTTTTTAAAATTCAGATTGGTAGTGCCTACACTGTGATGTAGTAGACTAAGCCTCTGTCTGCAGTGCCCAAATACCATATGGGTGCTAGTTTGAGTCCCAGCTGCTTCACTTCAATTCAGCTCTTTGCTAATGG
This sequence comes from Sylvilagus floridanus, assembly GCA_949820135.1. Taxonomy (NCBI): domain Eukaryota; kingdom Metazoa; phylum Chordata; class Mammalia; order Lagomorpha; family Leporidae; genus Sylvilagus; species Sylvilagus floridanus. The sequence goes on along the minus strand of OX463240.1, from coordinate 13,363,566 downwards.
CCTGGGAAAGCAATGGAAGATGGTCTGAGTGTTTGAGGCCCTGCATTAACATTGGATACCCATAAGAAGCTCTTGGCTCCTGGTTTCAGATCAGCCCATCTCCAGCCATTGCAGTAACTTGGGGAGTGAATCAGCGGACGGAAGATCTCTCTCTCTCTCTCTCTCTCTCTCTCTCTCTCTGTCACCCCCTGTATCTGTCTATAACTCTACCACTCAAATACAATCTAAATAAATAAATGAAATCTAAAAATAATTCAGACAGGGAATATTTACATTTTAGTAAATAGAATTTACTGAACTTAATCAATGGAATTGAGTAGTTGAATTTAACACATTTTCCTTTTTAATTAAACCTTTGTGGTTTAAAAAGTTACATTTCCAGGAAAATTTAGTGAATACTAGCAATGTTCCCATAAGCCATGTGCCCATCATTATCTTTTATAGTATTGTGATACATTTGTTAAATTAATGAACGAATATTGATACATCATTAAATAAAGTTCATGTTTTATTGGCATTGACTTAGTTTTACATATAATTTTTTTACATAAAATATTTTTCCTGTTCCATATCTCATTAAGTATAACATATTTAGTTGCTATATCTCATAAATCTTACCTTGGTTGTGCTGGTTTCTCAGATTTTATTTGCCTTTTATGTCCTTGGAAGCTCTGAGGAATCTTAACCACATATTTTTAAACAATGTCCCAAAATTGTTGTTTGTCAGATGTCTTTCTCGGAGATAAACATGGAGTTACATGGTATAAGAACACCAGAGTTATCTAGGGGCCATTATCTCATCACTTTTAATGTTGGCATTGATGACCATGATGAGCTATTGATTTTCAAATTTTTCCACTGTAAAATTATTCTTTTTGCCATCATTTCCATAGTGCCTTATTTAAAAAGAAGTCACTTTAGATAGTTCACTTTAAAGAAGGAGTTATTTATATCCACCTTTTTATAGTGGAGTATTGACAAACATTATTTACAATTTTTCTGAATGACAGATTTGTTTATTTCACCACCATTTATCATTTTTTGTGTTTGCTTGGGAGACTTCACCACACATCTTGACCTATGTTTATCTAATAGAATTACTTCTTTCCTATTTCACTCAACCTAGACAAGGACTTCAAAGGATTAAATTTCAGTCATCCCCCATCATATAGGCAAAAATAATTGCTAGCATTTATTTCATATGACTTTTGAAATCTAAAATGCATTTTATACAGCATTGATATTTATTTCAATGTATACAGGTATATTTTTTTCATGATATGGTGTGAATCATTGACCAACTTCCAAGGCAAAATTATCAGTACCAGAATCTCTTAATTTCCACTAACAGTATGGTGACCCTCAAGAAACACAGACACAACTCTCCCCCTTTGTTTCCTGTTACATTTGTTGTGTTAATTTCTTCCAGAGAAACAAAAACAGGAGACAGATCTGTCTATAAAATAAGGAGTTGGCTGGCAAGTTCCGACCACCACTGTAGACAGGTATATGTGGCATGTAGAACAGAAGGTGAGGTTCAGTAGCCTGCAGAACGAGAAAGGGATCCATGCTACAGTCAAGTCCAGAGGTTGTCAGCTGGCAGAATTCACTCTGGTTCAGAAGACTTCAGTGGTTGCTTATCCATGACTTAGAGCATTGGGTGACACCAACCACATTAAAGGGCAATTTTCTTACTCAAAGACCACTGCGCATCACAAAAACACTTTTACAGAAATATCCATAAACAATGCTTGACCACAAACTTTAGTGCTGCATCACAAAATATAATGTTTTGTTTTTCTTAAAAAATGCATTTTTACTTACAACAATAAAACAATTAAATGTTTGGAATTTAGACTCCTTTTGTTTGCTCCTATCATGGGGATGTATACGAACAATCATCTGATTTGATAACCCTTGTATTAACAGATTTAATCATCACCAAATTTAAGACTCTATCCACTGGGAGTGTTGTGGTGAAGCGGATAAAGCAACTAATTGCAATGCCATCATCCCACATAGCTGCCACCTTGTGCCCTAGCTGTTCCATTTCTGATCCAGATGCTAATGCTCTTGGGATAAGCAATGGAACATGGCTCAGGTGTTTGTGCCCCTGCCATCCAGGTGGGTAACCTGGATGAAAGTATTGGCTCCTAGCTTCAGCTAGGACAGAAGATGGATCTCAAGCGCTTTCTCTCTCTCTCTCTCTCTCTCTCTCTCTCTCTCTCTCTCTCTCTCTCCCAGTCTCTCTCTCCTTCTCCCACTCCCTCTCTCACTCTCTCTCTCTCTCTCCCCATCAGAATAAATAAACAAAAAGTCTATCCATTATTTATGAAAAGTATGAACCCAATTAAGTTATGTACCAGGGAAGACAGAGCCTAGGACAGTTGGAACACATATAAAATTGAGGGATGGCCTGTGTTGAAAGACATTTTTAACTGAATACTTGCTGTGTAAGAAGTCATACCTGCTCCTTTTTATCCTAAACCTGAACACTCTTCAGTGTTGGTGGCAAAAACGTTGAATCCACAAGTGATGATACTCCAACTACACATGCTGCTTGATAGGTGTATCCTCTACCTGCATTGTGGCCTAACACAAGAAAAGGCAGAGAGATGCCTTCCATTGTTCTCTCTTCTGGTACAACCAGGTACATAAAACCCAAGGGTCCACAGAATATTACAATCTGTGAAGGAAACGTATCCTGAATAAGAGTATTCTGCAGTCTGTGCCCACTGATGTGAGGAGACACAAAGAGAGTTAAAAGGGACACAGAAACTGGAGGCTATTGAGAAAATACATCACCTACTTTGAGAATGGAGAGAATGGCTTGTGTTTTGCCTTATTTAATCATCAGCCTTTGGAGCCAAAATTCTTACTTAGTTTCATTTGCATTGTGATTCATGATAACAGGTGTAACACGAAAGAATTCCTCAGATTTACCTTCCTTTATTGTAATTGAACAATAAGAACAATAGCTTTAGTGGAATTGTAAAAAATCTCACATTAGCCAAATGAAAGGTATTTACTTTCTTATAGAGTTAGTAACCCAAAGATTAGATGAGAAGACTGATGCGCAAAAGGTTAAAATCCACTGTGATTTTCTGAATTCTAAATTAAATGTGTGTACAACTGCAGTTTAGTGGGTGGCTTTACTTCTATAAACTTTGAAAAGCTCCAGTCAGAAATATTTGATTAGTAAAAACATATATACAAACATATATATGCATTTCTTTTAAATATCATAGTAATTGAAGAAAAGATTTTTACTTCTTCCCTACACTATATTTTCCCGTAATCCCACTGTTAGTAATCCAGTCAGTGCATCCATACATGATATTGTGTTTGGTAAGTGTTCTGCAAAGTAAAGGTAGAGAATTTATTTTGCCTATTTTTCTGATATAAATACTAAGACCATGAACAATTTAAAGTTTGCAACTTGACACCACTTGCCTTGAAGTTCCTGGCTCCTGGTTTTAGCTTGTAGCCACTTGGAGAGTACAACTGTAGGTGGATGATCTCTCTGTCTCTCCCTCTGTCTCTGAAACTCTCCCTGCAAACAAATAAACAATCTTTTAAAAAAAAAAAAAGGACTCTATACAAAAACCCATATTTAAAATCTTACTAATTTATATACTTGGTATAAATTTGAAAACATACTTGTAATTCAAATTTTGATAAAAATGTGTTGAAAACCAGGCAATGTGCTAATGCAGTCCCTAATTAAATTAATTAACATGACTATTACAGTCACTTTAAAACTGTTACCTAGAGAAGTTAAATGACTTTCCCAAGATCACACAACTAATGAATCATGGTGCATAGATAGGAGCCCATGCAGCATGACAGCTGCATTAATTATATGTCACAATTGTGCTTCCAAAATTCTACATGTGCTTTCACTTATTTTAAATTCCACAAGTCTGGGTTATTGAGATATTGCCTCAAAATAATTTTAAATTAGTATTCTGCCTTCAGTTTGATATTGATTTCTTATTCTCAGTTGTTACATTTCAACTTGTTTTAATCTAACTGCTAAGCAAACACACAAAAGGAGTTTAAAACTCATTCTTTAAAGGATATACCATTGGTGGAGAAGGGAGGAAAAAAGCAATTGTAGATTATAGATTTTATTAAGAAAAAGGTGAAATGTTGACACCTCAGCTCTTATTCCATAGGGCAGTAGCAAAAGACATCTGTTCTAGAAAGCAATGTTGAAGTGCTACAGTCCATCAGCAAATGTAGATGCACAACACATAAAAATGAAGAAATAAATCCACAAGCCAGGATCTGTTGGAAAAATGAAAACCCTTGAGAGGAAGAGTTTTAAAAATAGAAAGGCAATTGTCAATTGATCAGGAAGTGTGAAAAAAAAAAAAAAGAACAATCAAGGAGAACGTAACAATAACAAAACCCAACATTTTATCTTACTTCCACTGGAATCATACACAGTAGTTGAGTGGAAGTGGTTAAAATGTCATTTTCCCTTACAGTAAAAATCAAGGCCGGCACCACAACTCACTAGGCTAATCCTCCACCTGCAGTACTGGCATCCCAGGTTCTAGTTCCGGTTGGGGCACCGGGTCTCTCCTGGTTGTTCTTCTCCCAGTCCAGCTCTCTGCTGTGGCCTGGGAGTGCAGTGGAGGATGGCCAAGGTCCTTGGGCCCTGCACCCCATGGGAGACCAGGAGGAGGCACCTGGCTCCTGGCTTTGGATCTGTGCAGAGTGCCAGCCAGGGCGGCCACTTGGAGGGTGAACCAATGGCAAAAGAAAGACCTTTCTCTCTGTCTCTCTTGCTGTCTAACTCTACCTGTCAAAAAAAATTTTTTAAAAAAATGAAAAGTAAGGCCGAACATGCAAGATCCAATATCTCTCAGTCTCAGACTTTCCAAACTTTCTGATATCTCAAAATTTATTACAGGTCTTTTTTTTTTTAAATATTTATTTATTTTATTTGAAAGTCAGAGTTACACAGAGAGAGAAGGAGAGGCAAAGAGAGAGAGAGGTCTTCCATCCACTGCTTCACTCCCCAGTTGGCTGCAGTGGAACCAGGAGCCAGGAGCTTTTCCAGGTCTCCCTCATGGGTTCAGGGACCCAAGGACTTGGGCCATCTTCCACTGCTTTTCCAAGCCATAGCAAAGAGCTGGATCAGACATGGAGCAGCTGGGTCTCGAACCTGCACCATTAAGGGATGCTGACACTTCAGGCCAGGGCGTTAACCTGCTGTGCCACAGCACTGGCCCCCTACAGTCCTTTATTAAGACGGCTTCATGTGTATAAAAATATCTTTACATGGGGCCTGCACTGTGGGACAGTGGGTTAAAGCCCTGTTCGAGTCCCGGCTGTTCCACTTCTGATCCAGCTCCCTGCTAATGCACCTGGGGAAACAGCAGAGGATGGCTGTAGTCCTTGGGCCCCTGCGCCCATGTGAGAGACCTGGAAGAAGCTCCTCACTCCTGGCTTCAGATCAGCTGAACTTGTGGCCATTTGGGAAGTGATCCAGTAAATGAAAGCTCTCTCTCTCGCGCGCGCGCGCGCTCTCTCTCCTCTCTGTAACTCTGTCTCTCAAACAAAAATAAATCTTTAAAAAATATATCTTTATATGTTTCATTGCATCACCTTTGGAAAAAAAAATAAAACACTCTTTTCTATCTAAGGTGAAACATATTTTAGCTAGAAATGCTAACTCTTAGAAGAATCGTATGAAAAGAATATGAGCATTTTTGAAATAAAATGTATCTGGCCTTGACAATTTATTCATCTGCTTAATAAATACTGGTGCTGAACTAATTACTGGAGATTTGGTGGTGAATAAGATCATAACTATTGTTTGTTTTCACAAGATTTGGAGGCCGTCTAGAAAGACATACTTTAAAAAACTAATCACAATGAACTACGAAAAGCATTATGGCAGGGAGCTATCAAGGTGTTTTGGAAACAAAAAGGAAAAGATTCATCTGAATGTGGATTTTATAGAAAGAAAGTTGTCCAGAAGAAGAGGTACTTAACTGAAACCAGATACACTAACTACATGGAAGTAGAGCCAGGGCTGACCAGAGGGATCTTAACAGAGGGAGTAACATGTGAAGTAATGAGAATCTAAGGTAGGTTTGCAGAATCAAAGAAGTCCATCATGTTTTCATTTTCAAAGAGGGCAGACAGAATGCTGAGAATTTTACAGGGGGAAATTTATAAGCCTTGCTAAGAGTTACTAGTTTTATCCTAAGAGAATGAAGCAGGAAATTACTGAAGGAATTTAGGCACACAAATGATCTCAATTTTCTACTTGAAAGATTTTGAAAAATTGTGGAGATGTATGAGGATACACCCTGGGAAACCAACTAGAAGTTCCCAGAAGTGCTGCAAATATAAGATGGAAATATATCAGGTTAGAACATTGGAAGTGATATTTAAGACAAAGGAGTAATTTCAATGCAGACTCAATGAAATAACCAACATAAATGCTATGCATAGTAATAACAACAAATAGCAAGTTATACTACTGACAATGACTCATAAATATTCAGTCATGTATTACATGTATCATGTATTACACTAAAATACTTAAAAAGTTTTGGGTTAATCTTCATTATTACACATTTTACAATTAAAGAGACTCTTCTTCCACATGGTTAAGTAAATTGTGCCAAACATCTCAGATTATGATTATAGAGTAGAACTAGAGGTAGAACCTCAATGTCCGTGAGCTTGTATGCTGCACGCACTGCTTCATAAGACAAGTTTACATTGCACCTAGACAAATTCAGGGGGGTTCCCTAAGCAGCTTACATAATTATTCAGAGTGATTCATTATGGCATTTTGTTTTGTTGTGTTTGTTTTTTGCCCCTGACCACTGGTTTATTCCCCAAATGTCCATAAAGGCAAACCTGAGTTGGGACTGAAGTCAGGATCTTGGAACTCAATCTAGATCTCCCCTGCGGATGGCATAAACTTACTTACAAGAACCTTCAAGGGTCTCCAATGTTGTATATTAGCAGGAAGTTGGAGTCAGGTACAAAAGCTGGCAATCAAACCCAGGTGTCTGAATGTGAATGCAGACACCCCAACTGCTAGACAAAAAGCTCATCCCAGGTTTCCAAATGCTATGCTTTTGATCTCACTTACTACGAAGTAATTTCTAATTTCTCTGATTATTTGTTTGTTGTTTTTTCATCTATCACTTGTTTAGGAATGTTAATTTTAATTTCCCCATGCCAGTGAATTTTGCAACCTGCTTTTCCTTGTTGATACCTAATTTCATTCCGTCATGGCAAGCTTATATACTTTGCATCATACTCATCTTTTTTAAATGTATTGAGTCCTATTTCATGGCACATTGTATTCTCAGAGTGTTTCTTGTGTATTTCAGAGCATGTGAATTCTACCTTTTATGGTGGAGTATGAAACAGAAGTCTGGTAGGTAAAATAGGTTTAAAATGTTCAAAACTTCTATATCCTCCTCAACCTTCTTCTTAGTTATTCCATCAATTCCAACAATTATTGTTACATTGTGTATTTCTTCCTTAAATTCTTTCCTTATTGATTCATGTATTTCAAGGGATCTTTTTTTCACTAAATGAGAGAAATCTTCAAAAGGTTTGTGAAAAATATTTGTTATTATAAAAATGAATGAATGGATTCTAAAAATGTTTGGTGCCAAAATAAACTTGTACTAATTTGCAATAAAATGAACAGAATCTATTAAACACTGAGATGGATCAGACATTACTTTGAAAAAGATCCCTAAAAGAACAATATAAATTTGCAAGAATTCAAGCCATCAAAAACATAAAATTTATGATGAAACTTTGGTGGGAGAATGGTGAAATCACTGATACTTTAGAAAAGTTTATGAAGATAATGCTGTAAATACTTATCAGTTTACAAGTGAATAACTCATATTGAGAAGGTAAAAGACAATGCTGAGGATAAATCCTACAGTAGTAGATCATCCACAGATGTTTCTGAAAGAAAAATTGAAAATGTTCCAATGCCTAAATAGTAGAGTATCAATAATTAATAGCAGTCAAGACATCTCAATTGGTTCAGTTCTCACAGTTAGAACTGAAAAATCAAATTGTAATGCGTTGTATGCTTCGTAAGTACCAAGACTTCTGTACCCAGTCCATCCAAGAGCAGAGCATTCTAGGGAAAATTTCAACAAATATGATCAAAATCCTGAGCCCTTTTTTAAAGAATTGTATCAAGAGATGAAATACAGCTTTATCACTGCAATGCAGAAGACAGCAAACTGAAAGCACTGACTAGCAAGAGGAGGACAAGGGATGGGCAAAACGAAGATAGGCTGTTCAAGAGAAGATCATTGCTAAAGCTTTTTGGCAAGTTCATGGTATTTTGTTTATGGACTTTACAAAAGACGAACTAATAATAATATCTGCTTGGTACTGAGTAAGTGAACCAAAACATTGACATAAAAACACAGAAAAGTTCCACCGGACAGCCCTTCTATACCACAGCATTCCTTTGTCCCTCTTATCATTACATGACATCTTTCTGTACTCTATAATAATGTGTATTAATTTTTGTCCTGAAATATTGTTTGCCTATTTTTTGAATTTAACTGTGTTTTCAGTCTATAATATAGTTGAATGAGAACTTTTAATTTTTCTTTCTATATTTTTCCTCTTAATTGGTACAATTAATCCCTTTGCAATACTGTAACTACTGCAATAGTTGAATTTGAGTCTGACATTTTGCCACTGTTTTTACAAGCCCAGCAGGTTTTTTTGGTTGTTGTTCTATTCCTTGATTACAGACTTCTTGTTGATAAATATATACTTTCTAGAGTACTTTTTTAATCTCATTATTTTTTACTGTATTTTACTCATGTTCTTAATTAGCACTTAAGTTTAAAGCAATCTAGGTCTGATTAGTACTTATGTTAATTCAGTGATATACTAAAACCTTTATTTAGCATACCAATATTCTCATCCTCTGTTATTGTGCTCCTATTGTCATACAAATTATAAATTTACATATCAAACTAACATGAATACAGTTGCTGCTTTGTACATTTATCCCTTGATACAGATAAGGGACTTTCGATTTCTAGTCTAACATTCAAAGAATGTGAATGTCATTGCTTGCATCCATGCAACAAGGAAGAAAGCTGTAAAGTAAACCATGAAAAGCAACATAACTGTTTCCATCCTGGAGGGAGCTGAAGTCACAGAAGAAACTGTAAACCTGGACATGGTCAGGCTAATACAAGGAATTGTGACTTAACTCTATGCAGAAGTCCAAAGGTGAGTAACTGACTCATTAAGACAACTGAGTAATTCAGAAGCGTAGGAGATGAAATCAAATAGGCCCAGTTAGTAAGATCCTAGATATTTGTGAGCTTCAACCCCAGGAGATCTACCAGGTTCTCATTGTAAACATCTGAGGAGAAGCCCTGACTGCTTCTAGCAGAGAGAGAGAATAATAGCCATACTGAAATATGCCTGTGCTTTCTATTCTTACAAAACTATCTTATCATTGTCCAACAGACCCAGGGGGAGAAACACATCCAATGATAATCCTCTCTCAATTTCCTGTCTCTCTTTATGGAGTGAAAACGTGACAAGCACAGTCCAGGGATATAAACTTACTGGAAGAGTGAGACTTAATCCTAGGGTTATAGAATTATTTTGCTCCTTCAACATATCACTACATCAAAAGTGTGCCTGTGTTAAAACAGGGGATTACATTTAAAAGACCTGAAGCCCTAGATTCTATTTAAGAAGGAGTCTCTATGGCACACCAAAAGGAAGCAGTAAACTATAGGAAAAAGTAAATACAGCCTGGCTCCTAATAAGATAAATATTAAAATTCACAATGAATACCTAGTTAACTCACTTTTTTTATTTTTTGTTATGGATTTAAATTATTATCTAATGTCCTTTTTAATGCTTCCCAGAATGGATAATCTATATTTATTAATTTTCAATTTCTTCTACCAGCTAAGATTTTTGGATCACTCTTTAATTTTTCTTTTGAACTTTACAAATTCAGAATTCAAATTTGGTTCATTTAAATTTTTATTGTTATTATCTTTTATGTGGTGAAAGACATCATGATACTTTCTTATAAATTATATACGATGTTCTCTATATTTCTCTGAACGTATTTATGATACTTTATTTAAACTATCTATTAAATCCAATATCTATCTCCCTTAGGAACATTTCTGTTGGCTGTATTTTTCTTGCTCTGTATATAATATATTTTCATGTTCCTTTGAATATTTCTTTTTAGTCATTGGAAATTGGAGTCTTCAAATATTATACTGTTTGGCCGGCACTGTGGCATAGCAGGTAAAGCTACCGCCTGCGGTGTCAGCATCCCACGAGGGCACTGGTTTGAGTCCTGGCTGCTCCACTTCTGATCCAGCTCTCTGCTATGGCCTGGGAAAGCAGTGGAAGATGGCCCAAGTCTTTGGGCCCCTGCACCTGCGTGAAAGACCAGGAAGAAACTCCTGGCACCTGGCTTCAGATCAGTGCAGCTCTGGCCATTGTGGCCAGTTGGGGAGTGAACCATCAGATGGAAGACCTCTCTCTCTTTCTCTCTCTCTCTCTCTCTCTCTCTCTCTGCTTCTCCTCTCTGTGCAACTCTGACTTTCAAATAAAGAAATAAATCTTTAAAAAATAAATAGTAGTAATAATAAATGTAAATAAATAGTAGTAATAAATGTAGTCTCAGTACAGTTCTGGTCTCAGATCTCCTCAAATATTGTTTTATTTGTTAAGTATTTCACTTTTTTATATCTGTTTTTCTTCTTGATCTTTTTCATTTGTGTGTTTGTTTATTGACCTATTTCATAGCTACTCTTTTCCTAGTATGTTGCTATTAAGTTCCCTGCTGCAATTTTTTTCACTTTGTTTCATTTTACATCTGGCTTTCTAGGGGTTACTCATGTAATAATATACTTTGTTTTCATTTATTTTATTCGAGAGACAGAGTGACCAAAAGAGAGAGGTAGACAGAGCTACCATCTGCTAGTTCACTTCCCAAATGCTCACAATGGCCATGGTGAGGCTAGGCTATACCAGGATGCAGAAACGCAGCCCAGGTCTCCTGCATGGGTTGCAGGGACCCACATCTTGAGCCATCACATGCTCCTTCCAGGATACACATTGCTGTGAATCTAGAATCTGGAGCAGGAGCGGAGACTTTGGCATAGGCACTCTAAAATCATATATGTCCTATGTGTTCTGTCAGACCCCCTACCTCCAAAAGGATTATTATAATTTATTAGTCTACCAGTGATTGGCCAGATTTTCTGAAACATCTACCTGTTTGTCTCCTACACTTGACTGTGAGGAGATGTATGATAAAGTATGCCCAAGATTGTGATAGATTTAACTTCACTTTCTGCTCGGGCAAGGCCTCAAGGTAAGCTGGAGAGGAGAGAATGAGGTGTGCTTTTTTCCTAGGCCTTTGCTGGACGTAAACACAAATTTGCACATGCATGTCCCTTACTAAACCCCATGAAAACATTGCAGGTGTCAAACTCCTTGTGCTGGTCTGGTTCTCCAGGAATTCCATTGAAAATCCCAGTCAGACTCTTGTTTACCTTATGAAGTTGGCTACAGTATTATAAGTAGAGTGCTATTGCATTAATAATACTCTTTTTTTTTTTTTTTTTTTGGTGACAGGCAGAGTGGACAGTGAGAGAGAGAGACAGAGAGAAAGGTCTTCCTTTAGCCGTTGGTTCACCCTCCAATGGCTGCCGCGGATGGCGCGCTGCGGCCGGCGCACCGCGCTCATCTGATGGCAGGAGCCAGGTGCTAGGTGCTTTTCCCTGGTCTCCCATGGGGTGCAGGGCCCAAGCACTTGGGCCATCCTCCACTGCACTCCTGGGCCACAGCAGAGGGCTGGCCTGGAAGAGGGGCAACCGGGACAGAATCCGGCGTCCCGACCGGGACTAGAACCCGGTGTGCCAGCGCCGCAAGGCGGAGGATTAGCCTGTTGAACCACGGCGCCGGCCCTGATAATACTCTTAAATTGGGGAATTTTTGTACATGGAACTCAGCTCTGAGCCAAATAAAGGGATCAGAAAAGACTAAGAGATTTAAATCACAGCTAATTATGGATGTGAAATAAAACAAAAATAAATGACAGGAATCTTTTATTTCAGCTCATGTATTATGAGGTTAATTCACATTATCCGAGTCATTTGTTCTATTATACTTTTATGAACTATATGTGTTTGTCAAATGTTTCATTATTTCTCATCCTCATTGCATACCATAGGAGATAATTAATGAATTTTTAAAAGAACTGAGGCTGAGAATTGATTCAAGAGAATCCATAGGGTGGGAATTTGGCAGCACTTCATCACATAGGATGTTTACGTCCCACCTTGGAGTGCCTAGCTTTGAGTTCCCACTCTGCTTGTGATTCCCGCTTCCTGCTAATGCACACTCAGGAAAGCAGCAGATGATGGCTTAAGTATTTGAGTCCCTGCCACCCACATCAGTGATCTGGGTTGTTTCTGAATTCAGTCTGATCCAGTCATGGTGGTCATTTGGGTAAAGTAAAACAGTTGATGGAAGATCTCCTCCCTCTCCCTCTCCCCCTCCCTTCCCCCTTTCTCTCTCCCCCTCCCCCTCTTCTAATCTCACTCCCTCTCTTCCCTCTCCCTTTCCCTCTCCCTCTTCCCACAACCCTCCATCTCTCTACTGCTTAAATAAATACATAAGTATATTTTAAAAACAGTACTAATGTGCTGAACAAAAACCATGCAAGACTTAGAACTGAATTAAAACATCATATATTAGATTTTTAAAATTTTAAAATTCTAGTTTATTCAGTTGAAAAGGAGAGAGGGAGAGAGAGAGAGATCTTATTTGGTGGTTTACCTTCCACACACCTGTAATGGCCAGGACTAGGTGTGACCAAACCCAGGTGTCAAGAATTCAATCTGGATCTCTCATGTGGGTAGCAAATACCAAACTGCTTGAGCCATTACCTACTGGATGCGTCTTAGTAGGAAGCTGGATTTGGTAGCAGAGTGGGAACTTGGATCCAGGCACTCTGATACAAGATCCTTGCATCCCAAGTGACATCTAAACTGTTAATGTCAAATGCCCACTGCTTAGGCTGTTATTTCTACATACATATAGCATCAAAGCTTCTGTTTATTCCTTCATTTTTATCCATAAACAGTATTTTCTTTTTATTCAGAATACACTATTCTATGAATTTTAAAAAATTGTTACATTTTCTCTGACTAAATTCAGCATACACAATCTTCTGACTCGTAACTTTAAGCCCAGTGACCGAAGAAAATTATTTAAAATGTTTGGTCAGATTGGAGTCTACCTCATTGAACTGCAATAAGTTGGCCTAGTATGATCTGGCCCACAGGGGCCCCCTTGTGTAGTGAAACTCAGCCTAGGTGTGTAAACAAAGCGTAACCAACCTAAGATTCCACTCTGGTAACTAAGCAACTTAACCTTCCCAACTCCCAGGAGCTGATCCCTCAGCCAATCCCAGGCTGAAGGCTGCCAAATTAAGTCCAAATAAGAGAACACGGAACTAATCTCTGTGTGTCATGTTCTTTCTAATTACACAATTCTAAGTTCCACCACATGGAAAAGGGCACATTCAGAATTATCTTTGGTCTGGAATGCTACCCAGCTTTAGAACTCTTTATATGCTCAAGTAAACATTAAACAGAGCTGGTCTTAGTTTTTCTTTATACTCAGGGTGTTTTTCTAAATATTTGCTTCTAAGTAAACTTTCACTTGAAAATGCAGCAAAGAAAAAAATATTTTTATACTGGATAAACCTTTAGGCAAATCAGTTACAGCCATAAGATCATATTTCACATGGCTGGTGCTGTGGTGGAGCTGCCTAAACTACCATCTGCAATGTCTTTATCTGGGGTCCTGTTGGAGTCCTGGTTGCTCTGTTTCTGCTACTATGCATGAGAAAGCAACAGAAGATGGCCCCAGTGCGTAGGCCCCTGCCACCCATATGGGAAACACCAGATGGTGTTCCATGTTCTTGGCTTCTACCTGGCCCAGCCCTGGCAGTGACAACCATTTGGGGAGTGAACCAGTGGATGGAAGATCTCTCTCTCTCTCTCCTATTCAAACAAATAAACCTTCTAAAAAGGATTATTGTTCAAAAATCAAACATTTTAATTATCTCCACATGTAATACTGTCTTATAGATGATTTACACAACTAAAATAATCACTTCAGAAATTAAAATTTGTTCAGGCACTTGGCATAGCAGTTATATTGCCACTTGAAACACTGTTATCCCACCTATGAGTCCTTGGATTTGAGTCTTCTGATTCAACTCCAGCTAATGTGAACCCTAGGAAGCAGCAGGTTATGGGTCCCTGCCAGTCATTCAGAAGAACCAAGCTGAGTTTCAGGCAGCCAATTCTGTCCCAGCCCAGCCCTGGCTATTGTGGGTATTTTGGGAGCAAGCCCGTGAATAGGCGCTCTCTCTCTTCCCGTATTGCCCTGTCTCTCTCCCTCTCTTTCTCTCTCTCTCTCTCTCCCTTTATATTAAATAAAGAAGTAAAAATTTGATAATTCTTTTTGAAATATATGAATACTACTTTATAGTGTGCAATGAATTGCTTAAGGACACCTCTTTAAGAGGCTTTTTGATGTTATCACATATGTCATTCCTTCATGATGATATTCTTAAAATGTTATTACCAAATGCTTAGAGGGAAGAGCACTTTGTACTCATTTAAAATGGTGATTTGATTGTGGATCCTTCACAAGCTATTGAAGTCGTAATATTGAAATGAATTACGAGATTTATTAATGACAAAATAGCTGAACAATTTCATCTCACTTTCTAAGCCTGCACTCGAGTGGTGCAATCAAAGGTGGCTTCTGGGGGCTGGAGTGATGGCATCCCATATCAGGTACCTGTTTCTATCCTGGCTGTGCCTCTTCTGATACAGCTCTCTGCTTATGGCCTGGGAAAGCAGTGTAAGATGGTCAAGTGTTTGGGCCCCTGCACTCACATGGGAGACCTGGAAGAAGCTCCTGGATCCTTGATTCAAATCAGCTCAGTCATGGCTATTGCAGCCATTTGAGGAGTGAACCTGCATATGAAAGACCTCTCTCTCTGTCTCTCTTTCTCCCTATAACTCTACCTCTCAAGTAAATAATTAAAATATTTTAAATAAATAAATAAAGGTGGCTACTGTTGGTGGTATCTGGAGGCCAAAGCTTGGAAACAATTACAAGGTAAATATTGCAGGGGTAGAAAATGGCAGAATAGTGACAGAGTTCCGCTCTAGGCTAGCCAGAGCTGTTAGGCAAGAAAAAGAAATCAAATGGATTCAAATTGAGAATGAAGAAGTCAAACTATCTCCACTTGCAGATGACGTAATTATATATACAGGGGATCCAAAAGACTCCACTAAGAGACTATTGGAACTCATAAAAGAGTTTGAATAAGTAACAGGCTATAAAATCAACACACAAAAATCAATAGCCTTTGTATACACAGAGAATGCCATAGCTGAGAAAGAACTTCGAAGATCAATCCCATTCACATTAGCTACAAAAAATATTAACTACCTTGGAATAAATTTAACCAAGGATGTAAAAGATTTCTACAATGATAATTACAGAATATTAAAGTAAGAAATAAAAGAAGACATACAAAAGTGGGAAAAATATTCCATGTTCATGGATTAGAAGAATCAATATCATCAAAATGTCCATTCTTGCAAAAGCAACTTACTGATTCAATGCTATACCAATCAAAATAACAAAGATATTCTTATCAGATCTAGAAAAAAATGATGCTGAAATTCAGAAGGAAACATAGAGACTCCGAATAGCTATAGCAATCTTAGACAACAAAAACAAAGCTAAGGACATCACAATACAAGTTCTCAAGTATGCTACAGGGCAGTTATAATCAAAACAGCCTGGTATTGGAAAAAACAGACATGTAGACCAATGGAACAGAACAGAAACTCCAGAAATCAATCCACGCATCTACAACCAGCTTATCTTTGACAAAGGAGCAAAAACTAAAGCCTGCAGCATGTACAATCTACTCAACAAATGGTGCTGAGAAAACTGGATCTCCACATGCAGAAGTATGAAACAAGATTCCCTACCTTACACCTTATACAAAAATCCACTCAAAAATGGATCAAAGACCTAAATCTGTAACCTGATATCATCAAATTAATAGAGCACATGGGGGAAACCATACAACATCTTGGCATAGGCAAAGACTTCTTGGAAAAGACCTCAGAAACACAGGCAATCAAAGCCAAATTGACAAATAGGATACATCAAATTGAGAAGCTTCTGCACTGCAAAAGAAGGCTAGCAAAGTAAGACTCAATTGGCCAAATGGGAGAAAATATTTGCAAACTATGCAACTAATAAAGGATTAATTTTCATTTTAAAGTGTTCAAGAAAATAAATAATAAAACACACAACACTTTTAAGAAATGGGCAAAGGATTTGAACAGGCCTATTTCAAGAGAGGAAATTCAAATGGCAAATAGACACATGAAAAAAATGTTCACGATCCCTAGCTATCAGTGAAATACAAATCAAAACAAATCAAATCAAAACCACCTCGCCCCTGTTAGAATGGCTCTCATAGGGAAATCAACAAACATCAAATGCTGGTGAGGATGTGGGGGAAAGTGTGCCCTAACCACTGTTGTTGGGAATGTAAATGGTACAGCCACTGTAGAAAGTAAAGAAAGCTGAATATAGGCTTACCATATGACCCAGCCATACCATACCTGAAAATTTACCCAAAGGAAATGAAATTAATATAATAAAGAGTTATCTATACCCCTATGTTCATTGCAGCTCAATTTATAATAGCTAAGATATGGAATCAACCCATATATACATTAATGGAAGACTGGATAAAGAAATTATGGTATATATACACTAGGGAGTACTACTCAGCTATAAAAAAAAAATCAAATCCTGACTTTTGCACCAAAATGGTTGCAACTGGAAACCATTATACTTAGTGAAAAAGGACCGTCCCAAAAAGACAGATACCATATTTTATCCCTGATCTGAGATAGATAATAAGATAATAGATAGATAATAGATAATCAGATAGATAGTAAGAGTGACTGAAATGTAATGTATTGGAGTGAAATAGACATTTTGAGAACAATGATTATTTATAGCCCTTGTTTCTTCTTGAGGAACAGTGTTTGTTTTGTTTTCTTTCCCTCCGTACTATTTGTTGAACTCTTTCACTTAGAGTGGGGTTACCTATATGATCATTACTGAAAATAGATCATTGTACAAATTAAGAATGGGAATCCAAGAGGAAGGAAGAGGAAGAATTGGAATGTGGGCAGGAGGGAGAATGGGAAAAAGTACCACTAAGTTCCTAAATCCATATACATGAAATATGACACTTGTCTATCAAACAAAGTTAGAAAAAATCTTGAGGGAAAAAGAAGTTATGGTATATATATATCCAATGGAATACTATACACTAGTAAATCCTGTCATTTGAAAAAAAATGGACACAACTGGAAATCATTATATATAGTGAAATAAGCCAGTCTCCAAAAGACAAATGCCGTATGTTCTCTCTGATCTGTGGTAACGAATAGAGTACCTAAAAGGTAATTTATAGAAGTGAAATTGACATTCTATGATGTAATGATTTTGAACAGCCTTTGTCTTGACTGTGAAAGAACAAAGTTTTTTGTGTGTTCGACATTTTTCTTCACACTGTTTTTTGATCCCTCTACTTAGTGTAAGATTAAACTTATGAGTATAAAGTTAACTGAAAATAGATCTTGATAAAAAATAAGAATGGGAATAGGAGAAGGAGGAGGAAAAAGTGTGGCAGTATGGGTGAGAGAGGTAGAGTGGGGAGAATCATTATGTTCCTAAATTTGTATATATGAAATGCATGAAATTTGTATTCCTTAAATAAAATTGTTTAAAAAACAGCTAAATAACCTTCAGTTCCTTTGGTTCCTGTTGTCTCCCATTCTAAGTGAAAGCATACACATAGTAGAATGATGAATGCCCTTATTGTACTATTGCTTTCTGTAATTTTGCATATCTATAACACTTTGAATGACCCATTGTACTATAGGAAAATTTTTACTCATGGTGACTCTTACATTTGCTCAAAGTGAGCTTACCAAACTTCAACTCATAGTTCAGATGTGCATATTGCTTACACAGAAAAAAGTAAACTTGGCCTCAATCAGCACTGCTGTCATTGGAGTACATCAAGCCAATTTGCAGTCTCACATTTAGAACTCTGCTTTTCTGTTGACCAGAAAAATAAGCTTCTCCACATACCAAAGAATACTTCCTTAAAGTTTGAATACAGTCTCCTGGAGGCAGAGCCTGTGATATTTCATGATCAGGTATCAGCCTTCTCATCAACCAAGCGGAAAACCTATTTACTCCATGTGTCTCATAGGATCTCTGTTTCTAATTCCTCATTTAGAGTTACAAGTTATTTGTAAGTTGAAGCAATTTTAAGAGAAAATCAGTTTGTTTTCCTGTTAAATCCTTTTTGGTTCTAAAATGCTCATACCATTAAAAGATAGAGCCAAAATATTTTTCCATACTGAATAAAATTATGATGCTCTATAACTTAATGGGACTTTGGACAATTTTTTTTAACTTAGAAGCTATTTTTTATTTATAGAAATAATTTGAAGATGATATAGAATGTACCCATATAAGTCAGACTGTTTTTCCTAGTACTAATATCTTACTGGAGTATCTTATTGTGGTATATTTATCACAAATGATGAACCAGTATCAATATATTAACATTAATTTTACTAAAAATTAATGTAATTTTAAGTGGTTAAGGCCAGGATTTGTAGAATATGCCTAAATTGTGATTTATTCATTGCATTTGATTAGATTAGTGTTTTGTATGCCTAGGGGGGAGAATCGTAATGTTCTACTTCATACTATACAAAGCATGCCTACTATCAACATGAAATTGTGTTGATGTTAGCCTTGATTATCTGGCTGAAGAGCTGGTTACTACATCCATTGTAAAGATTGTCATTTTACCCTGTTTCCATCCTGTACTATTTAGGAAGAATTCTCCATGTGCAGCCCACAGCTAGAGAATGGGGATTTCTGCTTCTTTCTAAGACTGGAGTATCAACTATGAACTTGGAATTCTTCTGAAAGGATATTTGTCACCTCTTTTCCATTTACTTACAGAATATTTTCTTTAGGTCAGTGCAGACTTACAGGTCTTTCTTTTAGACTTCATGTTATAATCCAATGTATTTATGTCCTTGTTCAAATTTCTGAAGATTTGGTTATTGAGATTCCCTTAGTTATCTTCTGTTATTCATTGTCCTTTTCTGTCATTGTGTACGTGTGTGTGTGTGTGTGTGTTCATGATCTATAGCATCTCTTACTTTCCAGCACTACCAAATCTCAAGGTTTATTTTATGTATTTCATAAGCTTGTCCTAGAGTTAGCTGTTTCTCCAAGAACCCATGCTGATTGAGAATGTTAGAAATCAAGTTTTCAGTCTTTGTGTGCTCAATGCTATTGAAGTCATGCCTTCTAAAACCTTTCAATCCATAGCAAGAAAATATATTTGTGAAATATATTTATAAAATATATGTGTGTGATAGGTATATATTAAAATATATTTATATGATATATATAAAATATATTTGTGTGATATATATATTGTATATATATATACAAAAAATAGCTAAATATCCTTCAGTTCCTTTGGTTCTCCTGTTGTCTCCCATTCTAAGTCAAAACATACACATAGTAGAATGATGAATGCCCTTATTGTACTATTGCTTTCTGTAATTTTGCATATCTATAACACTTTGAATGACCCGTTGTACTATAGGAAAATTTTGTGTATATATATATATATATATATACACATTTTGTATATATATATCCTTCATTTTGTATATATATTTGTATATATATATTTTGTGTATATATATATATATATATTTGTCAAATACCATATTTGTCAAATACCATATCACTACCATTGCTGCATCAGTAAGAAAAATTTCACTACCCTAAGGATATTCCCCATATTTAACCTATCCACCAATCAGCCACTGAACTCTGGCATCCAATGACCTTAATCTATAGCATTTACTTCTTCAGGATGTCCTATCAGTGACCTCAAATAGCATCCAGCCATTTCAGGCAGGATTGATTCACTTAACAACTTCAATTTTAAACTCATTAGATGTCTGCATAACTTGTTTGTTAATTTTGTTTTATTGTCGAACATTATTTTTTTAAAGATATGTATTTATTTGTTTGAAAGTCAGAGTTACATAGAGAGCTCTTCCATCTGCTTGTTCAATCATTAAATGCTACAGTGGCTGGGGCTGGGCTCATGTTTGTGTGGAAATCAGAGAACAGGGGCTGGCATTGAGGTGCAATGAGTTAAGCTGCCACTTTGGACACCAGTAGTCCATATGAGTGCTGGTTCTGTCCCAGTTACTTCACTCCCAATCTAGCTCCCTGCTAATGTGCCTGGGAAGTCGTGAAAAAGTGACTGAAATATTTGAGTCCCTTCCAACCCTGGCAGAAGCTCAGATGAAGCTCTTGGCTCCTGGCTTCACCCTGGCCCACATCTGGCTGTTGCGGCCATTAGGAAGTGAATACATGGATTGAAGTTTGATCTCTCTCTCTCTCTAGATATATATCTCTATAGATATCTATATCTGTATCTATATATCTATATCTATATATATCTATAGATATATAGATACAGATATAGATATCTATAGAGATATATATCTAGAGAGAGAGAGAGATACACACACATATATATGTGTGTATATATATATATATATATATATATATGTATCTATGTCTTGCCCCTCAATCTTTGTTGCTCTGCCTTCAAAATAAATGAATAAATCTTTTAAAAAAAAGAAAATCATGCAACATACAGTGTGATGTACTTGTTACAAACACTAGGGATTTTCTTGGTCAACTGAAAATTGAAGGAGATTTTGAAATTAAGAAAGTCATGTCTATGTTTGGAATAACACAGAAAATATGCCAGTCTAGTAAAAATTGTGACACAGTGGTTTAGGTCATACACTCTAGCCATTTAATTCAGGTTCTTTTATTTTATTTATTTATTTATTTATTTATTTATTTATTTTCTATTTTTGACAGGCAGAGTGGACAGTGAGAGAGAGAGACAGAGAGAAAGGTCTTCCTTTGCCGTTGGTTCACCCTCCAATGGCCGGCACACCATGCTGATCCGATGGCAGGAGCCAGGTGCCAGGTGCTTTTCCTGGTCTCCCATGGGGTGCAGGGCCCAAGCACTTGGGCCATCCTCCACTGCACTCTGGGGCCACAGCAGAGAGCTGGCCTGGAAGAGGGGCAACCGGGACAGAATCCAGTGCCCCGACCGGGGCTAGAACCCAGTGTGCCGGCGCCGCAAGGCGGAGGATTAGCCTGTTGAGCCACGGTGCCGGCCTCAGGTTCTTTTAATTTGATTTAAACACACTTGGTATTCTTTATCGCAGAGAGAAGTAATTTCCAACATGAGTTTAGAAGTTATGTCTTTATTTTTAAATTTGATGATAACAAAATAATACACTATAGTGGGTACGGCTTGTGGGCTTCCTCAGATCCTACTGATCTCATCTTTTGAAAGGATATTTATTTATTTATTTGAAAGGCATAGTTACAAAGAGGCAGAGACAGAGAGAGACAGAGAGGGAGAGGAATTCCATCCGCTGGTTCACTCCCCCAAATGTCCAAACAGCTAGAGCTGCACCAATCCAAAGCCAACAGCCTGGAGCTTCTTCTGGGTCTCCCTCATGGGTGTAGGGGCCCAAGGAATTGGGCTATCTTCCACTACTTTCCCATTGCCTTTTTTTCTTTACAATTACTGCAGAGTCTAATCCTGTGCAGATGCAAGTCAGTTAACACAGGTGCAGCCCAAAAGTCTGTAACCTTGGGCTCAACTCATCCCTACTCTATGACGTCTATATGAACTCTCTTGCGTGGTTTACCTACCAGGATCTTTTTTTTTTTCATACACAGCTGAAATTATAGTGAGCAAAAAACCTAAGGGTTGACCTATAACAAACAGGAGGTGTTTAATAAATAAATATTGTAGTCTTTTCCCATAAAAGCGCCACCCTAAGGTCACTCCAGGAGACTTTATGGAACTAAGAAACCAGTTGCTCATGGTTCACTAGGTGTATCCATGTTCTCGTGTTGCCTTCTTATAGGCTTATCAACACCAAGCCGTCATGCTTGCTCTCTGGATCTGTTCTGCAAATGTTACTTGCAGTGAGCTATGTTGTGTGAAAACTAGAGTAAGCAATTTACTACAGATTTTACTGGGGGGTTAATGTCGCTGCCAGAAAAGTCTTGTTCAAAGGGATAATTTGAGCATTAGATAAATATACATCCTGCAAGTTTTACTCACCTCTCATCCTTTGCTCCCAGGACTCAGTTTAGTGAAATCTTGTCAGTGAAATAATGAAGAGCAGAAAATGTGCTTATTATTCTTATTTGCTCTTGCTCTTTAACTTCATGGTCCTGTTTTGTAATGAACACTTTTCTTAAATTATTAGTACATTTATCACAGTCTTGTTGTCATTTCTGCTTCTGATAATTTGTTGGTGTTTCCTGTTTTTTCCCTCCTACTAGTATTTTATTTTCTGTAAAGGCAAGTATATGTGAGAACAGTGTTGTTATTTTTCTTTTCTTTCTTTTTTTTGTCTTATGATATTCTGATTTTATGTTCTGTTCCCTGCTGGGATGAATAGGATTGTTTCTATGCTTCCATATTAGTTCCAACCTGGCATTATTCTTACCACCAGCAGGTACCTCCTGCCAGGCCAAGACCTGAACAAATGAATTCTCTTAGCAATTGATTAGCCTCAACTAACCTGTTGAGATCAGTTACCAGTTACAAACATGATTAAAAGGAATGGAACACTTAAGCTATAGGTCAATTCCCCATCAAATGTAGATGAAAATGAGAATACATAAAGTTTAATAACAGTTGGATTGGTTACATGTCTGAACAAACACAAAATAATATAAACACTTTCCCTACTTTCTTTATAAAATACTGTGACTATATAGAAGTCACAAATCAGAAATTTAGAGCAAAATGTTCTTATGCATAAAGATTCAGCAAAAAGAAAATCAACGTTTAGGAAGTATCCTGTTCAAATAAAAACAACTTCAGAAAATTATTCAGGAAAGCAATTGTCTTAAGGGCTGTCATCCATCGTGGAATATCCACATTATAGGCAATGAATGCGGTGCTGGATAGATGGGTAGGTAGATAGATAGATCGATCGATAGAGAGAATGACCATATATATGTAGATAGAATAGATCGATAGATAGAATGATCATATATGTAGATAAACCTACATCCATATGTATTCTAGCAAGCTTATTGCCATACTCATGTAACATGTTTAGATACTGAATACTATTACTCATTATTTTACTGTTATTTATAGAAACATATAGAGGTAGAATAGAGATTTGTAAATACTACACCTAGACATATCCACATATCCATCTATTTTTAGCATTCTCAAATAGAATGTTCAGATACATAATAGAATTAGACTCCATTTTTCTGTTCAGCAAAGTAGGGAGACATAATGAGGATGATTTGTATAATACACTTGAAGTCACGTGCTTAACTCACACATCAAAGATTCATTTTGGAATGTGGTCACCAGTCTATAGCTTTCCAATTTTAAAGAATATTATTCATTTATTATATGACTGCTTTGATTGATTTATATACTTCAAATATATCAATTAAATTCTACGGGTTATTTTTTGATTTTACATACAGTAACTGAAACTCTAAGATACCATCATGAATCCAAGGCTGTGTGTGGAGGAGTTGGCTGCTCTCATGCCAAAGTCTATGGTCTAAACTATGCCGTTTGGTTCTTCTCAACAAGGCAGTTCCAATTTTGTCTCAACCTCATGCTCCATGATTTGCCTGTCTTGGGAAATCCACTTCTTGGGTCTAAATGATTTGCAACTTTCTTGTCATCCGTGAAACTGAATGTTGAATTTTCTAGTTGTTCATCCATCCAACATGAGTGTATTTTGTCTCTGATCCTTTGCTTTTTAATTTTCTTACAGCAATTTAGTTTGTGGATACTATAGAGAAGTGAGGGAGATGTTAAAGCTCTTTTCAAAGATCTTTCTATCCAGGAACTCAGTTGACTATAACTCATAGGTAGTACTCTGAAAATATACCGTGAAAACTGTTTAGGTAAAGGTCTCAGTCATCCTGCAGATGCAGATGAATTTATCTTTGCCATGATCACATGAGACAGTCATTCTGGGGGCCAGTGCTGTGGCATAGCAGGTAAAACCACCTCCTGCAGTGCCAGCATCCCACAAAGGCACCGGTTCAGGTCTGGCTGCTCCACTTCTGATCCAGCTCTCACCTATGGCTTGGGATCAGTAGAAGATGGTCCAAGTCCTTGGGCCCCCGTACCCGCAATGGGAGGCTTGGAGGAAACTCCTGGATCCTGGCTTTGCATCAGCGCAGCTCCAGCCATCAAGGCCATCTGTTGAGCGAACCAGCGGATGGAAGACCTCTCTCTCTCTCTCTCTCTCTGTGTGTGTGCCTCTGCCTCTCTTTAAGTATACCTTTCAAATAAATAAATAAATATTTTTTAAAAAAACTCATTCTGGGGCCGGAGCTGTGGCATAGTAGATTAAGGCTCTGCCTGTGGTGTCTGCATCCCATATGAGTACCTGTTCATGTCTTGGCTTCTCCTCTTCCAATCCAGCACACTGATTATAGCCTGGGAAATCAATGCAAGACAGCCCAAGTTTTTGAGTCCCAGAACCTATGTGGGAGAACTGGAAGATGCTGTGTCTCTTCCTCTCTCTATCTGTCACTCTGACTATCAAATATAAATAAATATTTTAAAACAAAAACTCATTCTGGTGGTGTGACGCCTAGAGATTTTTTAGGTGTGGGTAAGAAGATCATGGATGGTCTCCATTCTCTGTAATCAATTCAGAAAATAATGCAGTAAATTCAGAGTAACAAAAGGATATTGAGTATTTGTACATGTTTTAACCAAATAACTTCGTGAAGCAACGTGAGGTGGACAATAGTATTTCAATATGACTTTTGAACTGCAGTTGGATTGACTATTATAGTCATAACAGCGCTAAAGGATGTGAGACAGTAGGAAACGTTAAAAAGTGTGCACTTCTCTGTTTGCCCTTCTCAGGAACAAACACGGACACTTCAGTTCCTGCAGCCACCTTCCTTCTCAAGTACATTCTCTTTAATCTTGGAGGTGCTGAGATGCTAAGTTATAATGCTGAATAAAGTGTGCCTCCTAAGTGGTAGATTGATCATTGAACTAGGAGCTTCCAGAAACAGAAAACAATTTGTTCAGTAAATAATAAATGGACAGATCCTAGGAGCTGAGAGCACTCTCCCCCATGCTTGGGGTATAGTGGCGAGCTGCCTACACAGAAAAGCCCGATGCCCATTAAGGAGCGTATATTTCAGTGGAAATCTTAAGACTTGATTTAAACAAATCTCTTAAAGCAGGGAGTTAGATGATGATTTTATAACTAGAGAGATCTTCAAATCATTCCCTGCAACTGTTTGCCTTTCATGCCCAGGTAGACTTGGTCATAAAATTTATTAAACACATTTACAGCTATTAGATAATAATTCAGGATCAGGAAAATTATTCCACTTTAAAAACTAGTTGTCATTCACAATAGAATGGCTTCTGAGAGCAGATACTCCTGGATGATGCTTTTTCTAATGCTGAATGAGCTTCTTCCAGATCAATCATAAAGTTTCAGGATTAAAGCATTACATGCCATGAGAATTGCTGCCTCTAAATTATCACAGACTTGTATTCTGCTCAATAAAGCCTACTCCCAGATTCTATCCACATTTCTGGAAAGGCAGATGATTGCTGTCCTATATCATTATGTTTCTCCCTCTTCTGCCAACTCAGATGATTAGAGGCAATTCTAAAACCTTGTGTCCTATTGTTCTAATAGGTCTAGGAATAAATTTGGAAATGCATTATGTTCACATTCTCAAAACTATCTTTTTTAACTAAGAAAACAAAGCACTCCATCCTCCCTTTTATAAGCAGAGTTTGGGACTTGGACAGTGCTACGAAGTTTGTATTTATTCCTATTTCCATATGCAATGAAATGGGTGTCACTTGCTGCCTTAGGTGTCCCATATGCGGAAATTGGATGGAGCTTGCAATTTCTTCATTGTACATGAGAAGTACTAGACAGTGAGACTTAATGGTGCAGACTTAACAAGGAGCAGAATATGGGTCTCAAACCTTTTCTGGACCCCAAAGAGTCAGGACAGTGGCTAGTAGAGGAGGAATAGGCCCTGGTTCAAACACACCCAGACTCATGTCTCTGCTCCAGAAGTTTCTACACTTTTTAGCCAAGAAACATTATAATCTGAATATGGAATTTTCTTTTAGTTCTGTTGTATATCTGTATGATGACTCTTTTTAACCCATTTTTTTATCGCGGTGAGTTTTCTAGGATTAGCATCTAAGGTTCCTTGGACAGAGGAGAATTTGAATCACAGCATTCCTTTTCCCAGCACCTTCTGTAGCTCACCCATCCGAAGGCTTCACTTTTCTTTGCAGCTATTGATCTTCTATGTTTGCTGGTCTCCCTCTCTTGCACTGCCTGCCTCACATGTTCTCTTTATCTTCCTCTGCTTCTTCTTATTATTGTTACTATTTCATTCCTCCTCTCCCTCTCTTGATTTATCTTTTTTTCTACTGTAATTTCTCTCTCAATTCATCAACCTTGCTTTTCCATTGGCCATCAATCACCATAGGGACACAGACCCTTTATCAAACTAAAACCAATTCTTGCTTTGTGATTTTTAACACAAAAGAAACAAAAAGCATAAGGAAGGGAGACATCAGTGCCCTGAATTTAGCCAGTCAGTTCTTAGGTAAGCATCTCGGTTAAGTTCTCCCTGACTATTTGAACATGCACCATATTGAGCTTCTGATATTTTCATTTTAAGCCAAATAAGCAGGTTTTTAGGAACTTAGGCTCAAAATTGGAGGGAAATGTTTTTTTTTTTTCTTCTAGACTTTAAGGTATATCCACTTAAGGCCTGGAGACAGAAACAAGGTCAAATGCCCCCCCAAAGTTATAGTTGGGAGTTTAGAGTTTAGCTAAGGAGGAACAAGTTATGTCTGATCTCATTTGATAGTTTCATCTAGGACTGAAGCTGATCAGAAAATAAGTCCTATCACTTTGTAGCACATAGTACTAGCAATTTTGAATTGGTGGGAGAACTTAATTATACACCCAGTTTTCATGCATTTTACCTGCCTATTCACTTTGTTGCTCATTTAAATACCTACTGTTTCCTTAGCAACCTCTCTTTTCTTCTTTCTCTCCATTGTGTCTTATCAGTTAGAGTACTGTTTAAAATGTTTTAAGGAGAAATTATAATTTATAACAATTTATCTTGTTTAACAATAACCTGGCCATTGTTGTCATTCTTTCCATAATTCAAAAAGAGCCATGTCGCAAAGATGGATTATTAAACACGTTCATGATATTCTCAGGACATCAGTGGCAGGCAGAGTGAAAAATTGTTGAGCATTAATTTAGCAAGCGCATTTAAAATGTCTCTCTT
This sequence comes from Sylvilagus floridanus, assembly GCA_949820135.1. NCBI lineage: Eukaryota > Metazoa > Chordata > Mammalia > Lagomorpha > Leporidae > Sylvilagus > Sylvilagus floridanus. The sequence goes on along the minus strand of OX463240.1, from coordinate 13,335,888 downwards.
GGAGTTGGAATGGCTGCCATGTTAAATAGCTCACACTGAGGCTTGCTTGGCCAATTATAAGAAACAAAGAGATGCAGAAGGGAAGGGAAAGGAACACAGCCTCTAGGCTGTTCATATTCAAAATCTTGGAAATCCGAATTTCACTGGGAGCTTCTAAATGAATCTTACCTGGTAATATTTGGCAGCCACAAACTCATTATCCAGTTTTGTCTCCATGCAGATGGCATGGCTTATCCACATGCTCCAAGAATCACAGGGGATGGAGGGCAGAAGAGCATCTTCAGCCTGAGTCTCCTATTTATGTGAGCATAGTCCTCCTAAGGGATACACAAGAAAGAAAGCAATACATTCCAAAAGGCTGACAGTTGGTTGTGTTTGCATCCCATTTTTACAGGGCCTGAGTCTGAGCATGTGGCTTTGACTTTTAAAGCAGTGTTTTCTGGCAACTGGTCATAGCTGATAACAAAGCTTAGATCTGCCTAGTAATATCACATTACACATATATGTTATAGATATAAATTGCTATTTCACATGACATTTTTTATCGACCTATTAGAATGGAGAAAAAACAGAGGGAAATGACTATTAACAAATACATGAAGTTGAACTGTATAATGGAAACCTGGTGAAGGTGTGAAACAAAGAGAGTTGTTGTGAGCCTTACAGGAATTTTAAAGTGTGTACGGATACCTCCTATTGTGGTTGCTTGATAAATAGCAATAGTCTTTCAAATCACATACATTTTGATTACATTCTTAGCATCTGGACAGTCACAGAAAATAAAACTTTAGTCAACTGCTTCACCATAGCATATTAATCTAATGAGAAACTAGTCTGTGAAAGAGAGATATCTGTGCTGTGGCTATCACAGTCTTCATTGTTTTATGTACTTGTGGGAACAAAGGCAGAGTAGAGTGAAAAGGGAACTTGAATTTATTTAAGTAGGAAGTATCCCTTCTCAGGGATTTTCTCTTATTCCTATGTGTATAGAAAACAAACATTACAGCTAAGCCCACTGGGGCTCTATTGGTTTAGCTGAAGACATGGATGGTATCTCAATGGTTCCATATGGCTTGCACTGGAGAGAACTTGCAATGATTTTAAAGTGTTGGTTTCACTGTCCAGGAAGCACTAGTGTATGTTCAGGACTCTTACTGTCAGTATTGTTGTCACTTCATAATGTCCTTGCAGCTGAGATTTGTCTTCTTTAATAACTAGGGAGATACCATTAGCAGCAGCTTCCTACAGATCTTCAACAATATCACTTTTTTGTCCCTTACACTTTCCAGAGAGAATAAGATGGACCTGCATTTTTAAAAATGGTTTCTGAAAATCTCTATTTTTTTTAAACTTTTTATTTAATGACTACAAATTTTGTAAGTACAACTTTAGGAATATAGAGATTCTCCCCCACCTCTTCCTCTCCCATTCCCAGTCCCATTCTCTGTTAAGATTCCTTGTACATGGTGATTTAATGCTATAACTAGTACTCCAACAGTATTTTTCACTTTGTGTTGCTATAGGAGGGCAAACTACTGAAATCTTTACTTAAAATATACCAAACTGATCTTCTGTATATAAAGAGAATTGAAAATGAATATTGATGTGAATGGAAGGGGAGAAGGAAGCGGGAAAGGGGAGTGTTGCGGGTGGGAGGGAAGTTATGGGCGCGGGGGAAGCCATTGTAATCCATAAACTGTACTTTGGAAATTTATATTCGTTAAATAAAAGTCTTAACAAAAAAAAGAAAAAAGAAAAAAAAAAGATTCCTTGTCAATTAACTTTATACACAGACCAACTCCATACTAAGTAAAGATTTCTACAAGGTGCACACATGTAATTTCACTCCTTCTTCACCCTTTACAAATGTTTCCTTGTTGACCAATTGATTTTGTTGCTTAATAAAACAGAAGGACATATTCAATATCTGAAACAAGCTGCATTTAACCCTGGATAAGCGATGTGAGGCTTAATCTCCCTGATGAAAGCAGGGGGCTGAATTTACATGGGAATTTTGGCAATGTGAATTCCAGGGACTGATAGATTTCCCAAAACAACAGGAGTATTTAGGAACTGACTACCTTTTAGTTTTTTTTTTTTTTTAAGATTTGTTTTATTTATTTGAAAGAGTTACACAGAGAGAGGAGAAACAGAGAGAGAGAGAGAGGTCTTCCATCTGCTGGTTCACTCCCCAATTGGCCGCAACGGCCAGAACTGTGTGGATCCAAACCCAGGAGCCAGGAGCTTCCTCCAAGTCTTCCCATATGGCTGCCGGGGCCCTAGGACTTGGGCCATTTCTATGGCTTTCCCAGGCCATAGCAGAGAGCTGGATTGGAAGTGGAGCAGCCGAGTTGAACTAGCACCCATATGGGATGCTGGCACTGTAGGCTACGCCACAGCGACAGCGCCTACCTTCTGGGTTTCAAAGTGTGCTATTGCCATGGATCTATTACTAATACATCAGCTTTAAGGAAACAGGGATTATTGCTGATTTTCTAGCTTTAGTAATGATTGCTGCAGCAAGTTTGACAAAATAATTGTTATATGTAAGTTTGTATAGCATTGTATGTGGTAATAAATAGTATAAACAATATAATAATAAATATATATTATTTATACTATTAATATTATAAATAAGAAATACTATAATAATAAATACTATAAATAATATAATAGTTATTTTATATAAGTTTCTTATAATTCATATAATGTGTTAGTGACTCCCTTTATTGATAGCTATATAGTTTTTTCCCAAAGTTTTACTACTAATACTTACTATTAATATCTGCTATAAACCCTACTATAAATCCTAGATAAATATCTACTACAAAAACATTTGAACTATAGTAATTCCATTCAATTTTTAAATTTGGAATTGCTGGGCCAAGTAAGTTGAATAGGTTGATGATATGTACATGCAAATCTATTTGTACATGTTTGTCTTTGGAGTTTTTTTTAGTTATTATTTTGAAATCATTATAGATTCATAGGAAGTTGCAAAAGATGTACAGGGAAGTTCCATGTATTGCTCACTCAATTTCCTTCATTGGTCAATGGTAATATCTTGCATAACTACAGCACAACATCAACATAAAAAAACTTGAACATTTGTAAAATGCTTACGAGTCATTCATATTACATAGGTTTTATGTGTGTGTGTATGTGTGTGTGTGTGTGGTCTATGTAAAGGTTTTTGTAATTCTATCCCAAGAGTGCATTGTATAGCCATGTGCACAATCAATATTTAGGTCCCTTTTTAAGGTCACATGCTTTCTCCCCTACTGCTAAGCATTAACCAGTGTAGCAACCACTATATTTTCCATTTCTATGATATTGATTTCTATTGATATATGTGATCTAAATAGATTCACATATTATGTAAGATTTGGACATTGAATTTCTTAACTAAACATAATTCCCTTGAGAGCTACTTAAGTTGTTTCACAATTGATTTAAATGGTTTCTGAAAATCTCTATTTTTTTAAAACCTTTTATTTAATGACTACAAATTTCATAAGTACAACTTTAAGAATATAGGGATTCTCCCCCACCTCTTCCTTCCTCTCTCATTCCCATTAAGTTGTTTCACAGTTGATTTCATTCATTCTTTGACAGACATTTGTGTTCCCCCTTTTTGATTATTATACATAAAGCTTCTGTTAATATTAGTGTAAAGTTTTGTTTTATGAGTATATATTTTCATTTCTGTAGCAAAGTATAGCAGAGAACAATTTCTATGTCATATGTTAAGTACATATTTAATTTTATACAATACTGCCCAAATAATTTCCATGTGGCTTCATCATTTCATATCTCCTTTGACAATCTATGGATAAGCCGAGTTCTCAGTATCTTCAACAACATTTGCTGTCATAATATGTGTGTGTTTTTTTTCATTTTAGCTGTAACAATAGGTATGCTGTGATTTCTCATTGTGCTTTTATTTTATACTTCCCTAATGATATGCTTCTCATGTGCTTATTTTCCATTTGGATGCCATTTGTAGTGAAATATGTGTTTCTATCTTTTGTAGATTTTCTTTTTTTAAGACTTTTTTTAAAGATTTATTTTATTTATTTGAAAGACAGAGTTACAGAGAGGTATAAGCAGAGAGAGAGAGAGAGGTCTTCCATCTGATGGTTCACTCCCCAGATGGTCGCAATGCCAGAGCTGTGCTGATCCAAAGCCAGGAACCAAGAGCCTCCTCTGGGTCTCCCATGTGGGTGCAGGGGCCCAAGCACTTGGGCTGTCTTGTACTGCTTTCCCAGGCCATAACAGAGAGCTGGATGGGAAGAGGAGCAACGGGATTAGAACCGGCACCCATATGGGATGCCAGCGCTTCAGGCCAGAGCTTTAAACCACTGCACCACAGCGCCGGTCCCCTTTTGTAGGTTTTCTAAATAGAATTTTCATATGTTTTACCTGTGAGAATCTATCACATATTTTACATAGGAGGACTTTGTAAGACATTTTGCAAATATTTCTTCTCAGTTGGCAACTTAACTATTTTTTTCAGCAAGATTATAGAGCAAACGTTTAAATTTTATTGACAAAATATGTATTATTTATCAATTTTATCTTTTGTGGACTTTACTTTTCGTGTCAAGTTGAAAACTTTTTGCATAATTTTTCTTCTTTTTTATTCTTAGAATGTTATATTGTGTATTTTACAGGATACATTTGGAGCTGAATTTGGTAAAAAATATCATTTTTAGCTTGAGGTTTTGTTTTATACTTATGTATGTTCAATGCTCCACCACCATATGTTGTAAAATGTGCTCTTCAATTGACTATATTTGTACCTCTATGGACAATCAGTTAGGCATATTTGAGTCTATTTATGTGGGAATTTGACTCACACTTAATTTCTTCTCTAGTTATTTTTCTGTTCAATATTACCATTCATTGAGTTCATTTTAATAGTTGATATCTGTCTAGGACCTTTCTTATTTAAATCAGAATTTCTAAGATTTATAAAAAGTATATACAGAATTATTCCATATTTGTAGCATATACTTATGTGTTTGGACAAGTTATTAGAATACTTCAAAAGCCAATGGAAATATATACTATGAAAAGCACATGCATGAGTTCCCAAAAAATGACAAAATATGCTAACTCTTTAATTGCATTTCCATGAACTTTTAAAAGTACCCTTTTGTAAAATTTATGTGATCCCCATCACAACCAAGGTGTAGGAATATTAAATATCTCCCCCCTAAAATTTTTTTCTTTAGTGCTTCTCCTTTGTTGTTAGACTTAATATATCCTATGGTTCTGCCTTTTCCTAAATTGCAATTAATGAAATCATACATTATGCATTTTTTGCCTTCTTTCATTCAATAGAATGCATTTGAGATTTGTCCATGCTTTTGCACATACCAACAGTTCACTCTTTTACCTCACCAAGTGGTATTCCACTATCTGGATGCACCATTTGATGTATCCACTCAACAGCTGAAGACCATTTGAGTTATGTAGAGTTTATGAAATTATGAATAATCCTTCTGAAATTTTCAGAAACAAGTTTTTGTGTAAGCATAAGTTTCATGTTTCCTCAGTAAATACTAGGAGTGGGATTACTGAGTCACACAGTTCTACAGATTTTTTGTTTTATCCCCACCAGAATGAGTGAGAGTTCTGGTTAGCACTGCATTCTTGTCAGAGCTATGCCAGTGCACCAATATATAAACACAATTGATTCATATATTTTGTCTAGTGTGCTTATGTAATGTAAATGTCTAAATAGAGAAATTTCAACATCCAGGGGACAGGATTGTTGCAGAGCAGGTGAATCCACTGCCTCTGATGCCATTATCCCATGCCACTCTGAGTTCCAGCTACTCTGCTTTCCATCCACATTCCTGGTAACATACTTGGGACGGCAGCAGCAGTTGCTCCAGCTACTTGGTGCCTGTCAACCACGTGGAGACCAGGATGGAGTTCTTGGCTTCTGACTTCAAGCCTGACCCAGCCATGGCTGTTGTGGTCATTTGAAGAATGAACTGCAGATGTAAGATCAATCTATTTTTCTTTCTCTCTCCCTCAGTCTACCATTCTGTACTGCAAATGAATGAATATTCTTCACTAATAGGAAACTTACAGCACCCCAGATGTAATCTTGTATTATCAAATAATACTATGCACTCTTCTATCTATTCACATTATTTTTGAACTCTGTGTAACTACCACCCAATCCTATTTTGCTAGATAACTCTCTTTGACAAACTCTGTTGTAACAACTGATGATTTCCATTAAATATTTTAGACACTGATTTAATATAGTTATTTCCAATGGTGCCCTTGTCTTTATTCTCAACAGATTCTATATCCAGATGGAACATGCCTCTGACACACAGCACAGTCATGATGGCTTTGCCCCTAGTGATTTTGTTCTCTGTCCAAACTGAGACCCTCAATGGCTAAACCAAGTCCGGGGAACTTTGTATTAATAAGCCTGTCCCTAAAAGGACAAATGCCATATGTTTTCCCTGATCTGTAATAACTAATAGAGCACCTAAATGGCAATCTTTGGAAGTGAAATTAACACTCATTTCAAGATGCGATGACTTTGAATAGCCCTTGTCTTGACTGCTAAGGATGAGATTTTTTTTTAATCTAACAATTTGTTGAACTCTTTACCTAGTATAGTTAATCATATGTGTATAAAGTTAAATGAAAATAGATCTTACTAAAAAATAAGGCTAGGAATAGGAGAAGGAGGAGAATGAGGGGTGGCAGTATGGGTGGGAGGGTGGTTATGGTGGGAAGAATCACTATATTACTAAGGTTGTATTTATGAAAAGCATGAAGTTTGTATTCCTTAAATAAAAGGTTTCTGGGAAAAATATTAATGGCAAGTCAAAATTTCAAATAGAATAACGCAGGCACTTCTGAAAGCTCTTGGTCAATAGAATTAAAAGACAAAATTTATTTGGGGACAAGAATATCTCAGAATCCATGCATACAAGGAATCCTCAAGAAAGTAAATGGAAATGAATATGACAGAAATAATATTCATGTAATTCAAGATTTTTATTTAAACATCACTGGAAAGTATTTGCAAAGCTGGCCAAGGTCTCTGTTGATCTATATCTAATGGTCCTTTCCAGGTCATCATCGTTCTTTGCCAACAGCACCATTTGGCAGTGTCCATCACTTCCTTCTTGATGTAACTTCTAGCACAACAGATGTTCTTGTGTTTCATGCTGATATGGGGCATATTTTATCCTTTGTTATTTGATGTTTTCTTTTCCTTCAGTCCTTGGTATTTAGTGCCCAAAAGGAAAAACTGATTTTTTTTCTTATTCAAACCACCTTTATTATAAATTTCATTTGATCTCTTGGACCCAAATATCTACACAATGATAGTTCCTAAAGGTATACATAAAAGCTTAAACATACTTTGAGAAGCAAATCTACTTAGTTTCACTTGAATATCTAAAAGACGTGTCAAATTTAATACTTTCATTACTGAACTCTAGATTTTCCCAACTTTTCCTGAGTCTGTGAAATTATGTTCTTTAAGTAAATCCAGTTCTATTTTATCAATGTGCTCAGGCCAGAAGCTAGAATTATCCCTATTCTTTTTCTCTTGCATCCTTCAACAAACTTTTCATGAAATATTATCAATGTCACCATCTGAATTTACCCAGAGTAAAAACTTTTCTCATTATTTCCTTTGTCCTGCTTCTCATATATATTCCATTCATTTCCCTTCTGAATTATCAAAGTAGTCCTTAAACTGAGGTGTTACTTCTGGAGACTAGTGACCTCTTTAAACTCTCCTTAACATAGGAGTAGAAGATTCCTTCACACCACTGTTCAAAACAACTGAGGGTTCCCTCTTACCCAAAGTAAAAGCAAATACATTTATAATACCTGTGAACGCTCTGATGACTGTACCCATCCTCTCTTTAATCTGATCACATTCATATTTCTACCAGTCTCTCAAAAACTCCAAACATCAGGCATGCTTATTCACATATTTGCCTATTCTTCTTTCTGAAAAAAACTTTCCCTCAAAATACCTTCAATTCTATCTGTTCGAGGTTCAGATGTCATCTCCACAATAAAATTTTCTTGACCACCATATTAAAAACACCAATTCATCCAGGATATTTGTCTCTATTCCATATTTCTGTTTCATTATACTTCATAGCATGCAACACTATCCACTGTAATCTGTTTAATATTTGCTGTCTTTCAACGGGGCCATCAGAGAAGGAGGTACCTTTCTCTGAAGGGAGGAGAGAACCTCCACTTTGACTATGACCCTGTCGGATTAAGATCCAAGTCGGCGAACCCTAAACGCTTCCATAGCCTCGGCAACTCATGACTAGAGCCTGGGGAGATTACTGACGCCATAAACAAGAGTGTCAAATTGTTAAATCAACTTCAGGAGTCACTGTGTACTTACGTCTCATGAGGGATCTGTCCTTAATGTGTTATCCAATGTGAAATAATGCTATTACTAGTACTGAAACAGTATTTTTACACTTTGTGTTTCTGTGTGGGTGCAAACTGATGAAATCTTTACATACTATAATATTAAATCGATCTTCTGTGTATAAAGATAATTGCAAATGATTAAAAAATCTTGGTGTTAAATTGGAAATTGCATAGATAATTAATCAATTCTTTAAAAAAAATCATGTAGGATCTCTGTCTTTAGTGTACTGTACATTGTGAATTAATACTATAACTAGTACTCCAACAATAATTTCAGTTTGTGTCTCTATGTGAGGGCAAACTGTTGAAATCTTTACATAATATGTTCTAAACTGATCTTCTGTGTATAAAGAGAATTGAAAATGAATCTTGATGTGAACAGAAGGGGAGAGGGAGCGGGAGAGGGGAGGGTAGCGGGAGGGAGGGAAGTTGTGAGGGGGGAGCCATTGGAATCCATAAGCTATACTTTGGGAAATTATATTCTTTAAATAAAAGCTAAAAAAAAAAAATTTGCTATCTTTCATAGTATATACTGCACATACATATACCAGATATCACAGAATATATCATTAAATATGTATCATATTATATGATAGTATTATTTAATATATCATAAAATAAAATTTATTTACCATATGTACAAATTTATATGCTAGATAGCTCATTTACATATTTTACAGACTATATATGCTACATATAACATTTTAATATATTTAGATGTATTTTGAGATAGTCAGAAGCTTTGAATAATTTTTCCCAATTGCAAAATACCTACTCATATAATGGCATCAGGCACATAAATGTTAAATATCTTTAAGTAAATGAATATGTTAATGGATAAATTTTATCTGTTTACTTTATATAATGAAATTTCTTATATAGCTTTAGCCTCTATAAGAATTTTTTGGTCTATTTAAGAGAAAAACAAAGACACAGAGGAAAACAGAGAGGTCCTAAACACTGGTCCATTTCTCAAATGCATGGACTGGGCAGGACTGGGTCAGGCTGAAGCAATGAGCCAAGATCTCAATCCAAATTTATCAGATGGATTGCAAGGCCTCAATCAGTTGAATTGCTGTTGCTTCCAAAGATCTGCTTTAGCAGGAAGTTAGAATCAAGAGCCACAGGTGGATATTGAACACAAATACTTCAATACAGTGTGTGAGTGTATCAACATTTAAGCCAAATATCCATCCTCAATAACTTTTTTGCAAGCTTTATATGAGTTCATTATTATGTTTTTTGTCTCTTTTGATGTGCTTACAAGGGATAGGAAGACAACAAACACTGGTACATACAATTTATTTGTCTTCCATGTCAATCTAAAATATAGAAAGTGAGCATTAATATTTTGTGATATTGGCTAGATATGTCAAAGTTTCTCTTTATGCCTTATGTCAATTTTCTCTCATAATGAAAAAATGTCTACCTTTGAGACCATTTGCTTAAAACGCTTAATGTCATTTTAATTCCTTTCTAATCCAATAAGAAGCTAATTTATAAGAATAGGTCTTTTCAAATATAACTTTGCTCACTTAGTATCAAAGTGGACATCAGATTTTTTTTTTGACAGGCAGAGTGGACAGTGAGAGAGAGAGAGAGACAGACAGACAGAGAGCAACAGAGAGAAAGGTCTCCCTTTGCTGTTGGTTCACCCTCCAATGGCTGCTGTGGCTGGTGCGCTGCAGCTGGCACACCATGCTGAGACATCAAATTTTTAACCTATTTTTTTTCAAGTTCAGTCTGTGTGTGCCTGCTATTTAGTTAAATCTGTTGGTGCAGCTTTCAAAATGCCACTTGGGATTCCCACTCCCAGTATCAGAATGCTTGCTTCACGTCCTGGCTCTACTTCAAATTCTAGCTTCTCGCTACTATGCACCTGGAAGGCAGAAGGTGATTACTCACATCCTAAAGTCTCCACCACCCACATGGGAGACCTGGACTGAGTTCCCAGCTCCTGAGGTTGGCCAGAATCAACACTAGCTATTTTGGGCATTAGGGAATAAACCAGTATTTGATCTCTCTCTCTCTCTCTCTCTCTCTCTCTACAAATGCTACAGTGTGATTTGTTTCTACAACATTTATATCTTACTGTATAAACTATTTTTGTATTTCAGTTTTCAAATATTGAACCTAATTCTTATATTAGCTGGTAATAATAAATAAACTATGGAAAAAGAGAATATAAATCTGATAACCCTGAAGAAAAATATTATCTTTAATGTGTTAGTCTGAAGAATACTAAAGACATTTAAAATGCCATTGAACTCTATAGTCACATCAATGTACACAAAAAGAAAAATGGGTATGATTTCTGGCTGGTGCCATGGCTTAACAGGCTAATCCTCTGCCTTGTGGTGCCAGCACACCAGGTTCTAGTCCTGGATGGGGCGCCGGATTCTGTCCCGGTTGCTCCTCTTCCAGGCCAGCTCTCTGCTGTGGCCAGGGAGTGCAGTGGAGGATGGCCCAAGTGCTTGGGCCCTGCACCCCATGGGATACCAGGATAAGCACCTGGCTCCTGCCATCAGATCAGCATGGTGCGCCGGCCATTGGAGGGTGAACCAACGGCAAAGGAAGACCTTTCTCTCTGTCTCTCTCTCACTGTCCACTCTGCCTGTCAAAAAAAAAAAATGGGTATGATTTCTAATTAAAATATATTACTACAATCTGTATAAATTTGACTTATATTTCAGGAGTTTGGACATATTTAAGTATCCTAATGATTGAAATGAGAAGTTGGGAAAGAATTAGATATTACAATAAATATTATTTTATACCTGTACAGCATAGTGCTCCTCAAATATGCACCCAGAATCTTTGAATGTGAACTTATTTGGAAATAGTCTTTTTATATATAATTGACTTAAGATATAGTCATCCTGGATTAAAGTGGTCTTCTAAACTCATGATAAGTGTACATGTAAGATAAAACATGGCCACAGACAAATCTGCAGGTGTAAGGCCATGAGAAGTCGGAAGACTGGAGTGAAGAACTAAAAGTCATAGAAGTCTAAGGTTTGCTGGAAATCACCAGAAATTGGGAGAGGCAAGGTAAGATTCTACGCTAAAGTCTTCAAATGGAAGCTTTCCTAGCCACACTTTGGTTGCAGACTCTTTCCAAGAATGTGAGACAAATTTTTGTTGTTGGTTTTATCACATAGTTTATGCTAATTTGTTGTAGTAGTCACAAGATACCAATAGAGTTAATTGGATCCTTAGATTACAATACAACTAACTGAGGTAAAAGATAAGAGAAAAAAATTAGATATGAGAATGTGAATAGCTACTGAAATATATATGGACTATGAAAAAGAAATTTATGTGAATTATCTGTAATTTTAAGGTGAGGTTCCAAGTCCTGCGCTCACCCAAAGTGTCACTTACGATGCAGATTCCATGAGCCACTTTCTCTGAATTCAAGTCCAAAGGCATGGGGAAGAGAGTATGTTTCCAGGGAGCAGTCTTAAAGATAATCTGAGGAAAATGGGAAATAAATCTTAGTCCCAGAACTCTATTCTAGCTGTTGAGTTACTCTTGCACACTATTGAAGTAAAAAGCTCACTGACTTCTAGAATCTTTACCTGAACATATCATTTAATCTATATTCATATTTTGCTCAAAAAGAATAGGTTTACCAGGACATTAGCATGCTTGTCTAAGAGCCATACAGCTCTTTCTAAAATTTTCTGTCGCCTAATAATAAGTTGCCGAAACAAGGTTTTCATACAATTCAATACCTTTTGGTAGTTTACTCATCTTCTAAGGATGAGGTGAAAATAATAAGTCAAATATTAAATGAAAATTTTGACATCTCCTAGATGAGTAAAAACAATTCTAGAATTTGGACACTAGACTGAATGGTGATGTTGGATATTGAATCAATTAACACATAAGGACAAAGCCAAATTGCCACTGAATGTTCACAGTAAGAGGTATTAATGAAGAGAATACATACAGAAGTGGGCAGACTAAGGCATAAACAGATGAGTTTCTCAGAGATCTCTTAGGCGGTGAGAAATCGTTACCACCCTTTTGGATGAGTGGCTAAGGGTGGAATGTAATGTTACTGAAGGCCTGTAAATCTTAAAACCATGGAAGTATTGCTTCCAGATAGAGTGGTGGACCTATCATAAGGTATGACACATGGCCACCGCCCGGCTCACGCCTCCTCTTATGGCGCCGGCACCCTGGGTTCTAATCCCTGTTGGGTTGCTGGTTCTGTCCCAGTTGCCCCTCTTCCAGGCCAGCTCTCTGCTGTGGCCTGGGATGGCAGTGGAGGATGGCCCAAGTGCTTGGGCCCTGCATGGGAGACCAAGAGGAGGCACCTGGCTCCTGTCTTCAGAGCCTGGCTGTAGCGACCATTTCGGGGGTGAACCAACAGAAAAAGGAAGACCTTTCTCTCTGTCTCTCTCTCTCTTACTCTGCCTGTCCAAAACAAAAAGACATGATATACAACCAAGGAAGAAACATGTGGAAATGTTCTGATTTCTCTCTTGTCAACCTCATCAATCTTCTGCTGACTCCTCCCGTTAGCCCAATTATAATGCTTTCAGCTGTCAAAGGATTCCAGACAACAGAAGGAGCAGAACTCAGCCTTTGTGGGTACAGAATATGGTAAGAAAGGAAAGAGAATAGATATGAAAGAGCAACCATTGTAACCAACTTCTACTGCATCTAAATAAAATCTCAATGTTCCACATTGAGCACCAATCCCCTTCAAAGCAAGGATTGAACTGTCATCATGTGTGTAAACATAGATCACAACACAGTTGGAATAGAATATTTAAGTTATAATAGAAAGGAAAGTTTTAATAGAATATTTAACATTAATCAACTCCTTATTATGGGCCAAAATTCTAAACTAAGTGCATTATCTATTGCCCCTCCACATATCTAAGAACTATATTATTTACTACATATGGACATTATATATATATATATATATATATATATATATATATATATATAGAAAGCTTTTATTTAAAGAATATAAATTTCCAAAGTACAGCTTATGGATTACAATGGCTTCCCCCCCCATAACTTCCCTCCCACCTGCTACCCATATTTTAGAATTTAGTATTGATAAAAATTTTGCTGCATGCCAAGCAGTTTTCAAAGTTAATATTCTCCAATTTTGTAGCACACACAGAAATTGTAGCTATTGAGCACTTAAATGTGATGAAATTCAAATTAAGCTTTGCTGACTGTGTATAGCACACCACGGGTTTAAAAGACTGAAAAAATGTAAAATAACTGATTATGTTTATTAGAAATTTTAAATTATAATATTTATTGCAACTTTTTAAAGTGATTAAAATCCCAAGTATCCATTAATTTTTACTATCTTAACATGGGCACCAGGAAATTTGAAGTTAAAAATGGGATTCACATTTGTAATTTTCGTCACATTTCTGTTGAACAAAGTTGCTTAAATGTTTTACATAGACATCAACAGACAGAAACAGGACTTGAATCTACATCTTCTCACTTGAAGCAATTTAATCAACTTGCTGTTTTGTGTCTAATTTGTTAACACAAAGTAAATGAGAATACAACTTGGCATCCTGAGAATCTCACATTATATGAAGGCAAAAAAGTGTGTGGGAAAACATGAAATTAGAATATATGTTTATTTCAGTTTATTTAAAACATTTAGATACAAGCACAGTCCTTTCATAACTTCATGAACATCCTGTTTATATAGATTTCTAAATATTTTGCACTAAAGTAAGTCTTTTAATTCCATTTTCCACAAACTTTTTGAAATATCCTCTGATTATTATACCCACTTTTTAGATGAAAACAATCTGATTTCAATGTAATTTACTTCCAATTTATTATATCACTAAGATATTAAAATGGGCATTGTGGCACAGCAAGTGAGGCCAGAACTCGAGAATCCAACACCCCATATTGGACTGATGGACTTTTGTCCAGCTTCTCCACTTCTTTTTTTTTTTTTAAGATTTATTTATTTGTTTGAAAGTCAGAATTACACAGAGTGAGAAGTAGAGGCAGAAAGGTTGGTCGGTCTTCCAACCACTGGTTCACTCCCCAGTTGGCAGCAACAGCCAGAGCTGGGGCAATCCAAAGCCAGGAACCAGGATCTTCTGAGTCTCCCACACTAGTACAGGGGCCTAAGGTCTTGGGCCATCCTGTACTACTTTCCCAGGCCGTAGAAGAGAGCTAGAATGGAAATGAAACAGGACTCAAAGGGGAGCCCATTTGGGATGCCGGCACTGCAGGCGGTGGCTTTACCTGCTATGCCACAGGGCCGGCGCCAGCTTCTCCACTTCTGATCCACCTTCCTGTTGATGTATCAGAAACTACAGCTGGTGACTCATGAACTTATGTTCTTGTCATGAACCTGGGAGAATCAGATGGATTTCCTAGCTCTGGCTATTTGTTTACAGGCTTTGGGGGATGAACCAGTGTATGGAAGATGCCTCTCACTTCAGCTCTCTCTTTCACTCTGTTGCTCTGCTCTCAAATAAAATCAATCAACAAATAAGCATTTAAAAAAATGAAAATCTAAGATAGCTCCAGGGTCCATTATCTTGAACACGATATATTTTACCTAAAGAGAAAACATATTGTATGTTTAGAGATATAATATGCTCTTGGATATGCTTAACATGCTAAATTCTAGAGACACGTCATAACCTATTCTATAACAGGGCTTGATTAGTGCTGGGCAGAATTTCTCACCCATGATTTTTCAGATTAAGAAATATTAATAAGGAAATCTGTATGATAAATAACATGATTTGAGTCATCTAGTTTATCATCAATCATTGAGTATCCACAATGGATAAGAAGCATCCATCATGCAACCTGAAGAAGCTTGCACGTATACACACTCACACAAACAGATGACCCCAAAACTCTCAGAGCTTCGTTCTCTATCACAAGAGACAAATGGCAGCCAGAAAAGTTCAAGGTGAGAATTCACTGCAGTTTTCTCACTGATAATACACCCAGAAGGCTAGAAGAAGCTATGATCTAAGTAAAAAAACATAACAACTTCGAGAAATTTAACATCATCTCTCATTTACAGGAATTGAAATTTTATACAGGAATAAAAATTGAAAATGGTATTCTGT
This sequence comes from Sylvilagus floridanus, assembly GCA_949820135.1. Lineage (NCBI taxonomy): Eukaryota > Metazoa > Chordata > Mammalia > Lagomorpha > Leporidae > Sylvilagus > Sylvilagus floridanus. The sequence continues at coordinate 13,320,334 of OX463240.1, read as the reverse complement.
ATAACATCACAACATGGGAAGTACAATAGAAAGTAATTTTGCTATATATTTCCCAGGATTCTCTTTTCTACCCTTATTGTGGCTCTCAGTTTCTTTTTCCAAGTAAACCCTTTGAATCAACACAATCACTATGAAACGAGAATAGAAATTTTTTTGGTTAATCTTAGTTTTAATAAGCTAGAAAATTATTTCAGTCAGATATAATACTTAAATTGATGTTAAAATTTCAAACAGATTTTTGGTTGTTAAGGTAGTAAATATTCTATCATCTGAAACACCAGCAGCAAACAGTATACAAACTCAACACACTTTTGTTATTCCTTAAATACCTACACATATAATGAATTCACTTACTTCAGTAAACTCTAAGTCAACAAAAGCAGGGAACGCATTTCTCCTATATCCAATTTACTTGATTTGAAAATACATTTTCCAGGTTTCTTTTCAATATATACACAAATCTGTTTCCTAATCTTAAAACTTTGCACAGTTCTGCCTGTCAGTATTATCCCACTGTGACCACTGGCTATATGAACTTGCCACACAGAGACATTGGTATAAAGGGAACCAAAAATTTATGGTCAGAGGCAGAAAAGAACTCAACAGTGGTCTCTTCACTGCAAAGGGAACTGTAACTCAGCACGCCTCTTGCATATTCCTAAAACAGCCTTTCAGTATGTCAACATGCTTGCTCCCCTAGCTAGATGTTTGCTAGAACTCAGCAAGAACCATCCTGCCCTTTGTTTCCACCTGGCAACGATGTGAAAAGACACTGCCAAACCTTCTCTGCCCCATCCTGGACTATGGAAGGTATTCTGCCAACAGGCCAATGAAGTTGTTGAACATATGACACAGTACACATAAAAAAGTTAATACCTCCAACCCAAACTGAGGTTTCCTGAATAAGGAGGGGAGAAAGCAATTCCCTAGTAAATTAATTCTTAGTATGAAAAAAATCAGCAGTGCACTTCTCCACCGGAACAATTTCAGTCATTCCCACATGGCAATGGAGAAACTTTCAGATCTTAATCTCCTTTTCTATTTTGAAGGCAGATCACAACCCACAATAGTAGTGATGGGTAGGAGCAATGGTCAGACGTGTCAGTCTTTTAGGAAGGTCTGGGCATTCATCCTAGTCACATGTTTCTAGTCCATCCACTCGATGGCTCTTTCCTAGGCTTAGACTAGGGTCACAGTAGATGCATCCTGGGCAGATCACCCATTAATTCTCTTGCCACAAAGCCTTTTCCTCTGTGAAACGTCCTTTTATGTAGTAAGCTCTTTTTCTCTGTGGTTCATTCCCATGCCTGGTATTTGCAGTAATGCAGGACCAGTTTGTCATCACTGCCAAAACACCCATACAGAGTTCCAACTTCCTGGTCTGGGAAGGAGCAAAGGATTGGTTCACATAAACAATGAACTGTTCTGAGACCATAAGGTTAAGAAATTTTACTTTTTTTGACAGGCAGAGTGCACAGTGAGAGAGAGAGACAGAGAGAAAGGTCTTCCTTTGCCATTGGTTTTTGATGAAGTTAAAGAGCACTTGGATGGTTCTGGTTCATGCTACTGCCCTCCTCTTGGTTTTCATAATAGAGCTATCTCCCACAGCCCTTAGCAGGATGTCAATTTTCTTCTTGGAGTCACCAGGAGGCTCCTCTGTCCCCCAGGAGATGTCAGTGGAGGAAGAGGGCTCCAGAGTGGCTGTTTTTGGAGAGCCCTCCATGAATCTTTGGCCTCCAGCAGCAAAGGGAGGAAGCGGTAACACCACCTCCAGCTCCACCACCATGTTGTTTGGGAGGCAGCTGGATGGAGTTCCTGGTGCCTCTCTTCAGCCTGGCCCAGACCTTGCTGTTGCAGCTCACTCTGCCTTTCAAATAAATAAATATTAAATAAAAAAAGAAATATCATCCAAATTAAAGTTGTTGCAATAAGTACTTTGTTTACTTCAAATTCACAAGGAATACTTCCATTCAGGTACTGTTCAATTAAAATAAATGTGCTATCCCTCAGTTTTAGAACAAGATTTTGGTAGCTGAGATGTTTTATTGGGGTACCTTGTGTACAAGAGTGAGGCTCATGATGACAGAGTTACAGATTGAATTGTGAGTATTTTGATGACAGAAAGAAATCTTAGGAAGATGTTTTAGATTTCATTGATAGAATATGCAGAAAGCTAAAGAAGAATAGCATAGAACAATGAGAAAAAGAAAACAAATAAACCTGAAATCTATACCTGCAACAAAAGACATTAGATCAAAAAATATTTCTGATAAATTTTAGAACTATTTTGTTAGCTTATCACTCACAGGAAATCAAAAACTATAAAAAATAGTTGTTGAATAAACAACTGTTTATTTTTGAATGCTGGAATAACACTAAAGTTTACATGTGCATATTCCATATTTGTTGGATCAATTGGTGGTCATAAAAATGATGACCATTCTGTCTGTCCCAGGTTTTGCTATAGCAAAGCTTCTTTTTATTTATCCTCGATTTTCCAGTCTTTTTCCCCTGTAGGAAATAGAATGACAGAAATCATTTCCTCTCTCCTTTTTCCTTCTGTAAAGCATATGGCCTAATTTATCCTGTGAAAACTCCAATTTATTTTAGCATTCATGAACCTTCATGACTAATTTCCTAAGCCAAACTATAATTACTTTAATTCTACACTGCTGGAGAGAATTTGAAAACAGGACTTCTTTAGAAGAAAATTAACTTATATAATGAGTGAAGAGATAAATCATATTAGCTCTAATTAAAGTATATTAACATTTGGGTTGCATATGAATAAAAATCAGACACAATGAAAGCAGGTTTCTCATAAAGAGTCAATTTATGGAGATTTATGAAGATTTTAGGAACTTGCAAAATTTCATTACTTAACATCTCTATTAAGATCTTTACAAGCATGCATAATGAAAAGCCTAATAAAAGATTTAATAAATGGACTTTTGCTTAAAGTCACACTGATTCAATGCAAGCAAAGGTTTTAAACCCCTAGTGGAGATTAAAATGATAATTGTCAATTTAAAAAGACATATGCTATCTCACAATGAGATGTGGAGAGTTAGCACACCAGAGCTAGGGAGTCAGAGAACCATCCCCAACCAAACTAAATAATTCCGTGGTTTCTCTTTGCAGCCTTAAAGTGTGACATCGTCTCAATTCTCTATATTAGCTTTCCTATTATCTAAACAATTACATAGTCCTGAGAAGAGAAATACTAATGTTTCACCACTATGCAACTGTATTTCAAATTTTCTTCATTTGCATCAACCCCATATCATTTATATTTCTAAGACTGACATGCTTAGCATGCTTAGCACAAATAGTGTTCCTCTTACACAAATAGTTACTTCCATTTAGTTTAAGTTTAACTTGAGCCTAAAAGCATTAGATGTTTTTCTCAAAAATGCTCTTTTCTTCAAACTTACATTCTGGCTCTGCTCAATGGTTTAATTTTCAATATTGCTCCTGAATGGTTCATAAAAAAGATACTGTCAAACTAAGTCACAGAAAAGTGCATTGCCTATGAAAGTGCACAGTGAGCAGCAGAGTCTGTGTGTCTAATTTGGAGATGAGATTTGCAGCCCGCATTTGCCACGGTGCTCTTCAATTTCCACGAGAGCAAACGTCCTATTTGACATGGCATTCAGAAACCACCACATCTATGGGCCACTAGCGCTTTCATCCTTAACTGTTTAAGTTCCCATGGCCTAAGCTTTCCTGAATGGGTCTCACTCTGTCCTTCCCACTACAACCTGTTTACAACTGCTAGCTTTTTTGCTTTCTTTAAAAAAAAAAATCACCGAGTGACATATTGTTTTATCATGCATAGAAACTCCAAAACCTTACACAGTGTAATCGTGTTCATTTTACAAATATATATAAATAGATAAATTGATGTGGATACACATTTTAATAAAGAAAATTCCAGAGAGAGAAAGACAAGAAAAGACTAAGTACCTAAGTCTTTATGAAACTTTGACAGGAAAACAAAATATCCTAAACAAGCATAAAGCACCAGACGACAATAATGCAAAATAAAATAAATATTTCAACAGATGTATTTTAAATACTTAATTGACATGTATATAAATTAGAAGAAACAAAGGCTAAAAAGCTAAAGAGATAAAGAAGTAACAGAGGTAGAGTGTTCCTCGAGGGAGCCCTTGGTGTGGATGAATTTTGCCCTGGGTATTTCTGCAGCACATATGATTATCCCAGTGTCTTCCGGGGTTGCAGAGACTGCAAGCACACAAAACAGAGGCACAAAGCTTAGAATCCAAAGATCTCTGCATTTAACATTTAAAGGCTAAACCATGGCAACTCACACAGAGTTGAGAGCTGAAAATGAGCAGCCTCTATGTTATGAAAAGCCTCCATTTTAAAATGATCATGGATTTTCACTTGACAGAAGCCAAAGAAAATACTTGAGAGAATATCCCTTCCACTAATAATCCAAGTATTCTCTAAGGTAAAATACAACTAAGCATGTGTTAAATAAAAACATACCCATATGCATGCACCCACTCAGGAAAAGGTAGCAGGAGCAGGAACTGGAAGAAACAGAAACCAGAAAATCCAGATACACAGAAAAAGACGCAGGAACAATGAGACACAGACTACAAACTAAGTACAGACCGAAAAGGACGAGGTCGATGTGCTCAATGACATTGAAATTGGAAGATGTTCTGTATCAAAAGACATAAAGAGAAATGTGCATTTAGTCCAGCACCCCCACGTTAGATATCTGGGTTTGTTTCCATCTCTAGCTCCTAACTTCAGCTTCCTGCTAATTGGAGAGCTGGGTGTAATGATGAATCCTGTAACTGGGTTCCTGGCACCCACATGAGAGGCATGGAGTGTGTTCCTGGCTCCTGACTTTGACCCCAGTTCAGCCCAAGACATTGTGCACATTTGAGAACTGAACCAGCAGAGAGGGTTTCCATCTGTCAGTCTCTCTCTCCTCACCCCTCTCTCTCTCCACTTCTCAAATAAATATTTTATTTTTCAAAAATTGAAAAGACATAAAGAGAGGGCCCTGTTTCTTTTTCAAGAAATAGCATACTCCCCCTAAGGTAAACAATATCTTTCAATAATATATTCTAAAGGCTTTGAAAGTTTATCAGTCACATTTAAGCATTTGATTTACCTGGAATTGATTTTTATGTAAGGCATGTTGAGACCTAATTTCATATTTTTTAAGTGATTTGCTTACAGGAAAGGCATACAGACAGTGAGGAGAGAGAGAGAGAGAGAGAGAGAGAGAGAGAGAGAGAATCATCTTCTGCTGGTTCATTCCCCAAATGGACACAACAGCCAGGACTGGCCCAGGCTGAAGGTAGCAACTCTGTACTTCATCCTGGACTCTACCATGGGAACCAGGGCCTCAAGTACTTTAGCCATTTACTGATGCTTTCCCATGAACATCAGCAGGGAGCTAGATAGAGAACCAGCAGCTGAGACTCAAATTAGGTCTTTAATACAGTATGCTAGTGTCACAGGCTGCAGCTTTAACATATTGTGGTTGGGCTGGCGCTCTGGTGCAGCAGGTTAATGCACTGGCCTGGAGCGCCAACATCCCATATGGGTGCTGGTTCTAGTCCCAGCTGCTCCTCTTCCAATCCAGCTCTCTGCTATTGCCTGGGAAAGCAGTAGAAGATGGCCCAAGTCCTTGGGCCCTTGCACCCACATGGGAGACCCAGAAGAAGCTCCTGGCTCCTGGCTTTGGATCGGCGCAGCTCCGACCATTGCAGCCAATTGGGGAGTGAACCATTGGATGGAAGACCTCTCTGTATGCCTTTCCTTCTCTCTGTGTGTAACTCTGACTTCCAAATAAATAAATATTTATCTCTCTCTCTCTCTCTCTCTCTCTCTCTCTCTCTCTCTCTCTTTGCCTCTCCTCTCTGTATAATTCTGACTTTCAAATAAATAAATAAATAAATAAATAAATCTTTAAAAAAAAGTTGTGGCACAAAGCTGCCCCTAACTTCATATTTTATATATGCAATCTCTTTGTGATTTAATCTCTATGAGTCCACAAAATAAATTAAAGATAGATATATTCTGCTTTTTCCCTTATTTTCTATATTCTATTCTTTGTGTATTTCCAATACCAAAAGACAAAATATAAATGCTATAAAGCTACTTGAAATATGATAGGGGAATCCTACAAGAATGGGATTTTCGGTGCAAGCAAACTAGACTTTCGTGGGCAGAAAGCTTTCTCATAGATAAAAAGAAAAGAAAATGCTTCATAATCAATGTGACGTTTGTTCTGAGAGCAGTGGATTCTGTGTAAAAAGAACAATTTTACTCAAATTTATACTATAGTGCTTTATACAGTGTCAGAAAGGCACTAGTTAACTCTAATTCTGGCAAATAAATTAAGGAATGACCTAGCTGCCTTACCATGTTCTTAAAGGTTGAACTATCACGTTTGGTGGTAAAGATTGGCTCTGAATTGAAATGGAGGTATGTAGATTACTCCATTAGTTATGATAGGCAAGGTCCAATATTTGTTTCCAATACAATTCTAGGAGGTATCCAGGATATTCTGCCTGACTCATATGTCAATAGATGAGTTAAACACAGCACCTGTCAGACTTAGCAGCAATATAATGCAGCCCATCTATCCACCCTGGCCAGAAGTTGCTTTCAATCCTGGCTAAAGTTATATCATGCTATTAATAAGACTTACATAATACCATGTAAGAGAAAATAGATGTAGCCTTAGAGAGACATATATACAGTTTAATTATTTTCCACCTTTTTTTGGGTGTGTTTGTGCACCTCTAAAGAAACTCACCATTAGCTGTCAATTATTTGTTTTCCATTAAATGTGTTCACTCAGTTTGACATTACCTAATTTGTCAAAGCCTGTCAATTGTCGTGGTGCTCCTTAGAGAAGCCTATTCTTAGACAACCTAAACCCAAGGGTGGAACAAGTACGATATTGTTTTGTTCCTTTGGAAAAGATTGGAACAATAGCCCAATCAACACCCTGCCTACTTATATTGATAATATCATTAACAGAAATACAATATGGTCTTGTTATTTTTCCTTTTCCTGTGAGACTATTTTAAAATCAGTGTAAATTGAAATTTTTGTCTATTTCCAACATAATAAACAGTTAGAGTATTCAACATAAACATTTAAGCTCTGACTGATATGCATTATATCGCATTGCAAAGAAATTCTAAATAGTTCAAAAGCTACTGAAGAATTATTATAATTGGTTTTCTCAGGTCTCTAAACTCTACTTCTTGGTTTGATCATCCATTTTCACATTTCAGTGATTTCAAGAGTACATGTGCAATTATGCCTGCTACTCGGTATTTTTGGAAAATACATTCTATTTTTACTACCTAGAATAAGTAGCAGAACATTTATAAGGTCAAAATTAAGTATGGATGTTACATACAGTTAGGTCCTCCAACTTATGCTTTGACAAATCTTTCTAATTACAAGTTTGGAAAGGCCCACTCAGGTTACATCTATACAAGAGAATGCAGAGCTGTTTTCTTTGTCAAAGTGCTCATATGTTTCCTGATCATGATGGAAAATGACCCCTGACACGGCTTATGAAAATGCTTCTATTTTCACAGAGGTTTTGCAAAATATATTTTCCTCTAGTATCATAAAATTGACCCTTCAAGGTAACACTGAGTCAAAAGTTAAGTGAAAACTGTGGAATTACTCCTTTCTCAGTGGAGTGCTGGGTGGGTAACTTTAATTTTCTGAGTCTTTGGCAAACATGTGACTACATTAAGTAAGTCATCAATCTTGGTCTGGTTTCCCCAGTGCAGCACTTACACGACCCTTTCTCCCAGCACCCTCTGACAAAGCATATATTCATGCACTCCTTTCTAACATCTCCTCATAATCCTCTTCACACCTGCCTTTAATCTTTGTAAAAATGTTTAATATCTCAGCATCATAAACAAAAAATATCTTAAATAATTTTCTCAGCTCATAAGACACTTATTTTCCTGCAGTACATGAAGATGATGATGCTTATGTATAGAATATAATTATGTCCCTGTCCCTAAAATATTTTGACTTCTTTGACAAACTTATTTGATTAATTTGATCCAAACTGAGGCAACCTTCAGGAGAAGGACTTTAAGAAAATGGCTTTTAGGTAACAAATTTCATGACACAGCCATTGAGGGAAAACTGAGGAGGGTGATGCCCACACTGTACCCAGAATCATTATGCAAATTCTGTACAGCCGTTGATAAAGTTGCTTCCCATGGGGAAAGAACACAGATTAACAATGTTGATACCACTATTCAGATATTTTGAAATTGAACAATTTCGAATTGAACAGTTATACTGAGAATGAAACCAATTTCCTACTGTTTTAGTTGGTAATATATTGATCCATGTGGTAATGTATTAATGTGGGAGACATCAGTGTGCGTTCATGTTTACCTTAACAGCAATGAAGATGTTACATAGGGAAATATCTTTAGGTATACATACATGCATGAGTCAGTAAACACACACTTATTTCCTTATTCTGTCATCTTTCCTTATTCTGTCATCTGAGATGACCTAGAATGAAAGACTTCCTAGTAAAAGAGCTTGCCAACCATCAAAGCCTTGTTTTCTAATGTCACTCTCCGATAAAGGTAGCCGTGGTTCCCTGGATATATTACATATATTAGGACTAGGATATGAAACATTAGAGAAGTGAACTCAATCTACATATTCTAAAATATAGCATTGTGTATAGTTTTTTTAAATATTTATGTTTATTTATTTAAAAAACATAGTTACAGAGAAGGAGAGGCAGAAGCAGAGGCAGAGAGAGACATCTTCTATCTGCTAGCTCAGTCCCCAAATGGCCACAATGGGCAAATCTGGGACACACTGAAAGGGCTGTCTTCTACTTCTTCCCCAGGCACTTCAGCAGGGAGCTGGATTGGAAGTGGAGCAGCCAGGACTCAAACCAATGTCCACATGAGATGCCCATGCCCCAGGCAGCAGATTTACCTAATATGCCACAGTGCCAGCCCTTATATTTATAATTATTGAGTGTGCTTTTTTTTTTTTATTTAAAAGGAAGTGATACATAGATCTTCCATTTACTGATTCACTCTCTAGTTTCCCACAGAGGCCAGCACTGAGCCAGGCTGAAGCTACAAGCCTGGAAGTCAGCTCAGGACTCCCATACAGGTGGCAGAGACTCAGTTACTTGAGTCACCACTGCTGCCTCTCAGAGTGTACCATTAGCAGGAAGCTGGAATCAGAAACAGAGCTGGAATTCACAACCGCACTCTCTGACATGGGATGCAAATTGTCTAACCACTGTATAAAAAACTCCCCTTATTTTTTTTTTCATATAAAAAGCATTGTCATAGAATTAGGCACCTGGCTCTTCTTATAGTGTCAGTATATAAGGAAGTGCTCACAAACAAGCAAAGAAATAAAAACAAATAATGACCCAAAAGTTAAGTGAAAGAGCTCCTATTGCCCACTTAGAACAATATGAGCAAAATAATACATATATAGTATTGAATTACATGTAATAGTGGATATGTTGTTCTCAAAGAAATTGAACATGATTTTTCACTTAAGTAAGATCTGGGCACAGTGATTTCCATTCAAGAATACAGTACAAAAAAGAAAGAAAAATAGAATCACTTTATAATAGGGAAAGCTAATACACATTGCCTCATCAGATTATCAATATTAACATCATATTGGTAGTGTGTATCCTTGATATGATGTATTAAAAATACACTTTATTTCTGTTGTGTTCTTCCCTAAAACATGTATACATAGTCTATTCTTCAGAAATGCATTGGCACGTGCTGCGGCTCACTTGGCTATTCCTTTGCCTGCGGTGCTGGCACCCTGGGTTCTAGTCCCGGTTGGGGAGCCGGATTCTGTCCCAGGTTGCTCCTCTTCCAGTCCAGCTCTCTGCTGTGGCCCGGGAAAGCAGTGGAGGATGCCCAAGTTCTTGGGCCCTGCACCCACATGGGAGACCAGGAGGGGGCACCTGGCTCCTGGGTTCGGATCCGTGCAGCATACTGGCCTTAGCGGCCATTTGGGGGGTGAACCAATGGAAAAGAAAGACCTTTCTCTCTGTCTCTCTCTCTCTCACTTCTAACTCTGCCTGACAAAAAATAGAAAGAAAGAAAGAAATGCATCAGAAAAATTCCAACTGGGGGACATTCTGCAATGATCAACATTCCCCAAAATTGTACAGGTCACCAAAGATACGGAAAGTCAGAGAAGTTATCACAGACAAGAGGATGCTAAGGAGACATGCAACTAACAATGATATGAATCAGAGAGAAGACATTGGGTTAAAACTAAGAAAAGCTGAATAAAGTAAGGATTCTAGATCAGAATGAAGTCTAATTGTTCGTTATCAAGCATTAAAGTGTTCTGTATTTAAAAGAAATGTGCCAAAGACAAATGCTTTCATTAGGAGAAAATAAATACAGACTTCATACAAACACCCTGTATTTTGAAATGTTTGGTAAACCTAGCACTGTCCTGAATCAGAAAGTGTTTTTTTCAAAAAATCAAAGTCTGAGTAGTAGGCTTAGAAATGACAGACAGGAGGGCCATGGGGAAAAGACTAGAAGTTGAGAAGAGAATTGTCCGGGAAGGCTGGTTAGAAAGGGGCACATCATCATCATATTTTTTCCATTTCAACTTACCTTTATTATGGAAAGCTAATTTTGCCTGAGGACAGTTTATTGATCACTCTCTTGTAGAGGAGCATAAAAAAATTTAGATAATTTGTACACATACATCATGCCTTGGAAACATCATAATTTTGGTAATGAAGAGAATAGGGGAAAGGTTGTGTAGTGTCTCTTACAAGGACCAAAAATCACTGAATAAACTTTTTAAAAGTATGAAATGAGTTTCATGTATTTAATGCTGTCCTTCCAGGGTCAAATATGTATCCTGAAACAACTTTTGGAGGATGGGGATATCCCAAATGGATTTGTATCCCTCAGACAGTTACAATGCAGGCATTTTGCTGGCTGTTTAAGGTGCACTCAACCCACAATGGCAAGAAGCTCATTCTGCCATCACGTGTATGATGTTACAGATTCATTTGTTTTACCACCACAGAAATATAATCTAAGGCTCCTTCAAGGGCACAGGGTTTTGTTCTTCTATTTCCCATCAGCAAATAGCTGAGCTGTTGAACATGTTTGAGTAAGAAAAGACAATCTGGATATGGGAATAGGCAAATGTTTTCCCAAAACAAATTAGTTTCCTCACTCAGTCCCAAAGTCCTAGTTGATCTGGGGTACACCTCCTGTGTTTCCAAGAATATTACTCACTGTGGCAAAACAAACCTTTAGTAGGACACTGGAGTTTGTTGCTATAGATGCAGACTATGTATGGTCCCCCTGCAGTAAATTAACATTGTTTTATCAGTAAGGTATCACTGATTCTGAGTTGATGTGCAAGTTCTTGCAGTTTTATTTCTGCTTATCACTGTGCACTCCCGTTGAGTTATTCCGATCACAGAAGCATTTCGAAAGGCAGGACACATTGATTTCCTCATTATGTCAGGAAATGGCAAGTTAAGCAAATTTCTAAACCCTTTCAAACTCCAAGGTCTGTTCGGAAGTGATAAGACAAGACACCATGTGTAAGTTGGCGAGCCCTGTATTGAGACTGTTCTCAGCGGAAATATTTTTGTCCTGGAAATGTGTCCTCTCCAAGGAGGAGAAGGAGCTCAAGGGCTAATTCGTATACAACAGCTCTCAGTGTTTCCTACACAGTGGGAGATGCAGGAGAGGGCTTTGTGCTTAATTGCTTTATACTTGTTTGCTTCACACAAATTGTTACTAACCGCCTTAAAAAAGATTGCTCTGATACAAAGATGAATTATTCTCAATAATCAGAGATGCGTGATGACAGGTGCAAAACTAACTTCAGGATTTTCAAATCCGGTATAAAATTTTCAAATCCGGTGTTGAGGAGATGAAAACATGTCATTTCTTAAAATCTGAAAAATGAGAGATTGCACAAATAGAGGATGAGAGCTTGATTCGAAATGTTTCTTACGCATGACACTGCTAGACGTTAAATCATACAAGTGCACTTTGCAGACCAGAAATGGCAGATGTCGGTAAGGAAAAAAAAAATAATAAGAATAAGAACAGTAGCTTGGAGGAGTATAAATTAAAAGGACAGCAGTGGGTAATTTGAAAGGTCAAAGGAATAAAGAGAAGGATCTTCTGCGAATGATCAGTTTCAGAACTGAGAGTGAAAATCCCCACAGCTCAGTGAGTGGGAGAATTTTCATTCAGGTTTGGAGGCTCTTTGACATTTCCATTAACTGAAAAAATACGAATAATTGAACCCATACAGAGTTGATTCATATGGAGAACACAGCACATGAAATACTCATTTAGATGTTAACAGTAAAAAATATACAAACATTGATTTTATTATATCCTAATGCTTTTTAATTTTTTTTTTGTAAATATTTAAAGGTTCACAGACTAGCCATTGAGTTCTGTTTTGTGCAGTCAGAAAACGCTGAGGACAAAAAGGCCGTCGGTACTTAAAGCTTTTACAAGGCTTTCATTTGCTTTATTTTATTTTAATTCTTTGTCCTCATTGATGACTGAGTCAGCATGCTCCTATTTAATTTCAGGCTCTCGGACTACATGAAATCAGGGTGTTTTTTGTGTTTGCTTTGTTGTAAGCAAGTGATACTCTGTATGTAACCATTCGTTTCACTTTCTTATTTCAACTTATTTAAAGATAACAGTGAGAAGGTTCCTTAAAGGTAACCTAAGGAACTTTGCTCGCTTTGTTGATGCTGATGACCATTATGCAGGCATAAGGATGGGCTCATGCAAGATGCAGGCTGTTTAGCAATGGCAATATTTTGCTGGCTTAATAAGAAAAGGTGACAGCAGAAACCCAGTGCAAATGAACTTACCATGTATTGAAAACTGTTTAAGGAGCAGTCTAAAGAAGAGGAGGTGAAATAGTCACAATATGTTAAATTTAAATAGTCCCTTGATACAGCTTATGAGATTCTACAACTCAACTACAAACACAGAAGATTAAATAACATGAGTCTTAAAAATAAGACTCAAAGTGGATCCCCTACTCTCAATTCACATCATCAAGGAGCTATGCCTTGGCAACCATATGAACATCTGATTTTCATGTTTTCTAGGATATTTGATATAGGACTGAATGAGAATATATGTGTTGATATCTAGAAAATCATAAAGCCATATTGTACTTTGGTCACCAGGACTTAATAAATATATGATTTAATTTATATATTGTAGGTGGGCTTTTGTTTTCAATAATTCCTTACCATTTGATTTTTAAAAAAAATCTAAGGAGTTAGTGAAATTCTTTATTCCATCGCATTAAATAAGGTAGCATTTCACCAAGAAAAGGAAGGCAAGTCCTCAGAAGACTCTTCAGGTGAACAGGGTGGAGGGGCATGGCTGGTATTTGTATTTTGTTTTCCATTTGGTCTTAGGCAAGCCTAGTTCTCCTCTCAGGGTACATTAGAACAAAGTTTCCAGGACAAGATTTTCACGCTTTTTTTTTTTTTTTCACATTTAGCCAAATGAAAAAAAGGTCTTATGTGGCTGTTTTTAACATTCTTCAATTAGCCAAAGTCAATCTGCCAACAAGAATGTCTCATCAGATCATCTATATAGTAATGTGACACAATGCTATCTTGACCTTTGTCACCCAAGTCTGTAGGACACTTGAAAGTAGATTGTGCTTTTTTATCCCCAATGTATTTGTTGAACAAGTGCACTGCTAGCTAGCATCTTAGAAAGCACAGTGAGTGAGAGGAGGGACCAGTCTTCAGGAAGCCCAGTATCTTTTGAGTTAACTTGCTTAAGTAGTGTATCAGTGAAACACAGCGTAGTTTTAAAAAAAGAAGTTGACAACTGGAGAAAAACACATAAAGTTTAATTCAACAAGTGTAGTTTAAAAAAAAACACAAAATCTATTTCTACTCTCCATAACAATATAAGCAAATGAAGGGTTTGCGGATTCTGAAAATAATGCCTCCCCCAACACTCTCTCTCATATGTTCAAATATATAAACCTGCATTATGTAACCAGGTGTTTTAGAATCCACAGTATTAGGAAACTGGCGCAGTCTTATCAATGGCGTGATCTACGCCCTGATTTGCATCCTAGGCCCTAGCCACCCTCCACCCCCCCACCCCCCGCCATTGCTGAAAGCCAGGTAGCCACATGGCCCAATCACCAGTGTCAAGCTCCACCCCATCCTAATGGGATTCACTGCTCCTGCTTCCCTGCCCACCCTCCGGCAAAGTTTTAAAAGGATCTGTTCCTGAACACGTGGCTCTCTTGGCTCCTCCTCTCGTCTCTCTTCTCTCTGCTCCCTCTCTTCTCTCCTTGCTAGTTCCTCTCCTCTCTGTCTCTCTTATATTCTCCTTCTCTCCCTTTTTACCTCTTCACCCCTTCCCTCCAGCCTGCTGGTTTTCCCCAATAAACCTTTTCCCTTACTCCAATGTGTGGTGTGTTTTGTGACGGCTTAACAGAAATACATAACACACGGCATAATCAGAATTCCAAATTCCAAATTCAATGATTTTTTTCCCCCTTTTGGATTATGTTCATTTCAAGGAAATAAAATCCCTACTTATTTCAAATAAGGAGAATCACTTTCTTCCCTGAATGTAGAAAAATACAATTAAAGGACAATTGCCCTACTCCTCCAGGAAGCCTTTGAAAGTTTACTGATTATCAGCGAAAATTCTAGATCCCTAAAAATGATGAACTGTCACAATGAAGAGCAATTTTCTTACAATCATGCCGCCTGTTAGATGTTACAGCCTACATTTTCATCTTTAAATCACTTTCCAAAAAAAAGGTGTTGTGTTATTTTTCCCACATCTTAATTTTGTATGAAAAAGGTTTTATTACATAACATCCTATATAATAAGATTAAAACATCAAAACCCAGTTCACTTCTCTTAATACTTTAGCTACTGATAGGATTGTATTTTCTGTTAAGCAATAAGCTCTTCGCATGAGTTTTTTCCATGTTACATATGTTAATTCCCTAGAGAGAATTTTTTTGTTTTTTTCTAAAAATCCATTTATTCATCTGAAAGTCAGAATTACACAGAGAAGAAGAGGCAGAGAGAGATGTCTTCCACCCTCTGGTTCACTCCCTACCTGGCTGAAATGACTGGAGCTGTGCCAATATGAAGCCAGGAGCCAGGAGACTCTTCCAGGTCTCCCATGTGGGTAGAGGGGTCCAAGGACTAAGACCATCCTCTACTGCCTCCCCAGGCCATAGCAGAGAGCTGGATAGGAAGTGGGGCAGCTGGGACTAGATGGAATGCCAGCACTGAAGGTGGCGGCTCCACCCCCTGTGCCCAGTGTTGGACCCCCTAAAGTGACTTTTATATAAATAATAATAAATGAAGAAAGAGTAGTAAAAAATGAAAAGAAGCCCCCATCATTGGATACCTACTTTGTGATTGGACATATTATTATATTACCTGGCCAATTTCCACAATAAACAGAAAATATTATGTGCATAATGCAAATTTTTAAAAATCTAAGAATCGGGAGTAAGAGACAGTTTTTTCCTTATCAGACTAAGTTTTAGAGAAAGATTGTAGATGAGATGTGAATGTTTGGGGCGTATCTTTCTCCTGTACCACACCATAGGTATTGAATCGAAAACAATAACCTTGCTTCAGAAAAGTAATATTCAGATTATATTAGTGATTGAAACCTTTGCTTCTTGTTGTAAAAGAGAATAAAATACAAAGTGTAAGAATTCCAGAGAAGATTCTCACTCACTGCTTCAATAACTTTAGAAAAATTGAGACTTGAAAGGAAGAAAAAAATAGAGGAAGCATGAGAAGTATGGGACTAATGGTGTTTGCCTGGTGGGTATACATGGACATACACATAGACAACTTATCCAACCCCGGTCAAACCATTAGAAGTGGAGAGAGAATGATGATTGACAAACGTAGTTAACTCTAAAATGCCTTCTTCATCTTTGTTTGCATTAGTTGTGTTTTACTTTTTGTTCCAGCTACAAAAATTTCAGTCATCACAAATTGCTTACTGGTTCTAGCTTACTTCCTTTCTGCATTCAAAATATTCAGATGAAAAATGGGAAAACATCATCCAATGCTCTTATTCAGTCATTAAGTAAAGGCAGTGAGGATTACTTTATCATCACAATTGCCATATAATTGGAAAAGTAAAGAAAAGACAAATATGTCTGAGAAAATGTTTTAAATGCAAGTCTGATGATATTCATCCACCTAAAACATTTGCATGGATGATCAAAAAATGCATGTTAATTTTCTCATGAATTTTCAGGGATAAGAAACATTTGTTTAACTAAAGAAAAAAAAAAACGTTTTCCCTATTGAAAACATCAGTGTTTATAATGTGTAAAGAAAGGAACACTTTATTTTTAGAAAAACACATATTTTAGTTAAGGATAATATAACAGAAATCAAACAAGGGATTGGGAAACATATTTTGGTACCGTGCATTGAACAAGTCCTTTACAAGAATGGGTTCAGGTGTTTGCTACTAATGAATACAGAAACAATATGTACCTTCACCACGGAGGCAAACCATACCTCCTTACTGATCCTCAGCTTGAGGACGGCAAAACGCCAGGCAGAATTCCCCATTGTAACCATTGTCTCTTGCCCAAAAGAGTACACAGGGTGAGAACAGGGGCATTAGAGCCCATCCTCAAATAGCCATCTGGTTAACTGTCTCTCCACATCCCTAAGAAACAGGTATCCCGGCCGGCTCCGCGGCTCAATAGGCTAATCCTCCGCCTTGCGGCGCCGGCACACCAAGTTCTAGTCACGGTCGGGTGCTGGATTCTATCCTGGTTGCCCCTCTTCCAGGCCAGCCCTCTGCTGTGGCCCAGGAGTGCAGTGGAGGATGGCCCAAGTGCTTGGGCCCTGCACCCCATGGGAGACCAGGAGAAGCACCTGGCTCCTGCCTTTGGATCACCACAGTGCGCCGGCCCCAGCGTGCCGGCCGCAGCGGCCATTGGAGGATGAACCAATGGTAAAGGAAGACCTTTCTCTCTGTCTCTCTCTCTCACTGCCCACTCTGTCTGTCAAAAAAAAAAGAAAGAAAGAAAGAAAGAAAGAAAGAAAGAAAGCAAGAAAGAAGGAAAGAAAGAAACAGGCATCCCTGAGGCTTCAGAGTTTCTGTCTGCAAAATCTTTGAGCAAAATAAGTGTAGTTTATTAGCATATCCTATTGGTTGTGTGCTCCCTCTGTGGTCTAAAGTAAATGTTCCACTTTTGTGTTAAAGATCTGATATGCCAGGAACTATCAGACCCTCAGTATCATTTAATCCAGCACGTCATTAAACTAGAGATCTTGACTTGTCAGCAATGATTTGCATTTTCAGTGCCTCTTCAATGTCTGATTATTAGTTTACTATTGATCCGAATGGGAACTGAAAGAACTGTCTTTGCCTCTGGAACAGGGCAAGAAATAGAAATATGAGCACATTTAGAAATACAGCAAATCCAATTCTCTCCTTTTCCTTTGAACTACTGATAGAATGCTTACATTCTCCAAAGGACAATAAATATAGCCTATGCGAGTTGAATTATTTGCTCTTTTTTTACAGAAGACAAAAATCACCAAAGCTCAAAGAAAAAAGGTTAAGTGTGCCCTGATGAATTAAATCATTTCCCTTTTCTGTCTTGGCTGATACTCATTCTCCTCTGAACAGTTGTACTGAAAAATTTTACAATAAAAATCAAATTAATCTTATAATTAGAGTTAATTATGTTAAAGAGAAAAGAGGACTTCAATTTGCAGCTTTTAATTCTAGAGTTCTCCAAATAATAATTGACGCAGAATACAAACAATTCCAATCATGGAATTAGAACAAGTATCCTCAACTGTCCCTGACATGAACCAGTATCGACAGGGTTAGCACACCCAAACCAGCAAACACATGTCCTCAACTATAAATTGATTAGGTTCAACATATTACCCACATCTAAGCACCACCTTTGTATGAAACTTTTCAGAAAAGGCCAAGACACAGAATAAATTGTGGCATTGAAATCATGCCATCATAATATGTCACCATGCCGTCTTCATCTTGTGCATTCTCAGTGAGCTCAATGAGCGGAGATAAGTTTCGCCATACATGAGTTTTTTATTGCCCTTACTGCATTTTTCATCTTGTCCACATAAATATTGGATGGTATTTAATTTCTCAGAATTCAATCTGGTGCCCCCAGCTTGTCATTCTTCTCTTAAGATGTCCTTACACTAGTTTTGTTGTGACAGTTAGCTGTATGCTTTGAAAGAAATAGGTCCATCCAACAGAATTTGTATTTAATTGTGCTTCTGTACATGGTATGGTTTCAAGTGAGTGCTAGGTTCCAAATTTCTTGCTATTTCTGACTTTATGTTTTCTGGCTTTTCACCTCTCAGCCTGAGTGCAGTTCCTCTGAGAACAGAGACTACCAGGCCATGCTAGTGATCAATGGCCTAGTCAAGCAGATGATACAACTGATAGCCCATTTCACAGAAGCCCCCTTAACACCATGGGAGGGCCGAGAGTAGCAAAATCTTAGTTACTTTGACATAGTCAATGAGTCAAGGATGTGGTAATTTTCAGGTGGTTTTATAATGCAGCCTGACAAAACCAATTCAATCAGTGAAATAGGTAAGGCTCATTTTTTACTTCATAATTCAGTTTCTTCCCCTCTTTTTTAAAAAGAAAACTAGGTCAGCAAAAAATGTGAAAGTGTTGTATAATAATCACTACAAATCACTTAGAGTTCTGGTTCAAGGGATTTTAACCTGGTAATAAATTATCCTTCTGAGATGAGACTCCGAGTTAATTATGTCCATTACTCTAATTTTATTTCATATCTAGAGGGGAACTAAGGAGAAGAGACCACAAATAACTCACTGACAAAAGCTGCTCCGTTTTCCCTTTAGTATATGGAAAAATATTCTAAATGGACTACACCATTTCTGCCAGTGGCTTTTCCATTTTATGCAGAACAAAGGTGGGAGAGCCAAGAAGTAATTTTTGTATTTGTAGACATCTGTTAAAACTACCTTTCTGTCACCATTGCTCCTCCTAGGCCATTAAGGGGGAACTTTTCCTTCCCAGGGAAGCATTTCCCACTAAGCAGAGTGTGTGGGACACTCCCAGCCTCAGGATGTGGGCCCCAACACTGTGAAATCCTAATTAACCAGAAACCACTTAATCAATCAGAATTCTCCCTGGAGTTATAGGTAGATCACAAAATCAAAAGGAAGGAAGCCTGATAGAGAATTTAGATAAAAAGTACCTGCATCAACCCAAACATCTATGATTTCTCTAAAAATGGAAAAGAGTTTCCTAACAATTACCCTGACAAACTTCAAGAACTTCAGTCATTAAAAAGATTCAATTATGGTTATCAGTTAGACTCACTTGTGATGGAGATGTGACGTGACCATTTCAGAATGATTTTTAACCACTCATGCTTTTTAAAAGGATGGTTTCTCAGTATGTCTCTTCTGCAACAAGAAGTTTCTTGGAATTGTTATACAGCTGTTCAGCCTTTTGAATAATAAATTTTCTCCCTCTATACGCTATTTTATAATATAGACTTGAAACCACAAAGAATGAAATTCCTGACAGGATATTTTACATTAAATTTTAAAGCTGTTAACATCTATGAATCTCCAAACTTAATCTCTTTTTGTGCAGTCTTACTTTTTGGTATGATTCGGCCAGATCTTCTCTTCCATATTGTGATCTATTAAACAATAAACTTTCAATTCTTTCATATTAAATTTGAAGATAAATGTATATGAGAAGCATAGGGGAATTCTTATAACAGCTAAACACTGTTGTAAGAGCCCTGTTACCATTTGCGAGCAGGAAGATCAGTTTACGTGAGCCATGTCCATGCCTAGAAAATTAACATCTCAGAATGATGGACATGCTGGATCGTCTAAGCAAATTTTACGTGGGATATAGCTGAATGTTTTCCCTGATCAATGCCTCAATAGTGCTAACTGATTCTCCATTCTATGCCTTCTGGCACATTCCATAACACCTTGAACAGGTACTTCCTGTGTTATATTGATACAAAAATAATGGACCTGGGGGTATCTATATTACAAAGCATCCAACCACAGTGTGAGAGTTGAGTCTCCCTTTGCTTTAAGTCTGTAGTCCAGGAGCAGCCCCAAGTGTCTCCCAGGGTTACAACAACTAGATCTCTCTGTGCCTTGGAAGGGAGGAAAGAGCTCTTACTCTTTGTTTCTAATGACTTCTCTGGCCCATTTATCTTTCTTAACCAAAGAATTCTACTCTGAAAGCTAATTTGTGTTTGCCAAAGGACATGAATTGACTGTGGCAAAGGACATGAATTGTCCAGTACTTTTGACTCTTTATATTTAGGATATATCTGGCTCCATGGAACACCATGCTTTACCTTCAATGTGTGATGTGATAGAAAAAAGATATTTGCAAAATAATTATAATTCTTTAGGGGCCAGCACTCTGGCACAGTGGGTTACAGCCCTGGCCTGAAGTGCTGGCATCCCATATGGGTGCCGGTTCGAGTCCCAGCTGCTCCTCTTTTGATCAATCTCTCTGCTATGCCCTGGTAAAGCAGTAGAAGATGGTCCAGGTCCTTGCACCCCTGAATGCACATGGGTGACCCAGAAGAAGCTCCTGGCTCCTGGATTTGGATCGGCACAGCTCCAACCATTGCAGCCATCGGGAGAGTAAACCAGCGGGTAGAAGACCTCTCTATCTGTCTCTACCTCGCTCTGTAACTCTGTCTTTCTGATAAATAAAATAAATCTCTAAAAAATAATATTATTATAATTCCTTAAGTTAGATTATGTGCGTATCACATTCTTTTTTCTTTTTCTTTCTTTTTTTCTTTCTTTTTTTTTTTTTTGACAAGCAGAGTTAGACAGTGAGAGAGAGACAGAGAGAAAGGTCTTCCTTCTGTTGGTTCACCTCCCAAATGGCAGCTATGGCCGCAGCACACTGAGCCTATCTGAAGCCAGGAGCCAGGTGTTTCCTCCTGGTCTCCCATGAGGGTGCAGGGCCCAAGCACTTGGGCCATCCTCCACTGCACTCCCAGGCCACAGCAGAGAGCTGGACTGGAAGAGGAGCAACCGGGACAGAATCCAGTGCCCCAACCGGGACTAGAACCTGGGGTGCCGGCGCAGCAGGTGGAGGATTAGCCTAGTAAGCTCACCTTTTTCTAGAGATCTCCAAAACCTCCTTGTTTTGGGCTTGTTTGTTTGGCACTACAGTGTCAATTACTGGCCTTTATGTTGAATCCTAGCATGTTCTTTATTATTCAAAAAGGATCCCAATGTTTTTTATGCCATGCTCTTTTTCAAATGGAGCAAACCAGAAGTGAAGAGTTCATAGCCTTGGCTTCTCACAATTCTAACAATTCTAAAGGACTGGCACTGATGAATGTGCCCAGGAACCGTCCTTGATAGCATAAAGCATCAGTCTCATATGGGTTTCCTACAGAAAGCAAAGATGCTGCATGCTACATCCTAGAGACAGCTTACCGGAGCAGTACTTTGTGCTCATTCTGAGACTTCATCTTGTATACTGCCCTAGAAGAAAGGGGGAGAGTAGAGAAAATCTGGGAATGATGAGCATAATACACCCCCAAAGGGGCCATTGAATGATCTCCAAGCAAACAGAATCCACATCACTGTGAACAGAGTGCTGGGTCACATCTAGTGTCTCAGATGGTTCACGGAAACCAGGGAGTTCAAGGTTCTCAGTAGTCCTATATTGCTGGGTCTCATCCATTAGCAGGATTTTCCTGGACAGATACTAAATCAGAGAGACAGAATGGTTCCAAAAGTTTGGAACACCAACAAGGAAGCTATCCTACCTGTAATGTAGAGGAACTACAGCCTAACTGTAAATGTTTAAGTGTTTTTTATAAAGAATCAGGAAGTGAGAGGTATAGAAGATGACTACCAGACTCTTGGATCAGGCCTATGGATGTATCAAAGACAGGTTCACTTTGAGTATGATGCAAGACAGAAATAAATGAAAGACTTATAAAAGAAAGAGAAGGTGACATATGCCTTAGGAAATGTTTAAAACATTGAGACACAGGTATGTACTGAAAATAAATGGTCTGGGGATCTAAGTGTACATTGAGACCCCTGATGTGAATTGGAGAAAGAGGTTCACATGGATGAAGAAAGGAATGCTTTACAACTAGAAAAGCTGTTTTTCTGACCAGGGCAGAGATAATGGCAACCGTCAACAATTCAAACCACTTGGTCTTCACCTGGGACAAACCACAATTGCTGTATAACATGGAATGATGCCTTTTAAAAAACAGGCCAGGTTCTTTGGTGACTGGTACCATTCATGATGCTGGCAGGATCTTTGGTCTTCTGAGAAGTCACAGTTCTAGAACATGGTCCAGAACAAGTTCCAGAAAACTCAAAGATCCCATACTCTGATGCTTGTGTGTGAGGTTACTTCTGCAGATGACCAGTATACTACTGTGATTAAAAAAAAAAAGACTTTCTGGGGAGTTTTGGAGATAACAAATGCATAGTTTACGACCACTGCAATTCCAAAGCAAAAAAGAAGCTGTGATATGTTCAGGCAGATCTCCACCAAAATTCCCATTTTTTCCCCCTGATACACCTAAAGAAAGTGACAATATCTGTAAACAGGAGTAAAGTAAATGAATAAGAAAATTCAAGCTTGTATAACCCTGCAATATCATGTTCCAATCAAAATGCCACTGTAATTTAACCTAAATTATACAATATTTAAATATTTTGTCAGCTAAGAAAATATTTTGTATTCTCCAAGAAGAGCTAGAAAAAGGAGAGAGCACCATGCAATTTTCAAAGTGAATTAATCCATGAAGAAATTCTTGAAAGACTGTATTAATATAGATGCTATGTTGATTTGAGATGCTTGGAGACTATCCAGAGAATAATTTACATATACAAGATTTTCAAAAGATGTCTCAGAGGAGTGTAGTTGTAGGTCATCCTAAGATGCTTTGTCTGCAGCTCTGGGTAGGAATGACACTGCACAGAGGGAACAATGTGTCAGGGAGACAAACAGCCAATGGGAGTGTGGAGGAAACTCAAGCATGAAAATATGCAAAGTAGTTGCAGTACAGACATAAAGTTACAGATTTTTAAATTATTTTGAATACTTTTCACATTTCACATAATGAAATTGCATAACATTTTTAAAAATTTTTTTAAAGATTTTATTTATTTATTTGAGAGGTAGAGTTACAGACAGTGAGAGGGAGAGACAGAGAGAAAGGTCTTCCGTCTGCTGGTTCACTGCCCAAATGCCTGCAACGGCCGGAGCTGCACCGATCCGGAGCCAGGAGACCGGAGCTTCTTCCAGGTCTCCCAAGTGGGTGCAGGGGCCCAAGGACTTGAGCCATCTTCTACTGCTTTCCCAGGCCATAGCAGAGAGCTGGATTGGAATAGGAACAGCTGAGATTAGAACCGGCACCCATATGGGATGACAGAGCCCGTGCCACAGGCAGAGGATTAACCACAGTGCCATCCCCAAGCATGACATTTTAAACAGTTAAAAAGAAATAGAAATTGAAACAGAAGAATATCTATAAGAAAAAATGCAAAACAAAACTCAGGAAAACCAGCAAGCTTGTTCTTAGTCACTCATAAGATTTTGGCAGTGCATCAAAAGGAGTGAGCAACAGTTTGATATGAAAATCAAATGGGGGCTGGGAAGCTGCCACCTGCAGTGCTGGCATCCCATATGGGCACTGGTTCGAGTCCCCACCGCTCCACATCTGATCTAGCTCTCTGTTATGGCCTGAGAAAGCAGTATAAATTGGCTCATGTCCTTGGGCCCCTGCACCTTCATGGGAGACCCAGAAGAAGCTCCTGGCTCATGGATTTAGATCAGCACAGCTCCAGCCATTGCACCCATCCGGAGAGTGAACCGGTAGATAGAAGACTTCTCTTTCTGCCTCTGCTTCTCAGTAACTCTTCCTTTCTTTTTCATTTTTTTAAGATTTATTTTTATTTGCTTGAAAGAGTTACAGAGAGAGGTAGAGAGAGAAAGAGAGAAAGAGAGAGAGAGAGAGAAAGTCTTCCATCTGCTGATTCACTCCCCAGATGGCCGCGATGGCCAGAGCTGTGCCAATCTGAAGCCAGCATCCAGGAACTTCCTCCGGGTCTCCCACATGGGTGCAGGGGCCCAAGGACTTGGGCCATCTTCTACTGCTTTCCCAGGCCATAGCAGAAAGCTGGATTGGAAGGGGAGCAGCCAGGTCTTAAACCGGCGCCCATATGGGAGGCCAGCACTTTAGGCCAGGGCTCTAACCTGCTGTGCTACAGCGCTGGCCCCTGTAACTCTTCCTTTCAAATAAATAAATAAATACATACATGAATAAATAAATATTTTAATAAAAAGAAAATAAAATGATCTTAATATTATGATCAAAATTGTCAGCTTGATTTGGCATCTCATTAAAACATCTACAACTACAAAATGAACATCACTTGGCAATCTATAACATCAATCAAATATAATGACTCCTTCTAAAATCACCAATTAATAGCCTTTTAGGTCTCTTGATTGGAAGTATTTTATCAATGCTAGTAGCATCATTAGTAATAACTATCTTCAATTAGGAATATAACTTTTGTGTAAGTAAGTATGAAATCTACTAAATTTATTACTCTAATCAAACAAGAGTTTTCAAGATCAGAGATGTTTTCCTATTTTACATATTTTTAAAAACATTAAAGCTGAAAGAGCTAACTTGGTTAAGATCACAGATAAATACTGGATTTGTCGTTTTGAATACAGTTAACCTATTCCAATGAAAGTAATTTATTTTTTCTTTTTTTAACTTTTATTTAGTAAATATAAATTTCCAAAGTACAGTTTATGGATTACAGTGGCTTCCTTCCCCCATAACTTCCCTCCCGCTCACACCCCTCCCATCTCCTGCTCCCTCTCCCATTCCATTCACATCAAGATTCATTTTCAATTATCTTTATATACAGAAGATTTATTTAATATATATTAAGTAAAGATTTCATCAGTTTGCACCCACACAGAACACAAAGTGTAAAATATCAGAAAGTGAAATAAATAAAAGCAATTGAGTTAGTTGTGTTCAGCATTGGGTGCTCAGTTAGGAATTAAGTAATATGCATGTACGAAGTATGAAACATTGATTGAATAATTTCAGTGATTCTGCATGTGAACTATATATCTTTCTATTTAGACTTGAAAATAGTGGAAGAGGTTACAGATAGGCAAGAGGAAGAAGGAGGCTAACTGGTTATAGATTAGAGCAGAAGACATCACCATAGAGTCATTTTATTTTTTAAAAATATTTATTTATTTGGAAGTCAGAGTTACACAGAGAGAGAAGGAAAGGCATACATAGAGGTCTTCCATCCACTGGTTCACTCCCCAACTGGCCACAGTGGCTGGAGCTGCGCTGATCTGAAGCCAAGAGCCAGGAGCTACATCTGGGTCTCCCTCAAAGTTACAGGGGCCGAAGGACTTGGGTGGGCCATCATCCACTGCTTTCCCAGGACATAGAAGAGAGCTGGATCAGAAGAGGGGTACTGGGACTCGAACCAGCACCCATATGGGATGCTAACACTGCAGGTGGTGGCTTTACCCACTACGCCACAGCGCCAGCCCCTATCAAGTCATTTTAGGCCGAATTTCAGATGGATACTCACAGAAATACATAAACTGGGATAATGTACACACACATAGCCCTTTGCTGAATCAGCAGAGGGGGCCTCCAAACATAGAAACATGAAAACCCGTGGAAAAGATCACATCTACCACTCAACTACAATTTGCCAATAACAGGAGTGCTCCTTAGAGAAATGGATGATGCAGAGCTTGGAAACAAAAGAGACTAGATTGACCTTGAGCATCTTCTAGAGTTAGAAAATCATGAACTACATATGCAAACACACATACACACACACACACACACACACACACACACACACAGGGAGTATTCAAAGAGATAGAGGGATCCACAAGAATTTTGACTCAGACAATGATTTGCAAATAAAAGATACAGGTTGGGGCCAGCATTGTGGTGTAGAAGGTTGGGCCACCACCTATAATGTGGCATCTGGTACAGGCACCAGTTTCAATCCTGGCTGCTAAAATTCTCAACTATTTGAAAATCAAGCAGAAGGTCTCTAATTGATCAAAACAGAAACCTGAAGATAAATTAAATTTATATTCCACCTAAAGTATAAATAAAATAGAACTTACATATGCTGTAGTACATAGTAGAAATGGTGTTCAAAGGGCAATTTATAACATTAAAATCATATATTGCAAAATAAAAAGAGCTAAAATCCATAATCCAGGTTTCCACACCATAAATTGGGGAAAGAAAGGTAATTTGAACCTAAAGCAAATGGAAGAAAAAGTAATAACTATTCTAACAAATATAAATAAAATTTAAATTGGAAAGCAATAAATAAACTCTGTGAGGATGAAAGCTGGTTGTGTTCAAAAATCAATAATGAAATTGATAAGCCTGTAGTCTGGCTAAGGCCCACCAAAACAGAAGGGAAACAGGGCACAACTTGCTAGCACAAATGAAAATGAAGGCCTTGTTACTGAGAAGCCCAGGAGAGAATTCTAGGCATGGAAAGCCAAGACACTGTAGCAAAAAATGCATGAAGGACCTCTGTGGGTGGGACCCCAGTGGAAAGAAATGGTCATCAAAGAAGGATGCACTTTTCTCTGATGGGTGGAGAGAACTTCCACTTTACCTATGGCTTTGTCAAAATACTGACGGAGTTCATGGACCCAAAAGGCTTCCATAGCCTGGGCAGCTCATGTCAAGAGCCTCGGTTGCTCACTAATGTCATATTTAAATAGTGTTAATTGTTCAATTAACAGGAGTCACTGTGTGCTAACTGCCCATGCAGGACCTCTGTCCTCAAAGAGTTGTACTAGGAGATTTAATAGTAAAACTTATTCTCAAAGAGTTATTTCATTTTAGTGTATTAAATGGAGTACATTTTTATGTCCCATAAATTATAGTTATGTCTAAGTGCTCACAAAAGATGTATCATTCTTGGGTTCTTCTTTCAAGATAGCTAAGATTCTAAAAAAAAAGAAAGAAAGAAAGAAAATACAGCAAACATTACCTTTGAGATGCAATGGCTTTGAACAACCCTTGTCTTGACTGTTGCGAAATAGTTTTGGTTGTTGGGGTTTTTTTTATATATATTTTTAGTTTTTTGTTTTGCTTTCTTTCTTTTTATTTTTCTTCTTCATACAAAGTATTGAACTTTTTACCTAGAATGAAGTTTATCTTCTATGTATAAAATTAAATGAAAACAGATCTTAGTAAACACAAGACTGGGAACAGGAGAGGGAAGAGGGAGAGGGGTAGGAGTGTGGCTGGGACCTGGGTACATTGGGGAGAATTGCTGTGTTCCTAAAGCTGTGCTTATGAAATGCATGCAAATAAATTAAAAAATAAAGATTTAAAAGAAAAACAGAGAAACAGCACTTGACCTCTCCCTTGCTCCTAGAAAGTACCATTTTATTTTCTGATTTTATGAATTTTTTAGGTACCTCAGATAAATGAAATCACCTGTTATTTGTCCTTCTATGTCTGGCTTATTTCCCTTATAATAATGTCCTCATTCATTTCACTACATACAGCAGGGTTTTCTTCTATTTGACTGAATAATATTTTACTGCATAAATATTTACTGTATTTTCTTTATCCTTTCACACCTCAATGGATTTAGGTTGCTTCTGTCTGGTAGCTTATAGGAAATAGGTTATACTGAGTGTGGGAATACAGATAATTCTTTGAGAGCCTTACTCAGTTCTACTGAATATGTATCTGAAAGTGAAATGGGATTGATGTATCTTATGGTCATTTTTTTAATTTTTTTTTTTTTTGGAAACTTTCCCTACTGTTTCATCACAGGTGCAACATTTTGTGTTCCCTTCACCAGTGAACGTGGGTTCTAATTTCTCCACATCCTCAACATCTGCTGTCTGAAAGAAAATGTCAAGAAATACATTACATTGGTTTTGGCGATTTCTTAAATATGACATAAAAAAGCATAACAAAAGTAAGGTGAAGCTATATCAAACTAGCATTTCCTGCAGAATGAAGAAAACAATTCACAGAGTGAAAAGGCAACTTACATGGTAGGAGAAAATATTTTTAAACGATATAACTGATAATGGATTAATACTCAAAGCATATCAAGATCTCCTGCAACTAGGTAGGGAAAAGAAATCCTGATTTGTGCATGGCAAAGGAATTGAGTAGCCATTTGTTCATAAAAGTCATAGAGATGGTCAACAGTCATATGAAAATATGCTTAACATCACTAATCATCAGGGCAATGTAAATAAAACCACAATGAGTTACCACCTCCCGGATTCTTTTTTTTTTTTAATAAAGAAAACAGAATTTATTAATAAAGTGATGTTTTATCCAAATGTCATAAGTGAATTATCCTTGCCAGAAAGAAATCATAGGCATTATTATTTTAAAATATAATGAGACCAAAATAAGGACCTTAAGTTATTGACATTAAAGACCCCCTGGCTGATTAACCACATTGATAGCAATTTGAGTGTTATTTATGATCCAATGGTACAGATAATTGATGTTTTAAAATAAACATATAAAGAAGAGAATTGTAAGCTATGCTTTTTCTTTCAGTATATATCTTGAGATTAGCAGTACAGAAAATAAGGTGAAAATTTGTAGAAATTATATTTTCAGTCATTATCATCAAAGGAAGGGGTTGTCAGGCCCTCTGTATTATGTTCTTTTTTTTATATATATATAAAGCTTTTATTTAAAGAATATAAATTTCCAGAGAACAGCTTATGGATCACAATGGCTCCCCCCCCACACAACTTCTCTCCCTCCCCCTACCCTCCCCTTTCCTGCTCCCTCTCCCCTTCTGTTCACATCAAGATTCATTTTCAATTCTCTTTATACACAGAAGATCAATTTAGTACATATTACGTAAAGATTTCAACGGTTTGCCCTCGCATAGAGACACAAAACAATACCCAGACTCCTTAAAGGTTCTGAGTGTGTGGTCTGCTCTTGATATATATCCCGCCCTGATCCCTCATGGCCAGATTTCCTCCTTAAGTCTCAATTTAGCATCCAATGCCCTTATTGTGGCTTTTCCCAACCTCTTACTCTGATGTTTAATTTTATCTTGTATTTTATCTCTTCATAACATTCATTGAAAACTACACAGCTTACTGATTTGCCTTGTATCCCATTTATTTTCTCTTTAATATAGGACCCGTGAGAACAGAGACTATTCTTCCTGTGTTTATTGTCAGCAGCTCTAACACAGTTATATGTAGTAAGTGCTAAATACATGATTGTTAACACTGTAATGTATCCTAGAATTTCGTAGTCTACATCATGAATGGGAGCTTGTCATTTCTCCTCTATGTTCTTATTTCAAGGGTCATATGGTTTTGTCATGATTCAGTGTCGGCAAACATCGACATTAGCAAGTATTGTGGTCTAGAATGAAGATTTTTGTAATTATGATTTCTCTGGGCATATAGGTACTCTCAAAATTCATGAGAAATGCTCTTAAAACTTTATCTGAAATGCATGAAATTTGTTCCCTTTATAAAAATGAAAAATGGTGGGGCTGGTGCTGTAGTATAGTGAGTTAAGCTGGCCCCATCCTGCAGCATCAGCATCCCATATGGGCGCTGGTTCAAGTCCCAACTTCTCCACTTTCTATCCAGCTCTCTGCTAATGCACCTGGGAAAGCAGCAGATGATGGCCCAAGTACTTGGACCCCTACATCTATGTGGTAGACTCAGATAAAGCCCTTGGCTCCTGGCTTCATCTGGCTCATCTCTCCCCGTTGTGGCCACTCTGGGAGTGAACCAGTTCTGCCTCTGCTTCTCTGTAACTCCACCTCTCAAATAAATAAATAATTTTTAAAAATTAAAAATATATATCTATATAAGGGTTTTAAAAAAAGGAAATTGCTTCAGCAAAAGGTGGAATATGATTGAGGACATGAGATGAAGAACTGTGGGACTCTGAGTCCAATTACTGCTTCTAACAAATCAGTGTCAGAGCACTGATCTTGTATCTCTGGCTGCTACATGTGTTTCCATGTGAAAAAGTAAAGTGAATACTGCTACAAAAGAAAACAAATCCCTGCCGGCGCTGTGGCTCAACAGGCTAATCCTCCGCCTTGCGGTGCCTGCAGACCGGGTTCTAGTCCCGGTCAGGGCACCAGATTCTGTCCCGGTTGCCCCTCTTCCAGACCAGCTCTCTGCTGTGGCCAGGGAGTGCAGTGGAGATGGCCCAAGGGCTTGGGCCCTGCACCCATGGGAGACCAGGAGAAGCACCTGGCTCCTGCCTTCGGATCAGCGTGGCGCGCCGGCCACAGCAGCCATTGGAGGGTGAACTATGGCAAAGAAAGACCTTTCTCTCTGTCTCTCTCTCACTGTCCACTCTGCCTGTCAAAAAAATAAAAAATCACAAGCCTAGAGAAAATTGAGGTTGACTGTTAAGGAAGCTTCCTTTTTCACATGAATGTTAATGAATTAAGACGCCTCACTGATAATTCAGCTTTTACTAGAATATTGAATATATTAATAATTAATATTTTAAACATAGTCATCAGATTATCCTGAATGTTTCTCAGCTTTTCTATATGTGCAGATTTATACCAGGTATAGTCATCCTGTATGAGTCCTTGCTGCTCTATTTCCAATCCAGCTCCCTGCTAATGCGCCTGAGAAAGCGGTAGAATTTACCTGAGACCCTGCTACACACATGGGAGTCCTGGCTTCAGCCTGACCCAACCCCAGAAATTATGACCATTTGTGGAATGAACCAATAGATGCAAGCGCTCTCTATTCATCTCTCTCTCTCTCTCTCTCTCTCTCTCTCTCTCTCTCTCTCTCTCCTTCATTGTGTAACTCTGCTTATCAAATCAATAAAAATGAATCTTAAAAAATGTTTGTCAAATTTTATTCTCACAGATCACACACCCAGATTAAAAGTGAGTTACAATCTCTCTTAGTTCATCCAGCTTGGAATTTATTGTGATGCTTCTCCAGTTTTGAAGGATTCCTTTGTAACTGTGGGTTCTAGGAAGAGCACCTTCATCCTATGTGCCTTGATATATTCTGTATAGCATTGAAAAAAGTGTTTCATCTTTGTGTGTCTGCCAACTGGAATCGATCCAATAATTCCTTTAGAAAAAAATGGAAAGGACCTTAAAGATACCAAAAGTGTTTAAAGAGGCTCCCTAGTTTGGTCACCGCTCCCCACTAATATCACTCTCACTGCCACCAATAAGTATTACATGACTTACTAGTGGCTTCCATCAATTTGCCAAGGGAGAGAGTAATTTAGCTTTCCTAGGCCACGATGGTTGTAATTAGTTACAATAGTACCTTGTTCTGGATTATAACTTCACCATTACTAAACCATTGGTATGGTCCTGTAGTAAGTCTTAGATTTAGAAGGACTGAAGAACCCATCAAACTAAGCACAGAATTGAAGACAATGGAAAAATATGATTTTCTAGGCTACCAGCTGTAGTTTCTTTAAATTTGTACAGTGTTGCTTAGAAGTGCTCCTCCAGAACCATTGGTGAAAATCACTCATGGATGCTCAGTTGAATAATTACATATTAGATAATATAATGTTTTCAAAAATCTGTAAATAAAATTTATTGTAAGGAAGATCAGTGATACTTCCAAGTTATGAGAAAAGAAATATTCATTTCAGTGAAGGGAAAAACCTATAAATTAGCCCCTCAAAGGTAGTAGAAGAATGATCTGCAGAACAGAATAGATCACATGACTATGTTCAACTAAAGAGCTGTGGGTAATGCATGAAACATTAGGCACCATGGAGAGAAGATGAGTACTAAAATCAGGAAACTGTCTCACAATGGAAATGAATGAGGTGAGTGCAAGAACTTTGATTGAGAGATACCACTGATTGGGGGAGACAAGTACGGATGCATTGATGGAGGAGATGGCATAATTGGAGTAGCAGAATGTACTACAAAGGTAATAGAATAGAAATCTTGGACTCTCAGAAAATGTGCTAAATCGCCCACTCTCCATCACCATTATATCAATGCAGCAGATGGCAACGAGCTAATGAAGCCAGAAAACATCAATATCTGCTTGACAGAATTGTTGGTGAATGTCTAAAAGCTGCTAGAAATATTGAGAATTTTCCCCAAGATTTTCTATCTGGAAGTAAATCACACAGTTATTTAACCATATCAAAAGAGTAGAGGGGAAATCCTTGCTTAAGTGTGGTAATAATAGAAAATAAAAAGCTATTTCTCTATTCATTATTAATATTTGATTAGGGAAAAATCTCTGTGCTGGAAATCAATATTCCAAGATCACTCACTAATTATCTGTTTAGCCTTGAGCAAAATATTTATTATTTCTTGGCATCAGATTTCTTCTATATAATAGCAGCTTTCCAGTTGAGGGCATTGGGGTCAGACGAATCATGAAGGGAAAATATAGAACCCAGCCTTCCACAATCCCCTTCCAACACACATAATTTTATGAAGAAGAGTTCTTTATTAGGAGATCTTCTTATCTCTGGGTAGGATATCCTCTGGGGGGAAAATGATCCCATTGACAAAAATGTATTTAAAAATAAATGATCTCTCACAATACATACATCATTGATTCAATTTTGTTTTCCTAAATAAAAAAAGCAAATTGTGCTCTGAATAAAAAAAAAAAACGCACTCTAAAGCTGTACTGTACTATAGATACGTGTCCTTGCATTGTGTGGAGAACTTGGCAAAAGGATTCAAATGGTGTTTTGTTCTATTTCTATAATTATGAAGTTGTGTTCTTTATGATATTGATAATTTGAACAATGCACTACCCACTGTACAAAAATATCAAAAATGAGATATCTTTGCACCGAAAATATATTTTAAGTCTCCTTCTTTTCCTTGCTTCTCCCTCAGACTGTGTTCAGGACAAATGTCAATGCATATTCAGCCCTCAATCTGTCCTTTATTTTCATGAATCATTCTGACCACCTAGATATTATTTAGGGCTTTAATTTTCTAGTTTTAGCATTTTGATAACCCTTTGTGATGGGGGAGGTACCATGTGATTAATCTTAGCTAATGAATTTGGGGTAGAAATAATTGCATGCCATTTTTGGTATGATGCATTTAGTCACTGGCATGAAACCTTCCAGAATTCTATTTTTTTCTTTCAAGGTGACCCTCAATGTCTATAGTGTTAGCTTTTCAAACAGCTTAGTTTCTTGAAAATTTTCAATTAAAAACACTCCCAGATGATCTGCTTGGATTTACAAATTGGATGAAGGATCAAATTTGTCTCTTGAAACTGTAACGATTTGGTGGATGGTATGTTAATGCAGCAAAACTTAGGCTACCCTAACCAATAAAGTTATACATTGCAAAACTAAAATAGTATAAATCAAATGCTCTATAGGCTCAGTTCTATGGGATGAGTTCAGTCAGAATGGGCCCTGAAAAAAAGGTGACTTTTTGCATTTTGCTTTTTTGCTCCTTTTTTTGCCATTTTAATTAACTAATTAATTAATTATAAAGCTTTTATTTAAAGAATATAAATTTCCAAAGTAGCTTATGAATTACATTGGCCTCTCCCCCACCATAACTTCCCTCCCACTTGCAACACTCCCCTTTCCCCCTCCCTCTCCCCTTGAATTCACATCAAGATTCATTTTCAATTCTCTTTATATACAGAAGATCAGTTTACTATATATTAAGTAAAGATTTCAACAGTTTGCCCCCACATAGCAACACAAAGTGAAAAATGCTGTTGGAGTACTAGTTATAGTATTAATTCACAATGTACAGCACATTAAGGACAGAGATACTACATGATATATATTTTAAATTGATTAATTATCTATGCAATTTCCAATTTAACACCCAGGTTTTTTTTTCATTTTCAATTATCTTTATATACAAAAGATCGATTCAGTATATACTAAGTAAAAATTTCATCAGTTTGCACCTACACAGAAACACAAAGTGTAAAAATACTGTTTCATTACTAGTTATAGCATTACTTCACATTGGACAACACATTCAGGACAGATCCCTCATGAGACGTAAGTACACAGTGACTCCTGTTGTTGATTTAACAATTTGACACTCTTGTTTATGGCATCAGTAATCTCCCTAGGCTCTAGTCATGAGTTGCCGAGACTATGGAAGCCTTTAGGGTTCGCCGACTTCGATCTTATTCTGACAGGGTCATAGTCAAAGTGGAAGTTCTCTCCTCCCTTCAGAGAAAGGTACCTCCTTCTTTGATGGCCCCATTCTTTTTTTTTTTTTTTTTTTTGCTCCTTTCATTCATTTTTGATTAAACAGGAAATTTCCAGGTCACTTTTCAATAAAACAGAAGTCCTTTGTAGGTAATTTTAATTCATGTAAATTATCATTCTCAAATCCAGTTGAGCGTGTCTCTCATTTTCCCTCCATTTGCCTCCAGCCATGACTTTAGGGCTTAAGGTGAGAGGAGGGGTGGGTTTTTCACTCTACCCACACCTTCCACTGCTGCTGCTGCTGCTTTTCGTTCTTCCCAAGTTGTGATTGGAAGAAATGTGCTTTGTGAAATAAGAGTTAATGCTTTGATCGGCTACTCTTGCTTTGTGACAATGTATTCCCAAAGTTAATTATTTAAAACAGCGGGTGTTGAGTGTGCTCATCCAAGCCGGGAAGGAGATCTTGGGATAGGCACAGAGGGAAAGACTATACTTTACAGTGTCTCAAATCTCAGCTGGGAAGACAAGACCAAGGATGGCTCCCCAGAGAAGTGGTGGTCACTTGGAAACTCCTTCACTCCCGGGCTGAGCATCTTGGCTGGGGAGGCATCAAGATTGGGATTGTCAACTGAGTGCCTCACGTGATCTCTCTGGACTTGGTTTTCTTACAGCTTGTGGGCATTTGGGGAAGAACACTCCTGATGTGGTATATCAGAGCTCCAAAAATTAGAGGGCTTAAAGAAAGAGCGACCACGTTGTTGCCTTTCATGACTTACACTCAGAAGTCATATAGCATTACTTTCACTATCCTCTGTCAAACTAGCTACAATTCCTCCTCCAACAGTCCTGTGGATCAGGAATTAGAATCCATTTCCTAATGAGAGCTTAACAACATGAACAGCAGTAAAGTATATGACCGACAAAATACTTTTGGGTCATCCATGGGGACCACAATCTAACAAAGTTACATCATCTCCCTGTTGAAGATTCAAGTTCTAATTCTTTCAGTGAAAATAAAGTTGGTTAACAACTGCAACAGAAATCTCAGCACAGCACACCTGAAAATGTAAGTAGAAGATATCTTTAAGAATTCCTCTAGCACTTGCCCACTCAACGAGATACTGAGAATTGCTGTGAAGTTCAATTACAGGCAGCTCATTCTCAGGGAAGATAACATAAGCTTAACTGCAGATTGTAGCATCCACTCAGCCCAAGGAGACTCCTGCATTCTTGAAGCAGTAAGAGCAGAAGAGGATCCCCACCTACCCTCCTGCTTTCAAAATGCTCTAGCACACAGTCTTTATGTTCCAAGCACCTCCATGCCCCAAAGGTGAGGTGTCCATTTCTCACGCACTCACACGCTGATGTGACACGATGTTAGGTTCCTCTGCTAGTGGACACCTGGAACCTTCTGACTGGATGTACTGGAGACTTCTAAGTTAGCTTGAATATTAGGATAAGGAAAACACCATTCTGCCTCAGCCATCAACTCATGACTTCATTATCAGTGCTATGAAATATGTTTGTATCTCTTCAATATGTTGAAGGAAGTCCCTCCTCCCCCTTGGTTGGTATCAGATGGTAGAGTCCTCATGGTGGGATACTTGTTTTTATATGAAGAGTCATGAGAGAGCTTGTTTCATGTCCCCCTGCTCTCTGCTGTGTGAGAATATAATAAGCCTTGAAGTGGGCCCTGATCAATCACTGAATCTGATGGCCCCTAACTTTGGATTTCTACCCTGCAGATCTGTGAGGCGTAAGTTTATATGATTTAAGATCCATTAGTTTGCAACATTCTGTTTTAGCAACTCTAACTACGAGAAGCACTTTCCCTCATCAACGACCTGCCTATTTTTTTAAGTGAATTGAAGATAGATGTTGATAGTTTCAGGGTCTGCAAGGCTAATTCTGAGTCATGAATGTCTGCTTCTGTATACTGTAAGGATACTTATTAAGCACTGTCCTTAACTGGTGATTTAGGCTGAAATTCTGATTTAACTCTCAGTCAAGTGACACCATTTACACCGTCAAAAGTAGGAAAGGGCACTGTGTTATCAGAACTGAAAAATTTAAAGTGTGCTTTTTGCAACATGCAGAAAACTAATTCTGGAAAGAAGAGAAAGCTCTTTGAGATGATGTTGACTTGTGCCACTTCGTGTCAGTTTGACTGCTTGGCATTCATTGAAATTTAATAGAATAATTTGTTCTGTGTTGTTCAACTTGAACCCCAAACCCAAATCTACAGGAAGCACCAAGAAAAAAGGCTTAAGAGAAAATGTCATGATACTCTTTCCTGTAAATTTGTTTCCATTAAAAGCACCAAACCCAATGTATTGCAGCATCACCTTTTAAGGATGTGAACCCTCAAAATCTCGGGGTGCTGTGTATACTTCTATTGGGGTCAGCAGAATTTGTAATGTTTCAGGTTTCCAGTTTTATCATTTTCCCCCTCACAGATTTTCATCCCAGCTCTGGTGTTTGACAGTTTCATTTCTATAACTCATTAAATATTCAATGATTCATAATAACAATTTTCCATGTAATTTTATTGTTCACATTCTGGCATCAGCTTCCTGTACCAAATAACAGGAGTATAAATACCCACTTGAAATAAGGACATTTCAGTTTTCATTTTCATTGCATTAATATTGTCAAAAGGAGGTTGTTGCAAAAGACTTCCAAGTATTACTGAGACTATCTCACTATTATAACTCTGTGCAAATGGAAATTATGAAACAAAAAGCCAGGAAGGTAGCGGAAATTCAACCAATATCACACTAACTGGAGAGGAAACTAAGAGAGTGTGAAATCAAAGAATAATCAATTTCCTGAAGGAATCAGGTACCGCTCCACGTCATTTCAGATTATCTCAAGGGCATGAGAAAGGCAGAGACATCTGCAAAAGTTTGAGCAAGAGGAATTCGGGATAATAAGCTGGGATATTTTCCCCTGAAGAAAGCAGTTCCTGCCTTCCACTTAACATTTACAATGAATTTTTAGATATTGATTGGGCTATTGTATTGGACCAGGGGGGGCAAAAAGCATCCCTTCCCACTCCCAACTCACCTTTACTAATAAATGCTAACAATATGCAGGAAGGCACAACTTCCAAAATCATAAGATACTCTCACATGAAAACAGTTTCTAGACAGCTCATTTTCAGGTCTTACTCAAATATTCAAATCCTCTCTTCATGGTTTTACCAACTCGAGCTCAGACGTTCACATTTCTTGTGTATCCATTTTGTTTTCATATAGCTCGGCATCCATCATCCACCATTTTAGCAGCACTCTCCCCAGAACTTGACATTCTCACGCTAGCCCCACATGAAATGACCAGCAGCCTATGTGGACTGCATTAGGTGTCTTCCTCATGTTTTCACCCAAGCAGCTAAGCAGCTAGGGTGGAAGTTCCACGCAGTATAGATGAGCTAAGCTGTAAGTAAAATCTCAAAGCCTCAAATAAATGTTTACTTTTGCCATACTCATTCTTGACTTGACAGATGCTATAAGCTGTTTGTTGCTCTTGGAATATGTATCAAAATCCTGAACAAATTTCCAAGCTGTTCATAATTAGTCTTTGTCTACATCTCCAGCTTTACCCCATCTTCACACTATTCCTTTCTGTGCCCAAATTCACATGTAGACTCATTCACTCCAGAAACCGTAAACCAACTTATTTTTTGATCTCTGAGTTTGCTAAAATGCCTTTAAACTTTTTGCTCCTCTTGACATTATGGGGAAACCTATAAGACTTTAAACTGGTTTTTAAAAAAAGACAATTTCAAACAATTCAGATTAAGAAACAGAGGAATTCTGTTTTCCCAGAGTCAGAAGAGTTGGGATATGATGAGATTTTAATTAAGAAAGCAAAATCTTCAGATACGTAAAACAAGATTCATAAAAACAGGAAAGGCACACCTTAATATAAGATAACTTAGTGACAACATTCGGAGGCCACCAGTGTGAAGACATTGAACTTGTAATCAAGTTTGATATCTGAGATATTTTTATCTTTCAAATTATGATTACATTTTCTTTCTTTTTTTTTTTTTTTGACAGGCAGAGTGGACAGTGAGAGAGAGAGACAGAGAGAAAGGTCTTCCTTTGCCGTTGGTTCACCCTCCAATGGCCGCCGCAGCCAGTGTATCACACTGATCCGAAGGCAGGAGCCAGGTACTTCTCCTGGTCTCCCGTGGGGTGCAGAACCCAAGCACTTGGGCCATTCTCCACTGCACTTCCTGGCCACAGCAGAGAGCTGGCCTGGAAGAGGGGCAACCGGGACAGAATCCGGTGCCCCGACCAGGACTAGAACCCGGTCTGCAGGCACCGCAAGGCGGAGGATTAGCCTATTGAGCTGCAGCGCCGGCCCCAAATTATGATTACATTTTCAAATCTTTAAAATAATATAATACTTAAATGCTCTCAAATATTCAGTAATAGCATCTCGTTTTATTGACTGGTATTTTTAATCTATTCTATCAGTATAAATGCAGGCTGATGTAAACAGCACAGTAGAAATGCAATCTTTTCATAGAAAGATGTAAACTGAGATTTCTATAACCACACTTAGTCATTCATAGCTGAACACCCCTCCTGAATCTCTATGTACCCTAATTCTCCTATCCTCCAGATCCTGGGACACTGGTGTCAAGCTGAAATTTTTCTGTCTTCTATTTTCTACCTTAGATTTCATGCAACAAATCTACAATATCAAATACTATATCCAAAGCCACTTGTGGAGATTTAAATCCAAATCCAGTCAATGAAAATTAAATGCTATTAAAAATTGAGGTCTTCCCATACCTGTCACATGTTTCTAGTGATGATCATGGTACACAGCACATTTCCATTATTGAAGAAAGTTCTTTTGGTCAGTGCCTTATCATAAATTTGATAAACCTTTGATAGAACTCAATACAGAGTGCAACTATACACTCATGAAAA
Organism: Sylvilagus floridanus; assembly: GCA_949820135.1. Taxonomy (NCBI): domain Eukaryota; kingdom Metazoa; phylum Chordata; class Mammalia; order Lagomorpha; family Leporidae; genus Sylvilagus; species Sylvilagus floridanus. Next base: position 13,281,034 of record OX463240.1, on the reverse strand, counting down.
TATAAGTTAACATAACACTTACAGGCCCCTGTCATCTATTGTGGAACTCAAAACTGTAGTCCAACTGTTAACCAAGCAAAAGGAAGTCACCCTTCTCTTCTAACAGATACCAATTTAGTTTAGGAAGAATGCCAAACAATAATAGTGATTGTAATAGTAATAGCAGTGATAATTATAGTTAATGTTATGCAAATTGCTTGGAAACTATTGCTATAAAAAGACTAACTTCATAATGCCACAAATATATTTCAACTGAGGGCTTCTGCAAAATCACAGACCACTTTAATAATCCTGCATCTGTCCTTTTCTTCTATTCTCTCTCTGTGCAGCAGTCTCTTGTCTTTAATTCCCTTCCTCATCCATACCACAAACATCTGCAAAACTGATATGCTTAATTATTAGGAATAACAGCTAACATTCATTGAGCAGGTACTCCATTCAAATACTGAACACTGTCATGAGTGCTTCACATTTATTGATCCATTTACTTCTCCCAACATCTGTGTGATGGTGATATGATTATTAATTCCAATTTAAAAATAAAATGAGATTATTAAAAATATAAGTAACTTATTTATAATCACACAAGTAGAGGGAAACAGAGCTGAAACTTAAACTCAGTCAGGATTGGATAAAGCACAGCTATAACCACTAACTCTTGTTCCAAATACCTAACATAGAAACTCATCGAGATTCTAAAGAAAACATTGGAAGCTATCTCAGAGAAAATTATTATATGGAAAAATATGTTAATATCAAGCAAGACTGTTGTATTGACATCAGATTACAAAACTACGCCCTTGTCAGATCAGGAGTGCTGCAATAAAGTACAACTGGGGAGCAAATGAATGACAAAATTTCATTTCCCTCTGTTCTGGAGGCTGAAAGTCCATGACAGCATGGAAGCAGCCTCTTCCTCCTTCATGAAGGCAGTCGTCTTCTTTTTTTATCCTGATATGGTAGGAAGAGAGCGAGAGAGCTCAGGGGGTCCCTTTTACAACATGGGTTTCTCATTCATGAGGGGTTCATGACATAATTACCTCCCAAACACTACTTCCTAAGGCCATCACTTTGGAAGTGAGGATCTCAGTTGATGAATTTTGGTGGGACACAATCACATCAATGGATAAACAATCTGTCTCTCTCTTCACATCATAGCATAGTTTATCGGATATTGAATGCAGCAGCTCACTGTTTAGATCCAGTCTTTCACCACTCCACCTCTGGAATTCTAATTCTACAGTCCAATTATTCAATATGTGAGTCACACTAATTTTTATGAGCACTTATTTGGAGAGCTCAGTAAAATGCCTCTGTCAGAGACAGTTGTCCACCAAATATTTCTACTTTCCTTCCGTAATAAAGGATTGCTTTTGAAAAGAGATTGTGTCTCTACAAACTGCATATCTCTACTACTCAACATCCATATGGTTATTGGAAAATGATTTTGTTGATGAAATGAAAATGGAAATGTCGTGTGCACCTCAGGTTCTGGGTCTTTACCATTTGTCATCTTATTATCCCTACAGCAATTTGACGATAATTGCCATAGCAACCCCCCAAAAAGCTACTTATCAAAGATGGTAGAAGCAGGGACTGGTGTTCTGGCATGATGGGTTAAGCCATTGCCTGCAATGTCAGTATCCCATGTGAGGGTCAGTTTGAGACATGGATGCCTGCCTTTCCATCCAGCTGCCTGCTAATGTGCCTGGGAAAGTAACAGAAGATGGCTCAAGTGATTGGGTTATTGCTACGCAAGTGGGAAACCTGGTTGGAATTCCTTGCTCTGGTTTCAGCATGGCACAGTCCCTCCTGTTGTGGCCATTTGGAAAGTGAAACAGTGGATAGAACTCTTTCTCTCTGTCCCTCTCTTTCTGTCTCTACAAGTCAAATAAAGAAAATAATTTTTTTAAAAGACTTTATTTATTTGACAGGTAGAGTTACAGACAGTGAGAGAGACAAAGAGAAAGGTCTTCCTTCACTTGGTTCACTCCCCAAATAGCCACAATGGCCAGGAGCCAGGAGCCTCCTCTTGGTCTCTCATGTGGGTGCACAGACCCAAGGACTTGGGCTATCCTCCACTGCTTTCCCAGGTCATAACAGAGAGCTGGACTGGAAGAGAAGCAATCGGGACTAGAACCGACAGCCAAGTGGGATGCTGCTGCCGCAGGCAGAGGATTAACCTAGTGCCCCACGGCGCTAGCCCCAGAAAATAATTCTTTAAAAAGACGGTAGACACATCCTCTGTAAGGGCACTACAATTACTAATTGACCTGTCGCAGAGTAACTCACAACCAGGAACATTCATTTTCAACTTCAGTGGAGGAGAAATTTGAGTGGATTGTACCTTAAACTCCTGAGGTTTAAGGACTTACCTGTGAACACATCTAGCATTACCTTAACTAATATCTAAAATGGTACTAGGGAAAATTTTGTCACACTAGAAAACCTAAAATACACAGTATTAAATTAATGGTAAGGAAATAGACTGAAAATTATCTGATATGAGAGTCAGAAATTTTAGGTTCACATCATGCACTGGCAAAACAATTATGAAAACAATCACCTATGAAAATCAGGAAAGCAGACCACACAACTAGGGAAAATTTAGTTAAAAACATAGCAGCCAGAAATGGCCATTTTTATGCATTTTGGTTATTATTTGGCTTCTCCTACAAAAAATTTTTTTTGACAGGCAGAGTTAGACAGTGAGAGAGAGAGACAGAGAGAAAGGTCTTCCTTCCATTGGTTCACCCCCAAAATGGCCACCACAGCCGGAGCGCTGCGCTGATCCAAAGCCAGGAGCCAGGTGCTTCTCCTGGTCTCCCATGCAGGTGCAGGGCCCAAGCACTTGGGCCATCCTCCACTGCACTCCCGGGCCACAGCAGAGAGCTGGCCTGGAAGAGGGGCAACCAGGACACTAGAACCCGGAGTGTCGGCACCGCAGGCGGAGGATTAGCCTAGTGAGCTGTGGTGCCTGCCTCTGCTACAAAGTATTAAAAAATTACCTCAGAGCCCGTGCAGTGATGTAGGGAGTAAAGCCTCTGCCTGCAGGTTGGTATCCCAAGAGAAAGCTGATTCGAGACCCAGCTGCTCCACTTCCGATCCAGCTCTCTGCTGTGGCCTGGGAAAGCAGCGGAAGATGATCGAAGTCCTTGGGCCCCTGCACCCATGTGGGAGACGGAGAAGCAGCTCTTGGCCCCTGGCTTCAGATCGGCGCAACACCATTCATTGTGACCATCTGGGGAGAGAAACAGCAGGGGGAAAACCTCTTTCTCTCTCTCTCTCTCTCTCTTCTCTTTCTTCTCTCTCTCTCTCTCTCTCTGCCTCTTTGTTTTTAAAAATTACCTCAGGCTAGAACTCGCTTATCTTTGAAAAAAGATCAAAATGAACTGAGTTCATAGAGCAAGAACCTCACAGATTTGGAAACATTGAATATTTCTTAACCGCAAATATGATGGCTGAAAAAGATTTAAAATAATGATTTCCCAGAAAGATTTTTCAAGTAAGTAAAGGTGTGGGAAGGCTGTTTAAATGATCTCAAGAAATATCTGTTTCAAAGAAATAAGCAACCTGTTAGAATCAAATTTTTGAGAGAACATGGAATTCGCCCAGGCTTAGAGGGTTGACCAAGCAGATGGATCAAACATTTCCTAAATTGTGGAGGGAATCATATAGCTGAAGAGGTTACAACTTGGGAGCAATACACATTTGACGAAGCTCAGACTCCAAAAAGCCTGTTTGGGAAAGGCCTTTGACCTAGCAGTTGAGATGTCTGTCATCCATTAGCAAGGTATCTGGTTTGAGTCCCAGCTCTAACTTTGTAATCCAGCTTCCTGTTAATTCAGACCCAGGCAAGCAGCAGTGATCTCACGAGCCAAGTGTGTTCCTACCACTCATGTGAAAATATGAGTCCAATTCTGGAGTTCAGCCCAGGTCCAGCCCTGGCTATTGCAGGAAGGAATCTAAAGGTGAATTAATATATGAGAACTCTATCTGATAGTCTCTTTCTCTGTCTCTGTCATACTCTCTCTCTGGTTCTCTGCCTATTAAATAAATAAATAAATAAATAAAGCATCAACTTCCATACCTATCAATCCTGGAATCCAACAAGGGCAATCCACAAAGCAAGCTGTGCAGTAAAAACAATAATGATCATTATTCTCTAGAGAAAGGGAATGAGAACTCCAGAGGTAACAATTATCCCTGTTCAAACTAATGACAAGTAGGGTTGGCGTTGTGTGCAGTAGGTTACAGCTGCACTTGCAACTCTGGCATCCCCTGTCAGAGTGCTGGTTCCAGTCCCCACTGCTCTGCTTCTTGCACACCCCACTGCTGACCTGGGAAGGCATTGCATGATGGTCGAAGTGCTTGAGCACCTGTCACCCTCAGGGGAGACCCAGTTGTAGTTCTAGGCTTCTGTTTTGGCCTGGCCAGCATTTGCATCTTTTGGGGGAATGAACCAGCAGACGGAACATATTCTTTCTTTTTTTTTTTTTTTTTTTGACAGGCAGAGTGGACAGTGAGAGAGAGAGACAGAGAGAAAGGTCTTCCTTTGCCATTGGTTCACCCTCCAATGGCTGCCACGGACAGCGCGCTGCGGCCGGCGCACCGCGCTCATCCGATGGCAGGAGCCAGGTGCTAGGTGCTTTTACCTGGTCTCCCATGGGGTGCAGGGCCCAAGCACCTGGGCCATCCTCCACTGCACTCCCGGGCCACAGCAGAGGGCTGGCCTGGAAGAGGGGCAACCGGGACAGAATCCGGCGCGCCGACCGGGACTAGAACCCGGTGTGCCGGCGCCGCAAGGCGGAGGATTAGCCTGTTGAGCCACGGCACCGGCCAGTTCTTTCTTTTTGTCTCTTCCTTTCTCTCTCCCTCTCTTTGACTCTGCTTTTCAAATAAATAGATCTTAAAAACAAGAGGGAAAATATGGTAACAAGTGGATGAACTTCAAGCGATAGACCCTTGAATCACCAAACTAAGAATTCTCAAAACTTAAGTTAATGAACACAATGGACAGAACATATTAAGTGCAAACTAGCAAAACTCTCCAAACCTTTGAATCAAGTGGGGATTGACAATGAGAAACACCACTTGAACAACAACAAAATTCCCTACAGGCATGTTACCCCTATTAGGAGGCATTATGCTATACAGAAAATAAGGAGGTTCATAGTAATATATTAAACAGTTATCATTAATATTATAATTAAGATTAAAACAGAAAGTATCTCCTGAGCAGCAATGTTTTTATTTTTTCAATGTTTTAATCATTCAAGCTCATTATCACTAATGCCATAATAAGAAAACACACAGATATGTCATATTAACCAACACTTAAGTAACAGTGAGGTTTAAAAAAAAATGCTAAGTGACTTTCAGCCAAGAATATATCCCTCAAAAGGCATTTCCAAAAGAGATGAGGAAAAATTTTCTAACTTTAAAGACAAACTATACCACTTTGTAGATTTCAGCCAAATGAAGCATTGAAATAGGATAGACTGATCATAAAGCCAGATGAGGTATTATTTAGAAATGTCCTCCTGAATTATACTTATTCAGTGTGGAAAATGATATCTATTTCCTATTAGGCCGTGTGCTATTGAAGATAAGGAAGATGATGTTTGAAGTTTGTAAGAAATAAATTTTGTCATAATAATAAATGAGTAATGTGTGCCTGGCAAAATGGCTTGATAATCACTGAATGAAGATAAAAGAGAAGTTTGATTACCCTAATTAATGATGATACTACAAAGGTGCTTTGAGAGCGGCATGGTGCATGTGCAAGATTAATAAATACTATTTGATTATTTGCAAAGCTGCTGCTGATTGTGCTGAAGCACTAGCAGCTATGTTGATGCTGTTGCCGTTGCTGCTCAGTTGTCATTTGTCTGGGTGGTAATAAGCTGTAGAGGAGCAGGCGAGGGGACACAGCACAAGTGTCCCCACTGTATTCCTGGGTAGAGCTGTGTTATGAGCAGGGACAATGAACTTGCTGTGATGCAAGGTGATTTGAAACAAAACAGTTCACTGCTTTCTCTCACAAATGATAGCGTATGTTAAAAATTATGGACATGAAGTTTTCTATAAAATCTAATGCATGCAAAAATATGCTGTAGGCTTTAAAATCTACTTGAGCCAAGCAGATTGGTTTGAAATTGGAGTTTGAATATGTTCTAATAAATTAAAAAGTGTCAGTATGAAGCAAACCACAGGAGTATAAAGAAACAACTCTTGTTTATAAACACAGCCAAAGAGCAAGTGGCATTTATGCTTTTTTTTTTTTTTTTTACCTATTTAGCTGGAAAAAAAGGGATATTAACAGATACCTCTGCCTTTGCAGTGTTTTGCTGACTTTTACAATGGTCTACAACTAGCATCGCAGGCTGCTTTTTCTGGCCTGGCCTGCAGTGTCACTTGCATGTACTCTTAGTATCACTGTTCTAGGAGGGAAGAAGCAGAAAGGGCTCAAGACTGAGCAGCAGAAGGAGCTGGCCTCTGAATCTTTACTGACTCTAGTCAGCTGAGCTTGCAAGTTCACAGATCCTGGGAGGTCTTTTCTGTCCCTGCATCGAGAAACCGTCATGCAGAGTCTCTTTCAGAGCTGACCTTCTTCAGTCAGGTGCATCCTGAAAGAGGAGAAAGCCCAACCTCTGATGTGACTGCAGTCACGGAAGCTGGGCAAACAAGTCCTCAGTCTAGCAGAGACCAGGTGCATTCCTACAGCCTCAAGCACAAGTTGGCATACAGAGAAGAGTCCAGAATCCTGGTTCCGGGTGTGTGGTCAACTAGATGCAGAAACCAAATTTCCAAACAAAACCTAAACCTGCTAGATAATATACATCCTAAAATATTTTTTCGGCTCAACAGGCTAATCCTCCGCCTTGCGGCGCCGGCACACCGGGTTCTAGTCCCGGTCGGGGCGCCGGATTCTGTCCCGGTTGCCCCTCTTCCAGGCCAGCCCTCTGCTGTGGCCCGGGAGTGCAGTGGAGGATGGCCCAGGTGCTTGGGCCCTGCACCCCATGGGGAGACCAGGAAAAGCACCTGGCTCCTGGCTCCTGCCATCGGATGAGCGCGGTGCGCCGGCCGCAGCGCGCTGTCCGTTGCAGCCATTGGAGGGTGAACCAACGGCAAAAGGAAGACCTTTCTCTCTGTCTCTCTCTCTCACTGTCCACTCTGCCTGTAAAAAATAAATAAATAAATAAATATATTTTTGTTGCACAAAATAATTGTCAATACCATGAGGAGTCCACAGAGTAAATCTTATGTAAAAGCAGAAGAGATGAGAAAACAAATGAATGTAACTTTTGTCTTGCAGAATTGTGAGAGACAGTAGAGATATGAGGTATAACTGTTAATGTCCCCTCCAAATGAAAAATTAGATCAGATTCCTTTCAATCAATCCATTGGAACACCTATGGACACATCTGAGTGTCATAGTGAACCTGAAATTACCACATTTTCAGAAAGGGAGAAAAGAAAATGATCTATATATCTTTAAAGCTATGTATGAGGAATAAGAAGTACTGATAGATAGATGATAGATGATAGGTTATAGATACACAGATAGATAGACAGACAAAGAAATGGCAACAATCTCACCCCAAAAACTTGTACCACTGGTGGATCTCCATATGGCCATGTTACCTACCTTCTTAGCACCTGGGTGATCAAAATAAAATCTCATCATTGGATTTAATCTAGAAACTGACAATTTAAAAACACTTCAAAAGTACCAGCATAAACTCCTAATTAGAAATCTATTTTGCATGCACTTTTGAAAATTTCTTATATACAGAATCAAATGCAAATTTTCTCTATAAGATCAGACATTTAACCTCAACAACTTTCCCAGTGAAAACTTCCATGAAGGGGTCGGTGCTGCAGTGAAGCAGGTAAAGCCGCTGCCTGCAGTGCCAGCACCCCAAATGAGCAGCGGTTCAAGTCCCGGCTGCTCTACTTCTGATCCAGCTCTCTGCTATCGCCTGGGAAAGAAGCAGAAGATGGCCCAAGTGCTTGGGTCCCTGTACCACGTGGGAGACCTGGAAGAAGCTACTGGCTGCTGGCTTCAGATCAGCCCAGTTCCAGCCAGTGCAGCCATTTAGGGAGGGAACCAGCAGATAGAAGACCTCTCTCCCTCTCTCTGCTTCTGCCTCTCTGTAACTCTGCTTCCAAATAAATAAATAAAATAATAATTAAAAGCTTACATGAAATGAAAGCTGATAACTAATAATCTCAATTATCAAATGAAAATTTTGGGTTGTGGAAAAGAGCCAGCAGAAACAATGAAAAAAATAACTAAAAAGAATTGTAATTAAATCGTAACTAAATCAGCCCAGAATATAAAATAGTTATTTAGAAATATATGATTGTACGTAGGATTTAAAGAGAAATAAAGCCAAAGTGTCTATAAAAAGGTAGCAGATATATTTAAAAAACAAAGTAGCTCATAGAATATATGTGAATTGAAAATATAATAAGCAAAATTAAAGACTCATTGCATAAATTTAACCATAGTTTAAATATATAAGGCCAAACATATGCAACCTAAGAAAATATTAAAGATGGTGTCAAAAATCCAGAACAATGAAAAAAATTTTAAAAAATATCAAAGGAAAATTAAATGGTAAGGATTCTGATCTGAAAGGAATTATCAACTATGGCATTCAAGTGCTAAAAGGAAAAAAATAGATAAAATATAAAACACTAATATTTGTGGGTGTGAGTATGTGTATAAACTGGTAAATTATCTTTTCAAAATCATGAATCACAATAAACCCCAAATAAGATTCACCCCTTACCCCCTAAAATCCAAAACAATGTAGAGCAACCAAAGAATGTTAAAATAAAAGGAAAATAAAATATCATTTACAACATCTGGGAGGAAAGATGACTTACAAATGAAATAAATTCGGTCTGTTGTTGACTTTTGAACAATAATACTGGAAGGCATGAGCCAATGAGTACCTTCAAAATGTTGAAAGAACAATTAATTTCCACTTAGAATTATATAACTAGAACTAATATGATCCCAGAGTGAGGGGGAAAAATCATCTCAAGAAATTAAGCAAGTAGATACAATGGACTTGCCAGCATCAAATGCTAACTAAAAACACTTCCAAATTATGTGTTTCAGGAAGTAGGACAAAAAGCTGTATTCATACATTCCTATGGACTTACTTCTAAGGGTATTGTTGAAAAACTTGCCATGACACCCCAAAGCCCCTTAAGCTGGCTGGTAAAAATACCATCTTAAGTGTTAAAGTAATCATATGGTCTCAATTAGTTGTTGATGTGATCATACAAATAGAATTAAGGGTCTGGTAAAAATGATAGATGGAATTAAGAAGGAGTGAATACTCCAACATGGGAAGCAGTCCACACAGCCAACTCACAGAATGACAATTGCTTTAAGTAGCACTCTGACCTCAAAATCAGCCCTTAAATCATTCTGGTCTGACTGAAGCACCCACAAGAGCCTTTCAGGCATGGAAAGCCAAGATATTGTGGCAAAAAAAAAAAGTTCCTACATGAAGTATCTCTGTGAGCAAGACCCCAGTGAAAACAAGGGGCCATCAAAGAAGGAAGTACTTTTCTCTGAAGGCAGGAGGGAAATCCACTTTGCTTATGGCCTTGTCTGAATACTGAAGGAGTTTGTGGGTTCAACAGGCTTCCATAACCTAGGCAGCTCATGTCAAGAGCCTCCGGTGATCACTGATGTCATATATAAGAGTGTTAATTGTTAAATTAACAACAGGGGTCACTATATACTAACTTCCCATGCAGGACCTCTGTCATCAATGAATTTTATTATTAGAGTTAACTGTAAAATTTTTTCAAAGATGTATTTCGTTTTAGTGTATTATGTGGAAGATATGAACAGCCCTTGTATCCATTGTTGAGGAACAGTTTAATTTTTTGTGCAAATTGTTGGAATCTTTACTTAGTATAGAGTTGGTCTTCTGTGTATAAAGTTAATTGAAAATGAATCTTAGTAATGGGACCGGGAAAGGGAGAGGGGAGGAGGAGAGGTGGGAAGGTGTGTATGGTGGGAAGAATCACTAGATTCCTAAGGTTGTATACTTATGAAATGCATGACACCTGTATTCCTTAAATAAAGGGTTTCTTTGGGAAATAATAAAATAAAATAATAAAATGAATAAAGGTGGATACCGACTAAAAAACAAAACAAAACAAAACAAAACAAAAAGCTGTGTGTGAGGTGCAAGAAGTACTGATAAATAAAGAGGATAATATTTAGGAAAACCTAAACTCTGCTGAAAGGAAGAATGGAAAAGGCAGGAAGTAAGAATAGGATGAGCAGGAATACACAGCTAATGAACAATCCACAGCAGAGTTGTGTGGTGACATTAGTGTCTCACAGAAAGATGACTTCAAAACAAAAAGCTTTGCTGGGATTCAAAGAGCTCTCAAGTTAGGAGAAGCTTCAGCTCCTCAGAAAATCTAACCATTCTTCACTTCTAATTTTTTTTTTTAACATAGACTTGAATCAAAAATCTAGACTTGACCAGATGGCTATGCTTAAATTATTGAAATTGGAGATACCTAAAGCCCCTGATTATGTATGACTCAACTTATCATCAATAAGAATGGACAAATCCAATATAAAGAAATATTGAAAATCCATTTTCCTATAATTGGTAGGAGTGGCCGCAGATTATACTATTATTTTTATACATTGCATATGTTTTAATATCTATTATATATACTTGATAAAACATTATGAAATAAAGTGTAAATGTAATATATTTAAGATATATATTGGTAATTTGTGAATATTTGAGAAAAGGCAACAGTTAATTAATTAGAAAATTCCTTGTAGATATTAGCCTGATGTGTAACTTCGATTTAAGTATTCAAATGATAGGGACAGCATCAGAATAATTGCAATAAAAATATGTAGACAAGTGCAATATCACCCTTCCTTAGATAAACAGATCTGTGGATGAATGGATGGATAGCGGATAGATACATAGATGATAGTAAACTACATGAAGAAGATGCTGTAGCAAATGGAAAAATGAGTATTAAAATTTCTTGAGTTTCTAGAGTAATAGAAAACAAAATTTACCCAGCCCACGCACTGCTGGTCTCAATTCTGTCTAACTCATCATAATGGGATAAAGATGGAGGCTTAGACTGAGGTAATTTTCCAAAGGGACAGAATTGTTAAAGCTTAAGAGTAAAGTTCCATGCTAATGGATATTACTACAGTAATAATAATTCAGTCCATTAAAATTATTTGAAATTTCATATTCATAAATCTTAAGAACTTTTAAGGAATCACATAGAAGGACAATTATAATGGGGTGAATCAGATATCTCATTTTTCATGTATTTTTAAATTCTAATATAATTGTTAACATTTTGCCATGTTCACTTCATAGGCAAATATTAGGTACTTATACATATATGATATTTTTCTTGAAAACAGGGATATTAATGTCATAAAATGTAAGATTAATATGTCATAAAGCATTTTCCAACTATATTTTACTGCTTCACAAAATATTTCCTTTCAGACTTTAGATAAACTGATTTTTTTAAAACACAAGTTTAAAAGAAAATAGAGTTATGATGGATTTAAGATCTCACCCAATAGAGCATGTCTTTACACAATGTTCTAGTAGTTGATCATCTAACTTCTTTTTGAAAATTTTTAATTGTGAAGAAAACCTATTAAGTTGCCGAATGCTCACTAGTTATTAGGTAGGTATATTTTTAAGAAAAGATTTATTTATTTACTTGGAAGTCAAAGAGGAAGAGGAAGAGGTAAAGACAGAGTGAGACATTCCACCTGCTGATTTGCTCCCTAATGGCCACACTGGCAGTGGTGGACCAGACTGAAGCCAGGACTCTGGTACTCCATTCATGTTTCTCATGTGGGTGCAGGTGCCATCTTCTATTGTTTGGAGCATTATCAGGGAGCTGCATTAGAAGGGGAGCAGCTGGGACTCAAACTTGATGCCTTCATTGCAGGTGGCAGCTTAACTCTCTGCACCACAATACCAACCCCCCATTCTTGAGATTTTTCTGAATCAGTATGAACCATAATATATTTTTATTTATTTATTTATTTATTTATTTATTTATTTTTGACAGGCAGAGTGGACAGTAAGAGAGACAGAGAGAAAGGTCTGCCTTTGCCGTTGGTTCACTCTCCAATGGCCACCGCGGCCGTTGGGCTTTGGCCGGCACATGGCGCTGATCCAAAGGCAGGAGCCAGGTGCTTCTCCTGGTCTCCCATGGGGTGCAGGGCCCAAGCACCTGGGCCATCCTCCACTGCAATCCCTGACCACAGCAGAGAACTGGCCTGGAAGAGGGGCAACCAGGACAGAATCTGGTGCCCTGACCGGGACTAGAACCCGGTGTGCCGGTGCCGCAGGTGGAGGATTGGCCTATTGAGCCACGGCACCGGCCCATAATGTATTTTTATAAAGATTTTATTTATTTATTTGAGAGGTAGAGTTACAGAAAGAGGCAGAGGCAGAGAGAGAGTGAAGTCTTCCATCCACTGGTTCGTTCCCCAGATGGCCTCAATGGCCAGAGCTGAGCTGATCTGAAGCCAGGAGCCAGGAGCTTCTTGGGCCCCTGTTCCCACACAGGTACAGGGGCCCACGCACTTGGGCCATCTTCCAATGCTTTCCCAGGCGACAGTAGAGAGCTGGATCTGAAAAGGAGCAGAGAGGACACTAACTGGTGTCTATATGGGATGCCGGCGCTGCAGGCAGAGGCTTAGTCCACTGTGCCAGAGCACCAGCCCCATAATGTATTTTTTATAATGTTCACCAAATAGCCATTGCATTACCTACTATTTAAATAATAGACATGGTTCTCTTCCATATATCAGCTTTCACATTTTTTTAACTCCATATTAAGCAGATCTATGTTTACCAACTTTCACCCTATTAGGTTAATTATTCTGAAGCAGAAATTACATGTGGTAAAATTCATGCATGCATAGTGGACAGTTATATGGATTTTAACAAATGTATATAATCAAATAATCAGCCATTAAAGATATACAAGATTAGATCCCACCAAAAAATTCCTGTTGTCTTTTTATATTCAATCTTTTCTCCTTTTGCAAAGTCCTTGGAGAACAAATCTCTAGTCATAATCTCATATAAATAAGATTATATTGTATATGACTTTTTAAAAAATATTTTTTCAAAGTAATAATGAATCTTACTGAGTTTTAGTTTACTTAAACTACAATTCACACTGGTAAATACACAATTCTTTGTTGAACTAATGCATGTCCCAGTGTAACCATCACTTTTCTCAAGATATACAATAGCTCTGCCAATGCCAGATTGTTCCCTTGCTTCTTTGTGATCAACCCCTCCTCCTACACTAGACAGTGACAAGCAGTAATGTTTTCTCTCCCTATACTTTTGATTTTTCCATGTGTCATACAAATGGAATCATGTAGTATACCATAATTTGTTTCAGACACTTGCTTTTGGACCATAACTAAATTATCTCCTGTTGGTAGTATATTATTGTGTGGATATAATATTGTTTCTTTTTAAAGAATATTTATTTATTTATTTATTTTAAAGGTAAAATTACAATGAGGCAGAGAGGCAGAGAGAGAGAGAGAGAGAGAGAGAGAGAAAGTCTTCCATTTGCTGGTTCACTCCCCAAATGGCAGCAACAGTTGAGCTGTGCCAATTCAAAGCCAGGAGCCTGGAGCTTCTTCTGGGTCTCCCACGCAGGTACAGGGGTCCAAGGACTTGGGCCATCTTATACTGCTTTCCCAGGCCGTAGCAGAGAGCTAGTTTGGAAGTGGAGTAGCCAGAAGGAGAACCAGCGCCCATATGGAATGCCAGCACAGCAGGAGATGGCTTTAGCTCCTGTGCCACATCGCCAGCCTGTATTATCATTTCTTGATCCATCGACTCCAAATGGAGGCATTTGGAGTGCTTCCAGGTTTTTGAGTTCCTATAATAGAGCTCCTATGAATATGTGGTGCAAGCTTATATGGACATAGTTTTTATTGCTCTTGAATAATCACTTGGGATGGAGATTGCTGAATTTTATGGTGAATGCTTGGTTTATTTTGTAAGAAATCCTCAAATATGTTACAAATTAGTTTTCCATTTTGGATAACCAGCAGAAAAGTATAATAGATATTTGTTACTTCGCCTTGCCATTTTCTTAGAATTAGTCTGAGAGTAACTGCTTACATTCTAGATGATTCTGAAATTTTCCTCATTTTCATATGATTTGGTGAAGAAATCTTTCAACATCCATGGCAGCCCTCTTTATACATTGCAAATGTCATTTTTCTTCAAAAAGTAACAATTACTAATGCAGTATTCTAATACAGTGATATGTTACAATTCCATATGTAACAACTGCAAAGTACAACAATATAACTATTGTTCATGGTCTGCAATTTTGGATCAGCAAAGAAAGATGTATGCTTTGAAAATAGTGAACAAAAATTTTGTTTTTCTGCCTCTTCTGTCAAATTGATCACAGTGATATTGTGAGCAAAATTTTATTTGGGAAGAACAGATAAGGCTATCCTATTGATAGTCAATACGTTTTTGCATCATTTTTCTTTGATATTTCACAAGGCATGGTGGAGAATAGGTCATCAGTGAAATCTCCTTTAAGATGTTCTGGTTCAATTATCTTTGGCTTATGTTAAACTTCTAGGCAGCCAAGAGGTCATGGCTACTTAAAAAAGGAAACCTGGGTCATTCTTCTAGTGATAAAATACTTTTCAGTATTGACGTACACTTACTATGCTGAAGCATGTTTTTACTTGGCACAACTGGCTTCTTATGACATATGCCTATATTGACGCAAACATGACAAGACTTACTATTCAATAGGGAAAGCAGGCATTTCCACGTATCCATCCACATATGCTTTAAGGAGAATACACATTTATGCTCATGTGTATTACCACTATCTTATTTCAAGCACTAATTAGCATTCCTTAGATTGTTGTGAGTACCTACTTACCCGAAAGAGGAGGGGAGGGGAAACATAAATATAAAAAAACTGAGTCCTTAAATGAAAGTGAGAGAGAACAAGATGTCAATATTCCGTATATTTTATTTTACATCTTTCAGTGACCTACCACTGCTCAAGATAAAATCTATTTGCATACATTCTAACTGAAATGGTATGTACAATCGCAATGATCTGAATCATGCAGTAATATACTGTTACTGCATATTCTATTTTGTTACCTTTTTTGATTTATTCATTTTTTTTAAAAAAGCAGAGTTACAGAGAGAGAAAAAGAGATCTCTTCCATCCATGGTTTACTCCCCAAATAACCACAATGGTTGGGGCTGGCCCAGACGGAAGCCAGGAGCCAGGAGCCTCCCATATGGGTGCAGGAGCCTAAGTTCTTAGGCCATTTTCCTCTGCTTTCCTAGGCACATTAGCAGGGAGCTGGACTGGAAGTGCAGCAGCTGGTGAACCAGCACCCATATGAGATGTTGTCATTGCAAGGGCTGGTTTAACTGCTATGCCACAACAGTGGCCCCTATTTTATTACTGTGATGTTAGAACTAATTTATACATATATTTTGCCTTTACTTTGTTATATAAATGAATAATCTGGGAGAAATGCTTATAATGATATTTTTTTGCTGGCTCTTCAGTAGAGTAACTCCAAACCCTGCCTTTTATTTCCTTTTTTTTTCTTCAACTTTAAATCAGCCTGAAAAACCAGATTTTTTTTTCTCTGCTCAGACTTAGGAAAGGAATTGTTTTATGAATTTCTCGTGTTTAAAATTTTTTCAAAATTTAATTTTCTTAATACCGTTCTTTGGGTGGTGTGTAGTGCCAATAGTTGGAGAAAATTTCAAGACAATGTGAGTATATAAGTGAAGATTAGTATGAAATATCAATAAGAATAAATTAGAATTTTTAATTAGTTAAATCTTGACTGAATTCATTTTAAATGCCTTTGGATGATGGGATAATTATCATTGTTGCTAGGTAATGGAGAATATTTAAGTAATCATTTTTTTAAATCTTTGCTTATATATGTCAGATGCACAGAGACAGAGAAAGAGACAGACAGAAAACACTCCTATCTACTGCATAATTCCTCAGAAGCCCACAGTGGCCAGACTGGGCCAAGGTCATGAGCTGGAACTTAATTCACATCTCCCATGTAATTTGCAAGAGGCTAATTACTTGAGCCCTCACTGCTGCCTCCCTGTTGGAATCAGGTGAGGAGCTGACTTGAACCCAGGCGCTCTGATACGGGATGTCAGCATTCCAACTGGTACCATAACCACTAGGCTCAGTGCCTCCCCTAACGATCATCATCTTTAACTTCATGATGCAATCATTATGCAGTTCTTGCTACGTTGTTCACATTGTGATTTAGTTTCTCCATTCGCTGCCAATCTTGGTCAGTAATTATGTTACCTGATGAGATGTTATAACCAAATAGATTCATGTATTTTTTATTTTTTGTTTTTTCCTTGTTGATACTCATGTCGTATGGTCTAATACTAGATCAGCTTGAGTTCTCTGTTTCCTTTTGGCAAGACATAGTTATAATTCAAGAAGTTAAAAAGAATAATGAATCCATAGTAATTATACATTGAGTTAAAAATGAAAAGGAGGCTTTTGGTGGTAAAATCATCTATGTGTTTACATCAGTGATCTTAATGGCTGTGTGTATAAGGGTGGGGATGTGGAAAGGTAAGTGGAAGAAAAAGTATGTGCTATCATTATCCTCTATACATCAGAATACAATAATGTCAGGTAATATGAACAAGATCAAATACCCAGTAAGTCTCAGAGCTGTGGAGTAAATCCATGCAGTCTAGTTAAGAGTTCGTGTACTGAAGCATTGAGCCATGCTCTTTATTTTACCAGGAAGTACATATTTGTTATATTATTACACGTAAATATTTTTATGGATCTAAAGCATGCTAAATAATCACACATGTTTCCTCTGTTTCTTTTATAATCTTTTTTTTATTTTTAATAACGCTTTTATTTAAAGTATATAAATTTCCAAAATACAGCTTATTGATTACAATGGCTTCCCCCCCATAATTTCCCTCCCACCCGCAACCCTCCCCTTTCCCACTCCCTCTCCCCTTGCATTCACATCAAGATTCATTTTCAATTCTCTTTATATACAGATCAGTTTAGTATATATTAAGTAAAGATTTCAACAGTTTGCCCTCACATAGCAACACAAAGTGAAAAATACTGTTGGAGTACTAGTTATAGTATTAATTCACAATGTATAGCACATTAAGGACAGAGATCCTACATGATATATTTTTTTAAATTGATTAATTTTCTATGCAATTTCCAATTTAACACCAAGGTTTTTTTTCATTTTTAATTATCTTTATATACAGAAGATTGATTCAGTATATACTAAGTAAAGATTTCATCAGTTTGCACCCACACAGAAACACAAAGTGTAAAATACTGTTTCAGTACTAGTTATAGCATTACTTCACATTGGACAACACATTAAGGACAGATCCCACATGAGACGTAAGTACACAGTGATTCTTGTTGTTGATTTAACAATTTGACACTCTTGTTTATGGCGTCAGTAATCTCCCTTTTTAAAATTTATTTTCATCTACTTGAAAGGCAGAGCACCAGCAAAAGAGAGAGGAGGGAGGAAAGAGAGAGACAGAGAGAAACAGAGTGAAAGAGAAACTCCTCCCATCTGCTAGGTCACTCACCAAATGCCTGCAGGATTAGGCAAGGTTGAAGCTGGGAGGCTACTTCTCCATCTGGGCCTCCCATGTGGATCCAATGGCCCTAGCACCTGAGCAGCATCTGCTATCTCCCAGAATGCATTAGCAGGGAGCTGGATTTGAAGTGAAGGTGCCAACACTCAAACAGGCAGTCATCTATAGGATGTAGGCATCCCAAGCAACAGTTTAATTTGCTGTACCACAATGCCTGTTTCCATTTTATATGAACTTACGAAATGAATGGATCTTCATCTTACCACTTTACATATACAACAGTTGTTTTCCCCAAAACTCTTAGTCTTCAAGGCAAAGACTATGCTATCAGTGTCGATCTATAATTAGTAACATATCCTCAACACAAAAAAAAATTATCTCAATCCAAAATAATAATAAGGGCTTGAAAAATTAATTAACAACATCAATGTACTTATGCATCATGAGCTTGTAAAAGTCACTGATACCTGTTAAAAGACTTAAAGAAAATCAATCTTGGCACAAGGAAAAGATAAACAAGTTTTAAGAATTTATAGTTTTTCTAGGGGTGTGCCCCCTAGGCTGTTTTGTTACTTTTTCCACCTTACAAAAATCTGATGAACGTTGCCATGTCTCTTAGTCCCTATACATCACACACCTTTCCGTGAAGAATAACTTATCTAGAGAAAAATATCAAATTGTGTTATAAAATGAGCAATATTTTATTATCACGGAATAAATATGTTTGTTTTCCCCATTCTCTCTAATGCCTTTGACAGCTTTGAATTTTCTGAATATATTTTAATCTGATCCTAATTTATTTCCTTGTGCATAATTTGTATTTACTGATTTGTCTTAAAATACAATATCCATTATATATGTACATCCAAATAATTCATAAAAGAAAAAATGTATTTTAATAGGATCAAACAAAATTCTGAATAAAAGGTTCTGAATAAAAATGTGACCTTCAACCAGGGGGAGAATTCTATATGAATTCCATCAAATATCTCTTACTAAATGTAATAAAACATGTCAATTGATTAAAAAATCAAATGTATAATAGGATTTCATTGACTGAAAAGCCCTCCCCAAATAATTTTGGTGCAAACATATGACATGCAAAGGAAGTCCTTGTTTTTAGTACCAATCATATGGACTTTTCCATGATATTTAATAAACTGTATCTGTTAAACAGAGATTTAAAAATAAAGAGCAGGTTGCAAAGCAATGCATTTCCCCGTAGATTGTACTGTAGTCCTTCGTTATCTATAGGGAATAACGTTCCAAGACTCACAATGGATTCTTGAAATTGTAGGTAGTACTGAACCCTATATAAGTTATGCTTTTCCCCATACATACACTCCTATACTAAAGTTTAATTTATCCTTTAGGCATAGACATGTACTGACAATAACTAATAATAAAATAGAAAAAGTTATTAAAATATTTCTAGTGAAAGTTATGTGTTCTCTTTCTCAAAATATCTTATTGAACTATATTCATTTTTCTTCTAGTAATGATGTGAAATGACATCTCCAAGATGAGATGAATTTGGGGATGCTATATAAGCTTTGTGACCTAGTATCAGACTATGATTGACCCTCCTCTGTCAATCTCAGGAGGCAACTCGGGAGCACCCCTCTCCATCTTGCCTAAGATGCAAATCATTCTTTGTCTAGTCTCTCACCCTGCCTTCCTGTGGTTAGTTAGTACCCATTTCAGCCACCAGACTGGCTGTTGCAGAATCACAATGATTGTGGTTAAGTACCCCTTAGAATGGTGCATTATGTAAAATAGGTGAATTTTTTATTTGTTCGATTTTCCACGTGATATTTTCTACCATGTTTGTCCATGGAAAGCAAAACGGCCAGTAATGGGGTACTCCTGTATAATAGAATTTAATCTTAAGATCTAGATACCTAAAGTTATTTTACCAAACTTACTATCTGAGATAAATAAGTATATGCACATAGGTGAATAAGTTTTAAATTATAGAACATATACTGTTTGCACCGGAATAAATTTAGAAGCTATCATAATTTATATTCATTTACTCAGTGAATGCACTTTTCAATAAAAAGGATTAGTACTCTAATTATACAAAATTCTAAAAGTATATAAGCTAATATATTAATAAATAACAGTGCTGTATTATTAATATTAGAAAATCAATATGCATGTATTAACAAATGAATAGAAATATAGAGAGCATATTAAGAAAATATATTCTTTTTATTTCCAGGTAAAAACATATGGCTTTTTTAAACAGAATAATAGAAAAAAACATGTATTTTTAAAATTGTATTGTAATATTTTAACAAAATACATACAGAATTTTATTACCCACTTCACAAAATAAAATCCATAAAATACAGGAGTTTTATGTAAAGTAGAGTTGCTATATCTCAAAATACATCATCTTTCCTATTGATTGTCCATATTTTCATGTTAACACTTTAATCACTGAAGAAATAATGTTAGTGATTATCATTTTAATTCTGATTTTAATTAAAATCTGAAACTAAAATTTTATTGAAAATTCTCAAGAGGCATTTAAAAACACTCACGTTCAATCACACTCCTTTTTTTCAGAGTTTTTGCATTAATATATCCACTCTCAAAATAAATTTTAATGAATTCACAAGCTTCCAAATGATTGCTGATCTTAATGGAAAAAATTATTTCAAATAAATCTCTCTGCTATCCAAATGTCACTTATAAATATAGCAAAAAGAGTTATAATGGAAGAGATAAACAGAAAGCTATGGTCATAAAGTTTATCTACAAATTTGATAAGAATGTATCCATTAGGTATACGGAGTATTTTGATGATGAGCTTGCCTTATATGTGGCAAAATGCTACAGCTGATAATACTTTTTCTAGCCCTTCTGTAATTTATGGACATATCTAGTCCTTTCATGCCCAAACAGAGGCAATGTCTGCACAACAGAAAACAAATTGATAAGAATTAAATAATCACAAAATGTATTAAAATCCTGATATTTATTTCTACTACCTTAATATTTGATCAGAGTTAAAGTCTAAATGGGATCCATAAAATCTTGGATTCTAAAAGTACAATAAATTTAGTTTGATTTGAAGTAAACCAAACATTATATTTCACAATCAGTAAACAGAGAGACATCAAATAACCAGTGATAACTCAGAGTTTTGTCTAAAATAGCCTTCAACCCATGTGAAGTAAGATTGAATCAATTAATAAGCAATTTAATTCACTGGTCCCCTACCCTTTTGTTAGTTCAAAACTGAAGAAATTTAAGGAAGAGACCAGACAGAATGAGGGCAGAGAAAATCATGGCTTTTGCCTAGTAACCAATGACACAAATACACCAGGTGGAAAAAAAAAAAAAAAGAGGAAAAAAGAGAGTTAGGCCGGTGCCATGGCTCAATAGGCTAATCCTCTGCCTGCAGCACCGGCACCCCGGGGTTCTAGTCCCAGTCAGGGCGCCAGATTCTGTCCCAGTTGCTCCTCTTCCAGTCCAGCTCTCTGCTGTGGCCCAGGAGGGCAGTGGAGAATGGCCCAGGTCCTTGGACCCTGCACCCCATGGGAGACCAGGAAAGGCACCTGGCTCCTGGCTTCAGATAGACACAGCGCGCTGGCAGTGGTGGCCATTTGGGGGGTGAACCAACGGAAAAAGGAAGACCTCTCTCTCTCTCTCTCTCTCTCTCTCTAACTCTGCCAGTCAAAAACAAAATAAAAAAGAAAAATTAAAAAATAAAAATAAAAAAAGAGAGTTAAAGAAGCCAGGTTTTGGGGAAAGTCTAGGTGATGGACTATATCAAAGGATAGTAAATAAGCATAATATACATTGGATCAAATAAACCACAAGAATTCACAAAATCATGAGATTTCCTCATTTGTTTGCTCATTAAGTCAAGATGTTTTAATGCCTACTCCATCACATACATATAATCATAGACCACTGTTCATTTTTTCCCAATGTAGCATTCCCTGATTTCACATAGGTAGTTTAAATTCTGTGAATCTGTGGGAATTGTCCAACTTTACATATAAGAACTTGGCTTTATTGCAGTTTGATTATATGGACTTCAAAAAGAGATGGACAACTGCTAGAAATGAAGACTGAATTGAAAAGTGGAAGCAAGCATTTAATCTAGTGATGAAGATGCCAGCTAAAACGCCTACCTGTATCCCAGATTGGAATGCCTGTAACCTAGTCCCAGCTCCACCTGTGATGCCAGCTTCCCATTAATGCGGATTCTGGGAGGAAACAGGTGATGGTTCAAGCAGTAGAATTCCTGCCACCAAAATGGGAGACCTGGGTTCAGATCCAAGTTTCCATATTCCATCCCCTAGCCCTGGGAATTAAAATGCACCAGTTCAAGTCCCAGTTGTTCCACTTCTGATCCTGCGAGAAGCAGCAGGAGATGACCCAAGAGCTTGGGCCCCTACCACCCATGTGGGAGACCCCAAATAAAGATCCTGGCTCCTGTCTTTTGGCCTGGCCCAGCACTGACCATTGCAGCTATTTGGGGAATGAACCAATGGATGGAAACTCTCTCTTTCTCTCTCCCTCTCTCTCTCTCCTTTTCCTTCTCTCTGTCTCTGTAATTCTGCCTTTTAAGAAATAAAATAAATCTTTAAAACTCAAAAATATTCTTGTTTCAAAGTACAGCTCAAATTTCTCTTTTTCTTCTGTAACCCTTAAAACTCTCACATAATTAGTCTACAACTCATGCCAAAACTTTGCAGGAACTTATATGGCCATGTTACATTTTAAAAATGGATAGTAAGACATTTCTTAATTTGTAAAAGAATGAGCTTCTACATGTATCTAAGGAGTCAACAGTGGCTCACGTGTAAATGGGTAGTTGAGGTCAGCTGAAGTACTAGTGGGTGATGAATGGGTCTTATGATTTCTCATTCTGAATAGTGCAGACTATGTGATATTCTAGAGGCCATGTGTAGAAATCATCAGTGGGGTTTAACAGCTTGACGAAGACCAATGTACCTGCAACCTCTCATGAGCATGCTACACTCTGTGCTAACCAGCGTCATGTAGTCACTAATCATTTTAAAAAATCTTCTATGTCTCAGACACAACCACGATAGCATCATGCTCTGAGAAATCATAGGAAATTGTGGATATAATGCATATGAATAGAATGAAAAGTGTCACCTGTGGGGAACAATTGCAGCATATTGTTTGAACTATACAGTTCATTTATCTCATTTTCTCAGCCTTGATCATTTTATCTTTGATTCTATTGTCTCCATAGTCCAATAAAATTTCTTCTGTTGGCTCATTTAAAATTGTTATAACTAAGGTATTCTCATCAATGAGACCAATTATTCCTTGCTTTCTTCCACCAAAGGCAAGAAAAAGAAAAAGATGGGTAAATCTGAAATCTTGCTGTTGTGACTTATCAACTTAGCTAACACAGCACATAATGCCTCATATTTAGATATTCTTGCTTAAAATTGTGTTCATAAAAATAGAAACCAAGTTTCCCATCAAGGCTGGCTTTCCTGGGACCAGTTGCTGGGCCAAAACTAAACAGTTAAGACAATCACTAGATCCCATGAGAAAGATTAGGGAGAAGCTCAGAATGAGGGTTGCAATTCTATTCAAAAAATATTCAACCCAGAGAAAATAGGAGGTAGATGAAGCACGTGTCAGCAAGGAATCAAAACAGGAGGTCCACAGTGTAGTTTAGATAAAGAGCAAAAGGATCGGACCTGAAGAATTATTTTCATTGTTGTCGTAGTGTTCTCTACCAAAACAGGCAGTAAGATAAAGCACCACAGTCCTTCCAGAGAAGTACGAGAATTAAATTACATAATACACTTTTTTTTATTATTTGACAGATAGACAGTGAGAGAGTCAGAGAGAAAGGTCTTCCTTCCATTGGTTCACCCCCCAAATGGCCACTACAGCCAGTGCTGTGCCAATCCAAAGCCAGGAGCCAGGTGTTTCTTCCTGGTCTCCCATGTGGGTGCAGAGGCCCAAGCACTTGGGCCATCCTCCACTGCCCTCCCCGGACACAGTAGAGAGATGGACTAGAAGAGGAGCAACCAGGACTAGAACCCGGCACCCGTATGGGATGCTGATGCAGCAGGCGGAGGATTAACCGAGTGAGCCACAGCGCCGGCCCAACATAATGCATTTTTTAGCATAGAGTAGTGCCTCATAAATAGAAAATACATTATTTTTCCAGATCCCCAAAATGTAATAGTTTAAAGACATTTTCCAACTATAAGAATATAAAAGGAAAAGCCTTCTAATGAGCCCTACTTCCTCAAACTTTAGTCCGGTCTCACATGTTTAATTATTTATCTTAATTGTACATTAAACGGAGCCAGCCTTGTTAATCTGACATCCCCTCGTATCAATGACTACACTCACTATGCACTGAGGGAAAAGGTGAGTTTGCTAGTGAATTTTTTTTTAAGATAGATTTCTTTCAAAGGAAGAACAACAGAAAGAAAGTGAGAGAGAGACAGAGATAGGGAGAGAGAGGGAGAGAGAAAGAGAGAGAGAGAGAGAAGTCTTCCATCCATTGGTATACTCCTCAAATGGCTACAGTGGCCAAAGCCAGGCCATGTTGAAGCTAGGAGCCAGAAACTCCACCTGGATCTCCAACATAGATTACAGTGGTCCGAGAACTTTGGGTCATCATCTGCTGCTTTCTCAGGTACATCTGCAAGGAGCTGATTTGAAAGCAGAGCAGCCTGGACTTGAACCTGATGTGGGATGTGACCATTGTAAGTTGCAGCTTAACAGGACATGCCACAATGCTGGCCCCAGTGAATATTTTTTGATACAAATAACTGTACTGAGAGGAAAAAAAAACCTTCTTAAGAAGTGTTAAATTGAGTACTCAAGAAAACTTAACTGATAAAACTGGCAACAGCGCACAAGAGAGCAAATGACATGCGTTTCTGCTTTGAGTGCTCCTTGACTGTGAATTTAAATGAACTTTCTTAACCTCTTTTGCATTTGTGCAAAAATCACTAGCTTTTCTCTATAACTTGCCAATAAATGAAGACATATGAAAAGTGGGTAAAATCTGCATTTATTATATCAGCTTTTTGGAAAGCAAAGCTCTCAAGCTTGTGTTTCCACTGTGCCTATTCTGAAAACATCTGGATAATGCTTTTGACATGAATTAACTCCTAGGGAAATCAGGTTGGGCCAGGGCTGCCTGTAGGCCAAAGCCAGAATCTGATAACACAATCCAGGTCTCCCACATGGTGACAGGGACTCAATTACTTAGCAATCACCACTTAGTCTCCAGAACCTAGCATCAGGAGCAGAGAGAGAACTCAAATCCTTGCACTCTGATATGGAATGTGGGCATATTAACCACTAAACACCTGCTTCAGAAACTTCCTTGCAGTAAAGACATTAAAAATTAGGAGTTATTTTAAAATTATTAGGTAACATACATGAAACTAAACTAAATAAATGTTTAAACCCAAAGGGAAAACAAGAACAAAGCTCAGCATTACTGGCTCTGTAAGTGATGTTGCATTCTTTTTATACTATCATAAATATATTACTAGCATAGTCATTTTTCTTTTGTAGCCCTTGTAATAATTCATTGTATCTTGTAGTAGCTAAGACCAAAGAAATAAAAAAAATGGCATATGAATGTGGTACATCAAAAATATCAAGAAATTTATAAACATTCATAGTGAATGTACTATTGAACTTTATTTTAAAATTGCTTTGTAATGCATAAATTAGAAGGCATAGTTAATAACAGATGTGACTAAACAATGTAATATGAATTTTATTGGATCTATTGACAAGAACTTGTGTGACATACAGATGTGGTCCTTATAGAAAGACAACATACTCTAACTTACTCTAAAGAAGAAAAAGAAAGGAAAAATCTATTTCATGGTCTTCAAGTGTTAATCACAAACTGATAAAATTATCCTGAAAAGCCTTAGAGACATCAAAATATTCCCCATTTAAGCAGTAATATGTTGTGGAATAAATTTCCATTTTTAGTAGCTCAGTTCTATTCTCTATAACCCCTAAAGGGCAAGGCTGTTTAATGTGTCTTTGTAAGAACAAAATTGTCACTGTTTAGTGTGCTTATTTAACCAGCTAATGTTTATTGCCATGTCTGCCTCTTAAACACACCAATTTTAAATTGAATGCAATGCCTTTCGTTATTCCTTCTTATAGACAATTTTGGTAAAAGTTGAGGAAAATTAGATTCTATAGAACTTTTTGGCTTTCATCCCTTACAAGTGTGGATACTGATAGTTACAGATAATAATAATGTTTTACATGAAATAGAGACCTCAGAAAAGCATTTCATGATTCCATAAGGACAGGTAACACTGCAAAAACTACCCTCCAAGATACTATGTGAACTGTATTAACTTACTGAGATACATTCACTGGCTATCATATTATTCTTTTGTCAATTTCATAATAACATATTGCAAAAACTTCTGATCTCAGCTAAAAAAAATTCAGAGCCTGTTGATGCCATATATCAACACAGTAATTATCTCAAACAGCAAAGTTCTTAAATGATTATTCATTCATTCTGAAAGTCCTGACTAACTGAAAAACGCATCATTTCTTTCCTATGATTTCAGTATTTTTCTTCAGTTAAAGTCAAAGAAGATAAGGAAATTGTTGAGATTAAAAAAGTAGACCTTAGTCATAAAAATGTATAAAAATTAACCGTATTGTTTCTTAATCTTGCAAAGGTAAATCAGAAAGAATATTTAAACAATATATAATGAACATTCTTGTTACACAGATTCGAGAATACATCAAAAAGTTCATGGAAACTGGAATAAAGAGATAACTTTGTTTTGTTGTAAAATTATATGAAATCCATGCATAATAAAGCTCTTCAAAACTTCATGGAAAAAGTGTTTTATGAAAAAATTATGCAGGGTTTTCAGTTTTTTAGTTAAACAAACTCATCATGCAATTCAAATCTTCCTTGAAAGTTTGAAATACCCTTGTATGTGTTGACTTACCATAGCTACAAATCATCTGTCACAACACTTACAGGAACACAAGGTCCCTTTGTTTTGAAACCCTCTCAGCTGCTCCCCGGTGACTGATACCTGGGACAATGTACAGCTGTTACTGAATAGGTGGCATCTGCCGTGCACACAGAAACTTGGAAGCTAAATGATGTCCTCTAGTGCCTACCTCAGCACAGGAAGGCTTCCAGGATTGTGTCCTAAACCATAGCATTCTTCCTAAATAACCAGCTATTTGACACCAAATCCTGATCTGTAGTAACAGTTACAGTGTGGAAGATCTATAAATTTCTTGCTACCTAGTATTATTTAAAATAAAATATTAAAGTTGGATGAACTAAGTGAAATATCATGAACTTCTTCTTCTTCAAACTAAATGTTGAGTCAATAAAATTAGACTAACTTGAAATATTCCCTAAAATTCACAATAATATCTTAGTAACCATGGAAATCCAACACCAATTAATATTGTGATAACTTGCTTCCTTTTTACATCAGCATTATTCTAATGTTCAACTCCACTTACAAGATATTGATCAATGTAAGTCACTGAACAGAAAGTACAGAGATACTCATCTAAAATCAAAATATATTGAGCCACGTTTATTTTAATCATTTAAGAAAAATCAACTAATACTAGGGAGTTAAGTGTAATAAAAAGAACTATATTTAATACACTGGCTCATATATCCTTCTCAATTTTAAATAAATCCAAGGTAAATTTCTCTAAAATAGCCATACTTTTATCCTTTATCAATTAATAAGGACGTTTTTAAAAATATTTTAAAGTAGACACATACAGAAGAAAGACAAAGGATCATCCCCTAAGAAGCTAAGGATTCTGAAAGCAGTGAATGATAGTGAAAGAATACAGTACTATCCTTGAAGTCAATATTTGACAGAAGGGTAAACTTTATGAAATGATAATATATATAAAATAAATATGACAGAAATAAGTACAAAAAGAATGTAGAAACTAATAAGACCAAAATTTGATTACTTAAAAGATTAGCAATATAGACCACCAGTAACAATGATACAGAGAAAACGGAAAATGTTCACACAAATGCAGGACACAAAAGGAGTAATCAGAGATTTACAATATGTATTGATGATGCACATATTCAATAAAGGACACTGGAGAGACTTTCTAGAATGACCGTGTGATGAGCTCAGGGACACCTCTCCCCGTGAGAAACAAGAGTTTACCTGATCAAAACAAACTTTGCAAAGACAATCATTCAAAGTCCCTAGACATTGACTGTTGGGCTGACAACATATTGAGAATCATTCATTCAAAAAAATCTATAAGAATTCCTGAGAGTGGGCGGTCATGGCATTTACACGGAGCCTGCAGCATTTCCCTATCTAACTTTGCACTAGGAAGAGTTATTCCCGCAGACCTTTAAGTGGCAAAGGAGATTCTCTGATGTATTTGGTGGTCAGTGTACATTGACACATTTTGTCTTCCCCAGGTCTGTGAAGTGGAAGATCTATACCAGTCATGTGGGATAGTATCTATTCTCCCACCTCCTAGTTCTTTCTGGAAGGTCGATCTAAACAGGACATCTATCACAACACACCTGAACATCTCTCACAACTTTGTGTTTCTGAAGAGCTATTCTGGCAAATGTGACAATCAAGTGTATCTCTCATCTCCCTCATCTTCATGATGCAAGGGAGATATTTGAGCAGAGCTAAGCTTCCAGTGAACACTGGACTCTAATCTCTGAAGATTCTGTACTGTGCATACCAGTAGATAGTCAAGAGCACCAGTAACCCCCCCCCCCACACACACACACATACACCATGATCCATAGGAAGGCACTGAGTGACAGAAAAGAATAAGCTCCTTATCTACCCCACTGCTTTACTGCACAGAAGTCCTGTTTACAGTGGTGGGATTCATCCTTAAAGACTGGCAATATTCAATACTCAGCCTAGACTGAGATATCAGACTGGGACAAGTTATATACCAGAGCATTGTCTAACAAAACAGCACAGTAAATGAAGACAATAGCTTTGTGTGAAAGCAATAGAGGCAGAGATGCAATATATTTTCATGGGCAATCAAGGAAGAAGTCCCTTGGTAATACAGTCGTCCATGGTGATCTGCATGATCATGTACATAAGTGAACTTCTAAGGTACTAATCTCTGACTAAATATGGAGCCAACTCATACTCTGACTCCCTGAATGCGGCAGCCGTCTCAAAATCATAGATTGAATAGTAAAATGTAAATACATTACTGAGTCGAGGAAGCCAAAGCATAAGCTATAACCAGTGCTGATTTCCACACCATGCTGACTCAGGCACAGACCTCAGCAAGTCAGTCTTAAAGATAAAGCAAGATAAAAATGTCCCAAGGCCAGCATTGTGGCATAGAGGGAAACACCTTCCTCCTGTGGTGCTGGCATCCAATACAGGTCCTGGTTCATGCCCTAGCTCCTTCACTTCCAATCCAGCTCTCTGCTGATGGCATGGAAAAAGTCGTAGGCGATGGCTCAAGTATTTGGGCCCCTGCAACCCTCATGGCAGACCCAGATGAAGCTCCGGGCTGCTAGCTTCACTCTGGTCCAGCACTGGCTGTTGCAATTATCTGGGGAATACATTAGAGGATGGAAGATCTCTGTCTCTGCCTCTGTTTCTGCAACTCTTCCTAAATAATTTTTTAAAAGAAAAAGAAACAGTCAAACCAGGCTGCACACTTTTGTGACGAAATACACTTCATAGAAATAGGGTAGGTGGGCCGGCGCCGTGGCTCAACAGGCTAATCCTCCGCCTTGCGGCGCCGGCACACCGGGTTCTAGTCCCGGTCGGGGCACCGATTCTATCCCGGTTGCCCCTCTTCCAGGCCAGCCCTCTGCTGTGGCCCAGGAGTGCAGTGGAGGATGGCCCAAGTGCTTGGGCCCTGCACCCCATGGGGAGACCAGGAAAAGCACCTGGCTCCTGGCTCCTGCCATCGGACGAGCGCGGTGCACCGGCCGCAGCGCGCCGACCGCGGCGGCCATTGGAGGGTGAACCAACGGCAAAGGAAGACCTTTCTCTCTGTCTCTCTCTCTCACTGTCCACTCTGCCTGTCACCAAAAAAAAAAAAAAAAAGAAAGAAATAGGGTAGGTAAGCTATTTTTAAAAAAGATTTACTTATTTATTTGAAAATCAGAGTTACACAAAGACAGGAGGGGCAGAGGGTGGGAGAGAGAGAGAGAGAGAGAGAGGTCTTCCATCCGCTGATTCATTCCCCAGTTGGCCGCAACTGCCAGAGCTGCACCAATCCCAAGGTTTGGGCCATCCTCCACTACTTTCCCAGGGCATAGCAGAGAGCTGCTTTGGGGGAAGTGAAGCAGCCAGGTCTTGAACTTATGCCCATATTGGATGCTGGTGCTTCAGGTCAGGTGTTAACCCTCTGCACCATAGTGCTGGCCCTAAGTAAGTTATTAAATAAAGAAAAGATAGCAATATAACCATGAAAAGCAAGTCCGCTGGCACCGCGGCTCACTAGGCTAATCCTCTGCCTAGCGGCGCCGGCACCCCAGGGTTCTAGTCCTGGTCGGGGCGCCAGATTCTGTCCCGCTTGCTCCTCTTCCAGTCCAGCTCTCTGCTGTGGCCTGGGAAAGCAGTGGAGGATGGCCCAGGTCCATGGGCCCTACACCTTCATGGGAGACCAGGAGAAGCACCTGGCTCCTGGCTTCAGATCGGCACAGCACACTGGTCTCAATGTGCCAGCCATAGCGGCCACTTGGGGGTGAACCAATGGAAAAGGAAGACCTTTCGCTCTGTTTCTCTCTCTCTCTCTCACTGTCTAACTCTGCCTGTCAAAATTAATTAATTAATTAATTAATTAAAAAAATAAAAGCAAGTCAGGGAATAGAGACAATCATTATCTAGTGTCACTACAATATAAAATGTTCAGTTTCTAGCAGAGAAATTATGAGAATAGTAGGACAAACACAAAGAGAATGTTATCAGACACTCCAAAATCAAAAGGTTGGTAGCAAATTGAAAATACAAGAGAAAAAGAGCCCATGTCCTACAGGGAGATGCCATTATAATTAATTTCCTTAATTTATTGGCCCATGCTGTGGCTCACTAGGCTAATCCTCCACCTGCGGGGCCGGTACTCTGGGTTCTAGTCCCAGCTGGAGCACTGGATTCTGTCCTGTTTTCTCCTCTTTTAGACCAGCTCTCTGCTGTGGCCCTGGAAGGTAGTGGAGGATAGCCCAAGCACTTGGGCCCTGCACCCTCATGGGAGACCAGGAAAAGCACCTGGCTCCTGGCTTCGGATCAGCGTGATGCGCTGGCTGCAGCGGCCATTGGAGGGTGAACCAACGGTAAAGGAAGACCTTTCTCTCTGTCTCTCTCATTGTCCACTCTGCCTGTCAAAAAAAATAAATAAATAAAAAATAAATTTAAAAAAGACGGTAGGTGAGTGTGAAGCTGCTAGAAGAACATATGGTAGAAACATTTTAAATGCCCAAAATGTCTCAGACTGGCCTTGGCTGAAGCAAGGAGCCAAGAACTAGAGTGACTGGCAGAAATCTGAATACTTGAGCCATCACCTGCAGCCTCCCAAGGTGTGCATCAGCTTGTAAGAAACTGGATTCAAGAACTGAGTCAAGACTCAAAATCCAGGTACTATGATGTTGGTTGCAAGCATCTTAACTATCATGCTTGAATATTCAAATATTTTACTTAGCGAACTTCTTTTCCAATCCATTGACCCAAGGTAGAAAACTTGACCTTGGGGGTGAGTGTCATGATGCAGTGGGTTAGACCACAGCTTGGGATACCCACATTCCATATCAGAGTGCTGGTTCTAATTCTGTCAACGCCACTTCTGATCCAGCTTCCTGCAAATGCTCCTGTGGAGGTAGCAGATGACAGCCCAAGGAAGGGAGTCTCAGTCACCCATGTTAGGAAAACTGAATAGAATTCCAGGCTCTTTCTTGGCTTTGGTCTGTTCCAGCCTTAGCTACTGTGACCACTGGGTAGTGAATCAGCAGATGTAAGATTGATGGACTACCTATCTCTCTCTCCTTCTCTTTCCCTCTGTCACTCGACCACTTCAAATAAACAAGCAAATAAATAAATCTATTTTAATAAAAACCTTTCCTTTGCCCCCCCCACTAAAAACCACCACAAAATCTCCAAATGTTGCCTGTTCTCTGCTTTCTCAATCCATTTCAGATGTGCTTATAAAGGCACCCTACAATTCCCAACAAGCCATCTTATGTGAGTAATAAAATTTTCTGCAACTCCTGGATGTGTAGGTGGCATCATCAGTCAACATTTGAAGCATATTTGGACAGGTATTCATCCCATTTATTCAGTGTGACCTGCCCAAACCAGTGTGGTTGCTCTGTATTTAGTTCACTGACACACTGATACAACTTTTCACCCAATCCATAGTTTCTATTGAGGTTCACTGTGGGTTGTAGACGTTCTATGAATTTTTAATACATATAAATGCATGTATCTACCATTATAGTATCATATACTATAGTTTCACTGCCCTAAAAATCCTCTGTTCTCCTCCAATTCATTTCCACTCTCCCTCCATCCACCATTAATCCTTAGGAACCACTTTTTTTTTTTACTTCAAACATGGTTTTACCTATTCCAAAATGTTGTATAGTTCAATAGTTTATGTATCCTTTTCAAATTGGCTTCTGTTAGTTAGTAGTGTGTATTTAAATTTCTCTCATGTTCTTTCATGGCTTGAAAGATTAGTTATTTTCAGTGTTCAATAATATTCTGTTATCTGATATACCAAATCTATGTATTCATTTACCCACTAAAGGCATCTATGCTGTTTCCAAGTTTGGGCAATTGTGAATAAATCTATATTTGTCCTGATATAAGTTCTCAGGTCCTCTGGGTAAATTTTAAGAAGTACAATGGCTAGATCACATGGTAAGAGTATGCTGAATTTTCTAAGAAACTGTCAAACTGTTATCCAAAGTAGCTGTATCATTTTGCATCCTCGTCAGTGATGGGTGAGAAACTCCTGCTGCTACGCAGGCTTTCCAGTTTTTGACACTGTCAGTGTTTGGGTTTGGGCCCTTCTGATACATGTATAGTAATATCTCATTGTTTTCATTTGACATTCTTTTAGGAACCTATGCAGTGGAACGTCTTATGCTTTTTTGTTATCTGTATATCTTGTTTGGTGAGGTGTTTGTAAAACTTCTTTGGTCTTTTTTTTTTTTTAATTAGCTGGTCATTTTCTAATTATTGAGCTCGAAGTGTTAGATGAAAGTTTTGGGTAATAATCCTTTATGAGATATTTCTTTCACAAATATTTTGTCATAGTCATTGATTTATCTTCTCATTCTCTTGACAGTAAATTTCTCAGGACAAAAGTTTTTTTTAATTTTGATAAATCTCAACTTATCAATTATTTCCTTCATGGTGAATTGGTGGCATATGTAAAAAGTCATTTCCACACCCAAAGGTCATCTAGACATTCTCCTATATTCATTTCCATATTTATATTTCTATAAATATATTTGTATCTATAGGAATATATTCTATACTATATTTCTATATCTTATATTTATGTATAAATATATATTTATATTTAAATACTTGATATTATATTTAAAAACTTGATATATATATATCTCTATATATTTCTATAAAATGCCAAATTTCATATTCATATCTATAATACATTTGAGTAAATTTTTGTGAGGAGTATATGGTCTGTACCAACATCAGCTTAAAAAATGTTTGAGTGGCTTGGCTGACACAGTGGCGTGGTGGTTAAAGCCGCCACCTGCAGTCCCTGCATCCCATATGGATGCTGGTTTGAGTTCCAGCTGCTTCTCTTCCGATCCAGCTCTCTGCTATGGCCTGGGAAAGCAGTAGAAGATGACCTGAGTCCTTGGACCCCTGCACCCATGTTTGAGACCCAGAGGAAGCTCCTGGCTCCTGGCTTCGGATCCGTGCAGCTCCAGCCATTGTGGCCACTGGGGAGTGAACCAGTGGATGGAAGACCGCTCTCTCTCTCTCTCTCTCTCTCTCTCTCTCTCTCTCTCTCTCTCTCTGTAATGCTGCATTTGAATGAATAAATAATCTTTTAAAAAAGATAGAGTAACAAATACCATTATTATTCTTTAAAAATTAGCACATTTTGCACACTGCTATGTATCTCTAAATTATGACCTCCAAATTTTGTGTTTATTTAAGATACTATTTTATTAGTGTAACTGTTTATTCATATAAATAAAGGGAAAATAGAAATAAAATATCTCAAAAAGTTTTGAAATACATACATAGTTTTTTCTTATAATAGAAAGTTTCCATTAACTATGTAAAAACCCCTCATTTATATTACTTGAAGGATTTTTACACTAGAACAAACTCAGCTTTTAATCCCGTAAGCCATTTGAAGTACCCTGAAGTAGAAATTCTATCACAGAGAATGAAACAACTTTCATTTAATTTACTTTTAAAAAAATGTTTATTTATTTGAAAGACAGAGTGACGGGGGGGGGGGGGGGTAGAGACAGAGAGAAAGAGAACCTCTATCTACTGATTCATTCCACAAACAGCTGCAATGGCTGGGGCTGGGCCAAAGCTAGGAACCTGGAACTCCATCTTGGTCTCTGTCGTGGGTCTAGGGACCCATACATTTGGACAATTCTCCACTGATTTCCCAGGTGCAGTAGCAAGGATCTGGATCCTAAGCAGAGCAGTCAGGACAAAAATCCATACTCCAATATGGGATGCCAGCATTGCAGGCGATGGTTTAACCTGCTGCTCCTGTTTTTGATATTTTCCTTATTGAATGAAATGTTTATTTTCTACCACCTTTATATTCATTTGTGGACTCCGTTTGTGTTTTTACTTACCCTCTTGTACCATATTCTTATTTATAATCTCTTCATACCGTGTCTTATCCATCATGCAGTGGTAATAGTTGCCTTATGCTCATTTGCAGAAATTTCCCAATTCTGCGTTTTTATTTTATTTCTCATATTAACTGTGAGTAGGGCTTATTTAAGTCAAGAAAAAAGAATTACTTTATAAAAATGATATTTGTTTTGAGGTATTGCCTTTGTCAGAATTGCATGTCTCTTTTTGATCCAGTGTTTTAAAGTTGATTGTTTTGACACACAGAAAGAGAAACAACATCAAACAAATTTTTGTTACGTTTCTTTTTAAAAAAATTTACTTCAGTTATACAAGTTTCATACATTTCATATATTCAGATTTAGGAACATAGGGGCCGCCCCCGCACCCCCTCTCTCTCCTGCCCATGTTCCTGCACCTCCCTCTCACATTCTGCTCTTAATTTTTGCAATGATCTATCTTCAGAATACTTAATGGATACTTAATGATTGTGTAGTTAACCCTATTCTAAGTAAAAGTGTTCAACAAATGATATGAAAAAAAAATTGTTCCTCAATACCTAGCAAATTTTTGTTAGATTTCAACTTGATATTTCTGACAAAAGGAAAATCATTGCAACGAGTATGGCAGTAGGACTCCTTCCGGAGAAAGTGTTGGAGTCAGAAATGGTTGAATACACACACTGCACAAATGTATTGACATCACTGTATTTGGGATTCATTTTCTACTCAGGGGAGCACTTTATCCTGGAAGAGACTGTGCCAAGACACTGGTTGAGAAATTATACATTAGTCCCCTTCAGGATCCAAGAGACTGCTGATAAGTTCATCACAGAATTGGATAATTTGGTCCTTACGATCCCAGAGTATTGCTGGGAAAATCTGAAGAAGTTGCCTTGGAATTAGGCACGTTGCTACAGCTGCAGCCTAGAAAAAAATCAGAAACTTGAAAATCAGCTAACCCCCCAACGAATGTTAGGATTTTTGACACTTACACCTGTCCTTTGACCTTCAATCACAAAGCCACAAAAAGGAAGATTAATAGATCATTTTATACTAAGCTTTTAAGAACAAAAAATTCATAATTATCTTGTTTTAAGAATCAATTTTCTTTATTTTTGGGGGGGGGCCAGAGATTATTACCCTATTTTTCTAAAGTTTCCTGTCTATAATTGAAATTATTTGACATGTCAAGATGCAAATTTCTCCATGAAGGTCTGTAACCCCATAAATATTAATAAGATATGATAGTTACCTTCATGTAAGATATAAAACTTTGGTGAAATGACGTTTAATTTATAATTGAAATAAGTGTGTTTGTTACTATGCAGTCTTAAAAGCTTACAGAAGGGCAAATACTTTGTTCCTCCACATTTTTTACTGTGATAAGGGATATACGAGCTACATGGAAAACATCTGCAGAGCAGTTTATAATAAGAATTTTTTTACTTATTTGACAGGTAGAGTTATAGACAGTGAGAGAGAGAGAGACAGAGAGAAAGGTCTTCCTTCCATTGGTTCATTCTCTAAATGGGCACTACAACCAGCGCTGCACCGAACCGAAGCCAGGAGCCAGGTGCTTCTACCTGGTCTCCCATGCAGGTGCAGAGGGTCCAAGCACCTGGGCCATCCTCCACTGCCCTCCTGGGTCACAGCAGAGAGCTGGACTGGAAGAGGAGCAACAGGGACTAGAACCCAGTGCCCATATGGGATGCTGGCGCTGCAGGTGGAGGATTGACCAAGTGAGCCATGGCGCCGGCCTGATAAGAAAATATTTTTTAACATTTTCTCTAAGACTAACTCTTCCATGAATAAAGATAATGATGCAGACTCTAAATTGCTATTCAACAAATAAAATATTTCACCAATTTCCTCTGTAATGCATCTGGTCAGTCAAATTTTAATTGCCTTTAATTCATGCTTATGTCACTGAACAACATACGTTATCTGTCAGCAGTGGTATATACAGGTGAGAAATTCTTCCCTAGCTTAGAAATAAATAAATAAATAAAAGTGTGTGAATCCTACCAGTCAGTGCTGTGTCATTCTGCTTCAATATTGTTTGTAAAGATTATAATTAAAACAATGGAAGATTCACTAGAAGAAATGGCCAGAAGACGTGATTTTCTCTGAGTGATTAATCTTATCTAAACCAGTTTGCAGGATAGTTAGTTGACATTTTGGAGAATTAATTCAAATATGAAATTTATTTTTCAATCGAGTGGAAGATGTGGGCTAAGAAGACTCTGATATTTTCTTTTATCCTTATCATCCCTTTCTTTCATGGAAGAACAGAAAAATATGAACAAATTTAGAATAACTTAGTGTGATACTGGATATCTTTCTGTCTTCCTTCATCTTTGAGTCTTGCCAAAAGAGACCTAATGTGTCTTCTTTCCATAAAAGGAACTTGTAGCATGTCTCCTAAGAATATGCTGCTATAAAATAGCAAAAGATAATATTACAATTTAATGTGCTTCATAAGTTCCTACTCATGCAAATCCGTCTGCTTAATCATGTGTTAAATCTTTTTAGCTAATCATACATATGAAGGCAGGTTTGACTTCCTGAATGCTTATGAAACCAGTCTAGACTTGTCAGCTTTAACTAATATGCATAAAACACCACACTTGTTCATTCCTGCCCATATACTCATTAACGACACCATGCTAAGAAATCATTATATTAGAATCACTGGTTGATATATATATATTTACTTTGCATCATGCTATTGGTTTATGTATGTATTGGCTTCAATGGAGTTGCATTATAAACCATCTCAAGATTCAGTGGCCTTAAAAAATAAGCCTTTACTTTACACATAATTTGAAGGATTAGTAATTTAGTCTGGACAAGTCTGGGCAGTTCTTCTAATCTGGACTGGACTCACTCACATATCTGGTGGCTGACCTTGACCAACTTTGACGATGAAATGAATAACCAAGACCTGTACCTGGATCTTGTGTTTCCACTCCAGGGAGCCTCCCCAGGCTCTCGGGACATGGCAGAGGAGAAAGATCCTGCAAAGATCTCAGCACATAGGACATAACATACAGGGTGTTTTTTGAGGCTTAGATTTGGAACTGGCCTATGTTCTCCCTGTTGGGTGGAATTGGGCAAAGCAAGACATTTGAAAAGTTTAACTTCAAGGACAAAGAAGAGACTCTGAAGGGTTAATGTCAGGGAATACAGAGTCACCTGGCAAAGGGCACAAGCAGTGAAGCTTAAGGAATTGTGTCATTGAAGCAACCAGGCTATCTCTGTTGGCATTTAAGGGTATTCATTCAACCAGATAACCACATCCATTATAAAAGCAGTGCTATAGTGTATCCCAGTAATAAGCCCCAAAATAAAAAACAGAATTGACAAAATATTAAAATTGCAAAATAAAAGATCTTAATGTATGCATAAAAATCATCTTTAATATATTTACATTTTAACATGATTACAATTGGTGTTTCTATCCTACTTACCAAAAGATCAACTTTGTCCTACGTTTAATTAATTCATCTGGTCTTCATAACAAACCCATGATTGCTCATCCACACAAGGCTTCCTCTTTACCTTCCTGGCTATGAAAGTAAACCTTGTTTTAAGCAAAAAATGGGAAATTATTTTGAACTGGATTGCAACTAACTTTCACTCACCCAAAGTTGGCCCACTGAGTAATTTTGTCCTATCTAAAAGAATCACCTCATACCTCTATAAACCTAGTTAATAACTGTATTTTTCCAGTTTGGATATAACTAGAGAAATGGAAAATGGAAAAAAAATTTTAAATAGTGAATTTTTTAAAGATTTATTTATTTACTTGAAATTACCGAGAAATTTGGTGAAATGATGTTTAATTTATAACTGAAAAAAGTGTTTGTTATGGCTGAATTACATACAGAGAGAGAGAGAGAGAAAGAGAGAGAGAGAGAGAGGTCTTCCATCCGATGGTTCACTCCACAGTCGGCTGCAATGGCTGGAGCTGTGCTCATCTGAAGTCAGGAGCCAGAAACTTCTTCCAGGTCTCCCACGTGGGTGCAGGGGCCCAAGGACTTGGGCCATCTTCTACTGCTTTCCCAGGACACAGCAGAGATCTGGATCAGAAGTGGAGCAGCTGGGACTAGAACCAGCACCCATATGGGATGCCTGCACTTCAGGCTCAGGTGTTAACCCGCTGCGCCACAGCTCCGGCCCCTTGAACAGTGAATATTAAAATGAATTGTACAAAGTGTTTTATTTATTTATTTTTGACAGGTGAGTGGACAGTGAGAGACAGAGACAGAGAGAAAGGTCTTCCTTTTCCGTTGGTTCACCCCCCAGTGGCCGCTGCGGCCAGCGCCCATCTGAAGCCAGGAGCCAGATGACTCTCCTGGTCTCCCATGGGGGTGCAGGGCCCAAGCAACTGGGCCATCCTCCACTGCACTCCCGGGCCACAGCAGAGAGCTGGACTGGAAGAGGAGCAACTGGGACAGAATCCGGCACTCCGACCAGGACTGGAACCCGGGGTGCCGGCGCCACAGGCAGAGGATTAGCTTATTGAGCCGCAGCGCCGGCCACAAAGTGTTTTAAGAAACACAAAAAACTCAAAAAAAAAAAAAAAAAAAGCACAAAAAAAAGAAACAAAAAACATTTCATTTCACAGTGCAACTTTTATAAATACATTCTATCATTTTCTTCACTGAAGAAAAAATAATAAGTAGGACAGTATTAGGAAGAAAAATTATTTTACGATAATCAGAAACATTATTATAATTATCATATATATGGTATCTCCATTGCTATTCAATACAGTTCTGGAAATCTTAGCCAGAGCCATTAGGTAAGAAAAAGAAATCAAAGGGATACAAATGGTAAAGGAGAAAGTCAAATTATCTATGTTTGCAGATGACATAATTCTATATATAGCAGCACCAAAAGATTCCACTAACAGTCTATTGGAACTCATTAGAGAGATTGGTAAAGTTGCAGGATATAAAATTCAGCACACAAAAATCAATAGCCTTTGTATGCACAAATAATGGTATGGCCAAGAAAAAACTAGTGAGATCAGTACTATTGACAATAGTAAAAAAATTATAAATACCTTTAAATAAATTTAACCAAGATAAAGAGATCTCTAACATGAAAATTATAAAACATGAAAGAAAGGAATAGAAGAAGACACACATACAGTATCACAATATACATAAAGTCAGGCTTTTTGTAGTCAATGAGACATCAGATTATATATTCACATATTTTAAGGTATGTTTGGCAAAATTAGGCAATTAATTCATCTTGCATTATATAAATGCATACTTGAATATACAATGTAAGTTAGGGCATTTAGATAACTACTTATATAAATTATATAAGTTCTAGAAAAATTTTTAAGATATATTTTGTTTATATTCATTACTATAATGTTAAGATATTTA
Organism: Sylvilagus floridanus; assembly: GCA_949820135.1. Classification (NCBI taxonomy): domain Eukaryota; kingdom Metazoa; phylum Chordata; class Mammalia; order Lagomorpha; family Leporidae; genus Sylvilagus; species Sylvilagus floridanus. The sequence continues at coordinate 13,241,048 of OX463240.1, read as the reverse complement.
GAAACTGAAAAGTCTTCTAAATATTACACAATCAATGTATATAATTTTGATGGTCAAGAAAAGAATTGATTAAGCAAAATAGTGTAAATTCCTGAAAATAAGTGGTATCAGCATGCATAAATTTAGTTTCATTTTTATTTTTATTTTATGGCCAAAGGAAAATATATCAATGTCCGGGTCTGTATAAGTCAGAGTGTGAGTACATGTCCTTTTGAACGGAGAGATCCAAAGTAGTAGATTTACTGCATTGAATGCCCTATCCTTTATCCTTACCTGTAAGCACCATGTCAAATTATTATGCATTTTCTATGGATAACTGGATTCCATTTACTCACTCCTTGGTTTAGATTTCTTGTATATTTTCCAGATAGTAACATTTGATACCAATGGCAGTAAGAAATTCGAAGAGTTAGCTCAAGGGTACTGTGGGTTTTGCTTGTTCTTTCTTGTATCATGTCTTCACTATGTGAAAATACTGAGCCCATGGCAGATAAGAGGCACCTGTTTTCTACAGGTGTCCCAGTACATCCATCCCAAATTTGCCAATAGCCTGTTGACACCAAGGCCTTTGAAAGAGCCCAGACACAATCTGTGAAGCGCTCTTAGCTGCTTTTCCAGACCCAGCAGAATTCACCTACTGCTGTTTGCAATGAAAGTCTGTGGTTTTTCTTTGCACATTATTGAGGAATAGATCATTCATATGTCAGGTTAATATTAATGAGTCTGAGATTTGCTATGCAAAATAATACAGACCCTGATTAACATTCATTGTTTTAATAATTTTATTTTATTAGAAATCATACAAGTGTTTTCAGCGTTTATATATCTAACATTTCCCATCCATGCTAAAACAGCCTTTCTATATTATTTTTCCTTTTTAACAAGATTTGTGGAATATGTCATGATATAAATTGTCATATTCTGTATTTTTCAAAGATTTTTTTGTTTCTTCATTTATTTGAAAGGGAGACTGAAAGAGAGAGAGAGAATTTTCCATCCTGGTTAATTTTGGTTAGGTCTGGTTCAGGACAAAGCCAGAAAGCTCCATTTGGATCTCCCAAGTAGGTAGCACAAGTCCAAGCACTCTAGCCATCCTCTGTTGCCTCCAGGTTACTACCAGAGAGCTGGACTGCGATGGAGCCGCTGGAACTGGAACAAGCACTCTGATGTGATGGTGGCTTAACCTCTGCACCATAACACCAGTCCCTGCATTTTTTTTTTTATGTTGACCTTATTGGGAGGGAAAAAAAGATGCCTAAACCCTGAGTTACTAATCAGTGCCTGGTTCCTTTCTTTTTTTTTTATTTTGAAACATCTATTTTATTTATTTGAAGACAGAGGAACAGTAGCAGAAGGACAGACAGAGACAGAAAGATCTTAGATCTGCTGGTTCACTCCTCAAATGGCCACAATAGGTGACTCTGGGAAGCATGAAGTCAGGAGCCAGGAACTCCATCTGAATTTCCCTCATGAAAGGCAAGACCCCAAGCACTTGGGCCATCTTCTGCTGTTTTCCCAAGTGCATTAGTAGGGAGTTAAATTGGAAGTTGAGCAGCTGGGACTCCAGCTGTTTCCTATATAGGATGCCAGTGTTGCAATGGCCGCTTTTCCATCTAAGCCACAATCCTGACCCCCATATCACTGTCCTTAACAACATTATTTGATCATAATTTAATAGTCTACAGATACTCGATGTACTGTTACTACTACTACTGAATAACATTTACTCTTTGCTATAGGCTAAGCATACTACAAACACTTTAATGGATTATCTAATCTAATCCTTTTATATATTGATACAGAGATTATCAATTTCTTCTTCTAGTATTTCCTTATGTTTATTTAGAGAGAAAATGATTTAGTAATGTACAAAGCATATATGGGCTTGAGCAGTAGTAGAAATAGTTGACTAGAACATTAAGAAAAATTGATTTGAGAGTCCAGTGCTGTGGTGTAGTGAGTAAAACGGCCTCCTGCAGTGCCAGCAACCTATATGGGAGTCGGTTCGAGTCTCAGCTGCTCCATTTATGATCCAGCTCTCTGCTAAGGCCTGGGAAAGAAGTAAAAGATGGCTCAAGTCCTTAGGCCTCTGCACCTGTGTGGGAGACCCGGAAGAAGCTCCTGGCTCCTGGCTCCTGGCCTTGGATTGGCTCAGTTCTGTCTGTTGCAGCCATCTGGGGAGTGAACCAGCAGATTGAAGACCTCTCTCTCTCTGCCTCTGCCTCTCTGTAACTCTACTTTTCAAATAAATAATTAAATCTTTAAAAAACGATTTGAAATATTAGCTGTATAGTTAATTGGTACTTGTGTTAATAAAATAAGTTCAGCTTTATTTGCTGCATGCATAAAATTAGAGTAATAAAATCATATAAAGAAGTATTTTATGTGCAAGAGCATTTTACATATTTTTCTATATGTTTTGTCAACTTGAATGCACTGTATTAACATATTATAATTGTGTATCAGTGCCAAACATTACAAAACCCTTTGATTTTTGTCTCTCCATTGTCTTTCTTTTCTTTTTTTTTTTTTTAATCTATTTGACAGATAGAGTTAGATAGTGAGAGAGAGAGAGAGACAGAGAGAAAGGTCTTCCTTCCTTCCGTTGGTTCACCCTCCAAACAGCTGCTATGGCTGGCGCTGCACTGATCCAAAGCCAGGAGCCAGGTGGGCCTCCTCCTGGTCTCCCATGTGGGTGCAGGGGCCCAAGGACTTGGGCCATCCTCCACTGCCTTCCCAGGCCACAGCAGAGAGCTGGACTGGAAGAGGAGCAGCAGGACTAGAACCTGGCCCCCATATGGGATGCCGGCACCGCAAGGCAGAGGATTAAAAGTGAGCCATGGCACTGGCTCTCCACTGTCTTTCTTTTCACTATCATTTTTGCGATGTATTTTACCTAATATATTTAATTATGCGATAGATATCAATAGCTCTTTTTCATTTCCTTAGATCCTTAGCCTGTAGACCAGGGACAACAGTCTCTGCTGAAAGACAGACTCCAGGTCATGGTGAGCAAGATGCATCACTCCCAGCTGTCTGCTAAGCCTCCAGCCTTGGAGAGAACCCAGAGAGCACAGTGTAAGAGAGAGGTCCTTCTGCTCAGGCTGGTGGTTTGGATAACTGTTTAGATTTTCTTTCTATTTTTAATCTCAAAGGTAATTTTTATCTGATCTTTCATTTAAAGTTTAAGAAATAGCTTTGGCCAGTTTTTTATAGCCAGCTGCTCCTCTTCAATTACCTGGATTATGTTTTGTGTGCTGAAATCAAAGCTAATTTTATAGGTAAATCCTGCAAACATGAGACACATATTCAAATTTCACTTTTGTGTGAAATTTGTATCAGTGGCCTTTTAATTACTTTGTATCAATAGACTGACCTTAGATTCAGTTGTCAAAAGAAGGAAGGTCATTTTATGAGCAGTTTCTTTCCAATTTCCTAGATGTCTTTTCTGATTAGAAAAACCTATAAACTATGTAGCTTTACATTTGTGGAATCATTATTCCTGCAGGTGTTGCTGTCCTTCACGCTCTGAGACGACACTGCTGACCCAGGGATGGCGGAGCATGTGCTCTGAGTTCCAGTGGCCACCAACACCTCCGGTCCACATACACCTTCCCCTGCTACCCCACCCCCAGCGAAGGATGTGCATTTCTCAAAAGAGTTTATCCGGAGAGTCAACCTACTTTAGGAACTGTCAACCTTTGACCGTGACCCACGGAAAGAGGCATGTTTTACTTACCCGGACAGAAAATATGCACACATACAGCATTTCAAAAGCGACACTTTATTTTATTAACGTTGATGTTTGCTATTCTATTTTCCTGTTTCTTTTGCTTTTGCTGCAGATAACTGTGATGCAATTGATTAGTATTGAGTTTGAAAATTTACTGATTTGAGGGCCTGTGTTGTGGCATCGTAGTTTAAGTTGCCTCCTGAGATGCCTGCATCTTCTATGGGTACCAGTTCCAGACCTGACGGCTCCATTTCCTGTCCAGCTCCCTGCTATTGTTCCTGGGACAGCAGCAGAAGATAGCCCAAGTCTTGGAGACCCACAAGTGGCTCCTGGCCCTTGGATTCACTCTGGCCCAGCCCTAGCCATTGTGGCCATTTGAAGAGTGAACCAGTGGTTGGAAGCTCTGGATCATACTTTTCAAATAAATAAAATAAACCTTCAAAAAAGAAAAAAAAAACTATATTTGCACCATAATAAAACTGTAGTGCTTACTCAGTATCAACTGCTTATTGAATACTGCTTATTGCAACAATTCTGCATAAAAATTACACAACAAAGTAAGCATTTATCTTACTTTGGGGTGAGTGATTTTGCGTAGCACTGGCTTGTGCTTGGCGATTGGACTGGGCTGGCTCTTACCTCTGGAGTCCTGCTTGTTGGTTCTCTTTATCTAATGTATGTCCTTGCATGTTAGAAAGGAGCTGACTCTGGGCCTCAGGAGGAATGAGTGGGAAAATGAGTCTGTTCCATAGACTCCATCCTCCAACAACCTAACATTGAAATGTTTTGGGGCCATTGAGGAAGCCAAGAAAGACAAGGAGATATGTACAGGAACTTTCTAAACTCTAGTTTCTTCACCCCTACCAATCATCTGTTGGATAAACTTATCTGGCCCAGGCAGATAGGAATATGGGTAAAAACAAAACAAAACAATACCACACACACACACACACACACACACACACACACACACCGTGGAATTATTGTTGTCTATCCCAGAGTTCCATGGGAGAAAAATTGCGATTTTTGAGTGTGCTGTAACATTGTAAGCCATAAATCAGAACTTAGGTGAAGTCCTCAATACTTGCAAATGAAGGCTCGAATTCAAGGCAACATGTAAATGAAATCTGTCATGAAAGCCAACCTTTTCAGGAAAGTTTGAGGTAAATAGGGAGAGGGAGAAGAGATTCTACATACATTTACTATTGATGAAAACAGCAAGCACAATGATCATGCTGTAGCTTGAAAATAAAGACATTGGTTTACACATTTGCTAGTTTAAGCAAATATAAACAGAAAATATAAATATAAATATGAATATAAATAGTTCAGTGGAGCAGAGACAGGTGGATGGAGAGGGGTAGGTGTAATAGTTAAGACCCCAAGCATAGGATGCCCACATCACATATCTGAGTATTGAGATTTGCGTTCCCATTCCACTTCCAATTCCAGTTTTCTGCTATCTGCATCTTAGGAGGTAATAAGTGATGGTTCAAGTCCTGGGGACCCTGCCATCCATGTGGGCAACCAAGGTGGAGTTCTGAGTTCCTGCCTTCAACCTGACCCAGCTCCAGGGATGTTTCAGCCATTTGGGGATTGACAGCAGATGGAATTTCCATATCTGTCTGTCTCTTTCTGTCACTCTGCATTTCAAATAAAAATGAATATAAATAAAACTTTAAAATAAAGAAGTGAATGGAGAAACCATTTCCACACCAATGTGTTAACAGTTTCCCTTCCCTAGCAACAAGCAGAAATTGCAAATTTCTATCTCTCAGTAAGGAATGTAATCACAAAGAAGCCGGAACAGCCTTGTCCAAGTCAAGTCTTCTGATGAAAATTATTCAATGGGAAAAATGGCAATTGCTCGGCAATAATAAAATTTTTTCGGCCAATCACTGATAAATGATGATTTTTGTAGAAAACTGGAATACAAGATTATCTTGAAAAAATACTCCTGTTACCTAAATATAGATCATGCATCCATATATGTGCTATTTTATTTTATTATGATCCATTTACTACCATTTTATAGAATGAGAATATTCTACTGTGTGATAAGCAGAAGTGGAGAATAAAATGTAAAAGGATATGGTGCGGGCTGGTGCTGTGGTGCACTAGGTTAATCCTCTGCCTGCGTCACTGGGTGCTGAGTTCTAGTCCCGGTTGCTCCTCTTCCAGTCCAGCTCTTTGCTGTGGCCTGGGAAAGCAGTGGAAGATGGCCCAAACCTTGGGCCCCTGTACCTGGCTCATGGCTTCAGATTGGCACAGCTCCGGCTCTCTCTGTCTCTCTGTCTCTCTCTCTCTCACACTGTCTGTAACTCTGCCTGTCAAATAAATAAATAAAATCTTTTAAAAAGAAAAAGGATATGGTGCTTCATGAATTTACAAAAATTTCTTCAAATACATTGTTCTGAGAAAAGCATAACTGTGAATGTATTTTTTTATTGACTAACAGAACTTAAATTCACGTATTTGAAGTCTATACTTTATATGTAAGTCTATCAAACTGTATAAGAGAGATTGATGAGAATTATGTAATATTTACAAACAGCCTGAAGAATGTTATTACAATGAAAAAAGAAATGAATATGAACTGAGTAAACATTCAATATTCACATGGAAAGGTCCAAAGTAGAATACCTGAATTCAGTATTAAGAATGACCTGTGGGAGGGATTGGATTTGGCACAATGATTAAGATGTTTGTTGTGGCCAGCGCCGTGGCTCACTAGGCAAATCCTCTGCCTGCGGCGCCAGTACTCTGGGTTCTAGTCTCAGGTGGAGTGACAGTTCTGTTCTGTCCTGGTCGCTCCTCTTCCAGTCCAGCTCTCTTCTGTATCCCGGGAAGGCCGTGGAGGATGGCCCAAGTGCTTGAGCCCTGCACCTGCTTGGGAGACCAGGAGGAAGCACCTGGCTCCTGGCTTCAGATCTACGTAGCGCGCCGGCCATAGCGGCCATTTGGGGGGTGAACCAACGGAAGGAAGATATTTCTCTCTCTCTCTCTCTCTCTCTCTCTCTCTCTCTCTCACTGTCTAACTCTGCTTGTCAAAAAAAAAAAAAAAAAAGATGTTTGTTGTAACATCCACATCCCAAATTAGAGTGCCTATGTTTGAGTCCTGGCTTTACTTTTAATTCCAGGTTCGTATATACCCTGAGAGGCAGTAGGTATAGGTGACGGCACAAGTACTTAGGTCCCCTATCACTTGTGTGGCAGATCCAGGTTGAGTTCCTAGCTCCTGGTATCAGCCTGGCCTAGCGCCAGGTGCTGTAGGAATTTAGAAGTAAAGCAGCGATGGAAGCTCTCTCTCTCTCTCTCTCTATGTGTGTGCATGTTCATCTTTGCATTTTAAATAAATATATATAAATCAATAAAACCTATATAATATATAATACATATATATAAAACAAATATATATATATATATATATATATATATATTTTACTTTGAAAACTTAATTAAAAAGTCCATGATTCCTGATCTATAAAGAATGATGATTCTTACTTAGGGGACTGGTATGTCATTTTAGAAAATTTTGTACTATAGAGAAAATAAAAAGTAAATTTTCTGGAACTAATGTAGTTTGGAAAAAGATCTAGTTTATTTTGTCTATTGCACTGTCATCTGCTTTTAACTCCGCTACGTGTATTCAACTTGGCATTATTCACTATAAATTAATTATCAACTTTAAGGTCACACTCTTATAGATCTACTAGAAATTTTGACCTAGAAAAAAATTTAAATTAGAGGATAATTTTTTTAAAAAAATTATAAATTATGGATATTCCATATATTGTCAACGTAAAATCTCTATGCTCTTTAATTGGATGGGATGGGTAGATCCACTGTTAGTCTTGGAATTCCTTGCATGGTTGGACTTTGGAATTAAAAACGATTGGTTCTCTTAACAGTGAATGTATATTCCTAATTTTATTTTTATGACAGGTACTTACAGATTTAGGTCATAAATGGGAAGTGAGGCAAATGGTCTGGTGGAACAACCATGAGGTGTGTGAATAGATCAAATTGGATTTGCATCCTGTTCAGAAAGAATGTCCTTCTGTAACACATTCTCTTTGAGGTTCAGTTTCTGCAGCTATGAATTAAGAATATTCACTTTTGCTCTTTTTGTAAGATAATTTCTGAAACTTGATAAGAGATAAATAGTTCCTCAGCAAATTTTTTCTTTTCTTTAGCATATCTTGATTCCTAACAATTTTATTTGACTGTTTAGATTTACCAAGATAATGACAAAATCATTTATCTTTTTACAGGGATATACATATGTAAAAAATAAGTGTATTCTTTTATAAGTTACTATCAAATATAATTATATATCAGTTAATTAAGCAGGAGTAAAATGATAATGAAATAAATGCAACTTCAGTTATGAAAAATTTTTCATAAAATTTCATTTTTGTAAAATGTTAATTTTCTAGGAATATAAGGTTGAGAAATTCTATGTTTGAGCAGTCTTTAAAAAAATTCTGTAACCCAAATGACTACAAATTTCTTTAGTAAGTTCCCATTTTTCTTCTGTTGTTTGTGATCTTTGTGCTTCTAAGTTTGTGTTTTATATAGCTTTTGCCTTGGATCTCCCTCATTTCAATCCTCTAAACCTGTCAAGAATAACTTAACCTGTTTTATTGTTCCCATAAATTCATGTGTAACTGGTAGCTAAATCCAATTTGTGTCAATCTGTCTTTCTTTGAAGCCCATTCTAAATCTCCCAGCATATTTCACAAAAGTAGAATCCTATTAAGACCAAATAACCAGCTCCCGTATTTTATTCAATGGTTATTATGGTCCTTCCAGTGTCACAGTGCATAAAAAATCTTTGTCTCACCACTGATAAATTACAGCAAGAATTTTCAAACTTATTATTCTCCATGTGTACATGTGTGTGTGTTGTGGCAGTCCTGAGTTTTTTATAGGCATTTATATACAACATTGCCTTTGCTTCGATCTCACATCATTCCCAACACAATTCAAAATGACTTTACATGGGTTGGCACTGTGGTGTAGCAGGTAAAGTTGCTGCACTCATCCCATATGAGTGTACGTTCATGTCCCGGCTGCTCCCTCCCATCCAGCTCCCTGCTAATGGCCTGGGAAAAGCAGTGTAAGATGGCCCCAGTGTTTAGAACCCTACCAACCCCTTGGGAGACCCAAATAAGGCTTCTGGCTCCTGTCTTCTGCTTGGTCTCATGCTGGCCATGATGGTCACCTGGGGACTGAACCAGTGGATAGAAGACCTCTCTCTGTCTCTCCCTCCCTGTAACTCTGCCTTTCAAATAAACAAATACATGTTTAAAAAAATAAATAAGAAAATAAAATGACTTCATAAATAACTTCTGATATCATGTGTAAAATAGCTGCACATTAAAAACACAAATAATATTTAAACTTGAATCCTCAGGATGAGTTATTAATTGATGAGACAATCCAAAATATTGTAATCGAGGAATAAGATTGACTAGATTGACATCACTGTATAATTGTACCCTTTAAGGTACAATTGATTTGAAGTATAGCATAGATGGAATCATTTCTTTGTGCCTTCTCATTCAAAATATTCAAGGGGTCAGTGACTGATGCAGCAGGTTAATCAGCCACCTGCAGAGGAGACATCCCATTTAAGCTCAGGTTGGAGTCCTGGCTGCTCCACTTCTCATCCAGCGCCCAGCTAATGCATCTGGGAAAGCAACTGAGGACAGTCCAAGTGCTTGGGCCCCTGCACCCCTAGGAGATCTGTATGAAGTGCCTGGCTCCTGGCTTCAGCCTGGCCCAGCCTTGGCCATTACGGACGTTTGGAAACTGAACCAGTGGATAGAATACCTCTCTCTCTCTCTCTCTCTCTGTCAGCCTCTCCTTCCCTCTTTGTAACTCTTTGTACCTTTAAAATAAATAAATAAATAAATAAATGTGCTAGACAATTTTTTTCTGTAGGTGTGTTATGCTGAATTTGCCAATCATATTATTCAGATATTGCTTAAAAACAGAAAATACACTACTTTTGAAGCTTTATTATAACTAAAATCGTTTTTTTTTTTTTAAAAAAAACTTTTTATGTACTATTTCCATTTCATTTGAAAAGCAGAAGGTCTGGCCGGCGCCGTGGCTCAACAGGCTAATCCTCCGCCTTGCGGCGCCGGCACACCGGGTTCTAGTCCCGGTCGGGGCACCGGATTCTGTCCCGGTTGCCCCTCTTCCAGGCCAGCCCTCTGCTGTGGCCCAGGAGTGCAGTGGAGGATGGCCCAAGTGCTTGGGCCCTGCACCCCATGGGAGACCAGGAAAAAGCACCTAGCACCTGGCTCCTGCCATCGGATGAGCGCGGTGCGCCGGCCGCAGCGCGCCATCCGCGGCAGCCATTGGAGGGTGAACCAATGGCAAAGGAAGACCTTTCTCTCTGTCTCTCTCTCTCACTGTCCACTCTGCCTGTCAAAAAAAAAAAAAAAAAAAGCAGAAGGTCAGAAAAACAGATACCTTCCATCCACTGATTCACTTCCCCAAATACCCACAGCTGCCAGGGTAGGGCCAGGCCAAAGCCTAGAACTCATGGAGGTCAAGGACTCATGCAGGTGAGCGATGGCTGACGCCTCCCAGGATGCACATCAGCAAGAACCTGGATCGGAAGTAACGCAGTCAGGACTCAAACCTTGCTTTGCCGGCTGGAGGATACTGTCTCAAAGACTGCAGGATGCACTGAGCCTGCCTCCAGGGACATCCTCCCTCTATTTATTTAACATCATAGTGCGATCAGTTGGAGGATAGCACAATTGTATGTACAGGCTCCGTGCACATTCAAACGGAGGGTATGATACAAGGCTGAAGAGAGTTGGCAGCTTCTCTTAAGAATTCTGCCGCACACAAGTCACACTTACAATAAAGCCTCATGTGCTCTTTTTCTCACCCAGTTTTAAGACAGAACACACATGATTCTCAGAACTCATCTGCAGGAGGGAAGAACAGGATTGCCCAATGAAGCGAAGGACCCAGGTGTGATGAGTTAATAACAATGCCTTCGAAATACGTTCTTTTCATAAATAGAGATAATTGTTTCATGTGCTTCCTATTTGTATTTTTCTTAAGCTGGTGGCTTCAAAGTTTACTACAAATTATGCTTTTTTTTTCATTATGCTACTCCCATCTGGCCTTTCGCTTTATAATGCTTGTGGCTTGTTTTTAATTTCTTCTGCCATTTGATGTTCTTCATAGACCTATCTCCCTCCTGTAGATTTCTTCATTTAGAAATGTCTTCTCTTGCTAAAACTAGCACCTGTATTCTACCCCCAGATCTGTGCCAACAATCCCAACTCTTCCCTGAGGTAAAAGTCACCTTTCTTTCTGAATTACTTCAAATACAGTATGGCCAAACATGAGTTTCACATTTTCTATCAAAAATATATTCTCATTTCTGTAATTTATTTCAACCACATTCCAAAATTAAACTATTATTTCCTCTTGTGCACCATTTCTATTTTTCTGAGATTTCTTTATCTATTTGAAAAAGTTACAGAAAGAGAAAGAGACGGAGAGGGAGAGAGACAGAGAAAGAGTCAAAGAGGAAGAGAGAGAGAGAGAGACCCTCCAACCACTGGTTCACTCCCCAAATGGCCACAACAGCAGAGACTTAGTCAAGTCAAAGCTAGTGGCTTCATCCAGGTCTCCCACATGGAAGCCAGGGTCCATGTACTTGGGCCAACTTCCATTGCTTTTCTCAGACCATTAGCAGGGAGCTGAATTGGAAATAGAGCAGGGGAGATTCAAACCTGCAGTCCCGTGGGATGTGGGCATCGTAGGCAGTGGATTTATCCATTAAGTCACAATGCTAGTTCCCTACACCTTTAAAATATTCACTTTCTTGAAAGGCAGAGAGAGAGAGAGAGAGAGAGAGAGAATCTCCATCTACTCCCTAATTGTCCAACAGCCAGGCCTATGCCTGAAGCCAGGAGCCAGGAACTCCTTTTTGGTTTCCTATTGGGTGTGCCTGCATCACCATCCACTGCTTCCCAGGGGCATTAACAGGCAGTTGCATATTAAGAAGAGTAACCACCTTCCAAAACTAGCATGGGAACATGGGATATGGGCGTCCAAGAGGGGGCCTAATCTGTCGTGCCACAACCATAGCCTCTCACACACCATGTGTCTGAAAGTAGAGCTTATTTCTGCCCATTCATTTTTTTAAAGATGTTTTTATTTATTAGAAAGTCAGAGTTACACAGAGAGAGAAGGAGAGCCAGAGAGAGAGAGAGAGAGAGAGAGAGAGAGATCTTTCATCTATCTGCTGGTCCACTCCCCAATTGGCCACAGTGGCAGGAGCTGAACCCATCTGGAGCCAGGAGCTTTGTCCAGGTCTCCAACGCAGGTGCAGGGGCCAAAAGATTTGGGCCAGCTTTTACTGCTTTCCCAGGCCATAGAAGAAAGCTGGGTCAGAAGTGGAGTAGGGCTGGTGCCGTGGCTCAATAGGCTAATCCTCTGGCCAGCAGTGCCGGCACCCCGGGTTCTAGTCCCGGTTGCTCCGCCTCTAGTCCAGCTCTCTGCTGTGGCCCGGGAAGGCAGTGGAGGATGGTCCAGGTCCTTGGGCCCTGCACCCGCAAGGGAGACAAGGAGGAAGCACCTGGCTCCTGGCTTTGGATCAGCATAACGGCCACCTGGGGGGTGAACCAACAGGAAAAAAAAAAAAAAAAAAAGGAAGGCCTCTCTCTCTCTCTCTCTCTCACACACACACACACTATCTAACTCTGCCTGTCAAATTTTTAATGTTCTCAAGTGAATGCGCAGAGAATAATTGTCTTCTGTCAGCTTGATTTCTGCTTACATGGCTATCTGGGGGAACACTCCTAGAAACTTTACTAATTTTCTTGTAATAGAAGACTGATTTTTCAAGTAAATTTTTCAAATACTTGAAAGTTTTTTTAACAAAACATGAATGCACAGTGTACATTTCTTTTTTTATTAACATTTTTGAGATTACATAGTTTTAATTTACATTTATATTCAAAGGATTACTGACCTCACTAAATAGAGAGTTGAACAAATAAAAATTAAAGAGATCGTTTTTTAATCATCAAATGTTTCCTGTCCACAAAGGAACAAGGATGAGATTTATAGTGTGCTTCTAATCAAAAATCAAGCAAATAAAAAGACAGTGGAGTAAAACGGTTGAGTACTTCAAGAATTGGAAGAAAACCAATCCAACAGTCTAGAATTCTGCATCCATTTTCTTCAAGGACCCAGACCATCCCTACTGTGTGCTTCCAGACTTCTGAAGTTTTCTCCAAGGGGTAAGAGCCTGTGCTGTGGCCACGGGGAACACCACATTCTCAGGGCATAGTTAAATCTCAGTCAGGGTCAAAGAGGTCCCCTAACAGGTGGGCACCACTTTCTGAGGAAGAGACTTGTGAGTCATCTTGCTGGACTTAACCTGAAGGGTGTAAACTCTGGTGACTGCTGTGACCACAGGGGAGCACCTGCTCTCTGTGAGACAGAGAAACCCACCAGGGGTTTCGTGATTTCTACCCCCTGATTAACCCAGGCAAGATGCCCGGCTTATCCTCTGCTGTTTCCCCTAAGTATGTGAGCCAACAGATTTCTTTTTTTAGCTATGCATTTTCATTTTATGCATTAATAGTCCCCAAACAGCATTTTAAAAATATCCTATATCTTGTTTTTTTATAATATCTTTTTAAATTGAACATTTGTGATCTAAGAAAATAGATAATCGACAAGCACCAGAACAAAGTCCTAGTCCCTCATACTATGACATCTCAGCTTTTTAGCAGCCCTCCTTGTGGTACAATAGGTTAAGTCACAGACTGCAACATCAGCAGCCAACATCAGAGTGCTCACTCACCTCCTGGCTGCGCCCTGCTGTTGTACCTGTGAAAACAAGAGAAGATGGCTCCAGGGCTTGGGCCCCTGCCACCCATGTGGGAGACCCTGATGAAGTTCTAGATTCCTGGCTTTGCCTGGCGCAACCCTGGACATTGCAGCTATTTAGGAAGTAAACTGGCACATGGAAAATGAATCTCTCTCCTTCTCTCTGTCACCCTGCCCCGCAAGTAAATAAGAAATACACTTAAAATATGCCCTAATCCTAATGCTGACATTTTCTTTGTGCTGAGATGTTGAGCTATTTTGTGTTTATAATAAATAGTTTGTGTGCTAATGATTTTGGAGTGAACCCTTATGAGCATGTGTAAGTACTTTCCTTGCCTTCATATAGTAGTGACTATAATTTGATTTTCTGGGTTTGCCAGTTCACCATCACTTATGCTAGGAGGTGAGGAGAGCATTTTTGAAATTGAGAATTGGATAACGGCACTGGTTTCTAGCCTGGGTCACTCACCCTCCCTTCTTCCTTACATTCCTGAAGCTTGGGTACTCTCTTGATTCTGCAAGTGAATCTTGACTCCTGGTTTTACTCCTCCTTCACAGAAACACTAAACCAGTAAAGCTCAGATGAGGTCTGTGGGTTCACAAGCCCTGAGTTATCTCTCTGCCAGTGGGATTAAGGGCAGACACTGAGTGTAACCATTGAAAACTTTTTATAGTGACTTGATAGTAATTTTATGTCTACTGGATGTAATAATAAAAATTTTGGTCCTAAATTTTTATGTGTTTTTATTTTTCTACTATTTCCTTTTTATTATGTTGTACAAAAGTATTGATCTGTGACAGATTGGAAAGTAAAAAATAAAACAAATAACAAAATGAAACAAAACGGTCTTTCCCTATGAATACTGGAGAGGCATTGCTCTAGGCTGTGTCTCTTCAGCTGCTTTTGTATTTGCCAGAAATTGCTTTATTTCTTAGATATGTATTTAGCACTCAGCTTATTTTTGTATGATTTGATTATATCTAGAGGTATTACTTCAATATGTATTTTTCCCATTTGTGTGTGTGTACATTTGTGGGTGTATGTGTGAAGTCAGAATTTTAGAAAACATTTCTCCGTGCTCACAGTGTGTTTGACAACAGTGACATTTACACTCATCAGTAATGAGAATATGCTTGAATTCCAGGTAACTGCTGCAAAGAATTAGGTTTAAAGCAGCAAGAGAGTTGAAGTGATGATATGAAGAGTTAGACGGCTCAATGGACAGTCAGGTTGGTCCTGGTGGAAAATGAGGAATGGGCAGGACCTCTAAGAGGGTGCAAAATGATTGCTTCTCCCAAAAGTTGTCTTTAGCAAGGTTAAATGTTCTATCCCACATTGGGAGCTTCCAAACTTGACAAGAAAATAGCATGGGAATGGTGACTGCACCTGTCTGCTGGATTTTAGTCTTATCTAGTAAGCTAGGCGGGACAGACAGGACTCCAAACCTGGACTCTGGGTGGGTTTTGTCACCACCTTATACTGATTGTTAGCTGATTGTCAGTCCGTGCTGTCTCAAACTGTGCTTAAGAACCCCATTACCACCAGCCTCTTGGGCTTTGCCTCTCTTGAAGCCCTCTCCAGGCTGCTTCAGCAGGATGTGTCTGACTTAAATAAATCGTGCTTTTCTTTCTGCCTCATCCCCGTGGAATTGCTTCTTGCATGTAAAACAAAGAACAAAAGTGACCTTTCCCTGCCTTCATTTCACCCATAGCAGTGAACCGAGATGCTTTACCATATACAAGACCACAGGCAAGAACCTAAGACTGGATGTTTGCCATCCTTAACAGTATTAAGATTGGCCCCTCAACTATGACATAATAGCTGCCGCATTATTTAATAGTTCAGTTTCCCATCTCCTTAATTTTCTACCCATTCCTCAACCCTCACTTACTTGTTAATGTAATTACACTAAAGCTCCCACTTTCTTGCTGAATTCTTTTTTTTTTTTTTTTATATTTTTGACAGGCAGAGTGGACAGTGAGAGAGAGAGACAGAGAGAAAGGTCTTCCTTTTGCCGTTGGTTCACCCTCCAATGGCCGCCGCGGATGGCGCGCTGCGGCCGGCGCACCGCATTCATCCGATGGCAGGAGCCAGGTACCAGGTGCTTTTCCTGGTCTCCCCATGGGGTGCAGGGCCCAAGCACCTGGGCCATCCTCCACTGCACTCTCGGGCCACAGCAGAGGGCTGGCCTGGAAGAGGGGCAACCGGGACAGAATCCGGTGCCCCAACCGGGACTAGAACCTGGTGTGCCAGCGCCGCAAGGCGGAGGATTAGCCTGTTGAGCCACAGCGCCGGCCATGAATTCTTAATTAATTATCCTTACCCCTGAACATCATAATAAACACAGGGTATTTCATTGGTTATGTTGCATCTAGAATGTCAGTGTTTCCGGAAGCAGTTGCCCATATGTGTGTGTGTGTGTGTTTTCGTATCTTGAATGGAGTAAAGGTGTGAATGTACCTATTCATTCACTGAACCAGTACATGGTACTGAACATAGTCCAAGAGTCTAATAATTTCATTTCCATGAATTCTATCCCTATAAATTGATGAATTACTTAACTGCACAAAACTTAAGTCTCATGAAAGTGTTAAATGTTCATCGAAACTATTAAAACTGGAATTAACTTTCAAAGTAACTACAAAAGTTATTCAAATCATATAATTTTATTGTGGGAGTGGTAGAGGGAGTCCTGACTCTCTTATACAAATAATACATTTCACTTTATCAATGAGTGGCTAAGCTGTGACTGCAAAGTACAAATAAGGCCACATTCTAAAGTGTGACCTTGGGCAAACATTATCTTTGCTTGCAAAGCAGAACTGGTCAGTCTTTTTAAAGAATAAAGGCAGCAGGAAGCAGAAGCACATCAGAACTTGGCATTCCTATTTCCATATCAATACTCAGGCTCTTTCAATGATAAGGAACTTCAAATTAATGCTGGGGTCAGGGATCTGGAATCCCATAGAAATGACTGCACCCGCGTTATTTAACTCAATCAATATTATGTAATATCAAAGTTTAAAAACTTAGTTAATGGCTTTCTGAAATGTTCCCTACTGAATTTGGGGAGATAAGGGGGTGAAAAAGGATGGGAAGTAAAGAGATACAGTGAGGAGAAAGAAGGGCAGCTCAAGGAGAATGTGGTTTGTGATTCTTAAAGTATTTCTTTTATAATTCAAGACAAGGAAAAACATCTTCCTCATAGTTTTTTCTCAATGTTTCATCATAGATTCTGCATTTTAATTTTCTCATGATAATCACCTGTGAATGCAGACTAATTAGAGAAGAGAATAGAGAATCATTGAAATATTTGTGTTAAATAATTTCTCCATCATTTGTAACTATTACATAAAACATCAAGATTTAGGAAAAAAGAATATTCCGCCAGATCATAATTCCTTTAGACTCTGATGAAGAGATAAAAATGATTAATAATTAGTATGCCACTATTTTTAGGTAAATGCCTCAAAAACATTTTGTTCATGAAGTATATCCTTATAGTTTTGTTTACGTTATTAATTTTCAGAGTAAACCCTTAATTCATATGTGGAATAGCCACATCATCCCTGTTTGGATCTCTGGATTAATCCCATATTTGATTTATAAAAATCAAATTAATAGAAACTTGTTAGACTGGTGTATCCTAATTGCCTCAAGGGTGCATGTCTTTTATCTAAAATATGCCAATGAGAATATGATGATAGAGGAATAATGGTTCCAGGATCATATAAACAGCAGCTCCATTAACCTAAAATCTTATGGAGACTTTACACACCCTCACAATGAAATATTTTAATGCGCACATGAGCTCAAATGACCTGAAAAAAATCCATATTATTGCAGAAATAAAGGTAATATTTAAGACAGAGATTTAAACATTTGAACCAATGCTGTAGATGATCTGAGAGGGGAGTGAGAATATGAATGGACTAGAACAAAACAAAATGTTTAAAAAAAAAATAAAGAGGCTGGTGCTGTGGCTCACTTGGCTAATCCTCCGCCTGCAATGCTGGCACCCTGGGTTCTAGTCCCGGTTGGGGTGCTGGGTATTAGTCCCGGTTGCTCCTCTTCCAGTCCAGTTCTCTGCTGTGGCCGGGGAGGGCAGTGGAGGATGGCCCAAGTCCTTGGGCCCTGCACTCAGATGGGAGACCAGGAGGAAGCACTTGGCTCCTGGCTTCAGATCGGCCGGCCATTTGGGGAGTGAACCAACGGAAGGAAGACCTTTCTCTCTGTCTCTCTCTCTCTCACTGTCTAACTCTGCCTGTCAAAAAATAATAATCAAATAAAATAGAATAAAATAAAGACATGTATAGCTTGATAAAGGCATTTTTCTTTTCTTTGTTATTCATTTTTCTTTTTCATTCTTTTCTTTCTTTTTTACAAATGCTATAAATGATTGGTAGAAAATTTCTCATTTTTTGTTCAATTCTACTCTTAAATATATAAAAGGTAGTGGGATTTAGGAAGTATAGAGGACCCACAATAAGGACTTATTTTTCTAATCAGGAGTTATTCTAATGAAGAAGATAAGAAAAATCCTCACCACCAGTGAAGGTGAATGTTCCACACAGCAGCAGAGCTCAGATTTGGAAGAATATGTCAAAAGGCTTGGATGAGAAGGTTACTCAATCAAGGACAATTTCAAAGGGTAGTGACAATCTTTAGGCGTCAGGAAGATTAATAAATTACATGAAATTAAAGTCTAGTAGAGCTGATGCCAGCAAAAACTGTTGATTATGACAAAGGAGTGATTTAAAAAAATACACCAAAGCTTCTCAGTTACATTAAAAAGAAAAAAAAAAGTGATTCCATTTCTTGGGGTAGATAGAATGAAAATGGCTTTAAAAAACTCTTCTTGGTCTAGCAGAATATGAACTTGATCCATCCTTTACATCCATTATTATTTAATTACCTAAACTATTTCGTTAAGTACAACATGACCCAGATCTGAGTCCTTTCTATTCAATTCTATTCTCCATATTTTGGACACAATTTGTTTAACTTTATACCACTGGTTATTTGAGATATTTATTACAGTCTATTTCTTGACTATTTCTGATATTGTTTTAGAAAAAATAAAATCTTGATAAAAATGAACACTCTAACATTATAAACACTGTGGCTAACTTGATAAATACTGTTCACAGTGGATTAAGCCAGTGCTTGTTACACCAGTATCAGAGCACTTATTTGGATCCCAGCGTTCCACTTCAACCCAGTTCCCTGCTAGTGCACCTGGAAAGCCACAAATAATAGCCTGCGTACTTAGGCCTCCATCACACAAGTGGAAGACCTGGCTTTGGCCTGGCCAAGCCCTGAGTTATGGTCATTTAGAGAGTGAACCAATGAGTGAATGGAAGATTCTTCTCAGTCTGTGTCTTTTCTTCCTTTTGTCACTCTGCCTTTCAAATAAATAAAATAAATCTTTTTAAAGAAGATTATATAAAAAATAAAAAATAAAAAGAATATTATAAATACTCTCCTAGTTTCAACTTTAATAGGAAAAATGTTCTTTACCTTATACACTGTGAATCCTACATTATTATAGAAGTAAAGTCCAATTTAGATGATTTAATTAGTCGTATATAATTTACTTATCAAATTCTTCTTGTAAAATTAAAAGTATGGATGTGTCACTGGCAGCAGCTGGCTTGCCTTGGTTTCTTTTCACCAATGGAGTAACGAATTATAGTTCAAAGAGACAAAAGTCAGGATAGCAAAAAGTTTACTGACATACCTTTCAAGGGACAAATAGGACAGTGGAAAGAGCATCTGACCTCTTGTAGGAATAGTCAAGTTAAACACAGGGAGGAACAGACCAGCTGGAAGGAAACATGGCAACCTTTCTTCCTGCTCTTTTATCCCTTATGTGTGAGTGGTGTTGACAAGGGATGTGGCCCTCATGCTCATGATTGGCATTAATGATAGACAGCTGGGAGTTGCCTACACTCTTGGGCTCTTTGCCCAAGTGGCTACAAACTAGACTTTTCTAATTAGACTTGGAGGCTAACCACCACACAGAGAGAGAGACAAAAGCAGTGAAGCCACCAAACAGAGCAGGCTAGGCAGTATTCCGGGGTCTGTAACACATACTGGGTTGGCAAGACGGACAGGGGGCTAACCCAGGGCTGGCAGATAGAGGTGCCCTGGAACCTCCAGGTCCAAAGTCCCTGGTGGCATGCACAGCAACACATGGGCTCAGCCCTCAGACTTCAACAACTTAAACTGCAAAGTGGGCAGTCTTGGTGGGGCCCATCAAAGAGCGGGGTCTTTGGGTTTACCCCTGGAAGAGGGTTTTGTGGCTTAGCCCCAGTCACTCATGTCTAATTATCTCCCTGATAGAGGTTATTACATACTAATTATGATAATCATTTTGTAACCATGTATGGAAGGCAAAGCACAAAAGCATGAATTCTGGTTTTCTAAGGGCAGAAGTCAATGAGTCTACTGCATCCAAGCAGATGAGCTTGAAAATGCTCTAAGGATATTTCGGGAACTTTTATTAAGAAACATGGGGAAGAAACCAAGAACTGTTCAGTACTGCAGCACTAGACCTTGATCACTCCAATCTAAAAATCATCTTACTTTTTAGGAGTCACCACTGTGGCTTAACAAGTAAAGTCACCACCTGTGACACCTGCTTCTTATTTGGGTAACATTTTGTGTCCCAGCTTCTCCAATTCTGATCCAATTCTCTGCCAATGGCCTAGGAAAAGAAGCAGAAGATGGCCCAAGAGTTTGGGCCCTTGCCACCCATGTGGGAGCTCTATATGGAGCTCCTGGCAACCTGGCTTTGGCCTGGCCTACGATTGGCCACTGCAGCTATTAGTCTCTCTGTCTCTCTTTCACTGTAACTCTGATTTTCAAAATAAACACATAAATCCTTTTTAAAAAAATCACCTGCTTTTTAGTAAAAGAGCAATGAAACTTCTGTGGACATTGACGATACTTTTTTCCATTAAAAAATACATGACATCTTTATAGGAACTGGGTAAAATATTTGGCTATAATTAAGCAAAAGAGATTTAATGAATGTAATGTTTAAAAATCTGAGTTAGGCTTGCAGAAGAATTTTTCAAAGCAATCTCTTGTTCTGATTGCATTCTGTCATCATATCAACAACCTTGATAAACTAATGTGTGACTTATTTTGATTTTATAAAAACCATATTAAAATATTTTGAGAATCACATTGTTTTAAAAGTCTCAAATAACTCAAATAAATGTATAAAAGATAACATTATAGGAAGATTTGTGATTTTTAATCTGTAAATAATTATCCTTTAAATTGAAGGCAAAATGACAGATATGTAACTGTTCCAAACATTCTCTGAGAAGTTACTAAAGAATAAACTTCAGCAATCAAAAATCTGAAAGGTTCAATACTGCCTTCAGAGTTGCCGAGGCTATGGAAGCCTTTAGGGTTCGCCGACTTCGATCTTATTCCCACAGGGTCATAGTCAAAGTGGAAGTTCTCTCCTCCCTTCAGAGAAAGGTACCTCCTTCTTTCTGTGGGGGTGCAAACTGATGAAATCTTTACATAGTATATACTGAATCGATCTTCTGTATATAAAGATAATTGCAAATGATTAAAAAATCTTGGTGTTAAATTGGAAATTGCATAGAAAATTAATCAATTCTTTAAAAAAAATCATGTAGGATTTCTGTCCTTAATGTGCTGTACATTGTGAATTAATACTATAACTAGTACTCCAACAGTATTTTCACTTTGTGTCTCTATATGAGGGCAAATTGTTGAAATCTTTACGTAATATGTACTAAACTGATCTTCTGTGTATAAAGAGAATTGAAAATGAATCTTGATGTGAATGCAAGGGGAGAGGGAGCGGAAAAGGGGAGGGTAGCGGGAGGGAGGGAAGTTCTGGGGGGGAACCATTGTAATCCATAAGCTGTACTTTGGAAATTTATATTCTTTAAATAAAATTTTTATATAAAAAAATGAAAGGTTCAATAAGCAAATGCAAAAGATACAAATCTAGCTTATTATTTTAATATGTAAGTAATAAGGTATTATTTGAAAAATGATATCAGGAAAATATATATTTTCATAAGTATTAACTCATGAAGATTTAAACATTTAACAAAATAAATTTAATGAACAACTGCTAATTTTGGCCACCAATCTTGGATTCCTGATTTACAAAAATACACTAAATTTAGAGAGGTTAAAAATAAATCCAAATTCATTAGAAGATTCAATTTTATAAATATTGAATTTTCTTCAAATTTATAATAAAAGAACTTCTAATAAAATCCCTTTAAAGAAGTAAGCTTGAGGGGCCAGCACTGTGGTGCAGTGGGTTAAAGCCCTGGCCTGAAGTGCCGGCATCCCATATGGGTGCCGGTTCTAATCCCAGCTGCTCCTTTTCAAATCCAGCTCCCTGCTATAGCCTGGGAAAGCAGTAGAAGATGGCCCAAGTCCTTCGGCCCCTGCACAAACATGAGAAACCCAGAAGAAGCTCCTGGCTCCTAGCTTCGGATAGGCGCAGCTCCGACCATTGCGCCTATCTGGGGAGTGAACCAACCAGCGGATGGAGGATCTCTCTTTGTTTCTATTTCTCTCTGTAACTATGTCTTTCAAATAAATAAAATAAATCTTTTTAAAAAAGAAGTAAATATGAAAGACTACTTACAATTGATATAGAATCATAAATGTGCACAGAAAATGACATGAAAACATTTGGGACAGACCCAAGCAGACATTATAGTGTGCTATAAAAACAAAAAGAAAGAACTTGAGGGATTCAGTATTAGTTTGAAGAACTTATCAGGGTGCATTGCTAGTTTGGAATAGTTTAATAGGCCAGCAGGTCTATCGAGAAGATGAAAGCACACTCTGTGCCCAGCATCGCAGCACAGCAGATTAAGCTGCTGGTTATGACTCAAGCATCCCGTATGGAACCACCAGTTTGAATCTGGCCTGTTCCACTTCCTATCCAGTTCCCTGCTAGTAAGACTGGGAGAGCAGTGGAAGTACTTGAGCCCGTGACACCCACAAGGGAGACCCGGATGAAGCTACTGACTAGATGTTGGCCTGACCCAATTCTGGCTGTTGTGGCCATGTCAGGGTGAGCCAGCCTATGAAAGACCTATCTCTGTTTCTCCCTCTCTATGTAATTCTGACTTTCAAATAAATAAATCTTTTAAAAATTTCATAAAAATCAGCAATTAAACATAAGCTACCAGAAAGAAATGTGAACTATGTTAGTAAACAAATGAGAGGTTTCAATGCACTACTTACTGACTCACAAATATAAGTTTATACAAAGAACAATATTCTTCAATAGGTAGAATGAGAAAAATTCAGTTTTAAAATATTGCATTTAGGCTATCATTTGAGGAAGAAGATATTGGTTCACTTTGAGAAACAGAATATATGATCTGGTCCTCCAAGTGTTATAGCAAATGAGAGAAAATGATTTTAAATGTTACAGTACTGATAACAACAATCAACTAAAATAATAATAAAACTATATTTTTAATAAATGTGTAGCATATTTAAAATTTATACTCTATTACCAGACATTTATTTCACAAGAAAATTTTTTCCATGTTTGTTTCCCCCCAAAATGTTCTCAAAATTCACTTACATAAGTGAACATATTTTTGTTAGCATCCATGGAACATTGAAAAGTGCTTCAAAGTTTATTGTTAAGAAAATAACTGAGGACAACATACCAGAGTAATGTAGTGCACTACTATTCAACAAATAAAATATAAAGTGTATATGCATACTTATATATAAAAGACATATTGAATCTTCTTTTGATGTGGTTTATTTTAATTATTTGAAAAGTAGAGTGACAGAGAGGGAAAGACATAGAGACAAACAGATCTTCTGTCTGCTACTTCACTCCCGAAATGGCCACAAGAACTCCATCTGCATCTCCCATGTGGGTGGCAACAGCCCGAGTACTTGGGCCATCTTCTATTGTTTTCCCAGGTGCATTAGCAGGGAGCTGGATCAGAAAAAGAGCAAGCAGGATTTGAACTGGCACTCTGATGAGGAATAGTAACATCATAGGCAGCAACTTAACTTGCTGTGCCACGAAACTGGCCCCACACTGAGTCTTCTCTTTTGTTCCTCAAAATGTATCTATTTATTTGAAAATCAGAGTTACAGAGAGAGAGAGAGAGGCACACAGAGAGATGTCTTCAATCCACTGGTTCACTCCCCAGATGGAGGCAATGGCCAGTACCGGGCCAGGAGCTTCATGCAGGTCTCACAATTAGGTGGTCAAGCACTTAGGCCATTCTCCACTGCTTTTCCCAGGCCATTAGCATGGAGCTGGATCAAAAGTGGAGCAGTTGTGACTGCCCGTAAGGGATGCTGGCTTAATAGGTAGTAACTTGACCTGCTACACCACAGTGCTGGGCCCATATTGAATCTTCCTATGCAATTAAAAGAAATTTTAAGATTTCAGGTTTCTATTTAGGTATTTAAGGATCTTGGGAGTTCTTTCCCAACCTCACAGGTGGAGAAATATTTGAACAGACTGAAACTGGTCAACTCTTCTTAGAACCATCAGATGATTGAGGTCACAGGAAAACTGATACGCCCCCCAAACAAGGGGAAGAGGACATGGAACTGGAGGTTAGAAGCAATGATGTAGTTTTTAAAATATTTATTAATTTTATTTGAAAGGAGAGTTAGAGAGAGAGAGAGAGAGAGAGAGAGAGAGAGAGAGAGATCTTCCATTAGCTAGTTCACTCCCCAAATGGCACAACAGTAAGTATTGGGCCAGGCCAAAGCCAGGAGCCTAGAACGCCATCTGGATTGTTCATGTGTATGGCAGGGGCCCAAGCATTTGAGCCATCTTCAGCTGCTTTCCCAGGTGCATTAACAGGAAACTGAATTGGAAGTGGAGCAGCCATGACTCGAACCAGCACCAGTATGAGGTGTCAAGTTCATGAGCAGCAGCTTAACCCACTAGGGCACATTGCCAGCACAAGGTACCCAGCACTGGGTATCTTCTTCAACAGGGTTCCCATCAAGGGAAATTACTTTATCAAAGCCTCACATTTGGGGTTTTACAGGAGCCTGACTGATATAAAGGGAAATGTCCACGGCCAGCACACTCCCAGTCTTCCTGTCCCACCTAACTGATGGAGAACCAAGAGACACTTGTGACGGTCACAGCCCAGGGGACCAAGCTGACTCAAATACAGAGTTAATCACTGACTTATAGAGCGCTTCCTATCTCCCCATAGCTGACCACTTCAGTAGTAGGACTCCTGTGCAAAAATGGGGAACTATGGGTGCTTGCACGACTCAGACCTTATTTAAGAAATGCGGGAATTCCAGAGACAAAAAGGAGACAAAATGAGAAAAGAAATGATTTTAGCCCCTGATTACACATCTTAGAGCAAGCAGTAAATACAGCCTAACCCCAAGCAGGATAAACACAAAACTTCACACACTAAAAGCCTATTTCCCTCAACTCCTCTTATCAAGTAACTCTTCCTGAGGTTTTTATTTTTATAAAGATTTATTTATTCATTTATTTGAGAGGTAAAGTTACAAACAGAGAGAGGGAGAGACAGAGACCTGCTAGCAACTCTTATGATGACTATTAAAAAGTTAAGGGGGAGGCCAGGTGCCATGGCACACTAGGTTAATTCTCCACCTGTGGTGCCGGCATCCCATATGAGTGCTGGTTCTAGTCCTGGTTGCTCCTCTTCCGGTCCAGCTCTCTGCTGTGGCCTGAGAAAACAGTAGAAGATAGCCCAAGTGCAGGGGCCCCTGCACCCTCATGGGAGACCCAGAGGAGGCTCCTGGCTGCTGGCTTCGGATCAGCCCAGTTCCAGCCATTGTGGCCATTTGGGGAGTGAGCCAACAGATGGAAGACCTCTCTCTCTGTCTCTCCCTTTCACTGTCTTCACTGACTTCACCTGTCAAATAAATAAATAAAATATTTTTTAAAAAAAGTTAAGAAAATAGCAAGTATTGGCAGGGACATGGAACAAAGAAAACCTCATACACTATTGATGGGAAAATAAATTGCCACAACTATTATGGAAAACTCTCATTAAGCAATGATGATAATACAAAGTTGTACATTCACTTGAAGAGTCTGCATGCACACTGGAGTTTCCTCAAAACTAAAATTAGCGTTTCCATATGACCCAGCAACAACATAACTTTTATCAATGCAAACAAGTTGAAAATGCATGCCGACAGTGACAGCCAAGAGCACGCACACATGGTCATAGCAGGTTTATTCATAATTGTCAAAATGTGAAAACTTTCAGTGCATCCTTCAATAGATGAACAAATAAACAAATCGTGGTACATCCTTAGAGTGGAATATTATTCAGTGACAAAGATATGAAATAATATGCCATGGAAACACTTAGATACAGAATGGCAAATGAAAGAAGGCGATCTGAAAATGCTGTATTGAATATGACGCCAGCTATAGGACGTTCTGGAAAATGAAAAGCTATAAAGACAGTTAAAAGATTAACAATCGCCAGGGTTTAGGCGGGCAAGATGAACAGGGAACTTGTGGGGCTGAGAAAGGATTCTGTGTGTTACCAGGTAGATGCAGTGCAGAAACCATCGAGTGGATAGCACAAAGATTGAAACCGAATGCACATTGAGGGCTTCGAAATAGTGGATTGATATTGGTTTGTCAGTGGTAACACGTGTAACAGTAATTTAATGAGAAACAGTGACTTGATCAGCTCTTGTCTGGACTGTTGATGTACAATGTAAATCTTTATCCATTTTAGTATTTTGGTTTTTTTTTTGGTTCTAGTACTAGTGGTTGAACTCTGCAATTAACACACAATTATTCTTAGGTGTTTAAATTTTAACTGAAAAGCGATCCTTGTTAAATATAAGAGAGGAAAAAAGAGAGGGAGGATATGTACAATTTGGGACATGCTCAATCGGACCTGCCCCAAATGATGGAGTTAGAAACGTGCCATGGGATTCCAATACATTCCCATCAAGGTGGCATGTACCAATGCCATCTCACTAGTCCAAGTGATCATCTTCAGTTCACAATTGATCATACTTATAGGTCTAAGAGTCAAAGGGATCACACAAACAAGACTAGTGTCTGCTAACAATAACTGATAGAATTAAAAAGGAGAGAATGATCCAACATGGGAAGCGAGATACACAGCAGACTCATAGAATGGCAGATGTCCTAAATAACACTCTGGCCTCAGAATCAGCCCTTAAGGCATTCAGATCTGGCTCAAGAGCCCATGAGAATATTTTAGGCATGGAAAGCCAAGACACTCTGAAAAAAAAAAAAAAAGACCTAAATGAAAGATCTCTGTGAGTGAGATCCCAGTGGAAAGAACGGGGCCATCAAAGAAGGAGGTACCTTTCTCTGAAGGGAGGAGAGAACTTCCACTTTGACTATGACCCTGTCAGGATAAAATTGAAGTCAGTGAACCCTAAAGGCTTCCACAGCTTCAGCAACTCATGACTAGAGCCTAGGGAGATTACTGACGCCATAAACAAGAGTGTCAAATTGTTAAGTCAACAACAGGAGTCACTGTGTACTTACGTCTCATGTGGGATCTGTCCTTAATGTGTTGTCCAATGTGAAGTAATACTATAACTATTGCTGAAACAGTATTTCACACTCTGTGTTTCTCTATGGGTACAAACTGATGAAATCTTTACTTAAATATATACTAAATTGATCTTCTATATATAAAGATAATTGAAAATAAAAAAAAACTTGGTGTTAAATTGGAAATTGCATAGAAAATTAATCAATTTTTTTTAAAAAAATCATGTAGTATCTCTGTCCTTAATGTGCTGTACATTGTGATTTAATGCTATAACTAGTACTCCAACAGTATTTTTCACTTTGTGTTGCTATGTGAGGGCAAACGGTTGAAATCTTTACTTAACATATACTAAACTGATCTCCTGTATGCAAAGAGAATTGAAAATAAATCTTGATGGGAATGAAAGGGGAGAGGGAACTGGTAAGGGGGGAGGGTTGTGGGTGGGAGGGAAGTTATGGTGGGGGACGCCATTGTAATCCATAAGCTGTACCTTGGAAGTTTATATTCTAAATAAAAGTTAAAAAATAAAATAAAATAAAAAACTAACCATACAGGAAACTGTGTTAGAGTGGGAGTGAGCATTAAAAGGGCATCTAGAGACTTTGTACATTTCATAAACCTGAAACTTGACTAAAAACTAGAGTCCATTCGTTAAAAAAGAAATGCAAAAAGCAACCAACCCAAACCAAATGCATTATTCTTAATAAATACTAAAGAAGAAAACTCTTTTTTTTTCTCTGCAAAAGTTATCTTTACATAATCATCCACAAAGGGCTTGCAAGGAATATCAAGCTCGAAGAGGTAATGGGAAGGAAGAATCGACTGATGTCAGTGTTTCTGTGTGGTGGATAGGACAAAATGGAAAGGTAAACAGAACACCTATCTATGCAGTGCCTTTCTTTGTGGAGAACACATTCATGTATATGTGTGAACATTCAATCCACCATTCAAAAGCTAGCATGAAATCCAGAACTTAGATTAAAATCAAAACAATTGCACATGGAGGGGCAGGGAAGACTAATTTCAAAAGCAATCTCTGTGTAAAAACTTTCTAAATATTTTGATCTGAACAATCCATCATGCTGCTGGCTTATCACATTTTAAGAATTAAAAAGTGATGCAAGTTCAGAGATGCATTAATAAAATTCTAGTTTTGCAATCAAAGGACTGCCTTATGTTAGATGTTCCAGTTCTCTGAAATTGTCAGTGGATAGTCTAATGAGAAACTGTGCATTGAGCTAACCTTTTTTTTTAAAAAAAATATTTATTTATTTATTCATTTATTTGAAAGTCATAGTTACACAGAGAGAGAAGGAGAGGTAGAGAGAGAGAGAGAGTTCTTCCATCCACTGGTTCACTCCCCAATTGACTGCAATTGCCAGAGCTGAACCTACATTAAACCAGGAGCCAGGAGATTCTTCCCGGTCTCCCATGTGGATATAGGGGCCCAAGGACTTGGGCCATTTTCCATTGTTTTTCCAGGCCAAACCAGAGAGCTGGATGGGAATGGAGCAGCAGAGACTTGAACTGGCACCCATATGGTGCTTTACTGCTACCCCACAGCGCAGACCCCTGAGCTAACCTTTATGGAATACTTCCTCCATGTCAAGCACCGTGCTAAGTCTTCCACAAGCATCTACACCATGTGACATATTTCCTTGTAGTGCAAGGCTTATGGAGATTTATTCATTGTCAAATAACGAGTAGAACAGGGTCACAGGAACAGCTGCTACCATCTGTCTCCCTGTCCAATGACCAGTACCTGGATTCTTATAACATTTGTTATTATTGCCTGTCTTGTGTTTTTTTAAAAACAAAATTCTGACAAGTAAATTACTGATAAATTGCTACAACTACCATGAATGAATTTATTAACATTTTTAAACAAAAATTCAAAGAAGTGATGACTATGAAGCAGGTTTTGGGGATTTGGTTGTACTTTTTTTTTTTTTTCCTCTGTGAAGTGGTGGAAATTAAGTCAGGAATTCCATCATTTATTTCCTTGTTGTAGCACACGTATTGATAGTTGTGAATTGCTTTCCTCATGCTGTATTCCATCTAAGAGGTTTCTGATTTTCTTCAATATGAAAGGAGCATGGACCTTAGAAATATACCATGGGTAGCATCCCAGAAGTACTACTAAGAAACTATAGGGTGTCTACTCTGCGTCTCGGAATCCTTATTTTTCAGACAGATTTAATAAAGTGTTTCTCAGGTGATCATTTTGAAGAGCTATTTGGAATGCTTAGTTCATAACATGTATTCAATAAGTATTGTCTTTTATAAGTTATAAATAGTTTAACCTTGTTTCTGTATTTAATTGTCATGTTACCTACTCATAGGTGTTTGGAAAAATTATTTGATAGTTTACAACCCAGAACTCTCTTATTTAAAGAAAAAAATCCTTTAAATACTTCAGTTTTAACTATCTTGTCATCACTTACATTGAGATAGAATTACCTTATGATCTGATTTCTTAAATGTTTATCAGTGACAATTAAGTTCATATTTACATATGTATGTGTGTATATACATCAACAGATGAATATATAATTATCTGTGCTTGTATATGAACTTGACTATGCACAACCAAAAATGATTTGTTCTTCAAGGTTAGAAAAACCCACCAAAATCAAGGACATCTGTAAAACATTAGGCTGAGCACAATTTCACCTTTCTGAGTACTGGTCAGAGTGAAAAACCAGAAGAAGACTTGAAAGTCTCCCAAGTTAGTTTTAGCCTGAAGACAATCACTTCATTATATGCTCTGGGGATGTTTGCCAGGCATCTCAGTGACACTTGAAGCACATGAAATAGAGTTGATTAGTACAGTAAAGTTACATTTTTACCCAATGTAAATTCTATTCATAGGAAAAGCTGAAAAAACAGGTCTTACAGAGTCAGAAAAATGCAGCAATTTCCTCCTAAAACAACCGTATCTCAATTTGCCTACATTTTTCTGGGCCTATCTCATTAAAATTGACCAGAACAAAATGATTGTTTTAAATCACAAAATAGCACATCCTGTATGATTTTAAGTGAAAATGCTCACTTGCTCACTGCAAGATCAAAAGAAAGTAAGAAGCTCCTTATACAACTTGTTTTTTAAAGATCACTCATCTTAATAAAATGCTGTCCTATAGGACTCACAAAGACTATCAATCAAAAAAGCCCTAATATTGTAAATGTTCTCCACTTAGCAAACACTTCATCTTTTAAAAGCTAAATTTTATTATTTAATACTGTGAATAAAACTTTATTAAGTGAAAAATAATATAGACAACTCGATTGCACAAAATTGCTTGATGCTTTAAGTGTATCATTGAAAATCATTCTTATCTTTGCCATTTTTATCACTGCATCTATGACTATCTTGGTGTTTATGTTGTCTTTCTTTGTATTTTCCCCTTGCATTGTTTCCCTAGTACACAAAAGCAATTTAATTCTCCATAGATCCATTAAGGCTTAAATATCTGGACTCTGTCCACATGTAATATACACTTTTCCATTAAAAATATGACATGGATCTTTGTTATTCAGTTTGCTGAAAAAAAAACATGCATTTTAAAAAACTGAGAAAATGATTCTTTATAAATAAAAGATTATATGATTTATAGTCTCCTTTGTTCTTTATAGCACATACTTCCATTTATTCTAGTGTATCGAGAAGCTAGTCATCCTTTTCTTGGTGACTTCTTATAATGCTGAAATGATGCTTGCTTATTTCTTAGGATTGTGTTTTCATAAATAATGCTTGATTTTCTCCTCAATAGGAAAATTAAACATGTAACTATGTTCCTTTTGTTTTAAAATTTGAAATAAAATGTCTTAAAAATATATGTTCTTTAAATATTTGACACTGTTATTTCACCAGTCAAATGCTAAGTAGACATTCAACAGTTCTGGAACAAATAAACAAACGAATGACTAAATGCTTGCAATACCCTTAATATTTATTTCATGATCCCTTTCCTCTAAAAATGCAGCATAAGTTATACAGATACTAAGCGGAAGCCAAGAATAAAGGTATGTTAGAACCTGAGACACAGTTAAAAGTCTCGGTATTTGTCCATCTAATTTCAGATTGCCATCACGTGTGACGGTGAAGCTTTTTCAAAAAAGCTCTTGGAAAAATTGAATTAAAAGAGAGTTTATTTTGCTGAACAATTTTTTGAAGTTAATGCATATACATCTTCACCAACTTTCTAAGATGTATTGTCTACACCAATACATTGGAACATCTCAAAAATCTGTAGGATAGTGTTGTGTCATCTCCAAGGTCGTGTTTCCATAAAATGTATGAGATTTATATGAAATATTGATAATCTAATTACATAGACCTTTGACTGTTTCACTTAAGGAAAGTTGCTGAGCACTTATTTTGTGACAGTTTTCAACTATGTAGGGAGATAAAGAAGAGATGTCCCATCCTTTCAAGGAAATCTATATTTTGTGAACATCTGAGCAGCAAATTATAACACGGCTCAGAATGCCCCACTGTCTTCAGGAAAAAGTCCTCATTCCCTCATGAAACAGGCCAGCATTTCATCATGAGATCCTTCTGAAGTCAGGATCATCTCAGACCTCGGGAACTCAGGTTCATGAATTTTTCCACCCATTGGAGGCCTTTATGCCTCCAATGTTGCCATCTTTACCTGTAAAGCTTTTATTCATCCTTCATTATTTAGCATAAATCAGCTGCTATGCAAAGCCATACTGGACAAGTTACTTCGCCTCACTGATGTCCAGAGGCAATCATTTAACTGCAGTCATGTAACTAGTGTCAAAGGGTACACCATCAATTTTTTTTTCTTTTTTTTTTTCATTTTCAATTCTCTTTATATACAGAAGATCAGTTTAGTATATATTAAGTAAAGATTTCAACAGTTTGCCCTCACATAGCAACACAAAGTGAAAAATACTGTTGGAGTATTAGTTATAGTATTAATTCACAATGTATAGCACATTAAGGACAGAGATCCTACCTGATATATTTTTTTAAAATTGATTAATTTTCTATGCAATTTCCAATTTAACACCAAGATTTTTTTTTCATTTTTAATTATCTTTATATACAGAAGATTGATTCAGTATATACTAAGTAAAGATTTCATCAGTTTGCACCCACACAGAAACACAAAGTGTAAAATACTGTTTCAGTACTAGTTACAGCATTACTTCACATTGGACAACACATTAAGGACAGATCCCACATGAGACGTAAGTACACAGTGACTCCTGAAGTTGATTTAACAATTTGACACTCTTGTTTATGGCGTCAGGAATCTCCCTAGGATCCAGTCATGAGTTGCTGAGGCTATGGAAGCCTTTAGCTTCAATCTTATTCTGACAGGGTGATAGTCAAAGTGGAGGTTCTCTCCTCCCTTCAGAGAAAGGTACCTCCTTCTTTGATGGCCCCATTCGTTCCACTGGGATCTCACTCACAAAGATCTTTCATTTAGGTCCTCTTTTTTTTTTTTTCCAGAGTGTCTTGGCTTTCCATGCCTAAAATAATCTTATGGGCTCTTGAGCCAGATCCCAATGCCTTAAGGGCTGATTCTGAGGCCAGAGTGCTATTTAGGACATCTGCCATTCTATGAGTCTGCTGTGTATCTCGCTTCCCATGTTGGATCATTCTCTCCCTTTTTCATTCTATTAGGTAGTATTAGCAGACACTAGTCTTGTTTGTGTCATCCCTTTGACTCTTAGACCTATCAGTGTGATCAATTGTGAACTGAAATTGATCACGTGGACTAGTGAGATGGCCTTGGTACCATCAATTTTTTAAACATCACATAAGAGACTTTTTAAAAAAATATGTATTTATTTTAAAGACAGAAAGACAGCAAGAGATATTCCATCCACTGAACTACCCCCCAAATGGCTGCAACAGCCAGGTCTGGACCAAGATCAAGGCCAGGAGCTTAAAACTTCATCCTAGTCCCCCACCTGGTTGGCACTGATCCTAGTGTTTGGGTCATGTTCCACTGCCTCCCTGGGCACACTAGCAGGAACCGGATTAGGAAGCGGAGTAGCCAGGGCTGGAACTGTCACTCTGATACTGGATGCCAGCACCGCAGGCAATAGCTTAACCCACCGAGCCACAAAACCAGCCCCATATTATTCAACAATTAATTTTTATTTAAGATTTACATACATAAACCTTCAGCCTTCCTGAGCAAGCCTAAATATGCAATGGCCATATTAAACATTCCCCAAATCACTAAACAAGGACACGAGACAGATAACAAGTGGAATTCTGTGGCCTAAAACATGACTTCCAGCCATGTTTCCAGAGAATTGAAAGTACGCGGTGCTCCACCAGAAACTGCTGAGCAGGCAGACTCAGCCACAGTGGAGTTTTCCTGAGCTCTAACTCTATCTCAGGCACTTAGGTGTTGAAGCATCAGTCTTACAGGAGTCAACATCTCCACTTAATAGAAGAGAGAAGGGAAGTTGTGAAGCTAAGTCCTCAAGGTCCCAGGAACTGACTTTATGCCAAGGCTCCATGTGATTCTACGGCCTGTGCTGTGCACTGATAAGGTGTATTGCAGACTCCAGCAGCGGAACTCCAATCTCCCGCTGCGCTTCTGGTAGCCACTGCTGAATTAGCAAGGAGAATTCACTGCGGGAGAAGACAGACTAGGAGAATGTGATGTGGAGCTCACCAGGCCAGCGGATGAAGCAATTTCTTTAAAATCATCATGATGATAAAATGATGGGCTTTTTCCTCTGAACTATGACAGTTGCACTGCATTTCTCCTGTGTGCAAACTTTCTGGTCAGGCAAGAGGCGTCCTAATGCAAACCACTGAGTCCCTGCGTCCTAGGCACACTATTGTGCTCTCTGTCAGCCACACAGTTTCTCAGCCCTGAGAAGGACTCTGTAAACGCTGTACTAGTAAGCATTTTTACAACCTCAAAAACAGAGAGGGAGTGGGGACTCGCCATGAGCACTTCACTCTGCAAACTTGGCTTTTAAAACTTGTTGTATGACTATTTTTTGACCTATGTATAATGCCCTACCTGTATCTTCCGCGTTCACTCTGTTCTTACATTAATGCTATATGTCCCTATGTCCTTATTGGTTCAACTCTCTTTTAAAGATTTCTGTATTTATTTGGAAGGCAGAAATATAGAGAGGAAAGGCGAGACAGTGAGAAAAATGTCCCAGCCCCTGCTTCACTCCTCAAATGGCAGCAACAGCCAGGGCAGGCTCAAGTCAGGAGACCAGAACTCCATCGGGGGGTCCGACAAGAGTGGCAGGGACCCAAGCCCCTGTCTCATCTTCTGGTGCTTTCCCAGGTCCATGAACAAGGGGTTGGTTTAGAAGCGAGGCAGCCAGGATCTGGTGCTCTGATATGGGATGCTGGTGCCACAGACAGAGGCTTAACCTGCTGCACCACAAGGCCAGCACCCACTCTCTTTTCTTAAAAAAAAAAAAAACGTGGAGCCTGCTTTGTGGCTTAGCTAGTAAAGCCACCACTTGCAACCCCAGCATCCCATATGGGCACTTCCTGGAGTCCTGGCTGCTCCACTTCTGACCCAGCTCCCTGCTAATGTGCCTTTGGAAAGCAGCAGCACATGGCCCAAGTGTTTGGGCTCCTGCCACCCCCATGGGAGACCCAGAAGAAGCTCCTGGCTCCTGGCTTCAGACTCACCAGCTCCAGCTGTTTCAGGCATGAACCAGCAGATGAAAGATCTCTCTTTCCC
The DNA here is from genome assembly GCA_949820135.1 of Sylvilagus floridanus. Taxonomy (NCBI): domain Eukaryota; kingdom Metazoa; phylum Chordata; class Mammalia; order Lagomorpha; family Leporidae; genus Sylvilagus; species Sylvilagus floridanus. Next base: position 13,206,161 of record OX463240.1, on the reverse strand, counting down.
TCTCTCTTTCTGTAACTCTGTCTTTTAAATAAATAAATAAATCTTACAAAAAGAAAAAAAAAATAGTTCCCAGGCACATTTTTTTTTTCCTATTTTAAGTGCAAAAGCCTTCTCTGTAATCCCAAATCACGTGACTGGCTCCTTCTATCAAAAGACGCAAAAGTAAAAGATGAGCAAGACATTGTTAAAAATCCAATCAGTTGGGAATGCTTAAATACTGGTAAAAATATAACTAAAAGCCTGCCATAATTGATACACTTTTAGAACATTATTCCCACTGAACTTACTTATCTCAAAATTGCAGTCTGCATTTCCTTAACACAGTGGGAGATCACACAAAATAATTGGTCCTGCTACATTATCAAAATACCATGCTAAAGATAAACCTCCAATCAAAAAGGTAATTAAGACCTAAATCTAAGTATATTCAATTACCTCTCAACACTGCTTTTGTAATTCTGGGAATTCTGCCCTATGAATGAGCTAAAGTTCAGCTCTGGTTTTCTCTAAAACATTGATATAGGAGAGACGGAAGTAGTTATTAATATGCATGCTCTCACCCTCTTCTGAATCCTTCATCTGTGTACTGCTATAGCCAGATCTGCATAGCTCATAGTTTAGAAAGAGTAATGAGGATCATGCCTGCATGTAGACAGGTAGATTTATAAAAGTAACCACTTTCAGTACTCCACTCGGCTCTTGATTGTGTTAAGCGGAAAACAATTACAGTGTCTACGTCTTTAATGGTGAAAGCTAATGACAAAGAAAGACAGCAGGCATTTGGGGATTATGTTTGTTGGAAAGGGGCGGCCAGATTGTTCTTTGATTCTTAAATCATGACAAAATTGATGAGGGATGAATCTCGGAGGAGCTGGCAAGATGAAGCTAAAAGTTAGGAAATCTAAACCTCATTTTCAGTTACGCTTCTGCTGTTCGTTCTTGCAAATCTATAACCACTAAGTGTAGAGAATGACAACTACTGTTCTTTAAAGAAGTGCAATGACACTCAAATGTGAATATTCCTCCAAACACTTCTTAAAGAGAAAGTTCAGCTATTGTGTTGAATTAGAAAGAGAAATATCAATATTTTCCTGGGACATAGCTATAAGATAAATGTTTTTTCACCATTATTAAATGATGAGGACTTAGGGAAGATTATCTCATTTTAAATCTTATAATGTAAAGAGACAAATAGGTTCCTGCAATGTGTCATAGTAAGTGAAGCTTCTGCCTGAGATGCCAGTATCCTACGTGGGAGCCTATTCAAGTAACTGCTACTCTACTTCTGATCTTGTTCCTTTCTAACACATCTGGGAAGTCCATCGTAGATGGCCCAAGTGCTTGGACCCCTGCACCCATGGGAGAGACCTGGATGAAGCTCCTGGACCCCAGCTTTGGTCTGGCCTAGCCCAGACCATTTGCTGCTATTAGGAAAGTAAACCAGTGGATGGAAGATCTCTCTTCCTGTCTCCCCTTCTATCTCTGTAACTCTGCCTTTCAAATAAATAAATAAATCTTTTAAAAATAATAAATACAGGGGCCAGCGCTGTGGCGCAGTAGGTTAATCCTCCATCTGCGGCACCGGCCTTCCATATGGGCGCAGGTTCTAGTCCCAGCTGCTTCTCTTCCAATCCAGATCTCTATTGTGGCCTGGGAAAGCAGTGAAAGATGGGCCAAGGCCTTGAAGAAGAAGCTCATGGCTTCTGGCTTCGGATCAGTGCAGCTCCAGCCATTGCAGCCATTTGGAGAGTGAACCAAAGGAAGGCCTTTCTCTCTGTCTCTCCCTCTTACTGTCTGTAAATCTACCTCTCAAATAAATACATAAAATCTTTTAAAATAATAATAATAGATAATGATTTGGGATAAACTGGATTTTAAGCTGTTTTTTTCTGATTGTAAACTTCATTCATATTTACTCTAGGGAATATGTAAAGAACAGAAAGTACAAATGAAAACACTACTATTTTGACCTTCTTACCAATCCTTTTTTTTTTTTTGCTACATGTATGTATATTCGTATGTCTTTAACAAAAACTGCATCTTGACCCCATCTCTGATTTTGATTTTGATGTCCTTACATTCCCCGGTGCCATTGCTGTCACTTCTGTTCAACAAAGACTCTCTGATGGCCCTGGGATTAAGGACTAAACTTATTGTCCTCACCCTCTTCTGGGTGTCTCTGTGCTTTGCTGCTCAGAGCTCAGGGGAGAGTGACACCAGCGATTCTTTTCTTCCTTTTCTTATTATTATACTGAAACTGGGCACTGCGGTCTCTCACCTGGCTTCTGTACCTCTTGTTGAAGTGAGTTGGAACATGAATAGCTGTTCAAACAGTTGTCTCTGTAGGGAGAGAGTGACCAGAACATTGTACTCACTTGCTATGTAGTTCCACCCCTTTATTTTAAATTTTCTTGACATTGGTCATTTTTAAAAGTCCAATTTCTTTGCTACAGCTCCTGTTTGTACCAACAATCAGAGAGGCCCTGTGGGTTCTGACTTTCCAGCTATGTTCCATGTTTCTCCAAAATGCTCAGTGATGGTGGTTAAGGAAACAATGACCTGTTTAACAGCATAGCCACACTCAGCACTTCCAGCTTTCAGCTCCAGCAGTCATGGAGGTGGATCAACCTCACAGCTTTGCTGTTCTCTGGACCCTGGTTTCCCCATCTGCGGGATTCCTCCCACCCTCAGGGACAGCTGCCCTTCCTACAGTAGACTCACTGTGCATCTGGGAAACAGAGAAGGGTCTTGCAATTGGCCAGTCCTGGGGGCCCTGATCTGTCCTCCCTAAATCCCCAACTGGTATTTCTGCTGATATCCACTTCTTTTCGTTTTCCCAAGAACGATTGGACAAAAGTGAAATCCTTTGAGTATAGCTGAAGGAAAGAGAAAGAACAAAGGAATGACAAGCATTTGCCTTCTAGTTGGCCAGAGGCCCACCTTATATATCACGATTCCCTGATCCAAGACCTGAATTCTTCAGAAAATAAATGTCCTTGAGGACCTGGCACTGCGGCATAGTGGGTAAAGCCACTGCCTGCAGTGCCAGCATCACATATGGTCACCGGTTCAAGTCTTGGCTACTCCACTTCCCATCCAGCTCTCTGTTATGGCCTGCGAAAGCAGTGGAGGATGGCCCAAGGTGCTTGTGCCTCTGCACCCATGTGGGAGACCTGGAGGAAGCTCCAGGTCAGCCCAGCTCCAGCCATTGTGGCCATTTGGTAATTTAATCAGCAGATGAAAGATTTCTCTCTCTTTCTCTCTCTCGCTCACTCTCTTGCTCTCTGCCTTTGTCTGTCTGTAACTCTATCTTTCAGACAAATAAATATTTTTTTAAAATGTCCTTGAGACTATGGACTCTTCTCAGAGGAGAATTTAACTCTCAGTTTCTTGAATGTCTCCTTCCCCCAATGACCTCTATACAAAAAACTACATTAAAATAAGACAACGTGTTATTTGACCAAGTAATTAATTCTGTGATCCAGATGATATATATCTGAAGCTGAAGGACAGGGTCTTAGCGTGAACAACAGAGTGCTGCATAGCAGGTGCTTGTCTAGATGTTGAAAACAATAAGAAATTGCTGGCGCTTCCCACCACTCTTGGTGTTTTCTAAGTCTATGAATCTGGAGTGCACAGACACCCTGTGTTGGGGTGTCAGTGAAGAAAGACACTAAACTAAATGAAACTAAGTGTCTCTGTTCTGGAAGTATGGATGCCTGTGCATGCTTGGGTGTGTCTCATGTGCACTTCGAAACTATAATGTGAACTGAGTGCTGTCTCTCTCACTTTCATCTCTCTTCCTCTGTGTGTGTCTCCGAATGTGCATTTAATCACTGCCTGAAGTAAATCTCTCCGGGCTGTGATAATTGCTATTGGACATGAAGCCATACACTCAGAAATAATGGAAATGCCTATAAATGGTTGATCTTAAACTTTACCCTTGTTTTGGTAATGGAAATAGCATAGATAGAAATTCCTTAAATTATATACCATGCAGACTACTACAATCTCTGTAAAAGAAGCCAACAACTCAGTAATAAAACAGAGCCACCACAGTCTTCCCAAATGTCTAGTTATTGTATTTCCCAAAGGATCAGTGGGAACATCAGCCTAACAAACATATCTATTAAGCACTTGTTAACATCCTATTTGCGGAACTCCATCTGTTGGGGTGGGGGAAAGAGGGAAGTGCATAGAAGAGTGTATATTTTTATTAAAAAAAAAAAAAACTATTTCTGAGCACTCACTGGCCTAGACTGGGAGTTCCTTTCCTTCCTGTAGGTCTGGTTGTCACTTTAGATGGCAAAAAAAAATGTTTACCCCTGTTGAAGTGAAATGGACACTATGAGAAACAATGACTTGATCAGCTCTTGTCCTGACTGTTGATGTACAATGTAATACTTTATCCATTTTAGTATTTTTTTTTTGTTCTAGTACTATTGGTTGCACTCTGTAATTAACACACAATTATTCTTAGGTGTTTAAATTTTAACTGAAAAGTGATCTCTGTTAGGAAGTTGGAAAACATTATGCTGAATGAAATAAGCCAGTCCCAAAGGGACAAATATCATATGTTCTCCCTGATGGGTGACAACTAACCGAGCACCAAAAAGGAAACCTGTTAAAGTGAAATGAACACAATGAGAAACGGTGACTTGATCAGCCCTTGTCCTGACTGTTGATGAACAAGTTAATACGTTAACCTTCTTAGTATTTTTGTTTTTTGTTTTTCTACTTAATACTTTTGGTTGAATACTGTAATCAATACACAGTTATTCTTAAGTGTTGAAACTTAACTGAAAAGTGATCACTGTTAAATATAAGAGTGGGAATAAGAGAGGGAAGAGATGTGCAATTTGGGACATGCTCAATCAGACGTGCCCCAAATGGTAAAGTTAGAAACATGCCAGGGGATTCCAATACAATCCCATCAAGGTGGCATGTACCAAGGCCATCTCACTAGTCCAAGTGATCAATTTCTGTTCACAGTTGATCATAATGATAGGACTAAGAGCCAAAGGGATCACAAAAACAAGACTAATGTCTGCAAATACTAACTGATAGAATAAAAAAGGGAGAGAATGATCCAACATGGGAAGTGAGATACACAGCAGACTCATAGAGTGGCAGATGTCCTAAACAGCACTCTGGCCTCAGAATCAGCCCTTAAGGCATGCGGATCTGGCTGAAAAGCCCATGAGAGTATTTCAGGCATGGAAACCAAGACACTCTGGAAAAAAAAAAAAAACAAACAAACACCTGAATGAAAGATCTCCGTGAGTGAGATCCCAGTGGAAAGAACAGGTCATCAAAGAAAGAGGTACCTTTCTCTGAAGGGAGGAGAGAACTTCCACTCTGACTACGACCTTGTCTAAATATGATCAGAGTCGGTGAATTCAAAAGGCTTCCATAGCCTTGGCAACTCATGACAAGAGCCTAGGGTGATTACTGATGCCATAAACAAGAGTGTCAATTTGTTAAGTCAACAACAGGAGTCACTGTGCACTTACTCCTCATGTAGGATCTCTGTCCTTAATGTGCTATACATTGTGATTTAATGCTATAACTAGTACTCAAACAGTATTTTTCACTTTGTGTTTCCATGTGGGTGCAAACTGTTTAAATCTTTACTTAATATATGCTAAACTGATCTTCCGTATATAAAGAGAATTGAAACTTAAAAAAAAAATGTTTACCAAGAATTTCTAAAAATGAGTGCAGATTAATGAATATAATACATTATTAAAAGAAAACCAGACTTTTCTGAAATTTTCACTTGCCTATGTCATTTGGTGGTAGGAATATCTCCATAGTGCAAAGAATCACATCATGAACAATGTCTCATTCAAAGAATCATCCTGAGTATATTCAAAGGGACTGAATGCTAAAACATAACTGGAGGAAATAACTAGGATTAAAATACTGGGGGGGGATGCGTATTGGAGAATCAATGTAATGTTCATGTATTGGCCCTTCCTTAGTGTTCATTGTACTATTAACATACTCATTCACACAGTAACAACATTTGAATGTCTCTCCTTGGTGCCAGGCACTGTTTAAGGATCTGGAGCAACAAATACCAAAGTCCTCCTTTTTTGGCATGCACATTCCAGAGGCAGATCATTAAATCACAATCAGTCAATCACATCCTGCTGTGGCTTGCTACAAATTGTTCTACATTTTTAAAGGACTGTGGAAAGGAAAGAAGAAAAAAAATGGAAGAAGCCTAAAAGGGAAGAGGGAAGGAAGGAAGTAGAAAGGATGGATAAAAGAAAGAGAAAGAAAAAAAATGAAAGCAAAGGAGAAAAGGTAGAAAGAAAAATATTTTTTCAGGGAATCCTGAAATGTGGAAGAAGGAGGTTAGCACCCTGGGAATGTGGGGTACCTTGAATTCCTTATTGTTTCCCATCTGTCCTGCACAAATCCCCCAATCCAGAACCTGCAAAAGGTACAGCTCAACATAACTCCAAGAGGAGTCTGGTGTCGCTAGACCTAGACAGAACAGAGGACCACCTAACAGTAGAAAGCCTTTTTTTAAACATGAATGGAGAATCCAGCCATCACCAGCGTCCATAGACCCAGGCAAGGTATAGATTGTCCATCTCTCGTCTGGTAGATGAAAGAATGTCTCTGTTCCACCTCAAAGCAAAGTCAGCAGAGTCCAGACAGCTCTGAACCTCAATTTCCACCAGGCTGCAGTGAGACTCAACATGTCCATGTGAGTCAAAGCTGGTCAACATCTGATTTCCCTGTCCTTGGTGACCGCAGGGTCCAGCAGCGTCCAGCAGGGTGCTGAGCCTCCACTGCCACTTGGAGGTAAGGTGAGGCATGGCCCACTTGTCCTGGGGAAGAGTAAGTAGTGCTGTGAGGAGAGTTGAACTTCTACCCACTATTTGGTAACAAGACTCCCTTCAGTGTCCATGTTTGTTAGGGCAGAGTCCATGGACCACAAGGAAGATAAATACACACACCCAACTGGCCTGGCAGCTACATCTCAAGAGGGGTCGGTTGCCATATGTGGAGATTAAGTGGGATTTAAAGATAATATAATATCTTAATCACTGTTGACCTAAGAATGAAGATAACACAATCTGAATGAGTAAAGATCATTAGCACCCACCGGGATCTTAGACCAGATTAAAGCAGCCAGCATAAAATGCCTCTACCCAAAATTTTAAATTGGCTTGAAACGTAAAAATCTCAGAAATATGAGAGTTCTTCAAAAAATATGAGAGTACTTAAAAAAAAAACTCATAAAAATAAAATTAAATGATAAGTGCATTTTGGCATAAAAACTTCTTTGAAATACATGCATAGATTTTTTTTGCAATATGCATTTTCCATGAACTTTTTGAAGGCCCTTTGTATAATTTGCAAAAAAGGAATCAAAAGAAAATTGCAGGCCGGTGCCGAGGCTCACTAGGATAATCCTCCGCCTTGCAACGCCGGCACACCGGGTTCTAGTCCCAGTCGGGGCACCAGATTCTGTCCCGGTTGCCCCTCTTCCAGGCCAGCTCTCTGCTGTGGCCCGGGTGTGCAGTGGAGGCTGGCCCAAGTGCTTGGGCCCTGCACCCCATGGGAGACCAGGAGAAGCACCTGGCTCCTGCCATCGGATCAGTGCAGCGCACAGGCCGCAGTGGCCATTGGAGGGTGAACCAACGGCAAAAAGGAAGACCTTTCTCTGTGTCTCTCTCTCTCTCACTGTCCACTCTGCCTGTCACAAAAATTAAAAAAAAAGGAAATTGCAGAACTGAAATTTACATTAATAAAATTTTTAAAACAGATAAAAATTACTCCGTAGATGGAGAGAATAAAAGATGAAATTTGTGAACTGAAGACAAACTGGAAGAATTTATGCAACCAAAATGCTTAAAAGAAGCAGATTAAATATTATTTTTAATACAATAAATAGTTTCAGAAAACTATTTAATTAATTGAATTGTATAGGAAAAAAAATTAACACATACAATGGGGATTTCTGAAGGAAAAGAAAATTAGAAAAGTATGAGAAGTAATTATCCCTCAATACAGCTCCCACTTAGAAACATAGTCTCCAATTTAAGAGGCTAAATGCATTGCAAGTAGGATAAATCCACATAAAACCATGCCAAGAACATCAAAATTAAACTTCTGAAAACTAAAGCCAAGAAAAACATCTTGAAAGCAGTCATCGAAAAATGACATGTCACTTGTGGGGACATAAATTCACCTCTGACAATGCATTTTTCTTGTCGAATGGAAAAAAAGCTGGTTCGGTAAGGTGATAACATGTTGTAAATGATCTATTTGAGTTTATTTCTTTAAACATTTTAATTTATTTACTTGAGAGGTAGAGTTACAGATGGAGAGAGGCAGAAACACTTCTATCCACTGGTTCACTCCCCAGATTGCCACAACAGCCAGAGCCGGGCCAATCTGAAGCCAAGACCCAGGAGCTTCCTCCGGACCTCCCATATGGGTCTAGGAGACCAAGCACTTGGGTCATCTTCTCCTGCCCTCCCAGGCCATAGCAGAGAGCTGGATCGGAAGAGGACCAGCTGGGACTAAAACCGGCGCCCATAGGGGATGCTGGCACTGCAGGTAGAGGCTTAGCCCACTATGACAGGACACACTGAGCACCCCTGATGTTTCCTTTAGCTTTGTCAAAATCATTATATAATTTAAAAGCTGGTGTGAAGTATTTTATTTTAAACACAAAATGAAAAGACAATGTCTGCCAATAAAAAATATAGCAATGAGATAAATGAGTAAGAAATGGTGAGGCTCTGAATTTGTATTTATAGCATTGTCCCATTTTTATTATCATAACAAAACGGAATTGTCCTCAGTAACTTATTCTATAAGAGAGGACACCAAATTTCCAACAAAGTCCACTTTACTAATTTTATAATCATCTCAGTACTGTTTGTGAGACTTTTTTTTATATTTAAGATTTATTTATTTATTTGAAAGGAAGAGTTACAAAGAAGCAGAGGCAGAAAGACGTTTTCCATCCTCTGGTTCATTCCCCAAATGGCTGAAACAGCTGGAACTGCACCAATCCAAAGCCAGGAGCCAGGAGCCAGGAGCCAGGAGCTTCCTCCATGTCTTCCAACATGGGTGCAGGAGCCCTAGGACTTGGGCCATCTTCTACTGCTTTTCCAGGCCATAGCAGAGAGCTGCATGGGAAGTGGAGCAGCCAGGACTCGAACCAGCACCCCTATGGGATGCCGGCATGGCAGGCAGCAATTTTACCCACTATGCCACAGAGCAGGCCCGAAGACATGATCTTTAATTTGAATAACATTTCTGACTGTTCTTCGTATTTGTCTTTGTGATTCAAACTTGGTCATTATACATAAAGATAAAATCTACAATAAAATTCATTTATTTTTTTCAGTTATTATTGTTAACTATAATATACAATTTATATTTACTGGTCTGTATATAAATTACCATGAATAATATTCAGTTTACAACAGTCTACTTTAGGAAAACAAGACTGAAATTCTGATCAGTACAAGATGAGTGAAAAATAGAATTCACAGTAAATGTTTGTGTAACTTTTGTGTCAATTACATTAAATGAGTTCCATAAGAAGATATTTCAAAATTTTATTGAATAAATTGAAGAGATGGTAAAGGTTTACAAACATAATAGATGAAGCATTGTTGATCCCCAAACCAGTGGAATGTATTCTTTATCTCATGATCCCTTCAAGGATAACAGAATAATAAGCAGAGTGGATAAATAAATGCCTTAAACTATTAAAAATAAGGGAAATTTCAGATTACTTTACTTCCAAGAGGAAACATTCTGGAACCTCTTTAAAATCATCTTCAAACACATAAATATTTGTATCACCTTTGCAGCTACCTTTAATATAGAGAGATTAGGGGGGTCACTTAGCACAGTAGGTAACGTGCTACTTGGCATGCTCTCTTTCCATATCAGATTGCTTGGGCTCAAATCCCAGCTCTGCTTTCAATTCCAGCTTCTTTCTAATTTACACAGTTGGAGGCAGTAGGTGATAACCGATGTGCCTGGATTTGTTCCACCCATAAGAGTGACCCAGATCTAGTTCAGGAGTCGGCTTCTGCTGGCCCAGTCCTGGCTGTTGCATGCTGTTGTGGAGTGAACTAGTGAATAGAAAATCTGTTTTCTTTTGCCACTATCTCTGTCTCTCCACCTTTCCAATAAATAAAAATTAAATAAATAAGCAATGAATATGGTGTATATTCTATTCCTGTGCAGGGGTGCCCGTGACATCTCTAAAATTATAGACTTTAGGTCTAGATGCCACCTTGAAAACAATGTGAGAGATTCAATTTAGGAGACTGATTCTGTGTCTTGGTTATTATAACCAGGGCTGCAATGAGTAAGTGCAAATGTCTCTCTGACATACTGATTTCATTTTCTTTCTATATAGATCCAGTAGTGGGAATGCAACTCTAGTTTGATTTTTTGAGGAACTTTATGCTGTTTTCCATAATGTGTGCACTAATTTACATTCCCAACAACAGTATAAAATAGTTCCCTTTTCTCTATATATCCTAACTAGGGTTTATTATTTTTTTCTCATTTTGATGATGGCTATTCTAACTAGGGCAATATGATACCTCACAGTGGTTTTGATTTACATTTCCCTAATGATTAGTGATGTTGAGCATTTTTCATATAATTGTTCATTAGTCTGTGTCCTTCGCAAAATATCGACTTAGGCCTTTTGCTCACTCTCCATTCAAATTAGGATGCTGATGATAATGATGATGATAATGAGGTTATTTTTGGCATTGAGTTCCCAGTGGATTCTGGGTAGTGACTCCTGGCCAGATGTATAATTTGCAAATATGTTTTCCTAATCTGTAGATTTCCTTTACAACCTAAATATCCATCAATAGATGGATGGATGGATAAAGAAAATGTAGTACAACAATGGAATACTATGCACCAATAAAAAGGTTAAGCTTCTACTTTTGACCATAGAGATGAACCTGGAGAACATATTATTGAGGTACATAAGGCACAGAAAGACACACATCACATGATCTCTGGAGTCTAAAACATTCATCTCCGGGACGATGTTTGGTGTGCCAGTGAAGATGCTGTTTGGAACGTCAGCATCTCATATCAGTGTGTCCAGGTTCAAGTCTTGGCTTTTCTTCCATTTCTAGCTACCTGCTAATATGCACCCTGAGAGACAGCAGGTGATTGCTCCAGTATTTGAGTCCCTGCCTCCAATATGGGATATCCGGCTTTAGTTCTGGGCTCCTGGCTTCAGGCTGGCACAGCCGTGGCTGTTGAGTGCATTTGTAGATGCGGTCAGCTTAAGAGAGATCTATTTGTCACGTTCTATCCCATTTTAAAAAAATGATCTCAAAGAAGAAAACAGGAGAATGGTGATGACCAGAGGATGGGATAAATATGGAAAAGGGAGGATGAAGAGAAGTTTGTTTGAAGGATTGTTACAGTTTATAGGAGGAAAAAGTTCTGGTACCCTCTTGCACAGTGGGTTGGCTATAATAATTGCATTATATTTCACAGAGCTAGAAGAGGGGATTTTGAACATTGTTTTCAACAAAGAAGTGATAAATATTTAAGGTGATGCAGAGAATAATTACCTAGATTTGATCATTAAATAATGTATCCATGCATCATAGCATCACTTTGTAAAACCGCTTTGTATAAGTAAGAACTTTTTAAATGTGGGGCATGATGAGCTAATGTGAGTTTTCGTGCCAGTTTTAGAGCAGACAATTCCAATCAGGTTCAAAGTCACACAGACAGCTTCTGACTTCATGTTTTACTACTTTCTGCCACAGCCTTTTTGGAAGACAAGCTATCCTGCTCAACTTTATTCTGGCTCAGCCCATAAATAAGTTCTGGAAGATGTATGTCCCTAAACTGATGGAGAAGCATCCTGTGTGCTTCTCAGAATTCATGCAGAATAGACTCGTTTTAACAAGAGCAGTTATCTTCAACTACATCCCTAGATTTGCTTTTCTTCATGGTCATCTCAATCTCACCATTTGGTTTTTCTTGCTTGTGTGGCCACCTCCCAAATTACTTATCTTGAGCCTCAGTCGTTATGCCAGTAGCTTTACTGTCATATGTACTGATTTGAGGAAAAATAAATATGATACAGTCACATTTTTGTTAGTCCTGTTAATCTAACTACTGTGGGCCTGCGCCGTGCCTCAATAGGCTAATCCTCCGCCTTGCGACCCCGGCACACCGGGTTCTAGTCCCGGTCGGGGCTCCGGATTCTGTCCCGGTTGCCCCCCTTCCAGGCCAGCTCTCTGCTATGGCCCGGGAGTGCAGTGGAGGATGGCCCAAGTGCTTGGGCCCTGTACCCACATGGGAGATCAAGAGAAGCACCTGGCTCCTGGCTTCGATCAGCGCGATGTGCCGGCCACAGCAGCCATTGAAGGGTGAACCAACAGCAAAAAGAAAGCCCTTTCTCTGTGTCTCTCTCTCTCTCTCACTATCCACTCTGCCTGTCAAAAAAAAAAAATCCTAATCTAACTACTGTATAATTCAATATTTTGGATTTGAACCAGAAATGTTGATACTTGTCTCTATTTCCCTTCAGTCTCCTAAATGATAGTATCTACTGGGAATATTGTGAAGAGATTTATACTTATGCTGATATTGTAAGTTTAATAAGATGTATAAAAAGACAGAAGAATATATGATTTTTTGAAATCCAAGAGTAGAGACGATAATAATCCTGTTTGGAATAAAAGTATAAATATTCATGAAGTCAGCTATAACACTGTTGAAGTTTGACTCACACTTCGGTTATTTCTGCAAAAAGAGAAAAAGTGAAAGTTCCATCAAACTGGAAGGTAGAAAATAATAAATGCCAAAACCAAATTCTAGCATGTAGTTACTGATCACTCCACTGAGATAAAAGTGGGTAAAAAAAACCTATGGTACCATTTTCCAGAATCAGCCCACACCCCAGCTCAAACATGTTTGCTGTGCTGCCAGTACAAGACTCTAAGAGACTGAGTGATGACTGATGACTGAAGTCCAGGTCACCCTCAAACAGCGAGATATTTGTTTCATTTTTAAAAATATGAGAATTTTTTTCCTTGGGGAAATTAGGATTTAACTGATGTAGTGTCATACTCTGCCTTAAAAAGCCCTATTCATCAGAAAAAGAGGAACCTTTATTTGGATTTGGGGTGAAGAAAGGTTGAAAATACTAGGGCAGAGAACACAGTAAGTGACATATACATTGGGGGGAGGGCCAAGGAATTTACAAGGGGCACCAACACCTTAAAACGTGTGATTAAGGAGCTGTTGTTCACTGGTTCAGGTTCTTCTACCTCACCACTTATCTCAGACTGCACATTACAAAAGTACTTGGTTTTTTATCTTTTAATGCCTCCCCTTGCACAACTTGGTTTTCCATAAGGTAACAAGTGTTGGGAGAGCAATCTGTTTGCTACAGCTTGAAATTAGTATTGATCACTGGGAAAGTAACATTATATAGTAAGGCAAATCACCTAGCCATTGAATGAATATATCTATCATTTAGATAGGCCCTACCAAGATTGGAGGTTAGGCAGAATCAAATCTAGGAAAGAAGACATGAAAACATCAAAAAGGAGGGACCAAGACAATCTACTGAAATATCACTAGCTAAAGGAAAATGATTATGCAGAAGAAATTAAGGTATTAAAGGTAGTGTATTAACAATATGGGCTGTAAAGACAGTATTATCAAAGTTATATATGAATGTTTTAAGCTACAAATAAAGTGTGCATTATACTAGAAAACACATGTGCTGTAAGAGCATAATTTATTACTAACTTTAGGTAATAGAGAACATACACATGTGTGTAATATTTTAAACATAGTCACAATAGCCAATACAGTTTCCAGAGCACTAGTTGGAACTAATATGTTTCATTTATTAAAGAAAAACAATGCTCTATTGAGATCATATTCTGTAATTTAACAATGAATCAAAACATAGCACATTACTATTATTTAGGCTTCTAAACATGGATAACTAACTTTGTAACAGAATTTCCACACTTGCCTGCTATTCCTAAGACTCAGAGGAACTGTAAAGAATTGAATAAAAGTATTCATAACTGGTTTTAACCCAGTGAATATGACATACATAGGGAGAGAGTTAATTATCTGACTTTTACAAAAAATATGAATATCTTAAAACATGAATGTATAAGGAATGATACTTGTCAAGTCTGGATACCATAATGATTGTCATGTGATACTATTTAAAATATTATTCAGGGGCCAGGTTTGCAGTGGGTTAAGCTGCTGCTTGTAACCCCAGAATCCCATATCAGAGTGCAAGGTTTGAGTCCTGGCTGTTCCAGTTCCTATCTAGTTCCCTACTAAGAAAGCAGCAGTAGATGGCCCACTCGGGCCACTGCCACCCACATGGGAGAACCTGTAGAGCTCTGGACTTCTGGCTTTGACCTGTACCAGGAACTATTTGAGAAGTGAACAGGTAGACAGAAGATATTTCTTCCTGTGTGTCTCTCTGTGTCTCTATCACTCTGCCTATCAAATTAATAAGTTGATCTTTAATGTATATGTATTTATATATATTTTTCAACAAATTTGGAGTTATTTTTTCAGTCATTGAACCACTTATATAAAGATAAAAATCTATATCTGAACAGAATTTCCTTGATACAATTCAATTCCTATAAAACCTTGTCTGTATTATTTGTTGTCTTTAAGAAGAAATGATTGCTACATTAAAAAGGACATACTATTGATTTAACAAATAAGCCACATGCTAAATGAAATTAAACAATTTTGATTTTCAGGTTTGTGAAGCTCACCATGGTGGATTGTAGAAATAGTAAAAAATGGCCTAAAGCATAATGTTTCCTTTTGAAGGAATGTTTCTGTGTGTATAATTATTTTTGAAGGCATGAATCTCATTCAATTCCTTTTAAATTTCATTTTCAATAAGAACAAATGTACAATTGCTTCTTGGCCTTTTGACTAAGATCAAGTGAAGAACAAATGTACCTTGTGTCCCAGGTCTTACCCATGTTGGAGCAGAGTCATATGGGGTATCAGTCCTCATCTCAGCCCAGGGAGCTCCCCAACACTCACATGCCTGGGATTTTCACCTTATATCTTGATTTCTCACACTACATCCCCAAAGAGTAGAGGCTAGGATGGGACTGTTTTCTAATTGTTATTTCTGGATAGTCGGGATATTTAATGCAAATAGAAAACAGACTACACTGACATTTCATTTTTTCCTTATTTTTGTTGTGATGTTAAAAGTGTAATAAAACGATAACATATATAGACAATAGAAATCTACCTCCATTTTCTTACCCCCTTCCTGTTTTTCTAGACAAATGCTTTAAGTGTTTAAATTGTTTCTTAGTTTTTTTGGTTTTTGGTTTTTTGACAGGCAGAGTTAGACAGTGAGAGAGAGAGAAAGGTCTTCCTTCCATTGGTTCACCCTTCAAATGGCCACTACGGCCTGCGCGCTGTGCTGATCTGAAGCCAGGAGCCAGGTGCTTCTCCTGGTCTCCCATGTGGGTGCAGTGCCCAAGTACTTGGGCCATCCTCCACTGCCCTCCTGGGCCACAGCAGAGAGCTGGCCTGGAAGAGGAGCAACTGGGACAGAACTGGAGCCCCAACCAGGACTAGAACCCAGAGTACTGGCACTGCAGGCAGAGGATTAGCCTAGTGAGCCGCCATGCAGACCAAATTGTTTCTTAGTTCTTTCATAATTTTATTGCAATAGTAAATAATGAACATATTAAGTGGCATTCTGTTATAAAATACAAGAATTAAATTCAGTTATCCTATTCTCCTAGCCCTTTTTTGTTGATTTGAGTTGGTTATTAATTTAGTTTTTTATTGATTATCATATTTACTGCCAATTATACATCTGCACTCATTCATTCTGTCAGATATCTATATGCATTTCTATATTCACATATATATTCTGTAATTTTATGTTGTTAATTTCTAAAATACAAAAATAAAAACATTAAAATGCTTATATTATAGTAATTATGTAGATAAAATTCAGTGTCAGTGTAGGGTCGAGTTCTATGCTATGATGATTACTTTTTTCTCAGTGAACCTCTCCTAAGAACCATGTAAACTCCAGGAAGACTAATCCTTGCATCTCAAATTCCCCCCATTTGCTCAAAATGATGACTATTTCAGTTGGCTGCTTATCTGAACTCGTTTTTCTGCAAGTTTCCTTTTCCCTTATATTGTAGTTGTAGAATTTTAAAGCTCTTTTTGTGCTTGAAAGGAGAATCATGTTTAATTCAGAATCCCACCAATCTTATTTCACATTTTCTTAAATCAATTCAGTTCTACTACTTAGAGATATTCTTCTCAGATCCACTGATTAAGTCTTCTAGTTCATTATGTCAGGTACACTATTATCATCAAAGATCTTTTTACTGATCTGGTAATTTTTTATCAATTTTTCATCCTTTTGTTTGCTGAAAGAACACTAGATAATTTCCTTTAAAGTGCCACACAAAGGCAAATTGTCTTATTCCATGGATGTCTTAAAATACCTCACTTGGCTTGCTATAGACATTTAAGTCTCCATTTTCTCCAGAAAATTTGATAGAAAGCACACGTGACAGTCAATATTAACATTCAGATCACTTATCAAAGTTCCAAAGTGTAAACACTAGAAAGTAAATTCCTTTCCAAGCCCTCCCCCAAGATCTCTGAGTATCCCCAGAGGTATTACTTATGTGCTCCTAAGCATAATATTGCACCAACAAATGAGGCCCCTATGGGTACTCCGAGGCTCTGACCCCTCTTTCTGTCCTTGCTACTGCTTAGGTCTCTTATTCCCATGAAATCATGTAGGAATGACTGTTGTCAGTCACTCTGTCACCAACACCAGTATTTCAAGAATTCTGAAATATTGACTCAAATCCTTCAGTCACCCAAGACTGTCCAAGAGCCTGCAGCTATATATACAGGCGTTGGAGACACACTGATTTTTCTCCTAAAAAGTACAGAGAATTCTGCCTTATACCTGGTTTTTTTTTTGCAGTACAAGGTAGTTTCAGAGCACCACTGTTCTGAACTTAAAGGATTGTACAAAATCTTTAAAATCTCTCATGCAGCCATTATTAGTCAAGAGTTAGGTTGGAGATTAAATGCCAGGGAAGATACAATGCAAAATCCAAGTTGGGTGGTCTTGAAGCCACACGACATGGCCATTTCTTTCTCTTCCCATAAGAAGAGCTTCTTGGTGGTGCTTGTATATTTGTTTGGTGCAAACCTGGAACCTCTTTTGTGAACCTGCAGCTGAGCAGACTCTGGGCTCCCCACAGTTGATGAAAAGGCCGAAGAAGGAATCAAGACTGAGAACAAAGATCCTATTAATTTGAAGGTGACAAGGAAGGATGGTTGTGTGGTGCAGTTTAAGATTAAGCAGCTGGGTCTGGTGTTGTGACATAGTAGGCTCAGCCTCTGCTTGGGCATTGGTTCGTGTCCCAGTTGCTATTCTTCTGATCCAGCTCTCTGCCGATGGCAAGGGAAATCAGTAGAAGATGGCCCATGTGCTTGGGCTCCAGCAGCCATGTGCAAGACTTGGAAGAAACTCCTGACTCCTGGCATAAGACAGGTGCAGTTCTTGCCTTGTGGCCATTTGAGGAGTGAACCAGTGGATGGAAGACCATTCTCTGCCACTCCTTCTCTCTGTAACTCTACCTCTCCAATAAATAGGTAAAAAAATCTTTAAAAAAATTAAGCCACATTCACCACTTGGTAGAAGATAGGGTTGATGTGTTCCAACAGCAAACAGGAGGTGTCTACTACAAGGGAACCTGCTGCTTCTCTCCAGAACTCTGTCCTTACAGACGCAGACTACATTCTCAAGGAGAAAGGTGCAATTTGGTCCCATCACAACCTGAGCTATGGCTTCCTCTGTTCTTTCATTTTTCCCTTTCCCATCCTATTTGCACATAATCACACGTGTATAGGTACACGTGTGTGTGCCTATACACACACGTTGCATTGTTTTTCTTTTCCTTTCTGTTCTTTTCTTTTTTTACTGCATGGCCAATGGTGTGGTCTGAGTGACATCAAATGAAGATGGAATGGGGAGAAATGCTGATCCTGTGAAAATATCCTTTTTGCCATTCTCCATTAGTGATATTCTCATTCATCTCCTATCTTTATATTCCAGTAAGCTATTTCACTCTATTTTTTTTATAATTTATTTTATTTATGTGAAAAGTAGAGTTACAGAGAGAGGTAGAGACAGAGACACAGGTCTTTCATCACTGGTTCAATCCCCAAATGGCCTCAATGACCAGGACTGGGCCAGGCCGAAGCCAGGAGCTTCTTCCGAGTCTCCCACATGTGTGCTGGGGCCCAAGGACTTGGACCATGCTGTGCTCTTTCTCAGGCACATTAGCAGAAAGCAGGTTAGGAAGTGGAGCAGTTGGGACTTGAACCGGTCCCACATGGGGTGCTGTCTAACTTGCTGAGCCATAACGCCAGCCTCTTGCTCTCACTGTTTTAACAATAATAACAAAACAACATAGAAATCCTTGTATACATTGTTTAATTGGAGAATGTTAATATTTCTTATTTATCATCATTATGAAAACAAGAACAATTTATACCTCTTTTTGTACATAGCTGTTACATATATGGCAATCTGTGTTTAAGTAGGGGTAAAATATTATTAAAAAAATGAACTCTAGATAGTTTACCCTTCAAGTCAAGTACATCTTGTTGTTAAATAAACTTATTTAAAATTGAAAAAAAAAAAAAAGGGAAAGAGAGAACAGCTTCTTCCTAGGAAAGTCTCCAGTTATGTATGGAGGTAAATTCTTTGAGACACGATTATTTGTGTATGATTATTACAGGGTCCCCACATACAAAGAACACTTGCAGGCTGAAAAGTTGTAAAGTATTGTGTAGAGAGTGATATTTTATTTAAAAGACTGAATAGACAATATTGGGTATTGATTGCTTCCTTTAGTATAAAGCTCCTCAAATTGACTCATAATTAAATTTGGTATAGTGTAGATTTAGAAGAAAAATATACTTAGAGAATTTAATATTATTAAGAAAATATTTCAATATTTAACAGGGACAAATACATTCATGAAGAAAGAGTAGTACATGCCAAGAAGCAAAAAAATTTCCCAGACTTGTAAATATAATTCCCAGGGAAATCAGGAGATAATCAGCATATGTTTTATTTTTATGATCTTTGTTCACAAGAAACTTACTTCTTTGCTGTAGGTAAATTCCAAGAAAATGAGTGAGTATATTAGAAATTTCTGAAAAGAGTCAGATGAAAAATTTATATCTAAAATATAGAGTCTAAAATTAAACTTTCTATGGAAAAAATTAAGAATAGAATGGATGCCAAAGGATATATAATTATACTAAAAGAAAAACTAATTACAATTATCTAAAAAATAATAAAACAATGACACAGATTATCAAAAATCCATAGGATACTATCAAAAGGTCTAATTGAAGTAGAAAATATTTCAAAGTCATAAGGAACACAAATTCCACATTTTACAAAAGACATCAATTTATAGATTTAAGAAATTAGGGTGGTTCTTTGCCCTAGTGCTAAGATACCAGTTAAGATGATCAACTCTCGTATTGGACTGCCTGGGTTCAATTCCTGGCTCTGACTCCCAACTCCAGCTTTCTGTCAATGCGGAACCTGGGAGGCAGCTAGTGAGGCATCAAGTAGTTCAGTTCTGCCACCCATGTTGGAGACCTGAATCTACTTACTCTCAGCTCCTGGTACAGTCCAGTCCTGATGATGGTCAGATGAGCCTTTTCATTGACTCTCTGGCTCTGCCTCACCTCTCCGTCTCCCTCTCTATCCCTCAAATAAGAAAACAAAAAGTCAAGAAAACAGAAACAAGAATACAGTATCTAAATAAAAGAGCAAGTTTATTTTTTCTTTATATTTTTAAAGAATTTCTTAATACATTAGGTTCTCAGGGTCACAGCAAATGCATAATAATTACTACAACACACTTATTGATTCTTATGTTAATGTGATGTTAATACAAAGGGAAAAAATTCATTGTAGCTCATAGATACAATTCTTTTTTTTATTTTATTATATTATTATTTTTTTTCAACAGGAAGAATGGACAGTGAAAGAGAGAGACAGAGAGAAAGGTCTTCCTTTGCCATTGGTTCACCCTCCAATGGCCGCCATGGCCGGCGCGCTGTGGCCAGCGCACCACGCTGATCCGATGGCAGAAGCCAGGTCCTTCTCCTGGTATCCCACGCGGGTACAGGGCCCAAGGATTTGGGCCATCCTCCACTGCACTCCCTGGTCACAGCAGAGAGCAGGCCTGGAAGAGGGGCAACCAGGACAGAATCCGGCACCCCGACCAGGACTAGAACCTGGTGTGCTGGCCCTGCAAGGCAGAGGATTAGCCTGTTGAGCCATGGCGCCGGCCTCATAGATACAATTCTAAGAATGTCATGATAATTACCTTCTTCCCTCCCTCCATATCCTCCTTCGGTCCTTCCTTCCTTCCTTCTTTCCCTCCTTCCTTCCTTCCTTCCTTCTCTTTCTTTTTTTCTGAATTTTAGAAAAGCACTTTTTTAAAAATTTGTTTATTTATTTGAAAGAGTTACACAGAAAGGGGGAGAGAGAGAGAGCGAGCGATCTTCCACCCTCTGGTTCACTCCCCAGTTGACCTGAAAGGCCAGGGCTGCGCAGATCCAAAGCCAGGAGCCAGGAGGTTCTTCCAAGTCTCCCACATGGGTGCAGGGGCCCAAGGACTTGGGCCATCTTCTACTACTTCCCCAGGTCATAGCAGAGATCTGGATCAGAAGTGGAGCAGCAGGAACTTGAACTTGAATTGAAAAGGTGTCTGTTTCACTCATACACAGTAAATTTTAAACACAGATTCTTAAAACTATAGTATTAGCATTCTTAAAAGTTGATTTGACAAAAATATAAAGCAAAGCTTGACAAAACTATATTTGTGGCAATACTAACACATACAGCAATTTTAGAATTTTAGTTACCAGAGTGTCCCCAACACAAAGTGAATTCATCTTCATTAATGGGTTTGTGAACTACATACCAAAATAAATTCTTTTTTTAACTTTAATTTAATACAACTTTTATTTAGTACAACTTTCATATTATAGTGGCTTTTCCCCCCATAACCTCCCTCCCACCCGTGACCATGCCATCTCCCACTCCCTCTCCCATCCCATTTTTCAAAATTCATTTTCAATTATCTTTATATACAGAAGATCTACTTAGTATATACTAAGTAGAGATTTCAATAGTTTGTACCTACACAGATACACAAAGTATAAAGTACTGTTTGAGTACTAGTTTTACCGTTAATTCGCATAGTACAACACATTAGGGACAGAGATCCGACATGGGGAATAAGTGCACCGTGACTCCCATTGTTGATTTAACAATTAACACTCTTATTTATGATGTCAGTAATCACCCGAGGCTCTTGTCATGAGCTGCCAAGGTTACGGAAGCCTCTTAAGTTCACAAACTCCAACCTTATTTAGACAAGGCCATAATCAAAGTGGAAGTTATCTATTCCCTTCAGAAAAAGTTACCTTTCTGATGGCCCATTCTTTCCGCTGGGATCTCACTCACAGAGATATTTCATTTAGGTTTTTTTTTTGTTTTTTTTTTTTTTTTTTTTTTTTTTTTTTGCACCACAGTGTCTTGGCTTTCCATGCCTAAGACCTAAGAAACTCTCAGGGGCTTTTTAGCCAGATCTGAATGACTTAAGGGCTGATTCTGAGGCCAGAGTGCTGTTTAGGGCATCTCCCATTCAATGAATCTGCTGTGTATCCCATTTCCCACGTTGGATTATTCTCTCCTTTTTAATTCTATCAGTTATTATTAGTAGACACTAGTCTTATTTACATGATCCCTTTGACACTTAATCCTGTCATTATGATCAATTATGAACTTAAACTGATCAGTTTGACTAGCAAAATGGCATTGATACATGCCACATTGATGGGATTGAATTGGAATCCCCTGGCACGTTTCTAGCTCTACCATTAGGGGTAAGTCTGAGTGAGCATGTGCCAAACTGTACATCTCCTCCCTCTCTTATTCTCACTCTTATTTTTAACAGAGATCACTGTTCAGTTAAATTTAAACACTTAAGAATAATTGTGTGTTAATTAAAGAGTTCAACCAATAGTATTAAGGAAAACAAAAAAATACTAAAAGGAATAAAATAGTAAGTTGTTCCTCAACAGTCAGGACAAGGGCTGATCAAGTCATCATTTCTCATAGTGTCCATTTCACTTCAACAGGTTTCTTTTTAGGTGCTCAGTTAGTTGTCACTGATCAGGGAGAACATATGATATTTGTCCCTCTGGTACTGGCTTATTACTCAGCATGATGTTTTCCAGATTCCTCCATTTTGTTGCAAATGACCAGAGTTCATTTTTTTTTACTGCTGTATAGTATTCTATGGAGTATATAATTTCTTTATCCAGTCTTCTGTTGATGGGTGTTTAGGTTGATTCCAGGTCTTAGCTGTTGTGAATTGAGCTGCAATAAACATTAAGGTGCAGACAGCTCTTTTATTTGCCAATAATTTCCTTTGGGTAAATTCCAAGGAGTGGGATGGCTGGGTCGTGTGGTAGGGCTATATTCAAGTTTCTGAGCAATCTCCAATCTGTCTTCCATAGTGGCTTTACCAGTTTGCATTCCCACCAACAGTGGGTAGTGTCCCTTTTTCCCCACATCCTCATCAGCATCTGTTGTTGGTAGATTTCTGAATGTGAGCCATTCTATCCAGGGTGAGGTGAAACCTCATTGTTGTTTTGATTTGCATTTCCCTGATAACTAGTGATCCTGAACATTATTTCATGCGTCTGTTGGACATTTTGATTTCCTCTTTTGAAAAATGTCTATTTAGGTCCTTGGCCCATCTCTTAAATGGGTTGTTTGTTTTGTTGTTGGGGAGTTTTTGATCTCTTTGTAGATTCTGGTTATTCATCCTTTATCGGTTGCATAGTTTGCAAATATTTTTTCCCATTCTGTTGGTTACCTCTTCACTTTCCTGACTATTTCTTTTGCAGTACAGAAACTTCTCAATTTGATGCAATCCCAATAGTTAATTTTGGCTTTAACTTCCTGTGCCTCTGGAGTCTTTTCCAGACAAGAAATCTTTGTCTGTACCTGTATCTTGCAGGGTTTCTCCAATGTTCTCTAATAATTTGGTGGTGTCAGGTCATAGATTTAGATCTTTAATCCACGTTGAGTGAATTTTTGTGTAAGGTATGGGTCTTGCTTCATGCTTCTGCATGTGGAAATCCAGTTTTCCCACCACCATTTGTTGAATAGACTGTCCTTGCTCCAGGAATTGGTTTTAGATCCTTGATCAAATATAAATTGGCTGTAGATATTTGGATTGATTTCTGGTATTTCTATTCTGTTCCATTGGTCTATCCATCCATTTCTGTACCAGTACCATGCTGTTTTGATCATAACTGCCCTATAGTATGTTGTGAAATCTGGTATTGTAATGCCTCCAGCTTTGTTTTTGTTGTACAAGATTGCTTTAGCTATTTGAGGTCTCCTGTGCCTCCATATGAATTTCAGCATCATTTTTTCCAGATCCGAAGAGAATGCCTTTTCCAAAATAAATTCTTAAAATAAAAAAGACAAGTAACAAAGTTAGTAGAATAGCCCAGACAACTGGAATCTTTAAACAACTGGAAATGATAATTAAAATAACAACACACTTGTGTCTGTCCCACTTCATTCTGGCCCTCTGATTTCCAAAAAAGAATGACCCTCTGACCTGTTTACCCCATCTTTCTCAGAACTGGATATGCGAGAACCCCTGAATTGTATCATGAACATTGATATCTGGGTCATCCCAAGTAAAGCTGTACCATTATCTACCTAATATGTCCCTAGTCTGTCTACATGATGAACTGTGAAAAGTCTGATAAATATTAACAAAAAGATTTTAATAGCAGATGGCTGAGTACTTGAATCTTTTCTAATACCTGTTTTACAAAAGTAGTCTATTCTGCCATTATTCTCAGCCATTATAAGTTGATAATCAGTCATGGGAACAAAAAAAAAAGACATACAGAAAGTCTGCTACTTCCTGTTTCATTAGTGTTTCACTGCAGGCAAAAGGAAGGCACTAAATGGTAAGTTAATTGTTTCTTTGCTGTTATACTTCCCTGGGGTACATTATGTCATCGTTAACACTGCTATATTAAGATAGGCACTTTATGGTGGCTGCCAGCTACAAAACACTGATGTGCTTTTATTCTTACTAACTACAAAATAAATCCAGCTCGATTCTCTGAGTTCAATATTACTTTGAGGGCTCTCCTTAACTAGAAATGGTAATCCTTCCATCTGAAGGAAAAAATTCTATCAAAGCTTCCATTAGATTTCACTGGAGGCCAAATAGCCTTATTATTTACTGGTGTTAAAAAAATAAATAAATAAGAGGAAATCTGCTTATGGAAGCAAGGCATGTGAATCCCTGCATATCTTTTTCTAGTGAAAAAATCATATCTGATTAAAATGATGTTCATTTTCAAACAAGTAAACATAGAAAGATTTTTTTTTTTTTTTGACAGGCAGAGCGGACAGTGAGAGAGTGACAGAGAGAAAGGACTTCCTTTTTCCGTTGGTTCACCCCACAATGGCCGCTGCAGCTGGTGCACTGCGGCCGGTGCATCACGCTGATCCGAAGCCAGGTGCTTCTCCTGGTCTCCCACGCGGGTGCAGGGCCCAAGCACTTGGGCCATCCTCCACTGCACTCCCGGGCCACAGCAGAGAGCTGGACTGGAAGAGGAGAACCCGGGACAGAATCCGACGCCCCTACCGGGACTAGAACCCAGTGTGCCAGCGCTGCAGGCAGAGGATTAGCCTGTTGAGCTGTGGCACCGGCTGGAAAGATGTTTTAATTGACCTTGATGGATATGGCATTTGAGAATAGATGTCATTGAGAAAATGTCCAACTACATTTTTGTCAGCTCAACTTGACAGATGCTCAACTCAATAGTTTGGACAAATAAAATAAAGATGCGACTCTTCTCATCTCCTAACCAAGGGTCATGACCTCTTACCAGAAAGGTCACCTCGCTGACATTTCTCATTGTGTCATGCTCTGTGTTTCAATAACTAAATTCCTGGGGGTGATTGCGACCCAGAGATTGCTTTCTGCACTCAATCTCCCTTCAGCAGGTTCATGCTCTACTCTAGATACAGCAGGCGGAATGCTGGGTTTCTGAGAGGGCTTCCCCAGCCACTTGTAGGGCAGCATTTTCATAGCATGAGACTTGAGCCAAGAGAACGAGACTCCATCCCCGGCAGTGCCCACACTGTAGCCCAGGGGACAAAGGCAATCCAGAGAAGGCTTCCTACATGAATGCTTCCCTAAGTGATGATTTAATTTGAAGCACAATATCTGGGAGTTCAAGCCTAAGGATGCTCATGAGAACCATGGAGATTTTCAGGGTAAACTAAGAGGATAGCTGTAGTTCAAAAAGTATGGTTTAATAAAACACATTCCATCTAGTTTACCAGGAAGAATTGATAAAAGTATTAAGAACTTGTTAAAATACTGGTCAAATAATTTCCAGTTCCAGAGAGTAAAGTCAGTAAAATGTCAGATAGAAAGTCTCAAGCTCTCATTCTCCCATGGAAACATTAAAAAATTAATAGAATTTTGAAATTAATATATACAAACTCTAGGAAGCCATCAAAGAATTACAGCAACCAAGCAAAGGTGTAATCAAGAAAAGTGACATCTTTCGTGCTCTTGCTCCACTTCCTCCCTACTGAAATGGTAGTCTTGCTCTGGAAGCAGAGGCAAACAGTTTTTACTTGCTACAATAAGCAAACAGGGCTCTCTGATGACATCTAACTCAGATCTCAGCACTGCTCATGGAATCAGGAGAAAAACTTGAGTTTCCTGGGGTAAGAATGTATTGGTAGATCCAAACAATAGAACATTAAAGCCCAAGAGAACATGAGTGAATGAGAGTCATTGGGAAAACAAGATATTTCAAAGCATCTGTACATTTCTGGAGAACTGAGGATGAGGATGTCATATGTAGGTCCAAGCAAGATATATGTTCAGAGGAGACTGTGAGAATACTTGTAGCTTTTATCTCCGGTTGATCCTAGACTCAGAGCAAATAATGAGTGAAGTACTGTTGCAACAGAATTAATGTAAAAATTGGGAGAAGAGGTAGGTTTTTTTTTTTAACTGCTCAATTTTAAAGAAGCAAACAAACAAACAAACAAAAAAAGGACAATGAAGAAAGCAGGGAAAATCAATTGTTCAAAAGAAAACCTTCCCTTAGAAAACTCAGTTCTCAATCTTGCTAGGCAAATACCTAATTAAAACTGTTTTGGATATGCTCAAAGAGCTAAAGGGAAACACAAACCAAAAACAAAACAAAACCCCATTATGTAAGAATTGGGGAAGAAAATACATGAACACAATGAAAATACCAATGAGACATCAATTAACTTTAAAAGACATCAAAAAGGAACAATAGCGCAAAAAAAATTTAACAACCATAATGAAAAATTGACTAGAAGTTTCAGTTCAGGTTTGACCAGGCAGAAGACTCAATAAACTTGAAGTCAGGCCATTTCTAAATAAAAAATCTGAGGAGCAAAATTAGGAAAATGGGAACAAAGCCTAAGGGACTTATGAGGTGTCATCAAGAGATCCAAAATAGCCTTTATGAGAGTCCCAGGAGGAACACAGGGATAGAAAAAAGGCACAGAAAAACTGAGGAAGCAAATGTTGAAAACTCCCATAATAGTATGAAAAGTATTAGCCTACACATCAGTAAGCTCAATCAACTCCAAATATAATAAATGCAAAAGTGTATCCAGTTGTAATATAGAAAAAAATGCTGAAAGATAAAGAAAAAATTGCAAGTAGGAAGAGAAAGCTGCCCAGGAATAAGGGAACTCCAAGAAAACGAATTGTCTTCTCATCAGAAGCACCCGTGGAAAGAAGGACTAGGATGACATGTTCTATGTGACACAAGGGGAAAAACAAATAAAAACAACAGTCATGTATCCAGCAAAACTCTCATCCAAAAATAAGGCAACATAAAGATATCACAAGATATGAATAAACTGAAAGAATTTGTTCCTGGTGGATATTTCTTACAAGAAATACTAAAGGAAGCTCCTCAGGTGAAAAATAAGTGACTGGAGATCTTCAATTTAATCCACATTTTAAATAATAAAAACAACTGGGGCCAGCATTGTGGTACAGCAGATAAAGCTAGCGCCTGCAGTGCCGGCATCCCATATGGGCACAAGTTCAAATCCCGGCTGCTCCATTTCCCATTCAGCTCTCTGCTATGACCTGGGAAAGCAGTAGAAGATGGCCCAAGTGCTTGGGCTCCTGTACCTACGTGGGAGACCCAGAAGAAGCTCCTGGCTCCTGGCTTTGGATCAGCACAGCTTCGGCCATTGTGGCCAACTGGGGAGTGAACCAGCAGATGGAAGACCTCTCTCTCTCTCTCTCACTCTCTCTCTCTCTCACTCTCCTTCTCTCTGTGTAACTCTGACTTTCAAAGAAATAAATAAATCTTTTAAAAGTAATAATAATAACAACTAACAGAACAGATGCTAGTAATTATACAAAGACTACATGTGTACATTTTTTTCAAAAATGTAGACACAATATCCATTTGATTTTTATTGTTGGGCTTATCACATGTACAAATGTAATGCATTTTTAAGATTTATTTGTTTGAAATGCAGCATTACAGAGACAGAGGGAGACATACAGAGAGATCCTATATCCACTGGTTCACTCCTCAAATGGCCACAACGCACAGGGTAGGGTGAGGTCAAAGCCAGGAGCCAAGTCTCCTATGTGGGTGGCAGGGGCTCAAGCATTTAGGTCATCTTTCCCTGCCCTCCAAGGTGCATTAACAGGGAGCTGGATCAAAAATGGAGCATCTGTGACTTGAATCCATCCCCATATGGGATTCTGGCATTGCAGGCAGGGGCTTAACCTGCTGAGCCACAATGTTGGCCCCGTTGCAATGCATCTGATAGTAGTAGCACAGAGGGCTTGGGTGGGACAACAGATATATTGAAGTAAAACAGTCACACTAGATGATAACTGAAAACCAGCAAAGCACATGAGAACAAGGAAAACAAGGAAGTTAATGTAAATTAATATAAGACATAACAAAGTATTGTGTCTGTGTCCCACTAAAATCAAGTTAGTATAAATCTAAACTAGATTGAGATAAACTTAAAGATGTATGGTAAAAACCAAAATAGCAACCTAAAAAAAAAATAGTTTAAAGACAAAGGAATGGAAACTTTACACCAGGGACTAATGCTGTTGTGCAGCAGATTGAAGCCCCAGCCTGCAGCACTGGCATCCCATATGGGCAGCAGTTGGAGTCTGGGTGTTTCAGTTTTGATCCAGCTTCCTGCTAATGCACCAAGTCCCTGGGCCCTATAGGAGACCTGGAAGAAACTCCTGGTTCCTAGCTTCAGATCGGCTCAGCTCTGGCCAATGCAGCCGTTTGGGGAGTGAACTAACAGATGGAAGGCCTCTCTCTCTCTTCCTGTGTCAAGCTCTCTCTGTAACTCTTTCAAATAAATAAAATAAATCTTAAAAAAAAAAAACTTTACACCAGAAAATAGGAGCTTAATGTAAAAGAAGAAAGTAAAGGGGAAATAGAGGAACAGAGTGAAATATATAGGAAACACAAAGCAAAATGGCAGACACAAATTAGGTATATTAATAATAATATTAGAGGTAATGGATCAAACAATTCATTCAAAAAGTATGTATTACATCACTTGATTTTTAAAAATCTGACTCTGATTTGTAGGAGGGACACAGAATATTCACAAAATAAATATGCTAAAAATCAAAAGCATGAAAAAATATAAAATTTAAATGCTGACCATCAAAAAGCTCAAATAGTTATACTAGTATACAAAAGATCTAAAAATAAAAATGAAATATTACAGAAATAGAGATATTTTATAATAATGAAAGTATGCATATAACAGTTTTAACATATATGCATGCAGAAACAGCAAAATTTGACATACTTGTAGGATCACAATATTATTCACATTAGTCGAAAGGTAGAGATGATCTAAATATCCTTGAAATGGTGAATGGATAAACAAAGTGGTGTGTCCATATAATATACCATTGAACAATAAAGATAAATACAGCAGCATGAAGGAACATTAAAAACATTGCCCTAAGTAAATGGAACCAATTGCATAGTGTGTGATTCCACTCACACAAGCTGTTCAGAGGAGGAAACTTCATACGGATCCAGTGGTCAGTGGTTGCTACAGCTGGGAGTTATGTAGGAATTCAGGAGCAACAGCCAGCAGGTAAGTGGCTTCTTTTTGAGATCATGAAAACATTTAACAATTGATTGTGATGATGTTTGCGCTACTCTGAATCTACTAAAGACCATTGAATTATACCTTTTGAATGGGTGAATTCAAAACTTTTAAGATATATGGAATATTGGAAGATATTACCTATACACCAATGATTATTATATTACATTTTATTCATGGAGATAAAAATCAAGCTATAGCAAAGGGTTCTTGATAAACAGAAGTTGGAAACTGGGAAATGGTCAAACCAGTATAAGACTTTTGGTAACTTTGAAAGTCAGTTTGCTATAAAAAAGAAAAAAATAGTACAGAGGGCTTTAACATGAGTGTCTGTGGACATTTTCAGGAATATGGTAAAACACTCATGGAGAAGGCATCTCATTCTTAGTGAAATTCAAGAACTGAATTGTCCAAAACAATAGTCACTAGGTACATTTGACTATTTAATTTTTTATTCTCATCAATAATAAATAAAAGTTTAAAATTAAATTCATCAGTTGCACTCACTACGTTTCAGGTACGTAGTAGCTGCATGTAGCTTTGGCTACCATTTTGGCAATCACAGACACAGAACATTTTCATCATTGTCAACAATTCTGCCAGATAATGTTGCTCTATAGCTTTGGGTCACTCTTTAAATTGATAGAATAACACCCTTTCAGCACCTTTTGGGCCAACACTGTAACGTAGTAGGCTGGGCCTCCACCTGTGGTGCTGGTATCCCATATGGGCACCAGTTCATGTTCCAGCAGCTCTTCTCCCAATCCAGCTCTTTGCTTATGGCCTGGGAAAACAGTAGAAGATGGCCCCAGGCCTTGGCCTGCACCCTTGTGGCAGACCTGAAGGAAGCTCCTGGCTCCTGGCTTTGATTGGTTCAGCTACGGCCCTTGCTGTCATTTGGGGAGTGAACCAGCATATAGAAGACCTTTCTCTCTCTGTCTCCCTCTATCTGTCTGTAACTCTACTTCTCAAATAAGTGAGTAAATAAAATATTAAAGGAATAAAATTGGTACTTCTTAATAATGCTAAAGAAAAGCACCAGAGGAATTTCAAGAGCAAACTTTACACATTTTTATACTTCAGAGAGTGAAGAAGTAGTTAGAATATGTTATATATCAGTGACCACATACCAGGGCTGTTGGTACTGGATAGTAAAAGTAAATATCTTAGTCCATTCAAGCAACTACAACAAAATAACCATAGACTGAGTGGCTCATAAACAGCATGCACTTATTTCTCACAGTTCAGGAGACCAGAAATCCAAAATCAGGATACAAGCAGATTCGGTGTCAGGTGAGGGCTCCCCTTCGGTTCATGGGTAGAACTTCTCAGTAGGTCCCCACGGGATGAGAGTCGAGGCAAACGCTTTGTGGTTTTCCTTACCATGAGGTTCCTAATTTCACTTATGAGGGCTCTGTCTTGATGACCTACTCCCACTGTCCCTACCTCCTAAAACCATCCTTGGATGGTCAGATTCAACACCAGCACTTGGGGAAGCACAAACATTCAGGCCATGCCACATGACAACATGAAGGCAAGGCTCCACACTTACCTCTGTGCTTGACCTGATTCTTGCCTGGTGAACAATTTAATGTTTAAAATCATTATTTGAAAATATCTTCATTGTTTTTGGCAGAGTGAAATTGACAATCTGTCATTAAATTTTTAATAATTATCAACTATTTTGAACACACAATGAGAGAATTTTGTAAAACTTACTTGTATAAAGATAACTACAAATGAGAGACCAGTAAAATAAGCTTGATGAAGTCATTTATTCAACTTCAATGGTTTTATAAGTAGTGACCAAAATATTTTTGAAGTTATATACTATTAATATTCTCATTTATTATAGTGTATTTGACTTCTGGCACTTATATCTTTTTTTAACTTTTATTTAATAAATACAAATTTTCAAAGTACAACTTTTGGATTATAGCAGCTTTTTCCCCCCATAAACTCCCTCCCACCTGCAACCATCCCATCTCCCACTCCCTCCCCCATCCCATTTTTCATCAAGATTCATTTTCAATTATCTTTATATACCGAAGATCTACTTAGTATTTACTAAATAAAGATTTCAACAGACTGCACCCACTCAGACACATAAAGTATAGAGTACTGTTTTAGTAGTAGTTTTACCATTAATTCACATAGTACAACATATTAAGGACAGAGATCCTACTTGGGAGTAAGTGCACAGTGACTCCTGTTGTTGATTTAACAATTAGCACTCTTATTTATGATGTCAGTAATCACCTGAGACTCTTGTCATGAGCTGCCATGGCTATGGAAGCCTCTTGAATCCACATACTCAGATCTTATTGAGACAAGGCCATAGTCAAAGTGCTGACAGTTATATCTTAAATGAAAATGTATAGCTTATGGAATATCCAGTGGAAATTGTTGAAAGTATTTGGCAATCTAGTAAGATGTATCATATATGGCAGGGTGGTTTTTTTTCTCTTCACATAGGTATTCAGTTCATTGAACTGAACTGCACACAGTAGTTACTTAAAATTTTCTTGAAAAAGAAATAGTGTATTATTGCCAGGTCTGGATATAACATCTTCAAGTGAGTCACTTATGGGCATCTGTTTGAGTCCTGACTGCTTCTTCTGATCTAACTCCCTGCAAGTGAACCAGGGGAATCAGCAGAAGACAGCCCACGTGCTTGGGCCCTGACCAACTATTTAGGAGACCTGGAAGAAGTTGGTGGCCCCTGGCTTGGACCCAGCTCGGTCCTGGCCTTTGCAGCCATTTAGGAAGTGAATCAGTAGATGGAAGAACTCTCTCCCTCTCTCCCTTTCTCTCTCTGTAACTCTGTCATTCAAGTAAATAAATAAACCTTAAAAAAAAATTCTTGGGAGCCAGCACTGTGGCATAGTAGTTTAAGCCTCTGCCTGTGGTGTCAGCATCCCATATGGGTGCTGGTTCAAGTTTCGGCTGTTCCACTTCCAATCTCCATCTCTGCTTATGGCCTGGGAAAGCAGTGGAGGATGGCACAAGTGCGTGGGCCCCTGCACGTGCGTGGGAGACCCAGAATAAGCTCCTGGCTCCGGATCTGCTCAGCTCTGGCCGTGTGGCCAACTGGGGAGCGAACCAGCGGATGGAAGACCTCTCTCTCTCTCTCTCTCTCTCTCTCTCTCTGTCTCTGCCTCTCCTTCTTGCTCTATGTAACTCTGACTTTCAAATAAATAAATAAATCTTTAAAAAAAAGAACAAGTTCCACAGAAGGCATCATATTCAAGATAAAATTAACAACAGTGAATGTTAAAAATTGATCGGTGGATATTTACAACTATTAACTATTTTAACCCTGAGCCTGAGAGTATATTCTTCATGTAAGGAATGCATAACGTGCAGGCAGAGCGAAATGTCGGGGAGTATAAGAAATGTGTAGCTTCTCCTGAATTAGATGTTTAAAAAAAATACCACTCCTAATTATGTGTAGCGTTGCTTTCCTGTGTTTTAAATGGCTGATTTCAAAGATTACTTCCACTAAACCTTAATTGAAATGGCATAATCATGATGTGAAGTGTGTCACGAAGCTGTTCAAACTATTCGTTACACTAACCCAGTGAGCCAAAAAACACATGAGCACATATATAGATAAATGGAATGAAAGTATACTTTAGCCAGCAATTAGAATGTAAGTTAGTGCACTGTATCTTTTTCACATAAACCTTGACTTTTGTAGCAAGGAAGAAAACTACATGGGGCCAGCATTTGTGGTATTGATACAAAACAGTAAATATATTCATTTTTGCCTACCAATTTCTACAAAGTATATCATGTCAAAACAATTTCTTTAAGTATAGAGTATTTCAAAACAATATTTTTTTTGACAGGCAGAGTGGACAGTGAGAGAGAGAGACAGAGAGAAAAGTCTTCCTTTGAAGTTGGTTCACCCCCAGTGGCCGCTGGGCTGGTGTGCTGCAGCCAGCACACCGAGCTGATCCGAAGCCAGGAGTCAGTACTTCCTTCTGGTCTCCCCTGCGGGTGCAGGGCCTAAAGACTTGGGCCATCCTCCACTGCCTTTCCGGGCCACAGCAGAGAGCTGGACTGGAAGAGGAGCAACCGGGACAGAATCCAGCGTCCTGACCGGGACTAGAACCGGGTGTGCCAGCGCCGCAGGCGGAGGATTAACCTATTGAATATCTTTTATTATAGTTGCTTAAAACTGGTAGTTGCTTTTATTGTATCTTTGGGTTTGCAAAGTATAAAATAAACACTACTTATAAAATATTGTTGATAAAAGAATGTATTTCATGTACACTTCTAAAATTTTAAAGATCAGATAGGCCAAAAGTTTGTAAGCTTTTAGTACTTGAATAAAAAATTGAATAAATTCATATTTTTGCAAAATAATATTTTTCTGAGTGTGAATATTCATATTTAAGTGCTTGAAAAATTAATTT
The DNA here is from genome assembly GCA_949820135.1 of Sylvilagus floridanus. Classification (NCBI taxonomy): domain Eukaryota; kingdom Metazoa; phylum Chordata; class Mammalia; order Lagomorpha; family Leporidae; genus Sylvilagus; species Sylvilagus floridanus. The sequence goes on along the minus strand of OX463240.1, from coordinate 13,172,351 downwards.
TAAAATAAACTGTAAAAATCATAACATTGTTTTGCTGAAGGCATATGTTTTATAAATGTAAAAATGATTATACAGTTTATTAAATAGGTATAAGGTAAAGTTGACTTACTAATTAAAAACACATTTTAAAATAATACATCTATTATCGGGTCAGTGCAGTGGCACAGCGGGTAAAGCCACTACCTGCAGTGCGGACATCCCATATGGGTGCCAGTTCGAATCCTGACTGCTCCATTTCTGACCCAGCTCACTGATATGGTCCGTGAAAGCAACAGAACATGGCCTAAGTTTTTGGGCCCCTGCACACACCTGGGAGACCCAGAAGAAGCTCCTTGCTCCTGGCTTCGGATTGGCGCAGCTCTGGCTGTTGCAGCCATCTGGGGAGTGAATAGTGGATGGAAGACCTCTCTCTCTTTCTCTCTGCCTCTGCCTCTCTGTAACTCTGCCTTTCAAATAAATAAATAAATCTTTTTAAAAAATTATTACTACACTAGGAACTCCTGAAAGACATAGGTTAATTGGAAGAACTAGAAATGAAAAATTCCATGGGGGAATAAAAAATCTACATTGTATGGTTCTCTAATTTTTTTTAACTCACACTTTTAAACTTGCACATAATTTCCTGTTTTCTTTTTTTATCACAAATTGAATGCAATGCTAATTGATTGTGTCATAGATATATTTATTTCTCTTCAAATTACTTACAGAGAAAAGAGGGAAATGAGACAAATTTATACATAATTATAATATAAATATTTATTCAGCTATGGGTTAAGTTTAGCATACTACTTTGGGGCTCAAAGAAAAGAAAGCTTAGAAAAATCTGGAAAGGATTCATCTATCATACACTCTAGATGGACCTCCAAGAAATTATCAATTCAAAACCAATTTATTAATATTAATTTATTAATATTAACTATGCCTTGGACGGTGCCGTGGTGCACTAGGTTAAATTCCCATATGGACGCCGGGTTCTAGTCCCAGTTGCTCCTCTTCCAGTCCAACTCTCTGCTGTGGCCTGGGTTAGCAGTAGAGGATGGCCCAAGTGATTGGGCACCTGCACTCACATGGGAGACCAGGAAGAAACTCCTGGCTCCTGGCTTCAGATCGGCATAGCTCTGGCCATTGCAGCCATTTGGAGAGTGAACCAACAGAAGAAAGTCCTTTCTCTCTGTCTCTCTTTCTCACTGTCTGTAAACTCTACTTGTCAAATAAACAAACAAACAAAAAAATTAACTATGCCTTTGACTCTGGTCATAACAGATGTAACTTCTGCAAGTGTAGGTTGGAATGAGAAGTGGAGTAAATAGGCAAAGTTTAAATGCCAGACAGGAGAATTTATATTTAAATGCACTGGAAATTAAGAGTGGCTGGATTTTCTTAGCAAACAACCAAGTTTATTGGAGCTGAGCAAGACGCGTATGTCATGGGAAGGTCAAGGGGAGACTGAAAGCCAGGGAACATCGAATATGATTTTAGTCATCCAAGACAGGCATCATCACAGGGGGTGGTATTAGATGATAGCAGGAGGTTAAAAGATGACAACATTTATTCATTTGTCTTAAATGGCAGAGGGAAAGTGAAAGATTGAAACCAAAAAAAAAAAACTGAAGAGTGTCAATTAGAATGGCAGGGATTAGAACCATGATCTGAAGTGAGAAAGCCCAAAAAGGTGTTTGATTTCAGTCTTTTGTTGTCGTTTGCAATTGCTATTTATTTTCTGGAGAGAGAGAAAAACAGAGATTTCCTAAGTACTGTCTCACTTCTCAAATGCCCACAAGAACTTGGGCTGGGCAAGGCTGAAGCCAGGAGCCGGGGCTTCAGCCTGTGTGTCCCACATGAATGGCAGCTACCCACCTACGTGAGCCGTCATCTGCTGCCTCTCACGTGCACGTTAGCAGGAAGCTGGAATAGGGAGCAGAGCTGAGGCAAATCCACATCCCTTCAAGCAAGGTCTGAATTGCTAAGGCAGAGATCTGCCCCACATGTTTGCTTTTGTCTCCTGCTAAAAAGGCCATCCCAAAATACCACTGAGCAAACAAAGCCAGCTCATTAACCTTACTGCTGGAAGGGGGACTAGCACCTTGACGAGCAGGATAACCACGGGAAGATACAGTACCTAAGCTACTTAAAAACCGGCTATCAAAGGAAGAGTGAGAACTGGTTCAGATTTCAAGTTATGAAAATAAATTTTGGGGCTGGCGCCGTGGCTCAATAGGCTAATCCTCCGCCTGCGGCACCGGCACCCTGGGTTCTAGTCCCGGTCAGGGTGCCAGATTCTGTCCCGGTTGCCCCTCTTCCAGGCCAGCTCTCTGCTGTGGCCCAGGAGTGCAGTGGAGGGTGGCCCAGGTGCTGGGGCCCTGCACCCCATGGGAGACCGGGAGGAAGCATCTGGCTCCTGGCTTCGGATCAGCGCGGTGCGCAGGCCACAATGCACCAGCCGTAGTGGCCAATTGGGGGGTGAGCCAACGGAAAAAAAAAAAGGAAGACCTTTCTCTCTCTCTCTCTCTCTCTCTCTCTCTCTCTCTCTCTCACTATCTAACTCTGCCTGTCACAAAAAAAAAAAAAAAGAAAGAAAGAAAGAAAAAAAAGTACTTTTGGACTGTGAACAGAGAAAGGTAGGAGCTTGGAAGGCACATTGGTGAGGAGGATGATAAGTTCAATACCAAGTGAAAATGTTTCATAATCTTATCTATTCCTCTTCTAATCACTAGCCTTCCTTCATCCAGGAATTGTTTGTTGCAAGAGTATTAATGTATGGTTAGTTGAGAACTGCTTAGTCGAAGGACACTCAATTATGGTGGTTTAAGTTCTCCGAGTTAGTTACTTTTTTTCAGAGACAGATATTGGAAGCTCTTCTTGATCTGTGATGTATCCCAGAGAAACCATAGAAGTAAATACAAAGTAGAAGAGAGAGAGAGAGAGAGAGAGAGAGAGAGAGAGAGAGAGAGAGAATATGAAGACATGAGTATCGAATGTTAGTTGGTGTGGATAAAAATTCATACATTGAATAGGCATGAAAAACACAGCTTAGTTGACATGTAAGCAGCCCCAAATGAACGTCATTCCACAGGCACCTTAAGGCTGCCACTGATAAGGCTACTAGGGAATGAACTGGGCTCCCAGGACCTTCCTATGACTGACAGCAGTGCAGGTTCTCCATATGATGTCTCTGCTGAGTTGGGGGCAGAGATTGGAGTGATGCAGACAAGGAACACAAAGGGTTTCCAGAAGTCACTAGAATCTAGAGGAGGTGTAGAATAAATTTCCACCTGAAACTCTATAAGAAACCAACCCTATTCACACTTTGATTTTGAACTTCTGATCCCCAGAACTGTGAAAGAATAAATTCCTGTTGTTTTAAGCCACCCATTTTGTGGTAATTTGCTACTGGTGTGTGTGTGTGTGTGTGTGTGTGTGTGTGTGTGCTGGGCGGGCGATTATGGAGTACATGAGTTGAAATACTGACCTATGATAGGAAGACAGCTAAGAGAACATGGTGGTGTAATCATATATCATTGTCATAACTAATGAATGAAATGGCTGTGGGTTTCACCTGTTCTTTTCTTACAATAACTGTTTGGTGCCACTCTGCTTTAGAGTAATATTGTGTACAACAGCCATTCATTCTGAGAGCTGAGTGGTGCCAAATGTAATTAGCACTGCATTTGTCAAAAAGAGTGTCTCAATTCAGGTGCTCGAATTTGGCAGAGACTCTAGGAAGAACATGTTCCGTAACAATGTGCTGTTGCATGTCAGAAAACAAACTGGCAATGTTTAAGTTGAGTTGTTTTCTTCTAAAAATATTTTGCAACATATCTTATATGACGGTACCTAAAAATGTCCATGGAAAATACAACAAAAAAGTTCATTTTTGTTTAAAGATTTTTGAAAGCCATACATAGCTTTTTCATAATATGCATAAACTTTTTCCTGACCACATGAAGTTGTAATTTTAAACAACATAATATGGAACCTTACTACTTTTCTCTTTAATTTTCTTATAAATTTAATAAAATAAGCTATGATTATCATCCAGAATGATATTTAATTAATGTATCTCAGTATAAAATAGTACCTTGTAGTCAAAATGGGAACATTTGGTTTATATCTTTAATAATTTCTAATATTACATAGAGTCACCTAAAGAATAATTTTCTCATCATTTTTAAAGGGAATGCCTTGGAATGGAATCACGGGTTTATTCCATGAAAACACCAAGAAGGGGGCAGAATTAAGGTGTGGTGAGCTAAATCGCTACTTTTGACACTCGCACCCCATAACCCACAGTGAAAAGTCTACAAGAGCAGGAATGGGGGTTGTCGGTTAATTCTGTTAACAGATCCAGATTACCAGACAACCCCTTCCCCACATCTGGGTTTTCAAATAAACTCCTCTCCCTACCCAAGTGGTCAGATAACTAAACCCCTCTCCACATTTGGGCTGTCAGGTAAAACCTCTCCCCATATACACCTGGGGTTTTCAGGTGAACACTCCCCCACCCCTAACTTGTCAGATAAATCGTAATCTCCTCTTCACTCCCAGGTTGGCAGGTAAACCTTCTTGTCTCACACCTGGGTTTAGATGCACTACTTCTCATTCCTATGTGGCCAGGTAATCTCATCCTCACATCTAGGTTGTCAGGTAACCCTTCCCTACGCCTGAGCTGTCAGATACCTCCTTCTCCATGGCCGGTTTCCACAAACTCCATCTTAGTCATGTGTTTCCAAGGCCACAACAATGTGTAATTTAGTGCACATGTGGATAAATTACAAGAAGTCATAAAAGTGGCCAAGAAAAATAAAGTAAGACGAAGAAGTGGGCCATCTCAGTGGGATGGGATGGAAGCAAGCCAAGTAGATAGAAAGTGAGTGCAGTAGTCCAAGCAAGAGATCAGAAGGACTTGGGAATGGGTGGCAACAGGAAAGAAGAACTGAGATTTGGAATTCTGAATGTTAAATACAGAGCCAACAGAGCTTGAATTCAGAATATGACAGGAAGGGAGAAATCAAAGATGTCTCTTACGTTTCTGACTTGAGCAAGTGCGAAACTGGCTGCACCATTTACTGAGATGAGGAAGCCTGGCGCTGGGTCTTGACGGGAGAGAGGAGGAGAATTCAGTTTGGAACTGACTTTGGATATCAGAACACATTCCTTCATGCTCCTTTCTGGGGGGATTTAATAAAAGCATGTATCTGAAGTTGGTGTTCACTACCAGTTCTGTTTTAATTTTTCCCTCTTCATTTATTTAAGAATCAGAGACAGAGAGCTCCCATCCCCTGGTTCACTCCAGCTAGGGCTGGGCCTGATTGAAGATAGGAGCCAGGAACACAAACTACCTCTCTCAGTGGGTAACAGACATCCATCTGCTTGAGCCATCACCTGCTTCCTCCAAGGATGTTCTTTAACAGAATTTGGGGGCCAGCGCTGGGGCGTAGTGGGTGAAGCCGCCACCTACAATGCTGGCATCCCATATATGCGCCAGCTCAGGTTCTGCCTGCTCTGCTTCCAATCTAGCTCTCTGCCACGGCCTGGGAAAGCAGTAGAAGATGGCCCAAGTCCTCGGGCAGCCCCTGCACCTGGGTGGGAGACCTGGAGGAAGCTCCCGGCTCCTGGTTCCTGGCTTCGGATCCGCACAGCTCTGGCCGTTGCAGCCAACTGTGGAGTGAGCCAAAGAACGAAGACCTCTCTCTCTCTCTCTCTCTCTCTCTCTCTCTGCTTCTCCTTCTCTCTCTGTGTAATTCTGACTTACAAATAAATAAATAAATCTTTAAAAAAAAAAAAAAAAGCTGGAATCAGGTGCGGAGCCAGGACTGGAGCTCAAACGTTCCAATATGGTATATGGACATCCCAAGAGAGGTCTCAGACCCTGTGCTAAACATCTGCCCTCTGTGTGTATTGTCAGCTCTACACAAGCACAGTTATGTCTGCTCCCCTGGGTTCACTCTGGATATGTGAGCAGAGCTGTATGTAAACACAAAAGTCAGGGGCAAGTGTGTCTTCCCACATCTGTGCAAAGGTAGAGATGTTATTGTCACTCAGTCTTGCTTGATTACACACCTACAAATCAGCATGTCTTGTCGCCTGAGAGCTGTGTCACTACAGGGGTCACCCTCTCAATTTATTTTCCGTCTTCATGTTCAGTTTTCTTTCATTTTTATTTTGGTCTTGTCCCTCCAAGCTTTCTCTGTTGTTTGTTTCTTTGCGATGGAGTCAAAGCCAGCAGCAGTGATGGGTTCTGCTATCGAATAAGGACCATGGTTCTCAATTTTAGTTACTTTATGATCATCTTTAAATTATTGCATTGTTCTGTTCTTCCATGCCTAGTGCAGACGACATATTAATGGAAACGTAGGGCATCTAAGAAGCACACCGTGTAATTACTTATTTTGCAAGTGAGATGGCTGACTGCCTGAAATTTTATTCGGTGGAGACCCCGGTCTGGCTTCTTGGGGGCTTCTGAACGGCAATCTAATGCAGTGCCACCCTAAGAGTCAATCTAAAGGCTTCCTTCTGTATCCTCAAAGAATGAATAAAAATTAAGTCATCTCTGCTAGTAAAAGTCTCCAAATAAATGAAAATTACATAATTCACAGAACTGAATTCTAGGCAGAGCACGGAGAACGTGAGCATTTTTCCCTTGTTCCACCTGTATCTTTATTACAGGTACAAATGGAGCTAATCTCACGGATAGGATGCAGCACATGAACACGTGTCTTCGGAAGCAAGAACAATTTAACCGTTGACCTGAAGCCCCGGCTGCAAAGTACAAGTTTCGTTTTGTTAAGCAGAACACAGCCTGAAAGGCAAAAGGTTTTCTAATTTTTTTTTTCTTTTTATGGGCTAATGGCAGAGCTGAGACCAACTGCACTGCCAAAGAAACAAGATATGCGTGGAGGTGCAGATGAATTTTGCTTCTTTGAGAAACCAGGTGAGGAATAAAAATGTACTTGTTTCTGTCTGAGTTAGACAGGCAGACAGGCGCATTATGATAGAGACACTGCTCCCATTTCAACAATGCCTTTCCATGTCCAGCTATTAAGCCTGGATGCCTAGTAAATGGATAAATCACACTGTTTCCACCTTTTACAACAAGGAATTAAGATCATTTGAGAGCGCAGGTCGACATGGAGCAATGAAGAAGTGCCCAGATTCAAGCATTTTGTGTGAGAGACACCAGCAGAAGCAGAAGGCATGATCAGGCAGGACAGCCCTCCCTGTGAGATGAACTCTCTGATTGACAGGGCTTTTAAACAACTGCATCACTGTGATTGACAATCAGACTGGAGAACAGATGAGCAGGTAATTGTAGTTCTGTATTATCTTTGCATAAATATCAGTGCCCTAAATAGGCCTGCCAGCTTGTAGAGAGACGGCCTCAGCAGAGGGCTGCCTACCAGAACCTCCACACGTGTGGGGAGAGATGCAGAGAGGGTCAGATCCCACACTGCTATGAAACGCATACAAGACGGCTTCAAATTCCTTACATGCTGGTGGGATACACTTTGACTTGAAGGTAGAGGCCCGAGGGAATCCTCAGACTGCTCATTTATTTGTGCATGATTCTGGGAGGGTAATTCAAACTCTGAATTTTAGCTCCATCACATATAATATAGAATTAAGACATCAATTCTTCCCAATACTTACAAGTTTTATGAGAAGAGAATCGAACTAGAAAAGACTTGTCTCAGTATTGTGGCTCTGCTCCAAATTCCATTAAAGAACTCACCACATTGTGTTAAAAACTGCATGTTTAGGGGCCAGCGGCGTGGCACAGCAGGTTAATCCTCCGTCTGCGACGCTGGCATCCTATATGAACACCTGGCTGCCCCACTTCCAGTCCAGCTCTCTGCTATTGCCTGGGAAAGCAGTATTAAATGGCCCAAGGCCTTGGGCCCCTGCACCCATGTGAGAGACCTGGAAGAAGCTCCTGGCTCCTGGCTTCAGATAGCGTAGCTCTGGCCTTTGCGGTCATTTGGGGAATGAACCTCTCACTGTCTGTAACTCTAACTCTCATATAAAATAAATAAAATCTTTAAGAAAAACCTGCATGTTTATTTAACTAAAGTTAGGTCATGATTTTCTTAAGTAGAACCATAGCTAAAACATTGCTCTATCACATGGATTTTGAACTGTGCTCGTAGAAGCAGATTAGCAAATTGTATTGACCCAGTAAACCCCAAGACTTGTTCTAAATGTGCTTTTGAAATCTGAGGATGTTTCTAAAGCTATAAGAAGGTGTAAAAATCCTACTTACACTTCTGTTCCTTCATGAAATGGCCATTAAAGACAACTGTGTAACTACTGTGTTGAATTCTTTTTTGTTAATCCATTAAAACAGTTTCTCTCAATTATAAAGCATAAGAATGGTAAAGCAGGTAAAAGCGACAGTACACATTTCAAGCAAGATTATAATAATTATAAAAAGAACACTCCTGAAAATGCTGTTGAGGCACTTCCCTGCTATATTTCCCTTCTCTCTATACGTACAGCTTCCTCCAGAACATTCCATACGGCCATTCTTAGCGTTTGTGTTAGCAGAGTGAGTTCTTGGAGGTCCTCATCAGTGCAACCATAAAACATGCTTGGAAGATGAAAAGCATAACAAGGTTCTGAAGAGGACTGCAAAGACCGGGGTTGGGCTGGGCCAAAGCCAAGGGCCTGGATCTCCTACATGGGTGGCAGGGACCTGAGTACTTGAGTCATTGCTGGCTGCCCCAGGATTGCATCAGCTGGAACGTGAATCTGCAGCAGGGTAGCCACAACTTGCATCAAGCACTCTGATATGGGATGCAAGCGTCCGAAGCAGTGGTTCATGTTGCTGTGCCAAACGCCTGCCCATGACTTCTTTTTACATCAAGATCAGTGGCTGGTTAAAAATGAAAACATATTTTTTTCATCCTCATCCTCCTTTTTTTTTTTTTTTGTTGTTGTTTTTTTTTTTTTTTTTTTTTTGACAGGCAGAGTGGACAGTGAGAGAGAGACAGAGAGAAAGGTCTTCCTTTTGCCGTTGGTTCACCCTCCAATGGCCACCGCGGACGGCGCACTGCGGCTGGCGCACCACACTCATGCGATGGCAGTAGCCAGGTGCTAGGTGCTTTTCCTAGTCTCCCCATGGGGTGCAGGGCCCAAGCACCTGGGCCATCCTCCACTGCACTCCCGGGCCACAGCAGAGGGCTGCCCTGGAAGAGGGGCAACCGGGACAGAATCCAGTGCCCCTACCAGGACTAGAACCCAGTGTGCCGGCGCCGCAAGGCGGAGGATTAGCCTGTTGAGCCACGGTGCTGGCCATCCTCATCCTCCTTTAATATCAATAACTCTATGATACTTTCCCTCAAAAAATCAAAATGTTGAGTACAGTGCTGTGGCATAGTGGGTAAAACTGCTGGCAATGATGCCAGGATCCCATATGAGTGCATGTTCCTGTCCCCCCTTGCTCCACTTCCAAGTCAACTCCTTGCTAATGAGCATGGGAAAGTAGTGGAAGACTGCCCAAGTGCTTGGGCTGCTGCCACCTACGTGGAAGCCCCAGATAAAGCTTCTAGCTCCTGGCTTCAGGCTGGCCCAGCCTGGGACATTGCAGTTATTTGGGGAGTAGACCAGTGGATGGCATATCTCTCTCTCCCCTTCCCCTCTCTCTCCATCACTCTCTCTCCTCCCCTCCTCCTAGATCTACTTTTTTAATAAATCAATAAATGTTTTTAAAAGTCAAAATTATTAACTGAACCCATTTAAGAATAAAGAAATCAAGTAGTCTCTGGGATCTTTGAAAGTTTGTTGTTAATTCTCAAATGCATATTGTGAGCATGTGTATTTCTCTACCCCCTCCTTCTCTTCCTTCACCTCTCTTTTCTCTCTTCCTTGTCTAAATACAATGGAAAATTTTTGCTTCAAATATTCTTTAGTTAAAAAATAGTTCAGTTGTGGGCTGGCGCCGTGGCTCACTTGGTTAATCCTCCTCCTGTGGCGCTGGCATCCCATTTGGGCTCCGGGTTCTAGTCCCAGTTGCTCCTCTTCCAGTCCAACTCTCTCCTGTGGCCCAGGAGTGCAGTGGAGGATGGCCTAGGTGCTTGGGACCCTGCACCCACATGGGAGACCAGGAAGAGGCACCTGGCTCCTGGGTTCGGATCGGCGTAGCTCTGGCCATAGCAGCTATTTGGGGAGTGAACCAACGAAGGGAAGACATTTCTCTCTGTCTCTCTCACTGTCTATAACTCTATCTGTCAAATAAAAAAAAAACAGATTTCTTCCTTTAAAATTTGATCAATTCATGCTGACATTGAGAAAAAACATTGTTAAATGCTTTAGAACCCTATAAAGGCTTCCATGAAAATATGCTTTTCTTTGGTGAGCATTAAACAATAAGCATTTAGTTTCAAGGAGGAATATTTTAAATTAGCTCTAAAGAAGTATTTTCTGAGTGTAGAAGTTTGGGGAATATTGTAAAAGTATTTAATCAATTGTTATTATCCTTAAGCAGGTTAGCTATTGATCAGAGATATGGTTATAAAACCTAGCTAATAAGGTGCATTAAAAGAAAAAAAAACACTAAAATGGGTAAAAGTGACCTCATATTAGAAATAATTGAATATTTGGAATTTTACAATAGCCAGTAGATAGTATACCCTGTTGCCTGCTATTTGGAATGACTCCTTAATGTTCGTTATGTGCACATCTGAGGACTTGGAGGTCACCATCTCTCCATCTCCTAAAAGCAGACAATCACACAGTTTGTTCACTGGCATGCCAGTTTTGCTGGGAAGCACATTCTTTTTCTGAAGGCAAATAGGTAACTAGAGAAGTTTTAAATGCAGCTCTTTATTCTTTAAAATTAGCAATATGTAGGAAAGGGGAAACTAGAAATAAAAGAAATGATGAATGAGAACATGGACACCGACTTTGAAGACCTGGTGTCTGAAACTAACGGATCTTCATCTGAAATGCTTAAGCTATTTTAATTCAATATTAGATGAGTTAAAGGTTCCTCTCCTAAATATATCTGAATGGCATGTGCCAAAGAACAAGGAATTTGAAGACTCGAATTGAAAGGCTTAGAGGGTTAACTAATAGGTTGATGGTTCATTGAGTTGAACCTGGGTTCAGATCCTGAGAAAATACAGTGTTAATTGATATGATTGAAAAGCAAGAGGATGGAGCAGCAGCAGCATATCAGGAGTGCTCCACGGCCAATCAAGATCCCAAATACTGGACAAGATGAGGGTGCTGCCAGTTATTCCCCCAAAGTATACTGCAGACACTGGAAGCAGTTTCCTCCGGAGCGAAGGAGTGACCTCAGACTCCTCTCCACCCGGGTCCAGGCAGCCCATGCCAGCCCATCAGAGCTGCTGTGCAAAAAGCGTCACTGGCATTGACACAGAATATCCGCTGGAGCACTAGACAGCAGAGCAGACAGCTGACATAGGCTTCCTTCTGGTATTCAACAAATGAAGGTTTCCGCTCAAAGTAATTTTGACAAAATGGTCATAACAAGCTATTGTGTCACATATCTCAGGGCATTTTGTGCTGTAAGATATTATAGGTTTAAATAGAATCCTAAATATGGGTATATGTTGTACCTACTTGCATTTTTATTACACTTTTATACACTTTCACGTTAGTTTACTTTCATGAGAAGTGGCCTTTTGATTACTGAAGAGTTGATGTAATGGATATCCTTAACTACATATTAAAAAAAAAAATTAATGTTCTCCCTCCCTCCAAACCTCAAGATGGGTAATGGAGACATTCTACTTGAGGGTAGAGTAATATTTTAGCCCTTACATGTGAATTACTCACTGACTTAAACCCCTGTATTAAACAAATGATTTAGCAGCACAATATGCATGGTGGAGAAGCTGACCTAAACTTGTTTCTAAAATTGCATCCTAAGAGGTGATTGCTTCCTGTAGTGGGTTAATACGGGGAAGAGGTATTTGCTTGCAGCTTCTGCTATTCCCATATGAAATAAATACCAGGTGGAAACAACAAAAACTATTAGTCTTATCAAGGAGGAGCAAATCGCAATGCCCTATTCAAAAGTTACAAATACACAATTTCTATTGGTAATAAACAATTCTGCTTTGAGTAGGACTGTGACTTTAGCTTCGTGTTTAAATGCACCATCTACCACATAGTGGCTTGTGACTCTGTGCCTTGATTTTCTCCTCAACAGAATGGAGATAACAGTTATCTTACATTGTTTTGTGAAGATTGAAGGAAAGTCAAGAGCTTAGCTTGTTTCCACACAAATCCTAAAAGTTCAACAGTGCTCGATTTTTCAGTTGTGGTTATGGCTGCTTGATATTAACTACTGCTATAATTGAAAACAAAATAGTTCACCTTCAGTCTTCATGAATGAATACCCTAGTTTTGAGCATTTCCTCTCATAACATCTAACAGTCATATATATATATATTTTTTTTTATAACGCTTTTATTTAAAGAATATATATGTGTGTGTGTGTGTGTGTATGTAAATATATATATAAATACACACATATATGCTATGTTATATGTTATATATAGCTGTCATGAAAAACAATGAAAGTTTCTTTTTAAACATATAACATATACTTTATATGCCATTTTCAGAAATTTTCAAATGTGCACATATGACATTCTTGAACTGTAATCAACAAACAATGGTACAAGTATTTCTGAGTGCTCATATGCTTTACCATTAGCAACTTTTGCTATTTGTGGAATAATATGGTTCTATACAGTAGAAACACATCAAGGTGATGTGTCTGTGGTATGGCTGCTGCTGTTTTGTTGAGGTTGAGCCAGGGAAACCACAATGAGCCTCTTTAATAGCCCTTACAACCTGCTCACTTTACGTAAACACAATTGGTAAAACGTCATGTAATTCATATAATTGGAATAATAAGGCATTATTATCATATAATAAATTCTACACATTGAGGGAGAGAGTCAGGACAGAAACATAAATAAAGCATCTCAGAGCACCATGTTTCCATGAGTTTCAAATACTCTTTCCTAGGAGGTCTAAAAACTATTGTTCCTCTAGAAAAAAAAAATTGGAGAAGCAAATAATTGTAGAAAGTTTCCATCTTAATAAGAAAAATAACCTAAGATACATTTTAGTTTTTAAAAAAGCAACCAGAATATATATTGGATAGGAATCCTGTTCTATTAATTTCTATTAATACACAGCTTGGTGTAGCATGCAGAATATATAGATATATATTTTTCCCAGGATAGCATTTTTCCTTATTTTAGTATAATATAAAGTTGCTAATGTGAATGTGACAAATATCAATTGAGGAACCTTGTATATATGACTGAAAAATGTGAGGATCTGATTTTAAAAGCCATTAACTGTCATGAAAAACAATGAAAGTTTCTTTGTAAATATATAATGAACACCAATGTATCATTCCAGGTATTTGCCAATCAAAGAGCATTTTATAAAAGCACATTCTTGCTTTTAGAATCCTATTATATCCCTCTAAATCTCTTTTGATATTTTTTCCCCCAGAAATCACCTTTTACTGCTGACTATGGTCTCCCATTGATGAAGTTGGGTAATCTATAAACACTTTGAATGAGACTGAACTACAGGTTGAAAAATGTCCTTTGTAATTTTTGAACCTGGTTAGATCACACCCAATTTTTGCTACTTACCACTTGTAAAGGAAATCTATCAAACCCGTTGAAACATTTATAATGACATTTTAACTCCCTTCCATTGAAAAGTATTCCGTAAGTGCAGTATTTAGAAGGAAGCTATTATTTGGAAGAAGAGGCAAATGTCTGAACCCGCTGTTTTAAAATTGCTTTCCAAACCCAAGGAAACGTTTCACAAAGGAGGTTCATAATGCAGCCTGAGCTGGGCCCCCAGAGGCGTGAATGCCATATCCCGTGTTGTGTCATCTATTGACCTTTGGAAACTTGATAAAACAGAAGACAGATTGCCCTGGTCTTCTATGTGTTTAAGTATCAAGCTGATCCATAACTTTCACAAGAACCAGAAATCATTTATTGTCAGTGCTGTCCAGAATATATCCTGACAGTTCAGTGGGAGTTTCACTGCCATTTATTTTCAAATCAATACTCAATTACGAAGAGGAAGATTCACTCCCTTGCCCATTTTCAAGATGAAATTATGGACTGGAGCAATAACACTTCGTCAAGGCAAACCACTGAAAATTAACTCAAGATGGTACCGGGAACCAGCCAGATACTTTATTAAAGTTCACTCCTTCTCGCTCTCTCTTTTTGGCTTTTAATTAATCATAGTGAAAAAGGCCTTTCACATTGTGACTGATGACCAGAGAAAACAATTTTCTCCTAACTGCCTTTTAATTTCAACTCTGGGAGAGCGCATTGACCGAATCTCACAACAACCCATCAATGCTAGTTTTTAATGTGTTTTCTCCTTTGTTATTGAGAAGAATGGAACACGATGAAGCTCTGTGCTCCTCTTCATAACTCAAGTAATTGATTCAGTAAATGCCGCACATTTGCTACCAGATAAAAAGTGCTGTCAATGAAGATACTAGGTACTATATAAATTACTCCATTAACATGAAATAACGCTATTTATGGTTTTTGGAGTAAAATACAAGTAGTACTAAAAAAAGAATAGGTTGGTGGAGTTGCATTCATGCACCCTTTATATAAGGGAAGTTCAAAAAGTTCATGGAAAATAGAATAAATAAATTTACTTTACTGCAAAACAAATTGAGGTACATGCATGACTTTTTCATGTTTTCAATGAACTTTTTAAAGATCTTTCAAGTAAGCTACGCCTCTGCTTAGTTATTTGAGTAGTAATTAAAAATGGTAAAATAATTAAGTGTGGATTGATGGTAACAAAGCTATTCCTCAGAGTAGTAAACCTGAAGAAACACATGGCTAATGTGTAGCTCAAATTTAAATCTCTGCACATTGAACGTTTCCCAGCAAGTTTTAGATGGGTAGGTAAATAATAAACCCAGAAAGATCTTCCAAATGTGAAATAAACCTTTGGGCATAAATAATAGCATCTGTTACAAGGAAATAATAAAATTCAAGATGTTAAAATTCCTGCTTTTTTATAGAGTAATATTTTTAGTAACTAATAATGATGAAAAGAATTTTCAGGAAGTTATATGTATTTGATCACTTTGAAATTTTAAGCACAGTGAAAGTATACATTTAGAGAGTCATTTAAGAGAAAATCATTTCAGAGAACATTTCAGTTGTTTTTTATTTCTACGACCAATGCTTGTTTAAATTAAAGCTGTTTTCAAGCATTTGCAAGGATGAGGAAGCGGGACATTCTCTTGGTTTAGTAAAATTCTTACATGTACCATATAGGAATTGTTCAAAATCACTGATTTCCTCAGTAGGTAAGACTGGGAGAGGGACCAGCGCTGTCACACAGCGGGTTAAAGCCCTGGTTTGAAGAGCCAGCATCCCATACGGGCACCATTTCTAGTCCCAGCTGCTCCTCTTCCAATCCAGCTCTCTGCTGTGACCTGGGAAGACAGTGGAAGATGGCCCAAGTCCTTGGGCCCCTGCACCTGCATGGGAGACCCAGAAGAAGCTCCTGGCTCCTGGCTTTGGATGGGTACAGCTCCAGCTGTTGATACCATCTGGGGAGTGAACCAGCAGATGGAGGACCTCTCTCTGTCTCTATCTCTCTCTGTAACTGTCTTTCAAATAAATAAAATAAATCTTTTTTTAAAAAAATAAGATTGGGAGGCATTTATCTGTACCCTCCCAATCATCAGAAACTTCTGCATTCTATCTTATAATATCTCAAACAGAGAAATAACTGAAACTAAAATTCAAGACAAAGTGAAATTAAAGGAGGAAAACAAAAGGTAATCATGCTTGGGATCTGTAATAAAACTGTTTCTACAGGGTCATAGTCAAAGTGGAAGTTCTCTCCTCCCTTCAGAGAAAGGTACCTCCTTCTTTGATGGCCCCGTTCTTTCCACTGGGATCTCACTCGCAGAGAATCTTTCATTTAGGTCTTCTTCTTTTTTTTTTTTTTTCAGAGTGTCTTAGCTTTCCATGCCTAAAATATTCTCATGGGCTCTTGAGCCAGATCCGAATGCCTTAAGGGCTGATTCTGAGGCCAGAGTGCTATTTAGGACATCTGCCATTCTATGAGTCTGCTGTGTATCTCGCTTCCCATGTTGGATCATTCTCTCCCTTTTTCATTCTATCAGTTAGTATTAGCAGACACTAGTCTTGTTTGTGTGAACCCTTTTACTCTTAGACCTATTAGTGTGATCAATTGTGAGCTGAAATTGATCACCTGGACTAAGATCGAAGTCGGCGAACCCTAAACACTTCCATAGCCTCGGCAACTCATGACTAGAGCCTGGGGAGATTACTGACGCCATAAACAAGAGTGTCAAATTGTTAAATCAACTTCAGGAGTCACTGTGTACTTGCGTCTCATGAGGGATCTGTCCTTAATGTGTTATCCAATGTGAAATAATGCTATTACTAGTACTGAAACAGTATTTTTACACTTTGTGTTTCTGTGTGGGTGCAAACTGATGAAATCTTTACATACTATAATATTAAATCGATCTTCTGTGTATAAAGATAATTGCAAATGATTAAAAAATCTTGGTGTTAAATTGGAAATTGCATAGATAATTAATCAATTCTTTAAAAAAAATCATGTAGGATCTCTGTCTTTAATGTACTGTACATTGTGAATTAATACTATAACTAGTACTCCAACAATAATTTCAGTTTGTGTCTCTATGTGAGTGCAAACTGTTGAAATCTTTACATAATATGTTCTAAACTGATCTTCTGTGTATAAAGAGAATTGAAAATGAATCTTGATGTGAACAGAAGGGGAGAGGGAGCGGGAGAGGGGAGGGTGGCGGGAGGGAGGGAAGTTGTGACGGGGGGAGCCATTGGATTCCATAAGCTATACTTTGGAAATTTATATTCTTTAAATAAAATCTAAAAAAAAAAAGAAAAGAAAAAAAAAACTGTTTCTACAAAGTATTAAATTGGCACCAGTTTTCTAGCAATCAAGAGAAAAAGAAAATTGTGAAATCATTACCTAGTTATTTTTTTAAAAAAATATTTATTTATTTACTTGCAAGTCAGAGTTACACAGAGAGAGAGGAGAAGTAGAGAGAGATAGAGGTCTTCCATCCTCTGGTTCACTCCCCAATTGGCTGCAATGGCCGGAGCTGCGGCAATCTGAAACCGGGATCCAGGAGCCTCTTCCAGGTCTGCCATGCGGGTGCAGGGGCCCAAGGACTTGGATCATCTTCCACTGCTTTCCCAGGCCACAGCAGAGAGCTGGATTGGAAATGGAGCAGCCGGGACTCGAACTGGTGCCCATAAAGGATGCTGGTACTGCAGGTGTCAGCCTCACTCGCCACTCTACAGTGCCAGCCCCCCTCATTATCTGTAAAAAAATTCTTAGAAACTTTCTATCAGCAGTCTACTATACTAATATTCCTTCGCTCTCTGCAGAACAGTACCTTAAGACAGAGTAGATGCTCCATAAATATTGGTAAATTGAAGAATGAAAAACCATTGAAAACATGAATGCAACTGGAATCGATAAAGGAGAGAAGGGAGAAAAATGAATTCCATTATAGTTTACAGAAAGATGTTGTTATTCAACGGTCAGATCCTGTACTCAGAATCTGGAGGGTTTTAAGGGTGGCACAAAGGTATAGTGTCATGGTATGACTCTCTGGGAGTATTTCACTATGGGAAATCACTGTGAAGAATGTAGATTATACAAAGGTCATCTTGCCCCTCCAGCTTTCTTGAACATCGATCTTATCAATTGCACACTTGATCTTAATACCTGCCAAGTGCAAACTGCAGAGCAGTTCTCCCCTTCATTTATCAGCTACCAATTATGAATTGCATACTCATTTAGTTCCAGGTTATACTGCCAGAAAATCTTCAAATTGCCTCCCTGGAGTGGGACTTCCACTGGTGTTAAAGCATCATGAAGACAGACATGGAAATAATGTCTATGTATTGCCAGTAATACCCTTTGCAGCCAGTGAAGCCAATGAGGTTGACAAGACGTCTAGACCACAGCCATGTGGAGCCATTCATCAACCTATGTGGATGATGAGCAGCTAAATAAATGTGTAACTACTTAGAGGAGGAGAAACTGCAGGGGGAACAAGGCAGGCAGCATCAGTGTCAGTGACAGGGTAGGAGATAGTGGGTAAGGAAAGCCCCAAGGGGCGGAGAATAGAGGAATGTAGGAGTACAGAGATGAAGAACACAGAAATGTCACAGTGAAGATGGAAAGTCTTCCTTTGGATTAAGTGACTTGAAAGCCCTGGATGCCATTACTGGAGGTGTGTGGCTATGCTCGTAGGAGTAAAATCCTGCCTGACTGAAGACAGAAAACTGAGAGTACAGAAAAGTCTGAAGAAGTTTGGGTGCAAATGAGAGCAATAGATGGTATTGTATCATGTTGGAAAAAAAAGAAAAAGGATAAATCTGTAACAGTGACATTTTCTTTATGTAACAGTCTGATATCTTGTTTAGTATAAAATTTTCTTCATTTTTATTCAGTTTTTTAAAATAATTATTTGAAAGAGTTACAGAGAGAGAGCAGAGACAGAGAGATCTTCATCTGCTGGCTTACTCCCCTGTTGGCTGCAAGAGCCAGCACTGTGCCAGAGCCAAAGTCAGGAGCCAGCAGTTTCTTTTTTTTTTTTTTTCTTGGCAGGCAGAGTGGACAGTGAGAGAGAGAGACAGAGAGAAAGGTCTTCCTTTGCCATTGGCTCACCCTCCCATGGCCGCCACTGCCGGCATGCTGAGGCCGGTGCACCGCGCTGATCCGAAGGCAGGAGCCAGGTGCTTCTCCTGGTCTCCCATGGGGTGCAGGTCCCAAGCACTTGGGCATTCCTCCACTGCCTTCCTGGGCCACAGCAGAGATTTGGACTGCAAGAGGAGCAACTGGGACTATTACCCGGCACCCCAAGTGAGACTAGAACCCGAGGTGTCGGTGCCGCAGGCAGAGGATTAGCCTAATGAGCCACGGCTCCGGCCAATACATATTAGACTAAATACCATTTCTGTTGATTAATGAAATTTTTATATACCTTAAATTTATAGTCCAGATATATATCTTACCCACTGTATTCTAGCACAGGCTCTGCAACATGGTTATAACTACCATAAAATAGAGTCTGATGCCAGCTGGGATGCCTGTGTGCCATAGTAGTGCAGTACATGGGTTTGAGTTGCAATCCTGCTCCCAATTCCAGCTCCATGCTAATCCCTGAAACGCGGGAAATGGTAGTTCAAGTACTTAGGTCCTGACATGCATAAGGGAGTTCCAGAATGAGTTCCTGGCTCCTGGCTTTGGCCTTGCCCAACCCCAGCTATTGCAGGCATTTGCGGTAATGAACCAGCAGGTGAGAGTGCATTCCCTTCCTTCCTTCCTTCCTTCCTCCTTCCTCCCTTCCTTCCTTCCTTCCTCCCTCCCTCCCTCCCTCCCTTCTTCCTTCCTTTCTTCCTTCTTCCCTTCCTTCTTCCTTCCTTCCTTCTTCCTCCCTCCCTCCCTTCTTCCTTCCTTCCTTCCTTCCTTCTTCCCTCCCTTCTTCCTTCCTTCCTTCCTTCCTTCTTCCCTCCCTTCTTCCTTCCTTCCTTCCTCCCTCCCTCCCTCCCTCCCTCCCTTCTTCCTTCCTTCCTTCCTTCTTCCCTTCCTTCTTCCCTCCCTTCTTCCTTCCTTCCTTCCTTCCTTCCTTCCTCCCTCCCTCCCTCCCTTCTTCCTTCCTTCCTTCCTTCTTCCCTCCCTTCTTCCTTCCTTCCTTCCTTCTTCCCTTCCTTCTTCCTTCCTTCCTTCTTCCTCCCTCCCTCCCTTCTTCCTTCCTTCCTTCCTTCCTTCTTCCTTCCTTCCTTCTTCCTTCCTTCCTTCTTCCTCCCTCCCTCCCTCCCTTCTTCCTTCCTTCCTTCCTTCTTCCTTCCTCGCGTTCTCTCTCCCTCTCTCTCTCTGTCATCCAATATAACATCACACTAATTTGATTGGAAAAATAAAGAACAGGAAGGCAGACCAGAGACTCCAGCTAGTAGCCATCTACTTCCTGTGACTTCTTTGATGAGCAGAGTTTGAGGAAACGTCTTCTCAAACTGCAGAATTCATGTAGAAGTTAAACCTATTTAAACTGTAAATGTTCAAACTATTATTACCATCATATTGCCATGGTGATCCTTAGGAGACATCTGAAATAACTTGTCTTTAAGAAGAAGTTGGTCAGGTTTTCTGAATGGCTGAGCATACAGGATAAGTACTTCATCTAAAAATGTAACATTTCAAAACTATACATACATCAACTATGGTTAGGAAAAAAACTAAAGTGCTTGTTTATTCTCCTAGTCACAAAATTCCCTAGCTGCCAGTACTGTACTAAGTATTGTAATAGTTTATTTGGAAAAAAAATTATCACCTGAAAGTGTTCTTTTAGAATCACCTTCATTTGAACAAATGAGCTGAAATACATGTGTTACATGATATTGCTATTATTTTTTGGGTAATCATTAGCTTTCAAATTCCTGATTACAAATTTTCTAAATTCTATCACCAGCATGTACAGTACCAATTCAGTTATTCCAACTTCACTATTTGCCTATGCCTTCTATTTCTCACTGCTGCCAATTTAGGTCAATACTTACAAAAGTATTTGTTCACTTTGGTTATTAACTTTACCTAACAACTGTATATAGAAACCTTTATTATTTTTAAAGGTGTATACAAACACATGCTACTGTCATTCATTGTATACATAAAATTGTCAAAAGTACTGCCTGGAGATGTTGATAGATCAAGAACTGAATTTTCTGTTGTGTTGTTTTAATGGTTTATCTATTTATCTGGTAGCCAGTGTTACAGAGAGGAATGAGAAAGAGAGAGCGAGAGAAAGATAGAGATATCTTCTATCTGCTAATTCACTCCCCAAATAGATGCAATATTCAGTGGGACAGGCTGAAGCCAGGAACTTATAACTGCATCCAAGTCTCCAACATGGGTAACAAGGGTCCAAGTACTTGAGCCATCTTACACTGCCTTCCCAGGCAATTAGCAGAAAGCTAATTAGCTGCAGCTCACTTGTCTAATCCTCTGCCTGCGGCACCGGTACCCTGGGTTCTAGTCCCGGTTGGGACGTTGGATTCTGTCCCGGTTTCTCCTCTCAGACCAGCTCTCTGCTGTGGCCCGGGAAGGCAGTGGAGGATGGACCAAGTGCTTGGGCCCTGCACCCCATGGGAGAGCAGGAGGAAGCACCTGGTTCCTGGCAGAGCATGCTGGCCGTAGCAGCCATTTGGGGGGTGAACCAACAGAAGGAAGACCTTTCTCTATGTCTCTCTCTCTCACTGTCTAACTCTGCCTGTCAAAAAAAAAAAAAAAAAATCAAGCAGCCATGACTCAAACCAGTGTTCATATGTGATACCTGCATCGTAGGTGATGGCTTACTCCAATTCACCACAATACCTGCTGCAAGAAGCCATTTGAATGAAACTTTGGCTTCTGTGTTTATACAACTCAATAGTAATCCAATGCATGGAGCTCAAGTATTTTTGGATTATTTCAGTTATTCTTTAATTCAATATATGGTAAACAAATCAGGGGTATAAATATTCATTTGCCAGGCAGAAGTCAAATGTTAATATTGAGTTGAATTTTTTTTTTATTTTAATTTGAAAGGTAGAGAAGTAGAGACAGAGAGAAAGGTCTTCCATCTGCTCATTCACTCTCTACATGGTCTCAACAGCTGGAGCTGGGCCAATCCAAAGCCAGGAGCTTTTGCAGGTCCCTCATGTGAGTGCAGGGGCCTAAGGGCACTTGGACCATCTTCTAGTGCTTTCCCAGGCCATTAGCAGGGAGCTGGATCATCTCATCTCTGAATTTGAGGCTGTCTGCCACCGAGAGTAAAGTTTAAGGTAGAGTTCAAATCATGTATCTGTGTTCTGAAGAGGTGATCCAACTCATGTACAATGGCAGAAAACCCTAGCAACTTATTAGTCCCGGGAATTTAAGGAATTCTCAGACAAATAATTAGCTGACTAGTAAGAGAATAGAATTCTTGATAAAAGACCATTAAAAAAAGTGTTTACAAAATCAGTGGAATATAGTCTTTGAATGAACAAGTAGCAAGAACAGTAGTAACAACAAACTCTAGGGCAGGGTCTTATTTTCAGAGTCAGCATCATGCTATATTACTCAAGGTATTTCTTTTTTTTACAGCAAAATGATGGTGCATGTAAAGAAACAGAAAAAGCATCGCCCACACACCATATAAGAAGCATTTGGTAGAAATTCCCCATGAGGAACCCTAAAGACATTGGACTTGCTGGACAAAGACTTTTAATAGGATATCTTAAATGTATCCAAAGAACTGAAAGAAATTATGTTCAAACAACTGTAGGGAGCTATACGGACAATATATCACCACACAGAAAACATCAAGAGACGGAAATCACAAAAAAAAAAAAAAAAGAAGAAGAATACTGTAAAAAAAATCTAAAATTAAGATTCACTTGAGGAGGCCAACAGAATATTTTAGCTGACAGAAAAATTAGTGAATATGAGAGGACATCAATTGTGATTATCCAATGTGAGGAACAGAAAAGAAAAATAATAAAAAAATGAATTTAGCTTCTGAAATCTGTGAAACATCATCAAGTGTAACAACTTAAACATAATGTGTGTTCGAAGAAAAAGCAATTAAAAACTATTTTTATTTATTTATATTAGTTATATTCACAATAATATTATATATTATTATTTACAAACAAAATATTATATTTAAAATCTAATAAAGACATAGATATCACACTATATTTATATGACATATTATTATAAAATAAATATTGTAAATTATTCATTTTTATTATATTTATAATATTTATATATTATTTATCTATTTGATGAAAAATATTATCTACATATACAAGAAAATCAACAAACCCTAAGTAAGATATAATAATATTCACATCTAAAAGTATCACAATCAAGTTATTGTAAGTCAGTGATAAAGAGTGAGAAGCAAAGGAGACGTTACTTAAAATGCAAAATAGTCTCAACAACATTAACAGCCCGTTTCTCATTGGAAACCATGGAAGCCAGGAGTTGGAGGTATGGTATATACAAAGACTGAAAGAAAAAGACTGGCAACCAAAATATTCATGTCTAACACATTTCCTTCATGAAGGAGGAGAAATTAAGACACCCCATAAAAGTAAACATCGAAAAAAATCCGTCCTTACTAGTTCTTTACCACAATAGTAGAATCCATCTGAATAAATGAAAGGGCACTCAATAAAAACTCAATCCAGGTGAAGAAAGCAAGTTAATGAAATAACTAAATGCACTTTTTCTTTGTAACTCCTTTTTTCCATCTGATTTTAAAAGAAATAATGGTAGAAATGAACTGTAGTTATAGGAGCAGGCATTGGCCTAGAGGTTAAGACACTGTTAAGATACCTGCATGTCATCTCTTAGAGCCTGGATTTCACTTCCGACTTTGCTCCTGATTCCAGCTTTCTACTAATGTGTGCAGTGTGCAACAGTGGGTTATGGGAGACCTTGATTGAGTTGCAGCTACTGGCTTTTGCCTGGCTCAGCTCCACCCATTGGAAGCATTTAGGAAGTGAACCAGTGAATGGGAGCTCTCTTTGTTTCTCTCTCTTAAAAAAAAATTTTAAAAGAAAGAGTAATTATAGGATCAGTGCTGTGGCATAGTGAGCTAAGCCTCTGCCTACAACACCAGCATCCCACACAGATGCTTGTTCCTGTCCCAATCGCTCTTTTTCTGATCCAGCTCTCTGCTATGGCCTGGGAAAGCAGTGAAAGACGGCCCAAGTGCTTGGGCCCCTGCACCTGCATGGGAGACCAGAAAAAGCTCATGGCTTCTGTTTCAGATTGGCCCAACTCCAGCTGTTAAGGACATTTGGGGAGTGAACCAGTGGAAGAAAGATGTCTCTCTCTTTCTCTCTACCTCTCCCTCTGTCTGTAACTATACCTCTCAAATAAAAATAAATAAAATATTTTTAAAAAGAATAATTGCAAATATATAATATATATATATTTATATATAATAATTGCAAATATATAAGATGAATGGCAAAAATGTAAAAATGAGAGGATAATAAAGTGGAGTGATTGTCTTATATGAATAAAATATTTGTGTACTATTGAAGCTAAAGTTGTATTAATCAAATAGTATAGAATTTCTGAGGTTTTAATTACAAGGTCAATGAAAATTACTAGGTTTAAAAAACTACAAAAGAGAAAAGGGAAAGAATGTTTTACCAAAAGAATTGTTAACACAAAATAAGGCAAAAATGGAGAAATAGAGGTACAAAAAGGTATATGACAAAGCCAACAAAAAAAGGGCAGCAAGAAATTCTACCTCATACCAAGAACAAAACAAAAGATGGAGTTCTTCTAAACCTTTGCCAGTGTTTCTGCTTTAGCCCACTTGAATTTTTAGCCATTTGATTTTCGTATTCTCAGCCATACATAATGGTATGTAATTGTGTGTTAACTTTAATTTCATTAGCAGATATTCTGAACATTACTTTCAAGTGCTTATTGAATTTGCTCATTGCCACTATTTTCTTCTTGGAGAATTTATTTGAAAATTTTGCCCATTTTTGTCTTATTGGTTTGTGGGAGTTCTTTATGTATCTTGGATATATGTGTTTCGACTTGTTTTCTCAGAGCAAATGGTTTATTCTGATGTGTAGCTTGCATGCTCTTTTTCATAAAGCTAAATTCTGATGAGCACAAATATTTAATTTTCATCAGTACTAACTCGTCATTTCCTCTACTTGCTTGTTCTTTTTGTTTTTGGTCAAAACTGGTCAGTTTATCACTAAATAACCAAGGTAGCCTCCCATGCTTTCTTCTAGAAGTTTTGCAGATTTAGTTTTTATTTTTAGATATATGATCAGTCTTGAATCACTTTTGCATCATGGTAGGAGTTAAGGATCAGTTTTTTTTTTCCATAGATAATTAATTTAAATGAATTTTGGCTTTCCCCTTTGGATTACTTTATAAGTTGTAGAAAACTGAATGATTTTATATTAACAAGGGTGAATTTCTAGACTGTGGCTTTTCAAAACAATTTGTTTGTATCCACACACCAATATATTGTCTTAACTACTCTAAATTTTCATAAGCATTCTAACTTTCCTTCTTCCTTTCTAGTAATTAATAAGCATTATAGAATCAGCATATACATTTCTAAAAAGAGCCTAATGAGATCAAGAATTGGATGGTGTTGGGTGTGTAGTGCCATTTATTCTTCCCTGAAGTTCCAAGTATGGATTTGGCATCATTGTCCATTGGCCTACATAGCACTATCTAATATTGTCGACAGTGAAGTTCTGCTGGTGATAAAGTATTTTGTTTTAAAAAATGATTAGTTTTAATTATTGAAAAGTATTTTGGGGGGCTGGAGTTGTGGCATAGCAGGTTAAGCCACCAGCTGCAACTCTGGTATCCCATATGGGTGCCAGTTCAAGTCCTGGCTGCTGCCCTTCCAATCCAGCTTCCTGCTTATATACCTGGGAAAACAGCAGAAAGTGGCCCAACTGCTTGGACCCTTGCAAGCACATGGGAGATGAGGAAGAAACCTCTAGCTCCTGGCTTCAGCCTTACCCAGCCCTGGCCATTGCAGCCATTTGGAGAGCGAACCAGTGAATGGAGGATTTCTCTCTCTCTCTCTCTCTCTCTCTCTCTCTCTCTCTCTCTCTCTCTCTTCTCTCTCTCTAACTCTTCTTTTCAAATAAATAAATAAATCCTTTTTAAAAAAAGTATTTTTGTAACAGAAAAAAGGAGAAAGAATGAGGCCTCCAGGATTGCTAACACCTACTGAGAGACTGACATTCCTCAGAAAGAAGAGACAAAAAGAAACTATGGGGCTGGTGCCATGGCTCACTAGGCTAATCCTCCACCTGCCGCACAGGCACCCGGGGTTCTAGTCCCAGTTGGGGAGCCGGGTTCTAGTCCTGGTTGCTCCTCTTCCAGTCCAGCTCTCTGCTGTGGCCTGGGAAGGTAGTAGAAGATGGCCCAGGTCCTTTGGCCCTGCACCTGCATGGGAGACCAGGAGGAAGCACCTGGCTCCTGGCTTCGGATCGGCGCAACGCTGGCCGTACCAACCATTTGCGGGGTGAACCAACGTAAGGAAGACCTTTCTCTGTGTCTCTCTTTCTGTCTAACTCTGCCTGTCAAAAAAAAAAAAAAGGACACTATGAGGCAAAGAAGGCACACTAGAAAGAAAGAGACGGAGAATAGTGATTACTTTTGCTCCACTGGAATCCTTATAAGAACCAGATAAGAAATAAGATAAATCAGGATGGGGCTATGATATTCCCTGTATAACACCAGATTAATTTTTCTTAAATTCAAATGTAATAAGCAACTTTTCTGTTTGGGAGGAGGGAATTCACCTTGCCATCAGAAAGTCAATTTCTAATCAATCATTTTGAGAAACAGAAATATATTTAAGAAGCAAAACTTTAAAAAACAAAAATTATCTCTGCAGAGCTTTGCTTTAAAAAGATTTACTTTGTCTATTTGAAAGGCAGAGAGAGAGAAAAGGAGATCACACACACATAGAGAGAGGTCAGTCTTCCATCTGCTGGTTCACTACCCAAATGGCCACAATGGCTGGGGCTGGGCCAAGATGAAGCTGAGAGCCAGGACTCCATCTGGATTTTCCACATGTGTGGTAGGAACCTAACTACTTGTGCCATCTTCAGCTACTTTCCCAGGCACATTAGCAATGAGCTAGATCAGAAGTTTGGTAGCCCACACTCACATCAGCATTCGAATGGATATATGGGAAGAAGATAATAGCACAAATTGTTGGATCCTGATACCCAAAGGCTTGGACTGAGTTCTCAGCTCCTGGCTTCAGCATGGACCAGCCCCGGATGTTGAGGGCATCGGATGAGTAAGCCAGAAAATGGAATTGCTCTCTAGTTCTCACTCTATTTCTCTCTCTCTCTTGATCTCTCTCTAACCCTCACAAATAAATTAAAAAATATACAGTAACAAAAAAATAAAATAAAAAGTTTTTTAAAGATTTTTTTTGACAGGCAGAGTGGACAGTGAGAGAAAGAGACAGAGAGAAAGGTCTTCCTTTGCCGTTGGTTCACCCTCCAATGGCCGCCGCGGTCGGCGCGCTGCAGCCGGCGCACCGCGCTCATCCGATGGCAGGAGCCAGGAGCCAGGTGCTTTTCCTGGTCTCCCATGGGGTGCAGGGCCCAAGCACTTGGGCCATCCTCCACTGCACTCCTGGGCCACAGCAGAGAGCTGGCCTGGAAGAGGGGCAACCAGGACAGAATCCGGCGCCCCAACCGGGACTAGGACCCGGTGTGCCGGCACCGCAAGGCAGAGGATTAGCCTCTTGAGCCACGGCACTGGCCAAAGATTTTTTTCATTAATTTGAAAGGCAGAGACTCAGAGAGGCAGAGAGAGAAAGAGAGAGAGAGAGAGAATGAGGCCTCCCACCCTCTGGTTCACTCCCCAAATGGCTGCAATGACCAGAACTGGGCCCATTTGAAGCTAGGAACCAGGAGCTTTTTCTGGGTCTACCACATGGGTGCAGGGGCCCAAGGACTTGAGCTGTCTTCTACTGTCCCAGGCCACAGCAGAGAGCTGGATGGGAAGTGGAGCAGCCGGGACTTGAACCAGCACCCATGTGGGATTCTGCCATCTGCCACACCACAGAGCCAGCCCTGCACCATCATGGGAGACCGGGATGAAGCTCCTGGCTCAGCCCTGGACTTTACAGCCTATTGAAGAGTGAAACGGCAGATGGACGACCTCTCTCTCCTTCCTTCTCTCTCTATGATTCTTTCAAAGAAGTAAATAAATAAAATCTTTAAAAAATCAAAACTCGTTTCCATGACTTCATTGATTTGTGCCTTATATACATCTCTAATTTCACCTCTCACCAGCCTTTCCTGAATACACGATTGTTTAGTCATTCTTACATAGGCCTTATCAAGTCCTTCCACGAGGCCTTTCTTAATGTTCCCCTATTTAAACGAATACAGGAGTGGTAAGATCGCAATTACCCTATTGAGCTGTTCTAAAAGGCTCTCCTTTCCTTTGTTCCATATTTCATTCCTTTCTTTTGCATAGTTATCATATCTCAGTACCTATGAGCATAGTCATCATTAGCCTTGTGTATGTATCAGGCAATCCTGATGGGATGTCAGTGTTTTAGAAGAAAATTCTAGGACAATAATGGAGCACACAGAAAATGCTGTGTCACCAGCACTGATCACAGTGCAAGGAAAAATATTAATGTCATTGGGAAATCCAAGGACTTCATTACTCAGTGAAAAACGTATTCAGAAAAGTCAGAGCTTGAGAGGTTGTTTTTTTTTTTTTTGTTTTGTTTTTTGTTTTTTGTTTTTTACAGGCAGAGTGAGACAGTGTGAGAGAGACAGAGAGAAATGTCTTCCTTCCGAATAGGGCCACCAGAGAATGAGGTGCCTTTCTCCGAAGGGAGGAGAGAACCTCCACTTTGACTATGACCCTGTCAGAACAAGATCCAAGTCGGCGAACACTAAAGGCTTCCATAGCCTCAGCAACTCATGACTACAGCCTAGGGAGATTGCTGACGCCATAAACAAGAGTGGCAAATTGTTAAATCAACAACAGTAGTCACTGTGTACTTACGGCCCATGTATGATCTGTCCTTAATGTGTTGTCCAATGTGAAGTAATGCAATAACTAGGACTGAAACAGTATTTCTGCATTTTGTGTCTCTACGCGGATACAAACTGACAAAATCTTTGCTTAATATATACTGAATCGATCTTCCGTATAGAAAGACAATTGGAAATGATTAAAAAAATTGGAAGTTACATAAAAATCAATCAATTAAAAAATAATATCATGTAGGATCTCTGTCCCTAATGTGCTGTACAACGTGATTTAAAGCTACAACTAGTACTCAAAGAGTATACTTCACTCTAGGATGCTATGTGAGGGCAAATGGTTTAAAATCTTTTCTTAACACATACTAAACTGAACTCCTGTATACAAAGAGAATTGAAAATGAATCTGAATGGGAATGAAAGGGGAGAGAGAGTGGGTAAGGGGGAAGGGTAGCGGGGGGGAGGGGAGGTATGGGTGGGGAAGCCATTGCAATCCACAAGTTGTACCTTGGAAATTTATATTCTAAATAAGAAAAAAAAAAAATGTCTTCCTTCTGTTGGTTCACCCCCCAAATGGGCGCTACAGCCAGCACTGCGCCGATCTGAAACCAAGAGCCAGGTGCTTCTCCTGGTCTCCCATGCAGGTGCAGGGCCCAAGGACTTGGGCCATCCTCCACTGTCTTCCTGGGCCGCAGCAGAGAGCCGGACTGGAAGAGAAGCAACCGGGACAGAATCTGGTGCCCCAACTGGGACTAGAACCCGGGGTGCCGGCACCGCAGGCGGAGGATTAGCCAAGTGAGCCGTGGTGCCAGCCGAGAGAAGTTTTAAGAACATAGTTTTTTCACCTGACATTGAGGTTTTTTGTGGGAAAAAGAGAGATGTATAGTAAGTATTTTGCTGAATTTAAAAATCTAAACATCTGAACACTCTCTCTCATAAGTTAAATCACAAAAGTGAGGTAATAGTTTAATCAGCAATATTTTTACTTCTAAATGTGACATAAAGGGTGGTTGTGACTTTTGATCCTAGACTACATGAAGTATGCATTGTGAAAAACATCACCCAGGCAACATTTCCTGGGAACGTTATTATGCAATATATAAAGAATCTACTTAAACCAAGTGCTGTATTGCAAATTCAGGGAATATACACTAGAATCCTATTTCAAATTGTTTCTAGCATATTTTTTGCCTATGACACAACCTACTCATGTCATAGTTTCCTTTCAAAAAGATAAACTTTCCTAAAGATACAGCTGTAGAATCTCATGAATTCACAAAATGTTTTAAAAGATTAAAAAAAAACTCTAGAAATTACTTGTGAGAAATATGTGAGTAGATGCTGGGTTTTGAAACAGACATGAGATACTTTTCTTCCCTGTTATTTCAATTTTACTGTATCTTGGAATTGTATTTGAAAGAAACAAAGTAAATTGATGCAAAACTTAATAGCCAATCTAAACCATACATGTATTAAAAGAAATATCTTTATTCATTCAGATCTCAAAAAGAAAAAAAATTACCTCCAAAAACAAATGATGCAACAAATGTCACTCATGCTATGTGACAAGAAAAACCTCTAAAAGTATGTGGATTAAATATGTTAGAAAATAATATTGCATTAAATATTACTAAATATGTTGATAAATGAATTTTCATTTATTCATTGGAAATTGTGCAATAATCAAGCCCTTTTGTTTCTTAATAACCATTTCATCAGCAGTCTCTAATTGTATACAGAATGACTGAACAATGCTCACATGGTTTATAAAACACCTTTCCTTATTACTCTATATTGCTTTACTTCTGCAGTTTAAAATCATACCATGTCAAAATTGAATGTTCTACATGGAGAGTTTTTATTTAAAAATATTAATCCTACTTTATATATTTGGTGAATGTATGTATCAATTTCCAAATAAATTACCCTGAGTATTAGGAGATAGATAGAACATTTAAAGAACAATCAACCAGGAAAACAAACACAAGAGGCATAATTAAACCATTCTGATTTGTGCAACTTCTGAACTGTTTACAGCTAAGTGTAAATTTTATACCTAGACAGATAACTGATCTTTTTTAAAAGCAAAATTACTGCCCCAAATCAGTAGAATGACAAGAAAATGCCCTGGCAGTATTCCACTCGATGGAAAAAGT
This sequence comes from Sylvilagus floridanus, assembly GCA_949820135.1. NCBI lineage: Eukaryota > Metazoa > Chordata > Mammalia > Lagomorpha > Leporidae > Sylvilagus > Sylvilagus floridanus. Next base: position 13,141,549 of record OX463240.1, on the reverse strand, counting down.
CTAACTTTTTACAACCATCATCAAAAAGTTTTATATCCAACTGACATTTTATCATAATGTGTTATGTTTGGGTTAACTGAAGGGTCAAAGATTATGGTTTGTTCTTATGCTTATTCATAGCTATCCCCCTTGAATTCAGCTTTTATTCATAACCTAACTCCTGCTATTTACTTTTATAAAGTCCACAGGAGCACAAAAAACTTTAAATATTTCAAAATTCTAAAGAAAATCTCTAAAGAAGCAAAGCACATATCAATCAGAGAAATCAAATCATCCATTTAACAGAGCTAAAAAACGATAGAAGGACATAGACATTGAGACTTGCAGCTTCTTTTAATCAGGTTTTCCTTTGGAGCATCCAAGGTTTGAACCAGTACTCCAATATGGGATGCCCGCATGGTAAGCAGTAGCTTAGCCTGTTACACCACACGGCTGGCCCTAAGTCATGCTATTATAAGCCAAATATCCTTGTTCATATTCTGAACCCATATGCAATACATATAAGATTAAATAAATCCCAATATATGTAGTATCAGAACAGTAATTTTCAAAATAAAAGAGTTACATACATAATTTTCTATTTGACAAAACTGGGTTATATAACATTATAAAGAAATACTTAGAATTAAGTAACTATCAATTGATTTTACTTCAAGAATGAAAAGAAATTAATTAATGGTTACATTCTAATACTTTTTCACATGTGACACAAAACATAATAAAGATTCAGATAGGAGGGGGGGAAAAAAGCTGTTGACAACTGTTCCTCTCAAAACTCTAGAATCTTTTCTTTGTTTGCCACGAGGAAATTGGTACTTGAACCTAGAGGTCCAGAGATATGCTTCCTCTTCCACCTCTTCCTGCCCCTCCTCTTCCTGCCCCTCCCCTTCCTCTTCCATCTCTTCCTGCCCCTCCTCTTCCTGACCCTCCCCTTCCTCCTCCACCTCTTCTTGCCCCTCCTCTTCCTGCCCCTCCCTTCCTCTTTCCTGTTCCTTTCCTTGCCCTTTTCTACCCAGCCCTGCCCTTCCCCGCCTCCCTGTCTTCACTTCTCTCTTCTTTGTCCTCCGTCCCTGCCCCTCCATTCTCCTCCTTTATGATTTCAGTGATTAACAGGCAGTACCCAGACTTTCTCAGAATTTTTCTTTTGTGTTTTGTGCAGCTCACAGTTGACGCCCCCAGATTTCCATAATCATAAGCCCCCATTAGAAATACTACTTTTCTACTTTGGTGTAAGGCGAGCAAATATCACTCATAGTAGGTCACACAGCTAGTAGGCATGGAGTGGGACATTAGCCCAGGCAGTGTGGTTTCAGGCACTCACCTTTAATATGTATGATGCTGTCTCCCAGTGCGGCTTCCTGCTCGTTGCCAGTCTTCACAATGGTCAAAGGAAACTGTGGATGGTTGTCCTGAGTCTGGAACACTCCCATCTGAGCTGAGTAGAACTGATATGATGTGTCTGATAAGGGCAGGAATCTGGGAAGGGTATCTCAGGATGACCATTTTTACATAAGATAAAGATGAAGGGTACAGAACAAGAGCAGAGTTTTCAGAACTTGAGACCCTCAACCAGAGTTGGGAATTGATCTTGAGAATCAGCTGTTGGTATTGAAAAATATGTTTCTGTTTTCTTTTAGGAAAGAGACATTGAGTCTTATTAGTGTTCAAAGTAGTGAAAACAAGAAAAAAAGGTGTCCTCCAGATCCGGAAGTAAGTCTTGGCATGTCTCCCTTTTAGAAGAGGCTTGACCCTGTCAGTAGCACACACCTGCTCTTACTGGTTTTCAGAACAGTTCCAGTCCTGCTGGGGCTTAGCTCAGAATTCACCTCACAGGATGCTAGGGGAAGTCCTTGTGAAGGCAGTTTGGGGAAAACTCATCAGTCTTCAGAGTATTAAGAGTAAATTGCTACTTTAAAAGTTGTCTCTTTTAGAGGAAAGAAGCATGAAAAGAAAACAAAAATTCTACGAAGGCTATAAAATCATTTTGAAAATCTAAAGCAACGAATAAGACGTTAAAATGAGTTAGAATCTCAAGTGCTATATTGTTATTATGGAGTCAATATGTAAGTATGTGTATTCATCCATCACCCAGAATCCATCCCTGTAATTATTGGTCTTTCAAATTGTCCTCAAACCAATGGAAAACTCACTTATCCCTTAATAATTAGTGAAATGAATAAAACTTCAAGCATGTTCATTGTTAAGCACACAAAAAATTGCATGAAAACTGTGTTTGATCAGGAATAAGTTCATGAGGGTCATGTTCATCCTCTCCTCAATGGCATCCCCCGAGAGACAAGAGGTGCTTGACCACCTTCCTTTGAGAATGGTTCATGGATCTGAACCTTTGTCTTGCTGCCCCCACACCTCTGCTGGGTTTCAAGGCATTCTCCCTTGCCCTTTCTCTTTGGGAAAGCCTCAACTGCCTCCTCTCGCCAGACTACACTGGATGAAATGGTGTCTGTGGGGCAACAATCCAGTCCATTATCCCAAGTTCCTTAGATATGCATTCTCCATTTCCCAGGAGACAAGAGAAATACTGGGTTATTCTCAGAGAACTGGCATCTCTGGGGCTACACATATGAAACATACGGAGGCCGGCACTGTGGCGTAGCTGGTAAAGCTGCCGCCTGCAGTGCAGACATCCTATATGGCCATCGGTTTGAGACCTGGATGCTCTACTTCCCATCCAGCTCTCTGCTATGGCCTAGGAAAGCAATAGAAGATGGCCCAAGTCCTTGGGCCCCTGCACCTGCTTGGAGACTGGGAAGAAGCTCTTAACTCTTGGCTTTGTATTGGCACAGCTCTGGTCCTTGTGACCAATTGGGGAGTGAACCAGCAGATGGAAGACCTCTCTCTCTCTCTCTCTCTCTCTCTCTCTCTCTCTCTCTCTCTGCCTCTCCTTCTCTCTGTGTAACTCTGACTTTCAAATAAATAAATCTTTTTTTTTTAAATTTTATGAACTGGAAACTAAGTATTCTATCCTCACCTTCTTGCACCTGACTTCACTCCAATGCAGTATGACAATAGAACTCTGTTCAGATTCCCAGCAACACCTGGTTTCATATTAGATGCTGCTAGTGCCTCCCCCTGCCTGATGCTGAACTCATCACACTTTGGAAGAGGAAAACAGCCTTCCAGCCTCTCAGATTTTCCTCATCTCAATGGAATATAATTTTATGTTAAATCTTATGAGTCCTCTGGGTTTAACTACTGGTATTCTTAGCTAAGCTATTTTTAATTTGAACATCTAAAATTCTGTCTCAAGAAAGCCTGGTGCTCAGAAATCAAAAGTGCTTTCATGTCAAATAGTTGTTCGGATTTCATGTTATAAAATGTCTCATTAGGAGCTCAAAAATCAAGAGGTTAATATTTGTTAGTTTCCTTTAAATCTTAGCTTCCTCATGTGGACACAATAGAGGAGAAGCGTTAGGATTTTAAATGTATATGTGTGGCAGCTGCCACTGTGGCTTAGTGGGTAAAGCCGCTTACCTGCAGCACTGGCATCCCATATGGGCTCTGGTTCAAGACCCAAATGCTCCACTTCTGATCCTGCTCTCTGCTGTGGCCTAGGAAAGCAGTAGAATATGGCCCAAGTCCTTGGGCCCCTGCACCTGCTTGGGAGACCAGGAAGAAGCTCCTGGATCCTGGTTTTGGATTGGCTCAGCTCCAGCCATTGCAGGCATCTGGGAAGTGAACCAGCAGATGAAAGACCTCTCTCTGTCTCTCTCTTTCTCTCTCTCTCTCTTTGCCTCTCCTTCTCTCTATGTGTGACTCTGACTTTCAAGTAAATAAATAAATCTTTTTTAAAAATGTGTATGTGTGAGCTTTTTGCCCAGCAGTTGAGATAATAGTTAAGATGTCCATGTCCTATATCATGGTACCTGGCTTCAATGCCTGAGTCCAGCTTCCTGCCAACGCAAACCTGGAAGGCAGTGGTGATAATTCAGGTAATTGGTTCTTGATACCCAGGAGGGAGATCTGGATTCAGTCCTCAACTCCTGGCTTTAATCCAGTTTCAGCTTTTGCAGCATTTGGGGATAGAACCAGTGGGTGAGATCGACTCTCTCTCATCATCATCATCATCATCATGACCATCATCTCTATATCTCTCCCTGACTTTGCTTCAAATAAACAAATAAAAACATTTAATTAATATGAAAACAAAAGGTCCCTAGAAGAAAGTATATGTCAAGTATTTTTTTTTCAAAATACTGTTCCACAAAAATGTATCAGGTGGGAAGCACCTTATGCTGCCTCATGTTATTCGTGGCCCACACCTCATTCACATGTGCATGTGTCGGGACAGGGAGAGAATATCCTTCTCCTATGACATGAAGAGTGTGTCTTTGTTCCGAACCCCTCACTGTCATCCTTCAAGGAGCCATTCCATGTCTCCCACACTGCATTTATCACTATTAAATCATTTCCATTAGCATTAACATTCTTGAAAATATCCCTTTCCAAAACACAGACTTACACAAACCCCTACTCTCTTCCCCTTGACAAATCAGACTCATATTTGCAGTTCTCTGATGTTTTCTATTTGTTTCTGAAAGCCTTCTTGAATTTAACTGACAAGGGTTTCTGACATGTCCCTCCCAAATCAGGTTTCCTTTAATTTCTATTCTAGGGGGCCGGCCCTGTGTCACTGCAGGTTAAGCCACTAAGACGCTGACATCACATATGGGCACTGGTTCATGTCCTGTCTGCACCACTTCCAATCCAGCTCCCTGCTAATGCACCTGGGAAAGCAGTGGGAGATGGCACAAGTCCTTGGGCCCCTGTACTGGGAGACCAGGAAGAAGCTCCTAGCTCCTGGCAGGGGAGTGAACAAGCAAATGGAAGATTTTCTCTCTCGCTCTCGCTCTCCCTCTCTCTCTCTCTCTTCCTCTCCCACTCCCCTCCCACCGTGTGTGTGTGTGTGTGTGTGTGTGTGTATAATTTTGCCTTTCGAATAAATAAATCTTTTTTAAAAAAAAATCTCTACTGTCATACTGACAGCTCTAGTTTTTTAAGGTAAGCAGGCTGAGCCACTCTGCATCCATTTATTTTTGTTTTTTCCCTAGCCTTCCCCACATTTGGCCTAAAAAGACATCACAAAGGGCCATGCCTCACTTCCTGTGCCACTTCTTCCATGCAACCCCCACCATCAATTCTCCATTTCTGGTGCTTAATACCAACAGTTCACTAGCTAGTGTCCTGCCTTTGTTCCACATGTTGTCTGCCCTTAACCGGCAGTCAGAGTGACCCCTGAAAATCGTAGTATGTATAAAAACTCCCCAATGGGCTTTCCTCCCCCTCAGAAGCCAAGCCCTCCATGGTGACCTAGGAGACCCTCAATCGTCTGGCCTCCCTGTGTTCTCTGAATTCATCCGTTACTTCTCTTATGCTGTTCCCCACACTCAGCCACAATGCCTCCCTCTTTCATCTTCAGTGATGCCGCACGGTTCGCTTTCACTTAAAGCTTCCAGCAAGTTACTACATAGTTAATTCCTCCAAAAAGCACCAGTGTGAATTCAGAAGCTGACTTCTTTACATACTGCTCTGTAAAATATGACACCTTCTTCACTCCTGACAATCAGTATGCCATCTCTGCCTTTTCTTTATCTTTACTATCTAACATATAATATGATCTAACATATAATATACTGTACTTTGTTTTGGTGGTTGATCTTTCTCATTGCCTACCCTTCCAAACACAATGCAAATTTAAGGTATTTTGTGAAAACATATTTGAATTTCTTAACCTTAGAAATATTTTTGGTTAGTATTTTAGAACAGAGTCCCATAGTCTCTGAATATATCTGTGCCATTGAAAAGTGCTTTAAAGATAAAATATCTTGCTTAAATGAACAAATAATACTGACTATAGAACATTTTTTTTTATTTGAGAGATGGAGTTACAGATAGAGAGAAAGGTGTTCTGGTTTGACTCCCCAAATGGCCGCAATGGCAGGAGCTGAGCCCAATCTGAATCCAGGAGTCAGGAGCTTCTTTCAGGGCTCCCATGGGGTACTGGGGCCCAAGAACTTGGAGCATCTTCCACTGCTTTCCCAAGCTGTAAGCAGAGAGCTGGGTAGAAGAGCAGCTGAGATAGGAACTGGCACCCAAATGGGAGGCTGATACTGCAGGCAGAGGCTTAGCTCACTATGCCACAGTGCCAGCCCTGACTATGGAACTTTAAAGTCAAAGCTAGTGTTACTGTGTCTTTGATTCTATAGGCATCATCTTCAACTGGAAGTTAACAAAAACACATGTTTTCAACTCATATTTTCAATTCATGTGATGTCTATAAGAAGCTATTATACTTATCAATGTTAACTTAAGTCCACATTTCCTACAAATCAACTCTTCAGATCCTATTGCCATTAAAACACATCTAGTTATATCTTTATGTTTGTGCATTTGATTGAAATATTAAGATAAATATATCAACTCTTGAAAAATCTCATTTTAAGATCACCTAACCTACTCAGGACAACAATGCTCAGGTTTAAAACAATTAGCAGGGATTTATCCCAAGGCTGACAATGCAGCTTCAAGATAACCCCTGAGAGGAGCATGACAGTAGCTGTGAAATTCTGGAATTTCTCCCCTCTCCTCTGTGACACCTTGATAAGGCAATTATAGCATAATTACCTTAACAAGTGGCATTACAGGAAATTATTGTCATTCTCCTGTTAAAATAACACGTAATCATCAGCAAGTGAATTCTCCACTCCCCAATCAGCATCTCATTACCTGCAGTTGGCTCTAAAACGAGCGCAATTGGTGGGCAATAACTGACAAGGCGTTTGAAAGGAAAAATATGAAAGAGGACTCTTTGGAAAATCAACGGGAATCCAACCAAGTTAACCCCGAATGATCCAATTTGCCGTTCAACAGCAACATTTACTGGTAGTTAGAAAGCCCTGAAAAGCTGGCATCTTCTTTGTTTTCCATAAATATGTTTGCTTCCCTTTCCTGCCATTTTGATTTTTTCCAAGCTAGTTGCATTCTTCCATGAAGCAGCAAATTGTGACAGAATGTTCCATAAATGACACATTTCTCAATTGCTTGTCACTTCAGTACAAACACTTATTTAAACCATTCACTTCATGATACAATAATTTGCTTCTAAATACAGTTCTGTTTTAACAACAGCAAACATTACTTTAAAATCTTTATAAATTTTCCCATGTGTCTCAAGGCCTACATTTTATCAGATATTACAGAAATGTGATTAATATAAAGGCACAAAGAACTACCAATTGAAGACTTAAAGGTTTTTTTAAAAATATTAAATAGATGAGAACTTATGAATATGTCTGCATATGACATTACAAACCCATCATGCTCCCAGCAAAGTATAGCATCCAGGGTACCCGCAGGTCCTAGAGTGATTCTTCTGTGGATATCTTTTGTGACTATCTGAAGAGCTTTATTTCTGGCCACTCTGTCACCTGACTTACCCTATGACTTTGCTACACATGTGCCAACATATATGAGGCAAACAATACCAGCCTGGGACCAAGAGAAATTAAACTTTACCTTTCCTTAACTATTTCTCAGAAGGCCAGACATGAAACTGACCTACTGAGTTCCACTCTTTCAAAAAATGGGAACAAAATAAATACTTGAATATTTGTTATTTAATATGGTGAGAAAAATAAACTGACACATAAGTACAGGGAGAAAGGAGAGACATCTTTCAAACATATCAACCTGGTCTCTTCACTGTCAGTGTGAGTACTGCTACAACATACTTAAAAAATAGCGAGAAAGATAATTTATAATATTTTATATTTTAAACAGGGCCTCTCCCCTTTCTCTACAGAGATGTTAAATCAGCCACAGTACTTTAAATTAACAAGGCATTTGACAGCTTGTATCACTATAGCATAGAACTTGAGGCAGCCATGATGAAAAAGATAAGTTGCATGTATGCAATTATTTGAGCTATTACCATATATAATAAGAACAAAAAGTGATGACAGTGGGGTAGGCATTTGACCTAATGGTTAAGAACATTAACATGCTCCTGTTCCAAATTGAAGTTCCTGGGTTTGATTCAAAGTTCTAGCTTCCTGCTAATACAGACCCTGGAAGGTGATGGCTCAAGTAATTGGATTCCTACTATTCAATGGGGAGATCTGGATTTAATTCTGTTTCTGGCTGCAGTCCACGCCCAGGCTTGGCTATTGTGGCCATTTGGGGAGTGAACCAAAGAGATGGTAGCTCTCTGTCTGTCCGTCTGTCTATCTCTGAATAAAGTAAGTTCATATTTTTTAACATGACAATAGAATTCTGAATTTCGAGAACTGCCAGAGCTGTTTCTCAAAAATCACAGGATATAGAAACATGATGACACCCACTCTTAAGTCCTCGACTAGAGAGAAGATGGTATGCATATCTCATTCATTCCAGCAATCTCAAACCAATCAGGTTCATGCTATCTTATAACTTACTATTTGGAAAAGATTAAATGAAATTTTTACCAGCAATGAATGGATTAAAAATATATCTGCTAAATTGATGTACCATTATATAGAAATATTAATTAAGATAATCAGCTAATTGTGTACAAATAAGCTAAACTCACTCTCTGTAAAAGGGACAGTCTATTCAACAAATAGTACTGGGAAAATTGAGTCTTTGTTTATACTCTATACAAAAATCAACTCACAATAGATCAGAGATCTAAACCTAAGCTTCTAACCATCAAATTGCTAGAGGAAAACAAAGGGGAAACAATGCAAGATATTGGCATAGGCAAAAATCTTCCTCTATAAAACCCCAGAAGCACATGAAATAATGACAAAAATAGCCAAATTATATCAAGCTAAGAAGCTTTTGTATGGGAAACTCTCAACAAAATAAAGGCAACTGACAGATTGGGAGAAACATTTTCTTTTTTAATATTTATTTATTTATTTACTTGAAAGGCAGAGTTACAGAGAAGCAGAGGTAGCGAGAGAGAGAGAGAGAGAGACGGAGAAAGGTCATGCATCAGCTGGTTCACTGCCCAGATGGCCGCAACAGCTGGAACTGCACCAGTCTGAAGCCAGGAGCTAGGAGCTTCTTCCAAGTCTCCCATGTAGCTGCAGGGCCCAAGGACTTAGGTCATCTTCGACTGCTTTCCCAGGCCATAGCAGAGAGCTGGATCAGAAATAGAGCAGCCAGGATTCGAACCAGCACACTTATGGGATGCCGACACTGCAGATGGCGCCTTTACCCACTATGCCACACTGCCAGCCCTGACACATTTTCAAACTGCACATCTGATAAAGGATTAATATCCAGATTATATAAGGAAATCAAGAAACTCAACAACAAAACAAGCAACTCTCCTGGGAATTTACTCAAAGGAAATCAAGTCAGCATATGAAATAGTTATTTGTACTCCCAAATTTATAGCAGCTCAGCTCATAATAGCTAAGATGTGGAATCAAGCCATATGCATGTCCACTGACTGGATAAAGACAATGTGGTATATATTCATAATGGAATAGTACTCAGCTGTAAAAATTAACAAAATCCTGGGTGCACTAGGTTAATCCTCCACCTGTGCACGGGCATCCCATATGAGTCCCTGTTGCTCCTTTTCCAATCCAGCTCTCTGCTGTGGCCAGGGATAGCAGTAGAAGATGGCCCAAGTGCTTGGGCCCTGTACCCACATGGGAGACCAGGAAGAAGCACCTGGCTCCTGGCTTCAGATTGGTGTAGCACCGGCCATAGCGGCCATTTGGGGAGTGAACCAATGGAAGGATGACCTTTCTCTTTCTCTCTCTCTCTCTCTCTCATTGTCTATAACTTTACCTGTCAAATAAATAAATAAAATCTTTATATAAAAAAATGAACAAAATCCTGCCTTTCACAACAAAATGGATGTAACTGCTGACCATTATTCCTAGTGAAATAAGCCAGTCCCAAAAGGACAAATACCACATGTCTTTTCCGACTTATGGTAACTAACATATAGATTACAAAAAAGTAATGTATATGAATGAAACTGACATTTTGAGATTTAATTATTGTTTATAACCCTGTCAATGCACTTGAGGAATAGTTTTTCTACTTATTACTTGTTGAATTCTTTATTTAGTGGAGGTTAAGCTTGTGAGTGTAAGGCAAATTGAAAGTATGTCATTTTAAGGATTGAAAGCATGATAAGAAAGGAAGGAGGAGGGAAGATAGGAAGGAGAATGGCAGGAAGGAATTTGAGGGTAAGGTGAGAAATAGCATTATGCTCTTAGAACTGTATATATGAAACTTGTTCCCTTTATACAAATTAAGAAAGTAGAAAAAATAAGAGAACAAAAAGAGAGAGGCCAAGTATATGAATAGGTATTTGTCTTTTCTATTTTTTTAGATTCATTTTATTTGAAAGGCTGAGTTGTAGGTTGGGAGGTGTGTGTGTGTGTGTGTGTGTGTGTGTGTGTGTGTAGAGAGAGAGAATTCCCTCTGCTTGTTCTTTACCCAAATGGCTACAATGGCTGGGGCTGGGCCAAGATGAAGCCAAGAGTCTGGAACTCTGTGTCTCCCAGATGGGTGTAGCAGCTCAAGAAACTGGGTCATCTTCCACTGCTTTACCAGGCACATTAGCAGGAAACTGGATCATCAGTGGAGCAGTCAGGACCTGAACCGGCCCCCACATGGTATGCTGGCATTGCAGGATGTGGCCTAACCAACTATACCACAACACTGGACTGAACAGGCAAGGAATGAAATACAAATGGTGGACAGACACATGAAAACATACCCATGATCACTAACCATTGGGAAATAATAAAAGCCATGATGAAGTTTCACCTCACCCCAGTTAGAATGGCTATCATCCAAAACCAAAAGTAACAAATGCTGGCAAGGATGTAGGGGAAAAGGAACCCAACAGTAGACTTATTGACTGTTGATGGAAATGTGAACTAGTGCAACCATTATGGAAGACATTATGGAAATTACTCAAAAATCTGAAAATAGATCTACCATATGTGCCAGCCATTCTGCTCCTGGGAATTTACCCAAAGGAAATGAAATCGGCTTATGAAAGAGTTATCTGTATCCTGTTTATAGCAGCTCACAATAGCTAAGATATGGAATCAATTCAGATATCCATCAACTGATTACTGGATACAGAAATTGTGATATATATCCACTATGGAATAGTACTCAACATAAAAAGAATGAAATCCTGTTTTTTATAAGAAAATAGGTTTAACTGGAGACCATTATGCTTAGTGAAATAAACCAGTCCCCAAAAGACAAATATTATGTTTTCTCTCATTTGTGATAAGTCACATATAGAGTATAAAAAAGTAATGTGTATGAACAAAATTGACATTTTGAGATTTGATTATTGTTTACGGCCCTTGTCTATGTTGCTGAGGAACAATGATTTTCTACTTCCCTGCTAAATCTTTTATTTAGGGGAGGATTAATTTTGGGATTATAAAGTAAATTGAAAGTATGTCATTGCAAAAGTTAAAAGAAAAATAAGAAAGGAAAGAAGGGGGGATGGAAGTGAGGGCAGGAGGGAGGGTAGGCTGGGAAGCATCATTATGTTCTTAAAATGGCATACATGAAATAGATGTTCCTTTTACACAAATAAAAGAAAAAAATTAAGATGGTCTAAAGAAAACTAGGATATTGTTTGAAATGTAAAGAATATTAAGCCATTCAGAGGTCCTAAAAAACACAATATCATTTTGTTATCAGTCCAAATATTTTACAATTAAGTTGCTAGAATCCTGATGATACCTTCTAGCCGGGAGACCAGTTCAACATGAGTGCTTGATCAGGTAAACCTCATGTCACAAGAGTAATAAAGTAGATCACAGAGTTCATTTTTTATATACAGTCTATATAATTAACTAAACAAATATTATTAAACCATCAAAAAGTAATATATACATGCATTTACCACAGGTGATGTACTGTGGAAAATATATATGATTCCTATTGAACACAGTTATAACCTAGTGGTTCGCTCCATTAACTTGTACCCAAATTAGAAGGGCAACCAATATTTGATATTATATAATACAGTCATGGATACTCACTGTATCTTTGTAAATTTGAAATGTAACCTCAATAGAAGTCAATGTCATTCACTTATTATTATCATTTTCCTTTTATTCTCCTAATATTGGGTGGGCAGTGGGTGGACTGACTTCATCAGAAATTTGGACCTTCTGATCTTAACAATTTATCTCTGTATAAATAAGACAGAGACTTAGGAGATATATTTATCCACTTTTATGTGTTAAAGTTTCATTTAATTTTTTTCTAACTATTCAGTTCTAAAACAGCATGAACCTAATTGTATTTTGAGATTACTAGATAGAATGAGATATGGCACACCACCATCGCAGGAGTCAAGTCCCCAGGCTGGATATCATCATTTCTCTCTGTCCTGAGACTTTTTCAGAAAATGTTCTGGCAGTTCACCAAATTCAGCATCCTATCATCGTCATCCATTCTTATTACATGTGAGAGTAATTCACATAAACATAACTTCTCTTCTTCACCACGATAACCTCAGTATCTCGTTCTTACTGTGTGGAAGCTCCTTGAAATCCAGTATCCCTCTCATTTTCCTTTCTTTATGTATCCACCCAAGATTCACCTTGTTTGCTAAGTCCATACTCCATTTGATTTAGTCTTGGTAGTTAGGCTGAAGGTAGAGTAATCGGAAAGTGTACATACTTAAATAAATATGATAAAGGTATTGAGTGAAAATGCAAAGTCAGTTTAGAAAATTGCAGCAAACAGCAATTTTATATTCTGACATTTTAGGCAAATTGTGTCACACATACCTTTAAATTCTTTTTTTTTTTTTTTAGGCTACACCCTTTCCTCTTCTACTCGCTGTTTTATTGGAAATGGAAAAGAGTAAAGTTTAAAAGAAATGTAAGTTGCAGTGGCTATGACTTAGAGAATCATTGACATTCAGTAAGCCACAGCTTAGAAAAATAGATAAATAATGGTTCCTTTAAAAATTGTGAGGAAATCTAGAACAGGAAAAATTTTTATGGAGAAAGTAACTTTGTTGTAGAAGCTTTCTAAATGTGAAGAATCTGTATATGAAAGCAAACATACAAGACTGCTGAGCCCTTTGGCGAGCTTTGGGATGAAGAGACCAATTTAGAAACTGTGTCAGATTTTTGTCACTATAACTAAATACCTGACAAAGACTACCTAGCAAGGAAGGAGGTTTAATTTGGCTTATGGCTCTGGAGGTTCACATACTAAGGTTGGGTGAATCCCATTGGCTCAGCTATCTGGTGAGACTTCACAACTGGCAATGGTCCAGCATGTGTGGAGGAATGGTCATAGGTCTGCAAGCAGAGTGAGGCTAGATCCAACTCGCCTTTTATAACCAAGTCTCTCAGAGAACTGCCATGTAGTTGAAAATATTTGCAAAATAAATGTATAATCTATTTTACAAGGTGGTTCACAATATGCACTATTTTTTTGAGTCTTCTTCATTCAATTAGTGATATGATACAAGTGTAATACTTTTTTCTTGTTGGTATTTATTAGTTTTCTAAATTTATCTCTCTAGTATCTTCAGGTTCTTCTGAAAAGGGACAGAGCAGAAGAAAAATTCACGGATCTTCCACTTCACACATTGAGTTTTATGTGAAAATAAATTTAGAGGGAAAAAAACATACTGCTGCTGAATTCTAGACCTAGTGTTTAGCACTATTCGAAAAGCTAATACAATATCTTATTATAACCAATAGTTGATAGATTCACTCTTCTTAAATGCTTTTTCCTAATTACACATTTTCACTTAATAAATAACACTTCACAGAGCATGCTTATAAATGTGATCTTGGATATGCTGCAAGATCTGGTTAGTTGTCATTATATTTGTTGATTTCCCCATTCATTTCTGTAATTAAAATTGTGTCATATTTTTCTTTTTAATGTTTTGAAAGATTCTGATATCAGTATTAAAGTAATGCTACTGGAAATCTTCACTTTTTCAATGATCTGCTATACTTTGTGTCATGTGGGAATTACAGTTTCTTTGACTGAAAAAACAATCTCTTTTAGCAACACGAAAAAAAAAGAATCTAAAATCAGTGCCATTTACGTAAGTAATTTTTGAGTTTTTATCTCTGCTATGGCCCGAGAGTGCAGTGGAGGACAGCCCAAGTCCTTGGGCCCTGTACCCGCATGGGAGACCGGGAGGAAACACCTGGCTCCTGGCTTCGGATCGGTGCAGCACACCGGCCGTAGCGGCCATTTGGGGGGTGAACCAATGGAAAAGGAAGACCTTTCTCTCTCTCTCTCCACTGTCTAACTCTGCCTGTCAAAAAAAAAAAAAAAAAAAAAAAGTACAGGCTCAGAAACTAGAATCACCGGGTTCCAGTGCTAGCTATAACTCTGATCAAGACGTTCCTTAAACTCCCTGCACCTCTGTCTTCTCATTTATAAAATAAATACATAGTAGCAACAAGGTGCCGGGACTGTGGTGAGGACTCAGTGTGCCAATGCCGGAACATTGCTTGAAACAGTGTTTGACACATGTCATGCTTCTAATATGGTGAGTTATTACCATGAAAACATTGAGGATAAATATGCTTTCTTTACCAAACTTGAATATGAATGTTTTACCAGCTTTGTGTAATGCAAAAACACGACTCTATTCAAAATGACATTTTGAAGGTGACTCGAAAGCCCAAAATGTATAAAAGATAATTTTTAAGTAACAGCATCAGTGGAAAGTATGTTTCCAAAATGACTTTTGAAAGCTGTACCCCAAACTCATATATATGCTTCATGTTTATTTAATTATTAGCTGATTCAATTACAGGTGATTTATTGTCCTTTAAAAATCCTAGCTGAGGAGTAAGCTCAGTTGTTAAGATACTGTTTATCTGAGTGCCCCGCATCAAGTTCCGCCTCGGCTTCCAATGCCAGGTTCCTGTCTTTCACCCTGGAAAGCAGCAGATAGTAGTTCAAAAACTTAGGATCCTGCCACCCATACTGGGAGAACAAGATTGGGTTCCCAGATTCCATCTTCAGTCCGGCCCAGCCTGAGCCTTCGGGGGCACTTGGACAGTAAACCAGTGAATACTAGCTCTCTGTTCTCATTCTCTCTCCTACTCTCCTCTCATCTCCCCTCCCCCCATAAAGGGAAAAATTATTAATCCCTGGCTGGTTCTATTTAATCACAAACTCTTTCTTAAACTATGCAAAAACCATGGAAAACCCCTCCTATTTATTTGGAGTTTTTTTTAATTTTTAAAAAGTTTTATTAAAGGAACTGTTTGGTCAATATTAGCAAATATTGTTTCATTTAAAGGATGAGGGGGAAATATAATTATAGCAGAAAAAAGAATGAATAGATGAAGACAAAAAACAAATGGAAATCATTGTGCATTGAAGTACCTAAATATTACATACATATTTATTAGTTACTACAAGCTCAGCACCCTTCTAAAATGTTAGACTATACAGATAGATATATAGCTAAGCATATACAGAATTTAATTTTTTCAGAAGTAGAACATAAGGGATACTGTTTTTTTTTTTTTTTCTGTTTTTAGCTGACAAAACTGAATCTCAGTGAAAGCAAATAGTGCTTGGGTATGTGATCGCATCTGGAACTTGGAGAGCTGGTTTTTTTCTTGGTGACTGATTATAACTTTATTCTTGTCAAAACAGACATTTTTAAAAGGATTTTTATTTATTTATTTGACATGCAGAGTTTTAGACAGTGAGAATGAGAGAGAGAGAGAGAGAGAGAGAGAGAGAGAAAGGTCCTCCCTCCGCTGGTTCACTCCTCAAGTGGGTGCAATGGCCAGAGCTATGCCAATCTGAAGCCAGGAGCCAGGAGCCTCCTCCCAGTCCCCCATGCGAGTGCAGAGGCCCAAGCACTTGGGCCATCCTCCACTGCTCCCCAGGCCACAGCAGAGAGCTGGACTGGAAGAGGAGCAACCAGGACTAGAACCAGCGCCCACATGGGATGCCAGCGCTGCGGGCAGAGGGCTAGCCTAATATGCCACGGTGCCGGCCCGACATTTACAGGTTAAAGGAACAATTTCCATGTAGAATCCCACAGAAAACAAGCTCTCATTTTCCAGATATTCAAGTTGTTCTTTCCTGGATGCTAGTTCTCTCTGCAGATGGGAAGACTTAGGCACATGAAGAAGCAAAACATCACTTCAGCAAGAAGGGTGAGAAGTTTGCAGAGGAGTTCAGGGTTCAACTCTGGATGCAAGCATCCAGACCACAGCAGTTAGAACAAAGTCAAGTCAGCCAGGCCATCTCAGAACCCATCATTCCCAATGCACTGAGCAGAAGACAGCGAAGCTTAAATCAAAAGTTTAACTAGTAAGAGACTGCAACAGATCAGCCATGAGATGCAAGGACTTGACACTTCTATTCCTGGCAGCAATGAAGAGAAATGACACCCTAGGAATTCATGATTCAATCTCTTCTATAGATTTTTACAGTAAATAAATAATCATAAAATATGCTTCCAAAAGCAACTAGGTTTGTTAGAAAGAAGAAGAGCAGTAAAATGGTTGAATGCCAAATTCTCAAAGAGAACTTTAAAAACTAGGTTTTATCCAATAATTTACTAGCATATATTTAAGTACATAGAGGGCCAGGGAGAAGTTTCTTTGCAAATAGGCAAAACAAACAAGAAATAAAGTCATCTTGCTAATATCTACTCATTGTGCTTTTCTCTCACATTAAAGAAGTAAATTAAGGGAGTGGTGCTGTACTGCAGTAGGTTAATCCTCTGCCTGCAGAGCCTGCATCTAGTCTCAGCTGCTTCTCTTTTGATCTAGCTCTCTGTCACGGCCTGGGAAAGCAGTGGAAAATGGCCCAAGTGCTTGGGCTCCTGCACCTGTGTGGGAGACTCAGAAGAAGCTCCTGGCTCCTGGCTTCAGATCAGCCCAGCTCCTGCCACTGCAGCCATTTGAGTAGTGAACCAGCAGATGGAAGACTTTTCTGTCACTCCCTCTCACTGTCTGTTAACCCTCAAGTAAATAAATAAAATCTTAGAAAAAATAAGTGAATTAAACCAGAAATAAGTAAATTAGTGATTTGGAATATGCCCTTATTGCATGTATACCTATAGAAAATGATCATTTTCCTTTTGAAATCTGAGCAACATGTCACTGCACATGTCAACCTCATATTCAAACTACTGTCATTGCCGAAAAGTACAATCCTGGCCAGAAAGCTGAATCCAGCCTGTTACCATGGATTAGCTAGGAATTGATTAAAGTTGTTTTCTGAAAATGCTTGCGAAGTCCCATGAATGTTATCTTAGAAAACTATTTGAGGAATTATATTTCATTATTAATTCTCACCAAAGCAGCACTTTCCAAGATGTTTCTGACATTTACAAACAGCTAAAAGAAAGGAAAGACCAGAAATCGAACTGTGAGTTTGATAGAATGCACTGTTTGCTTTGTGACTTGGTTGATGGATAGAAAATGCTTAATTTAATTTGTGTGAGCTTGACTACTAGAGACTTCAGAGGTTATTTCTTTTGTTCTTTAAACACATGCACCAATACCATCCTATCCTACGTGGCTATCCAGAATCAGTTCATACCTGGATTTCATAACCATTAGGGACATGAGTTAGCACACTCCTCCTAGATGCCCTCTACCTTGACCTGCTTCTAACCAGGGAAGATGGGATTCCCCTGCCCACACTTAGTGAGAAGAAGCAGACACAGGCAGTCTATCTCTACTCCCCTTTATCTGTTTGGAGCTGGCTGTTTGTCATAGGTAGACATATGTTCTGCTGCACTGTCATTCAAATTAGAGACACTGCCTAATAGGACAGTCCCAGAGATTTCCAGCTTTACATGTGACTGGGTAGATACATATTCCGCATTCCCAGACCACAAAGTGAAGCAAACCACAGAGTGAACCACAGCAAACCACAGAGTGAACAGGCTACTGTCGCTTTTTCCATCCTTCCCTGACATGTAATGTGGGGGCACCTTCATCTGTACCTGTGTCTCCTTACTTTCTTTCAGTTGGTGTATTAGAGGGTTTTTCACTACAACAAGGAAATACTTGGGACAGCTACTCCTGAAGTAAGTAAGTTTTCTTGGCTCATAGTTTCCAAAGTTCACAGCCTGATCGTGGACTGTGAACTTCAACAGGTGAAGCAGAAAGATAGTAACGGCAGAGCAAGAACCACACTACCATACAGGAAACAGAGAGAATGGCTGAGCCCTGCTAGGCTTCTATCACCAACCCTCTGCCCTCATTGACCTAAAGACCTCCCATTAAACCCACCTCCTAACCCATAATTGGGTGTTTTTTTTTCCATCCTCCTAGCACCAGCAACTCAGGACTTTGGGATTTAAATGCTCCCATGGGTTCAGAAGCCATATCCAGTTCAAACCATAGGTGTTGATTCTAGATTGAGGGGATGCTATTTGTTGAAGCCTCTCAAACCATGCCTCACAAGTGCTATGAATTTTGATTTAAAACATCTCTTTCAAATTGAATTACACCCACAGATTTTATTGTTTTGTTGTAGGGGAACTGCCTGCCCCGTGAAGATGAAATAAGTGCCTTCTGCAATGAGAAGTGAGAAAACCATTGCAGATATGTCTGGTAGTATTTAGTTTGCTTTCCTGTTTTCACATTTTGCATCCCTCCTCTTTACATAATACAAGACCCTCTTTCCTCTGTTTGCTTTATGTTGTATGAAATAAATTCTGCAATTAGAAACAAAACTCATGCAACAGTAACACATGGAAATTCACGGAAAGTAAAGAAAGATGATTGTTGTGATACAAACATTTGGTATTGCAAAAGTCATGCTTCAGTTCCATGGAGTATTATAGAATTCTGGGCACAGCTTCATCTCCTTTCCTTCCTAGCACCTGTACCCATATGTGGGGACGCCTTCCTTCCTACTGTCACAAGCAATCTGTTGGAAATCTGGGGCCTTTATCTTTGTGGCACAGTAATACTCATATATGTACTTTGACTTCTTGTTGAAGAGATTCTCTTAGCGGTAGTCACAAACCAGAAATAGCAATGAAGACTAAGCATCAGCCTTTGCACAAATATGTGCAAACAGTTACTGAGAGGTATACAAAATTTATGTCTTGGGATGAGCATTCAGGCAGTGGTTAAGGTGCTGTTTGGGCTCCATATTGGAGAGCTTGGGTTTGATTCCTGGCTCTGCTTCCAATTCTAGCTCCTGGTAATGCACAACCTGGGAGGCAGTAAGTAGTTCAAGTGCTTGAGTTCCTTCCAATCACATAGGAGATACAGGTTAAATTCAGACTCCTAGCTTCAGCCTGGCCTCAGCCCGGGCTGTTGTAGACATTTGAGAAATGACTGAAAGAATGGAAGACTTTCATATGTCTGTCTATCTCTGACTCTGTCACGTGTAATTTCCTTTCTAGTCATTGATCCCCAATGAATTTCACAGATGGGCAGACCCTTAAAATTCTATTTTCTAAAAAGTCTGATAAATTTGAGCTGGTATTTTGAGACAGTGGATTAAGCTGTTGCTTACAATGCTGGCATCCCAAATAGCAGCATCTGTTTGAATCCTGGCTGTTTTGCTTCTGATCCAGTTCTGCAGCAGTGTCCCTGAGGAGGTAGCACACGACCTACATGGGAGGCCTGAGAGGAGTTCCAGGCTCCTGGCTTTGGCCAGGACCAACCCACCCATAACAGCCATTCAGGGAATGAACTAGTGGATGGAAGCCTCTCTCTCTGTTTCTGTCTCTCCCTCTCTCTCTATCACACTTCCTTTCAAAGAAATAAATAGATCTTAAAAAAAGAAGTCTTACACATTGATTGTTAACTGATGGAGCATACAGTTTTATTAAATGAATTATTTTTTGGAAGAGAATAAATTTTAAACATCAAGATTTGGGAGGGGAAACGTGATTATATGGAGCTCAGTTATGTGCCAAGGTAGACTTCATGGTATGTTTCCCCTAACCCAAGACCTCTGTGACTGTCAGACACAGATCAAGACAGCCCCCTCCACAGACCAAGGAGCCCACACTCACTGCTGAGTGCCACATACTCCCTGCTCCGCTGTACCCAGGGACTAGAAAGCTTTGTCCCACTGAACCATACTTGTCCCCAAGGCTGTCCCCTCATACTTGGAAAGTCTGAGAAGTACAGTCTGGAAATACAAGGGAAGCAAAACTGGGGAGGGGAAAACTGGACAGCGGTGTTGCGCTCCCTTCTCTTCCCCACCTCTACCATCTCACAACTTGGCTGTCTGAAGATTTCGCACGAGACTGAGTGGCCACTGCTCAGGTACATCATGGTGGCCACCCTGGGAAGGCACCTCTTGGCCCAGCTTTCTGGTCTCTCCTCCCTTACGCCCTCACTCTGGCCTCCTTGGAATGCCCTTCTCAATACAGTGTTAGACTGTAAGTGACTATATTTTCTATTCTCTAGAAAATAGAACCCAGTATAAGCATGTAATACAGTTCTTAAAGTTTTATTGTTATTCAAAGCAAATCAACTGGGATCTTTTGAAAAATTGTATGTAATTACCATAAACTTACTTATTTGTTCAATGGCAGATTGAAACCTTCACTTCAGAATTTCTGAAGTTTTTCACATTAACATGGGCACTCTGAAAAGACATGCAAATCAGTGAAGCACTTTATTAGTCTATTGTTATCCATGATGAGCCAATATTTACCATATAATTATTTACACCTTAGCTAATAATATGGGAACTAATAAAAATCTCTGTGTGGGCAGGGTAATTGCACTAGGTCATTTTGGGATTATGTTATTAGGTGGCCTCAGGCAGGTGTTCATTTCATCTGATTTGTATCATCTCTACTTATATCTGTTCCATTTCATCAAAGCATAGTAATTATGTAACAGCAAAGTAAATCCTAAAGAATGTCATAAAATGATAATCATAGGGTTTGCCAACATATGAAAGATACTGGCCATTTATTTTCACAATATAATAAATATATATTTGAGAAATATTCTGTACAAGAAATGGAACAAATATGTTGGCAACTGCTAAATATGAAATGAACAAAAAAATAGAAAATAGGATTTATTAGGACTTATTATATTGCCAACTTAAACTGAGCCAAGTGAGCCATGGCTCCGGCCCCGAAAGAAATTTTTACTTTAGGCTTGAATTAAGATTACTAACTATGGGGCCAGTGCCATGACGCACTAGGTTAATCCTCTGCCTGCGGCGTCCGCATCCCATTTGGGCACCGGTTCTAGTCTCGGCTGCCCCTCTTCCAGTCCAGCTCTCTGCTGTGGCCTGGGAAGGCAGTGGAGGATGGCCCAAGTGTTTGGGCCCCTGCACCCATGTGGGAGACCAGGGGGAAGCTCCTGGCTCCTGGCTTCAGATTGGCGCAATTCCTGCAGCCAATAGGAAGGCAGACCTCGCTCTCACTGTCTGTAGATCCACCTGTCAAATAAATAAAATCTTTAAAAAAAATTACCAACTATGATTTTTGCATTTACCTTTAAAATATTTATTTATTTGAAAGGCAAAGTAATAGAGAGAGGAGGAAGAGAAAGAGAGAGAGCAAGAGAGAAAAGGAGAGAAACAGAGGAAGAGAAAAAAGAAAGAGAAAAGAAAGAGAAAGAAAGAGATTCTATCTGCTGGTTCATTACCCAAGTTTTCACAAGAGCAAGATGTGGGCCAGGCCAAAGCTAGGAACTAGGAACTCCATCCAGGTCTGCCAAGCTCTTGGGCCATCCTCTGCTGCCTCCCAAGCACATGAGACAGAAGCTGGATTGGGAAAAGGGCATACTTGACCCTTGGCATTCTGATGTGGAATGTAGGCATCCCAAGTGGCTGCTTAGCCCACAAAGCCACAGCACTCAGCCCTGACAGACAGTTTTATACTCCTTTTTCCTACACAAAATATGGCATAGTCCCTGAGCTCCAACAATTGGGAAATAGTCAGAAAAATAAAACCTACAAAAGAGACACAGCATACTGTATTTCAGATTTAATTTTTGTCACTTTATCACCAGCAGTATGTTTGGTGATAACACAAAAGATGTTCCCTTCTGTATGCATATCAGCTTTTAATTGGATTTGGTTTATTTCAAAGGTCTTTTTAAAATAGACAACACACTGACTTGTTTTTATTATCAACTCATGTGACATGACAAGAACAAAAAGTTTCTTCATTCAATTTGCCATATTCTTCAATATCACAGACATGAGACATTAACTGCTTAATAAAACAACTAAAATAAATCAAGAACATTTTAAAAATATTTCAGATTTTGGGGATATTTCATGCTAGTGTATTTACAATCAGTTTACTTGTTTAACTGCAATATAACTTTAAGAAGGCTTTCTCTATTTATATCATATGTTATACATCTTGTTATACATAAACATACAGTTTATATTTGTCAATTATACCTCAAGAAAACTGGGGGAAAAAAGAATTCTAAGGAGAACTTCTCTCCTCTTCTAAAATTTGGATAATAAATAAGTATAAATGTCTGCATCAAACCAACCCATCTTAATCTCAGTTGAAGTGATGGAAAGATTTGAACAGAAAATATTAATGTTGGGGCTGGCACAGAGGCACAGTAGGCTAAGCCTCGACCTGCAGAATCAGC
Source organism: Sylvilagus floridanus (assembly GCA_949820135.1). Lineage (NCBI taxonomy): Eukaryota > Metazoa > Chordata > Mammalia > Lagomorpha > Leporidae > Sylvilagus > Sylvilagus floridanus. The sequence goes on along the minus strand of OX463240.1, from coordinate 13,118,966 downwards.
ATCCCATAAGGGTGCTGGTTCAAGTCCTGGTTACTCCACTTCTGATCCAGCTCTCTGCTATGGCCTGGGAAAGCAGTAAAAGATGGCTCAAGTCCTTGGACCCCTGCATCCATGTGAGAGACCCAGAGAAAGTTCCTGGCTCCTGGCTTCAGATCAGCCTACCTCTGGCCATTGCAGCCATTTGGGAGATGAATAACTTTTTCTCTGTCTCTCCCTATTTCTGTCTGTAACTCCACCTCTCAAATAAATAAATAAAATCTGTTCAGCTCACCACTTCCGTTAGCGTCTGGCATTTGGTGTGGTAGTACTTAGGATAGGGAAGAAAGATTGATGTACTCTGGAGAATTTTAATAAACTTCTTTATTGCAAGCATGGACTATTCCAGAAATCTTCCCTTAAAGTGATTAGTTGTTTTTCCTTGCCATGGCTCATTATGTAGGACAATGACCAACAGTGCTATGGAAAAATCTGTTCTTTCCAAGAATGAATTAAAGATGCTGACAGGGAGGCCTGAATTGCATCCATTTCTTTCTCCTATTTTCCAACCAAGAGCATGCTAAGATGCTGAAAATGGCCACAGAATGAGTCAGTTTTACTACAAAATCTAGAAAACTTCTGTGATTTATAAATAGAATGGTATAGCATTTCATTTCTTCTTGCAGAATCTACTTTTCTTATAGGACTCTTACGTGCAGGTTCTATGTTCTGTCAGCTTGCTTTGGCCATACCAGAGAGAATTTCTGAAAAAGAAATTGGTCAAGCAGAGTCCCTCCTATCAATAATCACCCCCAGTAATGCTTTCCTTTCTTTTTCTTCATTGATTGCTACAGATCCAGAAACCCTTTCTTTCTTCAATAATGAAGAGATAAAATAATTAAATAAGTAATTAAATAACAAATTAAATAACATTAATAATTAAATAACAATCAATTTTCACTGCAAATAAAAAACAATCTTAGGAGGTGGCATTGTGTTGTAATGGGTTAAGCCACTGTATACAATGCCTGCAACCTATATCAGTCCTGGCTTTTCCACTTCCAATCTGGCCCCCTGCTAATGTACCTGGAAAAGCAGCAGAGGATGGCCCAAGTCCTTGGGCCCCCCCACCTGCATGAGAGAGCTAGATGAAGCTCCTGGCTCCTGGTTCCAGCCTGGCCCTGTCCCTGGCCTTTGTGGCCATTTGGAGAATGATCCAGCAAATGAAAGATTGATCTCTCTCTTTCTGTAACTCTGCCTTTCCAATTAATAAAACAAATATTTTGAAAATATCCTAAATAGGTAAATAAACCCAGAAAGAATAACAAGAAATAATAATATCTGGTTGGTGAAATTTTAGAATTTTCATTTCCATTTCATTAGATTTCTTCCCTATGGTAACACAGTAGGCTGCAGTTGATGGAACCACTCTCTCCCACCCTGCCTTCCAGTCAACGATTTGTCTTGCAGGGTAAAAAGAGTTCTGCTGTTCAGGGACTGTGGTCACTGGTCTAGAACTCATGGAAGCAAATGCAGCATGCCCAGCAGCAGAAGCTGAGCCAGTGGTGGTTTTCAGTGGGCGCAGATGAAGATGATTGTCAGGGCTAGAAAATATTTTTGGGATGGAACAACATCTTAGCTTTTCAGACGAGTAAGAAAAAGGAATCTTTCAAAGTATCCTCAAGTTTAATCCACTTACACTTGAACATATTTGGAATCAGTGTGCTTGCTCTAAAATGCTGGTTGACTTGTTGATAGAGGATTTCTAAAACCTTCAAGTACATTTCCATTGCCTGTCCCTCTTACTTTTGATAGCCATATAATCATAGTCACAAATAAAGTGAAAGGTCTGAACAAAATATTCATGGATATGCATGCTAAGCTATTTGAGAAACTCAAATTATGCATTTTTCACCATTTAAAAACAAATAAGGAAAGAGATACATTAGCATTGCATAGTGTGAGTGCAAATGCATGAGACTAAAGTACTTCTCAAACAGACCTGAGGGAAATAGGTGGAATTTTAATTCTAGTATCCAGATCAAGGATTGTACAGTGGGTTGAGGAAGCTGTTATTAACTTTGTCTTTTCAATTTTTCACGCATGAGAAGGAGAAACTGTGAAGACTCTGAATTTGCCCTCTTCAGACTTAAGGTGAATTCCTTGTTCTTGACGATTAAGCATTATAATTAAACTTTTCCCACATCTGTTCTTGCATTTCTTGAGTGAACACATCACTCAGTCTTTTCAGAATGGCATAGAAGAATATTTGACATGTTCTATTTCACCAATTTGAAATTTTTAAATGAGATCAAATAAAATTTAATGCTAAAGAAACTCCTGTATGCATTTGCCTGTTGCAAGTGAGTAATATTTTCTCTCCTGGGAATTGTTACTCTAAAGGTGCTTACTAGTCTTACAGGAAGTCCATCATTCTCTCCAGCATATCACCAAATCCATGTCACAAAGTAGAGAGTAGGAAATCACTTTTCTCTCATGTACAGGCTGTAGGTCTGCCTCCCCAAAACACGCATTTTTTAAAACTTTTATATATGTTCACATACAACACAGAACATACCACAAACACATACACACGCACGCACGTCTTGATGTAGAGTGACTATGGCAAACGTGCTGCAACTGGAATGAATTTTCTCCTAGAGCCTTGAGTGGGACACACCATTCCCTGTGTCACCTCACTGCTCCGTAGTTTGGATATGGGGACTGGTGTTTCAGGATCACTTCATAGGAGAAGTAGAAGTTACTAAGAGCTCAGAGATGTTTCTCCTCCCTGGGTTAGGACCCTGGATAGTTTACTCATAATGACTACATAAGTCTCAACCTGCCCAAACTTGCTCATCTTTTACCTGGATCTCTGGAGTGTTCCCCTCCCCACCCCCCGAACACACAAATATTTTCCTGTCATCAGGATGATTAATAAAAATATTCATTATCCTCTCTCATGGTTAAAAGAGATAACCTGCAGATATTTACTTGGATCCTTCCTTTTTTTTAAGGATTTTATTTATTTGAGAATCAGAGTTACAGAGAGAATGAGAGACAGAGAGAGATCTTGCATTAGCTGGTTCACTCCCCAAATGGCCACAATGGCCAGAGCTGGGTCAATCCAAAACCAGGAACCAGAAGCTTCTTCCGGGTCTCCCACTTGAGCCATATTCCAAGGCTTTCCCAGGTCATAGTAGGGAGATGGTTAGGGAGAGGACCAGCTGGGACTAAAGCTGGTGCCCATATGGGATGCTAGCACTGCTGGTAGAGGCTTAACCTAATATGCCACAGCACTGGCCCCTTAGCTCTTTCTATAATCTGAGCTACAGTATACTATTTGTCCACAGTAGCATCATTGACCCATGGAGGCACAGTCTCTACAGGAGGCCATGGCTTTCTCCCCAAATCCTATACAGTGAGACTGAGTCAGTACCAACAATAACCATTTTCAGAAAGCTTCTAGCTTGGGGCGGTATCTTTGAGTGGGATCCTCTATTTATTTTAAAGATTTATTTATTTATTTAAAAATCAGAGTTACACAGAGTGAGAAGGAGAGGCAGAGAGAGAGAGAGAGAGAGGGGTCTTCCATCTGCTGGTTCACTCTCCAATTGGCCACAATGGCTAGAGCTGCGCTGATCTGAAGCCAGGATCCAGGAGCTTCTTCCAGATCTCCCACATGGGTGCAAAGGCCTAAAGACTTGGACCATCTTCTACTGCTTTCCCAGGCCATAGCAGAGAGCTGGATCAGAAGTGGAACAGCCAGGACTCAAACTGGCACCAATATGGGATGCCAGCACTGCAACCAGCAGCTTTATGAGCTCCACTATTTTTAATCCCCTGGTTTCTGAACAACTGATAAATAAAACGTACATAGAGACCAATACATCACCTTTGCTGTTGATGTAGACCAGGTTTGAATTAGCAGCTGAGTGTGAGAACCATAGGACCAAGCTGGTCCCACATTCAGGTTTCCCCAGGTGCCTTCCATCTCTCACAGCAGTGTCCACCAAGACAGGCACAGCTGGACACTGGCCAAGCAAGACTGACGACTCAAAGCAGTTTGGAAGAAAGATTTGTTCTTTGTAGACCGATTGTTTTGCAAGAGGAAGAAGTGTAGAGAGGAGATGAGCATCCTAGATTTTCTCCTTCATCTGCAACACCATTTATCTACACTCAAATCAGTTGTCAAGTAGGGAGGCCCAGAAATATTCATTGTGAACCTGTCACAGGAAGGCACCTCAATGAGGAGAAAGTCAGTACCAGGCTCCTCTTCCTGTACAAAACAGTCATATGAAAACCGGCTTAAAAGAGCAGCTATCTCATTTGTCCACAATTCAGTGGCTCAGAAATTTAGGTAAGGTCACCAGAGTGGTTCTTCTGCTGATCTTGTGTAGAGCTCACAGTGACAATTCATCTGGCAGCCCAATAGGACTGAATCATCTAACAGAGCCTCAGTAATATAACTGGTGGCTGGTGCTGGCTGTCAGCCGGGGCATCTTGGTTCTCTTCCAAAGGCATCTCTAGCAGGCAAGTTCAGACTAAGTGAGAGCAGTCTCAGAGCCTCTTAAAGCCTCAGCTCCAAATTCTCAAACCATTATTTCTGCCACATCCCATTTGTCACAGCACATCACCAGGCAAGCTCAGACAAAAATAGGAAGAAACAGAACTTGGCTACTGAGAAGCAGAGCTTCAACACCACCCTACAAATGGCATGCCTACTGCTATGAAAGGACGTGTGATCTCTGCCTACAATATAATACAGAGTGTTTTTATATTAGCTCAAGGTGTGTGTACACGCATTGGTGAGCAGGATCTCACTCCACATATACAACAGCAAAGAAGATGGAGTCCAAGAAATTTTCTGAAAGACTTCTTATCCAACCTTACTCTAAGTGGTTAAAAAGTTGGTAGAAGATACAATAGCTTTGTACTGACAGAAGTGCCATAAAACCTCAGAGCCCTTAGAAACATAACTTAAAAACACCTTCCTGGACAGAGAAATCTGACGATCTAAATGGCAAGCTGAAAGTGCAGAGAACAACATACTGGGAAAGGAATACTGCAAAATTTGCCATGATCTGAAGATGAGTTACAAAAATCATGATTTTGCTTTTGACTCAATATTTTAATGCAATATAACACATATTTTAAATTGAAATATTATTTTTTCTGCTTCTGTCCTGTCATTTTATAGGATATGTTGATGAAAATTAATTTTATAATTTATACCATAAGTTCCATAATAATGGGAGAAAAAGATTCTGACTGATTCAAGGAAGAATATCTATTACCAGAGACCAGATATTGTATGTATAAGACTCTCCTACCAGGGTCACCCAGAGCAAGCTTATTTCTTTGTTTTTTTTTAAACTTTTATTTAACAAATATAAATTTCCAAAGTACAGCTTATGGATTACAATGGATCCCCCTCCCCATAACTTTCCTCCCACCCGCAACCAAGCTTATTTCTTTGTATACATTGGTAGCTACAGCAATAAACAGACAGCCTAAATATGCCAGTCTGACATTTCTTTTGAGAGATTGTTAAGGTATGTGCACATCAAGGACTACTTCCCATGCTTTTGTGGGATCAAGGTCCACGGTGGTAGGAGTCCAGAGTTAATCAAGCAGCATGATAGTAAACTGTAACAAGACCTCGGCCGAATTAACTGACTTTGCAATAAATTCCTTTTCTGTTAGAAATAGTCAGAGTCGGATTTGGTAGTTTACAACCAAACAGAGGGTACAAAGAAGTAATCAATTCTATCTGAGCTCCACAGATAACTGCAGGTATCTGGAAAGGGTCATGTAATAAGAACTAAGAAATTGAAATCCGGTCATTTGCAACAAGATGGAGGAATCTGGAAAACATCATGCTGAGTGAATTAAGCCAGTCCCAAAGAGACAAATATCATTTGTTTTCCCTGATCGGCGACAACTAACTGAGCACCAAAGGGGAAACCTGATGAAGTGAAATGGACACTATGAGAAACAGTGACTTGATCAGCTCTTGTCCTGACTGTTGTTGTACATTGTAAAACTTTATCCATTTTAGTATTTTTTTTATTCTAGTACTAGTGGTTGAACTCTGCAATTAATACACAATTATTCTTAGGTGTTTAAATTTTAACTGAAAAGTGATCCCTGTTAAATATAAGAGTGGGAATAAGAGAGGGAGGAGATGTACAATTTGGGACATGCTCAATCAGACTTGCCCAAATGATGGAGTTAGACACATGCCAGGGGATTCCAATACAATCCCATTAAGGTGGCATGTACCAATGCCATCTCACTAATCCAAGTGATCATCTTCAGCTAACAACTGATCACACTGATAGGTCTAAGAGTCAAAGGGAGTGAGATCCCAGTGGAAAGAATGGGGCCATCAAAGAAGGAGGTACCTTTCTCTGAAGGGAGGAGAGAACCTCCACTTTGACTATGACCCTGTCGGAATAAGATCGAAGTTGGCGAACCCTAAAAGCTTCCATAGCCTCAGCAACTCATGACTAGAGCCTAGGGAGATTACTGACGCCATAAACAAGAGTGTCAAATTGTTAAATCAACATCAGGAGTCACTGTGTACTTACGTCTCATGAGGGATCTGTCCTTAATGTGTTATCCAATGTGAAATAATGTTATAACTAGTACTGAACCAGTATTTTTACACTTTGCGTTTCTGTGTGGGTGCAAACTGATGAAATCTTTACTTAGTATATACTGAATCGATCTTCTGTATATAAAGATAATTGAAAATGAAAAAAAAAAAACTTTGGTGTTAAATTGGAAATTGCATAAAAAATTAATCAATTTAAAAAAATCATGTAGGATCTCTGTCCTTTATGTGCTATACATTGTGAATTAATACTATAACTAGTACTCCAACAGCATTTTTCACTTTGTGTTGCTATGTGGGGGCAAACTGTTGAAATCTTTACGTAACATATACTAAACTGATATTCTGTATATAAAGAGAATTGAAAATGAATCTTGATGTGAATGCAAGGGGAGAGGGAGTGGGAAAGGGGAGGGTTGCGGGTGGGAGGGAAGTTATGGAGGGGGGAAGCCATTGTAATCCATAAGCTGTACTTTGGAAATTTATATTCTTTATTTTATTTTTTTTGATGCTTCCAAGTTTGCTTTTTATTATTTTTTTAAATTTTAATGTTTTAAATAGATTTACATATTTTATTTTTTTAATTTTTTAATAACGCTTTCATTTAAAGAATATAAATTTCCAAAATACAGCTTATAGATTACAATGGCTTCCCCCCCCCATAACTTCCCTCCCACCCGCAACCCTCCCCTTTCCCACTCCCTCTCCCCTTGCTTCACATCAAGATTCATTTTCAATTCTCTTTATATACAGAAGATCAGTTTAGTATATATTAACTAAAGATTTCAACAGTTTGCCCTCACATAGCAACACAAAGTGAAAAATACTGTTGGAGTACTAGTTATAGTATTAATTCACAATGTATAGCACATTAAGGACAGAGATCCTACATGATATATTTTTTAAATTGATTAATTTTCTATGCAATTTCCAATTTAACACCAAGATTTTTTTTCATTTTTAATTATCTATATACAGAAGATTGATTCAGTATATACTAAGTAAAGATTTCATCAGTTTGCACCCACACAGAAACACAAAGTGTAAAATACTGTTTCAGTGCTAGTTATAGCATTACTTCACATTGGACAACACATTAAGGACAGATCCCACATGAGACATTTGTACTCAGTGACTCCTGAAGTTGATTTAACAATTTGACACTCTTGTTTATGGCATCAGTAATCTCCCTAGGCTCTAGTCATGAGTTGCCGAGGCTATGGAAGCTTTTAGTGTTCGCCGATTGCAATCTTATTCCGACAGGGTCATAGTCAAAGTGGAGGTTCTCTCCTCCCTTCAGAGAAAGGTACCTCCTTCTTTGATGGCCCCATTTGTTCCACTGGGATCTCACTCACAGAGATCTTTCATTTAGGTCTTCTTTTTTTTCCAGAGTGTCTTGGCTTTCCATGCCTAGAATATTCTCATGGGCTCTTGAACCAGATCTGAATGCCTTAAGGGCTGATTCTGAGGCCAGAGTGCTATTTAGGACATCTGCCATTCTATGAGTCTGCTGTGTATCTCGCTTCCCATGTTGGATCATTCTCTCCCTTTTTGATTCCATCAGTTAGTATTAGCAGACACTAGTCTTGTTTGTGTCATCCCTTTGACTCTTAGACCTATCAGTGTGATCAATTGTGAACTGAAATTGATCACTTGGACTAGTGAGATGGCATTGGTACATGCCACCTTGATGGGATTGAATTGGAATTCCCTGGCACATTTCCAACTCCATCATTTGGGGCATGACTGATTGAGCATGTCCCAAATTGGAAATTTATATTCTTTAAATAAAAGCTTTAAAAAACAATTGGTGCATGCACCTAATCAGTGCTAATTACCTATTTGAGCTATTATGCAGTACTGAAATAAGCAATAGGACTCAAAGGTTTCAGATGAAGCATTCAGATCCTAGTATCAACTGTGTTTTATGGGCCTCTTATCACTCTAGAGAAGTATGATAGGGAAAATGGAAGAATATATATAAATCAACCTATGATAAAATCGATCATTTAGAAAGGAAAAATTAGAGCATCCATTAAAAATACATTGTTAATATTTACATGTTTATATTTGATTTTATTTAAATTAAGTAGTTCAAAAATAGAACATATTTATCTTACTTTCAATAATGGTGAGAATGAAAATCAGTTATAAGCTGTTTTCTGCTCACCTGCAAATGAGAGGGTATAATCAAAAATTTTGATAAAAAGTTCCATTTATTTTTCAACAGAATTATTGAACAGCATCTTGAAAACCTCTAGGAATTCTCAGAAAACAACCTAGTTAGAAAAAGCCTATTTGTGTTTTACTACTTCTCTGTTTTCAGGTTTTCATTCTTGCAAAGCATACTTTTACCGCAGTTCATTAATTTTCAGAATCTATAGGTTTGTAGAACTCAATTTCTTTAATCATGCATGTAAAATTAATTATTAAAAGTTTTATTTTGCTGATTTCAGCAAGTGTGTGAAATCACACAACATAGCCTTCAGCAAAATATGTAGCAACTAGCAGAAAAAGGAAAAATGATTCTTATTTTTTTCTTAAAATGAATTTTCTGATTCAATAACAAACCATTGAGGCAAACATATGTTATTTTCTTTTGTTCATATTTTCAGCAAAAAATGGCAATAACAGCACATGCACCAATTCTAAAATATTTAACTATAATATGAATAATGTAATTAAGTTTCTTAATAATGTAGGCCTGTTTTCACAGGTAAATGCATATTAATTGAAGTTAATCTTAAGTCAAGCATCTGTATCAGTTTTTCTTTCCCCATTAAGCAGATAATTTTTAAACACTGATTTGGAGATGATCACAAAGGCTTGTAACCCAGAAAAAAAATTTATTTGCACCAAGGTAGATACTAACTCCCCAACCAAAATTGCTAATTACAAAAGATTCTAGCCTGTATGATTTGAGAATTTTGGTCTCCTCTAGTACTATTTTTAGAAGGAGGCAATGATTACTTTGCAAGGCAAATACTAATGAGATTGAGAGGGAATATGAATTATGAAGCAGCACCAGAGATACTCGGTGAAATCTTGGAGGATACAAGATCATCTCAGGGGTGTGTAGAAGATCATGCCAAGAAGTAGATGAGCAGATCAAGATAGGACTTAATTCTTTTCTTTATTTTAAATTTTTAAAATTTATATAAAATGAACAGATTGTAATATTTCATATATCCGGGATTTCCTCCTACATCTGCAACACCACTTCTCTATACTCAAATCATCCCTTAGAGAAGCCTTCCCATCTGGGAACTCCTGTAGAAGAAGCTACCAGGCTCAGAAAAGTATGCTCGTGGCCAGGGATAGATGGGTGAGGAGTATTCCTAGCTCACCTTGAAGTGAGAGTTGCCGCAGGGTAGAGCACTGGCTTCCAAGAGGAAAACATGGCAGAACTGAGCCAGAAACACAAGGCAAAATATTTATTCTATGCACATTCACCAACTTAGTAAGTTCAAGTAGAGAAAGATCTCCTTTCCTGTTATTGGGGATATATGGGGAAATCCATTCCAGTGGAAACTATACATGGAAGGCAACTATTCTTCTCTAACAACAGCTTTCTCAATTATGTTATACAGAGGCATGCAATATGGCAGCCAAGGGAGCATAGTAATCAAGGTCTCGGAATATTGGCCAGAGAGCAGTTTCCATTGTAACTCATGGAAACCATTCAGAAAACATCCAGCAGCATGCAAAGCAAGTTATACCAGGGAAAATTCATCAGCTACTGTTGACTGTAGTATTAAGATGGGGAGAATACGAATAGGATTTTGAATAAATCTAATAATGGAAATAAAGTAGGGAATTACACCTTGGGGTACTATGATATTTTCAAGTTATTCATCAACACCTCGTAGATCAACAAACCAATTTTGTTAAAATCAACTACTTCTAGAGAGTGGTAGATTCTTGGCTCTCGTTACGTAGCCATATGTTCACTGATATTTCCCAGTCTTCTTGAAGAAAAACAGGTCAAGGAGATCATGCTCCCCAACAAACCCTGAATAACAGGAGCTGGTGACTTCCAAGACGAAACCTAGAAGAGAAAGGGCGATTCGTCTTGTGTTGTGGCTGCAGGTGGTGCTGGCAGAGCCATGGGAAGGGAGCCACCGGGATCTCTAGGCTGTCTCATGAAGCAGAGCTCTCTGAGAGAATCATAGCATGCTGTGAAGGAGACATGCTCTCCGGTATGGTATGCAGCTAGCACGGTTTCAAGACGAATTTATCCACATTGTTCGATCTAGTCTAAGTTTGTTTACAGAGCATATGAATTGATACAATAAAACGTACTTATGGCCATTTTCTCTTAGTGGTAGCATCACAGATTTTTTAAAAATTGTTAGTCTCGGGCCAGCGCTGTGGCATAGTGAGCTAAGCCTCTGCCTGCAGTGCCAGAATCCCATAAGGGCGCCAGTTCGAGTCCCAGAGGCTCCTCTTCCAATCCAGCTCTCTGCTATGGCCTGGGAAGCAGTGGAAGATGACCCAAGTCCTTGCGCCCAAGCACCTGTGTGGGAGACCTGGAAGAAGCTCCTGGCTTAGCTTCAGATCGGCCAACCTCTGTTCATTGTGGCCATTTAGGGAGTGAACCATTGGATGGAAGACCTTTCTCTCTGTCTCTCCCTCTGTCTGTAACTCTACCTCTCGCATAAATATATAAAAAATATTTTTAAAAATTGTTGGTCTCTATTTTTATGAATTTTACATGCACAGAAATTAATATATGATATTATATGGGGATATATATGTATATACAGATATTTTTAAATTAACTTCATTACTGAATTCATGGGAAAATGATACATGATGGATGGTCTGGTTGGGAGATCCCAATAAACATAAAAACATCCAAATACTGTGGTGGAATGATAAATTATATGGCTTATGCATCAGAGCTATTGAGAGACAACTAAATAAAATACCAGTATTTTCTTAGCAATGTGTAGTTTTCACTTTGAAAGGAATGTTCTGGGAAGCACTAAGATGATTCTAACCTCTCCATTCCATCTTACCTGTAACTGATTAGAGACACTGGGATTTTGACTGGTGGTTCAAAGATTCATGGCATCAATTTATAATTTCATTACCACACAAAGGGCAAAATCCTTGAAATTTTTAAAACTTTAATCATAAGCAGCCTTGATGAAGGTGATAAAACATAAACTCCAGTAATATTTTTAAATTGTATTGCATGTTCTTGAGATGAGATCACTCCATTAATGCATATGGTATGAAATACATAAGCAATGCCGTACTTTAATCTAGATCTACCAAGCTAGCATCCACAAATGAATTGCACACATAACCTGTGATGTGGAATCATATTTCTGGTTGAACTTAGAAAGCTCTTCCCTCTCAGTGTCAGTAATTAACCTTGTAGAAGTTCTGTTTGAGTCTGCTGGCATGGAGGAAAAGTAAGCTGATTAAGAGACCTCCCTGTTACAAAATACTGATGCTGTTTATGCTAACAATGTCGATTACATTATTATTGTGGTGGTAGTGACTTTGTCAAAGAGCAAAAAAATATGTGCCTAAGATTATAGTGGGTGAACACTTAGGAGAGTTTAGAAGAGGTATCCATGCAGAAACAAAACACAGTTATTACATTAGGGGAACAAAACTCTAGAACTAAGGGTAAATAGTCTTAACTTAGTAACATAAAAGTACATTGATTTTTTTTTCCCTTGGAATTACCTGGAAAGTAACTTTCATACAGAAAAAAATTCGGCAATTAGGAAGTAAAAGACTCAGACCCAGGTTGAAGAAACTTTTTCACAACTTACTGCTGGAATAACACCTAATTAGAGGTTGCAAACTGAAATGACTTCAAGATAAGTAAGAAACATCCCTGTGGAAGGCACTGCTGAGGCCACATGTGGACAGGCATGTGAATTCAAATTTAAAGTATTGAACCATGGTTCTGACTTAAAAGCTTGCAAGTACAAGATCATAAAGACCAGACCCAGGTTTTCTAATTAAACTCACAAGGCACAACAGCCTCCCCAAAACCAAATTTACTCTACTTGAAGAAAGGTTACAACTTCGAATGTGCACACAAGAACAGCATCACAGGCACCTCAAATACTCACATGCAGCTCCCCACTCCCTGAATTGCTTAATCATTTCGTTGTGAGGTTGATGAGAACTGATAGGAGGGCATGTAGAAAAATGGAATTGTTTAGTAAGTGGCTTTGCTAAAACAAAATGGAATTGTTTAGTAAGTGGCTTTGCTAAAACAAGAAAGTGTATGGATCATACACTTTTATACATGACTGAAATACTTGAAATGCAAATTTGGGGAGATTTTGCCATCTAAATGCTTGGCTGGATTAAGCCCCTGATTAAGATAGGTTTTCAACAAGTTAGAGTAAGCATGCAAACTGCACTTTGGTCTTCGGGGGAAGGGCAAGGTCGAAGGGTGAGCCTGGATCCCAGTCATGGCACCAATGTAAGGCCACCACAAAACACACCAAACATAAAGTAAAGGGAAAGAGTGTATTGATGGGAGGTATCTGACAGGACTGAGGGAAGGGGCGAGGAAGAATGAGAGGGGGGTTGAGAGAGAGATCAACAGAGAGAGGGTGAAGAAGAAAGAGATCTGGAGAGAACGCAAGTGTACAGGAAGCAGGTCCTGTTATACATTTGCAGGGGGCAGGGAAATGGGGGGTGGAGCTTACATCTGTGGTTGGGCCATTTGGTCACCTGGCTTCTAGCAATGGCAGTGGAGGCTAGAGCTGAGGATGATGCTCAGGGCATAGATCATGCCACAGATGAGACTGCACCATTTTACTAAAATTCCCTCCTTTTGCTTTTTATAAAGCAAGTGTTGTATGGAATTACATCAGCTCCAAAAGTCTAGGAGGGGTGGCGGGACAATGATCTGTCTTTAGAGCTACTTCCTGCTAAAATGGGAGCGGTGAGTTACTCTCTGCTGTCATAAGGCGATGTCTCAAGCTGCTGTCTCCCGGATGGGGAGCCGAGTGTATCCCTATAGCAGCATTTGGCTGACCGCCTGGTTGCTGAAGGCCTTGGTTCATTTCATTATCACCAGCTGTAAACACTTAAACAGACACGGTAGTATAAAAGCCAGGGTGAGAATAGCAGCCAATGGTCCTAAGAGTGGCATTAACCAAGTAATAAGAGGATTTCATAGAGGGGAAATGGGGGGGGGGGGGGGAGTGTCTCTGGACCCTAGTGAAGACTGTTTGATAGATGTGGTTTTACCTGGCCTGATTGGTTATCATAATAACAACACTGGTAAGGCCCGTCTGTTCCATAATACCATGCCTATTAGTGAAGTTGGAGACCTCAGATGGCATCAGCTGAGGTCTCAATGAATCTAGTGACCTCTTCTTGTAACTGTTGGAGTTGTTTTAGAGTCAATTGGTTGAGATAACATTGTGGCCCAAAGCTGTTCCTGAGGTCACTACTGAGGAAGAGAGAGACTACGAAGCTAACCCCAACCAAGACTGGGAGAAGGACCTCTCATCTCTTGTGGGTAGAGGAGTTTGTCTGTAGAAAAATTCTGAATGATCTTACAACATTAATTGGGAGAGAGGCTACTCAATACACACATGTTGGGTATAGAGCCATTGATGTAAGAGTAGAAGCTATATTACGAAGGAATGAGGCCCCAAGTGGGCTAGACAAGGTCTAGAATAAAGGACAGAGTCATTATTAGAGGACTTAAGAAAGCAGCTATCTGAACCATGAATAAGTTTTCCAATAGAGAGGCAAATAGAAACTGACAGAAGGGGCCTGATAATAATTAGATGGGCTTTAAGGCCTTGCCAGTAATGAGGCCCAGGCCTAGCTATATCTTCACATATAATACATCCTGAGGGAGGTGTGAACCTCCTCGGAGAAGGCACCTTGTTGATTTCCATTACCTAGTGGGCCTGGGAGGAGAGCTGGCCATGGAAAAGCAGGTGGCATCTCAAACAGGAAATTTACAGTTCTGCCTGCAATGTTACTGACCCTACTTGGCCATCCCCACAGCAGCAGTGGTTACTCTGGAATCTAGGCCAAGTGAAGGGCTTTTCAGCTTAGAGCCAACAAGATCTGTGGCTCTGACCTGGGCATCCTTTGACCCCAGGGCAGGTCCATTTCCAGTGATCCAACTCTTGGCTGACAGAGCTGCTGGGGCTTTTCATAAGCTGATTTCTGCTGAAACCCTGACTTTCCACATCGAAAGTCACTGCAGTGGATTGGCCTGTGGGTCTCCTTGATGGCAATTCACCGTGTAAAGCAGCCATTCATTGCCCCGCCACTTATCTTTACATTACTTCTGATGCCTAGCTTTCTCTTCCTCCTGGTTTTTATTAAAGCAGACCAGAGGATGCAAGCCAAGTGGGTGCTCAAGTCCCATCTCTAATCTTTGGTGGCCTAAACTAGAAGTCTATAGGCATAAGCATGTTCTGATAGTGGTTTATCTGTGAGATTGATAATGTTCATGAAGAAAGCTATGTCCTCACTTTAATATCAAACATGATGACCATTTTACATATAAAATTTGATGCTATGAGTAAAACTTTTCTCTCCCTTCCTTTAGTCTGAAAGGGAGGTTTTACCTGTTTACTGTGCCTATGGCAAAGTAAATCTAGCTGTGAAATTATAATTTGAGCTCTCCTTTTGGCTATGCTATCATTATAGAAAATGTTGGCCATTCCTTTTATAAGGTCTAAGGATGAAACTGTACATCCTGAAGAGTCCTTCAGAATAGAATCAGTGCCCAATCCTGAAGAGAATAGAGAAATGAGGGAACAAGTCAGCCTTCCCAGACCACCTAGTGACAATAACAATATCAAATGAAAAATTAACAACTTACGAGAACACTTACCAGAAGGACTGATGCCTTCCATAAATTTTAAGACAACAAATCTATTTGGGAACATGTCTTAAATTTCTAACGCAGTGTAACTTGTTTGAGCAGCAAAATCAAGCACAAACATGTAAATGACTTAAACATTTTTTTAGTTTCTTTCCTTTTTTTTTTTTTTGACAGGCAGAGTGGACAGTGAGAGAGAGAGAGAGAGAGAGAGAGAGAGAGAGAGAGAAAGGTCTTCCTTTTCTGTAGGTTCACCCTCCAATGGCCGCTGCGCTTGGCGCATTATGCTGATCTGAAGGCAGGAACCAGGTGCTTCTCCTGGTCTCCCATGGGATGCAGGGCCCAAGCACTTGGGCCATCCTCCACTGCACTCCCTGACCACAGCAGAGAGCTGGCCTGGAAGAGGACCAACCGGGACAGAATCCAGCGCCCCAATGGGGACTAGAACCTGGTATGCTGGCGCTGCAAGGTGGAGGATTAGCCTATTTAGCTGTGGCACCGGCCCAGTTTCTTTCTGCCAACAAATTGAAAACATCTGATACATGAACCAAAATGTATTTTCCATTAGTTTTAGTAGTTTAAATTTATGAGCAATCTTTTATCTATAAGCCAATTAAAACAGAGTTCTTAATAAATTTTCCCGTGTAGACATATAATATGTATACACATATAGCATAACATACAAAATAGAAAAATCAGTTTCAGTAATAGCTTCTTAAAATGTTAACCTGTTTTTTTAAAAGATTTATTTATTTATTTGAAAGTCAGAGTTACACAGAGAGAGAAGGAGAAGCATAGACAGAAAGATCTTCCATCTGCCAGCTCACTTCCTAATTGGCTGCACCAGCTAGAGTTGCCCCCATCCAAAGCCAAGAGCCAGGAGCTTCTTCCAGGTCTTCCATGCAGGTGCATGGGCCCAAGTACTTGGGACCATCTACTGCTTTCTAAGGCCTTAGCAGAGCGTTGGATCAGAAGTGGAGCAGCCAGGACTCAAACCAGCACTCGTATGAAATGCCAGCACTGCAGACAGAGGCTTTACCTGCTATGCCACAAGGGCCTGCCCCTTAACTGTTTTTTCAACTACCAATTGATTCAAATTACTTCCTGCTCTTAGTAACCTCAATTCACCATACTTCCTCTCAGTTGGAACCTGTAGTGCATTATTGGCTTCATCTGCTTACAGAACCATGCTGAAGTACTAAATACAATAGAAGTCACGGGAAAAATTCCATCAGAACCTATAGGAGGACAGCTAAACAAGAACCAACAATGTTTCAGTTTTATGAGCAGCAAATATGATTTCTAATGTTTGGAGGGAAATACAAAATATGATGGCAAAAGACTTTAAATAGCCATATTTTAAAATTATAAGCTCATTAGTCAACAAGAGGCACTTGCTTACTCCATGCAATGTTTTTGAAAGCACCTGTAGGATTTTATAAAACATTTGCCTCTTTTAGGCCTCTGTGCTTTTCTCATTAAGGTAAATATCACATCTGATAACACAAGAGCATGAGACTTTTTAACTTTGGACGTTTGTATCCATAGCATTTTACATTATCATAACTTAAAATTTAGCACCACTTCACATCTTGACAGTACCTATAATAGAATCCAATAGCCTGATTACTTGGTGTCTCTACAAGATGAGGGAAACATCCTTTGATATTTCCAGGGACCCAGCTGGAAATATCAAAGTCCAAGGAATTTGGAACTTTGGTATTTTTTTGAACATTTGTCAAGGATGCCAAGGAGGTTTAACATGTCTAGTAGAAATAGGATCTCTTAACATCATGACATAATATAGCCAGATTTGGTCATTGTTACAAAGTGATAACTCACATGCTTTAGAATGAGTATATATTCAAACAAATCATAACTCAATAAAAACTCAGCTGTTTTTTAAACAATTAGAACTTAACAGACAGTAATAGATTACTTCAACAGAACACAAAATCTGTGTCCCTTTGGTCATTCCAAAAATCAGAACAAAACCTTAAATTTAAGAGCTAGTGTATGGAATCATATTCCATAATGTGGAACAGTTTTAACAGAGTTATATCAAGAGAAGAGAGAATAGCTTACTGGAGTTGGCTAGAAAATTGATAGTCACCCAATAGACAAAACTATCAAAAGGTGATGCTGCAGGTTGCAAGCAGATTTGTAAGATGATTTAAAATACTAACATTTATGCATTGCAAAAATCTCATTGCTTTAACTGAGGATCAGATTCTAGTTCTACGTCAAATAGACTAATAACTTTTGCTTTCCATCTGCTGTTTTCCTTGATTTACATTTTGAAATCACCCTTTAGAAATCTCCAAATTAAGGCAACATTTTCTAAATATCACATAGAATTTCAATCATAGTTACTTTTAAGTGGTGTTAAACTATTTTTATATGGACAATTTATGAAAATATTAGCAAACCCAATAGTTTTTCTATATAAGGTGTTAAGAGTACCAGTATTGGCCATCGCCACAGCTCACTTGGCTAATCTTCCACCTGCAGCATCGTCACCCCAGGTTCTAGTTCCGGTTGGGGTACTGGATTCTGTCCTGGTTGCTCCTCTTCCAGTCCAGCTCTCTGCTGTGGCCCGGGAGTGCAGTGGAGGATGGCCCAGGTGCTTGGGCCCTGCACCCGCATGGGAGACCAGGAGGAAGCACCTGGCTCCAGGCTTCAGATCGGCACAGCGCGCCAGCCATAGCGGCCATTTGGGGGGAGGAGGGGGTGAACTAACGGAAAAGGAAGACCTTTCTCTCTGTCTCCAGCTCTGCCTGTCAAAAAAAAAAAAAAAGAGTACCAGTATTTACATTTGGACACATTTATCTCATTCACCTTCACCCAGTTTACATTTAGCAATTACACCTGGATGACTGAGGATGCTGGTATTATATCACACCTCTATCTGAATTGAGGTCAAAATTGGATTCACATGGAATTCTACTCCTTTTATAACACTCTAGCTATAAATCAGTGACATTAAACCAGAGACTGCAAAATCCACCTTAGGGGCTATAACGAGTACTGATTACTCATTGCTGTTTCATGAGAAGCCTGCTAAAACAAATTGCAAAACAAGATCGCTAAGTTACAAAGCAATATTTTAAAGGCAGTGATCTTCCTAGATTCAAAGAGAAATTCCTTTAAACCCAATGTCAAGCTACAGCTGAACCAAATTTTCATGCACAAGATTGTTATTTACCAAAGATATCTTTTTAGATTTTAATTGAATTTGAGTCTACTTTCCTTTTTACCCAAAGAACACCTTAGGCTAGTGATGATGTCCTAGTCAACAGTCAGTTACTTTGAAATCAAGAAGACCCCTTAAAATTTACAATGAAATGTGGCCCCTTAAAGTTCCGTAGAAATGCTATCTAGGGTGCCACATGTACTACCGGAATTTGGGGTGCCATACGATTTCACCACGGGTTATTACTAAATCCCCAATATTAATAAGCCCAAGAGGGTTCTTGCCTAATATTTAGAGAAGGATTGTAAATACAGGCACAAATAAACGAGGCAGCATGTACATTTTAAGCTTTTATTTAGTGAGACAGATGCATAGGAGAGTGAGAGCTTTATTTAAGAGAGAGAAGTGAATAGGGGTTCATACCGAGCACCAGGGACCAGCCACGTGGAAGACCATCTCAGCCTGTATCTGGGCCAGGAAGCCCAGAGCACATGGCCCAAAGGCCATGCGCCCTGGAGGTGTGGGGCTACAGCAAGACCCTCCTGACAAGAGGCCAGGGAAGAAGAGCCGGCCGGGCCACACTGTATCCGGGCTTTTAACCACTTCCAAAGGGTAGTGGTTAATTAACCTGATTGGCTGATGGGCACCCAGGTGTGGCCAGGTAGGGGAATGAGGCCACTCAGGGGCATGGCAAAGGCATCAGGTAGGGGCATGAGGCCACACAGGGACGTGGCAAAAGCATGGTCTTCCAGTTCACAAATCTAACAATTTTAACCTGCATGCCTGCCTACTTCAACTTGGGACTGGCCCTGAAACAAAAGTTCAGGCAGCTCCCAGACAGGACACAACTGCTGGAGCTGTGCCGATCAGAAACCAGGAGGCAGGAGCATCTTCTGGTTCTCCCACATGGATGCAGGGACCCAAGGACTTGGGGCACCTTCCATTGCTTTCCCAGGCCAGAATAGAGAGCTGGTTTGGAAGTGGAGCAGCCAGGACTCAAACTTGCACCCATATGGGATGCCGGCACTGCAGTTGGCAGCTTTACTGCTATGCCACAGCTCTGGCTCTAGAGAGAGATTTTTAAAGAGGAAAATTTGATAGGTGGCAGGGTAAGGGCAATTAGGGAAAAGGAGATATGTCTGGAAATAATAATTAACCCAGTGTGTCTGCTGGTTTGAAGGGCCAGGAGTCTTGATCATTATTTCATATAGGTTGGAGAGATATATCTAGGAAATGCTCACTAATGGAACTAGGAGTTTGTAGGAATTGAGGAGACCTGGTGAGATATTAAATTACAAGGTAGGAACAAAACCCATCAAAAGACCTGAATATTCTGTCTGGCTTGGTCATGATAAAACAAAAGAGCCATCAAAAGGGTGGAATACCTAATTTGTTTTGCAGTAAACTGGGAGCCTAGAAGGATGGAATCCCCACTTCCTTGCTATTCTTAAGATAAAATTGGAACAAGAAGGGGAGGGGCAAAGACCATTTGGAGGATGAGGGACAGAGGGTGAAGGCATGGAAAGAGGGCCCCTTTCCAAATTTGCCTTTGCTTCTCTTAGAGGAGGGTGTCAGAGAGGACCATAGATAAGGCCAGGGGAGTAGACTTTAGACAAGGGCTAGTTCTGAGGTAAGATTGGAATTCCCAGGCAGGAGGAGGAGGATACACTGAGCAAGACAGTAAAAGCCCAAGCAGTGGACATGAAGAAGGGGGTTTGGATTTTTAGTGAGAGCTTTGGAAGTTAAGAGAACTTGAGTCAGAGGAGGTTTAGAGCTGAGATAGGAGAAAGCTTAGACATAGGAGATTTTCTTCCACTTTCCCGAATGCTCACAGAATTGATAAAGATCTTGGATAGTGTCAGAGTCAAATGTGGGCTGGTTGTTGAGGTTGGAGACAATCAAAAGGAAGGTTGGATGGCATGTGGGACGGAGAAGTTCCCATGGTGACCCACAGTGTTGGGATATTGGGGATGCCCAAGATAGCAGACATTTGATGGGGAGGGTACAGGAACAGATAGTGGGGGTCATCATCCATGCACACACTGGGGCCCCAGGACTAGAGCCCATGGAAAGGTATAAAGCCCATGGAAGGAGGCAGAAGGCCCTTGGAAGGCATAAAGCCTGTCGGAGGTTGTGGTGCTTGGTACAAAAACTTTGAGATGAAGCAGAGTAGAACCACAACCCATGGTAGAGGTTGCTGTGAGAGAATTCCCCATTACCCACCTTACCTCAGGATTTTGAAAGGCTGATGTGTGGATGGAGACCACAGAGCATTCAGTGGCATGGGAGGAGGACTGGGGGTGTGTTTTGTGACTGGCATAAAATCCAGGATCCCAAAGCAGCTCAGGTCCCTGGGGGAAGAGCAAGGTCAATGGGAGAGCCTGGAGCTGAGTCACGGTTCTGATGTAAGGCTATCGCAAAACACACCGAACACTGGAGTTAAGAGAAAGCTTTATTGTTGGGTTTGGGAAGTGCAATAGGCTGCAAGAGAGTGAGAACATGTGTGCAGGAAGCAGGTCCTATTATATTTTTGCAGAAGACAGGGAAATAGGAGCATCAAATCCTATTAGCGTGGAGGTGGAGCTGACACCTGCGGTTGGGCCATTTGGTCATCTGCCTTCAAGCAATGGCGGCCAGGCCTAGAGCCAAGGATGGTGTCTGGGGTGTAGATTGTGCCACAGATAACACTGCACCATTTAACTAACAACTTTGCCATCTAAATGCTTGGCTGGAGTAAGCCTCTGATTAGGATAGGTTTTCAACTTGGAGTAACATGCAGTTTGCACTTTGGTCTGGGAAGCCAGATGGTTCATCTCAAAGTATTGTAAGCAAGATCAGTAGTAATTTATCTCTGCTTCAGTGTCCAAAAGTTCAGTTTCAGCTAACCAGCCAAATAGCACAGGAAAGGATGCAGTGGCATCTTTTGATGACATTGGACGGCAGCCAAAGAAGAAGGGGCATGGTCAACAAGACCATGGACAGAAGACAGGTCAAGGCCACCCCTTCAAGGATGACCTTTCTTTCTTTGTGAAGTCCCCGAGCAGGCAGATTTCTGTAACAAGCTTGTCTCGGGAAGAGGCACAGTTGAAGATACAGCAGCAAGAAGCCCTGCAGGTCAGTGCACTTGAAAATGAACTTGCACCTCTGCAAGCACAGATTGACAAAGCTGTCACCCTGCAAGAGCAGCAAAGTCTCACTGCAAGTGACTTAGATGCTACCACAGTAGCATCCCTCCCCCATCACCTCTGCTGCTCCCGCCCACCATGGGTGCCCACCAAATTCTATTTGAATTGATTTGAATAAAGAGAAAAGTGAGAAGCCAATGCTGGAAAGACTTTGGATAACAAAGAAACCCAACAAGCAAATATGCAAAAGATCCTTAAAGTTATGAACAGTGTGAAGCTTTGGGCAGGAAAGAGGCCAGAGCAAGACATAAAGTCCAAGCCAGTGAATATTACTGATCCTGGTGCCCTCACAACAGAGGCTCTGTTAAAGACATTTGCCTATCAGTATCAAAATATTAGCCAAGGTGAAGTTGAAAAAGGAGTTCCAAAATATGAATCAGAGTCCACCTAGAGACAGTGTTGTTTGGGCCACGTATGTTGAAATCTACAGAAAAAATTAAGGCTTTAACTGGAAATGTCTAAAACTCCTAATAGACAATAGGCTGAGAAAGACTATTGTGATTCAGATGTTGGCTTGTGAGGTTTGTGTTTGGCTAGTAGACATTAACACTATTCAGTGAATTCTGACTTTAGTATTCAGAGATCTCCTTTTTAACCTAATTAGAGCATGAAGCAATGATAAAAGCACGTGTAAGTTCGGTTTCACGTTATGCAAGGGTTAGTTCTGGATCTCTCCATAATGTTGTCTGTTATGACCTGTTTCTAATGTGAAGTCAGGATGGTCAGGTTTCCAGTCTTGGAAATGTAAGATTTAAGAACATTTAGAAAGGGCATTTGAGAATGTTACTGTGCAGGATGTTCAGAGCAAACCACTGGAACAGTTCTCTCTCTCTCTCTCTCTCTCTCTCTGCCTCTCCTATAAAAATAAATTAATTAGAGTTAAAAAACAAATATTACAATTACTAGGAATAAAACCTTAAGATAGATATTTTAAACCCCTGTGGTACAAAATTTTGAAATTTAATAAGCCCATACCCAACCATTCATCATTTTTATTGTTGGAATTTGTTCTATTGACTTACATTCTTGTGGAAAATTTGGTTTATACTGGCATATTTTGGTAATAGCAAAATATTGAGTATTTTCTAGATGTCTATAAGTCATTGGGTAACTAAAATATTGTAGTGACTCTGTACAATAAAATATTGTATCTCCATATGTACTCATAGAAATTATTTCTATAATAAAGAGTGAAACAGGAAATATCACTTTATATGCCTGTATACTTGATCCACATACACTTTGTGAATGTAGACTACTATACTTAGACTGTTGGTCCCCTTGGAGTAGGAACTTGAATAGTGGCAAGAAGGTGATTTTAAAAAAAATTTATACTTTTGAATTTTGTTCTGTGTATACTTTCATACTGTTTAAAAATATTAATTAACTTGGAATCTTTTTTTTAAAAATACCAAATTTAAAAAGAAACTCTCATTTTAGGCCAAATCAATCATATCTATGGGTTTAATTCAGGTTTTAACCCACTAACTCAAATATTTTTTCTAAATATGTTTGCACAAAAAAATGGTCAGTGTTCCACTCCTTACATGATTGTGTCTTTTCCTAATCAAATAATAAATATGCATACCATGCAAATTGAAGGACCCCAAAATCGGGAATCCAACATACTCGGATGGTCGCTCAAAGACCCAAACTCCAGACCAGGTTGATGTAAGAGCATGAGGATTTTATTAATCATTTGCGCAAATGGGCTTCCTCCCCAGTAATGGCGGAGAGAGAGGCCCCGAGCAGCAGTCTACAGCAGTTTTTAAAGAGAAGAACCACAAGATTAGCATATTTCGCGCGCTTTGGTTTGATTGGCCAGTTTGAAGGTTACCAAGAGTACTCATTGGATCCTTTAGATGGGGGACGTGGCTATCCCACGTGGGCGCCTGGGCGGGAGTTACAACCAGTTTTCTTCCTGAGGAAACCGGAACTGGGGAGTGGCTAACCTGGGGGTGGAATTCCTCGGGTCTTTCACAAATGTGTTTTGAAAGATGTGAAGCATTCCATACATCCCAAAGACAGCAGTGTCTGCCATGTGATAATGGAAAAGTTACTCAGCTTCTGCTCAGAGTCAGTGTTCTCTGAAACAAACAGCACAATCCTCATGTGCTTCTGCTTTCGAGGCTTAAATAATGTAGAGACGTAGATGTGTAATATAAGTAGGATACGTTGGAAGGCTTACAATGTCTTTAATTCTGGCAGTTACAAATCTTTAGTTTCTCGTTTCCTTGCTAAGCAGTTAGCTGCAAGCCCTGATCTTTTTATTTTATTTTATTTTATTTATTTGACAGGTAGAGTTACAGACAGAGAGAGGGGGGAAACAGAGAGAAAGGTCTTCCTTCCATTGGTTCACTCCCCAGATGGCCACAATTGCTGGTGCTGCACTGGTCCGAAGCCAAGAGCCAGGAGCCTCCTCCTGGACTCTCACGTGGGTGCAGGGGCCCAAGCACTTCTTCCCAGTCTCCCATGCTGTTGCAGGGACCCATGTACTTCTTCCCGGTCCCCCATGCTGGTACAGGGACCCAAGCACTTGGGCCATCTTCTACTGGGAAGCCTTGCTCTTTAACTTGTGCTACAGAGATTTGAACTTTTATTCAAATTTACAAAGAGGCAAGAAATAATATTTACTTATGGAATGAACAAAAAAGCAAATTCACCAGTCATCCCTATCCTTCTAATCTCTGCCAATGGCTGCTCTTAGCAGCCCCTCCCTCAAGGATGACATCCCAGTCAAGTTATCCAAATGAGGTGAAGCCTTTTGGAGTGACAGGGATCAACAGCTGCTACTTCAGCGCAAGCCTCTTTGTCTAAGAACTTCCAACTAGGGGTGACAGCTCTAAAAACTTCCCATCTTATCCGGTGCTTTGACAACACAGGAGCTGAGTGGTTTTGGCAGAGACAGTGTGGTCTGCAAAACCTAAAATAGTAACTAGTCCTTCACACAAAAATAATTTGCCAACCCATATTTTATTTACATTTTTTTTATTTGTGAGGTAGACAGAAAGAGGGAGTGAGACAGCTACAGAGAGGGGAGAAAGAGAGAGAGAGGTGTCACTCCTTGAATGTCCTCAACAGCCAGGAGTTGAGCCAAGATTGGAGCCAGAAACTGAAAACTCAGTCCAGGTTTCCAGCCTGGATGGCAGGAATCCATTTACTTGAGCCATCATGACTGCCCCAAGGATTTACCTTGACAGGAATGTGGAGTCAGGAAACAGCTGAGAACTGAACCCAGCACTCTGCTATAGGACGTGGGTATCAATCAGTAGGCTAAAAGCCTACAGCTAACAACCGTTATCTTCAACAACCCTAGTGCGTGTCTTATTTTGCTTTGTCTGTGAGCAGTGCTGTGAGTTTACATGAGTTTCAATTGCTTGAGAGCCAACAAGTTCATTCTGAAAACCTAAGTCTGGTTTTCAATGATTACCCAAGAGAAAGCAGGACAAAATACAAAGGTCAGGTCTGGAGGTCCAGCTCACAGCTCTGCATTCCTAGCACATGAGTAAATTATTTCACCTCACTGGATCGAGGTTTCCTAAACTGTAAAATGAACATCATAGCAATAACTCTTCATAGGATACATTGGAGAAGTTTATAAATATATAATATATAGCACAGTGTTTGGCACACAATAAGAATTTAAACATTTTAAGCTGAAATTTGTAATTATTATTACAAAAGCATACACAAGCACACTTATTACCTATGTAAATGTAAACAGTCTGCTGATTATTTACTAGATGGGTATAAATGTAAAAATGTAAATATTGCTGATTATATCAAAAGAACTTTTGCATGAATTTTTGAAGTATCCTCAAATGAATAAGGATTGGACAGAAAATATTACTCTCTACTATTAATTTATATTGGATTCTAAAAAACATAATTAAGAATATAAAATAGGCCGGCGCCGTGGCTCAACAGGCTAATCCTCTGCCTTGCGGCGCCGGCATACCGGGTTCTAGTCCCGGTCAGGGCGCCGGATTCTGTCCCGGTTGCCCCTCTTCCAGGCCAGCCCTCTGCAGTGGCCCAGGAGTGCAGTGGAGGATGGCCCAAGTGCTTGGGCCCTGCACCCCAAGGGAGACCAGGAAAAAGCACCTAGCACCTGGCTCCTGCCATCGGATGAGCGCGGTGCGCCGGCCGCAGCACGCCAGCAGCGGCGGCCATTGGAGGGTGAACCAACGGCAAAGGAAGACCTTTCTCTCTGTCTCTCTCTCTCACTGTCCACTCTGCCTGTCAAAAATTAAAAAAAAAAAAGAATATAAAATAGCAAATTCTACAGAAAAGTCTCATTAGTTTATAATAACCTGGCATTTTCTACCTAATGAACAATTGAATGTAGATATTCATATCAAAAATGTGATAACTGAAATAAAACATAAGGTTCTGCATGTTGATACTTGTAAAAGTAGTTTCTTCTTTTCTTGATAAAGTATACACTGGAGATCTTTATTCCACGACAATAAAAAAGAAAAAAGACCAAGAACTTTAAAAAGTGCTTTTGGTAATATCTAAAATGTACTTTGTTTTTGTTTTCATTGATTTTTATTCTTTGAAGCAAGGCTTTTTCTTATTTTCAAATATGACATATACATTGCTCAGCCACACCAAAGAACAGTACAATTTGTTGCCAACTATATCATCAATTCTGTTTTAATCTTCCCTGGGTACTGAAGTAAAACATGCTGAGTTGTGGATTTCCTTTGCTGTGGCAAGGGAAAATCTACAAAGCAACACACTTCCTTTTCCTGTCGGTTTGCAGATCCACCTCCCCGCGGGCGTACCCCTTCTGCCACCCAGGGCTGCAGCCCTGTGTCTGGGAACCGTGGCTTGTCACAGTGTGTGCTCCATTGATTAACCATGAAAACAGTAATGGAACTGCCATTGATCCTTGAAATGGCTCCTCCGAAATCCTTTAGGACTTCCACAGGGTCACTACTCATGTTCCCTTGCAAGGCTAAGCTTCAAGCTCTCTGACTGCTTGCTAACTGCCGCCTGCAATAAACTACTTACCTTTCCATTACCAGCTTAACAACTGCCTGCCAGAGTGGAGTGTATGAAAAATAGATAACGAAGCTCCCAATCTTCACACCTGCAGATAGTAGTTTGTACCATGGAGTTTGAGAATTTTCCATCTGGAAAATAACACTCCTGCATGCCAGGAGTTACTGTATCTCTCCTTTTGAAATTCCATTTGAATTTAACAGTAAAAGATCTGGCTATTTCTTAGAACTTTTTTAACTTCTCAAAATGCTTTCCTATTTTCATTTCTTGCATGTTTTTAAGGTTTTATATAAGGATGGTTCCTAAAAAGGCAGGAAATCAAGATGAAGTGACGACTAAAAATTACTCATTCAAATTGCCCACTCACCTAGCCACCTACCATCCATCCACCCAACCACGCATTGATCCACCCCCACCATTCATTTCCACTAATCCAATCATCTATTCAAGTGTCCAATCATCCAATCATCCCAGCAAGATTCTTGACACTGAGTCACTTACAGATAGAGATTGTGATTTCCTGTCAATATATCTTCATTCCTGTCAATATCTCTTCATTCAGGTCAATCTATTTTTTCAGTGTCAGTATTACCAGACATTTGGCAGTATAAGAATATATAAAATACACATAAATAAGGGGACACTAGCACCATGGAGCGGTGGGTTAAGATGTTGAGTGTGTTGGCAGGCGCCGCAGCTCACTTGGCTAATCCTCTGCCTGCAGCACCAGCACCCCGCATTCTAGTGCCGGTTGGGGAGCCAGATTCTGTCCCGGTTGCTCCTCTTCCAGTCCAGCACCTGGCTCCTGGCTTTGGATTGTTGCAGCGCGCTGGTCGCAGCAACCATTTGGGGGGTGAACCAACGGAAAGGAAGACCTTTCTCTTCGTCTCTCTCTCTAACTCTGCCTGCCAAAAAAAAAAAAAAAAAAAAAAGATGTTGAGTGTGTTGCCATCATCCCATATTGGACCACTGGTTTTTGTACCAGCTGTTCCACTTCTAACCCAGCTCCCTGCTAATGTGCCTGAGAAAACAGCAGATGGCCCAAGTTTTTAGACCTCTTTTACCCATTTGAAAGACCTGCATGGAGTCCTGGGCTCCTGGCTTTGACCTGATCCAGCTCTAACTATCATGGCCATCTGTGGTATGAACCAGTAGGTGGATAATCTCTTTCTCTGTCTCTGTTTCTCTCTCTCTCTCTCTCGCGCGCGCGCGCGCTCTCACTCTCGCTCTCTCTCTGCCAGTCTGCCTTTCAAATAAATCAACCTTTTAAAAAAAATACACACAAGGGCCAGCAGGTTAATGCCTGGCATGAATCGCTGGCATCCCATGTGGGCAATGGTTCTAGTTCTGGCTGCTCCTCTTCCCATCCTGCTCTCTGTTATGGCGTGGGAAAGCAGTAGAAGATGGCCCAAGTCCTTGGGCCCCTGCACCTTTGTGGGAAACCCAGAAGAAGCTCCTGACTCCTGCCTTCAGATTGGCACAACTCCAGCCATTGCGGCCATCTGGGGAGTGAACCAGTGGATGGAAGACCTCTCTCTCTCTCTACCTCTCTCTGTAACTCTTTCAAATAAATAAAATAAATATTTAAAAAAATACACACATATAAATACACATGCATATTTATATACACATATGTACTAGCAGGGATATATAAATACACATGCAGACAAACATAATGTCATACACACACATAGATATGCATACACACACACACATATATACATACCCACAGACAAGTATGTACTAGCAAGAGATTGTACACATATATCCTCATATGAGATGCATATAAAACATTTCCAAAACCAAATTTTCCTCTAGAGTCTCAGCCAAGCCAGAACTGTATCATGTTTAAGTAGTACAGATGTTCAGTTTTATATTTGCCAATATTGTGTTTAAAAAAAAAAAACTAACTGACTTTTGCAGCTCTTTGAGAGCTAAAGTATAAATGCAGATCCCTCTGTAGAAACCTGCTTTATTCAGGTCTTTGTTTGGGTCCAGATATCAGATAAGTTTGCAATTGTCTGTGGTCCTTACATATGGCCGGAATCCCACAGTTTGAGCTGGGTGATTGTTGAACAAAACCAACCAGGTTGTGTTCCTTGCAAGTTCTCTGTGTGATGTCAAAGCCACTAGTCTGGCCAACATGGTGGACTGTGGGGAAGAAGCATAAAGTATCAGTGACATCCTAGTCCTAGACACACGTGGGAATGAGGTGCTAAAGGAGTGTCAGGCAAATATACTCAAGATTTACCAGGTTAATGGGGAAGCTCTGGAAATAGCAAAAGATTTTTCTCTATGAAGTCACATTAATATTCCTTCTCATCTAATAGCAAACAGTTTTATTTGAAAATTCCTTCAACAGTCATATGCTGAAAAGAATTTCTCCTTCATAATAACTGAAATCCATATTTGCAAACAAAAATCATAGTGAAGAAATCTCTTCTCTATGTGTAGTTTATAAAGATTATTTATTTATTGAAATAATTTCTAGAAAATCAAAATTAAATCAATAATAGATTAAGTATAAGAGCCCAAAGATTTTCTTTAAAATTATTTAGAATATAATTGCAATTTTTATAAAAAGTTTGAAGACATTTAATACCCTTAGTCTTAAAATGTTATTCTAATGACATCAGTTTTAATGATTTATATAATTTGAAGTGGTTATTTTCCATACTTCATTACTTTCCTCCAAATGATCATTGATTTGATAATTACTTGATATTTTAAAGCCTGAAGACATAATGTCCTTGAAAATGTTTTAAACGTCTTGTTCTAAGCAAAAATAAATTACATGAACTTAGAGATGATTTATTCTTTCAACAAAGATAAAGATCACTTTATTTTATCTTAATTAAGACTGTTTAGCAACCTATCATATTGAAGAAATCAACATATAGCTTCTTAACAGAGCATAAAGTAAACCATTACTGTCTGCACTGTGCAAGTATTATTACATTTTATTACAATCACCCATATTTGTCTACAGACAATATTTTACTAACTAGTTTCCCCAGCTTCTCTCTGTATGACTTTTGTCGTTACAAAGTGAGCTGACATTTATATTTGAGAAGTTTGATGAAATTTGATCAATTAGTCCATGTTTTAGTGACTTATTTATATGTGTCTTGTCCTTTAGAAATGCTTAAGAATTAAATCAAATTATAGTTTATTACATTACACATTTATTCATTAGCAGAAGAGCATACTATCTATGAAGCAATTTAATAGGTGCTAAAGTAGATATATGTCCTCTACTCCAGAGATTCTAAAATTTTGAATGCAGTAGTGAGGAAAATAAATCTTTTGCAGAAAATTGTCCTTAACTAAAGTCTAAATTAACATGCCTTTGATGCTTATCCATGTGTTCTGAGTGTCCACAGTGATGTGTATTTCTGATCCTGTGCTTAGTCAGTTTTCAAAAAAAAAAAATAGTCGTATAGCTCCATTCACAAATGTTATAAGTAAGCCACTATATGAAGCCCAGTAAATCTCTACCGTTATCTGCCCCTGACATCCTTAGAACCTATTAGGCCCCGGAGGCCTGATAGAACCTGTTATGTCCCTAGGCCCTGGATCCCCAGGCCTGATGAAGCAGTGCACATAGAGAACCTAAGGCTAGGACAATGCTTATTCCTCAGGAAAGCCCCACACCTGGGACATTCCTAAGGGCTAAGACAATGCATGGAAAACGTACCACGGAGCCTTTCTCTACCTCTCCCCCACCTTACCAGGGTGCATGTGGTACTCTGCACCTCCCCCAACAAGCAGTTTAAGAAGAGTCAGCCTGCAGTTCACATAGAATGAAGCCTGGCTTCAAACCCCCATCTTCAAGTTCATCCCCCACTCTCTTTACCCCCACCATCTGTCCCCCGTAAAACAAGGTCTTTTCTACTTTAGCTAGACGCCTCTTCTCCTTCTTCAAGCTAAAATCCTAAAGTGAAGCAAACATATGCAAAATAATGTTATATAAATTATTTTACTATGCACAACAAAAACTAACTTTTCTTCCAATGCTTAATGCTGTGAAATGGCTACTATTAGAAATGATCAAGTTGTCTTCCAACTGGATAAAAACACCACTCTGTTCTAATGTTTGAATAAAACCATTGGTTATTTAAATCAAATTTTGCATAAGTTGTAAGTAAATGTATTAACACAAAGAAGAGAAAAAAGGTTGAACTCAGTTTAGCTTCATTTCTTTGACGCCAAAAGTTCGATTACGTTTCCCAAATGATGGAAAATATAATAAATTATGTTGGCCCAGTGTAAAATTTTAACTAAGAAATAAATACAATGAGGTTTCTTTAGCCTCGTTTTCGGTGCTTTTTTAGCCTGTGTTTTCTGTGTGCATTTTGTTAAGTTAAAGAAAGAATTGATTATTTATTGTTTTTCCCCAAATAAACCATTTATTTAAGGAATACAAAACTCATGCATTTCATAAATACAACTGTGCAGTATTTTTTGATATCAGCAGAATGAATTCCAACACTTGAGGTGGGATTCCCAGTCTCTGGGTTCCTCTCTGTGTCACTAACAGAATAGAATGCCAGTGCAGGGCTCCATCTCCCAAGGCAGGTGAGGGATCTCACACCAAGCCTGCCTATGACACTTCTCAAGTATCTGCTAAGTGAACAAGCAAAGCAAGTTGCTGGGAATGTCACTTGCCCATTCTCACAGGCGATCTGGGTTTCTTTGAGGTTCTGCATCACAATTCACACTAAGTTTGAAGAGGAAACTGTTCTAGTTTTGGAGCTCAGAAAATCTGAATATGACCAGATCTGGCCAATAACTTTCTCTCTTTACATGATCTCATTCAACCCCATGGTGACAGCTCTACTCATAATTAAGTTTGGCTGTCAATAAAAGGAACCTCAAAAGGAATAATCTTAAAAATAAGGAAGGAAGTTTTGCCAATGTTAACATCCTATAAGGATGCTAGTTGAAACACCAGCTGCTCTTCTTCTGATCCAGGCATCTGTTATGGCTTGGAAAACAGCGGAACATGGCCCAAGCCCTTTAGTCCCTGCACTCACATGGGAGACCTGGATGAATCTCCCGGCTCCTGGCTCCAGCCTGGCCCAGCCCTGGCCGTTGTAGCTATTTGAGAAGTAGACCAACAGATGGAATAGACTCTCCCTCCCCTCCCCCTCCCCTTGCTCCTCCCCTTCTCTATCCTCCTCTCCCCTCCCCTTCTCCCTCCCTCTCTTTTGCTCTCTCTGTAGCTCCACCTTTCAAATAAATAATATAAAATAAAGGAAGGAAGTTTATTTACTCTTGTATAAAGGAATTCTGGAGATGGCGTCCATGATAGGGCACAATCTTCAATAAACACAGGATATGAGGAGCAATAAAATCATCAAGGATGTGTGATTTCTCCAACAAACTCTCTATCCATCCATATATTCCCAGAGTTAGGTAGATTTGCTTAGAACCTATTCAGCACAGCAGAAAATACTCATACAAACTATACATATGATGAGAGGCTATCACCCAGAAAATTCAAGGTACTCAAACAATTCAATAGCAAACAAATCAATAAAGATTGTCCAACTTAAAGGGAACAAAACAATTAAATAGATACCTCAGAAGACATACACATGGCTAACAGGCATGTGGAAAAAATCTCATGATCACTAATCACTGGGGAGATGAAGATTAAACCACACAGGGGGATCACCACCCACACTTAGCATAACTACTATCCTGGTAGCTTTGGGATCCGCAAGGAGAGAAATCCTACACTTCTGGGAATGGAGAGTCCCTACCTGCACTTCCAGGAACGAAAGTTCTTGTCAAGGTCCCCACGGTGCCTAAAGGTCAACCAATGAGGATCAGACCCGCCTCAACCTTTAACCCCCAGGCCCTATATCTATTAAAGGATCCCTCCCAACCTCTGACAGGAGTCTTCCCCGGCCCCTGCTCTGTTGGGACTGGTGAACCTCCCCTGGGAATGGAATTCCAATAAAAGCTTGTGAATTAATTGATTCATCTGACTGGGAAGATTTGTTATGCACCGGACACCTTGCATATCCCAGTAACACCAGATGAACAAATGTGGGCAAGGACTTGGAAAAAGGCAAACTGATTCACTGTTGATGGGAATGTAAATTGAAGCAGGCACTATGGAAAACTGTATGGAAATTCTTCAAAACTTTAAAAATAGACCTATTATATAATCTCCAACCCCACTCTTAGGGATAAGCATTATCCAAAGAATCTGAAACCAGCATGTTGAGAAAAATACCTGCACTCTATGTTTGTTGTAGCACTATTTATAATAGTCAAGTTATGGAATCAACCTGAGTATCCATCAATGGTTGAATAGATAAAGAAAATGTGGCAAAATAAAGAAACATGACACATTCAGCCACAAAAAAGGATAAAATTGTTATTTTTAATAAAAATTATTATTTGCTATTATTTTCAGCAACATAAACCGATGTAAAGATCACTTTCTATAAAATAATCTAGGCATGGAAAGACAAATACTACATCTGAAAAAAAAAAAAAAAGTAGAGATAAAAGAGTGGTTACCTGAGGCCAGGGAAGTTAGGGGAGAAACAGGAATGGGTATGGACTGGCTGACAGGTACAAAGCCAAGCCAGACAGGAGGAATGAGTCCTAGCCTAACTACAAAAAAGGGTGATTATAGTTGGCCGTATTGTACCAAATAATTTAAAATAACTAGAAGATTTTGTTCCAATCAAAAAGAAATAATAAATATTTGAGATGATAGATAGTCCAAAGATCAAACATATCACACCGTACTTTATAAAGATATATGATTATTATATTCTCATTAACAAAATAAAAATGTGTTTGATAAATTTAACGTTTGTTAAATGAATTAATTCTTATAGTGTCACATGTTAACACACCGTATTTAATACTGGGCATGTCCTTTGATTTTCTTCAAATCAGTCTATTTTTTTTTTTTTTTTTTTTTTTACAGGCAGAGTGGACAGTGAGAGAGAGAGACAGAGAGAAAGGTCTTCCTTTGCCATTGGTTCACCCTCCAATGGCCGCCGCGGTCGGCGCGCTGCGGCCGGCGCACCGCGCTCGTCCGATAGCAGGAGCCAGGAGCCAGGTGCTTTTCCTGGTCTCCCCATGGGGTGCAGGGCCCAAGCACCTGGGCCATCCTCCACTGCACTCCTGGGCCACAGCAGAGGGCTGGCCTGGAAGAGGGGCAACCGGGACAGAATCTGGTGCCCTGACCGGGACTAGAACCCGGTGTGCCGGCGCCGCAAGGCGGAGGATTAGCCTGTTGAGCCACGGCGCCAGCCAAATCAGTCTCTTTTCTAATAGAATGTTCTTTGGAGATGGTTAAGTGAAATTGGATACATAGAGCAGCTAGAAACACTGTCTCCTGACCTCTAAAAGGTTGGTTTTACTTCAACCTCTCATGTTCAAATTCGTGTGGTGACAGAAAGAACTGGGGACATGGCCGGCGCTGTGGCTCACGTGGCTAATCCTCTGCCTGCGGGGCTGGCACTCCGGGTTCTAGTCCTGGTTGGGGCGCCGGATTCTGTCCCGGTTGGTTCTCTTCCAGTCCGGCTCTCTGCTGAGGCCCTGGAAGGCAGTGGAGGATGGCCCAAATGCTTGGGTCTTGCGCCCACATGGGAGACCAAGAGGAAGCACCTGGCTCCTGGAGTCGGATCTGTGCCATAGTGACCATCTGGGGGGTGAACCAACAGAAGGAAGACCTTTTCTCTCTGTCTCTCTCTCTCTCACTGTCTAACTCTGCCTGTCAAAAAAAAAAAAAAGCCATAGTCTAGGTTCCAACCAGCTGGTCTCATTCCTATCCTGTAGGTTCTAAATAAAAAATAAAAAAATAAAAAAACTGGGGACATCAGTCAAAACTCATGTTTAGCTTACCATAGAAATGATTACATGTGGGAATATTAATGTATATACACAAAAGTTACTATGCACACATATATCTTTGTACCCTCAGATGATAGCACCTAATAAAAATAATATCCCAGATGGAACAACAACCACCAGATCTTGGTTTCTGACATCTTTGTCCTACAAAAGGAACCACAGCTCCTTGGAGAAATGGCTGACTCCAATACTGGGGAGGGAAATACACAGGATAACTCTGGAGCATCCTTTAAAGCTATGAAAAGAAGGACACATGGGGCCGGTGCTGTGGCGTAGCATGTAAAGCTGC
Source organism: Sylvilagus floridanus (assembly GCA_949820135.1). Taxonomy (NCBI): domain Eukaryota; kingdom Metazoa; phylum Chordata; class Mammalia; order Lagomorpha; family Leporidae; genus Sylvilagus; species Sylvilagus floridanus. The sequence goes on along the minus strand of OX463240.1, from coordinate 13,083,974 downwards.
CGCCTGTGGTGCCGGCATCCCATGTGAACACTGGTTCAAGTCCCGGTTGTTCCACTTCCAGTCCAGCTCTCTGCTGTGGCCTGGGAAAGCAGTGGAGGATGCCCAAGTCCTTTGGCCCCTGCTCCTACGTGGGAGACCTGGAGGAGGCTCCTGGCTTCTGATCAGCACAGCTCCAGCTACTGCGGCCAACTGGGGAGTGAACTGGCGATGGAAGACCTCCCTCTCTCTCTCTGCCCCCTCTCCTTCTATCTCTGTGTAACTCTGACTTTGAAGTAAGTAAATAAATCTTAAAAAAAAAAAAAAAAGAAAGCAAGGACACATTAACAAACAAACAAAAATGTGAAACAAATATCAACACATGTTGATGGGAGTATATAAAATGATGAATTACAAGACTTCCAGATATCTGAAGGTAGTCACTTTGGGGAAAAAGCGAAATGCAATGTAAGGGAATCTATGTGGGAGATATATAAGACAATATTAACTTCTCAACTTTTCTTTAAACTAAAATTTTCTCTATAAATAAAATATACTAAAGAAAAACAAAACAAAACAAAAAAACAAAAGACAGATTAGGACAAAGATAGATGTAAATTCATCCCCAGACTATCTTCATAATCCCAGCCTGCTACTTTTCTACTATAAGCACCATTGCTACATTTTTATTTACTATAATATCTGGAGAGTCAAATCTGCAGTGTGTCTCAGAAGCATTAAAAATACTTATTTGTCAGTAATTTGATACCTGGAATGTTTTCTCCAGTTAATAATCAGAGATTTCCCTGAAGATGTATGAGTAAATCTGGACCGAGACTGAGGATGATTATATTAAAAACCTACTTGTTGGCCAGCACCGTGGCTCAATAGGCTAATCCTCCGCCTCGCAGCGCCGGCACACTGGGTTCTAGTCCCGGTCGGGGCGCTGGATTCTGTCCCGGTTGCCCCTCTTCCAGGCCAGCTCTCTGCTGTGGCCCGGGAGTGCAGTGGAGGATGGCCCAAGTGCTTGGGCCCTGCACCCCATGGGAGACCAGGAGAAGCACCTGGCTCCTGGCTTCGGATCAGCGCGGTGCACCGGCAGCCATTGGAGGGTGAACCAATGGCAAAAGAAGACCTCTCTCTCTCTCTCTCTCTCACTGTCCACTCTGCCTGTCAAAGAAAAAAAAAAAAAACACCCTACTTGCTCAAACACAGGAACTTTAATTACATAAACTGCGTCATTCCATTATATTAGTTCAAAAAAAATGACAATTCTTTTTCACCTTTTCCCTAATCCTTGACTTCCAAAAAGTAATCCAAAATCACGAAAACTCAAGTTCTTTGACTTTTCCATATTGCGAATGAGTGAAGCATTGACAGAGAAGAATAAAAATAAGTGCTTTTGAGTAAAATCAGCTGTCCATTTGGGTTTTTCCTAGTGGAACTCCGCAGTGTGACCAGATCCCTTGGGTGTTCCTGAGTGGAGTGTGGAAAGGGGCAAGTTAGGCCCAGTGTCCCTCAGGTTCCTCTGCATGAGCCTCAGCTTGGCGGTTGCCAGAGCCTGCAACAAATACATGTTCCTTTATCAGATGTCGTCTTGTGTGTATGTACATATGTGCAGTATGTGCAGTATGTGTGCAATGCTAGGTGGTCATGCCCACACGTGTACATGTGTGGTCTTGCATGTGTGTGTGATTGTGCATGTGTGACCATGTGTGCATATATTATGTGTGGGTGCACCTGTGTATGTGGGCACGAATGTATTCTTCTAAATATGTATGTGTGTGAGAGGATGACTGTGTGTCTATATGAGGGGGCTGTGTTGGGGTGTGTGTGTGTGTGTGTGTGTGTGTGTGTGCCTCATTGCATGTCTCAGCAGCTTTCAGAGAGGGAGGAAGTGGGAGATGGACCATTTTCTATATTTGAGCCTGGGACTCTGGTTTGCATTTCTGTGCATTGGTTTTTATTTCCCATGGAGGACTGGAAATTTAAGTTATGACCTTGGAATGAAGAGATTGGGAAGATGGCTGAAAATTTTTACCTCAGAATATCAGAACTCAGTAAATTTTTTTTGTTTTGCAAAGTATTCCTCAATTAGCATGATCTACTTTTATAACCAAAAGAAAACAAGAGAGATGGGCATTGGGAAAAAGCAGGTTAAGCCACTGTGTGGGTTCATCCCATCTTTTATTGAAATGCCAATTTGCGCCCATCCTGGCCACTCCTCTTCTGACCCAGCTACCTGATAATGGGTTTGGGAAGTCGTGGATGATGGTTCAACTAACTGAGTTCCTGCTGTCCAGGTGGAAGACCCGGATGGCTTTCCTGGCACTTGGCTTCAACCAGGCCCAACCCCGGCTGCTGTGGCCATTTGAGGAGTGAGCCAGCAGGTGGGACATGTTTCTTTCTCTTGGTCATACTGCCTTTCAAATAAATAAGTATTTTAAGACAAAAGAAAACAAGAAACATTACTCTGTAAACTACGTCTGCTGGCTGTTTGAATGGACGTCTGCGTGGTGACTGTGGCAGGTTGAGCGGCAAGCGCTATTTGTGTAAGCACCGCTCGCTAACCGACTGCACCCAGGGAGCTCCTGACACTGCTACTTGTGCTGTGAAAGCTCTTGATGTCAAGCCCTTGATTTGTGCCTCACTTTGAAGGAGTGTTAAGATAAAGGAAACCATTTGAATATAACTTACTTTCTGTTCAAAAATGATCTATTCTTTTCCATGTTTTAAATGATCGTCTCCTTCATTTAAATGGCTTGCTAGAAACATGTCTTCTAATGAAAGCCCCATTATGCTTTTCCATAACTTCTGACTTCAGTGAGTTTAGCACTGGGCTCACAAAGATATTAATTTTGAAAGAGAAAAAAAGTAGGATGTAATGAGCTGTGAAAAGACTGTGCGTCTGGAAAGAATAACACAGAAAGATACTTAATATAGGGCCAATTATTTGACTGGCATTTGGATCTTGCCTTTTGTAATAATTTCCACTGAAGGAAATTTCAACTAGATTTTCTCAACAATATATAAGTTTATGTGAGATTACCAAATAGCAATTCTCCAGCTAAGATATTTCCAAACATACATAGATTTATGTAAGTCACAATCCCACTGTGTCCCACTTGAACATCAAGAATTGGGAAATCACAGTAAGATAATTTTATCTATGTATCAAGTTTTGCAAACACTAAATGGGCTAATGGAAGTCAACTGTTTCAAACATTATCCAACAAAAATAAATATTAACTACTATTGTCACTAGTGTTACTAATATTATTGTATTGCACTGGATATCAGGAAAATAACATTAATTTATTATAATAATTATTAATTGAACTAGAAAAAATGCATTATCATGCTAGCTATAGTGCATTCATACTATATAGAAAAGATGTTTCATTTAAAGATATGTGCAAAAGATACTCTTTGGAGAACTTCAGATATATATGTCAAAGAGAAGGCTTTCTGTTCAAAGTAATCCTGAGAATGTAACAAAGAGATAGGACCTAGGGTGTGATGATGACATATTGAAATGTGTTGCCTGAAAGACCTTGAAATAGAAAGGCTCATCTCTGATATCTCAATACAATGGAGATACATTATTATTGATAGATAACAAACACTACCAGAGAAGTAATGAAACTTTAAATTTCATATTTTATTTATTTTTTGATGTAGTCAAATGTTTAATGCTCTATTAAATGAAGTGTTCAACAAATACAATGTGAAAAGACCCTAGTTCACAGGAATAAAGGCAAGGGCTATAAATAATAATCAAATTAAAAGATGTTCAATTACACTCATATACAGTATATTTTAAAATAGTTACAGATAATTAAAATTACAGTACTATATACTTCTTAATAGTTTGACAAAAATTTTTTTATTTGACAGGTAGAGTTATAGACAGTGAGAGAGGGAGAGACAGAGAGAAAGGTCTTCCTTCTATTGGTTCACTCCCCAAATGGCCGCTATGGCCAGAGCTGCTCTGATCCAAAGCCAGGAGCCAGGTACCTCTTTCTGGTCTCCCATGCGAGTGTAGCAGCCCAAGCACTTGGGCCATCCTCCACTGCCCTTCTGGGCCACAGCAGAGAGCTGGACTGGAAGAGGAGCAACTGGGACTAGAACCAGTGCCCATATGGGATGCAGGCGTCGCAGGTGGAGGATTAACCAAGTGAGTCAAGGCGCCAGCCCTTGACAAAGATTTAAAACAAAGTTTTATAAAACACTTATTTGCAGCAAAACTGATACAGGAATTTCTTTCTTTTTCTTTGTTTTTTATTTTAGCTCCACATATAAGGAAGAACTTCAGTATTTGTCTTTCTGTGTCTGACTTCTTTCCCTCAATGTGATGCCCTGCAGTTGAAACAATTTTGAAGCAAATGACGGAATTTCATTCATTTTAAGTAACTGAATAATATGCCATTGGGTGTATGTGTGTGTGTGTGTGTGTGTGTGTGTGTGTGTAAAACACATTTCTTTATTCATCTGATGATGCACACTTTGGTTGACTTCATATTTCGACTATTGTGAACAGTGCAGCTATAAACATTGTGGTGCAGGTATCTCTTTAATACATATGTTCATGCCTTTGGGTGCATACCCAGTAGTGGGATTGCTAGATCCTATGTCAAGTCTATTTCTAGGTTTTTAAGAAATCACTATACTATTTTCCACTGTGGTTTTTAATAGCCATAAGCCAGATGAATACAATTATAATGATGACCAGGTTGGAGGACTAATCCACAGAGAGTTCCAGATAATTGAATATGGCATTGCTGGGGCCAAATAGTTGGGTATCTGACAAAGATACCACTCAATTTATTCAACAAAAAACAGCAAGATAGGTGATGAGCAGGAAATTGAAGCAGTCACCCCAGTAAAGTCCAATTCCTCACCCAGTTTTTGAGACCTGACTGGTGAAGGAAGAATCAGACTCTCTTAGAAATCACATAGCTCCTGGAGATAGAAATAGAACTGTTTCAGACTCAAATGCTTAGTAGCCCCAATTGTACCACCATATCAGATGTGAGACCTGCTTATCATGACTCCTGTTATATCTCATGTGGTCACTGAATGGGTGAAAAGTTCTGAGATTTGTTCCTATAATGTAAGAGAGACAGAAACAATTAACATGGAACAGTTCTAAATTTCAATGTAGAATAATATACATGCCGAGTATATATGTACAATTTTCTCTTATCCTTTCTCTCTTGCATCTTATAGTCCTTAACACATCACATCAAATCACCAGCAACATCCTACAAATTGGATGGGATGAACAAGAAGTGGCTAACACCACGGAGCCTTTGATAAGGCACTTGTGGTTTAGCAGGTGACAATGAAACCCTACATGAATCCAGGGAACTGTCACATCAGCAAGGTGTCTGGAGATCCAGTGGTCAGGAGCATACCAGAATTCTCTAAAAAAAAAAAAAGGGTGAATTGGTGCATCTCATCCTTCACATCACCAAGAAAGTAAAGCAAATCTTGTGGATCCCTTTGAGTTCTGGAAGCAACACATTCTTCATGGGGGAGCACTCAAATCCATACACTGGGAGACTCTAGAGATGATATTCACTTTTGAGTGGGGTGAATAGGAAAAAGTGCTACAGCAGGTCAGGCAGCAGCAAAAGCAGGCTTTCCTTGTGGTCCACGTGGCTCAGAGACTTCAAGGTATCATAATGGGAGGGAAAGACATTTTGCTTATGACAGAATTCAATAGGGGCTCACAACACAAATCTCTGTCTACAAAAAGGTAAATTGGAGCAAAGTCATGCCATCTCTATCAAAGACATGGGATTCTACCGGAGCCTGGCAGAGAGGGAGTAGATAGTGCTTACAAGGTACAACTGCTCATCATAAAATTGTTTAAGCTAGCATCAAACCCTCTACATAGAAGTTGAATCAACTAAGCTATAAACCTAGGTCACTATGCAGGCAACATGCCACCAAGAATCCCAATTTTTTAAAATTTATCTTTACTTATTTGAAAGACATAGTTTCCGAGAGGGAGAGAAGAATGGAGAGACATACAGAGAGTGATCTTCCATCCACTGGTTCACTCTCCAGGTGGCCACAGCAGCTAGGACAGGACCAGACTGAAGCCAGAAGTCAGGAGCTGCATCCAGGTCTTTGACGTGGGTGCAGGGGCCTAAGCACTTTACCCACCTTCTGTTGCTTTCCCACGCACATTAGCAGGGAGCTGGTTCAGAAGTGGAGCAACTGGAACTCAAAGCAGTACCCATGTGGAATGCTGGCACCACAGGCAGTGACTTTTTCTATTATGCTACAAAGTTGGCCCCATGCACCAAGAATTCTGTTCCAGCGACTCTTCTGCCTCAGCCCACACATGGGGCTTTTAGGAGGTCTCCCAGATAGTTGATGGAAAGGGAAACATTTTAAACTTAGTGATAATTTGACTTCCTATTTCTCTAAAATTGAATCTCAGCATATCTCTGTTTATGTCTCATTATCCTTTGTTGCATCTACTCTATTTCCCAGTAAAGTTCAAATGTCATACATCATGAATGTGATAGGCAATCAGTGCCTGACCTACAAGAACAGAAAACAGAAGGAATCATGGATTGCTTGTTTTAAAAGCAGATCTATCCATAAAACATCCAAAAAGGTGCCAAGAAAATTAGCACCCATACCTAAAAATCTTCTCGTAAGAGATGTTCATCAATGGGGAGCGCTATCAAGATGAAAAGAACAAGGGATAACTTTGTACTAAGAGCTTTTAATTTATAGACCACCCTGTCAGTTTAAAACAATCTTCAGCTAGTCTCTAACACTGTAGTAGTTTAAGAAAAATAAAGCATGAAAGGCCAGTGCAGAAACTCTAGCGAATATTTTAAATATGGAAAAAATTCCAGTTGCCGTAACTGTTTTTTCTTTTAAAAAATCTCAGCAAACATCACTGTTCAAAAGACCAATTTATAGTCATATTCCAGGGTAAAGTTGATCACAAATTAAACTGAAGACAAAGGAAAAAGAGAGTACTTCTGAAATTCTCTTTGCATCAGCATGAGCTGAAAAAAAAAAACATACATTGTCAAAAGAAGAATTGGAGATAAAATTTCTGTGAACTGTCGCCAAGGTGAGCACATATATTTCATATTTTTTTCCAACAACTTCTACAAAAAGAGATAAAAGGTGCAGTAACTATTCACAGAGAAGTATAGATGATTTATCTACTCAATTACAATCTATGTCAAGAGCTGCCAAGAAGAGGACAGGTCTCAGAGATTGGCCACACACTGTACTCTGGCTCAGCGCTTCATGGTTTAGCATAGCTCCAAATAAGGATTTGCTCCTCTCTGCTGTGATTAGGGCTTTGGAAGTTTTAAACTGCAATAAGCAACAGAATCACCAGCTAGCATTCAAAAAAATTAGCATGTCATGTAGAGAATAGCTGTTGGGGCATATCTATGGGGAGAATGGAGTTGTTGACTGTGACCCATGAGCAGTTTTTCTGCTTGATCCTGGTCATCCTTATGATATCTAGTAACTGTGAAAACTTTCAAGATAGAAACTGAGTCACAAAGAAGTTCAGAGTTGGTGAACTCAAGGGGCTTCCATAGCCTGGACAGCTCATAGCAAGAGTCTCGGGTGATTGCTGACATCATAAATAAGAGTGCCAATTGTTAAATCTACAATGGGAGTCACTGGGTACATGCTCCCCACGTAGGATCTCTGTCCTTCATGTGTTTTACTATGAAACTTAAAAACAACACTACTAGTCGAACAATACCCTATACCTTGTGTGGTTGTGTGAGTGCAGCCTGTTGAAAGCCTTGCTTAGTATATATTAAGTTGATCTTCAGTATATGAAAGTAATTGAAAATGAAACTCGATGAAGGGTGGGATGGGAGAGGGGAGGACTGCGGGAGGGAGGGAGGTGGAGGGGGGAAGCCACAACAACACAAAAGTTGCACTTTGTAAATTCACATTTATTAAATAAAAAAAACTATATAACAAACAAAAAAAGAAAAAAAAGAACTTAATACTTTACCCTTTTGGTATTTTTTATGTTCTACTTACAACTATAGGTTGAACTCTGTAATTAATACACAATTATTCTTAGGTGTTTAATTAATGCTATAACTAGTACTCAAATAGTATTTTACACTTTGTGTTTCTGTGTGGGTGCAAACTGTTGAAATCTTTACTTAATATATGCTAAATTGATCTTCTGTATGTAAAGATAATTGAAAATTAATCTTGATGTGAATGGAAGGGGAGAGGGAGTGGGAGAGGGGAGTGTTGTGGGTGGGAGGGAAGTTATGGGTGGGGGGAAGCTATTGTAATCCATAAGCTGTACTTTGGAAATTTATGTTTATTAAATAAAATTTAAAAAAAGAAACTGAGTCACTTATGTCCAACCCTGAAAACAACAAAAGCACATGGAGGTTACACAGGAGGTGATCTCATGCACAAATACTGGATAACACAGAGGTTGCTGCAGCACCACACACAAATACTTCTACAAGGCAATCTGCCCAGGAACATCCTGTCCTTCCTTGGGTGAACCTCACCTTTGTTATTGATCCTTGTAGACAAGGATAATTGCTTCAAAATAACTTTTTTAAGTCTTCTTTAGCTTTTGAGAACTTTATCTCCTTTTACCTCCCTGGATATGCACCTCTAATATGCACATTGTGCATCTAATCCCGTTGCAATGCGTCTTCCAGTTGAATGCATTGTCTGGAAATTCTGTACATAGGCTGATTCAACTAAACGAGGGAAACTATAAATGCGGCAGTGGACTTCAAGCAAGTTCTCTGGCTTACCCCATCTTCCTGAAACTTAATGTTTCCCCTGAAATGAAAACTATAGTTCCTCATTTTAGGACAAGTTTTCTCTAAAGACTAATCCTGGGGAATTGTTTGATTACCGTGAAAAACCTTCCTGATTCTTGCAGGGACTAGGAGAGGAAAAGTCTTAAAACTGGCAGCACTGTACTATTTGATTTCTATCAGATTTCGGGAATGCTGCCTGGTTCCCCTTCTGGCTTGCTGATATTTGAAATTCCACTATTTGAGATCATTTCACTCCCTGCTAATAGGAGCCGTGCTTTAAGACTGACTAGTTACTTAATTTTGCTTTAAAGTATTTATCAAATTATTCACACGAGGTCAGAATGGTGAAAGGGACAAGGAATGGTAAGTAAACTGGGCCCCTAATGTGATGACCAAAAGGGAGAAAAGGATGCTGAAACTGCAGTTGTGGGCATTTTACATGCTTCTTAATTTTTCAACAAATTGATCTTGTATAGGAACTATTTGGGCCTAGATTATTTTTAAATGACAAGAGTAAAAAATAAAAAACATTATAAGGAAATCTCTCAATTTCTGACAGTGATAGAGGATAGGGTCTGTTTGGATATTTCAAATCAAAAGAATTATCAAAGATTAATTCTAATTAATTGATGATAATTCAAATTTATCTTTAAATGGAGTAGCCAGTGAGTATCATATTTCCTTATAATATTTTCTTCCAACTAATCACATCTCTCATGTTTTAGTATGCAAACGGGTGCTCTTCTTCAAGTTGCATTATCTTATATAGGTTATCCTGAATGCTCTCAGACCACTCAAAAGGCATGTGTGATTTGATTTGCTTTATAAAGTAGATGTCTCAGAGAACAGTAGCAGGTGAACATTCTTAGAAGCCTATTCAATGAGAAAGTGCTTTTCTGTGTTCCAAAGAATGGAATTCCTGTTGAAAGAAAGCCATAAACCATAAAACTGTATTTGAATATTAAAAATCAAAATTAATTAAATGAGAATGTGATATGCACAATTAACACACTCAAAATTTCACACTTTAGTAACAAAAGTAATAGTTTGGGATTCATACAGACTTGTCTGTTTCTGATAAGAGTAGAGCCTGGGAATTTCTGCTCCTTATAACCTGGTTTTAAAAAGGCTTAACATTATAAGTGAAATGCAAAGTTCCAGATCTAGTATTCACCATATCAGTTACACAAAGATGGAATTGCCTACCTAACCTGGTGTAATTAACCTCTTCACACGTTCCCTGTCTACACAGTACAATATAACTTGTCCATGACCTCACAACTTCCACAGGTGACTAATTATTATGATAATTAACAGTTAAGGAGATTACCATAACAGGCTTAACAGTGTGTTACAAGAGAAGTGGCTGTTTGTTGTGCATTTATTTTTATGTATGTATGTGTTCATGTGCATGTGAATGTCCACACATGTATGATGTATGACACATACACGTGCATAGGCCTCACATTAAAAAAAATAAAACATTTTGAATTGTTTTATCTCAACTCTGAGCTCCTGAAGATCTTGCATATTCACAGAGAGGATTGCATCTGTTTGAATCTCAGTCAGATAAACAAATATTTAAATGTAAGCAATATTGGAAAGATTGCTTTAAGCACTGAAGCATAGGATGGCATTTAGGAGGAAAAACAAACCGGCCGGTGACAACGTAACTGACTACAGATTACTGGAGCAGGAGGCTAGTTGGGGAGCAGGAGACAAACATATCCCTGAGGCTTCCATAGACTGTGGCTCATTTACTTGCAGAATTCACTTGTAAAATAACTGAGGGAAGGTGATTTCAGCAATACACACCAGAGCTCACTCGCTGATGATGCTAGAAGTCAAAGCCCATATACAAACCATCCCATTGACTTGCCTCTGACCACCTTGCTCCTTGATCTGTTTTCTTGGAAACGTGGCTTTATTGTCTGTTGAAAGTCAATATTGCTGATCCAACTTTTTTCACATAAGTAATTAATCTTACTTATTTTCAAACTACATGATGAAAAGATGAGACAGATGAACAGTTCATAAATGGGATGACAATAGTATTTTAAATTTTTTAAGATAAGAATATTAAACTCAAGATAAATAAAAAGTAGTGTGTATACTCATTCAATCAGTTTCATATACAGTATAAGGAAGAATTTCTTGAAATGTGTTTCATGCAAAATAGGCTTGAGAGGTTTAAGTGACTGCAAGGATGATATGTGCCTGACAGAGAAGACAGAAGCTGAAGCTGAAATACAGAGTATCTACTATACACCTGGCATATCACAATGCAACCCATAATAAAGAAGTTACACCTTGGGGCTGGCATTCGGCACAGCATTTAAGTCAGCACTTGGGATTCTCACATCTCATGGTGGAGTGCCTGGGTTCAAGTTCTGGCCGCGTTCTCCATTTCAGCTTCCTACACACCCTAAGAGACAATGATAATAGCTCCAGTAGTTGGGTCCCTGCCACCATGTGGGAGACCTGAATTGAATCCCCAGCCTTGGCTTTGGCCTGACCCAGCCCCGGCTGATGTGCACATTCGGGGACAAACCAGTAGATGAGCAAACTGTCTCCCTCTCTCCCCTCCATAGCTTGCATAGGTATCCCTGAGCCTATAGGAATCCAATAGCATCACACATTTCCACAAAGAGTAAACACTTTCCCTGACTCCAATACAACAAACACCCTCTATGATACAAATGCTCCACGCAAAGGAAAGAACATCTCTCTTTCTCTCACCACACTCTCCAACTCTAAACTCTGTTTCCACAGTGTGAGCAGTTATTGGATCGACTCATAGATGACAGCAGTGTCAGCTTCAACAAGTATCTCCAGCCCACACACACCTCACCCCACCCATGAGTGAGACACACTGTCATGAGGGTGCACTGCAGATACAGGGTCCAGTGCAAAATGAAAATTTGACTCTAATCCAAAAGAAAGTATTAAGTCTTAAGACACAATGACAGAAAGAGAGAGTGTTTGTCCTTCTGAGTTCATATGCCCAAGATCTGTGAATGAGTAAGTCCTACTGAAATCATCATAGCTAAGATCCCAAGAATAGTCCAAAGGACTTACTGGGGTTCAGGCATGAACAGAAATGGATATTTTATTTTTTATTCTTCTTAAGGCCATTTGTTTAACTAGCTTTATTATAAAATATACCTGAATTAAATTTTCCATTTAACCATTTTAAAGTACAGTCCAGTGACATTATTTCCACAATGTTATTCAGCCATGACCACCATCCACCCAGAGAAGTTTTTCATCTTGCAAAACTGAAACTCTATCCCCATGAAAAAAATAACTCCCCCATTCTCCCCTTCCCTCAGCCCCTGGAAACCACCATTTTATTTTTTGTTTCTATGAATTTCACTATTTTATATTCTCAAATATGTGAAATCGTATTCTACTTGACTGATGTATTTCTCTTAGCATAATGTCCTCGAGGGTCATACACATTGGTGATTGTGTCAAAAGTTTATTCAAGTCTGAATTAAGTTCTGTTGTATGTTTGTACAGCATTTTGTTAATTTACTTATCTGTGGGTGAGCACATGGGTGGTTTCAACACCTAGGCTACTGTGAATAATGCCGATATGAACATGAGGGTACAATGTTGTTTTGAGTCCCTGTTTTCTATCCTTTGGGGTGTATATACTGAAACAGAATTATTAGGTCATATAATAATGTTAGATTTGCTTTTATGACTGAGTGCCATACTTGTTTCTACAGCAGCTGCACAATATTACACATCCACCAGGACATTTGTTATTTTCACTTTTTGTTATTTTCATTTTAGTTATGATAGTCAACCCAACAGATGTGAAGTGGTATTTCATCATGTTTTTTAATTGTATTTGTTTAGGTACTCATGATTAATCTCTTTTTGTGTGATTATTGGCCATTCATCTTCTTTTCAGAAATATTTATTCAAGTAGTTTACCTATTCTAAAATTCAGGTTATTTGGGGCAGACATTATGGCAAAGTGGGTCAGACTGTCAGTTGAGATGCCCACATCCCACACTGAGTCCCTGCTTCTCCACTTTCTTTCTGGTTTCCTGTGAATGCTTCTGGGTGGCAGTGGGTGACTCCTCAGGCACTTGGGTCCCTGATACACACATAGAAGACCCAGGTGGGGTTCCAGGCTACTGTTTTGGCCCAGTTTAATCCTGGGTATTGTAGGTAGTGAGCGGAAGATCTCTCTTTCTCTCTCTTTTTCTCTTCATCTCTGTTTCTCTACCTCTTTCTCTGTCTGTTACTCTATTGCTCTGCCCTTCAAGTAGATGAAATAAATAAATACATTTTTTAAAAATATAAAACATTGTACAATGTAATACTTTATCCATTTTAGTATTTTTTTATCCTAGTACTAGTGGTTGAACTCTGTAATTAACACACAATTATTCTTAGGTGTTTAAATTTTAACTGAAAAGTGATCCCTGTGAAATATAAGAGTGGGAATAAGAGAGGGAGGAGATGTACAATTTGGGACATGCTCAATCGGACCTGCCCCAAATGATGGAGTTAGAATTGTGCCAGGGGATTCCAATACAATCCCATCAAGGTGGCATGTACCAATGCCATCTCACTAGTCCAAGTGATCAATTTCAGTTCACAATTGATCATACTTATAGGTCTAAGAGTCAAAGGGATCACACAAACAAGACTAGTGTCTGCTAACACTAACTGATAGAATCAAAAAGGGAGAGAACGATCCATCATGGGAAGCAGGATACACAGCAGACTCATAGAATGGCAGATGTCCTAAACAGCACTTTGGCCTCAGAGTCAGCCCTTAAGGCATTCGGATCTGGCTCAAGAGCCCATGAGAATATTCTAGGCATGGAAAGCTAAGACACTCTGAAAAAAAAAAAAAAAAGAAGAAGACCTAAATGAAAGATCTCTGTGAGTGAGATCCCAGTGGAATGAACGGGGCCATCAAAGAAGGAGGTACCTTTCTCTGAAGGGAGGAGAGAACTTCCACTTTGACTATGACCCTGTCAGAATAAGATCGAAGTCGGTGAACCCTAAAGACTTCCATAGCCTCAGCAACTCATGACTAGAGCCTAGGGAGATTACTGACACCATAAACAAGAGTGTCAAATTGTTAAATCAACTTCAGGAGTCACTGTGTACTTACATATCATGAGGGATCTGTCCTTAATGTGTTATCCAATGTGAAGTAATGCTATAACTAGTACTGAAACAGTATTTTACTCTTTGTGTTTCTGTGTGGGTGCAAACTGATGAAATCTTTACATAGTATATACTGAATCGATCTTTTGTATATAAAGATAATTGCAAATGATTAAAAAATCTTGGTGTTAAATTGGAAATTGCATAGATAATTAATCAATTCTTTAAAAAAAAAACATGTAGGATCTCTGTCCTTAACGTGCTGTACATTGTGAATTAATACTATAACTAGTACTCCAACAGTATTTTCACTTTGTGTCTCTATGTGAGGGCAAACTGTTGAAATCTTTACGTAATATGTACTAAACTGATCTGTGTATAAAGAGAATTGAAAATGAATCTTGATGTGAATGCAAGGGGAGAGGGAGTGGGAAAGGGGAGGGTAGCGGGTGGGAGGGAAGTTGTGGGTTGGGGGAGCCATTGTAATCCATAAGCTGTACTTTGGAAATTTATATATTTTAAATAAATAAAAGCTTTATATATATATAAAAAAACGTAAAACAATTTCAATATCCTTTTCTAAAAAAAGATTTATTTATTTGAAAGTCAGAGTTATACAGAGAGAGAAGAGGAGGTGGTAAGAGAGAGAAAGAGAGAGAGAGGTCATATCCAAATGGCCCCAACTCCCAGAGCAGAGCCAATCCAAAGCCAGGAGCCAGGAGCTTCTTCCGGGTCTCCCACACAGATGCAGGGGCCCAAGAACTTGGGCCATCTTCCAGTGCTTTCCCAGGCCGCAGCAGAGAGTTGGATTGGAAGAGGAGCAGCTGGGAATCGAACAAGTGCCCATTTGGGATGCCGGCACTGCAGGTGGCAGCTCTATCCCCTATGCACAGCACCAGCCCCAAAACATAGTTATTCTTCTGTATTCTTGATTTGAATTAAAATTACATGTTAATGCAGGAACCCATTTTGTGGATTCCTTCTTTGTCATACTCTGAACTGATGTCCAGCAGAATAACTTCTCATATCAATCTTAACCTTTTTTCTTTTCTGACATACATCTCTCACTTCAGTTTCTCCCTTCTCCAACTCCCTTTTATTAATACATCGATTCAGCACAATTCTCCAGCTGTGTACTGGCAACAGGTGGAGCAGAAGATGAAAAGAGATAGTGAAAAGAAGTGCTGTGATGCAGTTGAGTGATTGTAAGCAAGCCATTGTTTCAGTTGGGCATATATCTAACTTTCAAAGTCTTTGCATTTCCAGGTCAGTAGATGGGGATAATGACAGTGTTACCTATGTAAAGTCAGAGGAATTATTACAAGAAAAAAAGCCATGTGTATCTGCTCTCAGAGTGTTTGTCCTAGAAAAGAAGTCACTAAAAGTGCTTGTCTTTCTTATGAAGATAATTATTCTGTCCTCATGAACTTTCACTATACCATAGATATCAACAAATAATTATGAGTGTTCCAGAAGGAGAAACAAGGTATCCTGTCACCAAGAGACATCATAGGGTTTAAAGTAGCTCAAAATAATCTATTTTTGTCCATATTCAGAGCTTATTATCCAATAAGGGAAGTAGATGGGAGTCTGATGCTAATAAAATCAATATGGAAAAGTTTTTTTGTATCTGTAGGCAATTACATTTCTTAAAGTCAAAATCTCTTTTTAAGTAACTAATTGATTAATCTGAGAGGTAGAAAGACAGACAGAGAGAGCTCCCATGTGTTGATTCACTCCCCAAATGTCCACAATACCTAGGGATGGGCCAGGTAAAAGTTAGGAGCATGGACGGGATCTCCCACTTGGCTGCAGGAACCCAAGTGTTTGAGATAACATCTGCTGCCTCCCAGGGTGCACATGAGCAGGAAGATGAAATCAGGAGATGCAGAACCCAAACCCAGGCATTTCTTTACAGGATCTTGGCATCTTAACTGGAAACAGAGTTGGTATGCCCAACAGCCATTACAAATGCCATATTCTTAAGTGGAACAGATGCACCCAGCGCATCCCAGCCTTCTTCAGACCCAGGTAGGGAGCTCTGAAAGCTGAGATGGTGCTGGGGGTATAGTCAAAGACTGCGTCCTGGAGGCAGCTCATTCCTGAGAGAAGGAAAAGAGCAGCTTTCACCTACGTTTTGCTGCCTTCCTCACCAAGTGCAATCCTCACTTAGTAGGAAGAAGTAAGAAAGCAGGTAGAAAAAAAGCCCAGGACTCCCAAATACAGGACAGAGGAAGAACTGATAGGAGTGGAAGAGCATTTCACATCCCAACATTCATGTTTGTTTGCTTAATCCACTGAGGTATTGACTGAGTCAGTGAAGTGAGGTGGATAGAGCAAAAGATCTGGTTTTAGCCTTACAGAACAGTTAGACTGTAGTCTAAGACATAAAGGTGAACTAGAAACCCCTTATCAATGGTTTTGCCATGTTATCATGTATGGCAAGAGAATCACATGTAAGTGACACTGTGCTTTGTCTAATAATATACGGTCCTAATTCCTTGTAAGCAGACTTGTTCAGTTTTAGGCTACTACCTCTTACACTGAATTGCTCAGGCCTAAGAAAGCTGCTGCCCAAGGCCAAGTTCTTCTTCCGCCCTTAACTAATCCAGTACTAGCAAGGGCCACATAACAGTGACTGACACTTGAGCACATGGGTGAAATCTGGTGCTAACCCATTGAGACATTCTTCCTTGATTCTGATTTTAGAATGGCATTGAGGACATTCTTTATAGTCCTGAAGAACTAGGCCTAGTTTCAAGTGTTTAAAGTAAACCTTATCAATTCTGAAAACTACAAGAAAATTTCTTTTTTTTTTTTTTTTGACAGGCAGAGTGGACAGTGAGAGAGAGAGACAGAGAGAAAGGTCTTCCTTTGCCGTTGGTTCACCCTCCAATGGCCACTGCGGCTGGCCCGCTGTGGCCGGTGCACCGCGCTGATCCGAAGCCAGGAGCCAGGTGTCTCCTCCTGGTCTCCCCATGGGGTGCAGGGCCCAAGCACCTGGGCCATCCTCCACTGCCTTCCTGGGCCACATCAGAGAGCTGGACTGGAAGAGGAGCAACCGGGACAGAATCTGGCACCCCAACTGGGACTAGAACCTGGGGTGCAGGTGCCGCAGGCAGAGGATTAGCCTAATGAGCTATGGTCATAGTTTACTATTAGCAAAGATTGTTTTATCTTTTTCATCACACAGTCAAATCTTTGCCACATCCTACACTCACCATACCTAGGAAAAGATGAATCTGTAAATCAATACCAAGACTCTAAACAGTTCTTACCCCATTGGCCCAAGCCCATCAGGAGTCATTCATATGTGGCCAAAGTTGCCACAAAGTAGAACACTGTCCAAGGGAAACATTCTGACTGGTCAGCCTCTATGGTCCAATTCTACTCCTGTGAAACGCCAGTCACTACAAACCACCAGGTTAACGTGGTGCAGTCTCCATCTCTGGGTTTTCATTTTCTTTTAAAACCCATACAATTCAGTGTTTCTCAATTTTCTCAGCCAATGCATAAGGAAGAAAATATCAGGGGTGGTGAAGCAGCTGTGCCCTCCTAACACAGAGGCCTCACTTAGGCAGCAGGGGAAATGCGACATTCTCCATCACTAGGGTGGAGGGAGGCCAGCATGATTTCATTGATCCCTCTGTTATAGAAGGAGGGAATGGGAAGAAGATGTGTTTCCCATCAAAAGTTAATTCCACCTGATGGGCCTCTAATCTGTTTCTTTATTATATGTAGTCGCCAACATAGCTGTGGCATTCAATAAGCATTATCATTGCGATAACCAGTTTAGTGATGCAATCTTGACATAACCGGGCTCTTGGAATGCCATTTCAGCTTCGAGACTCAATAGAGAGCTAAATTGAGTGGTATTTCTGAGTTGACAAAGGAAAAATTTAATTAAAACTATAAGTGACCTTCAAATGTCAGAAGTAAATAAAACGATAACAGCCTCATTTTTGACAGCTGTCACCAGGTAATGGGACTGCCATAAAAACTCATGACCAGGGAGCACTGGCATATCCTATGTGTACTAGACTCATCACCATAAATTTTGTCAGATAAGTGCTCAATCTGATAATAATTCTACATCAATGCCCTGAATTAGCTTCAACTGTGTTGATAGAAAGACAGGTAGGAAAAGGAATCATCTCCATAACAATGACAACCTCCCATGCTGACAAATAGCTGAGAGAACAGAAATCATTTGCATAAAAGGAAAAGCAAAGAATTTCAGCCAAGATTAGGCCAGAACCTCACATCACTCACATTCTTTGATTGGAGAAGTTTACTTCTTATGTGTTTGCATGATTTCACACACATATACACAGGCATGCATGCACACACACATGGGGATAAAGGAGAGTAAAACACTTCAGGTTTTTCTCTCTAAAGGAGAAAAGCTATATCTGTCCTAGTTTGTACAAGGTTACCTCTTCCAAAAGATGCTGGCATCTGGAGCCTCCTAGCTGATTCAGCTGCTCAGTGACTGGCTCTGCTGCTGAGGTGTCAGACTCAACAGGGCTGAATTTGTTAATAGATTTTGCAGCTTTATTGAGTCCTGGTTCACAGTTTCTTAATTTCAGATATTACCTGTGCATAAGTCCAGAGTATGCCTATCAGTAACACTAAAGAATTTAGTGATGATATACAGTTTGTATGTACCTGATAAATATTTCATAAGAATGGGTTAGAAGTTTGAGGAAGATATTTACAATATAATTTCTACCAAAGGGAGCAGTAGTAGTTTCAAATAGTTCCTAAAACTTATGTTAATAAATGCAATGCATTACTTGTAATCGTTGTTGATATTTTCAAGTTTATGCATATAAGAACATTACATCAGTATAAATAGGGTACATTATCCATTTGATTATACTATCCTACAGAAGTAATATTTGGGACTGGTCCAAGAGTCTGATTCTGACTGTCATTTTCTTTGTAAAGACTAGCAAGTTAAAAATGTTTTTTTTTACAATTTTACATGGTTCTGTATTTTCCTACATAGCATCCTCTGTTTTGACCATTGTCCTTCAAAGCCTAAAATAATAACCCTCTATTTCTGTGCTGAATAATTTTGCTGACCTTTTTAAGAACAAAAATATCGCACACGGGCCAGTATTCTGACAACAGCAGGTTAGCTTGCTGCTTGTGATGCCAATGTCCTTTACCTGACCTCTGGTTCCAGTCCCAGCTGCTCCACTTCTGATCCAGTTCCTCACTGTGCCTCAGAAAGCAGCAGAAGATGCACTGAGTGGATGGGCCCCTGCCACCCATGTGGCAGGCACAGATGGAGTTCCAGGGTCCTGGTTTTGGAATAGCCCCAACCATCGCAGTCATCTGGGGAAGGAACCAACAAATGGAAGGTCAATCTCTCTCTTTCACTCTCTCTCTCCCTTTCAAATAAATAAAACTAAAAAATTGCACACAAACATGAAGTCAATTTCTATGTGTGGGTAGCTTTAAATGCCTTTTCTGTGGACTGATAGTTCCTATGTGTATAACTATAGATCTTTTAGAAAGTGAACAATTCAGTCCTATGGCATCGACAAGGGATGTGAGCGGTCACACTGCACACATAAAATTCAATTATTGATTAAAAAATCTATTAACACTATAGATATGAACTCAACAATAAGCATGGATTTGGAGCAACTGGCACATATGACAGGCAAAGACTGAATGAAAAGCCTGTTGGAATGGGAAAAAAAAACTTTTTCTTGAAGTTCAAATATCATTTTTGTCCCATGTTCTACATTGAAAGTTCTGACATTTTACCCTATTCCAGAACCAAAAGGAACTTGCTTTGTTTCAAAATGTAAGCTGTTTCCTTTATATATTTTTTAAAATTTTCCCATGATTTTGTCAATAACAGAAATTCATTATGTTTGTTTGAAAGTCAGAGTGAGAGATGGAGAGAGATGCAAAAAAAAGGGAGATCTTCTATCAGTTGGTTCATTCCTCAAATGACTTCAATGATCAGGGCTGTATCAGGCTGAAGTCAGGAGCCAGGAACTCCATGTGGGTGTTCTACATAGGTGTTCAGGACTTAGGCACCTGGGCCAGCTTCCACTGCTTTCCCAAATGCAGTAGCAGGGAACTGGATCAGAAGAGGAACAGCTGGGATTCTAACCAATGTGGAATGTTGGTATCACAGGGTGTGTGTGGCTTAACCCACTGCACTATCATGCTGGCCACCTACAAAAATATTTTCTTCTGTGATGTTAGAGTAGGCTAAATTTGAGGCCTCCACCTCCAAATTTTTCTAAAATGCAAAAAACATCTTCATCGTTTCATTTGCCATGTCAATCTGTAATTTTTCTTCTGTGCTCAACAGTCTGTGAGAAGCTTGAAGGAGGGGCTACATCTCATTGCATTCTATCACTTTGATGCCTGGCATATTATCACCACTCAATAAGTGGTAATTGTTATTATAGTGATTAATATTGGTGTTACCATTGTGTTTCACCATAGTGTAACACTTGCTATAATCTAAAGCAGTTTTTGGAAGTGCTTCACATTTGGCATTCCAGGCACAGAATTATTTAGAAGCAAACACAGGTTTTAACTTGTTTTAAAATAAAAAGGATGTGCTTCTTCTGTATTTGCCTTGAGGGCAAAAAATATCAAAGCTCAAACATTTTCTAAAGAAGGAACTGCAGACAAAAGACCTTGCTACAAGTCCAATTTGATTAGAGCTGACATTAGCCAGAGGGGAAGACAAGGATTGTGACCAGAGTGTAGTACATATTTGGCCTGGTGCTTTTCTGAGTAATATCTAGTCAGAAGCTATGCCCTACAAAAATCATTAAATAAGACTTGGCTAAAAATACTTACTGATACCTGCTTTTGTGCACAAAGGAAACAAAAGGGCAACAGCAAATAACACAGAAAATTATTTTCATGACCTAAAACAAAATGATTCATGCAGATTGCATTGAGTAAATATGAGTGAATTCACTTCGAAATTTAATTTGGGATAATATATAATAAAATAAATTACAACCCCAGATTTAAACTAAACTTAGAAAGAGTAGACAACCATCTTATTGTGATTAGTGATCTTCAGCTCAATAAATTTGAAAAATTAAAAGCATGAATGGGGCCTGCATTGTGTTACAGCATGTTAAGCCACTGCTATGACACCCACATCCCAAATGGGAGCGTCAGTTCAAGTCCCAGCTACTCCACTTCCAGTCCAACTCCCTGATAATGTGTCTGTGAAAACAGCATAAGATGGCCCAAATGCCTGGGCCCCTGCACCCACGTGGCAGACCCAGATGGAGCTCTGGGCTTCTGGCTTTTTTCTGGTCCAGCCTCTTTGGCCATCTGGGGAGTGAAGCAGCAGATGGACGATCTCTCTATCTCTCCATATCACTCTGTGTGTCTTTCCATCTTTCAATAAACAACAATAAAATCTTAAAAATATGATGATGTGCAAGCTACTCTTGCCATATCAAATTTCCATGGAAGAAGATACTAAGTGGATATAAAGTTAGAGAAAAAGGAAGAAAATTAAATAACTTATGCTTTCCATTTTCCATACATGAGTTTGCTCTAACTGCAAGATGAAACCAGTAAATTAGAGAGCTGGTTTAACTATAATTATTGGACAAAGGAGTCTGAGCAAATGTACCTCCAGACTTTACCTAGATAGCCCCTGTTGCTAGGCAGAACTTTCATGTCCATTCCTTGATAGTATATTCTTGACTATGTGACTCAATGTCTACGTTAGTGTAGACTGATGCGCCTTCTTCAAACTCCAACATGATGACTTAAGGCATTTCTGTATTCATTTATCCACAAAGCTTTTATGAGCAAGCAAGCAAGCAAGAGAATGGAAAAAGGACTAAAATGATATTTATAATAATATTCACAATTATTGCATAACCACTGCACATGTCCTAGGAAGTTCTTAAATCTTATCTCCCAAACAGGCATCAAAAGCAACATAAATGCACACAATTCAATACTATGAAGTGACGAGAATCAACAGTCCACAGATCCTGAACCAGGGGGATGATTCTCACACATCTCCTTAGAGAGTGCGAGAGAATGCAAGAGCCACACAGTTAGCTCATGCTGGTGGACATAGGTAGTGGTGAGTTACTTTTAGTGTGGGAAGGCCTGGAAAGGGACAAAAGGAGCATTTCTTGACTGACAATTATCTCTTGTTAGAGAGGTGGTTACATATTCAGTTTGTGGAAGTTCATTGACAGGTATGCTAAAAAGTCATGCTGTTGAATTCTCCCAGCCTTGACCATTTTGGGAGGTTTTTTTTTTTTTTTATCATATTTTCCTCTATTCCCTGTAATAGGGTCACCTGACCCCATCCTTGATCCATGGCTCATTGCCATCTATACATTACCTGCCCTGTTGATGCTGCACTTAAGTCACATGACTGGTTTGACCACTGGAATAGAAATGGGAGTTACATAAATGCTATCTGTGTGGAATCTATCAGTGCGATTGCAGAGTCAACTTGGCCTCTGTCCTGTTCTCCCTCCTTGCCACAGAATAGGAGTATGTATCAGATCAGGGTGCACCTTCACCTTAAATCCCAGAATAAGAAGGGACACTGAGACCTGAGAAAAGACTGACAATTTTTTTTTTTTTAGATTTTATTTAAAGAATATAAATTTCCAAAGTACAGCTTATGGATTACAATGGCTCCCCCCCTCACAACTTCCCTCCCTCCCGCCACCCTCTCCTCTCCCGCTCCCTCTCCCCTTCTGTTCACATCAAGATTCATTTTCAATTCTCTTTATACACAGAAGATCAGTTTAGAACATATTATGTAAAGATTTCAACAGTTTGCCCTCACATAGAGACACAAACTGAAATTATTGTTGGAGTACTAGTTATAGTATTAATTCACAATGTACAGTACATTAAAGACAGAGATCCTACATGATTTTTTTTAAAGAATTGATTAATATTAAATCGATCTTCTGTGTATAAAGATAATTGCAAATGATTAAAAAATCTTGGTGTTAAAAGACTGACAATTTAGACAATCCACCATTTAGCCCAGGCAGAGCTTCATAAACAAACCCATAGCCAACCCATAAGACTTATATTAAATGAATGAGAAATGAATATACACTGTTGAATGCTGCTAAGATTTGGGTGTTGTTTGGTAGCAGAGCAAGGCAAACTAATAATAAATTGGTCATATAAATTGAATACTGCTGAAAGAAATAGGCTAAAATTTTCAGACTGCCTCCAGGGCGAGACAAAGGGTAACAAAGAAATTATTATATGAAGCTTTAAGGTGACAAAAGCTGACAAAAAGGCAAAAGTGAAACAATTGGTAAAAATGTCATGTGTGATAAGGTAGATAACACACCTAATTAACTTGCAGCCTTGGTTGAAGACATTTTTGAAGAAGAATTTATTAGCATGATTGGAGATATTAGCTATAGTAGTTAAGATGCTCCAAGAAATTTGAACTTAGAAAAGAATAAGCCTATTTGCAAGAAAAAATAAAGGTAGAATAAATGAGATTATTTGGGGAATTTCAGAATCAGAGAAGAGAATAATTTTTCACCTTTAATAAGGAAAAA
Organism: Sylvilagus floridanus; assembly: GCA_949820135.1. NCBI lineage: Eukaryota > Metazoa > Chordata > Mammalia > Lagomorpha > Leporidae > Sylvilagus > Sylvilagus floridanus. The sequence goes on along the minus strand of OX463240.1, from coordinate 13,060,483 downwards.
TAAAAACAAAATTGGAAAGTCTTTGAATTAAAAATTCTGATTAAGATTGAAATTAAGGCATGAGATATTAAAGCAAAGAGTAATTCAAAACTCATATCATTTTTAATCATCTTTATGGTGACCCTCGAAATATTTTTATTGGAAAAAAATAACTCGAGGAAAATAAACTATGTTATGGTCCTAGAGACATCTTGTAAACTCAAGACAACTATAATTAAGAAAAGAGAAGTGGAGGAAGAAGTGGAAAAAGGGATTTACCTACATCTCAGAGAAAGAATTATGGTAGAAGATAATGGCACATGAAGTTAACTAGAATCAAGTAAATTAAAAATGATGCATGCTAGCTGTGGTAGTTCCTTCTCTATATTGAACATTCATCCTGGTTATTCTGGCTGTATTCTATCACAGTATGTTGGAGCAGAGGTGAGGTCCATAGCCAGCTTGTCTACATAGTTCACAGGTTCACAGAACAAGTGGAGCCATAGCTGAACCCAAGGTAGACAAGTTCATGAAATCTGGGATTTTGAGGCTGATACTGAAATTGTGAACTCCAGTTTTCTTTCTTTGGAGGAATTTATGTTTTGAGAGGAAAGGAAATAAATATTTTTGATCAATAAATGGTAGGTTATGGTATGTCTCACAGTTACTATGTCCTTTTTCTCTAAAAGAATTTTATGTCCATTCACCATGTGTGGTAGGTTATAAACAGTGGTCACAAATGAGGTCCTTCCTTCTATTTACAACTGTCTGTAACAAGACTGTCAGCTCCTCCCATTAAGCTATGTCCCCACAGTTTCTCTGGGCTAGGCCCTGTGTATTTCTCTACTCGGTGGAGCAACAGTAAGTGTGGGCTGGCGCCACAGCTCAGTAGGCTAATCCTCTGCCTGCGGCACCGGCACCCCAGGTTCTAGTCCCAGTTAGGGCGCTGGATTCTGTGCCGGTTTCCCCTCTTCCAGGCCAGCTCTCTGCCGTGGCCTGGGAGTGTAGTGGAGGATGGCCCAAGTGCTTGAGTCCTGCACTCACATGGGAGACCAGGCTCCTGGCTTCGGATCAGTGTGGTGGGCCGGCTGCAGCGCACTAGCCGCAACGGCCATTGGAGGGTAAACCAACAGTAAAGGAAGACCTTTCTCTCTGCCTCTCTCTCTCACTGTCCACTTTTGGCTTTCAAAAAAAAAAAAAAAAAAAAAAACAACAAAAACCAGCAAGTGTGACACGGCAGAGATGCAACAGAGACTTAAGCTTTGGGAGTGACCTCTTACTTCTCTTTAAATTGTGTTCTCCTATGGAGGATCCCAGGCAGGTATGCTTGTTGACCAGGACTGAAGTAGCAAATCCTCGGGCTCGCTGACACTCAGCTCAAAACCAGACGTGTCAGGCCATTTGGGAAAAACCAAACCCCATAGACTGACTAACTGAATACACACAAATAAACCAGTCTCAGCTGGGAAGGACCACCTAGCTTAGCCCAGGTAAATGGGAACGTGAACAATTGTAAAAATAAACAAATGGCTTTAAGTTTGTTATGCAGCCAAATCCAGTGTGGTCACTTTGTGGCTTAGTTTCACCTTGAGAACCAGATCTATATACCTGACCCATGGATTTGGGTCTTAGTCATATGACTTGTTTTTGTTGATGGAGGAATGAAGGAAGATATGAAATAGGAGTTTTTACACACTGACTCTCCCTCTGTCTCTCTCTATTCTGGTAGGTGAAGCAAATAGATTTGTGCTAAGTAAAGGCTGCCTTGTTTTTTAACTTAAGTTCCCAAGTGAGGAGAAGTGGAAGACCCAGAGCCTGGAGCAGAGCCACAATGAACCTGCATCCCTCATATGACATGGAAGTGAATGGAGTTGTATTAGCTCAGCAAGGTTAATTGCTATATCAATGTTTACATAGGTAATGTTATCAGAGAAGTTAATTCATTAACCTAAGAACATACAGCTGATGAGTCCAGCTATTTCTAACACAAGAGCACATGGTTTTACCAGCCACATTTAAAAATATAATCTTATAAAAATATCACTGAGATTTGTTACATGGATAAGTAAATGGGTAATATCGGGGTTGGTGCTAAGTTGCCACCTGCAGTGCCAGCATACCACATGGGCACTGGTTTGAGTCCTGGCTGCTCCACTTCTGATCCAACCCTCTGCTATGGCCTGGGAAAGCAGTAGAAGATGGCCCAAGTCCTTAGGTCCCTGCACGTTGTGGGAGACCTGAAAGAAGCTCTTGGCTCCTGGCTTTGGGTTGGCCCAGCTCCATTGTGGCCATTGGGGAGTGAACCAGCAGTTGGAAGACATTCTCTCTCTCTCTCTCTCTCTCTCTCTCTCTCTCTCTCTCTCTGCCTCTCTATAACTCCACTTTTCAAATAAATAAATACATCTTTTTTTTTTTTTGACAGCAGAGTGGACAGTGAGACAGAGAGACAGAGAGAAAGGTCTTCCTTTGCCGTTGGTTCACCCTCCAATGGCCGCTGCAGCCGGCGCACCACGCTGATCCGATGGCAGGAGCCAGGTGCTTCTCCTGGTCTCCGATGCGGGTGCAGGGCCCAAGCACTTGGACCATCCTCCACTGAACTCCCTGGCCACAGCAGAGAGCTGGCCTGGAAGAGAGGCAACGGGGACAGAATCTGGCACCCCGACCGGGACTAGAACCGGTGTGCCAGCGCCGCAAGGTGGAGGATTAGCCTATTGAGCCGCGATGCTGGCTGAAATAAATGTATCTTTAAAAAAAATCAGTAATATTTTTAAAGTGACTTTTCATCCTTTATGCCTTAATGTTGAACAGAAATCAGAGTATCAATCAATTTTCTAAAATACTATAGAAAAAAAAATGATAGCTTTCAGTAAAACTAAAATTATAAGGAATTTTTACATTAGATTTTTTAGCCTAATAAATCAATTTATACAGTGAATTTACAATAAGCATTTGCTGTCTTGCCCCTCCCCTTCTTGCTCCTCAAGCTGTTCTTTTGTGAATGAAAAACAGGATCATTTTCTCTAATTGCATTGCTTGTTATAATCATCAATGTCAGGGCCTGTAAGAAAATGAGATTAAAGTGGAAAAATGGGACTCCATCGGGTTATTTAGAACAGCTCATTGCTCTAAATCTGCTAAGCTCTCTTAGCACATATCTGTACGGCTGGATATTTTATTTTATTCCATTGTATGAGTACCTTGAGGGCCTCATGTCCAAGAGGAATAGGATGTAGAATAGTTTGTTGGTGATACTAAGAAATAGTACATGAAGAACTGCTTGGTTTAATTCAATGAATATGGATGGAGCAGCTGAGTCCTTATAGAAATTTTGTTGTATGTGATGTGGATACAGAAAATAACATATTTTTCTGCCTTCAGAAAAGCTGACAATGGGGGCCAGCATTGTGACACAGCAGATTAAGTTGCCACTTGCAATGCCCACATCCCATATTGGAGCACCAGTTCAAGCCTTGGCTACTCTGATCCCAACCTAGCTTCCTGATACTACACCCAGGAAGGCAGCAAATGGTAAAGTGATGATGATGGTCCAAGTACTCGGGATCCTGAAACCCATGGACAAGACCTGAATGCAGTTCCTGGTTCCTGACTGCAGCCTGGCCAGCCCCAGTTGTTGTACCTGCTAATTCATTCTCACTCTCGCTCTCGCTCTTGCTCTCGTTCTCTCTCTCTCCTTCTCTCTCTCCTCCTCTTTTTCCATCATTCAAATAAACAAGTAAGTAAATAAATAGATAAAAAATATTTTAATGCTTAGAAGGGCCAGCATTGTGGCATAGTGGGAACACCACCACCTGTTACGCCAGCGTACCATATGGGTGCTGGTCCATGTTCCGGTAGCTTCCAGCTCCCTGCTAAAGCTCTGGGGAAAGCAATGGAAGATGGCCCAATTGGTTGGGCTCCTGCTACCCACGTGGGATACCTAGATGAAACTCCTGGCTCCTGGCTTTGATCTGGCCAAGCACTGGCCATTGTGGCTATCTAGGGAGTGAACAAGTGGATGGAGGATCTTTCTCTCTCTCCTCTCTCTCCCTGCCCTCTGTAATTGACTTTCAAAATAAATAAATAAAAATATTTTTAAAAAATGCTTACAGGGTAGTGTACCTAGAGGCACTTTTAATATAATGTCATAAGTGCTGTATTACACAATTGCACACATTGGTATTATGTAAAACAGAGTTGTACATGTACCAAGTGAGGGATGAGCATTCTGAGTGAGAGGTGAGTTGGATAAAATTAGATGAGATGAGACACACCATGGACTGTAGCAGATCGAACATTTTTCTTTTTTTTTTTTTTGGTTTCTTGTTTTTTGTCTTTTACTAATCCTGAGGATCACTGTTGTATCGATATATAGTAATTCTCAGGGAAATATTACTAAATCAATAGAGTAAATAAATTACCATAATACAATCTTTGCTAAGTTTCAAAGTAATTGCAATAAATTAGTTAATTTGACCCTGTACGACTGCCCTAAGCAATAGGAAAAACCATTATTGCTGCCATCCTACTATCCTGTCCAGATGACATAATTGATTACACAAATTTAACCAGTATGTAGCGCAGCTAGAACTCAGAACCATGTTTGTTAACTATAAATTTCACCTTTAGTTAGCCGGGTCATATTGTGTACAAAGCCTATGTGAATGAACTTAATGTATGGCATACAATCAAATCTCCAGAAATTGCTTTCATGATACCTAAAATTCAATCAGTGAAGGTTATTTCTTGAAGACATACAACAGATAAGTAACTGATGGAGGATGTACAGATACTGCAGTAAGCAGACTGACCAAGCACCTTTCTTCATTGAACTCACAATCTCATGGAAGAAGAAAAACACTAAGAATGCAAATAAGTGACATATGTTCCACACAAATTGTGATACATGCTGAAGGAAACACGTGAACACAATAAACACTGAAACGGTACATGCTAAAGGAAACATGAACACAATAAACTGTGACGAGATAGCATTTCTACAGCCACTTTAGCTTTTGTCTAAATATGAAGTGTGTACATGAATGTGTATTACTTAGACACATATGTTTATTTCATACAACTCTGATAATTATGAGTAGGATTCCAGTTCAGGAAATTTTACTGTAGTCTAAACATAGGGGTACTTTAAAAAATTAACGGAAAGTGATATTAAAAGATAAATCTAGGGGTGGGCTTTGAGTACTGATATTCTATTTCATTTTTTAACTTTATTTTTGTTTGTTTTATTTATTTGAAACTCAGAGTTACACACAGAGAGGAGAGACAGAGAGAGAGACACAGGTCTTCTATCTGCTGGTTCACTCCCCAATTGCTGCAACAGCCAGAGCCGTGCCAATCTGAAGGCAGGAGCCAGAAACCGGGAGCTTCCTCTGGGTCTTCCCACGCAGGTGCAGGGGCCCAAGGATTTGGGCCATCTTCTACTGCTTTCCCAGGTCATAGCAGAGAGCTGGATGGAAAGTGGAGCTGCAAGGTCTTGAACCAGTACCCATATGGGATGCTTGCATTGCAGGCGGCGGCTTTACCTGCTACACCACAGCGCTGGCCCCTATTCTGCTTCTAATACAGTTTTCTGCTCATGTACTCCTGAGGGGCCATTGGCATAACATAAGGAGTATGGGTTCCTACCACCCAGGGGAGAGACCTGGATTGAGTCCCCACTTATGATTTTAGTCTGCTTCAGGCCCAAGTGTTGTGAGCATTTGATAAGTGTTCCTTCTGCAAGGGTGATATTCTCTCTCTCGATCTCTCTCCCTCTTTATCTCTCTGACTATTCACTTTTAAAATCAATAAAAGAAATATTTTTAAGGATTTATTTATTTTGGAGCCTTGAAAGGCAGAGTTAGAGAGAGAGAGAGAGAGAGAGAGAGAGAGCTCTTCTATCCTCTGGTTCACTCCCCAGATGGCTGCAATGGCCAGGGCTGGTACAGGCTGAAGCCAGGAAACAGGAGCTTCTTCCAGGTCTCCTACTTGGATCCAAGGGCCCAAGGACTTGGGCCATTGTCTACTGCTTTCCCAGGCCATTAGCAGGGAGCTGTGTGACAAGTGGAGCAGCCAGGACATGAACCAGTGCCCATACAGGATGCCAGTGTCATAGGCAGGCACTTTACCTGCTATACCACAGTTCTGGCTGCAAAGAAAGAAATAATTTTTTAAATATATACATTTATTTTGATGCAAAATATATGCATCAAATATATGCATCAAATATATGCATAGTTTGATCTTACGATACATTTTCTGTTAACTTTTTGAAGATCCTTGTGCTAGTGCACTAGAGCATTGACAAATAAAATGAAGTCATAGACAAATCTGAATATTTCATTTCTTAGGTGTTTTTTGACCCTGAAAGAAGACATTCATATAAATTTTGGTTCACTGTTCAATGCAATGACACCTCTGACTCAGTTATGATATGCCCATCATTAAAATATTCATCAGCATGAATGCTAATCTTCTATAAAACCCTCTGCAATCAGCCCAACCACTTAACTGAGATGTTTCTGTTTCCACTTGAACAAACTCAAAAGGGAATCTTCCCAAGGATGTAGAGAAAGTTGAGCAATTAAAACCACATGAAAAGTTAAATTACGCATAAGCAACCAAACATCGTCATAGTATAATACAGCAGATAAACCATCCATCATACATAGCAAATACTGCCTTGGAAAGTAAAGGGCAGAGAGCAACCAGAAAACTTCCTGTGGGTGTAAGGAATTTGAGTTAAGGCCACTGTATCTTTTTCTTCTTTCTCTCTTTAGTTGGATTTGTGTGGAGCTGTGCTCATTAGGTGACCATTGCTTATTTTCAAGAGACAGAAGGCATGCCTGCTTCCCACAAAATGGCAATTCTGGTCCCAAGCTACATCAGGATCATGGCCAGGCAGTCAGATGCATCCCCATAGACTGTTTGAGAATCAGGTATCATTAGTGTTTCCAACTTCCCTGTGTGTGTGTGTGTGTGTTTAAGATTTATTTTACTCATTTTAAAGGCAGAATTAGAGAGAGAAAGAGGCAGAGATACAGACGTCTGCTGGTTCACTCCCCAAATGGCTGCAATGACCATGTCTGGGCCAGAATGAAGCCAGAAACCAGCAACTTCTTCTAGGTCGCCCATGGTGGTACAGGGACTCAAGACTTGGGCCATCTACTGCTGCTTTCTCAGGTGCATTAGCAGGGAGCCAGATTGGAAGTGGAACAGCCAGGACTTGAACCATATGGGAGGCTGGCATTACAGGCAGAGACTTACTTAACCAGTTGTGCCACAGTGCCAACCCCTTCTGGGTGATTCTAATTTTTATCTAGGGTTGGGAGACACTGGCTTAGACTGGGAGAACTAACAATGTTCAATGACGTGTAGAATCCTGATGTTGGCCACAAATAAGGTGACTGATTCAGTTTTCTTTATTAATCTCTTTCATTTTAGTAAATCTTGTTCAGATTCCCCTGGAGATACAGAACTGGTGAGGATGGAAATCATTCAGAGTAGCTAGGATAGATCACCATTAGTCACCATGGTTACTCCAGAGATAAAGTATATCTATATTCTATGTTCATAGAAGCAGTTTGTGTGACGCTCCGTGTTCATATATATACATATGTCCTGAACTCTAAACAGCCTTGATTGGAAGCAGTATGCCCATTAACCCCTTAAAATCACCAGTTGTACTATATTTATTGTGTCTCTTCCTTATTATTTCTTTTAGTATAAAATAAGCACACAAGTCATGTTCTTGTCAGATCAGCATCTTAAATTTTGGTCCAGAAAGTGTGATCACCAGGGCTAGTGTTGTGGCTCAGTGGGTTTAACCACCCCTGTACCAATTTGGGTACCGGCTATTCTGCTTCAAATGCAGTTTCTTGCTAATGTCCCCTGGAAAGCCATGGAAGATGGCCAGACTTGCCACCCACATGGAAGACCAGGATGGAGTTTCTGTTCCTGACTGTTGGTTTGGAATGGTCCAGATCTATCCTCTGGTTCACTCCCCAGATGGTTGCAATGGCCAGTGCTGGTACAGGCTGAAGCCAGGAAGCAGCAGCTTCTTCTGGGTCTCCCACATGGATTCGTTTAGCTCTTGTGGCCATTTAGGAAAGTGGATCTATGGAAATCTCTTTCACTTTCTCTCTCTCTCCCTTGCTCTCCCTCGCTCTCTCCTTTTTTTTGTGATTTATTTATCTGAAAGGCATAGTTACAAAGAGAGAGAATGAGTGACAGAAAGAGAGAGAGATATCTTCTACTCACTAGTTCACTCTCCAAATAGCCACAATGGCCAGGGCTGTGCCAGGGTGAAGCCAGGATCCAGGAGCTTCTTCTGGGTCTCCCATGTGAGTGCAGGGGCCCAAACTTTTGGGCTATCTTCTGTTGCTTTCCTAAGCACATTAGCAAGGAGCTGGATCAGATGTGGAGTAGCCTGGATTGGAACCGGCACCCTTATGGGATGCCGGCCCCACAATCTGTGGCTCAACCAGCTGCGTGACAGTCACAGCCCCATTTCTCCATCTTTTCAAATAAATAAATAAATACATATTGGAAACAAAACTGATTGCCAAGCATGAATATTCACATGAAGAACAATTAGCAGAGAAAAAAATTAGACAATTTTGAAGAGTGTGAGTTGAGATGTATTAACACTTTGTTCAGGGATGTGAAAGACCTTCTCTTTATATCCCAGTATCTAGGAAAGCTATGAGTAACCATCACCTGCTGAAGTAGTATGAAATTAAGTCAGGCTTGACAGTAGTGGTGGCAACAGTTGTAGGTAATTGAGGCAGAGAAATCTGACTATAAGCCTGCTATGTAAGATCTGGAGCTCACTCTTTTTTTTAAGATTTATTTTATTTGTTTGAAAGGCAGAGGCAGAGAAGAGAGAGAGAGAGGTCTTCCATCCACTGGTGCACTCCACAGATGACAGCAACAGCCGGAGCTGTCCCTATCAGAAGCCAGGAACCAGGAGCTTCTTCCAGGTCACCTATGTGGATGCAGGGACCCGAAGACTTGAGTCATCTTCTACTGCTTTCCAAGGCTATAGCAGAAAGCTGGATAGGAAGTGGAGCATCCGGGACTCGAACCGGTGCCCATATGGGATGCTGGCACTGCAGGTGCAGGTGGCAGCTTTGCCTGCTATGCCACAGAGCAGGCCCCTGGAGCTCACCCTTGAGAGAAAGCAGAAGTCACAGTCTGGAACTCTGAAGCTCCACGTGGAGGTCTTGGTCTTAGAAAAGAGGCAAAGGTCAGTCACCTAAAAATGTTAATTTTTAATGCTATTGTGATCTAATAAATGCCATTATCATTAATATAAAATGAATCCTAAAGATTAGAAATGGATTGAGAAGCTTAGGACCATGGCTTCCTTGGAACTACAACACCAAGCCATGTAGCTTCATCGCCAACAGCTGGAGCTTTAGCCGGGACGGATCAGTCCTCAAACCACAGACTGGGAATACTGTAAGAGATCCTAGAGATCATCTTTGCACTTTGCAATTTCTGCTTCATGTATTAAGCAAGCCAGCAGGCATTTGGTGTAGAAGTTAAGAGGCCACTTGGGAAATCATCCAATATCAGAGTGCCTGCTTAGAGTTCTGGCTACTGTTTCCAATCCAGCTTCCTGTTACTGGGTGTCCTGGGAGGCATCAGGTAATATTCATGTGGTTGCCATCCAGGTAAGAGATCTGGATGGAGTTCCAGGCTCCTGAATTTTGCCTGGCCCACCACCAGTTAGCTGTTGTAGGCATTTGAACAATGAACCAAAGGATTAGAGATTTGTGTGTGTCTGTGTGTTTATAGGATGATCTCTAACAACTAAAAATACATTTGCTGCAGGATAACCGTGCTCAGAACATAAAAGGTTTATGAAAGAACAGTGACAGACAAGGACATCCAATTAAATAAAGATTGTGGAAAAATCTCTAGATGTTAAGCTTAGGGAAAACAACCAGAGAAAGGCAAAATAGCTGCTTTCCAATATTTGAAAGTATATTACATAGAAGAAGATCTATCTATCTACACACACATACATGTGTGCATATACTAAATGATGTTAAATTTTTATAATACTAGCATGGATGAATAAGTGAGTATGACAGAAAATTAAGTCCAGACCCATAAAAATACAAGACATTTTCACAATATAAGGTTTGAGATTCCCTGTTTAAAAAGAAGTAAAACAATCACCTTTCAGCACTATCCAAGGTGACACCTTGGCAGGGGGAGAGGGCAGGTAAGAATACAAGATCTTGAAGGCTCCACCCTGTTTTCAGATTCACAGGTCTACTTTTAATTAACACATAATTGCACATATTTGTGGGGTTCCAGGGGATGTCTTGATGCATGTATACATTGTGTAATGTCTATTTCCTGAAATAGTCACTATTTGTTTAATTGAGAAAACTTTCAAAGTCCTCTCTTCTAGCTTTTTTATTCTCCACTGGATTTTATCACAAATAATTAGAGGATGGCCGGCACCGTGGCTCAACAGGCTAACCCTCCGCTTTGCGGCACCGGCACACCGGGTTCTAGTCCCAGTCGGAGCACCAGATTCTGTCCCGGTTGCCCCTCTTCCAGGCCAGCCCTCTGCTGTGGCCCGGGAGTGCAGTGGAGGATGGCCTAGGTGCTTGGGCCCTGCACCCCATGGGAGACCAGGAAAAAGCACCTGGCTCCTGGCTTTGGATCAGCATTGTGCACCAGCTGCAGTGGTCATTGGAGGGTGAACCAACGGCAAAGGAAGACCTTTCTCTGTCTCTCTCTCTCACTGTCCACTCTGCCTGTCAAAAAAAAAAAAAAAAAAAAAGAAAAAAAAACACAAATAATTAGAGGAACTTACAGATCTAATACCTGTTCTCTTGACAAGTTAGCCTTTCTGAAAACTGGTTGTGTCTTACCCACAACATTTCCTGAACTGAAGAAGTTCTCTTCTCCAACCCTGCTGCAGTGAAGCAGCAAATGTGGCTTTCGAGTTCGGCAGGACTTCTTTTCCTTGCGTTTTAATCATATGACAAATTAGGTTGAATTTGCATTTACACAGCATTTTATGATGTAAGCTCTCTAATAACACTGCAGCCTGGCACTGCAGTGAATTGCATTATCCCTAATGGTTCATCAGTTCTGAGATTTAGTATTTGATCTTGTTTTATTATCTTCTCCAGCTATATTCTATACCTAATTTTTCCCTGAAATGAACATTATTGATTTACTTATTAAATATTGTCTGCCTACTGTGAATTTTTCACATAAGCAGTATGATGAATCCTTTTTAAAAATAATGATTATCGGCAGCACAATGCCTGAAACGCTAGTTTTATAAGTAGGGGTTGAATGGATTTGAACTAAATACAGAATATGAAAACCGTCCTAGACTTTCTTGAATAAAAGCTTATACACTGATTGTATCTCCTGGAGAAAAGGAGTAATCAATAAGTGATTATATTCTTAAAATAAATTACATTTTGGGTTTTGTTCTGTCAAGATCGGTTTAGAAGTGATGATTACTGCAAGTTAAGTCTGAGGGCAAAAAAAGGAACTTAGTTGTTAATTGTAGTATCTGAGAAGATATTTCAGATTAACAGTTAAAGTTAGCAGTAACATTAAACAGAATATTCTATCTCATATGTACTTCAAAATGCATCTTACTCTAAGCGAAACTGGAAAGTAAAGACTACTTTTATAACTTTATCTCCCTCAAGTTTCTAATTGCCTTCAGGTGGCTCTCCCAGGGCTCCTGTGATGTCCCCAAAGTTTCAGAGTCTCTGATGCCCCACCCTGCTTCCATCCCCAGAGAGACTTCAGTCTCCTCCTCTTTCCCTACCTCCTCTAGTATTGCCGCTCCCATCCCTGAGCTGTGGCTGCATCACAGAACACTCTCAGATGCAGTGACCTACAGCAGTCACCATTACATTTCCTCCTGGGTCTGTGAGCTGGCCAGCAGGTGCATGGTGAAGACCTAAAATTTCATTTGCTGCCTGGGCTCTTTTGACATGTACCAGAAAATGGAAAATTCAGTTACCTGGTTCATTTTACAAAAGTATTATAAGCTTCACAGTAAGCCCTACTGCAAGATTATAAAAGAAAAGCAGACATTTTTCCCAATCTGAGGCAATTTCATGTCCCTGACAGGGACTGCAAGAAGCTAGGTAGGTGTGGCAAGTTACTGCTGCACCTTATCCTGTCACCCACTGGAGTTCACTACCATCAAGACTTCATAGCTATGGCACTGCATGCTGTTTGTGTGTCAAGGTGAATTCATTAAAAACTCAACTGAGATGCTCTGCTTTCTTTTTGCTTGAAAATATATTTATTTATTTATTTGAAAGGCAGTGTGTGTGTGAGAGAGAGAGAGAGAGAGAGAGAGAGAGAGAGAGATTCCATCACATCTATCACATCTACTGGTTCACTCCCCAGATGGTTGCATGGGCTTTTATTGGGTAACATGGAAGTCAGAAACTCCATCTGGGTCTCCCATGTGGCTGGTAGGGGCCCAAGCACTTGGGCCATCCTTCACTGCCTTCCCAGGTGCGTTAACAGAGAGCTGGATTGGAAGCAGAGCGGCCGGGATTCCCATATGGGATGCTGGTGTTACAAACAGCAGCATAACTCTCTGTGCCACAGTACCAGGCCTGAAATGTTCGGATTTCATTCAAGATAATCAGCAATTTAAGAAACAAGCAACACGGATTCAAGGCAGTATGTGTAATGCATCTATATTAAAAAGGAACTGGTATTCAGTATACTTAAAGAACTCTCTCAAAACAAAAGAAATGAAGGCAAAAAAAAAAAAGAAGTAAACTAGTCAAAAGCTATAAAGAAAAAAATAAAAAAGAAATACAAATGGGCAATAAACACAGGATAGATGATCAGTTTCATGAATAAATTGGTTGGAAATAAAACACAATTGAGGTGTTTTTTTTGTTTGTTTGTTTTTTGTTTTTTTTGTTTTTTTTTTTTTTGACAGGCAGAGTAGACAGTGAGAGAGAGACAGAGAGAAAGGTCTTCCTTTGCCGTTGGTTCACCCTCCAATGGCCGCCGTGGTTGGCGCACCGCGCTCATCCAATGGCAGGAGCCAGGTGCTAGGTGCTTCTCCTGGTCTCCCATGCAGGTGCAGGGTCCAAGCACTTGGGCCATCCTCCACTGCTCTCCCAGGCCACAGCTGAGGGCTGGCCTGGAAGAGGGGCAACCGGGACAGAATCCGGCGCCCCAACCGGGACTAGAACCCTGTGTGCCGGCGCCTCAAGGCAGAGGATTAGCCTGTTGAGCCACGGCGCCGGCCGAATTCTTTTGCTTATAGTGTTTCAGAAATTCTGAAGACTGATATATTATGGAGATCCAGGAGCTAAAAATTAGGAGGAAGATACTTTGCTAAAGTCTTTGTGGAAGGTAAATTAGCAATATTTATCAACATTTATAATTATACATTTTCGTCATGGAATTCTATGTCATTGAGTTTATATAATTGTAAACTCCTTCTACTTAAAGATATGTTCAGAGAGGCACTTTTATAATGATAAGACAACACAATATCCACCAGCAGAGAACAAAGTGGCACAAGCCTCTGGACCAATTGCATTGGCTTGGTTATATCCAACTATATAAACAAAACTGAGTATGTTCATAACAGCACTACGAATGGGAGGAGGGCAGAGCCTAAACAGAATAGGAAGTGACAGATTTCTGAAGCATGGAAATTGAATGAGATAAACCAAACCGGAGAAGTCTGTACATTGTCCTTGAGTAGGCAAAAGGGAGGTATCCTTTGCATAAGCAGAAATGTTGCCCTAGATAGAAAGTGAGGCAGTTCATCTTGATGTCAGGAGGGTAACTGCAGAATGGGGGCTGAAATGTGAGGGTGGGAGAGTCTGCAGGCAAGCACTGGAAGAATCTCGCTTATAGTTGTTTCCATTTTCCCAGTGACATAGGGAGCAAGATTTTCTGGGGAGATTGAAGTAAAGGAGCAGAAAAACTGGAGACACTGGGGCTGGTGCTGTGGCATAGTGGGTAAAGTTGCCACCTGCAGTGCTGGCATCCCGTATGGGTGTCAGTTTGAGTCCCGGCTGCTCCTCTCCCAATCCAGCTCTCTGCTATGGCCTGGGAAAGCAGTAGAAGATGGCCCAAGTCCCTGCGCTCCTGCACCAACATGGGAGACCTGGAAGAAGCTCCTGGCTTTGAATGGGTCCAGCTCCAGCCATTTTGAGGAGTGAACCAGCATCTGGAAGACCTCTCTCTCTCTCTCTCTGCCTCTTATATTTCAAATAAATTTTTTTAAAAAATCTAAAAAAAAAATCCAGAGACACACAAATGAGGGAAGGAGGAAAACAAATGGAGCTGAGAAATATGGTGTGGTGTTTTTCACGCACCATGATGGAAGGAGTTTGACAAGCCTGGATGTAAAAACCACCTGCTAACCTGGCCGAGTATTTCCCTCTAACCTCCTCAACCCACAGAGAGTCCATGAATTTTTTTCCAGATTAAGGAGAAGAGAGACAGGATTGAGGGATGTGAAAAATGTGCAAAAGTAATTTTCAAGAAGGGCTTTTCAGGTCCGCTGGGTAAGGAAGGAGGGCATGGTGTGGATTTTGTCAAGGAGGACAGGTACATCCTGGCCTGAGAGCATCTTTGATCTTCCCTCTGTCCAGAAAGCTTTTGTCCTCTAAGAAAACTCCAACTTTTGTTTTCATACATGGTACTAATACACACTGTAGGCATCACTAACACTTTTCATATTGTATTTTTATACTTTTCGTGGTTTTTGATTTTTTTTTGACAGGCAGAGTGGACAGTGAGAGAGAGAGAGAGACAGAGAGAAAGGTCTTCCTTTACCTTTGGTTCACCCTCCAATGGCCGCTGCAGCCAGTGCTCTGCGACCAGTGCACTGCACTGATCCGAAGCCAGGAGTCAGGTGCCTCCCGTAGTCTCCCATGGGGTTCAGGGCCCAAGCACTTGGGCCATCCTCCACTGCACTCCTGAGCCATAGCAGAGAGCTTGCCTGGAAGAGGGGCAACCGGGACAGAATCCGGCGCCCCGACCAGGACTAGAACCACATAGTGTGCTGGCGCCCCAGGCAGAGGATTAGCTTATTGAGCCATGGCACCATCCCTGGTTTTTGATTTTCTTATTGTCGTTATGGCTTCTTGAAATGTATTTAGTCAATTCTTCACCTTAGCAGAGTTTTTAGTTAACAGAAAATGTGACTTAGGAGAGTCAGTTGGTGATAAGCAGGAAGAAAGAGAAACAATATCAATGAACCTAAATTAAAGAGAGGAGGTAGGAAGTCAAAAAGGAAAAAAGGAAGGAAGGAATGAAGGACAAAAGGAAGGAAGGAAGGAAGGGAGGGAGGGAGGGAGGGAGGGAGGGAGGGAGGGAGGGAGGAAGAAGGGAGAGATAAAGAATATAATCCATAGAGCTGCTCCTACACGATAAGGTAGATAATGTAGGCAAATAACATAGCCAAAATCATCTGCTTCCCTTCAACATTTTTGCTACAGCATCTTGATCCTCATATTCCTATTACTTTTCAGGATGTGTCAGATTATGCTTGCTGTTTCAATGTCAACAAATGAACCCTGAAATCTTAATGACTTATACGAAAGGCATAGCTCTTGTTTACATCATATCTCTAGTAGGAGTCAGTGGGGAGGACTCTGCTCCATGCATCCTCTCAAGGACCCAGGCTAAGACTCCAGTGCTCAGTAACTACTGAGAAGGAAGAGAAAGTAGAGGGTCTCATGTGAGCTTTCCTACTCTGTGCCATGAATGTTTCTGCTCCTTGTCCTCCAGTCAGAATTACAGCATCCAGACTGACTGTAACGTTAGTAAGAATTGTGTGTAGGAGAGAACTGGCTATTCAAAGAATCCTGAAAAGCTCAGAAATTTCTAACCTCTTCAGGCTTTCAACTGGCTGCTAAACTAACCACTGTTGGAGAAGGAGGCATTGAGAGAGGAGCAGGTATTATTTGCATGCTATAAAGCAGACTTATGATGAGAGAGAAAAATGAAGCTCCAAAAATCAAGGTGCCTTAGTGGAAGAATGGCAAGATATGGGCTTGCAAACTTGGGGGACCAAATTGCTTTTCCTTAAATGTCCCACCCAAGCAGACTGCAATCTATGCCTGCCTGTAGATCAAGCCATGTATGCATATGTGAGACAATTAATGTAGCAGAAATACAAAGGTAACAAAGAGGCACAAATCAAGTTGTGAAGCAAATACTAAATGAAAATCCCATTTCATACTACCTTATATCTGAGGATTGTGCATCCTTTCATGAACATTAACCAATTAATTTACCCAGCACCTCTGTAAGATATCAATTATTAAGAGCAGAGCAATTAGTGTGCAGGAGAACGAAAGCATTCAGCAAAAGCCCAGGCAGCGTGAAATTAGGGACCACGGTAGAAGAGGAATGCAATTCCTAATCCTTTCAAGAGGGTACTGAGTGAAAACATCCTTGTTATCAAAGACTCAGAGAAGATGCAGTTAATCTCCAAGCAATTTGGTTACATGAAAGTGTAGTTTAAGTTTGGGGATCATAAAAGAGGAAAGATTATCTTTGAAGAACAGAGTGGGATGTGTCATATGCTTTTATATGCCCTTTTAAGCTAGAGCATCATCGCTTAGTCTTCATTCAGAGTCTACTGGGAGCAGAACAACATAGGTGGGGAGGACTCCCCCTAAGGAAGCATAAGTCTACAGGAAACTTTACACTTAGCATCTACCCCCTTTTAAACTCACCCCTTCCTCTTCCTACTCCTTCATCCTGTGCCCTCTCTTGCTTTCTGGCAGCCTGTGGTTTATTCAACTCACACAAGTCCAAGACAGAAAGACAGGCACAGTCATACAGAGTCCTGAAGGTTTATGGGTACTGAGAATAGCAAGAATGTCAGTGAAACCTGGAGGTGGACAGTGAGGAAAGCATCTGAGATTTTTTTTTCAAACATGGAAGAATCACTGAGAGCCTCAGGTAGGGAAGAAATAACCTGTGACCCGTCAAGGGGTTGAAGGTAAAATGTATTAGGGGAACGCTGTACCAGCCTCAGCAGATGCAGCTTGGGTTTCAATGAACGTAACAAAGGAGCAGTGCAGGAGGATGGACAGCTGGGTGAGGCAGGCACCCCTGAGGGTCAACTCTGGGGACGCCTCCATGAGTGTGTGTGTGTGTGTGAATGTGCACATCTATGTGTGTGTGTGAATGTGTACATTGTGTGTGTACATCTATGTGTGTGTGAATGTGTACATCTATGTGTGTGTGAATGTGCACATTGTGTGTATACATTTATGTGTGTGTGAATGTGTACATCTATGTGTGTGTGTGTGAATGTATACATTGTGTGTATACATCTATGTGTGTGTGAATGTGTACATTGTGTGTGAATGTGTACATCTATGTGCATGTGTGAATGTGTACATCTATGTGTGTGTGAGTGTGTACATCTGTGTGTGTGTGTGAATGTGTACATCTATGTGTGTGAGTGTGTACATCTATGTGTGTGTGTGAATGTGTACATCTGTGTGTGTGTGTGTGTGTGTGTGTGTGTGCGTGTTTGTGCACAGGGCCAGTGAAGGAAAGATAGCCCACAAGAAAACATCCTAGGTTTCTCTCTGGGCACTTGGATATGGGGAGGAAGTAATTAAAAAGAGAGAAGGAGTGCAGCTCAATTCCCACTTCCTCTGTGAGTTCTTCCTGCACTTTCGTCAGGTGTAATTATACCATGTTTCCTTTCACAGCTATATGCTGGTATCTATCTCCATCCTAGTATTTATCTCATTTCCCTGGAATTATGGCTAGTTTTCACATATCCTACCCTAGCAGAACATTATAATTCAACCTGTCATTTCTATTCTGAGCTCCCACAACAGCACTGAGCACAGGGCCTCATACAGTGTTCAGGAAGAGATGAAGTGAAGGGAACACATTTGACAGGTTGAATTTCTTGAGGTCAGGGAGAGACTCATCAATATAAGAACAGATCCAGAATTTGACCTCTTAGGTTGAAGACACCAATTAACAAATGTACTTATGGGAAGCTGTTTAGAAATTATCCCAGGATAATTTACATATCTATTATGTATGTATTTCACTGATATTAATTACTTTTGTTGCCCATGTGTTTTGTTAGTGTATTTGACAGTTTCTAGGAAACCTGAAACACAGATAGTGATTGATGTTTTGGTTCCTAGTTTCAGTGGATAAGAATATAATTTTCCAATTAAGAGAAAACATTGTAAATAGAGTTATTTCCCTTCCTATACATTTGACTGTGCAAGCATGAACGTCTCTAATACTATTGTGAATTTCAAGTAACAATGGCAAATCTGTATTCTGAAAATTGAAACACAGAAAAAAATCTTCCATACTATTTTATATGAATACATAATCAAAGTATTTTCTTGAATGTCTCCATAGTTTTATTCCAGAGACAAGGTTCGAAACAATTTTGGTTTTGTTGTAGGTCATTTGGAAAAATAAGTCATTTGATTGAATGACCTAGATAAGTCTATATACTTACAGCCCTTCTGCCAAAAAAAGGAAAAGAAAAAAGACACAAGATCATTACATGTTATGTTGGGGAGAAGGGCATATTATTTAATCAACAGAGGAATTAAAGGTACGTCGACTCCGTAAACAAGATGGAAGCTTACAGCACATTAGATGCAGTTTCTGCTTTCAGGAAACTGCTCCTTTTGCCAAAAAAGCAAAACCACCTCTGCGCCCTATCCATCTCTCAGCACAATGAGCATGTCACAAGGACACTTTTCCTCCTCCGTCGTACTTGGGGTAGTCGGTGTGGCTGACCCAGAGTCACGGTGAGTCATTTTAAACAGGCTTATCATTATCCTGACAAAACCCAATGTAGGTGTGCGTGATTCATTTTTTAATTGCGTAGTCAGGAAATAAAGAGAGGAATCAGGGCGGGCGATAACACCGGTACTCTGGTCCCTGTGATATTAATTACTCGAGACACGTGCATGACATGCTGTTCATTTGTTCCTCATTGCGCGCTATCTTATCTGCGCTCACGACTGCTGATTAGTGCAGGCAGCCTCCAGACATTCTTAGACATCCTTCGATCCTTCATTGTTTGCAGCATGGAGGACAAATAGCAGAGATTGCCTTTCCCCTGGATGGCCTGCATTCCAAAAACACAGTTGTTTTCTTTTTGCCCTTCCTTCTTTCCTCCCTTCCTCCCCCTGTCAGTCAGTCTCTCTCTCTCTCTCTCTCTCTCTCTCTCTCTCTCTCTCTCTCCCCTCCTTGCCTCTTTCCTTCTCTTCCATTGTTTTTTCCTGTGCTCCTTCAGAAATGCCTCTCATTGTTCAGGATCTATCTCAGGAGGGCTTTTTCCCAAAGAGTTTTCCCATTCTCTTTCCTTTAGAACAGTCTCGGAAGCCTTGCCTATTGTCCTTTATGTGATTGCAGGTAACACGGACTGTCACGGTCTGAAAGCTCCTCGGTGCTTTAGTCACCTCTCCATGAGGATAATCATATTCTCTCTGTAGTGTATTCTGGGAATTAAAGCATAGTATATATGGAACACTCAGCACAATACTCTAGTGTAGGTGCACACTTGTATGTGGGATTATTAGTATTATCACTTACAACTATCTGATTATAGGAAGATGTATTCACCAAGCGCTGCATTTATAAAATCAAGAAGTTCCTCCAAAGTGCATAATAATTCAATTTAACTAGATGTGCTCTTTAGAAACCCAATTCTGCATGGTGAAAGAGAGCAACTAATGGTGGAAACATGTAAGAAATAGAATAAAACACCTATTTGCTTTCTAATAGTTTCAATAAACTCGAGACAATGTATCAATCAATCAGGTGAATCAACACACCTCACTTAGGCAGAGCCCAGGCTCGGAGGCCAGAATGCTTGGGTTCAGCTTCCAATTTCACTGATTAACTTTGGGGAAAACAGTCATTTTGTGTATCAATTTCTCACCTGTGTAATGGAGGTAATAATGGTCCCAAATTATTAGTACTACTTTGAAGATTAAATGGCTTTATATGATCGCCACATACAAAGTTCAAGGAGAAGAGCTGGATGCACACTATAGGATATTTGTCTTTCTATTATCAAAATAAGCCATAAGCTACAGAGGCCCCCACAGCTCTTATGTTCAGGTTAGCTATATAGCTCACTGCACCTCCTTACGGTACAATTTTTCCAATTACATATGAGAATCAGGCAAAAAATGGCAGTGACACTGGCGCATCACTACCCTTCTATCTCTCTTATCAAACCGTCTAGCAGCATACAGCAATCGAGACACGAAAGCTCAATGAGGGAAAAGGCTATGCTCCTCAAATTCTCCATCAGTCCAACATTTATAGACAAGTCAGACTCCGTATCTACAATTTTATTCAGCGACTCTGGAATTTTACCACCTATGGAGCTGCTCTTGTACAGCTGAGCAGGTTGGGATCTGCACAAGCTCATGTTACTGAGGGGCGGAGTGGCTGTGGGATTCCGTACTGTCACTCATTAATGCAGATTCTCAGCTGGACTCAGACTGCCCCACACAGCCACTCCAAAGTGAGGGAAGATGGGAAATTGCAGTCAACAACATACTTGCAGAAATGGCTGAACTGTTAAATGCAATTGAGAATTTTGTAATTCCTGTAGCCATAGACATAAGTTAAGATATTTGAGTGAAGGGAGAGGATAGACAGGGAAAAAAAGAGGTGGTGGGGGAGAAGAGAGATGAAAGGAAGAGGAAAAGAAAACAAAACAAATTATGACAGCAAAATTGAGGAAAAGGAAGAAATTCAGAGAACCTGAACCGTTCAGAGAACGTACATTATTTCTGTCAATGTCCATAAAGCAGTTATGAAAATAAACCACCTGAAACAAGTGTCATAAATCTTGTAAAAAACAATGTTCTTTGTCAGATTCAATATGATCTATACTTGAAACCTCTGTGGTTACAAGGAGAAAAAAATTTCAATGTTATTTTTTAATGAGGTAGGAAACACAAAACTCTTCAAACAAAATAAAAGATGTTAACAATTTCCAGAAAAGGAAAATAAAATGCTGAATAAATACAAGAAAAAATAACTCACTATGCACAAAACAAATAAAAACTACTGTAATAGAAATAATGTTTTACTGAAGAAAAAAAAAAGTCTTCCATAAGTCATAACATCCAGTAGAGGCAGGGCTATAAATAAAATAAACAGACATGAGAGTGAGGACTGCTACAATCTTTTAGGAAAGTCCTCTGAGAACACCTGTCGCAAATACAGGTACACTAATTCCTTGATCTGACAATCCTACGTCAGACAAGCTCTTTCACAGAAAAAATAAAATCCACAGGTCCAAAATATATGGATCTTTACCATAGTATTATTTATATTGGGAAATAAGAAAAACCCCAGAATGCTTATTAATTAGGAAATGGTGATAAAACTGATTCTTCCATGCTGTGGAGAATGCTATGTAGTTATTTTCAAAATGAATTGTTAATTATTTACTGTGAGGAAATGAAGGAAGGAATGGATGGATGGGTAGATGGATGGATGGATGGATTGACAGAAGGGTTGATGGTGGAAGGGTGGATGTATTCCATGTACATGAGTAAAAAAGCAAGACAAAGAGTAACATGTACACCCTCAGTTTTGAAGTAAATAATAATAGAAGATCTGTGCATGTGTGCACATATCTCTTTGATAGAGTATAGAGAAAGTTTTTGAAATATAAAAATCAGGTAGACATACTTGATTACATTATTAGACCAGAACAATGAGAAAAAAATCAATTTTTATAATAATATATAAATATATAATATATAATATATAATATATTATGTATATAATATAATATATAATTGTTGTCAATAAAATACAAGAACTTTCAACAATGGCTCCATCAAGGTGACGTGGATTAACTTTTCTTTAATGTCGCCTTTCTAGAGTTGGAGCACAGATCACTCCTGAAGACTTCAGTAATAAAAAGCCATCATATGGGATTCTGAAGGCAACAATTGAGTCAAAGGTGATCTTTTTTTCTTTCTGTCCCTGAAGGCAGTGGTCAAACACAATATTATAATTTTTTAAATATTTATTTATTTATTTGAAAAAGTTAAAGAGAGGAGAGGCAGAGAGAGAACCATCCACTGGTTCACTCCCCAGTTGGCCGCAACTCCTCGAGCTCTGCCAATCCAAAGCCAGGAGCCAGGAGCTTCTTCCGGGTCTCCCACATGGCTGAAGGGGCCCAAGGACTTGGGCCACCTTCTACTGCTTTCCCAGGCCATAGCAGAGAGCTGGATCAGAAGTGGAGCAGCCGGGACTCGAACCATTGCCCATATGGGATGCCAGCACTGCAGGCAGAGGCTTTACCCACTACACCACAGCTCTGGCCACAGACACACACTATTAAAACAGAGTGGTGAGGGGTGAGTGTTTCACCAGTTGGAATACCCACATCCTTTACCACAGGGCCTGGGTTCTAATCCCAGCTCCACTCCTGGTTCCAGCTTCCTTCTAATTCATACCCTCAAAAGCAGCAGCAGATGGCAGTGGGGAAGATAATTAAGTAGCTACTGTGGTCCAAGCTATCACTTGGCTCAACTCAGACATGACTGCTGTGGGAATTTTGAAAATAAGCCAATAGCAGATGGGAAAGTTATTTCTGTTTGTCTGTCTATATCTGTCTGTCTTTACCTTTCTATGTCTCTCAAATAAATAAAAGAGTGATTGGGGCCATTGTTGCGATACAATGGGCTAAGCAACCACTTGTAATGCTGGCATCCCATATGAGACCACTAGTTTGAGTCCTGGTTGTTCCTTTTCTGAGACAGCTTCCTGCTAATGGACCTAGGAAGTCAGTTAGAACACACTCCAAGGATTTGTGCTCCAGCCACCCATGTGAGAGACTAGGATGGAGTTCCTGGCTCCTGGCTCCAGGTTTCAGGTTGGCCAAGAACTGATTGTTGTGGGCATTTGTTGAGTGAACCCACAGATGGAAGATCTCGTTTCTCTCTCTCTCTCTCTCTCTCTCTCTCTCTCTCTCTGTGTGTGTGTGTGTGTGTGTGTGTCACTCTACCTTTCAAACAAATCTTTAAAAAGTGTGGCAAAGAGAAAAACTTTTTTCAAAATAATCAGAAAGTAAAATGTGATCCAGAGCTCTACAACACAGTTTTGTTATAAAGTATCTCCTTTATCCTTATAAAGGAAGAAATCAATATTTCATTGAATTCGGTCTTTTATCACACCTTACCTAATACATCATGGTCACATGAAATCATACAAAAAGATGCTTAGAAATATTCCTATAGTATCTATGAAGAGGAAGAAATTGAGTATCATATACATAAAATACTTTCTCAAAAACTGCATGGGTAAATCCACTTTCTTTCTGGCAAAACAGCAATAACAAAGACTACGTAGAGATTCAAGACTTTCTGGAAGGAGTAGTTGCAGCCCTGTCCTTTTCCCTCGTGACTAGCCCACGTCCAGAAATTGCACCACTAGAGATACTCAAGTGTCCTTTAAAATAACAGATTAAATCAGTGTCAATGACTAACATCTTCAGATGGATTAATAGTTTGATAGAAGCATTCCTTCTATGACAAATTGCTCTCTGCAAACCTTGTGAAGTGAGAGGATGCATGATGGGGGGCTTAGAGAATGTGGGACCACCTGGATGTTGTAGATACGGAGTTGGTCTGGGTGAGGAGTACTCTGAGGCACGCAGGTCAAGGCTACCTCCTGAGAAATGAGAATTTCGTGTCAGTTCCTGGTGTATCTCTCACCATAGCAACTCTGATATTTTGAGAGCATGGGCTCAGTGGGTTAATCCACCATGTGGAATGCTTACATCCCATATCAGAGTGGCTGGGAGCAAGTCCTGCCTCTGTTTCAACCCAGCTTCCTGCTAATGCATCCGAGAGGCAGCAGGTGATGGTCCAAGTGCTAGAGTTCCTGTCACCCGCATAAGAGATCCAGATGGAGCTTCTGGTACCTGGCTTCCGCCTGGCCTAACCCTGGCTTGTCAGGGGCATTTGGGGAACGAATCCGAATATGCAAGGCATCTCTCTGCCCCCTCTTCCCTCTCTATCACCTGCCTTTCAAAAAACAAATAAATGAATCTTTAAAAAATATTACACCTGGAAAAGTCACTCTGATGTGTGATGTCAGGAGAGTAAGCAGCAGCTTAGCCTGCTGCATCTCAGTGCCAGCCCTGCAGGAGTTGATTAACTGTTCGGCTGGAATATGGCCTCGCAGTGTCTCGGTCCCCAGCCTTGCACAGTATCTGCACACGCACTGATCTCTGACCCTCTCTCTTCTCAGCCTTGAGCGTGCAGTAGGCACCGGGGGTGGCAAGTTCTGCTGAACACAGGATGATTCTCACTCAGCACAGTTACACATGGTTTTTAATCCTATGATCAGCACTTGAAAATAGTTTCTAAAATGCAATCATTCTTGAACATAACTACACTAAATAATTTCAAAATATATTTGACTTATCATTGTCTCAATGGGAATAGTGATATTAAAAATTCATTATTAACCTGGTACATATTTAAGTAGCTGCTTTATAAAATAATACAAGTTCTTCAAAAAACATGTCTGGATTGCAATCTCACTGCCTCCTATGACTTTCAATGATATTTCAAAAGTAGTCTCATGTAATAATATGCAGTACATAGCATTACAGTGCAGTACAAGCCACGATTTGATACTTCAGGCAAAATAAGAATTCTGCCTAGAAGATCTATGCAAATTCGTCAGAACAGCAATCTCAATAAAAAAAAAAAAAACACATGTCTTAGAAGCTTCTGACATAACAATCAGCCAATATTTTCCCAGGGCTTTCAATTCAACCTTTCCTGACCTGTCTATGCTTTTTTGTTAACTTAAAAAAGGAAAAATAAATTGTGATTAAATACTTTTCTATAACAACAAAGCCCCTTTAGTCTGTGAATGTGTGTGTACATTTATACATAAAAGAGAAGGCGGAAAGAGAAATATTTTGTAAATGTATTTTAAGGGAAGAAACAACTTGAGGTAAAATTATCATTTGACAGTTCATGTTGTATGGGAGAAGCAGATCACAAATTAAAATAATCATGAAAATAATTTACAACCCTACTTCCAAATTCACACATTTCCTAGGATGCTTATAATATTAACAAGGGGGAATGTTTATGACACTTAATCATTATTCAAGTATCTAGCCATTATGGACGAATGTTCCTGGAATATGGATGCCAAGAGGGCTTAGTCCATTGCCTCTAGCAACAATATTTATTAGGAGCTAGGTAGAAGAAAAAGTGGAATGTAATGCTAACAATACCCTTTAGCTTACAGAAGAATGACAGGAATTGTTTTAGCTATTAATCTGAATCTATCCTAACTTTTAAAATTAGTCTTCTAAATATTATCCTGCTTTTTATGCAAATGATCTTTTTAGAAATTGTTCAAAATATAATGGAAGCTAATAAATTGTTATAAAACATATATATTATGCTGATCTGTGGATGTTCACCTATGGTCTGATAAGTTCTTCATTTACAATCAGTACTGTCAGCGGTAAGAAGCAATCTTGAACAACACAAAAGTATGTGAGTTATACAATACATATTCACCGGAAGCCCAATTTAGAAGCATTTTTAAAATAACTTGCTTTTGTTTGGTATTGTTTTAAGGAAGACTAAAGAGGAAAGTGCCCATATAACATCATTTGCTACATTCTATTTTGTCCCCAGAAATGGTTGCTCTGTTTTTTAATCCATGAGATTGCTGTTTTCAGTTTAAAGAACATCAAAAAAGAAATTCCAATAACTCTTTAAAGCAGCTTGAACAAAAAACTAAAATGATTTTTGTAAAATCATTTCCTAAACCAGCATTTAATAAAATGTGAAAAACTTTGTGAACTGATAATTTAGAGAATAAATATTTATTCAAGAAAGTAAAATAATGCACCTGATTTTTAGTACTCTGGTTTAAGATGATGAAATTACTTCCAGTTGGAAAATCCAGAGAAATGAGTAAGGATTATATCCTTTATTATTCCTCTACAAGATTTGAAATTTTGTCAGACTCTTGACAGAGGTGGCTAGAAAAATTAAATTGAATTTACTGAAGAAATTATACACTAGAGTAGCCTCCCCTAAATCATCTGTGATTTTCTGAGTTATCCTAATTCAATCAAGATCTGAAAATATTAATTGGAAAATTCCAGAAATAAACATTATGTAAGTTTTAAATAAATTTCCTTACAGTATATTGTTACAATTGCTCTATTTTATTATTACTGTTAACATCTAACTGTGTCAAATGTATTGATTAACCTATATCACAGTCTGTGTATAGGAAAAATAGTATATGAAAATATTTCAAAGCACTCCTGAAAAATGGAATTGAATGTTAAATTTGTTGTAAAAAATTCAAACCTCTTTTATATAAAATTTAATTTCCATGAACTTTGTGAAGATCTCTCATATATGAACTGTCCCAGGTTTCAGACATCTGCTAGAGAAGACTTCAAATATGTCCTCCGTGGATAAGAGTCACTACCCTACAACTATTTGGCATTCCTCATCAATTATTACTAGTTATGATTGTCAAGAACAAACCAGACTCCTATCTTTGCCCAGATAAAGGGTTGAGCCATCTTTGTATAGACATTGACTCTAGAAAAAGCTAAAACTTTATGGAAAAAAAAACAGTGTCTATTATTATGCTTGAATAAATATTAAGTCAAAGAATAGATTTCCATATGACATTCATGGCAGTGATGAACTTAACTTGACAACGTATATAGATAGATGGATCTCTCCATAGATATATAGATATATTCACATAAATATGTTTAAAATAAGTACATGCTTTATAAAACTTGAAATAAATGTGTACATATAATAAATGTGTGCTTGTGTATATGAAATCTTTATCCTAAAATATATAGTCCAGGGATACTAGTGTTGCCTTTCTGGAAAGTTTTTATCCTATAAAAAATACGGCAAATTGGAGCCAGTGTGAAGCAGTACGTTAAACCATCACTTGCAATGCTGGCATCCCCTGTCAGAGTGCTGGCTGGAGTCCTGGCTGTTCTGTTTTCAAATGAGCTTCCTGCTGGTAGTCTGGAAAGGCAGAATTTGATGGCGTAAGTGCTTGAGTCCCTACCACCCATATGACAGAACAGGATGGAGTTCCTGGCTCCTGACTTTGTCCTGGCCCAGCCCTGGCTCTTGTGGTCATTTGGGGGATGAATTAGTGGATAGACGATCTCATGCTCTCTCTCTCTCTCTCTCTCTCTCTCTCTCTCTGTGTGTGTGTGTGTCACTCTGCCTTTCAAATAAATAAATCTTTTTTTAAAAATACTGTGAATGAGGCTACTGTTCATGAACTGTTGCATCTTTATTTTGTATCATAAGAATAATCCCATTTGATAACAAATTCTTCAATACAGTTATTCGTTTCATAATACACAATCATATCAATTTATTTGGTTTCACAGTTCCAATTTCTGTTGTGCAGTTTTTCCTTTGTACTATAATGAATGATTTAACATTGAACATATGGGTACATGATTTGTTTGCTAAATTTGAAAACATGTCTTTGTATTGAACAGTTTAAATAAAATCACAAGCCGTGTTGTATTCAAAATGTTGAAGCTTTTGATTTATAATGCAATTTTTCCAGAAGTAATTTCAATTGCCCCCAGAAGTGTATTAGAATCACTATGTTTGCTGTGCCTCCGTCAACACTGAGAATCCTTCCAGAAAGAGATACAGTTTACCTCCAATAGGAAAAAAAAGTCACCAATTAGTTATGACTTTTGCAAAATTTAAAGTTGTGGAATCTTTATGGTAACAGAATTTCTTATGTATAAATCCAATGTTGGGGGGGTGAAGAAACTGTAAAATGTTGGCCGGCGCCGTGGTTCAACAGGCTAATCCTCCGCCTTGCGGCACCGGCACACCGGGTTCTAGTCCCGGTTGGGGCGCCGGATTCTGTCCCGGTTGCCCCTCTTCCAGGCCAGCTCTCTGCTGTGGCCCAGGAGTGCAGTGGAGGATGGCCCAAGTGCTTGGGCCCTGCACCCCATGGGAGACCAGGAAAAGCACCTGGCACCTGGCTCCTGCCATCGGATGAGCGTGGTGCACCGGCCGCAGCACGCCGGCCGCGGAGGCCATTGGAGGGTGAACCAATGGCAAAGGAAGACCTTTCTCTCTGTCTCTCTCTCTCACTGTCCACTCTGCCTGTCAAAAAAAAAAAAAAAAAAGAAAGAAACTGTAAAATGCACTCCTTGATAAAGCATCTCTCATTGTCCAGAGGCTGAGAAGTATAGTACCTACAGTATATGGCCACAGTTCTATTGTCAATGCTTGGTCAAAAGCTTCAAATATTTCTGTATTCTGGCATCTCTGGAACAGTGAGATGCAAGAGTGAAAATATGCTGTAGCATCGCAGACTATTGAGTAGTAAGACTGTATTATCAAGATAAATAGGGATGTTTCTTCCCAAGAATCTTTCATGATTATGAAGGATAAATAATGTCAGTAAATGAGTGTATTACGAGTGGCTGTTGAAACATCTTGTAGGAATGAAGCGACTGTAGTCATTTGGCTGGAGCCTGAGTTAGTTGATCTCAGTCTTGACCACTCTCAATGCACTCTCTCACCTGTTTCTCTCCTATAACCAATCTGACTCATTAGCACACAGCAGCCCAAAATTAACACACCCCTCTTGATATAAAATAACCTTTTGGTTCAAACACTCCCAAGCATCTTAATACATGACTTTAAGTTTTACTTCTCAAGAGAGAAAATGGTCCAGTTACACTTTCCTTGAATGGCACATTTTTATGTCAATTCTGTTCAGCTATCACTGGGATATAGAGTCACAGTGCATAAGCTTGATCCCATTTGATAACAAATTCTTCCAAATAGTTGTTAAAGTTACAGCATATGATCAGTTATGACTGCCCCTTTCAAAGAGGGTGATGACAATTTACGAGGATGTATTTATTAAAATGATATCTGACCTCATTGATGTGTCAAGGAAGCAGGCAGGAATATTTTATGCACATAGGTTGGATTTAAATACAAAAGAAGAATGTACTAAACAGACAATTTTGCCTTAAAACCCTAGTACTGAAAATTACTCTGAACAGGAACTAATCAATCATCCTCTTCTTAAAATGATATAAAATGAAGACTCCAGATATATTAAAATTTTGGGATCTTTACCTATGTAGTGTTTTGGTTTATAAATAATCCCTTTCTCAGAAAATTGACTATTACAAATAAATGTTGGAGCTAATTTAAAATTTTTCTTAGCATAATTTCAACTAAGAAAAATAATAGAGTTCTAATCAAAATAGAAAAAAATTTACTACAACTTTCCTGTTTGGAGGTGGGATATTTGAGATAAGATTGTCTTAAAATCTAAGGAGTAAAATGTGAAGGAAAATGGCATATTATCTATAATTTTGGATCAGAAAAGAGGAGAATCATTCAATTTATGTCTACTTTGGGAATATATCTCTGAAGATTTGGAGAAAATACTTTCATGGGACCCATCTTTCAGAGTTTTAATTAAATAGTTCCTCTTCAAAAGAAATTTTCTGAACTCTTTTCAGTAATGATATCTAATCATGGGCTAAAATATGATTGGCAGATTACAAGTTTTCTGAGGACTTTAACTGCATTTCAAAGACTTTTCAATTTGAGAGACAAATCACCTTATCATTAAAGTCTCTATCACCTCTTTCATTGAAACTGTGCCATATCCAATTCACCAAAATTTTAAAGCATTATTGTTAATAACAGATACTAGAACCAAAGATTTTCTTTCACGTCTTGAATTACATTTTAAATGATGCATGTAAAATATATCACAGATGTAGGTTTTTCAATAGGATGTATATGGTACCTGTGCCAGAAATAACTGACTGAGTTTAATTCATAAATTCTACACTTAAAAATAATTCCAACACATATTTTGCTCACATTTGTTTTATACAGGCATGCCACAAAATCAGCTTTGAAAATAAGCCTTTCTCAAAAGCATTATAAAATATGTACAGTGGAGTAATTTACTTAATTTACATAATCTCTTAACAATTCTTATTTTGCATTTTCTTTAGAATTATATATTAGTCAAAAAATCAATGCCTGACTTACAGTAAGTAGTTAAGTAAGAATAGGCTGAATGAAAGAATGAGTGCAAATAGCTGCATTAACATTCAATCATCAAGTCCATAGAAAGGCAGCAATAATATTTTATCCCCTGTAATACCAGAAGACGCTGTAGAAAGAGCCATCCTCCATAGATGAACTCAGAGCAGAAGTAACCAAACAATGGCTGCTCAGCGCAATGAGGCAGCAGTGCCTTCCGGCTGGCGGGATTCTTCCTGTGGGTGAGAATTTCCATTTATCAGATGTGTAGGAAAACACTTGGAGACTTCCTAATTATAACAGCTCTCACTAGAGAAACTGCATTTATACGTGCAGAACAACTAAGAAGCCAGCGTTGTAAGAAAATAACCTGATAAACCTGGATGCTTATTTTCTTCATCTTAACTATAAATCTTTTATCATTGACTCTTCAAAAAATAACATGGCCTAAAACTCGCTATTTTATGATTTTTAACAAAACACAAAATTCCAAATGGACCAATGATCTATAAGGTGTTAATATGATCCATAATCAATGGTATCAAGAAGAACCAGAGACTTATACCTGGCTTGCTTTTCTGACAGTCACTATGCAAGCAACAACAACAAAATCTTTGATGCTCTCATAATGTCACTTAGAATACTTTTTCCTTAAAGATGACAGCCTGCTCCTAAAGTGTCAGCATGCATGCACTGAAGCTAGTCCCCGTTAGCCAGTCTCTAGCATAACCTGCAGCTGCCTGGTGATTTTCCACAGACAGTTATTTGGAATTATTTAAGATGCTACAAGCTCATTGAGAATTTTAATAAAGTTCCCAAGGCAGAGGATTAAACTCCCTAGACTCTTTATTCTTGACACGAAAAATGTTGCCTTCAATCAATAACTGACCTGTCTCTCGTTATTCTTTATTTTATTCACTTCTTTCCTACCACTTTAAAAAACTTTCTGCTGAAGTTATTTAATCATAATAGAGATGTCAACTCTGAAGATAAAATTCAGCTAATGCTCACATAATGGTAGAACAAATGGAAAATTCATTACGAATCAGTTGATCATACTTTTAAGATGAAATATCAACTTATATGTTATTTGCTTTTTATTCATTTGCAATACTGCTGTTCTTACTACTAATGAGT
Source organism: Sylvilagus floridanus (assembly GCA_949820135.1). NCBI lineage: Eukaryota > Metazoa > Chordata > Mammalia > Lagomorpha > Leporidae > Sylvilagus > Sylvilagus floridanus. Next base: position 13,029,242 of record OX463240.1, on the reverse strand, counting down.
AACATTTGTTAAGTATTTGCTATGTCAGGCATTGTTCTCAATGTCTCATGATTTCATCCATTAAATCCTTATACTTACTCTTCCAAGGTGAGTAATAGCATCATCCACATTTCGCACTTGAAGAAACTAAATCATGTTTGATTTCCACAAATTTTCTGTTTCATTCCCAGGCCCATACTTCTGAAAATTCACCCAAGGAAAGGAGTTTGAGTCCTTGGAAATCTATGGAATGATGGCTCTTCTTCTGACCCAGCATGGAATGCAAAGGTAGTTTCTTGCTTCCCATTTCCAAGGTCAAGTTTGGGGCTCTATTCCCATTGCAAACCCCCTACACAGAAGAAACGGATAATGGGTAACTCAGTCATTCTTACAATTCCACAGGCACAAAAAAATTAGTTGAGGGCTGGCATTGTGGTGCAGCCGATTGATGACCACTTGTGAAGCCGGCATCCCGTATGACAGTGAACATCCCTGCCACCCCACTACAGATCTAGCTCCCTGCTAATGTGCCTGGGAAGGCAGCTGAAGATGATCCAAGTGCTTGGACCCCTGCCACCCATGTGGGACATTCAGATGGCATTCCCAGCTCCTGGCTTTGGCCTAACACAGCCCTAGCTCTTGTGATCTTTTGGGGAGTGAGCCAGCGAATAGAATTCTCTCTCTCTCTCTCACTCTGCCTTTCAAATAAATAAATACATGAATAAGTACATAAATACACGAATAAATAAGTAAATAAATCTTTTTAAAATTTAGTTTGTGTTCCTTGCTCATGACAGGGTGATTCCTAGCAACATTATCTTATGCAAATTATACTCTCATTTCATCGAGATGATGGATCCTCCTGGGATATTGGTGAGCTCTCTTGTTTTTTTGTAATTTCCTCTCAATTTAATTATCTTGTCTTCCATTAATCTTGCTTCCATGAAATTTCCTTTTTTTTTTTTTTTAACTTCAGAAACCCAGAATTGTTCTCTTTGAAATGTGGATCAGAGTAAATTATTATCCCAAGCTTGGTCAGTTAGTCCCCAATTATTTCTGCAGGCTTAAAACATCCTCCTTTTCCAAGGCTGTAATTTCTGAGTGAGGAAACACACCCTCTTCTATCTCCCCATCTGAAGAATATTTTTCTCCTTTATTTGGAACATTTGTTTCCTCTCTATTACGATTGTGGCTGTGGCGTAGTGGGTAAGGCTGCCACCTGCTGCACTGGCATCTCATGTGGGCATCTGTTTGAGTCCCGGCTGCTCCACTTCTGGTCCAGCTCTCTGCTGTGGCCTGGGAAAGCAGTAGATGTCCCAAGTCCTTGGGCCCCTGCACCTGGGTGGGAGACCCGGAAGAAGCTCCTGGCTCCTGGCTTCAGATTAGCACAGCTCTGGCCATTGCGACCAATTGGGAAGTCAACTGGTGGATGGAAGATCTCTCTCTCTCTCTCTATCTCTCTCTGCCTTTCCCTCTCTATGTAACTCCGACTTTCAAATAAATAAATAAACCTTTTTAAAAAGATCATGGCTGCATATGTCAATGTTTATGTGTATTATCACCTCTGAAAAGTCTGCCCTGACTCCCCCAGGTTGAGGAAGGTGACTTCCTCTGTTACTACATCAGCATCATGTGTTTATTTCTATTGCAATTGTGTCTCTCCACAATCGTTAATTTGTATTCTGTGAGGGAAGGGATTATATCCTTTCTGTTATTCCTTCCACGTATTGTAAATAGCAGGACTCACTAAATCAGTACTGAGTGGATGAAACACCACCTTGAAGACAAGCAACCCCTTTGATACTCAGAGGTCACTCAAATAAGCTCAGGGGTTGCTATGTTTTCATTGTCATGTGAATCAAAGAACTGTGGAGAGAATCAAGAGACTCGGAAAAAAAAAATCATAGCGTGAGGTAATACTGAAATATGCAACTGAAATGGGCATTAAAAACACAGGTTATGATTAGCTCAAGAATGTTCGAGAGATAATAAATTTTCGTAATGCCTCAAGTTTAGGTTATTATTTATTTTAAAGGCAGAAATACAGAGAGAGAAGGGGGGGGAGAGAGAGAGAGAGAGAGAGGTCTCTTAAAAAATGGAATGCTAGGGGCTGACTTTGTGGTGCTGTGGGTTGCTTGAAACACCAACATCAGAGTGGCAGTTCAAGACCCTGCTGCACTCACTGGAAAAGGCAGCAAATGATGTCCCAAAGACTTAGTTCCCTTCCTTTCATGTGAGAGACTTAGATGGAGTTTCTGGCTTTAGTCTGGCTTAGAATGTCCTAACTCTAGCTATTGTAGCGTTCTCATTCTCTGTGATGCTCTGCCTTTCTTATTTTTTTTATAAAGCTTTTATTTAAAGAATATAAATTTCCAAAGTACAGCTTATGTATTACAATGGATTCCCCCCCATAACTTCCCTCCCACCCGCAACCCTCCCCTTTCCCGCTCCCTCTCCCCTTCCATTCACATCAAGATTCATTTTCCATTCTCTTTATATACAGAAGATCAGTTTAGTACATATTACATAAAGATTTCAACAGTTTGCTCTCACATAGGGACACAAAGTGAAAAACACTGTTGGAGTACTGGTTATAGTATTAATTCACAATGTACAGCACATTAAGGATAGAGATCCTACATAATATTTTTTTTTAAATTGATTAATTATCTATGCAATTTCCAATTTAACACCAAGTTTTTTTTAATCATTTTCAATTATCTTTATATACAGAAGATCAATTCAGTATATACTAAGTAAAGATTTCATCAGTTTGCATCCACACAGAAACACAAAGTGTAAAAATACTGTTTCAGTACTAGTTATAGCATTACTTCACATTGGACAACACATTAAGGACAGATCCCTCATGAGATGTAAGTACACAGTGACTCCTGATGTTGATTTAACAATTTGACACTCTTGTTTATGGCGTCAGTAATCTCCCTAGGCTCTAGTCATAAGTTGCGTAGACTATGGAAGCCTTTAGCCTTTCAAATAAATAAAATATTTTTAAAAAATAAAGAATTTAAAAGTCCAAGAACTAAGAAGAGGGATTAATTGGCTAATCATTTTAAAGGAATATTTATTGATTACAAATGTTTGATTTATAAATGTTTATTTGATTACAAATGTGTTGGCAGGAAGAACCAGGAAAGGATACTTAATTCTTGAGGTACTAATTCTCAGCATAAATTACAGAAGAGTTGAATTACTGCTCAGTGTTCCATATAGAATTAGTGACTTTACAGAGGAAACTTGTGAACCTAAAAAACATTTACAAAATGGACAGATGACGGTCTTACAAAATAGAAATACATATTTCATAATCAAGTATTCAAATGGTATGAACAATTTTTCACACTTCATTTCTGGTAAACTTTTCAGAAACTTTAACTACTAAGTGTATTCTACATCTACACAATCATAACACAGAGCATTTCTGCCAATTCTCATTTGACCACAGAACTCTTTTCCCTAGGTATGTCTAATTAACTGAGGAGACCTAAAATTCATGTCAGAAAGCCTGGAGCTTCACGAGTACAGTTGATTTAAAAAAAAAAAAATCTAGAGGGATCAGTGTTGTGGCACAGCTGACAAAACTACCATTTGCAACACCACCATCCTTGTAGGTTCTGGTTCATGTCCCAGTTGCTCCATTTTTGATCCAGCTCCCTGCTGGGGAAAAGCAGTAGAAGATGGCCCAAGTACATGACTCCTTCCACCAAAGTGGGAGACCCGATGAAGTTCCAGCCTCCTGGCTCTGGACCAGCCCTGGCCATTGTGGCCACCTGGAAAATGAACCCAGCCCTGGCCATTGTGGCCACCTGGGAAATGAACCCGGCCCTGGCCATTGTGGCCACCTGGGAAATGAACCCGGCCCTGGCCATTGTGGCCACCTGGGAAATGAACCCGGCCCTGGCCATTGTGGCCACCTGGGAAATGAACCCGGCCCTGGCCATTGTGGCCACCTGGGAAATGAACCCGGCCCTGGCCATTGTGGCCACCTGGGAAATGAACCCGGCCCTGGCCATTGTGGCCACCTGGGAAATGAACCCGCTAATGGAGGAGCTTCTCTTTCTTTCCCGGACCTCTCCCTCTCTAACTTTGACTTTCAAATAAATAAGTATTTTAAAAATTATATGAGGAAAGCAAATGTATGAATTTTAATGATGGATAGGGAATACGATGAAGATTATACAATGAAGATTTTAAAATGTTCTTGATATTCATTTTTGTAATTTTTCCATGTCTGATATTTTTGTAAGCTTGATTGATTTTATTTCCTATTGAAACAAACAAAAAAAAACTTATAGTAGCTATAGACTGAACATCATCTTTATAAAATTCCGATATGTGAAAGTCAGAAATAAAGGCATACATCAAAGAAAGAATAAGGATGAAGTCAGACACTTATACACTCATACATTTTACATAGAAATGCCTGACTTTAGAGAGTATTTGGGAGGAATGCTTAATGGCATACCTCGACATTCTTAAGTTGTGATGTTATCATGTCTGTTTTCATCTCATTTCTTTATCAAAAAGTTTGTGAGGAAGTAACAGAGAAATCATTAAGTCCTTGGGTAATTTTTGGCAATGACGTGCTAAGAGGAAAATGAAGAATCTTGATGTAAATTACCATAGCTTTTTTCTGAAAGCAAGTACCAGTGGTACCTAAAGAATAGTTTTTCCTCCAGCTATAGATTTTTCATAATAAGACACTCTCATTGTACCAATTCTCGACATTACAGATGTACAAAGATATTCTTTAATTTAGTCTGCAGGTACTGCTGTGAAGTTGTTATTCTTCACTTAACCTATTTGTGAAATGAGCAAAATGTAAATTCAATTCAATTCAATTAATATTTATTGAGAATCCATAGTGTGCATAGCACAGCACGAAGAACTGTAAGGTCAAATAATGAATCAAGCACAGACTTTGTGACAAGCTTTATATTGTCTATCTCCAGGGAACATTTACTCTGACTTAGAACAATATGAACAATCAAAATTACAGTCGTGACAGAAAAGAACATTAGTGTTTAAAATCAGCTCAGAATGACCTAAAACCATTTACATACAAAAAGATAGAACAGAATCCATTGCTAGAGTCTTCAGCCCCATCCTAAAGGACTGGCTAAGTCTAAGAATGTGCCTGCCACGTACAGAGGTACATGAGTGACAGTAGCTGGAAAGATATGCCAGTGTCTTTATTGCAGTGATCATTTTTGTGGTATGATATCAAACAATCCCTTTAGATCTTCAAGTTCTTTTGGTCTTCCAAGTTTCCTGTTAAATCTTGCCAGGAGAGTCAGGAAAACAAGAGCAGCAGCTCTTTAGTTTTTGTGTCACCTCATTTCTTCCCCCAAAAAGATACTAAAACCTACTCATGAACAATCTTCAACAGAGTTCAGTATCAAGTTTCTTGCACAAGCCCCACAAGCTCCCACATACAGACAGATTGGGGAAAGCCTCCTCTACAAAACTAACGTGACCCAACCATTGTGCAGAGGGAGTTGAGGCCAGCGATTGGCAGCTCATGCACTGGGGAATCCCCGGGTTTGTACCCCTGGATTCCAAGGGTGATCAAGTCCAGAACCAGCCTTGAAAACAAGGGGATGTTCTTCAACCGCATCAGAATCTATGCACAAAATATGCCAGTAAGTTCTGAAGAGGCTGGCATGGTGTGGATAGGTCTCGAAGAGTTTAAAAATGTAATATCCTGTTGTCCTTTCCAATACGTTCAGAATGTGGGCATTATCCCAGCAGTTTTTATAAGAAAAGCTATATACATTAAAAAGCAATAACCTTCCTTGGGCCCATCAGAGAACTGAGATCTCAGAGCAAATAGCCACATGAAAAGCAAGAGAGATCCAATCCGTACCTGCTCACCTGCAGCAGAAGTTACTGGAGCCTTAAGTGGGTTGGGGCACTTACGTGATCATTTTGGGGAACTGCTGCGGCTGAATGTGGACTAGCATAAGAAGGAAAAGCTCTTAAGGGCTGCTGTCTCTGCTGAGAATGATTTAGGGAGCCAAAGTGGAGAGGTAAGACAAAAATAAACTACTAGAAAAATAGAGGTGAGCAGTGGGTGGAACAGTTGACACTGCGGGGATGCCCAACATCTTGTATTGGAGGGCCTGGGCTTGAGTCCCAGCTCCTCTCCCAATCCTGACTCCCTGCTAATTCATAACCCAGGAAACAGCAGGTCATAGCTCAAGTACATGAGTCCTTGTCACTCATACTGGAAACCTGGTCTGACTTCTTGGGTCTCAACTTCAGCCTACCCCAGCCCTGGCTGCAGCAAGTATTTAGGGAGTGAACTAATAGATGAAGCAACTCTCCCCCTCTTTCTGCCCTCCCCCTTTCAAATCATCAATCAATATTTACATTTATAAAGGAGAAATATGAAGCTTCTGGCATATGCAGCTATAGCTAACATAATGACAGCCCACTCCTCCCCAGATCAACATAAAACCTCATGGTAAATCCTTATTTATCCCAGTTCTTTTCCCAAAATAGAAGACACTTGACTTCCCACAAAAAAATCACCAGGCATATTAAAAAACAAGAAAAAACACAGCCTATAGTGGCAGAGTACTTAGATGTGATGCAGGTGGTGACTACCAGCCAGAGATCGAAAATGGAAGCAAAGAGATGGAAACTAAAAAAGAATCAAAAGAATATCCTGCAAAGGAATTCTTAAAATTAACCAGGCATTCCAGAATAACACTTCATACACAGAGGATCCTAAACATCTATATAAAAAGCAGGAGCATAGAAACAGAGCCTGGGTCCCATTTTTGAAATTATGTGAATACACAGAAGAGAGGATTCTAGGGCTGTAACCTTAAAAAGGTAAAACTCAAATAACTGTCAATCAAAGTATACCAGAAAAAGCCTGCAAAGCAAATGAAATGTTTCATCTAATATTGAAAACAACACACCATTTAAAAAATGAAGAACATAGGAACTGGTATTGTGACACAGGAGTTAACCCCTCAAATATGATACCAGCATTCCATATGGGTGTTCCTGTTCAAGTCCTAGCTGATCCACTTCCAATACAATGTCCTACATATGCACTTGGGAAGGCGACAGATAAAGCCCAAGTACTTTGGTTTCTGCCACGCGTGTGCGAGACCCAGACAGAGTTCCTGATTCCTGGCTTTTGCTGTGCTTTTCCAGTAATCTGGAGATTGAGCCAGAGAATGGAAGTCTCTCTCTCTCTCTCTCTCTCTTTCTCTCTCTCTCTCTCTCTCTCTCTCCCCCTCCTCCTTTCTCTCCTCCCATTGCTCTGCCTTTCAAATAAAATAAAATAAATATGAAACAGTAGGATAATCAGAATCAGAAATTCTCAGGAACAAAATGTCAGAATTAAGACAGAATAGGAATTATAAAACATTACTTCAGAACTACTGACTTAATAAAAGAAACACAAAAACAAATAAAACAAATAATGTCTTAAAGATAATGAATATGCTAAATATAAAAAATTAAAGAAATAAAGGAAGTGATTAGAAACTCAAGAGCATATGACACCTTTAATACATAAACAAAGAAGATTCAACATATTTTGCTTTTTAATAGAAAAATTTTATTTAATAAATATAAATTTCAAAAGTACAACTTTTGGATTATAGCAGTTCTTCATCCCACAACCATCCTCCCACCCAATTCAACATATCTGTAATAGAAATCTCTAAGATCTCAAACAGAATCCAAAAATGAATAGAATAAAAACTAAAACCAATAATTCAATCTTTCCTAAAATAATAATAATTATGACAATAAACGAAAGTATGTGCTAAAGACACACAATAAATACCTGAAACCATTGGCTTAGAATTACCAACCCCAAGATTATTTAGAGTAAAATTATTGAGATGTCAAGAAAAATAAATCTTTTGCAAGCCCACACAAAAATACTAAGTTACCAAGGAAAAGAAAATCAAATAGTTGTCATTCTTTGCATAGCGTTATTTTAAGCTAGAGAAAAACTAAGAAACATGTTAAAAGTATTATGGTAAGAAAATGTGCCCCTGGCTCTCTTTGTGGACAGTGAGAGAGAGAGAGAGAAAGGTCTTCCTTTGCAGTTGGTTCACCCTCCAATGGCCGCTGCGGCTGTCGTGCTGTGGCTGGCACATCGCGCGGATTGGAAGCCAGGAGCCAGGTGCTTCTCCTGGTCTCCCATGTGGGTGCAGGACCCAAGGACTTGGGCCATCCTCCACTGCCATCCCGGGCCACAGCAGAGAGCTGGCCTGGAAAAGGGGCAATAGGGACAGAATCCGGCGCCCCGACCAGGACTAGAACCCTGCGTGCTGGTGCCACAGGTGGAGGATTAGCCTATTGAGCTGCGGCGCCGGCCGGTGAACATTTCTAAGCCCTGTTATCTTGTTTTCCTTGTTCTTTCACAAACTAACCTGGTGACTGACAGAGGAAGAGTGCCAAAAGATGCTTATTGAATTCATGAATGAGGTCAGTTAAGTTGAATTTGTACTGTGCAGTTGACTTTCCTAGTTCTACAAGAATATCGACTTCTCCTTCCCCATTTCCTCTGCTCTCACCTTCATTTTGCATCAAATGCTTACTTAGCATATTTCTCGATATCTCAAGGAAATAGCAATGTCTTCTCATTGAAAAGAGAATCAAGCTAATTATCTTCACGGAATGTTCGGGAATTATGTATTTTGTGTCTCATCTGTGTTCTCATCTGTGTTTTCCCTGATATTTTCATCAATTCTCCTTATTGTTAATCTTCTTTTATGTCTCTTTTTCTTCATCTCAGCTTCTGACGTTGATGCGTTACTAACTGTACCTTCTCTGTATCCCATCAATGACTCAAAAATTAACGAAATATTCCTTTGCCAACATGCTTTCTCCATATCCCACCCACCAATAGGATTAAGATCCTCTTGTTCTACATGTTAGTCCTGCTTCCCCAATGATTCAAGCTTCCTAAGGTGGGGAGGCAGAGGCGTAGTGGGTTAAGCCATCACTTATCCATCACAGATACTCTGATACAGGATATGTATCAGAGTATCTGTGATGGATTGCCATCTTCCCCTTACAATTTAACTTCCTGCCATTGAGCCTGGCATTGGTTCCCTCCCATCCACGTCAGATACCTAGGTGGAAGTCCTGGCTCCTGGCATCAGCCTGTCCCAGTCCTGGCTTTTCCAGGCATTTGGGGAGTGAACAAGTAAATAGACAGAATTCTCTTTATCTTCCTCTCTGTCATTTTGTCTTTCAAATAAATAAATGCAACTTAAAAAGTAAAAACTAAAAGTTTGTCCAGTGCCTGGCTCACTTGGCTAATCCTCCGCCTGCGGTGCCGGTGCCCTGGGTTCTAGTCCCGGGTGGGGCACCAGATTCTGTCCTGGTTGCTCATCTTCCAGTCCAGCTCTCTGCTGTGGCCCAGGAGGGCAGTGGAGGATGGCCCAAGTCCTTGGGCCCTGCACCTGCATGGGAGACCAGGGGGAAGCACCTGGCTCCTGGCTTCAGATCAGCGCCAGCCATAGTGGCCATTTTGGGGGGTGAACTCTTTCTCTCACTGTCTAAATCTGCCTGTTAAAAAAAATAAAAAATAGATTAAAAAACCCTAAAAGTTCTCTGATGGCCTTTTTATTAATCTTCAATAGATCTCAGATATCTTGTTCATTGCCTTACAAAAAGTAGTACTTTAGTCATTATTGGTTTACTAACAGCTCCTAAGAATGAAGCAGGGACTGGTACGGTGGAGCAACAGGGTACGTCACTGCTCCTTTTGGACGATTTAATGAATCTTTAAAACAAGGAAGAATCAAAATCATAGTGCACCTAATTTTTAATTGACCGTGAACACATAAGAGATTTGCTGAAATGCATGATTGTTCGCCTCAGGAAAAATAAAGCACATACGTCCATGCAGAGTTTGTGTGCAATATTTTCCCCACAATGACAAGAAGGTCCCATTTGTTCTTATAACCATGTAAGTACTACCTTTAAAGTAGGTCCAGTTTCACGTGTAACTGCCCTGGGGAAGGAGCCAGCGGTGCAGATAACCAGAGCCTTCACATTGTGCTGCAACTCCTGTCCCACGACTCCACCCTGTCCCCTTCCTACCTTTCTATCTGCCTCCGGACACACAGCACACAATATTCTGGTGCGGGGCAAAGGAGAAACTTTTCTGCACTGCTTTCTCATCTGCTTCTCTCTCTTCCATCATCAATCACCCAATCACAACTACCAAACAGAGGAGGGAAGAGATAATAGCTAAAATATAAGAAAGCACTGGATCTCTCCAGATAGGCGCTATTGTTTCAACTTCCATTATTTTCACATTTTGTCTCATTTCTGTAAAAAATCAATGGTTTTATTTTATGGACTTAGAAAATTTTCGTGTGTGTTGCTTGAACACAGGAGCTGAGTAGGATAATTCTGAGATTTGATGCCAGAAAGCATCAACCCTGGGCCAACTAAATGAATCGAGGGATTCATGGAGGCCTCTGGGATGCAGCTTCAGTATTTATACTGATGAAGTCTATTCTATGTCAAAAATTTGAAGAATGAAAAAAGAAGTTGTAAGAGACTTTTTAAAAGTATTGTACAGACTTTAAGGACTGCAGTTAAACACCTCGACATAGCAGTGAAAACTGAGAGTGCTATCTCTGATCACAAGAAGTCTACAGAACAAATGGATGAGATGTTGAAACATAGAGAGGCCGTCTGTCCATGGAAAGCCTAATGGCCCCTTGTCCCTGCAGCTGCTGCATTTGTTTAGAGGGCTTACTCAAACACCTCTCTGTGCCAGGTATTACTTTTGGCTCTGACTACTTGGCAGAGAGTCAGTCCCATGAGGTCCCTGCTCTCACAGTGCTTATACTCTATCATGAGCACCAAGGCAGTAAGAGTCCAGAGAGAAGCAAACCAGATAAGGTAGATGTTGATGCAGCAGGTTCTACTGGGAAAATAAAGCATGATGCATGTCCAGAAAGTGGGGGGTTGTTTTTTCCCCCACATAGGAAAGGCACCTCTAGGAAATCACATGGCAGCTTTGCTGGAGCCAGTCATGAAAAGAGGTCAGGAAAGAGAAGTTCAGGCTGAGGGGCAGCGTCACAAAGGCCCTGAAGTTGGGATGGACTTCACAACCAGGTCAGCACAGTCCCTTGAGCACAATGAACAAAGGAGACAAACACAGGAGGAGGAGCCAGGGCATAACCCATGGATGTTTGATAAGAACTTTAGATTTTATATGAAGTTTCATGGGATAAGACTGTGGGGAATGCATGCCTAGGAGAAAGACTCTTCCATAAAAATGCTCTATTCCAGGGCTGGCACTGTGGTACAGTAGGTAAAGCCACCACCTGCAGTGCCGGCATCCCATATGGGCATTGGTTCGAGACCTGGCTGCTCTACTTCCCATCCAGCTCTCTGCTATGGCCTGAGAAAGCAGTAGAAGATGGCCCAAGTCCTTGGGCCCCAGCACCCGCCTTGGAGACCCAGAAGAAACTCCTGGCTCCTGGCTTCAGATGTGGCAGCACTGGCCATTGCGGCAAGTTGGGGAGTAAACCAGCAGATGAAAGACCTCTCTGTGAAACTCTTTCAAGTAAATAAATAAATCTTATAAAAAATGCTCTATTCCACAAACAAAAAGGAAAAAAAGACATTCTAAGGCTGTACTCTTACTGTCTGGTTATTGTTCAATGACATGGCTAATAGCATTTTTGATCACCTGAAGGAAAATTCTCCACTAGGGTCATGGTTCAATTATATCATGATACACACACACAGACACAATTAAGTTACCCATATTCTTTATTTATACTTTTTATATTATATGACTAATTTAAGTCTAGAGGGTATGAAAGTGAGATATCCAAGTCATCTCCAACTTCAAGACGAGTCACATTCTTTGAAATGGATTCTTTTTTTTTTCCTTCCAGAAGGCAGCTTCAATCAGTCTGCAGATGAGAACAATCACTAGAGGACAGAGTAACACAAAGGAGCAAAATCAAATTAAGTCATTTCATTTGACCAGATGTCTGAGGATCGCCTGAGATCAAGATCCAATCAACTGAAAATTCGAAGATGCTATAAAGCACCAGAATACATGGATAACAGAGTTCATAATAGTATTTTAGTAAAAGTAAAAATGTTGGAAGTAATTCAGACTTCAGTAACAGGAGAATAACTAAATGTCCGTGCATGGAGATATTAGATTATATTCTGGGGAATATGTGTTAACCAGCTCTCCATGATTCCTCTACTTAGTTTTCAAAAGGAAACACTGAGTGAAAAAGTCACAAAATTATGGCATTTTAATAAATGAAAATGAAACAAAACTGAATACTATATTGCAATTATTTGCTAGGACTTCCATAAGAAAATATCACAACTGGGCTGGGGTGCTTAAACTGTGGAAGCTTTTTCTCCCACAGTCTGGAGCCTGGAAATCTGAGCTTGAGCTGTGTTTAGGGATGGCTTCTCCTGAGTCTTTTCCTTTACCTTGCAGATGGTTGCCTTCACCACCGCCCCCCCCCCCCCGGGTCCTCACATGGTCTTTGTCTCTTCATTCCCCAGGGATCTCTTCTTATAAGGACGCCGGTCAGGCAGCATCAGTGCCCAACCTGATGACCACATTTTAACTTAGTCATCTCTTCTTATTAACCTGGCAATATGTATTTTTAAATTAATTTTTATTAATATAAAGAAAACAGATTTTAAGGAGTTCAAAGATGCAACTCTAACAATATAATGTTACTTCCCTCTCTCCCTCCTCCTTGCTTTCTTTGTTTTTTCTTTTAATTTTTTCAATAATATATTTTTAATTTACTTTATAGTCACAGGCATAATGGTCCACTACATAAGAGTTCAACAAGCAAACAGTAGAAAGGTCACCATTAAGCAAAATGTAAGACTGACAAGGGCTATAAACAATAATGAAATCCCAAGATGTCAATTTCACTCTACATATTAGCTACCACAAATCAGAGAAGACATGTGATATTTATGTTTTGGATCTGATTTATTTCACTGAGCATAGTGGTCTCCAGTGGCAACTATTTTGTTGCAAAAGACAGTTTTTCATCTTTTTGTGGCTGAATAGTATTCCATGGTGTATATATACCATATTTTCTTTATCCAGTCATCAATTAAGGGACATCTGGGTTGATTCCATATCTTAGCTATTGTGAATTTAGCTGCTATAAACATGGAGCAACAAGTAACTCTTTCTTATGCTGATTTCATTTCCTTTGCATATATACCCAGGAGTGGGACGACTGGGTCCTATGGTAGATTTATTTTTTTTAAAGATTTATGTATTTGAAAGTCAGAGTTACACAGAGAGAGGAAAGGCAGAGAGAGAGAGAGAGAGAGAGAGGGAGAGGTCTTCCATCCGATGGTTCACTCCCCAATTGGCAGCAATGGCTGGCTGGAGCTATGCTGATCCAAAGCCAGGAGCCAGAAGCCAGGAGCTTCTTCTGGGTCTCCCATGTGGGTGCAGGGTCCCCAGGACTTGGGCCATCCTCTACTACTCTCCCAGGCCATAGCAGAGAGCTGGATTGGAAGTGGAGAACCCGAGACTCAAACTGGCGCCCACATGGGATGCCAGCGCTTCAGGCCAGGGCATTAACCCGCTGAACCACAGCACTGGCCCCAGGTGGATTTATGTTTAAAGACCTTATTGCCCTGGGCCAGTGTTGTGATGCAATGAGTTAAACCACCTTTTGCTACCATCTGCTTTTCCTGCACTCCCAACAGGGAATGTAAGTCCTGGATGGTTCTTTCTCAATCCATCTCTCTGCTAACACCCTTGGAAAGCAGCAGATGATGGTGCAAGTGCTTGAGTTCTTGGCGTGGATGTGGAAGACCTGGATGGAGCTCCTGGCTCTTGGCTTCACTCAGCCTGACCCAGTACTGGCAGTTGAGGACACTTGGGGGGTGATCCAGCAGAGGGAAAATATTTCCTCTCTCTCTTCCTCTCTCTCTCTCTCTCCCTCTCTCACTCTGTGTGTTGTGTGTGTATAGATGTGTGTGACCCTGCTTTTCAAATAAATAAATCTTTAAAGACCTTATATCCAAATATAATCACCCACAAGCATACTAAAAGCAGGTGTTGGTGATCACTTAGGGAAGCCAGGAGCAGATGGAAGTTAAAACAGTTTTTGTTAATGTTCTATGACTTCTCATCTGGGGCAATTTGCAAATGCATTTGCGGCTATCTATTATGGTATTTTGTTTCACAATACACACACATGCATGTGATTTGAAACTAATACTATAAAATCTTTAAAACATATGTTGATCTGGGAAATATCAGATGTTCCAATTAGCCATTTTTATTTAAAAGTACTTCAAGAATCATAAAATTTCACCTTTACTAATGTGATAGAACAATGGCTTCAAATGCCTCAGTTCCGTTGTGCTATGAAAGCATACAGTTTATTAGTAGGTAGAATTAAATTTCAAAGGCAAGTGTCCAATTTGCAAAATGGAATCAAATTATTCGGTTGTTTAGCATGCTGAAACAACCTAGCTTTATTAAAAAAAAAAAAAACTTTGAAAGGAAGCGGGAGAGAGGAAGAGGTATATAGCAAAATTGAAACGCATAATTGGCTGCATCCACTTGATTCTGGCCAGACAGAATCCAATGAAAAATTTGCTGTGGATTTCAGTTTCTTATGAGATAGGTTTGAGTAGAGGAGCCGAGAGCTCCCAGTCATATCTCTATCTTCCGAGGCTGAGACTTTGACCTCTGATTAGATCCCTTGACCAGAGCTTAGCTTTAAGGAGACCTCCTGTCTACTCCTGTTAGTCCCTCTTATCTCTGAGAAACATCTTAGAAACTTCTCACCTCAGGTGAAAACAGAATCATTTGGTAAATGTTTCACATTTTAAGGCAAACTTGATTCCAGCACTATGTTTCCATGAAGCAATGGTGTTATGTGCAGGCAACATTTTCTGAAATGTGATATTTGAAACTACTTGTAGAGAAAAATGATTATTAATATGTAATTATTTTTAATGGTTCATTTTTGTTTTGAAATAGTAGATTATGCATCTTATTTGTTTTGTAGGTGCACATTTCTTGTGTACTTTTATTGACAATAGATATTTATTTGGGTTCACTTTTTTCTTCCTCTGATCCACATTGGGAGAAAAAAAATTACATTCATGCATACACACAATAGGGCTTCAAAAAGGTCACAGGAAATGGAATTAAAACTTTATTTTGGTGTAAAAAATGTTGAAGTCTATGCACAATTCTTTCATAATCCCCATTTTCCAGGAACTTTTTGAATTACATTTGTGTGTGTTTGTATGTTTGTGTGTGTGTATGCTGAAGTGTGAAAAAACTACACACATATATATATGCACACATATATTTTTTTCATTTTTAGAAGTTAGTCAGCTATTCTAGCTAATCCACAATGAAGATTATTCATATATATTGACTTTTTATCCTACCAAAATATATCATAATGAACACGTTATTGTGTTATAAAATGCAGTGATACGATCATAACATAGTTATATTTCCTGCAGCGATGACATCCCATGTTTGGTGGTGCACTTATGTCACTTACCAGGTAAATGACTCCAGAGTGTGGCTCCAAGCACAGCACTTCAGTGTCTCGGCACGAGAGAGGGCAGGAGAGATGGAGCAGACAGGACAAAGTCAGGTGCCACGTGTCATCTTTTTGAGCATGGGCTATTCCTTGGAGCAAATCACTAGGTCCAGCCCATACTCCTGGGCAGGGAATGATACAAATGAGTGGATATGGAAGGTGGACTCTGGGGGCTGTTTTAGAAGCAGCCTGCAACAGTTAAACACAGCAAAATAAAGAAATATATAACTATATTTAATTCTTGAAACTATATCATTAACTAGTTTATGATTTCTTATTTTCATTGTTTTTTTATTTGTTTTCTTCATCATTGAATTTTAATAGTCATCAGTCACATATGCACTGTACTTTCCTTGCCAATAATAAGAAAGATATTGCTGGATAAAATTCTGAGTGCAATTCTCAGACTCTTTACATGTAGTCAAGTAATTCTTAATTCAGAACCAAAAACAAGTTCAAATAATGGTACTTCCCTTACTTCATTCTAAAAAAAAAATTACTTTCTATTTATGCCTTGTAGTTCTTTTTGAATTGCCACTTTCTCTTTAAATCTTTTAAAATATTTAGAAGCTTCATAAAAAATGATTAACGAATTTGGACAGTATTTTTTTTCTTTTTTGGTTTATTTATTTTCATTTCATTTGAAAGACAGAGAGATACAGACACTGAGAGACAGGACAAAATGACAGCACTCTTCCATCCATTGATTCATCCCCCAAATGCCCACAACAAGCAAGGCTGGTTCAGACCAAAGCCAGCAGCCAGGAACTCCCATCTGGGCCCCCAAGGTGTGGATTAGGAAGAAGTAGGATGAGAATCAGAGCTAGGACTTGAACCAGGCACTCTGATATAGGATGTGGGAGCCCATGGTGATGTCTCAAAGAAGACTAAACTAAGTACCTACTCCGTATTTTTTTCTTTCATTTAGTTCCAGGAAAAACAATGCCAGATTGTATTGCTTCTTTAATCCACTACAGTTACTTCAAGCCCACACTTTAATTAAACTTATTTTTAAATGTACACTCTAATACTTTGTTGGAAGTTCATAAATGATGATGGCCGTTAAAATGAAACGAGCACATGATGATAACAGATAAATAATGAGATTTCAATGACTCCTCTGGGTATATAACGCTCTAATGCTGCCATTTAATGCCTACTAAGTGCTTCAAAATAAGATGCCAGATGAGGAGAATGATGGCAATTTTAGGGACTGGTATTGTGGGCAGTGGATTAAGCCTCTGCCTGCAACACCAACATGGTTCAAGTCTCGGCTGCTCCTCTTTCAATCCAACTCCTTGCTAATGCACCTTGGCAAGGCAGCAGAAGATGGCCCAAGTACATATGAGACCAGGATAGAGTTATAAGTTTCTGGCTTGGACCTGACCAAGACCGAGTTGTTGCAGCCATTTGGGGAGTGAATCAGCAGATGGAATCTCTCTCTCCCTCTCTCTCTCTGTAAATCTTCCTTTCAAACAAATAAATCTTTTTTAAAAAATCATAAATAGGCCGGCCCCGTGGCTCAATAGGGTAATCCTCCGCCTAGCGGCACCGGCACCCCGGGTTCTAATCCTGGTTGGGGTGCCGTAGTCTGTCCCGGTTGCCCCACTTCCAGTCCAGCTCTCTGCTGTGGCCCGGGAAAGCAGTGGAGGATGGCCCAAGTGCTTGGGCCTTGCACCCGCATGGGAGACCAGGAGAAGCACCTGGTTCCTGGCTTTAGATCTGGCCGCAGCGGCCATTGGGGAGTGAACCAACAGCAAAGGAAGACCTTTCTCTCTGTGTCTCTCTCTCTCACTGTCTACTCTGCCTGTCAAAAATAAATAAATAAATAAATAAATAAATATCATAAATAAAGAATGATGGCTATTTTATTCTAAGTATTGATTTTGAATTTATTTCACATATCCCAATTCATTATGGAATATAAGCAGGTTGACTTGTTTACGTATAAAAATCGGGGTGGGGGGATAGATACAATTTATCCATTACCAAATCTACTAGAGTTTAAATTTCAATTATTTGGGTCCTTTTGCTTGTTTTGTTTTGCAAGAACAGTATTCATAGGATAAGCAAAGAGCAAATGCACAGCCATGACTTCCCCAAACTCCAAGGCTCAGTTCCCAGCTGTCAGTTCAGAACAGGGGACAAAATGTCAACAAGGCTTTGTTCCAAACCCCCAATTGTCTAATCGTATCGTCCAATCACACCCCAGAGTCTTCAAAAGCTGTAGTAAGTTTTGCACAGGTGAGAGTAGCAGAAAGGGAGTAGTTGTGATGGAGAGCACCTTCTCTCTGTATTCTAGGCCAACCCTGCCATGGGCAATGACCCTGACCACAGAAACCATAGGGTCACTGCTGGGAACCGGCTGTCCCACCTCGCTGACTACTGGGGTAGTGCCAATTTTCATGCATCCAACTGCGAGGTGATGTGACACTGGATTATTATTCACATTCAAGAGCTTCTGGGCACCATCAGCTGCTCAAACAGAATCTGTGAAAGCTGAACCACACATCCACAAAAGCTGCCAGAGTGTGGGAATGTGGGTCTGTGGGTTCACTTGAATCAGCAACATGTTCTTTTGGGTGTGGGTATAAACCTGCAGAGCCCTGCTGAGTTCAGGGGACTGTGCATCAACATCAACAAACTCTGGTGAGCTATGTCTAGCCTCATTTCCCCAGGGTCTTATCTATTCTTCAGCAACATAGACTTGTGCTTCTCATAGTTGAGTAGTTCATCTGTTTTTCCTACCTTGACTCTCTCCGGATCAGTCCCCTCCAGCACCACAATGAGTCTGTAGGCTCTTCTCTTGCTTCCTGCCCGGAGTATGAGCTGCTTGGGTGCATCCCAGTCCTGTCCCTGCTCCCCAAAGCATTGCTCCCCAGAAGAATTTGTTTTTTTTTAATGAACATATATTCAGTATACAGTTATAGCTCTTCAAAAGGAATTCTGGAAAGAGAAATAGGTGTTTTGCCATTCATTGATACACTGTCTCTGAATAGCGTTTATATTACTAAAAGAAGAGTTTACCCAAACTGTAGAATTAAACCCAAAAGATGGCAGTGCAGAAGGAAAAGAAGACAAGGCAGGGTGGCAAATAGTAAATGTGGTACTCAGCCTTTGGAAGAAAGAGAGAAAAAAGGAGAGAGGGAAAGGGGAAAGAGAAGGAGGGGAATAAGAAAACTAAAGAACAAAGACAAATACAGAGAAGAATTAGAGAGAAGGCAAGTAAAAAGAAGTAAAGAACAAGGAAGAAAGGAAATAAAAGAATTATATGTTAAAAAGAGTTCATAGGTGAAAACCTGAGACACGGCTTTTCTGAAAAAAAAATTGGTTGTTTGTAGTGGAACTCTTTTAGAGTGCTGCCTGCACCCATTTCTAATTTTGGGGTGGGAAGAATATTCTGCTGAGGGCTGGAATGTGATGCTTCTGGAATTCCTCTGTGATGTTTACATCCTTTGTTTGACCAGTCATTCCTTCCCAAGGCCATTCAGAGACAGATTCTGCACTATCCACTACTGGAAGCAATCCTGTTGCTTCTGCATGTCATTCCCTGACACAGACATACACCTGGGGTCCCAGTCGTTGGTTTTACAATACTGCATAGCAGCAAGCTTGTTCCTACTGGAGAGTGATGTCCTGGAGACGAAGCAGCAGGCAGAGTCATACGCAACTCATGCCTCACGAGATGCACTATTCTGTCTGAGATGCTCTTTCCGAGGCAATAATCATAGACACATATATTTACTTAAATAAAATTGCAATGATGAACTTCTCACCATAAAAAACTTGAGTCTATTATAGAAGCAGCAATGTGGGTTAGCATTATCTTCACTGAAACTACTACTAAGGTGTGTGTTGTGGGTGGGTGGCAGGGATGCAGGGGGAACAAGAGTTTACCCTAGTGCTTAAGACGCCTGTATCCCATATTGGAGTTCCTGAGTTGAATTCCCGGCTCTACCCATGATTATAGCTTTCTCCCAGTGCAGACTCAGAGTCAATAGACGATGGCCTTAGTAGTTGGTTCCCTGTCACTCACATAGGAGACCTGGACTGAGTTCCCAGCTCCTGGCTCTGCACTCCCACCACACCCCTGCCACTGTTGGCATTTGGGAAGTGAACCCAGTGATTGAGAGCAACATATTTCTCTCTCTCTCTCAAATTAAAAATATATATATTTTCACTCAATATGCATGTATCCTTATGACGATTTCTTCATGATTTTGCCATTGTTGTCATTTAAGAAATTATGCCACTTAAAATTTTTCTCAAATAATAAAAAATTGTTTAAAAAATCATCTATTATTTTACTACAGAAAGACAACTGATTTTGACACTTTGCTGTCAAAATCATTTACACTTATTCTTTGATAAAATGAATATATTGTAGTGCAAAAATGAAATGATGTCATTTCTACAAACCCAATTTCCTCTCATATCATTTTGTCTCTTCAAAGACTTTTATGCTTTCTTATGATGGTATTGTTGTAAGGGAGTTTAGATTATACTTAATGTTTTGTTGTTATAAGCAACACTGAATAGAAACATATTTCTCATCCTCAAGTGTATAAAATTAGGGGCCTAATAGTTTTATTCACAGATCCATCTTTAGCTATTATTTCTCCAATACAGAAAGAGAGATACATTTGGTTACAATAGATTAAACAAAGGTTATATTTATTAACCCTTATTTAATCATCACAGCCAGGCAAACAATTTTAATCAAAAAGAGAGAGCTGAAGCTCAATATTTAAACTGCATAAAAATATGGCATTTAATCTAATCGAGTTGGCCAGCAATGAACATGCCACATTTAATGTTTGCTTTTCAAATCTGGATTTTGTTCCCTCTGTCACTCTAATTCCAGGACTCAATTTAAAAATAGTTTGCATTATATGCTATCTCACAGCTTTTTATGTTTGCTAAACAAATATAATATGTTTGAAGACTTTGTCTTCCTGAATGTGACATTGTTAAAAATCAAAGTGTTTAACAGTTACAGCTGCTAGTAGAATAAGTGATGTGTTTCTTAAAAATGGTATAAAACTACATACACACACACACACACACACAGAGAAAGAGGGAGAGGGAGGGAGAGAGGAAAAGAGTCTGATTCTTTACTTCATAAGGCTTTTAACAATAGAGACGTGCTTGCATGTGTATATGTAAGTGTGTACATACATATAAACATACATATAAACATAATTTATAATATCCTCAACTAGCCTATATGTTACATCTGGATGAACAGATTGATAAGGAATTATTTTCTCATCCAAGATCTCTCATCCAAAACAAATATTCCACTTGAAGGAAATAAGTATGTGCAAGAATAGATATGAAACTATCATGGCTTCACAGCAATTGACTGGCTAAACAGAGCTAAAAGAGGCAGTGTGGCCCTCAGCCTTTTCCTCATCACATTATAAGTAATTCTGAGTAAATCTCATAGACATTACCAAGTGGAGACTCTCCTTCGTTCAGGCTGTGGATGGCCCCTTCACATGCTATGTAAGGACTGGACAGTCTGTCTCACTAGAGTGGGAAGAGATTAAGGCTGGGCTCGGGGCTTTCATTACCTCTTGGAGACTTGGGCAGTTGTCTCTTTCACCCCTCTCCAAAAATGTGAACTTGGTCTTATGAGATGATGAGTTCTGTTTTCAATTTTCACATGTACTTTAGTTTCAATGTAGTCATTGAACACATTGACATGGAGCTTCTGATTGGAGCCTGGATCTATTCCAGTTTCCAGAAGCCAAACTCTAAAATGCCCCTGATCACAGAGAGCTTGAGTTCTGGGAGAAAAGAAAACACAGAGAGTACATTAGAAGGTGGTAAATGCCCTAAGAAAAACACAACAAGGTAAGTGATGAGGAATATTGGGGTTGATACTACCATTTTCAATCAGGTTGCCAGAGAAAAGTCTCACAAAGACAATTAGCACTTGAATCAAGGCTTGAAGGACAAGAATCAGAAGCCATGAAGAGACGTAGAAAAGCCATTTCCAGCAGAGGGAGGGGTTGTCAAGACCCTAAAGCAGTAGGGGCTTGTATGTTTGAAGTGCATTGGGCGAGGGGGTAGGTGGGTTCTGTGAACAAGCTCTAACAAGAAAGTCACCCATTCTGAGGCCCCTGTAAGGAAGATGTTCATTATCAGGGAAGGCAAGGCGCTGAAGATATTGAGAAAGATCAGTTTGGCAGCTTTATGGAAAATGCCATGACTCAGGCAAGTCATAAAGGTGATTAGAACAAGAGTGACCACATTCTGTATTGAGGTGAGAAGAGACTGGATTCTAGGTTTCATTTTAAGGTACATTAAAGAAGATTTCTTGAATTCAAATGAATTAAAGATGATATTACAAATTTTTACTTAAAAAGCCAGAAGGCTGATTCTCTTATCAATGGAGAAAACCAAACCAGGAACTTGCGCAGTTGGGGAGAGAGGGCAGAGATCAGAAAACTCATTGAGAAAACGCTGGGTCTGAAATGTCCACGATTCATCCAAATGTAATTTCAGAGAGATGCATGGGCAGTTCTAGAGTTCAGGAGAGAGCCTGGGCCAGAAAGACTCATTGGCGAGTCGCTGGCATTTTTACACCTCGTGCTTCAACCCTGGAATCTGGGTTAAATCACTAAAGGAGTAAATACAGATGAGAAAAGTTTGAGGACCAAAACCTGAGCATTTCAAAATTCAGAAGTCAGGAAAGTAGACAGCACTGTGAATGAGAAACCATGGAGAAACACCACAAGAGTATAATCCCTGAAAGCCAAGGTAAAGAAGAGATGTGGATTTTCTATGAAGAATAGGCAATTCTTTGATGAATTTTGGCTGAAATGACGAGAAGCCCTAAAATTTCATTTCTAACATGGTCCTAGATGCTACTTACATTGCAGATCTGAGGACCACAGTTTGAGAACCACTGATCCATGGTAAATTTTTCCTTTTTTTTCGTTAAAGATTCATTTTTATTTATTTGAAAGATAGAGTTATGGGGAAGGAGAAGGAGGAGAAGAAGGAGAGAGAGGGAGGGAGACAGAGAAATGTTTCATTCACTGGTTCACTCCCCCAAATGGCTGCAATGGCCAGGGCTGTGCCAGACTGAAGCCAGGAGGAGCCCAGTTTATTCTGGGTCTCCCACATGGGTTCAGCGGCCCAAGCACTTGGCTCATCTTCCACTGCTTCCCCAGGTGCATTGGCAGGGAGCTGGATTGCAAGTGAAGCAGCCAGGGGTAGAAACCATGCCCAGTGTCCCAGGCAGGAGCTTAACACACTATGCCACAAAACCAGCCCCAAAGGTTTTCAATTATAGATAAACATTGCAATTTTCTGGAGACTTGTAAAATTTTTGAAAGTTAGAACCCACATGCAGATGGTAAGATTTAATTTATTTAGGCTGTGACTTGATCACTAGTAATTATTAAAGTTCTCCTGTGTTATGGTTAGAAAATCAATTGGATCTCCCCAGTCACCAGGCATCTGACTAATGGGGCCAGGGGATCCTGAAATGTGAACCTTCACATTATAAGCCAAAATAAAACTTTATCTTTCAAGAAGCTCCTCTCTGGTACTTTAGTTAACTCAATGAAAACCTGATTGATACCTCAGGTGTTTCCAACTAGCAGTGGAGTAGAGAAGCAATGAAGAGAATGTAGAGTACCTGAGTACAGGGCTCGACAGCTGTAGTTAAAGGGAGATAATAGCATATGGAAATTCTCCTATGATTCCTTCCATCATCCAAGCAAAATGGGAAGCCAGATCAGGTGAGAGTAAGGGTGGGAGATGAACTGCAAGAGGGTATGAAAAAATGGGAAAAAAAAAACTTTTAGGATAATGGGAATGTGAATAAGCTAGAGAAATAATATCCGGTTGCTACATTTGCAGCTATGAATCTAAAATTAGACCATTCAGGGTACCTGTGCATTTTTCTTATTCTCCCTTTTTCTACCCAGGTGCAAATGTGATACAAGCAGGGATAGATTTAACTTTGTGATTTTTTTAGGATGTAACTTGCATCAAATAAAATGAGAGCAGGGCAAAAGAATGATTGTAATAAGTAACCATGAATGGAGAATGATAGTAGTAGAATCAGTGGTTTTAGCTACCAGGGAAATAGAAGGCTTGTGGAAGTCAGTGTATTGCAGCATATGAGTAGGAAGGAAGAGAGGCAGTGGTCAGTGAGAGGTTTGAATTTCAGGTTCCAGAGGGGCAATTGTTGCTCATGACAAAGTCTGACATAACCATAGGCATGCAGTACCCTAAAAGGAGATGCAGAATTCTTTTAGAACAAGAAGGGAAAGAACATTTGGTAGAAAACAGTTAAATATATGGAAACATGCCAAGATGCATTGCGATAAACAGAAAGTATAAAAGCAGTTTTAGGAGTTGAGAGATTTAGAGTCTTGCAGGTTTAGAGCAAGGAAGATGCTGGGTAACTTTGGAAGTCTGATCTTTCTCAGGGTATAACACAAATAAGCACCCAAAAAAACATAATAGAATCAATCTCAGAGCATATGGTTATGACAAATTTGCTTACACAGCAGTTTACTTAAACACAGGAGTTTACTTGTCCATTCCTCTTTTGATAAAGACAGGGAGACCTTAACATTTGAGGCTCTCTCTGAACTATAAAGCTCTTAGTAAATAAGCCTTACTCTAAAGCCTTTCTCTAAATGGTTTTGCTTGTATGATGCATACCCTGACACTAGATATTTATATCTAGTAACACATGTAGGTCTAGTACACAATACCTGCACATAAGACAAGACAAACATCACAAATTCGTTTAGAGGTTAAAATAAAGTATCATGAAGTTTCAAAATGTTTGAAGCACCTTCATTAGGGATAAATCTTAAAGACGTGGCATTTGAGCTACACATTATAGTTTGGAATCAGACAGATATGAGATTGGGAAATATTCCAGCTGGTCAGAATGGAGTGAGCAAAAATGTAGATGCATGAAATCATAGGGTGTATCGTATTGCATAATCCTGCTGGGTTACATTATAGAATATCTGTAAGAGAATTGTAGGTGTGTACGTTATTCAATTCCTGAAATATAGAGGATCTCAAATAGTGCATTGGTTAGAAAGGCAAATGACTGCAAATAACAATAATAACAAAAAGAAAAGGGGCCAGTGCTGTGGCATAGCTGGTAAAGCCACTGCCTGCAGCTCTGGCAGGCTGTATGAGTGCCAATTGGAGTTCTGGCTGCTCCTCTTCCAATCCATCTCTCTGCTATGGCCTGGGAAAGTAGTAGAAGATGGCCCAAGTGCTTTGGACCCTGCACCCACATGGGAGACCTGGAAGAAGCTACTGGTTCCTGGCTTCAGATCAGCCCAACTTTGGCAGTTGCTGCCATCTGGGGAGTGAACCAATGGATAGAAGGTATCTCTCTCTCTCTCTCTCTCTCCCTCTCTCTCTGTAACTGTGCCTCTCAAATAAATAAATGAATAAGTAAATCTTTCACAAAAAAGGATAAGAATCCAACCACAAATGGACTAAACAAAAAAGTTATTTTTTTTAAATAAAGCAAAAATGAATGTCCCGGTAGGTGATTTCTGTTGTTAGTTTATTTCTTTGGATAAAGAAACCTTGGATCTCAGATTCATTTCCTATGCTTCACTTACCAATCTTTGGGTGTGAGCTTGTATATCTAATCATTCATATCTTGTAACTTAAAATGGTTGCTGTACTTGAGGCATCCCGTCCATTTACTAGGTGGTACTAAGAAAAATCAGCAGGGGAAAGGGATAGGCCAGTCACAGAGATATAATTGATAAAGGAAAGGAAAGCCATCCCCAAACTTTCTCAATTGCCCTAATTTGCCAATACAGCATGATCTATTTAGAACTTAATGGGGGCCAGCGCCGCGGCTCACTAGGCTAATCCTCCGCCTTGAGTCACCGGCACACTGGGTTCTAGTGCCGGTTGGGGTGCCGGATTCTGTCCCGGTTGCCCCTCTTCCAGGCCAGCTCTCCGCTGTGGCCCAGGAGGGCAGTGGAGGATGGCCCAAGTGCTTGGGCCCTGCACCCCATGGGAGACCAGGAGAAGCACCTGGCTCCTGGCTTCAGATCAGTGCGGTGTGCAGGTCGCAGCGCGCCAGCTGCGGCGGCCATTAGAGGGTGAACCAACAGCAAAGGAAGACCTTTCTCTCTGTCTCTCACTGTCCACTCTGCCTGTCAAAAAAAATTAAAAAATAGAAATAAATAAAAAAAATAAATAAATACATAAAAATTTTAAAAAGAACTTAATGGGAGGGAGGTTGTTAGCTGGTTACCTAGCCTCATTCTGTAGGAATGCAGAAAAGGGAAGAATGGAAGTAGGAACTGATTGAGTCAAGTAAAGACATGTGTCACCAATCCTGAAAAAAGTAGTTCAGACCTGTAGTATTAGTCAATAAATGATTAAGTAGTTGAATGGTGGCATCATGCTTGTGTTTCAGAAATACGTTGCTAAGAAGCAAGTGTAGAGTAGATTGAAGTGATGCTGGATTACAAGCCAGGAGACAGATGTCAGCTTCCTCTTTAGCTCAAGTGAGACATGATGGGGTTTGGTAAAAACACAGAAGAAGAAGTGGTAATTTTATTTATATTCAGATGAGAAAACCATTGAATCAACCAGATGTTTGGGAAAGGTCATCCTAATGAGGGTATAAAAAATAAAAACAGAGAGTCCAAGCCAGCCGAGGCCCACTACCTGCTTTTCCTGTGGAGTAGCACAAACATTGTGAAATCCTCCCTTAAAATACTATAAACCAACCATAGTAGTAATAAAATAATTGTGGAATATTTAATAAGTGCTGAATACTGCAATGAACACTTTACCAGATGACCTCTTTTACCGCAGAAGTATTTTTTAAATGATTAAATAGTTGTCCAATATTAAGGGAGCTAGAAAATGGTAGAATCAGGTGAGGAACCCAGACATCAATGATTCAGATACCTGAGGTCTGACTCCTTTTATGTACTTCCTCTGTGGGAACACATGCACATGTGCACACCAAATAGAGATACCAAAGGGACCCCCATTTCTCCAACTATAGAACAAGAAAGCTGTGCTTAACATGAGTTGATGACCCCATTGGTGATTGGTTAGCTGACAATATGTGATTAGTTGCTGATAGCCACCACTGTCCACCTTATTGCTCATAAGTTTAGCTTAAACCGTTTATGTCTGTTTCTTGAGTCACACCACCTGGCCTGAATGCATTTGCTGTCATTGTTCGGCACTACCTTTCCCTTTCCTAGCCTGCCCTTGCTCATGGGAAACATCCAGGTTGTTTGCTCAGTAGCTAAGGAGTGCAACTTCTTCCTGATCCCAAAAGTAAGACTGTCTTGGTGCAGCTTCTTCATACTTCTAGGACAGAATCTGCAATGGGATCTCCCAACTCCTCTGGCCAGATAAGAATCTTGTCTCTTCCCCTGCATCAGCTGGGGGAGATTATACCAAAATGGCCAACATCTCTTACAATGACACGTGTGTTTTCTCCTAATTTCTTCTGTGTTATTACTAATTATACTACAATCTTCCTTTTATCTTGTTGCTCCATGTTCTGGTTGAAAAGATCGACACATAGGAAAATTAACTGATTTCCCCAGATGCTCATAAAACCTAGCAAGAGCTCATTGGAAGCCACCGCCCTAGACTGTTTCCTACACAGGACCACGACTCACGTGATATTTCTCCTCCTGACATAACATGCTGCCCTCGTTGGCCATTTCATCTGTGAGGCAGGATGTTGCCAAGTCTGATAATTGCATAGTAAATTCTATATGAACACTTTGAAGCTGTGTCTTCCTGAAAATTACATGGTAAATAATTACATTTGTAGGGAACAAATAATTCAACTATTCGTTACCATGTCAAATGCAATTTTAAGATCTGATGAGGCAAATCTTGTTTAGGAGATGAAAACAGAAGATATAAACCAGATAATTGCAAAGTGATTAAACAGGAAGTATCATGCGTGTATGATTAATGCAAAATGTGCAGATAGGCACTGGGGAGGATTGGCCAGGGAATGAGCTGGAATATTCCCCGTGATATGCCTGTGCCTGATGATCTCAGCATTAACAGTAGCAGCTGAATTCACTAAAAGGCACAGCCTCTAGTTCTCGCAGAACTTCACAGGCCATGCAAGATGGTTGTGTTCATGTGCCTGATGTATTTGAGACACACTTTTACCTATTCTTACTATTTTGTTCTCTCTTTCTGTTTCTTAGTTTCCCCATGAACCCTCTTTTCCTTTCCAGTGTTGTTCTACCTCTACTCTTCTTTATTCTATGCAAGTTAGTAGAAATTTTTCTCCCAGAAACTCCCACCTCATCATCTATTTGTTTGTAAAGATTTATTTTATTTATTTGAAAGACAGAGTTACAGAGAGAGGTAGAGACAGAGAGAGAGGTCTTCCATCTGCTGGTTCACTCCCCAGATGGCAGCAAGGGCTGGAGCTGGAGCTATCCAAAGCCAGGAGCCAGGAGCCAGGAGCTTCTTCCAGGTCTCCCATGTGGGTGCTGGGGCCCAAGGACTTGAGCCATCTTCTACTGCTTTCCCAGGCCGTAGCAGAGAGATGGATTGGAAGAGGAGCAGCCGGGACTAGAACCGGCGCCCATATGGGATGCCGGCGCTTCAGGCCAGAGCTTTAACAGGCTGCTCCACAGTGCCGGCACTCTCACCATCTATTTGAATAAAAGGAAAGGTTTCTTGATATCATCCTTTCATGAATATTCTTCTTTAATCTTTCCATAAGTAATGAGAATGTCCTTAAATCTACAAAGATACCTCAGAACGTTTGTGAAAGGTGGAACTAAAAAGTTTATCTTGACGCAACAATGAAATCTGTGCATATAAGGAGTGTTCAAAAAGTTCACGAAAAATGGGTGTGATGAAGAAACGATGCATGAGTTTCAATAGAATGAACTAAAATATAGTTATCCTTTAATTCTGTTTCTTCTGAATTTTTGGCAGGAAGTAGCTGTGGCCTCCTGACTGTAAGATGATTGCTGGGGCCTTCAGTAGCTTTCTGAGTTTCTTCATTATCCTCAGTTCTTAGCCACCTGCTACTAGTGTCGGTCCTCCGGTCTGCTCTGGTCAGTGGTGGGATAGGTGCAGACGCAAAGCTTGCTTCACTCCACTCTGCAGTAGTCCCTCCGTCCCCAGAGCTTTCTATCCAGCAGTTCTCCCAACACTTCTCATTCTGAGTCTTTATGAAATGAAGCATCATAGTACACACGAAAGCCCTATTTCCTCTACAACTTCATCACAAGCAAGAGTTAGACTTAGAAAAAAAAAAAAAATGTGGGACATGGGATTCCCCAGGGATGGAGTGAGCTTAATTAACCATGTAGAGAAATCAGTATCAGAATGTTTTGTCCAGACTCAGAACACTGTCAGTTGGTAACAAAATAGGACCCCTATTTTTGGAAAATGAGAGCTAATGAGGTCATATGGCTTGGAAGACAACATCTGATATCTACAAATGTGTCAGAGTGAAAAGGGTTGGGGGAGGCAGGGAGAGTTAGCTGTGGGCTTAGATGGATGGACTTTGAGAAAGACTGTCTTGAAGACTCAGACTTTGACTGACAGGCATGACGGTGTGAAAGGGCCAGCTTTTAAGCCAGGGATTGGGCACCCCAGTCCACATCCCATAATTTAACTTCAGAAGTGATGGCATGACTCTCATTCCATCAGAGAGACTGAGTACTGGGTGAGGGGATTGCCCCCTCACTCTCCATCATAGGCTGCTGGGAGGAGGCTCTCCTCAAATTTTGCCATCAAATTTTGGGCCAAAGCTTTCTTAATTTTATAATTATATTCTCTCTCTTGTCAGTGTCTCCTACCGTAGCAACATTGGGCATAATATATGTATTGCTTAGTTTAAATTTGTATTTCTAGATAGAATTTTCTCCTAAAATCCAGATTTACTTAACACTTTGATAGTGTCTAGAGGAATGTACAAAATTGGCTCTCAGCCTCCAACTGTTTTCTTCATGTTATAACCACCTGGAGGCAGCCATTTGGCCTAGTGGTTAAGACATACACCCTCCACATGGGAGTGCCTGCATTTAATTTCTAGCTCTAGCCTTTGACTGCACTTTCCTGCTAATGAAGACACTGGGAGGCAACTCAGATGAGTGGGGCCTCCATTCATAGGAAAAATCAGGACTGAATTTCCTGCTCCTGGCTTTGGTCTGGCCCAGCCCTAGCCATTATAGTCATTTGAAGAGTGAACCAGCAGATGGGAGCTTTCTCTCTTTCTCTCTCTCTCTCTCTCTCTCTCTCTCTCTCTCTCTCATGCACGTGCAAAAGAAAAATACATATATAAATTATAACCCCCAGTGTATTAATACCTTCATGTGTAACCATTCACACCGTTCACATGTAAAGCTGTTCACATGTAAAAATCCCCTTTACCTCTTCCAATCCATCAGCCAGTACTATGAGTATTATATTCAGAAAATATCTTAAGTCCACACTTAAGCTCTGCTACCACAATTGTAATTCCAAGGAAAATGCTTAGCTTTTTGACATTTCTTTTAATTCATAACTGGTAAGTATTTCTCTGAACATTCACAAAATTTCCATAGACAAGAAAGAGGCAGACACCAAAGAAGGAGGTGCCTTTCTCTGAAGGGAGGAGAGGACCTCCACTTTGACTATGACCCTGTCGGAATTAGATCGAAGACGGCAAACCCTAAAGGCTTCCATAGCCTCGGCAACTCATAACTAGAGCCTAGGGAGATTCCTGACGCCATAAACAAGAGTGTCAAATTATTAAATCAACATCAGGAGTCACTGTGTACTTATGTCCCATGTGGGATCTGGCCTTAATGTGTTGTCCAATGTGAAGTAATGCTATAACTAGCACTGAAACGGAATTTTTACACTTTGTGTTTCTGTGTGGGTACAAACTGATGTAATCATTACTTAATACATACTAAATTGATCTTCTGTATATAAAGATAATCGAAAAAGAAAAAAAAGCTCATTGTTATATTAGAAATTGCATAAAAAATTAATCAAATTCAAAAAAATTTATCATGCAGGATCTCTGTCCTTAATTTGCTGTACAATGTGATTCAATGCTATAACGTGTACTCAAATAGTATATTTCACTTCATGGTGCTATATGAGGGCAAATGGTCAAAATCTTTACTTAACACATACTGAACTGGTCTCCTGTATACAAAGAGAATTGAAAAAGGAATCTGGATGTCAATGAAAGGGGAGAGGGAGCGAGTAACGGGGGAGGGTTGTGAGGGGAGAGTTAAAGTGGGGGGGGGAGCCATTGTAATCCTTAAGTTGTACCTTGGAAATTTATATTTTAAATAAAAATTTGAAGAAAAAAAGAAAATTAAAAAAAAAGAAAGAAAAAGAAAGAGGCAGAGATATACATCAAAGAACCAAGGGAAAATTTTACTCCTTTTAAAAATATGTGTCTTTATTTTTTACTTTTTAGAAAGGCAAGGCCGTCGCTGTGGTGTAGCAGGTAAAGCTGCCACCTGCAGTGCCGGCATCCCATATGGGCTCCGGTTCTAGTCCCGGCTGCTCCACTTCCGATCCAGCTCTCTGCTATGGCCTGGGAAAGCAGTAGAAGATGGCCCAAGTCCTTGGGCGCCTGCACCCATATGGGAGATCTGGAAGAAGCTCCTTGCTCCTGGCTTTGGATAGATGCAGCTCTGGCCATTGCGGCCATCTGGGGAGTGAACCAGCAGATATAAGACCTCTCTCTCTGTCTCTACCTCTCTCTGTAACTCTGTCTTTCAAATAAATAAAATAATTTTTTTAAAAAAGGCAGAAAAATGAGAGAGAAAGAGAGACCTCCCCTATTCTGTGTCACTCTTCAAGTGTCTCCAACAGCGAGGAGCCAGGAATTCCACCCAGTCTCCCCTACCGGTGACAAATGCCTAAATATTTGAGCCATCATCCACTGCTTTCTAGGGTGGACACTAGCAGGGACCTGGAATCTGAAGTGGAACTAGAACTCAAGCTCAGGCACTCTGTATGGACGTAGGTGTCCCAAGCAGCATCTTAACCATTGAATCACATGCTCACTTCTGATAATTTTGCTTTTTCACTGTATTCAAATTTTGATTAAGAAAAGAGTTGAGGCTTGTAACTACACTGTAATATGTAGGGTCTGGCATTGTGGCTCAATGGGTTAAGCTGCCTTCTGCAATGCCAGCATCCCATACCTGTGCTGGTTTGAGACTTAGCTGCTCCACTTCTGATCCACCTGCCTGCTAATGCACCTAGGAAATCAGCAGAAGATGGCCCAAGTGATTGAGACCCTGTAACCACATGGAAGACCTGGATGAAGTTCCTGGCTCCTGGCTCCTGGCTCCTGGCTCCTGGCTCCTGGCTTTGGCCTGCCCCAGGCCTAGTCATTGTGGTCATTTGGGGAGTGAATCAGCAGATGGACTATCTCTCTTTCTCTGGGTCTGTCTCTTCCTCTCTGTAACTCTCCATTGAAACAAAGAAAAATAAATCATTTTTAAAGATTTATTTATTTATTTATTTGAAAGTAAGAGTTACATAAAGAGAGAGAGACACACACACACAGAAATCTTCCATCCACTGGTTCACTCCCCAAATTGCTACAGTGGCCAGTGCTGGGCCAGTTTGAAGCTAAGAGTCAGGAGTTCTTCTGAGTCTCCTTTGTGGGTTCAGGGGCCCAAAACCTTGGGCCAACCCCCACCACATTTCCAGGCACATCAGCAGGGATCTGTATAGGAAGTAGAGCAGCTGGGACTCAAACCAGTGTCCATATGGGATGCTGGCACAGTAGACAGCAACTTTACCCACTAGCCACAGCATGAGCCCCCATAAATATAAATCTTAAAAAAGAAAAAAAAAAAAAACAGGGTTGGCGCCATGGCTCACTTGGTTAATCCTCTACCTGCGGCACCAGCATCCCACATGGGCACCGGTTCTAGTCCCGGTTGTTCCTCTTCCAGTCCAGCTCTCTACTGTGGCCTGGGAGGGCAGTGGAGGATGGCCCAAGTTCTTGGGCCCCTGCACCCGCATGGGAGACAAGGAAGAAGTACCTGGCTCCTGGCTTCAGATAAGCACAGCACGCCGGCCGTGGCAACCATTTTGGGGGTGGACCAATGGA
The DNA here is from genome assembly GCA_949820135.1 of Sylvilagus floridanus. Lineage (NCBI taxonomy): Eukaryota > Metazoa > Chordata > Mammalia > Lagomorpha > Leporidae > Sylvilagus > Sylvilagus floridanus. Next base: position 12,996,539 of record OX463240.1, on the reverse strand, counting down.
AGGAAGACCTTTTTCTCTGTCTCTCTCTCTCATTGTCTAACTCTGTCAAATAAATAAATTAGAAAAAAAAGAAAAAAGAAATATGTAGTATTTCCAGGGGCAATGTCAAAATTGTTTTTTTTTTATTATTATTAAACATTACGGAGTAGAGAAAGATTAGAGAAAAGTTGTTATCTACTTTGGAACTATAATTATTTATACGTATTTTATGGCCCTAAACTAAACAGATTAATGTACATACATAAGAAGTTGTGTGTGTGGATGGATGTGTGTTTCATTTCTAATCTATGTGCCCATTTGACTGGGTCATGGGACATCCAGATATTTGATTAAACCTTATACTCTGTGTTAGTGCTGGGGTGAGAGTAACATTTGCATCAGTGGATTGAGTTTAGCAGAATGGCTTCTGCAATGTGAATGAGCCTCGTCCAATCAACTGAAGTGCTAAACAGAATGATGGACTGACTCTGCCTTGGGTGGGGGAGAATCTTTTCTGGCTGACAGCCTTAGTACTGAGACATTAAGTTTTCTCTCCCTTTGAACTCAAACTGAAATTTCAGATTCTTGGCTTTCCTCTTTCAAATATATACATTTGAAATATATATGTTTATATTATAAAGATATAAAATTAGTATCTATTGGTTCTGTTCTCTGCAGAATCTTCAGTGAATCAATGCACTATAAAATTTTTGCCAAATTCCTTAGTCTTTCTTTGCGCCAGCATTGCCTCAGTGTAAAATATGTATTGTATTACATTGCACATTTTAAAAAAGGAGTTTAGAGGAAGGAGTCCTTAACATGCTACGTAACGCATGTGATTATGTGAAATACAAGCCAACTTCACTCTGTTCATGGTAATGAGTTCTCAACCTGGCCCCTCCTCCTCCCCACCTTACCTTGAGGGTCTGCAGCTCCATGTTTAGACACAAGATGAAACCTGGGCATGGGCTCTGCATGGCAACACTCATGGCTTGGTCTGTGCCTTGTCATAGTCCTTTCTAGAGAGTGGCTCCGCAGGACCCATTCTTAAAGCTCTGTGAAATATTTTAGTGGGCAGCATTTTCAGATGAGATAAATGATGGGCTCTGGCTGATGTGTGAAGGGAGATGGGACTGGGAGTGCTCTAAGTGGTTTCTGAACCGCTGGAGCGTGAGTCCTGCCTGTGAGGAAGCACTCCCTGATAGATCATTAGCACTCCCCTAACTCTTTCCAGGACAATAATATTGACTTCACATTAGATAAACATGAATCTTCTAAACAAGAGGTGAACACACAGGAATCAGCCTCCCATCCGTGCTGTGCAGAAAAAAGGCAGTGGGACACAGTCCATAGAGTTTAATTTTAACTGTAATTACCTGTCCTGGTGAAGTGAGCAAGAGTAACAAATGAAGCTGCTGTACCACACTGAGCTCTGGGGAGGAGAATAAAAAGGGGTCACCCCCTCCGCAGGACCAATTTCTGTTTTCAACAAAACCCATTATTAACAAATCAGAGCTATTAGAGGAGTCTTTGTACATCTTTGCTTCACTGGAAAAAAAAAAAAAAACACATTCAAAACAGGAGAGAGGCTGGTCAGTTGTGAGAAGATCAAAGAAAACTCCAGGAATGTCCTTCAAGAGGCTGCGTGCTAGTGGCTAGTGCAATGGTGAAAATGACAAAGCCCCCTACCCTTCAAACCTCTTCTGCAGTCTGAAGTCCAAGTGCAGAGAGAAGCTTTATCAGAGTCTTCCCCATGGATGTCCTGACATTTTATCAGTCCCTCTTTAAAGCTCATTTTCTAAAATAAATCACAATTACACAACAAGAGTGAGTTCAATTGTTAGGAAGGGTGCATATCCAAACCAAACCAATGAGTCACAAAGGGGACAGTTTGTACTGCAAGATAATTCATTTTAAAGAAGCATACACTTCCAGAGGCCAGTGCTGTGGCACAGTGGGTTAAAGCCCTGGCCTGAAGCTCCAGTAGCCCATACGGGCACCGGTTCTAGTCCCGGCTGCTCCTCTTCTGATCCAGCTCTCTGCTGTGGCCTGGGAAAGCATTAGAAGATGATCCAAGTCCTTGGGCCCCTGCACCAGCATAGGAGACCTGGAAGAAGCTTCTCTCTCCTGGCTTCCGATCGGTGCAGATCCGACCGTTGCAGCCATCTGGGGAGTGACCAACAGATGGAAGACTTCTCTCTCTTTCTTTCTACCTCTCTCTGTTACTTTATCTTTCAAATAAATAAAATAAATATTAAAAAAAAATAAAAATAAAAAAAAGAAGCATACACTTCCAAAAACAAGGTTTCCCTAGGTTTTTAAGATGAATCTCTTGGGGACCATCACCGTGGTGTAGAAGCAGATTAAGCCTCTGCCTGTTGCACAGTCATCCCCTATGGGCAACCTGTTTGTGTCGCTGATATTCTTCTTCCAATTCAACTCTCTTCTTACAGCCTGGGAAAGAAGTGGAAGACGGCCCAGGGGGCTAGCACTGTGGTGCAGTGAGTTAAAGCCCTGGCTTTCAGCACCAGTATATCTTATAGGCACCAGTTCAAGTCCTAGTTAATCCACTTTTGATCTAGCTCCCTGTTAATGTACCTGGGAAAGCGATAGAGGATGGCTCAAGTCCTTGGGCCCCTGAACCCACATGGGAGACCTGGGAAAAGCTCCTGGCTCCTGGCTTTGGAACAGCTGAACTCCGGTCATTGGGGCCATTTGGAGAATGAACCAGTAGACAGAAGATCTTTCTCTCTCTGTGTGTGGCTCTACTTTGCTCTGTAACTCTTTCAAATACACAAAAATAAATCTTAAAAAAATTAATAGAAGATGGCTCAACTGCTTGGGCCCCTGCACCCATGTGAGAGACATGGAAGAAGCTTCTGGCTTTTGACTTTGGATTGGCCCAGCTCCAGCTGTTCCGGCCATTTAGGGAGTGAACCAGTGGATGGAAGACCTTTTCTGTCTGTCTCTCCCTCTCTCTGTCTGTTGCTCTACCTCTCAAATAAATAAATAAATAATCTTTAAAATGAATCCAGTGTTAAAAAACTTGATTTAAATACAATCTGTCAGTGTCTCCAAATGTAAAATAATTTCTTTTAGTAGTTCATCTTGAAAAGTGGCAGTGGCTCTCAAGATGGCACGAGCAGTGAAAATCCCCTTGGAAACCTGAAGTCACTAATTTGTGATGAAATGCATCAGTGTTACAGTGCTGCTCACAGCAAAACTCAGCAAACACAATCACCAACAAGGGAGTAACACACCCAATTGAAAATCCACTATGGTGCACCATTTGCTTCAGAAATCACCCTGTGCATAATGCGGTTGTCAAGTAACACATTAAAGTTAATAGGGATAACCTGACCTGCAGAGGGGTCAGTGCTCCCAATAGAAAAGAAAATGCATCGGCCATGGGCAAGAGAGATTTTTTTTTGAAACTACGTTATTCTCTATTCCCCATTGAAGTGCCTTCAAATACAATCATAACCCATTAAAAGCAGCCCTTGGCCATAATAATTAATTTAATCATGATTTAATAGATGCAGTTAATAACTACTCATTACTTGTCTGTGAACATGTTCCTGGTTATGGGAATGGGTTTCTGGAAGCAAGAAGGTTTAATGAACATATTGATTTCTTTTGCTCTTTATCAAATCACTGTAATTTCACTACCTTAAAATAATATAAACTTATTATCTTACATTTATATAGGTCAGAATTCCAACATGGATCCTATTGAGTTAAGTGTCACAGGGTTGGTGAGCATCTAGAGGTATCCTGAATTTCCATGCAAGTTTTCTTCATGCTCCCAAAATCAAGCCTATGCAAATAATAAAACATGAAACCTGTAGGAAAGGCAATCAGCAACAGGAGTGGGGCCTGGGAATACATAAATAAAATAAGAAGAGCGGGAGTGTGGTGACTGCTGACAAAGTAAGCTAGGTATTCCCAAGATTCATAAATAAATATTTAATTTATTAACATTTCCCACCATAAAGCATTTTGGAAGCTCATTAATCCTGCATATAAGCTCCTTGGTTTGAACAGAGGTATGGGGCGATCATAAAATAATACAGGGACATGATCATGGGTCAGGCATTGATCAGGCACTGAAGCACCTGTCCTTTTGCAGTACATCCATTGCTTCTCCTCTTCCACAATACGCTCCCTATAGAAGTTCACAGCCCTGTCCACTTTTCCATCCATATCCTACTACCTCTCCATCTCCCACATTAATTTCTGACAAGAATGTCTCCGATCACACGTTCATTGCAGCAAAATTCACAACAGCTAAGATACAGAGTCAACCCAGATGTCTGTCAACTGAAGACTGGATAAAGCAATGAGGATATAGGTACACCATGGAATACTATTCAGAAGTTAAAAAAAATGAAATTCTGTCATTTGCAACAAAATGGATGCAACTGGAAAGCATTATACTTAGTGAAATGAGCCAGTGCCAAAAAGAAAAAAAAAAAAACTATGTGTTCTTGATCTGTGGTAACTAATACTTAAAAGATAATCTCTCAGAGTGAAACTGGCACTTTGAGATGCTTGAGGAATAGTTTTTTTTTTTTTTTCTCTTCATACTATTTGTGGAACTCTTTACTTAGCATAGGGTTCATTTCATGTGTATAAAGTTAATTGAAAATAGATCTTTATAAAAAATAAGAATGGGAATAAGAGAGGGAGGAGGGAAAAGGGTGGGAATATGGGTGGAAGTTGGAAAGAATCACTATGTTCCTAAATTTGTGTATATTAAATGATGAAGTTTGTATAACTTAAATAAAAGTTTCTAGATTAAAAAAAAAAAAAGAAGAAGAAGCAGCCTATGGGAAGTCGTTGAAACTGGTGTTACAGTTCTGCAGTGTTTACTGACCCCAACACAGTGATGCCTGGTGTGTTGCCTGCCAAAATGAAGGAAATTCTTTCCTCCAACCAAATATAGTTCATGTCTCTCTCCACCCAATATCCCTACTTTCCTGCGCCAAGTTACCTGGGGTAGGGGCTGGAGGGAAGCTTACAGTAATATTTAGGGGGCAAGACTATGGCCCCTGATTAATCTAGGGTTTCTTCTCTCCAGTCCAGACTTGCCACTCTTCAGGGCTGTCACACTGCCCTCATCCTCCTGGGAATAGTGCCTGCAACTCTCTTGAGTGAGAGCTGTGGTTCTCAAGTTTTTCATAGATTAATGTCTATTATTTCTGAGACAAATACTCCAGCAAATTCTTAAGCAAAAATTGAATGGAAAGCAAACTGATTAGTCTTTACACACTAAAATATTTTCATCCATTTCTCATACTGTAATGATAGCTATGTGGGTACAGAATTCCCAATTAAAAGTCATTTACTTATAACATCCACAATTAATTCTGAGCTAGGCTACTTCCTGTTTCTTTGGGTGATCGCTTCTCCAAACTAGAATCTCCCTAGAAATTAGAGATTATTTAGTTTACCACTGAATTTCTGAAATTTTATAATTATGTGCCCTCACTTTGTCTCTTGCTTTCAGTGTGTTGAGAACTCAAAATGGCCTTTAACAATTTATTTGAGAGGGAGAAAGACAGACACAGAGACAGACAGAACAACATGGAGAGCTCCCATCTGCTGGTTCATTCCCCAAATCCCAAATGGTCATAATGGCTGGGGTTGCCCCAAGGCCAGAGCCAGGAAGCAGAAATGCAATCTAGGTTTCCCACAAGGGTGGAAAGAATCAGTCACTTGAACCATGACTGCTGCCTCCCAGAGAATGCATTGGCAGGAAACTAGAATCAAGAATAGGGACCAGGATGCAAACCAAGGCACTCCGATGTGGGGCATGGACACCTAACCACTGAGCTATATGCCCACTCCCTCAAAAGGCCCTTTCAGCTGAAAACTCAGGTTCTTGATATCTGGGTCTTATATAAGACTTTACTAGCTTCATTTCTAAACCTTTCTTGGCATAGCTTTTCTGGAGTTGCTACTAGATAACTCTTGGACTTCTGTATTGCTCATTTAATTTTAATACATTTTCTGCTTTTTATTTCTTTTATTCTCTATGTGATATTTCCTTTAATTTCCTCTATCAAATCTTAAATTCCCAGAGATTTTTCTAATACTCTCACTGTTCTTTTACTTTATAGCATCTTGTTCAGCTCGTTTCTCTAAACATAGAGTTAGAGTTCTCTTGTCTCTTTCTTTTTTCCTTTGGTGTGTGTGCCAGAGTGTCTTTCACTTTAATAAGGTCTTTCTTTTCATGTATAGTTAGTTACCTTTGATTTTCTAAGGGGAGGAACTAAATGTTGATTGAAAGTTCTGTGTCTGCGGGAACAGCTTTTTCAATGTCTGGACTTCGCAGTTGGGTTGATTAAAGCTGTTTAGGAGTTCCTGAAAACATAGTACTTGAAGTTCTCCCTTGAGCCATTCAGTTCCTTCCTCAGAGAATAATCCTTATAATCACCTCCTTGAGGAACATTTGTGTGACGACAGTATTCTGAAATTAGAGTACAGGAAAGCAGCTGGCGATACTACCATTCATGGCACACGCTTCTGCTTAACCTCTCCACAACCCCTACTCTTTCTGGTGACTCTGAGCACAGAGAAGTCTCCTTTCTGGTTTCTCTTAAGCATCATCTTTCAGTCTCCATCTGCTTCAGCCTTCTCCTAGGTAACACAGGGTTCTGCTAGTGACTTGCCTTTTTGTCCATCAACACATCCACCATGTGGGAGCTTTCAGCTTAAGTTTTCATCAGTTTGCAAATGTAGTTATCTTCTTTCCATCAGCTTAGCTTAAATCTCTTACCACATCCTCTGTTCCAACATTTGGCTAATTTTTGTAAATTTCAGCTCTTTAAATTTGACTATAATGTGACTATCACAAGAAAGAGAAAATATAACTATGTGGAAGCAATGGTTTCCAAAGCGTTGTTACTGGATTCATAAAACAGTGCAACCTGTTTGCCCCTAAATCCGTATCTTTCACAAAAAAAATGTCTTCTAAGTTTAGCAACTCCAGACTGATGGAGGTGCTGTATTCATTTATTTTCAAAGAAATACAGCAGGACACTAGTGATGGTGGTAAACACCATATAATTTAACCTATTTATTTCATGAAAGAGGAAAAAGAAAATTCAGAGAAGTTAAATGGCAACTTCAATCAATTAGCTGATGATTGACAGATTCCAAACATGGATATTCCTGATAATCCAAATAATCCAACCTGCCCTCTCTCATATCTTTGATTATTATAAACCTCAATCATATTTCCCCAAGATTTCATTTTTTCAAAAAGAATCAAACCTATCACCTAAAAGGAAATAATTAGATTAAGGGAAATATTTTAAGTTTTCAAATAAGAACAACTTTTTTTGGCCTCTCCACCCTATCTATTTTATTTGAAAGGCCATCATTTCAAAGTACAGTTATTTGCTAAATAAAATCATTGACTTCCTTAAAGACATGAGAAGTAGAATTACAAGATAAAATATAGACTCTTCATATAGCTATCATTAAATTGGTCTTTAAACATGGAATTAAGCATTTTAAAGAATTCTTAGGTGACCACTAACAGTCCTTCATAACTATCTATATTCATATTCATGTTTTCTTCCTGACCAACTATTCAGATAAAAAACAGTACACAGAAGACACTGAAACATAATGACGAAGCCCATTCCCACAATACAAATAGCAGGAATATGGCCATGCTAGACTTCAAGGAGGTTGCTTTAAAATAGAAGCTTGCCTATGGGACAACAGGTCTATCAGTGTGTTTGTTTGTGGAAGGGGTATTGGGTCCTTGCAAAAGAAGTCCAGTGACCCTGAGACTACTTCAGCAATGATCCCCATAGAGACCTAGATTCTTGAAATCACCCCAAAAAAATCCTCATCTGGAAATTTGTTTTCCATTATATATAATCTATGTTCCAGCCAATTCTTCTATTTTCTATTCCCGATAAATTCTCTAGATCCTGAACCCTGGCCTGCCTGCATTTCTTTCCTCTCTTGCCTTTGAACAAAGGGCATTACTTTATCTCAAGCCTCTTGCTTCATGGTTGTGTTACCCTATCTCTGTCCGTCAGTTTGACTGTCTCTGCTTTGGTGTGGAACTGCAATCAATCTCCTTTGTGACCTTCTCTTATTTCACCTTTGCCATAAGTGCTATACTATACTATACTATACTATACTATACTATGCTATATTATACTATACTATGCTATATTATACTATATTATACTATAGCCACCATCATAATTCCCAGACACTGTGCTAAATCCTTTGCATGTAGCGTGTCTTTTAATCCATAAGCTTCCCTATTGGTAAGGTATTAGTATTGTGTTCACTATATCGAAGAAACAATTGAGGTTTACAGGAATTGATCATTTCTTCTTTTTTTTTTTTTTTTTTTTTTTTTTTTTTTTTTTTTTTTACAGGCAGAGTGGACAGTGAGAGAGAGAGACAGAGAGAAAGGTCTTCCTTTGCCGTTGGTTCACCCTCCAATGGCCGCCGCGGTCGGCGCGCTGCGGCCGGCGCACCGCGCTCATCCGATGGCAGGAGCCAGGAGCCAGGTGCTTTTCCTGGTCTCCCCATGGGGTGCAGGGCCCAAGCACCTGGGCCATCCTCCACTGCACTCCTGGGCCACAGCAGAGGGCTGGCCTGGAAGAGGGGCAACCGGGACAGAATCCGGTGCCCCGACCGGGACTAGAACCCGGTGTGCCGGCGCCGCAAGGCGGAGGATTAGCCTGTTGAGCCACGGCGCCGGCCAGGAATTGATCATTTCAACAGGGTCACGTAACTGATAAGAAGTAGAGCCAAAAATTAAACCCATACCATAACGCATCTCCTTTTGCCTAACACCACCCTTACTATACTTCTTTTTTTGCTTGGGATTCTCTCATCACACAAAATTTGTGTCTTCACGCCTCAATTTGAATGTTCCATTGACACCCCTAATCCGTCTCCTCATCTAAGATCTTCCTCACAGTACATGATACCTCATCTGTGCAGTTGCTCAGCGCAGAAGGCAGAGGATCATAGTAGGTTTGCTCCCCTGTTAAACATTGCACTCAGTTGAATCTCAAGAACTTTGAATTCTAGTTAAATATCTTTCAAATGTACCCCTTCCATCTTTCCTGCCACCTATCAGAGCTTCGTCCCTCTTACAGACATTATTACAGTATTCTGTTAGCTGTTATCATTAGCCTGCTATTCCTAGATTTGTTCTTATATGTTTATTGACAAGGATACTGGGTGTTTACAAAGTGAATACATACTAATGTTATTCTCTTGCTTAAAATCTCTTCATGGCACCCTATTCAGAAATAAACTGAGAAATTCTAGCATGATATATGGGGCTATTATTGTGATATCCCCATTATTGAGGCTAACCTCTTGCTGTTATACATAATTATGCGTTACTTATTTTACCTACATCTAGGCTTTTATTTATTTAGTTAGTTAGTTGAAAGTAAGAGTTACAGAGAGAGGGAGAGATGGAAAGAGATCTTCCACCTGCTGGTTTACTTCTCAAATGTCTGTAATGACAGAGGCTATGCAAGGCTGAAGGCAGGATCCAGGAGCTTCTTCTGTGTCTCCCACATGGGTTCAGGAACGTAAGGACTTGGGCCAGCTGCCACTACTTTCCAAGGTGCATTAACATGGAGCTGGATAGGAAGTCCAACAGCCAGGACATAAACTGCTGCCTATATGGGATGCAGGCAGCTCAGGCAGTGGCTTAACCCACTGAGCCACAATGCCATCCCCACAACCTGTATTTATTAAAATTCCATGTTAGCTATAAAGAAAAAGACAGATACGTATTCAGCCTTCACTAAACTTACCTGATATGAAGTACAAAAACCAAGTATGTCATGAAACTATTACCAGCTAAATTTGATAATAGAAAAAGATGAGAGCACAGATAAATCTTAGAAAAGTGATGGCTGATCTGATTTCACAATGATTTCTGAGTAAGAAAGAAAGTGTGGTGGAAATTGTTCCACACAGAACAGAATGTGCCATGGCCTAGAAGTCTGAATAGCATGGAACCCTTAAAGAACTAAGGAGTTGATTAAAAAGAGGCATAGATTAGTTTGTATTAGTTCATGAGATGGTAGGGAGAAATGATAAATGACTTAAGAGAAATCAATGGTGCAAGAATCAAAAAGAGCCTTCTAGGTCATGCTGAAGAGTTTAGCACTGGTCAACAGAAGCCTTTAGAAGATTTTGAACTGGAGGACAATGTGTTCTGACTTACATTTTCAGGAAGTATACTCCTTAAAGTAAGAAAATGGAAGGGAAAAGGCAAGAATGGAAACTGCTGGAGTATCCAACGAAGCATCATGGTGGCCTGGATTAAAATGACCCCAGTGTGGATGGGAGGAAAGGAATGAATATGAGCAAAGCTCCCATAAATGACTAAGAAATGAAGGAACAAATGAGTAGATTTGCTGAGTATAATGTTCTGATGCAAAAGATCTAACAGAAACTCTTGTGCAAACTGCCTCCTCCAGGTAAATGCTTTGTAAAACCAAGAGCTGTGGTATTAACATCCATTCTCTAGGATAACCAGGAAGGCATGCACTATAAAAAATACATTAAAATGAGTAAAATGGACAATGAAAAAATAATGGGCAAAAGGTAAGCAATCAGTTTCCAAATTTGGCAATTAAAGAAAAATTAGGATCATGGTAAATGGGAAGAATAAGATGAAACAAAGGGCTAAAAGAAGAAATAACAATAACAGAAAAATCAGCATACACATTGAATTAAGAAGCTGCAATGTATGGCTATATAGAAAGATAAATCAAATATTTCTTAAGGGTGATAACTACTGGGAAGGTGAAGATACTAGGAAGGATGAATGTAGGTATGTGGGTTGAGTTCTGTTTCTGCGACTCAGTTGTAACATTAAACTTCCAGAAACATTTTTATTTTGATCACTTTAGAAAATTTAAATGGATTAAAAAATAGAGGAAAAAATGTAAGACTGAATTTCCTCAGCAATAGAGTGAATGAATTAAATTAATTTGTGGAAAAATAACATTTATTAATTAAAAACATATACCTCAGAGATGCCTTAGTTTAGAGAGAGAGAGAGAGAAGGGGATAAAATAGAAAAAACAAAAGGAAAGATAGAGGAAAAAAATTTCTTGTGACCTGACATCTAACTATGAAATTAATTTGGAGATCATGTCATAAGAGAAGGTCACCTTGCCCTGTGAAGGGACAGGCAAAGCAATGTCACATATTATCTTTTCTTAGTGTACCAGTGAGAGCAGACTTACTGCAGGCAGGAAAATGCAATTACCAAAGGTTGTTATGTGGGACATCGGCAGCTTTCTCCTGTCTGTCAATAGCTGAAGAGGATTTATTAACCAAAGTGGTGAGCCGAAGTTAACTCATCTGTCAAAAATGACCAATTTTCAGGCTTGAACTAAGTTCAGAGCAATTTTCACTCTCTATTTCTACATATCAAGTATATGTGAAATAGAACATTATAAGAAATGTTCACCCTCTAATTACTTGTCATAGAAATCATGTAGGTTTGCATTTGTGGTGAAAGGAAACATCAGATCACTGTGATAAGACAGAGCATGGAGTAGGACTTGCCTAGCATGTCTCAGGCCTTCCTCCAGCATGAACAAGAAAGGAGGTATAATGTCTACCTAGTTGAAGGGCAGAGACCAACATATACAGAGAGTCCTAGAACTGGAGTCTGGAAGCCAGCAGTCCATTTGTATTCTATGTGTACACCATCATAGTTTTCTAGAACACTCACTCAACCTTACTGTTCACTCTTCTGTACAATGGCAAGTAAGAGAATAACAACAAACCATAACTGAGCTCTTACTAATTCTCACACAATTGTCCAATTGCTTTACAAATAATAAAATAAGTAAAGGAGGATTCCAAGATGGTTTAACAGGGAAAATATGTGCTGTTTTTGGCCAGGGGAAGATACAAGCAGAAAATCTAGGGAGGGCAATCCCAGGAGACAGTTGGAGAGAAGTGTGAAGTAGAAATTCTACAGAAAGAAGAGAGACATCATGGGCAGTTTGGAAAGTGCAGACACGCCTCAGTGAGTAGGGACACCAACAAACACTCCCATAGCCAGAGGCTAGAAAAGATAACAGTTTCTGAAAGTGAGGTAAGAGTAGAATGAAGCATCCAGTGCCTGAGGGAGAACCTTGCAGACCACAGTGACTTTGAGTCTGACTTGGAGCCCTAGCAGGTAACAGGGTATTTACCTAGTCCTATTAGGGAAAAAGCACATTTCTTTCTCCCCATTACTCCACATGGGTACCTGGTGTCTAGCAAAGGGAAAGCGCCATCCCAAGGCCAATAGAGGCTGTAATGGATTTCACACATGTGTGCAGCCAGGGGATTTTACCAGAGAGGAAAATATAAATTCCCCACTAACTTTGAGTCTGGCCAGAGAGTTGGCATGGAGCTGGGGGCTCTCTTAGGAATGTGAAGTGTTCCCATCCTCTCAACCTATCATAGGCAATGGTGCTCAAACTGGCAAGGTGGAGCACTCACAGCAGCTGACTCTAGGAACAACATTTCTGCTCTCTCCATGGATGACATAGGCAAATTGGGCCGAGAGGATCCTCTGCACCCCATGACTGTGGGAGCTTTGCACGCTGTAAAGGTGGGAATTGTGTAACTACATGATAGGATGTGGGTTGTATCTGGGTCTCTGGGCAACTGCTGTGTCTAGTTTCAGAGGCTCAAAGCTCTCTGATTGCCTGGAATGAGTCACTGCAGAAGATTCCATGATCACACTGAAGACTGCACAGACCCATGGTGCAATTCATGCACTTGCATGGGTGGAGACTGTACCCAGTGTGGGCTAACCCCAGGCACTGATATCTTGGAAGACAGGAGATAAGGTTATGGTTATGCCAACAGATGTGATCATGCCCTACTCCCTGCTTATATTAGATGAGATCTACCACGCCTAACTTGGGTGTCCCTCTTTATTCTCACCCCACGCTTGAGCACTGACCAGAGCTCCTGAGCCTCATCCTGCACAGACCTGTGGATACCCACTGAGGGAGCAGACATTCTACTGAATCACAGAGGCCTATTTCAAAGATAAAAGTCATCAGAGGAGAAAACCAACAAGTGTTTCCACAAATGCCTAAAACCAAATTCAGAAATATAAGAAACAAGAACAAGAAAGACATAACTCCTCAAAAGGAACACAAGAACACTTTAATGTTAGAATGAGAAGATGAAGTCATTGGTAAAATGCCTTAAAAAGAATTCAAAATAAAGATCATAAAATTACTCAGACACAAAAAGAAATTAATAATAAGAAGAATAAATACATGATATGGATGAAAATATTTGCCAAGAATAGTGAAGAGAAAGCATACTGAAATACTGAACTGAAGAATTCAGTATGTAAAATGGAAAATACAGTGGAAAGACCCAACAACAGACTTCATGAGGCAGAAGAAAGAATATTGGAGATAGAAGACAAATCTTTGAGAATATCTTACTCAGACAAAAAAAAGAATAAGAAATAAATAGCAAAATTGAAAATAGTATTTGAGATTTATGGGATACTATCAAACGACAAAATACATGTATCTTAGGAGTTACTGAAGTTGTGGAAAGGAAGAAAGAATGGGTTAGAAGGCTTATTCATCAAAATAATAGCAGAAAATTTCCCTAATTTGTAGGAAGAATGACAATCAAGTACAGAAAGCATGTAGAACTCCTAATAGAGATGATCAGAAAAATATCTTTGCCATGACCGTTATGGTCAAATTTCAACAGTAAAACATAAATAAAAGATTTTAAAATGTGCACAAGAGAAACACCAGATTAACACCAGACTAACAACTAATTTCTCGTAAGAAAGACTACATTTAGGAGAGAATGGAGAAAATAATCCACGTCCTAAAAGAAAGAAACTGTCAAACCAGAATACTGTATCCAGCAAAGCTCTCATTTATAAATAAAGGTGACATAAAAACCTTCCAAAACAGACAGAAATTCAAAGAATTTGTCACCACTTGCCCAGAATTATAACTTATTTTAAGAGTGTAGTACACACGAAAACAGACGATGATAGTCATATCATAAAACAATGTGAACATGCTGGTGCTCTGGCGTAGCAGGTAAAGCTGCCACCTGCAGTGCTTGTATCCCATAAAGGCACCAGTTCTAGTCCCGGCTGCTCCATTTCCAATCCAGCTCTCTGCTATGGTATGGAAAAGCACTACAAGATGGCCCAAGTCCTTGGGCCCCTTTACTCATGTGGGATACCTAGAGGAATTTCCTGGCTCCCAGCTTTGGATTGGCACAGATCTGGCTGTTGTGACCAAATTGGGAGTGAACCAGTGGCTGGGAGACCTCTCTCTCTCTCTCTCTTCCCTTCTCTCTCTGTGTAACTCTGACTTTCAAGTAAATAAATAAATCTTCAAAAAAATGTGAAGGCGGAAAACTTCCTAGTAAGAGTACAAAGAAAATCTAAAGCAAACAATAGGGATATTTGTGGAAAATGGCAGGCCAAGTCATTACTTATCAATAGTAACTTTAACATAAATGCCTTCAATGCTCCAATTAAAAGATAGAGTGGCTGAATGGAATAAAAAAAAAAAAAAAACAAGGCACATCTCCTTGCTGACTGCAAGAAACACAATTAAACAACAAGCAGGCCAGCACCGCGGCTCAATAGGCTAATCGCCCGCCTTGCAGCGCTGGCACACTGGGTTCTAGTCCTGGTCAGGGTGCTGGATTCTGTCCCAGTTGCCCCTCTTCCAGACCAGCTCTAGGCTGTGGCCAGGGAGTGCAGTGGAGGATGGCCCAAGTGCTTGGGCCCTGCACCCCATGGGAGACCAGGAGAAGCACCTGGCTCCTGCCATCAGATCAGTGCAGTGTGCAGGTCGCAGCGCACCAGCCGCAGCGGCCATTGGAAGGTGAACCAACAGCAAAAAGGAAAACCTTTCTCTCTGTCTCTCTCTCTCACTGTCCACTCTGCCTGTCAAAAAAAAAAAAAAAAAAGCATACGCGTGTACTGAGAGAGAAATATGTTGACATATCCCATGCCAACAGAAAGCAAAAATGAGCAGCTGTAGCCATCCTGGTATCAGACAAAATAGAGTTGAACACAAAAATTGATAAAAGAGGGGCCTGGATGGGCACTGGAATCATGCTCCAGCTGCTCTTCTTCTGATCCACAAGAAAGCAGTGGAAGGTGGTACAACTGCTTTGGCTGTTGTACCCATGTGAGAGACCCACAAGAAGCTCCTGGTTCCTGGCTTTGGATCAACTCAGCTGCAGCCATTGTGGCCATTTGGGTAGTGAACCAATGAATGGAAGACCTTTTCTCTGTCTCTCCCTCTCTTTGTATCTCTCAAGAAAAAAAAAAACTTTTTTTTTTCAAAAAACTGCTAAATGAGACAAAGAAGAGCATTATGTAATAATTAAAGGATCAATTCAACATAAATAAATGACTATAATAAATTATATGCACCCAACGCCATAGTGCCTGGCTACTTAAAACAAATACTAATGTATCTAAAGGGAGATAAAGACTCCAGTATGATAGTATAGGGGTCTTCAACACCCCACTTTCTTCAATGTACAGATCAAACAGACAGAAAATCAACACCTTATACAAAACTCAACACAAAGTGAATTGAGGTTATAAATCTATGACCAGATACCAACATATTTGTAGAGGATAACTTCAGGGAAATTCTTCAAAACATGGGTGTAGGCAAGTATTTCTTGGAGAAGATCCCAGAAGCACAGGCAATTAAAGAAAAATAGACAAATGGAATTATATCAAGCTAAGAAGCTTTGCACTGCCTAAAAAACAATAAACTATGTGAAGATGCAACCTACAGAATGAGAGAAAATGTTGGCAAACTGTGCAACTAATAAAGATTAATATCCAGAATCTATAAAGAGCTCAGGAAACTCAACAGCAGCAGTACAAACAATCCAGTCAAGAACTGGGAAAAGAACATAAATAGGCATTTTTCAAAGGGTGAAATTAAATGGTCAACAGACACATGAAAAAGTTCTCAGGGTCACTAGTCATCAGGGAAATGAAAATAAAATACCTGTGAGGTTTCACCTCACCCGTTAAAATATTTATCATCCCAAAATCAAAAACTAATAAATGCTGATGAGGATGTGGGGAAAAGGGTACCCTAATCCACTGGGAACAACCATTAGGAAGACACTATGGAGATTCTTCTGAGAACTGAAAATAGTTCTACTAAATGACACAGCCATCCCACTCCTGGGAATCCACTCAATGGAAATGAAACCAGCATTCTAAAGAGTTATCTGTACTCCCATGTTTATTGCAGTTCAATTCACAATAGCTAAGATATGGAATCAACCCAGATTTCCATCAACTGATAACCATATAAAGAAACTGTGGTATATATATATATATATATATATATATATACACACACACACACATATACACACACATATATATATGTACACATATATGTATATGTACATATATACACACAAATATATACATATGATGGAATACTACTCAGTCATAAAAAATAATGAAATATTTTTTGCAACAGAATGGCTACAGTTGAAACCATTAAACTTAGCGAAATAAGCCAATCACAAAAAACAAATATCATGTTTTATCTAATATATGGCAGCTCATATAGAATACAAAAAAATGTATAGGAGTGAAATGTTCATTTGGGATATGATTGTCATTTTTAGCTCCTGTGGTCTTCCTGTGCTTTGCTTGTTGAATATCATGATTAGTGGTGAATTAAGCCTGTTAATACAGAGTGGATTACAACGATGTGTTTGCAAAAGGTGATAGTGGTGGGGATAATTACAGGATAGCAGGGGAGTGAAGGAAGTGTGGTTGTCTTTTTGGTTTGGAACTACGTAAAATCTGTTCTCCTTATGTGAATAAAAATTTAATAAAAAGAGAATTAAAGCACTAAAAATTAACTTATAGCAGTTGTCTATAGGAGAAGGGAAAAAAGATGTAAGTATGTGGAAAGAAAGTTGGTTTCTTTGTATATACTCTGTTTTATACTTTTGATTAAGGAACTGTGTAACACTGTGACATAATTTTTAAAAAATAAAGTTAAACAAAATAAGGAAAAATGGACCTAAACAATATCTTAAAAACCGAACACAGAGTGAAACAAATTAACCATACGAAACTTAACCACAAAGGGAATCAGTATTTTGACAGCACAATTCCTAGTGTAATAAAAGCAAAGAAAAGAATCACAAATAAACCACAAAGTGCATTCAGTACCCCAGCTGGTGATACCAATAGTAATGTTCTTTTGAGACTATTTTAAATGGTATAGAAAAACTGCTAGGATAAGGAAATGAGTAGTTATGTTAATGTCATTATGAAGAAAACTTTCATGTTAACAGAAAAAGTTACAAGAAAAGCTTAAAGAAGTTAGGGGAAACTCTTCTAGTTCTAGTTCTAGTCCTTAGTTTGAATTGCCTTTATCTATATGAACTCATGACTTATTCTAAGAAAAAACGCATATTTTTTTCCAACAACTATAAACAACCCATCTAAAGCAATAACCCTTTTTTTGTGTCTGGCTGATGGTCTGTGATTACTGTTTTCTACTGTTAAAAAAAAAATGAAAAGAACAGATCTCTATGGAGAAATACATATTTTCAGGTCTGAGAAAAGATGAGACTGAAATACTTTGTGATACTTAATGCAAGAACCCTATCAAACACCAACAAGGCCATGTCCAAAGGACAGAGAAATCAGCTCAAAGGGGGTCCAACTGAGTGCAAATAAAGTAACCAGCATATCCAAAAGATAAGGATGGTGGCAGATCAAAACATAGCCCAATAGATCCAATGTAGTGAGCTCATCATCGTATCAATTAAAGAAAAAAAGCGAAAATTGCAAAGGCCATTTTTGTAGGTTGTGTTAGTCTGCCTCTCCTCTATGGATGGTACTTTAGGTAATCAAATAGCTGTTCAACAAAAGCTCTTCTTTATGAAGAAGGTGGCCACCATTAAAAGGCACCTCTATTATATTAGATTGCAGAGAGAATACTCAACAATAGGCCCCAGCTTCTGATCTTTGAAATCCAGCTCTGTACTTGAGCTGAGGCTGTTCCATGCCAAGGATGGACCAGGGATGGACATCAGGCCAGCTCCTGTGAGACCTAATGTCACAGCCAACTTGGCCTGCAAAGATTCAGCATCCGTCTTACTGCCCCTCTCCTGGTAATGCATCTACTGTGCTTCATACTGAGTTTTTTTACATTTGTTTATCTCAACTATTAAAAATTATTAAAAATTTTATATAGTTTTGTTTTCATGCTTGGGATTCAAATGATTAGCATCAGGGGCAGATTTAAAGCAAGAGGTTCCCATTTGGTCCCATTTGGTTTTATGTGTAAGTGCAGATTATATGTATGAAAAAAAAAAAGGTGGGCAATCGACTTAGCAGTTCAGACACCACTTGGGAAATCTGCGACCCATATTGAAATGGCTGGGTTTCAGAGCCAGCTCTGCTTTTAATTCTAGCTTCCTGATAAGGCACACCCTCAGAAGTAGCAGCTGATGATTCAAGGCCCTGCCATCCACATGAGATAGTGGATTGAGCCCTGACTTCTGGCTTTGGCCTGGCCCAGCTTGGCTATGGTGGGCATTTGGGGAGTAAGCTATTAGATAAGAGATCTCTCTCTTTCAGTCTCCCCTCTCTCTCACTTTCTGAAATAAATAACTTTTTTAATTCCAGAAATGTACTTAGAAAAAAAATTAAAGTTTTTATGAAGGGAGTAGAAGTAAGATTAATTATTGCATTATACCAAATGATGGAAGACTTGAAATAACATTGAAATTTATGAACTGCGTGATTCAAACAACATATATTTCAATGTGAGTAGAACAAATTCCTACACATGTAGAATCTTGAGCATATTCCATCTATATGCCTTTTGTGAAAATACATTCTAGCCAAACAAAATTGGGTGAGATTTTAGAGCTGTAGAATACGTAGGCTAGGTTAGCACAGGAGCATGCCCTCTGGAATCCAGTGCACAACATGTTTTCAAGAGATAGAGGCCGACACTGTGGCATAGCTGGTGAAGCAGCTGCTTGCAGTGCCGGCATCCCATATTGGCACCAGTTCAAGACCCGGCTGCTCCACTTCCAATCCAGCTCTCTGCTATGGCCTGGGAAAGCAGTAGAAAATGGTCCAGGTCCTTGGGCCCCTGCACTCACATGGGAAGACCTGGAGGAATGTCCTGGCTCCTGGTTCCGGATCGGCACAACTCCTGCTGTTGCAGCCAACTGGGGAGTGAACCAGTAGATGGAGGATCTCTCTCTCTCTCTCTCTCTCTCTCTCTCTCTGTAACTCTGACTTTCAAATAGACAAATAAATCTTTAAGAGAGAGAGAGAGAGAATGATGTGAGGTCCAAGAGGGCCTCCTGAGACTCCTCTTCCTTGCTAGTGTGTGCTGTTGAATTCTAAGAATTTTGTTTATTACATGTCATCCTTTTCTTGGAGATGTGCACACATGTGAAACTCACCTAAAACAATAGCTAGTGTCATTTCATTCCAGCATTTTATAACCACGGCCAAGTGATTGATGTCATTCTGTCATGTCCCTGGGAAAGGTAGTGAATAACAAAGGCTTACACTTGATCACAGTGCCACTGTTCACTAATGTGAATACACAACAAATATCATAATTGCTTTTCTTATTGGCAAAAAAGGGTAACAATATTGTATATTTAAAATTTATGCCCAAATAGTCAATTACATTATTGATTGAGAAAATAATAAATCTTGCTGAAGGAGATATTTTCCAGCAAAAGACTATTTTCATATATCTGTTATGCCCGATTCTTCTTTTTCTGTTTTTCTATTGATATTTATAATATTTGGTACTGAGTACATGGGTGTAAGCCAGTCCCAAAAAGATAAATACCATACGTTTTCCCTGATCTGTGGTGACTAACAGAATACAAAAAGAATGCAATGTACATGAGCAAAATTGACATTTTGGGATTTGATTATTGCTTGCAATCTTGTCTCTACTGTTGAAGAACAGCACTTTTTCCTTTTCACTGTTTGTTGAACTCTTTACTTAGTGGACGGTCAAGTTTATGATTAAATAAACAAAACATGTCATTGTAAAAATTAAAGAATAAGAGAGGACAGAGAAGGAAGGGTGGGAGTGTGGGCAGGAAGCAGGGAAGGGTGGGATGTTTCACTATGCTCCTCAATCTGTGAATATGGATTACATGACATTTTTTCACCTTATAGAAATAAAAAATTAAAAAGAATTCTAAAATATTTAGAAAGTCTTTTTTTTCTTCACTTCCACTTAAGTTAACCTTTTTTCTATAGGCTGTGATGTATTTTTCAAGTTTTCTAAAGCCAAATAATAATAACTTCCAAAACACAATATTTATTCTACTTAGTTATCCAAAATACATTAAAATGCATCCATATGATTCAGCAAAAAGATAAGAAGAATATAAACCAACCAACTAACAATGTCTCTTCGGCTATAAAAGGGGTAATGGGACAATTGGTGATAGTGTTCGATATTTTTGTCTTCATTTTGCATTCTCAAAATTTTTAATAGTGAAATCTTACTCAAAATAGTGTTTGGAATTTACAAAGTACAAGGCACTACATAAGGCCTGGAAAAATGAGGTTACCTAAGTTATGAACCTGTTCTCAAGAAGATGTATACATAACTATCTATTCTTGGGGAACAGGTACAATGTGCTATGTAAATGAGCGAAACTGTGGTATTGTCAAATGCCCAGAATACCTGATAATGCCTCAAGTGACAGGTAGACTTTGACATGTGCAAACTGTATGCTCTCAATTTTCCCAGAAAAGAGTCAAAACTTCTGCAGCAAGAAGACCAAGAATTCTGTGGCACACAATACCTGGAACATAGGACAAACCTAGATGAATGGCCCAAGCTAAGCTTTTGAGGATTTTGAATGCTAAATTAATGGATTTGGGTTATTTTAGCTATTTAAGGTTTGGATCCCAGCTCCACTCCCCCATTCTGACTTCCTGCCAATGTGCACCCTTGGAGGAAGTCAGTGACGGCCCAGGTGATTGTGTCTCTGACACCCACACATAAGACCTGGATTGAGTTACCAGCTCCAGACTTGACGCTTACGGGCATCTGGAGAGTGAACAAACAAGTTGGAGAGCTTTGTCTCCCCATCCCATCTCTCAAATACATTTTTTTTTTTTGGACAGGCAAAGTGGACAGTGAGAGAGAGAGAGAGACAGAGAGAAAGGTCCTACTTTTCCGTTGGTTCACCCCACAATGGCCACTTCGGCTGGCGTGCTGCGGCCAGCGTACCGCGCTGATCTGAAGCCAGGAGCCAGGCGCTTCTCCTGGTCTCCCACGGGGTGCAGGGCCCAAGCACTTGGGCTATCTTCCACTGCACTCCCTGGCCACAGCAGAGAGCTGGCCTGGAAGAGGAGTAACCGGGACAGAATCTAGCGCCCCGACTGGGACTAGAAGCCTAGAACCCAGGTTGCCAGTGATGCAAGTAAAGGATTAGCCTAGTAATCCACAGCGCCAGACTCTCAAATACATTTTTAAAAAATTTTAAAAACAAGACTTAGCCTTGAAGGATTGCTGCAGAGGAAATAAAAGGAGAAAAGGCGATGTGGTGGTTCCAGGTTTAAAGACGCTTTTCCATACTCACAAGAACACAAGTGGGAGCCAAGGAAAGCAGTGTTCTTACAGACAGGCAGTACTTTCAGAACTGCAACTCCTGCTAAGTGCAATCCATATGGCAATTTCTGGGATGTATGCATAAGTGCCCCCTGAGTGCATGGGGAAGAGGTGCAGTGACCACCATCCCTCTAAAACTACATGTTTAGGAAAGTATATTCAACTTTTCCTACAAACCCTTTAAGCAGAGCAAGTGCTTCTTAGGATAAAAACTAAGTGGATTTTCTATCTTGAAATAAGTCTTTTACATTGGAATGAAATGAAACTTTCCTCTTTCCATCAAAGAAATCTTTCCATTTATCACATAAAATGCAGAAGGAGGGCATTTTTAAATTTAAAATCTTAAACTTGCTCTTTCACTTTCACAGATAAAAATCCATTATTTCCCGATAACGTATTGGCCAGAGCAAAGTAAAACAAGACGTGATTGGAACTGAAAGCCATCCAGTTTTATTTTTCCCCACTCCTCTGATTTACAGTGAAGCCTGGCTGTGTGCAGATGATAGCTATGAGCAAAGGTTGACATCAATTGGAGCTTTAGGAAGCGCTGTCTCTTATGAGGAAAAATATCACCTTTTTAAAACATATGAGCAGCACCCGACAAAACAGACAAGGCAGAGATCAATGCTATAGAAACAGTTGCCACATAATGATTAGTGAACAATTGCTCATAATAATCTACTTCGATAGCCCCCACAGAGGGACGTTTGATTATTTGAACATATCATAGTGTTAATTATGCCTGGGCTGTATTTATAGCCTAATTTGTATTTTTACAGTATGTGACATTTGAAAACTTGAGGTAATTTTCAGTATCTTATTAGGTGTTTGAAATTCAGTTTGTAGCATTAGCTTCCACTGTGAGCCTATCCAGCCAAGTGGGCTTGGGAGGGGGCTTAAATTTGGGAAGCAATATAATCTCCCTAGAAAATCTCAAGAATAAATATCCATCAATTTCTATTAGAATAACTATATGAATAATGATATATGGTCAATGCAGAGCATTGCTTCGATCTTCATCAATGGGAAGGACCAATACAGATCTGGTTTTTAAACTCTAAATTGGTTTTTCAATTGATCCCTCCTGGGAGTGGCTGTATTGCTGTCCCCTTCCGCAGGAGCACAATCCCTCAACATCTTTCAGAGTCTGGATTGTTTAACCAATGTGTATAGTTCCCCTTGAGATATCGGTAAGATTTTACACAAGTCTTAGATTCCTTTTGGGACCCAGGCTAACCACTTGTCTCTGGAAGGAAAGAAAAACTTCTAGACCTTTGGGGAAATGTGTCTGCTTCAAGCAGAGCCTGAATGAAGGAGTAAGAGTTACAATATGTTGGGTTACTAAAATTAAAACTCTACAGGAAAGGAAATAACCCACTCCACCACAGCACTGGACCCTACTCACAAATACTTCACACTGCCCCACGCCATCTGAAAATCAAGAGTTGGTGCTGGAAAAATCAATAAAATCATGTGGGTTTTATTCTATTTTTGTTTTTAGCTTGTGGGTAGAGCTACATGAAGAGATAACTGTTTCATGAAGGCTATTATACCTTTTAAATAGCTTGAGTTGCAATGTTCAATTACAGGAGGAAAGAAGCAATCCACAGTCGTTAACGTCACTTGCTCCTTGGAGTTTTTGATCAGATGTGTTATAAATGGCCAAATTAGGATATCATTAGTGGAGAGAGGAAAACACTAGTCAAGATCATTGCTGAGTTGGTGATTTGGCTATATCAATAGCCAGTATGGGTAATGGCATGATAATCCAACTACAATCGGAACTTTAACTGAAATTAGGTTTTAAAACAATCATACTTTTCCTTTCTTCCCCAAATAATATGACTTACCCATACATGTTCCTTGTTAGAAACTGATATGTATACGTTATAATTATTCTTTTCATGAAAATAGCATAGTTTTTCAGAAGATACTTTATGTGAAAGAATTTTCTACTTAACAAACCCCGTGAATCTTTATTCTATGCATCTTTGGCTAGTTTTCTGCATTTTTTCTATCCTTTTACATAAATGTTAAATATCTTTCTCATGATGTTTGTGATTGTCTTGTCTTCATTTTTCTCTAATTCAAATTGTTTGAGAGTGATCACAAAGTTTGAGATATAGTTCATGAAACATATAAAGGTAAGTTTACAGATATTTTAGGGCAAATGCTAAAAATTTTTCTTCTCATACAGAACTTCAGCTCAATTCACAATAGCTAAGATATGAAATCAACCAAGATGTCCATCAACTGATGACTGGATAAAGAAATTAGGGTATATATACACTATGGAATAACAGTCGATGGTTAAAAAAATGAAATCCTGACTTTTGTGGCAAAATGGATGTAACTGGAAACCTTTATATTTAGTGAAATAAGCCAGTCCCAAAAAGGCAAATACCATATATTTTCCCTTATCTGTGGTAACTAATAGAGTACCTAAAAGGTAATGAATAGAAGTGAAATTGGCATTATGAGATTCAATGATTGTTTACAGCCCTTGTCTTGACTGTTGAGGAACAGTGTTTTTTTTTTTTTTCTTCATACTATTGGTTGTACTCTTTACTTAGTCTAGGGTTAACCTTATGGAAATAAAGTTAACTGAAAATAGATCTTTGTAAAAATTAAGAGAATAGGAGAGGGAGGAGGACGAAGGGTAAGAGTATGGGTGGGAAGCATCACTATGATCCTGAATCTGTACATACAAAATACATGAACTTTGATACCTTAAATAAAAATTTTTAAAAAAGAGAATTGACAACACTGATATAAAGAAAAACAAAGACACAATATAAGCATCACATTAACAAAATAATTGACAAATTTCCACTTCATTTCACACTAGGATACCAGGGTCTCACATAATTTGCTATCTTAATGATCAATTCCATTTGCTGCAGCAGAGTCGATCCAGAAATCATCCTCATCAATCCTTCTGGTGGCTGAAGTGACCACATCGATTTAATGACTCGATGCAGGCACTGTAGTTTTACTTTCTCTTTTAATGCTTGTGTTTAACCTACACATATTTCAGATATTGTATATATATCTGACTTTTGAAATACAAAACCTTGTGTGTATTGTACTAGAAACTGAAATTGAGTTTAAATAGCCCACCTATGACCTATAGCTTTTGTCAACTTTCTACAATTATTCTAACTACCAACAGCAACAAAGGTTCAGCTTAGTTTAAGGCTAAAAGCATCCTAAAACCAGGTCTTCTCTAACTTTAATAATTTGTCCAAGTCCAGTGTCTACTCTGAGGAAATTGGGACATTAAAGTGAAAGAAGTTGTAAGAAGAGTAACCAAAGGAAGACAGTACAGGAAGCACCAGGCATCTGTCTCCCATCTGGTAACAAAAGTACTGATAAAATCTGATGGAACCATTTGGGAACACTGAAATCCACTGAAGTCATAATTTATTGGGGATGGCTCGAATAGTAAACTGCAGTTAGTTTTAATCAATTTCAGCCCTAAGCACAATAGTAGCTACCCATCCCCCAACTGCAGCTCTATCACATGGACTTGTGCACTTGTTCCTGGATCAACTTACAAGCAGCTTGGAGGAACCACGGTAGGGAAGAAGGACCAGCTGATGCCAGTACTGTGCCTTAGCAGGTAAAGCAGCCACTCCAATGCCAGCATTCCATACAGACACCAGTTCGAGTCCTGGCTGCTACTCTTCTGATCCACCTCCTTGCTAATGCACTGAGAAATCAGTGGAAGATGGTCCAAGTTCTTGGGCCCCTGAACCCACATGAGAGACCTGGAAAAAGCTCCTGGCTCCTGGCTCCTGGCTCCTGGCTTCAGCCTGGCCCAGCCCTGGCCATCCATTGCAGCAATTTGGGGACTGAACCAGAGGATAGAAGACCTCTCTCTCTCTCTCTCTCTCTCTCTCTCTCTCTCTCTTTCTCTTTCTCTACCTCTGCTTTTCAAATAAATTAATTAATCTTAAAAAAAAAGGACCAGTGTCTCCAAATGTCAAGCATCCATGCTTTGATCACTGATTGATACTTCTGATCACTGAGACACAGAGTAAGTCATGACTGTTCCATCTCTCCCATTTCTGTAAGGTCCTCCTCCCTCTTGCTAAAATTATTACCAGGGAGATTTAAAGGGCAAGATCCCTATTCCCCTACTAATTATTCTCCTTTTCCCCTTTTGGAGGCAGGCATTAAATACTAGGACATTCAAAACATATATAAACATGGGAAAAATTAGAAACTCACCATACACGCTCAGAAAAGATCAAAGAATACTTAAGTTATACCTGAGGCTAATCCTTGGCACACAACAATAATTTAAAATTGAGGACTTAAAATGGTAACAAAAAGAGCAAAACCATGGGGAAGTGGATGAATCTAATTTCCAGTTACCACATTATTGCATTGAAATGTGTTGTTTTCCACAAAAAAATAAAAAAGCACAATACATACAAAGAAATTGAAAAGTATGACTCAGGAGAAAAATAAATCAACAGAAATTTTACCGGAAAAAAAAGACAAGCTGGTGTAACTGATGATTTGAACCCCAGGAACTTATTCCATCAACAATAAAGAATATGGCCAATGAATAAGCAGATGAGAATGTGACTTAACACAATTTATTGGAAAAAGTAAGTAGACAGAAACTCCGACACCTGGTAGACCAGGTAGTGTCTCAGTAAAGGACTGACAGGCCAGTCTGTATTCAGCTGCCTTAATACTAGATAAAACTTTTAAAACAGCTGCCTTGAACTTGCATAAATAACTAAAGGAAAATATGCAAAACAACAAAATGGAAATACAAATAAACATATATAAAACTAAAAAGGAAACCAATACAAAATATTGAAGCTGAAAAGTACAATAAGTGAATGAAAATTACATTAGAGGATTTCAGAGGTATATTTGAGTAGGAATGGGAAAGAATCAGTGAACTTGATGATGGAAATTAAAATGCTGAGTCTGAAGAACAGGAAGGAAAAAGATGGAATATGTAAACAGATCCAATAGGATCTCAGAGACATGATCAAATGGATCAGACTATTCATTGTGAAAGTCACAGAGAGTAGAAGTAGAGAAAACGTATAGAGAATATTCAATGAAATCAAACATTCCAAATTTAATGAAAAACATGAATACAAATACAATAGAAGATTAACAATCTCCAAGGAGACCTACATTGGAACACATAATGAGTATAATTAAACTTTTGAAAAACAAAAAAGAAATCTTGAAAGATGCGAGGAAAAGTTGATTTATCACAAACAGTACTCAATAAGGTGATAAACAGATTTTTCATCAGAAATTAGAGTTCAGAAAGCAGTGGGCCAATATTCAAAGTGTTGAAAGAAAAACATCCACCAGGAATCCTGTATCCAAGAAGACTCACCTCCAAAAGTGATGGGAAAAATGAAACTATTCTTAGATATACAAAAACTATGGAAGTTTACCACTAGTAGTTTTGTGCTGGAAGAAATATTCAAGGAGTCTTCCAGAGTTAAATTAAAGGACACCAGATAATAGTTCAAACACTTATAAAGACTTATAAAACTCAGACTTATAAAAAAATGTAAATCTCTCCATAATGGTAATCATAAAATCTAGAATCATTGCAATAATGGTTATTAACTTTCCTGTCTGCTACATCCAACACGTTTTGGGAGACTAATACATTGGAAAAATATGTTACTTTATGTTTTGAGGCACACATTGTATAAAGACATAATTTTGTGACAGCAAAAAAAAAAAAAAAATGGGAATGGAGCTGTTAGAAAAGAGAGTTTTGTGGCCGGCGCAGCAGCTCAATAGGCTAATCCTCTGTCTTGCGGCACTGGCACACCAGGTTCTAGTCCCGGTTGGGGCACTGGATTCTGTCCTGGTTGCCCCTCTTCCAGGAGTGCAGTGGAGGATGGCCCAAGTGCTTGGGCCCTGCACCCGTGGGAGATCAGGATATGTCCCTGGCTCCTGCCATTGGATCAGCGCGGTGCACCCGCCACAGCACGCTGGCCGCGGTGGCCATTGGAGGGTGAACCAACGGCAAAGGAAGACCTTTCTCTCTGTCTCTCTGTCTCTCTGTCTCTGTCTCTCTCTCTCTCTCTCTCTCTCTCATTGTCTACTCTGCCTGTCAAAAAAAAAAAAAGAGAGAGAGAGAGAGTTTTGTGCCCAAAACCTAGGCTGGTAAAAGTTTAATTACAGTGCTATAAGTGAAAGATGTTAAATATAATCCCTACAATAACAAAAAAGAAAACATATATAATGTATGCACAAAAGGAAATGAGAACAGAATTTAAACATATTCACTTTAAAAAATCAGTTAAACACAACAGAAGCCAGGATATAGGGGATGGGGCAAAAATACTACAAGATATGTAGAAAAAATAGACAAAGACAGAAGTATATTCCTTCTTATCTGTAATTTTTAATGAAAGTGGATTAAACACTCAAATAAAATGATAGAAATCTTTAAGATGTATATAAATACATGATCTAGTAATATGCTATCTACAAGAGACTCACTTCCTCTATATTCAAAGACAAAAGAAGGGCCGGCGCTGTGGCGCAGTGGTTTAATGCCCTGGCCTGAAGCACTGGCATCTCATATGGGCGCCGGTTTGAGTCCCGGCTACTCCACTTCCAATCCAGCTCTCTGCTATGGCCTGGGAAAGCAGTGGAAGATGGCCCAAGTCTTTGGGCCCCTGCACCTGCATGGGGGACCTGGAGGAAGCTCCTAGCTCCTGGCTTCGGATTGGCACAGCTCAGGCAATTGCAGCCAATTGGGGAATGAAACATTGGATGGAAGATCTCTCTCTCTCTCCCTCTCTCTCTCTGCATCTCCTCTCTCTGTGTAACTCTGACTTGCAAATAAATAAATAAATCTTTTTTTAAAAAAAGATGGAAGCTGAAAATAATGTAATGGAAAAATATACCTCATAGGTATAACAATAAAATAAGGTGGGAGGCTGGGATACTATATGTATATCACACAAATTGAGTTTAAATCAAAAAAGTTTACAAAAGACAAATATATTACATATTAATAAAAGATACACAGCAAGAAGTCACAATCATAAGAAGTTATGGAGCTAATGGCATACGATTGCAATATGTAAAGCAAGAACTGGCAGGATTAGGAGCGTTTTTGCTCAGTGGCTAGTGAAGAAGGCATTTGGGTCTGCAGCATTTCATATCACACTGCCTGGGTTCAACTCCCTCCTCCACTACTGATTCTGATTTCCTGCTAATGTTCACCCTGGGAAGCAGCAGGAAATGGCTCAAGTTCTTGGTTCCCTGCCCGCCAAGTGGGAGACTCAGATCAAGTTCTAAGCTCCTGGTTTCAGCCTGACCCAGCCTTTACTGCTGTAGCTTGTGCAGAGTGAACTAGCAGATGATAGATCCCATTCTCTCCCCATCTCCATCTCCCTCTCTCTCTCTCCCCATCTCCCTCTCCCTCTCTCCCTCTCTTCCTCCCTCTTTCAAATGAATAAAAACCAATTTAAATCATACTGACAGAATCAAAGAAATAGAAAATTCTAAAACAATAGATGAAAATTTTAATACTCTCAGATTAAAAACCAGAAGGAAAGTGAATAAGGAAATAGAGGACTTAGTACAATAAACCAATCAATGAACATACACCCAATGACACACACCACAGAGAACATACCACCCAATGACAAATGACAGCATTCATGGGCTTCTCAAGTGCACATGTGTGGTGGAATGAGGCCATGCCAAGGTGGCCACTGGCAAGCCAGTGTCAGTTACTCAGGAATGGCTTTGGAACCCACCTGGCAACGGAGCCTGCCTGGCAACAGGCTGTGATTGGTTGGGGCATAGACTGCCCCTTGACCAGATTGGCTGGTCTTGGCTATATAAGGCATGGTTCCAACTGTAATAAAGGAGTCTGCAGGCTGCTCGCCTCGAGCCTGCTTTCACCCGACTCCCGGGTTCTGTGTGTTGACTCCGTGCCTCTTGCCCCCACCATGCTGCTCCTCTCAGAAACGAATCCACTGCAACATTGTTGAGAAATCAACTGCAACACACATGGGACATTTTCTAGTGCAAAACACTTGTTAGGTTACAGTTAAGTCTCAACAAAGTAGCTTCTCTAATCACAACAAGATAAAGTTAGGAATTCAGGAAAACTGGAAAATGCACAAATTTTTGGAAATAAATCCACTCTTAACCAATGAATTTTGTAAAAGTCAAAAGTTGTTCTCTAGCCTCCTCCTCTGGTCTCCTCTCTCTTCTCTCTCTGTCTCCTGTTCGCTCTCTCTTCTCGTGTCTCGCTCGTTTGCTCTCTCTCGCTGTCTCTCTGCTCTCTCTTGGCTTCTCTCTCACTCTCCTCTCTCCTTTCCCTCTCTCTCTCCACTCTTCTCTGCTCTCTCTTTTCTCTCCTCTCTAGCTCCTCTCCTCTTTCTCTCTCTTACTCTTCTTCCTTCTTCGCCCCTTCCCTCTGGTCTGCTGTGTTTTCCCCAATAAACCCTTTCCCTTACTCCCGTGTTTGGTGTGTTTTGTGACTATCTTACATTGTTGCCAAAACCTGGGATCCAGGCTCCCCCAGTGACTTTGCTCTCCCTTTGGGGTCTCTAAGCTGCTCTGGGTCCTGTATTTCTGCCACTTGCAAAGCACACCCCCAGAACTCCTATCACGCCACTGAATGCTCCATGATCTTCCAAATTCTGAGGTAAGACGCTGAACAGAAATTCTCATGGCGACTTCCGCTTTTGAGTTGTGGTCTACTGTCATCTGCTTGTCTGAGGCTTTTCTACTCTTGTAAAAGTCATAGTAATTGCTGACGCCGTGGCTCACTAGGCTAATCCTCCTCCTGTGGCACTGGCCCCCAGGTTCTAGTCCCGATCAGGGTGCTGGATTCTGCCCAGTTGCTCCTCTTCCAGTCCAGCTCTCTGCTGTGGTCTGGGAAGGCAGTGGAGGATGGCCTAAGTGCTTGGGCCCTGCACCCGCATGGGAGACCAGGAGGAAGCACCTGGCTCCTGGCTTCAGATCATCACAGTGTGCCGGCCACAACGCACTGGCTGTAGCAGACATTGAGGAGATGAACCAACGGAAAAGGAAGACCTTTCTCTCTCTCTCTCTCTCACTGTCTAACTCTGCCTGTCAAAAAATAAAATAAAATAAAATAAAATAAAATAAAATAAAATAATAAATAAAAAAAGTAATAGTAACCACAACTCCTACTTAAAGGCTTTTAGTCTGTATGGACGCTGTGTCCGGGCAACAGTGGGTGTGATTGACGACTCAACCTCCTGCCTCCCTTCTACAAGCTAAGCCATGGGCTCCAGTGGGAGCTTTGGTGACAACCCCGCCTTCTGTTCCTATATGCTCTCGTTAGCCAGATAGCTGGGATTCAAGGACGCTTGCAATCCACGGATCTGAATCTGCAGGTTGCAATGGGAACTTTTCTCTAACCGTGTTCCGACGGATTCTTTAAGTAATATGGTCCCTCTCAATTTGGCTGGAGCCTCAAACACCAGTGCCTCATCTTTAAAGTGGCCCCTCCATGGTGGCGCATTTAGCCCTGAGGGATCGACCCAAAGTTGGAGTGGTTTGACCCTGATATCATTCAAGATCTTTACCACTTCTGTGAGCATTCAGGAAAATGGAAGGAGATCCCATATGCTCAAGGTTTTCTAACTAAATCTGTGTGTACTGCTCTCTGGCCCAGGTCCTATTGGTCTCCAAAATTTCCACTAGAGGAGAAGGGCCTAAGCCAAAACCTCTGCCTTCCAAGTTTGCAGCCCCAGCTTTTCACTATCTCGGCTCACTGTACCTCCCCCTCCCACCTAGGAATTCGGACTTTATCTTAGAACCAGGACGGATCCAAAGTCTACTCTCCTGGTCCAAAGTCTAGTCTCTCTGTCTTATCAGTTTGGGAATGACTGTCTCCATGCTTTCATTCTCCAGCCCTTGTCCTCCAACTCATCTTTTGCCCCTCCCTCTCTTGTTCCAGTATTACCAAAATAGCAAGAGAGTGTGAATCCCGTCCTTTTGAGCTCCCAGCCTATTGAAAGAAATTAGGTATCCCACCCTTCTGATGCCTCTTTTGTTTTATCATGTGCAAGCCAGATAGGAAAATAAGGTCTTTTGACTCCCACCCTAGTGAACTTCTTGTCCTTGGTGCATTGACCTCTGGCCCACCATCACCTTTGGGAACTATCTGGCAGCTGCCTGAACTTTTTGAACTTTTTGTTTTAGAGGCAGTCCCAAGTGGCTGACTATGATATCATGGGCCTAAGGTGTTCTTAGGAAAAAGACAACTGTAACTAGACACAGTTTGAAGGAATTTCTCTCTCGAATCAAGGAAGATCACTACCTTAAAAATATTGCTTTGTAACTTGCTGAACTTATTTTCTAATTTATTTTAACAGGTTTCTGGGTAATCAGCACTCAATGAAACAGCAATGGATAATTAGTATTTGTTTTAGATGAGTGCAATTTTAATTTTAATTGAGTTCAGATAGAGTTATAATATCAGCATCTTAAGTCATTTAGGTGTAACTGCTAATTTAAATTGAGTAAGGGCAAATGAGATAAATGCGTCTAAATGTAAACTTTGGTAGTCTCCGTATGTTATATTCTATAGAAAAATTATTTGGGTTTGTTTAATGAATATATAATCATAAACTGTCCATAAAAAATAGTTCAACAGTGTTTAAAGTAACTCAGGCTGAAATTTCATGTGTTACCTTAATCTTAATTTGGAGATTTTTAACAGGTTATTTCAAAATGTAAATCAATGACACTCGCAAATGGAAAACATCACAAGTATACTAATCTATTTCTCCTTGACATGGAATTAGAATCTGATCCTCTGTTAAAGCAATGAGTTAAAGTAAGCTATTATGTTCTCTTGATGTCTCTGTTAAATTCTAATTGTTTGAAAACAGCTGAGTTTTTATTAAGAGCTATGGGTTATTTAAAGTATGTGCTTATTTTCAAATATTTGAATAATCACCTTGTAACAATGATCAAATCTGGTCTATATGATGTCAGATGTTAAGGGATCTTATTTCAACCAGACACTTTAAGTCTTCTTGGCATCCTTGACAGGCATTCAAAAAATCAAAAATCAAAGTTTCAAAGAATTTGGACTCTGAAATTTTCAGTAAATTTGGACTTTGGTTTTTCCAGTTTGGGCCCAACTGAAAAAAAAATCAAAGGACATATATATGTCTCTCATATTATGGAGACACCAACTAATCAGGCTATTTGGATTATATTAGAAATACTGTCAAGATGTGAAGTGTTGCTAAGTTTTAAGTTTCTATAATTTAAAATGGTATTGATACAAATGTCAGAATTAAAAAATCTAATGATCTTGTGTTACTAGACATGATGGTTATTTAATGAGAAAGCCCCAGAGG
Source organism: Sylvilagus floridanus (assembly GCA_949820135.1). Taxonomy (NCBI): domain Eukaryota; kingdom Metazoa; phylum Chordata; class Mammalia; order Lagomorpha; family Leporidae; genus Sylvilagus; species Sylvilagus floridanus. The sequence continues at coordinate 12,963,478 of OX463240.1, read as the reverse complement.
CCTAAAGGGTTAAATGCTCTGTAAAATCCTACAGGTGCTTTCAAAAGTGCTGTGTGAAATAAGCAAGTGCCTCAGATACTATTCTCACCCTGTCTTTTATACTACCATGACTGTTTAAGTGTTTACAGCAGGTGATAATGGAACAAACCAAGGCTTTCAGCAACCAGGCAGTCAACCAAATACTGCTACAAGGATATACTTGGCTCCCCACCCAGGAGACAGTGGCTTGAGACATCGCCCCACGCCGCGAAGAGTACCTTGTCGCCCCACATCAGTAAGAAGTAGCGCTAAAGACGGATCATCACCCCTCTACCCCTCCTGGACTTTTGGGACTAATGTAATCCCATACAACTCCTGCTTTATAAAAAACAAAAGGGGGGTATGTTAGAAAAATGGCACAGTCTTATCTATGGTGCGATCTATACCCTGACACCATCCTAGGCTCTAGCCCCTGCCGCCATTGCTGAAAGCCAGGTGGCTACATGGCCCAACCACCAGTGTCAAGCTCCACCCATATCCTAATGGGATTCGCTGCTCCTGCTTCCCTGCCCGCCCTCCCGCAAAGTTTTAAAAGGACCTGTTCCTGAACATGTGGCTCTCTCTAGCCTCCTCCTCTGGTCTCCTCTCTTCTCTCTCGTCTCTGCTCCTTTCTCTTCTCTCATCTGTCTCCTGCTCACTCTCTCTTCTCTCATTTCTCTTACTGTCTCTCTGCTCTCTCTTGGCTTCTCTCTCGCTCTCTACTCTCCTTTCTCTCTCTCTCTCTCTCTCTCTCTCTCTCTCTCTCTCTCTCGGCTCCTCTCTGCTCTCTCTTTTCTCTCCTCTCTAGCTCCTCTCCTCTCTCTCTCTCTCTCACTCTTCTTCCTTCTTTGCCCCTTCCCTCTAGTCTGTTGGATTTTCCTTAATAAACCATTTCCCTTAAAAAATAAATAAATAAAAATAAAAAGTCATATTAAAAATTTAAAAGAAAAGGAAATAAAGCATAGCATACTGAAACTTAAAGGGACATACCAACATACCAAAACTTAAGAAAACAGTGTTAAAAAGGAAATGTATACCAACAGTGCTCACACTAAAAAATAAGAAATTTGTCAAATTAAGAACCTAGAAACTAAGCAGCAACTAAGGACTTGAAGAACTAGTTACAATCTAACTTTAGAATTTAAGGGACAAGAAAAGAATAAGAACATACCAAACCCAAAGATAAGAGAAGTAAATATTCCAAATATTTTTCTAACCTATTTTTAAAATTTTATTTCAGAATAGTTTCAAATTCATAAGAAAAAAGTTCTGAGGTAACAGTACAAAAAGTTTCCATATAATCATCACACCATTTCCCCTATTATTAACTTCTCTTATTAATATATTTGTAACAATGAACCACATCTAGTTTCCCCTATTCTTTTTATATCCAAACTACTGGTATTCCTCTAGAAGTCAAAATTCTGTGTTCCAATAGCATTTTTTTTTATTATAGCTTCCACATATGAGGAAGAACATATGGTGTTTGTCTTTCTGTGTATGGTTTATTCCATTCAACATGGAGTCCTCCAGTTCTACCCATTTTGATGCAAAGGACAAGATTTCATTCTGTTTTAACAGCTGAATAGTATTCCATTGTGTGTAAATACCACATTTTCTTTTTTTTTTTTTTTTTTTTCTTTTTTTATAACGCTTTTATTTAAAGAATATAAATTTCCAAATTACAGCTTATAGATTACAATGGCTTCCCCCCCCATAACTTCCCCCCCACCCGCAACCCTCCCCTTTCCCACTCCCTCTCCCCTTGCTTCACATCAAGATTCATTTTCAATTCTCTTTATATACAGAAGATCAGTTTACTATATATTAAGTAAAGATTTCAACAGTTTGCCCTCACATAGCGACACAAAGTGAAAAATACTGTTGGAGTACTAGTTATAGTATTAATTCACAATGTACAGCACATTAAGGACAGAGATCCTACATGATTTTTTTTAAAGAATTGATTAATTATCTATGCAATTTCCAATTTAACACCAAGATTTTTTTTAATCATTTTCGATTATCTTTATATAAAGAAGATCGATTCAGTATATACTATGTAAAGATTTCATCAGTTTGCACCCACACAGAAACACAAAGTGTAAAATACTGTTTCAGTGCTAGTTATAGCATTACTTCACATTGGACAACACATTAAGGACAGATCCCACATGAGACATAAGTACACAGTGACTCCTGAAGTTGATTTAACAATTTGACACTCTTGTTTATGGCATCAGTAATCTCCCTAGGCTCTAGTCATGAGTTGCCAAGGCTATGGAAGCCTTTAGGGTTCACTGACTTCAATCTTATTCCGACAGGGTCATAGTCAAAGTGGAGGTTCTCTCCTCCCTTCAGAGAAAGACACCTCCTTCTTTGATGGCCCCATTCGTCCCACTGGGATCTCACTCACAGAGATCTTTCATTTAGGTCTTCTTTTTTTTTCCAGAGTGTCTTGGCTTTCCATGCCTAGAATATTCTCATGGGCTCTTGAGCCATATCTGAATACCTTAAGGGTTGATTCTGAGGCCAGAGTGCTATTTAGGACATCTGCCATTCTATGAGTCTGCTGTGTATCTCGCTTCCCATGTTGGATCATTCTCTCCCTTTTTGATTCTATCAGTTAGTATTAGCAGACACTAGTCTTGTTTGTGTGATCCCTTTGACTCTTAGACCTATCAGTGTGATCAATTGTGAACTGAAATTGATCACTTGGACTAGTGAGATGGCGTTGGTACATGCCACCTTGATGGGATTGTATTGGAATTCCCTGGCACAATTCTAACTCCATCATTTGGGGCAGTTCCGATTGAGCATGTCCCAAATTGTACATCTCCTCCCTCTCTTATTCCCACTCTTATATTTCACAGGGATCACTTTTCAGTTAAAATTTAAACACCTAAGAATAATTGTTTGTTAATTACAGAGTTCAACCAATAGTACTAGAATAAAAAATTACTAAAATGGATAAAGTATTACATTGTACAACAACAGTCAGCACAAGAGCTGATCAAGTTACTGTTTCTCATAGTGTCCATTTCACTTCAATAGGTTTCACCTTTGGTGCTCAATTAGTTGTCACCGATCGGGAGACCATATGATATTTGTCCCTTTGGGACTGGCTTAATTCACTCAGCATGATGTTTTCCAGATTCCTCCATCTTGTTGCAAATGACCGGATTTCATTGTTTTTGACTGCTGTGTAGTATTCTATAGAGTACATGTCCCATAATTTCTTTATCCAAATGTATGCTTTGAATTCCCTGTGATCTTTTGCTGTGAGGTTCCCTTCGTTTACCTTCTTTCATGTTGATGGCCGTGTTTCTGTGTTTCTGTGTGTAACACATCTTTAAGTATCTTTTGCAGGGCTGGACGAGTGGCAACAAATTCTTTCAATTTTTGTTTGTTATGAAAGGTCTTTATTTCACCTTCATTCACAAATGAGAGCTTGGCAGGATATAATATTCTGGGATGGCAGTTTTTCTGTCTAAGTACCTGGGCTATGTCTCGCCATTCCCTTCTAGCTTGTAGGGTTTCTGATGAGAAGTCTGCCGTGAGTCTAATTGGAGATCCTCTGAGTGTAATTTGACGTTTCTCTCTTGTGCATTTTAGGATCTTTTCTTTCTGTTTCACTGTGGTGAGTTTAATTACAACGTGTCGTGGTGAGGACCTCTTTTGGTCATGTTTACTAGGGGTTCTATGTGCTTCCTGTACTAGGATGTCTCTGTCCTTCTCCAAAACTGGGAAATTTTCTGCTATTATCTCACTAAAAAGGCATTCTAATCCTTTCTCCCTCTCCATGCCTTCAGGAACTCCTAGAACTCGAATGTTGGGTTTTTTAATAGTATCCTGTAGATTCCCAACAATATTTTTTAGATTTCTAATTTCCTCTTCTTGTCTTTGGTTTGACTGTATAGTTTCCTGTGCTCTGTCTTCTAAGTCTGATATTCTCTCTTCTGCCTCACCCATTCTGTTTGTAAGGCTCTCTAATGTGTTTTTCATTTGATCTATTGAATTCTTCACTTCATTATTATTTCTCGTCAGTATCACAGTTTCATGTTCTACTAGTTGTTTCATTTCAGCTTGATTTCTCCTTAATATTTCATTTTCATGAGAGAGATTTTCTATCTTGTCCATTAAGGATTTCTGTAGTTCAAGAATTTGTTTTTGAGTACTTCTTAGTGTTCTTATCAATTTTTTGAGATCTGCTTCTTGCATCTCTTCTATCTCATCACGTTCGTAATCTTGAATTTGGGTGTCTTTTTCATTTGGGGATGCCATAGTGTCTTCCTTGTTCTTATTACCTCGGTTTTTGCGTTTGTTGTTTGGCATATTGGTTTCTTCACTGTGGTGTTTTTTTCTTGTTATACTATGACTCTAGATTAAGTGGACTGTCTGCTTTTGATGGAGCCTTAGAGGCTTGAGATGGGTGTGGCCTGAGAGCTCTGTTTGGTTCCTCAGGGTTGAGGGTGTGTCAAAGGAGACACTCCCAGGTTAGGCGTGGTAAATCTCTCTCTGTTACTTTTTTTTTTTTTGGTTCAAAAGGGAAGTAATTCCACACAGCTGAATGGAATTGGGGGTGGTTAGCAGGCGAATGATATACCCACAGGAGCCAGAGATCGGAAGCTCTTTCCCAAGGACCAGAGAAGGAATCTTTGCGGCCCTTAGTGTGGGCTCAGTTTCTCCTGTAGTCTCCCACTGGGCTGCCAAGGCTACTGAACTGTAGTGTCTCTGGAGAGTACTCACATGAATTCGTGATTTCCGTGAGTTCTCTCCCCCACCGTCTCTTTTTTCACAGTCTCAGTTCATTAGCACCACACATTCATTAGGTTCTAATCTCCTGTTATTTCACCCCTCCCACCCAGAGTCAGGTTTTTATGCTAGGCTTGGGGCCGGTGCCGACCCGAGGTCGCCCTGCTTATGACGTATTCCAAAATGGCGCCTGCTCTTTGTCTTGCTCACCTTTGAGAGGTGAGCGGAGAGAAGCTCGTGTCCGTATGGGTCACTTTTTTTTTTTTTCCCTCTCTCTCTCTCTTCTAGTTAGCCTGGTGAACTTTTCCCCCGCAGGGTTTCAAGCCTTGTTCGCTCTAGGCTCCCTTTTCAGCTTCCCTGCTGGTAATTCGGGCTATTGAAGTTCTGCTCACCTCGCGTTCCAGCGCTGGTGTGTTGAATCTGCTCTTGGTGTCCCAAACTGCGGGCTCCCACGCTCTCCACGCAGGTCCAGTGTGAATCTCCAGTTCCGGAAGGGTTTTCTCTGCTGTATCTTCCCCTACTCTTCCTTGAACCTGCAGTATCTCCACTTTTATTAAACTGTCTCTCCCCAGACTATCGGTGTGCTCCCTTCCTATTCCGCCATCTTGCCGCTCTCCCACATTTTCTTTATCCCTTCATCTGATGACAAACATCTTGGATGAGTCATGGCTGATGTAAACAGTGTTGCTATAAACATGTGGAAGCAGCTATCTCTTGGATAAAATGAATTTATGTCTTTTGGGTATATATCCAGTAATGGAATTTCTGGACTACATGGCAGTTATCTTCCTGGTTTTTTAAGTAATCTCCATACAGTTTTTCACAGTAGCTTCACTGATGGATATTCCCAACAGCAGTGTAAAAGTGTTCTCCACTCTCAATTTTTTTTACTCTATGACTTTTTTGTAATAGCCATTCTGACAGGAGTGAGGAGATATCTCACTGTGGTTTTGATTTGCACTTTCCTAATGGCTAGTGATATTGAGCATTTATTTCATGTTTGTTGTCTATTTGCATAGCTTCTTTTGGAAACTATTTAAGTCTTTTGCCCATTTATTAGTTGGATTGATTTTGTTCGCTGTTGAGTCTGTTGTGTTCTTGATATAAGGTGGGTATTTGTTTTTTGTTGGATGAGTAGCTTGAAAACATTTTCTCCCATCTGACTCTATTGATTGTTTCCTTTGCAGTGCAGAAGTCTCTGAGTTCGATAAAACTCTATATGCCTAATTTTCCTTTGTTGTCTGCATTTCTGGAGTCTTATCCAAGAAGTCTTCACCTACACCCATGACCTGAAGTGTTTTCTCTCTGTATATGTTTTCTTCTAGAAATTTCAAAGTTTCCAACTTTATTTTTAGGTCCATTATCTATCTTGAGTTGGTTTTTGTATATGGTGAGAGGTAAGGATCAAATTTCTTTTTTCTACATGTATGCATCAAGTTTTGTCAGCATCATTGAAAAAGCAATTTTGTCTCCAATAAATTTGTTGGTACCTCTGTCAAAAATCGGTTGTCTATATCAAAGTGGATTAATTTCTGGACTACTCTTTCCATTGATCTATGTGCAGGTTTTAATGCCATTATCATGATTTAATTACAACAGCTTTTTAGTATGTTTTGTAATTATGTACTGTGATAGCTCCAGCTTGATGAAATCAATATTCTTTAAAAAGATAAACAAAATTAACAAACTTTTAGTTTGATAGAATAAAAAAAAGAAAAATGCTCAAAATTTTAAATAAAAATTGTTAAATGATTTTACAGATATAGGAATGATTGTATGCAAAAAATTGGACAGCATAGATGAACTATACAATTTTCTAGAAGCACAAAGTCTACAAAGACCAAATCATAAATTCATAGAAAATTTGAATAGACATGTAACTCATAATGAAATTAAATTGGTAGTGAAAATTATCCCAAAAAAGTTCTAGATCAGACTGCTTCACTGGTAAATTCTACCAAACATTTAAGGAAGAAGTAATGTGAATCCTTCAAAGACTTTCCAAATAATCGAAGAAAAGGGAATATTTTCTAACTGTTTTTATGAGGCCAATATTATCCTGTCAATAAATTCAAAGACATTATATGAAAATTCCATGAAAGAAAAATAAAAAATCTTGATTCAAAAATCCTTAATGCAGTACTACCTAAAAAAAAAAATTCAGTAGAGTTTTCAAACAGTTATACATCATGATCAAATGAGATATTTTTCTGGAATGCAAGAGTGATTCAGCACATGAAAATCAATGTAATACAACACATTAACAAAAATGAAAGGGGAAAAAAAAATCACTGATCACCTCAACTCATGCTGAAAAAGAATTTGACAAAAGCTAAACATTTTATGACAAAAACATTCAACAAACGAGAGATAGCAAAAACTACTTTATCACAATAAAGCTCGATGGCTCACATAACTGGGGTCCTGCCACTCTCATGGGTGCTTGGCTTTGGCTCCAGCTGGGGGGCCATTGTAGGCATTCTGGGAGTGACCAAGTAGATGGGAGCTCTCCTCTCCACCTCTTAAGTAAACAGATATTTTATCATAATAAGGCTATATATCAAAAGCCTTCAGCAAACATCATATATAATTGGGAAAGACAGAAAGTATTTCCTCTAAGAACAGGGAGAAAAATGACAATGGCCAATTTTGCATCTTGTATTCAGCATAAACTAGAAGACTAACCAGTGGAATTAGGTGAAAAAGAGGGGAAAGGAGAATACAAATTTGAAAGGAAAAAGTAAAATAATCTCTGTCTGCAGTGATACAATTTTAATAAACACAAACTATTAAAGTTAATTACTAAATTCAGCAAACTAACAAGATGCAATTTCACCCCACAAAAATCAGTTGAATTTCTATAACTAGCAATGGGTGATCTGAAGATGAAATTAAGGAAATAATACCATTTACAATAGCTTCATAAAGACTAATACTTAGGAAGCAATTTAAGTAGAATATGAAAAGTACAGTGAAGGCTATAATTTATAAAGGCATAAATAAATAGGAAAAATATCCCATCATTAAATCATTAATGATTTAATATTGTAAATATGTTACTACTGCCCAAAGCAATCTATAGATATGGTACATTCAAAGTTAAATATTTTTTGCATTAATAGAAAAACCCATCCAAAAATTCTTACGAAATCAGGGATGTCAAATACCTAAAACAATTTTGAAAAACAGAAAGAATATAGTTAGGAGACTCTCATTTCCCAATTTCTAAATTTACTATAAAGCTACAATAATTAAAACTATGTGTTACAGGCATAAGACAGCTATATAGACCAAAGGAAGAGAATATAGGGCCCAGAAATAAATCCTTGTATAGGTAGTACAATTATTTTTGACAAGAATGTCAACATCATTCAATGGAGAAAAGACAATTTTTTTTCATCAAATGATCCTTGGAAAGCAAGATAGCCTTATACAAAATAATGAAATTGAACTCTTACCTACCATCCTTATAAAAAAAAAAATAGTGAACATTTATCAAAAAGCTAAGTGTAAGACCTAAAAGTACAAAATTCATAGAAGGGAAAATATTCATGATATTGGATTTGGCAAAAAAATAAATAATTGGACTTTATAAAAATTTAAAAATTTTGTACAACAGGAAAGCACCTAAAATGTAAAAACACAACCTGAGACTGGGAGAAATATTTGCAAAGCTTATCTTTGAATCCCTTGTTTGTGGGAATATAAAATGGGTTCCTGTGAAAAACAACGTGAAAATTCTTAAAAAGTTTAAAAGAGAATCACCATGTAATCCATAAATTGCATTTCCAGATATGCATTCAGTATAATAGAAAGTAAGGACCGAGAAAGGCAATTATACACCCATGTTCATAAAATGGTTCATGATAGCCAAAGATTGGAAGCAGCCCAAGTGTTCACTCATGGCTGAGTAGATAAACAAAATGTGATATCCACATACAATAGGATTTTATTCAGCCTTCAAAAGAAAGGAATTCTGACACATACTACAAAATGAACAAACTCTAATGACATGACATCAAATAAAATAAGCCAACCTCAAATAAATGCAATTCCACTTATATTTAGTTCTAAGAGTATCAAAAGACTACTCAGAAGTGAGGAGCCAGGGAAATGCGGGAAATTTGGTAAGGAGTTATTGTTTAAAGGATACAGAGTTTTAGTTTTTCATGATGAAAAAATTCTAGGGATCTTTTTATAATCATGCAAATATAGTTAGTATTACCATAGATTAAAATGGTTGAGGTGGCAAATTTTATGTTTATTTTGTCATTTTTTTTAAAAAAGTACAATACTTTGCTTTGCAGGAAAAAAAAAATGTGAGAGAAAGAGAGGAGGTACATACTAGACATGTAGATCTGGTCAAATTCCTGTAATATTTTCAACAGCAACTATTCCCTGTAGCATTTAGCTCTTGCTAAATCAAGACACAAGAATCAAGAATGCACTTCTCCTTAAGAAGAAAGTCAGATATGAAAATGGAGAAACCTTTTTTTTTAGCCATCTTCTCACCTCTGCCCTCGTTTTGCCCTGCAGTAGTGGGATCTGAATCTGAGATGAGCATGGCTGGCAGAAGCCACAAAGGGTGAGACTGCAACTGATCATGACTGATCACACCTGCAGGTGTTTCTATGGTGATGGGCATAAACTGGGGATTTAAGGATTATGGGAATGGAATCTGGACAGCCAGACCAAAAAGGAGGGAGGAAGAAAATGCACCAAACATTAGAGACTCTGTAGCTGAAAAGTATTGATTTTGATATCATATTAATCTTCACGTTTTCTGAGAAAGAACTTAAAGTAAACCAAACTGAGCTGTTCCTGTGAGTCTTTTCATTTACTATGCTAATGAAGAGAGTGAATGATACCTCTTAGAGTTAAACACTCGAGGATTTGCAAATCACAAACTGCCAGCGTTATGGCTTCCTTAGGAAACCTTGTTAAACATTGCATGCTGGAAAACTATATTGCCAAGTTTAGGTAGGCAGTTATCACCATTTCTTTCTCTTTCTTTCAACATCTTGCACTAAAATCTAGCTTTCCTTGGTAATATTTTTTTTTAATTTATTTTTAACTTTACCTCTCAGGTTTATGTGATAGGCAGAACAGAAAACACAAACAACACATTGATTAAGGTTTTCATTCAAACAACAAGGACTCAGGAAAAATAGTCTGAGTCTCTAAGTGTCCTTGGAACAATTACACTGGAACTCAAATTACTACTGAAAGAGATATTAGGATAGCCATTTATATCAGGTAACCTTGGAAAACTAATTTTAAAATATCTTTACTAAATGTCATTCTCTGGGGGGGAAGCATACTAACATATTTTAAATATTATTAAACATCAAAGCAGCCAGAAATTTTCAAAAAGTCTAACAAGTTCTTGTAAATTGTTTTCAGAGTATGTATGGTTCACATCTCTTCCACAGAGTTCTCAAAGCATATGTTCAAATAGCAAACAAACAAACAAACAAACAAAAAACCCAGAATACCAGAAAGTCCAGTCATAGGTATTTTCCTATGAGTGCATCTTTGGTAGTCTCCTCTCCTGTTCTCTCCTGTCCTCTCCTCTCTTCTCTCTCCTCCTCTCCTCTCCCCTCCTCTCCTCTCCTGTCCTCTCTCTTCTCTCTCCTCCTCTCCTCTCCCCTCCTCTCCTCTCCTCCTCTCCCCTCCCCTGTCCACCCCTCCCTCCTCCTCTCCACCCCCTCCCCTCCTTCCCTCTCTTCACTAGCCTCCCCTCCCCTCCTCCCCTCCCTTCCCCTCTCTTCCCCTCTCCCCTCCTTTCCTCTCTTCACTCCACTCCCCTCCTCTCCTCTCCCCTCTTCTCCTCCTCCCCCTTCCTTGTTTCTCTCTCACCTCCTCTTTCCCCTGCCCCCTTCCTCCCCTCCTTTCCTCTCCCCTCCTCTCCTCTCCTCTCCCCTCCCTTCTCCCCTCTGGTCCTCTCCTCTCTCTCCTCACTTCCTCTCTACTCTCCTTTCTTCTTTGGTGCCAATCCTACTCAGGACAGTTTCCTCTCCTCCCCACTCAAGACTTAGACTTTCCTCTTGCTTAAGCATCCACTGTGTAGACATGTGAAATACACTGTTCTGGCTTCAAGATACTCAAAGTCCAGGGAACCATACGTCTACTTCTTCACTAGAGTCAACATTTACTTATAAGTTCCATTTTTCTTCCACTCCATGTCTGCGTTTTGTACCTTCATCCTCCCATTAGCAATTACAGTGATTGACCCTAAATGGGGACATGATGAAGTTTGTTGAAAGGATTATGCTATAGACTGAGGGTTCACGCCCCTTCAAAATTTTTGAGTTGAAGTACTAATCCCCAGTGTGATGGTATTAGGGAATGGGGATCTTGGGGAGGTAATTAGGTCATCAGAGTGGAACATTCATGAATTGGATTAGTGCCTTATTAAAGATGTCTCAGAGAACTGTCCTGCCCTGACAACATGTAAGGAAAATGCGAGGAAGCTCCATCCAGAAACAAGAAAACAGGCATTCACCAGACTCCAAATCTGTGAGTGCTTTGGTTCTCAACTTCCCAGGTTCCAGAACTGTAAAAAATGAATTGCTTTGTTTATTAGCCACCCTTCTATAGATAATTTTTATAGCAGCCTGAGTGGACCAAGACAAATGGGTATGTGAATATAAGATAGAATGGGTAAGACAGAAGTCCAGGTCACAAGCATAAGGCAGAGCGAATGCTGCATGCAAGGGCTGTCAGAATATCTGTGGAGCTCTAGTCCCTGCCTAGACCTGGTAAATTATGTAGATAGTTGATGCTGGGTAGCAACCCCTCATTGCTGTTCATGTGGGTCTACTTGGAACCAGGTTTCTGGAGTGACACTAAGCAATAGGCACACAAAGATTATTGCAAAGCTTATTTCCATAGGCCAGAAATATTTCTCAAGGAAAAAGCAAGAGATCTAAAAGAATGCATGTATAAAGTTTTTTATGATAAGGTTGAAAACAACCATATGAAATTGTTTATCAAACCCATTTAGAATAGGAATATTGTTAAAATGAGGATTCATTCATACAATGAAATATGTATAATCTTTCAAAAGTAAATATTATAATGATAATAATGTGAGAAATTATCACTGAATATTTATATACAATATACCAATTTACAGTTCAGAAATAATAATTGGTAAGGTAATTTTTTTGACAGGCAGAGTGGACAGTGAGAGAGAGAGACAGAGAGAAAGGTCTTCCTTTTTTTCGTTGGTTCACCTTCTAGTGGCCGCTGCGGCCAGCTCACTGCAGCCAACGCACCGCGCTGATCCAAAGCCAGAGCCAGGTGCTTCTCCTGGTCTCCTATGTGGGTGCAGGGCCCAAGGACTTGGGCCATCCTCCACTGCACCCCAGGGCCACAGCAGAGGGCTGGCCTGGAAGAGGAGCAACCAGGACAGAATCCGGCACCCTGACCGGGACTAGAACCCGGGTTGCCGGTGCTGCAGGCAGAGGATTAGCCTAGTGAGCTGCGGCGCCATGGTAAGGTAATTTTTTATAATTCCTCATACATTTATACATTCTGCGGATGCATTTACATTTCTACTTCAACTCCAAATGGCATGTTTAGGAATTACTATCATTATTTTTATTTTTTTTAAATAAATGCATTTATTTAAAAGGCAGAGTTAAAGAGAGAGAGAGAGGGAGAGGTCTTTCATCCACTGGGCCAGGCTGAAATTAGGAGCCTGGAAATCTATCCAAGTCTCCCACATGGGGTGCATGAGCTGAAGCACTCTGGTTATCTGCTGCTGCTTTCTCAGACTCTTTAATAGGGATCCAAATAGTAGGTGGAGCAACTGGGACTTGAGCCTCTACTCATATGGAATGCTAGCATTGTTGCACCACAATGCTAGCCCCTAGTATTATTATTTTTATAATTGCATTTTTCTTTTTTTTTTTTTTTTTTTTTTGACAGGCAGAGAGGACAGTGAGAGAGAGAGACAGAGAGAAAGGTCTTCCTTTTGCCGTTGGTTCACCCTCCAATGGCCGCCGTGGTCGGCGCGCTGTGGCCGGCGCACCGCGCTTGTCCGATGGCAGGAGCCAGGAGCCAGGTGCTTTTCCTGGTCTCCCCATGGGGTGCAGGGCCCAAGCACCTGGGCCATCCTCCACTGCACTCCTGGGCCACAGCAGAGGGCTGGCCTGGAAGAGGGGCAACTGGGACAGAATCGGTGCCCCGACCGGGACTAGAACCCGGATTGCATTTTTCATGAGAAAATCTGAAAATAAAAGATAACAGTTCCATTCTTTGTGTCAGTTCACTTTGGAAGTGTATTGGACTTGAGTCATTACAAGAGGTGCCCAATTGTTCCAATTGTAAAGATATGGGAAAATAAGACACAGAAGAAATATACTTCCTCTTTCACCTGCCTGGTTGGTTTTAAATGTTAACAAGTTTGCCTCTGTGATCCACTTCCTTTTCTCTGTGAACCATGTTTAGGAACTTATTTGTAGCCATGAAATCAATTCTGTCTATAAAATGATGACTCTCAAATCTATATGCCAAACTGTAGACTTCTTTTGTGAGACTACTTCAAGATTAAGCTCCAGATTTGTTAGAATGGTTTGCAAAACCTTCTGTGATCTGGTCACTCCCATCATAGTATTCCCTGTCAATACCTACCAGCCTCCTTGCCCAACATATACATCAAATGCTGTTACACTACAGATCTACTCTCCATTCATTTCACAAGCACTATTTTGAATTTTATCCTGGAATATATACCCTAGGAGACAAAAACAAATATATTAACAAATACAGTTGTTCAAAGTGGACAAAAAATGAGGAGATAATACTTATTATTGACAAATCAGAAAATTACACAGTATAACACAATAGAAAGAAAAGAGCAATGAAATTAACTACAACTATATACATCAATTTGGATGATCTGAAGAACAAAACACTGCCTAACACAGAAAGTCACAAAAATGATATAATACTGTTTTCCTAAGCAATCAATGTCATCAGTGTATGTGAGTGTGTGTGGAAACACAAGAGACCCCTAAATAGCTAAAACAATCTTATGTAACAAAAACAAAGCCAGAGGCACCACAATACTTTATTTCAAGACATAATACAGGGAAGTCATAATCAAAACAGCCTGGTACTGGCATAAAAACAGACATGTAGACACATGGAACAGAATAGAAATTCCAGAAATCAATTCATGCATCTACAACCAATTTATCTTTGACAAAGGAGCTAAAACAATCCCCGGAGCAAAGAAAATCTCTTCAACAAATGATGCCGGGGAAACTGGATCTCCATGTTCAGAAGTATGAAACTGGAAACATAAGTTACACCTTACACAAAAATCTACTCGAAATGGATCAAAGACCTAAATCTGCTACCTGATATCATAAAACTACTAGAGAACATTGAGGAAACAATGCAAGACGTTGATGTAGGCAAAGACTTCTTGAAAAAACTCCAGAAGCACAGCCAATCAAAGCCAAAATTGACAAATGGGATTTCATTAAGCTGAGAAACTTCCACATTGCAAAAGAAAAACTCAGCAAAGTGAAGAGGCAACTGACAAAATGGGAGAAAATATTTGCAAACTACACAACTGATAAAAAAACATCCAGCATATATAAAGAGCTCAAGAAATTCAACAAAAACAAAACAAATAATCTAGTTAAAGACTTGAACAGGTATTTTTCAAGAGAGGAAATTCAAATGGCAGACAGAATGGTGGACAGAACTTGAGAAAATGCTCAGGACCCTTAGCCATCAGGGAAATGCAAATCAAAACCACATTGGTGTTTCAACTCACTGCAGTTAGAATGGCCCACACACAGAAATCAACAAACAACAAATGCTGGTGATGATGTGGGGGAAAAGGTACCCTAATCCATTATTGGTGGAAATGTAAACTGGTGCAGCCACTGTGGAAGACAGTATGGAGATACCTCAGAAATCTGAATATAGACCTACCATATGATCCAGCCATCTCACCCTGGGGATTTACCCAAACCAAAAGAAATCAGCATCTGAGTCATCTGTACCCCCATGTTCATTGCAGCACTATTTACAATAGCTAAGATATGGAATCAACCCAGATGTCCAGCAACTGTTGACTGAATAAAGAAATTATGGTTTATATACACTATGGAGGACTACTCAGTTGTAATGTAAAAAACAAAATGAAATCCTGTCTTTTACAACAAGATGGACACAATTAGAAACCACTATACTTAGTGCAATGAGCCACTACCAAAAAGACAGATATCATATGTTTTCCCTCATCTGAAGTAACTAATAGAGTAACTGAAATATAATATTTCAGAGTGAGATGGACATTTTGAGATTCCGTGATGGTTTATGGCTCTTGAATCTTCTGTTGAGGAACAGTAGTTGTTGTTGTTGTTCTTGTTTTTGTAATACTATTTGTTGAACTCCTTTACTTATAGTAGGGTTAAATATATGTCATTAAGTAAACTGAAATCAGATCTTTGTAAAAATTAAAAGTGGGAAATTGAGAGGGAGGAGGAAGGAGAATTGGAGCTTGGGTGGGAGGGAGGGAGGGTAGGGTGAGAGGTATCACTATGTTCCTAAATCTACATATAAAAAATATATGAAACTTATATAACTTAAATAAAATAAATAAGAACAGACAAGAAAATGTAAAGAAATCAAGGAGAGGATTATTGTCATCTGAAGTGGAGGGAGGAGGCATCACCAGGCCAGAACAACAAGGCTTCACAGGAACTGATAGTGTGTCCCTACGAAGCTGATGAATGATGTTCTGTTCAATTGCTACAATTATGTCCTACATTCATCTAAAGCATTGCATGTTTTTTAGGAGCTACCTCGTAAGAAACTAGGAAGAGTAGAGAGTACTTCAGCAAAGGGAAGCAGCACGTTCCACGGTCCTGATGTGGGGAAGAGCTGGTCCTGAGCAGGGAGGAGAGAGAAGTGTGCAGCGGGGAGACCTGACAGTCCTGTGAGAGGACAGGATTCAGGACAAATCCCACAGTGAGGAAGGCAGGCTGCTTTACGGCCATGCTGCTAAGACGGGTATTTCAGGAGGGATGTCAGATTTGTGGCATGAGAGATTAGATGAAGAAAGAAACCATTTCTTACGATGAAGAAGGTAGGAAGAGCAAACAGAAAAGGATGAGGGGAGAGGGGCAGCATGGTTTTGAAGAAGTGAAATTTAATATTTTGTGTAAACTTGTCAGATGACAAACAGGTTATCAGATTTACTTTGTTTATTAAACCTTGCTAAATTCCACTTGCAAAAGGCAAACTTTGTGTTGCTAAACATACAAACAGGTGTAAAGGCTGGATATAAAAGATTAAGAAACACATACCAGGCAAATTCTAATCAAAAGTAAGCTAGCCAGGCAGGTCATATTGATTAAACAGATAAAGACAAAGGCACCATTATAGTTAAAAAAAAAAATAGTTACATAGCAATAGCTGTAGTAGTAGCAATAGCGGCATCACCAGCAGTCACAGTAGTTTTAGTAAATAATTCTCTGTAGTGTTTACCATGCGGCCCATCTCCCCTCATCCTTTCTCAAAACTGTATTAAAATAAAAATATCAAGAAATGTGGTATGTAAGCTTCAAATGTTCATATAAAAAGGTGAAAGGCACGAAACTGATGAATTAAACATTCAACTACGGAATACACTCCAAGAACAAGAGCTTAACCCAAAGAAAATGGAGAACAGACAATAATAAAGTCCTGAAATCAATAAAATAGAAAGTAAAAAGATGCAATAGAAACCTTATAAATGGACAGAAAATTGTTTGAAAGTGTATTCCAAGCTGGCAAGAGCAATCATTTCCTCTCAAGAGGGGAGAATGGAATTGGAGTTAGCCTGTGCGAGTGGCTACAAAAGGGGAATTTTGATATATCTGTGTATATATAGATATAGTATAGTATATATAGATACTATATATAGTATATATAGTTTTCATCTTTATGATAAAGTGTTTGTTTATGTAATGCTGAAAATAGATATAAAAAGAATAACGCATCTTCCAGGTTCTGAAAAGTATTTTAAGGAGGATAGGAATAGAGAAGAGAGAAGGCCTAACACTGAACGCGCGGCTATGCTGGGCACAATTTAAATGAAAGCATGTCTCATCTGAGGTCCTCTGGTCTTCACTTCTTGTCTCACTCTTCAGCCCTGGGATCTCGGATGCTCTGAAGATTCCCTCCAGTGGTTTTCTTTTCACACATTTGCAAGGAATATTTAATTCTTCTTAGTGTCTTCATGTGTTCTGGTTATCACAAGCATTTAGAAGAAAACAACTATGATGGGACTAAGGCACATTTAAATATTAAAAGATATGCGGCTATCCTCATGGCCTAGGCTTTTTAAAATCATATTTCTGCAGCCAAATGTATCTCAAAATGGAGCAATATTATGCATGTGGAATGACGTAAAAACAGCAGTTTCAATCATTCAGCAGATAATTACTGAATGGCTGCTATCTTTCAGGTACTGTGCTTGGTTTTAGTTTTATAGAGATGAAAAAAATAAAATCTAAAAATAGACATTTCACAAAAAGCAGATAAACCAAATGAAATAATTGCAGATTATGATATGTTCTTTGAACTGTGTGAGAGTGCAAAGAAGAAAAGGCATAATTGCATTGAGAGAAAATACTTAAGATATTTTCAAGACAAGAAAGAGTAAGTCTTTGAAAAAATGGAAGAAAAGAATACTGAAGGCATATTCATGAATGTGTGTGCAAGGCCCTGAGACAGGAAATACTTAGCATATCTGATAAGAGACAAGACTGATGAGCCTGCAGCATGGTGGCTGCTGGACATAGAGCAATAGCATTAAGTGAGAGACACACGCGGCGCCTGTTTCACATTAGACCTTTGGAGCTATGAGAAACTCTGTATTTTGCCCTTATTTAGCATAGAGAATATATTTGGGGGCCAGAGCACTCCCCTTGAGCTTCTTAACTCCCTTGTCTAACAAATCCCATTCACTTTAAATGATTCCTTTGTAACTCTGTGGTCATACTATGGTTACAATGTTGACTCCATTCTCAACTATTTTTTTTTTTTGACAAGCAGAGTGGACAGTGAGAGAGAGAGAGAAAGGTCTTCCTTTTCTGTTGGTTCACCCCTCTATGGCCACTGCGGCCGGCACACCATGCTGATCCAAAGCCAGGAGTCACCTGGTCTCCCATGGGCTGCAGGGCCCAAGCACTTGGGCCATCTTCCACTGCACCTCCGGGCCACAGCAGAGAGCTGGACTGGAAGAGGGGCAACCGGGACTAGAACCTGGTGTGCCAGCGCCGCAGGCTGAGGATTAGCCTATAACTATTAACCAACAGTAAGCAAGTATGTATCTCAAATGTCTTTGATATCCACTCCACTTTGTCCAAAGCAGAGCTAGAACATAATTTGTTGGGTTGAATGAGCAGATTTCTGTTCACTCCTCTGAAAGCCTAGTAGTCAGCTGACCCTTCTCCTCTGCATGGGTGTGCCTATGATTTCTATTAGACAAACTTACATATGTGCTCATGAAAGCAACACTCAAAGCCGGTGCAGCTTGCTGGTATTTTGTAGGGTTTTTGTTTGTTTGTTTTTTGTTTTGTTTTTCTCAGATTTATTTATTTTATTTGAAAGACAGAGTTACAGAGAGGTTGAGGCAGAGAGGGAGAGAGAGAGGTCTTCCATCTGTTGGTTCACTCCCCAGGTGGCCGCAATGGCCAGAATTGGGCCAATCTGAAGCTAGGAGCCAGGAGTTTCCTCTGGGTCTCCCATGTGGATGCGAGAGACTAAGAACTTGGGCCATCTTCTACTGCTTTCTCAGGCCATAGCAGAGAGCTGGAACAGAAGGGGAGCAGCCGGGACTAGAACTGATGCCCGTATGGGATGCCAGCACTGCAGGCAGTGGCTTTACCTGCTACCCCACAGCGCCGTCCCCTGGGTTTTTGTTCTTGCCATGGCTCATGTTCTTGTCACTTGTTGGCTCATCTGAAGGAGCCCACAGACTGTTCAAGATCACTCCCACCGGCACCGCGGCTCAATAGGCTAATCCTCCGCCTAGCGGTGCCGGCACACCAGGTTCTAGTCCTGGTCCGTCGGGGCACTGGATTCTGTTCCAGTTGCCCCTCTTCCAGGCCAGCTCTCTGCTGTGGCCTGGGAGTGCAGTGAAGGATGGCCCAAGTGCTTGGGCCCTGCACCCCATGGGAGACCAGGAGAAGCACCTGGCTCCTGGCTTTGGATCAGCGGTGCGCCAGCCGCAGCGCGCCGGCCACGGCGGCCACTGGAGGGTGAACCAACGGCAAAAGGAAGACCTTTCTCTCTGTCTCTCTCTCACTGTCCACTCTGCCTGTCAAAAAAAAAAAAAAAGATTGCTCCCAACTTTGAGACCTTTCCAAGACTCAGGGGAAAAGAAAAAAAAGAATGATTAAAGAGTTCTACATTCTTAAACTTCAGAGTGAACTCTGGGGGCTAACTAACCACCTGCTTTAAGTTGAATATGTAAAACCTAAGTCAGATTGGTTGCCTCTAAGAACAATCAGAGCAGGCAGCAGGAGGTAATCTAGACTACTCCATCCTTCACCTCCTGAAGGGATTTGGCATCAGTATCTCCCCTAGGGGTAGAGGAAACCTGTAAGGCTGACAAACCAGTATAGACGGTCTCTTGTGATTCTATCATAAATAAAAGGAAAAGTACATGTTTGATTGCACCTTCCTTTTGCAAAACATCTCTTTCTAGCTTGGTATATAACGCATAAGGTTACAACGGAGGCTCTTAGCTTTGACTACAAAAAATTGCCTAATCCCCGTGTCTTTCTGTGATTTTTTTAAATCCCAGGTTATCCTATGCAACTCTGCTCTCAGGTCAACCACAGGAATATTAAGTCAATTTGGAAATGAGGCTCCCAGCAGCAGATTCAAACCATGGGTATGGACGTAAATGAAAAGACTCTCTAAGAACAATAGTCTCACCACAAATCTCAGACTCTCTGGAGGAAAAGCTGATCCCTATTTTCATCCTGTTCCATTAGAACTGCTGGTTTCATAAAGCAGAAAATTAGCAAGGGGGGGGGTGGGGGGATCAACAGGATCAGGAGGAATGGCAGTGACCCGTCACAGAGAACTACAGATGCCAGAGGAAGGGATTAGGGAAACCACAGGTCTGCAGCTTTGGGAAAAAAGTTCTCAGTTTGGCAAAGGCAAAATTTCATCATTTCACCTTGTGTGATAATTTATGTTGCTTCTGCCAATCCTCTCTCATCATGGAAGATCTCAATTACTTTTGTTTTTGACAGGCAAAGTTAGACAGTGAGAGAGAGAGACAGAGAGAAAGGTCTTCCTTACGTTGGTTCATCCCCCAAATGGCTGCTGCGACTGGCGCACCACGCTGATCCGAAGCCAGGAGCCAGGTGCTTCCTCCTGGTCTCCCATGCAGGTGCAGGGCCCAAGCACCTAGGCCACAGCAGCGAGCTGACTGGAAGAGGAGCGACCTGGACAGAATCTGGCACCCCGACCGGGACTAGAATCCGGGGTGCTGGCTCCACAGGTGGAGGATTAGCCTAGTGAGACTCGGCTCTGGCTAGATCTCAATTACTTTTGACACTATCATTTTAAAATGTGAGCAGTTTGTAACTTTATTTTTCATACTCTGTGATTTTAAAAGGTAATCTAAAAAAAAAAAAGTGAATGCCATCCAAAATCACACAAAGTTGAGGCTATGTTGATGCTTTATGCTCAAAGCAAGTCATAAGGGAAATGTTTATCTTACTGGAGCAACCAGTTTGCTCGGAGGTAGGAGCTTCCTGGAAGGCACAGGCTTTCCATTTTAAGGCCAAGGTCATCCTACTCATGATTAAACAAGGTTCGGGGAGGAGAAGCTTCATTACAAGTGGAAAAACACAAAGGTGCATTAAGTAGGTTTCCATAATTCACACCTGTTGAGAAGGAGACCCCCTCATCGATGTCTAATCTAAGCAGTTAAATGTAGTCCATGAGGGACAACATCTTTTGATTTTCAGAAAGAATACAGTGTGAAGAGCAAGTCCTGAAGAAAACACTGACTCAGACAGGAAACGTTTATCCTGGCAGATCCATCCAGGCTGGAAGCTGTTGGAGGAGGGGCACGGGGAAGGAGCGTGGTACCAAAGCGATCACTTTAGAGTGCGTAGTGACAGTGAGACTCTGCTTCCCCATTCAGGGACCATGACTGAGCCGAGTTCCAGTTGTCTTTGCTCTCCCTCCCTCCCTAAGAGTGCCTTACAATCTTGGCTCACAGTTCTAGTCACAGATAATGGATGTAAGTGACAAAGCTGACCCAGTCTCCTGCAGAGTGATCCTTCCATCAGGAATTCTCTGCCCCGTGACATCCAGGTCTTCCAGCTTCTTTGCCTGTGGGAAAAAATGATGAAAAGAGGTATGGATGTAGGACCTGCCCTCATTTACAGAGACTGCTTCACTGTGCATCTACTCAAGTTTCCCCCAAAGTATTCTACTATGATTTTTTTTAAAGATTTATTTATTTGAAAGGTAGAGTTACAGAGAAAGAGAAAGGGAGAGAGAAAAAGACAGAGAGAGGTCTTCCATCCACTCATTCACTCCCCAAATGGTTGCAAAGACCAGGGATGCAGCAGGCTGAAGCCAGGAGCCAGGAGTTCCGTCCTGGTCTCCTCTGTGGGTGCAGGGGTCCAAGCACTTGAGCCGTCTTCCACTGCTTTCCCAGGTACTTTAGTAGGGAGATGGATTACAAGCAGAGCAGCCGGGACTCAAAGCAATGCCCACTGCAGGCCTTGGCTTAACCAGCTGTGCCAAAGCACTGTCCCTTCTTCTGTGATCTTAATAGAAAAGAGGCATCAGAGAAATGTCATATAAGACCATTTTTTTAACTAAAAGTTTTATAGTTGCTCCATCAAAAAATATATAATTTCCCATGAAACCCTAAATTCTACCTTGTAAGGTACAAAATAATATGACAGTACTCCTATATTTGTGGAAAACAGAGTTAAACTAATTTCATTGAAAAGACTTGCTGAGTTCATTCTTGTAGGAGCCCAAATCAGAGGACAAGGAATCTGTGAAGTTGTACCTTGGGCTGGGCTGGCTGTGCGGAGACAGCCAGGAACAGGGAGACAGAGACTTCCAAGGCTCCTGCACCCTATGATGACAACTTGCTGGGACAGAAGCTTGTGCACACAGCCACACAGACCTTGAGACGCTCCACTCCTCTCTGCACAGACTTTTATTTATCTCCTGCAGCAGGGTCCTTCAGCCTTCCTCCCTCAGATTATAAATGAGCCGCTGTGACCTCCCCTTCCCACCGGCAGGGCTGGGTCCTCCCAGCCCCTGTGGAGCCCCTGTCCCCTGATCTGCCACCCCTGAGATCACATAAGCACATTTTCCTACCGGTGTGGCAACCATTTCCTGCACAGACACAGCATTTATATAAAAAGCTTTCCTCAGCTTTCATCCAATCTAGGCTGCAGGCCTATTTCGTAACATTAATTCTCTCCCTCACCAACGGCCACATCAATTCAGTACTTTATAAACTATTTCGGGGATCCGATTTATCAGGCCTGACAGTGCTGCACGCTGAAATAAACAGCACTGCTCCAGCCTAGCACACTCCGTGGCTCCTATTTATCATTATTTAATTCAAGGGCCTAAAATTCTCTGACATTATTAATAGTAAGATGAATCGTTGGAAAACTACAGAATCTGTGACCAACGAGGCTGAAATAATCCATTTTCGTGAAAATGTCTATGCGGAATTACATTCTCTGATGGCTGGGCTCTCTGTCATTAGCAGCCCCGTATGCATGGGTGGTGGCCTGCTGAAGCATGAAGTCCCTGAACAGTAGAGACTTCGGTGGAAATTCTCTTCCCCACGGCTCCCACCACTGCTCAGAGGAAGAGAATGGGGGAGGCTTGGCATCTGGAGGGCAGTGTCAGCAGCAGGGTTGTTCTCCTGTGCCTGTCACTCGGTTTTAAATGTGCTAATTTAAGTCATTTTGCACTTGATTACCTTTAACTTGTCTGGATTTGAACTTGGATAGGTGCTGGACCTGGAAATCTATTGGTTAATTACAAGAGCTGTATTACTTAGCAGCCTGGGGTCTGCTTCATCAGAGGTTCAGAATGCACTCCAACACCTGCCGCTGGCTTTAAGTTCTCATTCTTAGCCTATTTTTTTTAACTTAAAGAAAAGAACATTCTCACTTCTAAATTTGTTTTCTTTTTAATAAGGAAATCATTAGGAAAAAAATGCTAAGAAGGAGTTTGCTCATCTAAGATCCAGGAGAAAACAGAATATTACAAGTGGGTTTTCTCTGGGACAAGGTTAATGGTCTTTAGCAAAGCTACAGAGTGCATATAACAATAGAATGATCCCTCAAATAAGGATATGTTTGTTTTTTTAAGCCTAGTAGGATAATCTTCATAAAAGAAAAACCTTTTGAAGTGATTTTTAAATGTTAAAATTTTATAGTTGACCCAGCACTTTCAAGTAGGATTAAAATTAAATCTTCCCAAATCTTAAATATTTGATGGGAAAGAAAGGGCTTGACTTTTCCCAGCAACCCCTCGCAGAAATACCAGAAAGGTTATTCTTATAATTAACTTCAACGAACTGTGCAAAAGTAGGTCCAGAGTCTCAAGGAAAGGAAGAATGATCAATACATTTACAGAGGAAACCCATTGTTTCTGTTCTAAGTTCAGCGAATCTGTGGTATGCAGGCACTGTGGTAGGTAGTGAGAACAGGTTCTAAATGCCCAATGCCAGGCCAGCTCACTAGGCTCACTAGGCTAATCCTCCACCTGTGGTACCGGCACCCTGGGTTCTAGTCCCAGTCTGGGCGCCGGTTCTATCCCGGTTGCTCCTCTTCCAGTCCAGCTCTCTGCTGTGGCCCAGGAGTGCAGTGGAGGATGGCCCAGGTGCTTGGGCCCTGCACCCCATGGGAGACCAGGAGGAAGCACCTGGCTCCTGGCTTCGGATTGGTGCAGCACACGCTGGTCGTAGCGGCCATTTGGGGGGGTCAACCAACATAAGGAAGACCTTTCTCTCTGTCTCTCTCTCTCACTGTCTAACTCTGCCTGTCAAAAAAAAATGCCCAATGCCATTGCTTGAATCTGTTGGTTACAAAATATTAGGCAAAACAACCTGTATTTTATAGTATAGTGTTAACTTTGTCCTCCTGGAGTATATAATTTGATAAATATTTTATCTATTCAAGTCTGAACAATTCCAACGCTTTTACTGTTGCCACCAGGCTAACGTTTTTCAAGCTTTTAAAATTTTATTTTATTAATTGATAAATAATGTATATATTTATGGAACACAATGTCATATTTAGAGCTATATATGCATTATAGAATATTAAATCAAGCTGATTGATATATCCATTACCTCACCAACTTATAATGATGAAAATGTTAAAAATATTTTTTAAAAATATTTAACATAAATATATTTAACATAAAAAGCTGCTTTGGCGTGGTGCACCAACCGCAGCTGCCATTGGAGGGTGAACCAATGGTAAAGGAAGACCTTTCTCTCTGTCTCTCTCTCTCTCACTGTCCACTCTGCCTGTCAAAAAAAAATAAAAAAATAAATTAAAAAAAAAGAAGTCACTATAATTTACTTCTCCAGCCTAATTGATTCTCCCCCCTTTCTCCAAACCTCTTCCACCCTAACCCCTGACAAGCATCTTTCCATTCTCTGCCTTTATGAAACAGAACTTACAAATACCACAAGTAAGTGAGATCCTTGGGGATTTATCCATCTGTGTCTGGTTTATTTCACTTATAGCATAGGCATTCCACGTGTTCAACTTTGTTTCCTCAACATTCCTCCTGAAGTCTACAGGGCCAGACTGCAAGAAAGCTGCTTAGAATTGTTGAAAGAAAGTCCTGCTCACCCACTTCTTTGTTTTCTCTACCACTAACCATATTCCGCAGTGCCCACAGAAACTTTTTTGGGAATCGCATGAGGGCATGTTGGAAAAAGGGACAAAATGTTATCAGTGCACACATCTACATGTACAGTCTCTGTCCAATCTGTCTGCCAGAATGCCGTTATCAGAAACTTTATTTTTACCATGGGTGCCTTTTTTTTTTACACCATTTAATGAGGAACCATTAAAGACTTGCTAGCTAAAGGATGACCACAGTGACTTCTGTCTAGTGTGGCATGTAAGGAGTTTGGAAGTCACCACTCTGTTGTAACAACAAGACCTAGACCTCCACAACCTGAAAATCAGTAACTCTTCTTAGAGTCAGAGAGAACTAACAACTCAGAGTGAGCCACTGACCCCAAAATTGGAGAGAGAGACAGGAGGATACAGAGAATGACAGCTTACCAAAATAATGAATTCATGAGCAGGAACCCCCATAGGAACCAGTACAGGTTTCCTGCTGTCCAGTGCATCATGTGTAGCATTCAACAAAAATGATGAGACATTCCAAAAGACAAACACGCAAGCAAACATCCGGATCAGCAGCCATGGAGTATAGAGTAAACTGAATGTAAGCCGGCGCTGCGGCTCAATAGGCTAACCCTGGGTTCTAGTCCCGGTCAGGACGCCGGATTCTGTCCCGGTTGCCCCTCTTCCAGGCCAGCTCTCTGCTATGGCCCGGGAGTGCAGTGGAGGATGGACCAAGTGCTTGGGCCCTGCACCCCATGGGAGACCAGGAGAAGCACCTGGCTCCTGCCTTCAGATCAGTGCGGTGCGCCGGCCACATTGCGCTGGCCGCAGCGGCTATTAGAGGGTGAACCAATGGTAAAGGAAGACCTTTCTCTCTGTCTTTCTCACTGCCCACTCTGCCTGTCAAAAAAAAAAAAAAAGTAAACTGAATGTAGATCGTTGTAAAACTGAGGGAATAAGAGAGGAAGGAAGAAGAAGGGTAGGAGCATGGGCAGGAGGGGAGGGAAAGTGGGAAGTAGCATGGGTTCCTAAATCTGTACATATTAAACACATGAAATTTGTTCACCTGAAGATTTTTTTAAGTAAATTTAAAAAGAATACTGTGATGAATATTCTGACTGCTCTATTGGAAAAAAATGGATGTCACATAAGAATTATCAGAAATATAAGCAGAAAGACAAAAACAATAATAAAGGACCAATAGAAAATGTTAGGGCATGTGGTTTGGCGCAGCTGTTAGGTTGTTGCTTGGGATGCCTGCATCCCATATGGTGGTGCCTGAGTTCCAGCCCTGGCTCTGCTTCAAACCCAACTTTCTGCTAATGTATATCTTGTGAGTCAGCAGATTATGGTTCAAGTAACAGGGTCCCTGCCAACCACATGGGATATTCAGTTTGAGTTCTACATTTTTGATTTTGGCTTGGCACTATTCCAGCTGTCGTGGGCATTTAGGGGGTGAATAAGCAGATACCATCTCTCTCTCTCTCTCTTTCTCGCTCTCTCTGCCTTTCAAATAAATTAAATAAAAAAAATTTCAGAACATAAAATGCTAGAAACCAAAACCATCATAATAGAACTGTTTTGGATAGGCTTATCAGTAAACTGGATATGGCCAAGGAAACAACTGACACACTGAAAATCTGTTGTCACCTCTTCCTCTGGCATGGATCACTGGTTCTGGTGTCTTCCTGGTGACTTCCTTCTGGCCTGTGCTGCATTTCTAAAGACTAAGTTACTCATGAACACTGTACACTACGCTGGACGTTGAGGAATCAAGTTGAGAGAGAAAATTCCTGTGAACAGGACTACTGCCAAGGCCTAAACTGTTTTTGAAGATCTAAAAGTATTTTGCTTTTGTTGTTTTCTTTCTAGATTGTCATTTAGTTTAAGTTAAATACAGTGTTGAGGGTAATTCAGGGGCCAGTGCTGTCGCTCAGCAGGTTAAGCCTCTGCCTGCAGCGCCAGCATCCCACATGGGCACTGGTTCAAGTCCCAGCTATTCTGCTTTCAATCCAACTCCCTGATAAAGGCCTGGGGAAGCAGCAGAAGTGCTTGGGCCACTGGACCCACACGGGAGGCATGGGAGAAACTCCTGTTTCCTGGCTTCAAATTGGCCCAGCTCCAACCATTGTGGCAGTTTGGGGAGAAAACCAGCAGGTGGAAGACCTCTCTCTCATCCCTCTCTCTGTCTGTAACTCTGCCTCTCAAATAAATAAACAAATCTTTAAAAAAAAAAAGGAATTATTCAGCCAATCTAGTAAAACAAAAAATCCTATTTCCATTCTAAGTGACTCAAAGAAAAATTCTTATAAGTAGCAAAATGAATCAACAAAAAATGACTCCATAAAAAACTTCTACTTTTGAACTCACAGAATAAAATGATTTCTTTGCCTGTGAAAATGCTCTTTACTGAAATTTATTACTGAATTATATGGGATGTATCCAAAAATATTCTATTCATTTTTGAATCACTGATATGAAATATTTGCTATCACCTCAAAAGATGCAATGAGAAGAAACTACAGATTAGATTGTCATCACTGGTTCTTAAATACTAGCAAGTTACCCCTGATTACAAAATGTGATATATTTCCTTGAGAATATATAGATGTAGATGCTTCATCTCTCGCAAAATGACAGTTTGTGCCAAGGTAAATTCTTATAGGTAACTAACAGATTTATCTACTATTCTAATAGACTGTGGCTCATGTCATCAATGCCTAATGCATTCCCAGATGATTTTTCTGAAGCCTCTGAGTTTGTGTACTTAGCCCCAGAGTTGGATGGAAGACACATCAGAGAATACACCAACTCTTGGCGCTGTGCAGCACTAGTAACTTGAGCCATGAGCTAAGATATGTATTTACATTAGATACTGTGAAGAAGAATTATCACTGGCATCCTCAAGGAAACACTGAGTGGGATCAAAAAACTACTAGACAGATACCAACAGTCAAAACTCATAATTTCTCTAGAATCTTACCACATGTGAGCAACAGCAAAATGCACCAATCTGACACTGAAGATCTCCTAGCATAAAAAGAGTCATTGAGTTTCCCCTGTTAAGTGGAAGACAGCACAAATATGATTCAACTTAAGCTGGAAGATGGAAAAAGAATTACATATCATTAAGTGGATAGTGGGGGAAATGGATTACAATCGTTCTCCAGGTGACAGAAAGGGATCAACCCCTTCAGAAGCATGTACATCAGAGAGGGACACAAGCATGCTAATTCATTCTTCTAATGGTATGAGTAACTGCTTCTCACATGTCTAAGTTTATGTGCAATGAATTTCTTTTGAAAAGGAACATGATTGGCAAATTTATACCAAAAATGAGAGAAGACCTCTTTATAA
The DNA here is from genome assembly GCA_949820135.1 of Sylvilagus floridanus. Taxonomy (NCBI): domain Eukaryota; kingdom Metazoa; phylum Chordata; class Mammalia; order Lagomorpha; family Leporidae; genus Sylvilagus; species Sylvilagus floridanus. The sequence goes on along the minus strand of OX463240.1, from coordinate 12,935,447 downwards.
CCAAATATATATATATATATATATATATATATATATATATATACATATATATGCTAGAATTTCTCAGCTCATGCTGTTCCAAACCCTGGGTGGTTCTAGATTTTTCCTCTTGACTTATTGTGTCTGAGCCTCATATGTGTAAAAGTAGCTTCATGGTCTAAAACCCTCACACACCATGCAGAAAATGCTTCTTTTGATAAATACCTCTTTTGTAGTTGGGCAATTACTTAATGCTCTCTTTGGTGATACTGACATTTTACTTCCTTAATGTTAGTGGAGATCAGAGGTATGGACTCAAAGAGATTTCTCCATCACTGGCCTGAAACCTGAACCAAGTATCTCCAGCCTACTTGGATATTGGTACGGGATACTCAAGAGAAGCATTGTTTTCCAATGTGCAGGAAATATAACTTTTATTATCTGTAAGTCAAGGGAACCGAATGACAGAAACTCACTATAAAAGAGCTCTTATGTGAGCAGCGGTAACCATGGCACACAAAAGGGCTAACACCCCCCCCCCCCCTTTCTCATCTGTATCTTGTCAGGGTACAGATGTTGTCATAAAAGTAAGGAGAGAGCGGGTACATTGGAGTTATCGCCACTGTTGCCATGGAAAACCATGAATTTACAGTGATGTCATGTGCAAAAAGACCTCTCTTATATTTAGAACTTTTTCTCTATATTGAGGAATTGAAGGATTTTTAGACATCAATGACAAGCTATATATTCTTCCACCATTCCCCTGTGCTTTCCATCTTATTTACCACTATGTCTGTCACAATTTGGGTTTTATCCATCCAAATTTGAGTAAAAATTGATTGCATTCCAAATCAAAATAGTCATTTTATATATTATTTGTAGTCATACTTCCTACCCCAATGTAAAAAAACTAAACAATTTCAAACACACACACACACACACATACACAAACACACTATCCCAACTTCATTGTTTGTGTACTCATTAACAACCAAATTCTAGTTCACGGATTTAGGATTCAACCTGAACTGATGATATCAACCACCAAAGCTAATCAGGAAATGAGAGGCATACTTCAAACAGTAAATATTTAAGAGTTCATCAAAAAAAATGTTTCAAAATATGGGCTAGTGTTGTGGCACAGCAGGTTAAGTCACCACATGTGACATCAGCATGAGAGCTGCTAAGTCCTTGTCCCAGTCCAGGTTCCTGATAATGCATTTGGGAAAGCAGGGGATGATGGCTCAAGTACTAGTGCTCCTGGCACCCATGTGGCAGACCTGGAGAGAATTCTGCATTGATCTTATCCTGGACCAGCCCTAGCTATTACAGCCTTGTGGATGGAGGATTGGTCTCCCTCTATTTCTCCTGTCATTCTGCCTTTTAAATAAATATCTATAAAAAATTTCATATTATGTAATTCATGTGATTTTTGCTCATAATTGAATAATAGCTATGTATTTAACTATAGAAATAATAAAATTCACCAATAATAAGATAGGACTATCAACTTTAATTTCTTGGTGATCTTAAATAGCTAAAGTGACTATCACCTCTTAAATTAATAAGGTTTTATATTTATATATACATATGTAAAATGCACATCTAACATTATATACATAATATTATACATCTCAAGGTATTTAGAACAACCAATATGCAAAAGCATAATTTATATATTTTAAATTTATATTACTAGATCTTAATTTCCAAATAAATATTTATTACATGATTACCTTAAGTTTGAAAATATTCACATATTTATCATTAAAAAAAACCTAATGTATAAAACGTGAAAGTATATATAACCATCTATATGTTCATATACACATATACTCCAAATTTTATCTTCCATTTTGCAGATAGCATTTAATCATTCAGAACCCAGATATCCAAATGCTCCAATTCTGCCTCCCAGCTTTGGTCATTTCACTTCTCATTAGCACCGTCCCCAAGGGAGAGCCAGGAGAAAGACAGGAGGTACAGCTCAAATCAACCAATTTGCTACTCATTAGCTTCTCTGATGAAAGATCTGATGGAAAGGGAAGTTGTAGCTATTAATTTAGGTGAGATTTGAGTCATGTCTGTTGATTTCATTTATCTGTGCTTGCCCCTCACCCCATTAACACAGGAAAGCAAGAGTTGTCTTCAATAAATCATATATAATTTGTGGTTTACTGTCTCAGAATCTGTGATAAGTCAACAGTGCTCAATCGAAACTTACTTTTACATGCTTTTTTTAGAGTTTTGTTAAATAATAGAAGGGTAAACACAATTGTAAGAATATTTGTAAGTATTTAATTTAAAACATCAAAAAATGGGGCACTTACTCATAGATATACAGATGACATACTAAATGAATTAATCACACTATTTCAGGAAGTAGAGCTGGATCTATATCAGCTAATAGAGTATCACAGTCCTTTATTTGAAATTCCAAAGTCCAGAAATCTTAAAAATTAAAATTGTTTTGCTTAACCTATGTGGCGACCACACATGGTTTAACCTGAAATAAAAGAAAAACCTGACTTAAGTCAATATGAAACTATTGCAAGTCTTTTACCTCTCCTATTTTGTGACTATTCATACTTTTCTAAGAGCAAATCTTAATGTACAGCTGATTGTGGATATGCTTTGTGCTATGTTTCACAAAGCTGCCATGAACACTGAATTCTTGTGTAAATCCTGAACTGTTGGTCCTAGGTGACATAAATAGATAGGTTCCTGAAAACTTCTGCTTCACACTGTTATTAACTGAACAATGCATAATATTCACTTATGTGTGTTTCTGTTTAAAGATATTTTATTTAATTTATTTTCTTGATTCTTTAGTATTGAACTCACAGAACTGCCCTATGGCTCCTAAGTGAACAAAGCTTATCTACCACATGTGCTTCCTCATCACAGTCTGTGCATAGAAAGGGTAGACAGCACTTCAGCACTATATTTAAAGGGCACTGTAAATAGCAACATCACCAACAAAAACACACAAATGCAAAAAGATATCATTAAATAGTGTACGGGACACTTGTTCTCAGTAGGAGAGCTGGAACAAGGCAGCTAAGGGTCAACTTGTTTGACTCCAGCTGAGAACTTGAGCATGTTAGGTGGCTCAAATAATTTTTGCTACTCTGCACATGTGTAATAATAACTGGAAAGGCACTGTATGTATTGATTTTGCACTTGCAAATTAACTTTATCAAATAGGCAAATTTCCAAAAATGGAATCTACAGACAACTACCAGATTCCTCACTGCTACCCCAGACATCAACTATACAGCCTATTCTGCAAACCAAGCACTCACATGACTTTCTAAAATCTGAAAATTTAGAATTCTGAAATACATTTGGCTCCAAGCATTCCACATAAGGGATTGTGGGTCCTTTCTTCACATGAGTGGTTTCATTCTTAGAATTTAAATATAGTAAGACTGCTTCATCTCTCATAACTTGAGCATGGGTCACCCTACCTCTTTCCTAAATTAATAAGAACATGCTATATACTGCATCACAATTGATTCTCACAGAACATGTAGATTTCAGGTGGAATATATGTAACTCACAAACACACTGCATAAGGTTGGTGGTAAAAGATAACTGAGTGGGAACTCAGAAACACAATCTGTGTTTCGACTGCACCACTAAAGAAATTCATGATTTGGGGGCAACTTGTTTCTTGTTTGTGGACTCACTTTCATTGCAAGAAAAACCAAGGCACGGCCCTACATGGCCGCTAATATTCCCAGGACGTCTTAAATGCTTTGAGGCATTAACACACTAACTGAAATGCAGCAGTTTTAACATCTAATTGCCAGACTCTGAAATTCTAAGAACAGAGAGGAAGAAATTCCCAATTACATGAAAATAAAATCCATGGAAATAATCTCAATTCTGCAAACAAGTGAGAAATTAGAAACTACAGACTAGAATTCAAATTCTTTAGGTGTGCAGTATTACTAACAATATTCATATCTAAGTTTAAAAATTCATATGCTGGTAGGTTAAAAATAAATATAAGTTCCCTAACACTGATGCTAAGTAGTTTTGAACTTTTCTGGGAACATTTATGTCTTCGGAACACAATAGAGGCTTAAAAACTGAGATTTCTTGAGTCAGTATTAATTAATGTATTTATAGCTACAGCTGTAATTTAGTATTCCAGATAAACTTATGGGAGCAATATAGTTAATGGGTAATTCATTTTCACATTATGCTGTTTTTTCCTCATCAATTTACTTGACAGCTGTATTCTGCTATTGTCAATAAGCTTCCCTCGTGAGGTACAAATATGCAGCATCCCTTATGTAAGATGATATAAACTGCCAGTTAATTGTGAAATGATTTCATTTCCTAGTGATGTGGAGACTTGAGAACTACACAGTGTTCTGCTCATACTGATGAGGCTGCATTGTCGGTGTTCATTAGCAGAAATTCCAAAATATTTTAGATACAACAGTTCCTTATTAGGTATGCCCATGCATGCCTAGCTCCACGAGGGGCACCAGGTAAAAGGTTGAGCTAAGTAAAATGACTATGACAATCAGAAACTTTTACGTCCTTTCAGTAAGACTTGGCGTGAGTGATGTAACAAGTGCAGGCATGTTGGCCGGCACTGTGGCTCACTAGGCTAATCCTCCACATTGCAGCGCCGGCACACCGGGTTCTAGTCCCGGTCGGGGCACCGGATTCTGTCCCGGTTGCCCCTCTTCCAGGCCAGCTCTCTGCTGTGGCCCGGGAGTGCAGTGGAGGATGACCCAAGTGCTTGGGCCCTGCACCGCATGGGAGACCAGGAGAAGCACCTGACTCCTGCCATCAGATCAGCGTGGTGTGCCTGCCGTAGCGCGCGGCAGCTGCAGCGGCCATTGGAGGGTGAATCATCGGCAAAAGGAAGACCTTTCTCTCTGTCTCTCTCTCTCACTGTCCACTCTGCCTGTCAAAAAAAAAAAAAAAAAAAAAAAACAAGTGCAGGCATGTAACACTCCACCAAATATGCACGGGAAGTGGGTGCACTGTTTTTGCAGGTTTCAGGATGAATAACAAAACTGAGTGAAAGTCGGTCTGTTTTGTAATACTGTCCTTCCCTGGCAATGCCAAATAAATAATGTCAGTAACACAATATTACTCCATAAAAATAAAAATTTTTCTAAAAAATGCTGGTTTATGTTCTAACAACTACTGGGCTTACACTGAGTTATGCTAACATATATAGGCTGCAGTTGTCACATTTCTGTTACTCATCTTTGTTCAACACTGTGGTCTCCACGGCAGTTAATCCAGCAGAGACAGGTGGAGTCCCTACAGGTGCTGTTAGAAGTAAGTTCCTAATGACTCTCAAGGGCCCTTCCCCTGCATACACAGTTTCCCAGTTTCAGACTCTGAGGTCCTACTTAATCCTGAGTTTAATATGCTAATTTGAAATGAACAGTGATAGCACAAAGATTGCAAAGCAGAGGAAAATAAGGTGAGTTAACTCGGTTCCATCCTTTTATGAGAACATGGAGAGTTTGCATTTTAAATTAATAACAGTGACTGTGCATACAGTACAAATTTTGTTACTATTTGTGTTTAACAAATGTAAATTTTAGCCCAGACACAGGATATTTTGCTAAATAAGAAAAATATGTTCAAAAATGAAATTATTCATTTTAAAATTATTAATTGCTTTGTTAAAATTTAAAGTCAGGAACATGAAATCTTATATAAATGGTATTTAATTGCCTAACTTTCTCCTTGAGCAATGCTTTGGCTTTATTAAAAATAACTTATTGGCTGTCAGACAATTATTTATGTTGAGTATTTTTATAACAGAATGTCATCAAACCACTGAATTCCAAGCTCTTAAAAGATATAGTGAGTTTGTTTTTATTTTCATGCCTCTTCTGTTTCTTTTCTTCTTTTTTTAATAGCATGATGTTACAAACATGAAGTTGAATAAAGGAAGGCCGGCGCCGTGGCTCAACAGGCTAATCCTCCGCCTTGCGGCACCAGCACACCGGGTTCTAGTCCCGGTCGGGGCGCCGGATTCTGTCCCGGTTGCCCCTCTTCCAGGCCAGCTCTCTGCTGTGGCCAGGGAGTGCAGTGGAGGATGGCCCAAGTGCTTGGGCCCTGCACCCCATGGGAGACCAGGAGAAGCACCTGACTCCTGCCTTTGGATCAGCGCGGTGTGCTGGCTGCAGTGCGCCAGCCGGGGCGGCCATTGGAGGGTGAACCAACGGCAAAGGAAGACCTTTCTCTCTGTCTCTCTTTCACTGTCCACTCTGCCTGTCAAAAAAAAAAAAAAAAAAGAAGTTGAATAAAGGAAAATTTTAGCTCTCTGTAATATGATCTGCTTATTGTTACTATTTTATTCTACTAAATAAAAATTAAATGATCTTATTATGACTATTTTAATCATAAAGTGATTTTCAATCATGATCATGATATTGCATACAAGAGCATGGTGTTAGAATTATTTTCTTCCGTATTTTGCACTTTGTGTTTCTGTGTGGGTGCAAACTGATGAAATCTTTACTTAGTATATACTGAATCAATCTTCTGTATATAAAGATAATTAAAAATGAAAAAAAAATCTTGGTGTTAAATTGGAAATTGCATAGAAAATTAATCAATTTAAAAAAATATATATCATGTAGGCTCTCTGTCCTTAATGTGCTATACATTGTGAATTAATACTATAACTAGTACTCCAACAGTATTTTTCACTTTGTGTTGCTATGTGAGGGCAACCTGTTGAAATCTTTACTTAATATATACTAAACTGATCTTCTGTATATAAAGAGAATTGAAAATGAATCTTGATGTGAATGCAAGGGGAGAGGGAGTGGGAAAGGGGAGGGTTGCGGGTGGGAGGGAAGTTATGGGGGGTGGAAGCCATTGTAATCTATAAGCTGTATTTTGGAAATTTATATTCTTTAAATAAAAGCGTTATTTAAAAAAAAAAAAAAGAATTATTTTCTTCCCCTCCCCCAGAGGGCCCATTGATGGCTGCTTGCGGGCTCATTTGAAGCCAACGGTGTGAGCTGAACGCCTTCGAGGCTGCCACCTCCATCCTCCGCGAAGCTGACTGTACTCGGCGGATCCCTCCCCAGGCTGCCTGAGAGGAGCAGGGGGTCATGTCCCAGCGGGACATTGGTCCCAGAGTCCATGCTTGCATCAGATGCCTGCCTCTGGGTGAGTGAGTGGGAGACTTGCTCCCTACCTTCACCTTGGAAAAGCTGGCCTGGTGCTGAGTACTGGGGACCCCAGCACCTCCTCACTGGGAGACTATGCATTGTCAGGTTTGGGGATTGCTGTGTGGCTCCTTGGGGACCTGGAATTGCGTTTGTGGGTGTATTGGATACATTGATCCCCAGGCCTCACTGATGACCCCTTCTCATCCCAAACCATGGTGGAGCTTCTCTGGAATTGTTTGCGAGCTCCCGAGGCAGAACACAAGGGTCCAAGACCATTTCCGTTTCCTGCAGGAACTTCTTTCTTTTCTCCCCCGCCCCCAGCACCCACCATACTTCGAAGGCCACGTCTCATCTTTCCTGGATCACTACAGTGGGGTATTACAGTTATACAGTTCCCAATCTGGCCTTGGCTTGCTCGGATAAAACTTTGTATGCATTTTGTATGGCATAGATTCTATATTGTGATGATGTCTTATGCAAAAAGGAAAAAAATTAATGAAATTGTAAATTTTATTGTTTTAATGTGTATGCATGTTTAGTGACGTTTCCATTTTGAAATAAAATTTATGATTCATTAAAAATTTATTTTCTCCCCATGGTAAAGATGATGGCAACATGGTTTCTATAAATGTATTTTGATTTTGGCTTACATTTTCTAGTAGTTGGTCAACATACAATTCAAAGGGCACAGCCTGCTATTGAGTTATGGTCCAGTCTAGCCTTGAGAATTACTACAGACACCTAACAGGAAGAAAAGAAGCAGTCCTGGTGTGGTTGTTTGCAAGAAAGTGTTTGGGTTTTGCTTTGAAAAATTTTAAGCTTATTTTTATTTGTATGGATGAAAGAATGAGAGAGAGAGAGAGAAAGACGGAAAGAAACAGAGAGAACTTTCATCACTTCCCAAATGCCTACAATCACCAGGGCTGGGCTGGCCAAAGCCAGCAGTCATAAACTCCATCTGGGTATCACACAACTGCGGCATTCAGTAGGATGAGAGCACACCAACCAGCCTCAATGCACCACATTGTCCCCATTATTTTATTTCATTGTATTTAGAATTTTGTTCCATTCTTTTTCCTGTTAGATTCCTGATAGTTTATGACCATTAAACAATTCTGAACTATAAAACCCAAAGAGATGTTAATTACTTTTACTGTTTGTATCTGAGCTAAAACATCCAAAAAATGAGGTTATCCGTATGAATTACCGTTTTTGTCAAAAACATATCAACAACTTCATGTGATTCAGCCTAAAAACTATTTTTTTTTTGACAGGCAGAGTGGACAGTGAGAGAGAGACAGAGAGAAAGGTCTTCCTTTTGCCGTTGGTTCACCCTCCAATGGCTGCCACGGACGGCGCGCTGCGGCCAGCGCACCGCGCTCATCCGATGGCAGGAGCCAGGTGCTAGGTGCTTTTACCTGGTCTCCCATGGGGTGCAGGGCCCAAGCACTTGGGCCATCCTCCACTGCACTCCCGGGCCACAGCAGAGGGCTGGCCTGGAAGAGGGGCAACCGGGACAGAATCCGGCGCCCCGACCGGGACTAGAACCCGGTGTGCCAGCGCCGCAAGGCGGAGGATTAGCCTGTTGAGCCACGGCGCCGGCTGCCTAAAAACTATTTTAAGCTTAAATGAAACACAGTCTGCCACTGGTGTGACCCGAATTGACATTCACTGTATGTGGGGCTAAACAGGTTGCACTGAAACATCTGCAATGTCCAATATACTCTTCTCCAGGAGCCGGTTGCTTACAAACGCCTCTACCAAAACAAGCGGGTAGTCTTCGTGGAATGGTGAATTGATGACCCTCTTGAGAAGCAGGCATCCCACATCAGAGTGCAACTTCAAATCTTGCCCACTCCACTTCTGATCCAGCTCCCTGCTGAAAACACTTGGGAAGCAGCCGTGTTTGAGTTCCTTCACTCACATGTGAGACCCAGATGGAGCTCCTGCTCCTACCTTCAGCCTCAACCAGCCCTGGCTGTTGCATGCATTTGGGGAGTGAACCAGCAAATTGAAGATTCTCTCTCTCTCTCCCTCCCTCTCTTTCAAATAAATAAATTTTAAAAACAAACTAATCCCAGACTCCTTGTGAATCCAATGTCTTCCGTGCGGACCGTGCCTAAAAAGACACATGAAAAATTTCCGTGATTCAGAGAAACATCTCATAGTACCTTTTCTCCCTGTGCTTAGAACATTGCTAAAGAAAATCAAATTGCTTCTTATCTAATGACCTCCAATCTTCCCTTCTCACACTCATATTATTTCATTGAAAAATTGAGACAAAGCCCATATTCTACTGATGCTGTGCCACAGCTCACTGTCTGAAGCACACAGAAGGCACGTAGCACTGGCATTTGAAAAAGAACAACTTTATGGTAAAGCCCACTGGGAAGGAAAGAGAGGCAAAGCTCAAATCTACCTCCCCCATTGAAGTCTGGGGCATGTTTTGTGGGTAAGGGGATTGCTAATGCTCACAAGCCAACCTCTGATTGGGGGCTGGGATGGGAGTGGGTGGAGTGGGTGCTTAAGCCTAGGGTCTTCCTGATCATTCTGATCCAGGCTTCTAAAAGAGTTCCTGCTGTGCTCCACGGTCTTTGATTCCCTCTGGAGGAAAAATTCTTCATTTAAAGCTAAATGCTACCTCCTCTGTGTATTTCCAAGTTCTGTTGGCAAGAAGACAATCACTCATGTTAGGATTTTTGCCAGAGGCTGGCACTGTGGTGTAGCAGGTAAAGCCACCACTTGCAGTGCCGGCATCCCATATGGGTGTCTGTTTGAGTCCTGGCTGCTCTACTTCTAATCTAGCTCTCTGCTGTGGCCTGGGAAAGCAGTGGAAGATGGCCCAAGTCCTTGGGCCCCTGGCACCCACATGGGAGACTTGAAGGAAGCTCCTGGCTCCTGGCTTCGGATCCGCGTAGCTCCAGCCATGGCAGCCAACTGGGGAGTGAACCAGCGGATGGAAGACCTCTCTCTCTGTCTCCCTCTGCCTCTCCTTTCTCTCTGTGTAACTCTGACTTTCAAATAAATAAATCTTTAAAAACAAAACATTTTTGCCAACAATAAAACCTGTCTCTGAGACTGTCTCTTCACACAGATATTCCAAATCCCCTGAGTGAGGACTAATCTCTGAGGTCTCAAGCTCCAGTTAGAATCAGACTGAAAGAGTTGGCCATCAGTCACTCCATTGTTACTCAGTTGGGTTTCCTGTATCTGCCCTGGGTTTCTCCTAACATCACAACAGAGACTAATCTGTCCTTGCTCCCATCAAACACCACACTCACCCATGTGACTAGAATCTCATCATCTCTCAGTTCTTCAAGGATATCATCTCTCTCCAGAATCAGTTCTTTTGTCTTTTTCTTTCCCCTTCCTTCTGTATTTTTTTCCCACCAACGCACAAACTGGCACAAATTGGTTGTGATAAGGTCCATCTTTATGCTTTTGAAAGCCAGAGTTTCAGAGAGAGAGAGAGAGAGAGAGAGACAGACAGAGAGATATAACTTTCAACTGCTGGTTTACTCCCCCAGATGGCCACAATGACCAAAACTCAGCCTGGTCAAACCCAGGAGCCAGGAGCTTCAACTGAGTCTCACGCATGGGTGCAGGGGCCAAAGTACTTTGGCCATCTTGCACTGCTTCCCCAGGCCACTAGCAGGGAGCTGGATCAGAAGTAGGGCAGCTGGGACTGAACCACGCATATGGGACGCCAGTGTCACAGGCAGCAGCTCTACCTGCTATAACATAATGCCAGCCCAAGTAATGTCCACCTTTGTAAGAAACCTCTCCCTTGGGCCCACGCCCCCTTCCATGTAACACCTGATCTCTCTGCTTCCCTATGCTGGAAGGCTTCTTAGAAGATTTATTAGTGCTCACTGACTCCATGGTCTCTCACTTTCCTCAGAGTCCATCCCCAAGTCCAGAGAGAATGCTCTGAGCAAGGCTATCAATGACTTCCATGTTGCAAACCTGGTGGCCATTGGACAGCATGTGATGAATTCCCTGTATCTGTTAAGAGAAATAGACTGCACAATGCAAAACATTAGAAATGTCCTCCTTCTCACTTCTGAAGTCTAAAAGTATGACATCAAGGCGTCAGCAGGGCCATGCGCCAACTGAATTCTCAAGGGGGAGATAATTCCTCACCTATTAGAGCAGCATCGCCCCAGTCTCTGCCTCCATCTTCACACTGTCTTCTTCATTTAGGTCTCTGTGTCCAATTTCTCTCTACTTTTTCTCACAAACATATCAGTCATTAGATTTAGGGCCCTCCCTACTCCAGCATGAACTTGACTTTATTGTAATATGATTTAACCAAGAAGCACACACCATTTTCAAATACATCCCATGCACCAGTAATGGGGCAGGCAGCTCCAACATTGCTTGTGAGGGGCAAACTATAACTCACAACATTTTTGATTTGATCGTTCAGCATCATTGTTGTTACTGTGGTTTAAAATACACTTCCCTAAATTCGATGTTGATTCCCTTTACCCCTAGGACCTCACAATGTGACTGTATACAGAGGTGATTAAGGTAAAATGAGGCTGTTGGGGTGGTACACTAATCCAGTATCCTTATGAGAAGAGGAGATAAGGCCACAGACATGCAGGGAGGGAAGATCACCCACAAACCAGTGACACAGGGAAAAAGAGAAACCAACTCTGCCAACAGATTCCAAAACTATGAGAAAATGAATGTCTATTGTTTAATCCACTCAATCTGTGATCATTTTTATCACAGTCCCAGCAAATGAGCACAATATTGTCTGTTCTAAGAAATTTCTTCTCTTCACCTCTACGACACTGCATTGTCCATTGTAACTTATTCTCTTTTGCTGGTTTCTCTTTTTGTTCCTGAATTATAAACAATAAAATTCCATGAGTCTCCATCTGGGCCATTCTTGTCTTCACTATATGTATTTTCTCTTAAATAATTTTACCCTGGCCTGTATAAAAATGGCACCTATACACAGATAGCTTTACATTTATGTTCCCGCATCACCCCTAGATTTCACCTTTACATATGTCATGTTTCATTGATTCTAGCAAAAAGTACATAAACTAACATCTTTGAAACATTTCAGAGTGGCAATATCATGGTTTATTTATAGCAACTTTTCTTCACTGGAATGGTGCATTTATTTCATACAGGGTGGTATGTTATATTTGAGAAGTAAGGTATACCCAAATGCTACTGACATCGTCCTCTGGTAATATAACAGGTGTTTCAAATCTAGGAAGTCTTAGAAAACGCTCATATCCTTCACAACCCACCTCAGATCTTCTCACCATCTTATCTCAATAGCTAAATGATAACTCTATTCTACCAGCTTCTGAGAACAGATACCTGGAAGACATCCTTGAATTAAAGCCTAAACATTAGCAAGCCCAGCTGGCTATACATTGAAACACATACTAAGCCCACCTACTTTTCACAACCTCTTCATCTATAAATCCAATCCTCTCTTGAATGGATTATCTCAATGATCTCCAGGCTGAGTTTCCAGCACTTCTCCATCATAACCATTCCTCCATATGGAGCCACATTTACTCTTTTAATGCGTTGGTGGGACTATGATATGTATCTCTCACAGCTTCTCACCAGCTCGGTCTCCCCCAGTAGTCCGTTACCATACCTTGACCCTCACAGTCCTGCATGGTCTACTGACCACACTACTCATTTATCATCCTCCAGTACTCCTGCCTTCTCCTACTTTGACAGCCCAGCACACTTGCAACTCAGGACCTTTGCATGTGCCATTAGGACACCTTTCTCTCCGATGCTGCCTGGTTTCTTCCTCATTCTATCCAGAATCGTTTCCTGTGTGAGAGGAACAGGTCCAGTCAATACTTCCTGGTATTCCTACTACAATTTTTCCTATGAAATTTCCCTACTCACTATGATAGCTCTCATACTATTTACTATCTCCTCAAATCTCCTTTTGGAAAATGTAGGCAATCACACGGAAACCCCTTCCTCTTCCCATCTCAAATCTTACACAGCTATTCTCACTTGTATCCCAAATGCTTTTATTTTCAGAATGCACTTAATGAGGTATTAACAAAATATGGATTTTTTCTCTTTATAATCACTTGTTTCAGCCTTATAAGATTGATTTAGGTAAACCCAGGTATTCTCTGGCCATTTTCAGACATTATGTTCCAGTTTTAATTTCAATCATGGGTCACAATGTCACTCAAGTTTAGCTTTGGTCCTGGCCCAGGCAGCAGACCATGAGAAAGATAAGTCATATTGTTTTGACTCTCATGTATCCGCCTTCATTGGGTCAATTTTCTTGGCTGGAACAGAGAAATGGCAGCAACAGAGAACAGAGAAATGGCAAAAAGACAAAATCTTTCATGTCAACAAGCCTGTCACTTCAGACGTTCCTCTCTTGCTTCTTCCCCTCACCTGTTGTCCTTCACAGGCAGGCAAGGGGGGATTCCTCAAGTTTTACATTTCCAGCTCTCCCCTCACAGTCCACCTCACAGCCTTCTTTTTTTACGTTCCCTAGCAGAGCTCAGTCATGGGGTGAGGTTCTACCTGCCCTTTCTCCTCTTTATTCTCTACTTCACCCACTATAAAATCATCCTAAGGGATTGAAAATTTTTCACTGCTGAATTCTCCTCTCTGGCATCTATCCTTACTTCTTTCCCTCTGTCTAAACACTAGTGAGAGATGGGTGACTTACAACCAAAGATGCAACCACAGTCTCCTTTTATCTTTGGCACTTTACTCTCTATGGGGGATGCTTGCAACTCTTCCATGGGAGAAACAAAACAAAAATGAATAAATAAATAATAGAGTATTTGCACCTGCACCATCAACAAGAAGACTCTGGTCTTCTCTTTATGGGAACACCTTGTTTTTTACATTGATGAGTGGGGTGACAGGTAGGACAGTAGCACCTGACTCCTCATAGTCTAATATTTGATGAATTGCCTCTCTGTCTTGTATCCTAATTGCTAATACTGGACAATAGTGGGAGATCTGCTCTATTCCATTACAAATGGATTATTTTAACCATTTTCAAAAGTTCTTTGTATTGTTCTCCTTGTCACAGTCAGACACTCCTACATCCAGTCTCTTGACTTTCTGTTTCCCATTACATAAGCCTCTGTTCTCTTCAGGACATTGAAAGTGTACTTGTCATGGTAACTAATGACTTCCTATTCCCTGTCTTATAGTTATTTCTGTCTTCTCCCTTCCTGAAATTTCAGTTTTTTCCTTTGAGGATGCAACAGTCTTCTGGTTTTCTTTCTATGAAAGGGACCCATTTAATTGCTACTTTTCCTGGCTCTTCTTGCTCTTCTGTTATATGTTTAATGGTTGAATTACGCCAGTGCCTGATGGTTATCTATATCATTTCTTTCTCAAGGTACACATTCTGTCATTTTCAGTCCCACAATTTTCAGTGCCACTGAGAGCCAGTTTCCTAGGTATATGACACCTATGGTCTTGTACTTAGTTCAGTGCTCTGTTGTCCTCTTAAAATTTTTAGTAATTATGAAGAAGTGTCCTGCTATGACTTGAGTAATTACCCCCTAAAAATTCCTATGATGAAATCCTAATTTCCAGAGTGAAGTATTAGGAAGTGAGATCTTCTAGAGATGGTTAGAACAAGAGGTTGGAACCCTCACAATTAAGATGAGTACCATTATAAAAGAGACCCCAGGTAATTTCCCACACCTTTCTATCACGTGAAATTGTGGACAGAAGAGGCCATCTGTGAACTGGAAACTGAGCCCTCACTGGACATGGAAACTGGCAGCAAATTCATCTTGGATGTTCCACCCTCCAGAACTACAACAAAGCTCTACTGTTTATGAATCATCTAGGCTATGGCATTTTATAATAGAAGTCCAAATGGACTAAGACAGGACCCCACATATTCATTTTGCTCTGAGTCGCAGAAACTATAAAACCTGAAGCACGTTTGGGTACTGCTCCATGCCACTGGTCATCAAATCTATATCTCTAACTCTGGCCTCTCCTCAGAAGATCCTAGTCCCACACGTACCCTCCAGTTTGGCATTTTCACTTGCCCAGTTCGTAAGAATACCGAGCTCATCATGGACAAGTGAATTTATGATTTATCTTTCCACCTCCCACTGTCTCATCCTAACTTCTCAACTCCATAAAATGACAACTCCATCCATCTAGATCTTTAGACCAAAACCTAGGTTGACTTGTTGCCTGCATCCTGCCACTAGAAATCAAATTTCTTGAAAGTTGGGATTTACAATAACAGTAGTCACTGTATACTTACGGCCCATGTGGGATCTGTCCTTAATGTGTTGTTCAATATGAAGTAATGCAATAACTAGTACTGAAACAGTATTTTTACACCTTGTGTCTCTGTGCGGGTGCAAACTGACAAAATCTTTACTTAGTATATACTTAATCGATCTTCTGTATATAAAGATAATTGAAAATGATTAAAAAATTAGAAGTTGCATAAAAAATCAATCAATTTAAAAAAAAATCATGGGGATCTCTGTCCTTAATGTGCTGTACAATGTGATTTAATGCTATAACTAGTACTCAAAGAGTATGTTTCATTCTGTGATGCTATGTGAGGGCAAATGGTTTAAAATCTTTACTTAACACATACTAAACTGAGTTCCTATATACAAAGAGAATTGAAAATGAATCTGGATGTGAATGAAAGAGGAGAGGGAGTGGGTAAGGGGGAAGGGAAGCGGGGGGGAGGGAAGATATGGGTGGGGAAGCCATTGTAATCCACAAGTTGTACCTTAGAAATTTATATTCTAAATAAAAGTTAAAAAAAAAAAAAGAAAGTTGGGATTTAGAAGGACTTGTTTACCACTGGAAGCATAGCAAACCCTCCACCAATGCTTCTAAATTGAGATAATGTGCCCTTTTTATGTGAATGGAACTATAGAAACATGTATCAGCCATGCATTTACATTCACTATAAAACTCTTGTCTACAATTTCATAATTTTATATTCCATGGCATTTTAGATTAGTCAAATACAGAAAATAGCCATTGTTATGTACCTTCAATCTTCAAAAATCCCAAACAGATAAATTATACATGACAGAGACTTCCTTTGGTATATACTATATCACTTGCCTACTGACCCATTTCAGTCCTTACTGAAATGTGTATTTGGATTGTTCAAGTTCAAATAATCACAACTCAACTCTGTTTAGAAGTTTTCAAGGAATAGGACATTACCTTAATACTATTCAGAGTATGGAATAAGTGATTGTAGTAACAAGAAACTCAGATCAAAGCTAGCCAAAAAAATTTCTTATCCATGATAGCAATATGCTTGGATCATAATGTTATACTTTTTTTAAGTGTAAACATTGAGCCTGTATCAAAGAACAACTTTAGCCTTTAAGAAACAAAATCAACACGTTCTACATGCTATATTTTACATCAAAAGCTGAAGGCAGTTGCCAAGGACAAGACCCTGGGGCCCAGCCAATCTGAATGAATCCAAGTAATATTGGATATCAAAAGATTCTGCTGAGGCCAGGCTGTATTTAAGACAAACAAGCTGAATGCACACACATACACACACTCCTTGGCATTATCAGGCATAAGAATAAAAGAAATAGAAAAAAATAGAAACTCTCATCTTGATTCAATCCTTGAATAGAAGGCCTGGAACTAGTAGATCAATTGAACTGAAGGAATTGACAATTTCAGTTGATTCTTGGTAACCCAGTGCATGGATAAGAAATTTATATAATGTAATATTTTTCTTCACTGCAGAAGTTTTAAAAATATACAAAAGAGAAGTAAATAAACATGCTTAAAGTATCCTCTGAAATCTTTGCTTAACAGAAGACAGTAAATTTTATGGGATTTTTTTTACATATTCACACTCAGAAGCATACTTCATACATAATTTTGTATCATTTTTCACATAATAACAGGTAAAGTGCATTTCATGTTATTTTAAATATTTCCTGCATGGCAGTTGCACAGATTTAATATATAGTTGTGATACTGATTAATTTAATGGCTTCATTACAAATCATCAAGGTACTATTCATAATTTACTCTGAAAATTACTGGATATTTTTGGTGATTCTAAAGCTTGCTTTATTTTCCTATGGTTTTTTGTCTGTATTAATACTTATTTCTCCTAAACCATATTGCCTAGATGGAATAGATGAACCAAAGGCAATGGCATAGATACAAAAGAGTCTGTATAGCTCCATCCATCTCTACCAGGCTCTCAACATATGTGACAAGCACTCAACATAGGTTGTAAAATGTTTAAGCAATAAGACAAAGATCGGAACTTTAAATACATAAAACAATCCCACCAATTCCCAGATTTCATCAGATATCTCTTGACACCACCTAGACAGCCTGGAATTTTCCAAAAATACCTTCACTCGAGTAGAATCTTTTCCGTTTCCCACCAACAAACCCTCTTTTTCTCCATCAGATTGTCCATCTGTTCTGTGGTACTGATACATAAAATAGGCTTAGCTAAACTCCTTTTGGTAGCCAGCCATGTCCTAGTCTGCTTCTCTTTTTGTAAAGAACGTGTTGTGGCACTTTGCTGTAGATGAGTTGATCCTTCAGTAATGCCATGACAAAATTAGAAGGACTTAGCTGGGTAATAACATAAGCAAGGTATGAGGTATGCGTATGCCCCAACCTAGAAGCAAAGCTAGAGAATATAATTGCTAGTCAGTCTCCTGAGGTGTATGAGGTTCAAGAGAAGGCAGTGTGTAGTGTAGCCCCAGTCCACCTCAGTCCCTTTTTCTCTGCCACTGCAAATTTCTAGGGCAGCCAGGACAGCCCTCGACAAATCTCTACAATCTTTGATCATTCCAGGTCCTGTACAGAGGACACACAAACACACACACACACACACACACGCACTCAGAACCACTTCCTCCTGCCTTCCCTCTATTCCAGGTACAGCCCACCCTCCCATCTCTGCATTAAACAGCCCTTCTCCAGGTTGTTCACTGTCACTGCTATGGTGTGTCCCCTCTGTCTCTAATTTCATAAGCCTCCCACAATCGCTTTAATCTGAGCAGTTAGTAATATGTTATGAATTGTTACCTAAGCTGTCCCATATGCTGTTACTATTCCAGCTAGGTTATAGTCTCCTGAAATCAGAACATCTGCTTTGTCTGTTTCTCTATAACTTAGCTTTTAGCCTAGGGTTGTGAACAAAGATTAATCTTCCCATATAGGCAAATGACTTTGGTCATGCATGTTTTCCACTGCAAAAGACAGTCTTTGCCAGAACGGACTTCCTTACTTTTTATTCCTTTTCCTTGAGGAAGATTCTCCACTGGAATAATGCATGGATGCCCTGCATTCCTTCCTTACTGAATCATCAGACCGGTGAGTCTGGAAGAAGCTTTGCAAAATCAACTCTGCCAACGGACTTCTACTGAAGTAACCAGCTGCTCAGGGTGGCACTGTGACACAATAGGTTAACCCTCTGCCTGCTGCGCTGGCACCCCGTATGGGCACTGGTTCTAATCCCAGCTACTCCTCTTCGATCCAGCTCTCTGCTATAGCCCAGGAAAGCAGTAGAAGTGGCCCAAATCCTTGGGCCCCTGCACCCACATGGGAGACCAGGAAGAAGCACCTGGCTCCTGGCTTCGGAATGGCACAGCCCCAGCCATTGCAGCCGTATGGGGAGTGAACCAATGGGCGGAAGACCTTTCTCTCTGTTTCTCCCTCTCACTGTCTGTAAGTCTACCTCTCAAATAAATAAATAAAATCTTTAAAAAAAAAAAAAGAGAGAGATCAGCTGCTGGTAGCAAACACAAATTTGACTCTGACCCTTTGCATCAGAGGCATTGTGAGTCTTGGAGGCAGCCCCTGCCAAGCAATCGGTCAATGCTGCCAGTTTATGGGGACTTGGTGGGTAAGTCTTATTAGCTTGGAGGTGAAATATGAAGACCCTCCTGGTTAACCAGCTAGATTCTTCTACAGCTTTATTCTTATAAAATGATACCTTGTTCTGTATTTGCCACATTCCTTCATTTGTCTCTCAGTTCTTAAGTTTTGATGTAGAAAGAGATGCTGTTGATGTAATCTTTTCAGATTCCATACTCCATACCCCCACCAGCTGTTTGTCCCACCTTCTCTCTGTGAACACTCCCATTTTGTAACTGCACCCTCTGTTCTGAAGGCAGCCCAGCCTGGCACAGAGTTTATTGGCCCCTCTGCCCCATTTCCAAAGTGAGCCAGGAATGGATATTGTGTATAACTGCTCCAGACAACAGGAACAAACGCCTTCTAAAAACCCTTGAGCAGTTCTTGCAGTGCAGAAGTAAGGGAGTTCTTCCTAGAACAGGGAGTGGAGACCTCCAGCTGCCAGTGCTCTACCCATTTTTGACAGGAGGAGCAACAGACTAATTGGCTGTATTCAACTCCCAAACTTGCATCCTCCATTCCCACACAATTATCAGTTAATACCAATTAATTCTCAAGGAGCCCAACCTATCCTGCAAACAATGCCAGACTCCTAGAGAGAATGGTTTGAAGACTGGTTCCCCACAGCCAGCCACACTTCTAGCTGTTCAGCTCTTTCAGAGAGTGATTAGACATTAAGGAAAAAGGTGCACATAATATTCACAGTGTATATGTGTTTTATAAATGAGTGTACAATTCACTCATATTGTAGAGAAGAAATCCTAGAAATGTTTCGAAGAACAGAATTGATTTTGTTTAAAGAAAGTCATGCAGCAAATTTAAGACAATGATTACACTTAACAGTAGAAATTGGCTATTGCTTTGCACACTTAGATTCTCATTGCATAAGAATTTTTCCCTGCATATTTCTTTTTTTTTTTTTTTTGAGGTGAATCCTGTTTTTATTTATTTATTTATTTATTTTTTAACTTTTATTTAGGATATAAATTTCCAAGGTATGATTTATGGATTACAATGGGTTTCCCCCCATATTTTCCCTCTCCCCCCACAACCCTCCCCCCTTGCCCGCCCCCTCCACCCTTTTGTTCACATCCAGATTCGTTTTCAATTCTTTTTGTATACATGTGATCAATTTAGTATGTGTTAAGTTATGAATTCGTCCCTTTGCCCTCATATAGTAACACAAAGTGAAATATAGTCTTTGAGTTCTCATTTTAGCATTGAGTCACTTTGTATAGCACATTAAAGACAGAGATCCTACATGAGATATATATATATATATATATTTGAGACTGATAAATTTTTTTTGATGCAGTTTCCAATGTAACACTGAGTTTTTCTTTTTTTTTTTTTTTTTTTCTCCCTTTTCGATT
The DNA here is from genome assembly GCA_949820135.1 of Sylvilagus floridanus. Lineage (NCBI taxonomy): Eukaryota > Metazoa > Chordata > Mammalia > Lagomorpha > Leporidae > Sylvilagus > Sylvilagus floridanus. Next base: position 12,915,028 of record OX463240.1, on the reverse strand, counting down.
ATCTTTATATAGAGTAGGTCGGTTCAGTATGTATTAAGTAGGAATTTTCATCAGTTTGCATCTAAACAGAAACACAAAGTGTAAAAATACTGTTTCGGCACTAGTTACAGCGTTACCTCACATTAGATAACATGTTAAGGACAGATCCCACATGGGATATAGGTACACAGTGACTCCTGGTGTTGATTTAACAATTTGACACTCTTATTTATGGCGTCAGGAATCTCCCTAGGCTCTAGTCATGAGTTGCTGAGGCTATGGAAGCCTTTAGGGTTCGCCGATTTTGCTTCTATTCCGACAGGGTCACAGTCAAAGTGGAGGTCCCTTCCTCCCTTTGGAGAAAGGTGCCTTCTTCCTTGGTAGCCCCGTTCCTTCCACTGGGATCTCGCTCGCTGAGGTCTTCCCTTTAGGTCTTCTTTTTTTCCTTTTTCAGAGTGTCTTGGCTTTCCATGCCTATAATAATCTCATGGGCTCTTGAGCCAGATTTGAGTGCCCTAAGGGCTGATTCTGAGGCCAGAGTGTTATTTAGGACTTCTGTCATTTTATGAGTCTTCTGTGACTCTGCTTCCCATGCTGGATCGTCCTCTCCCTTTCTGGTCCTATATGTTTATATTGGTAGAAACTAGTCTTGTTTGTATATTCCCTTTGACTCTTAGCCCTTTCAGTGTGATCGGTTGTGAACTGAAATTGTTTACTTGGGCCGTTGAGATGGCATTGGTATATGCCATCTTGATGGGGTTTTATTGGGATCCCCTGGTGTGTTTCTAACTCCATCATTTGGTGCAAGTCCAATTGAGTTTGTCTCAAATTGTACCTATCTTCCCTTTCTTTTTCCCTCTCTCAAAGTTGACTTTTCAGTTAAACTTTAAACACCCAAGGCTAACTGTGTGTTAGTTGCAGAGTTCAACCATTAGTACTATCACTAAAACGAGCATCAAAGAGAGATACTAAGATGGGTAAAGATTTACATTGTACATCAACAGTCCAGACAAGAGCTGATCAAGTCTTATTTTCTCATAGTGTTCATTTCATTTCAACAGGTTTCCCTTTTGGTGTTGAATTAGTCGTCGCCGATCAGGGAAAACAGATGGTACTTGTCTCTTTGGGACTGGCTTAGTTCACTCAGCATGATGTTCTCCAGATTCCTCCATTTTGTCGCAAATGACAGGATTTTAATGAAGCACACATTGGTGTGATCAACTCTTCCAACTGGGAGGAATACTTAGGGTATTTCGTTTGAAGAATGAGCTTTTCGATATGTTTCTAAATATATAATAGTTTAGCTTGCAGATAGTTCACATTTTTGGTATGTCCCCAATATGATTTTCATAATTCACCTTTAAAAAATATTGCAGGGGTCAGCATTGTGGTATAGCAAGTTAAGGGTCTATCTGCAATCCCAGCATCCCATATGGACACCAGTTCTAGTTCCACTTCTCCATTTCTGATCCAGCTCACCACTAATGTGCCTGGGAAAGCAATAAAGGATAGCCCAAGTGCATGGGCCCCTATACCAGCATAGGAAACATGAAAGAAGCTCATGGCTCCTGGCTTCTGTTTGGCCCAGCCCCAGCCTTTGCAGCCAACTGGGGATTGAACTAGTGGATGGAAGAGACTTTCTGTAATTCTTTCAAATAAGTAAATAAATCTTTAAAAAATATTTCAAATAGGCACTTACATGATAAATAATGATTACACCACAATGTCAACTCACACATGTCCATGAAGTATGTTTTCTTCTTTAAAAAAAAAAAGTGAAACAGGAAATTTACATAATTTTCACTACCTCTTTGTGCATTTTAACCTAATTGACATATTTATTATGAATTATGATTAACTGATGTCACATAAAACCACTTTTATACAACAAATATATATATATATGTGTGTATATAGCTCATTGTAACTTTTCAGAAATGTTGACAACATTAAACTTCTTTTGTGAGGTAATCACTCATCCTCTTGTTAAATAAGGTCATACACAAAAGTTTTATCATTCTTTAATTTTTATTATTTATTTGACAGAGACAGGGGAATGCAAAGACAGAGAAAGAAAATTCTCATCCACTGGTTACATCCCAAATGTCCACAATATCAAAGGATGGACTACTGCTTAAGCTAGGAGCTGGAAACTCAATCTAGATCTCCCACACTAATAGCAGGGTCTTGACTACCAGAACCAGCGTGGCTGCCTCCAAAGTGGGAATTAGCAAGAAGCTGATTGACAGGAGCCAGAGCTAACTTTGAACCAAATATTCTAACAGGGGACACAGATAACCCAGCCAGCAGTTTAACCATTAAGCAACTGCTTGCCCTTCATTGGCTTTTCTATGTAGCTTTTTATATCTTTATCATTGTTGTTGAACCTATTATGAATTAAATGCTATATAAAGTATAAATCAAATGCTACTGTGATATTAATAGTATAGGAACAAAGTAATGGCCAAATGATTCAACCATGAGGGGATATTGCTGACTTCTTGAACAAGAACAGGTTGTTCAAATTGTGATATTAGAATTCATACTGAAATGTAGTGAAGAGTGCCTGGGAAATCAAGATTGCAAAAATTTCAAAAAAAAAAAATGAGAGGGAGTAAATAAGCAAATTTGGGGTTAAATGTATGCTTAAATTTTGTTCTTGTTCAGTTACAATACTGTGTTTCCAGATACAGAAGGAACCCAGAGAAAATGAAAAAAAGGAGCTGGCAATATGCTGGTGTCCTTTCAGGGAAATCGACTCTCCTTCTTAAGTGAAGTGTAGTGGAACATTGAACGAGTAGTCTACCCTGCCTAACCTAAAAGGGAAGAGGCTCATGGATCCAAGAAAAACCATTTGGATAATTTCTCTCTGTAACTTGAATACTGAGCAGAAAATTAGAGGGATTCATGTTGGAATGATTGTCTAGAAATCCACACGTGGATGAAACTGTTCCTGCTGTTGAACTACCCTTGGAGTTTTACCCTCGTCCACATCTAAAACGTTCTCTACTCTTTGAACTCCTCATATTCTCCCATTTGTACTGTTTTGCTCAAGTATCCCAGAGTTGAGTTCCGATCATTTCCACCAAAGAACCTTGGCTTAATTGTTTCAGCTCCTTATCACACTTCCTTTACTGGAAGTTACTGCGTTACCTGGGGGAATCCAGTGATGTCCTGCGTTTACACTTTCTTTATCATGCTCCATAATTAAGGTGATCCCATATCCCAGTTTACCTGGAATATCCCCTAAATACAGCTGTTGTCTTGGATTGTGACTTTAGTCTCACAAACATATAAGAATGATAGATTTGTTAGTAAATTACAGTAAGTTCATCTGAACATGTAGAAGCAAATTGTCATCTTTAAACAATTTTTGTACTCTTAACTGGCTCAATTATCTTGAACACTTGAGGGAAATGTTGTGAAGTGCAAACAGGATTAAACCCATGCATTCATTTATTCATTAGAGGATTGTTGTATTTCTTCATTGAAATTTGGAAATTCAAAAATGAATAAGACACAGGCTTTCTTCTTTACCCTTGAGAATTTCTTGATACAATGATGATGAAAATAGAAGACTATAGCACAATATAATAATTTCTCTACAGCTAGGTGTGTAGCGATGTGGGAATATAGAAGGAATGAAGTAAGGAAGGCAGGGAAATTTTCTTAAAGGTCCTGGTTCCTGTGATGGGAGTCAGATAATATGAATGGTCCCACATAAGCAACAAAGAACTGTAGTTTGACTTTGTAATGCTGCAAAAGTCTCTTTAGTCCCTTTGTTTCTAGACAGCAACATGAATTGGGTGATTACCTAGACTCTTTCCACATCTTCATAGAAAATATTACCGATGAGATCCATAATGTGTCACACTGAAGGAATCTTGATTGGTGCTGCGTAAGTTGAAGAAAAATAAGAGTCTGCACCAAGAAGAGGTTGGAAAGGCTGGAGGACATATACCTGCCATCCTGGCTTGTTCTCATCATATTAACCTGTTTTAGACTTAATTAAGCTCATCACCTGGCCGGCCCTATCACATGTCACAGGGTAGATCTACTATCCTAGAAGAGAAAAAATTACAATTCCAAAAACACAATAGAATAAAATCAACTATGTAAATTTTGAAACATATGTCCCGGTTTTATTTGTTCTAAAACTTTGTAAAATCCACAAGTTTTATTACCAATAAAGAAAATATTTAAAGCATTGTTAAATGATCAGCATCCCCAGGGAGAGATGATTGGATCACTCTTGGGCTTATGCATCTCCTAGCATGATCTCATTTCTTTCTGATTCTCCACTTCTGTTTAAAAGGTTTGCTGAGATAGCATCTCCTGCCTCAAAGAAGATGAGTGTTTGTGCCCCAAATGACATTTTCTTTATTGTCTAAAAATGAGATATTCACTCTATTCTTGTTCCTTGATTTTTTAATCCAATATCCCATCATCAGTTAGAATTTTTTTGCAGAAATAAGAGCTACTATTTATTGATCACAGACACTGTTGCAGACAAAATATATACATTATCATCAGTCTTAAAATGGTGTCATTATCAACATTTTACAGGGAGGCTCAAAGAGATTAAATGGGTTGCCCAAGGTTACAGGGATGGTAAGTAATGAAGTTGAGTTTAAATCAGATCTGCCTTTCTCTAAAATAATTGTTTTCCTACAAAATACAGGCAAACATGCACACACTGAAATACAAAGTGGCATAACTTAGAGACGGAACTGTTACCAATAATTGTGTGCCAAACAGAGCAACGGATGTGCTTTTTATGTGATGGTTTGTTATGTCCCATAATAATTAGAATTTTTCAAAGATGTCATCCAAATTTATAGCATTCCTGTGATCATGAAAGAAGTGAAAAATATATCAGGATGAGAGGGCTCTCAACAACAACAGTAGCATCAAAATTTGACATTATATATATATATTTATATGTGTGTGTGACAATATAGATAGCATATAATTTTTTAAAAAATTATCATAAATGCTAGGTTTAGGGTACATGGATAAAAAGTTGCTGTGAGACAATCTCTTGATTTAGTAAATAAATTGGATTTCTTTCTACTCATCTAAATACTTAAGGTCAATGAGATCGATTTCTTATTTTGTCCAAATCATTAATAAATCCTGGCTAGTCTTCATGCTATGATACTGCCTTGAACTTAACTAGACCTAGGTTCTTCTTCCTGTGATAAAGACCACAAAGATAAGAATTTTCATAATCACAAACTATGCAATTTGATTATTTCAAGTTATGAATTTCCTGAAAAGCCTCCTGATTTTTCTTGCTAAATTGATTACCAAAACAAAAATCTCTAAGATTTGGAGCAAAAGAATTGCCTATTAATTTGGGTGATTTTTAAAAAGATACAATTAGTTTTCTAAAAGCAGCAGGGAATTCCAAGATGGGGGAATAGTGACAGGATGGTCCAAATCACACAAGGCAAGATTAATGTTTTAAAAAAAGATAGAAACTATATACCTGAGATAAAGCCCTGGGGAATTCTCAGCAGGAAACCCAACAAGAACAGCAGGGGTGGTTCAGGTCCAAGCCAAAAGTGCAAAAAATAGAAAAAAAAAAAATGGAGGCTCAGACCCAGAAAGGAGAGTGCCAGCCCAGGCAGACCAGAGGGGAATCCTCTGGTCCATGGACTGCTTGGCAAACTGCTTTTGAAGTTCCATGCAGAGAAAAAAACAAACGAATAAATAGGGAGATGGCACACATTGCTCTCCCTCCCCACGCCGCACCTGCAGGGACCAGCAGCCAGCCAGGAGAAATGATTCCACTCCTTTGTTTGTTTTATTTATTTGTTTGTTTGTTTGCTTGCTTTCTATTTTTGGACACAGTCAAGTGGCATGCACAAGGGGAGCCCTGTCTATCAAAAGCATGTGCCCAGCCACCAGCAATGAGAAGTGAGCTGGGTTCCGAGAGGTGGGGACTCCAAGCACATGCCCAAGACACACAGACCTATAGCAGCTCATAACAGAGGGAACCGTGCTCACAGGGAAAACACCACAGATCAAAGGTGCAGTTTATTAAGCAGTGCGAACTAGTGCTGAAAACACCAGGAACTAACACCAGGGCATCCTGCAGCTGAGAAGAGGGCAGGTGACGCTAACAGAGGTGAACACCCTCCTCCATCCAGATAACCAGAGGAGAGCTACAAAGCCCCATGAGGTCCTTATCTTGGATACTTGCTCCACCCTGGAATACTGAACAGAGCACCCAGGCCACATCCAACACAGAGGTCTTGTTACTCATTGAAAGTATAGAAGTCCCACTAAGCCACAAAGACACAAACCAAAGATAAAGGCAACCAGACCAAAAATATAACTACACAAATACCAAAAAAAACAAAGGAAGAAACTTAAATAAGGAAGACATTATAAGCCCCCCAAAGGAACTCTACAACATTTTAATAGTAGAAGGTGAAGATGAACAGATTTTTTTTTCTTTTTTGTTTTTTAATATAAAGCTTTTATTTAAATAATATAAATTTCTGAAGTACAGCTTATGGATTACAATAGCTTCTCCCCCCCATAACTTCCCTCCCACCCGCAACCCTCCCCTTTTCTGCTCCCTCTCCCCTTCCATTCAATGAACAGATTGAATAGATGCCAGAAATGGGATTCAGAAAATTAATCAAATTAATCATCAGATTACTTAGAAGCAACCAGGAGCTGTATTAGTTGTGACAGGTCAGGGAGAACATATATAATTTGTTCCTTTGGGACTTGCTGATTTCACTAAGTATGAGGTGCACTAACTTCCCATGCAGGACATTTGTCCCCAAAGAGTTGTATCATGAGACTTACTAGTAAAACTTGTTCTCAAGAATCATTTCCATTTAGTATACTAAATGGAGGATATTATTATGTTTCATAAGTTATAGTTGTGTCTAAGAGCTCACAAAACGTGTATCATCCTTGGGTTCTTCTTTAAAGGCAATTAAATGGGGCCAGCGCCATGGCATAGTGGGTTAATCCTCCACCTGTGGAGCAGGCATCCCATATGGATGCCAGTTCTAGTCCTGGCTGCTCCACTTTCAATCTAGTTCTTTGCTGTGGCCTGTAAAAGCAGTAGAAGATGGCCCAAGTCCTTGGGCCCCTGCACCTGCATGGGAGACCAGGAAGAAGCACCTGGGTCCTGGCTTCAGATCAGCATAGCTCCATCCATAGCGGCCATTTGGGGAGTGTAACGTTGGAAGGAAGACACTCTCTCTCTCACTGTCTGTAACTCTTCCTGTCAAATAAATAAAATCTCTAAAATAAATAAATAAATAAATAAATGAAATTAACATTCTAAAAGGATAGAAGGGGGAAGAAGGAAGGGAAAAGAGGAAGTGAAAAAAAGAAGTAAATTCACATTCAGGAAGTAATAACATAGAACAGCCCCTGTCTAGACTGCTAAGGAACAGTTCTCTTAACTTTTTATTCCATTCTTTTTTCTGTCTGTTTATTTTTCTTTCTCAGACTAAACAGGAGAGGGAGGATGAAGTGGGAGAATGGGTGGGAGGGTAGGTAAAGTGGGAAGAGTTAGTATGTTCCTAACTTTGTATTTATGAACTACATACAAATAAATAAATGAAAAATTAAAAAATACTCATTTCATGTAAAAAAACAAAAACAAAAAATAGATCTTAGCAAAAAATAGGAGTGGGAATAAGAGAGGGAGGAGAAAGAGGGGTGAGAGTATGGGTAGGATGTCAAGCATGGTGGGAAGAATCACCATGTTCCTATAGTTATAATTATGAAGTGTATGAAGTTTGTAACAGTAAAGCTGTATAGTTCTGCATACATTTCTACAAACTTATTTCTAAGGGTACAGTTTAAAACCTTGCCATTGGACTCCAAATCCCCATAAGCTGATTGGTAATAATATCATCTTAGGTGTTAAAGTGATTATGTAGATAGAATTAAGTGTTGAAGTGATCATATAGATAGAATTAAGTGTCTGGTAATAATAACAGATAGAATTAAAAAGGAGTGAATGCTCCAACATGGGAAGCAGTCCACATAGCAGACTCATAGAAGGATAATCACATTAAGTAACACTCTGACCTCAGAATCAGCCCTAAAGGCATTCTGGTCTGGCTGAAAAGCCATGAGAGCATTTCAGGCATGAAAAGCCAATACACTGTGGCAAATGCCCTACATGAAGGTGAGACTCAAGTGGAAAGAAGGTATTTTTCTCTGAAGGGAGGAAAGAATTCCCACTTTGCTTATGGCCTAAATACTGACAGATTTTCTGGATTCAAAAGGCTTACATAGCCTAGGCAAGAGCCTTGTGTGATCACTGACATCATAATATGAGTGCTAATTGTTAAATTAACAACAGGATTCACTATGTGCTAACTTCCAGGGCAGGACCTATGTCCTCAAAGAGTTGTGTTATGAGAATTAACAGTAATTTTGTTCTTAAAGATTTATTTCATTTTCGTGTAGTAAGTGGAGAATATTCCTAGGTCTTGTAAGTTTTAGTTATGCCTAAATATCCAACTCCACTGCTTATTTTCTTAGGTACTTCCTTAATTAATCATAAAACTCATTATCAAGGATTTACTTTCTTTTAATGTATTAAGTGGTGGATATTCTCATGTTGCATAAGCTATAGTTATGTCTAAGTGCTTGAAAAAGATGCTTCTTTAATGTTAATTAAGCTTCTTTAAAAAAAGAAGTGAAATTAGCTTTGAGATGCAATGACTTTGAACAGCCCTTTTCTCAACTGTTGAGAAACAAATTTTCTCTCTTTTTTTTTGATGCAAATTGTTGAGCTCTTTACTTAGAGTTGGTTTTCTGCCTATAAAGTTAACTGAAAACTAATCTGTGGCCAGCACTATGGCATAGCAGGTAGGGCTACCACCTGCAGTGCCAACATCCCATATGGGCACTGGTTCGAGTTCCAGCTGCCCTTCTTCCAATCCAGCTCTCTGCTGTGGCCTGAGAAAGCAGCAGAAGATGGCCCAAGTCCTTGGGCCTCTGCACCCACGTGGGAGATCTGGAAGAGGTTCCTGGCTCCTGGCTTCTGTTCAGCATAGCTTCAGCCATTGCAACCATTTGCGGAGTAAACCAGCAGATGGAGGATCTCTCTCTCTCTCTCTCTCTCTCTCTCTGCCTCTCCTCTCTCTCTGTGTGTGTAACTCTGACTTTCAAGTAAATAAATGAATATTTATTTAAAAAATTTATATTAGTGGAGAATGGGACTTGGGGGACTGGGGCTGTGGGGCAGCAAGTTAAAGCCCTGGCCTTATGGGCACCAGTTCTAGTCCCAGCTGCTCCTCTTCTGATTCAGCTTTTTGCCATGGTCTGGGAAAGCAGTAGAGGATGGTCCAAGTCCTTGGGCCCCTGCACCCATGTGAGAGACCCAGAAGAAGCTCCCAGCTTCTGGCTTCGGATCAGCTCAGCTCCGGCCATTGCGGCCATCTGGAGACTGAACCAGTAGATGGAAGATCTCTCTGTGTGTGTGTCTCTACCTCTCTCTCTAACTTTATATTTCAAATAAATAAAATGAATCTTTTTTAAAAAAAAGGATTGGGACTTGGAATGGGAGAGGGAGGAGGATGAGGGATGGAAGTGGTGGTGGGAGGTGGATATGGTTGTAGAGTTCTACTTATGAAATGCAAGAAATTTGTATTCATTAAATAAAATGTTTCTTTGGGAAAAAATAACAAAACTGAATAGTTGTTATCATTCCTTAAACAAGAAATGAATAGACCATTGAATCATCCTACATGTTTTAATTTCACAAAAAATAAACACCAAACTCCATCATCAACTTAAGCAAAAAGCTCTTGGGTCCTTCATTTGTTTTAATTGGAAGGTTCTTGAGAAAACCCCCAAGGATTAGATGCAGCTGTGATAGGTCCCTGCCCTGCTCTAACTTCATAAGGACCAGCTGCATGAAATACAAATTTATACATGTCCCTGCTGGACTGCCATTGGTCCACTGCTTGCTCTGACTTCATAAGGAACCCTACGGATACAGAATTCCACATGCCTGTATAAGTGGCTGCCCAGCCCATGCTTTTGTCTGCCTTACCAGGCACCTGTTGTGTTTGTGCTAGCTGGTATCAGTGTGTTTTTTGTTTGTTTGTTTGTATGTCTGTTTCTTGTTCTATTTTTTTCATTTTGTTTTATTTCGTTTTTTTACACTTATTTTTTTGCTCACTTTGTCTTTTTTTGCAGTTTTTTTGTTTGTTTGTTTGTTTTTGGCTTCCCCCACCTTTTGTTAGGCAGCGCTGCTAGAGTTCATACAGCTAGCGTAGTTATTCAATGTTTGGGGTTTTTTTTTTTTTTTTTGAGTTTTTCAGGCTTTTTTTTTCGGTTTTGCTTAGATAGCACTTAGTCTTGCCACTGTGTATCATTAGTGTAGTTAGTGTAGCTAATATGCTATGGTAGTGAGATCAGCAGGTAGTTCCCTTGTTGCCCCTTTATTTTCTTAGGTATTGTAGTGAGAGTAACTCATTAGTTAGTGTTTGTGGACAGAAATCTTAGAGTAGATCAGGGAGACCAGCATGGAGGGCCTTGAGGACTTGGAGGCCGAAGCCAGTCCCCAATCTGAGCTCCAGTTGCTGTCCCTCGTGGGTTGGGACAGCTTCGGCATTGTATTTCTAGCCCGCCAGGCATCCATCAAGCAGCAAGTGGCCATGAAGCTGTTCCAGGAGGACCCTGTCACCTCAGGGCAGCAGGGAGCCTGAGCCGAATCCAGAGCCTGATCCCACTGCCACTCCACTGCTTGCCTCTCCCTACCCTGGACAACTGCAAGGGGAGAGGAGCCCTGGGGTTAGTCCAGCAACCGAGTCCATCCTTTGGCCGCCCCCTCCAGCCCCGTCCCAAGAGCAGTGGTGCCAAATTTACCAGGAGAATAGCAAGGGAGTGGTGATTTCTTCCTCCTAAACTCGCAATTTATTGTGAAAACAAGTTACTTACCCCAGGCTTCTGGATGGTTTTTTGTTTTATCATGAGCAAGTCACACAGGATAAAGGATTGTAAATAAAGTCTCTTGATGCATTTTGTTCCTACCTGTTAATGGAATGCCAATCTGATTGTCAACTTTTTTTTTTTTTTTCAAAATTGCTTTTAAAATCTCCAGTGCCACTGGGTCCTTTGAGTTTTGCTTCTATTGCAGCCTCCTCCACGATGCTCTGGCTAACTGATTTTGACTCTATTAAATACTTCTTTCAAACCTTTAAATCTCACTTTTCTCTTTGCCTTGTCTTCCTGGAAATTCTTCCATATTAGACAAAGAACTGAGGTAATAATGGGTTCTCCACTGCCCTTTTCCCATAACAGAATCACCTTCTATTCTTCTCTGCTGAATTCAGGTCTTGAAATATAGCACAAGTTTTGTTCAAGTTTCTCAATGTCTGGAAGTAGACACGTCGTCTACTTGAAGAAATATGAACAGCTAAAGATCGCTACACATGGTGTTAAGCTTGGAGAGAACAGAATGGATCTCAAGCAGCTGCTGGTTGTGGTTTTGGCTTTGGTGTGGTAGATGCTAGCGATCTAAAAGAAAGCTTAACATAAGATGGGACCTACACATGCATCTACTGTTAAATTTTTCACTGGCATTTCCCTGAAATCACATAGAAAGCTCTTCTGAGACCCATAGGGAAAATTTACATCTATCCACCATGGTACGTTTTCAGAATGATCAGTAAACTCTTGTAAAGTTTTTACTTCATGGAACCACACAACCAAAGTCCTGATGACTACTACTGAATCAATAAACATTTCTTTGGCTGCAAAAAAAGTGACATTCCTGCTCAAACCAGTGCAGACACTGAGTCATTGTTCCCAAGTATCAGAGGCAGAGTGCCTCTACTGTGGTCAGTAGTTCTATCATCAATCTTTTTTTAAAGATTTATTTATTTATTTATTTATTTGAAAGTCAGAGCTACACAGAGAGAGGAGAGGCACAGAGAGAAAGAGAGAGAGAGAGAGAGACAAAGAGAGAGAGAGAGGACTTCCCTCCAATGGTTCTCTCCCCAATTGGCCGCAATTACAGGAGCTGCGCCAATCTGAAACTAGGAGCCAGGAGCTTCTTCCGGGTCTCCCACGTGGGTGCAGGGGCCCAAGGACTTGGCCATCTTCTACTGCTTTCTCAGGCCATAGCAGAGAGCTGGATCAGAAGTGGAGCAGCCGGGTTTTGAACCGGAGCCCATATGGGATGCAGGTGCTTCAGGCCAGGGTGTTAACCCACTGTGCCACAGCGCTGGCCCCTGTCATCAATCAAGATGCTATTTTGGTTGCACCCCCAGCTAGTATCAAAATGACCACAATAATTTCAGAAGTCACATCCAAACAACACAAAATCCAGGGAAAAGGACTTCTATTGTTTTTCAGGATTTCCATCTTAGAGCCGAGGAAAATTTTTCCAGATGTCCCCAAGAAGTCTCTGTCACCTCTGGTCTCCTTGTCCAGGGATGTGGTTTCATCATTTTTTGGTTCAGATCAATAAGGGACTAGATTTTCCCTCCCAGAGTTATGATAGAGGAGAGAGAAAGAGAGAAAAAAGACATCAGAACAAGCACGGGTTCAGCAAGGAGGATCAGACTGCTGGGAAGGCAATTCACACCTCTGTGCCTTGATGTCCCCAGGCAGGTGTATAGATCATGAAGATGCACTTCTAACCTTATTCTTCATTCCACCTTCTGGCACCCTCTCCTGCTCCTGTCATCCTTGTCTTGATTAATCATCTTATTTTATGCAAACTTGTAGGTCTCTCTGCATTCCTTCTGGATCATTAAAAAACATTGCTCATATATACATGAGGTTATACATGATTGCCACACATACACATTTTTGGCATTCAATTATATGGCAGCTTCATATACACAATTTCATTTGATTTACATAATAACTCTGTAAGGCAAATGGGGTGTATACCATGATGTACTTTTTAAAAGTCAAGCATACAAAATAAACCTTGACAATGAGTAAGTAATATGCCCACTTTGAATGAACCACATTTCTTTATTTTTTTTTTAAAGATTCATTTTTTCCCCAGATGGTAGATTAGGGAACAACATACTGTGCTAGGCTAAGGATGAACAGTAAAAAAAATAAAAATAAAAAGTATAGGAAGTGCACCTTCCGGGGAGAGCTGGAAAGAAAGCCACACTAGAAATCCTACAAGGGGAAGAGGAATGCTGTGTGAGGGTGCGGATGCCCAGCACAAACACGGTCTCAACTGCAGCTACTGAGAGCTGGAGCAGGCAGCAGTTTGGAGATGGAGGTCAGACTGAACTGCAGCAACCAATGGTGATATAGCCAGAGGGAAGGGATGGCGTGAATCCGGACAGGAGCCTTGGGGGCTAGCGGTTGCTAGTGGTTTCCTGAGGACCCAATGGGAATAGAGGGGGCACATTTATCTTGCCCCAACTTCTCCACAACAGCACCTGGTGCCAGGCTGAGAAAGTGAGGGCACCATTTTGGGTTTGGATGGCAGCTGTAAAAGCCCTTGTGTACACGTGCAGCAGCTGAGACAGGAAGCCTTTCTCAGCAGTACTGACAGCAGTGGTGGGCAGGGAGCAACATTTGTCCAGGGGCTCTTGTGTAAGCCTGTGTTCCAGAGATTCTAGTCGAGGAAACAATGTAGTCCCCATTGACTTTAAGCCTACCTTGGAAGTGGCTGGGCAACCATGAAGGACAGTGAGGCCCCCACCCCACAACCTTCCAGGATCAAGACACTGGGGCGGAGCTGTCTCGTGGAACATCTGCGTCTCTGTTGACTGGACAGGGCTGCAGGACAGAGAGAAACCTCTGGACCCAGTGACTGTGGGAGCCTTGTGTGCTGAGACTGTGGGGACTCTGTGGCTACATGAGAAGGTGCAGGGTACAGCTGGCTACTGAGATCTACCACACCCAACTTAGGTGTTACCCTGGATGCTTCCTCCACCTTGGAGCACTGGCTATAGCTCCACAGCCACATCAACCACACACCTCTTGGTATTAGCTGGAAGGGCAGACATTCCACTAAGCCACAGAGGCATAGCTCGGAGATAAAAGCCATCAGAGGAAACAAAAATCAATGCCAAATGTCAAAATACAGTGCAGAAATTAAAGAAACAAGAATAAGGAAGACACTATGATGCCTCAAAATGGGCACAGCAATATTTCAATATTAAAATGCAAAGATGAAGAAATTGAAGAAATGCCAGAAATGAAATTCAAAAATTAATCATAGGATTACTCAAAAGCAATCAGAAGCAAATCCATGTACTAAAGAAAAACACATGAAATGAATGAAAATTTTTCACATGAACTTAAAATTTTAAAGAGAAATCAACATGAATTATTAGAAGTGAATAATTCAATAGATCAAATTAAAAATGAAGTGGAAAGCAAGGCAGAAGAAAGGATATCTGAACTAGGAGACAAATCTTTCAGTCAGACAAAAACCATAGGAAGAAAATAGAAAGTTAAAAAACAGTGTTGGAGATTTATGGGATACTATCAAATGACCCAGCATATGGGTCTTAGGAGTTCCTGAAGAAGGAGTTCCTGGAAAGAAGGAATGGACTAGAGGAATATTTAGAGAAATGATTACAGAAAAATCCCTCAATTTGAAGAAAGAAAGGGATATCCAAGTAGAGGAAGCACACAGAACTCCTAAGGGGTATGACCAGAAAATATCTTTACCATGACACATTGTAATTAAACTTTTCAAAGTAAAACATAAAGAAAAAATTCTAAAATTTGCACAAGAGAAATGCCAGATGACTTTTGGAGAATCTTCAATTAGACTCATAATTGACTTCTCTCATCAAAAACCCTATAGGCTAAAAGGTAATTGCAAGATGTAATCCAAGTATTAAATGAAAAAAAAAAAAACTGTCAGCCCAGAATACTATTCTCTGCAAAGCTCTCATTTATGAATGAAGGTGAAACAAATACCTTCCATGTCAAACAGAAATTGAAAGATTTTGTCACCACTGATCCCACCTTACAAAATATGCTCAAGGATGAGCTACACACAGAAACACAGGTACATAGCCATGATTATGACAAAAAATGTAAAGGCAGAAAATCTCCCTGTAAAATATGAAAGAAATCCAAAGTAAGTGATAGGAATGTTTATGAAAAAACAACAGGGCCAAGTTGTTACTTATCATTAATCACCTTGAAGGTAAATAGTCTCAACTCTCCAATTAAAAGATATAGACCACCTGGTTGGATTAAAAAAACGAGACCCATCTATTTTCTGCCTACAAGAAATACATCTCACCAACAAAGATATAAGCATATTAAAAGGGAAAGGATGAAAAAAGGTATTTCATACTAACAGAAACCAAAAAAGAGCTGGTGTTGTCATCCTAATATGAGAAAAAAAATAAACATCAACATAAAAACTGTTAAAAGAGACTATGTGATGGTTAAGGGAACAATTCAACAGGAAGATGTGACCACAATAAATGTATATACACCCAATCACACAGCACTTGGCTATCTAAAAGAAATGTTAATGAATCTAAAGGCAGACATAGAAGCCAATACAATAGTAATGGGGGCTTCAGTACGCCACTTTCAGAAATGAGCAGATCAACCAGAAAGAAAATCAGCAAGCAAACCACATAGTTAATCAACACTGTAACCAAATGTAAGTAACGGATGTTTACAGAAATTTTTGACCCAGAGTTGCAAAATGCATATTCTTCTTCTCACCAGTATATGGGACTTTCTCCAGGAAAGACCATATATTAGGCCATAAAGCAACTCTCAGCTAATTCAAAAAATCAAAATTATACCATGCATCTTCTCTGATGACAATGGAATAAAGCTGAAAATCAACAACCTAAGTATCTCTAGGTCATATGGAAACACATGGAGACTGAATAGCATGGTCCTGAATAAGTAGTGAGTCATAGAAGAAATCAAAATAGAAATCAAAAACTTTCTGGAAACAAATGAAGATAACAATAATTTGTCATATAAAAACTTGTGGAATACAAAAAAGCAGTGTTAACAGGGAATTTTTTAATAATCCGTGCCTAAAGAAAGAAATCAGAAAGGTACCAAATAAATGAGTTATCAATGCATGGAAAAGCAACAAGCCAAACCCAAAATTAGTAGAGGAAAGACATAATTAAAATTAGAAAATAAATAAACAAAATTGAAACAAGAAAATACAATGGATCAGTGAAATAAAGATCTGGTTTCTGAAAAAAAAAAAAAAGACTTGATACATCATTTGTGCAACTAACCAAAAAAAGGAGAGAGAATACCTAGACAATAAAATCAGAGGAGAAAAAGGAAATGTAACAATAAATAACATAGAAATAACAAGAATCATCAGAATTACTACAAAGAGTTGTATGCGAATGAATTGGGAAACCTAAAAAGTGGATAGATTCCTAGACACATGCAATCTACAAAAATTGAGTCATGAAGACTTTGAAAACCTAAACAGACCAATAACCAAGAAGAAAATTGAATCATTAATAAAGATCCTCCCAACAAAGAAAAGCCCAGGACTGTATGGCTCCAATGCTAAATTCTACCACACATGTAAAGAAGAGCTAAATCCAATTCTTCTCAAGCTATTCTAAACAACTGAAAGGAAGGGAATCCTCCCAAACTCCTTCTATGAATCCTGCAACACTTTAATTCCTAAGCCAGAAAAAGAGCCATAGACCAGTATCCCTGATGAATATCAATGCAAAACTCCACAGCAAAATATTACCTAATTTAACCCAACAGCACATGAGAAAGGTCATTCACCTAGACCAAGTGGGATTTATCCCTGGTGTGCAGGAATGGTTGAACTTTTGCAAATCAACAAATGTGATCTACCGCATTACAAACTGAAGAACATATAGTCATCACAATAGATACAGAGAAAACATTTGATAAAATACAACACCATTTCATGATGGAAACATTAAGCAAATTGGGTATAGAATGAACATTCCCCAAAACAGTCAAGGCAATTTCTGACAAACCCACAACCAGCAACCTATTAAATGGGGAAAAGCTGGAAGCATTCCCCCAAAGATCCAGAAACAAAGTTGCCCACTCCCACCATTGCTATTTAACATAGTCTTGTAAGTTTTAGCCATTACCATTAGGCGAGAAAAGAAACCAAAAGGATACAAATTGAAAAGGAAGAAATCAAACTATCCTTATCTGCAGATGACATGATTCTATATATAGAGGATCCAAAGGACTCAATTGAGATTCTATAAGAACTAATAAAAGAGTTTGGCAAAGTGGAAAGTTATAAAATTAACATAGAAAATCAATAGCATTTGTATACATAGACAAGAACATGGGGAGAAATAACTTTTAATATCCCATTCACAATAGCTCCAAAAAGAATTAAATACCTTGGAATAAATTTAACCAAGGATGTCAAAGATCTCTACCATGAAAATTGCAAAACACTAAAAATGCAATAAAAGAAGACATTAAGAAAATGGAAAATTCTTCCATGTTCATGGATTGTAAGAATCAACACCATCATAATGTCCATACTACTAAAAGTAATTTACAGATTCAATGAGATCTCAACCAAAATACCAATGACATTCTTCACAGAGCTAGAAAAATAATGCTAAAATTCATATGGAAACACAAGAGACCCCAAATAGCTGACAATCTAATACAACAAAAATCAAAGAGCATCACAACACCTGATTTCAAACATACTAAAGGGCTGTTATGATCAAAACATTGTGGTACTTGCATAAAGACAGACTTGTAGAATAATGCAACAGAATAGAAACTCCAGAAATTAATCTATTCATCTACAACCAGCTTCTCTTTCACAGAGTGGCCAAAATCAATCCCTGAACCAAGAACAGTCCCTTTAACAAATGGTGCTGTGGGTGACGCTGTGGCACAGAAGGTTAATCCTCTGCCTGCGGCGCCAACATCCCATATGGGCACTGGTTCTAGTCCCAGATGCTCCTCTTCCAATACAGCTCTCTGCTGTGGCCCAGGAAGACAGTGGAGGATGGCCCAAGTGCTTGGTCCCCTGCAACCACAAGGGAGTCCTAGAGGAAGCACTTGGCTCCTGGCTTTGGATCAGCACAGCTTCAGCTGGTGCGGCCATCTGGAGAGTGAACCAACAGAAGGAAGACCTTTCTCTCTCTCACTGTCTGTAACTCTACCTCTAAAATAAATAAATAAAATCTTAAAAAAAACACAAATGGTGCTACGGAAACTGGATCTCCACATGCAGAAGTAGGAAACTAGATCTTTACCTTATACCTTACATAAAAATCCACTCAAAATGAGTCAAAATACTAAATTTATGACCTGATACAATCAAATCAGTAGAGAACATTGGGGAAACTACAAGACATTGGCATAGGCAAAGAATTCTTGGAAAAGACCCAAGAGACATAAGTAATCAAAGTCAAAATTGACAAATGTTGAGGCCAGCACTGTGGCATAGTGGATAAAGCTGCCGCCTGCAGTGCTGACATCTCATATGGGCACTGGTTTGTGTCCCAGCTGCTCCACTTCTGATCATGCTCTCTGCTATGGTCTGGGAAATCAGTAGAAGATGGCCCAAGTCCTGCACCCATGTGGGAGACCTGGAAGAAGCCCCTTACTCCTGGCTTCAGATTGGCACAGCTCTGCCCATTGCAGCCAACTGAAGAATGAACCAGAGGAGAAAAGACCTCTCTCTCTTTTTCTCTGGCTCTCCTTCTCTCTGTTTGTGCAACTCTGACTTTCAAATAAATAAATAAATCTTTTTTTAAAAATTGACAAATGTGGTTACATCAAGCTGAGAAGCTTCTGCACTATGAAAGAAACAATCAGGAAAGTGAAGAGACAAGCTACAGATAAGAAAAAATATTTGCAAACTGCACAACTGATAAAGATCTAACATTCAGAATCTATAAGGAGCTCAAGATATTCAACAACAAAACAAACAGCCCAGGTAAGAATTGGACTTGAACAGGTAAGAGAGGAAATTCAAATGCCCAACAGACACTTGAGAGAATGTTCAGGATCACTAGCCATCAGGGAAATGCAAATCAAAACTACAATGAGGTTTCACCTCACTCCAGTTAGAATGGCTTTCATACAGAAATTAACAAATGATAAATGCTGTTGACGATTTAGGAAAAAAGGTACACAGGTCCACTGTTGGTGGGAATGTAAACTGGTGCAGCCACTGTGGAAGACGGTATGAAGATACCTTGGAAATCTGAATATAGACCTACCATATGACCCAGTCATCACACTCCTGGGAATCTACCCAAATAAAATGAAATCAGCATATATGAAAGTGTTATCTGCAACCCGATGTTCATTGCAGCACAATTCACAATAGCTAAGATATGGACTCAACCCATATGTCCATCAACAGTTGGCTGGATAAAGAAATTATAGTGTATACACACAATGGAGTACTACTCAGCTGTAAAAAAAAATGAAATATTGTCTTTTCCAAAAAGGTGAACTAGAAACCATTGTACTTAGTGAAATAAGCCAATCCCAAAAAGATAGATATCATACATTTTCCTTTATCTGAGGTAACCAATAGATTACCTGAAATGCAATGTTTTGGAGTGAAATAGACATTTTGAGATTCAATGATGGTTTATAGCCCTTGTCTCCTCCATTGAGGAATAATGCTTTTTTCTCTTCATGCTATTTGTTGAACTCTTTTACTTAGAGTAGCATTAACTATACAATCATTAAGTAAAATGAAAATAGATCTTTGTAAAACATAAGAGTGGGAATGTTAGAGGGAGGGGGGAAGAATTGCATGGGCAAGAGGGAGGGTGGGGTGGAAGTATCACGGTGTTCCTAAATCTGTATATATGAAATACGTGAAACTTATACAACTTAAATAAAATTTTAAAAATAGGCAAAAATATTCATTTTATTTATTTGAAAAGGGAGGGAGAAGTAGAGAAAAAGAGAGGGATAGAGAGAAAGAGAGAGATCTTCCATCCAGTAGTTCACTCCTCAAATGGCTGCAATGGCTAGGGCTAGGCTGGCTGAAGCCAAGGGCTAGGCATTTCCCCCAAGTCTCCCACATGGATGCAGGGGCCCAATGACCTGGGCCATTACCCGCTGCCTTCCCAGGCATATCAGTAGGGTACAGGATCAAAAGTGGAGCAATCAGTACTCAAATGGGCACCCACATGGGATGCTGGCAATGCAGACAGTGGCTTTACGGGCTATGCCACAGCAGCAGCTGCAACTTTTCTTCTTATAATCCTTCCTCATGTACATGATCACATGTCTACAGAAAACGCTCTCTACTTACTGCAAATAGAAATCCTAAAGGTATGGAAGTTTGAAACACCCGGAATATTCATTACCACTAGAAATAAGCTATTTACAGTAAAATATGACTCAGAGACCTGATTTCATATATTGAACAATATAACTAAAGAAATGGAAATGCATTCAAACCACAATTATTTTTTAATTTAAAGTTTTCATATAAATTTATAAAAGAGCTTTAAAATGTTGAGTGTGGCAGAAATCATGAAAGTCTTGATTGGGGGAAAAATGTTCCTGACAATGACTAAATGTCTTTTACCTTCCTGCAAACTTCCTATTTGCTTGTCCTTCATACACTCATTTGGAGAACTGACTTGCACCAAGATACCAATCCAATAAGTACAGTTATTTCAAATATTTCACAATTTTGGAAGTTACATTTAATTATCCAAAATAGATTATGCACTCTTACCAATAAGTCAGTGAAAACTGAGCTGAGTTCCTCTGAATTCAAAACCACAGTGAGAATTATAACTTTCTGGTAGCTGTAACTTTAGTGTAATCTTTTATTAGAATAAGTAAAATGATATAGGCCACAATTTCAATATATTTTCCTATTGATTCCTTTACAAAATACAGCAATTTTTAAAGAACAAGAATACTTGGTATAGATGAAGTCTATCAATTAATGAATTCTGGTCTACTCATGTCTTTCCCACTTCTTCTAGGTTAAGCGAGCCTGGACTCTTCTCTGATTAATAGAAATGAGCTGGCATTAATGCAATCAACATAATTTCATCAGTTTCATTTTTCTTACTGAAAGTCCATCCTGAAAAGCAATAAAGCATTTTTGAAAGATTGAGAATTTCTTTGACACTCTTTTTCAGTTATAAATAAAAAAGTTTTTCATTGCCGAAGCTGCTTTCCTTGCCTTGAAAATATGTTGACATGCAGTTATTATTTTATTTACCTATAACACCCAGTGGTTTGGTTTTTCTTTGTTTTGAGTGTCTACTGTTTGGGGAGAGATCAGAGACATAGAGGCATCAGTTACAAAGTCCACTGACCTCATTAAGATGATTGCTTTCCATGTTGAAAAAATAGGTCAGAGAAGGTATTGCATTAGTTAAATTCACAAAGCCTAGAGACAAACAATAGGTCCTAATTTTCTTTTGCCACCCCATAGCATCTTACAGAATCACTTAACCATTCTGTATCCCAGTTGTTCTGAATTAAAATGTTGATAATAAAGGTACCTACTGAGCAGGATTGTTATGGATGATCAATGCATGAATAAGTTAGAGAGCTCAAGCCTGTGCCTGCCATAGAGCAAGTGTTAAATTTGTTTGCTTAATAAAATATTTAAGTAAACAATATTACAGATATATTCATTTCTAATCTGAGAATGCAGTGATTTGCTTTTGGTTCTATCACACCCTCAATCATCCTGCAAGTCAGCAACTTTTGCCCTTTAAAATGCCAACATTGCTTTGATGATCCCAATCCAATGTGGTCAAAGGAGTAAAGCTCCCACCAAACCATAAATCAAGAAGTCACATGAAGAAAAAGGTTTTTGAGTATGAGCTCTATAGAAGATTTTATCTTAATAAAATCACAAACCTGAAAGAAATTCCAACTGTTTCCTATTCCGTTTCCCTGATCCTTCTAGTCTGAAAAAGAGAAAGAACAATTTTAATACCTTGTGAAAGACTCAAATTATGAAATGAGAGTTCAAGAAAAATGGTTTCACAGGAAAGAATGTAATGTTTGCTTAGTTTGATATAATGTTTAGTCAACATTTGGAAGTACTTTTTATTAAAACAGATGCAGCTGAAAGTGAGGACTTAGGTAGTCTCAAAGGAATTATAGAATTATTCACCAGTGATACATTCAGGTTGGGTCTATAAGAAATAAACAATACTTAATTAGCAACTTCCTGGAAAACTATCATGTTTGATCAAATTTACCAGGTGAATATCAATGATATATGAAGAATTACAATTCTGAGTCTGGTAGAACATTAATGAGATGTAACATAGAACATTGTCATACAATTTCATAAATATCAATAAATACATAAAGAAACCAACTTATTTTTGTTTTTTTTTTAATTTTATTTAATGAATATAAATTTCCAAAGTACAGCTTATGGATTACAATAGCTTCCTCCCCCATAACTTCCCTCCTACCCACAACACTCCCCTCTCCCACTCCCTCTCCCCTTCCATTCACATCAAGATTAATTTTCAATTATCTTTATATACAGAAGATCAATTTAGCATATATTAAGTAAAGATTTCAACAGTTTGCATCCACACAAAAACACAAAGTGTAAAATACTATTTGAGTACTAGTTATAGCATTAATTCACAATGTACAACACATTAAGGACAGAGATCATACATGAGGAGTAAATGCACAGTGACTCCTGTTGTTGACTTAACAAATTGATACTCTTGTTTATGGCACCAGTAATCACCCTAGGCTCTTGTTGAGTTGCCAAGGCTGTGGAGGCCTTTTGAGTTCACTGACTCTGATCTTATTTAGACAAGGTCATAGTCAAAGTGGAAGTTCTCTCCTCCCTTCAGAGAAAGGCACCTCCTTCTTTGATGACCTGTTCTTTCCACTGGGATCACACTCGCAGAGATCTTTCATTTAGGTCCTTTTTTTGCCAGAGTGTCTTGGCTTTCCATACCTAAAATACTCTCATGGGCTCTTCAGCCAGATCCGAGTGCCTTAAGGGCTGATTCTGAGGCCAGAGTGCTGTTTAGGACATCTGCCATTCTATGAGTCTGCTGTGTATCCCGCTTCCCATGATGGATCATTCTCTCCCTTCTTGATTCTACCAATCAGTATTAGCAGACACTAGTCTTGTTTGTGTGATCCCTTTGACTCTTAGACCTACCATTACGATAAATTGTGAACAGAAATTGATCACTTGGACTAGTGAGAATGCATTGGTACATGCCACCTTGATGGGATTGAATTGGAATCCCCTGGCATGTTTCTAACTCCACCATTTGGGGCAAGTCCTATTTAGCATGTCCAAAATTGTACCTCTCTTCCCTCTCTTATTCCCACTCTTATATTTAACAGAGATCACTTTTCAATTAAAATTTAAACACCTAAGAATAATTCTGTGTTAATTACAGAGTTCAACGAATAGTATTAAAGTAGAACATAAAAAATACTAAAAGGGATAAAGTATTAAGTTGTATTGAGTCACCAACTTATTTTTGAACATTTCTCAAAATGAAGATTCCATGGCATGACACAGTGTTTTATTCTATCATGCAATTTCTTCCTCTCTTTTTTTAAGTCTAGAAACAAGCAGACAACTGTAGACTTAAGTGATTTTTAAGTAAACATTCCTTTTTCACACGGTGTTGGGTTGGAAAAAAATCTACTGCAGACATAAAATTAATACCTAAGAGGATCCTGAGCCAATTTTTCAGAAAAGATTTACAGATGTTCTTAGAATTATGAGATTGTCTGATAAGCTGCCATCATTTAAAATTAATATGCACAGGTTATCAGTGTGTACTGACTGAAGTTTTATGTTCAGGAAGATAAACAACAACAAAAAAGGATTCTATGCAACATGAATGGCTTCACTGTTCACATCTGGGATATGCTCTAAGGTTTTCTCGAACATTTAGACCAACCTCAAACTTATTTCCCTCTCTTTTACTTAAGCTCCATTACAGATATTCTTTGTATTATGATTAATCCTTTCAAGGTATAAAAAGATTGTACTAAGTAGTGTCCTGCTGAATCCTAAGCTCAGTAGAGGCTCCAAATGCACCAATCTCAAAAAAAAAAAAAAGTTAAACTAAATTGGTCAATGCCTAGAACACTTAATTTGAATTCTGTATGTCTATAGGCAAATATGATCAACATTAGGATTTTACACAAATATGGTTTCATCTTACATGTAGCTGTTCTAAAAGCTGGCAAAGTTGAAGTGCTGAAATAATCTTGGTTGTGAGGTTAAACAAGGCAATATAAGAAATAAACAGGGGCCATCACTGTGCCACAGTGGGTTCAGCTTCCACCTGCAGCACCAACATCCCGTACAGGTGCTGGTTTGAGTTCCAGCTGCTTCACGTCCAATCCAGCTACCTGCTAATGTGCCTGGAAAAGCAGAGAAAGATGGCCAAGTGCTTGGGCCCCTTTAACCACATGGGAGACCTGGATGAAGCTCCTGGTTCCTAGATTTAGATTGGCTCAACTCTGTCCATTGCGGCTGTTAGGGAAGTGTACCAGTGGATGGAAGATGTCTCTCTCTTTCCTCTCTCTCTCTCTTTGCCTCTCTAACACTGCTTTTCAAACAAATAAATATTTTTAAAAATTAAAAGAAATAAACAATGGTCAAGTATTTAAACTCTGCATTTGGGGTATTTACTTATAAACAATTAATATATTTCTTTTAGTTATGGGCAAATTCACCAGATAAGAACCACTAAAAAAATTTGGGTAAATTTAAATTTTAAAAGTAATCTTCCATAACCACTGATAGGGAAATGATATGTTTTGGTCAGAATGAATTATCAAAATGAATTTGCTGATGTCAAGGCAGAAGAGAGCACTTTACAATCAAAATATCAAAGGCAAGTTCCTCCAAGTTAAAAGAATAAAAATGTCTATTTTGAGCCCCGTCTTTATATACAGACTCTGAATAAAGCCATAATGAGCTGGGAATCACGGCAGTTGGACAAGTCTTTCCAGAACTGGGATGAATCAGAGAGAAGGCACAGGGTCTTTGGCTGTTTTTCCCATAATTTATTTACTAATATGTGGCCAAAGGTATAAAGATACAAAAATAAGTATCATTTTCTAAAAAGTTCATTCATTTTACGTATTTTGAAGGCAATGTCTTTTTTGCAAATCTCTCTCATATCCATCAATAAGCTTCAGAAACCTATGTACAATTCCATTTATATAAAAATCATGTTCAAGATCAACAACCGATGATCAAGAAAGTCAGGAAAATGATTTCCTTTATGAGGTACAGGAGGGGCTGGTGCTGTGGCACAGTGGGTAAAGCCACCACTTGCAGTGCTGGCATCCCATATGGGCATCAGTTCAAGCCCCAGCTGCTCCACTTCCAATCCAGCTCTCTACTATGGCCTGGGAAAGTAGTGGAAGATGGCCCAAGTCCTTGGTCCCCTGCACTCGCATGGGAGATGGGGAAGAAGCTCCTGGCTCCTGGCTTCAGATCTGCACAGCTCTAGCCATTGTGGCCAGTTGGGAAGTGAACCAGCAGATGGAAAACCTCTCTCTCTCTCTGCCTCTCCTTCTCTCTGTGTGTAATTCTGACTTTCCAATAAATAAATAAATCTTTAAAATAAAAGAAGAGACACAGGAAATTTACTTGATGAAAATTTAAGAATCTGTATATTTATGATTTTTGCTTTTCTGTAGGTGAGTTATATTTTAATTTTTAAAATATAGCTAAATATGTTTTTAAAATGTCATCATCATTTAAAACTACTCACTAAGATTAACGTTAAAAAATTTAAGTTTTTAAATCAAGAGAAAATAGTGCACTAATCGCAGTGCTGTCTTGCATTCTTGCTTCAGAAATCTGATTTCTATGCAATTTCAGGACACTGTGGAATAATTGTTCCTTCTGTTTGTTCATTTTAAGGGTTTTTGGGCATGCAATGTTACCAGCAAAAATATAAAAAGTCTATTGTGCATTTGGGTAAGAAAGACCCCTGGGAACCTGCTCACAAACGATAAATTTCATACAGAAATCATCAAAAAACAAATGTTGGTGAGGATGTGGGGGGAAGATACCCTACCTAATCCATTGTTGGTGGAAATGTAAACTGATAAAACCACTATGGAATACAGTATAGAGATACCTCAAAAATCCAAATATAGACCTACCATATGACCCAGCCATCCCAATCCTGGGAATTTACCCAAGGGAAATGAAATGGGCATATGAAAGAGTTATCTGCGCACCCATGTTTATTGCAGCTCAATTCACAATAGCAAAGACATGGAACCAACCCAAATGCCCATCAAGTGACTGGATAAAGAAATTATGGGATATGTACACCATGGAAGACTACACAGCAGTAAAAAAAAATGAAATCCAGTCATCTGCAACAAAATGGATGAAACTGGAAAACATCATAGTGAAATAAGCCAATCCTGAAAGAACAAACACCATCCATTCTCCCTGATCTGGGGTAATAATAGAGCACCTAAAAGATAATCTATAGAAGTGAAATTGACACCTTGAGATGCAATGACTTTGAACAGCCCTTTCTCAATTGTTGAAGAGCAGCTTTTATTCATACTATTGTTGAACTCTTCACTGAGTATAGAGTTAATCATATATGTATAAAGTTAATTGAAAATAGATGTTAGTAAAAAATAAGAATGGGAATAGGAGAGGGAGGAGGAAGAGAGTGGTAGGGTGGGTATTCTGGGAAAAATCACTATGTTCCTAAGTTGTACTTATGAAATGTGTGTAGTTTGTATTCCTTAAATAAATGATTTCTGGGGGAAAAAGTTAAAAAATAAATAAGTCTGATGGTATCAGTTTTATAATTTTTCAAAATTTGTAGCATAATATGAAATGTGCTCAGTTGGTTTAAATTTTTTATTTATTTATGTATTCATTACTTATATGAAGGCAACAAATTTCATGTACTCATATATATAGTTTTAAGAACATAATTATATTCCCACCTTGCCTCCCTCACTCCTACCCTCCCTCTTCCTTCCTTTTATCCAATTAATGTTTACAATGAAATACTTTAAATTTACATTATAATCATTAGCTTAATTCTCCACTAAATTAAGAATTCAACGAGTAGTAAATAGAAAACCACTGTTCCTCAAGAGTATAGAGAAAGGCTATAAACAATAATCAAATCTCAAGATGCCAATTTCACTCACATACATTACATTTTTATACTCTTCATATATATATATATGTATGTGTATATTATATATATATATATACACACATATATAACTGCTTACCACAAATCAGAGGAAACATGATATTTCTCATTTTTGGTACTACTATTTCACTAAGTATAATGGCCTCCAATTGCATCCATGTCATGGAGAAAGACAGGATTTCATTAGTTTTTGCGGCTGAGTAGTATTCCACATACCAGTTTTTTTTAAGATTTATTTATTTATCCAACAGAGAGTTACAGACAGAGAGAGAAAGGTGTTCTACCCACTGGTTCTCTCCCCAAATGGCCACAACAGCCAGAGCTGGGCTGATACAATGCCAGGGATAGGAGATTCTTCCAGGTCTCACATGTGGGTGCAGGGGCCCAAGCACTTGGGTCATCTTCCACTGTTTTCCCAGGCCATAAGCAGAGAGCTGGATTGGAAGAGCAGCCAAGACACAAACCTCCAGCAGGTGGAGGCTTAACCCACCAGGCCACAGTGCTGGCCACTATACCAGTTTCTTTATAGAGTCATCAGTTGATGCACATCTGGGTTGATACCACATCTTAGCTATTACAAGTTCAATTACTAGAAACATGAGGGTACGGACAACTGTTTCATATGCTGATTTCATTTCCTTTAGGTAAATTCTGAAGAGTGGGATGGTGGGGTCAGTGGTAGATCCATTTTCAGATTTCTTAGGAAACTCCATACTGCCTTTCATTATGGTTGTGCTTGTTTATATTCCCACCAACAAATGTATTGAATAGCTTTTCATCCAAGCCCCATCAACATTTATTTTTTTTTAATTTTTGGATGATAGCCATTCTAACTGACTTCAGGTGAAACCTCATTGTGGCTTTTATTTGCATTTCCCTGATGGGTAGGATCCTGAGCATCTTTCCATGTGTCTCTTGGCCATTTGTATTTCATCCTTTGAAAAATGCCTGCACATGTCTTTGGCTTATTTCTTAACTGAAATGTTTATTTTCTTGTTCTTGAGTTTCTTGACCTTCTCATACATTCTAGGTTTTAATCATTGATCAGATGTATCATTTGCAAATATTTCTTCTCATTTTATCAGTTATCTCTTAACTGTACTGAGTGTTTCCTTTGCTGTGCAGAAGCTGTTTAATTTGATGTAATCCCTTTTGTCTATTTTTGCTTTTATTGCCTTTGATTTGGGGGCTTTATCCAAGAAGTCTTTTGCTAATCCAATGTCTTGCAGTTTTCTGTATGTTTTCCTTGAGTAATTTAATAATTTTAAGTCTTAGGTTTAGATTCTTCATCCACTAAGAGTTGATTTTTGTATAAGGTGTAAGGTAAAGGTAGGGATCTTTTTTCACACTTCTGCAAGCAGAGAGCCAATGCTCCCAACACCATTTGTTGAAGAGACTCTCCTTTCTACCAAAAGTGACTTTAGTTCATTTGTCAAGGATTAGTTGGTTGTAGATGTGTGGACTAATTTCCGGGGTTTCTAATCTGTTCCATTGTTTCACATATGTATTTTTTGTGCTAGTAACAGGCTGTTTTGAATATAACTGTGCTGTAATATGTCTTGAAATCTAGTAGTGTGATGTATCCAACTTTGTTTTTATTGTTTAAGATCACTTTAGTTACTCACTGAAAGAGGAAAGATTGAAAAAGATATTCCAAGCAACACAAGTCAAAAATGAGCAGAAGTACCCATCCTACTGTCAGAGAAAGTAGACTTCAAAACAAAAACTGGTAAGGACAAAGAAGGACCTTTTGTAATGATTAAGAGGTAAGTTCAACAGGAAGATGTGACTTCAATAACCGATGTTCATCAATGGACAGACCAACTGGACAAAAAAAAAGCAGAACAACAGAGCAAATTTACATTATTGGCCAAATAGATTAATGGATGTTTACTGAACATTTCATCCCACAGATATAGAATGCATGTTCTTTGCATCAGTATGTGGAATATTCCCTCTGGCAGACCAGATACTAGCCTCTAAAACAAGAGTCAAAAATTCATAAGCATTGAAATCATACCATGACTATTTTCTTTTTTTTTTTTTTTGTATTATTTTTGACAGGTAGAGTGGACAGTGAGAGAGAGAGACAGAGGGAAAGGTTTTCCTTTGCCGTTGGTTCACCTTCCAATGGCTGCCGCGGCCAGCGCGCTGCGGCTGGCACACAGCACTCATCCAATGGCAGGAGCCAGGTGACAGGTGCTTTTCCTGGTCTCCCATGGGGTGCAGGGCCCAAGCACCTGGGCCATCCTCCACTGCACTCCCGGGCCACAGCAGACAGCTGGCCTGGAAGAGGGGCAACTGGGACAGAATCCGGCTCCCCAACCAGGACTAGAACCCGGTGTGCTGGCGCCACAAGGCAGAGGATTAGCCTGTTGAGCCACGGCGCCAGCCACCATGACTATTTTCTGACCACAATGGAATGAAGCTGGAAATTAACAACCTAAGAGGCCATCTGCCACATGTTCGGTCTGTGAGCATGCTGGCAGTTGGTCTACCTTTGTGAGTTTATTCTCTTTGGTTCGGTCTGGCTGAGAGTTCATAGTCTGTCTTCTCTCTGTACCATACCTTTGTCCTTACATTTGGTGCTCCATGTGAGGAGATGAGCAAAGGGTCAACATAGTTCCCAAACCAGCCACTCCTGCGTCCTCTGGGTAAGAGCTGTGACACCCCGCCAACCCTTCCTCCAGACTTCCTTCCCCTTTCTGAAACCCTTCCCCATTTTACTGTCTCTGCCCACCCATTACCTTCTCTGTCCTAGAACCTCCTTTTTCCCTTCTGACCCAGATGCCCCTGAGACACGCCTCTCCAGAAGATTTTCTCACACCCACTTGGGGCACTTTCTCATTTCACAGTGAATTCACAGCCAGAGCTTTTTTTCAGATTTTATCACTATCGCTTCTCGGCCTTTTAGCTAAGATCAAGAGCAGATTTTATCACTGCATACCACATCGAACCAAATTCTCAACCCACCACATTGGTGAGAGAGTTCTCTGTCACCTCAAGCACTCTGGGGCAAAGCTCCTGACTAGCCCATCTCCCCTTAGAGGGCCTGGGTGTCCAGTCAGGTTCCCTCACTAGGGGAAATGCTCATCTACCACAGCTTATAGAACTTGGACCCTGGTCTAAGCTCGGAGATTCTTGCTGTCTCTTCTTAGAGGATTCAGAACTTGAGTTCTCGGTTGGAATGCTTCTTTCCTGGCAGATACCCTGTGAACGAACCCTCTTCCCTCAGGCTGTATTTTACTTAATCCATGGGTTCCAAATTTCAATTCCCCTCTGGTCTGCCTCTTGCACAAGCTGGGCCTGAAGGGGGAGATAAAGTAGAGGCAATTAATCCAACTATGTACTAAAATTTGGCCTCACTATAAATTGGACAATGAGTCTTAGGTGGCCAGAATTCTGCATTTTATCTCAAAATTCTCTAAGATTTTTTTTTCCATTTCATTACTATGCATTTTTTTATTTAGTAAATATAAATTTCCAAAGTATAGTTTATGGATTACAATGGCTTCCCCCCCCCAATAATTCTCTAAGATTTTAATAACTTTACACGGAGAAATGGCAAATGGTCAGACGTCATCTATTCCAAGATTTTTCCTCCTTTGGGGTCAACATTCCTCACTAATTAAGTTCTCATGGAGGAAAAAGCCCTAGAGCCGCCCTGAAATCTTCTACCTCCCACCCGTCCCTTCTCCCTCTCCAGCTGAGAACCAGCATCTTAGGAACACATAGCCCTTTCCTCACTCCATCCCTCTTGCCAGCAGGTGCAGAAGCAATTACTACCCCTCCACCCTTACCCTCTCCCCAAACTCCCCAAACTCTGTCGTGTTCTCCCCTAGCAAGAGAAACCTCCCTGTAGGCCCTGCGCTGCACTGTTCTCTCCCTCATTCCATCCTCTCTGTGATACTGACCCTCTGCCCTACCCACCCCAGGTTGCTCTCAAGCCCTCATCTGGTGATTCCTCTCTGGCAAACCCACTTGATTCCCCTATATCTAAGCCTTTGTCCCCCCTGAGGTCAGCTTTCCTCATTCCAAGCCCTTGGGCAGGAGAAAGGCTTGGAGCCTCCTATTGAACCCTCCACTTTCCATTCTTCTATTCTTGCTCTCCCCTCAGGGATGCTGCCTCCTCTGGAACATGATCCCCCATTGCTTTGTCCCCCTGTCTGGCGCTTCCCCACTCTCCTTCACCGGCAGCCAAAACTGCCTCTCTTCTCTGCCTGACCTCTCCTCCTCCATCCTGCCATTCTTTCCCCATGGGCACAGAATATAAAATATAGTGTAAAAGCTAAGAGTGTTGATCGCTGTGGAAAGCCCCACACCTGGGACATTCCAAACTCCTAAGACAATGTACTGTAAACTTCACCAAGGAGCCTTTCTCTCTTCTTCTGCCCACCTTATCAGAATCCATCAGGTGCCTTGCACCTCCCACAAGAAGCAGCTTAAGAGAGGACTCAACCTGCTGTTCAAATTCAATGAAGCCTGACTTCAACACATCCACCCCGCCTTTGCTCTCTGTTATTACTCTCTTTACCATCCACCATTCTGTTCTCCTTAAAATAAAGTCTTCTAAACTAGCTGTCTCCTCCCTTTTTATGAATCAAAAATCCTAAAACCTAACATAATGGAGCCGCATCTCGTACTGCTACTCTGCCTCACAACTAAACTCTCTCTCACACAAAGACAAAATCTCTGTTCCAACATCTCCAGCAATATATTTGACAGAGCTAGCAAAACAAAACAGTGATCCAGCCGATATAACAATGGATAATCAGTTCTTGTCAGCCCCTTAAAGTGGCTTTTGCAGAATGTTATGAGATGATTCCACATGCTAACTCATATTTAAGGTTTTTATTTCTCATTTTGGTGACAGACCAAAGAGACATCAATTTTGTATCTACTGAGATAATCTTTGTATTCTCTATCTCTCCTTTATTTCTGATCATTTATGGTTTGTTTGAATATGCAGTTCAGTAATCACTTCTTAACAATGATCAGATCTGGTCTATATTATGTCATGATGTTAAGGAATCTTGTTTCTACCGCATATTTTAAGCTTTCTTGGCATCTTTGATTGGCATTCAAAAAAATCAAAGTTCAAATTCTTTGGACTTTAATATTTCAAGTTGGGCCCCTGGAAATATCAGAGGATATATCTCTCATCTCTCATCTTATAGACACTAATAAGGCTATTTGGATTATATTAAAGGTACTGTCAAGATGCAAAGTGATGCTAAAGTTTAAGTTATGATAATGTAAAATGCTACTGATACAAATGTTCAAAAGTTACAAAGGTCTAAGGATCTTGTTGTGTTGTTATTGTTAGGAAGCTCACAGTTTTAGCCAGGTGGCCGCATGGCCCAGCTACCTGAGCCAGGCTCCACCCCCATCCTAATGGCATTCGCTGCTCCTGCTTCCCTGCCCCCCTTGAGGCTAAGTTTTGAAAGAGCCTGTTCCTGAACACGTGCTCTCTTGGCTCTTCTCTCCTGTGCTCTCTCTTAGCTCATCTCTCTTGGTTCCTCTCTCTTGCTTCTTCCCTCCTGCTCTGTAGCCTCCTCCTCTGGTCTCTGGCGCTCTCTCTCTCTCTCTCTCTCTCTCTCTCTCTCTCTCTCTCTCTCTCGGCTCCTCTCATCTCTCTTCTCTCTTTGCTAGCTCCTCTCCTCTCTGTTTCTCTCTTATACTCTCTCTCTCTTTCCCTTCGCTATCCCTTCATTCTGGTCTGTTGGGTGTTCCCTAATTAACCCTTTCCCTTACTCCGTTGTTTGGTGAGATTTGCGATGGCTTACATTAATATATAACAGTTATCAGTCATGATGGTTACCTTAATGAAAAAGGCCCAGAGGCCTAAAATGGTTAAATGTTTTATGAGATCTTACAGGTGCTTTCTAAGATACTGTCTGGGATAAGCAAGTGCCTCTTCTTGTTTGGTTAATGAGTTTATACTTTCAACCATGGCTATTTAAAGTCTTCTCATCCACAGTTTTGTATTCTCCTCGAAACACTAAAAATCAGATTTACTGTTCATGGAAATTAAAACATGGTTGGTTCTATGTTTAAAATGTGTCCTCTTCAAGGTTCTGAAAGACTTCCCCTTGATTTGTATTGTATCCAGTACTTCAGAATAGTTCTGTAAGCAGATGAAGCCAATAACAGACTATAGGATCAAACCAAGAAAAAGCATGTTTAATTCAGATTACTGAGGACAGGAAGTAATTCTAATAGATTAATGGTAATTTTAAAAAGCAGTTAAAGATTTTAATAAGTATTACAGAAACTTTTATTGTTCAGTCTTATATATTATGTTACATATGTATATATCTTTTATGTCTACATGGGGAAATTTATTAAGAGCTGTTTTAATTGGCTTACATTTGTATTAGTGATTCAAGAAATATTTCCAATTACATGTACTCTTAAAATTTATAAAATTTTGGTAAATGCTTTTGTAAGTTGGTATCTAACAGTTAAAACTTCTGCTAAGTTGTAGTTAGTGTTAAGTTACTAAGAGTAAGCAATCCGGGGAGCCTGACTCGCTCCCTCATTTCTCCTCCACACTCTTCAAAGTTGGAAGTTAGCAAGATGTCCTCCCTAAGGAGGTTCACACCTCTCTCATGATATCTCTTCCAGTAATTCATATGAAGACAATGTCTGGATCTCACATACACCTGCCCAAGCCTTAATGTTCACCTGAGTGTTATAAGGCCCCTCCTCTCAGTTTCTGTCTGCCTCTCAATGGGAAACTCCCTCCTGGTTTGGACAGCACCTTTTTAGATCCTCTAATGACTCTGTCGTAGTTTTGGAACCTGTGTATCTTACCTGCTTGTTAGATTCGTTTTCTCCAGACTTGAAGCAGAAGAATTCTAGATGCCCATGCACATGAAACCTCAAATGTAGACAGTTTCTATGAGATGGCACTGCAGCCATCTCGAGAGGCCACCTTCTGCCAGAAACCTGTCTTGACCACAGGTCCCTACCTCACCCCTACTCAGCTTCAGTTCTTGCCCAAACCTCTAACAGCAGCCAGGGTTTCCATAAACAGAGGGAGGAGACGAGGCAGCCCAAGACTAGAAGCAGGTCAGACTTACTCCATCCCACAGCTCCTTGCCAGCACGTACACACGAAACAAAATGGAAGTGTTCTTTCCCTGTGGCAACCAGACATAAACCCGTCCTCCTATTAGCTGGACGGGACTCTTATATTCCTGTTTCCCCATTTGTCATCCTCATTTTGCCCATCTTTTTTCCATCATGGGCAATGTCTCTATTATCTCCTTTTATCCTCATAATCTTAGTGCTCCTATTTCTTTCTTTCTTTTTTCTTTTTCTTTTTTTTTTTTTTTTTTTGACAGGCAGAGTGGACAGTGAGAGAAAGAGACAGAGAGAAAGGTCTTCCTTTGCCGTTGGTTCACCCTCCAATGGCCGCCGCGGCCGGCGCGCTGCGGCCTGCGCACCGCACTGATCCGATGGCAGGAGCCAGGTGCTTCTCCTGGTCTCCCTTGGGGTGCAGGGCCCAAGCACTTGGGCCATCCTCCACTGCACTCCCTGGCCATAGCAGAGAGCTGGCCTGGAAGAGGGGCAACCGGGACAGAATCCAGCGCCCCAACCGGGACTAGAACCAGTGTGCCGGCACCACAAGGCGGAGGATTAGCCTGTTGAGCCACGGCGCCAGCCTTAGTGCTCCTATTTCTACCATGTATAATTAACTTATTTCAAAAGTTCTTGCAGGAACAAATAACTGCTACATCTCTCAAGTCTTTAAGCAGGATCAACACAAGGCTGCTTGCTCTCCTTCTTCAATCAATCTGATCCAGCATATTGACACTCCACCCCATTCTATGCCACATATCAGCAGGAAGTAGCCAGAAAGAAACCAGCATCCAATCTCCTTATCTATACTCAAAGTCAAGATTGATGAAACAAGGACATAAGCCTCGGCCAGTTTAGGTTCTGGTTACCCCTGCATTCTTTCAAGAGACCAATTCAGTCTCACATGCCGTATTGTTCCCCACCACACCCCTACATTCCCTTCTAGGTGTGAAAGCCCATGGAAAAGCTTGAAAAACCTGTGTGGAGAAGCTCACCTCAATCTACTGCCCCCCACCCCTACCCCAGCCCACCTAAGATATAAAAAGGCCCAGGCCCTGGAGTCACGTGTTTGGTCTGTGTGCATGCTGACAGTGGGTAGACCTCTATAAGTTTACTTTCTTTGCATAAATTTGGTCTGGCTGCAAAAGCAAAACAAAACAAAGCAAAAAATGTAAGAAACTCCAGAAGATACACAAATACATGGAAACTGAATAGCATGCTCCTTAATGAACAGGGGATTGTAGCAGAAATCAAAAGAGAAATCAAAAAGTTTCTAGTAATAAATAAAGACTGCAAAAGCAGTATAAGAAGAAAATTTATAGCAATTAGTGTATATCAGGAAATTGGAAAGGAATCAAATAAGTGATCTAACAATGCATCCCAATTTACAGAAAAACAACAACAAACCAAACTCAAAATTAGTAGAATGAAAGAAATAATAAAAATAGGAAAACAAACAGATAAAATTGAAATTTGAGAAAGCATACAAAAGATCAGTGAAATGAAAAGCTGGCATTTTGAAAAAAAATAAACAAAATTGAGACACCATTGTCCCAAATCACAAAAAAAGGTGAAGACCCAAATTAATAAAATGAGAGATGAAAAAGCAGTTGTTATAACAGATAACACAGAAATAAAAGGAACCACCAGGAATTACTACAAACAGTTATATGCCAATAAATTGGAAAATCTAAAAGAAGGGGATAGATTCCTGGACATTTAGAATCTACCAAAATTAAGTCATGAAGACAGAGAAAACCTAAACAGACCAATAACTAAGATGGAGATGGAGTCAGTAATAAAGACCCTCCCAACAAAGAAAGACCAGGACTGGATGGCTTCACTGCTGAACTCTATCAGACTTTTAAAGAACTAATTCCAATTTCTCTGAAGCTTTTCAAAACAATTGAAAGAGAGGAAATTCTCCCAAACTCTTTCTATGAGGCCAGCATTACCTTAATTCCAAATCCAGAGGAAGATACAACAAAGATGGAAACTATAGACCAATATCCGTGATGAATACAGATGCAAACATCCTTAACAAAATATTAGCTAATCAAATACAACAAAATATTGAAAAGATCAAACACCCAGACCAAGTAGGATTTATCCCTGAAATACAGTAATGGTTCAACACATGCAAATAAATCAACATGATATATCACATTAACATTGAAGAATTTAAACCATACAATTATCTCAATAGATTCAGAGAAAGCATTTGATAAAATACAATATCCATTCATGATTTTAAAAAATCTTAAGCAAATTGAGTATAGAGGAAACATATCTCATCCCAGTCAAGGCAGTTTATGACAACTCATAGCTCTGAAAGTTTTAGCCAGAGCCATTAGGCAAGCAAATGACGTCAAATGGTTATGAATGGGAAAGGAGGAAGTCAAATTATCCCTGTTTCCAGATGATATGATCCAATACATAGGGGAACCAAAAGACTCCAGAAAATAATTATGAGAACTCATAAGAGGGGTTGGCAAAGTTCAGGATGCAAAATGAGTACACAAAATTAATAGCATTTGTATATGCAAACAAAATCATGGCTGAGAAAGAATTTGTAAGATCAGTCCCATTCACAATAGCTACAAAAAAAAACTTAAATATCCTGGGATAAAGGTAACCAAGGACATGAAAAATCTCTACAATGAAAATTACAAAACATTATGGAAAGAAATAGAAGACAACAAAAATTTGAAAAAATTTGCTGTGTTCATGGATTGAAGAATTAATATCATGAAAATGTCCTGACTATCCAAAACAATTCACAGATTCAACACAATCCTATTCAAAATATCAAGGTTATCAAAAAAAAGTTTTAAGATTCTCAAATCTGGTAAAATTAATGAGTTCATGTTAGAGCTATCTTTTTACCTTTGCACTGTCTATATAAACCCTGTCCTCCCAAGTTTCCTGAAATAATTACACAAACACACACACACACACAAGGCTTCAAAAAGTTTGTAGAAATGGAATTAAAAGATTTGCATTTCTCATGAACTTTTCCCAACCCATCAGGTTAGTGTAGAAAGAAGATAGATCTCTTAGTCTGTTCAGGGTGCTATAACAAAATTCTCTAAACTGTGGATCATGTGTCATCTTGGACACTGAAAATCGAAGATCTAGGCACCTGCAGTTTCCATGTCTGGGAATAGCCAACTTCCTGGTTCAAAGACGGTGCCTTCCGGAAGGGGCAGTCGAGCTCCTTCAGGCCTCACCTGTCAGAGCACATTAGTTTACACATGAGAACTCCAGCCTCATGACTAATCTCTTCCCAAGGCCACACCTAATACCATCATTCTGGGTGTAAGCATTTAGCCTATAAATTTGAAAGAGACAACAAATTTCAGACCAGGTCAGTACCACTGTTTCCGCAGACCAGAGAATGGTAAACAATGAAGAAATCTGTCTAATCCTTTTCAGATTGCTAACACTTATTTATAATCGCTCAATTTTCACAAGGAAAATAAGATAGCCTTATTTGGTGTATGGATTCTGTCTTCTATTTTTACGTATTCTTCATTGTCTAGTGAGGCCTTACACTTAAGAGAAAAATCATCACATAGAACTGGTTTAAAATTTCACCATTTGCCAATTGTAGCATGAGGCCTCTTAAGTCATATTGTTCTAATAATGTTCTATTTGCTTATGCCTAAAATACTTTCATGTGGGTTAGAAAAAATATGTTCCTCCATTTTTTGCACAACCATTAGGAGCATCTTTCTTGCCTTTAGAGAATCATTATCATTCTGCAAAATCAATTGAATGTATCTGTTTTTACAGATGACTTAACTGAACAAGAAATTATAGTGGAATTATTTCTTAATGATATACAACCCTTCCCCTGCTTTTTATAGGTTGCAATAAAATTATGGATCTATTCTCAATGATAACATTCATGAACATATGCACTTTCCTCATTACTTTCCCTTGTTTTTAAACTACAGAGTTATTTTAAATCTTTTTTTCTTTTGAAAGCATATATTTGTGTGTTTGCCTGATGTATTAGATTTAGCATTCTTCAAATATGGGGCATGAGCAGAGATACATATGCACATGTTTGCATTTGGGGGCAGGACAGATAGGAGGGATTGCACACTTCATTAAGCAAGCAGTTGGAGTCATAAAGTAAAGTACTGAAAGGATCTCATTTTGAAGCAGTTGTTGGTTCAATTTGCTTCTGGTGTACTTACAAATGGCAAGTTTGGCAAAGTTCCCTCATTAAGTACTTTATAAATTCTCCAAAAAATACACAAAAAATACCTAAGGGTAACACAAGACTGGAACACAGATTATCATAATAATATTTCAAAATAAAATAAAATCCGTATAGCCCATTACATGGGATTTTTTTTTTTTGGAAGGCAGAGATGCAGAGACAGAGAGATAAGTACAGTTCCCATTCTCTGGTTCACTTCTCAGATGCCTTAAGTAACTGGGCAGGGCTAGTTCAAAGTGGGTGGTGGCTGAGGACTCAGCTGAGGGCTCTCAGGTAGTAGCAGGGAACGCATGTGTGTGGATCAATATCCGTTACCTCACAGGGCCTGTATTCATAGAAGCTAGAATCCAGAGCAAGAGTGGGCCATGAATCCCACCACTCTGATACGGGACAGAGTCACCATAACAAGTGACTTAACCACTTGGCCAAATGCCTGCTGTGATTTTCCACTCAACTGTATGTTGTCATCTTTAGCTTTACAGATAAGGAATACCAAATGCCTACTGAGAGTTCTCTGTGGCACTTCTCCCTTATCTTTAAAACAGGACTGATACTACTCATTCTACAGAACTATTGCTAGGATTAGCTTATGTGTTTTGGAAATTAAAACAGTGCTTGGAACATAGTAATGCTTCGTAATGGTCGGCTATTATTTACCTCATTAGACTAAATTTTATGAAACCTGCATTTTTTGTTTATTAACTGCTAAATAAAATGCTTTTAAAATATTAAGAATATATAACAACTAAAATAATTTAATGAGTAAATTAGTAGAAGATTGAATACAATCTGTTGGAAAAAATTTTTTCAAAAGGCAAATTTTATGGTTATGTAATCATATGATTTTGTTATGTAATCATAAGATCATAACATTTAATTTTCTATATTATATATATATATTTTTAAGAGATTAATTAAAATTTATATTAGTCATGCAACAGGTGCATTGTATAACTTTGGATCCAGTAGACCAAATAAATAATAAATCATTAACTGTGCTGCTATAATGAATAACTAAGTATTATTCAACAAATACCTGATTGCTCTATGGCTAATGTGAAAGTGTTTGCCACTTACTCTTGGAAATTACTGGGTTTCCTTTATCTCAGATGTAAAGGGAGTAGTTTTTATTGCTTAATTCAAATTTAAGAGTTTGAGAAAGAAGAGCATAAAAAGGGGAGGAAGAACAAGAAAAGAAGGAGATAATTTAAAAAAACAGAAATCACTATATAGAAAGGAGGAAAGTAATAGATGAATTTGAAAATATGGTCTCAAAAACATTAAATAAAATTGATAGAACTCTCACAAGACAAAGATCAAAAAAGAAAAGAAACAAGTCATCATTATCAGAAAAAAAAAGAAATATGCTAACACAACAGATCCTACAGCCAACCATCAGAAAGATAACAGAGGAATATTGCAAAAATAATACTTTAGGAGCTAGGATGCATGCAGCCTATGTCACAGGGACTGTGTTCAACTTTTGATCTTGCTCCTGATTTTAGCTTCCTGCTAATGATGATCCTGGGAAACAGTGGTGATGACTCAAGTAGTTGGGTTTCCATCACCCATGTGGTAGACCTGTATTGATTTCCTGGTTCCAGCTTTACCCCTACCTCTGTGGTAGGTTGACGGCATTTAGGGAGTGAAGCAGCAGATGGAAATTCTTTCTCTCTCTCTCTTTCTCCCCCTCACCACCTCCATCTCTAAAAGAGAAAAAAAAAACTTTACACTCATAAATTTGACAATTTCAAGAAAGTTGTCAGGGACCACGCAGCATGTGGCCTCTTAGTGGAAAACTACTGAGGCAGGGCTAGACAATCGCCTCTCGTTCCCCCGCCCAATGTCCTGCCCTCCTAATCGCCCCTCCTTCCCCCGCCTGACACTCTGCCTTTATGATATATAAGTGTGTGGTTGAAAAATAAAACTT
Organism: Sylvilagus floridanus; assembly: GCA_949820135.1. Lineage (NCBI taxonomy): Eukaryota > Metazoa > Chordata > Mammalia > Lagomorpha > Leporidae > Sylvilagus > Sylvilagus floridanus. Next base: position 12,874,672 of record OX463240.1, on the reverse strand, counting down.
GCAGCTTGATCAGGACATGTCTTGCTGCCATCTTTGTGTCTCCTGTCCCTTTCATTCCCCATTCTAGGTACTTGGCCCCAGTTGACGTCCCGCGGGACGGGACAGAAAGTGAAACAATTTCTGGAAAATAATAGACTGCCAAAACTCAACCAAGATGAACCAGTCAGCCTGAATAACCAGCAAGGAAGTCTTATTTATAGCAATGATACTCCCAATAAATATCTGGCCCAGTTGACTTTACTGGATATTTTTCCCAAATATTTCACTAAGAATTTATATTAATTGAGAGACTGGGCCATGCCAAAGCCAGAATCCACTAACTCCATCTGGGTATCTATCCCATGTAGGTGGCAGGAACCTAAGACTAGAGGCAACCTACATTGCCTCCCAGGTGCATTACCAGGAATTCTTATATGGAATGTAGGTATCCCAGACAGAAGTAAAAACCATTAAACCACAACACTCACCCCCACTTTCACCATTCATGATTCAATATAGTATAGGAAATGTTGGCTACTGCAATAAAATAAGAAAGAGTAAGCAAAACTAATAAAATGCCTACATTCAAGAAAGGAATAAAAATGTTTCTATTATTCAAGTGATGTAATTATCTATTTAGATCATATTAAAGAATCTACAAAATAAAACAAAACATCCTAGAACAAGCTAATTAATTTAGCAAGGTTACAGAATTCAAGACCAGCACAAAAAGATCAATATTATTTCCATATATTCACAATAAGCATGTAAAGGTCAATGCTAAACACAAAATACAATTTACAATTGCTCCAAAGAAACTGAATTTTAGGAGATCCAAGATGGCTGAATATGGTGGTGTCAGCTGCTCTGAGATATGTAAAGAACAATGAGGATGATATTTCCAAGGGCCTGATTGACAGGAATTTTCAGCTAAGAAATGAAAACAGTGGAGACTCATGGGACAGGAGAGAAGACAGAGATACCAATGTAGCCAGCAGAGTGATGTACTCAAGCTGCAGGCTGTAAGCCACCATCATACCATGACAAGAGTGTCATACTTGGCAGTGAAAAGCTGGGTGGTGCTCCTCTGTTCCACTCCTACTAGTAATCAGAGTAAACTTCAAAAGGAGACAGCATCTTCTTAAAGAGAAATGAGAGATCACAGTAGCATGTGTCACTGGTGATATTGCCTGAGGGAGAACCTTGTGGACTACATGGACTTTGAATCCAGCCTGGAGCACTAGCAGGGGGCAGGGTGCCCACCTAAACCCATGAACCTAGAGCACATTGCCAGCTTCCAGTCCCTCTAGAAGGATCCCAGTGAATAGCAAGAAAGAAGCACCATCACAAAGTCAAGTACAGGGACCGGCGCTGTGGCTTAGTGGGTAAAGCCTCCACCTGCGGTGCTGGTATCCAGATGCCAGTTCAAGTCCTGGCTGCTCCACTTCTAATCCAGCTCCCTGCTACTGTGCCTGGGAAAGCAGTGAGAGATGGCACAAGAGCTTGGGCCCCTACACCCATGTGGGAGACCCAACAGAATTTTTTGGCTCCTGGCTTGGGATTGGCCCAGCTCTGGCCATTGAGACAATTTGGGGAGTGAACCAACCAATGGAAGACCTCTCTCTCTCTTTCACAGTCTCTCTGTAACTCGGTCTTTCAAATAAATAAATAAATCTTGAGAGAGAGGGAGAGAGAGAGAGGGAAAGAGAGAGAGGAGCGAAGGAGGAAGAGAGGAAGGAAGGGAGGGAGGGAGGACAGGAAGAAGGAAGTAAGAACAAAAGATTAGTACAGGCTGAAGCAGCCCCTGAGCCTGTAATTTTATCTGAGATATAAATCCAAAGTACCCATTTACATTCAGTCTGGCCTGGAATGTTGGCAGGTGGCAGGTGCCCACGTAAGTCTGGGAGGCACTGCTCTCCATTCTATACCACTGCTGCACATACTTAAATGGCCAAGGCAGAACACCAATAGGAAACTGGCTCTAAGAACGTCTCAACTCTCTATGGACAGAGCAGCCTCAAGGGAGTGAGAGTGGATCCCCTGCTCCTTGTGACAGTGGGAGCCCTGCCTGCAGTGACTGGGAATTCTGAGACTACACAGTAGGGAGTGGAATATAACTAAGTCTCTGGGCAATCACTCACTGTGTCTAGTTTCTGAGACTCAGCAGTCCCTTAGGGTCTGGTCATTGCAGAGGGTTCTGTGCTCACACAGAGGACCACATAGATCCTTTGTGTGGTACTTGTGAATGTTTGAGTGTGCATCCACTGTGGACTCAACACGGGCATTGATCACCTTAGCAGAGAAGTGATGAGGCAGGGATTACATCAGCCAGCATGATCATACCATCCCCCCTGCTGACAATCAAGATCTGTCACACCCAACGTTGGTGTCAACCTGAACTCTCCCACAATACTCAACTACTAACCAGAGTTCCCAGGCCCCAACCAGCAAACATCTCTCAATATTCATTAAAAGGCAAAACACAGATGCATATTTCAAAGATACAAACTATCTGAGGACAAAAACCAACAAGTGATTCCACAAATGCCTAAAAATAAATGTGGAAACACAAGAAACATGCACAATGAAGACAATATGACTTCCCCCAAAGGAACACAACCATACTTCAATATCAGAATGTGAAGACAAAAAGATTAATGAAATGCCTGGAGAGTGACTCAAAAGAATGATCATAAGATTACTCAAAAGCAATAAGAAGCAATAAGAAAAAAGAGTTACAGAAATTGATACATGGTGTGAATGAAAAGTTTTCCTGCAAGATAGAGCTATTGAAGAGAAATCAAACTGAATTATTAGAAATGAAGAACCCAATACATCAAATAAAAAATACAGTGGAAAGCCTTAACAACAGAGCTGTTGAAGGAGAAGAAAGAATATCAGAGCTAGAACATAAATCTTTAGAATTATCTCAGTAAAAGGGAATGTTTACAAATTGGATTTCATCAAAGTTAAAGGCATATGCTCTGGAAAGACCTTACTAAGATTATGAAACTGAATGTTGCATCACAAAAAAAAATAAGTGCTTGAGATGGCAATAGCCTAAATAATGATTTCATCATTACACAAGGTGTAAATGTATTAAAATATCATATTGTAGGCGCTAAAATGCACAGTAATAGAGGCAGGATAGAGGCAGGGAAGACAAACTTCAGACTAGGACAAAATATTTGCAAAGTACACAAAAAAGGACAAGTACCTAGAATATATTAAGAACTGTATGTATAAGCTCAAAAGAAAGAAATAATCCAGCTAGAAAATAAGCAAAAGAGATAATCAAACATTTCATTGATGAGGATATACAGATGGCTCATGATCATAGGAGAGAGGTTCAGTTTCAATAACCATGAGAAAAATATTCTAAAATCAAAATAAGGTATCAGTATGAAGCATACCTACCAGAGAGGTTTAAAAAACTAGCGGCAATACCATATATTAGCAAAAATGTCAATGAAGAGAAATATATAACTTATGTATTGTTTTAAGATTATAAAATTATATAGCCACTCTAGAATAGTATAGCAATTTCTTATAAAAAAAAACTAAGAATTTAATTAGCAACTGTATTCTTGGACATTTATGCCAGAAAATTAAATATGAGTTCACAAAAAAATCCAAATGTAAATGTGTTTGTCTTCTTTATTCATGAAAGCAAAAGCTGGAAGAAACAACTCAAATATCTTTCAGCGCAAATAGTTAAACAAATTGTAGTTGCATACATAGTTAAGCAGTATAAAGAAATATATCCTTAATACATGCAACAACTTAGTTAAATCTCCAGAAAATGGTACAGAGTGTAAAGTATCAGTTCCAAAGATTACATACTAATTCCATTCATATAATGTTCTTGATTTGAAAAAATTGTGGAAAACATTTTGGGACTTTCTAGCATTGAATACAGCAAAAGATGTTGAGGTAGAAGTGAGAAAGATGTAGGGTGTTCATAAACTGGCTTCATAAAAATCACAGTGGTTTCAGGATGTTCTACATCTTGACCGTGGTGCTGGGTACACCATCCTACAAGTATAATGACATTTCATACAACCAAACACACACACACACACACAATTCATACAAGTAAATCTAAAACTGGGAAAATCTGAACGAGACTGATAAATTTTGTTAATGTTGATATATAATGATCATGACATATTTTGACATATCTTTAAAAATGGTTTTCTTTGTTTCAATTAATTAATTTGTTCTATTTTGTTTCTTAGAAAGACATAGTGTCTACAGCCATACCATCCTGAACGCGCTTGATCTTGTCTGATCTCAGAAGCTAAGCAGGGTCACCCCTGGATAGCACTTGGATGGAACAAAGAGTGAAAGAAATACAGAGAGCTCTCTCTGCTTCAGTCCCCCAATTCCAAGCCAAAGCCAAGAGCTGGGAAATAAATCCAGGAGTTTCATGTGGGTGACAGAAGTCCAATGACATGAGTCATCACTGCTGCCTCTCACATTCTGTGTTAGCAGGAAGCTGCACTTGAGAGAGGAGGCAGAACTGGAACCCAGGATCTCTGACCTAGGGCACATCCTTCTGAACTAGCTTCTAAACTGGTACGCCAAACGCTAGCTTCTTTGGTGTAGTTTGGTTCAATGTTATCATTAGGGGAAACTGAGTAAAGAGTCTATGGGATCTCTGTGTCTCCTTTCCGCCTGTAACTCTGCCTTTCAAATAAACAAAATAAATCTTTTAAAAAAGGAGGTCTACAGGATCTTTGAGGTTTTTTTTTTTTTTACATTACATGAGAATGCAAGATAAATAAGTCATGATTAAAAAAATGTTTGAAAAACATGTTTAGAGCAATTCAAATATCTTAAATAGAAACAAACGGCAGTTATGAATAAATGCATTTGATTCCTGCAGCCATTTAAACCATGCGACTATAGAATATAGAACAGTTGTACTGTGATGCTCTCTGCCCCATGTAATTTCCACTTGGCTACATGACAACTTGAGTTGAAGACGCACTCATGATTTGCACAAACGACAGCATTATGTCTCATTAAGGATCATAAATACCAATCAACCTAATCACAAAAGGGCTGTTTCAGTGTTCGTAGGGCTATTTATTCTGGGGCAATGGTGACAAAGATGAATAATTTTACTGTTAAACATTCTGTTTACTACTATGGAGAAGAGAAGTACAGCTCTTATGTTGGTTTAAATGACCCATATCTGGAATTTTGCTTCTGAGACTTCCTCAAAGAGAGAGAGGAGGGATGAAGAGGAGGAGGAGGAGGAAGAGAAGAAGGAAAGAAGGGGAAAACTGAGCTAGAAATAGTGTGACATAGAGACATGGGGGAAATTTAGGTCTGGAGACAGGCTGATCTGAGTTTGACTTCTGTTTCTGCAACCACGTGGTCTTTTAAAAAGCTAACATTTCTGAGCTGTTTCCCCATTTGGAAACAAACAAACAAACAAACAAAAACAGTATTCAGCCCTATTGTGCTGATTTGGGGAGAAAGTAATGAATTAAAGCTCTTAGCTCACACTTATTAATTAATAATTGATAGTTATTATTTACCAATAAAGAATAGTCCATGTACTTCACTTTGTACTCAAGTTTAATTTAATCCCTGTTTATTGATGGGAAGACACGTTACTTCCAATTAGTTCCCTTCCACCAAGGTTTCTCTAAGATTGCTAATCATACATTTAACCATTTTAGATTCTGAAAAAATCAAGAAATAGACATGAAGAATAGAATATTTGCTCGACATTGAAAAATGTCTTAAACCCACTCTAAAGCGTGCTTATTCTCCTGTGTTCCCCCCATCTAAGTGTGGACATGGAAGAACTACATCCTCAGAGAAAACATGTACACAGCTAGATATGCAAGTCTCCTCTCCTTTATTACCTTTATATCAAGAACAGAGGAAGCAGGCCCCAGTGTTTTGCTAGAAGACAAACTGAGGACAGGAAATGCATATGTCTAATGGAGAGGTGGGGCTCAAAGAGAAGTCAGCAAAAAGGAGATTAATGTATGTGTGCAGACTTTCCAAAAACCTTACACCGGAAGAGTCACTTTCACTTCGTTATAGCAGGACTGGCACAAAGTCCAGAGCCCTAGTTCCAGTACCTTCCTGAAAAGTCACAATGTGATGGACGTCAACAGAGACTCTGCGCAGGAAAACACAAGTCCTTCTGTGTATGCCATCTTCTTTCTGATTTTTATACAAACCAAGATAATTCATCAAAGTCAGTGTGGGGGATTTTCTGCAAAATAGCTTTCTCTGTCTGATACAGACAAGGGCAAAAAATATTTTATGGCTCTATGCAGTGTATAAGAGAACTTAATTTTTGAAGCCTAGCTTTTTCACTGCTCCCAACTACTTTTGAAAGTTAAAGAGACCTGGCAAAAGAGTTGGCAGAGCTTGACTTGTCTTACAGGTGGCTTTTTGTCACTCGATCTCTTCTCTTGAGGGTCTACCACCACTTTTACTACTATAGCTAACAATTTTTATTCTGTTTTCTTATCTCCTCTGCTTGTTCCCACCATTATATCTGTTTTCACAGGGAAACAATTGTCCATTTGAAGACACTGACCTTTAATCCCAAGAATTTTGTGTGAGAAACTGAAGAAACACGAGGCATTGTAACCAATCTTCAAGTTCATGTACTCTTATTTAGCTACTTTCATAGTTGTGTATCCTGAGGCTTTGGTTTGAAAGGGGTTTTTTATTGGCATTGCTGGAGTAACTTATTTTAGCAATATCAATGTCCTAGGAAGATGGATGCTGGGTACTTAACATTTGTTTCATCAATTATTAAATAACAAACCATCCTCTGAATGTTAGTGGCTTCAAAAATCATTTAATAGATCAGGATTCTGAGAATCAGTAGCTCAGATTGGGCTCAGCTGGGTGATTCTGCTACTGGTCTCCTTTGGGCAGCACCAGCAACTATGGTAATCTGGTTGACCTCACTCACATACCTAGTAGTTGATGTTGAGCAGATAACAGAGCCATATGCCTCCAGCTGAATTTCCTGGGCTGCTTTCCATGGATCAAAAGAGTTCCTAGGATCAGAAAGTGGAATACTCAATGAGAAAGCACAGTTGAAGTTTCTACTTGATTTATATTTGATAAATTCCCATTGAGTAAACCATATGCAAGGATTATATGAGTGTAGATACAGGAAGGTATTTGGGGGGGGGGGCGGGGTTGTTACTATACCTATACAGAGCAGCCTGTCATCCAGACTCATTGATCATGTCCCTTTCTTTTACAAAATACATTCATCTCCATCTAGCTCCAAATTCATAATCTAGCTGCAAACTTGCTTGAAGTTCAGATGTTGATGAGGTTCTTCAGGTGAAACCTTTCTGCTGTGGTTCCTGTTGATTACGTTGGAACAATGGCCACATAAATGCACTAGAAAGTCCTATTAAAAAGGGGAGTGATGAGCAGTACATGATAGTGGCCAGATAATAGAAATTCTGAAATCTAGCCAGCTACATCTTGCCAGTTCCATGCCTCTGGGGAAATTTCTTCATTAGGGTCCATTTTTGCTAACTGAGAGGGGAACTTCCATGCATTATTTCTCATGGATCTTAGCCAGGCCATTGATCTCTGAGCACCACCCTGTGGGATATAAATGGGTTGTGTTTATAGCTGCATACATTTTTCAACCTCACATTTCTTTATAGAAAGCTGGAAACCCAATGGCACTTATAAGACTTTTGAATAGTCTAAGCTGATCCAACTTCTTCAAAAATGTGGGTCTCTGATTTACCCTCAGGAATCCATGCCACACTGTCAGTTATATCCTAGTTCTTTTTGAGATAGTATTGTTTCTATTTTTAGAATATCTATGTTGGGGCCGGGTGGAGGTGCAGCAGGTTAACACCCTGACCTGAGCACCAGCATCCATATGGGCTCCGGTTCAACACCCGGCTGCTCCACTTCCTATCCAGCTCTCTGCTATGGCCTGGGAAAGCAGTAGAAGATGGCCCAAGTCCTTGGGCCCCTGCATGCACTTGGGAGACCCAGAAGAAACTCCTTGATCCTGGCTTTGGATCAGCACAGCTCTGACTGTTGTGGCCAATTGGGGAATGAACTATCAGATGGAAGACTGCTCTCTCTCTCTCTCTCTCTCTCTCTCTCTCTCTCTCTCTGCCTCTCCTCTCCTTGTGTAACTCTTTCAAATGAATAAATAAATCTTAAAAAAAGAATATCTATCTTAATATTTAAACAACTCCTTTAGAACTCTTAGAAGACTACCCTTAAATTTTGTGGAAGTTTTAACAAAAGGTCTTAATACCACACTTTGTATTTTATCATGACATTTGGTCAGATCTTACTTTGAGAATCTTTATTTTCCCAACTATCAAATGCTGAGCCCTTCAAATTTGCTCTAAATTCTGCTTATGAAATGAACAGTTCATTTTTCTCTTGCAATATGTAATCCCATATCTAGTATCACACAACAGAGAATTTCAATGTGCTCTTTATATGTAACTTCTGAATCCAAATCAACAAATCCCTTAAAGACAATTTTTAATTCCAAAATATGACAGCCATTTTCCCAGATCTCACACCATGACATGCTACATGGTGCCCTTTTTCCAAGCCTCCCATAGATGTTTCCTCTTTCCTATTCCATCCTTGCCCCTATCACTCAATTCTAAAGTTAAGACCATTTTTCAAGTTTAGCTATAGCATCCCATCTTAAATTATCTATTACTTCCCAGTTATTTATTGCTAACAACAAAACATCCCAAAACATAGTATATTGTTTATTTATTGCTATTTATTTATTTACATATATATTTGAAGCATGAAGAGACCCATTTCCCATCCACGATCTGCTGGTTCACTTCCCACAACAGCCATAGCCTGGCCAGGTCAAAGCCAGGAAGTGGGAACTCAATCCAGTTCTCTCCCATGCGGATGATAGGGAGACAACTTCATAAGCCCACACCTGGTGCCTCCAGGGTACATATTAGCAGGAAGCTGGACTCTCAAGTGGAGCTCGAACTTTAATCCATACATTTCTATATGGGATGTAGTTATCCCAAGCAGCATCTTGTCCACCATCACCCTAAAGCATACAACTTATCAGCTCATAGTACTGGAGGTACGTAATATGGAATATGGACTAGGTTCAGCTGGATGCTCTTCTGTTTTTACATTTACTTACTTAAGTATCTACAGTCTGAGAGCTACTCTGGAGCTTTCTTGCCTGCAAAATCCTCATTCATTGATCTGAATTGAATACCGGTGGACAGGTCCTGGCTTCTTCACATGGAAAAAGAAAATATCTCTGCAACACAAAAGGATAAACCCTGACAAATATTGCTTAAGAAAATGTTTACTTCAAGTTTGCTCCTCTCCAACTAGTCAAACCAAGACATATGGCCAAGCCCAGAAACAATATGTCAGGGTAGAGTATGAGTCCAAGAGGGCCTGGATTCAGGGAGGCATGACTGTTCAAGAGTGATCATGGCAGTACTATACTCAAGATCGTGAAAATACTGAGTCTATAATAGTGCCTAATGGTTACAGAGGGTTGAGTTGGAGCCTTGCCAAAGTCTTCTCATATACTCTTCCTCAAATACTAGGGGGCTGGAGCCTGGCTCACTTGGTTGATCCTCCGCCTTGCGGTAACGGCGTCCCATATGGGCACTGGGTTCTAGTCCTGGTTGCTCCTCTTCCAGTCCAGCTCTCTGCTGTGGCCCAGGAGGGCAGTGGAGGATGCTTGGGCACCTGCACCCACATGGGAGACCAGGAAGAAGCACCTGGCTCCTGGCTTCGGGTCGGTGCAGCGCCGGCCCTAGCAGCCATTTAGGGGGTGAACCAATGGAAGGAAGACCTTTCTCTCTGTCTCTGTCTCTCTCTCTCTCTCCCTCTCACTGTCTATAACTCTACCTGTCAAATAAAAAAATTATTTTAAAAAATACTAGGAAGATGCTACCAGCAAAACAACCTTTGGAAAGATAAGAAACTAAGTTTAGAGATGTCTATGACTAAGGATAAAGAAGTATTTAGGTTAAAGCCAAATTTCAACCTAAGGTCTTTCTAATAGAATCTGTTTTGAACCACCATATTGTGCTGCCTCCCTGTGTGTCATACTTCCACGTGAGATCTTCGAAAATACTTTTGGGTTCTGACTGACTTCCTTTTTACAAAGATGTGTGAGGCAGATGTTGGGTGCAGCCATTATGACACCACTTGGAGCACCTGTAGCCCTTATTGGACTATTTGGACTTGAGTACTGACTCCACTTTCAATTATAAGTGCCTGCTAATGCACACCCTGGGAGGCAGCAGATGACAAATCAATTAGTTGGGTCTCTGCCATCCGTGTGGGAAACCTGTATCAAGTTGTTGGCTCCTAGCTTTGGCCTGGCCCACCTCTGCTGTTGTGGGCATTGTGAGCATTTGGGACAGTAAATCAATGAATGAGAGCTCTCTCATTCTCTCTCTCTCTCTCTCTCTCTCTCTCTCTCTCTCTCTCTCCTTTTCAAATACATGTGTATGTATGTGCATACTACATCATTCAGGCAGAAAAAAAGATTTTTTCCTATATTTCTATAAAAAAATCAAGAAAATCTTTATTTTTATATGCCACTCTTAGCAATCAACCAATAGACATTCATCAGACCCAAACTTTTAAGTTAGTGAAATAAACATTAAACTTATAGTCAGAATGCCTGGTTTGAACTCTAGCTCTGTCACTGAAATTTTGGTGGATGAATACTCTATTCTATCTAAGCCTCTATTTCTTTGTCTGTAAAAGAAGGATAGGGGCCGGCGCTGTGGCACAGTGGGTTAACGCCCTGGCCTGAAGCACAGGCATCCCATAAGGGTGCCAGTTTGAGACCTGGCTGCTCCACTTCCCATCAAGCTCTCTGCTGTGACCTGGGAAAGCAGAAGATGGCCCAAGTCCTTGGGCCCCTGCGCACAGGTGGGAGACCCAGAAAAAGCTCCTGGTTCCTGGCTTCAGATGGGCACAGCTCCAGCTGTTGCAACCTATTGGGGAGTGAACCATCAGATGGAAGGCCTCTCTCTCTCTCTCTCTCTCTCTCTCTCTCTCTCTCTCTCTCTCCTGCTCCTCTCTGGGTAACTGACTTTCAAATAAATAAATAAATCTTTTAAAAAAGGAGGATTAAAAACTTTCTCATAGAACTATCCTGAGGATTTGTGAAAAAACACACTTTATTAACTGTAAAGTACTATAAAAATATAGCATCTTAAATTAATTTTTAAAAATCTGGACTTATTTTATGTGTACCTATCCCTTCTTTTGATAAAGTCTTTTTTTGAGTCTGCCACAATGATCCAATAGAGTGACAGATTAATTTAGGTGGAATTAGTTTTTCTACCTCCTAGCTAGAAAAATCATAATAAATATTTAATGTAGCATTTTTATAACATTTATTCACCTTTATTCTCCTTGAATCATTATATTTTTTTCCTTTGTCACTACTGGGTAGCTTACCTTTCCATTCCTACTGCAAATCTGAATTAGGAAGAAACTATCCTTTCTTATTCCCTTTCTCAAACTATCATTCTCACCCAGGTCTATCATCATGTTGATCTACCTTCACATTTACAATGGAGTTCAGCTCATCTCTCATGCCATCTTCCACTTCTCTTTCAACACATTTCTTTCTATTTACCCACTGAGATGCTATATGTAACTCGGGATCCCGTCTTGGATAATGCAATTCTCACACATCATTGTCAAGGTACTTCCAAGGATAGCCTATTTCTGTGAACCACTGCCAGAGCCAGGAAGAGCCCTTGAAGAACTGCTTGATACTTTATGACAGCATTTAACCTAGCCACAAAGAGCCCACACTTTTATGAAGCTGGATCCCTCAATAAATACTCAGTAAAATCCCTTTTTTGGATACATTTTTATAGGGCACTTACCAGCTAAGGCTCTAGGCCAGAGAACAAGTTAGAAGTCTCATCTTCCACAGATTTAAAATCTAAGAGGAAAGATAGTATAGTTTGGATGTGATTTGTCTCATAAGGGTTTGTGTGTTGCAGGCTTGGTCCTCAGTGTTGCAATGCTGGAAGGTGGGACCTTTTAACAGGTGAGGCCCAGTGGAAAGTCCTTAGACCTTTGAAGACATCACTCTTGGAAAGAAATATGTGTCTCCTGAAATGACTCTTGTGAGAGGAGGTGTTTATAAGGCCTAAACCTGATCCCTGAGTCTTTTTCTGGCTTCCTGTCTGAAAGATGATCACCGGCTCCCACATGTATTCCCACCATTAACTCGTGCACTAAGATGCATGAGGATATGACGCAATAAGAGAGCTCTCTGGTGCCAGTGCTACACCCTTGAAATTCCAAACTATGAGCTGAAAAACATCTCTTTCATTCATGAATAGCCTGGCTCATATTTTGCTATAATGATGAAAAGCTAATAGAAAAGGAAAGACATCATTCTAACAAGTGTCGAGTGGTAAGCTCCTTGACAGACGGAAGTGGTGTGTGCTGACATAATGAAGGTGTTCTATAAGCCAATCGAATGAGTTGAGAGCCGGCTGCAGATTTAGTTGCGGGGTCTTTTACCAAACTCAGGTGAGCATTTTTTAGCATACACTGTAAGTAAGTACTTAGTCATTTGGCTCACTTAGGGTTTAGTAAATTCCTCTAGGTGCTCATTTTGCTTTTCTTTGCTGTTGTTATTGTTGTGTTACTTCACAACTTTTTCCCCCAGAAACCTTTTATTTAAGGAATACAAACTTCATGCATTTCATAAGTACAAATTTAGGAACATAGTGGCTCTTCTCAGCATACCCATCCTCTCACCCACACTTCCAGCCCTCTTTCTCCTCCCTCTTCTATCCCCATTCTTATTTCTTACTAAGATTTATTTTCAATTAATTTTATACACATATGATTAATTCTATAATTCTTAAAAGACTTAAATTGCTTCTCCTTGAATCTACCAAAATGTAAACCTATAGAATATCTTCAATATTTTTCCTTTGTTTTGCTTCTACTGACAGAGATTCAGATTAAATATACTGATGTATTCATCTTATCTATTTGTTATGGGTTTGTTAATTTTTTATTTTTGTAAGGTTAACAAATTTCATGTAATTCATTTATACAGATTTAAGAGTATAATGATGCTCCACACTGTACCCTCTCTCCTACTCATGTTCCCTCCCTCCTTCTTCCTTTTTTATTTTTTCTTTTGATTTTTACAATGACATAATTCTTTCAGTTTATTTTATAATCAATAACTTTAATCTCCCAATACATAAAGAATTCAACAAACAATAAGTTGAAAAACCACTGTTGCTCAAGAGTGTGGATAGCTGCTGTAAACAATAATCAAATCTCAAAATGTCAACTTTGCTCTTACAGATATTTTGTACTCTCTATATTATCACAAATCAGGCAAAATATATATGATATTCATCTTTTGGGGACTGGCTTATTTCACTAAGCATAATCATTTCCAGTTGCATCCACTTTGTTGTAAAAGACAAGATTGCATTCTTTTTTATGCCTGGGTAGTATTCCATTGTGTATGCACTACAGTTTCTTTATATGTTCACCAGTTGATGGACATCTATGTTGATTCTACATCTTAGCTATTGTGAATTGAGTTGTAGTGAACATGAGGGTACAGATAATTCTGTAATATATTACTTCACTTTCTTTGGGTAAATTCCCAGGAGTGGGATGCCTGGGTCATATGGTAGATCTATTTTTATATTTCTGAGAAATTTCCATATGGTCTACCACAATGATTGTACTAGTTTACCTTCCCACTGACAATGTTGGGTTTTTTTTTTTTTTTTTTTTTTGGACAGGTAGAGTTAGAGAGTAAAAGAGAGAGACAGAGAGAAAGGTCTTTCTTCCGTTGGTTCACCCCCCAAATGTCCACCACGGACGGCGCACTGCACTGATCCAAAGCCAGGAGCCAGGTGCTTCCTCTTGGTCTCCCATGCGGGTGCAGGGCCCAGGCACTTGGGCCATCCTCCACTGCCTTTCCAGGCCACAGCAGAGAGCTTGATCGAAGAGGAGCAACCGGGACAGAATCCCGTGCCCCAACTGGGACTAGAACTCGGGGTGCTGGCGCCGCAGGCAGAGGATTAGCCAAGTGAGCCACAGCGCTGGCCTCACTGACAATGTTTTAAGATACCTTTTCCCCCACATTCTCACCAACATTTGCTTTATTTAATTATTTTTAGATGATAGCCATTCTAACTGGGTGAGGTAAAACCTCATTGTAGTTTTTTTTTGCACTTCCCTAATAGCTGGTTATCCTCAGCATTTTTTCTTTTTTTTTTTTTTTTTACATTTTTTATTTTTTATTTAGTAAATATAAATTTCCAATGTACAGTTTATGGATTACAATGGCTTTCCCCCCATAATTTTCCTCCCACTCACACCCCTCTCATCTCCTGCTCCCTCTCCCATTCCATTCACATCAAGATTCATTTTCAATTATCTTTATATACAGAAGATCGATTCAGTATATATTAAGTAAATAGTTCATCAGTTTGCACCCACACAGAAACACAAAGTGTAAAATACTGTTTCGGTACTAGTTATAGCATTACTTCACATTGGACAACATATTAAGGACAGATCCCACATGAGAAGTAAGTACACAGTGACTCCTGTTGTTGACTTAACAAATTGATACTCTTGTTTATGGCACCAGTAATCACCCTAGGCTCTAGTCATGAGTTGCCAAGGTGCCAAGGCTATGGAAGCCTTTTGAGTTCGCCGACTTCAATCTTATTCCAACAGGGTCATAGTCAAAGTGGAAGTTCTCTCCTCCCTTCAGAGAAAGGTACCTCCTTCTTTGATGGCCCTGTTCTTTCCACTGGGATCACACTCGCAGAGATCTTTCATTTAGGTCTTTTTTTTTTCCAGAGTGTCTTGGCTTTCCATGCCTAAAATACTCTCATGGGCTCTTGAGCCAGATCCGAATGCCTTAAGGGCTGATTCTGAGGCCATAGTGCTATTTAGGACATCTGCCATTCTATGAGTCTCCTGTGTATCCCACTTCCCATGATGGATCATTCTCTCCCTTTTTGATTCTATCAGTATTAGCAGACACTAGTCTTGTTGGTGTGATCCCTTTGACTCTTAGACCTATCAGTATGATCAATTGTGAACTGAAGATAATCAGTTGGACTAGTGAGATGGCATTGGTACATGCCACCTTGATGGGATTGTATTGGAATCCCCTGGCACATTTCTAACTCCACCATTTGGGGCAAGTCCAATTGAGCATGTCCCAAATTGTACATCTCCTCCCTCTCTTATTCCCACTGTTACATTTAACAGGGATCATTTTTCAATTAAAATTTAAACACCTAAGAATAATTGTGTGTTAATTACAGAGTTCATCCTCAGCATTTTTTAGGTGTCTGTTGGTCATTTGAATTTCATCCTTTGAAAAATGCCTGTTCATGTCCTTTGCCCATTTCTTTACTACATTATGTGCTTTGTTGTTAAGTTTCTTGAGCTCTTTATAGGTTCTGGATAATAATCCTTTATCAGTTGCATAGTTTGCAAATATTTTCTCCTGTTCTGTTGGTTGCCTTATCACATAGTTTATTGTTTCCTAGGCAGTGCAAACCTTCTTAGCTTGATATAATCCCACTTGTTTATTTTTTTTCAATTACCTGTGCTTCTGAGTCTTTTCCAGTTATAACTGTCCTGTAGTGGGATTTCTTAATTTTTGCTATGTTTTATATTGCAATCAGCTTTTGCTTTTGTGAAAATTGTTTCAGTTAGCTTATTTTAACTGATTTACTGCAAGCCAATTCATTATCTGATACTCTTACTGCTTTAGTCTACTTAACTACTTTTTCTTGATGTGCAGTGCTGATAAAAGAACTTTAATAATACATCTGTAATTACTGCTTTCCTTTTTCTGGCCATTTTTTTTCCATGAATATAGATTTTTGCAATACAGTAGATTAGCAAGCACTCTGCTGCTCTGCTTTGACAAGTTGTGCAGCACTGTTTTAAGACCTAAGTTTTTAATGATATCTTTTGTTGCTAGTTAGTTATCACATTTAAATGATAGTATATGGGAGAATTCTTCAATTTCAGTTCAAAGATTGGCTCCTATAGAAACTTTTCTTAATTGTCTAGATAAATGTTGAAATTTATTCTGCATGTCTACTTCACTTTAGACGTACTTTAATTTTACATAGTTTAAAATATAGTTGGAATGTCTATCTCATCTCTAGACTGTTAAATTTAGTATTTTTTACTGGTAGCATAGTGAGATTTTTCAGTTTTTCTATATATGCCCCACTCTTCACTCCATGCTCTGAGATGCTGATTTGTACCATTTCTTGCTAGCCTCCTGTTGGACCTGGAAGATGAGCCCTAAGGTATGGAAGAAAGAAGTAGAATAAGCTTAGAGCTTTCATTCTTCCCTCAACACAGGAACTCTTCAGAAACTCCATAGACTAGTTGCTTTCCTTAAAAATATTTTCCTCCATATGTCTGATTTCAAGTTACCATAACTGTAATCACTCCAGAGCCAGGTGGTCACTGACCCTATTCTTTAAGTCCCTGATTATTTTTTGTTTGTTTGTTTCTATACAAACTCCTCATCATTTTATAAATAGTACCTTTATTAATCTCTTTCAAATACTCCATTTTAATGTGCCTAGTTTCTTTTCTATGATGCTGACTTATGTAACTAGTGACTACCCCAATTCATAGCATATCATCTTGTCTTATTTATTGAACAAAATGGATAAACATATACTAATGATACAATATTTCCTCCAGGAAAAAATATTAAGGAGAAGGGAATTAACTTTCTGATTGCATATATGTATCTGGAGAATAAGGAAGTAATAGATCAAACTTTGAGTTGTTCTATATAAATTAGTATAGAGATTTAGGTTGCCTCGTTCTTTGAGACAGAATCTAAAATAAAGAATTCCACAATGACTCATATTTATAACCTCAATTTTGCCTTTAAAAATAAATCTGACCTGTTAGAAATACATTTTTTCAATTGGCCCATTTTTGTGCCCTGGTTGTAGTTCATCCCTGGACATATTAAGTACATGGGTCAATGTGAGGAGTCCATTCTTGACACAAAAAGAGAATGATGTGGCTCATAGCACATGTAAAGCCAGAACATAGTTTAAAGTCCAAGTAATTTTAGAGCTTTATTTTACTTTATTTAAATTAGTATATAGGTAACCAGCCAATAAACTGATTTAATTTTGCTTTCCTGAGATGAACTTATATCAAGACATAATGATTTTCCCCAGAAGCCTTATTTGTTGACAACAAGAAAGATCAAATCAACAAATAAGCTCTGAGTGGTTACAATTACTCATCTGGGAAAGAAGGGGTAGTTAGGAGGAGACTGTCAGACCCAAAGAGACTTGATTTTGAGTTCCAGCTCTACCTCCTAGTTGAGGAAGTTATCAACTCCTCTGAGATTCAGTTGTTTCATTTATCAAATGTAAATAGTGTTTTAATCTCATATTCTTCTGAGACAGAGATGAAATAATATCCACAAACCTTCCCAAAAGTACACAGTAGGAGCCAAATAGCCATGAGTATCTTTCTTGGGTTAGCAAAAAGTAAAATACTTCCTTGTTGCAATTTCAAAAATGATTTTTTCATGATTTTCATTAAAAATGATTAGCTAACACCTGTCTACTTGAAGCTTTTGAAAACCTGCAGCCTGCAGAACTGTGTGTTGGTGCCAAGTAGATTGCTTTTATCCAAGTACGTGGATTTCTCATCTGACTTGGGCCCTCAGTGGAGCACAGCCTAGATGGAGTGCATATATTTTGTTTTAGACATACAGAAACATTCACATGGGAGTAGGCATAGGATGTAGAAAGGAAAAGCTTAAAACAATGAATGCATTATTGATCCAGTCACCATAATAAGTCACTAAAATTAATCCTACAGAGAAGCTCTAAGAAATTATGTGAAATGTGCCTTAGAATAAAATAAACAGGAGTGAAGGAAATTTAAAACCCATTCCCACATGTCAGTGAGTAGGTGCTACATCTTTGAGGAAGTGTGCATGTAGAAAAAGCAAGCCCATCAACCTGATGGCCGCCCTCTCAGGGCAACAATGATGCTGGCTCTCAGACTAGCTTTTCTAGAACTGGCCAGTGCATCTGAGTTCATGCAGAGCACCATCCTCTTTATATTCATCCACACCTCTGGTCAAGTTCCCTCTATCTTTTCCTCTGCCTATTGCCTGATTGGAATTCAGAGAGGGAGAGAGAAGGAAAGGGGCAAGGAGAGAGAGAGAGAGAGAGAGAGAGAGAGAGAGAGAGAGAGAGATGAAAGGAGATAGAGACATGGAAAGAAAAAGAAAGGAATGAAGAAAGGAGAGAGGGAAGGAGGGAGCAAGCACAGTTTTGTAGAAAAGGTAGTGAGACCTGCTATAGCTCCTCCCAGCTGCAGTGTTTCCAATCATCTTTCCTTTCCACCCATTCTAGATATCACTTCAGCCTTAGTCAGCATTACTGCTGCTTTAGATGAATGACATGCCCAGTAGGGAAAACCCAGTCCTTCATGTTTGAAGGAGTTGACACCCCTGGTTGAGGTGCCCCTTGTCAGGTTGTGGTTGTTGCAACTTCTTGTTTATAGTTATCACTGGACTCTGATGCTTCAAAAGGCACTCCAATGACTCGATCTGAACTCTGTATACACCTTCCACCCACATAGTGAATAGTAATCCTATCTCTCAGGGAAATCAGAGTCCATTCCTTCATCTAGTAGTATGATTTTTTTGTCTACTTCTTAGCAACCAGGATTTGTTCAAAATATGGAGTCCTACAACCAAGTTTAAATGCCGTGGGAAGCATACTGACATACCTGGTTGAAGTATCCCTCTCTTGGGAATCAAGACCTTCAGATCAGCAGAGCCAAATTTTCAGAAAACAGGAGATGATCTCAGATATGCAGAATCTTGAGGGAAAGCACTCTAATCCATTGTGTCCCAGGTGGAGCTTTAATTTCTCCTAAAGAGGTAGTCCAGTATTTCAAATGTTGCATTATATGGTATTGCCTGATCATGGACTCACAAGCTTTCTCATGGCTACATCTTTACTATGAATTGGGTATGTAAGGTAGAAAAATGTTCTTACAAAAAAAAAGTCTTAAAAAGGTGAGTGGGGCCATCATTGTGGTACAGTGAGTTTAGATGCCACCTGCGATGCCAGCATTTCCTATGAGCACCTGTTCCTATCCTGGCTGTTGCACTTCCAATCCAGCTCCCTGCTAATGTGCCTAGGAAAAGCAGGTGAAGATGGTTCAAGAACCTGGGGACCTGCAACCCATGTGGGAGATCTTGATGGAGTTCTAGGCTCCTGCCTTTGGCTTGGCCAAGTTCCAGCTGTTACAGCCATTTGGGGAGTGAACCAGCAGATGGAAGAGCTCTCTCTCTCTTTCTACCTCTCCCTCTCTTTGTGTAACTACTTTTCAAATACATAAAATACACTTTAAAATATATATATATATATACATATATATAAAGTTAGCTTTCACTCCAAACCCTAATTTCTTCACTTATAAAATGTCTTCAAAACCCGTTAAATGTCTTGCATTTTGAGCATAGTAGGAATAGAATTGTTAGTAAATTTACCTTAAAATAAGAAGATTGACCTAAATTGTCCAGATGACCAAGGATATAATCACAAGGATCTTTATAAATGGACGAGGCAGGCAGTAGAGCCAGATTCAGAGTGAATTATCATGAGAAAGACTTGTCTGGTTCCTGGTGGCTTGGAAACGGAAGACAGTGCCAAGAGCCAAGGAACGTAGATAACCTTTAGGGGAATGAAAAGACCAGGAAACGATTCTGCCCTAGAGCCTCCCAGTAGAGCACAACCCCACCGGCATCTCAGCTGTAGCCCAGTGAGACCCATTCAGACTTCCGATCTCCAGAATTATGAGATAATAAATTTATATTGTTTTAAGATACCAGATTTACAGTAATTTGCCATAGCAGCAACAGGAAATTAATTCTGCAGGTTTCTTTTTATTCAAACCTGTGAAGAGCAGAATAAATAAGACAATAAAACAATCAAGACCCTGTGATGTGGATGCTAGCCAGGACATCACTGCAGAAAGTTGACAAAACCCAGGGTATGCACTGATCCCAGGGAGTGTAATCTCTGCTTGGCACCACAGTGGAAATGCACTTATTGTCATAAACATGAAACATGAGTCTGGTGGACCTCCTTAAGGGCATTCAGCAATGACTGAATCAGTGAATGAGAGGAAGCCCATGCATGGGACCCATGTGTCACCATTCAGATCACCATGGTTACCCACTAATAAGCCCATTTTGCAAGCACTAGAGTGCCCAAGCACAGAGGCCCACTAACCTTCACTGGATGACTCATCCCTACGGACAGGACTCATTCTAGGAAACATTGACATAAGACTCAAAGAACTTTGCATTTGGTTCATCTTTTAAACAGGCATTTATCCTTAAATGCCTCACTCAGATCTGCCACTCTTGCTACTAGGATTCCAACAAATAGCAATGCCATTCCTCTCTACATATAAGGGCCCAACATACCTCCAGTCAGTTTTCCCTCCGATGAAATTGATGATAAACTGACAACTTGAAACAAGGTCACCCACGAAAATTTCAACTCACCATTTCTTTTCACAGCCACTCCTGAAAAGTGATTTAGGGCAGCTAGAGGCCATTTTTAATTTTTATCAACTCATCAAAGGAACAGAAGAACACAGTTACACAGAGAGAGGATGGCATGGCCCAGGGCCATCTGGCTATTTAGTCTTCTTGAGCCCTCCAGATCCATTCAGACTTGCAAGCTCTAATGCTCAATGTTATGGTTTCTGGAGCCTTTGAGAGGTTAGATGCAATTATTAGAGTGGATCCCCATGATGAGGTTGGTAGTTTTATAAGAAGAGAGACTCAGAGAAATCTTGATCTTCCGTAACAACAAAAGGCCTTGTGAGAACACAATCTAGAAGGCAGGGGTCTACAAGCCAGGAAGAGAGCCTCAACAAAAGCAAAATGTTTTGCACCTTGATCTTGGACTTCTATGAGGAATAGAGGCTGGCATTGTGGGACAGTGAGTTAAGCTACCACCTGCAATGCTGCAGATCCATATGGGTGCCAGTTTGTACTTGACCTCCAAGCCAGCTCCGTGTTAATGTGCCTGGGAAAGGAGTGGATGATGGCAAAAGTACTTCAGCTCCTGCTACCCATGTGGGAGACATGGATGGAGTTCCTGGTTCCAGGTTTTGGCCACAGCCATTGAGGCCATTTGATGAGTGAATATCAGATACAAGATTAATCTCTGTCTCTGTCTCTCTGCCTTTCAAATAAATATATAAATAAATATTTTAAAAAGAGAGAGAGAACAAATAAATGGTGCACCCTTGGAATCCTACCCCCAGGACCAGCTTCAAGGAACATGTGAGTGTCACAACATTCATGGTTAAAAAAAAAAAAAAAAAAAAACCTGAGAAATCACAAAAACATACTGCAGAATTCTAATAAAACAGCAAGAAACAAAGGTACTTATTTGAGGAGATATGTGTACCTATCAATTATGGTCAAGGGTTATTACCAGGAATTATTATAGATTCACAGTCATCTAGATCTACTGCACATAATGGGGAAATTGGGTTCCAATCACTGGAGGGAAGGTTTTTTACCAGATGCAGGTGTTAGGCAATGGAGAGAAGTTGGAGTCTCAGAAATAGAATCCATGAGAGCATACAAAAAGTGCTAACCACATCCTTTAATTGGATATCTTTAATTGGATGTTTGATATACTATAGTACAGTAATGACTTTGTGTACAAGCAGAGTGCTTTCTTTCTGTGAATTAGAATGATTGACAATTGTAAAACTGATAGATGTCTATCAGCATCTGTAATTTCCAGATGATTATATAGCTGCAGATGCAAGATATAAACACATGAAATGTTTCTGAGAGAGAGAGAGAAAGAGAAAAGGGGAGAGAGAAAGTGGGAGAGAGAGGAAGGAAGGAAGGGAGGGAGGGAGGGAGGAGGGAGGGAGGGAGGGAGGGAGGGAGGAAGGAAAGAATGAAGGAAGGAAGGAAGGAAGGAAGGAAGGAAGGAAGGAAGGAAGGAAGGAAGGAAATGAAAAAAGAATAAACTATTTAATACAGTGACACTGGAGCTGTCTCAAGACAAGGCATGATTAATTGTCAAGTGAACAATACAAAAGGAGAATTCTCTAGGAGTTCAGAATATTATGAATTCTGCCTTAGTCATAACAATATTTGTTAAATATCATGATCCTTCATCCAGATGTTGGTTCCTAATCAGAAGTATACCAGACATGGGAACATCTGACCTGACATTGTACTGAGGAAAAAGTTCCATCATGAATTAGGCATTTTTAACTCCCATCATGGACTTGCTAAACCTAATAATAGACTCATATAAGTGGAAAAAAAATTGCTTATCTTACCAGTTTCTATGTGACTTGGGGATTCATATATAAGACTTTTTTGTTCAACCTGACAACTAGAATAAAGTAAAAAAGAGAATGAAAGCGGAGTCATTTTCTACATTAATCAATTTTTACCAAATTTTTTCAAGATTAATTCCAGATTTTCTTTCAGTGGTAAGTGGAGCATTGGGAGAGACTGTCGCTATAGAGACGAGGGTTGTTAGCTCTTTCAGACCACACTGATATCTTTGATCATTATGTTGTCATTAGACTCAGCGGCTGCCTCTTTGCAGCCTCAAATATAGACTTATTTCTCTGACTGCCATTTACATTTCAGAAGATCCACTACACTGAACATTTTCAATCTTCTACATGAATTAGCCTGTAGATTGTCTGCCTCCTTCTCCCCACCAGCCCTACCATGCCTCTCCTCCCACCCAGACAAGTTTCCCTCTCCCTATTCCGGTTCAAAGTGACTTTAATCCAAGAAAAGCACAGAATGATGTTAATTAAGGATGAGCATAGCATTGCATCTCATTTGTAAATGGTGGCTGATCTCAATTTTTTTTTTTTTTACTCTTTTTCCTTGTCTTCATCATCAAATGAGTTTAGTGGTTGCTAGATATCCGGAATATAAAGATTCAATGACAAATATGCACAAGATATTGCTGGCAAAGAATAACTACGTGAGTGATAAAGAATAAGAGATGATATATAGGGAGTGCTAAGTAGTGGGTACAAACCATAAATTCCAAAGAGGGTATGAGTGAAGAGATAGATGATGTTGTGGGTTCTGACATCTTGTATTTTAGGAGAGATTGGCCCCAAATTGTTGTCTGCTGTGGCCAGATTTAAAGGAAGGAAGCAATGTTAACGTAACATGTAGTGCCTATCCATATTTTCTAGCCAAGGCTTCTTTGGAACACTGTGTGTGTGTGTGTGCATGTCTCTCTCTCTGTGTGTGTGTGTGTGTGTGTGTGTGAGAGAGAGAGAGAGAGAGAGAGAGAGAGAGAGAGAGAGAGAGAGAAAGGCCATAATAGAATTATCTAGAGATTATTTCAATTAGAACTTCCCACCAGACAGATCTTAAGAGAAACAGTGCCTCCAGTGGTTCTGATAGTCAGATTTAGGAAGCATGGTGCAAGAGCTAACATACCCAAAGGATGCATAGAGTTGGAACTCTTCATTAAGAGGATTTTAAATTAGTTTTATTGAATTTATGCTCATCGCACAGGGAAGTAAATATAGGACAGGATAAAGACTTTCTTTGTTCCCACCCATCAGGGGAAAAGAGAATGAAGCTGCACTGCTCTAAGACACCCACAACATGAAAAAATACCAGTCTTTTATCATGTTCTCAGTGTTTTAAATAAGTATCATTAAATAATTTTCTGTGTTCTGTGGTTCAGATGAACACCAGGCTATGTGCTTTGCCCCCCATAGAAGGGCTAAGGGTAAAGACCCTTAAATAAGCAAATAAAGAGCAAAAGGGAGCAAGAGAATAAAGGAAGCCACTGACCATGGAGTTTAAGGTTAGGTGGGAAAAGAAATATTGAGGATGGTGACAAACATCATGAAATGAAAAAAAGTAAAAGTGGCATGGTTTCAACGGGTTGAAGATCGTGTACAACTAAAGGATTTCTGGCCAGGCAGCTCTTGATAACGTGAGCTGGAAAAGCAGAAGCTGACTGTCAAAGAGGCTGAATCAGTAATAATGGAAGAAGGTGGGTGGTAGAGGTGTAATAGAGAGTGAGACCATCAGAGGGGTTCCAAGAACGATGGGGGAAATGTTCTGAAAATCCTTTCATGTACACTGAAAGTGAAGGGCTTAACACAGAAGTAGTCTTGAAAAAAGCTGTGCTGACTCAGTTCAAGATTTTTGAGAAACGAAAGGATGACAAAACTCTGAAGGAGCAATAGAATCTCACATTATGATAGGCAAAGCTGCACATTTGAGGAAGGAGAAAGGGAGAAAGGTCTCCAAATCTCAACTGAGGATCACAAAGACAAGGTTCTTTGTTTGTTCATCACTGTGGAAGATTATGGAAAAAGAGTTCTGCAGTAAAATGCCAGGTGTCCACCAGAGCAAGATGAAGGCACATCCAGAAGACATTAATGACTGGCTACTGAAAGATCTGTGTCCCTCTCTTAATGTTTGACCTACTCGTTTTCTTTCATACAATGCAAATTGATTTTCTCTGTACTAGAATTTCCCAAAGCAAAACCTATAATACAGCAACCATTGCCATGGACACAAGTTGTGATCCATTAGTTTTACTTGGAACATTCCTCCTATAACACCAACGCCACATGAATCAGAGCAGAATCATAAGACGTTCAACCCTGCCCGAAAACTTCCCTTTTGATCCGTCCTGCTTAGTAATTCAGGAACTAGACCTTCCAAGCATTTATAGGGAAGGAATTCAGAGGTGGCTTCATTGGTGAAGCAGCGTAGGTACACAGTGGCTGAGGCAGCAGTCAGTTTGAGTGGGTTTTATAAGGCTGTAAACCGAGAAGTGCCATTTGAAAGGCCCCTGGGGAGCTATTCATCCGACAATCAGATGATCTACAACTCACAGTTCTTGACCATCAGTCTTTCTCCTCATCCAATTATTTCAGGCACATTGGCAAAGAGGGAAACAGAAAAAAAAAAACTCACATTCATGTGAATACATTTGTGGACTTTTTCCAGTCTTCTATCCTGTGCTCATAAACTATTTTCCCATATTGTCAGCATGAGGGGGTCAAGTTTTGAGGAAAACATCTAAAACAATGTTCAAGATTATTATCTTGCTACATCCCCTTTTAATATGAACTGGGAAACTTTCCTTCTTTTTCTGCATCATGGCAAAGAAGTTAAATAGCAATGGAATTTTCTTTTTTTTTTTTTGAAAAATTAATTTCCTTTTTTCCCATTTGTCTCCCCTTTCTTCTCTCCTTTATCATTGCCCTTTCTCTTTTCTCCTTTCTGTCCAATTCCAGTCTCAATTACTTCCAAAAGCGATTAGGTAAGAATACAATTGCAAGGAATGGGATCCAAGAAGACCTGTGTGAGATACCAGAGCCTGAGCAGGGGAGGAGTGAACGAGGTGCACAGGGAGAATGAGGGTGAGGTACTGGAGCTCAGGCGGGGGCAGGGAGCATTCAAATAAGAGGGTGGATACAGAGTGTGAGGTATTAGACACCAAGCCAGATAACCAGGATATCCACCTTGGATATCCTTGGAGAGGGGGCGCTCAGGTGCCTGGAGGTAGCAAACATAGGGTATCAGAATCTGAGTAGGGTAAAGAGAGTAGCCTGGGGTTAGGACAGTCTAGGGAAGGATTTTGGAATCTAAGCATCCATGTATGGTAGGATTGGAAGACCAGTAGTAGCTCCATACAGACCTGATGATGCATGATTGAGAGATGATAGAGAGATAGATAATAGATAGATAGATAGATAGATAGATAGATAGATAATTATAGAGATTATAGATAGAGAAATAAATACAAGCATTGGTGCAAGTGTGTATGCATCCATATATACAAATAACACATATGTCAATAGCCAAGTGCCCCTAGAGCCTGATTCTTCATTTCTAAATAGAGTTCTCCAGTAAAAGAAATGATGACTCATTTGAAAAAAAACATGTTTAATTCCAGAGGTAGAACAGAGAAAGCATAAAATGAACCTGAAATCATGTATGCCAGATAGTTATATGTGCTCCAAAAGTGAAGTGATTTGCAAAAAGATATAGAACCAGCGTGAATGGACTCATGCTGGAATGTATGAGAGATGTAGAAATCAAGATAAACAATGATAATAATGGATACTGATATATCGAGCCAACTTGAAAACCATGTGTATTAAATGTAAACTTAAAGATAAATTCATTTATAAACATTAAGATAAATAAGTCAACAATTCAAAGATTGAGAAAACAGGGTAAATAATTTCATGTTATTGCTGCGTAATAAATTACCTGTGAACTTACTGACAAAGCAGCAATAAATATTTTTATCTCATTATTTCTGTGGGTCAAGATTGTGGAGTGGTTTATCTGGATGGCTCTGGCCCTAGGTTCTCCCATGATATCTGCTATCAAAATGTTGCTCAAGGCTGCAGTTCTATGAAGATTCAACTGAAGCTAGAGGATTCCAAGATCCTCATGCTCTTGTTAACAGGAGGCCTCAGGTCCTTGCCCACTGGACTAAAAGGCTACTTGAACAACCTAACAGTATGGCTTCTGGGCTTGCCCAGCACAAAGAATCTAGAAGAGAACAAGAAAGAAGCTGCAAGTTTTTCATGACCTAGTCACAGAATTCTAATGCATCGGCAATATGCTACTGCACACAGATCAGGTCTAAGCAGTGAGGGAGGGACTACATAAACATCAATACCAGGAAGTAGAGTCACTGGGGACCATCTAAGTGAAAGTGCTGGCCAGTCTGAAGCTAAGAGACATCTCCTACTTGGGTGACATGGTCCATCTTCCACTGCTATTCCCAGGCCATTAGCAAGGAGCTGGATCAGAGAACCAGCACCCATTTGGGATGCCAGCATTGCAGGCAGAGGCATAACCAGCCACTCCACAACTCCAGGCCCCATACTATTTTTCAAAAAACAGTCATTGTAATCTATTAATTCCGATGTTTTCTGTCTTCTATTTAGTTTCTGATATTATGTTTTCTTAGTTATTTCTCTTAGCATTATCCTTTGTAGCTTCTAAGAAAAAAATTTTGATTTATTCTTTTATATTCATAGAATCTCATACATTTTTCTAGCATAGTAAAACATTTCTAAATATGAGCTTTATTTGGAGAATAATTTTTACTGAATAACATCTTTTTGAAATATAATATTATTGTAGCTCATTTCAACCTTTTATACAATTACAATTGCTATTTCCTCATTGAATTAGGAGGTGTACATTTTTTTCAAAATTTTCTAAACTAGCTCCTTTTTTAGTTAATTGTTAGTTTTGTTATAGCTAAGGGATGTTTTCCACCCACAATCGCTACTTCAGAATATTTACTCTTATTCTTTTTGAGTCCAGGTTTTATGTTGCAAAAACAGTGGAGAGAAAATGTGCTGTCTTCACAGGGTGCAATGTTTTATGGCCATCCATTGAATAACTATCTGTCTTCTCTTAATTTACCTATTAGTTTTCTATGTTTTTTATTTTCTAGATTTTTAAGAAAGAGATCTTCCATTACAATTACAGGTTAATTTTTTAAATTTTTTAGAACAGTACTTGATACTGTACTAAAAAATACTCATGTAGGTTATATCTGCATTAGAGATGGTGAGAGTTTTTTGCCTTGAATTCTACTTTTTCCAACTTATTATAACCAATGCATCATTTTATTTACATGTGCTTAGTATAAACTTATTCCTTTAATTTTTTCTCTTCCATGCCCTACTTCTTTAAATATTTTCATAAATAATATACTGCACTTCTTTCTCAATGTGACAGAATTGTATTTTAGTATCATCAAAATGAATATATTTAGTATATATTGATAGACATCTGATTATGTCCAGCTTGATTAGTTGTTAAATATTACTTTACTATTTGTTCTTGTGCTTTTCCTATTTTCTAGTGCATTTTTCAAGTCTTCCATATATTCTCTCTTGGTTTATCTCTGGTTATTTTGAATTAAAAAATTCCCTAAATTCCATAAATATTGTAGATATTATTAAATTTTATATTTTAAATCAAGAATATTAGCTATTATCATGTTAGTTCTCCATGTACAAAATTCCCAGCAACACACTCAGAATTCCTTTGGAATAACCTGATCCATTGATCTATATAGTTATCATTAACATTCTTCAACATTTTTCCCTTTGATAGCTCTTTATACTTGCATAAAATTTGCTTTTAACACTATACATATATTTACTTAAATATACTATACATTTTCACACCTAACATATTTTATATATAATCTATTATGCATTTATATATTGACATTAATATAATACAGATTAAAAATCAATTCAAACATCAATTACATTTAATTTACATTAAATTTCATAAAAATCTGCTGGTTCACTCCCCAAATGGCCATAACTGCCAGGGCTGCGCCAGGCCAAAGCCAGGAGCCAGGAACTCCATCCAGGTCCCTTACATGGGTAGCAGAGGTCCAAGTATTTGGGCCATTTTCCGATGCCTTCCCTGGCACATCAGCCGGGAGCTGGACCCAAAGCAGAGTTGCAGGACCAGTGCTCTTGCTATGGGACACTGTCATTTCTGGCGGCAGTTTTAACCCACTGCGCCACAAGGCCAGCCCCAAAGTGACCATCTGATAGATGCACCACTCAGCCACACATCACCTCCTTTTCACTTTTACTACCTTTCAGTGTGCAAGTAATGTCTCCAAACCATTCATCTCTTTCTGCAGTGAACAATCCAGTTTTCACCTGAAAGCAGTATTACTTAGATTATTCTGTTCTGATAGAGGCAATGTAATCACAAATTTTGGTGAGAATATCAATTATAACACATTGCTTGTTTTGTTGTTGCTGTTATTTACATTTTGATATTCCTTAAGAAGTTTTCTTTTTTTTTTTTTTGGTGCATAAAATAAGGTTATGTATAATCAGAAAGAAATTTTAGAATTTAAATTATGGTAAGTTTGAATTTATGTCTTGATAGGTATAGTTGTAATTTAATATTCACAACAGAGTTGCCTCCCCCCATTTTGTCAAAATGTAAATCAATCTCAAAAAGAAATGCCAGAGCCAGGCATTTGGTACAGCAGTTGGGATGCCACTTGGGATGCCTGTTTCCCACATGAGAGAGCCTGATTTGAGTCTCAGCTCCTCTCCTTCCAGTCCAGCCTCCTGTTGGTGCACACTCTTGAAGGTGGCAATGAAGGTCCAGATAGCTGGTTCCCTGTCACCCGACATGGGAGACTCAGATTAAGCTCCAAGCTGCTGGTCTCAGCCTGGTGCAGTACTGGCTGTTACAGACATTTAAAGAGTGAACTAGTGAATGAAGGATTTCTCTCTCTCTCTCTCAAATAAAATAGAAATAAATAAAAATTCTTGAAGAACAAAAAGAGGGGCCAGCACTGTGGTGTAGGGGGTAAAAGCTGCTCGCTCGCTCGCTCGCTCTCTCCTCTCAAATAAAATAGAAATAAATAAAAATTCTTGAAGAACAAGAAGAGGGGCCAGCACTGTGGCATAGGGGGTAAAAGCTACTGCCTGAAGCGTCAGCATCCCATATGTGTACCGGTTTGAGTCCTGGTTGCTCCTCTTCCAATCCAGCTCTCTGCTGTGGCCTGGAAAAGCAGTAGAAGATGGTCCAAGTCCTTGGGCCCCTGCACCCACATGGAAGACACCTGGAGGAAGCTCCTGGCTTCGGCCATTGTGGCCAATTGGGGAGTGAGCCAGCGATGGAAGATCTCTCTCTCTTCTTTCTTTCTCTCTTCCCACCTCTCCTTCTCTCTGTGTAACTCTGCCTTTCAAATAAATAAATAAATCTTTAAAAAAAGAAAAAACAAGAAGAGATACTAATTCTGACACTCCACAATCACTTCTTTCTTATGATGATACATCAATCTTTTCACAAATTTAGTGATTTTTCCATGTCTCATTTTTAGAGATATGCATTTATAACAAATTCACAGTGATTTTTTTCAAAGACTGTGTTAGATCACAACCTATTGTTGGGGGACCCAACTGGCAGGCTGAGATATCCAACTAGCAGGAAGTCAAGAGCTCTACTGTTGTCCTTAGTGATACCTCCATCTGTTCCGCGTGCGCCCAACAGGTCCCGCACCCGGAACAGGTTCACATTTGTTCCCATCGACTGTCCTCTCATCTGCCTTCCTCTTCTGCTTTTCTATTCAGAATTTACAAGAGCCTATGCCAGTCAGAACTGTAGCTGCCCATAGGGTTAAATGTAGCCACGTCCCTAAGGGCACCTTCTTTTACGCAGACATCTACTGTTTAGCAAATATCCATTGGTATCTGCTGTGTGTGAGGCTCTCAGAATTCACTGCCACTCTCTGCGCTTTGCCCTTTCTCCAGCATTTGGTTAGCAATGACAAATTTCTGGGTCATTCTACCCCTTTTTATCAAATGGTATTGCCCTTACAAGAAACCACAGCAACAAATCCCCCACTGCATACCAGCACTAAATCAATCCCAGAGGGGAATTTCACTCCCTCTATGTGCAAGGGCCTGGCTGAGTTTTCAGAAACCTCGAGTATATTCTTGGCTCCCTGACGGCAGTCCCTGAATTTTCTCCAACTTCTGGTCATGTGATCTAACAGGTATATGATGAAAGATGGAGCTGTAGTGGTCAATGAGAAAGCCAAAGAGGTTAACAGGAAGGCTAAGGATGAAAACAGCACCCCACTCAACTAAACATTTCCGTTCTCTTAAGTTGATATTTAATGTGAGTTGGGTTTCTCCAACCAGCACAAAAAAAATTGTTGAACTGCACTGTCGATTTTGCTTTGCAGTGGCTATCGTGACCAATGATGAAGCACGAATGAAGACTGACTAGATCAGGAGCTCAGAGTAGTCTGCTCATGGCCACAGTTGTGCATGCTCCTCTGAATTTGAAGGCGAGCAGGAAACACATCTACTAAATGCCTCGGTGAACCCTTTCTCAGCCGTGCAGGTAATATCTGACTTTTCTCATGATCTGTCCTCACTTGTCTCAAACTGTCCAGACAAGAATAAAGTATCTAGCTTTTCTGAGGGGTGGTTGTGGCAATTGGCCTAGTGGTTATATCACTGGCTAGGATGTCCCTGTCCACATGGGAGTACCTGAGCTCAATACTCTGCTCCAGCTCCTGATTCCAGCTTCTAGCTAATGCATACACCGGGATTCAGCAGGTGGTGGCTCCAGTAGATGCATTTGCTGCCACCCATGAGTGAGACCCGGATTAAATTCCTGGGTCTCAGCTTCAGCACTAACTGGGATCTTTGTGGGTATTTGGAGAAAAGACCAGCATATAGGAGAGTTCTGCCTACACTTATGTGTGTGCACGTGTGCATGCATGGTTCTCAAATGCATAAATAATTTTTAAAATAAAGATTTTGGCTTTTAAGTAACACTTTTCTCCATTTTTCATTGATTTTACAGATTTTTTTTAATTTTGTATTTCAATATCATGTTCATGAGAAAGAGAAAAGGGGAAAGTGTCCAAATGGTCGTCTTAGACCCCCTTCCTAGGATTGGTATGGGCTCCTTTCTCTGAGCCCCCAATGATCTCAGGACATACAAACATCAATCCTCTTCCTAAAGTACAAGTGTCAGTTTCACTAGACACTAACTGTATTGCCACTGTACCGACAGCTGTTGCATGCCAACCCAATATTCAACTGATGCAGTTTCAACCATGATGAAGTCTAGCTTAAAAGAAACCAATGAGCAGCCTAGAGGGCGTTCTACACTTCGTGAAATTTCCCTGTCTAGTGAGTGTAGACCCTATTTGTGAAATTACTTTTTGTTTGAACAGTTTCTCTTTCTCATTTAAGCCTTATTGACCCAATTCTCTCTCTTTCCCAGCATTTACAAATGGTCTCAGGAAAAGTGAGAAGATACCTGGCCTTCACTTTTTTCTCTCCTGCCCTTCTTCATTTCTTCTGGAGTTGATAACTGTCTATGATTTTGACCTTCCTAAGTGTCTGAGCAAGTGCTACCTGAAATGCTGTGTCAATTAGGGTAACAAGTCATCCAGACTAAATAGGGCTAGAGATTAACACCCAAGTTAGAGGGAGGCCTAGTAAAACAGCCTCCCAAATTATCAGAAGACAGCCGCCAGAGACAGGACAGCCTTGGAGACTTGGAAACAGGATTCGTGGATTATAAACCAAAGACAAGCTAATAAACTAACCAGGAAGGGCCATGCATGAGGATAAACCAGTTTTGCAACTCAAGTTCCTGAGACAACCTGGGGAAAACAGCAAAGCAACACATGTCCCTTCCAAAGTCTGTTTTCCAACCTTTCCTGGGGCCAGGCTGTTGAGTGCTGCCATCTGACATTCCCTGTGCAGTGCTGAATGGCCGCCTGCTCTCCCACTGATGTCCCTTCATTACAAAACCTGGAAGTCAACTACTTTGTCACTTGTTCAAAGAGTAGCCTACACTCCCCAGACACTGAGCCATACCACCGTGCATGCAAGATGGCAGTAAACCATTTGTTTGATGCCTAAATTTTTTATGTCCTATTAAATTCCCGTTTGCATTTTTTAGCAATTCCTCTTTGTAATTCAATGTATTGATCAAAAAAGTGGTTCCTGTCTGTTAAGAGAAATGGAACTACACGTCTCGCTTCTGTTTGTTTCTGTTTCTTAATGTTTTGTACTTTTGCATTATTCATGCACCCAGAGGCTCTGCATGATGGCCACATTTTTATAAATCCCCCCAAATAAATAAGTAATAGCCTATTTGGAAAAGCTACTTTGGTTTACCTAGGACTTTGCTGCTGGTGTCTGATAAGTCACCTCCAGCAACTTACACCAAAGGACAGCAATTGCAGTATCTCCTGCCATGTTTCAAACATTAAAAATTATAGGCATCCCACTAGTGTGTAAGTGTGAAGTGAATAACCTGGCATGGCATTTCTGTTGTTATTTTCTTCCTTGCTTTACTCAGAAATCTAGCTTACTCATAAAAAGTGGAGATAATTGACTGATAAATGACCTTTTGAAAGCCCTCTTAAGAAAAACTACAGGTTTTTTGTAAAATAGCATTTTTTAACAAATGTTTGCCCTCTGACACATGAGGTTAATAGATGCTTTTAGGAGACTGGAGGAAGGTTGATTCATTTTAGAAAACTGAGATATAACAGGAAGATAATTTTCCTTGTTACTCTTGTCCTGAGTTTCTGCTATTGGAGAAAAGAAAGAACACAAATTTTCCAGCGATGCCATCTGTGTTTATCGGATTATTTTGGAACATACTCAATTCCCCACTAACTGAGACACATCCAAACATGTCTTGCCAAACTGTACAAAATCGTCGCCCTCCATGGCAGTATCCAGCTCTGAAGGAAAAGGAGCATCAACACTATTACATTATGTGACTTGCAATGCAATGAAATTCATTTAGAATGACTCACACTGCATTAAGACATTTCCCTTCTTTGCAATCTATCTTAGGTCCTTTAATTACAAGGGCAAATCTCCATGACAACTTGCTCACAGAGAGCATGGCTATGCAGCCAATTCTGCAGTTTTTCCTACACTTGACAATGTCAGGAAGACTTCAGGCTTCTGGATTTTTCCATTCCTCTCTTCCAGGAAGCTTCACATTATAAAGCATGTTTTATGCACATAGCCCTCTCTCCTCTCCTTTGTTGTGAAACACATTAAACTTTCCCTTAGTTTCACTTTGGCTTAAGATCAATATTTCGACTAAATTCATACCTTTGATATATAGCATTTCACTAGAAGAATATAAGAAGTCATATATTATTTTGCTCTTAAGAAAAATGGGAATCTGATCTGGATATTACCTGCTAAGCGGTTGTGAGGATTTATTTGAATTCCTCTAAGAACCTGTTAGTGTATAATTTGTTGCACAGGATTTATGACCCTCCCAGGAGAACATTTCCCTGACATGTCAGATACGCCACTGTGCTAGAGTTTGTGCGTATTCACAATGGAGCCGCCTTGACACTTCTCATGACAACGTGGCTGTTCAGCAAAGGCATGCTCCAGGGACGTTCCACCATGGGAACCACAAGGCACATTCCCTGCCATCAAGGCCATCCTCGGACTCAAATTTGCCATAGTTGAAATTAAATCAGCGGCCAGCATTGCGGTACCATGAGTTAAGACGCTGCCTGTGACAGTGGCATTCCTTTTGAGTGCTGGTTCAAGTCCAGGCTGCTCCACTTCTGATAAAGCTCTCTGCTAGTACACCTGGAAAATAGCAGAGGATGGTCCAAGTGCTTGGGTCCCTGCACCAGTGTTGGAGATGCAGATGAAGCTCCTGACTCCTGGCTCTAGCTTGGCATAGCCCCAGCCATTGGCGGCCATTTTGGGAGAGAACCAGCAGATAAAGGATCTCTCTCTCTCTCTCTATCTTTCTCTCTCTCTCTCTCTCTCTCTCTCTCTCTCACTTCTTCTCTAACTCTGCCTTTCAAATAAATAAATAAAATCTAAAAAATAAATAAGTTAAACTCAGGGTGGCCTTAATATTCTTTGTTCTCTCAAATCTCTTAAATGGGTATTCTCACAACAAAAAGATCTAGGTTTTTTTATTGATCATATGATTTACTGTCACATATTTAATTTCATCACATATTTATGATTCAGAGTATATTACTTGAAACAATCAAGGTTTTTATTTTTCAAACATATTTGAAGTAGATTTTAAGTAGAAAATATTTTAAGTAAGAAAATATAAAGTTGTTGAGCATGACATAGTTTCGTTTTGCTTTTTTCTACACATTTAGAATGGCCTAGTTCTTTTGAAGTCATGGTCTGAAACACAGCCAAACATCATTAATTCAGAGAACAGTTTCTAAAATCCATAATTGTGACAAGGGTGGCTAAACTAAAATGAACCTTTGTGCCTATCATCAGATTTTTTTTTTAAAGTATTGTAAAGTGATTAGCAACGTGAGTAATTTTCCAGGGTTAATGTCTAGATACTCCAGTTCAACTATTGTTAGTAATGTGGTTGCCTCACAAAGAATTACATACAAAAAGCACTAACACTGATTATGATGAATTCTATTTACACATTAAAGCATCAGGTTTTATCCCTAAAAAGGATTTTTAAGATATTTATTCCAACCAGTTTCACTGAAGCTGTTACCCAAGAGAACTTTCCCTTCAAGTTCCCAGTCAGTTCAACACTTGAGCCTTTCCAACATGTAGTTTTAATTTAAAAAAAAAAAATTACAATTCTTCCCTCAGCTTCTACATACATTAAATTTAATTGTAGAGTCGTTTAAGCCCTAGAATTATTTTTATAAAAGTGGAACTGGAAATCGCGCATCTTCCACTTTAGTCTATTTGTGCCTATAAGAAAAATGTGTAATTCAAAGTGGATAACTGAAAGTCCTCACTGCTGATTCCATTGCCTTGTCTTGTCTTAGGAGCAGATAGGCAAGCAAGGCCCAACTCAGACCTCTCTTCTCACTTTCCCCTCCGAGAGGAGAATGAATCTAGTGAGATCAGAGGTTGAGAACAGGAACTGAGCTTATTCAAGTAAAAGTGGTTTAGTTTTCCTAATTCACTTGCCATGGAGGGCAAGTTTCCAGAACTGTTTGTTGCTGATTCACTACTGTTGGGGAGCCGGTTCTGCCCCTGCCAGGATGTGGGCAGGTGCATGAGCAGTTTAAAGTTGCAATGACATATTCAGATGCCAACCGTGCATCTAGGTCTAAGTTTCCCAGCACATCTACTAAACTCAATAAAGCTGGACTATTCATTGCCATCTCTCAAGTATCCACTCTATCTCCTTCTTAAAGAAAGGTGGTCCTGTATTGGCCCTCAGTCTCCTGCATCTTGGTAGATTCCTCAGAAAACCTGAAGAACACAGGCAGGAAGAAGAATTTGTGAGAATAAATATACAAGTGGGAATTTGATTATGTGAGAAAACTAATTTTTTTAAACAGAGGCCATAATTTTGTTGTTAACCTAGGGGGTAATTAATTGCTTGGATGTTCACTGGTCCAGAGTAGCTTTTCATCAAGTGGAGGTCTTTTCAGAGCCTCAGTAGCAGCTTGTCTGGCTTCTTCAGCTGACCCTATTGTGATCCATCAGTTTTGCCATACAAAGATAGATTTGAGAAAAGAATTTGTAGTGTCGATGCTGTGGCATAGTAGGTAAAGCTGCCACTTATGATACTGAAATCCCATATAGACTGCTCCACTTCTGATCCAGCTCCCTACTAAGGGCCCAGGAAAAGCAGCAGAAAGTGGCCCAGGTACTTGAAACTCTCCACCCACGTGGAGGCTAAGAAGAAGCTCCTGGTTCCTGGCTTCAGCCTGGCCTAGTCCCAGTCATTGAGGGAATGTAGGGAGTGAACCAACAGATAGAAAATCTATCTCTCCATCTCTCCTTCTGTTTATGTAACTCTTTCTTTCTTTTTTTTTTTTCCTTTTTTTAATACTCTCTTGAGGAAGGAATTGGAAATTCACTCTCTCTCTCTCTCTCTTTTTTTTTTTTTTTTTTTTTTTGACAGGCAGAGTAGATAGTGAGAGAGAGACAGAGAGAAAGGTCTTCCTTCCATTGGTTCACCCCCTAAATGGTGCCATGGCCGGTGCGCTGCGCTGATCCAAAGCCAGGAGCCAGGTGCTTTTCCTGGTCTCCCATGGGGTCCAGGGCCCAAGGACCTGGGCCATCCTCCACTGCACTCCCGGGCCACAGCAGAGAGCTGGACTGGAAGAGGGGCAACCGGGACAGAATCCGGCGCCCCAACCTGGACTAGAACCCGGGGTGCCGGTGCCACTGGCAGAGGATTAGCCTAATGAGCCATGGCACCAGCTGTAACTTGATGACTTTCAAGTAAATAAATGAATCTAAGGAAAACAAAAATTTTAAAAATAAAAGGACTTGAATGTAGCAAAAGATAATGACTTTGTTGTACCGAAGGCTTTTCTTGGCACTGAATAAACACAGGTGCAGGCTTCAGGCAGTGGTGGGGAGGTGGTAGAAAAATAAATATTTCACTGTTTTTATTCTGTTTCTTGACTAGGTCTTAAGGACTGTATGAACTAAAAATGCACTAAACTCTGCATAGACAAAAAAGCTAAGGTGGCTCTGCTATAGTTTCTCATTGAAAGCAGATATTTGTTGCCTAAGTATTAATAATTGGGCTGATAAAAGCATCAGTCAATATTGTGCCAAGTAAATGGAGATTTATGGGTACCTGATAAGCATCTAACTCAAAATTGCTAGTTCCAGGATTGCGTAAGTAAGGCCAGACTTCCCTAATTCCCATTCTGTCAACCAATGGAGCTTTTGTTTTGGTTTGGGGAGTTGAAGGGAGGCTGAACTCCTGGAATTATACAGTTCATGAATTTCCACTTTTGTGGTCTCCAGTTGGCTTCTCACTTGTTAATTACACCAATGCAGCTCATGCCCTTAGATTTTAGACACTTCAGTTGTGGTTTACCTCACAAAAGGGCAATGAATTTTATTACCAAAATTGTAGGAAGCAATGGGTCTCTTACAATACTGAGGATGCCATCACCATCAGATGAGATAATGAAAAAGTTCAGTGAAGATACTTACCACCCAGAACCTAAGAAGTCAGTTAAATAGACCTGTACCTGAAGGTCTTAGACTTGCTCAAGAATTTAAAGAGCAGCTGGACTTGCTTATTAATATCCTTAGACATTGCCATTAGAAGTGGAGCAAAAGCTTGGGTCTGTAGAGAGGAAGGCCAGGAACTGGGCTTTGAGCTCTATTGAAATGGTATTTAATGTCTGCAGGAACTCGTGCCTTCAAAAGATTGGGACCATATCATTCTATGGGCAAAATCATATTGGAAAAAGGATTAGAATGGCACAGGGGAGTAGTAAGAATCTCATATTAATAAGATTTTAGTTTTTTCATAGACAGACAACAAGACCTCACCTCCACCTTGATACCATACAACAACGTCTCAAAGATGTTGGAAAGAAAAGATAATAGGCATATGTCATCCTCCTTCCCCTCACATGGCAAAGTCTCCCATCTGAATTCAGATGCACAGAATTTGGAAAGTTGGCTCAGAATGAGTGGCCTATCCATGGACTGAAACTGAAATAGTTTTCTCTGCCTTCCTCTCTCCCCTTGGGCTCTGGGAGTCTTTGGGGGACTATAGTCAAGAACTGGCTTTATAAATCAATAGTTGCCCCGCAAGTGTGGGTATGATTGTTTTTCTAAATCATATAGAGTGATAATCCAAGGTTTCCTTTTCACTCATTGAATACACAATTTCTGGGATCATAAAAAAAACAATTCTAATGGTAGACAGCCTGGCTAAGCAAAGACTCTGTCCAAATTGTGGCATAAGAATCATCTGGCAAAGTATAAGAAATATGAAGAAAAAATTCCTTTCCTTGTGATATCAACTCACAAGTTTAAGAAAATGTGCTTTTCTTTCACTTTTTAGTTTTAAAAATAAACTTTGACTTTTTTCTCCAAAATTTTCTTTTTTTTATTTTTATTATTATTTTTTTTTTACAGGCAGAGTGGACAGTGAGAGAGACAGAGAGAAAGGTCTTCCTTTTTCTGTTGGTTCATCCCCCACTGGCCACTGCAGCCGGCATGCTACAGCTGGTGCACCACGCTGATCTGAAGCCAGGAGCCAGGTGCTTATCCTGGTCTCCCATGCGGGTGCAGGGCCCAAGGACTTGGGCCTTCCTCCACTGCCTTCCCGGGCAACAGCAGAGAGCTGGACTGGAAAAAGGAGCAACTGGGACAGAATCTGGCACCCAACCAGGACTAGAACCCAGTGTGCCGGTGCCACAGGTGGAGGATTAGCCTATTGAGCCGCGGTGCCGGCCGAAAATTTTCTAACTTTAGAAGTTTCTCTGATGTGTTAGGATATCTGGTACAAGGCAAAGAAATATTCAAAGTCAATTGAAGCACAAAAGAGATTCTGTTCACATGACATGTTATGGCATGAACAGGATTTAGCTTTTGAAAAGCATGCAAAGCTTAAATCCCAAAATCTTATGTTAGTGGTGAACCAGCCCAAGGAGAAGACTAAACTATTGGAGGTGTGGCTTTGGAAAGTAGTTCCAAGAAGGAGTTGGTTATTTAAGCCAAGTTGGGCCTTGCTCCCTCTCTGCTGCCTGGTTTGCCATATGATGGCCTCTATGCTACCCTCTGGCTTCTTCAGAACCAGACAGTGAGGATGTCTGATTTTGGACTGTGAACTTCCAAATTGTAAGCTCAATTGTTATTCCTTCCCAAGAAGCTCCTTCCACACGTTTCAGTTAAAGTAACAAAAACCTGGCTATTCTAAGACACCAGCATTTCACCATGTGGCAGGGGAGAAACACATCTGGGGTTCAGGTGGAGCCAGCCTCATCTTGGATCTCTGCAGCTGTTTTTCATTTTCGCCTTGATTTTACAGACTTCTTTTGCTTCCTAGGCCACAAAATGGAAAACAACCTTGACTCTCCCTTAGCAAGAGAGCAGCTGACCAAGCCAGCAGTTCTCTTAGATTCAACGCAAAGCCGCAGAGTAGCAAAGAGCGCCAGCCCAGGGGAAGGTGTGACTCTGGCCACCCCTGGCTCTTATTCTGTTGCTTCTGGACACTAAAAGATAAAATAATTTGATGTGCTTTAGAGCGAGCTGACTGAACATCGCCACTTCTATTGACATTTGTGACCCAGTGATTCCCCGTGGAGGCGCCGACCCGAGCACTCTGGGACTTGGAGCCTGTGGAAGTCACCCACCCGGAGCAGGTCCCACCCCCTTACTGAGTTGGAGCAGTCAACGTTGCCTTTTCCAAACACCAACAAATATCCACTGTGGGTCGGCATCACCTATGGCTGGGAATGACTGCTTCATAGTCACAGAGTCGAGAGCCCAGGTGGACACTCCAGCTCCTAATTCCTGTGTGATTTTGGGTAAATTACTTCTCTTTGTGCTTCAATTCTTTCATCTCTGAGGTAAGCTTCGTAGTAAACAACAATAGTAAGACTTTCCTAACAGGGGGAACATTATAATTTTCATGAACAGTGTGGGCAAAATCTTTAACACAGTAACATGTAATAAACACTCAGTAGTTATAGTAAATATTTCCAAAATAAAATCAAATGTTAAGCTTTTTAGTTTATAAGAAATATGTTATATAAAATTTAAGTGTCTATGTATAAGAAATTATTTAAGTATGCTAGTCAAAAGCTGAACTACAATATATTTGACACAGAGAAGTTTTGCAGTATTTCACTTATAAATATCTCAAACTGTTATTTACATATTCATTTCTTTTTCACTTTTTCAAATTTTCATTTCTAAAGAGCCTTAAAAGTTATATTAACATTCTTGAATTTATCCTGCCCAAAATATTACCTTTTCTTTAATATTTTCAAAATGGGAGAGATTAAAGAATAAATAATGAAGGATGGAAGAGAGAGATAAACAACTTCGAATTTAACTTGAATTAAAATATAATAATGAAAGTCTGAGTTGGAAAGGCTACTAATAAATTTCTGGAAGTGGAGACATGTGGTGCAGAATGATATCTAAAACACAACTCTTGTGCGTCAGTAATGAAGCTGTGAAAGAACCTCTCAAACAATCACAGCTGTGCCTGGAAAAGGATCTTCTATGTTGAAGAGCCTCATTCCCTCAAAAACAGAAACCGGCTGGAATTTCACTCAGATTTCTGGAAACTCGTGGAGTTCTCCAGATTTAACCCGGGACTTAGCATGAATTCATGAGCATCTTCCCAGCTTAAACTGAGGATGTATCTGCCTACCTGGCATACCAACAACAGCGGTGTTTTGTTTGTAAACACTACTGTATAGAGGGAGGGAGGGAGAGAGAAAAACTAATAGAAAGAGCTCTCTCCCTGATTCACTCTCTCTCTTTTTTTTATTTGACAGAGTTAGACAGTGAGAGAGAGAGAGAGAGAGAGAGAGAGAGAGAGAGAGAGACTGAGAGACGTCTTCCTTCCGTTGGTTCACCCCCAAAATGGCCGCTATGGATCCGAAGCCAGGAGCCAGGTGCTTCTTCTAGGTCTCCTATGTGGGTGCAGGGGCCCAAGCACTGGGGCCATCCTCCACTGCCCTCCCAGGCTATAGCAGAGAGCCTGACTGGAAGAGGAGCAACCGGGACTAGAACCTGGCGTCCATACGGGATGCCGGTGCCGCAGGTGGAGGATTAACCAAGTGAGCCACGGCACTGGTCCCCCCAATTCACTTTCAAAATGGCCAGGAGTGTAGGGGAGAAGGATACAGAAGCAGCAACTTAATCCAGGTCTCTCATAGGAGTGGTGGAAACGCCAATCACTTGAGCCTCCACTGCCACCTCCCTGGGGTCAACGTTAGCAGAAAACTGGAACCAGGAGCCAGAGCCAGGACGCACTCTGAAGTGGGAGACAGGCATGCTAACCAGCAGCCACACACTTACCCTGTAAAGCGCTCTTAGTCAGTCCTCAGGGACGCTGTTCTGGATATGGATTCCATTCCTAAAGGACCTGATCCTCAGCCCAAGTAAAGCCTCAGAAAAGAATGGCAAGACCTCATACCATTGTCAAGCAGTATCAGCCGATTTTGGACAAGTACTGCATATCTTAGTCTCTGCCAAGAACTTTGTAAGCTTCTACCCAGAACATCTCCCAGTGTGTCTGTCAGCCTTTGCACTGTGGAATCCGACAGACACGGTGGAGCTGCTGTCATGTGCAGAGCACTGCAATAAACACAGGAGACATGGACGGATTTGCAGGTGCGGCCCATGGACACAGCGGATCAAGAACAATGAAATGGAGATAGTATAGCAGCAGAGGACTGCAGAGAAAAAAGAAGCTGTTTCATTGTA
The DNA here is from genome assembly GCA_949820135.1 of Sylvilagus floridanus. NCBI lineage: Eukaryota > Metazoa > Chordata > Mammalia > Lagomorpha > Leporidae > Sylvilagus > Sylvilagus floridanus. The sequence goes on along the minus strand of OX463240.1, from coordinate 12,832,822 downwards.
TTTCTTTTTTTTAAGATTTATTTATTTATTTGAAAGTCAGAGTTACATAGAGAAAGAGGTCTTCCATCCGTTGCTTCACTCCCCAACTGGCCGCAAAGGCCAGAGATGCATCTATGGGAAGCCGGGAGCCAAGTGCTTCTTCCAGCTCTCTCATGTGGATGCAGGGGTTCAAGGACTTGGGCCATCCTCCACTGCTTTCCCAGGCCATAGCAGAGAGCTGGATCGGAAGTGGAGCAGCCGGGACTTGAACTGGAGCCCATATGGGATGCTGGCACTATAGTCGGTGGCTTAATCCACTATGCCACAGCGTAGGCCCCTTCATTGGATTTCGTTTTAGCACATCACTTTCTACTATAGACAGACTATATCCCCCTAAAATTCACATGTTGAAATCTTAATCTTCAAGGTGATGGTTACTTGGGTTTGGGGGACACTTTGGAGCATGAATAAGTCAAGAAAATGAAGCCCTCATGAATGGAATAAGTGATCATACAACAGAGAAACCAGGACAAGCACTTGGCATTGTAACTAACTTGCCACTAGTAACATCGGGACTGTGGTATAGCAGGCTAAGTCTCCGCCTGCGGCACCGGCATCCCATATGGGCACAGGTTCCTGTCCTGGATGCTCATCTTCTGATCCAGCTCTCTGCTGTGGCCTGGGAAAGCAGTAGAAAATGGCCCAAATCCTTGGGCCCCTGCACCCACGTGGGAGACCTGGAAGAAGCTACTGGTTCCTGACTTCAGCTCAGCTCAGCTCCTGCCTTTGTGGCCATTTGGGGGGTGAACCAGTGGATGGAAGACCTAAAAATACCCATAACTGAGACAGAATTGAAACAGTAATAAAGGCTCTCCCAACAAACAAAAGCCCAGGATCAGATGGATTCACTGCTGAATTCTACCAGACATTTAAAGAAGAACTAACTCCAATTCTTCCATGTAGGACCTCTGCCCTTAATGTATTGTACTATGTGAATTAATGGTAAAACTACTACTCAACAGTACTCCATACTTTGTATGTCTTTGTGGTTGCAGTCTGTTCCACTTATGATCCAAATTCCTGCTAATGAGCCTGGGAAAGTAGCAGAGGATGGCACAAGTGCTTGGGCCATGCACCCATGTAGGAGATCCAGAAGACACTCCTAGTTCCTGGCTTTGGACCAGCCCAGCTTTGGCAGTTGTAGTCATTTGGTGAGTGAACCAGCAGATGGAAGACCTCTCTCTGTGTCTCTACTTCTCTGTGTAACTGTGTCTTTCAAATAAATCTTTTTAAAAAACTGATTAGCCAGCGTCCACAGTGTGAAGTTTCAATAACTCTAAATCCATCCATTTATTCTAAATATCTATCATGTATCTATTATCTGTCATGTATCTGTATTCTGTCATCTTTCTATTTTTTAAACTTTTATTTAGTAAATATAAATTTCCAAAGTACAGTTTATGGATTACAATGGCTTCCCCCCCCCATAATTTCCCTCCCACTTGCACCCCTCCCATCTCCCGCTCCCTCTCCCATTCCATTCACATCAAGATTCATTTTCAATTATCTTTATATACAGAAGATTGATTTAGTATATATATTAAGTAAAGATTTTATAAGTTTGTACCCACACAGAAACACAAAGTATAAAATACTGTTTCAATACTAGTTATAGCATTACTTCACATTGGACAACACATTAAGGACAGAGATCTTACATGGGGAGTAAGTGCACAGTGACTCCTGTTGTTGACTTAACAAATTGATACTCTTGTTTATGGCATCAGTAATCTCCCTAGGCACTACTCATGAGTTGCCAAGGTGCCAAGGCTATGGAAGCCTTTTGAGTTCGCCGACTTCAATCTTATTCCAACAGGGTCATAGTCAAAGTGGAAGTTCTCTCCTCCCTTCAGAGAAAGGTACCTCCTTCTTTGATGGCCTGTTCTTTCCACTGGGATCTCACTTGCAGAGATCTTTCATTTAGGTCTTCTTTTTTTTTTTTCCAGAATGTCTTGGCTTTCCATGCCTAAAATACTCTCATGGGCTCTTCAGCCAGATCCGAATGCCTTAAGGGCTGATTCTGAGGCCAGAGTGCTGTTTAGGACATCTGACACTCTATGAGTCTGCTGTGTCTCCCACTTCCCATGTTGGATCGTTCTCTCCCTTTTTGGTTCTATCAGTTAGTATTAGCAGACACTAGTCTTGTTTATGTGATCCCTTTGACTCCCAATCCTATCATTATGATCAATTATGAACTGAAACTGATCACTTTGACAAGTAAGATGGCATTGGTACATGCCACCTTGATGGGATTGGTTTTGAATCCCCTGGCACATTTCTAGCTCTACCATTGTGATAAGTCCAAGTGAGCATGTGAAAAACTGTACATCACCTCCCTCTCTTAGGGATCACTTTTCAGTTAGATTTAAACACCTAAGAATAATTGTGTGTTAATTAGAGTTCAATGAATGGTATTAAGTAGAACAAAAAAAATACTAAAAAGGATAAAGTATTAAGTTGTACATCAACAGTCAGGACAAGGGCTGATCAAGGCATTGATCATAATGTCCATTTCACTTCAACAGGTTTCCTTGTAGGTGCTCAGTTAGTTGTCACTGATCAGGGAGAACATATGATATTTGTCCCTTTGGGACTGGCTTATTTCACTCAGCATGATGTTTTCCAGATCCCTCCATTTTATTGCAAATGACCGGATTTCATTTTTTTTTTGACTGCTGTATAGTATTCTATAGAGTGCATGTCTCATAATTTCTTTATCCAGTCTTCTGTTGATGGGCATTTAGGTTGATTCCAGGTCTTAGCTATTGTGAATTGAGCTGCAATAAACATTGAGGTGCAGACAGCTCTTTTATTTGCCAACTTAATTTCCTTTGGGTAAATTCCAAGGAGTGGGATGGCTGGGTTGTATGGTAGGGATATATTCAGATTTCTGAGGAATCTCCAAACTGAATTCCATAGTGGCTTAACCAGTTTGCATCCCCACCAGCAGTGGATTAGTGTCTCTTTTTCTCCACATCCTCACCAGCATCTGTTGTTTATATCTCTATGTGAGCCATTCTAACCAGAGTGAGGTGAAACCTCATTGTGGCTTTTATTTGCATTTCCCTGATGGCTAGTGATCTTGAACATTTTTCCACGTGTCTGTTGAGCATTTGGATTTCCTCTTTTGAAAAATGTCTATTTAGGTCCTTGGCCCAGTTTTTTTTTTTTGACAGGCAGAGTTAGACAATGAGAGAGAGAGAGAGAGAGAAAGGTCTTCCTTCCATTGGTTCACCCCAGAAATGGCTGCTATGGCCGGCACACTGCGCCAGTCCTAAGCCAGGTGCTTCCTCCTGGTCTCCCACGCGAATACAGGGCCCAAGCACTTGGGCCATCCTCCACTGCCTTCCCAGGCCACAACAGAGAGCTGGACTGGAAGAGGAGCAACCGGACAGAATCCGGCTCCCCAACCAGGACTAGAACCCAGGGAGCTGGCGCCACAGGTAGAGGATTAGCCTAGTGAACCTCAGAACCAGCTGGCCCATCTTTTAAGTGGGTTGTTTGTTTTGTTGTTGTGGAGTTTCTTGATCTCTTTGTAGATTTTGGTTATTAATTCTTTGTCGGTTGCATAATTTGCAGAGTATAAACGTGTAGACATTTCTATTGTAGTGTGGATGGTGTGGCATTTTACTTTCAAGTCTACCTGTGTCTTTTTTGAAACTATGAGCTCCTTGAAACTGGGACTTCACCTTGCTCATCACTGAATCCACAGCACCAAGAACAATACTCTGCAAATAGTAAATAGTCAATGAATGTCACATTGAATGAAACTGGACAGAGGTCTTTCCTGCATCCCAGGCAAATGTAACCTCACGTTTTGCTCATTTTATGTGACCCACAGTGGTTTAGACATAGTTTTGTACAGAAAAGACTGTGAGGCCCCACAGCTGGAAGAACATGCGCTGAATTGAGATGACCTGCTTTCCAATTTCCTCCCATCAAATCTGTTCTGTGGCTCATTAACCTCTCTAAATTCAGTTCCCCGTATATGATATAGATAGGGTAGTGTTTGCCTCATGGAGGTAGTATAAGAATTAAATGGGATAACTCATGTAAATGGCTTGGCATAGACTCCGTAATAGTTCTCCAGGGGAGCCATAGCAAAATACTGCAGACTGACAGCTTAAACACCAGAAATTCATTCTGTCAGAGTCCTAGAGACTGAAAGTCCCAGATCAACATGTTGGCACAGTTGGTTTTCTCCTGAGGCATCCTCCTTGGCTTCTCTGCCTTCTCCCTGTGTCCTCACATGGCCTTCTTCCTGGCATCTCTTTGTGGGTCTTTCTTCTAAATATGTATTGGTTTATTTATTCATTTATGTATTTGAAAGGCAGAGCTACAGAGACAGAGGGAGAGACAGAGAGTTCAAGAGACAGAGAGATCTTCCCTCCACTGGTTCACTCACTAAATGGCTGCGATGGCCGGAAGTAGTCCAAGCCAAACCCAGGAACCAATAAATACATCCAGGCCTCCCGTATCAGTGGCAGGAGCCATCTTCCGTGGTATCAGCAGGAAACTGATTGGAAGCAGAGCACCTGGGACTGGAACTGGCCTTCCCATATGGCGTGCTGGTGGGGCAAGGGACGGCTTGACCCACTGTGCACAGTACTGGTCCCTCTCTGTGGAAATTAATCTCTTCTTGTAAGGACGCCAGTCATTTGGTATGAGGACCCATCCTAATGCCTCATGTCCACTAAATCTCCTCTGTCAAATACAGCCACATTCTGAGGTCTGAGGGTTAGAACTTCAACCTCTGAGTGTGGGGAGGGAGAACACAATTCATTATTAACACAAGTATAAGTGAGTAAGTGAATGACCTATTATCTATCTATTTATGTCTGTATCAAAAATACATGAGAAAATGTTTTATGGGCCGAATAAAATAAGACTCCTGCCCCGCAAGGAGCTCCCCTAGAGCTGAAAAGACTAAGGAATCAATGGTTACCGTGTGTTCTGGTGAACACGTCCTGGCTTCCCCAGCTGCGTGTCTTGGTAACTTGCAGCAGCCCACTCTGCTCCAACAAGAAGCACCTTACAGATATTACTGATATTCACACAGGAAATACAAAACCCTATTACTTAGCAAAAAGGACGTCATTCATCTTGGCTTACAATTTGAAAGTGACTCCATACTAATCTGACTTCACAACCTGAGACACAGAGGAACAGAGAGTACTGAGACAGGGACAGAAAACCACGAGTTGTAAAAATACACAAAACTCAGAGTATTGAGTAATAGGTGTTCTGGGCTGAGTAGCTTGGATGAGAATTAGACTTCTTTATAGTTATAACTAAAAAAATTTAGTGTTTAAAACACGACCTTTGAAAACCATGGAGAAAGCCAGCGCCACAGCTCAATAGGCTAATCCTCTGCCTGTGGTGCTGGCACACCGGGTTCTAGTCCCGGGCAGGGCACCAGATTCTGTCCCGGTTGCCCCTCTTCCAGGCCAGCTCTCTGCTATGGCCCAGGAGTGCAGTGGAGGTTGGCCCAGGTACTTGGGCCCTGCACCCGCATGGGAAACCAGGAGATGCACTTGGCTCCTGGCTTCGGATCGGCACAGTGCACCGGTTGCAGTGTGCCGGCCACAGTGGCCATTGGAGGGTGAACCAATGGTAAAGGAAGACCTTTTTCTCTGGCTCTCTCTCTCTCTCTCACTGTCCACTCTGTCTGTCAAAAAAAAAAAAAAAAGAAAACCATGGAGAAAAAAATAAGCAGCAATTAGCATTAAAATATCATATTTTCTTAAGTTTAATTACCCATGAAAACTTTAGGATACCAACACCATGGACAGCATGGAACAAACAGCAACACAAACCATGCACTCGCATGTAGACATAGACAACAAACCCAGACACATATGCATACATACGAGCACGTGCACACATATACATCCACCTACAGACACACACACACACATGCAAATAAGCACATATACTCACACAGAGAGACAGTCATACACACACACACACACACACAAGCACACACTTAGCAAGGCCTGCACCACCACCACCAAATAAAAATTCAGACTGATGAGAAAAGAGGCAGTTTTCCGAATCACACTGGGATCATGAAAAAGGCACTGGGATTAAACACTATGGAGTCACTTAATTTACCACTTAATGATTGATCATATACAATCATGCTTTAGTGCGTTATAAACTAACATGTAACTCAGCTCATATAGGTGCAAATACTCTCAACTGATTTTTATTGTCTTTTTCACAGTGAGATTTTAAAGACCCCCTCTAGGTATTTTGAAAGTCCTCTCTGCCAGGTTCACCAAAATGTCCTCATAGGATTCCTACTTTCTACGTGATCCCCAGTACTATGTCCCAGATGAGCTGATGCCTATAGTACACGCTACACCTTAAATGAGTATAAAGTGCTGAGATACAGAAAAAAGGGGAGAGGCTCTCTAACTGCCCCCAGGACTGCCAGAGCAGCTGTCTATTGCCCTAGAGCAAGAAACAGTCACGCAGGCATCACAGAGGGCCCCTGGAGATAAGGTCTGAATCCTCATCTAAATAAAGACCTAAATAAAGACCCCATGCGGTCATTCTGGCCACAGGACTGTGTAGGGTACCACCCTGTGGGGGAAGCCAGCTACCCAGATCTCACATCCGTAACAGCATTTCTTGTCTTAATGAGACAAAATGAGCAACAAAGTTCTTCTGACACCTTTGATGACATATGTAATTGTCACTGTGCCACATGCTACTTAGACATCAGTCATAAGTAGTTCGTCTAAATGACTATAATTGAAAAAACGTTTGCACAGCCCACCCAGGAATCTTAAGGCAAGGAACCAGGCAGGACAGCAATGCAAGCAGAGAGGGTGGCTCTCGGAAGCTCTTTGGAGAGTCGGTAGCCTGAACTGCCAAGAAGCATCCCCTAAAGTGATGGCTCAAGACTAAGGGTTTACCAAGAGCTCTGGCCCTGGGCAGGCTTCTACACACCTCATGCCAGGCTTTCTGCTGAAAACCTGGGATACCTTCAGCCTCCTCTCACCCACAACCTTTTCAGCTATACCCTCTGGTCTACACTCTGAAGAGATTGTCTCATGCTTCACTTCTGAGCTAGGTGTCCAACAATGGGAGCCACATCCCATTTGGACATCAGTTCAGGTCCCAGCTGTTCCACTTCCAATCCAACTCCCTGCTAATGCACGTGGGAAAGCAGTAGGAAAAGACCCAATTGCTTAGCCCCTGAACCCACATGCAAGACCCCTAAGAAGCTCCTGGCTCATGGCTTCAGATCAGCCCAGCTCCAGCCATTGCGGCCATTTGGGAGGTGAATCAGCAAATGGAAAATCTCTCTCTCTCTCTCTCTCTCTCTCTCTCTCTCTCTCTCTCTCTCTCTAATTCTGCCTCTCAAATAAAAATAAATAAATCTATTTTAAAAAAGAAAGTATATTAAAAATGACTCATCTGAAAGTGGAAATGATAAGAGTGAAGTAAAATCTTTGTTTTGCTGAACAAGATGGCCAGGACCTTCACCATTCTCCAAAAGCAAGTGGTAAAGCAAGGGACATCAACAGAAAAACTCAGAGCCTCTACCTTCCTTCATAAAACAAGAGGACAGCCTTCTGATTCCGTCTCCCTAGGCACCACCCTAGGAAGGCTCTCATCACAGGAGACTGCACTGGATTTGAAGAGTTCAGTAGAGTCTGCCAGTAGAGTCAAAAGTGGAGTTGGATCCTCAACTGACTCACAAAATAATACACTATGAGAGCAAGGAGTTGACAGCTCACGTATCTGAATTACACAGTAAAACTAAAATATACAGGGATTCACTTAAAACCTAGATATTTCTTACCACCTTTAATTTACAGTTTTGTAGAATCCATATCAAAATCAATTTGCCAGTTAGTTGCAAAATATCCATAGAGTTTTAGCAAAAATAGTCAAAAGATAACCAGATTTCCTGGGAATAATCTTGCATGCCTGCCCAAGGCTGACAGAAATTGCATTAATAAAGCCAGACTTTGCTACTGAGATCTTTGTTTCATAGGACTCTTCATTAATGCCTTCATTCTTAGTAGATTTATATTGTTTACAGAATGATCATTAGAAATGTTATAATAAAAATCGCCACACTCTTAGGTATTGCTAATCATCAATATTATCTACTAGACCATTGTTTTTAAAGTTAATATTCACCATTTTATCCACATCAAACTGTTAATAATAATAGCTTCTACTGTATCCTTACTTTTACAAATATTTACAGATTGGTAAAAGGACAATAAATAGTAGACCTTACATGTATTTTTAATCCTAAAAGCCTCACACACAATTTCTGTTAATATGAGGAAAATGTTTTCTTTGAAGCATTAATTCTTCCAAATATATTTAACCCAAGAAGCCTTCTTTAGAGGTTTTAAATTGGCACATTAATTTAAAAAAAAAAAAGCATGCAAACTTCCTAACCCCTAAATACACACACACAATTAAGCAACAGTGCTTAAGATTTCCATGTTATCATTTCATTTTTTATTGTTTATAACACTTTCCTAATTTCCTTCTAAGCTATTGTCTTTTTACTTTTTATTTGTTGAACACTTTATTTAGTAGTTTTTGATGTTAGTTTTTGATGTAAGTTTTTGATGATAATGTAAATTAAAAATGTTATCTCAAAAAGATTTAAAACAGATTTCCAAGTTATCTTAAATCCAACATATTTGACAAAAAGGAACAAAACTAACAAACAGCAAAGAATACTGTTCTCTAAATTTTCAAACCTGTTTCATGGAAAAGACTGTAAAATACACAGTATTTCAAAAGTAGTGAAATTTCAGAAATTACAGAATAAGGTAATTCTCTGGAATTGAGTAGTGAAGAAAGGCACATATCTGAGACAAATTTAATATCTTAAAATGGGAAGATCTTGGTGTCAAAGACAAAAACAGGAACAGTCCACTGAGTCTCTGGGAAAATGGCTGTGAATCAGGCAAGAGTCACAGTACAAAATGTTCAGTCGAACACTGAAGTTCAGAAATCAAATTCATCAAAACGTCACGGCTGGACCCTGATGCTTAAACCATACACTTGGAAGTGTTAGATGAGTCTCTAAAAAATATAAGAATTCTCAGACAATCTAGAGACAGATTTGAGAATCTAGAAATTTCCCACTCAGGAATACATCAGTTGAGGTTTGAGCAAAAAGAAACTAGCAAAGGATAGAGAGAAAAGTGGTTAAAAAGGGAAAGGTAGGTAAGTAAAGTGCAACTTCTCCCAAGCCAAGACAGGACAGTGCTTCACATGTGTGTACTGTCAGAAGCACGGAGCTGAGTTCCTAAATGACAATGGGCATCATCAACTCATCTTTAAGTGAAGAGAGCCTCACAAGATGGCTATGAGTCTTCAACAGTTGAGTTCTTAGCTCAGACATCTTGTAAAAAGTCAAGGGGAGTCTGTGCCAATTTACTGGCAGTAGTTGTCCAAACCAGCAAGAGGAACCACAGATCTCCAAACTGAGCAAACACAGCCTCTTCCTTAACCTGTGGGATTGCATCCTTGATCTGCATCAAAACCCCTCTTGTCTCCTGTCTGCATCTCTCTCCAGGATGAGATTCAACTTTTTTCACCGTATTAAATGTATATACTCAACAAAATAAATGCAGATTTTTAAATTTTGTTTTATTCATTCTTCAAGCATATATTAGCATAATGAAGCATTTGCCAATGAAGATTATAGTCAGGAACTCTGTCAAGAGATAGCGTTTTGGAACAAGGACACCATTAAGAAAATCAGATTTTCAGCCTGACTCTTCACTAAAAGAGAAGAATTTGGTAGTTAATCAAATTCATTTATCCTGATTCATCCAAATGGCAGAGAAAAAACAGCACTATCTTTTGGTAAAGATGGTATTCAATATCTCTTTAGCACACAGTAAGCATTCTATATTGTTAATGATTAACAAAGCAAGCTTAAGTAATAATGCTCACAAATATTGGATGTGCAGTTATCAATGGATACTTTAATTTATTATATGCAATGCAATGGTTTTAGGTTTTTGATAGAAACAAATATGTAGAAATTAATCCTCCCTCTTGAACAGTTGAAGCTACCAGAACAACAGCATGTTTTCCCCTCTTTAAACTCTCAGGATGGGAAATTTAACATAGAGTTTGGAAAAGTAAGCAGAAGATGTGACTGGGTGGAGCTATATATGCCCTTTACCTGGTTCCTGATCTGTGGAGAGATACCTGAAGCTTGTGATAGTAAAACCCAGCCCTGAATGAGGTAAATAGACAGAGCCCTGGGAAGCAATAGCTAGCTCCATTCTGGAGAGAGAGAGAGGAGAGGAGACAGGAAGAGTTTTGATGCAGATCAAGGGTTCAGTCTCACAGGGAAAGGAAGAGGCTATGGTTGCTCAACAATGTTTGGAGACTCATGGTTCCTCTTGCTGGTTGGAACAACGACCTGCAGCAAATCGAGCACAGATGCGCCTTGAATTTCCATGAGATTATGTCCCATTAACTCATCATAACTTGAAAAAATACTGAATACACTTAACCTGTTGAACACCTAGTTTAGCAACACAGTGCTCTATAGAGTAGTCATTGTTTATACTTGTGATTGTGTAGCTGGCTGGGAGCTACAATTAACTGTCAATGGGTAACATTATGAGAGATAACAATGCTGCTAGCTTGGGAAAAGATTAAAATTCAAAGTCCAGTTTCTACTGAGTGTATATTGCTTTCACACCATTGTAACATTGAAAAATTGTTTAAGTTGTACTGTCTTGAGTTGGGTGTCATCTGTAGTGCATAGCCACAGTACCTCAGCTAAAAAGCTGCAGGTCCTTCCCCTGTGTGACTTATCTGGGGAGAAACACCAGTCATTGATGCCACAGAAGGAAGTGACAGTAGAACGTAGAGTTAGCCTCTCATAATAAAAGAAGTTAGTCTAGTTACCCAATTTCGTTCAAAATAACCATCTCTTCCAAAATTTTCTGCAACCTGATGGCTCAGTCAATGGCCATAGGAAAAGGAGACAACAAAATATTTCACCAAAGTGTGGTCAATGCTATGGATTTTTCTTTTAGAGGTTATAGCCTTAAAAGCTTGAGGAAGAAGTGTGGCAGCATGGGTGGAAGGGAGGGTAGGTTGGAAAGTATCACTATGTTCCTGAATCTATATCTATATCTATATCTATATCTATATATATATATATGAAATAGTGTAAATTTTGTGTACTTTAAATAAAATTATTTTTAAAAATCTGTGAGAATAAAAAACGTGCAAGAACCCCCAAAATAAGGATTATATAAAGAATATTAAATAATTTTAAATTATTGATTTCTAAGGATATTTTATAGTTTATAATGACAATAATGTTAATTTCTAGACATGAGAATAAGCAAATATCTGTGCAGAATACTTACTATCCAAGTAAATATTGAGTTTTGGCAAGCATTTTAAAATTTTAATCTATTTCAAAAATATATTACCAATATCTTATTCCTTCCAACATTTTTCAAAATTATTATGATATTAGCAAATCTATTTTTTCAGATGATGTAGCTTGGAACAGTAAATGCTAACAAAATGATTTCTGGTATTCCAGTGTTGATATCCTGATATCTATTGTTTATAGGGGCTTTTTCTCTGAAACAATTTTAATTAATGGTTGTTTCACTTAATGAGCCTGATCTTCTGGATTTACAAGAATAATATCAATTCCAGAGTATAATTGTAAGAAAATGTATTGACAAAGAGGAGTATAAGTAAATAAAGTAGATTTATGCTGGGAAGGGGTTTCTGTATTCTGATTGACTGTGCACCATGAAAGTCACTTAAGTTGAGCTGTACTTAACCTTAATAATTATCCCACCTTTCTTCTCTATTTCCAAACCATTGTCAGCCTACAAATATATGTCTTCAAATTTGTTTCTAAGTCCCCAATTTATTGCCTTTTCTTGTGGTTTAGATCTTCCTTAAAAAGGGCTCGTGCTTCAGGATTCAGAACAACTGTCCATAAGTCAATATCCAAGGTAGAACACTGAGAGGTTCTGACAAGACCTCCAATAGGCATGAGTTGAAAGCAGCTTTCTCAAAAGGTAAGTTCAGATCAAAGTTCCCACAGACAAATCTGTAAGTGAAGCAGGGCCTCATGTCCTCACCTATGAAACGAAGGTTATGGGCTAGGTCTTGCCAAAATCTCTGACAGCACTCAAGTGAACTAAAAGAGACACTACTTTCAGCTTCTTTGAATCTATTTCAGGGGGATAATGCAAAGCACAAACACTCAGTGGCTCTTCCTTGGCAATGTCTTTAGTTATTGTTGCCAATTGCAGCTAATGCTATTTTCCCACATCCTCTTTTCTCTTATCCCCCATGAGATGCATTGCTCATTTGAAGTCACTTCTCATACACAGTCCAGAAGACAAACTCAAAAATGAGCGTATGACAGGGCTGGTGAGTGATTTCATATATTGAGGAATACAGTCTGACCATATTACAAAAACACACTGTATATGAGAGAACTTCAAGTTTACTGTTACTGTTGCCCAATTACTAGAACTCTAGGCACCCTTGAGGGTTTTTATATTGGCTTCTGCACGTGAAAAAAGAAGCAAGAGGTGAGAAGAACTGTTGGGGTGGGAGGGTTTAAACTACTAATTCAGAGAGGGTGTTTAGACTCATACAGGGAAGGTCGATGAAATGGGAAACAACAGCAGAAACAAAACTATTCACAGAATGTGGGCATCACTGAACTACATGCAGAGTCCTGGCTATGTGACATATTCACTTCAGTTTCTGCCCCCCACCACAAGCGTCAAGCTCCTAGAATATAACTGGATGTGCACAGAAGAAATAGGCTGTGTGTCAACTGGTTGTGACAATGCAGGGAAGGCATTGGAAAGATCCAGGACATCAACAAAGAGGGAGCCATGAGGTTTTCTCATTCTGGCTCAGGCTTTGGCCCTAGAACTAGTGGAACTCAGCAAGTGATAAAAGGGACCTGCTGTACCTAAAAACCGTTCAAGCCTTAACTTGTGAGAATGGACCCAGTGAAGTCAAGATGTTACAAACAGCATCCCAGGGACCGGCACAGTGGTGTAGTAGGTAAAGCTGCTGCATACAATGCCAGCAGCATCCCATATGGGCACCGGTTTGTGTCCCAGCTGCTCAACTTCTGATCCAGCTTTCTGCTGGTGGCCTGGGAAAAACTGGAAAACGGCCAAAGTGTTTGGGCCCCTGCCACCAACATGAGAGACCTGGAAGAAGCTCCAGGCTCCTGGCTTCAGTTGGTCCAGCCCTGGCTGTTGTGGCCATTCAGGGAGTGAACTAGAGGATGGAACCTCTGTCTCTCTCTCTCTCTCTCTCTCTCTCTCTCTCTCTCCATGCCCTCCTTCCCCCCCCCCCCCATAACTCTTTCAAATAAATAAATACATAAATCTGAAAAAGAAAAAAAGCACTTCAGCCCTAAAGGTTAATGACTTCCAGGTGAACAGAGAACTAATGACCAGTCATCACACGTCTGCCCCTCATCTTTCAGTTCTCCATAAACCCTGGGAAAAGCTCATGATGTTGCCAAGAGTTCTCATCAGGTAAGGAGGCACGGGCAGTTCTGCCTGCTCCTTCTTGTCCAGGTCCTCAATTTTAATGCCATATACCTGGGCTGCATCCACTCAATGACCCCATTTGGTCAGCAGAGATTCTGGAGAAATCAAGTAGCTTGCTCATGAGAAAAAAGTTGAAATTCCCTCTCCCAGACTTGTGATAGAGGGCAGCGCCTGCTGCCCGGTGCTGAAGGACAGCTCCCTAACCCAGCCAGGCTGAGCCCTATTTCTCCACTGTCTGTCAGAGTGACTAATCATAGCTCTTTGCTCTCTTCTCCACCTCATTTTCAAGTGACTCCTTTTTTTCTGTAATTCATAAATCCTCACTTTCCTGGGAAGCTTCTATATGATACTTTATCAAATGCCTTTTGAAAACCTCCCCAGAAAATATAACCCAAGTCCTGGACATTTTTTTTCTCTCAGCTCTTCCTTCAGTAATGGAAGCAATTTTTTAAAAAAGAAAACACACAGCAGGGCAGGGAGAGGACCTGTATATACTTTGCTTCCCTCCGAGGATCTCTAAGCACTAACTGCATACTCTGTGTAATTTGCCTCATTGTGTGTTTTCTGTGAAAGGGAAGAATAAACTCTAGATTCTCCCCTGTGGTGTAAATCTCTAAATCCTTGAAACTATTGAGTGGACACTCTCAAAAATCACCCTATAATCCAAGTTAGTGGGAAGTATATATTGTCTCCACATAATGAAAATTGCAGGCCATCAAAGAAACACAAATGTGACCCCAGGCCCTCCCTCAAGGCTATGTTCCTAACGCAGCATCCTCCCCAGCAGGCGGCCATCAGAAGACCACAGCCTGGGCTGCTCTGTTCTGCCTCCTCATGCTCTGGACACCTCCATCAAAGGCACAGTTGGGAACGGAAGATGCAGAATGACCGCTTCCTAATACTTCTATAAATAAAGAATGACCACTGATTCCTCTTGATTCATAGAATCCTAGGACCACAGGACTAGAAAGTACTCTTTTCTGATCTATCATTTACCTATTATCCATCGTTGCAATAAACCCATTGAATGTGACACTAGACATTGGAGATATACCAAAGTACACAGACAAGAAAGCTCCAGCATTCAGACGAGGAGATGGAAAATCCAACAGAGAGTGATAGCAGCAATGACCACAGGCCTCAGGATAGCCCATGCAAGGAAATGAAGTCTACTCCTCTCCAATAACTCCCATTAGCAGGAAGGTCACTGGCGCTGCTCTGAGTAATCCTCTAGTATCCAATTTTTTGCTTCTGTTCACCATTTGGTAGCATAATCCACACGTTTCTGAGATGCTACATTCGTCTACAAAGATGGGACATACAAGATAAACCCTCTACTGTCTGTGTCAGAAGTAGATGCAAGGGCTTACTATTCATCACACAGAGCCAAGTTCAAAATTAATCCATTTAAGTTAACGCACCCTTAAAAAAATCTACCAATAGCCCAATTGAACTCCTGATGAAGAAACTTAAGAGAGGATTTTTTTAAACTATTCTTTAACAATACCTTGCACATTAGCTTTTATGTGAACTGAATAAGTACATATATGACAATAGCACAGTGATTTTGGGGGCCAATTGTCCTGCCTCTGCTATAAGATATTGAACCTTTATGGTATTTGGAAGCTTCAGGACTCTGTACTCTGAAGAAGCTGCATAAATTGAGAAACTCTTACAATGGAGTTTGGTCTAATATCTCCCTGATCATGGCTCCTCAATGGCTCACAGTTCTGACTGATTGGGCCTTCTCAGCAAGATCTCCTATCACAATGACGACCATTCAAAATTGCCTCCGTTCAGGGTTGTCTGCATTCCTTTATTAAGCTCCTTTGTCAGAGCTTTATAATTTAGCTGTAAAAATCAGTGTGAGCTAGAGCTCAAGCTACAAGCTGAGGAGAGCTTTAAAAAAAAAGTCACTTAAGCTGCATTCTCAGGCATTGTGAGATTTAGAACATCAGGGGATGCCAATAATAGAAAATAAGACTTCCTCCCTTGTCTCAATTTTCTGCTTAACCCTACTGTCCAGGAGAAGAAGGTGATGTTTTTCCAAAGTATTTTCACTCTATAAAGTATATTTTTCTTCTAAACCTTTGACACTTTCCCTATATGATACACTAGCCATTTAAAATATTAAATAGGTGTATCTATAAATCAATCGATTTTTATAAAATATTGGCTGTGTGTTTAGCTTAGTGAAGCAAACAGGAGCCAAAGAGACATTCAGCTCTAAACCAGTGATCCCAGGGTAAGCCCAGGGTATGTCCCAGCACAAGTATCTCTAAACTGTATCCTGACCTTCAGATGGACATGGGATGGACACAATGTTTCACCACTGCCCAAAGATCTGTAGGTTCACTGAAGTCCCCACTCTGCTCTAAGTTGGCCTGAGACATTACAGAGATCCTTGGTCAAGGTGAGCTCTTTTACTACACCCACAATACAAAAGAAAGCTTATAGTTCCAGTAAAGACTTTGAGATTAAATCAAGGACACAAAACCTAGAATGCTTGATTAGCATAAGGAGCATTTGTCTGGTATCTCTAGCTCTGCTTGACTTGGGCAGGAAACAGACTCTGTGTGAGTGATGCCTAATGTATTTTCTATATTTATAGCCCATTGGAGCTATCAAAAAAACATCCAACGCATGGGAAGATGATATGTAAATATTTGTTTTGAAGATGCAAAAACTTAAGGAGAATTGATTGACAAGTAACTAAAGTGGGACAATTAAGGAGAGCAATAGAAAAGGAGTGGAAGTTTGCAGAGAGGGTATGAGTCTGAGGAGGCAAATCACACTCTGAGGGGTGGGAAGAGTTGAAAGAGTGCTGAGACTGAGCACAGGCCATACAGCACGAATATGTGTGTGCATCTAGTCTTGATCCTGGGAACAGTTGCTCATGGACTGGTTCCTCGATCAGATGGCACGGAGAAAGAAGTGCTCCAGAGGTGATAAGTAAATTCAGGAGCAGCAACTCACAGACTGGACATCAGACAGCTCTCAGGAGAATCCAGCTGCTACAGTTTGAGTATTGGCCCCATGAACTCAGGGGTTTGATACCTGGTGCCTATGTTAATAGCATTGAGAGGCTAGCAACTTAATCCTATTATGGTGTTTGGCATTGATGCCTTTGGGAGGTTAGCTGGATTCATTTGGATCCATAGGCTGGGTCCCTCCTTGATTAAACCCTGGAGGCCTTACAAGAGACCACATGGACTTAGACAGACATGCACAATCCCTGTCTTGTCCCAAGTGATGTATTTGCCACCTCAAGACTCTGTCAACAAGAACGCCAGCCAGTGGGGCCTGCCAAATTTTGGAATGTGAAGTTCCAGAACCACAAACCCATCCCCATCATGTACTGTCTATAGATGTTACTAGGGCATTTTTTTTCGTTCTACAATCTCTCTCAACTCTCTATCAAGGTGCTGTCTCTTTTCCATCTTAAATATATCTCTTTTCAGGGCTGGCGTTGTGCATAGCAGGTAAAGCTGCCACCTGTGTCACTGGCATCCCATATGGGCATCGGTCTGTGTCCCAGTCACTCCACTTCCAGTCCAGCTTTCTGCTAATGTCCTGGGAAAAGCAGCAGAAGATGGACCAAGTGCTTGGGCCCTTGCCTCCCATATGGGAGACCTGGAAGAAACTCCTTGCCCCTGGCTTTGGCCCTGCCCTTTGCAGCCATCTGGGGAGTGAACCAGCAGATGGATACTCTCTCTCTCTTTCTCTCTCTCTCTCTCCCTCCCTCCCTCCATCCATCCATCCCCCTCTCTCTCTGTAACTCTTGACTTTTAAATAACTAAATAAATCTTATATAAATATATATATACATACACATATACATATATATGTCTTTGTCTCATTTCCCTTCCAACTCCCACCCTCTTCTTTGTTCCCCTTTTCAGTAATAAATCTCAAGAAAAGACGTCTTCATTGCATGTCTCTAGTCTCCTCCCCTTTCCTCCTTTAGCCTTACCAGTCCAGCATTTATTTACTTCCCTCTCTGTAACCTCCTCCCTGAGACCTGCCTGGATTGGCTGCTTTAAAATTAAAACTTGAGGCTGGTGCTGCGGCTCACTAGGCTAATTATTTGCCTGCAGTGCCAGTACCCCGGGTTCTAGTCCCAGTTGGGGTGCCGGATTCTGTCCCAGTTGCTCCTCTTCCAGTCCAGCTCTCTGCTGTGGCCCAGAAAGGCAGTAGAGGATGGCCTAAGTGCTTGGGCCCCTGCACTCCCATGGGAGAACGGGAGGAAGCACCTGGCTCTTGGCTTCGGATTGGTGCAGTGCACCAGCTGTAGCAGCCATTTGGGGGGTGAACCAATGGAAAGAAACCTTTCTCTCTGTCTCTCTCTCTCAGTTTCTAACTCTGCCTGTCAAAAAAAAATTAAAACTTGAGCAAGGCATTTGCCACAGCAGTTAAAGTGATGCTTGGGACACTCCCATCCCATATGGGAATGCCAGGGTTTGATCCCAGCTCCCCTTCCAATTCCACCTTCCTGCAATGTGTACCCTGGGAGGCAGCAGGTGAGGTCTCCAGTGATTGAGGCCCTCCCACTCACAGGGGAGACCTGGGTTGAGTTCTCATCTCCTGGCTTTATCCTGGCTCAGCCTCAGCTGACGCAGGTATTTAGGGGGTAGATGAGTGGAAGCAACACTTATTCTCTCTCTCTCTCTCTCTCTCTGGCTTTCAAGTGCATAAGAATAAATAGGTAAAAATTTAAGAAAACAAAAGTGAGCTGCCACAATCTAGGGACCCATCCCTTATAACCCAATGCACAGCTCTATTTTTTTCTACATAGAATCCATTACCCTCTAATATATTATTTAATTATTTTCTATGAGGTTTCTTTTCATTCTTTCCTCAGACAGTGCTTGGCACTATAATTCCCTTTTTTAAGTAAAAAAAAATGTTGCAGCTAGAGATCTAATTGAGTAACTTCTCCAATCTCCTTCCAAGAAAACTTCCTAACATGACCATGAAAACTCATGTCTCAAATAAACAGCAATTTTTCAAGAGAAGCAAAAAAGAAATTGAAAACATTACTAATTAGACTATCAAAGTACCAAGAATTCGTATTGTAGGATAAGTCTATTTCATCTTGAATAGAAAGATTTGCTCATCTTGAATAGCAAGATTCTAAGTCAAATAAGTTTCTCTTACTGAATGGGGTAAAGATCTAGATACACAGGGATCAAGCTTGTGAAATAGGAATTCATTTACTCTCTTTCTCATGCAGTGAGCATCAGAGTACTGAGAATTCACAAATGTACAATATAAGGTGCTTGCTTTTGAGAATCCCACCATCTAATTTAAGTCTGTTTGAAATGCTACCCTCATTCAGTTACTTGTTGGGCTACACTTCTACAGTGCACATAGGTTAAATAGAGAAAATATTGCTAACCATATACTGCATCTTTTCTAAGGGCCATAAGACAAAGCTCACACATGTTCATTACAGGAATTAAAAAATGCCTTTGCAATAATTAGCAATTGTAATATCACCCTGAGTGATATTTTATGGGTTAGATATTCTAAAATAGTGCTGCTTTCTGTTTTTACCCCAGGCAAGTCAGAAGACAAATACTCTTGCACCTGCCTTCTTGAAGCCTGGTGGGGACCCACATAGGCAGTAAGGCTGGAATTTAGTGGATTCTCAAGACAAGACTGATGAGTGGGCAGAGACTTGAAATATCCTCAAAAAGAATTTCCCAACTGTGAACTCCAAAAAGCCACTCTTGTATGGGACGATTATTTTCAAAGTGTGTGCCTTTGCTTCCTGTAGGCATTCCCAGTAGCACTTTCTGTCTTGTGTTGATCTCTGGCATTAAAGAAATACTCTTCTTGGTTTAATTTATGTGCCTTATATTGTGAAAACAATAGCCATGGATGCTTTTGTGAAACTAAATGCCACCCTTTGGAGGGTTTGTCCATTTTTCCCTCCTGTTCAATTGAGACCTGCTAATTACATCAGAGACCAAACATGCTAGACAGCCTCCCATTATTTGGAAAGCCTCCCATTGCCATAAATCCCCTCTTTAGGGACACAAACTAATCATTAGTCATGAAAATTTATGACCTCTCCATGTCAATCACATTACATGGACAGCATGTGAGAAAGTAAAGCCACATCCCAGGCTTTGAGGAGAGAGCCACACACAGACGACAGATACCTTAAAGGCAATCAGAGTGACTAGAAAAAAATGTAGTGCAATTAATACATAGTGCACTTAACACATAGCAGGACCTCAGTGATATCTTGATACAACAAACCACCTTCCTTTATATCACCTCCTCTCCATGTGCTATTTTGTGACTGTGTCCCCCAAATTTGATATGTTAGAAGCATCATTCCCAATGTAACAGGAGAGGGAGGTAGGGTCTAATCAGAGGTGATCAGGCTGTAAGGGCCTTGGCCTCATGTATGGGGAAATGTCATGAATTAATTCTGGAGTGGGCTAGCTATCAGGACAGTGGTGTGATATAAAAGCAAGTTAGGCCAGCTCCCGCTGTTCCTCTCATTGTGGGACTCCTTCACCGGATGCAGCCCTTGAGCAAACAAATTTCCTCATTATGAATTAGCCTCAGGTATTCTAAATAGCAGCAGAAAGCAGAGTGAGATACCTCTCTACTAAGCTTAGACTTTCTGCATCACTGAAGAAATCTAAACCTATTCCTGTCTCCCTTCCTCCTGCTCCACCTCCTCTCCAATTTGGCTGCCACTGTGATGCTTCTAAAATGCAGTTCTGACCATGCTATTCCATAGTTTAAAACTCTTCACTTTCTCATCATTGCTACCACAGGAGCTCCAAAGCAAGGTAGCTACATGCACCAGGTAGACTGTACATATTCTGGCTGTGTATGAGAAAAACAGCTTAAGTTTAATTATAATTAATGGATAATGCTTGGCCTCACTGCTGGGGTGACAAAGTAGAAGGCTGGAAGAATGTGGCAAACTGGAGAGCATTTGTTCGGGGTAAAAGGGGTGGAAGTGCCTGTTGAATATTATCTGGGAGACAACTAGACAGAATTGCACCTCTTTTAATTTATCAAGTAAGACTAACAACTTGAAATTCTTCAGTGAAAATATATAGAGCTTTCAAATTTTGCAAACTAGTTCAATGCATTAAAATACCATGAATTAATTTCATAAACAGCAAACAAAGAATAGCTGTGTCCTATGTACCTGGTTGTTTCCTGTAGCCCATGAGAATAAGTCAAAACAAATTAGCACAATGCCCAAGTTCCTTAAATCCCTTAATTGTGCTAATCTGACATCACACACACACACACGAACACACACACACGTTTTTCTCCATTACTCTAGGTCTCTTTCTTCATTTTCTGAGATCCACTGTTTGATCTGACCCTCCTTGGTAATGGATCTATTTTTTTTTTATTTTTTTTCTTACGTCTGCTTATTTATTTGAAAAGCAGAGCGGAAGAGAGAAAGAGGGAGTTAGAGAAAGAAAGAGAAATCTTCCATCCACTGGCTCACTCCCCAAAGGGCCACAATGACAGAGGTTGGGCCAGGTTAAAGCCAGGAGCTAGGAGCTCCATCCAGGTCTCCCACATGATTGGTAGGCCCCAAGATCACGGATCATCTTCTGCTACTTCCCCAGAAGCATTTGAGAGGAGCTGGATTGGAAGCGGAGCCAGCACACCCATCTGCGAACAACAATGTAACCTTCTGCACCACAGTGCTGGCCCTATATCGGTCTATCAAGGTTAATTCATAGCTACAATGATCAGTCTCGGTGCTGTGGCACAGCAGTGCAAACTGGTTGAGTTCAAGCTTCCCTGCTTCTGATCCAGTTCCCTGCTAAGGCACCTGAGAATGCAGTGGAAGACTGAATACTTGGATCCCTGCCAACCATGGGGGAGACCTGGATGGAGTTTCAGTCCCCTGGCTTCAGCTTGGTCCAGTCCAGGCCCTAGCTATTGTGGGAATTTGGAGAGTGAACCAACACATTCTGGGTAATATCTCCCCCACCCCGCTTCCCTCTCCTTCTCTCCCTCTCTCCCTCCCTCCCTTTCTTTCCTTTTCAAAAAGTTGAATCTTTTTTGTAAAATTTATCAAGGTCTCATTGATGCTCTCTCCTCACCCCTAAGTAGATCAGCTCACTCTCCCCTCCATTTCCTATCAGTCTGTGGTTTTCTGCATGTACTTGTTCACATTCCCTTCTTCTTTCACTATATTTTAAGACCCTTGAGGGCAGACGGACATCATTGTAAGTCCACAGAAAACAGGGACTCCCAAGTGAAGTCATGATTTCTTGCAAGGTCAAGTTGCTAAAGACTGAGGGGCTTCCAGTGCAGGAGCTGGCTGGGCAAGCAGTCTCCCAAAGGTGTCAGAACCCTTAGAATTACCAGAGTCCAGCTGGACTGGGGGAAAATTTGTCTTGTGTCAGGGTAGGAAAAAATGAGATTTTAGTTATTGTAAGCTTATCTCCTCGTAACACTTTTCTCCCACTTTATTTATTTAAGGATAATCAATCTGAACAATGGAATATACCAAGAAATGATGCATCCCAGAAAAACAATGGTGTACAACAGGAAAGCAATAAGCAACATGGATTGTCTATTGAATATCTCCTGTAGGAATTAGGAAATCTAATCTGTTGTTTAAAGATGGCTCAGAAACTCAATATTTAGAACCTTTTAAAGAATTACTCTCAGGAAATTATAAACTTACTACAGCAATTTTCTCTTCCTGAACATATAGCAGAGTTTTCTCTTTTCCAATCTTAAGTTATGGGACCAATTTCAATTTCCTTCCACATATTGTCTATGTCATAATTGTTTATTAAATAAACATACATGTATGCTTGTATATGTACAGTTTTTTCATAATACTCATTTTGATAAACTTTTGAAAACCCCCTCATATGCATGTATTTTAAATATTTTTGCATCAAGATAAAGCTATCTATTAATTCTCCTTCCCAAAGCCTTTTTGAGACCGTTTTCATGTATTGTGTAATGCTGGAGATAAAGTCTGAGAAATGCATCAGTAAGCAATTTGTCACTGTATAGACATCACAGAGTATACTTGCACAAACTAAGATGGCTCCAACTCCACTAAACAACACGACCATAAAAGATTCATAACTATATCATTTTAAGATTATATGTGGGCCGGTGCCGCAGCTCACTAGGCTAATCCTCTGCCTGCCGAGCCGGCACCCCAGGTTCTAGTCCTGGTTGGGGCACCAGATTCTGTCCCAGTTGTTCCTCTTCCAGTAGAGCTCTCTGCTGTGGCCCAGGAGTGCAGTGGAGGATGGTCCAGGTCCTTGGGCCCTGCACCTGCATGGGAGACAAGGAGGAGGCGCCTGGCTCCTGGCTTTGGATCAGTGCAGCGCACTGGCCGCAACGCGCCAGCTGTGGCAGCCACTCCCGTTGGGGAGTGAACCAACTGAAGGAAGACCTTTCTCTTTCTCTCTCACTGACGAAAAACAAAAAGATTATATGTGTAGTTCATAAAGAATGGAAACATTGTAAAGCAGTGTGTGACTGCATGTATGTAGAGACACATGATTGATATATAGACAGATAGGTAGATGATAAAGAGATATCCTAGGAAGACAGTAATAAACTTCAACAAATTTATATTTTACTAAGTTTATGTATTGCAAAGGTTCTTCAAAAGGCTTGTCAAAAAGTTGAAAGAGAAAGTCAATTTATCGTGGTACAAAAAGTTTTGAAATCCACATATCAGTTTTCTTTTTTTTTTTTTTTTTTTTTTTTTTTTTTTTACAGGCAGAGTGGACAGAGAGAGAGAGACAGAGAGAAAGGTCTTCTTTTTGCCGTTGGTTCACCCTCCAATGGCCGCCGCGGACGGCGCGCTGCGGCCGGCGCACCGCGCTCGTCCGATGGCAGGAGCCAGGAGCCAGGTGCTTTTCCTGGTCTCCCCATGGGGTGCAGGGCCCAAGCACCTGGGCCATCCTCCACTGCACTCCTGGGCCACAGCAGAGGGATGGCCTGGAAGAGGGGCAACCGGGACAGAATCGGTGCCCCAACCGGGACTAGAACCCGGTGTGCCGGCGCCGCAAGGCGGAGGATTAGCCTGTTGAGCCACGGCACCGGCCTACATATCAGTTTTCATAAAATGCATTTCCAATTAATTTTTGAAGGCTCTATATTGATTAAGCATTAGAAAAGGTAAGGATGAGGCAGTTTTAAAAAGTTCACATCAAATTAAATTAAATGTCAATGCACATTTTCCATGAAATTTTGAACTCCTTTGTAGACTCTAGAATGGAATAATGGGAACCAAGAATTAAAAATAGTAACAACACTGCAAAGCACAGAGTCTGCATTCAGACTCCTGCCACAAAAATACCACAGCATGGGGGAAGGAAACACAGACAGTGATGGAGGTCAGGAAGCCAGGATCAAGGTGCTACCCACTTAGTGTATGGTGAGGGGCCCTTTGATAACAGTTCTCTGCGGCCACTAATCCTGTTCTTGGAGGCTCCGCTCTCATAGGAACTGTTCAACTCCCAAAGGTCTCATCTCCTAACACCATCACCCACCATGGGGATTAGGATTTGAGCAAGTGAACCCTGGGCATGACGAGAGGACACCAGCATTCAGCTCATAGCCCCCATGTTTTACAGTATGTGAGGATCACATTGTGATGTGACAAAAGTTCAAAAACAGGAGATGATTTAAGTGGTACTTTATTGGTTCCACTTTTAGTTAAATTCTACTTCCTCAAACAAAATAGCATCATATAATTGCTATATAATTATCATCAATTTGAATATTTAATTATAATTTAGCATTTTAAGCATTGAGGGGGAACTCTGTAGCAAAATGTGCTACTAATTCACAAAGAATCTGGAAAACTGCTAAGCAATATTTGAATGTTACTTACTAGACCAGAAGACAGACAGAGTGCTCAGTAACTCCACTCAAGAACGTAATCACCATCCTCTCAAAGATCAGCGTATTATTAAGTCATGCCACACTAAAAACATAGGCAGCTTTCTGTTTGTTTTGCTTCTAAGGAAGCCATTGCAGAATTATTCTTGAAATAATTTTGTGACAGAAGGCCAACCTGAAAATATAGTCAAAGAGTAATGTCCCAAATTATTTTCCAATAGCTTATATTTAACACTGAACTTAGTGACTAGAGCACTCGACCAATGTCCATACCTAGTGCTGGTAGTCTGTCAAAATAACTTGATTTGTACATTTTTAATATCACCTGCACATTAGCAGGAATGTCATATTGGATTCTCCATGTTCTGGTTTCTCTTACAATTTAATGGATGAGAAATTAGTTTAATCATGAGAAATCTCTTTTACCTCAGAAGGCAAAATGAATGGTGGGTATTTACCCAAATATATTCATGATATGAATGTCAGCATGGGTAGCTAAAAGCCAAACTGGAAGTACTGTAGGAATAGAAATAATTACCTTCTAATCCTATTTCTGTTAAAAGATACCACTTCAGTGTAGAAAAAAAATGAGATCAAACCCCTATTACTAAAACTAGAGGGAAAGAACAACAGTCTGAAAATTGGGTCCATAATTTCTAGTCTCAACTCATGTGTTCACTTGCTTCTTCATGCATTTTATAGTGGTGGAAACTAAAACAGAACTCAGTTTTCATTGCCTCATGCCAAATGCTTTAAGGGATGTGTCCTGTCCTGCTACACTCTGATGTAATATCCCACCAAAGGTGTAAATCTATGAAAACCACACTCTGTCTTTCATATTAGTGGGAAATTGGTTCCAGGACCTGCCATGGATACCAAGACCTGTGGGTACGCAAGTCACTTAAGTGAAATGGTATATTATCCTACACACATCCTCCCATATCTTTTATTTTTAAAAAAATATATTTATTTATTTATTTGAAAGTCAGAGTTACACAAAGAGAGATTAGGCAGAGAGAGAGAGAGAGGGAGGTCTTCCATCTGCTGGTTCACTCCTCGATTGGCCACAATGGCCAGTGCTGTGCCAATCCAAAGCCAGGAGTCAGGAGCTTCTTCTGGGTCTCCCACATGGGTTCAGGGGCCTGAGGACTTGGGCCACTTTCCACTGCTTTCCCAGGCCATAGCAGAGAGCTGGATCGGAAGTGGAGCAGCTGGGACTTGAACCGGCGCCCATATGGGATGCTGGTGCTGCAGGTGGCAGCCATACCCACTATACCACAGCTCTACCCCCATCTAAATTATTTAAAGCTTCTAATATAATGCAAACACTATGTAAGTAGCTTTTTATACTCTATTTTTAGGGAATAATGAAACAAAAAATATCTTCCCCTGCTCAATTCAGATGCAACATTTGTCAAATATTTGCCCCTCCTTGCTAGTTGAAGCTACAGATATGAAATCCATGGATATAGTGAGTCATCTCTGTATTCTTTGGACATGCAATGAAAAGTTAAGGGGAACGTTATGATTGTTTTAAAGTAAGGTGACTCTTTAACAATAAGCTCTCCAGAAAAAAAAAATTAAAACACTTCTGTTTGCCAATGTCCTTGGTGTAAATACTCCCAGAGCAATCAATTTTAAGTTATTATTGAGCTAAGCACCATGACTGTC
This sequence comes from Sylvilagus floridanus, assembly GCA_949820135.1. Classification (NCBI taxonomy): domain Eukaryota; kingdom Metazoa; phylum Chordata; class Mammalia; order Lagomorpha; family Leporidae; genus Sylvilagus; species Sylvilagus floridanus. The sequence goes on along the minus strand of OX463240.1, from coordinate 12,806,657 downwards.
ATGTATCCATATGGATTGGCTCAAGCACTACACCAAAGTCTTCTAACTGAAGCAGATGTAGGAAAGAAAAAGGGGAAGAAAAATGACATGAATGTTCAATAATGGTAAGCCATATCTGTTTCTAAGAGGAGAGTGGTTTTGAATTTATTTATTCTTAGTTATTTTTAGTTGATAATAATTGTAGATATTTAGAGAGTACAATGCGGTGTTTTGATCTTTGTATATATTGTAGGAGGATTAAATCACTCTAATTAACACACCTATCACCTCATTAATGTATCACATTTTTATAGTGAGAATGTTAAAAATCTAATCTAGGGGCCAGCGCTGTGGCGCAGCAGGTTAAGACTACAGTGCCAGCATCCCATATGGGTGCCCATTAGCGTCCTAGCTGGTCCTCTTCCAACCCAGCAGTGGAAGATGGTCCAAGTGCTTGGGCCCCTGCACCTGCATGGGAGACCTGGAGGAAGCTTCTGACTCCTGGCTCCTGGCTTCAGACAGTCCCAGCTTCAGCCGTTGGTGGCCATTTGTGGAGTTAACCAGCAGATGGAAGACCTCTCTCTCTGTCTCTCCCTCTCTCTCTCTCTCTGTAAGTCTGCCTCTCAAATAAATAAATCTTTTTAAAAATCTAATTTAGTTATCTCTAAATGTACGCCACAGTATTGTTAGCAGTGGTCATCACACAGTGCAGTAGCTCATCAAAACCCATTTCTCCAGGTGCAGATTTTGCACGATTTGGTCAGCATCTCTTTTGTCCTGGCCCTTCTGTGCCCAGCTTCTAGCCAACAACTCTCTCCTCTGTTTCTATGAGATTGACGTTTTTAGAATACACAAGTAAAAGAGGCCACACAGTATTTATCTTTCTGAGCTTGGCTTATTCACTAGGCATAATATCCTCCAGTTCCATCCATTCTGTCACTTTTTTAAAGTTTTTTTAAGGTTGCATGGTATTCCATTGTGCGTGTATATCTCAATTTCTTTATGTTTTCATCTGTTGAGGGACACTTAACACTACTCCCATATCTTGGTGTCATTACAAACAATGCTGCAGTAAACATGGGATTGCAACCATCTCTTGGACCAACTTCAATTCCTTTGGGCATGTACAGAGACGTGGGATTGCTGCAAGAATGCTTTGAGGGATCTTGTTTCAAACGTTAGAGAAAGAGTGTGATTTGACTCTTTTTTCTATAAAGGTAGTGTTTTGTAGACCCATCTGACACAACCTAATTCTTTTAAAATATTTAAGTTATTTTTCATTGTAGTATGGAACAGTGATAATAAAAAGGCAGGCTTTAGAAGCTAACTGCCAGTATTTAAAACCTAGCTTGTGGAGTAATACGACAAAAATGTAACTTCTCTGTGCCTCGGTAATTAAGGACCTATTGTGATAGGCAGAACAATGACCTCAAAACACATCTCCTGCACTAGTCCTTGGAACCTGAGACTGTACCTCCTTATATGCCAACAGGAATGTTGCAGCTTGTGATTAAGTTACAGACCTTGCAGTGGGAAGATTATCTTAGATTACCAAATTGGGCTGACTCTGATCATCTGTCTCTTTAATTTAGAAATGGTGTGAAATGCATGAGACTCTCAATAAAGCCTAACTAATAAGAAACAAAAAACACTGAGAAGAAAATGAGGAATGAGTAAAGAAAATGTGAATTTGAAAATACAATAGGAAGGCCGGCGCCGTAGCTCAACAGGCTAATCCTCCGCCTTGCGGCGCCGGCACACCGGGTTCTAGTCCCGGTCGGGGCGCCGGATTCTGTCCCGGTTGCCCCTCTTCCAGGCCAGCCCTCTGCTGTGGCCCAGGAGTGCAGTGGAGGATGGCCCAGGTCCTTGGGCCCTGCACCACATGGGGAGACCAGGAAAAGCACCTAGCTCCTGGCTCCTGCCATCGGATGAGTGCGGTGCGCCGGCCGCAGCGCGCCGGCCGCGGCAGCCATTGGAGGGTGAACCAACGGCAAAAGGAAGACCTTTCTCTCTGTCTCTCTCTCTCACTGTCCACTCTGCCTGTAAAAAAAAAAAAAAATACAATAGGAAAAAAAGACTACAGTGTGAACGAAACAATTGGAATAATTTACTCTAAAATGTGAATATAGAATTTCACTGCAACCAGCGTCTAGATGAAAAAAATACTTCAAAATATTCTCTTTACTTGCCTTTTTTCTCAAAATTATCTCTGTTCAATACCAAAAATAGAAGCCTGTGAAAATATGAAAGATATTGTCTACAGAAGTCAGTGGAGCCCTCTGAAACAGAAGCCCTATACAATTCCAGTAGTTTTGTTTTGTTTTGATTTGTTTTTATTTGACAGATAGAGTTAGACAGAGAGACAGAAAGGTCTTCCTTCTGTTAGTTCACCCCCCAAATGGCCATTACGGCCAGTGCACTGCACTGATCCGAAGCCAGGAGCCAGGTGCTTCTCCTGGTCTCCCATGCGGGTGCAGAGCCCAAGCACTTGGGCCATCCTCCACTGCACTCCCGGTCCACAGCAGTGAGCTGGCCTGGAAGAGGAGCAACTGGGATTAGAATCTGGTGCCCATATGGGATGCTGGCACCGCAGGCAGAGTATTAACCAAGTGAGCCACAGCGCCGGCCCCTCCAGTAGTTTTTAGAGTACAGAAAAGGTGGCCCCATTTACAGTGGAGACGCTGAGCAGTGGAAAACAGAGCACAGATCCGAATCCAGGTTTCACTGACTTTCCTTCTGGAAAGAGGTCTCAAAACACACATCAGGAGTGAACAACAGGCGACACAGAGCCGCCTTGGCTGCCTGGGAAAACGCTTTTCTGTTGACATGAAATTGCATTTCTAGAAAAAGTCTTAAGAACGCCTACTAGGAAAGCATTGCTCTTCATAGTGTTTTTATCTGTGTCTCCAGGATTTCTTCCTGGTGTCAGCGCAAATCACCCCATGCACTTCTAAGTACCAGCTGGGGCCACCGAATGACACCAAATCCCAAACTGCAGCCCCCCACAGCTGAGCATCAGATAGGAGCTAGGCTTTCCGGATCTGGACTCCATGTGTTTGCCACTTCTGCCTCACATGACACACTGTCGGAATTTCTCCCTGGATATAGAGCCGGAAAGATGATAAAAATCTGCCAAGAAATGGTTTATCTGTCCTGCACAGACGGAAAAAAGCTTTGTCAATTTCTCTGGCATGGTTTAATCAGATGTCTTTGAATGTGTGAGAGAGAATAAAGTCCGCTTAATAAACATGTCTTGCTTAAAAACTCTTTGTAATAGCTCAATATTTGTTTCCTTTTCTTCCCTTCACTTTTTTTTCATGCCTTTGAAAGCTGCCGTGTGAAGCGGACGGCTGAACTTTCCCTGCTCAGCGTGCGTGCGCAGATGAGAAGGGGAGCTGCTATTGTGAGCCCACTCTTCTTTTTGGCGTGAGAGATAAGGCGGCACAGAAAACGGCCGTGCCTTCCTGAAATTTAAGAAGACATGAAAAAAAAAAAAAGAGGAGGGGGAGAGAAGAAGAAGACATGCAACCCACAATCACTAGGCTTTTAGGAATGCTCTTATATTATTTATAGGAAGACACAAAGGCACAAAAAAGAATTTTCCTTTTCCTTAAATGCACAAACTAGTCGACTACCACGACAGCGTGAAAGCCAAGTAGACGTGAGATTTTTCTCAGGGATGAAACTCTCAGGGGCACTGGATATATTTGAGACCAAGAAAATACTAATTTTTATGGTTTAGCTTTGTCATTTTTCAAAAACTGTAACTCCAAGTCCTTTAAAAAGCTTATTGTTTTAATAACCTCCTTGAATGTTTAAAGCATCATGGACTGCCTACCGCTGCTGTGGGGTCCACACACACAGAGGCACATTGGTCCTCCCAAACTTTTAGCTGTCTGCTCCCGCGGATTTTTGTGCATGTCCATCATCCCTCTGGCAGGCTCGGCTGTGTGTGGTCCTCACACACACAGAAGAGTGTTTGTGGAGGTCGCGAAACGAGTATTTCCTGGACAGACAAGTGTCATCTTGTCAAGAGTGCAGCTAGTAAGCAGGCTGACTTAGAGAAGCCCGAGCTTTGTCATTTAGTTCCTGTGACCTTGACCCACTGATTAACTCCTTCAGGCTCCCCAGGCCCCTCGTCGGTAATAAGAAACACTTCCCAGGAGTTTGGTGACAGGCAAAAAAGGAAAACAGATGTGAATTATGTAGCAAAGGGTCTGGCGCTCACAATTACTTCATTGTGAACACAGAATATGCACATTTGTGATGGTTTCACCATTAATATCTTTCTATAGGCCCAAAGGATTCCCATTTCTCTAATATCTGGTCTGAAATGATTTCCCAATAAATAGGCTCAAAATAATCTGAAAAACTTCTTTTGCCACTGTGTTTCTTTGATTTATGATATCTTGCAATACATTTTTGCATCAATTCATGAATCACATTCTAAAACAACGTTTGTCAGGAAATGACACATTTATGAGATACCCTCCTAGGCCAAAATCATGCAGCCAGCAACCCGACCATTGTACATTGTACAGTTGACCATTGTACATCTTTGTCACAACACGTTTTCACTCGCTTGTGAATCTTTGGCAAAATTGAGGCTGACCATCATTCACACACATGGGAATCAGCTATAAGAAAGTACTCTCTTAACATGCACACGCCACTTGAAAACTATGAGTGCTTTTGCCTGAAAGGGCACAGAATTCTATGGTGGTGGCTACACGGAAGACCTCAACATTCCACCTCATTGCTCCTCCCTGGTGGCTCTGTCCCACAGAGGCTCTGAGAGTTTGTGTTCCTTCTCCTAGCCTCATTTATGCCTACAGGTAACCCTGGCACACAATGCTTTCCAAGGAGCAAGGTTCTAGGGAATTTTTTTTTTCTCTTAGAAGTCAGTATCTGGCACCACCCCTCCCACTTCTGTCTTGAGCATGGATTGAGCAGCCTAAAGCAAGTAGGCATCTGGCAGCAAGGAAACTTCCAGAAAACACACTGTGTGGAGAGATGGAAACCTGGGCTCAAATGTCTTCTGTAGAGCACCATACAGACCTAGTCCTACATCACCACCACCCTGTACACATCATGGTATACATGCTATTTGTTGAAGTTTTTGCACAAAAATTTTGTTGCTTGCAATCAAATGCATCCAGTTATCAAGGACATGAGATACAACGACATGGTCAGTTCTAAATTTACTATTCTGTTTTCCATAGATGTTTGCGTTTTGTTAGGCCAAACTAGAAGGGATTTTATGTTAATAGCTATGCACAACTTTGCTGTTTACTTGTAAACCATGGAGTCTAGTTAATTTGTTTTGTTTGTTGATATATTTTTAAAGACATTTATTTATTTGAAAGACAGAGTTACAGACAGAGAGGGAGACACAGAGAGAGGTCTTTCATCTGCTGGTTCACTCCCCAAATAGCTGCAACAGCCAGAACTGAGCTGATCCAAAGCCAGGAGCCAGGAGCCAGGAGCTTCTGCCAGGTGTTCCACGTGGGTGCAGCAGCCCAAGCACTTGGGCCATCTTTCGCTGCTTTCCCAGGCCACCGCAGAGAGCTGGATCCGAAGAGCTGCTGGGATATGAGCTGATGCTCAAATGGGGTGCCGGTGCCTCAGGCAGAGGCTTAACCCACTATGCCACGGCACAGCCCTGGTTATTGATTTTTTTTAACTTTTATTTAATAAATTTCAATTTCCAAAGTACAACTTTTGAATTATAGCGGCTTTTTCCCCCCGTAACCTCCCACCCGGAACCATCCCATCTCCCACTCCCTCTCCCTATTGATATATTTTTTAAAAAGACAGCTGACAATCTTGTGGCTGGAAATACCTCATTTAAGAATATGCCTATCCACCCTGACAATAGAGGAAGCAGAAAAGTAATACTGCTTATGTTGCTCAACCTCCCTGTCATTTGTGGTGGAATCAGAACTAGGATTAGCCCCTAAACCAGTGAATTATTCAAATCTTTCCTTGAAAGAAACCAGCACTCTGACATGAAACGCCGACAACTCAGGTGGCAGCATAATGTGCTGAACCACAACGCCAGACCCTCAAAGGTTCCTAAATCATGCTCCCTCCTCTGCACCCCGTTCCTTCTCTCAACAATGGTTCACGGAGTACCTACCAGCTGCTTCTCTCTAGGAATAAAGCAGTGAGAAAAATGCACACGTTCCCTAACTTTATGTGGCTCAGTGATGCTCCCACATATCGGGTCCTCCACCTGGTTGGTAAACATTGACCCTTCATCACTCAATCATTATTGATTCAGGAAAGCTCTCCACGGCTGTCCCACTAAGCCAGACCTCTGTCAGTGCTCTCCACCTGTGGTCGTCCACCCATCCAGTGCTGCACATCAGCTTCCCTAACCCGGCACAGAGCTCATGATACAAACACCAGGAAGGCAGGACCACAGCTGTAGCTTCAGGACCTAAAACAGGACTTCCGTGCGGTAGAGAGGCAATAAATGCTTATAGAAATATTGAAACCTAGCATTATAGATTCTGTCTTCTTAAGGTGCATGTTCTACCTCCGAAATGGAAGTACACATTATTCTTTTTCTATCACATATTGAAAATGTTTTTTAAACAAAGATAACAACATTAAGTTTTCATTTTAGACAATCATAATTAATGTCACAGTAAGTATTTCGGTGCCCTTGAGGGAGATGGGGGCATACTCAGGCTATTTGCTCAACATTCAACTTTTAAATTATCAAAAAATAAAACTGTTCCTGATGTACTTGGATTTATGCTATTTCATTCTATATACAAATGTACTAAATTTCATCAGTTATTATTAAGGAGTTTTCAAAACTCAATTAATTAAATGCTTGTAAATATTTCAAACTGTGTTTTTAAATTGAATTTATTATGATTTCCTTACATTCACTTCAATAGTCTCATTTATAAACAAAAACTTCCCACATATTTAACAGTTCAAGTAAATGTAATAAATTAAATTTTCTTAAACATTCCAGCTCTGTGTACAAGTATTACTAAATTATCTTATGCCTCTCAGTGTAAAATAACAAGTCTAAATTTAACTATGCAATTACACATTTTAATTTGGAATCATGAGTCTAATCCCTTGGATACTCTATTTGTCAGATTCTCTTAACTATTACAATTTTTTAAAGTACCAAATGTAAACAGGTTGTTCCTAACAACCAAACAGTGTTAACACTGTGGGTTTATTTTATGCTTTCTGTTCTTAATTCTAAGCCTTCGCAAGAATCAAGACACATAGTCATTAATAAAGAAATAATACCAGCCCATGCAAACCAAGTCATCAAATACTTAAGGTTTTCTTTCTGCACCTACCGTTTTTCAAATCTCTGGACGTAACTGGGTGGGCATCTCACAATTTATCTCACTTCCTGAGTTAGACCAGACCCCAAGATTCAGGTCTCAATCCTACAAAGCTGCTCCCCCTTCAGATGCCAATCTCAAGCCCCAGACGTCCTGTCCCTGTGAGCAACCAGCTAGAGAGGTGACACAACTGTCTGCTCTAGGTCAATAAGTCGCTAGACTGTCTTGCAGAACTCAGGTAGACGCTTTACTTACCATCACAAGGAATTCAGATGCACAGCAGATGAAAAGGCATAGAAGGTGACAGCCCAGAAGGGTCCCATGTGCACGAGCTTCTGCTCTTGCTGAACTGGAGTGCACAATACTCTTGGAATATCAATGTGCTCACCAATCTGGAAGTTCTCCAAAGAATAATGTCAGAAGTGTTATGAGGCTTTCATTAGAAAGGGCTGATTGATGAAATCACCGGACACAGAACATTAACTCAATCTCCGACAGAGAGCTGGGCTAGAAGTGTCAACCCTCCAAGCATGCTCTGATCTTCCTGGTGGTCAGTGCTCAGCTTTAAACTGTCTGGAGGCACCCACCTCTATCTTATAGGTATACACACACAAGGAAGAGAGAGAGAGAGAGAGAGAGAGAGAGAGAGAGAGAGAGAGAGAGAGAGAGAGAGAAGAAAGAAAGAGAAAGAAAAGAAAGAAAGAAAGAAAGAAAGAAAGAAAGAAAGACCTTTTGCACATCACATTGGAGTTTCTAAGCACTTCTGTTAGAAACCTAGACTGAGATCAAATGTTACTAAAGGAACCAGCGCTGTGGCATAGTGGGTAAAGCCGCCACCTACAGAATCAGCATCCCATATGGACGCCGGTTCAAGTCCCAGCTACTCCACTTCCAATCCAGCTCTCTGCTATGGCCTGGGAAAGCAGCGAAAGATGGCACAAGTCCTTGTGCCCCTGTACCCATGTGGGAGGCCTGAAGAAACTCCTACTTCCTGGCTTCAGATTGGCCCAGCTCCAGCCATTGTAGCCATCTGGGGAGTGAACCAGCAGATGGAAGACCTCTCTCTCACTCTCTCCTTCTCTCTTTCTCTCTCTCTCTCTCTCTCTCTCTCTGCCTCTACCTCTCTGTAACTCTGCCTTTCAAATAAATAAACAAATATTTAAAAGAAAAAAATTACTAAAAAAGATGTTCCTCTCATCCTTATTACTCAGGAAATTTCAGAAGCTCTCTTGCGGGTACCCAGGAAAAGGGACCAAACAAACATTTCTTCTTAAATCACAATATCGTAATACTCTTTATCTGCTAGCAATTGAGGCAGGAATGTTGACATCCTGGAGACTGTCATTTTAACCTTACTGCTCTGAGCCTTCAAAAAAAAAAAAAACCTTGATATGCTACAATGAATTCTAAGATCATTCAAATTGAGTGATTTTTATAGGCATTTTCCTTTTGATTCAGTTGCTTCCCTCCCAGTTTTTCTGAGATCGCTTTCAACACCATTGCCTCATGTGGGTGTCTGAAAGCCTGGAGCTGTCCCACAATTGGAGCACTAATGCAGTGGATCCATTGAACCAATTTGAAGTCTGATATTGAGGAATGTAGCCATAAATTTGCCTGTTCTATGACTCTTTAATGACAGAAACATGATGGTTTTGTTAGGTTTCTATTATTATTATTGTTTAGGTCAATTCACGTGAGGCAGTTAACTTGACCCTCACCTACATCTTCTTGATCAATTCCGAAATGAAAAGACTAATGTGAATGTGCCACCTTCTCAATTCCCAAATGATTTTTTCACTCAGAGTTAATTAATATCAAAAGAGAAAATACACTTTCTTCATCTACAAAGAAATCTGCAGCAGCCAAACACTGAGCAGTCCCTTCAATCATCTCTGTGGATGGATGCTCTAAGCATTTACTGACTTCTACCACTTCCTGAGTGTGGCTTCATTTCAAATTTTTTGAATGAATAGATCATTCTCAAAGAAACAGATTTAGTTCCAAAACCCACTCGGATGTGCACTTGATTGCATTTCGTGTCCTCAATCTGAAATGAGGAACTGTTGTAGTTACAAAAAACTTTTTTGATATTTAAATATGGTGAGGGGCCTGCGTCGTGGCTCACTTGGTTAATCCTCTGCCTTTGGCGCCGGCATCCCATATGGGCGCTGGGTTCTAGTCCCAGTTGCCCCTCTTCCAGTCCAGCTCTCTGCTGTGGCCCGGGAGTGCAGTGGAGGATGGCCCAAGTGCTTGGGTCCTGCACCCCATGGGAGACCAGGAAGAAGCACCTGGCTCCTGGCTTCAGATCGGGGCACCGCCAGCCATAGCAGCCATTTGGGGGGTGAACCAACGGAAGAAAGACCCTTCTCTCTCTCTCTCTCTCTCTCTCTCACTCTGTCAAATAAATAAATTTTAAAAAATAAATAAAATAAAATAAAATATGGTGAGGTCACAGTCCCAAATTAAAAGTTTGATTCTACCTATAATTTAAACCACAAATGATACTCAATCTCTTTGAACCTCAATTTCCTTGTCCATAAAAAGAAGGAAAGTCCCTTCCTGTTAAAATATCGTAAGTCAGCGGGTTGGCCAGGAAGAGAAAAAAAAAAAAGAGAGAGAGCGAAACCAGTACCAGTTATTTTTATCATGAACCTTATAAGTGGAAAGCCAAAAAGGTTAGAATGTTTCCTTCTAAATAATTTATTTTGCTGTAGCAATATTTTCATAAACTGACGTGAACTTTCTGTGATAAAAACGTGAATTTTCAGATGACCAGAGTGGAATATGGCAAGGGAAATATGCTGTGAAAATTATGCTGAGATTGTTATCCTGATGGGAACTTGGTAAAGGTCTCCTTATGCCTCGGAAACCATTTAAGGTCAGACAGTAACACAGAGATGAAGCTGTTTTAAAAGGACTCACTGTTAAATTTGTTAGACTTGCTTTTACAACCAAAGACTCAAGAGGCTGACCAGGACATCCTTTCAGGTGCCTGGTGCCAGAACACACATTCAAAGACCTATTTTTGGAGTCACAAGCAAGAAAAAACAAGCTTGGGTTTGTCAAAAACACATGCCAAGTGTTCCTGTGTTCTAAGTGTTGTTCTGAAAATGTAACCGACATCCTCTGACTCGTAATTCCTGTGTCAGCACCGTATCAAGGGCAAGAGAACAGCCCAGACAGGTTAAGTCACTTCCTCAGGTACCAACCTAAACGCTGAATCTGAGCCTGTCTGACTACGCTGTCTCCCCAGGAGGAAAAGATTGGGGCGTCTCTGTTGGAGAACGCCTCAAAACGTCTTTCAAATCAGATGTTCCCCCTTTTCACAAAATGCAAATGATTTCTTGAAGCTGGAAGCTATTTAATAACACTAAAATAGCTTAATTCTAAAAAACAGTCTACAATTCAATTAGAATATTCTGTGTCACCTCAGGCTTATTTGTAGAAATATGCTTAACATTTTTGACTAGCTATCTAGGATAAGAAAGTAGAGGGGAAATGTGAAAGGAATACTAACAGGTGAACAAATAAAGAAACAGTTCCTAATGTATCATCTGACAGGAAGTACACTAGCAGAATAGAATTAAATATTTTCAACATCATTAATATAAGAAGTTCTTTGTCATTAACTTACTAGCAGAATATACTTGGGGAAGGTTTTTACCCAAATGTCCTACACTGAACACTTGGCCAAATATACAGATCTCTCCCTTAACCATTGAGAATGGGGGAGACTATATTTTCAGGAAAAAATGTTGTATTCACGTATTAGGTAAGGAAAGAACAGATGATATCCAATCGTACTCCCACAGTCACCACTCAGCTCTCTTTGCACAAACAAATTGGAGTGTAATGGGTGGACACGGGGCTACAGGTCAGTGTAAAACCAGAAATCTCTTACAGCTGTCACTAAATTAAGCTATTTCTAATTTTATTTTAATGCAAGATGCTAATCTTATATTACTTTTTAAAAATGAGGGGAAAAACAGCATTAAAATACTTTAAAAACTCAGATTTAAAGTGATCAAACATCTACAACACTTCTAATCCAGAATATTTTTGCTTTTCCAAGGAGAGAACCATTTGTTTCTTAGGACAAGAAGAGAATTTACATAATGCTGGTGGCCCCCATTCTGTACACATGTTTTCTTTAGAATTTAATAGCATGCTATACAACCTAAGGGCTTTGGGACTCATTAATGAAGTCATCCCAAATTATGTGCAACGGTCTTGGATACTCATGCCTTTGCTCTCTACCGGGCATTGCCTTTCTTTGCATGTCCTGCCACACCCACTCATGTCCACATCATGCCCCACTGTCTGGCCATTGCATTTGTGAGAATGTATTTTAGGACCCTATTGTAAACTCACATCATGACACCTTGTCAGAACCTGAGAGGTGTACAAATCAGGCAGGTAACAGTGTAAACAGTATTCAATCATAAACAACTTGAAGGCCAGGTTCATGATAATTACAGAGTACCAGGGACCATTATAAACACAAAATAAATATTTCGATCATACATTTTTCCATTACATTTTAGCTCTGACTGTATTCTGGATGGAAACCATATTTCCATAAAAGCAACTCAATAAGGCATTCGTTGACACCTATTTGGAATATTTTTCTGGCTTTACCTAAGCTGTCAGTATTTAAAACATTACTGTGTGCTCTGTGTGCTCTAGAAAACAGTACCCCATTTAACAAGTACCCCAGAAGAGCCTCTTGCATTGTTTGAACAAGCCCCTACCTAAATCAGCAACAATCCCTTAAGCAACTGCTCATCTGCTTACCATTATATAAAGGCTACTTTAATATTTTTTAAAAAGATAAATTTTTTGATGCCAAAAAATTGTGAGATCCATGAACCCAGGTATCTTCAAAAAATTCATGAAAAAACGCATATTATGAAAAATCTATGCATGGATGTCAAAAACTTTTTGCAGCAAAAATAAACTTATCTTTTAACTCCCTCTTTCCACAAAGTTTTGAAGCCAATTTGTATGTTAAGAAATTTGAACTCTTTACTTAGTGTAAGGTTAACCTTAAGTGTATAACTTAATTGAAAATAGATCTTAGCAAAAAATAATAATGGGAATAAGAGAGGGAGGAGGGAAAAGAGTGGGAATGTGGAGGAGAGGGAGAGTAGGGTGGGAAAAATCACTATGTTCCTAAATTTGTATTTATGAAACGCATGAAGCTTGTATACCCTAAATAAAAAGAAAAGAAAAAGAAAGAATAACAAATTAAAAGGAAAAGTGTAACCCACAAGGACATTTACCTAATAATTAGTTTTTTATAAAAAATTTGTTTATTTGAAAAGCAGAATTACAGAGAGAAAGGGCAGAAAAGACAGACAGAGAGAGAGAGAGAGAGATCATCTATTTACGGGTTCACTCCCCAAAAGGCTGCAATGGCCAGAGTTGGGCCAGGATGAAGCCAGGAGCCCCAGAACTCCATCCAGGTCTCCCATGTGGGTGGCATGGGCCCAAGCACTCATGTCACCTTCCTCTGCTTTTCCAGGCACATTAGCAAGGAGATGAATTGGAAGTGTAGCCCCTGGGATTTGAACCGGCATTCATTTGGACTGCTTGCATTAACCCACTGGGCAACAATACTGGCCCCCTTTACCTAATGACTGTAAAACAAAAACAAAGAACAGTTTAGAAGTCTGAACTTGGAAAAAAAAAAAAAAAAGGCTTCTCTCAAAGATGGCATGTCCACTAGCTTTAGAAATTAGGTCTCTGATTTGTGACAAATCTATCATGTTAATGTGAGATGTTAATAAGGAAATCTGGATGTGGCTTTTAATCATAGCAAACATATACTAATGCAAAATAGTAATGGGGAAGCTGGTTGTGGGGTACGTGAGATTTATACTGCTTCACAATTTTTGTTTTGTAACTTTAAAACTCCTTTGAATTATCATTATGTTCTTAAAACTGTATATATGAAGCAGATGAAATTGTTTCCTTTATATAAATAATTTTTAAAAGTTCATTAAAAAAATAAACTCAAATAAACTCAAAAGAAACTGAGGCTCTGGCTCATGAGTATGTTCTGAGCGCCCTCTCCTGGAAGAAGCAGGCATCACCTGAGCATTTCCAATGCAGAGCTGTGAGTCAGCCTGGTCATTAACACCAGCCCTGTTTGGGAATGGGAAAGGAGCCTGGGGCTGGCTACAGGGTTAGTAAGTGAGGGTGGCAAAACAAAGAACCATCTGCTTAACTGTTCTCAATTAGGCACTTATGCAAGAAAATTGAGCAAATTATCAATTTGACACTGCAATTGCCAAAAATAACTAAATTTTGTCTTCTTCCTACGTCAAATCATTTTAATTCCAGAAAAAAGGAAAGGAGATATTAGCAAGCTTAATTACTAAGACTCTGCTGATCTCTCTGTTCCCTGGGAAGGTGTGAGACATCAAAAGCCAAGATGAGACATGGGTCAAAATCACAGCCTCCCAAGGGGCTTCCCAAACATGAGAGTTTCTCAGCTCTAGTCTCATCACCCTCACCCTTAAATGTGAATGCAGAGCTGTTCATTTTCCCTCTTTCCTGACCCTCTTTCACGGTAGCAATTCTGATCTCGGCATCTGAGGTCTCAAGGATTTTTCTCTGTGTAGAATATTTCTATCACTGTTCTCTTTGCACTTTTTAGACAGCCTGTTATCGAAAGGAACGAGAGGTTGCAAGGTTGGCCATAAGAGCTGACTTAGTTCATTTTGAGCTGTTTGATCTCAGCTATCTTCAAGAATTGAATCACATTTTTTAATAACCTAGAATATAGGATGTATCATGGCAACCAAACACATGCATTACAGATCTCCTTCTTGGAACTTAGACATAAATTAGTACCTTAGTGGAAAAGGTGTCACTTAAGATGCTTAAAAAGCCAGAATGCTATGAAACATCATAGTTTAAAGAAGAGAGAAGTGGAGATTGAATCTATGTTGAAATGCTTAGGAATTCAATTTCACTTCCAAGCAAAGTCATGACTATATATTGCCCTCCCAAGGAACCCATATAGGTGTCTCACTAACAACTTGGTCATGCTTCCTCAATTTCAGTATAAAAGCAAATCAGTTTGGCTGAGTTCTTCCTTGTGAACAAACTATTGGTTTAACCATTCTCCAAGACTGCAGGGTGAAAACTTCCTATCACATACTTAACTATGACATAGTCAGTAGGCTAAGCATTATCACACCTATCTTCTCCACAATCTAAGGAGTATGCCAACATTGTCCCCATTTCCTGGGTGAATGCTTAGTGATTTAGAATGGTGGAGCATCTTTCCCAAGACAGAAGGTAGTAGATCTGTCTTACTCCACCCTGAACTGTTCTACATCCATAATCTGCCTTCTGCAAGTGTCTTCAAAGTCACAGTACTGGCCAACAGAAGGGTTGTATTTTGAATCTAGAATTGTCTAGCTCAAGAGGATAGACTTTGTACCTGTACAGTCTCCTGGCTCACCCTATTGAAATGCTACACATTCTACCTTCATATTAACACTGTATTTTACCCAGAGTCCAGTAAAATAAAATGGAACTCCTAAACTGTACTGATAAAATCAGAAGCATGAAGAAGTTTGCGTCTATGCAGCCTCAGAAAATGGTTAAACCAATAGTTCACTCAAAAGAAGAAACTTTTATACTGATAGTGTTTCTATTAAAAGTAAAGTTTTTCAGAAGAGTCTTCAATTTTCCCTTTTGCTACTCTGTTCCTTCAGTAATCATCATTATTAGTGTTTAACATGTTTTCCATTGGAACAGATACAAGAAACAAAAGCAGTAGGTAACTCTCTCTCTACTATCACAGTATAGACATAAGCTGTAAACAGTTAAGTTATACTTATTGCACGTAATACTGTGATATGTGTATGGCATGTTGTGGTAATGATTGTTATGAGATCATGGTTATTTTGTATCCAGGCAGTCACAATCAGCCATTTTCTGATTTAACTCATTTATGGTTTGTGTATTACTCTCCCAGTTTTAGGACTAAGGCCCAGTGAATATTTGTATTTATTGAAAATAAGAATTTATTGAAACTAAGAACTACGAGTTGATATTTTCTCTTGGAATATTTAATTCTGGTAGGATTACATTTTTAAAGCTGGAAGAGGTTCAACAACTATCCTTATTCTACAGAGTTAATAAGACTCAGCAGCAGACTATATAGAGGTAAAATCAGGGCCAGAAGTCATGCCTCCTACTTGCTAATCTTAGGTCATACGAACGCAGGAGGACTGAGATGGAATGAGCCTTAGAGATTAACAGTGCACTTCATAAATGAGGAAGCTTCAGTTCAGAAAAGCTAACTAACTGGTCAAAAGTTATGCAAAGAGTTCCAAATGCATCCAAAATAAGAATCAAATCCACTAAATTCCAGGGGCCTTTTTCTTCTAGTATATTAGTGCTAGAATTTTCCTTTTATGTAGGAATATTCTACTCAATAGGACGGATGATTTAATTCACACAGGTCCTTCTCCTAGTTTTTGAGAAAAGATTTTCTTGAATACGAGTCATACAAAGCCCTGAATTTGATAGTGAGGTATATAAACACTCAATATTTCAATGTAAAAAGAACTTTGAAAGTTTTAAAAGTCCTTGTAAATTCAGTGCCCATCCAAGAGAATTTAGGATGCATTCCAATTCCAGGTCAACCTGAGTTCCTTACTCTCTGATGGACATTACTTTTCAGAAACAAAAGTGAAGATTCTTTATCTTTACCTGCATCTATTTCTTTATCTGCAGAGTGGCACTCATAACTCAACAGTATCCGTGGCTGAATGCCAAGAGAAATACATGAGTCCACTAGTTGTACCGCAGAATCAACAGGAGGCTGTTTAACCTTGGTCACCATTCACCTGAACTCCCAAGGAGATTCAGAAGTAGCACAAATGAAAAGATTCCTTTGGGAGAAACTGAAGGACAATAGCATTCCTGAGTGCATTTGGAGGTATCACACTTGATGGGAAGTCAAGGTTTCCAAAGGGTCTATCAGCACTGACGAGTGAACAATGGAACCTCTCATGCCCACAGGTTCTCTGATTCTCAGTCTCCTTTCTGTGCATTATAGAATCCATCTCTCTCTCTCTACAGCAGCATGTAGTCTTTGTTAGAAGGCAGAATTCCATGGTAGATCCATCAGTATTCATAACTTTCAGAGCTCTGAAATGAGAAATAGAAGGCGTGGGCTTAGGGATTCTTCCTGAACTTACACAAAGCTTCTGGGTGCATCTAGGTCATTGAAATGTATCTATTTATTTTACAGTCTATAAGTGCTATAGAACCTAAAAGCTGCAGTCACATAAAATCATTTAACAGTGTGTCACCCAGATTAGGTATACCCAATAAAGCTCAAATTTATTTATCTTACTTGTCTTTTTGAGCAAAGTAGTAACTGCTTCACTATTTTATCCTCAATGGAAAAACAACTTTGGACTATTGGGAGGACACTTGTTACTACATAGAAATACAACTGTAGGACAGTAGCCCCAAATATCTGGAAAAGCGATGAAATTGTTTTTTGGAGAGAGAGACAAAGACAGAAACAGAGACAGAGACAGAGATAGAGAGCTACCATATCCCTTGATGGTTACCAGAAAGGAAAAGAAGTACAATTTTAACCATCTTACAAACCATCAGACCATGTGCCAGAAATAGCGATCTTGAGGATCCACTGACCTCACAGGCTTGGAGAGATTCTGTGAAGCTGCAACTGGATAATCATCCAAAGGATATATAGGATCAAGTCTCAGCTAAAAAGCATAAATTCTCTGGTTTTGTTGTGTATATGTCCACAGGTCCATTGAGGAATCATTGTAAGTGTGGGGAAAGGATGTGATGGTTGGCTTTATGTGTCAACTTGACTGGGCTAAGTGATGCCAAGACAGTCGGTAAATATTATTTCTGGATGTATCTGTGAGGTATTTCTGGAAGAGATTTGAGTCAGTAGACTTTGTAAAGAAGACACACCTTCATCAATGTAGGCAGCATTGTTCAATCCATTGAAAGATCAGAGAGGGCTAGTGCCGTGGCTCACTAGGCTAATCCTCTGCCTGCGGCGCCCGCACCCTAGGTTCTAGTCCCGGTTGGGGCACCAGACTCTGTCCTGCTTGCTCCTCTTCCAGTCCAGCTCCCTGCTGTGGTCCAGGAGTGCAGTGGAGGATGGCCCAGGTCCTTGGGCCCTGCACCCGCATGGGAGACCAGGAGGAAGCACCTGGCTCCTGGCTTCGGATCAGTGCAGTGCACTGGCCGTAGCAGCCATTTGGGGGGTGAACCAACAGAAGGAAGACCTTTCTCTCTGTCTCTGTCTCTCTCTCACTGTCTAACTCTGCCTGTCAAAAAAAAAAAAAAAAAAGGAAGATCAAGAGAATAAGTGTGTGGGGGAAGGGCCAGTTTGCTATCTTCTCGAGCTGACATCCATTCCATCCTGTCCTTGGTCATAGGCACTCTTCTGGTTCTCAACCTTTGCATGCAGGCTGGAACTTACATCATCATCTCTCCCAAGCTCCATCTTGCAGCTGTCAACCTGTCAATCTCAGTTTCCATAACTACATGAGCTGACCCATCTTAATGAGTCTCTTCTGTATAGTTACATTTGTAGCTATATATCTACCACTATCTGTCCTATTGATTCTGCTTCTCTGGAGAACTGTGACTAATGCAGTACAGAAAAGCTCTGGAAGGAGATATTGTGTTTTCGCCATTAAGGTACAAAGTGCATAAAAGATTAATTGCAAAACAACAAAAAATATGGCCATATATGTGCCTTGAGTTGCTGGAGTGAGGAAATACCATTTTTTAAGGCTACATACTACTTCCATGTAAAAATAAAGTCAACACACATCAAAGAATATACATAACTCAGTAACGAATCAAGGAAACAATAAGTTATTGACTCATTCAACAGGAAATGTAGAAAGCCGAGATATGCACAGACAGTCAGAATGCTGAATGAATTTGCTAATAGGCACAAAGCTACTAAATGTCCTGTACACCAATAAAAAAAAATAATGTTTGTGGTTGTAGTTTGTATAGAAAGAAAATCAATAGTATCTCTACTAGGCAAGATTCATTTGCATTGCTATAGACAAAAACTGTTTGTAGTACTATCAGTTTTCTTACCATTCATTTCTATCCCTGTCAGTCTGTAAAACAACCTGTTCAACAGAAAAGCAGTGAAAAGAGCACTCCACAGAACGTGGAGGACCACACCCAGCACTCCACTGAAAGGACCTCCACCCACCTCCAGATTATTGGATAGTAATTCCTGACAGGAACAGTTCACACTATCCGTGAACAGAAAATATAAAATTCCAGAGCTTAACTGTCAAGAGACACAATGTGATCATTTGGAATTTATTAACTTAATGGCCACCCCAGCTTTGCATTTACAAATTAGAAAGATTAATAAATTCTCATGAAACAAACCTTCCAAGGAAAACAACCCCAACTATGAAACTAAAAGAGAATCATGCAGTGATTTGGGGGGTTCAGAATAAAATAGAAGACTTGCCTAATAGGTAGGAAAAAAAGTGCTTTTATTTATTGATGAGAAGAAAGAGGGTAGCGTTATCAGCTATGTAGCTTGCAACAGGAAAACAGAAGCAGAGAGGGCCCTGCTGACAAAATTCACTTCTCATCAGAACCTCTGAGCCCTGAGTATTTCTAAAATCCCATGGATTTTCAAAGTTCTCTAAGGAGTGTCTGGCACTGTGGTGCAGCGGGTTAAAGCCCCTGCCTGCCGCGAGGTGCATCCCATACGGCCCCATGTTGGAGTCGTGGCTGCTCCACTCCCAGTCCAGCTCCCTACTAATGCACCTGGGAAAAGCAGTGGAAGATGTCAGAAGTCCTTGAGCCCCTGCACCCACCTCTCCATGTTAGTGCACCTTGGAAGGCAGGAGATGGTGATGCAAGTCCTTGGACCCCTACAACCCATTTGGGAGACCTAAATGGAGCTCCTGCCTCTGGGCTGGCCCAACTCCAGCTGCCACAGGCATTTTGTGATTAAATAAGCAAATTCAAAATCTCTTCCCTTCCACAACTCTGCTTCTCCCTGTCAATCTGCCCTTTGAATACATATAAATAAATCTTTTAAAAAAAAAGAAGAAGATAGAGTTTGGAATGGCTTCTGTCTCCCATGATTCCACAATATCAAATCGTTAATGGTTAGGTTAGGTCTAGGTACCTCTTTAATTTAGTTTTGCTGAAAGAAATATTATTCCAAATTAGTAATACTCATCACACCTGAATTAACACTAAAAATTCCATAAATTCTAAATCGTTCTGCCAGATTGGAGTTGTTTCCAGGATGCCGCCACATGAAGAAATGAGGGTGAATAAAAATCAAAATAAAGAGTGGACCACAGGACACAGCGTTCAGATCTCTTGAATAGGAGCTGGGAGCAGGGGCTCAATAAGCACACACACAAATTTGATTTTACAGATCTTCTCCAGGCCCACCGCTCTAAGAGGGTTTTGTTTGTAAGGAAGGGTTTTGTTTATTTGTGTGCATTGTGTGGTTTTATGGCAGGCAAGAGGGTAGCAGAGAGATTGATGAGGAGGAGGAGAGAGGAGAAGGCTCACAGATAAACCCAATGCTTGAGCCAGGCCAGTGTGTTTCCTCTTGCTAGAAGCACTGAATTAAATTTAATTCACAGCCCTGACACTCTTTCCAAGTGCCTTTAACGTGGGATTAGCCCAGAGTAATTATGTTGGCAAGATTAACCAGAAAATTTTAAAGGTATTCCCACCTGCCCACTTAATTGGACTGTTTGCCAGAAAAAAAGTCATCTGGATGCATTTCCATGGCATTGAACAATGGATTAATTACATATGTAGATGTGCAAAGTCCATTTGGAAAACCTGCCAGCGTTCTCAGAGAGGCTGTTGACAGCACGTGAGGGGTCTGAATTGGTATTTACCAGCATAAATCTCCAGCTGTGCCCAGCTTTGCTGGCCGCTGCCTTCTTTTTCAGTCCTGAGAGCTGTCGGACTGAAAAGTATCCTCATGCATTTTGCATCCTTGAAATACAAACTCTTCTATATGGCGTCCAATTTGAAGGGAGTCCATGGACGGCCTGTGAGTGTGTTGGTGGATTTTGTTCATATTTTGTGTACTAGTAAACCTTTTATCTGTCCACATAAATACACACACACACACATCACAGTTGAAAATCTCTTAGTAGAAATGCATATTTTTAAGTGGGCTACAGGAATGCTAGATAAAGGATAGATTTCCCAGAGTTGGTTTGCTGTTTAAAAGAATCTTGAAAAGACAGGGTAAAAAGCCTTCCTGTCAAGCATAAATGGAGGTATCTCAAATTAGCCAGTGAAAATCATCCGTGCTCTGTGTGAGCTCTCATTTAGATGGCATGGGCTCCATTGACTGTGGGCTGATTGGACCAAGGCTGCAGAAATGAGGAAGCAGGAGCTTTCAGCCCAGAAAAAAGAAACAAACTCCTTAGACTTGCAGAGGACAATGGGAAATTATATTATCTTGCCCTAACAAAGCTGGAAAAAAGGAAGGGTTCAACTTCTTAAAAAAATAAATAAGACCTTTCCCCAAAAAAAGGTTAATGTGCATTGGACATTAAAATATGTATCTCCTTGGAATAGTGGAGAAAAAATATTGAATGAACGATTGGGGGAGGGTGATGTACGTGGTTGACTTTCACTGCATCCTCACCTTTTTTATTTCAGGTCATGTTTCTCCAGCAAATTCACTAATAATTCCAAATGAACTGATGAGTGCTGACATGAACTGAATCATAAAGGAGAGGAAAATTCTAGAATGCACGTTGGTTAATTGCAGAACAGCTTACTAAGGTGCCCAATAGCAATGCCTGTTTTTGAACAAACATGAATATGCAGAGTACTTTTCTGCAAAGAGAAAAAAAGGAACTCCTTCTTTTGAAGGGAAAGAAGAAAGAGAGGGAGGAAAGGAAAGGAAAGGAAAGGAACTTCTAAACATAGAATACTAGCAGTAACAGAAGAGTATGTAATATTGCACATCTTCATCAAAGCTATATTACTTGACTTGTTTTTATTGATTGTGTGGATTCACAGGGGTTCCAAAACCAACTCCTCGGAATCTCTAATCAGAAAGAGCAGTGAACATGTGCCCCAAATTTCCTTCATCTAGGTTTTCTTTTACTCGAGATATTTGCAAGTATCACAACTGAATGAAAGGCATTCTTTCCAGTATCTGCTTGTTCCCACCTTGTCCATATAATGTGTGTCTTCCCTGGTTTGTGTGCCTCCAGTCTCTGCTAATCCTGAAAACCAGATAAGAGTGTGGATGCTTTCTGCAGGGGATGTTGAATCAACATTACCTTGAAACACACTTGCACATCTATTTTGTCCCACATTTCAAACATCACACTATGCCCTGAGTTCCTCCTTCATCAAGAGAAGCCCAAAACTCGCCATCCAGTTCATATCCCCTTCATGTAAACTCAAGCTTTGTTTTTTGTTTTTTGGGTTTTTTTGTTTTTGTTTTGTTTTGTTTTGTTTTGTTTTGACAGGCAGAGTTAGACAGTGAGAGAGAGAGACAGAGAGAAAGGTCTTCCTTCCATTGGTTCACTCCCCAAATGGCCACCACAGCCGGCGCGCTGCACCAATCCAAAGCCAGGAGCCAGGTGCCTCCTCCTGGTCTCCCATGGGGTGCAGGGTCCAAGCACTTGCGCCATCCTCCACTGCACCTCCCGGGCCACAGCAGAGAGCTGGCCTGGAAGAGGAGCAACTGGGACAGAATCCGGCACCCCAACCGGGACTAGAACCCGGTGTGCCAAGGCTGCAGGCGGAGGATTAGCCAAGTGAGCCACAGCACCGGCCTCAAGCTTTTGTTTTAGTCATCACCTTTGTCTTCTTTTCAAGTATTCTCACTTGAAAACTTCGTGAGAAAGATGGACAGCCTGCAATAGCCCCAGTGGTGCCCACCCTGCCTCTTGAGACTCAGCATTCGGCTGTGGCCCCTTACTTACCAAAAGTAAGTAAGAGGTGATGGGATGCCATTTCCAACATTAGGTGCAGCAGGTGGCATCTTCATGCATTCTCTCTCCTTCTCCCTTTCCTTCTCCTCCGCCACACATTGTAAGAAAAGCCATGCTTAGGACATTCCCTTGCCTGCAACCTCAAAGTCAGAACCACCCGCTAACTCACTTGCAGATCCCTGATCTTCAGAGGGTGTGTGATGTCATGTATGTCTGCTTCACTGCCATTCACATGGAGGCCATTTGTTAAGCAGCAACAGAGAGCTTAACAGAGGGAATCACTCCTGTGTTCAGTCTCTGAGATGTTTGCACTGAATGCATCACTTGTTTCCATTCTCCTCACCCCCACTGGGAATCGATTCATCATTTATCTTCTTTCTAAGTGGCTTCCCAAATTCCATCTCTCCCTCCAATTACTTGGGCCAGATTAATAACTTTTATACAGACTTCCAAGTTTGATAAATTCTCCCCAAAATGTACTTGGTCCTCACCAAATCAAAGCAAAATCCATCTTTCCAGTTCTTTTGTTCTTTTTTTCCTTTTATTGGCCTTTTGTCTGGCCTTCCTTAAAAAATGTAGATTTTACTCACTAAAAATTATCGTTAATAATGACTTTTCATGTAATAACGATTAGCATGTGCCATTCACAAAACTGATTCATACAGGTTAATTCTATTTGCTCTTTTATTCAACCCAACATCAAAGATGCTGTTTAAAGTGTCTAATCTCATCAGGTGTATCCTGCTGTATTAGACAGAACTGTTTCAGTTGTTAGCTACAGAAATAGAACATGAACTAAGTTAACCGGAGGGCAGGGGGTTATTTGTGTATCTGCATTTGTTTGCTCTTTTTCTTGATCTTGCTCCCTTGTCCTATATAAATATTGAACTAATTGTCAAATAAATATGCTCCAAAAATCAGAAGGATTATTGCCATAAGCCCCAAGCTTACTCTTTGAAGCTTTGGCCAAAGTGAGCACCTCCCCTTCCCAGCATTCCATTGCTGTATGGATATACAGCAATCCCCATCAGAATTGCAGGCACGGAAGATCACTGTGCCAAAGGTCAAGGAGACCTCACCTTGTCTAAACAATGCAAGCTCACCCCTGCACTAAGAGATGGGAGGTGCCTAGGAGGGAGACTACAGAAGAGAATGGCCCCCTCAGCAGAAATGGGCTAGCAAGGCTGATAGCTGATGGTGTCATAACAAAGAGAAGGCAGAGTATTCGATGTCAAATATTGGACTCTGGGGCCAGCTCTGTGGCATAGTAGTCCAAGCCTCTGCCTGTGGCCCCAGCATTCCATATGGGCACTAGTTGGAATCCCAGCTGCTCTACTTCCAATCCAGCTCTCTGCTGATGGCCTGGGGAAGTGGTAGAAGATGGCCCACTCAAAGAAGGGTGTACTTTTCTTTGAAGGGAGGGTAGAACTTCCACTTTGCCTCTGGCCTTGTCTAAATATTGACGGAGAGTGTGGATTCAAAAGGCTTCCACAGCCTTGGCAGCTCATGTCAAGAGCCTTAGGTGATCACTGATGTCATACATATGAGTGTTAATTTAAACTAACAACAGGAGTCACTGTGCACTTACTTCCTATGCAGGACCTCTACTGTCTTATGAGAAATAGCTGTAAAACTTACTCTCAAACAGGTTTGTGTGTATGTGTGTGTATGAATTGTTGAAATCTTTACTTAGTATAGAGTTGGTCTTCTGTATATAAAGTTAATTGAAAGTGAATCTTAAACGAGAATGGGATTGGGGATGGGAGAGGGAGGAGGAAGAGGTGGGGTGGGAATGGGGGTGGGAGGAGAGGTATGGTGGGAAGAATCACTATATTCCTAAAGTTGTCCTTATGAAACTTGTACTCATTAAATAAAAGGTTTCTTTGGAAGAAAAAAAAAAGAAATTGTGTGGGAATAAGAAGAAGAAGTAGGAGGAGGAGGAGGAGGAGGAGAAGGAGGAGGAAAGATGGCCCAACTGCTTGGACCCTGCACTCATACGGGAGACCCAGAAGAAGCTCCTGGCTCCTGGCTTTGGGTTGGCCCAGCTCCCTGTTGCAGCCATCTGGAGAGTAAACCAGTGGGCTAAAGACCTTTCTGTCTCCCCATCTCTCTGCAGTTCTCTCTCTCAAATAAATAAATTAAAACTTGTAAAAGATACTGGACTATTTGCTCTGGCACATGCTGCCTCACATATTAGCCAATCCATTCTCTGGTCCAGTGTCCTCATTTCACTTGTCCCTCATCTCATCTCTCCACGTATACAAATTCCACTCATTTATCACTAATTCTCTCACCAGCTCATCACTCATGGATCTTGCTTTTCCTTTATACTCTACAATATTAGTAATTTTTTATTAATACCTAATTCGACACTGCAATAGGCAACTAAGATACCTGCAGGTGCTACACATGGTAAATCAAGAGTTATCGGGGCCGGCGCTGTGGCACAGCAGGTTAAAGCCCTGGCATGAAGCGCTGGCATCCCATATGGGCACCGGTTCATGTCCCAGCTGCTCCTCTTCTGGTATAGCTCTCTGCTATGGCCTGGGACAGCAATAGAAAATGGCCCAAGTCCTTGGGACCCTGCACCCATGTGGGAGACCCGGAAGAAGCTCCTGGCTCCTGGCTTTGGATCAGCTCATCTCTGGCCATTGCGATCATTTGGGGAGTGAACCAGCGGAATGGAAGTCCTCTCTCTCTCTCTCTCTCTCTCTCTCTCTCTCTCTCTGGCTCTACCTCTCTCTGTAACTCTGTCTTTCAAATAAATAAAATAATTCTTAAAAAAAAAAGACCCAAATAAAGAACAAGTCCCTATGTTGACTGGACCAACCTCATGGCAGACAGAAAAACAAAGACTTTAAACCTCTCCTGGGAAGTAGAACATGGTATATGTACCAGGTTTTATTAGCCAAAGATGTTTAGCGACCTAATAGGTGACAATCAATGGATGGGACTATAGATACTCATCAGTAGGATGGGAATATTCATTGCCTTACTAAGGAGACATTGGAAGTCATAGGTCATATGATCCCCAGAAGACAGGGCATGAAATAATTGGGAACCATAGACCATCTACCACATAAAGTTTATCATTTTCTATATAACAGCATAAATTACTACAGAACAGATACTGAATCTTTAGAATGCTTAGAACTATGCCATTAGTATAACATCTTAGTGTGGGGGCCAGCACCATGGCATAGCAGGTAAAAGCCATCACCTGCAGTGCCAGCATCCCAATTAGAGTCCCAACTGTTGCACTTCTGATCCAGCTCTCTGCTATGCCCTGGGAAAGCAGTGGAGGCTGATCCAAATCCTTGGACAACTACACCTGTATGAGATACCTGAAAGAAGCTCCAGCTCCTGGTTTTGATTGGCCCAGCTCCAGCTGTTGTGGCCATTTGGAGAGTGAACCAGTGGATGGAAGACCTCTCTCTCTCTCTTTCTCTGTCTTCCCCCCTCTCTGTCTGTAACTCTACTTCTCACTCTCTCACTCTCTTGAATCTACCTCTGTAGCTCCGCCTTTCAAATAAGATAAATGTCTTTTTTAAAGAAATATTTTTAAAAAGTAACATCTTAATGTGCTTTATAAACTCATTGAAGAAAATCTGTCAACTCAGAAGTGTTGGAATCAAGTGTCTATCTCAAAAATCAGTGATGGGGCCAGCGCTGTGGCATAGCAGGTAAAGCTACTATTTGCAGTGCCAGCATCCCATATGGGCGCCGGTTCAAGTCCCACCTGCTCCACTTCAAATCCAGCTCTCTTATATGGCCTAGGAAAACAGTGGAAGATAGCCCAAGTCCTTGGGCCCCTGCATGCACATGAGAGACCTGGAGGAAGCTCCTGTCTCCTGGCTTCAGATCAGCACAGCTCTGGCCATTAAGGTCATCTGGGGAATGGACCATTGGATGGAAGATCTCTCTCTCTCTCTGTCTCTGTCTCTCTCTCTCTCTCTCTCTCTCTCTCTGCCTCTGTGTAAATCTGCCTTTCAAATAATGAAATAAATCTTTAAAAGAAATCAGTGATAGAAAAGTAGCCTCAACCATCATCTCAAAAATACTATTGTGAAATTTTGTGCCCTTAAAATGTATCATAAATGATAAATATTCCAATAGTATGCCCATTAAATATACAAATTTCCTTCTCAAAAAATGTATTTTTTAGAATGATTTTTTATTTGAAAGGCAGAGTGCTAGAGAGAGAGATCTTCCTTCTGATATTTCACACCCTAAATGCCCATAACAGCCAGAGATAGTCCAGACCAAAGTCAGGAGCCTTCATAAATTCTGTCTGGGTCTGCCACAAGGGTGACAGCAAACAAAACACTTGGGCCATCCTCTGCAATCTTCCAGGCACATCAGAGGGAGCTGAGTAAGAGTGAAATAGCTTGTAGTTTAACCAGGCACTCTGATACCAGACCCAGGCATCCCAAGCAGGGGCTTCACCCACTGCATCACAAATCCTACCCTTCTATATTTTATTTGTGTATCTCTTTTGTTGATACAGCGTGTGTGGGCATAGTGATTAATATATATAATATTCTGTTTTCTAGATAAGATTTCTTCTCACTGTTTTTATCTGAAAGGAAAACATGTTACCTGTTTTCCAATGGTGTCACCCAACTTACATTCAACAGGATACGACTGAGTCTGGAAGAAGGCCAAAGCAGTGGATTAGGCTAAATTCATTCACTTCCAGGACCTCGTTTACATCTTTTATCCTTTCTTATTTATATTTTTTAAAGTTTTTATTAATTTATTTATTTGAGAGGTAGAGTTACAGACAGTGAGAGGGAGAGACAGAGAGAAAGGTCTTCCTTCTGTTGGCTCACTCCCCACATGGCCGCAACGGCCAGAGCTGCGCCGATCCGAAGCCAGGAGCTAAGTGCTTCTTCCCAGGCTCCCATGTGGGTGCAGGGACCCAAGGACTTAGGCTGTCTTATATTGCTTTCCCAGCCAGAACAGAGAGCTGGATTGGAAGAGGAGCAGCTGGGACTAGTACGGGTGCCCATATGGAATGCCAGCTCCACAGGCGGAAGATTAACCTAGTACGCCACAGCAGCCGCCACAAATCTTTTATCCTTAATCAACACCGGCCTTCCCAGGCTGACTCCTTTCCATAGTCTGCTATAATCTGGAGACCCATTACCACTGTGTATTAGCAGACACTCTGTGCAAGCTGATAGGTCAAACTGCCAACACAAGTGTGTAGATCCTTTCACTACAGGTCAGTGGAATCCTTTCAGATGCCTGGAGTCTCACAGCTGGGGTGAAACTCAGCACCTGACTGCAAGGACAAATTAGTCTTGCTATGCATTTGAGTGATCAAACAAACAACAGCAAAAATCTCTGAATCTACGGAGATCAACTATGAAACTTTTCGTACAAAACTTCTGGTGAAGTAAAGAAAAAATTTATGCTGAATCACATTTGTATCTCAAAGCACAAAAAAATGTAAAAGGTTGGGAAAGAAAAAAGCTAGCAAAAAAATCTAGGATGATCTAAAATGTATGAGAATTGACCAGCAGTCGGAGGAGAGGGACTGTCGTGAGAACTTGGAAGAGAATAACTGAACAAGCAAAAATTAAAAGTGAAGTGGCAATTCTTCTCAAATTCATTCTCAGAGAATAGAAAAGAGATGGAAACAGAGGCTAACCTGTAGCCTTTTCTGAACCATAACTGGTAGAAAGAAATACATGTTTGAGAGGCAGAAGGAACTGAAAAAGGATTAGAAGATATGTCACACTCTTAGTGAAAGAGACAAGCCCCTGAGATAGAGGGGCCCTCCCAGCCCCAGAGCCTCTCATGAATGCTGAGTCTACTGAAGACAAGAAAGCAGAACTTCTTCTCACTTTAGGAAAGGGAAAAATAAACACAATCACAAATGCCATGAGCACCGATCACGCATTTAAGGAAAGCGAAAAGTTAGGCGGACATCAGGATGTCCCCTGGGTGCCGTTACATCCAGGTTATGAAATACTTTGAGACGCTTTATTGAAGGGACTCATAGGATCATCGAGCAAATGACGTACTTTCCTGAGAAACTGCACTGAAAGCAGAAAAGAATGGCGGGACACTTAATCACGTCAAGAGAAACAGGGGACACAAAAAATAGTCATGTTCCAGGCCGGATCGTAAAGACAACCACTAGTAACACTGCTACAGGAACTGCAAAAAAAGCTTACCAAAAATGCTTTTTACACTATTTTCACAAAGAAGAAAACACCCATGACTACCTGCCCCGGTTAATTCTACCAGAAGTTCCTTTAAGAAAGATAAGTGGCTAAGGAACTCACAAGGCACAAGTCACATCCCCCAAGCCCCCCTCTGCTATGATGACATGTCTACATGTACTTGTCTCGTGTCCTGTCCTTTCTCAGCCTCTTCAAATTAAAAAATTCTTAGGCAAGTGAGAACAGCGTGTTTTCTTACAGACATCATAATCCACAAAATTTAGGCAAGTGACAAACCAGAGCCTGATGACTTTACAGTCAGTGGACTAGCCTGAAGGGACAAGCAGAACCATGAAAGGGAAGTGAGTCTAAAACAGAAGAAACATGTTTTTATTTCAGGGCTCTCTGAGGCCTTACACCTCCATGAGCTGAAATAGTCATGAGCCCTGTGCACCCTGGGATGGATGAAAGCTGGACCATAGTCCCTGTCCTCACAGCCAGATGGGTGACCCCCCCAGGCCTCCTTCCCCTTCCCAACCCCTACCACTCCCACATTCTAACATGGGGATTATGATCCAATTTTGCAGCTAGATGTGGATGGGTTGGCCAGGCAAAGCTGTCTGGCCTCTGGCTTGATCTCTGAATCTCATCCTCATTCTCAGCAAAAACAACTATGGATTCGTCCCTTATCTCAACACCACCAGCCTCAGCATCTAGTGTACAGCACGGATGTTTTATTAACCCACACTAGAAACTGAGTTTACAATTTATTATAAATCACAATCCTGATGATGGCATTTTCCTAATTTCTCCACCCTAACAACTTCTTAAAGACATTAGACAGAACTTACTACTTTATTCCTTTTAGTATTTTTTTCTTCTAATTAATACTATTGGATTAACTCTTTAATTAACACACAATTATTCTTAGGTGTTTAAATTTAACTGAAAAGTGATCCCTGTGAAATATAAGAGTGGGAATAAGAGAAGGAGGCGATGTACACTTTGGCACATGCTCAATAGGAATTGCCCCAAATGATAGAGTTAGAAACATGCCAGGGGATTCCAACTCAGTCCCATCAAGGTGGCATGTACCAATGCCATCTCACTAGTCCAACTGATCAATTTCAGTTCACAATTGATCACACTGATAGGTCTAAGAGTCAAAGGGATCACACAAACAAGACTAGTGTCTGCTAATACTAACTGATAGAATTAAAAAGGAGAGAACGATCCAACATGGGAAGCGGGATACACATCAGACTCATAGAATGGCAGATGTCCTAAATAGCACTCTGGGCTCAGAACCAGCCCTTAAGGCATTCAGATCCGGCTAAAAAGCCCAGGAGAGTATTTCAGACATGGAAAGCCAGACACTGTGGCCAAAAAAACACCTAAATGAAAGATCTCTGAGAGTGAGAGCCCAGCAGAAAGAACGGGCCATGAAAGAAAGAGGTGCCTTTCTCTGAAGGGAGGACAGAACTTCCACTTTGACTATGACCTTGTCTAAATAAGATTGAAGTTAGTGAACTCAAAAGGCTTCCATAGCCCTGGCAACTCATGACAAGATGCTAGGGTGATTACTGACACCATAAACAAGAGTGTCACTTGTTAAGTCAACAACAGGAGTCACTGTGCACTTACTCCCCCTGTAGGACCTCTGTCCTTAATGTGGTGTGCAATGTGAAATAATGCTATAACTAGTACTCAAACAGTACTTTACACTTTGTGTTTCTGTGTGGGTGCAAACTGTTGAAATCTTTACTTAATATATGCTAAATTGATCTTCTGTATATAAAGATAATTGAAAATGAATCTTCATGTAATGGAATGGGAGAGGGAGTGGGAAATGGGAGGGTTGTGGGTGGGAGGGAAGTTTGGTGGGAAAAAGCCACTGTAATCCAAAAGTTGTACTTTGGAAATTTTATTAAATAAAAGTTAAAAAATCAGAACGAGGTGAGACCCCAGTGTCTTTTGCTAGTGGAACCACGCTCATGTTCTCAACTCACTTTCTGCCACCCTCCTCTCTCCTCTAGTCCCCTCCCCACTGCCTCGCAGCTTTTGATCCACCCATCCCATAACTGTCTTGAGTCTCTGAGCAGTCTTACCTCTGTCAAATGGTGTCAGAGAGTTTAATTGGGAGTATGGAAAGTAGGCACAACACGCTGCTAGTAGAAAAATAAAATGAGGCACTCTCTTTTTGAAAGGCAATTTGGCAAATACGTAAAAGCACATTTGCTTTTCACAATTCATCTACTTTTAGGGATGTATCCTA
This sequence comes from Sylvilagus floridanus, assembly GCA_949820135.1. Lineage (NCBI taxonomy): Eukaryota > Metazoa > Chordata > Mammalia > Lagomorpha > Leporidae > Sylvilagus > Sylvilagus floridanus. The sequence continues at coordinate 12,775,906 of OX463240.1, read as the reverse complement.
AAAGAGGGAAAGAAAATATTTGAACCAGGCAAGGGGTGGGGGTGGCTTCTCTAGCAACAGCAAGGAAGAAAAGGAAGGAGGAGGGAAGAAAGAAAGGAAAAGAGATAGACAGGCAGACAGAGAGAGAGGCAGAGACAGAGAGCTTAGCAGGTTTTAACTTTCCCTCCTGGAAGAACCTAGCAGGATGATAAAATCCCCAATGTACTGTTTACTGGGGCACCCAGATTGCAAGGAAAAGCATCTAAATTAAAATGCAGTAAAGAATAAAGTTTAAAAAAGGAATACATGTCCTTTCCCGGCTGCTTCTTGCAGAGTCAGCAGAATGGGGAATGTCGGGATATTCATAGAACACATAGAGATGCAGGACAAGTGGCAGACATTGCTAGGGCCTGGGCACTAGGGTCTCAAGATCACTGAGCTCACTTCATGGTAGTGCACATCACCTAAACCCTAGCTTCACGCGTTTCACTGAAGATGGATGCGAGTCTGCAAGAATGCAAACAGCACAGGTCTCCTCCTGGCTCCCTTGCACTATGAGAGTCCCAAGTCTTGCTGCCTGTTCCGCTCTCCTCCACAGTGCTCTGTTGGTTCTCGAAGGCCCTCACTGTCGGCTTCTCTCTCACTCTCCCACCGTTTGACTCCCAAGAAGGAGTCTGCAGCCCTGCCGCCCAGCAAGGCTACAATATTCAAAATGAAAATGGGAGCGATCCATCTTCTGATTACAAAATCCCAGAGAGTCAGGGAAATTTTCTCACAAAAGCAGCAGAGGCGAAGTCAAATGGACTGGAGCCGTCCTGACTGTAGCTCGTGCCGTGCTCAGGAACCGTGACACTGTCTGGCACCTGCTGATTAAGGGCTCGCACTGGGCCGCAGAGGAGGCCAAGATCTTGTCAAGGAAAAGCAACTGTGAGTTGCCAGAGTCTCCGCGGAGCCCAGCTGTTGGGAAACCCCCACAATCATCCCCCACCCAGGTTCTCTGGGAGAAATGTCATATATGTCCCAGCAGGGAGAGGGGACAAGAAAACAGGGTCCACAAACGGAAAATCCCAAGTACAGAATGCAACGGCTCTTGACTACTTTCTGTTTCATGTACTCTCACGGTGTTAAATAAGACCTTCAGTTGAAAACCAGAATTGAAGCAAACACTCATCATTCCTTTAGTTATATGGATTTGTGTCTAATTATTGGTCATGGCAGCATGTTTGCTTTGGCTCTAATTGCTAATAATAGTTGTTTTTACAGTGAACTCTACAGCCTGATTGGCCAAGTCCAGATATTGGCTGCACCACTTGCTCTGTGATCTTAGATGGCCATCTAATCTGTCTGCCCCTTGATTTCCTCATTGGTAAAATCAGTAGTGTATATCTGAATGGGCTCTGTGAGAAATAAATATTTATAAATTAAAGGGCTGTCAGGTCTGGTGCTGTGGTGCAGCGGGTGAACGCCCTGGCCTGAAGCGCCGGCATCCCATTTGGGCACTGCTTCGGTCCCAGCTACTCCACTTCTGATTCAGCTCTCTGTTATGGCCTGGGAAAGCAGTAGAAAATGGCCCAAGTCCTTGGTCCCCTGCACCCATGTGGGAGACTCGGAAGAAGCTCCTGGCTCTTGGCTTTGGATCAGCGCAGCTCGGCCATTGTGGCCATCTGGAGAGTGAAACATCGGATGCAAGACCTCTCTCTCCCTTTCTCTCTCTCTCTGCCTCTCCTCTCTCTGTGTAACTCTGACTTCCAAATAAATAAATCAATCTTTTTTAAAAAAAAAAAAAAGAAAGCTTCAGATTCTATAAAAAATAAAGAAAATAAAGGGCTGAAAATAGTTTCTGCTTAACCTGAGCAGAAAAGTGAGAGAAATGTTTGAGAAAACAACTCATTCAGAATCACCACTTCTCTAGGTAAACAAAGATGTACCTACTGTAAGTGTGAGGATTCATTTATTAATATTTGATATTGCCAGTCAAAAATCAAATTCCTTAGTCTTGGAAATTTGAACTCTGGCCAGATGGGTAAATCTTAGGAATTTATTTATAGTGGAAAGTTACTGTACAAAAACAGAAACAGTTTGAAGGATTTTGAGAGGGTATGGGCTCGGCTCCCTCCAAAGGCTGTTGGTCAACAAAGCGTGCAGCCCGTGGAAAGACAGAATTGGTAAAGAAAATGTCAAATACACATTCAAGATATTTGTTCACTTCTCCCGGAAGCCCTGTGTGCCTTCCAAATTTCGACTAATAATTCATTAAAATGAATTATACTGTGCACTTAAAAATATATTTTGCTACTCTCCTGTCTGTGTAAATTCATCTCTTTGTGAAGCGTTTTTATACTTAGATCATTAGTTTCTATTGTGTTTAGTGTCTTTCTCCCTAAGAAAAGAATGAAGTGTTTATTAATATAGATTTGATGTGTATAGGTGGCATTAAATCTGTCTCCATTCTTTTAATATTTACTTCACAGTGGGATTTAAGACTTTTACTTATTTTTCACCTCAATTCAACAACACTTAATTGAATGTTACTTTGAAAAAAGCTTGCACGCTATGTTATGGAGGAGACAAAAGTGAAAGAAATATCATCCTGCCTTCAGACAGAGTACAGTCCAAAAGGTGATAGGACAAAATAGGATTCAGCTGCAGGTGCAACTTTTAGAACAGATTGGATTCCTTGTTCTGTCACTTACAACTATGAGACTTTAAGCAAGTAATTTCTATCAACATCAGGTTCTCTGTGACATAAATATATATATATATATATATATATATATATATATATATATATATCTTGGCCGTCGTCGCGGCTCTCTAGGCTAATCCTCCGCCTGTGGGCGCCAGCAGCCCGGGCTCTAGTCCCAGTTGGGGTGCCAGATTCTGTCCCAGTTGCTCCTCTTCCAGTCCAGCTCTCTGCTGTGGCCCGGGAGGGCAGTGGAGAATGGCCCAAGTCCTTGGGCCCTGCACCCGCATGGGAGACCAGGAGAAACACTTGGCTCCTGGCTTCAGATCAGCGTGGTGCACCAGCCACAGCATGGTGGCCGCAGCGGCCATTGGGGGTTGAACCAATGGCAAAGGAAGACCTTTCTCTTTGTCTCTCTCTCACTGTTCACTCTGCCTGTCCAAAAAGAAGAAGAAGGAGGAGGAGGAGGAGGAGGAGGAGGAGGAGGAGAAGTGTGATTGCTGGATCATGTTTTAAGATTAAAGTTTTGTAAGACATAATTTATGTTTCAAAAATGTGATCACTTTGTTATAAAAATAAAGAGTGGGAATAGGAGAGGAAGGAGGAGGACGGGTAGGAACGGAGGCGGGAGGGAGAATAAGGTGAGAAGTGTCACTTGTTCCTAAATCTGTATACGTGAAATTTGTATACCTTATTTTTTTACTTTTTAAAGATTTATTTTATTTATTTGAAAGATAGAGTTACAGAGAGAGGTAGAAAAAGAGAGGTCTTCCACCCAGTGATTCACTCCCCAAATGGCAGAAACAGCCAGAGCCAGGCCTATCCGAAGCCAGGAGTCAGGACTTTCTTGCAGGTCTCTCACATGAGTGCAGGGGCCCAAGCACTTGGGCCATCTTCCACTGCTTTCCCAGGTACATTAGCAGGGAGCTGGATTGAAGAGGAGCAGCCAGGACTGGAACTGGTGGCTGTATGGAACTGGTGGCTGGCACTGCAGGCTAGCTGTGCCACAGCGCTGGCCCCAAAATTATTATACCTTAAATAAAAATTTAAAAAATAAAATTAAAAAAGTGATCACTTTTGAAACATAGATCATATATTGGCTTCTCCCCAAACTCCCTTAAGAACTTCCAACAGTGTCTCATTGCTATTAGGACAAAGAATAAACTATCTATCATAACTTTAGCACCCCTGCTTATTTTTCTTAACCTTCGTCTTGCACCGCTTTCCCCTTTGGCTAGTCTGTAAATGCACTATGCTTCATAGGTATTTCGCACATACTCTTCTCTCTGCTTAGACAGTCAGTTTACTTGCACTCTATTTTCCTCAGTAATTGTCTTCTACTGCTCACTTACACTTCAATTGGATGAACCCATTCAGAATGTATTTTTTCTCATCCTTCCTCCAAGGATGTATCAGATTCTTTACAGCATGAATATACCAAATCCATTTTCTCTTTCTTTGGTACACTTTCCTCAGTTCATAACCAATGACTTTTAGGGTAATTATGAATTAGTAGTGCCTGTTTTCCCTGTCAGACTGAAAATGCATGAAAGTGGGAACCATGTCCACTTTGGCCAATCACAATATTCTCAGTGTCTGTGCATGCGTTTAGAAAATATTTATGGAAGGCCGGCGCCGAGGCTCACTAGGCTAATCCTCCACCTTGTGGCGCCTGCACACCCGGTTCTAATCCCGGTCGGGGAGCCAGATTCTGTCCCGGTTGCCCCTCTTCCAGGCCAGCTCTCTGCTGTGGCCCGGGAGTGCAGTGGAGGATGGCCCAAGTGCTTTTGCCCTGCACCCCATGGGAGACCAGGAGAAGCACCTGGCTCCTGCCATCGGATCAGCGCGGTTTGCAGGCCGCAGTGCACTGGCCGCAGTGGCCATTGGAGGGTGAACCAATGGCAAAGGAAGACCTTTCTCTCTGTCTCTCTCTCACTATCCATTCTGCCTGTCAAAAAAAAAAAAGAAAGAAAGAAAGAAAAAGAAAATATTTATGGAATGATTGGATGGTTCTGTAGTTCCAACCTAAGCTAGAAACTTGAATGTAGGAGAATGAAAATAGACAGCAGCCACAAAATAGACTTGAGTGAAGGGAGAAGGGAAAGAGACGTAAATGGGATCCAAAGGCTGAGTATTGGCATAGAAGAAGCAGACAGGAGTTCCAGAAGCAGGAGATCTTTCATGTCTTTACTTCTACTCCTACACAGTGTAACTCCCATGATCCTTCTCTATTGCCACAGTTCTGTTTGACAACAAAGAGAGAAGCATTGCATTTGAACACACAATTATCCACCATATTTTCTTAGACTTGCAAGCAAATGCACAGGAAATAAATTAGAAATGATATCCCAGTATTAAAAAATTCCAAGAAATGAGAAGTCACATGGGAAAAGAATCAATGTTTTAAGATAATTTTCAACATATTCTGTCTCTGTGAGAGAAAAATGCAACTGTTGAAATCAGAAAAGACCCCCTAAAATTTACACCAAAATGTGGCCCCTTAAAGTTCTCCAGAAGTGCTATCTGGGGTGCCACATGTGCTACTGGGATTTGGGTGCCATACGATTTCACCACGGGCTTATTACTAAATCCCCAATATTAATAAGCCCAAGAGGGTTCTTGCCTGATATTTAGAGAAGAATTCTAAATACCGGCACAGATAAACAAGGCAGCATGGTACGTTTTAGGCTTTTATTTAGTGCAAGAGGTGTCTATTTTATTTAGTGCAAGAAGAAAGTGAGGGCTTTAGTTCAGGTTGGAGAGAGGGGAAAGTCTGGGAACTGGGGTAGCGTCCATACCAAGCAGAGAGCAGGCCAGAGCCACGTGCAGCCAGCACCTGGAGCTGCTATCCACCGTTTATCACCAGCAGCAAAGCAGAGGCAGAGCGCTTTATTTAAGAGAGAGAGGTAAACATGGGTTCATATTGAGTACCAGGAACCAGCCACGTGGAGGAGCATCTAGGCCCGGAAGCCTAGGGCACCTGGCCCGCAGGCCACACGCCCAGAAGGCGCAGGGCTACAGCAGGAGCCCAGGGCCGAAGAGAAGCGCTGACACATCATGTCCTAGGCTTTTAACCCACGTCCAAAGGGGAGTGATTAATTAACCTGACTGGCTGGTTGGCACCCATGTGTGGCCAGGTCACACAGGGGCGTGGTGAAGGCGTGGTCTTCCAGCTCACAAACCTAATCAATTTTCACCTGTATGCCTGCCTACTTCACTGTGACTTAAATCTCACCAGGATCTTCCATATTCCTTCTAATATGTGTAAACATGTGCTGTGTGTTGTGTATTGTTTCAAAGAAAACCCACAAAACAGTATTCTATTGTCAGAATAATTCTGTTGTAATGTAGGAAAAAGAAATTTTTCCTTACACTCATCTCATGTTCATTTCATATAGCAAAAGACAAATTAACAAGAGAAAAACAATTTCCATGACATGCATATATCATATGCAAGTGGGAGATAGAACCAGGGAATGAGTAACTCTCACAGAAGTAGCCTGGACTTTCTCTTCACATAGAACCTTCAACAAAAGAGAAGTGACAATACAAAGAGAAAGGAAGCTGGGCAACTTGGGTGACAAATTGAGGGAAAGCAAATAAAGGAAGGATTGTCATGTAGATTTCTCTAGAGCTCTTGTGGGGTTAATGAGGATCAACAGTAGTCTTCAGGAAACAGAGAGTGTCTCCTGTGCACTTCCTTGCAAGTCCAAGAGAATACGTTGGGTTAATAGTGTATTACAATGCACTACTTCTCTCTTTGTTATCAAGCAGAAATGTGACAACACAGAAGAGTCATGGGAGTCACACTATGCAGGAGTATAAATAATCCTGCATCTTACCTGGCATAGAGGAGAGGAAAAGCATCCTCACCTTGGTAAATTCTTGTACTGCATTTAGGCAAATGCAAGGCAGAGAATGCTTCTTCTACTTCTCAAAAGCCTTCAGCTCAAAATATGTTGGGGTAACATATTGTGTTCTCTGCACTATTCTTACTGTAGACATCTCTAAAGACATCAGATGGATCAAAAGTACCTGTGTAGAAACAGCAAGCAGACTCCAATCAAATGTAAAATTCTTCCCCATGGAGTGTCTGAGCCAAGGGACAGAAAAAACTGCCTGTGAGTCAATGCAGATGAGTGAACAGTTGACATTCTAAGAGGCTCCCTCCACAGATCAGAATATAAACTCAAGTTCTTTCTACAGACTTCTTTGTATTTCTTTTGTAAAAGAAAATGACCCGTTAGCTAAAACATAGACTTCACAGTGCAAGCAAAACAACATCTGGAGTCTTAGCCAGAAGCAATGCAGGCCTAGGCAGTCTGTGGTGTCCAGTGGGGACCTACCCATGAGATGTAGCATACAGCCCTGCGAGCTGCCACCAACAACATATGTTTACATGCTAATGAACGTCAGACTCAATTAGAATAAATTTGCATCCATCAAAGTCAAAGGAGCAGAATGTTTTGTTGTGTGTGAATGGCTCCTGGGATACCATGGAGAACTTGAACTACATTATCCATTCAACTTCCAAGGCATCATAGAGGAGGAAACGCAGATGACATGAAAAGGCTGAACTAAAAACGCTTTGTTCTTACAGATGCCTGGAGTAGTCTTGTGATTCATCAGAAGACCCACTCCTAAGAGTGGTATTAGAGGATGGGGGGTGGGGGAATTATGGGGAGAGGAAGAAGTGAGTCATGTGGAGAGGACCTTCCTTCTAAGGAAGGAAGGTAAACAGCTGGAATAAGTCACAGCTTCGCCACTGCTGATGTGCAATGAGTCACTTCTATTCTGTGAATCTCAGATTCCTCTTAATAAAGAACAAGGTTTGGATAGATAAGCTTTAAGGTCACTGCAGTTGCAAAGGTCTATGACTCATATACACGGTATCAGACAGCAATTAAAGATTTCATTTTAGCAAAGTTATATAGATAAACCAGGCTTATGACTTACCACGCAGCATCTATCCAGAAAATGTCACATATAAAGGGACAACTAAAAAGAGTCACTAATGAGATTCTTTAGAGACAGATGAGGAAGACTAAAGGCCAATGAATATGGCACTCTTCCCACTCCCATCGCCACTGGCAAGAGAAAGACTGGAGGAGCAAGGAAGCATGGGAGTTATGAACAGAGGAAAATGTTAGCATGAAGAAGGGGTGGTGAGAGCACCTCTCTTCCTTTTCTACCTTCCAAGCTCTGCCCGTAAAAGACATAACAAGCAGCCCGAGGTGCAGGCAAGGCTAACTTCCAAGAACACAAAGTTAGGGAGAACCCAAGTGTACCCCAAAGCTCAATTCTGTTCCCCCTTCAGCATCAACACACAGTTTAATGTAAGAATTGTATTGAAAATACTTAAAAACAGAACACATCCATGACTCCTTAACCAAATCCTGCTTTTTCCAACACAGAGCTGTCATCAGGGATCACTGATCAGTGGGATCCATCAGCTCTGCCCACATCTCTCCTGATCTCCAACCCTTTCAGATCTGGGGTCCCCTTCCTGGCAGCTGTTGTTTGTTCCTCTGTCAAATTGTCAGTGCCTCTCCTGAATGCCTTCCCTTCTCATCTCAAATGAGGGAGCAGCTATTGGGTTATAGTCAGGGAAAGTCAAGCTTGATTAGGAGAGTGTGAACATTGGGAAAATGCCAACAGGCTTTAAAGAGCCAAAGCGCTCTCATAAGGAGCTAGTATGATCTTAAAAATGACATGGATTGTAAGACACCATCTCTTATATGCTAAATCAGGGTGCCCACACCCCAAAACTTCTATGTTAGAGTCCTCACTTAAAGCACCTTGTAATGTGACTCTTCATATCTGGAGATAGGAAGACTAAAGAATCAAATAAGGTAAAAAAGAGGCTAAGATCCTAATCCTACGTGGCTGACATCCTTATGAGAAGAGAAGATTAGAGCACAGACACACAATGAGGAAGACAGACATCTGCAACCAAGGAGCAAGTCCTCAGGAGAAACCAGCCCTGCTGACAATTTGACCTCAGACTTCTAGAATCCAAAACTGTGAGAACACAAATCCCTGTGATTCCAGCCACTCCCGCAGCGATATTTGCTCTGGCAGCCAAGGCAGGGTCGTGCACCATCCTTGGTCCTCAGAAATGGCAGTCATTGGCATTGCTGTTCCTGGTGGTGTGTCAGACGGCCCTTGGTCGGCCACATCAGAGAGGGAGCCCGTGTCCTGCAAAAGAACTGTACATCTCTGAGCAGACACTTGGGACGAGAGGGAAGAGAGAAAGCACCTGAAGCCTGGGGGGGAAGGGGGGGGAATCATCAGATTTTCACTTTAAGCTTGTCCTTCACAGTGTGTGTGCTGTGTTTTTGTCTGAGGGTGTTATCTGTTTAGATTCTGGGTATAAACTTGTTGAAGGTACACTGAGTGTCTTACAACCCATAGGCCCACTTTCCTCCCCCGACCTAGTCCCATCCCTTCTTTGCCTTCCAATGGAGGTCCCTCCATTCCCAGCGTCACTTGTCATGGCTTCCTAAGGTGCTTACCTTGCTATCACAATTTACACATTTTTACATATTTGCTGCTTATTTCTGTTATTTAAAATGTGTCTTCCCCAATTTAGAGGGATGTAGACAATGGCTATGGAAAAATGACAATTTCACTCATATACAGCTAATTTTAAAGTAATCACAGATCATTAAAAACTATAACAGTATAACATTCTTAACCCTCAGTTTCACAAAAGTATAAGACAGTTTTGCAAAACTATATTTTCCTCAATACTGATATCCACAGACATTTCTTTCATTTTCTTTTTTGTTTGTTTTTTAAATATTAGCTCCCATACATACGGGAGAACATGCAGTATTTGTCTTTCTAGGTCTGGCTTATCTCACTCAGTATGATTTCTTCCAGTTGCATGCATTTTACTGCAGATGGTAGAATTTCATTCTATGTTAAAGCAGAATAATATTCCATTGTGTATATATACCATATTTTTGCTAAACTTCTTATCTGGTGAAGTATTAACCTATTTTACTGTAATGTAAATTTAAAACATGTTATCTCAAAAACTAAAAAAAAAAAAAAGAAAGAAAAGGAGAAGGAAGGAGGGAGGGAAGGAGAAAGAGAATATAATTATGTTCTTAGAATTGTATCTACAGAACACATTGAATCTGTTAAAAAAAAAACTAATTAAAAATTAATCTTAAAAAATGCATCTTCTCTCCTAGAATCTAAGCTGCATGAAAGCAGGTACAATTTATAACTTGGTCCATAATATACCAGTGCACCTGACTCAATGTCTTCCTTGCAGCAGATGTAATAATTATTTGTCAAGTGTATTAAATGAAAAATGAAATCTATATCAAAAAGTTAATCATTTGGCATTCATAATATCAAAGGTAAACCTACCAATTTCTATTTGTTGGGCTATAAATTACATAACAGTCATTTAATAGCACCAAGTACCTTCGCATTAACCATAACTGAACCTCCATAAGAGGAGGTTCAGTTTAGGTCTGTATTTCAATGTCTAAAACCTTCTTCCCCCATTCAATGGTTCAGAGCTCAGATTTCATTTTTGTATCCACAATTAGTAATATTCCTAATCCAGAACAAAACTAAATTATTCATTTGTGTTAACTCAGCACTTGGGACCAATAACCTCACTGGGGAAAAAGAAAGCTACATTTTAGCTCTTTAAAATGAGCCCTCAGTTGCTGCCTACAGAATGATCCTAAACCTTTGGGATCCAAGACTCAGCATCTTACTTAAAAACACAGAAATTTTAGCAGTCATCTTTCTCAACTAGACATATTAAAATATGACAACATGTTAACATTAAATCTTGAGAAAAAATATTAAAAATATAAGTGGAAAGATATGTACATTAAAAGTTCATGGAAATATAATCAAAAGATAAATTTATTTCAGTACAAAGATTTAAATCCATGCCTAGTTTTTCCATAACATACATTTTCCATAAACTTTATTTAAACCCTTCATGTGGGGGGGGGGGGTTGTGCAGGAAAGAGTGTTCATTTAAGACTCTAATCCAATTTAACTAAATGTAGTTCTCCAGTCCAATTTATAAAGCAGAGGAGACAATTCTCACTTAGTTGCTTTCATGTATCCAATAATCTGTGTAGGCAAAAAGTTCCATGCATTGTTTACTTCAATCATATCCATTTTGAATCCTTTGAAGTGCTAACCGTGCCAAAGTTCAAGGAAGGGAAAAATAACATTATTCTCTGCCTTCTTTCCCTAAACTGGATACCATTCCAAAGGACATTTTTTGAAAAATCTTCAACATTCACCATATTGATTTATCCTTAATACATTGCGCATCTTTAATACTTTTTTCAGTTTATAAAACTCAACACAGCCTCTCTTGGATTTCTATCTGTATAGCAAATGGGACTCTTTGATGGTAATAATTTCCTTTTCCACACTGTTAAGCAATTTGAACTGTTGCTTTTTCTGAAGTAGCAAAAATTGAACTCTAATCACTGAAATAAAACATATTAAGCTGCAAATCAAATTTCATGAAGCAAAAGAGAAAAACAGGAGGGGGAAGGGAGGGGGAGGGGAGGAGGGAGGGAAGGAGAGAGGGGAGGAGGGAGGAGAGGAGAGAGGGAGGGAGGGTGGGAGGGAGAGAGGGAGGGAGAGAGAGCTCCTCTCAAAAATCCTAATGTGCAAAGAGAAAATGCAGTTACACACATTCAGTATCAGAGACGAGAATCTATCTGTACTATTGAAATCTATAAATGATTGTTTGTCCCGCATCTTTTTAACAGCAAGTTATCAACCCATCTGTGCAGCACCAGGGCCAGAACTCCCTGCCTCCAGGACGAGGCACGAGGCACGGCTCATCAGCCTCCTGACTCAGCCCAGTGGGAGGTGGTGTCAGGGCACTGTGTCTGATGGTGTTTGGGGAAGACAGGGGAAATGAAGGGAGCAGAGGAGCGTCCATGCGTGCGTGGTGCCTCTGGGAATGAGCTGGTCATTAGGATCATGTACCCATCTAGACACATCCCACAAACGTGGATTCAGACTGGCTAAAACCTCCAAATCAAATCAAGGTAGAATGCAGATGAGTAATTCTATACTGATACCAGCCTACTGAGGGATTTCACTCCTGTCACAACAAAACACACACGCACACCTTGTCAGATTGCCTATAATGACACCTTGGAAGGGGGCATTTGACTAAAAGTGATTACAGCCACACCAGTGAGACTGAAGGATGCGGCAATCACTGACATGGAGGACGGCATGTCATTTTGCATCGCTGGCATGATGAATCTTTTACATAATGTGAATCACTGTCTAATTGTGACGCTGATTGCGCCTACCCTCGTCAGTGTGCTTAAAGCTCCCCCAGTCACTGGAGAGGCAAGGGAATGAGAAGAAAATTACAGAACCCAGCTTTTGTACATCATGAATGCAAAAGAAAAGTACTCTTGCATGCACCAAAGTGGCCACGTGGGTAAAGGAGCAGGAAACCCTGATGCCTGAGCATAGAGTTAAGCCACTGCCATGGTACGACAGCAGAATAACCTGAACAACATCTTGTCCAGGGGAAACAATCCGGTGGAGCACCCAGCAGCCTTCGTTCATACCAGAGCTTTGTCCTCTCCTACCTGTGCAAACCCATGAATCTTTCCTTTTTTCTCAATACAGATCTTTCCTTTCTTCTCAATACAGGTTAAATGAGATTTTATAAGGTGTTTATAACAAAATATAAGTGGTTCATACTCACCAAATGTTTTTTGAGATTTTTTTTCTTTTCTGAAAAAATATATCCACATATGAACAGACTAGTCAGGATATCAAAAATGGGCTCTCCGAGGGCAAGAATTGTTGCACAGCGAGTTATGTGGCTGCTTGTGGTTCCCACATCATGTATCTGAGTGCCAATTCGAGTTCCCTACTCCACTTCTGATCCAGTTCACTGCTAAGGCATCTTGAAAGCAGAATATGCGTCAAGTCCATGGGCCACTGCCACCCACATGGGGGATCTGGATGGAGTTGTGGGCTCCTAGCCTCTGCCTGCTCCAGCCTTGGTTGCAGGCACTTGGAGAGTGAACCAGCAGATGAAAGGTCTCTCTCTCTCTCTCTCTCTCTCTCTCTCTCTCTTTTTCTCTCTCTCCCTGTGTGTGTGTATATATATCTTTCACATAAATGAAAATAAATAAACATTATTTAAACAGTGCATCTTTTCATGGAGCAAACTCCAACTCCTTCACCTACATCCTTCCAGCCCCTGTGCCATTTCGAGCACTTGATACTTTGTCACTCCGACTTCTGTCAAGGTCAGCCACATCAGGAGCAAAGGACTTTGGACTCTGATTTGCGATAGGAAAGGCTTGTCTGCAACAAAACCTCCTCATTCTGGTCTGTGGCGGCAGCGGGAACTTTGATACTTCAGCTTTACTGCAAATTCTCTCCTCAGGAGACCATTTGAAAGAATAACAAATTTCCTGGCAGGAAAAGGTTTTAAAAATTACTTGACTATACCCCTTTATCACATGCATATAATGGGATGTTGGGACCTGGGCTGGGAGGAAGGTTGGTAGCTATCCCAGATAGTTTAGACTGTTTCCTGCACTGAACAAGTGCAGTAATAGGAAACCAATGGTTTATTTTGTTCTCAATAACATAAAAAAAGAAAAGATGAAGCTTTCAACTTTGTTCTCAGTCCTGGTAGGGTTCAAGTCACGGGGCAATCATCTTTGTTAAAAGTAGAAAAATTAAAAAGCAAAGCAGTACTGTGTTGCAAACATTATGTAATAATGATAAACCCCTAAAAAATAAATATGCAGATTAACCCGTGGCATTCACACACCAGAATTTTGCCTATAACAAAACATTAAATCGTATCCTAAGAAGTAGTTTCATGCTGGATGAAAACTTCAGGCGCTACGTGAAAGATCTCTGTGAGACCCCAGTGGAAAGAAAGGGTCATCAAAGAAGGATACACTCTTCTCTGAAGGGAGGAGAGAACATCCACTTTGTGTATGGCTGTGTCCAAATACAGGTGGAGTCTGTGGTCACAAATGCTTCCATAACCTTGGCAGCCCATGGCAAGAGCTTCGGATGATCACTGACGTCATACATAAGAGTGTTAATCCTTAAAGGAACAACAGAAGTCACTGTGCACTTACTCCCCGTATAAGAGCTCCGTCACTAATGAGTTGCACCCTGAGAATCCACTACAAATTTTGTTTCCAAATTGTACTCTATATGTTGTGTGTGTACGTGGGTGCAAACTGTTGAAATCTATGCTTAACATAGAGTTGGTCCTCTGTATATAAAATCAAACTAAAAATGAACCATAGTGAAGAAGGAGATGGGAGAGGGAGAGGGAGGTGGGATGGGAGTTGGGTGTGGGGAGAGTATGGGGGAAAGAACCACTATATTCCTAAAGTTGTATCTATGAAAAAATGCATTCATTAAATAAAAACTTTAAAAATTAAATTTAATTTAAAAATATAGACAGAGAAAGCAAAAAGAAAAAGAAAAAAGAAAATTTCAGGCATAGACACAACAAATGAGGATGAACTACACAGTTCATGCTTAACAGACATCTGCACATATGTTAATCATTCTTTAGTGCCCGCAACAAGGCTTTGAGGGAAGGAAAGATTAAACATGGCATACTCACAGACCCCCCAACTATAAAAATTTACATTGACCTTTTACTGCATCTCGGGCAATACTAACATTTTTATGTGAATGATCCTACCTCTGAAAAATCACAATAATCAATAGAAAATGATTTCATATAAAACACTCAAATTTCTCAGTATGAGGACTTCCACAAAACAATCCTGGCTCCACTCTGATTCCAGTTTCCTGCTAATGTGCGCCTTAGGAAACAGCAGGTGCTGGCCCAAGGACTTAGGTTCCTGCCACCCACATGGGAGATACAGATAGAGTTCTGGGCTCCTGGCTTTGGCCTGATCTAGCCCCAGCTGTTGGGGCACGTGGGAAGAGAAATAACAGATGGAAATCTTTTTCTGTCACTGTTTCTTTCTCTGTTCCTTCACCTTCCAAAAAATTAAACTTTTATTAATATAAAAAAGAATAATTGTCTTTGGCTCATTGCTCCTCCTTCAAGGCAGCCTGGCCTGCTAAAATGGGAGTGGTGGCATCACCCTTTGAGGCCAAGGAGGCAGCCAACATCATTTTTGAATGGCGTTTGTGGTTATCCTTTCCTTTGCTGAAAGGACACAGCGTGTTTTTAGCGGAATAGCTCTACGGTACCCTCCTGTAGAACTGAAGAATTTTGACAGCTTTCCTCTCTGTTGTTCCCCCTTCTCTAAACTATTTGGTTCAAATAGGGAGTATCTCCACTGGTGTGACCCCCTCTAGAGTCCTGGTTCTGCTGAAGTAGCTGATTAAGGTAGTTCATACCCATACTAAGCTGCTTATCAAACAGATGTTCAGCCACACCCACAGTGTTCTTAGTAGGTAGCAAATCAGCCTATGGGTATGTGAGAAGGGTCTGAAGAAACCAGCACCTGCTCTGGAAGTACCAGAAGTGCAGCATTTTGCACTGCAAAGTCCTACCCAGGTCCTGCTAACCTTCCAGGTGGTCCCAGCCCTTCCCCCAAGGAAAGCTCCCAGGAGAATTCTGTTCCTTGACCTGATAACATGGGACAATAAAACCTTCACAGATGCCCTAAGGAAAGCCCCTCTGCTCTGTCTGGCAACAGCAAATCTGGGGAGGAATCTACTAATTTTTATCCAATAAACCCTTTTGCTAGGGCTCCCCATCCTTTGTCCTAGAGGAGAAGGGGGAGAAGGTAAAGATAATCCCTTAAAAACCCCAGAGTCTAGGGGACCGACGCTGCGGCTCACTTGGTTAATCCCCTGCCTGTGGCGCTGGCATCCCATATGGGCGTTGAGTTCTAGTCCTGGTTGCTCCTCTTCCAGTCTATCTGCTGTGGCCCAGGAGGGCAGTGGAATATGGCCCAAGTGCTTGGGCCCCTGCACCCACATGGGAGACCAGGAATAAGCACCTGGCTCCTGGCTTCGGATCGGTGCAGCACTGGCCACAGCAGCTGAGCCACGGCCGCCTGACCCGCCTAGGTGTACCCAGGTGTATTCTCTCCATTTAACCATGTAACCTCGCTCTCCCACAGTCTAAGAGACTGGGCACGCTCTATCTGCCCTATCCCTAGTAAAACCTGATTATTTCACTCTCTGTCTGACGCTTGAATTCTTTCTTGCGTGAAGACAAGAACCCCCCAGCTTCCACGGCTCTTTTCTCCAGTTACAGAATCTCAAAACACCTGCAGCCTTTACCCATCCCTGCATCAAAAACCATTTGTAGATTTTTTAATGAATTTGTTACAGTGCCCTCTCCCGCTGACTCCTCAGTACCCAAATCCAGATTAGTCGGCACCCTAGACTTGGTGATAGGCTCACGGCTCTCATGAAGCTGAAAGTCCAAGCTCAGGGTGCCAGCACGATCCATGTCTGGTTTGGACCCTCCTCTTGGTTTGCAAATGATCATCTTTTCACTGTGTCTTCACGTGTTATGCAGAGAGCAAGAGAGCTCACGTTTCTTCCTGTAAGGGCCCCGATGACGGCAGATTTAGATTCCACGTAAAGACTTCATCTAAACTTAACTTCTTCCTTACTCCAAATACAAAAACACGGTGTGTGGTGGTGGTGGGGGGGTGTTGGATTTCAACATATGAATTGCAGGAGGGAGAATACATACATTCAGTCATAAGTACATGAGCTGTGTAAACTTTTAGTATTTTTGAGCATTTATCAAAGTTACCACTAGGTGCTTTGTCTGTTTTGTAGACTTTTAGGAGGATCCATGAAAAAAGTATATATGTGGATACTTTCAAGTTATTAGAATGGTACAACGATTAGCTAAGTAAGAAGGGAAAATGCCAAATAGCTACACAATGTAAAAAGTATAACACACGCTGGACCAGAATCATCTATTAGTTTGGATTTGTGTGCACTCCTCTTGTAGAAGAAAAAAATCAAATGTCTGTGAAAGAGAAATCATATTTTTACAAATCCAGGGTAACAGCATGAATCCTCCTTGGCCAATTTCCCACATTTTCCACCAGACAATGAGGAATGAGGTCAGACTCTCATTAAAATTACAATAACAACAAGGTTCACTAGTTCCAGTGGACTGAATAATTTGCAAAAGAGTCTCACAACCTGCATTGAGATAAGAAAGTGCTTCTTTTGTCTCAAAAGAAATACAGCTAATGCTGCTATCTCTTACTTTAAACCTTCTAATTAAGATCCTGCTGTACTTAGCATATTTGTGTTTCTGTATTGGGCAGGTGTCAAGCTAAGGCAAAAAAATAGTCTCTGTGAACAAACAAAACTTCTTATTTTTTGACTGCGACGTTCCTCAGACATCTCATTACCCATCTAAGTATTTCTTCCATCATTATCTTCATGTGAGCATTTAGGATATATCAGACCTGTCTTCTTTTTCCTGGAAGTGCATGTACCCCTCTGTAGAAAATGGTTGATAGATCATAAGAGAGAAATAAAAATGTTCCCCTAAACTAGATTCCAAGAACTCGAGTTAAGAGTATCTTTCAATCAGCACAATAATACAGAATGAACAACACACAATTAAGCAAAATCTCGGTTACTCTGCATGTACCAGGTGCTCTGTTAAATATGAGCAAATCGTCTATGCTGTTTTTGTGTTCCTCCAGACAAACTTAGAGAAATTGTGTACTTGTTGTTGCTACTAACATAGAATATTGGTTTTAAGATAATGTTATCAACCAAGATCCTGAAGATAATCGTCTTTCCCCACTCATCGTTACATTTTTCAAATTTGATATTATGCACTAAAAGTCAAAATAATGTGTAAGTTTACTTTTTGTCTATCCTTAATTATTTAACTGTATTAAAAAGAAGCAAACTAAGTCCCACAGGGAAGCTCTACACCTCAGACAGAATGTATTATATTTAAGGTTTTCACAGGTGGGGCTAAACTCCTATCATCCCGAATAGTGTGAATAACCTGTTGTCTAAGGTCTGAGATTTACTCAAGGGCTTCACTCAGGAGCAAAGACTTGGAGCATTCAATAGTAAGTCCATCACCTAGAATGTCTCATGTCAGTTGTGAGGGACGAAGAAGAGATTCAAGGAGTTATGAAACATATCCCATCTTCTACTGAGTTGAACAACTTGCACCTGTCAACAGCTATGCAGTCTTCTCCCTTGCATTGTTTGACATTAAGAAAGCAGGAAAGAAAAAGAAAAACAAGAAAGATGCCTAGAAGAATACTGATGTCGACTTGACCTCCTCTTGCTCTGCCCTTCAGGAGATTCTTGTATCCTTGGAAGAAAAGAGCAGCCCTACACAACCCTTAAGGCACCTGCTCCCCTGCCAAGGAGACAGTGTCTTAGGAATGTTATTTCTGAACATGCACACTCTAGAAAAAAGGAAGAAAGGGTTTGTGAAAAGAAATCCACAGGCTCCCTACACTGAGACTGTTGGGAATTTCAAGTTATTTTTCTTCATCATAAAAGTTATCTGAAGACAGTTATCTGTAGGATGCAGGAAAGATGGCTTTGACCATGTCAACAGCATACCAGTGGATACCTTCCTAATTGGGAGACATTTCAAAAATGACTATCTTAGTTGGCGAAGCCAAACTGTTCCCATGTAGGATCCAGCTTACAGATGCTATATGCCACACACATTGGTTTCTGGAATGACTCAGCTTCCTAGAACATGTTGGGGACATGGCTGCACCAAAGATCAGTCTCTTCAAGGGCTTAACCAGATAGTAGAGGACCCCACCGGGTCCTAAGATGGCCACTATCTCTCACGGAAAGTTTAGGGTAAGGAAGGTTTGGGGAGTCCCCAAAGAACTCATTCATCAAAATGAATACTGTTTTCATGCAATCTTTTTTAAAGATTTTATTTATTTATTTGAGAGGTAGAGTTATGGACAGTAAGAGGAAGACACAGAGAGAAAGGACTTCCTTCCGTTGGTTCGCTCCCCAAATAGTTGCAATGACCGGAGCTGTGCTGATTGGAAGCCAGGGGCCGGGAGCTTCTTCCAGATCTCCCATGCAGTACAGGGGCCCAAGCACTTGGGCCATCTTCTACTGCTTTCCCAGGCCATAGCAGAAAGCTGGATTGGAAGAGGAGCAACAGGTACTAGAACCGGCGCTTATATGGGATGCCGGCATTGCAGACAGAGGATTAACCTACTGCGCCACCACGCCGGCCCTTCATGCAATAGTTTTTTAAAGATTTATTTTGTTTTGAAAAACAGAATTACAGGGGGCCGGCACTGTGGCATAGCAGGTAAAGTCCCAGCTGCTCCACTTCCAAGCCAGCTCTCTGCTATGGCCTGGGAAAGCAGTGGAGGATGGCCCAAATCCTTGGGCCCCTGCACCTACATGGGAGACCCAGAAGAAGCTCCTGGTTCCTGGCTTCAGATCAACTCAGCTCCAGCCATTGCATCCATTTGGGGAGTGAACCAGCGGATGAAAGACCTTTCTCTCTGTCTCTGCCTCTCTGTAACTCTGGCTTTCAAATAAATAAATAAATAAATAAATATTTAATAAGAAAGAAAGAAAAACAGAGTTACAGAGAGCGGTAGAGACGGGGTGGGGGGTTTTCTTCCATCCACTGGTTTACTCTTCAAGTGGCTGCAATGGCTGGAGCTGAGCCAATCAGAAGCCAGGAGCCAGGAGCTTCTTCCAGGTCTCCAACGTGGGTGCAGGGGCCCAAGGACTTGGCTCATCCTCTGCTGCCTTCCCAAATGCATTAGCTGGGAGCTGGGTCAGAAGTGGAGCAGCTGGGACCGTGCCCATATGGGGTGGGAGCGCTGGCACCAGCCCACAACGCTGGCCCTTTCATGCAGTATTTTCAAAAAATCAAACCTAGTGCCCAAAAGTACACAGTGAAATAAATACCAAAATTTTCAGTAAACTGAACCACATGAAGCTCATGGCAAGAGATCTGTGGCTCCCTTACCTCTTACGCATCTTGTTAGGAATCTTTTGAACAGCTGTTTTCTTTTTTTCCAAGCATTGTTGGTTGGAAAGCATAGAGTAATTTAACAGTAGGCATATTAAAACTCAAAGCATTATTTCCAGCTAAATACTTTATTACACAGGAAAAGCTCAATTTATTATCACTTTGCTTTCTTGACTTCCATAGAAGCACAGTTATTAATAATATTTCTTTGTTTACCTTATTTTCAATGAAACAAGGTAATAATCTAAAATTTTAAAAATTAACTTCAATTTACTGAGTTTTGTTTCATAGCACATTACTGTGCTTGTTAAACAGTTCTCGTGGCCATTTCTAAATTGAGGTAATTTCACCAAGAAAAGCTCCCAGATGACTTTTATAATACGTGAACATATTACTGATTTTATGTTACAAAATATTGACATTGCATGCCACTTCAGGCCAGCTATTTCAGATTGAAACCTGTTCAGAACTTAAATCTCTGGAATGTTTCAGAGCTGAATCAGGGATGACTTTTGAAAATCAGATATATTCATGCAGAATAATTTATTTTTGGTTAAAAATTCAAATGATGAAGACAGTTTAATTTTGCATTTCCCATTTCAAATGTTAAATATTCACTTTTTCTATAATAATTGATATTCATATATCTGATTTGTACATTTCCAATTTATTTACATTTCATTTTCAGATTCATGAGGAATATTCATACCTAGCATATTGTCAGTTTCTTTCTCTCATTTGGTTTAATTCACAACACTCATTTAAAAACAAGGTAAAGAAGAAAGTCAGTTTTAGAAACATGAGTATTATTGATGACTTTATTTCCTTTAATGACAAGAAGATAAAATTATAATAAATTCCAATCTGATTATAAATGAGATATTTCCATTTAAAATTATGCTGTGAGCTTCTATATTCCTGCTTTTAAATTTTTAGTATTTGTTCACCTGCTTTAACGTTTTTGGAAAAAGAACTAACTACGGACAATGCGTAACCATGTAGAGTCAATATCTGAGTACCATTGGTTCTGATACCCCTGTGAATGACAAAATCTGTGAGTATTCAAGTCCCTTATGGAAAACAGTGGAGAATTTGCATGGGAAATACACACATCCTCCTGTAAAACTCCAATTATCTCAGATTACATATAATAGCTAATATAATGCAAAAACTATGTAAGTAGATGTTATACTAATTTATTTCAGTAGTAATGGCAGGAAAAAAGTCTGTACATGTTCAGCACAAATACAAGTTTTTAAGATATTTTATTTATTTGAAATGCAGAGATACAGAGAGAGAGGTCTTCCATCTGCTGGATCACTCTCCAAATGGCTGGAACTCCAGCCAGTTGGAAGCCTGGAGCCAGGAGCTTCTTCCAGATCTCCCACACAGGTACAGAGGCACAAGTGCTTGGGTCATCCTCTACTGTATTTCCAGACACATTAGCAGGAGCTGGATTGAAAGTGGAGCAGCCGGGACTTGAACTGGCACCCAGCACCCATATGGGGTGCCAGCACTGCAGGTAGCAGCTTAACCCACTACACCATAATGCCGGCCCACAAATTCAATTTAAAAACAATATTTTTGATACTTGACTGGCTGGATCCCTGGGTATGGAGCCCGCAGATGAAGGCTGACTGTCCACAAGTGTGCACATTTTTCCTTTACCTCCAGCTACAGGGTGGCTCAGCATTGAGCTGCCCATCAACACGAGTGTTGTGCAAGGGCCGCACCTCTGGAGCTTGGAGCTTCTGTTCCGCACAACTGGATTTTTCAGAGTAAACACCAGTGCCCCTGTTCTCTCTGCAGGTGACTGTAGGTTCTAGACCTCCAGGTCTCCCTCCTTCTCTTTTTCTCTCTCTCTCCTCTCTCTTCTTTTCTCCTAGCATACTGCACATCCCAAAGCAGTGAAGGAAGAGTGATGATAAGGGAGGGGATGTGTACACAGCTGTTTCACTTGGTTCCATCTTACAACATGAAGAATGTGTATTTTGAATCTGTTCTCCTGGCTTCTTGGCCCAGTTCTGCAGTCTCCACTCTGGCACCCTTGGGCAAGTTGCTTAAGTCCATATCATTAAAATCAAAATCCATGTCTCACAGAACTGCTATGAAGATTACATGATGGGCCAGCACCGTGGCTCACTTGGTTAATCCTCCACTTGTGGTGCCGGCATCCCATATGGGCACCGGGTTCTGGTCCCAGTTGCTCCTCTTCCAGTCCAGCTCTCCGCTGTGGCCCGGGAAGGCAGTGGAGGATGGCCCAGGTGCTTGGGCCCTGCACCCGCATGGGAGACCAGGAAGAAGCACCTGGATCCTGGCTTCAGATCGGCACAGCGCCAGCTGTAGCGGCCATTTGAGGAGTGAACCAACGGAAGGAAGACTTTTCTCTCTGTCTCTCTCACTGTCTAACTCTATCTGTGAAATAAAAAAAAAAGATTACATGAACATACATACGTACACACACACTTAAAACAGATCTATGTAGTTATGTAGTGATCGCTTCAGCAGCACACATACTAAAATTGGAACGATGCAGAGAAGATTAGCATGGCGCCTGCACAAAGATGACACGCAAATTCATGAAACGGTCCATATTTAAAAAAAAAAAATGGATCTATGTAAATACCATCCATCACTACAATACTGGGTACAACTGTAGGCAGAAAGTATTCCTGAGGCTTCATTGATCTGTCAACCCCACACACTGGCTCTGCAGATATCTGATGTCAGCTCTCTCCTCTCACCTCTCACTGCTGCATGGTGGCTGCCACAGCACAGGAGACACCCAGGTCAGAGACAAGAGACTTCCTTGCTCATAAGGAGAGCAACACACATTATCATGTCTTTGTATGTCTCCCCTTGCCCCTGGGTCACATGAGGTGAGACACAAGGACCCAGTGGGTGCTGCATCATTGCAGCCAAGGAACCTATGATAGGGAACCCACTGTTTTTATATCAAGCAGTAAGCAAGTCTGTTGTTTTCTGTATGGGAGCAAAAGCCATTACATCATCTTTCAAGGTGACAAGCTGCATGAACAATGCTGAGAAGTGGCCTGGGTAACAGAGCTGTCAAGGCCTCAATGTCTTGATGCATCCAGGAAGACGTGAAAGCCAGAGAGAACCTCGCAGGACAGTCTGCCTGCCGTGGTCACTACCCTCTGGTGGCTAAGTCCCCAGGCACCAAGGGATGTAAGATTCTCTCCTTGATGAAGAAAGCTTCTCCTAGTCTCATTCTCCATACAACGTTGGAGACTTGATGTATTATCCCCCTGAATAGAAAAAAAAGTGTCTTTAAGTTCTCAGGAATCAGTCCCTAATGATGTAATTTCATGCCCCATGACCCATGAGTGAAAGAGAATGCTTCTTGGAATGTCTCTCATGTCTAATCCTTTATAAGTTAATGAAGGGAAAAGGAACTGCATGATCTGAAGAGGACTTGGCTGTGGTAATGACTAGAAGGAGCATTCGTTTAAACTGCTGTATTAGTTTCCCTAAGGTTGGGTGACTTAAACAATAGATATGTATTCGCCTCCAGTTCTGGATACCAGAGTCTGAAATGAAGCTGTTGTTCAGTGTTGGTTCTTCTTGGACTCTCAGGGAGAAGGTACCCCTTAGCTCACTTTACTCCTTCATTTCTTTTTCTACCTCCATCTTCAGGAGGACTTCTCCCTATGCTTCTCTGTGTCTTCTCCTTTTCTGTCTGTTTTAAAATTTGCCATAACATTTATGGCCCACCTTCATCCTGACCTAGGTTTAATCTACAAAGGCACTTGTTCCAAGTAAGGCTGTATTTTAGGGCTCTAGATACACACGTCTTTTAGAAATCACAATTCATCCCACTCTGCCTGACCAGTGAGCCCGGGAACCCGAATGATACCCACCAATCATTGAATGGAACAGCCTCACTCTTCTGTTTCTACCAGGAGCCATGATGAGACTTCAGAGTGTGGAGGCAAAAGGCTCAACCATTGACCAGGCAGCCACTGCTGGATGCAGGCTAGGATAAGAATGACTGACTCAGCTGGGAAACCTTTTAGATGACAAACCACCAGTCCATGGACCAAACCAGCTCTTTTCTCCACTTTAACCAGGAAAGGGTCAGTTACCCCTCCAGCCTCTGGACATATAGGACTCCTTACTCCTTAGGGTCACCGTAAATGACCTCATTGAGAAACAGAAAATATAACTGGTAACCAATTTTATACATGACTTGAGGGTTTACACATGAAGATCTGTAAGGTAATTAGAATGAATGATTAGAACCAGTATTGTGGCATAGTGGGTAAAGCAGCCACCTGCAGTGCCGGCATCCCATATGGGCACCCCTTTAGGTCCTGGCTGCTCCACTTCCAATCCAGCTCTCTGCTATGGCCTGGGAAGGCAGTAAGAGGATGGCCCAAGGCTTTGGGTCCCTGCATCTACATGGGAGATCCGGAAGAAAGTACCTGGCTCCAGAGTTTGGATGACCCTAGTTCCGGCCGTTGCAGCCATCTCGGAGTGAACCAGCAGATAGAAGCGCTCTCTCTCTCTCTCTCTCTCTCTCTCTGCCTCGCTGTATTTCTGCCTTTAAAATAAAATAAATAAATCTTTAAAAAATAATAAATGATCAGTTAATTTAGGGTATGAAATGATTTTTAGGGGGCCGGACCCGTGGCTCACTTGGTTAATCCTCCGCCTGCGGTGCAGGCATCCCATATGGGCACCAGGTTCTAGTCCCGGTTGCTCCTCTTCCAGCCCAGTTCTCTGCTGTGGCCCAGAAAGGCGGTGGAAGATGGCCCAAGTGCTTGGGCCCCTGCACCTGCAAGGGAGACCAGGAGGAAGCACCTGGCTCCTGGCTTCGGATCGGCATAACTCCGGCTGTTGCGGCCATTTGGGGGGTGAACTAATGGAAGGAAGACCTCTCTCTCTCTTTTTCTCTCACTGTCAAACTCTATCTGTCAAATAAATTTTTTAAAAAAGAAGTTATTTTTATTGTTATGGCCTATTAACAAGTCTTAGGCATCCTTTTGAAATGACCATCATGCACAATGCTCTTCCCAGCCTCCCTCTAGCTCTGCTGCCTACTTCATAGAGCACACCTGGCCCCTGGCAGGGCTGGGACAGGACAGCAGCCACAGCCACTATCTTCACTGCTGGGTAACGGTTTGTCTCCTTCTAAGCACAGATTCTTGACTGTCAGCTGCAGCAAGTCGGATGTTCACACACATCACAGAATGCTAGCCTTTCTCAACCCCAGTTAAATCCTAGTAACACTCCCACTAGGGTATCTAGCGTGTGCCGTCCGTACCTACCAGTGGTGCCAACCCCATGGGGCTCTTGTGCATCTCCACTCTGCAAGCATGAGCTGTCCCTCTCAATTCCTTTGCCACAGTAAGGTTTTTGTCAACACCAGTATCTTCTCTCTTGTTAATCATGGTCTGGTTCTAAACATCAGGAAGCACTTAAACCACTTAGTAAATCATTACACCTGTAGTTGAGAGGGTGCCTTTGGATGAGAAAGAACAGCTCAGCTGTGTGCTACAATGATTAACAGATACATACAGTGCAGGAACACGTATCAGAGAGTCTTTAGGAAATATCTGTGTTGGAAAGAGTTTTAAGTTAAAGTTTAAATCCTAAATATGTAATTTTAGCATTAATTGTATTCTGTTCAAGTTGGGAAATAAATAGAAATGTCCGCTCTGGGAAAAATTGGTGTGGTACTTTAGATAGTGTTGTTGCTTCCCTCTGGGCAAATTTAAGGCAAAACATGTGTAATTAAAAATTATCCACCAAGTGTAGAAATTAAGCTGATTGAAAATGCCATGAATTCTTAAGAACAAATTTCCTGGGAAATGATTGAGATATGATTATATCAAGAAGTGAAAATGTAGACCCCGATTTGGTTTGATCTCTCCCTATGATAACTAGGAAGTGTTCAGTCATTCTTTCACTCTTAGAACACAACATTCAGGATACAGAGAGGCAGGAGCCACACAGCACTTCCCTACAGGCTCCCTGAAACCACAGGTGCAGGGCACAATGCTGGGTTCAAGGCCACCAATCATACAGCCCTGCCCTGGGATGTCTCATCTAGGTAGTAGGTCACACACAGAAAGAGACTAATGACATTACATGGAGCATATGTATGATCTACATTAATGATGACTGATAAAATTTGACAGTGTAGAAGATCACAAACTGGGGCCAGCGCTGTAGCATAGTGGGTAAAGCCGCCACCTGCAGTGCTGGCATCCCATACGGGTGCTGGTTCAAGTCCCGGCTGCTTCACTTCTGATCCAGCTCTCTGCTATGGCTTGGGAAAGCAGTGGGAGACAGCCCAAGCCCTTGGGCCCCTGCACCCTCATGGAAGACCTGGAAGAAGCTTCTGGATCCTGGCTTCAGATCGGCGCAGCTCCAGCAGTTGAGGCCATCTGGAGATTGAACCAGTGGATGGAAGACCTCTCTCTCTCTCTCTCTCTGCCTCTCCTCCTCTCTCTGTGTAACTCTGACTTTCAAGTAAATAAATAAATCTTTTTTTTTTAAAAAAAGATCACAAACTATAAAGTCAACTTATCTAGGGACTATATGACCCTGTGCCAATGACATAATCTCTTGGTGCCTCAATTACCTCATCTGTAAAATAGAGATGTGAATAGTACCTTTGGATATGCTCATTGTGAAAATTAAATATGAAATTACATATAAATGCTTAGACTAGTGCTGGTGCATCATATATACTATGTGAATATTCACTACTTTTCTTACAGAAGTTTTGAGGAATATTCAAGGGTATTTAGGGTAGAATTTCTTCTCCCAAAAATAAGCATCCAAACCCTAACCCTTATGACATATGAATGTGACCTTATTTCGACATAGGATATTGGCAGATGTAATCAATTAAGATGAGGTTATACTGGAGTAGGGTAATCCAATGTATCAGTTGAGATACTCCAGAGAAACAGAACCAGTAGGATTCACAACCACAAATACACACTCCCACACACCCACACACACAGATTTTATTATGGGAACTGACTTGTGATTATGCCACAATATGCTGCCTGCAAGCTGGATACTTAGGAAAGCATATGATGTAGTTCAGTTCAAATCTGAAGTCTTAAGAACTGGGGGAGCTAATAATAAAAGTCCCATTCCAAAGACCCAAGTCCAAATACCCAAGAATTAAAAGCACCAGTGACAGCAGGCAGGGGGAGATGCCCCAGCTCAAGCACAGAGAGAATTCAGCCGTCCTTCATCTTTTGTTCTATGTAGGCCTTCAATGGATCACATGAGGCTGCACAGATTAGTGAAGGAAGATCTTTACTCAGTCCATTGATCCAAATATTATTCTCTTCCAGAAACATCCTCATAGGCATGCCCAGAAATATTGTTTTGCCAGCTATCTGGCCCTCCCTTAGCACAGTCAACTTGACACATAAAATCAGCCATCACATCCTATATGACTAGTGTCAATATGGGCAAAGACAAAGGCAGAGCACAAACTGAAGAGCAGAAACTGAAGTGAAGTATGTGCAAGTCAAAGGACACCCAGGATTGCCAGCCACCACCAGGAGCTGAGAAGGAGGCCTGGCTGCATCCTCCCCTAAGGTCTTTAGAAGGAAGTACCCTGGGGGCTGGCACTGTAGTAGGCTAAGTCTCTGCCTGCCCTGCAGCATCCGTATGGTTCATGTCCCTGATCCAGCTCTCTGCCATGACCTGGAAAAGCAGTCAAAGATGGCCCATGTGCTTGGGCCCCTGCACCCACGTGGGAGAACTAGAAGAGGCTCCTGGCTCCTGGCTTTGGATTGGCCCAGCTCCAGCCATTGCAGCCATTTGGGCAGTGAAGCAGCAGGTGGAAGACCTCTCTTTCTCTTGTTTCTTCCTCTCTGTCTGTAACTTTACCTCTCAAATAAATAAATAAATAATAAATCTTTTTAAAAATAGAGGAAATAACCTTTATGACACTTGTTTTGGGGCTTCTGTCCTCCAAAACCATGGTATAATGAAATTCTGTTGTCAGAAGATACACAATTATTGCTGGAAGGGACTTTAAACCAGTTGGATGAAGATTTATGGAACATTTAGAAAACGAGTTACATTGAAAGGGGAAAGATTATGACAGATAAGGTCATTGGATTTAGAAATTTGAAATGGAAACTGGATTGATTTGCCTGAAAGAGAATGCAGCCTGTATTCATATAGTTGAAGAACTAAGTTAAAATAGACTAAAGAAGTGTGTATGTGTGTGTGTGTCTACTGTGTGTGTGTGTGTGTGCGTAAAAATGCATTCTCCATTAGGATATAAGCTACCTGAAGGGGAGGAAAGGTTGCACATTTCCTGGTAATTTCAACAACCAGCACAGCAATATCCACCAATTTGGCTAAGGACAAAAGCCGAGTAGGGAAAAGGGGAGGAGCCAAGATGAGAGTGGACATTGTGTAGCACTGAAAATCCTGAGAAGGTGTGCAGCTGCCCAGCCAGTCACCATGGTGGACTCAGAGCACTGGCGTTATACAGTCCCCTTCCTCACAGAGGACAAATTGCTTCAATCTGACATTGGGCACTTAATTTAGAGTAGAAAACACTAGTTTAGGTAGACTGCTCCACAAACTAGTTTAGGTATGAAATGGTCATTGCTTGAGGAAGGCAGGAAAGTGGGGATGGTCCATTTGAAGAACTAACTCTGAAGAACAATTCCCTGGCTGCAAACTAACCATGCTTTGGAGGAAAATGAGGGGTTGTCTCTCATGCAGCACCTCTTCATGACACCTTTTGCTCTAGAGGTCCTTATCCAGTTAAGAAGGAATATTTAGAGTTAGGTGGTGAAACTAGTTATAGACACAGTATTTAAAGAAGAGCCTGGAATGTGTCTAGGGATTGTAGCATTGGCAATAAGAGTAACAATACCACTGCAAGAAATTCCAGGACAAACAGGTACAGACCTGGATCTGAGGCGTTGTGTCCATGTTAGGAACACCAGTGTGAGAGCATGCATTTCGAAGAAACAACTCATCGTGGGATGGACTTGAGCCAGGCTTCCATGAGAGATGATGAGAGGGAGTGGTGGGGGAGAAAGAAAACATGAACGGCAATTTGTATACTACTTCTGAAATTTTCATTCTGAGATGTAGGATCTGGACGTGTGCATGGGCCCAGGAAAGCATCATCCAACAGAACTTTCCGTGCTGATGGAGACATGCCATAGCTCCACTATTCAACAGAGCAGTCACTGATCAAAGAAGGATGTACTTTTTTCTGAAGGGAAGAGAGAACTTCCACTTTTATTATGGCCCTGTCTAAATACTGACAGAGTTTGTGGACTCAAAAGGCTTCTATAGCCTTGGCAGCTCATGACAAGTGCCTTGGGTGATCACTGATGTCATAAATAAGAGAGTCAATTGTTAAATCAACAACAGGAGTCACTGTGCACTTACTCCCCACGTAGGACCTCTGTCCTTAGTGAGTTGTGCTATGAGAATTAATGGTAAAACTAGTCTTCAAACAGTACTTTATACTTTGTGTGTCTGTGTGGGTGCAAACTGTTGAAATCTTTACTTAGTACAGAGTTGATCTTCTGTATATAAAGATAATTAAAAATGACTCTTAATAAAGAGTGGGATGGGAGATGGAGTAGGAGGTGAGACAGGAGTGGGAGTGGGAGGGCGGGTATGGGAGAAGAACCATTATAATCCAAAAGATGTACCTATGAAATTCATATTTACTAAATAAAAGCTTTCTAAAAAAAATTAAAAGGAGAGGGGTCACTGGACAGGTGCACCTACTGAGCACTTAAAGTGCAGCTGTGACACTGGACACCTGAATTCTTAGTTGTATTTATTTTCCGTTCATTTGCTGGTATCTACCACATAGGACAACATAGTTCCCAAGCTAGTTCATTAACAAGGAATAAGGAGGCTGATGAAGAGATACCACAACGAAGCAAAAAGATACAACCAGGTTGTTCTATCAGTATTCTCTGGAGAAATAGGATCAACAAGGGAAGTAGGAAGAGAGAGATCTATTTGAAGAAACTGGCTCACGCAATTAGAGAGGCTGGCAAGTACAAAATCTGCAGATTGGTCCTACAGACCGAGACCCATCAATAGACCAAATGGAGGCTGGAGACCATCTGCCGGTGGACTCCCTTCTTTGCCAGGGGAGGTCAGCCATGTGCTGTATTCAGACCTTCAACTGATTAGATGAGACTCATTGACATTGGGGAAACCAATCTGCTTTACTCCAAGTCCATGGATTTACTCTCAAAGAAAGATTCAGAAGAATGTTTCAGCTAGTAACTGATCCAATCAAGATGACATATAAAATTAACCACTGCATGGGTCACGCTTTAAACCAGTGGCAGGGGCCAGAGATTTGGCACGCCAGGTGAAACGACCACTTGTAACGCCAGCATTTCTTATCAGAGTGCCAGTTCAAGTCCCGTCTACTCCACCCCGATCCAGTCCCCTGCTAATACTCATGGAAGGCAGCAGAAGATGGCCTAGGTACTTAGATTCCTACCACCCATGTGGGAGACCACGATGGAGCTGCTGACTCATGGCTTCAGCATGGCCAGACTTTTGCAGCCAATTGGGGAGCGATCCAGTGAATAGAAGGTCTCTTTCTGTCTCCCCCTCTCTGTACCTCTGCCTTTCCAATAAATAAACAGATCTCTTTTAAACAGAAGAGAGAAATGGATAAATGAAGAAAATATAGGAAAATCTTGATTTTTGTTGAAATTTGGTGACGAACATAAACTTTACTTCATATATGTTTGAAAATTTACAGAAAGAATTTGCAATCGATCAGGAGCCAGAAGTGTTATTTGGATAGTATGGGGACACTGTATATTATGGCTAAAGGGGACCACACTGAGAGTAAGTCTATTTGCTAAACAACTGTTACTTCTAAGATATCTGCAAGGATTCTTTTAGGCTTTTTTTCCTTCTTAAATTCATGACTTAAATAGCAAAACTGCTTTCTATTTCTTACCACATAAAAGCAATCCGCTTCAGAATTATGTTAATACAGTTTACCCAACTTCTAGAGAGAACATTTGCAAATTCCCACTGTGAGAGTATTTCTAAATATTAGTGAAACATTAGGTGGCAAC
Source organism: Sylvilagus floridanus (assembly GCA_949820135.1). Lineage (NCBI taxonomy): Eukaryota > Metazoa > Chordata > Mammalia > Lagomorpha > Leporidae > Sylvilagus > Sylvilagus floridanus. The sequence goes on along the minus strand of OX463240.1, from coordinate 12,745,176 downwards.
ACAATTCCTGTCGAGGGTTCTGAAAGTGTGTACATGGTACGCTTCTGCACAACTGGAGAGTCTGGTGAGTCTGGCTGAAAGATGTTTCGAGGCTATTTTTATCTTAATTTGTATTTTATTCAGAATTGAAAGGAAAGCAGCCTTACTATGTAAGTCTCAGAGCACTGCATACTTTCTCTGTGTGCCCTATTATTTTGCAGATCTTAAAGGGAAGGCAACAGTTCAGTTTCCTGTGGAGCTATTACTTAGCAATGTTTATTGAAAAAACATGCTCCTTGTAATATATCTTAATGTTTCCAAATAGCATTGTGCAAATGAAATTTACAATAAGGGATACGTATTTTTCCCACAAATTTCTAATTTATTTATGCAGAATTTTAGATGCTTTCTAATGCTGATTGGAAAATAGATTTTCAGGGCCAGCACTGTGGTGTAGTGGGTAAAGCTGCCGCCCGCAACACCTGCATCCCATGCAGGTGCCGACTCATGTCACAGCTGCTCCACTTCCCGTCCAGCTCCCTGTTAGAGCATCTAGCACAGCAGCAGAAGATGGTCCAAGTGATTGGGCCCAGGAACTCACGGGGGACACCTGGAAGAAGCTCCTAACTCCTGGCTTCGGCCTGCCCCAGCCCTGGTCGTTGTGGCCATATGGGAAATGAACCAGCAGATGGAAAACCTCTCTGTGTCTATCTGTCTGTGTGTCTGTGTGTCTGTGTGTCTGTGTGTCTGTGTGTCTGTGTGTCTGTCTGTCTCTCTCTCTCTCTGTAACTCTTTCAAATAAATAAAGAAAATCTTTTTTTTTAATTAGATTTTCTTTCTTTAAAATTAAGGTTTCTTCTCAATAGGGCTTCTCTGGAAAAGAAATGAAACAGTTGATAGTAATTTTTATCATGTTGAAACAGGATTTCCTATGATGTCTGCAAGTAAGTTATAGCCATAAATATGACACAGTTAAAAAAATCTATATCTAAGTCTATGTCTATATCTACATCTTCATTTTACAGAAAGCCACATTTTACTAATTAGGTAGTTTCTTGCTGTCATTTCTGTGGCTACATTTCTACATGCTACCTGATTTTGAAAGAAAAATAGAAACTTTAGTCCAAGCCTATCCCAGGATCAACATGAAAAAAAAAATTGATAACTGGAGAAGTGACACTGAAATGATGTGGACAGTAGAGGTTTTTTTTGTCCCATCCTGCCTGTAGCCACAGCTGAGATGGGGTGTCTGTCTGTGTTTGCATGAGTAGTGGCAGACACAGATACATACACCATACAATTGCTCTGGCAATGATCTCAGAGTGGAGAGTCATAAGTCCCCTGCAAATCCATGTTTAATTACAAGTGTGGTTTGCTCTGCCAACCAGCAAGCGTCACTCATAGGACTTGACATGTCACTCATAAGACTCAACACATAACTTAGCATGCTCTCAGGATCTCAGGATCTTTAACCTACCTGGGTGGATAATACAAAGAGCTTTTAAATAGCATGACAGAACACATTAGAAATAACAGTCATCACAGTGTACATTGTGGTTGGTTGGCGGTTGACAGAGACACAGTCAAGAACTCTGCAGCTCTTCCCAAGAGCTCTGGTTCTCTCCTGAGTGGGAGTCAGTCCTCACAGAGCAAGAGCACATCAGAGACCCGGGCAGGACTGGATGCAGAGATGGGAAGCGGGCTTTGACTCACAATTGTGCCTTTGTAACTGTTCCATAAATTCTAGTAAATAAAAATAAAATTTAAGGTCTTACTCACACTTTTATGGACTCTCAAGAACATTCCTTTTTTATGGTTTTGCTTTCAGCAGTATGTGTGTATATATGAGAGAGAGAGAGAGATAGAGAACGAGAGAGGGAAGTGTATGAACGACAGAGATTAATAGCCCTCTGGAAGATCAAGGCCTTCTGATTAGCTCACCATTTGCTGGCATTCACTCATCACTCATCTAAAACACCTTATAATAGTCTGATTGAATGGGAGGGTGATTTTATGGTGTGAGTAAAATGGAAATTAGGGCGGGTTTTTGAAACTCTAACATATGGCCCTACTAATGACTTTTCCCAACAAATTTTTCATGTGGTCACAATCTAAATTTAAATAAGAGTCTACAGGGGGAAATGCTATGGTATTCGTACCCTATGCCCTCAAGCCTCCTAGGAGAACAATAAAAATCGAATTTTCTAAAGTCAAAAGAAAATTTGAGGCAAGTGGAAAATTAATAGCCATGAAAAAAATACCTCAAGAAAAAAAATCCCTGCAAGTGTCTTTCCTAACAAAGGTTTCAAAGCAGAACTGAAGAAGAGAACTGAGATTTTTGATAAGGCTGGAGCCAGGCACACTGCAAGATTTCCTTAAAGTTTGTGAGCCAATGAGTCCAAATATCAGCACAAAAAGGATTTTAATTGAGGCCAAAGTACCTTCCAGAACATTCGTACTGATAAAATATATGTGGTAAAACTTCATTTAATAACCTTTTCTTTTTTAGGTTTAAAACATCTTTTTTTTTGACAGGCAGAGTGGACAGTGAGAGAGAGAGAGAGAGAAAGGTCTTCCTTTGCCATTGATTCACCCTCCAATGGCTGCCGCTGCTGGTGCACTGCGGCCGGCACACCGCGCTGATCCGAAGCCAAGAGCCAGGTGCTGCTCCTGGTCTCCCATGAGGTGCAGGGCCCAAGCACTTGGGCCATCCTCCACTGCACTCCCTGGCCACAGCAGAAAGCTGGCCTGGAAGAGGGGCAACCGGGACAGAATCCGGCGCCCTGATGGCACTAGAACCCAGTGTGCCGGCGCCGCAAGGCGGAGGATTAGCCTATTGAGCCACGGCGCCGGCATAAGACATCTTTTTAATTATAAAAGAAATGTATGCTCACCATGGAAAATTCTGAAAATACGCAAAAATATGAAAGGGAAGATAGTCATCATTCAAAATCCCAAGGCTCAGAGGTAACCACTGTCAAATAGCGATTATAAGTTGGTGTTTTCTAGTCCACATGTACATGTTTATATAATATTAATGTAGTAAATATATTAAGTATACATATATACTCATATTATAAGGTGTTTGAGATCATGCTACTTATGAATTTAGTATCCTCCTTTTTACTTGTCATAGAATTCACAATTTCCAGTGCCACTAAAAACTCTATCAAAAAAAACCTTTTAAGATTTTAAAAGTGCATGCATATCCACAGTGCATTCCATCTACATTTAGTACCCCATTTTAACAATTTTATTGCTAACTCTCCTTCTTCTCCATACACAGGTCAAATTCTATACATTTACTCTATTAACAAGCTATCACAACAGATATTAATTAAAAATTTGTGCACAGCTTCTTAATACAAGAGGCATTTTAAAAGTTGTTAGTTAGATTCCAAAAGATGAAGAAAACTTCAGTGTTTTTTTTTTTTCTCTGAAAGGCAGAGTTATAGAGAGAGAGATCTTCCATCCACTGGTTTACTCCCCAGATGACCAGAAATGGCCAGCCTGAAGCCAGGAGCCAGAAATTTAAAGTTTTTCCACATGGGTCCTGGCGCCCAAGCACTTGGGCCATCTTACACAGCTTTCCCAGGTGCACAGCAGGGAGCTGGAATGGAAGTGGAGCTGCCAGGACTCAAACTAGCACCTATATGAGATGCCAGCACCGTAGGCAGTGACTTTACCCACTATGCCACACCACCAGCCCTCAGTAGTTCTTGAGGAAGGCAAGACCAGATATCTGGCACTAAGCTTTTTTGCCTAGAACTCTTTTATTCCAGATATACAAACTTAATGCATTGCATATATACAAATTTAGAAACATAGTGATTATTCCCACCCTACCCACCTTCCTAGGCATACTCTTACCCTTCTTCCTCATCCCTACTATTCCATTCCTATTTTTTAGAAAGATCTATTTCCAATTAACTCTATACTCATAAGATTAACCCTACACTTAGTAAAGAGTTCAGCAAACAGTATGAAGAAGAAAAAAAAAAAAAAAAAAAAAAAAAAAAAAAAAAAAAAAACCACTGTTCCTCAACAGTCAAAACAAGGGCTGTTCAAAATCATCACGTCCCAAAGTGTCAACTGCACTCCTATAGGTTACCTTGTAGGTGCTCTATTAGTAACCATAGGTCAGCGAGAACATATGGTATTTGTCATTTGGGAATTGGATTATTTCACTAAGGGTAATGGTTTCTGGTTGCATGTACATTGTTGCAAACGATAGGATTTCATTTTCATTGTTTTACCACTATCTAGTATTTCATGGCATACACATTCCATCACTTCTTTATCCAGTCTACATGTGGGGATATTTGATCACATTAACATTACACATAGGCAGGAAATTTAACAAGCCACCAATGATGTATGATGCAATTGCATCTACAGAAATAGGTCTTCTGTGAAAAGACAAGAAAATGGGGCCAGCGCTGTGGCATAGCGGGTAAAGCCGCCGCCTGCAGCATCGGCATCCCATATGAACACCAGTTCAAGTCCTGGCTGCTCCACTTCCAATCCAGTTCTCTTCTAAGGCCTAGGAAAGTAGTAGAAGATGGCCCAAGTCCTTGGGACCCTGCACCTGTGTGGGAGGTCCAAAAGAAGCTCCTGGCTTTTGACTTGGGCTGTTGTGGCCAATTGGGGAGTGAACCAGTGGATGAAGGACCTCTCTCTTTCTGCCTCTCTTTCTCTCTGTGTGTAACTCTGCCTTTAAAATAAATAAATAAATCTAAGAAAAGAAAAAGAAAAATCACAAATAGTAGAACTGGGACTGTCAAAGTTGCCCAGGACTAAGAATCAAGCAAAGGGGAGCATTGTACACAAGGGGGTTATCAGTGTGGAAGGCACAGGGCTCACTGCACTTGACCACCCGGCCATGTGTCCAGGAGGATGCTCAAGACTCAGACTTCTCAACTGAAAGGGAGTTTCATGCCAGCCTTCAAGATCTACTGTGAGGGCTGGCGCCGTGGCTCACTTGGCTAATCCTCTGCCTTTGGTGCAAGAATCCCATATGGGCACTGGGTTCTAGTCCTGGTTGCTTCTCTTCCAGTCCAGCTCTCTGCGGTGGCCCAGGAGGGCAGTGGAAAATGGCCCAAGTGCTTGGGTGCCTGCACCCACGTGGGAGACCAGGAAGAAGCACCTGGCTCCTGGCTTCGGATCGGCATAGCTCCGGCCATAGCAGCCATTTTGGGGGTGAACCAATGGAAGGAAGACCTTTCTCTCTGTCTCTCCCTCACACTGTCTGTAACTCTACCTGTCAAAAAATAAATAAAATCTTTAAATAAATAAATAAATAAATAAAAAGATCTACTGTGAAACTGAAGAAGTGGTGCTTGAGTTGGGTCCATACAGTGATAAGCACATGCAAGGCCTCAGTAAATTACTGCTGCTATGGTCATGGGTATTCATAATGTGTTGTCAATCATTGGAACCTATACCACAATACATTGATGCTATGATAACAATACGGTTACTCATGATGTGGCTGTTATTAACTATATAGCTATTATAAGAATATGATTGTGGAAGATATGTGTTAATACAGTTCACCTTCTCTGTGCAGGAATACCACATCAGTGGATTCAACTAATCTTAGATCAAAAATATTTTAAAAATTGATCTGTGCTAAATATATATAGACCAAATTTTCTTGCCATTATTCCCTATACATTCCAGTGTAACAATAATTTTCATAGCATTTATATTGTATTAGTTATTATAAGTAATCTACACATGATTTAAAGTATATGGGATGACATATGTACATTATATGCAAATAAAGCAATATTTAATATTAGGAACTTGTGTATCCCTGGATTTGTGTCTATAGGGAGTTCTGGAGCTAATCTCCCCCATATCAAGAGATGAGATAATAGCAACAATATGACTATTAATAATGTATTGTAAAATATATACTACACTATATTATTAGCATTGTAGATATTTTGTGAATGATGTTATAAAAATGGCACTTAGATTCTAAAGACTTGGGGCTTTTTTATTTTCATATATGTACATGTTTGTGTTGTATGTATGCATACAATAGTACTTCCAAAAGCTCATGGAAAATGGAATTAAAAGGTAAATTCACTTTTATACAAAACAGTTTTTAAATCCATGCACAGTTTTCATTTTTTTTTTTTTGACAGGCAGAGTGGACAGTGAGAGAGAGAGACAGAGAGAAAGGTCTTCCTTTGCCGTTGGTTCACCCTCCAATGGCCGCCGCGGCTGGCGCACTGTGGCCGGCACACCGCGCTGATCCAAAGGCAGGAGCCAGGTGCTTCTCCTGGTCTCCCATGGGGTGCAGGGCCCAAGCACTTGGGCCATCCTCCACTGCACTCCCTGGCTACAGCAGAGAGCTGGACAGGAAGAGGGGCAACCAGGACAGAATCCGGCACCCCGACCGGGATTAGAACCCAGTGTGCCGGTGCCGCAAAGCAGAGGATTAGCCTACTGAGCCGCGGCGCCAGCCTCATGCATAGTTTTTGCACATGTATTTTCCATGAACTTTTGGAAGACCACTCAAATGCACAGATTTCAAAAATTGTTTCCACCAAAATAAACTCATTTTTGAATGTCAGTGTTCATGAATTCTTCAAAGTACACTTGTATGTGTAGAAAATAGATTCCTGGGTGCCAGTACTGTAGCATAAAAGGTTAAGAGGCTGCTTGCAGTGCTGGCATCCCGTATTGGTGTTTGTTCAGGTCCCAGCTGCCCCACTTCAGATCCAGCTCCCTACCAATGTGCCTGGGAAAGCAGTGGAGGATGGCCCAAGTGCTTGGGTCCCTGCAACCATATGGAAGGCCCAGATGATGTTCCTGGCTCCTGGCTTCAGCCTGGCCCATTCCTGGCCACTGTGGCCTTGTGGAGAATGAACCAACAAATGGAAGAACTCTTGGTCTCTCTTTCTCTCTCTCTAACTCTACCTTTCAAATTAATAAATAAATCTTTAAAAAACAAAAAGGAGAGAGAAAGAATAAAAATAGATTCCTTGGAGAAAACTAGCTTTGAAAGAGCACCAGCATATTGTTTTTAATTTGGGAAAATTGTGGGTTTCATTTTAATTTTGGGTGTGAGTTGACTTGGAATACATCTTGGAATACAGTAAGATAGATCTAATCCTAAATGACCTGAGAATAAAAGATTACAAGTGATATTTTAGCAGAAAGGACAAATTAGGAGGAGGAAAAATACTGGGCAAATGAAGCAGAGGAAACAGATTATGTTGGCAAAAATCAAGCAGATTCAGAATAAAAGCAAGGTTACCCTTCAGACAGAATGTGGAAATCAGCACCCACAAATCTGACCTGGAACTCAGACCTGAATGCTTCTCATCAGCACATCCTTTCATGTGAGCTGCATCTCTTCCTCTTGCAAATGGAGGAAATGCCTGCCTCCAACTGTTCCTATGAAGCCTTAATTAATAAGATTTATTTAAAAAAAAAAAAAACTTCTAATGCCCCATGCTGTGTTGGGAGTCACCACACATTAACTAGTATCTCAAATTTTGATTGTATTTCTTGTGTGTTTTTAATATACCCTGTAGGATTTATTTTATTTATTTATTTTTAAAGATTATTTATTTGAAAGGCAGAGTTACAGAAAGAGAGGAAGAGACAGAGAGAGAGAGACAGAGAGAGAGAGAGAGAGACAGAGAGATCTTTCATCTATTGGTTCACTCCCCAGATGACCACAATGGCCAGGACTGGGCAAGGCCAAAGCCAGGAGTCAGGAGCTTCATCTGGATCTCCCACATGGGTACAAGAGCCCAAGGACTTGTCCGTCTTCTGATGCTTTTCCCAGGAGCATTAGCAGGGAGCTGGATTGGAAATGGAGCAGCTAGGACTCAACCAGGCACCCATGTGGAATGCCAGCATTACAGGCAGTAGTTCCACCTGCTACATCACAGTGCCAGCCCCTCTTTGTAGGATTTTAAAGGAGGAGAACATAAATTCGAAGTGAGAGATGTCAAAAGTGATTTCATTAGGTTATCTGGAGGTGAGGTGATAAGTGAGTGGTACTTGCATGTTATAGAAGCTAGAGCCAGTGATCTCAAACCTTACCCAGGGACCAGTCCTTGGGAAAGCGGCAATCTCAGTCCATTATCTTTCAGGGGATTTTTAAAACTCCTGTAGAAGGAAAAGAAAGCACCACATTCAGGAGTGCTTTATAATAAATCTAAATGCTTTGCTAATTGCCTGTCACCACTACAAATAGTATTTGCTTTTCCGGGAGTTTTTTTTTTTTTTTCCTAAAGGCCTTGGAAATAAATTAGAACTTCTAATTTATTGGAAGACAGAATGAGAAAAGGGGGCAGGGAGACCCGTAGGATAGCAGGATGATCTCGAACAGCTTCATCGGAAGGCTGTGATCACAGATATAAGGAGGACATAATCCAAAACAAGCGAGGAACAGTTGCCCTTGTTGCAAAAATGCTATGAAAAAAAAACGCTGTGTATTAATTTCCTTCAAGCTAAAGCCACAACGATTAAAGCATCTCTCCAGAAACAGCACTGAGTAGAAGACCCCAAGGCTAATTCCAGTGGGATTACAGGGTTTGGGTCCCACCAAGTTCTTGGCAGGGCTAGGAGGTCCTTCAGAGGTGAATTTACACAGTCACCTGCTTCTGTAACTCTAAATGCCATGGGTGGCTTGGTGACAATTCTATTTATTTCTTGAAAGTAGAATTTGATATCACATCAAATGATACCACCCATAGCTCCATGCCTTCGAAATTGCTTCTTAAACCCCACCAACCAACTGCTGCAAAGCTCATGCCATCACAGAAAAAGTTGTATCAGGATGCATTTGCAATGCAGTGCACTTGTAACTTCTTCAAAGAACAGCTGTGTTCAAATAAGATGTTTAAAAATGTAATTGCAGAACTTGAAATTGTGTGCTGGTAATAATTATCGGAACAAAGTTACTGTGACAGAATAACCTTAAGGTTTCAATTAGAAAATTGTCAAAATGAGGTATAAAAAAATGGGGATAAAAAATGACAGCAAGGTATTGAAGGATGAATCAGCAAAGCACAGAGGATATTCAGGGCAGTGAGAATATGATACTGCAGTAGTAGAGATGTGTCCTCATACCTTCTACTAAGCCTTTTGAGTGACGGCCTTTAAGATCGAACACATGGCTGCAGCCAAGGCTCAATAGGCTAATCCTCTGCCTGCGGCGCCGGCACACCGGGTTCTAGTCCGGTTGGGGTGCCGGATTCTGTCCTGGTTGCCCCTCTTCCAGGCCAGCTCTCTGCTGTGGCCTGGGAGTGCAGTGGAGGATGACCCAAGTGCTTGGGCCCTGCACCCGCATGAGAGACCAGGAGAAGCACCTGGCTTTGGATGTGCCGGCTGCAGCGGCCATTGGAGGGAAGACTTTTCTCTCTGTCTCTCTCTCTCTCACTGTCCACTCTGCCTGTCAAAAAAAAAGCGAACACTGAGGCTGGTGCTGTGGCACAGTAGGCTAAACTGCTGCCTGTGGCACCGGCATCCCATATGGGTGCTGAATGTTTTAATGTTTCTAGTAGTATTGCATTAAGCCCTAACAACCATTATGACTCCCATTTTGTGTATGAGGAAGTTGAGACTCAGAATAGCTGTGTCATAGCAGGTTAGGGCTCAGCCTGCAGCTCTAGCATCTCATAAGATCACCAGCATGAGTCCCAGCTGCTCCACTTCCTATCCAGCTCCTTGCTAATGCACCTGGGAAAGCAGTGGAAGATGGTCCAAGTGCCTGGGCTCCTACACCCACGTGGGAGACCCGGATGAATCTCCTGGCTCCTGGCTTCGGATCAGTCCAGCTTGGGCCATTGTAGCCATTTGGGGAGTGAACCAGAAAATAGAATCTCTCTCTCTCTCTCTCTCTCTCTCTCTCTCTCTAACTCAGCCTTTCAAATAAATAAATAAATATTTTTTTTTTTAAATAGCATAGTGAAGCGGAGAGAGCGGCAAGATGGCGGAATAGGAAGGGAGCACACCGATAGTCTGGGGAGAGACAGTTTAATAAAAGTGGAGATACTGCAAGTTCAAGGAAGAGTAGGGGAAGAAACTGCAGAGAAAACCCTTCCGGAACTGGGGATTCACAGTGGACCTGCGTGGAGAGCTTAGGAGCCTGCAGATTGGGACACCAGCAGCAGATTCAACACACCAGCGCTGGAACGTGAGGTGAGCCGAAACTCAAATGGCCCAGCAGGGAAGCGGAAAAGGGAGCCTAGAGCGAACAAGGCTTGAAACCCTGCGGGGAAAAGTTCACCAGGCTAACTAGAAGAGAGAGAGAGAGAGGGAAAAAAAAAAAAAGTGACCCATACGGACACGAGCTTCTCTCTCTCCACTCACCTCTCAAAGGTGAGCAAGACAAAGAGCAGGCGCCATTTTGGAATACGTCATAAGCAGGGCAACCTTGGGTCGGCACCGGCCCCGAGCCTAGCAGAAAAACCTGACTCTGGGTGGGAGGGGTGAAATAACAGGAGATTAGAACCTAATGAATGTGTGGTGCTAATGAACTGAGACTGTGAAAAAAGAGACTGTGGGGGAGAGAACTCACGGAAATCACGAATTCATGTGAGTACTCTCCAGAGACGCTACAGTTCAGTAGCCTTGGCAGCCCAGTGGGAGACTACAGGAGAATCTCAGCCCACACAAAGGGCCGCAAAGATTCCTTCTCTGGTCCTCGGTATATCATTCGCCTGCTAACCACCCCCAATTCCATTCAGCTGTGTGGAATTACTTCCCTTTTGAACCAAAAAAAAAAAAAAGTAACAGAGAGAGATTTACCACGCCTAAACTGGGAGTGTCTCTTTGACACACCCTCAATCCTGAGGAACCAAACAGAGCTCTCAGGCCACACCCATCTCAAGCCTCTAAGGCTCCATCAAAAGCAGACAGTCCACTTAATCTAGAGTCATAGTATAACAAGAAAAAAACACCACAGTGAAGAAACCAATATGCCAAACAACAAATGCAAAAACCGAAGTAATAAGAACAAGGAAGACATTATGGCATCCCCAAATGAAAAAGACACCCCAATTCAAGATTACGAAGATGATGAGATAGAAGAGATGCAAGAAGCAGATCTCAAAAAATTGATAAGAACACTAAGAATTACTCAAAAACAAATTCTTGAACTACAGAAATCCTTAGTGGACAAGGTAGAAAATCTCTCTCGTGAAAATGAAATATTAAGGAGAAATCAAGCTGAAATGAAACAACTAGTAGAACATGAAACTGTGATAGTGACGAGAAATCATAATGAAGTGAAGAATTCAATAGATCAAATGAAAAACACATTAGAGAGCCTTACAAACAGAATGGGTGAGGCAGAAGAGAGAATATCAGACTTAGAAGACAGAGCACAGGAAACTATACAGTCAAACCAAAGAAAAGAAGAGGAAATTAGAAATCTAAAAAATATTGTTGGGAATCTACAGGATACTATTAAAAAACCCAACATTCGAGTTCTAGGAGTTCCTGAAGGCATGGAGAGGGAGAAAGGATTAGAAGGCCTTTTTAGTGAGATAATAGCAGAAAATTTCCCAGTTTTGGAGAAGGACAGAGACATCCTAGTACAGGAAGCTCATAGAACCCCTAGTAAACATGACCAAAAGAGGTCCTCACCACGACACGTTGTAATTAAACTCACCACAGTGAAACAGAAAGAAAAGATCCTAAAATGTGCAAGAGAGAAACGTCTAATTACACTCAGAGGATCTCCGATTAGACTCACGGCAGACTTCTCATCAGAAACCCTACAAGCTAGAAGGGAATGGCGAGACATAGCCCAGGTACTTAGAGAGAAAAACTGCCAGCCCAGAATATTATATCCTGCCAAGCTCTCATTTGTGAATGAAGGTGAAATAAAGACCTTTCATAACAAACAAAAATTGAAAGAATTTGTTGCCACTCGTCCAGCCCTGCAAAAGATACTTAAAGATGTGTTACACACAGAAACACAGAAACACGGCCATCAACATGAAAGAAGGTAAAGGAAGGGAACCTCACGGCAAAAGATCACAGGGAATTCAAAGCATACATTTGGATAAAGAAATTATGGGACATGTACTCTATAGAATACTATACAGCAGTCAAAAACAATGAAATCCGGTCATTTGCAATAAGATGGAGGAATCTGGAAAACATCATTCTGAGTGAATTAAGCCAGTCCCAAAGGGACAAATATCATATGTTCTCCCTGATCGGTGACAACTAATTGAGCACCAAAGGTGAAACCTATTGAAGTGAAATGGACCCTATGAGAAACAGTAACTTGATCAGCTCTTGTGCTGACTGTTGTTGTACAATGTAATACTTTATCCATTTTAGTAATTTTTTTATTCTAGTACTATTGGTTGAACTCTGTAATTAACACACAATTATTCTTAGGTGTTTAAATTTTAACTGAAAAGTGATTCCTGTGAAATATAAGAGTGGGAATAAGAGAGGGAGGAGATGTACAATCTGGGACATGCTCAATCGGAACTGCCCCAAATGATGGAGTTAGAATCGTGCCAGGGGATTCCAATACAATCCCATCAAGGTGGCATGTACCAAGGCCATCTCTCTAGTCCAAGTGATCAATTTCAGTTCACAATTGATCACACTGATAGGTCTAAGAGTCAAAGGGATCACACAAACAAGACTAGTGTCTGCTAATACTAACTGATAGAATGAAAAAGGGAGAGAATGATCCAACATGGGAAGCGAGATACACAGCAGACTCATAGAATGGCAGATGTCCTAAATAGCACTCTGGCCTCAGAATCAGCCCTGAAGGCATGCAGATCTGGCTCAAGAGCCCATGAGAATATTCTAGGCATGGAAAGCCAAGACACTCTAGAAAAAAAAGAAGACCTAAATGAAAGATCTCTGCGAGTGAGATCCCAGTGGAATGAATGGGGCCATCAAAGAAGGAGGTGCCTTTTTCTGAAGGGAGGAGAGAACCTCCACTTTGACTATGACCCTGTCGGAATAAGATCGAAGTCGGCGAACCCTAAAGGCTTCCATAGCCTTGGCAACTCATGACTAGAGCCTAGGGAGATTACTGATGCCATAAACAAGAGTGTCAAATTGTTAAATCAACATCAGGAGTCACTGTGTACTTACGTCTCATGTGGGATCTGTCCTTAATGTGTTGTCCAATGTGAAGTAATGCTATAGCTAGTACTGAAACAGTATTTTACACTTTGTGTTTCTGTTTGGGTGCAAACTGATGAAATCTTTACTTAGTATATACTGAATCAATCTTCTGTATATAGATAATTAAAAATGAAAAAAAAATCTTGGTGTTAAATTGGAAATTGCCTAGAAAATTAATCAATTTTTAAAAAAAAATATCATGTAGGATCTCTGTCCTTAATGTGCTATACATTGTGAATTAATACTATAACTAGTACTCCAACAGTATTTTTCACTTTGTGTTGCTATGTGAGGGCAAACTGTTGAAATCTTTACTTAATATATAGTAAACTGATCTTCTGTATATAAAGAGAATTGAAAATGAATATTGATGTGAAGCAAGGGGAGAGGGAGTGGGAAAGGGGAGGGTTGCGGTGGGGGGGAAGTTATGGGGGGGAAACCATTGTAATCTATAAGCTGTATTTTGGAAATTTATATTCTTTAAATAAAAGCGTTACAAAAAAAATAGCATAGTGAAGCATCCAAGGTCACAATAACAAAGGAGAGAGTTGAGAGACCTTAGGTTCAAATTCCAGAATCTTCCCATTATGTCACCCATCATGTTGGGGTGACTTCCTTTCATTCTACAGTCAGCAATCCTAGTAGCTCCAACTGTTTGGAAACAAGAATCACAGGCCCAGCATTGTGGCCCAGTGGTTAAGCTGCTGCGTGAGATGCCTGCATCCCATATCAGAATGCCAGACTGAGTCCCAGCTGCTCTGCTCCTGATCCAGCTCCCTGGTAATGGGCCTGGGAAGGCAGTGGAAGATGGCCTTGGTACTTGGGCTTCTGCCACCTGTGTAGGAGACCAGAATGTAGTTCCTGGCTCCCGGTTTGGCCCTGGCTGTTAGGAACATTTAAAGAAGTGAACCAGCAAAAGGAAGATCAGGCATTTAGTGGTTAAGAAACTACTTGGGATGCCCAAATTCCATATGGGAATATGTAGCTTCAAGTCCCAGTTCCACTCCCAATTCCAGCTACCTGTTAATGTACCCTGGAAGTCAGGGGGTGATGGCTCAAATAATTGGGTTCTGCCACCCTTGTGGGAGACTCAGATTGAATTCCAGGCTTCTGCCTTAGTATGGCCCAGTCCTAGCTGTTACAGGAATTTGGAGGGTGAACCTGCAGGCAGAAGATCTTTCTCCATCTGCTCTCTGTCTATCTCCTTGCCTTTCAAATAATAAAATAAATAAATAAATAAATAAAATGTAAAATAAGAATTACTCTGCTTTTTAAATCTAAATTATATCTGATAGTTGAAGAATGTTTAAAGAGGTGCAATAATTATTTTGACCATTTTCTTGGTGAATTTGAAGCTCATCAACAATAATTAGCACCTGATAGACCCTCAAGATTAAATGACAAGGTTGGAACCCATAGCTCCAGGCTGAGGATGCATTTGTAGGTTGTAAAACACCCACAGAAAAGAAAAAAAAAACATACATTATAAAAATACTGGCTTCAAGTAAGAAAATAAGATTATAAGAGGAGACATTTAATTTGGTTAAACGGAATTGAGGAGCCACAGCATTTCTAGAAATAAAAACCTTGTAAGCAAATGATGTAAAAATAAAAGGCACATAACCACCATGTGTTATAAATGATACCTTTCTAGACATTCTAGACTCTTACAAAATCCAACATACTGAATGAGGTTCAAGCATTTTAAAACCTCATGTACCAATATCGGGATGTGGGTAACCACAGAAGGCAGCCAAGCTCCTGGGTACATAGCGATAGGTGATCTTTCATAAACTGACACAACAACAAGGCAATGAATCTAATTAGCATGTAATACATGTAGAAGGGAAAAAAGTAGAATAATGTTATCTATCACCGCTGATTTCATCACCCTGAGAATGAGGAGAAGGACTTGCTGACAGGTGAGTGAATTTTTATAAACCACACACAGTTTATGACATTTTAAGAGGGAAGTCAAAACGTGGCACGGTATTCTTCAGCCTGAAAAGCAATGTGTTGACTACAGTAGATGCTGGAATGTTTCAGGGAGGTGGATCTCCATGAGCTACTCTAGAGCAAGCTGCTGGTGTCCTGTCCATGAGCTCATATGCACACACTGAAGGCAACCAGGCTGCAAAATCAGATCTGGGAACTCTTGCAAATAAACCTGGCACCTTCCTTTGTCCAACTTTGATGGATCTTCTGATAATTCTGGTTAAGACTCAGCCTTTCCAAAAAGGAGAGAAGAAAAGTAAGAAGGCTTTACTTGTCACATTTCAGAAAAGACAAATTATGCAGAGATCACCAAACTGACAGGACTGGCACATGAGAAAGAACGCAGGTGGGTCACTTTTAAATACACCAATGTAATTTTTCCTCCCTAAGTATGTCTTAGTTTTCAAAGTAACAGGATATAAAAGGATACTGGGAATTGTTTGATGGTACGAATTAGCAAACACTGTTCCATAGAAATACAATGCAACACATGTGCAATTTTAAATGTTCTAAAGCACTTTAGTCAGTTGAAAATGTATCTTTTAAACCCAAAATATACGAGATATTGTTTCAGTATGAAATTGACTCAGGAAATATTAGTGATGCATTCCATTCTTTTTCTCATACGAAGTCTTCAAGTTCTGCATGTACTTCCCACTAACATTTCATCTCAATCTGGACAGGCCACATTTCAAACAGGAGCCACATGTGGCCTGTCCCTGCCTTATGGGACAGCATAGAACTAGAATATATTATCTTAGAAAGTTTCAGACATCTGAAGCTCTAAATAAAAAGTTTTATTAAAAATGCATATATTCTGCATTAAAACTATTTTACTAGTGATTAAGGAGGTGAACAATTTTGTGGGATGAGGATATTAACTGAAGTCAAATACAAGTGTTTTAACAAGGCTTTTCTTATTCTTAAATGTTTTGATGAGGTGATTCCTCTTTATGTCATAAAAAATCATAGTTCTCACCACTTAGGAGTTTATATGATCTGGGAGATTTGTAAGATTATTTTTTAAAAGATTTATTTATTTATTTATATGAGAGGCACAGTTACAGAGAGAGGGAGAGTCAGAGAGAGAGAGAGTTCTTCCATCTGTCGGTTCACTTCTCAAGTGGCCACACCAGCCAGGGCTGGACATAGCCGAAGAAGCCAGAAGCATCTTCCAGGTCTCCCACGTGGGTGCAGGGACCCAAGCACTTGGGCCATTTTCTGCTGCTTTCTTGGGCACATTAGCAGGGAGCTAGATGGAAAGTGGAGCAGCTGGGACACAAACCAACACCCATATAGGATGCTGGCGCCACAGGCAGAAACGTAACCTACCAGCCACAGCGCTGGGCCCTATGTAGGATTATTAGTACAATAATTGCAACTTGTTTTTAGCATGAGTTAGAGATTTTAAAACAGTTGAAATGAACAAGTAATCATTCTCTGAATGACAATATGATTCTATAATTCTAAGCATAACCCTATTTTTTTCTTCTTCCCTTGTTTATTTACTTGAAAGCAGAGAGAAAGAGACAGAGAGCTCTTCCACCCACTGGTTCACTTCCCAAATACCTGCAATGGCCAGAGTGGGGTCAGGCCAGAGCTGGGAGTCTGGGACTCACCCAGGCTGCCCGTGTAGGCACTCATCAGCAGGAAGCTGGAATTGAAAGCGGGGTCAGGACTCAAACCCAGGCACTCTGATATGGGATGTAGGAGTCCCAGGTGGGATCTTAACCACTGCTCCAAATACCAATTCTATTTGAAAGTTTAAGAAACTGAGACTTGGTTAAGTGGGTGTCCTGTTCAAGGCAGCACAGCTAAGACGTGTGGAGCCCGTATCCAGGCTCACAGCTCCCATTCCTACCCATCACGATGGAGGTCCATCGTACAGCCGCTGTCCTCTGCAAGCCTCCCAGGCCACACAGGACTGGCACTTCCGTCCACAGACTCAGGAGGATGAGTTTCAGGCCCACAACTTCAGAAGGAAATGTGTTACTGGAAGAATAAAGAGTACAAGAAAAATGGAAAAGAAACATGCAGCTAAGAATTACTTTCAAAACCTTAATACCTGTTTTGAATGCTTTCAGGAAATCAAACCAGAAGCTGTGCTTCCACACTACTGTGTGTATCCATGGTCTCTTTGTTCTCCAAATGCATAAAATATAAATTTTCTGGGGCTGGTGCTGTGGCATAGTGGGTAAACCTGTGAGATGCAGTGCCAGCATCCCATATGGTACTAGTTCCAGTCCCGGCTGCTCCTCTCCCAATACAGCTCTCTGCTATGGCCTGGGAAAGCAGTAGAAGATGGCTCAAGTCCTTGGGCCCCTGCACCCACGTGGGAGACCCAGAAGAAACTCCTAGCTCTAGCCGATACAGCCATTTGGGGAGTGAAAACCAGCAAATGGAAACCCTTCTCTGTCTCTCTGCCTCTGCCTCTCTGTAATTCTGCCTTCCAAATCAATAAATACTTTTTTTAAAAAATAAAGAAAATATAGATTTTTCTTTAGAACTTTTGAGTAGATAGATATTATAAGAAAAAGGGAGACGAGGAAGGTGGAAGGGGAAAACAGGGGTGAAAAAAGGAGAAGAACAAAAAATGGACAATATTATCAATAAGCTTTAGCGCCTCGTTCTCTCCCTGTCTCCTCCCTCTCCCCTCTCCCCTCTCTCTCTCCCCTCCTCCTTCATCTCCTTCCTCCCTTCTCCCCCCCCCCATACACACAAACAACCCTTACCCCACACTTGAATGTGCACAAAGACTTGAGGAGCTATATATAGCTAAGTCAAGTGCTTCCCTCTAGTGTCTAAAGTGTTAAATACAGATTTCATTCTTTGAAAAAGAAAAAGAAGAAAATAACAAATTCAGTCCCCTTGCAGCTCTAGCACCCAGTCACCTTCAATTTCAGTTATAACCAAGAAGAAATTCACGAAAGTAAAATGAGTATCCAGCTTATCTTACATCTTTACAAATTGTCCATTACATTCCTTTCCAAACCGATTTCACTCCCGTTGCTCTAGGAAACTTAGGGGAAGAAACAGAGTCTGCATCAATCTAATCAGCTCAGCTTGCATTTAGGAGAATGATCAATACCTTCCTATGTCTCTTCTGAGAAACCTTGGCATGACGACCTGGCTCTGCTCTATTTGGTCGGTTGTTTCAGCATCATTTCCTTTTTGATGGTTGTAGTTGGAATTCTTGTTTCTCATTTTGGGCCATAATTGATAACCCTTAATTATGACTGTCTACAAAATAATTAAAAGAGCTCAACTCAAAGGCAATATAACACAATAAATATTAGACCACTTTAGACATTTCCATATTTCAATGTGAGAGTTGATTTACTTTTCTGAACCATCCGTGTGATTAAACAAAGCCATTACTATCAGCGGCTCTGTGATAAATAACCCACATGCCAAGAAAAAGAAAACAAACATGTCAGCATTGCCAAGTGTCGTTGTCGGGAGCAAGAGGAGTTGGAGGGGATGCAGGTAGCCACAGCACAGTGAGCCAGAAACAACTAGGGCTGGGGACCAGTCGGATGGTTGAGGGTGTCTATTAGCTGTCAACCCAGTTTCCTTCTTAGCTGAAGACTGAGCTGAAAACTACTGCAAATACTACTGGGTTCCTTTAAAAGACAAGCCTACTTGCAATAACTGCATGGTCCAGGTATTTCACAGTATTTTCATCATTGAAAATGCTGAAAATTGTTCTCCTTTTGGTTTAGGGAAAAATCCAATGGAGACCTTGATGATGGGCAAAATATCAGCTCTTCTACCTTCAAAGGCACAACTGCACAATAGCATCTGAGCTCTTTCTGTCTCACACACACTGTTTTAATGCCATTGTATATTTCTACTTCATCTTCACAATAAGCAATGCTGCCAGTCCCATCAGGTCTCCTTTTTACAGAGGGAAAATTGAAGCACATGGGGTTAAAATAGTTCACCTACGTGTACATAGCCAGTGAGTGGCAGAGAGAGCACTCTAAGAGGAGTAAACATATGCTTGCACAAAGGAAATTACTGCAGAGAAACCCTGAACAACTTCTAATATTGTCTTATTAATTTTGTCTTATCATTAATATTGTCTTACTGTTCTTATTAAAAGGAACAGGTTCCCTCCAGGACTATGCTTACCACTGTCTTAATGAAAAGCTAGCCTTTCAAAGTCACACAACTCCGCTGTTTAAATCTGACTTTTGGTTTTATTATTCCCAAACCCCACAGTAAAATTCATCTGAATGAGTGTTGAGAAAGGAACAGAGGAAGAAAATAAAGGCTCATATATTTAAAAGTCCTGGCCAAGTAGTTCACAAACCTAACGAGAGTGATTTGGATAGTTGCTTTCGAGCAAACTAAGAGATGCAATTGAATCCTGCCTAGTTGTCCATTGTCCATTGGTTAAGTTCTTTACAATGGGACCAGCATGTGATAAATGAGGAATCATTCTGATTCTCACCAACAGAGCAGGAACCACACGGGAACAATACGATGAAATAGAAAGCTCCACAAAAAAGCAGTCGACTCTGGACGTGCATGATTCATTCACACCGTCTAACAGGTTGGCAGGATCCATGTCACCAATCTCGGAAGAATGAGCTCAGGCTCTCTACATCCCACTCAAAGCTGGAGGAGAGCCAACCCCACAGGACTGCCCTCCCATGGTCTTTGTTACCCATTTCTGCCATCTTCTTGAACAAGCTGCACTTGCAGGCACACAGAGGTCAGGAAACGGTCAAGGAATTTATGTAATTCAACTCCAAAGTGTTTGGTCCTTCCTATTCAGAAACTCATGGGATGATGCTGTGAGAAGCAATTTTTATCTTGGAATCTCAGCACATTATTGTTCCTTTTGGAAACATTAGTCCATTTTCTTTTAAACTTGGACATTTTTTTATGCACAGAAGTTGCATTAGGATGAGGTCAATCATAGTTAAACACTGGCTAAGGAAAACTTCCATCTTCCTGTATGGCATGTAATGAACTTGGTGGATACCATTCCATGCTAACAAGTAAAATCTGAACCCTAATGGGTACCTTGGATGCTGGGTGATAATAATGGATATTTATCATTTCTAACAAATGTACCCCTTTGGTGGGGAATCTGGGGGAGGTTGCAAGTGGGGATGGGGGAGCAAATAAAAAATGTGTGCACCTTCTACTTAATCATGCTTCAAACCTAAAGCTGCTTTAAATAAAATTGACTTTAAACATTGGTTATGCACAGAAATAATGTCAACAAATACTGCACTTTCATCTAAACATGAATGTAAATTGATCTTCAATGCTCGTGTGGAAAACCAGGCCTTTCCTCTGAGTTCAGCCTCTTGAGAGCAGTTCCAGCAGTTCCAGGTTCTCTTCCTTCCTGAAACCACGCACTGAGCACACAAGAATCCCAACTGTTGCTTCAAAGAGACCAAGATTGCAAAATGCCAATAAAGATATTTGTAGATCCGTCTGATTTTTTCCTGATGTCTTTAATTTTTCAATTTTTCCAATTGTCTCACATACAACTAGTTCAACAACTCTTTTAGTTACTCATTTTTTTTAATTTTTTACTTATTTATGTACATATTTAAGAGGCAGAGAGAGAGAGAGATACCATCCACTTGTTCACTTCCCAGATGTCCGTAATGCCTAGGGATGGGCTCGGCTGGGCTGGGCTGGGCAGAAGGTGAGAACCAAGAACTCAGCCCAGGTCTTCCACACATTTGGTAGGAACACAATTATTTGAGTCATCACTGCTGTCCAGGATCTGCATTAGCAGGAAACTGGAGTTAGGAGCCTGAGCCAGGCATTGAACCCTGGCACTCTGAAATGAAAGTGGGCATCTTAAGTAACGTCTTATCCACTAGGCCAACCACCTACCTCACTCATTTTTGTTTACTTTCTTCAAAGTATACAATTAACTTAATAGAAATAACATTCATGGGGCCAGCGCTGTGGCACAGCAGGTTAAAGCCCTAGCATGAAGTACCAGCATCCCATATGGGCACCGGTTCTAGTCCCGGCTGTTCCACTTCTGATCCAGCTCTCTGCTATGGCCTGGGGAAGCAGTGGAACATGGCCCAAGTCCTTGGGCCCCTGCACCCACATGGGAGACCTGGAAGAAGCACCTGCCTCCTGACTTCGGATCGGCACAGCTCCAGCCGTTGCAGTCATCTGGGGAGTGAATCAGCAGATGGACCTCTCTCTGTGTGTCTCTACCTCTCTCTGTAACCCTGTCTTTCAAATAAATAAAGTAGATCCTTAATAAAAATAACATTCATTTTTTGATCTTCTATTTCATGAATTTATCTAATATTTAGTTAAATTATGAAATTACAGCCATACAGCAGGCACATATTTGAAAACAAGTTGCTTTTTAGTATAAGTCATTATCACAACTTGTCAAGACAAACATTGGGCCGGTGCCGTGGCTCAACAGGCTAATCCTCCGCCTTGTGGCGCCGGCACACCGGGTTCTAGTCCCGGTCGGGGCACCGGATTCTGTCCCGGTTGCCCCTCTTCCAGGCCAGCCCTCTGCTGTGGCCCAGGAGTGCAGTGGAGGATGGCCCAGGTGCTTGGGCCCTGCACCCCATGGGGAGACGAGGAAAAGCACCTGGCTCCTGGCTCCTGCCATCGGACGAGCGCGGTGCGCCAGCCGCAGCACGCCGGCCGCAGCGCGCTGACCGCGGCGGCCATTGGAGGGTGAACCAATGGCAAAGGAAGACCTTTCTCTCTGTCTCTCTCTCTCACTGTCCACTCTGCCTGTAAAAAAAAAAAAAAAAGACAAACATGGATTGCCAGCCATGGACACCATGTATCTTAAACAGCAGCCTGAGATGATGACATGCTTTGGTGAATGCAACCCATTGATTAAGAAGACATCTACTGGAGTCTTCTTATTTTTTTTTTTTTTTTTTGGACAGGCAGAGTGGACAGTGAGA
Organism: Sylvilagus floridanus; assembly: GCA_949820135.1. Lineage (NCBI taxonomy): Eukaryota > Metazoa > Chordata > Mammalia > Lagomorpha > Leporidae > Sylvilagus > Sylvilagus floridanus. The sequence continues at coordinate 12,723,136 of OX463240.1, read as the reverse complement.
GAGAGAGACAGAGAGAAAGGTCTTCCTTTTTCCGTTGCTTCATCCCCCAATGGCCGGGGCACTGTGGCCAGCGCACTGCGCTGATCCAAAGCCAGGAGCCAGATGCTTCTCCTGTCTCCCATGCAGGTGCAGGACCCAAGCACTTGGGCCTTCCTCCACTGCACTCCTGGGCCACAGCAGAGAGCTGGACTGCAAGAGGAGCAACCGGGACAGAATCGGGCGCCCCAGCTGGGACTAGAACCCGGTGTGCCGGCGCCTCAGGCGGAGGATTAGCCTATTGAGCCGCTACTGGGGTCTTCTAATATGTGCTTTACCCCTCCTAGCCATTCAATGATCCTTTAGGGCACAATGGTAACCTGAATATTATTGGTTATTTTGCCTTACTCTTTCCCATGACCTCACACACAGTAGGTGTTCAGAAAGTGTTGTTGATAAGCAATATTAATAACCTGAGTACTCTTACTGTTCAAGGGACTAAACATCAGTTAAAGTCTGTTTGAATATAGAAAGGCAATGTTTTCAGAGACTGTATTGTTATTCAAAACATTAACAATGGGTGCACCTCACCTCACTCTATTGAGTTTTCCAGAGCCTCAAGGGGATTCACAAAACACTGGAGTTGAGCCTCCATCAAAAACAAAGTCAGGGGGCCAGAGCTGTGGTGTAGTAGATAAAGTTGCCACCTGCAGTGCCAGCATCCCTTATGGGCGCTGGTTCGAGTCCTGGCTCCTCCACTTCTGATCCAGCTCTCTGCTATGGCCTGGGAAAACAATAGAAGATGACTCAAGTCCTTGGGTCCCTACACTCATGTGGGAGACCCAGAAGTAGCTCCTGTCTTATGGCTTCAGATTGGTACAGCTCCTGCTGTTGCAACCATCTGGGGAGTGAACCAGCGGATGGAAGACCTCTCTCTCTCTCTCTCTCTCTCTCTCTCTGCCTCTGTCTCTCTGAAACTCTGCCTTTCAAATAAATAATAAATCTTTTAAAAAAAGAAAGCAATATGTCTTCTAATTTCAGTAGGCAGAAGCTATAATATAAACTAGCTTTTGCCACTTACACATACTGGTCATTCATAGGTACCTGTCCTTATGATCTTGGTTACCATGAAGTCATGACTGGGGAACCATCTTCTAATGCTAAAACAATGCATTTAGCTTAACACATATTCCCTATGACTACATGTTTTGATAAGTAGAGACCATTTTCAAATATTTGAAAATCCAGTTTAAAAATATCAAATACTCAGAGAGACATTTAATGAACTTTAAGTTTTGCCCAATCATTATATAAATAAGCGTCCTCATTACTTTTAAAATCAATTTGGGAATAAGGACGAGAGAGTTTAATCCTAGGACTTTATTATTTATTGCTGTGTAGTTTCACAGCTTCTCCTAATGTCAGAATGCAAGCCCCGAGATGCTGCTTGCATTAGATAGTAGATGCCTATACTTCTGTATGAAATGAAGGGATTTATTTTAACTGGTTGCCTTTTAATCAGAAAGCCAGAGGTGGAATGAATTGTCAACAGACAAGGTTATGTCATCTGCCTCAGAGGAGTGGGTGACAGTGGAGGGTGAGGCCCTGGAGCCCGAGTCAGCTGTCCTGGTGACTCAGCCTCCATGCCTGCGGAGTTACAGCTCCAGTTCTCAGCAATGGGAAACTGCTTATGCACACGCCCTCAGGTCTCCACGATTGCATCTTCTGTTGAGCAATAGATGCTCAAGGGACCTCTGCAGATTCCAGAGTCCGTGTTGCAAGCCAACCAAGTGTAGGGCGCAGTGTTCTACACCAAAGATGAACGGGATCCAGGAAACAGCTCCAGTCATGTGCTGTATAGATATTGTGGTTGATGACAGACTGCCTGTCCAGTGGTGGCCCCATGAGAGCCTGTCACTTAGTGAGGTCTTATCCATGTTAGTTTCTGTCAGCGCATTCTGTGATGCTTACACAATGAAATCACCCAAGGACACATTTCTCTAAATGTGCCCCTGTATGAAGGGATGCGAGACTGTCATCTGAATTCTTTTAAACACGAAGCAAGTTACATGAAATCAGACTGCTTCTTAAAGGGAACACTGAAAGCTGCTCTGGCTCCAGAAACCACAAACCATGGCCATTGTGCACTGAAAGGATCAAAGAGCCCCCTTCATTGTTACTCTTGCTCCACATGCAAGTTGGCTCCAATTCTGCCATGCGTTCGAGTCAGACATGGCCCTGTGCAATCTAGACTCTTGGAACTTCTCTGTTTAAACTTGATCCCCCCTCCCAAGCTTGGACAATAATACAATAATTTTTTAAAGATTTTATTTCATTTATTGGAGAGGTAGAGATACAGAGAGACAGAGAGAGAGGGAGAGACAGAGAGAGAGGGCTTCCATCCGCTGGTTCATTCCCTAGATGGCCGCAATGGCTGGAACTGGACCAATCCAAAGCCAGGAGTCAGGAGCCTCCTCCGGGTCTCCCACATAGACACAGGGGCCCAAGCTCTTGGTCCATCTTCCACTGCTTTCCCAGGCCATAACAGAGAGCTGGATCAGAAGTGGAGCAGCCAGGACTCAAACCAGCACCCATATGAGATGCCAGCACTGCAGGCAGAAGCTTTGCTCACTATACCACAACACTGACTCACAATGATTTTTTTAAATGATAATAACATCAAGAAAGATGCCACTCTTAGTTGAACTTGATTTATGTGTGTTTTACACATGGTCTCATTTATTCTTCCCAAGAACTCTGGGAAGTATAAATTCTTGGCTTCAATTTATAGATATGAAAATTTATACAAGGAAAATTTAAATAATTAGCTCTTTCACATAAAGCCAGACTAGAATCAAGTAATCTAAGCTTAACCAGTTTGGGCTCATGATGCCCAGAATAAGTGCGTTGTATGAAAATAGTAGGATGAAATAATTAAACACCTGGTTTCTCTCACTCACATTAAGTCCATTCATGCACCTGCCTGTTGTCCTCATGGTGTCATGTGCTACAGAGCCCTCCAGCAGGTGTCTTATGATAACCTCCATCAATTCTTCACCAGTCATCTATGAGTACTTGCTGTGTGCATTCTGAGTTTCAGCAAGACAGCTCATTTTAACTCACTCGGGCAATGAGTCAAGTCCTGGGATCCCCATTTTACACATAAGAAAACTGAAAATCAGCATAATCGTCTTCTTAAGGTAAGAATAAATCTTTGCCTCTTTAATTTAGATTAACTGCAATTAGTATGCAGTTAAAATTTTTGGTTATCTGAATAAGCAAAAAAAAAAAAAAAAAAAAAAAACTCTATCACCTTCTGAAGAGGTAACCCAGGACAAATAACGTGACTTTTCTATGTCTGTTTCCTCCTATGTAAAATGGGTAGAAGAACAACACAGTACATTATAACTGATTTTTACAAGAATCTGTGCCAAGAGAAACTTGTTTGTTTTTTAACTATTCACAAGGAACTTGTTTAATGTTCCAAAACAATGTCCATGTTCTTTTAAAGGGAACTGAACTTTGAAAGGGTAATATAAGAAGACAAATATCATTTGCTAGTGCAACATAATAAACAGTATCCCCAGATAGCTCCCCTTTGGACTTCGTCCTTCGGCTCTGACAATGACTTCCCCATCTGTCTTGCATTAGGGAAATGTAATCCACTCCTGGTCACAACGTTGCTTTTCCCTCTCTTTTCTTCAAAGCTTCTCACTCCCCTGTGATTTCATTTTCTTTAGTTGTACTCTATTTGGTGTCCCCTCCTGTGAATCTCATCTGCACCTTCAAGAGCAAATCCCGTTATGTCAGTAAGACAGATGGTGAGTTAAATGGGAGTGCAGCTTCTCTGTTTACGGAGAGATCCTGATATAGCAAACGCTTCAGTTTCTGTAATTCTAGAACTGACTGCCACCCCAGAAAAGGGACGTTCCCCTGTAATCCCCGTAATTCTGCAACATCTGTTCTCCAGACTCTTGAGTATTTTTCTCCCGTTCTTTCTGTTCTGATGATGATTTGAAGATTGAGGGGTGAAGGGTGAATGGATTCAACAGTGTGGCTCCCATCCTGAGAGATAGGGGCCAAGAGGGCTGGAGGCAGTGGGAGAGTGCCTTGTGTTTCTTTGCTGGCCTGTCTTCCCCTCCTCCCTCCCTCCTCTGCTGTGTGTGTCTCTCTGTCTCTGCCTCCCAATTTCTCTCTCTCCCCCTCCATCCCTGTCTTTCTTTCTCCATATGTGTGTGCCTCTCTCTTTCTCCATCTCTCTTTCTGTGTCTGTCTTTCGTATCTCTACTGGTTTCTACCTACTGCTCCCCCACAATCCCCTGTATATGCGTGTGAGTCTCTCTCTCTCTCTCTCTTTGTTTCTCTTTCCCTCTCTGTCTCTCTCCCTATCTCTCTCTGTGTCTCTCTCTCATTGTTAGTCTCTATTTCCCTTTCTTGCTCTCTCTCTCCCATGTGTATATGTGTCTCTCTCTGTCCCTCTGTCTCTTTTCCCTGTCTCTATCTCTCTCTGTCCTTCTTTGTTCTCTCTCTCTCTTTCTCTCTCCCCCCTTTGTCAATCTCTATTTCCCTTTCTCTCTCTCTGCCATGTATATGTGTGTGTGTGTCTCCCTCTCTCCCTCTGTCTCTATCCTTGTCTCTGTCTCTCTCTCTCCCTCTATCTGCCTCGTGTGTATCTCTGTATGTCTGTCTGTCTGTCTGTCTCTCTTTGGTTTGGTTTTTTTTTGTTGTTGTTGTTGTGTTGTGTTGTTTGTTTGTTTGTTTGTTTTGTCTTTGGTGCTCTGTATCTAAGGTCTCGGCTCCTTGACCGCCCAGCTTTAGGACGGGATTCCCCTGCAGCGAGGACCCTGACACATTCTGGGGGCCCTGCTGGCTCCTTGCTCCCAGATTTCCACAGACTGGGCATCAGCAAAGTCCAACAGAGTGTTCTCCTCCAGGCTCTCACAAGGCATCCCTCTTCCTTTGATTTGATTTGTAGGCATGTGGGTCCATTTGTCTTGCACCCTTCGGTGTCCCTGAGAGCTTTCTGTGTGGCAGCTTTGATTTGTGCTTCTCCTCGTGAGGTTCACCAGAGACCCCATCTCTCTTCCCCAGACCCAGGCTAAGCAGAATGCACAGAGAGGCAAAATCCCCAGGCACAGTTCCCTTGCCACATCCTCCCCTCCCCTAAGTATTTGATGACTGTCTTTTAGATCATTAGCTCTCATTCGCACCGAGTTTTTCTTGCCTACCTAACACCAATCTTCTGGCCTGACAGCTGGACGCCCAGCTCCAGTAAACAAGTGTGGGCTGCAGGCTCAGTTTGCTCAGGTTCATCCTTCCTCGTGTCAAAGAATTCAAAGGCAGAGGCACAAAGGTGTACAGGAGAGCAGGATTTCTGTAGAGCAAAGCGAAAGTGCCAACTCAAGACCCCAGCCTGGCCAACCTGAGAGAGGGAGAGGGGAAGTACATGATCAAACAGCCAGCTATGTTCACGACAACATTCCTATTTTTCCCACATATTATCAAAAAGCAAGTGAAAAGCCCCAAAAAGGAAGGGTGGGAAACAGGATAACACTGCAGAGCTCAGCACATGTTTCTGAATCAGTTCTTTATGTCTGGGTGGCCTCCCCCAGCGAATCTCAAACTCTGGGTCTCAGGCTCAGTCCCTGTGCAATTTTTAACTGTTGGAGGTAGCAATCAAGATGCACTTGGCTGTTAAGCACCTTGGGCAAGTGCCCTAAGATGAAGTAATAATGTTCCAGGCGCCTAACTGCTCGGGAGGTGTTTTCTTTAACACCTTGGATCTGAATTATGTTTTCTCAAACCTACTGGGAAAAGGAAATGGAACCAAAATGTGAAAAATTGAAGCTGGTGCTGAAAAGGGCTGCAGGTGCTCAAAAGTAGGATTAAAAATGGCCCAAGAATAGGAATAGAAGAAACACCCCCAACCTCAAGCTCAGGGCATATGTTACTGGCTGTATTGCATCAATGTAACATTCTTGTCTCTTAAAAACATAAAACTGGGGGGCCGGCACAGTGGCATAGTGAATAAAGCCTCCACCTTCAGTGCCAGCATCTCTTGTGAGCACTGATTCGAGTCCCGGCTGCTCCACTTCTGATCCAGCTCTCTGCTATGGCCTGGGAAAGCAGTAGAAGATGGCCCAAGTCCTTGGGCTCCTGCACCCATGTGGGAGACCCAGAAGAAGCTCCTGGCTCCTGGCTTCAGTAAGCCCAGCTCTGGCCATTGCAGCCATTTAGGGACATTTGGGGAGTGAACCAACTGTTGGAAGCCCTCTCCCTCTCTTTCCCTCTCTTTGTCTCTGCCTTTGTAACTTCACTTTTCAAATAAATAATCTTTATTTTAAAAAAAGTACTAATCAATTAAAATAAATGTGAAATAAAATTAAATTGAAGTTAATTGATTAAAATAAAATAATTAAAAATAAATATGAATCAAAATCAATAAAATAAATATTAGTTCTTTAAAAATGTATTGGGGCATAAAGATTTAAGCTGCCACCTGCTACCCTGTCATTTCATAAGAGCATTGGTTGGAATCCTAACCACTCCACTTCCAGTACAACTCCCTGCTAATGCTCCTGGGAAAGCAGCAGAAGATGGCCCAAGTACTTGGACCTCTGCACCTCATAGGAGACCTGGATGGAATTCCAGGCTCTTGGGTTTGGCCTGGCCTAGCCCTGGCCATGGTAGCCATTTAGGGAGTGAACCCAAATGCAAGGTCAATCTCTCTCTCTCTGTGACTCTGCCTTTCAAATAAATAAATCTTTATTTAAAAATTTTAAAATGTTACCTATTAACAATCCCCCCAGAAATGATTTAATGTTGATTCTACTTCCACCAAACATGCTCATAAATCTGCTAATCACATCTGAGGTCCACACTCAAGACCCCCAGGGCCTGTGCCTGAGTCATCTGTGTTTTCCATAACTTCTTCCAGATCAGGTCTGACCTAGAACAAGGGCTCCAGGAAGCCAAGGACAGAAGGTGCCCAATGGGTCTACCCTGTGGTACCTCCCCTAAACTGAGTTAGGCTGTTGCTTCCACCAGATGACAAGCACTAAAATTTGAAGAGCTGAAAGCAAGAACACGTCGAAGTGTTGAGGACGTTAGCTGTTGTTCCTAGTGCTGACACCTGCATGTGGGAACCTGCTGCTGCCTTTACCCATGCAAAGCCTGACCCCAAAGCTCTTCAGGACCGAGTGGTCCTGACCAAGCCTTAGCCAGGGTCTCTGTATCCCCTGCTCCAGGAGCTCCAGTAACCACCTCCCTCCAACAGCTGCCTGGACCCCATGACACTATGCAGCTTGCCCAGCTGGGCCTCAGAAGCCCTTCCACAGGAGCTCTTGTCTTGCACGGTGCCTGTCACACTCCTGCAAGGCCCTGACATGCCCGTTCACCTTCTGGACCACAGGTCCCTGCAGTTGCCATGTGTGATGTCCTTGTGGACAAAGACAAGGATATCGTGCAGCAAGTTGGGCAAGTAAGAGAGGTGGTCTCTGGGAGGTAGACGGCCACTAGGCTTGGATAGTATCCATGTCTGGGGGAGTCTGGGACACTGGTGAGGGAATAATTGGCATTTCACACTCTGATATTCATCCACAGCCTCCACAAAGTTGGAATAATGGCCCTTGGGTCCGGCTTAGCCTCCATAGCCTGGAACCCAGCAGGACACACAGGTCCTCCAGCCCTGCAAGGCAGACTGGAAATCAAGTGGATGAGACCTTAGACATTGGTGGCATTTTTATATCAAATGTCATGGTTGATTTATACTCATCCTGCTTGGGTCATTTGCCCCTTGCCAAACCAGTCATTCTACCCAGAAAACCGGTATGATTACCAGCTAGATGCAGAGCCCTTGCTAGCTGTGTATTCTTAGAGTATGCATGTGGAGGGTTGGAACAAGCCCATTCTAAACAACTAGAAAGGGTTGCTCATGGAAAGAAGGGAAGCACCACTGGCACCCACCTGAGCTTCCTTTCTAGAAGTTGGTTTCCATTAGTATCGCTCATCAATGAGAGTTTCACAGAATAATGCATATTTTTTCTTTCTAAGAAAAATACCTGCTAATGCTTGAGATTTCAGAAACCACCCAGATCAATCCTTCTTCACAGGTACTGCCTTCACACTTGTCTCATCCTTAGAGACACTGGGGACACAGACTTGAGCTCTCACCCCATCTTACCCAAGCATCAGACCGATAAGACAGTGTTCAGACCGTGGCTTCCCTACTTGGCTTCCGACTCTGAATTTCTTTGAGGCTTGGTGGCTCCATCTATTAAATGGTTATATCTGTCTAATAATTTAATGAGCCACAGTGTCTCTAACAGGTGATGCTACTCTACTAGTAAATGTTCACTCCTGGAGATTCTAGGTCATTCCCAAGCCTAGAGCTTTGGCCAGGAAGAAGAACCCAACACACTGATCTATGATACAAACTTCACCAACTTAATGCATATTTTTATTTGGCTGAATACACAACTTTAGTTATTAATAACAAACTAAATAATCATCTGACAAATCAAGACAAGAATAGATGTCTGTCTTTCAGGTTACTGTTTTGAAGATATTCACTAAGTGGCCGGTGCTGCAGCTCACTAGGCTAATCCTCTGCCTGCAGTGCCAGCACCCTGGGTTCTAGTCCCGGTTGGGGCACCAGGTACTAGTCCCGGTTTCTCCTCTTCCAGTCCAGCTCTCTGCTGTGACCTGGGAATGCAGTGGAGGATGGCCCAAGTGCTTGGGCCCTGCACCCTCATGGGAGACCAGGAGGAAGCACCTGGCTCCTGGCTTCGGATCGGCGCAGCGCACTGGCCGTAGCGGCCATTGGGGGATGAAGCAACGGAAAAGGAAGACCTTTCTCTCTGTCTCTCTCACCGTCTAACTCTGCCTGTCAAAAATTTAAAAAATTAAATTAAAAAAGATATTCACTTAGTAGAACCGCCCCTGTCTTTCCAATCAAGTGAAGGAAGCCTCTACAAGACTGAGGCAACAAACAAAGCAAAGCAAAACCCAGAGACTGCTCCACCCACACACTGAGCGCCAGATCCAGCCAAGCTCCCATCAGGACCTGCACTTGCCAGCTCTGTGAGCCAAAATAAATAAATAAGCAAACAAGCAAACAACAGCCAAGGCATGATTTCTGTAGTGCTTAATAGACTTCTTCTCTCTGTCTAGTCTTCTCTCATACAGTAGTACAACCTTCCTCCTTCCCACTCCCTTCTTCAGTGCATTTCTCTCTTTTCTTTTTAAATCTTTACTCATTGATTTTTTTCATCTACTTGAGAGATTTTCCATCCACTGGTTCACTCCCCAAATGCCCACAAAAGCCAGAGCTGGGCATGGCCAAAACCAGGAGCCCAGAGCTCCAGCTAGGTCTCCCATATGGGTGTCAGGACCCCAAGAACTTAAGTCAACATCTGCTGCTTCCCAAGACATAATAGCAGGAAGCTGAATCAGAAGGGGAGTGACTGGGACTTGAACTGGCACTCTGACAGGGGATGTGGGTGTTGTCGCAGGTAGTGGCATAATCTGCTGCATCACAAGGCCCACCCCTCGGTGCATTTCTGATGGTGAAAGGCTATGTCATAGTTAAATCACCTATACATATAACTAGGTTAACACGTGAGTTCTTATCATGATGCTTTACAACAAAATGTTCGTGAAGATTCTGACGTATGCTCAATAGGACAGCTACGTAAAATATTGTAAATATCCTTACATGTGTAATCAGCTTGTTTACTCTGAAAACTGAGTGCACGAGCTAAGGAACAGATCTTGTGTGGTGCTTTATTTGAAAAATTGTGCAATTTCAAGTCATTAAGAAAATGCCTAAACATAATTAATATTTAGTTTAAAAAAATAAAGAGAGGAGTGTCACTCCTGTAAAATTTCATTACCAAATTGGTTACTTATAAATGTAGAGAACAAATGTCATGGAGAAGTGAATCTCTACAAAAAAATGTATTTTTTCTTAATTACAGTGGACATGTACATAATATATGTATCACAAGGAAAACATAACACATATGTTTATTCATGCATAATACATAGCAAACATAAAACATGGGAGGGCTCTCAATATTTTCTTTAACCAGCACATCCATTAGGCAAGCCAAGCAAAACAAATCTCATCTGTCCAGAAAAGAATTCCTTCTGTACTTTCCTGTGGTCTAAACGAATATGGTCAGATAGCCCTTGCCACTGGCTTTCTGATTTCCCAGCAGAAATCAAAAGCAGTGTGAGGAGTATAATCTCATTCTAGAAAATTGTATTTAAGAAAACACTAAGGTTTACTTTGGATCACCAGTCTTCCACCCGCCTCTGTGCAGAAAGCACGTCTGCTCGCGCTGTCTGAAGTCCACGTGGCCTCTGATTCAAAAGCGCGGCCTGGTGGCGTCATAGAGCATTATTTCAGATGTCATCCTAGCTCCCTCTAGAGAAGAGAAGGGGCTATTCATAACTTCGCCTTTGCATAGGAGGCTGCTCCTGATTCCCTGGCTCTCTGGTTTGCAAAGTGGCTAAAGACAGGTTGTGTTACTATGCTTCCAAGCAGCACAGAACATATCTATTACTGAGCTGAAGCAACTTCCCCATTCCTGAAGTGTGTTGTCAATCATCGGAAGCTCTTCAGAGTCTCTTCTGATGGAGTTGGTGTTTTATCATTTGCCAAACATATGCTCCTTTTTATGATGGGAATTCTGTTTTTTAAATCTCTTGAGTGGTATAACCCTGTCTTTATGCTTTCTTAAAGGAAAAATCATGGTGGGGAATGTTTCCTGCAAGCTTACAGTTCTTATGCTTGTAGGTTAAATGCTGGCCTATTTCCTCACTTGGCTGAGAGCTGTGTAAGCAGTTAGCACTCTGAAAAATATCTGATTTGGTGATGACTTACCTGGGAACTCAATTATTTTAAAAAGCCTAATTCTAGGCATTATACTGGAAATTTAAAAGTTGAGCAAAGTAAATGCTAAAAGACCACCAAATTGGACTAACACAAAAGCCCTTTGCTTGACTCACTTCAGTCATTCTAGTTCTTCACACACATTTGTAACACACTGGATCATCTAGTATCCTAGATAGCCAACGATTAGAAGAAAACATCAGCAGTCAAGGCAGTTTCCCAATAAGAAAGCCCTTTTACTTCCCAGTAGGTTGTTTTCTCAAAGTTTCCTCGATGGCCACTGTGTCATTCTAAAGTGATTACATCGATGCCTTGCCCTTTACGTGGAATGGGGAGCAGCCTAAACTAATCAATTGTTCATGTGATTTTTGCTCATCTATCAAATCTTCCCATCATACCCCCCAAAAAAGAACGAACGTCACCCATTTTGAAGCTCTGTGGGGTCCAGAAACATCTCCCTCCCTCCCCCAACTCCTCTGCAAGTCTCTGAAGACCTCCGGAAAGACTCGTGTGGCCTAATCTTAGGCAGCATGAAGCTTGCTACTCTGTGGATCCCCAAGGAGAAGACCTTCTGAACAGGATGAAGGGGGGAGGCAAGGAGAAATTGAGGGAGAAATACACAGAGCACGTAGAGTCCTTGGGTAAATGGATCTTCAGTGCTTTTCCACCTGGATTCTCTGCACGCTGTCACATCATCCAATCTTTTTGTAACACTCTTCAACCACTTCACTTCCTCCTTCTAGAAACAAAATTTACTTTTCCCACCTCCTTTTCATTTTTGGAAAGATTTTCTTGCACAGTCAGGGTACTATGCAGCTCGTCACCTAGAGGGGGCAGCAGTGAGACACAGGGGTGGGAGAGAACCAAGCCTGGGAGGGGTCTGCCTGGGTCAGAGCTCAGCACCAAGACTCTGAGACCATGGGAAGTGATGGTGCCTCTCTCTACTCTGCTTTCTCCATCTGTAAAGCACAGATGACAGGCTCTCTCTTGTAATGCTTCTGTGAGGAATAAATGTGGCACATCTAAGCACTGAGTGGCTACTATTTTTAGTTTTATAGACAGTTCCACTGCTCTTCAATTGACTATAGTTCATCTCTGGCCTTAGGTTCAAGGTGTCACCATACAGAACAGGACAAAGGATTCACTCAACAAAAGTGAAAAGGGATTCACACGCATGCACATACACACACTCCAGCTGTGGGTTAGAGAAAAGAAGTCTGAGACAGTTGATAAAACAGACGTCTCAAATCCAGGAGATGAAAAATAGCTGAGGAACAGAATTTTCACAGCATCACACAATATCACCCCACAGATTACTTGTTAATTGGAAAAGGCAAAAAATTTATACAGAAGACATCTAGGGGACACTATCGGAACCAAATGATCAAAGATACTGTCATCAATAATAGCACACAAAGGAACTTCCTTTCTCCTGATGTGACATGAGGGTGACACACACGCTGCATGTTGAGGAGTCACACAGAAACACTCAATGCACAGCAATTAGGTTGCCACTTAGGATGCCTATGTCCTATATCAGAGTGTCAGATCTGAGTCCCAGCTCCTCGCCTTCCAATCCAGCTTCCTTCTAGTGTCTACCCTGGGAGACAGCAGCAGCTGGGTCCCTATCCACAGCATGGGAGACTCAGATTGAGTTCGAAGCTCTTGGCCTGGTCCAGCCCTCACTGTTATGGGCATTTGGGGAGTGAACCCGTACCAAGTGCTCTCTCTCTCTCTTGCTCTCTCCACACTCCCCCCAAAAAAATGAAAATAAATAAATTTCTGAAAAGCAACAGTCAATTTGAATATAATAATTGCAATGACAAACAAATCCAAAACTTAGAGCATTCTGCCCCAAACCAACCTAGATTCCCCCAAAATAGTAGTATCAGGAAACTCAGACAAAAGAGAATGTTCTTGAGGTCTGGAGACTCCCACAGGCATGAAAACAATGTACAATGTGTGACTGATTTGAGCCTAGATTTTTAAAATGACCATAGCTATAAAAATGCTCCTGGGATATCTGAGAAAATGTGAATATGAGTTGCATGTGACATAATATTACTGCTACATTTCTTCTATATGATCATTGTATTGTGGTATGTAGAATAATGTTGCTGGTCTCTTGAGATACATGTTGAATTACTAAGGTATAAAGTGTTATGCCTATATCTAATTTACAAATAATTCAACAAAATAGAGAGAGGAAGGGAAAGACGTGGAGGGGTGCACCCTATCCTCATCTCCCATGGTATATAGATTTGATGATGTTATTTAAGAACCTGATTATGGGAATAAACATAGACAACCCCCTTAATGAGAAAGACAGAGGCTACGATTTCAGAATTGCCATAGGAAAGGAACCAACCACAATCATTTGCACTTAGCAGAGATTCACTTGTAAACCACAGTGAAAACAAGATGTGCTCTGATTGCAGGTTATTACTGGGAGAAGCTGCAGGCAGCTAGTAAGAAGGAGGACAGCCTATACCATAGGTCTAGGGAGCATATCAGGCTTTCTTTGGTTGTTCTGGAAAATGAAGCAGTCAAATTCAATTTATACTTCAATAGCATCAGCGTATGACCCAGAATTCTGCTTCTGAGCATATAATTGAGACGATTGCAAGCTGATATTTGAATGGATATTTGTTCACCCACGTTCATAGCAGCATTTATTCACTAACAAAAAACTAGGACGGCTGGCCATTATTGTCTAAGTCCTGAACATTCTAGCCAATTACTGCAGAGGTGTGTCAGCATTCTATTGTAATTAATGCCTTGGGCATTGCCAAATTCGTAGGCTTGGTTTGTCTTCAAAGATAGCAACAATAAGAGAACCTGCTACTAATATTGGCAAAAATATGTAGAAATGGAAACACCTGTGCATTGTGTGTGGAAGTAAAATGATACAGACACTATAAAAAGCAGTATGGCAGTTCCTCAAAATGGTAAAAGTAGAATAATCATATTATCCAGAGACTCTGCTTCTGGACATATCCCTGAACGGTTTGAATGTGAGATTTAAGTGCATGTTCATAGCAGCTTTTAATCAGCAGCCTAAGGGTGGAGGCAGCCCAAATATCTGTCAAGTGGATGGGTAGACAATCAAAGTGTGCTATGTACATCTAACAAAATATTATTTAGCCTTGAAAAGTCTGATGCATGCTCCAAGATGGATGAACCTTGAAGACATTATGTCAAATGAAATACACCATTCACAAAAAGGGCAAATATTGTATGATTCCACTCACATGAGGTACCCGGAGTATTTAACTTCATAGTGACAGAAAATGGGATTATGGACCCAGGAACAAGGAAGCTGTTATTTAATACAGAGTTTCAGTTTGGGAAGATGCCAGAGTTCTGTGGATGAATGGTGGTAATAGATGAACAGCATGAATGCATTTAATACTATTGAATTGTCCACTTAAATACTGTTAAAACGGGGTCATGTGTATAGCCCAGCAGTTAAGACATCCGCATCCCATTCTGAAGTCCTTGGATTCTACACCTGCCTCTAGATCCTGACTCCAGATTTCCTGCTAATGCAGACACCAGATGCAGCAATGATGGCTCAAGAGATAGGGTTCCTGACACATATGTGGGAAAATTGAATTGAGTGCCTAGCTCCCAGCTCCAGCCATCACAAGCACTTGGGAAATAAAGCAGCAGATTAGGTCTCTCTCTCTCTGTCTCTCTCTGTCTATGAAATAAATGAATTAATAAATAAATGAATATTTTATTAAAATAGTGAGTTTTTTTATGTTGTGGATGTTTTATTACAATGAAATGCCTGTTTGGATTCTTCCACACAACCCTACACACACACACACACACACACACACACGATAGCTACACAGACAGGGTTTTCAAAATTCACACAGCACTTTCTGTAGCAATTGACTGCCCAGAGAGAGCTACAAAGTCTCCCTGGGTCCCCTTGCACAGCAGAGGTGGGCCCAGACAAGCACAGCCCAGCGTTGTCCATCAATGAAGGAAGGCAGCAACTACTGTGCATAGATGCTTCATCTGACACTTTCAAGTTCAGCTGGAAAACTGTGCTCAGGGGCTATCCAAGAGACCCCCTTCCGTGGCTCTGAGAGCTGCTCTGTTCGCTTCTCAGCCTCACATGGGAAACCTGCTGAGACACAAGGTGGTTGGGGGTGGGTGGAGGCGTGTGCAAGGGACGGGGCACAAAGCAGTGGGAAGTGTCCCTGGAAAGTTTTCACAGGTTTATCTGCTGACACCCCATGCCTGATTTAATTTGTGAACAAGCCAAGAAATCAAAGGATGCTTGTAGTGCAGATGCATAGTGTATTTTGAATGCCCTGTTGGCTCATACAGTGGTCTTGGTCTTCAAAGCTGTCTTTGTGCAGTCATACGCCATGAGCAGAGCCTCGCCGTACCCACCCACCCCCAAACAAGCAAGTGTTTTCCAGCTTTTCTCATTCCACCTAGAGGGACAACAAGGCTTCTCATCAGAGTCCCACATTATCCACCATTGAAACCTTCCCATTCCATGTCCTGTTCATTCAATTACTTCATTCCATATCAGGTATATAAATGACTGCTCAAGGAATGAGTACCTGTCATTAAATTAAGAGGCTAATCTGTTACACTTCTCAGAAAATATGATGGATTAAGTCTGTTACTTTCACAAAACACTGCAGGGCTCCAAGAGTAGATTCCAGACATGGGGTGGGAGTGTCATGTGTCTTTGAGCCAGAGTCCTTCACCCTACACTCTACACCTTCCTGGGGGTAGGAAGCTCCGTGGTAGCAAGCAATTCTTTCCAAAAAGCATTGTCTCCCTTCACCCCACAAAAGAGAGCCAACTCTGAAACCCTGGTGTTGTAGCCATTGAAACTGAAGCAAAACTGAGCCAATGTACAGTGGTAAAGTCTATCTGATTAGGACACTGAGCAAAGATACAAGGCAACTGAGAGGACAAGTAAGGATCACTGCTTGAAAAAAATCATTACTCAAACAAGGTGAACGTGAGAGGACATATGTGCCATAAGTCATCTATTTTTATTTAAAATCTTGATTGAGATATCATTCGCCTGTCATACAGTTTACCCACTTAATTCACAGAAATGCACAACTATCATCACGGTTGATTTCAGAACACTTTTATTGCCGCCAAAAGAAACCTGTACCCTTCACTATTCCCCCAACTCCTGTTCCCTACCTGCCCCCCAAGCCACTGGCAGCCCCTAATACACTTTGTGTCTCCACACCATTTGCCTATTCTGGACTTTCATATGGATCGAATAATCACGTATGGTCTTTCGTGTCTGTTGTCCTTCACTTAGCAGTGTTTTCAACATTGACCCATGTCATAGCATAAGTCAGGGCTTCATGTCTGCTTATGGCTGAGATAGAATCCATTGTATGAACAGACCACAATTTGTTTATTCATTCATCTGTTGATGGACATTTAGATGATTTCTACCATTGGAATGCCAACGGTAAGACTGATTTAAGCCCATTGAGGACAAGTTTGTGTGCAGATATTTTTCCATTTCTCTTGGGTATAGACCTGGCGATGGAGTTGCCAGGTCATATGGTAACCCTTACTTTCCTACAAGTAGCACCTGAGGACTCCAATTTAACCACATCCTCCCTAATAGTAGCGTTATAATAATAACGCTTTTTTGATAATAGCCATCCCAATGAGTGTGAAGCAGCATCTCATTGTGGTTTGAATTTTCATTTCCTTGATAAGTAGTAATGTTGAGAATCTGTTTTTGTGTTTATTTTCCGTGGGGTAATATCTATTCAGACCCTTTGCCTGTTATTTAGAGACTTATTTATTTATTTATTTGAAAGATAGAGTGCCAGAGAGAAGGGCAGAGGGAGACAGAGATTCTGTCTACTGATTCACTCCCAAAATGCCCACAACAGCTGGAGTTCAGTCAGGCTGAGGCCAGGAACCCAGAACTTTACCTGTGTCTCCCATGGGGCTGACTGGAACCCAGGTACTTGGGCCATCATCTCCTGAATTCCCAGGGTACACATTAGTAGAAAGCTGATGACAAGTGCAAAGTAGCCAGGACTCGAATCAGGCACTCCAAAACAGGATGCCAGAGTCACAGAGGTGGTTTAATCTGCCACATCACATTGGCAACCCCTTTGTCCATTTTTAAATTGGGTTATTTATCTTTCTATTATAGTATTGCAATAGTTCCTTATATATTCTGGATACAACTCACTTAGATATATGATTGCAAGTATTTTCTTCTACCCGGAGTTATATTTTCACTTTCTTCATAATATCCTTTGTAGTGCAAGTTTTTAATTTTGATGAAATCCAATTTATTGATGTTTCTTTTATTGTTCGTGCTTTTGGTCAAATCCAGAGTCATGAAGATTCACACCTATATTTTCTATTAGGCATGTAAGTTTTTGTTCTTAGGGATAGGTCTGTGATTTGTTTTGAGTTCATTTTTGCACAGAGAGGTATAGGTCAACGTCTATCGTTTTGCATGTGATGGCCCAGTTGTACCACTACCATTGGCTGAAAAGACTATTTTCCCACATTGAATGGTCTTATTTCACCCTTTGTTGAAAAGCAATTAACCTGGGGTTTGAGGACTCTCACTTCTATTCCATTGATCTACTTATCTACAGGTGTACCCACACCACATTGTCTTGGCTACCACTGCTTCAGGCTAAGTCTTGCAATTGGAAACTATGAGTCCTCCTAGTTGGTTCTTCTTTTTCAGGATTGTTTTGGCTATTCTGGGTCCCTTAAAATTCCATGTGAATTTTTTTAATTAGCTTGTTAATTTCTACAAAAAGAGTTGAAATTCCGAGGAGGATTGAGATGAGTCTGTAGATCAACTTGGAGAGTATCACCATCTCAGATAGTGATGTCAAATCTTCTGACCCATCAGCATGGACTGTTTTTCTATTTATTTACACCTTTAATTCCTTTAAACAATGTTTCCATGTTATAAGTTTTCCACTACTTCTGTTAAATTTATTCCAAAATATTATAATCTTTTTGAAGCTATAGTGAGTGGAATTTTCTCAATTTCATTTTCAGATTATGCATTGCAAGTGTATAGGAAGACAACTGATTTTTGTATGTTTTTCCTGCAGAACTCATTTACTGGTTCTAATAAGGTTTGGTAGATTCCTCCAGATGTCCTACATACAAATTATTCATGTTAATGTATTGAGCGAGATTTCATACTGTGTTCACTTTGTATCAGGCACTGTTAAAAGCTCTCTACAAATATGAACTCACAGTAACCCACTGAGGCAAGCTTATTTCTATCATGCTTCTGCAGAGGGGGAAACTGAGATCAGGACAAGGACTGTGAAGCTAATTTCCAGCTCCTTCCTCACTGACTTATGAACCAGCCACACGTGGTCTTCCTTCATCCTCTGCTCATTGGGCGGAATCTGCCACTCCACCACTGTGCCATAGCTCTGCGCTGTCTTCCTTTGCTCATTTTCCTACCCTGGATGCCCACTCCCTGGCACCACAGGACTTGTCCTGCTCTGGAGAAACAGCTCCCTGCATGGCTGGAAGTAGTTTATCACCACAGTTCAACTTTTAATTCAAGGGTCAGTGATCAGCATGGGGTCCGTCGTCTACAATGGAGACAAACACTGATCCCAAATGTGAGGCATCGTAGCCGAAGTTTGCAGACTTTTGGTGGAGGGATCTATGGAGTTCCCATGAGAATTAGGAAAGCAATGTCCCTCCCACTGTGCACTCATTCCCCTCATGTATGGCTCAGTATGGTGCAGTGGGATGGATCTCACCCACTGCCCTCACTGGTCAATTCGAGGGTCCAGTGTCTTGAGCTCCCAACCACTACCATTCTAGAAGTCCAGGATTCTTCCCATTCTCGGGTACACTTTTGCAGATTTTCTAACAGTATCTCTATTGCACATGCAGCTCATTTCGTACAGTTGCCTTTCAGAAAGGAAACATGATCTTTAACAGACATAAAGCCACTCACTACCCAAACAGACATGTGCCCTACCACTTACAGACACATCTGCAACTCTGCTGCTCCTGCTTGAGGCTCTCCTTCCACAGCTGTTCGTCTTCATCAAAATTAAGGTAATAACTCTCCTTTGGCTCCCACAAAGTTCTTCTTCCCAATCGTCCCAGTCTATGAATAACAGTGTATGTGCTGATTATAGTTGTAAGTTAACAATTAGCTGAAATTAAGTACAACTTCCCAGCAGTTTGTTCAAGAACTAGGAGTAAACAGTGACTGTAAAATCAGGCAGTGTTACTGTTGCTGTTTTTACTGTTCTGTGCTTGGTGGTACTCTGTCTCTTTTCCTTGCATCAGGTTCTAAAAATCTGCCATGGTGCTGTCTTTGAATCCTCATTTTCTGATTTTCTCATATTGTAAATCCCTAATCCATATGCAGCCCCATTTCTCCAAATACAACAAAAATATAGAAGATTAATGACTGTTGAGGGCATGTTGCTTCTGCAGAACACACTGCAGTGTCTGATATATGAACTGGACATTCTTCAGCCTTGGATGCTCTAATTGCACCCTATACAATAATCAATGCAATAGCTTCATCTGCTTCTCATAGTGTGTATGCCAGTGATTGAGATACTGCCTGATTCCTTTGAGGGAAAGATCATTGCGAAACTATTGTATTCTGAAGGTCTGTGTGCCTCACTTAAACATGCCCAAACTTCTCCAATGTGACAATCAGTAAGACAAATGCCCTCCCAATCTTTCCCGAGTTCTTGGGTGTATTAACTAATTCTGACAATGTATGGGCAAGTGTTGGTACTGGTAATCTGCAAATTCTCAAGTGGAGTCAAATATTTCTAGGATAACATCTGTGTTGCCAAATATGAGGGTCCTCCATAGATGAAGGTTCATGCAAAATGCAATTAAAAGATGTCTGTTTTGTTGTCAAAAAATATTGAATTTCATGTACACAGGGATCTTCCAAAATTTCATAGAAATGCCTACTATGATAAAGTATGCATTTTTTTGCACCAAAATTTTTTGCACCAAAGTGAACTCATATTTTAATTGCATTTTCCATGAACTTTGGAAGAACCCTCATGTACACAAGGATTAAGTGTGTATTTTCATGTGCATTGATGAAGGAAAAAAATCTGGGTAAGGTAATGTGAAAAACGCAGCCATGTCCATATCCACCAGAAAAAAAAAAAGACCACTAATTTCTCACTCACTTTTGTGGGAATCACAAATATTTCCCATTTGAGTGTGAGGAAAGCAAAAGATAGCAGTCAAAAGCCTCAGTAAAATTCGGAGACACTCAGACACCCTAGCTCTCCCAGGTGCCAACTGTGTGGTCTGCGGCGGGTCGCTGAGCACTCATAAACTTGTTCATTCAGCTTTAAGACAGCGGGGCAGGGGCTGGCATTTTGGTGCAGTGGGTTAAGCCACCACTTAGGATGCCCTCACCCTATATCAGAGTCCCAGATTGGGTCCTGGCTACTCCATCTCCAATCCAGCACCTTGCTAATGCACCTGAGAAGCAGAAGACGATGGCCCAAGTACCTGGGCTCCTGCCACCCATGCTGGAGACCCAGATGGAGGCCTGGCTCAGCCCTGCCTTTTGTGGGCATTTGGGGTGTAAACCAGTAGGTGGAAGCTCTCTCTCGCCCTCTCTCTCTCTCTCTCTCTCTCTCTCTCTCTCCTCCCTGGCCTTTCATGGTGATGGAAATAAAATAAATAAACATTTAAAAATAAAGGCAAAATCATCTGCTCCCAATAAGCCACAACCCATAACATGTATCCATGCCATGTATCCATAACATGGTTTGCACACTTCCTGGACCTGGCTTTATTGTGTCCTACTTGCGTTCACATCACAACTCCAAGATAAATAGAGCAGCCATCTTTGTTGCCTGTTATAGATGAGGGTTCCAAGGCACTAAATAAGGAAAAGCCCCAAAGTGACACTGCAAATAAATGAGCCTGTTCTGAAACTCATATCCCCTGACTGTTAGCAGAAGCTTTATCACTACACTCTGATGTGTGTTATGCAAAAATCACCAACACACTCCCCCTTCTAGAGAAAAAAAAAAAAATCTGATTTCTTTCTAGCAGAAAGAAAATATTTATTAACCATCAGTGAGGGTGAGTGAAAGGCAGCACCTCCTTGTCCGGAATTTACAGCCCCTAAAGATCTGTGTGTAAGACCGAAATGGTTACAACACCAAGAATATGGCTCGGGTCACAGAGATGCAACACGTCCGAGAAAGGAGACCCCAGGTCTGTGTAAGAGATCAGGAAACAAGGCTTGGAAGTAATGAGCTTTGAAATGGTCCTTAATGAAAAGTTCAGCCCCACAGAGACAGCTGAGCGCCTCTGCTAAGTGAAAAAGGTTGAAGAGGAGCAGGCATTTTCAAGTAACATCAGCTGGAGCCTGCAGCGCGAGGCAGGGAGAGTGCAGAGACAGGAGATGGCCACCAGGGGGAGAGCTCTGGCTACAAGTATTCGCTGCGCACAGACCACCTACTGTGCGAGTCCAGGGGCCGCTCAGGCCAACACCCGACATTACCGGTAAGGAGCTCAGAGCCTGGCGGGAGCTGCACATAACCACAGCCAGCGGGTGTGTGCGGGGACGAACTCCGCAGGCTGCAGGACTTGCTTGGTGTAGCACAGACTTTTCAGGTGACCTGGAAATAGCATACAGTGTCCACGGGATGTTAGAGTGCAAATTTGCACAATGCTTTCTGTGCACAGTTTTCAAGAACGCATGAGCAGACTGTAGGGTGGAGAGAGAGACCCTCCCTACTGCCTCCTAATTCTTTTTTTTTTTAAGATTTTATTTACTCATTTGAGATGTAGAGTTGAGGGGTGGGGGGAGAGACAGGGAGAAAGGTCTTCCATCTACTGGCTTACTCCCCAAACTGCTAGGCCAATCCAGGAGCTTCTTCTGGGTCTCCCATGTGGGTGCAAGGACCCAAGCACTCCGGCAGTCTTCCACTGCTTTCCCAGGCCATAGCAGAGAGCTATGGAGCCCCCACTCCGTAATTCTTATATCAATTCTTTATATCTGCTAAATGGCAGAACCAGATTAACCCATGGCTGATTAAAAAGAGAAAAATTTTAATAAATTTATGTTCACGTGGAACCTTCCAGGAGAATGAAGTCCAAAGAATTTAACAAAGTCAGATACTTTCATACTTTTTAGAGAAAGTACAATAAATCTGAAGGAATAATAGGACAAATGGATCTCTGGACTAAGGCAATACATTCTAAGAATGTCACTAAGAGACTACAGTCCTTCAAAATATGTGTGGAAGATAGAATTAAAAGATAGGCTTATTTTGGTGCAAAAAGAAAATCCATGGATAGTTTTGTCCATGATTCACATTTTCCGGGATATTTTTTGAGATAGAGTGTAAAAGCCAGTGGAAGAGTTCCTTAAACACGTTTCTTCAACCGGGTTCATTATAGCAGCATCTTACCAGTCTGTGGTGATGAAGGCCATTTTCCCTCCCATCTTGGTACTGGGAGGTTACGGTTCCCTAACTGATTTCAGCTTGAAATTCCCGAATGTCTGTGGTGTGCCTGGCACAGGCACCTTATTTCACACTCAAAACAGTACAGCAGGCAGATTACTTTTAAACAAGTAATCAAACTATATTTCAGATTGTGCAAATAATTTTCAAAGATTACTCAGCCAGAGATGGCAATGCCAGCATGTAAATCTATGTCATCTGTTATCTGAATTCTGTGACCCACACACCTTGTGACACCAGGCTGACCATACTCAACCTCCTTATGCCTTGGGTTGCTCGTTGGCCACACAGGATCCAGTATTTGTGTTTTGTGGTTTTCATGAGGTTGAGTGAGCTCGTGTGTGCAGAGTGTTCTTTTAAAAAACAGATTTATTTATTTATTTGAAAGGCAGAGTTACAAAGAGGCAGAGGCAGAGAGAGAGAGAGGTCTTCCATCCACTGGTCCCCTCCCCAAATGGCTGCAAAGGCCAGAGCTAAGCTGATCTTCAGGGTCTCCCATGTAGGTGCAGGGGCTTGAGCACTTGGGCCATCTTCTACTGCTTTCCCAAGCCATACCAGAGAGCTGGATCGGAAGGGGACACAAACTGGTGCCCATGTGGGATGCTGGTGCTGCAGCATCCCATATGTTTGAGAGGTACAGTCATAAGCTAGAGGAAGGTCTTGGGTCTTTACAGTCTCTTGCAAGAACTGCTGTGTAGTCTCGAGAACAGAGTCTCATGCAACTAGAAATACGTGTATTCCAGGCAGAAAGTACCCACATCTACTCTTCTTCTGTGGCCCCGTCAAAACATATGCACCATAAAGCAATAGCCATTTGTTTATAAGGCTATGTGCTTAAAATAAAACTCTCTGGCGTTTTTCACGTTTGCTTCCCGGAGACAATGAAAAGTTGTTAGTGCTCACATAACAAAGCAAAACCATCTGTTGTTTGTCCAACAGTATTTGCGCTTCTGTCTTGTGTCGGCTTCAGGGTATGCTGTAAGCATCACGCACCTGCCGATATTTTTCATTATCCAGTAGTGGTTTCATTATTTTCCCTTCATGAGGAGCATAGCTTGAGGGTCCAGGGGCTGAGAAAGGATGAACACCCTGCTAAGGACGCGGGGACTAATCAAAGGCTCCTACTGCCAGTTACAAAGCATTATGCCTCCCTCTAGTGGCAAGTTTGTGTAAAGAGACATGCGTGGTAAAATACTGCATGAAAACCCTCCAGCCTGTATTATTTATGAAACACCACTCAGCACACGAAGAAATCCCATGTAGTGCATAATTCTGTCTACCCCACGGCTTTTCACTTTTGAAGTGACTCGAAATGATTTTGTGAGTTATGGTTTTCTATTTCAAGGACTCAAGGGCAGGATGTATGTTATCTGTAGGCCTTTCGAAAGTTAGCATGGATCACAGCTATAACTATATTTATATGCATATATGCATATATTTGTGTGTGTTTCACGTGTGCCGAGTCAATG
The DNA here is from genome assembly GCA_949820135.1 of Sylvilagus floridanus. Taxonomy (NCBI): domain Eukaryota; kingdom Metazoa; phylum Chordata; class Mammalia; order Lagomorpha; family Leporidae; genus Sylvilagus; species Sylvilagus floridanus. Next base: position 12,699,296 of record OX463240.1, on the reverse strand, counting down.
TGTTGCTCAATGCACACTCTGCTGGTATTTGCCACAGGTTATGTGTTATTTGAGGCCCTGGCATCCATTTCTCCACTTAATGCTTGCAGAGATCTATACAAAGTAGACACTACGCTTGTTCCCATCTGCCTGGCAGGTTGAACCAGGCTCATGTCATAGAGCAAGAATTGTTTGGGACAGTGCCTGAATTCAAGTCCAGACCTTCACCTGCAGGAGTGGTGCTTAACCACCTAGTACACGGTCCCTCCACGTGACAAGGACACATACACAGGTCAGTAACACGAGACAGAGAAGGATATCAGGGCGCCTGGTTAATCTTAGTTCATCATGACAGGTATGGTGGACATATTAACAAAGTGGCTGGATGAAAGCAACCTTGTGGCTCAGCGTACACTGTCCATCCAAAGCTCAGGATACTGCAGACATCATGTGTCTGTTCACTTTCTGATGAATTAGAAACATTTCTTAGCTCCATTCAGAGAGCTGAGTATCATGGGACACTCTTTACTTCCGAAGCATACATTGTCTCTACACGTCTGGCTTGCACGGGTCTGGTTGAAGGATTTAGCACCTGGTTTATCAGAGCTGACCCCACATCAGCATGAAGGGGAGCAGGTACCCAACAAGGGTGGTTCACTGAGGGTTCAAGTTCTGCTTGTCCTTGAAGATCCTAATGGATAAGAGGCTCATATATGGCTCTGGTCTGACTGTGTGATGGTATTGGGAGCTGCAACCTTTAGGAGATGAGGAGGTCATGGAGGGACTGAGAGTAATGCTGTTATCACAGAGGGCTGAGAGCTGCCTCGTCTCTTTTCACCCGTGAAGGCCCAGTGAGGAGGCAAACCAGAAAGCGGGACCTCATGAGACATGGATCTGCTGACACCTTGGCCTTGGACTTCAGCCTCTGGAACTGTGAGAAATCAGTGTCTGTTGCTTAGTAGCCACCAGTTGATGGTAGTTTAATATAGAAATAAAAGCCGGGGCCAGTGCTGAGGTGTAGTAGGTTAAGCCTCTGCCTGCAGTGCCAGCATCTCATATGGGCACCTATTCGAGTCCCAGCTGCTCCACTTCCCATCCAGTTCCCTGCTAATGGCCTGAAAAAGCAACAGAAGATGGTGCAAGTGTTTGGGCCCCTGCACCCATATGGGAGACCCATAGGAAGCTCCTGATCCTAGCTCCGGCTGTTGTGTCCATTTGGGGAATGAACCAGTGGGTGGAGGATCTCTCAGTCTCTGTCTTTCCCTTGCTCATGTAACTCTGCCATTCAAATAAAATTTAAAAAAAAAAAAACTTTTAAAAAAATGTACAAGCCAAGACATTTATGTAACTGCAGTTTTGATATCTGAGTGTAAAATTATAAACAAAGTAATACTTTTTTAAATAAACTAGTACAATAACAACCTGTGGTTCTCGAAGTTTCCTCCAAAGACCAGGGAACAGGCTCAAGATGCAAATTCTGGGACTACCCCATGCCCACCGACCAGAGAGGGCCTTGCATTCCGTGGTTGAACAAGCCTCTCAGGTGATTCTAATATGGAAAGACTTCAGAACCACAGCCCTGGAACCCAGCACCTGGAGACAGGACCACATGCTATCCTCTCAGAGGTGATGAGGTCAACATGACCCCCAGGTGCAACTGGGGACAAGGCTAAGATAGAGGCTGGATTCTGGAGGAGACACAGAGAAGAAAGCAGCAGAAATACCTGTCTGGGTGTTCCGTTGTCATTTTTTTGTTGGTTTGTTTGTTTTCTTCATTTTTTTTTTATTTGAGAGAAAGGGCCCATCTGCTGATTGATGCCTGAGGCTGGGACAAGCCAAAGAAAGGAGCAGGATCCTCACTCAATCCAGGTCTCCCATGTAGAGGCAGGGACTGAAACACAGGAGCTGTCCCCCAGAGTCTGTGGTAACAGGGAGTTGGAAGCGGGAGCAGAGGCAGGACTGAAAGTTGGCATTCTGATATGGGATACATGCATCTCACCCACTAGGCCACATGTCCACCCCCGTCCAGGTGCTTTAACAGCCTGGCCCTCAGGGCAGCACGAGGGCGGTAAGCTCAGCCATTCCTCTCCGAAGCTCTGTGCCCTTGAGGTTTTTCTCCTCTCTTTCTCGTCCATCATTTTTGACTCTGCAGGTAGTAATGGTGCACTGGTCCAAGTGCATCCTGTATTTCATGATCCTCTCTTGGTTCTCTACTGTGGACAGCTCCTCTACCTCCCAGCTCCAATGATCAGCACAAAGAGTGAAATAAAGGCTTGCACCTTAGCCCAATTCTCCAGGCCTCACTCGCTGAAGGAGTCGCTAACCTTTTATTCCCTGCTGTCATTTACACTGTAAGTCAATAGATATTGTTATTTTCTGTGGCAGTGCTGCTAGTCATCCTCAGATATCTGATTTTCTTTTCTCCCTTGTAAAAAGAACATATGGGCTTCAACCGGATGCCTGGTGACCCAGAGGCAATGCTACTTTTTGCAGCCTGTCTTGCAGGTTGTTGTAAAATAGAACTCAGTTCAGGTTAGTGGGATATATGCAGAAGTGGCAACTTTCCAGAACTTTCCTTCAAAGGGAGATTTTTGCCTCATTTTCTTTACTGTTGGCAAAAAATTCCATTGCAATATCTGGATCTGGAGTAATCATTTTTGGACCATGCGGTGACCATAGAATGGAAGCTGAGTATAATGGAGAAAATAAAGAGAAAAATGTTAGGTCAGGCAGCCTTGGTTTGTCTACTCTCTTCAGCAAAGCTTCAACTCAAGCTTCTGTTGTGTGGAAGACACTGCGGCACCACAGGAGCCCCAGGGAGAAGCAGGATAGGCACGTATGCCTACGCCAAATTTACTCCCGGCAAGGAAGATGGACTGTAGACATGACCTGTGGGATGGGAAGAAGCCAAGGAAGAAGTAGAGTGCTGTTCTCTTCTTGGTCATCCTATGGGTGGTGGTTTTATTCTTATAATTTTGAGACTGCTGTGCATGCAATATGCATGGGTAGAAGAGTAAAAGTCTAGCACATATTGATGTGGGTAAGAGGAGATGCACTGGGCCGGCGCCATGGTACACTTGGTTAATCCTCCCATGTGGGCGCCGGGTTCTAGTCCTAGTTGCTCCTCTTCCAGTCCAGCTCTCTGTTGTGGCCTGGGAGGGCAGTGGAGGATGGCCCAAGTGCTTGGGCCCCTGCACCCATGTGGGAGACCAGGAAGAAGCACCTGGCTCCTGGCTTCGGATCAGCGCAGCACCAGCCACAGAGGCCATTTGGGGAGTGAACCAATGGAAGGAAGACCTTTCTCTTTGTCTCTCTCTTTCTCACTGTCTGTAACTCTACCTGTCAAATAAATAAATAAATAAATAGGGGATGCACTGAAGCAAAGAACAGGCTGTCAGGAAACAATAGCCCTGTAATGACAATGCAGGGCTTTGGAGAAATGGCCAAGACCAGGGCAGAGGAGAGCATAGACACAGTGCACCTAAACACCTGTTAGGGTGATGCTGAGGAAGTTAGATGCTAACTGTGGTCATATCAGTGTGGCTCAAGAACCTACATGAAGAAGCTCCCACTGGACAGGCTATGGTGAGTTTCAAGAAGGATAATTCCAGTTATTTAAAGTTACCAAATAGATTGAAGTCTATGATATTAAATAAAAACCAATTGATCACCCATAGAGGATGTCAATTCATTCTGATGAGGACTAGTTAATAAAGGGAACTGATCAAGTAAATCATATATACCCAATGGGTAATTAAATAGTAGATATGAGAAATCACCTTTTTATTAGATTATTATAATTAATACCATAAAAGGAAATGATTAAATTAGAATAGTCCTATTTAACATCCCTCGATGAATGAATTCGTTCAGATCTAAGAATTAAACATTGGCAGAACAGAAGGAGGCAGATCCAGACATCATTCAATTCCTGATAAAACAACTCAACACCTCCCACAGCCTTGCGAAAGGGATCCGACCTGAGTCTGACCCAGTTTCTGGATCCTTCTGCCAACTTTCAGAACAATAATGTCTCAGAAGGCACATTTAGGTGATATCGCTGTTTTTAAGACACACAGAAAGTGATTATTGTGAGTTCAGGTACTGGCTAGTTATGTGGAAAGGAATGAGTCTTAGGAGAATCAGGCAGAGAGTGGATATGGCTTCTCAACATAATGGCCAAGTTTCCTTTCTGGACATGAGGCTGATAGCACTAGGATAACCCATTAGTCGACATATTCATTTTGTGGGTTTTTCTGTGCCTACATTTTGTTTTACAACAAAATAACTTAGAAAATATAGCATGGTCTTGCTTACCCATGAAAAATTCTCAGATTCATTGTAGAGCTCTCCCCCCACCCCAAAATCAAGCAACTTATCCTTCCTTCAGCATTCTCTGTCCAATTTCCTTGCTTTCTTAAAAAAGATTTATTTTATTTATTTGAAAGACAGAGTTACAGAAAGAGGCAGAGACACAGAGAGAGAGAGAGAGATCTTCCATCTGCTCCCCCAAATTGGCCACAATGGCCAGAGTTGTGCCGAGCCAAAGCCAGGAGCCAGGAGATTCTTCTGGCTCTCCCACGTGGGTGCAGAGGCCCAAGGACCTGGGCCATCTTCTACTGCTTTCCCAGGCCATAGCAGAGAGCTGGATCGGAAGAGGAGCACCCAGGACTAGAACCGGCACCCATATGGGATGACAGAGCTTCAGGCCAGGGCTTTAACCTGCTGCGCCACAGAGCTGGCCCCCAACATTTCCTTTCACAGCTGCACTACGAAAATGTTCCATAGATGATCTCAATACCCTGAGTTGCATTTGCTCTTTCCCTTCCGAAATCAGAACCAGTTGGTCTTTAGCAAAAAGATACTCCATTTTGTTATGAGTTCGCATGTTATATCTTTTCCTCATTCACCTAGAAATTTTTAAAATTTTCCCAGGGGAAGAAGAACTCTGGCAACAACCACTGGATATTTATTTCCTTGGACTAATTAAGAGCACACACAATTCCCTGACAGTATTAGGTTCTTGTAGCTATAAGTTATAAAACTGCTATCATAAATTGGCCAGCTCCCCTGTTCCCAACTTCAACCTGTTCAATTTATTCCTTTGCCCCTAGGTCTTCCGCAGTACAAATCCTCAGAGTACGTACATCCTAACCGAATTACTGCCCTTGGGTCCACTACCCAATCATCTGAGTGGATGTCTTACAAATCCATGCCCCGACCCTGATACCTTAAGCATAGTCACGCTCCCTTAGAGGATGGCAATCAGTCCCAGAGCCCAGGCTCAGATCACAAAAGTGTGAGGACTATGGAGAGGACATTGTCAGGAGAAAACTGACACAGTACATTTATCTTCTAATTAAAATGGTCCTAGATAATTTTGAGTAAAGTTGGATGAGAGTTTGATGGCACAGTTATCAGGGAAAGTATATAGAAAACTAACACATTGGAAACAAGCAGGCTAAAATGTAGCTTTGGTAGTGAGGGAGCTCCAGCCTAAGTCATGGTTGTGAACTGCCTACTGCCATTTATGTCCAGCTGCTGGGCCCCGTAATAATTATGCCTCGCCATAAAGTCAGACTAACTCATTGCCAAGTGTGATTACAACTGTAGACTCTGGGTTTATTGCACCAACAGCATAGCCGTCTGCTCAAGAAGCGTGGCTACCTGCTAACAGTGCTGAGAGAAATAGAGGGAACCTCTCCGAAAGGCATCTCAGAGGCAGAGGCAATTTTCTAAATGTGGCAAGCGGGGAAATTGAGGGAGAAGGAAGCTTAGCTGACTTCCCAAAGGTCACACAAGTGTTCGCCTTACAAATAGAACATTCGCTGGTAGGTGCAGAGCACATTAAAATAAAGTGAAATTGTATTTGCCGGCTTCTCATACTTCATTCCCATTACTGGGCTCTCGGCGAAACATTATGCTTCTACAACTTACAACCAGCGATGCTCCAATTTCTCTTTTGTTCCTTTGGTTCCCAGATTTCATTTCCAGTCCCCCTGGCTCTATGAGAACTGAATTCATTTTTCTTATTTTACTTTTCCTCCTTAAGTATAAGATTTAGCTTTCTTAATGACAATTTCCAACTGTATTACACACACTTTGACCACACAGCTCTATGTTATAATCCACATTTCCCTCTTCTCTGGGAAGAATTCACATCCACATGCCCATGATGACAACTGGATGATATTCTCTGTAAGTACACAATTGGGGTTCTTCCCTAACAAGTTCATAAATACAGACATAACTGGGGACTGAGAAAAGGAGTGACCTGAATTAAATCATTTCTTTAGTGTATGCTGTCTACATATAAATATATATACATATATATACTTAATGCCATATTCTTATGATACAGAAGTAATAACACGTGGGTTTTGTTCACATTCAATAGTGGTTTGATTTACTTTGATATTACTTAGGGAAATTGTACACCTGCATACATACTGACTCAGCAATTCTAGCCCCAGTATGTATGCCAGAAAAAAAATTACAGAGAAACAAAAAGAAACATGCAGATGATTATTCAACAAAGTATTGTTCATGAGGATAAACAAGTAGGAATCACTTAAATATCCATCAACAAAAATAATGAAAAATAAAATTTTGGTATAAACATAGAGAATGTTTTAAAGAATAGTCTAAAAGAACAAATTATACATGTCTTTGTTCACATTTACACAATTATCTGAATTAACTTTAAAAACCTTTGGAGAAAATCTAGCTAAGTTCAGTGGCACCAGCACTGGTTTTAGGAAGCAAATCTCCAAGATTAGACTGTTCTATGAAGTTCCTCACTTGGGGCCAACACTGTGGAGTAGTGGGTAAAGCTGCCTCCTGCAGTGCTGGCATCCCATATGGACGCGAGTTCAAGTCCTGGCCTCTCCACTTTTGATCCAGCTCCTTACTAATGTGGCTGGGTAAGCAACAGAAAAAGGCTCAAGTCTTTGGGCTGCACCCATATGGGAGACCTGGAAGAAGCTCCTGGCTCCTGGCTTCAGATAGGTCCAGCTCTAGCCATTGCAGCCATTTGGGGAGTGAACCAGCAGATGGAAGATCTCTCTCTTTCTGCTTCTGCCTCTGCCTCTCTCTAACTCTGACTTTCAAATAAATAAATAAATCTTTAAACAAACAAAACAAAAGTTCCTCACTTGAGGACAGCAATAAAGACTCAGTTGCTGGAGGCTGGTGCCCTGGTTTCCACCGCCTTGCCACCCTGTCACCTGTGGTGGATTGGGAAGAGATGCAGGTGGGAGGGATGTCTTAGCCTGGATAATAAAAAGTATGGAACACACTGGTGGAGATGATCACGCTTAAGTGTGGAGAAGAAGGCACTCTGGAGCCAGACGGTGGGCAACTTGGAATGGCATGGAAGCAGAACACCTTCTAGAAGTTTCTAAAGAGACCACCTCCCTCATCCCAAGAACCGACATTCCTGAACACCAGGCCTAGAATTGATTATGAGGGTTTTTGCAGTACCCAATCACAATTGCAGCAAGATGTCTGTGCTGAAAACAGCTCTGTGAGATCATGTAGGAAGGACCCTGCAACCTTGGACAGGGATGTCGTGGTAGACAGACTCCAGACGCCCCAGTCCCCAGCTCTTCTGAATACCGGGCCTGCAGATACTCCCTCTCCTTCCCATAATCCCACAAAGGCCTCCCTGAAGTCGAAGTTTCTGAACTGATTCTTGCCCTCAGGAGCCTTGCCCTCTTTCTTTTTTTTTTTTTTTTTTTTTTTTTAACTTTTATTTAGGATATAAATTTCCAAGGTATGATTTATGGATTACAATGGGTTTCCCCCCATATTTTCCCTCTCCCCCCACAACCCTCCCCCCTTGCCCGCCCCCTCCACCCTTTTGTTCACATCCAGATTCGTTTTCAATTCTTTTTGTATACATGTGATCAATTTAGTATGTGTTAAGTTATGAATTCGTCCCTTTGCCCTCATATAGTAACACAAAGTGAAATATAGTCTTTGAGTTCTCATTTTAGCATTGAGTCACTTTGTATAGCACATTAAAGACAGAGATCCTACATGAGATATATATATATATATATATTTGAGACTGATAAAAATTTTTTTTTGATGCAGTTTCCAATGTAACACTGAGTTTTTCTTTTTTTTTTTTTTTTTTTTTTTTTTTCTCCCTTTTCGATTATCTTTATATAGAGTAGGTCAGTTCAGTATGTATTAAGTAGGAATTTTCATCAGTTTGCATCTAAACAGAAACACAAAGTGTAAAAATACTGTTTCGGCACTAGTTACAGCGTTACCTCACATTAGATAACATGTTAAGGACAGATCCCACATGGGATATAGGTACACAGTGACTCCTGGTGTTGATTTAACAATTTGACACTCTTATTTATGGCGTCAGGAATCTCCCTAGGCTCTAGTCATGAGTTGCTGAGGCTATGGAAGCCTTTAGGGTTCGCCGATTTTGCTTCTATTCCGACAGGGTCACAGTCAAAGTGGAGGTCCCTTCCTCCCTTTGGAGAAAGGTGCCTTCTTCCTTGGTAGCCCCGTTCCTTCCACTGGGATCTCGCTCGCTGAGGTCTTCCCTTTAGGTCTTCTTTTTTTCCTTTTTCAGAGTGTCTTGGCTTTCCATGCCTATAATAATCTCATGCCTTGCCCTCTTTCTGTGCTTACTGGTGGATGACGACTGAGCCCCAGGCCCTGGTGTGGATCACAGAAGACAAAAGTGGGTGTGATGGTCCAACTGGAGACATCAGCATAGCCAGGCTAAGGTATTCAGTTATTTGGTCAAGCACTGACCTAGATGCTTCTGTGAAGGTTTTTTGTAGATATGAGTAACATCTACAATCAGTGGGCTTAAGTAAAGGCCATAAAAACAAAACTGAGGATTCTCACTTATAAAAAAATTCTATGTCTGGGACTGGCATTATGGTGTACTGGGTTAAGTCACTGCCTGCAACCTGGGCATCCCATTTGAGCACCACTTCAAATCCTGGGCTCCATTTCCAATCCAGCTCCTTCCTAACATTCCTAGTAAAGCAGTGTAAGATGGCACACACGTGTGGGTCCCTGCCACCAAGTGGAAGACTTGGATGGAGTTCCAAGTTCCTGGTCTTGGCCCGGACAAGCCCTGACCATTGTAACCACTTGTGGAGTGAACCAGCAGATAGAAGATGCCTTCTCCTCTCCTCTTGCTGTCACTCTCTCTGCCTTTCAAAGAAATAGATATTGAAGAAAAAGAGGAGGAGGAGGAGGAGGAGGAAGAGGAGGAGGAGGAGGAGGAGGAAGAAGAGGAGGAGGAGGAGGAAGGGGAGAAGGAGAAGGAAGGGGAGAAGGAGGCAGGAGGCAGGGCAAGATGAGAAGGGGGGGAAGAAGAGGAGGTGGAGGAACAGGAGGAAGGAGAGGGGGAGGAAGAAGGGGAGGGGGAGGATGACGAAGAAATAATCCTACTTTGAGACTATAATGTAGAAATTCTGCCTGCATTTCAATCCTGCCAGCCTATACTACAGATTCAAGACTTCAGAATTATAAACCCCTTAATACCCATAACAGCATGGAGCAATTTCTCTATCCTTCTTTCTCTCTCTCTCTCTCTCTCTCTCTCTCTCTCTCCTGCCCCTTCCTCTGCCCTTGGTGACCAAGTATTTGACACCTTAAAAACTTCTTGTCAGACTAGCATAAATAATGAGATTTACTGCTTGTTCTTAACTGTGATGGACAAAGTAGGGAAAGAAAAGCATGAGTTCAAGGCTTCAATTTCCAGCTCATAGTCTGCATAAATGTTTCTATGTCTTCCCTGAAACAAACCATTATCTTCCATCATCTTGGAGCTAAGGTAACAGAAAATCCAGGGTCTCATCCTGCAAGTGGCTAAATTACAACAAAAGTGGAACTTCCAGTCTTACAAGGCATCTGCTGTTAAAATGAAGTCATTTACTGTGAGGGAGGAAGGTCCTGGAAATTGGAATGGGTATGTGTGATTTTTTTTTTTTTGAAGAGTCATTTATTTATTTAAAAGGAAGAACAATGGCAGGGGGAGGTCTTCCATCTGCAGGTTTTGCTCCTGGCTGTGGCAACAGCCAGTGCTTGGCCAGGTCAAAACCAGGAGCCCGGAACTCCTTCCAGGTCTCCCACATAGGTGGCAGGGACCCAAATATGTGGCCCATTATCTTCTGCTTTCCAAGGCACATTAGCAGGAAGCTGGATCAGAAGCAGAACAACTGGGACTCAAACTAGCACTCTGATATGGGATTTCTGTGTCACATGCAGCTGCTTAACCCACTGTGCTACAACACAGGCCCTTGGAATGGGGACCTTTCAGAAGGTACAGATGAAGCTGGGGACATGGACCCCCCAAATCCTCCTGAATCTTCTGTGGTAGAAGTAGCCACTCCACTCCTCTCTGAGGAGGTTAACTCTACTTTGCCTGTGGAATCTTGAACAATCTTCCTAGAGGTAGTAACTGCCTTGGAAAATATTCCTAATTTTCCTTGGGACCCATGCCTAACACCCTTCTTTCTTCTATACCTACAACCAGACTCAAGTCTCTACAGATCCTAAAAGGTGAGACACAAAGAGTGACACTGTTATGCTCCAAAACAACTGCATGATTTTTCCAACTTAGATGGGTAGAAATCTTTGAAGTATGTGTGGGAAGAGGTATTAGGGTGTGAGATAATGGCAGAAAGAAGATAAAATTTGGATCCGGTCACCTCTATGGATATAAGCTCTCTAAGTAGAAATACTAAACTCAGCTTTGTGGCTTGAGGGGTTAGAATCCACTTACAGCTTTGTTCTTTGGTAGACCCTTGAGTAAAAGGTGGCCTACCCCATTGCAGTTGAAATGCCAGAACTGCCTTGGAATACTGGAAGTGAAGGTATCCACAGGAGTTAGGGAGATTTCAATGTAGAGTGTGTTTTTAGCATGTAATACCTGTGCTTTTCTCCGCAACAATAATAAATAGTTATGTGAGTGGAGCTTCCAAATCCTTGAAGAGTCCTGTGACTGCTTTTCTCTGATCAGAAATTACAGTGGGAACTGTTGTCACTGAACGGGATCCCTCAATGTAGTGGATCTTATTGAATCCCAGAGCTGGAGGGTGGATTTGATTACCATAATGGACAGAAGATTTAGAGCAGTGATCAGAATAATCTTACTCAAGCAGACCAATGCCTTGTCCAGCTGGTTATGGCGTTCCTAGAAGAGGAACAGTTGAGAAGTCTACTGAATTTTTACTTGATCCATGTAAATGGAAGAGTCCTCAGTTGGGAGAACAAAAGCCTAACTTGACATAAACACAGAGAGTCACAGACTCTTAATTCCCAGAGTGGAGCCAATTTACAGACCCAGAACAATCTGAATGAAGAGGAGGGCAGTTTCCCTGGAGGAAGGATCAGTACACTGTCAAAATTTTGTATGACTAATCCTTCTCCCAGCCTCCTCCAAAGGGACGTGCAGCCTTTCACTAGAGTGGTTGTGCATGGGGGGAAGGGCATTTTCAGGCATTCCGAGATTACCACACACTGGCTCTGATCTGTCCCTAATTACAGGAAACATAAAGAGTCATGGTGGCCCACCAGTCATAGTAGGGGCCGAGGGAGCTCAGGTAATTAATGGAAATTTAGCTCAGACCCTCCACATTGTGGGTCTGGTGGCTCCCTGAAGCCATCCTGTAGTTACTTACCCTGTTCCAGAATGCATAACTTGAATAGAGGTACTTAGCAAATGGTAGAATACCCACATTCATTTCCTGATTATGGATGAAGGCGATTATGGTAGAAAGGGCCAAGTGGAAGCCACTAGAACTACCTTTTCCAAGAAAGGTAATAACCAAAAACAGTACTGAATTCCTGGAGGGATTCCTGAAGCCCTCATCAAGGACCTCCCTAATGCAGGGGGGCTGATTCCCACCACATCCCCTTCAGCTCTCCTATTTGGCCTGTACAAAGGACAAAAGACAGATGGATCTTGGAGAATGTCAATCAGTTATCACAAGCTTAACCAAGTGGTTACTCCAATTGCAGCTCCTGCCCCAGATGTGATTTTACTGCCTGAGCAAATTAACACATTGACGTCTTCTGGTACTCAGTATGTAGCTGTTGATCTGGCAAATGGATATTCTACACACATGTCCATAAGGCCTACCAGAAGCAATTTTCTTTCAGCTGGCAAAGCCAGCAATACGCCTTTACTCTCATGCTTCAGGGTTGTTTCAGCTTTCCTGACCCACTGAGCCGTGGCCTAGAAGAAGTTTCCTATAAACAATTTGCACAGGAAAAAAAGAGTTGTGGAGCTGGTGTCGTGGTGCTCTAGGTTAATCCTCCACCTGCGGCGCCGGCATCCCATATAGGCACCGGTTCTAGTCCCGGTTGCTCCTCTTCCAATCCAGCTCTCTGCTGTGGCCCGGGAAGGCAATGGAGGATGGCCCAAGTGCTTGGGCCCTGCACCTGCATGGGAGACCGGGAGGAAGCACCTGGCTCCTGGCTTTGGATCGGCATAGCTTCGGCTGTTGCAGCCATTTGGGGAGTGAACTAACGGAAGGAAGACCTTTCTCTGTGTGTCTCTCTCTCTCTTACTGTCTGTAACTCTACCTGTCAAATAAAAATAAAATAAAATAAAAATCTTTAAAAAAAAAAAAGAGTTGGGCCAGCACCGTGGCTCAACAGGCTAATCCTCCGCCTTGCGGCACCGGCACACCGGGTTCTAGTCCCGGTCAGGGCGCCGGATTCTGTCCCCGTTGCCCCTCTTCCAGGCCAGCCCTCTGCTGTGGCCCAGGAGTGCAGTGGAGGATGGCCCAAGTGCTTGGGCCCTGCACCCCATGGGAGACCAGGAAAAAGCACCTGGCACCTGGCTCCTGCTATCGGATGAGCGTGGTGCGCCGGCCACAGCGCGCCATCCGCGGCAGCCATTGGAGGGTGAACCAACGGCAAAGGAAGACCTTTCTCTCTGTCTCTCTCTCTCACTGTCCACTCTGCTTGTCAAAAAAAAAAAAAAAAGAGTTGGACCTAATTTGTATATGGTTGTGTCTGATATACAGGCACCACCCAAAAGTGGACAGCTGGAACACTAAAACCTCGCTCTGGAACATCACTGAAAGACAGTGAGGAAGGGAAATCCTCCAAGTGTACAGAACTTCAAGGTGTGCCTATGGTTGGTCATTTTGCTTGAAAGAATAAATGATCAGAGTGCCATATATATCACTGACTTTAGGCAATGATTTGGCTGGATAGGCATATATTTGGAAGAAGCACAATTGGAAAATTGGTTTCAAGGAAAACTGGGGAAGAGGTAGATGGATAGATGCCTCCAAATGGACAAAATTGGTGAAGACATGTGTGTGCTTGGAATATGCTCACTTAACAGTGACCTCAGCAGATAAGGAGTTTAACAGTCAAGTGACAGGTACTTGTACATGAATACCAGGCCACCTCTTTTCCCAGATACCCCATCATCGTCTTATGAGCTCATTAACAGGATAATCATTTTGACAGAGATGGGGGGATATACATGGGCCCAACAACATGGACTTGCACTCACTTAAAACAATCTGGCTATGGCTACCACCAATTGGCCAATCCACCAACAGCAGAGAAAAACACCGACTTGCTAATATGGCACCATTTTCCAAGGTGAACACCCAGCTACTCCAGGGCAGTGTAATCACATCTCCATCCTGAGAGGGGCAGTATTTTGTTCTCACTGGCGTAGATATTTACCCCTGCAAAATCACCACCCATGGCCTCAGGATTGCCTTCCCCACCATCATAGCAATCCACACAGCATTGTTCTGATCAAGGAACTCAACACACAGCGATGAAGTACAGCAACAGATCCATGCTCATGTAACTCACTGTTCTTGCCATGGACATGGGTCTTCCATAGAGCATCATACTTCTCCATCTTATTGATAATGGCATGGTATTGGACCCAGTAAGCAGTGGATGGCGTTTCTGCATGTGAGGCAGACAATGGAAGATGGTTGTATAAATATCTGTGGTTACATAACATGGGAAAATTTTCCAAGTTCTAGAAGTCTGTCTGAGGCATGCTAGATTATAGCTTCTCATGACTCCTGCCACCAAGCATGGTGCTTGGGAGACCTCTTTCAGGTTTGAAGACAGCACGTATCATAATTGATGATTTTGCTCCATGGTTTTCATCATATGACTTGAAAGTCTTCCAGCTCTGGTCACAATTCACAACAACAAAGGATTCTGGGGGCCGGCAATGTGGCTTAGCAGGTAAAGCTGCTGCCTGCGGCACTAGCATCCCATAGGAGTACCAGTTCAAGTCCCAGCTGGTCTACTTGCAACCCAACTTCCTGCTGATGTGCCTGGGAAAACAGCAGAAAATGTCCTAAGTTCTTAGACCCCTGCACCCACATGGGAGAGCTGGAAGAAGCTCCAGGCTCCTGGCTCCGGGTCAGCCCACCTCCAGCCATTGTGGCCATTTGGGAAGTGAACCAGCATATTGAAGACCTCTCTCTCTCTGTCCCTCTGGAACTCCACCTTTCAAATAAATTAAATAAATAAGTATTGAAAGAAAGAAAGAAAGAAAGAAAGAAAGAAAGAAAGAAAGAAAGAAAGAAAGAAAGAAAGAAAGAAAGAAAGAAAGAAAGAAGAAGGAAAGAAAGAAAGAAAGAAAGAAAGAAAGAAAGAAAGAAAGAAAGAAAGAAAGAAAGAAAGAGGGAGGGAGGGAGGGAGGGAGGAAGGAAGGAAGGAAGGAAGGAAGGAAGGAAGGAAGGAAGGAAGGAAGGAAAGAAGGGGGTTCTGTGTACAAGATTAAATTGATGTATAAGCAGTATGCATGACCTGACGGTCCGAGAGGTGCCCTGTAGTCACCAGTGAGCTCAAAAACAAGAGATGCAGCACAGATCTCTGGAGCTCTGGAACAGGCCTTTGCATATAGCAAATGTGATATCTGACAAGAAACTCCTGGGCAGAAGTGGCCCTGATGGAAACAGGGTGTGTGGCTGTGGAGCACTGACCATGCTTTCAGAACTACTGATGTGGAGCAGTTGTCACTGGATCCCTCAAGCCTCAAGGAGAGTATAAAGCAAAGAAAGGGTTACTAACCAGGAAGGGATAATTGACCCTGATTATCATGAGGATACAGGATTACTGCTACATCATACAGGCAGGGCGGGGTCTGCCTACAATTCAGAGAATTCGAGGCCAGCACTTCGGCCTGGTAGGTTAAGCCTCTACCTGCAGTGCCGGCATCTGATATAGGCTGTGGTTCCAGTCCCAGCTGTTCCATTTTTGACCCAGCTCCCTGCTAATAGCCTGGGAAGGCAATGGAAGATGTCCCAAGTGCTGGGCACCTATACCCACACGAGAGACCCAGAAGAAGCTCCAGGCTCCTAGCTTCAGATAAGCACAGCTCTGCCGTTGGCAACCATCTGGGGAATGAATTAGCAGATGGAAGGCCTGTCTCTCCCTCTCTCTGTCTGTTACTCTGCCTCTCAAATAAATATATAAATCTTTTTTTAAAAAATCAGAGAATTCACTGGGGCGCTTCAGAGTGCTATTGCCTGGTAATATCCATTAACAGATGACTTCAGCCACCAAAGCCAACAAAATTATGGAGACCAGGGGCTTAGTCCTCCCAAGGATAAAGATCTGGTTACCACACCATAGAAGCAGAGACAAGAGTGGAGAGAAAGGGAACTCCAGGGATGGTAATGGAGGGGAAAATAAAGATCCTTGATGACCTCAGGACTGACTCCCCTAGTGAGGGATGGGACAAGTCCTGCCACGCCTCCTGTTATCTTTTACATTGGAAGCAGTGACAGGATTCCACCTTAACAATCAGGGGCAGGACCAAGTGAGTCAGCATGGATTTGAGTACATTAGCAGTGCATGGATTGACTATTGTGGACTCTGCAGTACCCACCCACATCCCCCTACTTCAGCTCTACACGTGGAAGCCTGCTAACTCTGAACACCTCTAGCCCTTTCTCTGGTCTTCAAGAGTCACTTTAGCCTGGGTGCCAGTCTGTGTCCCAGCTGCTCCTCTTCTGACACAACTCTCTGCTATGGCCTGGGAAAGCAGCAGAAGATGGCCCAAGTGCTTGGGCCCCTGCACCCACATGGGAGACCCAGAAGAAACTCCTGGGTCCTGGCTTCAGACTGGCCCAGCTCCAATTGTTGTGGCCATTTGGGGAGTGAACCAGCAGATGTAAGACTTTTCTCTCTGCTTCTTCCTCTCCCCATCTGTAACTCTGCCTCTTAAATGAAAATAAATAAGATTTTAAAAAGAGTAGATTTACCCTTCACTTAGCCCTTAATGAATACAGCTAGAGATTTAGTGAGTAAGTATCCGTTCCCCTCACCCTTCCTCAGCTGACTGTAGTGTGTCTCAGTAAACCAGGTGGGCTCCTGCAGAAGCTCACATGGGAACTTGTTTGTACTGTATGCCTCTTTCACTTCCTGAACTTTTATTCTCAGGTCCCTTCCAGTCTTTCCTAGGATCTCCTCCCAGATAGACTTGTGGAAGTCAAATCCTTGACTCAGGATCTGTTTCTGGGAGAAACAGATGAGGTGATAGGTCTAGAAATAAAGACAGAAGGACACAGGACATTTAAACAATAATGTGACACTTTGCCCCTTTTTTGGTGAATATGTAGAATACATTTTATATCCTTTGCCTTTGCCAAATTCTTTTTTGCTGCCTTCCTCCACCACATGGCACCCATCATGCCTCAATCAGCTAAGCACGGCCGCTTTTACTCCTTAGCTTTACTTCTGCCTGTCCGTGAGTGGTAACCATTTCCCTCAGGAACTGCTGTGGCTTGGACCTACTTCTGATGGCTTTGCCCTTCAGTCTTCTCTCTTTTCAACTCCTTCATCTTCCTGTGTCAACTCCCATGACATCCCTTACATACCTCCCCAGTGGCCACAAAGAAGGAAAAAATATTTTTTATCAGAATTAATGTTCTCAGGGGAAACTGATTCATACAACACAACTTTGTCAAAGTCCCAGGAGTTATCCTCATGAAGACAAATGAGGCATAGGAAAATAGGTGACCAGTTAATGGGAGTGGTGAATGTCTACGATGCTTTTTAAGCAAGTTCACATGTAGCTTTCTCCAACACAACAAAAACATTTGCTTGGAAGGTGTAAAATCCAGCTAATTAATGTTTGCAATCAAATTAACTGGCAATTGATAATAGAATATAGACAAAACTCATGAATTTGAATAAAGCCTTTAAAGCCTTTATTCATGGTAATTTAAATGAAAAAGCATTTTTACTTAGAAATAGCAAAGTGGTTAAGCCAATTTATGATTAATTCTTCCAAGTCAAATGCTGAAGTCTTACTAGTTCAATATGGCATGATACTGGCCATCCCTACTATTCATAAAATATAAAAGCAGCCTGCTTTAGTAGACTTTAATTCTGCAATTTCCAGGAATATATTCAGAGGCATTTATAAGGAGCTGTCATGCATAGTAATGTATTCCACCACTGAGTGAAACAGTGGGAATACAGAACAGTCCAATAAACCTAAGAAAAGATTACTTAATATTTGTTCCAGCTGACTCAACAGAAACAGTGACTTCCTCTCCTGATGATATGGTTACTTCCTATGTCAAATGTATGAAAAAAGAAGTAAAAAATTTATCCAAAGTAGTGCACTTTTGAGAATAAGATAAATAGTGGTAACTATGCTTGGGAAGAATTGTTTATTTTCATATCATAACCCATTAATACATCTTCCTCCTTTTTTGAAGATTTATTTCATGTATTTGGAAGAACGAGTTACAGAGAAAGGTAGAGACAGAGAGAGAGAGAGCAATCTTCCGTCTGCTGGTTCACTCCCCAAATGGCTGCAGCAGCCAGAGTTGGGCTGATCTGAACCTAGGAGCCAGGAGCTTCCTCCAGGTCTCCCAAGTGGGTTCAGGGGCCCAAGCAATTGGGCCATCCTCTGCTGCTTCACCAGGTACATCAGCAGGGAGCCAAATCTCAAATAGGGCACCCAGGACTCGAGCCGTCACCCATATGGGATATTGGCATTGCAGGCTGCAGCTTTACCCACTATGCCACAATGCCAGGCCCAATACACCTTCTTCTAAGACTGATTTTGTTACTAGTCCGTACACAACATAGTTTCCCATAATCCAATATCATTCTCAGCCTTTGTACCCATGGTTCTCATCACTTGGAGCTAATACATTTGAATTATTGCTTATTGGATCCCCTCGTCCCTAAATTCACTCTCCCCATAAAAAAGCACCCCCTGTTTAAATCGACTCTTGGACCATCCTCATGTTATTTGCCCTTAGGCAATGTCCTTCACAATTCATGATGTAAGCACCATGCCCTTGGATTTTCCTATAGTTTTGAGTGTCTTTTTTTTTTTTAAAGACTTATTAGTTTAAAAGGCAGTGAGAGAGAAAGAGAGAGAGAGAAAAGAAGAAGGATGAAGAGGAGAAGGAGGAGGGGAAAGAGAAGGAGAAGGAGGAGAAGAGCCGTGGCTCACTTGGTGAATCCTCCGCCTGCGGCACCAGCATCCCATAACGGCACCAGGTTCTAGTCCCAGTTGCTCCTCTTCCAGGCCAGCTCTCTGCTGTGGACCGGGAAGGCAGTGAGGATGGCCCAAGTGCTTGGGCCCCTGCACCCGCATGGGAGACCAGGAGGAAGCACATGGCTCCTGGCTTCAGATTGGCACAGCTCCGGCCGTAGAGGCCATTTTGGGGGTGAACCAATGGAAGGAAGACCTTTCTCTCTGTCTCTCTCTCTCTCTCTCTCACTGTCTAACTCCATCTGTCAAATAAACAATAAAAAAGAAGAAGAAGAGCAGGAGGAGGAAGAAAAAGAAGTGGGGGGGGAGACAGAGAGAGATATTTCTCATCTGCTGGTCTACCCCCACATGACCAGAGCTGGACCAGGCCAAAGCTAGGAGCTGGGAGCTTCTAGGTTTTCCACATGAGTGCAGGGAGCATCTTCCATTGCTTTCCCAGGCATATCAGCAGGGAGTTGAATCGGAAGTGGAGCAGCCAGGACTCGAACCAGCGCCCATATGAGATGCTGGCACTGTATGTTGGGGCTTTAACCCACTGAGCCTGCAGTGCCAACCCCTTGAGTGTCTTTTTCTTATCTCTCCAGCAAGTCCAGATTTCTTGAAGGGAAAACAGCTTCTGAGAACAGAACACAGTGTTAAGCACATAGAAGATTCCCAAGGAAAAAGAAGAGTTAAGATAGAAACTGTTGCTGTGGATTCATTTCTAAGAGAAAGAGCATGGTGGGGGCAAGAGGCGTGGAGTCACCACACAGACTCCAGGAATCGGCTGAAAGCAGGCCTGAGGCAAGCAGCCTGCAGACTCCTTTATTTCAGTTGCTACAGCAGCTTATATAGCCAAGGCAGCCAATCTGGTCAAGGGGCTGTCTACACCTTAACCAATCACACCCTGTTGCCAGGCAGTTTCCAAAGCCATCCAATCACAGCCTGTTGCCAGGAAGTTTCTGTTGCCAGCAGCCATGTTGGCATGGCCTTCTCATTCCACCACAAGAAACATCATTATATGAATGATATGATTACTCATCATTCACAAATCACAATATGAATTGCTTTTCTATTTTCTATTAATTTCACCACAGTATATGACTTTCAAAGAAGAGAAGTAGAGTAGCATATGTCCATTCAAAATAAGGAAAGTGTGAGCAAGAATTCAAATTCATTGGAATAATTATATGTAATCATTGTTTTTGTTGGGCATCCTGTAAACAAAGTAACTAGATAATTCATTGGATGTTTCTCTTTTGAAGTGTCTGGGCATTATAAACCCACTAGGGGCTGGCACTGTGGTGTAGCTGGTTGGGCCTTCACCCACATAGCCAGCATCCCATATGAATACTGGTTCAAGTCCCAGCTGCTCCACTTCCAATCCAGTTCACTGCTAGTGGCCTGAGAAAAGAAGCAGAAGATAGCCCAAGTGTTTGGACCCCTTCCCCTACATGGGAAATTTGGATGAAGCTCCTGGCTTCTGGATTTGGCCTGGCCCCATCCTGGCCATTGTGACCACCTGGGGAATGAACCAGCGGATGCAAGATATTGCTCACTCACTCGCTCACTCTCTCTTTCTCTTCTCTTGATTACTCTGCCTTTCAAATTGTGGTAGAGGCCTTTGTCTTTTAATAAACTTGTTTCTAACTGACATGATTAAAGTCGTGGTAGAAGCCTGGCCAAGGCCAGAAGAAGAGAAAGGGATGAATCTGTCCTGGGAATGAAGTGTGGCTGCTGTCTGCTTGCCTAAGAATGCTTCCACTGTAGTTAACTATCTGCTTGTATGTAACCACTTCAGGTTTCGCTAGTACAGAGCAATGGTGTTAATCCTTGCCAGACAGCAGATGGCTCAATATTGTGTGGAAAAAAACATCATCAGTAACTACCTAGGCAGGCACAGTATTGTATCAATTCCTGTGGTCATCATGTAACATTAGAATATCCAATCAAATATATGCAGATAGCCATAAAAGGGAGACAAAGAGGCTAAAATCATATATTTCTTCAGGGCTCAGGCTTTTGGATGAAAAATTCTACCTGGACCTGTACACGAATCCTGTTACAAAATAAATAAGGAAATATTTTTTAAAGTAAATAAGTAAACCCACTAGTGGTATTGTGGCTATGCTTATTCTAAATTTTATGCTTTGGGTTCCTTTGGTCTAATGAAATATAAACTGTGTTTATTTTTCAAATAGTAATCTTTTAGATACTATAAAAGTTAGGTAATATTTGCTAACATTTCATTGAAAGTAACAAATTTCCTAACTAAATGTGCCTTAAACATAAGGACATGGGGTTGGAGTTGTGATGGATGGGTAGTGGACAAAGCTGCTGCTTGCAATGCCAGCATCCCATATGGGCACTGGTTCGAGTCCCAGCTGCTCCATGTCCAATTCAGCTCTCTGTAAGTGGCCCCGGTAAAGCAACAGAAGATGGCCAAAGTGCTTGGGCCCCTGCTACTCAAATGGGAGACCTCTAAAAAGCTCCTGGCTCCTGGCTTCTTGGCCTGGCCCACTCCCAGCTCTTGCAACTGTCTGGAGAGTGAACCAGCAGATGGAAGATCTCTTTCTCTCCCTCTCTGTAACTCTGACTTTCAAATAAATAAATAAAATTTCAAAAAAATAAGGACATGTGACTATGAGATCCAACTATTTTACATAGCAAATAGTTTAGAGGCAAGGTGGACAGGTTAAATAACATGCCCTTGGTTTTCACCTCATGCTCACAAAGTGAGCATCCCAGCCTAGGACAGTATCTCCAGGACACAAAAAAGTGACCAAGAGATCCTAACGTTCAACTTCCTCATGCAGAAAATCTTTCTGTGGAGACTTCATTTAGGGATCACTGGCCAGAATCAAGTTCTCTTCCCTTCCCCAAGATAACTGGCAAAGGGAAACTATGTGACTGTCTTGGACTATTCATGGTTTAGTCACCCTCTCCACATATTGGAGCCAAACAAAGTACTCATAGAAAGAAAGCAGTGTGAGGGAATGGCTTGTGGGTATGCAGGCAACAAAATCTGCTACAGGGACCTTTGGTCCAGTAGAAGTATCTGTTACATTGTTTGGGTCCATCCACACCTGGATCCCATGAAGTGCTACACATCTCACCTCCAATAATTGAAAAGAGCTGGAGAGGAGACAATTCTACTGCCTCACTCACCTCCATGAAGCAGGAACTGAGCTTCAGCTCCTGAAACAAAGTGGACTAGGCATTGGTTATTCAAGCTAAACACTCCTCCAAACAGAAGTGGTTCTAAGACATCTCACTGGCAGAACAGCCTTTCTGACCCTAGAAAAAACTACCAGTTACTCAACTTGACAGAGCAGGATAGAATTCCAAGTGAATTTGGAAACCCTTGAGAGCTGGGTGTGAAGTGACTGGGAACTCTTTGTACTGCTTCACAATTTTTATTTTGCAGATTTAAAACTATTCTGAAATAAAAAGCAAGAAAGTGTTGCTATGTCAGTTTTCAGAAAGAGTTAACACTTCCATCATCCAGCTCAGACTAGACTTCGACAACTGCCTATCAACTGTGTTCCGTGGTTCTGCAGATTAGAACCATGACTTAAATTTGACTTTATTATAGATGCCAATTTTCTATCCGAACAATTCTGTTAGAGAATGATGGTTCTCAAATTCATTACAAGAGATTTTTGGTGCTTGGAGTCACAGCTAAAAGTGCCAAGAATGAGACCAAACTGAGCCAAGTCCTAGAACTCTTCTAGGTCTGTCGCATGACTGTGCCTGATGGGAGACATCCTGAATCTTTGCTGCTGCTCTGAGAAAAGAGAGGAAGAGGAATTTCAGTCCTGAATCTCTCTGTAATGTGATGTCTAACTTACAGTCCAAGGCTACTTGTTATTCAACACGTAACACAGAACTAGGCTTCTCATGAACTCAGTAAATCTTTGCAAAAATGATTTTAACTTGACTTCTAGATTAACTCACCCAGAAGAGACTTTGAAAGGACATGCAATAATTCATTTGATGAATCTGGATTTTACAAACCAAGTCCTTTAATGAGAATCTAAGAGTAAATAAGAGAGCTTTCCTGAATCTTAGTCTAGGAAGAGTTGAGCAATATAGAACCCAGAATTCACCATTTAAGATTATATGTGCTTATGATTACAAGACAATGTAAGTGCTAGCCTGCTGAACTTCTTCCTCAAACTTTGAATAAACCAATTATTTTTCTGTGACCACTATCTCAGCTTTGATCCATGATTTTGAGAATTCCTGGGAAGTATTCCAGATAATATTTATAATATGAGCTGAGATGATTATTTACCATATTAGGAAATTGTCTTGTGCAGTCACTTTATTAAAAAAAAATACTACTTGCTATTAGAAATGGGAAAAGTAAACCTTATCACAGCAGGACAAGAATGCTAATAGTGAAAGAATAATCTCTCTTTTATGATTATACAACAAATGTAATGTAAAGCTTACCATTTTTAACTGTTTTTAAGTGTACCTTTCAGTGGCATTAAATGCATTCAGATAATTGTGCAACAGTTAGCACCACGCATCCCCATAACTTTCATCTTACAAAAATGAAATTTTGTCCCTATTGGGCAATGACTCCCATCTCTGACCCCTCAAGCCTGACCACCATTCTATGTTGTGTTCCCATCATTTTGACAGCTCCAGCTGTCTCCATATATGTGGAGTCATATCACGCTTGTCTGTTAGTATCCGATTTATTTCACCTCAAGGTTCACCCGTGCTGTCCGTCCTTTTGAAGGTTGTGGACATCGCAAACACACTGTGCTCCTGCATGTGCCCGTTGGCAGATACATGGACGCTTCCACTGTTTAGTTACTGGGAATAATGCTGTTCTGAACATAAGTGTACAGATATCTGTCTGATTCTCTGCTTTTACTTATTTTGGATGTTTACCCAGAAATGGAATTGTTGCATCAAAGAGCAATTCTATTTTTATTTTAAAAGATTTATTCATTTTGAAAGTCAGAGTTACACAGAGAAAGAGAGGCAGAGAGAGAGAGAGAGAGAGAGGTCTTGTATCAGCTGGTTCACTCCCCAGATGGCCACAACAGCCAAGCTGAGCAGATCCGAAGCCAGGAGCCAGGAGCTTCTTCCAGGTCTCCCACGCAGGTACAGGGGCCCAAGGACTTGGGCCGTCTTCTACTGCTTTCCCAGGCCATAGCAGAGATATGGATGGGAAGTGGAGCAGCCAGGACTCAAACCTGCACTCATATCGGATGCTGGTGCTTCAGGCAGCGGCTTTACCTGCTACACTACAGTGCCGGCTCCTATTTTTCATTTTTGAGAAACTACCATGCTGTTTTGCATACCAGCTGCAATATTTTGAATTCCCATCAGTAATGTACAGATGGTCCGCAGGTTGTTACTTTCTAGGTGTACTTGTTTGTTTTTAGCAGCTGTCCTGATGAGTGTGAGTGGTATCTCCTTGTGGTTTTAACTTCTATTTCCCTAATGACCAGTGATGTGGAATGTGTCTTCATGTGCTTATTGGCCACTTGTGCATCTTCCTTGGAGAAATATCTACTTGTGTCTTTTATTCATTTTTTTCATTAGGTTGTTCACATTTCATTATTGAATTAAAAATGCTAACTTCCTGACACATTTCAAGAAACTGCTATAGCATTCTAAGCACTCATTTATGAAAGAGTTTTCTTTATAAAAAAAAAAAAAAAACCCTCTCAAAGGGGCCAGCATCATGGCCAGCGCCGTGGCTCAACAGGCTAATCCTCTGCCTGCAGCACCAGCACATGGGGTTCTAGTCCCGGTTGGGGTGCCGGATTCTGTCCTGGTCGCCTCTCTTCTGGGCCAGCTCTCTGCTGTGGCCCGGGAGTGCAGTGGAGGATGGCCCAAGTGCTTGGGCCCTGCACCCCATGGGAGACCAGGAGGAAGCACCTGGCTCCTGGCTTTGGATCGGAGCAGCACGCTGGCTGTAACGGCCCGGCCATTTGGGGGGGTGAACCAACAGAAAAAGGAAGACCTTTCTCTCTGTCTCTCTCTCTCTCTCACTAACTCTGCCTGTCAAAAAAAATAAATAAATAAAAATAAAATAAAATAAAATAAAAAGGGGCCAGCATCATGGCATAACAGGTTGAACCACCACCTACAATGTCTGCCTGCTTTTTGGGTACCAGTTCGAGTTCTGACTGCTCCACTTTCAACCCAGCTCCCTGCAAGTGGCCTTGGAAATGCAGAGGAAGATGGTCCAAGTGTTTGGACCCCTGCCATGCGCATAGAAGACTCGACTCCTGGCTTTGGACTGTCTCAGTCCAGCCATTGTGGCCATCTAGACATCTAGAGCATGAACCATCAGATGGACTAGCTCTGTCTGTCTTTCCCTTTCTCTGTGGAACTCTTTCAAATAAATAAGTAAATCTTAAAAAAAAAACTCTCAAAAACAACTTAGGTGTGAATTATAAAAATTTACCTTTATCCAATGAGAATCATGTAATTTCAGGCAAGTTCAAATGAGGCAATATAGCATTCAGTATGTTAAATGCTTAATCTTCTGTGTACAAAGCTAAATTTACTAAATAATTTTTGTGGCCCGAATTCTCTTTGCTGTGATCTACTCACGACACAGCAACAATGGCATGATCTGTGGTCATCTCTCCCGATTCTTCGAAAAGCACATTTTCAAAAACAAAATCAGGCAGCGCTTCTCCTATTCAGTCACACAGTCCCACTCACAAAGCAGGCTCGTGCCGTTTCACAGTCTCTGTCCAGCCTGGTTACGTGAGCCACCCAAGTCCACTAAGCTACCACAGGGTAGAGTGTTCACTTAAACCCCAGGCAAGTTCCCTGTCCTACCTACTGTGCTGCCACACTGTTGAGCTTCATACATAAATCATTCCTTCCTGCTTCCTAACCCATCTAAGATATCCCCCTTGTGTTCATAATTAAGCTAGACATTTAAGAAAAAATGAGAAACAGAGACAGAAAGGCCACAGAGAAACAGTTATTTTTAAGGGACTGGCGCATGCAATTATGGAGGCGTGGTGAGTCCAAAATCCAGAGAAAAAGGGCCAGCATTGTGGCGCAACGGGCCAGACTGCTGCCTGCCACTCGGGCTTCCCAGAACAGAGAACTGGCTCTTGTCCCAGCTGCTCTGCTTCCAATCCAGGCCCATGCTAATGTACCTGGGAAGGGAGCAAAAGGGCCTAAGTGTCTGGGCCTCTGCCACTCATGTGAGAGACCAGGATGCAGATGTTGGCTCCAGGCTTCAAGCTGGTCCTGTCCCGCTGTTGTAACCAAGTGAGGAATGATCCAGAGGATGGAAGATCTCTTTATCTCTCTGTCACTCCCTCTCTCTGTCAGTCTGCCTTTCAAATAAATTAAATAAATCTTTAAAAAAGATCTATAGGGTGTGATTGCTGCTGTAGTGTTGGTAAAGCCCCTGCCTGCCAGCATCCTATATGGTGCTGATTTGAGCACCAGATGCTCCACTTCTGATCAAGCTCCATGCTACTGTGCCAGGAAAAGCAGAGGAAGGTGGTCCAAGCGGCTGGGCTCCTTCACCCATGTGGGAGATCCAGATGAAGCTCCTGGCTCTTGGTTTTGGATGGCCCAGCTCTGGCCATTGAAGCCATTTGGGGAGTAACCAGAAGATGGAAGATTCTCTCTCTCTCTCTCTCTCGCTCTCGCTCTCTCTCTCTCTGCTTCTGCCTGTCCATATATCTACCTTTCAAATAAATCAGTAAATCTTTTTTTAAAAAAGTAAACTAAGAATTTTTTTAAGATTTATATATTTATTTGAAAGGTAGAGCTACAGAGAGAGGGGGAGAGACAAAGAGAGATCTTCCATACACTGATTCAATCCCCAAGTGGCCACAACAGCCAGGGCTGGGCCAGGCTGAAGCCAGGAGCCTGGAGTTTCCTCTGGGTCTCCCATGTGGGTGCAGGGGCCCAAGTTCTTGGGCCATCCTCTGCTGCTTTCCCAGGTGCATTTGCAGTGAGCTGGATCAGAAGTGCAGCAGCTGGGACTGGAACTGGTACCCATATGGGATGCCAGCTTTGCATAAAAAGGCTTAACCTACTTCACCACAGCACTGAACCAATAAAGTTTAATTTATAAATGAGGCCTAGTAAGAGATTAACAGCGAAAACTAATAATCAAATAACAATTAGAAAAAACACAGTATTATAGAGGTTATATCAATGTGGTCTCTGTCTCTCTCAATATCTTCTTGTACAATAATATTTCAGAGCCCAGTTGACATCCAGTAACAAACTGTAGAAAAATAACTGTTATACGTTTAAAATGCAGAAATTATAGATTACTATAATCAATCTTAAAAAATGTCATGTATTTCCTTTTAGGCCCAACATGTAAATTTTACTAGGTCTTATTCCTATGTTCAAAGATGGAATAATATCAGTGATTTAGAGTTACCCATAACAGTGGTACTTTAAATCAACTAAAACCTAACTGATCATTTTCAACAGTGATCCTGGCATTTATTTCTTTATAAATATGGAAAAATGCTTCTCACCTTAAAATGTAACCTATTGCTTCTCTTCCTCTGTGTGGCTTTAACCATCAATATTAAGCTTTAGAAGGAATAAAAGCAATGACTGGCGCTGGCGCTGTGGCACAGCAGGTTCAAGCCAGAAGCTGCAGCTCCAGCATCCCATATCGGCATTTATTAAGTTCCAGCTGCTCCAACTCCAACTCAGCTCCCTGCTAATGCACTTGGGAAAACAGCAGAGTTTGGTCCAAGTCCTTGGGCCCCCTGCACCCACATAAGAGGCCCAAAGGAAGCTCCTAGCTCCTGGCTTCCATCTGGCCAGCCCCAGCCATTGAGACCATTTGGGGAGGAAACTGGTGGATGGAAGATTTGTCTCTCCCTCTCTCATACTGTAACTCTGCCTTTCAAATAAATAAATGACTCTTTAAAAATAAGTAAGAGTTGGGCTGGCACCGTGGCTCACTTGGCTAATCCTCCACCTGCGGCACCGGCATCCCAGATGGGTGCCAGGTTCTAGTCCCAGTTGCTCCTCTTCCAGTCCAGCTCTCTGCTGTGGCCCAGGAAGGCAGTGGAGATGGCCCAAGTGTTTGGTCACCTGCACCCGTGTGGAAAACCAGGAAGAAGCACCCGGCTCCTGGCTTCAGATGCGCGCAGCACCAGCCATAGCAGCCATTTGGGGGATGAACCAACAGAAGGAAGACCTTTCTCTCTCTTTCTCTCTCTCACTGTATATACCTGTCAAAAATTTAAAAATAAATAAATAAATAAATAAATAAATAAATAAATAAATAAGAGCAATTACTTTAGTAATATACAGTGACAATTCAAAGTACTGAATGCATATGAAAATTGACTGGATCTTAAACCTGAAAGCCAGTGACTTAAACTTCATAAGCATTAGCACCAAAGGCACTATGCTACAGTGCTAGGTGACCACAGAAATTCAAGTCTACCACAGTCTCAACCTTGGAAAGAAACTTACAAAGAAGTGTTGGGAATGGTATGTGCATATTAGATAATAAAACATAAAAACATCCAAAAGTAACAAAAAGATCAATGTGGCTTAGAAAACAGGAGTTCATGTCAATCTGGAAGGGTGGGAGAGACATGAGTCCCAGGACTCGAAAGGCAGCATTCTTGCATCGGAACTTATCGAAGAGTGAAAATACATGATCATCAATAAAGATTTTGTCATCCCACAAATAACCCGGGAAGCATTTGAACAAGGCTAGTGCTAGAAAATGAAAAAGCTGATTATGTATTTTGGGGAGGAAAAGTAAACACAGTAAGGCATACTCAACACATGCCTTGCTCTAACTAAACAACAGGAGTGTCTGAGGCATAGCTACTACCATCTACATCTTATTGAGGCTGCTAAGATTGGAAAACAAGACAATGGGGCCTGTGCTGTGGCCTAGCAGGTAAAGCTGCCGCCTGCAGTGCTGGCGTCCCGGCACCAGTGTGAGTCCCGACTGCTCCACTTCCAATCCAGCTCCCTGCTATGGCCTGGGAAAACAGTGAAAGATGGCCCAAGTCCTTTGGCCCTGCACTCACATGGGAAGCCCAGAAGAAGCTCCTGGCTCCTGGCTCCTGGCTCCTGGCTCCTGGCTCCTGGCTCCTGGCTCCTGGCTCCTGGCTCCTAGCTTTGGATCAGCCCAGTTCCAGCCATTACAGCCATTTGCAAAGTGAACCAGCATGTGGAAGACCTCTTTCTCTGCCTCTGGCTCTCTGTAACTCTGCCTTTCAAATAAATGAATAAATCTTAAAAAAGAAAAAAGAAAACAGCAATCAATTATTAACTCAGTTATTTGTGGACAGGGAGATTGCTTCCAAAATTCCTGGGTTTTTTTTTGTCACTCTTTCTATATCATTTTGCCTTATTACTAATATTTAATCAATCGTTATTAAAAGCTTCTACCAAGAGCTACTGAAGATCAGTGCCACATTTGGTGCTTATTTTTTTTTCTAATTATCATAGTATCCGTACAGGTTGATTATGTCTGCTAGAGGCAACAAACCAAAGAGATTGATAAAACGTGGCTATGTTTCTCAGGTTCACCAGCTGACGTGCAGCTGAGCTACATTCAAACCTATGTCTCCAAAACCCAGGCATTTTGTATGGAAATTATTTCCCCTTATATTCAAAATTGCAAAATTGATTGCAGGGCAGCAGGTGCTCACGGGTAGTAGCTGAGAATGCAGCCAAACGCAGGTCGCATGGACCCAGACTTTGTGGTCCCTGCCGCTTCCTGATCACGTGACTGAAAACACGGTAAATGAAAACACTGGGAGGACTTTCCTTATGAGTGTACTCAGGTGAGTGTGTGAACTAGAAAGGTTGAACTGGCTTAAAATAGTCAGGTATCATAACACTTGTGCAGAAACAATTCCAGAAAATGGAAATCTTGCAGTGCAGCCCGTACTCAAATTGAGTTTACACATCCATATTACTAAGATCTCGTATTTGCCAATTCTAAGTGCTTTTAGCCTAAGATCCTCAAGCTGACCAATATTATTCTGAATCATATTATATTAGGATCTGCACAATATGTCTTTGTGTGATTTGCAAATATAACCAACATGAACTTGTTTGTACCTTCTAGAATAGATAAATCTCGATTCTCAGTGCACCCATGCATCTCTTGTGAAAAGACTTTAAGGATATAAATTCCTTTCTGGATCAAGTTACTCTGATAGATTTTTGGGAAAAGGGTTTTAATTACCTAAAGGTCAAATAATCCAGATACCTGCTCAACAAAGTGGAAGGTAAGATACGGTTGTAGTATAGTTGGAAGTTCCTCTATATTATTACATAATTTGAAAGCAGCCTTCTTTTAATAAGAGAATTCAAGGAATCTGAATCAAATGAGTCAAAATGACCCTGTTAGGATTAGGAAACTCATAATATAGGAAAAACATGATTACTTTTCTAGTCATTTCAGTCCTACACTGAATTCCACTCTATCCCTGAGATGACAGTAGCTGACTCTGACAACATGAGTTTTACATGTTGACATTCTCAATTTCCCTTTCACTGTGTTCTTACTGATGACTTGAAATCCTGGTTGTGCCTTTAAAAGCTATAAGGAACTGTTCTTAAGACTTCTGACTTTTTTGGTTTTTAAGTTTGAATCTAGTCATTCTTTTATGAATCTGTACAAATCTGTCTCTGTTTTTCTACCTTAGTAATTAATTGGCCACATTCATCTATAAACACAGGAACTTCGTATCAGAATACAAAAGCTATTAATGATTCAGCATCATCTTAAAAGTTTATTCAGGGGCCGGCACTGTGGCTCACTTGGTTAATCCTCCGCCTGTGGCACCAGCATCCCATATGGACACTCGTTCTAGTCCTGGTTGCTCCTCTTTCAGTCCAGCTCTCTGCTGTGGACTGAGAGGGCAGAGGAGGATAGCCCAAGTGCTTGGGCCCCTGCACCCGCATGGGAGACCAGGAGGAAGCACCTGGTTCCTGGCTTTGGATCAGTGCAGCGCCGGCCGTGGTGGCCATTTGGTGAGTGAACCAACAGAGGGAAGACCTTTCTCTCTGTCTCTCTCTCACTGTCTAACTCTACCTGTCAAATAAAAAAATTAAAAAAAAGAGTTTCTTCAAGGAGCTCAGGTAATACTTCACATCTCTCCAAATACTGCCTTCACTAGATCAAGAGAAACACTTAGGACTGAGAATGATGGTTATGAAAAATGATACAGTATCCTTAGATACCATGAGCCCTCAAACAGAGGTCATCTTCTTAAAGATCAAATTCCTAAAGGAACATTTAACCTGATCTTACCTTCCACTTTGTTGAGCAGATATCTGGAATATTTGACCTTTAGGTAATTGGAACCCTTTCCCCAAAAGTCTATCAGGTAACTTGATTCAAAAAGGAATTTATATCCTTAAAGTCTCTTTTCACAAGAGATGCATGGGTGCACTGAGAATCGTGATTTATCTATTGCAGAAGGTACAATTCACATTGTTTTGGCAACAACACCAGGTGAGGTCAACACAGCACATAGAAAGCAGTTTGTTTAAGTGGCCTTCATGGAAACAAAGCAACCTACAATACACAGATCACCTACAGTACACAGATCACCTACAATACACAGATCACCTACAATACACAGATCACCTACAGTACACAGATCACCTACAGTACACAGATCACCTACAGTACACAGATCACCTACAATACACAGATCACCTACAGTACACAGATCACCTACAGTACACAGATCACCTACAGTACACAGATCACCTACAGTACACAGATCACCTACAATACACAGATCACCTACAGTACACAGATCACCTACAGTACACAGATCACCTACAGTACACAGATCACCTACAGTACACAGATCACCTACAGTACAGTGGAATATGAGCTTGAAGGATGTAGACTAGACCCTGACCAAATGCACTCACTCCTGCTCAAGGAAGGGTGGGTGACAACCTGGACTGCTGTCACTCCTGCACCTGCTGGTGCAGGCTCTCTGCTCTAGTGAACTGCATTGTTCCCTGGCCCCACGGCATTCCCTGGCCTCATCCACACTGAGCTATTTCTTTTTTCAATGTTTTCATTTCCAAGTGGAGTCTTTGCTTACTCACTCATTCAAAAGTATTGTCTGAATACCCACCCCATTAGGAACCATGTTTCTCTCTAAATGTTTTGGAAAAGTTTGGACATGGCTTATATGAGTTATGAGTCTCTAACCTGGGCATAGCATATGTCTTTTGTGTACTTTTTAAGGGAATTGTTTTCATCTCTCTACTATGGCAATGAGGGTGGGGTTTCAGGCTCATTTTTACCAAGAAATTCACTTCCTACCTAGAAGAGGAACTGAAAATGACTCCTTAGTTGGGGAAGCACCATGTTATGTGTTATGTGATAATATTAGACTCTCTTCGTCATCCCTGTGTGTCTCTTTTGTCTCCTGTACCCTTCTCTGTCTCCATCCATCTCTCCATCTCTTCATTTCTCTCTCTCCCCGCCACTCAATCTGTCTGTCATTTTCTCTGTCTCTTTTTCTTTCATACACACACAAATACACAGTCATACCAGTTCCACTCAGGAACATCACTGTTTAATCACTTCAACCTCAATGTCATGCGGGTTAAACGTGATTGTAAAACATTCAAGACTTCATGATTATCTTTATATATTGGCTGACCAGATGTATAATGGGAATCATTCAGTAACATGATTGCCGTAGCATTAATAAAGAGAGTTTCAACCCTCACCATGATGGATAGCTGCTTTATTTTTCATAGTACAACACCATCTGTGCTGGGAGATGGTTCCACTTCAGGACCACATAGATTTTTCAGCAGATTTGCCAGTCAAGATTCTGAAAGAAAATAGCATTCTACATTTACAAATAACTAATACTATATAACTGTTATAATGAAGAGATGGTTGTGTAAGTTATTCTCTCCTAAAAAAAATTTGTATAGATACATCATCTTAAACATTCAAATAAAACTCAGCCACTTTATTTTCAAAGTAAATAGCTTTTTAAACTTTTATTATTTGCTTATTTTATTTATTTGAGAGACAGACACAGAGCTCTCATTCACTGGTTTACTCCTCAAATATCTGCAAGGGTTGGGGCCAAAACCAGGAGCCAGGGATTTGCTCTACGTCTTCCAGGAGCCATTTCCTGCACTAGCAGGAAGGTGGATCAGAAGCAGGTCCGGGAATTGAACCTGAGCACTCTGATACGGGATGTGGGTTTCCAAAATGGCATCTGAACCACTGGACCAAAAGCCTGTCCTGTCAAAATAAATATCTTAAAGCATAAAGTATAGTTACATAGTTCTCAACCTTAAACATTCCTGATTCCGTCAACTAGCGAGTGAATGAACACTGGGCAATACAGCTATACAAAGGAATGTGCTTTAGTAACAAAAGGAATGAAGCACTGGTATATGTTGTGCTGTTATCAGCCAGATTTATTAATAATTTTAATATGATGTTGAGGGTCCTTGCTGTCTATTCAGATAAGAATTCTGAATATCAGCTCGAATAAAACAAGGGGACATGGTAAGGTTTGAGCATGTATTAGAGAGAGAAATACATAGGAAAGTGAGGGCTATAATGAAGGAGAAGGAGCTTAGAAGTTTACCAGGCTTTTCCAGGGAGGAGACCGGAAGCTGCAAGGGAGAGACAGCACGTGGGCGGGAGAGCAGACATCAGGGGCAGCCAAAGGGCCGCCCACGCCAACAAGCATGGTAGTGACAGCAGAGGGGCCCAGGTGCTCCAGGCCTTCTATTCACTTCCAAAGGGGAGTGGTTACGTAGTCTGATTGACAGGTGGGTGTACAGGTGAAGTTAGGTAGGGGCATCAGATCATGAAAGAGGGCAGGGTAAAGATGTGGTCTCCAGCCCACAAATCTAATCAATTTAATCCTATCTGCCTGCCTGTATCATTACCAAAGATTACTCTCAAAAACATGTTAAATAAATGAAGCTATGCTGCTTAGGGAAAATACTATTTATTGTATGATTTCATTTATAGGAAATGTCCAGAAATGGTGAACCTAAAGAGATGGGGCAAGTATATTACTAATTGCCTTGGGCAAGAAATTGCAGTGGAAATGGACTGCAGAGAAGAGACATCTTTCTAGGTTGATAGAAGTGTTCTAAAATTAGACTGTGGTGAGAGCTGTTGAACTGTAGATTTATTTTTAAAATTCATTAAATTTATAAAATAAATTCTGCTTGAATTTAATAGTTTCTAGAGTATCCACGTCTTTGCATCATGCAGAATGGAGTCCACACATTGTTCTAGTTTAGTCTACACGTATTTCCCTTATGAAGAAAGGAATGGAACATTTATTGGAGAAGAGTCTTAAAAATGTATATTTGATTATTATTCTGGTACGATGGGGCCAATAGATTTGGAGGACGCTGGGTTGAAAAGGTAAGAGTGTTACAGCTCACAAAAGGAGAGGAAACCAGAGTGGGGGACCAGGTGGGGGAGCCTCAGAGTCTCTGCTGAGGCAGAAGGGGTAAAGGGAAAACATGGAAGGAGGCTGTGAGGAGGTTTTCCAGGAACTAATAGGTGAGGCAGGGTTTGTGGGTTTAGGGTGGGGCTAGTTTGAATAGTTTCAGTGACTTGGGGAACAGGAGCTCCTGTACTTAGTCTGGTGTCTGGCCCTGGGATGAGTAGGGCAGTTCGGAACCTAAGGACCTGACAGAAGGCCCATTTTGCAGGATTGCTACTGTTGGTTGCTTCCTACACGAAAGCCACACTCCAGAGGAGAGCTGCTTGCTCTCTCTGGGGATTAGCCAACGCTAGGAGGTGTAGTCCTTGCA
Organism: Sylvilagus floridanus; assembly: GCA_949820135.1. Lineage (NCBI taxonomy): Eukaryota > Metazoa > Chordata > Mammalia > Lagomorpha > Leporidae > Sylvilagus > Sylvilagus floridanus. The sequence goes on along the minus strand of OX463240.1, from coordinate 12,665,029 downwards.
GGGCCAGATGTGAAACATTGCAATAAAAAGACAAGTTAACTACAGCAAGGAAGAACACATGAACCTACCCACCTCTAGTGATAATATAATTCATAGCTACAAGGAATACATCTTCAGGGAAATTGGACTTTTTGTATGAAAAATAGCAATTATCACTTTAATAACTTAAATACAAATTATACATCAAAATGATAATACACATCTATTGAGTTATATCAAGTGTATGAGTAAAATTAAATTCACCTGCTTCTTTTGACTTTCTAAAGCGTGATCACTAGGGGCCAGCGCTGTGGCAGAGCAGGTTAAAGCTCTGGCCTGCAGTGCCAGCATCCCATTTGGGTGCTGGTTCGAATCCTGGCTGCTCCACTTCTGATATAGCTCCCTGCTAATGCACCTAGTCCAAGTCCTTGGGCCCCTGCACCCGCATAGGAGACCTGGAAGAAGCTCCTGGATCCTGGCTTCAGATCAGCTCAGCTCCAGCCATTGTGGCCGTTTGGGGAATGAACCAGTAGATGGAAGACCTCTCTCCCTTTGTGTCCCTGCCTCTCTCTGTAACTCTTTCAGATAAATAAAAAATAAATAAAATGTGAATCAGGGGCAGCCAAAAATAAAATTATATATGTGGTTTTCATCAAACGTCTATCAGATAGCACTGGAGAGGAAGCTCATTGGCCCCATCCCTGAAGTATCTATGTAACTTTGGGCAAATTATTTAAGCCTTCTTGCTCTTTTCTTTTTTTCAATTTTATTTAAGGTATACAAATTTCATGTATTTCCCACATACAGATTTAGGAATATAGTGATACGTCCCACTCTGCCCTCCCCCCCTCCACTCAAGCTCCCCCTCTTCCTCCTATTTCCTCTCTCTCCTATTCCTACTCATAATTTTTACGAAGATCCATTTTCAGTTTACTTTATACTCGTAAGATTAACCCACACTTAAAGTTCAACAAATAATATCAACAACAACAAAAAAAAAAACCACTTTCCTCAACAGAAGAGACAAGGGCTGTAAACAATCATCGAATCTCAAAATGCCAACTTCCTTCCTATAGGTCACCTTTTAGACACTCTAGTTACCAAAGATGAGGGAAAACATATGGTATTTGTCTTGGGGACTGGCTTATTTCACTAAGTATAATGGTTTCCTGTTGTACTCATTTTGTTGCAAAAGACAGGATTTCTTTCTTTTCTTTTCTTTTTTTTTTAACATCACTGAGTAGTATTCTATGGTGTATATATGCCATAAATTCTTTATCCAATCTTCAGTTAATGGACATTGTGTTGATTCCATATCTCAGTTATTATGAATTGAGCTGCAATCAACTTGGGGGTACAGATAACTATTCGATATGCTGATTTCATTTCATTTGGGTAAATTCCCAGGAGTGGGGTGGCTGGGTCATATGGTAGATTTATATTCAGATTTTTTTTTAAATTTTTTAACCTTTATTTAATAAATATAAATTTCCAAAGTACAACTTCTAGATTATAGCGGCTTTTTCCCCCCATAACTACCCTCCCACCAGCAACCATCCCATCTCCCACTCCCTCTCCCATCCCATTCTTCATCAAGATTCATTTTCAACTATCTTTGTATACAGAAGATCATATATTCAGATTTCTGAGGTACCTCCATACGGTCTTCCACAGTGGCTGCCCCAGTTCACATTCCCACCAACAGTGGATTAGGGTACCTGGGAAATGGACTTCTACTGAACAGTTTAAATGAATGACTGCTGCACAAACCCATCGCTTAAGAGATATGCAAGGAGGAGAACATAACCACAACTCTGCAACTCAGAAGTCCAGGTAGAGTCATCTCCTTTTAACTACATAGCTGAACACGTTAACTCATGTGCCGAACACAGTAACCTAACGAGGTAAGGGCCTTGATGAAGATTAATGTACTGATTCAAATTCAAAAAGACTGTGGTGTCACAAGGTGTGAACCCATAAAATGGACAGGAATTACATGTCTGTGTGTGCTGGTCATTTTACAATCATTGGAGTTCAGAATTGATGATTGCTGAAGGAGATTTAGATACCGGTAATAACCAAAGCACATAAAACAGGAAACCAACTTTGTATCTTACAGGTGTATTTGTCAGTTTTTATACAGAGACAGAAATTGCCAATGTTAGCTGAAGGAAATTTGCTCATTGGTGAAGTCATGGAAATACCCCACCTCCCTGAGGACTATAGTGCCACTGTGACTAATCATCCCTTGTTGTTATAATGTTGTAACTGCCCCCATTTTTCATCAGAATAAAAAAGCTTTTAATATGTTAGTATCTCCAACTCAGTATGCATCTTACAACCAGAGACTTGATTTTTCTTTCTGATTGCTACATACACTAGTGGTGTATCAGACAGAATTTAAGATTCAATAAAAAACAATTTTACTGGCATAGCCCATAAATGAACAAAGCAAATTGAGAAGCACACACAAAGCTAATTAAAATTAGCACCGGCTGTGACGTAGTGGGTTCAGCCTCCACCTGTGGCACTGGCATCCCATATGGGCACTGGATCTAGTCTCAGCTGCTCCACTTCCGATCCAGCTCCCTGCTGATGGCCTGGGAACACAGCAGAAGGCAGCCCAAGTGCTTGGGTCCCTGCACCCACGTGGGAGATCCAGAGAAAGCTCCTGTCTCCTGGCCTCAGATCAGCTCAGCTGAAAGAAAGCAAGACCTTTCTCTGTCTCTCCATCTCTCTGTCTATAACTCTGCCTCTCAAATAAATAAATAAATAAATCTTAAAAAAAGTAAAATAAAACTGCAGCCAAATTTCCCTGGAAAGCCTGTATTGCGACAGGTTCACAATATGATGTGATCCAATTTAAAAAAGGAACGAAGTGAGTGACTCATGCTATCTTATTTCAGGACTTAACAAGAATTCTAAAATAATCAGTAGAATGGAGCATCATGGAAAGGACAGAAGCAAAGATCAAAGGCAGAAGGCACAGCAATAGACTCGCACTTTGTGATCACCTGATTTTCCACAAAGGTGGTCAGTCAATGGGAAAAAAAGGTCTTTTCTTTAAAGAAAATTATTTATTTATTTGAAAAGCAGAGTTACAGAGAGGCAGAGGCAGAGAGAGAGGTCTTCCATCCACTGGTTCACTCCCCAGATGGCCACAATGGCCAGAGCTGTGCTGATCTGAAGCCAGGAGCCAGGAGCTTCTTCCAGGTCTCCCACGTGGGCACAGGGGCCCAAGGACTTGGCCATCTTCCACTGCTTTCCTGGGCCACAGCAGAGAGCTGCATGGGACATGGAGCAGCTGAGACTCGAACCAGTGCCCATATGAGATGTCGGCACTACAGGTGGAGGCTTTACCCACTACATCACAGCACTGGCCCCAGGAAGAGTCTTTTCAATGAATAGTTCTGGAACAACACAGCATCTGAATAGAGAGAGAAGAGATGACAATCAACCCCTACCTCACAAGACATGTAACAAGGACCTGCAGGGGCAGCTGCTGGCCTGGTGGCTAAGCCGCTGGTAGGGCAGGGATACCCACATCCCAAACCCAGTAGCCGGTCTGATTCCCGGCTCCCCACCAGATTCCAGCCTCCTGTCAAGGTGCACCTTGGGAGGAAGTGGACTGTTGGCCCACATACTTGGGTCCCTGCCACCTGGGTGGAGTGGCTGGCTTCAAGCTTCTGCATGGCCCAGCCCAGAGCTGCAGATGGGAATTCTGGCTCTTTCTCACCTCTCTCTCTGTCTCTGTCTCTCTGTGCACACACACATATGTGCATAATGTATATACATACATGTATAATTTAAACAAACACTTTTTATTTTTAAAGATTTATTTATTTGAAAGAGTTACACAGAGAGAGGAGAGGCAGAAAGAGAGAGAGAGAGGTCTTCCATCTGCTAGTTCACTCCCCAGATGGCCGCAACAGCCAGAGCTGCACTGATCTGAAGCCAGGAGCCAAGAAGCCAGAGCTTCTTCTGGGTCTCCCAAGTGGGTGCAGGGGCCCAAAGACTTGGGCCGTCTTCTACTGCTTTCCCAGGCCATAGCAGAGAGCTGGATGGGAAGTGGAGCAGCCAGGATGCAGACCTGCACCCATAGGGCATGCTGGCACTGCAGGAGGATAGGAAGTGGAGCAGCCGGGACTAGAGCTGGCGCCCATATGGGATGCTGGCGCTGCAGGCGGATAGGAAGTGGAGCAGCCAGGATGCAGACCTGCACCCATAGGGCATGCTGGCACTGCAGGAGGATAGGAAGTGGAGCAGCCGGGACTAGAACCGGTGCCCATATGGGATGCTGGTGCTGCAGGCAGTGGCTTTACCTGCCATACCACAGCGCTGGCCTGAAAAAGACTTCTGAGACTTGAATTCTGAGGTTGAATCTCAAACTCATGCAGGTGCTGAGTGAGACCCTGGCAGAAGCGTGTACACTGTATCTTATCCCATTTTACAAAGGACTAGAAAATGCGAGCCCTCCTGCAGTGACAGGAAGTAGATCCTTCGAAGGGAGGGAGTGAAGGGCACAGGAAAACATTTGGGGGTAGCAAGTTCATTTTCTTGATTGTGTCCTAAGTCGTAGTGGTACACAAATAAGTCTAACTGCATCAGTTTGTAAGCCTTAAAATTGTGCAGTTTCTTACGCATCCATTATGCTTCAAGAAAGCTATAAGCTATGGAGAAGAAAAAGAAGAACAAATCCGCAAAAATTCAAATGATTTTTATCCTATTTGGGCCTCAAAAATGGAAAACTTAAAAGTGAAGATAGATTCATCCTAAAACAGAGTTCAGAGGTGGTTCTGTAAATCCTGGTGCCCTAAAGGAAGCAAGTCCTTTATTTATTTTTTTAAGATCTATTTTATTTATTTGAAAGACAAAGTTACAGAAAGAGGTAGATACAGGGAGAGAGAGCGGTCTTCCATCCACTGGCTCACTCCCCAGATGGCCACAATGGTGGAGCTGAGCTGATCTGAAGCCAGCAGGGGCCAGGAGCTCCTTCCAGGTTCTTGGGCCATCTACCCAGGCGCTATGGCAAGGACCTGGATCAGAAGTGGAGCAGCCAGGACTCGAACCAGTACCCATGGGGGATGGCGACGTTGCAGGATGGGGCTTTAACCTGCTGTGTCACAACAGAGGCCCCTAGAGAAAATTCTTTTATTAAGTTGGTAACAATTTATTTTAAATCCATACGGTATATGAAAAATCATTCTCCATCGAAAATGACCAAAAAAAATCAGTTAATGGGGGTTCATAAACGCGTACTAGTGCAGATAGGAAAATTCCTGGGAAAACATCCAATCTACTCTTGGTAGCAATTCATTCTTTGGTGATCAGCGCATCAGCAAGACGCTTCTCTGCGTGTTTAGCAAGGTTCTGGCGCCATCGTGTGGTGATAAAGAAAAGTGCAAGCGCCTGATACTTGTTCTTTGTTAGAATAAGATGAAAATACACAAGGCTGTCAGTGATTACAGTTCTCTAAAAATTAGGATATTCTTTAAAAAGCTATGGTCAGTCCAGCATCACTAATGCACAAGTGATTAAATTGCTTCTCAAATTTCTCTACGCAGTGAGAGTCATCCGGGAAATTTTGTTTCTGTGAAGTTTGTGATTTATCACCGCTCCACTGGAAGCCCCATGCTGACCACAAACCATGCTCTGAGCATCAGGGGCTTTGCATGCAGTAAGGGGAGATGGAAACAGATCCCTAGGGGTAGATTTTAATATCGTGAGCTGAATCTAGAGAATAATGCAATAGTATCTGATATTACTCACACACTCGTACACACACACAGTTTCCTTAATTGGAAGGAAATGCCTGGCCGCTCCCAGAGCTCAGGGATCCCCAAGTCAGCTTGATCAGGATTTTGCTTTCTACATATTCTACATGTTCATGGTAACACTTCTGTAAAACTTATTTATTTGAACTTGTTAGGTAGGAAGTCAGATATGAGCTTCTGTGTATGTGACAAAGGCCTAAAGAAAAGACGTCTATGTCCAGCATATACATCTGCATCTCAAAGTCATCCTGACAATGTTTCAGGGGCAGCCCAGAGTTCGTATCCTGCCCTGCCCCCTTCTACCTGATAACCTGCCAGGTGGGGGTCCCCGCCCCTTCTGCCTGACACACCTTCCACAATCTCCCTGATGCAGCCCAGTATCTGCATTTCAAATGCCCTGCTCGGGATCCCCATTCTCTAGGGGGTCCTGTTCACCCTTCCTCTAAACCCAGGATGGCGCCAGCTAGCCTTCCTCCTGTCTGATACCTTCAGGGGAAAACTCAGATAGGAGCTTCCTAATATTTACATCCATAAAATCCTTTGTTTCAGGAGGAGATGTGTGAAGACAAAGACCCATCTCCTTAAACCTCACCCACCCACCCCCACCGGCCTCAACCGGACTGCACGCTCAGCCCTCTGCCTCTATGCAGAGGTGCGGGTTAATCCCCTGCCTGCGGCACCAGCATCCCGTATGGGCACTGGGTTCTAGTCCCAGCTGCTCCTCTTCCAGTCCAGCTCTCTGCTGTGGCCCAGGAGGGCAGTGGAGGACGGCCCAAGTGCTCGGGCGCCTGCACCCGTGTGGGAGACCAGGAAAAAGCACCTGGCTCCTGGCTTCGGATCTGCACAGCGCCATTTGGGGGGTGAATCAACGGAAGGAAGACCTTTCTCTCTCACTGTCTGTAACTCTACCTGTCAAATAAAATAAATAAAATCTTTTTAAAAAAATGCCTATTTATTTAAGATTCCCTTCCGGATATGCAAATATATTCTCTTAATTCCAAGTTTAGTCAGCTAGCCAGGAATGCAGCAAAGTGTGTTATAATAAAAATGGAAATGTACATATAACAGTTGGAAGATGCTCTGTGATTGAAGCAGGACCTGGAGTGTGGGGTGACCATGGTACCTTGAGTAAAGAAATATACCTCCTGTTTTCAAAAAGTCATTTTCATAAAATGGAGTGAAGTGAGTTTTCTGAATGAAAGCTGCAAAGAAGAATCTGGCCTTTCCCTTATCAACAGCCTATCACATCCTCCCTGTTGTTTGGCAAACAAAGTAAGCCCACTGGGACCTGGTTCCTGTCACAAAGAAGCAACAGGGAGGCATTCTTGCCGGGAAAAGAAGAGGGGGATGGGGAGAAAAGGAGGCAGGGAGAGGAAGAGAGAGAGAAAATGCATGAATCACTTCTTAAATCAATACAGAACTTTCGAGCACTTTTCAACACCTGTATTAAAATACATTTCACTCAAACTATTTAAAACAATTACAAGTCACACAGAGAAATGAAACTTATTTGACCTTCACGCAGCTAAAACAAGTTTCACAGAGCAAAGAGGCACTTTGATCAAATGGACAGTCTCCACTCTGTGTCACTGCAATTAAACCAAAAATGCTGATCGCCACCTACTGATTTCACAGCCCAATAGTGCCGGGGAGCTTACAGCCTGCACTTAACTTGTCCACCGCCCACCCAGCTAGCAAGCACAGGATCTGCTTTTGTAACCCAAGGGGGAGCTGGCAGAGTTTATTTTAAGCACCTTTCTCTCTCCCTCCCCCACAGCGGCCAGTTCTCTGGAATCTGCCCAAGTGAGCCCAGACAGACACAGGAGGAGTCCCAGGGGTCAGGTCATCCGCCAGCACCAGCCTCCCGCTCTGCTCCTCTGACCATACAAGGAAGTCCAGGGCTCCACCAGAGCGCAGGAGGCGAAAGCTGGCCTCTTACGGTCAGCCATCATTACCACGATTACTCTGATAGCGTCCTTCTGATAAAAGGCAGGTCGCTGCTCATGAGCCCTTGCTGTCTGTGCTCCCTGGAAGGGAGAAAGCCAGTCCCAAGGTCTGGAGAGCGTGGCGTCAGACTGATTGCTGCCAGCGTCAACACACAGGAAGAGTCCAGCCTCCCGGCACTACCAACAGGCTGCAAGGATCTGACCCTCCCCAGTGCCGGGAAAATCGCTGTCTCTTTGACCCTTGTGTCCTCCATGAAACTCACAAAGCCCTTCTGGATGGACAGCCACCCAGCTGTCATGCTGCTGCCTCCACCTCCTCTATCCACCTATTCCCGACCCACCTGCTCTCTCCACGCCTCCTTTCCTCCTCTGCTCGCTCCACCTACTCCCTTTCCACCACTTCTTGAAGCATCTCCTCTTTTTTTTTTTTGACAGACAGTGGACAGTGAGAGAGAGAGACAGAGAGAAAGGTCTCCCTTTGCTGTTGGTTCACCCTCCAATGGCCACCGCGGCCAGCGCACCACGCTGATCCGAAGCCAGGAGTCAGGTGCTTCTCCTGGTCTCCCTTGTGGGTGCAGGGCCCAAGCACTTGGGCCATCCTCCACTGCACTCCCGGGCCACAGCAGAGAGCTGGCCTGGAAGAGGAGCAACCGGGACAGAATCTGGTGCCCGACTGGGACTAAAACCCGGTGTGCCGGTGCCGCAGGCGGAGGATTAGCCTATTGAGCCTCGGCGCCTGCCCACATCTCCTCTTTCTACTTGTTCTGTATTCACCTACTCTTTCTCTACCTGCTCTCTCTTCACCTGTTCACTCTTTCCTCATCCACCTTTTCCATTTCCACCTCCTCTCTCTGTCTGCTTTCCCTCCTTTTGTTCCCTCCATCTATTCTCTCTTCACCTTCTAAAACACACACACACACACACACACACGAAAAAAGTTGGTGGAAAATGGAATGAGCATATGAGTTTATTCTGAGCACACTATTGAGATCCATTCACAGTTTTTCATAACATACATTTCTGTGAACTGTTTGAAGACAGCTTGACACAACACCTTAGTCCTCTGTCAACAAGCATGTGTGTACACAAATCTGTAAGTTTCAGGAGACGGCTCCTAACATCTGCAGAGAATTGAGACAAATAGTTACGAAGGAACAAGTAAAAGGGGAAAATAACTAACCTTGAAGGAGAATCTCAGAAATTCATAAACACTGTTTGGAATTAGCCATCCTAGAGAAAAGTGCCCCAACTTTGTTTCATGGGAGAGTAAAGGATCGATTCCTAAGAAAACCTAAGTCATTCCTGGAACATCACCAGGATATAGCTGAGAGGATGTAAAATAAGCTCTAACCACAAAAGCATTATTTTTATAACGAAGAGTAAGGAGTAGGACAGTCAGAGAATGGCCGTGTTCTAGAATAAAGATTGGCAAAGCCAAAGGTGTCAAAGTGACACACTCCCCAGCGTGCTTCCAGGGAGTGATATGATAGTCAGACTGGACAATCACCTCTGATTCTTTGTCCAACAGTGATGAATCGTGTTCTCTCTTGCTCTCTCTCTCTGTCTCCTGTGCATACCTGACAGCTTGGCAGGAAACCCCCTTAAGAGTATCCAAAATCCCCAGACCAGCATCGTGGCATAGTGGGTAAAGCCACCGCCTGCAATGCCAGAACCCTGTATGGCTGCCTGTTTGTGTCCTGGCTGCTCCATTTCTGATCCAGCTCCCTGCTATTGGACTATGAAAGTAGTGGAAGATGGCCCAAGTGCTTGGGTCCTGTCACTCATGTGGGAGACCTGGAAGAAGCTCCTGGCTCCTGGCTTTGTTACCTACCGGTGAATGGCAGGGTTCTTGTCTTTGCACAAGAAAGAATTCAGGAGTGAGACAGAGAGTAGTGGAAAGTAAAAGTAGCAAAGTTTATTAGGGAAGGGACATCCATAAGAATGGATGGGCACCTCTCCAGACAGGACCTGGGAGAGAGTGTGCAGTCGCTCAGACTGAGGGAGGATCGAGGTTACATGGTTGAGTGGAGAGATTACACCTGGGCAGACAGGCGGGCAGCTTAGCGGAGAGGCAGAGGGCTGAGCCCGAAGTCCAGTTGAGGCCAGGGGTGGGGGTGGGGGTGGAGGTTTAAGGAGATGGGTCTTTGTCTTCACACATCTCCTCCTGAAACAAAGGATTTTATGGATGTAAATATTAGGAAGCTCCTATCTGAGTTTTCCCTTGAAGGTATCAGACAGGAGGAAGGCTAGCTGGTGCCCTCCTAACCCAGGATCCAGAGCAGGGTGTTTGAAATGCAGATACTGGGAGATTATGGAAGATTTGTCAGGCAGAAGGGACTGGGACCCCCACCTGGCAGGTTATGGGCAGTATGGGAATACCGGGCTGCCCTTGAAACGTTATGGGGATGACTTTGAGATGCAGATGCATATGCTGGACATAGATGTCTTTTCTTTAGGCCTTTGTCATACACACATAAACTCATATCTGACTTCCTACCTAACAGCTTCAGCCTGGCCCAACCCTGGCCATTGTGGTCACATGGGGTGTGAACTAATGAATAGAAAATCTCTGGAGAGCGGCAAGATGGTGGAATAGGAAGGGAGCACACCGATAGTCTGGGGAGAGACAGTTTAATAAAAGTGGAGATACTGCAGGTTCACGGAAGAGTAGGGGAAGATACAGCAGAGAAAACCCTTCCGGAACTGGAGATTCACAGTGGACCTGCGTGGAGAGTGTGGGAGCCCGCAGTTTGGGACACCAGCAGCAGATTCAACACACCAGCGCTGGAACGCGAGGTGAGCAGAACATCAATAGCCCGAATTACCAGGAGGGAAGCGGAAAAGGGAGCCTAGAGCGAACAAGGCTTGAAACCCTGCGGGGAAAAGTTCACCAGGCTAACTAGAAGAGAGAGAGAGAGAGGGAAAAAAAAAAAAAGTGACCCATACGGACACGAGCTTCTCTCTCTCCGCTCACCTCTCAAAGGTGAGCAAGACAAAGAGCAGGCGCCATTTTGGAATACGTCATAAGCAGGGCGACCTCGGGTCGGCACCAGCCCCAAGCCTAGCAGAAAAACCTGACTCTGGGTGGGAGGGGTGAAATAACAGGAGATTAGAACCTAATGAATGTGTGGTGCTAATGAACTGAGACTGTGAAAAAAGAGACGGTGGGGGAGAGAACTCACGGAAATCACGAATTCATGTGAGTAATCTCCAGAGACGCTACAGTTCAGTAGCCTTGGCAGCCCAGTAGGAGACTACAGGAGAATCTCAGCCCACACAAAGGGCCGCAAAGATTCCCTCTCTGGTCCTTGGGAAAGAGCTTCCGATCTCTGGCTCCTGTGGGTATATCATTCGCCTGCTAACCATCCCCAATTCCATTCAGCTGTGTGGAATTACTTCCCTTTTGAACCAAAAAAAAAAAAAAAAAGTAACAGAGAGAGATTTACCACGCCTAACCTGGGAGTGTCTCCTTTGATACACCCTCAACCCTGAGGAACCAAACAGAGCTCTCAGGCCACACCCATCTCAAGCCTCTAAGGCTCCATCAAAAGCAGACAGTCCACTTAATCTAGAGTCATAGTATAACAAGAAAAAAACACCACAGTGAAGAAACCAATATGCCAAACAACAAACACAAAAACCGAGGTAATAAGAACAAGGAAGACACTATGGCATCCCCAAATGAAAAAGACACCCCAATTCAAGATTACAAAGATGATGAGATAGAAGAGATGCAAGAAGCATATCTCAAAAAATTGGTAAGAACACTAAGAAGTACTCAAAAACAAATTCTTGAACTACAGAAATCGTTAATGGACAAGGTAGAAAATCTCTCTCGTGAAAATGAAATATTAAGGAGAAATCAAGCTGAAATGAAACAACTAGTAGAACATGAAACTGTGATAGTGACAAGAAATCATAATGAAGTGAAGAATTCAATAGATCAAATGAAAAACACATTAGAGAGCCTTACAAACAGAATGGGTGAAGCAGAAGAGAGAATATCAGACTTAGAAGACAGCACAGGAAACTATACAGTCAAACCAAAGAAAAGAAGAGGAAATTAGAAATCTAAAAAATATTGTTGGGAATCTACAGGATACTATTAAAAAACCCAACATTCGAGTTCTAGGAGTTCCTGAAGGCATGGAGAGGGAGAAAGGATTAGAAGGCCTTTTTAGTGAGATAATAGCAGAAAATTTCCCAGGTTTGGAGAAGGACAGAGACATCCTAGTACAGGAAGCTCATAGATCCCCTAGTAAACATGACCAAAAGAGATCCTCATCACGACACGTTGTAATTAAACCCACCACAGTGAAACAGAAAGAAAAGATCCTAAAATGCGCAAGAGAGAAACGTCAAATTACACTCAGAGGATCTCCAATTAGACTCACAGCAGACTTCTCATCAGAAACCCTACAAGCTAGAAGGGAATGGCGAGACATAGCCCAGGTACTTAGAGAGAAAAACTGCCAGCCCAGAATATTATATCCTGCCAAGCTCTCATTTGTGAATGAAGGTGAAATAAAGACCTTTCATAACAAACAAAAATTGAAAGAATTTGTTGCCACTCGTCCAGCCCTGCAAAAGATACTTAAAGATGTGTTACACACAGAAACACAGAAACACGGCCATCAACATGAAAGAAGGTAAACGAAGGGAACCTCACAGCAAAAGATCACAGGGAATTCAAAGCATACATTTGGATAAAGAAATTATGGGACATGTACTCTATAGAATACTATACAGCAGTCAAAAACAATGAAATCCAGTCATTTGCAATAAGATGGAGGAATCTGGAAAACATCATGCTGAGTGAATTAAGCCAGTCCCAAAGGGACAAATATCATATGTTCTCCTGATCGGTGACAACTAATTGAGCACCAAAGGTGAAACCTATTGAAGTGAAATGGACACTATGAGAAACAGTAACTTGATCAGCTCTTGTGCTGACTGTTGTTGTACAATGTAATACTTTATCCATTTTAGTAATTTTTTTATTCTAGTACTATTGGTTGAACTCTGTAATTAACACACAATTATTCTTAGTTTATTCTTAGTTTAAATTTTAACTGAAAAGTGATCCCTGTGAAATATAAGAGTGGGAATAAGAGAGGGAGGAGATGTACAATTTGGGACATGCTCAATCAGTCGTGCCCCAAATGATGGAGTTAGAATTGTGCCAGGGAATTCCAATACAATCCCATCAAGGTGGCATGTACCAAGGCCATCTCATTAGTCCAAGTGATCAATTTCAGCTCACAATTGATCACACTGATAGGTCTAAGAGTCAAAGGGATCACACAAACAAGACTAGTGTGTGCTAACACTAACTGATAGAATCAAAAAGGGAGAGAATGATCCAACATGGGAAGTGAGATACACAGCAGACTCATAGAATGGCAGATGTCCTAAATAGCACTCTGGCCTCAGAATCAGCCCTTAAGGCAGTCGGATCAGGCTCAAGAGCCCATGAGAATATTCTAGGCATGGAAAGCCAAGACACTCTGGGAAAAAAAGAAGACCTAAATGAAAGATCTCTGTGAGTGAGATCCCAGTGGAATGAATGGGGCCATCAAAGAAGGAGGTACCTTTCTCTGAAGGGAGGAGAGAACCTCCACTTTGACTATGACCCTGTCGGAATAAGATTGAAGTCAGCGAACCCTAAAGGCTTCCATAGCCTTGGCAACTCATGACTAGAGCCTAGGGAGATTACTGATGCCATAAACAAGAGTGTCAAATTGTTAAATCAACTTCAGGAGTCACTGTGTACTTACGTCTCACGTGGGATCTGTCCTTAATGTGTTGTCCAATGTGAAGTAATGCTATAACTAGCACTGAAACAGTATTTTACACTTTGTGTTTCTGTGTGGGTGCAAACTGATGAAATCTTTACTTAGTATATACTGAATCTATCTTCTGTATATAGATAATTAAAAATGAAAAAAAAATCTTGGTGTTAAATTGGAAATTGCCTAGAAAATTAATCAATTTTTTAAAAAAAATATATCATGTAGGATCTCTGTCCTTAATGTGCTGTACATTGTGAATTAATACTATAACTAGTACTCCAACAGCATTTTTCACTTTGTGTTGCTATGTGGGGGCAAACTGTTGAAATCTTTACTTAATATATAGTAAACTGATCTTCTGTATATAAAGAGAATTGAAAATGAATCTTGATGTGAAGCAAGGGGAGAGGGAGTGGGAAAGGGGAGGGTTGCGGGTGGGGGGGAGGTTATGGGGGGGAAGCCATTGTAATCTATAAGCTGTATTTTGGAAATTTATATTCTTTAAATAAAAGCGTTATAAAAAAAACAAAACAAAACTAAAAAACAAAAAAAAAAGAAAATCTCTCTCTCTCTCTCATAAATAAATAAATCTTATAAAAGAAAAAAGACTATCCAAAATCCATCTGTACTCATCCCTCAACCTACCCTGTGATTTGTTCACTTATTCCTAGTTATTCTTCCCACCCAGACAAACCCGCACTGCTGGGAAGAAATGCTTTTGGGTTACTGCTATGGCTCAAAACCTCTACAAATTAAGAAAAACAATATACAAACCCATTAACCAGACAACTGGACCTGACATAGACTCTTGGCATCTCCTTCTTTTTTTTGTTATTCTCTAGGTCTGAATTCCAGGAACCTTGAAGACAACATGATCTCCAAACACAGATACCCTCTAGTTTATAGCCTTCCTTTTTTGTTGTTGCCTGACTTAAAAAGAAAGTTTCTGAATCCCCAACTGAGGTTGAAATCTTCGAGCCAAGGCTGCAGACACCGTGGCCAAGCAGCCCCGAGTCCCTGCAGCCCGGAGCCCAGAATCAATGAGCATGTGGAGAGGAAACAAGGACTTCTCAGTGCAGCCCTGCTGGCGAGAACCCTGGGGCAGCAACTGTGTCTCAGCCAAAGACACAGAGGTCAAGTAAGGAAATGACATACACCAGTGCTTGTTCTGCACGCAGCCTCTGAGCCTGAGTTTCAAGCCCGCGGGTAGGGCAGCCAGGGCCAGGATGCCCAGCCTCTCTTCTCAGGAGAATCTGACCACCAGACACCACCAGTGCAGAGCTGACCTTCTTCCCCGTCTCTGTAGAGACCAGACCACTGGGAATGGAGTCTCTCTCCTATGTAGCCTGGTTATTCCTGGCATATGAAAGTGGTTGGTTATTAGTGATATTGGCCCTTAACTGACCTTAATTAATCTTAATAATTCATCCAAATTATGTTGCTTTTTCTAAGATTTATTTATTTGTTTGAAAGGCAGAGCTATGGAGACAGAGATGGAGGCAGAGGCAGAGAGAGAGAGAGAGAGAGAGAGAGGTCTTCAATTTGCTGGTTCACTCCCCAAATGGCTGCAATGGCCAGAGCTGGGCCAATCCGAAGCCAGGAGCCAGGAGCTTCCTCTGGGTCTTCTACGTGGGGGCAGGGGCCCAAACACTTGGGCCATCTTCCACTGCTTTCCCAGATCATAGAAAGGAGCAGGATCAGAAGTCCATATGGGATGCCAGCACTGCAGATGGTGGCTTTTCCCACTATGCCACAGCGCCAGTCCCTGTTCCTAAGTAACTAATTGTGCTAGGGATGGTGTTCTTTTCTTTACTAGTAGTAATACTTAGTGCTTCTTCAGTCTAGTTGTTCCCTTCTTGTTATACCTAAACACATCCAGGGATCATTCTCATCTTCTTAATAAAACACCTCTCTTTCACTCTCTGTCTCTCTCTCTCTCTGCTTCCCAATCATTTAAGAATGATTTAAAAGGGGGCAGGAGGGCATTGGGCCTTGTGGGTAAAGTGCCTGTTGGGACACCTGCACCCCGTGTCAGAGTGCCTGGGTTCAAGTGCTGACTCCATTCTGATTCCAGCTTCTTGCTCATGTGCACCTGGGGAGGCAGCAGGCAATGACACAGGTTGCTGGAATTCTGCTGCCAACCAGGATACCTGGGTTGAGTTTCTGGCCCCTGGCTTTGGCTTGGACCAGACAGTCAGCCATTGCGCATATTTGGGGGAATGAACCAATGGATTAAAACTCTATTCTTATCTTTCTCTCCTTCTCAAATAAAATAAGATTACTAAAAATAACATATACACATAAAAGGAAAAAGAAAGAAAACGCCTACTAAGTGTTTTCTAATTAAGAAGACTGAACTTCCTCTTCCTTGTTTAACTTGCTTGAGAGAGAAGAGGGACGCCTTTTTAGGACAATGGAGATAAGTTTGAGGGTCATTTCAGGAACTGCATTAGGATCCTTCTGAATTTTCCGTCTGATTAATAAGAACTTTCCAGCCGCAGGTTTGCATAGAAGAATCTTCAAAGGCATCAAACTAAGAGTTCCCTTGCTGGTTTTTGTTTTAAGATTTTAGTATTATTTTTTAAAGTCAAAGTAACAGAGAGAGACAGACAGGGACAGAGAGCTTTCATCTGCTGGTTCAGTCCCCAGGTGGCCCCAATGGCAGGGCTGGGACAGGTCAAAGCCAGAAGCCAGAACGTCATCTGGTCTCCCACATCAGGGGCCCAAACACTGGGGCCATCTTCTGTTGCTTTGCCCAGGCCATTAGCAGGGAGCTGGATTGGAAGTGGAGCAACCAGGACTCAATCCGGCGCCCATATGGGATCCCAGCACCATTTACCAGTTACACCACAGCGCCCACCTCGTGGGTATTTCTTAAGCTTCCACATGCTAGAATGCCAATACATTTGGAACACTACAAAAGGCATGTGAATGCAGAAGTTAGAACCTGAGGTGAAAAGTATAAACTTAAGTTCTAGTATGTCTGCCCTCCCTTTGGAGAACACTGTTGCAGAACTGCAAAGAGTAAGGATGAGCTGCCAACCATAGGCGTGTGACTCCCCTCTGCAGATCTTTTCCCCCAGGCTATGCATTGAGGCCCACAAGCTGACATCCAGGTGTCCCTGAAACTGTAATAAAATTGTGTGCTTGTGCATTTTTCTAAGAAGAATTGAATTTCCAGGTGAGGCTCTGACTCAACCAGCTGGAGCTGCACCCAGCACAATTGCACCTCCCTCTGCTCACCTCACAGAACGTGCCTTCCAGAACCCTTTCCCTCTTCAGCCCTCCACTGCCCACCAGCCTGTCCCTCTGGGCTGTGATCTGGCTGCTGCCCGGGGAACACAGGGTGCAGAGCTCCTGCGGTAACTGTGCAGGCTTCCCAGTGACTTCAGATGCCTGTAACTCGCTAGGAGGTAGAGTTCAGGACACTTCACGTCTCCCTGTAACAGCCTCTCTTTGCTAACAATCCCAGGGCAAACTCTGGGAGTCATCTTTGCTATGGATTGACTTGTGTCCACTAAAAACGCTTTTGTTGAAGCTTGAAACCTCAGGGTGATTTTTTTGGAGCCATGTCTTTCAGGGAATATTCAACTTAAATGTCATCATTGGGGTGCAACGGTAATCTGATAAGAACAGCACTTTTGGGGATGGCGCTGCGGCTCAATAGGCTAATCCTCCTCCTGCAGCACCAGCACCCCGGGTTCTAGTCCCGGTCGGGGCACCGGATTCTGTCCCAGTTGCTCCTCTTCCAATCCAGCTCTGCTGTGGCCCGGGAATGCAGTGGAGGATGGCCCAAGTGTTTGGGCCCTGCACCAGCATGGGAGACCAGGAGAAGCACCTGGCTCCTGCCTTCAGATCAGCGTGGTGCGCAGGCTGCAGCAGCCATTAGGGGGTGAACCAATGGAAAAGGAAGACCTTTGTCTCTGTCTCTCTCTCTCACTGTCCACTCTGCCTGTCAAAAAAAAAAAAAAAAAAACAGCATTTTTGGAAGGAGACTTCTCCCTTCTCTGTGTTTGTGTGTCTCTCTTCCCCAGCTCCACCCAAATCCCCACCCTTCTCAGCCTCCAGAAGCATAATAAATGTCTTGTTTAAGCCACTCAGTCTGTGGTATTTTGTTATGGCAACCTGAGCTGATTAATAGAATCCTAGTTTCTGAAGTAGGTGGAAATAGTAATCTCTTCTATGCCAGTGCGAAGAGGAGAGCACATAAAATTAAACCCAGCTCTTCATCTTAAAGAGACGGTCCACAGATGAACTACCTTCAAAGTCAGGCCTGGAGACCAAATCCTAGGCCTTTGTCCTCCCCACAATTCCTGCAATTCAAATTGTGTGTGTGTGCCCTAAAAAGGAGGATTTCGTGTTTTTATTACTGACAGTTTGCCAAACCAGAAATAAACAAGAACAGGCGGCAGGTGTACATGGAGAAGAAAAGGAAAGCAAACGGGCACCGTGTAGCACCGAGACTGTAACTGTTCCTGTGCACACGTTGGTGTCTGCAAAGTGCTTCCCGCAAATGTCCCTCCACCCGCAGGAAGCAAGTGGAGGCCGCAGCTGGACGCTTGGTGGCTACAGAGCGGCGATCCACTTAACAGGTGCATCCATCAGGAGGAGATTCAGGTTCTCAGCGGTGGAAGAGCATGAGGGTGGGAAGAAGGGCAAGCCCTGGCTCAGAGGACACGGGAGACAACCCTGTCAGTGTGCCCAAGCAGGCTCCTCTGACACAGGAAGAGCAGGCACTTGGACATGGAGCTTCTCCTTTAGCAACAAGATACTGAGATAGGGTGGACGCTGGGACGCGGAAAGAGGCCTTGAAAAAACTGCAGCTGCAAGAGAAAAAGAGGACAAAATTTGAGACAGCTGTGAAGATTCCCATGCATCTCCATTCTGCACAGGAACAATGTTGTATCCTTGTCCCCAGCGCTCAACTTCCGCTGTTAACACATGGGTTTCTGTGAGCTCACCCCATGGAGATAAAAAAGACAATAAAGTAATAGTCAAAGATACAAATACTATCACATAAAAACTGGGCTTTTCAAGGAAAAACCTCTAGAATTTCATTTATTACCATAAAAAGCAGAAAATGACCTATGGGACTCCAATTGATGGCAGTAATAGATAAATTCCTTGGTACCTGATAATAGTAACATGGGGAGTTCTGTGTTACTCTGCCAATTGACAATATGTTGGGGTGGCACTAGGTCTCGGATAACTTTGACCTTTAGTTTGACTCAATGGGTCTAGAACCTGTGTCTGTGTCTTCGCATCAGCAGCTGCACTGGGTACCCTGAATGCATCAGAATTTAGCAGGAAAGTGAGCATTTGGGAGACACGTTCCTTCTGATGAATGTGCACCTGCAGAGTGAGGAGAGGGCATGCATTGCAAAATACTCAACGATTAGAGACAAAGTGGTAAGGAGTACAGAGGGAAGAGACCTCTCCACCTCTCACAGACACAATCACTGAGAACTTCAGTTGGGAAAAATCCCATTTCAGGACAATGGCTTCCAGGTCAAGTTCAGGGCTGCTTCCGTGGATCAGAAGCACTGACCCACATCTACAGGTAAGTGTGCCTGGACTCCTTTTCTCAGTCTCTGTTGAGACTATATTGAAACAAGCAGGTGGACAATTAAATTTCAGTCTTCCATTATTAATTCTAACAGATGAGCAGTAAGAGATATAGTTGGACTGAGTCATAAAATTCTGGGCTGGAAAAACAATATCGTCACTTAAATGTGTCCAAAGGCACTCTCTTTAGTGCAAGAATCAGAGACAAGGGTGACTTGGCAAGTGTGTAAGCAAGTGCACTCTCTCTCTCTGGCTTTTGTGCTCTTCTGTGAAATGAGGAGGGTGGGTTATGTGAACTAGAAGTGCCTCCCTGCTCTCTGTGCTGGTAGAAAATAGTTACCTGATAGTTCAGAGAAAGTATCATGGAATGCAAGGGGAGGTGTGTATGGTTAAAGTTAGTTTTGGCTGCACACAGCAGAAGACTCAAGCTAATAGTGGCTTATGCACATCAAGTCTATCCTTTTACATGAAACAGTGTGTGACACTGGGCAATCCTGAACTGTGCAGGGGATCCACAAACTTATCAGAGAGCCAAGCTCCCACTGTTCTCTATGACACTTTATTTATTCTTAAAAAGATCTATTTTTTATTTATCTGAAAGGTAGAGTGAGAGAGAGAGAAGGAGAGAGAGAGAGAGGGAGAGAGAGAGAGAGAGAGAGAGAGAGGTTCTTCCATCTTCTGGTACACTTGCCAGATGGCTACGATGACCAAGGATGGGTGAAACCCAAGTCAGGAGTCAGGAGCTTCTTCTGGGTCTCCCACATGGTTGCAGGATCCCAAGCATTTGGGCCACTTTCTGCTGCTATTCCCAGGCCATTAGCAGGGAGATGGATGGGAAGTAGAGCAGCCAGGACTTGAACTGATGTCTATATGTGATGCAGGTATGACTGGTGGCAGCCTTACCTGCTATGCCACAATGCCAGCCCCATACCTCCGCCACTTTTACCGATGGTGTTTTATCTTCTATGTTATCCTGTGCAACCTTATTGCCATAATTATATCTGTATTGCAAGCCACAGGAATTTGAAAAAAATAAAAGAGGTGATACTTTAAGTACTCCTGCACTTTTTGAGGAGTCTTCCTGGAAGTCCTTTACTCAATCATTCAACTTCCTCAAGGGCTGGAAGAGTTATATAGTCATACTTATTTGCACAGAAGGCGAGGAAATGGGTCCTCTGTTGGTGCATGCTTGGTTAATGGAGGAGGGGGAATAGACACTGAGCTGCTGTCTCTGTCACAGATGGCGTGTAGTTGTGGACTATTTGTGGGAGAAAAATAGGAGCAGGTGCAGAGACAGAAAAGCACAGGTGGATTTAGAAGTCTCCCTGCACCACTGAAAAGTCTTCCCAGTAAAGATTCCAGTGTCTCTGAACTATTTCCATATCCCTTTTACCCGAATTTGAAAGATTTGTGGGGCTGGTGTTGTGGCATAGCAGGTAAAGCAACTGCCTGTAGTGCTGACAACCTACGTGGGCACTGGTTCAAGTCCCGTCTGCTCCATGTCCCAATCCAGCTCCCTGCTAATGCGCCTGGGAAATCACCAGAGATGGGCCAAGTCTTTGGGCCCCTGCACCCACGTGGGAGACCTGGAAGAAGCTCCTGGCTCCTGGCTTCAGACTAGCCCAGCTCTGGCCATTGCAGCAATTTGGAGAGAGGTACAGTGGATGGAAGCTCGCGCTCTCTCTTTCTCTCTCTGTTCCTCTCTATAACTCTTTTAAATAAATCTTAAAAAAAAGAGAAATATTTGTATGTCAGCTACATATAATCATAGCAAATTGTCTTCCTGGAGATGATTAGGAAATATGGCAGTTAGGGGCTGGTATTGTGGTACAGCAGGCTAAGCTGCGGCTTGTAATATTAGCATCCCATATGAGAATGTTGGTGAAGTCCCTGCTACTCTGCTTCTGATCCTGCTAATGTGCCTGTGAAGGTAGTGGAAAGATGACCTAAGTAATTGAACCCAGGACACCCATGTGGGAGAGCCAGATGGAGTTCCTGGCTCCTGGCTTTGGCCTGGCCCAACTTTGGGCCATTATGGCATTTGGACAGTGAATCAGTAAATAAAAACTCTCTGTGTGTGTGTGTGTGTGTGTGTGTGTGTGCATGTTTCTTCCTCTTTCTCTCTTTGCATTTTGCCACTCAAATAAATAGGTAAATTATTTAAAGATTTATTTTATTTATTCTGAAAATCAGAATTACAGAAATAGAGAGACAGAAAAAGAGAGATCTTCCACCTAGCAGTTCACTCCCTACATGACTGTAACAGCCAGAGTTGGTTCAGGCCGAAGCCAGGAGCCAGGAGCTTCATCTGGGTCTCCCACACAAGTGATGGGGTCCAAAGACTTGGGCCATCTTCCATGGCTTTTCCCAGGCCATTAGCAGGCAGCTGGATCAAAGGTGGAGCAACCAGGACTCGAACTGGTGCCCACAGGGGATGCTGGCATCACAGATGGTGGCTTTACCCTCTAGACCACAACAATGGCCACAAGCAAACCTTAAAAAAAAAAAAGTCAGGGGTTGGGAAGAGAAACTTAAGACCCGAGTGGAAGGTGGAGTAAGTTTTAATTAAGGGAAAAAACATTCCATGGTCTTGAAACGGCTCTCTTAGGTTGGGCAAGGGAAAGCCGTGCTGCTTCAGGTATGCTTCTGTGATCTGGAAGATTTTCCAGGAATGGTCGTCATGAGCTGGGAAAAACCTTCAGCAGCCAGGTTTCCTCTTGTGCACTTACACCTGAGACTGCCTGGGACTAATCAAAAAGTGTTTCCTAAAGATTTTTTTTTGTTCCAGAAATTTCTGGGGGTGTGGGAAGCAGGAGTCAACAACAAGGGTAATAAAAATAATAAATGGACCAAATATGAAGATGGAAGGAGAAACCTTGAAATCCATGCCTATCATTTGGCATTTTATCTGCCATAAAGCAAAACTAAGTTAGAAACTTTTCATTGCAACTCTGAGGAAGGGAATCTTAAGATTTGGCTAGTGAGTAAGAAATGCTTTTTTTTTTAAGTTTTATTTTATTTATTTGAAAGACAGAGTTACAGAGAGAGGTAGAGACAGAGAGATGGGTCTTCCATCCATCAGTTCACTCTCCAGATGGCCGCAATGGCCAAAGCTGCACCGATCTGAAGCCAGGAGCCAGGAGCTTCTTCCAGGTCTCCCACAAGGGTGTAGGGGCCCAAGGACTTGGGCCATATTCTACTGCTTTCCCAGGCCACAGCAGAGAGCTGGATCAGAAGAGGAGCAGCGGGGACTAGAACCGGCGCCCATATGGGATGCTGGTGCTTCAGGCCAGGTCTTTAACACACTGTGCCACAACGCAGGCCCCTAAGAAATGGTTTTAAAAACTCAATTATGCAGTGTTTGTCACTAAAAATGTAACATGCATGAAATGTCTTTTGTATTACCTTTATATAAAGTGTAACATTTTGTAGCCTAAGTTTGTGTTAATTCATGCAATTGTAAAAGTAAAAAAAAAATTAAAAAAAAACACAATCAAAGAGAACGTTTTTGGATAGAGATGTTAGGAAACAGAATCATAAATTTAGAAAAACTAAGAAATAAATAGAAGTTGAATAATTTTTGAAAAAGTCTTTTTTTATTTGTCAGTTGTTAAGAAGTCAATTAGCAAAATGTTAGGGAGAAATTTCAGAAAAGTTAGACAAGGCCGATCATAGGGAGTTTAGGTAAGACAATATGGGGACGATGCGGCACAAAGAACTGATGACTTCAGAATATTTCGGGTGGGGAGGCAGGCATTTAGCCCAGTGGTTAACACATCTATACCCCACATGAGGTAACTGTGTCAGAATCCCACTGGCCCCTAACTTCAGCTTCCCACCAATTTAGCTCTGGGAGTCAGCAGTGATGGTTCTCAAATCATTGGGATTTTGCTACGCACACGAGAGACCTGGATTTCATTCCTGGCTCCTGGTCCCAGTCTAAACCCTGCCACTGAGTTCATTTAGCAAATAGGCCAACCAGCAATTGGAGTCCATCGATCTCTCTCTTCCCTCCCCCTCAGTAAATAACTAAACGTGTCTGGGATTTATTGAAAGCACAGAAATAGGATGTTGACTTGAGTGAGAAGGGAACTGAAGGAATGTTGTATTTGCTCTTTTTTTTCCATCTGACAGCTTTTTGGCTGCACCATGTGAACTGATTCCACCTGCTGAGCACCTACCACCGCTACGGCCCCAGCACTGTGCCTATCCGAAGCCAGGAGCCAGGTGCTTTTAACTGGTCTCTCACGCGGGTGAGGGTGCCCAATCACTTGGGCCATCCTCCACTGCCCTCCCAGGCTACAGCAGAGAGCTGGACTGGAAGAGGAGCAGCTGAAACTAGAACCCGGCGCCTATATGGGATGCTGGTGCTGCAGGCGGAGGATTAACCAAGTGAGCCATGGCGCCGGGCCCCTCTGCCCTTACTTTTGACCTTGGCCTCACTCCTCTTGCTGGAGAACTCAGCCCCAGCTTGTGATTTTCCTAAACTGTGCAAGGTGTGGTGGCCATGTGCTGGGGTGCTCTGGGCTGCAGGAAGTGGTCTGTGGTTAACACCCAAAAAAGAGCCAAACTCCTGCTGGGCTCTGGCATGGGCCACTGACAGGGTTATGGCTGTGTGCACATGTCTGAAAGCTGACAAGAAATTTTTGTTCAAAGCTTTGCTTTCAAATATTCCAGCTCCTTTGTCCTTGAACGCCTCAGGAATGAACCATTTCCGTTCTGGGCTGAAAGCGCTTTATATTTACAATTTTTTCCTACATTGAGAATAGTTTTTTTAAATTTTTAATCGACTAAAATCCATATTTTATGGGGGCATAAGGTGATGTATGATACATGATTAAATTTTATATGATTATATATCATGCTGTGTAATGCATCATAAATGTTTGTATTATGCTATATCATTTGTATTATGCTACATCATTAGATGTACATAATTAAATTAGGCTAGTTACATGTTTAGGACCCCCTAACCTTATTTTTTGTGGTGAGAGCAATGAAAATCCATTGCCTTAGCAACTTTCAAGTACCAAATACAGTATTATTATTATTATTATACTATTTATTTGAGAGGTAGTTACAGAGACACAGGGGGAGAGAGAGAGCTCTTCCATCCTGTTTTATTCTGTAAATGACCACAATGACTGGCGCTGGGTTTGGCCAAAGCGAGGAGCCTGGGACTCCATCCAGATCTCCCATTTGGATGGCACGGACCCAAGCACTGGGTCATCTGCTGCTGCTTTCCCAGGCCCATTTGCAGGGAGCAGGATTGGAAGTGGAGCAGCCGGGACTCGTACTCATATAGGATTCAGGCACTGAAGGTAGCTTGACTGTCTGCACCATGATGCCAACCCTCATTATTATTAACTATACTTCCTATGCTGTCCAGTAGGTCTCTAGAGCTTCCTCCTCCTACCTCCTGAATCTGCACATCTGTTGACCAACATCTCTACATTTCCCCCTCCTTCCAGACTCCAGGAACCACCATTCACCTCTGTTTCTATCAGTCTGAGTTTTTTAAGTTCCACATATAAGTGAGGTCATGCAATATTTGTCTTTCTGTGCCCTTGGTTTTGCATAATATTCTCCACGTTCCTCCATTCCATTGCAGATTACAGCATTTCATTCTTTTTTATGGCTGAGTAGTATTCCATGGTGTATATACATCACATCTTCCTCTATGCATTCACAGTGTACAGGGGATCCATTTTCAAGGGAGATTAAGACCTAGAAATCAAGGGCTGGTGCCTGGTGCAGCAGGTTAAAGTCCTTGCCTGCAGTGCGGGAATCCTAAATGGGTGCCAGTTCTAGTTCTGGGTGTTCCACTTCCGATACAGCTCCTTGCTAATGCACCTGGGAAAGCAGTGGAAAATGGCCCAAGTCCTTGGGTCCCTGCACCCCTGTGGGAGAGCTGGAAGAAGCTCCTGGCTCCTGGCTTCTGATTGGTTCAGCTTCTGCTGTTGCGGCCATCTGGGCAGTGAACTAGCAGATGGAAGGCTTCTCTCTGTGTCTCTACCTCTCTCTGTAACCCTGTCATTCAAATAAATAAAGTAAATCTTAAAAAAACGAACTAGAAATGATAAATTCAAACTTATTAGCACCCAGATGTCATAGGTCTATGTGTAGGCATATATAAATTGAGATTCAGGTTCAGCATTTTACAACTAATGCGTAGGACATATTGAGCCAACTGTAACACTGCTGCTGTTGTGATTTCTCCAACTTGGGAAATTTATGTGTAACATTTTTTTCTACAAAGAGCAGTTCCTCCTTGTTCTCTGAAGCGACACTAGCAGTTTTAAAGATGCTTCAGTGATGTTCCTCAAAGAGCAAGGCGACTCTTCCACTTTTTTTTTTTTTTTTTGACAGGCAGAGTGGACAGTGAGAGAGAGAGACAGAGAGAAAGGTCTTCCTTTGCCTTTGGTTCACCCTCCAATGGCTGCCGCGGACAGCGCGCTGCGGCCGGCGCACCGTGCTCATCCGATGGCAGGAGCCAGGTGCTAGGTGCTTATCCTGGTCTCCCATGGGGTGCAGGGCCCAAGCACCTGGGCCATCCTCCACTGCACTCCTGGGCCACAGCAGAGGGCTGGCCTGGATGAGGGGCAACCGGGACAGAATCCGGCGCCCCGACCGGGACTAGAACCCGGTGTGCCGGCGCCGCAAGGCGGAGGATTAGCCTGTTGAGCCACGGCGCCGGCCTACTCTTCCACTTTAACACCATGTATTTAACACACATGACTATTGTTGCAGTTGTGTGTCACAAAAAGTGTGGAAAGGTGAGGAAGTCTCCCTTAATCAACTTATAGCATCGAGCTGGCGCTGTGGCATAGCGGGTAAAGCTGCTGCCTGCGGTGCTGGCATCCCATATGGGTGCCAGTTTGAGTCCCGACTGCTTCACTTTTGATGCAGCTCTCTGCTATGGCCTGGGATAGCAGTAGAAGATGGCCCAGGGGACCGGCGCTGTGGCACAGTGTGTTAAAGACCTGGCCTGAAGCACCGGCATCCCATATGGGCGCCGGTTTTAGTCCCGGCTGCTCCTCTTCTGATCCAGCTCTCTGCTATGGCCTGGAAAAGCAGTGGAAGATGGCCCAAGTCCTTGGGCCCCTGCATCCGTGTGGGAGACCCAGAAAAAGTTCCTTGCTCCTGGCTTCAGATCGGTGCAGCTCCTGCCGTTACGGCCGTCTGGGGAGTGAACCATCGATGGAAGACCTCTCTCTTGCGCTCTGCCTCTCTTCTCTCTATGTAATTCTGACTTCCAAATAAATAAAATAAATCTTAAAAAAAAAAAAAAAGATGGCCCAGGTCCTTGGGCTTCGGCACCCACGTGGGAGACCTAGAACAATCTACTGGGTCCTACCTTCAAATCATCACAGTTTCAGCCTTTGTGGTCATTTGGGGAGTGAACCAGCAGATGGAAGACCTCTCCCTCACTCCCTGCCTCTGTCTCTCTGTAACTCTGCCTTTCAAATAAATAAATATATTTTTTTAAAAAAATTACATGACAATATTAAGAGAAATAAAGTTATCCTGTGAAAGAGGACCCTGTGCATAGCACTGATGAAAAGTCCTATGGGCGCTGAAATTGATAGTGGCCTCATATGTTACAGAAATAATGAAACTTCTTTCCATTTTTTTCCTAGTTGCTGGGTATTAACTTGAATTGGCTCAGGACAACTTGATTCTGTTTCAGAGCTTCCAGTTTCAGAGTTTCAGTTGCTTCATATATAATGCAGCTGCTGGGTACAAAACAAACTCATTTTAAAGGACAGAGCATCTGAAACGAAACTGCAGGCAAGAGGTATGGGATGAAAATAGCACTTTTCAGTCCAGCAAATAGTTTTTCTTATTCCTTGACTTTCCAGAATCTTGGGGGAGGGGAGGGAGAATGAGGTGGAGTGAGGAGGAAGCATCAGGAAAGGAAAGATGGTTATGCAGCCGTGGTGGTAGGTTAGCCAAAGGTTGCCCATTGGTTAGAGCCAGGATGCTGCCTAGACACAGGGTAGCGCATAGCCCTGGGGGCAGGCAAGTCTGAATCCCCGGTGGTGAGCACAGCACAAGGAGCCAAGGGGTTTCTCCTTAGCACGTGCAACATTTTCAACTGCTTATGCTTTTATCCAAGTTTAGTATGTCAGCATTTCGTAGACAGCTGAACCAAGCAGGAAGAAAGGTGACTGTGGGGAAGATGAAGGGGAGCGGCTCAGGGCTCCAATGTTACCTTGCAGTTCTGACCTTCATGAAATTCTGTAGTTCTGTCTGAGCTAAAGGGATGCCCCAATAGGAGAATACAGTCATGTGGGAGCATGAGTGGAGGATTCCAAGTGCTCAAAGTGAAAGCAAAAATGGCCCTGAATCTATTAAATAATGATGGGGGGGGGGGAGTTTCTAATAACTTATTAGGGACCACTCTGGTGAGCTTGATTTTAGAGTGTGTAACAATGGGAACATATGGAGTCCAAGTATAGAGTCAGTACACCCAGCCAGCTGTATGAGCTCTTTCTTAGCCAAGACCCATTGTATCAGTTGGAGAGTAGCTTCCAGTTTGCCTCCTTCCATGAGAGATCCATGCACTCGTTCATTCATTCATTCTGCAAATACTCACGGAGCATTCACTATGTGCCAGGCTCCGTGTGTGTCCTGGGACTGCAGCAATAAACAAACACAGATCTCTGTCTTTGTCACACCCAAGACTCCCATGGGGGACACTTGCCAAGAATCAAAGTCAACAGGTGAAATTGGCCTACCTGAAATGCTACTGCTTTTGGAGAAAAAAATGGGACTGGGATAGGAGTCTGTGAAGACCATGGTTTCTAAAAGGTGATCTGGGAAGGCCTTACCATGAAGGTGACTTCAATGAAAGGCTCAAGGGAGGTAGTAGGGAGAACTGTGGGAAGGAGAAGGGGAGTACTTGGGGCCCAGGAGAGAGCAGGTGCCAAAGCCCCAGACTGTCCTATGCTTTGGTGGACCTCAGGAAAGGGCAAGGAGCTCTGGGACTAGACAAGAGTAATTGGGAGAAGACAGCAGGTGCACGGGGCCCTGGAGGGCTTCCTGGTGGTGAGACTGTTACGCTCAATGAATGGAGAGCTTTGGAGAAAAGATGTGCCTGAATTTCAATTCAGTAGGCTCACTCTGGATTCTATAACATAGGGGGGGGGGCAGAGGCAGCAGAGCAGAGGGACAGGGAGACACCTGTCATCAGGTTCAGGTCAAGAATGGTGGCCCAGCCTAGGGGGCACAAGGAGATGGGGCATCCCAGAAGAGCAGGCCAGTAGGACTTCCTGATGGACTTAGATAGTGGGGCCAACGATTACCCAGCCTGAGCAGCTGAAAGGAAAGAGTTATCAGGAAAGCAGCTGTGGAAGACGGAAGGGAAAAGTGTGAGTGTGAGTGTGAGTGTGAGTGTGTGTGTGTGTGTGTGTGTGCTGGGGGTGTAGAGATCTGAGCTCAGTCATGATCTCTGTAGGTGAGAGGTGCTCACTGCACACAGGCGTGGAGACCACTGTGGAAAGAGGAAGAGGCTCTGACTCAGACCCAGCCAGCTGGGATGGACAGATGGAGGTACCCAATACGTTCTGGGCACCATGAGTCACAGCACCCTATGGGCAGTGAATTGTTTCAGGATCTCAGAACTTTCAGGACGCACTGGTGGCTCCCACATTCTCTGCAGAAGAGAATTGTCAGGGATATTTGCCACTCACTTGGGTTTTCTTGCACCTTGTCCTACATAGCTCCCCATGGCCTCTGGCCCCTGACGTTCAAACCGTTACCCTTGAGTTGAAAGCTGGACTTAGTTGCTCATTTCCAACAAGCCCGACTGTGTATTGGGCTATGATTAGGTTATGAAAGGCTGTGAGTTCATCCACTGGTGCTCCTGTATTGACGGAACTGTCACCTGGCAGACTGAAGGCATCTTTCAGCCCACCGGAGTGAAGAGCTGAAGCCTCCCACTGGGAGAGTGGGCTGCGGAGCAGCTCCTGCCTCTGGTGAACCTTCAGATAACCCTTCAGGCCTGGACTGACACCTGGATTGAGGACGCAGTGAGGCCTGCCTGAATTCTTGTCTCATAGAATAATGGCTCCCATAGTGTGTGTGTGTGTGTGTGTGTGTGTGTGTGTGTGGGGCTAGTCTCTCAGGCAACAATGAAGAACTCACATGTCATGTCCTGATGAGTGGGCTGTAAGTCCACACGGAATGGGATTTCCTCCTCCTGAATTAGGAGGTTCTTTTTTAAGGCCAAAATTAAAAAAGAAATACTTCCAGTGGAAGAACTACTAAAATACAAGTCTTGCAAAAGGGGGAAAAAACGGAGCGACAGTTGTTTTTCCATTGTAGCTTGTAGGTTTTCATTAATGCTCTGATGAATGGAGCAATAAGTCAGAGATAGGATAGTTGTGGGAGAAGGATCAGACCATACCTCTTCACCTATGCAGGCTTAAGCTTTTGAACAATATATACTACCTTGGCAACTGAAAATTTGAACTTTTATTGGGTTTAATCACGTTTGTTCCAAAAAATGTGTTTATTGGAGGAAAGACAATCACCTATATTAAGCAAAAGAAATTCAAATGCCCAGAACCATTTACAGATATATGTACACATTTTTCAATGCCTACTTACATACTTTTTTTTTGCCTACTCATTTATTTATATACAAGGCTACCTTTTAAAAGTTGTGATAAATAGAAAAGGTAAGTTTATTTTGATGCAAATAATTTTTGAAATCCATACATTCTAGGGTTCTTCAAAAAGATGTGTATTACAGAAAGCCCATGTCAGTAGATATTCATCTTAATAATTTTAAGAGCAGGGGTCAGCGCTGTGGCTCACTTGGTTAGTCCTCTGCCTGTGGCGCCAGCATCCCATATGGGTCCTAGGTTCTGGTCCCAGTTGCTCCTCTTCCAGTCCAGCTCTCTCCTGTGGCCCAGGAGGGCAGTGGAGGATGGCCCAAGTGCTTGGGCCCTGCACCCCATGGGAGACCAGGAGAAGCACCTGACTCCTGGCTTCGGATAGGCGTAGTGCTGGCTGTGGCGGCCATTTGGGGAGTGAACCTATGGAAGGAAGACCTTTCTCTCTGTCTCTCTCTCACTGTCTACAACTCTGTCAAATAAATAAAAAAAAATTGTAAGAGCAGTTGTATATTATTTTTACCATAATCTGACACACAGTCATATTGGAATGGATTGGCTCTATCATTTTCTGTACTAGAGCCAATCTGATGACAGATGACCAATTCTCTTATAAAAATATTGTTGTAAGAAAATCAAGTACATTGGGCTATCAGGTAAAATTCCATGTGCACCTGCAGAAAGGCATGAATGTGCTGTTTTAGAGCACAGATCCCTGACCTAGGGCTTTGGAGACCCCTGGCTTAGAGCCTGGCTGCTCTGTCCCTGTCTCAGAAAGGTAAGGGCCACCCCATGGCATCATCACAACACCCACTCGTCTCCTCTACATGAGAAGGCTCATGCTCAGGCTCGGCCCATGACAGCAACCGCTCCCAAACGTCGCCCTCATCACAACCTGACACAAACACACACTTCCGGGATGCCCTGCAGGACCTGGGACCTCAGTACAGGGCGTGGAGGGCCAAGCCAGGGGATCCTGATGGCAACCTGGCTTGAGAAATCTCTCCATCAGTTCTGGCGGAAGGCACAGCTCAAACCATCCAGCCTGTCCACAGCAGGGATAGTTTTTCTTCGAGTACATTTTTAATGCTCAGAGATGAGCTGGACGAGGAGGGGAACTTCCAACACAAATTTGCACAGCACCATCTTTTACCCAGGGTCACAGCAACGCGAAAAAGCTCCTGTACGCTGCTTTTCCAGGCTTTCTTTTTCAATCTTTTTTATTCACTCAACAAACCTTAATTGCACAGGAAGATAGACATCCTTATCGTGAACCTCCAGGTGCCCTTACCAAAGCCTGTTCTGCAGACTACACTCTCAGCACCGGATACAGCTCTCTGGTCTCCTGTTGGCCAATGCTTAATTCCCCACCTCGACCTCTGTGGAGCTTTAGGGCCCAGATGTATCACAGACTCCGTGGGGACTGGGAAAGAAGTCTAACAGTGCAGCTGACGCCCACGATTTTCCCCGCAAATTGCATCTTTTCCTCCTCAGGCTCCAGGTGAAAACCTGGAGGGGCAGGGGAGGGCAGAGGCAGACGTTGAGGGACGACCCCCTCCAGGGGTACCCTTCGGGCAGCGGGACTCGCGCCCGCCTGTCCAGCAGCTGGGTTCTTCCAACGGCCAGAACGGATCCCTGGGGCCCGCGGCGCGACCCCACGCCCAGGTGGGGGGGGGGGCTTGTGGACCCAGCGCCCACCGTGCCGCGTTCCTCCCACACCCTGCGATGCCTCCCACCTGCAGCTCTCCTGCGCCCTCGCAGTCTCCCCTCCCACCCCCGCCACGCTCCCTCCAACGCCCACCTGCGGCGCTGTCCAGTGGGTCCCTCCCACCCACTCCACCTGGCAGTGCCCCCAGCGGCCCAGCCTCGATTCGCGCCTGGGTCCTGGGCAGCCCCGAGCAGGCCCCGCCCGCGCGCTCGAGCACCGCCCGCCGCCGCCCATTGGCGCTCGAGCCGAGCTGGGGGTGCGGCTCCTGCCGGGTGCAGGCGGGGCGGCGGTTCCGAGGCGGGCGCGCGTGGGCCGGGTCCTCACTGCCTGCTGCGCACCCGAACCAGCCGGGTGTCCCTTCGACTTCCTCGCCATGGACAACAAAGTCTCTGCGAGCCCCAGGGGCTCCTACCGGAAGTTCCTGGAGCACCTCTCCGGGGCCGGCAAAGCCATCGGCGTGCTGACCAGCGGTGGGGATGCCCAAGGTGTGCGCTCGGGCCGGGGAGGCGCGGGGATGGCGGCGGCGGCGGCGGCGGAGCCGTGGAGCGGAGGGATTGTGGCGAGGGTGGTGGCTGGGGAGAGAGACGAGGCGGGAGGAGTGCCGGGGAGGTGGGAGGGGAGGGTTCCGTAGAGAAGCGAACCGGGGAAAGGCACGGAGCAGCGGTGGCTGGAGGAAAGGCGACACCCCCGCGCCCAGGGACGTCAGGGGTTTGGGTGGGGCGGCGTGGAGTCAGGAGGGTGGCTATGGCGGTTGGATCTTCAATTGGGAAGATCAATGGATTTTCCACCTCTCCAGGTGTATGCATTATCTATTGAACTGGCAGTGGGATCGCCCGAACGCCCTGGTTGGTGGTTGTGCGTGGGAGGCGTAGGATGGGGCCGGGCGCCTCCGCTAAGAGCTTAGTGGGTACAAGGCGACTTCCCCGGTGCCGTAGCCGCCAAGCCCAGCTCCGTCCTCCTGCCCCACCCCAGCCCCTGAATCGTCGCAGACCGAGTCGCTTGGGTCCCCACGGCGGCCCAGGAGGTGCGCGCAGGGTCCCCGCTGCTGCATTGCGGGACCCGGCGGGGGCCGCCCCGAGGAAGCTCCCCGCCTAGCGTTGCCCCTACCCCTGCAGCGCCTTGGATTTCCTCGGGAAGGAAAAAAAAAAAAAGGTTTTCCTTCGCTGTTATCTGCTTTTGGCTTCCGGCTCGTGACAAAACTGAAAACAAAAACGGGTCACCACCTTTCCCTCGCCTCCCGCGGACGGGAAAGACCAGGAAGCGGGGACTCCGCGACGTCACTGGCGCTCGGGCGCGCACTCGGCCGGGCTCCCCAACGTGGACGCCGTCCTCAAAGCCAGGGGGACCCAAGCCCCGGGCTCTGGGGCATTTAAAGTAGATCGGGGCTTCCCCGCGAATCCGCGCTCGGAGCCTTGCTTGCAGATCAGTGCTGGCTGGAGCCACGTTCGGGGGGGGGGGGTGTGGATTTTTAATCTAAGCCGCTTCCATCACCCCCTGCCCCAGGTGCGTCGCCAGCCAGGCCCCGACGCCTCCTCTCCTACCGTTGCACACGCCGTGAAGGGATGCTTACGGGGTTGGGCCCCGTGCCCTCGGCCTTGGCCCACGGCATCCGGTGACCTTCCTTTCGCCCTTGGGCGTGGCCGGCGCGGCGCGACAGGTTGGGGCACTGTGTGGGCGCCGCCCCAGCCCTGCGCGGGCGCCTACGTGATGCCCAGCCCGTCGTCTCGCGTTGCGCCTGCTGCCCCCCGAAGCCCTGGCGCGGCGGCGCGGCGCAGCATCCTCGCAGCCGTGCGCCTCGGAGGCGGGAGCGCGCTAAGCCGGCGGAGCTCCGTGCTGGCTGGGTGGGTGGGGTCTCCGGGCAGGCTTGCCGCTTTCCGAGCATTGCACCGAGCCAAGGCACCAGTCGCTGCCTCCACGCCTTCTTCCGCATGGGAAAGCCAGGTTGCTGTGGGATTTCGTTTTCTAGTAAAGTGAGCGCCAGCGTCAGCATTCCCCGTGGAGGACTGGTTTCTTAGAAAAACATAACATTGGGAAATGGCAACAGCCAGCAATGGAGGTAGGAGGGTGAAGAGATGACAGCCACACAGGTTATTTCAGCACTTGAAATGCGCTCCCCACCCCCTCCACCCCGCAAAAAGCTTTGCAAGCCCCTGAGTCCCGGGACCCTACTTAGGAACGAGTTAGAAGGAAGTGAGTCTTAACCTGCATGAGTCTTGAGCTGCGCCCCCACAGAGAACATCCGGCACAGGAAGAGGAAGTGGCCTCCTTGGCGACCAGGGCATGTGAGGTCAAGTGTCAAGGTTATTTCAGAGTAAAGATGCTGTAGGGGCTGAAAATATATTATGGGCCATTATTTTTTTTTAAAAAAGCTTTATTTATTTTAAAAGGCAGAGTGACAGAGAGTGTCCATAGGCTGCTTCATTTTCCAAATGACCCCAAAAGGAAGAGGCTGGGCCAGGCGTAAGCGAGGAGCCAGGAACTCCGTCTAGGTCTCCCACATGGGTGGCAGGTCCTCAGGTACTTGGGCCATCTTGGACTGCCTTCCCAGGCACACGAGCAGGGAGCGGAATCAGAAATGGAGCATCAGGACTTGAACTGGCGCCCCCATGGTTCTCTGGGGATGCAGCAGTGACTCGCTGTGCTATAACATCAGCCCCTTTTGAACACCCCCTCCACCAGCAGGAGTTCACTGAAATACTTGACATTTTGTGCAGAGCATGTGAGATCATGGTGCCATAGGCAGAATTACCGATCTCTCTCTCTTTCTAATGGTTTATTTATTTATTTGAGAGGCGGAGTTACAGACAGACAGAGGGAGAGACAGGTCTTCCATCCGCTTGTTCACTCCCCAAATGGCCCCAACTGCCAGAGCTGTGCCGGTCCGAAGCCAGGAGCTTCTTCCAGATCTCCCTCGTGAGTGCAGAGGCCCAAGCACCTGGGCCATTTTCTGCTGCTTTCTCAGGTGCATTAGTAAGGAGCTGGATCTGCAGGGGAGTTGCCAGGACTCGAACCTGCACCTCTATGGGATGCTGGCACCATAGGCGGAGGCTTTAACTGCAATGCCTCAGCGCTGGCCCCAGCTGTTCTCTTTTGTTACTTGTCGTGCACCTGCCATGTACGAGGAGTTATGCATGCATATTAACAGTAAGCTTATTCCTCTTCACTTGAGCAGAAAAGGATGTTTGAAAAACCACAATTATGTGAGAACATGGCTAGGTTGGGATAGTATCAGGGTGATGGGAGATGTCCACCAGCAGCCCAACAAGTGACACCGAATACGATGACCTCCTGCTCTCGGCTGGCACACCTCTGGGCTGCCCCGGGAAAAGGCAACCCCACAGCCCCTGGGCGAGGTACTCTCCCCCTCCAGAACTGAGGAGACGTCTTCCCTTTTGTCACAGACTCTGTAAATAGTTGGATTCTGTTGTGATGATGTCTTGCACCTGTTTGAGGATTTGGTACCATGCTTTACTAGAAAGTTCTCTCTGTGTGGAGCAAGTTCTTCCTTGAGGTGTTACGTACGGTAGCCCTACTCTCTGACCATGTTGAATCTGAATCATAACAGTATTTGCTTTTCCCCAAGACAGCAGAATTTTGCCTAGAGCTGGCGATTTAGGGGAATGTACTCAAGTCTTAATTTAGGGCAGTCTCCAAATCTGATGTGAAATTCCAAGTTGAGAGGACCATAACTACTATTTATTGGACACAGTTTCTGCACTAGGGACTTTGCCGTTCTTATCTCCAGGGATAATTATGAGGCTCCAGAGCACGTATTTCTTCATTTTAAAAGTAGGAATAATGACACAGAATAAATAATTTAGATAAGCTCTGGAGGTTTGAACATGGTTTATGGCAGGATTTAAACGAAAGCTCTCTGAGGTCTTCAAGTTCTATCTACTACATCATGTCCTTTTTTCCCTTTTTTTTTTTTAAAAAAAAAAAAGATTTATGTATTTATTTGAAAGGTAGAATTACAGAGAGGCAGAGAGGAAGAGATCTTCCATCCACTGGTTCACTCTCCAAATGGCCGCAGTGGCCATTGGTTTGCACTTTAACTTCAAATAAGCTCCACGTTGCTGGACAGATTAGCTCTCCATGACTAAGTACCTACCCTCAAACAGTATTGTGTCTCATACCAAAAGTGACTCATTGTCTGAGACCCAGGCTGTGGCTCCTGGAGGGCCCAGCGCATGGTGGACCTGAGAATCCTGAGAAGTCCATGTGCGTCCTCAGGGAGGTGTGCTGTGAGAAGAGAATCCTTTTTGGCTGTGGTGAGGTGAGTGTCAGTACCATAGTAAAGGAAGGCTGACATGTGCCGTCTTCCTGGCCTTCCGGAGCTAAGTGTTAGGACCAAGCCACATGGCTGCAGGGACAAGGAGGCTGGCGGGGGTGTGCGTGTGTGTGCGCGTGCATGTGTCTGAACCAAGGCATTTCCAGTACCTTGCACAGGGCGTGGCAGGGGGCAGACATTGAAATGCTGGCCAACTACCTTCAGCCTGCCGTCTCCACTGAGGACGGGGCCGATGACTCGGAGTTGTAGCTGTCTCCTTTTTTCCTGAACTCATGTCAATGAATGAAACTCGCTAATCAGCAGTACTGTTTTGTGTTCAGAGCAGTGTGTGTGAACTTTTTTTTAAAGATTTATTTATTTATTTGAAAGTCAGAGTTACACAGAGAGAGAAGGAGAGGCAGAGAGAGAGAGAGAGGGGTCTTCCATCCGCTGGTTCACTCCCCAATTGGCCGCAACAGCCGGAGCTGCGCCAATCTGAAGCCAGGAGCCAGGAGCTTCTTCTGGGTCTCCCATGTGGATGCAGGGGACCAAGGACGTGATCCATCTTTACTGCTTTCCCAGGTCATAGCAGAGAGCTGGATCAGAACTGGGACAGCTGGGGCTCAAACCGGCGCCCATTTGGGATGCTGGCACTGCAGGCAGCGGCTCAACCCACTACGCCACAGCACCAGCCCCATCTGTGAACTATGAATGCTTCAAAATCAGAATTGTAATGCCATAATCATAACTGAGAGGTACTAGTAGACCTGACCCAGGTCTAAGTTGATTCTTTTACTTAGTGCATACAGCTGGCCCTCCATGTCTGTGAGTTCTACGTTTGCAGATTTACCCAACCTTGGATTTGAAAATATTTGGGAGAAAAAAAATGTCTACTGAGCCTGCACCTTGTTATTCTCTAACAAATACAGTATAGCTCTGATTTCCGTGGCATTTAGATAGCATTGGATATCTCAAGAGATCGAGAGGATTTAAATTGGAGGATATACAGAGGTTCTACCAAGTTCTATTCCATGTTGTACAAGGGGCTTGAGCATCCTCAGATTTTGGTATCCAAGGTGGGTCCTAGCACCAGTCTGCTGATGATACCAAGGAGCAGCTGTACATATTAACCCCAGGTTTGCCCTGCTTGGGGTCTTCAGTACCTGGGGCTCTGCTTGTCTCACAGCCCAATAAGATGCAAAAGGGAAATTGAGAACAACGAACATCTTCCCTCACATAGTTCCAGGGGGCCTTCCTGTCCTGAAACTCTTACATATACATGTTCTTTAACAGGATCTCCCCAGTTTAAAATCAATATAGCAAAAGCTAATATTTAGGAAGATTTGTTGGGTTTAGGAGGCAGTACGTAAGAATTATAGTGCAGCCTCCTTGTAGAATGGAAGAGTTCCATTTCGTTTTCTATGAATGCAAATATTTTGTGTGATATATTCAAATTCCTGTTAAAAGCTAAACATTTGGTCGTCTTTCAAGAAAAACCCATTTTCCTCCGTGGTAGCAGACAACTAAAAGCTTTTGCTAGAGAACTCAAAGCTTTAATCAGGTAGAATAGGGGCTACTTAAATAAGCTCTGTCAATTTGCTTGGGCTGTCAAAAGCAATGAACACTAGAAATATGAAGATGAAGTCAAGGTCACAAGGAAAATAGGGAGCCATGTGTTAAAGGAACAGGTGAATGCAAAAGTGTACATCTCCTACATATGCAATTATGTTAAAAATGTGCATATGGGTAATAACAGATGGCTCTATGTTAAGGAAATGGTTGAGTCACTACACTGTTCAAGAAGCTTTGCCTGGTGGTAGATTGTTTTGTACTACAAAGCGTCTGCCAGGAAACCCAGTTCCCTCTCACTACTCCTACTCTCTGCATCTCTACCTCCATGCACTTTGTTGGAAATTACAGTAATTGTGTTGTCAGGGTGTAAGGAGCAGCCAGACATGGAAAACCTGTATCCTGGGACTTGAGACACTTTACAGAGCCTGGTCTAGTCTCTGTCTCTCTTACTTGCTTGTGGTGCCATAGGATCCCGCTTTTGTTTCCAGAATCGAATCGCTCAATCTGTCTTCTCTTTCTGTCTTCTTGTTTTTAAATCCCTCCTTCTGTAACATCAGGGGAAGTCTTCAGGAGTAAAAGAGAAGAGGAAGGACGGTTCCAGGCCCAAATCAGCCCTCCCACTCCCCCAGGGCCCATTAGCTGCCTTCTCCAAGCCTCCCGTGTTTGTGGGCACCTTGGGGTCCTGTCAAGGCATGATTGCGTGGATGTGGCCTGAGATTCACACTTGAAGGGTGTGGGTGCTACTGGGAGCCCTGGGGTGGCTGTGGACCACCCCAAGCCAGGAGGGCAGTTTGCAAACCCAGGCAGACTGAGCTCTTGAGGGGGCTTCCCCAAACAAGAACACCCTGGTTGTTCCGAGTGATCCTTTTCTGACCTCAGCCAGAATGTTGACTGTGAAGATTAATTAATAGAGCACACCTATCTAAAAATGTATATGCAAATAATCTGATGAGAGTCTTAACCAGAAAATGATTAAAAGGCTATAATATAGTAATTTAGGGTAGTCATTTTTTTTTTTCATTTTCATCTCTGGCTTAACAACTGTGGAGGTTTTGGTTCCATTTTTGTGTAATCCTGTCCCCCCTGAGGGAATCCATTGCCTTCTGTGCCTGGAAATAGAGCAGAGGAGTCCCCTCTCCCTGGGAGCTCCTGCTGTCCTGATGGGGGAAGGGCAGGTGGACTGAGACTGAGAGGGAAGCAGGAGTTAGGGGAAGAGAGAGCTTTTGTTTTCTGGAGGGGCCAGGGAGCAGCCTCTGGTGTGGGACCTTTGACCTGGCTTCAGAGTGAGGGAGGAGCCTGCAGGGAGTTGCCTGAAAGGCCAGCAGCAGGCTTCAGGGGGATGGGAGGAAGTGATTCTGGGGAGTGGTAGCCAGTTGAGGACTTTGGATTTGTGCTGTGCGAACTAGGAGCCACGTGTAGGTTAGCAGCTGCCTCTGATAAGGGTGGCTTTGTGGAGAGGAGCCCATGGAGTTTAGTGCCTCATGAGGAGCTGGATCGGGCGTAGATGGAGGCGGAGGGGACACAGGGCTGGGGCACCTGAATGCCCCATGGAAGGGCTGTTGTGTCTGAGCATGGGATGGATAGGCGCTCTGCCACAGCAAGGTAGATAGCACGCAGCAGAGTTTCTGACAGCGGAAAGAAACAGGTGAAATTCACGGAAAAAATAATTATTACTTAAACCACCAACTCAATACCTATTCTGTTACTGTATCGAGAATTCACAAGACAGCTTCCATTCTTGTTTTCCACTCTAAGACTTTTTTTTTTTTAATTTTATTTATTCATTTGACAGATAGAGTTACAGGCAGTGAGAGAGAGACAGAGACAGAGAGAAAGGTCTTCCTTCAGTTGGTTCACTCTCCAATGGCTGCAACGGCCAGAGCTGCGCCAATCCGAAGGCAGGAGCCAGGTGCTTCCTCCTGGTCTCCCATGTGGGTGCAGGGGCCCAAGCACTTGGGCCATCCTCCACTGCC
The DNA here is from genome assembly GCA_949820135.1 of Sylvilagus floridanus. Taxonomy (NCBI): domain Eukaryota; kingdom Metazoa; phylum Chordata; class Mammalia; order Lagomorpha; family Leporidae; genus Sylvilagus; species Sylvilagus floridanus. Next base: position 12,625,828 of record OX463240.1, on the reverse strand, counting down.
CTCCCAGGCCACAGCAGAGAGCTGGACTGGAAGAGGAGCAGCTGGGACTAGAACCTGGCACCCATATGGGATGCTGGTGCCGCAGGCGGAGGATTAACTTAGTGCGCCAAGGCGCTGGCCTCCACTCAAACTTTGAAATCAAGTGTATATGGACAACTTGCAGCACATCTCAATTTGGACAAGAAGCCTGTGGCCTATGGTGACTGTAATGGACACTGTGCTCCTAAGAGTGATGGGTGGTGTGTTGCCACCTGTAGTTAAAATATCCCTACGGGAGAGTTTAGGTGAAGCTTGCAGAGTCTGCAAGGGACAGCTGACAGGGGTCAGGATGGTTACAGTGGACACTGGAATGCAGGACACTGGAACACAGCATGCGCCCTGCAAGTTCCAGCCTCTGGCCCTTTGTCCAGTTCCTAATTCTCTCCCCTCTTTCAATTCTTTCCCCAGGCATCACTTTTCAGGAAGGCCCCCCTCCAAGCTGCTGATGGATATGCAGCCTCTCCCTGCAGGCGTCAGCCACACTCAGTCCTCCTCCCGCCCTACTCGTTTTTTTCCTGCTTAGCACTTGTGTCTGTTTACCAGTGGGTGCAATGTGTGTGTTTACTGCTTACTGGTCTCTCCTAACTGGGAGTAAGCTCCACCAGGGCCAGATTCTTCAGTTTTGTCAGTGATGGATCTCAGCAGTGCCTGTCTGAGCATAGGCAGTTCGTGTGTGCTGGATGGATGGGTGAACAGGTGACTGAAGAACCCTTGCAGATTTATCTCAAGTTCTTCCTGATCTTACTCCTGGCAGGTGGTTTTGATGGGCCACCGGATGGCGAGGCCGCTAGATTCATGACTTGCAACCACAGGAAGAGGTTCACCCTGGGAGTCCCAACCCCGTAACTAAATTATTGGGCTTGGTGTAGGAGCCTTAGTGGCAAGAATAGCACAGGGCATGTTTTAAGTTCATTTTAAAATAAACTAGTGTGAGGAGGAAGCCTCCCAACTTTATTCTTCAAAAAGGAATTTAAGTATTGAAAATAATAAATACATGGGACTGGTGCTGTGGCGTAGCAGGTAAAGCCACTGCCTGCAGCGCCGGCATCCATATGGGCACTGGTTTAAGTCCTGGCTGCTCCACTTCGATTCAGCTCTCTGCTATGGCCTAGGAAAGCAGTAGAAGATGGGCCATGTGCTTGGGCCCCTGCACCTGTGTGGGAGACCTGGAAGAAGCTCCTGGCTCCTAGCTTCAGATTAGCCCTGCTTCGGCCGTTGAGGCCAACTGGGGAGTGAACCAGTGGATGGAACACCTCTCTCTCTCTCTCTGTCTCTCTCTCTCTCTCTGTCTCTCTCGCTGTCTGCCTCTGCCTGTCTGTAACTCTGCCTTTCAAATAAATAAATAAATCTTAAAAAATATGATAAGTGCACGATTATGGTTACTGGGGAATATGTGGGAAAAGTGATACAACGCCAGCAAAAAGAGGTCAAGAGATTATTCCAGAATGAGCCAAGCTTATTGTATTGTAATCAATATATTCCTTATTTCTTAAAAAAACAAAATTACAGGCCGGCGCCGTGGCTCAACAGGCTAATCCTCCACCTTGCGGCGCCGGCACACCGGGTTCTAGTCCCGGTCGGGGCACCGATTCTGTCCCGGTTGCCCCTCTTCCAGGCCAGCCCTCTGCTGTGGCCCAGGAGTGCAGTGGAGGATGGCCCAGGTGCTTGGGCCCTGCACCCCATGGGGAGACCAGGAAAAGCACCTGGCTCCTGGCTCCTGCCATCGGATGAGCGCGGTGCGCCGGCCGCAGCGCGCCGACCGCGGCGGCCATTGGAGGGTGAACCAACGGCAAAGGAAGACCTTTCTCTCTGTCTCTCTCTCTCACTGTCCACTCTGCCTGTAAAAAAAAAAAAAAAAAAAAAAAAAAAAAAACAAAATTACTTGCAACTTAAGTATTATCAGAACTGCATTGCAGGGAGGCTTACAAAGAGGGAAGTCTACCCCAGAGTGGTCAGCAAAAAAAGGCTTTACTCAACACTTGCTTGCCAGTCCCTGCTATAAATTCCTGAAAGTCTGAATGACCTCAAGGAAGATGTTATCCTTGGGCCACTTGATCTGCAGTGCGTGTAGGATCAACAAAACAGTTTATTCATGTAACCTTTCAGCTGTACTTCACCATCACAGATATTGCTTTATTTTAAATTTTTATTTAAGGTATACCAATTTCACATACTTCCTACATAGTATTAAGGAAGCTAGTGATTCTTCTCCCCCTATCCTCCCTCCTGCCCACACTCCTACCCTTCTTCCTCCTCCCTCTCCTCTTCCCACTCTTAATTTTGACAAAGATCTATTTTCAGTTAACTTTGTAAAATTAACCTTGCACTGAGTAAACAGTTCAACAAACAGTATGAGGAAAGAACCACTTTTCCTCAACAATTGAGACAAGGGCTGTATACAATGATAGAAGCTCAGAATGTCATTTTCACTCCAATACATTACATTTTAGGCACTCCGTTAGTTACCACGGGTCAGGGAGAACATACGGTGTTTGTCTTTTTGGGTCTGGCTTATTTCACTAAGTATAATGGTTTCCAGTTGTATCCATTTTGTTGCAAACGACAGGATTTCATTTTTCTTTTTACTGCTGCCATACTGTATATATATATATTATATATAACTATGTATTTATATATATTTATATATATAAAATTGTATATATGCAATTTCGTCATCCAGTCTTCAGTTGCCACCCTCACAGATGTTTCCCACTCACCTGCTTCCTGGTTGTCTCAAAGTCTGCTTGCTTTTTAGTTCTCATAATGAGATCATACCTTCTCTGAGGACTAGGGTTTGGGTCTGTGCAAATTACAGAGAGGTTACTTCCTGTTTTAAGATTCCAGAACGACTCAGAGAACCGTGTTTTGGATCCCCAGGTTCAGCTACTAAAAGAAATTGCAAGTGGATGAACCCAGCCATGCCTGAGCTATTACTCAGCGCGGTAGGTTGAGTGTGGAGTGACAATCTCTGCAAAGACCCTTTGTCCCCAGTGATGGGTGGTGGAACCCAAGGATGCCCCAGAGCAAAATGAACAAACAAGAAATGTCGGCCGGCGCCGTGGCTCAACAGGCTAATCCTCCACCTTGCGGCGCCGGCACACCGGGTTCTAGTCCCGGTCGGGGCACCGGATTCTGTCCCGGTTGCCCCTCTTCCAGGCCAGCCCTCTGCTGTGGCCCGGGAGTGCAGTGGAGGATGGCCCAGGTGCTTGGGCCCTGCACCCCATGGGGAGACCAGGATAAGCACCTAGCACCTGGCTCCTGCCATCGGACGAACGCGGTGCGCCGGCCGCAGCGCGCCATCCGCGGCGGCCATTGGAGGGTGAACCAACGGCAATGGAAGACCTTTCTCTCTGTCTCTCTCTCTCACTGTCCACTCTGCCTGTAAAAAAAAAAAAAAAAAAAAAAAAAAAAGAAAAAAAAAAAAAAAGAATTTAAAAAAAAAAAAAAAAGAAATGTCTACCCAGGCGACTGGCTTCTTGTCTTGGGATTAGCCTCCTTCCTCCCCCTTGGCTTTTTGTCCTCCAGTGCCAGCCTTCACAGAACATTCCCGGGACCCCCATCTTCCTTAAGCCTTGCCCTGCAGGGCCCAGCACCAGAGGCAGCAGACTGACTGTACACTAATTCAGGTGGGGAGCTTCTAACAGCCACACAGGCCCCGCCCCTCAGCAACTAAATAAGAACCTGGTCTCAGCAGACATTTTTTCTCAGTTAAATTTCCCTTTGGGGAATCTGAAGCCCGGTCATTGTAATAGAGGAAAGTAGGACATCTTTTAAGTGAAAATGAGAGGAGGGTTTCAGTTGTGTTTATTAATCAGGTTATCCTCTCATTGCCTCAGCTTTCACATCCCTTCGGGGAAGGATCAGGCTTCCTGGGAGACCTAACCCAGCTGCTCGGCCTCGGGCTCGGGCTGTGAGTAAGGTGTACATCCTTGAGGGCTTCCAGCTCCGGAGTGAAGGGGCCAGGAGTGCCAAAGCTGTTTAACGCGCACACCAACTTACTGTAAGGCTGTCACAAAACACACCAAACACTGGAGCAAGGGAAAGGGTGTTTTGGGGAAAACACAGCAGACCGGAGGGGTAGGGCAACAAAGGGAGAAAAGGGAGAAGGAGAGTGTAAGAGAGAGAGAGAGGAGAGGAGCTAGTGAGGAGAGAAGAGAGAGTGAGCAGGAGAGAAAAGAGGAGCCAAGAGAGCCACGTGTTCAGGAACAGGTCCTTTTAAAACTTTGCGGGCAGGGAAGCAGAAGCAGCGAATCCCATTAGGATGCAGGTGGAGCTTGACACTGGTGGGTGGGCCATGTGGCCACCTGGCTTTCAGCAATGGCAGCTGGGATTAGTGGCCTAGCATGGATCCTCACCTTACCTGGGAACTTGTTAGAAGTGCAAATTCTCAGACTCCCCTGAGAAAGACTAGGGCTGGGCCCTGCACTGTGTGTGCCCTTGCCCCCTGTCCATCCAGGTTCAAGGTGGACGGCTGTGGGGTATAGGCTCACCCAGAAGAGGCACAGGTGGAACTGAGGCGGGGAGGTGAGGTGTGCATACCTCCTGGGACAGAGGTGAGAGTTGGGCCATGTGTTTTATTCTGCACAGTGGTCACCTTCTCTTTGGAATCCCTGAGTTTGTTCTTTCTTTTATTTATGAAGGATGCATGAAGGACTCCTTGGAAATGAGGTCTTCAGAAAGGAGGGGAGGTGAAGGGGGATGGGTGACGAGCCATGCACTGAGTGTGCTTTATTACCTGGTGTCCCGGGTGTCACCTGGTATGGTTTCAACGTCTGGTGCTTAGTTTATCTGTTAGCGACCATTGCATAAAATCCTGGAGGCATACAGTCTCTCAGAAGGAACTACGAAGGGCTGCTTTTAAGCAAGCATGTGGTTACAGCTTAAGGGTCCAAGCGCACCTGACCTGGACACCAGAGAGTTGCCTGTGGGGTGGGTGGGGGGACACAGGTGTGGTGATGTAGCACAGGTGTGTGTGCCAGAGGGAGCAAGGGGAGTCCAGTGAGGCAGAAATCAGGCAGTCTTGGAGGGGCAGGGGTCAGTGGGGCATCCCAGGAGTTGCTGGCATGGGGCAGACACTGAGATTCAGCAATGGAGCTACCAGGTGCCGCAGAGCAGGTAGGAGAGTCCCCAGGACATGGCCCAAGAGCTCCCCCCAGACGAGCTGGGTTTGCCTCTCACAGGCTGGAGGATGCTGGGGAGGAACATATCCCGTTTTGTGCTTTAGGAGAGAACATGGATACCAACAGAGGAAGCAGCTCAAACACATTGTGGAGTGTGAAAGGAAACAAGTGTCAGAGGACACACAGGAGGACTTGCATATCTGAACTTTAAACAAAAAGAATGTGTTGTAAATTACTTGCATTAACAACAAATAAAAAAAAGGCTGCTTTAATCATTCTGGATGATGTGAGATTGGGCCAGGAGGCTTCGGTGGAAGGTGGTGTTAGGGCAAGATGCTAGTTAGGGGCAGGTGCTTCGAAAGTGTTCAAAGTTTCTGCAGTGGGTTTTGTTTGTGTGTCGTAAGAGGTGGCCACTAACTAATTAGCAGGTCATAAAAGTTCTTTGTGTGATCAACTAGGTTTGAATATGAAGTAATAAAACTAAATATGTGTTTATATATGTGTGTGTACTTATTCATATATATATATAGAGAGAGAGAGATTAAACATGCATTTATATCCCAGACATATACCCCTACTTTTTTTAGCTAAATGGATATTGTCACTCAAAATTGTAAGTTTTCAGAGGCGATGAAAAAGTCCCAGCATCACAGACCTGGTACAGTGTGATTTAAGATTTCATTTTACTTGAAATGCATAGAAAAAAGAGAAAGATCTTGCATCTTCTGGTTCATTCCCCACAATCCTACAATAGCCGGTGCTGGGCCAGGCCAAAGCCAAGAGCCCAGAACTCCATCCCCAGGTCTCCCACATGTGCCTGGAATCCAAGTACTCGGCCATCACATGTTACTTCTCAGTAGCAGGGAGGTGTATCAGAAGGGGGACTGGGACTCTAAGCAAGCACTCAGATGTGGGAGGCCGGCATCTCAGGCAGAGTCTTAACTGCTGAGCCAAACGCTCGCCCCTAAGTTAATTTTTGTAGCCGTATTTCTGAGCCAGTTTACCGTATGAATAAACACAGATGTAGTAGTCTCCTTTCTGCCATGGTACACTGCTGTGGAACCACACAGTTCTTCTATTTGTGTGTTTGCCAGACGTGTCACTTCATCACCCCCATTCCTGACGTCTTTAGTTCTGACGCTCATTTCCGAGGTTTACGTTTCCAAGGAGGAAGGTTGGAAATGTTGGGTGTCTATGAGTGATTTGGCTGAACACTCCAGGTCTCTTCATTTTGAAGGCCTCAGATCTGCGTGGACTCAGCCCTCTTTCCTTTTCACTTCTCTCCCGATGGGCCTTGGCTCCTTAGCCGAGGTGGTGGCTCCAGGCCTGTTCAAGTAAGTCTCAGCTTACCCAAATGGGATTTTAATGGAAAGCAGTTTTGAGCCTAATAGACTTATGTGATGATTCATCACATAAACCTGCTCTTAATTTAAGTGACTCGTGAGAAAATCCTCGCTTTATCTTAAGTATGCTTATGTGTAGTATACCAATTTAACTTTTTAACTAATAAAATTGCATGATTTGTTTTTTACTTAAGGCCTTTGCCTTAGTTTTTTTATTTTTATAGTGGTAGTTGGTGACAAAATAACTTTTTTCTTTCTTTTTTTAAAATTTACTTATTTATTTGAAAGACAGAGTTACAGAGAGGCAGAAGCAGAGCGGGGTGGGGGGTTTTCATCCGCTGGTAGAGAAAGAGAGAGAAAGAGAGAGAGAGGTCTTCCATCCAATGGTTCACTCCCCAAATGGCTGCAATGGCCGGAGCTGGGCCAATCCAAAGCCGGGAGCCAGGAGCTTCTTCTGGGTCTCCCATGCAGGTGCACTGGCCCAATGACTTGGGCCATCTTCTACTGCTTCCCCAGGCCATAGCAGAGAGCAGGTTTGGAAGTGGAACAGCTGAGACTTGAACCAGTGCCCATATGGGATGCTGGCATTGCTGACCTGGATTAAACCCTGAGCCACAGCATCAGCCCCTTATTTCTTTTTTAAAGATGTATTTACTTATTTGAAAGAGTTACACAGAGACAGAGACAGAAAGTCTTTCATCTGCTGCTTCACTCACTAGATGACTGCAACTGCCAGGACTGGGCCAGGCTGAAGCCAGAAGCCAGGAGCTTCTTCTGGGTCTCCCAGATGGGTGGCAGGGACCCAAGCACTTGGGCCATCTTCTACTGCTTTCCCAGGCCATTATCAGGGAGATGGATCAGAAGTGGAGCAGCCAGGACACGAACTGGTGCTTAACTTGCTGCACCACAACACTGGCCCCGTGGAATAAATTTTCATCTTCTGAAATCAGAGACCAGTTGCCCCCTTCAATGTTAACATCTTGGGATTTGGCCAACTATAAGCGGCACCATGCCCAGTGTGTGTCGTTTTGTGATTGGATGGAATTGCCTGCAAATGGAGGGGGTGATGCTGTGAACCGGAAGTGCTCCTGACTCTCTTGGTCCATGGTTGTCTATGCATTTCCGTTTGCTGTGCCTCCAATCCTCACACTAGTCCTGGAGGGTATGTGGCACCCATGGCTCGCTTTAGGAAACGGGCTCAGGCGAGGTGCACGGTTTACAGGGCATGAGTGAATTCATGGCAGAGCTGGAGTTTTCCCCCAAGCTCCTGAGTAATGGCTGCTGCTGTTCTTTTCACAGGAATGAACGCTGCTGTCCGCGCGGTGGTGCGCATGGGAATCTACGTGGGGGCCAAGGTGTACTTTATATATGAGGTCAGTGTTCCCTTCACCCTTCTTGATTCTCTTGACTCTGGTGATTGAGAGCCCTGCAGTAGCCGGAATGGCTCTCGAGGGGGCTGAGCGCAGGGAAGAGGGGGATGGGGCAGAAGAGACCACCTCCTTGTCAGCTTCCTCAACACCCAGGCGTCTGTTTGCAGGTGTCACACTTGTAGAAGTGATACAGTCATTCCCTAGGTGGGCAGAGTTAAACACTGAAAGAAATGAGACAAAGCTGGCGCTGTGAACTTTCTATTAATGCAGAACTGGCACCGCCTCCCTACAGTCTGCCTCACAATGAACAGAGATAGCAGCTTAACTCTGAGCTTCTGGCAGTTTAGGACTAAATAGTATTTGGAGAGAAAGAACCAACATTCTCATAGTTTGGACCACATTGTTTAGATATGATTACAAAAAATCCTATCATCATCTTTCAAATGAATGTAATAAAGCTTTGAAAATGGAAAAAGATTATTTTTGGGAAAAGTTGCTTAATTGCTCCACAGTCATTGTTAGTATTTTCATCTGATTCCTTCAGGTATTACATAGACAAAAGGCTGTATGTGAAAGGTTGTATTTCCAGGACATATGTACATTATTAAAATTATAGTGAATCTGTTTGGTGCAGTATGTTTTTTTTTGACCCATCATGATGATTTTCTACTTGATAAATACATTCCACAGCTATTGCTTGAGGCCTTCAGCTGCTGCTTACCTTGATGTCTCGTGATTCGCCTTAACTGCTTCCATCATTCCTATAGCTTTGGACCATTTAGGTTAGTCCCCAGTTGTCAGCTGTCAGAACCCTGCAGGAGCTATATACATTTTTAAGTCTCTTCACTGTTGAGCATCATTACCTCAATCCCAAGGTGTGGCGCTGGCTGAGTTAAAAGGCTGGTCCTGTTGTGGATTGCGATGCGTCTTGCCAAAGTGGTTTCTGAACGTTGTTCCAGCGCCCGCACGCCTGGGCCATTCTCAGGAGTGGCATTGGTGCCGGGTCCCTGCCAGTGTGTCAGCAGCATCCATCAGACTCTTGAGCGCTGGCGTGGGTTCCCAGGTCTGTCCACGGAGTCCTTTTCTGCTTTTGTGAAATGGCTGTTGATAGGCTGTGCTCATGTGTCTGTATAACCATTTGTTTATTACTGGCTGCAAAGAAGTTTTTTTTTTTTTTTTTTAATTTTTATTGCTGTGTGTTTGCTTCCTTTTATAAACTGTGGCTCCATGGTTTTTGTTTGTGTTTTTCTGACCTGGGCGATTTTCAAACATCAGTTCTAACAAGAGCATTTCCAGGCTGGTGTCTTATCATCTTCCATTTGGATCTTCTTAAGGTCAAATTACCCTAGTGAATTTCCATTCCTGGGCTCTGGTCCTGATGGCCGCTGGCCCCTGCTCATTGGTGTGGAATGAGCTCATTAGACTCAGGGCCACACTCCACAATCCTTGTCCTCCTCCCCCTCCTCTTTACCCGAGCTCGTTTGAAATGTCCAAAGGAGCCTTCCACCTGGAGCTGTGGGCTGATTTTTCCCGCTGTTGCAAGGCACCGATGTGCTTACTGAGTTAGGTTCTGCTATATGCAATGTGGCTTTCCAAGGTCTGTGGGCTCAGAGCATTCCTCAAATGAAATGTTTTTGTTTTTTTTAATTAGCAATTTTTTTTTTCAAGTTCACCAAAGATTTATGGTTTCAAGAATGTTTCCCCTGGAATCTTTGTGATTTTCATGGGCAGTTCTTGTTATCTCCATAATGTTGCAGTTACATACTGGACCGAAGTCCCTTCACAATGCTGGCTGCTTTATCCTCCTAGGGACTTTGGGTGGAGGATAAGAAGGAAGTTATTTCTGTTATTTCATAGTTGAGAAACTGACTTGTCTCCAGATGGCTTACTTTGTCCATGTCACTGTCATCTGCAGGACTATGAAGGGAATTCAGTGTCTGACTCATAGCCCTAGGGTAGGGAAAGTGAATTTTACCTCCAGGGACATTTGCTGATGCTTAAAGACTTTTCTTTCTTTTTTTTTTTTTTTTAATTAGCCATAATTGGAGAGTGGAATTTGTTAGCCTCTGGTGTATAGAGGCCAGGGATGCTGCCCAATAGCATGCAGTGGACGGGAGAGCCATCACCACAAGGAATTCTGTAGCCCCACCTGTCAGTAGTGCCGAGGCTGAGAAACCAGTTGGCTGAGAGTGGGAGGGCAAGTGTGTTGGGTATGTGAACGTATCTAGTCTTCCATCCTGAAGATGGAGAGCTTTTGTTTGTGTCTTTTTAATTGGTCCTTGTGTCCTCTAGTTGTTGATCTGCATTTTCTCACAAACACTCTCTTCAGCCCTGTACCCTACCAAAATTCAGGCAGTGATAAAGAAACGTATCTTGTAGGCCTTCCCCAAGATCATCTGGGCTCGCTTTTGAAGTCAACCAGACTTGTTCTCTCCATCATCAGCTTGGAAAAAGGAGGGCTCCGAGGTCCCTGTTGTGGGAGGTCCGTGTAGACAGAGAGGGTGCCTGACTCTGAGGGCCCCTGGAGGCAAGCAACAGAAAGGTTGACAGGTGTGAATGCCACATCTTGCCCTTTCCCTCACTGGGGACAAGGAATCCTGACCGGTCAGATCTCGTTTCCTTTTGGGAAATACGGGGGAATTTCTGCAGTTCCCGTTCTGTCGTGTTGCCGGAGACACTGCTTGGGTGCCGGTAGTGTGTTTGTACTACTCTAGTCTTTATGACAACTGTTGTTGTCATAATTGTTGTTGTAGTAATTGACAGCTGATAGAGGATATATCAGGGAGTGTAGTTGAACTCTGGGCCCAAGGAATGATCAGACTTTTTTTTTTAAAGATTTATTTATTTATTTGAAAGTCAGAGTTACACAGAGAGGGGAGAGGCAGAGAGGGAGAGAGAGAGAGAGAAAGAGAGAGAGGTCTTCCATCCAATGATTCACTCTCCAATTGGCCGAAATGGCTGGAGCTGTGCCGATCCGAAGCCAGGAGCTTCTTCCGGGTCTCCCATGCAGGGGTGCAGGGGCCCAAGCACTTGGGCCACATACACTGCTTTCCTAGGCCACAACAAAGAGCTGTGAAAATCCTGTCCCTGTAGTCTCAGATCCACAGAACCCTAAAACCTGCAGGCTTTTTCTTGGACACTTGGCAACAAAGCTTTGACTGAGCTGTAGCAAGGTTGGCTCTAACCCTTGCTTTCCCTGTTTGGTGTCATGATTTGTACCTTCCTCAATGGAAATGCCAGGTTTTGTCTGTGAGGGTCCATGCTGCTTTTCAAATCTAAAACCTTCTGAATTCTGGCATACTTCTAACTCCCAGAGTTTGGGTAAGCAGTTGTGAACCTACAGCACAATGACTGTGGTTGAATAAATTAACCTTCTGGTTCTGGATCTTCATCTGTCCAACAAATACAGTGTTTTGCCCAACTACCTCCCTGGAAGAATGCTGCTGGTAACGGTTCGAGCTCTAATGGGGCAAGGAAACTGTTTTCTTGTCAGGAGACAAGGTACGCACGTTTGGCTCCATTGGTTTGTGGCCAGGCACAGAATTGGGGTCCTCAGCTGAACTCATTCATTCTTAGACCTTTGAGGGAACTATGGAAGTCCAGTTGTCTCCTTGGTGTGCTCTTTGGGTCATAGCCACAGAATCTCAGCATGATGGCATTTGGCTGGATAAGTGCTGGACACTGTAGTAGGTGAGGCAGCACCCCTGACTATACACTGAATGCCAGGAGCAACCCGCTCCCTATAGTCAGGACAGTCAAAACTGTCTCGAGACATTGACAAAGGCCTTCTGGAGTCACTGTTCTAGACCTGCTTCAGGGCAAATTTAGAAGACACTTGATTTTATTTCATTTTTTTTGAAGATATATTTTATTTATTTGAAAGAGTTACAGAGAGAGGTAGAGACAGAGAGAGAGGTCTTTCATTGGTTGGTTCACTCCCAGATGGCTGCAAGAGCTGGAGCTGTGCCAATCCGAAGCCAGGAGCCCCCTCCAGGTCTTCCATGCAGATGCAGGGGCCCAAGGACCTGGGTCATCCTCCACTGCTATCCCAGGCCATAGCAGAGAGCTGGATTGGAAGATGAGCAGCTGGGACCAGAACCGGTGCCCACAGAGGATGCCGGCACTTTAGACCAGGGCTTTAACCCGCTGCACCACAGTGCCGGCCCCCATTTTATTTTTAAAAGCACTGTTCCATAATTTGTCCCACATAGTCGTTTATCATCAACAATCTACTGTCTTTTTTTTGAAAGATTTATTTATTATTTGAAGGTCAGAGTTACACAGAGAGAGAAGGAGAGGCAGAGAGAGAAAGAGGTCTTCCATCCCCTGGTTCACTCCCCAGTTGGCTGCACCGGCTGGAGCTGGGCCAATCCAAACCCAGGAGCCAGGAACCTCCTCCAGTTCTCCCACCTGGGTGCAGGGGCCCAAGGACTTGGGCCATCTTTCACTGTTTCACTGTTTTCCCAGGCCATAGCAGACAACTGGATAGGAAGTGGAGCAGCCAGACTCGAACCGGTGCCCATATGGGATGCTGGCACTGTTTTGTCACAGTACTGGCCCCCAACAATCTACTTTCTAGGTTTACCTGGAACATTTTGGGCTTCTTGCAGATAAGAACAGTTAAAAGAGGTGGAAATCACGTCAATGGTGGTTTTTTTTTAAAGCAATGAGTCTGTGAAAAGGATGTACATCTGAAAACTCTGGCGTTTTCTGCCGAGTGGCCCTTGATTGGACTGAGCTGTGCCGTCTGGCTGCTGTTTTCGTGCCTGTAAATCTGGGACAGGCCTACGTGTGGTGCATGCCAAGCCCTTGGGCTGTACTCTGCCGAGAGATGGGCAGGCTTTGCAGATTAACTCATTCTTTTTTACCTAGTGAGCCAGTCTGTGACTCCCCTCAACCCTTTGTAAGCTGGCTTTTTTTTTTTTTTTAAGAAACCTACAAATGGCTTTAGCTTCTTGGAGACAGTAAGAACATAAAATGCTTTGCACAGAAGACTGTGTGAACAGCGTCAACTCTCCTGGGCCAGGGGAGTCACTCAGTTAACCTGGCAGTGCCACTGTGCCTGCAAGAAGGAGTTGGCTCATTGTATTTAGCTTAATAGATGAGTTTAGTGTCCTATTGTTGATTTATTCTGTATATTAAACAAAATCTCCTAACTCTCTACATATGATTAGCTTAAAAACCTCTCATCTTTTCGCAAGAGAACTTTTCTCCTATTTGGTACCATGCTTTACAACCCTTAGCAAATACATGGTATCAGAGCTCATCTCTGCCAGCTTCCACACATGAAGAAAGGCTGAGGGTAATTCCCATCACTTTGGTCAACTCATCTCCTTATTAAAAAAAACGTTCTGGCCGGCGCCGTGGCTCAACAGGCTAATCCTCCGCCTTGCGGCGCCGGCACACCGGGTTCTAGTCCCAGTCGGGGCGCTGGATTCTGTCCTGGTTGCCCCTCTTCCAGGCCAGCCCTCTGCTGTGGCCCAGGAGTGCAGTGGAGGATGGCCCAAGTGCTTGGGCCCTGCACCCCATGGGAGACCAGGAGAAGCACCTAGCACCTGGCTCCTGCCATGGGATGAGCGCGGTGCGCCGGCCGCAGCGCGCCGACCGCGGCGGCCATTGGAGGGTGAACCAACGGCAAAGGAAGACCTTTCTGTCTGTCTCTCTCTCTCTCACTGTCCACTCTGCCTGTCAAAAATTAAAAAAAAAAAAAAAAAAAAACCGTTCTAAATGTGGTAGCTGAGTTTCCCGGTTGCTGAAGAATGCGGGTGACGAGAACCACGTGGCGATCAGTCTGTGCTCTCTACATGTGCTACAGCTGCAGGGCCCCGAAGGTCTCCCCTGTCCTTGCAACTTGCAGTCCTCAGCCTTCTCCCAGGAGCCCCGGCTCCACCCCGGCTGGCTGCCTTTTCTGAGCTTAGTTGTCAGCGTGGAATCTTCGCTTTGCCTGTTCTGGGGCTCTGAGTATCGGGGCTTGAGTGAGTACACTAACGCAGCAGCCTTAGTTTGTCAATTACTAGATTGCTGTCATTTTTCTTTTCCCAATAGGAAGGAGCCCACTATTCGCCATAAGGACGGATACAGTCTCTCTCTCTCTCTCTCTCTCTCTCTCTCTCTCTGTTTTGGTTGAGTAGAAGAGATTGCCTGCTTTCATGGTGTTTGAAACAAAAACAAAGACAAAAAAGACAAAACAAGCCAGGAGCCGGCAGCCTTTCCTCTCATAGGTGTCGGCACTCCCACCCCCAGCCTGCACTGTCTGTGGTTGGTTTGGGGCTAGCGGAAGGGGCGTGTAGGTGACTTCTCTGTAGGAATTTCACAGTCCAGATCATGCCTGTGCTCTGGAATGTTTGGACAAGAGAGGAAAATGAAACTACTTCCTAAGACAAAAGAGAGGCTGCACAGCACGCACGCTGGCTTTCTGGTGACAAGTGGGACTTTTACATTTTTTTAAAAATATTAATTATTGAAGATTTATTTTATTTGAAAGGCACAGGGGCATAGGGAAAGGGAGAGACAGAGTAAGAAATCTTCCATCCACTGTTTCACTCCCCAAATGGCCATAGTGGCTGGGGCTGGGTCAGGCCAAAGCCAGGAGCCTGGACCTCCATCTGGGTCTCCCACATGGGTGGCAGGGGCCCAAGTACGTGGGCCATCTGCTGCTGCTTTCCCAGTTGCAAAGGAGCTGGATCACAAGTGGAGCAGCTGGGATTGGCATTCCGATCCGGGTAGACAGTGGCTTAACCTGCTGAGCTTCACGATGCTGGCCCCCATTTGCTTTTTGGTTTTTTAAATTTTTTAATTTCCTGTCTCACCTCTTCTCTGTCTCTGGCCTTCACCTTCCCCCAGCAATTTTTCAACAGGTCAACCAAGGCTATCGCATCACATTGAGCCACATCTCTTGGAGATTTTAAACATAACTGTTTCGGTATTTTAATTTCCTTTAAGTCAGAACTGCTTAACCACTGCGGGTGTGTCTGAAAGTAATATAGTGATGCTTGACTGCATCGTCGGTTGTATCACCGTGCAGCATCTGGTCCCTTCACTATCATGCTTTCACGTTTATCTTACCCATAAAGTGCCTTCAGTCAGTTCACAAAAAGCCCAGTCACGTCACCTGGATCTGCCCTGCCTGCTCTGTCTTTGCAATGGAACTCTGGCCAGTACACATCTGGGGTAATAATAATAATAGTTACAGGAACGGGCATTATCGTTTGTTGACCTCTTCCTCTATGCCAGATCTGCTGCCTGCTTCCTCCGACTTCATCCCTGCCACCACTAACGTCATGCTCATGGCTTCCAGCGGCTCAGTCACAGTTCTGCATTTTCAGGTTGTGCAGGGAGTATGAGCTTTCTCCTGCCTTGGGCTGCTGCCTCTGCTGCTCTCATGCGTGGGGCAGCTAACTGAGCCCCCAGTGAGGACTTTGCCCCGAGAAACTACCCTGTGTATTGTCTGGAAGCTGTTCGCACTACGGGGGCTGGGGGGGTGGGGGGGTGGCTTGCCTGCTTCCCTGCAGCAGCTGTCGGTTTTACAACTTACCTGGAATCAGACACTGTTAGTTTTGGCTTAAAGAAAGCCAGAGGGCTAACTAGTTTATTAACTGGTTTATTATTGGTTTTTCAAAGCACAAGGTACATGACCATACAATGACTTGTCAAGTTCTGACTCATTTTATAGTAATTGATTGCATCTCACCAAGGACAAATCCTGAAGCTGCTCTATAGGAATTTCCCATGAAGTAATTAAATCTGTGAGCACGTTTTTATCAAGTGACTCGTAGGTTCTCTGGATGGGAGCCTTCCTTGAGCCTGGACTTCCCTTTGCTAGGATTTCAAGTTTCTTTTTTTTTTTTTTTTTGCACTAAAAGAAATGTATCTTTTAGATCCATTACTCCAGGATCTTCTTAAAGTAAACTTATACTTGTGATGCCTTCAACAAGTGCCTAAAAATACTGTCCAAAGCCATTTCTGTGTACATGGGCAGGTCTTAAGAAAGTTCATGGAAAATGCATAGTATGAAAAAAATATGCCTGGATTTCAAAATTATTGGTACTAAAATAAACTTTTTTTTTTAGATTTTTTTTTTTTCTTTTTGAAAGGCAGAGTTACTGAGAGAGGAGAAGCAGAGCAAGAGGGAAAGATCTTCCATCCACTGATTCACTCCCCAGATGGCCACAACCACCAGAGCTGGGCCAGGCCCAAGCCAGGAGCCCGTGAGGATGCAGGGGCCCAAGCACTTGGGCATCCTCCACTGTTTACCCAGGCCCAGTAGCAGGGAGCTGGATCAGAGATGACGCCCACATGGGATATCGGCTTCCAAGCAGAGGCTTTTACCTACTGCATCACAACACTGGCCCCAATAAACTTACTTTTTAAATTCCACTTTCCCGTGAACATTGTGAGGTGGCCTGATTTAGCACTATCTCCCGAGGAGCAATTAAGAGGCTATGTATGTTTATTTTGACATTGTTCCAGAGCAATTTGCAACAAGAAATTAAAGTGGCTTCAGAGCTCATGGTATGTTCCAAGATGGGATCAAATGACTTGATCTAAAACATTCTGCCAGTTGATGGCTCCGATGCAGCCAGCTAAAGGTCTCTTAGGTTCATCTTCTGAGTCAGGGACTAGAAGACAGACTGCTACTTTGGTCAAAATCTAAGCTTAGTTGTAAAGGTTTTATGGTTTGCTTTTCTTGTGTGAGTCATAAAACTGGCTCAGAAGGCAAATTCCAAAAGGAAAATGTTTAGTGCTTTGGTTATATTAGGACAGTCTTCCTAGGAGAGACTTCAGTAGACAAAAAACTCATCTGAAATTATACATTATAGTACATTTGGGTAACATTACTCTTTCTAGTTTTGGAACATTGTCCTTGCTGTAAAAGACCACTTAACACTGCATTTGGTAGTTGTTTTTCAAATGTTACATCAGCTTAATGACTCTGCAAATTAAAGAATGAGTCATTTCCTAGCAACTTAGCACATGTATACAATAAAGTGAGAGCCTGGAGTCAATTCTAATGAAGTCATCTTTTATTTTTTTAATATTTCTTAAAAAGATTTGTTTCTTTGAAAGGCGGGGTGACAGAGTTGGAGAGACAGACAGATGCATACACACATACACACACATTCAGAGATCTTCTGTCTGCTATTCCATTCCCTACATGGCTGGGCTGAGGGCTTGGACAGCTGACTCCAGGAGCCAGACCTCCATCTAGATCCCCCACGTGAGTGACAGGGACCCATGACCTTGAGCCGTTATCTGCTGTCTCCCAGGATGCGTTAGCAGGAAGCTAGCCCAGAAGCACATTAGCCAGGACTCCAAACCTGCACTGCAATATTGGATGCAGGTGTCCTAAGTGGCGGTTTAACCCATGGAGCCACAATGTTCACCCCATCCTTTACTATTTAATGGCTTTCTCGTCAATATCTGTGTTACACAAAATCATCACATTATTTTTGGAAAGCTCTTTACTTTTCAAAATATATGTTGTGCTTTGTACTGTATGTAGAACAGTTTTGCATGTTATTATTCTAGAAGCAAAAGGAAATTTATTGGAAAGGCAGAGTTACAGAGAGACAGAAGGAGAGAGAGAGAGAGAGAGAGATCTTCCATCTGCCGGTTCACTCCCCAAATGGCTACAACAGCTGGAGCTGGGCCAATCCGGAGCCAGGAGCTTCTTCCAGGTCTCCCACGCGGGTGCAGGGGCCCAAGCACTTGGGTCATCTTCTTCTGCTTTCCCAGGCACACTAGCAGACAGTTGAATTGGAAGTGGAGTGGCTGGGTCTTGAACCAGCACCCAAATGAGATGCCAGCACTGCAGGGGTGGCTTTACCCGTTACACCACAGCACCGGCCCCAAGAAATTGTTTTAAAAAAATATATCAGTACTTAAATTTTTCTCAAAATACTAAGGGGAAAGCAAAATTTTCTGTTCCCAGTATAGCATATGCAGTAGCGAAGTGGTGGCATAGCGCAGTTCTGCAGGAATCATCTGAAAGTTGAAGCTGTTAGATGTGCAGAGCCGAACCCTGGTCTGGAAACAATCGTGGGTGGCTTTGCCAGCCTCAGTGTCCTCCTCTTCAGGAGGGCAGGGACTGGGCCTGGGTCCTTCCCCTCCCCTCTTCACCTAACAATGTGCCAGAATCATAGCGGTGACTCTTCAGTTGGTAGTTGGGCAGGCCTTCACTTCCTGCTCTGTCAAAGCCCCATGGTTGGCCCAGCTCTGCGTTCTGCTGCACCCAAGATGGTCCTGGTTGGTGGCGGGGATTCCGGGCTCATCATTAGTAATCTTTGCCATCATTCTCAGATGGATGGAAGTTTGGTTGATAACATCATCGCCCTAAGTAGCGACCGCTCGGGATACATGGCCTGCCCTGCTCCCTCCTGGTTTCCTTGCCTCCCAGTCTTTGTAGAAATGAACCTCCAATGTCAAATTGCCGTGAATGGTAGTTTGTTCACTGTTGTTCTCATTTCTTAAGAACGTCATGCTGTGTGATGTGTCATTCTTAGAGAAATCTGAGAGTTTTGGGGTGGTAGAGGCTATTGCTAGGGCAACCTTAGGGCTGTCTTGCTTGCCTGCCCTCCATCCGTTCATCTTCCCACCCTTCCCTGTGGACATCCACCCACCTACCTCTCTATTTATTTTTGCCATTCTGTAGAAATAAGACCCCTGAAGTGAGGAGAGGGCATGGTTTTGCCCTTGGTGACTTGTGCCTGGTCCAAGTCCTTTGTGTAAGATAGGTCACAGCCCCGGACACTGCGTCAGTCATGCCTCTGATGAAGGATTTAGGGAGTGAGGCCTGGATCAGGTCTCATTCTTGCTTGTCCCCCTCACTGTTTGCAGGGACAGCTACACCTGAGCTCCCTACTTCAAGTGCAGTAAGGCAAAAGGGTGTGCCTTGTAAAGTTTTCAGCAAGAAAGAGACCTTAATAAAATATATAAAAAAAAAATGATCCTTGTAGTTAGACCAGAGTGTGTTTAGAAGTAGTTCCAAAAATTTGAGGTAAAGACGGTGGGCCAGTTACAAGAAGTCTCAGAAGAACATGGTGGGTGAGTGGCCAAGGGACTTGGGACCCTCCATGAAGTACGCATGAGCAGAAATACTTGTCAGTACTAAGTCGAGCCTGCTTAACTTTTCCTTGTTTTATTCCATTCTATACTGTTTTTTCCTTTCCTACTCACGACATGGGTGAACATGACACTAGATAATGGAGACATACAAGCACACACATGTATATGAGGCTACTTCAAACAGTTCATGGAAAATGGTTTAAAACAGTTATGGAGAAAGTATGCATACATTAAAAATTGCTTGCACTAAGGTAAACTTATCTTTCATTTCTAGTTACCACAAACTATTTGAAATACCCTCTTTATATTTTTGATGGAAATTTACAGTTATAAGTATACATATTTATCAACCATAAAGGTACCCATACAACTGACTTATTTGTCCACCAGATTCCATATTCAATGGACTGATTCATTTCTAAAAACATTTATTTTTTTTCTTCTCTTGTCCATCACGAGGTAGCGGTTAGGAGTTTACAACAAGAATCTATAATGAGCAAGCTTTTCTAAATGTTTAAACATTATTCTTTGCCAAATTAAAATCTTTGGCTAGTGACGTGTATATAAAGGTACAAGTGATAATTTTTGCATTTCTTGATCTTTCATATTCTGTAGGAAAAAGTGAGATACCTTTAGAATCGAGGGGTAATTACCCTTGTCGGTTAGGCAAAACATCAGTTGTTACTGATTGAGGGTAAGGCAGATGCAGTTATTACTCAGCTTGCTGAATGTGTATTTAATGCATATCTAAGGTAACCTGGGTTGCCTTGGCAAATAGATACCCTGACCAAATGCCTTCATGTATGCCGTGTGATTGACAAGTTTGTGCTTGAATGTATGTGAAGTTGTAAATGTAGCATAAATATGCCCATTTTCAATCTCAGGAATCATTAGGCAGTAGACAGAGTACTCTTGAATGAAAAATGAAATCTGGGAGGTTTTCCTACAATGTAATACTTACATTCAGCCCTTGTGTTTTGTGCTATCTTCTCACCGCTGGACGCTTAAGGAACTAGGATTCCTTGTCGTTTGTGTTTCTTCTTTATATGATTATATATTGATTTCCATCACAGCAGCTTTCAACCCCTTTCAAACAACATTTTCATTTTTTTTTCCATCCAGGGTTACCAAGGCATGGTGGATGGAGGTTCTAATATTGTAGAAGCCAACTGGGAGAGTGTCTCAAGCATTCTACAAGTGGTAGGTTCCTAGGTTGCTGTTTGTTTCTTTCACTAAGGAACACTTTGAGTTTGAAACTTTTTGTTCTTGTGCTTCTGTGACACTGAACATACTGATGCACTGACTGGTGGTGTTTTTACCTGCTTACTTGGGAAGAGAACATCTTTAATATGTTTAATTACATTAAAAAATGAAAAGCTCTGCATTATGTAGACAAGGGACGTGTCCTTGCAATAAAAATTTTACGTTGGGGCAGGCAGTTGGTTTGGCTGTTGAGATGCTCAAGTCTCATGTCAGAGTGCCTGGGTTTAATGACTGCCTCTGGCTCCTGCCCGATTCCAGCATCCTGCTAATGCAAACCCTGGAAGGCAGCCGTAATGGCTGAAGTGCTTGGGAACTTGCCAGCCATGTGGGAGATGGGGTTGAGCACCTGGCTTTCGCCTTTGCCCAATTCCAGCCATTGCAGGCCTTCAGGGAGTGAACTGGTATATGAGAGATCTCTCACTGTTTGTCACTCTCTGTCTCTCTGCTTATCGAATGAAAAAAAAATTTTAAAGTTCTGTAGGATAGCCAGGGTTCATCCTGGTACTTGCAGTAAGATTTTGTCTTTTTAGAGCACAGTGATGTCGAGGCCACTTTGGCCTGTTGCAGCTGTGTGTGTAGTGGCAAATCTCCATGCCTGTTGGGTTTTTGTGCATGCCTTGGAGTCGGGCTTAACAAAGCCTGGGAAAGCTTCCATCTGGCAGCCTTGAAGGGCTATGGGTTTAATGGGAACACTGCATCCCCGTGTTGGTCTGAATGAGACAGGGCTCGTTTCCTTGGTGTGCACAGAAATGAAGTAATTGCCACTCGGGCATACAGAACAGTTGCTTGGTTTGAATTGAAAGGACAGCTAGCCAAGAATTGCTAGGCCTAATCATTTCTGTTGACACTTTAGCTTAGTGAAGGATCTGAAACAGGTGAGCAAAGCAGATTAGATGGAAACAATGGACTTCATGTAAGGCCCTTGTAGTTCAGCTTTGTTTTTTTTTTAAGGTTTATTTATTTGAAAGGCAGAAATACAGAAATAGAAGGAGGGAGGGAAAGAGGGAGAGAGAGAGAGAGAGAGATCTTCTGTCTGCTGGTTCACCCTTCATGTGGCCTCAATGGCCTGGGCTGGGCCAGTTCGAAGCCAGGAGACAGTAGGTTCTTCTGGGTCTCCCATGTGAGTGCAGGGGCCCAAGGACTTGGGTCCCTCTTCCTCTGCATTCCCAGGTGGGTTAGCAGGGAGCTGGGTCAGAAGTGGAGCAGCCAGGACTCAAACCGGTGCTCATCTGGGATGCCGGCACTGCAGGTGGAAGCTTAACCTTCTACGCCACAGCACCGGCCCCATGGTTTGATCTTTTAAAACATATATTTTAATCTATGGCTCACTTAGAGTAGTTTCTAATAGAAAACCAAATGGGTACAGTCACTCTGAAGATGCTAGTGTTCCCTCTCCGTGCTGGCCACAGACTCTTTGTCTGCACTTGGTACTTCCTTGTCGCTGCTCTGCTTAGGAAGAGATTGAAGACAACTTTGACAACCACAGTAATTAAACTGGGCAATATGCGCAGGACAACGTTGGCAGTCAGAGGAGCATTTTTCTTCTACTCTTGTGATTGAGATAGGAATACTGGAAATACATGGATTGCTGGAGAGAGAGAGAGAAAGAGAGAGAGAGAGAGTGTGTGTGTGTGTGTGTGTGTGTGTGTGTGTGTGTATGAGTTTGTGAATGGTGCCTCCTCCTTGGCAACTTAGCTATTCATGGTTTCACTCCTGTGGCTCTGTCCATCATATTTCTGTGGTGTTGGTATTTCTGAGTTGCTGATCCTGCTCCCAGCTGTAACAGATCACGTGAGCCTCCTTTACTCCCTGCCAAATCAAAGTCCAGAGAACAAGCTTATCCCGGCTCTAAACTCCCACCCGGGTCTGCGGTTTTAGTGATGCCACGTGGTAACTGTGTCCGAGTCACACCTACCGGATCCAGGTTGGGCATCCTTATACCAGAATCTGAAGTGCTGCGTAATCTGAAACTCTGTGAGCACTGACACGAGATCACAAGTGGGAAATGGTCCGCGTGCACTATTATAAATATACTGCCTGATCCTGTGGTTGAGCTGCTGCCAGGGCTGCCTGCAGCCCAGATCCACGTGCCTGGATTTGAGATCCCTCCCTGCTTTCATTCCAGCTTCCTGCTCATGTTCATCCTGGGGGGCAGAGCTCAAGTAGTTGGAAGCACTAGGGGATCTAGACTGGTTTCTGAGCTCCTGGCTTCTGCCTGGGCCAGCCCTGGGTGATGCAGACAGTTTGGGAGGGGACTGTGGAACTCTTACGCCCTTGGTCTTGCTGTCTCTCTTGAAAAAAAAAAAAAAGGTGGTTGCCGGCGTTAGCAGCAGGTGAAGCCACGTCCTGTGCTGCTGGAGTCTTATATGGGTGCCAGTTTGTGTGCCGGCTGCTCCACTTCTGATCCAGCTCCCTGCTAATGCCCTGGAAAAGCAGCAGAGGATGGCCCAAGTTCTTGGTCCCCTGCACCCATCTGGGACACCTGGAAGAAGCTCCTGGCTCCTGGCTTTGGATCAGCCCAGCTCTGGTCATTGCAGCCATTCAGGGAGTGAAACAGCAGATGGAAGCTCTCTTTCTCTGTCTGTCTTTGTCTCTCTCTCTCTGTAACTGTCTTTCAGACAAATAAAATGAATCGTAAAAAAAGGAAATTGATTTGTTAATGTTTTACAAAGAAAATTATATTGCATCCATATTTTATTGAAAAAAGTATAAAATTACCTTTAGGCTATGTGTATAAGGTGTATGTGAAACAAATTAATTTTGTGTTGGGGCTTACCTTTCCCCAAGATATCTTATGTATGTGCAAATACCCCAAAATGCAAAACACTTGTGGTTCCAACTGTTTAAATGAAGAAACAATTGAGGAACACTGACATAGGATTGCTGTGCTGTGAATATTAATTTCAGGTTTCTGGGTATGGTAACCTTTTTGTAATGATTTGAACAAATTAACAGTGATAATTTTCATGCAAAAACATGAATTTTTCTGGTTTGAAATAAGACTTTGTAAATCAAATCGAGTTGTGCACATGCACTCTTGGAATGTCTAGACACTTAGTATGACGTAAGTCCCAGTATGATTTTAATTCAAGGGGCTTCTATTATTCTCTGTCTAGACGGAGGTCTGTCTCCAGCCCAGAGCGCAGCACGGTGCACAGGCATCAGGCTTTATGAACTAAGCGTTTGTCTGAGGGCGAGAGTACAAATTAAAGTTTTATAAGTATATTCATGATTTATTTAATAGAATCTTGAATTTTCTAAATACCACTCGCAGTCCTTAGTTTTTGAAAAACTGAGTATGAAAATTCATGAGTTAGCTGTCCGGGAAGTTTGGGTGATCGGATTTTATTTCCCTTTTTTTTTTTTTTTTTTTTAAGATTTAGTCATTCATTTGAGAGGCAGAGTTACAGACAGAGAGAGGGAGAGATAGAGAGAAAGGTCTTCCAGCTGCTGGTTCACTCCCCAAATGTCTGCAACGGCTGGAGCTCAGCCGACCCAAAGCCAGGAGCCAGGAGCCAGGAGCCAGGAGCTTCTTCCGGGTTGCCCACGTGAGTGCAGTGGCCTAAGCACTTTGGCCATCCTCAACTGCCGTCCCAGGCCATTAGCAGGGAGCTGGACATGAACTGGTGCCCATATGGGGTACTGGTGCTATAGGCAGAGGCTCCACCTACTATGCCATGGCACCGGCCCTGGGTGGCCAGGTTTAAGTTTTCTGAAGATTTATCCTTTAAAAGGGGATGGGGATGCTTAGTACGGAAAAATGAGCTCCCTTGGTTCACGGCTTCCTATTTGTTTTGCTTGAACAAGGGGTAAGATCTATTCTCAGAAGGGGCGCTTTGGGCAGCCGAGATCTGCAGACCTGCTGTTCCTCTCGCTGGGGCTGACGATGCTGGCGTTGTCTCTTGCTCCGTAGGCGCCTGGCCAAGCACGTCTGGTGTTGGGACAACTTTGACACAGGCCTGCTGGACGGCTGCTCGGGCCTCACCAGCTCTTTTGTACTCTATGCGCTTCATGGATAGCCATCCTTTGTCTTTATCTGTACCCTACTTGGCCACTGCTGGACATGGGCACATGTTTCTTGGTCCATGGAAGTCTAGTCTGGGACTAATAATGGGAAAATCGCAAACTTCCCTGGTTGACTGACGACAGCGAGGAAAGTGAGGAAGGCTTGAATTTGAAAGTCCTGTGTTTCTATGTCAGCCTCAGCACATGCTGATGACCTGGCCTTCTGCATTTGAACCTGCTTTTGTGTGTCTTGCAGGGTGGGACGATCATCGGCAGTGCGCGCTGCAAAGCCTTCCGGACTCGCGAGGGCCGCCTCAAAGCTGCCTGTAACTTGATCCACAGGGGCATCACAAACCTGTGTGTCATTGGTGGTGATGGGAGTCTCACAGGAGCCAACATCTTCCGGATGGAGTGGAGTGGCTTGTTGGAAGAGCTGGCCAAGGATGGTGCGTGTCTGCTTCCGCTCGGGGCCGTTCTCCGGGTTTCCTGTGCCCTGTTGGTCTTCCCTGGCCTGCTGCGAAGCTCTGGAACCCACACATTTGCCTGTTAAGGGTCACTGAAGTAGCAGTAGTTGTTGTTGGGGGCAGATCTTACAGAAATGACAATTAAGAATGATAATTTAGCATCACTATGTATGAGCCACTGGTGAAACTTCTGCATTGACAGTCGTACGGAATCTTTGCAGGGGCCATCTGAGATAGGTGATTTTCTTTAGCCCCATTTTACTGGTGAGGATCGCAGGGCCATAGAGGAAGCTGCACATGTGTGCAAGTAGAGCAGATAACCACCCGTCCTTGGGTGCCAGCAGTGGCACATTGAGCCATCGAGACATCCCTTCAACGCACTGGGGACTCTTTAAACTTCAGCTGTTGGGGCCAGCGCTATGGCATAGCAGACTAAGCCTCCATCTGGGGCGCCAGCATCCCACTTGGACTCTGGTTTGAGTCCTGGTTACTCCACTTCTGATCCAGTTCTCTGCTGTGGCATGGGAAGCAGTGGAAAATGGCCCAGGTGCTTGGGCTCCTGCGCCCATGAGACCCGGAAGAGGCTCCTGGCTCTGGATTGGCCCAGCTCTGGCCATTGTGGCCTTTTGGGGAGTGAATCAGCAGATGGGAGACCTCTCTCTCTCTCTGCCTCTGCATCTCTGTAATTCTACCTTTCAAATAAATAAATCTTAAAAAATAAAAAAAAAAAAAAACTTCAGCTGTTCCAAGATTTTAATGTAGGTGACCATGATCTCCTATGATATCATTCCTTATTGCCTTTGACACTGTTTAGTGAAAGTGTCTGAGAACCCTAAACTAGTTACACTGTAGTTTTCATCTCTTAAGGCTGTTGTTAGAGAATTCTGATGTAATTTTTTGGAATACTGATTTATGTATTTGAAAGGCAGAGTTACAGAGAGGCAGAGAGAGAAACAGAGAGAGAGGTGTTCCTTCCGTTTGTTCACTCCCCAAATGACTGCAACAGCCAGAGCTGAGCCGATCCATAGCCAGGAGCCAGGAGCTTCTTCCAGGTCTCCCACACAGGTGCAGGGGCCCAAGCACTTGGGCCATCTTCTACTGCTTTCCCAGACCATAGCAGAGAGCTGGATCGGAAATAGAGCAGCCGGGATTTGACCCAGCACCTCTGTTGGATGCTGGCACTGCAAGTGGCAGCATTACCTGCTATGCCACAGTGCCATCGCCAATAATTCTGATGTAATTTAAAAGCTGACCAGCAAATGCATCCTGTCCAAGATAATATAGCTTTATGGCAGGCATAGACTTGAGAGAAAGCACTTGTCTGCAAGGTTTGTTGAAGTCCGTTTAGAGGATAGAGACCAGCTGTCAGACTGGAAACTTTAGGGGCCTGCAGAATGTCTTCTTGTCCACCTCGTTCTGTTCTGATACAGGCCACTCGGTGTGGAAGAGGAACAGTGGCCATGAGTCCAGGCTTTAGCCTGCCCTGCCACTTTTGACTGCTCTAGTTTCATTTATGTGCAGTGGCCTAGCCCAGGGCCTCCTGCTGCCCTGAGGGTATAGTCAAGGGGTCGGGAATGTCCAGCCTGCAGGCTGTACAAGGCTCACAAAATCATCTGGTCTGGCCCGGCCAAGGCAACCACAGGTGGTACTTGAAATTCAATACACCTATATAGCAGACTCATTTTCAAGTTGATTATTTTGTATGGCACACGGATGATGTGATAAATATCTGAATGGACCTTGGCAGAAAAACAGGTTCCCCACCCCTAGAATAGTCTGATACTTACCAACTCAGCAGCCTCCTTGTGGGTCTGCACAAAATCAGTAGGAACATGATGTTGGATACTTAAGCACTTCATTCTGAAATTGTCCCATGTTCTTATTCAGGGCCATGTCATTGTCTGAAGCCATCGCAAAGTAAAACTGAGGTTTTTTTTTTTCATTCACCAGGTACAACATATGGGTCCTTTCCTATCTGATTTTTATTATTTAGTGATCTTTCTAAGTGCCAAGTGACAGCTCTCATTTTCGGTAATAACTTAGACCTTTGTCTGTCTTTTCTTTCCTTAAGTACACAGACTCAGGTTGCCTAACAGCTCTGAGAAAATGAGGGGCCAGCGCCATGGCTCACTTGGTTAATCCTCTGCCTGCGGCGCGGGCATCCCATATGGGATCCGGGTTCTAGTCCTGGCTGCTCCTCTTCCAGTCCAGCTCTCTGCTGTGGCCTGGGAGGGCAGTGGAGGATGACTCAAGTGCTTGGGCCCTGCACCCCATGGGAGACCAGGAGGAGGTACCTGGCTCCTAGCTTCGGATCAGCACAATGCTGGCCGTGGTGGCCATTTGGGGAGTGAACCAATGGAAAGAAGACCTTTCTCTCTCTGTCTCTCTCTCTCTGTCTGTGACTCTACCTGTCAAATAAAAAAAAAAAAAAAAGAAGTTTAGAATAACTGATTTCTCTACCCATGGGCCATTCCATCTCACATTCCATCTCAGATCCATAGAACTCACCGTTGCTGTCAGTTACAAAACAGACTATTTGTTCCCAACGCAGGCAAGATTGATAACGAGGCTGTGCAGAAGTATGCGTACCTCAACGTCGTGGGCATGGTGGGCTCCATTGACAATGACTTCTGCGGCACGGACATGACCATTGGCACGGA
Organism: Sylvilagus floridanus; assembly: GCA_949820135.1. Taxonomy (NCBI): domain Eukaryota; kingdom Metazoa; phylum Chordata; class Mammalia; order Lagomorpha; family Leporidae; genus Sylvilagus; species Sylvilagus floridanus. Next base: position 12,598,500 of record OX463240.1, on the reverse strand, counting down.
CTCAGCGCTGCACAGAATCATCGAAGTTATCGATGCCATCATGACCACGGCCCAGAGGTGAAAGGACAGAGTCCACTTTGGTTGTAGCCTTTGCAGCTGGCTCTAGAATGTTCTACAGGTGGAGGTCCTGGTGCAAGGCTTGTAACCTGGGGATTACAAGCCAGTACAAGAAAACTATTCTGCTGTCCATTTTTAAATTATTTTGATTTTTTTTTTACATTTTTTATTTGTTGGTATTTAGAGAACAGATTTCAGGAATTTCATAGATAGCTTTCCAACAATACAATGATATGATATGAAAGTATCATTTTTAATTTTCAAATGTTGCTTTTCTTCTTTTCCTGGTTGTAAAGGAGGAATGTATTTATGGGAGAGAAATTAGAAAAGAGAAAGGTAGAAATATAATAGTTATCTGAAGTCCTGTTGAAAGGTCTCCTGGAAGAATGTATAGCAAGAGTAAAATTATTGTGAGTTTTGCCACACTACTCATTGGAGATTGGAGTCAGCATTGCTGTCCCACTAGGTGTCTGGTCTGCAGCTCTACAAACATGTGGCTGGAGCAACACCATTGCACCCCAGGTGATACAGACTCAGGAGAGACCTTTTCTAAGCACCTTTAATAAGGCACCCGAGCATGTCTGAAGCATTTTGCATGAAAACCATGTGAAAGAACACATAGGGCAAGTGTCTCGTTTGACAGTGGAGGGGCTTGAGACTTGGAGCACTGGGACAAGACCCTGGAGCAGAGGGCCCCCCAAGTCCTTCCCGTGTGTCTGTCCCGTCCACAGCGCTGCCTCGCTGCACTGTCTCAGCCCATGGTTTGGACTCCAGGGTGACTGGAAAACCACATCCTGTCTTCCGAGTTGGAAGAATCCGTTGGAGCAGTCAGATTTCTCTGTTGCACAGAAAGACGGTAGTCCCTGGGCACTCAGCTCAGGTTGTAACACTCAGACTCACGTGTGTACCTGGTTTATATCCAGCTCCCGGTACTTGCCGGAAGTAGCTGACTTGGCCCAAGGTTTGTTCTGTTGTTGGCAAGAGCCTGGAAAGGGTCCTAGACGTAGGTGTTAGGGGCACAAGCAGACAGATCCTAGCAGATGTGTCACTAGAAAGTGCAGTTTGCTGCTGCTGCCTGCTGTGGTGGCGTTTACTCGTGTAGAAAGTGGGCCGTTTGGGGGAAAGCTCAGTATCTGTCAAAATCACGAAGCAGGCTTTCTATCTCGCACGACAGTGAATGCACTGTTGTCTGTGTTTCTCATGCCGTTCCCAGCCGTGGTAACGGATGTTCCTTCATTCTTCAGCCACCAGAGGACCTTCGTTCTGGAGGTGATGGGAAGGCACTGTGGGTACGTATCTGCAAGACGCCGTTCAGGTGCTAAGGACCCTTGCTTGCGTGTCACCTCCTCGGGCGCCCGCGACCCCACCTTGCAGTTGCTCCCATGGAGAATTCACAGAGGAGCAATAGTCCAGTGGTATTCCTGCCCAAGTTTGTCACTGAGCTTGGGTGCCCCCGAGTGGCCTTGTGGGAGATTCCTCTTCCATGTGCTGATGCTGCTGCTTTTTCAACGCAGGTACTTGGCCCTGGTGAGTGCCTTGGCCTGTGGTGCAGACTGGGTGTTCCTTCCGGAGTCCCCGCCAGAAGAAGGCTGGGAGGAACAGATGTGCGTCAAGCTCTCGGAGGTAATTCTCATGCTGTTGGCGTGGATCGCCAGTGGTTTTGGGGTGGGAGGGGAAGCAGTGTTTTAATCAGGACTTTGAAAGGACTCCAGAATTGCCAGTTGGGGCAGCATTCTAAGCAAGTGAAAGCTTGCTGATTGTTAAGGTGATGTCAGAGAGGTGGCACGGATCTGCATACATTGGCCATTCACGCCTGTCTCTTCCTGCCGTTGCTAAGAATCATGTCATAGAGAGACAGCTGGACTTTTTTTTTTTTTTTTTTTTTTTTTTTTGTTCAGAGCAGTGGTTCTCAGTTTGAGTCGGTACTGTGAGATCACAGCTATTAAATGAAATCCGATTTGGGGAGAACATCTGCTCCCTGTCCTGTTCCTGCAGCCCTGAGCTTGCACAGACCTGTGTTCTGACTCTCCGATTTTAATTCCCCTAAAACACTTGAGTCAGATGCTGTGACCCCGTCTCAACTGCAAGGAGTCCCTCGTGTTGGGATTTGAGGTTCGACTGCTGAGCTGGGCTTTTCCTTGTGTTGGGGGTTTGCTGCACGTTGGTTTCACAATGTGAGCTGTTAGTTTGGGGTACATTTCACTCTCATGTGCATGAGGTCTCTTTTTGAGATAATGCTTAGTTTCAGTTCATTTTCATTCCCTTATTTTAATGGAAATCCTGACACGCTTCTCTAGGTAACTTGTATAAGCACAAGGGAAAAGATTAATTCTAGTTTTCAACCAAATTCCCCTGATGAAGATCAGGTATGCAATAAAACATTGCTATTACCTCCAAGGTAACAGATTCGCATAAAAGGCTCCAAACAACCTACCTAATAGGATTTGCTCTCATAAAAGTCTGTGTGAGAAATGGTTGGAAGCTGTACCTTAGCTCGGAGAAGTGGTGCATGCTTTGGAAGTTCAAGTTCTTATTCCACTAAACCAGTAATTCTGGTGGATGCCCAGAGTGCATTACCACCCAAGCAATGACGTCCCTAATCTTTGTTCTTACTCAGGCAGCATGAACAGTGTTCTCAGCTCCTCAGTTATAGCTATAGCCACCTCAGCTGTAACAGCTTATATGTAAATGGTTCCATGAGATGAGGGTTGACATCCTTTAATAAAAAAAATTTGCTTTTTGAGAGGCAGAGTGACAGCAAAGGCAAGACACGGAGAGTCTTCCATCCACTGGTTCAATCCCTAAAATGGTCGCAATAGCCAGTACTGACTGAGACAGGCTAAAGCCAGGAGCCCAGAGCTCTGTCTGGCTCTCCCACGTGGATAGCAAAAGACCCACATCCTTGGGCCATTTTCCACTGACTTCCCAGGCACATCAGCAGGGAGTTAGAATGGGGGTGGAGCTGCCAGGACTAGAATCGGTGCTTTGGTATGGGATGTTGGCCTTGCAAGCAGAGTCTTAACCCACTGCACCCCAACTCTGGCCCTGTCATTTCTGGGTGGCCTTGAGGAATATCTGCTTGGTTAGCATCACACTGGACATCACCTCAGAGATTTCTACCCCAAGGGGCTATGACCAGTCCCATCCTGTCCTCTGCTCTCCCTGATGGGGTCCCTGCCCTGGCCTGCAATGACATTGTCGTTGAGGACGTCCTCATGGCTGTGGGCCCACTGGCAGCCCTTCAGAGGTGGAGAAACAAGCTGTCACTCACTCTTGGTGCATGGCAGACAGAAAGACTGACTGCAGTATGGCTGGGGACTTGGGAGTCATTTGGTTTTTAGCTGCGGATTTTAATCCATAGGTTCCTTCTTTTTTTTTTTTTTTTTAAAGATTTGTTTATTTATTTGAAAGTCAGAGTTACACAGAGAGAGGAGAGGCAGAGAGAGAGAGAGAGAGAGAGAGGTCTTCCATCTGCTGGTTCACTCCCCAATTGGCTGCAATAGCCAGAGCTGCGCTGATCCGAAGCCAGGAGCCAGGAGCCTCTGGAAGAGGAGCAACTGGGACAGAATCCGGAGCCCCAACCGGGACTAGAATCCAGAGCGCCGCAGGTGGAGGATTAGCCTAGTGAGCCGCAGCGCTGGCCTGGCCTCCAGTTTTTTTTTAAAAAAAGATTTATCTATTTATTTGAAAGGCAGCTTTAGAGAGAGGCAGAGGCAGAGAGAGAGAGAGAGAGAGAGAGCGAGCAAGGTCTTCCATCCCCAATTCACTCCCTAAATGGCCGCAACGGCCAGAGTTGGGCCAGTCTGGAACCAGGAACCAGGAACAACTTCCTGGTCTCCTACGAGGGTGAGGGGCTCAAGGGCTTGGGCTATTTTCTACTTTTCCAGCCCATAGCAGATAGCTGAATCAGAAGTGGAGCAGCCAGGATTCGAACCAGCTGGGATGCTGGCACTGCAGGCGTCTTTACCCGCTACACCATTGCACTGGCCCTGAAATATCTTGCAAGATCCCCCTAAATGTGTATTTTGGTATTATATTTCATAGAACTCTCTAAGCATCAGAATTCCTAGGACTAAACCTCAACTCTGTTATTACCCTGATGACTGTAGTTAAATAAAATTACTTTCCTATGTCCTAAATTCCTCATTAATATATAGGGTGATAGTGCTGCCTACTACTCCTTAGTGTGTGTGTGTGTGTGTGTGTGTGTGTTTGAAGACTCAATGAATGAATTAGTTAATCCAAGTAAAGAACAAGTAGATGCTCAAACTATACAGACAGGTTTTCTTCCCATGTCAGCCTATATGGCTGACCTTCAGAATATTGCAGTTAATGAATGAAGCATCACTCTTTGGGCAGCCAATATTTATGGATATTTCCCTTTCATCTTTGCTTCCAAACAGTGCCAAACCAGCCACTCATTACTCCTGTTTTTGTATTTTTAAGAAATTATTTCTGGCTGGCGCCGCGGTTCACTAGGCTAATCCTCCACCTGTGGTGCCGGCACACCAGGTTCTAGTCCTGGACGGGGTGCTGGATTCTGTCCTGGTAGCTCCTCTTCCAGGTCAGCTCTCTGCTGTGGCCCGGGAGTGCAGTGGAGGATGACCCAAGTGCTTGGGCCCTGCACCCGCATGGGAAACCAGGAGGAAGCACCTGGTTCCTGGCTTTGGACCAGTGCAGTGCGCGAGCAGTAGCAGTCATTTAGGGGGTGAACCAACAGCAGGAAGGCCTTTCTGTCTGTCTGTCTCTCCCTCACTGTTTAACTCTGCCTGTTCAAAAAAAAAAAAAAAAAAGAAATTATTTCTGACTTGCAAATCCTTCAAAGTGAAGTACATTTATAATCTGTCAAATGGTGACATTAAAATGATGTGTCTGTGACCCCTGATGTTGAGCCAACATGAGCTTGTAAGAACAGCCTGCTTCTGACGAGTGCAGCTCCAGGCACTGTCAGCTCTGGGTCCTGGACAGCTGCCCCAAACCTCTTCTCTGGGAGGGTCTTTAACTTGGAACTTCCTAGAAAGCATTCTCATTACGCACCGAGAATGTGTACATCCTCATCAGAGAGTGCTCTGTTCCTTTTGGAACTTTGGCTAAGTTCACATGAGCACTGTGAGTTTAAGTACAGTGTAGTCATAGCAGCACAAGTATTCAAATGCCTTCCCCTGTCCAAGGGTCAGTGTGACTATCCAAAACTCCATGTCTGGGCTCTTACGTCCTCTCCTGCTTCCATTTCTTCTCTCTCTCTCTCTCTCTCTCTCTCTCTCTCTCTTTTTTTTTTTGACATTTTATTGAAATGCAGTGCACCTACCATGAAATGCACACACGTATACAGATCAGTGAGTTTTTTGTTCATCCAATCACACTGATAACCAACACCCAAATTAAGAACAAAGCATTATTGGTATCCTAAGAATCCTCATTATTCGCCTCCTCTCCATTTTTTCTGCCTTTTCTTTTAATAACACGTGGAATAAGAGTATAGCATCATTTACACGGCATGATTCAGTGACGTTCATTTCTGTGTCCCACCTGTCTGCTTCCCGTGCCCCAGTGCAATATGATCACATTGTTATGGTGGAGAATTCTTGGCCCTGTACAACGAGTAGTTTGCGGTGGAGGCTGTGTTACAGGGAGGAAGGAGGAGGCTCCAGATTTGAAGGAGACAAAAAGTGAGGTTTGTAGGAGACCCCAGAATGGCCAAGTCCAACCTCTCACGATAGGGGGATTCCTATCAATCAGCCCATCAGCACTCTGCCCCTCGGTCACCGTAGCATTGCCTTGGTTACCAGATGGCCAAATCTCTCCCATGCTTTGCTCTAGCAACCTCTGCCTTGATCCCGGTGCCCACCCCAGCCCCTTTCTGCCTGTCTCCCCAGAGCACCTTTTTGCTTCTGCACAAGTAGTTCTTATGGAAGAGAGGAGATACAGATTGCTGCCTGGAAAGATGCCAGTTTAATTCGGGACAAAGTTCACGGTTTTCTTGTGATGATAAACAACAGATTGTCGGTTTGAGCATTTTTATTTTCTATTTCCTAAGAACCGGGCCCAGAAAAAAAGGCTGAATATTATCATTGTGGCTGAAGGAGCAATCGATACCCTAAACAGGCCCATCACCTCTGAGAAAATCAAGGAGGTAAGCGTGTGTGATTTCTCACCTTGACTCTGGCACCTGCCTGGCAACAGGAGCTGTCAGCATGATGCCAGGGTTTTGATTTAGAACACTGCATTATATTAAACTGTTTTTTTTTTTATTTAACCTCTGATACTTAACAGTATTTTCATCATGACCTCTAACTTCCATGGCATGGAATACATCCATCTCTGGGTCTCCAGAGAGCCAGTGTTTCCTGTGTTCTCTCTTGCCCCATTCCCAGGGGCTCTGTGACTCCCCCAGCGGAAACAGAGGGGAGATGGCGAAAGAGGCCAAGCCTGGCCTCTGAGATAGGGGGTTCCAGCCCAGAGATGTTGACCACTCTGAGGATGGGGGGGACTGATGGCAGCTGGCCTAGGCTTGTCCCTTTGTGACAGTAGAAATGGGACTGTCCTAGTCCCAGCCCTCCTTGTAACCCAGGTATCAGCTGAGCGCATGCTCAGAAAATACAGGCTTGAGTCTGTGCCTCCTCACTACTCTGTGAAGGACAGACCGTGGCTGTAGGACAGGGTAACAACCGTGACTGAGCTGGCTTTGCAAAGTGGCGTCTTCGGGGTCGATCAAGGTGCAGAATCGGCCTCTTACTGCTTCTAGTATCAGTTCTGCAGCTGGGTATTAAATGACTGACAGGTCCTTGGGAGAGATACCTGTCATCGTTGACAACAAGCCGTCAGTAAAACCTGGACTAAGTGGAGATTAAATCACGGACCATGGGGACTAGGAAGGGAGCGTGGGATTCATATAGCCCAACTCCAAGCAGCAAACTGGGTTTTTACAAGGAATAAACAGAGTTCTGGAAGTTTGGTGGCCTGCCGAGTCCCAGGCTAGCGTTCTCACGGGCCCAGGCCAGAGGGGGAATGCCTGGGTTTTACTGGGTCATGGTATTCAAGTGAGAGCTGTACAGATTTAGAGTGGCTCTCAGTGAGAATGTTTACATTTCGACAAGATATAAATTATGTTAAACACGAGCTATTCAGGCAGCGTTTTCAGAAAACCACGGAATACGTATTTTCTGCTATTGGTTGTTAAATGTTCCTTGTGGAAGCAAAATTCAGAAATGCTATTTTTTTCTATCTTGGCCTAAGTAAAGAGTAGAGATGCTTTTTTTTTTTTTTTTCTGTGCTCACTACCTGTTCACCAGATCTGAGTTGCAATGCCTATGTTGCCATGCTGTGTCTCCTAATGGACCTCTTTGCCCGTAGCTTGTCGTGACACAGCTGGGCTACGACACCCGAGTGACCATTCTCGGACACGTGCAAAGAGGAGGGACCCCTTCAGCGTTTGACAGGATTCTGGTAAGTGAGGATGGAAGGTGCCAGACATTTCCAGCAATTCAAAGGAACCAGTTTCAAGACTGACGACTGTCAGACTCACCCCTGAAGATACCGGTGGCCCACGTCCTGATTTGAAAGACCCCTTTGAGACTAGATAGCATAAAATGATTTCTCAGGGTGAGGTCCCCTGAGAAGTTGGGAGACCCTGCCCTGCACAGGAAGTTAGTATCTCCAGGGAGGGGGAGGGTGTGGACACTAGGAGAACAGACCCCGGGGGCAGGAAGACAGGGGCCCAAGGGGACAGCAGGAATCCCGAGTCCAGCCTTTCTGTCCTCAGTTTCTCCTCTCCGTGTGTCTCTGACCCTCCCCCTCCTTCCTCGTCTTGCCAGTTCTCAGAATTGCCATCTCATTATTGAGGAGAGGTGAGCTTAGCAGTAAGAGGGAGGGTTCACCAGCCCCTTTGGGACAATAGACAAAGCAAGCAGGAACTGGGCCCCAAGGTAGTCTCCAGTAGCTGTGGGCAGGTGGTGGGAGAGCCCCCGTCCTGCAGAGGTGGTGGGAGAGCCCCCGTCTGGAGGATGGTGGGCTGCCTCTCACCATCCTGAACATCATTGCCAGGCCAGCCGCATGGGCGTGGAGGCGGTCCTCGCCCTGCTGGAGGCCACCCCTGAGATCCCGGCCTGTGTCGTGTCACTGAGTGGGAACCACGCCGTGCGTCTGCCCCTGGTGGAGTGTGTGCAGATGGTGAGCTTGGGGCCCCGGGGAGCGGGGCACACACATGCACCTGCCACCTGGAGGGCCATGCAGCTACCTCGGGCTCTCTGGTGGGCTGGTGATTTGGTGAACAGTGGGTCCCACGGCCTTTGTGAGGCTGGGCTGGGCTGCCCCCTGCGTGGTGGCAGCAACAGGCTCCCTGTCTTCGCCCAACAGCCTGAAGCTGTCCTTATTTTCTCAGTTACTCTCCATGTGGTGGGGACCTCCCATTGTAGCTGAGTGCATGAGGAACGAGTGTGCACTGGGGATTGTCGAACATCTCTATCAACACTCAGCGGACCCAGGTGGTCCCTTCCCAGACCCCAGATGCTGCAGGGGAAAAAAAAAGTGCAGGAAACTGTCTCAGCCTTTCACAGCTGGAAGGTGTGACGCGGCTAGATTTCTGCAGTGTCAACCACTTCCTGTCCTCCCGTCCCTGAGGACGTGAACGCATGTGATAGGATGTTGGCTGCCTGCTTGTCCTGGCGTCCTGAGATGTGCCCACCCTCTTTGGGCCACAAGAGTGCCTGGAAATGGACGAAGGAAAGATGAGTTTTAATTTTCTAATGAGTTGTTTAGTAGATGAGCTGTTAGTTTCGGTAGAAATGACTTTTATCTTTTGTTTTTCAAAGTTTATTCATGACTTGTATTTCGCCTGGTCTTTCCCGGCTTTGGATCGTTCCAGCTCTGGCCATTGCTGCCATTTGTGGAGCAATGGATGAAAGACCTCTCTGTAACTCTGCCTCTCAAATAAATAAATAAATCTTTAAAAGAAATAAAAAGGAAACATTAATTTCCAAAAGCCTATAGGAATCAAAGCATGAGGAGGTGTGGTTGGTATGTCTGTGTGTTTGTTTGTGGTGGTTTATATCCTAAGGGTCAGGAGACAGGAGGTGACTGAAACTGTGTGAGGGAGTAGGCTTGAAAGGCCCACAGCATTTAGCTATGTGCAGTGCGCTTCCTTTGAGCCCATTTCTCGCTATAGTGTCTCTAACTGTCTAGACAGAAGTAGTAGATGGAACTTGGCTGATCCTGCAAACCACTGTGTCAAGGTTTTCTTATTTAAAGCCACACTGAGCCATTCATTAAGCACCTGCTGTCTTTCTGGTGTCATCCTCAGAGGCTGACATGTGTTTAAATACCAAAGACAGCACCAGAGGTAGGGATTTTTCTTATCTTACAGTGGAGGAAATTGAAGAGATCAGGAATGTACCCAAGATCCTCAAGTTAACCGGGGTTTGCCAGCTCAGTGTCCTTGGATGGCCCTTGCCTCTTCAGGCCTCTCAGCCTGCTCTGGTCACACACAGATGCTATAGTCACATGTTCTGTTTTATCCTCCCCAGACTTTGCTGGCAGTCGGTGATCTAAACCCACCAGCCCCAGGTCCGCCTGCCTGGCCAGGGTGGACTGTGACCCACACCAGGGGTGTCTGGGTGGGAACCAGCAGTGGGAGGATTGAGCTAGCCTTGCCTCCCACCTGTCCTCCACCCATGAGCATATTAGTGACACATTCCTTCTGCCTTTCATTATTTTTTCTTGAAGACTCAGGAGGTACAAAAGGCAATGGATGAGAGAAGATTTAAAGACGCTGTTCAACTCCGAGGGAGGTGAGTTGTTTTAAAGAAAGCTCTATTGTGTTAGCAAGACGTGCTCCTCAGGCCTAGCCATACAGCGTGTGCTGAGAGGTTGGGCTTACCCTGTCTCCATGTGAAAATTCAAGAAGTAAGAAGTAAGGCAATTGTTTTCTCTGGTTGGCATTGGATTTCTTTTTTTTCCTTTTGGGAAGGTTGGAGGTTGCTCAGAACCTGATATGATTAAAGGGCATGATGACACACGGCCAGTGTTTTAAAAAATAAAATTCAGAGGTGCACAGAATCATGATTTTTTCCTTAACCTCTTTTGGAACTAGAATGAAGTAGAGATTGCACTGGCGTTCCCCCCGGGGGGCTTGGCAGGATGTGGTGAAATCCTGGGGTTAGGGCTTCTTCCTCCCCCCATGTCGAGCAGAACATTGGCAGAACCCCTGTCTCCCGGAAACAGTTCTGTGACCCTTCGCCTGGGAAGACTACACCCTGCCTGTATCCAGAATTGTAACCATGGCTCCAGTGATACCTTTTTCTTCTAGGAGCTTTGAGAGTAACCTGAACACCTATAAGCGACTTGCCATCAGGCTTCCAGATGATAAGATCCAAAAGGTAGGTCCTTCTATGGCCTCAGTGCCCTCCTGCCCTCATCGGTGCAGGCCCCTGGAAGCTTAACCCTTGATCTCTCTAACTGGCTGTTTCATCCTAGCCAGTATCCTAACATGGAATGAGTTTTACCTACATCTGGTCTACCATGGTGTGGGCCGCTTGTGTGGTGTGCAACAAATGGGGGGTTTGCACAAGCCCAGTGACGCTGTGCCTGCCTTCTCTTGCCTTCCAGAGTAATTGCAACGTGGCTGTCATCAATGTAGGGGCGCCCGCCGCTGGGATGAACGCAGCCGTGCGCTCGGCTGTGCGAGTGGGGATCGCTGATGGTCACAAGATGTTCGCAGTCTACGATGGCTTTGACGGCTTTGCCAAAGGCCAGGTGAGTCTCCCAGGAGGTCCCATGTGGTCACACGCCCCGAATCGGATGATCATTTTACAGCAGAAGTTAGCTGCCCCATACCTTCCAGTGCTTACAAACCAGGGTTCTGTGATATCCTGACTGTAATGATTGTTGCAGGAAGAGTGGAACCTACTGCCAAGGCAACTGCAGGTTGGACTTGAAATTGAATACGTCTACTCCAGCAGGCTAATTTTTTTTTAACTTTTATTTAGTAAATATAAATTTCCAAAGTACAGTTTATGGATTACATTGCTCCCCCCATAATTTCCCTCCCACTCGCACCCCTCCCATCTCCCGCTCCCTCTCCCATTCCATTCACATCACGATTCATTTTCAATTATCTTTATATACAGAAGATAAATTTAGTATATATTAAGTAAAGAGTTCATCAGTTTGCACCCACACAGAAACACAAAGTGTAAAATACTGTTTCATTACTAGTTATAGCATTACTTCACATTGGACAACACATTAAGTTTAATTAATTAATTTATTTGAAAGGCAGAGTTACAGAGAGAGAGGGAGAGACAGAAAGAAATCTTCTCTCTGCTGGTTTATTCCCTAAATGGCTACAATGGCCAGAGCTGGGCAAGTATGAAGCCAGAGCTGCTTCTGGGTTACCATGTGCTTGGGTTCAGGGGCCCAAACAATTGGGTCATCCTCAGCTGCTTTTCCCAGGCACATTAGCAGGGAGCTGGATCGTAAGTAGAACAGCCAGGACTTGAACTGGCACTCATGTGGGATGCCAGCTCTGCAGGCTGGAGTTTTAACCCGCTGAGCCACAGCGCCGGCCCCAGAAGGCTAATTTTTAAGCCGATAATTTTGTATGGTCTGTGAATGATGTTATAATTATCCAAGTGGCCCTCAGCAGAAGGGAGTCCCCCACCCCTGAGAGGATCAGGGATTGTTCATTCTCCTTTAGAATTCCATCCTAAATTATACTGCAGACTTTCGAAGTAAGCCCAGGGTATAACATATGCTCATGTTTCCTCCAGAGGCAGCAGGGAAGGCGGTGTGATGAGAGTCTCCTCGTAGGCTAAGTCTAATGGGGCCCTGTAGGAAAAGTGTGTGGCACCTGGCACGTGTAAGCCCTCGATGAAATGTAAATCTCATAGTGAACTCCCGAGTGCCTATTGTGCGCGCTCCTTCTACAGGAGTCACAAGGAGTAAACCCATTGAAACCACACCCTAAATCAATTATCAGCCACCACCCACCTTGTGTCTTCGGAGAAAACCACGGCACAGAGACATTTATAACCTGACCCAAGTCCCCACAATAGAGGATTTTAAGCAGGTAGGTGAAGCTGCAGATCCTGTCCATTTAATCAGATGCCATGCTGGTTGGTGTTAGCAACAGATATTTAATTTCTTTCTTTTTTTAAGATTTATTTATTTATTTGAAAGGCAGAGTTACACAGAGAGAGGGGAGGCAGAGAGAGAGAGAGAGAGAGGTCTTCCATCCGATGGTTCACTCCCCAGTTGGCCGCAATGGCTGGAGCTGTGCCAATCTGAAGCCAGGAACCAGGAGCTTCTTCCAGGTCTCCCACATGGTTACAGGGACCCAAGCATTTGGGCCGTCTTGTACTGCTTTCCCAGGCCATAACAGAGAGCTGGATCAAAAGTGGAGCAGCTGAGACTTGAACCGGTGCCCACGTGGGATGCTGGCACTACAGGTGGCGGCTTTACCCACTGTGCCACAGTGCGGGCCCCAGATGTTTAATTTCTTATGCTTTGGAATTAAATGAGTGGGCAGAGCAGGCAGGCAGGCTCCCTCCCCACATCCCTGTGGAGTTCGGATCTCCAAGAGGGAGATGACAGTAAGTAAGAACAGACCAGGCGAGCCCCTAGCTTATTAGACTGGGAGGCACACCGAGGAGGGGATAAGAATGCCCCAGGGGACTGTGTCAAGATCCCACAGTGCTGTGAGGAGTTCTGCAGGTGACTGAATGGCTCCTGTGGATCTCTGTTCCAGGCAGAGGCAAGGAGGGTGCAAGGACCCTGAGGTGGGTGTCGCCAATGTCCCAGGGTTACGGAGCTCAGTGTGCCAGGGGTACGGGAGGGCCGGGGAGGTAGGAGGATGGGGATGAAAGGATAGGAAGGGCCCCAGGTCCTTGGTAGAGCCGTAAGGAGACTGGCACTCATGTTGAGTGAGGTGGGAGGGTTCTGAGCAGGGCAGTGAGTGGCACATCCTGATGCGCTGCTTACAGGATCCCTCTGGGGCTTATCAAAGGCAGAAGCAGGAAGCAGGGAGACCAGCGGAAGTCTTGCAAAACCAAGATAAGAGGCACCAGTGGCACAGGTCATCTCTGGCAGCTGTGGAGATAGTGAGGAAGGCTCCATGGGCCCGGATGTATTTTGAAGGCAGGGCCAGCAGTAGAGGCTCACAAAATATATGCAAAGGTGAAGTGAGGAAGCACGGGTGACTCCCTTGCTGGCCTGAGCCCATGCTGTGCTGGAGTCGGGGTTCATGGAAATGGGGGAGACATGAGAGGCAGTCTGGAGGCAACCTGAGGGTTGGAGGTGTTCTGGGGGGGTTGTCCGGAGGGCTGGTGCTTATTGTGTCCCAGCATCTTCGAGGGGCTGAAGATGTGGGTTCGGGAGGCCTCCACGGTGAAGCTGTTTAAAACTGTGGAATTGTATGGGCTACTTGAAGGGAGGTCCAAAGACTGCACCCTCTCAAGTTCACTGCTAAGAGTGGAGCGAGGAGAGCATGAGGTGGTTTGCAAGCACTTTACAGAAGCCCTGGGGATCACACAGAAAGCACTTTGCTTTCATCCAAGCTGGGGCACAGCCTAGGGTAAGATCCGAGCTCCCTCCATCCGCCCAAGTCTCAGCTGCTGAGGGTGCCAGGAGCCTTTCCATCCTGAGTCAACATTGTTTTCTTTCCTCGTGCAGCCTTTGGAAGGTTCCTTGGTCTCCAGCCATTCTTGGGTTTTACAGAGAAATAGTGGCTTCAAAACTGATCACTAGGGCTAGGTCTTTCCATGCTGAGTTCTTTCAGCTGTATTATGTTGGATCACATACATGCATGCATGTGCACACATATGTACACATATATTCTCACAACACAAGACACACTGACATGCTTGGAAAATCTCCTTTTGATGTGAAATGATACTTTTTTTGCCAAATAGAATTACCTAAAGACCTTACCACGAGGAGGGAGTGGATCCAACAAGTTAATTTACCCAGGATTGCGTGATTGGAAGCCGGAGGAGCTGAAGTTCCTCCTTCTGTGGTTCATGCTTCATCGACCACAGAATCCTCTCTTTAGTTAATTTATTTGAAAGGCAGAGAGATCTCCAACCCAATGGTTCACTCCTCAAATGCCTGCAACAGCAGGGGCTGGGCCAGGCTGAGGCCAGGAGCCATGAATTCAGTGCAGGTCTCCCACGTGGGTTGGAAAGCAGGGCTTCAACTATCAGATCCATCATCTGCTGCCTCCCAGGCTGTGCATTGCAGGAAACTGGACCAAGGAGCGGAGCTGGAAGTGAGGTCCAGGCGCTCTGATATTGGATGCGGTGTCTTAACCGTTGCACCAAATGCCCCTTCCACCCCGAATTCTCTCTATGAGTAAGCTTAATGGGTTTCACCACTCATCTGTTTCCTTTCCAGTTTTTAAGAAGTTTCATTTTCATCTTTTATTAATTTATAAACCATCATGTTAATCTGTTATCTCCCAACGACCGATTTTGAGCAGCTAACAGATTCCTCTAGTATGTGTGGCTGGGGGCTGAGGTGCAGAGGTTCCCCATGGGCAGTAAGAAGGTAGTTCCACTGGTATTGCTCATCCGTTGCTTAAAGTTCCCTTCATGCCTTCACTCCCTGACATCACTATGAGAACAGGCTCATTAGGCTGCACAAACTTTCATGGAAATGCAGCCTATTGAAGCTGCAGAAACTGAGCTATTTTTAAATATCTCTAATTCCTTTGTCTTTTTTACTAGCTGTTTCATTCTGTGTTTGCACATTAGATCAAAGAAATTGGCTGGGGAGATGTTGGCGGTTGGACCGGCCAGGGAGGATCCATTCTCGGGACAAAACGGTAATTTTCCGAATGTCCACTCCCTGCCCTTCAGTTACAGAATGAGGAGGACATTCTAGAAAGGAATGGCTGGGTGCTGCTGCCCCGTTCTGATTTCTTATAAAGGAACTCCAGAAAGAAGAGGCACTGGGACGGTGACCTGTTCCTGCTCCAGGAATCTGAACCTGTTTGGGAGCTGGGGATAAGTCTCAGGACTTGGAGAGAGAGGGCAGGGAACGTGTAGACACTGTTGCTCCAGTCATCCATATGGGATGTTGGCCTTGTAGGCGGCAGCTGTACCCGCTATGCCACAGCACCAGCTTCAGCTACTTTATTTTCTCTGGAAAGCATGAAAGCACTTGGAGTGGGTTTTGGCTGGGATCTTGTGTCAGAGCATAGTCAAATAGCATTTGCCTGTGGTGCAGTTGTTAATGGCATCCTTTGCAATCCGTTATAACACAGGAGAGGGACCACAAGTGTGAGTGGATGTGCTTTTGTATGAGAATAATCTATTCACAGGTCCTTTGGAACCTGGAAATTTCCATTTAGACAATCACTGTTGATAATTGCAAGCTATTCCAGGTTTGTTTTTTTTCCAACTGAGGCAGTCAAATATTTTTAGGTGGAACTCTTAGCTGAAATGATCCTTCCCATTTGCTTTTTGAGAAACTGTCTTTTGTGACAAGATTCCTGGCCATTCCTGCCTTGTTCTCCTAGCATACTGCCGCCCAAGCTGCTTGTCTGCCAACCAGGATGGTGGGAAGGAAGCACCCAGCTGTCCGCTACTGGGAGGGGGTCCCGGGGCAGAGTTTCTAAGGTGCTCCCCAGCAACAGTGGGAGGTATCATGGGAAGTAGGAAGCTGGACTGTGTCTGATGCCATCTCTTGGTTGAACTCTTTTTAGTATTCTGCCTGGAAAGTACTTAGAGGAGATCGCCACCCAGATACGTAACCATAATATCAACGCCATATTGATTATTGGTGGATTTGAGGTATGTTAATTTTCCTCTGTTAGCCTGCTCATCAGTTTTGCAGGGATGCGTGTCCTCTGTGTTGGCTTCACAACGCATAGTACTTGTTGCTCAGCCTTCACAAACTGGGGTTAATGATCTCCCAGATGCCGGTGCCAATGGGTAACTGTAATGCAGAACTCTAAGCCTATTGTAACATTCACCCAGTTCCAAAGGTGACTTAATCAGGAGGTGAAAACTCAGTCCTTGACTGGGCTGCAGCTATTTGGTGAGTCCTGCCGAATTTAAAGTCTAACAGAGACAAATGCATCTCTTGAGTTTGAAATCCATTGGCTTTTTAGAGAGGAAAGTACTCATGTGGCTGGATTTTTAAAAAATTACGTATTGGACTCCAGCCCTTGGTTTTCTATCTAATGAGGATCTTCCCCATGATAATTTGCAATTCACTTTAAAGAAAAATGTAAGTACTTTAATCAGTTTTACAAATAAGGGATTTAGTCTTGCTTCTGGAAGATAATGTCCTGTTTTCTCCTTTCTGCTTAAAAAAAACTGTTTGCCCTTGTCTGTGGTCTTAATGCATCTCTATGTTGACTTTTTTAGTGGTTCTGTGGTGTCCCCTTGGTACCTTGTGTGCTGGTAGAAGTGGCTGTCCCGAGGCCCCCTCTTGTGCTTCTACTCCTAGTGCTGTCCCGTGGCCCCCTCCCTGTCCCTTCCCAGCCCCCACCATTGCACACACTTGTCCAACAGGCCTACCTGGGACTCCTAGAGCTGTCCGCTGCCCGGGAGACTCACGAGGAGTTCTGTATCCCCATGGTTATGGTTCCTGCTACTGTCTCCAACAATGTCCCAGGTTCTGATTTCAGCATCGGGGCAGACACAGCTCTGAACACCATCACCGACGTAAGTGCCGGGGTGCTCAGCAAAGCAGGCGCGGCTGCCGCTAACCCTCAGGGCCCCGGCCCCTTTATCTACCAGTGTGCTAGAAGCGGCCTTTTCCCGGCCGCCATGCCAGTGTTCTGAATGAGACTGTCATTATTATTCTTTTTTTCAGAAAAGCATAAAGGTCCTTTAGGACCTGAAAAGTCTTTGATCTAGTTCCCCAAGCTCTTATCACCCCTTTTCCTTGGGGCACTGCTGGGGTGAATCCAGGACTTGCTGAGAGTGAACACCAGTAGCTCATGTGGGACTAGATCGTCATATCTTGTGATTGGGACAGTCATTAAAATTAGTTTTATAATTTTTGATTTATTTATTGTTGTCGAGCCAGATTTGCTTCCAGGCTATCATAAATCCTGGATCCAGAGGCCCTAGCCATGACGTGTAAGGGCAAAAATTGAACAAAATACTCTGCAATTTTCTCCATTGGCCTAAGTGGACTATTTGCATTTCTTACACGTTTGCTTGTGACCGTTAACATCATGTTCCCCTTAGTAAAGAGGGGTACGTTAAATTGCATCTAAAATAGTAATGCTACTTGAATTTTTTGCTAAAAGGCAATCATAGAACATAGAAATTCATTCTTCTGACCGTATTTATGAATCACACCTGGTGTCAGAAACAATGCATTTCATTTAAAAAAAATTAGAATCCATTTTTTTTTCAGTGATTCTCAAGTTCTTGTTTTGCTTTTGAGACCTAGTTCTTATGCATGTTTTTCTAAGCTTTTTTTTTTTTTTCTTGAACCGTTGGCTTCCAACTTATGTCTAGCACTGGTAAATAAAAAAACACAGAGCTTTAAAAATTCAAATGGTAAGTAACGCTTAGCACTTAACTTCTTGCTTGCAAACTCCTTAAACTTTCTGCAATTTCTTCAGTAAAAGAAAACCAGCCTCGTGTTGGCTGGCGCTGGAAGCGCTATTTAGCGACCTCACTTGCCCTCACTAACCTCTTGCTTAGGCATCGCTTGTCCTTCCTTGGGGACTGCTGTTGCTGCTTGGGCTGCTTATGGGACCGGTTCGGGCTCTTGATTGGTCATCAGATTGTGGATGCAGAGATAAATGTGTATTACAGAATGGATCTCATCACTTTTGTCATTTTACTTTGATTTAGCGAGATTTTGAGTGTGCGTAAGCCAAGCTTGCAGTAAAAGCAGCTGGAGCTGCTTCTTGTTGTTGTTGCTTTTTTCCTAAGCATTACCTAACTAGAACAGACCTGCGCGGGGATGGGTGAGGGATTCGGAAGCTGTCACTTGTGGGCATTGGGGACCTTCCTGCAGGTACTGGCCAAGGTTGGCGTTGATCTCCTGTAGATATGTGATACGCACTTTCAGGCACGAAGAAAAGATTCCCCTTTTCTTCATTACAGGCTCTTCTGCTATAAAGAACTTTTTTGTAGATGTTGTTTTGCAGATCTTAATAGGCAATGCATATGTTGTAAAAACTGAAAGCCCAAATATATATGGGCAAAAAAAAAAATGCCAAGTTATTATCTATTCATCTTCCTGTGGAGGGATTTGGTGGCTTCGTGTATGATTTTTTAAATTTGACGTGTTCTTCGTTCGGGTTCCTGAAAGCTGGGTTAATCCATGGTATTGTTTGCAAAAGGAAAAGAATGAGCAGGTAGTGCATGGTTGCTGATGGCTTCAGGCAGAGCCATACATGGTAAGTGGGTGTGTGTGTTCCCCAGTGTTCAGTTTCTGGGGCCATCTGGGGTCGGGGCTGTCATCTTCACACGGGTGAGTGGAGCCAGGCTGGGCAGGATAACCTCAGCGAATGCGGTGACCAGGTGAGGGATGTGAACATGGCTGATAGTCATTCTGGGTGCCGTGGAGGTCGAGAGACCAACATGGGGACGTGGCATCAGTTTCTCCCAGAGTTCTGTCTCGTAAGGCCAAAATGAAGCTGACTTCTGTTTTGTAGGTTTGGATTCGGGTCTGCACGAGGCTAAACTGGCCATTACAAAAAGAGAAAGTGGCCTGGTGGGGATGTGAAGTGACTGGACCCAGGTCCCTCAGGGTCTCTCCTGCTGCTGGTCATGAGACCCTCAGGCTGAGAACCTACTTCGAGTTAGCGTCGGATCACCTAGGATCTCAATAGCTCAAAGCTGCTTCTCCACACAGGTTACCTCGTGGCTGATGGCTTGGCTCCCTGCTTGGCCCTGGATGGCATGTCATTTGGATTTATAATCCAGGGCTACCTCGTGACACCAACTGGTCCCCTGTTGTTCAGAGAACTTGGTGGTTCTCAGTTGGGATTGATCTTGCTCCCCAGGGACACTGTGATGGTCAGAACTGGGACCGAGGGTGCTCAGAGCTGCTGCCCGACATCGCCCACGTGTAGGGTGGTCCCCACCATCGAGAATTGCCAGGTTCAGAATGCCAGCCTGGTGGTGGTCGAGACACACTGAGCTGGTCGTATTTAATCCAGCAGTCTTCGAGTTGGGATGTGTAGTCATTGTCCTCACTGCTTCTTCTCCACCGGCATTGATGCGTAGCTTACAGACGTGCACCCCTCGGGATGTCTGCCTGATAATGGTTAGTAGTGGGGCTTTTGGATGGAGAAGAGTGAACAGAATACGACAAAGCAGCTATTTTAGAAAATCCTCATGTTACAGCTGTTTCCATTGGACTTAACCTTGTGTTCCCTTAACGCTGGCACAATCCTTTGTTCTGGTCTAAAGAACAAGCAAACCGAGCCGTCGAATGCCGTGAAGGCAGCCTGACCACAAGCCCTGCTGATAGCTTCGAATTTTAGGATCACAAAGAAATAGGAAACTCTGCTTATGTCCCTCCAAACTCCGGCCAATCTGTTCTTGGTGTGGGCAGCTCCAAATGTGTAGGGTGTCATGTTGGCATTTGAAAATCTCCACACCCAGAGTGCAAGACAGGGCAAGTCACTGCTGCTCTGCTAGCCCTCCACGGTAGCAGGACTGTGCATTGTCTTTAGAGCTCTATGCTTTCCTGTGCAAGGGTCTGGTCCCGACATTCCCTCTCGTTTTTTTGGCTATTGAAGCTTCGAAGGTAAGAGGAGGAGGGAGGAGGGAGGAGGAATGTGTGAAGTATTTGCAGCAATTCAACCGTCCTCAGAGTTTTCAGAATGGGGTTAAGGCTCTCACGCCCCCTCTGCCCGCCACCTGTTCCTCCTTGTACCCTTCAGGCCCAGTGGCTCTCACGAATGCTCATCTCTGAGGCATCTCGCCTGCTCCCATCAGAAAGTGCTGAGGAGCCCATTGCGTAGTGCAGGCGGTGGCCAGTGAGCGTCCCCAGGCATCTCTTTCATGCTTCCGAAGCAGACTTGCCTTCTGAATGGAGTCCTTTGCCATAACGTTACAGATAAAGCCTGAAAGGCAGAGCCCCTACGATGCCGCATGCTGAGCAGAGGCGGAGGTGGTGGGCACATGGGAGAAGCTACTCTCACTTCCGTCACCCAGTGCTGGCTGACCTGTCTCCCCTTCCTCCTGTCTTCTCTGTGAACTAACCTGTAGCAGGTCCATGACCCCACAGTCCAGAATCCTCAGGCCACAGCAGCTCTAGAGCTCAGCTGGCTAAGGTTGCGTTAAGGCCATACGGAGAACTGGTCATTTATTGCATAACGCTCCCGTGGAGGCAAGAGTTGCACTCTGCATTCAAATGTTAATACTCTCGTATTTCTGCAGCTAGATGTACTGATGCGTGCATTAGTGGGACAAATAGAAGACTACATATGTATGGGTTTTGCCCCTATATATTTTACACCACCACCTTGCGGTGTCTGGAGCTGCTTGGATTTAGGAGTGGTGGGTGAGTGGACTTGCATCCTGCTACTAACTCCGTTAACACCCTGGGCAGATCACTCAAACCTCTGTCCCGTGCTGGAGAACAACTTGCCTTTTTGTCATCAGAGCCACTTTCTCACCCTGGGATTCCAAAGCAGTCCATCGGGGGGGTTCTTGCTGATCCGTCCTGATGGATGTGTGAGACTTGCCAGGGGCCATGACAAAGAAGCTCCCTCAAAAAGGGCAGCGGATGCCAGGGCTCCTGGCTGAGCAGGTCCCAGGCGGGTAATGTCGCCGCATCGCTGCATGCTATGTTTCGGGCTGCATGGCACCTGCCTGTGGGTTACCCCACTCTGCATCCAGGTGATGCTGGTCATTTGATGTCTTTCCAGCCCTGTGCTTCTCTCAGCGGCCCCTCCCCGGCCCCACCTGTGGAAGGAGGATCGGCCCCTTGCTCTTAAACTTTCCAGCCCGACTGGCTCTCTCCACCCACTCTGAGATGCCAAGAAACGAGCAGCTGTTCCATCCAGAGACTAACACTCTGCTGCCGCCTCTGCCCGCTTCCTTGCCTGCTGCCTGCTTTGCTGTCTGCTTGGCACTCACCTCACCTCTGTGGCTTGTAGCAGCCTCCTATGGGGAGGAGGACGAGAGCTACACCACGCAGCCTCGTCGAGGCACCTCCTGCTCCTGCCCGATGCAGATCCAGGTGTCCCCTTCGGCTCCGTACAGCGTCCCGCTGTTGGTCCCTGGGTCCCTTCCTGCCACATCCCCAGAGCCACAGCCTGTGCCCAGTGACTGGCACATGACATGCCTGCACCCTGCTAACTGCTATGGCCCTGCTGCTTCAGGCTTACCACGGCATGCTCATACTGGGCGAGGCGCGAACACGCCATGAGGAGTTTTGCATCCCTATGTGCATCGTGCCGGCTACTATTAGCAACAATGTCCCAGGCTCAGACTTCAGTATTGGTTGTGATACTGGCCTGAATATGATTGTTGAGGTAAGAGAATTCTCTTTCTACTCACGGCTTTCATTTGTATGTTTTCACGATTTGTTTCTCCAGCCCTAAGATCGCCCATCAGGTTGAACTGTCATCCTAGGGTCTTTGTTTTGTTTTTGACCCCAACTGGAAAGTAAAATGAGAAACTCATTAAGTCTTTCAGAATGAATGAGCCAAACTTATTGCAGTTATTTTTTTCTTTTTTTATATATTTATTTATGTTGAAAGTCAGAGTTAGAGAGAGAGAGAGATCTCCCATTTGCTGGTTTACTTCCCCAGATGGCTGCAACGGAAGCCAGGAGCCAGGAGCTTTATCTGGCTCTCCCACATGGGTGGCAGGAGCCCAAGCACTTGGGCCATCCTCCACTTCTTTTCCCAGGCCACCAGCAGGGAGCTGGATTGGAAGTGGAGCAGCCAGGACACAAACTGGTGCCCATGCGGATGCTAGTGTCGCAGGCAGTGGCTTAGCCCTCTGTGCCACAACACATGCCAATCCCTAGACTTTTTTTTTTTTTAAATCACACTCTGCACAACAGGCTTAATTTATCGATTACAAACAGGATTCTACATGTGGTCCTTGGCATGATATCTCTGCATCGCGTGAATGAGGTAAGCCGTGGGGATCATTCCTGGAGAGGCGCCTGCTTCTCCTGCCCAAGGTTGAGTAGGTAGAGGCAGTTCCTAGAAAAAAGTCTCCGGGGCAATGCAGAAAGGGAACATACATCCTGGTGAGCGTGAAAACCCCAAGCAAGAGCAACGCTGATCCAAACCAAAGGAGCCACAGGCTGCTGCTTGGAGGCGCAGTCTTCCTGGTGAGATGACAGCCATGCTCTCCAGGAGGGCGGCTTCACCTGCTGCAGAAGGGTTTGGTCTAGCAGGTCTTGGATGTGATGCTCACAACCCCATGGCAGTGCCGAAGTCCCCGCCATGCACTGAGGGGCCCCATTTGCTGAGCCATCTGTGGTCTGCGTGTTGGACAGGAGAGGACTTTGCTGCAGGAAGTGGTGACCACACCCGTGGTGTCCATCAGACTCCTTGTGCCCTGTGCCTTCCAGAAGGGCAGCCAGCCGCTGCCCTCTCACTGGAAATGTTTATGTCTGAGTCCACACCTGTGTTTATGAAAAAACACCTGGAGAGAAAAGAGAGAGAAAGAACACCTGGCACAGAACCTTGGGAACAGCAGATTGTGTTCCAAGCTCACGCTGCTGAGCTGAAGTCTAAAGCGGGGAAAGGAAGAACAGGTTCACCTAGACCCAGCATCCTAAATCTCAATTTTAATCTAAGTATTTGACCCTGATACTGATGGATACATCCTCAGTGTTTTCCTCGTCCTGCTCCACAGAAACGTGATGGCCTCATTCCTGAATTAGTGGCTCCCTCGGGAGCCTACCCACAGTGTACCCTCCCCAGACATCTGTTCTTCGAATGTTACGTAAGATCAGAGACAGACCAGTGCAATGGCTGCTGGCTGCTGAATGCTGCTAGGGCTCAGACATTACCCTGGCACAGTGAGCCCCCTCTGGACCTGCCTAGAGTCATCCCAGATGTACTGTGGATGGCCCCCTGCCCATCTGGTCCCCTGAGTTGGGCAGGTGGTCGGCTACCTTGAATGGATACCACCACAATCATGGGAAGATTTGCCTTATAGCTCCTCAGTGGAGAAAGTCCGTGTCCTCGTATTAAAAGTCACTGACTCTCTTTCCATCTCAACCCTGGTAAATTCCATCTGTTCATGTTTGGCTTTTAGTTTTTTATTTAAAAAAAAAAAAAAAAACCATGGTAGCAAAATGTTAGGGACATTTATGGTTTGTGGATTTTTCTGTGGTGAGACACTTCCTGGCTATTTCCCTTGGAGAACTGTCTGTGTGTGCTTTTGTAAGGCGTTGGCATTAACAGGCAGATTTGCACAGTGAAAATACCAGTTCTGCCCGGCTGGTGCAGCTTGCGACTTCCGTCCCCGCTGTGCTGGACAG
Organism: Sylvilagus floridanus; assembly: GCA_949820135.1. Classification (NCBI taxonomy): domain Eukaryota; kingdom Metazoa; phylum Chordata; class Mammalia; order Lagomorpha; family Leporidae; genus Sylvilagus; species Sylvilagus floridanus. The sequence goes on along the minus strand of OX463240.1, from coordinate 12,575,013 downwards.
GGGTCGTGACCTTCCGCAATGCTTCCCCCATCCCCCAAGAGAGGAAGCCCCCTCCATGTGCCACCCGCACGCGAAAGGGTTAACACTTGTTGCCCTGGTCATTCCCTCATCAGTACTGCTTTAAGTAATTGCAAGAGACGTGGCGGAGATGACTTACTATTTTTAGAAGAAACTAATTCAAGCCTTCAGATGGCGACCTAGGTAACAGCAGTGTTTGGGAGCTATGGATTATAGCTTTAGGCAAAGGTGACTGTTCCAACTCAGCTATTTTTTGTTTTCATGGTCTGTGGCATCCACAGTCAGGGCTTTTGCTCAGTTGTTCGGTTCAGTGCGGAGCGTTTTGCTCCATTTCCCATCAACAGCCTGTCTGGGTCCTTATTTGGAAAAGCACACGTACAAATGGACCTGACAGCAGAATTGCTTCTCCACCAGTATTCTTGGTGCCATTAGCATGATCGCAGTGTTCACTGAATCAGGGACACTATTCCTCCACCTGAGGGTGCACACATAGGGCAGATTCAACTAGAAAAGTAATCCATGTGGTTCTGCACGTCTACCTGTAGGGACCTGACATCTGGTTCTGGGTCTTGTTCCTTCCTCGTCTCCCCCAGAATTAGTCTCTAATTCAGACCATGTGATGAAGTTTTCAGTACCTGGATGCCACAGGCAAAGACCCAATACAAAGACAGCCTGGATTCTGCATCTTAGCCTTGTCGTTGCCATGCGCTGTTTGGATCCATATCTACTGCTCACATCGGTGCTGCTCAGAGGCAGCCCCCTAGGTGGCCGTGCACACGGGGGTTCTCTGTCCAGTGCTCTGACTGCATGTTCTGCCTGGTGGAGGGACTTGCTGCCGCTCCTGGGGGGGGAGTGGAGCTCTTAGCTAGTGAACGAACACCCCGGTGCTGGGTGAGGGCCCTGGGTTTGAAATGACTGACGTCCTTTTCTGTGACCAGACGTGTGACCGCATCAAACAGTCAGCCAGTGGGACCAAGCGACGCGTGTTTATCATCGAGACCATGGGCGGCTATTGCGGCTACCTGGCCAACATGGGGGGGCTTGCGGCCGGAGCGGATGCTGCCTACATCTTTGAAGAGCCCTTTGACATCAGAGATTTACAGGTGTGTAAATGGCGTCGGTTCCCAGGGAGCCGTTTGCTCAGGGCATCAGGGGCTGCTGCAGGAGTAACATCACTTACAGTTGGTGGGTTGTTTTAATTTTTTACTTAGAGAACAAAGATGGTACTTGTGAATTGAAACTTTTTAATCTTTCTGTTCATTTTAATTAGTTTGTGACAGAGTCAATGTAACTTGTAGATAGAATTTTTTTTTATATTTATTTATTTGAGAGGTAGAGTTAGAGGGAGAGAAAGAGAGAGAAAAAGATCTTCCATCCGCTGGTTCAGTCCCCAGATGGCCTCAATGGCCATAGCTGAGCTGATTCGGAGCCAGAAGCCAGGAGCTTCTTTTGAGTCTCCCACACAGGTGTAGGGACCCAAGCATATGGCCCATCTTCCATTGCTTTCCCAGGTCATAGTAGAGAGCTGGATTGGAAGAGGAGCAGCCGGGACTAGAACCAGTGTCCATAAGGGATTCGGTACCACAGGCAGAAGTTTAGTCCACTACACCAGAGAACCAGCTCCTGTAGATAGAATTCTAAGAACATAATGGTAGTCTCTTCCTCTCCCTTCTCCCTTTCCTTTTTGTCTTTTGCACTTCGAATCATCCATCTTTTTGAATTCAGGTCCATTTACTCCAGCATGTGGAGCTGTCTCAGTAAATGACAGTGAACAGGCATGGTTCAGGGCACACACACACACACACACTCCCCCTTTTTAAAAATTTATTCACTTGAGAGGCAGAGTTAGGAACAGAGAGAGGGAGAGACAGAAAGGTCTTCAGTCTGCTGGTTCACTCCCTAAAATGGCCGCAGCAGCTGGAGTGGGCTGATCGGAAGCCAGGAGCCAGGTCTCCCACACAGGTGCAGGGGCCCAGGCACTTGGGCCATCTTCTTACTGCTTTCCCAGGCCATTAGCAGGGAGCTGGATTGGAAGTGGAGCAGCTGGGACTAGAACTGGCCTGCATATGGGATGCCAGCGCTGCAAGCAGATGCTTAACCTACTATGCCACAGCGGTGGCCCCACCAATTTTATTCTTGTGTGTGAAAACACAAGCTTCTGTTATACATTTTTGTCCTAATGATTTTGTCTACCAAGTAAGTAACGGATATTTTTCATTCATGTAAGATAAATCATTTAAAGAGGGTATTTACTTGTTTAAGGGATTCAGACACTTCGGGCAGTTTCTCTTAGGTCTTCGGAAATATTTCCAGCAGTCCCAGACTCGTGGTGTCCTGTGGACCTGGGGTTGGGAAGATTCTGAAGACCTGGAAGGAGGCACTGCAGGTTACCCAGTGCTACTGACCTCTGTGAGATGCTGACTTTAATTAGGGAAGATGAGGTGTCCACTGAGGTGCGGGACCAGTCACTGTGCTGGACTCTACATCTGTGTTGTTGGTGGGGACACGCGGTGCCAGTGAGAAACAAAACAGGAGCCAAACTCACTACTTTTCATTACTTCGTGCTGCTGTAAAAATGTTTGCAAGTGCTGTTTTTTCAGAGCACTTTTAAGGTCACAGGAAAATTGAGTGGAAAGTACAGTACAGATTGCCCAGGTACGGCCGGCCCTCCAGGCACAGAGCCTCCCTTGTCAGCACCCTCCCCCACCAGAGGGTCACTGATGAACCTCCACTGACTTTCCATCGCCCAGAATGTGGTTCCATGAGCAGTCACCTAAGGTGTTGCTGCAGCTTCTTTCACATTGTAAGGTCTCTGATGCCTGGTCTGTTTCTAAACCAAGAGGCAGGCTACAGCTTTGCAGGTCCTGGCTCTTGCTGGTGAAGGGCTGGTTACACTGAGCCCAGCTTCTCGTCTCCTTTCCTTCCTTGAAGCAGGAGTGGCCACAGCCTTTCACCAGGCTTCTGAATGGGAGGAAAGACACTGGCGGGAGCCTCAGTGGGAGCGAGTAGCGGGCTTACGGATTGAGTGGGGAGTGTGGGCTGGACTGTGGCCAGCCCGTTTGGATGGCACAACACAGCTGGATCCAGATATGGGTCCTGTAGCATCAAGTTGCCAAACTCCATGTGGGAAGATAGGTGTTGGCAGATGAGATACACCTGGGGCCAATGGCTTTTTTTTTTTAAGATTTATTTATTTATTTGAAAGGCAGAGTTCCAGGTAGGAAAAGACAGAGAGAGGTAGAGAGAGAGAGGTCTTCCACCTGCTGGTTCACTCGCCAGTTGGCTGCAATGGCTGGAATTGTGCTGATCTGAAGCCAGGAGTCTTCCATGAGGGTGCAGGGGCTCAAGGATTTGGGCTATCTTCCATTGCTTTCTCAAGCCATAGCAGGGAGCTAGATCAGAAAGTGGAGCAGCCTGGACTCAAACTGATACTCATATGGGATGCCAGCACTGCAGGTGGCAGCTTTACCTGCTACATCACAGCACTGGCCCCGCCAATGGGTTTCTTAAAAAGGTTATGATCTTACCTGTTTCTGAATGGAATTAAGCAAGGAAAGACATACTTATTACTCAGCTGTGACATGGGCATCCGAGCCCTGGATTTCTTCACAATATTGGATTAAATATTTATGCTTCAGAGATCTTTCAAAAGATATTGCCTGTAGCAATGACAGTGGCTCTTGGCACATGGTAGCTACTCAAGAAATGAAAGATTTGCTCATATGTAAAAGTCTACTTTTTTAAAAGATGTCATTAGAGAGTTACCTCTTTGTAATCCTCCTCCTCACATGAAATGACACAGGCTGGTTTTGCACATTCCTGTTTCCTTCAAGATGTGGTTGCCTTCTACAATTTGTGTATGAATCGAGGTCCCTAACGTTTTCTTGGTCCAAGAATGTTCATTGGGCAATTATATGAGTGCTTGTATAAAGTCAGGTAATGGATACTTTTTTCTGAGAGTTCTGAGACAGACAGAAATGGCTAATAATAGTTAAATGTTATAGATACCAGTCAGATACACAAAGTAAAGGGGTTTAAGGAAAACCTATTTATTTTGGAAAGCATTTCTGATGAAAGTTGTGAGCTGCATCTACTAAAAGTATTCCCATTCCCGTAGCTATTCTCGCTCTCATCACACATGCTGCATCATCTTGCTTCATTTTCGTTACCTTTGCATTTATCACTCCCCAACAGATTTCTGCCTGTTAGTTTCCCACAAAAATAAGCTATAAAAGCAATTGCCTTGTGTTCTTCGGGGTGTCATTCATTCCAGCACTCACGGTTGTACGATACCTGGCACACAGTGGGTGCCTAATAAGGTTTTTCTCTAACAAAATACTCTTTTCTAGTCCAATGTAGAGCACCTGACAGAGAAAATGAAGACCACTATTCAGAGAGGTCTTGTGCTCAGGTAATGGAAAAATATTTTTTTGTTGTTAAATTTTTAATAGGAAGTGTGATCTTGCAGGTTTTTTTTTTTGTTTTGTTTTACAGATGTATTTGAAAGGCCGAGTGACAGAGATAGAGGGAGAGAGACCTTCCATTTGCTAGTTCACTGACCAAATGACTGCACTAGTCAGGGCTGGGCCAGGCTGAACACAGGAGCCAGGGCTCCATCCAGGTCGCCCACATGAGTGATAGCGACTCCAGCACTTGGGCTGCCATCTGTTGCCTCCCAGGTGCATTAGCAGGAAGCTGGACTGGACTCAGAGGAACAGAACTGGCACTCTGATATGGGATGTTTGCATCCCAGGGGGTAGCTTACCTAGCTGTGCCACAACCTGCACCCTTAGAAAAACAGTTCTTCTGTTTTAGACCTAGGTTGTTAGACAAAAGCTATCATGATCTGAAACCTAATAAGCAGTTGCCATTGATTCTCACTGTGAATACTGAAGAAAGCAAAGAAGCAACTGTACATTGTGTTAAAAACTTGCATTTAAATAATTAGTCTTTTTTTAAAGTTATCTCATCATTTTTGAAGATTTGTATATTTATGATGAAAGGCAGAATTAGAGACTGATTTTTCCATCTGCTGGTTTTACTCCCCAAATAGCCAAAACAGCCAGGGCTGGACTCGGTCTCTCACATGGGTGCAGGGGCCCAAACACTTGGGTCATCTGCTGTTTTCCCAGGCGTCAGCAGTGAGCTGAATCAGACAAAGTGGAGCAGCTGAGACTCAAACCCGTGCTCATATGGATGCCTGCTGTGGCTATGGCTTAACCTGCTGCATGGCAACACTGGATTCTCCTAATCTTTTAATTAAACAATTAGGTCTTAGCCTTATGATGAGGGAAACATGCAGAGTGAAAGTAGTAGAGGGCTGGAGACCAGTCTGACAGGTGGCAGTGGACCCTGGGGCCATCAGCAGGCCCAGAGGGCACCCCAGTGGCTGGTAACTTGGTTCCTTTGCATTTGTTACAGGAATGAGAGCTGCAGTGAAAACTACACCACCGACTTCATTTACCAGCTCTATTCAGAAGAGGGTAAAGGAGTGTTTGACTGCAGGAAGAACGTGCTGGGGCACATGCAGCAGGTAGGCCTCAAGTCCCTGTGATCCGAGCAAGCAGGAAACAGAGTTGTTATTCAAGTGACTTTATATCCATCTCACTTTCGTCATTTTGGGGAAGAAGAGGTGTATATGTAGGTAAGCTCTGAAATGATGGAAAACATCGGAAACAAAACAGTCATGCCAGATATCATCAGCTTTACGATTCTTTGAAAACTAATTTTCCTGTATACGGTGACACCAGTTCATTTGAAATTCTTTTTCAGATTAAATGTTTATTATATATCGGGGTCTAAGATGATTTAAAATGAAGTATCTCAAATGATACGAAAAGTCTACACAAAATCAGAATGATTTGGAAAGCACCACAGGGGACAGTCCCCGTGTAGGATTTCTCGGCATGTTCCAAATTACACACTGGAGCTGAGCTGGGGGACAGGTGGCCCCAGGGCTACGGGTCTGCACACCTGTGCTCCTTCCTTCCTTGCCTCCTGTTCCGGGGAAGTTTTAAATAAGGGCCCACTGACCCATCTCAGAAAGCTCATGAAGCCCCTTGAATCACAGGAATTGTAGCTCTGTGTGTATTTCTGTGAAAGTGAGTTCTCAGAATTTACCAGGCTCTAAAACTGTGACCCACAACTGCCTCCATGTAAGTCTGAGAAATGCAAATGTAAGATTCAAAAAGAAAGGAGGCAAGTTGGCTTGTACAGGTGATTAAAGATCGCTGTTGTACTTGAAGGCAAAGATGCTTTCCTAACGTGAGCACGTGCTGCAGGTCACAGACGTCTGCTTTGTTCTTTCCCAGCTAAAAACATGGTGGGCAGAAATATGCAAAACAAAATTATATTTGCCATTGGGTCTCTTAAAAATGTCAGTTTTGTCAAGCCAGTCCTCATTGCTTTACTGTAAAAACACTGGGAAGAGAATTGATGTGTGACCATTATGTCATTTAACTTTAACCGCCAACAGGGTGGAGCACCTTCTCCCTTTGATAGGAACTTTGGAACCAAAATTTCTGCCAGAGCCATGCAGTGGATTACCACGAAACTGAAGGAGTCTCCGGGCAAAGGTACGCGGCCGGAGCGGAGGGATGGCTGGGATGCTGAGAAGCGAGACACAGCGTTTCGGGAAGCAGTGCCTGTTCCTTCTTGAGTTTAGCACCGAGCTGCTTGTGATGGCTCCGCTGTGCTCCCGCTAATATGTAACTGCAGGCCTCCTGCAGCTGATGCCCATCTTCTATTTCAGTATGCAGGGCAGTGTTTACTCAGCACCAATGTGAAGGACCGCTCCTTGCCAGGACTCCCTTGTTTTCTGTGCTGTCCACACTACTTCTTGGGGTGTGGGGAGTAAGGGAGGCCTTGGCACAGCCAGAGCCTCTCTTCTCTCAGGTTCTGGAAGGACTGACTGCTTTCAGAGGGAGCTGCGCTCGGAACTTCTGAGTATGATGCTGGTCATACTGCGTAGGGGTTCACACCACCCATCAGAGTTCCCCAGCCTGCTTATCAGAACCGGATGTCTCTGGCTCACCCCAGGGCGGTTCTGAGGAATCCGAATTCTTACCTCCCTACAGCTGGCAAGACCTTTTTCTCTCCTTACTGTTCCTTCTTTCATAGACCATTTTTGCTGCCCATTCAGTCAATAGGAGTTTTTAACTTTTTTCTTTTAACTTTTACAGGGAAAAGATTTGTTTCTGATGATTCCATTTGTGTGCTGGGAATAAGCAAAAGAAATGTTCTTTTTCAACCTGTGGCAGAGCTGAAGAATGAAACAGATTTTGAGTAAGTCAATGAAACATTGTCCATGAGAAGGCATGGGTAATTAATGGGAGTCATTAGGACAGAGAAACACCATACTGCACTTAACAATACATCACTCATTCAGAATGGTGAGGAATACATAGCCTCTTCTGAAGCTAAGTTAAAAAATCCTAGACTTATAGAAATAGGGCAGAACTTTCTGGAATGAGATTAATGGTTTTATTTGACACATGAAATCTTGTCATTTGCTCCACAAATCTTTATCTTTTCTGGCCAGTCTTTTCACTGCTGGCCCAGGGCAGTACACAGCATTCAGAAGCTGTCTTCCCCTGGCGAAGTAGTATATCACTGTTGTCTTCCCTTGTAGGCACAGAATTCCCAAAGAACAGTGGTGGCTAAAACTGCGGCCTCTCATGAAAATCTTGGCCAAGTACAAGACAAGCTATGATGTGTCCGACTCCGGCCAACTCGAGCCTGTGCGACATCATGGTGGTCCCGAGGAGCCTGCAGCCATTTGAAGTCCATGGGCCAGCCGAACCGAACCTACACAGCTGTCTAGGCAGACCTGGAACTTACCAGGGACCGTCCTTTTTTTTGTAACATATAAGTTATTTATCAGCACTTTATCCAAGTATTGTTAACCAAGTATTGTTGGCAGTAATACCTAATCAGAGAGCACCGGTCACCAGTGTCATTTTCCCAGTCAGATCCAACAAAATGAAATGCCAGGCTCGTGTGCTCACTCCAGTGCGATTTATCTACTGTACGCTGTACCGTCTCATGCTTTAAGATATGTGTACCTAGTGGAATTAAACATTTGGCCTAAACCCCAACAATAGTCTGTTTACTGTTCAAGATTTGTGGGTAGCTACCACAGTCATACAAGGAGGAAAAAACACAGTGCTTTGAAAAATAGCCAACTATGACACACAAAATAAGCTGAGAACTCCCCTTCAGCTCAAGCTGACAGTTAATAACAGAGAACAGTTCTGGGCCAGGCCACTGGAGCATGGGGCTTGGCTCTTTGTTGGTGATGACGATGGCGCTGTATTTTAAAGGGAGATGAGGTGTGCAGAATCCCAAAGATTAAAAGACCCAAGCATGTGCCTTAAGAATAAGGGAATCCTGTAACATTAAAACCACCAAGGGGTTTCTAAAAAGAATTTGATGCCCAGCTTCTCCTGCAGACCAAGCCATCACAGTTCTGAGCAGGTCCCGGGAGAGGACCCTCGATTCTGCTGAGCTGTCCGTTCACACTCATGGGCAGTAGCATCATGGGTGATGGTCTACCTGCAGACGGGTCTTCCTTCTGTAGGGAAAAGCACTTCCGCCCGTCAGTGAGTGTGCTCTCAGATCCAGTCTCCAAAATGTTCTGTCCAGACATCAGCACACAAGAAAGGCAGGGGAAGGGTTGCACAGATGAAGGTGCATGATACAAAAGCTCTGCTGGGGATACCTGGGCATAAGTGGTAAGGGAAGAGCTGGTACTGAAGTGTCCTTTCCGTCTTGGTGAAGAAGAAAGGTGGGAAAACCTCAGGTTAATGTTACCAACCACAACATGCCTGCTGCTCAAGACAGACTTCCCCTGGGCTACCTGTCTCCTATCTAGGAAGGAGACTGTTCCACAGGTCCACAGAGGGAAATATCCTTGATCACTTACTCATTTTACTTGTTAACTATTTAATTTTCTTTACTTTTTTTTGTTTGTTTGAAAGGCAGAATGATAAGCGAGATCTTCCATCTGCATGTTCACTCCCCAAATGCCTGTAATAGACAGGGCTGGGCCAGGCCCAAACCAGGTGAAAATCCAACCAGGTCACCCACTTGGGTGGTAGGCCCCCAAGTACTTGAGCCATTACCTGCTGTCTTGTATATCAGCAGGAAGCTAGATAGGAAATGGATCTGGAATTTGAAGCCTGGCTCTCTGATATGGGAATAGCTATCCAGCACTACAGCACACCACATAGCCCCATTTTCACTTGTTAGGCAAAATGCCTACTAAGGGGTAGACATTTCACTGCAACAGATTAAGCTGCTACTTGGGACATCTGCATCCCCACTGCAGTATCTAGGACAGAGTCCAGCCTCCACTTCCAATCCAGTTTCCTGGGCACCCTGGAGGCAGTAGTGGATGGCTCAAGAACTTCAGTCCATGGCTGGAGCCTTGGCTCACTAGGCTAATCCTCTGCCTGTGGTGCCGGCACCCTGGGATCTACTCCCGGTTGGCATGTCAGATTCTGTCCTGGTTGCTCCTCTTCCAGTCAGCTCTCTGCTGTGGCCCGGGAGTGCAGTGGAGGATGGCCCAGGTCCTTGGGACCTGCATCCACATGAGAGACCAGGAGAAGCACCTGGCTCCTGGCTTCAGATCGACACAGCCACAATGCACCGGCTGTGGCGGCCCCTTGGGGGGTGAACCAACGGAAAAAGGAAGACCTTTCTCTCTCTCTGTCTAACTCTGCCTGTCAAAAAACAAAAAACAAACAAACAAAAAAAACACTTCGGTCTCTACCACCCATGTGGAAGAACTGGATGAAGCTCCTGGCTCCTGATTTTGCCTGGCCCACATCGAAGGAAAGAACCAGTGGATGGAAGACCTCTCTTCTGTATGTCTTTCAAATACATAAAAGACAAAACATAAACAAAGCACATGGTAGGTCTCAGTTGCCTTTTATTTTTACATTTTTGAAATAACTATTCTAGGATTAATAAGATAAAATAAGCATTTATATCATTAGAACACTTAAAAATTCTAATTTGTGCATATTTGGCATTTGGTGCATGATTATTTCAGCCAATTTCTTTAAGTTCATTATATTTCCTTCTTTAAGACAGAAGAGTTTTTGTCTGACTTGCCAGTCAATACCTTTGGCAATATTTTAAGAATTCTATAAATAAGAGTCGGGGAAAATGCAGTAACATTTTTGACCTTTAAAATGAAATTCAGGTCAGAGCCTAAACATATATAGGTTCAACTGAGTTCCTGAGTACAGTTCGTATGTCCAGTTATCTTATTATCCATGATGGGTCCTTAGCAATTTTTGCATTTTCTGGTCCCAGGATGGCCAATCCATGTGTGCTTCTCCCAATGCCAAGGTACCTAAAAGGAAGATGGATGGGAAAATCCACAGTAGGTCTACATATTTCTGAATTCCATTTTCCCTCAGGGAACACAATAACCAACCATGTCTACTCACTTATTGCTCACAGCGGTAAGTTTGTCGTGGCTGACAGCAAAGAGCTGTTCCCTGTGTGCCTGCTTCACTTCATCCGACAGGCCATACAGGAAGTGGTCCATTCCTAAAAGGCAAACCACAGAACAAATGGAGCAGCTGGCCAGAGGGACAGCCCCGACAGTGGGCTCGGTGTTGGTGATATTCTGACGTGATCACACGGCCATTTGATGAACCAAAGGGCACAGTGTACGTCGTCTAGAGATTGAACCTTGACCTCCACTCCCACAAAGCCATGCTGACTTCTGTGGACTCCCACTTTCGGAGTGTGAAGATCAGGAAAGGTCACATAAGGCTCATGATACTATCAACAAAAATGACTTTGCATAGCAATGTGGCCATCCCTGTGCCTTGTCACAAGTTCTTGTTCAACCGTGATGAACATGTTGTATTTCTGCAGGTCATTTGGCCTCATTGGGGCTTAGACTATTCAAGGTCTGAAATGCTGACTCAGCTCTTCAGAAATGCCAAATATCAGAATGTTTTTGACTGAATGTCAAGAAGCATGTTTTCAACTTCCAGTGTAGGTTGTCAAACAGGAAACTGATATCACAAAGGAGAAGGATGGGGAGAAGGGAACATCAGAAAATAAAACAGTTGTTGCTGTGGTCCACAGAGGCAAAGCAACAAGGAACTTGGGAAACTGGTATGTGAAATTCTACATGGTACCACCATTTATGAAGGCCCCCATTATTCAGTCAAACTACCTTTGTCTGAAGGAGCAACAGGGGCATCGACAGTGGAGAAGACCGAGAGTTTTGCTTCATCAATGTCCTGCTGTGTGAACTTTCCAGATTTAGCCCAGTCAACAGCCTTCCCAAAAGACTGCAGTGTTTCTATGGAATTGGGATCCCTAGGAAACACAAAGAGCTCAATATTCAGGCTTACTTAAGGAATAATCTTAAAACTTTCTAAATTGCTAAAACAATGGTTCAGCACTCTCTGTATGATAATGGCTATGCTTTAACACTTCAAAGTCCAAGTAACCCCCGACACTGACACCACATACACCCGTGGCCGCACCTGCTCCCTACAGAGGCATGGTTTATCTGCCAGCTGCATCACAGATCATGTCCATATACTGATCCATGATTTCACCAGATGGCACCACATGGATGGAAGAAGGACAAGTTATAATAAATTTACAGACCATTCATGGAAAGGTCAAGAAGCATCAAACAAAAATCCTCATTTCAACAAGATACACCCAGAATAGTCAAGAAATTAGCCATGGTTGGCCAACTTCTCAGACACTTCTCTTTGTCTAAGGGGAAGTGCTCCCAGCCCTCCCCCCCTTTTTTTTTAACACTGACGTGGTACCAACAATGAGTTACTGTGGAGAGTTGGGGGTGGGGGACGTGTGGTGTGTTTCCCCACCCTTAAAGAAGTATAGTCCCCAGCACAGACCCAGCCAGTGAGGGTCACAGAAACTGACGCAGTTGGAGCAGGGTGAAGTGCATCAGTGTGGCAACAACTCACTCTTTGAGTGTTAGGAATGCAGGTCTTCAGGACCTTCAGCAGTAGGGCCACAGAAAGTAAACTACTCTCGATGAAAGGAGAATAGTTTGTATCTAGGAAACCTCACAGAACAGTAGCTAGATGAGGCTCTACAATGGAAAGGTCAGAAAGCTCTTAGATTGTACTCCACCAAACTATGGTGGCTATCAATGGATTTATTTAAGGCAAAGTGCTTCCTAGTGTACTACTGTCCCCAACCTTCACAACAGAAACATTGCTCATTGTAGTTGCAGAAGGGAAAAACAGTAGGAAAAGCTTTTCTTCTTATAAAATTAAATCTGCCTAAGATAATGACACTGATAAATAACAGAACTGATATCTCTTAAGTGAAATGATACATGTGTATCAGTGAAACAGTGAAAATGCAAGGACTCACCTGTAGGAATAAAGAGTAAAAATTCCATTGTGGCTAAGTTTGGCACCTCCACCATAAGCACCCCCTTTTTCTCGAATTTCTGTATGCAGGAATTTAGCAGTCATCAAACGTGCAAGGATCTTAAGACTGAAATTAATGATTAAAAAAATGCAGGTTAAAAAAAATATGGCTGGGACACCTGTTGTGACACAATAGATTAAGCCACTGTTTCCAATGCCTAAATCCCATATCACAGTGCCAATTCAGTCCCAGCTGCTCCATTTCCAATCCAATTTCCTGCTAATCCACTTGAAAAGGAAGCAGATGATAGCCCAAAAGTTTGGACCCCTGCAACCTATGTAGGAGACATGGCTCCTGGTTCCCAGCTCCCAGCTTTGGCCTGTCCCAGCCCTGGCTGTTTTGGCCATTTGGGAAGTGAACCAGTAGAAGATTGTCCCTCTGCCTTTAAAATGAATAAATAAACATTGGGGAAAAAAAAGGGCGAGCAATATGACTGATAGAAGAGTATTACACAGGGGCCACTGCTGTGGTGTAGCAGATTAGGGTGTCAGTTCAAGTCCCTGCTGCTCCACTTCCGATCTACCATGTGCATGGTAAAGCAGTTGAGGATGATCCAAGTGCTTGGGGCCCTGCGACCATGTTGGAAACCCCAGTGAAGTTTCTGGCTCTTGGCTCTGGTTTGGCCCAGCCCTAGCTGTTATGACCCTTTGGGGAATGAACCAGAGGATGGAAGACCTCTCTCTCTCTGCCACTGCCTCTCCCTCACTGTAATTATGCCTTTCAAATAAATAAATATATCTTTAGGGGAAAAAAAGTCACTGGTGTCTTAGCAAAAAAAATTACATATAAATCTTAGGTAAAAATGAAAATATAAAGAAAATCTAATTGCAAAGTCAGCTCTCTGGGTCTGCAGAGCTTCTCTAACTGCAGACCAAAACTACCTGGACAAAGCAATTGCATTTTTACTGAACACGCAGCCTTTTTTCCATTGTTATTCCCTAAACAATACACTATATTAACATTTTAACAATTAACATTACCAATATAGCTATTAAGCTTTTACATTACACATTATAAGTAATCTAAAGATGATTTAGATTTAAAGGACATGGGAGGATGTGTAGGTTCTATACAAATATGATGCCACACTGTATAAGGGACTTGAGCATCACGTGGGTTGCTAGAACCAAACCATCAATACTAAAGGATGACTGTATGCCTTATGATTCCACCCCTTTTGTTAGCAGACAAAAGCCGAGACAAAATTATGAGGAACAACATTTAACAGCTCACTTGTATAACATGATTTGAACGGGGGTGGTGACATAGGGAATATAAAATTTTCCTCAAAACACTTCTATATTGCATAACTTGTTATGACATATATGTGACATTTTTAAGTCTGACAAAGTAGAAAGAGGTTATTAGTTTTTATTGTGAAGGCAAATTATGAGTGATCATTCATTTAACATGCCCCCCACATCAGAATGTAGAGGGAAAAGGAAGCTGGGATAGATTTTTATAGGCATTCCGCCCTAAGAAAACGTGTACACACTAGGAAAGCTAATCTCTTCTTAATGAAGCCTATCTTCCTGCGGACTGCTATGCGAATGGCAATAGCTGTCAATCTGGAAGAGACAAGGAGGTTGCAGAAAACAATTTCCTACTGCAGGAGATGGAGGAGCCAGGCCCACATTTGCCAACAGGGGCTGAAATGACCCATCTATGTATTTTTTTATGGAGACACTTCTATCATTTTTATATAAAGGAAAAGAGATATGTTCCCTGTTGGAAAACTCTACTATAAGAGGACTTCAGATGGTTCATGGAAAATGTGTATGAAAAAAATCACATGGCTTTCATTTTTTTTGGCACCAAAATAAACATCTTTCATTCCATTTTCCATAAACTTTTCAAAGTACTCTCATTCAATAAACAAAAGTAAAAAAAAAAAAAAATGATCTATCATCCCATACGCAAGGGTAACCTCTTTTTAACATTTTAGTATTTTAAATCCTCATTTTCCTATTCAATAGCAGAAATACACTATTCTACATGGTGTAGCATACAGAATTATGTTTATTTTCCACAAATATATAGAGACAAAACAGGGTGAAATAACTGAGTGCATTTTAATGGAATTTTCTCCCTGGAGGCACTCTCTCTGTTGGCCCCACCAGCAGCTTCACTGTGCCGTCCACTCAGCTGTAGTGTGAGCATGGAACCAGTGTCCCCTCAAGATCTCCTGGGGCACTCTGACCCTCCTCTAATCGGGCCACAGTGCGACATGTCTCCTCCAACCAGGCCTGGCCACACCAGGCTTTAGCCTGCCTTCCTCCCTACTGAGCCAGACTCCCGTTTCCGGAGGCCCGTGTATTTCTCCTTTGGTTCACTCTCTCACGTGGAGTAAACTGAGGCAGCAGTCAGGAGACATGATTTTTGGGACACTGCAGGTCTGCAAATACCTGTGTCCTAGATGACAAATTAGTAATTAGGGGGACCTCAAAGGCCTGCGTCTGTGGGACTCTTCTCTTGGTCTGGCCGGATCCCCCAGGGAACAATGGACACACAAACAGAGCAGCCCCAAGTCAGAGGAAGGAGACCGAGGGCTGCTGTCCAGGTTGCAAACCCCTACGTGGGCCCCTCTTCAGCACCATGTCTGATGTCGGCTCTCAGCCCCGGCCGCTGCTGCTCAACCCTGGGCCTGTCTAAGCTTCAGGGTGTGGAAGCTGGGACGCGTGTCTGCTCAGAGCTTCGCGACAGCTCCCCTCTTCCCAGGCACCCCGGATGCCCCTGCTTGCAGAGACATGCTCGTCTCTCTTCCTGTCATCTCTGGAGCTCTGCAAGACAACCACCACGTGGCTTTCCTCTTCTGGGTGGCCTCCGCAGTTTCTCTAGTTCAAGGACTCCATGCCCATTCACGTGCCACTTTGCAAAACTTTCCTGCACCTCTCACATGTCACCTGCCATCTCTGCACTCCTCTTTCCCTTCGTGGTTTCATGCTTCTTTTATGCCTTTGCTGTTACTCTGTGGGGTTAACAGAGGAGGGTTCAATGCAACCATGAGTGCAATCTGCTGTTTTTATCAGAAAGTATCAAGCCTTCATTTGTAGAATTTTTACCTATAGAGGAGGTGGGTACATTGAGCGTTTTGAAAGGAGTTGGTATTTAGGTTCATAGGTATCTGTTTTCTTTAATGGGCTGCTTGAGGGAGAGTTTACCCAAAAAAAAAAATAATAATAATAAATAAAAGAGCCAGAGTTCAGCATTCAAAGTTGGTGCAAAAACTTCCTGGGATGCAAATGTATGCTCTTCTATTTTTTAACATGGCTGACAAGGGTTTTTATTAAGGTGCACAGAGGAGAGGCCCGTTTACCAGCCCTGCCCCTACCTGGCATGATCTGGGTCGGTATAGGGGACGGTTCTAACACATTCGCCAACGTAATTCACTGGGAAAGGCAGCAGGAAATGCGTCTTCATCTGGCAAGGTTTGAAAGTGGGGTCCTGCGGGATGAGAGGTGCACAGGTCAGACCAGGCTGTACACACAGAGAAACTGAACGTGACTGTCTCTAGCCGGCCACTCCTGCTTGACAGCAAGGCCCTACAATTAAGTCCTTCCAAACAACTGCTTGTGTTAATATAGAATATTCCCATCTTGACAGGATGCTTTAAAATTAGTTACTATCCATTTAAAAATATATCAATTTTCATCATTTATGAATAGTAGTGGATTCCCTAGGAACTTGTTAAGTTGCCATACTCCGTGATGAACCAAAGCAAATGTCATCATTATCAGAGCTAAGAAAGCAGAAAGGGGTCAAACATCACTTCGCCGAAGGTGAACTGACACGATTCAAGCACTGTAGACTACATGAAAATAAAAGGAAACGGCAAGGGGAGGACAGCACTCGGGGCAATGACTCTCTTCCGATCCTAAGACCTACCCAGGAGCAGGGCACTCACTCAGCGCTGTCTCTGAGAGCAAAGACTGGGGACGGCAGTGACAAGAAGAGATAACTGACTTGAAATTCTCAGGACAGGGCCCAGCTCTGCCAGGGGCTTGGATAGAGAAAGGTTCACAACTGGAGAGTGGACACACAGCGATGACGGGGTGATGGGATCAGCACGGTTCACTCTGAAGCCAGGTGGATGTGCCAACTTACTGTGACCAGCTTTCTTATGATCTGGGAGCCATTAACGTGGGTATTCCCACCACAGCCATGATGTGCAGGTTTCTAAAAATAAAAGTGTTTCCAAGAGAAATAAGAAAAATCCAAAACTCAGAGACTAAAACCAATTGCATTAACTAATGAAGTAGATTAGTACCTTCTTAACTGCATCAAGCATGGGCAAATGAAGTAGATTAGTACCTTCTTAACTGCATCAAGCATGGGCAAATTAATTACTGCACAACGGGGGATATTCACACGTACACATTGTATGGTTGAGAATCAAATGAGTTAATACAGGTGAAAAACAAGTGCTACACCTGTTACCTGATAAGGGCTCCAACCTTACCAGATATGAAATTGGTGCGTTACCTCGATCACGTGTGGGCGCACGGGTTTCCGTTCCTTCTTGCTTCGACCAATGTTTCTAAGGAACTTTTCTACTTCTTTTTCTGCATGAGGCATCTGCTGAGGAGTAGCATTCACAGAACACCTGTTTAAAAAATCATCTGTCTATGAAACCATGCTTATAAAATTCAAAGCTCTACTAATCTATCACATTTTCTCTAAATAACAAAAAGTGAAAAAGCAACTATATTCAGAAATATTACAAACAATAGCCAAATATTGAATAAGACAGCCATGTTACTGCTTGACACTGCTTTCCTATCTGTCCACCATGTGTTACAGCTCACAAATAGCCATCAAGATAGAAAGATGGCAGGTAAAGCTCGGCCTGCAGTGCCGGCATCCCACATGGGTGCCAGTTTGAGTCCTGGCTGCTCCAGTTCCAATCCAGCCCCCTGCTGGTGCACCTGAGAAAGCAGTGAAGGATGTCCCAAGTGCTCTGTCCCTTGAACCCACAGGGATGAAGCTCCTGGCTTTGGCCTGGCCCAGCTCTGGCTATTGAGACTATCTGGGTTGTGAACCAGCAGATGGAAAATCTCTCTCTCTCTACTTCTCCCTCTCTGTAACACTTTCAATTAATAAATAAATATATCTTTAAAAAATATACAAAGATGGCATTTCTGACTAAATTCTCTGTTTCTAAAGCACAAAGAAAATAAATGGAAAACTGTGATTTGCCAACATTATATTTTCAAACTTACATTACTGGAACTTTTAAAATTACTGTCCAAAGAGAAATCAACTGTTTGATAATGTGCACTGGATGCTACAATAGAAAATCATTTTTGTCATCTTACTGACTGAAAAATTACCATACTCAAAAAACTATTTCCAAATTCTAAGAATCACAGCTAGTACTACCATATAAATTTACCTTGAGTTCTACAGTTGTATTGAGTATATATCCCCCCTCTTTTGGGCCTAAGTCCTAAATTTTCTTTAGTTAAAATTAACGGCAGGTACCATTAAATTAATACTAACTATATTCCAAGGACTACAACAAATATTTTGCAGGTATTACTTCTTTTATTCCTCATAATACATATGCAAAGCAGGGCTTTATGAGGAAGGAAGCAGAGACCCAAGTGGTCAAGCTGCCCAGGATTACCCTGGGTTGAAGCAGAGGCAGAGCCTGGTGGTCAGTGCTCAGGCTCTGGTGTCGGGCAGGCCTGGCTTCACTTCCTGCCACCACAGACCATTCTGCAGAATCTACTAGCGATTCTCAAGAACTGACCGAGGAGAGGTACCACAATGGTTTTCAAACATTTTAATTATTATTATTTTTAGAATTTATTTGGCAGGCAGAGAAACAGAGAAAGACAGCTCTCATCTACCAATTCACTCCCAAAATGTCCACAAATAGGACTGGAGCAAGATGAAGCCAGGCCTAGAAGAACCCAAACCAGGTCTCCGACATAGGTGGCAGAGACCCACTACTTGGACCATAACCACTGTCTCCAGGGATCTGCAGTGTTAGGAAGCTGCAGTCGGGAGCAGAGCATGCTCCCATATAGGCTGTGGGTTCTTTACTGCTAGGCTAAAAGACTGCCTCCCAGAATCTGTTATGCAGAATGGCCAGTGACTTAAGCAACATTTTCCTATTACGTGCCAGCAAATCCTAAATCAGTGTCACTGATAAGATGAAAATAAAGTATTAACGACTTTTTAAACGTGTTTTTTCTCTGTCCAAATGTTTGCTTAGTTATATCTCTTTTTTTTTTTTAAAAAAGATTTATTTATTTGAAAGTCAGAGTTACACAGAGGGTAAGGGTAGCGGTATGGGTAGGGATAGGGGTAGCGGTAGCGGTAGCGGTAGAGAGAGAAAGAGAGGTCTTCCAGCTGCTGGTTCACTCTCTAGTTGGCCACAATGGCCTGACCTGTGCTGATCTGAAGCCAGGAGCTAGGAGCCACGTGGGTGCAGGGGCCCAAGGACTTGGGCCATCTTCTACTGCTTTCCCAGGCTACAGGAGAGAGCTGATTGGCAGTGGAGCAGCTGGGACTCAAACCGGCACTGGCTTTACCTGCTATGCCACAGCGTAGCCCAAGTATTAATGACTTTTACATTTTATTCATACTCACAAACTTGACAGCTAAAGCCAACTGTGCATCTATGACTGAACTGCTAGATGTTTTCCTTGAACTCTCAGTTTTACTAGAAACTGTCCTTTCACTCTGGCCTTGAAGCAAGCTAACCTTGCCTAGGTCTCACTGATCCCTTGCTTATGTAATATTTGTTTTTGGAAGTAATGTAACTTTAAATATATACCCTAACTCTACTTTGTAATTCTAGGATTAAAGTCACTTGCTTTCTTTTCAAAGTTTTATTAAACCTGAAAGGTTAATTTTCTCCCCCAAAGGAAATGATTCCTTAGTCTATTAAAATACCTAAAGTCTAGAATCGATTCTATAATCTACACTTACAACAAATACTGCTTTTGTCTTGAAGACAAATTTCTATCATTTTAACTCTGAATGAAAAATACCTAAAACTCTTTAATGAAATGGAATTAATCGTAAGATTTTTGCTTAGAATTAAATCGTGAACGTACCTCATGTTATCACAGTTTAACAGATGTTTTTTGATACGTGGGAGCTTTCTCAGGACTGGTTTGATGTCTGTCATTTCTGCAATTCTCTTCATTAGCCTCACCTGAACCAAACACAGAGACACGT
Source organism: Sylvilagus floridanus (assembly GCA_949820135.1). Lineage (NCBI taxonomy): Eukaryota > Metazoa > Chordata > Mammalia > Lagomorpha > Leporidae > Sylvilagus > Sylvilagus floridanus. The sequence continues at coordinate 12,555,357 of OX463240.1, read as the reverse complement.
ACAGACCACAGACAGACCTCATCAGCCTAGAAACCAGACTGCCCCCATTTGGCACCTGTGTGTGTGTCACTGACACTGTGTGTGTCCCAGGAAAGGGTGGTACTGGGGGTAAAGGTGGTATGAAGAGGAAAGTGAGTTAAAAAAAATATTCCTCAGGAAATTTAGGCCTGTTAGACAGTTTGCTCTTCTAAGGCATATATAATTTATGACCAGAGAAGCAAAAGTGGAAAATCTAAGCCAGAATAACAAACATCCCTTCGCCACTCCTCACCTGATCCATCCCTCCGAAGGTCTCCTGCAAGTCCCCTGCGGGCGTGAGGGTCCTGCTGGCTCTGATGGATGCATAGAGATGCCCAGAATCTGGAATTCCATTTGCGAGCTCTTGAGCAGTCATTTTAACTAAGACTTTGAAATGTTCTTCTTCTTCAAAACATGGGCTATGGGGGTAAAAAAAAAAAAAAACCATAAACTCCTAGAGACACATCCAGTATCATGGGCCCCTCCCCTTTAATATCATGGAAAATCTACAGCTCTCAGACCACTTCAACATCCTCCAGTGTAAGCCCACATGAATTACAAGTACAATCAGCCTAAAAACTCAACCAGCCAACTGGTAAAATCTGCTGCTTTCAAACATTTTAGCCTTAGATCTCTGATGCAGTCCAAGAGTCAACATCTTTTGCAAATAAACTAACTTGTTAAATATTTCACTCCACAGATGCATCATGTCTGGTAGGTTTCGGTCCAGGCAGAGAGATGAAAAAAGGACACCCTACATTATGAAAGAAAAAAAAAGCAGAAGATATTACTTATGGTGCAATTTAAAAGCAGAAAACACACACACACACACACACACACACACACACACACACACACACACTGGAGATACTTCAACCATGGCTATGACCTATAAAATAAAAGGCTACCTGCTCATAGGTGTCCAGATGGGACTCATCAGGGAGCACACGGGGAGAAACGGTCATGCCTCCTGTCTTCAGTTCTATCTGCTGAGCTTGTTCTCTGTAGTCGAGAATGCCACAGCCCAGCCTGCACAGCAAACGAGGATCTCCTGAATTACCAAGGCAATCTCGACTCTCTCATTTGAAAAATTACACATCTGGAGTTATAACTTGCTTAAATTAATTCAATAAATTCACTTCGAAAATTATAATGCACACATGCATGTTGGCATTATCCCTCTACGTACTGTTCACGTGCCCTGTCCCAAAGTGGAAACCAAAGTGGAAACGAGTTTCTCTCATTTGCGGAATTCACATACAGTATGCAGGCTACTATGTTCTTAGGCAGCCAGTGTCTAGTATTAACAATAAAATTATAAAAGTGCTTTGCCAGTCGTAAGCTTGTATACGCTACATGAGTGTTCCTTATTTTGTTCTTCTTCCAAAATATTCTTATCTATGCGCCCTATGTTCAAATATCTGATAGACTTTAGGGGGAAAATCTGAGAAGTAAGCCTTTTTTAGTTTTAAAGTAAAGTAGGAGGTGTCCCCTCAGCACTGATGCTTTGGAAAAACATTCTTACTGATACTCCTATATCAAGAAATAATTTATGTCAGGGGGACAATGTGGGGTGTTATCTTTTTTTTTTAAAAAAGATGTATTTATTTGTTCATTCGTTCACTTATATGAAAGGCAGAGCAACAGAGAGATGGGGATACAGAGAGGTCTTCCATCTGCTGGTTCATTGTCCATATGGCTGCAACTGCCGGGGCTGGGCCAGGACGAAGCCAGGAGCCCAAAACTCCATCTGAGTCTCTCACATGGGTGGTAGGTGCCCAAGCACTTGGGCCATCTGCTGCTGCCTTCCCTGGCACATTAGCAGAAAGCCGGATCAGAAGCAGAGCAGCTAGAATTCAAACCAGCACGCCAATATGGAATAAGAACATTCCAAGCTGTAGCTTTACCCACTGTGTCACAACTCCAGCACCCTGTGTGGTATTTTCTACAACTGCTATTAAGTAGTAGGAGCTATATTAGGAGAAAAAAAAACTGCAGGGAACTTTCAACAGGTCAAAGATCTCTCTTCAGCCAGGGTGCAGAAGGCCCCACAGCCAGGCAGCTTTCTGCAACATCTTTATCTCCACCAAGTGAACAGTGCTAGACTGGGTGGCAGGTCCCTCCCAGGGTGCTGCAACAGTTTCTTCCTTTTTTTTTTTTTTTTAAAGATTTATTTATTTGAGAGGCACAGTTACAGGCAGAGAGAGGGAGAGATAGATAGGTCCTCCCATCCGCTGGTTCACTCTCCAAAAGGCCACAACAGCCGGAGCTCAGTCAATCGGAAGCCAGGAGCCAAGAGCTTCTTCCCAGTCCCCTATATGGGTGCAGGGGCCCAAGTACTTGGGTCATCTTCCACTGCTTTCCCCGGCCATTAGCAGAGAGCTGGATTGGAAGAACAGCCGGGACACGAACCATTGCCCATATGGGATGCCGGGGCCTCCGGCAGAGGCTTAATCTACTATGCCACAGCACCAGCTCCTGCAGTGGTTTCTTTTCCCTCTATTTTTCTGGAATAGGAAAGGAGGTCCACAGCTCTACTGAGAGCTTGTTCTGCCACCCATAGCAGAGGAAAGGGACCCAGAACTATGTGTGCTGTCATGCACCTGTTTCCAGATCTGTTTTCAGACCCTGATTTATGGAGCAGCGCAACTGCAAAGTCAGCTCAGTGGAGAAGCAAACCAAGGCAGGAGGCCACACAGCACATTCTCAAGACAAGCCCAGGCTTCCATTCTACATCTACTGCTTACGTTCCCTGATTACACAGGGATTCTTTTTCAAAATGCAAATATTTAAATACCAATGAGACAGAGGCATCTATAAATATTATCTTATACTCTAGGTTCACAAATATTACAATGTAATACATCATAGTAACAAAATCTAATTTTCATAAGAAAACAAATCCTAAACCAAGACATACATTTTATTTTTATACTCACATATATTTGCATATATAATTATATGTAAATACATAAGATAGAAATATATAAAGTATTTAAACATGTGCTGCTTTATAAATGTGTACTGTTCCCAACATGAGACACTTACTTGGTAAGGACATTGCAAAAGAGTGGCACGTATGGCTTCAGCTCCTCAGGAAGTGTGTTTAAACTAGAAAAGGCTCGGAAATACACCATGCCGTTGGTGGGCTGGGCACAGTACTGCACAGGGATTTCTCCAGCTACAAAAAACATTTTAATCCTTTTTAAGGATGGAGGTTTAAAACTTGCATTAGCCAAAAAACTACTATCCACTGTTAGACAGTTTATATAAATTTTCCTATTTTTCTTTCATTATCTAAAAAAAAAAGACTGAAACAATCTTCAATCCTGAAGTAATCTCTGCTTTCTGAAGGATGGGAATGGAAGAACACTCATATTATTTTGGTTTTGGACATAACTATGCCAGCATTCCAGCTGGTTTTGAACCACTTCTACCCACCCTACCTACCTCACTCCAACCCTCCCTTTGCTCACAATGAACTCTACCTCGGTATCCCAACATCAGATCTCACTATTCCACCCAAATGCTGCTCATCTCCATCAGTGAGTTCTACCCTTCCTGTAAGTCCAACACCTGCTGCCTTGTCCACAGAGGGCTCTCTGATGGGCCCCACAAGTCCTCAGCATGGTATTCTGTAATGCCTCAAGGCCTCTCCTAGTCTCTCAAGGGGAAGGACCTGTAAGTGCTCTTTTGTACATCCCTAGCGCAGTGACCTAAACCATGAGAGGGACTTGAGCATTTACTTGGGACCGATTTGTCTTCATGGATTCTTTGAATAAACACTTGATGATATTCACCAGAAAGTGTAAACTACAGGGGATTAAAAGCATTTGTACAACATGTGTACAAACTAGTCAGATGTAGTAAACAGCACAAGGATTGTTCAAAAAACAAAAGGTGGGTTAGAGATGCTTCACGGAAAACAGGGATGCTCAGATGCTGTCTAAAACGCACTACTGTCATCAGATCATGCCCTTCTGTAAGCACAGTGACAACGCTTCCGGATAATGGTATTCCAAAGACACGTCTCTTCTCCCACCAGCCAGAAACCAACATGAAATCAGCACCTTTGAGAACTCAGAAACAGTGAGACTACAGGTGGAAAGAGCAGGACGAGACAGGAGTCAAACAGCCTTCTCCAACTCCCTTTCCATTTTCTATGAGCCAGGGCTACCTACACTTCGGGAGTCCTTTCTTTATCCCCCAATTCTTGTTTCCCACACCGACAGCGGAATTGATGAGTTAGTTTGGGCAATGGGCTCAGAGGATGTCTCTGCCCTTCAAAAACTGTATCTGATTCTAGGAGCAGTGAGTTAGAGAGCCAAATCACATTAATTCATGAGAAAACTAATAGCCTCTTACTGCGAGGAGTCTATTTTCATTGACTGTCAAGAACAACTCACAAGACAGATGAAGAACAAGACTACAGATTAATTAATGCTTAAATATTTCGTAACAAACAACCAGAGTTTGACTACTTCCTGTATTTAATTTACTTAATTCCATTTTTCATTTAATTTAATCTAACCAAGGAACCTGTGTACCCATGAAAATGATTGTTTACAGTGACCTGCCAGAGCTATGTCCAACTCAGTGAAAGGCATGGTGGGCTCGATGTCTGAAACTTTCAGTGCCGGCAGACAGGAGGCATCTTGAGGTTTACTTTGCTGAGTCTGTAATTCTAGACCTAAAAAAGAAAAGAAAAAGGAAAGGAACAGCATTCAGGACTTTAGCTAAAAGGTCTCCAGCAATTTCTCTTTCCTGTTTGTTATCTTCCATTCACAAATACCACCCCATTCCAAGTGGTATGGTTTATAAGGTGGACGTCACTTCTGAACTTACTAGATTTAGAGGTCAAGATAAACCTTCTCCATAGGTAACCCTTACGCTAACTCTCCTTCTACAATCATGTAAAAAGATAATTTTGCGAAGGAGGAGCATTGAAATCAGTTTTCCCTCTGCCACTCAAAAGTTTACACCGGATAAACTGAACTAACTTATGTTTCGAGTTTTCAAAGCATTTCTTGCTGGATTTAATGACTTTTGGAATTGTTCTCTCATTTCACTTCCACTAACTGCAAGATGCTTGCACAGTCTCATACATTTCACAAATTACTGCAGTGCATAAACTCGTATTTCCTTAGGCCTGATGGTTCATTCACCTAATAGAGGGTGAAATTTCCTCTCCTTTCTTGGAGAATTACTTAATAGAACCACGTGGTCTATGAGAGGTAGGAATCCAAAAGGCCCACAGCGGGCTGGTGCTGTTGTAAAGCCTCCAGCAGCAGTGCTGGCATCCCATATGGGTCCTGGTTCGAGTCCCGGCTACTCCACTTCCAATCCAGCTCTCTGCTTATGGCCTGAAAAAGCAACAAAAGACGGCCCAAAGCAACAAAAGATGGCCCAAGTGCTTGGGCCCCTGCATCTGTGTGGGAGACCCGGAAGAAGCTCCTGGCTCTTGGCTTCAGATCAGCCCAGCTCTGGCTGTTGCAGCCATTTTGGGGAATGAACCGGCAGATGAAAGACTTCTTTCTCTCTCTCTGCCTCTCAAATAAACAGATAAATCTTTAAAGCAAAACAAAAAAGGCCCACGGCAGTTTATTTATTTATTTTTTCCAGACGGACCTGAATGATGCTTGGGTAGAGTCCTTAATTTAAAATTCTGTCAAGCAGACACTCAAATGTTCCATTTCACATACACAGTTTACAGAGGATGGCTGTACTGAGTTATTCTTACTTTAACTCATAATAAACAACACTCCCTGCTGACCTTCCCTAATCTTCCAATTGAGCCCACTTGAAGCTCCATGAGATCCAACAACCTACCTGGAGATGGGACTTTGAGGCCAGTGAATACCTCATATAAAACGTAAGTATCCACAGGTATTGCTGGGCCCAAGTTCAAGTGAAAGCTGGACCTTGCCACGTACTCCCAGCTCCCTATGCAGGGGGCAGTCATCACCACCGACAGTCTTCACTTGCTTTGGTATCAGGAGCCCAGGCTCCCCAGAGGATTAAGCTCAAACCTATTATATTTTCAAGACCTTCCCTTACCCGATGGTTACCTGCCTAATCAAGCTGTTTCCTGATCTTATGCCACTCAGAAATTTTCTATTCCTGTGCCTTTGACAAGTCTCCTCTTGCCTCTTTACTTATCTAGTCTTAGCAACGGTTCAAACATTCTGCAACTACTGACATCCCAACTGCTCCTTCTCTGAATGTACTCAGCAGAAAAAACATTAGAATTTTTCCCTTTTCACCAGCGCCACGGCTCACTAGGCTAATCCTCTGCCTGCGGCGCCGGCACACCGGGTTCTAGTCCTGGTTGGGGCACCAGTTCTGTACCGGTTGCTCCTCTTTCAGTCCAGCTCTCTGCTGTGGCCCAGGAGTGCAGTGGAGGATGGCCCAGGTCCTTGGGCCCTGGACCCGCATGGGAGACAAGGAGGAAGCACCTGGCTCCTGGCAAAAAAAAAGAATTTTCCCTTTTCTTCCACAAAATCACAAGCTCCCTAAGAGTAGGGGCTCTGTCTCTTCAAATAATTTAATACATCACATGTAGACACCAAAATATTTGAGGGTTAATGTTTTTCAATAAATTAAAACAATTTCCTATTCACCTTCTTCTTCATTAGTATTCAATGACTGGACATTATTTTCAGAGATTAACACTGAAGTCCCTACTGTGAGAACTACTTACCTAAAATAACCACTAAATAAGGCACTAGCATTGTGTCCTACCTTACAGGAACTCTGCAAAGTAAAAACACACTTTCTAATATGTGCATTATAATGTACTGATTTGGAGTAGTTGTGGTGTACTGGGTTTTCTTAAAATGTAGAAAACTTTGGGGTCAGAGTTGTGGTGCAGTGGGCTGAGGCTCCACCTGCGGGGCCAGCATCACATAAAGATCCCGGTTCATGTCCCGGCTGCTCTTTTCCCAATCCTGCTTTCTGCTATGGCTTGGGAAGTCAGAGAGAACAGCCTAAGTGCTTGGGCCCCTGCGTAAGTGGGAGACCTGGAAGAAGCTCCTGGCTCTGCTCTGGCCCAGTTCATGGGCACAGTGGATAGAAGACCTTTCTGTCTCTCTCTCTGTAACTCTACCTCTCTATTAAATAAATTCATTTTAAAAAACTAGAATATAAAAACTGTAGAACACTTCTAGACAAGACATCAAGATATAATCACATAGGGAACATACATTCTATTGCTTACACATGGAATTATTGTGTGTACTTACACATGGCTTTAACAAAAACCAGAAGATTTGCACTTGTCAGCATTTAGAAAACAGCTTGAAATATCCGTCTGTCTAAGCAAGAATTCAGTTACAAAGAACATGGATAGGTTCCAAGTTAACACTGATTTTATCTTTACTAGACCAAATTACCTCAAAATTAGCACGATCACAACGGAATAGCCTTATTTTCCACCTAAAGTCAACTCTGACTTCTGACAAGCCCAGCAATTCCTTATATAATCCTAGCCTAACTAGCTTTTTGTTTGAGGGGGAGGATATATAGGTTGTAAAAATACTTTAATAGGCCTTATTAATGTGTAATTTGCAAGTAATAAAATTCACAATCTTTTTTTATTTTTTTTGACAAGGCAGAGTTAGACAGCGAGAGAGAGAGACAGAGAAAAAGGTCTTCCTTCCGTTGGTTCACCCCCTAAATGTCTGCTATGTCCAGCGCACTGCGCCAATCCGGAGCCAGGTACTTCCTCCTGGTCTCCCATGCAGGTTAAGGCCCAAGCTCTTGGGCCATCCTCCACGGCCTTCCCGGGCCACAGCAGAGAGCTGGACTGGAAGAGGGGCAACCAACTGGTTCTAGAACCTGGGGTACCGGCGCCATAGGCAGAGGATTAGCCAAGTGAGCTGTGGTGCTGGCCTAAAATTCACAATCTTAAAGATGTAATTCAGTGAGTTTTGGCAAATGTTCAAAATCATAGTATCTCTATATTGTGACAGAACGTTTCCACTACCCAAGAAAGAGCTCCCACCTTGACTGCACACCGCCTACCTCCATCCCTGGCATCTCTGTCCCTAAGCCTCATGACTTCTAGGACCTCACATCAGTGGGTTCATTCAGTATGTATTCCTTTCTGCCTGGCTTATTTCACTTACTGTAGTGTTTCTGGGATCCACCTAGGTTGAGTTTCTTCATCATTTTGTTTCTTTATATACCTGAGAAGTCTTTGTATAAACATGTCAAGGCCCTCCTCATTCTGGTCTCCACTTGGCCCCTGTCTTTCCTCCACTGAGCCTGGCTTCTTCTGAAAGTAGTTTATACTGTTTACCACTGCATCAAGTGTGCATTTGGGGCAGTAGCCAATAAATATGTGTTGGCTGAACCAATACTTGCCTCCAACTGTTAGCTCTCTAAAAGTTCACTCGATCTGGGTGAATGAAGGCTAGGTAATTACTACACACAAAACTAAGCATCTGACCTTTCTGGTAGATCTCCTCCTTGTCTTTCAGGGACAGAGACTTGACCTTTTGCTTTAGTTTTTCTGCTTCCATTTGTGTTTGTTTCTCATAATACTTGTCATCCGGTTTCATTGATAAGGTCAGTCTGTGCTGATTATTCTGCAACAATGACAGCAACAAAAATTCCAAGTTAAAACAAGATTTTGTTAAAGCTGAACATACTGAACTGGCCTCTGCTGGTGTGTTCTTACTTCTGCTGTGTGTCAAGTTCTATTTATTCATTCAAAAAAATCAGAAATGTGCTGCAGGTCTGTTTTACATAAGCCATGTAATTCTTATACCCATAGCTGATATTTAAGTACACAGTTTCATATATGTTGCATTTATTATTGTTAGGATTATTATCAGTCACTACTATTAACCATAAATATATCAACAACCAAGATCTTCTCTTTTTATTAGTTGCAAAAAAAACTGTACTTTTTAATTTTTTTAGTCTAACTTGAAGATAACAGTATTCTGACTTAATTTTCTGTCAAGTATTAATTATGTTATTAACTTCTGAAATGCTGGAACTAAATTTTTGATTCAATACTTTGGAAATTATAAGGACCAAATAGAACTTGCTCTAATGTAAAAATAAATATTAAGTGATTTAAGGTACTTCTATTTATTTCAACAATTAAAAATATTACAAATGTACTAATTGCTCACTTGTAATACTACTTAGAAAGATTAGTAGGGATGTAGCAGAAAACATAAAATCCATGCACAAATGCCTAGAAATCTAGGAAAACAATAAGCAAACATCAAAAGAATTCAATCATAAAAATAACCAGAATTCTCTCTATGTTAGGGTGACTGCTCTCATAATTTACATTACTCTTCTATTAACAGAGAATTATATGCAATGTTTTATTACTAGATATGAACCACATTTACATATATTTACCTATATACAAAAACCAACTACCAACTTGCTTTAGAATCTGGAAAAGGGAATTTAAGTTAATGGAAGCACTGAAATTTTTATTTAGAAAGTAAGAAATTATGCCAACCGTTCATTAACAAAAACTGACATAAATAATGTTCTGCGTGTTCAATTTATTATGAAATACGGCATCAAAGCTATAGACACAAATCCTCTAACTTCCTTACCTTAAAATACTGTTTTACTTTTTCCTGCAGAAATTTTGGATTTTCCTTAAGACACTGCCTAAATTTAGTCAGCTGGTTTCCCATCTTCAAGAGCTCCACGGGGTCTCCGTCATGATTCCAACAAGAAGCTATATACTGAATGGGTGACACAGTGTATATTACACCACAGCATATACTACACCGTAAACTCTGCATTCCCTCATAAATACTGTACTCATATTACCTCAGTAAACCTCAAAGCCATATTTTATTAATATTCTAGTTTCTGGATTGAAAAAACACCAGAGAAAATTATTTACAATAAAAAATTAAGTCATTATTTGATTGAATTAAAATCATCTCATCTTGACCCCATCTTATTCTAATCAAATTAAAAACATAGAATTCGGGCCAGCACCGCGGCTCAACAGGCTAATACTCCGCCTTGCGGCGCCAGCACACTGGGTTCTAGTCCCGGTTGCCCTTCTTCCAGGTCAGCTCTCTGCTGTAGCCTGGGAGTGCAGTGGAGGATGGCCCAAGTGCTTGGGCTCTGCACCCCATGGGAGACCAGGAGAAGCACTTGGCTCCTGCCTTCGGATCAGTGCGGCGCGCCGGCCGCAGCAGCCATTGGAGGGTGAACCAATGGCAAAAGGAAGACCTTTCTCTCTGTCTCTTTCTCTCTCACTGTCCACTCTGCCTGTCAAAAAAAAATTTTTCAAAAAAAAAAAAAGGGAAAAAAATCCACAGAATTCTAGAAAATTAAATAATTACCAACAAACTACCAGTTTTCATAAATCCCTACTCATTTAGTCAGTATAAATCTATTACACATAAAAGCATATCAAAATGCCAATTAAGCTAGTAAAAAGAGAAAAAAATTCGACTAAATTAAATTTGTATTTGATCCAAACAGTATTAATGCTCAAAGTTAAAAAAAAAAGTACTATCAAGTGTCAATCTAGGGGCTTACGCTGTGGCATAGCAACAAAAAACCACCACCTCTAGTGCCAGCATCCCATATGGGCATTGGTTCAAGTGCCGACAGCTCCACTTCCGATCCAGCTCTCTGCTATGGCCTGGGAAAGCAGTAGAAGATGGCCCAAGTCCTTGGGCCCCTGCACCCACGTGGGAGACCCAGAAGAAGCTCCTGGCTCCTGGCTTCAGATCAGCATAGCTTAGGCCATTGTGGCCATTTGGGGAGTGAACCAGCAGATGGAAGACCTCTCTTTTTTCTCTCTGCCTCTCCTTCTCTTTGTGTAATTTTGACTTTCAAATAAACAAATAAATATTAAAAAAGCACATCAATCTATATTTTCAGTTCTCTCAAGAACCACTAACTGCAAAATGCACAAAATAAAACAAAGCAAAACCAAGGTGGGTGAGAAATCACATACTGAAGTCAGGGTAAGTCCAAAGCTGGTAGACTGGTGCTTCATTTGTATTTCAATTTTATGAAGTAAAGCTTCAATTCGGTCATCTTCAAATCCTTTCCTAAAGAACACAATTTGAGAACCGCATGTTGAAAAGACATAAATGTTTTAGAATCACAAGGTAGCAGAGATAATAAAGAACTAGATAGGAATCCGTTTCATGACACAAAGAGAAGGACGAAGAAAGCCCTATCCCCTCCCCAGAAAGCATTCATGAATGAAGAATGAGAGCAAATCATGAAAGATAAGCCACACTTACTCAACTACTTCATCAATTGTTTTGTCTACAAGGTTTCTGACCGTCTGAATGTCTTTCTCTGCAATGCCTTGGAGGCCAACGCTGAAGAAGGCCTCTCTTGTATAGCCATTGTAGCTAGCACACAAAATCAGAGACAATACATTAGAATCCACACACCTTCATCAGTCACTTGTGAAATAGCTTTATTTAAAGTTCAGAGCTAAGAACTTTCAATTCCAAGGTTTCTACTAAAAAGCTCATTAAAACAGTATTCTCAGATATGTATTTCTCCAAAATAATTGGTTACATACACATTCATGTCCTTTTCAAGTATGTGTAAAAATCAGTATACAAAATGTAAAGTTTTGAGTTAGTGCAAAATACAGTAAATTTAGAAATAGAACCACTGAGTTTTACAAAATTTTAGAATTTCATAGAATATGTTCTTATGTGACATTTAAAACAGGCAGAACCACATTCTGGGACCTTGGGAAAGCTATATGTTTTTGATTTTGCTTCTTCTGGCCACAGATCTCCTTCAAGGGACATAAACGGCTTCTACTGAAACCAAAATCTAGCCCAGAGCGCCATGTTGGGAGTGGCTGTCCTGTGACCTGTGGGATACTCAGTGGCATCCCTGGATCCCCACCTACTACATTCCAACAGATGGTACCTGCTCCAGTTCTAAAAACCCAGATTGCTAAACGTTCTACAAGGGCAAGACAAAACCGCCCACAGCTGAGAACCACTAATCTCAACATCAAACTCACCCCACATCAGGAGAAAAGTCTGTGCCAAGTCCAGATTCAATTAAGGCTTTGTAAAAGGGAGAGTTGGGTCCAGCAACCAAGAGTGAAGACAGAAGGTTTAAAGTGAAGGATTCAAATGTGTCGGTGATACTTCATTGGGAAAAACAAAGAAGCAGGGTGAGAAAAGGGAAAGATTACTGACCCTCATACGTGTTTAAATTATATAAAATCACTACTAAAGTAATACTTTTGCCACCAAACAAGCTGAAGTTCTACTAGAAATTCGTACATGTCAACATTCATTTTAATTGTTACATGACTAAAGAGAATTTTAAAAACACAATCCAAACCCTACAATTTAAAAGCTTACCAAAATGCTCATGACAGTGTGCTGAGTACTGCCCCATGTATTATCTTAGCTAACGCTAAAACAACACTAATGGGGTACTTCAAAAAGTTCATGGAAGATGGAATTGATTAAAAAACAGGTTTATTTTGAGGTGAGAAGTTCTAAGCATAGTATTCTTCATAATACACATTTTCCAGGAACTTTCTGAAATATTCACGTATAAAGTAGACAAGGCACAAATGAGGAGATGCAGTGATGCGCCCCACATGTGCAGCTACTACCCGGCAGAGAGAGCTCAGCCATGATGGGGCTGAACCAATGTCTTTCCTTCCATAATCAGCCTTCAGGAAACAGGTGCTAACGTGGTCTCCACAAAATCTAGAGTGTTATACAGTTTGGTGTGTGTATATTTTTCCACACAATTACTCAAACCAAGCAAAAAGGTTACAATGGCAGAGTCTTCTTTTCACACTCGGGGATCTGTCATGACCACAATGTGCAATTCTAAGGCAGTCTTTTCTCCACAAGAATGAAGTCTTGAAATATAATAAGGAAATCAATTGTTTTTTCTCTGGATGGCTCCCAAAAATGACCTCCTTCCAAACTCATTTCAGATGTCATTAAAATCTTTCTTAACATCTTGTTCTCTATGAAGACCTGCTTGTCTCCTGAAGCCTAACTGTATATGAATTTACACTTAATTGTAGAATTCACATCTTGACCTCCTAAACTGCACATTTTCCTAAGCAGGTTTTTTGTTTGCTTTTTGGCTAGCATGCACTTTAACAAGATATACTTACTCTGGTAAGAGGAAGCTAACACTGACTGTTGTTTGTTTAGAAGGATCTGTAGCAAATGAATCCGGGCCACATGTTATCTGGCATTCCCTCTGTAAAATGGTATGATGACTTCAGTAGGCATCGAGTCTCAATGGCTTCAAATCAATATCGGTTATCTGGGCATTTGAATGACCCAAAGCACACTTTGCACTGTTAACTTTTTTTTAAAACAAATAACCACTCCGTAGTCTTACATACAATGTACAGTCCCAAACAACATTTCAAAATCTTATCAGGGGCTGGCACTGTGGTGTAGCAGGTAAAGCTGCCACCTGCAGTGCCAGCATCCCATATGCCCATATGGGTGTCGGTTCCTGTCCCGACTGCTCCGCTTCCAATCCAGCTCTCTGCTATGGCCTGGGAAAGCAGAAGACAGACCATGTGCTTGGGTCCCTGCACCCACGTGGGAGGCCGGGGAGAAGCTCCTGGCTCCTGGCTTTGGATCAGCCCAGCTCCAGCCGTTGCAGCCAATTGGGGAGTGAACCAGCAGATGGAAGACCTTTACTCTCTGCCTCTCCTTCTCTCTCTGTGTAACTCTGCCTTTCAAATAAATAAGTAAATCTTTAAAAAAGAAAACCTTATTATTAGTACATAGTTCAGATCCTCATTGCAATATCTCTTAAGAGGCAGTAATCAAATTTTCAAAAAGTTAAGGGGGCTGGGAGCAGAAACCAAAAAATATCTCTAAAGACTGAAACACTACCAGAAAGAAACTTCCAAAAGCCACAGCTCAGATATTTTGAGCATAAAAATAAATACGTAGATGGATGTCACTAGATCACACAACCTTTCTGTCTAAAAACTGGCGGGGCACTTACAGGCTTATCCCAGGGCTTCTGAGGGGGCACTGAAGTACTTGGCTCAATTTTCTGAAATTTACTCAGTGCTTCTTCATGAATTTGCTTCAGATGCTGTTCTAACTGAAAATTTCCATAAGTGAAGAACCTAAAATTTTGAGGGGCACATATTAGTCTATTTAGGAGGATGATATACATATATATATATCCTATTTATAAAACAAACTACTTTCTATACTGAAGCCAACTTTATAAAGAACTCTATGTTAATTTCACTTAGTTTAACTACAAACATAAAAGCATTTGCTTTTGCCCTTTAATAGGAAATATTCTAACAAGATATAAACCATGCAGAATAATAACTAATAATTCACCAACACTGACAGAAAAAACAATCTCAAAAATTCAAATTTAGACTGCAAATTCTGTACTATACATGTCTTTAAGACAACACAATTACTCAAACCAAGCAAAAAGGTTACAATGGCAGAGCTCAATATTTCTTTACTGTAATTGTTATCTGAGCTATGGTTCAGATTTAGGGGACTTGTAACTTAAAAATCTTTTGAAAGGTTTATACTCAAGGGTCTAGAAACATATTTTATACTCTAAAGGTTTAATTAATGCAATAAGCACCTCTAGCACTCACACACTGGTCCCTAAATGCCTTTCTCCATTTAGCCGCAGAATCCTGGGGTGTGCAGTGGGAAGAGCCCAGGTGTATTTAAGCGGGACAGAGCGGAAACCAAAAAGTCCCTGAAGACTCTAACACTACTAGAAACTCACATTTGAGCATAACAATAAATATGTAAATGGATGTCACTGGATCACACAACCTCAATGCATAAACATTTCCCCTAAGGGCATCATGGTACTAGAAAACAAACCAAAGGAGGCTTATGAACAACAAGAAAGGAAAGGAAAGGAAAGGAAAGGTTCCTTTTGTCATTTGTCATCACTGGAGGGGTGTAGTGCCATCATCTCTCCCCCAGTACCAGAAAGACGCCCACTGCCTTTTGCATCAGCATATCTATCACGATAACCCAAGAACTCTAGCTGATGAGGCAAAAGTCTTCCTTGCTCAAGTCTGGTTAACACGCATACAGGAAATTACAGAATTGGAAAACTGCAAACACTGATAAAGAAACTGATGCAGGCAACAATTAGTAATAAATGTAAAAACCAGGGACAGAACATGAGAAATTCAATTATCCTTCACAGAGTGCCAGGCTCTGCATCCCCCTGGTGGCCTGTGGTTATGAGGAAAGGACAGAAATTCACGATGGAGCAGCTGGCTGCCACTGTCTTAACCAGACTTTGCATCCCAGTGGTGGGACAACAGGTATCACAGGTGCTGGGATGCAGCAGGTGATTCGGAAGACTCCGTGGAAGAAGGCTTAACTGGACTCTAAGTGTTTGGATCTATATTCCAGTTCTCAGGACATCCAGGAAGGCACCAACCAGTGGCAGAAAGCAGCATTAAACCAAATGGTGAGAAAGTCAAGAGGCAGTCTGGCCTCATCTCCCTCTGTAGTCCATGAGAGGCAGCATGCATACAGACGGACAAAATGCCACATGTGGGCCTCAACTGAGTGAAGCAAGCATCTTGGGGACACATAGGATCTGAGTACACAGCAACAGGTGGATTTAAGAAAGTACGACATATTTTGTTAAATGTGAGAATGGGTATTATGTAAGAAAGTACTCTTATAGTTCAGGGACAAAAACACATTTAGGAGTAAATATCATTAGATCTGTATTTACTCCAAAAAATGCCAACAGGGGCAGCATCGTGGTGAGGCGGGTGAAACTGACATATGCAATGCTGGAATCCCATATGGGTGTCAGTTCAAGTCCTGGCTGTTCCACTTCCAATCTGGCTCTGTGCTAATGCATGTGGGAAAGCAGTAGAGGATGGCCCAAGTTCTTGAGCCCCTGCACCCATGTGGGAGACCTGGAACAAATTCCTGGATCCTGGCTTCTGTCTCACTCAGCCCTGTCTGTTGCAGCCACTTGGGGAGTGAACTAGTAGGTAGAAGATTTCTTTTTCTCTCTCTCTCTAACTCTTTCAAGTGAATAAAATCAATCTTTTTAAAAAATAATCATGCCAATGTAGAAAAGTACCTATTTAAAAAGTGTACGGGAGGGGCTGGCACTGTGGCACAGTGGGTTAATGTCCCAGCCTGCAGCGTCAGCATCCCATGTGGGCACCAGTTTGAGTCTGGCTGCCCCACTTCTGAGCCAGCTCTCTGCTATGGCCTAAGAAAGCAATGGAAGATGTCCCAAGTGCTTGGGCCTCTGCACTCATGTGGGAGACCCAGAAGAAGCTCCTGGCTCCTGACTTCAGATCAGCTCAGCTCTGCCCACTGAAGTCATTTGGGGAGTGAACTAGTGGATGGAAGACCTTTGTCTCTCTGTCTCTACCTCTCTCTCTGTAACTGTCTTGTAAATAAATAAAATAAATCTTAAAAAAAAAAAAGTGTATGGGATCAGATGCCATTCACTCTACTTTTCTGTATACTTGAAATTTTTATAATTAAAATTTTTAACTTTTCCACAAAATATTCTTACAAATATTTTGCATTAGTATTTATTTAATATTAATGTTTTATTAGCAATATGTGAAACAACAAGTTTTTCAAAAAGTATCTAAGGTTCAAGAACTTCACCAGCCATTTACAGAGCATTTGTATGTGCAAAGCTTTACTTGCAGTACTGGGACGTGGATGCCAACACAGGCAATCCCATTCTACACAGACTGAAATGAGGACTGAGAAGTGAGAGTGGAAGGCTGCCTGTAGCCACCTTGCCGTGCCACTGCACATACGGAAAATGAATGTCCAGGGAGGTATCTGCCACAGTGGTTAACGTTTGGCTTGTGATCTCTGCACCCACGTCAGACTGCCTGGGTCCACAGCATACCTTCATTCCCAATTCTAGCTTCCTGCTAATGAATGTGTGCACCCTGGGGAGTAGCAGGCGATAGCTCAAATAGTTTCATCCCTGCCACCCATGTGGGAGACCCAGACTGAGTTCCTGGCTCCTGCTTCGACCTTGACTGTTGTGAGCATTTGGGGAGTGAAGTGGAAGATGGGAGGTCTGTGTCTCTGCCTTTCAAAAGTAAAATCAATCAATTTTAAAAATGAATATCCAAGTAAATTAAAATGGGCAAACTTAAAGAATTTTATCAAGACATATACTTCTTCAACAAACATTTCTTTGATAAATATGGGAGAAGACACGTCATTTAGTGTAAGCATGCAAATAATTCTATTCCTGACAATCTACCATTAAACTTGTACAACAAACCATTACCTAGCATTACTCGGGTGATAGTGAGTAGCATGAAATTGTTTAAGTTGTTCCCATGTGAGCTCTGGGATGCACAACGGATCACCACCGGAGATGACTGAGTATGTATGATCAGGAAGAAGTCTGTTCTGAAGGTGCTGTGAGAATATCCTCTCATTATCTGTCTTAAAATTAAAAAAAAAAATACAACATATATGTAAAACGCAGTCATGTGCTATCTAACAACATTCTGGTCAATGACAGACCACATATGTGATGGTGAGCCTATAATATTCTAATATAGCCTCAGTGTGCATTAGGCTATACCATCTAAGTTTCAGTCAGGATACTCTGATGTTTGCACAAGGATGAAACCACCTAATGATGCACTTTTTGGTACATACCCCGTTAAGCAATGCATGGCCAACATGTATGATAACATCACAAAACACTCTGGGAGCATAAATGTGTAACACCTCTCAAATCTGTTCTAATGGTAAACAAGGACATCCTGCTGCATTCGATTTATTCACAACCTAGGCATAGGACCCAAGAGTGGGTCTTGGAAGAAAAGAAAAATTTACTTTTCATTATTAACTGGGTGAATAATTGGGTAGCTGAAGGCAAGGGGACGGGCACATGAAATGAGGATGGAGGTACCAGGATCCCTTTTTGTTCGGCAGGTCAGAAAAAGTTGTTACCCTAACTTGAATTTCAAGAGGGTGCTTTGGAAAGAACAATATTCAGACTGAGTATGAGAGGGCAGGAAACAGTCCTCCAGCTGAAAGAGGCCACGGAGAGTAGCCTGGAGGTCAGAAGCCACTTCATGCACTTCAGAGAGACAAGGACAGACCAGAGCAGGTCCTCAAGGTTGGGGGGTGTGGAAAGAAACATGAGGTTGCGGGTCCAAGACAGCAGTTCTCAAACCACAAAGGTCTCAAGATCCCTTTCCACTTGCTGACTCTGCTAATTCAAGAAGCTATTACAGAGCGGATAACATTAAATAACTGAATGTCAACTCTCTCTCCTAAGTGTGTCTATATTTTAACATTTTGCACAGGTAAGATTACTTTAACATAACAGGAAAAAAGAAAAAGAAAAAAAAAACACTTACAAAAGCTCCCTTCATCTCATTAAAGACAACTCCTTTGAAGATCAAGGGCGTCTGGGGGTCACTTGGGTTCTCGTGTTCTAGTCGCCATCCTTCCTGCCTAATTAGAGGCAAATGAGTAAATGAAAGTCACAGTGATTCTAACGCTGAGGTTTAAATCAGGTAATTAATGGTTACCTACCAGAAGTCTAGTTCCCGCAAGCATGGAAAAAAGGCTGCATCCAAATACACTGACAGGAGGTTCTGAAAATCCTTGGGATTTTGCGTGGAAAATGGATACAGAGTATAATCACTAGCTGCGTACAAATGAAAAATAAGATTTTACAATACAACAGACTCCCACAAAAATCATTTACTTTCAAGCCTCATTTCACTGTAACAGTATTTTTTAAGTACAACTTTTGGATTACAGTAGCTTCCCCCCGCCAACACTTCCCTCCCACCTGCAACCCTCCCATCTCCTGCTCCCTCTCCCATTCCATTCACATCAAGATTCAATTTCAATTACCTTTATATACAGAGGACCAATTTAGTATATATTAAGTAAAGATTTAAACACTCTGCACCCACACAGAAACACAAAGTGTAAAGTACTGTTTGAGTACTAGCTATAGCATTAACTCACATTGTACAACACATTAAGGACAGAGATCCTACATGGGGAGTAAGTGCATAGTGACTCCTGTTGTTGATTTAACAATTCACACTCTTTATGGCGTCAGGAATCACCCTGTAACAGTATTCTTTAACTATCAGTGGGACAGACAGTCTCAATCCTGCGCTCTGGATCCATACTCTGGTTCTTATTTCTCTTCACCCTGAGGCCCAACGTTCTAATACTCAACACCACCACTCAACAGACACTAGTGCTAATTCAGGGAACATTTATGTGTTTTAAGATCTAGGGAGGTTGGGCTTTGTGGGACAGCAAGTTAAGCACCGGATGGGGATGCCATATTGGGGTGCTGGTTAAAGTCGTGGCTACACTGTGCTTCCAATCCAGTTTCCTGTGGGGCAGCAGATGATGGCTCAAGTGTCTGGCACTCTGACAGCAATGTAGGAGACCAGGATGAAGCTCTGGATTGCTGACTTTGGCCTGGCCAAGTTCTGGCTGTTGCAGGAATTTGAGGGATGAACCAATAGGAAGACGATCTCTTCCTCTCTGTGTCACCTGCCTTTCAAGTAGAGGGAAATAAGCCTTTTTTTTTTTTTTTAATTCTGCAAAGATTTTCTTATGCTTAGAAAAACCACCTCATTTCTGTGACAGCATATACTTAATCTGCTCTTGAATTTCACTCTTCCACAGAATGCTTTGTTCTCACCATCAGCCTATTCACTATTCTCAGGTTTAATATAAGCCAAATTCAAAGAACACTGATGCTAACAATAATGCAAGAGGCCTAATGTTGTGGCAATACTCCCACAACAAAACTGTTTTGAACTTTGTCAGAAAAAAAAAAACCATCTTTGCCTAACTCTAGTTTTTATAATACGACTTTCCTGAAAGATTCAACTTCTAACATCTTTCAATGAGACTAGGGATTCTTCAAAACGTATGCTTTTTTAAAAACATTTATTTTATTTATTTGAGAGGCAAGAGTTATAGACAGAGAGAGGCAGAAACATAGAGAAAGCTCTTCCATCCACTGGTTTGCTTCCCAAATGGTGGCACCGGTCAGAGCTGAGTCAATCCCAAGCCAGGAGCCAGGAGCTTCTTCTTCTGGGTCTCCCACGTGAGTGCGGGGGCCCAAGCACTAGGGCTATCTTTCCTTGCTTTCCCAGACATTAGCAAAGAGCTGGATCAGAAGAGGAGCAGCCAGGACAGGAACCAGCACCCATGTGGGATGCCGGCACCGTAGGTGGAGGTTTAACCCACCACACCACAGCACCAGCCCCCATCAAAATGAATTCTAACACAATGACTAATTGCCAACCATCCTTTTTCCTTAGAAACTAACTGAATTCATCTGGGCGTGTGTGGCAAACTCAACAGCAACTTCGGTTGAGGACATCAGTCTTACCTGTGAAGGCATTCATAAAAGTGGATAATGATCTGTTTAACATTTTGAAGAATGGATCTCTACATGGGTATTTCTGAGAACCACAAAGGACGGTATGCTCAAGAATATGAGGAACACCAGTACTATCCATTGGTGTAGTTCGAAACTGTACACTAAGGCAAAGAAAAAAAGAAAAGGATAAACAAAATGGGGCGTATTAAGCTTAAGAGTGTCCAACAGCATTCTTAAACACATGACCACCTCGGATTACAAGAAACAATCATTTTAACAAGACGACCTTTCAACAAAATGTTTCCTGACTA
The DNA here is from genome assembly GCA_949820135.1 of Sylvilagus floridanus. NCBI lineage: Eukaryota > Metazoa > Chordata > Mammalia > Lagomorpha > Leporidae > Sylvilagus > Sylvilagus floridanus. Next base: position 12,534,646 of record OX463240.1, on the reverse strand, counting down.
GAACATATAAAGTCTCTGATTCAGACTGTGTAATTTTTAATATACTTAAAAGAAGATATAAAGTCGTGGCCGGCGCCGTGGCTCACTAGGCTAATCCTCCGCCTTGTGGCACTAGCACCCTGGGTTCTAGTCCCAGTCAGGGCGCCGGATTCTGTCCCGGTTGCCCCTCTTCCAGGCCAGCTCTGTGCCGTGGCCCGGGAGTGCAGTGGAGGATGGCCCAAGTGCTTGGGCCCTGAACCCCATGGGAGACCAGGAGATGCACCTGGCTCCTGCCATCGGATGAGCGTGGTGCGCCGGCTGCAGTGCACCGGCCGCAGCAGCCATTGGAGGGTGAACCAATGGCAAAAGGAAGACCTTTCTCTCTGTCTCTCTCTCACTGTCCACTCTGCCTGTCAAAAACAAACAAACAAACAAAAAGAAGATATAAAGTCGTATAATCTTTTCCTTGTATTTTTGGGAAGCTCTGTCAATAAAAATATTAATGAGATATTTCTTTTCAAGGCTTAATGTATGGTAGATGCATTAAACGGAAACAATCAAAAACACATCCTTACAATGCACCACATACCTGAACAAATTATTGGTGTCTTCTCTTGCAAGGTGTAAATACCTAGCTCCTGTGTTATCATGGCTGAGCTTCACTGCAGTCAGGAACAGTTCAGGAACAGGTGTGACCTGCGTGCCAAAGCACAAGCAGCTAAACTCAGAAACAATGATTATCTTCAATACACTGACAGAACTGGCTTTTCTGTCTTAAATGAGACAATGCTAGAAAGCCAGCACTCAGAGCTGGAAAGAAATGACCATCTCATCCAAATCCCTGATATAGGAAACAAGGAAACGAAGACCTAAAAAAGGAAGATGGGAATGTACAATTTTTTTTTTTGAGTGCTTACATTTATTAGGCATTTTCCAAACATGTCACATGCAACCCTGTGAGGGAGACACTCTCATCATCATTTACAGGTGGAAAGAAAGAAAAAAAAAAAAAAAACAAAGCTCAGAAAGCTGAAAAGAAGCTGCCCAGATCCCACAGAGCCAGGACTCACCTGCTGTCCATACCCTTCCCATATACTATGTTATGCCTGAATAATAATGGCTCATCCTTTGGATGTCCACTGTGTGTCTCTTGCTTTGACATGTATCATCTCAGAGCTCAGAACAACCTTGCAAAGGTGAGTGTCAGAATGAGCTTAGCCTGCAATGGTAGGAGGACGCTCCCAGGAATCAACAGGCTTGGAGTTGATTGGAGTCCCTAGTGGGAGGACCATAGCTCACACAGACACAGCATCTAGCAAAAGGAACGCCAAAAGGTCCCCAACAAAAACGAATGAATCCTCACATCTTGTGGGCTGATGGGAGGTGGTCATCTCTTACTTTAGGTAATCCTCTGTGTACATTTCCATAATTCTTGGTATTAAATAATGTGCCTTGTCTTCCGCTATGACAGCAGTAACCTGTATTATAAATCCAAACTTCCTTAAGTGATTTTACAAATGCTCTGCCCCCGTTTTCATGGCCTTCATGACTCGCTGCTCCTGGACCTTGCCTGGAAATGCCCACGTCACTGCTCTTGCTCAAGCCCTGCCCAGGGACACAGCACTATTTCTTAAGTGTCATCTTCGGCACACACTCTTCCTCTTCCACCAGCAGCTACGGTACTGTCTCTGCTCCTCCCCTCTCCTTACCCGGGATACTTCTGCAAGATGCTCATCATGATACGGCTTGTATCACAGCTGTGTCGAGTCTTTCAAGATGGTAAGCCATGTGTATTTGTTATGGCATCAAGCAATAGTAGAAAGTTAACAGCCAGCAAGTATTTTAGTTATTAAGTAAAGTAAAAAAGCATTGTGAAGGGTTTGCACAAACAAACAAAAAAAAAACCCAAGAACCAGATCAACACATCTTAACATAAGCCTAAAGAAATACTGATCTACCACCTCTTCTTTATAATTTTAAAATCTAAATGGCTTGGAAACCAGTGTTTCTACATAGGCTGAAAGCAAATCACCTGACAGTAAAACTCCACTGAATAAACACAGAACAGTGAGTCGGCACTGACCAGACTCTGAATCATCAGGTCTGGCTGCAGAAATATCAGTGCATTCGACTACAAAGACTGCTGGGAGCACCAGTTTCTAAAACCTCGACAGGTGCCAGGCTCAAAGGATGCAGGAAAGGGACTGGGGATGATTTCACTTGCACCCCTGTTCAGTTGAGCACTTGTCGTGAAATGGGGACGATGCCAGGGCCTGCGAACTCAAGGACGAAAAACTCCAGTCTCAACTCTGAAGGAGCTCATATGCAAGCAGGTCGCACTCTGTTCTGTGTATCAATTAAACAGCACACTAGGATGGACCCCCACCTGGTTTATGGTGAACCCATGGATCTTGTCTCCCACTTCATACTGTAGAGCTCTCTCACAAGCCGGCTGACTCTTCCACCTGCGTACTCCATGGTGTGCACAGCTGTATTTAAGAAAATCATCAAAGTTAGATGCTGTGTAGGTAAGCTGTTTGGTTAACATAACTCAGCAACACAATAAAAATACTGCCTTATGATAAAAACATTGAAAGAAAATTAAATCTTGCACATTCTAGGAATTAATTTCCAGCAAAGGTCGTCCCACTTTAACATTCAATTTATCTCAACTCGGTTCATGTTTCACAATATCAATCAATAATTATTAATTATAATGTTGAAAGGCTGGGGGTCAGTGAACCAGGTAAAGCTGCCATCTATTGTTCCCATATCCCATATGGGTACTGCTTCATGTCCCAGCTGCTCCACTTCCAAGCCAACTCCCTGCTAATGGCCTGGGCAAAGCAGCAGAAGGCAACCAAATGCGTGGGCCCCTGCCACCCACGTGGAAGACCTGGATGGAACTCCAGGCTCCTGGCTTCCTCCTGGCCAAGTCCTGGCTGCTGTGGCTATTTGGGCAGTGAACCAATGGATGAAAGATCTGTCTCTCCCTCTCCGCCTTTCAAATAAATAAATAAATCTTTGAAGAAAATTAGATGTTGAAAACTTTTTATTAGTCCACATTCGCAAGTAACACATTGTATAAAAGTAACTCCCAGGTCAAAATAGCTTATCTCCACCACAAAATCCTGATATGCCTCCATAGTCTAGCAATAAACTCAAAACTACAATAGAATCTCATTATGTGTCTACCAAATTGGTCAGAGTTAAAAAGAGGAATACAGGAACTCTCATTCAGGGCTACTTTGAGCACAAATCAGAATGATTACACAAATTATTTGGCATAACAATATTTAAAAAATTGAAGATAAGCAATCTTTTCACCTCTACATACAGGGGTCTTCAAAAAGTTCATAGAAAATGCATATTCCGAGGAAAAAACTCTTTTTTTTAAACTTATCTTTTAATTCCATTTTCCACAAATTTTCTGAAGTGCCCTTGTATGTATATATTCTTGGGAACTTGTACATCAAGATATAGGTACAAAAATGCTAGCACTATTCTTAATCACAAATTCAACCAACCTAGATGTTCATCAAGAGAATGGATAAATTGTGGATTATTCATTCAATAAAGTAAACATAAAGATGGAACAAAGATGGGGGTCACATCACATTGAACAACAAAATAATACAAAGACAGCATTATTCTAAATGGGTATTAGTCAAACATGTAACACCTATTGTAAGAGTGCGTACAAATATTGAAAACAAAGAAAAAGCAAGGAAATAATGTCTGCAGAAGAGTGATCATATAAAGAAAGGACAGGGTTATGATCAGTTAGGGAGAAGCTTAAGACTGGCAATGGTGACACAACTGATTTTTAAATTATTTTTATTTATTTATTTATTTTTATTTTTTGACAGGCAGAGTGGACAGTGAGAGAGAGACAGAGAGAGAGGTCTTCCTTTTGCCGTTGGTTCACCCTCCAATGGCTGCCGCGGCCGGCCCACCGCGCTGATCCAATGGCAGTAGCCAGGTGCTTCTCCTGGTCTCCCATGGGGTGCAGGGCCCAAGCACTTGGGCCATCCTCCACTGCACTCCCGGGCCACAGCAGAGAGCTGGACTGGAAGAGGGGCAACCGGGACAGAATCCAGTGCCCCGACCGGGAATACAACCCGGTGTGCCGGCACCGCAAGGCGGAGGATTAGACTAGTGAGTCACGGCGCCGGCCCACAACTGATTTTTTTAAAAATTATTCTTTCTAACTATTATATATCTCAAGGGATTTTCTAAACCAACATTCCATGTCACAGAAATATTTAAAGAGCACATATTCAGGGAAAAACCTGATTCTGTCACTAGCAATATGATGGAGATATAATCAACCAATATTTCATTGTTTTAGCAAATTCTAGAATTATGGGATGGAGGATTTTAAGAAGTTGTTTGGCCTCAAGAACATGACAGTATAAAAACTCATGTGGGCACTGGTTCGAGTCCTGGCTGCTCCACTTCCAATCCAGCTCTCTGCTATGGCCTGGGAAGGCAGCAGAAGATGGCCCAAGTCCTTGGGCTCCTGCACCCGTGTGAGAGATCTGGAGGAAGCTCCTGGCTCCTGGCTTTGGATCGGCACAGCTCAGCCTTTGTAGACATCTGGGAAGTGAACCAGAGGATGCAAGACCTCTCTCTCTGCCTCTTAAATAAATAAATAAATCTTAAAAAAAAAAAAAAAAAAAAAAACCCTGAATGGCAACACCAGGGCTTTCTTCCCGTGTACTTTCTGGTAACCTACTATATACATAAACAACACTCCGCCAAGCTAGCACACTCGGAAGGGCCCCCAAACTCCCCTAGTTTAACATAGTTAAACCGCACCATAAAGTTACATGGTTTTGAAATTCACGTAAAGTTTTGTGAATTACCATGAAAAACAAAAATGTTTTTTATCTTCTTCTTCCCCATAAATTGAGTCATTAAAAAAAAAAAATCGAGTCCAGGAGGCTACAATCCTAGGAGAGGCACAGCAGGTTCAATTTAACGATGGGATGCGGAAGCCTCTGGTCTCTAGTAACGAATACGCAATGGGAGCAGATGCACTTCTGAGAACCGTGACCGACCCCGTTCCTGTTACGACACGTACTAAATCGCACAGCAGTGACCAGCTTCCCTTCCTATAGCCGGGACAACCTATGCACCGGCCACCCGCTGTGGGGTCACCTCAGCTCCCCGGGCTCAGTCCCTTCTGGAAGCTTGGTCCCCGGGGACTGGAACCGCTGCCCCTAGCACCGCACTTCTGCCATGCCCAGGGGCTGAAGGCGCCTCCGGCCGGGTTTGCAGAGGTCCCGGGGCTGGGTTCTGGGGTACCTGGGTATGGCAACCTGCAGATAAGGGATTTCGGGGTGCAGGAGCCTGACACCAGGGGTGTCAGGGTGCACTAGCCTCAGCCGAGGGCTGGGAACCCGTGGAGGCCTCGGGGTGCAGGAGCCCCCACCCACCCGACGAGGACTGTCGCCCCCAAATACGGATGTCGGGGTGTTCAACCCCAAGAACGGGGAGCTGTCAGCCCTGGGCCCGAAGAGGAGAATTACCGTGACCCCTGTGATGCGCGCTCAGCCCCAGTCCCGCCGCCACTCAGAGCCCCGCACCTCCGCCACCCCGTCCGCCCTCAGCGCCTCTCACCCGCTGCTCAGACGCCACAGCCCGCCCAGCGTCCGCCGTCCGCCGCAGCGCCACATGGCGTGTGACCAGCGCAGGGCCGGCGCCGACGAGCCTTCACCCGACGCACGGCGCGGGGCGGGGCGCTGGCCGCGACTCCCATTGGTCAGCGTGGACGGCGACGTCCGCACCGATAGGCTGTCCAGGAAAGGGGCGGGTCCTCCCGCGAGGAAGGGGCGGGCCTCGAGGGCAGGCAGCGGCGAGGGGGACTGGAGTTGGGGTGGGGGAGATCCTAGAGGGGCGGGGCCAGGTGCAGAAGGCGGGGCCAGGTGCAGAAGGCGGGGTTCAACGCAGGGCGGGATTTGCCTGCGGGACGGGTGCGGGTGAGGGGCGGAGTCTGTGCAGATGAGGGTCGGTGGGGGAGGGGGGTGAGGAAGGCTACAGATGAGGCCAGGTGGTCTGGCTGCTTTGTGGGCTTTGGTACCCTGCGGGGAGCCTCGTGCATCTGCTCCCTGGTTGTTGCACGCCCACCTGTAGAGCTTGAGTGAGCGTAAAGGACATTCAGTTGGCTTCCATCAAATGCTTTTAGCCTTTGGGATTGGGTGGCTACCTATATGAGGTCCGCAGGCTGCTGTGGACTGCGTGGTGTTAAACATGTTAAGAATATGAAGCATATTTAGAATTTCGCCAGTGGGCCACAGGACACGCTTCGTTACTCCCGAACGTGCACCTGCATGTAGCCCACTGGCCAACCTTGTTACTTTCTGCATTTTGTGTGCATGAAGCCTGCACTTTGTTTGTTCTAAAATTTCCAAATACCTCGGACCCTTCTTGGAAACGCAGGGCGAAATTTAAGGAGGTGCGCGCGCGCGCGTGTGTGTGTGTGTGTGTGTGTGTGTGTGTGTGTGAGTGAGTGTAGGGGGCAGCCTGCCGCTGTGTGCTGTAGGAGACCTCTGGGGTGAATCACACCTGAGAAATCTTTGGGTGGGACTTGGGGGAAGTCAGGACAAAAAGCTGTCCTCAATCTCTGTAGAGCCCTTCTCTCTTCACTCTCCCCCCCCCCATCTTTCCCCTGACACTGATGCAAAGAAACGCAAATTTGCAAATTTACCTCTCTCCAGACTCCACAGAGAAAAATGCGAAGTTTACAGCTACAATCTGTTTAAACATATAAAGGCATAGACAGAAATGCAGAGTGTAATACTGTGAGAAAAACCCATAGAACATATACCAAAAACTCCATGCAGCAGCGAGTTCTGCACTTAACCAAACACCTCCTTATGGATGAATACAAATGAACCAGAACAAAGCTGTTAATAAGAGGCTACGACACAAACCCACTCTGTGTATAAATCTCTCTCCTTAGGGAGATCTGGAATGATAAATATTAATGCTTCTTCAGGACATCTCTGTGATCTTGGGGAGATGCGGTTGGGTGTTATTAACCCTATTATGAGTGTGCAGGAAACTGAGGCAGTGGGAAGTTATAGCAGTTCTCTCTCTCTGAAGAATAGATGCTATATAAATCCAATAATTACCATTTACTCTGATGTTCCCATAGGATGCAGCCACACTGACGGGTAACCTAGATAAACACAAACAACAAGAATTCATACATAGTTATTTTGAACAGCATTCAACCCAGTTCTTTTTTTTTTTTTTTATGATTTATTTATCTACTTGAAAGGCAGAGTTACAGAGGTAGAGAGAGAGAGAGAGAGAGAGAGAGAGAGAGAGTGAGTTAGGCTTTCCCAGGCCATAGCAGAGAGCTGGACTTGAAGTGGAATAGCCAGGACTTGAACTGGTGCCCATATGCAATGCTGGCACTGCAGGTGGCAGCTTTACCAGGTATGCCAGGTGGTCTGGCTGCTTTGTGGGCTTTGGTACCCTGCGGGGAGCCTCGGGCATCTGCTCGGACCCAAAGGTAGCTATTTTTAAAAACTAAGAATAGATTGTGACTTGGATTTGGAAGGACAATCAAGTAAACATCGGAGAGGTGAGCATTAAATAGTATCTCCCCCCCTAAAAGATTCAATATTTGAGAACGTGACTTTATTTGGAGATAGGAACATTTACAGAGGAATCAAGCTAAAGTTAGAGCATGAACAGTGAGGCCTTACTCAAATATGATTGGCATCCTTATAAAAAGGAAAAATCTGAATGCAAAGTCAATATACATGTGGGAAAAATACCATGTGGATATAAAGGTAAAAACCAGATAATGTTTCCAGAAACCAAGGAATACATGGATTGACAGCAAAATATAGGTTTCTAAGTAAGTGGCACAATGGATTCTGCTTCATAGCCTTAGAAGCAACCAATCCTGCTAACGTAGGCTTCAGAGTTGTGAAACCATGTTTTTTAATGGAACGTTTGTTTACGGAACTTTGTTACAGTGGCCCCGGAAAACTAATTGAGAGGTGCCAAAGTTTTTTACCTTTGGAAGGAAAATAAGAAGTGATGTATCCGGGACCGGCACTGTGGCACAGAAGGTTATCTCCCTGGCCTGAAGCACCAGCATCCCGTATAGGTGCCGGTTCGAGTCCCAGCTGCTCTACTTCCAATCCAGCTCTGTGCTATGGCCTGGGAAGGCAGTAGAAGATGGCCCAAGACCTTGGGCCCTTGCACCAGTGTGGGAGACCTGGAAGAAGCTCCTGGCTCCTGGCTTGGATGGGTGCAGCTCCGGCCGTTGTGGCCAACTGGGGGAGTGAACCAGTGGATGGAGGATCTCTCTCTCCCTCTCTTTCTCTCTCTCTCTCTCTCTCTCTCTCTGCCTCTCCTCTCTCTGTGTGACTCTGACTTTCAAATAAATAAATAAATCTTTAAAACAATGTTAAAAAAAGAAGTGATGTACCCTAACATGTATGTTTCCAGGATTTTGTGTCATTGATACAATGCCTGCCTTTGGAAAGCCTTCATTTCTGAATCCATCCTAAGTCACAAGTGATCATTGTTGGAAGTCCAAAGTAAGGAATGAGCTCAGTGTGTCCAAATTTAGGATTATAGAAATGTTTAAAACTGTTAACAAACTCTGTAGTGTCAGCACAGCATGAGAAAGAAACTCTTATTTTCAGAAAACCAGAGCCCCAATTCACTGATTCACTTTTTTCACTCAACAGGTATCTATTGTATGTCATCAATTTGCTGATCAATGATTTTTGGCATTGATGAATTTGAATAAAGATTTTATCTTTCTATTGATCTTATAAAAATGGACCCCCAGTAAAAAGAGAAAAAGAAGCCAGATTCCATTATATTTTTAAAACATATATTTATCTATTTGAAATGTAGAGTGATAGAAAGGGAGAGACAGAGATCTTTCATCCACTAGTTCCCTCTGCAAATGGCTACAACAGCTGGGTCAGGGCAAGGTTGAAGCCAGGAGCCTGGAGCTTCCATCTGGGTCTCCCCTGTGGGTGGCAGGGGCCTAAATAGTTGAGCCATTAGCTGCTTCTTTTCTCAGGTGCACTGGCCTGCAGATGGACCAGAAGTGGAGCAGGAGGGACTTGATTGCAGTTCAGATATGGATGCTGCTGTTGCGAGCAGTGGCTTAACCCGCTGTGCCTGAGTGCAGCCTCCAGAACAGATTTTCTTGACATTTACTTTCAACCCCCAAATTCCATAGTTTTGTAACTGAGGGCAGTCTTGTAACACCGATCAAGGCATTGACTTGAGCCTTCAGTTTTATTTTCTGTCTGTTTAAAGTGACCCATTAAGAAATTCAAATTTTACCTCATGAAATTCATCCTTCAGCTATATTCTCATTATACTACAATTGATGTATAAAGAAAGATGTTTACTGTGGCAAATATAGAACAACATAAAATAAAAGTCTATTGTGGCCCTTTCTTAAATGAAATACATATTATTAAATAGTATGCAGATACTATAATAAGGATATTTATAATTTTTCATATCTACCTTGATATGCTACAAACGAGTAAATGAAAAAAGAAAAAGAAGATATATGTTGTATATATTACACATGCATATTTTGTATGTGTGTGTTATGCGTATTTTGTATGTGTATATATAAACGCTAGCTGAAGCTTTCACCTAAGTGAGAAAAATATTGATTTTTGAATCAGAAGAGTTCTGAAGAGATTTATATTTTGAACCTAGTATATCACTTTAATGAAAGATATTGAATAAAACCTAAATAAACAGCAAATCATTCTGTGTTCATAGACAGGAAACTTATCATGATAAAATGTGCAGTGTGTGTGTGTTTTGCAAACATGCAATACGATTCCAGTAGAAACCCCTAACAGATTAGTAGTACTAACTGATCCTGAAGTACATATGAAGGAGAAAATATTTAAGAATGGGTGTTGATTTTGAAGAAGACCAATGAGAAAGTCTCATTTTACCAGGTATTAAGGCAAGATTTCTTATTAAGAATTTATTCTTAGAGGCTCATCAAGTCTTATAAAACTATAGTAAATAAGATAGTGTGGAATTAGTACAGATGGGATACAAAGAGGCTAAAAGCAGAGTAAAATCAGGAGATACCCCACCTACAGAGGACACACTCAAATGCAGAGAAGTGACAGACAGCAGAAGCAGATCCCTCAATCAATGTTGTGGTGCACCTGGGAGAAAAACAGAGCTGCCACTTTGAACCAGGCTCCAGCTATGCTGAAGCCATACTGCTTACACTGCTCCCGAGGCTCAGAAAGTTTTACTTTTTCCATTCACGCTGTTAATACTCGTGATTTGAATTTTGTTTCTGCTTCGTAGAAAAATTCCTCAACATAGAAATGGCCTCAGAATGAATCTCTGGGTTGGAGTCCTTACTCAAAACACAGTGTTCAGGATGCAGCTTAGACAGAGGAAGGCTCTCTGCCTGCCTGTCTTCCTGAACGGGTATTTGCTGGTGCTAGAATTAGTTTAACAGGAAATCAAATCTGTGTTCCACTTTGAGAAAAAAATGTTTAAATTTATATACCCATTTACTTACATTCACATTCACAGCAAATAATGCTCTAATGAAAACTAATAGAAGGGAAAATAGCAATCATGTGGGGAAATGGAGACAGGGAAGTGACAAGGGAGAGGGAAAATAAAGACAGGGTCTTACAAAGAGAAAATATTTAATATTTTCTTCAAATGTTTCTTTTCTTTTTTTTTAAATTATATTTTCATTCCATTTTCCCCACTTACTTTTTTTTTGACAGGCAGAGTGGACAGTGAGAAAGAGAGACAGAGAGAAAGGTCTTCCTTTTGCCATTGGTTCACCCTCCAGTGGCCGCCGTGGCCGGCACGCTGTGGCCGAAGCACCAAACTGATCTGAAGGCAGGAGCCAGGTGCTTCTCCTGGTCTCCCATGCGGGTGGAGGGCCCAAGCACTTGGGCCATCCTCCACTGCACTCCCAGGCCACAGCAGAGAGCTGGCCTGGAAGAGGGGCAACCCGGACAGAATCCGATGCCCCGACCGGGACTAGAACCCAGTGTACCGGCGCCACAAGGCAGAGGATTAGCCTATTGAGCCGTAGCGCTGGCCCAAATGTTTCTGTTCTAAGGATAGCCATTTTTCACATTATAAGTGTATAGTATGTTTAGATGTTTTAACAGTAAATTAAGGTGCTATGATTTTTTTTAAAAAATACTTACCTATTTATTTATTTGGAAGTCAGAGTTACAGAGAGAGAGAGAAATTCCATTTGCTGGTTTACTCCCCAGATGGCCATAACTGCCAGAGCGGGGCCAGACAGAAGCCAGGAGCCAGGAGCTTATCTGGGTCTCCCACGTGTGGCACTTGGGACACTTGGGCCTTTTTCTGCTGCTTTCCCCAGGCCATCAGCTGGGAGCTGGATCAGAAATAGGGCAACCGAGGCACAAACCGACACGCACATGGGATGCTGGTGTTGCAGGTGGCAGCTTTATTTGCTATGCCACAATGCAGTCCCCAAGGTACTACCATTTTCGTTGTGAGTATTTGACAGCTTGTATAATTGCACCACAGTTTGGATAAAACAGAGTTTATGTGCTCAACGTTCTTTACCTTGAAGACTTTACCACCGTATGTCCGTGGTTTGTATTCGTCATGTGGCAAGCCATTTTATAATAGTTGTCACACACATTTTACCATACTTTTAGCACTGATTTTAAAGGTAAGAGTCCAGATGGGATCATAATAATTAATCCTTCATTGAATAAATATTTATTGAACTCCCAATAAAGGCTAACTCTGGATAAAACTGTTGAAAGTGGTACTTCATGCACAGATTAATGACATGTTCCCGACATTTATGGAGCTGTTGGTCTAGCAAAATAAATGAATGACTTACTGTGCAATCGAACACACTCGTAATAGATGTACTCACCGTGTGCTCTGTGAGAGCAGTTCAGGAAGTCTCCCACAGAATCATGGCTCAGGAAAGACTCCTGAAACAGACAGATGAGACTTTCCAAAAATGGTGTTTCCAACAGCATAATGTATTAGCTTCCCGTTGCTTCTGTTATAGTTACTGCAACCCTAATGTCTTAAAACAACACAGGTTCATGATCTTAGAGTTCTGAAGCTCAAAAGTCCCACATGAGTCTCACTGGGCTAAAATCAAGGTGTTGGCAGGTGCTCCCTTCTGGATTCCCTGGGAAGAATCCACTTCTTGCCTTTGCCAGCTTCCACGTGTGCTCCTTGGCTCATGGCTGCTTCCTCCATGTTCAGAGCCAGCGATGGCTGGTTGAGTCTTTATTCTGATGCCGTTTCTATGCACCCGATGCTTCTGCCTTCCTCTTTATTTAGGAATCTAGAAAAATCTCCTAATCTTATGGTCATCTTATTAGCTGTCTTAATTCTATCTACAATCTGAATTCCTCCTTGCCACATGTCACAAACGCACAGGTTCTAGGGATTAGGATATGGACATATTTGGGGAGCCAAGATTCTGCCTACTACAACGTTAAAAAAGACTCTTTATATTCTGAAACATCAAAAGAATCTTTAAAAATAAAACATTTAGCTGATCATAAAGCAAAAGCAGCATTTTACTAATTTGTTGCTGATCTATTAAAATTAAGAAGTTTATTGATTTCATTCATTCACATCATTTCCTGTTTCTCTTTGAGCTTCTTTCTTTAGTTTCATTTAATAATGGTTAAAGTCATCATTGTACAAGTTATATATGAAGGTTTTATTGAAAATTTTTTGACATTTTCAGCAAACCATTCTATAATATTGTAACTTATTTATATGGAAGAGAAATTTTATATGCTAGAGATAGAAGGAAAGGAATATTATAATTTAATATTTAGACAATTTTTGGAACTTTGAACGACACTTGTTACTTTTAGAGAGAATAAATGGATCTGTGTCAGAGGATAGAGGAAAGAAAAGAGTATCCATGATAATATTTATGTGACATTTTTACACATTATTGTTTGTGGCAGTGAAATAAATAATCATTAGTGAAATTTTTTTAGTGGAAATAAGCCATCAGCAATAATATAGTTATAACACATAAGGCTCAATGAAGGAATAATTATTTTTGGTACTTATCAATTGATTCAGACAATATATCATCATTAATGTAGATTCCTTTCAGCATACCTCCAAACATTACTGCCATATTATTACTGTGTTAATAACATTAAACTATCTTTTTTGAGGGAGTAGTATGGATCTTTTGGATCATGAGCTAAAGAAATGCTGCCAAATAGTGTAGCTCAGTGGACAAGGATCTGGCCTTTATCATCCCCCATAGGTGGTCTAGAGTGGGGAGAGGAAGAGTGGCCTTATTTCTGATATCAGGATCTTCAGAGAGATCTAACTGTGAGGATAGAAAGCTGGGAAAACCTAAATTCAATATAAAATCCAGGTTCAGGCATTTGGCTTTTCAATTAAGATACAGGTTGGGATGTCCACAACCCATATAAGAGTGGCTAAGTTTGAGTCCCTGCTGCACTCTCCATTCTAACTTGGTGCTACTGTGCACCCTGTAAGGCAGCAGGGATGGTTGAAGTGGCTGGGCCCCTGTCACTCATATAAGAGTCTTGGATTGAGTTCCTGGCATCCAGCTTTGGGCCTTGATCCAGCTCCAGCCATTGGCTGCTTTGGGGAGTGAACTAACAGATAGGTGTGCTCTCCCCCTCTCTCTTTCTCCCTTCTTCTCCTTCTTCTTCTTCTTTTTTTTTTTTTTTTTTTTTTGGACAGACAGAGTGGAAGGTGAGAGAAGAGAGACAGGTCTTCCTTTTTTCCGTTGGTTCACCCCCCAAATGGCCGCTACAGCTGGCGCACAGCAGCCGGCGAACTGCACTGATCCAAAGGTAGGAGCCAGGTGCTTCTCCTGGTCTCCCAAGTGGGTGCAGGGTCCAAGGACCTGGACCATCCTCCACTGCACTCCCGGGCCACAGCAGAGAGCTGGACTGGAAGAGGAGCAACCGGGACAGTATCCAATGCCCCGACTGGGACTAGAACCCAGTGTGTCAGCGCCGCAAGGCGGAGGATTAGCCTAGTGAGCCGAAGCGCCGGCCTCCTTTTCCTTCTTCTTCTTCTTCTTCTTCTCCCCTTACCTCCCAAATACATAAATAAACTTTTTAAAAAATATCAAATCCAAATTCAAAAGACAGAAAGAACAAATATTCAGGAATTAGGTTAGACAGAAACAAGTCAGTTATAAAACACAGTGGCTCCAGGGTAACTTTTGCCAATCTCATTTGAGGGATCATTTAGGTGTTCTTTTCCTGTCTTCCCTACTGCAAGCATGTGGTGTCCAGGTAGAGATTTGGCCTCAAAGAAAAGCTAGAAACACATACCTAGAATTCAGGATGTTTTGATTCATGGTTACATTCTTGTCTAGTGTATCTCTGGAGAAATAAAATGTTAGAATATCTTTTGTGATCGCTAGCTAGGCTTTCGAGGCAAGAACAGACAATATGAATCAATATAGTTTAAATAGACAGAAGTTCATTTTCGCACTGATTCTATCTCTCCACAGGATACAACCTTTGTCCATTGTTATAAGATAGTGTATGGGCTGAATTTTGTCACACCACGCCCACAGTGCCCTCTGCCAAGACTCATATGTCGAAGTCCTAATCCCTAGGACTCTAAAAAGTAACTCTACTGGGAAATTGGAGATAGGACCTTTCAAGAAATAATTAAGTTGAAACAAGGCCACATGGGTGTGTCCTAAGCCAACATGATTGATGTCCCTGTAGGAGGCCATTAAGACACACAGAGGACAGACCAGGACAGAGTGAGGAGGTGGCCATTCACAAGCAAAGGAGAGAAACCTCAAGGAAAAGCAGCCCTGCTGACACCTTAATCTTGGGCTTCTAGCCTCAAAATTGTGAGACAATACATCTCCATTTAACCTGCGCAGTCTGTGGTGTTTGTTCTGAAAACCAAGACAAATCAATATCGATGGCTACCACTTGGAAAGAGCAGACAGAAATATCTCAGGGACTAATATACTGTGTCTTGATGTGGACCCCAGACATGGAATTTTCCTACATGATTAAGGAGGCATTTTAAATCACCAGAAAATAGATGAGTTTTCAAAAAAAATCATGCTGAAATAAATTTGTTCAATCCTGACCTAGTCTTTGAACCAGAGTTTCCAGATAGATGGATGATTTGAAAGTAGAAATGAGTTCATAGGAACATAAAAATAAATCTGGGTAAATTTAAAATGTGATTGTGGCATTATTTATAAGTATGAATATAAAAGCTCAGAATCCATAAAGGAATGAACTAATTCATCTGTCAAAATAAAATCTAAAAATATTTGTGTGAAAAAATCACTAGCATAAAGAAACTAATAAGGCATGGAAAATAAATATTTTTTATAAAACAGAAAGGCCCTAGTCTGCAAAGAATTATTAAAATCTTCAATAAAAATATAAATATGCAAAAATTTTGGTAAAGGAAGGTACTTCAAATTAAAATTGGAAATGGCTGATAGAGGCCAGTATTGTGGCACAAGTGATTAACCTTCTGCCTACAGTGTTGGCACCCAATGGGGCATCAGTTTGTGTCCTGGCTGCTCCACTTCCAATCCAGCTCCCTGCTAATGCACCTTGGAAGGCACTGAGGATGGCCCAAGTCCTTGTGCCCCAGCACTCATGAGGGAGAGCTGGATGGAGCTCCTGGCTCCTGGATTCGGTGTGGTGCAGCCCTGGCCATTGAGGCCATTTGGAGTGTGAACCAGCAGATGGAGGATCTCTTTCTCTCTCTGCAACTCAGCCTTTCAAATAAATAAAATAAACCTAAAAAAAATGATGCTATCTATTCTCAGACTTTTCAAAAAACAAATAAGTAGCTGATGAAGGGATGGGGGTTGAGTGTATTGGGGTGCCAGTTCAGGTCCAAGCTATTCTGCTTCTGATCCAGGTTCCTGATAAGGCAGGCATCCTGGGAGGTAGTAGAAGTTGGTTCAAGTGCGTGTGCTGCTTCTACTTATGTAGGAAACCCAGACGGAGCCTCCAGGTTCCTGGCTTTGATCTGACCAGCCCTTGCTTGTTGTGGGTATTTGGGGAGTAAACCAGTGTTGGAAGATCTCTCTCTCTATATATATATTTGCTTTTCAAGAAGATGAAATGCATAAATAAATACTTTTTAAAAGTTCAATAAAAAATGACAAATCTCTCACTTCCAGGACTAAGGAGTTAAACATTAAGATGTGAGATCAACAGGGCCGGCACTGTAGCATAGTGGGCTAAGCAGTGTCGGCTTCCCATATATGCGACGGTTCTAGTCCCGACTGCTCTTCTTCTGATCCATCTGTCTGCTATGGCCTGGGAAAGCAGTAAAAGATGACCCAAGCTTGAGCCCTTGTGCCCACATGGGAGACCTGGAAGAAGCCCCTGGCTCTTGGCTTTGGCTGGATGGGTGTGGCCATTTGGGGAGTGGATGGGAGACCTTTCTCTGTCTCTCCTTCTCTCTGTCTGAAACTCTGCTTCTCAAATAAATAAATACATCCTTAAAAAATGAAAAATACACTGATGAAGCAGAGAAAGACTTCCTGAAAAAAAAGGTGTGATATCATTCCAAACCAATCCAATTAGCAAAAATTTAAATATTTTAAATTACTGGTGTCTAGAGTAACTCCTGTGACATACAGCCTGTGGGAATACTGATTGCTGAACCTTTTTTAGAGTGTCACATGTCCATATTAATCAAAAGGTCAAAAGGTAAGATGTCACAGAGAGTAGCAATTCTACCTCTCACAGTTCATCTTAGGCATATATTCACACTACCCTCGAAAATATATGTTCAGTGTAGCTGTAAATACAGGTGCACCTAATTTTAATTACCGTGCACTCCCTTAATGAATATTGTGTTGGAAGAGCGTCCTTCACATGGGGCCCGGTTGATTAAACAGCCTGGCCTCGGTTAAGTTCAATAATAAAGCAGTTGCATTTTCTCCAACCACTGACCTCAGCCTTCCGTACAGAGAGGCTGTTTGATCCCCTTCCTTCTAGGCCCTGACTTAGACCTAGAGCCTTCCCTCCTTGCAAATCCAGCCAAGCTCAGAGCTGGCCACGGGCTCTGCCTGTGCCTTGCAGGAAAAGGAAGACTCTAAGGTTTTCAATCTCCACCTGGCTTCCTCCAAAACGCGGGACAGGACTGTGGTATAGTCACTAACCTCTTCTCATTGTGTCCCTCCCATACTTTTAGCAGCTTCTAAGAAAAATGAGGAAAAAAACACATTCAGTTTAACAACAGAGCAGGCTTACATATCCTGTGATGATGAGATGGTGAATCTACTGGCTTACCCAAAAACTCCAAATTGTGAAAAAGAATGATACTTGTTTAATTTGGGGGGAATGTTTAATTGGAAATAATTAATTTAGAGATATTTAATGGTGATAAAATGTACATAATGAAGAATTCGCCATTGTAAAAATTGAATGTGCAGGGGTGAGTATTGGCACACTTTTGATGCTGGTATCTCGTATTGGAGGGCCTGGTTTGAGTGCGGGCTCCTCCACTACTACTACTTCGTCTTCGTCTTCTTTTAGCGGCTCACTAGGCTAATCCTCCGCCTTGCGGCGCTGGCACACCAGGTTCTAGTCCCGGTTGGGGCGCCGGATTCTGTCCCTGTTGCCCCTCTTCCAGGCCAGCTCTCCACTATGGCCCGGGAGTGCAGTGGAGGATGGCCCAAGTGCTTGGGCCCTGCACCCGCATGGGAGACCAGGAGAAGCACCTGGCTCCTAGCTTCGGATCAGCATGGTGCGCCAGCTGCAGTGCACTGGCCGCAGCAGCCATTGGAGGGTGAACCAATGGTAAAGAAAGACCTTTCTCTCTGTCTCTCTCTCTCTTACTGTCCACACTGCCTGTCAAAAATAAAACCAAGATTTATTTGTTTATTTGAAAGTCAGAGTTACACACACACACACACACACACATACACACACAGAGAGAGAGAGAGGTCATCTTCCATTCTCTGGTTCACTCCTCAATTGGCTGCTCCAAAGCCAGGAGCCAGGAGCTTCTTCCGGGTCTCCCACGTGGGTGCAGGGCCCAAGGACTTGGGCCATCTTCTACTGCTTTCCCAGGCCTTAGCAGAGAGCTGGATTTGAATTGGAGCAGCCGGGACTTGAACCAGCACCCATATGGGATGCTGGTACTGTAGGTACCAGCTACGCCATAGCGCTGGCCCCTCCTCTGCTTCTGATCCCACTTCCCAATGAGAGACTCAGATGGAGTTTTGGGCTCCTGGCTTTGACCTGGACCAGCCCCTGCCATTGAAAGCACTGGAGAACAAATGAATGGATGGAAGATTTCTCTCTGTCTTTGTCTCTTGCTTCCTAAGCCTGTCAAATAATTAAAATAATACAAGGAAATTTAAAAAATCAAGTGTGAAGTTCAGTAGTTTTAAGTATGTTCACACTGTTGGGCTTCCAGTCTCCAAAACTGTTTTCATCACCTCACGTTGAGTAAATAACTAAACAATTAATATTTCCCCAAACTGTATATGAGAGGAGTTCATCTAGA
The DNA here is from genome assembly GCA_949820135.1 of Sylvilagus floridanus. Taxonomy (NCBI): domain Eukaryota; kingdom Metazoa; phylum Chordata; class Mammalia; order Lagomorpha; family Leporidae; genus Sylvilagus; species Sylvilagus floridanus. The sequence continues at coordinate 12,516,124 of OX463240.1, read as the reverse complement.
CACCAACAATTTCAGTTATTTAAATCTTTGCCAGTTGGTTTGGCTGAGAATGATATCACATCTTAATTTTAATTCCTTAATCATGAGTTTGAGGGTCTTTTCATTTTTTTTTATTGGCAGTTTCTAATTCTAGTTTTAAAGTAACTTTCTCTATTAATTAAATAATGTTCCTCATTCTTTCCTCTCCTCAATCCTTGACAGTCACTATCCTTTTGTCTGTCTCTATCAGTTTGACAACTTAGGTACTTCACATATACGGAATGATACAGAATTAGTTGTTTTATGCCTGGCTTATTTCATCTAACTCAATGTCTTCAAGCTTTAACCGTGTTGCGTAACATGTATAGCATGTGCCAGGACTTCCTTTTTAACAATTCCTTGTGAGGATAGACACATTTTGCTGATCCTTTCACCTATAAGTGGACATTTGCTTTGCTTCCACCTTTTGCTCCTTGTGAGTAATGCAGATGTGAACCTTGGTGTGCAGGCCATCTCCTGCCTTCCATTCCTCAGAGTACATTCCTAGAAGTAGAACTGCTGGGTCGTATGGCAGTTCTATCTGTCAGTTTTTGAGGAACTGCTAACTTTTAAGAAAAATTTTAAAAATAAAAATAAGAATATAAATATATAAATATCAAAGAACAAAAGTTGTTAAGAGTGGCTATTCCTGTAGAATAGAAATGGAATGCGGGAGATGGAGGATGCCTCCTTTTCACTTTACAGCCTTCTAAAGTGCTTATTTTTTTTTCCATGGGTGCCTATTACATCAATGGTAATGACAAGTAAAATGTGTATCTAAAGAAAAAGTTTTCTGTAGATACACTTTGCAATAGATTACTAGAAGGCATTCAAGAGAAAAGCCCCCTACTTACATAGTCGTTTTCTTGGTTGAAATAAAAACGTGCCACTCACAGCTTTTGCTTTTCTTTGCTAATTTCACCGGGAAAGGGTTGTACTCATCCATTTGTTTGGGGCCTTCTGGAAGGTAGAGGCCACGTGTAATTTATTTCTATGCCCCTATTCCTAACACCATTTTCAGCCTGAAGAAAGCACTTAGTGTTGTCTGTTGTCCATGCTTTGATTCTCACACCTATACTCTTTGCTGAAGAAATAGTTACTTTTCCAAATTTCAGTCTCTTCCTCCTCCTCCTCCTCCTCTTTCCTCCTCTTCTCCTCTGAGCTCTCTTCTTCTTCCCTGACATCTCTGTTGGTTCCTTCAAGACAGAGAAGAAGCTATGTGATGCCCTTCATCCTGACACCTAAACTCCTTGAGCTGGCATTTATTCCTAGAAGATTTGTACTATACAGCAGTCAAAAACAATGAAATCTGGTCGTTTGCAACAAGATGGAGGAATCTGGAAAACATCATTCTGAATGAATTAAGCCCATCCCAAAGGGACAAATATCATATGTTCTCCCTGATTGGTGACAACTAATTGAGCACCAAAGGGGAAACCTATTGAAGTGAAATGGACACTATGAGAAACAGTAACTTGATCAGCTCTTATGCTGACTGTTGTTGTACAATGTAATACTTTATCCATTGTAGTATTTTTTTATTCTAGTACTATTGGTTGAACTCTGTAATTAACAAACAATTATTCTTAGGTGTTTAAATTTTAACTGAAAAGTGATCCCTGTGAAATATAAGAGTGGGAATAAGAGAGGGAGGAGATGTACGATTTGGGACATGCTCAATCAGACGTGCCCCAAATGATGGAGTTAGAATCATGCCAGGGAATTCCAATACAATCCCATCAAGGTGGCATGTACCAAGGCCATCTCACTAGTCCAACTGATCAATTTCAGTTCACAACTGATCACACTGATAGGTCTAAGAGTCAAAGGGATCACACAAACAAGACTAGTGTCTGCTAATACTAACTGATAGAATCAAAAAGGGAGAGAATGATCCAACATGGGAAGCGAGATACACAGCAGACTCATAGAATGGCAGATGTCTTAAATAGCATTCTGGCCTCAGAATCAGCCCTTAAGGCATTCAGATCTGGCTCAAGAGCCCATGAGAATATTTTAGGCATGGAAAGCCAAGACACTCTGGAACAAAAAGAAGACCTAAATGAAAGATCTCTGTGAGTGAGATCCCAGTGGAATGAATGGGGCCATCAAAGAAGGAGGTACCTTTCTCTGAAGGGAGGAGAGAACCTCCACTTTGACTATGACCCTGTTGGAATAAGATTGAAGTCGGCAAACCCTAAAGGCTTCCATAGCCTCTGCAACTCATGACTAGAGCCTACGGAGATTACTGACGCCATAAACAAGAGTGTCAAATTGTTAAATCAACTTCAGGAGTCACTGTGTACTTACGTCTCACGTGGGATCTGTCCTTAATGTGTTGTCCAATGTGAAGTAATGCTATAATTAGTACTGAAACAGTATTTTACACTTTGTGTTTCTGTGTGGGTGCAAACTGATGAAATCTTTACTTAGTATATACTGAATCAATCTTCTGTATATAAATATAATTAAAAATGAAAAAAAATCATTAAAATGAAAAAAGTTGGAAGTTGCATAGAAAATTAATCAATTAAAAATATCATGTAGGATCTCTGTCCTTAATGTGCTATACATTGTGAATGAATACTATAACTAGTACTCCAACAGTATTTTTCACTTTGTGTTGCTATGTGAGGGCAAACTGTTGAAATCTTTACTTAATATATACTAAACTGATCTTTTGTATATAAAGAGAATTGAAAATGAATCTTGATGTGAATGCAAGGGGAGAGGGAGTGGGAAAGGGGAGGGTTGTGGGTGGGAGGGAAGTTATGGGGGGGAAGCCATTGTAATCTATAAGCTGTATTTTGGAAATTTCTATTCTTTAAATAAAAGCGTTATTAAAAAAAAAGATTTGGTCAACTGACTCTTCTACTTCTTGTACAACATACACACACTCTACTTCTATCACATTTCTTAGGATAAAGAAGTTAGGTTAAGAGTTGTATTTCTTGGGATAAAGCAGTTGTAATGGAGAGAGTTTTGCTGTTAGAAAGATTTGGGTCTGGGGCTGGCGTTGTGGTCCAGCGAGTTAAGTAAGCTGCCTGCAATGTTGATGTTCCATATGAGGGCCAATGTGAGTCCTGGCTGCTCTGATTCCTATCCAGCTCCCTACTAATGTACCTAGTAAGGCATCAGGAGATGGCCTGCGTGCCTGGGCCCCTGCCACCCACATGAGAGGCCCAGATGATGCTCTAGGCTCCTGTTCAACCTAACCTAGACTTGGCCAGTGTGGCCATTTGGGCAAGTTAATCACAGGATGGATTTTTTTTCTCTTCCTTTCCCTTTCCCTCTCCCTCTCTCCCCCTTTCTAACTCTGCTTTTATTTACTTTTTTTTTTTTTAAGATTTATTTATTTATTTGAAAGAGTTACACACAGAGAGAAGGAGAGGCAGAGACAGAGAGATATCTTTTTCCATCTGCTGGCTCACTCCCCAGTTGGCAGCAACAGCCGGGGCTGCGTCAATCCAAAGCCAGGAGTCAGGGGCTTCTTCCAGGTCTCCCACGTGGGTTCAGCGGCCTAAGCACTTAGACCATCTTCCACTGCTTTCCCAGGCCACAGCAGAGGGCGGGATTGGAAGTGGAGCAGCCAGGACTCAAATCGGTGTCCATATAGGATGCCAGCACTGCGGGTGGCAGCTTTACCATCTAAGTCACAGTCTCAGACCTTTCAATGAATAATTTTCCTACTATCTCTTTAGGAATAAGTATGTAATCCATTATCATGATCTCTGCTATATTTTCATTGAATAAATCATCATCCTATTTTCTTTTTTATTCATTTGTATTAGAAGATCTAACCATTGATTTTATATATCTCATTAGGATTTTCTCTTTTTCGGTATAAATTGTATATGAACTACCTAAACACAGATTCTAGTTTTTGGTAGGCATTTTTTAAAATGTTTGTTTTAATATATCTGGAAGGCAGAGAGAGAGAGAGAGAGAGAGAGAGAGAGAGAGAGAGAATCTTCCATTTGCTGGTTCACTCCCTAAATGCCCACAATAGCCAGAGCTAGGCCAGGCCAAAACAAGGAGTGCAGAACTCTATTCAGGTCCAAGAACTTGGACCATCACCTGCTACCTCCTAGGATGCATTAGTAGGAAGCTGTATCAGAAGCAGGGACTTAAATCAGCACTTTAATGTGGGATAAGGATGTTCCAAGTGGGGGCTTAACCTATAGGAGGCATTTTTGAATATTCAAATTCTTAGACTATTATAAAGGTGAACATTAAACCTAATAATTAGAGGAAGGACATATATCATCAATGAACCTAGATGGGCTGTCTTGATTGTCATTATAATTGATTTGGACCAACTACTAAGTAATCTAATTAGTAGTCATAATTTCGAAATGAATTCTTACAGAATTCTAAATGAATTCTTGTTCATTGTATTGAACAGATTTAGCTTCCTAATCAGTACGCAGTGGATTTATAGATAAATTTACTTAATTGAAAAACCTGGTCAAGTTTCAATTGTTTGTTCATAATCAATCGTTATAGAAATGAAACAGTTTCCAGGTTTTGATTTATTTTCATTCACTGGATTTGGCCTCTAATGATATGAAATGTGAATGTGTGACTTTCGTGAGAGTTAGCATGCCAGAGTTGCACAGGAAGGCTGCACTCCTGTGGCTGTGTTTACGCGGTTGTAAAAAGTCATCCCAGGGTGGTGCTGCTCAGGGTGCTCTGTGAATAGTTCGCTCCTGTTTTATAATGAGACAAGTTCAAAAATGGTAAATTGGAGCCAGCAGTGTGGCATAGCGGGTAAAGCTTCTGCCTGCAGGGCCAGAATCCTATATGGGTGTGGCCTCAGGTACTGGCTGCCCTTCTTCCCATCTAGCTCTCCTGTGCCTGGGAAAGCAGCGAAGGCCCCTGCAACAACGTGGGAGACCCAGAGGAAGCTCCTGGCTCCTGGCTCTTGTCTTTTGGATTGGCCCAGCTGTGGCCATTTGTGGAGTGAACCAGCAGATGGAATCTCTCTCTCTCTCTCTCTCTCTCTCTCTCTCTCTGCCTCTCTATAACTCTGCCTTTCAAATAAATAAATAAATCTTTTAAAAACTGGTAAGTTGAGCAGATGTTAAAGTACTGAAACTAAAACTTTGGAAACTAGGAGTAGAAAGTGAATTTGGAAAGTTTAGAAACTTCTATTGCATTTGAACAGAAACACTATTTTTTAAAAATTCAAGATTAAAAATATAGAGCTCCTATTGTGTATTTAATTACCTTCCTAGTAATTCATCTTAACTGTATTTAAGAAAAGTGCCTGTCTGTCAGGACCTAAAATTATACTAATATTTTAAACTTGCTTTTTATTTGAGAAACAGAGGAATGGAGAAACACAGACATATGAGCACATAGAACCCCCTCTGCTGACTCACTCCCCCAAATGCCTACAGTGGCTAGGGCTGGGCTGTGGTTGGACCAGGGTTGAAGCCAGGAGCCAAAAACTCGATCCAGGTCTCCCTCATGGGTGGCCAGGACCCAACTACTTGAGCCGTCATCTGCTACCTCCTAGGGTCTGATTAGCAGAGATGATTAGCAGAACAATAAGGCAGAGAAAATGGCTTAAAGGGTTGAAAGCAAAGAAAATGTAAATAGTTGGTGGGACTAGAGCAGTAGAGCAGGTCTAGGATGCAATCCACAGCGCTTCACCAAGATCTAATGAAGACCTCTTTCCAGGACTTCTAGGATGTAAGATTAGAAGTTAATTCTAGAAACACAGTTTTGTAACTTTCTGTGATCATGTGGTCATGTTTAAGTTACTTTGCTCCAAGGCACATGATTCATTTTTGAAGTTATTTCCAGTTAATCCTTGTGACAGTAAAAGTTCATTAATGGGTAACAACACTTTGCAGAGAGGAAGTCTCCAAGAGCTCCCTCAGGTTCAGTAGGGTGCTAGAAGGACTCACGGAACTCACAGAAAGCTATTATCTGATAGCTACAGTTTATCACATGAAAAAGCATGGATTAAAATTAGCCAAGGGAACAGGTGCATAGAGCAGTCAAGGAGAATTCCCATACACAGTGGCCTTGACAATGGAGTTGTAGACAGCATTAACACACATAGAGTCTTGAGGACCAGAGAGCTTCCCCAGTCTCAGCATCCAGAGTTTCCGTTGGGATCTTGTCACATTCACATGGTTAACTGCTCACTTGGTTGACCTTTAGTTCCCGACTATGTTCATTCATTTGTGTTGTGATAACAAGATACCTCAAACTGGATAGCTTATAAAGAGCAACGTTTCATTTTTCATAGTTCTGGTCAGTCCAAGATCGAACATTAGAAGATTAGACATCTGGTGAGGCTCACTCTTTGCTTGAAAATGGTGCATCGTTGCTGCAACCTCCAGAGGGAAGGGATACTGTGTCCTCCCATGGTAGAATGGATAGATGGGCAAGAGAGGGCACCCTTCAACCTGGAGCCCTTTAGTAAGCTTGCTTATCTCATTTATGAAGGTAGAGCACTCAATTTAACGAGCCCAAAGTCCATACCACTTAATACTGGTGCATGGGGGATTAAGTTTCAACGTGAATTTTGGAGGGGACACTAACTTAAAATCATAGCTCATCCCTTCTTGAGTTCAGGTTGCTACTGCATGATCCATAAATCACGTTAAGGGCCCAAGGTAAACAAAGATACTCTTATCCATTCCAAGGGCTTAGTAGTAGCTCCCCAGCAGCCAAGGGCAGAAGCCATGCCTCTCTGGGCATACTGTAAAATACTACCATAGAAATGCTTTGGAATGAGAGATGCAGATTGCACATTGTAGGATGGACTACAATCAGTAGGGTGCTCTGAGTGAAAAGGCCCAATGAGTAACATCCTTATCTCAGTGCTGTTCAACAGGGCTCATTCCTGCAAAGATGTAAATCCTGAAAGCTACATTTCCTTAAAGTAACATGTGCAGCGATTTAGACAAAGGATTCACATTGCTTGATATAGTCACAGCCCCTTCCTAGAAAGTAGTCACTATTCATAGCTCCTGCTGAGTGGTCTGCCTTGGTCAGCAACAATATGTGTGTCTGTACCACACACGGTGGCTCTTATTGATTTAGCCACTGACAGTCTGTACAGGCTCGCCTGAGGTCCGTGATGTGACCTGACACTAAGGGCTCCATCAGAAGTTAGTCAATAGCTACCGAGGCTGGCATTGTGACGCGAAGGGTTAGGCTGCTGCCTGCAACTCCAGCATCCCACATCGGAGTAGAGTGCCAATTCGAGTCCCAGCTGCTCTGCTTCTGATCCAGCTTCTTTAGTGTGCCTGGAAAGCAGCGGAAGATGGTTCAAGTGCTTGGGTCCCCGCCATCCATGTGGGAGACCAGATAGAGTTTCTGGTTCTGGGCTTTGGCCTGGCCCAGCCCTGGCTGTTGTGACCATTTTGGGAGTGAACCAGCAGATGAAAATTTCTCTCTCTCTCTCTCTCTCTCTCTCTCTCTCTCTCTCTTTCTCTCTGTCTCTCACACACACACACATACACACATACACACAGCCTTTCAAGTAAATAAATAATTCTTTAAAAAGAATCAATGGCTATTAGTTGAGTCAACCAAAAGCCTTCTCCCTGTGCTGTATGTCGGAAATCAAAGAAAGACTAAGCACAGGAAATGAGAAAATGTGTATCTGGTTATAGAGTAGCTGAAATCTATCAATAATGGAGCATTGCGACAATTTTTTAATGTTTATTTTTATGTAATTGAATGAGGAGAGAGAGAGAGAGAGAGATTAAGATAGATCTTCCATTTGCTAGTTCACTCCCTATGCACCTGCACCAGCCAAGACTGAGCCAGCTGAAACCAGGAGTCTGGATCTCCATTCAGGTCTCTCAAATGAATGGCTGGGACCCAGGAACTTGAGCCATCACTTGCCCCTCTCAAGTTGTGCATCAGAAGGAAGCTGGATCTTAAGTAGAGTAGCTGGAACTCGATCTCAGGCACTCCACTATGGGATGCAGATGTCTGAAGGGGCAGCTTAACCAGCTGTGCCACAATGCCCAACCCTGGGGCCCATTCTATGGCACTTGAGAGCTGCTTTGATGCATAATGCAGTGAACCTCCATAAATGCTGACTCTTCCAGGATTTAAAAAAAAATCTCCTTGAAAATCAGACTCTTTATTACCTCACATACTTGTTGTAGCTTGGGTGAGTATTCCCTGAAGTCTGCCTGGGCAAATGAAACCAACTATCAAAGACATACATTGCCGGCGCTGTGGCACAGCAGGTAAAGCTGCCGTCTGCAGTGCCGGCATCCTATATGGGTGTCGGTTCGTGTCCCAGCTGCTCCACTTCTGATACAGCTCTCTGTTATTGGCTCGGAAAGCAGTAGAAGATGGCCCAAGTCCTTAGGCTCCTGTATCTGCGTGGAAGACCAGAAGAAGATACTGGCTTTGGATCAGCACAGCTCTGGCCATTGTGGCCAATTGGGGAGTGAACCAGCAGATAGAAGACCTCTTTCCCTCCCTCCCTCCCTCCCTCCCTCTCTCTCTCTGTCTCTGCCTCTCCTTCTCTTTCTGTGTAACTCTGACTTTCAAATCAATAAATAAATCTTAAAAAATGTGAATGATCTATATTGATATTGATCACAGTACATTCTTCCTATGTTCAGGATCCTATTATTTTATTTTCTATGAATGTTAAATATGATAGGCTGCTTTATCTCTATTTCTGAGAATATATCTTTGTCATAGTTTGGTAATGCATACTCAGATATCATGTTATTGATAATCAACAGTTTATTTAAAAAATTATGTAAGTAATCTTGGGGCTGGCATTGTAGTGTAGCAGGTAAAGCCACTGCTTGCAGTGCCAGCATCCCCTATGGGTGCCTACTTGAATCCTGGATGCTTCACTTCCCTGTTAGGGTGCCTGGGAAAGCAACAGACAATAGATCAAGTCATTGGGCCCCTGCATCCATGTTGGGGACCTGGAAGAAGCTCCTGGCTCCTGGCTTCAGATCAGCCCAGCTCCGGTCTTTGTGGCCATCTGGGGAGTGAACCAGTGGATGGAAGACCTCTCTCTCTCTCTCTCTCTCTCTCTCTCTCTCTCCCTCTGCCTCTCTGTAATTCTGCCTTTCAAATAAATAAATAAATCTTAAAAAATTGTGTAGGTAATCTAACATTGATAGATCTTTGGGTAAAAATATTTTAATGAAAATTCAATGAAGACAAGTAATCTGTTCATGCACCATAAGTCCCATTTAGTTGACAAAGAAGAGAAGAGAGAAAAGAAAAGAACCAATACTAGAGGTAGCATCTGTCTTATCAATGATTTACCAGGTAAAAGGTCTTTTCCCAGGTTTTTGGCAGGTATTTTGCGGGACTCAGGTGGGTGTTGACAAGTTCATACCGAACAAGGCCAAGGTGGAAGCAACATGTAATTCAATGAGCCCCGGACTGAGAAGTCAGCTCCAAGCCCCACCACTGCTGAGCTGTGTGGCTTTGGGAAATGCACATAACTTCTCTGGGCCATCATTTCCTTTTCTGCAGAATAAAGAGGTTCAAACAGATCTCTGTGATGCCCTTCTTTTCTAATATTCCGTTATTCTCTGAAATAATTATGCAATCATGATTAGGAAAGGAAAGAGCCCAAGTTACAAGCAAGTGCCACTTCTCTTGTTTGAAACTTGGAGATGTTGGTGGAGAATACATGCCCTCTCTCCCTCCTGCTTCTCCTGATCCTGACCCCATTCTGCCATGATCTCTCCTGCAGACTCTCCTGTTCCTATGCTCAACACCACACACAGCAGATATTCTGCTGAGAGGTGGACTTCTGGACAGACTATAGAGTTTCTATGGCAGAAATTGAAAAATTTGGGGGCCAGCTCTCTGGTGCAGCAGGTAAAGCTGCCGCCTGCAGTGCCGGCATCTCATATGGGTGCCGGTTCAAGTTCCAGCTGCTCCTCTTCTGATCCAGCTCTCTGCTATGGCCTGGAAAGCAGTAGAAGATGGCCCAAGTCCTCGGGCCCCTGCACCCACGTGGAAGACCTGGAAGAAGCTCCTGGCTCCTAGCTTTGGATTGGCCCAACTCCGGCTGTTGCAGCCAACTGGGGAGTGAACCAGTGGATGGAAGACCTCTCTCTCTCTCTCTCTCTCTCTCTCTCTCTCTCTCTCTCTCTGTCTCTCCTTCTCTGTCTGTGTAACTCTTTCAAATAAATAAATAAATATTTTTAAAAGCAAATGTTTTATATAAGTACATTTGAAATTTTATACTTGCGTGTTTTATATTATTTTAACTTATAGTAACAATTTTGTTGTCCTGAACTATACCCTTCTTGACATTGAATATTCTTTTGCCTTACTTTTCACTTATGGTTATTATAGGTCTATGCCATTTTAAGCATGTGTATTTCTATGTTTACTTGATTTTTAACTTTATAAAATGCTATAATGCAATAACTAAATTTTTATGATTTTCTCTTTCTACTTCGTATCACTACAGAGATTGACTGATATCATTAGCTGTCAAACTGGAAGTGGCATTATTGGACCAGACCAATATGAATAAAATGTGCATTTTGGAATAGTGCAGTAGTTGAAAAATTTATCAATTATGTACTAGAAATATCAGAATCAGGTAATAAGCCTCATCATAGGTATATAGATATAATGAAAGGAAATCAAATATAATTTCTGTATAACTATCCCATGAATAAATTTCCAGATAGATCTTGGCTATTTTTTCAAACAAATATTTTATATTCATTAATCATTTTATTTTGCCTCACTGATGGAATAATTTTCCCCCAAATCGAGTTGTATTCCCAGATCCTTTGTTTTAGCAACAGCATAAAAGGCCGTGGCCACTAGATGGCTGCCTTTCTTCTTTTATAATTTCTTTGGCATGGAATCTGCTTTTCAGTGAATTTGTCTTTTTATGGTTTATTTATTTTTATAAGGTTTTAAAAATTTTACAATTTACTTAGAATCATTTTCATGACAGTTATTCAAAGTTACATCCACTTGGTATTGTTAGGTTGGCATTTTAAAAAGGATAAGGGGAACAAAGCAATTGCTCCTGTATGTAAATGGGAAGTAATAGAGTGAGTTTAAGATGACTAGGAACTTCTGTGCTTTGCTGCCTGATCACTTACAGTACATGAATAAGTGAAAAGTGCCAGTGTTTCGTGGTAGAACAGTCCTGGACTTGGGAGTGGAGTGGATGGTTGGTTTTGTTCTGATGGCTTTTTTCTAAGATGTATTTATTTATTTGAAAGTCAGAGTTACACAGAGAGAGGAGAGGCAGAGCGAGAGAGAGAGAGAGGTCTTCCATCCGATGATTCACTCCCCAATTGGATGCAACAGCTGGAGCTGGTCCCATCCGAAGTCAGGAGCCAGGAGCTTCTTCCAGGTCTCCCATGCAGATGCAGGGGCCCAAGGACCTGGGCCATCTTCTACTGCTTTCCAGGCCATAGCAGAGAGCTTGATTGGAAATGGAGCAGCTGGGACTCAAGACTCAAACTGGTGTCCATATAGGGATGCTGGCACTATAGGCCGTGGCTTTACCTGCTACACCAAAGTGCTGGCCCCAGACCAAGTTTCATTTAAACCTTGTATTTGTCCTTGCCTAAAGTCTGCATAACCCTTGGAATTTTACAGTTTTAAGCTGGTTTCCTTGTCTTGCAGTCCAAACTCCTGAAGATACAAAGTCATAAAGCATTCATTTGGTTCTAATTTGACTGCTCTTAGCTATAAATTTGGACAAACTCTTTTTTTTTTTTTTTTTTACTGGAAATGACATGCCACCAGCCACCTTCACTTACTTGTTAATTTAGGGGTCTCTGGTGTGTCTTGGGAAACATGATAGAAACAGTGAGCTATTCATGTAGTAATTTTTTGGTAGACTCCATGGACATGGTCTCTATCAACATCACAGGAGCAAACCATAGGACATCTCACATCCAACCCAAGGCCTATCCTGTGTCTAAGGTTTATGTTTACAATGTTCCTTCACCTCAGGGTAACTATTCCAATCACACACAAGAAGGTATGATTACAGCCCATAGAATGAAAAAGATGTTCACTAGGCTTCCACCGTCATTAGCTGAACAAACACATCCCTCTGGGACATAGGCAGGCTGAGATTGGCAGTAGGAGTGCAGAGGGAGTAGGAGCTTTGTGGGCACAAGGCCTGGGTGAGCAACTCCTCAGTAGGAGGGTTGCTAGTGGAGCAGTCTAGGGAAGAATATTGACCCATATGCAACAGTGACGAGTGTTTTGAGGTAGTTATTGCCTTTTCTACTTCTTTATCTTTCACATCCCTTCCTATTAAAAACAGATTCCTTCCTCCCTTTCTCCCTTCCTCCCTTCCTCCCTTCCTCCCTTCCTTCCTAGAAGCCTGAAAGGAAGAAAGAGAGAGAGAGAGAGAGAGAGAGAGAGAGAGAGAGGGAGAGAAAGCTTCAGTCTCTTGGTTCAATCCCCAAATGATTGTGGCAGTCAGGGAAGGGCTGGGCAGGACCAAAGCCAGTAGCCTTGAACTCCATCCTGGTCTCCCTCCTTGTGGCAGGGACCCAAGCTCTTGGACCATCCATTGCCTTCCCAGGCACATCAGCAGGAGGCTGGATCAGAAGCAGGAACCTGAAGCAGGACTCTGATACGTGATGCTAGAAACATCACACGTGATGCTTAACCTGGACTCTCACATCCCTTTTTGACTCTGCTCACCCGTATGTCCCATCTGTTTTTTTTTTTTACCTACTTTCTAGAATTTTCATTCTTCTGTTTTCCTATCTTCATTCTAAATAGTTCCTTTTAATCTGTCTTCTGTCATTTTTTGGCTAGGCTTAATGTTCTATAAAATAAATCTACTGAATTCTAAGTTTGGACATTATATTCTTTATAATTCTCATCTGCTTAAACTTATAATTGCCAATATTTTCAATGTTTCTGCTATTTTCTTGAACATACTAATGATAGGTATTCAGCATTTATATGTATGTACTTTTTTTCAGTATGAAGAACCTGTTTTGGTTACCATGTGGAGTGGAACAGAGCAGGGGATATGACAGTTACTGCTCTGGGGAAGGGATCTGAAGACTTGCTCTCCACCCTCCCCAAAATTTATGTCTTACTTTTTCATAATCTCCACCTTTTGTGGTTTTGTCAGAAAGCTCTGTTTAGGCTTTTACCATCTCAACCACTACTTTTCAAATTGATGGTCATCTAAAGGGAGAAACTGACCTTCCCTGGCTAGAATTTATCCCTTTCTCAGGTCAAGTTCACATGGATTCTACCCATTGGAAGCTCTCTGAGGATGTCCAACTGTTGGTTTCATTTTTACTGTATTTTGCAGTTTTTTCTCAGTGAGAGCATTATTCAATAAGAACCAATCTACAATTTCTGGAAACGATACTTTCATTAGGTTTTTTTTTTTCTTACTGAAAATATTTTGTAGTTCATGGAAAGAAAAGTTAGAGTTCCAGAACAAATTTATTTATTAAATTTCCCTTTATGTATGCAGGGGAGCAATTACACATAACATTTAGGGTTGGAGATAAAGGAAGGGATGCTACAGGAGCAAATAAATCTTTTTTTTTTCTTTTTTTGTGAGAATGGGACTTACTTGCATGCATAAAATCTAGTTTCTGGCATATAGTGGATGATAAATACTATTATAATTTGTTTGAGATCAAATATAATTGGTGATATGTATAGTGTACATTTGGTCCCTATCAATTCTTCTTATCAGAGTAGATAGTATGCCAAGCTACTATTATGACCAGGGACATTTAATTTATTTATTTAAAAGACAGAGTTACAGAGAGAGAAGGAGAGGGAGAGAGAGAGAGAATCTTCCATTCACTGGTTCACTCCCTGAATAGCCACAATAGCCAGCGCTGGGCCAGGCTGAAGTCAGGAGCCAGGAGTTTCATCTGGGTCTCCCACATAGGTTCAAGGGCTGAAGTACTTGGGGCATCCTCTGCTGCTTTCCCCTGGTCACTAGCAGAGGGCTGGATTGGAAGTGCAACAGCTGGGACTCCAACCAGTGCCCATATTGGATGCTGGCACTTCAGCTGGTGGCTTAGCCTACTTTGCTACAGCACTGGCTTCCCAGGTATATTTAATTTTTTAGATGTCAGTCTTTTTTTAAAGATATATCTATTTATTTGAAAGACAGACTTACAGAGAGAGGTCGAGGCAGAGAGGTCTTCCATCCACTGGTTTACTCCCCAGGAGGCCGCAACAGCTAGAGATGAGTTGATCCGAAGCCAGGAGCCAGGAGCTTCTTCCAGGTCTCCCATGTGGGTGCAAGGACCCCAGGACTTGGGCTATCTTCTACTGCTTTATCAGGCCATTGCAGAGAGCTGGATTGGAAGAGGAGCAGTTGGGACTTGAACCGGCTGCCATATGGATGCTGGCACTTCAAACCAGGGCTTTAACCTGTTGCACCATAGTGCCGGCCCCTCCGATGTGAGTCTTAAAGATTGAAAATGTCAAAATATAGAAAGATCTAATGAGGGTCCTAGTCTAAGAATGACCTCTGTCACTCTGGTCCTTGTCTGGTGATGTCCCCTCAATGAATGGTATGAGTAAATTGCTCCTTGCACTACTGGCAGCCTAGTGTTTCACATTGAATAAGCCGTACTTATTTCAGTCACACAATTTTGCTAATAAGAAAGAAAAGCTGCTTCCACTATGAAATCTGATGTTTGCTCTTTCCGAAATCCTGAGAAGGTGAGGGAAAAACAAAGAAACAGAGCCACATACCTCAGAGTGTCACACATGGAGACAATAGAATGGCTAAGCAGAAAAAAAAATAAAAGGCTGTGTTTTTCCTCAGCTAGAGTTTCAGCTTAGAAATGTCAGGTCAGCCACATGTCTTTTTAGGTTCGCTTATTATTTTTTTTAAAGCTCTATCGAGCAAGTATTAAACAATGAGCCTAGTGCAGCGCAATTCATTTACATCAATAAGCTGACTTACAAATCAGATAGTAGAGAAAGCAGACAGCACTTTCAGAAAGAACAATTAAGAACACATGTTAAACACATATGCTTAAATATGAAAATACAAATTAGTCCTTTACAACACGTTTGAGCAAAGGATCCAACATGTCCACGAGGCAGACTCACATGAAAGTTGAGAATTAAGAAGAATCACCACTGTTTTCTCACGAGTCAAGGAAAGCTCCCTAGTGGAATCCCAGAAATTTTTAAAATCAGGGACCAAAACCTTGCAAAGGGAGATGGTGTGATTCTAGTGACAGATAACCCTGCAGGTGAACTAAACTTGAACCTTCAAACTTTCAACTGAGAAGTAAGTAAGTGGAAGGGACTAGCACAGGCAGAAGTCTGGCACATTGTGAGGTAGAGCATCCAGGAAGCACCTCCTCAAAACTACTTCACATACAACCAAAGAACAATGGCTGTGTTGTGCTCACTCTTGTGGTTGCTAAGGGTTCACTCATTCAACAAATATTTATTGAGTACCGGATAGAGATCTGTGCCTGGGCTTTAACAGAGAACAAATAAGGTAGTGATATCTGGCATGTACCTTCTTGTGTCTACAGACAGGACAGAATTAATACATGGAAGTGTGGAAGAAGTACTAGAAAACTCAGTGCAAGGATGTTGGTCAGTCAGCTACTTAATTGTAATTCCCCTATAACCAGAGAGCAGTATCAGACCTTCTGACTTTTAGAAACCCCAAGGGGCTAGGTTAGGCCATTTGAATGTGAACTGAGCCTTGGGCAAGATTCTTGAGTTTACCTGGGCAAATGGGATCAATTGTGGGCAAGTGCAATACAATGTGTTGATCCAGATGCAGGTCTTGTAGATTCTCATATTTTTAAAAAAGATTTCTTTATTTGAAATTCAGAGTTACACAGAGAGAGAAGGAGAGGCAGAGGGAGGAGAGAGAGAGAGAGAGAGAGAGAGAGAGAGAGAGAGAGAGAGTCTTTCATCCACTGATTCACTCCCTAATTGGCCGCAATGGCTGGAACTTGGCTGATCTGAAGCCAGGAGCCAGGATCTTCTGGATCTCCCACCGGTGCCCATATAGGGTGCTGGCACTACAGGCGGCAGCTTAACCCACTACGCCACAGTGCTGGCCCTGTGGATTCTCATTTTTGAGGGAGCCTATTTTTATAGCTTAACTTCTTCCAAGTAATTGTGATGACAGACACATACCCAAAGCCACACACACAACACCTGGGGCTTTGTGCTTGATTCTCTTCATCTGCATTAATCTTTTCCTGGGTAAAAAACATGGTTTCCTCTGCCTTAGAGAACTTTAATGAACCTTTCCTTCAAAGTCATCCCTGACAAACCTTGACAAATAAAACCTCTGAGCCTTGGCCTTTTTGACCTTTACATTGTGTGACTTTCTCCATGGTGCTTATTTCCTGAGCTGTATTGTGTTATTTTTTCTAAAGATTTATTTGAAAGTTAGAGTTATAAAGAAGGAGAGCCAGAGGCACAGAGAGAGGGAGGGAGGGAGAGAGTGAGAGAGAGGGAGAGAGAATGTCTTCCATCTGTCGGTTCATTCCCCTAATGACCGCAATGGCTGGAGCTAGGCCAATCTGAAGCCAGGAGCCAGGAGCTTCTTCCAGGTCTCCCACATGGGTGAAGGGCCCAAGGACTTGGGCCATTTTCTACTACTTTCCCAGGTCATAGCAGAGGGCTGGATCAGAAGTGGAGCAGCTGGGATTGGGACCAGCACCCATATGGGATGCTGGCACTGCAGTAAGAGGCTTAACCTTCTATGCCACAGCGCCAGCCCCTGAATTTGCATCATTGAGTGTGTGTGTCCATGCACATACATTTTTGCATACATATGTGTATTTATTGTCAGGCTCAATCCACCAGCCAGAAACTTTGTTTTATTCATTGCTCTATTTCTAACTCCTAGAAATACCTGCTGATGGTGCTCTATAAATATTTGTTGAAGAATCATTTCTCAGAGAGGGCTTGGTTTAGGACTCCTGCTGAATACCCAAATCCTTGGATGGGTAACTCCTTTATAGAAAGTGTAGTGTTTGCGTGTAACCTAGGCAATCCTCCTGTTACTTTAAATCATCTCTAGATTCCTTTTAATACCTAATAAAATGTAATTGCTATGTAAATAATTGCTATACTGCATTTTTAAAGAAAATGATAAAAAGAAAAAAGTCTGTACATATTTGGTATATACACAATTAAAATAGTTTTGAAATGGAAGCGCAGCTGATGAGGGGGACTGTAATTGCAATTTCTCTATTTTTTACCATCCAGAAACAACTGCCTGCCAATATTTGATTTTTCTATTTCTATATTTTTCCTACGTACAAAATAAAAATATGGTCGCACTTAATTTTTTTAAAGATTCATTTTATTTGTTTATATGAAAGGCATAGTAAGAGAGAGAGGGAAAGACAGAGAGAGAAGGAGGGAACTTCCGTCTGCTGTTTCACTCCCCAAAAATGCCTGTGACATCCAGGGTGGGCCAGCTTGGAGCCAGGAATCCCCAACTCCAACTGGGTCTCCTATGTGGGTAGCAAGGACCCAAGTACTTGAGCCGTCACGGGATGCCTTCTAAGTGCATTAGCAGGAAGCCACATTGGAAGTGGGGAGCTGTGACTGGAACTGGCCGTGGCAGCTTAACCTGCTGTGCCACAATGCCCGCCTCTATACTTGCTATTTTGATCCGAGACCTGTATTTTTCACATACTTCCTGTTAACATTGCTATACTTCTATACATTCCTTGACATCATCATTTTTAATGTCATGCCACACTTCATTCTATAATCAAACTTTTTCCCTTCTCATCTTTTCTTTGTGTCATCACTCCTGCTAACAGGATTTGAAATACCAGCTTATCTCATAAAATACCATCACCTGAAGATTCACAATATAACTCTGAATATTCAAAGAGCCCTAAATTGCTCTAAGAAGCTCGCTCAGGTGTTCCTTTTGTAAAGAACACTCCACCTATCAATCACTTTTGGGAGAAAATAATCTAAAAGGGAGTGAGAAACGGATCAAACTTTCGTCATCAGTGGAGCTGCACTCATAGACAGATGTGGTGCCAGCCTGGATCCCCCCTTTAACAAGTTGACAGCAGTGTCCAGACCAACTGTACAAGGCTGAACTCTCTGCCAGTAGGCGAGAGCAAGATTCATTTCTCAGTTCATTTCTCCACTTGTCAGGTGAAATCCATTTCAGGCATTTATATTAATATCGGATTGAATTTTTGGTTTGATATTTTGGTGAATTACAAACTGCTTTACAAAATCTAACTTAGAAAATCTCTCATGGGAGACTGGGTTGGAGAAAGACTATAACAGGAATTGAATATTAGGTGATTAAAATTCAAGAGAGTTAGTATACTGGTACTTAAGAGTTTCCTATTACCGCAAGCAGTGGCAATTTCCATTTCCAGGTTTTTGTCCTTATTACAATGGAATTTGCAATACTTTTCATTTTTGTTACTCTGTTACTTCAAGTGTTCCCTTTCCCTTTACCACATTTGTTTGTTTTTGATGGCAAAACTGCCCTGCCGCCCTCACCCCCTCACCCTCGCCACAAGGAGGCGCTGTTGTGGCTCGGTGGGTTGTGCTGCTCCTTTCCAGTATCTTAACCCATTTGGAATCCTGGCTGCTCTGCCTCCCACTCCACTCCCTGATAATGCTGCTGAGAAAGCAGTGGTTTATGTTCCACGTACGTGGGCCCCATGTGAAGACCCAGATGGAGTTCCTGGCTCCAGACTTCAGTTTGTCCTACCCTTAGCTGTTGTGACTACTTGGGGGGTGAACCAACAGATAGATAGATAGATAGATCTCTCTCTTTCTCTCTCTCTCTCTCCCCCTCTCTCTTTCTCTCCCTCTCTATCACTCTGCCTTTCAAATAAATAAAATGATTCTTAGAAAAACTGATCTCTTTAGCACAAGACTACCCCTTATATTCAAATCTACATATATAACACTTATATTTACCCCATTTCAAAACAGAGGTTTATTCTCTACACAGAAAAAAGAATGTTCATAGAAAACAGATTAACAGATTTTACTTTTTCAAGGGAGAAATCTACTCTGTTTTTAATATTAATGTAGGGCATTTGTTGTTCACTTGGTCAAATCAATTTGGCAGTTTTTAAATGAACTTATGCTACACAGTTCCTGTTCAATAGTATATATCATTGCATGTACATAGTAGCTTTTCCATGCTGATTGTCTTGTTTTTGCCTTTCTAAACAATAACATCTAGAAGGGCTAATATTACAACCTTGCTATATTTCATGCCTTCCTAAAAGAGGTGTTGCTTGATTTAAGAAAATTATTGACAGACACAAACACAAACACAAACAAAACAAAACAAAAAACCTTTCAGGATCATAGTCCAAAGGAATTAGGAAGCTTAGGTAAACTCATTTGAAAGTATATTTTAATTGAGGGTTAGGAAAATGTTCGTTTAACAAAATTCAAGACCAAGGCTAAAATATTCACAGAGGGGTAACCCTCTTTGAACAGATCAATGGGTTATGCCAAAACTCTTGTTTTGTAGCCTGTAATTTGAATTCCTTCTCATGCAATAGATTACAGGTGTACTATTACGGGACTTTATCATTAGAATTTCCTTAGGTTCAGTGAACCTGGCTGAAAGATATATTGTTAGTATAATAATTTCCTGCTAACTAGGGCAGAGTAAAGGAAGAAGAACTGCAGAGGCCATTTGGGGAGTGAACCAGCAGATGGAAGACCTCTCTCTCTTTCTGCTTCTGCCTCTCTGTAATTTTCCCTTTCAAATAAATAATCTTTATTTTTTTAAAAAAGAAATGCAGAGACATATTCAATGGATGCTGTTGCATAGACTCTCTCCAGGTGAACAACATCTATATCCTAACACCAGTTGCTGAGGGTGACAGGTTGAGCCAAGAGACCTGGGAGTCAGTTTTCCTTCTGTGTCTGCGGGTTCTGTAGCCAAGAATTCAATCAACAATGGATTGAAAATATTTTTAAACAATTACTTCCATACTGAACATGTACCAACTTGTTTTCCTGTAATTATTCCTTAAATAATACAGCACAACTATTTACATAGCATTCACATTGTATTAGGCAAGTAAAGTGTAAATGATTTAAAGTATATGGGATATGTATAGGCATATGCAAATACTATATGATTTTGAATAAGGAATCTGAGCATCTGAGGATTTTGGCATCCGAAAAGGATTCTGGAACTAAAACTTTGTCAATATTGAAGAATGACTGATTGTAATTCCCCTGGCTGTTTTTTTTTTTTTTTTTGAAAGCATGATCAAGTGCAATATTTATGAAGCCACAATCCCCCTGTTGAGTCCTATGGTGGTATAGTGTGCAACAGAATGGGTTCTCCCCAGCGAAAATAATTGGAAAACAATCCATATTCTCTATTTTATATTTGAAAAGACATTTATTTGAGAGATTTCACATCTGTTGGTTCACTCCTCAGATGACCTCAAGAGCAGGACAGGGCCAGCCTGATGCCAGGAGCTGGGAACTCAATCCACATGGGTGGCAGGGCCCCAAGCCCTTAGGCATCAGCTCTGCCTCCCAGCAAAAATCTGGACTCAGGAGCACAGTCCAGGACTTGAGCCCAGCCTGGGCATCCCGAGCAACGTCTTAACCACAGTGCCAAACGTCCTCTCCTCCATTTTAATTTTTAAAACTCCACGAAAGGCATCAATCATCTACAGCACCACTTTCTAAAATCTCCCCTTTCCAGAACTCTGTTATCCAACGTCTGCACATAATGAATCTGCTCACGAGCTTGTTTTCCCAAAGCCAAACAAATCAACTCCAATTCCCATTTGACTGTCTTTCTCTGTCCACCGCACCCCTCCCCCACCTTCTTTGCTTGTGAATTTTGCACCCATCTTAATGGACAGGACTGTATGATGGTCCTGGGAGGAGGGGAAGGAGAAGGAAGAGAACTGCGTGAAGCTAGCTAAGTCCCTTTTGAGTATACAGGAGTAGGGTCATTATTGGAGACTCTGTATATTAAGGAGTTTATTCTGCTATTTTTCTTCCTTGGCCAATAACTGAGAAATATTGAAAGAATGAATAGGCCTCCCTTAGAGTTCTACCCCTTTGGGAACCAGACCCTCCCCTTTCAGTTTTCTCTTCTTTTACTAGCAGCCCTGATAAGTCAAGGATGGGGTCCCCTTTGGTTGCATGAGGCCTTGCTGGGAAGAGTGAGGATTCTGAGAAGGAAACAGGAGCATTTTCATCCTAAATAGAGGCACTTGGGAACCTAGGAGCAAGCAGACACGAAGTGCTTGTCTTGGTTGCACTGTCATTGGGTTCTGCCATTCATAAGAGAGACAGCTATCCATGGGCCCAGCCTCCAGCATATTCCTGTACTCAGCCTGGAGGATCCATGACTGGTCCTCTTCACCCACCAGGACGCATGCATGGAGTCTATTGCCCAGGATAATGGATGTGCTTGTCCCTAGGAAGCCCTGGAGCTTCAGGTCTGAGTTCTTGTAGTGAGATGGACATGGAGGCAGAGGTTTGTCCTGGATGATGTTGTGAGCTCCAGATTTGAATGCAGGGCTATCACATGGCATGGTGAGATCTTGGCAAGTCACTTTCCCCACATGATTCAGTTTCCTTCCACAAAACAAGGTTGATGATTAGTATTCATAGCTCAAGGGTATGGGGAAGATGCATGAGAAGTATACAGAAGGAGCCTGGCACAGACCAGGCGTTATAGAAATGTTGCCATGAATAGTACCCCCAACCCTAGGGGTTTCCAAAGGATCCTCCTTGTCCCTCTGTCCTGGGTGAATTCACCAGCAGTGAGTGAGAGCGCTTCGGCTCCTCGGGACAGTGCCTGAGTCTGCTCCCTGTGTGCTCTTTGCTGACAGCCTCAGCTCTGCTTGGATGCATTTCCTCTCTAATAGCCATTCTCTGTTGTTCCTGGCAGTTGTCACTTTGAAGTAATTATTCTAGTTGGAACACAGAAGCAGATGCTGTTCACCTGGCTGCCGACATTGGTTATGAATTCTGAAGTTGGCCAACCACCAAAATTTACATCACGGAATGATTGTTTTCTAGAATGTCCAGTTTGCCAAAAAAACAATTTGTTAAATTTATGGATTTATTGTTTATTTGAAACAAATTCACCTAAAATCAGGCCACAAACTGAATATATACTTCCAGGGTACTAAAGCTGCCTAGTGCTAACGTTTCATTGAATTTTAAAGATTTATTTATTTATACAAAAGATAGACTGACAGAAAGAGGGAGGGAGGCGAGCAGGAAGAGAGCAAGAGTGACCGAGAGAGCGAGTGAGCGAGAGACCTTCTATCTTATGGTTCACTCCCCAAATGGCTACAATAACCAGGTCTGGGCCAGGCAGAAACTGAGAGGCAGAAACTCCATTCTGGTCTCCCACATGGGTGCAGAGGCCCAAGCACTAAGGCCATCACGTGCTACATTGCCAGGAGCACTGGAAGGTACCTGGATTGGTAGAAGAACAGCTGGGACTCGGATATGGGATGCTGCTGCGGCAAGCAGCAACTTAATCCACTGTGCCTCAACGCCAGCCCCACACTCCATTTTTAAAGCCACATTTTAAGGTATACAGATGGTGCTCCTTGCTGGGTCTGGGAGAGGCCTTGCAGAGACATCCGGTTGTAAACCTGTCTTTGAGGTCTTCCAGCCAGGCTCATTAATGGCTGCCAGCCTCAACACAGTGCTCTGAGGGTCCCACTGTGAGGAGGGAGCCAGCTGCCTGTCCTGAGTCCTTATCCTGCCATGGCCTTCTTGTCCCTAGAGGTGGTCTTGATTTTCTTCCGATCACGCCTCTGAGAATCGATTTTCCCGTTGGAAAGTGGGTAGATGTGGTTATGGATCAGAATTATGCTTCTGTTTGTCTTCCAGCATCCTACCCCGTTTCCTTACTCCAAAGAACTATGGACCCGGAATCCCAGTTGCAGCTTGGTTGCTAATGTTGCTCACTTTTCTGGTGGCTTTCCAAGAACCATCCCAGAAGACATCTGAGGTGTTTTTGTCCAGTTATCTCAAGGGCAGCCCCTCACCCCCACCCTCCCCATTCAGGCCAGAACTACTTGTGTTTATCCTGGGTAGAGCTGGGTACCTCATGCTTAGGTGCCCCCCGGAAGATAAGGTGGTAACGTTCCCATTTGCTTCCAAGGCATCCTTCAGGCACCTCTCATCTTGGAGACGGCTTTTTCTTTTTTTTTCAGGTTCATTTCATTCGGGTTTTACCAACGAGAAGTGAGGAGTCGTTGAGGCTACAGTTTCCTTTAGTCGTCTGCATCCTGCGGGTGCCCATTTCCGTATCTGGAGTCCAGTTCTTCCCGTGAGGCGTTGCGACCTCCGTTCTGCACAGGTATCCCTGGGCCCTTCCAGCGACAGGCCACTGGGTGGCAGCAGAGATCCAGCTGACCGCTGCAGCCCAGAGTAACTGCAGGAAATTCTGGAAACTTCCCTGGGAGCTAACAGAGGTAGCTGGCCAGTGTGTGCTCACTCCTATCAGGAGCAGGCTTCAGTGCTAATCGCCTCGTTACTCCCTGAAGCAGCTGCTGGGGACATCCGCCTCAAGATTGAGGAACGGAGCCTCCGTTTTCATTAGAATCGTCTTCTAAAAATGCATTAAGAAGGATTCTTCTTGATCTGTGCTTTGGTGTCGCTGGCAACATGGAAACTGATAAAAGAGCTGTCAGAATTTACTCATTTTTGAGTCATTGTGGCTGGGGCCAATCGCACTGTGCCTCAGCACTGTGGTGTTGAATTGTTTAATTATGTGACGCAGACTCTAACACAGGTGCTCTTAAAGAGACTTCATAAAATTGTTTCCAGCTTTATACAATTCTGCAAATAATACTTAGGAATATTGTTTCCATTGTGTGTATATGCAGTGACTTTTTGAAAATGTGTAAATTCACTCAATTGGATATATGCAGATTATTGATAGAATTCAAACTTTTTTATTTTGAGTATTGATTTCTGTGTTTATTCTTCACCATTTAAACACAATCTGAAGTACAATTGCTTCTCTGTCATTTGAGAATGGAATTATTCTTTTTGCTGTGTCAGTGATATATATATATATATATATATATATATAGAGAGAGAGAGAGAGAGAGAGAGAGATGGAGAGAGAGAGAGAGAGAGAGAGAGAGAGAGAGAGAGAGATGGAGAAAGAAAGAATACCTCTTTTTATTAGGGCACTAATCCCATCATAATGGCTTATCTTCCTGACTTCATCTAACCCTAATTATCTTCCAAAGTCCTCATCTCTAAATTACCATCATATTAGAGGTTAAAACTTCAAACTAAGAGTTTTGATGACACGTTCAGTCCATAACAAAGGGGAACACTTCAGAGCCGTGTGCACCCCCATTCATATATCGAAGCTCTAACCCTCAGGATTTCATAACATGACTGTATTTGGAGATAGTCCTTAGTGAAGGTAATTAAGGTAAAATGAGGTCACATGGGTGGACTTTAGTCTAATAGGACTGGTGACCTTATAAAAAGAGGAGATTAGGACACTGAAAAACTGGAATATAATTATATTCTTAGAATTGTGCATATGAACTACATTAAATATGTTCTCTTTGTATTGATACCACATGAACATGAATAAAAAAGTAAAATGAAAGAAGAAAAAGAAAGGAAAGACACAGCATCAGCCAACCCCGCCGACAACACCGTGATTGCCGACTTCCATCCTCTAGAACTGTGAGAAGTAAGTTTCTATGGTACTGGGTCACAGCAGCCCTGGGAGACCAACATGTCAGGAGGAGAGCTGCTCAGCTCGTGAAGAAACACAGAGAGATGGTGCAGGTGACAGGGAACATGGGTGGGGGAGGATAGGACCAAAGGAACCCCTCACTCCTCTGCATCCTCCTTAACTTTTGTGGGGTCTGGAGATCTGTTACAAAAGGAACCAGAGCAACTTTCTCACGGGCATGCAGGTAGCTCATAGACAGAATAAGTGATCACTCGGGTGCATCAGAAGTGAGTCTGGAGCATGGCAGAAATGGCTGTGGGTTGAGTTCAGAGCAGGAATTAGGGCTGTGAGGCATTCAGCAGGTAGGCAGGGAAGCCAGAGGAGAAATTTGGAGGGACAAGGAGGTAAGGCAGAGTGAAAAATGAAGAAACACAGAAATAAATGAGGCAACAAATGCAGCACCTGGAGGTGTATGTGGGCTTGTCTCCAGAAGACAGAGGATATATGAGCTGTGCACACAGTTTTGACTGCATTTCTAGAAACCCATTGACTCAAAAGATGTCAGTCTGGCCCAGGTGCCTCCAGTTACTCTTAGCTGCATTACAACCTCCTAAGAGCTGACTGGAAACTCAGGAAGAGGGTCTCCAGTTGGTTGGATTTATTATGGTAGATTCACCACCGAGGCTCAAGGCTGCCATCTTTCTGATGAGGTGGTTGATTGGAATCCTGTCTCATCTGATCATTAGCGAGTGCTTGCAAGTTAAACAAACAAACAAAAAGAGTAGAGTAGAACAAAAACAAAACAGGTTAAATGGGTGCGTGTGAATATGCCATTCATTAATCATAATAGTTCTATTCTTTCGAAGGGAAGAAGTCTTGGGTGCTGATTGTGCAGAACCAGGGCCTCACAGATCGCCAAAGCATAAAACTTCCTTTTCCATGAAAGTCAGAGCTGGATTGGACCTTTTTAGTACTTGAACCATGATTTACCTAGTTGTCTCCATTACAGGTGGTTCTGACCTAGGGAAGTCACATTCTATTTACCATTCATTCATGTCTGCTGTATTTGCTTCCATGTTTACTTTCCCTCGGTAGCTTAAACGTTGCTTGAAGTTTGGGAAAACATGTGTCTTGTTCACTTCTTATAATGCCCAGCACTTAATAGATTACTTGAGCACATATTTGGCAAAGGATGACAGAGCACAGTTCAAGAAATTCTCTTCATGAGATCTGGAAGACAGCCTCTCTGGCCAGGCACCCAGAGCTGTGGAATTCAACTCAGCACCCAGGTCTACCTGAAGCTAAGTGGAGATGCGCTATTCCAGGAATGAAGAAGTTGGGGGCTACAAAGTCCAGCTACATTAAGCCATACGAAGGAGAATATGTTGAGTTGAGGAATCTGTATTTAAAGATGTTCATTTTGCAGTCACACTGCAGTCCCTTTACATGATGAAGTGCAACGCTCTTTCGGAAAGGCTGGTGCGTAGTGGTTGCATTTGAGGACTGACTTCACAGAGAGGGTGGGGCAGCAAAGAGGCCATCAGGCTAGAGAGTCAGTGCCTGAAGACAAACTTCTCAGCAACAGCTTGCATGGCAGGAAAATACCTGGAGCTCCCATGGTCATGTTGAGGACATTTGATTCACTCTCTTGTGAAGGTTAGACCAGCAGCTAACAACTCAAATGAATTAATTTGTTGAGTTTTCCCAGTATGAATTTTAAGTCAGAATGAATGCCAGTGGTCATGGGACTGGATGGGGGAAAAAGGGTTGGAAGAAGATAGGGCAAGGGTCATAAGAGAAATGTAATATTATAAAAAATGTAAATAAAAATAATCAAGAAATTCAAGCAAACACCTCTTAGGATGAAGGATCCTAAAAGAGAAGTAGATAGTTGTCAAATGTCATTCTGATCTATTGCATGATATTAGTGAGCTGTCAGGGCCCGTGCTTCGGTGTAGTGGGCTAAGCCTTTGCCTGAGGTGCTGGAGTTCCATATGGGTGCCTGTTTGTGTCCCAGTTGCTCTTCTTCCAACCAGTTCTCTGCTATGACCTGGGAAAGCACTGGAAAATGGCCCAAGTGTTAGGACCCCTGCACCCATGTGGGCAGCCTGGAGGAAACTCCTGGCTCCTGACTTTGGATCTGCGAAGTTCCGGCCATTGTGGCCATCTAGGGAGTGAACCAGTGGATGGAAGACCCTCCACCCCCTACTCTGCCTCTCTCTAACTCTACCTCTCAAATAAATTTTAAAAAAATTCTTAAAAAGTAGGCTGTTAATGTGTATAAAGTTAATTGAAAATAGATCTTAGCAAAAAAAAAATAAGAGTGGAAATAACATAGGGAGGAGGAAGAAGGTTGGGGGTATGGATGGGAGGACGGACACAGTGGAAGTATCACCATGTTCCTAAAGTTGTAACTATGAATTGAATGAAATTTGTAACTGTAAAGTTGTATAGTTCTGCATAGATTCCTATGGAAGTATTTCTAAGGGTGTAGTTTAAAAACTTGCCATGGGACCCCAAATCCCCTTAAGCTGGCTGGTAAAAATACTATCTTAAGTTTTAGAGTGATCATATGAATAGAATTAAGTGTTGAAGTTATCATATGGATAGGATTAAGTGTTAAAGTGATCATATAAATAGGATTAAGGGTCTGGCAATAATAATGGACAGAATTAAAAAGGAGAGAATGCTCCAACATGGGAAATCCACACAGCAGATTCATAGAATGACAATCACTTTAAGTAGCACTCCGACCTCAGAAATATCCCTTAAGGCATTTTTGTCTGGCTGAAAAGCCCACAAGAGCATTTCAGTCGTGGAAAGCCAAGGCCCTGTGGCAAAAAATATCCTACATGAGGACCTTGGTGGGTGAGACCCCAGTGGAAAAAGTGGTCATCAAAGAAGGAGGTACTTTTCTCTGAAGGGAGGAGAGAACTTCTACTTTGCTATGGTCTTGTCTGAATACTGATGGGGTTTGTGGATTCAAAAGGCTTCCATAGCCTAGGCAGCTCATGTCAAGAGCCTCGGGTGAACACTGACGTCATACATAAGAGTATTCATTGTTAAATTAACAACAGGAATCACTGTGTGCTAACTTCCCATACAGGACCTCTGTCCACAAAGAGTTGTACTATGAGAATTAACAGTAAAATTGTTCTCAAAGATTTAGTTAGTTTTAGTGTATTAAATGGAGGATATTCTTATGTCTCATAAGTCTTAGTTATGTCTAAGTGTCCAACTCCATGCCTTTTTTTTTTCCTTAGGTGCTTCCTTAATTAATGATAAAACTCCTTCTCAAGGACTTACTTTCTTTTACTGTATTAAGTGGAGGAAATTCTTATGTCTTATAAGTTTAGTTATGTCTAAGTGCTCGCAAAAGATGTATCATTCTTGGGTGCCTCTTTAAAGTTAATTAAGCTTCAACAAAAAACCAAGAAATGAAATTAACTTCAAGAGACAATGACTTTGAACAGCCTTTGTCTTGACTATTGAGAAAGTTTTTTTCTTTTGTGCAAATTGTTGCACTCTTTACTTAGTATAGAGTTGGTCTTCTGCATATAAAGTTAATTAAAAATGGATCGTAGTGGAGAATGGGACTGAGAAGAGGAGAGGGAGAAGGAGGAGGGGTGGGAGTGTGGTGGGAGGGTGGTATGGTGGGAAGCATTACTACATTCCTAATTACATACTTATAATATATGTATAATATATACTTATAATATATGTATATATGTATTATATACTTATAATATATGTATAATATATGTATTATAAGTATATATTATATATAATATTATATATTATAAGTATATATATTATATAATATAAGTATATTATATATTATATAATACTTATACTTATGAAATGCATGAGGTTTTTATTCCTTAAATAAAGATTTCTTTGGGAAAAAAGTAAGCTGTCTTAATGGGCACATGTACCTCTGACAAATAATGTACACATAGTAGATATATTTTTGAAACACAGTAAGTTGTTTATATTTAATTCATTTATTCAATCATTTAATCAATATTTATTTAGGGCACAGAATGGGGTCTGACCATGTGCTAGGCTATGAAAATATAACCTAAATAAGTTAGGTCCAGCTTTGGAGTAGTTGACATTCCAGTGCTTATTCGAAAATGACAAAATTGAGAAACTGTGAATGTTGCCATATTAGAGTAGGTAAAAAGTATGACAGTAGCCTAGTGCAGGTTGCCATTTATGTAGAGAGAGCTCAAAACTGAAACTCCTCCAGAAAGCAGGAATAAGAATCAAAGTCATGACTGTGCTATTGACTACAGCTCAGAGTGAAGCCATACCTAGATGCTTTTTCTCAGAAATCCAAATCTATATTGTTCTGTGTACAAATCAGGAGTAATATCACAGCAAGAAAATATCAGAGCAGTCACTATACAGTGTATGGCAATATTCACCCTACTTCTCTTTCCTTGGAATTCTTTTTTTTTTTTTTAAAGATTTATTTGTTTATTTGAAAGTCAGAGTGACGCAGAGAGAGAAGGAGAGGCAGAGAGAGATAGGTCCTCCATCTGCTAGTTCACTCTCCATTTGGCTGCAATGGCCGGAGCTGCGCCTATCTGAAGCCAGGAGCCAGGAGCCTCTTACGGGTCTCCCACGTGGATGCAGGGGCCCAAGGACTTGGACCATCTTCTAGTGCTTTCCAGGCCATAGCAGAGAGCTGGATGGGAAGTGGAGCAGCTAGAACTCAAACCAGCGCCCATCTGGGATGCCGGCACTGCAGGTGGTGGCTCCACCCACTACACCACAGCCCAGGCCCTGGAATTCATATCCAACTATTTCATGGTGACTTTCAACAGTGTATGTGAATAGAAGATTGAAATGTAAGCATAAATGACAATACTGCATTGCTCTTCAAAGGATTTCCAGCAAGTAGAGTAACTATTTACGTAGGTAATTACACAGTTTCCCAATGGAACTTGGAGGATGCAAGAGTCTTGGTAACAAGCATTTCAAGGTTTCAGGTAAAATATGCAGCAGTCAAACCACTGTTTCCCAAAAACTCTACCTGCTTCTCTCTCTTTTTTTTTTTTTTTTTTTTTTTTACAGATAGAGATATAGACAGTGAGAGAAAGGTCTTCCCTCCGCTTGTTCACTCTCCAAATGGCACTGTGCTGATCCGAGGCCAGGCGCCAGGTGCTTCCTCCTGGTCTCCCATGCGGGTGCAGGGGACCAAGCACCTGTGCCATCCTCCACTGCCCTCCCGGGCCACAGCAGAGAGCTGGACTGGAAGAGGAGCAACTGGGACTAGAACCCGGTGCCTACTTACTTCTTAAAAGATTTTCCTTCCTTGTATATTTTTTTAATTTTTAAAAATGTATTTATTTGAGAGGCAACAAGAGAGAGAAAGATAGAGAGTAAGTAAGAGAGACAGAGAGTGCTTTCTCATTCACCGGTTTACTCCCTAAATGCCCACAATGGCCCCAAATTGGAGCTGATCCATGTGAGTGACAAGGATCCAATCACTTGAGCCATCACCTCTGTTTCCCAGGGCCTACACAAATAGGAAGCTAAATCAGGTGTGGAAGCAGATATCATACGTCTAGACCAAAAATCCACCTTTTTTTGCTCATATTCTCATCACCTAGGTACACTCTGTTTCCTGGAATAGCCACTAAAAAATTGTAAAGCAAAAAGTTAAAGAGCTGAGTATCTCCTAGATTTCTCCCTTTTGAAAAAAGTTTCATTGTCCTTTGCTTCAAGTTAGGTATGATAATGAGAATGTTTCTTTTGAGTCACAACAATAGAGTATCTGAAAACCTTTGACCACAGTAAAAACCAGAGGAAGATACAACTCCAGGATTAATAAGAAAATTCAGGCATGATTAACATAGCAGTAATTAAAGAAGATAAGCACAAATTGAAGAATACCATCCTCACAGGGCAGGCCAGTCAGATTGACAAAACCTCCAGGAAGACAGTTGATTATCTGTCTAATTTTCTTTCTGCAAATAAATGATTTTCCCTGTCCTTCTAGCTCATAAAAAGAACATAAGAAACCAAATGTAGCAAATTATAAAATAGTATCCCAAGGAGATGCCAAGATAGATATGTTCTATTGAGTTTTATTAAAAACAAATATATTATTAACTGAAACTATGGTCCTAAGAATACATAAAGTCCTAATCTCTATCAGGATCCAGGCAAGTAACTTGTACTAAGGTATTATTTGTGGCAACTCTTTCTTTATTTAGAACTGGTTTTAAAATCTCAGCTAATGCCTCAATTTTTCCCTCACGATCTTTTTGTCTTTCAACCTGGGACTATCTTAGGGATATGCATAGAAGACCTAAAGTTTCATGGCTGTGAAAACACGGAAGGCGTAGACCTCTTTCCCTTTGGCAACCAACATGCCTCCATGTTCAATAAATGCTGAGAGTGGCATGGTATACACTCCAGAAACCATGGTCAACCTTTCAAGACTTGTACATTGTTCATTGTTCATAGGTATAATTCTTCTTTGTGTTGTGTTTTAAAGATTATTTATTTGAGAGAGAGAGAGAGAGAGAGAGAGAGAGAGAGAGATTGATTTTCCATTCACTAGTTCACTCCCTAAATGACTGTGATTGTTAGAGCGGGATCAGCCCAAAACCAAGAGCCAGGAACTCCTTCCGAGTCTCCCATGTGGGTGGCAGGGGCCCAGGTACTTGAGCCATCATCTTCTGCTTCCCCAGACACATTACCAGGGAGCTGGATTGTGTGTGGAACAGTGAGGACCTGAACAGGTGTTCTGATATGAGATTCTGGCTTTGCAAGTGGCAGCTTAACTCACCGTGCTACAATGCCAGACCCTTTACATTTAATTCTAAACAGTGAGGTCATTCCAATACCTGCCAGACTATGGCAGAAATGAAGGCAAATTAGAAGGCAGCAGCCAACATACTGTAATTTACTGTTAATTCACACCAAAAAAAGCCTTAGAAAAACTTTTCTAAGATTGTATGTGTGTGTGTGTGTGTGTGTGTGTGTGTGTAGTGGAACTAACTTTACTCAAATTATTTTAACATAGAAACCTCAGAAATTGTTCATGTTTCAATGGACTTTGAAACTCTAAAAATAGCTGCAAAATTTCTCTTTTTTTTAAAAGATTTATTTATTTATTTGAAAGTCAGAGTTACACAGAGACAGGCAGAGGTAGAGAGAAAGTAAAAGATCTTCCATCCAATGGTTCACTCCCCAGTTGGCCTCAGTGGCTGGAGCTGAGCCAATCTGAAGCCAGGAGCTAGGGTCTCCTACATGGGTGCAGGGGCCCAAGGACTTGGGCTATCTTCTACTGCTTTCCCAGGCCATAGCAGAGAGCTGGATTGGAAGTGGAGCAGCTGGGACTAGAACTGGCGCCCATATGGGATGCCGGCGCTTCAGGCCAGGGTGTTAACCCACTGTGCCACAGCACTAGCCCCAACTGCAAAATTTCTTTATGTTTTTAAGTCTAATAGCTTTCATTCCATTCTTTGATATCGAAAATCAGGGCTGGAAAGACTCACTAGTGTGTGGAACCAGGAAAGGACAGCGGTTCCTGGTGTGCATTCCAGACAATGAGAGAAACGCCAAGTTTCATCTGATGAGAGATTTGACTCATCCCAGCCAAACCACAGCAGCTACACCATCACAGCTTCAGCTGCTGATTGCTGACGTCCCAGGAAGACGATAGACGTGTTTCCTTAGATGTGTTTCACCGTCCTGGGAATCTTGCTGCCTTGTTGGAGAACTCAGTGAAGAGTTGTTTCATTTGAAGACACAGGGCGCTTCCACAGTCACAGGCATGGCTGGAGAGGGTGATCATGTTCCCCAAGTGGACCCCTATATTTGAAATGTCGGCACAGAGAAATCTGGTCATCCCACCCTAAGAGAGATGTTCATTGAGTATTTGCTGTTCTCAGGTCTTGACTCATTTTCTAGCAAAGATATTATGAAAATAGAAAAGGAAGTATTAGAATTCCTTTGAAAGCAATCAGGAACATACAAACCAAAGATGAATGAGGATATTGGGAGTGACTTGCTGAAGAAGAACAAATGTTAGGGAAGAAGGAGTATTTAATAATTCCTAAATCAACCATAAACTGACATCTGTATGATTGCCAGATACATCAGGTATGGTTTAGAATCTGGTTCTTTAAATCCTGTCCTGAACTTGGGCTTGACATGCTGTGTTTTGTTCTAATTCTGTGACCACTTCTTGTTGTGGGATTAGATATAATGCCACAGTTAAACTGGCTTATCACATGCTGTGATCCTAAAGAGGCAGAGAGGTGTCACATCAACAGATCAATGGAGAGTCTAACTCAGTATTCATTGCATTTCTGTTCCCCTGGCTTTCCCACATCACAATGTACTGTTACCTAGTAATCTTACACAAATATAACTTTATGATACCTGTGTTTTTAGCTTGTTTTGTGCCTGGAATAATAAATATCACCATTTTGGCCGGCACCGTGGCTCAACAGGCTAATCCTCTGCCTTGCGGCGCCGGCACACTGGGTTCTAGTCCTGGTTGGGGCGCCGGATTCTGTCCCGGTTGCCCCTCTTCCAGGCCAGCTCTCCGTTGTGGCCCGGAGTGCAGTGGAGGATGGCCCAGGTGCTTGGGCCCTGCACCCCATGGGAGACCAGGAAAAGCACCTGGCACCTGGCTCCTGCCATCTGATGAGCGCGGTGCGCCGGCCGCAGCGCACCGGCCGCAGCGGCCATTGGAGGGTGAATCAACGGCAAAGGAAGACCTTTCTCTCTGTCTCTCTCTCTCACTGTCCACACTGCCTGTCAAAAATAAATAAATAAATAAATAAATAAATAAACCATTTTTCTGGCCATAGAAAGGTATTTTTTAAAAGGTTTATTTATGTATCTGAAAGACACAGATACAGAGAGAAGGGGGGAGAGAGAGAGAGAGGGAGCAAGAGAGATCGAGTGAGCGAGCTGGGCCAGTCCGAAGCCAGAAGACAAAGAGTTTCCTCTGAGTCTCCCAAGCGGGTGTAGGGACCCAAGTATCTGCACCATCCTCTGCTGCTTTCCAAAGTGCATCAGCGGAGAGCTGGATCAGAAGTGGAGCTCCTGGGACTCTACGTGGTGCCCATATGGGATGCCAGCATCACAGGCAGAGGGTTAACCTTCTACACCACAGCGCCAGCCCCAGAAAGGCATTCTTCCAAACCCAAGTTTCCTCCTTTACCAGTTCATCCCATCATCAATTCAAAGGCTTCATTTGGATGCTTCCCTATCCTTTGTCTCTCTGACTGACCTGTCCTAATCCTAGTCTTTGCTCACATGGAACCATTGCTTCACCCATGGTCCCTGCTGGTCTGTTCTCCCTGCTTCAAGTGGACCATGCAGGAAAACCTGGCATTTGCCAATAATTCACTTTGGTCTCATACCACAGTAAGAACATGTTTTGTTTTTATTATGTCTTGCCTGCTGAGGATTCCTGCCCATCTCATTGTTGATTTTGTGTACTATTTGCTATGATTTGGATATTAATTTGGATGCTGAACGTCCTCCAAAGGCTAATGTGTTAAAACTTGGGTCCCCAGGCCGGCGCCGTGGCTCAACAGGCTAATCCTCTGCCTTGCGGCACCGGCACACCGGGTTCTAGTCCCGGTCGGGGCGCCGGATTCTGTCCCGGTTGCCCCTCTTCCAGGCCAGCCCTCTGCTGTGGCCCAGGAGTGCAGTGGAGGATGGCCCAGGTGCTTGGGCCCTGCACCCCATGGGGAGACCAGGAAAAGCACCTGGCTCCTGGCTCCTGCCATCGGACGAGCGCGGTGCGCCGGCCGCAGCGCGCCGTCCGCGGCGGCCATTGGAGGGTGAACCAACGGCAAAGGAAGACCTTTCTCTCTCTTTCTCTCTCTCACTGTCCACTCTGCCTGTCAAAAAAAAAAAAAAAAAAAAAAACTTGGGTCCCCAAAGTCTTATGTCAATGGTACTAAGAGAGTGCAAACTTAATCCAACTGTGGTATCTGTAAGCAGGACCTTTGTAGAGTGATTGGATTGATTGGGTCATTAGGGTAGAGTCCCCATAAATAAATCTTTATTTCAACTTTTATTTAATAAATATAAATTTCCAAAGTATAACTTTTGAATTATAGTGGCTTCTCCTCCCTTAACCTCCCTCCCACCTGCAACCATCCCTTCTCCCACTCCCTCTGCCATCCCATTCTTCATCATGATTCATTTTCAATTATCTTTATATACAGAAGATCAACTTAGTATATACTAAGTAAAGATTTCAACAGACTGCACCCACACAGACACACAAAGTATAGAGTACTGTTTGAGTAGTAGTTTCACCATTAACTCTCATAGTACAGCACATTAAGGGCAGAGGTCCTACATGGGGAGTACGTGCACAGTGACTCCCATTGTTGATTTAACAATTGACATTCAAGAGCTGCCAAGGCTATGGAAGCCTCTTGAGTTCACCAACTCCGACCTTATTTAGACAAGGCCATAGTCAAGGTGGAAGTTCTCTCCTCCCTTCGGAGAAAGGTATCTCCTTCTTTGATGGCCAGTTCTTTCAGCTAGGATCTCACTCACAGAGATCTTTCATTTAGGTCATTTTTTTTTTTTTTTTTTTTTTTTGCCACAGTGCCTTGGTTTTCCATGCCTGAGAAACTCTCCCCATGATTAAATCTTGGGGGGTCCTCCCAGGAGACCAAATGGATGGACATGCTTGCTCACTCTTGCCATACCATGCTCTGAGCCACCTTGGGACCCTGCCAGTGGAAGTGCCCACGTGGGCCTGCCCAGTCTTGGACTGTGAACCTCCAAAACCTAAATCAATCTCCTTCCTTTATAAGTAAATTGTCTTAGTTTTTTATTTGCATAGTAATGAAAGGCTGACTAATACAGCATTCAGTTTCAGAGTCTGCCATAAAATAATATCCTTAAGTTATTTGTAACAGAAAATATGATCAAGGTTTATAGTCACAAATAGGTACAGACTCGGAGGGTAATGCTTCCTCCCTTTATTATAATTTTGCCCATACCCTGCTAATCTCATGAGTTCTTTACGTTTGCATAAAGAAGCATCAATATCATGAAGTCTCCAAGGAGCATGTTGCTGTGGTACCTAAGTAGGCCTCAACTGCCTGCTGTTAAGTTTACTTGTGTATGCCCAGTATTTTCAGAGTAAGATAGATCCTTGCTAAATCAGTTTTCATTGTTCATATTGCTTCACTTAACAAGACTCAATTGCCAAGAAACTAAGGTTGGGGTCCTATATTCCAACAAAACAATTCATATCATCTTATCAGCATGTGGATCAATGAAGCAAAAAACTGATCAAGAGGCTCTGCAATGGATCGAGATAGCTGAACAGGAAACACATCTGGAAGCTTTCTGATAGTTCTGCGCTCTTCTTTTGCAAATAGCATCTTTGCTTTAGACTGTTGTGCTATCTTTAGATAGACGTCTATGTTCTGAGACGCAAAAATGCAGCAGTAATGGAAAGCCCCCTGACTGGAGAGCCAAAGGCTTAGAGAGCCCTGTGGTTCATGTAGAGAAGCTAGTTCCTCTCTCAGTGACTCTCCTTCCTGAAGGCTGCCCTGGGTTGTCTCCAAGGCCAATATCCTTTGATTGCATGATTTTCCTAGTGGTGATGTATCTCAGGGTCTCCTATTTTAATTTTTTTAAAAGATTTTAGAGATTTATTTATTTATTTGAGAGACAGAGTTACAAATAGAGAGAGGGAGAGACAGAGAGAGAGAGAGATTCACTTTCCAAATGGCTGCAACAGCCAAGCCAGCAACCTGAAGCTTCACCTGGGTCTCCCACATGGGTGCAGGAGCCCAAGCACTTGGTCCATCTTCCACTGCTTTCCCAGGCCGTCAGCAGGGAGAAGCCAGGACTTGAACCTGTGCCCATATGGGATACTGGCCCTGCAGGCAGAGGCTTACCCTACCCACTATGCCACCACTCCGGCCCCTCCTATTTTTATTTTGTTCATAAAGCGCAAACAGGTAGTCTCTGTGTCCGTGGGGAACATAGGAACAGTCTGCCACTTGATATAGTTCTGTTGGGCTATAGCAACATTTGACAGAGTGGAACCTCCAGGATTTGAGGCAACAGAAACAGGGTAGGTCACGTGTCTTTCTGAAGCTATCCCTGTGCCTCACCCCACCAACCCTGATGAGCTCGTTTGAGATCCAGTGACAGTTTTGGGCACAAGTGTACAAAAACCTGAGCCTGCAGTCTTGTTTTCCTTGTGCCCTACACATAGCTATATAGGGTGTGTTTCCCAGAGAGAGTTGATCATTTTCTCCTTTAAGTGGAGTATTTAGTAAAAGTAATATCACATGGAGAGCTTTTCCATGCGCTTCAAAGTGTTTTAATTGGGAGGGTGGAATCATAATTTAAACATTAGGATTTTAAAGTTTAATTTTTTTTGACAGGCAGAGTTAGTGAGAAAGAGAGAGACAGAGAGAAAGGTCTTCCTTTTTTTGTTGGTTCACCCCCGCCATGGCCGGCGTGCTGTGCCGATCTGACCCAGGAGCCAGGTGCTTCCTCCTGGTCTCCCATGCGGGTGCAGGGCCCAAGCACTTGGGCCATCCTCCACTGCCCTTCCAGGCCACAGCAGAGAGCTGGACTGGAAGAGGAGCAATCGGGACAGAATCCGGCACCCCAACCGGGACTAGAAGCCGGGGTGCCGGCGCCACAGGTGGAGCATTAGCCAAGTGAGCTGTGGCACTGGCCAAAATTTAAATTTAAAAATCAAAGAATTAGGAAGTGGAGAAAAGAGTAAAACACAATGAATTTATTTATTTGATAGGCTGAGTTACAAAGAGGCAGATACAGAGAGAGAGAGAGAGAGAGGTCTTCCATCCGATGGTTCACTACCCAATTGGTCGCAACAGCTTGAGCTGCGCTGATCTGAAGCCAGGAGCCTGGAGCTTCTGGGTCTCTCATGTGGGTGCAGGGGCCCAAGGACTTGGACCATCTTCTACTGCTTTCCCAGGCCACAGCAGAGAGCTGGATTGGAAGTGGAGCAGCTGGGTCTTGAACTGGCACCCATATGGGATGCCAGCACTTCAGGCCAGGGCATTAACCTGCTGTGCCACAGTGCTGGCCCCCAATGTATTCTCAGTGAGCTGTTCAGAACAAGTAATTATCATTCTAGAAGTGATTTTTATTTGTAGAAAATTAAGAAAAGATTGTTTTCTCCCGGGGAATATCAACATTCTAAACATTGTTAAAAAGGCACCACGGTCTTAAGATAGAAAAATCAGAATGAGTGGTATATAATATAACTTAGGTCAAAAATCAATTACTGCACTCTAGAAGCTCATGAGATACATATTTTTAAAAGACAAACACAATTACTGGAACAAATCTTTGATCCGGCAGATGCCACTGTTTTGGCATCCAGAGTCTATTATTTTTCTCTGATTACATTAATTAAATATGATTTCCTTTAATAACATGAAATAGGTGTATTTTGGGTTTCATTAATTGTACTTCAGGGTTGTCTCAAGCACTAAGGAGAAAAAAATATAAGTTTTGCTTCTGAAGAGGGATCCACAGCCTCAACCCCACCCACATGTTCAGTGTTTAAACTTTATTAAAACACACCTTGGACCAGTAGTACTACAGACATTCTAATGTATTGATCTAAGGAGATCCTAGTATGCTGCTTTTCAATCAAGTGACAAAATGTTTAAACTTTTTTTTTTCTTTTTCTTTTCTTTTTTTTTGACAGGCAGAGTGGACAGTGAGAGAGAGAAAGAGAGAAAGGTCTTCCTTTGCCGTTGGTTCACCCTCCAATGGCCGCCGCAGCCGGCGCACCACGCTCATCTGATGGCAGGAGCCAAGTGCCAGGTGTTTTTCCTGGTCTCCCATGGGGTGCAGGGCCCAAGCACCTGGGCCATCCTCCACTGCACTCCAGGGCCACAGCAGAGAGCTGGCCTGGAAGAGGGGCAACCGGGACAGAATCCGGCGCCCCAACCAGGACTAGAACCCAGTGTGCCGGCGCCGCAAGGCAGAGGATTAGCCTGTTGAGCCACGGCGCCGGCCAAAATGTTTAAACTTTTAAAGGCTTACTTGTGGCATGATGTCACCCAGGAGTATTATCTCTTAGCTTAAGTGTTGGCAGAACTGCTTGCATCAGCCCCTTAAATTGCCTTCTGTTGTGTACCACGACATTCTTATTTACAGCCTTGTTATTCTGTATACCCTTGGACTGAAACCAGTGAGACAGTTTGGGACGGGAGATGATATAGCAGAGAGCTGGAGTGGGACAGACCTGGGTTCAGCTCGACTGATTATTGCTTGTGGGGCTTTGGGAAGTTGTTTGACCCTCATTTGTAAGAAATGTTCTCCTGTGAGTCTCATAAGCACTAAATGCAAGAATATGGGTTAAAAACTTAGCTGAGTGCAAGGCATATAGTGAATGCATAACAAATGATAGTCATCATTATCATTTTACATGTTCCTGTAATCAAATCGAACATAACTGGTTAGCTTGGAAACAGAACTGGAATGCCTGCCAGGGAATCAGCCCTGCATGGGAAGGGTGCCTGCAGGGAATGATCCTCTCTCCATCAGGATAAAACATATGCTGCCTACCTGGTCAGGTGTTCAGAATACCTGATCGCATCTCCCTCAGGAACCAGTTCCATACGTGCAGTAAATTTTCAAGCTGGTAGACACTTGATTGTGATAGATGTACAGAGTCTATTCTTCATTTAATTCATCTCAATGTATTTTCAGTCCCTATTTCATTTATTCCTACTCTCATCTTTGTTATTCTTTTCTGCCACTAACGTTGGGTTTGGTTTGTTCTTGTTTTTTTTAGGTCCTTGAGGTGTTTTGTTATGCATCTTGAAATCTTCCTAGGTTTTTTTTTTCCCTTGATGTAGGCACTACTGCCATAAACCTTGCCACTAATACTGCTTTTGCTGTATCCCATAAGTTTTGATATGTTGTGCTTACATTTTTGAGGGATTTTTAAATTTTCCTGTTGATTTCTGCAGTGACTCACTGCTCATTCAGGAGTACGCTATTCAATAACATAATGTCACACATTATGTTCTTTAAGTATTTGTATAATTTCTGGTTTTCTTTGTTGTTGATTTCTAGTTTCATTACACTGTGGTCAGAAAAAAATGCATGATCTGATTTCAATTCTTTTGTTTACTTTGTTGAGACTTGTTTTGTGGCCCAATATATGACATATTTTCTTTTGCTGTTGAAAAGAACGTCTGGGGGTCAGTACTGTGGTGTAATGCATAAAGCTGCTGCCTGTGACATTGTCATCCCATATGGATGCCAGTTAGAGTCCTGGCTGCTCCACTTCCCATCCAGCTCCCTGCTAATGTGCCTGGGAAAGCAGCAGAAGATGAACCAAGTGTTTGGGGCCCTGTCACTCATGTGACAGACCCAGAAGAAGCTCCTGCTCCTGGCTTTGGACCAATCCAGCTCCAGCCATTGCGATCATTTGGGGAGTGAACCAGCAGATGGAAGATCTCTCTTTGTCTCTCCCGCTCTCTTTGTATAACTCTGCCTTTCAAATAAATGAATAAATAAATCTTTTTTTTAAAAGAGGAATGTTCTTTTAAGACTGACTCTGATATTTCTTTTTTTTTTAAAGATTTTGTTTATTTATTTTACAGCTAGAGTTACAGACAGTGAGAGGGAGAGACAGAGAGAAAGGTCTTCCCTCCGTGGGTTCACTCCCCAAATGGCTGCAACAGTCAGAGCTGTGCTGATCCGAAGCCAGGAGCCAGGTGCTTCTTCCCAGTCTCCCATGTGGATACAGGGGCCCAAGGACTTGTGCCATCTTCTAATGCTTTCCCAGGCCATAGCAGAGAGCTGGATTGGAAGAGAAGCAGCCAGGACTAAAACCAGTGCCCGTATGGTATGCCAGCGCCGTGGGCGGAGGATTAATCTACTGTGCCATGACGCTGGCCCCTGACTCTGATATTTCTTTATTGATTATTTTGTCTGAGTGATCTGTCCACAGATAAAAATGAGATGTCAAAGTCTTCCACTATTACTGGATTGGGTTTATCTCTCTTTTGAGGTCTAACAATGTTTATATTATGAAAGTGAATGCTTTAGCATGAGGTGTATATACAATCATTATATCATCTTGTTGAATGGATCCCTTGATCATTATAATATAATAATCTTTGTCTTAAAGTCTATTTTATTTACTATAAGGATAGCTACTCTTGCTTTCTTTTGGTTTCTGTTTATGTGGACTATCTTTTTCCATCCTTTCACTTTCAGTGTCTTTCCTGGTCCAGGGAGTTTCTTATAGGCGTCACATCATTGAGTCTTTTTTTTTTTTTGATTCACTCAGCCAGTCTATCTTTTAATTGAATATTTAGTCAATTTACATTCAAGATTGTTATTCATAACTATTGATATGAATTATCGGTAATTCATAACAGTCCTGTAATTTTCAGAAGTTTTTATTTTAGTTAGAATATACTTTGCTCTTTTTCTAATAGAACTGTATTTTTCAATGTTTTCATGATGGTAGTTATCTTTGTTTTATATGTACAGCCATCTTAAGCATTTTTGTAAAGCTGGGCTGGTTATGATGAATCCTTTCAATTTTTGCTTGTTTTCATAAGTCTATTTCTCCTTCATTTATGAAAGATAGCATCACTGGATAAAGTATTTTTCATTGGCAAGGTTTTCTTCTTTCAGAATCTAAAATATATCAGTCTTTTTCCTCCTGGTTTGTAAGGTTTCTGTCGAAAAATATGTTTATCTAATAGTATTCCATTAAAAGTGGCTTGGGAGTTTTCTATTCCAGATTTTAGAATTCTTTGTACATTGTATGTTTAAGAGTTCAATCATAATGTATTGTGGTGAAAATGTTTTCTAGTCACATCTATGTGGGATCTTATGATCCTTCTGTGTTGTATGCCCCAATTTTTTCTCCAAATTGGAAAGTTTTCAGCTATTATTTTATTAATAATTTTTATTAATGTAAAGAGAACAGATTTCATATACTCCATAGTTACAACTCTAAAAATATAATGATATTTCCCTCCTTTCCTCTCTCCTTTCCTCAGCCACTATTTATAAAATGTGTTCCCTATGCTTTTACTCCTCTCTTCACCCTCAAGGATCCCTGCATTCAAAGTTTGGTTGCTTGATGGTTTCCCAAATGTATTGGAGGCTGATTTCATTCCTTTAAATCTTTTTTTCTGTCTGGAAATTTTCAAAAGTCCTCTCTTTAAGTTCAGATATTCTTTCTTCTGCTTGATCTAGTCTGTTGTTGAGATTTTCAATTCCATTTTTCAGTTGATTCATTGAGTTTTTTATTTCTAAGATTTCTGTTTGGTCCTGTTTAAAGTTTATCTTTTTATTGTATTTGTAGTTCATATCACTCACTGTTTCCTAATTGTGTTTTATTGTCTGTCATTACTTTCTCTTTGAGCATCCTTATAATTCTTTTGAATTCTTTATCAGGCATTTCATTAGTTTCTTTTGCGGAGAGTCT
The DNA here is from genome assembly GCA_949820135.1 of Sylvilagus floridanus. Taxonomy (NCBI): domain Eukaryota; kingdom Metazoa; phylum Chordata; class Mammalia; order Lagomorpha; family Leporidae; genus Sylvilagus; species Sylvilagus floridanus. Next base: position 12,473,975 of record OX463240.1, on the reverse strand, counting down.
GTTACTGAATTGTTATTGTGTTCCTTTGGGGGCATAATATTGCTTTGCATTTTCATACTTGCTGTGTCTCTACATTGATGTTTGTACATCTGGTGGATTAGCTGTTTCTATCATTTTCAACATGGCTTTCATGGTAAAGGGCTTTTTTTCTGAATAGATGTCACTGGGTGTCACTTTGGTATGCTTTAGTTCTAGTTTAGTGCTGTAGTATGATCTTCCACAGTGATCAATGGCAAGTGGGCATATGGAACACTCTCTCAGTCCAGCATGGGTGTATGAGGCTCAGTATCATCTTCAGGGCAGGGTCCAGGGTTGTGGAGAGCCTGGCCATTTGTCTACTGTGGCTTGGGTCATCAAATTGTTTGTCTGGAGTATAAACAAGATTATTCCAGTATTGACATTGGCAGGTGCATGGCAGGGTCATGGAAGCAGTGGCTCAAAGTCTGGCAAGCTTGCACAGGTCCCTGCAGGGCCAGCCCCACGTTTCTAGGCAATGTCTTGGAACCCACCTACATTTTTTTTTTACAAAGAGACAGCTATTCATTTCTTGTTATATTGTTTGTAGTTGTGGGGAGGAATGCAGGGAGAAGTCAAGTGTGGCTCCCTATACCACTAGGGATCACATCTGGAACTTACTTCTCACTCAATCAGCACAGCATGGGGTACAGCCAGTCTATTTTGCTATGGGCTGCTTGCTGCTATAGTAGGTTTGCAGCCCGAAGTTACTGCAATAACCAGGATAAAAATTCAATTGAATGTGACCACTGGCCTTCAATTGGGACTGGATCCATAGACAATTGAGACAATGGTGTGGGAACAGGGACTGTTAGTATATGCCCAATGATAGTTTTATCAATTGTAAGACCATTTCTGTGTCCTGACCTCAGTGGTATGGGTATGAGTCTTGCTCCTTGCTCTCTGTCCATAGTTCGTGGAAGAGTGATGAAGGAAGTCCCTTGGCTGTTCAGGCTGACACCAAACTGAACTGGACCTAAGTCTCATAACCGCAGGACTTGCAGTGTCTCACAGGTGCTCCCCAAGCCCATGTCAGTCTGGAGATGCTGTGGACTGAAATACTTATTCATCCTACCAGGTTATAGGACTCCACAGGGTCCCAAGGTCTAGAGACTATCTGAAAATACTGGCCTGGGGAAGGGGCCCTCTGGTTTCTATATGGTGCAGGATATCACTGCACTGGGCCTGGAGATGAACTTCGAAGCAGAGGTCTGGGCACAACTTTCTGCTTCATTCTCTTGTGGTTGAAATCTTGCTTCTTGTAGTCCTGAGGTTAGAGAAGGAGTGGTGCAGGCTGCTCCAGGGCCAACCATGCTGACCAAAGCTGGGTTCCACCTGGGTCTCAGTCTCACCAGGCCCTATACAGTCTCAAGGGTGCATACCTGGCCCACACAAGTCTGGTGCTTATACAGGGCAAAGATGAGTCCAACCCACTAAGGTGCAGATCTCCATCTGATGTTGAGTCAGATCTAAAAGCTGCATTATGGGTGAGCACTGGCTTGGGATGGAGGCTTATGGGTTTTACCTGGTGCTATGTCTCATTGTGGCAGGCCTGGCACTGAGTTTCAAGACACAGTTATAGATTCACTTTCCTACCTTAGTCTCTGCTGACTTTAGTTTTGCCTCATTATGTATGAGAAGTTGCTGGAGTGTTATGGAAACAGTCCTTGGGCATTTGTCTAAGGAGGGTCCCAAGGCTTAATCTGTAGGTACTGACCCAGGACAGGGGTTGTGGGGTCCTATACAGCTCTGGGTTTCACTGTGGCTGTACTGGTACTGGGTTTCAAGATTAAGGTCTGGACTGAATTCCCTTTCTGTATCCCTAGTGAGAGGCCTTTACTTCCACATTGTACTACGAGGAGTTTGGGAAAGGACAGTTGTTTCCTTGTTGTCCTCTACAATGCATCTTTTCTTATTATTGTACTAACACCAGGCGCTGTGCTCTCTTCCTGACTTCGCTAGCTCTTGTGAAGGTGACTAGCTGTTTAAATTGGTGTCTCTGTGGGGAGAAGATTGCTGGCACGTCTTACCTGCTGTCTTTCTCCAACCGTTTATTTTGATTGCTTAAAAACGGTGTTATGAGAAAGGATACTTAGGCTTTACCAGACTGTCAAATAGACCTATGGTGTAAAATGATTAATAAGGTTTTTAGACAGTTAGAGGAGAGTTAAAAGAAAATGGCAGAGTTCTCATCAAAGACTCTAGTTTGCATACAACCAGGGCTCTATGGTACACGATGAGTGCTTGATCAATATGTATTGAATGCTAGGTAAGTGCATAAAGGATGGCTTGTGCCCCTTTTAGGATACTGATGCATGAACCCTTTAGCAACTCCTATAAAACACCCTGATTACTATTTATGACCTTTGCTTCTAAATATGGTTATGTCTGAAGTCAGTACTCCCTGTGTCTCTTGTGTTCTGCATGTCATGAGTAGAGGCACAGTTGCCTTTATTCTGAATTTCCTTTTTTTTCTGGAATTTTTGTGTAGTGAACAGCCTTAGAGGCTAGAGGTAGCATCTCTGGGAGCAAAGGGCAATCATGCCTCCTGCTCGCTATAAATGATCCAGCTTCCCCTAACTCAAGGTTGGTATTTCTCTTCTCTAACAGAACTGATCCCCTCATCTTACTCAGATTGTCCTGTAAGACTTCTGAAACTAGCATCACAAGATATAAACTCTGTTTATTGCAACTTCTGTCAGTAATAAAGCTGTTCTCTGGCCCAGGCATCATGTGTCTTCTCCAGTTTTTATGAGCCTGTGCCAGGCCCATGAGTTAGCTTGCAGGAGGGTAAAATCTCAGTGCTTTCACAGACCTGTACAGTTATCAAGGGCAGCCTCTTTCTGAGTTCAAGTCTGAGGTCCCTGTAGTCCAGCGCTGCAGCTGTTTTTGTCATTCTGGAATTTCCGGAAGGCATCCAGAACCAATGACGCTGCTCTGCCCTCTAGTGGGCACTGTAGATTATACATTGAGGGGAGAAGCTCTTTCAGGAACTTCTTCGGACATCTCTGGAGAAAGCTAATCACTCAGGTCGGTTCTCTGTGACTTTGGCCATAACAGAGTGTGATGCACACTCTATGTCACTACTACCAACCATTATTTTTCTTTACACTCTTCATGAAACTTAGGGCTGCTCTCCTGATGAGTTGTATTTTAGCAATCACTAGGTGTGGTTTTGTTTCCTTCCCTCTCTCTTGCTCTTTTTTTTTTTTTTTTTTCCTGGCACTATGCATCCATGCTAGGTGCCAGGAATAATTCCAAACATTAGGATGCCTCCATGAGACACATTTCCTGGTCTGGCAGTACCAGCTGAGCCCGTACTTAGAGCACTTGATGTGAACTCCAAATTTATTTATTTATTTTCTTTCTCTTAACCATCATACAGTCTCTGGCTTTTTGCCAGAGCCTTGGTAAAAAAAAAGCAGCGTCACAGACCATACATTTTTACTCTTATTTTAGGGGGCTGTGATTTTCACAGATAGGCTTTTAAAAATTTAATTAATTGATTTACTAAAGAGGCGGACATCCTACCTCCCACCCCTACCACTACTTTTGGGGTTGTGGCAGATTAAATCCAGGAAACTAGAACTCAACTGGGTCTCCCATGTGGGAGGTAGAATCCCAAGTACTTGAGCCATCACCTGTTTTATTTTATTTATTTAAATTTTTTTTTATTTGACAGGTAGAGTTATCGACAGTGAGAGATACAGAGAGAAAGGTCTTCCTTCCATTGATTCACTCCCCAAATGGCCTCTACAGCCGGCGGTGTGCCTATCCGAAGCCAGGAGCCAAGTGCTTCTTTCTGGTCTCCCATGTGGGTACAGGGCCCCAAGTACTTGGGCCATCCTCCACTGCCTTCCAGGGCCACAGCAGAGAGCTAGACTGGAAGAAGAGTAGCCAGGACTAGAACCTGACGCCCATATGGGATGTCGGCAACAAGGCAAAGGATTAGCCAAGTGAGCCACAGAGCCGGCCTGAGCCATCACCTGTTGCCTCCAGAGTGCACCTTAGCAGGAAGTTAGATTGTAAGCAGAGCAAGGACTCAATACAAGATATGGGCATCCCAAACAGCTACTTAACCATAATGCCAAATATCTACCTTCCCTAGATAGAATCGAGCATACGCACAAATCAAACCCAAGCATGGTCTTGATTAATGAAAGATGAGAACAGATGATGCCTTTATATTCTCATATATATTTTCAGATAAATCACGTTTGGTTAGTAGAAGTCAGTGAGCCCCGCCTTATTCCCTTGCCACCCCCTGAGCAGCTGTATGCTCCTCCCAACTTTGGTTGTGATTTTGCTTGTTCTGTGAAGCGGTGGCGGTGGTGAGAGGGGCCTTTCCAGTGCCAACTCAGGTCCTTCCAACATCTGTCAACTCCTCAAGCATTAACAACTTAACAACATTCCTTGTTATACTCTAATTTATTCTGCCGTTTCAAAATACAATTAGAAGCACCGTGATGGTGCAAATGTTTGACACTATGCATTAGGATCAGGCTCAGAAGATTTGAGAGTGGACGAAGGAGAGTATTTGAATTTCCTTCCAAAGGGGATATTTTCTTCCAAACTCTGCAGCCTCTCATAACTGTGTCTGGTGACCTCAGCCAGCCCAGGTTCAACATCTGATTTAGATGGTGCTGTCCTTCCACTTAAGCATCTTCCCTAAACAGGTGTCAATCCAGGATAAACACACTCGTCACTACTGTGAGTCCAAAGTTCATGTTATTTTTTTTCCTGTGAGATCTGGGGCAGCTGTAACATGTCCAGTGGGTAGTGTGATAGAGCCTGCGGTTCATAGCCTCCAAGTGTGTCAAGAAGCAACATTCAGGAGATTGTTCCCATGCCAAAGGCCTTCCCAAGGCCCACATCCTTGCTATTGATCCCACAGCCTTGGAAATCCATGGATCTTGGGATGGAATCAAAGACAGTGGAGGGCTGGAGGCTGAGATAAGTGAGCTAGTGAGAAGACCAGAAAATGATCTCATGTGGACACGAAAGTTCCAGAGGTGTTACTTTTACCCAGCTCTGACCTTGCTGATCTATGCACAAGCAGCCATGTTGATATGCTTTTTGTTGTTATAATTAAATACCTGAGATTATCCACATATAAAAGAAAAGGTGAGGGATTACACCTAACATATAATTTTAAGGACCAAATTCCTGTATACATTTGGGGGAGAATAGAACAGCAGCTGTGACATAATCTGTATTCAGGATGTCTTAGGGGCTGAATTCCAAAGATCCTTCACTCAGGAAGAAGCCAGAGACAGGGAATTTACAACTGGAAGCCCTAGAAGTCTAGGAACAAAGAAATCCATGAAGAATGTTAAAATTAAAATTCTTTCTTTCTCGGCTCTGTATGCACACACAAAGAGACACTCAGATACAAGCACACACAGGCACACATGCACACACACAGTCATGCACATCTATTTTTCAGTTCTATCAGAAATTAACTACCAATATCAACCAAGAGAACCATAATTAAGGCAAACATACATTGTGATTACAGAAAAATATATCCTAAATGTGAGGAAGCTGAAGTTTATAGTTGTGAAATTCTGTGCTATCCTCTAGTCAAATATATCTTTTTGTTGTTTAAAAATACTGAAGTGTTCCACCATATAAATTTTTCCTATATTAGGTGGCCAAGATTATAGAGATTTGATTATAAAATGTTTTCAATACAAAAAAGGAAAAACATATCCTATTGCATATATAAATATAAAACACTTCATGTGCTAATTCTCTTGTAGTTATCTTTAAAAAGAGTGCTTTTAGGGGCCTGTGCTGTGGCTCACTTGGTTAATTCTCCGCCTACGACGCCAGCATCTCATATAGACACCGGGTTCTAGTCCCAGTTGCTCCTCTTCCAGTCCAGCTCTCTGCTGTGGCCTGGGAGTGCAGTGGAGGATGGCCCAAGTGCTTGGGCCCTGCACCCGCATGGGAGACCAGGAGGAAGCACCTGGCACCTGGCTTCGGACTGGCGCAGTGCACTGGCCGTAGCAGCCATTTGGGGGTGAACCAATGGAAGGAAGACCTTTCTCTCTGTCTCTCTCTCTCACTGTCTAACTCTGCCTGTCTAATAAAAAAAGAGTGCTTTTATAGCTTTTTAGTGATTTTAGTGCTAAAGTATTATTGCAAAGTGGAAGAATTGTCCTGGGACTTGCACAAAAGATCATCCATTCATGGCTTACTCTATTTTGCTTAGGAATGGAATCTTGGTGATTCGGCTTTCCATTTAGGTGACTATTTTTCCTCAGAATATTCATGATAATGTGAAGGATACAAAGAATTGTGTCCTCATACCTATGGGACAAGGAACCTCAGACAAGAAAATGAACAACAAAAGCAAATTAGGAAAAGGACAGCATAACATGTCTTACCTGATGGCCATCATTGTCTCAGGGAAAGGGTTTTTCCCAGCATGTACTCCTTTTCTGTGGCTGTTGTCTGTCTTAGGACAGAGGAGAGCCCCTGGACAAGACGGAATGGGGCACACCAGTAACGAATTCTGCAGCATTCCCAAAGAACACCTGCTGCCTTGAGAGGCCTAGGGAGCAGCCGGTCTGTCCCAGGCATTCACCCTATGTCCATGTACTTTTGATCACTTCTTCCCCTACTCCAACAGTTTTAGACTCCACTCTCCTGGGCATTTTCCTAAAAACAAAGCATGCTTCCAAGAACCCCAGGCCCAGGCTGTTATGGCATCTGTGCAACCACCCTTACCCTCTGTACTGCAGTGACCCTCCTGGGAGGACAAGAAGATGTATGGGGAAGGACCGAGAGACTCACTGTGTGATTTGCCATCCAGTGTGTTCAATCATGTGCAGGGCTGGTGGATTCTCTGGGAAGTGTCCTCCTTGAGGAACGAGGGGAGACAGCCCTGGGGCAGCAGCATCTGGGTGTCCTCACAAAAAACAGACAGATGTGGAGGAGCAGGAAGGTCTCTCAGGGGGACAAAAGTTGAAGGAGGCTGTGGTGTGTTGAAATGATAAAGTGGCCCCATGTTCTCCTGCCCTAGTCCCTGGGAAAGACTATGATGATGGGATTTTATGTTTGTGACTGTTATGTTGTTAGACAAACTTAGAGTGTGCTGTGGGCCTCATTTATCATTTGAGAGTTTCCTCTACTTGGTGGCACAAGGGAAATCAGAGCAATTTGAGGAGGGACAAGGACTCAGAGTCCTCACTGGCTTCCAAGAAGGCAGGGGCCATGTGCTGAGGAATGGGGGGTCTCTAAAATGGAGAGTGGCTCAGTAGCCACAAGTCATCAAGGAATGAGGCTCTGAGACCCACAGTCTCAAGGAGCAGGATCCTGCCCATGTATTGATCAGGATTTTCTAGAGAAACAGAGCTAGCAGGATATCTATCTTTCCATCTATTATCTGTCTATTGATCATACATATCTATTGATCATTAACTGTCATATATATATCTATAATGTATTATCATTATGCCTACCTGGGATCTATATATTTATCTATCCTTCTATTGGAAACATCTGTCATATCTATCTCTCTGGAATCTATCTATCTATCTATCTATCTAGTTATTAACCTGTCTCTATCTGTATAACATCTATCTATTTGGAATCATCTATATGTCTGTCTACCTATTAATCTGTCTCTATATAACATCTATCTATTTGGAATTATCTATATGTCTGTCTATCTATTAATCTGTCTCTATATAACATCTATCTATTTGGAATCATCTATATGTCTGTCTGTCTGTCAATCTATCATTTATTGTATCTATGTACCTATATACCCACTTATCTATCTAGAAAGAGAAGCAAGCTGGAGACTCATTAAAACCAATGGTGGAGTTCCAGTCTCTCTTTTCTATAACCAGGAAGAACTGATGTTACAAATGAAGTCTGAAGGTTGTCTGTAGGAGAACTCTTCCTTGCTTGAGGAGGTTCAATCTTTTGTTCCCTTAAAGACTTCAACTGACTGGATGAGGCTCACTCAAAGGGAATGTTACTCAAATTCCAGCCATTTAAAAGTCAATTTCACACTCAAAAAAACACCTCCAAAGAAACGCTCGAAGGAATACTTGGTCAGATATCCAGGAACTATGTGGCCCAGCCAAGTTGATATGAAAAATTAACCATCACAGTACACAACTTCAATGAACTTGAAAGTGAATTTTTCCCCAAAGCCCGACCTAGCCAACTCTTTGATGCTTGCCTTATGGTATTTTAAGCAAAGAATCAAGATGAGAGTCCTGAGATTCTTAGAGAACTGTGAGATAATTAGTATACAGGATTTTAAGTGGCCAAGTTTGTAATAATTTGTTATGCAGCAATGGATAATGAGCCTTGAATTGTAAGGAGGCTGTGAAATCAGAAGAAGGAGGGATCCCAAACACAGGGAGTGGTCCGTGTACAGGGCTGTACTCAGAGGATACTTTGGGTTTGAGGAGCTAAGGGAGAAGAGATTGGAAACTTAGAAGTTGGGGTCAGATTCTAGTTTGAATGTTGATTCAAGGAGTTTGACATGGGAATTCCACTAAGATTTGTCTCCCAGGTGACAAAAATGCTTTTGGTTAATTAAAAAGCTCTAGTAGTCTTTTGAGTCTCTTGTAAAGTATGGAATTTATGATTTTTCTAGCTTCTTTTATGTGCACTTATATTTGACAACTCAAAAAACAACACATCACACAGAGTAGCTACAAATGATTCCCATTTTATGGATTCAAAACTGGACTGTGAGATCTCAGTAACCCTGGTTTGTTCAGGCAGAGGTGAAAATAGACACTGGCCTAATGTGTGTCCCTCTACCCTCTATGTAAGAAGTGGAAATGCTGAATGGTGGTGGTGGTGCAGGTCTCACTTGGGGTGTATAGGAAGCAGCTGTGTGGGGTGGGAGTTCATTCACTATTGAGGAACCTCTTATGTTGTTGAAATCATAGCTCTTGTGCTTATGCACAGGGCTCCCTGGACTACTCATGTGGGGCCAGAGTCAATATCCTAGAGACCTGAGCCAATGCTGTATTTTTTATTTTCTTCACTTTTCAGCTGATTAACCATTTATTTTAAATTTCAATGAGTAATGACCCTGAAAGCCAAGCCAAACTGAAGTGAGACACCTAACCTCCCTCCTTTCCTCTTTTTTCCTTTCCAAAATGCTAATAAAAATCTATTTGTGATCAGAGAGAAAAGGCTTTTAGGGAGGAATTGGTGGAACAGAAATAAAACCCAATGTCAGAGCCAAGAGCTTAGGCCAAGAAGTGATGTAAATTAGTATGAGTTTGTTCATTTTAAAAGCAACTCCCAGACTCATCCCTCATTCCAGCTCCACACTGTGAGTTCCAGCGTAATAAAGCAGGGTTTCAAGCTGTCTCTTCTTGACATGTTTATGGGCTCCCAGTCCACTGTCATTCTCTGTATTTCAAAGCCCTGGTCTGGCTGTCTTCATAGTACAGCTAAGGACTGCATCATTCTGGAAATTAAACCACTCTAATTATTCCCCAAGATAGTGTTGACCACTTGAGGTCAAGGCCTACCCAGAACTGGCTACATGATCTGGGGCCCCCGAAGCCACAGCTACAAACGACAGCTGCAACATGTGCATTTCCAAAACGTAACACCTGGGGTTGTGTCTGTATACACAAAGCTCTCTATTCCCGTAGGAGAGCTGTGTGTGGAAACTCTTTGGGTTTTGTGCTAATGACTTTGTCATATTTATGGTCACTTAAAGCATCCATCAGTACGCAAGGTCATAAAACACTGGACTGTCAGAGAGACTGTAGGTATTCAGTTCTGTCCTCTGCTTTGGTGATGGAGGTGTTGAGGCTCCTACAGGAGAAGTGATGTCTCAGAACTCCTGAGCCACCATGACAGCAGGAACTGCTTCTCAGGGACACCAACCTTCACAACCTTGGGGAGCTTTCATCTGTCATCTATCTATCTATCTATCTACATCTATATCTACATCTAGATCTAAATCCATATCATCTATGTCTATCTAATTATCATATACCTACCACCTATCTATATCATCTATTTTAATTTATTTTAATTATGGCACCACATAAAATTGGCCATTTTAAGTATATAAGAGCATTAAGGTACACATGTATTGTTTTACAGACATCATCGCTGTCGATCTCCATAACTATTTCATCAACTCCAGCTGAAGCTCAGTACCCATTAAACACTGACTCTCCTCAGCCTTTAGCAACCACTTATTTTAAGATAGCAGAACAAAGATATATCCATTTTCTTCTCTTTTCTAAAGTGATCTTAGAAAATAAAAAGAACAAAAGCCAGAAAATATACTTGCTCTCCAATGGAGCTTATAATGCAACCAGGAACTAACTGCATATTGCACAACAAAGGACATCAAATGCCAGCAAGATCAAGCCAGGCCATGGAAAGACCTTGAGAGAAAGTTCTTCTCTGAGGACAGCTCTCAGGCAGAGCCAGTGCCTCACCAAATTTCTAAAGTGACGCTGCCACCTCAGGGCAGACATGACAGTCCTTGTTAGAAACAGTGGGATCTGATGCAAGGAAGCTGTCAAAATTTCCCCTGACACTGTTAAGGAGCAGAAGGCATACACAAGAGAAAAAAGAAGCTATTCGAGCACTTACTGTGTGTCAAGCCTACGCCAAGAACTTCAGCTTTTAATAAGCAACTTCTGTAGGAGGAGACTATTGGTGAAGCAAGGTGGGAGAGATACAAACCTCATTTTCTATTACCTAGAAAGAAATAACAGCAAATAACACATGCACACACATGAACACACAAACATGAGTCACAAGGAGCTGAAAAAACTCTGATCTTTATTTGTGCTTTGTAGAAATAGTTATCTCAAGTGATTAAGATAATAAAAGATGTATAACGATGAAGGAGGAAAAGCAAGAGAAAGCAAATGGACAATGAAGACCACGCACTCAATAAAAAGGAAGATCCACGCATTGTGACACACTTGGTGAAGTTTTTCTCAAGGGCATAGTAGGGTTACCAGGGAAAAGAAGTAAGAAAAGGTTAAATAAGACAAAGAAGTAAAAGCTAAGCTGGTATGGCTCAGCAAAAATGTGAAGCAGAGAAACTACATCATTTCAGAAATGAAGACAAAACTGGAGCCAGTCTTAAGGAGAAATTATGGAAGGAAAGAAAAGAGGAGCCTCCAAGAGCAGTGAGTGGAACAAACGACGTACAGACAGAAAAAGTGGAAGGTGGCACAAAGGAAAATGTGTAAATCAAAACTGCTAGGGAAATAAAGCTAATTATAATTTATAAAGTGCAAAAATGGGTTAGACACCAAGAAGACACTGACAAAGTCTGAGTGATAGATAAGTGCTTTAAGATACAGAAAAGCTTCTTTTGGTACCCAGGACAACAAAACAAAATAACAGAGAGCAAGACAGGGATGAGCAGAAGTATCAACTGAACTCATTCTTCACAAGAAAACAGAGCAGACTGTAATTCCATTAGCAAGTGGCTTAATATGTGTAAGACCAGGTAAGGCAGTTCCCTCCAAAATAAATTTCTGGAAGAGGACTATGAAATGAGTGGAGGCACTTGGACAAAGGAATGGGCAGTGAACGCTGAAGCCATTGAAATGCAGGAATAACATGAAAGCTTTAAGAGGACTGTGAGAATGAAGAGGTGTTATAAATAAGATGATGCAGAACTAACATGGTAACAGAAGTAGGAGGGAGAGAGACAGATATGGTAGGAGGTGGTATAAATATACAGCAATCTTGTCTAGTCTGGAGTTTAAAAATATTGAAAGAAACTGAAAAATAATGCATAATTGAAAGTATCAAGTATTAGAAGAACTAAGGATAATAAAATAATAAACAAGTATTGATGACAGAAAAGGGACACCAGAGAAGCCAGAAATATACTACTTTCATATCGACTCATAATAGGAAGGCTGGAAATACTGTCTAAAGAGAGGATTAAATATATCATAAGGGTTTTTAAAATGTCTAGTAAAAGAACTAAAGAAAGTAAATATTTCAAATTAGCATAAAAGAAGAAAACAAAAGAACATGTGAAATAAAGATCACACTCAGACTATCTAGTGACAAATTTAGGGACAAAAAGTAAAAAGAAGAAGCACTAAAAACAGAAAATTCAAGAGAAAACTATGGAATTATCACTTAATTCAGCAATTTCTGGGTATGATTCCCCCAAAAACTGAAAACAAGATCTCAGAGATATTTGTCCACCTATGCCGGTATCAGCACTACTCATGATAATTTAATCAACAAACCACATGTCCATCCATGGCTAAGTGGATAAACTAAAATGGAACATCCATGCTGTGGGATGCTCTTCAGCCATAAAAAGGAAGGGAATTCTGACACCTGCTGCAACATGGCTGAAACATCAGGACACTGCTAATGGAAATAAGCCAGTCACTGAAAGACTATGTATATGAGGTAATTGGTCAAAATAATAGAGGCAGGAAATGGAATGGTGGCTGCTTGGTACTAAGGAGAGGGGAAGCTGTGGAATTAGTGTTTGAGAACTTAATTAGATTTTCAGCTTGGGAAAATGAAAGCATTCTGCAGGTGAATGGTGCTGATGATGACTACAGCTTGGCACCAGAATCTTAACGTCACTCAGAAAGTATCTGCTCTCTAACTCCTTTATGCCCTTGTTCTGACTTATTTGAAAGGCTATTCATTACATTTTCAAGTTTTCCTTGTATACTTCTAAGTTCTATGTGCCCTGTGTGGGTTTGCAGTTCAGACTTGCGTGACTGTGAATATCCTGGGGATATTAATCTGGTACAGTGTCTGTGCCTATGTAAGGCAAACATCTCTCTTCATCATCATCATTGTCATTGTTGTCATCATCTATGTATCTATGTCTACAGTTTTACTGAAAGTAAGGGTAAGCACCTATAAGTGCTAAATAAAAATCATATATTTAAGGTATAAAGTAATGTTTTGATAAAGGTATACATTGTAAAATGATTAGCACAATAAAGCTAGTTAATATATATATATATATATATACAATATACCATATATTCACTGTGTGTGTATGTGTGTGTGTGTGTGTGTGTGTCAGAGGTGAGAATATTTAAAATCTACACTATTAGCAAAATTTCAAGTATACAGTACAATATACTTAGGCACACTGCTGTATGTTAGATCTTTAGGATTTATTTATCCTATATAACTGAAACTTTATGCTTCTTGATCAACCAATGAGAAGTGGGCAGATATTGATGAAAAAGCTATCGCCAATGTATATAAATCATTCAGTAAAAGGCAGTAACAGACTAATTTGTGATTGGCATGATGTCACCAAACTCATACACTGAATGATTGGATTTTAAGTAATTGTTGCAGGTAATTCGACTGTGAGGGGATCTTCAAAATGTTTACAGAAAAATATGTAGTGTGAAAGACTTATGGATGGCTTTCAAAAAACTTTTGCACCATTAACTAATGAATGCACTTTTAATTCCATGAACTTTTTGAAGTACCCTCATATACTTGCCTTCTCCTAACAAAAGTGCTCATGGTTTAATTTTCCATTTTGCACTTTGCAAAAGCAGTGCCTAACACAAACCTTTATTCAAAGTGAATGCATTTTTCAGTTGAATTAAATTAGCTGTTGTCATAAAAATGCTCAAGTCAGACAATTTAAAACTTGAAGTGCCTTTGACCAAATAAATTTTAAAAAGCTGTTCATGTACAAACTTTAGAAGGTCCCTAGTACTCCACATATTTATGAGGGTTTTTCAATGCTTGATGTATTACTGAAATGATAATTGAACTTGATTCACCTAAGATTATTATTCTAATTCCATTTTGGGTGGTATCCATCTGTTTACAATGGAAAACAAAACAGATGTTTTATTGAACAACAGCAGGAAACAGTACTGAGTTCATACATTATACTTACAATGCTATTTACATAAGAGAAATATACAGGACAGCTGTGGTGGTCAGATTGAAAGCATAATTCAGTTGAAGATTCTGCTGCTGTTGTGAACCATAAGAGAGCTCATACTTTGGAACAGAGCCTGAGTTACAGCTTCACTAGCCCATTGAATTGCGTGCATTGTCATTCCTAACACCGAGGGACAGGTCTGCAAACTTAGAAAAATGGGGCTTCCTGGACCAGAGGTAGAAAATTTACCTCCTGTCACCACCAAGGAAAATTATTGTAGTTGGACAAGCAAATTTTCAGACAGAGATTTAAGTGGATCTGAGGGCAGAACAACCTTTTTGTTTTGAATCCCATTGGTCTAAGAACAAGAGATTCATTCCACTGATCCTATTGTCTTGGAGTTACAAAAACAATAAATTATTGAAATATATTAATTCAGATTTCAATCACATTAATACTCACATAATCAGTCTTCCATTAATAATGGTACATCAAATGAAATGCAAATGATAAGAAGTGAAATTAATCATGAGTTAACAAACTTTCTGGCAAAGTAGCTTTCAGGAATTTCACTAATTGATTTCAATTCATGCATTCGGTTGTCTATCATGTATCAGTCACAGTACTGGGTGTTATGGGAGCTTATCAAGGAAGCATAAGCTGCTACCTTATAAGATAAAAGCTGCCCATCTCTAAAAAGAGTATAATCTGAAGCATCAGAGAGATTTAGATGGGAGTATATAAGATGCAGAACAAGGAAAATAAAGAGTAGGAAAGGGAAGAGGAGTGTTTAAAGGAAGAAGACCTCTCATACCCAGTAGACTGTGAATTCAGAATAACTACCATTGGCTCCAGGAAGGATCCATTACTTTATATCTTCTTGATATTAGTCCTTTGGGGTTCTCTGTTCCAATTAGGGGAGCCAAGCAATCTCTCCCATAGATGGGCTGCTTAATTTCTAGCCTTTGATAATAACTGGAATAACAGAAATGAAGATGTAAGAGCAAGAAAAAAGTCAAGCCCAAGGCTCACTCCAGTCTCAAGCTGGCCTGTTCTTGCACTGAATTAGGGAGAGCTGTTCTAGAAGAGGTTGAGGATGGATAACTGAGAAAAAGGGGGCTCAGGAAATGGGAGATGGAAAAGGTTTTGAAAAGTGCAGCCATAGGATTGAACACAAAGAGACTCAAAAGAAGTAGGAAATATTGTAGACTCTAGGACTTTTGTTTGTAAATGGAAGTGGCTAGGCACAGCAATACTTGAGACTTCCCCTAGCTTTAACCTGTGTGAGTTCCTGGATCTAAGATGACTTTTGGTTTAGGGAGATAGTCTCCTGTGCAAAGCAAGGAGATACCCAAAGACTCCTATGAGACCCTACATGTTTCTTTCCAAAAAAGACAAAGGCCCAAAGGAAGGAAATATCATTTTCTAATATATGGTACATGAAGATATTTCTGAACCTACGAAGGCCAGTGCCCACCTGAGCAACTAGGATGTCTGACTTGGTGCGTTCAACATATGACACATTAAGCAAATCGCCAGATTTATTTCGTTAACTTGTTTGCTCTGTGAGCAAATAACCAACATTTCCCTTTTTCATGAAAAAGGGACATTTTATTCAGCTGTTGAAGTTTCATTAAAAGTATGAATGAGTTACACAGATGACTGCACTGATTTTGTTGGGAAAGAATTTCAAGGCATTGTGTATTAGGCACACAGAGCACAGGTCAGAGAGAGGCTGCGACAGAAAAGATTAGCTTGGATTTGCGGGGAGGCAACAACAGACATGGTCCATTTCTCACTGATGCTGCAGGTACACCCATGTGGTTTGGCACTGAGGCCTGCACTTTGTGGTTACCCATCTTGACCCACGTGCCCAAAATTGCAGAGCTGGGGAAATGAGACTAGGGTAAAACAGGTGACTCTGAAAGCCCCTGCCTGTAAGTGACACCTATACTTTCATTTTCGCTTAATTAGCAAATTGCATGGCAATGCCTTCAAGTGCGCCAGAAGGCTGGAATGAGAGGACAGAAGATTTGTGATATTTACTTAGTTGATCTCCCCTAGGACCTCCCCCTCTCATTAGGTAAATTGCAAGTGCAGTCACCTCTCAGGATCCCAGGAAGTCCTCCTGGTCAGAGGAGGGAGATGTCCTTGCTCATGGGTACCACAGTGGTATTTGTGAACAGGGTATGCCTGAACAGTTGAATTAGGATTTCACCAGTCATTGCATTTTGGGAAATAGTGTCTAACCATCTACTTCATTGATTCTCCCTTGACTGCAATAGATAGATTTGAGATATTGAAGTATAATTGTGCCTCGGTAATGGGTTAACTAGCAGAGGTGTCAGTCAGGGTCTATGCAGTGCAGGTATGCTGGTCTGCCTTGTCCAGTGGAGGCTAGGTTCAGGGAGAAGTGGAAATGAGTGTGTGCCATCTGAGAGTAGTTACAAATCTATTCACTTCCACCAGGAGATGCCGGTGACTCCTGGGAGTCATTATCAAGCATGTTTTCCTACATGTAGTAGAGGAATGAGGTGAATAGACAGTGATAACCCTATAGCCTTAGCACCTAGCATAGACACACTGCAGGTATCTACAAACATTTGCTGAATGCATATAAGGCAATGGGAAGCAGACTGTTTCTGGTGGCAAAGGCTATCTGATGCTGTCAGGAACCCCTGACTAGGGCTCTGCAGGGAAGAAGTGTCACTGTGGGTGGGAATGTTGTTGTCCCTCCCCTGAATCTGACAAACCTAGGGGAAGAGCCACCCCACCCCACTCTGTCCTGAGCATCCTCTGAACTGGGGAAAAATGCCTCCTTCCTTTGGCATGCCCTGGCTAGGGTGTCACATCCTTAAATAATTTTCCACTTTAATAAATAAGAAGAGCTTCTCTTGACCTTTTAGTAACTCATACCTGGATTATGTTAACTGATTTAAAATTGTTGAGCAAGCCATGCATCTTCTATTTGGAGAACAACTTTCTCCCTTAATGATTTTCTCTGTGAGCCTTCAGCAATCTGTGCAATTCCTGGTATTTAGATTTGCTGTCGTTCGCAGCCCATGGACATTGTCATTGCTGAGGTAAACTCCCAGTCAAGAAATGTGGGCCAACATCATTGGTTCTCTCTTAGCTTTTTCCTGTAGCTTTAGAACAATTTAGTATTTCAGAATTTCTTGCTAAGATACCAAGAGTTTGAGAAGAAAATAGATCACTCTTCAGTCAGCTTCAAAGTAGGTCAGTTTGGGAACTACCGTAATCGTGTTTGACATTTTGCTTTAAACAAAGTCACACATTGCTAACAACTTAAATAAACTTTCCTCTGCAGAGACAAGATAAAAAAATGGACTTGTTTCCTTGTGGGGGTGAGGTTTGCTATGTAAGCTGCACTTCCTCATATTAAAAAGGATGGGAGAGAGCTTATAAAAACAGGATACTGATGCCTGTAGCTGGTCAAATGATTTTCCCTTCTCTCAACAGAGAGACTGGATCCCTGCAGACTGCAGAAAATTCTGGTCCCAGTCAGACTCCTTCTCACACGTCTTCTGAGTTCTTTTTCCTCTATCCATTGTTCAGAGCGTGCTCCCAGTCAGACTCCTTCTCACACGTCTTCTGAGTTCTTTTTCCTCTATCCATTGTTCAAAGTGTGCTCCCAAGCCAGCACTGAGGCATGGTGAGTAGAGCTGCTGCCTGTGATGCTGGCATTGCACAGGGGCACTGATTCGAATCTGGCTGCTCCAGTTCCTATCCAGCTCCCTGCTAATATGCCTATGAAAGCAGCAGATTTGCATATGTTGACACTTGGTCCTGGTGAGTGATATTTCTGATGTGTTCTTTGATTCTATTAACTAGTATTTTGTTTAGGATTTTTGCATCTATGTTCATCAGGTATATTGGTCTATAGTTCGTTTTCTTTGCCGTATCTTGTTCTGATTTATGGAATTAAAATAATGCTGGCCTCATAGAAGGAGTTTGGGAGAATTCCTCCATTTAATTTTTTTGAATAGTTTGATAAGAATTGGAATTATTTATTCTTTCAAAGTTTTGTAGAATTTAGCAGTGAAGCTATCCTGTTCTGGGCTTTTCTTTGTTAGGGTGCTCTATTTATGTTTTCCATGTCTTCATGCCTCAATTTTGGTGCATTGCATGTGTCCAGATACCAATTCATTTCCTTTATATTGTCCAGTTTGTTGGCATGTAGCTGTTTCTAGTAATTTCTGATTTTTAAAAATTTCTGTTGTATCCATTATTACATCACCTTTTTCATATCTGCTTTTATTAATTTGGTTAGTTGGGCCAATGGTGTATCAATTGTGTTTATTTTTCTTTTTTCAAAAACAGCTCTGTTTCACTGATCTTTTTATTTTTTTTGTTGCAATGTTATTTACTTCTCTAATTTTAATGATTTCTTTCCTCCTACTAATTGTGAGTTTGGTTTGCTCTTGTTTTTCTTGGTACTTGAGATGCATTATTAGATCATTTATTTGATGCCTTTCAATTTTCTTCATGTAGGTGCTAATTGCTATAAACTTACCTTTTGACACTGATTTTGCTGTATCCCATACATTTTTATATGTGGTGCTGTCATCTTCATTCATTTCTAAGATTCTTAAAATTTTCCTTTTGATATCTTCTTTTTTTAAAGAAAGATTTAGTTATTTATTTGAAAGGTAGAGTTACAGAAAGGCAGAGGAGAGAGAGAGAGAGAGAGAGAGAGAGAGATGTCTTTCATCCACCAGTTCACTCCCCAAATAGCCTCAATGGCTGGAGCTGGGCTGATCCGAAGTCAGGAGTCAGGCACTTTTTCCCAGTCTCCCATGCGGATGCAGGGTTCCCAAGGACTTGGGCCATCTTCCACTGCTCTCCCAGGCCATAGCAGAGAGCTGGATTGGAAGTGGAGCAGCTGGAACTTGAACTGGTTCCCATATGGGATGCTGGCACTGCAAGTGGCGGCTTTACCATCTATGCCACAGTGCCAGCCCCCTGATATCTTCTATGACCCCTGTTCATTCAGGAGCATGCTATTTAGTACCTATGTGTTTGTATATTTTCCAGCGTTTCTTAAGTTATTAATTTCAATTTTTTGAAAAGATTTTATTTATTTATTTGAGAGGTAGAGTTACAGACAGTGAGAGGTAGAGACAGAGAGAAAGGTCTTCCTTCCATTGGTTCTCAGATTTTTTTTTTACTTTGTTGAGACTTCCTTTTATGTCCTGACATATGGTCTGTCCTAAACAAAGTTCAATGCAATGATGAGAAGAATGTGTATTTTGCAGCTGTGAGATGAAATGTTCTGTAGATATCAGTCACCCTTTTGGTCCATATGTAGATTAGCTCTGTTATTTCTTTGTTTATTTTTGTCTAGTTGATCTGTCCATTGATGAAAATGGGGTGTATTAGTCCCCCATTATTATTGTATTGGAGCCTTTGTCTCCTTTTAGATCCATTAATATTTGTTTTAAATAGCCATGAACTCTGGCATTAAGTGCATATATATTTACTATAGTCACATATTCCTGTTGAATTTATCCCTTGATCATTGCATAATGTCTTTCTTTGTCTCTTTTAACACTTTTTGTGTTACAGTCTATTTTGTTTGATGTTAGAATAGATACACTTGCTTGTTATTGCTTTCTGTTAGCATGGAATATATTTTCCCATCCTCTCACTTTAGTCTGTGTTTATCTTCGTGAGATATGCTTCTTGTAGGCAGCAAATAGGTGGATCTTATTTTTTAATCATTCAGCCATTTTAATGGAGAGTTTACATCATTTACATTCAAAGTTATTATTGACAAATAATAACGTGGTCCTGCTATTTTTCCGTAAATATTCCTGTTGAATGTTTTGGATTTCCTTTGTACTTTTACTAGACTTTCTGTCTTCACATTCTTCCATGACTATCTTTCTCTGTTTCCATGTTTAGCACTTCCTTAAGTGTAGTAAGGCTGGATGAGTGGTGACAAATTCTTTCAATTCCTATTTGTTTTGGAAAATATTTATTTCATCTTCATTTATAAATGAGAGCTTTGCTGGGTGTAGCATTCTGGGTTGACCATTTTTTTCTTTTGGGACTTGAACTTTGTCTCTCCATTCTCTCCTAGTCTGTAGAGTTTCTGATGAGAAATCATCTATTAGTCTAATTGGAGATCCTCTGAAGGTAATCTGGCATTTTTCTCATGTACATTTCAGAATATTTTCTTTATGCTTTACTGTTGAACATTTGATCATATTGTATTGTGGTAAAAATCTTTTCTGATTATGCATGTCCTAACATGAGTTCTATGTGCTTCCTGTACTTGGATGTCCTGTTTTTCTCCAAATTAGGGAAGTTTCCTGCTATTATTTCACTAACAGACCTTATTCTATTGTCTCTTTCTACAACTTCAGGAACTCCTAAGACACATATATTGGGTCATTTCATAGTAACTCATACATCTTGAACACTATTTTTGACTTTTCCTCTTTTTCTGCTTCTTTTTTGTCTGAACAAGATATTTCCAACAATTTGTCTTCTAACTCAGAAATTCTTTCTTCTGCCTTACTAATATTCTTGCTGTTGTTGTTTTCATTCACGTTATTATGTAATTTTTGAGACTATTTTTCAAAATGTAGTATAATAAAATAAAATAGTGCATCATAGGCTTGAATTTTGAGATGCTTAGTACTGACATTTTTTTTTTGACAGGCAGAGTTAGACAGAGAGAGAGAGAGAGACAAAGAGAAAGGTCTTCCTTCCATTAGTTCACCCCCCAAAATGGTTGCTACGGCTGGTGCACCGCGCTGATCTGAAGCCAGGAGCCAGGTGCTTCCTCCTGGTCTCCCATGCGGGTGCAGGGCTCAAGCACTTGGGCCATCGTCCACTGCACTCCCGGGCCACAACAGAAAGCTGGACTGGAAGGGGGGCAACCGGGACAGACTCCGGTGCCCCAACTGGGACCAGAACCCGGGGTGTTGGTGCTGCAGGCATAGGATTAGCCTAGTGAACCTCAGTGCCAGCCAAGTGCTGACATTAGTAGCATTGGTGATGGTGTTAATGATGGTGGTTTTGATGATGTTGTTAACTGTAGTGGTGTTCATAATGGAGGTGGCGATGTGTTAATGCTGTTGGTGATAGTGATGCTATTCGTGAGGATGATGGTGACAATTTAGCTGTTGGTGTTGATGACAATGTTAGTGTTGGTGGGTTTTTTTGGTGGTGGTCATAGTTTTGCTGTTTGTGATGGTGTTTCTGATGGAAGTTTTGATGTGATTGATGCTGCCATTAGTGATGGTGATGATTATAATAATAGTGTTGGTGATAGGGTAATACTTGGCCATTTGGCCTCACCCATTTCACAGAGAAGAGCTGCAGAAAAGGCTGGTTGCCAATGCATATGTCAAAGGGTGTGTATTCCACAAGGAATCTAAGAACCAGGTATATAAACTTCTCAAGGAAGACAGACTCAGTGTTTAGCCAGATGTACAATTGTTGGCTAGTAATGCACTCCAAAAAAAGTTATGATCACCTGAAATTGCTTTTCATTTTGTACGTTGCATCATTAACTCCTTTTTCCCCTCACTCCTCCTTCCCCCAACCCCATGACCTGCAAAGCATGGTTCTAGGGAGATAAGATGGCCTCTTAACTCTTCAGTGACAATCTCTCAAGAGGCACTTCTCTGATCTAGTTCCAGAAGTAATATGTGTCTCCTAAGGAGTTTGGATTCATCTTGCATAGCTTCTTGGCCTGTCACTCATTCATTTTCTGTTAGGAATATCTTATAACAATCAGACCCCAATCTGCAGCTTGCCTCTAAGGAATGTGTGCAGTCTTCTGTTTGTTCCTTTTTTCCTCTGCCTTTCACCTTGCTATGATTTCATCATTCACTTAATTCTTTTTAAAGTCCATGAATTGTTATAAGCCTTTTTAGACACTTTTTGGAAAACATTAAAGTGGTAATGTGACCTAAATTCAGTGCCAGTGTACAAGACAGGGAAGGAGACTAATCCAAAGTAGCATGGTTCCTGCACAAAATGCTTAGTCCTCATCTCCTTTTCTGTTTTTTTTTTAAATTTCATTTTAATTTTTAATCAGTTTCTAACAGATTCAATATGGTGTGTAGATACAATTTTATGAACAGAATGATAGTCCCTTCCTCCCTCCCTCCTCCTCTTCCTTCCACGCTCCTCTCTCCCTTTCTTTCTGTCTTTTTTTAGTTTTTGAGATAGCATGTTTTAGATTTACATTACAGAAAAAGGCTTACTACTTCACTGAATAAGAAGTTTAACAAGAGAAAAGCAAAGGACCCTATTTCAGTGGGAATATAGACAGCGGCTATAACTGAAAATCTCATAACCTAACACATCACATCTTTTCCTCTCAGATTCACTTTTTTCTCCTTCATTTCCTTTTTTTCTTATAAAAATAAGACCATTGATTCTGTACTTAAGATTTTTTTCTGGCCGGCGCCGTGGCTCAACAGGCTAATCCTCCGCCTAGCGGCGTCAGCACACCGGGTTCTAGTCCCGGTCGGGGCGCCAGATTCTGTCCTGGTTGCCCCTCTTCCAGGCCAGCTCTCTGCGGTGGCCCGGGAGTGCAGTGGAGGATGGCCCAAGTGCTTGGGCCCTACATCCCATGGGATACCAGGAGAAGCACCTGGCTCCTGCCATCGGATCAGCTCAGTGCACCGGCCGCAGCGCACTGGCCGTGGTGGCCTTTGGAGGGTGAACCAACCTCTCTCTCACTGTCCACTCTGCTTGTCAAAATATAATAATAATAATAATAAAAGATTTTTTCCATAAGTTCAGGGTTCTGGTTGGCAGACATGAGTGATCCAATAGGCATCTGGGCTCTGGGAGGAGTGAGAATCAACCAGTCCTGGCAGGCTTTTCCTGAGAGTTTGCAACAGGCTCTGCTTTTATAACTATTAGCACTTCCGCAATGGCACCTGAGCTTAATTATTTTGGGTCAGCCTGATCAGTAGCTCAGAAGTCAGTCTTCTATGAAAATCCACTTGTTTGATACTATGTGGACACACAGAACCATTCTATTCCTTCCTCACCAGTTTGAGTTCACTCCTGTGCATTTTATTGGTCAAAGAAAATATTTCTTTGCAGAATATAAACATCATACATTTGTGAAAATACATATATAAAAATCACATGGACTTGGAGTAATTACAATTAATTTTAGCAAATAGGAAGATTTTCTTTTCTCACTTTGGTTTGCTTTCTAAACTTTATGGTGATCTTGGACACACGAACACAGACTTCTTTTTTGAATTATCTCAGGTACCATGTTTAGAAGTTGCAATGTCCCGAAAATTTCTGGAATTTAGAAATAATACAGCAGTCTGGTAACTGCTCTGACAAGTCATGAGGAGGACAGATGGGATGTACTGTTACAACAGGGGTGGGAATTGCTGGTACTACCCCAAAGGCGGAAGTGACTAGACCAACTAAACTTTTTACATGGAGAATTTTAGATATACATAAAGGTAGTCAGAATAATAATAATAACCATCTTTGTTATTATCAGCCATATGTTTGATTGATTCTGATTCATGGTTGATTTTGCTTCATCCATCCCCAGCCTGTTCTCCCTCCCTCCCTCCAGTTGGAGTTATTTAATAGCAATCCCAGATATGTTCTTGTTTGCTACTATAAGCCAATACAGTGATCTGGATTGCCTGTTCCAGGTTCCTTCATAGCAGAGTCCCCAGATTTCCTAAGACTGCAATAATCATCATGATGATGTTGACTCATCTTTCACAGATGCTTCAGAGTCTTGAGAATTGCAGAGGTTTTGAAAATAGCACATTGTTTCCAGAAAAAATAAAATATCTGTCACAAGAATTATGGGCCAAGATAGACATTGAGGGAACAAGGTAACCTATTTGTCTTCCACAGAGGTATTAGTGTACATGAGACTTCCTACAAGCAGCTTCAAGTTGGCATATGAGTTTATAGTGGCTCCTTTCATCAAGCTGTGAGTTCACATTTATGTTATTTATTCACTGTAGAGATAGTTACAGAACATTTACTGCTCAGGGCCCAGCAGTAAGCAAGGCCCTGCAGGGGGAGCTTACAATACAGATTATATTTGCATGCCAGTAATGCATCTGTGTTCCTGGTGGGAATCCTAGGCTTCAATTTTGGTATTGAAGAGTGTGAGATTTGGTTGTCAGAGAGACATCAACCTTCTATGAACTGAATAACAAGGCGGGGGGCTTCTGATTTAACTGATGTCTTGAGTACTATTCTTGGCGTGAGGTCACATGGAAATCCCATGGGATGTTATCCTCTTTGGAGTCCTGCCTGAGCCTTCACCATGGGAGAGGGACTGGATGTGAGACCAGTCTTACTTTTAAAATTGTATATGGCAGATATTCAGACCAGAAAAACAGTTGTGTTATTGATATGCACACCTAATCTATACTGGGTTCCCCCATCTACCTAGTAGGAGATACTTTCAACTGATTCTTAGATAACTCTTGGTCCTCCTATCCCTATCCTTACATGGAATTGGGAAAATTTCCAGGGTGTTTCAACTTTGGGAAAGGCTGTGTCCCATGCTCCCTTGCGACTTGTCACCCTGACTTCTGTTGGAAGCATCTTCTCTCTCAGTTTCTTCATGATCAGGCCACTGGTTGACATTGTCTCATTTCTATCAAAAGTATTTCCAAATCTATATCCATCTCTCTCAACTTCTTCCTGTTCCAACCTGCATTCTTGTGTGTGGAGAAAATGACTCTCGTCTTCCTCCCTCTGTTCCAGGGCAAGTAGAAACTATTTTTTCAGAGTTATTTATTTCTTTGAAAAGCTGTGACAGACAGACAGACACACATACACACACACATTGGGGGGGCGGGGAGAACCATCTGCTGGCTCATTCCCAAGTGGCTGCAATAGCCAGGACTGGCTTGGCTTGAAGCAAGGAACCATGAACTCCATATAGATCTTCCACATGGGCGGCAGGAGCCCAAGCACTTAGGCCATTCTCTGCTGCCTAGGTGCATTAGCAGAAATCTGGATGGGAAGCAGAGTAACAGGGATTTCAACCAGTGCTCCAATATGGGATGCTGGTATTGCAAGTGGCGGCTTAACCTGCTGAGTCACTACACTAGCCACAGGCAGAAACTTTTGGAGACGAAGTTTGGACTAATTAGTTGCTTCCTTGGATTTTTCCATAAAATGTTGAACAGGTTGTAAGTGAGGGCAATTGCGTTTCCTTGAGATTTTCGCCAAGACAGTTGGCCTTGGTTTCTCCAAACTGCAGCATTCCACACCTTTCTGAGCATAGCGTTGTGCCCTCCCTGGGAGTCACCACAGCTGAGGAATAGGGCTAAGGTTCATTCTCATGAATGCACTGGCATTCACAGATTCTTTTCCCCTTATTGACTCTATTTCTGCATTTCCTCCCATTTAGGATCGCATCTGGTCTGGAAGCAGGAAGAGAAAACCATTGTTTTTCTGTCCATTTTCCAGCCTTTGAGAGCTAGGAATTTACCTCTTGTAGCTTCTCTCTGGGCTGCTACTGGGTCATCCATTTCCTGAAAGCCCATGCTGTATGAATAAAGAAAGGGTACCTAAAACAGATTATGGGTGGGAGAAGCTGTCAACATGTCAAAATGTTCATCACAACGCTTCCCTAAAAACCATCATTTTAAACTTATGGCCTTAGAAAAATCATGAAATAGGCAAATTGTGTCTTTCCTACTTACCTCACAGGATAGGACTCTGCTAGGTTTGTTGCAGATCCAAAGATGAATCAAAGATATTGCCTACCCTCAAAACACTGAAGGTATGCATTTAGCCTAGAGGTGAAGATGCTGGTTAAGACCCCTACATCCCACATTGGAGTGCTTGGGTTTAATTTCTGACTCTGTTCTCAATATCAATTTCTTGCTAATGTGCTCCCTGGGAGGTGGCAGGTGATAGATTAAGTGATTGGGACCCTGCCACCCACATGGGAATCAGTGGATGACAGTTAGCACTCTCTTTCTCATCTCTACCTCTCAAATAAATAAAAATTATGTTAAAATAAGAATATGGAGGGGCTCTAAGATGGTGGAATAGGGAGGGAGCTCACTGATAGTCCAGGAAAAGATACTTTAGTAAAAGTGGAGATACTGTAATTTCAGGGAAGAGTTATGGAAAAAACTGCAGAGGAAACTCTTCTGGAATTACACCTACATGGAAGGCATGGGTGCCCACGGCTCGGGAACCCAGCTGCTCAGTCTATGCACCAGTGCTGGAAAGGGAGGTGAGGTGAAACTGCAGTAGCCTGAGACACTGGCAGAAAAGCGCCAGGAAGAGCCAAGAGGAACAAGACTTGAAGCCCCATGGGGGAAAGTACACCAGCCTAACTAGAGGAGAGAAAAATAAAAGGGACTGGTACATATATAATTCTCTCTCTCCATCACCTTACAAAGGCGAGTGAGACAATAGAGCAGGCGCTATCTTGTACATACGTAACAGCTGCACCAGCTCAGGGCTGTGCCCGCCCTCAGCAAAGCACACAAACCTGATCTGGTGGGGAGAAACAGCGGGAGACTAAGACCTAGTGAATGTGTGGAGTGTATGAACTGGGACTGTGAAAAAAACAAACCTGAGGGTGTGTGGGAGAACTCACAGTGTGGCTGAGACGTGAGCAGTCTCAGTGGGAGACGCCACAAATTTGGGCGGTTTTGACTACATGGTGAGAGATGTTGCACGGGAATCTGAGCTTACAATGAGAACTGCACAGATCCTTTGTGTGGTCCTTGGGACAGAACAGACGAATATTATACCCACTGGGGTTAGCACTCAGGCACTGATTGCCATCGAGGAGAAGAGCTCAGCTGAGTGGAATTATTTCTCTTCTGAATAAAAGAGAGAGAGAGAGAGAGAGAGAGAGTGATTTACCACGCCAACCTGGGTATGTAACCTTTGGGACACCCTTAACCCTGAAGAACTGAACAGAGCTCTCTGGCCACACCTACCACAAGCCTCTAGAGATTCACCAAAAGCAGATAGTCCACTTAATCTAGAGTCATAGTATAATGAGAAAAGCCACCACAGGGAAAAAAAGAAGAAGAAACCAAAGAATATTTCCACAATGCCAAACCACAAACTCATAATCTGAGTAACAAGAACAAAGAAGACATCATGATGCTCCCAAATGAACATGACACTCCAATACAAGATTATGAGTATGATGAGATAGAATAAATGCAACATATGGATTTCAAAAAATTTATGGTAAGAACATTTAGAAGTTATCCAAAACAAATTCTTGAACTACAGAAATCCATACAGGACAGAACAGAAAATCTCTCTCATGAAAATGAAATCTTAAGGAGGAATCAAAATTAAATGAGGAATTTAGTAGAATATGAAATTGAGATATTGAAGAGAAACAAAAATGAAATGAAGAATTCAATAGAACAAATGAAAAACACATTTGAGAGAGTTAAAAACAGAATCAGTGAGGCAGAAGAGAGAATATCGGACTTAGAAGACAGAGCACAGGAAAGTATTCAGTCAAACCAAAGAAAAGAAGAGGAAATTAGAAATCTAAAAAATATTGTTGGGAATCTACAGGATACTATTAAAAAACCCAACATACAGGTTTTAGGAGTTCCTGAAGGCATGGAGAGAGAGAAAGGATTAGAAGGCCTTTTTAGTGAGATACCAGAAAATTTCCTGGGTTTGGACAAGGAAAGAGACATCCAAGTACAGGAAGCACATAGAACCCCCAATAAACATGACCAAAAGAGATCCTCACCACGACACATTGTAATCAAACTCAATACAGTGAAACATAAAGAAAAGATCCTAAAATGTGCAAGAGAGAAACATCGGATTACTCTCAGAGGATCTCCAATTAGACTCATAGCTGAATTCTCATCAGAAACCCTACAGGCTAGGAGGGAATGGTGAGACATAGCCCAGGTGCTAAGATAGAAAAATTGCCAGCCCAGAATATTATATCCTGCAAATCTCTCATTTGTGAATGAAGGTGAAATAAAGACCTTTCATAGCAAACAGAAATTGAAAGAATTCATCACCACTAGTCCAGCCCTGCAAAAGATGCTTAAAGATGTGTTACACACAGAAACACAGAAACACAGTCATCAATATGAAAGAAGGTAAAGGAAGAAAACCTTCTAGTAAAAGATCATAGGAAAGCTGGTGCTGCATCTCACTAGGCTAATCCTCTGCCTTGCGGCGCCAACACACTGGGTTCTAGCCCTGGTCGGGGTACCGGATTCTGTCCCGGTTGCCCCTCTTCCAGGCCAGCTCTCTGTTGTGGCCAGGGAGTGCAGTGGAGGATGGCCCAAGTGCTTGGGTCCTGCATCCCATGGGAGACCAGGATAAGTACCTGGCTCCTGCCATCAGATCAGCGTGGTGCGCCAGCTGCAGCGCGCTGGCCGCGGCAGCCATTGGAGGGTGAACCAACAGCAAAAGGTAGGCCTTTCTCTCTATCTCTCTCTCTCACTGTCCACTCTGCCTGTCAAAAAAAAAAAAAGATCACAGGAAGTTCAAAGCATATATTAGAAATATCCTTGGGAAAATGGCAGGGCAAAGTCACTACTTAATAGTCAATGACCTCAACTCTCCAGTTAAAAGACACAGACTGGCTGAATGGATTAAAAAACAAAACCCATCTATTTGCTGCTTACAAGAAACAGATCTTTCCAACAAAAATGCCTGCAGACTGAAAGTGAAAGGTTGGAAAAAGATATTCCATGCCAACAGAAACCAAAAATGAACTGGTGTAGCCATCTTAATATCAGACAAAATAAACTTTAACACAAAAACTATTAAGAGAGACAAAGAGGGGCACTATATAATAATTATAGGATCAATTCAACAGGAAGATGTAACTATTATAAATGCATATGCACCTCATTACAGGGCACTGGTTTATTTAAAAGGTTGTTAAGGAATTAATGGGAGACTTAGACTCCAATACAATAGTATTGGGAACTTCAATACTCCACTTTCAGCAATACACAGATCAACCGGACAAGGAAACAGCAGATTTAATTGACACTGTAGACCAAATGGATCTAACAGATATCTACAGAACTTTTCATCTTACACTTAAAGAATACTCATTCTTCTCAGCAGCACATGGAACCTACTCTAGGACTGACCACATACTAGGCCATAAAGCAAGTCTCAGCAAATTCAAAAGAATCAAAATCATATGCATCTTCTCAGTCCACAGTGGAATGAAGCTGGAAATTAGCAACTCAGGAATTTCTAGAGCATATGCAAACACATGAAGACTGAACAACATGCTCATGAATGAACAGTGAGTTATAGAAGAAATCAAAATTGAAATAAAAAAAACTTTCTGGAAGTAAATGAGGATAACAGTACAGCATATCAAAACTTATGGGATACAGCAAAAGCAGTGTTAATAGGAAGGTTTATAGCAATATGTGCCTACATCAAGAAATTGGAAAGGCAACAAAAAAATGAGCTTTCAATGCATCTCAAGGATCTAGGAAAATTGCAGCAAACCAGACCCAAGATTAGTAGGAGAAGAGAAATAATTAAAATTAGAGAAGAAATCAACAGGATTGAATAAAAAAACATTACAAAGATTAGCAAAATGAAGAGGTGGTTGTTTGAAACACTAAACAAAATTGACAACTAACTATAAAAGAAAAGACCCAAATCAATAAAATCAGAGATGAAAAAGGAAATCTAACAACAGACACCACAGAAATAAAAAGGTTCATCAGAAATTACTACAAAGAGTTGTATGCCAGCAAACAGGGTAATCTATCGGAAATGGACAGATTCCTGGACACATACAACCTACCTAAATTGAACCAGTAAGACATAAAAAACCTAAATAGACCCATAACTGAGACAGAAATTGAATCAGTAATAAAGGCCCTCCAAACAAAGAGAAGTCCAGATCCGATGGATTCACTGCTGAATTCTACCAGACATTTAAAGAAGAACTAACTCCAATTCTTCTCAAACTATTCAGAACATTCAAAAAAGAAGGAATCCTCCCAAATTCTTTCTATGAAGCCAGTATCACCTTAATTCCTAAACCTGAAAACAATGCAGCAGAGAAAGAGAATTACAGACCAATTTCCCTGATGAGCAGAGATGCAAAAATCCTCAATAAAATTCTCGCCAATAGAATGCAACAACATGTCAGAAAGATCATCCACCCAGACCAAGTGAGATTTATCCCTGGTATTCAGGAATGGTTCCATGTTTGCAAATCAATCAATGTGATACACCACATTAACAGACTGCAGAAGAAAAGCCATATGATTATCTCAATAAATGCAGAGAAAGCATTTGATTAAATACAACACCCTTTCATGATGAAAACTCTAAGCAAATTGGGTATAGAAGGAACATTCTCAATACAATCAAAGCAATTTATGAAAAACCCATGGCCAGCATCCATTGAATGGGGAAATGTTGGAAGTATTTCCACTGAGATCTGGTACCAGACAGGGATACCCACTCTCACCACTGCTATTCAATATAGTTATGGAAGATTTAGCCAGAGCCATTAGGCAAAAAAAAAAAAAAAAAGAAATTAAAGGGATACAAATTGGGAAGGAAGAAGTGAAACAGTGAAACTATTCCTCCTTGCAGATGATATGATTCTTTATTCAGGGGATCCAGAGAACTCTACTAAGAGACTATTGGAACTCATAGAAGAGTTTGGCAAAGTAGCAGGATATAAAATCAATGCACAAAAATCAACAGCCCTTGTACACACAGGCAATTCCACAGCTGAGGAAGAACTGCTAAGATCAACCTCATTAACAATAGCCACAAAAGTAATCAAATACCCTGGAATAAATTTAGCCAAGCATGTCAAAGATCTCTATGATGAGAATTACAAAATCTTAAATAAAGAAATAGAAGAGGATACCAAAAAATGGGAAAATCTCCCATGCTCATGGATTGGAAGAATCAGTATCATCAAAATATCTATTGTCCCAAAAGCAATTTATAGATTTGATGCGATACCAATTAAAATACCAAAGACATTCTTCTCAGATCTGGAAAACATGATGCTGACATTCATATGGAGACACAGGAGACCTCGAATAGCTAAAGCAATTTTGTACAACAAAAACAGAGCTGGAGGCATCACAATACCAGATTTCAGGACATACTACAGGGCAGTTTTAATCAAAACAGCATGGTACTGGTACAAAAATAGGTGGATAGATCAATGGAACAGAATAGAAACACCAGAAATCAACCCAAACATCTACAGCCAACTTATATTTGATCAAGGATCTAAAGCCAGTTCCTGGAGCAAGGACAATCTATTCAACAAATGGTACTGGGAAAACTGGATTTCCACATGCAGAAGCATGAAGCAAGACCCCTACCTTACACCTTACAAAATAATACATTCAACATGGATCTAAACCTATGAACTGACACCATCAAATTATTAGAGAATATTGGTGAAAAACTGCTAGAAATAGGCACAGGCAAAGACTTCTTGGAAAAGACCCTGGAGGCACAGGCAGTCAAAGCCAAAATTAACAATTAGGATTACATCAAGTTGAAAAGTTTCTGTACTACAAAAGAAGCAGTCAGGAAAATAAAAAGGCAACCAACATAATGGAAAAAAATATTTGCAAACTATGCAACTGATAAAGGATTAATAACCAGAATCTACTAAGAGATCAAAAAACTCCACAGCAACAAAACAAACAACCCACTTAAGAGATGGGTCAAGACCTCAATAGACATTTTTCAAAACAGGAAATCCAAATGGCCAATAGACACATGAAAAAATGTTCATGATCACTAGCCATCATGGAAATGCAAATCAAAACCACCATGAGGTTTCCCCTCGCCCCAGTTAGAATGGCTTACATACAGAAATCTACCAACAACATATGCTGGCAAGGTTGTGGGGAAAAAGGTGCCCTATTCCACTGTGGGTGGGAATGCATACTGGTAACGCCACTATGGAAGTCAGTTTGGAGGTTCCTCAGAAACCTGAATATAACCATACCATACAACCCAGCCATCCCACTCCTTGGAATTTACCCAAAGGAAATTAAATTGGAAAATAAAAGAACTGTCTGCACCTTAATGTTTATTGCAGCTCAATTAACAATAGCTAAGACATGGAATCAACCTAAATGCCCATCAACAGTAGACTGGATAAAGAAATTATGGGATATATACTCTATAGTGTGTACACAGTACATATATACAGCAGTAAAAAAAATGAAATCTGATCATTTGCAACAAAATGGAGGGATCTGGAAAACATAATGCCTAGTGAAATGAGCCAGTCCCAAAGGGACAAATATCATATGTTCTCCCTGATCAGTGACAACTAACTGAGCACCTAAGAGGAAATCTGTAGAAGTGAAAAGGACACTATGAGAAACAATGACTTGATCAGCCCTTGCCCTGACTGTCAAGGAACAACTTACTACTTTATTCGTTTTAATATTTTTTTGTTCTACTTAATACTATTGGTTGAACTCTTTAATTAACATACAATTATTCTTAGGTCTCTAAATTTAACTGAAAAGTGATCCCTGTTAAATATAACAGTGGGAATAAGAGAGGGAGATATACAGTTTGACCACATGCTCAATCGGACTTGCCCCAAATGGTGGAGTTAGAAACTTGCCAGGGGATTCCAATAAATCCCATCAAGGTGGCATGTACCAATGCCAACTCACTAGTTCAAGTGATCAATTTCAGGTCACAATAGATCACACTTATAGGTCTAAGAGTCAAAGGGATCACACAAACAAGTCTAGTGTCTGCTAATACTAACTGATAGAATCAAAAAGGGAGAGAACTATCCATCATGGGAACTGGGATACACAGCAGACTCAGAATGGTAGATGTCCTAAGCAGCACTCAGGCCTCAGAATCAGCCCTTAAGGCATTCGGATCTGACTGAAGAGCCCATGCGAGTATTTCAGGCATGGAAAGCCAAGACATTGTGGCAAAAAAAGGACCTAAATGAAAGATATCTGTGAGTGAGATCTCAGGCCATTAAAGAAGGAGGTACCTTTCTCTGAAGGGAAGAGAGAGCTTCCACTTTGACTATGGCCATGTCTAAATAAGTTTGGAGTTGGTGAATTCAAAAGGCTTCTATAGCCTTGGCAACTTATGACAAGAGCCTTGGGTGATTACTGAAGCCATAAATAAGAGTGTCAATTGTTTAATCCACAACAGGAGTCACTGTGCACTTACTCCCCATGTAGGATCTCTGTCTTTAATGTGTTGTACCATGTGAATTAATGGTATAACTAGTACTCAAACAGTACCTTATACTTTGTGTTTCTGTGTGAGTGAAAACTGCTGAAATCTTTACTTAATTTATACTAAATTGATCTTCTGTATATAAAGATAATAGAAAATGAATCGTGATATGAATGTAATGGGAGAGGGAGCGGGAGTTGGGATGGTTGTGGGTTGTTGTGAGGTTATAGGGGGAAAAGCTGCTATAATCCAAAAGTTGTAATTTGGAAATGTATATTTATTAAATAAAAGTTGAAAAAAACTTATATTGATTAAAAATAAAAAAGCAAGAATATGGTCAAATGGATATGTACATATACATATAACTGTATACAAGACAGACAATGTTCAATGATAAAATGATGACAGACTGTGTACAAACACTGGTTCAGCCCTCACAGCTAAGTTATAAGGTAGATGCTGTAATAGTCCTTGCTTTATAAATAATGAAACTGAAATACAGAGAAGGTAAATAATTTGTCAATACCACAACTAACAACAAAGGCAAAAGCCTACCCAGATCACATTGAAGAGTCCACTCTGAGATGGGATAAAGTTGAGTCCAGGGCCCAAGAAGCACTTAGGAAGCCTGTGTTAGAGACAGTAGTTAATGGGGGCTAAGAATGGGTGGGGAAGCAAAGGAAGCCCAAGAATAGCAGGCACTCATGAGCAATATTATTGATCCTAATATCAAGTTGGAAATAACCCAAATGTCTAAACATTCTAGCTTTATGACCACATCTCTCTGAGCCTTGGTGTCTTCCTCTGTAAATGGGCACAGTAAGAGTGCTGATGATTGGGGACCTCATTGGTCAGATCAAGTGCTAATCACAGTGTTTCACAACTGTGATAAGCAACTCCGCAACTTTCAATGCTGGGTGGGGAGCAGCAACAGAAATTCCTGTGGCAGATCCTCTAAATGCTGCAGTACCATATGCAGTGACACCATGTGAACAGAATATTTTAAAAAATGCATTTGTCTTTAGTGTCCTTATTGGGTTGGTCCTAAAACTGGTCCTAGGATCCCCTCTGGGTACCAAAATTCATGGATGCTTAAGTCCCTTAAAGAAAATGGTGTCATTTTTGCTCGTAACCTATACACATCCACTCAAAAATGTTAAATCATTTCTATATGACATTTAATACCTAATAAAATGTGAATAGTATGTAAATAGCTGTTATTCTGTTCTGCTTAGGGAATAATGATAAGAATAAAAACTCTACATATTCAGTACAGAAACTGTTTCAAAAATATTTTTGATTGGTGGTTGGTTGCATCCTTCAATGTGGAACCTGTCCATATAGAGATCATTATAAGAGAATAGGCTCAGGGTAACACATTATATTAAAGGAAAAAAACCACATGGGAGCCACTGTTGTGGCATAGTGGGTAAAGCTGCTGACTGTGACATTGGTATCACATATAGGCACTGGTTTGAGTTCCAACTTCTCCACTTCTGACCCAACTCTATGCTAATGGCATGAGAAAAGCAGCAGAAGATGGCCCAAGTGCTTGAGCCTTGCCACCCGCTTGGGAGACTCGGATGAAGCTCCTGGCTCCTGAATTTGGCTTGGCTCAGCCCTGGCTGTTGCAGCCCCTTGGGGAGTGAACCAGCCTATGGAAGATCTCTTTCTCTCTCTCTCTCTCTAACTCCAATTTTCAAATTAAATAAAAAGATCAATCTTCTTAAAGAGAAAAAAAGCATGGCAACCTAGGATCTAGATTTTATATGTAAAATATCAGAAAGTAATTCACAGAAAATATTAACATTAGGTTTTCTTGGGATGATCAAACTGTCAATGATCTTTGCCTTCTTTGTTCGTTTTATATTTCCCCATTTTCTGCCCATAGACAAAATGGTTTTATAATTTAAACTTAATTTTTTCATGGCACTGAAAGACTCAGCTTATCTCCTACCAGACACTCCTGTGACACCCATCTCTCACAGTCTGTATCTCTACCTCTTTCAAACATGATCCTTGAAATATGGATTTTTTATTCAAGTAGGATATGCATTTCTGAATGCATTCCAGGTGCCCATTCTGGAACTATCTTGTCACATGTTGGGGATACAGTTATGATCAATTTTATTGCTTGCTTTATCATTTCAAGTTCACTTTGTTTAATAACCACACATGAACTTTGGTTTAGAGATGGAGAGTCTCCTGGATTTGATATACAAATTTGGTCATCTCATGGGATATCTCTCTTTTTCCATCCTTCCAGGTTGTCTGGCCACCTTTCCCCTTTACCAAAATGAGCTTAAGTTTGACCTAGGCCATGGTCCAATGAGGAGTTTCAAAGGCAGTCATGTCTCACATACATGCCTCCTTTCCTGCCCCACAAAGATTGCATACATTATGGAGTATTCCATAATTGATTGAACAGTTTCTTTTGAAATGAATTATTCTGGCAGACACATTTTATATTTTTTTCTAGGGAGACAAAAATGTGGATGTGTGTTAAATATGAGGACCTCCCCAAATTCATAGAAAATAAGAAGTTACAAATATGCCTGGATTTCAAGAAGATTTTTATCCTAAATAAATGTAGTCCACTCCATTTTTCCCACAGACTTTTGGAAGTGCCCTCGTGTACTCAACTGAATTCTCACCAAGCTTCTTAGGAATAGGAATTAGCTCACTCTTGATGGAATTGAGATGCAGGTGCTTAAAGAAATATTAGAGATGTTGTAGTAAAACATTGGAGAGGACACTGAGACTTAGAGATGGGGCCACCTGTTTGGTTCCCTGGTGATGACATGGGAACGGGTGACACTGAATTCCTGCAGTCTTGGCTTGTGGTCTGGTGGTATTCCCACCTTACAGCTCCTGTAGGTTGAAGTTAAGCAAGATATTCATGATTCTCCCGTAAAGAAAGTTTTTCTCTTTCCTCCCATGAATGTGCTATTGGGTTCTAAGGTCCCTTGGCTTTCTAAAGTTATGTTGACAAGTGTCTCCTTTTCAGCATTTTAATTTACACATATCTGGACCTATATCTATATCTATATCTTTACTCATGGCTAGATTTCTAAAGGCAGCACTTCCCTGTCAATAATATTTAAATAAATTCAAATGATGTCTACTTTTCCTCCATATGACAGAAGTACATTAAAAATCTCTATGTGTTGGCATTTTGCAATTCATATAGTCAGTTGTAATAACCATGTTCCTTCTCAGACACAAGGAGAGTTTATACTCTATCACAATTTACAGCACTTAGCTAGGAAGGGCTTTAATAATTACATGGATAAAACAATCTCCATTCTGCAGTTCCTGGTGCAAATCCTTCTGAAGACAGTTAGTAAGCCTGGAGGAGAGAATTTTTTATTCCATTAAATTATAACAGTAATGATTTTTAAAGTGTCAGCTTTATTACATGGAGCTCAAAGTGCCCTATGCAGTAAGGTGTTGCTGTCGTCACTCACCAGGCACCCTGGAACCTTCCTGATTGATGGTCCAAGAGCTCTCCCCAATGCCCAGTGAAGGCTATTCCTCCATGTTTTGCTTGCAATGACTTGCAATGACCTCTCTCAGGTACTGTCCCAACTTGGTGATGAATTATTGGGGCAATTAAAATTTTTGCTAACGTGCCCCTCCTCCTTCATGAATTTCATGGTTCTGTCCATACATCGGTCCATACAGCTCTCTTAGGACAAGATTAAGATACTAGTATCTTAATCTGTCATGAAGTTTTGCACTAATTTTGATATTTCTTTTTTTTTTTTTTTGACAGGCAGAGTGGACAGTGAGAGAGAGAGAGAGAGAGAGAGAAAGGTCTTCCTTTGCCGTTGGTTCACCCTCCAATGGCTGCTGCGGATGGCGCGCTGCGGCCGGCGCACCGCGCTCATCGGATGGCAGGAGCCAGGTGCTAGGTGCTTTTACTTGGTCTCCTATGGGGTGCAGGGCCCAAGCACTTGGGCCATCCTCCACTGCACTCCCGGGCCACAGCAGAGGGCTGGCCTGGAAGAGGGGCAACGGGACAGAATCCGGCGCCCCGACCGGGACTAGAACCTGGTGTGCCGGTGCCGCAAGGCAGAGGATTAGCCTGTTGAGCCACGGCGCCGGCCCTAATTTTGATGTTTCAACATAGCACGTAGAATGTTCTTACTTTCATGACTGAGATTTTGCACTTGGTGAGTTGACGCGGCCTCACCGTGCTCTACTTCAAGAACAGGTTCCCACGTGCCGTTTTTGGGAGTATATATGCAGTCCAGGGAACTCTCGCACCCATCTCTGTTTCTTCTTATGCTATCAGCAAGAGGACTAGGAGGTACAGGCTGGCATCAGAACTCTTATTTGGGTAAGGCAGGGACACAGCAGGCAGAAAGTTCGCACGGGGCTATTCATTCGTTTGTTCAGTGTTTAGTTTTCCTATGGCGCTGGTTGGTCAGGATATGGTTCTGAGACCGGACAGACAGCACCATCTCTACATGATTGGTATTGTTACTTTCAGAGAGAAGAGGCCCAGGCGCCATCACCTTCTTTAGCTAAGGCTTAAACACAGCCCAGTGTACGTGCAGCTTCTTTGTCTCCTTCGTCCTTCCCTTTCTGGCCTTGGTTAGCAATGCAGCTTTTGCAAACAGCAGATTGACTTGCTGCTCCGCCTTGAGAGGATGCTGGTGTGCGGACCTCTGAAGCCCTCCTGTCCTCACCACCTGGCTTCCTCATGGGCCCTCAGAAGCCAACGTGAAGGGCAGCTGGCTAGAGTTGGGCAGAGACAGAGTACGCAGTGTGGGTTGTCCATCAGTTGAGGCTGAGAACAGGCCTCTGGGGGAATTAATAGCTTGTTCTCATGCTCTTGAAACACGGACAGGGCACCTGGTGTGGGGGGTGCGGCTGCAGCTGCGCAGTGCTGTAGCAAGGAGAGAGACACTTGGGCCCTTACGCACACAAGGAGGAAAGGAGAGGAAACCACGAGAAGGGAGTTGAATGTGAAGTTCAGAGTTGGATTACCCCAGAAGGGGCTGGGCTTGTTCCCAGCCAAGAGTTTAAAAGGGGGATAGAAAGAAGGCTTTCTCCCTCTTGAGACTGGGAAACACATGTTCTCTGATTCAAAGGGCAGAGCCGCATTGCACAGCTCATGCATTATTCATGAGCCAGCCTACTTCTAGGTTTGAGGGACAGTTATTTATAGCATATAATCCTTTTTACAAAATGACACTACCCAGGCTGCAGGCTGAATTACATTTAAGGCAAGTGTCCCGAACTGGATGGAAATCCTATTGATGTTTCTGAACATATATAATATGTGCTTGAAAATGAGTATGTATAACTCGTCTTTTTGCCACATTTCTTCACAATAGCACAGGTTTTCGACAGCCAGCCTCAGTGGTGAGCTATGGTGAAGAATGGAATGGCATGACATCTATTTATACCTATTTTAAAACAGCAGGAAAAAAATATGTCAAGGCTTACACTAACACTATAGAGGTGCTGGATGATGGAAAATGCCGTGCAGGGCTTCATTTTCTTGTCAGTGTATCATCGTGATCCTTTCCATGTTTCCCACTATTTGCATACAACCGGCAACCTATTCACAGTTGATAAACCAGGTAGGTCAGGATCAGCCAGGACTGACCACTGTCTGAGACACATGACCAGCTCCCCCCCGCCCCACACTGACATTCGCAGTACTGCATGCAGATACAATTCCATGTCAGCCGTTACCACAGCACTCACTCAGAGGAGGCAGAAGTCAGAACAGAGGAGCTGGGGAGCTTCATTCAGGGCTGAGGTACAAGGACCAGAGTCAGGACAGAGCTAAGATCCAATTTGGTCAGTCTCATGCCCAGTGGCAAAAAGTAGATTCTGGCTTGCTTTATTTGCATTTTAGGCTTTAGCCCTAGGTACGACTATCTTCCATCAGGTTGGCTGGTAACACTCAGCTTTCAACATGGAAAATATCCATTACATGATTAGCATTTCAATTAGAGAACTAAGGAGAAATAGATGAATCCAGTGAACATCAGGAGTCTTAGAAAGGATGTTCCTGGGGGTTTTTCAGCCATGCAGAACTGCACATGCCTCTCCCAGGTGTCTCTGGTGAAGCTGGCTCAGGCTGTCTGGGCTTGCTGATGTGGCAAGGGCCAGTTTGTCTATGGAACACCAAGGGGAAGTTTCTTTCCATCCTACATAAGTTTGACTATTTGGGACTAACAAACAAACTGACAATGGACAGGTTCATAGGAGAAAGGATGCATGCATTTATTAAGGTTGAAGTGCATACAGGAATTGTACCAGGTATGAAAATTGAAAAAGGGCCAGATGGTTGAAACTTAAGCACTCTCTTCACAAAAGAGAGAGAAGTGAGAGTCCTCTAGCTGATTTTAGATGAATAGTCCATGATTTTTAGAGGAAATGGATGGGTCCAAAGAACAAACCATAGCCTGGGGCAAAGTGTGCCTGGGCTGTGTGTGTGCAGCCAACTGCAGTCCTTCTTCCCTTGAGTTGATTTTTGGAGGATCTGGCCATTAGGTCGATAGGGGAACTTCAGAGTAAGTTCCTTCCTGCACTGAGGAAGGGACAGGGGGTTGAGACACAAGGGGATGAAGAATTTTTAGATATTCTCAATTCTCTTCTGGTTCAAAGCATTCAGCATGTCAACATGTCACACTTCAGGGTGTCATATTATAAGCCCGAATGTCGGCATCTGCAGAAGTCGGTGTGTAGAAGGCTCTGGGCCCCACAGTAGCGTCTTCAGCACAGACTGTTAGGAAATCACTGTTGCAGAGAAAGCAATGTGGAGGGAAAACAGTGCTGGAACCCTGGAACCCCGAGTGCCGGCGCTGCAGGTGGAAGATTAGCCTAGTAAGCCGTGGTGCCGGCCTCAAAAGCTCAAATTTTGCCCTACTTGTTTTTCTTTGGATGGAAAGAAAATGGGTTCATTTAGCAAACCATTTCGTGTTTCAGGGTATGTGGGAAACACAGAATTCAGTCTTTATGGTCAAAATTCCAGTGCAGAAGAACAAATCCTTTCCAATTTCAGATAACGAGGAGGTACTACGAGGCGGGTCTCTGTCAAAAGAAGGAGGAAGAATGAAGGCACATAGGTGTTAGCCTGTGATGCCAGCATATATGGACAGGGTCTGCAAGAAATGTCGTGACCTGATTAATCGCATCCATGGTATGATCAGCAGATATCAAAGGCCAGAAGAAACAAATTCAATTTGAAAGGTGCCCCGGCCATATTCCCACCTCAGTCAGGAGGCTTGCTGTTGAAAATCACACAACTGGAGAGTATGGGGGAGTGGGAAAGGAGCAATGACTCCTTGTTTATTTTGTTTGCATGAGACAGGGTGCCCTTGCTGTCATTTCTAGGGTCTTCCAAGACTCAGGAACAGGTTCACTGAGGTCACATGGCCTATGAGATCTCAAAGTTCAGAGATAAAGGGGCTCCATTTTCCTCTCTCTTTTGCACATTTTCATCAAGATGTTCATCTATCGCAATGAAATGTCTGGTAGTGCCTACGCATCAACGCTGAAGCCCTTCGCATCCAGCTACTCAGGTGTGAAGCACTTGCCGCCGGCGAGTGGGCACTAGGTGGCGCCATCTCCCTCGTAATGCAAGCGCTACTCCCTCTTCAGCAGCCCTGAAACGGACTAGAATGAAATTTTCCAGGTTTCAAGGAAACCATCCTTTCTAATAATAATGAGATGGTAATTAGTAGGGGAAATGGCATAAAATTATTTCACCATTTAATGAAACCATGATTCTCGGCTACAGAAAAATGTCTTTTTCAAAAGTTCATTCAGCAAGCATGTAAAAATGTCCAGGCTTCCCTGTCTGCTTTACTTAATGATCCCCACCACCTGTTCCCTGATCAGCTTCATCCAGCGTCCTAGAAAGGTCAGGGGTTCACCTCTTGCCCCCACAGACTCTTAAGGGCAGTCTGCAAGATTCCTGAAGAGTGTGTGTGTGTGTGTGTGTGTGTGTGTGTGTGACCCCAGATAGAACAAAGACCTGAGAGTGGACGGAAGCCCCTGCAGGTGATCTGGCAGCACTAAGCAGGTGTGGGCAGGGGGCCAGACATACCTCTGTCCTTTCTCATACAATCTATCGCTAGCTTAAGGATGAGAAAAGCGAAAGTTTAGGTAATTTTGTAACTTTTCAAAGTCAACATCAAAATCAAAGTGACTTTTGAAATTTAGGTTTATTTGTCTCTAACACCCACACTTCTGTGCCTGCCCTTCCATCTACCAATTGTGCACGGATGTGCAAAGGAAGAGCAGGCAGAACCAGAAAGATTTATTTCTTAGGGAAATCCCAAAAAGTAAAGGGGTTTGTGTTGAGTGAATCCACAGCTCTCTTGACAATCCACCCATTGGGTAAGGGGACAGATGTCATAGATGATAGAACAAGATCACTAAGGCTTTGCCAAAAAGGACGCTTTGTGAACGAATGAAGATGAAATGAGAATGAGCTTGGGACAAATGAGTTTGGCAGTACAGGGAGAGGAACGTGAAGGATTCCCCCACAGCCAGCATCTATCAGTCGGGGAGTAGCAATAGATGGAGGCTGGGCTTGGCTTTGCTATAGTCTCCAAGCCCTGCCTTGTGGAAGCTCTCGCATCATCTCATGCCGCAGACTCTGCCTCTTCCTCCTCCACCACGATGTGCTTTTCTCCACACGGAGAAGTGATGATTCCTAGCAGCTTTGTGG
Source organism: Sylvilagus floridanus (assembly GCA_949820135.1). Lineage (NCBI taxonomy): Eukaryota > Metazoa > Chordata > Mammalia > Lagomorpha > Leporidae > Sylvilagus > Sylvilagus floridanus. The sequence goes on along the minus strand of OX463240.1, from coordinate 12,432,174 downwards.
TTACTTACCGCTTGCCATCCCGAGATGTGGCCTGTTACAGACACCGAATCACAGATTCACAGATCTGCCACTCAAGGTTGCACGTGCAAGCTGCTAAATAATTTCTGATTAAGGATCATTCCAAATAGCTGTGGCCTGACTTCCACGCTGTGGAATCCACAGTGACTCTGTACAATAAATGAGGTTCTTTTCTACTGTTTTATTCTGCAATTTGGCACTAGCTACAGGGGGCCCAGACTTGTTCTTCTAGGAACCACAGCCCAGCATTACTAAACGAGGTATTATTTTGTGTTTAGTAGAGCACTAAATTGGTGATATATAGTTGTGATTCTGCTAGTGAGTATCCATGTTACCGTGGCAACAGTAGTATGCCATATTAGGTTGTCCTGGATGTTTCTGGGGAGCAACCAGGTCTCCATAAATTCCCCCATTTACTTTGGAAACCCTAATAGCTCGTGTTTATGCATGCTGAATAAAATTAGCCGTATTAGGGCCCCAACACTGTGAATGCATCCAGCTCTGTTATTATGTCAATTTACTACATGTTCATGAAGCATTAGCATTAAAATAAAATAGACAATTAGTGAACTGCAAGTGACTAATGCACCTATATTGTACAAATTTGTCTTTTCATATTCAAAGCATTTGTAAGAACTCCAAGTTCTGCCTACTCAGCCACTAACCTCGGGGCTCTGCATCTGAAACCTGCCACACACCCGTGCACATGTACTCTTTTACACATTCCATGTGTGCACACTCACACTGATAGACATCATACAGGCATGCAATGACACATGCGCCGGCATGCATGCATACGTGTGCATACCTGTGCACACACACACACACACGTGTGCTCACACACAGATCTGTGTAAGAATGAGTCACATTTATGAGGAACAGCCTCTGCTCAATAAGCCATGTCTGGCTGCATGAGCAGAAAACAAATGAATCGCACTGGGAAGGGAACTGAAGGAAAGCAGGTCACTATGTGTCAAGGACTGAGGATCTTGAAGAGAGAAAGCCAGGCAGTTACTCTGATCAAGCATTTGCTTCTCCACTTCGCTCTGTTTTTGTTGACCTAAGTCATTCACCTTGGGTATTCTTTAAATAGCAGGGGCTTCTTTAAAGAGTGCTTAGTGTGTGTGTGTGTGTGTGCGCACACAGAGTCTGGATGTGTGTCTCTGTGTGTTGTGGACAGGAGGGAGAATGTGGGAGGAAGAGAGGGACAAAAGGAGAGGGGAGGAATAGAAAAAAGGAGGGGACAGAGCAGGAGGAGGTGGGAGTGGGGCTCAGTGGACAGGTGGATATCGCATTGGAAGGGAGAGGCTCTGCCTGAGGTATGTGTGGGGGAAACTCTCAGCTCCTCTTCCATCACATGTTCTGAATCTCATTTTTGAACTGAGAAGCGCAGGATACTCATTGGCTGACTTCCCGTCAGCGTCAACCTTCACAGAGCAGCAAGATCTCCCCGGAGGAAGAGATTCTGAATTCCAAATGGGTTGGGTCGGGTGGATTTAGACAGGGAGCCTCAAGCATCAATCTTGCTGCGACAACACATCCCGGGGGGACCTGGCCCAGCAGCTCAGAGTGCTCCCTCTGGGTTCTCAGAGATGGTGTGTGTGTGTGTGTGTGTGTGTGTGTGTGTGGCTTCCTGCAGGTTCATCTAGCGGGCGGCAGTCTGACTCACAACCCTCTGCTGCTCAGGAAAAACCTTCACCTACAGAAACCAGATAACTTTCAACATCCACAAGGAGGAACATGGCAAGCTCTGCAGTAGCAAACGAGCAGCAGGCAGCTTTCTCTCGCAGTCGCAAAAATACATGTGTACTATTGTTTTGTTGAATAGAGTCATGCTACAAACACAGGTTCAAATATTCCCAGGTATTCTTTGTCCCCTCACTCCCCCAGTGGCATTAACTGAATCAGTGAAGGTGCTAATGATTTTATCCCTGGTGGTTCCAAAGTCTCAAGAAGCAGACAAAATACCTAAGCTGCTTAGCAGTTACAGTGGTTCTTGGAGAACTGGCATCATTTAGAGTAAATAAGAGGGAAATGAGAGTGACAATGAAAAGATTCCTGAGATAATACAGCTATGTCTTTAAGTAATATTTTCAACAAAACAGAGAATGTCCATCCATAGTATGGATTCTTGTCTGTATTATGCCAAACATCTCAATGCTTAGACTCATAAAAACTTTGCTTCAATGTCTCCTTCTTCACCAGGAAGTTGATGTAATAAGAGCCAGCCACCAAGCCCATTTGGCAACACAACCCCCCATCTGTGGTTAATGAGGGCTTTGTGCCCTGTGCCTTGATTGCATATTGCATACCTTGTACACATCCCAGAGTTGGAGGCACAGGGCATGAAGCTCCCCTTAACCGTAGATGGGTGTGTGTGTTGCCAGGTGTGCTAGTATGTGTTGCTGCTCATATAATTTTCTCTTTTTTTTTTTGGAAGGATGCTAAGTTCTGTTGTAAATATATGGTAATCCTTTCTCATAGAAAAAGATGATCAAGCCATGAGGTCCCTGGAAGCTCATTTCGGACTGTAAGATTCTAAACTCCAGTTTGGTGAATGAGGAGACCCAGGCTCAGGGAGGCAAGAATTGTGAGAGATGACGCAGCTCTTCATGGTTTGGGGCTACTGTTTCCCAACTGTGTGCTCTTGGGAACCCCAGATAGGCTGCCTTAAGGTTTCAGCTGAGGCCTTTTAAAATACCACACGTGGATACAGCTCCGGGGTAACCTTCTTTCTCTGTTTAACCAGGTTTTGTGTTCACACATCCTTGCCATTACTTCCTTTAATGCCCATAAATTAAAGCTGAACCCTCTCTTTGTTTTGATTAGGTCATCACCTGCAGGGTACTTTATGTAAGTAAGATGATTATTAGCTTCATCCTGTTCTTCAGTTGTTTTTGCTTAGTGATTACTGGTAATTTACTGCGGGGCACAAGATCTTTGTTTATTTTAGCAAATTTTCCTAACAGCCTTAATCTGCTGTCAAGTCAGTAATGTGCTCCTCAACTTTCCTGATAAATAAAATATTTTACTAAAACAGTCTTGATGAAACATTGTTCTGTCAGTAAAGAGAGTAGATTTTTTAAAACCTTTTTGTTGTATGTGTTGTGATGCCAGAACCAGACTATTCTTAGCCACTTAGTTCTGCAAAGCCTTTGCTGTAGCTGACCTAATTCTTGCAGATTTTCCTCTTAAGAAGAGGACTTCTTGCAAATATCAAGCCCTGTATAGTTAACCTGAGATGCTTCGAATGTGACAAGTTTCCACATGGTCGATCATGATGGGTGCTGAAAAATCCATTTGCAAAGTTGTTCTCTTTCCTAGTGTCAGGGGTTGTTCATTCCAAGTAGCTGATTCATCCTTTGAACCAAAAATATGGCGTCTTTAAAAGTCATGGTCTATGACATAGGTGACTTAAACAGTAACAGTAGCCTGTCGGGTAATGTCATTATACTCTTCCTTTCCCTCACAGTGGTCAGGGAAGGACTGGGATTCTATGGGTTGAAGAATAGAGGAGGGCACTTCCTATCAGTGACTGACACGAAAATCAGGAGACACCTGTCCTGAATCATAGAGCCTCAAGTCATGTGGGAAAAATGAGTTCTAATTATCAAAAGATATTGCTAAGGATGTGTTGGTACAGATGCTGTCATCCAAAGGTACAGGGATTTCAGTTATCAAAGGCAAGGAGAAATAAGGGCGTATAAGCATCCTAACACGGATAGCTGTTTGGAAGACCTACTTCCACGTACAACCCAATGCGATCAGCCTACTTGGCTTTGATGCTTGAATGCGGCATGGATCCTGGGAGAAGGTTAGTGAAGAGAGGGAGGCCTGGCTTGGGAATCACACAGCCTCAAAGGGAACTGTGAGACATCACAAGCCACATGAGGCATGGGTGCATCGGGGCCAGCTGAGACGGCCTTGTGATTTCACTGGGCCCTATTTTGTTGCCACACACAGGAAGTGTCTATCCATGTGAATGCAGCTGTGACTGCATATGACATCCAAGAAATGAGTAAATGAGTCCTGACTTGCTTGAAAGTGAGTTATAATGAAATGCTCGTTGCATAAGGAGAGGTCAGTTGTTGGCTTCTCAGTTACTGGGCTCTGATGGCTGCTTAGCATAATGGGTACAAATGAAGGGCACGGCATAGTCACTTGGGCTGATTGGATTTCTTATATCCTCTCTGCTAATTATTTATTCTTCCCGTTAACATTTGTCCACGTTTCAGCCCCATCTGATTGACATCCAACAGTCTGGAGCCTGCAGAGATTGTGATGTGTGCTGGAGTTTTTGTTTTTTATGTACACTCATTAATTACAGTCTTTACTCCCCAGAAAGTAATGACCAACATCAAGAATTTCCCTGAGCTCTCATTTTATGTTAAAGGAATTTCTTTGATACCAGATGAGGAGATGGAAGGATTTCATGAAAGAGTTGGAAATATGCAGTCTCTTCCCTTTTCAAACAAAGGGACCCAGTTATGTGGAACGCACAGTGCTATCTGAGGGGACATGAGAACACTGGTGGAAATATGGAACTATTAAAAGATGAATTTTGGATAGGCATTTAGATAGCAGTTAAGATGCCTGTATTCTGTATCAGAGCTCCCAGGTTCAATTCCTTGCTCCTGTTGCTCACTCCAGCTTCCTGTCACTATAGACCAGGGAGGCAGCAGGTGATAGATGACTTAAGTAACTCAGTTCCTGCCATCCACATTTGAGACCTGAATGGAGTTACCAGTGTTTGGCTTAGGCCTGGGTCCAATTCTGGCTATTGTGGGAATGAATTAGTGGATGGGAACTCTCTGTCTTTCAAATAAATAAATAAATAAGTTTATTTTGGTACAAAAAATTTGAAATCCACGTGTAATGTTTTCACAATAAGCATTTTCCATGAGCTTTTTGAATACCTCTCATACACTGAAGGGAGACAAGAGAAGAACAAGCATTCTTTTTTCTCTGCACGAAGTTTTGCATTCAGGGGAAATGAGTTCATATGTTAAAGTCCTAATAAAAGAGAAATTAGGAGAGCCAGTACAATATTATAAAGCATGAGGGTACTTCAAAAATTTTATGGAAACTTTAATGAATAGGTAAGTTCATTTTGATACAAAAAATTTGAAATTGATGCATGGAGAGTATACCCTGGTTTCTCATGCATTCAAAATGTCTTGCACCAAAGTAAACTTAACATAAAAGCTGAGCAGTCCATTTTTCCATGAACTTTTTGAAGTCATTTTGTACTACATGAGTACAATCAGAGCACGAGATAGAGAGTAACATCATTATTTTTAACAAAGGCGCCCCTGCTTTATGAGGCACACCCCAATTCACAAACAGACTTGAAACAACACAAAGAGCTTTGTGAGCAGTTATGGGGATAATCTTCAGTGTTTCTCTCACTCAAGCCTGGGGTGACTGTTCAACTATACCAGACAGTTTTAGTGTTCGTCTAGCTGTCCAGTAAGATTCAAAAAAATCCAATTATTGCAACCTGCAGGAGAAACAGGGGCTGACGGCCTCATTTTTGTGTGTCCCAGCGATGATGACTGCCCAGCACCGGAAGATGTTTCTGACTTTGTCCATCCTCTGCCTTTGATTCTTTGTGAGGGGATGGATGCAGCCAAGTGACAGAGCCAGGGAATTTCAGGAAGAACCGTTCCTCTTAAAGTCTGCAGAAAAGAGAAAGATCTCTTTTTGAAGAGATCATAGCTTACTTCCAAGATCACTATTTGTTTTTAAGATTTATTTTTATTGTTTATTTGAAAGGCAGGGAGACAGAAAGAGAGAGACAGAGACAGAGACCTTCTATCTGCTTGTTTACTCCCCCACAATGGCAACAACAGGCAAAATTGTCCTAGGTTGAAAAAAGGAGGCAGGAACTCCATCCAGGTCTCCCATGCAGGTGGCAGGGCCCAAGTACTTGGGCCTTTTACTGCTGTCTTCCTTGGCTTTTTAACAGGAAGCTGGATTGGAAGTGGGGAAGCCAGGACTTGAACTCATGCACCAATATGGGAGACTGGCATCATGGTGGCAGCTTAACCTGCTGTGCCACAACACCAGCCCTCTCCCCTGTCAGGTCACTATTATACAAATTTAACATTGAATTTAAGCTTTTTAATTTAGGGCTCTAGTGAACACTAAACACATGATTTTTCAGGTCTCAATACTCAACTAAATGGGAAATTTTAAAAGTATCATTGGTCATTTTCCAAAATGAAGTATGTACCAAATTGTTTTCTTCTGACCATGTGAATCAAAACTTAGAGCACAGAAACAAATGGGTTAGAAGCATGCTCTGTGAGTCTGTGTTTCTGTCCGGTCTTTTGTGTTTACATGGGTGCATCTGTGGATCAGCAAGATGAACGTGTGAGTTGGTCCATTCTTCTCCTCACTCGACGGGATTCCAGGACCTAAAAGGTAAGCTCCACAGTTGCCTGGATCTTTTTAGTGACTTCTTGTCACAGATGGAAAAGCACTGGCTAAAGTCTTCACTGCCTGGGAAGGCTCGAGAGAATCTTCATGCGGAAATAATGCATCTCCAGCCTCTGATGTGGTTTTTCTAAAGCCAAATCGGGTTTAGCTTCTGAGCTTCTTGGAAATGAGGCAGAGATTTGTAGGCGATGGTAGCAGTGAGCACACAGGACCACTGAAGTCAGGTAGGGCAGAGGTGGGCACTGGGCAGCAGTGCAAGACATTCTGTCCAGGACATGCCCTGCCTGCATGCCAAAGGTCCATTTCCCAGCTTTGCTTGGTTTGAACTTGTTCTTACCCGTCTTGAATCTTTCCATGTGTTTGGTGAGCCATGAGCAGCCTCCATCAACTCCATCCCTGCCCTCTCACATGAATTTAGCATTTCTGTTCCATTGAGATTAGCCCAGACCTCATGTCAGAGAGGACCCAAAGCCTCACGTCTAGGAAACAGTAGCGGCAGCAGCAGGTAATTGTACGTGTGGCTTCCTGAAGGTCAATGCTGTCATCTTGAGCCATGTTTTTCAAATTGTAGGTCATGACACGTTAGGCTTATGAAACCAATTTAAAGAGCATCTATATGCCCTGAGAAGAAAAAAAGTAAGAAGGTAAGGAAGGAGGGAGGGAGGAAATAGATGACAAAATATTTCAGTACAATGCCTGAGCTAAAGCATCATCTCATGAACTTTGGGTGTGGGTGTGTGTGTGTATTAGCTCAATGCATAAAATTAAAATGAAAGTGTTTGAAGGTTACTGATGGAATATAATATAATTATGAAGGGATTGAATCACAGATTTGTTAAAAATGTTAATGTCAAAATAAAATTAGGATTTATACTTAGTTGAGTTATTTTTTCATTTATTTTAAAAATTGCTATCTATGTGTTTGGTGAGACAGGCAGAGAGGAAACTCTCATCCACAGGTTCACTGTCCAAATGCCCACAATAGCCAGGACTGGGCCAGGCCAAACCCAGGAGTTGGGATCTCAATCCAGGTTTCCCATACGAGTAGAAGGATTCCAACTACTTGATCCTGTTATCTCCTAGAGTGCACATCCGTAGAAGCTGAACTTGGGAGTAGGGTTGAGATTTGAATCCAGGTACTTCAGTGTGGGAGGTAGGTATCTTAATCAGCATCTTAACTGCTGGGCCAAGGGCTTGCCCCTTGAGTTACCTTTTAAAATATCGAACAGGTTGCTGTAAGCTGAAAAAAAGCCCTTTACTCAGCCCAGCTTTCAAAGCAACCACCACTGTTGAAGGGACAGCCAAGTAGGGTCAGTACCATTGCAGGCAGAACTGTAAATTTCCTTTCAGAGGTGCCACCTGCCTTCTATTGAGGCCAGCTCTCCTCCCAGGCCAGCTGGGTAGTGGAATTCAACAGGGTGCCTCCCCTAAGGAGGTTCACCTCTCCCTTATGATGTCTCTTCCAGTACTCCCTGTGAAGAGGTAGATCTGGATCTCATATATACCTGGCCAGGCCTTAGCCCACTTGATTGTCATTAGGTTCCTCCTGTCAGTTCTATTTGCCTCTCATGGTTTAGATAGCTCCTTCCTGAGGTTCTCTAATAATGACTCTGTCCTTTGTTTTAGACCCTGTGGATTTAACTTGCTTGTTAGATGTGTTTTTTCTCCAGACCTGAAACAGTGAAATTCTAAATGGAAGGGAGCAGTTTCTGCAAGTTGGTCCTGCATCCCCCACCTGCTGTTGGAATCCTGTTTTGACTGCTACTCAGCTTGAAGAAGTCAGAGCGGTCATTGTCCACACCTCTAACAGAAGTTAGGGTCCCTTCCTCTGGGGGAGGGAATGTGGAAAGTCAGATGGGTTAGTGGGAAGTCAGGGTGGTCTCAGTGTAGGTTCAGAGTGCAAGTGCTTGCTTTCCCTGGAGGCTGTCTTTAGCAAGGTCATATGGCCTGCCCACTCCTTGGAAGCTTCTATTCTTATCACGAGAATAGCAAGGGAGTGGCAAATCCTCTGAGCTCCCAGTTTAGGGTAAAGCAAATTAGGTATCCCACTCTTCTGATGGCTTTTTTTTTTTCCCTTTTTGCTTTATCATGAGCAATCCAGACAGGATCCACTCCCGCCTTGTAACTGAATATCAACTTTTTTTCTTCCTCCAAATTGTGCTTAAAAATCCCAAAACCACCAGCCCCTTTGGGTTTTGCCTCTCTTAAAGCCTCCCTCCCCTCCATGCCTCCGGCGCTGGAGGTCTTTGACTCTAATAAATCTTGCTTTCAAATCTAAAAAAAATGTATATAAAACAGGATTTTGCCATCAACTTAGTTCTCCCCTTCTCCTTCCTTCCTTTCTTCCTTTTTGGTATTTGACAAATAGATCTTTATAAGTAGCTTTGAATCTAATATGCACAGAGATAAGTCTAACATGAATGGTTTTTTTTTAGGATTTGTTTGTTTTTTACTTATTCGAAAGGCCAAGAGGTAGAAGGAGAGAAACAGAAACAGGCACAAAACGATCTTCCTTTCCTGCTGGTTCCTTTCTTAAGTGCCTGCTGTAGCCCAGGCTAGCTCAGGCAGAAGCCAAGTAGTCTACAACTCAATCTGGGTCTCCCACGTGGGTGGCAGGAATCCAACAACTTAAGCCACCACCTGCTGCCTCCCAGCTTGCAAATTAGCAGGAAGCTGGAATCACAAGTGGAGACTGAACTCAAATCCAAGCACTCTAAAATGTGATATGGGTTTCTCAACGAGAGTCTTGACCTCCGTGCCGAAGCCTGCCCCATGAGCAGTGTTTTTAATAATAAAAGCAAAGCTGACATTTGTAGCCACCCAGTGAGCATTTTTTTCTAGCTGGGAAGCGTGCAGGCTTTTGCAGTTGCTAGTCTAAATAAGATGAAGTGGACAATATAGCAGAAAGAAGGAAAGCAAGTCAGGAGCTGGAGAGTGAAGATTGGATTCAATTTCCTCTGTTACGTCTCATGCTTCTGAGCTGCTGTGCTGGTGAATGAGTGACCTTTTTGCTTCATACTCTGTTTTCCCTTTACTAGGTTAAATTGTATTTTTGCAGTCTATTTATTCCAATGATGTGCTGTAAATCTATTCTTATTTTAAGAACGAACTCATTTCACAATATATTTGCTTGACACAAGCCTGTGATTAGGGCAGTTTGCGAAGATTTGTTCTCCCTGGTTTTCCCCCCAGTGAGTAAGCAGCAGTCTCGGGAACAGTTCATGGAGCCTGCGACTCAGCTCATCCTTGCCTTGGTTTCTGTTCTGTAACAGGCATGGGCGTTTGGTTGTTTCCACAGAAACCAAGGAGAGTCCTGGAAAAAATGACAAGGGTAGGTGTGGTGCTCCAACTTAGAGATGCACCGACTCCAGGTTTAGTTTGGGATTATTGTACTTCAACAGTTGCTTGGATGGAAAACAGTTTTCACTTCCCACAGCTTCAATGTTTAGTTCAGAAATTAAGATCCAGTAGGAGGAATAAATGTTTTCTTACACAATTCTTTAATTCCACTTTTTTCTTTGTCATCTCTGTAGAGAAGTAGCCCCAGGGCAAAATGTTTTATTAAAAAAGGGGAAGATAATTAAGGCTTGCGGCTGCAATCATGAAGTTTGTAAAGGACACTACTGTTTCTGTGTGTAATATGCAGATGATGATGACAGTTGACTGGCACTTATTGGATTGAATAATTCAACAAGTTTCCTGAAATAGTAAACTTGGCTTAATTCATTTAAAGTGGAATACATTTAGCCTGCAATGATCTGTAAGATGAGATCCAGCTTAACAGACATGTCTTATATGACTTTTATTCATAGAAAAACAGTGTCTTCTGACAGTCAAGAATCAAATAATTTGCAATCAAAGCCCAAGCAATACAAATTACAGAAACAGGCATTTTTTGAGAGTTAAGGTGGCATTTGCTTGGGAAGCTTATAAAATGCTTTGCATTTGCTGACTAGATTTAATTTATGAAAGCTACTCAATAATGGTTAATTATTATCTAAATGTTTCTTATAGAAATTTAATTAGAATGTACCACTGAATTCTTGCTCTTCATTGCTCATTTTAGTTGGGTATTTCTTAAAGGAGCCAAGGTGCAATAGGTATAATTATTAGGACTTGTTGGGCCAGCACTGCGGCTCACTTGGCTAATCCTCCGCCTGTGGCACCGGCACCTCGGGTTCTAGTCCTGATTGGGGCGCTGGATTCTGTCCCAGTTGCTCCTGTTCCAGTCCAGCTCTCTGCTGTGGCCTGGGAGTGCAGTGAAGGATGGCCCAAGAGCTTGGGCCCTGCACCTGCATGGGAGACCAGGAGGAAGCACTGGGCTCCTGGCTTCGGATCGGCGCAGCGCCGGTCGTAGCAGCCATTTAGGGGGTGAACCAACGGAAAGGAAGACCTTTCTCTCTGTCTGTCTCTCTCTCTCTCACTGTCTAACTCTGCCTGTCAAAGAAAAAAAAAGAAAAAAGACTTATAGGGTGATTAATAGCAACTGAATGATTGGTTGAGCTTCTGAAATTATGAAAATAGCTGTTTTGTCATTAGAAATCTAAGAAAATTCTGAACTGTAAATGTCTAATTGCAAGAGTTCATGGATTAATATATTTGAGGCTAGGAAATTTGGTATATAGTAAGCAAATTAATGCCATATAATATATATATTATATATATACTATATATATAATATACTATATATATATAGTAGTGTGTGGTATGCAGCCATATTTAAAAAAGAATATTTTCTCTCATATTGAGGTAAAAGGTCATATTGCATTCTGTAATGTAGCTGTTTCAGTATCATCAGTGCTATTATCTTTGAAAAGAAGTTTGTGTCACAACTTTCGGCTTGAGCCTGATGTGCCCACTCAGGTACAAGTTGTGCATGACCTTCCAGACTCAGCTGTTTTCTACTCAACACTGGATAAGAGCTGCAGGCTCCAACATCAAGTGCTGAGGCAATAGATATAAGGAAAACAATAGCAGCTAGAATTTGTGAAGATGCCTGTGCCCAGGAAATCATAATTACAAAGCTTTTATTAAATCCTGTGCTTTAGATGGAGCTGTAATATTTTGGAAGTATTTTTGGCTCATTTGGTCTTAAAAAATCCTAAGGGGAAGAACAGGAAAAGATTCCATTTTACAGATGAGGAAATTGTTACTCAGAGGTGCCATGATTTTGCCAAGAGGCCAGTGCTGAGGCCTGGACTTGTGCTGGGGCTGTTGCTTGTTAAGTCCTAGCTCTTATGCTATCCTACACCCATAGCTATGCCTACTGTCCCTGGGCAGCCATGGTACTGCAGCATGGTCAAGAAACCAGAAATCAGACTGTAGCCATTCAATAATCTATTGTAACTTCAGTCTTCTGGTTCTAGGGCTTGTGACTGTGCATGTAAGTAGAGAGAGCTTGCAAAGGAATTCATGAAAAGCATAATCTAATCTCATTTCCCCATTGAAATTCAGTGCATCCCTGTGCAAATCTTCTTTTTTTTTTTTGACAGGCAGAGTGGACAGTGAGAGAGAGAGACAGAGAGAAAGGTCTTCCTTTGCCGTTGGTTCACCCTCCAATGGCCGCCGTAGTCGGCGCGCTGCGGCCGGCGCACCGCGCTCATCTGATGGCAGGAGCCAGGTGCTAGGTGCTTTTTCCTGGTCTCCCATGGGGTGCAGGGCCCAAGCACCTGGGCCATCCTCCACTGCACTCCTGGGCCACAGCAGAGGGCTGGCCTGGAAGAGGGGCAACAGGGACAGAATCCAGCTCCCCGACCGGGACTAGAACCCGGTGTGCCGGCGCCGCAAGGCGGAGGATTAGCCTGTTGAGCCACGGCGCCGGCCCTGTGCAAATCTTCTAACACTTAGCACCACATCGCGCTCATGCACGACTTCTCTCACCTCTAAACAAGGCATCGTCCCTGGGTCTTCCATCTCTTCTTGCTCAGAATGAGTCTTCTCTCCATATTCAACTCTGGGCCTTGGCTACGGTCTCCCACAGGCTTCCGTGCTTTTTGTCTTGCAAGGCGCAAAACATGAGCGATGTGGAGGCTTCCGAAGGAGTGGCTAAACAACTCTTGTTTGGAAGTTGGAGGCCATAAGTCATCTCTTAATTCTGCTAACTCTGCAACAGGATGTCTGTCTGGAGGCAATAATGGACTTCAATTTGTTTCTGCCAGATATAAAATCAACTGGGAATAGATTGAAATTGTTTCAAATGTTTGAAAATGCCAGCTTTTTTTTTTCTTCTCTCTCTTTCTTTTGCAGGTTTTTTCAAATTTAGTTATACTTTATTTGCAATATAATCTCTCTCTCTCTTTTTTTGTTTTACAGATAGACAGTGAGAGAGAGAGAGAGAAAAAGGTCTTCCTTCCATTGGTTCACCCCCCAAATGGCCGCTATGGCCAGAGCTATGCTGCTCCGAAGCCAGGAGCCAGGTGCTTCTTCCTGGTCTCCCACACAGGTGCAGGGCCCAAGCACTTGAGCCATCCTCCACTGCCCTCCGGGGCCACAGCAGAGAGCTGGACTGGAAGAGGGGAAGCCAGCACTAGAACCCAGTGCCCATATTGGGATGCTGGCCCCGCAGGCAGAGGATTAGCCAAGTGAGCCATGCCGCCGGCCCCCTTTTGCAGGGTTTTACATAATGTGGTCCATTGCCCATTAGCACTTGCAATGCCAATCCTAATTCCCAAAGACTGAAGACATCAGTTAGGAAGCAACATTTGTAGCATAACATGAAATTGATCATTGCATAAACAATGCAAATTTCCAAATGCCACTTTGGTAAGTGTGTGTGGGCTTTACAAAAGTTACCTGCATCAATGACTAATTTGTCAACTTTTGTTTTTCTTAACTCTCATTTGGGAATTTGGTGACATCTTTGGTAGTAACAGATAAATCCCTGTTTTGTTCAACTTTAAGTTGTCATAGGGTCTGAAACTTTATTTTTTATAGACATTTACAAAAACTCACAAATGTATCACTTAGGAATCCCTAAGTGGTAGGTTTCCCGAGTGTGTTCAAGCTAAACTGATCTTAATGGATTGCTAGCATTTATATATTCTATTTCTTCTAAACAGTGAACACCTATTTGTATCCATATTTTCACCTTTTTGTATACTTGTGTGTTGTGGAATCAAACAAAGAAACATGCAGAAAATAAAAATTACAACCCATATTTACATGTGAAAAAAATATCAAAAAGACTACCACCAGCCGTCTTTTCTTCCCTTCTGTTTTTTTTTTTATTTATTTATTTGAAATCTCAGTCAACACAGTTAAAGGTCTTTACTACCCTAGTTTGGTGGCATTCACTTTCACAATCTAGTTGTTGGCAAAGTCTGGAAATTAAGTTAAAATGTACAATTTTGTTTTCCTTTCTTAGGTATACAATTTTATTTGTGCTAAAGAGACTTAGATCTTTCAAATATGCAAATTTATTGTTAGAATCCTGTCTTCAAATCTTCTTTCAAAAATAGTTTTTCTGTACAGTGCCACTGAAAAACACCCACCTATCCTCACGTTGAGCACAGTCATTTCCCCATTTGGCTATTTTAAATTGACAGCTTAGGAGAGATTTAAGCAGAAAGTACACAGGACCGAAGAAATTGTTCCCATTCTTTCAAGAATATTTGCAAGCCTTTTATTAAAGATAGCCTATATCTTGGGGCCAGAGTTATGCACAGTGAGTTACATGCCTATGATGCCAGCTTCCCATGTAAGTGCCTGAGTCCCAGTTGCTCCATGTTCAATCCAGCTCCCTGTTAATGTGCCTGGAAAAGCAGGGAAAGATTACCCAAGTATTTAGGCCCATACGACCAGCTTGGAGTTCTAGGTTCCTGGCTTTGGTTTGGTGCAGCCCTGACCATTGCAGTCATCTAGGGAGTGAACTAGTAGACAGAAGATCTCTCCCTCTCACTGTTTCTCCCTCTTTCTCTGTAACTCTGCCTTTCAAATAAATAAACAAGTAGATGAATCTTAAAAGAAGATTGTTATGTCTAAAATAGTGAAGACGAAGTAGCTATGCTTCCACATACATAGTGGAGTTTTCAGATGAAAAATGTTTACAATCAGTGGCGACTTGGTTAACATTACCTGTAGTGTTTTTTATTTTTTCTAAAAGTTATTTTAAAGAGAGTTACATGTCTATTTTCCTTTTTGTATCCACTTACACTTAACTATAATAGCTTTAGTTTTTGAACTGCCCGATATGGAAATGTAGGGTCAAAGGAAATTTCCCCTTCTCTCTCTGAGAATCTGCTGGAATAAACTGATGAAGATAATCTAGGAGAGCAGGTATACAAATTTGTTAATGTGAAAAAGGGAAAAACACACAGTAGAGGGGGAAAATCACCGGAGTGTGATTATCCACCTGCTAAATGTTATGCAACCACATATAGAACCCTTTATCTACTGGGGAAGGGAGCCTGGGGAATGTACATGGTCGAGGGGCTTGCAAATAATCACCAGGCTTGAGAGGTCCAATGCCTTTGGAATTTGACCCCAAAAGACAGACAGACATGAAAGTCTGTCCAAGTGTAGATACATCCCTCATTCCCTTTTTTTTTTTCTGAGATTGATTATGAAATATTTGAGTGGGGGTGGGAGGTAATGATGCTTCATTTTGTAGTCCGAGCCTTAATGCAAGTGAGAAGGACCCCTGAGGAAGTCTTTCCCTTTACATTGAATTGCACAGTGTGCCGAAACACACACCCAGAGCCACCACGCAGCGTGCCGAAACACACACACAGAGCCATTGTACTTGGGGGTGTGTTCTCTGCGCTCCAAAAGAAGCTAGTGATTTCTTTTTTGAAGAATTGTTCATGTCCTTTCCTATGGAAATAGAAAATCATACCATAGAGCAGCACTGATCTAAATGCTCATTTAACATGTTTCTGTTTGTCTATCTACCCAACAATGTGTCTCTATCCATCTAGCTGTCTATCTATGCATTCTCCCACCCACCCACCGATTCACCAATGCATCTGCCCATCCATCTCTCAGCACTTCTGTCTGTCCACCCATCTGACCATCCTGTATTTTCTTCCTGTTTATTAATCAGCCTATGCACCCAGATCTATCATTTTTTATGCTACAGGAAGTTTTTATTTCTTTATCTGTTTATTTACAAACAGAATATGAAAACAGAAATAACAGAGAAGTGCTTAAGGTTAGGTAACTAGAAATAGAATCAAGGTCTCTGAACTCAATTACGCCACTTTTCATCAAGTCTAATAGAATAATTTGAGTACTTCTGCCTTTCTGAAGTCAACAAACAAATATTTGATTTTCAACATTCTACATATAGATAATGAAATTCACAATCCTCTTTGCTTATTAAAGAATATGATTTGGAATGGAGAAGGAAAAGTCAACTTTCAGCTGTGCACATCCAGAAAAATAATTTTTAAAAAGTTAAAAGAAAAGTATGCGTGATGAGACCGGTGCTGTGGCGTAGTGGGTAAAAGCTACTGCCGGCATCCCTTATGGGCGTTGGTTTAATTGCTGGCTGCTCCACTTCTGACCCATTTCTCTGCTATGGCCTGGGAAAGCAGTAGAAGATGGCCCAAGTCCTTGGGCCCCTGCACCCGTGTGGGAGATTCAGAAGAAGCTCCTGGCTCCTAGTTTCGGATCAGCGCAGCTCCGGCCATTATGGCCATTTGGGGAGTGAACCAGTGGATGGAAGAACCCTCCCCTCCCCCCTCCCCGCGCGCCTCTCCTTCTCTCTCTGTTTAACTCTGACTTTCAGATAAATTAATAAATTTTTTTTTAAAAAAAGAAGCAGGATTAAAAAAAATAATAAAACAATAGCATGCTTCAGCTGTTCCAAACATGCATTTTGATCACCAAATAGCCTACCTATTCCTTGCTGGTTTCATAGAAAAATCTCTTTTGCCTTTTTTTTATGATCTTGAGTTACTTTCATTATTTTTTCAAGGGTCAACATTTATTTAATAATTCTGTTCTTCAGCAACAACTTCCATTATTTTTGACTCTCTCTGACTTTCAGAAAATGATTTTGCAATCTTAGCTTGGCTATGAATTCGCAGCAAGAGTCAACAAACTTACATACCTCCCACACCTTGAGATAAGGTTAGTACCTCATGTAATTAGCCAAAGCAGAGAAAATATTGACAAAAGAGACCTGACTTGGCCGGGGAACAGATTCCACTTATTTCCACCCAGCTTCCAGGGCCACAGAACTTGCTGGGGAGACATGTGGAGCTGCTGTTTCCTCTGTCCCTGCAGGGCAGAGCTGGGCCAAATCCAAGCTCAATGCTTGTGGCCAAGACACCTTTGGATTTGCAGGCCTTCCTAATCATTCAGGAAATAAATACACAACATATTTGCTTCTATGTTAGGGATTGTTCATAAATACCCTGTTCTTTGCTTTCTTAAACTGAGCCTTGGCTAGGGGCCCAGAGAGAGAGAGAGAGACCCTAGTCCTTGGCCAGGGAAATCCGCATCTACTGACTGCAGCTTTCCAATGTCCTGCAGAACCATTTTCTCAAACTCAGCCCCTGGTCTGGCTTTGACACTCCTTTTGAGGAGGGGTCCCAGGAAGCAAACTCATCTCCTCAGTCTGAACTATCTCTCCTTCTTAATGAAAAGACTCAAGTAGATTGTGTTTTATTGCATTTTGTGGGTTTTATAAAGCCTCATTGGTAATGCTGTTGATAAATTGAAATAGACGGCAATGGAAACTTTGGTCTTAACCATCTAATAATGGTGATGCTGAGTTGACACAGTCTGTCTGTAGAGAGCCATTGGGTCTATTTGTTTATTTATGAAAGCCAGGATGTCACAGAGCATGCACTCCCATCCCTGATTTACCCTCCAAATTCTCACAATGAGCCCTGGTTTAACCCTTTCTTAGTTTTTTTTTTTTCTTTTTGTTTGCTTGTTTTTAAGATTTACTTTGCTTGTATGAGAGGCAGAGTTACTGAGGGAGAGGGAGAGAAACAGATTCCATCTGCTGAATCACTCCCCAAATGGGCACAACAACCAGGCCTGGACCAGCCCAAAGCCAGGACTCTGAAACTCGATTCAGATCTCCCACTAGGGTCATCGTCCACTGCTTTCTCATTCACATCAGCATGGATTGGGGCGGAACAGTCGGGATTAGAACCCACGCTAATTCAGGATGCTGCAAGTGGTGGCTTAATCTGCCGCATTAGGCTGGCCTGTAGCCCTTAACTTGAATGGTTTATATTTGTGATTCCTTTTTTTTTTCCCTGACAGGCAGAGTGGACAGTGAGAAAGAGAGACAGAGAGAAAGGTCTTCC
This sequence comes from Sylvilagus floridanus, assembly GCA_949820135.1. Lineage (NCBI taxonomy): Eukaryota > Metazoa > Chordata > Mammalia > Lagomorpha > Leporidae > Sylvilagus > Sylvilagus floridanus. The sequence goes on along the minus strand of OX463240.1, from coordinate 12,414,451 downwards.
TTTTTGCCGTTGGTTCATCCTCCAATGGCCGCCGCGGCCGGCACGCTGTGGCCAGCGCACTGCACTGATCCGATGGCAGGAGCCAGGTGCTTCTCCTGGTCTCCCATGGGGTGCAGGACCATTTTTGTGATTTCTTTAATAGTCTCAGATGTAAATGAACATGCATTTCATTTCTATTCATACAGATACATGCCTTTAGAGTTCCAATTTGATGAAACATACAGGCATTTACGACATATCAGGAACCTCTAAATTCTGTTGAAACTGACATGTATGTGGAAGTAGCTTTATTTCAGTCTTGTTGCAAACATTTATCTGCATGTGTGTGCTCTGTGTCAATTAGAATTTCGTTCTCCATGCGATCCCTTCCTCTGTCTAAGGAGAACATAGACAAGCGAGGCCCTGCCTAGAATGGAGGTAAAGGTGTCCCAGCTCAAGCTAGTCGTACTTGGACAGGGTGAGTTCTTTGAACTTTCTCCAGGAAAGCTCACCTCCTGGCCCAGGAGCACAGTGTGACCTCAGAGTTAATGTGGCCACAGTGACAACAGGAGATCCTACCTGAATGACTTCCCAGGAACTGACAGTATCATCAACCCCTTTTGAAATGATCCCAGTGGACTGATTTTTACTTCTGATCTCTTTGAAAACGCTTGAAGCAAATGCTGTTTTTTTTTTTTTTTTAACAAACTTCAATGATATCTCCAAAGCTGAGGTTATTCTTTCAATCTCATTGCATGTGTGTGTGTATGTGTGTGTGTGTAAGAAGCACCTTTTCTTTCTCCACTTCTTCCTTATCGTTTTTATTCAACACACTCTTTCTTTGCAAAGCAGTTCATATTTCTACTTTCTCCCTGATTCTGGGAGAAAGATGAAATTATCCATCCACCAGCAAAATTCAGACAAGAAAGTGAGGCACAGAGTGGGACTTACAGGTGAACATTCTGGATCTGAAAGGGGATTCTCTTTCCTGGTATCCTTCACCCCCCATTTTTCCCAGGTATCCTGTTACTGTGGTTACTCCTTGTCTCTTGGCATAGGGAGATGTGAGAGAACACTTTCAATTCTGTTTGACTTCATTTTCTATATTAATGAAGGATGGGTCAAGAAATACAGACTTTCTGGGGACGGGGCTCTGCCTTCAAATTCGGAATTCTGTGAAGAGAGTTTAATGCCTTTTCAGAGGAGTTGGAATGTCCTTTTGAAGCACAGCTTACGAAGGGACACGTCGGAGGAATGGGAGAGACTACATGCAATATGGCTTTCTCCAGAATAATGTCCAGAAAAGACCAGAAACAACCTAATTGTCAGATGTCTATGGATTTTCCCAGATCTTTATAACGTTAAATGTGCATCTGTGGGCTGGAGAAGGCTCCATAGGTCAGCCTGAGCTGTCCATCCCACCTCGTTGAAGGATGACTTGAACTCCGTACTACATTCGTTCTTGTTTGCAGTTCTTCAATTCCCTCTTTCCTTCATGCAGAAGCCGTGTTTTCTCATTCAGTCTCTGTTGCCTCTGTCCCTGGATGCTCTAGAGGAAGAGCAGGAAGAGCAGAGATTCTCACCCAGGCAGGTGAGTGAGAACAGAGTAGACACAATCAACCACTTCCAGGAGGGAGCCTTTACCACATGAGTTGTAACTTGCGTCTGCTATTCCTACACTCTATCCCCCAATAACTAGCATTCCAAAGAGGACAAGAAAGATAGGAGGATATTCTCTTCAAGAGTTGGAATGTTTTCTGAGATACCTGAGGCCAAATAGCTTATGTTATAGATAAGAGTAACTGAGAACAGAGAGACCAAGGGACTCCTGAGGCTTGCAGAGTGAATTACCAAGGGTGAAGCCCAAATCCCCTTTTTTGGATGTGGTTTGCACTCACCTCTAATCCACAGTCTCTTTACTTACTGCAAGTATTGAGGAAAATCCTGTTTGGAAGATCAGAGATTTCGAAGGAATCCTGCTTAGCTGAGGTCACTGGTCTGTTACAAATTTTGCATCTTGACTGGACCATAAGTTTGCACTAAAATGACTTGCTTTTCCTCCTCATCCATGCTTCAACCCTAACTGGCTGTAAAATTAATGAGTATCCATGTCTTTTGTCATTCTATTAAAATAACTATTCACTTCACAGGACACAAAGGCTGTTGGAAAAAATGTGGGCACCAGACTGGCAGGGCTTGGAGCCCTTGGAAATCTCTTCATTGCAGTGCTCCAGGGGAGGAATGTGAGAAGCTGGTGTTGATTGGCGACAAGCATCTACATTTGTGCTGCTGTGTTCTCCCCAAAGGCCAGGCTTTGGCTTTCTCACAGGGCAAGACATCCTTCAGCTCACAAGTTTACCAGAGAGCAACATCACAAATTTCACACAGCAACTCTGTGCACCAGAGCATTAGTCAGAATTTTGCTGTTCTTCTCTTCTTGGTCTGGATTTCTCAAGTTCTATTTTAGCTTCTAATTCCTGTGAACGATCTGCTCCAATTCAGTAATTAATGGAGATTCACCCTAAGTCTCTTTGCCAAGTTTTCCTTCAGCAATTTTATTTTGAAAAATCTCACTATAGAAGCCTTTTTGGAAAATGGAAAATGACAAAAGAGTTGGGCTTTATCATGGTGTGAGGTTCCCTGGGATTTTAATGGAGTCTCTAGGACCTATTTTATTGAGTGCTAGCGAAATGGCCTGTGTTCTTAGCCAAGACAAAATGAGCTGATTCAATCCCAAGCTATATTCTCCATTATTAAGAGCCTTCAATAACCTCCGCTTTGCAGAGCTGCCTGAATGATGATACGGTCTTCGGCAACTAGGTGGAGGGACTCACAGGGGGGTTTTAGAACAGCAATGGATTTCCTTTTCCCCTCTAAACCCACCCCCATGGGGGCATTGAGCCAGGGAAGCCTGAATGTTTTCACCCAGCTACGGGAACAGAGGAAAGAATTAAAACTCTTGCTCACTACACTCTCAGCTTTACATGTGTTTCCATTTACCCCCTCAACAGCAGTTCTGAAAAGCAGGTGTTAGAGCTCTGAACAGCAAAGAAAACTCCGTGCTCAACTGGACTCTGCTATGACCTGCATTTAGACGTTATTAGAAATTAATTGATAGTCATTGCCAAAGTGGGACTTTTTGGGGGGGAGGGGACATACTGTCCAGGCTTATCATCTCTTTGTATTTCTTTGAAAGTATGGACTTTCAGCAGAGCTTCTGCTGGGCACAGCTGCTGACAGGGAGCCCTCTTTCCCTATCCATATCTCCCCTCAGCAGTCCAAAGCTTACCTCTCTGTTTTTATTTCTCACTGTAGCTCTGCTCCAGGCATTGTGCTCACATTCATGCACGTCATTTTTCACTAAATCCCAAGTTAGCTGCCACCCACTGATTTTTCCAGATGAGGAACCTGCAACCTAGAGAGGTTGGGTATTAACAGATCACCTCGAAAGAGAGTCTGTCACCTGGGACTAGCTAAGCCAGTCCATCCAACACCTGCTGTCTTCTCATGGTCATTGTAAAAATATAATAATAATAATAATAATACAGAAAGGAGCGAGGGAGAGAGCCAAACTCAGCCATTTCTCAAACCTGTATATCGCTACTCTTCTACGATGCTGGTGATGGAGGTGTTTTCCCTTTACAGACATTTTTCATCATTGTCATAGCTGTATGTGCTCACTCATGTTTATCACAATGAGGTGTGCATCCTGCTGCATCCATAGCATGTATCTAGGTTTTTAAGTTACTATCCCGATAGTAAGTCATGAGGTTTTTCATAAGCCATTCACTAAGCAATATCAGTAGCCCTAGTCTTTTATTTGAGAAAGCTAGAAGTCAGTTTCCATAATTGATCCTATTGTTAAAAAGCAATAAAGTTAGAATCCCAGCCAAGGCATACTGATTCCTAAGCCCAAGTCTTTTCTCCCAGCTTTTCAACAGCATCATAAATTCAGGAGAGAGGCAGACAGAACATGCCCATTTTTGGTACTTGAAGAAAGTCCTGTTCAGTGCTACAGTGCCTTGACAATTTGCTTTGCTAACACTTCCTTGCTATGCCTTGTAAAACTTGAGTTTGTTTCTAAGCTGATCCCCAGTGACTGATCTAGGTCTGGAAGTACTAGGGCTGTTCATGGAAAGGATGCATATTTTTCCTTTTCTCAGTGGGAAAGAGAGACCCATTCATGTTGAACCAATTAAATATCCATTGTTAATATACATAATGAATATATTTGAGCAACTTCTTATTTTGTGGTGCACCAGTCAACAGAGTCCCCACCGGTCCCCCTCCCCAGGGCTCACAATCTATTGGGAAGAAAGACCTTTTAGTAAACTGATAAAGTACTTAAAATTGTGGTAAAATATACACAATATAAAGATTATCATTTTAACCATTCAAAAATATTCAGGTCAAGGGTGTTCGGGGTGTTCACACTGTGCTACCATCACTACTTTCCATTTCTAGAAATTTCTCATCTTCCAAAATTGAAACTCTGTGCCTGTTAAATACTAACTTCAATTTCCTTCCTCCTGCGGGTCCCCAGCAATCCCCATTCTAATTTCCATCTCATGAATTTGACTTTTAGGTACTTCATATAAGTAGAATCACACAGTATTTCTCTGTCTTTCTCTTTCTAGATATAAACAATAAATACAATAAACACAGAGATAGATAAGCAGATAAATCAATAAAACACTCAATAACTGTAACTGTGTTGAAGATATGCACAACAGGTGCTACCCAGGTGTGTAATAAGAGTGTCAACCTAGTCTATTGGCATCAGACAATATGCAATTGAAACAGCCACCTGGAGGAAGGGATGAGGAGGGACTTCCATAGAGGCTGTCCCAGTAGCAGCAAACAGCATAAGTACAAACCTTGGGGAGGAACTTGGCACATTAAGGGACTAAAGCAAGAATGCACTACACTTTGAGCTGGGTCACTCTACTCAGTGAATGCTTCTTTTTCCAAACACTGCTTAGCAGGGTGCCATGGAGAGAGCTACATTTGGAGGTGTGGTCAAGGAGCAGAGGAAGCTCACAAGCAACCCCCTTCTTGTAGACTCCTGCATAGTGTTGCTGGATTGAGAACTATGGAGGATTGGATCAGGTGAGGTCTGTGGGATGTGGGAGTGAGGCCCTGGCATGCCTGGGCCCATGTGTGCTCTATCCCAGTGCCTCTCACCCCGGAGGTATATGTGATATACAGAAAGGACTAGTACCGAAGTGGATGGGGCGTACCATGGGGCTGCTGAATTCCAATGCATAGCTGCTTATGGAGTTCTCTTACAGCAGTAAGTGCTTCATATTGCATTACTGTATTTGATTTTCACAACCACTTTAGAAGATGCCATTACCAAACTTATTTTTCTGATAAGAAAGCTGAGGTCTGAGAGCTTGAATTCCCTGGTCAAAGTCTTCCGTACAGCACGAAGCAGATCTGGCTCTGGAGGCCACGTTAAACTCGGTGTTTGTACTTTTGACCAGATGGTTCATGAGGTCCCTTTTGGTCTGCTTTGATTCAATTCCAAGTTAGAGGAACCGGTGCCTCATCTCTTTGTGAGAGGTGTTTTACACTGCAAAGTGCTACACAGGCAGCACAGCGAAGTGGGGAAAAGTGACCTACTTTCTTTGCTTCATTTTCCATCCGAACCTAAAGAACAGGATGGAGGTCTCACATCGAGATTGGCAGGGAAGGGGAGACCCCCCTAGAGAGGCAAAATTCTGAATTCAGAAGTGCTATTCTTTTTCAAACAAAGGATAAACTCACGGTGCACATTTAAAAAGGTTAAATCCTATATAGCCGGGCCAATATTTATTTAACTCCACTAAGGGAAAGATGATTTGGCTGAGGGACCAGGGAGAGACCTTTTATTTGATCTGATTTTACACAAACATTTCTGCACACAGAGAGGGCAAGAAGTTTCCAGAACCTTATCATAATCATCGTTAGATGGCTGCTCAGGGGATTGTTCAACTTTGCTTCAAATGTCATTTCTCAGATGCTGACTTCAGGGCCCATGATGATAACTCTAGTTTAACCATATCAGATGCACTCAGCTGTGGGCACAATATCTGGAGACCTGCTTAGGTGGAGCTTTGGACTGCTCAAACAGAAGTCTGCAAATAGGAAAGATGTGGACCAACATGCTCTGCAGTGGAGGGTTTATTGACAGTTTGTAATTACCTAAAAAGTTTATCCTTTGCAACTAGAAGGAGCTGGCTCATCTCATTTCCTTTTGCATTGTTTGGTACAAAGCCACATGAATAATTATCCAGCTTGAGATGCTGATGATCAGCAAGATGGTAACGCTTAGGTGTTTTAAGGGAGAAGATGAAACAGACATCTCTTCCAATAAAGCAGAACTGAACTAATCAGAATGATCAAATAACCCACATTTTTGCATGTTTGCTGCATTTTGTATTCAGAATCAAGAACTAAATCCCTAGGAAAGTAGGTCATGTTATGGGCTGATCTAAAAACCACTTCAAGTGCATATCCCCAGGTGAGCTACTTCTATCATAAGCTTCTACTCTACATCTAATTTAAAGGTTGCTGAGATTTATATTTGGAACGATGACCTAGGGTAAGGAATAGTTTGAAATCATTAAAGGGATGTGGGAGTAGGCTAACAAACTTCTGTTTACTGACACAGGGAAGAGGGAAATCTGCTCATATTTTATAAGAAGAACCTCACAAGTCAATAGAAATAATTCAGTCATGCTTAAATAAAAAAGGCTGCATTTCTGTCTATGATACTGCATCCTCATAACCTTATAAGAAATCAAAGTTCAAGAGACAAAGAAAAATTTGGTGCTTGGCAGAGCTTTGGAATCTCCTTAGGACATTTTGTTAAAATAAAGGGGAGGTGGATAGGAGGAAAAAAGAGGAGAAACAAAAACTAAGGTTAGTAAGCTGTGTTTGCCGTGCAGGAGCCCAAGGCTGTGCTGTGTTCTCCAGGGGTAGGGCTTGAAACATGATTTGGTTGAGGAGCATCCATTCTGTAAGTACCAGGTCAGTTTATCAATCTCATGGCAGAAGGAGAATCAGTTCAGAAACTGAGAATTGAATCAAATGTCTAGATGCAAGTTTGACCCAGGAAGAGGGCGGAGCTCGTGGTGGATACAGTAGGAGGCAGGCCTCTGTGAGCTGCCTTCTGTGCAGGTGAACTCCCCTCTGAGGTCCTTGTCATCCTGCTTCCTAAGGGCTTTGCTCTCCTTGGCCCTATTGTAGACTAAACCGTTTAGGAGGTTGCCAGTCTTTTCTGTGAGCCGGGGATCACCCATGCCGAAGAAGAAGCACAACCAAAATGTGTTTTTGTGGTTTGAAAGTTTACCTAGAAGTCTGGCTTTTGAGGAATTTGTTAAGTGGTAGGAGAAAAGCAACTGTTTGGCTGAAATTCTCCAGGTTGCTGCTGATAACTTATTATTAGATTCTTTATTCTCTATCAATGAGTCTGAAGCTTTGTGAAGCATTACTTTTACCTGAGGAGTGAAATGTTTTTATTTTCAGTATTTTTATATGTTAACTTTTAAGTTATTTTTTTGAGACAGAGGAGATGATAGGGATAGAGATAGAGATAGAGATAGATAGAGATATATTGAGAGAGAAAGACAGGGGGAGAGAGAGAGAGAGAGAGAGATCCCATTGGCAGGTTCACTCCCCAAATGTCTACAACAGCTGAGATGGGCCATGGCCAGAGTTGAGCAGTGGGAATTCCATCCAGGTGTCCCACATGGTGGTAGGAATCCAACTACTCGAGCCATCACTGTCTTCCCCCCACGGTGTGCGTTAGCAGGAAGCGGGAGTTGGGAGCTGGATCTGGGATCTAAGCTAGGTACTCTGACATGGGTCAGGGACCCTGGGTGGTTTAACTGCTAGACCAAACACCTATCTCCTGAGAAGCTTTTTCACACATGACCTGCCCCAGATCAATTAGAGGCACAGAGGGTGGAGTCCAGGCAGTGGTCGTTTTCAAAGTTCTCCCAGGGCTCCCTCCCTGTGCAGGCTGGAGAAGCAGTGAATTCAATTCTTCCCACTCAGTGTGGCTGTTGGACTGGCAGCACTGGGAGTTTGTAGAAAACACAGAACCTCGGCTCCAGGCCAGGCCTCCTGACTTGGAATCTGCATCTTTCACAAGATCCTCAAGTCTTTTGTGCACACACACTCACATGTGAGAAGCTTTCATCTCTACGGCATTTACTGCTTCCAGGCCTCTGCCTAGGGGACTCCTGAATACTGGGGGGTTATTTACCCCAACTCCTGTCACATCCAAGCAGTCCAGAGGGTTAAGAAGCTGAAGAGTCAGGTGTGACTTCCAGGCAGACCAAAGAGTGATATCCATAACCCTCTCCCAGAACGTCCTCTTCTCCAATGATCCACCTCCCCTTGGCCTTGAATTTGAAAAGCTACTCTAACAAAACTGATGGGCTGGTTTTTCTACCTGGGTAATGGATATGCCTAAGACGTAAGGGCATTCCAGTACTAAATGACTATCCTAACAATAGCAACAATGATAAAATACACAAGTTCCTGCTTGAATTATACTGTTATTGGGTGATCTGAGAAGAAACCAGCTGTGGAGACAGGAAAATAGAATTGCTACTGAAAACAGAGCCTTTGAAAAAACAAATATGAAAATTAAAGAGAGAAGCTGATCCCCACATCAGAGACAGAAGTGACTAGAGGTGCACAGGGGCCCACTGCTAATGGGGATGATCTGGCCGGGGGGAAGGCTGGTGAGGGATATTTACTTTGGCTTTCTATCTCATGCTACTGGGTTTTATACACAGACATGTGCCATGAAGCGACCACCTGGCCAGCCAAAGCGAGGCTGTACCCTGAAGGAAAGGTACATGGCAAGATTCTTGGTCTGAACAGACACCTGGCGCCCTGTAGGGGAGGGGACACATATTGATGGGTAGGAATCTTTAGCTCAGAGGTACAGCAGAATAAACCAACAGTAACCAGTCCTTTTCGATGCTGGCCCCACCACAAAGGAAACCAGGGACTGCCACAGGGGTTGATTCTTGCCAAAAGCAAGCCTGCAGTGCCCTTGGTAGCAAGAACAATGCACTCACTAACCACCAGGAAAAGCCAGGTCCCAGCACCTGCCCTGGGGGTTCTGGTCTGGAGGGACTTGTGGTAGTGACGTCCGGGTATGTTCCTGGCTTGCTTTCTGTGGGTGATGGTTAGGTTCATAGTCCTTGCCTTGCCCTGTTCTAGATGCTTCCATGCTCTTCTGTAAAGAGCGTCCTTAAAGCAGCACCACCCCCTGTTGGTGAAATGAAGAATAACAGCAGCAGAGGGAGTTTCTGTCCGTGGGCACAGGACCGACAGATTTTGGATCCAGCAAGGGTAACTACCTGTCAGGGAGCAATTTGCTTCTACTCCTTCATCTGCAGAAGTCAATAACAAGGAGATTTGCAGTTCCTGGTGAACTGCAGGCCTGTTTTCATGTGTCAGTTCTCCCAAATCAGGCCAGGGGTGCACAGTGGACTCACTTCATATAAGCCCACAAGGTTTGTTGAATCCCCTAACTCACAACCTGCCAAAATTGTTGTTCCTGTTTTTCAGATCTTCTCCTCCAAATGTTAGATAAGATTAGGTCCAGGAACGGTTGACTTTGTTGCATTTCGGGGAGTAGAGTGTGACTTTTGCCTTCCTTTTCTCGCCTGTCAATCTTTTTTTCTTTTCTTCCTGTTTTGCAGCTTGTAGCTGTTACACATGACCCAGAAATGACTCATGGGGATGGTGATACCACCTCTTTCTGGCCCAGCAGCCTAATCGTTTCCTCTGGCAGCTCACATATTTATGAACACATACTCTGGGCCTCCACCAAGGCCCTTTACCAAGTGCTCTTTTTAGGGAATCATAGAACAACAGGATATAGTCCTGGCCTTTCTCAGAACCTTTTCTTTTGTTTACTATGTCAATGCTTCTTCCCCTGCAAAGCTTGTCCCAAAAGAACCGGCTCATAAAATCAAGTTATCCACAACAAGATAGCCAGTTTTCCAGACACAAATGAAAATTGATCTTAATGAATGATACACGGCTTATTTCTTTCATGCTGCATTTACAGATGGCAACTTATTCCTGGACACACAATGGAAATCTACTTGCAGACAGCTGCCTGCTCCTCCATCCCTGACATGTGGCTGGTGACTTCCTCACCCAATGTGTGGCCCCATATTTAATGATATCTTGAAAGCATCAGCGAGTCAGGGTCAGCTGACTCTCAGGTTTGCTGTTTCGTATTTGAAAGGGAAAGCGAGCAAGCGAGAGAGAGCGATATCTTCCCTCTGTTTGTTCACTCCCCAAATGATTGCAATAGCTGGGGCTGAGCTAGGCTGAAGCCTAGGGTCAGGACCTCCATCTAGGTCTTCCATGTGAGTGGCAGGAGTCCATATACTTGAGGCGTCATCTTTTGCTTTCACGGGTTTTTCAGTGGGGCGCTGGATCAAAAGTGGAGCAGCTGGAATACAAACCACCACTTCAGTGTGGGATGCTGGCATAACAAGCAACCCCTTAACACACTGTGCTGCGGTGCCAGCCCCACGGTGAGACCTTCATAGCAGAATGCACGAGGGCATGTGTCTGCGAGCACGAATTCAAGCTCCTCCTGCGTCTAAGTGTCTCCTCCCACATTGGAGGAAAGAAAAATGTAAGATTCGTTAGGACTCAGTACAGTCCTGGCCATAATTTTGAGACGAGCAGAGACTTAGGACAACAGCTGAAAGCTCTTCAAGGTACTATCTCCCTCCTTCTCTAGTCTGAGGGCCCATGAAAGAATCTGTCAATAAAGATTCACCTTTTTGGTTAAGGATTATTCATTCCCAGGATTCACTATTTTTAAAGCTTGAAAAATTATGGGACTGGCATGTGGTTCAATAGGTTAATCTGCTGCTCGTAGCCCCAGCATCCCATATGCAGAGCTGGAGTCCTGGCTGCTCCACTTCCAATCCAGCTTCCTGCTAACGCTCCTGGGAAGGCATCAGAAGACCCAAATATTTAGTTCCCTACCACCCACGTGGGAGATCTGGGTGGATTTCTGGGCTCCTGGCTTTGGCCTGATCCAACCCTGGTTGTTATAGCGATATGGGGAAATGAATCAGCGGAGAGAAGATCTCTTTATCTCCCATTCTGTCTCAATGTCGCTCTACCTTTCAAATAAGTAAATCTGGGAAAAATTATACTTGCTATAAATTGAAGATATCAAATTTTATAGAATGGAACCTGAACAGTAAATTATATTTCTTTAGTTCTTAGTTTGTTTTTGTTGTTGCCTAGTGTAACTACTGTAAATATTCATTTATTCATTCAATAGTAGTTATTGAATTACTACCTGTTAAGAATGGTTGCAGATATCACATGTACACCCTTGCAACTCACACTCTAGAGTGACAGCAGTGAGTGTGGTCATTGAGCGTGTACCAGGAACACACTTATATACAGATAACGCTTTCCTATGCTGATTTCATTTCCTTTGTGTAAATTCTCAGGCATGGGATGGCTGGGTCAAATGGTAGACCAATTTTCAGGTTTCTGAGGAATCTCCATACTGTCTTCTATAATGGTTGTGTGAGCTTACATTCACACCAACAGTGTACTAGGGTACCTTTTTTTTAACCACATCCTCACTGGCATTTGTTATTTTTAATTTTTGGATTATAAGCCATTTTAGCAGGGGAGTTGAAACCTCACTGTGGTTTTTATTTGTATTTCCTTAATTGCTAGTGATCCTGAACATCTTTTCATGTGTCTGTTGACCATATGTATTCTTTTGAAAAAATACCTGTTCACATCCTTAGCCTGTTTTAACTGGATGGCTTGTTTCATTTCTGTTGAGCTTCTGGAGCTCCTTATATAGCCTCTATATTACTCCTTTATCCAATGTATAATTTGCAAATATTTCCTTCTGTTCTTTGATTGCTTCTTTACTTGTGTATTTCCTTTGCTGAGAAGAAGCTTCTTAGCTTGATAAAATTCCATTTGTCTGTTTTTGCCTTTATTGCCTGTGCTTCTGGGGTTTTATCCAAGAAGTCTTTGCCCATGCCAATATCTTCCAGCATTTCTCCTGTTTCACCCTGGTAATTTGATGATTTCAGGTCTTAGACTTTGATCATTAATCTATTTTGGGGGGATTTTTGTATAGGGTATAAGGTAGGAATCTTGTTTCATACTTTCACATGCAGAGACCCAAATTTTGCAAACCCTTTTGTTGAAGAGACTGTCCTTCTCCAAGGAGTGATTTTAGCTCTATTGTCAAAAGTTAGTTGGTTGTAGATGCATGGATTCATTTCTGGGGTCCCTGGTCTGTTCCATTGGTGGACATGTCTATACTTGTGCCAATATCAAGCTGTTTTGATTAAGACTGCCTTGTATTATGTCTTGAAATCTTGTACTGTGAGCCCTCTAGCTCTGTTTTTATTGTATAACTACTTGGGGGTCTCTTTGTGATTCATGTGAATTTTAGAGTCATTTTTTCCAGATCTGAGAAGAACATCTATAGTAACTGCAAATTGCCTTGGGTAGTATCGACATGTTGATGATATTAACTCTTACTTTCCAGGAACATAGAAGATTTTTCCATCTTTTGTATCTTCTATTTCTTTTCTTAATGTCTTATTATTTTCATTGTACAGATCTAAATGTGGTTTCTTCTAAAAATGTATATCCAATAAATCCATTTCTAATATCAAGTGTATGTGAATTTAATTATAGGAAAAATAATTAAAATTTTTCATATTCCAAGCAGTTAGTACTAAAGTGTATCTTCTCGATCCTATGTATTATTATAAAATGAATAGGTGTGAGCCTTGATAAAACATGTATTGGTGGAGAGGTAGTGGGAATTTTTACCTTGGGGTGACAGGGTGGGAGGGTGAAGCAGGAAGATGGCCTTAGTTATCATCATTGATGTCATCAGTTAAAGGTTTATGAAAAGAGAGTCATGAGTCACGTGAACAGAACTGAGGTTTTCTCCAGTTTGTCTGCTTCTCCCTTAGACCTCCATAGCTTGGTCTTCCACTCCAGCTAGATGGTCCTCAGCCTTTACACCACTTTTTTTTTTTTATCCTTTGCAATGGGAAAATAGAAAATGTTTTCTGCACCTTTGGAAGAGACTGAGAAAGATGTCTAGTGGTTCAGTTATCCCAAATAGAGTTTTCTTCATACACACTGTACCAATTTTACCATCAGCAGCTGCTGCCCTTCGTAATTCTTTATTCTGAGCTTGTAGCTTCTGAGGAATTGCATCCATAGAACCACTTTGCCATTGGAGTCTGGGGCCAAGTCTTTTTCATCAATCCAATCTGTCCTCTTATTTTCCAAGATTGCCTCAATCTTTCCAATTGACTGTTGCCACCTAATCGTTTTTCAGGACAGTTATGATTTACTTTGTTCTGAATACACCTTTTCTGTTACTTTAATGGGATTGTAGGAGACATGAAAGGAATGCGTATTTGTTACAGTCATTTGAAAGATGAGCATTAATTCTTTTAAATGATTGTAATAGTGCAATTTGTGGGTGTATTAAGCATATCTTTTATTTCTTCTTTCTGATGCTTTGACAGCTAGGGTCTTGTTGACTTTGAAGAGACAGCCACACCCGTGCTTAGACAATTTTTAGAGACAGCACAGGAGTAACCTTTGAGTGTGCTTGTCATATGCAATCCAACAAATCTACAGCCCTGATGCTAGGGCTACTATTGCCTTGGCTTAATCACCCCAGGATCATTTCCAAATAGGATAATAGGAAATTATTCAAAGCAGGAAATCTTAAACCTGCTTACCCTGCCTCCCTGTTCCTTCTCATGGAAGCCACAATTAAGGCTCTGGCCCTTATCTTCCCCAAACCCCCTTTTGCCTCCTGACCTACTCTGGAGCTACCCTATATGACCAAACTCGGTATAGTGTGCCCCCTCCCCCTATTCATGCAAACTATAACACAGTCTATAATTTTTTAAAAATACATTTATTTATTTATTTATTTATGTGAAAGGCAGAAGGACAGAGCAAGAGGGAGAAATGGATAGGTGATAAATACATAGATAGATCAATAGTTAAATATAGGTAAATGATAGATGAGATAGATAGATACATAGATAGATATAGACATCCTCCATCTGCTGCTTCACTCCTCAGGGGCTTGGGGCAAGGCTGAAGCCAGGAGCCAGAAACTCATCTGGATCTGCCACATGGGTGACAGGGATCCAAGTATTTGGGCCATCACCAGTTTTTCCAAATGCATTAGCAGGAAGCTAGATTGGAATCAGAGGAGCCAGGACTCAAATTGTCCCTCTATTTCCTAGATAAATAAAGGCAGAATTTTGGGTCTACAAGCTACTACTCCTTCAAATAAATTTTAGACAATTGAAAAGAGACAGGGCTGGCATTGTGGCATAGTAAGTCAAGCCACCACCTGTGACACCAGCATCTCATATGTGCACCAGTTCAAGTCCTAGCTACTCCAGTTCTGAGCCAGCTCCTTGCTGAAGGCATGGGAAAAGCAGCAAAGGATGGTGCAAGTACTTGGGCCCTGCTACCCCTGTGGGAGACCTGAAAGAATCTCCTGGCTGTTGGTTTCAACCTGGTTCAGCCCTGACAATTATGCCTATCTGGCGTGTGAACCAGTGGATGGAAGCACTCTCTCTCTGTCCCTTTCTCTCTCTGTCTCCCTTTTCCCCTTCCTCGCTCCCTCCCTCTGTCTCTGTCTCACCCTCTCTCTCTCTGTAACTCTAATTTTCAAATAAATATATAAATCTTTAAAAAAAGAGGAGTAATATACCCCAAGGAGAAAATTTAATCTCTTTACCAGTTTGCCTTGCACAGGGCACAAGCTTAATTGTTAATAAATAATAGTATGGAGATTATTATTATTACTAGTAGCATTCACTATTCAATTAATAAGAATATTTTAAAACTGTTCAAGTTCTGAATCCACTTGAGGTACAAATATTATCTGGTGATATACATACACACTCAAACACTCAAGAAAAAATTATCTACATAAAGGAGATATTTCTATAGTCTAATTATTTTGCATTTAGTTCTTAAAACAATCATAGGAGTATGGTTTATTTTTCCTCCCTCTTTTTCAAATGAAAAGTATTTCAATTTCACTGCAAAGTTTAGAGTAGCATTGTGTTAGATTGGGCTTGCCCTGGAATCAGACCTCGTTACAAGAACTTGAGTACAAGTATGCTTTGGGGCAAGTTGATCCCAAGTAGAGTAAGCAAGTGAGGAAGAAGCCTGAGGCAGGACGTGTGTGCTTGTGACCAGGCAATGGGTCTGGACAGTGGTGACTGCTCAATTCCACTAGTAGTACTCTGAGGACTGTGTTGAACCCATCTCAGAATTGTCTTGGGATCCAGAGCCTGGCGCACCATCCATGGGCTCTCATTCCTCATTGCTGAGGTTTCCTCTAGGGGGAGGTATACTCCCCCCAACTCCCTGGCTGTCCAACTCAGGTGATGCTGAAGAATGGGCTTAAAACTTAAAGCAAATTCCCCTGAGATGGGAGTTATCAACACATTGGAAACTACCCAGGAGACTGCAAGTGAGATAGGTGGCCTAACCACTGCCTCTGCTGCCACCAGAGAGTTATTGTATTATATTTTATGTATATTGTATATATGTATGTATACTGTATATATATACAATATATACATGTTATTACAATATATATAGTATGTATATTATATATATTCACACACATATATAGTATGTATATATAGTATGTATATTGTATATATTGTAATAACATGTATATATTGTATACAATATACTATATATATTGGATATATAATATATTGTATTATAGTGTTGGGTTACATCCCAATACTGTATGGAAAATAACAACTGGGATACCAAGGGTAGTTTACAAAAGGTGGAAAAAGCATTTTGTTCTCCAGCAAGGACCATAGACTTACAAAGTATTTGATTTGTACTCTTTTCTTCCTTAATGCTGCTGATTTGTACTGGTGTCCCAACAGGCAACTAACCACAAATTAACACTACTTCTCCTATTTCTTTTTCTTTTTTTTTTTGACAGGCAGAGTTGACAGTGAGAGAGAGACAGAGAGAAAGGTCTTCCTTTACCATTGGTTCACCCTCCAATGGCGTGCTGAGGCCGGCGCAGCGTGCTGATCCGATGGCAGGAGCCAGGTGCTTCTCCTGGTCTTCCATGCAGTTGCAGGGCCCAAGCACTTGGGCCATCTTTCACTGCACTCCCGGGCCACAGCAGAGAGCTGGCCTGGAAGAGGGGCACCAGGACAGAATCTGGCGCCCCGACAGGGACTAGATTCCTGTGTGCCGGCGCCACAAGGCGGAGGATTAGCCTACTGAGCCATGGCGCCAGCCTCTCCTATTTCTTAAGTGGCCCATGACCCTGTCGCCTGGGCCTTGCTGCTCCTCCTGCTTTTCTTCTCTGATTTCTCTTGCTTCTGCTCTCCCCACTGACATATCAACTTTCATGTGCTGTGTTGATTGAGTTGATAATTATTTTGTTCTCATCTTTCAATCTTTCTCTCAGGACCCAGATAGACCAGTGAGGGGAATGAGTGGTGGGAACTTGTCCTAAGTGGTTTATCAGTTATCTTGCTAGTTTACTACTTGTATTTCCTCAAGGGACCTCTGATACCTGTTAACAAATTCATGATTCTCACCTTCATCTGCTATTAGGATCACTTTTTATGTATGTTATTTGTCTTCAGCTTATATTTTGTTTCTCCCCATAGTCTTCCCAAGAGAAGGCTATATTTTACATTATTAAAAGTCCCTGATGTCTAATACAATGCTTGACAAGTGGATAAAAGCTCAATAAATATCCATGGGTTGATTGTTTAACGTTTCAATGAAGTATAGACTAAGGATCACCCAGAAACGTGTTTTGTAAATCATTCCTTTAATTAGACTTCCTAAATTTCTTCCAATTCAACAAAGATAAACACTCCAGCTTCACCATCACCACGTTCTTCCATTGCAGGCATTTGAGGAGTGAACCAGTGAAGCATAGCACTCTCTCTCTGTCTCTAGGAAAAATTTAAAAGAAAAAAAAATATATGAAAAGACTTCATGGTGATTACTAGGGTCATGTGTAATGCATTTGAATTGGGTTCTCAGAATTGCCACTTTCTCTGTTTCCCATTATAACCAGCCATATCTGAGATTGGCATCTCAACATTGGTCCTCCCTACCTGGGAGGAGTGAGGATTTCCTTGGTTCTTTTCAAGCAGGATGAACTCCATAGAACTCATCCTATAGAAGACTCAGGACTGCTTCCTGCTTCAATGACTACATATGCGCATATATGTTTGAGAAAATGCATTCCTGCTATGGCTTGTGTGTTTATGTCATTCCAAAATTCTTATGTTCAAATCTTGACCCCCAAGGTCATGGTATGAGGTGTGGGAGGATTTAGGAGGTGATTAGGTTTTGAAGATGGATGCTCAGGAATGGGTCAATGCTCCTATAAAATGATGTTAGAAAGACTGCTTGCCCTTTTCCTGCCATGTGGAGATACAACCAAAAGGCAATTGTCTGCAACTTGATCTTTGATTTTCCATCATCCAGAGTGATGAGAAAGAAAGTTCTGTTTTTTTCAGCCACTGGGTTTCTAGCCTTTTTATAGCAGCCTAAACAGACTAAGACAATCAACAATCCAGTATGAACATAATCCTGCCTAAACGACAACTAGAAAGTAGCAACTGTATCAAGAAAGACTCAACAAAGAGGTAAAAACCTGTGATCAGTCTCATAAGTTCCTCCATGAAGCACATCAATGTCCATTCAGATGAGGAACCCCTTGGAACACATGCTCATATCCTTCCAGGGCCAGGTGACTTATGGATGGACCCAGCCAGGTTAGTAGTTGCAACATGGTTGGAGGAATCTGCTGCATTAAGAGCTGTGAGAAGCCATTCTGTCCTTTTTCTCAGGGCTCTACAATGGGATGGACAACAGCTCTGTAAAGAGGACAAAATGTAGCACGCACATGTAAAAATCACACAATGTTCAAAGAACATATAAGATTGAATGGAATATTTAACAGGTGGAAGAGAAATGCCCATGAAGACGAAGGTTACCCTAAAGCAAACTTAAATGCTTAAGTCAGTATTTTAAAGTTTGGTTCAGAAAATGCCCATTTGTCCATGATTTCTGGGGACTTTACACGTTTCCATTAGTCATCACACCTCTCAGCTTTCTTGGCTTTTCCATTTTTCTCTCACCTCTTCCCTTCAAGATTGGTCATTCTTTTCATTCTATTGAACATCATCTTTCAGGCTCTCACATTCCTCTTGTCAAACTTGGTGTCACCCTCTGCCTTGTATACCCAAACCCTATGAGATTTTGCACAACAAAATTCTTGTCGGGCAGGGAAAAGAACGGCAAAATCTTCTTTTACATTATGAATTGTTGATTCTGTGCTGGGCTCTCTGCTTAGTGCATTTTATGTACATCATCTCACTTAATCCACAAGGTGAACTGAGGTATGTACTGTGATTGTCATTCCTTTTTTAATTAATTAATTTATTTGAAAGGCAGAGTTAGAGAGAGAGAGAGAAAGAGGGAGAGACAGAGAGATCTTCCATCTGCTAGTTCACTCACCAAATGACTGCAATGGCCAGGGCTGGTCAGGCTGAAGGCAGGAGCCAGGAGCCTCCTCTGGGTCTCCCAGGTGAGTGGAAGGGTCCGGAGCACTGGGCCATCTTCTGTTGCTTTCCCAGGTGCATTATCAGGGAGTCGGATCAGAAGTAGAGCAGCTAGGACTCCAACTGGTGCCTATATGGGATGCTGGCACCACAGGAGGCAGCTTTACCTGCTATGCCACAGTGATGGCCCCCAATTGTCATTCTTAGTTCTCAAATCATACAACTAAGGCTTGGGGATATTAAGTTTTATGTGGATCAGCCACACTGCAAGTAAGTGGCAAAGCTGAGAACTGCTTTCAAATCTCTGACGGCTCAGCCATCACTTTGCAGAGGTGCTTCAGGAGCAAAGGCTGTTAGAGCATCCAGAACAACCTTGTTTCTAAAAAAGATTTATTTTATTTATTTGAAAGACAGAGTTACAGAGAGAAGGAGAGAGAGAGAGAGAGAGAGAGAGAGAGAGAGAGAGAGAGAGAGGTCCTCCATCCGCTGGTTTACTCCCCAGATGGCTGCAACAGCCGGAGCTGCACCGATCCTACCAGGGAGCCAGGAGCCAGGAGCTTCCTCTGGGTCTCCCACGCAGGTGCAGGGGCCCAAGCACTTGGGCCATCTTCTACTGCTTTCCCAGGCCACAACAGAGAGCTGGATCAGAAGAGGAGCAGCTGGGACCCATAGGGATGCTTCAGGCCAGGGCTTTAACCCACTGCACCACAGCGCCGGCCCTCAGAACAAACTTTCTATATAGAAGATGCTGAACAAATGCTTGAATAAATGACAGAATTACAGTTTTGTAACAGGCAAGGAGATACTTTTCTACACATATTATCAGGATCCATGAGTTTTTCATTTGACAAAGGAACTCAGGTAAAACTGTTGGTTCCTTATCACAATTTACTGACTTTTTAATATTAACAACTACACACCAGTGTGATGAATTACACACTTGTAGAGTTCTTGATGCATCTTTGTGATTATGCTAGAAATGTGCTTCTGACAGTCCAAAGGCTGTCAGTACAGCTCCCAATACTGAGATTGATGGACCTGTTGGACCACAGTCTGAGCTATGTTCTTGATCAGAGAGAACATGTTGTTCTTGAGCTTGCATGGCCAATTTTATTATTATTATTATTGTTATTGTTATTTTTGACAGGCAGAGTGGACAGTGAGAGAGAGAGAGACAGAGCGAAAGGTCTTCCTTTTCCGTTGGTCCACCCTCCAATGGCTACTGCAGCTGGCGCACTGCAGCTGGCGCACTGCGCGGATCCGATGGCAGGAGCCAGGTGCTTCTCCTGGTCTCCAATTGGGTGCAGGGCCTAAGCGCTTGGGCCATCCTCCACTGCACTCCCGGGCCACAGCAGAGAGCTGGCCTGGAAGAGGGGCAACCGGGACAGAATCCAGCGCCCTGACCAGAACTAGAACCCGGTGTGCCGGCGCCGCAAGGCAGAGGGTTAGCCTGTTGAGTCATGGCGCTGGCCGCATGGTCAATTTTGAAGTGAGTCTTTTATTCTTATTTTATTTTATTTTATTTTATTTTATTTTATTTTTATTTTTGACAGGCAGAGTGGACAGTGAGAGAGAGAGAGAGACAGAGAGAAAGGTCTTCCTTTGCCGTTGGTTCACCCTCCAATGGCCGCCGCGGTCGGCGCGCGCTCATCCGATGGCAGGAGCCAGGTGCTAGGTGCTTTTTCCTGGTCTCCCATGGGGTGCAGGGCCCAAGCACTTGGGCCATCCTCCACTGCACTCCCTGGCCACAGCAGAGAGCTGGCCTGGAAGAGGGGCAACCGGGACAGAATCTGGCGCCCCAACCGGGACTAGAACTCGGTGTGGCGGCGCCGCAAGGTGGAGGATTAGCCTGTTGAGGAGTCTTTTATTCTTATTAGCTTATTTTTCCCGTCTTCTTTTTGTTTTCTGATGAAATTGCACCTTAGTTCTCATGCCTGCAGGTGGTGATTGCACTTTAGGGATAAGTGATTAGAAGTCAGAGTGGTACTGTAACGCCTACTTTTCCTCCTCAGAGGCATCTCTCCAAGTATCTTGTGAATTGTAATTCCATCAGATATCCTGGCTGTTGCAATCCCCAGTGGAACTGACCGGGAATATTTCCAATACTAAAAAAGTAGTTGTAGATTTGGTGCCCTGTTCCTTGCCGTGCCCATCTGTGTTTGGCTTATATAGAAATTCATACGCACACATATATGGGTTGTATGTTTGGCAGATTCACTTGGTTAATTTCCAGCTCAATTATACATAAACTCTGTATTTTCCACTGCTAAAAGGGAAGAATATTGATAGCTTCACAAGTTCACAAGTGAGTGACAGAAAACTCATTCAAAATTTGCTTTCTTTCATAAACTGTAAAAGCTGAGAACCATCGTTAAGCAGTACTTGGAAGTGGAGAACTGTGACTTTTCTTCAATGGTTGGAGCTGGACTTATTCCTTGTGGTTTTTCATAAATTCAAATTAGGGGTATGTAGAAAGTGGTAGCTGTTGATTTTGGGAATATGATAGAACAAGAATTGGGGGGCACAGTGGTATTCTCCTAGGACTAAAACTTTTTATTATCGTCTGTGGTCATTGAAGAGTTACATATACACACCAACTAAGTGTGTGATAGGCTAGCTCTCACAGAATCTTCTACAAAGGCAACTTTGAACAGAAGTTTGTATCTCCTTTAGTCTTTTCTTCTTCCTTGTGTTTAACAGCCTCTCCTAAATTCTAAAGATTAAGAGGTAAAAGTACATGAGTTGAGAGTTGGGTGTGGGGTCACTCAGTATCCCCTTCCTGTCTGTGTATGGATGTATGTAACTTTGCTTCCATACTTAGTTATGATTTGGAGGAGAATGCATGTTTAGTAGTGCTTTTTTTTCACTGAGAATCCTGACATAACTTATTGATGCTTAAGTTATCATTCTTAGCATGCTTTAATTGCACTGCCACAGCATGATTAACAAACAGATTGACTTTGTAGAAATCCCTGGTATGTAAGAAGTTTGCCCAAGGTCTTGAGAAGTGTCTAGAGTAGCACACGTTCTCCCTTATCGGTCTAGTTTCTATTTTCACTCACTTTTCTCACACACATGCACCACAATTCTGGCCAAGAGGGCTGTGGTAGGTGTGACTATGGCCAAGCCTCACCCCAGTGCCCTGTGTCTCCTGGGGTGAGAGGCCAGCTCAGCCTTTCTGGCCGCTGTTGGTGCTACCTGGCTCATTCTGGACTACATGCTGAGCCTGAGCGTCCCAGAGCTGTTTTCTGCATCTAAGGACCTAGTGGCTGACACCATCTGTGATCATCATGTGTTCTTTGTTGGAATGGATATTGAATGAGGTGCCTGCCAGCCATCAGAGACTCTGTGAAGTGAACACTGAAAAGCTTTATCAACAGTTCCTAAAACACACAGTCAACAACCAGCAGACAGAGCTGGAAACCACTGCAAGAAGCTGGCAAATAAAAAGAAATGTACAATTTTACAATAGCAACAATTCTGTTGATATCAAAGAGCTAATAATGCTGCTTATAAAACAGAGAATCAGTTGTTCTGGAGTCATCCATGAAGGAATGAGGATGAATGTTAGTAAAATGGTGCTGTCTTATCTATGGTGCCATCTAAGCCCCAGATGCCATCTTCAGCTCTGATCCTGTTGCTATCTTGTTTGCTTATTTATTTTGACAGGCAGAGTGGACAGGTAGAGAGAGAGAGAGAGAGAGACAGAGAGAAAGGGCTTCCTTTACCGTTGGTTCACCCTCCAATGGCTGCTGTGGCAGGTGCGCTGTGGCTGGTGCACCACACTGATGGGAAGCCAGGAGCCAAGTGCCTCTCCTGGTCTCCAATGGGGTGCAGGGCCCAAGGACCTGGGCCATCCTCCACTGCACTCCCGCACCACAGCAGAGAACTGGACTGGAAGAGGGGCAACCGGGACAGAATCCGGTGCTCCGACCGGGACTAGAACCCGGTGTGCCGGCACCGCAGGTGGAGGATTAGCCACGGCGCCGGTCCCTGTTGCTATCTTGTACAATAAGCTTCAATCCTAAGCTCAGCCTGGCTTACTAGAAGTCAGGTGACCAAATGGTCCAACCACAAGAGTCAATTCCACCACCATCCTAATGGGATTCGCTGCTCCCTCTTCCTTACTTCTACAAAGCTACATAAGACCTGTTCTAGTACAGGCAGCTGTTTCTCTTGTGCGCGGAGAGGCAGCTTGTCCAGTTTCCCTCATCTGAAAATAAACCTTTCTTTGCACTCTGGTGTTTGGTATGTTTTGTGGTGGCCTTTCAGTAGAGGCAACACAAAATAAAGGATTAGGATTCATGAAACCCTAAGAACTCAAAGTGACACAAAAAGATTTTCTTGGCTTGCCTGGTGTTCACAGTATTTAATTCATACTGTGTTCTCTCTTTGTCTCTGTTAAATCTTTTCTATTTCAATAAGACTTTCTGCTTGCATGTTACCTGTCTGACCATGAGAGCTTACAAACTGGAGATTGTCCTTATCTACTAGAAATAGAGGGCTAGAACCTTGGGTTCTGATATTTTATGACAGCAGAAATATTTTGTTGTGTTAAAATATATTTCAAAGGCAGTTTTGAAGGTGGGGTAATATATTTCTGGTCTAAATTTTCAGGATGGCTAGATATTCCTGAATATTTGACAAATTCACTTCTATTTTACATACCTGATTATTGGATCAAATTTGCACTGGTTCTGATCAGAGGCATGGGGCTTCTGAGCAACCCAAAGTTTGCATAAGGTAAGGACATGACAACACAAATTAATTCTTTTTTCCTTTTTTATTGAGCAAGAGGGAGTTGGGGGGATATAGTGCACATGAGTGGAGATACATGCTTAGTATAATTGTCTCTGGATACCTGCAGAGGGATTGGTTCCAGCCTCTCCTGAGAGCATCAAAATGTGAGGATGATCATGTTCCTATGCTTAAAGCCAATGCACATACTTCTGTATATTTTAAATCATCTTGAGATTACTTGTAATGCCTCATGCAATGTAAATGCAGTATAAATAGTCATTGTACTGTACCATAGTTCTTTTTTGACAGGCAGAGTTAGTGAGAGAGAGAGAGAGACAGAGAGAAAGGTCTTCCTTCTGTTGGTTCACTCCCCAAATGGCCGCTACAGCTAGTGCACTGTGCGGATCTGAAGCCAGGAGCCACGTGCTTCCTCCTGGTCTCCCATGCGGGTGCAGGACCCAAGCACTTGGGCCATCCTCCACTGCACTCCCGGGCCACAGCAGAGAGCTGGACTGAAGAGGAGCAACTGGGACAGAATCCCCCACCCCAACCGGGACTAGAACCCAGGGTGCTGGCCCTGCAGGCGGAGGATTAGCCTAGTGAGCCATGGTGCTGGTCTGTACTGTACCATTTAGACAACATGACAAGGAAGTCTATACATGTTCCACACAATTGTAGTTATTTTGCCAGAATATTTTTCATTTGCAGATTGTATCCACTGATACAGAGGACTGACAGTAACTGAACCAAGTTTACATTTTCTTCAATGTTCAGAGCTCTGCAACCTGGACAGATGGTTCAACATGAGTTGTATCAAATCCGTCCCTTGTGTTTTGTTCAGTGCCTGACACATAATAGATGGTAAACGTATGTATATTGAATGAGTTAACCAATCTGGTGTAAATTTACAAAACACCTAAAATACAGACACACATGCTCTGACATTAGAAAATATACATATTATTTCCCTTCTAAAATGGAAGTTTCCTAGAAAAATGCAGTCATCTACAGTCTTAGTCCATTCAAGTTATGAGTACTGGTTTATCACAGGTTTGCCTATTGGCCAGTTATAAAAACAATGTTGAGTAATTTAGAATTGATTTTCTTCTCATGATCCCAGACTCTTCTATTTGAAGCAGTAAAACTCAACCTGAGCTCAAAATGAGGATTACTATTCACGACTTCATTATGTTGTAAAACGTTATTAAGCTGATCTTGGCGCATTCAAAGGACTGTATAATTTGATGCAATGGTTACTTTCTAGCTGAACAGATACCTTCATATTCCTCAATTACAGGGTTGAAAATTTTAGACATCCTTCATTCAAAGACCATTTTCTCCCTACATTTTAAGTCAGGAAGATTTTCCTGTCATGGTGTGAGCCACAGTCTCTCACAGAAAGATTTGTTTTCAAAACTATTTCTTGTACAGCAACTCTGTGTAGCCTGATTAAACATTGCTTACTGATTCAACCTCTGGAGGGAAACATCTCATTTTCATAAGACCGTTGGGAGGCATGAGGATCCTACAACCTAACTTTAGGTTTTATGTTTAAGCCTCATGCTAAAAATAACACATAGCACCGGCTACCATTATCTTTTCTGTAACTGTGGTAATCACAGCATGATTTCCTTTAAAAATGACGAAGCCCCATTAAGTTCAACAGAATCTGAGTTGTTCCCTAAATAGCCAAGTCCTGTGACTGCTTGAGCTGTGTACTATGGCTGGTTGCCACATCAGTTTTCCTTGATTCTTGCTTTTGCTGAGGTTGCTTCTGTTTCTTTCTCTCTCCCTTTCCACTTCCAATTTATTAAACACAATTGAGGAAAGAAAGGATGTGGCTAGTCTGCATCAGCTTGAAGCCAGCAAGCCCTGTTCAGAGAAATTTGGCTAATTAATAGTAGGAGTAAAAGTGAAGGGTCTTTCATTTGCATAAAAGCAGAGATTTGGCGTGCGTTGCATAATGTTACCTGTCTCTGGAGTACAATTATGATCTGTATGGATTTAAATAATGAGAGGTGAATAAGGAGAGAGGATTCATGAATAATAAGCAAACCGACTTGTAAAAACACCAGATTTTTGCATCTAGCTGTGTAATGCTCTCTGATTCTGGTTTTAGAGATTCTATTATCTTGAAGAAGGAAGGAAAGGACCCGGTTAAGTCTCATGGCATTTAAATTGGTCAAGTGGTGCGTCGCATCACTTTAAGTGGAATGAGTTATTTTTTCTTCCCTCTTGTAATTTTTGATATGTAAGTGACACTTCTTACCACTAATGATTTTGTAGCTTGTGGAAAATGCAGAAAGGAGCCAATCAACAAAGCCTTACTGGCATGTGAATTATCATGTAAATCAGATGATTTTCTGTTATAGTCATTTGTTGTTACATCTCACACAGATTTCACTAATTACCAATCATTTCATGAATAGAAAATGGAACTGTTATTGGCGCTGTATTAATGAAGAGGCAGGTGGAGCCTGGGGGTGGGTGGTGGCAGGACCAATTACTGTACCATTTGCGACATTTGCAGGAAGCTTTCTTTGCTAAAACCGCAGTCATCACTATTTGTGAGTGTCTGGGGAAAGAAAGGGAGAAAGAATTGTACAAGTTGGAAAAGATCCTTTTGTGTGAAAGCAAACAATTGAGAAGAAGCCAGTATCAATCAGAGGGATTATTCTATAATGATTGACATGCCTTCTACCTTCTACTTTATTGCTCCTGATTATCATAAAAGTGTTGATAGCCCATATTTCTCTGGTATTTTAATATTGCAACAGAAGGATGCTATTTGCACAATTTCTATTCTCTTCACATTAATACCTTAAGTATTAGAGAATAGGATGAGAGGGAATGAAAGTGAAATGTTTTGAATTATTAATGGGTGATCTTAGGCTAATGTGTATATGATATCTAAAGAATAGGTACTAGTACAATATTTGCTTATAATAAATTTCCATTTAAAAGCATCACTGTTATAAACTGGCACAAGAGACACAGCTCACTAAAATAATATTAATTTTTAAAAAAGTTATAAAATAAAACAATTCCATAAACCTCCTCTCTACTTACATTTTGATCATCTTTATCTACTTCTCACTCTCAATTTCTTTCTCTCTTGTTCCCTCATTGTATGTGTCTCTCACACAAAAAATTCTAGTGCCTGACAAAAAAATCCAATCACTACTGCAAGCTAAACTGAAACTATATAATGCTGCTAGAAGCTTTTCTTTGATATAAATCTCCTATAAGGCTTATACTTCGAGCTTGCCTTGGGGAGTGATCACACTATGGGACGGATCTTTTGGAACTTCATTGATTTAAAGCTCATTTGCTAGCATTCTTAAACCTGGAAATTTGCCTCATCTTGTGCTGTAATGCGTTTTCTGAAAACTTTACGTATGGATATCTTTCAGGCACATCTTTGCTACCATTGTTGATTTGTAAACACAAGAGGACTCTTCATTTTTAAATAAGGAAAAATGTAACTCTCTTACGGATGGGTATACAAAGATCTTGTTCTTTTGCGTCCTCCAAGTTTTTTTTTCTAGGAATTTATTTTCTCAATTCTCTCTTGACCTGATCTTTTATTAAATACATTTTAGGACAATATTTTGGCATTGGTTCTTCAATAAAAACACTTGATCTTACCGTGCATCTTCTATTTCCAACGAACACAAAGTACAAAAGGGCAGAGAATGAAAAAATCATATGGATATATCAATGATTCTCACAAAACCTGTAACATTATCTCACTCGTTCTATGAATCCCGTAAACAAAAAATTAGAACAGGAATAAAAGTAGCAGTGTTTATTACATACTTTCTTTTTTTAAATATATTTTTATTATTTATTTATTTACTTATTTTTATTTATTTATTTGATAGGTAGAGTTATAGACAGAGAGAGACAGAGAGAAAGGTCTTCCTTCCTTGGTTCACTCCCCAAATGCTTGCTACGGCCGGTGCTGAGCCCATCCGAAGCCAGGAGCCAGGTGCCTCTTCCTGATCTCCTATGCAGGTGTAGGGGCCCAAGCACTTGGGCCTTCCTCTACTGCTCTTCTGGGCCACAGTAGAGAGCTGGACTGGAAGAGGAGCAACCGGGACTAGAACCGGCATCTATATGGGATGCTGGTGTCGCAGGCGGAGGATTAACCAAGTGAGCCAGGTTGCTGGCCCCTACATACTTTCTTAG
Organism: Sylvilagus floridanus; assembly: GCA_949820135.1. Lineage (NCBI taxonomy): Eukaryota > Metazoa > Chordata > Mammalia > Lagomorpha > Leporidae > Sylvilagus > Sylvilagus floridanus. The sequence goes on along the minus strand of OX463240.1, from coordinate 12,386,888 downwards.
GATGTTGCTTTATCTTTTTCTATGACTTTTTTATCGAAATTATTTGATCTAATCTTTACAACAACCAGCTAACGTCTTAGGACAGTGTTGATCATATTCACAGATGAAGAAACAAATCCAAAGAAGCAGTCTGACATCACAGCATGGGTTTGTGGACGTGAGCAGAAGTGAATAGAGAAGACAAAGCGGAAGAGTTAGGGAGTGTAAACGGTCACAAGACAAAGCATAGCAGATACAGAGGTGACGCAACACATGATGAATAAAACGAAAGATGATGAAATAAAAACATGTGCAGTCATGAAGAACTGGCATGGTGAGCTTCAGGTACCAATTTTAGGTTATTTATTTACAGGAGAGACTGAATTCCAGTAAAAATTATTGGCTTCACTCATGACTGAGAAGAGCTGTAGGCGACTTATAGCACGTCCCGTACTCTCCGAAGGGGTGACTCCCTACCTCATCTTCTCTTTAAAATGGGTTGCATTGCAACAGGAGTATCGAGCATGCCTTGGGTATATGCATGCCATAGTAAATGATGGGTGTGTTCAAAAAGGGAGAGGCAAGGGAAGGTTTTGAAGGAAAAATGAGGAGGCTTACCCAAGATATTTTGAACCAAAACTCTTTGGCCACACTGATTAATGAACAAGGGTGATATTGGTTCAAGATTTGCCTGACAATGGCTGGGCAATCGCAGCAATGTTTCTGGTGTAAGATGATGGGGCCCTTGTACAAGCTGCGGTTTTGGCGGTCTTTTGTCACAGTTGCTCTCAGGCAACCACGTGTAAGCACACACCTCCTGGCCAGCGCCCTGATCAGGACTAGAACCCGGTGTGTCGGCACTGCGGGTAGAGGATTAGCCTAGTGAGCCGCGGCACAGGCCATGTGTACATTTCTGATATCTCTTTTTTGCCACTCATTCTGCTTTGTTGTCAGGAAACTCACCAAAATCTCCTACTAATTCTTTTTTAATTTTAATTTAATTTTATTTTTACCTAGAAACCTTTTATTTAATTTATACAAACTTCATGTATTTCATAAGTAGAGATTTAAGAACATAGTCTCTTCCCACTCTGTCCTCCATCCCACCCATACTCCCAGCCTTCTTCCTCCTCCCTCTCCTATTCCCATTCTTATTTTTTACTAAGATCTATTTTCAATTAACTTTATACACATAAAAGTAAAAAGTTCAACACTAAGTAAAAGTTCAACAAGTAGTATGAAGAAAAAAGCACTCTTCCTCAACAAAAGAGACAAGAGCTATTTAAAGTCATAGCATCTCATAGTGTCAACCTCATTCTATAGATTACCTTTGAGGTACTCTATCAATTACCACAGATCAGGGAGAACCTATGGTATTTGCCTTTTTGGGACTGCCTATTTCACTGAGTATAATGCTTTCCAGTTGCATCCATTTTGTCACAAACGACAGGATTTCCATTTTTAACCACTGTGTCATATTCCATGGTGCATATATCCCATAATTTCTTTATCCAGTCTTCAGGTGCCTATCCTCCGCAGGCTCCAGGCTGGACTCACCCCAGCCTCTCCCCACAGCTTTATCACCAGCGGCTTGGGCTGCTGCAGTCTGGTCTCACCTCACTCTCCAAAACGGGTGCTGAAGCTCTCAGCCGCTGGGGTCATGTGCTGTGTCTGTGCTCATGCTGCGCATCCACACCCTCCATGTAGATCCACAACGTCCCTCCAACTTCCATGGAGCTTCCAATGCAGTTTCTTCCCTGACTCTTCCCTGAGATGCACTCTCTCCACCTTTGTTCTAAACTACCTTCCCCTGGACTAAAGCAGGAAGCTCCCTCCCTATTCTGCCATCTTGGCATCTTCCGGGAACCCTCTCCTGCTAATTCCACAATTCAAAAAACTTCACTGTGCACAACCACATAATCTGAAAATGCAGACAGTTTTTCTTTCTAACTCTTTTGCTTCTTTTTCTGACCTTCCTCTTCTGGTAAGCGTTTGCACTGTGGTGCTGAGAGGGGGGAGTTCAGAATGATTCCTCTTTTCTTGTTCCTAATTTGAAAGGCACATCTCAACATTTAGCAGTGGATGGGATTTTGCTGTCATCTTTTTCTTTGCTTTGTATTTGCCCTTGATTAGATTTGTGACATTCCTTTTTATTCCAAGTACACGGATTGATGGTGTGGTTCAGGATGAGATCTTATTGTTTCTCTCTCTCTCTGTCTCTCTTCCTCATTTATTTATTTTAAATTCAGAGTTATAGAGAGATGGAGAGATAGCTAGAGAGATCTTCCATCTGTTGGTTCACACTCCAAATGGCTGCAATGGCCCAGACTGGGCCAGACTGAAGCCAGGAGCTAAGAGTTTCATCTGGGTCTCCCACGTGGGTGGCAAGGGTCCAAACACTTGGGTCATCTTCCCCTGCTTTTTTTTTTTTTGACAGGCAGAGTTAGACAGTGAGAGAGAGAGAGACAGAGAGAATGAACGGTCTTCCTTTTCCGTTGGTTCACCCCCCAATTGGCTGCTACGGCCGGTTCGCTGCGCTGATCCAAAGCCAGGAGCCAGGTACTTCCTCCTGGTCTCCCATGCGGGTGCAGGGAGACCTCCACTGCCCTCCCGGGCCACAGCAGAGAGCTGGACTGGAAGAGGAGCAACGGGACAGAACGGGCGGCCCAACTAGGACTAGAACCTGGAGTGCTGGCGCCACAGGCAGAGGATTAGCTTAGTGAGCCGCAGCGCCGGCTCTTCTCCTTCATTTTCAAGTGCATTAGCAAGGAGCTGGATTGGAAACAAAACACCTGAGACTCGAAGTTGCATCTATACGGGATGCTGGCCTCTCAGGAGGCCGCTTAACCTGGTATGCTACAACACTGCCTCCTACTGTTCTCTTGAGAGAGTGGTCCTTTTGAATCTCAGCTCCATGAGTGGATGTCTTTCTGTGGAAGCCCCTACTTTTGCATGTCTCCAAACTTTAAGAGGTCATGAAATTTCAGTGCACTTTCATTGGGCTTGGCTGAAGCCCATGGACAAAAGTTATTCTGTGCTCACTGAAACCCTCAAGGTTACAGACTTATATTTTCCCCTGGTAATTACTTTATGTCTTGTCAGAAAGTCAATAATTTAATTTTTTTTAAATTTATTTGAGAGGTATAGACTTACAGAGAGAGAGAGGGTCTTCCATCTGCTGTTTCACTTCCCAAATGGATGCAACAGCCGAAGTTGGGCCGACCTGAAGCCAGGAGCCAGGAGCTTCTTTTGGGCCTTCCACGTGGTTGTAAAAGCCCAAGCACTTCAGCCATCTTCCACTGCTTTCCCAGGGAACTGGATCAGCAGAAGTGCATCCAGGACATGAACTGTCAGCCATATGGGGTGCTGGCACTATAGGCCAAGGCTTAGCTTACCATGCCACAGCAGGTGCCCCCATGTCAAAATTTTTAAATAAGCTTCTTCAGAGTTAATTCAGCATTCATGACTTTTAGAGGGTGAGAGAGACAGGGAGAGAAAGAGAGAGAGATTACATGATAAACTTGGTGTGCCTTATTACTGGGAATGGAACTTGCTTTGCTTAGCTTCCAAAATGTAGCTACTGCTCGTTTCTCTTCTCTCTTTAAAACTTTTTATTGTGGGGCCGGCACCACGGCTCAATAGGCTAATCCTCCGCCTGCGGCGCCGGCACACCGGGTTCTAGTCCTGGTCGGGCGCCGGATTCTGTCCCGGTTGCCCCTCTTCCAGGCCAGCTCTCTGCTGTGGCCCGGGAGTGCAATGGAGGATGGCCCAAGTACTTGGGCCCTGCACCCCATGGGAGACCAGGAGAAGAACCTGGCTCCTGCCTTCGGATCAGTGTGCTGCGCTGGCACAGAACCAACGGCAAAGGAAGACCTTTCTCTCTGTCTCTCTCTCACTGTCCACTCTGCCTGTCAAAAAAATTTTTTTTATTGTGAATTTATATCTTTCAAAACACTTCTTCCCACATTTTATAATGGAAATTCAAGAAAGGGCCAAAATAGATGTGTGTGTTATCTGCTGTCTACATAAATGTCTAGCCCATGTGTTTTCACTGTACATGATGTTCTCTCGGCCAAGGAAAACATGTGAAGTTCCAGAAATATTATGAGGATATCTAGCTGAACTGAAGTCTTTAAAGAAAGCATTTTTAAAAAAGATTTTATTTATTTGAAAGGCAGAGTTACAGAGAGGCAGAGGCAGGAAGACAGAGGTCTTCCCTCCACTGGTTCATTCCCTAGACGACTGCAACATCTGGAGCTGCGCCAATCTAAAGCCAGGAGCCAGGAGCTTCTTGCAGATCTCCCATGTGGGTGCAGGGGCCCAAGCACCTGGGCCATCTTCTACTGCTTTCCCAGGCCATAGCAGAGAGCTGGCTCAAAAGTGGAGCAGCCAGGACTCTAACCGATGCCCATATGGGATGCACCACAGCCCAGGGCTTTAACCAGCTGCACCACTGCACCGGCTCCAGAAAGCATGTTTTAAAAAAGGAAAAATTAGGTGAATTTGTCTTTGCATATCTAGTTAAGTATTATGACCTTTCTAGAAAAACACAATGAAACATTGTTTATGGATTTAAAGAAGCATACCCAAACTTATATCTAAAAAGTGCAAGTCTCCTCCAAGATACTGCTGTTGGAAGGGTGCATGCTTCTAAAATGAGCAGCTTGAGTTACAAAAACCATTTTTGGAATCTATTCTTTTTTAAAACCCTGGCAGAATATCCTATGAAAGTGGAGTGGATTTTTTTTTTTTCAAAACAGCCAAAAGTTAGGTTCTGTCAAACAAGTTGAACAGGAGTGTTCAGTTAGTATGTTGCCATATTTGATTTCTCTTTGTGTGTGTGGGTGGGAGTGTGGGTGCATGTGTGATGAAGAAATGCTATTGGTGGTTTCTTGTGGAACTGAGGGCAGTTCTGAAAGGGGGTTCCACGAGATATTAAAATGATTTCTAGAAATCCAAGTGAGATAAACGCCTTAACCTTTGGATGTGACTGGTGCTGGCAATATTGGCCTCAGACTTGTTCCATCAGAAGGAAGTTATGGATTTGCATAGGCCATTTTTATTTCCTTTGCTATCCCAAGTGTTCTTTACTGTAGTCTAACTACTTCCTGGACTTCATAGTTACTTCCTATTCTTTTAAAGAATCTTTTCTTACATCTGTCCTTTTCTAACAGTAGTTTCCTGGTAATAAAACCTCATGAGACTCTTAATTTAAATAAAACTTAGCTTCCCAAGTTCTCAGATCAACACCTGATTGAGGTAAATGTCATTAGCAAGTGCACAAAACCTGTGATCTCACAAAAATATGTATATCATCCAGGAAAAAAATGAAGATAAAGGTGAAACAATTGTTTATTTTAATTTTACAGTAAAACGCATTTAACAAATAAAAATATGGAGAAATCTTGTATTTGTAAGGAAAAATAACCTAATATTATGTCTTCTATAAAAATGAACACAGGGGCCGGTGCCACAGCGCAGTAGGTTAATCCTCCCCCTGTGGCACCAGCATCCCATATGAGCGCTGGTTCTAGTCCTGGCTACTCCTCTTCCAGTCAGCTCTTCCAGTCCAGCTCTCTGCTGTGGCCCAGGAAGGCAGTGGAGGATGGCCCAAGTGCTTAGGCCCTGCACCTGGGAGACTAGGAAGACGCTCCTGGCTCCTGGCTTCGGATCGGTGCAGCTCTGGCCATTGCAGCCATTTGGGGAGTGAACCAACGGAAGAAAGGCCTTTCTCTCTGTCTCTCCCTCTCACTGTCCTTAACTCTACCTCTCAAATAAATAAATAAATAAAATGTTTAAAAAGCAAACAACAAACAGACCACAGATTTAAGTATAAAACATATCGGCATAGGTTTACAAAAATAGCACAGGAAAAATATTCAGGAACCTAGATTTTGTTAAAATTCTTATATATGTCACCAAAACACAACCCCTAAAAGAAAAAAAACATTCAATTGTACTTCATTGGATTAAAAATTTTTGCTTTGTGAAGAACCTGTTAAAAGCCTAAAGACCATGTTAAAAGGAGGTTGACATTGCTGCATAATGGGTAAAACCATGGCCTGAGATACCAGCATAACATAGGGTGCTGGCTTGTGTCCTGGGTTCTCCACTTGCTGCCTGACTCCCTGCTGATGGCCTGGGAAAAGCAGTGGAAGCCGGCCGTAGTGTTTGCTACCCATGTGGGAGACCAGGGTGAAGCTCCTTGCTCCTGGCTTTGGCCTGGCCCAGCCCTGGGCATTGAAGTCATTTGCAGAGTGAACCAGAGAAGGGAAGATCTCTCTCTCCTTCTCCTTTTCTCTCTCTGTAACTCTGACTTCCAAATAAATCTTTTTTATTTTAAAGACCATGTTAAGAGAAAGGTCACATAAAGGTAAGCTACAGACCTGGAAAAAAAGGTTTGCAAATCATGTAGCTGACAAAGGTCTAGTATCTAAAATAAATAGTCATTAAATTCAATGTTAAGACAAAAAAATCATGCAATTAGTAAAAATTTTAAATGAGATATTTCCCTGAAAAGTATATATAGATGACAAAAAGCACAAAGGATGATGTTCAGTATTAATATTAATTAAAGTTAGAGGTCGACGCTGTGGCGTAGTGGATAGAGCCGCTACCTGCAGTGCTGGCATCTCATATGGGCGCCGATTCGCATCTCGGCTGCTCCACTTCCGATTCAGCTCTCTACTATGGCCTGGGAAAACAGCAGAAGATGGCTCAAGTCCCTGGACCCCTGCATCCACGTGGGAGACCCAGAGGAAGCTCCTGGCTCCTGGCTTCGGATTGGCGCAGCTCCGGCCGTTGCAGTAAATTGGGGAGTGAACCAGCGGATGGAAGACCTCTCTCTCTTTCTCTGCTTCTCTGTGTAACTCTGCCTTTCAAATAAATCAGTACAACTTTATAAAAAATATTAATTAAAGTTAGTAATTATTAGAGTTTCAAATTAAAGCCACAGTAAGTTATTGTGTGCCTAAGAAGCTAAGTTAAAAACAGTAGCAACAGTAACTGCTGATGAGGAGGTAAAGAAACAGAATCATTCATACACTGTTGGTTGGAATGCAAAGTGATACAAGTCACTGTGGAAGACAGGAAGCTGCTTCTTCTTCTTCTTCTTCTTTAAGATTTAGCTATTTATTTGAAAGCCAGAGTTACACAGAGAGAGAAAGAAGCAGAGCTGTGCTGATCTGAAGCCAGGAGCCAGGAGCTTCCTTAGGTCTTCCCATGCAGGTGCAGGGGCCAAAGGACTTGGGTCATCTTCTACTGCATTCCCAGGCCATAGCAGAGAGCTGGATTGGAAATGGAGCAGCTGGGACTTGGTGGGATGCCGGCATGGCAGGTGGTGGCTTTACCCGCTATGCCATAGCACTGGCCCAGACAGGCAGCTTCTTAAATAACGAAGCATACAGTTACCAATATAAATACGAGTTACTCTCCTGGGCATATTACTTTATAAAAATGAAAATTTTGCTTTACTTCTTTTCTTTTTTTAAAGAAAATTTGTTTATTTGAAAGAGTTACATAGAGAAGGAGAGAGAGAGAGAGAGATTTTCCATCTGCTGATTTACTCCCCAAATGGCCACAATGGCTGGGCCTGTGTCAGGCCAAATCTTGGAGCCAGGAGCTTCTTCCAGGTCCCGTATGTGAGTGTCAGGGACCCAAGTACTTGAACAATCTTCTACTTCTTTCTCAGGAGCATTAGCAGGGAGCTGTATCAGAAGCAGAACAGCTGGGATTTGAACAAGCACCCATATGGAATGCTGGCGCTGCAGATGGCAGCTTAACCTGCTATGCCAAAGTGCCAGCTCTTGCTTTATTCTTTCTCTTTTATTCTGTTTAAAATTTTATTTATTTGTTTGAGAGGTAGAATTACAGACAGAGAGAAAGGTATTCCATTTACTGGTTCTCTCCCCAAATGGCTGCAACCACTGGAGCTGAGCTGATCTGAAGCCAGGAGCCAGGAGCTTCTTCCAAGTCTCCCACATAGGCGCTGGGGCTCAAACACTTGGGCCATTTTTTACTGCTTTCTCAGGCCAAAAGCAGAGAGCTGGATTGGAAAAGGAGCAGCCGGGACCCAAATTGGTGGCCATATGGGATGCTGGTGCTACAGGTGCAGATGCTTAAGCCTATTACTCCACAGTACTGGCCTCTGGTTTCTTTCTAATAACAAAAACTGACATGGGGCTGGTGCTTTAGGCATAGTGGATTAAAGTCTCAGCCTGCAACACCAGCATACCGTATGGGTACCGGTTCAAATCCCAGCGGCCCCCTTCTGTTCCAGCTCCCTGCTAATGTGCCTAGGAAAACAGAAGATGGCTCAAGTGTTTGGACTCCTACGCTCACATGGGAGACCTGGAAGAAGCTCCTGGCTCAGCTCAGCTCAGCTCTGGATTAGCTCAGCTCCAGCCATTGAGGCCATTTGGGGAGTGAACCAGCAGATGGAAGACCTCTGTTCCTGTGTTTCTACCTCTTTCTGTAACTCTTCCAAATAAATGAAATAACTTTAAAAAAATGACAACAATAAAAATGTTCCTCAATAGGTAGATGGTTTAGCAAACTGTGTATCCTTATCAGGAAATATTACTCAGCAAATCATATAATAAACATCCATAAATACAACAAACAATTTGCATAATCTTAAATTATGCTGAGGGGAAAATCGTCAATTTTAAAGGGTCACACATGGTGTGATTCCATTTATATAACATAACCAAATTGACAGAATTAGAGAAATGAAAAATAGAGGAGAGGTTGGCAGGGATGGTGGGGGCTGAGACGCAAAAGACAGATGTGACTATATGGGATGTGTACTCGTTTTCTAGGGCTACCGTGAGTCAGGTGCTTAAAACTACTAGAAGTTGTTCTCTCACAGTTGGGGAGTCTGTGAGGCCTGTGTCATGGGGTTGTAAAGTGGCCCCGCTCCCTCTGATGGCACAAGAAGAGAATGTAGACCCCTCGTCGCCTCTGGCAGCTTTGGAGCTTGCTGGACATCGTTGCATCACTCCAGCCTCTGTGTCCATCTTCCCATGGTCTTCTCCCCAGTGTACATGTCTGTGTTTCTTCTCTTCTTGTGAGGATCCCAGTCAGTGGATTTGGGGTTCACCTTAATCCAGGATGATCACAATTTGTCTTAAATTTCCAAATAAGGTCACCTTCTCAGTCACTGGGCATGAACAGTTGAGCATATCAATGGGGGAGCACAATGCAACAGGGTATCTCCAAGGAGATCTTCATGGTGATGAAATGTCCTGTGACGTTGATTATGCCGATGGTTCTACAATTCTGCACAGTCGATACAGTGGCACAGTAGTGGATGCACACACTATACCAAAGCCAGCTTCCTGGTTTTGTATTGTACCATAGAGCACAACCGTGTAAGTTGCTTTCCTTGGGAGAAAATGGGTGAAGGAGACATGAGACTGCTCTTCATTACCTTTGCAACTTCCTGTGAATACATACCTACTTGAACATTAGAATTTAAAAAAGTAAACAAAACATCTCATGATCCCTCCTCTTCCATCTACAGGTTGAATTTGGTTGTGTAATTATTACTATGTGGGAGCCACAGACACAAACACACATCCTGAATCTCCATTTTTTGTGGATTGAATTGGATTTTTTAAAATAAAGATGTATTTTATTTATTTGAAAGGCTGAATGATAGAAAAAGAAAGACAGAGAGAAAGAAATCTTCCATCTGTTGGTTCACTCCCCAAATGAGCAAAACAGCCAGGGCTGGGCCAGGCCAAAGCTGGGTGCATAACTCCATCCGCATCTCCCACATAGGTGTAGCAGCCCAGATACTTAGGTCATTTTCTGCTCCTTTCTCAGGTGTATTTCCAGGGGCCTGGATCAGAAGCAGAGCAGCAGGGAGCTGATCTGGCACTCCAGTATGGGATGACAGTGTCTCAGATGGCAGTTTAACCTGCTGTGCCACAAGGCCAATCCCTGAATTGAAAGTGTTTTTTTTTAAGATTTATTTATTTATTTGAAAAGCACAGTTACAGCAAGGCAGAGGCAGAGAAAGAGAGAGAAGGAGAGAGAGAGAGGTCTTCCATTCGTTGGTTCACTCCCCAGATGGCTGCAACTGCTGGAGCTGTGCCGATCCACAGCCAAGAGCTAGGAGCTTCTTTTGGGTCTCCCATGTAGGTGCAGGGGCCCAAGGACTTGGGCCATTTTCTACTGCTTTTCCAGGCCACAGCAGAGAGCTGGAGTGGAAATGGGAGCAGCTGGGACTCGAACCAGCGACCATATGGGATGGCAGCACTGTAGGTGGAAGCTTTACCCGCTACACCACAGTGCCTGCCCAGAATTGAGGTTTTTTTTTTTTTTTTTTTTTTTTTTTTACAGGCAGAGTGGGCAGTGAGAGAGAGAGACAGAGAGAAAGGTCTTCCTTTGCCATTGGTTTACCCTCCAATGGCCGGCATAGCGGGCGCGCTGCGGCCGGCGCACCACACTGATGCGAAGCCAGGAGCCAGGTGCTTTTTCCTGGTCTCCCATGGGGTGCAGGGCCCAAGCACTTGGGCCATCCTCCACTGCACTCCTGGGCCACAGCAGAGGGCTGGCCTGGAAGAGGGGCAACCAGGACAGAATCCAGCTCCCTAACCGGGACTAGAACCCGGTGTGCCGGCGCCGCAGGCGGAGGATTAGCCTAGTGAGCTGTGGCAATGGCCGGAATTGAGTTTTAAAACAGCTCAGTGTATGGCTATATGAGTATCTTTGTATAAGAAGTCTTGGTTATCCTAGTCAGAAGATTCAGTTTAGTTGGGGAATGAACATTGCCTGAAGAATAATGTTAAAATACATCACAAAGCGGGAGCACCTTGCATGGTTCTTCATACAGCTGTTTTAAGATCTGGTCAATGAGTCAGAGCTCTTGTACCTGACTGATCAAGGAGCTATTTATTAAGCTGTCTTCTCAATTGAGAAAAAGTGAGATTTTTTTTTCTCTGTCAGGAGAGAAATAACAGATTTTTAGTGTTCTTGGTGACACCAAAAGCCAGAGTTTTTCAATAAAATATGGTTTCCTTGAAAGCCACTTACACTTATTATACTTGGAAGACCAAAGAAAAGACTGGGAGACTTATCTTCTATTATTCACAATACTTTATAGTATTCATTTTTTTCATTATTTATTTCTTTTGAAATGTGTTGGAGCTGCTTATTCATTTTGGAAAGAAAGATGTTAACCAACAAATTTATGTTGAAATGATTACGATTTTTCTTTTACTGATATGATGACCCGGTCACTTTTATTGTGGATCTAATAATAAGTCTTTCAAAGCTGAGTCGTGTGGAAATGGAAAATATAGTTTTATCAGTAATGTGTAACAGCTTCATTGAGAAATGTGTCTGGACTAACTGGCTCCCTCACCCTTTGGTTTTGCATGGCGAATAAGTGCCATATTTTGCATGACAGTTAAGGTGATGTATTTATCTCCTGTGTCATTATCAACGGGCATTCCACAGGGCAAATACTTTATTCTATGTTAGAGTCATACACATAGGCAGAAGGGGTTGAGGCCTTAATAGGTAGTTTTCCTGAGCTTTGATGTCCTGATTGTGCAGCCAAACTCACAATGTGGAAAATGGAACATTTTATGAAGTTCATACATTTTCAAAATTGCTCCCACATGATGCTTTCATTTTGTGTTAGGACTGGAATGATGGCTTCTATCTGTTCCAGAAAACTTCAATATTGCCTCAAGTGAAAAGGAAACGCTCATATTTCAAGGCCACTGACTGTAGCCCATTCACATTCTACAAATGAACGGATGCCAATTCCTTCAACAGTAAAGCCAGCAATGATGTGTTAGGGTCGCTCTTACCCGTGTCTCTCAATCAGTCTCCTTGGTTTGTAGAACAGCCTGTTTGGCTGCTGGAGCAGGATTAATGTGTGATACCTCCCAGTGAGCTAGTGAATATCAACACTCTTTCACTTTCTGTATGTAAACTCCCTTTTGAGTGGATAAAGACATTAGTTGACAATAGTATTGACATTTTTATGGAATTATTTTTGGAAGAGACTAACATATAATTTTAAATTCAACATATGGTACTGGTCAAATTGTGTTCCTACTGTGTAAAATGCTTGAATTATAACCTACTGAATTCTCTTGGCCAGTACACAGAAAAGACCTTGATTAATTTCACCAGTATCCTTTAATCTCCTACTTGGCTCCCATCCCATTCTGCAAAGGTTGATAAATCTTATATCCCCTAGAGACTATTGTAGTTCCAATAGTTCTATTATATTAGAAAGGAGCTAAGCTCAGTGGCACAAAAACATCCAACAAATGAAATCACATAAATAATTTAGTTTTCACAATTTAATTTTATGGGGTGTTTTTTGTTGCTGCTGTTGTTTATGGGACATAATAAGGATTGTTGGCTTATATTGCAGTAAATAAAGGGGAAATATTTGACACCAAGATTTTCATTGCTGTTGGTGCCTTTCCCCATTGGCAATACTCAACTATCCAATTTCAGGTTAGGGTCATGCAATATGTTCATGAATAGTACTATCAAAGACACACACACATACACACACAATCTTGTAAAATTACTGAATTTTCTCCTTTTCTTGTTAAAAATACTCCCCTTACATGAGCCTGGGGCAAACTTTTTGTCTTTGTTTTGAAATAACGCATTCCAACTTGTAAATAGTTTTTTATTCAAAGAATCCTCTGGTCTTAAGAACAACAATATATTTCTTAAGCCCCCTCTGCATGCCGGGGACTCTAGTTAATACTAAGATGGTTGTCAAGCATTATGGTGCTTGCCCTTGTTCTTAAGGAGTTAATCCTTTGTAAACATGTGAGTATTTAAGTGGCAAAATATAAAAGCTTTAGAATAACACAGATTGGATGCAAGGCAGTAGACAATTGACAAAGAAATATAAAAAAGTCTATTTGACACCACAGATGTGGAGGTTGGTCCAGACTTTGAATTTATAATAGCTTTAAATAAATCTAAATAAAAATATTTTGTAGTAAGCAATGCATGAGATTTTACACTTAATTTACAATGTAATTAATGGACAAATAATACTTAAAATTATGTTGATACAAGTCGGCTGTTGCTCCATAACTTTCCAAACTTCAGTTAGTAGATGGCTAATTTGAAATTTTAAATGTAGCTCACAGGCCTCACTCCTATTTAAAGAGAAAGCTGAGTTGCTTTTCCTTGAACACCTTATGGCAGGGATTGTGCAAGACTTTGAGAATGCAATGCGGAGCCAGCACACATGGTCCTGCTCTCCTGGTGAGTATTTTCCAGGTTTTTGTAAGAATGATAGGGGACATGACAGACATTGCTGTTCACTGAACATTTGCTGTTGGATGCCATGAAAGACATTTGTAGAACTCCAAGTAGTCATCTTTTTTCTGTACATGCATGCACGTGCACACACACACACACACACACACATACACACACCAATCCTGAAACTTAAGGCATTCAAGAAAGAGTTCATGGATTCTCACTGATGTGTGGAAGAACAATGGTCCTTCTGCTGGTCTCCTGGGGGTCCCTCATGCAACTATGTTTGGCTGAAAGTTGAGCTGGGCCCCTAACATGTTGGGACCCTTATGCACAACCTTCAGTTCTCCTCTTCATGTCCAGATCATGTGGCTTATCTGGTGCCCAAGGCTTCAGTAGAGCAAATAGCTACTGGGTCACTTATTCTGAACTAGGCCCAGAATTGTCCCAGGGTTCCTTTTACTACATTAAAGATGGGCCTAGATTCAAGAGGAGCAGAAATAGACTTTGTCTCAGGCAGAAAGAGGGGTGTTTATATGCTGGGAGGGCAGTTGTTGCGATCTTTTGTGCACATCTACCACAAGGACCTGTTTGACCATCCCACACTGTCTTCACAACAAGCATTTCAAGCAAGTGAATTCATTATTATTATTTCTGGTGCCATTTTTAGGTGACACAATGGTAGGATTGGAGATAAAAAGAAATTACTTAATTACTTGCAGTTCTCTGAACATCCTTGGGAGCATTTGTTAAGAGAAAGAGCTTTAAAATAAGATATATTGACAACTAAATGTTCCCACAATTTACTGCCTTTGAGAATAAGGACAATTTCTCTATTATTTTTCTATAAAACAAGGAGAATGATTGCTATCTCACATAATTCTTCCTAGAGTTGAGTAAAATGTTTTATGTTAACTACTTAACTTAGTAAGTCACCAGTTTTCATACAATTTTCCCAAAGGACACTGATCTAGTAGCCAAGAGCTTCAACTTTTTGTTCTATTTGGCCATTATTTGCTAATCAGCTTTTAAATAAATTGTGTTAAGTCTGTTCATGGACACATGAACTTCCTAGTTTTATTTGCAGATTTGCAGACAACCATTGCACCATGGTAATTTTTTTTATTTGACAGGTAGAGTTATAGACAGTGAGAGAGACAGAGAGAAAGGTCTTCCTTCTGTTGGTTCACTCCCCTAATGGCCACTATGGCTGGCGCTGCACCAATCTGAAGCCAGGAGTCAGGTGCTTCTTCCTGGTCTCCCATGTGGGTACAGAGGCCCAAGCACTTGGGCCATCCTCCACTGCCCTCCCGGGCCACAGCAGAGACCTGGACTGGAAGAGGAGTAACTGGGACTAGGACTAGGACCCAGCGCCCATATGGGATGCTGGCACCACAGATGGAGGATTAGCCAAGTGAGCCACGTCACTGGCCCTACACCATGGTAATTAAAATCAGAATGAAGGGGTAGGCATTTGGCCTGGTGGCTAGGATACTACTTGAGACACCTGCATCCTGTATCAGAGTGCCTGCCTTTGAGTCTTGGTTCTGACTCCAATTCAAGCTTCCTGCAAATGTGCACCATTGAGGATGGAAGTTCTTGGTGCCTAACACCCCCCAGTGGAAGGCTCAGACTGAGTTTCAGGTTCCTGACTTCAGCCAGATCTAACTCCTGTTGTTGTAGGCATTGAGGAGTGAGTCAGAGGATGGAAGTTTCTTTCCCTACTCCCCATTCCCACGATTTTCAAATAGAATATAAATAAAAAATTAACCTAAATTAATGAAAATCAAAGTGAAAGAAAAGACAACTATTAACACAATATGTAAAGAGGTATTGCCAAGCAAAAGGAAAATAATGCTTCCCTAGATAAACCAGGACAATTATCAACAATTGCCACAAAGTACAAGTAATGAAAGAATTCTGAATGTCCAACCAACCAATAGGAACAATTTTCACTTCAATAAAAATCATGTATATTCAATATGATGAAAGATGAAAGATCAGGTTCATTAAATTGGTATTTCTCAAATGCATAACAGGAAATGCTAAGTGTTCTATTACATTGCTGATAGTATAGTATTAAAATAATCGGAGGGGTCAATTTGAAAATAGTTTTCAAGAGCATCAATAATTTATTTGGATCCAATAACCTCATCCTTTAGAATAGAGATGTGTACACAAATGATAAGCACATGGTTCACAATTTGTCCATTGAGAAAGCTACTCAAATATTCAAGAAGAAGGGGCAAGTTAAGCACATTCTGATACATCTGATGGATAATGATATTGTCACTAAAAATCTGTGCTTTTAAGAATACTATTGGAGCTGTGGAATGGCAAATGAAAAGAAGGAAGAAATCCAGCCTGCATCCCAGTGGTCAAACTGAGTCAGAAAATGAGTCTGGATTCAAGGAGAGGAGATACGGATTCCACCGCAGGTGCCAAGATGGATATTCATGTGCCGGGCAGCAAGCACAGCAAATTCAGTGTTGTCCTGACCATAAACACATTCCCAAAGACACATAGTGAGAATGAGACCCCTAGTCCCCGGAATATGCATTTCACACATGATTGAATCGCTGGTGAGTTTTACTTTATCGTATGTGTTCTGAATTTTAAAAATTATAGGGAACGTGCAAACTTCTTGACAAAAATCCAAAAACAGATAAGTCCTTCCCCTCGTATGCACTGAGAATCACCTGAACGTAAGCACTTTCTTAGTTCATGTTGTGTGGCTACGACACCTTACCTGAGACTGGGTGCTTTCTATGGAAGACAGGGTTTACTTCGGCTCGCAGTTTCCCAGGTTGCAAAGTCCCAGCTTATGTGGCCTCCTCTAGTGAGGGTCTCTGCTGCGTGTCAGCATGGCAGGTGGCATCGCATGGCCAGAGCACGTGCAAGAGAGAGCAGCAATGCATGGAGACCAGCCCCAGGGTGGCTTACTTTATATCATTCACTCTTTTGTTTTTTGTGACAGGCAGAGTTAGACAGTGGGAGAGAGAGACAGAGAGAAAGGTCTTCCTTCCATTGGTTCATGGGCTGGCACTGTGACGTAGCAGGTAAAGCTGCTGCCTGCAATGTTGGCATCCTATATGCGGATGCTCTACTTCCAATCCAGCTCTCTGCTATGGCCTGGGAAAGCAGTAGAAGATGGCCCAAGCCCTTGGGCCCTTGCACACATGTGGGAGACCCAGAGGAAGCTCCTGGCTCCTGGCTTCAGATTAGCCCAGCTTAGCCCAGCTCTGGCTGTTGTGGCCATTTCGGAGGTGAACTAGTGGATGAAGGACCTCTCTCCCGCCCCCAACCCCTGCTTCGCTGTAACTCTGCCTTTCGAATAAATAAACAAACAAACAAATAAATAAATAAATAAATCTTTTAAAAAATTAATCTCTTCTGAAGATATCTCTCCCAATGACCTCAGCACCTTCCACAATGCCCCCTCTTTTTAAAGGTCCCAGCACCACTCAATGCCATTATACTGGGGACCAAGCATCCTGCACAAGAAATATTGGAGACAGGGGGCATTCAAACCATAACAGCACTCGAGTGAGCATCTTGAGCTATGTCACTTAGTAGGACTTATTGGCCTCACTCAGGAACCCAGGGACGTGGTGGGCATTGGTCCTATCCATGGTAAATGGCAAGTTAGGTTAATATATTATGGTATAGCTAGGCTTTCTTGGAAGTAGAACTAAAGGTGGCTTAAATTCTGTTTCTGTCCCCCAGATGCAAACTGTTTTTAGTGTGTTTTTTATTTAACAGATCTGTATTTTTTAAAGCACTTTTAGGCTTAGGCAATACACGCTAAATAAATGGTGAGATGTTCATTTTATTTTAACTGCTCCAATGCAGTGCCTAAAAGAAAATGCAAGAGAGCTGATTTTATTTCTAAGCACTGCACGCAGGGTTTCTGCCCTCACTCCACTAGCAGTGAGCTGGAGAGCATGTCCCATGGTGGCTTGTCCATAGAGACACCAAGCCCGTGTGTCATGTCAGAACTGAAAAGCCAACCTGGGACCTCCTTTCACTTCCCTGAGCAGTAAGTCACAGGCAGAAGGGACTACTTGCAGAAGAGCTAAATGTTACCATAAATATTTATAAGGGACCTGGTATTGCTGTGCTGGAGGGTAGTTTATTATTATAAAAGTCACAAATAGAACTGAAAACACAGTGGCAAATACTTTACACCTGCAGTATGTATAAATAGATATATGTGCCTGAGAGCATGCATGTATATACCATTGTACACACACATGTATTAAATCCTGATTTATTCCCTGCTTGCCTCATATATATTTATGTGTTTTTAAAATTCGACTTTTTGGTTGGTGCTTGTCCTACTTGCGGCACCTGCGACAGGGCACACATGGATGGCGGTGCACTGTTTCCTTCTTGTTGTCCTGCAGTCAGCTTTGCAGTGTGTAAAATTGTTGGCCAGTGCCACAGCTCAATAGGCTAATCCTCCGCCTGCAGCATTGGCAACCCGGGTTCTAGTCCCGGTCGGGGCACCGGATTCTGCCCTGGTCGCTCCTCTTCCAGGCCAGCTCTCTTCTGTGGCCCTGGAGTGTAGTGGAGGATGGCCCAAGTCCTTGGGCCCTGCACTCACATGGGAGACCAGGAGAAGCACCTGGCTCCTGGCTTCGGGGTAGCGTGGTGCGCCAGCAGCAGCACACTGGCCGCAGCGGCCATTGTGGGGGTGAACCAATGGAAAATGAAGACCTTTCTCTCTGGCTCTCTCTCTCTCACTGTCCACTCTGCCTGTCAAAAAACAAAACAAAACAAAACAAATTGTTTTGTAGGCAGTGGCAGCTTCCATATGCCGTCTCTGTGTTAGATGAGAAGCTAGGACCCTCCTTACGCCTCACTTGCCTCTAGGTAGCAGGGGCCACGCAGAAGCACAGATTTCTGCAGAACATCTGTGTGCTGTTGAACAGTTGTTTTCAGCTTGCAGGTGAGACTCAACGTTAAACTGTGGCCACTGGTGGACGATCACAAATACTTTGTGTTTATTGATCATAAGCACTTGGGCCATCTTCTGCTAATTTCCCAGGTGCATTAGCAGGGAGCTGGATCAGAAGTGCAACAGCTGGGACTTGAATTGGAGCCCCTGTAGGATGTAGGCGCTGCAGGCGGGGGCTTCAACATTGCACCACAGCACTGACCCCCAGGTGCTATTTTTGACATTTCCTACCGGATTACCCTCCTTTCTACCTGAAATCACTCCCTGTTGGGGTCCTTCACTTAAAGCCTATGCAAGGGTAGACGTGGTGCAGTGGGATAAGCCGCTGCTTGGAATACCAGCATGCCCCATAATTGAGTGCTCAGGGTTGAGTCCCACTTCTGTTATCCATCCAGCTCCCTGGTAATGTGTATCCGGGGAGGCAGTAGGGGATGGCTCAAGTACTTAAGTCCATGCCACCCATGTGGGAGACTGGATTGGGTTCCTGGCTCTGAGCTTCAGCCTGGCTCAGCCTCAGCTGTTGTAGGCTTTCAGGAAATAAACCAGCTGCTGGAAGATTCTCTCTCTCTCTCTCTCTCTCTCTCTCTCTCTCTCTCTCTCTGTGTGTGTGTCTATATGTCTGTCTTTTGAATTAAAAAGTAACACATTTACATATCTATGCAATTTATTTTCAAGTCTGACTCCAGCCCACTGTTACCCCTTCACAGTGCACCTGCACTGCCTGCTCTTCAACCCTATTGTCTTCCTTCCTTCCCCCGTTCTACTCTTCTGTCATTCATCTCCTCCCCATCAACCCTTGGACATGGCCAGTACTGTCTCTCTCAAGCCGTTTTCACCAGTTCAATCCCCTACTGAGAAAGCTCCTCCCTCCCATGCTCCCAGGTCTAGGTGCTTTCTTCTTTTGTGTCACTCCTCAAACGTCACCTTAATTTCCTATATAAAAGATCATTTTCACAACCACTCTTGTCATCCTCCTCATCCTGTTATTCTATTTATGTTCCCCTTAGCACAAATTCCTCCTCCGTCTTTTCTCCATTTATTCACTTATTACTTGACTTCTTCCCCTGGAAGTTCATTTTCTGGGGGCAGGGATTTATAAAATGACTTCTCTACTGTGTCTACTATCCTTAGAAACTTTCTACCATTTTGAAAACACAGAGTAAGAATTCACCAAGGGTGAGCATCGCCACACAGTGGGTTATGCCCTTTGGGATGCTAATTCCATTAGCAGTGTGTTGGTTCTAGTCCTGGCTACTAGGCATTTCCTATCTGGCTCCTGATAATGTGCCTGAGAGGCAGCAGATGATGGCCCAAGTACTTGGGTTCTCACCACCCACTTGGGAGGCCAAGATGGAATTCCTGGCTCTTGATTTTGGACTAGCCCAGCCTTAGCTATTATGATTATTTGGGGAATGGATCAACAGATGGAATATTTCTATCTTTCCTTCCGTTTGTGTCTCTCTGCCTTTCAAATAAATAAGTAAATAAGTTAAAATATTTTTTCCAAAAATAGAATGAAACTACCTTTTTTTCCTTTGAGATTGTCAATACATTATTTCAGATCAACATGAAGTGACTTGGAAATTTTCATATCTAACAACACAAATTGACATTCTTTGTTAAACGAGAATAAAATGGATATGCACAGTACCTGATGATTTGGTACCTGCAGACTCTGGAGTTTGACTTTCCAAGTTCATATCCTGGCTTTGTGACCTATTACCCTTGGAAATATGAACAATATACTTCAATTTCCTGCACTTTGCTTTCCCCAGCTGTAAATCAGGAATAACAGTACTTATCTCATAGAACTATTGGGAGAATGAAATGAGTTAATTTAAAAACACTCAGAATAATGTTTAGCAAGTAGAAAGCCTGTGGATGCCTAAGCTGTTATCATTAATGCTAACTGAAGAGAAACATGGTGTACATTTTTATCTCACATCAGCTAGTAAAGAAACATTTATTAAGATAGGGAATAAAGACATTCAAATCAATTATTTTAATGCCTTATTTCAGAGCATTTCAACTACATCAGTACTTCTGCTTTGAATACCTCTAAAATAATAGTAATCTTTATAATATTTGAATGCAATTTAAAAGTTATAAAGGAAACTTAAAACCATCATCTCCTGTAGTATTCACCAGAACCTCAGGTAGTAAGCAGTGCAGATCTTACATAATTGCAATTTAGAAATCAAAAAACTGAAGTTCCAGGAATTGTTTTGAAAAGGGGTGAATTGAGTTAAATCTTACACCAATGCCTGTCCATGATTCCAAGAAATTTGAAAAGTAAATAGAATGCTAAGATTGAGAAAGCTCACTGAGAAACTGAGTATCTCAAGTTAAAATGCATTATAAAATGGAGTAGGGTACTATTTCTGTTTATTAGAGATTCTCATATGACCTTTGCAGTTGGAGTGTATGTAAGTACACACACACTCATGCACATGTTTATGTATTAGGGCTGGATAGTTGTTTTCAAGTAACGTTGCAATAGATGAATGGAATTCTACCTGCTACTCTGGTAAATGATGGGTTGTTTCTATGCAATTAACTATAAACAGTGAACATGCTGTGAACAATAGCTGCATAAATAACAGTTACTGCTTTCCTACTCTGTAATCTGGGGAAAGAGACATTTCTCAATGTGCTTTTCCTGACACACAGCAGCCTCTGTGTTTACTGCTAAAGAGGCATGAGTGGGGTGAGCCCCAAGGCATGTTCTCGTTATGGTTATTGGGCTGAGTGGCAAAGGGTTCAAGATATTCTAATTGGAGAGGAGACATTTGGAAACGATTACTCTGTTACAAAATGTCACCTGGGAAAAAATGTTCATATTTCCTATTCTTTCTTTCCAGTTTAAAAACCCATTTCCAGAGCAAGCAAGCAGGTGAATGGAAGCAGTGAGAATATCAATCAGCGAAACCTTCTGAAACTGGGTGACTTTCATTTTGAAAAACATTTTAAAAATTAATTTATTTAAGAGGCAGAGAAACAGAAAGAGAGAGACAGAAGGAAACAGGAAGAGAGAGAGAGAGAGAGAGAGAGAGAGAGAGAGGGAGAGAGAGGTCTCCTATCCTACAGTTCCTACAGTTCACGCTCTGAAGGTGCTCAATGGCCAGGGCCATGTTGAAGCTGAAGCCAGAAGCTGGTACGTAATCCAAATCTCCCAAATAGATGACAGGGACCTGAGCACTTGAGCCATCACCTGCTGCCTCCAGGGTGCGTATGTAGAGGAAGCTGGAGTGCGAGGTGAAGCCAGACATCAAATCCAGGCACCCTGGATGTGTGAAGACTCAATTGTCTCGTCAGCCTTTTAACTTCCTGTTCTAGGTGTCTTCTACTTAAAAATTTCTCTCTCTTTACCTTCACTCTTAGGTGCTAAGAGGCAACAAAACTGACCTAGTGGTCTGTTTTGAATGATGATGGAAAAAGGTCAGTATTTAAGAAGAAATAACTATGACATGTTCATACATTCTCAAAATCTTTCATTTTGATGGTATATATGACATATGTACACACATGTATATGAAGACATTGCAGACGAAACCCACTCTTGCTATACAAAATGCATACAATAAAATGTTTCTACTTCCCCGAAGGGCAGCATGAAATATACTTAAATGATGGACATTTCTCCTGAAAGTTAAAATGTGAGTTAGCGTGCCCACATCCCTGTTGGAGTGCCTGGGTTTGATATTAACCTCTGGCTCTGGCTCCTCACTCCAGGTCCCTAGTATTGCAGGTTCAGGGAGATGGTCGTGATGGCTCTGTTAGTGGAGAAGAGTGGAATAGGTTCTCATCTTCATGCAAGAAAAGAATTCAGAGGCCTGGCAGTGTGGCGCAGTGGGTAAAGCCACTGTCTTCAGTGCCGGCATCCCATATGGGTGCCGATCTGAGTCCTGGCTACTCCTCTTCTGATCCAGCTCTCTGCTATGGCCTGGGAAAGCAGTAGAGGATGGTCAAAGTGCTTGGGCCCCTGCACCTGTGTGGGAGAGCCGGAGGAACTCCTGGCTCCTGACTTCGGATTAGCTCAGCTCCGGCCATTGCGGCCAATTGGGGGAGTGAACCAGTGGATGGAGGACCTCTCTGAATTCAGACATGAGCCATAAAGTAATGGTAAGCGAGGTAGCCACATTTAATGGAGTAGGGCATCCATTGAACAGATGGGCACATCTCCAGACAGAATGAGAGAGATAGAGTTTCTAGCTATTCAGAATGGGGTAAGTAAGGTGACACAGTTTTATGAAGAGAATATACCTGACAAGCCAGGTGGTTATTTCAGCAAACAACTGAGAGAGCTGAGCTGAGAGAAATACACCTGAGAGACCAGGTGTGCATCTTGGGGGGATGGAAGCACTATCTGTATTCAGACTGGGGCTTATAAGGGAATGTGGTCCAATTCTTCCCTCTGTTTTCCCTTTCCCCCTCTGTCTTCTGGACAAAGCATTTGCTAGGTGTGAAATAGGTAAAATTCCTCCCAATGTTTTATCCTCCAATGTTATCAGACTGGGTAGCCTACATGACAGGATAGAGAGAATTCTCCTAGGGTGCCTTCCTTGTGGGGAAGGCTGGGACCCCCTATAAAGTTATCAAGGTATGGGGAGGACTTTGTGGTATCAATAAGAGAGCTGCTTCCAAGGTGTGTTTCCAAGACTGCTAGAAGCTGCCATATTCCTCCCCTCAGATGCTTTGTTTTCCTTAGACCCCACTTACACATATAGGTGAATTTTTTATTTCCTATCTAACAGCTCCAAGAAATTGGGTTCCTGCCACACACTGGGAGACCTGGATTGACTTCTCAGCTTTGGGCTTCAGCCTCAGTGTGGTCCAGGGTCATTGCCAAATAAATACATAGTGATTTTTTTAAAAGAAGAAATGTATTTATGTTTTGAGTGCTTGTTGCAAATGTAAAGTGCAGTGTGCTACTAATTTGTCAGAGCACCAGAGAGTGTGACTAGAAGAGAGGGCTGGAAGACACTCAAGCCATCGTCCGCCTTAGGCTGTCTTTGAGCTTACTTTCCAATACATCCTCCTCTCCCCACAAGTGAGGGGCAGATTGATTTATGGTAATGAGTAGAAAAGAAAGCTGGCCTGGAAGTGAGGCTGAAGAATAGAGAGTTGTGCTGTAATCAGCCATGGTTGGCTCCTGAGATCCATGGTTCCCCACCAACTATGCTTAAGGTGGCAGGTGCTTCTGTGCACAAGACATGAAAATGTATGGGCTTGAGAGATGGCTGTGCCACACATACATTAGGCTTTCCTAATTCAGGCATTTCAACACACTCATTGACACACTTCTGGAGACATGCCAACAGTCAAGAGGGCAAGTTTAGACCCAGTGACTTTCCAGTGCACTAGCTTTCCCAAAATAAAGTGATTAGCAGCAAATAGAGAGATGGTGTTTTGATGTTGTTTTACTATGCTGATTTTTCCTTTTGGACACTGTGAATGAGACTAAGGAAAGAGAGCAGTGCTTGAAAAATATACTTTAAAGGATGTCATTTTTCTTAATTGCAGAGAACAGAAATTCAGCAGCATGTCTGAAAAGTCAGAGGCGAAACTCAAAGAGCGAAACTCAAGGTCTAGTAACAAAAAGCCAAGCTGAAACCAGATTTTCGGCTGGCTTTTTATATATCGTCCTTTTAAATCTTTACCTGATTGTCTGGAATTGTTGCCTGTTTCAGAGTTGTTAATCAGGTTTCCTACATAACAAAATGACCAGAGACGTTTTTAAGGAAGGAACAGCGGTAGCTCATGCTCATCCCGTGTATTAAAGCAGTGATGCTGAGTTCCCTGAGAACACGGGACACAGGGACTCCTGGTCATTTCCAGGTACCTAATGACAGCAAATCGTAGAGCAGCAGCACACACGGGTATGCTTCTCATAACCAGAGTATGTCCCACCGTCTAACATTTGTGCTATGATCCGTCAAAGTGGACAGGTTAATTTCCATTTTTGTAAAAAGAAAAGAAGATATGAAAAGAGAAGACTAAAGAAAAGAATCAACTGCAGGAGAGGCATCATTATCAAGCAGGGGAGACTGTCTCATTTTAAACTCTGGGACTTAAACATAATGTCAGAAGGATTGGACTCAGTGAGCAGTGTCCTGACCTTGGCATGTCCAGAGCAGTGATGTTGGACTTTAAAAGGACAAGGAAGGCAAATAAAATCATTGCTTGGGCAGCCACGAGATGTTCAGCGTCATTTCTTCCCCAGAAACATTAAGAGGATTTTACATTTTCAAGCACAGTTTTGCAAAGTTTATTAAGAAAACCAAAGGACCCCTTATGCTCTTGGGTGTTAATGGTTCAATTCGTGCAATGTCCAAGTGACTAATGGCCGCAAGTTCATTTGATTCCAAATATGCCCTTTGAGGATGCTACTGTTCGTGCAAAGCAGGGAGCTGCTCTCCAGACCTTGCACAAATGAAGACAAAGGAGTGGAAACATCTTGAAGCAGCTTGCAGGGAGCATTTTTTCTGCTATTAAGCCAAGATCAGACATTCAACATTATAAAAACTGCGCCCTGACAATCTAAAAAACCTGGATGCCTGCTCCCCTACCCCCTCCCTCAGTGTTGGCACCTTGTGGCAAACGCAGCATCTGCTTTCCAATCAAGAATGCTGACAGCACCTGGACTGAACAGGTGAGCTGCCTTAGCCTGGGGTTTGCTTCACAATGTGCTAATTGGAAAGATAAGAGTACCTTAAATCACACTGGAGCTAGCCACCTGGATGCAGTAGCAGAGTGAAACTCATGGGCCCTAGTATCGTTAACCGAAAAGTAGATCAATGTTTGCACCATATCAGAACCCTCAAGAAAATTTGTCTGTTCTTTCTACATGGAGTCTCTCACAAAAGATTCTAAAAGAATTAGTGATGAGATGTACACATTGAATTCCTTGTTCATCATCAAGCACTTCAGAGGTGTCAACTGTGAGGACTGTCCTGTGTGGTACGCAATAATGTGTGGACTTAAAATCTTAAGAATCAGGAAAATACATAGCTGTCCCCCTAGTCTCTGTGTTGAGTTAAAACCCAAGAGAGATGCCAGGAATTGAGGGTGCCAGTGAGATTCAGGTGCTATTTGTAATGCTATTTGAGATTTGTTGATTCACATAGAATGTAGAATGCCCAGTAACGGAAACAAAAATATCTTAGGATCAGTTGTGTGTGAGCCCTAGGAGTCCGAGGACCACACTTCTGAAATCCATACTGCTCTCTGGAGCTTCCATATTCTTTAAGACCACCCTTCCTCCCAATACCACAGGGGTCAGATCTGAGAGATGGGCCCAGGTGTCTCTGGGAATTGATAGAATTAACCTTTAACAGCATGAGAGTTTAAGATCAAGATATTGGAAGGTTGAGGACAGATTTCAATAGAACAATGCAAATTAGAAAATGTGGCAATTGCTATCCTCAAGAAGCAAAAGCCAAGCAAAATAGGAGAGAAGATAAGTAATGCAATCCTAGGGGCCTGTGCTATGGCTTGGTGGGTTAAAGCCCAGGCCTCCAGCACCAGCATCCCATATGGACAATGGTTCAAGTCCTGGCTGTTCCACTTTTGCTCCAGCTTCCTGCTAATGTGCCTGGAAAAGCAGTGGAGGATGGCCCAACTGCTTGAGCTCTTGTACCCATGTGGGAGACTTAGAAGAAGCTCCCAGCTCCTGGCTTTGGCCAGGCCCAGCCCCCATAATTGTGGCCATTTGGGGAGTGAACTAGTGGATGGAAGATCTCTCTGTCTCTCTCTCTGTCTCTATCTCTCTGTCTTTCAGATAAATAAAATAAATCTTTTTTTTTAAAAAAAGCAATCCTAGCTTACGACTTGGAATAGTGAAGAAAAATATATACTCACGATAACCTACATGTTTGTTAAAAGTTTGTCTAACATAATGTTAATTGGGACTGAATGAGAGGCATACCGCACTGAAGGGGAATATCAGGACTACAACCTAAAGTATCACAACAGGAAAGCAATCCTGAGTCTTAGGACCATTTTTCTAGCCTTCAGAGTTGTGGAGGTGAGTTTCAGCACACACTCTACTAGAGCAAAGTGTGGTGGGACTGGCGGTGTGGTGCAGGGGGTTAAGCCGCCTGTGATAACAGAGCACCTGTGATATCAGGTCATTCGTCCAAGTCTCAGATGCTCGCAACTGATCCAGTTCCCTGCTAACGTGCCTGGAAAAATGGCAGAAGATGGCTCAAGTGCTTGGGCCCCTGCCACCCACATGGGAGATCCTGATGGAATTCCAGACTCCTGGCTCTATCCAGGACCAGCCCTGGACATTGCAGCCGTTTGGGGACTGCACAAGTGGATGAAAGATATTCTCGAAGGCTGGCGCCATGGCTCACTAGGCTAATCTTCCACCTTGTGGCGCCGGCACACTGGGTTCTAGACCCGGTCAGGGCGCCGGATTCTGTCCCGGTTGCCCCTCTTCCAGGCCAGCTCTCTGCTGTGGCCCGGGAGTGTAGTGGAGGATGGCCCAAGTGCTTGGGCCCTGCACCCGCATGGGAGACCAGGAGAAGCACCTGGCTCCTGGCTTTGGATCAGCGTGGTGCGTCGGCCACAGCACGCCAGCTGCGGCGGCCGTTGAGGGTGAACTAACGGCAAAGGGAAGACCTTTCTCTCTGTCTCTCTTTCACTGTCCACTCAGCCTGTCCAAAAAAAAAAAAAAAAAAGATATTCTCTCTCTCTTTCTCCTTCAAGTAAATCAATCAATTAATCAATCAATAAGTCTTACATCTGCATCCAGCATTGGAATACTCCAATTCAATTCCCAGCTCCAGTTTCCTGCTAAGGCAGACCTTGGGAGGCAGCAGTGATTTTTGAAGTAATTGGATTTCTGCCACCCACATGGAAGACCTAGATTGAGTTCTCAGCTCTTAGTTTTGGCCTGGCCCAGGGACCTGTGGGCATTTGGGGTGCAAAAGAGAGGATGGGAGCTCTCACTGTCTCTATTGCTTGTTCTGTCTCTGTTTTTCTCTTTTATCCCTGTTTGTCAAATAAACAAATAAAAAATTAAAAGTGAAGAAACCATTGGCTCTGGAAAAGAGGATTGAAGGGAGATGTCTAACAGGTGAACTGTTTTTTTATTTTAAAACTTTCTATCATGTGGTTTTCAAAATAGGTATATTTTCTATTTATAGAAGGGTGAAGGAAGGAAGGAAGGAGGGAGGGATAGAGGAAGATAATAGAGGAAAGGGAAAAGAGAGAAAAGAATAAGAAGTAAACTGGAATCTAAGCTATTTTTGAGGGTGGCCAAGGTGTGGGACAGTGGACATTCAGCCAATTTCACTGTCTAGAATTGGCCATGGAAAGGTAAGGTGACCACAATAAAAGGATCTAGGTAAAATTACATTTTCAGGGGGAACCAACTGCTCAAAAGCCTCATGTAGTCACTGCATTCATGAAAACGTCATAGTAACTTATTGGGTTAACTATGTTATTCCATTCCCTAGGTTAGAAGACTGAAGAACACAGAGATTTATAAAGCATTAAAAGGTAGACCTGCTTTTGGCCTGAGACTGGCCAACTCTCAGAGCAAGGGCTGGGGGTAGGTATTTACTTTTCAGTTCTTAGCCTTATTGGCCTGTGCCCCCATACTGAAGCTCCCATCAACAGCATGATTTTTGTATATTTTCTTCTAAGAAGCCCCCTTTCAAATGTAGCTCTATTCTCTAACCTGGTCCTGAACCGCTGTTAACAAAAGTTTAAAATGCTGCACCTGAGGTCGGGGGAACTGCTGGAGAGGAGGTGGGGGTGGATGGTGCTGGTCCAGGAAGCAGGGATGGGGTGGCTTGAGGTCCTGACTAGCAAGGAGCCCACAAGGAGGAAACTGAGCAACACGTAGGACTGTTTGGCCTCTTGCCATTGCTGACTGTAGTAAATGCTACCTGTCATTGCTGCTTCAAAAGCCAGTCCTATTTAGAGACAAAGACAAAAGTGGCAGACATCTCTTATGGTTTATGGTCCTGGGAGTCATACACGGACCAGCCTGACTGTGTCACTTTCCAGTCACACGTTGCACAGTGGCTTTTACAACTTCTTGAACAGTATTAGGTACTTCCTCCTTTTTCTCCTTTGATATTATTTTGCATGTTTAATTTGGTACTTAGAATTCACTATCTAGGGCTTCCAATCAAGGAGACAAAGGTCACGTTTTGTCTCAAATATGAGCCAGGATGGGTTAGACAAACTCAGAAGAGAGAAATCAGAGTGTTTGACATTGTGAGGTTTGCCATCTAGGAAGCTACAGTTGGCTGTAGATGTTCCACTCTCAGGGTGGTAATTACTAGAAGGCTGTGTACAATTAAGGAATTATTTAATCATCACCCTCATCATGATATTATGATAAAGGTGATCCTGAAGATGATACATGTTGCCAGAAAAACCTTCCAGCTTTATTTCCCATTAGGGGACACCAAAGAATTGGGAAGAATTTTCTGCTTCCAGTAGCAAATAGAATAGATAGCATTTTGAGAAAGAAATACATCCTACACTACACTAACAACACAGTAGTGATAATGAAAAATCATCAGACTAATCAAAATGCCAATTGCCTACCCATAAGCTGTCATTATCCAATCTCGAGAAGCACCGCAGAGCGAGCCGATGGAGCATGGAAGGCACACCAGAGGGTTCCAGCGCGCACCGTTCTTGCTCACATGAAGCTGGCTCTGCTACTGCGCTGGGAGGGGAAGAAGAAATGATGCAGTCAGAAGAGGAATGATCCGGAGACACATCAGAAGGTGTCTTCTTGCTGCTCTATATTTTGCTGTGATGCTGTGCTAAGCTGCCAGGACTACCTCCTTTCACCTCACCTTGATGTTCCCAATCAAAATGCCATTTCTCCACCTGGAAGCAGCAGGGACAGGAAACAGTGCTTTTAGGAAGGCAATAGACAACTTACATTCAGCCTCCCACTAAGGAAGACTTGAGATAGATCAAAACGCACAACAGATAAAAATAACCAGGGTGCAAAGTATAAAATGTACAAAAAGGATTTTTACATTTCCAGGACTCTGAACAAGTGTAACTTGTCATCTAGCTAGGAACCTAGGAAAGGATGATGTATATCAGGCAACATATGGGTAATATGAAAAGGGATTTGTGAAATAATCTCAGGAGAAATTAGCCCCATGGGTCCGTGTTCCTGTGTGGTTGCCAGAAAGGCAGAGAGGGGAAGTTGGGAATTCTCTTTTCTTCCTCTTTTCAGGGATGGGAAATCGATTTTTGGCCAAGGGTCATTTGAATATTTATAATATTGTTTATGAGTTATACAAAATTATCAGTTTAACAATTAGCTTGCCATAGTGCTTTTTAAAATTTCTTTTTAAAGCATTTATTTTGTTTATTTGACAGTCAGTTACATAGATGGGGGTGGGGGGAGAGAGAGAGAGAGAGAGAGAGAGAGAGAGAGAGAGAGACTTTAAGTACTAGCTCTTCCATCTGTTGGTTCACTCCCCAAATGTTTACAATGGCCAGGGCAGGGTCAAGCCAAAGCCAGGAGCCAGGAGCTTCTTCCAGGTCCCCTATGTGGGTGGCAGGAGCCCAGGTACTTGGGTCATCTTCCACTGCTTTACCAGGCCATTCACAGGGAGCTGAATCAGAAGTGGAGTAGCCAGGATTTGAAACAGGACTCATATAAAATGCTGGCATCACAAGAGGGCGCTTTACCCACTACACCATAATGCTGCCCCTAATGTGATATAGTTTTATTGAATTTTGAGTCTCATCCATGTTACCTTGGCAGAGCCAGATCAAATGATTTCCCAGACCTTATATGGCCTGTGGGCCATTCACCACCCCTACACTAACTGAATAAATCAGAGTACAGGAAGAGCTCTGCTTTGATATGCTCCACTTCTCTGGGTTTTGTTTGGGTAGTTTGTGCTTCTATACCTTGCTTCATGGACCCTGGCTGATGCAGTAGACATATCTCAAGTCAACACAATCTCTTTAAGCCGAAACAAAGGAGCGTGGAGTGCTCACTCTGTGACAGCCAATCCTGCTCGGAAGCAGACTGATTTGTTATGTGGCACTAATCTGAGTTAACAAAGGAGGAAACCAGGGCCCAGAAGATAGCATGACATATGCAGAATCATTCATTTTGTAGGAAGCAAAGAGTGGATCTGACCTCAAATCCGCCTGATGCAGGAGCATATTGGTTTTCACACACCATACTCTTCCTCCAGAATACAAAGTAATGATCCCAGCAGGTACTTGCCATCTGCCAAGCACTGTTGTGAGCACTTTACTCATTTGGTTCTCTCACGTTACATTCATAAACTAGTTATCATTGCTGTCTCCGCTATAATATGAGCTCTAGGCTGCACACATGGCAGTAATGGCAGTAAATGTGGATTCACTGCTGTGTCACAGGGTGCGGAGTTAGATCCTAAGGGGTCAGGAGGCTGTCTCCACCCCTCACTCGGAGTATCTGCCAATCATTCCCAAGTGACTCCGGCTTGGAGTCTGATTTCTTGCTCTAGGAAGGTAAGGCAAATCTCTCTACATTCAAAAGCATGAATACTCTTGTTTAAGGATAGCCAGAAGTGTTTGTACAAGACTAGGGTCATTTAATTTAGGTATCATTAAGTTAATAAAACTCTAGGGGCTGGCCAGTGACAATCTAATTACATTTTACAGAATGCAGGTCAGTTATGTAACCAAGTAAGTGAACTTCGAGATAGATTAGCTTTTGATACACATCAGCCAGTTAATCACTTGTCTGTTCTATCATGTAAACTGGGACTAAGCATTTCATCACACAAGATCCTAAGCACATTTTAGCTCCATGCCAGGATCTTCTTTTGTGGGGAGAGGTCAGCTCACTTTGTTGCAAAGATTATTGACTAAGCTATGATTGTCACCTCTTCAATATTGTCTGGCCAGTTGCAATTGGAGGTGTCTGCTTATCCCAGACACATTAAATCAGGCTACAAATATCCATTAAGGACTTACTGTGAAATGATACTACTTATTTGGAGAGCAATTTGATGACATTTAATACAACTGAAGGTGTGCAATTTATGACCCAAGAATATGCCCCTTGGAGAAACTCTCACACATATACATAATGAGACACCTACGATAATATTGGCTGCAGCGTTTCCTGGCATGGATTGATGCTAGAAACAACTTAACTGTCCACAGGTACTTATAATTCAGTATATTTACACAATGGAAAATTTTCAGTAACTAAAATATATGAAGTTGAATTAAACATATCAGTATGAGTAAACCATAGAAAAATGTTCAATGAGAAATAAAAGCAACAGAATGACATTTACAATGTTAAGCCATATATATGAAGTTTAATTTACTATCCATGAATACATACCTTCATATAAAGTAAAAATATCAGAGCATTAGTGGGGCTAATTAAAAACCAAAACCATACTAACAGTTATCTTCCAGAAAGGATAAAAATAGAATTAGAGAGGTGTATATGGAAAATTTGAATTGTAACTACAGTGACTTACTTTAAATAAGAACTGAAGTCATGATGCAGGCTATTGCTTTTAATAACACAAGGTTATAGGTGTTCATTATATTGTTCGCTAGATATTTTGTGACATGAAGCAATTCATAATACAGAAAAAGCTTCCTGTGAGCTGAGCTTCAGGCATTCAATACAGTAAAATTAATGCCTGGGAGCAAGGTATCTGCAGAAAAGAGAAAAAAATGGCACCACCTAAGACCTTATTGTAGCTGGTACCATGAGCAGCAGGGACAGAACAATGACTTAGCATGATCCCGTCTTTGATAACAGCAGACTTTGTATGACAATCTTTCTCTTGAGCAAAATTTATCCCAAAGATAGCTCACTTTCCTGAATTTTTCTCTTTATAATGTGACATACATACAAACTAGCATTGAAAGTGAGTTAGGTGGTGCTGGGGATGAGTGCAAAATAATGGGGAATTTGGAGACAAATATTCACTAGCGAGAGCTTAGTTGAAAATCTTTTGATTTTATTACCAATTTAAAGTAACTTTGGCTGTCTTACAGTATAGGAATTAAAAAAGAAAGAAAGAAAACCACAGGTGGCTCTGGGCACCTGCCAGGCTTTTGATGGATGGAAATCTTGGCTTGAGTTTGTCACCGTCCACAGCAGGTTGCTACAGAAGGCTCAGCTGATGGCACCTGATCCAGTTTCCTGCTCAGTTTTTTTCCCCTTGTTATTCAGAAATTACCTGACACTCTTAAATTCACTTCCTGTGTACATGAATTTGGCAAAGTCAGAGAAACAGTAAGTACCCAAACAAATGGGAATAATTTAAGATGCAGATCGTAAGCTCCCAGTGGGCAAGAACTAAGCCTTCATCTGTTCTCCAAAATGCTCTACAGGGCTCTGTAAACATCTTTTCATGCTGATTAGCAAGTCACTAGTATGCATTTAACCTTGACAAGGACAAAGATGTACATTATAAACAGAGCAAGTCACACTTCCTTTCTTCATTGTCTCTGGTCCTTTTTAGAATGCTTAGACATGTCCAATACAGTGCTCTCATTATCATGGATACTTTTTTTTGTTATTGGTTATTAACAATGTGTTAAATCTATTTCCCCCCCAGAACTGGAGTCCATGACCTTGTGAAGAGGTATCTACATGCAGAGCTGTAAAATGTGTCGTGGTGCAGTGCGTTAAGCTGTTGCTTGGGATGCTGAGTCCCATATGGGTACCAGTTTGAGTCCTGGCTGCTCCAGTTCTGATCTACCTCTTGCTAATGCACCTGGAAACGCAGTGAAGATGGCCCAAGTTCCTGGGCCCCTACATCCCTATGGGAGATCTGGATGGGGTTCCAGGCTCCTGACTTTGGCCTGGCCCAGTCCTGGTTGGTGCAGTTGTTTGGAGAGTGAATCAGTAGATGGAAGATCGCTCTTTCTTTCTCTCTCTCTCTGTGACTCTTTCAAGCAAATACATCTTAAAAAATAGGCTCACGGGGAGCTCTTACATTTCCTTTTTTCTTTTTTGAAATAATTCTGTCAATGTGGCACATCATGAACCCTCTGGCCCCCACATCACATCTTCAGTTCACATATGATTTTAATGAAGCTGCGGTTTGCATTTCCACATGAGCTTACCTGTAGCGGTAACACCCCACCTCAAACATATGCTATATTTTTCCTTTCTGCTTGAGTATCTTCTCCAGTCTTGTGGGAGCATGTTGGTCTCTCACTAGTGCAGGCAGGAAGTTAGAGGGTGTCTACTTCTGTGACAGTTGATTTTACATGTCATCTTGACTGGACTAAGGGATGCCCAAACAGCTGGTCAAACACTATTTCTGAATGTGTCTGCAAGAAGTGCTTCTGGAAGAGATGAGCATGTGAATCAGTAGACTGAGTAAAGATCCACCAGTATGAGTGAGCATCACTGAATCCATTGAGAGCCTGCATGGAACCCAAAGGTGGGGAGATGGAAATTCTCTCTCTCTCTCTCTCTCTCTCTCTGAGGTAGGACATTTGTTTTATGCTCTTGTACATTGGCACTCCTGGTTCATGAGCTTTTGGGTTTCAACTGGAACTGCACCAGCCAGTGCTTTCTTGGTTTCATAAATTAAAAAACTTCATGGAAAATAGAATTAAAAGATAAATTATCTTTGGGGCAAAAATTGAAATCTCTGCATATTTTTCATGATCTGAACTTTTTGAAAACTTACATTTATCATTTATATGTAAGTGCACACACACAGAATATATATATCTTCTACTGGTTCTATTTTTCTGGAGAATCATGCATGGTGAAACTTAATCTATGGAGAACCAAAAGCCAGTGGATAGATGTCCCAACCTCCTGTTCTTCCAGCAGAGGCCTCTGGGAGGCCTTCTGTATGTGGACATAATTCTGTTTTGATTTAAGGTACATGAGTTTCACATGACTGTGACTCTGCTGTGATTCTGTGGCCTAATATTCTTTGGGAAATTTGGAAAATTTGCATAAAATTTTCTCTCTGCTTTGCATTTTTCTCCCTGTTGGGAGTCAGTCTATGCCCTTTATCTGTTTTTCTTGATATAACTTACATCTCATTAATTCTTTTTTCACTCAGTTCTGAACTGCTTTTAAGTTCATACAGTGGGTTCTTTGGTTTTTATATTTTTTTGTTCTAGAATTTTTATTTGTTTTTCTTTATAGTTTCCAGTTTCTTCTTTAATTTCATTAATATATCAATCATATATGACAGCATCTTCATCTAAATATTTATGTGTTTACTCTCTATTGTCTCACATTATTTTCTGCTTATGTGCTCTGCTATTTCTTTTTTATTAAGAAGGATTTTTTTAAAAGATTTTTATTTATTTATTTGACAGGTAGAGTTACAGACAGTGAGAGAGAGAGAGAGAGAGAGAGAGAGAGAGAGAGAGAAAGGTCTTCCCTCCATTGGTTCACTCCCCAAATGGCTGCAACTGCCAGAGCTGTGCCGATCTGAAGCCAGAAGTCAGGTGCTTCTTCCTGTTTTCCCCTGCGGGTACAGGGGGCCAAGCACTTGGGCCATCTTTTACTGCTATCCCATACCATAACAGAGAGCTGGACTGGAAGAGGTGCAACCAGAACTACAACTGGCGCCCATAAGGGATGCCGGGGCCACAGGCAGAGGATTAACCTAGTGTGCCATGGTGCCAGCCCCAGCTCTGCTATTTCTGATTGAATGTTAGACAATGTATATGAAAAAGTTTTAAATCTAACTTGATATCTATGATAATGTTTTTTAAAAGAAGAATGCATATTACTTTTAACAAATGGACAAGACAATAGAAATCCTGAAACTAATTAATTAAATCATAGTATTTTCAAAATAGATTGGTTGATTTATTTATTTGAAAGGCAGAGTGACAGAGAAAGGGAAACAAAGAAAGAGGTATCTTTCATCTTCTGGTTTGCTCCCCAAATGCCCACAGCAGCTGGGGTTGGGATGGGCTGAAGCCAGGAGCCAGGAACTCCATCCATGTCTCTGATGTGAGTGGCAGGAATCTCAAGCACTTGAACCATTATATGGTGCTTTCCAGGTACATTAACAGGAAGCTGGATCAGAAGTATGTAGTACCTGGGCTTCAAACCAAGCACTTATACATGGGAAGTGGGTATCCCCAGCAGCAGCTTAAACTGTTATGTCAAATTACCCACCCCAGAAACTCAGAAAAATTTTTAAAATATTTATTTTATTTATTTGAAAGAGTTACATAGAGAGGTAGAGACAGAGA
The DNA here is from genome assembly GCA_949820135.1 of Sylvilagus floridanus. NCBI lineage: Eukaryota > Metazoa > Chordata > Mammalia > Lagomorpha > Leporidae > Sylvilagus > Sylvilagus floridanus. The sequence continues at coordinate 12,351,481 of OX463240.1, read as the reverse complement.
GAGAGAGAGAGAGGTCTTCCATCTGCTGGTTCACTCCCCAGATGGCTGCAATGGCCGAAGCTGTGCCAATCTGAAGCCAGGAGCCAGGAGCTTCTTCTGGGTCTCCTACTAGGGCGCAGGGACTCAAGGACTTGGGCCATCTTCTACTGCTTTCCCAGGCCACAGCAGAGAGCTGGATCGGAAGTGGAGCAGCCAAGACTCGAACCAGTGCCCATATGGGATGTCAGGACTGCAGGCGGTGGCTTTCCCCATTACACCACAGCACCGGCCCCGAAACTCAGAGGATTTTAAGTTGAACTTTTGTTCCTGTGAATACGGATCTCTTTCTGCTTCTATCATCATTTTATGGGTGTAGTTATTCAGGGTTCTGCTTTTTGATGTGGCTGATGTTTTCTCCCTTTCCCTATGATGTTACCAAAAGATCTGCTCAGCATGTAAGGGTCTTAACCCCATTTTGGGGAATCACCAGAACCTCTCAGGAGAAAATGTCTTCTTACGTAAGGTTTACTGAAGTGGATTACCTATGCTTCTGGATCTTATCTTCATTGCTTTGTGGTTTTTCCAATGGTTCCAAACACGCTAAATGGATTTTGTTCTCTTTCTTCAGTTGTTTTGGTGAAAGACTTGGAGCACATTACCTACTTGTATTAGTTTGCTAAAGCCACCATAACAAAATATGACAGACTAGGTGGCTTACACCACAGACATTTAGTTTATCACAGCTCCAGAGGCTGGAAACTTAAGAACAAGATATTAAGTGATAAATTTCTTCTGGGACCTCTCTTCTTGGCTTGAAGACGGCTGTCTTTTCTGTGTTCTTCTGTGGCCATCTCACCGTGCATCTGTGCATAATCCCTTCTGATGTCTCTGAGCGTGTCCAAATTTTCCTTGCTAAGGGCAATAATCCTATCGGGTCCATCTATCAGCCTTATTTTAAAGTAAGTATTTCTTCAAAGGTCATATCTCCGAACACAATTACATTTTCCATATATTTGTTTGGCATTTGTATTTCTTCCTTTAAGAACTGTCTATTCAAGTCCTGTACCCATTTCTTAACTGGATAAGTTGTTTATTTGTTGCTGAATTTTAAAACAATATTTGTTTGAAAGATAGAATGACAAAAATAGATGGGGGTGGAGAGAGAGAAAGAGACCCTCTGTTTACTGGCCCACTCCCAAAATTGCTACAGAGACAGGAAGAGAGAGAGAGAGAAAGACAGAAAGAGAGAGAGAGAGAGAGAGAGAGAGAGAGAGAGAGAGAGAGAGTTTCATCTACTGGTTCACTCCTCAAATGGCTGCAATGGTTGGGGCTAGGCCAGGCTGAAGCTAGGAGCCCAGAGCTTCTTCTGGGTCTCCCACCTGGATGTAGGGACCCAAGCACTTGGGCCATCTTCTGTTGCTTTCCCAGGCACGCTATCAGGGAGTTGGATTGGAAGTGGAGCAGGTGGTCCTTGAACCAGTGCCCAAATGGGATGGCAGTGTCCCAGGCTGAGGCTTAACCTACTACGCTATAATGCCAGCCTCCAGGAGTTTTCAAGGAATGTTGAATAGAACCAATTCTTTCTCTGCATCCACTGAGATCATATGGATACTTTTCTTCATTCTGGTGAGATGATTTATTATTTTTATTGATTTGATATGTTGAACAACCCTTGCAGCTCTGTGATAGATTCCAGTTGATTGTGATGTAATCTTTTTTATATACTATTGGGTTTGGTGCACTAATATTTTCTTGAGAATTTTTGCATCTATGTTCATCAAGGATATTAGTCTGTAGCATCCCCTCTTGTGTTACATCTTTGATTTTGATATCAGAATAATGCTGATCTCATAAGAACTGATTGGCAGAGTTCTATAATTTTTAATATTTTAGAATATTTTGAAAAGTATTGTGGTTAGTCCCTCTTAATGGTTTTCAGAATTCAACAGTAAAGCCATCAGGTCTGGGGCTTTTATTTAATGGAAGACTTAAATTACTGCTTCTATCTCATTACTTGTTCTGGGTCTGGTTAGATTTTTTTATATCTTCTTTATTTAATCTTGATAGGTTGTATGTATCTGGGGATTTATCCATTTGTTCCGTATTTTCCAATTTTTAGCATATAGTTGTTCATAGTAATTTCTTAATTGATAATTTTCATTTCTGTTATATTGGTTGTTATGTCTCTTTTTTCACCTCTAATTTTATTTATTTGAGTTTTTCTTTTTTATTCTTTGATATTCTGGCTAAAATTTTGTCTGTTTTCTTTTTCTTTTGTTCATATTTTGCATTGATTTTTCAGTTCAATTATATATATTTATGATTTGATTCTTACTATTTCTTACCTCCTGCTAATTTTGGATTTGACTTGCTTTGATCTTATTTTTCTACAGTCCTTGAGGTGCATCATAGTCTGTTTCTTTGAGATATTTATATTTTAAATGTAAGCATTTTGTTCTAAACTTCCACTTAATACTGCTTTTCTTATATCCCACAGATTTTGATAGGTTGATAGATGGACATAATATGATTATTTCCCTTAGAAAGGGAAATTGAGACACACAGAGACATTAGGAGGGATCATGCACAGATGTACACCACAGCACAGTTCTATCTGTTGTCAGTCTAATGGGTTGTCTTTATATGTAGCTTGACATTTTTCTCTCACTGTGTTAGGAGTCTCTCCTTGTTCTCTCTTTTTTTCCAGTACAAATAAGTCCTAATTTATTCAGTGTATTTTCCCAGGGAAAGGAGAAGGGACAGGGAGAGTCAGCATATGTGCTACAAAGTGATTGGAAAATGGGAGAGGAAGTATCTAGTACGGCAAAAATCAACTTTCAAGTAAACATACCCCAATGATGGGGTGCCCACAGCACAACAGGCTTGGTCTCCTGCAGTTCAGGAATGAGGGGCAGGGATCTGTGGAAGAACCGACATAAGCTTTCCTAACCTCCCTTCCTCCCATAAATTCAAGATTTCACGCAAATTTTTGGTTCCTAACAGTAAACATGTCAAACAATATTGTGGCCACTTTGACATAAGTTTCTTGCATCTGCATAAAAGTTACTGAGTGACTTGAATGTATTTCATAATCCCCCTTCTTGGTCTCCAAATCCCACTTTCTGCATAGAAGGTCCCCGGTAGCTTCTCTTCTTTAGGATACAAATTGAGTGGGTTTGATCCACCCAAATGCATCAGTGTCCTAAGTCTTTGGCAAGAATCACATCAAGAAATGGTCTTGAAACAGGGGGTAGGGTATGAGGTGTGGAGGTTTCCTATTTCCTTCAAGATTTTTGCACAAATCCTTTAGATTTGTGGAGATATTCCAAGAATTTCTGTGTGGGTGTGTAGGTTTCCTTTTGTGGGTGGAGGAATGGAGAAGAGAGTAGTGTAGGAGTCAAATTTTAAGGATAGAGGATCCAAAATAGGATAGGGGAAGAGGAACACAAAAGCCAAGATGATTATGAGCTCCACTTCAAGAAGAGGGTTCCCCAAAATGTATGTTTCAGATCCTTTTGCCTGGTGCAGAATCTTCTGTCAGAGATGCTTTGGCTATTTTTTTTTTTCAATACAGAAAGAAGTTTGTAAACAATAAAACCCCAAAAGAACACGGAAAAAGACCAACACATTATGTTTACACAAACTATGCCTCCTAGAGCCACCAACTCAGAGACTCAGTGAAGTCCTACAAAGCCCAGACAATACAATAACTAAAGGGGAGCAGTATCTGGGGGAGACTGCAACCCAGGACCAGACACACATCACCCAATGCATTCTATTGCATTTGTTGCCTTTCACCACAATGAGGTAGGTTTTTAGGGATCTCTCAGAAAGGAAATGAAACTCCCTTTTTCTCTCTTAGTTACCAAGGCACTAGTAATCACTACTGTCACAGGGCAGGACACGGGCTTTGGACTTCACATAAGCCCATTGCTTATGGGCTCCCAGGAAGCCAAGAATTTAAAAAGGTTAAGGATTTGTAGTCCTTGCTGCATGTGTCTATCCCTGGACAGCACAGAATGGGTACAGGGGTATTGGTCTTCAAACTCAACCTTGCCAGCTCACATTTTGACACACATGTATGCATGAACACACACACACACACACACACACACACACACACACACACACACCCTGTTGTACGTAGTGGGCCTTGCCTAATCTGGTGAGGGCTGGATCTGTTATGTGAAGCAAAAGACCCATGTCCTAGGATCAGGCAACCTAACCATGGCTTTCTCTTTGGGCCTTTTACCTGGCTCAGCCTCTCTTCACTTCTCTGTACCACTTAGTACTGATTTGACTAATTTTCCACCTTCCAGGACAAGATCAAGTCATGGGCAATCCAATTAATACTTTGTCTCCCATGAAGCATTTTCAAGGTGGAGGGGATTTCAAGAGAACACTGTGACAAAAAAGGCCAGCTCTAATTGGCAAAATGATGTACTTCAATAGGCTGTGCACTCCACATAGCTGCTCTCCATGGTGATAAAAACAACAAAAATCCTTCCTGCTGTGCAGACTTGGAGCTGGTGTGGACTTATCCCTGAGATTGCTCATGTACCTGAGAATATAGTGCAGGAATGAGGCCTTAGATTAAAAAATACAAAAATAGAAAACTAGAATATTTATATTAAGAAAAACAAGTTAAAATGCACAAGCTATGTTGTTTGCACACAGTTAGAGCAGTTAGCATCCTGGAGAAAGTGGGACCCTAGGGGTCGTTATGCAAGGGAGCAAATAAATAAATCGCATTGGCCCAGAATGGGGTTAGAGTGAGCTCGGGAGCAGAGGATCTGAGACTGCTCCCCTACACATTCTTTTTGCCAATCATCACAACCCTCTGCTTGGGACAGTTCCCAGCACCCTGTCCCAGGACTGAATTATGAGCAAACAAGATGTGGAAACCTCTGCCTTCCTCCTGAGAGATTCCCCTGGACAGAATGCAGTGATCTGTTGGCTGGATCCAGTAATGTGGTCCCACAACCAATCTTCTTACTAGCGAGGGAAGTGTTATTCCATACCCTCCCTTGAAAGGAAAACAACTTCCCCATCTGGTGTTTTTCTAAAGCTGGAGATTTTGCACGTGGGGTCTCAGATAAAGCCTGTGGGTTACAGGTTGGCACCTCCCACAAACCTCTTATTTGCATTTGGATACAGCATGGTTGGAATTCATTGCCTCACTCCTTCCTCTCAGCAAGAGGGAAAACACGGGATGCTCTGAACCCCAGCCTGGGATACCTGACAATGCCAGCTCCCCGCAAAACACCCTGTCCCCATTTTCTCCACTCTGCAACCCCCTCACCCACCCACTGTGGCTCCATTCTGGGCGTCAGGGAGCAGGGTAGGGCTGTGGATGGCTTCTTCATCCTCCTGGAAGTAGGAGGCATTCCCTGGGAGGGGGTGGGGTGGGGGGGGTGGGGGGGCTTACTGCTCTTCAGAGGGCTGGACGTCATGATATGGCTGATGCTCTGGCAGAAGTGGCGCTTCTTGGGCTGGGGTGGCAGCTTGCAATCCTTGCCACGATGGTCTAGATCTCCACAATTATAGGAACTATCTCCTTTAGACCTGTGCTTTCCCATGTACTTCCCCTCTGGCCGCCTCTCGCTTCCAAAACAGAACACCCCAGCAGGCCCGGGGACACGGATGGATTCCAGGCCCCCGCGGGCAGTCATGGACAGGAAAACAGAACCACTTACAGATGCCGCCCTGTGCAGCAGCTGCTGCTGGACCGACACCAGGGCCGCGTTCTTTTGTGTCATCTCAGGGCTGTCTCCACCGCCTTGGTGCAGCCACCTGCAAACTGCTGTGTGGAGCCCATGATCATCAGCGGAGCTCGTGGCCCCTGGCCCCTAGTCAGGTGGCTGCTGGCCCCAGAGAAGTCGGGAGACCAAGAGGTGGTTTGAAGAGGCAGCTACCTCCTCCCCTGCACAATAGCGGTGGGATTGTCTCCTTGTTCAGACTTTAAACAACTCGACTATAATAGGCCTTAGAAAAAGATTTTTTTTGACACTCTTGTTTATGGCGTCAGTAATCTCCCTAGGCTCTGGTCATGAGTTGCCGAGGCTATGGAAGCCTTTAGGGTTAGCCGACTTCGATCTTATTCCCACAGGGCCATAGTCAAAGTGGAAGTTCTCTCCTCCCTTCAGAGAAAGGTACCTCCTTCTTTGATGGCCCCGTTCTTTCCACTGGGATCTCACTCGCAGAGATCTTTCATTTAGGTCTTCTGTTTTTTCCAGAGTGTCTTAGCTTTCCATGCCTAAAATATTCTCATGGGCTCTTGAGCCAGATCCGAATGCCTTAAGGGCTGATTCTGAGGCCAGAGTGCTATTTAGGACATCTGCCATTCTATGAGTCTGCTGTGTATCCTGCTTCCCATGTTGGATCATTCTCTCCCTTTTTCATTCTATCAGTTAGTATTAGCAGACACTAGTCTTATTTGGGTGATCCCTTTGACTCTGTTGTTAAATCAACATCAGGAGTCACTGTGTACTTACGTCTCATGAGGGATCTGTCCTTAATGTGTTATCCAATGTGAAGTGATGCTATTACTAGTACTGAAACAGTATTTTTACACTTTGTGTTTCTGAGTGGGTGCAAACTGATGAAATCCTTACATAGTATATATTGAATCGATCTTCTTTATATTAAGATAATTGCAAATGATTAAAAAATCTTGGTGTTAAACTGGAAATTGCATAGATAATTAATCAATTTTTTTTAAAAAAAAATCATGTAGGATCTCTGTCCTTAATGTGCTGTACATTGTGAATTAATACTATAACTAGTACTCCAACAGTATTATCATTTTGTGTCTCTATGCGAGGGCAAACCGTTGAAATCTTTACGTAATATGTACTAAATTGATCTTCTGTGTATAAAGAGAATTGAAAATGAATCTTGATGTGAACAGAAGGGGAGAGGGAGCGGGAAAGGGGAGGGTGGGGGGAGGGAGGGAAGTTGTGGGGGGGGAGCCATTGTGGTCCATGAGCTGTTCTTTGGAAATTTATATTCTTTAAATAAAAGCTTTATATATTAAAAAAAAAAAAAAGATTTTTTTTTTAGTCGCGTCTGGTTGGTATCTTTTGAGCTGCTTCTATGTGATGTCCGTATCTCTATCAAGACTTGGGACGCTTTCAACTATTATTTCATTTGATAATTTCTCAATGCTTGTTTAAAACTATCTTCTTCAGGTATTTAGATAATAGAAATATTTGTTTTCTTAATGAGATTCCATATGTCTCATAGGATTTCTTTATTCTTTTTATTTTTTTGCTTTTATTTTTATCTGACTTGGTTATTTCAAAAATTTTGTCTTCAAAAGAAGAAAATCTTTTTCTGCTTGGTCTATTTTGTTTTTAAAGTACTCAATTGTATTTTTTAAAAGCTTTTATTTAATAAATGCAAATTTCATATGTGGGACTTTAAGAATATAGTGGTTCTTCCCTCCATACCCACCCTCCCACCCCTACTCCGTCTCACCTGCTACTTCCTCTCCCATCTCATTCTTCATTAAGATTCATTTTAAATTAACTTTATATACAGAAGACCAACTCTATAGTAAGTAAAGATTTCAACAGTTTGCACCACACACACACAATGTATAAAGTACTGTTTAGGAATAAATTTTGCAATTAATTCTCATAGTGCAACTCACTAAGGACAGAGGTCCTACATGGGGAGTAAGTGCACAGTGATTTTTGTTAATTTGATGATTAACACTCTTACTTATGATGTCAGTGATCACCATGAGCTGCCAAGGCTATGGAAGCCTTTTGTGAACACAAACTCTGTCAGTATTTAGACAAGGCCATAAGCAAAGTGGAAGTTTTCTCCTCCCTTCAGAGAAAAGTACCTCCTTCTTTGATGGCCCCTTCTTCCCAGTGGGGTGTTGCTCACAGAGATCCTTCATGTAGGATATTTTTTTTTTGGCACAGTGTCTTGGCTTTATATCCTGAACTGCTCGCATGGGCTTTTAAGCCACATCCAAATGCCTTAAGGGCTGATTCTGAGGTCAGAGTGTTACTTAAAGCAGTTGTCATTCTATGAGTATGCTGTGTGGACTGCTTCCCATGTTGGACATTGCCTCCATTTTAATTCTATTATTTTACCAGGCACTTGATGCTATTTATATGATCTCTTTAATATTTAATACTATCTATATATGTACTTTAACACATAATATGATCACTTTAACAATTAAGGTGGCATTTTCACAACCAATTTTAATGGTATTTGGAGTCCCATGACAAGTTTTAAACTGTACCCTTAGAAGTAAGTCCATAAGAATGTGTGTGGAACTATACAGCTTTGTAGTTACAATCTTCCTCCTCCCTCTCTTATTCCCCCTCTTATTTTTTAGGATCTATTTGCAATAGACTTTATATATATATATATATATATATATATATATGTATATATACATATACACACACATATATATGTATACATATATATACATATACATATATGTATGTATACATATATGTATATATACATATATACATATACATATATATACATATATATATATATAAAGTTTATGTTACATAAAGTATGAAGAAGAGAAAAAATAAAAATAATAAAAAAATGTTCGACAGTCAAGACAAGGGCTGTTCAAGTCATTGCTTCTCACAGTGTCAAGTTCAATTCTACAGATTTCTTTTTAGGTGTGCTATTAGTTCTCACAGATCAGGGAGAATATAGTATTTGTCCTTTGGGACTGGCTTATTTCACTGAGTATGAAGTTTTTCAGATTGATCCATTTTGTTGCAAAGGATCAGATTTCATTTTTTTTTTTACTGCTGTGTAGTATTCCATGTGTACATATTCCATCATTTCTTTAGCCAGTCTTTAGTTGAGGGACATTTAGGTGATTCCATGCCTTAGCTATTGTGAACTGAGCTGCAATAAACATGGAGGTGCAGATAGTTCTTTTGTTTACTGATTTCATTTCCCTTGGGTAAATTTCCAGGAGTTGGATGGCTGGGTCATATGGTAGGTCTATATTCAGATTTCTGAGGTATCTCCATTCTGTCTTTCATAGTGGCTTTACCAGTTTGCATTCCCACCCACAGTGGATTAGGGCACCTTTTTCTTAACATCCTCTCCAGCATTTGTTGTTAAGTTGATTTCTATATGAGAGGCATTCTAACTGGGGTGAGGTGAAATCTCATTGTGATTTTGATTTGCATTTCCTTGGGGGCTAGTGATCCTGAACATGTTTTCATGTGTCTGTTGGCCATTTGGATTTCCTCTTTTGAAAAATGTCTTTTGAGGTCCTTTTTCCATCTCTTAACTGGGTTGTTTGTTTTGTTGTTGTTGAGTTTTTTGATCTCTTTGTAGATTCTGGTTATTAATTCTTTATCAGTTGCTTAGTTTGCAACTATTTTCTCCCATCTGTCAGTTGCCTCTTCACTTTCCTGACTCTTTGTTCTGCCATACAGAAGCTTCTCAATTCAAATTAATCCTATTTGTTGATTTTGGCGTTGACTGCCTGTGCCTCTGAGGTCTTTTCCAAGAAGATTTTGCCTGTGCCAATGTCTTGCAGGGTTTCCCCAATATTCTCAATTACTTTGATGGTGTCAGGTCATAGTTTTGGATATTTAATCCATGTTGAGTGGATTTTGTGTAAGGTGTTAGTTGGGGGTCTTGCTTCATACTTCTGCATGTAGAATCCAGTTTTCCCAGAACCATTTGTTGAAGACACTATCCTTGCTCCAGGGATCGGTTTTAGCTCCTTGGTCAAATGTAAGTTGGTTGTAGATGTTTGGATTGACTTCTGGTGTTTCTACTCTGTTCCGTTGATCATCCATTGATTTTGAACCAATAGCAGGCTATTTTGATTATAACTGTCTTGTAGAATGTCTTGAAATCTGGTATTGTGATACCTCCAGCTTTGTTTTTCTTATATAAGATTGCTTTAGCTATTCGAGGTCTCCTATGCCCCATATCAATTCCAGCATCATATTTTCTGGATTTGAGAAGAATATCTTCAATATTTTGATGGAAATCGCATTGAATCTGTAAGTTGATTTTGGAGGAATGGACATTTTGATGATATCTATCCTTCCAATCCATGAACATGGAAGATTTTTCCATTTTTCGTATCTTCTTCTATTTCTTTAATGTTTTGTAATTTTCATTGTAGAGATCTTTGACATCCTTGGGAAAATTTATTTCAAGGGGGCTAGAGCCATGTCTCATTAAGTTAATCCTCCACCTGCAGCGCCAGCACCCCATATGGGTGCCGGGTTCTAGTCCCAGTTGCTCCTCTTCCAGTCCAGCTCTCTGCTGTGACCTAGGAGGGCAGTGGAGGATGGCCTAAATGCTTGGTCCTCTGCATCCGCATGGGAGACCAGGAAGAAACACCTGGCTCCTGGCTTCGGATCGGCACAATGCCAGCTGTGGCAGCCATTTGGGGAGTGAACCAATGGAAGGAAGACCTTTCTATCTGTCTCTCTCTCACTGTCTATAACTCTACCTGTCAAATAATTAAAAAAATATTCCAAGGTATTTGATTGTTTTTTTATCTATTGTGAATGTGATTAATCTTAGAAATTCTTTCTCAGTCATGGCATTGTCTGTGTATACAAAGGCTGTTGATTTTTGTTTGTTGACTTTATATCCTTCTACTTTACCAAATTCTACTATGAGCTCCAATAGTCTCTTAGTGGAGTCTTTTGTATCCCCTATATATAAAATCATGTCATCTGCAAATAGGGAGTTTGACTTCCTCCTTCCCAATTTGTATCCCTTTGATTTCTTTTTCTTGTCTAATGTCTCTGGCTGAAACTTTTTTTATTGGGAGGGTCTTTATTAGTGATTTAATTTCTGTCTTGGTTATGGGTCTGTTTAGGTTTTTTGTGCCTTCATGGCTCAATTTAGGTAGGTTGTATGCATCCAGGAATCTATCTATTTCTTCTAGGTTTCCCAGTTTGTTGGCATTGAGCTCTGTGTAGTGGTTTCTGATTATTCTTTTTATTTTTTGTGGTTTCTGTAGCTATATTTCCTTTTTCTTCTCTAATTTTACTGATTTGGGTATTCCCCCTTTGTTTTGGTTAGTTGGGCCAATGGTGTGTCAATTTGCTTTATTTTTTTTTTTAACCAGATTTTTGTTTTGCTGATCTTTTGCATTTTGGTTTCAATGTTGTTTATTTATTCTCTAATTTTAATTATTTCTTTTCATCTAATAGTTTTGGGTTTGATTTGATGTTATTTTATAAGATCATTGAGGTGCATAGATAATTCATGTATTTGGTGCCTTTGAAGTTTCTTGATGGAGGCACCAATTGCTATAAATTTTCCTCTTTTTTTGACAGGCAGAGTTAGACAGTGAGAGAGAGAGAGAGACAGAGAGACAGAGAGAAAGGCTTCCTTCCATTGGTTCACCCCCCAAATGGCCACTACGGCTGGCGCACCATGCCTATCTGAAGCCAAGAGCCAGGTGTTTCCTCCTGGTCTCCCATGTGGGTGCAGGGCTCAAGCACCTGGGCCATCCTCCACTGCCTTCCCGGGCCACAGCAGAGAGCTGGACTAGAAGGGGAGCAAGCAGGACAGAATCCGACGCTCCAACCGGGACTAGAACCCGGGGTGCTGGCGCTGCAGGCGGAGGATTAGCCAAGTGAGTCGTGGCACTGGCCCATAATATTAATTCTTAACACTGCTTTTGCTACATCCCACAGATTTTGGTATGTTGTATTGTCGTCTTCATTTGTCTCCAGAAATTTTTGATTTCTCCTGTGACCCACTCTTCATTCAGAAATATGTTGTTCAGTCTCCATGTGTTTGCGTATAATGTAGAGATTCTTGAGTTGTTGATTTTTAGCTTCATAGCATTGTGGTCTGAAGAGATGCATGGCATGATTTCAATTTTTTTGAATTTGCGGACTTTCTTTAAGGCTTAGCATATGGTCAATCCTAGAGAAAGTTCCATGAACTGGAGAGAAACATCTATACTATTTTGCTATAGGGTAGAAGGTTCTGTAGATATTAGCAAGGTCTATTTGGTCTATGGTTTCGATTAACTCTGTTGTTTCTTTGTTGACTTTCTGTCTGGTTTATCTGTCTGTTGCTGAAAGTGGGGCATTAAATTCCCCCATTACTATTATATTTGAGTCTATATTTTCCTTTAAATCCCTTGACAATTCTTTTAAATAGCCAGGTGCCCTGTAGTTAGATGCATACATTTTATAATAGTCACATCTTCCTGTTGAATTGATCCTTTAATCATTAAGGAGTTTCTTTCTTCATCTCTTTTGGTAGTTGTTGTGTTAAAGTCTATTTTGTCTGATATTAGAATGGCCACACCAGATCTTTTTTTTTTTTTTTTTTTTTTTTGTTAGTATGGATTATCTTTTTCCATCCCTTCACTTTCAGTCTTCGGGCATGTTTGTTGGTAAAGTGTGTTTCTTGTAGGCAGCAAATAGATGTTTTCTTTTTTTAATCCATTCAATCAGTCTGTCTTTTAACTGGGGAGTTGAAATCATTTACATTCATTGTGAGTTTTGTTAAATACTGTCTTTGCCCTGCTTTGTTTCCTTAAACAGTCCTGTTTATGTATTTTGGCTTTGGTTTGTACTCTTGCTGGGTCATTTTCTGTGTTCATTTTCTTTTGTAGTGATGTTCCTGTTTTTGTGTTTCTGTATGTAGCACATCATTGACTATCTTTTGTAGGGCTCGGAAAGTAGTTATAAATTCTTTCAATTTCTGCTTCTTGTGGAAGATCATTATTTCTCCTTCATTCATAAATGAGACTTTTGCAGGATACAGTATTCTAGGATGACAGTATATTTTCTCTTAGGAATTGAAATATGTCTCGCCATTGTCTCCTTGCCTGTAAGGTTTGGGATGAGAAGTCGAGAGTGAGTCTAATTGGGCTTCCTCTGAATATGATTTGTTGTTTCTGTCCTGCATATTTTAAGATCTGTTCCTTGTGTTTCAGTGACAGGAGTTTTGCTACAATGTGTCATGGTGAAGTTATTTTCTGGTCCTGTCTATTGGGAATTCTGTGTATTTCTTGTACTTGAATCTTTATCCAGATTGGGGAAGTTTTTTTGTTATTATTTAATTAGGAAGGCTTTCTAATCCTTTCTCTTTCCACCCCTTCTGGAATTTCTAGGATCTGTAAGTTGGGTCATTTGATAGAATCTTGTAAATCTCCAACTATGATTTTTAATTTTCTAATTTCTTCTTGTAATTGATCTAGCTGTATTGTTTCTGGAAATTTGTCTTCTAGTTCTGATATTCTTTCTTCTGTCTCCTCTATTCTATTCCTGAGACTTTCCACTGCATTTTTTATTTGGTCTATTTCCAGTATTTCATTCTGACTTCTCTTTAAAAATCTCAATTTCTTGGGAGTGTTTTTCATTTAAATTGTGAATTTGTTTCTGATTGCTTCTAAGTAATCTGACTATGAATTTTCTGAATTCTTTTTCTGGCATATCCTTGATCTCTTCTTCTTCAGCCTCCATTACTGAAGCATTGCATTGTTCCTTTGGGGAGTTCATAGAGTCTTCCTTATTCTTTTTCAGGGTTTTTCCTTTGTTCTTCAGCATTTCTGGTTGATTTAATCTTTAAATGGCGGCTTTGAGCCTGTGGTGCGACTTCCCTCTGCTATGAGCTTCTGTGTGTCTGTGTGTTGCAAGTGAAAGCCTGCAATCTCCTGCTTTCTTATAGATTGTGATGGAGATAGGTACCAGGGCTTTGGTGCACTAAGCCTTGCCTACTGGGGCTGGGCTCACTTCTCACGGGTGTATGAAATGAGCTCCAGTTTTCACTGTTTAGGATCACTCCTTGTTGTACAACTTGCATGGTGGGGAAGAAATCTCTCTGAAATGTTGTGATCCTCATTCTCGGATGGAGAATGGTGTGAGGTGGCCCCTGCTATTGATGGGTGTGTGAGTGGGAGGCAAATGTGGTAGTCTCCTGCTTATACTTGAAAATGTAAACAATCAGTATGGCTTCTCCCTTCCGGCTATAGGTCCTGTTGGAGGAAGGGGAGAAACATAGATGGACTGTGGCATGCCCAACCTCTCAGCTTTTTCCCCTATAATTTCTCCTTCCCATTTGGAACTTCAAATACAGTTTGCCAAGCTTCCCTGCCCATCACTATCCTCAGCTATATATATGCTCAGGTATGTAGATGGACACTTACAGACCCCACAGGTGAGTGCACGTTACTCAAGGGATTGTAGTACCAACAGCTTTGGTATAGAGCTGCAGTATACAGAGGGGAGTTCCCCAAGCTGTGATTGGTCATGCAGGGGTCATGCTAGGGCTTGTGCCATGGCCACCCAGCACCCTATGCTAACAAATACAGAAGGGAACTTATTCAGGTCTGGTGCTCTGGGTTTAGGTATTGCCTATCACCACCCCACGTAGAGGGGAACGTAGTGCAGGCATATTCATTGATCAAGCAAGCATGGCTCTAGGGTTTGTGCCCAGAAATCCTGCAGCTGGACAATGCAGAGGAGCCTCTGCTCTTCCATGGAAATGCCTTAGTTCTGAAAAACTGGACCTTCTGGTGCCTACAGGGTTGCTTGCTGTCAGGAAGTTGGGGCAGGAGCAATGGGATGCTTTCGCTCTTTGCTGGATTTTGAGTCTCTGTGCTGCTATCAGTTCCCATCACTTTGTTCCTGAAGTTTTTCCTCAATCTCTTGGAAACATGGTTTTACCTTATTCTGCTTCTTTTTTGTGGTAGGTACAAGTACAAGTCCTTTGGTTCAGATATCTTACTCTTGCCTGTTTTAATTAATTTGCTAAATAATCCAGAAGAAAATAACAATATTATGAGAGAGAGTATGAGATAAAGAAGGGAATGAAGGGAAACATGGGAGAAAAGAAGGAAGAAGAGTGAGAAAGAAAGAGAAAAAGGAACAAGGTCACAAGATTGAGATAAAACTGTTCGATAAATGTTTCCCTTCAACTGAAAGCTCTTCAGTGACCTTCACTTAATATGTACATGGTGAACAATTAAACAGTGTAGGAGAGGTCTTCAAAAAGTTCATGGAAAATATGCAGTATGAAAAAAAATCCTTGCATCTCCAATTCATTTTATTTTGTTTTTTTATTTAATTAATGTGAATTTACAAAGTGCAACTTTTGTATTGTTGTGGCTTCCCCCCCAACCTCCCTCCCTCAAACACCCTCCCCTTTCCCACTCCCTCTCCCATCCCACCCTTCATCGAGTTTCATTTTCAGTTACCTTCATTACTAAGCAAGGATTTCAACAGGCTGCACTCACAAAACCGCACAAGGTATAGGGTATTGTTCGACTAGTAGTGTTGTCTTTAAGTATCATAGTAAAACACATTAAGAGCAGAGATCCTACATGGGGAGCATGTACCCAGTGACTCCCATTGTTGATTTAACAATTGGCAATCTTATTTATGATGTCAGCAATCACCCGAGACTCTTGCTATGAGCTGTCTAGGCTATGGAAGCCCCTTGAGTTCACCAACTCTGAACTTGTTCAGTCAAGGCCGTATCACAGTGGAGGTTCCTTCCTCCCTTCAGAGAAAGGCGCCTCTCTCCTTGATGGCCTGTTCCTTCTGCTGGGGTCTTGTTCACCGGGATCTTTCATTTAGTTTGTTTTTGCCACTGTGTCATGGCTTTCCATGCCTGTGAGACTCTCATGGGCATTTTAGCCATGGATCTCCAATTTTTATACCCAAAATAAAAATACCTTTTAATGCCACTTTCGACAGCCTTTTTGAAGCACACAGGTATTTGAATGTCTTTGTGGTCTTTGGATACAAGGAGACCCTTAACCAACACTAGTAACTGGCTTTGGGAACTTGCTAACCCCTGGCAGTATCTTGAGATGACATAATCTCAGAAGGTTTCTTATTAGAAAATATTTGACATGTATCTTTCTAATTTTTCCATCCTTGAGTTAATTACCTGAAAATGTGCATATTTTCCCAGGTCTCACTTACCTCTACCTAAATTCACTGGCTCTGGAATTCACACTTTCATATAGTAACATGATCCTTGCAAAGGATGCTCCACGCAGGTCTAGATTAAGTTATGTTTGCATAAACACAGTTTTGGCCAGCTGCCTAGTCAGCTGACTTTTGGCATTGTGGTACTTAAATATATTTGTCTGGCTCTCTATTTCACTTGACACCGCTCCCCTCACTAAGTTTAACTTCTCTGCATCTCTACAGCCCTCAGAAGACCAAGGATGCTTAGGATTTCATTACAAAAAGGAAATTCTAGTTCCCTATTTTTGTAAGATGTATTTTGTTAGTAGATATCAAGGCATGAACACAGATTACATTTACTTGGTTTTATATATGCTTGCTTTATGTGTAATGCTACATTTTTAATCATCATTATAAAAATCTCATGAAATTATTGTTGATATTGTTAATTTACAGATTGGGAAATTGAGGCTCAGAGATATGATTTAGATCAATCAAGGTGATATAGAAAACAAGTAACAGAGCCACTTTGTTCCAATGTTTGTATCTTCACATCTACACTACAGTACTTTCACTCCTGATGTCCTATGGAGTGAAGGAAAATGCATCCTTTATGCAAATATTACGCTCACTGATAAAATGCAGGCATATCTGAGCTGGGCTGATGGGCTGTTCGGAGAGGCACCTCTTGAGAACATGCCTCTTTATATAAATTAATTTGCTCTGAAAGAGGAACTTTATGCTTGGGCATGCAGAGAGTAATTCTACGGGCAATGACTACATGGTACAATTTTCTTCTTTGTTTTTAGGACCAATGCCTGAGTCCCATGGAGAGAAAGGCTGCAGGCAGAGGCTTTACTGTTTGTGTTGGTGTCTGAGAGGATGGGATAGAGGATAAAGGACTAGTTTTCTTTTTAATCAGAACATTCTGTAGCCTTGAGAATGGAGCACTATAAGAGGTGTCAGCATTGAAGGCTTGTAGGGAGGGCATTTAGTGCTACTAAAGCCTCGGAACCATGAGCATGGACAGGGCACTGTCCTCATGCTGGTTTCCCAGGAGCAGATATGGCTTGGAGAGGCCTGGAGAAAAAAATGACAGGAAAATTGGTAAGTTTATGAGAAATATTCCAGGGACTCCTAGGAAGAATTTGAAGAGGCCTCAGACGTTAGGAGCAAGCCAATGAAACCTGAGTTACTATTTTTTTTTTTTTTTTTGACAGGCAGAGTGGACAGAGAGAGAGAGACAGAGAGAAAGGTCTTCCTTTGCCATTGGTTCACTCTCCAATGGCTGCCGCGGCCGGTGCACTGCGACTGGTGCCCCTTCAATGGCTGCCGCGGTCGGCACACTGCGCTGATCCGAAGGCAGGAGCCAGGTGCTTCTCCTGGTCTCCCATGGGGTGCAGGGCCCAAGCTTGGGCCATCCTCCACTGCACTCCTGGGCCACAGCAGATAGCTGGCCTGGAAGAGGGGCAACCAGGACAGAATCCGGCACCCCAACCGGGACTAGAACCCAGTGTGCCGGCGCCGCAAGGTGGAAGATTAGCCTAGTGAGCTGCGGCACTGGCCCCGAGTTACTATTATTGCATGAGCCAGATGAGCACTTGAAGGTTGAGGAGGTCTGTACAAATTTGAATGTTAAGAGTAGACTGGGCTGGCTGGTGCTGTGGCTCACTAGGCTAATCCTCCGCTTGTGGCGCCGACACCCCAGGTTCTAGTCCTGGTTGGGGCGCTGGGTACTAGTCCCGGGTGCTCCTCTTCCAGTCCAAAAAAAAAAAACCAAACAATAAAAGAGTAGACTGGGCTCTCAGTTCTTTTCTGAGATGCCTGCCTAGTCCATTGGCTGTATTTCTTTTCATTAAACTTTACTTCAATATTATTTTTAAAAAGAGTTCTTATTTAAATAGTTTTAAAGTTTATTTTATAGTCTCTACTACCCTACCAGACAAGAACATAAACCCCATTGTCATACACTAGGCTTCCTTCATAATGATTCTCTTTCTCTCTCTCTCTCTCCCTCTCTCTCTCTCTCTCTCTCTCTATATATATATATATGTAAAAAATATATATATATTTACCTAGCATAGCTACTTATATATTTTTTGTCTCCTTGTCTATGGGATAAGTTCTGTCCCATAAATCTTCATGGGGTTTCAGGTAATTGGTTTGCTGGTTGACCTGATCAACCAAGTTTCTCGAACATCTCTGAATTCTAGCAATGGATGTAACTTTCAACTCATGCTATTGTGCCCACTTGAGTGATAACTGAAAGATTCAAAAGGAGTCATCAACTTACTTTGCATTAAATATTTCACTTCAGAGGCTGGCACTGGGCACAACAGTTTAACCCATCATCTGCAGTGGGTTCAACTGGTTCAAGTCCTGGCTGCGCCAGTTTTGATCCAACTCCCTGCTAATGTACCTGGGAAAGCAACAGGAGATGGCCCAAGTCCTTGGGCCCCTGCACTCATATGGGAGACCCAGATGAAGCTCCTGGCTTCTAACTTTGGCTTGACCAAGCCTAGCTGTTGTGGCCACTTGGGGAGTGAACCAGCGGATGGAAGATATTCTCTCTCTCTCTCTCTCTCTTTCTCTTCCTCTCTCTGTCTCTCTTTCTCTCTATAACTCTGCCTTTCAAAAAAAAATAAACAAATAGATAAAAATAAAATTCACTTTAGACTAAGGAATGTTCCTAGATAGAAGTCTCCTAATTATAGAACACTAAAGATTGCTAAACACTAAAGTTGCTAAAATGAATTGAAAATATTTTCTTTTTTTAAAATTTTATTTACTTACAAAAGAGAGACAAGGAGAGAACCTCTATTCACTGATTCACACCCCACATGCTTGCAACGGCTAGGGTTGAGCTGAGGCCAAGAGCCAGGAACTCAATTCAGATCTCCTGTATGGGTGGTACAAATTATTTGAGCCATCGCCTGCTGACACATAGCACATGCATTATCAGGAAACTGGGATTGAGAACACAGCTGAGGGCTCAGGCCACTGGGACTCCCATATGGAATGTGGACAACCCAACTGGCAGTTTAAACAATAGGTCAAATGCTTGCCCCAAACATTGCTCTTAAGTCAATGATGCCTAGTCATCAACAGTGGTGATACCCTGGTGCTGTTTGATTCCATGGTACTTCTTGTTTTTTTGAGGTTTGTATCTCTGTTTTTAAAATCAAAATAATTTCTGTGGCGATTATGTTAACTTTCACTTGTGATAAATATTAAGATGTTATTTAAAATATGAATTACAAAAGAAAACTTGAGATGTCAAAAATAACTTGTGATCATTATGACTTATTTGAACATAGTTAAATTGCTAATCCACTGTCTTCTGAGCTTTATACTGGTTGCCAAAACCAATCACAATAAATGTGGGCATCCTTAGTAAATATTTTTTCCTACAATTTCTTTTTTATTTTAAGGAAAAGGAAATCACTACACAATGTAGTACAATTTCATTGCAGTTGACTGGAAGGAAATGATAATGTAGAGAGTTTGGAATGTAGAACACTATGCATCTATGCTTGAAGGATGAGTGAGATTTTCGGTGGCAGATTGACACATGCTATTTCTCAAGTTTTGTCTAAAGAATAAACAAAAATATTGGATTGTATTGAATAGTATAGGAAACACATCCTGGAGAGATAGAGTTGGATGTCTGTGCTTTCCTCTTGAGCAATGTGGTATTAGCTGGATCTCCCACATCTTGCATGCCTTTTGGGAAAGTAGGATAGCAATCTCAAGAAACTTAGTTTCTAAGAAATTCCTAGTTGTTGTCTTTCTTGTTACCTATAACCTATCTATCCTTTGGCATCATGGGAGTATACAATAATCTATGTGTGTACCTGTTTCTGCATAAGCACATTATTATTTTTTCAAAGCAATATCAGTTATTTAATGAGATTATTCCTACAAAATTCAGAACACCAGTTTGTGAGCATAAATTCCATTTGTTAGAGCAAAACTGGATCACAGATAACCGTGGAGCTGAGGAACAGCCTTGCTTTTTTGTAATATTTGAGAATCCGCAGCATTCTGATCGACCTGGCACTGTTGTTATCTCGTATTTCTCTGTTTCTGCTTTGAAGATCAGCTTCCTGGTGTCCGGGCTTCCGTGGCTGCTTCTTGAAACAAGCATCAGGGAGATGTGTTGGAGTCTTCACACTGCTGCTATCAGTTTTGTGCAGAGGTGGAGATGACAAATTTTTGGTGTGTTCTCTACGCAGAGGAACCTGATTGGGAGAAAGAGGCAGTCACAGCAGCAAACCCCGGCTCAGTGGCTGCAGGAAAACCACCCTCTTGCTCCTGAGGCACCCAGCGAGGGTGATGAGGATGGTCCCAAGGTGATGCTGGCCTGCACCTGCCTCACGTGTTGATAGAAGGGCTTTGTGTCATGGCTCAACAGCTTTTGAGGGACATCTTTGGGGTTTTTAGTAAAATAGTATCTAGGAACTTTGGAAAGCTTAACCAACCTGATGCTACCATTCTTGTCACTACCAACTGGTTTTGTGACATTAGCAAGAAGCTTCTCCTTTTCAATCCTGGATTCGAGAGCTGAGTCCTTCTTCTCGTACAGAGCCTTCCCAGAATACATGGGAGACTTGGAGTACCTGCCAATCCTCTCATCCCACAGGGTTTTGGCTGCAATGGGATTTCCCTGTCTTGGGACTTTTATCCTTGATGTTCCTTTTTTAACATTGCCACTGGCGATATCTGCTTTCTTGGCTAGAGATTTCTTCTTAGTTGTTCTTAGAAATTTCTTCTTAGCTTTGGAAATGGAGCATTTTCACCTGCTATCTTGCAAGAAGGGAAAGAAAGCACAGTATTTTTATATTATCTGTCATCTTTCTCTCTCCCAGAATATTGTCCTCTGATAGGGGATGTTTTATTACTTGTTTTATTCTTGCATCTAACCAGAGGCTAACACATTGAAGATGAGTGAATGAATGAAAGAATACACACTGAATGCATATATGAATCTATCTATTCTCATTATTATTATTATTATTATTATTTATTTGACAGGTAGAGTTATAGATAATGAGAGAGAGAGAGACAGAGAGAAAGCTCTTCCTTCCATTGGTTCACCCCCCAAATAACCGCTACGGCTGATGCTGTGCCGATCTGAAGCCAGGAGCCAGGTGCTTCTTCCTGGTCTCCCATGCAGGTGCAGGGGCCCAAGCACTTGGGCCATCCACCACTGCCCTCCTGGGCCACAGCAGAGAGCTGGACTGGAAGAGGAGCAACCGGGACTAGAACCAGCACCCATATGGGATGCCAGTGCTGCAGGCGGAGGATTAACCAAGTGAGCCATGGTGCTGGCCCCTGAATCTATCTATTTTCTAAGGGAAATATTTGAGTTCATTCACAAAAGATATCCTGTTATTAATACTTGGACCTCCTCAGAGATGTATGTGTATTCATTCAGCAAATATTTATCCAGCACTTACTGAGCAGCAGGAACATGCTGGAAGCTGCTGACAAGGTGATGATTTGCCAACCTGGAGGTATTTGGTTGCTTTTGGTGAGAGCAGTCTGCATGCCATCGTCAGGACAGTAGCTGATGCAAAACACAGCCATGTGAGTAGATGGTGCAAAAAACTGAGTAAGCAAGTTTGTGAGATGCTCAGAATTCGGATAAGGACTGGAGAGGTGAGGTTAGGTAGTAGCAACAGAAAGCACAAGGCCAGAGTCCATTTTGATTTTTCATGAAGTGAGTGAAACAGAGCTTATTTCAATGGTAACAAGAAAGAGTCAAAATATGAGGAGAAATTAAAATACAGGAAGAAGAAAAGAATTAAGAAATTAGGAATCATGTGTTTCCCCTGATGTGAGAACAAAAAAGTGTAATGTATGTGAGAAAAACTGACATTTTGAGATCTGATTATTGTTTATAGTCTCTACTGTTGAGGAAAAGTGGTTTTTTTGTGTTGTTTGTTTCTGTCTTACTATTTATTGAATACTTTGTGGAGGGTTAAGCTTTTGATTATAAAATAAACTGAAAGTATGTCATTGTAAAAATTAAAAGAATAAGGAAGGAGGAGGCAAGGTTTAGGTGTGGGTGGGAGGGAGGGTAGGGCCAAAAGGGTCACTAGGCTCCTAAATTTGTATGTATGAAACACATAACATTTTTTCACCTTATATAAATTAAAAAACTATTAAAAAATTTGGGCAAAACCACTGCTCCTCTGTAGTACAGACAAGGGCTATAATCAATAATAAAATCTCAAAGCATCAATTTCATTAATATATATATATATTATACATATATATATATACACACACACACACACACACACATATATAGTACTCTGTTACAACAGATCTGGAAAATGTGTGATATTTATCTTTGGGGACTGGCTTATTTCACCAAATATATTGTCTCCCAAATTTTCTACTTACCACTTGTTGAATTCTTATTTAGTAAAGGGTTAAGCTTGTGATTATAAAGTAAATTGAAAGTATGCCATTGCAAAACTTAAAAGATAATATAATACAGGTATGAGGAGAGAGGATGGACATGAGTGAGTGAGGGAGGGTAGGGTGAGAAGTATCATTATGTTTTTAAAATTGTATATATGAATAAATGAAGTTTATTTCTTTTATATAAATGAAAACAATAAAAAACGAAATGTTTTTGCATCAAGAAAAAAGAAATGAGGAAAAAGTGCATTTGAGTAGAGTAGGAGGTGGCAGGTTGCTGGTATTTTAATATAATAACTTCTGTTTTCCCTACACAAAATAGGAAGTCTAAGAAAAGGTTGAGAGTTTGTGCACAATAGACACACATTTAAAGATATAAAGGTAATGTAGATATCCTAAAATAATTTCTGTGGTAGACAGGAGAATGGAATTAAGTGATTGTGAGTAAAGGGAATGTCTTACAGAGCGGTAGACAGAAGTTAAAGGGTGTCCCTATAGTGACACAATTTCTCTGAAAATCAGAACATATGATAAGAATAAAAATGAAGAGAGTACAGCTGATGTTGATGGCTACCTACTCAAAGGGATGTGACCAGTCTGGTTTGGTTAATTTCTCCCAGAGGTCCAAGCAATCGCTATGTGCAGACATAATAGAGCTGGGTTAATGCAAGAGTGGGGCATTTCAAATGGATGCAATGAAAAGAAAATGGAACAAGGGAATTTAGAATATTAGCACGAGGGATTTAATTGCAATGCCACATAATCCTGCTCAGATGGGAAAGAAAACTAAAAAAAGGAGACTAAAGAGAAAGAATGGAATGGAAAATGACAACCTCAAGGAGAATGAAGAATAGCTGTGAAAATAGAAAGACAAGTATTTGTGGCAAGAGCATGCAGTTGCGCAAAGGTGTCTCTGTCTGATATATGATGACAATGGGAGTGGAAGGATCAAGTCATACGCAAGAGCAAGTAAATGAGATGAAGAGAACAAGGAACTGAAATCAAGCTCTGGGATGAGGCGTCCACATGGAAATTCAGCTCATGCAAAATTGTGGCTAGTCTTGGGGGAGGGAACATGGCTATGACACAGAGGTCTAAGCCGTCCACACCTGAGGAGGAGGGACTGGGAGGAGGTATGCAGAGAGGATGAAGAAGACTGAGCCATGGATCACGTTGCTGGAGAAGCAGGGTGTTCACAGGGAGCCAGAGGAGTGATGTCCAGATGTGGTATTATGGATCCAGGTGAAACTCTGTATTTTCTTTCTTCCTAAAGTAAATTAGATGAGTGTTACAGACTGAATCATGTCCCTCTATAAATGTGTATGTTGAAGTGATAACCCTCAATTTGCTATTTGGAGATGGATCTGCAGGTACCTGGATGAACTTAGCTGATTCAGCTCGTCCCTCTCCTGCTTGCAGTTCTCAGGAGGAAACTGTAGAATGTGCTGGGAACATTAGGATTAGCCTGGGCTAATGTTGTCTGGTCTTGTTGCTCTTAGAACAGATGTCTCGAGATGCTTTAGCTCAGCAATTCCAGATCCCCAGGGTACAAGCCTCTAAGTGAGAAGGCAAGTTTATGATTTGGGGGTTGCTCAGCTGTTGCGCAAGTTGGGCTTAAACATATGTGACTCCATCTACCCTCAGCCTTCTTGAGTCTTGGGGACTCAGCTCACCAGGAATCATCTGCTCCTTTTTATCCTTGCTGTCTGTCTTTAAGTAACAAAGGAGCTTTGCCCAATGTGTTGTATGAGTGCTGTGTTCACTGGACTTTGATCCTTTGATGGCTGGGCTCGTGCAGTGCCTCCTTCCAGATTTAGTGAGAACTTTAAATTTCCTGCCAGATGAGGAAAACTCTGAGGACCTGACAAAAATGTCTGTAGAGTCCTATTTGATCTGGGAAATGCAGCAGATATTGTCAAGATGTTCAGAGTCCTTCCTTGGGACCAGTAACTGATGTTCAATGAATTCCTTCCAGAACTTGCTATCAGTGCATGATATATTTCGGCTTCACAATGTTTCTTGGGAGATAATTAGGTTTAGATGAGGTCATGACATGGATTCATCCTGATGGAATTGGTGTCCTGATAAGAAAATATGCCAAAGAGCTTCCCCTTCTCTGTGTCGCGCTGCCCTGCCTACCATGCACCAACACAATGAGAAGGCAGACATCTGAGGAAAAGGTCTTGCCAGGAGTTGCACCAACAAAGTGAGAACCTTGATTTTGGACTTAGAGCCTCCAAAATTGTGATGACATAAATGTATTTTCTTTTTTTAAAGATTTTATTTATTTATTTGAGAGAGAGAGTTACAGACAGTGAGAGGGAGAGACAGAGAGAAAGGTCTTCCATCTGCTGGTTCACTCCCCAGGTTGCCACAACTGCGGGAGCTGCGCTGATCCGAAGCCAGGAGCCAGGAGCCTCTTCCTGGTTTCCCACATGGGTTCAGGGGCCCAAGGACTTGGGCCATCTTCTACTGTTTTCCCAGGCCATAGCAGAGAGTTGGATTGGAAGCGGAGCAGCTGGGACTAGAACCAGCATCCCATATATATATGTGGCATCCCATATTTATATGTGGCACCCATACCAGGTGCCATAGGTGGAGGATTAACCTGCTACACCATGGTGCCAGCCCTGACATAAATATTTTTTCTTAAAGCTGTGCAGTTGGTGGTATTTTGTTATGACAGTTCTGACTAAAGTAATAGATGGGCAATCAATGGTTTCTCCAGGATCATCATCTGTAGAGTTTTAATCTGGTCTCTAAGAAGGAGGAGAGAGTTGGGATCCTAGATTGGGTTTCTAGTGAGGACACCATGCTCAGGAGTCACCTAAAGTACATACTCATTTGTTGAACCATTTCTGTTTTCTATATATAACATGGAAAGAAAAGAGAGGGCAAAAATGATTAGCAGAGACTATGTGGAAAAGAGTTCTCTAGGAATCAGGATAACCAGTTCTGTTTTCTCATCTGCACAGTTATTTGTCTCTTCCATTTGTTATAAATAATAATGCTCGCCACCCACTTACTTTGCAGGTTGTTGTGAAAGTGTATTAGAAATAATGACTTTGATCTTCCTGTGATAAAGGAGTTGTGTTTGCACAAAACACTATATTAGCTTAATCATGATAAAATTGACTTTTGTTTTCAACAAGGCCAGAATTGTTAAAGGTAGAGAAGTCTGCATGGGATGAATTATGCAATTAGGTTCTTCTTAACATGACAGAAAATAACCCAATTTATGCCTCCAGGAAGGAGTAGACAGACTCTGGAAATATATCCCTGAGCCACAAGATGCTGTTCTATTTTTGCAAGATGGGCAGATAGCTGGAACTCTGTGGAGCTGCCTGCAACTTGGCTCCCTTTGAGACAGTCACACGATGGCTTTATTCTTACTTTCAGGAGGGAGCAGAGAAAAAGCACCTAGCCTTTCTAAATGACTGCTCTTTTCTTTCTCTAGGGCTTTTCTCCTGGAACACAGTTTGTGCTGATTTCAAGGGAAAACTTAAAGCAGCTTAACTGGCATGTTCCCCAGCTGCTCAGGTTTAGTTCTGTTTAGACAGGAATCCAACGAACAGTCATTAGCATGGCATGATCTGAAGGAGGCCTGATGAAAAAAAAATTATCTTGCCATCTGCTGTGATGCGGTGATGCTTTGAATGAGATCCTATGTCCAGAAGGTGGCTGATACATTGCTAATCTTTACTTGGGAAGAGGATCCTTAGCTTATGAGTATTTCTGCATCTCTTTTATCACATTGGCCTTGAGAAGCATTAACAATGAGCTCCATCCCCTATAGAAGGCCTAGTTTTTGCCATCAAGGAGTATATGACATATTTGAAGGAGCAAATCACGGATAAATTCTTATAATGTCCTCTCATTTATATTTTAATATCTTTAGGTCCAGGACCATGTGAAAAACC
Source organism: Sylvilagus floridanus (assembly GCA_949820135.1). Lineage (NCBI taxonomy): Eukaryota > Metazoa > Chordata > Mammalia > Lagomorpha > Leporidae > Sylvilagus > Sylvilagus floridanus. The sequence continues at coordinate 12,325,227 of OX463240.1, read as the reverse complement.
TATTACGTTTTTTAAAGCCTAGACTTTAACATAGTAGAGTGCATTTGTCAATATTCACCCAGAAAAGCAGAACAAGAAAATGGTACACACAGTCACACAGTTGTGGAGCTGTTCAAATGGTCTCTCCATGAGGCTGTGCCCCCCTATTTAAATTGTTTGAAGTCCCCATGATAGGTAGTCAGAAAGGGAGGATCACCAGCCGACTGGAATCCATGAGTCTGAGGTCCAGTGAGGACAGACTAAAACCTGCATCTATTTTTATTGCTTCTGATCTTGGAAATGAAGAGGAATTCTGCCAGAGTATGGCCCCTTCATGATGAAGCTAAGCACACACTTGTGGTGTAAGAGTCCAGAGATTGAAGGGAAACCCATGAAAGGCAGAAGGATTGCAGGCAAAGTTACAGTTTCATTTTACGGAGACAAGTTAGCAGATCATCAATAATATGTGCCTGCTAAAAATAGCTTTGCTATCTTTCTCCCTGAAAAGTACACAAAGCTCTCTTTTGTGGTTTAAAAAGAGATGTGCAAGAAAGAGGATTGTGGCAGATGTAATTCAGGCTAGCCAAGTGTACATAGCACAAAACCATCATCTAGGGGATCTAACCATGATTGTTGGTTATGATTTTGAACATATGAATCATATATGTATGATTTTAAATATAGAGATTAATTGCAAAACAAACACCTCTGAATGTGAAGTGCTATAAAAGAGATAATTTTACCAGGTAATATGGAAAAAAAGGTAGTATGAGGATGATGAGAGTGCTTCCTAGAGAAAGAATGTGTTGGAGCAAATGTTCAAAATTAGATACAAGACAGAAATATGAAATCTGAGAAAAACCTTCGGTGAGAAGCAATGACTTGATGAAACACAGATACTTATCAGGTACCCATGTCATTAATTCATTAATTCATTAATTAAGCATATACTGCTTACATGACAACTTTTCCAGAATCTGAAGGAATGCATAAAAATATCATATTAGAAAAACAGAAGAGAGAAATGAACACAAAAATTGAGAGCCTACCTATCTATCACACCTTTGATCAAGGGGGAATTTGCACACCTATGTGAACACACTCACTACCTACCATTCTTGCTTTGGTACAGCTACAATAAATATGGTATTATACATAATTCCTTTTAAGTCAGGCCCCACAAAAATCCCCTACCCTAGATTACTTTTAAATCTTCCTGGCTTCGGTTTCCAGACAGCTTACTCATTCTCTATCCTGCCTCCATTTCCTATCTCTTCCCTCTATTATGACCTTTCTACATTGGGCTTTATAATTCACACATTACCTCAAGTCCATTCAAGAGCCCCAATTTTAAAACTTGAGGCACTACTGTAAACAAAATTCTTGGCTTCTTCTTAATGTCATTTTCAGAAATCTGTTCTCTGATCATTACCTTACTCTGTGCAACTCTTAGCAATCTTCCATCCCATTGACATCCTATTAAGAAGTCCCCTTACCTTTCTACTACAGACTTAATCCCTTGCTAATCTCTCTTCTCTCCTTGACAAGCTAAAACCATAATCATTCTACTTATTATTCTATACATCTTCAACTCCTTTATCTTCTATGTCTTTCTCTAGTGGAGCAATAACAGCATGAACAAAACCAATTATTTTAATTCTCTGCATCCATGTCCATATAGTTGAACATGACTTGTTAAGTTCTTAACTGCGCAAAGCAGGGTCATAACCGTGACCCTGAATGCTACCTGGTAATCACTTGAGTACATTAACTCCAATCCAGAAGCCCAATTTATCTCTTGTTTTCATCAAACCCTCAATCCTTCTCCCTTATCTGATTGCTACCTGATAATCTTATTGCTTATGTAGAATGCTCACGGAATCACAAGTTGAACTTTGAAGACTCCTCTACCACATCTGCCCATTACCAGCACAAGTTCCCATGTCTGCTCTCTTACCCAATTGAAGCACCCTGACTATGCTTGAAGTCAACAATTCTTTAACAATTTGTCTCTCTTGTTGCTACTTCATTCATTTCCAGGAACAAATGGATAGGCCATCATTGACCCACTTTTAAGATCAACTAAAACACAAACCAGCAAATGCTTCCCGTTCTTGCTTTTCTATCCAGTTTTGGATCATTTCTTTATGTCTTTTGCAGCAAAACTCCTAGAATGAGTTACATTTGTTCATGGTCTGTAAATCAGTTGGTCCATTTTTTATTAAAGCCATTCTGGGTAAGCTCTGTCTCTATGCCTCCACAAGAACTGCTTTGTTCTACGGCATCAGTGGCTTCTTCTATGTTGGTAAATTGGTTAATCAATTCTCCATCTTTGTTCTGCAGTCCCCACCATCCACATCAGATCCCCTGGTCAGCCTGGCCTCCTTCTAACTTCTCTCAGGTAGCTTCAGGAACTCTTCTTGCTCTATGTTTCATCATGGCATTATTTACTTAATTTTTTTTTCTTTGTTACCTCCTATTTCTGAGTGCTCCAGAAGTCAGGAATTGATTCCTCCTTTTCCTTTTCTATATACGCTTCTGATGGGACCTCACTCATTCCAGATGCTTAAAATATCATTTATATACTAATAATGTATAAATGTATATGCTTAGGCGCGTGTGCTTCAAATTGCCTGTTCACCACATTTCCATAAATTTCCTTCAATCTCAGTGCATGCAAAACTGGACTTGTTTCCTCCTCATCTCATCTGCGTTTGATTCCATTCCTCACCTTGCTTCTTGGACATCTCATCCGTCCTGTTGCTGAGGCCAAAACCATGATGTGAGGCTTGAATCTTTCTTTCAGTCACACCTCACATTGATTCACCTTCATATCTACATGTTGCTGCCCTCGATGTGAATTCAGAATCTAACACTTGCTTGTTTTTCCATTACCATCATGTTGATCTCAGCTATCTTCCTTTGCCTGGATGATCGTGAAAGCTCCAACCTCCTTTGGCTCTCATTTTGACATGAATGCTAGATCCACTCAGTTAATGATAATTCCGGCCATATAATTTCCTTACCTGAAATACTCCAAAAATTTTCCATATGGGTTACAATCAAAGTGTTTGCAGCTGTCCTGCAAAGATCATTGTCGTGTGGTCCTTAATGCTTTCCTGTTCTCACTGCCTACTATTTTCTTCTTCCTTAGATTTTGCAGTAACTGATCATTGTGTTGGAAATGTCTTTCCTTCAGATGTCTTCATGGCTTACTCCCTCTGATCCTTCAAACTTTGCTTAAAGGATACCTTACCTGAGATGTTTATCTTGAGCAATATGTTTAAAACTTCAACTTGTGCTGCACCCTAAAACTTCATCTCTCTTGTCTTTTCCTGCACTCTCTAACACTTCCCACCATATTATATGGCATAACTTGCTTATTTCTTGTAGATATTGCTTCTTGAATGCCTTTCTAATTAGAAACAAGTTCCATGAGATCAAATGTTTTTCTCTTTTTCGTTTACACATGTGTTTCATGCATATAGAAGACTGTCTAGGATAATTAGGGCACTCAATAAATATTTGTTGGATGAATGAATGAATCAATCAGTGCATCCATATTTGTATTTAATAAACCAACTTCAGTGCATACAGTGATATAAATAGATATGTTGAATAAATAGACTATAATCAATTAAATCAAAATATTGTCAAATACAAAATATTGTCAAGGCTACTAGTGGTAGAAATTTAATATTATTGAAAATATATGTTATAGAATAAACAAATTTAAACTTTATGCTTGTAGAATTTAATAGATTTCAATTAGAACAACTTCATGAAATGGCTTCTATGAGCTCTGTTATGTAGTTTAGAAAACAATTTTAAATCAGTTAAGTACTTGCCACCAGTATGTTACCATAAATAACATGATTTAAAATTAAACTCTTATCATTGTGGTTTAAAAGAGTGAGCTCTAAGCTAGCTAAGCAGGTTATTGCATCGGTTTGAGTATGTCTGATTTATTGAGTTTAAATAAAAGGAAAATATGAAGATAAGTTTTGATAGCTAATGAAAACCGGTATCTAGAATGAGTTTTTACTTCTAGAACTGTTAGAATTCTGATTATTCAATTTCAGATTCAAAAGCACTTCTGTCTTTCTTTTTAGTCAGAGAATTCTAAAATCATTAAAATACCCAACTTTCTTCCCAATATATTATTTTTGGCTCACTCTAGAAAACAGAAAAAATGTGAAGTCCCTATTAAAAAGTCAAGTCAAAAGAAATAGTCACAGTTTCTAGGAAATCTATAAATCAATAATTTAAAAAATGATTCTGTGTTTATAGAAATGTAAGTAATTATTGAATGTAGGATTGAATCTTAACATAGTTTACTGTAGCTCTATTTATTTTTATATAAAGGGAACACATTTCATGTATATAGCTTTTTTAAAGATTTATTTATTTATTTGAAAGTCGGAGTTACACAGAGAGAGAAGGAGAGGCAGAGGCAGAGAGAGAGGTCTTCCATCCACTGGTTCACTCCCCAATTGGCTCTAATGGCTGGAGCTGCGCCAATCCGAAGCCAGGAGCCAGGAACTTTTTCCAGGTATCCCAAGTGGGTGCAGGGGCCCAAGGGCTTGGGCTATCTTCTGCATTCCCAGGCTATAACAGAGAACTGAATTGGAAGTGGAGCAGCTGGGACTCAAACCGGAGCCAATATGGGATGCTGGCACTGTAAGTGGAGGCTTTACCCACTACGCCACAGTGCTGCCCCCGTGTATGTAATTTTAAGAGAATAATGATACTTTTCACCCTACCCTCTCACACTTCCACCCTCCCTTCTCCATTTATTCTGATTTTTCTTTTAATTTTTACAGTGATATATTTTATTCGTTCATAATAAATCAAGTCATTTATCAATTGAATGCAATGTGAGAGACTGAAATTCCTAGTCTACTAATTTCACCTCTTTTCCAATACCAAGAAGAAGAGTTACTAGTTGGGCAGGAAATGAGATGTCATCAATATCTTATCTTTGGTTTGAATGGAAGGGACTTTTTTGTGGCATTCTTTTTCTTTTAATTTTTAATTAGTTTTTAACATAATTCAGTGTGATTTGTAGATACAATTCTAAGATCATAATTATATTCCTTTTCTTCCTCCCTCCCTCCCTCCCTCTCTTCCCCTCCTACCTTCTATCTTTCTCCCTTTTTTCAGTTTTTGAGATAATATATTTTAAAATTACATTACAGTAAAAAAGTTGAATACTTCATCAAATAAAAAATTTAACCAGTAAAAAGCAAAAAGACCATAGAATATAGAGACAGTGGCTATAAACAAAGTTGAGTGGAAAAATGACCATTTTATCCATATTCGGAAAATTTTAAAGTAACCACATATCATTAAAACTACAGTAGTGTAACATTATTAAAAAAAAAAAAAAACATTTAGCTGGCGCTGCAGCTCATTAGGCTAATCCTCCACCTGGGGCACCGGCACCCACAGGTGTCTCAGTTGGGACGCTGGATTCTGTCCCAGTTGCTCCTTTTCCAGTCCAGCTCTCTGCTGTGGCCCGAGAAGGCAGTGGAGGATGGCCCAAATGCTTGGGCCCTATACCCGCATGGGAGACCAGGAGGAAGCACCTGGCTCCTGGCTCCTGGCTTCAGATCAGCGCAGCGCGCCGGCCAGCCATGGCGGCCATTTGGGGGGTGAACCAAGGCCACTTGGGGGGTGAACCAACGGAAAAAGGAAGACTGTTCTATCTCTCTCTCACTGTCTAACTCTGCCTGTCAAAAACATTTATTTATTTATTTGAAAGTCAGAGTTACAGAGAGAGAAGGAGAGATAAAGAGAGATATCTTCCAACTGCTGGTTTACTCCCCAGATGGCTGCAAGCCTGGGCCAGGCAGAAGCCAAGATCCAGGAGCTTCATCCGGGTCTCTCACATGGTTTCAAGGGCCTAAAGAATTGAACCTTCCCCTTCTCCCCGCTCTCCCAGGCACAGGAGCAGGGAGCTGGATCAGAAGTGGAACTGATGAGACTCAAACCAGTGCCCATTTGGGATTCTGGCACTGCAGGCCATTGCTTAACCTGCTGCGCCAGGTTTGACAAAATTATAAAACAATGTTTTGCATATTATATTTGCAGCAATACTGATACACACAAATATTTCTTTTTTCTTCCTCTCTTTTTTATTTGCTTTTAAAAGTTTAGCTCTCACATATAAGGGAGAACATGAAGTATTTGTCTTTCTAGATCTGGGTTATTTCACTCAGCATGATGTACTCCAGTTGCATCGATTTTGTTGCAAATGATAGAATTCCATTATTTTTATAGCTGAATAATAATCCATTGTGTGTGTGTATGTATATTTTCTTTATCCATTCATCTGATGGTGGATATCTTGGTTGGTTCAGAATTTTGGCTATTGTTAACAATGCTGCTGTAAACATGGTGGTGCAGGTATCTCTTTGATACATTGTGTTCAAATCTTTTGGTATATATTCATTAGTGGGATTGCTGGATCATATGACAAGACTGCTTCTAGTTTTTTAAGAAACCTTCACCCTGTTTTCTACAGTGGCTGTACTAATTTACATTCCCACTAACAGTATATAAGTGTTCACTCTTTGTCCACTTCTTCGCCAGCATTTGTTACATTCTGGGTTTTGGATTTTAGCCATTGTGACGGGGTAAGGTGATATCTCACTGTGGTTTTGATTTGCGTTTCCCTGAAGGCAAGTGATGTTGAGCATTTTTTCATTTATTTGTTGGCCATTTGTATTTCTTCTTTTGAGAACTGTTGAGATCCTTTGTCCGTTTCTCAGCTGGATTGGTTTTTTTGTTGTTGCTGATATATTCAGTATACTAGTCTTTTATCAAGTGGTTTGCAAATATTCTTCCCATTTTTTTGTATGTCCCTTCACTCTATTGATCTTTTCCTTTGCTGTGTAAAAGCTTCTGAGTTTGTTATAGTCTCATTTGTTTAGTTTGTTTAGTTTGCCTGTGCTTTTGGGGGTCTTGATCAAGAAGTCATTCCCTATGTCAATGTTTTGGAGTGTTTCCCCTATACTTTCTCCCAGCAAAGTCATAGTCTCAGATCTTAAAATAGGTCTTTGATCCATCCTGAGTTGATTTTTGTATATGGTGAGAGATATTTTTTCTTCAAATACATCCAGTCTGCCAGCACCATTTGTTGAAAAGATTATCCTTACTCCATTGTATGGTCTGAGCACTTTTGTCAAAAATCAGTTAGCTGTATGTATACAGATTGATTTCTGGGCTTCCTAGTCTGTTCTGTTGCTCTATGGATCAGTTTTTATGTCAATACCAAGCTGCTGTAATTATTAGAGTTTTGTAGTATGCTTTGGAATCAGTTATTGTGATGTTTCCAGCTTGATTTCTCTTGCTCAGGATCACTTTTGCTATTTGGGTCTTTTTTCTGATTCCATATGAATTTTAAAACTTTTTTCTAACTCTGTAAAGAATGCCATTGGTATTTCAACAGGAATTGCGTTGAATCTGTAAATTGCTTTAGGTAGTATAGACATTTTAGTGATGTTGACTCTTCTGATCCATGAATAAGGAATACTTTTCTATTTATGTGTCCTTGATGATTTCATCATTGGTTGATGATTTTCATTGTAGAGATCTTTCACTTCTTTCATTGAATTTATTCCTGTATATTTGATTTTTTTTGGCTCAACAATGACATACATTCAATTTACTTTATAACCACAAACTTGACCCCCCCACTAAATAAAGAATTCAACAATTAATAAGTAGAAAAACCACTGTTCTTCAAGAGTATAGACAATGACTATAAACAATAATCAAATCTCAAAATGTCAATTTTGCTTGTATATATTACATCTTGTTGCGGGAGTGGGGATGTGGGCTGATAGAAGGAAGGACGTCTATATGCTGCTTCAATATCAAGTGCCATCAAGGGGCTGATGGGTAATATAGGAGGGAAGACATGAGATGCAAATTGTGAATACAGGCTTTTTTTCAGTTTTACAACTTAAATCAGAAGTTACTTCTCATCCACATTGACTGTAGATTTTTGAAGATGGTGATAGGTGCATCGATAAACAACATGTAAGGCTTATTTGGTGAATTTTCATCCTCATTCCATTTTCTGGACAATCTCACATGGATACAGTATGGGATGTTCCTTATTCCTTTATTCCTTTGGTTCAGACTGCTTTGTTGATCCTGGATCAGTGTGTACACCTGGAGTCCCCATCTCTTTCATGGCAAGCTTCCAGATCTCTTTGAGTGCCTGAGGGGCTCGCTTCTTGAAGCCCACTTCATGGACGTGCTTGTGAATGCTGATGGTGTACTCTTGGGTCACCGCTTTGTTGATGACAGACCAACCCTTATTCACGGGAGCTGTCTTATAGAGCCCAAGTTAGAAAACATATACAGACTTTTTTGACAGACAGTGGAAGACTGAAGAATACCTGATCCTGTTCAAGTAGAAAGCTGACTCTTAGCTTCAAAGCCGAGTGCTGAAATGCCTGAGAGGAGATATTAAGACTTTGGAAATCTAGGCATTTTAAATATAAAGTATCCCAAACTTTTAAAATATTGGCAACTATTTCAATTTAAAACCAAAATTCTGTATGGGCCAAACAAAATAAAGCCACAGACCAGACTTGGCTCGTGCTCTGCTCTTTTGTGCAGTTGGAGTGAAATAATTTTGTTGTGGGTTATCTCACTACTCTTGAATGCTTTTGTGGACAGAGGGATGAAAGGAACAGGTGGTAGCTGCTGGGATAGGCTTGGGGTTATGTTCCGTGATTCTATAGGCCTTTTGTGCCTGCCTTTATGCCTACTTCTGGTATCACAGACATTTCGGCACTGGTAGGTGAAATGTAGAAAAGAAGCCCACCTGAATTTGCCGACAGTGGACACAAGAGCTGATTTAGAGGACAACAGTTCCTCTTCCCAGGTCAGTCATTACGCAGGATTTTTTTCCAGGGCTGTACTGCTAACTGGATTTCCAGAAAAATTCAAAAACTAATTTCTGTGGTGTAAATACTCCCGCCATGACCAATCCAAGCTACTGATGCAGCATCCCAGAGCCCAGAATTGGGAGGAGATGCACAGGCAACTCTCATGAGCCAGGAGGAGTCACCTGCAGCACACCACTGGGCGTGCCTTCTCCATATTCTGAGCTCTTTGAGGTTTGGTGTGCAAGTGCTGTTGTGTACAATCACGTGCCTGATTTTCACACAGTAGTCTGAAACCAGGGCTGCAAGGTCAAGAGTAACTTTATTATGAGTCAATAAAATCAGAATCTGCAAAGACCTACAAGTAATTTCCTTTTTCATTTTCCTTTTTTTTTTGTGTGTGTGTGTGTCCTAAAATTCATGCACACTGGAACCTCAGAAAAGGATCATATTTGGAAACAGGGGTTTTGCAGATGTGAGTCATTAAAATGAGGTCATTGTGGGTGAGGAGAAGTTCCCGATCTAACAACCATGTCTTTATAATCATGCCATGGAGGGTGCAGAGAGATGGGGGAAAGCTGGTGTGATGATGGGGGCAGAGAAGTCACACAGCTGCAAGCCAGGAGACATGGGGAGCTGCTGACAACTCTCTGAACCGGGAAGCAGTCTCTCAGAGAGCCATCAGAGGGAGGATGACCTTGTCGACCCCTTGATTTTGGGCATCTGGCCCCCAGAACTGCGAAGGAACACATCAACACTTAATTTGTTGTAACTTGCTATGGTAGTCACAGGAAACTGAAGTTCCTTTCCTTTATGTGCCCACTAGAAAGCGACATTTTATAGGTAGTCAAGTTTGAGCATTTTTATGAGAATCATTTCAAAAAGATTTTTCTAGTGACATTGGCAAATACACACCAACAGGGAAATCAATGTGAACCAAATGTGTTTATATAATCTCAATCTGCCATTTCATGGCCACCAGCCCCATGCCTCCTACTGAAGAAAGTATGGCTTCAGTCTCCCACAACACAGCATTGCTACTCACTGATGTCAGTACTAGAACAACTTAGCACATATTAGTTATTGTGTATTGGTTCATTCATTCTACAACTTCAAAGTGAATACATTTCATGCCAATTTTCACTTCAGCTGTTTGAACTAAGCAACAACAATCCTTAAAAATCTCTGAATATTTAAGCAAACTTCCTGAAGATCTTGCTTCCCTCACCATTTTTTCCAGGCGGTTGGGATTGGCTATTTTTCACAGCAGTGAGGAGCATGGTCTGGAGTGAAGTGAGGCAGAATTAAAAATGGGTGACGTGACTGTGCCCCAGGGACTCAATGCATGCTCGCTGCATGATAGTGCTCCAGGCAATCATTGCGTCTCATTTTCCCAGATACACTGCTAGATCCTTGTGCTCATCATGTTATCCTACATGGAGAGTCTTTCCCAGCACCCCAAGCCACCAGTGCAAAGTGAACAGACTTTTTGTTGTTGTGGTTGTTGTTGTTGTTTAACACCCTCTGTAATCTGGCTTGGGCTCCTCTCCACTTTGAATGTCTGAATCTTTCCAGTGACAGTGGTTTCTGAACCTCTCTCTCCAGGATTTGCCCCCTGCTCAGCCATTTGGTATGGGCACTGAAACACCACCCTGATCCATCCCAAGATTCTATCTTTCTGATTAAAAAAAAGAAGCTTAGTTCTGCACAGTAAGTCACCCTTACCCTGCTGGATGTCTCCCTGCTCCATCCTAATTCCTAGTGAGCCTCCTGCTTGGGTTTGTGTAACAATGTTTTTACAACATCCACCCAGACTGGTGACTCCTTCATAACTTTTTTGCTTTTTAAGACTTATGTATTTGGGCTGGCACCATGGCTCAGTAGGTTAATCGTCTGCCTGTGGCGTCGGTATCCCATATGGGCGCCGGTTCTAGTCCCGCTGCTCCTCTTCCAATCCAGTTCTCTGCTGTGGCCTGGGAAAGCAGTAGAAGATGGCCCAAGTCCTTGGACCACTGCACCCATGTGGGAGACCAGGAGGAAGCACCTGGTTCCTGGCTTCGGATCTGCATAGCTCCGGCTGTTACGGCCATTAGGGGAGTGAACCAATGGATGGAAGACCTTTCTCTCTCTTTCTCCCTCTTATTGTCTGTCTGTAACTCTGCCTCTCAAATAATATCTTTAAAAAAAAAAAAGACTTACGTATTTGATACCATCTTAAGTGTTAAAATGACCATTTAAGTGTTAAAGTGATCATATAGGTAGGATAAGTTGTTAAAGGGGTCATATAAATAAGATCAAATGTCTGATAATAATAATAGATTGAATTAAAAAGGAGATGACTGCTATATTCCAAAAGCTAAAGCTACCTATGAAATTTATATTTATTAAAAGCTTTTAAAAAAAAAAAGAGAGAATGTTCCAACATGGGAAGCAGTCCACACAGCAGACTCATAGAACGACAATCACTTTAAATAGCCCTGTGACCTCAGAAGCAGCTCATAAGCCATTCTGGTCTGGCTGAAAAGCCCATGAACTGGGAAGAGTCACTATATTCCTAAAGTTTTATTTATGAAATTTATACTCATTACATAAAATATTTCTTTAGGAAAAAGGCTTATGTATTTGAAAAGGAGCAATGATTATAAAGTAGATTGAAATTAAATCGCTGCAAACAGTAAAGGAAAACTTAAAGGAAGGAAGAAGGAGGTCTGAGAGACAGAGGGAAGTATGGTTATCAGAATTATGTCTGTAAAATACAGGAAGTCTGTTCTCTTTATATTAATAAACGTTCAAAAGGAAAAAAAAATAAAAAGGAAAGGAATAATGAGAGCGAGATCTTCTATCCGCTGGTTCATTCTCCAAATAACTGCACCAGCCAGGAGGGCTGCACCAGGCTAAAACTAGGAGCCGGGAGCCCCATCAGGGTCTCCCAAAAGGGTGTCAGGGACCCAAGTACTTGACTCATCACCTGCTGCTTTCCCAGGTGCAACAGCAGGGCTTGGAAGTGGAGCAGCCAAGGCTCAAACCGGCACTCTGATACGAAAGCCTGCATTGTAAGGAGCAGCCTAACCCAGTCTTGGAGAAAGAAGAGCAACAGCCACACATCCAATGTCTCATGACCCAGAGTCTGTATCTATTTCAACATGCATCATGTAAGTGATGTGTTTATGCAAGTTGAAAAAGTTAATAATTTTACTATCTGTAATCTTCATGAAAAACCATCTAAAATATCCATGAGCATATAGTATGAGATTATATATATATACATATTATATATAATAAATAACTATATTACATATAATATGTGGATATATATAATAATGCAAACTAACATACATATATAAAATATTATGTATATAATAATATATCATGCCTATTTAATATAATACATAACAATTTATAATGATTTTTTATATTCTTATGTAATTTTATATAATAAAATATCATGCTTATTTAATTGGAAACTACAGATTCCTGGAGGCGAATGCCCTGAGTCACACGTGTTTGTATTCCACACAGAGCCATGTGGAAGGAAGAAACTGAAATTGTAAGGCACCTTGGAGATCATTTACTCAGATGCAGATAAAGAAAACCACCACCAGAGAATTAAAGATATGCTAATACTGCCTAAGGCGTTTGTGATAGTGCAGGCTGAGAAACTAGGTCAACAGATTCCAGATGCAATTGCTTTTCTATGATTTCATACTTTCGCCTGTTAGAGAGATATAAGTAATAGATGCTCAATCCTTATTATCAGCTGACTTGCTGGGCTTTTTATCTGTGTGAATTTTGACCAAAAACCTGCTGTGTTGGCTACTGATTTACAATCCAAATGCCTAGATGAATGATGGTCTTCCTTATAGATAACTCTTCTTCCTACGTTTTCTCTATCAAGACTAAAAAAAGTTCCTGTAGAGAACAGAATTTTGCAAAACATAAGAAAAGTCATGATCACAATCTTCAGTTAAAAATCATCTCTTTTCCCAAGGAAACAAACCAACTTAAAAGGAATAATCCAAATTCTTTTTTCTCCTTGTTGCTCTAAAGCTGTCTATTGTATAAGATATATAAATGAAAACTTGGTGAAACATTTTCCATGTTGCCTGTAGGAAGAATTGCACATCCTTTGCTTCAGAGTTCCTGTTGAGCTTTTTATATTCCGGAATAATAAGAATAACAAAAGGTCGTTGTTTGTTTTCAGCCCTGCAGCTGCAGATTGTGTTCAATGCTTTGGGGATTTGCTTTTCTCTGCAACAAAGTTGACTTCACCTTCCTTGTCAACAGGCTGTTGCACCTGCATCACCTATCATCTTAATGCCTCTACCAGATATTTCCTGTTTAGCATTTTTATCCCATTCTTCTTCATTTCGCTATGGTCATCTTTGCCTTTAATTTCATTACTTAAGTAGTCCTGTATTCAGTTGTACTTCTCTTCTTTTTCATGGAAATTATCCAATCTGGAATGTCAGAAGATATAAAAATATAAGACTGTAGATATAACATAAAATATTCATATATATATATATCAGTTATTTTGATAGAAATAGATATTTTCAGAACAAAAATATTTGAGGGCGAAATATCTAATAGAAAGTAAAAAATATTCTACATTTATATTTTTTTCCCAGATACCTGAGCTTTCACTTGCTAATTCACTGTTTGGTTTCTGATATCTCCTTTGGCATCTGCCTTACACTTGATCTTAGGCAAAAGGCCTAGAAGTGATTGGCCTCTGCCTTGAAGAATGGCATCCCCACATTACTCATACCAGAATGTTGGAGCCATCCTGGGATTCTCACAGCCATCTGGCCTTGATTCTTTCAGTTCACCTCCTTAGTGTCTTCTGGATTTCACTTTCCATTTTTCCATCTTTCAGTCACCACTTACTAGGATCATGACAAGCACCTCCCCTCTGTCCCTAATCTTGAGTCTTCCCAACCTGTCCAAATCCAAGACATTTTCCCCAGGGAGCCCTATCATCTTCCTAAAGTAAAAATCTGATCATGTAAACCCATTTCTCAAAATATTTCATTGATTTCCCTTTTGTTTTGGCAGGCTGGTATGAAATATAGAAATAGCTGCCTCTGCCTATAATTTGGCAATCCAATAAATCTACTTTCTTCAAAATTTGTTTGATATTTATTTAATGAGAGCAAGGTAAGTGAGAAATTGTTTTTTTTTTTTTTAACAAATGGTATCATTCTTCTGTATAAGGTAAGGAATTTACTGCATCCACTGAATATTAACAGAATGATCATCTGATAAGGAATAGTCCTTCTATTTTCAGTGTTATGGTGCCCAACCAATTGCTTAACACCTTTCAATGGTTTCTTCTTTTAAAAAAAAAAACAGCTACAGTGTTGGCATGACCTTCAGTTGTGCTGAATAAACAGAGCAGGACATCATAAAAACATTGCAGTGGGGCTGGTGCTGTGGTGTGGTGACGCAGTGAGTTAACGCCCTGGCCTGAAGTGCCGGCATCCCTTATGGGGGCCGGTTTGAGGCCTAGCTGCTCCACTTCCTGTCCAGCTTTCTGCTATGGCCTGGAAAAGCAGTGGAAGATGGCCCAAGTCCTTAGGCTCCTGCACCCATGTGGGAGACCAAGAAGAATCTTCTGGCTCCTGGCTTTGGATCAGCACGGCTCCGGCTGTTGTGGTCATCTGGGTAGTGAACCATCGGATGGAAGACTTCTCTCTCTCTCTCTCTCTCTCTCTGTAACTCTTTCAAATAAAAAATAAATCTTTAAATAAAAAAAAATTGCAGCAATTGGGTCTACACTGGTAGAATGTGTCAACTGAGATCTATTAAATTATTTCTCCACTCATGATGTTGTCTGCTTCATGAGCCACACATCAACATCAATATCTACTTCCCCAGTTTCGTTAGATGCAAAAACTGTAGAGTCAAAAGCAAAAAGGAGTGAGTGTGGCTAAAAGCTAATTCCAGATATCTTGCTTCTGTGCTTATTAGCTTTGCTTGCAAAAGGGTAAGGGTGTACCTTGTGAAACAATGCAGGCCCAAATTCCAAGGAACTAAGTTGACAGAAATGTGTCCTGCACTGTCATCTCTTTTTTTTTTTTTTTGGACAGGCAGAGTGGACAGTGAGGGAGAGAGAGACAGAGAGAAAGGTCTTCCTTTTGCCATTGGTTCACCCTCCAATGGCCACCGCAGCCAGCGCACCGCGCTGATCCGAAGCCAGGAGCCAGGTGCTTCTCCTGGTCTCCCACTGCACTGTTATCTTACAACCATATATTGGGTTTGTTCCTGGGTTTGTTATTGTTAAC
Organism: Sylvilagus floridanus; assembly: GCA_949820135.1. Lineage (NCBI taxonomy): Eukaryota > Metazoa > Chordata > Mammalia > Lagomorpha > Leporidae > Sylvilagus > Sylvilagus floridanus. The sequence goes on along the minus strand of OX463240.1, from coordinate 12,310,061 downwards.
TGTTATCTTATAACCATATTCTGGATTTTTTATTGTTTGCTGCATATCAGGGTTCGAAATTGTGAGCCCTAGTGAACAGAATATTATAAAAAACCGTGTAACTCACTGTTGGGGGCCACACTCTGGTAAGGAGTGTCGGTCCCGATCAGTTGTCTGTCCTGATCAGTTGCCAGTCCTGATCCATTGCCTTGACTCTCATTTTCAATACAATTTGTGTGTGACTGTTGCTGGTTTTTATAATATTCTGTTTTAGCTGATAAGTGGATGCAACAAAACAGCAGAGATCTGAATTAATGACAGCCTATTGACAGCTCTTTATGAAAGTTGGTGGCTGGAGCAGCTGCTGTTCTGGCCCACTTCAACATGTCCTAGGTAGATAGGGTGAGCTCTCAATTCTTCAGTATGGCACATGAGGTCCTCTAGATGTGCCTGTATATGTATATGTATATGTATATGTATATGTATATGTATATGTATATATCCAAATAACTGCATTTCTTTACTGTTTACTCACTTCCCCTTTGTTATTTTGTGTGTTCCTAGTCAAACGGAGTCACAGTTAACTTCCATAGCTGAGGGTTGTGCAAGGATCCAACTAAATGGCCGATGGAAAATATTATTTTAATGTTTCATCTGTACTAAACCTGTGCAGGTTTTTTTTCTTGTCATTGTTTCCTAAACAACATGGCATTAAATATCCTCTGTAATCTACAGATGACAAAGTGTAAGGGAAGATTGTGTAAGGGACTTGAGTGTTGTTGGACTGAGGTATCTTCAGGGGATCCTGGAGACAATACTCCTCAGATATTAAGGAGTATTTATAGGTGAAACTTCAAAGAAGATGCAGGCTTCTATCTTGGAGCTCTTCCTGCTGCCTGACATGCCCATTTTTTGGATTTACCTCAGATGAGCCTGATCTTTACTTACTTGTGGAAACAGATACTCTACCATAGATGCATAAGTAAGTTGTCTTTGATGGAGGGGTTGTGTCCAGAGGAGTGGAAATGTGGAAAGACACAGGTAAACCAACAAAGGATGGGAAGAGGGTAGTGGTGGTAAATCCTAGACGAGTATTACAGTGAAGCCAGAAGATGGAAACTTTGCCACACTCTCAGCCCCCTCCCCAACTCTCATGTCTCCTAATTCTGGCTTCCATTTGGGGACCCACAGGAAGCTTGTGAGATCTGATGAATTCAGACCACGTGATTGAGTTTCCTCGGGCACAGAACAGGATGGAAAAGGATACAGAGCATATTGGGGGGATTAAATATTACTCATCAAACTTCAGGCTAAATGTGATGTCCTTAAAAGTTGCTCTATAAACTCAACCAAAGAACTGAAAGATCTCTGTGATAACAGTTATGCAGCACTAATGAAAGAAATGATCAATGACACAAAGCACTGAAAAGAGTCTCTTTCTTCACTCATTGAAAGAATTAATATTGCTAAAAGTGTCCATACTACTTAAAACAGTCTAGAGATTCAATACAACAAATATCAAAACACCAATGACATTCTTTACAGAATTAAAAAAAAATAACCCCAAATTCTTATGGAACCACAAAAGACCCAGGCTAACCAAAGCAATCCTGAGCAATAAAATAAAATAGGGGCATCACAATACCTGATTTTAAACCATAGGTAAAACTCTAGTAATTAAAACAGCATGGTACTGACATAAGAACTGAAACACAGGGGCCAGTGTTATGGACTAGCAGGTAAAGACTCTGCCTGTGATGCCAGCATCCCGTATGGGGTGTCCCAGGTGTTCCAGTTCTAATACAACTCCCTGTTAATGGCTTAGAAAAAGCAATGGAAGATGGCCCAAGTGTTTGGGCCCCTCCCACCGTTGTGGGAGACCTGAATGAAACTCCTGGCTTTAGCCTGACCTAGTGCTGGCCGTTGTTGCACTCTGGGGGTGAACCAGCAGAATAAAGATCTCTCTCTCTCTCTTTCTCTCTCTCTCTTTCTTTGTAACTCTGAATTTCAAATAAAAAATAAAAATAAAAACACCCTGAGACATAGATCAAAGGCACAAAACTGAGAATCTGTATATTAATCTATGTATATAGGTTTCAGAAAGGATAGTCTTTTCAATAAGTGGTGGTGGCCAAGTGGATATACATATGCAGAAAAATGAACTTAGATTGCTTCCTCTATACATGTACAAAAATCAACTCAAGATGAATCAAAGACCTAAATATAAGACCTGAAACTATGAAATTGCTAAAAGAAATCATGGTGGAAACACTTCAAGAAGTTTATGTAAGCATTTATTTTTTAGAAAAGACAGCCAAAGTACAGACAACTAAAGCAAACTAAACAAAAGGCTTTATATCGAATCCAGAAGCTTCTGTACAGCAAAGAAAATAATCACTAGAGTGGTTTTATGTCACATAGTGGTTATATGTCACATAGAGTGACATATGTGACAGGATGGGAGAAAATATTTGCAAGCTACTTATCTGACAAAGGACTAATATCCAGAATATATCAAGAAGAAGTCTAAACACTGAAAAACAATGGCAGCAACAGCTAAGTTAATAAATGGACAAAGGACCTGAATAGAAAGTTCTCCAAGGACAAATATAAGTGGTCAATAAAAATATGATCAACATCACTAGATCTCAGGGAAATACAAATCAAAATCACAATAAAATATCAACTCACCTTGTTAAAAAAGGCAAAAAAAAAAAAAACCCAGAAAACAAAAAAAATCAGAAGTCACAAATGCTGCTCAGGTAGTACAGAAAAGGGAACTCTTGTGCACTGTTAATGGGAATGTAGCCACTATGGAAAACAATATGGCGATTTCTCTTTTTTAAACATTTTATTAATTTATCTGAGAGATAGAGTTACAGAGAAAGAGAGAGGGAGGGACAGAGAGAAGAGAGAGAGAGAGAGAGTGAAGGAGAGAGAGAGAGGTTTTCCATCCACTGGCTCACTCCCCAAATGGCTATAACTGCTGGTGCTGAGTGGATCTGAAGCCAGGAGCAAGGAGCTTCTAGGTTTTCCACGCAGGTGCAGGGACACAAGTACTTGGGCTATCTTCCACTGCTTTCCCAGGCTATTTTCAGGGAGCTGGATTGGAAGAGGAGCAGCCAGGACACAAACCGGTGCCCATATGGGATGCTGGTACTGTAGGCGGAGGCTTAGCCTACTACGCCACAGTGTGAGCTCCTGGAGACTTCTTAAAAATCTAGAAATAGAGCTGCCATATGATCCAGCAACCCCTCTATTGGGTATATATCCAAAAGACACGAAAGCATTGTATCAAAGAGATCTTTATTGCAGTACCGTTCATGATAGCTAAGATACAGACTCAACTCCAGTGTCCATCCTCAGATGAATGGATAAAGAATTGTGGTATATACACACAATGGAATGCTATGCAGACATAAAAATGAAATCTTGTTATTGGCAGCAAAATGGATGGACGTGGAGGACACCGTGTTAAGTGAAATAAGACAGAAACATACTGTAATGTTCTCCCTCATATGTGGGGGCTAGAAAACAACTCAATCTGAGCATATAATTGTGATTAATATAGTCTGGAAGAGATGAGGAGGCTGGGGAAGAGTTTGGATAATGGGTACCAAATCAAAGTCAGATGGTAGGAATAAGTTTCCTAGTACTACACAGCACAGTGGGGAGACCATAGTTCACAATAACCTAGCACATACTACATGAACAAATAGAAGAGAGAAGCTCCACACCTCCAATCGTAAAGTAAGTAAAAGAAGCAGATATGTTGATTACCCCATCTTGATCAGCACACGTTATATACATGCCTTGAGACTTCACGTACACAGTCATCATTAATAAAAGATTTAAAAAACAAGCAAACAAAACAAAAACCTGTTCTGTTGCTGTAAAGTGGAAAAATACTCTTTCTAGGCTTATTCCATCACTGCCACCTACAAAAATGTATTATGTAATTGTTTACTTCCTGTTCTCCTCCCTAGATTGTTGGTTCATTGATTTATTGAGAGAGAAGACAATAGATCTAATCTGATGGTGGAGACAGTCAATGATGAGGTCAGGGCTACAGCATAGCTGAGGTGTCCCAGATGTTTGAAGAAACCTCATTAGGAAGTGGACATTTGAATAAAGTCTTAAAGTGAAGAAAATCTTTTCTCTAAAAAGCAATATTTGAAACAAAGCTTTATGAGGCCCTATAGAATGTACAATAATAATTTGTAAATATTATATTTTTGCTGAAAGTTATGTAAAAGGTAAAATTGGATTTCCACGTGCAGAATCATGAAGCAAGACCCCTACCTTTCACCATACACAAAAATTCACTCAACATGGATTAAAGACTTAAATCTACGACCTGACACCATCAAATTATTAGAGAGCATTGGAGAAATCCTGCAAGATATAGGTAACGGCAAAGACTTCCTAGAAAAGACCCTGGAGGTGCAGGCAGTCAAAGCCAAATTTAACTATTGGGATTGCATTAAATTGAGAAGTTTCTGTACTGCAAAAGAAACAGTCAGGAAAGTGAAGAGGCAACCGACAGAATGGGGAAAAAATATTTGCAAACCACGCAACAGATAAAGGGTTGATAACCAGAATCTACCAAGAAATCAAGAAACTACACAAGATCAAAACAAACAACCCACTTAAGAGATGGGCCAAGGACCTCAATAGACATTTTTCAAAAGAGGAAATCCAAATGGCCAACAGACACATGAAAAAATGTTCAAGATCACTAGCAATCAGGGAAATGCAAATCAAAACCACAATGAGGTTTCACCTCACCCCGGTTAGAATGGCTCACATTCAGAAATCTACCAACAATAGATGTGGAGAGGTTGTAGGGAAAAAGGGACACTAAACCACTGTTGGTGAGAATGCAAACTGGTGAAGCCACTATGGAAGTCAGTCTGGAGATTCCTCAGAAACCCGAATATAACAACCTGAAGATACAACCCAGCCATCCCACTCCTTGGAATTTACCCAAAGGAAATTAAATTGGCAAACAAAAAAGCTGTCTGCACATTAATGTTTATTGCAGCTCAATTCACCATAGCTAAGACCTGGAACCAACCCAAATGCCCATCAACAGTAGACTGGATGAAGAAATTATGGAGCATTTACTCTATAGAATACTATACAGCAGTCAAAAACAATGAAACCTGGTCATTTGCAACAAGATGGAGGAATCTGGAAAACATTATGCTGAGTGAATTAAGCCAGTCCCAAAGGGACAAATATCATATGTTCTCCCTGATCGGTGACAACTAATTTAGCACCAAAGGGGAAACCTGTTGAAGTGAAATAGACACTATGAGAAACAGTGACTTGATCAGCTCTTGTGCTGAGTGTTGATATACAATGTAATACTTTATCCATGGTAGTATTTTTTTTTTATCCTAGTACTAGTGGTTGAACTCTGTAATTAACACACAATTATTCTTAGGTGTTTAAATTTTAACTGAAAAGTGATCCCTGTTAAATGTAAGAGTGGGAATAAGAGGGAAGAGATGTACAATTTGGGACATGCTCAATCGGATTTGCCCCAAATGATGGAGTTGAAACGTGCCAGGGGATTCCAATATAGTCCCATCAGGGTGGCATATACCAATGACATCTCACTAGTCCAAGTGATCAATTTCAGTTCACAATTGATCACACTGATAGGTCTAACAGTCAAAGGGATCACACAAACAAGACTAATGTCTGCTAATACTAACTGATAGAATCAAAAAGGGAGAGAACAATCCAACATGGGAAGTGGGAGACACAGCAGACTCATAGAATGGCAGATGTCCTAAACAGCACTCTGGCCTCAGAATCAGCCCTTAAGGCATTCGGATCTGGCTGAAGAGCCCATGAGAGTATTTTAGGCATGAAAAGCCAAGTCACTCTGAAAAAAAAAAAAAAAAAAAAACGAAGAAGACATAAATGAAAGATCTCTGTGAGTGAGATCCCAGTGGAAAGAATGGGCCGTCAAAGAAGGAGGTACCTTTCTCTGAAGGGAGGAGAGAACTTCCACTTTGACTATGACCCTGTCTGAATAACAGCAAAGTTGGCAAACTCAAAATGCTTCCATAGCCTTGGCAACTCATGACTAGAGCCTAGGGAGATTACTGACGCCATAAACAAGAGTGTCAAATTGTTAAATCAACATCAGGAGTCACTATGTACTTACGTCTCATGTGGGATCTGTCCTTAATGTGTTGTCCAATGTGAAGTAATGCTATAAGTAGTACTGAAACAGTATTTTACACTTTGTTTTTCTGTGTGGGTGCAAACTGATTAACTCTTTACTTAATATATTCTAAATCAATCTTCTGTATAGAAAGATAATTGAAAATGAATCTTGATGTGAATGAAATGGGAGAGGGAGTGGGAGAAGGGAGTGGTGTGAGTGGGAGGGAAATTATGGGGGGGGGGGAGGCCATTGTAATCCATAAACTGTACTTTGGAAATTTATATTTACTAAATAAAAAAAAGGTCATGCATGTTGTATGAAGAGCGTTTGCAATGTTCAGCCAAAATATACATCGTGTTTTAATTCTGCCTTCCTCTGAAATGTGTAAAGTACCTCTATATTTATGTGCCTCATTATTAATATTTAAAATCCATATACAACTCTTGCCTTTTTTTCCACTCTCTGCCTGTTTGCATTCCTCATAAATAGTTTCCTTAGTGTTCCTTCCCATTTGAATCTGGCCTAGTTAGGTTTGTGGTTCCTTTATGGTGCATACACATAATTTTCGTATGATGAAATTTATTATGATTCATTAAATTTGCTCATAAAGAGAGCTTGATATCCCTAGGGGCAAGTTCATTAAGAGAATCTCATTGGATCAATTGTGAATCATTTTTCCCTGTATCCATAGGCAGCTCCTAAGATTTACCATGGGCAAGGAGGCCTCACAAGACAGATTCAGGTACTCAGCAGCCAAAAATCAAGGCCTACGCTGAAATTTCTGAGTAAAAATATCACAGTGGGAGAGCGAGAGCCATATGGCTGTCTAGTGGTGCTCTATGCTCCGTGTCAACTGCATTTCCAAGGACTGACTTGTACAGAAGGTAATTATAGCACTGTGTGTTGTGCTGTGAGACGCTGGATGGGGAATCTGTGTGAGCTAGCCATGAGGGTCTTCCCAGTTGATCAGAGCAGATCTGTCTTTGTTATTATCCACTGAAAGACTTTAGACATGTACTTCTGAAAACCACAGCTTGGAAGACAAAAATTTACATCTAAGACATTTCTCATGTATACTCTTATCTTTCCAAAATTAAAGAAAATTTTCCTATATGAGTTTGTGTTTCATTTCTACTCCCCTCCCTTAGCCTCTCTTTGCAGATGAACAGAGATGGGACATTTTTCTGATTATCTTACAGATGAGCTTGATGGTAATATGAAGAGTAAGAATATATGTTCAAAGTCACACACAAACATGATAGGAAGAAAAAGTCGCTTGCACGATGTATTTCACAAAAGGGCATAGCTGTGTGTCATTTGTGTGACATTTTTGCAATTTGTTGCCACTCAAACCATATCTAGTTCTGACAGTATTTTCACACTTGATAACAAACGCACCCTTTGCCCTTTGCCAAGTGTGTAACATTTCCGAAACAGAAGTTTATTTATTCATCTGATTTTTGTGGCCCAGGGCTGCCAGCACAGGGGTGTAGTGCCGCCAGCGGTCGTCATATGGCAAGAGCAGAGGGAGGGAGAGGCTGCTCGTCAGTGACAGCTGAGAATGTAGATCCTGGAGGCCCCAGGGTGCTGAGTGTGTGACCTCCCACGTACACAGCCAAAGACTGGAGAGAATGCCAATCGAAGGGAGGCATATTCTGTGAGGCTGTTTCATAGAAAACGCATTCTTCTGCTCTGGGAGTCTCAGCTCAATCCCTGTAAGACCCTGGGGATCCTGCATACGCCCTAAAAAATTATCTATCTATCTATCTATCTATCTATCTATCTATTTTAAGGTTTATTTATTTATTTGAGAGAAGTACAGAGAGGCAGAAACATAGAGAGAGGGTGAAATCTCCCATCCGCTGTTTCATTCCCCAAAAGGCTGCAATGGCGGGAACTGGGCTGGATCCAAAGTCAGCATCTAGGAGCTTCTTCTGGGTCTCACACACAAGTGCAGAAGCCCAAGGACCTAGGCCATCTTCTACTGTTTTCCCACGCCATTGCAGAGAGCTCGATTGGAGGTGGAGCAACCAGGACTTGAACCAGTGCTCATATGGGATGCTGGCACTGCAGAAGGCAGCTTTACCTGCTACGCCACAGAACTGGCCCCATCTATGTATGTTTTTAAAATAAATAAATTTATTTCTTAGTACTTTCTATCTTTAAGAAACTTTGAGATTGTGAAATGAGAGAATTGGGAGGAAAGGACGAAGTACTTTGGCCCATTTAACTTTTGAAACACTTATTTATTTCTTTGAAATCTGAGAGGGAGAAAGAGATTGCATCCACTAGTTTGTTCCCAACACGACCCCTGGGAGCAAAAGTCAAGAGCCCAGAACTCTGCTGGAGTCTTCCACATGAGTGACATGGACTAAACCCCTTGAGCCAGAACCTGCTGCCTTCCAGGCTGCACATTAACAGGAAACTGGAATGCAGAGAAAACCAAGAGTCAAATCTCGAACTTCATGATGGGATGTGAGGGTCCCACAGGGTGCACCAAATTCCTGCCCCAGATCAACTTTTGTAGCTACTGTAAATTACCATTTACTTGGCTGTTCACATGTACTGCTTTGTACATAATTTTCAAAAGAACACCGTGTATTTTGGAATAAACAGCACCAGGAAGTTGTCAAAATAGTTTTGAAAATCTCACATTCCTTTCTCCCCCACCCCACTTATATAGTGGTAACGCAAGGCAAAAAATACCACTTTTTATATGTCTTCCTGTGTATACCATCCAATGTATTTTTTATTTGACAGGCAGAGTTAGACAGTGAGAGAGACAGAGAGAAAGGTCTTCCTTTTTCCATTGGTTCACCCCTCAAATGGCAGCTACTGTATTGAACCAAAGCCAGGAGCCAGGAGCTTCTCCTGGTCTCCCATGGGGTGCAGGGCCCAAGCACTTGGGCCATCCTCCACTGCACTCCCGGGCCACAGCAGAGAGCTGGACTGGAAGAGGAGCAACCGGAACAGAACCCGGTGCCCCAAATGGGACTAGAACCTGGAGTGCCGGTGCCGCAGGCAGAGGATTATCCTAGTGAGTCGCGGCACTGGCCCAATCCAAAGTATTTTTATATCAATGAATACATTTCTGTAACCACTGCTACAATAAAAATGCAGAACTGTTTCATCCTCACAAGGACTACCTTTGTGACCTTTTACATCTGCACAGTTGTCCCTAATCCCTGTTCCCTGCTCTTCACCTCTAGTGTCTTTGTGATGATGTTTTGTAATTGCGATCACACAATACAGAACCTGTTGAGACTGACATCTTCATCAAAAATAGTGCCCTGGAGATTGATCCAGGTTGCAGCGTGTGTCACAACTTTATTTCTCTTGATTCCTAAATACTGATCTCTTCTATGGATGAACTAAGATTTGTTAAACCTTTCACCCACTGGATTTAACTTGAGTTGTTTCTCTTCTTTTCTTATTATAAGAAAAGCTTCTTTGTTCTTCCACGTATGCCTCTTTTTTGGGCATGTACATTTTCATGTTTCTGGGATAAAAGCCCCAGAGAACCCTGGTAAAGAACATGTGTAGGGTTGTAAGAAACTACCAAAAGCAGTTTTCTAGAGTAGCCATACCGCTTTTATTCCCAGAAGTCAGGCAGGAGGGGGTCAAATTTCTCCACATGCTAACCACTGTTCGGTGTTATGACCACTTCTGATTTGAGCTGTCTTGATAGGTGTGAATATCTCATTGCACATTTTAGTGCACATTTCATTTGTTAGCTTGAACATTGCTAATGGCTAACGGTGTTGGGCACCTTTCCATGTGCTTATTTGTCATCTGTAGTCCATCTTTAGGGACAGGTTTCCTCAATGGGTTGTTAGGTTTTTGCACTGTTGGGATTCGAGTGTTCTTCAAACCCTCTAGATACAAGTTCTTTGTAGGATGGGAGGTTTGAAAATCACATCTTCAAGCTTACAGTTTTTATTCTTTTACTCTAAGGAGATCTTTATAGCATGAAACTTTAAATTCTGAAGTCCACTTTATCAGTTTTTCCTTGTAATTCATGTGCTTCTATTAAATCTGAATTCTTTTCCCAGAATAAGTTCCTGAGGATTGTCTTCTATTTTCTTCTTTGAAAAGTTTTAGAATTTTACATTTCAACATCTATGATCCATTTCCGTTAATTTTGTATGCAGTTCAGACCACAGTCTTTTTTTGTCTTTTATATGGTAATAGCTCCAGCACCATTTAAAAAAATTGTGGTAAAAACCACGTAAACTATAGAGGCTGGTGCCCTGGCACAGTAGGTTAATCCTGTACCTACAGTGCCGGCATCCCATAAGGGCAACAGTTCTAGTCCTGGCTGCTCCTCTTCCAATCCAGCTCTCTGCTATGGCCTGGGAGAGCAGTAGAAGATGGCCCAAGTGCATGGGCCCCTGCACCTGCTTGGGAGACCCAGAAGAAGCTCCTGGCGCCTGACTTTGGATCAGCTCAGCTCTGGCCATTGAAGCCATCTGGGGAGTAAACCAGTGGATGGAAGATCTTTCTCTCTGTCTATCCCTCTCACTGTATGTAACTCTACCCATCAAATAAATAAATAAAACCTTAAAAAAACCCCACATACTATAGCATTTACCATGTCCACCACTTTCAAGTATGTAGTTCAATGGCATTAAGAACATTCATATTGTTGTGCAACCATCAATGCCATCTGTCTCCAGGGCATTTTCAGCTTCCCAAACTGAAACTCTGTCCCCATTAAGCAATAATAACGTCACATTCCTTATCCTCTGAGCTGCTGGAAACCACTATTCTACTTGTAAATACCTCATATGAGTAGATTCATGTAGTATTTGCCTTTTTCTTATGGCTTAATTCACCTAGCATAATGTCCTCAAGGTCCATCCATGTTGTAGTGTGTGCCTGAATTTCTTAAGGGCCGGTGCCACCGGTGGCATAGTATGTTGTCTTCACCTGTGGCCCAGCACCCCGTATGGGTGTCAGTTTGGGTCCCGGCTGCTCCTCTTCTGATCCAGCTCTCTGCTATGGCCTGGGAAAACAGTAGAAGATGGCCCAGGTGCTTGGGCCCCTGCACCCATGTGGGAGACCTGGAGGAATCTCCTGGCTCCTGGCTTCAGCTCGGCTCAGCTCTGGACGTTGTGGCCATTTGGAGAGTGAACAGCAGATGGAAGAGTTCTCTCTGTCTCTCCCTCTCTCTGTCTATAACTTGTTTCTCAATTAATAAATCTCAATTAAATAAAATGCTTTTTTAAAAAAGGAATTTCTTTACTTTTAAAGGCTGAATACTATCCATTGTATGTACAGTACACATTTTATTTATCTAAAAGAATTGAAGACAGAATCAGGAAGAGATAATTATGATACTCATTCTTGGCAACACTGTTCATAATAGTCAAGAGGTGAAAAAGATCCAAATATCTGGCACGATTTTTTTTAAATCCTTGCTCTACTAAATTGTTTGCTCCTTTGACAAAAGTCTGTTTGGTGTATTTGTGTGTTCTTATTTCTGGGTCCAAATTCTGTCCCTTTGTATTATGTGTCTAACTCTCCACCAGGATCATGCCATCTTGACTATTGTAGCTCATGAATAATCCTGGCTTTTAGTCAAGAACATTCTTCCACTTTCCTCTTACTTTTGTTCAAAACTGTTTTAGCTGCTCTATTTTTTGTCCTTCCATTTAAACTTTAGCATAAACTTGTTAGAATCCACAAAGCACTGTTCTGGAATTTTGATAAAAACTAAAAAGAAATCTGGGGAAAGATGGTATCTTGACTATGTTGAATCTTCCAATCCTTGAACAAAGCATGACTTTTCATTTATTTAAATCTTCTTGATTTTTTTCTTTTTTTTTTTTTACTTTCAACTACACACATCCCTTCTGTCTTTGGTAAAGATAGGTTGAAACTTAGGGAATCCTTAGAAAGTAACCAAAAAATATATAGAAACTATGTCCAGTGATGTGGAAACAGTTCACACTAATATGTGAGGACTGAACAGTGCACAATTCTTCCCTATTCTGAGTTCACAACTTCAGCTGCTTGAAATTGAAATGTGTGGGTTCCCTTACAAGACAAAAGTGGACCAATGCTACATAGAAAACTTTTCCCTTCCCTCCCTCCCTTCCTTCCTCCCTCCCTCCCTCCTTCTCTCCCTTCCTCCCTTCATCCCTTCCTTCTTCTCCACCTTCATTTTTTTTCCTTTGAAAAACAGAGAGGGAGAGGAAGAGGGAGGGAGAGGAAGAGGGGGAGAAAGAGAAATTTTGGCCTCTGCTTTTGGTGCTGGCATCCCATATTGGAGTGCCAGTTGAGTCTCAGCTGCTCTACTTCTTCTTTTTTTTTTTTTTTTTCAAGATTTATTTATTTACTTGAAAGTCAGAGTTACACAGAGAGAAGGAGAGGTAGAGAGAGAGAGAGAGGTCTTCTATCTGCTGTTTCACCCCCAGTTGGCTGCAATGGCCGCAGTTGTGCGGATCTGAAGCCAGGAGCCAGGAGCTTCCTCCGGCTCTCTCAAGTGGGTGCAGGAGCCCAAGGATTTACGCCATCTACTGTTTTTCTAGGTCATAGCAGAGAGCTGGATTGGAAATAGAGCAGCGAGGACTCGAACTGGCACCCCTATGGGATGCCGACACTGCAGGTGGCAGCTTTATCCACTATGCCACAGCACCAGCCCCCTACCTGTTCTTCTTCTAATCTAGTTCCTGCTAATGCTCCTGGGAAAGCAGCATATGGTGGCCTAAGTACCTGAGCTCCTGCCACCCTTGAAAGAGACCTAGATGGAATTATAGGTTCCTGGCTTGGACCTGGCCCAGCCCTAGCCATGATGGCCATTTGGAGACTGAACCAGTGGCATTAAAGGAGTGAACTAGCAAATGAAAGATATCTGTGTGTCTGTGTGTTTTAAGTAAGCAAACCAAATCTTGATAGAAGATAGCATTAATGATGTTTTTTTTTGGGGGGGGGGCAGGCAGAGTGGACAGTGAGAGAGAGAGAGAGAGACAGAGAGAAACGTCTTCCTCTGCCATTGGTTCACCCTCCAATGGCCGCCACATCTGGCGTGCTGCGGCTGGCGCACCGCGCTGATCCGATGACAGGAGCCAGGTACTTTTCCTGGTCTCCCATGCAGGTGCAGGGCCCAAGCACTTGGACCATCCTCCACTGCACTTCCTGACCACAGCAGAGAGCTGGCCTGGAAGAGGGGCAACCGGGACAGAATCCGGTGCCCCGCCTGGGACTAGAACTTGGTGTGCCGGTGCCGCAAGGTGGAGGATTAGCCTAGTGAACCGTGGCGCCGGCCAATGATGTTATTTTTAAAAGAGAGAGAAAAAATGACTTGGAGCACAGAAAAGTACAAAAAGGATGGATGATAGACTGAATTTAGGAGCATCCTTTGGTGTAAAATCATCTGTGATTTTTCTAGGTTAATGTAAACCAGAGTATCTCCCAGCATTTCACCAGGAAGGCTTGAGTGCAGAAGGCAAATGATGACTTAAACTCAGAATCAGATTGGAAGTGTCAATGCGTTAAAAATGTCTACAATTAAGAAAGGGCAAATTGGTTTCTAGAAAAGCTGTAGCCTTAATTACCTATCCTCTCCTCTCCAAATAAAACCTTAATCATAGCCTTGTAGATTACTGAATGAATCCTGTTGGCTAAAATGAGATACTTTAATATTAACATGCGTTGAACTTTTGATAATTTAGGTAGCAGGGAGTTTGGAGTGGAGAAAAACTGACTGAAGAGATCCACTCATTCTGAGAAGGAAGCAGAGCCAATCTCCTTCTCCCTGCTGGGGCTCTGAGCACTCTGTCCAGAGAGAATACTCTAGACAGTAAGGAACGTAAGATTTGGAGTCAGTCAAGCTGCATTTGAATTCAAGCTCGTATGCTTCCTTGATATTTGACTTCAACAAGTCTATTCATTCCTTTTTATTACACTTTTATTATTACAATATTGATGCTGTTATTCCAAAATATGTTAAAGAGCATTCCAAGTTAACATTTCATGATAAATCTACCAGACTTCTCTCTCTCTGCCAGGATAGTATGATTTAAATGTCTTGTTTCCCTTTCTATTACTATGTTTTCTTCAGAAATATGAGCTTATTTTTTTGCACTTAACCACATTTTGTCGATTTTTCCTTTGCAATAAAATAATATTTCATATAAACCCTGGGAGTGTTAATAATAGTTGCAAATATGTGGAGTGATAGGCAGAGCAATGGCCAAATACACTCCACATTTCTGAGAATAAAATCACAAGATGCTTGGGTAGTTGAAAAGACTGTCAGAAGATTCCAGTACGAGGCTGGGGTATGTTTAAAACATAAGAAACAACTGAATTAAAATGGTAGATGGAGAGAGTAGAGGTAACAGCTCCTGTGGACCTAGGGGAGCCATGGAATTTGTTTCTGATGATGGTTAACTGATCATGATGGATCATGATGGGAACCAGGCTGTCCTGGGTGTTCTAATGCAATTCCGCCTGGAGGACAGGGAAGAACTCGTTGGTCTTTCAAGGTCTCTGCCAAACCTGTGATTCTGTAATTAGTCTGAATAATTGATGCTCTAAATTGTAATTATTTTCCCCCTCCAGGGGAGACAGTATGCATAAAGGCAATTGTAAAGAAATACGTGCTACAAATGCACCAGTGGGTCATTTAGATGCTGGGATTTTCCTACGTGCATCTGCTGTAGTCAGTTGCATGTATTCCAGCAACTTTGCTTCAGGTTACATCCGCTGACACTCAGCGTCAGACAACTGCTAACTAATCCATCGTGTACTTCTTGCTTCTTTGTTTTCCTTTTTCTAAAGAAAGAGTGGATCATGGAGCAAGATATTTATTTCACCCCTCAGCTGTATTGTCTGATAATTTCATTTACCAATATTAAAATTTTGCAGTCTTTTGTAATTATTGTCTTAATCTAGTAAAAATAAAAAATCTGGAGAGAATGATTTTCCCTGAACACAGCTAAGGACAGTTCTTGCACGTACTCAATGAATATGAATAAGGCTACATGGATGTTGCTGGAGATGAATCTGACCTGAAATTCAACAGCCACCACAGGAGGAGCTGTGAAAGCTGCCCTTGAATGTAGCCCTCATGCTTAATATGCAACCTCTCGCCACCACAACCACAGCCTATCACTCGCATTTGGTTTTACTCCTCATTTTCTTCAATTTTCACTCTATTTATAGTTGAGAACCTTCCATTTCTCCCTTGTTGAAATACATTAGTTGCTATGGAGACTGTGATGTCACTGGTATGGATGGAGTCTGATGACACGTACAGTTGCAGAGCTCAGTCGGCATATTCAGGGTAGGGGACAGTGTCACAGCTGAAGAGGTACCTGAAGGGTGATAACGATAACAATGACATGGTACACAGCATAACTGCTAAGAAAGGGACATTATGCTCCTAGCCTAGAAGTTCTGGAAGAAATCATAGATAGCAGAAGCTGATCCACAGTGAGATTTAGGTCCCTGTCCCATAGTGGTTAAAATTCTAAAGAGATTTCTGTTCTTCCCTTAAGAAAATGAAAATTGGACCTACTGATGACATTTTTTAAAAAAAGCTGTAATTTTGCCTTGATAAGTAGTATAACCATTTTATTGCAATTGAATTTTATTATTTTTCCACTTTTGTATGTGGACTGCTGTCACTCTTTCCATGGCTTACGTGTTTTGAGAATTTCTTAATGTAAGAGATAGGTTAGCATTCAATATTGAATTTATTTTGCAAAACCTGCCATATGAAAAAGTGTCCAGTCAGGAAAACAAGTAGTCTGTCTGAGGGTGAATTGTTGGAGTCAATAGGAAGTCAGTAAGTCTCTGCCTCAGAGCTGTCCATAGCAGATTCCTCTGGACCTTTCAACATTATCTGTCTGTTTTTTCCCAAGTACGTATGCTCTTGCTGGAGTCAGCAATAAGCTTGTTGACAAACCTTATCCTAGTTCATCCGTGTATGGCAAAATACCCTGTTCTCAATTCCTCTTCTCCACAGCTGTATCTCCACAATCTTACCACAGCTGGGCAGCAAAAGGTAGGCAAACTCTAGCCAATCAGTGCTTCTTTGTAAGGCTTTGCTTAAGTGACTCCAATCCACTCAAATTTCTTTTTTCTTGAGACAGCATTTCACATTCTAGTGTATGTAATCATTCATGTATTATATGTTCCTTAAAACTTAACAGTGCATAATAAACTATCTTATTCACTGTTTTTTCTTGTTTCATTAGTTTCACGGAGTATTTTAACTACTATTTTATGTAAGGTTTTTGTTCCTTGATATTTAGCAATATATATAATAATACCATCTTACTCAGTATTACTCCCCTGGTCCCTCTCAAAGTATGAGTTCACAGTTTTGCTTCATGATGGAAAGAAAAGATATGTCTTTTCATTTTTAAAAGATTTAGTATCTTATGAAAGGCAGAGTTAACAGATAGGGAGATAGATAGATAGATAGATAGATAGATAATTGTCCATCTTGTTCACTACCCAAATGGCCACAATCGCTGGTGGTTAGCCAAGCAGAAGCCAAGAGCCTGGAACGCCATACAGGTCCCTCACTTGGGTGACATGGGCACAAATACTTTGACCATTTTCCATTGCTTTCCCAGGCAGGGAGCTGGATCAGAAATGGAGTAGCCAGAGGCCGGCACTGTGGCTCAATAGGCTAATCCTCTGCCTGCAGCGCTGGGACCCCGGGTTTAGTCCTGGTCGGGGAGCCGGATTCTGTCCCAGTCGCTTCTCTTCTAGTCCAGCTCTCTGCTGTGGCCCTGGAGTGCAGTGGAGGATGGCACAAGTGCTTGGGCCCTGCACCCGCATGGGAGACCAGGAAAAGCACCTGGCTTCTGGCTTCAGATTGGCGCGGTGCGCCGGACACAGCGGCCATTGGAGGGTGAACCAACGGAAAAAAAGGAAGACCTTTCTCTCTGTCGCTCTCTGTCACTGTCCACTCTGCCTGTAAAAAAAAAAAAAAAAAGAAAGAAAGAAAGAAAGAAAAATGGAGTATCCAGGACTCGAACAAGCACTCATGTGGGATGTTGACTTTGAAGGAGGCAGCTTAACCTTCTGTGCTACAACATCACCCCTCCTTTTAATTCTGAGATTCAAAAGAGAATCTCTTTATTTTGTTGTTAATTGAAAAGAATTTCTCTTGATACCTCAGGAACTCAGTGTTCACTGGCTGGATTGCTAAGAGTAAAGTGAAGGCAACAAAGGAATTGGGGAGCTTCCCAGAACAGGATAGTCAAGGTGATATGCATTTATTTCACATTTTATACCAGGAGCTAACCAAAGGGCTCCATTACAATATCCCACTTACTGTTTACAACTGGGAACATGCGCTGTGGTGTAGCAGGTTAAAGGCCTGGCCTGAAGCGCTGGAATCCCATATGGGCGCTGGTTCTAGTCCTGGCTGCTCCTCTTCTGATCCAGCTCTCTGTTATGGCCTGGGATAGCAGTAGAAGATGGCCCAAGTCCTTGGGCCTCTGCACCCTTGTTGGAGACCTGGAAGAAGATCCTGGCTCCTGGCCTCAGATCGGCACTGCTCTGACCATTGTGGCCATCTAGGGAGTGAACTAACTGATGGAAGACCTCTCTGTCTCTACCTCTCTCTGTAACTCTGTCTTTCAAATAAATAAAATAAATCTTAAAAAAAAGTTTACAACTGGACTCTAAGAGGGTACCATTTTTATTTCTCCTTTTAAATGAAAAAGCTAAGTCCAGAGAGTTTAATGTGAAATTTTAAGAAAGATTTTACAATCCTTAAACTTACCTATTTTCATTCTATTTGAAACATTGACAAACAGAAAAACAGAGACACAGAAAAACAAACAGAAAGATCTTCTGTTCACTGGCACATTCCCCAAATACTTACAATACCTTCAAGATATTAGCATAGGCAAAGACTTCCTGCATAAGACCCCAGAAGCGAGGGCTGGTGCTACGGCTCACTAGGCTAATCCTCCGCCTGCGATGCCAGCACCCCGGGTTCTAGTCCCAGTTGGGGCGCCGGATTCTGTCCCGGTTGCCCCTCTTCCAGGCCAGCTCTCTGCTATGGCCCGGGAATGCAGTGGAGGATGGCCCAAGTGCTTGGGCCCTGCACCCACATGGGAGACCAGGAGAAGCACCTGGCTCCTGGCTTCAGATCGGCGCAGTGCGCTGGCTGTGGTGGCCACTTGGGGGGTGAACCAACAGAAAAAAGAAGACCTTTCTCTCTGTCTCTCTCTCTCACTGTCTAACTCTGCCTGTAAAAAAAAAAAAAGACCCCAGAAGCATAGGCAATAAGGGCAAAGTTTGACAAATGGGATTGCATAAAATTAAGAAGCTTCCACACAGCAAAAGAAATACTCAGCAAATTGAAGAGGCAATGGGAGAAAATATTGCAAATTATACATTTGATAAAGGAATAATATCCAGGATATATGAATAGCTCAATAAACTCAACAACCACAAAACAAGCAATCCAGTTAAGAAATGGGCTAAGGACATGAACAGGCATTTTTCAAAGGATGAAATACAAATGGCCAACAGACACACGAAAAGATTCTCAGAATCACCAGCCATCAGAGAAATGCAAATCAAAACCACACTGGGGTTTCACCTCACCCCAGTTAGGATGGCTCTTACACACAAATCAAAAAATAACAAATGTTGTGGGGAAAATGCTCCTTAAACCACTCTACTCTGCTTACTAGTATTCTGTGGTGAAAAAGAATGAAATCTTGTCTTTTGCAATAAAATGGAAGCCACTGGAGACCTTTATGCTTAGTGAAATAAGCCAGTCCCCAAAAGACAACTATCAGTTGTTTCTCTTATTTGTAGAAGCTAATATAAGGAGTACAGAAAAAATGTAATGCATATGAATGCAATTGACATTTTGAGATTTGGTTATTGTTTACAATCCTTATCTATACTCTTGAGGGAGAGTGGTTTTTCTACTTATTACTTGTTTAATTCTGTATTTAACAGAGGGTTAATCTTATGATTATAAAAAATGTTGAAAGTATGTCATTTTAAAATAAGGAAAGAAGGAGGAGGGAAAGTGGGAGTGAGGGAGGGTGTGGTGAGAAGTATCATTATGCTCTTAAAACTGCATATATGAAATACCAAAACATTTATTGCAAAAATTAAAGGAAAAAAGAAAGAAAAGAAGGAGGGAGGGTTGAGGGAAGGAAGAAGGGAGGCAAGCTTGCTTATCTTTTTAGAATTGTACCTATGAAGTACATGAAATCTGTTCTGTTTATAGCAATGAAATTAAAAGTAATATGGATCCAGGCCAGGCTGAAAGCAACTCAGAACCCAGTCCAAGCCTGCCATATCAGGATCCAAGTACTTGAGCCATCACCCTGCCTCTCAAGGTGCAAATAAGCAGAAAGTTGGAATCAGAAGAGCCAGGACTTGAACTCTGGCATTCCAATATGAGATAGGAGTGTTTGAAGCAGAGTCTTAACCACAGTGACAAATGCCTGCCCCACACAGGGTTTAAATACCTGGTAAGTTAGGCAGCCAAGGCTGGATATTTCTGATTCCCACATTCATCTCTGTGCCTATTGTAGAGTCAACTCTTTCCCTAAGCTGTTGGAATCAGATCACTTCATCCACTTCTACATAGAAGCAATGGCTCCAGTTCCATACTCTTCCAATCATGGTCCTTTCTTCCCCTGTCCTGAGTATCTTTATTTTAGCCTCTGTTCATTTCCTGCTGTCTGGAGGTTAAATCCCAAGGGGGATAAACTTAGGCAAAAGTAGCCTCGGTTTGAATCATTTCTTTCATTTTCATTTTTTTCTTTCTCTCTTCCAATTTTGCTTCATAAAGTTCTTGTTTAACAAGTTGCACTTTCTCTCTCTTTCTTGTTTAACAAGTTGCACTCTCTATAGATAGATAGATAGATAGATAGATAGATAGTGAATAACAGTCAACTATCAGATCTGCACATTCATCATTGTGACTTTACTGAATGAAGTTTGCAGCCATGTGGTTGCTGTTTCTGTTAGTACCTATAATTGGAACAACTACATTATTAGCTGACAGTCTGGAGATAAATTAAAAAAAAAAAACCTTGCTTTGATCTTCAGGGCAAAAGATACATGCTATATCTATCAATTTAAATGAGAAAGTCTGTACATCAGACCTGTTAATCTATTACTGAATGGGGTGTATTGTGTCTCGGGTACTAAAACAGCCTCTGGTTGAGGTGTAATATGTGGCTATGTGATTAAGAACAGGACCTCATTATATAGATTAATGACATAAGGAAGAAAGAAGATAATAAGTTGCTCTGGATAAAGGATAGACATAGGCAATGATCAGAAATCATCCAAGTTTACTGAAGTTGCTTATTTGCACACAGAGGTGTGAAGTGAAAATGTTGTTCCTATACAAATAATATATTCTAAATAAGTTAGTTAGATAGTGAACTTAATAAACCTAATTAGGGTTAATTCTTTTCTAAGGGGATCTGGTCACAAAAAAAGAAAGAAAAGAAAATTAAATTAACTCTATCTTACTTTATTCAGCCATTTGAATATGGGCACTTTTGCTCAAATAAGTGTTCACAAGGCTACAAGTGATTTGAGATGAATATTTTAGAAGCTCAATCAGGTTCCAGACACACCTCAAGTATAATTGTGTAGTGGACTTAGACTCCCTTGTATTTCAAAAACAGCATTTCCCAGACAACCAAAATTTGGCAAGGGATTGGGAAGCTAGGGCCACAGTATTTGATTTAGAGGGAGAAGTGGTAGAACTCTGAACTTCACCATTTTTTGATAAGGAAAGGCAGTACACGTTAATGAATAATTAACAGAAGTGCTTATCAGGAACCAACCCAGCTTAGAAAATGAAAAGAATTATAAATTTAACAAAGCTTCCTGTGTTTTCACAAAGGCAGTCGAAGGATAAGAATGGTGGGCCTTTTCATTTTGAGGAGGGATAAAGATTCTGGAATTGTACAGGAGAGACTGAACTGGGAATGGACCTTCTTCAAGAGGACCGATCTCTGTAGGACACCTGCGCTTTATCTCCAGCCTTTGTTCTTTGTAGACAGCAAGGTGCATTGGGGTATGACCTTTACTGCATCCTTCCTATAGGGGACTGTGGTGTCACTATCTTTATTTTGTTCACTGATAAAACATTTTCTAAAATTTGTTGCTGTATTTAAAAAAAAAGTGGGAAGACAAGGGATTGAGGATACCATGGTTGCTTTTTCATCAGACTTTCTCCAAAGCATAGCAGCGTGATCTACAGCATAGTTTTGAAGCAGAAAGAACTTGATTTAAATTTCTGGATTTGCTGAAGCGTTGTTAGCTGTTCATGGCGGGGGGGGGGGGTAATTGCTTTATTCAGTGACTGTCCTGTATTTAACCTGTGTCTCTGTGTTGAGGGCAGTGTGTGGACAGTATACATTGTACTTGGAAAAGATTAATCTTGGAAAGATTAAACATACATACGGGACAGGCATTTGGTGCAGTGATTAAGAAGCCACTTGGGATGCTCACATCCCATATTGGAACGCTTGAGTTCTTGTCCTTGTTCTGCTCCGAATCCTAGCTTCCTGCCAGTGCACACTCCAGGAGGTAGTAGGTTTGGCTCAAGTACTTGGGTCCATACCACCCACATGGGAGACCTCTATTGAGTTCTGGACCCCTGGCTTTGACCTGGTCTAGCCTTCAATGTTATGGGTTTTTGGGGAGTGAATCAGCAAATAGAAGATGTCTCTCTTTCTTCCACACATAAATAAACAAATAAACACATACGTGTGTTAAAGTTCTAGAATAGTAATTGTAGACTATAAGTGTTCAGAATATAAGGACTATGTTCTTTGTCACTCCAATTCTACCTGTCTGGCAATGTCAAAGAATAACATACATGTAGACAAAAATATGAAGCCATTGTAGAAAAAAATCAGTGGTCCATCAAAGAAGGATCACAAAATGTTTCGTCTGTAAGAACTCTACAGGTAAAATATGTGATCCAGTGTTTCAAACATTTCCACCACAGAAACTTAAGTGGCAGAGAGCAGGGCCAGCTTCAAATAGTGACCTGGGACTTTGCACAGGGTCTTGAACTTGGTGTAATTCTTTGCTGTTGATGTCTTGAAATTCTTAATACTTTTTGAGTACAAGACCACCCTTTTCCCCATTTTCACAGTGGATTTGGCATGTGGATTATGTAGACCATACTTTTTGGAAGAAAATGTGTTTGCTGGCTGTGCAGTTAGGGTTTCTGGTACTCTTTGCTCCCTGGAATCTACATCTGAGAAGCATGGGATGAAATTTAGGATTGCAGAGTTGGCAAATAAAAATACAAAGAATGGGCAGTATGCCAAGCACCACTGGAAGTGTTTTGTATCCAATAACTTCCAATAACTCAACTGAAGTGCATAGCATACACATAAAGTAGGTGTTGCCATCAGGGTTTTTTGAGATGAACCAAGCGAGACAGAAGCAGGTAGATAGCACAGCGGAGACACCCTGGCAAGTAAGAGAAGGTGCCAGACTTGCATACAGTTGTCTGGAAGTGAAACCCAGGCGTTTCATCTATGTTGCTGATGAGAACTTCATGAAGATGATGGAGTAGGATGCCAGCTGACCCAGAAGATGTATCTACTCAACCCAGCTCACAATTGCTCCAAGCTTCTGCTAGGCTCTGACTTAATGATACAGAAAGAGCTAAGGAGATAGATTATATCTTCCAGTTGTGATTGTTCCTGCTAGCTTTGTAGAAAAGTTCTAGTGTTTTGGAAGAAAACAAATCCATGTACAGGTGGGGTCATTCTTAAAATACTCAGGTACAGCTGAGGCACGAATTACTAAGTGTAGCAGAAGGTAAAGGTAAATTTCTTTAAGTGCTTTCTAAATATTTCAGGTTTAGGAAAATTCAAAATATCTGGTGTCAGTGGATTTTTAAAAAATTAAATTAAATTATTTATTTTTTGGTTTTCAGACTGAAAACCAAGTATATTTTCAAAGAGAGATAATCTATGTATTCTAGAGTCATTTACGTTTAACCCAAGAATATGTTATTGTCAGTTGATGTCCAAATATAAGCTCAGAGCTTTTTGGCTAGAATACATACAGAAGTTCTCTTGAACAATTTTATGATACAATTGGGGAGTGAACCTGGGATGGAAGACTTCTCTCTCTCTGCCTCTCCTCTCTTTCTGTGTAACTCTGACTTTCAAATAAATACATAAATATTTTTTAAAAGCCCAGAAATTCAAGATGCTAGAATAATGAAGACAACATGACTCCTCCAAAGAAACAGAACACTTCAATATTAAAATGTGAAGATGAAGAGATTGATGAAATGCCTGAAAAGGAATTTAAAAGATTGAACACAGGATTACTCAGAAGCAATGGAAAGCAAATCCATAAATTAAAGAAATCCGTACATGACAATGAGGAAAAATTTTCCCATGGAATTATGATTTTTGAAGAGGAGTCAATCTGAAATATTAGGAAAGCATAAATGAATCTGTCAAATAAAAATGCAATGGAAATCCTTAACAACAGAGTTAGTGAAGCATAAGAAAGAACTTCTGAGCTAGAAGACAAATATTTGGAAATAGCTCATTCAGACCAGAAAAATAAAGATCAGATTAGAAAAATTAAAAACAGTGATAAAGATTTATGGGATACTATTAAAGACCCAACAGATGGGTCCAAGGATTTCCTGAAGGTGTGGAAAAAGAGAATGGATTAGAAAGCCTACCAGTGAAATAATTCAGACAACTTCCCCAAATTTTTTTTTAAGAAGTTCTTACTTTATTTTTATTTTTTTGACAGGCAGAGTGGAGAGTGAGAGAGAGAGAGCCAGAAAGAAAGGTCTTCCTTTTTGCCGTTGGTTCACCTTCCAATGGCCGCCACAGCTGGTGCGCTGCGGCCAGTGCACCACGCTGATCTGATGGCAGGAGCCAGGTACTTCTCCTGGTCTCCCATGCAGGTGCAGGGCCCAAGCACTTGGGCCATCCTCCACTGCACCCCTGGCCACAGCAGAGAGCTGGCCTGGAAGAGGGGCAACTAGGACAGAATCCGGTGCCCCGCCTGGAACTAGAACCCGGTGTGCTGGCACCGCAAGGCGGAGGATTAGCCTACTGAGCCGCAGCACCGGCCTAACTTCCCCAATTTTGAGAAAGGGATGTCCAAATACACGAGGCATATAGAATTCCTTATACACATGACCAAGAAAGACCTTCATCACAACACATTGCACTCAAACTTTCAACAGTAAAACACAAAGAAAAGATTCTAAAATGTGCACAAGAGAAACACCAGATTATCACTTTCAGAGGATCTTCAACTAGACTCTGCTGATTTCTCATCAGAAACCCTACAGACTAGGCGAGAATGGAGAAACATAGTCCAAGTCTTAAATGAAAAAAAAAAAAAACAAAACAATGTTGTACCATGCAACTCTCTAATTTATGAAGGAAGGTAAAATAAAATCCTTCCATAACAACAACCTGCTGCTGAATGAACAGTGGGTCATGGAAGAAATAAAAAAAATTTCTGGAAGAAATTGTCATCTATAGATGACAATACAACACATCAAAACTTATGGGATACAGCAAAAGCAGTGTTAAAATGAAGTTTATAACAACTGGTGCCTACATCAAGAAATTGGGAAGGCATCAAAGAAATGAACTTCCAATGCATGTGAAAGATCTAGAAAAACATCAAACCAAACCCAAAATTAGTAGGAGAAAGGAAATAATTAAAATTAGAAAAAAGAAATAAGCAAAATTAAAACCAAAAAAAATACAAAAGATCAGTGAAATGAGAATTTTTTTGATAACCATAAGCTGAATTGATACACCGTTGGTTCAACTAAATGCACCATTGGTTCAACCAAAAATGAGGGATAAGCCCAAATTAATAAAATTAGATATGAAAAAGGAGATGTAACAATGGATACAACAGAAAAAAAATTGTCTATAAACAGCTATAGGCCAACAAAATGGAAAATCTAGGAGAAACAGATTCCTGGACACACAGAATCTACAAAAAGTGAGTCATGAAGATATAGAATGCCTAAATAGACCAATAACCAATACAGAGATTGAATCAATAATAAAGACTCTCCTAAGAAAGAAAAGCCCAGGACAGGATGGCTTCACTGTGAATACTACCAGAGTTTTAAAGAACTAAATCCAATTCTTCTCAAGCTATTCAAAGCAATCAAAAGGGATGGAATCCTCCCCAATAAAGATCAGTATACCTGATCAACATAGATACAAAAATCCTCAACAAAATACTAGTTACCTGAATTGAAAACCACATCTGAAAGATCATTCACCCAGATCAAGCTGGATTTATTCCTCATATGCAGGGATAATTAAACAAAAACAAATCAATAAATGTGAAACATTACATTAACAGACTGAGGGATAAAATCATATGATAAACTCAATAGATGCAGAGAGACATTCAATAAAATACACCATCATTTTATGATGAAAACCTTAAGCAAATTGGGTATAGAAGGAACATTCCTCAACACAATCGAGGCAATTTTTGACAAACCTACAGGCAGCATCCAGAACCAGACAGGGATGCCCATTTTCACCACTGCTCTTCAGTTTAGTCCTGGAAGTTTTAACTGAGGCATTAGATAAGAAAAAGAAACCAAAGTGATACAAATTGGAAATGTGGAAGTCAAATTATCCCCGTTTGCAGATAACATGAATCTATACATAGGGAAACCAAAAGACTACACTAAGAGACTACTGGAACTCATAAGAGATTTTGGTTGGGGCCAAGAGTTTGGTTGCTGTGATGTAGCTGGTAAAGCCACCACCTTTAGTGCCAGCATCCCATATGAGCACAGGTTTGAGTCCCAGCTGCTCCACTTCTGATCCAGCTCTCTGCTATGGCCTGTGAAAGCAATAGAATATGGCCCAAGTCCTTGGGCCCCTACACCCATGTGGGAGAGCCAGAGGAAGCTCCTGGCTCCTATCTTCGGGTTGGCACAGCTACGGCCTTTGCAGCCATCTGGGGAGTGAACCAGAGGATGGAAGACCCCCCAACCCCACTGCCTATGTCTTTAAAATAAATAAATAAATTAATTAATTAAATCTTTAAAGTTGCAGGATATGAAATTAACACACAAAAATCAATAGCCTTTGTATACACAGAAAATTGCGTGACTGAGAATGAACTTCTAAGATCAATCCCATTCACAATAGCTTAAAAAAATTAAATACCTTGGAATAAATTTAACCAAGGATATGAACAATCTTTACAATGAAAATGATAGAACATTAAAAGACAGGAATAGAAAAAGACACAAAAAATGGAAAAATCTTCCATGTTTGTGGATTAGAAGAATTAATATCATCAAAATGTCCACACTACCAAAGGCAAAAGCAATTTACAGATTCAATGTGATCCCAATCAAAATACCAAGGACATTCCTCTCAGCTCTAGAAAAAATGATGCTGAACTTCATGTGGAAACACAGGAGACCCTAAATAGCTAAAGCAACCATAAATAGTGAAACAAAGCTAGAAGCATCATAATATCAGATCCCAGGATATATTACACAGTAGCTATAATCAAACAGCCTAGTAATGGCACAAAAATAGAAAAGTGGACCAATGGAATGGAATAGAAACTGCAGAAATCAATCCATACATCTACAACCAACTAATCTTTGTCACAGGAACTACAATCAATCCCTGGAATAAGGACAATCTCTTTAACAAATGGTACTAGGACAACTGGACGTGCACATGCAGAAGTATGAAAACAGACCCTTAACTTACTCCTTATACAAAAATCCGCTCACAATGAATCAAGTATCTAAATATATAACCCAATGCAATAAATTATTAGAGAACATTGGGGAACTCTACAAGAGATTGGAATAGGCAAAAATGTCTTGGAAAATATCCCAGAAGCACAGGCAATCAATGCACAAATAGTCAAATTGGATTATATCAAGCTGAGTAGCTTCTATGCTACAAAAGAAACACTCAGGAAAGTGAAGAGGCAACTGACAGACTAGGAGAAACTTTTTACCAACTACGCAACTGATAAAGAATAAATATCCAGAAATTACAAAGAACTCAAGAAACTCAATAACAATAAAACAAACAATCCAGTTAAGAAACTGGCAAAGAACTTGAACAGACATTTTTCAAAATAGGAAAGTCAAATGGCCAACAGACACATGATAAAATGCTCATGATCACTAGCCATTAGGGAAATGCAAATCAGAACCACAATGGGGTTTTTCACCCCATTTAGTATGGCTATCATACAGAAATCAACAAATAAATGCTGGCCAAGATGTAGGGAAAAAGGTGCCCTAACCCAGTATTGGTGGGAATGTAAACTGGTGCAGCCATTGTGGAAGAGAGTATGGAGACAACTCAGAAAGCTGAAAATAGATCTACCATATGACCCAGCTATTCCATTCCTGTGAATTTACTCAAGGAAATGAAATCAGCATACAAAAGAGTAACTTGTACCCTCATGTTTATTATAACTCAATTCACAATAGCTAAGATATGGGATCAACCCAGATGTCCATCATTTGATGGCTAGATAAAGAAATTGTGGTGTGTATATATATATGATACAAGATATAAGGTAGATATAAGATATATAATATAATATATATCATATATTATATAATGGAATACCACTCAGCCATAACAAAGAATGAAATCTTGTCTTTTACAACTAAATGGATGCAACTGGAAACCATTATAATTAGTGGAATAAAATAGTCCACAAAAGACAAATACTATATGTTTTCCCTGATCTGTAGTAACTAATAGAGCATCAAAAATGTAATTTAGAGCAGCAAAATTTACATTTTGAGATTTGATGATTCTTTGCAGCCCTTGCGTCTACTGTTGAAGAATGGTATTTTTTTCCTTACTATTTGTTGAACTCTACTTAGTGTGGGGTTAATTATCAGTATAAAGTAAAGTGAAAATAGATCATTGTAAAAATTAAGAGAGGGAATAAAAGAAGGAGAAGGAAGGGTAGGAATTTGGGTGGGAGGGAGGATAGCATGGGAGATTTCAGTATGTTCTTAAAAATCTGTATATATGAGTTACCAGAAATTTGTTTCCTTTCATTTAAAAAAAAAACAAAAAATAAATAAAAATGTGTTTGATAATGTAACCTACAGAATATTATATTTTTGCCTACCTTACCTTAAATGTACTTTGAACACTTACATTAGCCTACAGTTGAGCAAAATCATCTAAGACAAAGCCTATTTATAATAAAGTGTTGAATATCTCATAAATACACATGGAGGAACATTGTGTAGACACAACGGGATGTGATAACACCCACCGTAATGTCTAACAAACACTGGCAACACAGTGCTCTGTGGCGTATTGCTTGTTTCCCGTCTTAATCACATGGCTGCTTCTGAGCTGTTGCTCAGCATTGAGGAGTGGTAGTGTAGTGCCTGTAACTAGCCAGGGGAAGATCAAAAATCAAATTTCAAAGTATCGTTTCAACTGACTGCATATTGTTTTTGCACTGTGATAAAGCTGAAAATTATAATTTTAACTATTCAAGTAGGATTTCATCTGTAATCTCTAGTTCCAATCACACACTGTGCCTAACCACCTGATAGCTGTAAAAATGCACTTTCCAACTGAAGTTGAATTTAAATATCAGTACTTTTGAAATCAATTGAATTATGGGTTCCTAATAATTACTTTGATCGTTCATTTGATATTTTGCTTATTTTTCTTGTGTTTTAAGCTGATTAAAGATTTAAAATAATTCTACATAATGGACTGATGGTTGTAATTTTGTTTTAGAGAGTTGGAATGGATTAATCTGTACTGAATATGTAAATATCATATATATGTAAATATCATATATATGCGAACATGCATATATTTTAGAGACATTCATGTTTACTTTTTAAAAAGATTTATTTATTTATTTGAAAGGCAGAGTTACAGAGAGGCAGAGGCAAAGAGAGAGAAGTCTTCCATCATACGATTTAGTCCCTGAGTGGTCGCAATGTCCAGAACTGGGTAGATCTGAAGCCAGGATCCAGGAGCTTCTTCAGGTCTCCCATGTGGTTACATGGTCTCAAGAACTTGGGTCATCATCTGCTTTGCCAGGCAATGGCAGAGGGCTGGATCGGAAGTGGAGCAGCCGGGACTTGAACTGTCACCCACATGGGATGCTGGTACGGCAGGTGGCAGTTTTACCTGCTAAGCCATAGTATCGGCCCCAGTGTTTACTATTTAAATGATATTAGTTGTTTAGCAAATTCTTAGGTGGCTAAATTGAGCTTTAAAAAGTATGTGCCACACTGGTTGCATCTTGATGCCTCCCGCTAACAAATATGTCAAATGCTTGTACAATTATTCTGGATTTGCTGGAAGACTGAATGTGACAGGTCATTGAGTCTGAATTAGATAGAGATAAAGATGAGAATGTTGTTATGACAGGTTTCTGAAACCATTTACTATGGAAAATTGGTGTTTCACAGAAAATTTATAAATGTTCTACAAAATATTTTAGAGGTCATACAGTTAGTTTGGAAAATACTGGCTGTATCCTCTTTCAGGAACACACCAGGTAATTTAGTATATTAAAGATTTTGAGAAATCCCGTACCAGCAGTGTCCAACAGATATACAATGCAAATCATGTAAGTGCCATCTAAAATTTTCTTGTAATCACACTGAAAAAAGTACAAAGGGAAAAGTTAAAATGAAGCTTAGTAATATATTTAACTCCATGTATTCAAAATCTTACCACTTTAACATGTGTCAATAGGTAAATATTAACAAGATATTTTAGATTCTTTTTTTCTATATAATGACTAAGAGAGCTGGTATTTACTTTTGCACTTACGAATACCTTGATTTGCACCTGGCATACTTCATGTGTGCCATACGCGTGCATGGCCAGGGGCCACTGTATTGGACAGGACAAACTTTTCTTGCAGAGATCAGTTTATGCTGGTTAACCTCCACTGTCTCACAGATATACACCATTCCAGAAATATCTCCCATGCTTTGCCTGGGAACACCTATTAACATCTCACCTTGCCACATACCCATCTGTTACTCTGCACTGAACTTTTAGGAAGTCCACTATGCCAGATAAAAGTATGAAATTTTAATTTTCTAGCCCATGTGACACCTTTTAATTGTGCCAATGTCTCTTTAAGCTTATTCTTTTGCTAAGGAATTCAGTTCTATCTTTGGTAGCCTTTGGTCATCTCAGGATCCCAAGGGGGGACCTTTTCCTGTCCCAATTCTTAGCTCATGCATTCCTAGTCTTTTTTGGTTCATCCTGGGCTGCAATGGTTATTTCCAATCACACACTAATATTTTTTATCCCCTGACAGAATGGCTAAGCTTTTAAGAGAATGTGCCCATTGTGGAGCAGAAAGGTACCTGAGGAGACCTTGAGGGAAAAGTTTTGGTGTGAAGGTCCTACTAGCCTCTGTTTCTTGAGATGTGAGGCCGAGCAGCTCTCTCCTCCAACCGACCACAGAGGAAGCAGGGGTGATGTCTGTTGTAAGCTCTCTCTCTGTGCCTTGCATATGTTAGCAAGATACCCGGAAAAGCAATGGATTGCTTTCTAAGTGAAATTAGTCCAGTGTAGTCAAAAAAAAAAATTAGGGAAAGACCCATTTCGCAAATGTATCCAGAGAACTGAGAGCTTACTAAGAATTGTTAGAAGAGAATCCCATGTGATGAAACTCTCTGGGAATTAGCTGAGATTCTTTATAAAAAATGCCCTTTGACCTAGAATAGACAGAACGTGGCTGCCAAACCAGCAGGTGCGGAAAAGGAAGCAGCCAAGGAAATCAATTTCAATCCTTATGTGTAGTCTCTTAGGTGGGGGGTGAAAGGGGCAGAGAGAGATATTGACTATTAAGATTACTCGGAGTTACTAATGATCCTCATTCAGTCATTTTCTATTTCAAAGGCATTTTAACCTTCTCTGAATCCAAATGTATGTTTTTTAATGGAAAGTTTTTCCCATGTATAAATGACTGAAGAGGAGATTTATAAAAACCTCAGATAGATCCTTAATCCAGTAGGAGAGATGACACAACGCTACTGTTATTAATTGACTAAATGATCTATGTTACATGACACTATATGTACATACATATAATGCATAAATTATGCAAAACAGTTTCAGCATGGTTAATGAACTTGCCCCAAGGCTAATAAAAATGTGCTTAACTAGGTTCTTTTGTTTTTTTTCTTCTTTATGCATAACAGCATTTTACTTAATAGCATTAATCAAGCTGAAGAACCATCTGTATTAAGACTTAAATAACTTCTTTAGACTGTGTAGCGTCATAAAATAAAGTGCCTAGAGTATAAATCAGGGTTGAGATTGCTGTGCGATGAAAGGACTATGGAAATTCTCTTTTCTTTTTCAGGGTTCACTTTTACTTAAGATGAGTCAAAATAAAAAAGAGCGTTTCTTCCTACGATTTGGACGCCTTGCATTTTTTTGATCCTCACTGCCTGTGTGGCTTATCCACACAGTGAGAACAACATAGTCACTGCAAGAAACCATCTTAGTATTTGACACCAGGAGTTCGAGTTCCATTTGAGCCAGGAGCTTCTGCTGCTATCTTATGAAAGTCACTTGTTTTGTCCTGGCCTCATCTATTAAGTGGGGACAATAGCATAGCCACACCCAGTTTGGTGAGATAACAGATACAAACCTCTAACAGCAGGCTGAGACGCTTTCAACAAGGCAAATGCACGCTGGTCACAAACCAGGTTGAGCAGGAACTCAGCACTGGAACTGTATGAACAAGAAGTGCAAAGACTTATGGGTGGGTTGACTATCATAAATGCCTCATCAAAAATACAGATGCTAACAAATGACCCACAAGCACAGGAAAGGATGCTCAACACAACTATTAGAAATATGCAAATAAAAACCACAAAGAAACAAGCGCTAGGATGCCTGTTATATAAAAAGACAGAAAATAACAAATGTTGCTAAGGATTCAGAGGGACTGGAATCCTCATGTTCTGTTTGTGGCAGTGTGAAATTGTGCACTTGTGGAAACGAGTATGCAAATTTCTCAGGATATGAAACATAGAGCTATTGTGTGATCCAGTCATCTCTCTTCGGATATAAGTCATCCCTCAGTATCCACAGGGCTGCTTCCAAGACTCTCTTTTTTTAAATTTTTAAATTTTTTTTAATTTATTTATTTTTTTTTTTGACAGGCAGAGTGGACAGTGAGAGAGAGAGACAGAGAAAAGTCTTCCTTTGCCGTTGGTTCACCCTCCAATGGCCGCAGTGGCTGGCGCACTGCGCTGATCCGATCGCAGGAGCCAGGTGCTTCTCCTGGTCTCCCATGGAGTGCAGAGGCCAAGCACTTGGGCCATCCTCCACTACACTCCCGGGCCACAGCAGAGAGCTGGACTGGAAGAGGGGCAACCGGGACAGAATCTGGTGCCCCAACCAGGACTAGAACCCGGTGTGCCGGGGCCGCAAGGTGGAGGGTTAGCCTGTTGAGCCACGGCGCCGGCCCCCAAGACTCTCTTGGACACTAAAATCTGCAGATGCTCAAATCCCTTATGTGAAATGACATAGTATTTGCACATACTTACACACATCCTCCTGGTATACTTTTAATCATCTCTAAAGTATGTGTAATACTTAGTGCAATGTAAATGCTATGCAAATACTTGTTAGGCTTTAGTGTTTAGGGAATCATGATGAGAGAAAAAGTCTGCATGTGATCAGTACAAACAGTTTTTTTTTCCTAAATATTTTTGATCTGTAATTGAGTCAATTCACTGATGAGGAATAAACAGACACCAAAGGCTGTCAGTGTATACGCAAAAGGATGGGGAAGCAGGTTCTGCTTTGAAAAATTTTATTTATTTTTATTTATGGGGGGGGAGAGAGAGACAGAGACAGAGAGAGACAGAGAGAAAAAGAGAGAGAGAGAGAGAGAGAGAGAGAGAGAGCGAGCTTCTAGCCACCAGCCCACTCCCCAGATGTCTGTGACGACAGAAGAGCAGTGCTGGGCCAGGCTGATGTCAGGAGCCAGGAACTCAGCTAGCTCAGGTCAGCCCCTTGAGTCATCACTGGCTGTCTCTCGGGGTGCACATTACTAGGGAGCTGGAGATAGATTTGAATTCAGGCACTTTGACATGGGACACAGGTAACCCAATGGAGTCCCAACAAGCCGGCCAAATGCCTGCTGCCAAAGAGTCTGTCTTAAACAGATACATGCCCACTCATTTCACAGCAGTGTTGTTCTCAACGATGAAAAGTGAATGCAACCGGCCGGCGCCATGGCTCAACAAGCTAATCCTCCGCCTTGCGGCGCCGGCACACCGGGTTCTAGTCCCGGTCGGGGCACTGGATTCTGTCCTGGTTGCCCCTCTTCCAGGCCAGCCCTCTGCTGTGGCCCAGGAGTGCAGTGGAGGATGGCCCAAGTGCTTGGGCCCTGCACCCCATGGGAGACCAGGAAAAAACACCTAGCACCTGGCACCTGGCTCCTGCCATCGGATGAGCGCAGTGCGCCGGGCGCAGCGTGCCGACCGCGGCAGCCATTGGAGGGTGAACCAAAGGCAAAGGAAGACCTTTCTCTCTGTCTCTCTCTCTCACTGTCCACTCTGCCTGTCAAAAAAAAAAAAAAAAAAAAAGGAATGCAACCTAAGTTTCAGTGGTTGGTTGCCAGGACATAGGGGAGGGAGAAACAGAGGAGAGTTCTTCAATGGCCTCAGAGTTTCATTTTGGAGTGATGAAACAGTTCAGGAGATAGATCTGCTGCTGATTCTACAACAGCTGTATGTCACACCTCAAGATACTTAGGATGGTAAATTTTATAATGTGTATATTTTACAATTTAAAAATGTGAAATATGAAGTGTTTTCATGTTTCAAAGTACTAAGTGTCAGTGAGTTCTGTCCTTGTCTTATATCGCCAATCTGAAAGTCTAGAAAATAGGATAATAAATCAGCACAGGATCATGTGACAGGTACAATTCATAGAATGAGCTTTTTAAAATATTGACATATTGAGCAGTTAGAGCAATATCTGGATGAGAACAGGAAAAATGACAAGAAAGATATTTTATGTAAAAACAATTGATGGCCATAGGTATTTCATTTTTTCCACTATTTTAAAAAATGGGACTTGATTTATGCTATAATTTCTCCATTTTATTTACAGTTTTCTATTTGACAAGGACCACTGAATTGTTCAGGATGCCAAAGGTAATGTAGTCTACTTCCTGTGGTGGTTTGCACACATGCACACTGAGATCTACAAACTAAGGAGCAAATATTGGCTCAGCAGTCAAGATGCTGTTTGTAGTATCTGCATCCTGTATCAGAACACCTAGTTTGAGTCCCAACTCCATTTCCAACCCACCTTCCTGCTAATGCCTATCCTGGTAGGCAGTAGATGGCAGTTTAAATACTTGCCAGTTTGGGTTTTGAGCTCCAGGCTTTGTCCAAGCCCAAACCTGGCAGTTGTGGGCATTTAGGGAGTAAGCCAACAGATGAAAGAGCTCTCTCTCTCTCTCTCTCTCATGTTTATCTTTCTCTGTTTCTATCTCTATCTCTCTGCCTTTAAAATAAAAAGTGAAAATAAATTTTATGAAGAAAGAGTAAAAGCTAATATAATTAAATTGGTAACAAACACACATCTAGAACCCTGGTTTTTCAGCAAATTTCCTTTCCTTCCATAACCCTATCTTTCCGAGGAAGCCACTCATCTATTGGTGACATGATATTTATTGATATCATATGACTTTGCATTTATAGCATGGCCATGAGTTTCTCAATTTGAGTTTATGTCAGCAAAACTTTTTTTTAAAAGGATACCAGGTAAGTCTTATTATTCTGAGAGGGCAAATAAATTTATTCTGGTTACAAAACAGAGGAAATAGTCTATGCTCCTGACCCAGGGATCAGATGCAGTCACTGGAATGTGAATGTGTTTATTCATTCATTATGCATTCATTTAAGAAATAATCAACAAGTACACTGAATTAGATGCTGTTAAATGCAGCAGGGATGTAGTAATGAAAAGGGCAGGCATAGTTTTGACCTAAAGAATCTTACAATCTGGTGGAAGTAAGTTTTACCTTTCTAATTGGTTCCTTAAGGCGGCCTAGGAGCCAGGAGAGGGCAAACCAGCTGCCAGCAGGTAAAACAGAGTGGATGTAGCAATAAAGAGCTAATCCATTTTTATTCAAAAAGAAATTGTCATAAGGGCTTCCCTGACCCTTAGGAATACAATCAGGATTTGGGAAGGAATACATTAAGAAAACATTTTATTTAGGGACCTGTACAGTGAAGCAGCAGGTTAAATAGCCACCTGCAAAGCCAGCATCCCATATTGGAACACTGATTCAAGTCTCCACTGCTTTGATTCTGATGCAGCTCATTGCTAACGTACCTGGGAAAGCAACTGATAATGGTCCAAGTACTTGGGTTCCTGTCACCCACATGGGAGACTGGATAGAGTTCCTGACACCTGACTTCAGCCTGGTCCAGTCCTGGATGCCATGGCCATTTGTGGAGTGAACATACCAGAAGATAGAAGTGCGCTCTCTCTCTCTCTCTCTCTCGCTCTCGCTCTCGCTCTCGCTCTCTCGCTCTCTTTATCTCAACTCTCTTTCTGTTGTTCTGCCTTTCAAATAAATAAATATATTATTATAACAAAAGTAAAATAATTTAAAATAGTTTTTCCAATATTATGAATTGTATTTTATTATTTAACACATGTAGAGAACACTAAGTATTTTTGCTGTACTTATTCTTATTGCTTTTGTAATATTCTATATTCATGTTTTAAAGACTAATAAGGAAAATGTTTTGTATGAACCCAATTAAGACATCTGGGACCCAAGTAATTTTGTTTAAACCATTCTGAGTCCTGCATCCTTCTGATTATCAACACTACCTGCTTTTTGCTTTGATTTGTGTTTTTCATAGATGGATTCTGCTTCTCATGTCCCAAAACTTCTGAATTAGAACTTAGTGGTGGGCTGGCGACGCGGCTCAATAGGCTAATCCTCCACCTTGCGGCGCGGCACCGGCACACCCGGTTCTAGTCCTGGTCGGGGAGCCGGATTCTTCCAGGCCAGCTCTAAAGGAAGCCCTAAAGGCCAGCAGTAAAGGAAGACCTTTCTCTCTGTGTCTCTCTCACTGTCCGCTCTGCCTGTTAAAAAAAAAAAAAAAGAACTTAGTGGTGATGCAAACAATAGTTGTAGGGGACCTGGGAAGCATACATACTTCTAAAGAGAAAAAAGTGATTTAAAAGGAAACTTCTCAAGTGAGTCTGCTGAAAATCCAATTTCAGAAGCTGCCCATTTAGATTGCAAGGTACTGTTTCTTATCCATGTATTAGTTGAGAGACAGGAAGAAAAACCCCATCTCCAATGCTGAATGTACAGACCCATGTGCGAATGATGATGGCTACAATAGACAGGGGCAATGGCTGGGAAACACCAAATGTTCTGCTGGTATTTTGACGAATGCTGCAGTAAATGACAACTTTCTTCCATTTATGTTGGTGTAAGGATAATGCAAATGAGGAGGGACCAGGAAAAGTAATACAAAGCTAGGATTTCTAAAGTGTTTTTTTTAAAGAATTATCTTTTTTAAAATTTTTTATTTTTATTTTATTTTTTTGACAGGCAGAGTGGACAGTGAGAGAAAGAGACAGAGAGACAGGTCCTGTACCGCTGGTTCACCCTCCAATGGCCACCGCGGCTGGTTCACCCTCCAATGGCCACCGAGGCCAGCGGGATGCAGCCGGCGCACTGCACTGATCCGAAGGCAGGAGCCAGGTGCTTCTCCTGGTCTCCCATGCAGGTGCAGGGCTCAAGCACTTGGGCCATCCTCCACTGCACTCCCGCGCCACAGCAGAAAGCTGGACAGGAAGAGGAGCAGCCGGGACAGAATCCGGTGCCCCGACCGGGACTAGAACCCAGTGTGCCGGCGCCACAGGCAGAGATTAGCCTATTGAGCCACGGTGCCGGCCAAAGAATTATCTTTAAGTAAAATAGCTATTATGAGCCAGTTCCCCACCCCGATCAGCCCCTGAATTAAATCATCACATCCTCATTGTATGCTGGTATATACTTCAACTTTTGAACCTTGTTTGTTTTATTTTAATTTTTATATGAAGTCTTAAGAAAACAAAATTAAGAATAAATACTAATGGAAGCTCTTTCTGACAAAGCCTGAGTAGTTTTCTTGGACGCTCTGACCTTAAACTCTGTCCTTGGCCAGCTTAGTCCAGCATTAGCAAGAATCCAACTGAATCAGTTTAGTGAAAATTCCCCTCTCACAATATCTGTTCAAATCTTTCACGTACCACTCAGGGATCTTACCATCCTGGCCTGCCACCAGAAAGAATTCTGTTGAGTTGATCTAGAAGATTTCTCTCTTATTCTTCATGCTTCCTCTAAGTAGCTTTCCATCTGTGGACTCCACTCCCCTCGTGCCTATAAGCTATACTTGTCCTGGATTTATTTGGAGTTCAGCCACGTCTTTCTCCTCACTGCAAGCCCACAATATACCTGTCTTTTCTTGAATAATGTCTTCCTCATCACCCTCAACCATAGCTGGAATAATTTTTCTTTGCCAATATTCAAATACAATTTCACACTTGGTTATGAGTTTTAATGTCCCTGTTCAATTATCTAGCAATTTTTTAACTTATCCATAGGTTATGTTTCCTACTTAAAGCCTAAGAGATTAAAAATTCATTATTACTTTTATATGAGATGAGAGCTACAAGGAAGTAGGATAGCTTTTATGGAGTAAAAGATGGTAAGTTTAGTTTGGGGCAAATTGAATTTGAACTTTCAGCAACACGACATTTGGGAATATTTAGCAGGCATTTAAATATTTTAGTTTAATGAAAGGCTGGCAGTAGAAATGGAGATGTATTAGCTGACTACCCAGAGATGAAGTGATCACATGTGTCCGTGGAGAGTGTCAGTTAAAGACGACTGGGTCAGCCCTGGTGATGTACAAGTTGCAGAGGGGAATAATACACCTTCTATGGAATGTGAGACTTCTCAGACAGAGGGTATTAGAAAACAATTATAGGACTTAGGCTTAGGTTGGGTACCTTCAGGAATATTTGAAGGGAGTAGGAGTCCATTCTGGACTGGTGCAGTCAAGGAGTGGGAATAATTCCATGACTGGATATTTCCCCAAACCTTATCTGGAAGTACAGCAGATGATAGCAAGACTAAAGCTATACTTAATAAGAAGCACAATCATTCCTATTGTCCAAGATAATAAGATATTGTGTCATTTTCGTAGCTTTTACTATGTTCATATTTTATGTGTGTTCAGAAATAATGACATGAGAGTCTTGCTTTTGTCTTGATCCATTCTGATCTTAGATAAGATTTGTCTGATGGTATTCCGTGTTCTATGAAATTGTTTCTATTCCAGGGAAGAATATTAAAGTCTAGCTTGTTGTACTAGGCTTAGTCCTGTTTTTTGCTCTCAGGGGAGAGGGGAGAGATGGCTGAAGATGGCCTTTTGGAAAGGGTTCTCACCTCTACCACCATCTATGTAAAGGATGGCAAAGAAAGTGAAAGCAGAATGAATAAAACCTGGGAAATGCAACATCCACTATTCCCTCATCACATTTAAACATGCACACTCTTTTGTGAAGAAACAAGCAAGTTATCACACCAGAAAGCAGTCATCCGGAGTTGCCATCTAGTAACGTGGGTAGCATCAGGACTTACAGCACATGTAGGAAATTGCTAAATTAATTTCACTTAACTCATTGGAATAGGTTTACAGTCACTTAACTAAAAGAGGAAGGGGTGTGACGGAAACAGTATACTGAGTTGACAATTGTAGTCAAAGCGATTGGTTCAGACTTTGTGATACAAAAGAAGGATCTAGCCACTTGTAGTCTCATTTTAAATAATTTGGAATGGTGACTTTTAACTGAGGTTGAGAACACAAATAGTAAAATGCATGGTGGTCTTTACTTTTGTATCATTAAAAATATTTCTTTTTCTATTTATTGGGGGCAGATTTTACTCTGAAGTTAATGAAAGTTGAGCTTTGGGGCTGCTAAATTTTATGGCCTCAACCTAAGGTCCTGAGAAAGGCCCTACAGTAGGTTTTCATGTTGATTCTAAATATGTTATTTGAATGACTTAAGAGATTAGTTGCAAAGACAACTTCCTCTGATTTAAGTGAGAGACAGAGAGTCTGTGCATAAGGGTGTTGTGTGTATAAGGGGATGAGTGTATGTGTGTGTGTGTGAATGTCTGTGCAGGGGTGAGCACATGTGTAGGTAGTGTGTGTATGTGTGAAATGCATGTGTAGGATGGGTGTTTGTGTGTGTGTGTGTGTGAGCTGGTATGGAGCATGAGGTAGATGAGGAAGAATAACCACACAGATGGCTAAATATCTCAAGAAACATCCTCTAAATTATTTAAAAGAATGATTACATAAACTGTGGTTTTAGGGGGAGTGAGCATTTGGCTAGAGATTAAGACACCTCTTGGGAACTCCAACAACCCATGCTTCAGAGCCTGGCTTGATTCTTGCTCTGGATCCTGATTCTAGCTTCCAGATGTTGCATACCTTGGAAGCCAGCAGATGATAGCTCAAGCAGTGGAGTCCGTACCACCCACATGGGAAACCTGGATTGAGTTTCCAGCTCCTGGTTTCAGCCTGGTTTGGCTGTGGCCATTGAGAGAATTTGGTGAGCCACTAGATGAGAACACTCTCATTTCTTCCCCCTTCCTCTCTCTTTCTTCTCAAATAAATAACTAAAAATCAAAAATAAAAAAATCTAACTTGTTTTCAAAACTCAGACTACCATGAACAAACATTTGTCAATGCGGTCTGAAACAAGAAAAGATGACACCACATTTTCAAGATTAGCAGATCAAAGTCATGGCTAGGTCCTTGTCCAGGTAAGAGGGTCAGCAGTAGGAGGCACTCAACTTTTGAGTGAAAATTAATAGCTAGCCTTTTCATGCTAACACTGAGAGTTCCAATGCAGAAGCCACTATCAGCACCCCAGAAGCAACAGAAATCTAGGGGAAACAAATGCACAGTACTAAAAATATACGTTTGGAGTATGAATGAGCTCCTGTCCTTTCCCTCTCCCTAGTCTGGTTTTACCATCACTATGCTGCATATGCCATCCAGATTTTTAAGGTGTTACCTCCTCCTTGCCTTTGCCTAAAATGTGTATTATGTCTTTACAACCTCATACATCTTATCTTCATTTCCAAATGAGTTTACACAACTCAGGAACAAACTCCAATCTGTTACAAAGACTCTCAGAAATCTTGGGAGATTGTTTATGACCTTGAGAGATTTGCCTATAAATGAGGATGTATTCTAGA
Source organism: Sylvilagus floridanus (assembly GCA_949820135.1). Taxonomy (NCBI): domain Eukaryota; kingdom Metazoa; phylum Chordata; class Mammalia; order Lagomorpha; family Leporidae; genus Sylvilagus; species Sylvilagus floridanus. The sequence continues at coordinate 12,269,566 of OX463240.1, read as the reverse complement.
TCACATTTTAGGTCTTCGGCAGCTATAGCTAGTATCCCATCCAATTAATTCAGTTATTCTTGAAATGCATTCTTTTAAAGATTCCTACCCTTAAACTTCTGCTTGGCTTAATAATATCTAAACTTAATTGATTTATTTAGATTCCTAAAAGACAATACAAGAACCTTAACTAGATTATCGAAAGGTGAGTAGCTCCTCCTCTCTTACCTGTTACAACTAGGTCATAGTTTGCCTTCTCTGCCTTCTTTTCAGAACCACCAGAATCAGAACTTACTGGTATTTACAATAAGTAAGCAAAGTGTTTCATTTTTAATGATATATTTATCAGTTTATTTGATTGCCATTTTTTCTGTCATTTATATCTTTTCTCCAGGAGTCAATTTCTTTCCATTTTGGTCATGCTTTAAGGAATGGTCTGTGGATAGTCAAGTCTCCTCCTTTTTTTTCTTTTATGTTTGCTTCTTTCCTCATCTCATCACTTCATGTCTCTTTTTTGATCCCAAAATAATTTTACTGTACCCTTGTCATAGTCACTCTCATGCTGCTGTAACAGATTATCATGAACTCAGTAAGTTTTAAAAATTATGTTTAAAATGTATTTGAAAAGCAGAGAGGGGAGAGAAAGAGGGAGATAGGAGAGAGAGAGAGCCTGGACTGGTCAGATCAAAGCCTTGAGCTCTGAACTCCATCCAGGTCATCCACATGGGTGACAAGGGCCCAAACACTTGAGCTAACTTCCAACGCCCTCCCAGGCTCATTAGTAGAGAAATAGACTGGAAGAGGAGCAGCTGGGACTTGAACTGGTGCTCCAATATGGGATGCCATCACTATAGGCAACAGCCCAGCTCAATGGCAGCCCCAGACTTAGTAATTTATAATGAACAGAAACTGATTGCTTCATGGCTCTGGAGGGTGGGAAGTCCAAACTTAAGATGCTGGCATCTGGTGACGACCTTCTTTCTGCATCAAAAGGGACTAAATGAATGAGAGAGTGTGGCAAACTCATCCCTTTAAAGGAACTGACTCATGTCTTAATGAATCTATACCCATGATGACGCCGTTAAACAGGCCATGAGGTCAGAGCCCTGAGGACACAAACCAACCCCTCTTAGAGGCCCCACCTGGAAACACTGTTACATCAGCAGGTAAGTTTCCAACAGATGGAGAAACTTTTGCTGGGAGTGAACTCAAATCACTGCTGTTCATAAACAATAGTGTGGGAAACAATAGATTCTACATTCAAGGGTTTTCTTTTTGCCTTGTTTCTTTTCCATTCTTTCCCTCTCTTCTTCCAGTTTCATCATAGTGGAAACTTTGTATTTCCCATGATTCCTATTATTTATTTTGATATCTTCACCAATTCTCTCACAGTCATTCCTCAGATTGTGGAAGAACCCTCTGGGAACAGGCAGGGCTCTGGTCGTTTCCCCAGGCAGCTCCCTTGTCTGGATCCACCTTCCACGGTTCTCTTCACACGTGGCTTCCCTGCTTCATCTGCTTCCTCAATCTGTCAAACATTCAGGCTTGCTTGATTTTTTAAGCAGATCCCAAGCCTTCCCATCCTACCTGAGCCCATCCTCTGAGCTGATGGGCTCAGAGCTGCCTCTCCACCTAGTTTCCTACAGGGGCTGATAGGCTTGGTGGCACTGGAACACCAGGTTTCCAGTTCTTTCAGGTCTCACGTAATCCCCAAGTGTGATCACCACCAGATCTCTGGGAAGGAATTTGAAACCTTGAGTCTGACTTCATTCCCAGCCAGAGCGCCATTTAGCATGCATGATGCTTCACAAGACAGTGAGTCGATGACATTTGCACATTTTTAGGGAGTTTCCTAACAAAGTTCTGCATTTTGTCTGACATTTGCTGTGCAGCAGAAGTTGAGGTCTTTCTTCTGGGACAGTTACAGAGCTGAAGCTAACCAACAGGACTTTGTAACTTTTCAAAAGAGAGACTCATTTACCATAATCTTTTCTAAGCTGAAAGCTGGCATCCTAGCTGGTGCCTTATTTAAACAATGATAACAAGGTTCTGAGAACGAGGAGTTGGAGAATGGCAATGCCGAGAATATTCTCTAAAAAAACCATTTTCCCTTTAGAAAATGATGGTTCTGTTTGGCACCCACAACCATAATCCAATCTGTTAGGCAAACACAACTTAAAGGTTTTATGATTTTTTTTCTTTTCCTAAGGAAATTCAAACTAAATAAGAATTATTTTTGAAACAAAGGTGACTAAAATCTTCAAAGCAAAGCCTCCTTCCCAGAAAGTGGCATCACTTAAATCTTAATAACAAATCAACTTTTTGTTTTTTGAACTGTATCCTCAATTTTTAAACAATATCTTTGTTCCTAAAATGTTTCTATCACTAAAAATGAAAGAGTATGCTTTAGAGTAAGTTGAAATACATGATACAAGATAGTTTAGCACCTGCTTTGCTAGAGTTTGGGTTCAGAGTCATGGTAGAGAGCCTGCTCCAGTAAGCAATGTAAATGAGAAGAATGCAGGATGCCCCCTCCCTACCTCCACTCCCACCTCCACCCCACCTCCACTTCCACCTCCACCTCTACCACCAACTCCACTTTCACCTCCACCCCCACCTTCACCTCCACCCCCACCTCTACCTCCACCTCCATCCCCCCAACTCCACCTCCACCTCCACTTCCACCCCCCACCTCCATTTCCACCTCTACCTCCTTCTCCACCCTCACCTCGACCTTCACCCCCACTTCCATCTCCACCTCCACCTCCACCTCCATTTCCACCTCCACCATCTCTTTTGTACCAAGATATCATTCTACTTAAGTCATGCCCTTAGTCTCCTTTGGTCCTGCTAGAATTCCCTGAATACCAACAATCCTGTCACAGGAGGTAAGTTCCTCTGGTGACAAGGCCTCTTCCTGGGGGACCTGCTATGGTTTCAGGGTCATGCAGGACACAACTGGTCACTGCCTGAGGCATCAGGCTGTGGTCAGTGATGTGACTGACAATTAGATGTGGCAAACCCTTACTTTTTGCCGGGTGGTTTCTTTAATCATTGCAGGATTGACGTAAGTTAATTTTTCTTGTGTCACAGCTCACTCTCAAGCATAATGGTTTAAAATCGCAGGAATAACATGTCTTTGTGCGAGGTTGTTCTTCAGCTCAGCTGGGCTACTGGACTGTCAGGGCAGACACGCACGTGTGGGTCTCAGCTGAGACATGGGACTGGTAGAGCCTCACCCCTTGGGATGTTCACTGAGTCTTATTCACATCATGGAGGAAGGTTCCAAAAAGCAGGATTAAGCATTTAATTTCATGTCACATAACTATCAGCTACTGACATGACTTCCAGCCTGTGCTGCCCTTCATCTCAAACTCCTTCTCAGCATCTAACATCTGAATAGAGACCCCTTCAAGTCCATAGCACATCTGTGTTCTTTAAAAGCCTCTAGTAATTTTCATTTAACTTGAAAGGCAGAGAGAGGATAGAGAGGTCTTCCATCCACTGGTTAATTCTCCAAAGAACTGTAACAACCAGAGCTGGGCCAGATAAAAGCCAGAAACTCAATCCAGGCTTCCCATATGGGTGGCAGGGACTCAAGTACTGCAACCATCACGTGATGCCTTTCAGGTGACTTTTTTGATCATGAGTTTTAGGTTGACAGAAATTGCATCCTGGGGGACTCAAGCCATGTAGGCAGGAGTTGCTGATGTCCTAATGATCAAAACAATGCAAGCAAAATTCTCATCCCTTCAGACCATCCACCACAACTACTGTAGCCGGCTTGACTGCAACAGGAACAATGGTTCATGAAGTGTTAGGACCCTTTAGATGGCAATTGCAACATGAAAGAGAAAGGTTTCAATTCTCACATTTCTCGCTTAGCTGTGTTTGGGAGAAGAAAAGACCTCCTTTTCTGCCACCCTCGTGGATTCTGAGATTGTGCTCTTTGATGCCAAGGGCCTCATTAGATCCATCCATGCAGGCTTCCTTCTCATTCTATTATGTTGGGAATTAGTGTCTCTGGGGGTCAGGAATTTCTAACATGAACTCTGAGACCCTTGGGAAGACATAAGCCCAAGATCAGGTCTCCGTGTGGGAAGACTGGGAGCTGACCATCACGCTTCCTTTTTCATATTCTTCTCATTGCTGCAGCCAAAACTGGTTTCATTCTCTCAGACAGATGTCCTGGAGCATCATGAGAATGAAAATATTTCCTCAATTGGGAAAACATCACATTTTGCTGCAGTCCATATGCCTCCTCGTTGTGTGGACAGCATTTGATTTCCTCCTTGTTCTACCTGTGGAATGTTTCTATGATACAATTCAAATAAGGCACAACTAGAAAACCATATGTCTGCTTAATTTATTGAGTTCGCATGGCATTTTTAAAGCACAGAATTTCATAATAGATTCAGATTTCCATGATGAAGTTTAAGACACGCTACTCCAAAATATCTTGTCATGTTGAATACGTTAAACTGGAGGAATTTGAGAAAACAGTAAATAGAAACATCTCTATGGCCCCCCCTACCCTTGTCTCCAGTACAGGTGATAAAACCTGAGAATGATTGTCTGGTTTCCCCTAGGCAGGTCACATAACCCTAAGGAAGGGGGGTGCCATCTCAATGTAAGAAGGAAAGATAATTTTTATCCCCAAAGATGCAGGGACAGAGAGAACTTAAACAAATAGGTCCAGCTAAATTCCCCCAGTATACTAGATTTAGCTCAATTTCCCTTTGCCTTATCTGATTTATCCAGAATACTCTATTGTTCATTAAACCTACTACTATCAAAACAACTTAGGTTTGACTGTTTCTTCAAGTATCCATTTATGAAGGTTCTCATGCCTTCTACAGGTAACGTTAATAAATATATATGCTTCTATCTTGTTAACCTGTCTTTGTCAGTTTTCTTTCAGACTTAGCCATTGACCCTAAGAGGGTCAAGGAAATCTGTCACTCCCCTACAACAGCCACTTCCCAAAATTCAAAAGTTAGCAATCCCAAACCTGTGTGGTACGTCTTGGCTGGGCAGAGCAGCCAACACTGTTTCTAATCTCTCTGTGCCCTCTGACTCCTGGCAGTCATCATCCTCTCTGCCTGTTGTAACCATCCAAGCTTTCTTGGTGGCCTCGGAGGCAGGTGGCCCACTGTCTTTCAGTTGTTTCCTCTTCACTGCTCCATCCCTGGAGAGCAGACATGGGTGAGACGCAGCCATTTGAAGGATCTCTCAGCACATCCTCCTGTCTCGGAATGCAGCTGTCTCAGGGCAACAAACAGTAGTGATCCTTCCAAGCTGTTCATGTGCATAATTCCATCTTCAGAATCAGGCCCTAGGCTTCACTTATTTGGTCTTCATTTCTTGCTATAAATGAGAGACTGGCTCTATTGCTTGTTAGATGCCCCAGGTGGAAGATCAGAGCCCAAGAAAATTACCCAGAAGGAATGAATGAGCAATAAATTATCACTGGTTCCATGTGGACATGGCAGACTAAGGCAAAATGTGGACCAGCACAGTTGTGCGGGAGATGAGGTGCAACTTGGGGGCAGGTATAAGCACCTGGTGTGTGTGTGTGGGGGGGGTGGGGATGGGGCAACTCTTAGGGCTGAGTAGATGTTGGGCTATATTTCTAAGGAAATGATCCCAAGTGAGACATGAAGTGGCTGAACCTGTGGGCATCAAAAGCGAAGTCCAGGGATCCCAGGAGAGCATGGAAGAACTGCTGGAAACCATGAGTTAGTAAATCATTTACCAGACCTGGACCAAGAGCTCACTCTAACTGCACAAGTATCCATTTATGAAGGCTCTCATGCCTTCTAAAGCTAAATAAATATATATGCTTTTGTCTTATTAACCTATCTTTGTCAGTTTTCTTTCAGACTTAGCCATTGACCCTAAAAAAGTCAAGGAAACCTAGCTGAGGGCAAGCCCAGAAACAAGTAGGGACAATGTACCCTGCTGACTGAGAATAGAGAGAGGGGAGCAGCAAATTTATGCTTTCTGGGGTCACAGGTTCTGTTTGAGCCAAAGCCTTTTTTGGATCATATTTCTCAGAAGGAAGGAAAGCCTTTGTCTTGGGGTCCATTGCTTTGTGGGTTTCCATATCTAAATCACCTTGCACAAGTTACTTAAACACTCTAGGCTTCTATATTCTCATTTGTCCAGCAGGAGTAATGGTATTACTGCATTTACTACCAGATCTTTGATAGAATGAAATAATATCATGCAATTATGGCCCATAGCCTATGCATGATTTGCTGGGAATCAGACACAAGAGCACTCAGTTTCCTTGTCATTTCTCCTTGCAATCTGTTATTTTAGCATGTGCTTCAGTGGAGTCTAGACACCATGCTAACATCCCCACTTCCTTTAGGGTTTAATTAAACCATGATAATCCTGGCAATTCTATTCCCTTTGCCTTCTATGAAGAATGAGCATAAGACCCATCTGTGTTCTATAAAGGTGGCTTCTACCAGGGTAGATTTTTTTCACAATTAAGAACTTTTGGAATGAGGTTGTGATGACTGAGATGCTACTACTGTGAATTAGGGTGTTTTGAGGCTTAAAAGGAGAATCCTGCGATACAGGTCACGTACTGACAGCAGAAAGATGGAGAGAGCCTAGTTTCTTGATGGAAAGTGATAGGGTTAGCAGACCCTGGCATTGCCTGGCTGCTTGCTTATTTTTTGTGAGGCATCATATTCCTTTGCTAATTAAACCAGTTTTTACTTTTAGTTGCAGATTTGACTGCCATGGCTCAAAGCGTGTTTGCTTTGGGTCTTGCTCAGTACGGTAAGGCCTTCACACAGAGGGCTGACATTTCAAGACAACTAGAGAAGGGGAGTGATCAGAGGATTTTATTCCTTATAACAAAGCCATAGCCAAAGAGTATTCAGATGTTACTCTCATTGCTTATATTCTGCTTCCAAACCTTGAGTCACCCATGCAGCCCAGGTCCCATACTGACGTTGCTCCCTTAAATCGTGAATATTCAGCCTAGAGGCTGCCTGCTGTCTTCAGAAGTGCACCTGCTGTCAGCCACAGGGAATCATGCACTTTGGCCTTTTCACTACTTACCTAAGAGAGAGCGTTGAGGAAAAGGCTGCTCTGCTATTTGGTAACCACATCCTTTATTTAATTTATAAGACACAAAGAAGCTGATCAAGAATCTATTTAGGGAGACAAATATCTTCAACTTTTTAAAAAGAAAGAAAACCTAAGACAGGAGTGTCAACGTATGCTGGCACCTGTGTGGCCACCACAAGAGGCCCACTTTCTCAGGAGAAATGGCTGGAACCTATGAATCTATTCTTGCCCTGTGACCGTCTTATGTCATGATGGCAGGGAGCTCATCACAATGGGATGTTTTGTGAATCTGTACTATCAGGGAAGCCCTCACTGCTGGCCACCAGGGCTGGGGCTGCCAGGGCTCACCCCAGGGTTAAAGAAAGACTGAGAGTCCTGCTTCTGCATAGCGCGCATAACAGGGAGGTAGGCATCCTCCAGTTATTTTAAAAATATCTCAATAATGCACACTCCAGACAGACTATAGTAGGTTCATTGTTATGGTCAGTGATGCATGTTTGATGATAACTAAGTTTTTTTATCACGTCTTAACATGTTGGCAAGGGGAGACACATCTCATGTGTCTGAAGAACTTCATGGGAGATTCATTTCTGACAAACTTACTGCAGGACGATGGCTATTTTTCTCACCTCCACTTCCTCTGCCTTGGTCTGCAAATAAAAATGGCTGTTCATGCAAACAGCCATGCAATTGCAAGCTCCTGCGATCTGAGGAGGAGAGACCCAAGTCCTTACCATGGGCCAAGTGTCAGAAAGCCCGGCCCCCACTGCAGGGCCAGGACAGAGCCCACGGTTCTCTCCAAATGTAACTCATGCAAGTGGCTGGAGACTGAGGGCATCATGTGTACATTTGCGCATGTGCCCTATGCATTCTTTCCATCAGATAGCTTTTACAGCAGACAGATGCTGCATCCGAGTTGTGAACCCTCATTCCCTCCTATGCACGCTGCACAGAAGCTCCCTGGCTGGTGTTGGGGAAGTTCCCTAGGAAATACTATGGGACTCTTTAAAGAGATACTGCATCCCTGTGAAGTCAGGATATCTTTGGTCTTTTCTCTCTGTCCATTGGAGAAACTCTCTCAAGCAATAGTAGGTGTTGGGTGCTGGTGACACAGATAAGTTCTGAGTTCCTGCAAAGCATTCGTAATACAGTCTGGAAGGACAACCACAGAGATGAGCAGAGAGTGCAGTGCAGTTACCAAAGAGGGCAATAATATGAAGGCAGTGTCCCAGGCTCAATATGAGCTAGCTTTGTAGATCGGGATGGGATTCCAACATGTACTAGAGGCAGAGAGGGATAGAACATGAGAGAAAGAGAGAGAAAGGGGAGTGGAGGGAGAGAGAGTGAGAGAGAGAAAGGCGAGGGGAGAGGAGAGAGAGAGAGAGGAGGAACAGAAGGAGAAAGGGAAAGGCAGGACATGGGGAACAGTGGAAAGAGAGGAGAGAGCAGGAGGTGAACAGCATCGGAAGGATGGACAGGGCTGCGTGTCAGCCAGGAGCCGTCCTACTGACTGCATGCTTTCTACAGAGCAGGAAGTATCCTGCTAACTAACCCAGATGGCAGCCCAGGGAGAGAGTGTCATCATGACCTCAGATGATCAGCCCTGTTTGTCATCTGAAGATTTTTTTCATGAGTATTTTATTGTCTTAGCGCATGCGAGTGGGGAAAGTTTGTCCTGAGCAAGAAAGTCCATTTCTTAGTTTCTGGTTAAAAATTTCAGATATAAAAAGAGCAGTATGAACTCAAACTATAATTGTGGGCTACTTTTCTTTCTTTTCCCTTATGATCAGTCTCTGCTGCAATGATTACGCAGGCTCCTCAAAGATTCCTTCTTTCCTACTGGGCACCTGCAGAGAGTTTCAATTTCTGTCTTTCTTGTGCACAACCCTCAGACACACATCACAGTTCCCTGCCCCTGTAGTCCAGTTAGAGACTTGGTTTAACTGAATGCAAGACAAATATTAGCAGCAACCAAAACCTTTCACTCCATTGCTCTTGCTGGCATCGTTAGGAAGAAAAATTTGCTTGCAAGTGATTTAAGAATCCTAACATTCAAATAACTATCTTGTGAGAGTACAATCTAAATAATCCCCTGAATACAGGTGCCTAATTATACTTGACTTATTAATTACCATGAATCTGCTGTGTAAAAGTTTTGGTCTTATCAATCAGAAGACCTTTGGTATTCAATTGACTAATGGCATCTTCAGGAAGAGTCAGCCATGTCAATTGTTATGAAATACTGTCTCCTGATAGTTAATGCTGGTCTCACAAACAGTTTTTTTTCTCTACTGCTCAAGAACAGGATATGATCAACAAATTGAATGATTTTCTCTATAACACAGAGTAATCTGTCTGCACCTATACAAATTGCACTCGTTTTTTCTTGGCATAATGGCTTCCTTTTTAGATAAAATGAACCTTTTGTATTTATGAAAAATGTGTATATTGTCGGCTGTTGGCTGAGATAACAACTTTCTGAATTCAGATATTGGTAGAGTCTGTGTAAAACACCAACTAGTAATTAATAGGATATTGATTTGTTCAACCTCATCTAATCATAGACTGTATAATAAATTACAAGGTGTTTTGTAATTAGGAAAATCCATACTAAATAACAAAGTACTGTTATCTTAGTAATCTTAACAAGTATAGATTAATGCATCAAGGAATAATTGCTATAATGTAGGTATATCCGTGTAAAACCACTCTCCATCACATGCAACAAAGTCTTGTTTTTGTGGAAACTTGTGCTAGCTAATGGGCACAAGTGAAATATTTAGCTAATATGTCAGAAATCCTTGTTTGTCCTCCAGGAACTTTCCATATCATCAAATACTAGGAGACTTATCTGTCTGTCCTCACACAGGTAGTGATTAAAGGCTCCATGATTTCAGCAATCACCACCAGTATCTCAAAATTTTTAGCACTCAGCATTTCCATTATCTTATAAATGACCAGCTGGAAAGGAAAATCGAACCAGCTGCAGACAAAACTGGCATAAGACAATTTCAGCCTGAAAATAAATATTCTGTTCATGGAGAGATTTTTTCACTTATTTTAAAAATATGTGGAATACTTTACATTTGCCATCTATTTCACAAAAAAATATTATTGAAGAGGACTGTTAAAGCTTCTAGAAAATATAACACAGTGATAACATTTATCTTGGGTTTTTGTTAATAGAGTTTTTTTTCTTCCATGACATGTTCCAATTTATGTCTATGAAAAGTTAAAAGGCTATGAACTTAGTTGGTGTCATTATTTAATTGAACAGTGTTTTTAAAACATATATTGCAAAACTGGAAGAGATCATTAATCCAATATGCATTTGCGAGATGAGGGAACTGAGGACATAAGTCACTCCCAAAAGTCCTGGTTCAATGTGATTCGTAGACCTGAATTTCAGATGCAAGACCCCTGAACGAAACCCCCGCAGCCAGCTCTCTTCCCATGCGGCTGCCTCTGTTAGATGTAAGCCCCAGTCTTCAAGTTCCAAGCATCCATTACCCTTTCCACTCTCTCAGCTGCGATGTGACCTAAACTTGAGCAGGATTGATGTAGCTTCCAAAGGCACACTGCAAATTCAGTGAGTTATTTTTGCAATATCACCCTCATTACAATGCCACCTGAGTGGTGGCCACACCTGATTGTGCTATTGACACTGTATGTGCATCTTTCTACTGTCATTGCATCAGTATGAGACCAGAGAAGAGAGCCCAGCTAGCAATTCCAATGGCTCCATCAGTCAAGCAATGTGCTTTGTCTGGGAATACAGGGCCACCAGCTGCACACTCAGCTCAACCCTCAGTTGCAACTATACCAACCAAGATGAAAGCATTTTGCTTTGAAAATCATGCATTTTCTTAGCTAGTTGAAGTGTTTAATGTTTTAGTTTAATAACACATTCCTCTGAGTAACCTACAAGCTTATCTTACATTTCCCTGATAATTTCTTCCTTTTGTTACTCTGATTTATCAAATAGGCCCAACTTTTGCAGAAATATGAAACACCTAAATTATTCTTTTATTCAATAAATAAATATATATAAGGGGACTCCAAAAAGTTCATGGAAAAATGGAATTAAATGATAACTTTGTTTTGATATGTTTTTTAAAAATTTCATACAAGGTTTTCTTTCATAATATGAATAATACACATTCCATGTATTCATTTTTCAATTTGCACATAGAACTTGGTAATGATTTAAATTCATCTACTAAAAATGCTGTACAATATGGTGAATGTAGTTAATAACAATATATTGTACACTTGAAAATCACTATAGGCAGAAATTTAAGTGTTCTCACACACAAAAAGTATGAGCAATAATGCTTATGTTAATTAGTTCAATTTAGCCATTCCATATGTACATGCATTTCAAATTATCACGTTGTACACTATTACCTAATTTTTATTTTTCAACTACAAATCCATTTTAAAAAAGTTTTAAACATGAGAAGTCTGAGAAAATGCCACAGCTGAGAGAAGTCTAAGGAAAGAAGGCAAGTACATGGAATATGGTGTCCTGGATGATCTCCCAGAACAGGAAAAGGAAACTAGGTAAAAAACTAAGGACATGTTAACAAAATATGTTAACTAAATTGTAATGTAGCATAATAAATATGTATCCATTCATTATGAGAATGTACCATACTAATGTAAGCGTTTACTAACTGTGGAGTATATGGAAACTCAGTATTATCTTCTCATCTTTTTTGTAAATCTCAAATTATTCTAAAAGTAAATCTATTAAGAAAGCAAACTTAAGAAAAACCACATTAGGTTAAGCAAAAAAATCCAGTCACAAAATAGCACATTTTATGTGATTCCATTCCTATAAAAAGACCACAATAGAGAAATGTTAAGAAGTGGGTGAGCGGTGGCTAGAACTGGCAGGCGGAGACTGAGCAGGGCTGGGATAACTGGTGGGCTTTGCTTTTTTGTAGATGAAAATACCCTTGTTCTAACAGTTAACTGTGGTGATGGATGCACTTATCTGTGAACATACCAAAAACCATTAAATTGCACCCTTTCAACGGGTAAATTACATAGTATTGGAATTACATATCAATATAATTGCTAATAAAAAGTGCTATAAAGGAATCGAAGTCATAGAGAGCTATTGAAATGTACAAAGTCAGTAATGAGTCCTTTTTGGATGAGTATTTTCAAAGGGCCAACAAATAAATGCCAAGTATGGGTCTTCATTATACATCAATATTTAAGGAAATAGTTTCTAGTGAAAATGTGGTTACTCAAACCTTCTTTCCAGTAAATAAAAAATCTATGCCAATCTAAGAACTGCTGAAAAGCAAACCAATGTATTAAAAAAAAATTTAAATGGCTGTATTAAATCACTTTTATTGTGAGGGTTTACAACAAAGTAGAGTACATATAAAATATGCTATTTATTATGCCAAGGGGTTGGAATTCTGGCTTTGTGCCATTTTATTTTTGTAGGGTACAAGGCTAAGCAATAATTGTACTCCCAACTTCTGCATTCCATAGTTAGCATAGTTCATTTCTGAATGATGGCTAATAAACCGATCATTGTTTCAAAGGGCAGACACTGAGCAGGTTGGTCAGACAGCTCTGGGGCAGGTATTCCCTAAGAAGCTTCGACCTCCCTCTCACTTTAAACCAGAACTTGTGCTTTTGTCGAACTTCAGAGGTTTTGCTTGTTTGCTTCCTTGCCACCACTGTCAGTCCATATTCTCTTGTCTTGTTCCTTTCTTGGGCTCTGCCTGCTTCCCCCTTCCCAGCCGCGTATGTCTGCCTCTTTTTGCCTGAAAGTGCAATATACTACTTAGTACACACTGCTTATTGATTAAGGTGTGTTCCCCAATTCAGAATGAAGAGCATCTGAGTTGGGAGTTGACATTTCTGGAAGGCAATGTGATTCTCCAAATGGAGCCCCTTGGGTCAGCATCCCAAGAACTTGTTAAGTGTGAGTTCAGGGCCAGCGTTGTGGCCCAGCATGTTAAGCCCTGCTTGGAATGCCCAGATCCTACATTGGAGTACCTCATTCGAGTCTTCTTTGCTCTGCGCTTCTGATTCAGCTTCCTACTAATATGCCTGGGAGATGGTGGCCCAAGTACCTGTGTTTCTGTCATCACGTGGAAGACCCAGATGGAGTTCCTGGCTCCTGCCAGCTGTTGCAGGCATTTGAGGACTGACCTGGTGAATGGAAGATCTCTCTCTCTCTCTCTCTCTCTCTCTCTCTCTCTCTCTCTCTGTCTCTCTCTCTGTCACTCCTCCTGTAAAATAAGTGAGATCTTGTCATGCATTCTTGTGTTTGAGAGTTATGGATCACAGAAAAAAGAAAATCTCCATTCTTGGGGACTTAGGTGTTTATCAGTTTTTCTCTCTCATTCTCTGCCTCCATCCTTGTTTTGTTTTTCAAAATTCAAATAAAAAGAAAAAAAAAAAGAAAATCACATCATTGAGATATTTCCTAAGGTGGTGGAGGAAGGGAAGGCAGTCCTGTCTGTCACCTAGAATGAAGCATTCAAACATGATATTGTATCAGAATCACCTGGAGACCCTGTTGAGCAAAAATGACTCAGGAGATCTGTGATGGGCCCAGGATCTGCGTTTCTAAGCAGCTCCTATCTTAGTGTTGCTGCCGCCAGTGCAGGGACTACAGTGCTCTTAAGGAGAATGTATTGAGGTTCCAACAGGAAAAAGTCCCAAATCACATAACCAATGGCACCCAATGCTGCCATAAATATGTAATAGTAATGATGCCTGAGTATTCATGCTGATAATCACTCCCCCGTGCTTAACTCTGTAATAACAGACTTGGGAAGACATCTTGTCCAAGAGAAAGATACGTTTCCTTTTCCAGCAAGCTGACCACCACTTGTCAGGCTTTCCTGGACTCTCCAGATTGCAGGAATGAGTTGATAAGGCCAAAGTTCAAATCAGCCACAATCGATTCTCTACTATCCCTATCTGCAGTAATACTGTGACTTTTCTGAAAGTCACCTTTGATTGTGTTACCAGTTATGTAACAAGAGGAGGAAATAAACTGGTCATATCAACTAGGTTAACTGGTTGACCAAGGACTGTTCTGCATGACATTATTGGGTTGTCATTTTTCAATCAATCAGAATGTGATAATCCAAAATAACTATAAATAATATTTTGAAAAGTTCATTCTTATCTTCATGATTGAGAGAATATAAGTAAAGACAAACACATCTCTACATATGATTACAACAGCTTTCCTATACCATTTCAGCATGATTCTTATCATCTTTATACAATAGATTAATTAACTCCAATTTTCCTGATTATTGTGCTAACGTGTGCATTATTGTTTAGTATTAATATTTGCAAAGTTCTGTTTGTTTCTGGAAAGAAATTTAGGAGAATAATCTATCATTTCCAATCACTGGATAAGATTTGAATGTCTGATGCATTTCCTGTGATTCAGATCAGCAATGTGAAAATAATTCTTCAGACAGCAACAATGTTATTATTATTTTTAAAGAAAACTTTTATTTAATAAATATAAATTTTGAAAGCACAACAACTTATGTATTATAGCGGTTTTTCCTCCATAACCTCCCTCCCACCCGCAAACCATCCCATCTCCTACTCCCTCTCCCATCTCATTCTTTATTAAGATTCCTTTTTAATTATCTTTATATACAGAAGATCAACTTAGTATATACAAAGTAAAGATTTCAACAAATTGCACCCGCACAGACACACAAAGTATAAAGTACTGTTTGAATACCAGTTTTACCTTTAATTTGCATAGTAAAACACAGCAAGGACAGAGATCCTACAGGAGGAGTAAGTGCACAGTGACTCCAGTTATTGATTTAACAATGACAGCAACAATGTTATAAAGGCATGGGCATCTACATTGAACTCTTGAAGACTGGTTCACATTTAATATCTAACTTTATCTTCATGATACCCTCTGTGATCAGTAATTTCACGTCAAGTAATTAATGATGAATTAGGATCTATAGAACTTGAAATAATACAAATATTTGGTGCCTGGAATTGGACTAACATCTGCTTTACTGGCTCATTGTTCCTTATTCTTTGGCTAAATGATCACAATTCTGTGTTCCTGCTGAGATAAGACCCAGTCAATACTGTCATTGAGAAAATCATATGTGGACAACTAATATTTTGTCTAGGTAAGAAATTGAGTTAAGGGACCAGCGTTGTGGTATAGTGCACTAAGCTGCCATCTGTGACTCTGGCATCCCATATGAACACTGGTTCGAATCCCAGCTGCTCCACTGCCAATCAAATTCTCTGCTAATGATCCCAAGAAAGCAGCAGAATTACTTAGGCCCCTACCCCTATGTGGGAGATTTGGATGAAGCTCCTGGATCCTACCTTCAGACTGGCCCAACACCTGTGATAGCCATTTAGGGAGTGAACCAGTGAATGGAAGATATTGCTCTCTCTAACTTTGCTTTTCAAATAAATAAATAAGTCTCTCTCTCTTTTTAAAAGAATTTGAGTGAACATGGTGATTTCAACCTTGAAGATGTTGAATTTCACTCAGAGCTAAAATAATAGATCTAATAGAATCAAGCAAAAATATGTAATTTTCCCACAGCTTATTTAAGTAAGTGTGTATTGAGAATCTTTTCCATACCATGCTAAACATTGTGCAGGGCACAAAAATGACCATTGCATAGTTTGTAACTGCTAGATACTTGCAATCTGGGTGGACAGGGTTGTAAATAGAGGAGAAAGGAACCCAAGTCATAAATCTATACTCCAATTAATGAAAGAATTTATAAACCATAGTATGCGCTTGCCTAAGAATCACTTTTATTTTTTATTAATACACTAAGAAATTAAAAGTTAAATAATGCTGATGTGATGTAAGCGTTGGTGCTATTATTTTATCTCTCTACTCCTGGGTCCATTATGGTATACATGACACCATTTAACAATAATGGAAATTACACTCGAGTATTGGAAAGAGCATTTTTCCCTCTAGAATTTGCACGAGAATATCCCAGAGGGAATACTATTTTCTATAACCCAGTCATTGTCCTATATGAACCCAACAAGTTACCCTACTCAGTAATTAAGTAAGCACAACAAACAAACTCAGATTGCAAGAGTCTGGGTCTTAGGGTGACAGATGTTATCCTCAGCAAAGTCTATTCAGCAGTTCCTTGGGTCATAAATGTTTAATTTTTAATCTACTTTTTATCGGTTTTGTATAATGTAGGCTGCTAGTTACCAAAAGAATTTTTGCTAGTGTACTCTAGATGCAGGAAGTTTGCAAGAAGAAAAGCATTAATAAAATAAGATAAGGTATGCTCCCCTAGAAAAAGAATACTATTTAGCTCAAAACACAGGTCAATGTCCTAGTTATAGAACGTCAACTAGATGGATCCCATCTGCAATACTGCTTGCCAGTGGCAGTTAATTGCAGACTTAACATTATTCTGGGGCATTACATGACTTACCTTGCAGTTACATCATCTATTTGCACTGCAAATGTCCTTTGAAATGATTCCGGGACTTGAAACAATAGTCATTTCAGGATATATTTATGTTTTATGACTCAAACAGCTGTCCCACTTCTCAGGAGACCTTATGATATTGACAATATGTACAGATGAAAGGTAAATTGTTGTTAAAATGCCACAAAAGAAGGGCTGACACCATTGCTGCTGATATCACATGTTTACATGTTTATAAATAACTAATAACCTGAATTTTGGTTCCCCTGAAAGCATGATGAAGTCATTTCCATATGCTGTGCTTATGAAAGTTGGAAGCAAAATGTTCTGTTTTTTCCCCTAATTATTTTTCATGAAAATATTTATTGATATTAACATGTAGAGAGTTCATTATTCCTTTCAAGAAAGTAATAAATAATTTTAAACTGTCACAGTTTGGATTTCTAATGTAATAAGCACAGATAAACATCGGTCACATGAGTGTTGCTCTTAGAAACCACATACGTTTTAAGAGTGTAGCTGGGTCCTGAGCTTACAAGGTTTGAGAACTGCTGAACTTGAGCAATGTTTCTAGAGCTCCAATGAGTGCACCAGTGACCTGAGGCCTTGTTAAAATGCAGATCCTGGATGGGGCCTGAGAGTCAGCTGCAGTCCAGGTGGTACCCACGCTGCTGCTCCCAGCATCACGATTCAAGTAGCAGCAAGTAGTACAGTCTTCTTCCATTTAGCCAAGCAATTTTCCCAGAATAGATCAAAATAGATCTCTTCAGATCTTGTCCTTTTGTAAATGTTTACCTTAAGACAGCTGGCTGTCAGAGCCTGGAAGAAGTAGGGGGTTAAACTCAAGCTGTGGCCCATCTGCTATGGAGCTGGGAACCCAGGGGAAAGGGAGGTCTCTCACAGTCCTCCAGACATGCCCAGGGTCCACTGATGGGTGACCTTGTGCATCTGGGTGCTTGGTAATTGTATCAGGAAGATGATAAACAAAAGCCCTTGGCCAGGTGGAGGGGTTATCACCACGTTAGCAACAGCAAGCTGGTTTCAGAACTGTGGAGCTCCCATTAGCCTGGCAGTTGGAAAGCAAGATTGTCAATATCGGGTGTAAGGAGGGATTTTTTTTTTAAGTTTGGGATTCAGTCCCTTCTATCTACTTTGTTATCCTTATTTTTTTATATAGCTGCTTCTCATAGGAGAGTGTTCATTGCAAAGCACTGGGTTTTGTTCTCTGTTAATTCTTTCACAATGCACAGATTGGTTGTGTTTTCAAAATTCAATGACATCTATGTAGACTGATGGATGGTAGGCCAAGGCTTCAAGGTCTTGCCCACAGAATGGGCAAATGTTGAATGTGATCAGGTAAAATAGACTGTACCTTCTAAAGTCTCACGTGATTCTGAGAAGGTACTCTTGTATTGCAGCTCAAGTCACGATAGCTAAGATATGGAATCAACCCAGATGTCCATCAACTGTTGGCTGGATAAAGAAAATGTGGTTTTACATACACTATGAAATGCTACTCAGCCACAAAAATGAATGAAGTCTTGTCCTTCATGACAAATTGGATGCAACTGGAGACCACTATGCTTAGTGAAATAAGCCAGTCCCCCCAAAACAAATATCATATACTTTCTCTGATTTTGGTGAATACCACTCTGCCTCTCCAAGAAAATGTAATTTTAACATAAATTGCAGGAGGGAAGCTGTCACTTGTTCATAGTATTTGGGGGATAAAATATTTTGTTCCTTGTGGAGTAAATCTGTCTACTGAAACTTGGGTACCTTGCTGTTATTATTGTTATCAAAAGTTAAATGCCTGATTTATTTTGTTCTGATTCAAAATATTCCATATGTATGCATTTTGAAAAGACTTATTTGAAATAAAACCTGCATTTGGAGAGAAAGAGATGCCTTTAGAGTTAGCTGTCTCTTACTCCGACTTGAGTTTTGCTCAGCAATGACATATCAATCTGCTGTAAGAAGACATTCATCATATAAGCCCCATATACATTGCTCTGTATTGTGAATATGTTTCAAATATTGCATTGCAGTACAGAGGTTTGCAATATCAAATTCAGTTTACTACTCTTAAAACAAATCCATACTTTAAAAAAAAACACACTTCTGTGTGACTAGCCAACTCCATGCTTATCCTTTAAAATTTCTAAAAAATTTTCAGTATGAAGCCTTTTGAAAAGTATTTTGGAAGAATAAAAGAAGTAATTTAGCTAGTCACCTTTGTAATGATTCATGTTCATTAACTTACAAGGGAGAAGAGGGATCAGAAACTTAGAAAGAGGGTCCACATTGAACCCCACATGTTTGCCTCTGAGTTAAGAAAAGACCTAGTGTGTAAGTGCCTTCAGAATGAGTCAATGGGTAAAATACAAAAAATACTAAAATAATGGGAACTCAGACAAATCCATAGCAGAAGCAATGTTGAGGCCTAGAACTATAATGAAGGCTTGAACTTGGAAGTGTTTTTGTGAAAGTGCTTGTCCTCACTGAAGCTTTGAGGTCAGGCCCTTGTCAAGCATCACCTTCACTAAGGTTGATGCTATTATTAAGATAAAACCCATCTGGGGCTGGCACTGTTGTGCAGCAGGTTAAAGTCCTGGCCTGAAGCATTAGCATTCCATATGGGTGCCGGTTCGAGTCCTGGCTGCTCCACTTTCGATCCAGCTCTCTGCTGTGGCCTGGGAAAGCAGTGGAAGATGGCCCAAGTCCTTGGGTCCCTGCACCCACACGGGAGACCTGGAGGAAGCTCCTGGCTCCTGGCTTTGGATCAGTGCAGCTCTGGCCATTGAGGCCAATTGGGGAGTGAACCAGCGGATGGAAGACCTCTCTCTTTCTTTCTGCCTCTCCTCTCTCTGGTTAACTCTGTCTTTCAAATAAATAAATAACTCTTAAAAAATTATAAAGCCCATCTAAAAATGTGTTCATTTTCCTCAATGAATGCATACCCTCCCATAGTCTTGACTGTCTGCAGTTTAAAGGATACCGGTGAATAACCAAAGCTCTGGGAAACTGAGCCATCAGCAAACCCATCTTCATTCCCTCTTGTCTCCTCTCTTTCCTTCTCTACACTTTTCTCCTTTTAATTGAGCAGATGATTTCCTTGTGAGAACAACATTCCATGTTCCATGTATTTCCAGCAATTTTACATCACCTAGATTCTGTTTCTTAAGATCCCTGTAATTGCCCTAAATGATGCCTTCACTGACTTCCTTCACCTTTGAAATCATGGCAGCATGTAAAGTCAGCACTTTATTTAGCCTTGGGACCATTTCTTTAATGGCAAATGTGTTTTATTTATTGTCAGTATCTAGATAGAAAAGCCATGTGATGGGGCTGGTGCTGTGGCATAGCAGGTTGAGCCTCTGCCTGCAGTGCCAACATCCCAAAAGGGCAGCAGTTCACGCTCTGGCTGCTCCTCTTCCCATCCAACTCTCTGCTATGGCCTGGGAAAACAGTGGAGGATGGCTCAAGTCCTTGGTCCCTGCACTCATGTGGGAGACCCAGAAGAAGCTCCAGTCTCCTGGCTTCAGATTGGCCTAACTCCAGCCATTGCAGCCATCTGGGGAGTGAACCAGAGGATGGAAGCCCTTTGTCTTTCTCTCTGTCTGTTACTCTGCCTGTCAAATAAATAAATAAAATCTTACAAATAAAAACCAAAATACTTCAACAGCTGCTAACATTTCTCCTGTGCCTTCCCTAGAACCTAGGACAGATTAAAATACAGAATTTCTTGATTGATTGACTGATTTATTGCTATGACTGAGAGGTGTTCAAAATAATACAAAAACATGGTATCAAAGCATTTAGGAAATAAGAAGATCATCATTACATGAGGAAGAAAGCATTTGACCTACTACAAAAGAGATTTAATTTAGACAGAACTGTTCTTAAATAATCATTTTAATCAACAAGAAAATAGAAAATCCAAACAGAACACTGTTTTATAGATTGGCTGGAAAGAAAGAGTGGACCTAGTTAGTGACCAGATACACTAGGATACTTCAAAAATCCATGGCAAGTGGAATTAAAATATATGTTAGGGCAGGCATTTGGTGTAGTGGCTAGGATGCTGCTTAGGAAGCCTGCATCCTGGGAAGCAGTGGGTGATGGCTCAAGTGGCTGCATCCCTGCCAACCACATAGGAGACCTGGATTGATTTCCTGGCCCCAGGCATTTGGGAAATGAATTAGTGCATAAGATGTATATGTGTGTGTGTGCATGTGTGTGTCTGCCTTTCAAATAATTCAAATCAATGAAAAATTTACTATTTACAGTTGCAAAAAATTGAAATCCATGCAGAGTTTTATGCATAATACACACTTTTTTAGAAGATTTACTTGAGAGGCAGATTGTCAGGGTCAGATGGGAGGGAGACAGAGAAAAAGAGAAATTCTATTTGCTGGCTATGCTTCAAATGGCTACAACAGCCATGACTGGGCCAGGCCAATGTCAGGACCCAAAACTCTATCCAGGTCTCTCAAATGAGTGGCAGAGGCCCAACTACTTGGGTCAGCATCTGCTCTTTCCCAGGTGTGTTAACAGGGAGATGGGTCAGAAGCGGAGCAGCCGGGACTTGAACCAGGACTCCAATATAGGATGCTGGTGTCTCAGGCAGTGACTTAACCTGCTGCACCAGCCCTCATAAAACACACTTTTTATAAACTTCTTGAAAATTTCTGATATGTATGTATTTCAAAAAATTTTATTTTATTTATTTATTTTTGACAGGCAGAGTGGACAGTGAGAGAGAGAGACAGAGAGAAAGGTCTTCCTTTTGCCGTTGGTTCACCCTCCAATGGCTGCCGCGGACGGCGCGCTGCGGCCGGTGCACCGTGCTCATCCGTTGGCAGGAGCCAGGTGCTAGGTGCTTTTCCTGGTCTCCCATGGGGTGCAGGGCCCAAGCACCTGGGCCATCCTCCACTGCACTCCTGGGCCACAGCAGAGGGCTGGCCTGGAAGAGGGGCAACCGGGACAGAATCCAGCGCCCCGACTGGGACTAGAACCTGGTGTGCCGGCGCATTAAAAATGAAAAAAGTTGGAAATTGCATAGAAAATCAATCAATTTAATCATGTAGGATCTCTGTCCTTAATGTGCTGTACATTGTGAATTAATACTATAACTAGTATCCAACAGTATTTTTCACTTTGTGTTGCTATGTGAGGGCAAACTGTTGAAATCTTTACTTAATATATACTAAACTGATCTTCTGTATATAAAGAGAATTGAAAATGAATCTTGATGTGAATGCAAGGGGAGAGGGAGTGGGAAAGGGGAGGGTTGTGGGTGGGAGGGAAGTTATGGGGGGGAAGCCATTGTAATCTATAAGCTGTATTTTGGAAATTTATGTTCTTTAAATAAAAGCGTTATTAAAACAAAACAAAACAAATTTTGCACCAAAATAAACTTATCTTTTAACTTCATGTTTTCACAAACTTTTTGAAGTTCCTTCATCTAAGTAAAAGGAAAAATTGCAATTGTAATAGTATGATTGGTATAAAATATATATAATAAAATAAATTATATTTTATGTCTACATTAACTAAAATTTCTACAAAATCAAATAATTAGATCTCGTCTGAATGAAGTAGGTGAAACTAACAAAATGAATCAATAACACATTTTTCAAAAAAGAGTGCATTCAGGTTTGTTGAAAAGAAATAAAATGCATAGCTTTTATAAAAACTGGCATATTTGTAAATGAGTTATGGTAAGACCAGTCAATCAGGGGACAACTGCCATTGAATAGACAACTTGTTGGTCATACAGAATAACAGGAAGGGAGGGGCATCCCACACAAGCCCCATGGGGAAGCACTGGAATCAGTCAGGAAGTAGAGGGAGAAAAGGAAACTATAACCAGAGTCTTTATTATGGTTTCTGCAGCAAGGACAGACAAGTCAGGGTAAGCAGGCTTAGGTTTGGCTAGTTTGAATAATTTCAGAAGGTCAGGGTCATAGGGATTATCTACAGTCATAGGCAAAATCAAGAGTATGGGATGTAAGCCAGAGGCGGGGCACAGGAACAGGGACAGCAAATCTGGAACAGTTTACCCTTCAGAGTGTGTTTTGCAGATGATGTTTTGGGAAAGCTTATCTTGCAACACTGTATTGGGAGATTGGAGAGACCATCAGTCAACCAGTGAAAGCTCCGAGAAACCAGACTGAGTCAGAGATTTAAAGACACAACGCATGAAGATTTATGTTGCTTGAGTAAGAAGGACTCTCATGCTCCACCTTTCTACATCCTGGACACTCCCCTAACCCTTACAATGAAACTCTTGACAAACTACCGTCTTAGGGAGGCAGTTTCTTGTGGGAATTCTATTCTCCCACCATCTCCTTTACTTGTCACAAACAAAGCAAGCTTTGCTTTGAGCACCTCCCTCCTAAGGCTGATTACTTGGCAATAACCCCAAGGATATAGACCTCTTGTGTCCAAGAAGGGTGACTGGAAAGAGAGCTAGGGGTCTGGCGTGTGGATCCTTATGGAGAAGGTGATTGGGTTGGTTGTCATTGAAAGCATGCTTAGGGAGTAGGGTTTCTTGGGACAAAGAGAGGCCATGTTGGGACTGGAGGCCAAGGCAAGGTACTTAGACATATTATTAGATTGTTCAGAAAAACATCTGTCCAGCAAATAAATGTAGGATAGATTCAAAGCAACACGTTTACAAAGCTAGTAACATGGTGAGTACAATGGCAATGATACATGATAATGATAATGATAAATTATACATGATGATGATAATGATAATAATACATAAAACAATGATAAATGATAATGATAGTTAGGAAATACAGAAAAAGGAAAAAGGCAAGTTGTGTTAATGTACCTATTTTGTCATTGACAGATCTATCAAGTTCACTATGAAAATAACACACAACTAGCTATTTTTGAAATATGAAATCATGCACAGTACTTGTGTATTGGCCTATTTATTTTACTTCAGATAAGGGAGTAGATTTAAAACTAGGCTAGCAGAAGCCAACAAATGACCAAAATAGACCTCGACGGTAAGTGAAATAAACTGTAACTACAACATTGAGCCCATAATCTTAGTAGTAAAATAAAATGAAGTGGAAGAAGCCATATTGTAATAGCAATTTAATATTCAACAGATTGTAAAGTGAACCTAGGAGGAATCATCATACAAGCAAGAAGAAAATTACTACTCAATATAATCTGCCATGAGACACATTCATGGTCACCCGGAGAGCCTCAGAAATCTGAATTGTGAATCTCTTTAAAATGATGGCTGGGATCTGGCAGTACTTAATTCAATTTTTTCAGGTTTTGCAGAGCAGAAGATGCAATATCTGCTTCAAACCTGGCTCACATTGAGGATGCACAACCTGAGTTACCCGGATTACAAGAGAAAAGGAGGCTGGTGGGACACCCCTCACCACCGCCACCAATGCAAAGGTTGGATTGGAAAGACATCAATTTATACTCAAAAATCCTAGGTTCTAACAGGGTTTCTGCCTAAAGGTAGAATTTGATCCTAAGAAAGTAACTGAATACTTTTTTCATCTGTCGAAAGAGTGACTTTTTTTTTTCACCTTTTAGGGGACTAGATGGGTTAAAGGATTTTGAACTTTCTTCCAATTCAAACATTGCATTTATCTATGGTGGTCAAGACTGAATATTGGAACATGCAGCCATTGGTTACCCCCTTCTCCTTGGTTTCCTTGCCAGGAATACAACATATCACATTATTGTTCCATGTAACATATTTAAAATAAATGTAGCAACTTTTTAGTGATGCCCAAGCACAGCCTTTTACCAGGAAGAAAAATTTATTATTAAACCATCAGAAAACATGTGGCATTCAAACCATGGTGCGAGGTTTACTCCATTTTTTTTCCCAGTGAGTCAGCCCTTATTCTATTCAGAAGTAACCTCGTGGTAACAACTCATCTCATGATCACCTAAAGTTTATTCCTGCATCTCTGATCTTTAATCAGCATTCTGGATCCAAGCTGGAAGAGCCACACCAGATACTGTACAAAAAGCCAACCAGCACATTCCTCAAGAATTTTAGTTCTTCAGAATTAGACCCTATTAAAGATCTTCGTTCTGAATTGGACTAGAAGAAAGGAAGGAAGGAGGGAGAAAGGATGGAATAAAGGGAGAAAGGAAGCTGATGAGAGGAGAAAAGCTCATATCCTCGATTAGCAAGGCATAAATTGTTGAGAAACTATACTGCTGCTTGTATATGAGGTTGTTCTAGCATTTGGGTTTTCATAATCTAGATGTTCCGTCAGCTAAGTAGCTGGGATCACCCATGTGTAAATACAATATGCTCCCTAGTCTAGTAGGTGAAATACTTGGCCACAACTTGAGCATTTGAGTTTCTCATAAAGAATCTTTGTGGTGTACCTTCTTGCTGTTACAGTCTTTAAAAAATGCACTGATCCTTGCTCTTAAAGGATGTGTAAGAATATTCTGTCCTTTCTCGTGTCTATATTAATGTTTTTCTAGTGAAGATAGTCATTCTTTGGAAACAGCAAATAAAAGACCGTTTGTCTTAGTCTGTTTTCTGTTGCTAATAACACAGTATCAGATTGGGTAACTTGTAAAGAAAAGAGGTTTGCTTTGGCTCACAGTTCTGGTCCAAGGCCAAGGGGCTAACTCTGGTGATGACCTTCTTGGTGCCCGAGTCCTGAGGACATCACATGGCAAAAGACAGGCAGCAGCTGGTGTGTGTGTGTGTGTGTGTGTGTGTGTGTGTGTGTATCCACTGGTCTCTCCCTAAAAAAAATATTATTCATTTTCTCTACTAGAAAGTGAGAGAGGCAGGCAGGCAGACGGGTAGACAGACACAGAGAAATCTCCCACTCACTGGTCCACACCCCCAAAGCCAACAGAAGCTGGGGTTGCGTCAGGCTGAAGGCAGGAGTCAGGAACTCAATTCAAATTTCTCATATCAGTGGCAGAAACCAAATCACTTGAGCCATCACTCACAACTTCCCAGACTGCACATTAGCAACATGATGGAATCAGGAGTTGAGCTAGGACTCAAATCCAGGTACTTTAAAACAAGATGCAGGTGTCCCAAGCAGCATCTTAGATTCTGGCTAAATACTGGTCTCTGTCTCTCTTCTCAGAAAGCCACCAGCATTCATAAACAGGGGCTCCTCCTTGATTAATTTATTAAATCCTAATCACTTCCCAAAAGCTACTCCTCTAAACACAACAGCAAATTAACTTTCTACCTTCGTAGTACCTCACAGTAGCGATTAAGCTCCACCATGACTTTGGAGGGGACAAACTGTATTGAAACCATAGCACCATTCAATGACTCTAAAATTCCTTTTATATTTCAAGTGCTCATTACATCACTCTCTACCTTTTGTACCCTTGGCAAGTGTTACTAGAGAACTCTCTAGAAGAATCAAAAGTACTCTTGAGTTAAACTTTTATTTTGCACAAATAGGACAACATCACTGTATTCCCACTCCCACTACTTTCGTCTATACACACACACACACACACACACACACACACACAAATCCCTGAACTGATCCTCATTCTCTCTTGGTCCTCATTTGGATCATGCTGTCATTGAACAAGCTTTGCTCTTCTGTCAAAAGTCAGCTCAGGGAGTGGAGATTTAGCACAGTGGTTAAGAAGATGCTTGAAGAGTCTGCATCCCAGTCACAGTGAGTGCCTGGGTTCAAGTCCCTGTTACACTCCTGATTACAGCACACTGCCAATGCAAACCCTGGGAGGCTGGAGGTGATGGCTCATGGAGTTGAATCCCTGCCACCCACATGGGAGACCTGGGCTGAACTGTTGACTTCTGTATTTTTAAGATTTATTTATTTATTTGAAAGAGTTATAGGGAGAGGGAACTAGACTAGGGAACAGAGAGAGAGAAAGAGTAAGAAAAAGGGAGAGAATCTTTCACCCACTGGTTCACACACACACATGACCTCAATGGCCAGCACTGGCCACTCTGAAGCCAGGAGCTAAGAGCTTCATCTGAGTCTCCCACGTAGGAGGCAGCAGCCCAACCACTTGGGCCACCTTCTGCTGTTGTTCTCAGGCCATTAGCAGGGAACTGGATTAGAAGTGGAGAAATTGTATTATAGGTATTATAAGTAATATAGAGATGGTATAAAGAATACGGTAGGATGTGTGTAGGTTATATGCAACTACTATAGCATTTTATATAAGGGATGTGGGCATCCTTTCAGTTCCAAGACCAGTGTCCCATTGATGTCAAAGAACAACTGTCTTTTGCTATTTCCCACGCAGTTCACTGCAAGCACCCCTACTCTTACCTGCTCTAGGCTTCTCCTGAGCCAAATTCCAAAACTCTCAAGTGTTTGTGATCCATGTATAGTTTTATTTTTCTTACCATGAGTATCTATGACATTCCCTCTATGTTTAATTAATATCTATGCTCTTCAGCATACCTTGTCCTTGGTTATTTCCAAGTAAACATCCATCATGGTCATACAAATTATATCTCAGACTGTCAAGCATTCCTAATTGAGTTGGACCTCTGTATTTTCAATGCATCAATCGTCCTTTCTGCTCCAACTCTTACCACTCTGTGCTTGATTCCATCCTTGGAGACAGGTTGGTGAATGAGTTGTAAAGAGGTTTCTGAGCCCGCGCCACGGCTCACTAGGCTAATCCTCTGCCTTGCGGCACCAGCACACCCGGTTCTAGTCCCGGTCGGGGCGCCGGATTCTGTCCTGGTTGCTCCTCTTCCAGGCCAGCTCTCTGCTGTGGCCTGGGAGTGCAGTGGAGGATGGCCCAAGTGCTTGGGCCCTGCACCCCATGGGAGACCAGGAGAAGCACCTGGCTCCTGGCTTCAGATCAGCGTGGTGTGCCGGCTGCAGCTCACCAGCCTTGGCAGCCATTGGAGGGTGAACCAACGGCAAAGGAAGACCTCTCTCTCTGTCTCTCTCTCTCACTGTCCACTCTGCCTGTCAAAAAAAAAAAAAGAAGTCTCTAAACATCCACTCTGTTATCTTTCCTCTGTCACTAATAAGCTATGTCATTCTAGACTGGTTATGTTTATGCTGATCTGTGAGTTTAGGCCTTAAATGTGTGCTATGGTTTCCAAGCAGCATTCCCTGAAGGATAGCTGGAACTCATCTTGGGGGCAAAGGGAGCCCACAGGTGGAGAGCAGCCAATCTCCACCCAGGCCCCCAGCTGAGAAGTCCACCCATCACTATGCTGCACACCATGGCCCTGTGGGCATTCTTATTTATAAATAGGATTCTACACAACACAAAAAAGTTGAAAACAAGTATTTGAGGTGATCCCTCAAGTTCCTTTCAGCTTCCTGGTGTGAATAGGGCATTTATGACAGCACTTTGCTGCCTAGAGCAACAAGAATATTCCAAAATAGTGTACACATTTAAAGGGCCTCTGACATCTGGAATGATGGTCAATTTCATTAGTCGTTAGGAAAGTATAAATCAAAAACACAGTTTTAATACAATTTCACACACATCAGAATGGTTACTATTGAAACAAAAGGCAGGAAATCCTCTTAGTGATGATGTGTATACGCTGAAACGCATCTGCCCTGTTGGTGGGAATATAAAATGGTATAGCCCCTGCGAACTACATTAAGGTAGTTTCTCAAAATTTTAACCTAGAAATACCACATGATCCTTTAATTTCACTTCTAGGTATATATCCAAATAATTGACGGCAAGGACTTGGAAATTTGCACACTCATGCTGATAGCATCATTGCTTACAGTAGTCAAAAGATGTAACATCCAAAGCACCCAAGAGCACATAAGCAAAATATGAGGTATATAGCTATTGGAATGCGAATCAGCTTAAATAGGACAGGAAATTTTGATGCATGCACAGGTGAACTTTGAAGGCATTATGCTGAGTCAAATAAGCTAGCAGCAAAAAGACAAATGATATATGATCACATTTATATGAGCTCATTAGAACAGTCAAAATCTTAGGGACAGGAAGTTGAATATGGTTACCAGGAGCAGGGGAAATACAGAATGGGAATGAACATTGCATGGGTACAGAGTTTCAGTGTAGGGAGAAGAAAACGCTCTGAAATAGATTGTGGTGACAGTCATACAATTGTGAGGTTGTGCTGAATGCCACTGAAAAGTACATTTAAAATGGTAAAAAAAAAAAAAGACAAATTCTATGTTTTGTCTGTTTTACCAGCATCAACGTCTTCCTGATTCTCTTGTTCTGGGAAGACTCACCAGGCAGCAATGAGAAGATTTCTCCTGGAATACAGCAGGGATGCTCTACGTGGAGGTGTGCATTGACCAGACTTGGGTGTTTCTCTTCTTTTTGGCAACAGATACCAGCACCATGATGGCCAGGCTGTGGAGAATAAAAATAGGACCTTCTGCTTTTAGCAGTGTTTTCTGTAAGTTAGAAGCACTGGCATTTTTATGCAAAAGCAGCACTTTCTTATTGTATCCTCTTTTTTTTTTTTTGTAATTTTTTTTTAATAAAGCTTTTATTTAAAGAATATAAATTTCCAAAGTACAGCTTATGGATTACAATGGCTTCCCCCCCATAACTTCCCTCCCACCCACAACCCTCCCCTTTCCCGCTCCCTCTCCCCTTGCATTCACATCAAGATATTGTATCCTCTTAAGAGGAATCACTTTAAAATGAGTATCTCTTGATTTCATGTAGCCCCACGGAGGAACACAATAGAAATGAAATTCAAACATTCAGACTAGATTGTCTGGTTTGTGCCATTGGATTCCTGCTATCTCTCCAGAGCCTCTGAACATGTGGGTTTCAAGCACTTATTTTACAAACTATATTTTACCCACAAAGCTGCCCATGGAAAAAATGCAGCCCATACACTTGTACATGCACAGATTTAGTGAGTTTAGTTCGGCGGAGAACATACACCCTCCCAACAGAACTGATGGTTCCGCAGCATTACCCAGATGCCAGTCCAATTTTGCTTTTTGGGTAAAGTGCCATACCTCTGCAATAGATGACATGCACTTCTTTGATATTCAGACATGATGTTATACCCTATTTACTTCATTGCCTAACATAGCTTCTCATGGTTAGATAGAAGTTCTATGGGAGTAGGTAACTTGCCTTTGTGTTTTTCAGCTCCATATCACCAGCTCATGGTTCATAAGAAGCGATTGAGAAATCAGGGCAGCTTCCATGCCCTAGGCTCATTTTCCTTAGGAGGGCTTCTTTCGTGTAAGTAGGAAGCAGTATATTGTATGACAGAGTTGATGTGAATATGAACATAATTCAATCTAAGTTAATTACTAACTCAAGTTCTCCATGTTTTTTGACCCTCGCCTATAATTCTGTCCATTCAGAATGGTCTGGAATGTTCTTCAGGACTTTATCCACCTTTGAAATCCTAAGTAGTCTTTCAATATTCATGACTATTTTATTTTAAAAGAAATTAGTGTTAATACATTTCCATGGGCTCCTAAAATACTATAGCTCTAAGCATTATGTCTATGATGCTTAATGGAGGAGTTGTTCCTAATATATCTACTGGATGACAATGGAAGCAGCAAAAGAGAACAATCATCCAGTCCTTCCTTTCTCCTACTGACAAGATATATGGTGCATTTGAACCTTAAAGAGAAAGCACGCAGAAGATCACGGTCAGCATCATAGTTCCATCTAGCCACTTTTTTTTTCCCCACAGGTAAGAAAAGTTAAGGTTGGAGACATTAAATTTCTTTAAGATCACATACTAATTTTTACTTATTTATTTGACAGAGTTAGACAATGAGAGAGACAGAGAGAAAGGTCTTCCTTCTGTTGGTTCGCTCTCCAAATGGCCACTAAGGCCGGTGCTGCACCCATCTGAAGCCAGGAGCCAGTTGCCTCCTCCTGGCCTCCCATTTAGTCACAGGGGCCCAAGCACTTGGGCCATCCTCCTCTGCCCTCCTGGGCCACAGAAGAGAGCTGGACTGGAAGAGGAGCAACTGGGACTAGAACCGGCATCCATATGGGATGCCAGCACTGCAGGCAGAGGATTAACCTAGTGAGCCATGGCGCCAGCCCCCAGGGTCACATACTAATTAATAGAAGAACAAGAACTGGAACCTACAAGTCAGTATTGTCCATCCACTGTAGCATGCTTTTTTTTATATAACTTTTATTTAGTAAGTATAAATTTCCAAAGTTCAGCTTATGGATTACAATGGCTCCCCCCCCATAACTTCCCTCCCACCCACAACCCTCCCATCTCCCGCTCCCTCTCCCATTCCATTCACATCAAGATTCATTTTCAATTCTCTTTATATACAGAAGATCAATGTAGTATATATTAAGTAAAGATTTCATCAGTTTGCACACACACAGAACATAAAGTGTAAAATACTGTTTGAGTACTAGTTATAGCATTAATTCGCATTGAATAACACCTTAAGGACAGAGATCCTACATGAGGAGTAAGTGCACAGTGACTCCTGTTGTTGACTTAACAAATTGACACTCTTGTTTAAGGCATCAGTAATCTCCCTAGGCTCTAGTCATGAGTTGCCAAGGCTATGGAAGCCTTTTGAGTTCACCGACTCTGATCATATGTAGACAAGGTCATAGTCAAAGTGGAAGTTCTCTCCTCCCTTCAGAGAAAGGTATCTCCTTCTTTGATAGCCCGTTCTTTCTGCTGGGATCTCACTCATAGAGATCTTTCATTTAGGTAGCTTTGTTTTGTTTTGTTTTGTTTGGTTTTGTTTTGTTTTGTTTTTGCCAGAATGTCTTGGATTTCCATGCCTAAAATACTCTCATGGGCTCTTCAGCCAGATCCAAATGCCTTTAGGGCTGATTCTGAGGCCAGAGTGCTGTTTAGGACATCTGCCATTCTATGAGTCTGCTGTGTCTCCCACTTCCCATGATGGGTCGTTCTCTCCCTTTTTTATTTTATCAGTTAGTATTAACAGACACTAGTCTTGTTTGTGTGATCCCTTTGACTGTTAGACCTATCATTATGATCAATTGTGACCTGAAATTGATCACTTGGAGTAGTGAGTATAGCATGCTTTGTATTCTTGAGGAAAGCACTAGGCCTTCTGCATTGAGACTGCTTTTTCAAACAGTTTCCCAGCTGTCCCACATACTCCAAAATATACAAGCTTTGCTTTGAAGGTATGTGTCCCTGCAGAATTTAACTGGGAAATATCTGGCCATTTCCCCTTGCTTGCTCCTTGGCCTTCTGCCATGTGAAGACATAGCATCCATCCCCTCTTTAGCACATGGCAAGAAAATATCATCCTGGAAGCCGAGAGACTAGCCATCACAGGACACTGAAGCCTCTGGCACCTTGACATTGCACATCCCAAACTCCAGAAAGGTGATCAATAAATTTCTACTATTTATAAATGGCTCCAGCCTGAGGCCTTTTTATAAAATCACAGAGACTGGCTCATACCCTTCTCTGTAGAGGCAAATCTCTATGCAGCAACTCCTGCATGGCAGGCACCGTGATGAGGATGAAGACATAAGTAAATAAAATTTAGACATGGGCTTTAAGAATCTCTCCATCCTCCATGTCTTCACTCCTGTCTCATACTTGTATCACTGGAATTTCTTTAAGTCTATCTCCACCTTTGAAATCTTAAGTGGTTTTATAAATGGACTTAAATCCTAAGTTCTTTATGGAGTCCTTTCTCTGGCAGGCATAATTAGTCTTTCTCTTCTGAAAGTTCCCAGAGTATTTATGATGTTGTGGCCATTCTGTTTTGTGCTAAAGAAAATTGCAAAGAGTTTATCTTCTTGTTCACATGGCAACTTCTTTGAGAAAAAGGCTGAATTTAATTAATTAATCCGAGTACCTAGGCACAGGTCTTATATTCATCATTTATCCATTTTTTCAATTCTAATCAAATATTTATTAAGGATTTATAATATTATAAAAGCTCAAGAAACAGAAAAAATAATTAATTTTTTCAACTTCAACATAGGACTTCAGTTCATAAAATCATAGTTGAAACTGGGAAGGAGCTGGTCTTATATTTTTCTTTAAAATTTCTTTTAAAATTTTGCTCTGCCTTTATGCAGTGATTTCCTATATACAGTGATATGCTGTGCACAGAATAAATATGAACAGTATACGAGATAAAAGAGATCATTTGTGCTGGAGTCATTTAAGATTTTGAGAAGATTAGATTTACCCAGAGTGGAAGCTGAATGGTGAGAAGGACTTAGACCATTACTTAAGGGGGAAACAACTGGTTAAACATTGGAAAGCAGTGAGATGCTGTGTTTGGAAGAAGAGAAAGCAACAAAGGGGAGCGAAGTGAACTCTTGTCAGAAAATTGTACAAAGTAAATTCATGTGGGTAGAATGTAGACTAGATTTGGGACTTTGCAAAATAGGCAGGAATACTACATTTTAATAGGGATCAACGCAAAGCTAAAATGATGAATCTCTGAAGTGGAAAATCCAGTCTTGATTGTTCACATCATTTCTTAGGAGTGTTGACCCATCTTTGGATTCTGTTCCCTTCTAAGTTTTCATCCTGAACCCATAATGAATGAATAACTGCTGCTGGAAGCCTAGTCATGAATGAAATCCACTACATCAAAGGGCAATATCCCACCCACTGCTCAAGTCCTTGGCACATTCATAATCTCAGCGTTTGGGGTGCATTGTGGAGACTGGTTTGAAGGATCAGAAGCAAGGAGAAGACTTTCTGTTATTCAATAACTTTATCTTTAATTCCCCTTTCAGCGACCAACACACATCCAAGAAATAAGAGCTTTCTCATCAGCAGCTTGTTCCCTTCTGAAAGATCTATGCAGCTTTTATATGCCACCTTACCCTATCCGATCTCACCTACACTTAGTAGGTCACATTATGCTTACCATACAGATAAAGAACAGGAAGATGACTGAAGCTGTGTGCCAAGCTCATACAACTTGAGAGAGGCAATTCAAATGTATAGGCACGGGTTTACCCAGCTTGTGGTAGCTATCACTCTTGCCCACACCTCTCTTTACTGCCTTTCCAAAGCTCTCTGGCTTTTGCAACCACAATCCTTCTGGGATACATTGAAGGTATTGGAATAGATGATCTCTAAAGTCTCCATTGGCCATGGCTTTCTTTCTCAGTTTTTATTTTTTGCCATTCTAAAAATATCAATGAGTGCAGTGGGGGAAAGAAATCAGAGTGCCAATTTGGAATAAGAAAGAGGTATGTTGAATGAAGTTTAGGAGAAAAAAATATTTTTTTTCCTCAAATAATCTTAGAGTATATATCGCAGATGTTTTAAGAACAATCACAAATTTTCTTTCTGATTCTAAAATGTTAATTTATTCTAGAAATACAGAATTTTTGTAGGAAGTTATATGAAATTCTATTATTGTTTGGATAATGTACTATGGCTGTTTTATAATTTAAAAAATTAAATTTCCATGAATCTTACTCTAAAAGATTTTCATAGAGTAATTTTCATAAAGTAATAGTGTGATTCTTCTGGCATGTCTAGAAAGAATATGTTCTTTTCATTTAGATTAATTTTTGCTTAGACTAACTAATAATTTTCTTTCCCAGAGCTCTCTTGAGAAAGCAAGCTTCTTCTATTTTTCAAGAAAATACTGATATAGGCAGTGAGTAATTATGTCCATTTAGATTCTTTACCTGAACCTGTTTCAGAATTTGTATTACTAAGGCAAAACCTACCTATATAAAATTTTAAAAAGAGCAGAATACTACACTTATATAATGTATTTCCAGGGGCTGATGCTATGGCATAGCGAGTAAAGCCTCTGCCAGAAGTGCCAGCATCCCATATGGGTCCCAGTTCGAGTCCCAGCTGCTCCATTTCTGATCCAGCTCTCTGCTATGGCCTGGGAAAGCAGTAGAAGATGTCCCAAGTCCTTAGGCCCCTGCACCCATGTGGGAGACCTGGAAGAAGTTCCTGGCTCCTGGCTTCGAATTGGCGCAGCTCTGGCCATTGTGGCTGTCTGGGGAGTGAACCAGCGGATGGAAGACCTCTCTTTCTGTCTCTCTCTATATATATGAATAAAATCTTTTAAATAAAATATTATTATTTTAAATAAAATAAAATCTTTAAAAAAGAGAGAGAGAGAAGGAAAGACAGAGAGAGAAATTTTCTATCTGTTGGTTCATTCCCTATTTGGCTGCAAAGGCCAGGCTAGGCCAGGCAGAAGCCAGGAACCTGGAATTCCATCTTGGTCTCCCCTAAGGTTGGTAGTGGCCTGAGTACCTGGGCCAAATTTCACTGGTTTTCCAGGAAGACCATTTGGGAGCTGGACTGGGAATAGAGCAGCCTTGGACTATAATGGTGGCCATTTGGGATGCCAGCATTGCAGGCTGTGGCTTAACTCACTGAGGTACAATGCCGGCCATGTGGCTCCACCTTAAAACAAAAATATTTGAATATGAATACAATTGGAAGCCCATAATATTCACAGAATTTTAGGGGATTTAACCTTCCAGGTGAAGGGTGTTGTAGACACACCTGAAGATTATAAATGCACATAAAAAATCTGTTAACATCAGGTACCTGATTATCCTCAGATTTAATGAGCTTCACTTATGTCAAATATACCAAAAATCCATGGGAGTGGCCAAATCTCTGCTGATTTGAAGCACCTGGGATCCCTCCTCTCCGTATGTTTTCATTTAAGGGCCAATTTACCCCAGAAGAACTCAAATGAAAATTTTAAAATATATTGCTGCAACATTAAATTTAACCAGTTGGCATGCATTGAAGCAATATGTAGACATTCCACTTGATACGTGTAAATCTTCTATTAACAATGTCAGCTGTTGACAAATGACATGTAACTCTGGTATGGTAGGAAAAATAGGCATATGCTGCACTGACTACATCTATGTTAGAGCAGGCAAGAGAATGCACAGCACTTCATGGGCTCAGCCCAGTAAGAGGCACATGAAAGGATCTTATTTAAATGACAATGGTGTTATATGCCCTATGAATATCTATTAGGCACTGCAACCACCCAGATTTGATTCCCAATCGGCAAAGAAATCTTTTCACTGGGTTGGAGATGGCTCCTCGCCATTGGTAACTTTACATTTTCATGTCTATTAGACACCCAGATGAGAAAAAGGTGGTTTGAGTGTCGTTGCTGGCACTTTACCCATGATCCACAGGCTGCTTTTTTGGTCTAAAGCACAATAGCTCCATTATGGCAATCATGTGCTTACGGTATGGGACAGCCTTCCTGCTTCAAATGCAAGATCAAAATGAGCATAACTAATGGAGCCATCAAAGAAATTGGTTGAAAGTCCTGATTTGAAAACACCCACACATTGCACATTCCTCACCAAGACTTTTCCCAGGGGAAAAATGGGCTGGAAAGGCGAATGGGATGCCGCCAAGAAGGCTACAGCCTGCTCTGTGCCAGGTTGCCCTCTCCGAACTTTCATCTCTCTGAGTTCATCCTCTCGAGCCATGGGGATTCCAAAGGAGACAGAGGCTGCTGAACAGTGTCCGGGTTTCTCACATATCCCAGTGAGCACGGTGACAAGGAATACCCTTGGCTTTTTGTCCAGTGAAAGCTGGAGAGACTCACATTTGAATGGCTGAGCTGCTGATCTGGAGGGTATAGGGATACAATGAACCATATACAATGGAAGGATGTGGGTCAAGATCAAAACAAGCTCACATTCTAACTAGCAAACAGTATGCAGTTTGGCCTTAAGAGCCGGATTCCCATCCTATGCAAATGTGAAGAATCAGCTGCTGAAAGAAAGGAGTAGTAACCATGGTATTTGTAAGAACTTCAAAAATCTAGGCTGGGAAAATCACGTCTGGAAAAAAAGTCTTGAAATTGTAGTGGTACATTTATCTAGAAGGATTAGCAGAAAACCTTGTGAGTCTGAGCAGGAGGCAAGAGTGTGATCACCCAATCTTAACAAAAACTGACTTGGTCAGGATAGATAAGGAGAAATCAGTCAATAAAGAGCTTGAAAACTACATTAAAAGACAGACATGATTTTATGGCATGATTCCAACTTGCTTAAAAATAATACAAGAGTCTTCATAACAAACCAAATTGGTGACAACTATTGAACTCCTTAGGGATACCTTGCTCTCAAGCTGTCAGTGCTAAATTCCAGTGGAGAAGTTGAAAGGTGGTAAGTGTGACTAGGAGTGAGGCTAGGTGTATGGTAGGGAGCATTTTAAAGCAGAGCACACTTTAATTTTTCAGTTTCTGTATAATGAAAGAAATAAAAGCGGAAAAATAATATTATAATTTTCCATTCTGTATCCAAAAGTCTCCATCAAGTCTCTATCAGCCGGAGCAATAATAAGAAACAGTGCACTCAGACTGAAATACTTCTGAAAAGGTTGTGGAAAGTTTTGCTCTTTGAAAACATAGATTAGTAAAGAAAAAGATAATTCACAGACCGGGAGAAAATTTTACAAAGCATATATCCAACAAAGGACTTGTACTAGGAAATATAAAGAAATGTTTGTATCTTTATCTATATAATTTAATTATAAGAAAAAAAGAACTTAAAGATTTAAAGTGGTCAAAGATTTATAGATACATCATGAGAGAAGATACATGAATGGTCAACAAGTAGATCAACCAAGATGTGCACACTAGTCATCAGAAAAATGTAAATGGAAGCCTCAATGAGATATCACTGTGCCCATTAAAATTGCTACATGTAAAAAATTTGGCAGTACTAAGCATTGGCAAAGATGCACAGTACATGGAATTCTCATTCATTGCTGGTGGAAATGCAAAATGTTACAGTTACTCTGGAAACTAGCACATTATAATGTTAAAAACTTTAACATACACTTACCAGGTGACCTACATGGTCCCTCCAAGTCCTCTCTCCAAGAGATAGAGAAACATATGTTTGCACAAACATGTACAACAATTTCTACAGCAGCATTATTTTTAACCACCAAACTCTGGAAGCAATCTAAATGCCCACCAACTGGTTAGTAGATAAATACAGTGGAATATCTGTGCAATAGAATACTATTTAGTAACAGAACGGAGTTGTCACTTTTTAGTAACACAAATTAAAATGACAGAGCAGAGATCCGCATTGACCTACAGCTAGAGATCAAAGAGGATAAACTGCGAAGTGGAATAGGAAACATTTGGGCAATGAAACTATTTTACATCTTGATTGTTGTGGTCGTTATATAACAGTATAAGTTTGCCAAAACACATCTAACTGTAAACTTAAAAAAATAAAGAATTGAAATGAAATGACTTGAAGCACAATATTGGCACTCAAAAATTATGCATAATCTTTAAATACATGTGGTTTCTTGGGTCATATTTTCTATCTTTAGAAGAATTTAACACTCAGTAATACCATCTATACTGTACTTTGGCTTGGAGGTACATTGATTTTTGTCCTGCTAAAAATAGCATCAAATCTTGAATCACAAATCGCTAAGGAGGAATATAGCAGTTTATGATCATTCCTTTGGGAAGCAGTACACTTACTCCAAAGAACCAGGCAAGAAATTTTAGAACATTTTTTTTTAAATCTTTTAAATGCCCAGTGCAGCCTTTTGATCCTTCTCAATAATAGAAAAATCATTGTCTTGGAAAGAGAATTTGGGTTTTCAAAATAGTCAAATGCCACTAAGAGTTAAGTCTTTTGAGTTAGTAGCTAACCAACTATTCTAAAAGGTTGGGATTCATTTGGCTATATAGACTCTGATGCTTTATTAATCAAGCCAGAACTTCCTAATCCTTTCTCATCTCCTCAAGTGGTCATATAGTCTAGGTATCCCCAAAATTCCTACAAAGACAAAGCAGCATGCCTTGCCTGGTGCACGTATTTCCTGAACGTGCAACAAAAGCATTGTTTGAACAATGCCAAGCAGGTGTAAGTAGGAAGCAAAGACTTGGAGATTTTAAGCCTTTGAAGACGGTGCCACAGATAAGCCCAGGGAATTTCAGAGTACAACTTGGTTTCTGGAGACTTATTTCAAGATTGGCTGTCATCACATTGAGTTTAATTTACAACAGACAGTGAAAAAAGCGGTTATAAAAGTGAACAGGGTCTGGAATGAATTTAGGTGTGAACTAGAGATTTGCCACAAGAAAGTGAGAGTAAAATACACAGGAAATTGAAATATCTTTAAGGGAAAAAGTTACAGAAGCAAGACAGATCCATGCCTGATTTTAGGGAGATCCTACGTTGCTCAGCAATCCTATCACATGCTCCAAGCTTCAGTCCTTAAAGTGTAGCAGGAATTTGAAAATTTTTAAAGAAATTAATTTTGTTCATATTAAGCTTAAGGAACTGAAGGATGATGGTTATGTGTCTAGAGTCCAAATGTTTCTGCTACTGTAAGAAACAGAGGTTGTCTTCATAGTCTAATCACAGCATACTGTGGGATAAAACATAGGTGGAGTACAATATTTGTCACGTTGTTTAGAAGCAGAAGTGCCCAATAGAACTCTCATATTTTATGGACAAGCCTCTGTCTGTGCTTCTGTATCAGACCTACACTTAAACCAAGTTATAGACAGAGAAACAAACCAAATTCAGGAAGTGGGAAATGTTATAGTTCAAGTGACTTGGTGTCCTCATTTTTCCAAATGATCCAGCAAAGAAATGTCATTTAAAAGATGAAGAAGAGGAGTACGAATTGTTATAGACTAAAAGAGATATAAGAAATCTACCAACTGAATAGAAACATTGCCCTCACTGAGATCCTGATGTAAACAAATGGATGACGAAAAGACATTTATTTTGTGAGTCTGAAAACGTAATATAAACAAACACAAACTAGGCTTTAGATGTCATTAAGGAATTGGCCAATTGTCTCTAGAGTGATATTGAAAATGTAGTTAAATATAATTTATTTAGTGCAGAGAAAAATAGTTATGGAGGAAATGATATGTTGTTTGATATTTCCTTTAAAGTTTTAAAGTTCAAAGAATGGTGGAGATTGATGTGACAAGAAAGCAAAACATTGAAAATTATTGAAACTGGGTCATGAGTGCATGGAAAATCACTGAAATACTTTTTCCAATAAGTTTATGGTTAACATGTTCTTTAAAATGGCAAATAAATCAACTAATATCTGTCTGATAAACATAATGTAACTACACTTACTGGGCAGAGATATTATTAAAAATCTATTTATAGGAGAGACTTGAACTTTGGCATCAGAATGATTTGAGTTCAAATCCTGGATCTTCCAGGGCCACAGGTGAATTTTATAACCTCTTTGACTTTTAGTCTTCTTAAATGCCACATGAACATTAAAGCATCCCATATCTCCCAGAATCTCACACTAGCGCTTAGGACATAGTAAG
The DNA here is from genome assembly GCA_949820135.1 of Sylvilagus floridanus. Lineage (NCBI taxonomy): Eukaryota > Metazoa > Chordata > Mammalia > Lagomorpha > Leporidae > Sylvilagus > Sylvilagus floridanus. Next base: position 12,229,770 of record OX463240.1, on the reverse strand, counting down.
CATTCAGTATTTGTTGAATAATTATATGAAAAAGGAAGGAATATGTGAAAGGTAGTTTATCCAGAAGATAAAGCTTTTAGCAAAATGGTAATAATAGTGCTTCATAATCATTCACTTTTAAGTAAATAAACAACATAGTATGGAGCTGTACCTCATCCTTCTAACCTCGGTCCACTCCCCCTGATTCAGAAGTGTTTAAGTGGAAGTACAGTTTGAAACGCAGAAGGATAAGGGGAAGGGTTCAAATCACACTCAATAGGATTTTTATGCGTCAACCAGCATATAGATTGGGGAAATTTCCCTACATTTACATTAAATGTATATTTTGAGAGTGAGGAAGTTGCCTTCCATTCACAGTTGATGGCGGATATTGTCTTAGTCTGCTCACGTTGCTGAAACAAAATGCCATTAAAGGGGTGGCATAACAATAAACACGTATTTTCCCACAATTCTGAAATCAAGCCCGCATTCCTAATAGCTTCAATGTAGACTTAATCAGACTCCATATTTCCTGTCCTGTAACTCCCAGTTCCTCTATCTTCATTGTAGTGATTACAACTCAACCCCTTACTGCAGATTAGCTTACCAAACTGTGGGAGTGGTACAAGCATTAGACTGTTCAGAATTCATTTCACCTCTAGAGCTAATATCCTATTGTTAGACTTTCATTTGAGATGTTTTGAAGCCCTAATCTCACAAGTGGCAACTGAACTACCTGTAGGCATCTTCAGAATATGCTAGCCACCTACCATATGAGCACTGCGGACAAATCCAAGGACCATGCATGGGCTGATCATACAGTGCTCAGGCCCAAATTTTTTCTATAAAATTCACTGCCTTTAATCCTTTCAGGAGTCCTGGAATTGAGTGACAACTACCCAACTCTTTGTTTGGCACATTGCTTTAACCAGTGGCTCAGGACTAGAGTCTGAGGCTCACTGGCTGTTGGAACACCATGATCACTACCCTACCATGTTTCCTTGCATCCCACTTTGGGAATTTTGGGACTTTGTGCATAAAGTATTACATAGCAACTAGTGCCAGCTCATGACTCCTCCAAGCACTGCCCAAATGAACAACCAATGATGCATTCCAGTAAAAATAGGAAAAATATTCTACTTTGAGGGATGAGAGAATTTTACTGGAAGTTAACTGCTGTAGATAGTTTGGGAAAACTGCTGGGTATCTGAGTAAAGCTCCTTGGATTTGTCTTTCTTTCCATATATTCTCTTACTACTTCAAAGCAATGGCCTTTCCTCCTTGGCCATCTTCCCCAACATTGGGTCAGACCATTTTGATTCCATCTGGTCAGCACCCCGGTTACTCAGTGTAGCCTCTCCAAGTTTAGTCTCTGCCCAATAATCATGTCTCCGCTCAAGAAATTGTCTATAATCGGGGTCACCATTGTGGCATAGCAGATAAAGCCACCTCCTGTGATGTCAGCAGCCCATAGAGGTGCCAGTCCAGGCTCCTCTACTTCTGATCCAGCTCTCTGCTAATGCACTTGGGAAAACAGGGGAAGATGGCTTAAATCCATGGGCCCCTGCACCCATGTGGGAGGAAGGTCCTGGCTCCTGGCTTTGATGTGGCTTAGCCCTAACCACTGTGGGAGTGAACCAAATTTCTCTCTCTCTCTTTCTCTCTCTCTGTAACTGTGTCTTTCAAATAAATAAAATATTTTCTTTTCTAAAAAAATATAATTCTATTCTTGTCCTTTGTAATCCTCAACAATTCAGCTTTAATGGCTGCAAGAACAAGAGTGCATGCTTTAAAAACATCCCACAACAAATCAAAAGGTTTTCCTTTTCATAAAAGTCAGGCAGGGCTTAATGTGCCTGTATATTAAAAAAGATAAGAGGGGCCAGCACTGTGGTGTAGGCGGTAAAGCTGCTGCCTGCAGTGCCGGCATCCCATATGGGTGCCGGTTTGAGTCCCAGCTGCTCCATTTCCAATCAAGCTCTCCACTATGCCCTGGAATAGCAGTATAAGATGGCCCAAGTCCTTGGGTCCCTGCACCCATGTTGGGGACCCAGAGAAAACTCTTGGTTCCTGGCTTCAGATCAGTGCTCCAGCAGTTACAGCCATCTGGGGAGTGAACTAATGGATGTAAGTCTGTCTGTCTGTCTCTCTGTCTCTCTGTCTCTCTCTCTCTCTGCCTCTGCCTTTCAAATAAATTAATAAATAAATCTTTAAAAAATACAGATAAGATAGAGCAGTTAGCCTTGGATAGTAGGGTTATAGGGTTGGATGTCAGGCTTAATTCTCAGAATAGGATGGCCATCATCATCAAAAGTAATGTGAAGAGAAAGCAAACAGAAGCATTATTGACACATGACTATTTGCATAACCGGAAATGAGCTTTGAAAACCGGCCTTTTCCTAGTCATGGAGGGTGCGCTTGGAGGGTGCACTGGGAGCGTAGAAATTGGAGGATGCCTTGTGCCGGGGAAAGGCACTATATATGGATCTATAAAATGACCAAAGCTGTTTCAGGGGTGGGAAAGGCAACTCTGAGGAAAGAGTCCCCTAGCTTCATGCTGCCTAGATGCTCTCCAATGAGACTTTTGCTCCTTCTTGAAAGGTGCCAGACTTCTCCAAAGATGATTCAGAAATGCATAAAGTGAATAGGTACCAGCATACGCTATAGGATCAGACCTGAGTTACAACTGCAGCTTAGTTACCTGTTAGATGTGTAACAACAGATCAATTATTTAACTTCTTTAAAACTAATTTTCCTCACTTTTTAAGATGAGATCAATGACAGTGTCCACTTTGTTTCAACTTCCATGAATGTTAGGAGGGGAGGAAGGAAAGAAGGAGGGGGGGAGGGAGGGAGGGAGGGAGGGAAAGAGGGGAGGGGGAAAAAAAGGGAAAAGAGAGGAAAAAGAGAAGAAAAGAAAAGAGACATTCCTTGCCAGCCTCCATATTGGGTCACCCTCCACTAAAAGTGAGCACCCAGGTAAAATGCAACATGTAGAGGCCAATGTTCCCTCCAGTCTGCAATCACAAGAACACTTTGCAAGCATTCTTGTAAGCATACAAAGGAAAACACTGGGCTGGAGATTTCTCCACCTTACACAGGAACAATGGAAGCTGATGTTTATAAAGTGGAGAAATGATAAGCACTAAATATTGCTCATTAATTTAGAGCTACAGTGGAATATATAATTACCCATGATTTATAAAGGCTGTTCAGTGACTCTTACTTACCCCAGCCAGTAATATATGAACAAAAGGCAGGTGATACAATTAGAAGGCATCCCACTTAAAACAGATAAACGGGAGCATTGTATTGTTTACTCACCATGTAATTATCTTGTGAAAGTCTTCACTATAGGATATTATTGTGACAAATAGTTTTAGTTAAGGATTAGTCATTTATAATAATAAAACTCACATGTGTAGTCACAATATTCCAATCACATTATAAACCCTACCAAGCTGCAAACTGACGCATAGAGGATGCTAAGTTAAACTGGAAAAAAATGGAAGAAAGTTCCCCGGAATTCAAGGCCTGGGAGTCTGTCAGTTACGCACAGACACTCCTAACTTCACATTTGATATGCAAGAAAAAGTATTTTACTCTGTGTGTGTGTGTGTATGTGTGTTAATTTTTCCAGTCTGTATTTTTCTTTTATATTTTTCCTTAAAGGAAAACAGAAAATTACATTCAGGCTCAATTTTTCTCTAAGGTTTTTGGCTAAGTTAATTCTTTAAGAAAGAATCAACAGCAGTGAACAGTGCAGATGTTAAAGATGATCAAACATAGTTATGTTATTGGTCACAAAATTAGATAATTTACTCTCTACCTACTTTGGTGGTAGTGAATGTTCCAGATCACTTGCCACATTGACCAAAAAATGCTGATTGTTGCTAACTTGCTATTTATCTTCTTCTAATGTGGATACAGCCTGTGTACATGGTATTTACTCTCTAAAATACCCAGATTTAGGGGCTGGTGCTGTGGCACAGCAGGCTAATGCCCTGGCCTTAGGCTCTTGCATCCCATTCAGGCACCGGTTCAAGGCCCGGCTGCTCCACTTCTGATCCAGCTCTCTGCTATGAACTGGGAAAGCAGTGGAAGATGGCCCAAGTCTTTGGGTCCCTGCACCTATGTGGAGGACCTGGAGGAAGATCCTGGCTCCTGGTTTCGGATCGGTGCAGCTCTGGCCATTACGGCTAGTTGGGGAGTGGACCAGCGGATGAAAGACCTCTCACTCTCTCTCTCTCTCTGCCTCGCCTCTCTCTGTGTAACTCTGACTTTCAAATAAATAAATAAGTCTTAAAAAAGGGATTCTTCCTGGAATACAGTAAAATGTTAAAAAAAATTAAATAAAATGCCTAGGTCTATATTCCAGCAGGGACCTGGTGAGTGATTAGCCTATAACGGCTGACATGTAGGATAAAAGTACTTTCCCACTGTAGTTTAGCTATATCCAATGCCAAAGCAGGGAAAACCTCAGTCAAATGAGTTCTTTATAATAAGACTGCAGCAGCCTAAACCAATATCCCAAATTTTGATGTTTACAGAACTCTATGAGCTATTCTCAACAATCTAATTCAAACTATTTCTCTATGTAGAAAAATCTTCACGAATCCTGATTTTCTTGCACTTTTATTTAGTTAGAACTATGGCTTGTATGAAGCAATAAAGTATCTTATCCATACAGTTTTTTTTTGTATTTACAAAGGGAAAATTTAAAATACATATATAAATGTGTTTGCTATTAAGTGTGAATTTGCATGATTACTTGAAATCTAATTTAATAAGATCCAAATGAAAATAACATCTTGTTTATTAGATCATTTATAATACCTTTGTGTTGTTATTGAATTTGTTATTGTTTTTCCCTGTAAAATTGAACATAATCTAAGCCTAAATAGCCTTAGAAATAAACTTATTTTTTAGAATTTAACACATTTTAAATTTGCTCTATATCTTTAGGAATAAGATTGGCTCCATAAATGAACTGTTAGTCATAGATATAAATATCCTTCTTATTTTTAAAGACTGCAAAGAAGGAAAAGGATGAGCAAGGATTCTATTTCCATATACTGGTTCATTGAATATTTACTGAGAGGATTTCAAAGCATTGCATTCTACTAGTTTAACATTTCCTTGGGGAGCCAAGACTAACATCAAGGGAAAGTTAGGACTGGTGTCTGGCTCAGCAGCTAAGATGCCACTGAGACTCCCACATCCCATATCAGAGTGCCTGGGTTTGAGTCCTGACTCTGCTCCCAGTTCCAGATTTCTGTTTAAGTGAATGGAGAGAGAGAGAGAGAGAGAGAGAGAGAGAGAGAGAGAGAGAGAGAGGAGAGAGGAGACAGAGGGCAAACAGGTGATGGCTCAATGATTTGAGTCCCTGCCATGCATGTGGGAGCCCCGGGTTGAGCTGTGGCTCCTGGCTTCAGACTCTTATCTGAATACAGCAAAGAATGGAAGGTTTCTCTCTGTTTGTATTCAAATAAATGAATCAGAATTTTTTAAAAATAAAGGGAAAGTTAAACACACACATACAGTATCACAAGGTATCAAGTCCCTAGCTCAGGGCATTACTTTTTTGAGATCAACAGAAGAACACTTGCAGAGGAGTGAAGAAGGGGTCCACCAAACAAAACTTCCACCAAAGTAACATTCACCCAGACAGCCTACATCCTTCAGTCAGGTTTGCTTCCCTATTTATCAGGCTTTCTGAAGTCTGATTCCAGTAGTTGCTCTGACTCCTGTCTTATTCCCAACTCATGTTTACCTTTTATTCACAAATAATCCTGATCCAATTTCTAGTACCCAGTCTTTTCTAGGTTTGCATCTGAAGGCATACAAATTCAGTGTTGATGATCCATCTACCTGGTATTGATTCTCACATATATCCATAAGTCCCTCAGCTGGGTATATATTCAAAGGAAACAAAATCAGCACCTCATAGAGATAATGCACTCCCATGTTAATTGAAACATTATTCACAGTAGATAACATGTAGCAGCAATCTAAGTATGAATGCTTAAACAAAATGTGGTGTATATACAGAATGGAATATTACTCAGTCTTTAAAAAGGAATAAATCCTGACAGTTGCAATAACATGAACATACAAGGAGAACATTATCTTAATCCAGGCACTGAAAGGTAAATGTTGCATGTCTCATTTACAAGTGGAATCTGAAAATGTTGAACTTGCAGAAGCGGAAGGTAGAATGGTGGTAAAAGTGGTGAGAAGGAGGAGATAAGAAGAAGTTGGCCAAAGGATGCTAAATTTCAGATATGAGAAATAATTTGAAGAGATCTATTGCTTGACATGGTAGCTACAGTAAATAAGAATGTACTCTTTAAATTAAAGAAAGAGTGAGAGGCATACAAGCATAAAGAACATAGAAAATCAGTCAACTAATCATCTCCCATACTCTGTTTTGCACTGTTATTCCGAGATGATGAGTGAATGCTCAAAGTGATTTGACTTGGTGTCGACAATAAGTTCTATGAATTGTAGCAAAGAAAAAATTGTCTTATCTTAAAATAATCAGAAGGGACAAAAGGAACCTAGAAATTGACGTGGGTGTTGAAGAATTGGGCAGATACTGGGCAAGACTGATGGTAATCTTGGTGAAGGAAGCAGAGGAAAAAGAATAAACATGGTGTATTCAAAGGCCAGCAAATGGACCAATGTGGGGGTCTATTTAGTTATTGCCTGCTGCATAACAAAGTGCCCTCAAACTCAGCAGTTTAAAACAGCACACATTTATCATCTCATGGTTTTATGGGTCAAGATTCTTTGTGTGGTTTCACTGGCTCATGGTTATTCACAAGCCTGAAAGCAGATACAGGTCAGGGCTGGAGTCTCATCTATAGGCTCCACTCATGAAAGATGTGCTTCTAGGTTCTTTTACAATGTACCAGTAGGATTCCATCCCTTCAGGGTTGGTGGACTAAAGACCTCAGTTTCTTGTAGACTCTCAGTTGATGCTGGCCTGTGTTCTTTGCCAGGTGGATCCTCTGTTCAAGCAAGCACATGCGAAAGCCCAGAGAGAGGGGAACTAAGCAAGGCAGAAGTCACAGTCTTTTGTGATGTTATTCCAGAAGTAATAGCCCCTCATTATTATTGTGTCCTCTTCATTAGAAGTAACTTAATCAAAGGAAATGGATCACACAAGGCAGACCAGAAAGTGGGAATTACTGGACACCTAAATATTGGCCCTAGACTGAAGCAAGGTATACTCAACCTCCAGATGTAAAACTACAATATCACATTGATTATGTAACCAGTTTGTACAATTACCGAAGCTCAACTCTCATTATTTAAAAGTGTGTGTGTGTGTGTGTGTGTGTGTGTGTGTGTGTATCTTAGGGAACCTGCTTCTCCATTCAAAGTCTGAATAGAACTACTAATGTGGCTACACAAAAGCATTAGGACATAAATTCTGACATTTGAATAGGCTTTGGATAGCAAATTAAAGAGTTTGACTAAGCTAAGAGGGAAGATGCAGGGTTATTTCTCCTTCATTGAGAAGTTACAATGCTAAAGCTTTCTTTTTATCCAGTCAAGGCTATGGAACATTCTTTTAGTTTTCTAGGATAAGGAGGTGAAAGAGCTTAGGAGAATGTTGACATTGGGTGAAGGTCAAGATGAGATTAACCACCTTTTCAGGGAAAAATAGTTGATTGTGTTGACCATATTAGTTGCTTGCCTAATCCAGCCTTTCTCCCTACATTTTCATTTTGCAATAAAGGCTGAAACTCATTCTCTTTGATCAGTCCACCCGTAGATATACACCTCCAGAATAGCATCCCCAACCCCTACCCCATCTATTACCCAAGATGTAATAAAAGTCTAGCTTTCCAGTTACCTGGATCTCATTCCAAATGTTTTAAATCTGTCTGGATGTTTTGTCTGCATAGTGTGAACAGAATAGAAGGAGTATGACTCTGGACTGGTTCTGGATACTTAAAATGATTCAGAGGAAACAGACATGTGGCTGCTGTGGGTCTGTAAGGATTGACTCAGACTTTTCCTGCTTCATTGAAGTCTTCTTTTCCTATTGGACAGAAAATTGGACGTCACTAAGTGGTGAGATTGTTATCTTCTGTTTAAGCTGGGTTTTATGGAGATGAAGTCAAAACAGTGAGTTTGCTCAGAGGAATTCCACACATTGAGAAATCAGTGAGGTGTGGGTGGGCTTTGTTATTTCTGAAGGGGGTGTATGTATGGCTTCTCTCCAGATGATTCCACTTGGATGACTGCCTGGCTTACCCACCCAGATGAGTCCTGTACCTGAAGGGGTAAATATGACTATATAAAGCCATGTCAAGTCAGGTCCCTGCCATACTGCATCCTATTGAAACTGTTTTCCATACTTTCTCTTGGCCATAGAATAACATGGGAAATAGTTCATCTGGCTTCTGATGGAAGCACCGGGCCTCTGAGTGGGAGCCCTCTGCTCAGAGGTGAGCTTTCCTTCTCTGGGCTCTGTCAGAACACATCGGAGGGGAAATGCCTAGAAAGGCAATTATGCATGGTGCATTTCAAGCCATATGGCTGAGCCAGCTGGTGAGGGAAAAACCATTTTTTTTAGTGCAGGGACATTCCCAATTACAAGATAGGCTTGGCGCCTCCAGGTGAATCCCAGGCTTCCGCCACTCTACCTGCTGCCTTGCGTACATGCGGCTTCCCTGTGTCCATAAACTGACACAGATCAGAAGGAAGCACATAAATAATGGTTCTATTAATGATTATCAGATGCCATCCCCATCACTCATTTATGGTGGTTGATACTGTTAATTGACTGCAATCTGAGTGAGAAAGGGCTTAACTGACATGAAAACAGTAACTTGTATAAATGAACATGACAATTCATCACCTACCAAAAAAATCTTTGGGTGGTTTGACTTGCTTGCCAGTTGAGTGAGCCCATGTGCTAGGTGCTAACCTGGTGGTTTTTCTCTGTGTAGCAAGTCAATCAGTTAGGGAAGCCTGGCATTGTTCTCTTATATTGTCAAAAACAGAAGGCTCAAAGCCCGGTCTCCGTGACCCGATCATCTTTTGCTCCTTAGCTGTCATATTGGAAAATGTAAACTCTCTCCCCTGATTCCCTGTCCAGGGATGGAACACATGACAGTTGCTATTGATGGGAGACTCTGTAGGGCAGTCAATCCCAGAGCACCACGCTAGCCGACTCACTGAGCCGGAGCCAGTGCCAGAGCCAGATGATGGTAACGAGTCAGGGAGGAGACCCAATGCCAAGGATTTTACATGTGCTATTTCAATTAATTCTAAAAGCAATCCCATGAGGTTGGCCTTGTCCCCTCTCTGTAGACATGGAAAACAGAGCTTTTCCTGTGTTAGGTGTTCTCAAAGTCACACAGGCACTCAGAGGTGGATCTGGGACCTCATCCAGGCCTGTCTGTCTCAGATCTAAGTCTTTCACTTATACTGTCACTGAGAAATTCATTTGTTGCTCACAGACACCATAGGAACCTTTCCAAAAGGAATACCCAATTTCTTGTTACTTTTCTCATGTATGTTAATATGAACAGCCCACACAAACCTTTCTCCATTCTTTCTGCCACAGTCTGAGAACATGGAAGCAATAAAAGCAGGTATGGATACACAGGGGTGATCATATACTGATGCTCTATGGCAGAGTTTGCCTTTCCTAACCTTAATCAATAGAAACATATTGAAAACAAAATATTTAACCTGACAAATTGTTTAGCTTAAGTCCTTACAATTTTCCTTAAGTCACAGAAGAGTACTTTGAATAATTCATTCCTGGTAAATTAGACTGATACTTTCATAAAACAACAGAGTTGCCTTGTGGAAGGAAAAGGGTGTAGACTGGTGCCTCCTCACACGGGGCTCCAAAATGTAAGGAAAAGAGGCACAGAATAGAGAGGAGGCTGGGTATGAATTTACAGCCAGATCGAATTTATTCAGAGAAAATAAATCTGCAGAGGCAGGTGACCAACTACAGGAACACGTGGCAGAAAGCCCAGACCCCAGACGCTGGGCTTTTTTAGAACTTAGGAGGGCTAGAGGTGGGGTGGGGTTAGGGGCAACAGGAGGAGGAGAATTCCTTCATACAGGTCTTTTAAGTTTGGGTGTGGTTTCAAACCTGGGGAAGACTGCAGGGGTGGGGTAAAAAGACAATAGGGTGTGAGAATGAACTGAGATTCAGGAACAAGGGATAAATTTTGATTTTTATCTACCTTTTGAGCAATGAGAAGAATATCTGAGGTTTATGTCCTTGTTCCATCACCTCACATCACTGGCAAAAGACTAAATGTATGCATCCTCCCACAAATTCACATATTGAAGTCCTAACCCTTCCCACATAGTGTGGCTGTACCAGCGTAAAGAGTAATTCAGGTTAAATAAGGTGAAAGGAAGGGTCCCTGATTCAAGATTAGTTTCCTTATATGAAGAGATGCCAAATCATCTTTTCTTCCCAATGTCTTGCTCTTAACGCAGCAACAAAAGAAGATAGTTGTCAGCAACAAAAGGAGAAAGTACTCACCAGAGGCCAGCCCTACTGGCACCTTGGTCCTGGCTCTTTAGCCTCCATAACCAAGGAGATCGTCTGATGTTGAAGACATTCATTCTATGATATGTTGTTACGTCAATTTGAACAAATCTATCACTGTTTATAGTTAAACATCGATGTGTTTCACTTTTTGATGGTAGCTCTTATTCTCTACATACTATAAACTCCATACAGAGTTCACCTCTTCATGTGTTCAATGTCATATCCTCTGCCCTCACCACAATGCCTAATGTACAGGAGGTGCTTAATCATTATTTATTAAGGGCTCAAATCTATGAAAGAGATTGATAGACATCTGGACCTCTACCAAGTGCTTTTACTTTTTTTTTGTAATTAAAGGAATCCTAAACAGAAAGCTGTTGTAGAACTACAAACCCAGGATTCACTTGCCCAATGCAGAGCAAAAAAATCATTGATATCAACATGGTAGAATAAACTACGTATCTATTTGTGAAACCCAGGGCAAGGCATATAGACAGTTATCACATAATTCCTGACTACTTTAAAGGTTAAAGTCTTATAGATTAAAGTTGATGTTGAGAGATGTATGTTTAGGTCATGTGTGGTCTCTGCTTGGTCCGCAGTTCTGATGGCCTTCCTTTGACTGGCCAGTAATACAATGTCCATCATCTCTGGGAATTTTGGTGGTGTCAAAGTGGGCTACTGACAATTTAGAGGCTATTGAAATGAGGTAGTTACTTTTTGCTGAAGACCTGGGGTTTCTGACCTGGTGAGTCTTGTGATCTGGGACCCTTTGGGGTCTCTTGAACCTTACACACCACTCCCCCAACTTAGTGAGCTAATTTTACTGAGGTTGATTTGAAATCACTGAAGCAGGGCAAAGAAAGTTCAAGCTAAGGAAGAGAGATTGAGAGACTTTGAGAGATTGGGCTCTTGAGAGTGTTGCATATCTGCATAAAAGGTGCTGTATAAGGACTCATTTTAAACCTGGTAAATACTTTTAAAAACTTACTTGACAAATGAAGGGCTGGTCAGGATTGGATTGAAGATCTCCTGGGCTTCTCTGACTGGAAAACCTAAATCACAGACAGAAGAGGCCATGAAATCAGTAGGGAAGTTCTGACATATGAAACCCTGAAGTACACCAGGCACTGTGTGATTTACAACACTTGTCACAGAATACTTATTCCCACTTGACAAAATCAGATCTGAGACTGCAAGTCCTATAACCAGCAAGCAGTGTGTTTGGGCTCTAACCCACATGGCCCTAATGAGACCTGAGATTTTCCCATCTGTGCATCAGGCATCCTCACTCTCTTGCCCTCTCCCTTGGGTGCCAATCTGGATCTTTTGTTTACATTCACCAGCAGCATCATGGCTGTGTGCTTTCTATAAACCTGTTCCCTCATTCGTAGCATGCTGTGAACAGTTTCTACCTTGCCAGGTTATTGCGGGAGCAAGGTGAAATACTTTTGTGATGTTTCTAGCTCACTGCTGTTTCCTTCTAGAAATGTTTTGTAAGCATCTTCTGCATGAATATTCTTTAGTTACCTTCTAAAAAGAAGCATTGGTAGGGAGCATAGCTCAGATGAGCAGCCTAAAACTACTGGTTTTTATTGATATGAAACTATCCTTTCTACTTATTAATATGAAACTATTCTTTCTACTGTCTTTGATTCAAAGGGTTGAGGCCTGAAAATTAACTGACAATACAGAATGACAACGTTTATTTAAACATGGCACATGTATACACTTGAGGACTTGGTAATGAAATCAAGTTTCATACATCAACTTAATCAAACAAGGGAGAAAGGAACGTAGAGAGAGAAATGAGTAGGACGAGTGGGAGAGCTGAGGGTTTCCGTGGGAAAGTATGTTAGGGTTGATGCTAGCGATTGCACTTCCGTGTCCTAAGAATTCAGTCTTCCTCCAAACAGGAAATGCCCTCAGGGGAGGATCAATGGAAGCTCTATTTTCAGGAGCATCTGCTTAAGTTTAGATAATGGTCTTTTCTGTAACTGCAGATTGTTCAGAAATTGTCAGCTTAAGATAAGTTTAGTCCCTTCATTCTCCAACTTGAGTAAGCTTAGGAATTCTCTGGAAGGCTGAGCCCGTCCACATAGTGTCCTGTTGATGAAGTGTGAGCTGTATTTTAATAATCAGCACCCAACCATAATCTTTTGCTCTTTTGTGGTCTCATAAAGTGACAATTAATGTTTGTCTTCAATGAAGCTTCTGTCTTGAAACATCAAATCCTGCCATGCAGAGAAAAGACCCCACAGGGAGCCTGGAGTCCTGGATGCAAGATGAGATTTGCCATAGGGCTCCTGGAGCTGGTCTTCTTCGCAGCATACGCACATGTGTGTGTTGGAAGCAGGGTAGGGCAGGCTGGAGAATAGACCAGCTAGATAGGATTCAGTCAGTCATGAACTCCTGTGACATTCAACATGAACTCCTGTGCATTCAACATGACGCCCAAGCTGCTCCACTTCCCTTTGGTTGGGTAGAAGGATTCCAGTCAGGCTGATCCACAGAGTTTCACACTCTAATATCACAATAGAGATAGAAAATGTTGACTATGCTAAAGAAAAGAGAGTGAAAAGTTCAAAGGATGATGATCAGAAATAAAAATACATATAAACAACACTGTTTGGGGGGCAATTCCCACGTTAGGGCTTAAAAAGCCAAACTGCATGGGGGAATCTTGCTCTGAAATTGGTAGAAGTGTCTGATGAAAATGGGATGTTAGGGGCTGGTGTTGTGATGTAGTGGGTTAAGCTGCCACCTGCTATGCCAGCATCCCATATGGATACTGATTCATGTCCCAGATGCTCCACTTCCACTCCAGCACCCTGCTAATGAGCCTGGGAGGGCAGCACATGGCCTAGATGCCTGGACCCTACACCTACAGTAGAGACTGGGAAGAAGCTCCTGGCTTCATCCTGGTCCAGTCCTGGCCACTGAGGTCATCTAGGGAGTGAGCTGGCATATGGGAGATATGGAAGATTCTCTCTCTCTCTCTCTCTCCCTCTCTTTCTGTAACTCTTTTAAATAATAAATAAATACATATTAAAAAGAAAAGGAAAATGAGATACTGAATTCATTCCAGAGAAAAGTGCTCAGGCAAGTACAGTGGGCACTTCTGTTTAGTGTGTTTACTGTCAAGATTTATAAGTAGTAAAACAAATTCAGAAATATCACAACTGTGGGGAAAAAAAGAATGGTTAAAGACCAGCTTTACAGCAAATTTTTCTGATGGTGATGGACCGAAGGCTGGAAAAATGCCCCAAGCCACGGCTTTCAGGCTTCACTTCCCTTCTTGTATATAATTGTATTACAGGAGAAATCACTGGATTAAATTCAACCCTGCTAGATAGCAGGGTTACATTACAGTGAGTGGATACCAGTTCTGAAAGTGTGTGCAGAGGAATGAGAGATCACCATTGAAAAGAGATTCTTTTCATTTAAAAATAGTTCACACCAGCGTGAAGCATTTATTCAAAGACACTTCATTACATCATCTCTAAAGCATTTTTGTCCATCAAGCAAAACAGCACGACCATGGCAATTTTGTATTCTAAACAAAGCTATTTCCTGTTAACACCATTCAGAACTGTGTAGATTCAATGACCCTGCTTAGAGCCCCAGTGATCCTCGTAATGAATGGGCGAAGAGGGGGAATAAAATGGGAGAGGTCATTTCTCTAAAGTATTTTCCCCTCTTTTTAAAATTTTGCATTTGCTATGGGCAATGTTTTAAAATAAATATAGTGATGCATACCAATCAAAGTGTTTTTCCCATACAGTACCCAATTACATCCTGAGAAAATTAAATTCTTGAAGTAGTAAATATTGACTTTGCAAAGGAGGTACCTTTTTCTGAAGGGAGGAGAGAACTTCCACATTGACTATGACCTTGTCTAAATAAGAGTGGAGTCGGCAAACTCAAAAGGCTTCCATAGCCTTGGCAACTCATGACAAGAGCCTAGGGTGATTACTGACACCATAAACAAGAATGTTAATTGTTAAGTCAACAATAGGAGTCACTGTGCACTTACTCCTCATGTAGGATCTCTGTCCTTAATGTGTTGTACAATGTGAATTAATGCTATAATTAGTACTCAAATAGTACTTTACACTTTGTGTTTCTGTGTGGGTGCAAACTGATGAAATCTTTACTTAATATATACTACATTGATCTTCTGTATATAAAGATAATTGAAAATGAATCTTGATGTGAATAGAATGTGAGAGGGAGCAGGAGATAGGAGGGATGTGGGTGGGAGGGAAGTTACGGGGGGGAAGCCACTGTAAACCAAAAGCTGTACTTTGGAAATTTATATTTATTAAATAAAAGTTTAAAGAAATGAATTAAAAATATTGACTTTCCAGTAAATACACTGGGGATACTAGATTTTGTGCTGTCCCCAACATGGAACACCTTTCCTAATGAGGTAGGATGATGGGATGACTCAAACACTTCCAGTTCTTTTATTAACAATTACGTCTCAGACAAATGAATGAATGATATTGCATCTTCTTCCAAATGCTGAACAACAATGTCACATTAAGAAACTGGTGTTTGAGTATGCATCAAGTAAGAGTCTCTATTTGTTCTTCAGAAATATTATCTAAGTAAAATTACTTGTGGAAGACATTCTAGAATGTTCCTTGGAGGAAAAGCTAGATTAGCAGATGAAAATCTGTTTGTCAGTCTTAATTCAAAGAGGCCTTACAGACTTTGGCAATGTTAGAAGATAAATTTAAGCACATTAAAATTGTAATGAGTTTGTTTGAGCAGACAGGGATTCATGAACCAGGCAGCATCAAACCACAGCTGCTCAGGGCTTCACCAAGGGGGTTACAAGGTGAAAATTTTTATATAGTGTTCCTGGAAGCAAGGCAAAGAAAATATTTGATTGGGTAGAGTGGGAAGTTAGAGCTTAGTTGGCAGTATCTGATTGGTAAAATCTCTACTTAGAGGTCAGTTGGTGGTTTCTGTTTGGTAAAGCCTCTAGGTTGGTGGCTTCTGAGTGGTTAAGCATTTATTTCATTTTATTGTTTACACTGAATTGAGTTTTGGTTTGCTTGCATAGTAATCCACAGCTCTGGAGCTGCCCCAGCCTCATGGCCTCCTGATTTGTTATGTTACTATTACTACTGACTTGAACCCTGGGAACTTGTTTTATCCATGGTGAAATATGTGTTCGATGAACGAGCAGACAAGAAGGTGGTGTAGCATAGTTTACTGGACAAAGTGAAGAGACAGCAATTCCTACACTGGACAGACCATACAGGCTTTTCAGTGAAGCACTGGGGGCCCAGTCTGCATTCAGACTGGGGTTTTTATGGACATGAGCATGGTTTTGCCCCTTACTTCTCCCCTCCTCCCTCTTCTTGGAAAGTGTGAGTAGGGGGATTTTTGGATGTGGAATTCCCCTAAACAAACTCCTCCAGACAATACTGGCCGTCAAGGTTCTTATCCACTGGAGAAGCACATTAATCCCTCAGTCCAATAGGGCCAAGCTATATCACACCCTCAATTCAGTGAATTCCTTTTGATAAAGGACAGGCAAGGGCACCTTGGGCTAAGGGAGACAGACAGTAGACTGGGTGCTCCTTTCAGGACTTGCTTCCTCATTCCGTTGTATATTAATTTATTTTTTTTTAAAATAAACTTCTCATTTCAGGGCCAGCATTGTGGTCTGGTAGGTTAAGCTTCTGCTGCTGTGCCGGCATCCTGTATGGGCGCTGGTTCCTGTCCTGGCTGCTCCTCCTCCAATCCAGCTCTATATGGACTGAAAAGGCAGTGGAAGATGACCCAAGTGCTTGGGCGCCCTGCAACCCAAGTGGTAGACCCAAAAGAAGCTCCTGGCTCCTGGTTTCAGATTGGCTGAGCTTTGGCTATTACTGACATTTAGGGAGTGAACCAGCTGATGGAAGACCCCTCTCTTCGTCTCTCCTCTCTGTCTATAACTTTACCACTCAAATAAATAAATCTTTGGAAAAAAAATCCTCATTTTCTTTGGCTCCACTTAAATACATAGACTAATATCTACCTAGCCACCTTAACATTAACATGGGAGATCACTCATAAATAGGAAGTCCTTACTCCTGAGTTCTATATTTTTATGCCCGTTCAATGATACCTCTTCCTCAGCCTTTCTAACCTGGGTAGTAACTGCCCACCTTCCCTATCCTTATCTCTTCCCCTGGCATCACAGATACCTCAGGCTGACTCAAGATGCCCTTTGATAGGAAATTTGAATATAAAATCAAGTCATTAATATTCTATTACCCATACAGAGACAATATCTGCCTAAAAAGCCCATGACAGCATTTCAGGTATGGAAAGCCAAGACACTGTGGGAAAAAATGACCTACATGAAAGATCTCTGTGAGTGAGATCCTGGTAGAAATAAGGGGCCAGCAAAGAAGGAGATAACTTTCTCTGAAGGGAGGAGAGAACTTCCACTTTGACTATGACCTTGTCTAAATAAGATCAGAGTTGGCGAACTCAAGAGGCTTCCATAGCCTTGGCAACTCATGACAAGAGCCTTGGGTGATTACTGACGCCATAAATAAGAGTGTCATTTGTTAAATCAACAACAAGAGTCACTGTGCACTTTCTCATGTAGGACCTCTGTCCTTAATGTGTTGTACTATGAGAATTAATGGTAAAACCAGTTTTTTATGTTTTGTGTGTCTGTGTGGGTACAAACTGTTGAAATCTTTACTTAGTATAGAGTTGATCTTCTGTATAAAAAGATAATTCGGCTGGCTCCACGGCTCAATAGGCTAATCCTCCACCTTGTGGCGCCAGCACACAGGGTTCTAGTCCCAGTCGGGGCACCGGATTCTGTCCCGGTTGCCCCTCTTCCATGCCAGCTCTCTGCTGTGGCCCAGGAGTGCAGTGGAGGATGGCCCAAGTCCTTGGGCCCTGCACCTGCATGGCAGACCAGGAGAAGCACCTGGCTCCTGCCATTGGATCAGCATGGTGTGCTGGCTGCAGCGTGCCAGCCATGGTGGCCATTGGAGAATGAACCAATGGCAAAGGAAGACCTTTCGAAGACCTTTCTCTCTGTCTCTCTCTCTCACTGTCCACTCTGCCTGTCAAAAAAAAAAAGATAATTAAAAATTGATCTTTATGAAGAATGGGATGGGAGAGGGAGTAGGAGGTGGGATGGCTTGGTGGTGGGAGGGTGGGTATGGGGGGAAGAACTGCTATAATCCAAAAGCTGTACTTATTAAATTTATATATTTATTAAAAAATAAAAAATGAAAATAAAATGTAAGTACACAGATCCTGAAATGCACTCATACATGAAACACAATTATGGAAAAATGAGTGACATATCTGAGCTGTGGGTTAAACAGTGTCCCTCAGCACTAGATTCCTTTCTCCCAGGTCTTCCCTGTTGTGAGAGCAGCTAGGAGGAGGAGGACGATCCATTCACTAACAATGAAAAATCATCTGTCTGGGTGGGGAAACTTTTTCAATGAGATTAACCACAAAATTGAGACTATAGAAATGCCCCCCAGGAGACAGCAGTCAGGTCATTTAGCTTATCAATGCCTCAGGTGAGCACATAAAGATACTTACCTTCCAGAGTTGTTATAAAGCTAAATAATTTAGCATCTATAAAGCAGTATGAGATGAAAGACACCATAGAAATGCAAATGATTATTTTATTATGAGACACTAACAATGGAATAGAAAGTAAAATGCTCCTTTTGATGGATATACAGTTCAAGTGACTGAGGGCATTGTGTTTCTATCTCAGAAATCTGGGTTATTTAACTGCCACAGATAATTGCCTACCCTCCTACTTTGCTTCATCTGCTCTACTGAAGAATTATCTTTGGTGGTTTCTCTTCAGGGGTTCCCCCCTCATTTCACTCTGACATTCTTTAGCAAATTGAACAAAATCAGTGCCATAAATCCCCAAGGGGAAGCAATGCATCTTCATTACAGTAATGATGTTTTATGTGGAGGCCTTTTCATAAAAAGAAATAGGTATCAAAGGTTTAATTTAAGTTCAAAAGATGGTAAATTGCTAGTGGCAATAACTTTAGCAGAAGCTCAGTTGTTACATGAAGACATTTGGGTTTTAACTCAAGGAAGGTTCTTCAGGAGGCTCCCTTTCCTGGTATGAAGGGTGTTTGACCTCTGTAAACCTCTGTAAACAAGATTTAGAACACGAAAACATTATCCTGTTTCCTCACTCCTGTCTCCCCCAGCCATGAAGCAGGCAGGCTCAAAAGCCCTGGTTGGGTTCAGAGAGACCCCAACTAGACTTAGAAAAGGCTCTTCCCATGTGTAAGAATATAATCCAGGAGACATTGAGGGAGGTGAACAGAACATCAGGATTTATTGAAAGGCAAAAGAGCCGTACACATTTCAGGCATGAGTGTGGGAAACTTCAAAAGAAAGAATTAGTCACACCCAGGCTGGTGGTGTCCTTTTTCATATGGTAGGAGGATTCTCAGGGCAGGGTCTGATTGAAGATCCAAAGGAGGCAAGGCTTGTGGTGCGGCTGCAGTGCACGTGGTAATATCCCAGAAAGCGTCAGGGCATCTGGTACATGACGGAAAGTGATTAGGAACAGATATGCTGAGTACTCAGCCATGTTGCAAATTGGCATGGAAGGTGATAGGATTTGGGAGGTACACATGGCTTTGGTGTTGCCAGTCATTATCACTGACTCCTGCCTAGCCCACATTAAAATGATGTACAGAGTTAGTTCTCCCCTAGAGTATCTGACTCCTTTCTGTTTTTTACCTTTAGATCTGGAGTGGGGGAGCACCTTGCTTCTCATCTAGATTATTTTATAGAATGATTACATAAGCTCATGATTTTTCACTTCAGTCTCCCATCTGACAGAAAATCTATAGACTCTGGTCAGTATGTAACCAAAATACAGGGAAAATCTAACTGCTTTGTTGTCTTATGAAGGGGGGTAAATGGGAGGGACTGGATTAACTTTTAAACTCACTTTTCTCACATGAGTTGTCAAATACGTACTTTTTTAAAATACATCTGAAAAATGGGATGACAAAAAAATCTTTATATTATTTCTTAAATTAAGTAGTCCATAACAGAAATGCCTAATTTTCAAACTATTTATTTATTTATTTATTTGAGAGACACGGAGAAAGCTCCCATAATGTTTCACTCCCTAGATGCCCATAAGAGCTAATGTTGGGCCAGGTTGAAGCCAGGAACCAGAACTCAGTCCAAGTCTCTCACATACATGGCAGGCACCCAATTTCTTGAGCCATCACCTGCTGCCTTCCAGGTTATACATTAACAGGAAGCTGAAAATGGGGGCAGAGCCAGAACTTGAATGCAGGCCCTCCAATATGGGATGGTAAGAGTTCCAAAAGTGACTTAACTGCTAGTCCAAATGCCCACCCAAACACTTAAATTTTTAAAATTCAATTTCTGCATTATTTTCATTTATTTAGGAAATATGCAAAATGTTTTGATTTAAGACCATTATAGGGCAAAACTGTTGGCGGGTACAAGAGATCCATTTGCTTGGGGTGTCACCAGCTGGGAGTCACTCAGTCAAGCTTTATTTACCCATGACCTTTACAGATGACACTGAACATATATCTCCCTAAAGAAACTGCCCCTTCCCTCCCTTGTCCATGATCCTGTGCAGATCCTGAAACTCCAGAGTTTGCAATAATCTTCATGCCTTTGCTCCAAGATGGTGGAATAGGGAGGGAGCTTACTGTTCTAGTCTAAGGGAAGATTTTAAACGAGTGGAGAGAGTGTAGTCTCAGGGAAGAGTTTGTGAGAAAATGGCAGAAGAAACTCCATGCAAATTAGAGAGACACTGTGGACCTATGCAGAGGGTGTGGGTGTGCACAACTCAAGACCCCAGCAGCCCAGAGCCTCAGTGCCAGCTTCGGAGAGTGAGGTGAGACCAGACTGCAGTAGCCCAAAAGCCATTGGAGATAAACCTGTGGGAAGAGCCTGCCAGGAGTCTAGCTTGGAACCTTGTGGATAACAGTATACCTGCTAACCTAGAAGGAAAAAAAGGTAGCACATTTCTCTCTTCCTGATCAGCATCCTGTAACTAGCTGAGAGAGGGAAGGCACCATTTTGGTCTTACATAATAGCTGTGCCAGCTCATGTGCATGCTGCAAGGTGTCCGGCACGTAACAAATCTTCCCAGGCAAACAAATCAATTAATTCACAGGCATTCATTGGGGTTCCGCTCCTGGGCGAGGTTCCCCAGTCCCAACAGAGCAACAGAGCAGGGGCCGGGGAAGCCGCACGTCAGAGATTGGGAGAGCTCCTTTTATAGATTCAGGGCATGGGGGTTAAAGGTTGAGGCGGGTCTGATCCTCATTGGTTGACCTTTAGGCACCCACAGGGACTTTGACAAGAACTTTTCTTCCCTGGAAATACAGGTAGGAACATTCCATTCCTGGAAGTGTAGGCCTTCCCTCTTTGCAGATCCCAAAGCTACCTTCCCGACCTTTTGATGATAGGAAAGGGGGCAACAATGAGTCTCTCTGGCTACTTCCTGCTGACTGGGGACATTGTCTACAGGGGCCCATTGGGGGTATCTTGGGGCTCTGCAGGGACAGCCACGTATGGATGGAGAAGCACCTCGTTGACCGCCTGGTTGCTGAAGGCCTCGGTTCATTCCATTATCACCTGCCGTGAACACTTAAACAGACACTGTAGTATACAAGTCAGGGTGAGAATAGCAACCAAATGATCCTAAGAGTGGCATTAACCAGGTAATGAAAGGATTTCATAGAGGAGAGGAAATGGGGGGTCTCTGGACCCTTGTGAGGATTGTTAGATGGACGTGGTTTAAATCTGATCCCAGCCAAGACCAGGAGAAAGGCCACTCAACTATTGCAGGGTTTGTCTGTAGAGAAATTCTGAATAATCATACAACATTAAATGGGGGAGAGGACCATCAGTACACATAGGTTGGGAGCAGAGCCATTGATGTTAGAGTAGAGGTTATTATTACAAAGGAATGAGGGCCAAGTGGGCTAGACAGGGTCTAGAACAAAGGACAGAGTCATTATTAGAGGGCCCAAGAAAGGTGCTGTCTAAGCCACAACTAAGTTTTCTGATTGAGAGGCAAATAGAACCTGACAGAAGGGGCTTGATAATAATCTGGTGGGCTTTAGGCCTTGTAAGTTAAGAGGCCCAGACCTATCTCTTCACATAGGGTACATCCTAAGGGAGGTGTGAACCTACTTGGGGAAGGCACCCTGTTGACTTCCATTACCTACATGGCCTGGGAGGAGAGCTGGCCAGGTAAAGGCAGGTGGCATCTCTAACAGGAAATTTACAGTTCTGCCTGCAACGTTGCTGACCCTACTTGACCATCCCCTCAGCTGTGGTGGTCACTTTGGAAGCTTGGAACCAGTAAGATCTGAGGCTCTGACCTGAAGTCCTCCGACTCCAGGGCAGGTCCATTTCCAGTGATCCAACTCTCAGCTGGCAGAGCTGCCAGGGCTCTTCACAAGCTGACTTCTGCTGAAGCCCAGGCTTACCGTACTAAAAGCCACTGCAATGGACTGGCCTGTTGGGTCTCCTTGAGGGCAGATCACTGTACAGAACAGCCATTTAATAGGCCTGCCACCTATTGCTTCTGATGCCTAGCTTTCTTTTCCTCCTGGTTTTTGTTAAAGCAGGCCAGAGGATGCAAGTCAAGAGGGTGCTTAAGTCCCAGATCACTTACTGACAATAGCAATATCAAATGAAAACTTAGAAAATGGTTTAAATCATTAAATAACAAATATATCAGTTTCAATACTAGCTTTTAACACTTTAACTGTTTTTTAATTTACCAATTGATTCGAATTACTTTCTGCTCTTAGTAACCTCAGCTAACCATACTTTCTCTCAGTTGGTACCTATAATATATTATTGGCTTCATCTGTTTACAGCGCCATCCCAAAGTACTGAATACAATAGAAGTGGCTGGAAAAAGTCCATCAGAACCTATGGAGGACAGCTAAACACAGAACCAACAACACTTTAGTTTTATGAGCAGCAAATCATATATATAAAACTGTGGATGACAAAAGACTTTAAGTTGCCACGTTTAAAATTATAAATTTATTATAAACTCAACAAGAGGCACGTGCTTACTTCACATAGCATTTTTGAAAGCACCTGTAGGATTTTACAGAACATTTAACTCTTTAGGCCTCTGTGGCTTTCTCATTAAGATCCAAGATTTCTTTCGTAACCTTCTGTGACTTCCACAAACCCTCTTCAACTTACTTGAAACATTCCATCATTTCCATTCCAGTCTAAACTAGCCATCAGGATGAAGTCAATCTTACAAACTTTGTCCTTTCTTTATTCAAAATAACTCTTTCCTTTTAACCTTATTTACCAAATGCACATTTCTATAACTTTTTAACACAAATTTAACATGCTGAGTATACAAGAGTTCACAATAAATTAGCAGTTACACCTAAATGACTTAAGATGCTGATATGATATATCTCTACTTGAATTCAATTGAAATTAAAATTGCATTCATCTAAAACAAGTACTAATTACCCATTGCTGTTTCATTGAGTACTGATTACCCAGAAACCTGTTAAAATAAATTGCAAAAATAAGCTCAGCAAGTTACAAAGCAATATTTTCAAAGGTAGTGATCTTCCTAGATTCAAAGAAAGGAAACCAGAGGAAGAGGCTAGAGAGCCACGTGTTCAGGAACAGGTCCTTTTAAAACTTTGCCAGAGGGCGGCCAGGGAAGCAGAAGCAGTGAATCCCATTAGGATGGGGATGGGGAGCTTGACACTGGTGGTTGGGGCAGGTGGCTACCTGGCTTCCAGCAAAGGCTGCTGCGGGGAGAGGCAGGACATGGGGTGGGACAGGGCGGAAGAATGCGCATATGTGGGCGGGAAGTTCCTGGCTAGCTGTGGGGTCCCCAGGAACTCAGGAGGTGTCCTTAAGAGGTGTTGGCCTGATCTTTGCCAGCAAGACCTGGGCTGTGGAGCAGGCAGAGAGGAAAGTAGGGGAGAAGAGAGAAGGGATGGGAGCAGAGGTTTCAGAAAGCCTGTACTTATGGGACCTCTGACCATTTTCTCTCCCTGCAGAAATTCTCAAGGTCGGTGAGGACCTTGGGATCAAAGGTTCCCTCAGGGGGCCACCTAGATCCATTGTCAAGTACATAATTAGGCCATGCCTGGGTGGAGTAGATTAGGCGTAGGTCCTGAGCCAGTCCCAGTTTCTTCAAGTTCTTTAGCAGGCAGGCCAGGGGGCATTTTGAATCCCACCCTTGAGATTAGCGAGATCCCATGGTCTCCCTGGAAGCCCAGATCTACTGAAATTCGGTCAAGGCATCCCCTGTCCCAGACTTCAGCAGACGGATTAGAGGTCAGTCCTCTACAGGGCCAAGCCAGCGGCAGCATGTCTCCACAGCTGCTGGGAGGCTAAACAGTGGATAACAGAGGCCATGTGCACACGATTTGGAAGTCTCTGTCTGGACAGAGAGCTAGCCAGAGATCACAGAGACTGGGCCAACCCAGAGGAGGGAGGGAGAGCAAGGGAGGAGTTACTTACAGTTGGTCGAGCGTGGTCCGTAGTCAGCCTGAGGAGCAAGGGGGCCTCAAACCCAGAAAGGGGAGGTGCCAACCTCAGCTCCCAGGTGTCGGTGCCATCTGCAAGGTGTACAGCACATAACAGATCTTCCCAGGCAGATGAATCAATTAATTCACAGGCATTCATTGGGATTCTGCTCCTAGGCGAGGTTCCCGGTCCCAACAGAGCAACAGAACAGGGGCCAGGGAAGTCACGCGTCAGAAATTGGGAGAGCTCCTTTTATAGATTCAGGGCATGGGGGTTAAAGGTTGAGGCAGGTCTGATCCTCATTGGTTGACCTTTAGGCACCTGCAGGGACCTTGACAAGGACTTTTCTTCCCTGGAAGTACAGGTAAGGCTCTGCATTCCAGGAAGTGTAGGCCTTTCCTCCTTGCGGATCCCAAAGCTACCACATGTCCAGCAATCAGCCAAGAAGAGATGCCCAAGTCTGGCTGGCAGAATTGATGGGGGTTGGGTGCTCGTGACTGTTAGAAACTTGTGTGTCAGACTGCAAACACACTGTGGCTGAAAGGGAGGGCATAGGGTATGGCTAGGACTTTGGGCAGTCACTGTGGGCAGCTCCATGTACTCAGGGCTCCCTGACACCTTGGTGAGGGTCATTGTTGTGAGATTTGTGCTCAGGCAGAGGACTGCACAGATCCTTTGTGTGGTTCTTGTGGCAGCACAGATGAATATTCTACCCACTGTAGATAGCACCTAGTCATTAGTCTCCATCGAGGAGAGAAGGTGAGTATGAAACTATGCTAACAGAGAAGAACAAACTGCTCCTCTGATAAAAAAAAAAAGGAAGAGATTTACCATACCCAACTTGGGTATTACCTTGGATACTCCCCTCACCTCGGAGCACTGAACAGAGCTCCCTGACCACAACATGCCTCTGGGTATTCACTGAAAGAGCAGACACTCCACTAAGCCACAGAGTCATAACACAAAGATTAAAGCTATTACAGGGAAAAAAACAAAACCAACAAGTATCTAAAAATGCCTTAAAATAAACACAGGAATTCAAGAAGTTAGAATAAGGAAGAAAACATCACACTCCCAAAAGAACACAACATTCTAATACTAGAATGTGAAAATGAAGAGACTGAAGAATTCCCAGAAATGGAATTCAAAAAACTGATTATAGATTCCTTAGAAGTAATAAGAAGCAAATCTATGACATAACAAATCCATAAATGACATGAATGAAAAATTTTCCTATAAAATTGAGATTTTAAAGAGGAATCAAAATGGAATATTGGAAATGAAGAATTCAATAGAACAAATAAAAATGTGATGAAAGTCTTAACAACAGATGCAGTGAGGTAGAAGAAAGAATATACAAGTTAGAAGACAAATCTCTGGAAATTTTACCGTCAGACCAAAAAGAAAGAAGAAAAAATCTTCACCACAGCATAACTCTCCACAGTAAAATTTAAAGAAAAGATTCTAAAGTGTGCATGAGAGAACTGCCAGATTACTTTCAGAGGATCTTCAATTAGACTCACAGCTGAATTATCATCAGAAAGCCTACAGGCTAGGAAAGAATGGAGAGATATATTCCAAGATTTAAGAGAAAAAACTGTCAATTCGGAATTCCAGAAACAGTGGGGTGTATCCCTGGTATATAGGTTCAACATTTGCAAATCAATCAATATGATGCATCACATTAACAAACTGAAGAAAAAAATAACATGTTATCATTTCAATAGATGCAGAGAAAGTACTTGATAAAATACAACACTCTTTCATGATGAAAATTTTAAGCAAATTAGATATAGAAGGAACATTCCTCAACACAATCAAGGCAATTTATGACAAATCCATGGCCAGCATCTTATTGAATGGGGAAAAGCTAGAAGCATTCCCACTGAGATCTGGTAGCAGACAGGGATGGCCACACTCACCACTGCTATTCAATATAGTCCTGGAAGTTTTAGCCAGAGTCATTAGGCAAGTAAAGAAATCAAAGGGATGTAAATTGGGAAAGAGGAAGTCAAACTATCCCTATTTGCAGATTACATGATTCTATATATAGGAAATCCAAAAGACTCCAGTAAGAGACTACTAGAACTCATAGAAGAGTTTGGCAAAATGGCAGGATATAAAAAACACACAAAAGTCAATAGCCTTTTTATACACAGACAATGCCTTGGCTAAGAAAGAACTTACAAGGTCAATCCAATTCACAATAGCCCCCTCCCCCAAAATCTAATACCTTGGAATTAATTTAATCAATCATGTCATGGATCTCTACAATGAGAATTACAAATCATTAAAGAAAGAAATAGAAGAAGACAGAAAAAATGGAAAAATCTTCCATGTTCATGGATTGGAAGAATCAATATCATCAAAATGCCAATCCTATTGAAAGCAATTACAGATTCAATGCAATTTCAATCAAAATATCAAGGACATTCTTCTCAGATATAGAAAAAAAATGATGGTAAAATTCATATAGAAACACAGGATAGCTAAAGCAATCTTATATAACAAAAACAAAGCTGGAGGCATCACAATACCAGATTTCAAGACATATTACATAGCAGTTATAATCAAAACAGCCTGGTCATGGTACAAAAACAGATGGATAGACCAGTGGAACAGAATAGAAATGCCAGAAATCAACCCACGCATCTACAACCAACTTATCTCTGACAAAAAAAGCTAAAATCCATCCCTGGAGCAAAGATGGTCTCTTCAACAAATGGTGCTGGAAAAACTGTATCTCCACATGCAGAAGTTTCAAACTAGACCCCTATCTTTTCTCTTTCACAAAAATCCACTCAAAATGGATTAAAGACATACATCCATAACCTGATACCATTAAATTATTACAGAACATTGAGGAAACCCTGCAAGACATAGGCATAGACAAAGATGTCTTGGAAAAGATCCCAGAGGCACAGGCAATCAAAGCCAAAATTGACAAATGGGATTATACTAAATTGAGAAGCTTCTGTACTGCAAAAGAAACACTCAGCAAAGTTAAGAGGAACTGACAGAATGGGAATTATTTGCAAACTATGCAACTGATAAATGATTAATAACTAGAATATATAAAGAAATCAAGAAACTCAACAACAACAAAGTAAACAACCCAGTTAAGAAATGGTCAAAAGACATAAACAGGCATTTTTCAAAAGAGAAAATCCAAATGGCCAACAGATACATGAAAAAATGCTCAGGATCACTAGCTGTCAGTGAATGTAAATCAAAACCACAATGAGATTTCCCCTCTCCCCCTTTAGAACGGCTTTCATACAGAAATCAACAAACAACAAGTGTTGAGGAAGAAGTGGGAAAAAGGTACCCTAATCCACTGTTGGTGGTGATATTAACTGGTACAGCCACTATAGCAGACAGTAGGGAGATACCTCAGAAATCTGAATATAGACTTACCATATGACCCAGCCATTCCACTCCTGGGAATTTACCCAAGAGGTATAAAGTAACCATACAAAAGAGTTATATGTGCCCTCATGTTTATTGCAGCTCAATTCAAAATAGCTAAGATATGGAATAAACCCAAATGTCCATTAACTGAAGACTGAATAAAAAAATTATGGAATATGTACACTATGGAATACTACAAAGCAGAAAAAAAAACCAGAATTCACATTATTTGCAACAAAATGGATGAAAATGAAAAATGTCATATTTAGTGAAATAAGCAAATCCCAAAAGGACAAAGTGTCCTACCTGATGTGTGATAACTAATAGAGCACCTAAAAGATAATCTGTAGATGTGAAATGGACACTTTGAGATAAAATGACTTTGCACAGCCCTTATCTCAACTGTCGAGGAACAGTGTTTGCTTTAGTTTTTACATACTATTCGTTGAACTCTTTACTCAGTATAGAGTTAATCATATGTATATAAAGTTAATTGAAAATAGATCTTGGTAAAAATAAGAATGGAAAGAGGAGAGGGAGGAGGAAGAGGGGTGGGAGTGTGGGTGGGAGGGCAGGTACAGTGGGAAGAATCACTATGTTCTTAAAGTTGTACTTATGAAATTCATGAAGTTTGTATTCCTTAAATAAAATGTTTCTGGGGAAAAAAAAAAGCCCTGTCTCCTTAGAAGCTGTTTGCCAGGACTTTTATAGTCAGGGTTTGGGCAGTGTTCAAGATGAAGCAAAAGAGGAGAGGAAAGGCCCCTCCTGCTTGTACAAAGTAAGTAATTGAGAGCAAACTGCACCTAGGAAGCCTGCAAAGCATGGAAAGGAAGTACCTACTGGGACTTGTCTGAGAAGGAGCTGGACAGAACTACTAATCTTTTCCATCAGGTCAATTTGACTCGGATCTGTTTTGTCTTAGCCCTCTGAAGCAAACTTGAGAAATCTTTTTTTTTTTTTTAATCTAATGCATTCTTTTTTATCTACTCCTAGAAATACCATTAAAATTATTCAGCAGACTTCAGAGCAATATTTTTCCTGTTTCTTAAGGTGTGTGTAGCCAATCGTATTCTAAAAGAAGTAATCTCTGACCACTGAGGAATTTGCCACCATTGACTTAAGGCTCACCTTTTGTTGACTGTGTAGTACGTAACTTCTGGTTAGAACTGGACAACTTTGGATCACTTCCCAAGACCCATTGTAAGCCTTTGAGCTTCTGTCTTTTGGCTCTAGGTCAGTCATATTCTGTCTGCCTTGAGCACACATTAGATTCATCCTTTTACAAATCTTCTTCAGGCTTCTTCATACAGCATGTTCAGAAAATGGCAGAGAATTTAGTAGAATTATGAGAAAAGTTCATTTTCTATTATGAAGATCTGACGCAAACTAGTTTCTTGCCACTTTACCTGCTTTTTGTTGCAAGAGAAGCTCTTCTGGAACAACCTCAGAGAAACAACCTGGAGTTTGGAACCTCTGCTCATGTTTTAGGGGCTTTCTACCCCACACTCTTGGCCTAAATTTTACACTTCTGTTTATAAAGTGACTTCATATCTATAGGGGATGTTTAGTGTTGTGGTTAAAACACTGCTTGGGACACTCTCATTCAAAATTGAAGGACCTGAGTGGAATCCCAGCTCTGTTTCTGATTTCAGCTTCCTGCTAATGTAAACTTGGGAAGCAGCAGGTGATGATGGTTTAGGTACCCGGGTCTCTGCCATGCATGTGGGATACCTGGATTGAGTTCTGGGTGCTTGGGTTGGGCATAACCCATCCCCAGCTAAAACAGGCGTCTGGGAAGTGAATCAGCAAGTGGATGATGCCTCTCTGTCTCTGTCTTTGTATCTCTGCCTTTCAAGAAAAACAAAATAAATGAACAAATAGAAGCTTAAAAAAAAAGAATCTTAGAGGAAAAAGAAGAAAATAACTTTGGTGAACAAATTGAATAATTTAGATGTTACATTATATCAATAATTCTCATGTTAAATATATACTTATTTTTTAAAGATTTACTTATTTGAAAGTCAGAGTTAGAGAAAGAGGTCTTCTATCTGTTGGTTCACTCCCCAATTGGCCACAAGAGCCAGAGCAGCGCCAATCCGAAGCAAGGAGCCAGGAGCTTCTTTCAGGTGTCCCACACGGGTGCAGGGGCCCAAAGCCCTAGGCCATCTTCCACTGCTTTCCTAGGCCACAGCAGAGAGCTGGATCAGAAGTAGAGCAGCCAGGACTCGAACCAGCACCCATATGGGATGCCGGTACTGCAGGCAGGGACTTTACCCACTATACCACAGCGCTGGTCCCAGTATATATTTATCTTTAATGTTGAGAATCAGAATAGTCTTTGAAGGCTATTGGTTTAAAGTCTGCCCTCAGTCACTCACCAGGGATTGGAGATGAGCAGGTGCCAGAAGCTCTCTGAGCCCTGGTTTCCTCACTGTATGATCTATGTGATGTTAAGTAAAAATTAGAGGAGGCCATTGTTTTGGGTGAAGCACCTGCACTGAGCACCTACAGATAGGACTAAAAATACAAATGGAGTCACTCATGCTAAAGTTATACAAGACCAAACTGAAACCTAGTTGTTATGACCATCTGAGAAATCAGGAGATAGCAGACAAAATTCCCAAACAGGGTAGTTTCAATGAGCATGATAATGAAGTTTCCTCTGCTTTAATCCTCACCAAGAAACGTACCCTGATGTTAAACAGTCAGTGATTTTTCCATTGCTCTGTCTCCCTGAACTTGCCTTATCAGGAAATTAACTTTGTAGTGACCAGTTCCTTTTTGGTCTCTGATTCTCCTTTCTTCAAGCCTTTTCTTTCTATGAAACTGAACTCTTCTGTTCAGCTCCTGGCTTATGGAAGAAAATGTTGCCTGATTCTAGAACCACAAATAAAGCCAATTAAGGTCCTCACGTGTGTTGCAATTTTGTCTTTGGACAGTGGTCACATACATAAAATGCTCAGCATGATAATTGTCAAAGAGTAACATTTAAAAATGCTACTTCTCTCCTCTCCAGCTTCTATCAGCATTTACAGAGAGAAAAAAAAACAAGGACACTGTGAAATAGGCTGAGAATTATTTTAATGACAGAAATTACATTTTCCACAGGTTATATCAGTATGAACCAACAGAGTAAAGTTATTTTCGGTATTTCTGGAGGTAGAAGTTTATGATCTTCTTAAGGAATAGTTATTAAAGTAATTGGCATGTCCAGTATTCCATTAGGAAAGTAAGATGGTGAAATTCTGCGCTGTATAACATGGGTAACAAAAGACCAAGAGCCACAAAATTAGAGTTCTGGTCTTAGCTTATTTCTCATGATAATAAAAATACTTTGTATCTCAATGTTTTATACTTAATGTAAACATATATACGTAAGTACCCCCTACATCTGTATAGATTTTCATTTTTTAAAATACTAAATTTTATTTTATTTTACCCTAGCAAACCCATTATGATGTAGAATGGGGAGGCCCCATGTTTTGGGTGAAGAACCTTAGGTCTAGGGAGAATCAATCAGCAAGTTGGAGAAGTTGACAGAAGAGTTGAATCAAAGTCCACATGACTTCACTACATGGCTGAAGTTCTTTTCATTCTATGTTAGAAAAGGTGCATAAAAAAAGGGATACATTTTATTCATGGTAATTTTCTAACTTCTAATGTGTTGATGGTACTCAACAACTCAGAATGCACTGCTTTTAAAAAATATACGCATGTGTGTATGTACGGATTCACTTATACTCCTTTTTTCTAATATTTTAAAATAATTTATAATAAAATTCAGACAATAAAACAGATAAGATGAACTGATGTGAGGAATATCTTGACTTTTGGCTAAAGCAGATGAAATGATTAGGATGGGAGACTGAGCTTGCAAGTCTGTAATTCAGGGATGATTTTTCTGGGTTTAAAATTGACACAGTATTTGTGCTTATGAGAGCTTCGAATTTCAGACACAGTATCATGGCTTGTGATCATACGGTTCCTTAGATTATTTTATGCCATTAGAGGACAGTTGAATTTATGAATTATTTGTGTTTTGGATTCTATTTAGGGGAATAAAGGAAGTGGAACTCCAAAGTAAAGCACCTTGGAAATTGAGAAAGCAGGAGAAACAAGCTAGCTTTCTCCCATCTTGTCTTCCTTGAGAGTTGGTTATAAAAGAATTCTCTTACCACTTTCTCTGAAAATAGGTCATTAGACCCTCATTCCACATGTGAGACCCTCATATCCTTCCTAAACCTATGAGGAAGGGCTTTCACTCACGGAGGCCAAGGAGAATCTGAAGAAGTCTCCAATTCATTTCCATAGATAACACTCTTCTGTCTGCCCATCACACCTTTGTGCAACTGCCCTTAAAAAACAGTTTTTCTTGGCTCTTTGGGTCTTTATTTGTATCACATAAAACTTACATTAAATAAATTTATATGATTTTCTCTGGTTGATATGTTTTTGTAACAAAGTTGTGAACCATGAACTTAGTGAGAGATGAGGAAAAGATAATAATATTGTGATATATGACCAGTTATATGACTGTGTTAAATGTTGTTCATATATCATGCCACTTATTTTCCTATTCATTAGCACTCTTAAATGTAGACATTATTATTGTTTTACCCATAAAGATAATAAGAATTAAAAGGATCAATAATGTATCCAGGATCAGAAGACATGGTGGAACTAAAATTCTTATTCAGATCTTTCGGACTCTACTTCCCTCTGTAGCAATTCTCTCCTTGTTATCAGCTAGAATATGGGATCTTGGATTACAACACTGGTATATTGCCCTCTGCATGAAAAGGGCTAATCAAAAAGGTGATGGCCACTTTATTAACCAGAGTTTGTCACCATGTGATCATGAAGGTTTAGCATCAGACACTGATTCAGAGAAGGCCTGCAATGATAGACGCACCTTCTATGAGTGTCCTTGCAGTGTGATATGGGCTCATCTGCACAATGGGGAGCATTATGTTAGAATTGCTTTCACAGGGAAATCTGTCACAGTAAATGTGCCCTTAGGACGTTTTTCTGCACCTGAGAATTACAAGATTTGGCATGAAAATCAGTACGACACCCAAGCATGGAAATTAAGAAAAAGCACTTGAGTAAATTCCTTCAAAGAACACCAGTTGGATCCTGTTGACCCAGGACTTGTGAATGGAACATGGGTGAGACTTACAGAACTCCTGGGAAAGAAAGGATTTCCATGGGTGACTTCAACTGAGGAGGGCATCTTGATGATGAGTGAGCCTGGTGCCAGAGTGTTTCCGGCTCGCGTAGCCTTGCCTTCAAGCTAGAGCAGAGAATGGATTGTGGTGTTTGTTCCAATCATACTCTCCATGTAAAGGGTAAACCATCTCTCCTCTCCTGGATCAACCTGGGAGTGACCAGCCTTCCACAGGCCCATTTTACTGGTGTGGAAAATGAAGCCCTCAGAACACAAGGTGTAATGCACCAGCAAGGGTGTCTGACTGACTCCAAGTAACCTGGCCCATCTTCCAGAGTCACCAAGACTCTGAGCATTGCTTTCTTTAGCTGGAAGAAGATTGGCTGTAGTGTTTACAAAGAAATCTCATGATAAATGTCAAGAATATGAAGTTAATGAATTTTCATCTATTTTAAGAATTATTATGACTTCTTTTCAGGTTTCATACTGAGGAACGGTCAATTATGGATTTATTAAGTGCTTAAAAGGTGCTTATCACCTTAATGTGGTCTCTGATTTCCCAATCATTGTTATTTTAAGAATTGCATAAATCTATACATGCCCCAGCACCTGCTAGACATACTGTTAATAAGGGCAGGAGTCCACAGTTCTGATTCTAAAGAGAGGAACCAGATGACAGAGCCTATAATGTGTTGTCCATCGAACTGTTCTTTGGGAAGATGAACAGGCAGAAAACAAACAAACAAACAGCCTGGTGACATGAATCTGTGCTTACAGCCTATGATAAAGGAATAAGGTCATTTCTGCTTCCTGGACTTTGTTTTTCAGGGTTTGTTTTGTTTTTCTTCTCTATAGTGAGGACTGTGATATCTTCAAGGGACTAATCTCAGGTGAACTGGGAGAGTGAGTTTATGAAGGTCTTGTAAAGTCTAATGTCTGACAGATGCATACTACCTTGGAATAGACAGAGAGAGGTGGAAGGAGAGCAACCCTGGCCATCATCATTGTATTCTCTACGGAGATCCCTGGTAAGAGGCAAGAGGTCAGGGACCCCGCCAGTGCCGCGGCTCACTAGACTAATCCTCTGTCTTCGGCGCCGGCACCCGGGGTTCTAGTCCTGGTTGGAGCGCCAGATTCTGTCCCAGTTGCTCCTCTTCCAGTCCAGCTCTCTGCTGTGGCCCAAGTCCTTGGGCTCTGCACCTGCATGGGAGACCAGGAGGGGGCACCTGGCTCCTGGCTTCGGATCAGCACAGCGCACCGGCAGTAGCGGCCATTTGGGGGGCCATTTGGAAGAAAGACCTTTCTCTCTGTCTCTCTCTCTCTAACTCTGCCTGTCTAGATAGACAGATAGATAGATAAGTAAAGGTTTAAAGGACAGAGACCTAGACAGCCTGGACCTCAGAAGAGGGTTTCGCAGGTTCCCTGAGGTTCTGTACTTCTGGATTCTGCTTGCAACATCATATGCTTTTACTGGAAGTACTTTACTCTGGAGATCCCCTTAGTAGACTGGGGCATTCGGCTCCCCCCGAAAGAGTGTGAGGGTGGTTTAGATGCCTTATCACCTTCATTTCCAGCCAACTACTCCCCGAGTTTCTCAGGGCTCATTCCTGAATTTCAGACGCTGACATGGTAACCACATGGTAGTGGGGCAGTAGAGGGGGTGACACCAGGCACACAAGGGGGAAGAGAGAGAGGAGAAGGAGCAGATTACTCTTCGAGTTCAGGCGTTGAATCATTATGAAAATGTTAGGCCAGCCAAATCTCCTAGGCAATATCTAAGTGAATGGTTAACCTCACTTCCTCATTTCTGCCCATGTTCCTGTGGTGGAACACAAGCCAGAGCAGGAGCCATGAGAAGCAGCTGCGCCTGTTTGATTAGCCTGATAGGAAGCAGCCTCTTGGTGCTGCAAGGGCCGTCTGGGCTGAGAGCTGGCTGCCCAGGATCGGGTACCAGGCTGAGAGGTTTTGTTCCAAGGCCTAACCTTATTATCTCTGATCTCGGTTTCTAATGGACTTTCTGTTCTTTCTCACAGCTGCAGGAAAAGCTCAGTGAGGCATGCATCCTATGCTGAAATCAGTGTTGTGTGGACTCGTCGCCTGGCTCGAGGTTTACCTGAACCCGGCTCTCTCCCAGCATGAGTTTCTGTACAAACAAAGTAAAACTGATGAATCTTAAATGAGGCTAGAAGAGGTAGATTGTGATCACAGAAAAAAAAATCTCTTCCTAGGATATCCTTCACTGGGTATGACACAAACATAGGAAAAGACCACGTTAAATGATTACTTGCTACTCATGTCTCTTTCTTATACTTGGAAAACAATCCAGCAGCATATTTGTCACTTGAAATTTTCTACATGAGTGAGGGTGTTGATCTCACTTTAAGTCCTACTTCTGCCACATATAAGTTACAGTACATACCCCAAATCCGAGTTTCTTCAACTGTCTTCAGTGCTTGTGACTAGCCAATACATAGCACATACATATACATACATGCAGATGTGTGCACAAGATCAACACACATGCAATCATGTACACACAAGACATATATTTGTGCACAATGCAAACACACATACCACCACAAATACTCATTTGCAGACATAAGCACCCAAACTCAGAATAGGGCTTACAAATGGAAGCTCCTGCTATTTTGTCATTGATAGGTTTCGCCTGCTTGGTTTCCTTGGTCTTCCTTTGTTCTTTGTGCTTTTCTTGCTTTGTTTTGTACTAGGACAGCCAACCCCTATGGGCTGTGTGACTCAAGCTGTTGGCTTCCTGACTTTTGGCTGGGTTCAGCCAGTGGGGGCAGAGCTGTCAGACTGGATGAAGGAGAGGGGCAGGGGATCTCCTTGCTTTTCTCTGATCTCTAATGTCTCAGGCCTGAAACCCATATTTTCTGTGATGCCAGTTACCTTGTGACGCTGTGGCCCTAGACGCTGATTTGTCATCCTTTGCTTCACATCACAGCTGCCTCCTGCTGTTGCTGGTCCCTGTGTCATCTCACCATCCCTATTTGACTTTTCAGCTCCTCCATCACCTGTGCACTGAATGAAGTCCTTCTATTTTATTTTATTTTATTTTATTTTATTTTATTTTATTTTACTTTTAAGAATGTATTTATCTACTTGAGAGGCAGAGTTACAGACAGAGAGAGGGCAAGACAGAGAGAAAGCTCTTCTGTCTTCTGGTTCTTTCCCCAAATGGCCTCAACAGCCAGAGTTAGTCTAATCCAAAGCCAGGAGCGAGGAGTTTCTTTGGAGTCTCTGATGCAGGTGCAGGGACCCAAGCACCTGGGTCATCTTCTACTTTCCCAGGCCATCAACAGGGAGCTAGATAAAAAGTGGAGCAGCTGGGACTCAAACTGGCACCTATAGGGGGTGCTGACACCACAGGGGATGCTTAACCTACTAAGCCACAGCATCAGCCCCAAAGTCCTTCTATTTTATTTATTTACTTTTTAAAATTTTATTTAAGCTATACAAGTTTCATGTATTTCATATATACAGATTTAGGAACATAATGATGCTCCCCCCCCCCCTTCCTGCCCACGCTCCAACC
This sequence comes from Sylvilagus floridanus, assembly GCA_949820135.1. NCBI lineage: Eukaryota > Metazoa > Chordata > Mammalia > Lagomorpha > Leporidae > Sylvilagus > Sylvilagus floridanus. The sequence goes on along the minus strand of OX463240.1, from coordinate 12,193,566 downwards.
CTTCTTCCTCCTCCCTCTCTCATTCCCATTCTTAATTTTTATAAGGATCTATTTTCAGTTTACTTAACGATTGTAAAGTTAACCCTACACCAAGTAAAGGAGTTCAACAAATAGTATGAATAAAAACTAAGTTGTTCTTCAATGGAAGAGACAAGGGCTTTAAACAATCATCAAATTTCAAAATGTCCATTTCACTCCAATACATTATATTTTACGAACTCTATCAGTTACCTCAGATCAGGGAAAACAATGGTACCTGTTTTTTGGGGACTGGCTTATTTCACTAAGTATAAGGGTTTCCAGTTGCATCCATCTTGTTGCAAAAGACAGGATTTCTTTTTATTTTCTTTTTTATAGCTGAGTAGTATTCCCTAGTGTATATATACCATAATTTATTTATCCACTCAACAGTTGGCGAACATGTGGATTGATTCCAATCTTAGTTATTGTAAATTGTGCTGCAATGAACATGGGGGTACAGATAACTCTTACATATGCTGATTTCTTTTGGTTTGAGTAAATTTCCAGGAGTGTGACGGCTGGATCATTTGGTAGGTCTATATTCAGATTTCTGAGGTATCTCCATAATCTCTTTGACAGTGGCTGCACCAGTTCACATTCCAACCAACACTAGGTTAAGGTACTTTTCCCCAACATCCTTGCTAGCATTTATTATTTGTTGATTTCTGTATGTGAGCCCTTCTAACTGGAGTGAGGCAAAACCTCACTGTGGTTTTGATTTGCATTTCCCTAATGGCTAGTGATCCTCAGCATTTTTTATTTGTCTTCTGGCCTTTTAAATTTCCTCTCTTGAAAAATGCCTGTTCAAATCCTTTGCCCCTTTCTTAATTGGATTGTTTGTTTTGTTGTTGTTGAATTTCTTGAGCTATTTATAGATTCTGGATGTTAACCCTTTATCAAGTGCCTGATTCACAAATATTTCCTCCCATTTTGTCAGTTGCCTCTTCATTTTGCTGAGTGTTTCTTTTGTAATGCAGAAGATTCTGAGCATGATGTAATCCCATTTGTCTATTTGGGCATTGTTTGCCTGTGCTTCTGGGGTATTTTTCACAATGTCTTTACTTATTCCGAAGTCTTGCAGAGTTTCTCCAATGTCCTCTAGTAATTTGATTGTATTGGATCATAGATTCAGGTCTTTAATCCATTTTGAGTGGATTTTTATGTAAGGTGTGAAGTAGGGGTCTAGTTTCATACTTCTGCACATGGAGATCCAATTTTCCCAGCACCATTTATTGAAGAGTCTGTCTCTGTGCCAGGGATTTATTGTGGCTCATGTATGAAAGATAAGTTGGTTGTGGATGCATGGATTGATTTCTGAAATTTCTATTCTGTTCCATTGGTTTGTATATCCTTCTATTTTAAGTACTCCTTTGGGTTCTGCCTCCTGATTTATTGTTCCCTGACTAGGGGAACCCCACGCAGATATGCATGTAAGAGAGAATTTTGAAAAGATAGGTAAAATCATGAACACAAAGTGCTGTTGAAATAACCCAGCACAAATGACATTCAGAGGGTCATGGGGACATAAGTCTCAGGAAGCAATTAGGAGTACGGTATCTTTTCCTGGTCATAGTATCAAAATGCCACGCTTGATTGCAGGCATCATGCCCTTTGGAGGAGCAAAGCTCATGACCAACAACCGTGGTCTAGAAGGAGGGCTCGTGCAGGGTTACGTGGAGCAGTTATTATGTTGAGTATGAACATGACACAACTGGGAGGGGATGTGACGCTGTAATCACTAAGATGCAAGACTACGGTCAGGGTCTCAGGACAAGGTTGTTGCTTTACATGAACTGCGGTTTTAGCCACCTTACCCTGGTGGCTGAAGAAGTTAAGAGAAACAGATCCTACTAGCGATCAGGGAAATGCAAATCAAAACCACAATGAGGTTTCCCCTCACCCCAGTTAGAATGGCTCACATACAGAAATCAACTAACAACAGATGGTGGCAAGGATGTGAGGAAAAAAGGGACACTAACCCACTGTTGGTGGGAATGCAAACTTGTAAAGCCATTATGGAAGTCAGTGTGGAGATTCCTCAGAAACCTGAATATAACCCTACCATACAACCCAGCCATCCCACTCCTTGGAATTTACCCAAAATAAATTAAATTGGCAAATAAAAGAGCTGTCTGCCCCTCAATGTTTATTGCAGCTCAATTCACGATAGCTAAGACCTGGAATCAACCTAAATGCCCATCAACAGTAGACTGGATAAAGAGATTATGGGACATGTACTCTATAGAATACTTTACAGCAGTAAAAAAAAAATTGAAATCCTGTCATTTGCAACAAAATGGAGGAATCTGGAAAACATCATGCTGAGTGAAATAAGCTAGTCCTAGAGGGACAAATATATGTTCTCCCTGATTGGTGACAACTAACCAAGCAGCAAAAAGAAAACCTGTTGAAGTGAAATGGACACTATGAGAAACAGTGACTTTATCAGCCCTTCTCCTGACTGTCGAGGAACAACTTAATACTTTATCCCTTTTAGTATTTTTTATGTTCTATTGGTTGAACTCTTTAATTAACACACAATTATTCTTAGGTGTTTAAATTTAACTGAAAAGTGATCTCTGTTAAATATAAGAGTGGAAATAAGAGAGGGAGGAGATTTACAATTTGGGACATGCTCAATCAGACATTCCCCAAACGGTAGAGTTAGAAACATGCCAGGGGATTCCTTCAATCCCATCAAGGTGGCATGTACCAATGCCATCTCACTAGTCAAAGTGATAAGTTTCAGTTCACAATTGATCATAATGATAGGATTAAGAGTCAAAATGATCACATAAACAAGAATAGTGACTGCTAATACTAACTGATAGAATCAAAAAGGGAGAGAATGATCCAACATGGGAAGCGGGTACACAGCAGACTTATAGAATGGCAGATGTCCTAAACAGCACTCTGGCCTCAGAATCAGCCCTTAAGGCATTCGAATCTGGCTAAAAAGCCCATGAAAGAATTTTAGGCATGGAAAGCAAAGACACTCTGGCAAAAAAAAAGAAAATTGACCTAAATGAAAGATCTCTGTGAGTGAGATCTCAGTAGAAAGAACAGGGCATCAAAGAAATAAAAGAAAGTGGTACCTTTCTCTGAAGAGAGGAGAGAACTTCCACTTTGACTGTGACCTTCTCTAAATAAGAGTGGAGTTGGCAAACTCAAAAGGCTTCCATAGCCTTCGCAACTCATGACAAGAGCCTAGGGTGATTACTGACACCATCAACAACAGTGTCAATTGTTAAGTCAACAACAGGAGTCACTGTGCACTTACTCCCCATGTAGGATCTCTGTCCTTAATGTGTTGTACTATGTGAATTAATGGTGTAACTAGTACTCAAACAGTACTTTACACTTTGTGTTTCTGTGTGGTTGCAAACTGTTGAAATCCTTACTTAGTGTATACTAAATTGATCTTCTGTATATAAAGATAATTGAAAATGAATCTTGATGTGAATGGGGTGGGAAAGGGAGAGGGAGATGAGATGGTTGCAGGTGGGAGGGAAGGATGGAAGTTATGGGGGGGTAGAAGCCACTGTAATCCAAAAGCTGTACTTTGGAAATTTATATTTATTAAATAAATGTTTAAAAAAAGAGAAACAGATCCTGAAATTTTACAGGATTTATTACATCCAGAATTCCCTGCAGGGAATACTATTCATTCAGGGCCATTCAAGGAAGCAGCAGGGCTAGTTACAAGGTTGAGTGAGAGGATAGGCAGTTTCATTGTGGTTTTCTTGTAAGGAATGGGCAAGGAATGGTTAGGAGTCCCAGGATTGGCTAATTTGAACATGCCACCCCAGTGAAATTAATGTTCATGGTGTGACAGTGTATGACTTAGGATTACTGAAAATCTCTTTTGGGGTAAGCTAAGATCTACTTAAAAAACTACTAGTGAGACTTTTGTAGATGCTAAATAATAATCAATTTACAAAAATTAAAAATATGATAATTAATGCATCTAAATATTACGCAACCTTAGAAGGCAGCCTGGAGTTCCTGAATTTACTTTTCCACCTGTGAAACCATGTATAGTTTCATGTTTTGCATTTTGTATCTGTTTACTTGTTTGTTTTACCTATATCTCCAGAAGAGAAGGCAGTTTAATGAGTTTTCTCACCACTCTGTACTCAATTCCTAATGTAATATCTAGCATATAGCCAGCTCAATAAATTTTGCTGAAGTATATCTGATTGTTCTGCATTGGACAGTGGTGCTTGCTCACCCTTCAGATTTGTGATCACATGGAGTATCCTCCAAGAAGGATGGGGCTCTAGAGGGTATTTGTGCTGGCTGCTTTTAGGGTCTTTTCTAATCTGAGGGATTGCAAAAAGTTGATGGCTTAATCAGACACTTAATTTTGTTTTATAAACCCTTTCCTAGAAGTTATACAATTCTCATCCCAAATTTGATTGACTGTCAAGATGTTAATTATCACACAAGTATAGTAAAGGACCAACAAGAAAATCTTCCAGGTAATTTTTCTCTGAGAGTTTCCATGTGGGTCTGTCAACTGATACCTCAGTTAAATGATGGATTGATGGGTGAAAGGAAAGCACAAAGAGTGCCCAGTTTAATGGCTTTCTTGAACTCACCAGCTAAGGAAGTTCATCTGAGTTCTGAATGATCCATCTGACATGTCCTTGGCAAGGTAATTTTTGGGGCTCAATCCATGTTATCTATTTTTTAAAATGTAGTAGAATCTATTTATGTTTCCTCTTATATAATGATCTAAAAGTCATCAATGTCCAGCAATACTTCTTGTGTGTTTTAACACTACATGTCCAATAGACTCATAACCATGGACAGCCACAATCTTCTACTTAAGAAATTCATTAATTCCCAGGTGAGTCTTATTCATGGTGGAAGCTCAGTAGTTGATGATTAAATGGCTGAGAAGATACTCTCTTCTTGAGAGTGCCTACATTACTCTGAACTCACTGGTCATTTTTTGAAAGATTTTGTTTATTTATTTATTTGAGAAGTAGAGTTACAGACAGACAGAGAGAGGGGGAGTTAGAGAGAAAGGTCGTCCATCTGTTTGGTCACTCCCCGAATGGCTGCAACAACAGGAGCTGGGCTGATCTAAAGCCAGAAGCCAGGAGCTTCTTCCAGATCACCCACGGGGTGCAGGGGCACAAACCCCTTGGGACATCTTCCACTGCATTCCTAGGCCATAGCAGAAAGCTGAATCGGAAGAGGAGCAGCTGAGACAGGAACCAGCGCCCATTTGGGATGACGGTGCTACACCACAACACTGGTCCCTCTTTGACTGTTTTGAAGTGGTTCTTTGCCTTATTAAAGAGCACACTTTTTTTCACTATCCAGTGACTATTCAAAGATAATCACTAAGAAACTGTTTCAGGAGATGAAATTCCTCATCCTCACCTCATTTCAGATATCTAGACCAAAAGTTGAAGACAAATTTGTTCATGGTCTAGACTGGAACATGTGTGTGCTGCACTTGCTCTAGAAGGAAGTGGGTAATTCATTAGAAGAGCTTCAGAGTCTAATTAATATGTATCAGCAACAAATAGGAAGTATGTAGGGCAGTGGATCTTAAAGGCATTGATCTATTGAGGCAGGTGAGAAATACAAGGTTGCTATAGGAACAGGCTCCTGTCACTGGAAAAGAATGCCTGAAACCACCCATAATATGCTGTTTGGAATGTTTTTTGATGCTGGTGATACATGACAGTCCATTGTAGATGATCTTGGTAGATACTGGAATGCTTAGGTAGACTATTGAGGATAGGGTCACTAGGCTCAGAGAGATGGGTGTTCTAGAATTAGTTTTTTATATATGTCCAGGGAAGCCACCAGCCTGCTCATTGCACTGAAGGGTCCAGAAGACACTACTTTTTGTAAAGCAATAACGAATGTACCAATGAAGTTGACCTCAATGATTGAGAAGCTCAAGAATGCAGTCTTCCTGAGGCTAGGGCAGATAGTAGGCTAAAATTCTATAGAGTTGGGGCATCTGGTGTCAGAGGAAAGGTGGGATTCCAGAATTACAAAGCCCAGGTGGTGGCACTTAATGATGGAAAAAAATCAGTCTAATCTCTGTTGTAGGCAACAAAGCTTAAATGCTAACCAGAGAGCATTGAGTTTGTAGTGATAAAATACTGATAAAATACAATGGTATTCCCAGAGGGCAGTCAATGAGGATATTTCCTGGATTTTATCATCAAAAAACCAACAAGATGGGGCCAGCACAGTGGCTCACATGGTTAATACTCCACCTGTGGTGCCAGCATCCCATATGGGCACCAGGTTCTAGTCTTGGCTGCTCCTCTTCCAGTCCAGCTCTCTGCTGTGACCCAGGAGGGCAGTGGAGGATGGCCCAAGTTCTTGGGCCCCTGCACCCTCATGGGAGACCAGGAGGAAGCTCCTGGCTCCTGGCTTCCAATCGGCACAGTGCCGGCCACTGCGGCCGACTGGAGAGTGAACCCACAGATGGAAACCTCTCTCTCTCTCTCTCTCTCTCTCTCTCTCTCTCTCTCTCTCTCTCTCTCTGCCTCTCCTTCTCTCTGTGCAACTCCAACTTTCAAATAAATAAATAAATCTTTAAAAAACAAACAAACAAAAAACCAGCAAGAGCAAGTGAACCAATGACCAATGTTAGCTATCAAATGGAATATCACAATCCATTCACTTTACTCAGAATTGAGCTAGTTCTTAGTTCCAAGGCCAGCTGACTAAACGAGAGCATGGGCTGTCCAACAACAGAGTAAGAAAATATAATAAATATTTTCCAATAATTTCTCAAAGGGAATTGTTGCTACAGTTTCTGTGGGAAAGGAAAATGCTAAGTGGTAATCAAGATACAAGAAAATCCCCAAAGACATCACCTTGCCCATATCACTTGAAGGTTAGGTTTAAAGGTCTTATCACAAGTTCATATCACAGCTCATGCAATGGATCCATAATGAATCTCCATCATTTCCAACTTCCTTAGTGAATGCTTAGTATCAGGAATAATGTTGCTCTATAACTTGTTACATTGACCGTTATGTGCATTCTTATAGTAAGGAAAACTCAAGTGAACATCACTTTCTGTGCTTTGACTGTGTCCCCTCTAAACTTGTGTTTTGACACTAAATCCCCCTACCAATAGTATTAGGAGGTAGGGATTTGGGGAGGTAATCAGGTCATGGAGACAGATACCTCATGATGGAATTAGTGCCCTTAAAATGAGATCACTTTTCTTCCATCATGGAAAGACACAGAGAGAAGGCACCACTTATGAACAAGGAAATGGGCACTCAGAAGACTTGGAATCTTCTCAAGCCTTGGTCTTTGGCTACCAACTCTCTGGGACTGTGAGAACTAATTGTCTGTTGTTTATAAATTGCGCATTCCATCTTTGTTGTTAGAACCTGAATGAACTCCCCCTCCAATCACAATGCTAAATGTGAAGCAATATTGCATTTGGAGTGCAACAGGAGAGATTACTGTGGCCCTGAAGCACTTAAAGCATGCAGAGGTAGTTGTTCCCATTACATCCTCATTTTAGTCACTGGAGTAACTCCTCTAATAACTGGTTGAATTATTGTGATTGAGAGTATTCTATTATAAAATTCATGAAGTGATAGTTCCAATCATAGTTTTCTAAAATAGTAACTGGACTTTGAGTATCGGACAAGAACACACTGTTCTCACACTTCATCCCTGTGTAAAGGAAGCCCCTTTTGGCTTTCTGAACATCACCATGGTGGTTGGCAAGAACAAGCATCTTATAAAAGGTGAGAAAAAGGAAGCTAAGAGGAAAGTGGTGGACCCATTTTCTGAGAAGGATTGGTATGATGTAAAAGCACCTGCTATGTTCAACATAAGAAATATTGGAAAAACAATAGTCAAGAAACTCGGGGAACCAAAATTGCATCAGATTGTCTCAAGGGTCATGTTTCTGAAGTGAATCTTGCTGACCTGCAGAATGATGAAGTTACATTTAGAAAATTCAAGCTGATTACTGCAGATGTTCAGTGCCAAAGCTATCTGACTAACTTTCACAACATGGATCTTAACCCATGACAAAATGCGTTCCATGGTCAGAAAAATGACAGACCATGATGGAAGCTCATGTTGATGTCAGCACTACCAATGGTTATCTGCTTCATCTGTTCTGTGTTGGCTTTACTAAAAACCGCAGCAACCCAGTACAGAAGATTTCCCATGCTCAGCACCAATAGGTCCTCCAAACGTGGAAGAAGTTGATGGGAATCATTACATGGGAGGTGCAAACAAATGACTTGAAAGAAGTAGTCAATAAATTGATTCCGGATAGCATTGGAAAAGAAATAGAGAAGGTTTGCCAATTTATCCTGTCCATATGTCTTCATTAGAAAAAATAAGTATGGGCCGGCGCCGTGGCTCAACAGGCTAATCCTCCGGGTTCTAGTCCCGGTCGGGGCACCGGATTCTGTCCCGGTTGCCCCTCTTCCAGGCCAGCCCTCTGCTGTGGCCTGGGAGTGCAGTGGAGGATGGCCCAGGTGCTTGGGCCCTGCACCCCATGGGAGACCAGGATAAGCACCTAGCACCTGGCTCCTGCCATCAGATGAGCGCGGTGCGCCGGCTGCAGTGCGCCGGCCGCGGCAGCCATTGGAGGGTGAACCAACAGCAAAAGGAAGACCTTTCTCTCTGTCTCTCTCTCTCACTGTCCACTCTGCCTGTCAAAAATTAAAAAAAAAAAAAAAGTATGTTGAAGAAGCCCGAGTTTGAATTGGGAAAACTCATGGAGCTTCATGGTGAAGGTAGTAGTGTCAGAAAAGCCAGGGGGGCTGAGACAGGTGCTAAAGTTGATCGAGCTGATGGATATGAACCACACATCCAAGGATCTATTTAAAACTTAGGCTGGAATAGTGACAAATAAAAAGTCCTATTTGTAACAACAAAAAAAGGAAGCCCGAAAAGATGTATTCAGGGATTTATTGTCTACACTGACAGTGTCTCCCACAGTATATAAACTCTGGTTATAGGTAACGATATACTTGGACTCACAGGCTAATTTGGATGTGCATGAATCTGAGCTGGCAGCACAGGCCAGTGGCCACACTGTTGCACCCCTAATCTATCTTAAGTAGTCCACACTCAGTTCTGCTTGTGCCCAATGACTTCTGTATCTCAGCTGGAACAACTCTTGAGCAAATCTGCCCTCAGTGAGCCAGGCTATATGCATATGCATCCACACCATCTGTCAGAAGGTCCCAGTTCACTAATTGTAACTGGCTTCCTCACTCCCTGCCTCTTTTCTCCCCTCCCTGGGGTGGACCTGGAGCTCTTGGGCAGGCACAGCTTCACAGGGAACTGGGATAGTGCAGTCTGCCTGGCCCTACCTCACTTCCCTGGTTCTTATATTCAGAGTCCAAAATCCCACACACACTTTGTGTGTTCAACAAAGTTCAGCTGGGGCAAGTTCTGTTGTTATCCCTTGTGGTTCCTGCATGATTGATACTGCTGCTGTGGAGTTTCTTGGTGAGTCTCATTGGGAATGAAATTTCTGAAAAGACAGCTTTCAATGGCTGCATCTTTGGGATCTTGAGTGCCATTCATATCTGGGGTAGCTTGTTGTAGAATACCCACAACAATGGCTGCACACAATGGGTTCTAGAGTTCAACCACTACCATCAGGGTGACCTCACCTAATAGAAGGTTGCTACAGCCTATCATCTGGGCTGTGGGGACCTAAGGCTGCACTAATCTTCCTCCTCATCTACCCCTTTCCTCTCGCCATCCACAGGAGTCTCACCTGCACAGCAGCATGCAGTTATCTCTCACTGTCACATCTCACCTTATCCATCGCTGGCGTTTCCCAATGAATCTCTTGCCTATCTAATGAAATTTTGGTCCCTGATTTTTGTGGGACTCAGACAGAGTGTGTTTCCTAACCTTCTGAAAACTAGATTTTAAGATTAAAAATTAGACTTGTATTGTAGCAGGCAGAGACCACAGAGTCTGAAGGTGGATCTGAGTAAATCAGCCAGTAAATGCTCTTGGATGCATCCTGTCAGATCCTATAAAGAAGGCGTTTGGTCCGCTCAGGGACAGAAGGTTGGCCACACAACTTTGATGGTTGTGTTCAAGTTCAGCTGGTGTAGTTTAAGCTCTATTTATAATAAATGCTTGGGGAGCACATAGTAAAGTTGTCACTGAGCAGGTGAACGTGGTGTTGCGAACTGAACATATCCCCCCAAAATTAATGTGTGGAACCCTAACCTCTAAAGCCCCACAATGTGATTGTAGTTTGAGTTAGGTCCCTAAAGAGGTGATTAAAGTAAAATTAAGTCCTTGGGGTTGGTCCCAAGGAACAAGAATGGAATTCTGGGGCTGGCGCTGTGGTGCAACAGATTAAAGCCCTGGACTGAAGTGCTGGCATCCCATATGGACACCAGTTCTAGTCCTGGCTGCTCCTCTTCTGATCCAGCTCTCTGCTATGGCCTGGGAAAGCCGTAGAAGATGGCCCAAGTCCTTAGGCCCCTGCACCCATGTAGGAGACCCAGAAGAATCTCCTGGCTCCTGGCTTCAGATTGGCACAGCTCTGGCCGTTGTGGCCATCTGGGGAGTGAACCAGCGGATGGAAGACCTCTCTCTCTGTCTCTACCTCTCTCTGTAACTCTGTCTTTCAAATAAATAAAGTAAATCTTTATTTAAAAAAAAAGAATGGATTAGGACACAGACACACACAGAGGGAAGCCCATGTGAGGACACAGTGAGGAAAGAGCCATACACAAGACAGAGAGATCCATTAGTGAAACCAATGCTGCTGACACCTTGATCTTGAACTTCAGCTTCCAGAACAGTCAGACAATATATTTCTGCTATTTAAGCCATCCTATCCATGGTATTTTGTTAACACAACACAGGACTCTTGGGTTAAGTGTAAAGACCTAGTGGTCTTCCATTGGCCCATAGGTAATGTGTCCTTAAAAACCCCAAAGGATCAGCCCTCATAGTGGGTTAAACTGCTGCCTGTGACACAAACATCCCATGAGATCTCTAGTTCGAGTCCTAGCTGCTCCACTTCTGATACAGCTTCCTGCTAATGTGTCTTGGAAAGCCACAGAATATGACCCAGGTACTTGGGCCCCTGCACTCATGTGAAAGACCCAGATGAACCTCCTGAATCCTGGCTTTAGCCTGATCCATTGGTGAGTGCACCAGCTGATGGAAGATATCTCTTTGTTTATCTCTCCCTCTGGTGTGTAACTCTGCCTTTCAAATAGATAAAATAAATCTTGAAGAACAAAATCCCAAAGGAAAATTGCCAGGTAGTCTCTATTTTCCTTCCTTTTCCTCACAGCATGGAAACCCTAGTATAGAAGTCGTTAAAATCTGCTTCTTGGAAAGCTGTCTTTGTGACCCTAGGAAGCAAACAGCCCCTTTATTTCACCTATGAATTTTTGATGATGTTTCTGCAAAAAAGAAACATGACATAGCAGCCAAATGGGTCAAAGTCAATTTGTCCATTCTGTTTGATTCTCTTCTTCTTCCAAATACACTGTTTCTTATAGCCTATCATGTGGAAAGAGAAAGAGAGAGAGAGACAGAGAGAGACAGAGAGAGAGAGAGAGAGAGAGAGAGAGAGAGAGAGAGAGAGAGAGATTGTCTATAAAGCTTGCACACATACACCAGAAGGAGGCCATGACTCTCTATCCTCTATGTTCTTCTTAGGTAGGAAAAGGATCACACAACATTTTTGAGCACTAGTCATTGGATTCATCTGGTGAGACAATCATCCAAACTTAATTGAGTGTTAGAAGAGGAAAATGATTTAAGTATCAAATAAGCAAAAGTGATGGAATGTGAACTGTAAATCCAGATTTTAAATATGCCTTACCAGGAGCCACGTCTGATATGGGAGGGGAGGAGAGAGGCATGAGGGAACCGGCTTTATAGGCTAAGGCTTCCTGTACACTGCTTTCATCCACAAAACATCCAGCCATCAGCAGGAAGAGGCAGCCCCTAGGTAGCATGTGTGTGCCAACTGTATCATGCATTTTTCTTCAGGGCTTTGTGGGAAGGAGAAGAGGCTGAGCCTTGGTTGTCATGACCATCATCTGCTCTGCCATGGGCTGGGGGCTCCTTCAATTCTTGGGCTTGAATCTGTGCTCCCAAAATGAGAGGACAGGATTAGATCAGTGGTTTTCAAATATTGACATTCTAGTAAATGTCAGAGTTCCTCAGGGGTGTCTGGAGAGAGCAGAGGGATTCAGGCGAACAGGACACAAAGCCATTTACACAAGCCCCTGCCTTGGCTCTCGTGGCTCTAACAAAAGATCACAGACTGGGTGGCTTAAGCTACAGAAGCTTACTGTTTCACGGTGATGGAGGCTGGAGGTCCAAGATCAAGGTGAGGTCAGGGTCACACTCTCCTGAGGCCTTCCTCCTTGGCAGGTAGATGGCCATCTTCTCACAGAACCCTCGCTGTGTCCAGATTTCCTCTTCTTTAAGAGACATTAGGGTCCATCCTAATGCCCTCATTTAACCTTAATCACCTCTTCAAATGTAGTCACATTTTAAAGAACTAAGGGTTGGGCTTCAATAGATGAATTTGGCGGGACATACTTCAGCCTTTTAGCCTACAACACCCCTTCTTTTACCCTTCACTTTAAAAAAAAAAGAACTCTGTGTTTATCCATTTTTGCACATTGTGGTTTGGATGAAATCCTATTTGGGAAAGAGGTTTGCCTGGCCACAGATGCTTGAAAACCACTGAGATGAAATGAATGCTCTTCTTTGTCACTGGCTGTTGAGGATGGAACCCCCTCCCCCACAGCAGAGACTGGCTGTCTGCAGGATGGTTGGGGTCTCCAGGAACAAGATGCAGTGGCTGCACTCTCCCCAGGAACCCTGTTCCTCCTCGGTGGTGTGTTAGGTCCCCCGAAGTTGTGTTACTCAGGGAAGTCATGAAAGCATAAACACACCAGAGCAAATCTTCCTGGCATCACACGCTATCTGAAAGGAGAGAAAAGCTAGGGCACCCTTTTCCTATTTAACCAGGGATGTTTGTCTCTGCTGGATGGAGCATTTTGGCTCTTACAAAAGTCCCTTCCCACCTTCTGAAGGATCGTTGAAGAAAACGTGGGTGGAAGAAGGTTCAACTCTACAGCCAAGTTTATCATCCAATTTGTTGAGCGGTTGGAGTCCATGTGGACTCTGTCTCTGGAATGTTCTTCTGAGCCTCAGAGGGAACAGAACCTGGTCATGGATATTTGGAGGGAGAGGGGAGAGTAACTTTTTATGGCCTTGTCATCATGCTTCTAAAATCTGAATCTCTAGCTGTGTCTATCCTGATGTACACAAATGTATTGGCTTTTATAAATAATAATATGGATACTGTCTCCTGAAGTTTTTTGTTTTAATAGTTTAAGATGCCTTGGTCAGCAACGAATTAGCCAGATGCTTATTCAGAGCACACAACGCACCTTTAATAACTGTTTTCTGACTTCATTAAATGGGCATCCAAACCAAGGAGAAGGAACACATAAGAAACCTTTTATGACTGTGAGTAGCTTCTCTCCTAAACTACAGGGCTGCTTTTCTCAGAAAGATATCATCCTCTGGAGCCTGTAGAGATTTGTTCAGCAGAAAAATAGAACAAGGGCGGTGGAGAAAACAGAAGAAGACAGCAAAAGCAATATTATGATTTACTCCTTACTGCTGTGGGAGTATTGCAAAATTAAACTGAACATGGCTCTCCAGGGCTTTGCATTGGACTCTACCATGAACTCCCTTCTGGCTGTTTCCCTCTGTTCTCAACTGCCGAAAGACTCAGCTGATGGAAGAAGAGCAGGAGCTGTGAAGAGGAGAAGAGGAAATGATGGCCAAGATGAACTTCCTGCTCACAAGAAGCTAGGATAACGGCCCCACCACCAGAAAGCAGGCCTCTATGGAGTTGCAGAGTAGCAGGTTGCTAGCCTGGGACATTCTGGTGGGTGAAAGGTTAATTCATTAAGAGACATGAGAAGAGGCTCAGAAAGCTCTCAACAAGCCTTGTAAGAAGAATGTTTCTGCTCTTTTTGGTATGCAAATTCCTCAAAGCTATCAGCAAAGGAAGACACTGGATTCTCCCTGGTATCCAATCCCCCTGTCACAGCCTGGAACTCATTTAGTGCTAAGGGGAAATTTCTTTCCAGTCTCCTATGAACTATGGCAATCATTTTTGATTATTTTATATCAAAATCGGTTTTGTTCAGACTACATTGCATCATTTCCCCAGTAATATGGTTATAGGCTCTTTAAAGGAACAGATATATCTTACATTAAAAAAAAAAAAACTAACACATAGAAAAAAATTGGTTAATGATGCAAGTGACATTTCTCAGTAGAATTTTCTTTTTGGCTTAATTATCTCACATGTTCCTGAAAATTTGTGAAGGAGTGATTAATTAAAGTTTTCTCCCAAACTCGAAAAACTTGGTTGTATGAAGAGTGACTTCAAGAGATCAAAGTGGATACAGGGTGATATAGGTTCCTGCTATTTAAGAACACTACACATGGCAGGGAATCACAGGAGCCCACACATCAGGAGAAAAACAGAGGATTGCAGAGATTCTGTAGGAAAGAAAAAACGATTCTGTGAATAGTGAGAAAAAAGTGAAGATTAATAATGGTGCAACATGAAAAGACATCAAGAGGTTCAAATTAGGAACTTACTTTGCTGCAAGAAATTTTTGGAAATCTTCACATAGTTATTTCATAACCTACATTTTCCTCATATTATGAAGAAAAAGCATTTTGTTCCAGAAATTTCTGCATCAAAATAAACTCAAATTTTAAATTCTACTGTCTCCCCAAAGTTTTTGAAGTGCTTTTAGATTTATTGTTTGAACTGGTGTGATGATGGGGGTAAATTTTTTCATGAAAATTCACTTGGTTCTTTTTTTGTCTAAGATTGATTTGTTTATTTGAAAGTCAGAATTACAGAGAGAGAGAGAGAGAGATCTTTCATCTTCTGGTTCACTCTCCAAATGGCCAAAATGGCTGGGGCAGGGCTACGCCAAAGCCAGGAACCAGGGACTTCTCCCAGGTCTCCCACGTGGGTGGCAGGGAGTTGGATCAGAAGAGGAACAGCCTGGGCCGGCGCCGTGGCTCAACAGGCTAATCCTCCGGGTTCTAGTCCCGGTCGGGGCACCGGATTCTGTCCTGGTTGCCCCTCTTCCAGTCCAGCTCTCTGCTGTGGCCAGGGAGTGCAGTGGAGGATGGCCCAGGTGCTTGGGCCCTGCACCCCATGGGAGACCAGGAGAAGCACCTGGCACCTGGCTCCTGCCATCGGATGAGCGCAGTGCGCCGGCTGCAGCGCGCCGGCCGCGGCAGCCATTGGAGGGTGAACCAACAGCAAAAGGAAGACCTTTCTCTCTGTCTCTCTCTCTCACTGTCCACTCTGCCTGTCAAAAAAAAAAAAAAAAAAAAAAAAAAAAAGAAGAGGAACAGCCTGGATACCAACAGCCACATATATATGATGCCGGTGTTACAGGCAGCGGCTTTACCTGCTACATCACAATGCAGGCATTGAAACGGTCACTTTCTCTAAGCGTTTAATTTAGTTTGGTTTCTTATCTTTGCTGTATTCTTTATTCTTTGGAAATGGAAGGCAGATGTGGCAATGTCATGACAAAAATTGAAATTACAAACTAATTGCTTTCCTCTTATCCATGTATGTGAAAGGCAGATTTTAGGCTTTTTTAAGACTTTACGTGGGGCGGGCACTGTGGCGTAACAGGTTAAGCTGCTGCCTGCAGTGCCGGCATCCCATATGGGCACCAGTTCAGGATCCGGCTGCTGCACTTCCGATCCAGCTCTCTGCTGTGGCCTGGGAAAGCACTAGAAGATGGCCCAAGTCCCCAGGCCCCTGCACCCACAATGGGAGATCTGGAGGAATCTCCTGGTTCCTGGCTTCGGATTGGCACAGCTCCAGCCGTTGCGACCAACTCGGGAGTGAACCAGAGGATGGAAGACCTCTCCCTCTCTCCCTGCCTCTCCTCTCTCTGTGTGTTGTGTGTAACTCTAACTTTCAAATAATAAATAAATCTTAAAAAAAATAGTGTAGATTCTTAGTAGGTGGCCAAGACATGGCTTGGGCAGGAACTTTTTTCTAAAATGGGGTTGTTCTTACAGTTTCAACTTATAATCACATCTATAACCCATTTTCAATAGCTTAGAAAGCAGGTGAATATTTTAGCTGCTTTAAAAGTAAAAGCCCAAAGCAAGATTAGACTTGGAACATAGTCTGGGCATGATAACAACAGGTATTCATTATATTTAAGCTTTCCTCTCTTGCTCTGCAGAACTTAAAAAGCTAATAATTTAGTGTAGCAATCTTTCCAAGTGCAAGAACATCATATTAGTCAGGCAAAAATTATGGCAGATCAGCATGGCTAGCAAATAGGTAAAAATCAAGCTGGGTTTTCGCTCAAATTAAGCAAAAACTTTGTAATTTTCACTTTCTGCTCTATTTAAAAAATTGGGCACTAAACAGTGTTCTTCAAAACGATGTGATTTTTTTAAATGGTACTGTCATTATTACAGCTTGCTTTGTTTATTCTTTGGCAAATTTCCAAGAATGGATCTACATGCCTCCTATTTTTGGCCCAAGTTTTGTCTTGTTAAAATGCAGCCCTGGGTGTAGGGGATCTGAGGTGAGTGGGAGAGGCCTGAGATGTGTGTTTCTAGCAAGCTCACAACTCAGAGCTGGGCAGTGGAAGATAATCACTGCAATGGAGTCCATATCTCCCACGGCAGCTCAGGAGCAGGTGGACCCTGCAAAGAGGCTCTATTAAAGCAGCTGAGTGTGGCTACTGCTCCCCCTTATTCAGTAGTAGTAGGGCGGTGCTCTCCCACATGGTAGCCTCCTAGCTGAGGCATTTCTGATGCACTCAGCTGTGTGTCTCAATAGCTACCACTGCTGGGAGTTGGGAAGCGAGGTCTCAGGTCCTGAATGGGCACCACATCATAGAGTACAGGGGTGCAGAAAAGTCTTGGGGCTTAGATGGACATCATACCAACGCTTATGCAGAGGAAACTGCCTCATCTGTGGTCCACAAGAGAGACAAGCACCAGCTCCTGTGTACTGTCATGAGTGACATTATAACGGGCTATGTACGGCCAAGGAGTTGGGTCGCAAATGGCCCCTCTCAGTGACACTGCCAGTCGCTACTGCCTGAATTTTGAGCTTGATTTGTCTCACAACAGAAGTGAGCTATGACTGCAGGACAGTTGGTGTGGCTGAGCATAGAGCTGCAGGGAGGCAAGCCTCTGGGTACTCAGCTTGTGCCTATGGCAAGCCCTGGACCTTCTCCCTGCGCCTATGACTGCCAAAATCTAAAGGTCCCCGAAAGGAGGGGTGGCCATTGGAGTGAGACTGTATTTGTGTCTACAGGTGCATTGCTTCCGACTGTGACTCACGATCTCATACAAAGTTTCCTGGGTGTCCTCACCCACAAATGTGAGAACACAAGGGCCCTGCTGCCCATCTTCTTGGGACAGATGCACCTGTGAATGAGCCGTGTGGACTTTGGATGTCCCCAGGGAGATGGACAGATAGAAATGAGAGGGGCTCTCATTTGCTCTGGTTGCTGATCCAAATGCCTGCACACAATTATCATGACAGGACCAGGCCAAAACCTGGATCTTGAAACTCAATACAGGTGACAGAAGCCTAACTCCCCCTTTTTAAAAAAGATTTATTTATTTATTTGAAAGTCAGAGTTACACAGAGAGAGGTAGAGACAGAGAGAGAGAGAGGTCTTCCATCCGCTGGTTCACTCCCCAGATAGCTACAACGGCCAGAGCTGTGCCGATCTGAAGCCAGGAGCCAGGAGATTCTTCAAGGTCTCCCATGTGGGTGCAGGGGCCCGAGGACTTGGGCCATCTTCTACTGCTTTCCCAGGCCATAGCAGAGAGCTGGATTGGAAGTGGAGCAGCCAGGTCTTGAACCGGCACCCATATGGGATGCCGGCGCTTCAGGCCAGGACGTTAACCCACTGCGCCATAGCGCCGGCCCCAGAAGCCTAACCCTTTGACCCACCACCTGCCACCTCCCAGGATGCATGTTAGCAGGAACTAGAAGAATCAAGCAGAGGCAGGTCTCAAACTGAAGCTCTCTGATGTGGTGTCTGGGTGTACCACCCAACACTTTAGCAATTGCACCAAAAGGCTGCATCTGTGATGTGGCTTTGTACAAATTCCTTAATTTCTTTGATTCTTCATTTTCTCACTGTAAGCAAAAAAGGCTTTTATAATAATTCCTACCTTCACAATAATGGCAAGATTGACATCATATGTAGCTCCTAAGGTCACCAGATCACATTTCCTTTTCTTCCTTTCCCTTTCTAATCTCAGAGGAAAGGGATTGGAAGAATAAGAGGGAGATTTTCTCGTCTGGGAAGTGCCAGCAAAGCAAAGCAGAGTATTTTATGCCTGAAGCTTGAGCAGTAGCCTGTACTGCACACTGTATAAGACAACAGGGAATGAGGTGGCCACGTCAGGCTTCAGAAGGGCCAGCTCTAGGACCGAGGCCCTTAATATCGACAAGTAGGGCAGCACCTGCAGTTTTAGGGACCCTCAGCACTGAGTGTGGTGGAAATGTGGTCCCCACTCTCCTGGCAGCCAGCAGACTATAGGTGCTGTACCTACCTTGCTGTAAGAGGACAAAACCCAGAGGCACCTCTCCTCCCAGGGCAGGGTGCCAGAGGTCGAGTCCTGGGGTCCAAGCTCATGGCTGACCAGGACCAATTTGCTTAAGAGCTCGGCCGTGTCCGGTACTGTGGAGTTTGGCAGAAAGCAGGGACTCTTCTTTGGCCTCCTTGCAGGGCAATGGTGTGCAGCAAGGCAGCTCTTCCTGCCAGGATGCTTGTTCTGTAGTTACTATTTACAATTCAGAGATGCCAAGTGGGAAGGCTTGGTTCTAAGTCCCAGACCAATGAGTCAGGTTTTGTTGTTGTTGTTGTTTGTTTATTTCTTATTTTGAAAATCAGAAGTAAATGAATATTTTTGGTGTTATAATGGTCGTTTTTTAATTGAAAATATATTTATTTGAAAGATAGAAAGAGATTTCCCATTCACTGATTCACTCCCCAGATGCCTGCGATGGCCAGGTCTGGGTCCGTCTGAAGTCAGGAGATAGAAAGGTAACTCGATCTGGGCTTCCCACATGGGTGGGAAACGCCTCAGCAAGCACCCACTGCCTCCCAGGACACGTATTCGCAGGAAGCTAGAATTGTGAGCAGAACCAGGATTGAAACTCCAGCATTCTGATATGAGATGTGGGCCTTCCAAGTGGTGGTTTAACTGCTATGTCAAAATCTGGCCCATAAGAACCATTCTCATCTCATTGCTGCATTAAATTCACCAAAGCATGACCAGGATCAATATTTTCTATTAAAAGGTTTTTAAGATAATTCCAGGGTAGCGGGCTAAGCACTGCTTGCTGCACCGTTGGCCTATGTTGGAGCACCAGTTATCTGCTCTGCCTCCTATCCAGCTCCTTGCTGATGCACCTGGGAGGGAAGTGGAAGAGGGCTTGGGCCCCTGCCACCGATGTTGGAGACAAGGATGGAGTTCCAGGCTCTTTGCTTGGGTCTAGCTCACTCGGTCATTGCAGCCAACTAGGGAGTGAGCCAGTGAATGGGAGATCTCTTTGTTTCCCTGAATCTACCTCTCTTTGTGTCACTCTGCCCTTCAAATAATTTTTGAAATGGAAAGAAAAAAATTTTCAGCATTTACTATTTCATTTGAAAGGTGGAGTTACAGAGAGGGAGAGGCAGAGGCAGAGAGGGAGAAGTCTTCCATTCGCTGGTTCATTCCCCAGATGGCTGCAGTGATCAAAGCCAGGAGCTTTATCCATGTCTCCCACATGGATGAAGAGGCCCAAGTACTTGGGCCATCTTCCTCTGCTTTCCCAAGTGCATTAGCAGAGAAGTAGAGCAAGCAGGACTCAGACCAGCACCAAGAAAATTTTTTTAAAAATGTTTAATACTGGGCCTGGTGCTGTGGCATAGAAGGTTAAGCCTCCCACTGCAGTGCCACAGAGCCACCCCAGCATATGGCATTGTTAATACTGTTGTAATGAATTATAGCTGCCATTTTTCTGAAGGTGTTCTTTATACACACCCTAGATCCTTTTCAATCACATTTGAATTAAAATCCCTACATATCTGGACTCTTCTAGGAAATATGGTTTCCTATATTTACTACCAGTAACACTGTTCTTGTTTTTCTTGCTTTTAAATTTATTAGGCTTTGTTGGCTGGCGCCGTGGCTCAATAGGCTAATCTTCCACCTACGGCGCTGGCACACTGAGTTCTAGTCCTGGTCGGGGGGCCAGATTCTGTCCCGGTTGCCCCTCTTCCAAGCCAGCTCTCTGCTATGGCCCAGGAGTGCAGTGGAGGATGGCCCAAGTGCTTGGGCCCTGCGCCCCATGGGAGACCACGAGAAGCACCTGGCTCCTGGCTTCGGATCAGCACGATGCACCGGCTGCAGCGTGCCGGCCACGGCGGCCATTGGAGGGTGAACCAACTGCAAAAGGAAGACCTTTCTCTCTGGCTCTCTCATTGTCCACTCTGCCTGTAAAAAAAAATAAATAAAATTATTAGGCTTTGTAAAGCAATTTTTTTAGGGGCGGGTGCTATGTCACAGTAGGTTAATCCTCCACCTGTGCTGCCTGCATCCCATTTGGGTGCCCGTTCTAGTCCTGACACCTCTTCCAATCCAGCTCTCTGCTGTGGCCTGGGAAAGCAGTAAAAGATGGTCCAAGTCTTTGGGACCCTACACCCACTTGGGAGACCAGGAAGAAGCACCTGGCTCCTGGCTTCAGATCAGCGCAGCTCTGGCCGTTGAAGCCATTTGGGGCATGAACCAACAGAAGGAAGACCTTTCTCTCTGTCTCTCCCTTTTACTGTCTATAACTCTACCTCTCAAATAAATAAATAAGAATATTTAATAAAAAGCAATTTTTAAAAATATCTATTTTATTTATTTGAAAGGCTGAATTACAAAAAGAGGGAGAGAGAGAACTTCTATCTGCTGGTTCACTCCCCAAATGGCTTCAGTGGCTGGGTCTGGGCCAGTCCAAAGCTAAGAGCCAGGAGTGTCACCCAGGTCTCTCACATGGGTGCAGGGACCCAAGCACTTGGGCCATCTTCTGCTGCTTTCCCAAGCACTTTAGTAGGGAACTGGATGGGAAGTGGGGTGGTAGCAACACAAACTGTGGCCCATATAGAATGCCAGCATCCCAGACAATGGGTTAATCCACTACGCCACAATGCAGGCTCCAAATTTATTTTAGTGTTTACTTGTAGTCACAGCCACATTTTGAACTTACTATTTCTGAATTATTTACAGAGGTCACAAACTGTTGATCTCACAGACCAATATTTATCAATACTTTGGAAGAAATGAATAATATGATATTTAGGCACTTGGAGGCACTTCCCCGTTTTGTTGATGGTTTGAGAGCCAGTGAAGACCTTCAGTCCAAGTTTGAGTAAGGAGGGCTCATCACAGTCAAGCAAGAGGATAGGGGCCGAGCGCTTACACAAATACATGAGATATGGACCCAGCCCCTTTGACTGGGGAGACAAAATATAATTCTATGGGGCCGGCATTGTGGCATGGCGAGTGAAACAGCAGCCTGCAATGCCAACATCCCATATGGGCTGGAGACCTGGCTGCTCTGCTTCCAATCCAGCTCCCTGCTGATGCACCTGGGAAGGCAGCAGAGTTTGACCCAGGGCCTTGGGCCCCTGCCACCATGTGGGAGACCGGACATGAACTGGCTCCCATGAGTTATGCCAGCACTGCAGGCAGAGGCTTAACCTACTACTCTACAGTGCCGGCCCCAATAATATTTTTAATATTAGTATGCATACATAGAGATGGACTGTGCAGTAATCAGTAAACAACTAGGGCTTTGGTAGTGGCAAGGATCCTAATTCTGCAGAATTAGGAGGGGAGATGAATCTGGGAGATTTTGAGACAAGGCCAGCTTCAGGAAGTACGTGTGAGAGAGCAGGTGCTTGAGTAGACCAGAGAGCTGTGAAGAGCAAGCCAACATGGGCAGTGCTCCGTAGGGGGCCTCGGCTCCTCCTCAGGAAGAAGTAGGCTACAGGAAGCCCTATGGGGAGGTTGCTGGGGAAGAGACAGGAGAGATCAAGTGTGTTATCTGAACAAGGTAGGACTGGGTTAACTGCTAGGCTCAGCTGTTTCTTCTGCTCCAGGTTATTGGCCTCAGTTTGCTTTCCTTAGAACCACATCCACCTACTCAGGTGGGCACAGGGCTCAAACAGAAGCATGGATGAGAGAAGTGAAAGCCATACTCTGGTGTTGCATTTCTCCAGTCTGGCCAGTTGTGTGCATTGTTTTTTATGATTTAGCTGTGTATTTGAAAATCATAGTTACAGAGAGGGAGGGAGAGGGAGAGAGAGAGATTTTCCATTCACTGTTTCACTCCTTAGATCACCTAAAAGGCCAGCACTGGACCAGGCTGAAGCCAGGAGCCAGGAGCTTCTTCCAGGTCTCTCTGGTGGGTGCAGGGGCCCAAGTATTTGGGCCGTCTTCTGTTGCTTTGCCCAGGTCATGAGCAGGGAGCTGGATCAGAAGTGGAGCAGCTGGGACATGAACTGGTGCCCATATGGGAAGCTGGCAACCCAGGTAGTGGCGTCATCCACTATGCCACAATGTGTGTCCCAGGTGTATGCATTCTTAAGACCTCCCTTCCCAGGGGCAGGAGTGGAAAGCATGCGTTTCAGGCTACCAGCGCAGTGTCGTTGCACTCAGTGGTTGGCTAAGATGTGGGCTTCATGGCCAGGTTAGTCTGGAGGTTGTGGAGAACCATTGAAGGGATTTGATCAAGGTTGTGAAGAAGTGTCAGAGATTGAAGAGATTAACCTGAGAGAGATGTTCAGGAGGGATGAGAGTCCAGAGAGAGAGAGAGAGAATTAGGACAATGGCTTCTCAAGTATTGAGATAGAAAGATACATCAGTAGAAGGAAATGATTATAAAAAGAAGGTGGGAAGCACACAGAACACAACATAAAAGAAGAGGACGTCCTTAGTGTCCTTACTGGTTGTTTGGAACAGACTTCTTCCTTCATACATGAAGACCTTTTAGACCCATGGAAGCACATTGACTTGTGAACCATTCTAGAAGGAGGGCAAGGGTTGGGGAGCAAGGAGGAGAGGGCAGCTTTGCTGCAGCGGTGCTGATCAGGACGGAGCTGAGGTGGGGAACTGCAGGTTACCCTAGGGGCAACAGCGTCTTGTGGTGCGAGGTTCCTTGCTGGCACTCAGTGGGAAGCCAGCTTGGGCTCCTTGGTTTCTAAGCCACTCCCATACCTCTGAGCTTAGAAAGTTCAACCCCTTTGTCCTCTTTGTTCTAGTTCTTGTTGTCGTACTGGTTTTTTTGTTGCTGTTTTTCAATTTCATTTTATTGTCTCCAATAAACTTCTGTAAGAAGCAAACACACACAAGTCAGTCTGGCTCAGGAAATAGGGTCTCACCATCAATTACAAGAGCTATCTTAGGGGGTCACTTAGCTGCCCAGGCCTCAGTATTTTTTTTTAATATTTATTTATTTATTTTAAAGGCATGGTTACAGAGAGAGAGGAAGGTGGGGAGCATATTTCATCTACTGGTTCACTCCCCAATGTAAGAAGTTAAGCAAAAGTAGTGGACTAATGAATCACTTCCAAGAGCTGCCCCATTGAATTTAGAAATTGGCTGCTGGTCCTGCTGGCTTCTTTCTGGCAGGCCCAGGCCCCATTTTTTGGGAGACCAGGCTCCTGACCATAGTCTAAAATAGGGCAGCACCAGTACACAGCCTCCCATCATTTCTCCTGGGCTGCCTGTTGCCCTTCTGTGAAATTCTCTCATCCTTGTCACACTTCCATCTGTCAACTGCTACCAACTGACGTGTATGGTCTATTTTTCTTCCTTTAATAACTGCCACCCTGAGATTCCCTTCAAGTCCTATTTCCAGATGTAAGATGTGAGTTTGGGGAGCAGGATCTTGCCACATGTGCCCCCAGCTCCATTCATCTGGGGAGATGACACCAGCCTCTTGTCACTCTCCATCTTCCCTTCATTACCGGACCATGGCTTATTTTTGTGTATAATGACAGAGGAGATGGTTGAAATGCCGGGCCATTTATACACCAGCGTGACTGCTGGTTTTTAAATGGAAATGCTCTGGAAGTAGACAGTGATGTGCTGTCGAATTCCCAGAGCCTTGTGAGGCTCTCTCATCCTTTGAGTCACCAGCCCCACTGTCTCCCTGGGGGATCACAAGCTGTGTGAAACCTCCATCCATCCATTATCGTCCATTATCAGATGGAAGCCTTCCAGCCCCCTTGTGAGAAATGGGAGAGTGCTAATGTCCACATGGGTACAAAATTATTGACCATGAACTAAGGAAATGCATTTTTCCTCCTTCCTCCTGTGATTGGAATTACTAATTAGATCAACATGAAATTAAAATGATTCCAGGACTGAAACACTTGGGGAAGAATCTCTTGAAGTTCGTTTTTCATCACTGAACTGAGACTAAATTATTCTGTCAAATTCCATATTATTTCAAATTAGCCAAATTAATTAATCTAACTCAGTCCTCGGTTATATTAATCATCTGTTTTAGAATTTTATTAGAGGAAGATTGTGAGTTTTTTAGCATAGTGCATATAGATGAACTTCACTGGCAGGTTGCTCTTCTTGTGTTCAAAGCTGCTATTTTAAACTCTAGGCAGTAAGTAATAGGATTCCCTCAAATGCACTCATGTTAAATTTCATGGTTTCTTACTTTGTTTTGTTTGCATTTGAAAATATCTACCTTTCTGTTGCTAAGATTGTGAAGAGTGATTTTTTTTTTATTCTCAGGCGATCAAATGTATTAAAAAGTTTGATTATATACAACTTCTTTTTTGTGATAGCTCCCTTTTAAGTGCCAGAAATTCAGAAGTATATGCCTAAGAAGAGATGATTTCTGTAGAGCTTATTTATGGAACACGATAATTTTATATACTCCAGAGATGCTCAAAGCTGTCAATGGTGGGGAAAGAATATGACCACAGCAAGCCTGCCTACCGATTTCTCACATGTTGGCACAAATGAAGACAAGACAATTAACTCCTCCTGCATATTGAACAATTGTGCATACCTCATTTACATCTTGATTTATTTCTCAGCATTTATCAGAAAATGTTATCCATGGAAAAATAATATTGAGAATGGTGAGACCGGGCAGCATGCCAAGCCATTTCACCTGTCTGAAGTAAGGTCTGTTAATATCACTGTATTATGGATTAGAAAACCAAGGCTTGGTGTCAAAGTTCATGGTAACCTCACCATAACTGAACAGTGAGATAATAATGGAATAATACAGGAGGGCTCCAACATTTTTGCTGCTCCAAAACACTGAGTTTCTAAGTGGTCAGGTAAAATTAGGCTATTATAGTTTTCACCTTCCTACATGGGATACAGACATACAGCTTTTCCAGTTCCCAGTATTTGACATCTATTGTAGTCTGAACGGGACCCTCAGAATTTCATGTGTTAGAAACCTAATTCCTAAACCCATGTCAATAGGATTTGGAGGTGGAGCTTTTGGGAAGTAAGTTCAGTGGAATGACATCATGAGGTTGGGGACCCCATGATAGCTTTGTCTTCCCCTGTCCCTGTGTTATATCATTCTGTGATGTTAGGATATAGTACAAAGTTCCTTCATCACATATGGCCCCTATATTTTAAAGTTCCCAACCTCAGAACTGGGAGAAATTAATTTCTTTTCTTTATAAGATACCCAGTCTGTGATACTCTGTTAAGCACCTAAAGGAAGGGGACTCAAGGAAGGGACGGGGTTGCTGGAGCAACTGCTGTGCTCTGCACACATTTCTTCTGTAGCTATTGGCAGAGGCTGAACTGAGAGCTGAATGGTGCAGTTGAAAATACTTTGGACATGATCCAGGAACCTGACCCTTTCCCCCTGATGTGGCTATTATCTTGAATAAAGCTCTCAGGACTCTAGTTTACTTGGAATGGGTAGCATAGATATAGCTATCTGAAAACCCACTGATTCCACTTATATAGATCTTTCAGGAAATGCAGAAGCAGTATACATTTTGCTGTCCATTTTCCCAGACACTTTCATCTATATGACAACAGCAACAAAGACTAGGGTCCTTTCTCTATTATGGTTACTATTAGTAATGCTAATGAGAATACTGCAGTTGGAATCCACTTGACCAGTTTCCTGGAAGGGGCCAAGTTATTATTATCGCTCATCTCTGCACTTCATGATTCTGGCTGAGACCCAGTGAAGAAGTGGAAAAATACTGTGAGAAAGGTTCCACTTGTGGTATTTCTGGCTTGACTGGGTACAGGAAGTACTGCAATCTTAGGGGAAAACATGTTTACAAGTTTTTCTGGATTTGTATCTATATATCGGTCTTAGAGTTGGGAGGGTTAATGTTTACTAAATGATTTGAAGTTCAGTTTCTGATTACTGATGCACAGTCAGATTCAAGATTCAAAAAAATGGGTGCAACTACCCTCCCCAAGCAGTTCCTGTAATAGATTTGGAGTCAGCAAAGGTAGCCTGCACTTCAGTCTCCATGAAGAAGGCATTTCTGGGAGGCAGTGGGCTAGAACAGAGACTTTGCGAAGTCTTAGTAAGAAGCAAAATTGCATATTTTCCCACTGGGGGCCAACAGTTGTTTGGGCAATGATGAGAATATGGAATTTCCAAATGTCAAGAAGTGTTTTGAGATTTTGTTTAGCTTATTCCAGGAAGAGAACGTGACTTTTTAAGGACTCATTAGCAGGTGGGATTTACAATGGCGACGAGTGGAGTCACCCCAATAATGTGGTGCTCCTTCCCTACTCAGCTTTCATTTAATCAGTGACCATCCTTTTTCATATCTTCAGCTGGAAATGTCTGTAAGTCTTCCTGGACCAACTCAGCATTTCTTATGCTATTCTTTTTTATTTGACAGGTAGAGTTAGACAATCAGAGGGAGACACTGAGAGAAAGGTCTTCCTTCCTTTGGTTCACCCCCAAAATGGCAGCCACTGCCGGCCCTGCGCTATCCGAAGCCAGGAGCTAGGTACTCCCTCCTAGTCTCCCATGCAGGTGCAGGGCCCAAGCACTTGGGCCATCCTCCACTGCACTCCCAGGCCACAGCAGAGAGCTGGACTGGAAGAGGGGCAACCGGGACAGAATCCGGCTTCCCAGCTGGGACTAGAACCCTGGGTGCCAGCACCACTGGCGGATGATTAGCCTAGTGAGCCACGGCACCGGCCTCTTTAGCTATTCTTGTATTTAGCCTGACTTTAATATGTGAATGACTCTCTGTACCATATTATCATGTACTTGTTTCAGTCATGCTTCATGTAATTTTTGACAAAGGGATTGGTCGCAAGGTGTATATTTGGTGTCATGTTCCTCTTTCCTAGTAACTCTCTTTTTATAATTGAAGGCAAGCATCTCAGGAATGTGTGCAAAATAAATACTTTTCGGAAGAAATTTGAATTATATTTTTGTTGAAATAAACCTCTTACTGTAATCAGAACATTATTGATATTTTGGGGAAACACGTGTTAATAAGTTAAAAACTTTTCAAGAGGCTAGATTCCTTATTTATACTACACAGCTGCTGCTAGGATGGTTCATACTAAAGATATAAAGAGTGCTTAAATGCACTTTTGTTCAAAGATATTTAGGCCACAGGAAATGTTGGCCACCCATAGAGTACAATAGGACATTTTTGAAACACCCGTAGAATTGACTCACACTCTGTGAAACACATTTTGTTGTATGCTTTTGCTTTATTCTATTTCCTCGGCAGTGCACTTGTTGGCTTTGGAAATCTTATTCCTGTGCATCACACAGGTTTTCCAACTGTTGTTAAAGGGAAATTTAATGATGCCTGCATTATGGAAATTAGGAACTAACTAGCTGTATCCATGATCAAGATTTACCTTAGAGAGCTCTTTTTTAAGTAGCAATAGATCTGAATGCTAGGATGGCTTCTACACATTGGCAGGCACAAATACATGTCTAAAATATTAATCATTATATTATGAGTTGAATTGAGTTTCCTCAAAATTCACATGTTGACATCTTAGCCCCTAATATTGCAGACTGTGACTTTATTAGGAGTTTGAATCTTTTTTGTATGAGAGCCAGAGAGAGAGAGAGAGAATGCGAGCTCTTATTCTAGCATTCACTCTTGAAATGCCTGCAATGTTGGGCTGGGCCAGGCTGAAGTCAAGAGCTAGGAACTTGGGACCTGCATCATGGTGTAGCAGGCTAAGCTCTGCCTGCTGTGCCGGGTTCTCTAGCATCCTGTATGGTGCTGGTTTGAGTCCCAGCTGCCCCTCTTTCTATGCAACTCTCTTTTAATGGCCTGGCAAAGCAGTGGAAGATGGCCCAAGTGCTTGGGTTCCTGCATCCGTGTGGGAGACCTGGAAGAAGCTTCTGGCTCCCAGTTTCGGGCTGGCCGCTCCAGCTGTTGCAGTCATTTGGGGAGTGAACCAGCAGGTAGAAGACCTCTCTCTTCTCTCTGTCTCTCCTCTCTGTCTGTAATTCTACCTCTCAAATAAATAAATAAATAAATCTTAAAAATAAAAAAGAGCCAGGAACTCAACCCAGGATTCTCATGTGGGTGGCAGGGATCCAAGTACTTGAGCCATCAGTTGCTGGCTCCAGGACACACATTAACAGGAAGCAGGAGTCAGGAGAGGAGCTGGGACTCAAACCCAGGTACTACAATGTGCTACACCATCATCCCAACCATCAGAGAAAACACCTGGCTCCTGCACACTATCAGCTTAAAATGAAGTCAGTAGGGTGGCTCCTAATCCAGTACGACTGCTATTCTTATAAAATGGAGAAATTTGGACAGAGACAGGTATGGAGGGGAAAGGATAGAAAGACACACAGGGAAAAGACTGTCACCTACAAGCCAAGGAAGAGCCGAGTACAGATCCTTCCTTCAAAGCCCCAGGAGGAACCCATCTTGCTGACACTTTGATTGAAGACTTCCAGCCTTCCAACTACAGACACTAGGTTGTGGTTGTTTGACCTACTCAGTTTGTGTTACTTTTTTGTTTGTTTGTTTGTTTGTTTTGAGAGACGAAGAGAAAGGTCTTCCTTCCGCTGGTTCACCTCCCAAATCGCCACTACAGCTGGTGCGCTGTGCGGATCCAAAGCTAGGAGCCAGGTGCTTCCTCCTGGTCTCCCATGCAGGTGCAAGGCCCAAGGACCTGGGCCATCCTCCACTGCCCTCCCGGGCCACAGCAGAGAGCTGGACTGGAAGAGGAGCAACCGGGACAGAATCCGGCGCCCCAACTGGGACTAGAACTGGCTCCGGCTTGTGTTACTTTGTTAAGGCAACTCCAGCATACTATGGACACTTGTGATGCAAAGAAGCCAGTGAAGAATGAGTCTCACTAGTGTCAAAGGGGTAAGCATTCAGTTCCAGGACCACTAGCAGCAGCTTCCTGTCGTGCTAGACAGAGCAGATGCAGTAGTCAACAGGCAGTAGCAGTGTCAGCAGAGCCTTGGTAGACTTATCTGTGCTACAAGTTTGACTGTGGCTCCAGCGGCCTTTGCCCATTTTCCAGTCCACCCAATAGCCTTTCTTTTCTTTCTTTTATTTATTTGAGAAGTAGAGTTACAGACAGAGAGGGAGAGACAGAGAGAAAGGTCTTCCATTCACTGGTTCACTCCCCAAATGGCCACAACTGCCAGAGTTGGGCCGATCTGAAGCCAGGAACCAGAAGCTTCTTCTGGGTCTCCCACGTGGATGCAGGGCCAAAGCACTTCAGCCATCTTCTACTGCTTTCCCAGGCCACAGCAGAGAGCAGGATCAGAAGAGGAGCAGCCTGGACACAAACCAGCTCCTGTCTGGGATGCTGGGGCCGGAGTGTAGCCTTAGCATTCTAGGCCACAGAGCCAGCCCCGGGATACCTCTGTCATATGGAATAGTTACCACATAGGCGGGAGCCAATTATACAGACATCTCACTCACATCACATCTTGTTGTCTCCGCTCCTACATCAGGAGTTTTGCCTCAGCATCATTAAGGGTTCCTTTTTGCAGGGGAGGAAAAAATGCTCCCTCCTCCCCTTTTAGGCTATATGGCTGCTCTAGAATTAAATTGGTATAAGACAGGTTTGCAGGAGAAAATAATGTAAATTTTGTACATACACACAGGAGTCCCACAGTAAATACGGGACTCAGGGAACTGGCCAGATGTCTGACCTGATATAACATCTTGAGCTATGGGAGGAAATAGGGGTTTGGGGTTTCTAGGGATGGATATAAAGGCAAATTATGGGAAAGAAAGAAGAGGATGCACAGAGAGTGCCTTGTTACTGAAGGTAAGAGTCATCAGGAGGGGCCGGTGCTGTGGTGCAGTGGGTTAAGCTGCTGACTGAAGCACAGGCCTCCCATGTGAGTGTGGTTTGAGTCTCAACTGCTCCTCTTCTGATCCAGCTCCCTGCTAATGTGCCTGGAAAAGCAGCAGAAGATAGCCCAAGTCCTTGAGCTCTTGCACCCACATGGAAGACGGGAAGAAGCTCCTGGCTTTGACCTGGCCCAGCCCTGGCCACTGTGGCCATTTGGGGAGTGAACCAGCAGATGGAAGATTTCTCTCTGTGTGTTTCTCCCTCTTTCAGTTACTCTGCCTTTCAAATAAGTAAATAAATCAATCTTTTAAAAAAAAAGCCATTCAGGTGATAAAAGTAGTCTTAGAGAAGCTCTCTTCCTAGTACAAATTCTTTACTTTTGAGAATTTCCTTTATAAATGTAAATTTTGTTTCCAAAAGGGAAAACTTACACTTCATTTTACACAGCTAAGGGAAGATAAAGAGCTTTTCCTAGATCAGTTAGTTTTCAATTTAACTGGGAAGCATGTAAGCATGTTCTCAATCCCTTCAGTTTGCAAAGACACCCTCATGGAGAAAATCAAAAGGTTTACAATACTTTCAACTATTTTGCAGAATATCTACAGTCCTTACTTAAGAATAGATTCTAAAGATGCTAGACACAGCTGGTCAAAACACAACTTTAGATAGAAATGACCTGAATAATGAGCCTTTTCTCAGAGAGTCTGGAATCACAGTGGTAGCTTTGAGGGGAAAATGATGCTAAGAACTTTCTTATTTAAAATCCCTCGTTCCTGGACTCAACCAAGAATCACATGGAACTAAGGTTTCAGTTGCTTTAGCATATGAATGTTGCAATGTATTTTAACCTGTAATTTTTCCACATACCCCATTATGGTCTGCAAACCAGCCTGTAAGGTCTTGAGAAATATATTAGAAGGTAATATTCAAGTCTGTTTAAAGGTACTTCAGAGATTCATCTCTCATGGCCCGATATGTGAGTGTGTGGAGGAGTGCTGCCGTCGCAATGGATACCCTGATTTCACTGGGAGTGACAGGCCTATCAACTGACAGAGCCAAGAGCTCACTTAACTACCAGGGATGTGGAAGGCAAATTCCTGATACTGACAGCAGAACCAAAATCTGAGAAAACTGTTTCACTCTTATGGATTTTCTTTTGGTGGTGACTAGCTAATTAAAGATGAAAATTTCATGAAATCTTCTTTAATTGGAATAAACAAAAATGCTCTCCTTCTGAAAAGCTCATGGCCAATTCCCAAGCCCATGATCAGAGACATTCACTGTCACTCAAGTCTCAAGACCTGACTCAGTTCATAAAGTCCAGGCCATATACATGAACATTAAGTGAAAATCGTGAGAACATGTCTCCAACCTTTTGCCAAGTAGGCCTGTGAGCATTCTTCAGGAGAACTCTATCCTGTGAATGGGAAATAAGAAAACCTTAAGAAGATTATAGACTCAGGTTCTGAGTTAATATTATTCTGTGGGTATCCATAGACAATTCAGGCTATAAATTGCATTTGAAATTGTGACCACCTTGGCGAGGACTTACTAGAGTAAGTTTAGAGGCGACATTCTTGGCCATCACCACAGACTTTCTGTGCAATAAATGCCCATAATGGCAAGGAGAGGAAACAATACTTTCATCAAGAAAATTCTTGCTTAAGAAAGCGGGAAAACGGCCAGATACAGTGTTGTGATGCATAGTACAGCATCCGCCAATGTGATTTACACATTGCTGTGAAAAGAAAGAGAAAGGTTGATTGCCATGATTTGCTTTTTCTCTACTTGAAATGTACCCATTTAAGTTTCTTTTGATATTTATTTGTTTTTTCTGTTTTTCTCTGGGGTATGTTAAGAAGACAACAAAGTCTTAAAAAAAAAAAAAACTGAAGGGGAGAATTTTTAAGGCTCAGTTGCTTGGAACAGAAAACAAAGTGCTTAGTTAAAGAAAGTGTTGAACTAAATAAGATGTCTAGAATTAGATAAAATCCTAAATGGTAGCATGGAAGATAGCGAGGAGATAATTACATTTTCTTTTTTTTTCCTCCTTAATTTGAAGGAATAGAAAGAAGGACTAAAACACTGTGTTCTAGAGTTTCAAAATATGATTTTAAATCTTTAAGATGCTAAGCTTGAAGTGAAATTCAAGGCCGGGAGCTTGCGCTGTAAATGAGAGCTCCTGCATGCGATTGTCTACTTAACCAATTCAGAAATCATCACAATTTTTAAGTTTTTTTAATGTTGGGATTTGGAAAAAGAAGCCTTCAGTGAGTGTAGGGGTATATGTAGTTTAGAAGATTATTTTAGAAGATTAACATAAATGTTCTTATGTTAAATGTTGTGAGCAAAAGTTTGTAACTAGATACTGAATATACCCATGGTCTCCTTGCCTCCTAACCTGATGTCCATATTCCAACAAAAGTGACTTTTTTCAACCCCAATTCTGCTTCAGAATATTCCCTAAGCTGACTCAGCTGCCAATATCCATAGTCTTCTTATCTTCATCTAGCCTGACCTCTGGTCTCTCCTACCCTCTCCAGCTGCCTGCTCAGTTCCCTGAGCTGGAGACACAAGTGGGCCTGGTAAAGTTAGCAGTGTTAGGTCTACTAAAGCACTCATTTCGTTGTTGTAATTGTGGGGTTTTACATCTAGCCTTCCCACTGGAAAGTAAGTATGCAGAGGGCAATGACTGTGCCTACTTCAAGGATTAGCACAAGTGAGTGCTTAATTAACATCTGGTGAATGAATGAGTGATCTGCCATTCCACCTGAAATTTGAATAATTATAGAGGAGAAATTGCTTGACCTAAGGGTCTGTAATCTGGCAAATCTATGCCCACTGCTTTCTATAAAACATCTAGATTTCTTGAAATCTTACTTAATTAATGATTTTAAAATGCCAATCTGGACTGCTAGTGTCCGTCCATCCATTTTCTGTGTTCTCATGACATTTGATCAGTCGCAGAGACAGTGGATTTCTTGGGCTTTCCACATATCGTTTCTGCTGAACTCCCACCTCCACTCATTCCTCTTTGCTCCTGATATAATAATATCTGAATGGCAAGGAGCAGAGACTTACCTGTGCGATTTGAGTGGCATGGACTCACACTTGTTTCAGAGCTGGGTGCTAATAGTAGAAGCCAAAGAGCAAACACACACATCTAACAATAGAGGTTGGTTCATAGATGGGAACAGAACCAACGTAGAGCCAAACTGTTGTGAGAAGAATTTCAGAGCGTCTAGAAACAGAAATCCTCTCTTTCATTTGTGGGATAATAGATGGAGAATATTCTAGGCCTGGTCAGAGAGAGTACAGGTAAGTCACCAGAAGAGGAGAGCTGGGGCTTCAGAGAACAGGAAGTTGACACACAGAACAGGAAGTTAACACAACAGAACAGGAAGCTGGCACAACAGAAGTACAAACCCTCGGTCTTTAATGATTCCTTTTTCACTTTGAGCTCAAATTTTATCCAAAGCTAGATCTATCCAATAACTTGTTTAGGGAATTCCTAAAGTCCCCCTTATTAACTATACATTGCATTGGGTGTTCTGTCACTTGCAGCAGAAAAGTTGTTGTTCATCGTTTTCATGAGAATAAAGGGCAGCTGCTAGTGTTCAATACTCTTTCCTTAGAGGATTGGCCCTGAACGCAATCCTCACCAGTATACTTCTGTGACAACTGAGATCGTTGATGGTGGAGTCAAAGTGAGAAGTGGAAGCAGGAGATTGCATTTGGGAAAAGACATTCTGGAGCACCAGAGCAGGCTGGGACATTCCTTGCTGGGACAGCAGTGCCCCTGAGAGTGGCACACCCACCAGGCCCCAGGTGACTGGCTAGCCCCTGCTGAGGAAGGCTAGAGCCCAGCCACACAGCCCTTTCCAGAGCACCAGTAACTCACAGAGTGGCGGGCACCCACTGCATCCTGTCCTGGGACTCAATAACTCAGAGCCCTCTGCAGCCTCAGGATCACAGAACTCAGTGGCTTTGGCTCCTCCAACTGAACCCTGACCTTGGGCTGTGTCAGCCAGAGTACTAGAATGCATGGACCAGGCCTCTGAACTTCACCCCTGATTTCTCATCCCTAGTCCATGGCCTAAGGTTCCCAAACTGAGGGAGTTGGCCTCCCAGCTAGGGCCTATGAGCCAAAGCTATGGGCTGGTCCCACTTTGAGCCCATAGCCTGGACCGACTCAGCCCCTGGCCCTACACTGCCTGAGGGAATGGTCCTCTTGGCCGGGACCTGGGGCCCGACATGTGGCAAGGGTGGTTTTCTTTCTTTCTTTTTTTTTTTTTTTTTTTCTGGAGACACCAGAATTAATAACACTATTTTTGATTTTGAAAAAAAGAAAAAGAGTTTCTGGGTGGTTTGTTCACATTGTGCACAAGCTGTGTTTTCTTATAATTCTTGCCATTGTTTTAGTATGTTAATTACAAATGCTAAGGTTGATGAAGATATTTTTCTTCAAAATACATACCTTAGAGAAAAAATGAGATACAAAGGCTTTTTTGAGCAGGCATTTAATGATATATTTTCATGGAACTCTGTAACTGCCATGGAATGGTTTTTGGCATCTTCCACGCAGTTTCTTTTGGCAAATTCTCTAAAGATCAAATGCCTTTTACACTTGGTGTCATGGAAAACCCAAAAAGAGCTTCCTGGAATGGACTAAAACCTGTGAAGAACAATGTCAATGTCGATGAGAAATTTATCTCCACGTTGCGTAGGCAACATCACTAGCTGAATTTGGGAACTAGTCACCATAACTTTTTAATGACATTTTCTCCAGTTGATTATCTGGGTTTCACTGAGGGTTATGTTAATTAATCACAGTCCACCTTAAAATCCAGACCCCATTTCAGGAAGCAATATTAATCGAAGAAATTGTGTGATCAGGTCTTAGCTATCATGTAGATATTAATCACACACACACACATACACACACACACACAATGAATGAATGATAAATACATTCATGTCATATCTTTTTAGGATTGCTCTCAAGAGCAACAGAGGCCATATTCATGAAAGAATTCTAGCTCTAGTCTTGACACGTATAAGATTCTGAAATATACATATTTACATGTATGTGTGGATTTTAAATGCTCATCTTATGCAAAAAATGAGGGATGATAAACATTTTAAGCAAGAGGCAGCATTTCAGATACTGACAGACAAGGGAGATTGTAGTTTGATCACTGGAACCCAGAGGATATTAGAAGATTATGTCTAGGAAAAGCTGTCATGATCAGAACAAAATACATATGGTAAAAATGGCAAGGCTCCATGTACATAAGTATCTGAATTACAGTGGAAATGGAGATTGTTAGAACACATGAGATCAAGGTAATGCAAAAAAATAAAAAAAGAGGGGCTATCAGAGGGTTATCAATGAGAATTCACAGATTGTATTGACTCCCCCAAAAGTAAGAGCAGGAGAAAGAATAGAGAGGAAAATTATAAATCTGATACTTTATATATATATATACTTTATATATATATTTATATATATATTCATATAATAAATATACATTTATATATATTTATACATTTATACATTTATATATTTATATACTATATAAATATATATTTATTATATATTATATTATATATTATATATTATTTATATATTATATATTATTTATATATTTATATATAAATATATATTATTTAGATATATTTATATATTATATATTATTTATGTATATCATATATAATTATATTATATATCATATTATATAAATTATATTATATATTATACTATAATATATTTATTATATATTTTATTATATATAATGTAATATATTATATATTATATAATATATAATATGATATATTATATAATATATATTTTATATATAATATATAAGCTATAATATATTATATATTATATAATATATGCATATATATTTTATATATTATATATTATATACATATATAATATAATATATGTATATATTATATACAATATATAATATATAATATACATTATAAATATATACTATATAATATATTATATAATATATAATTTATAATTACAATATATAATATAAATTAATGTAATATATTATATATCATATTATATAAACAATATATAATATATAATATAATATATTATATATTATATAATATATTGTATATATAATTTATAATACATATAAATAGTATATATACTATATAATATGATATATAATATATAATATATTATATATTATATATAATATATAAATAATATATATTATATAATATATTGTATATATATTATATATTTATATATATTATATATTATATATTATATAAATATATAATATATAATATATTAAATATAATATATTGTATAATATATAATATATATTATATATATTATATAATATGATATATAATATATTTTATATATATTATATATAATTTATAATTATAATATAATATAAATTAATATAAAATTATAATATATAAATTAATATAATAAATTATATAATATATTTTATATATAATGTATATAATATAATATATAATATATTATATATTATATACAATATAATATATACAATATATTATATATAAATATTATATTATATTATATATTGTATATAATATATATTATATATTATATATATATATATTAATTATATATATTATATACAATATAATATATACAATATATATATTGTATATTGTATATTATATATTGTATATAATATATATATATTATATATTATATATATTAATTATATATATATTATATACAATATAATATATACAATATATTATATATAATTATATATAATACAATATATAATATATAATACAACTATATATACAATATATAATATGATATAATATATTATATTATATAATATATGATATATTATATAATATAATATGTTGTATAATATAAAATATAATGATACATACTGTATGTATACATAATATATAATGTATATTACATAATATATGTATATATTTTAAATATGTTATATTATATATTATATAATATATTATATACTATATAATACATAACATATAATATATAATGGATATAATATATATTATTTATAATATATATAATATAATATATATTATATCATATTATTATAATATATTATATATTTATATATTTATATATTATATAAATATATATTATATATACATATATTATATATATATTAATATATATTT
Organism: Sylvilagus floridanus; assembly: GCA_949820135.1. Classification (NCBI taxonomy): domain Eukaryota; kingdom Metazoa; phylum Chordata; class Mammalia; order Lagomorpha; family Leporidae; genus Sylvilagus; species Sylvilagus floridanus. Next base: position 12,155,961 of record OX463240.1, on the reverse strand, counting down.
ATATATATTTATACATTTATATATATTTATATATCAAATATATATTTATTATATGTTTATATATAAATTTGTTTATTATATAAATATATATTATATATAAATATATATTTATATATATTTTTATATTTATATATATTTTTATATATTTATATATAATAAATATATATTTAAATATAGAAACATATTTATATATTTATATATAAATTGGAAAACAATCCTAGGGTTTAGGATTACAACAAAACGTCCAGGGAGTCACTTATATAAATGGGACTTTGGACTGCAGGTGAAGAGATGTGTAGAGCCTGGTCATCATTCGAAGCATTCTCTCCTAATCTTGTAAACTCAGCAACTTCCTCTCAGTGGTGTCTTCATCCTGATTTGCTGAACTGGACCATGTTTTCAACATCAGTAGGTATAAGCTTGGAAATCTCTTTGCCACTGAATCGAAGAGCTCCAAACAAAACTGATTATTGACTCTCCTGTTTTTTTCCAGACCTTATTGATACCGCCTTCCTTTGTAAACCTAGTGGCTCATTCAGTTTCTCATCCTCTATTGAAACCCAGGGCCTCTTTGGCTGTCCTGTCACTTGTCTCTACAAATCATTCATTGACTGAGTCCTATTGCCTCAAGTGCTACCACTTTTATTCCATTTCTTTCTTTAGCATTTTCCCCCGCATGCGTCCACAAGCCATGCTGTCTTCGTGCTGTCCTCTGTTCCACTTTCTTCCTTATCCCATCTAACTTACAGATATTTGGAGACTAACACTCCAAAACACCCCACAGCTTTCAATGAGGAAGTTTGGCTGTTGAAAGCCTTTGCATGACTCCCCATTCTTGAAAATAAAATACGTGCCTGCTTGCATTGCAAGTTCTTCATGATCACATTCTGTCTTCTCTCTAAGGATTCCCCATTGTGTTAGTCCAGCCCAACGGGGTTATTTCCTTGCCTTCATCCATGAGCGATATTATTTCCTTGCCATCACCTTTGACACTTGCTCACTTGCCCTTCGGCTCCTTTTCTATACCTCTGAACTTTCTACAGATAACTCCCAAACATTACTTCGTTCTTGATACTTCCCTCTTATTGAGATCGAAGAGGCTTTTTTCTTTCTTTGAACTACCAAATATTGTAATTATCTCTTATGAGCCATATAATTTATCACGTGGTAATTTCTATAAAGCCCTCCAAAGTTTAAGGATGTTTTTATATGTGACAAAGCAGCTAGTTTAATGTGCTACACATTGAAGATGTTCACCTAGTGTTACAAAACAAAGAGTTGTGCACATGGCACATAGTAAATGTTTATTCAGATAAAGCCTAATACATTGTAAAAAGCTGGAACATTTGAGATGATGTTAAAGTTGAACATATCTGATACTGTAAATATAATCGAATACCCATTTCACTCAAGAAAACATATGAATGTCTCACAAATATTTGGAAAGATGCTTAACATTGTTCATTGGGGAAATGAAAATTAACACCACAATAGAATACTGCTACATTCCCATTAGAATGACTATAATGAAAAAGGAAGACAATGACAAATATCATTGAGAATATGGAGAAACTTTACCCCTTCATACATTACTGATGGGAATATAAATTTACTGCCAGTTTGAAAATAGTTGTGTAGTACAATTCATATTCCCATCAGTATGTAAATTGTTCATGAAAAGTTAAACAAATTTACTGCAAAAATCACCAGTTATAAACCAAGGAAACTCCCTACTAGAAATCATAGTATGTATTCATACAGCCTTATTCATAATAGTACTAAAGTGAAAGCAATCAGAGTGATGATTAGATAAATGAAATGTGCCAGGTCCACACAATGGAATATTATTCAGCAGTAAAACAACAGCAAAAAGAGCTACAGCTACATGCTATCACACTGGGGAGCCTTGGAAACATTATGTCAAGAAAAAGTAGCCAACCACAAAGTACCATTTAATATATGATTCTCTTTATGTGAAATGTTCAAGAGAAGGCAAATCAACAGAGATAGAAAATAGATTCCTAGCTACATGAAGCTGAATATGGGGATGAGAAATGACTGCAAATGGGCCAGGAATCTTTTGTGATTCTAAAATTGGATGGCAGTAATGGCGTCACAGCCTTGTAAATTTACTAAAAATCATTGAATTGTACACTTAAAATGGATGAATTTTATGGTATGCAAATTAGACCTCCATAAAGCTGTTTAAAAAATAATTGGACTTCCAGATCATAGCATCTTTATCTATTGGAAGAATAAAATAAACCTAGCTTCTTTTTAAATTAATATTTCAGCACAAACATATTCCAGTACGACAAAGATAAAATATAGAATCTGTCTAATTCTAACTTATTTATTATGGCTTGACAGAATCATTATTTAGACTAATTTAACAAAATTAGAAGAATATATTTTTATATCAGCTGTTAAAATGGGAATAAATATTTAGACAAAAGTCATAGAATTTTTTTAAACAATAATTTTGTATAGATCAACAATTGGGTTGAAAAAGGGTTGCTTTTATGAAGACTTTATTGGATCTGATCTATTAATTTCTTCACATAAATTGCACATCCTTAACAGTCTTTTACTGATTAATTATTCATCCCAAAGTCTATTAGCAAATATTTACCACTTACAGCCTAATTAAAATTGAACCTAGGCTACTATTAAATAGAGGTCATTCTAAAACTCGTCTCAAGAGAAATATAGATTTGGTTGTAGGAAAACTGCTGAGAAAGTCCTTGTCAGATGGTAGTTATTTAGAGAACAATAAGAAACATAGGAAAGAATATATAGGAGGTGTTCAACACTGAGGGTTCTATTGTTGTGAAACATCAGATTCATTTAAGCCAAATGAGGACATAAATCTGGGAAGAGAAAGAGGTATAACAAGCAGTAATGAGTAAACCAGCACCTCCGTAATAAATTAGCAGTACCATGAGTCTAAATGATGTTCTTTCTCCCCCACACCCTGTTAGCCTGCATCCTTGAAACATCATGGCCAGTAAAGCCCCACCTTTGGGATGCCGCTCTGCAAGGTCTTCTGTCCCTTGCACCTGTGGACATGTTATCTCTGGAATAAGTCAGGATGTTCTCAAGATGAAAATATCACAGGTCTCACCCTTTCATCTCTCAAGGAGATAAGAGAAATTTTAGTTGTTTTTTTCTTTCATTTTAGTATAAAAATTTGAATGCAATTCCTTCTAAATGTTACCATTTTCTGGCTAACTTACATGCATGTAAAGTTGACAACAAGTTGTTCTACAGCAGATTGCTTGTTCTCTTTCTCTTATATTGATACAAAAAGGTACTTTGCTGGAAAGATCATCTTATGTCTCCAACACCATAATCAAATGTTGGGGGAAGAATGTTAAAATTTCAACATTTCATTTTCCTTCCTCTGGTCAGATACTGAACTTCCCTTCAAATGTGAGTTATCAGTTCCCTTCAAGTATCCTTTTGTTGGTTGCAGATCTGCTTCTCCACTCCTACTGAGGATCACGCACTCACCTCCCTGTTTCTCCCCTGTTGACCACAGGGCAAGTTCTGGGCAGGGGTCCTAAATAAAACACAGCTGGTGCTGTGCATGTGTCTAGCAGGGGGATGTGGAGGTTTCCAAATTGGTTATATCTTTCCTAACTTTCTATAATACAATTTTATGGAAACTGAGGTCATTAAAAATGTTAATTTGATTTGAAAAGCAGAGAGAGAGAGAGAGAGAGAGAGAGAGAGAGAGAAAATCTTCCATCTGCTGACTCATTCCCCAGATGTTTACAATAGCCAAGGACGGGCTGGGCCAAAGCCGTGAGTTGTGAACTCCGTCTAGGTCCCCATAGGGTGTCAGGGGCCCAAGAACTTGAGGCACCGTCTATTGCCTTCCAGGATTCATGGTAGAAAGGTGGATCAGAAATAGGAGATCTGAGATTCGAACTAGGCCCTCTAATGTAGGAGGCCCCAGCAGTGACTAACTGCTGTGCCAAATGCCCAATACCTAAAGTACAAAGTCTTATTTTAAATTCTAACTTGTTTTATTTTCTGCAACAGCCTCAGTACTCCTGAAAAAAAAAAGACTTAGTATTAAAAATAGCTTTCTAAAATGAAAACAAGGAACAGCAAATGCTGTAATAAGGTCTGAGGCATGCTCCTATTAAAAAAAAAATATACGGTAGAGAGAGAGCTATTCAGTTCAAGACAGGAAGAGATGAGATCCAGAGAACTCAGTGGAAGAGAAATTTGCAGTAATTTAACAGCCAAGACAATTTGTCAATCAAGAGGTGATAAACTATTTCCTTTTTGCTTATCAAAGCTGAGCACAAGAAACTTTTAAGATATGTTGTTGAATGCGTGTGTTTTCTACCACTGCTTTATCAAGTTATCACAAACTTAGTAGCTAAAAACAGCACAAATCTGCTGTCATATTTCTGGAGGTGAGAAATCTGAGGCAGGTCTCACTCTACAGACACACATCAGCAGGGCAGTGCTCCTGCCAGAGCCCAAGGGGAGGGCCCATCTTCTGCTACAGAGCATCCTGAAGTGCCCACACTGAAGGCCAGTAACAGTGGACCGGGCCCTTGCCACATGAAATTCTGACTTCCTTTCTCCTTTTTAAGTGCCCTTATGAGGGACCAGCAATGTGGTGCAGTGGGTTAAGCTGCTGCCTGAGACACCAGCATCCTCTACGAACAGTGGTTCAAGTCCCAGCTGCTCCACTTCCTATCCAATTCCCTGCTAATGTGCCTGGGAAAACAGGGGAAAATGGGCCAAGTGCTTGAGCCCTCCCTACCCAGCTGGGAGACCCAGAAGAAGAATTTGGCTCCTGGCTTCAGATGGCTCCAGTTCTGGCAGTTGTGGCCATTTGGGGGAGTGAATCAGCAGATGGAAGATTCTCTCTCTCACTCCCTCTCTAACTGCGCTTTTCAAATAAATAAATTAAAAAAAATAAAAGCTCTTATGATTACATTGGGCCCACCCAGATAATGAATAATTCAAGAGAATCTCCCACTTCAAAATCCTTAATTTGCTAACACCTGCAAAGTCCTTTTGATCATGTGAAGTAGCCTTGGTTCTGGGAATTAGGACCTGGACATTCTTGAGAATCGTTCTTCTGTCAACCACAGCGAGGAGGGAGAAAACGTTTATTCTCATACTGCCCAGTTGGGAATGTAAGATGCTAAAATGTCTCTAGGGAGGGGTATAGGAGCAAAAAAATGCCTAATAAATATGTGAGACATTTAATCCAGCAAGTTTTCTTTGGAAATCTGTCCAAAGGATATTACTATTTATGTACTGAAAGCTGTTCACATCAGTACTTTTGGCACGAGTAGGAAGTTGGAAAAATTCAAAGTGTAACAACAGTAGATTGGGTAAATAAATCATAATTCTGCTATTTATGCCAGTTGTTTATTGTTGTTTGAGTGATTGCCCAAGATTCAGAAATTTTAAAAATTGACATGTATTCTTCACACAGTGTTTTAAGGGGAAGAATCATGGATAGTGGTTTATCTGCATATTTGCTCCGAAAGTTACAATCAAAATATCCATTTAGTGGGCTGGCATTTGGTGCAGTGGTTACATTGCTACTTTGGAGCCCCATATCCCATATTGGAGTGTCTGCTTCTGGTGCTAGCTACTCCATTTCTGATCCAGCTTCCTGCTAATGCCCACACTGAGAGGCAGTGGACCTGAACTGAGTGCCAGGCTCCTGGCTTTGGCTTGACCCAACCCTAGATGTTGTGTTTGGAGAGTGAACCAGCAGATGCAGGATCTCTCTCAGTCAGTCTCCTCATCCATTTCTGTCTCTGTCTCTGTCTCTTTGTGTATGTGTCTCTTTCTTTCTCTCTCCATCTCTCTGTCTTTCAAATAAATTGAAAAAAATATGCCAGCCTGGGCTACACCATCAGAAGGCTGCACAGAGGTTGGTGGGTTCCAGAGGTAGGTAGCTCACTTCTACACCTGACAAGTTAATACTTGTGGCTGTCAGGTGGCCATGTGGTCTTCCTCCTGGGACTGTGTGACAGTCCTTATGAATTCTTCCTGAGTGAGCAATCCAAGACAGAGAGCACATGGAATGCCTTTTGTAACCCCCATGACCCAGTCTTCCAAGACACAGCCGTCACTTCCAACAGACCATGTTCTCTAGAAGGGATTATGACCTCCTGGCCATACCCACAAGAGGATTAGGCTGTTTTTGAAAAGGAAGTGTGTTAAACAATTTTAGATGCTATTTAAAAGCCATAATCTCACAGAATCAAAAGCACTGCATTTAAAATGGTGCTGCAAAAATGTATTCAGTCATAGGTATGCAGTATTTACAAAAATGCACGGCAAAAGGGTATGTGTGGGGTGACATGGGATGACTTCAAAAAATTCGTGGAAAATGGAATTCAAAGGTGTTAAAAAATCCTTGCACTTTTTTCAGATTATGTTGAAGATCCCTTGTGTGTGTGTGTGTGTGTGTGTGTGTCTATGTATGTGTATCACTGTATGTACATCAAATAATAAGCTAAGAGGTTGGAACATCTATCAGTAACATTTTACATGTACAGCATAAGGTTGTCTCCAATGGGAAATAAATCAGAAATGAGATGAGTACCTTAATTTTTGTTATTATTCAGCACTCTGTTAATTTGACACTTCTGGTATTCCTATGGTAAGTTTTGTGACACACAGAGCGGTATTGGATATGGTTACAACCAATACATATTCTAGAGTCAGATCTTCTGAACCAAGATCTAGCGATGCCACTCACTTGCTGTATGGCCTTGGGAAAGTTAATAATTCTCTCTTTATCTCATTTTCCTCATGAGGGCGCTGACTGTATGATCTTTAAAAACCACTGAAGCCTGACTTCTACTTTCACATGTTTTGATTTAATTGGTTTAGGTTGCAAACCAGGCTTTTAGAAATTCCCAGAAGATATAATGTTCAACTGAGTTTGGTACCATTTCCAACTATTTTGAATTTTATGTATTAAATTTATTCTATTTATTCAAAAGTTAGAGAGACATGGTGGAGAAAGAGAGAGAGATTGAGACTGTCCATATGCTGGTTCACTCCCTAAATGCCTGCAATGGCTAATGTTGGGCTAGACCAAAGTCAAGACCTGGAAACTCAACATGGGTCTCCCATAGGGATGGCAATTACTTGCACTGTCATCTGTAGCAGCTCGGGATGCCATCAACAGGAAGCCGGAATCAGTAGCTAGCACCTAGAATCTAACCCAGGCACTCTGACATGGGATGCAAGTTTCTCAAGTCTCCTAATCACTGGAACAAATACCTGCCCTTGGGTTTCTTTAAAGCAGATCACATTTTCATTTTAGCGCGACATTCCCTAAATACGAGTTGGGTGGTCCCTTGTTGCTAAATTTATAGAAAGAGAAAATATTGGAGGACGAAAGTTAAATACCAATATGTTATTGGAATGTGTATCCATTTATGAGAATACTTTAAAAAGTTCACAGAAAATGGATCAAAAAATAACCTTAATCAGCATATGAGATAACTGAATTTCCATGTTTACAGCAGCTCAATTCACAATAGCAAAGATACAGAATCAACCCGGATGTCCACTAACTGCTGACTGTATCAAGATGTGATATACGTGTGTGTGTGAGCCATAAAGAAGGATGAAATCATGATATTTGCAACAAAACGGATGGAACCGGAGATCATTATGCTAAGTGAAATAAGCCAGACCAAAAAGATAAATATCATATTTTCTCTGATTTGTGGAAGTTAAACATATAATGTATAAAAATTCTGTGGCTGTCATATCACTTGGTATAGAGTTATAAATATTGCTTCAATACATTATTCCATAAACTTGACAACACACCCTGCTTTTCCCCACATTATGATCATTGTCATGAATTGCTAATGGTTTTTTTAAAAAAATATTTTATTTACCTATTATTTATTTATTTATTTGAGAGGTGGAGTTACAAACAGAGAGAGAAGTCTTCCATCTGCTTGTTCACTACCCAAATGACTGTGTTGGCTGGAGCAGGGCTGATCTGAAGCCAGGAGACAGGAGCTTCTTCTGGGTCTCCCATGCGGATGCAGGGGCCCGAGCACCTGGGATATCTTGCACTGCTTTCTCAGGCCATAAGCAGAGAACTGGATTGGAAGAGGAGCAGCTGGGACATGAACTGGCATCCGTATGGGAGGCCAACACTGCAGGCAGAGGCTTAGCCTACAATGCCACAGCATGGGCCCAACACTGAGATCTTACTATCCTCTGCATCTAAGAAAAAAACAGCAAATATGTGTATGCATATAATGTCTACATATGAAGTGAATGTGGCAAAATGTTAAAATCATTAAGTTTAGAAACTAAAAAATATATAAAAATAAGTTTATTTTGAGGCAAAAACACCAAAATTCAAATATGGTTTTTTCCAAATGTGTATATTTTCACTGATTCACTCCTCAAATGACCGAAATAGCCAGAGCTGAGCTGATCTGAAGCCAGGATCCAGGAACTTCCTCTGGGTCTCCCATGGGGGTGCAGGGGCCCAAACACTTGGACCATCCTCCACTGCATTTCCAGGCCATAGCAGAGAGCTGGACTGGAAGAAGAGCTGTTGGGATTAGAACCAGTGCCCATATGGGATGCCGGCACCTCAGGCAGAGGCTTAGGCTTAGGCCACTATGTCACAGTGCCAGCTCCTCCATGAACCTTATGAAGCTTCCTCATATGTATGAATTTCAGGTGTGTTAGTTTTTATTTTTTAAGACTGATTTATTTATACATATGAAAGGTAAATCATTAGATAGAGAAGAGAGAGGGGCTGGTGCTGTGGCACAGCGATTTAAAGTCCCAGACTGCAGTGCTAATGTCCCATATGGGTGCCAGTTCAAGTCCCAGCTGCTCCACTTCTGATCCAACAACCTCCTAATGTGCCTGAGAAAGCAGTGGAAGATGGCTCAAGTCCTTGGGAACCCTGTACCCACCTGGGAGACCCAGAGGAAGCTCCTAACTTCTGACTTCAAATCAGCCCAGCTCTGGCTGTTGCAGCCATTTGGGAAGTGAACCAGCAGATGGAAGATCTCTCTGTCTCTGTCTTACCTCTCTCTTTAACTCTGTCTTTCAAATAAATGAAATAAGTCTTAAAAAAAAAGAAAAGAAAAAAAGGGAGAGAAGGAAAGAGAGACAGAGCCCCATCTTCTGGTTCAATCCCCAAATTGCCACAATAGCCAGGTCAGGGCCAGGTTGAAACTAGAAGCCAAGAACCCATCCTGGTCTCACATGATTTGAAGAGACCCAAGAACTTGTGCCATTTTCCACTGCCCTCCCGAGTGTATGAGCAGGAAGCGGGGTTGGAAGCAGAGTTGCTAGGACTCAAACCAGAACTCTGAAATGATATTCCAGAGTCTCAGACAGTGGGTTAACGCACTATACCACAACACAAGTCCCAGATTTCAGGTTTTTGGATTTTTTTGCCCCCAACAAAATAAAGTTATCTTTTAATTCAATTTTTTCACAAACTTCTAAAAATATCCTCAAATCACTAATGTTATTAATTGACTCTCATGAGACTTTGGTAGCTATTAAACTAATTTTTAAGGTTAACTTATGTATTTGAAAGGTAGTAGAGTGAGAGAGAGAGTGAGAGAGAGAGAGATCTTCCATTTGCTGGTTCACTCCCAAATGACAACAGAGACTGAGCCAAGCCAAAGCCAGGAGTCCATAGCTTCATCTCGATCCCCACACTGGTGTCAGGACCCCAAGGACTTTGGCCACTTTCTGCTGCTTTCCCAGACACATTAGCAGGGAGCCAGATGGGAAATGGAGCAGCCGAGACTGGATCCAGCACTCATATGGGATGCTGGCCCCATAGGCAATGGCTTTTGATTGAGCCACAACACTAGCCTGTAAAGTAAATGTTGACTGATTCAACATTTGAGTATTTTGTGTGTTTTGACTAAATCCTAAGGACATAGGAATACAATGTCATGTAAAATAATGTGCTATATGTTAATTGTATGTATATATGAATGTGTGTGTTTGCACAATGTATATGTATATATATATGTGTGTAAGGTCTTCATAAAAGTCCATGCAAATGCATATTATGAGAAATCTATATGTATTTCAGAATCTTTTTAACAAAATATTTAATTCTACTTCCACAAATTATTTTGAAATAACACACACACACACACACACACAATTGGCATCATTGCTTTTGCCCTGACATAGAAATAAATTCCAGGTAAGATTTATTTGTTTTCAGTGGGCTGGCACAAAATTCAATACTAAAAGTGAATTTGGGTCCTTGTAATTATTTTGAGTTTTACTGTGCTATTTCTCCCTTAAATTATTTGGTTTAAAGACATATTGTATAAAAAGTGGTCATGGAGTAAATACACCTGAATTCTGAGGTCGATGGCAATGCTATGGAATGTCCCTTTTTTTGGTGACAAGTCACAGTGTTGCCAGATAATCCGTATTGAGCAACATGTAATTGAAAAACTCAGCAACACATCATAAAATCATGAAATCGCACCACTTTAGAGCTGCTAAATCCCTTAGAGATGATCTAGTCTAACCACTTAATTTTATGGATGAAGGATCCAGTAAAGTACAGTTTCAGTTTGTCAGAAAATATATTTAACCAAGTGGAGCGGCCAGGAAATCTTCTTTCAGCTCAGCTCTGTGAGGGGGAGTTAAAACCCAGCAAATACGAGTACTCATCTATACGTCTCATACAATGCACAGGACGTGTGCTGCAACCCTCCTCCCAGACAAGACAAACCGAGGTAAGATGGTACCAGGAGGCAGGTGTGGGCAGCCAGTAACCTGAGTGGAATATGCTTCCCTCAATGGCGGTTTTATGATCTCACTGAGTTATTAAGTGAAAAGAAAATAAAAGAAATCAAGACTTCTGACAAAAAAAAATGTGAAATCAGAATTAAAAGAGTTCCAGTTTTCTTAGGTTATACTTTTTTATAAAAGTCTATTTTTTTTCAGCTGCTTTAGAGTCACAAGAAGATAGAGCAAAAGGTCAAAGAGTTCCATGTATTTGTTGTCTCCTCTTATGCACTGTCATGCCCATCATCAACATCTGAGATCTGAGTGGTACACTTGTTACAACTCATGAGCGTGCACTGATACATCATGACTGAGAGTCTACAGTTGCCATAACTTTCTTTCCTGGAGCTGCACATTCTACATGCCTCCATCGTTTCACCTTTTCCTGAATGCCGTGTAGTTGAATCACATAGTCTAAAGCCTTTTCAGATTGCTATCTTTCATTTAGTGAAAAGCATTTAAGTTTACTTAAGGTCTTCTCATGGCTTGGTAACGATTTTTTTTTTGGCACTGAGTAATATTCCGTTTTTATTCATCTATTGAATAATAGCCTTAGTGGCTTCCATACTTTGGAAATTATGAATAAAGTTTCCATAAATACCCACTTGCATATTTTTAGAGATTTATTTATGGGGCTGGAGCCGTGGCGCACTAAGTTAATCCTCCACCTGTGGTGCCAGCATCCCATATGGGCACCAGTTCTAGTCCCGATTGCTCCTCTTCCAGTCCAGCTCTCTGCTGTGGTCTGGGAAGGCAGTCGAGGATGGCCCAAGTGTTTGAGCCCCTGCACCCACATGGGAGACCAGGAGGAAGCACCTGGCTCCTGGCTTCGAATCAGCATAGCTCCAGCCATTGCGGCCATGTGGGGAGTGAACCAATGGAAGGAAGACCTTTCTCTCTGTCTCTCTTTCTCATTGTCTGTAAGTCTGCCTGTCAAATAAAAATCTTTAAAAAAAGAAAAGAAAGATTTATTTATTTATTTGAAATGCAGAGTTACAGAGAGGCAGAGGCAGAGAGAGAGAGAGAAAGGTCTTCCATATACTGGTTCACTTTCCAGTTGGCCACAACGGCTGGAGCTGGGCTGATCCTAAGCTATGAGCCAGATGTTTCTTCTGGGTCTCCCACATGGGTGCAGGGGCCCAAAGACTTGGGCCATCTTCTACTGCTTTCCCAGGCCATGGCAGAGAGCTGGATGGGAAGTGGAGCAGCTAGGACTCAAACCAGTGCCCATATGGGATACCAGCATTGCATGCTGTGGCTTTACCCACTATACCACAGCACCAGCCCCTACTTGCAAATGTTTGTGTGGATATATATCTTTGAAACTTTGGGGACAATACCAATGAACATCATTTTTGGATGATGTGGTGAAGAATATGTTTAGTTTCCTAAAACATTGTCAAAACTGTCTTCTACAATGGCAATAATTTTGCTGCATTCCCCCAGCTATAATTTTTAGTTTCTACTGCTTTGCAACCTCACCAATATTTGCTTATCTGAATGTTCTGAATTTTGCCTATGCTAATAGATGGACAGGAGTCTTTTCTTATACTTTTTAGTAGTACTTAATGGCTTAGAATTGTTAAACAATCGATTATCATTCCCTCTCTATTCTGGGTATTTTTGCTCCAGAATATGGAAATAATTTGTGATTGATCTCCAAGAGCCTGTATTATCCTTGACTTCAGGTTACCCTTCCTGAACCTACCTACTATTTGACTAAAACTCACTCTTCTCACTCAGACCCTTTGTCTTAAAAAAAATCTGTTGACTACAGCATGCAACTTTATATACTAGGCTAATAGGGACTGATGTCTGATGCCACAGATGGTATTTATGGCATTAAAACAAGTATCTGCCTCAAACCCTGTGAATTTAGTTGATGTGAATTTGCCCTTACAAGAAGCTCTATTTGATCTGGCTTCAGATCCTGTATGGCAAGCTAATGCCATCGAGGGTAGACGGAACAAATTAGTGACGCTGCATGGAGATCAGTTTCTCTAGTCTCCATCATGTGCATTCTTGTTCCTATTTAGCTTCTGTAGTCCCTTTGCAGCTTTGAGAGAGCAGTGAAGGGAAAGCAGAATCCATCTTTATATGAAGAAAAGATGGGGGCTGGCACTGTGGTCCACTGTGTTAAGTTGTCACTTCAGATGCCCACATCCCAGACTAGAGTGCCTGGGACTGAGTTCAACCACCTCTTCTGATCCAGCTTCTTCCTAATATGCACTCTTGGAGGCAGCTGGTGATAGCTCAAGTACTAGAGGCCCTGACACCCACGTGGGAGATCTGGGTGGAGTTTGCGGCTCCTGACTTCAATGTGGCCCAATTCCAGTTGCTGCAAGCATTTGGGGAGTGAACCAGTGGATGGAAGGTCTTCTCTTTTCTCTTCTCTCTCTTTCTCTTTCTCTCTCTCTCCCTACCTCTCTCCTCACTTTCTCTCTTCCCCCTCTCTCTTTCAAAAATAAATGAACTTTTTAAAAATTATTTATTTATTTGAGAGGTAGAGTTACAGACAGTGAGAGGGAGAAACAGAGAGAAAAGTCTTCCTTCCATTGGTTCACTCCCCACATGGCCTCAACGGCTGGAGCTGTGCTGATCTGAAGTCAGGAGCCAGGTGCTGCCTCCTGGTCTCCCATATGAGTGCAGGGGCCCAAACACTTGGACCATCCTCCACTGCTCTCCCAGGCTATAGCAGAGAGCTGGACTGGAAGGGGAGCAGTCCGGACTAGAACTGGTGCCCATATGGGATGCTGGTGCCGCAGGTGGAGGATTAACCTACTGTGCCATGGTGTCAGCCCAAAAATAAATGAACTTTTGGAAACAAAAGAAAAGATGTATTTTGACTTAGTGAAAAATGTTAGACTTCAGAGCAAAAAGGTTAGAAGATGGAATATAAGCCACACTTTACATATTATTTAATTACATGATTTTCAAAGAACTCATGGATACATTTTTTTTGCATTTACTTTTCACAACTGCCCTGTAAGGTGACCAGCAAGGCATCATTATTTCCATTACAGAGGAAAATGAAGTTTGCTGAGGTTAGAAAGTGAAGCTGGACTGGGAACCCAAGGTTTTCAATTCTATCATAGCACTCTCTTTACAATGAAGATTTAAATGTTATCTTCTCAATTAGAATGAACTAGGACATGAAGTAGTGGCTTCAGGGTAGTCTATAATGGCTCACTGGATTGCACTGACTGATCCACATTGAAAAAACAAAAATATGAAAATCAGTGGAGGCCTTGGCCATTAGGACCTTTGACACCAGCTATGGACATGCTAGGGGGATACCTGTGTTAGCATCTCAGTTCCCATAGGGATCCTGGGAGATGTCTGCTGGTTCCAGAAGCTGACGTTTCCAGTGGATAGTAAGAAAACTACAGTGCTGGATGCTCCACTTGCTGTTATACCCCAAGGAATGGTGCGGTTTCAAGGGTTGAGCCATTATTGACAGATGTATCTGCTCTGAAAACCATGATGCAGCCCAGCTTTCTTGGGATTTTCTGTCTTCACCTCATCAAGCAAGCTCTGTCTGTCTTGCATTTGTAAGGGGAGAAAGTGACCAAAAGCATAAGAGAAACGAGGAGCTCCAGGAAGTAAAAATAAAGTCAATACACTGGCCTTGGATTTTCTCATTATCTCTTGTCCTCAGGTAAGCAGATGTGATCGTTTTTTGTAAGTGGCCAAAATGCATAAAACTGGTTTTGTTCTAACAATAAATTTCCTCAAACCTGAGATTTTCCTCATTTATAAAATGCAGCATGTTAATTATGTCACTTTTAAACTTGTGTCTATAGCATATTTCTTTGGTTTCACATTTCAGTAAAGATAATCACAGCCATTGCCACATATGCCATGAGAAAAAAAGAAAAACAAACCTTTGGTTTATTGGAGATATTCCCATTAATTGGTAGCTGTCAACAGGACTTCAGCTGCTGAAGTGCTAATGCATTATTAGAGGAAGCTTTGAACATTTCATAAACATTGTAAATAGCCTCAGTCTCATTATTGTTCATAATGGCATTATTAAAATGGAAAAAAGTGTGACTTGCATGGTGGAGGCTAACAAACTGCATTTGATGGGAAATGTTTACATGAAGGTTTGTGTTTTAGACTGTGTCATTGGCAATTTTAGGTAAGAATGTTGGTGGAACCTGTAATAGGCTGAGCATTCTGGGAGTCAAATGTTAACAAAATGTGTATGGGGTGTACTGTTGAGAAAAGTTGTGGTCTCAAGGTCAGCTGATGTTTCTGTATGGAAGGCAGAATTGGGCTGATACTCCTCTACTCCAGGAGTGGGAGGTACATAGGAGCTACCCAACATTTGAAGAGAGGATTACTATCAATTTCTGCAGTTTCTTTATATGCAAGAGCTTCAGCTATGTCATTTTCCTGAGCTGCTAACTATATCTTTCCTTTGAGCTTTGTAGGACACCTTTTGGGGTAAACCAAAGCCGCAGATGGATGTGATGAAGTTGAGGGAGAACCAATGTAGGATTGATTACCTGTTCTCATATATGCACGGAGCTCTGTGGCTAGCACAGCTGTAGACATTGGCATTCTAGGATGTTAGGGGAGGAGAAATCATTTCCTTTTACCATTCTAGGCTCTGTGACAGAATTAAATTGACATAAGAGAGACGACTAGATCCCACAGCATCTAAGCATAGCATCCTCAAATACAGACAAGAGTAGGGGCCAGTGCCATGGCTGACTTGGCTAATCCTCCTTTTGTGGCGCCAGCATCCTGGGTTCTAGTCCCTGTTGGGGTGCCAGATTCTGTCCCGGTTGCCCCTCTTCCAGGCCAGCTCTCTGCTGTGGCCCTGGAAGGCAGTGGAGGATGGCCCAAGTGCTTGGGCCCTGCACCTGCATGGGAGGCCAGGAGGAAGCACCTGGCTCCTGGCTTCAGATCTGTGCGGTGCGCCGGCCGTGGTGGCCATTTTGGGGGCTGAACCAATGGAAAAAGGAAGACCTTTCTGTCTCTCTCACTGTCTAACTCTGCCTGTCAAAAAAAAAAAAAAAAAAAAGAAAAGAAAGAAAGAAAAGAGTAGGAATTGGAGACTTATGTGGTGATGATGGTGGTGCTGGTGATAGCAACAAATCACAGGGAGAAGAGGTGAGGAGCTGTCTGGTGGGTAAATGTCACATTATTTCAGAGAGAAGCCCCCCTCAGGTGATCAAAGCAGCAACAGCATAGCTCTCCTCCTGGTACACATATCCTTTCTACTGGGAATTTCCTATATAAATGTAAATTTTCTTTACAAAAAATGAAAAAGTTGTATTTCTCTTGGGCAATTGAGAGGGAGATAATCATCTCCAATGTCCGGGTCTCAATTTTTTAACAAAAATTCAGATTTATTTATTTGAAAGAGTTACACAGACGGGGCAGATCTCTATCTGCTGGTTCACTCCCTAAGTGACCATAGCAACCAGGGCTGAGCCAGGCCAAAACCAGGAGCCAAGAGGTCTACCGGGGTCTACCACATGGGTAGCAGGGGTCTAAGCATTTGGGCCATCTTCTGCGGCCTTCCCAGATAATTAGCAGGGAGCTGGATTGGAAGTGGAACAGCTGGAACATGAACTGGTGCCCATATGGGACAATGCCAGCTTTACCTGCTATGCCACAAAAATGGCTCCAGTTCTCAATTCCTTTTAGGTCAAAATAACCAATAAGCAAAAGTGGCCTATTTGGAGCAAGCCTCGGCTCCTGGGGACAGGTACCTGGGAAATACACACATCAGTGAGGCGATGGTATTCAGGATGTTAAAAATAGAGGAATGGGCCGGCACTGCGGCTCACTAGGCTCATCCTCCACCTGCGGCGCCGGCACACCAGGTTCTAGTCCCAGACTGGGCACCGGATTCTGTCCCGGTTGCTCCTCTTCCAGTCCAGCTCTCTGCTTCGGCCCAGGAGTGCAGTGGAGGATGGCCCAAGTGCTTGGGCCCTGCACCCCATGGGAGACCAGGAGAAGCACCTGGCTCCTGGCTTCGGACTGGTGCAGCGCGCCAGCCATAGCGGCCATTTAGGGGGTGAACCAATGGCAAAGAAAGACCTTTCTCTCTGTCTCTCTCTCTCACTGTCTAACTCTGTCAACAAAACAAAACAAAAAAAAAAAAAAAAAAAGAGGAATGATAACAGGAAGGTAAACAAAGAAAACAAACAAAAGTCTTTTTATTTCAGGGAATCTTTATAGGGATAGGTGAGATGCTAGAATACTTAAAACATTTAAAACTCTAGATAATTTGTACCATTTTCAATGATATGTATGAAGCATTCCCTGAAGCACTGTATGGGCTCTGAGAACCAAGAAAGAAAAACCACCCATGATCTCAAAAGTATTGATATTTTTGTCAATTACATAAAATTTCAATTCATCAAGCCTTAGGCTGATGGTACTAATTGCAGCATATTTGAAGGATTTAATGTGATTTTTCTTTCTCAGGAATTTCCTGGGGTTGGGAGAGGCAAAAAAAAAATCTTCAGTCAAAACTCTTTCCTCATTTACCTGCCTCTCTGCTTCTGTTAAAAGTCCACCTTGGGCATTTCTTTCTTTCTTGCTGGTGCAGAAGTGTATTATTAAAATAATTATTCAGAAAATATCCAATCAGCACATTAATAACTATATTTATAATTCTTATTAATATGAATGGAATAATAGTTAATTAACGGGTGCCAATCAGTAGGGCTAAAACTTTTGTATGATTTCATTTAATATTTCAAAAACAACATTGAAATAAAGACATTGCTATAGTTTCATTTTATTAATGAAGAAACTGAGTTGCAGAGAAAGACTATTTAAATTGGTAATAAAGTCAATGCAACTGGGATTCTTCTACTTGGTTTCTCATTTTATCACCTTCTCTCCTTTTAAAAACCACTTTACTTAGGTGTGATTGACATGTGAAAAGCTTTGCATATTTAATGTGTACATTGAGTGAGTTTGGTTAAGTACACACCTCTGAAACATCACCTCTATCAAGGCCATGGATATGTGCATCACCTCCCAAAGTTTCCTCCTGCCCCCTTCATTATTGTTGTTGAATTGTGTTGTTATTGTAAGAACAGTTAACATAACATGTACTCTCTTAGCAATTTTAAGTATGTTAAAGGTATATGAAAAATTTCATGGGAAATGGAACCAAAAGGTAAATTTATTTTGGTACAAAAAGTTATTAAAATCCCTGCCAAGTGTTTCATAGTGTGCATTTTCCATGAGATTTTGAACGATCCTTTTGCAATACAGTATTGCCAGTTGCAGGCACTGTGCTTTATAAATCTTCAGAATTTACTCATTTTGCACAACTAAAGTCATATATGCTTTGACCATCACATCCCTGCTTATCCCCAACCCCTAGTAACCACCATTTTACTCTCTCTGACCATGAAGTTGACTATTTCAGTGTGAGACTGTGTGGTATTTGTTCTTCTATATCTGGCTTATTTAACTTGGTATAATGCCCATGTGTCAAATGACAGCTACATGATATCCCATTGTGCATAGGTATATGTATTCATCCATTCATCCATTGGTGGATATTCAGATTGTTCCCATGTATTGTCTACAGTGAATAACACTGCAACAAACAAGGGGAGATGGAAATATCTCTTTGGTATTATTTTTAGGATATATAGTCCCAGAATTGTGATTGCTGGATTATAAGTTATTTCTAGGTTTATTTTTCTGATGACTTTCCATACTGTTTTGCATAACAGATATAACAATTTACATGTCTACCAATACTACACAAGGTTCACTTTTTCTCCACATCCTTAGCAACACTTATCTTTTTTAAAAATTCAAATTATAGCCACACTTATAGATGTGTTTTTCACAGGCAGAGTGACAGTGAGAGAGAGAGACAGAGAGAAAGGTCTTCATTTGCCATTGTTTCACCCTCCAATGGCCGGCGCGGCCGGCGCACCATGCTGATCCGATGGCAGGAGCCAGGTGCTTCTCCTGGTTTCCCATGGGGTGCAGGGCCCAAGCACTTGGCCCATCCTCCACTGCACTCCTGGGTCCACAGTAGAGAGCTGGCCTGGAAGAGGGGCAACTGGGACAGAATCCAGCGCCCCGACTGGGACTAGAACCAGGTGTGCCGGCACCGCAAGGCAGAGGATTAGCCTATTGAGCCACGGCACTGGCCCACACTTATAGATTTTGAGAGATATTTCTTTGTGGTTTTGATTTCTTGCTAATTAGTAATGTTGAGCAGCTTTCTATGTACCCTTTTACCTTTCCTGTGTCTTTATTGGACGAATGTATGTTCAAGTTCTTTGCCCACTTTTAAAATCAGGTTATTTTTACTTATTTGTTTAACTGTTTTGGTAGTTAGCATTATGAGTTATTTGCATCTTTTCAATATTAATTCCTTATCAAATACATAGTTGGTAGATGTTTTTCCCCATTTTGTAGGGTAGCATTTCTGTTTTGTTGGTGACTTTTTAAAAAAGATTTATTTATCTTTATTTAAGAGGCAGAGTTACAGAGATTCAGAGACAGAGAGAGAGAAAGATCGAAAGAGAAGTCTTCTAGTGCTGGTTCATGTCCCAAATGGCTGCAATGGCTGGAGATTGGTTGATCTGAAGCCAGGAGCCAGGAGCTTCTTCTGGGTCTCCCACACAGGTGCAGGGATCCAAGCACTCAAGCCATCTTCTACTGCTTTCCCAGGCCATAGCAGAAAGCTGGATTGGAAATGGAGCAGCCGGGACTTGGATGCCATCACTGCAGGTGGCAGCTTTACCCACTACGCCACAGCACTGGCCCAAGTTGGAGGCTTCTGAAAAGCCAAGAAGCAGCTTTTCAGTTTGATATATTCTCTCTTATTTTTGCATTTCTTGCTTACGCTGCTGTTGTCATATTTAAAAAATCATTTCTGAGACTAATCCACATAAAGGAGATTTTCCCTGTTTTACTCAATGTTATTTCTGTCTTATATTTAAACTTTACTAAGGTAGTGACTTCATCAAAGACTCCAAGTTAATCCCAAATTTGGGGTGAATAACTTTTTCCTAAAATATCACCTACTATTGGTATCTCAAGCTGGAAAGAATGCAGGGGTATGACTTTGAGAAAGGAGGAAGAATAGAGAAATACAACTGGAAGTCACCTTCAAAATAACAGACTGATCCAGAGTCATGACTCAGAGCTGGAGCCTAGAATTGGGGAGATTTGTGAACTTGATTTCGTGGAATGTAAATGCATCATGAAATGACACAGATAGTCTAAAAAAAAACTCTCTGAACCTTCCAGGATGTGCCCAGCTCCTCATTCCCCCATTATCCTTCTTTCTCTCTCTCTTTTGCAACTTACTCAATAGACTAATAAAACCCAGTAAATCATCTTTGGCACCAACCACTATGTGTCCCTATGCAAGTCATTAGGATTTAGATGGTTCAAGTTGATTGTGCCTGATTTATCCAATTACAAAGACCACATAGTGGTGTGGCTAATTATTGTTTGTTTAGAAGGTACTTGAAGTCCATCAGAAGAACATGGAGGAGCATGAAGTCATTACAGTAATCACTGTGGCCAAACAAGCACTTTACTACCTGTCACAAACTTACAAACTGAGTCATGCGTGTGGAAGGGCATTAACTCACCAAGCTGGATGGAGGGGCTCACTGCACAGTCATACCCTGTCTCTGATCTGAAGCAATAAAGAGCCATGGGCAGATTATGGTAGGGTCTCACAACTGCTCTTCTTCCTGCTCCCCATTGCAAAATCTCATCAGGTCTTGAAGAACCTGTCAGTCTCTCTAAAGAGGCTTTTGAAAGCGATCTACAGGCATTTGAGCAAAAGACAATGCACAAACCACACTAAGTACCTTATAAATACTTGTAGACCATCCCCAGGCCTGTTCTTCCTCCATCATATTCTTTCCTCTTATTACTGTGTTCCGGTTCTGCCATTCTGTGTTTCCAGTTGGCCATTTGTAGGTCAGAATTCTCCTGATGTCCAAAACGGTGAGTGTTTATCTGGGATCTCAGCAAAGATGCAAACTCTTGAAGAAGCCTCCCTATGGAAAGCACAATAAATGGTTGAGTTGAAATTTCACATGCAGTGACTTGTTTTCCTGATGTTTGTTCATGGGTTGCAAAAACAATAGAACATAGCAGCACAATGTAACAGAATATATCAGCACAACGGATCTGTGATTTGTTGGTGAGGGGTTCAGTCACTCAGGGTCCCACCCACATTGGCTGCCGCCGATAAAGCCAGAGATTCCACCCTGCTGGAATGTTGACCATCTGCTTATAAACTCACACACTTCATGTCATTCTCCACTGCCTCCCATGCTCTCATATAAATATAGGATCCCAAGGGGATGAAAAACTCCCTTTTCACTTATCAGTGAAGATGCTTAACATACTTGAATTAAAAAAAAATTATGTTGGAAGATGTCAAATCCCAAAGTAAGCAGCTACTACTTCAAAAATAAGCCCACTTTGAGGGGAGATCAAAGGGATGAAACTTTCCAAATTGCAGTTGAATTTTGCATTCCAAGAGTCAAGAGGGCAGATTAAAATAGGGTTTTTTTATTCTTGCAATAACATTTGGGGTTTGTTCTGTACCGCTGAGTGCTTAACCCAGTCAGGAAGTCTGGTTTATAGGGAGCCTGCAGCCCCCAAACTCATCTAAAAAGCAATGTGACTTTCCTCTTGATGAAAGGTTTTCTCGCAGAGACTGCTCTTTCCTTCCAGCAGGGATACCAACCTATTTCAAATAACTTTATTTTCTAGGGCAATAATTATAAGACAAAAAAGCCACACTGATCCAGAAAAGACTTTGCAAACAAGTATGACAGGGTATTCTCAAATCTGGTACAAAGTGAATCACCTCATTAAGTAGAAGCAACTGAGATATACATTTGTATATATCTCTCACTTCTATGGGGGTTGGGTTTTTGCTGCTATTATTATTATTATTATTTTATTTATTTATTTATTTATTTTTTATTTTTTGACAGGCAGAGTTACAGTGAGAGAGAGAGAGACAGAGAGAAAAGTCTTCCTTTGCCATTGGTTCACCCTCCAATGGCCCCCGCAGCCGGCGCATCACGCTGATCCGAAGCCGGGAGCCAGGTGCTTCTCCTGGTCTCCCATGGGGTGCAGGGCCCAAGCACTTGGGCCATCCTCCACTGCACTCCCTGGCCACAGCAGAGAGCTGGACTGGAAGAGGAGCAACCGGGACAGAATCCAGTGCCCCGATCGGGACTAGAACCTGGTGTGCCGGCGCCGCAAGGCAGAGGATCAGCCTGTTGAGCCGCAGTGCCAGCCTATTATTATTTTATTTCTATATTCATTGTTAGTGTGAATATGCCATCTGCTACTATGAAGGCCAGAACTGTGAATTCAGAAAAACACACGGAAATAAAGCATCATCAAGGTCATTGTCTTTGTTTCCTGCTACTGGGCAAGACCACTTTAAAGCCAGAAAGAAGTCATTGAATCCTCCTCTTGAGGCATTACAGAAGCAGATTCTAGGACTTTCTTTCACAGGAGCCTTCCAAAGTGCTCAGGAGTCTTTTCATCTCTTCACCGAATTTCTCTTTTTTTCAAGGTAATTCAAGTTAATTTAAGAAAATTAGAGTGTATAGTACTGGGTGCAAACAAACAAAAAAAAACCAAACAAACAAATGCTACTTCAAAGAGATTTTACTCCAGAAAGGAGTGCATGCATCCTCCAGAGAGCTGTGATGTTTTCTTCCGACCTTGGTGAAAATATACCACATTTTATTTCCATTATAGTTCTGGAAATTTGCATCTCAAAAGGGCATGTCTCTCAGTCTTTTAAATTTATTTTTTTTGACAGGCTGAGTGGACAGTGAGAGAGAGAGACAGAGAGAAAAATTTTCCTTTTGCCGTTGGTTCACCCTCCAATGGCCGCCGCAGCTGGCACATCATGCTGATCCGAAGCCAGGAGCCAGGCACTTCTCCTGGTCTCCCATGGGGTGCAGCGCCCAAGCACTTGGCCCATCCTCCACTGCACTCTGGAGCCACAGCAGAGAGCTGGCCTGGAAGAGGGGCAAGCGGGACAGAATCTGGTGCCCCCACCAGGACTAGCACCCCGTATGCCGGCGCCGCAAGACGGAGGATTAGCCTATTGAGCCGCGTTGCCGGCCTCTCAGTCTTTTCTATTCCCCACCTTGACATCCTAAAGGGAAGTGCATCAGTAACACTTGGTTCCATTTGAGTGCACTAATTAAGTAGTTTGTACAAATAAACATCTGGCAGGATGAGGGTTAAACTCTGGAAATGTCTTACTCTAAAACCTAAGATAAAGGTTTCTCACTTGCAAATTCTGCAATTAAGAAATTGAAAATGCAGGGGGTGCTGTGGCTCAGTGGGTTAACTCCCTGGCCTGCAGTGCCAGCATCCCGTATGGGTGCTGGTTCTATTCCCGGCTGCTCCTTTTCTTATCCAGCTCTCTGCTATGGCCTGGGAAAGCAGCGGAAGATGGCCCAAGTCCTTGGGCCCCTGCACCTGAGTGGAGACCTGGAAGAAGCTCCTGGCTTCGGATTCATGCATCTCTGGCCATTGTGGCCAATTGGAGAGTGAACCAGTGGATGGAAGACCTCTCACTCACTCTTTCTGCTTCTCCTTTCTCTGTGTAACTCTGACTTTCAAATAAATAAATAAATCTTTTTAAAAAATTGAAAATGCTGTCACAGTCATAGTTTTGGAACCAAAACTAACTTGGTAGCAAGAAAAGACCTGAATTTTCTTGAAAATGGTGTTACATTAATAATTTTGGAACAAAAACTAACTTGGTAGCAAAAACTGATATGAATTTGCTTGATATTAGTAACTCTATATAAATGGGATGCTATTATTTGGACTGAGCCCCTGGATTGGACCAGACCATGAATGGAAGCCCTCATGCCAACTGTCTCATAATCAAGCTGAAATATTAAGGCAGCAAGCAGATCCTCAAACAGAATGATTTTCCCTGGAAATAGGAGATTCAAGTCCATTAAATTTTGTTCTTTTTAAGATTTGTTTATTTGAAAGTCAAAGTTGCTAAAGGAGAGAAAGAGAGAGAGAGAATCTTCCATGTGCTGGTTCACTCCCCAGGTGTCTGCAGCAGCCAGGCCTGGGCCAGGTCAAATTCAAGAGCCAGGAGCTTCATCTAAGTCTCCCACGTGGGTGGCAGGGGCCCAAGTATTTGGGAAATCTGCTGATTTTCCCAGGGCATTAGTTCCTCACTAGCAGGGAGCTAGGTCAGAAGTGGTATAGCCGGGACACAAACTGGCACTCATATGGGATGCCCAGCACAGAAGGTGGCAGCTTTACCTGCTATGCCACAACGCTGGTCCCTGCCAAGATATTATAATAAAGAAGTCTGTTATATTTTAACCTGTACAAAAAAGAAACTTGCCGTACCTGATGTTAACCAATCAGGTTTCTGGTTTTCTTCTCTTGTTCTGCTTCTTTGTTCCCGGCTTACAGAGCCCACTGTTATACCATGTGGGAGCGCTCATTCAGTTTTCTAGAATGGAGGTTGCCTTCATTTATGAATCACAAATAAAGCCCAATTAGATCTATAACTGCATGTGTTGCGATATTGTCTTTCAGCATTAATAATCTTCGTAAGTACTTTATTCTGAACATGTATACAGTTCATTGTAGAAATTTCAATGTATTTTGAAACAAATTACATACTATTCTGGCCCCTTCTGGGAATGCAATGTAAAACATGGTGAATACGTCTTATTATCTTTTTTAAATTAGAAAAGACAATGAACTCTGAAACATACTCGGTTTTAAGGGTCCAGGAGAAAATTACAGCAATATCAATTACTATGTAACAAAGTGTATATGTTATAAGGTACGTGCATCAGAACATTAGAATTGATTAGAACTTTGACCTTCATGTAATTCAACTTCCTCTTCAGTTAAGTAGTCCCTTACACAATCCTTTGGCAGCTGCCATTCAGCTGATTTGATTGCCACTGCTACCGGTGACCTATTCCTGATTTGTCTCATGGCCAGACCATGTAAGTATGGCAGAGTACACACTGTTCCAACAGTGCTGCCGTTTATAGCACCAGTCTTCCCAGTGGTTGTTTGAAAATGGAATCACTAAAATGTATCACAGTGACTGTGAAGTTTTAACCTGTGAACTCTATACCACTGAATGGATGCTTCTAGCTCTTCATAGCTTCCTAATTTTGTAAATGAAGATTTAAAAACATGCTCTACATGTTCAAAAGAGAAATAAATCTAATGCTGAATAAAGCCAAGTGTGTTTTCCGCATTTTACTTCCTCTCTGGGGAAAATTAAGTTGCACTGGCCGAATATAGGTACCGTGTCTTCTCCAATGATCAACTTGAGAATTGAGTTTAAGATTCAGGAAACTCAGAGTGGTGATTGTCAGTGACAGTGAGACCTCGCTGTAAGTTTAAAGATGTTTCTTTCCACAATAGTCTCATACCCAGATATTGTTTTATTGTGTTTTTATTGTGTTTTTGAAAATGCATTTAAGGAAATCAAGAGAATTATATGAGCAAAGAAGCTGTAAAGTCTGGTTGTCATTTCCTGGCAGCACTGGGTGATCTGGTGATTAAAGCAGTGTCCACATTGGGGAGCATTTCCTTCTATCATACATGACTGGAGAGCTGGTTACAGCTTGTGTGGCTTGCCTGAGACTTGCAGTGGATCTGTTCTGCAACTGTAGAAATGCAGTCCCATAATACTCATAGGATTCGACACTGAGATTCCCCGTATCCTCATTTATTCTGAAATTAGCCAGTGCTCAGAAGGAAGGTTCAAGCCTCTGTTCACCTCATCCCTCTGCAGCTCCATTCACTCACACACTGTGTTAACTGGGACTTCATCCTCACCACTCCAACCTCACACTCAAATTCAACGACTCTACATGGGAAGTATACTTTTTTCCAAAGAGCAACATGAACCAACACCCAGGATTCCCCTTCATTTTACTGCAACCTTGCTTTTATGGTGCTTGTTTTTTACTTTCTACTGGTAACTTTCCCCTCATGGTACAATATTCTGAGAATGTATCTGTCAGATCTACTGTGGAACAAGTTACATTATGGTAAATTTTTAAAATCTCAGGGTAGAAATGATCTATTGCTAGTTAGTTTCCACTCATTCTTTATGAAATGACAGTTTGGGGAAGGCACTGTGGCACAATGATTTAAGTCACTGGGGTATACACATCTCTTATCAAAGTGCTGGTTCTAGTCTTGGCTACTCTACTTATGAAACAGCTTCTTGTTCATGCATTTGGGGAGCAGCGGATGGTGACTTAAGTCTCTGAGTCTCTGCCACCCAAATGTGAGGCCCAGATGAAGTTCCTGGCTGCGGTTTTGGCGTGGTCCATCCCTGGCTGTTGTGGGTATCTGGGGAGAAAATCAGAGGTTTTAAGACCTCTGTCCCAGTCTTTCCCTCTGTTTTTGATGCTCTGCTTTTTAAATATGTAAATAAATAAAGAAATCCTTAAAAATTAAGATTTATTTATTCTATTTTTAAAGTCAGAGTTACAGATAGAGAGGGAGAGAGAGAGGCAGGCCCTGAACACACACACACACACACACACACACACACACACACGAGCCTATATAGCCCTGTTTTACCCTACCTTGACAGTCACGCGCTTCATCTTCACAGATCATGCTATGCATTGTTGGGCCTGGTCCTCCGTGTTATTGTGGCTCTTGATTTGGGAGTGTAAGTCCTCTTATCTGACACTCTGCTTCATTTTCTAGAAGTGCATTTGGAAGGTGCACGTGAGGCCACTGGGGGATGCTAGACTTGCTCCTTGTTGCTTGTTTACGCCATCCTAAACTCAAGTGGATTCTCAGGTTCCAGCTGGCTTGCGTGCAGAGGAAGCAGGACTTTCTTGGCTGACCTTCTAGCTGAACTGTCATCACCTCCCCAAACATTTATGATAAGAGATCTTGCTTGGAGTCAGTGTTGCTGCATAGTGGGTAAAGCTACCACCTGAAACTCCAGCATCACATATGGGCACCAGTTTGTGTCCTACTTGTTCCATTTCCAATTCAGTTTCTTGCTAACAGCCTGGGAGAAGCAGTAGAAGAAGGGTTAAGTGTCTGGGCCCCTGCAATCCACAGGGAGATGTGGAAGAAGCTCCTGGCTTTGGTCTGGCTCAGCACTGGACTCAGTTGAGGCCATCTGGAGAGTGAACCAACAGATGGAAGATTTGTTTCTCTATGCGTCTGTCCCTCTCTCTTTGTAACCCTGCCTTTCAAATAAATAAATCTTTTTTTTTTCAGGTGTGCTTTCCTGCACACCACTTGCCCTATGTTACTTTTTTACCCATAAAGAAATGCTCAAAGAATTCCTTAAAGTGAGGTTTACCTTGAAACTCATAGACCTATGCACAAGGAGGGTTGTTGCTGTTGTTTTACCTTAGCTGACATAATACTTTCATCCCTTAGCACACTATAATCTTTTATTGCACACATTGGAGAGATCTGTCTATTCCAGAGAAATCTAACAGCTATGAGCTTAAATTGCTGATAAATGGAAGACTGAGATAGTTCTCCCATTTTCTTCTGCCATCTCCATCCTTATTTCTCTGGAACTTTCTCTCATTCTCCTGTCCCAATCCTATGTCAGCTTAAGAAACAGACACTCCTGGATGTGAGTCTCTTTGACACGTAATCACTCTGAATTCCTATTCTTGTTTTCATATAGGGGAATCCCAGTACTATTCTTTAGGTTTGTTGAGAAGCCTCAACTTCACAGTGATACAATATCTGACCAAAGGAGATACTGCATTATATTTAATAGAAATTGGGCAGTAGACATAGAATAACTCTAACTTTTTCATTCAATTTCTAATTTCCCATTCTCTTTGACATTGATTGAAACCTGTCAGGAATACCAGTAATCTCTGGAGACCATAAAGGAGCAATCATTGAAAGGGAGACATGTGGTTAAGTCTTAGTTATGCACAGGCTGTCGCTTCAGATTCATAGACTCAGATCCTGGCTCTGTTTTCTTAACTGATAGTAAGTTCACAGTTGTCTTCTTTTGATTACATAAACTTAAAAGGGTCATATTATAATCAAATGTCAAGAGACATGAGCTGAATGTGATTTTAATGTGCTAGTACAATATTATGTTTCTGACTTTGGAAAGTACCCTGCATGATTAAACTCCTTCACTTTTACTGAGGAAGAGTAATTTGCTTCAGACTAAAGTCAAAACAATGAAATTGCTTATGGAAAAATGGCCTTCCTTGTCCTTATATGTATCAAGTACATTCTCAAGGAAGAACCTCAGCAGGGATTCCATTTAAGTAACTGAATAAATCCACAAGACATGGAGAATGCATTATTTCTTTTATTTCTCTAAGCCATTTTATTCTATCACAAGAAGCCTGTGAGTTTTCATGAAATTGCTTTGTTGAGATAACATTTTTGCACCCAGCCTGGTGAAATTAGCTTCTTATTTATTTATTTTTAACTCAAAGTTTATATTTACACTTCTAATATAATAATAATACCCCTACTGTGGTGTATTCTCATCAATATTTTACACAATCAGGATTAAAAACATGGTTTAAAATAGGTTCTGACTTCTCAGATATGGCTGAATATTGATGGTCTATGAAGGTATTTGTTGTTGTTGTTCTAATATTTGCTTCTTCTTGAAGCAAGGCATCTATGCAGCCATCCCAACCATTTCATAACCTTGTGAAATTTTATGTGTTTTTGGTTATTTTAATAGTTAATGCATTACTGTTAGAAACGTTTCATTAACATCTAAAAATCATCTGGAATAATATGTGTAACCAACATACCTAAAGGTGTTATAAGGGAATATAAAGATAAAACTCATAGAATTAGTCTACATGTAATCTACATTTGGCTGTCTCCATAACAAGAATACATAGCAAACAACACACTTGTAACCTCATTAGCTTCTACGCTTTTATAGATCTTAGCTCTTAAACAAGTGATATACACTGATCTATGACAAGTCTAACCCTAGGTCAATATTTCATTAAAGATTTATTTATTTATTTATTTGAAAGTTAGAGTTACACACAGAGAGAAGGAGAGGCAGAGAGAGAGAGAGAGAAAGAGAGAGAGAGAGAGAGAGGTCTCCCATCCACTGGTTCACTCCCCAGTTGGCCACAACAGCAGGAGATGCACCAATCTGGAACCAGGAGCCAGGAGATTCTTCCGGGTCTCCCACACAGGTGCAGGGGCTCAAGGACTTGGGCCATCTTCTACTGCTTTCCCAGGCCATAGCAGAGCACTGGTTCAGAAGTGGAGCAGCCGGGAGTTGAACTAGTGCTCATATGGGATGCCGGCACTGCAGGCAATGGGTTCACCTGCTATGCCACAGTACTGGCCCCAGTAAATATTTTAAAAGTGTCTTCATCTCTATGTATTTTTTTTCCTATTTATGTGAAGATTTCTTCTTGTTAAGAGCTGTGAATTAACTATCATTTTACACTCATAATGTAAAATGTTAATTCCACGGTTGCTATCAGAGGACAAGAGATTCTTGAGTCAGAAGGGAAAGAACATTTTTAGTAATCACAGCAATTGCAATTGCCTAAATATCATCATTTTTATTGGGCTGGTTCTCCAAAACCTATTTCCCATGTGGCAGAGTGAAGAGAACTAAGTGAAACCCACCTATGCACTGGGTGCATTATAAGGGTGGAACCCAAAGACCCAGAATCCCAAATATTTTATAATGAGCAGTAAACCTTACTTGCTCTTTTCTCTGGGGGTAAAATACTATCCATCTTCCAAGACTGCAAACCAACTTCCCATTTTATCTGAGAGAAGCACTATCACTATCCTCCAAAGCAGTTCCACGTACAAACTTTCTTCAAAAAATTGTGCAAAAAGGAAAAATCATGCCTTTGCTCATAGGACATGCAGAAACCCAAGATCCATTAACCATTGTCTGCCAACACTTCTTTCTTCCCTTTACAGCCTATGGTACCACGTTAAAACTCATAAAATTACTTGTCCATGAACAGCATTATTTTCCTATTATTGTTTCTCCTCCTTAGATGTGTTTGTATTTTAAAATCAATATTGCTAATCTTTAGAATTAGTCTGTGTTGCTGTTACAAAAATCTCAAGCTCTATTGAGTAAGTTGGAAGTATATTTGGGAGGCAGGATATTGCCTGTATCATGCCCCCTTGCCATACTAGGAAGTTGTGACTGGCAGAAACCATATTTTCTAGCTCATCCTAAGTGTACAGAAGAGGTGTTAGCTATTTCCAAATTGGAGTCCAATCATAACTTCCTATGAGTCACTCTTCCACACTCTTTTTAAATGAACATAGGGTGAACTTACAAGCTACATAGAGAGAACATGCAAGTGAAGAAGAGAAAAAAATGACAGAGCCTCTCTGAATATGTTAACCATCCATTAGGTCATTCACTTCTTTATCCGTTTTTATTGCTTTTTTGTGTTTCAGATACACTTGTTTTGGTCTCCTTGTTATAGCAACTAGCCTACTTGAACTTATGTAATTTTATTGGTTAAGAATAATATTGAAAGAGTAGGAAATAATTTCTCAGCTATCAAAGAGTCTTCATTCTGACCTTCATAATCTGATACCTTGTGTAGAGATTTTGCAGTCTTCTTTTCACTCCTCCTGCAGAATATAATAAAGTTGATTAAAGTTAAAAAAAAAAAGATGAAGATAACAGACTCAGTTGCTCAAATAATTTTCATAAACTGAAGGTATGCAATTTATGACATTCTATAATGAATTATTTAAATATGCTTAGTGTTATAGAAAAATATTCTGACAATTATTAAGAAGTATAAGGAAGGGGCTGGCACTATGCCATAGTGGGTAAAGCTGCTAACTACAGTACCAGCATCCCATATGAGTGCCGGTGTGAGTCCTGGCTGCTCCACTTGCTGTCCAGCTCTCTGCTATGGCCTGGAAAAGCAGCAAAAATGACCCAAGTGCTAGTGCCCCTGCACCCAAGGGAAAGACACAGAAGACACTCCTGGCTCCTGGCTTCAGATTGGCACAGTCCAGCCATTGCGGCCATTTGGGGAGTGAACTAACAGATTGAAGGCCTTTCTCTCTGTCTCTCCCTCTCTTTGTCTGTAACTCTATCTCTCAAGTAAATAAGTAAGTCTTAAAAAAAAGGTAACTGATGGATAAGCAGATTCTGTACTTTCTAGTTATGACCTAACTGACTTCCTCTCCTTCCCCTGTTTTCCCATCTCTTCCCTCCCAGTTTTGTCCCTGTTTGCAACAGATCTCAACTTTCTTCTACTGCATACATGTTATGTACTGTCTCGACTATTGCTTTGAACGGGTTGTAACATGTCCTCGATCTCTTCACGTCATATGAGTTAAATAAATTCTTAAACATGTCTTCATTGTACTGCTCTGTGAGAGTCAAGATGTTATCTTTTTTGACAATTATTTTTAACATAGTGTGTGTGTGTGTGTGTGTGTGTCTGTGTTTAAAGATCAAAGGTTACCCATCATTTTGGAATGAAACCCTCATGAAAGATTAAATCAGTCTGGTATTTCACATGTGTGTTTCCAGTTGTTCCTGTCCACAATTTTACAAATAGGTGGTGACAGCATTATATTTGTATAGCATTTTCAGAAGTGCTTTCCTAACCATTATCTCATTGGTTTCTTTCAACACCTCTCCAGGCTTTGCTAAGGCAAATGATTATCAAGATTTCATCAAGAAGGAAAGTGTGACACATAGACATTTACGTGCTTGGGGAAGAAACAAGACACAAATGAATTCCTGCATCATGCCTGAGTGAAAAGCTCATTGAAGAGCACCTTGTAACCACTCTCTTATCTTGTGTGTCTGAACGCCAGTCAACAGATGAGTATTTTCCCATCTTCTCCATGCTAGCCTTGTGATGAGCTTAGTTGCATGTTCTTCTTCCCAAGAAGCACAAAGACCACACGACTGAAGGGATCTGCGGATAACTTGCAGTGGTCTGCACATATAACTATCATTGAACATGCTCAAACATTAACAAAAGTTTACTTTTCAGATTCTCAATTTTGGTCATCAGCAGGGTGCAGTTACTAATATTATTGTCTTATAACTACCAAGTTGATATGTATTTTACAAAATGATCATTTTGTGATACGCCTTCCCCTGGCTCCATAGATATAAGGCAATCTAACACTTAGAGGTTACAACTTGGACTGGTACCCAGTGGGCACAAAGGCACCGCTACTGACCCCATCCAAAGTACTGCAGCATGTTCCCTGCATCTAGTAGTCACAGAGCACTCAACTCTCCCCTGTTTTTAAGCACAGGCAGGGAGATAGCCAGATGATGGGGTATTCATAGCACCTGTGCAGCTTTAACAATACATGACACGGTTGAACATTTTCCAGAATAATTATAGGGTGATTTTTCAGGGGAAGTGTGCCGTGTTTCTATTTTAAACGTTCAGTTTGATGGAGGAAATTTTTAGAGGAGATGATCTTGCTCAGAAGACTATATTTCGGCTAAAATTAGTATTAAGTTGGTTGGCGCTTTCAAAGAAGGAGTTCAGGTGAACATAGATTAGAGATTGATTTCTTAGGAAGTTTCTATAGAGTTCAATGTTATGTCATTGATGGCTCATGTTTGCATTTATTTCACTATTCAGAAACAACAAGCAAGTTTATGTTTTTAATCATGGAAGAACTATTAGCCTTTGTTCTTAAAAACATTAAAAGTTTAATTGAAGATTTTTCCTCTATGGCCATAAAACTGCTATATTCTATGTATACATACATTATTTATAGTTGAATATGATATGAATGAAGATTACAGAATGAAAATTATGATATTTAGGTTCTTGCTGGTTTAAGACATGTTTTAATGTAAGTTGCTTGATGCAACTTTTTAATTGTTCACAAACTGTTAAATGTCTGAAAATGTTGTATCGTGTTTTAGGGTAAAGTGAACATTTTTACACATTTGAGGCTTGTTTTACCTTTGTGATAAATTAACAAATACTTGAAGAGAAATGGATATATATGGTTTCAAATCTAATAAATCTAGCTCACAAAGCATTTTGTTAAAAAGGTAATTGTGGGCTGGCATTTGGCCTAGCAGTTCAGATGCTTATCAAAATCCCCACATTCCATATTGGAGAGCTTGTTGCTGATTCTAGTCTCCTGCTGGTGAGTGTACTGGGAAATAGCAGGTGATAGATCAATTGGTTGGGTCCCTGACCCCCATGTGGGAGACTTGAATCAAGTTGCTGGCTATTGGTGTTAGCCTGACTCAGTCCCAGCTGTTTCAGTAATTCAGGAAGTGAACCAGAAGGAGAAAAATCTATGTTTGTATCTCTCAAATAAAATAATTTTTAAAATAAAGTATTTGTATATATTTAATAAGAATAACATTGAGTATTTTTCATAAGTCCTTAAAGAAATCAAAAATAAAGAGCTGCAGAGTCCCAGAAACAGAGAAAATTTGACCTCAAAGGTAAAATTACATCCGAGACTTGGAAAACAGGAAATTTCAGATGATTTTTGGCAAAATACATGATGCCACTCCTTCTCTTGGTGTGTTAAGTTTTCCTGAGTCTGTGCATTCCTAGTAACTCATGAAGTCTCCAAAGACTGAAGTTTCAGTTCCAGAAAGAGGAGTAGTAGAAACACCACCACTAAAAAGAACAAGCAAATAATATTGACATTGTGGCTCTTCACTAAAATCGCAAGTTCAAATTTCCAAAGCCATCTCCGGGGACAGGACATCTCCCAGACGGCTGGGGAATAAGCTTTCTGGCAGTTGGAAGGAGGGGTCATTGTTCAGAACAGGAAGCTGTGTGTGAATGAGTGCATTATGTGGCTTGTGTGTGATGGCAGGATAAAGGACATCACAGAGCTAGGCAGGGCAGTGTGTGTTGAAAATATATGTTTCTTTGTTGCCCAGAGATAAGTGAAAGCTTAGATTTATCTGTCTTTTTCAGGCCAGAGGAAAACACCCAACAACAACATCAACAACAACAAGAACAACAAGGACAAAGAGTGGGTGTGCTAGAAATTCCATTGGCATGAAGTCTGCTGGGAAAAGCCTGGCTAGGGACATGGTTGGTGAGAAACAGTTTTGGCGCTTATTGTTTTGCTCTATGAGTAAGCCTCCAAAGCAATGTGGGTGTGTGCAGTCGGAAAGAAAATCAGAGTTCAACAAAACGCATGAATCACTTGGTTAACTGTAAGGAAAAGCATATATTAAGTGATTATTTAGCTCCTACAATTAAAACAAAATAAAAGCAGCAAAAAAAAACTTCCATCCTCCAAGTCTTTGAAAACTGAAGATAGCAAAACAGTGCAAGTGGATGCAGTTAAAGCATTTTGTCAAAGTCCACCTAAAATCTTTTAAAGCATCTTTATATAATGAACTTCAGGGCTATTAAAAAGGTAGCCAACCCTCCTGCTTAGCTTTCATTAAGCCCCTAAAAAAAAAGTGCTGGGTCGGAGTTTGTGAAAGTTGGAATTTAAGTGATGATACGGGTCTTGTACTCCTCCACCACGGGTCACCATGAATCAGAGTTTTGTGGTTACCTACTCAAACAGGCAAGCACTTGGTGGTTTGTCCTTTGTTTAATTTGTTACAAGATCATACAAGATATTTTTCAACAGAGTTTCAGAAAGCATCTTGGGAAATCCACAAAAAATGGGCTGAATCATCTAACCAAAACCAGTCCCAACCGCATCAGCATGACTTTCAAAGTCTTGCTGCTCTTTCTTTGAGATGCTTTCTCAGCTTTCCCCGGGTGCAGAGCAGGGATGCAGAGACAGATTCAGGATAGACGAGAGGGTAAAGCAGAGTTTGAGTACTCAAAGCCTGAGAACAGTTTAATGATGAAGGGAAAGTGAGCAGGAAGCAGCCTTAGCTACTTTGGGTACTCAGGGTGATGAGCTTTTCTGGAAAAGTGACTGAGTTATGAATCTATCGCCAAGAAAAGCTATGAAGGAAATCTGACCCTCATGACACCATATCACATTGGGACAGACCACACTAGGTTTCTTGCCCCTTTTCCTTCTCCATCCTTGCTGCCTGTCCTCTATCATCTCATCACTTTTTTTCCCCCAAACCCACAAAGCAGGTTAGGTTTTCTTTGGCTAGTGACCTAATCTTTAGTATTAGGGAGGATGCTAATCCGTTTGCCCACATATAAGCCCAAAGAGAATTGCTTCTAGTGGTTAAAAATAGTCCTCAGCATAGACTCTAGCTGGAAGGATGAAAGGTACACAGGGCATCAGCAGTGGAGTTCTTCGCTATTTTGACCATTTCATTTTAGTAGCAGAATCACATTTCAAGAAGGGAGGTGTTTCCATTTTTTAAAAATTGCTCTTGAAATCCATGACTCAGTGTACCTGGCAAGCAACTGAAAGAGCTCCCCAGAGATTAGGGCAGGAGAAAACTTGGCAAGTCTGCTATGTTGCACTCTTGCTGAGCCAGCTATTCCCATCTGGGTCCAGAAAGCTGGTGGGTATGGACATGGAGGGCCCCTCTTCAGTTCCCACATGCTTCTGGTGGTTCCTTGCCTTGAATTGAAATGGGTCCAATGGGATGGGGCTTGATGACACAGCTGTGCTTGGACTCGCTCTTGCCTTGAATTCTCTGGAAGTGTTGGATTCATATTTCATATGAAGTATGAAGATAGAGAAAGGTGAGAAACAATCAATACCTTAGTTATTGAGAGAAAAAAGTAAAGAGGTTCTCTATAGAGGTGAGCCCAAGGTAAAAAAAAATCACTTTGTTTCTAGTTCCCAAAGAATAAAATGCAAGGTTGATCTTTCCTTAATACAGCTGGAATCACTACCTTGAAAAATAGTTGTTGGCTCAAATGCAGCCCAAGTCTCAAGTCAAATAATTTGCTTGGCCCTGTGATATGACACATCTGTTCTCCTATTTGCCATTATGTCCACACAGCCATCTCATTAAAGAGGAGTTTGTATTTAACTTAAAAATTAAGAGCAATAAAAGTAACTTCAATGTCCACAGCAAAGCATCTGTGGCATTTCCCCAAGTCATCTTTATGGGAAGTTGTGTGGGAATGGAAGGCTGAGAGACAGGGTCCTACTCCTCAACCCCAGCATGGGGACGTCAGCATCTTGCATAGCACTGGAGAGTAGGACATATTTTTAACATTCTTTTTTCTAGTACGAGCTATATGAGTTCTAAAAGGGAAATTTTATTATTTTTTTTTAGCTAGGAAGCATAAATGTATTTGGAATGTGTTTTTTTTGTGTGTGTGTGTGTATGAGTGTGAAGTCAAAGAAACAATGAACCTTCTTAACAATTTTGTCTCTTAGAACCAGAACAAGTCAAACAATTCTATTTTTTTTTTTGACAGGCAGAGTGGAGACAGTGAGAGAGACAGTGAGAGAGAGAGACAGAGAGAAAGGTCTTCCTTTGCCATTGATTCACCCTCCAATGGCCACCGCGGCCAGCGCGCTGCAGTCAGTGCACCGCGCTGATCCAAAGGCAGGAGCCAGGTGCTTCTCCTGGTTTCCCATGGGGTGCAGGGCCCAAGCACTTGGGCCATCCTCCACTGCACTCCCGGGCCCACAGAAGAGAGCTGGACTGGAAGAGGGGCAACAGGGACAGAATCCGGCACCCCAACAGGGACTAGAACCTGGTGTGCCGGCGCCGCAGTGGAGGATTAGCCTATTGAGCCGTGGCGCCGACCCAAACAATTCTATTCTGGGCTAGAAATGCCCCTAGTGGAAAGAAGCAGGTTCCCTTCTGTAAAAGCCCTACCTGGGAAGAGTCCAGATTTCCTCCCAGAGCTTCATCTTCTGCTCCCACGGTTGTCCACACATCAGATGTCCCTCGCTGTGATCTCCTCTTATTCTATTGGATTCTTAGACAACATCATCCCTTTTCCGATCAAATGGCTTTTGGATGACATTCTTTGTAATTTTTGAAAAATCTGAAACATATCATTGGCTTAAAGGCTTCCTACAGTCACTTAGAGACAGTTGTGTGGGCCCCAGAAGCCAGCAAGCCTGCCCTAAGTATGTGTTGTTACACAGATACATTTTGCGTATGTCAGTGCTGCCAATTCCCTCCCACCATGCACACCAGCATTGTTAGAATGATCTGCTGCATTTCCCTTCCATGATTACTGTTACTAAAAGATAGTGGGGTTTTTTTTTTTTGTATCCTTGAACCGACTACCTCCAGAAGGATGTTTTTCTATAATAACAAAGCATTTTTATCTCTAAGGTGAAAGAAGTAATTGACACATTTACTTGGTGAAGTTCTTCTCTGTCCAAACTAAAGGAGTTAAATCTCCAGCTAAGGGCAGCAGAGAAATTCTGGAAAACACAACCCAGGAGACTAAACTGACCCTTGGGTTTGCAGGGCATTCAATATCCTTAGCCCAAATATATTTACTAACCCACAACCAAATTAAAATCCACACTAACAAATTTTTGCCAGGGATAGAGTGGAGAAAAGATGGCCTGAATAAGGAAATAAGGACAGTTGCTTTGCTCATGCTCTGTAGAACAGGGATGCTAAGAAAGGAAGGGACCAGAGAGTGAGAGAACAGGAGCCATTGTGTTGAAATAGGGTTGTTGGCAAACAGAGACTTTCAGTTTGTGGTGAATTTACACTGTTACTAGGGATGGGAAACAATGAGAGTTTTATGAGACATGTTTACACATCCAGAAAACACATTTAGCTTTGAGAAGCAGAGGCTGTGGCAAATGTTTGACATTTAGTTATTGTACTCAAAATAGTTCCCTTCCCAGTGGGTCAGCAAGTTCTGGAAGTCCTTCTATATTTCAAGGTACCATGAGCCATAAATCCATATTTAATTAGCTTTGAATGAAATGCAAAAGATGATAGGCTCTTTGTGCTAAAAATGAAACCAAACCGGTCTGGTTGATTTATGTCTAATTCAGAGCTGTAATTTAATTAAAACGACATACTGAATTTAAAAAATCTCTCTGGCAAAGCCCTTCCCACGTGAAATTCAAATTCAGTCTTATGGCTTAGGAATCTCCATGTTCAACTTCTTTGCCACATTTCTTAATATGTTTATTCAATCCTCTTCAACAGCTTCCTTTCTTAACTGCCTTGTTTCTCATTAAATCACTGAATTTCTTAGTGACTCAAAGTTATGAAGCTCAAGTTTGAATACAAACACATCTTTATTTCTTAATGGACAACTTACTTGACAATTTTTTTGATATTAATTCTCTCT
The DNA here is from genome assembly GCA_949820135.1 of Sylvilagus floridanus. Taxonomy (NCBI): domain Eukaryota; kingdom Metazoa; phylum Chordata; class Mammalia; order Lagomorpha; family Leporidae; genus Sylvilagus; species Sylvilagus floridanus. Next base: position 12,117,946 of record OX463240.1, on the reverse strand, counting down.
TCTTTTACTAAACTTACATTTATGGGAGAAAGCTAATGTTGAGTTTAAGGGCAGGAAGCTGAGGCTGGGTTACAAATGTGATAGATTTTGAAACTTGGGTTACAGTATGAAATTGAGATATTAATAGAAAAGTGCCATTCTAATTATACATCTGAAAAATACAGATTTACTAGCAAAACTTTGTTAGGCCAGTTGGATAAGAAAAGAAAATGCATCACAAATTAAAAAATTATAAAGCGAAACTCTATCTTCTTTCATCCAGTAAGAATCTAAAAAGGGTAAGTGAAACTATGAAACAATATAATTTCAAAAGCAGTTTAATGGATTACTTTTGAAAGCTTTATTTATTTATTTGAAAGACAGAGTTACAGGAGGGTGGGAATGAACTATCTTCCATTCACTTGTTCACTGTCTAAATGACCAAAATGGCCTGGGCTGGGCCAGGCTGAAGCCAGGAGCCTAGAATTCCATCTGGGTCTCCCATGTGTGTGGTAGGGGCCTAAGCAGTTGTACCATCTTTCACTGCCCTTCTAGGCACATTAACAGGGAACTGGATTAGAATTAGAACAGCTTGGGACTCCAATCAGTGCTCTTAAGGGATGCTGGCTTTGCTTAACTCACTGTGCCACACTGTTGGCCTCTAGATTATTTTTAAACAATTTAAAAAACATGCTTGTACTGAGAAATGCTCAACTTTCATCAACCTGGATGCCCAAACATTTTATTGTTATGAAGACTAACTTACACACAATAAAATACTGTAAAACTACCCTCAGGACCAATGCTGTGGCACAGGAGATTATCAAAGCTCCAGTTCAAGAGTCCTGGCTGCTCTGATTCTGATCCAGCTCCCGGCTAATGGCCTAGGAAGGGCAGTGGAAGATGGCCAAAGCGCTTATGTCCCTACTACCCATGTGGGAGACCCAGGAAAAGCTTCTAGCTCCTGGCTTTGGCCTGGCCCAGCCCTGGCCATTGTGGCCACTCGGGGAGTGAACCAGCAGATGGAAGACCTTGCTCTGTTTCCCTGTCTCTCTGCCTCTCAAACAAATAAAATAAATTGTTAAAAAAGAAAAGTTCAGTACAGACATCAAACAACATACAAAACAGTCCTATTGCCCCTAGAAAGATCTCGGCGCTCCTTTTCCTCAACAGTGTCTTTGATGATATCCACACTGTTGCATGCAGGGAGTGTGTTCCTTTGTACAAGTGAGTGGAGGGCTTGGGGTAAAGCCTTGGGAGGTGGCTGCAGCCAGACTGGACTTCCCTGGGACTCCAGTCTATCAGGACAGGACAAGCAGCCACTGAGGTCTGAAGGTCAGCTGGGCCCCTTCTTTCACCTCCATGGCTGACTCCCCTTCACTTGCCCTCTCCACTACACACAACGGCAGCCTTGAGTCTCTTCTTTGGGGGCACGATTGCTACCCTGTGGTCTCTAGTCTGTTTAGATTCTGTGTTCTCAGCTCTCTGAATGGCTTTACAAACTTACAATTTTGTAGATTACCTGGGTAATTATCATTGGTGGCAAGAGGATGTCTCTAGCTTATGACTTTTCTTTTGTATCCTAACAGGAAGGGAGAGTCCTCAAACAGTTTAATATATATTGTATGCATCGGCATTAAACATCCATACACACACACAGATATGTGTATATCATTCCCACATTGTAGAGAGGACCCAGTGATCGCAGTGACATGGTTGGGCCTGGGCTGCAGGTTGGGCTGGGAGGGTGGAAGGTCTTTTGGAGACCAGCTCACACTCTCAGATAAACACAATTCTCTGCACAGGTGCTGTTTTCTTCTTCTTGCTGGAAGTTATTTTCTGAAGATAAATATTTCATATCAGCATATGAAAGGCTGACTCTTGACTTGCAAAAATTGAGACATAACTGGGGATTATTTAATTTAAAGAAAATTTCACTTTGTAAGTAAGAAAAAGACATCCCGGGGCCTAGTGGGTAAGGCTGTCGTCTGAAGTGCCGGCATCCCATAGGGATGCAAGTTCGCGTCCTGACTGCTCCACTTCTGATCCAGCTCTCTGTTAATGCACCTAGGAAATCAGTGGAAGATGGCCTAAGTGCTTGGGTCCCTCCACCCATGTGGGAGTCCCTGAAGGAGCCCCTGTTGCCTGGCTTCAGCCTGGCCCAGCCCTGGCCATTGCGGTCATTTGAAAGGTGACCCAGTGGATGGAAGACTCTCTATCTCTATCTCTCTCTCTACCTCTGCCTCTCTCCCTCTGTAACCCTTTCAAATAAAATAAACAAATCTTAAAATAAATAAATAATAAACAAATCCATGTCACCCTTAATCTGTTTATTAAAAAAAATTAAAAAGACATCCCACTGTTCCAAATCCACAGACATTATAGTATAACTTCTTTAATTCAGATGAAAACAAGCATTTTTATCACTCTACAGAACCCTGGAAATACTAAGTTAGTTTTTTTTTTTTTCAGTTATGGAAATTTCCTTCCACTATAATAATAATGTTTATTAACCAACAGCAAAATAGACAAAGCATACAAAAAATGAAAAAAAAATCTACCTTTTCTGCTTCGTACAGGCTTTGTTTAATCAGCATACATTACTTCATTATTAAATGAAAAGTTCATAGACAAACAAAATAATTGTGTTTTTTAAGATTTATTTATTATTTGAAAGGTAGAGTGACAAAGAGAAAGAGGAGGAGACAAGCAGAGAAAGAGAGAAATAGGAAGAGAGAGAGAGAGAGAGAGAGAGAGAGAGAGAGAGAGGGAGAGAGAGAGAGAGGGAGAGAGAGGAGGGAGGTGGGGAGGGAGAGGGAGAGAGGGAGAGAGGAGACATCTTTATCCATTGGTTCACTCCTCAAATGGCTACCATGACTGGGACTGAGCCAAGCCACAATGATGATCCTGGCACTCCGTCTGGGTCTTCCAAGTGGGTGACAGGGGCCTCAGTCCTTGGCTATATTCCACTGTTTCCCAGGCACATTAGTGGGAAGCTCTATCAGACGCGCAGCAGCGTGTATTCAAACCTGCACTCCGATCTGGGATGCCAGCTATGGGATGCCAACATCACAAGCTGTGGCTAAACCTTTTGTGCCACAGTGTTGGCCCCTACATACAGTTTCAGTCAAAATTTTACGAGAATCAAAACAAAACTTCTTGAGGTACTTAGATGTTTGATATTTAGGTTTTTTGTTTGTTTGTTAAGTATTAAAATGTTCTTTGAGGTGCCTTCATCTGTATATTTGTATGTATGCCACATATATAATAGAGAAAGACCTCTTCTACAAATTATTTTCCTCACTGAGAATGAAAAATTAACTTGTAAGAAAAAATTGATAAGTTTTTGGTTTGGTGTTGTTGGTCCATCGTGATATTCTTAATGCTAAAACTTAATTTCACAAAATTGCGATTTAAAATAATTTTTCCTCTTGAGATGATTTTCATTTTAAATTTCTGACTCAAATGAATTTTCAGCTTCATTTAGAGAACAGTTTCTTCATTTCCAGCTCTAAAGAAACAGTTTATTTATTTAAAAGATAGATTGACATATATATGTATATATGTATATAAAGAGGAACAGATTATGTGTGTGTGTGAGCACATGTGTTTGTGTGGAGACAGAGAGAGAGAGAGAGAGAGAGAGAAATACCTTCCATCTGCTGGTTCATTCCTCAAGTGCCCACAACAGGCAGGGCTGAGCCTGGCTAAAGCCAGGAGCCAGGAATTATATTGGACTCCCTTATACGTACCTGGGCCTGGGCACATGAACTTTTCCCTGGTGCCTCCCAGGAGGTACAATAGCAGGAACCTGGATTGGAAGTGTAGGAACCAAGCCACATAGCAGGCACTCACATATGGGATGCCACCATCCCAAGTGGCCACTTAACCCACTGCACCATGGTGCCAGCTGCAAGAACATATTTTTAGAATTGTAAGAAGTAGATACAGGAGTGCAAGGTCACTGCCTTGCTCTGATCCCACTTTACCTTCTGCTTTTCGTTTTTCTCACTCAGCCATCACATTCTGCATCTGGGAATATATGCCCCATTGATGATTCAGCCCATCAGAACGTTCTTTGTAATACTCTGTAGTCTGAAATCTTTCACCTGTGTCTGGTTATACTGGTTCAATGCTGGGCACATTGACTTTGCACTTAAGATTTCAGGGAGTGCCAAACGAGGCAGTAATCCAGATAAGTAACATTTTAATGCCTTCTGTTTTTTTTTAAAAATCAAGCATAATGCACACACACAAAAAAGAGGAAGTTTTAACTGACAGCATCATTGTCCTGCCCTATTTATGCTTTCAAACTTTCTAGTTCAGTTAAATGACAGTATCTAAAGATGTATTATTTTGGAGTGGGCATTTAATCTAACAGTTAAGACACCCACATCTCCCATTGGAATGGGTGGGTTTGATTACTGTCTCTGGATTCTGACTTTGGCTTCCTCTTAATGCAGACCCTGGGAAGCAATGGTGAGGCCTCAAGTAATTGAGTTCCTGTCACCCATTTGCAAGACTTGGATTGAGTTCCTGGCTCTTGTTTTTAGCTCCTGCTCCAACCTAGCCCAATCCATTGCAAGCATTTCATGAATGAACCAGTGGATGGAGCTCTGTCTGTCTCTCTGCCTCTCAAACAACATTTTAAAAAACAATAACAACATATTATTTAGTTTTCAATTCCTATACTTTCAGCAAATTTTAATCTTGCATCCTTATTTTCTTTGTTTGTTTCCTCTATTTTGTTTGTATATGTATGCTGTGTACAGGAGGGTCTCCTTTTTGCCTTTTTAATCTATTGCTACTAGCTGTGTGACCTTCAACAAGTCATTGAATCTCTCTGTCCCCCACTTTCTTTATCTGAGAAATGAGGATAAGAGTATCAACTGCGTAAGGTTATTGACCCGGTTCATTGAATTTAAGATCTTTGAACAGTGCTTTTCCAAAAGTTAGTCTTACGCATGGTGACTTGTATTACTGCCTTTTTTTATTGTTTTGTTTGTTTTTTCTGCTTCTTACTGTTTTTACTCTTGTTGAAAATAAAATTTTTCCATGTATCACTATGATGTTTGGGATGAGGAACAAAAGACTATCACTCATGGTTGCCATATTTCTCATTAGAATTCTTGTGTCACATCTTTGCAATCTTCTAGCTCTCAATTCCTGCAACACCTACAATATAAATTACAAATAATCTGGTTTGATTAATGTAGTCTCAAATGCTGTGTGTAACAAGGCAGAAAGAGTTACCGTAGGGGCAGCATTGTGGTGCTGTGGTGCAGCCGCAATGCCGGCATTACAGCTGTTTCACTTTCAATTCAGCTCCCTGCTAATGTGCTTGGGAAAACCATCCAAGATGGTGCAAGGGCTTGGGCCACTGTCACTCAAGTTCTTGACTCTTGGTTTCAGCCTGCCCAGCCCTGGACCTTGTGGTCACTTGGGGAATGAAGCAGCAAATGGACTCTCTCTCTCTCTCTCTCTCTCTCTCTCTCTCACTCTGTCTTTCAAATAAATAAAATAAATCATTTTTTAAAAATTTACTATAACTTGAAGATAGTACTGTATTCTGAAGACTCTGAACTATAGTACTTTTAGGAAATCAACTACACTGTGAAAAGTGAAGTTTTCTGGAAATTTTCCCCCAGGGTGGGTGCTGACCTAAAAATCCTACCACATTTTATGGGCTAAGCATTAAATTTTTGACTCTTTTTTTCTACTTTTTTTCCTACTCTTTATAAATGCCAAAATCCTTACTATTTTAAACTCAGTGCAAAATAATTTAACACAGTGTTTGGAGAGGAGGGAGTAGTGCATGAAGAATACCTAGGAATTTGAGAGTACAGTTGTACAATTCAGACAAATATTTACCAAGTATCTACTACAAAGAAACCAGCAATGTGGTTCTTCCCCTCAGAGTTCAGTGGGTAAGATGCATGGAGAAATGACAGTGTGGCTATGCACTGGCATTGTCTCTCAATGTCCCTGTGTTTCCATTTCTTTTTTTCTGCATTAGATTTTTAGAAATTTTTACTTATTTTTTAAGAGGCAGAGAGACAGACTTACAGAGAGTTCCCATATACTGGTTCACACCCCAAATGTCTGCACCAGCCAAGGCTAGGTTAGGCTGGGCTGGGTCAAAGCTGGAAGCTAGAAACTCAATCCAAGTCTCTCATGTGGGTGGCAGGAACCCAATTACTTGAACCATCACCTCTGCCTCCCAGAGTCTACATCAACAGGAGCCTGTGGTCAGGAACTCTACCTGTCAAATAAAAAAAAAAGAAATTAAAAAAAAAATAAGGATGAGTGAAGTTTGCTGGGTACACAAGAGGTGGAGGAAGGGAAGAAAATGTGGAGAAAGAGGCAAGAGCAAAAGCAGAAGCGTGGATTCAGGAGCTAACACACCAGTGCTGGAATCTGATAGCCACAGGCCTTCAGAAACACACACTGCAGGAGCAGTCAGTGAGCAACTCCACACACCAGTGTTTCCAAAGCATCACACCAACACCTCCCATAGCCTTTGTTTCCTGCCCCGCTTCTTTTTCCACATGGGAACATTTCTTTTTTTTTTTTTATTTTCTCTCATCTTCCCCCTTTTCTTCTTCCCTTCTTCTTTCTCATAGGAGCTCTGGGATGATTCTAAAGCAAACTCCTGCTATCCCTGGCCTCATAAGACTCTAAGTATTTCAAAAGCTAGGACTGTGTGTTTCCCACAGTAATGTTGGCTGTGTTTAGGACAATGGTTCCCATGGAGCAAACATTGAAATCTTTCACTTGTGTAGCAGATTTGCTGTTCACCTATATGAGTCATGTAGTGTCCTACTTTTTGTGTGATGTGTTTCTAAACAAAAGGGCCAACACATCTGTCTTTCTAGAGCTTGTATTTGATCAGGCAGGAAGAGGAAGCCACGGTTCCGGAGAAAGCCGATAAACCATAAATATCACATATGGGTAGTACGCAAATGGACTACAGTGTGAGAGAAATCCATTTAATATTGAAAGGCGGCCATTTCATAAACAATATTTCCAAGGCTTGGTATAGAAGGGAGGTATAGGTTTAATCAGAAATGTGACTGTGCCCAGAGATTAAAACTGATGTACATTTTGAAAAATGTCTCTTAAGACAAAATGATTCTGAAATTCTAGACATTTTGTCTATATAAAAGGTTTTTAGATTTAGTGAGCATCATTATTCAGTGATTAAGAAATAGATGTGGGAGATGATACAGAATATCCGGACCCAAAACTGAGAGGAACTGACCTCCAGCCCCAGACGCAATCTCGCAGGAGCAGAAACTGGCATCATCCATTTATAGACATGGCCGTTGTAAATCTCACTCGTCCTGGACTGCCTCCAACTTTGTGGAAAGGGCAGAGCATGGACAATCCACGGACGCATGTTTTAGCACAAGCCCTCAGAAAGATTCAATGTCCTCACAAAACCTTCACTAAAATTCTGGAAGATATTTTTTGACTCAAAAATATGCTTAAAGATTTAATTAATCAATTAACTAATGAAGCCCTTATGGCGTATTGAGAGCTGATTTTGATTTTCTCTGCCACCTTGCCCCATCCCTTGTTCCACGTCCATTTTCCTTAATTATTGTCCAGATCTTGTCCTGGGAGACTTGGCCTTTAAGAATATATTAACCAGCTCCCTTGCTGGCTGCCTTCCTATTGAATCTGACCAGTCAGAGTCATTGGCCAGAGACAGGAGCACTGGAGGGAGAAAAGATGTAGCATTTCCTTCCACTCTTGGTGCTTCAAGGCAAAGGCAGAGGCTGTGGTTAGTTCCTGCAAGTTGGCTCCTTCTTTCTGGCTCCTGCTATGATCTGGTAACACGATTTCTTTTTTGTTCCCTCAAGTCTTTCCACTGCGGCTGAGTTCTAGGGGTCCCAGCATGCTTTTTGTTAACCTTAACTCTGCCCAAGTGTCTGCAAACATTCTTTTCATTAAGGTTTTTCAGTTGAAGAGTCTAAAGAAAATGTTGCTGCCTGATGGACCTCCTGTTGATATTCCAACTTTGCACCAAGTGGGTGAAACCTGGTAGGGAGTTAAGGGCTGAGGCTGTGCACTGAGCATTAAGATATAAGGCAAGAAATATGTCAATGTATGCACTATATGGACAAGAGCACATTGCAATGAAGATGCATATGGATAATTTCTTAAACAGTACTAGCAATCTGCTCAAAACCAGATACACAGTAGGTGAGCAAGTGGGGGAAACTTATCAGAATTATGTGTTTTTGTAAGGTTCTGGGTCTTTTTCAAATATTTCAAGAAAATTTCAACTGGCAAATGGACTTCTTAGGAGTTACTTTTTAAGTAAAGTCAAGGACCCTATGCATTAGTATTCCACTGGAGCTTCGTAGGTGCGTTAAGCAGAGAGCAGTGATATCCATTCAAAGGAAAACTGAGCAAATCCTCCAGCATGAAGATGAATGGATAACCCATAGAATCAATACTAAGGAAGGAAGTTTACAGTTCATGTCATGTCAGTGACAGATATGAGTTGTTGAATACTTGAGATTCTATGGATAATACAGTAAAAAGTCATCAACAAACTGAAAAATCTGTGACTATGCTCAATTGTGTGGATATTGTGAATAATGCTGACTGAGACAGTGGCTGAAAGGAAGGGAAGTGTCAGAGATTTGCATAGTCCCTAAACCACGTGGCCAACATCTAGGATGAGTCCAGCACAGGGTGAAATGGGAAAAACTAGATGTGAGAGTCAAGTAAAACCAAGATTAAGCTTGGAAACCATATAGATATGGAGATCAAAAGACAAAGTCACAATGAGAAGGATCTTGTACTGGGGAAGTCATTTCTAGTGGGACGTGTAAGACTAAGGGAGATCAAAGAAGGCAGAAGATACTCTTAGCTTCCAATCTGCTGAGTCCCTACTTTGGGGCATATTTTTCAAGAAGTCTTTTGAGTAAACTGAAAGAAATGGGCCAAATAAAACAAGGAAAAATCATTTGCATATTTGATTTTATTTCTGATGTTATCTTAAGTCTATTAAATTTGCCACGTCTTTCTACGAAAAAAGTAAAATCTTTGGAGCTATTCAGACACAAGATCAAGATCAGCTCAGTCATCATTGGTGATGTGACTCTGAAAAGTTACTATGCCTCAGTTTACTAAAGCATAAAATGGGAATAATAACTGCAAATTCAAACACCTGGCCATCAGTGTGGACACTCTGACTACTGGCAGGCACACTTCAGACACCAGGTCTCATTCTGAAGACACGGTTCAAAGCGTTCACTGTTTAGTAGATATGTTGTATCTCTTCTCTTCAACTCTTTGGATCCTCCCCGACCTCAAAATAATAAACTATAAATATATTGAGTACATGCAAGTGTTCCCCCATGAACTGCCCATTGCTGCAGGATCTCAGAAAACACCTGTTGTGTTGAGATCGTTGATGTCCAGGCTCATCACTCCACCAGTCATCTGCACTCAGGCATATGAGATGATGAGCAAAGCCTGTCAGTCAGAGTCCTGCTTGGCATTTTATGGGCTTATTAGAATGCTATAAAACAAAAAGCTCTCATCTTAGCTGAGCGCTAGAACTATCTAGGAAGGGTTATGAGTCCCAAAGCTTACTCAGATCCACCAATCAGAGTCATTGGGGGCAGGAATCAGGAACCAGCATTTCTAAAATCCTCCTAGTGATTGTCACGTGTGACCAAACTTAGAACCACTCTTTAGTCCATGGTGCAACCAGAAGAAACACAAAGAGCTATAGCTATGGCTTAGGAGGTCAGCATTGTGACATAGCACATAAAGCTGCCGCCAATGACACCAGTATCCTGTATGGGTGGTGGTTCAAGTTCCAGCTGCTACACTTCCTATCCAGCTGCCCTCTAATGACCTAGAAGAAGATGGTCTAAGTGTTTGGGCACCTGCCAACCACATGGGAGACCCAGAAGAAGCTCCTGGCTCCTAGCTTCAGCGTGGCCCAGCACTGGCCATTGTGGCCATATGAGAAGTGAACCAGCAGATGGAATACCTCTCTCTTTCTGTAACTACATCTGTATTTATTTATATATTTATTTATTTTTAATTTTATTTAAGGTATATACATGTCATGTTTTAAAATAAATCTTAGGGGCCGGCGCTGTGGTGTGGCAGGTTAATTCACCGGTCTGAAGCAACGGCATCTCATACGGGCACTGGTTCGAGACCTGGTTGCTCCACTTCCAATCCAGCTCTCTGCTGTGGCCTGGGAAAGCAGTAGAAGATGGCCCAAGTCCTTGGCCCCTGTATCCACGTGGGAGACCCGGAAGAAGTTCCTGGCTTCTGGCTTCAGATGGGTGCAGCTCTGGCCGTTGTGGGCAATTGGGGAGTGAATCATCAGATGGAAGACCTCTCTCTCTCTTTCTCTCTCTCTGCTTCTACTCACTCTGTGTAACTCTGACTTTCAAATAAATAAATAAATCTTAAAGTGAAAAGAACTCCCTGAACTCAACTGCCCACTCATCAGACCTGCATGTTATTGCCTTCTTATAAGTCATGAATGATGGAAGCACTGATGTTCCATTACTCATCTGACTAGACTATGACCTCATTTTCCATATCACAATCATGCATTTTATGAGTTGAAAAAAATACATGGCAGAGGGGAACAAAATACTTTTCTTATGTCTTAGCCTGTGGTGTACTCATAGACTACATGTGAAAAAAACCATCTCATCCACTCCAAGTTTAAATTTTTGTATTCTACACTCTGAAAACAGTTGACTCATTCATTAACTTGTGCATTTATGCGCTCTCTCTCTCTCTCTCTCTACTCCACTTCACAATTGAACTGATTTTATGTGAAGTTCCTGCTGGAAAGAAATCCCACAGGATATTCTATTGTGTGGTTTAACTTATCAGCATATCTCCACCATCTATAGCAGTGCCTGGTACACTTGAAGTGATTACAGTGGATCGCTAAGGCTGTTACAAACACCATAGGTTGGGCAGCTTAAATGACAGAAACTCATCTATTTTCCCTTAGTTCTGGATGCTGAGAGTCAGAGACCAAGGTGCTGGCAAGGTTGGTTTCTCCTGAGACCCCCCTCTTTTCTTCTGGATGACTGTCTTCTCCTTTGTCTGCACATGGTCTTTCTACTGTGCTTGTAGAAATGCCCTCTTCTCAAATGCCCTCTTCTCAAAGCACATCGGTCATATTGCATTAGAGCCCAACCCAACAAGCTGTTTTTCTTTTAGCTTAATCATACCTTTAATGATTCTATCTTCAAATGCAATCGCATTCTGAGGCACCGTGGTTTAAAGCTTCAACATACAGATTTGAAGAGAGGGAAAAATCCAGTTCATAATAGCGCACAGTGCATACAAAGTAGAAGGAGTAAATGGAAATATTTTAAAGCAGAATTGGATAAAAATGTGAAAATTCACTGGGAATTTTTTTTTGACAGGCAGAGTGGACAGTGAGAGAGAGAGACAGAGAGAAAGGTCTTCCTTTTGCCATTGGTTCACCCTCCAATGGCCACCGCGGTCGGCGCGCTGGGGCCGGCGCACCGCGCTCATCTGATGGCAGGAGCCAGGTGCTTTTCCTGGTCTCCCATGTGGTGCAGGGCCCAAGCACTTGGGCCATCCTCCACTGCACTCCTGGGCCACAGCAGAGGGCTGGCCTGGAAGAGGGGCAACCGGGACAGAATCCGGCGCCCAAACTGGGACTAGAACCCGGGGTGCCAGCACTGCAAGGCGGAGGATTAGCCTGTTGAGCCACAGCGCTGGCCGGAATTTTTTAGATTCCAAAGGGAGAAGTTTGGGGGGGTACAAAGGATGGGAATTCAGTAGCGGTGTGGAGAAAGCTGTCTTTATTCTTTATCCTCTAGTCCTCGGGAGAAGCTGTGTGCCCCTCTGTTCCTTGGAGGAGTTTGGCAGGAGACAAAATCAAGGGAAACTTTCTCATTTCACAAAGATCGCAGAGGTGAAAAATGATATCCCATCTCCCACTGTGTATTAAACACAGCAGTGGATAGATCAGAAGAAGAGCTGACCCTTGCAGCCTCTTACCCCTGAATGCTAACATCATCAGATGAGACAAATGATGATAAAGGAGTCACCAAACCAGACTGTGATGGCAGTGGGACACAGGAAGAGCGATGCCCTCATGGTCAGCTGCTCCTTAGCTACCATCTAACAGCAGTCAGAAAGAATGTGCTCACGTTTTGCCTGGGTTGTTTTGCAACCTGTTGTAACCTGCCACTGTTTTTGCATAAAGTTTATAATTGGACCATTGCGCCAAGGAACCTGAAAAGCCTGCCACGAATTATCACCCATGGTGAAAAAGAAAACAAAACAAAAAAAAACCTGATGTCAGAGAAATCTTGTTAAAATATTACAGTGCCCATTTGAATCATTTATTATGTGCCTTCATCAAGAAAGGGATAAAATCATAGTAGATTACTCTTCCTTGAAGTCTAAGTTAATGAGTGTTTTAAGGAACTCACACTATTGCCAGTAAAAGATTGCATTGTTACTTTCCTGTGCTCGATTAGATAAACAATTGAGTCAGTTTTGCCCAGGAAAGATGTGTAATCATATACTGCCCTTAAGAGTAGTATATTTATGGGCATCATTTGCTTTATACCAGCTGAAGTCATCCAAGAAGTTCCCATGGCAAAGCAATGGAAAGTAAAAGTTGAGATTAATCTACCAGCTCAAAAGTTTTCATGAGATATTTGTGTTGGGTGAGTTAGTCCTTACTTAGGAGCATGATATTTAAGAGACACGTTGATTAGTTTTTAGCAAATAATTACTGATCTAAATAAAACTCGTATAAAGAATCAATGGTCCCTTTTAAGAATAAGGTAGTGTGTTTCCAAGGAAAAGTTTGAGTGCTATGTGTATGAATGTATACTTGTTTATATCCATATCTGTATGTGTATATATGTGTGTCTAGCTGTGTATAGCTGTGCGTTTGCATATAGGGGCAGGTTGGAACAGGTAGCCATCACACACAGTGGACATGGCACGCTGGTGCCACACGTAAGAAGAACTTCATCCAGAGAATAGACGTGAATGAGGCCGGCGCCGTGGCTCAGTTGGCTAATCCTCTGCCTCGTGGAGCTAGCACACAGGGTTCTAGTCCCAGTCAGGGCGCCAGATTCTGTCCCGGTTGCCCCTCTTTCAGGCCAGCTCTCTGCCGTGGCCAGGGAGTGCAGTGGAGGATGGCCCAAGTGTTTGGGCCCTGCACCCCATGGGAGACCAGGAAGAGCGCCTGGCTCCTGCCATCAGATCAGCGTGGTGCACCAGCTGCAGCGTGACGGCTGCGGCGGCCATTGGAGGGTGAACCAATGGCAAAAGGAAGACCTTTCTCTCTGTCTCTCTCTCTCACTGTCCACTCTGCCTGTCAAAAAAAAAAAGTGAATGAAAGCCCCTAAGTGTCTAGTAAGTTACCATGTTTGCTGTAGGCAAACGTCTCTACCTACAAGGAACTTACTGGAGGAGGAATTTTCTTGCTAATATTTCTGGAAGTCAAAAGATAATTTTTTTTCCACTAACCCCCTGAGTCTAGCTCTTTCCTAATCACATTTTTTTTCCTCACTGGGTTACTATTTGACTACAGAACCTCTTCAAGTGCATAGTGAGTGACTTCCAAAGTAGGGTATAAACTAAGTCAGCTTCTGTTGCATGAACAAAATTTGATGATATTCCAATTTCTCCACTGGGTCAATGAGCAGTTCCTTCTGGTCCCTGAAGCCCTCACTTTTTCTTTGTCATTTCTTCATGCCCTGTCATTGATGACCCTAATGGTTTTATATCATTTATACTTATAAAGTATTGTCCACTGATATCAGCCCATTACTTTGTTAGACCTCACAACATAGAGCTGAGATTCAAACTGTGGATACCTTGACTTCAAACACAGGACTAGGTGAAATTTCCCCCAGCTGTCTGCAGTTTACTCACTCTTTTGGCTTCTAATACAATGAGCTCTAGTACTATTTGGGACCCACTATCACTGGCATCATTTTCTGGTTGAAACCGATTGGCTCTCTGGAGGCAATGTTGTGTCATTATAGCTTGTTAAACCATTGCTTAAAATGCCAGCACCCCGAATCCCAGTGCCAGTTCAGGTCTCAGCCGTGCACTTGAGATCCAACTCCCTGCTAATGTACCTGGGAAGACATTGGAAGATGACTCAAGTACTTGGGCCCCCGCCACCCATGTGGAAGACCCAGATGGAGTTCCTTGCTCCTGACTATGGACGGCTTGAGCCTGAATTGTTGTGGCCATTTGGGCAGTGGATAGCTCTCTCTGTGTCTCTCTTTCTCTCTGTATTTTGAATAAATAAATAGATTAAATAAATGCTCCTTAAAAATATGGGGCTCTAAAATCACCTCCCTGATCCTTGTTGGTATTCATGATTATTCTAGACATTCTATAGGTAATGTGAAACACTGATATCTGTTTATTTTCTAAAAGGGCACAGCCTCACAGAGGTTGCTAAGCAAAAGTTATGCTAAAATTCTAACTTAGGAAGCCTCCTTCTTTGCATGAAAATAATAGTAAAGAGACTGTTGTGTTTAGGGATTGCCAAAAGCAATGAGTTATGCAAATGTCCCCAGAGGAGGTGCTGGAGGCTCTGAGAAATTATGTAATTACTGCTTCAACCCAGGCATTTTCAGAGATCAAGTCTTTGGGATATAATCTTTGCTCAGCCTCCTTGGATCTCCAGAGTGATAAACAATCATTTGTGATAATTGCCAAAGAGTAGCCTCAACTCCTCCCAGAGATACCACGCCATAGAAGGTTCTGAGTCCCTGCCTGGAACAAAGAGACTCATTTGGCCCAAATCCCTCCTCTGTCCCAGCAAACAATTCTGCATCTCTGAGAGTGCTTCTTCTCCTTCTTCATCGCCCACAGCTCCCGGGCTGCTCCTCAGCTGCCTCCTTCTGAGATGCATCAAGGAAGAGCAGTATCTATTTCTGCTTCTTCTCTTCTCACACCCAGTTCAATGTGATGCCACAAATACGGCTAGCTGTTTGAAATAATTTACAGGACTGAACGTTCAAGACAAGCTCCAACCTTCCTGTGTATTTCTGAGTATTTTATCACAAGTGTCGAGATTTTATGTATTACAGTATGCTCAGGATATTTTCCTGCGTTTTATTTTGGGCGTGATAAAATCTGTAGCAATTAGTTTCTCACAAGTCTATTTTCTGCTGAAGAATCTGTTATTTCCTATTCATGTGATTTCATTGGTTCTGCCTTTACCATGACTATCTTGGCTCCCAGATTGATGCTCCCACTTTGGGCTTGGCAGTTTTCCTTTGCTTCTGTCTTTTGGCCTATGCTAGTCCTTTGAAATGCTGTTGGGTAAGACGTCAAGTGCAAATTAGGAAGATGCTATAGGTTAGTGAGCCATGATCGTGGTTTAAATAGAAATGCACTTTATGAACAGGAAATGAGAAAACGTGTGTATGAGGATGATGGTAAAATTGTAACTGCATATTTTAATCTTGTCTGAAATGTGTATTTCTGTCACAAAAGTCAGCAAGAGAAACAGAAACAGGTTGTGTGGGACCCCTTAAGCAGATCACTGCTAATATAGGGGAAAGAATTCAATTACAGTCGTGTAGTACTTAATGAGGGGGATATGCTCTGTGAAATATGATTTGTTTGATGATCTCTTCCTGTCGAACCATCACAGAGTGCACTTGCACAAACATAGATGGTGTAGGTCAATCTCCGTTGTGACCTCACGGTCAATTGAGAGTCAGTAAACATGAAATGAAGCTGCTGCCAGTATAGCACAGCATGCTGTTTTACAGTAAACCTATTTGTAATCTATGAGCACAAGTACACTATAAAAGGATATTTAAAAGTATGAAAGAGTGAAGATGTAAACCAGCAGTATGGTCATTTGTTATCATTAGCAAGTATTATGCACTGTGCATAATTGCATGTGGTCTACATTTATGGCCCTGGCAGTGCAGTAGGTTTGTTTATACCAGAACTACTGCAAACTCATGAGTAATGCATTGAGCTATGTGAGACAACGTCACCAGGCCGGAGGAATTTTTCAAATTCACAGTGATCTTAGAGGGCTACCATCACACATGCAGTCCATGGTTGTCAGAAACATTATTTGGTGCCTGTGTATTGTATGCTTGCTCTCTTTGTATCCTCAGATTTATCCCTGTTCTTTATTTCATCAACCACTTTTAAAACGCTGGCCAGAGGCCAGTGTTGTTGCAGCATAGGGTTAAGGCCCCCTCCCAATGGCTGCATCCCGAATCAGAGCACCAGGAGTCCAGCTGCTCTTCCTCTGATCCAGCTTCCTGCTAATGTGCCTTGGAGAAAAGTGGAAGATGGCCCAAATGTTTGGGCTCCTGCCTGGGAGACCTGGTTGGTGTTCCTAGCTCCTAGCTTCAGCATAGCCCAGACCAGCATATGGAAAATTCTCTTTCTGTCTCTCTCTTTCTCTGACACCTCATCTTTTAAGTAAGTAACTAAATGAATCTGAAAGCTAAAACTGGCCAAATTGTTTATTGAGACATAAATACCAGTCTAGGAATCTCTTACATAGAAGGAAATAATTCAGTCTGTAATACAGAAGAGCATGAGAACCAGCAGAAGGGTTTGATGTCAACTCCTATGAAAGTGCTCCTCTAGGAAGAAAAGATACAGCTATAATTAAATTGTTATGCTCTTTTCCTTAAAAAGCTTCTAATTCTACTTAAATTGGAGCAGAAAATACTGCTGTTTAAAAAAAAAGCAAAAAACCTCTACAGTTTTATTCAAAACCCCATGGCTTATCTGCTTAGAAGGTGACCTCCAGGTTGCTGCTGGATGGTTTTAGTCTGCTGTAATTAGCAGAATATTATCACATTGTAGCACAGTTAGGACTTCTCGAATTCTATATCATGTATTTTCTTCCCTTTTCCAGAACCCTGGCTACAGCATGTCACAGGGCTTTGGTCTTGCTCTCCCAGCAGTTGGCAGGAATCTCTGGCGGACAACCTCAGGGCAGGTTCTCCCGCTCAGCACCCAGGCACTCTGGACATAACTCCCCAGTTAGATGCTGGGGACATTTTAACACATTCCCCAATTCTAGTTCCTCTTGTCTCTGCTATCTGGCTCAACTAATTTATTTCTTTGCTGGGTAACTCCAATCTTCCTTTTTAAAATTCTTAAATAAATCACGTTTTGTTCCCCATATCTCTCCCAAGGTTGAGAAGTCCACCACTTAGCAAGATGTTATCACAACCACCTTCCAGGTAAGTTTCCTCATGTACTTTGTACATGTTCACAAAGCAAAGCCAGCAACCAGCACATGGGATGCATCTGTCACCATCCTCTTCATAGGGACTGGACAGACAGAAATGTCCTCTCAGTGCCGGAAACAACACACGGAACCCTCTGCACCCATCTTGACTCAATACATTTAGTCATGGCCGAATTTGAGTCACTGAAGAATTCCACTGTGTGTGTTCCAGTTTGGCTGAGATGCAGCTAGAGATTAGTTTTGAATTCTTACCTGGTGTTTTCTAAGCTTAGCCAACAGCAACAAAAAATATCTTCCTTCTGGTTGTTTATCAACCAGAGCCCGTGAATTTTCATTCCTACTCATCCTACATTCTGATATTTTCTTTAACATTTTAACATTTTTTTATTTGAAAGGCAGAGTTACAGAGAGGAGGAGAAGGGTGTGTGGGGGAGAGAGAGACTGACCTTCCATCTGCTGGTTCACTCCCCAAATGCCCCCAATGGCCAGGGTTGGGCCAGACTGAAGCCAGGATCCAAGAACTCCATCTGTATCTCCCTCGTGGGTGGCAGGAACCTAAGCACTTGAGCCATCCTCCACTGATTTTCCAGGTGCCTTAGCAGGGAGCTGGATTAGAAATGGAACAGCCAAGTCTCAAACCAGTCCCATATGGGATGCTAGCATTGCAGATGGATGCTTAACTTGCAACGCCACGATGCTGGCCCACATTCTGGGGATTTTAGTCCACAAAATGCACCTGTTAGTGTGTGTTGCAATCTAATTCTGAAGCATTCAATGAGAGCTCAGTCAGTTTTAATTGAGCTAAAGCCAGGTTGGGGCCATTGCAGTACTGAGACGTTCACTCTAACTGGGTAGGTTAGGCATTATCACATAAAAAAGGCCATTACCATAAGGTGTATTCTGGAGATGAATAAGTGTGAGATTCTAAAGCTACATTCATCACAGTTATGAATCATGCTGAAGTTTTGACACTGACCTTAGTGGATAATTTTACAATCAAGGGTAAGAAAAGCTTCAAAATGCAGTCTTGAAAAACATTGCTTCCAATAAGCTGCTTATTTACTAATGATATTTCTCTTAGGATAATGTTTAACAGGATTGTCTGATCAAACTAAAGAAGATACTACTGTTTAAACCATGCCTGCGGGGGCCGGCATCTGGACGTAACAGGGAAAGCTGCTGCTGGCAATGCCGACGTCCCATATTGGTGCTGGTTCATGCCCAGGCTGCTCCACTTTCGATCCGGCTACCTACTAATGCTCCTTGGAAAGCAGTGGAGGATGACACAAGTGCTTGAATCCCTGTACCCATGTGGGAGACCCGGGAGGAATCTCCTGGCTCCTGGCTTTGGCTGCCAGCCCTGGTCATTGTAGCTATCTGGTGAATGAACAAGCAGATGGAAGATCTCTCTCTCTCTCTCTCTCTCTCTCTCTCTCTCTCTCTCTCTCTTTCTCCCCCCCTTCTCTCCCTCTGTATTTGTTTTCAAATAAACAAGTCTTAAGAAAAAAAAAAGATGCCCTTGTTACTCTTACCCCTCGATATCTAAAGGAAAAATTGCTTCTAAGATGACTGGTAGACACCCAAACTTGAGGATGCTCAAGTCCCATATGTAAAAGGATGTAATATCTGCATATAACTTCCACATATCCTCCCACATATTTTAAATCATTGCTGGAGTCCTTAGGTTCTGATACAATGTAAATGCTATGATTGTTCAGGCGATCTTGACAAGAAAAGAAGTCTGTACACATTCAGCACTCACGCATTTTAAAAATCAAAATTCCCATCCCTGGTTGATTGAATTCTGGGATTTGCTCCCTGCAGTTACAGAGGACTAAGTGTGTATTGATATTAAAAATATCTGCTTTAAGAATGTTACAAATACAGGCACTGTAAGTAATAAGCTAGCTTCTTACTTGATTAAAATGCAATGAGACACTGCTGTGCAAAACTTGTCTTAAGTTTTAACTGCTTGGCAGAGTACGTTTGCTACATATTTTCTAGGTGAGGGGGAGTTCTGAGTAAGTTGGTCACACCTGAGCATTGAGTGTGAAGCTTCAGGGCTGTTTCTATGATCCTGATTAAAACTGCTCGTTTTGATTGAGGAAAGGGAGCAGGAAGATCGAAGAAGAAAAAATTAAAACACAGCTGTGTTGGAGGGAGGAAGTAGTTAAAGAGATGTAGGACTTCATGTGTCCCTGAACTCTGTCCCCCTGACTAATGCCACAGCCCTGTTCAAATCATGGCTCAACTGGGCGCGTAGAACCTGGTTTTTCCTCAACAGTAGAGCATCAGAAATAATGGATGACACGTTTCTGTGCAATTAGGCTACACTGGGAAATTTCACAGTCTTACCACTGATGAGAAGGAGGCTCTGGCTAGCCATGAGGGAGAGCTGGAAACCTTTCCTTGACCCATTAAATATATGAGAGTGTTGCTCGCTGTTTTATAACCTGGTAAAGGGTTTGCTGTCTGTGCATAGTGCATTTATCCAGGTGGGGGACTCTGTGTTGTGTGTGTTTCTCATCAGGTACATATTTAAACGAAGGTCACTATAGTTTACAAAAGGAAAAAAAAGACAAATCAATTCCCTGTTGTCTGGGGCCCCGGCTGGTGCCAGCCTAACATTATCAGTTTAAAAATGCAGAGCATGGAGAGAGGGCAACAGAGAGAGAGATGGGGAGGAGGGGGTTTTGAGAGGTGCTCCGGCTCCACGGTCTCCATGGCAACAGTGGGGTTTCCCTGGGTGGTGTCTGACACCACATTGCATTTGTGAGATGAGGCTGAAGATTAGAGGGTGAAGGATCACTTCTTTTTATCCTGCTCCAACACTTCTTTCTAAGCTGAAGCACAGCATTGTTCCTCATTTTAGCCCTGAGAACTGTTTCTCTGGGACACCCAAGCCGCTGGGCTAGCCCAATTTAGCCTATGTTATTTACCAAGGGGAAATGTATTTTTAAACAGATGTGTGGCCAGATGTGACGTGTGAAGGCTTAGAAGGGAGAGGGAAAGAAGCTTTGGCTCTCCAGAAGTGATGCCTTTGCTAGCACATGACAGCAAGGGCAGGGAGAGGCAGGGGTGCGGGTGGGCCAGTCAGACAGAACCAGAGGCTGGAGAAAGATGGTAAAGGAAGCACCTGTTATGTTTCCTGATCCTCCAAGAACCAACCCACCCTTCTCCCAGGCTCACCTCCTGCCCTGTGCTGGGGCCTTCTGGGGTCCACCTTGGAGTAGCTGTCTCTCCCCACTGCTGTACCTTATATAGTAGAAGGTTTCTCTGAGAAGGGACATGGCCCTGTCTCAGTGCCAGCTGCAGGCATTGGCCTGGTGTGCCTGGAATGTCTAGGCCCCACTAAAATTTGTGTATTGAAATTCTCACCCCCATGGGTTATGGTGCATGAAAGTGGACTTTGGGAGGTGATTCAGTCATGGAGTGCAACCCTCCAATTAAGATTAGATTTCTGGGGCCGGCGCTGTGGCGCAATGGGTTAATGCCCTGGCTTGAAGTTCTGGCATCCCATATGGGTGCCGGTTCTAGTCCGGGCCACTCCTCTTCCAATCCAGCTTTCTGCTATGGCCTGGGAAAGCAGTAGAAGATGGCCCAAGTCCTTGAGCCCCTGCACCTGCAAGGGAGACCAGGAAGAAGTTCCTGGCTCCTGGCTTCGGATGGGTGCAGCTCTGTCTGTTGCAGCCATCTGGGGTGTAAACCAACAGAAGGAAGACCTCTCTGTCTCTCCCTCTCACTGTCTATAACTCTACCTCTCAAATAAATAAATAAAATCTTTTAAAAAATTAGATCCCTTTTCTTTTTTATTTATTTGAAAGGCAGAGTTACAGAGGGGAGGAGAGATAGATTGAGAGAAAGTGAGAGGGGAGGAGAGAGAGAGAGAGAGAGAGATTGATTTTCCACCCCCTGCTTCACTTCCCAAATGGCTGCAATGGCCAGGACGAGGTCAGGCCAAAGCCAGGAGCTTCCCTGTGGGTGATCCCATGAGACTGTCTGCCCTGCCCACGCAGGAGGCTGAGAGTGCATGGCACACAGTGCCTCCCAGGAGGGACCCTGCAGCCTGGCTGCTGGCAGGTGGAGGGAGCCCCAGGCACATTTCTCTCCACCCCCGCCTTCTGCCAATCAGGGAAACTGCTCCCAGGTGTGGCCCAGAACCACCTGGAAAGCTACAAGCCTACAGACCTTCAAGCTGATTGGAGAAGCAAAGCAGAGCCAATATTGATTCTATCCTATGGAATTAGTGTTGCCCTAAATTGGTGATGTCCCTTCTGCCTGCCCTTTAAAAAGTGTACGTGGTCTTTAATAAAGTAGGCATTTTCACTGAAGCCTGTCCCCAGTGCTTCTTGTGGAAGAACACCATTACCCCACTCCCCCAGACGTTGCAGGCCTTGTAGGATGAGCCCACACCTCCTCTGTGTACAGGAGCCCAAGGACCTGGCACATCTTCTACTGCTTTCCCAGGCACATTAGCAGGGAGCTGGATCAGAAGTGGAGCCGCCAGGTCTTGAACCGGCACCCACATGGATGCCAGCATCACAGGCAGAGGCTTAACCTGCTATGCCACAGTGCCAGCCCAAGATTAGTTTCCTTATAAAAGGGATGCCAGAGCAATCACCCATCCCTTCTGCCACAGAAAGACACAAGAAGAAATGACCCACCATTATGATCCAGGAAGTGGGTGGGCCTCCCTGGACTCCAAGTCCCCTGCACCTGGCTCTAGAACTGATAGAGATAAAACTGCCTGCTGTTTATAACCCACCCAGGGTATGGTATTCTGTTATTGCTGCTTCAAAGGAACCAAGGTACTGTCCTTGTATGTGTCATAGCAAAATCCACGGGGACCATTTTTCCCTATGAAGTAGACATTGGACAGAAATGTTGCGGGTTCCAATGTGGACAGGCTTGTTTCTTTGAAGATAGAAAGCTTTATTTTGTTGGAACTCAGTGTGATGTGCTTGTATAATCAATTAAGACTTGTGATAGGTGTCACTAGTTCAGGTAACCAGGGTCAGGCAGGAGAGGCAGAAGTCTGGCATGGAGATGCAGTTAATACTGATGTGGCTTGTGGCTAAAAGATAAGTACTCTCCTTAAAAATAATTCCTGTGGCCAGTACTGTGGCATAGTAGGTTAAGACTCTGCCTACAATGCTGGCATCTCATATGGGCACTGGTTCGAGTCCCTGCTGTTCTGCATTTGATCTAGCTCCTTGCTAATGGCCTTGGAAGGCATCAGAAGATAGTCAAGTGCTTGGGCCCCTGCACCCATGTGGGAGGCTGAGAAGAAGGTCCTGGCTCACGGCTTGGGATAGGCCCAGCTCCAGTCATTGCAGCCATTGGGGGAGTGAACCAGCAGATGGAAGACCTCTCTCTTTCTGCCTCTTCCTCTCCCTGTCTGCAACTCTGCCTTTTAAATAAATAAATAAATCTTTTTAAAAATTTCCCGATGTTTATTGATTCTAAACTCTGAGCTAAGTGTTATGAAGCATTTTACTTATTAGCTTACTTAATTCTCACTGTAAGTCTACACCATAGAAGCTCTTATTGGTCTCCTTTTAAGGATGAAGTGGTTGATGTGGTATGCAATGTCTCATGGGTAACAACTGGCAGAGTTGGGGCCTGGAACCAAGAGGTCTCCCTCTAGTGGCCACACCTAAGGCTGAATGCTCTTGCCTTTTGGGTCTGCCATCTGAGATCAGGAATTGGAAGATTTTGGCCAAGACAGATGGTAGGGGAGGGGATTGATATCTACAGGGACTAAAATCCCTACACAAAGAACTCAGGGACACAGGGTGTTAGAAATGACAAGGAAATGGAAAAGCTGGCACAAAACCCAGGGTATTGGTTGAAGCAAAAATGGAACCATGGCAAGGAAGCTGGTTCAGAATGCCCAGCCCTGTAACTCATGCAAGTTATATTTATATAAGGGAGTGATACACAGAACCTACCTGATTGGCTCCAGTCAGCATTTGCCTTATGTGGACACGATCTGATCATTCAGCAGCCCCTGACTGGTTGAAGCTGGATGGCTTGTGACCAGCTAAAATTCTAGGCATTTAGTGGAGTGATTAAGTCACCACTTGGGATGCATGCAAATCACACCAGTCCCATCTCTGTAACCAACCTGTTTGCTGCCCAAAGAGGTAGCAGATACAGGAGCACCTGGGTCCCAGCAGTTCATGGGTCCCTAGCGTGCAAGTGAGAGTCCAGATGGAGTTTCTGGTTTTGGTCTGTCCCAGCTCTAGCTGTTGTGTGAATGCAGAGAGTGAACCAGTGGCTGGAAGAACTCTCTCTGATTCTTTGCCTTTTAAATACATGAACAACAGCAACAACAACAACAACTCTTTAGACTGTTACAGGAATGCAGCCTCCAGGCTGGCACTGTGCCATGGTGGGGTAAGCCTCTGACTGCAGTGCCAGCATCCCCTGTGATTTCTGGTTCAAGTCCCGGCTGCTCTTCTTCCAATCGCATTCCCTGCTGATGGCCTGAGAAAGCAGTAGAAGAATGAGAGACTTGGAAGAAGCTCCTGGCTCCTGGCTTCAAATCAGCCCAGTTCCAGCTGTTGTAGCTACTTGTGGAGTGAATCAGTGGATGGCACTCTCTCTGTCTCGCCCTTTCTCTATAATTCTACCTCTCAAATAAATAAATACAAATAAAGGCTATTAGAAATTATAAACAAACAAAAAGAATGCAGCCTTAGTTACACTGCAGTTTCTACATAGCAGAGGTAATTTTTGGCCAGCTTTCTCGCCCATGTACCAAAACTACTCTAAGCCACTTTTGTCAATTTAACAGGCATATGATAGTATATTAACAGATAACCAGCAATGGACAGATGACAAAAAGTGAACCTGTTCACCTCCAATTTTACTACACTTTTCTTCATCAAAAAACATAAGCTCCAATTCAGAAACAGTTGAACTCATTCTGGGTGAGGGAAATGAAGCACAAGATAGGTAAGGACGTGGAAAACCACATGGACAACTTATTTACATTATACTTCTGAATACTGATGGGTTGTGTGAGAGTACTCATGACACTCATAGCAGATTCTGGAAAATTCGAAATTTTGAACACCAGAATCTGAAAGATATTTGATGTTCTGCTTTGAATAGCTAGAGGTCAACAGGCATGCCCTGTAGAAGGGGCTACAGCTAAACTTAACCAGTTTGAGGTTCAAGAATCCATACTTGAATGGATTCCAGTGCAAGTTGGGAGAGAGAGAAAGCAATCATGAAAAGTTCTAGGAGGATAAGGAGGGCTTCATGGATGGAGGATCCATCCTAGAAGGAACCCATGGTTTGGGTGAAAATTCTTAATAATCTTACACTTAAACTGTGTATTGTTAGAGAGGGCACAACAATGGTAAGCACTAGGCCTTGGGGCCTCAGGTCACAACTGGTCTTTCTTCCTCCTGCATCCAGGAGGCTTTAGGACAGGTTCTAGGCCTTGTGCCTCCCCCTACGGTGCCCAGGGGCAGGCACTCTGGAGGGGCTGAGAGGGCAGCCAGAGGTGCTGATGTTGGTGCCTTGGCCCCACCTGTCCTGTGTTTTCCATTTGCATTGGACCACACAAATCAAGTAGCTGCTCTGAGCAGAGAGGACAGGGGACCTGAACTTTGCTGTGATTTATGCTGATGATCGATGAGTATCAAATTGCGTTCACAGCCAAGGTTACTTCAAGATGCGTACATCTATGAGTCAGTCACAGAATGTAGAAGTCAGTTTTCATGTAGAAAAGCAGTAAAAAATGGAAAGACAAGCTAGAAGAGTAAGAAGAAACAGAAAGGACAATTATGCAGAAATTATGGCCACACACTCGCCATCATTATTCAAAGTTATGTTTCTGTCACATGGATAGACAAGATGAAAGACATGAAACACTCAGTTCACATTATGCATAAAAACATACGTGTTGCATTTATGAAAGAATATTTGTTGTTGTTGTTGTTGTTGTTTCCGATTTTCCCACAGGATCTGGAGTATTAAGATTAACTTTTTTCTTCAGTATTTCTAAGGAAAAGCCTGGGTGTGAGGTGACACACATCCTAAAAGGTACACCATGAGACAGTTCTCATCCTGAGCCTTCTGCTTGCAGTCTCTCTTTGTGTAGGCAAAGAGCGAATCACCAATGTCAGGTCAGTGAGAATGCCTCTACAGAGGGCTAGCCAGACCAAGTCCCAGTTCATCATTTGTACTTTGCTTTATCCCACGATCAAGTCTGCACCAGAAGAATATATGAATTATATATCTTTCGGAAAATTCTCCAGAAATGTTCTTTTTGAAATCAATTAAAAAAAAGAAATACTTTAAGGGTAGGGTTTCAGTTAAATGTGTGTAAACTCATTGCTATCTCCTTATGAAATGTGTGGCTCCTCATAGGAAGCTGACCTGAATGACAGCCACCTCTCACTTTTACACAGAGATGGGCAATGGAATGCTCCTGACGACAGCAAAGTTCCTCTTAGAAGACAAGTTTGAGTTCATGCAATCAATAACATGCAAATAATTGAATTCTGCCTTACAGGACATAAAAGTAGATTTCTGAAACCCAACCAACTGATAACAACCAGTTTTTCAGCCCTAAGCAAATTAACTGTGTAAACCACAAATTCTTCACCTGTTGATTAGGGATTATAAGAGTATCCACATTTTTAGAGGTGCTGTGAGAACCAAATGAGATACTATACTTAAAGGATGTAGTACTCTGAAAAACCAGGACACATAGTTTAAAATTCAAAGATATTTTCATGTGAATATAACTGTGATGATTTAGTCTGGAGCACATTAAATTGAAAATAGCTATTTTCAATAGCTCTTTAGCTATTGCTCATGAGGGCATTACATAAAAATCTCAAAATAATCCTCAGCACAATGGACTTTTAAATGGTCTTGATTGCTAGTGGAAGTTCCATGAGGATATATACATTGCCAGTTGATCTTCTGATCAACCAAATGAATTGATGAGCCCCAACAGTGTTATAAGTCATAGACCAGGGGCTGGTGCTGTGGCACAGTAGGTTAACCCATCCTATATGAGTGCCAGGTCGAGTTCAAGCTGCTCCTCTTCCAATCCAGCTCTCTGCCATGGCCCGGGAAAGCAGTGGAAGGTGACCCAAGTGTTTGGGCCCCTGTACCTCGGTGAGAAACCTGGAAAAAACTCCTGGCTCCTGGCTTTGGATTGGCTCAGCTCATGTTGTGTGGCCATCTGGGGAGTGAACCAGTGGATGGAAGAATTTTCTCTGTCTGTAACTCTACCTCTTAAACAAATAAATAAAATCTTTTTTAAAAAAAAGACATAGGCCAATTATATGTTGGTTTTTGGTCCTAACCTTTTTTTTTTCTTCTATGGCTGCTAAAAAGAGAAGAATTTTATCCCTCTGTTATGGATTGGTAGTGGTAAGGATTTGGAAAGAGATTTAGTTCATACAGAAGTGTTGGAAAGCCAACAAGGTACAAATTAAAAACTAGAGGGCCAGAAATAGTTTTCTACCTATGATCTGAAATCTCTCTCGACAAGGATCTCTGCCCTAAATTAATCTTTAGTATATACATATGATGTTTATGCTAAATATTTCGTGTGTGTGTAGATTTACTTTAATCTGTATGACAAAGGTAAATAAATGGGTACCATTATATTAGTTTTATAAACAAGGAAACTGGACTTCGGAGAGTTGAGAACCTCCTCCAGGAATTATATATATATGTCTATACCTTACATATTACATATTACATATATGTACATTTTTGAAAGTTTATGTTCATATAGTTTTTTTTTTTTTTCGATAGGCAGAGTTAGACAGTAAGAGAGAGAGAGAGTCAGAGAGAAATGTTTTCCTTCCGTTGGTTCACCCCTCAAATGGCCACTATGGCTGCTGGCGCGCTGCACCGATCTGAAGCCAGGAGCCAGATGCTTCCTCCTGGTCTCCCATGTGGGTGCAGGGCCCAAGTACTTGGGCCATCCTCCATTGCACTCCCGGGCCACAGCAAAGAGCTAAAGTTTTTATTGAGTTCAAACACCTTAGTCAGTTGTACCAATTCATAGGTATTCCATGGAAGCAGATCACAGCTAAATATGAGGACAGACTGAGCATAACTCTAGGTATGATAAAGTTGCTTGTTTGTTCTATAATTTAGTACTTTGCAAGGTAGTCTGTGTTCAATATAATTAGAAAATCCTTCTTTATTGGGACAACAAGATTATAGGTAGTGATTGTTTTGTTCCAGTTAAATCAAGCCATGGACATGGTCAAAAGTTCAAACATAGAAGTTTCATCTGCCTTGGTTAAAAGCATGATTTGGGGGCCAGCACTGTGGCTCACTAGGTTAATCCTCCGCCTGCAGTGCCGGCATCCCATATGGGTGCCGGGTTCTAGTCCCCGTTGCTCCTCTTCCAGGCCAGCTCTCTGCTGTGGCCCGGGAAGGCAGTGGAGGATAGCTCAAGTGCTTGAGCCCCTGTACCCGCATGGGAGACCAGGGAGAAGCACCTGGCTCCTGGCTTCGGAACAGCTTAGTGCCGGCTGTAGCAGCCATTTGGGGAGTGAACCAACAGATGGAAGACCTTTCTCTCTGACTCTCTCTCTCTCACTGTCTATAACTCTACCTGTAAAATTAAAAAAAAAATCACAATTTGACAGATTCCTAGATTCTGGAACTGGTTCTCAACCTTCTGATCCTTGGTTTTCTTATTTAAAAATGAGTATATTCATAGCTGTTGACTAATCTTCATTGTGCACATCGAGTAAGGTAATTTACACATGTACAAAACATTTAGCAAGTTTGGCATATATTAAGCACTCAAAAATGAGTGGTGTTGCTGTTATTATTTTGATCTCGGATTTATGACTGAAATTCAGTAGCCCTAGAAATTAAGACTGTAATTGAACCACTGAGGAGTGATTATCTGATGTGCTGTTTCACTAGGAAGTACAGCAACATCAAATGATGTTCACCAGGTGACATTGAAATGATATTGTAGCATTAAAATGAGCTCTCAATAAGGAGCTGTTATTATTAATTTTCATTATCACTATTAATTCTCAGCCTAATAGGGAAATGTGCTTTCAAGAGTTTAATGTTTTCTAACTGGAATACAATTTAAAACAGCACTAATCCTGCAGCAAGAAGCTGTATTATTTTAAATGGATATAAAGAGATGGATCATTCTGGAATAGAATTTTTCCCTGGAAGCTAGTAATTGATTTTTATCTATTGTTATGGACCAGAGGACCAGATGATATGGATAGTTTGAGTGGGCTTTTGCATTAAATATCATAACAGTCAAGCACAAAATTATTCAGAATGTGCTGGAAATCTGTAAATGATTTACTCACACAGAGTAAAACATCATCGTAACCAAATGAAACAATCACTCAACGGTGCTTAGGCTTAAATTTTTACATCTAAATTGATTGAATCACAATTATGAAAACATCTGCCCACAAAATAAATGTGTAGTTTTAAATCTGATACAATCTGGTCTCTGTCCTCAACTTTTCCCACTGCAACAATAGTTTATAAAACAATATTTAGCAGTATAACCTTTCTGGGAGACATAATTATCATGTTACAACCACACAACTGTATCTATGCCATTTTGAAAACAAACATTATTTCTAGGAATGTAATGCACTCTATGTAACTAAATTTCTAGTTCCTTTTTTTCTTAATTGACAGTCACTTTGAAACAATATTTTCTGAACAGAAGTTACTGACGCAGACTACAAGAGTATCTCACAGTTGGTTAGGGTTCTCATATAAAGCATCTCATTTAGTCTCATAACAATGATACCTGTCTGCTATCATCAGAACAAGTATCATTATTCTCATTTTCATTGGAGCAAATTGAAGCTTGGAGAAGCTGAGTGACTTGCCTCCGGCAGTGGTCTCTCCCATGAGCACAGAGATTCCTTCTCTTTGGCACTTCTCTCACTAAACCTGGTATTTCAGTGTTCAGTTCTTTGCTTGTTTGTGTATCTGAAGATAACTAATATTTCCATTCTAACATCCATTTTTTTTTTGTCTGGCAAATATTACCTTTCAGAACATTTTCACCGCAAAATTGATAATTACCAATGTTCTACTCCATGAAATAATCGATCCCAAAACTCAAGATTTTCAAGAATAAATTCATATCCTAAAACAAAGATGGCAAAAAAGTGAACTCTATCATTTATTTTCTTATTAACATTGATATATTGGTCAATATTATTTTCAAGAAGCCAAAAGTAAATACTTTGTATAACCTACCTCTTGTACTACTCTAATAACTAAGAACATTCAGCTGGCTGTGTTTCCCATAGTCCTCCTGCTTCGTCCCCTCTGCCACTCTATTAACACCCGCTTAAGTAGCTGTGCTATGTGTGAATAGTCTGCTTGCTTATTGGAAATACATGAACATCAGAGCAACAGCCACCCTGTGAATTCTGCTGAGTAAATGCCACCAGACTGGGTTGTTCTCCCTCAGTTGCTCTTAGATGGCTATCATCACGTTCTGTTTTGTTAAATAACAATACATTCTAAGTAGTTAGCTCCAGGATTTATCAGAGTGTTTTCCAGTAAAAGCACATTTTCTTGCCATGAGAAAGAAGGTTGTGGATGAAACCACACTCATGATTCTGACTCATGTGGTTTTTCCAGGTGGAGAAAGTGGTGAACAGAGAATTGCAGGATGGTTTTTCTTAATGTAGCCTTGGAAACTCCAAATGGGCAATTGTGCCAAAGAAAGTGGTTTGTTCTTTTTTTAGAAGCAGCTATATTTTCTCAAGAAAGTGACTTTATCATGCTATTCCATGTGGAAACAAGTAAGCTGTCTCAAAATCAGCCTTTATATGCTGTGTAATATTAAAGTGTGCTTGGCTCACAAGTGAGTCATCACACTGGTTTGGCTTTATTTTTATTTCTTTCCTACTTTAGGAACTGAAATTGGAGGGAAACTATTGGTGAAGATTGGGAAAATGGAAAGAATGGGGGAGACAGCCAGAACCGTAGTGCTGAGGGTGAGGGGCGCCTGAGTGCCAAGTTTTGATGAGCTCTGAGACCATGCATAAGTGGCTTAGAACAAGGACGGCTAATTCATAAAGCCTGACTAGATTTAACCCTAAGTCCAGGTCCAAGAGATGTGAGTGGTTATTGTTATTAAGGCTACACTACAATTCAGAGAAATCTTTGACATAGGTATATAATGTAACTGTCAACAAATGGTTCTCTTATACGCTGCCAATTGCTTTAGAATAAAATAACAGTATAGAAGTGACTCACGAATCCACATAAATAAATCTGTTGGGACTGAAAATATGCTGAACCACATTCACTGTCTGCTATTTTGGGAATTCAGCAGGGAGTTTTGTCTAAGAAAATGTGTACATCCTCTGGGTAGAAAGGCAACTACATCCAACCCAGAGTCCTTAAATCAATGTCAATGCTTGTTAGATAAATGCCGAAAAATGAAACAAAGAAAATCCAGAAAACCCACAGAAACAAACAAATATAATTTCTTTTCTAAAAGTCAAGGAGAAATTTTCAAAATAAGATAAGATACAAATCTCAAACATTAGAATTGAGAATCCTTGGTTTAGACCCTGAATGGAAAAAGCAGTTATCAATACTTACACTATGTGCATCTCTACACATGGAGAGGATAGAAGGCATAGCACAACTCTCATAAAACACAGATGGTAAGACAATAGCTAAATGGGGAGTTTAAGCACAGGATTATTCCCAATAGCTGAGGCTTTCTAATTAGGCAAGAATAAAACTCTGTAAGCATCATCATTGCACAAGTTATTTTTTACTTTTAGTTCACACATAATGTTTTTATATGTCCATGGGGTATTATATGATTCAATACCTGTATACAACGTATAGTGATCCAATTAGATGATCAAAATTTCCATTTTATTATTTTACTTAACATTATTTTTGATGTTTTAATGTTTAATATATTAACATTATTATTTTACTTAACACAATGTGTTCCAGTTCCATCCAGGTTGCTACAAGTGACAGAATTTTGTTATTTTTTGCTGTATAATATTCATATATAACCAATATATGGACTCAAGCAGAGTGTCTATGGACAGATGATTAGATAAAGAAAATTTTTATATACATATACATACATACCTACCTCTCTCCCTTTCTCTCTCCCCCCCTAAATACATATTAAAATGCATATAGAACCACAAAAGACCCAGGATATCCAAATAAATTCTGAACTAAAAGAACAAAACTGAAGATATAATAATACATGATTTCTAAATATACTACAGAGCTAAGATAACTAAAAGAGCATGGAACTGGCATAAACGCAGATACATGGAACAATGGAAAATAAAATAAGGCCTAGAAATTAATCCAAGTAGCTATAGTCAACTGATTTTCTAATGTGTACCAAGAGCATGCATTGGACAAACGACAATCTCTTCAATAAATGGTGCTTTGAAAAACTGGATATACATATGTGGAAGAATGAAACTAGGCCTTTATCTCCTCATACAAAAACCAACTTAAGATGCATAAAGACATAAGTGTAAGACCTGAAACTATAAAAATACCAGAGGAAAAAAATATGGAAGACACATTTCAAGCCATTAATATAAACATTTCAAAACAGAGAGTTTTTTGGATAAGATCCCCAAAGGATGGGCAACAAAAACTAAAGTTTAAAAAAAAAATGGGATTATATCAAACTAGAAAGCATCTGTTCAGTAATGCAAGCAGCCACAGAGTAGAGAGACAACCTGTAGAATGGGACAAGTAATTCTAAAATATTTCATATAAATGCTTTTTTGTGTATTTTTATTGTTGCCTTTGTCTTGTTTTTCTGACTATAAAATCAATATATAATAAACAATTAAATTTGGTTAATATAATGCAGTGTAATAAGGAAAACAAAACAAAAAGAATCTAATCCATGACCCCATAAATAGCCATTTTTAATTTTGTCTTCCAGTTTGTTGAAGAACATTTTGAGCAGCAATTCCAAGATTCACACAACAACACGCGATGGAGGATGACAGAGGATGCGGTCTGCGTTTTTGAAGTTCTGAGCCACGTAAAGGATGCAGATAACAAATCGAGAACAATGTACTGATCGATGACAGTGAGTGCTAGGAAGAAGTTGCAGTATCAGAGGCACTGGAGGGAACATTCCTGCAGAGAACGACCTGGCAGGGCCTTTCCATAAGGGGCAGTATCCAGATGGAGGCCTCAGGAATGAGAACCAAGGACAGAGATCTGCAGGCTAAGGGAGAAGCTCCTGCCTAACCCAGCCCCCTGGCATGAAGAGTGCATGCAGGAGCTTTGACGTGTGGACAGGTCTGACTCAGAGGACTCGGGCTTTACAAGCTTAACGGATCTTAGTTAGGAGTCAGTTTTAGTTTTGTTCTGCTTGAGGAATAGTATGAAGCTAATACATTTTAAGCAGAGGTTAGAAATGAATGAGAAGATGAACCCAGGTTTGGCTTAAGGAACTGGGTAGGTATGATCTGATGTCATTATAGCGGCATGGAGGGAGCGGGGAGGAGTGGAATGCACTGGGGATTAAAAGTTTGATGTCTTTTATTTGGGGCATGCAGTAGAAATGGTAATAGGGAACTCCAGCGTTGACATCCAGGGAGGAGAGTTGGACTAGAAGTACGTATGTGTGAGTTATTATTACAGTTTAGACACCTGAAGTCATAGAGATGATACACACAATTTAGAGAAAGAAACAAAGAAAGGTAGATGCTTGGCCTGGTGGGTAAGGCACTGATTAAGATGCCTGTGTCCCATATCAGAGTGCCGGGGTTCAATGTCACGCTTTGGGTCCTGATGCAGATTTCTGCTAATGCAGACTGAAAGATGCAATGGAGTTGGTGCAAGTATTTGGAGCCCTGTCACACCCCTGGATTGAATTCCCAGCTCCCAGCTTCACTCTGGCTCAGTCTTGGCTGTTGCTGGCATTTGGGGAGTGCTACAAAAAAATGGGAATTCTGTCTAAGTGTCTGCCTAGTTCTCTTCCTCTGAGCAACGAAAGAAAGAAACAAGGAGTATCCTGAATCAGCCTCAGAAGAAAGCAACAGTTAGAGGTCAAGTTGAGAAGAAGCCTATTGATGGCAGGATCAGGACAGTTTGGAGTCACTTATCCACAAGAGATTTCCAAGACCGGGAAGCTGTCCTGCACGCACTATAATTGGCTCAAATCTCCACCTTTAATCCATCAGTCATGTATATTAATCCATCTGCTGTTAATGTAAGACTTTAGTGTTTAATGTCTACATCAGTTTGGGGTGTCAGCACCTGCTCAGACCATAACACTGATATTCCTGGGCACATCTGTTATTCTCTTTCCTCCCTCTGCAAGTGAATTTGTCTCCTGGGTTACCTAGATAATTTTCTAGTTGGTCCGTATTCATCCAGTCTGATCCCTCCTAATGTCTCCTCCAAACTATTACCAGAAAGGAACTTGGAAAATATACATGCTGCAGATGTGATTTAGGTACCGAAACCCTGCAATATCCCACACACTCCACCCCCACTGCCTTTCCAGATGAAAATGAAACCCCTTAGTTTTATATATGAGGAACTTGATAGACATCTGGATTATTTCCTGCTAGGGACTACTGTACCCAAACTATTATTCACATTCTTATACGTGTCTTCTCATGCTTGTATGCACACATTTCTGTTGGGTATGTAAATGGTGTGAAAATCAAAGATCTAAGTAACTCTTTTTATTGTTTTCAAGTCTTACAACTTTCTGTTTCCATATTTTAAAAAAGTACATTCCAATAATTAAAATCACTTGCTAAAAATAGTACACTAGCATCAACTGCACTTTCCAGCCTACAAAACAACATGGACTAACTGGGTCTTTATTCTAGAACTTACCATCGGCTCATCCAGCGTCTCCCTTTGCCAATATGGAAGTTCTTTCCTGACCAGTCAGAAGGGAGATGTGGGTGGCAGCTGCTAGTTCCCCATTCTTTGAATGAAATGGGAAGCACAGTCATTTAAACTTGATCCAACTTCCTTGCACTTTATAAAGTTAAACAGCTCAAAGAAGTGAAAAAGAAAGCGACGCTGTGGGATGCACCTTGTATTTTGGCAGCACACACTTCGTTATGATTCGCCGACTACTTCTCCCATTCAATCGTTTCTCCTGAAGGCAGTGGGTTTTTCTGTGGCATTTCTGTCTTCTTCAGCTTTGACTTATTGAGTTTCTCTGCCTCAGTTGTATTGACATGGTTGCAGAGGAAGCAGAGTGAGTAAAGTATGGCCCACATAGTGGCCACTGTCAGGAGCGAGTAATTCAGTTTAGAATATAGGAAAAGAGGCCGGCGCCGTGGCTCAACAGGCTAATCCTCCGCCTTGCGGCGCCGGCACACCGGGTTCTAGTCCCGGTTGGGGCGCCGGATTCTGTCCCGGTTGCCCCTCTTCCAGGCCAGCCCTCTGCTGTGGCCCAGGAGTGCAGTGGAGGATGGCCCAGGTGCTTGGGCCCTGCACCCCATGGGAGACCAGGAAAAGCACCTGGCTCCTGGCTCCTGCCATCGGACAAGCGCGGTGCGCCGGCCGCAGCGCGCCGACCGCAGCGGCCATTGGAGGGTGAACCAACGGCAAAGGAAGACCTTTCTCTCTGTCTCTCTCTCTCACTGTCCACTCTGCCTGTAAAAAAAAAAAAAAAAAAAAAAAAAAAAAAAAAAAAGAATATAGGAAAAGAAAATCTAGTTGAAACCAGAGAGATAAGAAGTGAAGAAATAATAAAGACAAGATCAATTTGCAAAGAGATATAAAGTAGGTAATAAAGAAAACCAATAAATACAAAATTCGAGTATTTGAAACAAATGATAAAAATAGCAAAAAATTTAGAGAGGCTAATGAAGAGGAAAAAAAGAAAAAAATCACAAATGCGTGATACCAAGAATAAAAAGGATGGCAATAGCAGAGATTCTAAGCACATTAAAAGTGATGACAGGTTCTAGCCACCTTCTATGACAAATTATCACCACATTGTGGCTTAACAAAATATAAGTTCATTATCTTAAGGTCCAGATGACCAGGTGTGTCTCTTGGGTCTTATGGGGATGAAATCAAGGTGTTGGCAAGCCTATGTTCTTTCTGGAGACCCTAGAGGAGGACCTGTTTTCTTGCCTGTTCTACATCTGTAGCTCTCCTTCTTCCCCCAGGTTGTGTTTCTGTTTCTGCAGGCATGCAGGATTCTGACATTTGATACCGTCTACCACAAGGCTGATGCTGATGCTGTATCCTTTACCCTCCACAACTATGGAGTAAACACATCTCTTTCCTTTAGAAGGTATTCAATCTCAGGTATAGCAACAGAAAATGGACTAGGACACCCTTTCTTTACAAGGATGTTTATAGTTTCATTGGCCCACCCAAATCATTTAGGATAATTTCCCAGGCTTAAGATCCTTAATCTAGTGACATCTATAAAATTCTGTTATATAAAAATTATAGGAGGCCATGTTTTCAACTAAGTTCCTGCTCTAGGCCCCAATAGACCAGGCCAACAATAAAAATGCCAGAGCTTTCCCAAGCTGAAAATAAGCTGTTTCATCTGACTTGCTGTGAAGTTAGGAAGGACAGCAGCCAAATTTCCCAAAGAGGCCAGTTTCAACTGGCGTGTTGAGGTCCCCTCTGCCCTAATCCTTACATAAAGTAACCTACTGTTTACCAGTTATTTTTTATTCTGTTATTTAGTTTTCCTGTTCCCCCCAATAAGCTAACTCACTGTGAAATGAGCAGCTCACTTTTTTGGTTTTTTAATTCCATTTCTCTTCAGCACTTTTCTATTTATAAAACCAAATTCCTCTGGTTGGCTCATTGGTACACTTGTTATATTTTATGTAAAGAAAATTTTTCCCAATTCCAGAGTGGAAAATAAATCTAATTAAGATCATTAAACAAAACTCTAGTAATTTGGTCATTTTATAGATCCTTTTGTTGTATAAATTAACATATTCACAGATTCTAGGGAGTAGGAAACAGGGTATTATGAATGACCTTTTGTAAATGTATTTGAAATTTTAGATGACATGAACAAATCCCTCGAAAAATACAATTTTCCAGAACTGGTACAAGAAGCATAAAATATTTATAATCCTATTTCTATGAATGAAATCAAGCTTGTCATTTAAAACATTTCCCACTACAAAAGTTCAAATCCTAGAAGAGGGCAGCATTAGAGTACTGAAAACACTGAAGGAAGAACCAGCATTCGTCCTACACAAACTCCACCAGAAAATCCAAGTGGAAACACTTCGAGGCTCTGTATGAGGCTAGGATAGCCAGGGACGTCACCTGACAGCAAAATTGCAGGCAAAGAATAGGCACAGAAACCCTAGGCAAAATATTAACACACCAAACCACAAATAAGATATTTGCATAGTCTCTACCCAACAAATATTCCTAATACAGTATATGAAAGACTCATACAAATTAATACCAAAAAATACATCCAATTCAAGAAAAAATAAGCAAATAATTTCACAAGTCCCTTCATTCACACACACACCATACAAATAATTGTACTGAATGATCAATAAAATAAGTCATTTGAGTACACAAATGAAAATGACAATAAATTATGCTGAGAGAACACTATACAGGCCAGAATGACTATTTTAAAATGGTACAGCAAAAACAAAATCATCTCACAATCCCAAATGTTGACAAAGATTAATTTTCTTTCTTTTTATTTTAAGATTTATTTATTTATTTGAAAGGCAGAGAGAAGGGAAAGAGAGAGAGAGAGAGAGAAAGCGCATTTTCTTTTTCTTTTCTTTCTTTCTTTTTTTTTTTTTTTTTTTTTTTTGACAGGCAGAGTGGACAGTGAGAGAGAGACAGAGAGAAAGGTCTTCCTTTGCCGTTGGTTCATCCTCCAATGGCCGCTGCGGCCGGCGCACTGCGCTGATCCGATGGCAGGAGCCAGGTGCTTCTCCTGGTCTCCCATGGGGTGCAGGGCCCAAGCACTTAGGCCATCCTCCACTGCACTCCCTGGCCACAGCAGAGAGCTGGCCTGGAAGAGGGGCAACCGGGACAGAATCCGGTGCCCTGATCAGGACTAGAACCTGGTGTGCCAGTGCTACAAGGCGGAGGATTAGCCTAGTGAGCCACAGTGCCGGCCAGAGCACTTTCATTTGCTGGTTCACTCCCCAAGTGGCCACAACAGTCAGAGCAGGGCCAGGCCAAAGCCAGAAGTTCCATGTAGGTCTTCCTCATGGGTACAGGGTCCCAGGAACTTGGGCCATCCTCCGCTGCTTTCCCAGGTGCATCAGGAGCGAGCTGGATTGGAGGTGGAGCAGCAAGGACTTGAATCGACGCTCATGTGGGATGCCACCATCACAAGTGGCACTTTAACCCTCTGCACCACAATGCCGGCCCAGACAAAGATGAACTTTATCCACTTCTGAGGGCCCACTCTGGAACATTTTACTTTGTGAAATTAATTGAAACAATCCACTTAAAGGAGCTAGGCTTACCTAGTAATGAAATATTGAAGTTCTCCTTTATATGTGTGTGTGTATGCATATCCATGAGAACAGAGTGCAGATATCTGCCAAAATACCTTTATAGACAATGTGTACAGTAGCTTTATTCATAATAGCTTTCAATAAGAAATGTTCATTAACGAGTGTAATGTTAAAATGTTTTAATCATATGGGATGTAGAAAGCAATGAAAAAGAATTTCAATACATAGCAATCAGATTTGTTGCTGAATTAGTACACACTGTATGATACTGAACAATTCCATGTATATAAATTACAAATACTAAAAGAATACATTCATAATGATACCAATCAGAATAGTAGTTAACTGTTGAAAGGTTATGATTTACGGCAGGTAAGGAAGGATTTTTGGGTATTGGTAATGTCTACAACTTGATCTGGATGGTAGTTAATGTGTGTGTGCTCACTTTTTTTAACCATTAAAGAGAGAGAGACAGAGAGATCCCATCCTCAAACACTGTAACAATAGGTGTTGGGACTGGCCAGCACCACAGCTCAATAGGCTAATCCTCTGCCTGAGGCGCAGGCACCCTGGGTTCTAGTCCTGGTCAGGGTGCTGGATTCTGTCCCGGTTGCCCCTCTTCCTGTCCAGCTCTCTGCTGTGGCCCGGGAGTGAGTGGAGGATGGCCCAAGTGCTTGGGCCCTGCACCCCATGGGAGACCAGGGGAAGCACCTGGCTCCTGCCATCAGATCAGCGCGGTGCGCCAGCTGCAGCTCACCGGCCGTGGCAGCCATTGAAGGGTGAACCAATGGCAAAGGAAGACCTTTCTCTCTGTCTCTCTCTCTCACTATTCACTCTGCCTGTCAAAAAAACAAGCAAACAAACAAAAAACAATAGGTCTTGGGACAGAGCCAGAACCAGGAAGCAGAAATGCAAACCATATCTTCCACATGGGTGGCAGGGACTGCACTCTGAGTTGTCATCATGCCCTCCCAGAGTCCATTTTAATGAGAAGCTTGAGTGAGGTGGCGCCAGAACTCAAAGTAGTCCCATGTAAGACACAAGTACCTTAACTGCTCAGTTAAAACCTTATCCTGTGTGTTCATTGTTTAAGAAGAAAATTAATAGACTCTACCCTTGTGTATAATCTTAAATTTGCACAGTTTGCTTAAGAAAGAGAAGTCAAGGAGGCTGGTGTTGTGGCACAGTGGATAAAGCTGTTGTCTGTGACCTCCTCAGCATCCCAGATGCTTGGCAGTTTGAGTCCTGGCTGCTCTACTTCTGATCCAGCTCTCTGTTAATGTTCCTGGGAAAGCAGTGGAAAATGACCCAACTGCTTGGGCTCATGCACCCACGTGGGAGACCTGGAAGAAGCTCCTGGTTCCTGGCTTACAGCCATCTAGGGAGTAAGCAAACAGATGGAAGATTGCTCTCTCTGTCTCTGTCTCTATGTCTCTCTCTCTCTCTTCAATTCTGCCTTTTCAATAAATAAATAAATCTTAAACAAAAAAAAAAAAAAGAAAGTCAAGGGTAGGGCATTGTGGCACAGTGGGTTAAGCTTTTGTTTGAGACGATTGTATCCCATATCAGAGTGCTAGATCTAGTCCTAGCCACTCCACCTCCAATCCAGATTCCTGCTAACGCATCCAGGGAGGCACCAGATGATGGTGCAAGAGCTTGAGTTCCTGCCACCCATATGGGAGACCTACCTGGGAGATCTACCTACCTACGGGACCTACCTACGGGTTGATCTACCCTCCTGGCTTCAGTGGGACCCAGCTGTAACTGTTGCAGGCATTATGGATAGTGGACCAGCAGATAGAAGATCTCTCTCTCTTTCTCCCTCTCTCTCATTCTGCCTCTCAAGTAGATGAAAACAAATAAAGATTAAAAACTATTTTAAGACAAAACAGGTGAAGGAAACCTTCTAACTAAAAACACCTATAAACAATTACATAACTCCACTAGAGGACTTATTGGTTCTAATAGCTATAGTGCTCATTGTCAGCACTTTTTTAAATCATGGTTTTGAATTTTACTGTTTTCTTCATTCGTACTATTTGTGTACATGGACAGTGTGTCTGAATAACACTGAAATATTCTGGGTAGGAATTCAGAAAGTTGGACAATTGTCTGATGGATTCTTTATCTACTTTAAAATTCATATTGGTTCCAGTCATTTAGGTACCAAGATTTAAAAAAAATTTTTTTTTTATAAAAAGACGGCCGAATATCCTGGGAACAGCTGTGACTTGGGATTCAGAAAGCAGAAGATGTGATTCCAAATCCTGCCCCCTGCTTTTGACTGCTGATGCTTACCTAACCCTGTAAAGCCTAGTTGTTATTCTGATCCAATTCTCAAGGTTGTTGCAACAGCATGTACTCAAAGAAGTGTTTGCTGGGAAGAGGGTATGTAAAATATGAATGGAATTTTGCTGATAACACTTAATATGCTGGTTCCACAATCTTTACCAACAGGACACCAACCCTTCTCCGAAGTCCTCAAATGGAAATCACTCTTTGTTCCTTTAGGGATGCAGGCAGCCATGTTCCCATAGCAACACTGCCATGTGATGTCAGCGATCAGGGCTAGGCCTTGAAGGATAAAACAAAAGCGATGCTGAGTGTTGGCTAGTAGCAAGGAAAGAATCCTGAAAAGAAAATAGTGCTCTGCTTCCAAAAACTGAAGGAAGTAGCACACGCACATGCACCTTTGTGTAATTTTTATGCCTGCAAATTGTAAGGACTGTTTTTTTGAAAGCATGTATTTTTTTAGAAGTCAGTATTTCTGTTGATGTCAGATCACTTAGAAACTTGGATTTCCTTTGCTTTCATTGCCATCTGTTTTTTTTGCAATTGAAGGTAAATGTCATCCTATTTACCCTTTGAGGGGGTGCACCATGTTCAGGGGATCTGGGAGAGTGAAGGATTGTTCTGTAAAGATCCAAATCAGACGAATGTGCATATGTTCATGCTGCTCATAGATTTTAATCATCTTGGAGAATTCAAAAACAAGGCATGATAGAAATACATCACAGATTTTCTGAAGAGAAAATGTTTCATGAAAATTCTGATTTTGTTGTAAAATAGACATAGAGCTGGCTCTTCAGTTTCCAGGAAAAGCAGTGGCAGCCATGTTTGGGGGTTCCACTCCGACCCTTCGGAAGCTATGTTATGAAGAAATGCTTTTCATGTGATACTGCTAACCAGAGGAATCCATCCTTTGTTCGTTTTTGTTTTGACAAATTTTATATGGAAAACTAGGTATTGATTCAAGGATAATCCTTAAACCAGAAGAGATAGAAATGGCTGTTGAATTTGTAGATTCTTCAACTAAACTGTTGTGAGTGTTGTGACTTTTGTCCACAAAAGGGGAATCTTTATTAGAAACTTCACTCTTGCTACAATACTATGTTTAAATACTGCAGTTTTGTTTATAAAATACACTTGCTCTTCAGAACAAATAGAATTCTATAGCTTATTTTGCTTGTAAATGCCATTTACCCAAGATATTTAAAATTATTACATTTCTATTTATGTACACATAAATGTGTGCATTTATGTTTGTGTATAGATTCACCAATGGTATAATAATACTTAAGTATTATCCCTGTGATCCATAAAAAATTCAGTTTGCCACTCATGAAATAATACATTTCATGCTCTATAAGTCAAGAGGAAATTGTTTAAATAATAAGTTTATAGTTTAAAATGCTTTCTACCATCTGCTTACATTTACCAAAAAAGTGACCTGCTCACACACCTGAGATAAAACAATGACAATAATAGGAACTGCAAAACTTATCGAGTGCTAATACGACTTCAGTCGTTAGACTGGGTGCTTTCAAATTACTACCTTCCACTCTCTTCACAGCAGTTCTAAGAGGCAGTGCACTTGTTCCCAATTTATTAAAACACAGATAGGTTAAGTTCCTTACTGAAATAGGCTACCCTGATCAAAGAAATGAAGCTTTGAACAAGCCTCTCCAAATACTGCCTCCAGGATTAATGGATGCCAAACACCTTAGAGACCAGGAGACTCTCATATTCCACCTGCACCTTCACAATGGGGAGTTGATGATTACAGGATGAATAAACACATCTTATAGAAATGGTAGACACCATTAAAAGGCAATTATTTGTGACCAGAAAGAGAACAAAAACATTTTCAAGGTGAAATTTGTTCATTATCTATTGTCACTCAGGTGCCACGGCCTCCAAGTGCAACGGTGAATCCCCCCTAAGGGCCAGAGGTTGCCTTAGAAAATATTATTGTGGCCTCAATTTTGCTGTTGCCATGGTGTTGTGCTTTCTTGTAGAAGGTCAATCATTGTATTTAAATGGAGTGAACACTGAACATATATAAAGCATATGGCCTACTATTATTTCTTTGTAGGAGGTTTATTATAGGGTTTGGTGTGCAATCTGAATTAGATGCCTGAAGAAAAACAATGCTTTCATTAGGAAATTTTAGAGCATTCTTTGAGTGAGATTGTCTCTTTAAAATTCCATGAATTTCCTGATGGTCTTTGAAGTTGTTTTCTTCTGAAAGTCGTCTTCTCCTCTCCATTCTTCAAGGAACCCTTTCTTTTGACCATCTACTATAAAATGACTTCCTTTCATGTTTATGAGAAGTTGGATGCAATTATTTTATAATAAGCCTATCTCTGTAAACAACCCTATAATTTTTAGACTTTCAAAAGTCATTCTCATAAGCACAAGTCAGTGTTTATGCTATTCCCGCATAGCTTTGAAATGGTATTTAGCATTTGTGTGGCTCTCCAACCTTGATCAAACTGAACCATCTCTGGGAGTCAGTTCAGCCAGTATGTTACTGTGTATTCCACGTGGCCATGTTCCAAATTCTTGGTACTGTTGCTATCTGCAAGCGGCCCACTTTGAAAATGGAATGTGCCATTTCATCCTACTTGAAAGTGGGCGGAGGGAAATAAGTGCTTCACGAAGGGTATTTGTGCAAGTGGACTGAAGACTGCCGAGGAATTGTGCCTTGCACAACGTTGGCCAGTTGTTAACTTTTCCTCACATGAGAGTTTTAAAGATGAAAGTTTATTGGATTATATTTAAGGCTAAAGAGCCATACAGATCATTTCATGCTACACCTTCTTTTGAGTCCAAGAGAGATTAAGTAAGGCCAGGCCTGTTTTGTTTTGTTAGCACTCTCTGCATACCAGTGTTTTAAGATGAGGCTGTTGAAGCCCATGATCTTTAAGGCATGGTAATCTCTGATTCGGTTTGCTATGCTTAGCAGGGCATCAGTATGTCTTGTTTCATCCCTGTAGTTGGCAGGGGTAGGGTAGTTAGGTTTGTCCAATTCCTTCCTGCATTCTCCCTATGGGATCTGCAGTCAGTCATTTGCTGCTGGATTATTTTGAGCAAGTCACTTTACCTCGCTAAGCCTGGTAAGACATACACAATGGGAACACCTTTGCAAACAAGTTTCTGGGTAAATCAGCACAAAAAACAAAATAGGCTCCCAAACATTTTGAGCCCCACACATTCCAGTTATGACATGTGTAGAAAATCCAACATTTACGTGTCACCCGGGGGTCTGTGATAGAGACTGTGCAGCTGTCCTGAGACTGAAGGACCTATAGATCATATCTCCAGTCCCAGGTGCACCCTGCTTGGGAGGCCATGGTTTAAGCTTCTGCCTTGTGGTGGGAGGTAAGAAGATTTGAGAAACCAACTCCTAGGTTCATCCTAGGGCTAACCACAGAGAGTGTACCTTCTAAGTGAAAATACCCCTTATTATTCAATACTCAATGTGTAGGAATTACGAAGATCTATTTATGGGTGTGCATACATGTCAGGGGCTTTTATAAATATGAAATACTAGTCCACTAGATTTGGACTACTATACCTTTGGAAAAAATAACCCAGAATTACCAGGATCTGTATGGTTTTCCTTTGCCAATATGCACAGAAAAAGATGCACAAGACTGAATGGGAACTGAATGCTATTCCTTGCCCTGCCATGAATATCTGCCTAACCTTAGACTCATCTTTTTAATCTTGGGTTTTCTGTTCTCTCAGCTGTGAAATTAATGGCTTAGACCATGTGATCTTTAAATTCCCCTTTACAGATAATACTTTGTGGTTCCAAAAAAAAATCTTGGTATGTATTTGGGAACTTACAATGTCCATCAACATTATAGGACTGTGTTAATGACACTGCTCCGTTAGCTTTTTAAAGAACTTACCTTACAATGTGGTTTCTCCTACATTCTCCCTGAATTGTAAGCTGACTGAAGACCAGCACGATACATTCCACTGCATATGGAAGAGTCATACAGATATGAAGTAGAACCGCACAGACTCAGTTATCTGGGC
This sequence comes from Sylvilagus floridanus, assembly GCA_949820135.1. NCBI lineage: Eukaryota > Metazoa > Chordata > Mammalia > Lagomorpha > Leporidae > Sylvilagus > Sylvilagus floridanus. The sequence continues at coordinate 12,073,903 of OX463240.1, read as the reverse complement.
ACAACTCAAAGTTTTCTTTGAAACATGAAAGTCCCTTGCAATTTTTCAGTTTCCTTGTACATGAACAAGAATTACTTTCTGGAAGTTAACATAGTAAACTGTCAATAATAAATTTACAATTTGGCCTTGATATGTATTCTTTTGTTTCTGTATCTTTCTTTAGATATGAATTAGGAAATGCCACCCTTTATCTATAACGTATGTGAGGTCTAACTTTCAAAACAATGTAAAACGACAATAATGTGATGTGATTTGTTTGGCTAAACTATTCATTAGAACAGGTAAGGTTTAATTTTAATTCTGAAGAGACTAATGTTTTCCCAGAGTATCTGGAACTACACTTCTTCATTATTAAGGATTACCAAACCTCCAGAAAGATAATTTTTTAAATAAAGTGCTGTCTTCAAATGTTTCCCTGTTTTTATTTTGTGGGAAACTTCATCTTAGCTAATTCCAAATCTTAATGAGTGGTACACTTCCTGAGAATAAGAAATTAAAACTTGGGGCAAGTATTGTGGTGTAATGGGTTAAAACACTGTCTGCAGCCCCAGAATCCCATATAAGTGCCTGCTCAAGTCCCCATTGCTCTACTTCCGATCCAGATCCCTGCTGGATGCACCTGATAAAGCAACAGAAGAGGGCCCAAGTGCTGGGGCCCTTGTACCCATGTGGGAAACTTCCTGGTTTTAGTATGACCTAACCCTGGCCATTGCGGTCCTTTGGGGGGTGAGCCAGCCCATGGAAGATCTCTCTCCTGACCCTCCCCCCATACACGCTTTCTCTAACTCAGCCTTTCCAATAAATAAAATAAATCTTTAAAGAAAAAGAAAATAAAACGTAGTGGCTTGGTGATGTTCATAAATTTCTTAGCAGTTTCCAAGGGCATTAGGACCCCGGACAGCTGGATCCTCTCTTCCGAGGCCTCTCACAGAGTGGTAGTCATGTCAAGGCCCTCCTTGGGCGAGTCCACTGTACAACTGGTTGTCAGGACTATCGCCCAGGAGTTGTTTGCTGATGGTTTTCTCCAGGTCCTTGTCATTTGGGGCTTTGTGTGCAGCATAGCAGGACAGCTACAATTATCCAAGCCAACAAGAGAGAGCAATTTATCTCTGTTGAGTTGTGTCCCATTAAATCCCAAGTTTCCAATTCTGTGGATGTTTCTTTGAATATATTTATTTCAAAGTTACCATAATTAGTATATTTACTGCTCAATTTAGGTTTCTTATAGGTGCTGTATGTATAGGGCAAAGGGACATAATGAGTTAACTGGTTTACTTTTTGCAGTTACTAAGGGATTTAGACTTATCTCTACCATCCTATTGTAGACACTCTTTATTATCATGCCTTTTATTTTCCCCTTTTTCTTGGCCTTTGCTATTTTGATAAAATTTCCTTTATTCCTTACTTCCATCATTATTTCCACTGACCTGGTATCTCTCATCTTTTATTAGCTGCTTTCAATGTCTGCTACATATATATATATATATATATATATATATATATATAAGTTTTTAAATATAAATTTTTTCTAATACTGCAAATTTGGTCTCTCTTTTCTCTTCTGGAACAATGCAAGGACTTTAGAACATTTTAGTTACCTGAAAACCATCATTCTCAAACTTTCTTTCTACTGTCTACATGAATATAGAAATAGCAGAGCATAGTATTTTTGTCAGTAGACTAATGATCCTTGGAAGTTGCTCAAGTTCTAATCCCTAGAACCTATGAATATGTTCCTTTATAAAATGAAGAGCACTTTGTAGGCGGGATAAAGAGCTTGAGTTATAGAGATTTTCCTGGACTTTGGGTGTGCCCATTTTAATCCCAGTTTCTTATAAAAAAGCAGGCAGGAAGATTAGCATCAGGGAGAGGATATATGTTGAAAGAAGCAGAGTGGAGTGATGTACTTCGAAGCCAAAGAAAGGGGTCACAGGCCAAGGAATGCAAGTGGCTTTTAGAAGCCAGAAAAATTATAAGTAGATTCTTTTCTAGAGCTCCAACAGGGAAGGAGTTCCTGCCAATACTTGATTTTAGTCAAGTAAAATTCATTTTGGATGTCAGTGTTTCCGAACCCTGAAGTAGTATATCTGTATTTATGAAGTCAGTAAGTGTTTTAATGGATTTCCAAAGCATCTCTTAGTATGGAACAGTTTTGGCACTTGGTGGTGCGGTGCTGGTATAACAAATACTTAAAATATGGAAATTGCTTTGGAACTGGGTAATGTGCAGAGACTGGGAGAATAGAAAGACTGGAAGATAGAAAACAGGCTTGATTCCCTCCAAGAAACTAATGTAGAAATATGGAAAATAAAGTCTCTACAAGTGACAGCTCATGAAGAAGTGAGGGGACAATGGAGAAAATTTATATCCTCTTGTAGAATATCCAACTCATCATAAATAGACAGCTGGTAGAAATATGGAAGACAAAGGTGCCACTGGTGAGGGCTTAGAAGGACATAAAGAACCTACGGATTGAAACCGTAGGAATGGGGATCATTGTTATGTAGTAGCACAGAGCTTAGGTGAATTCTGTCCTACCGTTATGTCGACAGTAAGACTTGTAAGCAACGAGCTTGGGAAGTTAGATGAGATTCCCAAACATCGTATGAAAGGTATTTTTGTTTTCTTGATGATTACAGTAAAATGTTAGAGCAAAGAGTTGAATTGAGAGAGTAGCTGTTAAGCAAAAAGGAACCAGAGTTTGAATATTTGGGAAATCCTTAGCCTATCCAGCTTGCAAAATATGCTAAGATTCAGAGTTACTATAAGGAAAGCATGTTCTGGAAGAAAAATCAAGAGTATACTAAGACTGGAAAACCCTTTATTTTTGTCTTAGAAGGGACAAAAATGCTAAGTGTTTATTCATACAGGTTAGTCACGTGACTCATAGACTTCATCAGCCTTCTCAGCAGAACCTGGGAAAGAGATGGTATTACCCAGGAAAGATCTGTTAAGGAACTTCCTGTTTGAAGATGTGGATCCCTGTGATATATAAGGAGATTCACAAGGTGTTTCAGAATGTTATATCAGTAGAAACACCCTCAGTGCAATGGAAGGAACAGAGAAAGGACAAATGGAGGAAACTGTCAGACTCCCAGACTCTCTAGGCAGTAAAAGGCTGATAAACCCCCAACTGCAAACATACGCTAGCTACAAATTAACATACCCTAGCTGCAAACATAGGCCACATACCATGCCAACGAAAGGTGCCCAGAAGGGAGGAACTGTGAGCTTAGTCGGGGCAGATACACAAGGATGATTCTGAGACCTTGGAACCTAATGGAGTCCTCTTAGTTGACATAGGACTATTAAGAACTTCTTTATTCCTTTCTTGTGTACATTTTTGAAAGGGGATATTTAAAATTGTTGTCTTACGACATTCACTCCGCTGGATTTTGGGAGCAAGTCTACTAATTTCTTGGATTTCACATTATCATAGATGGAGATGAATTTGCAACTAGAATAGAACATACCCAGGTTCTTACCTATATCTGATTTAGGTGATGAGATTTGGAACTTTTGAAACAATGCTATTTAAAAGATTTTGAACTTGGGTTGATACCATAAGGGGTTGAGATTTAGGGGGAATTTGATTGATATCATTGTGTTTTTCATGAAAGACAAATAAATACTTCAAGACCAGAGGGCATACTTCAGTAGGCTGAATAATGATCTCACAGAGATATTTATGTATTAATTCCTTGAGTTCATGAATATGTCAGCTTATGTGGCAAATGAAATTTTGCAATTGTATGTAAATTAATGATCTTGAGATGGTGATACTATTCTGAATTTTCCCAGTGAGATTAATGTAATCACAATAATTCTTTTGATTGGCAGAAATAGGTGAAACAGGAAAATACTGGCATGAGAGGGACTTGACCTCTACTGCTTCTGGCTTTGAAGATGGGGGAGTGGGATCAGCAGCCAAGGAACGGAGAAATCTCTACAAGTGGAATTAAACCAGGGCACAAATTCTCCCCTGTGGCCTCCAGAAAGAAATGCACATTGCTGATGTTTGACTTTAGCTCAGAGAAACCCATTTCTTTCTTCTGACTTCCAGACCATAGAATAATGAATTGATGTTGTTATAACTCTTGAAATTTTTGCTCTGTTGGCAACAGGAAAAAAATGAAGTGTTATAAAGGCAAAATTGTCGACAACAATCTTACGCAAAATTGGTCAGGTACATGACTGTCTTGGTTGCTTCCTTATTTTTCTGTAAACAGGTCTATTCATTGCTAACTTTTATAAAAAAGAAACAAATTCCTCTTAATAAGTGATTTTTTTTTTTTGACCAAGTAAAAAGTGAAAAGGGATTTTGGGTAAGGTTGTGGCAGCCTGGGGCAGTGGTGTCTTAAACAACAAAGAATAAGAAAGGAAGGAAGTTGTAGGTCAGTGTTGAGCTCCACTGGGCACCTGCACGTTTCTCAGCCCAAGCCTGAGGGCTGCTGAAGTTAGAGAACCAGGAGACAAAAAGGTGAATACAGAAGAGGATCACTTCGAGTGACTGAAAATAAATCAATGTAACAAGCCACAGGAACACTAACTGCTTTGGCATTATCTGCTCACAAATTTAATAAAGAAAACAATTGAAGTTATATTCTACATTGAGATAAACAGTATGAACCACATGCAAAACTATACTTATCTGATATAGTTGGTTATTTATATAAAATTCTTCTTAGGATGAGGTGTCTTTTTTTTTTTTCCTTGACACACAATCAATTGAAAATGGAACACACATGATATATTCTTGTTTGTGAAAGGGCAGAATAAATTTATAGGATTAAATTTGAAAAGACAAGTAAGAAAAATGATATATAAAAATAATGTAACTATGACATTTTAAAAACAATGTGTAGCTCAGGGAATGATGATTATAATGTAGTGATCAGTACAAGAAGCATCTATGAACAAAAGGAGCAGGTAAAAATGGCCATCTGTTATAGCTTAATGATGGAAAAATCACAAATGCATGATGGTTACTTTAGTGGAAGCTGTTGAAAAGAGGGATCTAGAAGCATCTGCTGTGGAATTCTTTGGGCAGTGCCCTGGAAATGCCCAAAGCTGTAAGTACCTCAAGGACGTCCTCCTACCCTGAGTGTCAGTGAAAGGCCCAGAGGAGCCCACGTCTTTTTCCTTCCTTAGGTTTTCACAGGAAGGCACATTTCATAACTCCTGTGGCAAAGGACTCACAACAAAGCATTCAGGGAAGCTTTTTTGTAAATACGCAGCAGAGTCAGCTTTATGTCACTAATTAGTTTTTTAAAAATTTTCTCAAAATGAAGCTGAAAAGGCAACAAACCAATTCCATCATTCTTGCTAATTGCTCAAGAATACAAAAAATATAATAATAGGATATTAGCTATTAAAAGAACCCTAGGGATAATTCTCAAGCCCTCTTCTCATACTTTGGGAAGCAAAACTAAAGTGACTTATCCAAAGTCATATCAGAAGCTTGCTGCAGAGGGAGAACTCAAGTGCTGGTTGGCTATTTTCTGAGCCAGTTCTCTTTCCACTACACCAAGTGATAATGATGACTCTTTCTTAAACATTTATTTATTTGAAAGGCAGTGTTACAGAGAGGTGAAAAGAAAGGGAGGGAGAGAAAGAGAGAGACAGAGAGAGAGAGAGAGAGAGAGAGAGAGAGAGAGAGCGCTTCCATCCCCTGGTTCACTCCCCAGATGGCCACAGCTGAAGTCCGTCTGGGTCTTGAACAAGGATGACAGGGGCACAAGCACTTGGACTATCTTTTGCTTAATTCCTGGGAGCATTACCAGGGAGTTGGATTGGAAGTGGAACAGCAGGGATTTAAACCAATGGGATGTCAGCATTGCAGGTGGTGGTTTTACTCACTCCATCACAATGCCAGCTCCAGTGATGGTTTTACAGGGAAATGATACATCTTCTCTGTTGCTCTAAGGTAGGTTCTGAAGATGCAGTAGTGCCTCCTTGTCCAAGGGGTAAGCAAGTATAGTCTCAGACTCCCAGAGAGTAACTAGATCCAAGGATAATACTATACTGTATCTATATATTTTCTCCTAAATACTTGTGATAAAGCTTAACTTGTCAATTAGGCACAGCAAGAGCTAAAAATAACCATCAATAACAGTGGAATGATTATAAAACATATTATCATCAAAGTTATGTAAATATAAATGTGGTCTCTCTTTCTTTTTCATTGTATTGGACTCACTTTTTCTTGTGATGAAGTGAAATGATATCATGCCTACATATGAGATAGTGTGGTTTGATAATATAGACATTGTGACATAGTGTTAGGCTACTATGTCAAGGTTACTTGGACACAAGTGCTGTGATACTGCAAAGTTTGGTCTAATAACTGAGAGTTCTACAAAGTAACAGCAAATGGAATAAGCAGTGTGATGCACTAGACAAAGGACATCCCTGGAAGAGATGGAGGGGCACAGGATGAGATTTATCCTGACACTCGGATGATGTGCAATTGAAAACGTACAAATCGCTTATTTCTGAAAATTTCCATTCCGTAATTTCAGCTGATGTGTAGCAACAGGAAAACTAGAATCAGAGCAAGTGAAATCTCACATGAGGAGGACTGTTATTCTGCCTAACATGGATGCATTGATTAGAGATCCACTGAGGGTTCAAATGAGCACCTGAGTGCAGTGCTCAGGGATCTCATCTGTAGGTAGTGGTAGATTCTGAATAATAAGGATTTACACCCTTCAGAGTTCCGGTCCCACCTTTAAAGGTTAAGTTACTTAGGCCCTCTGAGTCTCCATTTTCACTGATGTGGGAAGGATGTTAAGTGTGCACTCATCTCATAGACTTGATGGAAAGGTTATACAACGTATTACTGAAAGCTCCCTCTTATTGTCTGGGAAGTACTCAGTGAATGTGAATTAATGATCACCCCTGTGTTATGAGCCTCGTGTCTCAATCAAATAGCAGCCTCCAGGTCTCTGGGGCTATCCGGTTCCCAGAACACTCTCCAAAAAACCAGTTTTCTAATCCTAATAAATAGTTGTGTTTCACGCACAGCTCCCTATCAATGTCCATGTCTTTACTTAGGTGCGTATCATGCCAGGGGGTGAGGAACATAAAGAATAAGAGGCAGTCTTTTAGAGGAGACAAACACATGTTTTGACACATCATAAGATGTGTTACATGCAATGCATACCGTTAAAGGAAGGCAAGAAAGCCAGAGGGAAGGAACTAGTGGTCGAAGGAGGTGAGGACAGAAGAGGCAAGCATCAGCTGCCTGATGTAGGGTCTCTTACATAATAAGAAAACTCCTGCCGGCGCCACAGCTCACTAGGCTAATCTTCCGCCTGCGGCGCCGGCACCCCAGGTTCTAGTCCCAGTCGGGGAGCCGGATTCTGTTCTGGTTGCTCCTCTTCCAGTCCAGCTCTCTGCTTTGGCCTGGGAGTGCAGTGGAGGTTGGCCCAAGTGCTTGGGCCCTGCAGCCACATGGGAGACCAGGAGGAGGCACCTGGCTTCTGATCAGTGCTGTGCGCTGTAGGGGCCATTTGGGGAGTGAACCAATGGAAGGAAGACCTTTCTCTCTGTCTCTCTCTCTCTCTCTCTCTCTCTCTCTCTCACTGAGTAACTCTGCCTGTCCAAAAAAAAAAAAAAAGAATAAGAAAACTCAACTCAGGAAAGGTGAGTAAGATGGGAAGGGGTGGGGAATGGTGAGTACATGCAAAAGGCACAGCAAGAGCAGTTATAAAATGTTAGTAAGTTAACTTTACAGGTGACTTTGTTTTACCAAACATGGACTTAATCTATTTTCAAGGGACTTTTTTCTGTTATCAGTAAATTAAAAAAAAAAATGAAAATACACTATATAGTAAATTCAGAAGCTGAAATAACAGTTTCCTATCTTGGCCTCCAGGAATTTTGATGTTGTTATCTTCAAGGCAGTAAGTATCCATGAATACGATTTTCAACACCACTGTAAGGTACCATGTTTGGTAATATCTTCCATTAGTCAATCACATGCATCCACACGCACTCATGTGGAAATATCTGACTGTGCTCGGAGAAGGCAGCTTGTGTTATTGGTCTCCTACAACTCAATGGAATACTCCTGTGGGAATCTCCTCTTCCCTGGCTTCCTTGATCCAGTGCAGCCCCTTCCATCCATCTTCACAAATGCTTGCAGGATGCAATTGGAGTTTGACTGCCTTTGTGAAGCTCTGCATGGAGAAGGAAAGGTTTCCTAGCATCCTTGATGGACAGGACACTCTCTTAGTGAATTTTTCTCCATCTGTGCTCAGGATACGATTTTATTGCCTTAAAAATCTGTGCCTGTCTGGTTGTGCCTTGTTGATTATTTTAATGTAATTGTAGACTTACTGTGCTTTATGACATCATGGTTTCTCTAATAAACAGTGAAGCAATTCTTTTTATTGTTAACATTACCACTTAGAAAAAAAAAATTCTTTGCTACCAAGTCACAGATGGTCAGAATTGTGTACCTGCAGCCAGAATCTCAATCTCCCAAGAACAGATTGGGTTTCCAAAGTAAAGGCTTTTGACAAGCTGGTGTATTGATTTGATTTAAGATACACCTACATATCCAGTCTTTCCTAAGAGCAAATATTAATAAGATTTTAGGAGGGAAAGAACAAAGCACTCTATGAAGTATGTGAGAGAGAAAGAGGGGTGATCAAAGATGCCTTCTGATCACTGATCATGGATGGCACTGTGACAGAGTTCAGGCCTGAGTAAGATTGCAGAATAAATACTGCTCTTGTCAACTTCATGAGGCAGCTCCCAGCTGGCAGGCACTGCTCTATCAGGGAAGCCTCTGCTATCGTGAGACATCCAATTACCAACTTACCTTCTGCCCTTAGACTTGACCTTCTGAAAGGGACATTTGTTTTCTCTGCCTGGGCTTGTGCAGTAGCTAATTGAGATCAAAGGCATGTGGTGCTATGTTCAGGGCTAAAGCCATTATGTTAAGTCTATCTTACCAACTGGTCAAAAAGGAACATTCTTGACTGATTTTTTTTTCTCTAAATATACACGTATATTGTTTGGAATCCCATCGGAGTGATTATTTCTGCCTGCTGGGGTTCTTCTTCGTCTTCTTCTTTTTTTTTTTCTTTTGCCATTATGTGTTCTTTGTAGAGCTAAGTAAAAAGCTCCCTGAAAACAGCTGTTTGTGCATTGTATGATACTTTAATAAGGAACTAACAGGCATGGGATGCAGGATGGCGATGTCTAAGGCTTTGTTGTTCTGTCTTCAATTAAGGGAAACATCCACCGTGAGGTCATTAACAGGAAAAGGACTTCAAACACAAACAAAAAGTATAGAGGAATTAAAATGAAAAGCATTTTTGTAACAAAGGATAAAAAGATGCAGGAGCCTGAGTGTTCAAAGAAGTGTTTGCGTGCGTGTTGCCTGAAGTCTTTGAGCAGGAATGAGAGAGGATCCGTATAATTGGCCATTGTGGCCACCAGGTCAGAGGCCCAGCAGCCTGTGCAGGGATCCTAGGGTTTGGTAGGAAGTGTGAAGCTGCTCACAGCTCTGGGGAGGGTGGTGAGAAGTCGGCCCTGTGTAAAACAGATTAGATGTGGCAGAAAGCAAAGGGCAGCGGCTGGCTACAGCATTTGCTTAGTGGGTATTTGTGAGTGACCGATGGTGTCACTGGGCTGGAGAGCAACAGGGATGCCTCTCAGTATTGCTGATAAAGAATGCTGAGCACAGACGCTGGTTCTTCTGCTGCCCTCTCATTTCAGCAAGATTCCTACACGTATCAGAAACACGTTTATTTCAAATGACCAATTCACCCCTGTTTCTGACTGGCTGGCCCAGCCTCATCATCTTTCTGTTTATTTATTATGCTTTTACATGTGAATGGGTAACTGTGAAAGAAGCTCCATTTTTTATCTCCTGCTTTCTTCTCTTTTCCTTTTAATGGTAGACCCTCACTCCCACTCTCAGCCCCTCCGATTCACCTCCACAGGAATCTTGCAGGTAGAGTGAGGCAAGAGCACACGACTGCTTTCTAGTGAAGGACTGTATTTAGTGCTGTCCTCCGTCTCCACTTGGATTTGCATCCTCCTTCCTTAACCCATGGATTGGGACAGGGGCTTGGTAGTAGAGCCAGCTTTGACTGCAGAAAAGAAAAAAAAAATGATGCTGAAGGATACAGGGCAACAAGTTAGCAAGAACTGAGGTCTTGGAACAGAGCTGCCTGCACATTCCCTGGACCACAATTGAACTGTTAAACAAGAGATTTACTGTGAGTGGCAGTGCTAAGTTAGCTAGTACCCTTGCTAACATGGCTACCATCAACTCCAGGTCACCTTTTGCTATAACATTTGGAGGCAACATAATTACTGGATTTACCTAGAATAAATAACACCGCCAAGAAAGTTCTAGCATCCAATTTGTAATCTCTGAGAATTCTGCTTGATTTAAATTTGTATAATTCTACCATGTAACTTTATTTAAAGAACGGAAGTAACAAGTCTCTTGTTAAAGCTTTTGCTATAAATTTCAAAGGGTCATGGCAGAAAAATAAGTAGTATGGAGGTAGGCTTTGTGGTTCAGCAGTTAAGCTACAAGTTGGGATGTCTGTATCCCATATCAGAAGCCAAGGGTTTTGTCCCACCCCTGATTCTGACCCAGCTTGCTTCTAATACACTACTTGAAAGGCAGCAGACTAGCTCAAGTACTTGGGTCCCTGCCACCTCTATGGGAGACCTGGGTGGGCTTCTTGGCTCCTGGCTTCAGCCTGGCCTAGCCCCAACTGTTACAGGTGTTTGAGGATTGAACTAACAAATGGAAGATTTCTCTTAGTATCTCTCAGTCTCTCTCTCTCTCTCTCCCTCCCTCTCCTGCTCCTTCTCATTTTGCCTTTCAAATAAATAAAATGAAAAAATCAAATGGTAACATACTGAAAATATGAAAAAGATATTTTTTTTAAAATGACACATTTGAATAAGTTTTGTCTTAACAGAAATACTTGACCCATTAAAAAGAGATAATGTTGCCTTTATTGATATTTTTCTATTTTTAAGAAATTTTGACACTGAAGCACAATTATTTTGATTGTTTTATGTGAGAATAAGAATCTTTCAATATACTTTTTAGTGGAAGGAGAAACATTGTATTGAATAGACAGGGAAGAAATGTGGCAAAAAAAAATGAAGATGAATGTTACAACAAATATCAAGATAGATCACTAGACTGATTAGAGAGGTTATAGTTACGAGTCTATCAGGCAGCCCTCACGGTTTTGTTAATCAATGCCCACCAGTGACTCATGGAGAGAATGGAATATCTGACACTTGCCTACGATCTTCATCTGACAAGAGGCAGCAACCCTCACTGCTAGCAGAATAGCAAACGGAAACAAGGAATCTGCTATATTCCTCCATTTTAACCTGGTGGCCCTTCAGGAACCTTTGAATTTGAACCCATTTAGTAAATTATCTCTGGTTCTGTCTTTTAAGCATCTTTTATAGAGTTTATCTGCCATCCATTACATGTGAAATCATAGTTCCAAATCATCTGTGCTTTCAGTAAGTGTTAAGCATTCTGCATTTTAACCCTATCACTTTCACTGTTTTTCACTACCTGGGAGAAATATGCTTCAGTTGGATTTTCATCATTTCTCTTTATTTATCACCAAGTAGCACTACTCAAATTTGAATGATACTGGTTTGAATTTCATAATAAAAGGGAATGTCATGAAAATTCTATGATTTTGCTAAAACAAACATACATGTCATCCCTATGTCAACCAATACTACAATGCTATCAATATCCATAAGTATAACGGCTGGTAAGATTGTGTCATTGGGTCTATCTGTGTCCCAGTTAGCCTCTAGGTAAAGACTGAGAATGTGTTTTCAAGCTGGGCACAAAGGAAAAGGAATTAATTTTGAACCATTTGCAACTACGTTGCATCTGCAGAAGCAGAGCAGCAGCACAGATTTTTGAGAGTTTAATACAGGATTTTATTTTTGAGATACACACTCTTTTCCCAAGGGTGGGAATTATGTTTCTTATCTTTTAAAATTTATTTATTTATTTATTTGAAAGGCAAAGTTACAGAGGGGCAGAGGCAGAGAGAGAGAGAGAGAGAGAGAGACAGAGACAGAGACAGAGAGAGGTCTTCCATCTGCTGGTTCACTTCCCAAAAGGCTGCAATGGCCGGAGCTGGGCCAATCCGAAGCCAGGAACTAGGAGCTTCCCCTAGGTTTCCCATACAGGTGCAGGGGCCCAAGCACTTCACCCATCTTCCACTGCCTTCCCAGGCCATAGCAAAGAGCTGGGTTGGAAGTGGAGCAGCCAGGATTAGAACTAGCATCCATTTAGGATGCTGGCAACACAGACTGGGGATTTACCCCACTGTGCCACAGTGCCAGTCCCTCTGGGAATTATATGGTTCTTCCCCCCAGTTTCTTTTGCATTTTAAGTTGATATAATTACTGCACTCCTTCTGTTAATTATATTTGCATGATCCTTTCAAATTATGACTAAATGCCAAAGGTCCTGCATTCATTAATCTATATAAATCTGCTTATTAACTTTGTAATTTTGAAAATGTTACCCCATTTCTACAGTAAAGAAGACACTGCCTCAGTTAGAGGATTGAATGAAATAATTCATATAGAAGTATCTCACTGATATACATTCTTGTAAATACTGCTCTCTGCCTCTCATTAAGAAGGCTATATTTTGTCTTAATAGCTTTGGTGAAAGAATCAGAGTGGTGTAGTAGAGAGAAACTGAGTTTTGTGGTTTTTTTTGCTTCAATGTTTACTGTATGTATTTGGAAGGCAGAGTGACAGAGAGAGAGAGTGACAAAGCTTAATATCTTTCATTTGCTTCTTCGCACCCCAAATGGCCACAATATCCAGAGATGGGTCAGGCTGAAGCCAGGAACTCCATCCTAGTCTTCCACATGGGTGGCAGGGGACTAAGTACAAAGGCCATCTATCGGTTCTTTCACAGGCACATCAGTAGAGACTTTTAACAGAAGCAAAGAAGTCAGGGTTCAAGTCTGCTGGTGTTGCAAGAAGCAGCTTAACCCACTGTAAAACAATGCCTTCCCCAGAGACTCTGAGCTTTGATATTAGAGCCTAATCTTACCAGATTTCTCGAGGTTTTCTTGTATAAAACTCATTTGCAGAAAGCATTATGTTAACTTTTTGGCATATTGCCTGGGTTTCAATACAAGTAACTATAACTTGTAGTTAATAATAAGTCTCTGTAAGTTATCTAATTGCATTTCTTTTTCTCAAATGTATTCTCAGCTGGAAATCTATAATGTGTTGCATAAATCATCATTATTGATAAAAATTGAAAAATATTTGCAATATACTGCAAAAAATTACCCTGAATCATGGAAAATTTACCATGGCAATGCCAAACCCTGGGAGGTCTCTTCCACTGAATGGCTCACCTTAGAAAATCTGTAATATTGCCAGCTTACCTTCCATCCAAGCTTCCATAGCTGCTAGGCTACCATCCACTCAGCCAGTACTTGAGCTCTGTTCAGCATCAAGATATAAGGCACTTGTCACATAAGAAATAATCACCCATCTCTTGGCCTGTATTTTAAGACAGAGGATATGACACACAAACTTATCAAAACAAGCATCTACATGTGATCAATGTTAGAAAAGCAAGTGATTGTCACATGCTTTGCCAAAGGATCAAGGTTGCACACTGATGTTAGAAGAGGAAAGAGGATGGATAAAGAGAACTTTCTAAAAGTTCTAGGAACTGAGCTAAGCCAGAAAGGATGCAGAATCATTGTGTGTGGCTGCACATCACACAATTCCTGTTGTCTTTGGATGGATGAGAAATTTATAAACTAATACAATGAACAATTAATTGAAAAAGATACAAAAGTGTTGGTCAAGTGACTTATTAGTAAGTGGAATAAAAGAAATTCATTCTATAATTAATCTTTTTTTAGAATCAGACACTTCCATTCTGCTGGGGATATTTGTCCATGTCATGTTTTCTGAGTCTCAGAGAAAGTAGGTCTCAGAACTTGGAGAAGAGTAGAGATTATCTAACAGGTTCATCTAACTGATGAGAAAACTAAGACCCAAGGTCACACAGCTAGTAAGTGATACATCCTGGACATTAATAAGGATCTTTAAAAACAACAACAACAAGACCCATAGCAATAAGAGACAGCTAGATTAAAGACAAACCTAATTCTACCCATCTCTGTAAGCCTGAGAGAATGGTGTAATCCCTGGTTAGTTGTAAAATGAGGGCACTGAACCAAGTGATTGAAAAGTTTTCATTCTGCTTGAAAATTCTACTCTAAGTTTAGAGTTGTATAGATGGTGAAGTGATAGGAAAATGACAATAATACAGTTAATGCAACTTAAAATGAACATGCTTTTTAATAATTCAACTAAGCAACTCAACAGTATTATTTTTTAAATGAATTATTCCTTGATTTTCTCATTACACATGTCTCTGGAAGAGAATAGATATTCTTTTATCATTAGGCATTTGCAGTTATTCTAGTAGCATTTATCTAGAAGCCCATATAAATAAAAAGAATATGCTAACTTTCATGTAGTTAATCTTCTAGATAAATTGGAACTCATTCTGTGGGATTTTCGTTATGACTGAGATATGGTCATTTATTTATTTTGGGGGGAAGGAGTGGTTTTATTAGACATTTTGGATATCTACAAGATGAGATTTATCATGAACAGTGCTTTATTGTAAAAGGCCCATTTCTTTCAACCATAAAACTTCTAGACACTGTGCTTGTATATTGGCAAGTGTATAGGTTGATCAGCCTCAAAATTTTCTTTCTGTGAAACATTGTGTCATAGACTTAGCTCAATGCTGCAAAGAATCACACTTCATTGCAACAAGGAGATGGATCAAAAGACAGAGAATGTTGCCTATTACCCTTGGTTAACCAGTCATCCTGCTTCTGTTACCTTTGAAGCTTTATTCTTCAGAAGCATTCTCACTCATTTGTGTGATGCCTATTTTTTTTTCTTTTTGACAGGCAGAGTAGACAGTGAGAAAGAGAAACAGAAAGGTCTTCCTTTTCCATTGGTTCACCCTCCAATGGCAGCCGCGGCCAGCGCGCTGCGGCTGGCACACCGCGCTGATCCGAAGCCAGGAGCCAGGTGCCTCCTCCTGGTCTCCCATGCAGGTGCAGGGCCCAAGCACTTGGGCCATCCTCCACTGCACTCCCGGGCCACAGCAGAGGGCTGGTCTGGAAGAGGGGCAACTGGGACAGAATCCGGCCCCCCGACCAGGACTGGAATCCGGTGTGCCAGTGTAGCAGGCAGAGGATTAGCCTATTGAGCCACAGTGCCGGCCAATGATGCCTATTTTTTAATCAACAAAGATTGGGAAGAACTATATCAAATGGCAGTAATCTTTTTCTGTGAGTTAGAAAGATGTGCTTGGAAATCCTCCTATCTCTCCCTTTAGAAGCCTTTTGAAATCCCTCCGTGAGAGAAGACGACCAGTTATGACACCCTTTGAATAAGAAGCTTTTGAACAGCAAAGGAAACATCTTTTCAATGAAATAATCAGCAGAATGGGAGGAAATATCACAAACTATGCATCTGGAAAAGGATTAATATCCAGAACATATAAGTAATTCAAAAATTCAGCAAGGAAACAATCTACTTAAGAAATGGGCAAGGGATCTAAGTAGACATTTTTCATAAGAAGCAATACAAATGGCCAACAAACGCATTAAAAATGCTGAGTATCACTAGGCTTCAGGGAAGAGCAAACAAAAACCACAATGAAATATCGTCTCACTCTAGTTAGAAGTGTTGTTATAAAAAAAGACAAAAAATAACAAATACTGGAGAGATTGTGAAGAAAAGGGATTTTTTTAAAAACAGGCTTAATTCACTTTGCTTCTTATATAAAAACCTGTGTTGTAGGCACAGCTTGAGCCTGGGTCCCTTGCATAGACACTGTCTGTGAGTCTTTGCAAGATGGTCCATGAATTTCTGATGGGGATGCTTGGTGAACACAGCGAACAGAACACCAGCACAGAGCCACAGCGTCTGTTCACCTTGCCAGGCACGATGTGCGGTTTGCTGATCTTGTTCCCCCGGTAGCTTCTCCACACAGGCACAATGGAGAGCTTGACAAGGGTGACAGCTCCTCAGAGAGGGGTGACTGCCTCCTTGGAGCACTTCACACCCAGGCTCACGTGACCGTTGTAGTCCCCAGTGGAACAAATGCCTTGAACCTGGTCTGCTGACCAGCCTGCATCTGCTTCTGCACTGGCATAATCTTCAAAACCTCATCCTTGAGGGATGCCCCCAAGAAAAGTCAATGGTTTCAGACTGCTTGATCGACAATGGGGAAGAGATAGATCTCCTCCAGGGACTTGATCTTCATTGCCTTGTTCACAATGGAATGCTATGCAGTCATAAAATGAATAAAATCCTGACATTTGCAACAAAATGGATTGAACTGAAGGTCATTATGCTAAGTGAAATAAGCCAGACACAGAAAAACAAATGCATGTTTTTTCTCATACATGAAACGTTGCTCTTATATTTTTAGAAATATATAAATACATATATAACATATAAATATATACATAAAATAAATACATATATATGGTTGATTTGAATCTAAAATAGTAATTACTAGAAGCTGGAAAGGATGGAGGGATGAGGGAGACTGGCATATGCTATTTATTTTTGTTGAAATATTTCTCCATATGCCATGATATGTATTTATATATATTTCATATTAATCCAAAATTTATTTAAAATATGTATTTTTAAATTAGTAATTTCTCATCAATTTCCATCACTGCACCAAACACACTGGGGATGGGGAAGACAGATTGCCCACTACTTCCTTCTCCTCTTTCCCTGCCAGCTTCCCATTTCATTAAAGAAGAGAGTACTCATGTCCATGTTGTCTTCTCATAGTCTTTCCTCCCATGCTTCAACCTGGGACCAAACAGGGAAGACATTTCATCTTTGTGCTGTTCTATAATTGCTGAGACAGGGAACGGGATGTCATTTGTCCTGAACTCCAGAGTAGTTGTCTCAGAACTCTTGGCTTGGAGTCATTGGGCCCCTGTTTATTTCCTACAACACTCCTAAAGGACCAATAACTCAAGTAAATCCTCAATCAACTCAATGCGCTCTAGCGCATTTTTTAGGTTGAATAGTACTGAATCTCAGGACATGCTGTTTTAGCTTGGAGGAGGGCATGAGTCTGACTTCTCTTTGGAATTCCATAGGATGTGAGGATATTCATTATCACTGATCTTGGCGTTGGGGCTTGAAGAGAAATTCTCAGCTATCAAGAAAAGTGTTATTCAGAAATACTATATTTAAACATGGAAAAATTTTACGGGATGAAGATATCTGTACTCAAACTGTTCAGAATGTAGTTGGGTGGTCGCATAGATGGGTGTAGTTGGCTAGTCATATAATTGGGCAGAGTGGAGTTATTATCGTGATAACACTGAACTATATGCACAGAAAGAGCAGAGAACTATTGTTCGAGATGTGTGAGTTTGTGTGCATTTTGTCCTCATGGAAAGTAGGCAAGCATCTTTACCAGAAGAGAGCTACTTTGATCTGTCATACTCAGAGTCTGTTTTTCTGCAGCAAGAAATAGTATCTTTTAATGTTGGAAGATAATAAAAGTAGCCCATATTATTAAGCATTTAGTGGTGGTCTGATAAAGCTTATATATATTTCTGTGTTTCACCAAAGGAGGAGGTATGGTCAGAAAAGAGAAAAGAATCTCAAGTCTTGAACTCTGAACAGTGCCAATCTTAAGGCATCTGCATTATCTCCTGCTTTGTCACCAGCTAAAATTCAATGCAATGAGCGTGTTGGGCCAACTCTCTTGCTATGTCAATTTAAAGGATATTTTTTTAGGATTGCAGATGACTGTCACCAATTCCCAGATTTCCCCAGGGCGGCTTGTGAATTCTTGGTGAGACTACCTAGAAAATGAAGTGAGGTGGCATCATCTTGATGGGGTCCAACTCTGGTCTCAAAGCTAATTCAGTAGAATCAAAGCACATTTCAAGTTGCTTACACACATAACTGAGTACTCTGTGCTATGATGCTACTCTACCCCGTGAGGTGAGAAATCAAACACACCATTCATATAAAATGATGGTTAGTTTCCACTATTGATGTCAATTATTAAATAAAGCACAGTAAAATATTTTCTGCTGGAAGTGATTTTTTTTTTCCTGGATCCACATTTTAGAAACAAAATTAAGGGTCCAGTATTATGGTGCAGCAAGTTAAGCCTCTGTCTGCAATGCCTACATCCCATATCAGAGCGCCTATTCAAGACCCTGATGCTCTGCTTCTGATCTAGCTAACTGCTAATGCACCTAGGAAAGCAGTGAAAGATGACCCCAGTACTTCACCCCTGTCACTCATATGGGAAACCCAGATGGAGTTCCAGGCTCCCGGTTTTGGCTTGACCCAGCCCCCACCATGCAGTCATCTGGGAACTGAACCAGCAGATGGAAGATCTTTCTCTCTATATATATTGCTCTGCCTTTAAGATAAATAAAATGCATTTTTTAAAAAGAAAAAAATTTGTTTTTTTCTAATTGAGTTTACATAAGTTTGAGTTATGTAGAAATTTTTAAATATATACCAAATAAACCACCAAATAATCCCAGAATTTGCAATGGGCGACCAATTCTCAATTCTGCATTTGATCTGTACTCAAATGTAACTATCAGCTCCAAATTCCATTTGGGAATAGGGCTCTGGCCTGGTGTGTTTTTGTCAGCAAATATGCTGTATCTTTGGAATTTCATATTCCTTATTTTATAGCTCTCATGACAAAGCACATTCTGCGAATCTTCAGACATTCTTTACCAAGTCCTAATGAGCAAAACATTTACTTAAGTCTCTGACAACTAAACATTCAAAAAAAAAAAAAAAACATGGTAAAATGCTCATGTCTTAGTTGTGTAACAAAAAATTAAGATATAAGAAATTATTATAATGGACTCAGAAAAATGAAAAGCAAAGTTACCAAAATATCAAGTTCAGTCCATTTTGCTTAGAGACGACTTGAGAGTAAATCTTCAATGTGATGTTTGGCACAGTGGTTTGTACAGGACCAGTTTTTATGTACCTAAAAAGAACTACCTTTCCAAAGGTCAATTTGCAGTGAGTAAAACATTGATAAGAGAGATCAAATATTTAAGTCCATAGCTACCCTTCTGCTTTATAAGTTTTTGTTGAATCAGACTGAAATGAGAGTTTTCTTCTTAAAAAAGAAAAAGATGAAGTTCTGCACCACATGGACTTTGCTTTGGTTTTGTCTGACTTGCAGCCTTGGACTCAGAAGAACTCCAACGGTTACTTGTGCTCACTGATGGGCAAATGGGGTCATGAATCACAAATAGCACAGCACCAAGGAAACACTGTGGGAGAAAGAGCAAAGGATGGTAGAAGAATTCTCAGAAGGGTAGAACCAGGTGGATGATGGACCACACATGATTCTTCCTGAGCAGGGCGAGATTTCTTTCAATTTATCCCATGGAAAATCAGATGACCCTGAGTGTGAACATGCAGGATGACTAGGCAGCATAGTTCTCAAAAAAACCACAATCCAACTTCAGCCAATAATATTGTTATTCTTGCAAAGCCAGGAGGGCTTCCCCCGCCCTCTGCGGCATCCTGGGTCATTAACTTCATCTGGGAAGTAATGAGAAGCAGCTGTGCCATGGGGGAATGAGCCCACGGGGAGCGCTCTGGGCTAAGTCTGAGGAGGTTGTTGAAATAGGTTGACTCAGTTTCCTTAGATGAAAGCTGAGATTGGTGGATGTGATCATGTCCTTCTTGGCTCTGAAATTATAGCAAGCAAGTTCTTTTCCAAGAATCAAGTGGTACGAGGAAATCTTGAAAGAATTTTGGAGAGGCTTGGGAATTTACACACCCAGCCCCTGATTCTCACTAGGATCAGTCTCCAGTTTCACCCTGGGTCCAGCCCAAGATGATTTGCTGGCTTCACCCTACAGATCTAGCTACAGCAGCACCAGGGGCTGGTGGCACAGGAATTAAGCCTTTTAATCCAGGTGTTAATTGGAAACTTCTACACATCCCTTAAAGACTTCATTTTTTAAAGACATGCAGTGCTTCAAAAATTCTATGAACTTTGCTATTTCTAAAAATATCACACTAGCCTCACCACTAAATATAACTTCCCTTCCAATGATGAGTCAAATGCATTTTGCATCAATAACTCTACATACTTGAAAACTGAGTTGTTTCTCAAGTGGACTTATTTGTAGTGGAGATATTTTTCCATCTTGTTGCTGCAGTAGAGCTCATTTCTAAGAAATTTTGAATTTCCCTGGAGTAAAATGAAGGCTTGAAAGTCAGCGAAAAAGGATTCTTATTCCGGAATAACTTCTGAATCCTCTTCAAAACTGGTATTTTGCCTTTCAGATCAAAGTTTGCTCTAGCTAGTCTTAAATACCTTTTCTTTTTTCCATCTCTGTCCAGGTCTTTTTTTTTTTTTTCAACAAATGCAAACCTAGAGTATCAGTTTAAACCATAAGCCTCATGTTTATGCTTTTCAAACACTTCTGAGTTCTGTGATTTCCATTTCTTTATATTCTACCAACTATTTTCTCAAAATAAATCTGTCTCTAAATACCACAGAAACATGCTGATGGTGATTATTATTACGAATTTCCATCTTGTCCTGATAAATGTTTCTCAGTAAGGACCATGGCTCTGGTCCAGACATTCAGTGTCCCAGTATGACAGTTTGTAGCTTCTCTCATAAGTATCCAGCGTATCAGTTTGAAATAACTTTTGAGTTATAGTTTTGTGTAATCTGAAGATAGTTATTGCTGTTATTGTGATCACAATTTGAAATGTCATGAAATGCCCTACCAATGAGTAAGTCATAGTAAAAGCAGAAATGAATATGAAGTTCTTTCAATTTTCAAAGGATTGCTTAATAATTTAGTTCCCAGCTGCTCGACTAACAAGGACCAATGGAACCTCAAACCCACTTTAGAAGCAGTTGGGGGGGGGCATAAATTACACACTGAAGCAAACAAGACAATAAATGATTTTATTTCCTTTCTCCCATTATTTTTGCCTTAAGATAGTGTGAAGAGGTAGATGGAATAATAGGTAGTTAGGTTGGGTCCCAGTTCTAAGGAGGAAAGGGAATGTCCCTTTAAGAGGGTGCAAACTGTTTTCCCCCAAAAGCTTCCTTTACCCAGAGTGCTTGTCCCACTCTTCAGAGTTTCCAGGTTTATCATGAGAACAGCAAGAAATTAGTGACTCCACCCTTCTGAGTTTTCTGAAAACAGAAAGACCACCCCACCCTTCTGATGGCTTTTTGTTTTGTTTTATCAGGAGCAAACTAGACAGGATTATGGCTTTTTGTCCCCACCTTCTGATTGATTGTTAGCTGCTGTTGCATTTTTTACCCCAAAATTGTTCTTGAAAGACTCAACCCATTGCCCTCCCAGCTGCTGTGGCAGGAGATTTCTGACTTCAGTAAGTCTTGCTTTGCTCACTGCCTTATCCATGTGGAATTTCTTGTTTTACGTGAGAGGAGAACCAAGGTCACCTTTCTTTGCCATCATTTTATCCAGAACAATAATATTTGCAAGAGGGTTGCAAAAATGCAAAATAAATGGATGTTTACTTTGTAACACTAGGTAGCTATTCCGTGGTTGATGCTGTTGCTAACTTCCTCTTCCAGGCTTATAGCCCAAGCTAGATAAAAGAAAAAGATTGTTTAAAAAAAAAGAAGATTTTGGGAAAATCTGTGATACAACGTGTATGTGTGTATGTGAGCAGCAGTGGGACCCCTACCCAGCTCCTGATTTCAGCTTCCTGCTAATGTAGACCTGTTACTGGAGAATGGCAGGGTTCTTGTCTTCGCACAAGAAAGAATTCAGGCATGAGACAGAGTAGTGGAAAGTAAAAAGTAGCAACATTTATTAGGGTAGGGACATCTGCAAAAACGGATGGGCACCTCTCCAAACAGCACCTGAGAGAGGGTGTGCAGTCGCTTGGATGGGGGCAAGGAGCAAGGCTACATGGTTGAGTGGAGAGATTACACCTGGGCAGGCAGGCGGGTACTCAGCAGAGAGGCAGAGGGCTGATCTCGAAGTCTGGTTGAGGCGGGGGAGAGGGGGTGTTTAAGGAGATGGGTCTTTGTCTTCACACATCTCCTCCTGAAACAAAGGATTTTATGGATGTAAATATTAGGAAGCTCCTATCTGAGTTTTCCCTTGAAGGTATCAGACAGGAGGAAGGCTAGCTGGTGCCTTCCTCAGTTTAAAGGAAGGGTGAGCAAGACCCCCTAGAGAATCGGGATCCGGAGCAGGGTGTTTGAAATACAGATACTGGGCTGCATCATGGAGATTGTAGAAGATTGCTAGGCAGAAGGGGTGGGGACCCCTACCTGGCAGGTTATCAGGTAGAAGGGGGCAGGGCAGGATGCAAATACCGGGCTGCCCTGAAAAATTATCCCGATTACTTTGAGATGCAGATGCATATGCTGGACATATGGCCTGTTACACACACATAAGCCATATCTGACTTCCTACCAAACAGACCCTGAAAGACAGCAGTGACAGCTCCAATAATTGGGTTTCTGTGGTTGACATGGAGAGACCTGGATTGAGTTCCCAGCTCTTCTGTTTGATCTCAGCCCAGTTCCAGCTTTTGTGGGTAGATTGGACTAGCAGGTTGGAGCTTTACCTGTCTGTCTGTTTTTCATGCTCTCAAAAAGATAAATAATAATAATTATTATTAATATTATTTTAAAAGATAGACCAGTAATTTTTCCCAAATAAGAGCCAGATGTTGCCAACAATATATTTAAGCAAAACGCAAACCATGAATTATCATTGACTGGCTTCTACTAAGTGCACAATGGTTACAGAAACCAACTGATAGAAATCTTTTTCTTTTTAAAGATTTTATTTATTTATTTGAGATGTAGAGTCACATATATAGAGAGGGAGAGACACAGAATGGTCTTCCATCCCCTGCCTCGCTCCCCAAATGCTGCAATGGCCGGACCTAAGCTGACCCAAAACCAGGACCCGGACCTTCTTCTGGGACCCCCAGGGAGATGCAGGGGCCCAAGCACTTGGACCATCTTCCATTGCTTTCCAGGCCATAAGCAGAGAGCTCGATAGTAAGAGGAGCAGCTGGGACACAAACCGGTGCCCATATGGGATGCCGGTGCCACAGGCAGAGGCTTAGTCTGCTATGCCAAAGTGCCTGCCCCTAGAAGTCATAAACAGTGACATCTTCAAAGCAGTGCCCCATAACTAATGACCATGGCTTTACAGTGATAAAATTAAGGGGATAAAATGCTGTAATAGTGCTGATGTAATTTCTTTGGGAGAGTTACTTCCAGGTAGCATCAGTGACTCATAGGCTGCAGCATCATCTGGCCAGGGTGACTTCAGGACACCCCCCACACTAGGTACTCTACATCAGGACCTCCTGTCTTTCTTCCTTAGGGAGAAATGCTTCCCGTAAACCACTGGTCATGAGGATGCTGGTGACTTCATCAGACCCGCTGAAGGCCACACCCATCATAATATTATAGTGACAAAAGTGCTGAAGGAACAGGGCAAATGTTCCATAGGTAGGAGTCATTAAGTGATCTTGCTGAACAAGGGAGACCTCCCCTTTCTTTGATAAATAATCCTTCCATGCTGTAATAGATGGGGCCATAGGATGGGCCAGTCTGTCCTCCTAAGGAAAACAAATGGAAGAAAAACAGAAAAGAAAACACATTGGTAAGTCAATGAGAGGTGTGGAAACATATTCCTAGACCAGGAATAGGGCCAAACTTGGAATTCATGGCTTGGTTTGCTGATCCTTCCACATACTTCCTTCTGAAACATTTTATGGTCTCTTTAAGGCTTTCTAACTTGCTTCTCCCAACAGATTCCAAGATAACAGCAGGAAGCTCTATTTTAAAAATAACCAACTGTTACAGTTAGAGTAATTAACAACATCATCACCATAAACTAGCTCTTCCCAGATCTAGTCCTAAGATATTCATGGAAGTTAATCAGACTCATTTTCTCTGCCCATAAGAGATCAGGCAGCAGATTCCAGAGTGCCTAAGGCTCTCAGCTCTCTTCATTCCTCCATTCCTAGGCTAACCTTGCTCCCTCAAGCCTTGCACATTGATTTCCAGCCAAGACAAAGGCCCCCTGCAGTCTCCCTCCTTTGCTCTCTGTTGAGACTTCAGGATGTCACTTTCTAGTTCAGACAGAGAAAATCTCAGCAGGACCCTAAGGTATACAATCAACTGCTCATGAATACTAAAAGGGAAAATACAATAGCATCATGCTTATCTATTTTGTGTTTGTATCCAACCTAGCTAGATTCCTGGATAGATAGATTAGGCTTGGAGAAGAGTTCTTGTTAGAGATGATTTTAATAGCTTAGTTAGGATCAATTATGTGTAAGCAAGGCTCCACATGGAGTTTTTCTAACACCAAGTTGAATGACAACATTTGTTCATGACTTCATTAGCTTTCAGTTCTAATGATGTCTTAAGGTTAAGGATATATTTCCCTGAATAATGTTGTTATAAAATTAGGAGTACCTGTTTAAATATTCACAACCATTTTAAAAGGTTTCCCTCAGTTCAAGAATATGGCTGGCCACACACTTCTGTGCCTATTGTCTTTATCCAGAGAGTTCTTGTTAAGTCTAGGCACTTTACCTGGTCTTCTCCTCACCTCGTGTCCACATGCAAGAGCAATGTGGCCATTCAGAGCTCCACCCAACAGGTCATACTGGACCCTTGACTCTCCAGTATGACATTATGTCATTCAACATGAGTGTGGAGTGTGCTTTGTGGATCACAGAGTGTTAGAAAAGCAGAAGGCTAGGCTCATTAAGCCCATGATGAATGCTGATTTTAAAGTTATAATTCAAAAGGTTGATCAATGCCTTAATCATCTGATATTATATATTAGGATAAAGTCAACTGGATTCAGTTAATGTTCAAACTCTGTGACAATAGCCAGATTTCTTTCTAGGTAAGATTTTGATGAGTTTTTCAAGTATTTGTCTTGGTGACGCTATCCTAATTCAATAAAGTTACAAGTAAATCCTATTACTTGGGAATAAGATATGCAAAGAGGTTACACAGAATCATCTACTTCAGTTTGAAGATATACATGGACATCTAGCTCACTGATCCCAAAACTTTGGAGCACTTTGGTGGTGCAAATAGCCTTCCTTATTCTGAACAATAATCAACTTTTAAGTAGTATTCATCCAATATACCTAGGTCTTTCTTTTGTTGATTTAAAGTATCAGTCTCCCTCCTCTTCCATAAACTTCTTAAAAAGCATGATTAGTTTCCCTGCTAGGTATATTGATTTTCACATGACATATCTTCCCATCATCTCTGATGTTAGTTGTACAAAATGATTTGACACCCTCCAGCTCCACAGATGATTCTCAGCTAGATAGTAGTTTGTTGATGTTTATTACTGGGCACCTTGAATAGATGGGAATCAATGCTTCATGTACCTGAAAATAAATTCCTGCATATAAAAGTCTATACTCATTCATTTGTAATAACTCCTCAGCCAAACATAGTGACCTGAAATGGTTATTTAGGTGGAAAGCAGCTACAGTTTTTCATTTCTGGTCACAGCATGGATTCTTCCTTGAAACTTCCTCATTGGACATTTTAAAGAATTCCCTTACTAGAGACCTTCCATTCTGGCACTCCAACAAATGGAGAAAGACGGCAGCTATCTCTCCCACTGTATAAACCACACAGTTCTTCCTCTGCTTCCACAGATCAATGCCCTTAGTGTTGTTGTCCTTGTTACCTTTTCTTAATGGTATACTTCTAGTTAAGGGAGAGTCTACATTCCAGGAATAGTGTGCATACTCATGTGTGCATGAATGTGTGTGTGTGTGTGTGTGTTTATAAGCATGTCCTATACATCTTTTTTCTAAAGCTATTCATTTTTTTTCCTCGTCTGGCCACTTTCCTCAGATATCTCAGATCAACCAAATCCTTTCTCAATCTGTATCAGATTTCTTTGCATCCATCTTTTTTCTCAGTTTAACTTTGATTATTTATGCATGCATAGTGCATACCGCTGTGAAAAAAAATAGCTTCTTTTTTGTAGAAGCTTAAGGTAGATAAATCTTTGATGCACATTGGTAAGCTATTCTAATCTTTGCAGTGGCAGTGTGAACTATCAACTCTGTTAATATTCATTGCTCTTGGAAAGCTGCACAATTGAACTTGTGAAAATCTAAGTAAATCTTGGATTTACTACTGGAATAAACTGATTCACATATTTTAGGATACTATTATACTATTAATGTTTTAGTAATGATGGCAACTCATTTGCAATATCAAAGATGTGTGGTATATTTGCATTTAAAATTCAGGTGTGGGAAGTATTATTCTTTGTTCTTTTTTTTCAGCAGAATTTAAATTGTTATATAAAAAGTCCCATGATCTAGTTCTGTATAAAATAGTGACTTGCTTATTTTTGTGGTCTGAACATTGAAAGGGAATCATCCTATGTATGACAGAACAGGGAACCAATTCTCCAACACTGAATTCCTCCTATTAGATCAGAATGGATATTGGATGGGAGGTGGTATGCTGCTATGTCTGCATCAGGCATTTAATTACATCTGTCCCCTTCTTTGTACGTTGTTTGACTCCTTTGCTGAGGTTTGGCTGGGTCCCAGAATAACCACTGTGGAAGTCCTCCGACTCACTCACTGTCCTTTCCTCACCCCTGGCCCTTGAGATCTCATTCTGATAGGATACAGTAACCCCCAGCACTCTGAGGCTGGGACAGTAACCACTGTACGTACATGGGAGTGGCTGATTCCCAGGTAAACCTCAATTCTCTCATCATCCACATTTTCAATCACAGACAAGGCAAACTTTATCCCCTTAACATTATTGCATTCCTGTCTCGTTCAAGCTGGTCTTCTTGGAGCCATTTCCCAGAGGAAAGGGATTTACTTACAGAGGGATTTAAGTTCTTAGGGTCACCTGCTCAGGGCTCTGCTCATCCTCACTCTCTTTCCTCTTTTCTGGATTGCCCCTTTCATTCCTGAAGCCAGGTTCAGAGAGGAACATCTTCCTTCCTATCAGTAGACTTTATACAACAGAGGCAGACTAGAGAGCTTTATTTGTAGGCAGGTTAAGTGGAAGTGACTGAAAAGAAACAGCTTGGTCAGACAGGCCCAAGTGGGGCTGGCATTGTGGCATAGCAGGTTAAGCCTCCTTCTGCAAACCCCACATTCCTTATGGGTGCCAGTTTGAGTCCAGGCTGCTCCATTTCTGACCAAGCTCCCTGTTACGGCCTGGGAAAGCCATAGAGGATGGCCCAACTGCTTAGGCCACTGCATCCACGTGGGAGACCTGGAAGAAGCTCCTGGGTCCTGGCTTCAGTCTGGTCCAGCCCTAAGTGTTGTGGCCATTTTGCGGAGTGAACCAGTGAATGGAAGACCTCTCTCTCTGTTCCCCAACCCCCCATCTCTCCCCCTCTCTCTCTGTAACTGCCTTTCAAACAAACAAATAAAATAATTTTAAAAAGAAAGGAAGAAAGGCCCAGGCCTCAGGTCAGAGCACGCAAGTTCACTGGTAATGGTCAGAACGTGTCCACACAGGGCATGTGGCAAAGGGCCATCCACGGATCTTCCATGTTCAAGAGGGAGGGATGAAAAAACTTTAAAGAGATAGGTATATCACTTGGAAGGATGGAGACTCTTGATGGGCATGATCAAAAATCTCTCAAAATATGCTCATTGGAGCTCTTTTCTTGTCTCCTTGATATGCTCCAGTTGGAAGTGGTTTATACTTTGTGCAGCATGATGTTTCTTTGCCAGGATTTGGACAAAAATAAATATCTGAGTAGTGGTTACTTTACTCCGAAAACCACTTTCACTGGGATGGAATGTTTTGAAAATTTAATTTCTAGCTTTTTGAATGATTTAAGGTTACAGAATAATATTTGTCCTTTACATTTGAAGCTTACTAACTGCAAAACCGAATTTGAAAGCTCAAGATCCTCTTCTTGGAGCCGGCGCTGTGGCTCACTCGGTTAATCCTCTGCCTGCGGAGCCAGCATCCCATATGGGCTCTGGGTTCTAGTCCTGGCTGCCCCTCTTCCAGTCCAGCTCTCTGCTGTGGCCCAGGGAGGGCAGTGGAGGATGGCTCAAGTGCTTGGGCTCCACACCCGTATGGGAGACCAGGAAGAAGCACCTGGTTCCTGGCTTCGGATTGGTGCAGCACTGGCCGTAGCAGCCATTTCGGGGAGTGAACCAATGGAAGGAAGACCTTTCTCTCTGTCTCTCTCTCTCACTGTCTAACTCTACCTGTCAAAAAAAAAAAAAAAAAAAAAAAAGATCCTCTTCTTTCTCGAGACGGTCCATGGTGGCCTGGATGCTAGCCTCTCCTGTGTCTGTGACTGCACACAAGCTGTGACCACCCCTCTCTCATTCTCATGACCTTGGTGGACTCTGTTTTTCACCTCCTGCATCTCCATCTACTGTGCTTTACCCAGAACCTCACAGAGGCACAGACATTTAAAAAGTAGAGGAAATATCTAAATCTATAGAATACTAACAATGTCAGCCAATGCATCATAGTAGTACTATCATCAGATACTTTACTGGAAGAAATCCAAATTTTTGGAGGGCTGTGTGCTTTTCAATAACCTGTGAACTCACTGAGGGAAAACCTTGTATTTCATTCATCCTTACATTCCATTACCTATTAAGTAGCCTGGCTCTGTTGGGTGTGCCATAAATTTAATGAGTGAAATTACTCACATAATTAAGATTCACAAAAGCCCCAGTTATTTGGTTTTGCCTTTAATTTTTTAACTAGTTGTAATTGCATTATATAATCAAGGAAAAAATTACATGCAAAGAAAAAACCACCTACATTTGTACTCTAAGAAAAAAGACCTCAAGTTTAATAGTTAATAACATCCATCCCACACTTAATGTGGAATACAATTCTAATGTAACATGCTGCCCTCCCCCTCATTGGAAAGTGTTGTTTCTAAGGAATTAGAAATAAAACCTAACCTTGACAGAAGGCTGTGATTGGAACATTAAATATTTAAGGTTTGGGGAACTGACAAGGAGGCATAGGAGGTAAAGCCACCTCCTGTAATGCCAGCATCCTTATGAGTGCCGGTTCGAGTCCCGGCCACCCCACTTCCTACCCAGCTCCCTGCTAATGCACCTGGAAAAGCAGCAGCAGAAGGTCCAAGTGCTTGGACCCCTGCACCCATTTGGGAGACACGAAAGAAGCTCCTGGTTCTTGGCTTCAGCTTGGCCTAGCTCCGGCTGTTGTGGTCATTTGGAGAGTGAACCAGCGGATGATAGATGGATCTGTGTTTCTGCCTCTCTCCTAGTAACTCTGCCTTTCAAATAAATAAATTATTAAAAAAAAGATTTGGGAGGGGTGAGAACTTCAGAGTGACAAGGACTTGAACCTAATGGTATATAGGTCACTGAATTGCACCCAAATATAAATAGCCCATTGAGGGGACAACACTATCCAGCTATAGTGTGAGGTATGACACAGAGACTTTGCTCTCAGTCCTGACTTGTCCACTAATTCACAAGGATGTGAAGATACACCCAACCAATCAAAATCAAACAAGCCAAGCTTTCACCCTAATGTCAGAGCAGTTTCTTCCTGTCATTGTTTATGTGCATGGCCACGCAGCTGTTCACCCACAGTTCATTTCTATACAATCAACAAGACAGCAATTGGAATATCCTGAACACAAACTCCTTGGCTCCCTGTAAGTTCATTAACGCCTGGTGCCGCTTCAGCGCTTCAAGTTATCATATTCTAACAGACGACAGCTTATGCCTGGGATACATTTCTTCACTAATAAAAAAGGGGGAGAGGGAGGGAGGGAGGAAAACCACTAAGCACGACCTACTTTAAGCATATGCAGCTGATATTTTTCTTTCTCTTGTCACTGAGGACTCAAGAGATGGGAAAGTGGGAGGAAAAGACCCTTGGTAATTAATTCTCTATTTCCTCTGGGCCCTTTTTTTTGCAACTATCTTTTCATATTTATAAATGAATTTATTTGCGATCATTTATTTTATTTTTGTTTTTTATATTGTTGTTTCAAAAAGCAGTCTTTAAAAAAAACTAATAAAAATGCTTACGATGCAACATGGTAGCATAAATTAAAAGAAGATGAGGATGAAACTGAAGTTTTTTTGCTTATGGGTCCGCTATAGAGATCAGAGCTCCCCAGCCACAATGCCAGGTGAGCTCTTTTATGCATGGGTTACAGGTAGGTGAACACATTGACCCTCAGCTGTTTGGCAGCTGACTGCATCCTGGGAGCTGAACCTCCAGGCTTACATCTTGGAGCAGTACATTATCCTATGGACTATATATAAAATATTAACATTTTCTATGTTGGCTTTGATGTGAAAAATGTTGGAATACATGTGTTTAGAGCATGGCACCCTGACAGCTTAGATCATAAAAGGGTGATTAAATAGCCATAGGTGACCACTTTAAAGATGGCCTTGGTTCAAAGCAAGGGTGGAGAGTGTGAATAACATGGAATAGTGCAGGACCACATTGAGAATATTTGGTCTACTCAGCTCTTTCAAGCCCTTTAAGCAGCCCTGTGCCCCTTGACAATAAGTATGGATAAAAAATGCCATCCAGCTTTAATCTCTTTTTTTTTTTTTTTGACAGGCAGAGTAGACAGTGAGAGACAGAGAGAGACAGAGAGAAAGGTCTTTCTTTGCCGTTGGTTCACCCTCCAATGGCTGCCGTGACCGGCGCGCTATGGCTGGCGCACCAAGCTGATCTGAAAGCAGGAGCCAGGTGCTTCTCCTGGTCTCCCATGGGGTGCAGGGCCCAAGGACCTGGGCCATCCTCCGCTGCACTCCTGGGCCACAGCAGAGAGCTGGCCTGGTAGAGGGGCAGCTGGGACAGAATCCGGTGCCCCCACCGGGACTAGAACCTCGGGTGCCGGCACCGCAGGCGGAGGATTAGCCTATTGAGACGCGGTGCCAGCCTAATCTCTGTAGAAGCCCTGAATGGACCATAGTTTTATTTTGTTTGGTCTCACAGTGTTTCACACTCTACTTTTGGGAATTTCAGTAAGATATATTTCCAGCTTGTCTTCTGCTTCAATAGTGCGTTCTTGGTGGCTCCAGTGGATAAGGCTATCCCAGCTCTTATGTTCATGGCATTTAGGTGCCGGTTCTGAGGGCAGCACACAGCTCACCTTGACCTTAGAATCAGTCTAAAGAAAGTGTACAGTTAAAATTATTTTTAAAATAATTTTTATATTTTATATTTTATTTATTTTTAAATAATCATAATTATTTATTAAAATTTATTGAAAATGGTTCTAAGGAATGATTTTTGGTTGATGAAGGATGGCAACATTTCAGGTAGGCTATGGAAGTGTGGGACCAGGATACTGGGTCATCAAGTCATCTTCGCACCAGCCTTGCGAAAACCAGTCCAAGTAATGATGTAGAAGTTTGGCCTGATTATGAACAGATCCTGCATTAGGCAAGCCACCTTCTTGTCCAATCTAGATGCCTCTGTGCCCCATCTCTGTTCTGACACCCACCTGTGCCCCCTCCCATGACACCCGGTGACACCTATTTTGTACCTCTTTGGATGTTTGTGATACTGAATTTGGTCTATGGAACATGATCAAATATTCATCTCTCTGCAGGGATATACAATTATTTTTATGTGAGTTAAAAATAGATTCTATTTCCTTACATCAAGAGCACTTTGAAGATACATCATTAATTGCCTTGCACCTTACATTGTAATGAATGTTTATATGTGATTTTGCCCAAACACAAAATGAATGTCTTAGAGCTTTATCTATTTACTTTTTAAATTTCAGGTCTATAATATAGCTCCTGCTATGCAAGCACTCATTAAATTTTTGCCAAACAAAAATTGAATCAGTAAGATCTGCTCTAATCTCTCTTAACTCCTCTTGCACAAAAATCACTTACATTTGTAGCCTTTTTCTCATGTGCAGAATCTACTTCCAAATGTCTTTCATGTGTTGATTTTTAATCCTTAAAGCAGCCCTGGCAGTAAGAAGCTATTCTACTCTCCATTTTGCAGATGAGAAAGTAAATTCAATCAAATAAAATCTTACAGATTTCTGGGGAGTGAATCAGCAGATGGAAGATCTCTGTCTCTGTCTCTGTCTCTGTCTCTCTCCCCACATTTTATTCTGCCTTTCAAATATACAAATCTTATAAAAAAATAATCATTGCCAAGAAGACTTCCTGGGCAACTATAGCTCATTTTCTGCATTTCTAATTTATTTGTATCACATCATAAATTATAGAACTAGGGTTGGGATCCATACACTTGGAAAGCTTACTCAAATGAAGTTCACGCTTATCATATATGAGGGTTCCCTTTCTCTTTCTTTATACATCAAAATCTCCCAGAGATGATTGGTAACTGGTATAGTGAAGACAATTTGATTCAGAGCATGTGACATGTAACTCTGAAAATATAATAAACACCTGCTAGCATAATACAGAATTTTTTTTCCTTAAAGACTCTATAATGATAGCTGCAGGAATAACAAAATACATTCTATTGAAAACATGGAAACTTTCAGAACCAAAAACATTTCCACAAAGATAATAAAAGGTCAGATATACTACCTTAACAATGAAGCAATAGCAATAAAAACAATAGCCATATTTGAAGTCCAGAATGCTCAATTCTAATTGTGTGTGATCAAATCTGTGTAATTTAAGGTAAATTAGTATACTTTCTTAAGCTACTATCAATTTAATTTCAAATTGATGGTATGAAACCTCAAGACTGATTTTTTTCTAGTTTAAAAATATTCCTCTCTTGATCCAAAAAGAGAATATCACATTTGTGTCAGTAATATATTTAAGGACAAAATAGAATTTGAAAAAAAGGTATAAGATGCTTAAAAAATTGCTCTTGAATGTCAATGTAATATAATGTTTTGAACTTTCTATTTCCAATACTGAATTATTTAACTTAATCCTCAATTTTTGGCATTTCTATAATTAAATCCCAGTGCTCTCTAGATCCATTATTATAACTTCTGATCTTACACCTATTCAAATTCCTTCTCTTAACAACATTTTACCTAGATTTCAAGATCACATTAAAATTTGATCTCTGGCAGGGTTAGTGTTGTGGCACAGCAGGTTAAGTTACTGCTTAATGTTGGCATCTAGAGTCTCAGTTTGAGATGCGATTGCTCTGCTTCTTAACCAGCTAGAATGTTCTAGGGCTCCTGCCATTCACATGGTGGACCAGGATGGAGTTCCTGCCCCCTGCCTTTGGCCTGGACCAGCCCTGGCTCTTGTAGCCTTTGGGGAAGTGAATCAGCAGGTGGAAGATATCACTCTGTCTCTCCCTCTGCCTCTCTGTTACTCTGCCTTTCAAATACACACACACATACACACACACACAGCCTATAAAAATTTTAGTCTTTGTCAAAACAATTTCCTGGACAACTAGAGCCCTCTCCCCACATGTCTATTTTATTTCTATCACATCATTTAAAACACAGATTGGGGCAAGATTCAGTGTAAGAGTTCTTGAAGCACTCAGTGTAAGATGCTTCTTGGGACACCTGTATCTCATGTCAGAGTGTTGAGGTTTGAGTCTCAGCTCTGCTCCTGATTCCAGCTTCCTACTTATGTTTGCCCTGGGAGGCAACAGGTGATGGCTTGAATTCTTGAGACCCTGCCACCTATATATGAGTCCTGGATTGAGTTCCAAGGACCTGGTTTTGGCCTGGCTGTGAGCATGTGGGGAATGAACTAGCAAATAGAAGACCTCTCCCCTTCCCCTGTGCCCCACCCCCACCTTCCAATTAAATAAAAGTTAAAGGAAAAATCTAGTCCTTACCAACTTTAGTTCTGGAGTATTTTAAGGTAAGTATCATAATTCTTTTGTATTCTCACAATACCTAGCACCAGGCTAGGCACAGACAGTTATTGGTTTTCAGAAATAGACAAAATAGTAGTGGAGCTAAATCAGTTATTTACTTATGCAACATTCACAAGTTACCTTTCAGCCCATAACCCCCATCCCTATCTGGCTTTAAGGCAGCATTGGATTCTCTTTCTCATGTCCCCACTAATAACTAATTAAAGCCTTACTAAGTCCTTTAAACATATTGACTCATGAAATTCTTTTTTTTTTTTTTTTATAAAGCTTTTATTTAAAGAATATAAATTTCCAAAGAACAGCTCATGGACCACAATGGCTCCCCCCCCACACAACTTCCCTCCCTCCCCCTACCCTCCCCTTTCCCGCTCCCTCTCCCCTTCTGTTCACATCAAGATTCATTTTCAATTCTCTTTATACACAGAAGATCAATTTAGTACATATTACGTAAAGATTTCAACGGTTTGCCCTCGCATAGAGACACAAAATGATAATACTGTTGGAGTACTAGTTATAGTATTAATTCACAATGTACAGCACATTAAGGACAGAGATCCTACATGATTTCTTTTTTTTAAAAAAATTGATTAATTGTCTATGCGATTTCCAATTTAACACCAAAATTTTTTAATCATTTGCAATTATCTTTATATAAAGAAGATCGATTCAATATATACTATGTAAGGATTTCATCAGTTTGCACACACTCAGAAACACAAAGTGTAAAAATACTGTTTCAGTACTAGTAATAGCATCACTTCACATTGGATAACACATTAAGGACAGATCCCTCATGAGACGTAAGTACACAGTGACTCCTGATGTTGATTTAACAATTTGACACTCTTGTTTATGGCGTCAGTAATCTCCCTAGGCTCTGGTCATGAGTTGCTGAGGCTATGGAAGCCTTTAGGGTTCGCCGACTTCGATCTTATTCCCACAGGGCCATAGTCAAAGTGGAAGTTCCCTCCTCCCTTCAGAGAAAGGTACCTCCTTCTTTGATGGCCCCGTTCTTTCCACTGGGATCTCACTCGCAGAGATCTTTCATTTAGGTCTTCTGTTTTTTCCAGAGTGTCTTAGCTTTCCATGCCTAAAATATTCTCATGGGCTCTTCAGCCAGATCCAAATGCCTTAAGGGCTGATTCTGAGGCCAGAGTGCTATTTAGGACATCTGCCATTCTATGAGTCTGCTGTGTATCCTGCTTCCCATGTTGGATCATTCTCTCCCTTTTTCATTCTATCAGTTAGTATTAGCAGACACTAGTCTTGTTTGTGTGATCCCTTTGACTCTTAGACCTATCAGTGTGATCAATTGTGAGCTGAAATTGATCACTTGGGCTAATGAGATGGCCTTGGTACATGCCACCTTGATGGGATTGTATTGGAAACCCCTGGCACAATTCTAACTCCATCATTTGGGGCAGTTCCGATTGAGCATGTCCCAAATTTTACATCTCCTCCCTCTCTTATTCCCACTCTTATATTTCACAGAGATCACTTTTCGGTTAAAATTTAAACACCTAAGAATAATTGTGTGTTAATTACAGAGTTCAACCACTAGTACTAGGATAAAGAGAAAAAAAAATACTACCATGGATAAAGTATTACATTGTACAACAACAGTCAGCACAAGAGCTGATCGAGTCACTGTTTCTCATAGTGTCCATTTCACTTCTACAGGTTTCCCCTTTGGTGCTCAGTTAGTCATCGCCAATCAAGGGAAACAAATGATATTTGTCTCTTTGGGACTGACTTAATTCACTCAGCATGATGTTTTCTAGATTCCTCCATTTTATTGCAAGTGACCGGATTTCATTGTTTTTGACTGCTGTATAGTATTCTGTAGAGTACATGTCCCATAATTTCCTAATCCAGTCTACTGTTGAAGGGCATTTGGGTTGGTTCCAAGTCTTAGCTATTGTGAATTGAGCCGCAATAAACATTGCTGTGCAGACGGCTTTTTTGTTTGCCAATTTAATTTCCTTTGGGTAAATTCCAAGGAGTGGGATGGCTGGGTTGAATGGTAGGGTTATATTCAGGTTTCTGAGGAATCTCCAGACTGACTTCCATAGTGGCTTCACCAGTTTGCATTCCCACCAACAGTGGATTAGTGTCCCTTTTTCCCCACATCCTCTCCAGCATCTATTGTTGGTGGATTTCTGAATGTGAGCCATTCTCACCGGGGTGAGGTGAAACCTCATTGTGGTTTTGATTTGCATTTCCCTAATTGCTAGGGATCTTGAACATTTTTTCATGTGTCTGTTGGCCATTTGGATTTCCTCTTTGGAAAAATGTCTGTTGAGGTCCTTGGCCCATCTCTTAAGTGGGTTGTTTGTTTTGATGTTGTGGAGTTTCTTAATTTCTTTGTAGATTCTGGTTATCAACCCTTTATCTGTTGCATAGTTTGCAAATATATTTTCCCATTCTGTCGGTTTCCTATTCACTTTCCTGACTGTTTCTTTTGCAGTACAGAAACTTTTCAATTTGATGCAATCCCAGTAGTTAATTTTGGTTTTCAGTGCCTGTGCTTCTGGGGTCTTTTCCAAGAAGTCTTTGCCAGTACCTATGTCTTGCAGGGTTTCTCCTATGCTCTCCAGTAATTTGATGGTGTCGGGTCGTAGGTTTAAATTTTTAATCCATGTTGAATGAATTTTTGTGTAAGGTGAAAGGTAGGGGTCTTGCTTCATGGTTCTGCACGTGGAAATCCAGTTTTCCCAGCACCATTTATTAAACAGACTGACCTTACTCCAGGGATTGGTTTTGGATCGTTGATCAAATATAAGTTGGCTGTAGGTGTTTGGATTGATTTCTGGAGTTTCTATTCTGTTCCATTGGTCTATCCATCTGTTTCTGTACCAGTACCATGCTGTTTTGATAACAACTGCCCTGTAGTATGTCCTGAAATCTGGTATTGTTATGCCTCCGGCTTTGTTTTTGTTGTACAAGATTGCTTTAGCTATTCGAGGTCTCCTGTGTCTCCATATGAATTTCACCATCATTTTTTCCAGATCTGAGAAGAATGTCCTCGGTATCTTGATTGGTATTGCGTTGAATCTGTAAATTGCTTTTGGGAGAATGGACATTTTGATGATATTGATTCTTCCAATCCATGAGCATGGGAGATTTCTCCATTTTTTGGTATCCTCTTCTATTTCTTTCTTTAAGGTTTTGTAATTTTCATTGTAGAGATCTTTAATGTCCTTAGTTAAATTTATTCCAAGGTATTTGATTGTTTTTGTAGCTATTGTGAATGGGATTGATCTTAGCAGTTCTTCCTCAGCCGTGGCATTGTCTGTGTATACAAAGGCTGTTGATTTTTGTGCATTGATTTTATATCCTGCTACTTTGCCAAACTCTTCTATGAGTTCCAATAGTCTCTTAGTAGAGTTCTTTGGGTCCCCTAAATAAAGAATCATGTCGTCTGCAAAGAGGGATAGTTTGAGTTCTTCCTTCCCAACTTGTATCCCTTTAATTTCTTTTTCTTGCCTAATAGCTCTGGCTAAGACTTCCAGCACTATATTGAATAGCAGTGGTGAGAGTGGGCATCCCTGTCTGGTACCAGATCTCAGTGGAAATGCTTCCAACTTTTCCCCATTCAATAGGATATTGGCCGTGGGTTTTTCATAAATTGCTTTGATTGTATTGAGGAATGTGCCTTCTATACCCAGTTTGCTTAGGGTTTTCATCATGAAAGGGTGTTGAATTTTATCGAATGCTTTCTCTGCGTCTAGTGAGATAATCATATGGTTTTTCTTCTGCAGCCTGTTAATGTGGTGTATCACGTTGATTGTTTTGCGAATATTGAACCTTCCCTGCATACCAGGGATGAATCCCACTTGGTCTGGGTGGATGATCTTTCTGATGTGTTGTTGCAGTCTATTGGCCAGAATTTTGTTGAGGATTTTTGCATCTATGTTCATGAGGGATATTGGTCTGTAATTCTCTTTCAATGCTGCATCTTTTTCTGGCTTAGGAATTAAGGTGATGCTGGCTTCATAGAAGGAATTTGGGAGAATTCCCTCTTTTTCGATTGTTCTGAATAGTTTGAGAAGAATTGGGGTTAGTTCTTCTTTAAATGTCTGGTAGAATTCAGCAGTGAATCCATCTGGTCCTGGGCTTTTCTTTGTTGGGAGGGCCTTTATTACTGATTCAATTTCTGACTCACTTATGGGTCTGTTTAGGTTTTCTATGTCTTCCTGGTTCAATTTAGGTAGGTTGCATGTGTCCAGGAATCTATCCATTTCTGATAGGTTTCCCTGTTTGCTGGCATACAAGTCCTTGTAGTAATTTCTGATGATTCTTTTGATTTCTGTGGTGTCTGTTGTTATATTTCCTTTTTCATCTCTGATTTTACTGATTTGGGTCTTTTCTCTTCTTTTTTTAGTTAGTTGGGCCAATGGGGTGTCAATCTTGTTTATTTTTTCAAAAAACCAGCTCCTCGTTTGGCTGATTTTTTGTAATGTTTTTTTGGATTCAATCCTGTTGATTTCTTCTCTGATTTTGATTATTTCTCTTTTTCTACTAGATTTGGGTCTAGTTTGCTGCAAATTTTCTAGATCCTTGAGATGCATTGAAAGCTCATCTATTTGGTGCCTTTCCAGTTTCTTGATGTAGGCACCTATTGATATAAACTTTCCTCTTAACACTGCTTTTGCTGTATCCCATAAGTTTTGGTATGTTGTGCTGTTATCCTCATTTACTTCCAGAAAATTTTTGATTTCTCTTTTGATTTCTTCAGTGACCCATTGTTCATTCAGGAGCATGTTGTTCAATCTCCATGTGTTTGCATATGCTCTAGAGATTCCTGAGTTGCTAATTTCCAACTTCACTCCCTCATGGTCTGAGAAGTTGCATGGTATGATTCTAATTCTTTTGAATTTGCTGAGACTTGCTTTATGGCCTAATATGTGATCAATCCTAGAGTAGGTTCCATGTACTGCTGAGAAGAATGTGAATGCATTACTTGTAGGATGAAAAGTTCTGTAGATATCTGTTAGATCCATTTGGGCTATAGTGTTGTTTAAATCTACTGTCTCCTTGTTGATCTTCTGTCCTGTCGATCTGTCAATATCTGTGAGTGAAGTATTGAAGTCCCCCAGTACTATTGTGTTGGGGTCTAAGTCTCCCTTTAAGTTTCTTAACAAATTTTTTAAATAAACCTGTGGCCTGTAATTAGGTGCATATACATTGAGAATTGTTATATCTTCCTGTAGTATTGATCCCTTAATCATTATATAGTGCCCCTCTTTGTCTCTCTTTACAGTTTTTGTGTTAAAGTTTATGTAGTCCGATATTAAGATGGTTACACCCGCTCTTTTTTCATTTCTGTTGGCATGGTATATCTTGTTCCATCCTTTTATTTTCAGTCTGTATGGATCTTCGTTGGAAAGATGTGTTTCTTGTAGGCAGCAAATAGATGGTTTTTGTTCCTTAACCCAATCAGCCAATCTCTGTCTTTTAACAGGACAGTTTAGACCTTTAACGTTCAATGTGACTATTGATAAGTGGTAAGTTTGCCCTGCCATTTGCCAGATATTTTCTAATGTATGCTTTGAATTCCCTGTGATCTTTTGCCGTGAGGTTCCCTTCGTTTACCTTCTTTCATGTTGATGGTCGTGTTTCTGTGTTTCTGTGTGTAACACGTCTTTAAGTATCTTTTGCAGGGCTGGACGAGTGGCAACAAATTCTTTCAATTTTTGTTTGTTATGAAAGGTCTTTATTTCACCTTCATTCACAAATGAGAGCTTTGCAGGGTATAATATTCTGGGCTGGCAGTTTTTCTCTCTAAGTACCTGGGCTATGTCTCGCCATTCCCTTCTAGCTTGTAGGGTTTCTGTTGAGAAGTCAGCTGTAAGTCTAATTGGAGATCCTCTGAGAGTAATCTGACGTTTCTCTCTTGCACATTTTAGGATCTTTTCTTTTTGCTTCACTGTGGTGAGTTTAATTACAATATGTCGTGCAGAGGATCTCTTTTGGTCATGTTTATTAGGGGTTCTATGAGCTTCCTGGATTAGGATTTCTCTGTCTTTCTCCAAGCCTGGAAAGTTTTCTGCTAGTATCTCCCTAAAAAGGCCTTCTAATCCTTTCTCCCTCTCCATACCTTCAGGAACACCTAGAACCCGAATGTTGGGTTTTTTAATAGTATCCTGTAAATTCCCTACAATATCTTTTAGTTTTCTAATTTCCTCTTCTTGTCTTTGGTTTGACTGTTTCCTCTCCTGTTCTCTGTCTTCTAGGTCCGATATTCTCTCCTCTGCTTCACCCATTCTGGTTTTAAGGCCCTCAAGATTGCTTGTCACTTGATCTATTGAATTCTTCAATTCATTAAGATTTTTTGTCACTCTCGTAGCTTCTTGTTCTACTAGTTGTTTCATTTCGTTTTGATTTCTCCGTAGTGCTTCATTCTCGCGAGAGAGATTTTCTATCTTATCCATTAAAGATTTCTGTAGTTCAAGAATTTGTTTTTGAGAACTTCTTAATGTTCTTATCAATTCTTTGAGATCTGCTTCTTGCATTTCTTCTATCTCATTATCTTCACAATCCTGACTTGGGGTGTCTTTTCCATTTGGGGTCATCATAGCGTCTTCCTTGATCTTGCTCCCTCGGAATCTGTTTTTATTTGGCATTTTTTTTTTTCCCCACACTCTTTCTCTGGGTTGTCAAGGTAACGGAGTTTGTGTGCGCGGTGTGTTCCCAGTTTTTGGATCCCCTACAGGTTTCTACAGCCTCGGGTTTTTGGTTCCGTCTGCCTCAGTGATGGGCGGGCGGGCGGGCGGGCGGGCGCGCCTTGTCCCACTGCGTTTAATCTAGCTCGAATTAGCAGGGTGGGTGACGAGAGAGACTAGTGTCCGTGCAGGCTCGCCTCAATTGTGCTGTTTCCCCCCTGGCGTCTGCTTCCCCCCGCCAGTGTCTCGGGATCCCTGTATCGGCCCCCGTTCAAGCGCTCAGTTCCAATGGCGACTGTGTTCCGCCCGGCTTCCGGTTCAGCCGGCGGGCGCGCCTTGTCCCACTGCGTTCAGTCCAGCTAGAATTAGCAGGGTGGGCAACGAAAGAGGCTAGTGTCCGTGTGGGCTCGCCTCAATTGTGCTGTTTCCCCCGTGGCGTCTGCTTCCCCCCGCCAGTGTCTCGGGATCCCTGTATCGGCTCCCGTTTAAGCGCTCGAATCCAATGGCGACTGTGTTCCGTCCGGTTCCCGTCCCTCCCGGCAGCTCCCGTGCCACTAAGGCACGATTTGCCGTTCGCAAACTTACTTTCCCCTAGGTCCTCTGCGTCTCATTCACTGGGTCCGGAAGAATTTCCACTGCATTTTTTTCCGTGAGATTTTTCCTGAGGCTACAGTAACTCTGTTTTTATTAAACTATCTTTTTGCGGACTGCTAGTGCGCGTCCTCACTATTCCGCCATCTTGGCTCCGCCCCGACTCATGAAATTCTTTTCACATCCCACTAGAGATGATGAAACTGAGAAGACAGGGCGGTCGGATTCCCCAGACCACCTGACTGGCAAGTGGCAACTGAGGGTCTAACCCCCCCCACTTCTGCATGAGCAATGTTTTCCGTGATGTGTATGCGGCTTGTTGTTATTTGCTAGGAGTGAAATCTCCTTTTTGCTGTTGTAGATCTGCTTCATGAGATACGTGCAGTCACTGCATGGGATCTGCCCCTGGTCCTGAAGTCTATCAGCTCACTGTGTGATCCTGGCATGTCTTGTTGCCACCTCAAATCTTGGTCCAGGATTGTCTGAGTATGCAATCCCATGATCTCTCTTGAGAAGTCTAAGAGTCTTGCAAAGCAGAACCTTAAATTGTTAGAAGAGAACACAAATACAATTTCGTTAGTTTTTGTTTTACAGATTTATTTGTTTATTTGAGAGAGAGAGAAAGAGAGAGAGATAGATCTTCCATCCATTGGTCCACTCCTCAAATGATTCCCAAAAGCCAGGGATGAGCCATGCTGAAGCCAGAAGCATTGAAAAATTCCAACTGGATCTCCCATGTGGGTGGTAGGGGACCAAGTACTTAGGCCATCTTCCATTACTTTCACAGGTGCATTAGCAGGGTGCTAGATTGGAAATGCGGCAGTCAGGACTTGAACTGTCCCCATGTGGGATGCCAGCATTGTGGGAGGCAGCTTAAATCCACTGCACTACAGTGCCAACCCTTATTAGTATAGTAATACCATAATAGCAGAATGATAATAGTATTCTTCATATTATTACTACTGAACATCAAAGAAATGCTTTGCATGTATGCTCATTAAATTTTTCCATAACTACATGTTGATTAGATCATTGAAAATTCATATTACCATACATGCAGTATAATCTTCAACATTATTTTCTGTTTTTTTTTTAAAAGAAACAGATTTGAACTTAGGTGACAAGTGTAAAAATAGAAATGTTTTCTTTTTTAAAACAAAAAAACTTTATTTTTATTTTATTTGAAAGAGAGTGAAACAGAGAGAGATCTCCCAACTTCTGGTTCACTCCCCAAATGCCTGCAATAGCCAGACTTTGGCCATGCTGAAGCCAGAATCTGAGAATCCAGCCCAGGTCTTGCGAGTAGGTTGCAGGGACCCAAGTAGTTGTAGCATGGTCTGCTACCTCCCAGTGTGTGCTTTAGGAGGAAGCTGGAAATGGTAGCAGAGGACCAGGCACTCTGATATGGGATGTGGGTACCCCAAGCAGCAACTTATGCCTTAAATGCTTTTATGCTGCAACCCATGCCTACACCCAGGATGTTTTCTTTTTACCATCCAAATTGTACTTGAATTTAAATCCTGTAGGCGTTATCAGTTCATGCAAGCCCATGGGGAGATTTGTACTCTCTGTGTTACAGGAATGTGTTCCTACTCCTCTGATCCCAGCACCTCTCTCAGAATGCTCAGCTATGAGTTTTACAGAAGCTGAATGCATACACATGTGTTCTCAGTTACTGCAGAGGTCAGATCAGGCCCTGTTTCTATCAAAGACTCGTGGTTTCTTAGCAGAAATCTTCAAGGAATTT
The DNA here is from genome assembly GCA_949820135.1 of Sylvilagus floridanus. NCBI lineage: Eukaryota > Metazoa > Chordata > Mammalia > Lagomorpha > Leporidae > Sylvilagus > Sylvilagus floridanus. The sequence continues at coordinate 12,030,927 of OX463240.1, read as the reverse complement.
GTCACCATGCATGGCAACCCTGGCTGCAGGGGACCAGGTTGTACCCTGGGTTCTATAGCAACAGTCTGCCACCCACTGCCTTTCTTTACTCTCTTGTTTTCAGCCTCAATCAGAGCTGTGTTCTGCTTTTATGATTTAACAGCATCGCGATTTTCCCAAACTTGCCAGAACTTTCTGGAATATACTTAAAGAAAACTGTCACTCTGCTTCTTGTTAGTTCACATTCATTTGAGGCATTTGTGTCAGAGCTGGAATCCATGAGTCACACTTACTGAGCAGAGGGACGATTTCAGCAGGAGGGAGGGGACTTCTGCAGATCACTCATGCTTCCTAGAATTATGTTTTCAGTCAAACACAGATGCTAATATCTGGGTGACCAATTGACTTCTCGTGATACCTGCATTTGCACTTGGAAATCTCAAACTACCCCATGTGAATTGCAATTTATTTCTTCCAGCTCAACCTTTTGAGGCAGTAGCAGATTTTTCAGGTGGTGCTGTGTTTTCATCTTCCAACAGAAAATGGAACACACTAGAAAGTAGAGCTGAAGTTCTTCATGCTGCTGTAAATACGTAAACAGCTTCCCAGTAGTGTTTAAGTGTTTTGGGGTCATAGTTCCTGATAGGGTATAAGGAATGCCTTATATCCACTGCAGTCTTCCATAGACACAATCAGAAAGTCATACCAGAGCATACCCAGGCCCTCCAACAGCCATATACCAGCCTAGTTTTGAGACCCACACTCAGCAATTATCCAACAGTTTAGACGTTAATTGGTAGACTTGGTCAACAGGTCACCGGCTGGAATATATCAACTTGTGGAGAGGCCACATCACTCCAACCTGGGCTCTAACTTGCTTGATGTAGAATCAGAAATGAACCATCAAGAGAGATGAGAAATGCAAGTGCAGTACCCCGGAATCTGTTTTTGACTTGAACAATGCATGCAAAGCCCTCATAACACATATTTCGCTATATACAAACTAAACAGGAAAGGCACACATTCTTGTGTCAAGTGTTAGATCAGATGTTCAGGATGTAGTGACAACTGAGACAGCAAGAGACAAGGTTTAGGAAACCAGAAGCCTTCCATTAATGGTCCAGGTAAAGGAGAAGTAGCCTTTGAAACACAATGCAAGTTTCCTGGAGCTGTCACAGCAAAACAGCAAAGACTGGGTGGCTCCAGCAAGTGACATTGGTCATCTCACTGCTCTGGAGCCTGCAAATCACATCAACGTGTCAGCAGAGCTGGTTCTCCCTGAGGTCTCTCTCTTTGGCTTGTTGATGATGTCTACTCCTCGTGTCTTCACTTGATCTCTCGCTTGAGTGTGTCTGTGTCCCAGTGTCTGCTTGTAATAAGGACATCAGCCATGTTAGATTGTACCCTAATTATCTCATTTTTCCTTAATTACCTGTGTAAAGACCACAGCTCTAAAGGCAAACACATTCTGAGGACTTCATATAAAACAGTTGGAGGGACACAATTCAACTTCTGTACGTGTGTGCACATGCATTCCCACATGTGTTTCCTTACCAAATCTTCAGTAAGCATTATTCAGTTGAACATTTGGTACATGCTCTTGTATACATAGACATAGAATACTATTTGTGCTGGGATTCAGGCAAACACTTTGCATGGGGATCCCTCATCTTTGAGGATCCTCTCCACATTCAGGTTTTGGGGCAAACCATAAACGGTCACTTGGAAAAAGTTAGAAAATAAGAACAGGGGCTATGCTGTGGCGTAGCGCGTAAAGCCACTGCTTGCAGAGCCACCATCCCATATGGATGCTAGTTGGAGTCCTGGCTGCTCCACTTCCAATCCAGCTCTCTACTATGGCCTGGGATAGCCGTAGAAAATGGCCCAAGTCCTTGGGCCCCTGCCGTCAAGGGAGACCCGGAAGATGCACCTGGCTCCTGGCTTCACATCGGCGCAGCTCCAGCCATTGCGGCCATCTGGGGAGTGAACCAGTGGGTGGAAGACCCCCAACCCCCGCTTCTCCTTCTCTCTGAGTATAACTGTGACTTTCAAGTAAAAAATAAATAAATCTTTAAAAAAAAAGAAAATAAGGACAAAACATAACGGAGGAAATAAAAACCACATGTGTTAGCTAAACTTAGAAGTAACCACTGTTTAGATATTTTGAGGGTGGGCGTATACCCCAATGCTTGTTGCTGTGGGAATGTAAGTAGGAATCCTGTGTATGAAGTCACATCTGTGTTGCAGACATACCGCAATGAACTGGATGCCCACTCAGGGTGATATTCTGACTTCTTCATCTTCTACTTCCAACTAATGAAAAACTCCAATTTTCAGTAACAACAAAGTACTTTACCATAACAATTAATCTGTCTTTCTCTTAATCTTGAACATCCCTGATGCTAATTATTCTGCACAACAAGAGCAAAGAGCATTGCATGCAAAGCTTTAGAGGCAAATCATGTTATTTATTGGTGTATATTTCTGGACATGGAATTATCAGGACAAGAGGCATGGACATTTATAAGTCCATTGTTACGACTGAAATGTCATTTCTGCAAAGTATCAAGTTAGACTACTACCAGAAATGAATGAATTTGCCCATCCACCAGATTCTAGCAGAAATGGGAGTTTTATTAAAAGAAAGAGAGAGAGAAGAAAAGGGAAAATAAAAACAAATGAAAATAAGGAAATGAAAAGAAAAAATGATTACAAATTTGCTAGACAAGAAAGGATAGCTCAACATTTTAAGAATTTGAATTTCTCTTCCCTACTTGTGAGGCTGAGGAACTTCATTTGTTTTTCAGCCTCTGCATTTTTTATTCTGTGAGTCATCTTTTGGCCATTTTCCCCTTAGAAACAATTTGCCTTTAATCCTTGTGGAGTAGAGTCCATTTCTTTAACATATCTTTTGGTTATTTTGCAATTTGTTTTACTTATTCAAGCTTTTTACTTTATCCAAGCATATGAAAAATGGCACATGGAACTTTATCTTTGCTCTGATTGACGAGGATTAGTTGTGGCCATCTTGAAGGCTTGGGGTATCGTAGGTTCTAGGACAACTCAGTACCAGCAGTAATGGAAATCAGTGACCAGGGAGAGAAAACCAGTAACTCAGTGATGTCATGGCTGATCCTGAGTAGTAATCCTGTGTACATTTTGTTGCATATTTTTTGCATTGATTATCTGCTTGGAAAATTCTTTTCTCTTCTTGATATCATGTGTTTTCTTTTAAATGCTATTTTTAATGTTTCAGCTTGCTACATTTTCTGTTAAATTCATTTTTAATTTATTTTGTACGTGAGATGAGTTAAAGATCTTAATTGATTTTCCCTATAAAGTCTACAATATTTCCAACATTGCTTATTGAATTAATTGTCCTTTTCTTGCTACCCACTCATTTTTTTCTCCATTAGCATTCACTTCTGGGAAAATGAATCTTTTCCAATAATTATTCTTTACTCTTCTGCCAGTATCACAGAATTTTAATTCCTGTAGATCTAGTATGGATAGCTCTCCCTCCTTACTCACTCATATGTTTTCCTTTTTTTTTTTCTTTCCTCTTCCTTGGAAACTTGAATTTTCCCTTTGAGTCATTCAATCATTTTTAAGATGGTAACCCTGCCATTTGACAACAAATGAGAAGGATTCTGACTAAATGTCACTGAGGAGTTGATAAAAAAAAAATGAGTCTATTTCTTGGAAGAGGCTGCAGTCATGGACTACAAGGAGACATGGACTGAAGCCACAGGTGGAGTAAGGTTTTTAGAAATGCTGCTCAATGGAAATGCTTGATGTTTTGACCTCCAAATTCTAGTATCACTGGTGACTGGATCACCAGCTTGGTGCCTCTTTTATCTTGCCTATCTTCTGAACACCCCTCAGAATAGCCATACTCAGTGTGTCTTATCAACTTCTTCAAAATTATCGTTTCCTGCTGCACTGCCCCACACCTCTAACCCAGTGCTATTCAATAGATGTTGTTCCAATGATGGAATGTTCTATCATCTGTGCCATCACATATATTAATCTCAACTACATGTGGCTGTTGAACACATGAAATATGGCTAATGCAACGGAATGATTGAATTTTACTCTACTTTTCCTTTATTTTTTTAAAATTTAGATTTAAACAGCTACATATGAGTAGTAGCTGCCACATTACCAGGGTGAAAAGTCAGTTCCTATCCCAGGCACACTGGCTAGTACTTACGAAGGATCATCGAGACAGAACTAACAGCATATTAATCAGAACAGCAGAGAGAAGTCTTGCAGTCTGGACAAACTTAGAACAGTTTCTCTCATGCTGCCAAGAACAGTGTGGGACCTAACTTAAAGAATGATGATTTTCTGGGCATATAGCATGAGATGGAAGGGCAGAGATAGTGACCAACTCTACCCACTTTAGCACACCCAAGTACAAACTTCACCCATGGGTGCCTCTATTCCACTCTCTGTCCATCCACTTCCATTTTTTTTTTTGACAGGCAGAGTTAGACAGTGAGAGAGAGGGAGAGAGAGAGAGAGAGAGGTCTTCCTTCCGTTGGTTCACTCCCCAAATGCTTGCCACAGCCAGCGCATTGCGACGATCCGAAGCCAGGGGCCAGGTGCCTCCTCCTGGTCTCCCAGGCAGGTGCAGGGCCCAAGCACTTGGGCCATTCTCCGCTGCACTCCCGGGCCACAGGAGAGCTGGACTGGAAGAGGAGCAACCAGGACAGAATCTGGCACCCCAACCTGGACTAGAACCTGGGGTACCGGCGCTGTAGGTGGAGGATTATCCAAGTGAGCCACGGCGCCAGGCCCTCTTCCATTTATTTCCCATCTCACTGCAGTATGCCTTCTGCTTCAATCTCCAATTAAATGGCCTTCATAAATCTGTTAGCTAATACAAATAGAGATTCTTTATTTTGACTGACTTCCTTGAAACATCATCTAAGCAAGGGGCTCTGATGCAATACTCTTTTTCACTCTACTCAGAGAACCCCTATCCTGGATGCTGTACTTCTCCCATATGGTCTCAACTTGTCTTGACTGGTTTCATATCTACTTTTCCTACCCTGTTCATTTTTCTGAAGTCTAGGCCAAATGTCTAACGCATATTGAACATCTCAAGCTTGTGATATTTGAGGACAGATTCTCCCCTATTGTGACACAATTCCAGTGCCACTGAGTCTCCTCAAGGCTAGGCTCACATATCTGGATCTGTTGTGGGTCCTGTATGCTCTCTGCACTCAAGTATGGATAAATTTGAACCTTCCATTTCTATATTTCTATAGTTTGAATGTTTGTATCTCTTCCAATGTTTATGTTGACTTCCAACTTTCCATGCAATGGTATTAAGATTTGGGGACTTTAGGAGGTGACTAGGCATGAGGGCTCTGCCTTCACAAGTGGATTAGCTTCTTATAGAAACACTGCAGGGAAATAGCCAGGACCCTGTACCCTTTCTCCTCTGTCGGGCGAAGATGTAGTTGGAGGGTGCCATCTTGGAAACAAGACCTTACTACATGCATAAACCTGCAAATGCCTTGGTTTGTGTTCTCCATCCCTCCATTCTCTCCACATGCCTGGATCCCTTGTGTTCTCCTGTCTTCTCATCTCTTACATCTGGATTCCCTGCACGTCCTCCATCCAATCTGTGCTCACACCTGCATTTCCTGTGGGTCCTCTATCCACTCTGTGTTCATACCTGGTTTTCCTGTGTGTCCTCCCTTCTCTCTCCACTCACTTCCAGATCCCCTGTGGATCCTACATCTGTTCTCCTCTTGCCTCCGGATCCCCTGTGTGTCCTGTGTCCTCTCTGCACTCACACCAGATGCCTTGTGGGCCATCCATCCTCTTTCCTCTCATATATGAACCCAGCATATGGTCACTACCCTGGCCTGGACAACATGCTCTTTCAAACACTGAAGTTCATTTCTGTAGGTGCCTTTGGGATTCCCAAGTGTCTTCCTTCCCTTCTTGGTCCCCTGATTTTAATCAGTGCCGGAATAACTTTGTATCCCCACTTAAAATTCTTCAAACACTCCCACTATGTTTAAGTAAAGAACTGAATTCCACCATCTCACCTCAAGGCTATATAAGATTCTGCCCACATGCCTGGCCTTTGGACCACCATACCCCCCTCACTGATCTGCCTCAGGACCCTGGGAGTCTAATATCTTCCATTTCACCTCACCTCCTTCTCCTACTTTTCTACCTAGTTACTTGTGCATGGTACCTGCTCATGACAGGTCCTCAAACATGACTAAGGAGTAAAACTCACTGCTGCCTCTAACCCACCTCAGTGCCTGCTAGATTAGCAATACCCTAAGGACTCCAGTTGGTTCATCCCAGGAAATTGCCATGTGTTCTTCTTGCATTTTAAATATCAGATGTTGTTTTGTTTGATTCAGAGACAAGAACTGACAATTATTACAGCATAATTATTTAATATTCATAGTATCTTTATATAGTCCTATGGTACTTGAAATGTTTATAACCTAGGCTATATTATGACAGGAATAGCTTGTAAATCACATTTATAAGAAAATGTCCGTTGTAATAAAACTACATGACATAGTTACAGCTAAGCCATTATAAGTGATGACTGTTGGTGCTCAGATTGTCATGAGTATGTTTGTTCTTTCTAATGCACCCACCTAATGGCTCTGCCTCCCCAGTTTATGAGATACTCACCTGCAGTCTTACACTGACGATGTTACCCTGGACAGTGGGCATTATAGGTGGAGAATGATCTTCCTAGGCAAGAAGTTGTTCCTGAGTTAAGTAACTGCTCCGAGAAAAAGCGAGTGATAAGGGAAAAAAATTCAGCACTGTCATGCAGGTTTTTGGATTCAAAATTCCAGAGTTTCCCAACTGTGTAAGTTACTCATAATTTCAGATCCTGAACTCTTATTTCAGATTCCATATCAAAAGAGAGCAGCACAGTGAGAAGGTGGATTCTATATGTAATAGAGAAGTATATATATATATATATATATATATATATACACAAAAGAACTATATAGCATAAAGAAGGCATTCATAAATATTGACGATAATTGCATTTAGAAGACATATATTCTATGCAAAAAAGCTGATTTCTGAAAAAAGGAGAGAAACAAATATTTGTGTAACAATTATTTGAGGTTTATCGAAAGAATACTTTTAAAATGGTGTCATGCTTTAACATTTAAAGCAAAATCTATTCATTGTGTGAATTCTTTCTTAATGTTACATTCAATTCATTTGGGGATAAGAAAGGTGGTTTTACTTACCTCCAAAATTCTTACATATGAAGTCAGTAAAATATTTCAATTAAATTGTTAAAATACATGTCTTAATCAACATACTTATGGCATCCTTGGGTCCATTTGAAACTGACTCCTTTTTTCCAGGTGGATTTGAGCAGGAGCACATGCTGGGGTGCCCATGGAGAAGTAGTTCATGATGGCAGGTGTGTAGGATGTATTGAAGGAGTAGAGACAGACAGACCCATTAGCTAGTTCTGGTTCAAATAGTAAATCCAGCCTTGGGGCAGCTGTGTCTGACTTCCCATGAACAGAGGACTGTGCAACCTTCCATCCTGGTCAGAAACACCAAAATAACCTGCAAACTATCATCCGTAATGCGTATGAAGAAACATTAATTCTCCTGTAGGGACATCAGTTTCTCGCTGTTTGCTTCCCTTTGCCTGTAGCTGTAAAACTTCCAATTTGCCAAAACCCTGCACACAACATTTTCATTTATCGTGAAACTACACCAGTTTGGGGCTAAACATATTTTAAAATGTCAGCCTACTTATTTGGTCCATGGGATGAGAAATGCAAGATTCTCAGAAAATGCCATGTTTGGTTTGGATTTTGTCCTGGAATGTGGAATGGAACAAATGCTAAATCCTGCTAGGCTGTTATGAAGATTAAAAGAGAAAGTGTGAGTAAAAGCAATTGGTAAACTCTGGTATGCTGTATTTTTCTTAGTTTCATGATGGTATTATTGTAATCTTTGTGATTGTCTTAAAGATCGGATTATGTGGTATCAGAAGTATTAAATTAAATCTGAAAAAAATAAAATCTGTCTCAGAGCATCCAAATTGAGACTCTTGCACAAATAGTACCCATTAAAAAAATAATAATGGCTCTTTGGTAAGAGGCCATTTCAGCTCAAAACCAGCCCTGGTGTGTAGGAAACAGATACTGGCTCTTGGTTGATAGGCCAGACACCTCCAGATTGACTTCTGTTTCTATTCTGGGTCGGGCCCATTCAGGGAGAAAACCCACTCCATGTGCTTACCTATGCACTTAACGTCATTTGCCCTTCACGAAGATGACACATGGATCTGTGTCCCTGGCTGGACCCATTTGAGTCAGGCTTGGCAGAGTTATTCAGACTGGTCAAAGGTGGTAAAGAGGGGCCGGTACTGTAGTGTAGGGGGAAAAGCCGCCGCCTGAAGTGCCTACATCCCATATGGGTTCCAGTTCGAGTCCCAGTTGCTTCACTTCCGATCCAGCTCTCTGTTGTGGCCTGGGAAAGCAGTAGAAGATGGCCCAAGTCCTTGGACCCCTGCACCCACTTGGGAGACCTAGAAAAAGCTCCTGGCTCCTGGCTTCTAATTGGTGCAGCTCTGCCATTCAGGCCAACTGGGGAGTGACCCAGCGGATGGAAGACCTCTGTCTCTCTCTGCCTCTCCTTCTCTCTCTGTGTAACTCTGACTTTCAAATAAATAAATTAATCTTTAAAAAAGGTGGTCAAGAATGGGCTGACCAATAAAGAGCTTACTGAATTAATGACAGTGAATATTTTTCTATTATCATGAACAACTGGGTGTATAGTATGTGTTTAGTCTCTTTGAAATATTTTTAAATACAAGGGAGAAAGGTATTTTTGTATAAACATGGACTTTTTCTTTCCTTGCCTTTTGTGATTTGAAGCAGCTTTACTTATGAGATGTTACTGATGTAAGCTTCTTAAGCTTGACAGAAAACCAAATTCGTACTATTCCCCATTTGGTAATATGGCATTTTCCCTACTCATCTGTAAGAGAATCTCTTTATTGGGAAAGTGAAAACAGAAGGGCGGTTAGTGTGCAAATCCAAGCTAGTGTGCAAATCTCTCCGTCCAGTGCCAGGAGGTCCAGAGTTGGGGCTTCTGTTGGCTGGACCCAATAGCAGAATCATGGAGAATCATGACCCGGAAGCAGAAGAAAACACAAGCAGAATGGCGTTGACAAAAACATGGGGGATGTGTGAGGTGGAATTTGGGGACATAATTAATAAAATAATCAAGGCAATGGAAACTAAGGGAGCAAAATTAATCTGAACAAAGATGAGCTCTGTGAGGTAGGCATAGATCCAGAATGAATGATTTTTTGTTTTTATTTATTTACTTATATATTATTTATTTTTCTTTATAATATATATTATATATTTATTTGTGGCACACAACATGATTTTTAATATATGTGTACATTGTGATGATGAATCACTTCATAGCTAAGTCAAGCTCATTAACATACATTACTTATCATTGCATATGTGTGTGCGTGTGTGTGCGTGTGTGTGTGTGTGGTGAGAACACTTGAAGCCTACTATTTTAGCAATTTTTAAGTCTACAGCATATTATACTTAACTATAGTTACCATGCTGTACAAGAGAGTGCTTGAACTTAGTCTTCACATCTGATTGAATCTTTATATATTTTTAAAGATTTGTTTTATTTCTTTGAAACACAGACTTACAGAGAGAAATAGAGACAGAGAGAGACAGAAAGAACGAGGTCTTCCATCTGCTGCTTCACTCCCCAGATGACCGCAATGACCAAAACCGAGCGGATCCGAAGCTAGAAGCCAGGAGCTTCTTCCGGGTCTCCCACATGAGTGCAGGGACCCAAAGACTTGAACCATCCTCTGCTGCTTTTGCAGGTGCATTAGCAGGGAGCTGGATCAGAAGCAGAGCAACCAGGACCTGAACTGGTGCCCATATGGGATGCTGGTGCTGCAGGCAGGGGCTTTAAAGCTGCAGGCTGGGGTTTTCACCTGCTGTACCACAGTGTCTGTCCCCTGAAATTTTATATTTTTTGAACAAAATCTCCCTTATCTCCCCAAAATGAGTGATTTCTTAAAATATAAGTCATCATTTGTGAATCACTACTTTGAGCAACAAGAATGAATGAATGAATGAATGAATGATTGAATCCATTACTAACAATAGCAGAGATCCCTAAAGCCACCTCTACACAACTACAACTAAATCTGAACTTCTCAAGGAACTGCTTCCCCTAACTGCTTCCCTGTTAAATGTCTGTACCCTACTGTGTATCTAGCTGGCATTGGAATGCCGGTTAACTAGCAAGAGAATGGGATTTTTACCTTAATATCCCGATTTTAACTTTTGGCTTCAGCTTTTTTAGCCATGACAGCTGGACAGCTTATTAAGCAATCCCTTAGCTTTTCAGAATCTCGCTTTCCATTATCTACAAAATTAGAATAATAATAGATGTCCTTTTACCACACAGAGCTTTAAGAGGAACAAATAAGAGAGAGAGAGTGTGTGTGTGTGTGTGTGTGTGAGAGAGAGAGAGAGAGAGAGAGAGAGAGAGTGTCTTTTGAATTCCATGAAACCATTTTAATAGCAATTATTATAAATATTCACTGGATAAATCCTAGAGACCATGTAGTTTTAGCGGCACTCTGGGCCTCCAGATTGTTTTAAGGCTTGATTAGTCAACCCAAGATATTGTAAATAAAGAAAGAATCATTACATCTAAAAGTAAGCCTGTGTAGAGGTGGAAATAAACTGATGAGGACTTTTATGACTTCTTAATTTCCAATGTTATTTCTTTGGGACTTTGAGCCTGTGAGGCTGTACTACATTCACAACTGGACTTCAGAGCCAGTACCTAAATTTGTTATCATCATTGCACTGGGGAGCTCTGTTCATCCGAGTGCAACAGGAATCCTAAAAATATTCTCATTGTTCCCAAATGCACAGCCTCAACAAGATGGCTGTTTCAGGAAGAAGCTATGCAAGTGGCATTCATATGTATCCCCAGATGGACTACCTTACTAATTCTGGAAACAGTAGCAATTCACATCACATGAATGAGATATAGTTGGGTTTTCCTCATAATGCCAAGCAGAATCTTGGCATTATAACGATGAGGGCATGGAAAATATTAATACAGTTTATTGTGTCATTCTAAGCACAATTTCCCAGATCTTTCTATTTCCAAAACATCTTTTTTTTCTGGTGTGCTCCAAGGCAGACTGAGCATGAGTGTGGGTTTTCTAAACAGGAAGGATTCCTCTCTTCCCTACATATAAGGTTATTTTTATGGAAGACTTTGAAGTGCAGGGAGCTTATACTTGGTTTAGGGAATTTTATAGACTGGGACAACATTAACAGTGCACCATGTTGCAAATCTCTGTGGAGCCTAAACAGGAGGGAGCATGTGATCCACGTAAACACAACACAGAAGGCTCCTAATCAGACTGAGCAGATTAGACCCAGAAGTAAACAGAGTTACAGCACATCTTACCCAAGCCAGGCTGGCTGTAGTCTTCCAGGCCGTTTGCAGATGCACTTAACTCTTGGTGTTTCACGACCCTGTAGCAGACAGTCTATCAAGGACACTGATTCTTTTTTTTTTTTAATTTATTTAATTATTTGAAAGTCAGAGTTACACAGAGAGAAGAGAGGCAGAGAGAGAGAAAGGTCTTCCATTTCATGGTTCACTCCCCAGATGGCTGCAATGGCTGGAGCTACGTGGATCCGAAGCCAGGAGCCAGGAGCTTCTTCCAGGTCTCCCACATGGGTGCAGGGGCCCAAGGACCTCGGCCATCCTCCACTGCTTTCCCAGGCCACAGCAGAGAGCTGGATCAGAAGAGGAGCAGCCAGGACTAGAACCAGCGCCCATATGGGATGCCGGCGCTTCAGGCCAGGGCGTTAACCCGCTGCGCCACAGCCACTGACTCTTACATATCCCTGTGTTTGCTAAGTAAAGATGACACTGGAAAGTATAATGCATGAATAGATGTCACACATATCATTCTCATATGAAAGGGAACAAAGTTCTGAACAAATAAGGGAAACTCAGAGGAATACACAAAAGCAGGATGGATATAACTTTGTGGGTATTAAAATTCTTGGCGTCTGCTGGTGCTACGACAATGAAGGTAATTAATTTACAAAGTAACCAGTGGATTTGGCCACATTTTTCTCTCCTGTAAATCTGGGTTTGGCTATTATTTGGGTAACGTACTGAGGGTAAAACTTCAGGAGACATACATTTCAAATAAAGGAGTAAACTTGAAAGGAAGTGCATTGGCTTACACAGTGGGACAGTTCCAGTGTAGATCTCCAAATACCACGTGATGGTTGGCTCAGGGATTCATGCTCTTGTCACTGCTGTCATGGGACAATAGGCTTTTTCTTTCTCAGGCTGGCTCAACCCCCTTACCTATGGCCTCAACCTACAGTCTCTGTGCTTGGTTATTCTTCAATTACAAGAAGCAATTTTCCCCATAGCTCCTAGAGTATGATTTTCTTCCTCAAAAATTCTGGAGAGACTCCCCTAACATCTCTTTCCTTTGCCTGGGCCAAGCCTGCTCAACTGAGCCTTTGATGGAGAGGCAACAGACATGCAGGGCTCAGGGACTAGCTCAAGCTGAACCTGGCTCATGCTCAGTTAGATTCGTCTGCTTCAAAACTGCAAATGCAGAAACTGGAACCATGTTGTAAAAATAAGCTCCACTTAATACAGTCTTCTGTACATTTTTAGCAGACAAGCTCTGCTTTAAAATAAACTTTAAGTTGCATCCTCCAAAAATGATCTCATTTGAGGGGTCCTTCGAGAAGATTTTCTTATACTAAATATTCTTATCATTGGCCTACTATGGTATCCCCGATACCCACCATTGGGTGCAATGGTACAATATTGACTAGAAATTTATTCAGAACACAGAAACCTGTTGTCAACAACTGGAGTCCTATTTTGAGTTAGTTTCAAAGATTAGCCCTTTCACTTACAAAGGCTGAGAAAATGTCTTGAAAGGAGAATACAGATGAAGCTCTATTTGGGGGAGCCGTCCGTCAGCACCGTCCACATAAACTCATTGCATTCTATTTGTGGTGCGTTTGATTGGCACTAATCCTATGAGAGATAATAGAGTCCTGGGGATGAGATGGTTTGCTATTATGCATAAAAACTAGTGCCATAGCAAAAACACTTGAAATCTGTTGAATCTAAGTTTAGTGACCTTCAGTTTTACTGTCTTTTAAAGAATATTAATTGAAATAATAATTAATTAATTTAAAATACTAATATTAATATTAATTCAAGACACAGAAAGCTGTGATCAAAGATGCGAATACCTTTATGTGAATAGCATTTCAGTTGCCGCTTAGGATGCTCTTATCCCAGATCTGAGTCCAGCTGAGTCCTGGAACCTCTGTTTCTGTTCTGGCTTCCTGTTAGTGCACCCTGGGAGGCAGTGAGTGAGGGATCAAGTGCTTAAACCCCTGCTAACTGAAGGCATTCCTGACTCCTAGCTTTGGCCAGGCTCCACCTTGTCTATTGCACGTATTTGGGGAGTAAGCCAACGCATGAAAAAGCTTTCTCTCTCACTCACTCCATCGGTCATTTGTTTTGCCTTTCAAGTAGAGAAACCATAAATAAGTAAACGGTTTTTGAACGTACGTATCCATACGCTCCACTTTTTTGCTGCCCGGCACCATGCTGCTGGGGCTGACTTGGAGCAAGGCTAAGTCGCTTCTCTAGCTTCAACCCTACCACATTCATACCTCCAGGGCAAGCCCAAGACCAAACAGGAAGAAAGACAGGGTAGACTTCTTCAGGGGGAAAGAAGAACAGTGCCCTAAAGGCCCTAGAGAATTTTATTCCAGAGGTTTTTGCTTTACATGGCTGGTATTTTTGCAGTTAGTTTGTCTGTATCAAAACTTCTTGGTTGTAACACAAAAACCTTCTCATAGTACAAGTTGTTGTAAGATGCAATGACCTCTGGGTTAAACGTTATGCTCCTGCAGCAGACTGGGATTTTCTCTCATTTTCCCAAGAAATATGCTGCTGGTAGCCTGTTCTGCCTACTAGAAGAGTTGAATTATGAATACCTGATTGTTGAAAAACATCTATTGTGCTTAACACAAAAGGCACAACTTTCTGTTCCAGTCAATGTCAGCAGCCTATCCATAAAAAGTAGCCGTATATAAAAAGTGTCATAGGTTTGGCTCCAGTCCCTTAATTAATTTAGTCCATTTGGGAATAGATGACAGGGCTTTTTTTTTTTTTCTTCATAAACCTTCATTGATCCTCTTTACATAGTGCTGACACAAGTGGAAGTAATTCAAATGGATATCAAATGAAGTTGTAGTTGGGGTCAAGATTTTTGAAACAATTCAGGCCATAATCAGCATCGGTCTACTTTGTTTTAATGATGGATGTATTAACAGTAAACAAATCGAGGCATTTACACTCATTAAGTAATGAGTGTAAACTTTTCAAAACATTTTTTGTCGTCTCTGCAAAAATATCAACCACAAGTTTCCTCTGCAAAGCTCAGCAAAGGATGCGAATCAGAGGCTGGGTTTACATTTCTGCAAAATGGAGCAAAACCAAAGGAATAAACACACAAAGCGCTGCACTGAAGAGAGAGGTTCAACTAGACTCCAGGAGCTGGTCTCACACTGTCTCTGAACTGGCCATGAGGTGGTTCACCTGCAGGGTGTGTGATGGCTCCAGACTGTGCTCTCTGCCCCAGAACTCCCTCTGGCACTGATGTCTGAGGCTGACTCCAGCTCTGAGCTTTGCCAGGTGATGGCCTGAGACAGGACCTCTGGGGAAGCGGAAGTTTGTGCCTTGAAAGCTGGTTTGATTATGCCCTCAGGGCATTCTTGTCTAGCTCCCAACACTTTTCTTCTGGAATATTTTGAAAGTGAAAACTTTGTATTATTTCATGTTATCCATAGAGAACCTTTTTAAACCATTAAATTGGTTTAAAAGCAACTAATTCACTGGAGTTTCTTATCTAATATGGTGTTTCTAATAGCCTCTCTGTACCTACCATCAGTTGGTTTCAACAATTATCAACCCACAACTTGTTTTATCTGACATTCCATGTATCTTCTATATTTCCCCAGGATTATTTTGAAGAAAATCTCAGACTTGCTATAATTTCATTTATTCAGCCTGCATCTCTCTAAAAAAGAAAAAAAGGATATTCTTACTCCTTTACAGTGTAGCCACAACACTATGAATACATCTAAAGAAATTAGTAATTATAACTTAGTCTAGCAAATTTATATGTGAAGAGTGTTCTTGTCTGATTGTAAATATATAAGTATGTAGATGCACTTATATGTGTACATGTATTGATGTATCTTTGGTTGGTTTGTTTAAATCAGAATTCGACAGATTCCAAACATTACATTTGGTTGACAAGGCTCTTAAGTATCTTTAAACTACAAGGTATGTCTCCTTAAAAATAAAAATAAAAAAACAAGAAAGAAAGAAAGAATAAAAGAAAAACAAATTGTAGTTAACGGAATTCCTTAGCTGGCAGAGCTTTTCACACTCTGGAACTTGGTAATGGCAGATCTAAGACAATACTGTCCCTTATTTGGTCTCTTGTGGTTCCTATTTAATTAGTAAAGAGAGCCACATCTGTGCTGTTCAGTGCACTTGTCACTAGTACATGTGGCTATTGAAGACTTGAAATGTGGCTTCTATGATTAAGGAAATGAATTTTAAATTTTATTTTATTGAAATTAATGTAAATTTAAAAGCTGATACTCAATTTGGTTATTGGGAGACGTTCAAGTATGATTGGAACAACTGTGATATGTGAACCTACTTTTCTAACGGAATGTTTTACAAAACCTAAATACGGACTACATTCTTCCAATGAAAATTTAGCAGCCAAAGTGAGATGTAATGGCAACTGTAAAATATATACACAGAATTTCAATGAGGTAGTGTGAAAAAAATATATAAAATGTGACATCAGTGTATTTTACATTGATAACATGAAATTGTGTTTTGTATATGTTGGGTTAAATAAAACATTCTTACAATTCATTATACTTATTTCACTTTTCCTATTCAATATAGTGAGTAGAAAATAAAATATTTCTGTCTGGCTTACAATACATTTGTATTGAACAACTCTGATGCAGAGACTTAATCAGAGCAAGGCTTTTGGAGAGGATGAGAATAGTTTATGGGTAATGTGTATCTCTCACCACATCACATTTGGATGACCAACTGTTTGTCATGTTGTAACGATTGAGCCATCAGCCCATCCTTAACTATTCTAGCAGCTTTTCCCCTAATGATCTTGGAAGGATTGATGACTATTACTTTAATCTTTGTGTCATTGGAGATTTTAAAATTGGCATATTCCAGTTCTGAGTTCTGTTTTTATTGCTCAGATTTCTTTTATAAAGAATTTTCCTGGAACATCTTTGTTTTCTCCCTGAAGCATAGTTAATAGTGATAAAATGGGATCAATGTTTTGTGCCCTGTGTTTACTAGTTTTCAAAATAATAGGTTACTCTGAAAAAATGATGAACTTTTTTTTCATTATTTGTTCCTGCTTTGTTTTTGTTTTTAGAATCATTATGATCTAATGGATTTGAGCACTTTGATGTATTGCAATCAATTGTAGTTATTACTTTTTTGATGCACAAGTTGTCTTGATGTGGCTGGAGGAAATCCTTTTTGAATTGGCATCCAGTTCTTTTTGTTTTGACTATGACAGTCCACAAAACTTTCTCACTTTCTGAAATAAGAGACTCGTGCAGGATGACCTCCTGTCCAGAGCTGAAATTGGTGTTTTCTCCAAAGAGTTCTGGTTCTTTATCATGGGAAATCATATGTAGAGATCACAATTCGGGTGCTAGTGGTGGTCTTTGTTTCAGGACAGGATATTATTTCTATGCCTTTTTAATGGAAAGAACAAAAAATACTTTTCTAAGAGAAAGTTCATCCTAAAATATACTGATATGCTCAATTCAAAATTATAATTTTCAAATTTACAATTTTTCAATAACTTTTAAAATGTGTTATCTCCATCACTTTTTCTTTCTTATCTAAATGTTCTTTGTTTCCAAAAATATTAATATCATTTTGAGTCTATTTATGAACATACAATAGTTTAAAAATAATATATATTAATGTCATCATAATACTCTTACTACTGAAAACAAGATTTCTTTGTGCCAGTTTTATCCAGAGTCCATATCCAACTAGTATGTACAATGATTGTACTGAAGTTAATTAAAAACAACACTTTACTTGTGAGTTAAAGATGACCTTGATACACAGTTAAGGCATATTTTATTTTTTTTGTTTGTTTTCAATAGTTAGGAATTGTTTTCCATTTTGCCTCATATAAAAATATACAGTTTAACAATCAAATCTATGAAACCAAATATATTCAGGGAAGTTACTTTTATTACCCTTTGCTATCCCTTCTTCCTCTATTGTGTTCTTTTATTTCAAGTATTTGGTTTACCTTCCAATTTTAGTGGTAGGCAGCAGTGTCTTCTGATGTCAGGAGGGAAGCTTCTCATTAATTAAGATGCTGACTTAGATGGACTCCTGCTAGTTCAAGGCTTACCTTCTAAGCTACAATTTTAGCATCAGTCCCCTCTGGTACTTCACAGAAAGTTGACTAGATTTACAGATTTATCCCTCAACCCATTTGGGAACCCTTCTACATGTTTTAGCCCTTGCTTTAGGCTATGTTGTAAGCATTGAAATGAGACATGAGGAATTACCTACACTGGTCTACAATCTCTTTTGGCTTCAACCATTTTCTAATGTGTGAACACATATTAACAACAGCAATATTCTTTTTTTAAGGATTTATTTATTTATATTAAAGTCAGAGTTACAGAGGAAGAGAGAGAGAAAGAGAGAGAGGGGGAGAGATAGAGATCTTCCACCCATTGTTTCACACCCGGTCCCCCTACCCCAAATAATCACAACAGGCAGAGCTGGGCGGGTGCAAAGCCAGGAGTCAGCAGCTTCCTCTGGGTCTCCTCTGTGGATTTACCAGGTGCAGTAGCCCAGAGCTGGGTCAGAAGTGCGGCAATCGGGTCTCCAACAGGTTCCTACATGGGATGCCAGTGCTTCAGGTGGTAGCTTTTCCTATTATGCCACAGCTCCAGCCCCAACAGCAAAATTCTCATACTCTCTCAGAGATGGGTGCACTGGCATCGTGATGAAGTGAGCCGGCTTTCTCAAGGACTCTTCAGAGTGGGGCTTCATTTAGAGTTCCTGAGCCTGAGTGCTTTCTGCTCTTCTTAATAACAGGAGAGTCTATTAGAAAAGATGTGGTGAGGCCAGCACTGTGGTATAGTAGATTAAGCCTCTTCCTGTAGCACAGTATTCCATATGGTTGCCAGTTCAAGGGCTTGTTGCCCTACTTCTGATCCAGCTCCCTGTTAATGCACCTGAGAAGGCACTGGAAGATTGCCCAAGTCCTTGGGCCCCTGCACGTATGTGGGAGACCCATAGGAAGCTCCTGGCTCCTGGCTTCCAATTGGCTCAGCTCCAGCCATTGCAGCGATTTGGAAAGTGAACCAGCAGATGGAAGGTCTTTCTCCCTGTCTCTCCCTCTCTTTGTCTGTAACTCTACCTCTCAAATAAATAAAACTAAAAAAAAAATCGTGATTAGGGCATGAGTTTACAGGATACAGGCAGAGACAGGAGTCTAGATTGTAAGAATATGCAGGGACCAGAGAAAAGAGGCACCCAGTGGTGGTGGAAATGTTGACACTTGGCTAGTGCCAAGTGCTCAATAGGTTAATCCTCTGCCTGTGGTGCTGGCACCCCGGGTTCTAGTCCCGGTTGGAGCACCGGATTTTGTCCCAGTTGCTCCTCTTCCATTCCTGCTTCCAGTCCAGCTCTCTGCTGTGGCCCGGGCAGTGGAGGATGGCCCAAGTGCTTGGGCCCTGCACCCGCATAGGAGACCAGGAGGAAGCCTCTGGCTCCTGGCTTCAGATCAGCACAAGAGCCGGCCGTAGCGGTCATTTCGGGGGTAAACCAACAGAAGGAAGACCTGTCTCTCTGTCTCAGTCTGTCTGTCTGTCTCTCTCTCTCACAGTCTAACTCTGCTTGTCAAAAAAAAATGTTGACACAAGAGACGGACAGAGCCTGAATTTTTCAGGTTCCTGACCTGTGTATCCGTGTTAGGCCCTGCTCTGAGTTCTCTGCATACATGAGCTCATCTGTGTTTTCATATGACTTAAAGCTTCTCTGAAAGGATAATAGAATAGTTCTGTGTTTGTAGATAAAAAATTCAAAACTGATGTTTAGAAACCTGTTGTTTAAAATTATCATTTAGGAGAGCGGCAAGATGGCGGAATAGGAAGGGAGCACACCAATAGTCTGGGGAGAGACAGTTTAATAAAAGTGGAGATACTGCAGGTTCAAGGAAGAGTAGGGGAAGAAACAGCAGAGAAAACCCTTCCGGAACTGGAGATTCACAGTGGACCTGGGTGGAGAGAGTGGGAGCCCGCAGTTTGGGACACCAGCAGCAGATTCAACACACCAGCGCTGGAACGCGAGGTGAGCTGAAACTCAATAGCCCAAAATACCAGGAGGGAAGCGGAAAAGGGAGCCTACAGCGAACAAGGCTTGAAACCCTGCGGGGAAAAGTTCACCAGGCTAACTAGAAGAGAGAGAGAGAGAGCGAAAAAAAAAAAAAAAGTGACCCATACGGACACGAGCTTCTCTCTCCGCTCACCTCTCAAAGGTGAGCAAGACAAAGAGCAGGCGCCATTTTGGAATACGTCATAAGCAGGGCGACCTCGGGTCGGCACCGGTCCCGAGCCTAGCAGAAAAACCTGACTCTGGGTGGGAGGGGTGAAATAACAGGAAATTACAACCTAATGAATGTGTTGTGCTAATGAACTGAGACTGTGAAAAAAGAGACTGTGGGGGAGAGAACTCACGGAAATCACGAATTCATGTGAGTACTCTCCAGAGACGCTACAGTTCAGTAGCCTTGGCAGCCCAGTGGGAGACTACAAGAGAATCTCAGCCCACACAAAGGGCCGCAAAGATTCCTTCTCTGGTCCTTGGGAAAGAGCTTCCGATCTCTGGCTCCCGTAGGTATATCATTCGCCTGCTAACCACCCCCAATTCCATTCAGCTGTGTGGAATTACTTCCCTTTTGAACCAAAAAAAAAAAAAGTAAGAGAGAGATTTACCACGCCTAACCTGGGAGTGTCTCCTTTGACACACCCTCAACCCTGAGGAACCAAACAGAGCTCTCAGGCCACACCCATCTCAAGCCTCTAAGGCTCCATTGAAAGCAGACAGTCCACTTATCTAGAGTCATAGTATAGCAAGAAAAAAACACCACAGTGAAGAACCCAATATGCCAAACAACAAACGCAAAAACCGAGGTAATAAGAACAAGGAAGACACTATGGCATCCCCAAATGAAAAAGACACCCCAATTCAAGATTACGAAGATGATGAGATAGAAGAGATGCAAGAAGCAGATCTCAAAAAATTGATAAGAACACTAAGAAGTACTCAAAAACAAATTCTTGAACTACAGAAATCCTTAATGGACAAGGTAGAAAATCTCTCTCGTGAAAATGAAATATTAAGGAGAAATCAAGCTGAAATGAAACAACTAGTAGAACATGAAACTGTGATAGTGACGAGAAATCATAATGAAGTGAAGAATTCAATAGATCAAATGAAAAACACATTAGAGAGCCTTACAAACAGAATGGGTGAGGCAGAAGAGAGAATATCGGACTTAGAAGACAGAGCACAGGAAACTATACAGTCAAACCAAAGACAAGAAGAGGAAATTAGAAATCTAAAAAATATTGTTGGGAATCTACAGGATACTATTAAAAAACCCAACATTCGAGTTCTAGGAGTTCCTGAAGGCATAGAGAGGGAGAAAGGATTAGAAGGCCTTTTTAGTGAGATAATAGCAGAAAATTTCCCAGTTTTGGAGAAGGACAGAGACATCCTAGTACAGGAAGCTCATAGAACCCCTAGTAAACATGACCAAAAGAGGTCCTCACCACGACACGTTGTAATTAAACTCACCACAGTGAAACAGAAAGAAAAGATCCTAAAATGTGCAAGAGAGAAACGTCAAATTACACTCAGAGGATCTCCAATTAGACTCACGGCAGACTTCTCATCAGAAACCCTACAAGCTAGAAGGGAATGGCGAGACATAGCCCAGGTACTTAGAGAAAAAAACTGCCAGCCCAGAATATTATATCCTGCCAAGCTCTCATTTGTGAATGAAGGTGAAATAAAGACCTTTCATAACAAACAAAAATTGAAAGAATTTGTTGCCACTCGTCCAGCCCTACAAAAGATACTTAAAGATGTGTTACACACAGAAACACAGAAACACGGCCATCAACATGAAAGAAGATAAACGAAGGGAACCTCACAGCAAAAGATCACAGGGAATTCAAAGCATACATTTGGATAAAGAAATTATGGGACATGTACTCTATAGAATACTATACAGCAGTCAAAAACAATGAAATCCGGTCATTTGCAACAAGATGGAAGAATCTGGAAAACATCATTCTGAGTGAATTAAGCCAGTCCCAAAGGGACAAATATCATATGTTCGCCCTGATCGGTGACAACTAATTGAGCACCAAAGGGGAAAACTATTGAAGTGAAATGGACACTATGAGAAACAGTAACTTGATCAGCTCTTGTGCTGACTGTTGTTGTACAATGTAATACTTTATCCATTTTAGTAATTTTTTTATTCTAGTACTATTGGTTGAACTCTGTAACTAACAAACAATTATTCTTAGGTGTTTAAATTTTAACTGAAAAGTGATCCCTGTGAAATATAAGAGTGGGAATAAGAGAGGGAGGAGATGTACAATCTGGGACATGCTCAATCAGTCGTGCCCCAAATGATGGAGTTAGAATCGTGCCAGGGGATTCCAATACAATCCTATCAAGGTGGCATGTACCAAGGCCATCTCACTAGTCCAAGTGATCAATTTCAGTTCACAATTGATCACACTGATAGGTCTAAGAGTCAAAGGGATCACACAAACAAGACTAGTGTCTGCTAATGCTAACTGATAGAATCAAAAAGGGAGAGAATGATCCAACATGGGAAGCGAGATACACAGCAGACTCATAGAATGGCAGATGTCCTAAATAGCACTCTGGCCTCAGAATCAGCCCTTAAGGCATTCAGATCTGGCTCAAGAGCCCATGAGAATATTCTAGGCATGGAAAGCCAAGACACTCTGGAAAAAAAAAGAAGACCTAAATGAAAGATCTCTGTGAGTGAGATCCCAGTGGAATGAATGGGGCCATCAAAGAAGGAGGTACCTTTCTCTGAAGGGAGGATAGAACCTTCACTTTGACTATGACCCTGTTGGAATAAGATTGAAGTCAGCGAACCCTAAAGGCTTCCATAGCCTTGGCAACTCATGACTAGAGCCTAGGGAGATTACTGATGCCATAAACAAGAGTGTCAAATTGTTAAATCAACTTCAGGAGTCACTGTGTACTTACGTCTCATGTGGGATCTGTCCTTAATGTGTTGTCCAATGTGAAGTAATGCTATAACTAGCACTGAAACAGTATTTTACACTTTGTATTTCTGTGTGGGTGCAAACTGATGAAATCTTTACTTAGTATATACTGAATCAATCTTCTGTATATAGATAATTAAAAATGAAAAAAAATCTTGGTGTTAAATTGGAAATTGCCTAGAAAATTAATCAATTTTTTAAAAAAATATATCATGTAGGATCTCTGTCCTTAATGTGCTATACATTGTGAATTAATACTATAACTAGTACTCCAACAGTATTTTTCACTTTGTGTTGCTTTGTGAGGGCAAACTGTTGAAATCTTTACTTAATATATAGTAAACTGATCTTCTGTATATAAAGAGAATTGAAAATGAATCTTGATGTGAAGCAAGGGGAGAGGGAGTGGGAAAGGGGAGGGTTGCAGCTGGGGGGGAAGTTATGGGGGGGGAAGCCATTGTAATCTATAAGCTGTATTTTGGAAATTTATATTCTTTAAATAAAAGCGTTATTAAAAAAAAAAAATTATCATTTAATGGAAGAGAAATGCCTCAGTTAATCACCATGGAAAGGAGTAATATACTCTAATTAGCTGAATTATTCACTTGCTTTCAGTTAAAAGATTCACACTTAAAAATTTGCATTGTCACATGTTGGCTTAGGAAGAATACAAAGAGCTCTTACTTCACAAGTAATTTTTAGACTAGGACATGCTTGATGAAATTGTTTCAACTATAAAAAATTTTAAGGCCATAATTTAATTTCATTGATAATGTCAATAATATAATACATGATATCATCATCTCCAATCACCTCGTGACTGACAATTGCCTGTGGGTTTTTTAGTATATGTGTTTTGCTATCTTTCTAGAACAATTGATGTAATGCATTATTACTTGCGTGGTGGTGCCTAAATGCTGGCACAGCTGATGTGAACTTAGTGATGCCTCAATGCTGTCCCCACTAAGTGAAAGCAAAAGAGCAGCGCCACAGCAACAGTAGGAGACACTGAGATGTCACCGCAGCTTGAGAGTTACAGAGCAGTAGGACAATCGGAACGCCGTACTGCCATTACAGGAACCTCAAGCTGAACTCAAACACAACACCTTGTGTCATGCTCGCATCCTGAATGGCAGCTGGTGAAGCTGAGTATGCCATATTGTATTCAGTAATGTTAATTTGAATTTTATTAGTTTCAAATATTTTATTTATGTACAGAAGCATTTGTTTTTATTCTATTGATTTATCATGATGTATTTATACCTAACTTAAGGTTTATTGTATAGTATATATTATAATATAGAATACACTGTATAATATAAACTTTGTGTATACTGTATTAACACCATATTTATTACATGTTATTTAAATAGACACTATGAGTCCATGATAACTTTTATTTTACTTTCAAAATCATATGTATATGAACCAAGTTGGAGGAGAGGTCATTTCTCACTGTATGTAGTTGAATTATGAGGCCACATTTGTCAGAATCACTGAATTTTACAAAAAAAAAAAAATCCAGTTGTAGTAAGCAGGATTTCCAACAATGCAATCATTCAATCTTTGTACAAAAAGCATTGAGGCCTTACCATGTGCTGGATCACCCGTCTGAGCCCTGGGGATGCCAAGGAACAGATGAATGAGATATTGTAGAAGGGAGGTATTCACAGAGCACCACAGCACAAAACCCTCACGGAGTGAGGGCGGTTCAGGAAGCTTGGGTTTCATAGATGAGTGACAGGTAACCAGAATGGGAAGTTCCTTGCAAACAAAGCATACACAAAGTGTAAGGTGCAGTGTAACAATAAGCAGAAGCTGAAAAAATAAATCATTTGCATTCTTTTCACTCCAGGCACCACCGAGGACAGAGCAGGAAGCTGCTTACGCTCTTGAGAAATGATAATATTTCAAGATTGGAGAGGAATTGAAATATAAGATGTTAAAATGAGATTTAAATAACACCTGCTCTATTGAACGAGGCTTTTTAAATAACTAACAAATATATAAGCATTGTCTCTCACAAATATTAAATATTGTTACTAGATGTTGTACACTTCAAAACAGGTTAAGACCTGGGAATAAGTTGCTGGAGAATGTCAATTGTCTGAATTCCAATTAAATGGAATTAATCCGTTTGTTTATTTGACATTTAAGCAAACAAAAAATGCTTATATCATGTAGGTTGCTTGATGTAAGTGGTGAGAATAACCTGTTTAGGACGTCTACACACATAAAGTAATAGTTATTGTCCACACTGCAGTTAGAGGTTAAATGACACTTGTATTTAAATTATTCCAATACTGGGGATTTTAATATATAGGCCAAAAATGGATGCTGTCCCAAGATAGAAGGGATTTTCTTTATCAGTTGGGAAAACTGATATTGGATATTTAAACTCTTTCATATTAGGACACTTCCTTTCTTTGCAGAAGGAAATTTATTTAATTTTACTTAATTCAAGTTTATCCAAACAGACCATAGCTGTTTGTCATTATTATTTTAATACATATACCTTTAGGAAGCAAAAAGCTAATGTACTCATATAGTATGATACCTTAAGAGAAGTACAAATGAAGCATTTTAGGATATATTTCAATGCGAAGTCAAAGCTTACTTAACATAAATATCTTCTGAGCTCACTTGCTCTTTATTGATATGTATTAGCCATATAATGTAATATATTGTTCATGTTAATTAGAAAATGATATCAGCATAGCAAAAATAATTTTCTTTATTTTGCTATTTTTCTCTATGTGCAACCATATGTACCATTCAGTTATATGGAGAGTTACATGGCTATATAAAGGTATTTCAAAAAGTTCATGGGAAAAAGAATTAAAAGATAAGTTTATTTTGGTGCAAAATGTTTTGGAAATCTATGCATAGTATTTTCATAATACACATTCCCAAGAACCTTTTGAAGATATTTCATATAAAATGGTGCATTTTGATTTATATCAATGTATATCCTGTATGATAGTATAAACAGATTCTTCTGAAAGATTTAGAGTAAATTTACTAATATTTTAACAATTGTATCTTTGAAAATATCATTGTTAGTTGTTGTAAAGGAAACACTTGTTATATATATATAAAATCACAGAGAAAGATTAAACTATTCCAACTAGGGATTTCTTGAGGAACTTAAGTGTTTCTGATGTAAATATTTTATTTGGAAATATGAATATATTTCACATCCTGGATGTGTATCATTCTTTTTTGCATTGCCAATAGAATCACAAATTACTATATACATTCTGTAAGAGCAATTTGGAAATACAACCATATTCTAAAATGCATATAAACATTAGATCCAAATGCTCAATTTCTAAGGTTCTACTTGTGAATGAACTTGCACAATCACAGAAAGACCCACGTGTGAGCAAGCATGTGAAAGATGATGGCAGTGTTCTCCTGCTCTGTCTGCACCTTTCTCTTGTTGGAGAATCCTCCCCTATCGCCATGTCTAAGCACTGATGAACGCAGAGCCCACAAATCACCATAGAAACTGAAGGTACCAGGGGCTCCCTTGCCTGTGGTTGCTCGCCTCCTACACATGAACACTGATCAAACCTCCATTTAGTGAGGGAGCTTTAGCCCAGCACTACTGACACAAAGCAATGAAAACGTGCTTGTGCCACACCGATTGGAAAGCAGCACCCCTTTTCTGAGGATAAGGGGACAACAGGACCAATAGAAGCACCCAGGACCAGGAGCAGTGATCCCAGGGCAGACTGCAGCACCCAAGGCTGACAGCAGCAAGTCCCCACTCGCCTGGTCCTAGACACGATTTTTGGTGATGGTTTCTATGCGTCACCTCTTCTGCATCCTATTTCCTAAGTCTATACTTATCTATTCTAGTGATTTTGTAAACTTTCAAGATTCTTTTCAATACATTTCTTTTCTGCTCTAAATCAACCAGCACCTCACTTGTAAGGAAGCTTAACTAGATCAAAGGTGTCCACAGAGTTTTGTTCTGGCATAGAATTGGATCTAGCCTAAAAGTTTGTACATGATGGATGTTATTAAGAATTTGTTGGACATACGCTATGGCTTGGAAAAGAATGTGGGAGTCCTCCCAAAGTCTATATGTTAAAATCTTTTATTTTTTATTAATTTTTTTATTTGATAGATAGAGTTATAGACAGTGAGAGAGAGAGACAAAGAGAAAGGACTTCTTCCGTTGGTTCACCCCCCAAATGGCTGTTACAGCCGGCGCTGCGCCGATCCGAAGCCAGGAGCCGGGTGCTTCTTCCTGGTCTCCCATGCAGGTGCAGGGGCCCAAGCACTTGGGCCATCCTCCACTGCCCTCCCTGGCCACAGCAGAGAGCTGGACTGGAAGAAGAGCCACCAGGACAAGAACTCGGTGCCCATAGGGGATGCCAGCACCACAGGCAGAGGATTAACCAAGTGAGCCCCTATATGTTAAAATCTTAATCCCCAGACTCTTCTGTTAATGGATTAAAGATGGAAATTACTCAAATTATGGTGTCTGAAGCTGTGACCTTGGAACATGACTAAATTGGATTAGGTTGTTAGGGTGGGGCCTCTGTAGCTGAATCATGGTGCCTTTTAAAGAAGAGCAGAGGCAGGTGTGTGGCGTAGCTGGTGAAGCTGCTGCCCACAGTGCCGGCATCCCATATGGTGCTAGTTCTAGTCCCGGCTGCTCCATGTCCTATCCAGCTCTCTGCTATGGCCTGGGAAAACAGTGGAAGATGACCCAAGTCCTTGGGCCCCTGGTGGGAGAACTGGAAGAGGCTTCTGGCTTTGGCTTTGGATCTGCGTAGCTCCAGCCATTGGGGCCTTCTGGGGAGTGGACCAGCGGATGGAAAACCTCTCTCTCTCTCTCTCTCACCTTGCCTCTCTGTAACTCTGCCTTTCAAATAAATAAATCTTTTAAAAAAATAAAGAAAGGCATATGGAAGAGGAGAAAGCATGTCCTCCCTACATTTCTGTGCTTCCTAGTTCACCATGTGATCTTTCTCTGCATGGATTTTGCTACCCACCACCCTCATCAGATGTAAGACTAACAGGGCTGCTCAACCTTGGACAATGATTCTCCAAAGCCATAAGCTGAAATAAACACCCCCCTTTCTAAGTTGCTGTGTAATAACAAAATATTGACTAATCGAATATCCATCTGACAAAATCCTATATAGACATTATAAATAATACAGTAAATCTGTGGACATTGATATTCATATGGAAGCATGTCTGAGGTGTATTGGTGAATAAAAGATAAAACTAAATGACAATTTCTTCTTTCCATGACACTGTTTTGACTGAATAACAGAAAAATCAATACAAAGGTTTCCAAATAGTTTATTTTGTCATCCAGCAAGAAGTCTGGACTTAGGACATTCATACTTAGTATCACCAATATTTAATTTTAGAATCACATGGCAGCCACCCCAACTTCAGCCTACATCCATGTTCATGAGAGAAAGAATAGCAAAACAGTAAAAGGTCTACAAAAATATAGTGTATTTATTAAAACTCCAGGCACTAGAATGAGACTTCGTGATTTGAAACCACAGGATACAACTTCTTACCTCTGTGAACAAGAGCAAGTTACTTTTCCTCCTTGGGACCTGAGTTTCCTGTTTGTAAGATGGTTATACTGATAACACTCATACGTGCAGTTTGTCTATATTCAATGATTAATGTATGAAAAGCACTCAGAACTCTGCCATGCACATTTGAAGTGATGCATATGTGATAGCTACTTTTATTTTGTGCAGGATTTCTTTTGATTCAGGAGAGGAAACCTCATCTAAGTCCAAACACTCACCTGCATACTTCCTTATCCATATATCCCTTTGGTTCTGAATGGATAAGAGCACTTCAAAAAGTTCTTGGAAAGTGGAATTAAAAGTTAAGTTTGTCTCTGTGAAAAAC
Organism: Sylvilagus floridanus; assembly: GCA_949820135.1. Taxonomy (NCBI): domain Eukaryota; kingdom Metazoa; phylum Chordata; class Mammalia; order Lagomorpha; family Leporidae; genus Sylvilagus; species Sylvilagus floridanus. Next base: position 12,002,488 of record OX463240.1, on the reverse strand, counting down.
ATTTGAAAATCTATGTAAGTTTTGTATAATATGAATTTTCCATGAATTTCTGAAGACCCTTCATACACATGAGTTGCAAAAATTCTGCATTTTGAATTTATTTTATGTATATATATACACACACACATACAAATACACATATGCACACACATAGACAGCAAGAGGAAGAGAAGAGAGAGAGAGAGAGACAGAGACAGATTGTGAAAAATAGGCTTTCGGGCTCTGGACCTGAAGCACCCTATGATACTTCATCTGTAGGCTGAGTACAAGGAAAGCTGATGGTGTATTTCAGTCTGAATCTGGAAGTAGGAGATAAAATGAGGTGCCCCAGCATAGGCAGCCAGATAGGAAAACAAAAGGAACAAATCCATTCCTTCTGCTTTTTGCTATCCAGACACTCAGTGGATTGGATGATGCACACTGATTCTGGAGAGGACCAACTGCTTTACTCAGTGCACAGCTCATAATATAATCCCATCCAGAAATATCCACAAAGAGACACCAGATATAAGGTTTAATCTGAGTGTCCCAATGCAACTCATTCATTTTGGACACAAAAAAATAATCGTCACGGGGCCAGGGCTGCAGCACAGCTGGTTAACACCCTGGCCTGAAGCTCCAGCATCCCATGTGGGCGCTGGTTCCTGGCTGCTCTACTTCTGCTCCAGCCATCGCAGGCAACTGGAGACTGAACCATTAGATGGAAGACCTCTCTCTTTCTCTGCGTCTCCTCTCTCTGTGTGACCCTGACTTTCAAATAAATAAATAAATATTTAAAAAATCATCACAAGGATATTCAGTTGTGTTTTTTCTCTAGTATTTGAAAGTTTTTCAATAAGCTGTTCTAACTGCACTAACTTTATTATCTTATAGAAATAAAACCTAAAAAGCCCTTAATTTCAATTCTAATGAATTTGGTAAGTGACCTCACCCAAAAATGTGGACAAAACACTTGCCAACTAAACACCAAGGCTGCACTTGAATGAGGTTGAGTATGAGTCTTGCTTGGACAGCAGGACAGTTGTGCATCTGATTCAAAGGGAGTCTCAAAAGCACCCAACATCTGGAACTTGTGTGTTCTCTCCCTTTTTGATTCTATCAGTTAGTATTAGCAGACACTAGTCTTGTTTGCCTGATCCCTTAGACTCTTAGATCTATCAGTGTGATCAACTGTGAACTGAAATTGATCACTTGGACTAATGAGATGGCCTTGGTACATGCTACCTTGATGGGATTGTATTGGATTCCCCTGGCACGTTTATAACTCCATCATTTGGGGCAAGTCCGATTGAGCATGTCCCAAATTGTACATCTCCTCCCTCTCTTTTTCCCACTCTTATATTTAACAGGGATCACTTTTCAGTTAAAATTTAAACACCTAAGAATAATTGTGTGTTAATTACAGAGTTCAACCACTAGTACTAGAATAAAAAAATACTAAAATGAATAAAGATTTACATTGTACATCAACAGTCAGGACAAGTGCTGATCAAGTCACAGTTAGTTGTCGCTGATCAGGGAAAACAAATGATATTTGTCCCTTTGGGACTGGCTTAATTCACTCAGCATGATGTTTTCCAGATTCCTCCATCTTGTTGCAAATGACCGGATTTCATTGTTTTTGACTGCTGTATAGTATTCTATAGAGTACATGTCCAATAATTTCTTTATCCAGTCTACTGTTGCTGGGCATTTGGGTTGGTTCCAGGTCTTAGCTATTGTGAATTGAGCTGCAATAAACATTAATGTGCAGACAGCTTTTTTGTTTGCCAATTTAATTTCCTTTGGGTAAATTCCAAGGAGTGGGATGGCTGGGTTGAATGGTAAGGTTTTAAAAAGAAGCTTTAAAAAAAAAAAGAGCCTAGGGTGATTATTGACACCATAAACGAGAGTGTCAAATTGTTAAGTCAACATTAGGAGTCACTGTGCACTTACTCCTCATGTAGGATCTCTGTTCTTAATGTGTTTAATGTGTTGTACAATGTGAATTAATGCTATAACCAGTACTCAAAAAGCACTTTACACTTTGTGTTTCTGTGTGGGTGCAAACTCTTGAAATCTTTACTTAATATATACTAAATTGATCTTCTCTATATAAAGATAATTGAAAATGAATTTTGATGTGAATGGAATGGAAGAGGGAGCGGGAGATGGGAGGGTTGTGGGTGGGAGGGAAGTTATGGGGGGGGGGGAGCCACTGCAATCCAAAAGCTGTACTTTGGAAATTTATATTTATTAAATAGAAGTTAAAAAAAAAGAACATGCCACCAAAAAAAAATCCCATCTAAAAAAAAATTCTACACCTAAATCACAGGGCTCTTTCAAGAGGATATAGGAGGAAGGGTAGAAAAGGTAACAGAAATCTTTGGTTTAGATCGTATATCTATATCCAGTTTTAAATGTATATAAATATATATTTCCACAAGTAGGAATTTAGAAAGAATACTGCTTTGTCACAGATGCTGAGAGCTCCCTCAGAAATGATGCCTGCAGTACATAGAGAGCACTTAATTACAGAACATTCTCAGCAGCACACAGGACCTCAATTATGTCACCAAAATGAATTCTTCTTCCAGGGAAGTGATGCATGCTGCCACTGTCATTCCTCAGTGTAAGTGACAAATGACCAGCTTTTGGATACAGCAACAAGAAAGCCATACGCTTCTCCATCATGTGTGGTTTCTTGCCTGCTGTGGGTTGAGATAGCAGAGAATGGATAGGAGAATGCAAAGAACAGAAAGACATTAAATATAAAGAGGGAAGGATTTGCTCTGTTCCCCCTCCACCTTACCATAAGCAAAGGACATATTAAGAAAAATAGTTAATGCTATCAGCCATGTGCCCTGGGATTTGAGAAAGTCAGCATTTACTACTTGACAGATGTGGTTGGATTTCTAAGAAAAGAGAGAGTCTACTCTGGGAACAGCCTGCCTTTCTACCCATGAAGGGACTAAAGTGTGCGTTCTGGAAGCTGAGTATGGTCTCTTCATGAGACTGCTGGGCTCTCTCATTTGAGAGGGATTCTGTGCCGGAGGCATTATTATCAGAAGAGGTTGCCATAGACAGAGACTGTGTAAGCGTTAGATGCACTGACGGGAGAGGTGAGAGGTTGCATGAGAACAACTAGACAAAAGGGCAGGGCCAGATCCTAGGAACCACAGTTGGATGCTGCTGAAGAGGGTTCCCAAGAAAGCACAAATACACACTGAAAGAAAGAGCTGGCAATCGGATAGGAGTGACTCTGAGAAATACTGCCATCAGATGAACCTGTCCCAGCCTGGAAAACTGTGCCTGTCCCTCCAGTCACATTCCCTTCACTCCGTATACACCTAAAAGTATAAGGGGGAGAGATTGAGGCTGACCCCATCATCACCACCTCTTTTCTTTCTTTCTTTTTTTCTTAAAGGTTTATATTATTTATTTGAAAGGAAGAGTTATAGATAGAAGTAGAGACAGAGAGAAACAGGCCTTCCATCCACTGGTTCACTCCCCAAACGGCCACGATGGCTGGAGCTGGGCTGATTAGAAGCAGGAGCCTCCTCTGGGTCCCCATCCTCCACTGCCTTCCCAAGTCATAGCAGAGGGCCAGCTAGGAAATGGAGCAGCCGGGATCGAACCAGCGCCCATACAGGATGCTGGTGCTGCAGGCTGGGGCTTTAACCCACAATGCTGGCCCGGATCACCCATCTAAGGCTAGCCTGAACTGGGGAAAGTAGAAATTCTGAAAACATTAATGGTTTGACTGATTTGTTTCCTGTCACCCACGTGGGAGGTCTAGATTGAGTTCCCTGCTTCTGGATTAGACCTCCAGCAGCTATAGTCATTTGGAGAGAGAATCAGTGGATGAGACCCACCTCTCTCTCTCTTTCTCTCTCTCTGCCTCTCAAATAGATAAATTTAAAAGGTGTAGTTATTATGTACATATTTTCAGTTATATTCATGTGTTCCAAAATATACACTTCCCCTTAAAATGAGAAGCCATATAGAAAAGCATGCATGTAACACAGACTGTCAATGGCTCAATGCAATATGACTTCCAAGTTCTAACAGAATCTTTTCAAAGTAAATTTAACAACGTGTACAACTTACAAAAGAATGAGCCTCTTACTGGCACTATAGGTCAGAGATGTGCTATAATAATATTGGCAAAGTATCTCAAATTACAATATGGCACATCTACTATATCCATTGGATCAAGTGTTAATTGAACAAACTGAGACATAATCCAAGAACTTCATGTCCTAGATGAAAGTGACAAATATTAAATTACATTGACAAAGAAGAGAAAATATACCTATAAGTGGATGTGAAATTGATTCAGGAGCTTTTCTATTATCCTACCATTCTAGTGCAAAATACACCTATGAGAGTTCTGACTCACTGATATGTACTACTTTAAAAACTAACACATGAGAATGTATGCACACATATGCACAGTAGAGAACAATATGACTGCCTAAAACCATGGGTGGAATTTGGAGAATTCAGTGGTCAGTATTAAGACTGCTGGAAAATCACCAATGGGCAAAGACATTACATGTTTTGCCCTTCAAAGAGCCATAGCCACAGCCTCAAAAATCGTGAATTTAATAAATCTTTTGTCAACATAAATGTGTGAGAATCCTGGTTAAGATGGTGACAGCAGAGTATGTGAACTAACATCTACCCATGAATCCAGTATTGCCTGGGGTGTGTGCTCCATGTCTGGGCCACCAGCTCATTCCCAAACATAGCTGAGATCAGCCAAATGCTGGAGAAGAGTTCAGGTAACAGCTGAGAGCACCTAGTCTCTGTCATGTCTGAAACGTGATCCAACCAGGTAAAGAAGCCAAGGAGGTTTTCAGGGAAGCACCCTCCCTTCTCTTGAGAAAAACAGCTTCTTTGTGGAGTTCTTCCAGGACCCTTAACTGTAAAGACCTTTTGATTGCATTGATAACTTGTGTCTTGCCATCAAGCCACACTGATTGTGTCATTAGCTGAAAAAATGATTTTCTTAGATATTCATTTATCTGTTTGAGAGCCAGAGTTATAGACAGAGGGAGAGATAGAGAGGACCTCTCATCCGCTGGTGCACTCCCCAAATGGCTACAACAGACAGAGCTGAGCCAGGAGCCAAGCACTTTTTCTTGGTTTCCCATGCGGGTGCAGAGGCCCAAGGACTTGAGCCATTCTCTCTTGCTTTCCCAAGCCATTAGAAGGGAACCTGATAGGAAGTGGAGCAGCTGGGACTCGAACTGCCACCCATATGGGAGGTTAATCCTACTAAGCTCTGACTCTGGCCCCAAAAAAACCATTTGAAAAACGAAGACATCGTGTTTTTCACTTACATAGGCAGAAGCTGTTGGCACATAATATTTGCCACACAGATTAATATTTTCAAGAGCAGTTGTCAAAACTAGAATGCTCTTATCAATGGGCAGCAGGCGAGTTCCTGGAAGTGGTCATTCCAGAAGCCACATTTATCAAATACCTTTTTGTAGGAATGGCAACAAAACAGGAGCCCACTGGAGAAGAGGAAGAAGTTTTAGCAAAAAAAGGACAAAAAAAGATACTCAAGTCTTGGGCATTTTATTTTATTTTGCTTTGAAAATAGACCATCCAGCATGACAAGAGCCTCGGGTGATTACTGACGTCATAAACAAGAGTGTCAATTGTCAAATTCACAACAGGAGTCACTGTGCACTTACTCTGCATGGAGGATCTCTGTCCTTAATGTGTTGTACAATGTGAATTAATGCTATAAGTAGTACTCAAACAGTACTTCACATTTTGTGTTTCTGTGTGGGTGCAAACTGTTGAAATCTTTACTTAGTATAGAGTTGATCTTCTGTATATAAAGAACTAAAAATGAATCTTAATGAAGAATGGGATGGGATAGGGAGTAGGAGATGGGATGGTTTCGTGTGGGAGGGTTGTTATGGGGGGAAGAACTGCTATAATCCAAAAGTTGTACTTTTGAAATTTATATTTATTAAATAAAATTTTCTATTAAATAGAAAATAGACCGTCCAGTTTAGGAGGAAAATGGCACTATTGTTCTTATTTTGATGACAGGGCCATAAGCTGTGGCTGCTTGAGCAGTGATATCACAGCAAGGTCAAGGTCCGGGACTCACCCGAGGCAGCCTTGGGGCCTTGGGGACAGTGTCAGGGCTGAGATACAACAGGAAAGGGTTCCATCGAGGAGGAAATCATCGTTTAACACAGAATTTCATTTGCAGTGAGTGCATGGGGTGCCTGTGCTAAAATGGCTCATTTCATAGGAGTTGGGCGTCTTCCTTTGAATGTGTGTGTGTGAGCATTGTGTGTCCTTCACACACCCACTGCCTCTCAGTCCCCATCTCCTGTCTGTCAGGCAGGGGCCAGTCGAAGGTCAATCAGAGGAAATGAATCTTTAACCGAAATGCCATGCTTCCCGTGTGCTGTCTGGATACGGTGCTTTCCCCAGGGCATAATTCTTTACTCCATGGACACAATGTTGGGAGACAGGGGCTGTGTTCTCAGTAGGACATGGAGAGTGGTCACCGTGGAGGAAATTTTAGAGTCAAGACGCCCTGAATCATTTGACAAATTGTTTCTCTCATCCTTACAGGAGTATCCCTGGTTAGATGAGTTGCTTGGTACTTGAGACTTCACTTTGACTTGTAAAGTAGGGATCATAAGATATTTTCCAGGACCTGCTGCATAATCACCAGGGTCCCAGTCAGTGCAAGATGAAAATGACAGGTGCTGTGTACAAAAAGGGTTGAGAATTGCCAGGCAGTAGCAGAAGGACACAAACAACTCAAGGAGGGTGGTTCTAGGATTGAGAACCACACTCCAGGTGGCTCGTTCATGAAGGCAGCCCAGTGTTCCTGCCAGGGTTGTTAGGAAGGTTGACCAAACACTTGTGTGTGAAACTGGAGTTGTGGCTGTCTCTTGTTTAGATCCTCAGTGAATGACTGTTCCAGTCAAACAGATGGCAAGGAAGGAAGGAAAGCTATTTCTATAGAAATAATCTAAACCAAGACACAGCCCACGTGCAAAAAGAATGGATTGTTCAGATGTGGAAACATGGGTTTATTTGTCCTGCCTCCCTCAGTGGGAAAACGCAGTAGAAATGAGGATTTTGTTGCCCTACTCCCAAACATGAGGAGGAAGTTTGATTACGTCAGTGTGCAGGAGGCTGAGGCTGAGCATAAGACAATGGGGCTCAGGTCTCCTACGAAGAGAAAAATTCCATTTACCCAACTACAGAGGGCTGATCTTGCCTAGAATGAGAAATTTCAGAAATGACAGTGCTATCTGGCACTCACAGATGTCATATTAAATATTTTTACATTCAAACCATGCATGAAAATTCATCAATGAGCACAAACATTTTAAAATCAGTATTTTCTCCATATATTATGATTTAGAAAGTGAAGCTAAGAGAATGCTATGAAGAGTATGACTACTTTCTACTCCCTTAAAAGAGTCTGCAGATACCTCATGTGTCCCCACATAAACCTTGCGTGGATCTATCATGTTCCTGACAATGTTTAGACAGTATTTTCAGCACATAACTCCTGAAAACTTCCATAAATTTCCTCCCCACTGCATAAAAGTACTTCCTTTCATCTATCCTAAAACTACCCTGTTCAAACTTCAAAGACAACCCTGTAGTTCAAATACTCTGGGATTTGGCTAACAGGTCCATGTTCATGTTAGCAATGCCTTTCATGAATCTATAAACTTTGATCATTTCTTCACTTCAACCTTCATCTTCTTTCAGACAAAAGAGCCCTAATTTTTTAGTCAGTTCTTACAAGGGAAGACATTCCCTCCATTTTATCATGACATTTGTTCCTCCATCCTCTCAATACTATAGTAATTATCTATCTGTCTACATAAGCAAGAGCAGACATCAAAAATACACACAGTATTCTATGTAAAGACTGGACAGGTTGTTGAAGAGTAGGAAAATATTTTGTTTAGATTATTCTAAACATTGTTAACCTTTTTTCCTAAAGGAGTAGCGCGTTAGACTGATTTCCTGACGGCTTGCAATTCAGACCCATGACTCATCACTTTAAGAGCATACTTTGGATATTCTTTCCCAGATCTTCCTTCCAGCCACCCACACTTAACAGTATGGGCCACTTTGTCTGCTCATTCTTCTAAGCACAATTAGTCTTCTATCTGTCTGATTAAAAGCACAAATACATTCACGATCAGAGGTAGGGAGAACATGATTAACTTGTAAAATTTCTGAGCATTGCATGTTCTTCATGTGATGAGAGTTAATGTGAGGGATGGAATTAAATATGAATATGAAATGTGTGTTTTATCTCACCCCAGGATTCTTCTTTGGACTTCAACATCTATAGCACAAATTCCACAGGCTTTTATTCCTATCTGTTCACATAGGAAATTTAATACCTCATTACTTTCAGTAACCCTCAAGAAATACTGAATTTTGACCACAAAGGGGTCTTTTCCCTTTGGTTAATGTTGCTATGAATCTGCATGCAAAATATTAGATATCTGGCAAAGTCAAATTCAATGTGACAGCGTAACAGGGAAAACGCCTTTCTTTGCAGTTGAAGAGTTGGGAACTGAAGTTTCTGGTGTCCCAATGTTTGAAGGAGTAATCGTGTTTTGTAAACTTGCTTTTGACACCCCATGATTTTCCTTAAAATCCAAGGAACAATTACTCAGAATTATTACCGTATCCTTAATGGAAAGTGTCATTTTTACTTGATTGTGCCACTCTCTATTTCCTAGGAGGGTCCCATGGTGGGATATGTTGAGACATACCACAACATCATCAGTCGGCTTTCCCTGGCCAAAAGCCCACTTTCCTATTGCAGAGCCAGACAGAAGTGGACAGGAATGGGGAGGGGAAGAGTAATGTCTTAAAATAGTTTTTTAAAATGGACAAGAGAAGAACAGTAGCCAGTTGATAATGTGTTAAAGATGTGACTGGATTCAAGTCCTACGAGTAGGCTATCCAGGAGCTTTTTATTCCACATCATCTTAAGATTAGTTCCAACACACAGCATGCTGGTTCTGATTTTCAAATGAATACATCAGACATAAGGAGTTTCAAGTTCTTCATTAACTTTACCCAGAATGTTCATGATAACTTGAACTACAAAGAAATTTTCTCAACACTGGATAACAACATATTTTTAAAATGTTGATTCATCAGAATTCTCAGACAGTTTTGTCTTTGTGTTTTAACCAGAAGGCAGCCCACTTTTCCTCTCTCTCCTTCATTTGCAATTGCTGTACATCTACCAGTTACCAGGCCTTGAGTATTAAAATAAGGTGCACATTGGGGCCAGTGCTGTGGCGTAGCTGGTAAAACTACTGGCATCCCCTGTGGGGGCCGGTTCGTGTCCCGGCTGCTCCATTTCTGATCCAGCTCTCTGCTATGGCGTGGAAAAGCAGTAGAAGATGGTGTAAGTCCTTGGACCCCTGCACCCTCATGGGAGAACCAGAAGAAGCTCCTGCCTCCTGGCTTTGGATTGGCACAGCTCCAGCCACTGCAGCCAAGTGGGGAGTGAACCAACAGATGGAAGATCTTTCTGTCTCTCTCTCTCTCTGTCTCTGTCTCTGCCTCTCCTTCTCTGTGTAACTCTGACTTTGAAATAAATAAATAAAAATCTTTAAAAAGCTAAAAAAAAATAAAGTGTGCATTGTCCTTGGCGCTAACTCTAAGACAAATCATCTTTAGCCTGGCTACTCTGCTTCTCACCTAGTACTTGAGTTCCAGTCACCCACATGGGAGACTTGGATTGGATTCCTGTCTCTTTACTTCAGTGTGGTCCAGCACTGGCTGTTATGGACATTTGAGAACTAGCAGATGGAAGATTCTCTCTCTCTCTCTCTCTCTCTCTCTCTCTCTCTCTCTTTCTCTCTCCTTCCCCGCTTCCTCTCCCTTTCTCTCACTAACTCTGCCTTTCAAAACAAAATAAATCTTAAACAAATACAAAATAAAGGAGCTTGATACCAGGTATGTTAGATGTAACCATAGCAATTTTAAGATCTTCTAGGATGCAAAGTAATAAAAACAGCTTGTAACAAATTCTTTCATTCATTTATCAAGTACTTGCTACTACCTACTGAGTGACATAAGTAAGTTGTGTGTAAAGTGATTTTTGACCCCAGAAATCTCATCTTTAATAGGGGAGAGATAAATAATATCAAACAATAATAAATAAAATTTTACAGGAAATGTATTTTGCTTAAAATTCCACAGCTGGATTGGCATTGTGGTGCAGTGGGTTTAAGCAGCTACTTGTAACACCAGCATCCCATATCAGAGCACCAGTTCCAATTCTGACTGTTTTGCTTCTCACATCAGCATCCTTCTCATACCTAGGGAGGAAGCAAAAGATGGTGGAAATGCCTGAAGTCCTTGCACCCCTTCCATCCACGGAGGGTATCTGGATAGAGTTCTGAGCTCCTGGTGTTGTCTGGATCATCCTTGGCTCTTTCAGCCATCTGGGGAAAGAACCAGCAGATGGAAGAGCTCTCTTACACGTCCCCCTCTTTCTTCTTATCATTCTACCTTTCAAATGAATACGTAAATATTTAAAAATTCACAATTATTAGGATGTAACCTTTCATGAGCACAGATAGCAAATATATCATTAACAACACACTTGACTATACTCACCAAGAAATGATGCAACTCAGGGTTAGTGGTCAGCAAATAGTTGTTGAATTACAAAGTATATAACCAATTTGTTTTTAAGACACTTACAGAAAACTTACAAAGGATTTTACATGTTAGGAAGTTATTTGAACCCAGTTATTAAAGATGAGGAACTTGTAAGAATATCTTCTACTCTTGGACCAGAAAATAAAGAGAATGTGTATTTTTACTCAGAAAGAGAAAAAAATAAAATGTGGAGGAAGAAGTAAAACCATCATAGATTCTAACGCCGTGACTATTTTTACTCAAGTAGTTATTTTAAACAAGTTTAGTAGTTTTATTGAGGAAAAAGATAATTTCTGAAGTAAGTTGGTAATATTAGAAAGGTGGTACTTGAAGAAAAAGTTTTTTTTTTTTTTTTTAAAGGACAGCAGCACAGATTGGGTAGGGATAATTTTGGGACATATAAAATTTAACAAAGGGCTAGAATCAAACTTGAGGAAGTATGTCTAAAAGCAATCAACTTCATTGTATTTCCAATATTTTGGAAGATTTTTGTTCACGTATATCAAAACAAGACAATGACAATATTTAAAATATTAAATAAACAGTGAATTGGTGTGTGTGTGTGTGTGTGTGTGTGTGTGTGTGTGAAGTCTTACCTGGAACATGTACAAACTTGGAAAAAAAGCACCTGGCTGCCCTTTTAAAATTTTTGTTCAATTATTGTTATATTGTGGAGATCTAATATCAAAAAGTATGTAATTCATTAGGGAAAAGCCTAGTGAAAAGAATCCCAGGAAATTTTTCTTCAGTAATTTTTTATTTTATTGAACATATGAAAGAGAAGCCTGTGGGAATATAGTTGGAAATTGGGACTCAAAATACATCACAAAATTCATAAGAATGAACTGTACTTTTATAGATTTTTTTTTACCTCCGGATGTTTGAGTGTTTCCTTTTCTATCATGATAGACGTTCATTGTTTCGTCATCTCTCTGGAATTTTGCCTTTCTTTATGCTGCAGTATTGTACAGGAAAGTCAGAACCATCATCAAATAGTGACATTATGCTTACTTCTAAATTTTATTAATAGCTTATGCTATGGGTTCAATGGTAATAAATAAAGAAATTATGAAAACATATTATTAAGTGAAATGGTAATTTTTACCATAAAATTATGTAATGGAATTGTGTGATAAGTACATTCAATTCATGTAGGTTTCATTTAGAGAAGGAAGAGAAGAGAGAAAGAAATAAAACAATTTACAAAATGTCATCAATATAGCCAATTCTCTTTCCCATTCCATTCAGTGATTTTTGTACTGAGTGAGTATGAACATGAGGTATTTTTGCTATATGTATGCTATCTAATCCTCTTCAGTTCTTATGTGCTAGAGAATTGCAGTGTAATTATTGTATTTAGCATCTAAAGATTTGCTTCTGTTCTATATAGCATTACTCTCTAAAAGCAAGGTGATTGTTTCATCTGGGACCCAGAAAGAACAAACAACCTGTTCCAACACTGAGGGACAATAGTCAGTGTCAAAATTCTTCAGAGATTGGTCGTAAGTGGTTTGTAATATAGCAGCTTCCTAGGGAATTAGTACTCATCTCAATTCTTTCTTGTGTGTTGACCTTATAAATCCTGTATAAAAATTAAGGCTAAGAACATTCTAGATTAAGTGTGACCATTTAAAATGGAATTTTGGAAAAGTTTCATTGTATTTATTTATATGAAAGGCAGAGAAAGAGAGAGAGAGATATCTTCCATCCACTGGTTCACTCTTCAGATGGCTGCAGGAGCCAAGTATGTAATGGACTGGGTCACAAAATCCATCTTGATCATTTTTTTTTTATTTAGGTGCAGGTAGTTTTTATTTACAAAAGCTGAAAAAATTTCATGTGTTTATATATACAGATTTAGGGTCATAATGATATTCCATATCTTTCCCTCCCTCCCACACATGCTAAAATCTTGCTTCCTACTTCCTTTCTTATTTTTTCTTTCAATGTTTATAATGACATTGTTTCAATTTATTTGATAATTATAAAGTTAACTCCCACTAAATAAAGAATTCAACAAATAGCAAGAAGAAAATACTTATTTTTCCTCAAAAGTATCGTCAAGGACTCTGAACAACAATCAAATCTCAAAATGTCAATTTTGCTTATATACATTACATTTTTGTACTCTATTAGTTACTACAGATCAGGGAAAACATATTATATTTTTCTTTTGGGGGACTGGCTGATTTCAGTAACCATAATTGTATTCATATGCATCAATTTTCTTGCAAAAGACAGGATTGCATTCTTTTAATGCCTGAGTGATATTCCATAGTGTATATATACAATTTTTTTATCCAGTAATCGGTAATCAGCTGACAGACATCTGGGTTGATTCCATATCTTACCTATTGTGAATTCAGCTGAAAAAAAACATGGGGAACAGATCACTCTTTCATATGTTGAGTTCATTTCATTTTGGTAAATTTGCAGGAGTAGGACAACTTTGTGATATGGTAGATCCATTTTCAGATTTCTGAGGAATCTCCATACTGTCTACTATAATGATTGTACTAGTTTACATTCCTGTCAATAGTGCATTAGGGTACTTTTCCCTCTACAACCTGATGATCATTTATTGTTTTTGATTTCTGTATTAGAGCCACTCTAACTGGGGTGAGTGAAATGTCCTCTTGTTTTTTATTTGCATTTCCCCAGTGGCTAGTGATCCTGAGCATTTTTTATGTGTCTGTTGGCCATTTGCATTTAATCCTTTGAAAAATGCCTGTTCATGTCCTTTGCCCATTTTTTAACTGGATCATTTGTTTTGTTGTTGTTGTGTTTCTTTAGTTCTTTATAGATTCTGGATATTCAATCCTTTATCAGTGGCGTAATTTGAAAATATTTTCTTCCAAGCTTTTGGTTACTTCTTTACTTTGTTGTGTTTTCTTTGCTGTGCAGAAACTTCTTAGCTTTATGTAATCTCATTTGCCTACTTTTGTTTTCATTGCCTGTGCTCTGGGGTATTTTCCAAGAAGCCTTTGTCTATGCCAATGTCTTGCAGAGTTTCTCCAATGTTTTCCTCTAATAATTGGATGATATCAGGCAGGAGATTTAGCTCCTTGGGACATTTGAATTGATTTCTGTATAAGGTATAAGATAGGGGTCTTTTTTCACACTTCTGTGTGCAGAGATCCAATTTTCCCATTGTTTGTTAAAGAGACTGTCCTTTCTACAGGCAGTGATTTTTGCTCATTTGTCAAAGATTAGTTGGTTGAGGATATATTTATTGATTTTTGGTGTGTCTATTTTGCTTAATTGGTCTACATATCTATTTTTGTGCCAATTTCAGGCTTTTTTGCTTAAAACTACTCATACTGTATCTTGAAACTGGTATTGTGATTCCTCCAGCTTAGTTTTTGCTGTTTAAGATTGCTTTAGCTATTCAGGTTCTCTTGTGAACTTCAAATGAATTTTAGCATCATTTTTTTTTTCTAGATCTGAGAGGAATGTCCTTGGTATTTTGATTGGCATCACACTGAATCTGCATATTTCCTTGGGTAACATGAACAATTTGATGATATTAATTATCCCTATCTATGAACATGGAAGATTCTTCCACTTTTTTTGTGTCTACTTTTATTTTTTTGTTCAGTGTTTTGTAATTTTCATTGCAGAGATTTTCTTTTCACCTTCTTGGTCAAATTTTTTCCAAGATATTTAATTTTTTAGCTACTGTGGATGGTACTGATCTTAATACTTCTTTCTCAGCCATGGTATTGTCTATATATACAAAGACTATTGATTTTTGCACTTGTATTTTAATTTTTGTAACCTTACCAAACTGTCTTTTGAGTTCAAATAGTCTCTTAGTTGAGTCTTTTGATATATATATATATATATATATATATATATATATTTCATCTGCAAACCGGGATGAGTTTACTTTCTCTTTTCCAATTTGTATCCCTTTGATTTCTTCTTCTTGCCTAATGGTGCTGGCTAAAACTTCCAGAATTGTATTGAATAGCAATGATAAAAATAGACATGCGTGTCTGGTTCTGGATCTTGGTGAAAATGCTCCCAGCTTTCCCCCATTCAATATGATGCTGGCTGTGGCTGTGTTATATATTGTCTTGATTATGTTATGGAAATGTTGCTTTTATACCTAATTTGCTTAAGGTTTTTAATATGAAGGACATTGTATTTTATCAAATATTTTCTATGCATTTATTGAGATAATCATTTTTTATTCCTCAATTTATGTGAGATGTATCATATATATTGATTTGAATATATTGAACCATCCCTGCATACTAGGGATAAATCCCACTTGGTCCAGATTTGGACTATGTCTCTCTTTTCTCTCCTGAAGGTTTCTGATGAGAAATTAACTCAGACCAATTGGAGATCCTCTGAAGGTATTTCTCTTGCGCACACTTTAGGATCTTTTCTTTATGCTTTAATGTTGAAAGTTTGACTATAATGCATGGTGGTGAAGATCGTTACTGGTCATATCTAATAGAAGTTATATGAGCTTTCTATATTTGGATCTCCCTTTCTTTCTCTTGTTAATATTTCTCTGAATAGGCATTCTAATACATTCTCTCTTTCCATACCTTCAGGAACTCCTAGGTCATTTGACATATCCCATAAATCTCAAATATTATTTTCAGTTTTTCTTATTTCTTCTTTTTCTGACTGAGATTGTTCCAAAGATTTGTCTTCTAGCTAGTACATTCTTTCTTCTGCCTCACCAAGTCTGTTGTTAAGGCCTTCCATTGTATTTTTTATTTGGCACATTCAATTCTTCATTTCTAATATTTCAGTTGGATTTCTCTTCAATATCTCTATCTTACAGAAAAATATTTCATCTATGATATCTATGGATTTCTTTGTTTTGAATTTCATTCTCATTGCTTTTGGGTAATCTTATGAGCTTTTTTAAAAATTCTTTTCCAGGCATTTCATCAATCTCTTTGCCTTCACATTCTAATATTGAAGTGTTGTTATGTTCCTTTTGGGGAGCTGTATCTCCTTCCTTGATCATCTTGATTACATTTCTGCCTTTATTTTTAGGCATTGTGGAACCACTGCTTGGTTCCTTTCTGATGGCTTTTATCTTTGAACTATGCCTCTGTGGCTTAGTCATGTGTGTGCTTTTCACGGATATTCAGAAGCATGTGCAGGGTGGAGCCAGAGAGCTCCAGTCAGTGCTTGAGGGTGGTATAGGAGTCCAGGGTGGGCCTGGTAGATCTTTATTGTCAGCAGAGGCGAGGGTATGATCACCTCAGCTGGCATGATCAGTGCCTCACCTCCTCCCTGCCAAGGTGATAAATGCCAGGGCAAGCCCACAGTGCCACACATTTACAAGAATCACACAAAGGATCTGTGTGGTCCTCAGTGTGAGCACTGAACCCTCTGCAATGATCCAGCCAGGCACTCAAGGGCCTCTGAAGACAGATGCAGTGATTGCTCAGAGACCCAGCTATACTTCATGCCCTATCGTGCAGCCTCAGAATTCCCACAGCCATAGTGTTCAGGTCTTCCACAGTCATAGGGAACAGGGAATCCACTATCAGCCCTGTGATGCTGCTCCATCCAATAAAGGAGCTGAGGTGTTCCCAGATCCAGTTGCCTGTTCGTGTAATGCCTTGGCAGTTTGAGTACAGGTGCCAGTGATAACGAGGCAAGGGGTGCCTCAGAGGCATTATGTGGGCATCCCACGCTTTGCCAATCCTCAAGACCAGACTCAAAGTCAGTGGGGCCCCCAGATTTATCCCTCAGATAAAAATCCTAGAGTCATACACACCTGACCCATGGCAGCATGTACTCGCCTTTTAAGATGGTGCTTCCTCCTTGCTCTTCAGCAGGAACCCCTGAGGGGAGGGGGAATGGGAAGCAGACAGGCTGCTCTAGCTTCATGGGTTTAGGTGGGCAACCTGTCTCCTGCTAGCGCCTTACGCTGGACTCAAAGTGTATGTGGTCTGCAAGGTTCGCCCTCAGGCAGTATCACCAAGGGCAGCCGTCTTCTCTCATTTCTCATAAGAAGAAGTCTTTTCTTGGTGCTGATTCTGATGCTCCATCCTGATCTTTCATATGGGTGGCAAGGGCCCAACTGCTTGATCCGTCTTCCATTGTCTTCTCAAGCACAGTAGCAGGAAACTGGATAGGAAGTACAGCAGCCAATGGGATGCCAGCATTGGAGGCAGTGGTTTAACCCTTTGTGCCACAATGTAGGCCCCTGAAATGGGATTTAATGTCAGTGAGTCTATATTACTTACAGCAAGAAACTCATTTGTTTTCCATTGTTAATGTTTCAGAACTGGGCTGCTTTTAAAAGATTCTATAATTTGTATGATTTATCCACAGTACACACTGGTTCACAAATTAGAATAGATTTTTGTTCTCACTTGCTTTACTTAATAAGCTTTCTAGGACAATTATATTTACAAGTCATTTGTATAAATTGTCTTATATAATATCATGTTAGCTTTAACCCTTTAATGATTAGGTGCAAGGGATTTTCTACAACAATAAACAAGCTCATTAGAAATTCTTGTACTGGAAAAAGTAAAACAAATTGAACAGTCTAATGTCAACAAAGGCAGAGATTGAGCTGAACTTCAGAATCAAGCTAAATCTGGACTCTTTCCCAACACTTACTCTCCACCCTTCAAACAGTGATCTTTGATGCATTCTTTATCCAGAAGGGTTTGTTTAACTGATGGGAAGTGTTACCACTGATAACTCATGAATTACTATTACTAGGCTTGTATTATGTTTAGTGTTACCATTATCATCACTGTTTCTGTATTACCATCCTGGTGCTGTGCTATTATTAGGATTACCACCCTTGTGTTGCTACCTGAATGCTGGAATTACTATTGTAATTCTGTTATTGTTAATCCAATTTGAGTGGTGCAATGACAATTACAACTCTTGGTAAGACACAGGTTTGTATCCCAAGTCCAAAACCTTGTTGGCCTAACCCTGAGTCACACGCCCAACTCTGATTCAATCAACAGATAAGAATATGGGAGCTGCCTTGTGATATATGTAACTGAGTGAAGGCAATGCATTACCTTGGAGAAATGTGAATGGATGTGTATACAGGAGGATAGGGTGAGAATACACAGATATATGTAAGCAGAGAGGTGAGACATATAAGAGATGATAGATAGATATATAGATAGATAAATAGGTAGATAGATAGATAGGTAGATAGACATCAAATGGAATCTCCACTCTTGAATAGAATTAGCACAACCAAATTAAAAAAAAAAAGCCTAAGGAAATTCCTACAGAAATCTGAGCCTAGAAAAGATAAGCTACAGTGAAGGGTGAGTTTAGCAGAAAATAAATGTAATATCTTATGTATGCATTAGCTAGAAATGAGATAAAAATTTTGCTGTCAGTTTTTTGGCAGACTTTGCAGGATGTAAATAGAAAAGGAAATGATCCTCAATTTCCTGATTATGAGCCCTGAGAAAGCTCGGCTCTTCCAGCACCAAGTCAAGAGAAAATGCTGTCCTTCAGCTTCAGTGTAGAGCGTGTTAAATGCCACTAACAACATCCTAAGAAAGGGTACGCTAATCCAGGATGATAGTTTGAAGGCAAAAAGCAATTCTATAAAAGTCAGTCAAGCAGGGAACCAAAGTGCTGTGGCCTGGGATTTCTGCCTGTGTTAGTTTGGCTTTTGTACAGGCATACATTTTTAATATCTAGAGCAGAAATAAGAAAAATGCCTTCAAAGGCAGGCAGGCAATGGAAACATGCAAAGATGCTGGTTGCTGGGGGTGGAATGTGGGGAGGACATGCCTAAATACTCGAAGTCAGTTTCATATTTGTGTTGGCCTGCCTATGTCACCTGCAGATTATATTGGACCATAGGACTTTAGAGTTGGCAAGTGGATTAATACTTCAGGAAATTCCCCATATGGGGTGGGGGGGTACATTAAAAAGTTAGTGGGAAATAAAATTCAAAAATAAGTTTAGTTTTTTATGCTCTAAATTTGAAAACCCTGCATAGTTTTTTCTGTGATATATATTTCCCATGAATTTTTTTTGACAGGCAGAGTGGACAGTGAGAGAGAGAGAGAGAAAGAAAGGTCTTCCTTTGCCGTTGGTTCACCCTCCAATGGCCGCCGTGGCCGGCACGCCCTGCTGATCCAAAGGCAGGAGCCAGGTGCTTCTCCTGGTCTCCCATGGGGTGCAGGGCCCAAGCACTTGGGCCATCCTCCACTGCACTCCCTGGCCACAGCAGAGAGCTGGACAGGAAGAGGGGCAACCGGGATGGAATCCGGTGCCCCGACCGGCACTAGAACCCGGGCTGCCAGCACCATAAGGCAGAAGATTAGCCTACTGAGCCTGGCGCCGGCCTCTTTCCATGAATTTTTTGAATATTCCTTGCATATACTTCTTCTTCTTTTTTTTTTTTTTTTTGACAGGCTGAGTTTGACAGCGAGAGAGAGAGAGAGAGAGAGAGAGAATGAGAGAGAGAGAGAAAGGTCTTCCTTTTTCCGTTGGTTCATCCCCCAAGCGGCCGTTACGGCCCGTGCGTTGCAGTTGGCACCCTGTGCTGATCTGAAGCCAGGAGCCAGGTGCTTCTCCTGGTTTCCCAGGCGGGTGCAGGGCCCAAGCACTTGGGCCATCCTCCACTGCACTCCTGGGCCACAGCAGAGAGCTGGACTGGAAGAGGGGCAACCAGGACAGAATCCGGCGCCCCAACCAGGACTAGAACCCCGGGTGCCGGCACCACAGGTGGAGGATTGGGCTATTGAGCCTGGCGTTGGCCTGTATATACTTATTTTAAAAAAGATTCTGACAAGCAGTGTAGAGTGATACATTTATCAAATGATAGTAAATCACTTTTATGAAAAAAGTTCTAGAAATTTCTTCCTGTAGCATTTGATCTCAGGATTTCTCATGAGTCAAGAGTTTACATGTGTCGGTTTTTATGTGCATCAGCACATGTAGATTCATAAAGGCCCTTTGTGCAGAATGTACTCCTAGAAAACACACACACACACACACACACACACACACCACTTGTGTAATTTGTTCCTGGATATGGCTAAGACAGGAACATACCAATTACATGGTCTTAACTCTTCCTGACTCGCAACTCTAGGCTCATGGCTGTGTTTTCCAGTAAGGTAGCCACTACCATACAGGTCTATTTAGCACTTGAAGAAATGAGACATAAAGTAAATGTGAAATGCAGGATTTCATTGACCTACTGTGAAAGATAGGCAATTTAAGTACCTTTAATAATAGTTGTTTATATAGACTACATGTTTAAAGGATAGTGTTGATACAGAGATGAAAGGGAAGTGTTTGCTATTCCTTTTCATTTTTTTAATGTGGTGTCTTAGTCTGTTTTCTATTCCTATAAAAAGAAAACCTAAGGATAAGTACTTAATAAAGAAATGAGGCTTGTTTAGCTCACGGTTCAGAAAACCCAAGAGTTTGGCTGCGTCTGCTCAGCTCCTGCTGAAGTAGTCACACTTCTCGATGCGTGAGGAAAAGAGGAAGAGCAAGTGGGTACACGCAGAAGAGATCTCATGGTGGGAGGAAAAGCCAGAGCCTGAGCCAAGGAGGCCCGAATCACTTTGTAGCAACCTCTCTCACAATAACACACACACACTCTGAGTTAACTCGTTATTAATGATATTCATCTCTTTGGGGTCATAAGGATCCAACCCTTTGGCCCCCAAAATCTCTTAAAAGCCCATTACCTCTCAATAACATTACACTAGGAACCAAGTCCAATATGAGTTTAGATGGAGACAAACCATATTCAAATCAAAGCATATGGCTACTAGAAAATGTAAAATTCCATGTGTAGCTCACATTACATTCCTGTTTATAAAATTTATTACATTCCTAGATTAAAAAAGAAGATGGACATGCATATGGGGCGATTATTTCTGATCCTCTATTCATCCAAAGACATATTCTTCTGCATTCGAGGCTCAGAATCCATTTGTTTCTTTATCTATCTTTTATTGCTGTGGCTCTTTAGTTCCCAAGGCCTAACATCTCACTTTTCTGAACATTCTTTTCTGTGTCTATTTCTACTACCGTCACAGGATTCAGAACTCATCAGTGTTCATCTGGTCTGCTCATTGGTCTTGATATACCTGATTTCTTTCCTCATTCATCCTTTCTTCATATGAAACCAAATTAGCTTTTTCTTAAATAGCACTTCTACCATGTTTCTCCAAATTACAAATAAACAACAAGATTGCCAAATAATTAAAACCAATAAATAGAAAACAGTTTCACAAAAACGTTAGAGAATAATTTCTTAGAACTTTCTACTGCTAGTGGAAAAATTCCAGAATCCTTAGTTTAGTCATCAAAGTCCTTCACAATTGGGTCTCTGGTAAGCATTCTTATCTCCAGCTAACACCCTGAGAACCCTGGGACTTGCTCAGTCATCCTCCTAGCCTCTCAACCTGCTTTTCTTGTTCTCCTCTTCCCTCAATTTACCCAAATCCTGACTAATCCTCAAAGACCAGACTCAATCTCCTTTCTTTCATCTGGCTTTCACCACAGCTCCAGACTACATGCATCCCCACAGAGTTTTCTCATTGTTTCTGTATACTATACACAACAGCACCTGTTCAAGCAGTTTGCATTATAATTTATTTAATGTATTTCATGTCCTTCCAGTAAGCTTAAATGACATGTATATATTTTTCAACTACTTTAGCATTATTATTTATGTTGTATATTTCATATCATTTCAATGAGCTGAAATATCTGTATATCCCCAAATTCTATGACTTATTCCTTTCATCTTCACTGCACCAAGAGCCATGCTGAGTTCTCTGTGGGTCTAAATGTCTCCTTCAGTGAACTGTGTTTCAGTGTAGAGATAGTGTTGGCTAAGCAGCACCCTATCTGTGGGTGCCTTGTTTTCTGGGTATGGAGGATTTTGACTCCCGTTAGAATGACTTTTTTGCCAACAGGCTTTTAGTGTTTTTGTAAATGTGAATACAGGACTCCAGTACAGTTATCTGTTGCCACAGTGCTCCAATGAGAAGATGTAAAGTTCCTCCCATTTAATCTGTATCTGTTTAGTGTTTATTCATTTATTTATATATTTGAAAGGCAGGGTAAGAAAGGAACATGGGACTAGGAGAGAGATGATAGAAACAGAGATAGAGTTAGGGATGATAAAGACACACACACATATCTATCTATCTATCTATCTATATATATATATATGGAGAGAGAGAGAGAGAGAGAGAGAGAGAGAGAGAGAGAGTAAGGAGAGAAAAAAAGAATATCTTTCATTCACCAGTTCACTTCCCAGATAACCACAACAGCTAGGGCTGGATCAGGCTAAAGCCAAGAATCTGGAATTCCAAATATGTCTCCCAATGAGTGTCAGGGGCCCCAACCACTTGGGCCATAATCTATTGCCTCTCAGAGACATTAGCAATAACCTGCACAGAGTAGCCAGGACTCAAAACAGCACTCCAATGTGGGATACAGGCATTGCAAGCAGCAGTTTAACCCACTGAGCCACATTGCTTATGCGAAGTTGCCCCAAATCTATAAAATATATTCTAGTCCACAAATCCACTCCCCCCTTGAATTCATAGACGTTCCCAGGGATCCCTCAAACTAGCAGATACTGCCCTATGGGTCCCAGTTTGAGGTATGAGATCCTAATCTGGTTGATTTATCAATGAACTACTGTTAAAGTTCAACAAATAATATTTCTGAGAGTAATGGAAATAGCATCCATTTTCTTCAAGAAACAAATGCTGCTTTATCAGTTTTAAAAACTTTTTCAGGGTTAGGCATTTAGCACAGTGATTAAGATGCTACTTGGGATGCCCACATCCCGCATTTTGGTGTCTAGTTGGAGTACTGGCTTCTCTGGATCCTGGAAGGGAGTGGTTATTATTCAAAGCACTTGGGTCCTTTACATCCCCATGGAACACCTGGATTGAGTTCTTTCCCCTCTGGTTTTGGCCAGGTCTGGTTGTGGCTGGCACCTTGGGAAATAAAGCAGCTGATGGATGATCTCTGTTGTCTCTCTACCTCTCTCTCTTTTTCTCTCTGCCTTCCAAATAAAAAAATAAATAATTGTTTAAAAAGACTTTTCCAATGGAAATTATGGATGTAGAATATTTTTCTAAAACATCGATATTTTTCTACTTCCTAATTTTGACTTTTTCCTGTATCTTTGATTTCTGCCTTACTAGCCCTTCTCCGCTCCCTCTTACTTTTTTTTTTTTTTAAAGATTTATTTATCTATTTGAAAGTCAGAGTTACACAGAGAGAGGAGAGCATAGAGAGAGAGAGAGAGAGGTCTTCCATCCTCTGGTTCACTCCCCAGTTGGCTGCAATGGCTAGAGTTGTGCCGATCTGAAGCCAGGAGCCAGGAGCCTCCCCAGATCTCTCATGCTGGTGCAAGGGCCCAAGGACTTGGGCCATCTTCTACTGCTTTCCCAGGCCATAGCAGAGAGCTGGATTGAAGTGGAGAGGCGAGGTCTCGACCGGCACTAATATGGGATGCGTGCACTTCAGGCCAGGGCGTTAACCTGCTGTGCCACAGTGCCAGCCCCACCTCTTACTTTCATTCTTCTTTTCTTTCCTCTCATACTCACATACAATGAATTACTCTTTTGAATTTACTATGATTTATACACAGGAGTATAACTTGGTATTATTTTCTTCAAAATGCTCTCAGAAGGCTCCATACTTATCCTAAAGACAGTCATAATGATAGTCATTATGCTAAAGAATTTTAGAATTTCCACTTCTAACTTGACTTGTGCACTTCAATGACATGATCTTAAGTTTTTCAATAATGAAAAACCTTTCTCCATTCAAATCATGTATGCTAGAAAAAATACAGGCCAGCCAGAAGTCTAAGCTATATTATATACTCCAAGAAGACTTTCCAATAGCTAGAGAAAGTTGATGATCTTATCAGGGACTCATTAGAATACATTTACTAGCTAATATTTATCAAGCTACTCTTATTTACATTATCTATCGTATGAGATTTTGTGCCTCTTGAGAATAGAGCCTGGTTTTTAAGTTGTTTGTATATGCTTTCTGGACTAGTAAAGTCCTCTGTATATACTAAGTCTTCAATCATCATTTGTAGAAGAGAAAATAAATGGTAATGAGATGAGGAGGCAATGTTTGATCCTTCTCTCATAAGAAATGATCTCAGAAAAAGGCAGTAAAAAGTGCAGTTAAAAAAATGGGGTGGGGAGGAGTTACCTAAGTCTCCCAGAAGGAGAGTTGCTTCAGAGGGAAGGACAAGAGGATCTCATTAGGTTGAGTGGAATCTAAGAAAACTCAAAGACAAAGAACACACAAAGAGAGGGCTGGGCACTTTAGATGGGACCCAGAGGTTCAACAGGGCACAGAAAATGAAGCAAAATCAAATGCACAGTTATTTATTTATTCGAAATGCAGAGTTGCAGAGTGAAAGAGAGAGAGAGAGTCCATTCACTGGCTCACTCCCCAAATTGCTGTGGTGGCCAGGGCTGGACCAGGTCAAGGCTAGAAATCTAGAATTCCATCTGGGTCTCCCACATAAGTGACAGGGGTGCAAGTACCCAGATCATCTGCTGACGGTTTCCCAGGCACATTATCAGGGAGCTGGATCAAAAGTGGAGCAGCAGGGATTTGAACTGGTGCTCATATAGGATGCTGGTGTAGAAGGCTATGGCTTAATCCATTGGAATATAATACCAGCCCCTAACTCATGGACTTTTCTGGACCTTCCAGCCTAATCCCAGTGAGGCAGAAGGCTTGTGAAGCACAATCAAAAGACAGTTATTTGATAAATAACCAAAACCCAATGCTGATGGATAGATGTCTACTGAATGACAACCTCCAGAATTCTAAGTCCAGCTGACTGGTTGCAACTGGACTTCTTTGATTACAGAATCTCCTCTGAGTTGCTTACCTAAACAGCATAATATATCGAAGAATTAGCTCAAAACGTGGGCACACATTTTAAATAGAGTGAACAGAGAGATTGCTTCCCGAAGTCTCCGGAGTTCCTACACACTGGTTCATGGGTGTGTGTATTGCTGACTTCACCAGAAAAAGACCCTACTTTGTAGCACAGTCAACCTAGTCATGGTGATGGCCCCATTCATTGTTGTGCACCAATTTATAGGCATTTATGGGTAGCTCTTATGGAGATCAATTTCCAAATTTCAGTGATTTGTACTGTGGTTGGTGTTCCATACTGCATCAATGTGATGGTGGTAAAGAGATTGTGGGCCTCAATAAAGAACACCATTTCTCTGAGGCTAAAGTGATTTATCTGAGCTCACACCATCCGCAGCCTACCCTGCCCACCCCCAGCCTGGTCTTAGATGGGTCTCTCTTACTCGTACACAGCCAGTGCACAACAGGCAACATCTAACACTAAACTTCCATGTCACGACGCTTGCGATTGGCTTTGCCCTTCCTCAACCATATTTTTATAATTTGATTGCGGGGCATGAGCACAGCCATGGTGCGGCCAGGCCAGGCCTGGGGGCTCCGCATGCGTAGGTGCCCCCGCCCAAGCTGCGCGCAACGGAGCCGCGTGGAGCCAAGCCCGTGAACTAACCCAAGCCAGGGCCTGAGGAGCCAGCCGGCAGGTGTCCCGGGGATGGCAGTGCTGGGAGGGGCCCGGCGTGCACGCACGTGGCCCCCGGACCTGGCGGCGCCAAGGAGGGGCAAAGAAGATGGCGCCCAGAGGAAGTAAGATGGGTGGAACTCAAAAGCTAATTGGCTACGCAACATCAGGGGAGGTAACAAGACTAGTATAGACATATGGCTAGTCCTATAGAAATTCCCCCGTAAAGTGACCTTTTAAGTGATTGGTTGGTTCTTAGCCCTGTCCCAATGACTCTGCAGTTTTGTGCTATAAAAGGTTTGGTTTCGCATGGAATAAATGAGTCCTTGCTAGACTTGGCTCCCTGCTGCATCTGATTGTCTCTGGGATCGGGAGGCTGGGGAACGGGCAAGCGGCGCACTCACCTTTCCTCGGACCCAGTCCATCCTTGTACGGGTGGACTCAGACCCTGCATTTGATAATTAAATAGCAAATGCCATAAAGTTTCTACCTTCTTTTTATCGTCACCTCATAGCATCTAATGTGATATTCCACACTAGATAAGGCTATGAACAGAGTTAAATCAGGAAATGCTTCAGTAAGAAAAATAATGACCACTATTTGAACTCAATCCTTACAATTTTATCAATGAGAGAATTCAGTCTTGGGAATTCTGTGACCTATCCTGAATTCATTAGAAAGATAATAGCAAGAGGTTTGTGGCAAGAAACTACATTTCCTGATTTCTACAAGAGCGGCGGCTTTGTATTACCTACATTCCATCTACTGGTATACATATTACATATGTATCTGATACAGGGAGAGCGAAGGAGCAGTCAAGACACCTGAAGGTAGTCCCTATTATCTCAAGACCTACAGGATATCATGATATGAATCTGGTTCTTCTTGCTCTGAAGATAAGTAGATCCCATGCCAAGACCAAGCTTATATCATTTAGGAGGACAAAGCTAACCTAAACCTAAGGCTCATTCTATGCTCATTGTAATATATCTACGTGCAGAATGACATACCCTACCTCGAAAGGAAACATCAGATCATATAAGCAGAGGGGGAAAGTGGTAGACAGATTCTAAGAAATCAGCTACATCCCTGAGAATGCACCCCCCCTTTTTTTTTTTTTTGACAGGCAGAGTTAGACAGAGAGAGAGAGAGAGACAGACAGAGACAGAGACAGAGAGAAAGGTCTTCCTTTTTCTGTTGGTTCACCCCCCAAGTGGCCGCTACTGCTGGTGCGCTGCACGGATCCAAAGCCAGGAGCCAGGTGCTTCTCCTGGTCTCCCATGCGGGTGCAGGGCCCAAGGACCTGGGCCATCCTCCACTGCACTCCCGGGCCACAGCAGAGAGCTGGGCTGGAAGAGGGGCAACCAGGACAGAACCCGGAGCCCCGACCGGGACTAGAACCTGGTGTGCTGGCACTGCAGTCAGATTAGCCAAGTGAGCCGAAGCACCGGTCACACCCCTCCCCTTCATTAAACGACTCATACAATGCTAAACACAATTCCTGGACATGAATCCACCCTGTGTGTGGAGTGCATATCTGCTTCCCCCATAAAATGCTTCTGCTGGGTGTTAGCTGTTCTCAATCCACTCTTCAGCTCTTTCCTGAGGCAGTCAAGAACCTGAGTACTGGGCGGCCCTGGCTCCATCCCCATTGTATACAAATGAGTACTGGCAACTGCTCACCACATTTGTCTTAATTGTTTCAGACAAAGGATAGGGAGTAAAGTCACAAGAGTCAATATGCGATGAGATGTTCATCTTCCTAGAGGGAAAAGTAAAGCATGCTATACTCGTTTTCACTAGAATTCAGCAACATGGGTGGTGTATTTCTTTCCTTGTAGGGTCTCTGAGCTAGAGATCATTCATCCGTTGGGCTTCAGGGTGTCCCAGAAACAGTTCCAGTCACACCCAGCAGCAACTTTGGCAAAGTACATGGAAGCTGACGGACGTCGTTGGCAGAGAAGGGAGGTGTGTGGAAGGAATTGGTGAATCCGGCAGATGTGAAGAACCACTCTGAGTACAGTTGGAGTGAGCCAGCAAGGCCAAGGCAACTGCCCCTACTGGTGTGGCTTCTGTATCTGGCTCCTACTTGACAGTGAGAAGCAGGTTTCCAACCAAAGCTTACGATGTGCCTGCCCACTCTGCAATCAGCTATTTCTTGGTGCACAAATGTTTGTTGAGGTCTAAAATGCCAAGGGGGATATTTCTGTAGAGCGATGAGTTGGCACATGTTAAGGACTTAGGCTACATTTGATTTGTGTTGCTCCAAATAGCCTACCATGGATCCATTTGTCAGCACTGGACAAAAGCAAAATTATTTGAATTAACACAAGGAAGAACACTTCTTTTTAAAAAATTGAGCTCTTCAAAAATCCAAATCACTGCAATTATTTATGCCATGGCTGATTGGGCACATAGTGGGATATTCTGAAGGGGTAAAATAGCATATGATTTCTGGAGAAATTTATACTACTGGTATCCTTGCATTCTGAATCTTCACACAGCTCACTATGAATTACTTTTTCTTTTCTTTTTTCTTTTTAATTAAATGATGTTCATATTATCTTCAGAACATAAAATGTCTTCTTGTAGGGTGATGATCTAGAAAAGTTGTGGTATTGATGCCAAAGAATTATATATACCAAAATAGTGACTCAAATGCCTCTATACACCTCACTGTGCTGTTTCTGTTCATATCATTTTTAGAAGTGTTGTTGACATTCCTAATTACCCTCAAATTCATTTTTTTTTTCAGTGATGTCAAATCCAGCAAAGCCATATTTTCCCTTTGGTATTTGAAAATATGTATCAGTACATATGTATCAATACATCTCTTTTTAGAGAAAAAAAAAGAAAAAAATGTAGTGACATGGAAGCTGTCTTTTATTTAAAATCCCTCTGTGCGGCACCTTAATTAGGACCCTTGCAGTTATAGTATCTAGCACATTATGTTTCAGAGTTTATGGCAACTGTAAAAATCATTTATAGCAACATAAAAATCAACTTCTGAGTTGTCTTAGATGAACCTGACAGATTGGAAGCTCCTTTGAAAATTGTAATAGGAACTTCTGAAAGATGATGACTTGAAATACTTTATTCTTGCCTTGTTGGCAGTCCACGTTGCAAGTGTAATTAGGGTTCATCATATGCTGCGAGTTATTATGATTTATTAATCTGTGCCTCTTATAAACTTTCTCCCACCCGCTGCCTTAGGTACTTGCAGAGGATTCCTGACACTTGCTGCTTTGTCAAAGACATGTTTCCTCTTTTCGACAATTTTTTCCATGCAAGTCACAAAATTCTGCTATACATGTGTGGACCTTTGTGTCAGTTTTATTATGTAAATCAAGATCATGACATTGGAATGCTTCAGGCTTTTAATAAGGACAGATACATTTAATATGCATATATATAATTTGTATATCAGAAAATTTGAGTAAATTCTGCTCTTCTCTGTCTACTCTCAGGAAATACTTGTCAAATATATAGATTTCCTGCCAATGAATGGGACTTAGAAGAAATGCCTTTGCATTGGAATTATATTTCTGATGATTAAGTACCACATTTTCTATTTTGGAAGAACGGACAGTTTAACTTCTGACGCAATATTTTTGCCAAAAAGTCTTTAGGAGGCCAGCATAAGAGGTCATGGAGTATAAAAGGAGAGTTTGCTGGATGATAAAGCAAAAATGTGGGTTGAGGATATTTAAATGTAACTTATGATTTATCATTATAAGTATGTACCCTATACAGTGTTAGGCCTATAAAACATTTTATAAATTACACACTCTCTGTGTCACAGTTATAGGGACCACCATGAAGCTGAGTCAAGGTTTTATTCACCGCTTTATTGACAACTCATAGCTGCAGTCCCAGAATTTCCCCCTCCTTGGGAATGACTGGGACTGAGGGTGGATTGGGGGCCTCCATGTATGTGGTCTCTCTCATCAGCATTGGCAGCTATGGGGCATAAGTACCTTGGCATCTATCTAATAATTTTTTGTCTATTAAATTCACCTAAGCATATTGTGCATTTCTCTGTGGCTTTTTTGTAGTATGGATCCTGTGTACAGATGCCTTTTTATTCTTATCACACAGAAGACGTGAGAGTATGGTATTTCATGTGGATTGTTAATGAGTGACCTAGCATAATGATTGAAAATGTTGCATCAATGGAGAATACAGATGGCTCTTTCTCCACATTTTGAACAGTATCCAGTACCATAGAAACTGAATGATTCAGCCTTAAGATACATAGAAAGATGATTACTTAACCCCAACTAAGAGAAGTGAACCCAATCAACCACTTAGGCCAGAAGCGGCACCAAGCTGATCTTCAGCTTTTAATAGGGCAAGATCTAGACGTGAGTGAGGAAGGTCAAATGGACCTCAGGTTCACGTACTGCTCTTCTTGGAGAAATGGCTGTGTTTCCCCGATTGTGAGTCTTCAGACCTATCGTGCAGGCAATTTGGCCCTTTGCAGGCTTTCTTTCAGCTAATGTTATCTGACAACAAAAGTATTATTAAAAGATGATGGCATTGTTTGCAAATGAAAGCCTTAAGAAAATATTGCATTACTATTTATTTATCATTACAAAACTAATACAGGTTTAGAAGCCTATACTCCTACAGCTCATTGTGAATCTCTTTCAAGATACTGGTCTCCTGGGGCTGCCGCAGTGGGTTAAAGCACTGGCCTGCAGTGTCCGCATCCATATGGGGGCAGATTTGAGTCCCAGCTGCTCCACTTCTGACCAGCTCCCTGCTAATGCCCCTGGGCAAGCAGTGGAGGATGGCCCAACTCCTTAGGCCTCACACAGGAGACTCAGAAGAAACTTCTGGCTCCTGACTTCTGAGTGATTCAGCTCTGGCCATTTTGGCCATTTGGAGAGTGAGCCAGTGGTCAGAAGACCTCTCTCTCTCTTTCTCTTTTTCTGTCTCCACCTCTCTGTAACTCAGTCTTTCAAATAAATAAAATAAATCTCAAAAAAAAGATATTGGTCTCCATCTTCCATGCATATATGAGTATAATAAATAATAATAAATATAAATATAAGGCAGTATAACACAGCGGTAAGAAGGCAATGAAGCGCTTCCACTTTTTCTACTTTGTAACTCTGAGCAAGTTACTTCAGTTCTCTGCAACTCTATTTTCTCCTTTGCAAAATGGGCATAATATTAGGACCAGATTCATGGGATTTTCAAGAGAGTTAAATGAATTAATTCATACCAAATGTGTAGAAGATATTTCAACACAGTAATTGTCTAATAAATGTTAGAGTGCATTATGTGTAATATATATATATATATATATAGCCTTGTGCCTTTTTTGCTCTTCCCTTATTACAACTTAAAATATAATCACATCTTTTTATACCTTTGCAGAAACTATAAAATACATATAGTGTGCACATAGAGTATATAGAGATTCTTGATGAATAACTGGCAAAAGGACATAGCTACACTCAAAATCTAAAGGACATTGTCTGCATAAGAGGTAGAAAGGCATGTCGCCCGGTTTGTGGCTCATGGGAAACTGGAGCCATATCTGCGATCAGGATGAGTGTTTCAACTTCTTTCCAGAGCGCCCAGGCCTGGCAAGGAACGAGAATAGAACTTCTACAGGAGAGTTGTTGGTTGATATCTCCATTCTTCCTTTGACAGAAGCTAAAATATCTCTGCCCAGCTTTTTGAAGTTGTGGCCAAAAACATGAGCATTTGGAGGAAGGGGGAGGCAGAGACACTTATAAATGGACATCAGTTTGGAAATGCACCATCTGTGCGGGCTGAAAGACCCAAGCTGCTACCAGAATCGATTCTGGGCCATATTCCCAAGTAGGTTGAAAAAATATCATAATTGCCTGAAGGAGACTCACTAGCATGGGAGAAAATATTTGCACAAGATGGTGCTTCACTAGAATGGCAATGCAGCTGAAGAATTTCATAGCCAGGAATGACAAAAGAACAGAAACACTATGAATGTAGAAAAAAATACAATTGAGAAATACAAAAAAGATACTCCAAGTGCTTATAAATATTCAATTGATAAGGGACATGCACTCAAACTGGCAGGGAGAAGCAACAATGAGAATGAATCAAGTGGAAATCTTTGAAATTCAGGACATAATTATTTGACTTTAAAAATACTAGTAGGTAGGGCTGT
The DNA here is from genome assembly GCA_949820135.1 of Sylvilagus floridanus. NCBI lineage: Eukaryota > Metazoa > Chordata > Mammalia > Lagomorpha > Leporidae > Sylvilagus > Sylvilagus floridanus. The sequence goes on along the minus strand of OX463240.1, from coordinate 11,971,076 downwards.
CACTGTGGTGCAGGGGGTTAAAATCCTGGCCTCCAGTGCTGACACCCCACTTGATCATCTGTTTGAATTCCGGCTGCTCCACTTCCTATTCAACTCTCCGGAAAAACAGTGGAGAATGGCCCAAGTGCTTGGGCCCCTGCACCTGTGTGGGAGACCCGGAAAAAGCTCCTGGCTCCCGGCTTCAGGTCGGCTCAGCTCTGGCCATTGTGGCCATTTGAGGAGTGAACCAGCAGATGGAAAATGTCTGTTTTTTTCTCTCTCTGTCTCTGCCTCTCTCTGTAACTCTGTCTTTCAAATAAATAAAATAAATATTTTTGAAGATTTATTTATTTATTTGAACGTCAGAGTTACACAGAGCAAGTAGAGGCAGAGACAGAGAGAGGTCTTCCATCCGGTGGTTCACTCTCCAATTGGCCGCAACGGCCAGAGCTGCACCCATCTGAAGCCAGGAGCCAGGAGCTTATTCTCTGACGCTGGTGCAGGGACCCAAGCACTTGGACCATCTTCCACTGCTTTCCCAGACCATAGCAGAGAGCTGGACAGGAAGTGGAGCAGCAGGTCTCGAACCGGTGCCCATATGGGATGCCGGTGCTTCAAGCCAGGGCGTTATCTCACTGTGCCACAGTGCCAGCCCCTGCCCCATAAATATTTAAAGAAAAAAAAATACTAGCAGATCAGTAGTAGAACCAGCTGGACCTAAAACACAAATCAGAGAGACGAATAGATGGAAGATGTACAAAAATGATACACGATACTAAAGGTAAGTGAAGAAAAGGGAGGAAACAGGAAACAATGATAATACCTTGATAATAAGTTCAAGCTTTTCTTCAGGATTGGAGACAGTCATGAGCATTCAAGCAGAAAAACTGTATCAAGCAATGAGCGTTTAAAAAACCATAATGTCTGCTAAATTCATCATTGTGGAGCTACAATGTTGCAAGGGTAGAGGCACATTATAGGATATATTATTTGAAAGGGGCAGATTATCTACCAAGGAAAACTACTGCAATCGTTTTAATCCTTCATTTCTTCTCAGAAATAGGGAATGTGGAATATATTATTGCAATAAAGGATGTCAAAGAATATATTCCGTGTGCTAAGGAAAATACTAGAAACCTGGAATTCTATGGAGAAACGAAAATATTTTCTCATCTCCCAGGGATAAGATAGTTTACTACTCACAGTCTCTCATGTGAACAATAACACAGAGTATGCCTCAACAAAGGATAAACAAAGCTCCTCATGAGGAAAAATAACCAGATGCAAGAATCAATAGTGGGCAGCGAAATCATGAATAAGCATTGTTAGATCATCTGAGTAATAAACAATGATGATTGTGATGACAGTTGTTTGTGTTAAGAAATAGTTATAATTACATTGGAAACAACACAGAGATAGTAGAGTGGGTTTGGAGGAAAATTAAAGCATACTAAATTCTTGTAGAAGAGGAGAGAGGAACCAATGTCAGACATTGCTAGAAAAAGAAAAGTATGCTAAAATTTCATTGTAACTGCTAAATTAATAGAACTGGAAGAGGGAAAATGGGAATTAATTCTGTCATTCGACATCAATTAGCAAAGGAGGCCAATTAAAAAAAAATCAAAAGAAAACCATGAAAAATAGAAATTACAAAAGCATTGGGTAGAATCATTTGCATGGCTGGTGCCGCAGCTCAATAGGCTAATCCTCCGCCTTGCGGCACCGGCATACTGGGGTTCTAGTCCCGGTCAGGGCGCCGGATTCTGTCCCGGTTGCCCCTCTTCCAGGCCAGCCCTCTGCTGTGGCCAGGGAGTGCAGTGGAGGATGGCCCAAGTGCTTGGGCCCTGCACCCCATGGGAGACCAGGAGAAGCACCTGGCACCTGGCTCCTGCCATCGGATCAGCACGGTGCGCCGGCCACAGCGCGCCGGCCGCGGCAGCCATTGGAGGGTGAACCAACGGTAAAGGAAGACCTTTCTCTCTGTCTCTACCTCTCACTGTCCACTCTGCCTGTCAAAAAAAAAGAAAAGTTAATACGTGTCTAAGAGGCCACAGTCCAAGGAACGGTCACCTCTAGAAGTCACGAAAGACAAAAAAGCAGACTCTCTCCATTGGAGACTCCAGGAGGGAACATGGCTCTGCAGAAATCTGGACTTCAGCCTGGAGAGACCCTCATTGTACTTCTGGCTTACAGAAAAATAAGATAAGCAAGTCTGTGTTGTTGTAAGCCACTAAATTTGGGGTAATTTGCAACAATATATAAGGAAACTAATAGAGTCTGCCAGATTATATTTAAACCATTCATGCTTAGTTCTGGGAACACAGAAAACAAGCAAAACATGGGTGTGTGCGTTCACAGACACACCTCTGTAACTCCTCATCCAAAAGTCATCACTCTGGACTTTCGGTGTGCATGTCTATCTTACAGAATTAAAAGTATTTCATTCACATAATTTTCCAGTTTTCTTTTTAGTAAGCATGGATACTTTTCCACATCAATAGATATTACTCTTAAAGCAGTGTTAATGGCTGTATAAAATTATTTTCCAGGGCATGAAGATAATACAGTTTCTTGCAAATATTCCAGTTATTGGGCATGCATATCCATTTCATATTTAGTGTTCTTATGGGGATTTTCACAATAATCATCCCTGAAGGTATTTCTCCACATGCTTTGTTTTATAGTTCTCTAAAGACGAAGTAGAAATTCTGGTCCAAAATATATGAACCATTATTATTTAAGGTTACTGCTTTTGGGCCATATGAAAAATAGTCTATTAAATTTTCCCTTATTCCAGCTGAAGCTGTATTAAGGATGCAAAGAAGTAGGGACATAGGGAAGATGGGAGGGAAAAAGAGGGAAGGTGGCAAGAAAGCCATGGAATTTCTGTGGCTTTGTGTTTCTCCTTCTGACTTGGTCTTTTGGCTTCCAGAAGCCTTGTTGGAGGTTGAACTCTGGGCAGCTGGCCCCAGGTAGAAGAAGGGGGCCCACCACCACCCTGAACCATCTGCTATTCCGCAGGCTATGACAGACATCCTCCATGCTAAGACCGCAGAGTGCCCCAATCTTGTTGGCTAAGAAATGAAATCAGCTCTCCATGGAATCAGTAAACAAAATGAAGTCAATAGGCAGTTTCATAATTAAACAATTCTTTTTGATATTCAAATAATAACTTACCTTTTCTCTTAAAAATAAAATCATCTATACCTCATAGTCAGATGAATCTGTTTATAAATAGATATTTTGGTTGGTGAGTTTATTCTTTCAACCTCAGCCTCAGTTTTCTCATCTATAAAATACAGGTAAAATATTTTTAAAGGTGTTTTAAAGGTAAATAATTAAGGTTGCAAAGAATTTCCCAGAGGGCTTGATTTGTGGTAGGCAACCCATAGTTTGTGGCCATTATTGCGCAAAATTGTGTTCATTGCCTCCTCATCTCTGTTTTAGATGTTGTAAAGTAGACACCACAACACAGGGCTTCTGAACTGTTTGGGAGTGGACAACTCCTTTAATCTACGGAGTCCTGCAGGGGCGCTATTTCAGGTTCATGGACTCCATCCTTGTCATCTTGCAGTGCTAACATTCCTCCTTGAGTTTCATGTGGCAGGAACGGTCATTGCTATTGGCAATTGCTCACCCTCCCCCTGCAAATCTTAGTAAACTACAGATTTGGATGTAGCAGTGGTTGCCTTCTCAGGGATCTAAGTCATCCCCAAAGTCTTCAGCTGGGTGCAGCCTTCAGACTTGGGAGCCTGTATAACAGTAACAAACGCAACTACTGAGTAATGATTTTTGGTCTTGGCTATCCAAATGACAATAACCCAATTAGCAATAACCCTATATAGTCAAGGGCAGCTATCATTTTTGCAAATAGTAAAAAATTCCTTAAGTTCAGCCAGTCATCTCACTGAATGATGTGGAGTGCTCCCCAGGATACTCCAGAAGCTCCATTCAGCTAAGGAGATGGCTTATGAATGCCAAAATTAAACACCAGCCTTTGTGATTTCATAACACATGGTTTGTTCATAAATGATGCTCAGTAAAGACCATAACTCTGCTGTGTCTCTCTAGTGGGTGGATGTGTAGTTGTTATCACAGATCACTGAGGCATACAGGCAAAAAATACACAAATGGGGCCAAGGCATCTTTCAAAATCCTTTTAAACAGACTACGTTTTTTATCATCTCAATTCTGCCATGCACATTTTCATTCTTTCTTATTTCAAAATTGGGCAAAATAGGACCGGATATAGGCAAGCTGCATAACTGAGTCACACATTTGAAAATCGAGATGAAATGTGATTTGATGGAATGTGAGCTAATGTCTCCATTTACTTCATATCCTTCCTTTAAAAGAGAATGAGGATTTTTTTTAACATATCATAAAGGGAGAAACAGTCTTTTAATAAGTTATATAAATCCTAGATCCTCCAAATACATAAAAGCATCTTTATATTTACACTCGTTCTTAGGTAGGACAAGACCGATAATCACAACATTGCTAAGATCTTGACTCCATTATTGTGTGTTCTAATGTGAAGGAATGCGGGTTGAACACGTTTAAAATTGCAACATATTCACTGACACTCTCTAATACGTCTCAAAGTAGGGTTTACCCTAAATAAAGAAGTGATCATTCATTACATTATTTCTGAATTGACATTAATTCTGAATTTCAAGTGAGAGAGTCCCTAAAATATTTCTCCGGTGGAGTTTTGGACATGGCAAAGTATTTTTCCTAAGCAGTATTAGCAGCGTATTTGTGTGTGCCTCTGTGTTGCCTATGCATGCCTTCACATGTGTGGGCCTGTATCTGTGTGACTGTGCGTGGATGTGTGCCTTACATTTCAGTGCCTATAGGAAAGCCTGTGTGTGTATATATGCTTGTGCATGTGTGTTTGCCTGCCTTCATGTGTGTGTGCCTGAATGTGTGTGCACATGCATGCACATCTGAGCTCCCAAAAGTTACAAGCAAAGAAGTAGGCTTGTTCCTGCTATACAAGGGATATGGAGCAGTGATGGCTTCTTCAAAGTCCCCAGAAGTATAAGGTGGTATTGCAGACGCCAGGTTTCCTAGCAAAAAAGGCTGCAAAATAGAGTTCAGATGCTCAGGAGAAAGGCCAGATCGGAGGTGGGGAAGTGAAGGCGAGGTCCTCGCAGCAAGAATCTGCCTAATTTGCTTTGAGTGAAAGTAATGTCAAGCCTTGACTGTCAATTTTATCAATATCTTTCTTTTAAAATAAATGTTTTGGTTATCTTAAAAAGAAATGTGAAAATTGGCTTTGCAAAGCTTTGAAGATGTTTTATTGAATGATTATCTATAGATACTATACGGAAACTTTACTGCGGATGCCATTGAGAGGTATTTGCAATGATAGTTTTACAAAACAGTGTTTTATTCCCCCAGTAATATGCAAAGAGCAAAATAGGTGAAATCTAATATTCTATTTTTTCTTTAACTTTATTTTACACATCAAAGAAATTAAACACCAAAAATTTTTACATGTGATATATTTTTATAATTTGTATGTCCTGAAATGTTTAGTGTCTTTGCCAAATTGGCAAAATGCCATTATAAATACATCGAAATTGAAATAAGGTGTTGGGGCCGGCACTGTGGAGCAGTGAGTTAATGCCCTGGCCTGAGGCGCCAGCATCCCATATGGGCGCTGGTTCGAAACCCGGCTGCTCCACTTCCAATTCAGCTCTCTGCTATGGCCTGGGAAAGCAGTAGAAGATGGCACAAGTCCTTGGGCCCCTGCACCCACATGGGAGACCCAGAGGAAGCTCCTGGCTCCTGGCTCCTGGCTTCAGATCGGCACAGCTCCAGCTTTTGCGGCCAACTGGGGAGTGAACCATTGGATGGAAGATTCTCTCTCTCTCTCTCTCTGCCTCTCCTCTCTCTGTATAACTCTGACTTTCAAATAAAAAATAAATCTTTTAAAAAAAGAAAGTGTCGTTTATTTTGGATTCGTGTTTCTTAATGAAGGACAGGCTGTATTAAGATAGCTTGATATTCCTTAGAAACAGAAATACCATGGACAAGAAAGAAGCGAGCACTGGGAAAAATAGTCTCACTTTCATGAGAATTAAAGGAACATAAAAATAATTCCCAATAAGACCTATACTATTTGCATGTTGTTCTCAAGGGGAAATGATAATCAAGGTCCAATTCTCCAAAATGAGAATGGTCCCAGTTCTCAAAAAGAAATCATGAAAACTGCAAATTCTCTACTTACAACAATACTCTGTTAATTCAAAGGTTAAAAATTTATTGAACCAATCAATGATAAGATTTAATGTAGTAGCAAATGACTTGATAATTTAGTGTATGTTTGAGTCATACGTCTTTTTCAACAGCAGTTTTATTTTTAAGTAAGTGGTGATTCAGCCCTTGCATCTTCGATATTTCTTCAAAAGGAAAGTCTAGAAGAGATCTGGGCAAGCAGTACAACCACTTGAAGAAGAGTGTCATACAGATTTTTACATAAATTTCCAGATTTGCAATTAGAACATAGAAAGCAGCCTGATTAGCAAGAGGTGAACAAATGTGTGATGTGTCAATGAACAAATGTAAACAATGTCAAGTTCCTGCAGCTCATTTAGAATGGGTTCCACTTACAGAATTTGAACTCAACATGTGTAGCACTTACCCATTGCTGGCTATGAGCAGCACTTGTTCTGCTGTTCACCTCTCCACTCAACTACAGAACACGGGTGCCTGAGCAAAACTCAGGATCTGAGCAGAGCTCAAGGCGCAGCCTCAGCTTCTCGGGTAGGCTGAGGCTCTCAGCAGTCCCCACCGCCAGCAAGCGCTCAGTTATTTGCATTCTGTGACTCTGTCTGGAAGGCAGAATCCTAACACCCACCTCTCTGAGAGTGATATTTTAGGGTAGAATAGATCTTTAAGTTTTAAATAAAAGGCAGTCTAAGTACAAAAACCAAGATAGAATTCCCAAATAGATTTTCACTTACACGGTAGGCAGAATCTAAATAATTGTCTCTGAAACAGTTTTGTGAGCCATGAGTGTTTAGCCTCCATACTCTCTGCCTTCCCATGACTATAAAAGGAAATAGAAACAAGCAGCAAAACACGGTAATTTGAACATGCCAGTTATGATTCTAATTTCTACTTTCCTAGAATGGCCTTGCGCTCCTGTCCACAGAACCTGGGTTTGGAACCTATGCTATTAACAAGGTTCCTGGAGATTTGCATGACTACTTACTCGCTTTCTTCTCCCTCCGCCTCCTCCTCCTCCTCCTCTTCTTCTTCTTCTTTAAAGACAACCTTAGTCTTTCTTTTTTTTTAAAAGATTTATTTACTTATTTGAAAGACAGAGTTACAGAGGCAGAGGCAGAGAGAGAGAGGTCTTCCATCTGCTGTTTCACTCCCCCAAATGGCCCCTACGGCTGGACCTGGGCCAATCGAAGCAGGAGCCCAGGACTTCTTCTGAATCTCCCACGTGCATGCAGGGGCCCAAAAACTTGGGTCATCTTCTGTTTTCCCAGGCCATAGCAGAGAGCTGGATCAAAAGTGGAGTAGCTGGGATTTGAACCAGCATCTAAATGGGATCCTGGCACTGCAGGCAGCAGCTTTATGCACTATACCACAGCGATGCCCCCAAGGCTTTGTTTCAATTAGGGAGAATATTAGGTGAGAATTCTCTGAACTCAGGGATGTTACATACAGGATGAAGTCTTGTCTGCAGATTTTACATAATTCTTTAAAAATATTATTTTTTATTTGAAAGGCAGAATTACAGAGAGGCAGAGGCGGAGAGAGAGGTCTTCCATCCCTGGTTCACTTCCTGGATGGCTGCAGCAGTTGGAGCTGTGCAATCCGGAGCCAGGAGCTTCTTCCGAGTCTCCCACATGGTGCAGGGGCCCAAGGACTCGCACCATTACTGCTTTCCCAGGCCATAGCAGAGAGCTGGATCGGAAGTGGAGCAGCCTGGACTCGAACTGGTGCCCATACGGGATGCCGGCACTGCAGGTGGCGGCTTTATCTGCTACGCCACAACACCGGCCCTGACATAATTTTTAATCCCTGATATGAAATTAAAATAAATACATAAACTCATACAGGATAATTTAGGATATATTATTTTTAGTAGACACGTCTGTTTCTACCCCAGGATTTTCTCTGCTTTTCAGCCTTGCTGTGGATATTTATTTTCATGGAAGAGGAATGGGAATGAAGAGGGACTAGATCACAGGGATGAAGTTTAGGGATCAGGATTCTAGGAATGGCTGTAATGGCCCTTGTGGGATTCCGTGGAAGTTCATGTCTACAGCTGTTCTGGAGCACTTTAGGGTGCTTGTTTGTGATTCAGCTTGCTGCCATGAGACAGTAACTAAGACTATGGGCATTGAAGTCAATACAACCCAGATTTTAACCATAGTTCCACAACATGTTAGCCATATATAAATACATATATTTAATTTATTTATTTGAGAGGTGGAGTTATAGACAGAGAAAGGGAGAGACAGAGGAAGAGTCTTCCATCCGCTGGTTCACTCTCCAAATGGATGCAATGGCTGGAGTTGGTCTGATCCAAAGCCAGGAGCCAGGAGCTTCTTCGGGGTCTCCCACACAGGTGCAGATGCCCAAGTGCTTGGGCCATCTTTCACTGCTTTCCCAGGCCACAGCAGAGAGCTGGATCAGAAGAGGAGCAGCTGGGACTAGAACTGGCACCCATATGGGATGGCAGTGCTGCAGGCAGAGGATTAAATAATTAACCTACTGTGCCACAGCACTGGCCTCCAAGCCATATTTTATTGCACAAGTTATTTAATCTTGACAATCCTCAGTTTCCTCTTTTTAAAACTGATGATAAAACCCATCTGACAGAAGTCTTAAATAGTTGGTGTATGGAATGGCAGATGTCCTAAATAGCACTCTGGCCTCAGAATCAGCCCTTAAGGCTTTCAGATCTGGCTCAAGAGCCCATGAGAATATTCTAGGCATGGAAAGCCAAGACACTCTGGAAAAAAAAGAAGACCTAAATGAAAGATCTCTGTGAGTGAGATCCCAGTGGAATGAATGGGGCCATCAAAGAAGGAGGTACCTTTCTCTGAAGGGAGGAGAGAACCTCCACTTTGACTATGACCCTGTTGGAATAAGATTGAAGTCAGCGAACCCTAAAGGCTTCCATAGCCTTGGCAACTCATGACTAGAGCCTAGGGAGATTACTGATGCCATAAACAAGAGTGTCAAATTGTTAAATCAACTTCAGGAGTCACTGTGTACTTACGTCTCATGTGGGATCTGTCCTTAATGTGTTGTCCAATGTGAAGTAATGCTATAACTAGCACTGAAACAGTATTTTACACTTTGTGTTTCTGTGTGTGTGCAAACTGATGAAATCTTTACTTAGTATATACTGAATCAATCTTCTGTATATAGATAATTAAAAATGAAAAAAAAATCTTGGTGTTAAATTGGAAATTGCCTAGAAAATTAATCAATTTTTTTAAAAAATATCATGTAGGATCTCTGTCCTTAATGTACTGTACATTGTGAATTAATACTATAACTAGTACTCCAACAGTATTTTTCACTTTGTGTTGCTATGTGAGGGTAAACTGTTGAAATCTTTACTTAATATATAGTAAACTGATCTTCTGTATATAAAGAGAATTGAAAATGAATCTTGATGTGAAGCAAGGGGAGAGGGAGTGGGAAAGGGGAGGGTTGCGGGTGGGGGGGAAGTTATGGGGGGGAAGCCATTGTAATCTATAAGCTGTATTTTGGAAATTTATATTCTTTAAATAAAAGCATTATAAAAAAAATAGTTGGTGTATGTACCACATGTAATAGTGGTTTTATAGTAAGAATCCAAGCAGTTGGAATTGTTAGTACCATTGATGTAATAGTGTTTGGGTGCTGTTTTTTTTTTTTTTACTTAATATTGTTTCTTAAAGTTATTTACTTAACATTTTTATGTCTTTTTCTTGTTTAGTCTATGTATTCTTTGTGAGAATGTCCAGATCAATGTGATTGTTACCATGCAACACAGCATTGGTAGTTAAAATTTAAAGGTTAACATTAAAACTAAAATGAGTTCACTTAATAAAATAAAGATAAAATAACTCACTAGAAAATTGAGGACATGACATAGAAAAGCAGTTAACAAAGAAAGCATACATAGTCAAATATATCACAAAAAGTCCACCCTGATTACTCATCAAAAATTAAAATTACAGAGTAATATGATATCAAGCTCCATTTAAGAGCAACATTTAAAAGAAAGTATTGGTGCAGGTTTTCTAGGCAACATACATAAGAATAATGAAATTGTGCCTTTTACACTAGTATACTAGTTTTAGATTTGTTTTCAGAAGAAATTATCAGAGTAAACCAATGTATCCGGAAAAAACTACACTCCAGAAAGTCTTTACCTTTCTGAAAAAAATTTTTACTATGCCTGTAAAACATGAATGACTTATTCCGTTACTTTAAAAAATGTGCATCCCTAAGTCCTCAGATGGAAGAGAGCACCTCCCGGCAGAGGCAGGCATGGCAGAGAATGGGGGTGGCGTACTCGGTCCCACCCTACTCTCTTTTCATTGTTTTTATCTGTTGTAAAAACTGGACTTGCAAATGAAACTTCACATGAAGAAAAAAGATTTTTAGAAACAGAAACAAAAACAAAGCAAAACAAAAACCCAAAACACAGCTAAAAATAATCACATTAAATGACACTAATCATATCTTCCAACTGTGGAGTTGTAGTCTGTGAACATTTTCAAGTATAACTGCTGGGTACATCTGCTGAATATAATTTTCTTTAAATTTCTATAAACATCTCCAGAGGAGGCTGGAGAAGTTTCTGGCATTCCCTAGCCGGTGTCACAACGCCAGCTTACTGCACTGTCCAAAATCTGGTGGTGTCTCTGGAAGGGAGAAACCTCTGTGTTTTCAGTATTACTCATAGCAATTTATTGGGTGATTACCAACTGGGGAGTAGAAGAAGGATGGAATGAGATTTCACTTAGTCCTGACTAGTTTTTTGTTTGTTTGTTTTTTGTTTCTTGAGTCCTATTCATGTTCTTGGCTGAGAGGACCTTAATGTCACAGGGACTCACTAGGAAAGTGTCGGAGAGCTGCCAGTCCCATGACCAGGCTGCCTTTTTGATGAGACAGGGGGAATTAGTGTATGCTATTTAGTCTGATATTCTTTTATGAAATCCATCTGGAATGCTTACAAAAGAAGCATGCTCTGCTGAGTTATTAGTGAAAAGGGAGATTTTCACCGTACTACTAGTACAGTAGTAGGATTTATTACCAAGCCTTGGGAGTGTTTCCTCACAGAGCTTTGGTTAAATACGCACATGCGTGTTTTCTGATTGCCTGGCAATCATGTATCATTCTTTCCTATTAGGCAGTGTAAGTATTCTACTCTCACATCAGGCCCTGGTTGAGAAAACCCAAAAGGATCCCTGCTATCAACTTTAATCAAACATCAGAGCTTAAAGTAATAAACACTGGCCTTTAGGCCATGCAGAATTAAACAGGCATATTTAGAAGACAAAAATACTTGTTTTTATATGGAAAGGATTGTTATAGTAATGGAAATGAAAAATCCCCAATTCTGTAGATGATAAATATGTTTAAAAAAATGTACACGTCTTTTAAGTAAACAGTAAATGTGAGTTAATCCTTGTCTTCAAAATTTCATATGAAAGGGGCTGGTGCTGTGGCACAGTGGGTTAAAGTCCTGATCTGAAGCTCCGGCATCCCATATGGGTGCCGGTTCAAGACCCAGCTGCTCCACGTCCAATCCAGCTCTCTGCTATGGGCCTGGGAAAGTAGTAGAAGATGGTCCAAGTCCTTGGGCCCCTGCTCCTGCGAACTTCTGGTTCACTCCTGGCTCTTGGCTTCAGATCTACGCAGCTCTGGCCCCGTTGTGGCCAAATGGGGAGTGAACCAGCAGAAGGAAGACCTCTCTCTCTACCTCTCTTTCTCTCTGTAACTCTGACTTTCAAATAAATAAATAAATGTTAAAAAATAAAGTGTACAATGTTGTTTCTCATCAACACTGTGAATAGATAGTCACTTGAGGCTAGTGTTTGGCACAGAGGTAAAATCAGTTGAAACGCCACATTCCCCATCAGAGTTCCTGGGTTTCAGTCCTGGTTCCCCTCCTGATTCCAGTTCCCTACTAATGCACAGCCTGGGAGGCAGCCGATGAAGGCTGAAGTAGATGGTTCCCTCCCATCCACTTGGGAGCCCTGGTTGAGTTATTGGCTCCTGGATTCAGCTTAGCTCAGCCTCGGTTGCTGCAGGCATTTGGAGAGTGAACCAGCAGATGAGAGGGGAGATCTCTGTCTCTCTCTGTGTCTGCCTGTCTCTCACTCATTGTGTCTCTGTCCGTCTCCCTGCCTCTCATATAAAAATAAATGAATGAATAAAAATAAAATAATAGTGCATTTAAAAATAGACAATGTTCATTCAAATTCAGGTTTAAAAAATATAGACAAGAACAGCAGGAAACCTTTTTGACTAACAGTGTAATTTGAATTGAAAACACGCTACATTTTTTTATTTCTCACTGGTCAAATCTGGTAAGAGAGAAAAATGGACAGTCTCAACCAGGTAATTTCATTAGGGGAAAAACATAATTTTACCCTTACTCATAGACACAGAGCATGAACTAGTTAGGCACTAAAATCCCAGGTGGCTGCAATCCACGGAGAACCTGGGCTAATGTAACACAGGAGGAACTTCCATATGCTGGGGAAGACTTTTCCATCAGCACTCTGCCTGGAAGATGCTCTTGTCCAGCCCAAAACAAAGACAGGCTACATAAACCTCCCTTGATGCATTTTGTGGCACACAGAATGAAGAGGCCACTCTTTCGAAGTTGAAGCATTTACAGGACAATTAGGATTACAAAATCCAGAGCAACTAAGAGCACCCCTCCATCTGTACTCAGATCTGTTACACACTAAGTGCAATGTGGGACAACAGAGCAGCAAGATTTGCAGAAACAAGAATTCAAAAACCCAAATGCCCTGAGGGGTGAGGAGGTAAAAGAATAAAATCACAGTGGAGACAGACCTGAGGGAGTCTGAGATACCGTGCCTGCAGAACAAACAGAGCTGCTCAAAAGAACCAAAATCTTCATTTTATGTGAACTATCCTACTTTTAAAAACATCAACAATTCACTGAAGTATCTGTGGGCCAAAAACCAAACAAAACAGCGTTTAGTCTTATTTCGCCTGAGACGCTTCCAATCCTGGCTTCTGATTTCTCAATCTGAAACATAAAGACTCACAGCCAGAAAACCAACGAGAACGTCTCAGTCCATTTGTGCTGCTATCGCAGAACACCCGAGGCTAGGTTCTTTGTGAAGAACACAGCTGCAATGGAGATGCATTTCTCATGGTTCTGAAGCTAGGAAGCTTAAGAATGAGACATGACATCTGATGTGTGGCGAGGGCCATATCATCTAGAGGGGACAAATGCTGTGACCTAATATGTGGAAAGTGAAAGGACAAGGCAGGGTACACTCCCTGCCTCCCTCCCTCCTTCTGCCAAGCCCTTTTGTACGTGTGCTAATAATCTCTGCTGTCCTGTCTCCATCACCTGCCGAAAACCGTACCTCACAAAACTGTCGTATTGTGGCTTAAGTCTCAACATGAATTTTGGAAGGGATGAAAACTTTCAAAACACAGCAGAAAGCCCTCTGCAATTTCCATAAAGACCGTTAGATGAAAATGGACACTTCTGTGAAAATGGCACAGATAGGGGTCAGAAGAGAACGTAGGATTAGAGCAATGAAAGAAGAGGAATCAATAGAATTAAAACAGAAGTGTTTCCAGTAGCTGCACCTGAGCATAGTGCTGACTGGCACTACAGTGAGACAAACAGGTGCAATTACTGTAATGCTTACACAATACAGTTTGCAGTTTTTAAATACATGGAAATGTATAATATTTGTAAGCAATTTACGGTCCATCACATAATTTGGACTTAGTCTATCCCAACTATCCCTTTGTACTGACCTCATAAACCCTTGAATTCATAGCAAGAAAAAAAAAATGCTATGTTTTTGTAAATTCAGAAATACAACTCAGTTAATAACCTGATAAGCAACAAAGACTTGGTTTCTGAAAAGGCTGTTCAAATAAGATCACTCTTCATGGAACTCTGGGTGAATACGGTTAAATCTGTATGGTTGTCTGAAATACTCCTCCCTCAGGGTAGACACTGCCAAATTTAGGAACAATGACAATGTATTCATGACTTTTGATATCTGAAGTAGTTTTTCCTGTCACTGTTATGTGTTGTTAAAGACATTACAACATGCTTAAGGGAATGTTATGTTTTAAAAAGAACATCCATATTTACTTTGATCTTAAACAAGACATACCAAGCTTTTATTTTAAACATAATATAAAAATTTATACTGTGAGGACATCAAAATGCAAGACTGTGGGAGTATAAGAAAAAATATAGAGTTTGAATCTCATTCCCAAGAAGTTTATAATCCAAGATGTGAATCAAAACTAGTACTCTGAAGCTAAGCTCCAGAAAGCAGATCTGCATCATCCTTTTGAGGCTTGCATATCCAGCGTCTCATATCAAGCAGAGAGGAAAGAATGTGGATGCTATTGCACACAGGTGAACGTTGAAGCCATTGCCATGTGATAAAAGGATGAAGCATGGGGGTCAAGAGAAAAAAAGGTAGCCAATAAGGACGTGGCTTGTAAACTCTTCCAAAACAGGCAGAAGGGATGTGTGACAGTTCCAAGGAGGTCTGGGTCAAAGACTTCTGGTGAAACCCATAATAACTACTATGGAGATGTACACCAACGATCTGTACAGAAGAGGCGGGCCATCCAGGAGAGGGAGGGAGTCATTGTCCACACACCTGAGTCGGTGAGGTGATTTCTATCCTTGACATCAAGCCCAGCCTCTCACCAGAACATGAGCAGTGCAGCCTTGTTATCTGGCGAGTGCTTAGGCTCGAGGAGTTGGTGCGTCTGGTCATGGAAGGTGAGAACTTCTTGTGTGACTGAAGCGTGTGACTCAGTGAGTTCTGAGATGAGAAAGCCTTGCTGCAAATTTTTGGAAAATCGATTCATTAAGTATTTGACATCCATGGTGGTTCCCTGGATGGATGTTCTTTGAAGATCCTATTGTATTTTCCTTTGGGAGCATCTGCCCCAGTTGGCATTCAGGGTCCCATAATATCAGACCAGGTATCTGCTCGTCTCCATGAAGTTGGAGAAGGTCTCTGGAGAAAACATGAACAGTCCTTGCTACCTCACATTAGTCAGCCTTGGACATAAAGAAGCAAGGGCAATGTCAGGCTCCATGAGGCATGCGAGAAAACTCTGTTTATTTTTTAATTAAAGAGAGATTGAGGTTTTAAAAAAGTATTGACTTTTAAATGTCACAGGTATATAACACCTGTATCACCTGCTGATCATGGGATCTTGAATAGGTAACTACCTCATTGAGTCAGTGCTATCTTCCTGTTGAAGGGATAAATCTACAGATGTTGATCTAGTCTAGGCACTGACAAGTAGGGATTTTCATTCTCTTTTTTTAAAATTCATTTTTAAGGAATACAAATTTCAGAAGTACAACTTTAGGAATATAGTTATTTTTCCCATCATACCTGCCCTCCCACCCACATTCCCACCCCTCCTCCTCACTCTCCTCTTCTCAGTTGCATTCTTTATTAATATTAATTTTCAATTAACTTTGTACACAGAAGACCAACTCTATACTAAGTAAAGATTCAACAATTTACATACATGCACACACAATTTACACACATGTACACACAAAAAAAACCTGTTTGAGAACTAGTTTTACAGATAATTCTCATAGTACAACTCATTGAGGACAGAGGTCCTGCATGAGAAGTTAGTGCCAGTAACTCCTGTTTTTTTTTTTTTTATTTGACAGATAGAGTTAGACAGTGAGAGAGAGAGAGAGAGAGAGAGAGAGAGAGAGAGAAAGGTCTTCCTTCTGTTGGTTCACCTCCAAATGGCCACTATGGCAGGAGTTATGCCAAGCTACGCCGATCCAAAGCCAGGAGCCAGGTGCTTCCTCCTGGCCTCCCATGTGGGTGCAGGGACCCAAGCACTTGGACCATCCTCCACTGCCTTCCTGGGCCACAGCAGAGAGCTGGACTGGAAGAAGAGCAACGGGACTAGAACCCGGCACCCATATGGGGTGCCGGCGTCACAGGCAGAGGATTAACCAAATGAGTCACAGTGCCATCCTCACTCCTGTTGTTAATTTAACAATTAACACTCTTTTGTATGACGTCAGGGGTCACCCAAGGCTCTTGACATGAGCTGCCTAAGCTATGGAAGCTTTTTGAATCCACAAACTCCATCAGTATTTAGACAAAGCCATAAGCAAAGTAGAAGTTCTCTCCTTACTTCAGAGAAAAGTACATCGTTCTTTAATGGCCACTTCTTTCCGCTGGAATCTCACTCACAGAGATCCTTCATGTAGAACATTTTTGCCACAGTGGCTTGGCTTTCCATGCCTGAACTGCTCTTATGGGCTTTTTACCCAGACCAGAATGTCTTAAGGGCTGATCCTGACGTCAGAGTGTTAGTTAAAGCGATTGTAATTTTATGAGTTTGCTGTGTGGACTGCTTCTCATGTTGGAACATTCTCTGCTTTTTAATTCTATTATTATTACCAGACACTTGATTCTATTTACATGATCATTTGGGAGCAGATATATTTATCAACATATTTGTCATTGCAAAATTGGTAAATTTGGGTAGAGGCACTTTTTAAATTTTCAAATATATGTTTAACATTATAGGAAAGACTCATAATTTCACTGTAACACTTCAAAACACAATTCATGAATTAATATAAGTGACTAGAATACTATGTTTTCAACAGAGCATAAAATCAAAAGTAAGACTTGTTTCCCATTCCGATAACAATATCTATCCCCAAAGGATATCATTACTTACAGTTTCTTGCTTTGTCTTACATTTACATTAATGTATCACCTTGTATATGCATCTATTCATATCATTTTTCTTTGTACCAAAATATTTGTATTTGTTTGAAGATCAAATTTTCAAGACTTAGCTACATAATGTCAAGACTTACAAAGGTACAATAATAAACACAGTGTGAAACAGGCATAAAAAAAAGATTTCTGTGAAAGATCTCTGTGAGTGAGATCCCAGTGGAAAGAATAGGCCATCAAAGAAGGAGGTACCTTTCTCTGAAAGGAGGAGAGAAATTCCACTTTGACTATGACCATGTCTAAATAAGATTGGAGTTGGGAAACTTAAAAGGCTTCCAGAGCCTGGGAAACTCATGACAAGAGCCTAGGGTGATTACTGACATCATAAACAAGAGTATCAATTGTTAAATCAACAACAGGAGTCACTGTGCACTTACTCCCCTTGTAAGATTTCTGTTCCTAATGTGTTGCACTATGTGAATCAATGGTATATCTAGTACTCAAAGAGTACTTTACACATTGTGTTTCTGTGTGGATGCAAACTGTTGAAATCATTACTTAATATATACTAAATTGAACTTCTGTATATAAAGATAATTGAAAATGAATCAATGTGAATGGGATGGGAGAGGGAGTGGCAGATGGGAGGGTTACGGGTGGGAGGGAAGTTACGGGGGTGAGGGGAAACCACTGTAACCCAAAAGCTGTACTTTGGAAATTTATATTTATTAAATAAAAGTTTAAAAAAATGAAAAATAGATTATTGTGATGAATAGAAGTTCTGGAAATAGACCTTCTCAAAGGTAACTTGATACTTCAAGGTGGAAAGAAGGTATTTAAGCAACCTGTGCTGAAGAAAGCAATATATAAGATCCTGGAGAAAGTTGAACCCTAAATTCTACCTCATACCATAGAGAAAAATCTGAGAGCTAAAACCATAAAGTTCCTGGAAGGAAACATGAAGACATCGTCACAGCTTGAAAGCAAAGATTTTCTATATAGCACATATGCCTACCCTATAACCCAATCACATTATTTCCATATATTTGTGCCCCCAAAATGAAAATACGTGTTCACAAAAACACTTAAATAAGCAAATAGTGTTTTTATTCATAATAACCCCCCAAATTGAGAATGATCCAAAATTTCATAAACAGAGTCATAGAATAAACTGTAATCACATATGGAATACTCATCAGATACAAAAAAGAATGATTTGTTGATGCGTGTAACAACATGAATGAGTAACATAGATGCACTGATCTAAGACACTGGTTACAAATGAACATATTTCATATGATCTCATTTATATGAACTTCAAGAACAGACAAAACTAATTCTGATGATATAAATCAACCTGGATGTTGCCAAAAGTGGTTGGGATTTACTGGAAGCACTCAAGAGAGGATTTTGGGAGGTTGTGGACGTGTCTGACTGAGCCCAGTGCATTTCATTGTATGTAAATCTTACATCAATTTAAATATTTTAATACATGTTTCCATGTTGAGGCAAACACATCTAACTCATTTGTTAGAACATTTCTTAAGGGGGTCGGCACAGTGGCATAGTGGGCTAAGCCTCTAACTGTGGCCCCAGCATTACATATGGACCCTGATTCGTGGCCCAGCTGCTCCTCTTTCAGTTCAGCTCTTTGCTTATGAACCTGGAAAGCAGTACAAGATGGCCTTAGTACTTGGGTCTCTGCACCCAAGTGGGAGACCCAGAAAAGACTTCTGGCTCCTGGCTTTGGGTCTGCCCAGCTCTGGTCATTACAGCCATTTGGGGAATGAATCAGTGGATGGAAGACTTTTCTCTTTTCTCTCACTCTCTCTGTCTGCAACTCTACCTCTCAGATAAATAAATAAATCTTTAAAAAAAAACCCAAAAATCAAAAAACAACACTTCATAAAGGACATTCTCTATTTTTCATAATTTGAAATTGGTTTAGAAACAAGGATTGCTAGAATCCTCTCCAAATCTCATCCTGAGGGTTTTAATGCTCCATTTGATCCTTTCAGGAACTGCAGAGCTAAGTACCTTGTAAAAATTTTCAATTCTTGTGTCTCCTTAGAATCTGACAAATACACAATGGGGAAATACGTAAATCCACTTAGTTTAAACATCCTTCCATTCTTTTTGATATATTGGACTTGGCTTTAGAACATTATTGGAAGATTTGTTCAAATATACATTAGTGTTATATTTAGCCAAATGTGGTGGGACTCTGAGGTAAAGAATGCAGTGTAACAAAATAAATTACTTAATTAAAGTCAGCAACAATGCAACTAAAAGCTTTTGGGGGGAGTGTGGCTGCTGGCCTGCCTTTCATGCTATTTTTAGAGGTAAAGGTTTGTTTAATTTCATGTGGTTGAGGCGAAGAAAGCCATGAGAGACCAAGAGTAGATTAATAAAAAGCAGGAGTAAAATGGAAAATGCCAAGTCAGGGCCAGCTGCTTGCCAGTATGAAAGGAATGACAGCGATAATTCAGATGAGTTAGAAGCCAAAGATAAAAGCACAATAAATTCTCAGAAAACAAGAGAGCTGCCAAATATTAAAAGGCTATAGAAATCATAATTTTAGAAAAGAGGTATTTGTTTTTTAATCAAGTGTATACATTTAATTTTTCCTTCATTTGAAGTCCTTATTAAAAAAAATAAGTTTCTAGAAATAGAAATGTGTTTGTCTGCATGTGTGTGTGATCTTCAAGTCACTGGAATGCTATACTCCCATCTTTGACTTTTCCAAGCATTTTCTCTTCCATTGAACTCAGTATTTTGGCTACCATGACAACATACTTTATTATCATTCCTTTCTTTTCTTTTTTTATATTGTTATACGGTTAATTGGTTGAAGAAGTATATCATAAAATTGGTGTTTTATTTGAAATACACACACATATATAATGTGTACATATTGTATTTGTACACATATATCTTGTTTCCCATCTTTTAAGCTCCTCTCAGGTTAACCAGAATTGTAAAGATGGCAATGGTGGTGCATGATTTTCTTGATGTGGCAGCTTTACCCCACGATATTTGCTGAGCCAATGAATGACAAGGCATTAGCAGCTAGAGAGTTAAAAAGGAAAGGTAACTAGCTCCTTTATGACAGAACTGTACCAGAAGGGAGGGGTGTTCTGCGTTCAGTTGAGCCAGCAAAACAGCATTTGCTACAATGGAGGACGTTTTTGAAAAATTCTACTATCTGTGTGGACTGTAAGAGAATTATCATCTTCTCACGTGTCAATAGCTCCCTCTGAATCTGAGCTGAGACTCAGCGGAGGAGAGTGAAGGACAGATTGATCATCAGGAGACACATCTTCACTGGTTCATGTGACAGAAAGCATTACCTTGCCCCGTGCTGGCATTGTTCACAGGCATGGACAATGAGTCAGATGCCTCCACTGTTTCCTTCAGAGATGACCTGTGGTTATAAAATCAAGACAATTAAACTCGAGCTGCTTTGTGTGTCTTTTTATGGGGAAACATTTGGGAAACAACAAATGAGACTCTGAGATGACACAATGACAGCAAACAGTAGCATCAGGAACTCGCCAATGGAAATGTCCACACCATTCCGCCTGGACTTCGTTCTTGCTCTGTATTGTGAAGAGAACACAAAACTTCTGAGAACTGGGGCACATTCCAGGGAAATGCTAGGGATTATCAATCATCATCATCACAGAGAAGATTAGGAACTAGGATAGGGTATTTTCCAAACTTGAAAATGTGATTTATTATATAGAAGAAAGAACATAACATGGTTTGTAATTAAAGTGCTTTTTTGGGAAAATTCTGCTGTGTGTTATTGAATCAAAATATATTTTGCCTTGTTTTTAAATGTAAAGTGTCAAGTTTCTGTGTATTCCCAAATTATATGATTAAAAAGAAATAAGTAAACTTTAAATTTTAGTTAATATAGAACCTGCTTTTGACTTCCTCTTGAACAAATGAGATATGCTTTGATAATAAGCATTATTACAAAAATGTTTTCGTATTTTCATATATTGGTTTTCAGTAGGAAATGAAATTAATAGGCGTAATAATTCACATTGGCTGTATTAGCTATATGAGGCAGAAAAAGAATACATTAGATCCAGGCTTAGGTCATGATAATGAGATTTGACAAACCAAAGCCCTGTCTATTTGTCTCTGCCTCCATCAGAACACAGGACAGGGACTCTCTGTGGTGTAGTGGGCTAAACCTCTGTCTACAGCACTGGCATCCCACATGGGTGCCAGTTCAAGTCCTGGCTGCTCCACTTCAGATCAAGTTCCCTGTTAATGTGCCTGGGAAAGCAGTAGAAGATGACCCAACTCCTTGGGCCCCTGCACCCATACAGGAGACCTGGAAGAAGCTCCTGGCTCCTGGCTTCGGATCGGCCCAGCTCCGGCCTTTGCAGCCATCTGGGACATGAACCAGGGGATAGAAGCCTTCTCTCTCTGTGTCTCTTCCTTTTCTCTCTCTGCAACTGTGCCTTTCAAATAAATAAGTTAAAAAAAAAAAAAAAACACACAGGCCAGGAGGAAGGACAGCTTTGGAAGAGGAGGAAGGCATTGCAATCCTTGTGGCGCCTGAGAAAGGAAGTTAGAAGATGAGGAGCAACAGCAAGGGCCTCTGAGGACAAATTACTGACTTTCTTCGCCTTTAAGACCATCCATTTTTTTAGTGGACACTTAAGAGGCAATGGTCCCTTCCCAGCAATGATTGTGGAAACTTCCTGGTATCATAAACCACCACATAAAGGCTCGTAAATCCACCAAAATATTTCAGGCACATTACATAACATATTTTCTTCCTCTTCCTGTTCTTATTTCTTCTAATCCATACTATTCAAAAACCACATCACTTGAAGGAAAATGACTCTTAAACAGTTTTTAGAGAAAATAATTATATCCATCACAGATATGCAAAAACCATGAGCAGAAGCCAATAAATCTGTGAACTATTTATTCCTCAGCTAGACATTTCTGTGTATGAATTTTCAAATGCAAAATGCTCCACTCAATTTAATACCTGTTATTGAGCTTCGTTTCCAACAAATGATAAAAACTTATCAGTCTGGTCAGAATGATCTCAGACTATCTTTGCTGAATTTGTGTCCGAATTTCAGGGACAGATGGACAGCAAAGATCAGAGTGAAAACAGAGGGACCTGGGCCTGTGCTAAGTTTTCCCACCCATGGAAGTATTCTGTGATGACTTATTCCACTGTGTCTCCAGCTGCTGGATTACACAGACGGTTATCTTAGTTTTTACAAAGGCAAAATCTTTCCTGTATAAATCTTTACCTGGCCCTCTTGAACATCAAGGGAATCTTGAGAGCCTCTTAAATATTTCTGGGTATGATGTTTAGTCCCAGATGTCTGAATCACATCTTCTTAGATAACCCCTCCATACAGAGATCAATATGGAGTGTCAGCAGACAGGATAAAGGACCTATCTCTAGAACACACATTCATATCTATATCTAACCTCTGTCTCTCTCTGTCTTTCTCACTCCCGCTCCCTCTCCTTCTCCCTCCTTCCTTCTCTCCTTCCTTCCCTCTCCTCCTCCTCTTCTCTTATTTTCTCACTTCTTTCCTTTTCTCCAAAGCAAGGAATTTTTAAGTCTCCTACTGAAAGAAAATCAGTTCCTAATTACCAAATACTTCTCCCACTTCTAATGGCATGGATCTTGACTGCATGAAGTCAAAAGCCAAGATCTTGCTTCTCTGAGGCCATTGATCATTATTTGCCCAGCTACGGTCTAATTAGAGCCACATTTATTCCCCTTTCATCCTTGTGTTCCCAAAAGGTGTGCCCCACTTAAGCCCTCCAGTCTCCTAGTAGCTGGGAC
Organism: Sylvilagus floridanus; assembly: GCA_949820135.1. NCBI lineage: Eukaryota > Metazoa > Chordata > Mammalia > Lagomorpha > Leporidae > Sylvilagus > Sylvilagus floridanus. The sequence goes on along the minus strand of OX463240.1, from coordinate 11,948,294 downwards.
AGATCTCTGTGCTAGGTAAGTAACGCAGACACCCCAAGAAGTCGTCTCATCTCTATATTGCAATTGGTATCACTATCCCAAGAGGCTTTTTATTTAGAAATAAGCCTTTCATTTCTCCTTCCCTGTGGTTCCTAATCCAAAGTACTCACTCCTTAGCTGCTTCTCCAGAGATCTACATCAGTAAACGCCATACATTCACTTACCACATGAATTTCCAATCTCAGCTAGGTCCTCCTTTCCAGGAGCGATTTTCCTATCAATGGTCCTTGACTGAGCTGTCTAACAAAGGGGAAAGCATCAGTGAACTAGGCTCTATGAGCATCTACATGTCTCTCTAGAACTTCTTGAGATTCCTCAGATCCAGATGAGCCCATCCCTGCACTACTGTGAGCAGGTGCTTCCCAAGGGTGATGTCCTCCTGCGGAAACCTTGGAATCTCTATGCGCAACATTACAAGAGAGACCTCTGTATCTCTGTGTCTTGAATCTCTGTGCATTACTACCATCAAGCTGGGCAGGCAAGATTTCTGCAGGCTCCTTGTAAAGACATCACACCTCCAACCAACTTCAGAGTTGATTAGGGGAAGCAGTAGTTTGGCAGCTTGAGATGGGGGCTCCTCTGCTTTGCTGATTTCACTGGCTGTGTTCTTCTCTCCAAGAAATTCCATTTCAATAAAGACCAGCAGCACAAACTAATGTTAAGTGTAAACTCTATGCAAGTACCCATGTCTTCATTTTGTTTTCCTGCAGAATATCCTGCAAATCTCTCAGAAGTGCAAAGCATTCTGCTGTGTTTTTTAAGCTCAATTCATTTGAGTCCATTGGTCTTATCACAAATCCCGTCTTTGTTCTATGCTTTCAACTTGCCACAGAATCATGGATATGATCTTAATATCCTCTGAATCTTTCCCGTTAAGGATGTGTTCTATGAAGAATCTTAGAAATCCCAAGCAGCCTCCAAGCACAGTGAGTAAAAGTACTAGGACATAAAATTTGGGGAGAATAAAAATTCCTTTTTTTTAACCTGTAAATAAATTTCTTTTATATTTAGATCACACCTCCAGCCTCATATCATGACACTGTTAAAGTTTGCTAAAGATGCCACACAAAGGGAGATATTTGGCTTTAGCTTCCAGTGTAATAACTAGAGAGAAGTACATGATAGATAAAAAGCTATGGAGAAAATACAAGAAAAAAATCTATTTTCATTCCATTGACATATAGAGCTACAAAAGATGCTTCAAATCCAAATGGAGGTGGGATGTGTGGCATTCTGTACAAATTAGCTAATTTCCATGCACACTATGTAATTTTAAAGCCATATATGAGGAAATAACAGAATTTATCAAATATGATTTAAAGGATATGTGAAACATTTTAACTTCCTGGGTGAATGGTTACTAATAAGAAATAGGAAGTCATGACCATAATAATTAGTATACATTACTACTGTTACATGGATCACTATTACATCAGCATATTAATGTTAAAAGTCAAAGAATATAGCCTGAAGGACAACAAGTATATATAAAAAGAACAAATACAACCATGCTAAGTTATAAATTGATTGTTCTACTATCATAGTGCAGTACTTGTCTTCTAAACATGTATTTGCAAATGAAGTTGAGCTAGAGAGCACGAGAGAAAGTAACTCAGACACAGTAAGTGCCCTGTAGGGAATCTGTAAATATATGTGCAGTGGCTTCACCATATTACAGATGAATTCGCAGGCTCAGGGCTAAAGATCTTAAGATTGCAAAGAAATGTAATCACCTGGCTCGTTGAGTGATAGTTGACATGACACTACCCTCAACACAATTTCTACCAACTCTACACCACAGAGTTTTCCCCAAAGTCTTTTCTTTGCAAAATTAAGCCCGTGAGGTTCTCCTTACAAAGAGGCCACTTGGTCAAACCAGTGTAAGATGTTTGATAAGCTTCTCTTAGCTCATGTAGCACAGTGAGTAAGTCCCAGGTTTTCAAACCAATTCAGCCAGTTTTTACCAGCCTGATTGGAGCACACAAGGTGGTATTATATTTTCTTGTCACTCTTATGTCTGAGAAACGTATTGGAAGTGGTGGTCTTAATCTACATTTCAAACTATATAGGCAAATTTACATATTTAATTTCTAATCACTGTACACTTTTATTTATAAAATGTTGGGCGGAATGAGGACTTACGGTTAGATATTATAAGGATTTAGACTTTATCTCAACCTAAGAATTTCTTCATAATGACTTGAACCCAAGCCATACCTTCCCCAACAGGACTATTCTGCTAGATAACTATGCCCACACAAGTTCTATCCTGGGCTAGCTGTAAGGATCTCATTTATCCATTTCCCTAGCTAACATCCTTGCCAATGTACTGTGGTTCTCTAACATGAATAATTCTGTTATTTAAATTTTAGCTGTTTTCTGCTTCCTAAGGAAGTTGAAATGCTTCAAAGGAGAGAAGAAATGTCTGTCCTGCTACACACCCATTCTTATGCAAGGTGAATGCTGAGTAGATAGCCCCCTGACACAGAACAGCACAGGGAAAGATCTTTGCAAACAAAGAAGCAACTTGGATCTGATGTTGGAGCATGGAGGAGACAGGTGTCCTTTTCTTTACTTAATAGCATGGAGGGAATTTAGCTAATCCTGAAAGAAAGAGAGGTAAGAGATTGGAAAGGGGAAGTTGGTCATAAAAAGTAGAAGAGAGACTGAAAGCCTTTAAGAATAGGAATGCAAATTATTCTGTTGTAATTTGTTTGTACTGTTGCCATGTAAATAGCCTCCCAACTCTTCTACAATCTTCTGAAAACTGCATCTACAGATCTGTGTGCACCACCCAATGCTGTCCTCATTGTTTCGTGTGTGCGTGCGCACGCGCATATGCCCATGTGTGCAAACATGCATGATTAAAGTGGGATCTACAGTTCCCTTTTGGGTCAGTGTGAAGAGAATCAAGGAAGCCGTAAGAGTCTTGACCTTGGGGCAAAAGTGGCCAAGTGTGATGTATTGAAATTCACATGTGGGTGGCCTGTGAAAAGCTCTGTTCAATCTGGATTTTAGGTGCTACCATGTCACTAAAAGTTTAATCTTATGCTGGGAATCAAAGAAAGGCACAAAAAGTGAGTTTTCATTTCCTCACTTATCAAATTGGAGAAGAATGTTTTGATGATGATATCAAGTATGGAAGTATAGGACAGAGAAGAAAGATCCTTGTCCTACTTGGTGGGTGAACCTGTCAAGTGGCGCAGCCTTTGTGTGAGGACTTTGGCAACGTCTGTCAAAAAGTCTTAAACACAGTCACTCAGGAGCCTCTCAGGATATTAGCTGGGGGAACAGATCGTCATTGAAAAATCTGTGGACATTGATATCTTTTGCAGAATTATTTATAAAAGTAAAAAATGGAAGTAATTTAAATGTTTAATAAAGGAGATTGACTAAAATATTTATTACATGCTAACACAATATCCTCCTCCTCCTTCTGCTGTCCTCTCCACCTCCCTCTGCTATTCACTCTCCCTCTCTCTACAAAGGTGTGTGTGTGTCTCATACTCATGTTCACAAGCACTATTTTATTATAGAAAATGCTTCACATGTTCAAAAATTTTTAAAAAGCTGGAACCCAAGAAATATTGTGTAAAAGTAATTATTCAGTAAAATGATAGTTTATATTCTAAAAGTATCTGTAATATGTACAGATTATCTTTAAGTAATGAGATTATGGAAGACTTTTATTTTATCTTACTTTTCCTAATTTTCAACAATCACCATGTGTTATCTTTACATTCATCAAATAATCAAATAAGCAAATCTGAATGAAAGAAGATGCATAATCCCTTGCTGATCTTATTTTTCAGTAGTTTTTTGTAACTCTTTGGATCCTTTTCTGTTGTGTTTAAAGACCACTTTCAATTGTTCTTGGAGGAATGAGATATAAACCTGATACATGTGAACTCTGAGTGGCCCAACATTAGACAGACTCCACCTCAGGATTTTACCTGATGAATAACACTTTAGGACCCCATGCAGTTTCAAAACACACAAATACAAGAATAGTGTAAGTGAGATTCCCTGGGGACATTTTTAAATATTCCAAACATTATATTTTGAAGCTGTATTTATTTATTGACTTGAAAGGCAGAGCAACAGAGATAGAGGTGGAGAAAGATCTGCTGGTTCATCACCGGAATGTTGAGTCAAGCTAAAGTCAGGAACCAGCCAATGTATGTGCAGCTCCCAGGTAAGTGGCAGGAATTCGAGGACTTGGGTTATCACATGCTGCCATCCAGGTGTGTTTAGCATGAAGCTGAATCACGGAGCAACAGGGACACAAAGGCACTGCAGCGTGGGATGTGGCGTCCCATGTTTGACTGAACCTGCTATCCTACAACACCACCCCTAAGCATAACATGTTTTGACCACACTAGCAAGTTGCATAAGAAAGTAATAAACATTTTATATAAAGTAATCTTTATATTTTTTGTAATCAAAAGAATCTTTGTTTCATGTCCGTGTGAACTAAACCACAGTTATAATCTACTGCTACCTAAGGAAACCCTGGAAAAAGAAGGGGAAGAGAAGAAAAAAACAGTTACCTTGAGGTTCAAGACCAAAGAAAATAAAGGCAAATACCCAAGGCCTATGCCTCTTCTTACATAGTAAGCGTTTCTTTCAGCTATCAAAGAATGCTTAAATAAAATTATTTCAAGGCAGTTGCTCCCCATTCATTCTGCCTTCTCTCTGATACAGTCTTTCTTCTGGAATCTCATTAAGTCACATGAACAGCTGCACCAAGTTGTTATGGCAACAGGAATTTTAAAAGTAAATTAATTTTGCTAGAAGGTGTTATTAAGACCAGGTAAGGGTGGCCTTGAATGATAATGGCTTCTGTCTGCTCTGCCGGGGCACTCTGGCTCCCATTGAGTTGCAAGAGCAGCAGTGGGAAGGGGAAACATCCTTGATTTATTATCCTCTCATAACAATTCATATAGGAAATGCAACCATAAATTGTGCCGGCTTTATTGCAAATTTGTATATCCCACTTTTAATCCTCCATAAAATTACAGATTGAAGGGGGCGTGCTACTCATTGCTCCATTAGGTTCTGATAGCCTCAGACAACAAGAGAAGTGGTCGTTTCGACAGCGTCCCTCGTGGAATGACAATATATTCCTAGAGAGCTTTACATTATGGAAAATATTTGACCTTTGGATTTCAGAGGAGAGGGTTAGCCAACGTCTTGGACATAAATTAATGTTAAAACTGAGCTATCACACGGATGAACAAATAATGCAGCCCAGAGCTTCTAAATGGGGGACAGAGACATCTCTCAGTTCCCTGTGCACAAGCCCTTGACTCTCTGCAGTTCTCCGCTCTCAAGGTTTGCATTTCCCAAAGTGTCCGGGAGCTATTTTGTTTGTCTTCTTTCTTTCTTTTTTTTTTAACTTTATTTCTAGAAAAATCTGTCGTGGTCAAGTAATCATGGGCTACAGTCCGTAATACAGGCTTCTCTCCCCTTAGAGATCTCACAACACTGTGGCAAATTACAAACACCACCACATTCTGTTGGAAAGAGCTCCTCTTAATTTCGGTTTAACCCAGTATTTCACAGGCATGTTTGTCACCGAGACTATTTTAAAAACATTTCCTTCATTTTCAGTAATTTTTTTAAAGAATTCATTTTATTTATTTGAGAGGCAGAGTTACAGACAGTGAGAGGTAGAGACAGAGCAAGGTCTTCCTTCCATTGGTTCACTCTCCCAAATGGCCGCAACGGCCAGAGCTGTGCCAATCTGAAGCCAGGAGCCAGTAGCAAGGTGCCTCCTCCCGGTCCCCCATGCGGGTGCAGGGTTCCAAGGACTTGGGCCATCCTCTACTGCTTTCCCAGGCCGCAGCAGAGAGCTGGATTAAAAGAGGGGCAGCCAGGACTAGAACCGGCGCCCACATGGTGTGTCGGCTCCACAGGCAGAGAATTAACCTACTGCGCCACAGAGCCAGCCTCATCATTTTCAGTAATGCTAATGCTGTCATTAGGTAGGCAGAAATGTTCCTTTGATTAAACATTTTGAGATCTGGGGCTGGCTCAGTGGCACAGCTGCAGTGTCGGAATCCCGTATGGGCACTAGTTCAAGTTCTTCCTGCTACACTTCTGATCCAGGTCCCTTCTTTTGCTCCTAGGAAAGCTGCAAAAGATGACCCAGGTCCTTTGGCCCCTGCACTCACATGGGAGACCTGGAAGAAGCTCCTGGTTGTTGATTTCAGCTGGGCCCAGCCCTGGCCATTGCAGCCGTTTGCAGTGTGAACCCACAGATGAAAGATCTCTCTCTCTCTCTCTCTCTCTCTCTCTCTCTCTCTGTCTGTAACTCTGCCTTTCAAATAAATAAAATAAATATTTTGTAAAAAGAATTTTGAAATCAAAATTAGTGATACCTAAACACAACTTCTATGGTCAAAAATTACATCGGATTTAGGAATATATGTTTCATAATTCTTTTTTTTTTAATTTTTATTTGAAAGGCAGAGTTACAGAAAGCAGAGGCAGAGAGAGAGAGAGAGAGAGAGAGAGAGAAAGAGAGAGAGAGAGGTCTTGCATTTACTAGTTCACTTCCCAAACGGCGGCAACAGCTGGAGGTGTACCGATCCAAAGCCAGGAGCCAGGAGCCAGGAGCCAGGAGCTTCTTCTGGGCCTCCCATGCGGGTGCAAGGGCCCAAGAACTTGGGCCATCTTCCACTGTTTTCCCAGGCCATAGCAGAGAGCTGGAATGGAAGTGGAGCAGCCAGGACTCAAACCGGTGCCCATCTGGGATACTGGCACTGCAGGCTGTGACCTTACCCACTACGCCACAGCACCAGCCCCTGTTTCATAATTCTGACCAATTTTTAGTGCTAATAGAGCCATTATCTCCACACCTCTCCTTTAAAAAATATTTATGGGTGTAGGTATTATGTATGGTACAGCTGGTAAATATGATGTCAGAGTGCCTGGATTTGAGTCCCAGCTCTGTCTCCAATCCACTTTCCTGGATTGGATAATGGCTCAAGTACTTGGGTTCCTGCCATCCACATGGAGGACCAGGATTGAGTTCCTGGCTCTTGACTTCTACCTGGCCCAGCCCCAGCTGTTGTCGTCATTTGGGGGAGTAAACCAGCAGATGGAAGATCTCTCTCTGTCTCTGTCTCCCCATCTTTATTTCTCTACCTTGCAAATAAATAAAAATTAGACTTAAATTTTACAAAACAAAGCCATTGTCTCCCAGGATATAGGCTTGGTTGCAAGAGACAAATGCTTTTGCTGGTTTTAAGCCCTCGCAGAGGCACCACCAGCAGAAATCTAGCCAAAGAACAAACAAACAAACAAACAAGAAACCAATGCCTTTTATTGCCGTTGTGGACTTTGCTTTGGGATTTCTAATCTGTTTTTCTTAGACTTTGCTCTGGTCATCTGTCCTTGTCAGAATGTTTGCTCAGCATATTATACGTGGGAAAGAAAAGCTAATTTGAAATTATTTGAAAAAGCATAGTAGAGTTATTTCCCATAAATATCCATACCTCTTTAAACAGATACTTAGGGGCCAAGTATTCGGTCTTGCAGTTAGGATGTCTACTGGGCTGCCTGCTGTATCCCATATCAGAGTGCCTGGGTTTTAGTCCTGGCTCCTGACTTTGAGCTGGTCTGGTTCTGGTCCTGTGGGTATTTGGGAAGTAAATCAGCAGATGGGAATTCTTTGGCTCTTGAAAAAATACAAATGTTGCTACTCCAACTAAGTCCATACAAATTAAACAAATAAACAATGATAATAGGGTTTATAAAACCAGACACATAAAATTTTATAAATATTCCTCACATTGGGCACATGGGGGATCCAAAAAGAGGACATTTAGTTGAAAGCAGTTCCCAAATTAAGTTCTCAAAGTGCCCAGAGCTCCTCTCTCTACCAAGCAGCCAAGCACGGCCAACTCTCAGGCCACGGCATCCAGGAGGTGACACAAAGCAACCTCAACAGCTCCAGTGAAGAAGCCCATTGGGGATCCAGGAAGCAACTCTTAGAAGGTATGGAGTGGGTAGGCTGCAAAAGCAAAAGAGACCAGCTTAATGGGAATTTGCAAATACAGGCAGATGCAAAACAAAGCACTGTGTTCAGCTTGAACAATATAGGAGCTTACAAAGTGATATTATTTACTGGGGGCTTGCTATTGACAGACACTCTGCTAAGGGAAAGAGGACACAGAGAGGTAACAGGATGAAATGCCTGAATTACACTGTGCACTTGCTCCCCATGTGGGACCTTAATGAGTTGTACTATGAGAATTAATGGTAAAACTAGTCTTCAAACAGTACTTTATACTTTGTGTGTCTGTGTGGGTGTAAACTGTTGAAATCTTTACTTAGTATAGAGTTGGTCTTCTGTATATAAAGATAATTAGTCTCATGGAAAAGCCCATGAGAGTATTTCAGGCATGGAAAGCCAAGACACTCTGGCAAAAAAAAAAAAAAAAAAAAAAAAAAAAAAAAAAAAAAAACCTAAATGAAAGATCTCCGCAAGTGAGATCCCAGTGGAAAGAACGGGCCATCAAAGAAGGAGGAGAGAACTTACATTTCGACTACGACCTTGTCTAAATATGATCAGAGTTGGTGAACTCAAAAGGCTTCCATAGCCTTCGCAACTCATGACAAGAGCCTAAGATGATTACTGATGTCATTAACAAGAGTGTCAATTTGTTAAGTCAACAACAGGAGTCACTGTGCACTTATTCCTCACGTAGAATCTCTGTCCTTAATGTGCTGTACATTGTGATTTAATGCTATAACTAGTACTCAAACAATATTTTTCACTTTGTATTTCTATGTGGGTGCAAACTGTTGAAATCTTTACTTAATTATGCTAAACTGATCTTCTGTATATAAAGAGAATTGAAAATGAATCTTGGCCGGCACCGCGGCTCAATAGGCTAATCCTCTGCCTGCGGCGGCACCAGCACATCGGGTTCTAGTCCCGATCAGGGCACCGGATTCTGTCCCGGTTGCCCCTCTTCCAGGTCAGATCTCTGCTGTGGCCAGGGAGTGCAGTGGAGGATGGCCCAAGTGATTGGGCCCTGCACCCCCATGGGAGACCAGGATAAGTGCTTGGCTCCTGGCTTCGGATCAGCGCAGTGTGCCGGCAGCGGCGGCCATTGGAGGGTGAACCAACGGCAAAGGAAGACCTTTTTCTCTCTGTCTCTCTCTCACTGTCCACTCTGACTGTCAAAAAAATAAAAAGAAAAAAAAGGAAAAAGAAAGAAAATGAATCTTGATGTGAATGGAAGGGGAGAGGGAGCGGGAAAGGGAATGGTAGCGGGTGGGAGGGAAGTTATGGGGGGGAGCCATTGTAATCCATAAACTGTACTCTGGAAATTTATATTTGTTAAATAAAAGTTAAAAAAAGATAATTAAACATGAATCTCAATGAAGAATGGGATGGGAGAGGGAGTAGAAGGTGGGACGGGAGTGGGCATGGGAGGGCAGGTAAAGGGGGGCGAAATGCTATATTCCTAAAGCTGTACCCATGAAATTTGTATTTATTGAAAAAGAGGTTTCTTTAAAAAAGAAAGAAATAGCAATGACTAGCGGAAAAGATAATTTGACAACATACAGTGGTGGGTGACCTAGTGGATACATTAAGAAATCTGAATCTCTTACTCAACTTTTCAGACTCAGCTGCTGGTGTGGCTCTTGGGAAAATGCTGTGGTTGGTCCCAGCTTCCAACACTCTCTGTCCATTTCTAACAATGCACTTTGGGTGAACAACAAAAATGACAACAAAGAATCTCCCCCCTGCCCCTGTTCTCTGGTTATTAACAAAATTAAGTTTTGGAATTTATGGCTATGTATTTCATAGCTAGCTCACAGAGCCATGGAACAGATGAGCAAAGCAATCTCTGTCTTCTAGAGTTATTAAACCCAGAGCATGATGTGTAGAATAAGACACATGAAAGGATGCACACATGTGCCTTCAGGGTGGCACAGACAGTTACGTGGGAGTGCATGGGAAAACTGGGTGGAGGAGTGGGCCTTCTGATGAGCCTTCAAGAGAGATTGTTAATAGGAAAAAATGAAAGACCCAAATGCTGTTGATGCTTGTAACAGAGGTCAGAAGGAAGGCCCAGCTATCACTAGAGTTGTCAGAGCCACAGAGCTCTGTATCGCAGAGGACGCTCTGGTAGTTGGTGGAACCAGGCTGTAGAAAATCTCCAAGACCACACAAAAGACAATCCACTTTTTAGAAGGCAGAAAGAACAGAGGAAAAGAAGATCAAGATCAGTGGTGTCTGGACCAAAATAATTTTAGCATAGTCCAAGGGATCTGGATAAATCAAACAGCTTGGTTCCTGGGGTCAGAAAGAGCAGCAGCGAATGTCAGGACCTGGCCAATGAGAAGTGTCCGGCCAACAAGGGAGAGAAGGGCTGGTTCTTCTCTGCTGATTTGCTTTACTCATAAAAGAAACTTACTACTATTTCCACCTCCTGCCCTCTCATTTTTCTTTTAAATCACTGCATGGATTAGACATTATGTGACTAGTAATGAGAATGGTAAAATGCCTTGTTCCTGTTATTGTGATTTGAGTAACAAATACGGAACAAAACAGCAAAACAGCCTAGACAATAAAAATAATTGTTAACCCATTTTACTAGCTCTCTGGCCAAATTATATTTTTATAAATTACAGTTCCAATGGAGGTAAATGGGCTCACAAGTTCCTTGTTAACAAGGTCACCAGTATAATTTGAATATTTTTCTGCAGCTGTTGCTCTCACACCTAAAGAGGGAAACAGCTCCAGCTATGTAGGGCGAGCGAATGGGAATGCTAATGAGTCTAACAGATTGGTTCAAAATAGAAGCATAAACCTTCAATTCATGAGGACACGACAGTTACGAAACCAAAGCCCAGGAGATGGTCTGTGTTCAGGAATTCAACACTGCAGCATTGTTTTAATGCTTGACATAGCTATTGACCCAGGCTTGGCAAAATTTGTACACTAAAAATAGTGGAATGGGGGAAAAGGTTACAAGCGACTCTATAATTCAATGAACATGAACTTCACTTTTGGATGAATCCAATAAAGACTACATTGAAAGTGTGTTTCATGTCCTCTCACTCATAGAATTATTACTATCTAGGGTATACCTCAGTAGCAATATCATATTCTATATTTGTTCTATACATGTAGCAAAGCTAAAATTTCCAACTCAAAATGAATCAAGTGACATTTTTAATGCACAATTTAATTTGATAACACTCAATTATGGATTTTGATTAAGTAGAGATAAAATAAATGTTAACACTTTCAAATGATAAATCTTCGTTTTTGCTTCTCTTCCCCATTCAATATGTACTTAAGGAATTGGGTATAGAAATTCAGTGTAAGGGTCATAAAACAGAAACTGGAAGTATAGAGAAATAGGAAAATATGTTTCGCACAAGGAAGACATCCAAGTAGAGGATCTGGCACAGTGTGGAAGGTCATGGAGTTTCCACTGAAACATTGTGGCAAGGTGAAGATACCACCAAACTCCTACAAGAGCACAGTTTGAATGTACACATTACAATTAAGGAGAAAATTAAACAATGGGTAAGGATTTGTCAGAACAGCTCAATTCTATCGAAGTCTAACAAAATTCCATCTCCCAGAAAAGTCCACCTTGGAAAAAGTACCGAGATGGTTGAGATGTTAATTCTTGAGCCAATTTCCTAGTATTCAAGAAAAAAAAATAGAAATAAAAAACAAAAGCTTTTGAGTATTCCAAGCAATTAATCAGAGATGTTAGGTTCTTTTTTTCCTAATCTAGAATTAGTTTATTTCTAGTTTATATTAATTGTACCAAATCTATTTGAAGAAAGGCAGACATCCTTTAACTTTTTCAGAGTACTAGGTTACATTTAGAAAAAATAGCCAAGAGGCTTATTAAAAAGCAATGAAAAGAAAAAAAATGGAGATTATCACTTACGGGAGAATAAAGTGATAAATTATTCTAAAATACTAGTGATGATTTATCTAATCAGTCTTTGACAGCTTGAAATGTGTCCTAAAAAGTAGCAAAGCAGTAGTTTTTGCTTAAGAAATGCTAGATTAATGAAGTGTAGATATGAAAACTACATCATTAGATTATGTAATGTCCTCTGAGTAATTTTAATTGCTGAATTTTCTTTAAAAAGGTTTTATTATTTTATTTTTTCAAAATTTTAAATTTGCCTGCTAAATATTTCATTTATAGAGATCCTTTTATTACAGAGCTCTTTGTTTTCTGATGTTTGTAGCATGGGGGAAGTAGGCTAAATGGACACAAAAATTCTCTAACAATTTGTTTTGATTTAACGTTCATCAAGGGAGAGATTTGTTTCCTCTGCAGATTTTAAGAGATTTAAATAGGGCCGTTTATGTTCAGCTCAATTAAGCTACTGATCATTCCATTCTCTTAGCAGTAAAGCGCCCTCAACCTATCAGTTCTTCAGAAAATAAAACAGCCCAGGCCGTCCAACTCATCAATCTACAATGTATATATCCCATGCATGGGTTACTAACACACACCCACAGTTTGACCTCGAATGGCTCACAAGAAGGAGAGACGAGGATCTAGACGTGCTTCTTGATAGAGTAAAAAGACAAAGCTAGACAATTTATCATGAGAAAATGTAATGAAACCTCAACACGGACAAAAACATATTTGGGAATTCAACGATTGCAATTCAGAGGACCCTTGGGGGAAAAAAAAAAATAGATACATACTCCTCAAAAGCATCCCAGCAGGATGATGAAACTCAAGATGATGTCAGATGCCCCTCATCCATGGAGAAAATTAAGTCATGTTGTAATTGAGATAACAACATAGATGCATGGCCACGTGAGAGAGGAGTGCATGTTAGTGAAAAGCGGGTTTAATTTGTTTCCGTCTTTTATCTGTGATCTCTGTAGTTCAAGCACTAAGGAGACAAGGGAGGAAAAATGCATGTCCAGTCCCCTGGGAATCGCTGGCCAGTTAATCAACCGGTAAAATGAGACAGTTCCAAAAAGACAAATAGCATATGTTTTCTCTAATATGTGATAGTTAATACAGAATACAAAAACTGTGTCAGAATAAGACTGACATCTTATCACTTGATTATTTTCTATAGCCCCTGAATATATTCCTCTAGAATAGTGGCCTTTCCACTTTTAGTTGTTGAACATTATGGTTAGTTGTGCATTACACCTGTTATTATAAAGTAAATTGAAAATATATTATGGAGGGAGGAAGGGAGAGAGGAAAGTGTGGTTATGTATTTAGAATTGTATCTATGAATTATATGAAATTATTCTCTTTATATAAATAAAATATTTTAATTTTTTAAGAAAACAATGAGATGAAAAATCTTCTAGTAATGCCAACTCGCTGGTTTCTGAGCCACCTTCCAACTTGAAATGGCAAGATTTACTATGTATTAAAAATATGAATGTGTTTTGCAAATATTGTAGAGACCAAGGTAGGTTCTTCAGATTTCATAAGTGAAAATACAAACACCCAGTTAAATTTGAGTTTCAGAAGGATTATAGGTAATTTTAGTATATCTCACATGTTGCATGGGATATACATGTCAAAATTTATCTGTTGTTTATGTAGGATTTTAATGCAATTTGGATTGTATTTGCTGTTCCCACATAAAAAAGCAGTTAGAATCTGAGAAGCTACAACCTGAGGAACCCAACAGATGAAACTTCTTTAGCCTGCAAGGTCTTTACTAATTCCATATCTGGCTATGTGAGACTGCAAAACATTTATGGAACTCAGGGCACAAAAACCAAATTTTAGCTTCTGCTGCTAAGATCGATCCCATTCACAATAGCTAAAAAAAAAAAAACAAAAAAAAACAATCAAACACCTTGGAATAAACTTAACCAAGGATGTTAAAGATCTCTACGATGAGAATTACAAAACCTTGAAGAAAGAAATAGAAGAGGATACCAAAAAAATGGAAAAATCTTCCATGCTCATGGATTGGAAGAATCAGCATCATCAAAATGTCCATTCTCCCAAAAGCCATTTATAGATTCAATGCGATACCAATCAAGATACCAAAGACATTCTTCTCAGATCTAGAAAAAATGATGCTGAAATTCATATGGAGATGCAGGAGACCTCGAATAGCTAAAGCAATCTTGTACAACAAAAACAAAGCTGGAGGCATCACAATACCAGATTTCAGGACATACTACCGGGCAGTGGTAATCAAAACAGCATGGTACTGGTACAGAAACAGATGGATAGACCAATGGAACAGAATAGAAACACCAGAAATCAACCCAAACATCTACAGCCAACTTATATTTGATCAAGGATCTAAAACCATTTCCTGGAGCAAGGACAGTCTATTCAATAAATGGTCCTGGGAAAACTGGATTTCCACAAGCAGAAGCATGAAGCAAGACCCCTACCTTACACCTTACACAAAAGTTCACTCAAAATGGATTAAAGACCTAAATCTACAACCCGACAGCATCAAATTACTAGAGAACATTGGAGAAACCCTGCAAGATATTGGGACCGGCAAAGACTTCCTGGAAAAGACCCCAGAGGCACAGGTAGCCAAAGCCAAAATTAACTATCAATTAACTATTGGGATTGCATCAAATTGAGAAGTTTCTGTACTTCAAAAGAAACAGTCAGGAGAGTGAAGAGGCAACCGACAGAATGGGAAAAAAAAACATTTGCAAACTATACTATAGATAAAGGTTTAATAACCAGAGTCTACAAAGAGATCAAGAAACTCCATAACAACAAAACAAACAACCCACTTAAGAGATGGATGAAGGACCTCAATAGACATTTTTCAAAAGAGGAAATCCAAATGGGCAACAGGCACATGAAAAAATGTTCAAGATCACTAGCAATCAGGGAAATGCAAATCAAAACCACAATGAGGTTTCACCTCACCCCGGTGAGAATGGCTCACATTCAGAAATCTACCAAAAATAGATGCTGGAGAGGATGTGGGGAAAAAGGGACACTAACCTATTGTAGGTGGGAATGCAAGCTGGTTAAACCACTATGGAAATCAGTCTGGAGATTCCTCAGAAACCTGAATATAACCCTACCATTCAACCCAGCCATCCCACTGCTTGGAATTTACTCACAGGAAATTAAATTGGCAAATAAAAGAGCTGTCTGCACCTCAATGTTTATTGCAGCTCAATTCACAATAGCTAAGACCTGGAATCAACCTAAATGACCATCAACAGTAGACTGGGTAAAGAAATTATGGGATATGTACTCTATAGAATACTATACAGCAGTCAAAAACAATGAAATCCGGTCATTTGCAACAAAATGGAAGAACCTGGAAAACATCATGCTGAGTGAATTAAGCCAGTCCCAAAGGGACAAATATCATATGTTCTCCCTGATCTGAAACAACCAACTGAGCACCAAAAAGGAAACCTGTTAAAGTGAAATGGACACTATGAGAAACGGTGACTTGATCAGCCCTTGCCCTGACTGCTGATGGACAACTTAATACGTTATCCCTCTTAGTATTTTTTTTGTCTGTTCTAATTAATACTATTGGTTTAATTCTGTGATTAATACACAGTTATTCTTAAGTGTTGAAACTTAACTGAAAAGTGATTCCTGTTAAATATAAGAGTGGGAATAAGAGAGGGAAGAGATGTACAATTTGGGACATGCTCAAGCTGACTTGCCCCAAACGGCAGAGTTAGAAACACACCAGGGGGATTCCAATTCAATCCCATCAAGGAGGCATGTACCAATGCCATCTCACTAGTCCAAGGGATCAATTTCAGTCCACAATTGATCATAATGATAGGACTAAGAGTCAAAGGGATCATATAAACAAGACTAGTGTACTCATAGAATGACAGATGTCCTAAACAGCACTCTGGCCTCAGAATCAGCCCTTAAGGCATTCTGATATGGCTGAAGAGCCCATGAGAGTATTTCAGGCATGGAAAGCCAAGACACTCTGGCAAAAAAAAAAAAAAAATCTAAATGAAAGATCTCCGCAAGTGAGATCCCAGTAGAAAGAACGGGCCATCAAAGAATGAGTACCTTTCTCTGAAGGGAGGAGAGAATTTCCACTTTGACTATGACCTTGTCTAAATATGATAAAAGTCAGTGAACTCAAAAGGCTTCCATAGCCTTTGCAACTCATGACAAGAACCTAGGGAGATTACTGATGCCATAAACAAGAGTGTCAATTTGTTAAGTCAACAACAGGAGTCACTGTGCACTTATTCCTCATGTAGGATCTCTGTCCTTAATGTGCTGTACATTGTGATTTAATGCTATAACTGGTACTCAAACAGTATTTTACACTTTGTGTTTCTGTGTGGGTGCAAACTGTTGAAATCTTTACTTAATATATACTAAACTGATCTTCTGTATATAAGAGAAATGAAAATGAATCTTTATGTGAATGGAAGTGGAGAAGGAGCAAGAAAGGGGAGGGGTGTGGGTGGGAGAGAAGTTATGGGGGAGGGGGAGCCACTGTAATCCATAAGCTGTACTTTGAAAATTTATATTCATTAACTAAAAATTTAGAAAAAATTGTAGCTTCTGAAATCTGTGAACGTGACCTTATTTGGAAATAGGATCTTTGCAGATGACCCAGTTCACATGATGTCATTGGAGCAGGGCCTAATGCAATATGACATGCAACTTTATCAGAGAAGTTGGATCAACAAGAGACATGCAGTGAAGAGAATGTCCTATGTACGTGAGGACAAAGAGGGTGATGCTTCTACAAACCAAGGATATTTCTAGCAAACAAGCAGTAGCAAGGAATGAAGCTTCAAATAGGTTTGCTTTTCACAGCCACAGACGAACCCAATTCTGGTCTCCAGAATTAAAAGAAGTTTCTGTTTCTGTAGGTCACCCATTTTCTGTCCTCTTGTAATGGCTGCCCTAGGAAGCTAATACAAGTGTTAACTAGAGGCACACCTACCTCCTTTGCTGTCTCACTACAAGCTCTGCATAGCTCATTTCTATTTGCCAAGAGCTCCAGGACTTTCAGCTTGTCATGAATCAAAAATGAGCCATCCTAGGAAGAAGATAATAACATGCAAAACCCCAAGATACTTCTCTGTAGACAATATTCAACAGACCTCAGAAACAATCATGCACCGAACAAAACCGAGTGGAAATGACTACTACAGCAACAACAGTGCAAGGAAAGGGGTTTATCAGAATGACTGATGAGGGGCCTGCGCTGTGGTGCAGCAGGTTAATGCCCTGGCCTGAAGCATCAGCATCCCAATGGGCGCTGGTTCCAGACCCAGCTGCTCCACTTCTGATCCAGCTCTTTGCCATGGCCTGGGAAAGCAGCAGAAGATGGTCCAAGTCCTTGGACCCCTGCACCTGCGTGGGAGAACTGAAGAAGTTCCTGGCTCCTGGCTTCGGATCAGCCAACTAGGGAGTGAATCAGCAGATGGAAGACCTCTCTCTCTCTCTCTCTCTCTCTCTCTCTCTCCACCTCTCTGTCTCTCTGTCTCTCTCTGTGTAACTCTGATTTTCAAATAAATAAATATATATATATATATATATATATATATATATATGCCTTTAGCACACAACTGACAACAAAAATAAAAATTTGATGATATGGGGCTGACATTGTGATGTAGCAGATTAAATTTCCACTTGCAAGGGACCTGTGCTGTGGTGCAAAGTGTTAACGCCCTGGGCTGAAGCACCGGCATTCCATATGGGTGTTGGTTCGAGTCCCGGCTGCTCCTCTTCCGACACAGCTCTCTGCTATGGCCTGGAACAGCCATGGAAGACAGCCCAAGTCTTTGGCCCTGCACCCATGTGGGATACCTGGAAAAAACTTCTGGCTCCTGACTTCGGATTGGCACAGCTCCAGCCATTGCACCCATCTGGGGAGTGAACCAGCGTATGGAAGACCTCTCTGTCTCTACCTCTCTTTGTAACTCTCTCTTTGAAGTAAATAAAATAAATCTTTAAAAAAAAAAGATTGCCACTTGCAGGGCTGGCACAGTGGTCTGGAGTGTTAAGTCTCTGCTTGCAGTGCTGGCATCCCGTATGGGTGTCAGTTCTAGTCCCAGCTGCTCTACTTCCAAACCAGTCCCCTGCTAATGCACCTGGGAAGGCAACAGAGCATAGCCCAAGTCCTTGGACCCCTAAACAAACTTGGGAGTCCTTAAGGAAGCTCCTGGCTCCTAGCTTCAGCCTGGCCCAACCATTGCTGCCATTTGGAGAGTGAACCAGCAGATGGAAGATTCATAGTCTCTCTATTCTCTCTCTCTCTCTCTCTCTCTCTCTCTCTCTCTCCCTCTCTCTCCCCTCTCTATATCTGTATATCTAAATATCTAATATCTAAGTATTTGTTTATTTCAAATAAACAAATCTTTTTTTAAAAAATTGCCACTTGTGTGGCTGACATCCAACCTTAGAGCATCGGTTGGACCTTGGGATGAAGCTTGAGACAGTTGCACTCCATATTAGAGTCCCTGGGTTCATTTCCCATCCTGCTTCCAATTCAAGCTTCCTGGTAACACACACTATGGGGGAAGGTAGTAGGTGATGGCTCAAATACTTGGGCCCGTGCCACCCTTCTAGGAGGCCTAGATAGTGTATAGTGTTCTGGGTTTTAATCTGGCCTAGTTCCAGCTGTTGTGGACTTTTTGAGATTGAACTAGCATGTGGAAGATCTCTTTCTGACTCTCTGACTTTCAAGAAAAAAATTAATTTAGCAATCATACTTCCAAACCAACTCACCTTAGCATGCAAAGCTCTTGGGCAGCAATCCAAAATGTCGTGGAGAGTGTCACATAGCTAATGTAGCTTATTAAGCCTTATTTGTCCTTCTACAGTATAGAAATAATAACTGTCATCTATTCATTTGTGTTATTAAATTTATTTATTTATTTTTAAGTAGGAAAGAGGGAGAGAGGGAGATTTTCTATGGACAGATTCACCCCCCAAATATCCACAAAGGACAGGGGGCTGGGCCAGGTCAAAACCAAGAACCTGTAATGATGCTGGGCATCTCACATGAGCGGCATGGATTCAAGTACTTGAACCACCATCTGCTGCTTCCCAGGGTGTGCACTGGCTGGACATTGGAATTTGAAAGGGAGCCAGAACTCAAGACAGTCCATTTCTACACATTGTTATTATGCAATATTTTCAAGTCCAACACATGTTTCTTCGCAATAGTTGTGAGCTGTGTTTCCTGGGCTCTCTTCTGCCTACTGTATGGGAAGTGCCAACTAACTCCTTAAAATGGCATCCCATTCCTTCCTCTACCTCTACTCCTGCTCTCTCCACACCCTAACTGAATCTTGGGCTCAACTCTCTCCTTCAATCTATGCTTCTGTCCATGCGTTCCCTGGATGTGCCCTATGTTTTCTGATATCTGTTTCCCCTTCTCCTGGAATACCTACTCCTGGAGTTCAGCGTTCCTGCACTCCTTCCTTGTCCTCCTGGTGTAACCAGTCCTCTCTCATCCTGAAGCTGAGCAGGAGGGTTGTGTGTGTGGTGGAAAGGGCATAGAAATAAACACCACACCAGAGCCCTGCCACTGAGCTCACCGTCCTCAAGCCATCTGCATTTCTTCCCAAGTTCTTCCTATCTGGGCTCAAAATTAAAGAATGGGACCAGGGATGCCTTTTATTTTCTTTAAAAAATGCAAATAGATATAATGGTATTCAATCAAACAAAATCCCTTTCGTCATATAATTTCTTTCTAGATGCAACCAATATAATCAGATTGTTATTTACTATTCTGGAGACATTTTATCCATACAGAGAAACACAAATTGTTTTTTCTTGTCTTGTCCAATGATGGCATACTCTATTTGCTATTTTGCTTATTTTTCATTTAATAGCATAAAATAAGAGATAATTGCATATTTCTACAAAAAGAGTGTAACCAGTCTTTTTTTTTTTTTTTTTTTGAACAGGCAGAGTGGACAGTGAGAGAGAGAACCAGAGAGAAAGGTCTTCTTTTTCCATTGGTTCACCCCCCAATGGCTGCCACAACCAGCACACTACGGCCGGTGTACCGCACTGATCCAAAGGCAAGAGCCAGGTGCTTCTCCTGGTCTCCCATGCGGGTGCAGGGCCCAGTGACTTGGGCCATCCTCCACTGCACTCTCGGGCCATAGCAGAGAGCTGGACTGGAAGAGGAGCAACCAGGACAGAATCCGGTGCTCCGACCAGGACTAGAACCCCGGGGTGCCGGCGCTGCAGGCGGAGGATTAGCCCTAAACTAGTCTTTATAGATGAATAGTATTTGTAATTCTCATCATTTATTTAACTCCTGACCTAATGGCAAACATTCAGATTTTCCCTAACGTTTTGTTTTCATCCATAATGTTGCAATAAATAATCTTTAATCTTTCAGATAACTTATGTCACACGTGTGTGTATCACATCTATTTGATAAATTCGTAAAAGTAGAAATTTTAGATAGATGGGATATGTAAATAACGTGTATGTGATTACACGTTAGGGTGTAAATAGGGTGCATCACTCCATCAGTGATGAGCGAGAGCAGCTATTTTCTCCATATCTTTGCCAACAAAATATTTTTATTAAAGTTCTGTTCTTTGACAATGTTTGGCAAAAAATATCTCCATGAGGTTTTAATTTGCCCTATGATTATTGCAAATGAGCTTAGATATGTTTTCACTTAACAGCTATTTGTACTTCCTGTCTTTGAACTACCTGATTTAAAATCCCCTTTTCTGGAAGGCAGCATTGTGGTGTAGCAAGGATTGCAGTCTGTGATGCTGGTATCCCATTCGGGCCCCAGTTCAGGTTCCTGCCGCTCTGCTTCCCATACAGCTCCCTGCTAGTGTGCCTGAGAGACGCAATGGAATGTGATGCAAGTGCTTGAGCCCCTGCAGCCATGTGGGAGACAAGGAGGAAACTCCTGGCTCCCAGCTTTGGTCTGGCCCAAGCCTTGCTGTTGTAACCATTTGGAAAGTGAAGCAGTAGGTGGATGATCTCTCTCTGTGTCTCAGTCTCTCTGTAACACTGTCTCTCAAATAAATAAAATCTTTTTAAAAAATTATTTTTCTTTTCCTATTGAGTTACTGGCATTTTCTTATAGATTCATGGGGGCTATTTATATATTAATGAAAAGTATGCTTTGTAAAATTAGCGACAAATGTTTTTCCTAACTTGTCATTTGCTGTATTAGTTTTTAACATGCAGATCACTTTTGTTTCATGTAACACAAATCCATAATCTTTATTTCCCATAGTGTTTAAGTTTCATGCCTTATGTATTAGAAAAGTCCTCCTCCTTCCAAGACTATCTTACAAACATCTTCCTGTAGTTCCTCCTTATACATTTATTAATATTTCACATTTGTATCTTAGATTCATCTGAAATGTATTCTGCTTTAAGATATGAAGTATGAATTTAAATTTACCTTGAAGGGCATTTAAAAATCTTATGAACCAACTCATGACAATTGTTACTTATTTTTTGCAATCACTTAATAATTGACATCTGGAAAAAAATCCCTATTTTCAAAATACAATTTTCTAGTTTGTAATGTATGAGGGAGAGATATTTCACTGCATGTATGGCCTGTGGTCTCCTTTTTAACTCAGTGAACCCACTTACTCAGACACACATTCCCTTAAGGCCAACAGAGATTCGGGGCCCGAAGACTGACAATCTCTACCACAGCCTCTTCAATGTCAAATGGTGCAGGAAACTCACTCTTCTCCCTTCCCCCCACTTTTCCCCATTATCCTATCATCTTTGAATATAATTTATGGTAATGTAAAAGGCAGCCATCATTGTTATTCTATCTCGCATTTAGAATGAGAAGGGAAAAAGGCATTTGGAGCCAAATTATTAAAGCAAAGCACTGACCCAGTGGCATCATCAAACCTTCAGGAAGGAACTTAATTATATCCCATTAAAAAGCTCAATGCTCTCCTGTGATTTGTACATATTAACACAATTCAAAGTTCAGCTCAAGGTTCTTCTCTTTATGCAAAATTCACCTCTGAAAATCTAAACGGAACTTACTAGTTTTTTCATGGCCAATGCCCACTTGGCATAAATAACTATTTCTATTATTTTTGGATATGGGCTATCATGGCATTTTTGATTCTTTTAACTTGATATCAGTTTTCAGCCTCATTACTTTTCCAGTTCAGTCACCATGTATTGCAGCGTTGTGAGTTTTCACATAATAAATTTGACAACATTTTTTCTTGACAGTTCTAACTCATATATTTTTTCCTCTTAAAAATTTGTGTGTGTGTGTGTGTGTGTGTGTGTGCACGCTGAGGTAGGCACTCTGTTGCAGTGGGTTAAGACACTGTTTAGGATGCCTGCGTCACATTTTGCAGGGTCAGTTCAAGTTCTGGTTACTCTCTGCTTTTGATCTTGTTTTCTACTAATGCATTCTGGGAGGCAGCAGATGATGGATTGCCCAAGTATTTGGGCCCCTTACACCCACATGAGAGACTCAGAGGGATTTTTGGGTTCCTGACTTCAGTCTGGCTCCGATCAATGGACGATCAACCTCTCTATCTCTCGCATTCTCTCTCTGTCTCTTTTCTCTCTTGGACAACTCTGCATTTCAAGTAGATTAAAATGAATGAATGAATGAATGAATAAATAAATAAATCGTTATTTAAAAATGTGTGTGAAGGGGGTCTGCATTCAGCCCAGCAGTTAAGATGCCGTGTTCTGGACCGGAGTGCCTGGGTTCAATCCCTGGCTATGGTTTCTGACTCCAGTTTCCTGCTTATGCAGACCCTAGGAGGTAGTAGGTTATGGCCCAAGTAATTGAGTTTTTTTTACCCACATGTGATACCTGGATTGCATGCTTTATTTCAAGCTTTGGTCTCAGCCAAGCCCTTGCTATCGTGGGCATTTAGGGGGTCAATTTGCAGATAGGAACTCTGCCTGTCTACCTCTGTGTCTCTGTATCTCAAATAAATAAATAAACTAAAATCTGTGTGTGTGTGTGTGTGTGTGTGTGTGTGTGTAGTGATTGAGAGTAGACAACATGAAATCAAGAATGAGACTTTGTTTTTTTGCCTTCAATAACTGACAGAGTGAGCATCATGGAAGTGTTGTGTGTGTGCTTGTTTTAATTTGTGAGACAGAGAGAAAGACAGACAGATTGACAGAGAACTCCCATGTGCTAGTTCGTTCCTCAAATGGCTGCAATGGCTAGGGCTGGGCCAGGCCAAATCTGGGAGCTAGGAACTCAGTGCAGGTTTCACACATGAGTGGCAGAGACCCGACTACTTGAGTCATTGACTGCTGCCTAGCTTGATGTGCGTTAACAGAAGCTGGAAGTGAGCATAAGTCTGGAGCTAGCAGATAGGCACTCGATAGAGGATGCAAGTGTCTCATCCCCTAGCTTCACCGCTAGGCAAACTCTTCTTTCCACACGGAAGTGATTGTTAAGGGATGCAGGAACCAAGAGCCCATTTCAGCACATCATTTCTGATACAGCCGTTATTCATAGAGACAGAGATGTCAGGAGGAAAGCAGGGATTGTCCAGGTTGGACAGGGATTTGGGAATCATGGACAGGTGTAGAATATTTGAAACCACAGGCGTGGAAGAAATCACTTAGGAAAACAGTGAAGCTGGCAAATAAAGGCAGCTCTGGGGTTAGGTAGAGGGAAAGGAGCCTTCAGGAGGGACTATAAAACAGCAGCTTTGCTAGAGAAAAAACAGAATGAAGTTCCAGGAGGTTCCAAAGGGAAGTGAGAGAGGGGTCAACTATGTTGACTGCTGCAGCGAGAGAACAGGACATGGACAGAGAACAACTCATGGGCCAGGTGATGAGTCCCAGTCAGAGGGAAGAAGCAGTTCAGATTATCCAGGAAAATGATTTGAAAGTGGTTATAAGGAATTGGAAACAGCAAGATTAACTGACTCACAAAAAATATTGTGTGACAGGGTGGGGAGAGGGGATGAGCAAGAGGGAAGAGAGATTCAAGGAAGGGAATTTTACACAAAGCAGAACAAGCACCAGGAAATCAAAAATGCCCACTTGAGATCTGTGGGTATAACTTTATGTGAAAGCCTTTAATAGTTTTGTCTTTCAGTGATCAACTTGATAATAGCGAAGAAGGGAGGCTGTTGTACTTAATACAAGGCTATAGGAGGTGAGGCTCCAGAAAAAGACGGAGATTCTTAGAAGTGTGGGAGATAGAATCATGTAGTTCACAGAAGCAGAGTGTTTTCAAAACAAGAAAGGGAGGGAAATGTTTTAGAAAGATAGAGTCATGCTCTCTTTCTTATAATCAGGAGCAGTACTGAGCAAAGCTGTGGTCAGATAACAATCTTACTCTGAACTACTTGATGGAGGGGTTCACTAGACGTCCCTTAAGCCTCTGTAGTCCACCACACTCACCGCTTCAAAAGTGAAATAGCAAATTCTGTAATGTGCTGACAGTAATAATTTAAATCTACAGTATTTCATATAGCTTATGATCACCTGGATCATCTTATATAAAATTTCCATTAATTCACTGTAACGTATTCATGTTTGAACTGTGATGTGCTATTAAAATAAGTGAGGCATGAGGAGGGTGTTGGTGGGAGTACCTTCCGAGATTCTGATATATGAAGTAACTGATCTAATTGATAACCTGCACACTTTATAAATGAGCTGTTGATCTGCGCCAAAATTCAATCTGAATCATGATTCAAAGACTCAATTGTGCATTCATAAAAGTGAAGGGAGACAAGGGATGCACTAGAATTAAGGGCATATTTACTGAAGAGAGAACTGGAGAAAAAAAAAAGGAAAAGCAATCAGAGCTATTGGGAAGCTTTCAAGGCAGGAAGATCACTTTGAGTATGCCCACTAGAAAGAAAACATGTTAAAGTAATGAAAAAGGAAGTACCTAGGAAACCAGACAAACCTAGTCACAGGGCTTCTGAGTCACATTATCCAAGGGTCTTATCTTCCACTTTGCCAGCCTTTGCCAGACCTAGATGAGGGCATTCTTGAAAGTTGTAGCCAACATTTCCCAAAGCCTTGTCCAAGGAATAAGATCAAGTGGGCTGCTCAGACTCTCCTTGGAAGATTTGGAAGAATGGAGAATCCAGTATCCTGCCTCAAAAATACTCATTCAATAGGTCTCAGTTGGGGCCTAGGGGTCTGCAGTCAGAAGCAAATCTGCCCAATAGATTATCATACACTGCCTGGAAAATCACTGTTCTAGACTGTCCAATGAATACTACTAATGAATAACTGTAAATTATTTTCATAATAAAATATATAAAATATAAAAAATACAGCAAAATTGGATATTTTAGTTTTTAAATGCTAATACTCCTCTTGGCTGTAATATTTGAAGTATAACTGACTAAACAGCGGCTGCTATGAGGTGCTTTCAAATTCTTTGCCTATGAAATGCAGAATGCTGAGCTACATGTAGTATAGTCCCGATGAGCCATCCTTTATGCAACGTGATAGAATAGACCAGAAATAACTTCTGCTCTTTTCTGAGTGATGACGGTACATGGCTACTCAAAGAAATTCACTTCCCAAACTCCAGTGACTCTTGATTCTCTTGGCGAGATCATGAAGTTCATGTGTCAGCTCATTATCTGAACCACATAAAACTTAGTATGTCATCACCACCTTGACTGTAATGGTTGATTGTAGTCATGATTCAAATAACAATTGACAATGACACCTCCACTGATGAAAAGCAGCCTTCGTAAGATACGGTTAGGAAGTCTATTCAAGGCTGACCTCTATGAAGCATATTTGTGAATGATTGATTACTAAGAATTATTTTTAAAAGTAAATGAAAGATGGAAATATATCTAAATTAATAAAATACCCATATAGTTTGTGACTTTAAAACACAAATCCTAATTTTTAAGTAAATATTTGACCATATAATCTAAAGCTCCAAAACTTTTATTTTTCTATCTGTTATAGGGCAACTTGGCAGATCACTTTATATAAAGGATTGCCTTATGTTCAGGCCCCTAAACTCTGTAAAAAAAAAATCAGATGTGCCAATAGCTAACCTAATAAACATCTCTACTTAACTTTGAAAGGACTGTATGAGGACCCTATTGAAAACAGTTTACCCCAATATTTGTCCTATGTTTAGTAGTAGGGCTGCCAATTTTCAATAAGACACATGAAGTTCTGAATAAAAACTCATTCACCAGCCTCCCAAAGGGCCAGGCATGGCCAGGTGACTAAGTTCCACCCCTTGGATGAATGGAAGTGTGGGTGAGTATTTCTTTCTTCCCTCCCCCTCCCAGCTGGTGGAAGGTGGGTGTCAGGACTGAAACTCCAGTTATCTTCTTGACTAAAGAGAAGCCATATATTAGGTGTGCAGTGTTGCAAGATGAAGGGAGAGTCACAGATTCTCTTTGTGAATCCTGGAATGGTTACCTCAACCTTAT
This sequence comes from Sylvilagus floridanus, assembly GCA_949820135.1. NCBI lineage: Eukaryota > Metazoa > Chordata > Mammalia > Lagomorpha > Leporidae > Sylvilagus > Sylvilagus floridanus. The sequence goes on along the minus strand of OX463240.1, from coordinate 11,921,884 downwards.
AAGAAAGAAATCAGCTCTATCTTGGGCAAATCATGTTATTATGGTAGGATTTTCTTTCTATGCCATCAAACCTAATCTTAACTGATTTTGGTCTTTTACAGATTGACATTCCTGTTTATTGAAGCTTAATCTGGCACCTTTCATACGATTTATCCTCAATTTAGCCAAATCAAAATTGGGGGTGGGAAGGGGAGAGAAAGAAAAAGAAAACAAAAATTAAGGACAGTCTGCTATCAGACCAGTAACCATTTCTCCCACCATCTCAACTCATGCCCATGAAGAAAGTAAGGAGCTGCAAGCCAGATTTTGGGCTAGCAGAGTAGCATAAGGGGGCTCCTGTACTATAGAATCCATCTGTAGATAAGTAAAAGCTAGTTGGAAGAAGTAGCCTAAACCAGATGCTTTTGATAAGGCCAGAGGTGAATTACTTGCACTATGAATGTCATGTCTGTCTACTGAAGAGAGAGACAGAGTGTAGGAACTCTGGTGTGTTTGATGAAAGACTCCATGGATGTATAATATTGTTGTACATCATTACTCATCGAAATAGTTTGTGGCACAGATTCTCAGAGGCAACAGGCTATATACTCTCTTGTTTTTTTTTAATAACATGTGTCAACCAAACAGACATATGTCTTAACAGCTTTTAATTATTTCTACTGTTTGCTTACTTCTTTGCATTAAACATGACTTCAGACTTCTGCATATTCATCTGGAATCACCATTCCCTTATCCTCTGTAATCACTTCTTTAATAATTGCTGCAGGGCCTGTGGGGATTTTTGTAAAAGCAATCAGCTTTTCTTCAAGCCAAAACAGTCCTATGTACCTTGAAGTACTTTTTGTCTTTCTTTTCTCTTTTCTCTTTTTTTTCTATTCATGATTTATGCTGATCTGTCCTGGCAGAAGGGAAGTTCTGACTTGTTTAAGCGAACTCTGCATTTGAAAGAGTTATAACCCTGCTCTACAGAGATCCCCCTGCCAGTCTGTGTTTTGCCCACAGGTGTGTCTCAGGAGCAAAGTCACCCTGACATTTTAGCTGTAACTCCATTAATTTCATAGAAGAGATTTGGAAAAGGTTTGTAGCATGGTTTGCATTGAATGGAAATTATATGTGCTAGAGATGAGTAAAGTAACTTTATATAATTTTTATTTATATAAGATGAGCAAATCTCATGTATTTCATATAAACAAGTGTAGGAGCACAGTGATGCGTCCCACCCTGTAGTCCCTCCCACGATCCCACTGCACTCCCCCCTCGGTTTGTAGTCTTTCTTTTAATTTTCACAATGACATAATTTCAGTTTGTTTAATAATCATAAGCTTAGCCCTGAACTAAGTAAAAAATTCAACAAATAGTAGATGAAAAAAAAACACACTATTCCTCAACAATAGAGACGAGCTGTAAACAATAATCAAATCTCAAACTGCCAATTTTGCTCATATATATTACATTTGCTGTGCTTTACTAGTTACCACAGATCAGGGACATCATAAGATACTTGTGTTTTTGGGGACTTGTTTAATTCACCAAGTATAGTGGTTTCTACCTGGATCACACACAGTAATTTCTTTATCCAGTCATCACTTGATGAACATCTGGATTGATTCCATATCATGGTTATTGTCAGTTGAGCTGCAATGAACATGGTGGTACAGATAAGTCTTTCATATTTGCTGATTTCTTTTGGCTTGGGTAAATTCCCGGGAGTGGGATGGCTGGATCATATGGTAGGTCTATATTCAGATTTCTGAGGTATCTCCATACAGTTTTACATAGTATAGCTAAACCAGTTTACATTTCCATGAAGAGTGGATTAAGGTAACTTTTCCCCCCACATCCTCACCAGCATTTGTTGTTTGTTAGTTTCTGTATGGGAGCATCCTAACTTGGGGGAGGAGAAACCTTATTGTGGATTTGATTTGCATTTCCCTGATGGCTAGTGATCCTGAGCATTTTTTCTACTGTTTGTTGGTTATTTGAATTTCTTCTCTTGAAAAATGCCTATTCAAGTCCTTTGCCCATTTCTTAATTGGATTTTGTTGTTTAATTTCTTGGGCTCTTTAGAGTTTCTGGATATCAACATTTTATCAGTTGTGTAGTTTCCAAATATTTTCTTCATTTCTGTCAGTTGTCTCTTCATTTTGCTATGTTTCTTTTGCAGTACAGAAACTTTCAGCTTGATGTAATCCCATTTGTCAATCTGATTTTGATTGCCTCTGCTTTTGGGGTCTTTTCCAAGAAGTCTTTGCCAATGCTAATGTCTTGCATAGTTTCCCCAGTGTTCTCTAGTAATTTGATTGTAATGGGTAGTAGATTTGGGTCTTTAATCCATTTTGAATGGATTTTTTGTGTAAGGTATAAGGTAGGGGTCTAGTTTCATACTTCTGCATGCAGAGAACCACTTTTATCAACACCATTTTTTGAAGATACTGTCCTTGCTCCTGGGATTGAGTTGAGGTCCTTTGTCAAAAATAAGTTGGTTGTGGATGTATGTATTGATTTCTGGAATTTCTATTCTGTTCCATTGGTCTATGTGTATTTTTTTGTGTGCCAGTACCAGGCTGTTTTGATTATAACTGTCTTGAAATATGGTATTGTGATGCCTCTAGCTTCATTTTCGTTGTATAAGATTGCTGTAGCTTTTAAGATTCTCTTACATTTCCAAATAAATTTTAGCATCATTTTTTCTAGATCTTAGAAGAATGTGGTTGGTATTTTGATTGTGATCACATTGAACCTGTAAATTGCTTTCAGACATTTTGATGGTATTGCTTCTTTCAATCCATGAACATGGAATATTATTCCATTTTTTATGTCTTCTATTTCTTTACTGTTTTATAATTTTCATCATAACAATCTTTGAAATCCTTGGTTAAAATTTTTCCAAAGTATTAAATGTTTTTGTAGCTATAGTGAATAGATTTATCTTATAATTTCTTTCTTAGCTGTGGCACTGTCTGTGTATACAAAGTCTACTGATTTTATGTATTTTTTATCTTCTATCACTTTATCAAATTATCATATAATTTCCAATACTCTCGTAGTGAAATATTTTGGATCCCCTATATATAGAATCATGTCATCTAAAAATAGGGATAGTTTGACTTCCTCCTTCCCAACTTGTATCCCTTTGATTTCTTTTTCTTGCCTAATGACTCTGCATAAAACTTCCAGGATTATAATGTATAGTAATGATGAGACTGGGCATCCTTGACTGGTTCAATCATTTTGGGAATAAGAGACTGCTCTTTCTCACCCATGTCATTGTTTTGCATACAAAGTTTATTCAATTTTGTGTGTTAATTTTATATCCTACCAGTTTACTTAACTGTTTTATGAGTTCAACAGTTTCTCAGTGGAGTCTTTGGATATATATATACATATATATATATATATATATATACACACATACACATATATAAATATATATACATATATAATATAAACACATATATAGAATCATATCATCTGCAAATAAGAATAATTTGATGTCCTCCTTTCCAATTTTTTAGAAATATTTTATTTATTTGAAAGACAGAGTTAGAGAGAGAGGTAGAGACACAGAGAGAGGTCTTCCGTCCTCTGGTTCACTCCCCAGATGGCTGCGATGGCCAGAGCTGTGCCGATCCAAAGCCTGGAGCCAGGAGCCTCTTCCAGGTTTCCCACATGGGTGCAGGGGCCCAAGGAGTTGGGCCTTCTTCCATTGCCTTCCCAGGCCTTAGCAGAGAGCTAGATTGGCAAAGGAGCAGCCATGACTATAATCGGTGCCCATGTGGGATGCCTGCGCTTCAGGCCAGGGCTTTAACCTGCTGTGCCACAGCACCAGCCCCAGCCTCCTTTCCAATTTGTATCATTTTGATTTCTTTTTCTGGCCTAAATGCTCTGGCTGAAGCTCCCAAGACTATATTGAATAACAATGGTGAGAGTTGCATCTTTGTTTGGTTCCAGATCTTAGAGGGAATGCTTCCAACTTTTCCCCACTCAGTAAGATTCTGGCTGTGTTTGTCATATATTGTCTTGGTTGTGTTGAGCAATGTTCCTTCTATACCCCATTTGCTTATGTTTTTATCATGAAAGAATGTTGTATTTTAACAAATGCTTTTTCTGCATCTATTGAAATAATCATATGGTTTTTATTCTTCAACGTGTTAATGTGATATATCTCATTTATTGATTTGCATATGTTGAAACCTTCCTGTGCACCAGGGATAAATCTCACTTGGTCCAGCTGAATCTTTCTGATGTGTTGTTAGATTTGATTAGCTAGTATTTTCTTGCAGACTTTTGTGTCTCTGTTCATCAGGAATATTGATCTATAGTTCTCTTTCTTTGTTGTATCTTTTCTGGTTTAGGAATTAAGTTGTGCTGGTCTCTTAGAAGGAGTTTGGGAAAATTCCCTCCATTTCTTTTGTTTTAAATAGTTGGAAAAGAATTTGAAATACTTCTTCTCTAAAAGTCTGTTAGAATTTGGCAATGAAGCCATATGGTCCTTGACTTTTCTTTGTTTGGAGAGTCTGTGTTAGTGATTCAGTTCCTCTGTCTTGGTTATTGGTCTGTTTAGGTTTTCAATGTCTTCATGACTTACTTTTGGCAGATTGTATGTGCTCAGGAACTTATCAATTTCTTCTAGATTTTACAATATGTTCACTTACAACTGTTGTAAAAAATCCTTCTGATTCTTTTTATTTTTGTGTTACCCACTGCTTTCATGTATGATTTTATTGATTTGGATTTTCTCCCTATTTTTTTGAGTTGGTTTGGCAAATAGTGTATCAGTTTTGTTTATTTTTTAAGCCAGCTTGTTATTTCAGTGATTTTTATATTTTTTATTTCAATTTTCTTTATTCCTTCTCTAATTTTAATTATTTCTTTCTTTCTACTGATTTTGTATTTGGTTTGTTGTTGTTTCTCTAGGTCATTGAGATGCATTGATAGCTCATTTATTTGATGTCTTTTCAATTTCTTGATGTAGGCACTATTTGCTATAAACTTTCCTCTTTGCACTGCTTTTGCTGTATCCTATAAGTTTTGATATGCTATGTTGTCATCTTCATTCATTTTCAGAAATTTTTTTCTCTTCTCATTTCTTCAATGTTGTTCAGTGTGTTCAGTTTGCATGTGTTTGTGCATTTTCTAGAGATTCTTAATTTATTAATTTCCAGATTCAATTTCTGTGCTCAGAAAAGATACATGATATGATTTCAATTGATTTTTTTAAATTTGTTGAGACTTGCTTTATGGCCTAGCATATAGTCTATCCTGGAGAAAGTTCTGTACACTGATGAGAAGAATGTGTATTCTTCAACTATGGGATGAAATGTTCTGTAGATATCAATTAGATCCATTTGATTCATAGTGTAGATTATCTCTGTTGTTTCTTTGTTGATTTTCTGTCTAGCTGATCTGTCCATTGCTGAAAGCGAGGTGTTCAGTTCCCCAAATACTATCATATTGGAGCCTATGTCTCCCTTTAGATCCATTAACATTTGTTTTAAATAGCCAAGTACCCTTGCATCTGTGCATATATATTTATTATAGTCACCTCTTCCTGTTGCATTGACCATTTAGTCATTACATAATGCCCTTCTTTGTCTCTTCCAGAAATTTTTGTGTTAAAGTTTGTTCTTTCTGATATTAGGATGGCTACACGAGCTCATTTTTGCTTCCTGTTAGCATGGAATATCTTTTTCCATCCTTTCACTTTCAGTCTGTGTGTATCTTTGATTTGTTTCTTTTGGACAGCGACTAGATGACTCTTGTTTTCCCACCTTTTCTGTCAGTGTCTTTTAGTTGGAGAAACTAGAACATTTAGATTGAAGGTTATTATTGATAAGTAACAGTTTGATCCAACCATCTTTCCATAAATAACTGTACTTTTTGCTTTGAATTTCCTTTGTATTTTTACTAGGAGAATTTCTACCTTTACATTCTTTCATAATGATGACTATAGTTTTGTTTCTGTGGGTAAGACATTCTTAAGAATCATACATAAAGCTGCACAGTGGTGACAAATTCTGTTTTTTTTTTTTTTTTGGAGGGGGAGATCTTTGTTTCACCTTCATTTATCAATGAGAGTTTTGTGGGGGTACATTATTCTGGTTCACAGTTTCTTTCTTTTAGGACTTGTACTATGTCTTTCCATTCTTTCTTAGACTGTAGGGTTTCTGATGAGAAATCAGCTTTTAGTCTATTTGGGGATCCTCTGAAGATAATCTGGCATTTTTCTCATGTGCATTTTATACAATATTTTCTTTATATTTTACTGTTGAAAGTTAGACTATAGTGTGTCATTGTGAAGATCTTTTCTGATCATGTCTATTATGAGTTCTATACATTTCCTGTACTTGGATTTCCCTTTCTTTGTCCAATTGGGAAAGTACTCTTGTTATTTTGCTTAATAGGCCTTCTAATCCATTCTTTCTTTGCATACCTTCAGGATGTATGTATGGTCATTTGATAGGATCTTGCTAATCTCAAACGCTACTTTCTGTTTTTCTAATTTTTTATTTTCTTTTTTGGTCTGATTGAGATATTTCCATGGATTCGTCTTCCAGCTGGGATATTCTTTCTGCTGCCTCACCAAGTCTGTTGTTAAGGCTTTCCACTGCATTCTATATTGAAATATTGAATTCTTCATTTCCAAATTTCAGTTTGATTTTTCTTCAGTATCTAAATCTCTCAGGAAATTTTTTTTCATCCACAACAAATATGGATTTCTTTAGCTCATGAATTTATCTGTGTTTCTGAGTAATTTTATGACCATTCTTTTGAATTTATTTTCAGACATTTCATTAATCTCTTCATCTTCCCATTCTAATATTGAAGTGTCATTGTGTTCCTTTTGGGGAGTCATGTTGTCTTCCTTATTCTTGTTTCTTGAATTTCTGCATTTATTTTTAGGCATTTATGGAAACACTTGTTGGTTTTATCCTCTGATGGGTTTTATCTTTGAATTATGCCTCTGTGGCTTAGTGGAGTGCCAGTTCCTTCAGTGGATACCCAGAGGCATGTGCTTGTTTTTATGAGCTTCACTTTTGAGTTTCATTAGTAGAACTCAAGAGGCACATCCAAAAGCCTGTCTGCAGCATCTGCATTTCCTGCTCAGTGTTTGCCATAAGGCAAAAAAACTGATTTCAACAGTGAAGGAAAAAACTTGACCTTGCAACTTGGTATAATATCTCTGTATTGCCTATAATACTTCCATAAATAATCTAAACTAACCCTATGAAGTATAACCCATCCACAAGGAGAATCACAGATTTCATAGGATGTGTCCTGAAATGAAAGAAATGCAGAAATCATGGACAATTTGAGATCTTTTGAGAGCTTCCTATTTCATGAAATGTGCAAGAACTGCAGGCAAGCTGCCAACTTACAAGGAATTAGCAATCAGTTGTACATTCTGTGGCAAGTATCAAATGTTTCTTCCCATCCAAGCACAGCTCCTTACACCTGGTGTGGGTGTGTCATATTTCCACTGCATTTCAATAAAAAACCCAGGCTTTCTAGGAGCCTGGGTACAGAGTGCTTTTATACACACATATACACATTTATACATGCATATCCACATCTGGACTTCCTATTTTCACTCTCCCGGCCCTGCCTGGCTCCCTTTGCTCTGACTGACCAGTGTCTTTCTTCTCCAGATGATCCCAATGAACTAGAAAGAGCCCAGGTTACTGAGTCAAGATTCTCAATCAAATCAGAGTTGTCTGATGACATGCAGATGCCATTTGACTTCAAGTTGACAACATTTTTAATTTTAGTATTAATATATTCAGTTATTAATGTTTTCATGTTTTTCCAAACATTCACTTTAATGTTGAAATTTAACTCCTGTCACTAATTCTAACAAGTCATTTAAGGCTCGAGGTTCCCAGTTTCTTCACTGCCAAGAAGGGATCAGGTTGTTGGGAGAAAGCAGAGATCAGTTCCAGTACTTCTCTGCTCTTATCTTCCCCTGAGCTGATTCAATACACATGTTCAATTAATAGATTCTTGTTGAAACTCTCAGATATGCCAAGCAATGTATTCTGTACCAGAAATCATAATAAATGAGTCAGATGTAATTCTAAGGAAATAGTAGCAGTGGTTCAATTTCACCTTTATAGTACTCCTACATAAAATCATTTTTATTTCTACCTTATTATAATTATGTATTTAAAATACAGAAAAAGATGATAGAGATAGAGATAGAGATAGAGATAGAGAGAGAGAGAGAGAGACCTTGTCATTGGCTCACCGTTAGTGGGTTAGTGTTCATCACTGGTTCACTCCTCAATAGCCAGGGCTGGGTCAGGGCTAAACCTGGAAGCCATGAGCTCAATCCAGGTCTCCCACAGGTGGGTGGCATGAACCTGATTACTTAAGTGACCACCAGTGCCTCCCAGGGTTTGCGCTGGTAGGAAACTCAACTCAGGAGGCTGAGACAAGAGTTGAACACAGCCACTCTGATGTGGGATGTGGGTGTGCTAACCACTAAACTAAATACCCAGTCCCTAATACTACTTTATGCATGAGGAGCATAAAACACAGAGAATTTCTCCCAGAATTAGTCCATCAAACAAAAGAGAATTTGTCACAGGAGAGGTAAGCCAGGGAGTCAAACACTGATGTGCCTCCAAAGTCCTTTTCCCTTACAATGCTCCTTCTACCCATCTCTTTATAAATAACAAGGCAGAACTGAGTCCCAGGATGAGAAGAGCTGAGACTCTGTGGTTAGTAGTCAGTCCTGCTTATTCTTCTTTGTGCACCCTGAAGTCCCTCCTGGGTCCGAGAATAAGCGATTGCAGTCATTAGTAAGGAAGTCATTGTAACATGGTCAATTTGACACACTCGCTTTCTACTGGGAGCCATTTTGAGTACGATCTTTATTGGTGCCATATCCTTTGCCTGCCTACAAAATGTAAAGACAAAATGTGTTATTAATGAGACAACCAGGATTCCTTATTCTCTCTGACCTTCCCCCCTGCAATCATCCTTCGATGAGATTCAGGGCGTTTTAGGAAGGGACGATACCCTGGGGAGTGGGGAGGATGTTTGCTGACCACATTGCTTGGGATAAAAATAGCTGAAAGCTTAATGAGATCTTTTTAGGTCACGTCAAAAAGTCCCTGGGGTCAAAACAGTGGTAGCAAAAGAGTCACATGAAAACATCAAGCCGGGCAAATGAAGACGGGTTTGTGCATAATTATGAACATTTTACTTCTGTAAACAGAGTTTTTACAACAATTCCACTTTTTCCAGATTCCCACTGGCCACTCCTCTTAGAAGTGTTTAGTTCTTTTCAGTGACAACCAGAATTCTTACTATGAAAGTATGTAAATCTGCAAATGGTTTAGATATACATTGGGGGAAAATGCACATAAAAGGCTCAATATCTAAATGATTTTATGACCTCCTTCTGTCCTGACAGTAGCCAATAATGCCATCCTCACAGCATAGTATCACAAGTTACCACCTTCTGTACTTTCCATCAACATAGTAAGTGCATGAAAATATAGTACACGTCAGCACAAAATAGAAGCTTTTAGTCCTGGTGGGGCTGCTCCCTCCTCCGACAGGACAATGAGAACACAGGTAATGTGGAAAGCAGCTGGCTGGTTGCCTGGATAAATGGGTTTTAACCTGGAGAATGATTCATTCCTATCTTTTGCAACCCTGGAACTCACAGACCCTGTGCTTATGTGAATGTCCACAAGTCCAGAGGCACAATGTGGAAGTAGAATGTGACCCATAAGCTCAAGGAGCCTCAGTTAGTCTGTTCTGGGGAGGTCTCCACTGCTGACTCCCCCATCCTCAGGTTATTTCCCCTTCTTTTGTCTCTCTCATCCCTGTGGAATCTTTCTATCAGACACCATGATTCCTCTATAGTACTATTCCACTTGATCATTCCAACTGGGATCAGCCTCCTCACCACCAAAGTCTCCACTCCCCACGCTCAAATGTTCCCTGCCTTGAGCGGTAGTCCCTGACAACAGCTCTCCCTGTTTTACAAAGTGGCAGATGATTGTTCAATTATTAAAATTCTTGATGATGAGAACTAACTTCATGTGTTTTATCAAAAGGATTTTGTTTTATACCAAGAGACTTATCTTTGAGATAATGTCCAATATTTTGTATTTCTAATGAAAAAATTAAGGCCTTCTAGAGATAAGCATTCTCTCTTGACTTTTTATTATATACCCATCATATGAAAATTTAATTTAAGGGACCGGCGCTGTGGTGTAGTAGCCTAAGCCTATGCCTGTGGTGCTGACATCCCATAAGGGTGCCAGTCGGTGTCTTGGGGGCTCTCTGTTTGTGGCTTGGGAAAGTAGTAGAAGATGGCCCACGTCCTCAGGCCTCTGCACCTGCATGGAGGACCCAGAAGAAGCTCCTGGCTTCTGGCTTCAGATCAGCCAAGCTCTAGCTCTTACAGCCATTTGGGGAGTAAACCAGCGGATGGAAGACCTCTCTCTCTGTCTCTCCCTCTGTCTGTCTGTAACTATGCCTCTCAAATAAATAAATAAGATCTTAAAAAAAAAAGAAAATTGAATTTCATTTTACAGTAGACGCCTAATGTAGGTGTTACATGGCTGCTTTCAAAAGAAACCGAGGCTCAGGGTGGTGAAGTGATATGTCTGAGATCACACGGCATTGAGAATGACAGTGGAGAAATTTTTAAAATCTAAGTATATCTGACTCCAAAATTATCCACCAGTAGGAGCTAGAACAGTAACATCTCATGGATTTACAGGCCCTTTGCTACACCTGGGTAATAGTACCTATGGTTACCACTCAGCAATTCTCCCACCTTTTGCTACAGACTTAATGGTCATGGAGTATAGCAAATCCTTTTCCTCACCAGGTGTTATTGTAACAGTGTTCTCAAATGGAAAGAGGAAAAACTAGACTCATTGAGAAAAAAGTTCAAAGGATCATGCTCAAAACAAGAAGGCTTCTGGTAACTAAAAAAAAAAAAATAGTATGAATTCAAACATCGTTGAAATACAATTAAAATGAAGAAATCTTTTCCAAAGAACCTTGCATTGTTGACAAACAAAACCTTGCAAAGGAATCCTGGAACCCAGAGACCACCCAAGAATAATGAGGAATGAGAAGCCTAGGTTACAGCCAGAGTTAAGTACAATTGCCCAGGCTCATGCAGAAGGTCCCCTTCACAGTGCCTCAAGCCTGCTTTGCCAGCCTCCTGCTCATTGTGCACCTTTCCTGAGGTTCTGTGACTTGATCATCTTTAATTCCATTTTCTGTATAGCTAGTGTTTCTAAATGCTGTTAACTAATACATGAATTTCCAATGTTTTGGTTCCTTGGACTGGGAATATTTTTTTTTTTACACCTTGTACATCAAGCAAAATACTCACTTTTGAAGAAGCAAATGGCCGGCGCCATGGCTCACTAGGCTAATCCTCCGCCTGCAGCTCCAGCACCCCGGGTTCTAGTCCCGGTTGGGGCACCAGATTCTGTCCTGGTTGCTCCTCTTCCAATCCAGCTCTCTGCTGTGGCCTGGGAAGGCAGTGGAGGATGGCCCAAGTGCTTGGGCCCTGCACCCGCATGGGAGACCAGGAGGAAGCATCTGGCTCCTGGCTTCAGATCGGCGCAGTGTGCTGGCTGCAGCGGCCAATTGGGGAGTGAACCAACAGAAGGAAGACCTTTCTCTCTGTCTCTCTCTCTCTCACTGTCTAACTCTGCCTGTCAAAAAAAAGGTAGAAGATGCAAATGAACATCAACTTCCTCCCTGGAGCCTTTTCTACCTCAACACTGGCCCCTTGTGTGTTCCATAGGATCTTGTATGTCTCATTATTCACCACATGAATCTATTATATTCCCCAAGCTGCTCCTCTGTGCTACCATGAATCTCCCTCAATTTGTATCGAGTAAAATTGTTGAATGATGTCACCTTTGACAAGATCTTATGGAAATGCAGACAGAGTGGAAAAGCCAGCGGTCAGGGCAGGTGTTTCTTACTTTCTGCCACAGGAGGGCGGGAAACCAAGAGCTTGGGGCAGGTGGAGCCTTTGGGAGGTGATGGGGTACATTGGGAAAACATCATGTAAAGGAAGACACTTGAATTTGAAGCGTGATCCCATTGGTACCAGTCTACCCATGTGGAGGCATGAGCTCTGGAGAAGGTATACAGTAGGCAGTAAGGAGTCCATGAAGGAAGGACTTGGGCTTTAACATTCTAAGGACTCTTCTGAGCGCAGGAACTGCAGATGCCACCTGATGGCACCTCTCTCCTGCTGACTTTGCCATGCTCGGCATCTGAGATGAGGTCAATTTTGTGAGAAGACTTGAGTGGCTGCCCCCTGGCATCTCTGATTGTCTGCTTTCCTGCCCTACCAAGAAACTCAGGAGGTTTATATGGGAGTGGACAGAGCCAGCAACTCTGGGGATAAACCTGCGTCTAGTGCTAGATGGCCAGGGACCAACCCTGTGGGCACAGAAGACAAGGTTCCCAGTCTGTGACACATGCCCTAATCTGATAAGTAAGATAGCAAGAATAGATAAGTGCAGGAGGTATTTTCCACGTGTAATTTTTTAAAAATAGGTAATGTGCCTATGAAACGTCACAAATGTGTGAGACAGTATGAAGACTGAACTCAGATTGCAAGGTAGGCATTAGTCTTACCCCCAACACCATCTAATAGAGTGATTAAACTCTTTCCCTGGGGAATTGCTCTCATATACTTGCATGGTTTACAAACGCTTCAGAAGAAAGCTGATGGGCAACAGGAACAGCTACAGATTGAGTATCTATTATGTGCTAAGGGCTTGATGTAATTTATGTCATCTAATTTTCATAACAGCCCTGTGTGGCATTGTGAAATTAATTAATTTGACAAAGTTGCAAATGCAGTAAATGATTATAATGGATATTTCTCTCTGCCCAGTATTTCTTTCCCTCTTGTTCTGCTAACATCATCCTGTAACTTGGGGACCTGTTTCCCCTACTCGTATAGGGCCTCTGATTGAAATTGTACCCCATCATGCACTGACCGTGGGGATGTGCACACAGTCAGAGATTGGTCAATTATGTGCTCTTTTCGGCTATAACGATTCACTCAGCACGTGACTTTGATCTAACTCATCAGAGCCCTTCCCTGAGAATTCATACATGACCAGCTAGACAGGCACATGCTCTCTCTTTTTTACTGAGTTGTCAGGCTAAGGTGAGGGAACCTGTCCACAACTCATCCCTCCCTCAATCCCCTGTAGTTAGCTCATCTGTATCTGTCTCAAGACAGAATGAAACCACATGGAGAAAAAAGGGAAGGAAGGAAGAGGCTCCTTGCTCTCTTTTACCAAAATAGCCAGGCCAGCTCTACTCCTGCCTTCTCAGTGACAGAGACACAATTTCCCTTCTCCAATTAAGCTAGCTTGCACTAAGTTTTTATCGTTCTCCACTAGTGTATTGGCTGGACCATGGGTAGAGCTGGAAGTTGAATCTTCCTATATCCCCCTGACTCCAGTTTGTAAACATTGTTTTGCCCTGAGAAGAGGAAATACAAGTTAGTGCCATTGTCATCTAGGTATTTTCCCCCATATCTCCAATTTTGGGGCCAGACCTCATGAAATCACACCCAGGTATTGTTTCCTAGGCTATGACCTAACCTGAGTCTTCTGTTCAGTTGGGTTTGCAGGAGGGTAGGTGATGGTTTACCTTCCATCTGCTATAGAGGACTAGTTAAGTCTTTAACTTCACAAGTGGTTATATATCAATACTATCCTCCCATCCTGACCTCCATCTACAAATCTAGGTTTTTCAATCATTTATTAAAGTGAAAAGTATAACATTCCTTACTAAGTAAAAACATTTTTCTTATTCACCATAAATTAAAGGAATTTGTTCCAGTTTATATTGTTCCTTACTAAATATACACACTTACTCACACATGTATACAGGTACACATTTGTACACACATATGTGTTTAGTGAAATCACATTAAAATGTAAAGTAAAGGTACCCTTACATCAGAAAATAAATACAATCATGGCATCCTGAAGTTAATCCAGGCATAGGGAAACATAAGAGATACAGAGGAAAAAACAAGATTCATGTTTACCAACCTCTTTTTGAATATAAGCCACAAACATTGTATAGAAACTACCTTTTGGCCGGCGCCGTGGCTCAACAGGCTAATCCTCCACCTTGCGGCGCCAGCACACCGGGTTCTAGTCCCGGTCGGGGCACCGGATTCTGTCCCGGTTGCCCCTTTTCCAGGCCAGCCCTCTGCTGTGGCCCGGCAGTGCAGTGGAGGATGGCCCAAGTGCTTGGGCCCTGCACCCCATGGGAGACCAGGAAAAAGCACCTAGCACCTGGCTCCTGCCATCGGATGAGCACGGTGCGCCGGCCGCAGCGCGCCAACCGCGGCAGCCATTGGAGGGTGAACCAACGGCAAAGGAAGACCTTTCTCTCTGTCTCTCTCTCTCACTGTCCACTCTGCCTGTCAAAAAAATAAAAAATAAAAAAATAAATAAATAAAAAAAAAAAGAAACTACCTTTTACTGTCATTTACTTGGTGGTGTATTTGAGTCTCAGCTCCATCTAACCTCCAAAATCAAGAACAGTTCCCCAAATTTGTATGTGTTTACATCATTTGGGGAGCTCATTAAAATGAACTTTTTTATTATAGTGTCTCTGGGAAGAGAACCGGGACTTTGCTTTCCTAGATAAATCCTAGGAGCTCAGATGTGTGTGATTCGCTGAACAGCTTTAAAATCCCGCCTACAGTGATGATCTGTGTTCCTCATCCTTTTGTTTTTTTACAAAAAGGATTTATTAATTAATTTATTTATTCAAAAGTCAGAGTTACATAGAGAGAGGGACAGACAGACACACACACACACACACACACACACACACAGAGATCTTCCATCTACTGATTCACTCCTCAGATGGCCAGGCCAAAGCCAGTAGCCAGGAGCTTCATCCAGGTGTCCCCCTGGGTGGCATGGGCCCAAACACTTAGACCATCTTTTTCTGCTTTGCCCAGGCCATTAGCAGTGATGTCAGTTAGAAGTGGAACAGAGGGGACCTGAACTGGCTCCCCTATTGGATGCAGCGTCACAAGCAGTGACTTAACCCGCTACGCCACTGCACCAGCCTCGTCATCTGTTGAGGCTGCATTTTGTTCTCTCCATATCTCATGCAGTGGTGGACTGTCTCAGGAATACCCAGACACATGTCTTATCTTATTTTATTTTTTTAAATTTCTCTGGCTAATTATTTCTCTATCCTATTAATTATGACTTTTATATTTCCCCCAAACTTGTCTCCCATGTCTATTTTGGAATAGAAGTGCTACTGGTGGACAAGCTGATGAATCACAGTTGGGCTAAATTATCTCCCTCCTTGGATTTGTTAATATGTCTGGGAGTTTTGGCAATGGAGACTGACTGAGATGGCTGAAGGATTCCGTCATCCATGACTGGGTGTAGACAACTTTGTTTTCTACTGGCATTAGATGTTTGTCCTAATCATGAAGTAATGAGGAAGAGGCCTACCTTATTACTGCTGAGAACTGCATTTACTTATAAAAGAACAGTAAATAATTGATAAAAGAGGAACAGATTTCCAGAATGATAGCTTTTGGCATATTTTCTCATCATTACTATCACATTTTTATCTTAGTTTGCTCTGGTATCGCTTCTCTTCTGAGAATTAGGAGGCTATCTTGTTATAATCTACCTGCCAGAACTTGCTTCATTGCTGGCATAGTTGATCTATAGCTCCCTATGTTAAATGTTGGCATTGTTTCTCGTAACATCTACGTGTAAGTAGCAAATGATCTTCGCAAATGCAAGGTATGCAGCTATTGGAGCCAAAGATCTGGGTAGATTTCTCGTTCTCCCTCTAGGGTATCAGTATAAAGTAACTTAGGAAAAAATTTTGAATTAGAAAGTAGTATCTGTGATCCTGAATAGACTATACTTGTTTGAGGTCCAAGCACGGTCTATAATCTATCTTATTTTTTTAGTATCCTAAGTATCTAGCATAGTGCCCCAGGTAGTTGCTATAACTACATACCTACTGAATAAATAAGTCCTAAATATTTCTGTAGTATTAATAGAAAGATCATACTAGCAACAAGGAGAAAATCTTGCTAGCCTTGGGAATAACATTGATTTACAAATAATTTCATATCTCTTGCATAAAGAACTATGACACCGTATGGTTTTCTAAAGTTACCAAAAGTTGAATACAATCAAGGTGCTTCGTGCCTGACAAAATAAGAATTGTTTTTCTTGTTTGACATAACTACAGGTACTTCTTGAGATCATGGGCATCAGGTTTTCTCATGAAGTAGCTTTTCCCTACCATCAAGCCATTTAGGACAGGAACAAAAAGAATGCAGGCTGTATATCTCAGCTGAATATATGACCAAAGGCAGTATGTTTATAAGAAAATGTTTTATATACTAATTTTTGTAGCATTTTAAGCATATTGCAGTAACCTGTTTGTTTAAAATATGTGGTCAATTTTTAGAGTTACTTTTACAATTTTCAACCAAATGTATTGTATTTTTCTGTATTTATTGTGAAGATTTTTTCATAGGAACCATTTAAGAAGACAAACAGGAGGTGTTTTCAGTACTGTTGGTTTCTTATACACATTGTGCTAATGTAAATTTAAAATGACCTGAAAAACTCTTCTGACCTCAGTTATCTCAGAACAGATAGCAATTTAGTCACTAGATTTGAGTAGAATGGAGTAACTGAGGATATTTTCATTTATAGAGCAAATATTCACAAAAATGACAAGACAGAACAGAAAATCACTTAAGCAAGACTTCAGAAATTAACCTTTTTGAATAGTCTGTCTTAAGGTGTTTAAAAATGTTAACTCTATGTAAGGAATATTCTTCCTCTCCAAATAAAATTACACTTTACGAAAAAAAAATTAATTAAGAGCACAGGCCAGCGCTGTGGTGTAGGGGATAATGCCAACACCTGCAGTGCTGGCATCCCATATGGGCGCTGGTTCAAGTCCCAGTTGCTCCATTTTCTTTCCAGCTCTCTGCTATGGCTTGGAAAAGCAGTTGAAGATACCCCAAGTCCTTGGGCCCCTGCACCCATGTGGGAGACCTGGAGAAACTCCTGGATCCTGGCTTTGCATCAGTGAAGCTCTGGCCATTGTGGCCATCTGGGGAGTGAACCAGTAGATGAAAGACCTCTCTCTCCCTCTCTGTCTCCCTCTCTCTCTCTCTGCCTCTACCTCTCTGTAACTCTGCCTTTCAAATAAATAAATACATCTTTAAAAAAAGAATTAAATAAAAATAAGCATATATTCAGACAACCAAGTTCTTAGTACTTGTAGTTCTTAATTGTATGCACTTTTCATAAACTTTTTTTAAAGTATTCTTTTCTTTTTATTTATTTATTTTACAGATAGAGTTACAGAGAGAGAGAGAGAGAGAGAAAGAGAGAAAGGTCTTCCTTCTGTTGGTTCACCCCCCCAAATGGGCCAACGGCCGGAGCTAGGCTGATCCGAAGCCAGGAGCCAGGTGCTTCCTCCTGGTCTCCCATGCGGGTGCAGGGCCCAAGCACCTGGGCCATCCTCCACTGCACTCCCGGGCCACAGCAGAGAGCTGGACTGGAAGAGGGGCAACTAGGACTAGAACCAGGCGCCCATATGGGATGCCGGTGCCACAGGCGGAGGATTAACCTAGTGCACCACAGCACCGGTCCCATTTCTCATAAACTGTTTAAAGACCTTTCATAAGCATTGATTCCAAATGCTGTTGCTGCAAAATGAACTGATCTGTTCATGCTGCTTTCCACAAACTTCAGTTCTGGCATTTACTTCCCAAGAATCCTAACTCAGAAAATCTTGCTAAACATACTGCTCAAAAAAAAAAAAAAAAAAAAAAAAAAAGCATTCATGGATCAAAAATAGGGATTCCAGGGCCGGTACTGTGGCACAGAATGTTAATGCCCTGGCCTGAAGCGCCGGCATCCCATATGGGCGCCGGTTCTGGTCCTGCTTGCTCCTCTTCCAGTCCAGCTCTCTGCTATGGCCTGGGATAGCAGTAGAAGATGGCCCAAGTCCTTGGGCCTCTGTACCCATGTCAGAGACCTGGCTCCTGGCTTTGGATCGCCTCAGCTCCGGCTGTTTCGGTCATCTGGGGAGTGAACCAGTGGATGGAGGACCTCTCTTTCTCTTTCTCTCCCTCTCTCTGTAACTCTCTTTCAAATAAATAAAATGAATCTTTTAAAAATATAGGGATTCCAATGTAGATAATCCTTGATGCCAGGGGAGGAGAAAAAAGGTGGATGACAGTGAATAGACCCAGAGCACATCCGAAGTGTGCTAGGGTGAGTCAGGATGACAAAACTGGAAAGACACCTGCTACATCAGGAAGAAGGCAGAGGAGATTTAGACAATTGACAAAGTTCAGGTTAAATGTACGGAAAGTCCATAAGCAATCAAAGAGAGGAGAAAACGACTAAGAAGATGAATTTTAAAATATTCAGGATAGAGGGTCTGACGCCATGGCACACTAGGTTAATCTTCTGCCTGTGGTGCCAGCATCCCATACGGGCGCCAGTTCTAGTCCAGGTTGCCCCTCTTCCAGGCCAGCTCTCCGCTGTGGCCCGGGAAGGCAGTGGAGGATGGCCCAAGTGCTTGGGTCCTGCACCCCATGGGAGACCAGGAGAAGCACCTGGCTCCTGCCATCGGATCGGCGCAGTGCCGGTCATAGCGGCCATTTGGGGAGTAAACCAACGGAAGGAAGATCTTTCTCTCTGTCTCTCTCTCTCACTGTCTGTAACTCTGCCTGTCAAATAAATAAATAAATAAATAAAATTTAAAAAAATTCAGGATAGGACAAACTCAACATTAAACTAATTGCTTTACCTGTGGATAATGTTTTTACAATTGTGACAACAGAACAAAGAACATTAATTTAAATGAATTTGATCGAATCAGGATGGTCAGTTAAGGTATTTATGTCTGATTAAACACTGGGATATGAGAGAGATAATCTCCTGTTTCCAGAGGGGTTTGTTCACAGATTATTTATATATTTATTTATTTGAGGAGACAGAGAGAGAGAGAGAGTTTTCATTTGTTACTTCACTCCCAAAGTAGCCTCAAAAGCCAGGGCTAGGCCAGCAGCCCTATACAAGAAAATTTATTTTCTCAAACAAGCAGTGTTTTGAAACTCCAAAAAAAGTTAAAGAATAAAGCTGGGAGTGGAGCTAATTCACAATAAACAGGGATGCTGACATGTACAATTTTTTAGATATATTTTATTTATTTAAAGTCAGGGTTACGGATAGAGAGAATGGGAGAGACAGAGAGAGGGGTCTTCCATCCGTTGGTTTACTCCTCAGTGGCTAAAACGAACAGGGCTGGGTCAGGCCAAAGCCAGGAGCCGGAAGCTTCATCCAGGTCTCCCACATGGAAGCAGGCGCCCAAGGACTTGGATCATCTGCTGCTACTTTTCCAGGCACATTAGGACAGAGCTGGATGGGAAGTGAAGCAACTGGCGTCACAGAGGCTTAACCTACTATGCCACAGCACCAGCCCTCATATACTCACTTTTATAGCTAAACTGTGTCTTAGCAAAAAGTTCATGAAAAAAACTTAAGATGTAACATCATTCTGCTTTGAGCTACAAGCGCTTTGTGTTTCAAGACAAGAAAATTCTCACTGAAGCACAAGCAGCTAAGGGAGGGAATTATTTTAGGAAACCCTCTAATTTTGACATGAAGCTGGGGCATAGATAAAAATAACATCAACCACCACACTTTTACTAAATGGCTTCATTATTAGAAGGCTTACCTGTTCCTTCAAGTTACTTGTCTACAACACAGCATCTAAATAAATCTTATGATGCTCTGGAAATATTGCATCATGCTGAGAGTGATTATTCATGAGGTGTGGGAGAACACTCTCCCAGTTTGAGGTCTGTGTCCTATTTAATCAACCTGTTTCAGATGTGATTAAAAAGAAATCCAAGTTTAGTTGCTGCTGTGCTTAGCCAAGGCTCAGGAAAGTGCTGAGAAAGTCTCCTTAGAAAACATGCAGATGAAATCATTTGTGTGAATACTTACAGTCACGCGGTGCCTGTTTCCACTGCAATTTGGAGGAGTCAACTTTTGGAATTTAGAGTTATCTTTGGTATTCACTTCACATCCATACATATGTACAAATATGCACCCATGATATACAGGCCACATGCTATCACTTGAACTTATACTCACATATCATTTCTGTGTGTTTATACCATGCACAGAACATGCATACACATAAATATCACACTCGTGCATTGCATGTACACAGACATGTGCACACACCTCATACATCCATCACACAGAGACACATGCAAACACATGTCTATGGATACACATACACACACATACCTCATCCCAGCAGAATACTCACCCACAGGCACGTATGCACCAGCATACACTCACACACATCAAGCATCCATTGAGGAAACCAACAGGGTACTAGGTCTGGAAAGAGTACCATTGTTTGCTGCCAATATCAGAATTGCAATCCTCAGTACACATGAGCCCAGAAGAAACTAGGTCAGCCACAGTTATTATGGGATTAACACTGGATCTTCATAAAAAAAGTCTCCAGAATGAAATTAAGAGGAGATACTGGAGTCATTGGAGCCTCTGTCTCCTCTCTGATAGTTGTTTGATTTGAGTTACTACTCTATATGGACAAATGGATGCTTCTGCAAATACTCACTCCAAGTCTGTGTTAGCAATTTATTTCCTGTTGTGGTTGATAATAACACCACTACCAAGTTGCTAAGGTATAAACCTCCAAACAAGTGTTCATTTTTTTTTTTTTTGCTAAATATCCTAATTATGGTGCATCTTATATCCCATGGATTGTTTATCAGTTTGTTCTACTTTTTGTTTATTTACTCTCATGGTTCTAATTCAAGTCCAACATTTCTTGCCAAAGGATCTACTTGAATGGAGCAGGCACTGTGACTCAGTGGGATAAGTTGCCACTGGCATCCCACATGGGTAGCAGGTGAAATCCCAGACAATCCTCTTCCATCCAGCACCTTGCTAATGTACCTGGGAAGGCAGTAGAAGATGGCCCAAGTGCTTGAGTCCCTGTCACCCATGCAGGAGACCTGGATGAAGTTCCAGGATCCTGACTTCAACCTGGCCCAGCTACTGCCATTGCAGCCATTTGGAGAGTGAATCAACAGATGGAAGATGTTCTCTCTCTCTCTCTCTCTCTCTCTCTCTCTCTTCCTCTCTTCCTGTTTCTGTGTAACTCTGAATTCATATGAATAAAATAATTCTTTAAAAAAATACAAGAATGAATTGAACAACCACAAATTAGCACTGAGCTTCCAATCACCCATCTCAGTTAATTCTTATACCACTCAAGTCTGTTTATCCTATTGTCCTTTTTAAAAGCTTCCTTTATATCATCCTTCTTAAGAATTTGGATATTGAGACTAAAGTGTTCAAATATGGCATTCAAGATTCCCTTCATTCAGGTCAGTCAAAGACAAGATCTATTCCTAATTTTGTTTTTTTCTATCTCCCTGTCCTCTGTTTTTCAGTCTTTCAAATATATAGACTTTAAAAAGAAGTTAAATTTATTTTAAATGATATGCATTTTTATTTAAAAATTTATTATAAAATAAAGAATGCACCTTAAAATAAAAAAGAATGTGTTAAAGAGGATAGACCTCAGGCTGGCATTATGCCAGAGCTGGTAATGATGCAGTCTGAGATGCCAGCAGGCTGGAGTCCTGGCTGCATCAACTCCAATCCAGCTCCTTGCTAATGTGCCTGGCAAAGTAACTGGAGATGTCTAAGTCCTTGGGCCCCTACCACCCACATAGGAGACCCAGAAGAGGCTCCTGCCTCCTGGCTTCAGGCCTGTTCAGCTATGGCTGTTGGGGCCATTTAGGAAGTAAACCAACAGATGGAAGATCTCTCTCTCTCTCTCTCTCTCTCTCTCTCTCTCTCTCTGTCTGTCTCTGCATCTCCCTCTCTCTTTGCAACTCTGCCTTTCAAATAAATAAATCTTTGAAAAATAAAATAAAGAGGATAAGACCTTATTTTATGACCTTACCAATAATATTTTATGTTCTTTAAAATTGTAATAGAACAGGGGTCGGCACTGTGGTGCAGTGGGTTAATGCCCTAGTCTGAAGCACCAGCATCCATATGGGCGCTGGTTCGAGAACTGGCTGCTCCACTTCCAATCCAGCTCTCTGCTATGGCCTGGGAAAGCAGTAGAAGATGGCCAAGTCCATGGGCCCCTGCACCCACATGGGAGACCCAGAAGAAGTTCCTGGCTCCTGACTTTGGATTGGCATAGCTCCAGCCATTGTGGCCATCTGGGGAGTGAACTATCAGATGGAAGACCTCTCTCTCTCTCTGCCTCTCCTCTCTCTGTGTAACGCTGACTTTTGAATAAATAAATAAATCATTAAAAAATTATAATAGAAGAAAGTGCATGATGACAATGATAACATGTGGTTAGACTGATATTCATCTTCTCCACAACAAAACACTATTTCCACATGGTAAAACAAAAATAAAAAATGAGGGTGCTGGTAATAGAGCAGTCTTTTTAAAAGAAATAGTCTGCTGTATAATTTACAAAGAAAAAGAGTAATAATGATTTACTGTATTTCTTTCTTTCACAATATGCCAATATTATTTTTTGTGTGTTGTTAAGAAAAAAATCATGTTTGCCTTCGTTGAATGGTAGTGATTAGATGATGCATTGAAGAGATATAGGTCCACACACAAGCAGGGATGGGCTGCTTGTTCAATGGTCTCCTTCAATATCTCCATTGGGCTTGAGTATTAACAAATAGTGCACACCTACAGATCAGTGTGTCTAATGGAGTAGGGAAAAAAGAAACAACAAATTCCTGCAGTAGGACTTTGAAACAAATATTTCCATTTTAATTGAAATACGAACATGTCATTTGTCCACAGTAAATATTGAAAATAACAAAGGCACATGACACAACACAGCATTCAGGAGGAACTTTTTGATTGCTGCCCCCTATTATAGGGGATACAGAACACCTTCACTTCCCACTTTAGTTCATGATGGAGGCCACTCTATTAGAAGACAGATCCATAGAAAATCTTCAAGCAAACTTTGATGTAAGTCTCATATGACACAGAGGTCTCTGTCCAGATATAAAGACACAAAGAAAGTGATAAAACCCAGCTTACCTGGCATTTTATGCTAGTTTCGATGAAAAAGTAGCTAGTCATGGAGAAGTATGATCGGAATAAAAATGCAACTGTAATAAACTGGGAGAGGGGCACTTAGCTCACCCTGCCTAATTAGACTCTTCTCTGTGTCTTCAGAAGAAAGGATTTCCTTCTCTCCAGGTGTGGGGAGAGTTCTTCTGGAGCAAGGATCTTATGACCTGCTTCGGAGGATAAGGACAGGAAATAGAGAGCAGTTTTCTTGCTTTCGTTGTTCTCTCAAATACCAAATTTTGGGGTATTTTGTTCTGAATCCCATCACTACCAAACTCCCTCTGAACTCCCATGTTGATAACTTACTTCACCGTGTACAAACTAATCAAAACATTTGATCTAACTAAGATTGGCTTGGCATGGTATTTGCCAAGTGGGTTTTGGCCAAGACCTGGAAGCCATCCCACAAACCAGCATGCAAGAAAGGTGGAGAGAACCCTGCCATAGGGATTTGGACCTAAGTCCCAAGAAAAATAATAAGGACCCTCCACTGAGACTGGAATGGATGAGCAAACATGAAGCTTGTAGACGCACAGGGCTACAGCTGAAAGACAGCTACCAAGGTCCAGGACATAATCCTTGTGATAAAGAAACAAAGCAAAACTCGGATGATTTGCATCCTTGGAACAGAATCAGAATGGGTCTGCAAAAGCCGGGTCAGGCACATCCACTGGCCAGGGACGATTGTGTCTGACCAGTGTGCTCTGAATCTGCAAGTGAGCTCTGAGTACGTTCGTATGCTCCACCATTGCAGGCGCACATGAGTCCACACATGGAATCCACCCTGGGAAAGACTTTTGGCTCTGAGGACAGGAAGTCAGCAGGGAGTTGTAAAAATGGTTACTCGTAAGTAAGATTTCCCTTTGTCTGTTTCTTTCCTGGCTCACATTTTCCCTCAAGTAGGAGAAATAATGAAAGGTTTTGGTTTAAAACCTTTTCCTTTTATATTTAGAGCCCAAGGCTATACATAAATAAACTTAAATGGTGACAATGTCCACAACAAAATAAGTTCACAAAAAAAAAGGAGTAGATAACATCAACGGGAAGGCGAAAACAAGATTTGCTATGATAAACTGCGCTCCAGATATTGTTTGACATGATTTGATGACTCAGCTCCCAAGCACCATCCAGACACTGCTGGAAGGGATGGAGTGGCAAAATAAGTTACGCTTTCCTCTGAAATATTACTTCACTATGACAGCAATATTTTCAGGAAAGACTTGCAAAGAGATCTCTATCTTTCATTTTCCAACTAGAATTTATTTCCAGTTCTAGCTACAAAGTTTCCAAGTGAAGTTTTTATTAAGAACAGTATTTTGCCAGAAAGAGTAACCCTTGAATTATAAGGGGAATTTAAGAAAGTAGAATATAATTTTCCTCCCACCTATTATTAATTCTTATTTACTCATCTAGTACTTCGCTGTGCTGTGGAAGAAGTAGAATTTTCATTGTGAGCATAAGGATCTCTTTGTGTAGAGATCAGAATCTGATTGTGATTTTTTTATTTGTATGACTATTGATTATTGTATCATTTTCCACTGACTTTATCATAGTGAAATTCTCTATTCTAAAATTCTCTTCACTATACCTTTGAATGTGAATTCTGTTTAGATTATTTCCCTTTGCACCTAATGTTGCCAATTTCTCAGAGATCATTTACATGTTTTGGCAATCTGAGAAGAGTTGCAACTGGCCTTGTTTTTGCCCTAAATGGTCTGAGTCAGCCCACAGGAATTTTGATTATATGCTCTTATGCCAAGATGTGAAGCTGGTCTGGAAACCTTTTGGAAGCATCAATCCAAGAACATTTCTTTCCTATTTATGTGTATCAGTCACTTTATTTCCTACTGAGAATTATTTATATCATTCAGAGTTTCCAAGTACAGAACATGACTTTGAAATCCCATGGTTTCTGGAAATCTTTCAGATAGGAAAAGGAGATGAAATTAACCAGTAATCAGGAGCCAAATTTCATTCTCTGCTCTTTGAACAGCAAGCATTATCTTTCTGTTTTTCCTTCCCTTCAAGCCCTTCCTTCCTTCCCTCTCTAACCTATTTTTGTTTCACTAAGATTCTTCTCTCTTAAGTTAACAATCAGGACACTGGTTGAAAGACTGTAGTCTTACCCTGAAGAGTCCTCCAACCCAGCATATAATTTTTTTTTTATATAAAGCTTTTATTTAAAGAATATAAATTTCCAAAGAACAGCTCATGGACCACAATGGCTCCCCCCCCTCCACAACTTCCCTCCCTCCCCTTTCCCGCTCCCTCTCCCCTTCTGTTCACATCAAGATTCATTTTCAATTCTCTTTGTACACAGAAGATCAATTTAGTACATATTACGTAAAGATTTCAACGGTTTGCCCTCACATAGAGACACAAAATGATAATACTGTTGGAGTACTAGTTATAGTATTAATTTTAATACAAAATCAGTACATACGCATGCATGTTCACATATATGTGCAAACGTAAGGAGAGAGAGTTGAAGAGAATTGTTGAACTAAGGGGTGAGTGACCCGCAGATAAAAGCAAAACTTGGTGAGGACTATCTGTTTTTAAAGATTTTTTTATTTATTTATTTACAAGGCAAAGTTACAGAAAGAAAGAGAGGAGAGAGAGAGAGAGAGAGAGAGAGAGAGAGAGAGAGAATCTTCTGTACTCTGGTTTACTCTCCAAATGGCCACAATAGCCAGAGCTGAGCTAGGCTGAGGCAGGAGCTTGGAGCTTCTTCTGGGTCTTGTACATGGGTGCAGGGGACCAAACATTTGCACCATCTTTCACTGCTTTCCCAAGTGTATTAGCAGGAAACTGGATCAGACTGCCAACCTCAACCCCAACGGTAGTGGCTTAACCCACTACGCCACAATTGCTAGTCATGGTGAACTCTCTTTATTAAATATGTTTGTCCAACTCTAGACTACTTAAGCTGAAGAATTGTCATTAACATATCCATTAATTCACTGCATATTCACTAAGCCCTTACATAGCGAACACTGTTCTGGACACAATACTGCACTGTAGATCAAGCCAAGTCACTAATCTGATGGAGTTTAAATTAAAAAGGGGGACAAGGCAGATAATACACATTTAATATCAGAAAAGGGGGAGAGCATGCAATTAAAGCGAAGCAGGCTGGGGTAGTGATGAAAATTCAGAACATTGCATTAGACTATGAATTCAGGAAAAGCCTCTCTGAGTAGGTGGAATATAAACTGAATGACAGGAGGCAGCTGTGTGCAGAAGTAAACACATCATTAAAGGAACAAGAAACACCTCACTGGAAGCCTTAAGACACAAGCAAAGCAGAACTGCTGGAGAAGCATCAAGAAGTCTGATGTGCATGGAATGGGCGAACACTAAGCTGTCCATGGAGTGGTGATGAGCGTGGTGCCCCAGGAGGCTCAGAATAAGTACAAGCCCTTGGAAGAGGGTGCTAGGATCTGATTACAGTCCTCTGAAGCTCACCCCAACTGATGCATAGAGAACAGTATAGAAGTATAATAATGAGGAAGAAATACCATGTAGAAAGTTATGTGGCAGTTTAGGGGGAAAATGGTAAGGTAGCAGGAAAGATAGAAGGAAATAGAAATGTTGAGTTGTGTTTTGGAAGCAGGCTGCTTCCTACTTAGCATATTTTACATCAATAGTGGTAGATATTAACGCACTTACTGAGATGGAAATACTGAGAAAAGAAATAGAATTCTGTTTGGAATAGATTAAGTTTAAGGTGCCCACGGGCATCTAAATAGATTTGTCAAAAAGGCAATTGGATAAAAGTGTTGGAAGACAGATCAGGGCTAGAGTTAGAAATTTGAGAGGCATAAACTTCTAAGACATTTAAAACCATGGAACTAGATGAAATCATAAATAGTCAATGGTGATAATCAGGAATTCAGGAGCCAAGATTCAGGGCATGCCAACATTTACAGCAAGGGTTACGATAAAATGTCATGCATAGAGAATGAGAAATGGGCACTGGTGGGGGGCGGGGGCTGGTAAACCAGGAGGTGATATCCAGGATGCTCTCAGAATACTGGGTTTCTGGAGAAAGAAAGCAGCTGTGAGGAATGTTTCAGGGACTAAAAAAATGAGGGAGGCCGGCGCTGTGGCCGAGTGGATTAAAGCCCTGGCCTGAAGCGCGGGCATCCCACATGGGCGCCAGTTCTAGTCCTGACTGCTCCTCTTCCGATCCAGCTCTCTGCCATGCCCTGGGAAAGCAGTAGAAGATGGCCCAAGTCCTTGGCCCCTGCACCCATGTGGGAGACCTGGAAGAAGCTCCTGGCTCCTGGCTTTGGATCAGCACAGCTATGGCCCTTGTGGCTATCTGGGGAGTCTCTCTCTGTCTCTATGTCTCTCTGTAGTCTTTCAAATAAATAAAATAAATCTTTAAAAAAAAAAAAGAAAACTGAGGATAGAAAAGGGACTCTTGACTATAAACTGGGCCCTTGCCAAATGACACCAAAAGTAGTGAGTTGGTAGCAGGGGATAAAACAGGTGGGGAAGGGGAGAGAGATTGAGTCACATTCTAAACTGCATGGGAAGGCTGGCACTGAGGCAGGAGAAGTTACCTGCAAATGTTCCAAGGACCAGAGAGATTTGTTCTTTGTGAAAAAAAAAATGTGTTTGATATTAAGAGTGTTTATTTACCTGCCTCACTAGGCAACATTTTATACCATGTTTAGTCTCTTTGCCAAGCCCAATAGAAATAGAATGCCTATTTCAAACAGAAGCAGAGGCTACTGCTATACAACCAAAAGGAAAGAGTGGATGGGAAAATAAATACATGAAAGGACCTCAAAAAGTTCAGGGAAAATGGAGTTAAAAGATGAGTTTATTCTGGTGAAAAAGATTTAGAAATGCATGTGTGTTTTTTTTTTTCATAATACTCATTTTCCCTACACTTTTAGAAGATCTCTTGTATCATCATACTACTCTCTAAATCATATTTGTCCGGGCATTGAACAAGATTTTCTTGGTTGGTTTACTGTATGTGTGTGTGTGTGTGTGTGTGTGTTTTTTCCAACAAAGTATTGTAGACAGAAAAGTTCACCTAATTAAGATAGTGAGTTAATATGTTTACAAAGTATTAATGGATTGTCTGCTTACCTTGTAGTCAGTGAACACTTTTTCTTATACTTAAGCTTAAAAATATCTTTCTCAGAGGGCCAGTGTTGCAGCATAGTGGGTAAAGCCACGGCCTGCAACACCAGTGTCCTGTATGGGTGCCAGTTCGAGTCCCAGCTACTCCACTTCTGATCCAGCTCCCTGCTAGTGCTCCTGGGAAAGCAGCAGAAGATGGCCCAAGTGCGTGAGTCCCTGCCACCCATGTGGGAGACCCAGATGAAGAGCCTTACTTCTAGCTTTGGCCTGGCCCAGCCCTGGCCGTTGTGGCCATTTGGGAATGAACTAGTAAATGGGAGATTTCTCTCTCTCTTTCTCTCTCTGTCACTCTGTCTTTTACATTTAAAAAAAATCTTTAAAAAAAAAAGTCTTTCTAGGAATGAGACAATTATAAATGCTGCAAAATAGCAGTGGGAAGGAGTGGCTATGGTGGTGTTCAGGGCAAAACTGAAATGAATAGTAAGGGAGATGGCCAGCATTCTCATCTCAGTGGCTTTGGTGGACACCTTGAGTCTTAATATATCACTTTCTCGTTTCCTTTTTAAAATAACAAAAAAATGAAAAATATAGAATAAACTTAAAGGGAGTAGAGAATACTGATTGTTATAGTAGTAAGTGGAAACACATCTGTTTTTCTAAGGGACAACAAAAAATAAACTCTTGGCCAATGAGCTAGAATGTAAACAGTGTTGCAGACTATATGGATAGATACTATCACCTGCTAGTTAAAAATAACCATTTGGATTTTAAAAAAAAAAGCTCTATGAAACTATTTTTTGATTAAGTTGACTTCATGACTGCTTAGTATAGAGTATCAAACCAGTTGAGGATGTAAGTCGGTCTTGTAGAAATGCTAAGACCCAAAGTCTGTTTTGTTTTAAAATTTATTTTATTTATTTGAAGGGCTGGTGGGGTGGGCAAGAGAGAGAGAGAGAGAAAGAGAAATCGCCCATCTGCTGGTTCACTCCCCAAATGGCCACAATTGGACCAGATTGAAGCCAGGAGCCAGGAGATTCATCTGTGTTTCCCTCATGGGTGTAGGAACCCAAGTACCTGGGCCATCTTTTACTGTTTTCCCAGGCACATTAGCAGGTAGCTGAATCAGATGTGGAGCAGCTGGGACTTGAACCAGTGCCCATATGGGATGCCAGCATCACAGGCAATGGCTTAACCCGTTATACCACAATGCTGGCCCCAAGCCCCAGGTTCTTAAAGCCTGGCTCCCATCATATTATGGCTTTTGTGTTTAGGGCATGTCTTGAGACGAATGTGTTGCACTCTTAGAGTAAAATCTTGTGATCACTGAATTTTTTGTGGAGAATCCTGAGACTCAACAGCTGGCTTGCAATATGTAGAGATGTTGTGTCTCCTCGCCAGCTACATGCAATGTTGTAGAACAACTTCAACTACTGCTTCATTTTGCCTGTAAACAGATGTTACTCTGCAATAATATGCACAAGTGGTTTATGTCAGTAGATGAATTCCTCGTTCTTTACTCAGGGTAACTACTGGGTGAGTGTGACTGGGTTGTTGGGACTGGGGTTTGATGTGTGGGTAAATGTTTAACGACTTGTTCCAGGGGGTTGCAACATCCTTGATTTTTAATGGTTACAAACGCCCTTGTTGGAAAACTCCTGAGATTGTCAAATTCAGGCTCTTGATTTCGTGTTGTCTACATGAAGCCTGCACTGGTCACAGTGTTTTGTTTTTTTTTTTTTTTTTTTTTTTTTAATTTAACAGGTAGAGTTATAGACAGTGAGAGAG
Source organism: Sylvilagus floridanus (assembly GCA_949820135.1). NCBI lineage: Eukaryota > Metazoa > Chordata > Mammalia > Lagomorpha > Leporidae > Sylvilagus > Sylvilagus floridanus. The sequence goes on along the minus strand of OX463240.1, from coordinate 11,891,765 downwards.
AGAGACAGAGAGAAAGGTCTTCCTTCCGTTGGTTCAACCCCCAAATGGCCGCCACGGCCGGCGCGCTGTGCCGATCCAAAGCCAGGAGCCAGGTGCTTCCTCCTGGTCTCCCATGCAGGTGCAGGGCCCAAGCACTTGGGCCATCCTCCACTGTCCTTCCAGGCCACAGCAGAGAGCTGGACTGGAACAGAAGCAATAGGGCCTAGAATCCAGTGCCCACATGGGATGCCGGCGCCACAGGCGGAGGATTAACAAAGTGAGCCACTGCAGCGCCGGCCCCTTGGTCACAGTCTTTGAAAACCCTGGGGAGTCAGGACAGACTTCTCAGAGACCAGGACATGACAATTCTGGACTCACATACCTAATAAAGATCTAATGGTTCTTGTTTTACAGCCCTTGTCTATATCCCTGGGTAACACTGATCTTCCTACTCTTTACTTGTTGAACATTATAGTTAGGGGTACATTAAACCCATGATTATACAGTAAATTAAAAGTATATTATTGCAAAAATTAAAGATAGAAAAAGAAAGGAAGGAAAGAGGGGGGATTGACAGAGGGAGGGAAGGGAAAAAGGAAGGAAGTGTGATTGTCTTCTTAGAACTGTATCTATGCAATACATTAAATCTGTTCTGCATTAATGAAAATTTAAAAATTAAACCCTTAAATGAAAAAAGAAAAGCGGGGTCATCATAATAACTGGTGCACTCCCAAATTTCTATTAGAAGACTGGGAAGAAAATTTCAGCTGACATTGGAAAGAATGTTTAGGTGTAAAAGAAAAGTCTAGTTTGAGTTCTTTTTTTTCTTTTGTTAAGCAAATTTAGCATAAAAGCAGTTGATAGCACTTAGAATATTTATTTTTAGTCATTCCATTTAGAGATGAGCCTGCTGTTGGACTGTTGGACCCTTTCTCTGGCTGTAGGTAATTGCAACACAATCTCACTGCTCTTCTCTTCAAAAAAAAAAAAAAAAAAAAAAAAAGATTGTAATAAAATCACCAGCCTGGAGGCTTAAGAGATTTCCTATAACCTATGCCTGCTGTGCACAAAAATCTACAAGGCCAAAAAAATATAAATAGAACTTATTGTCAAAGAGTTTTGCAGATCATGATTCAAGCTCCCTGTGCTTTTTTTTAATGTGAAACCACATTCATAGACAGGAAATCCTTTCCTATCTCTAACCTCTGTGTCTCATTTTTCCATTTTTAATTAATTCCCTTTGTCTTGCTCTAAATGAGGGAATTATCCTGCCACCTCGATATATAATTAAAGAACTGAAAAACCTTGTTACTTCAGACCCCACTAATTCACAAATCGTGATAATTCCAACAAGCCCTGAACTGCAAAAATTACTAGATAAGCAAATGAATAAACAAGATTGTAAGTGTGTAACTCAACCTGCTTAGGAAAACTAATTGTTTTGAGCACTTTAGAAGTCTCATTATATACCCACACCTGTTCCTAACAAAACGGGTCTCTCAGTCCACATTTCTGAGTAAGTGCTGTCTGACCAGACTCATACACTTATAGCTCTTTTGCCTTCAAATGGAGAGAGGGGCTGTTAGAAAGCTCTAGAGACTATTCCTGGGAACCTCTTCAAAGTCTTTAGTTTCCACCCCATCCCACACATGCCCAGACTCCCACACCTTCCTGCTCTCCATCTCAGGCCTGGCTTTTCCACGGAGCAAGTTCAGAAAATTAGAAGGAGTCACTTTGGACCTGAGACTCTCTTGCCCTCTGTTCACATAAGCAAATACCCCATCATTGTTGCTGGGGGTGGAGGGCCAGGCTGTGTAGCTGAGGGCAATCAAAGTCCATTTCCTGAAACATACTTTAGAAACCATGTATTTTAAGACTCACCTAATAACTTCTCTTCCTTGTTACCCTCCATCCATACATTGTAGGGTTTCTTCATGAACTTAGCCACTGTTCCTAGACTACCCATTCCAGCCTGGGCTCTGAGGATATGTTGGGTAGATAAACTACATGCAGTTCTTTTAATTTAATTCAATTTTTAAGCACTTACATAGCATTTACCATGGCAGGTACTGTTGTAAGCATATTACAAAGAGTGACCCAATTGATTTACATCACTTGATGAACTCATGGTGTGGAGGAATACTCTGTTAAAATACAGGAGATTAGGGAAAATGTCTACTAAAAGGCTGAATACATCTTGGAGAATCTGACTGGGGTCACACCAGAATGAGGGCAGCTAGTTTTAATGTCTTATCTACTTATTTATTTGAAAGATAGTGTGACAGAGAAAGAAAAAAAGATAAAGACCAAGCAAGATCTTCCACCTGCTGGTCCACTGCCCAAATGCCTTATAACAGCCAGAGCCAGACCGGGTTGAAGCCAGGAGCCAGGAACTCACTCTGGATGTCCCATGTGGGTGCAGGGGACTGGAGCACTTGAATTATCTTCACCTGTTTCCTTTTAGATTCTGCATTAGCAGGAAGCTGGATTGGAAGCAGAGTGGGGCTACCAGCCCAGACACTGTAACATGGGATGTGCTATCACAAATGTCTTGTTAACTGCATTGCCAAGTGCTTGGATTTTACAGGTGAATAACTGGGACTATTTATGAATTAAAGTGTGAGAATCTATGAGACCAGAGACTGTTGCTGTATACCCGTGAAGGATACTGGAATCACCTTGGAATTCAAATGCTGAATTTAGTTGGCCATGAGAAGACTGGATAGATGGCAGAGAAGACAGGAATCAGCAAGTATTCAGTTAACCACCTCTAAATGGAACCCAGAAATAAAGAGAAGGTGAGCTGAGAGGTTTCAAATGTATTCAACGACATATAATGATATGTACGGTGATTACACAACTTACCAGGTGCAGAACTAACTCTGTAGTAGAGAAAATTTGTCAGTTCAAAAGCCTACCTAAAAAAGTGACTCTTGAGGATTTTTTTTTTCTTTTTTAACACAAAGAACAGCCTATGATTTATATAGTTGGGTTCTTTACATGATTTTTTTTCAGCAAATATATATTCAGAACCTATTTGTGCCTGGCTCTGCCCCAGGTGCTAGGACTGTGAATACAGTGTGAGGGTACATCTGCTGCCTTGGCCTTGCCTTCTAGGGTGGGAGACAGACCACATACAAAACAGGTGACAACAGGATTGCCTGTGCTGGAAGGTGACAGAGCCAGTGAGCAACACAGAGCAGGGAAAAGAGGTGCAGTACTGCAACTGTGAACAGACTGCTCAGGAAAGGGCACACGGAGATGAGCGTCTCAGAGCAAAGAGCTGCAGGTAGGTAGACGGCTCCAGACAGAAGGAGCAGGTGCTCTAAGCCCAACAGAGGAGGGGCCGGTAGGTGAGCTAGCAGAGGAGATGGAAGCTAAGGGTTTGGAAGGAGGGATGGAAGAAGACCACGCTGTGGAAGCTGTGCAGGTCCTTGTAAGGAGGTAGACTGGAGGGTTTGAACAGGACAAGCATGATCTGCTTTTGATTTACTCTCTGTATCATTCTTCTACTTGCTAGTTTGAGAGTTTTATGATGTGGGGAAGGCAAAATTAAGGGAAAAGTCTTGAGGTGATTGTGCACAGGCCATTGGGAGATGATGGAGCTTGGACCAGGAAAAGAGAGAGAGATAGGTAAGAAGGATGGCCAAGCATTAGAAACAGTCCAAGGAGTGTCAGTCAAATTTGCCAACTAAATAGAAATTGGGTATAAATGTCAGGTAAAGCTTAGGACTTTGACCTGAACATTTGGAAGGATCGGGCTCCTATTCCCTGAGTGGGAAGATTGTGGGAGAAGCGTATGTCAGCTGACTGACTCCAGGGAGACATTCACCCTCTGTGTGATTCCCACCTCTCCACTCCCCTCCTTCCCATAAGCAGGACTTGTGAGTTCCTTCTAACCAACAGAGTATGGGTAAAGATGACAGAATTAGGTGTTTACATGCATGTGATGTATTATATAAGACTCCTTTCCTGTTAGAAAATGTTCTCTCGAGCTTCCACTTTGACTATGACCTTGTCTAAATAAGATCGAAGTGGGCAAACTCAAGAGGCTTCCATAGCCTTGGCAACTCATGACAAGAGCCTAGGGAGATTACTGACACCATAAACAAGAGTGTCAATTTGTTAAGTCAATAACGGGGGTCACTGTGCAGTTACTCCTCATGTAGGATCTCTGTCCTTAATGTGTTGTCCAATGTGAATTAATGCTATACCAAGTACTCAAACAGTATTTTACACTTTGTTTCTGTGTGGGTGCAACTGATGAAATCTTTACTTAGTATATACTAAATCGATCTTCTGTATATAAAGAGAATTGAAAATGAATCTTGATGTGAATGGAAGGGGAGAGGGAGAGGGAGATGGGAGGGTTGTGGGTGGGAGGGAAGTTATGGGGGGGGAAGCCATTGTAATCCATAAACTGTACTTTGGAAATTTATATTTACTGAATAAAAGTTAAAAAACAAAGAAAATGCTCTCTCGTGGCAGTGAAAGACTTGTGAGATTCCCTATGGAGGGACCATATAACCATTACCTGACTGAAGGCTGGTGCCGCAGCTCAATAGGCTAATCCTCCGCCTGCGGCACTGGCATACCGCCAGGTTCTACTCACAGTTGAGGCGCCGGATTCTGTCCCGGTTGCCCCTCTTCCAGTCCAGCTCTCTGCTGTGGCCCAGGAGTGCAGTGGAGGATGGCCCAAGTGCTTGGGCCCTGCACCCCATGGGAGACGAGAAGTACCTGGCTCCTGGATTCGGATCAGTGCAGTGCGCCGGCTGCGGCGGCCATTGGAGGGTGAACCAATGGCAAAGGAAGACCTTTCTCTCTGTCTCTCTCTCACACTGTCCACTCTGCCTGTCAAAAAAAAAAAAAAAAAACAATTACCTGACTGCAGCCCCACCTGATAGCTAGCAAGAAACCAAGAGCCTCATCCTAGCATCCTGGAGGGACATGAATGGTGCCAACGGCCAAGGAAGCTTGGATGCATGCCCTTCCCCAGCTGAGTCTCGGATGAGACCACAGGATTAGTCTCATCCAATAAAACAATAAAACAATAATAAATAATAAAACAGTCGACCTGGATTGTAAGTAGGCAAGACCATGATGCTGAGGATTTTGCTACTGCTTGCCCAAACCCTGATCAAAATCTTTGGAATCATAAATATGCATGCATTGCTGTGAGTGGAGATGTGAATTAGCATAGCCATTAAGGGAAACAGAATGGAGGTTCCGCAGAACATTAAAATTAGAACTGTCATGTGATCCTGCAATCCTATTCTGATTACACACACACACACACACACACACACACACACAAAGTTAAATCAGTGTGTTGAAGAGCTAGGTACACTTCCAGGTTTATTGCAGCATTATTCACAATAGTAAAGAAACTGATTCAAGCCAAATGTACACCAATAGATGGATTTTTAAAATGCAGTATATATACACAATGGAATATAATTCAGCCTTTATAATGAAATAAATTCTGTCATTTGCTAAAACATAGATGAATGAACCTGGATGACATTATGTTAAATGAAGTAAAGAAAAGCACAGAAAGACAACTACCAAATTATTTCACTAACGTTTGAAATGCAAAAAACAGTGTAATTCATAGAAGTAGAGAGGGCAGAGCCTGGATGGGGGGGGGGGTGTTGGGGTGATTTTATTCAAATGGCTCAGTATTTCTGTTAGGTAGGAGGAGTAAGTTCAGATGGTCTATTGTACATTATGGTGAGTGTATTAAATAATATAATGTATATGCAAAAATTTCTGAGAGATTGTAAGTATTCTCATAACACACAAAGAATAAGTAGTTGAGATGATGTAGATTTTAAATAGCTTGAGTTAGCAATCCTTTGATGAGTGTATACATATTTATCAAAACACCATGTTATGTGCATTAAACATACAACTTTCACCTATAAACTAAAAACAAATGTGCATTAATATTTTAAGGCACTAAATTATTGGTAATATTGTTATGCACTGATAGATAACAAATACGAGGGAAATGTTAAAAATCTGTGGAAGATGGTAAAAAATTTATTTTAAAACAAAAAAATTGTGAAACAATTTTTCAAAACAAGCATTTTCTGTGAACATTTTGAAGACTCCTGATGCATCAAGAGACAGATTGATTTTGTCTTGAACTTATTAAGTGTGAGACATATGGGGCTCACATGAAAATCTAAGTAAGCAAATGGATAGAAAAAATCTTGATTTTGGGAAGAGATCTGGACTCATTGTATCACAGCCATGCTCATCAGCTGAGGGTGCAGTGAACACTGTAAGACTGAATGGAACAACTCAGGGAAGGGGAAAGAAGCAGGAAGGAGAGTCCCAAGGACCACCTTCCCGGGTATTAAGTTGGAAACGTGGAGACATGAAGAGCTGGAGAAGGAGCATCCACCTATCACATAAAAGGGAAATCGGGAGGACAGGTTGCATCAGAAGCCAAGGCAAGACAGTATTTGAGAGGACAGAATTATCAGCTCTGGCCAAGGTTGCTAAGGTCGAGAAAAGGGAGGGCTCTTGATATTCTGATCTTTCACTTCCTTCATCCCACTCACGCCCACAGGCCTGCTGCAGAACTTGTCATTAGTTATAACTGAACTCCTTCTTAATCTCAATACTAAGCAACTTGTTTTCTACGCTTGCTCTCCTCCCTCTCTGGTTCCATCCTTCTAGCATTCCTATTCTACCAATCTTTTTATTTATTTACTTATTTATTTGACAGGTAGAGTTATAGAGAGTGAGAGAGAGACAGAGAGAAAGGTCTTCCTTCTGTTGGTTTACCCCCCAAAATGGCTACTATGGCTGGCGCTGAGCCAATCAGAAGCCAGGAGACAGGTGCTTCTTCCTGGTCTCTCATGCGAGTGCAGAGCCCAGGCACTTGGGCCATCCTCTACTGCCCTCCCGGGCCACAGCAGAAAGCTGGGCTCAAAGAGGAGCAACCAGGACTAGAACCCGGTGCCCATATGGGATGCCAGAGCAACAGCTGGAGGATTAACCAAGTGTGCCATGGCGCCGGCCCCTCTTCCAATCTTCAAACCATATCAGAACATACTAACACGCTGATCCTACTATCTTTCTCCTGACTGCCGATCCCTAACCTTCTCCAACCCATGGTCTCAGATTTTCCACTGTGCATCTTAAATTGTCTGCTTTCTATCTTCTGTCCCAATATAGGTGTAGGTGAGCTTGCATCTTAGAAAAACCCACTCTCATGAGTACATGATGCCCCCTTCCTCTCACCTTTGAAGGCTGCAGTTCAGGCATTTCTCTCTCTCTACTGTCAGTTCATTCTATAACATCTCCATACGAACACTAACATTTTATATATTTATAGTTATATAGCTCATGATACTTTGATGGGTAGTACAGTCTTGTAAACACCTTGAAACACAGATCTCTTTAGGGATTAAAGATGACATTATGCCTGAGGTTTTTCAGTTACACTTTCTCACTTTTTCCTTTCCTATGGAGTACTTTCCGTAATTCATAGTAAATAATTATGGTCAGTAATATGAATTTATTTGCATGTGTAATTTTTTTAAAAGATTTATTTATTTATTTGGAAGTCAGAGTTACAGAGAGAAGCAGAGGCAGAGAGAAAGAGAGGTCTTCCATCTGCTAGTTTACTCCCCAATTAGCTGCAATGGCCAGAGCTGTGCCAATCCAAAGCCAGGAACCATGAGCTTCTTCCTGGTCTCCCATGTGGGTGCAGGGACCCAAGGACTTGGCCATCTACTGATTTCCCAGGATAGCAGAGAGCTGGATCAGAAGTGGAGCAGCCAGGACTCAAACTGCGACCCATATGGGATACTGACACTGCAGGCCAAGGCTTTATCTGCTCTGCCAGAGCGCTGGACCCTGCATGTGTAATTTTATAGCATCTGTTTCCCCATTAGACTATAAGCTCATGGTTGGGAAAAGTGTGACCCGTTTTGTTGTTGTTTCTTTACTCCAGGACCTTATGTGTTCTGTGACACATACTAGATATTTGATAAATACCTGATCATCAAATAAATGAAGGAACCAATGTCTTTCAGGCATCACAAGGAATGGACATATTTACATGAACCTCCACAAAGGGACACTGGATGAGCTACATGACACTCGAAATCCCAGGCTCAGCCTTCAGAGTTGGAAATATCTTGCTGCTTGCTTCCATGGCTTTTATTAAAGAACAAGCAGTCTTCAGTGCGATGACTTCTGGGAAGAGTTTGGGGACTGCTCTGTGTAACACACAGGATGTGGTGAGGAGATCAGCAGTTTGTTCTCCTGGGAAGTGGAGCTTCCTGAATGTGATATGAAGCCCAGGAATCACGTCCATGCTATGCATCTGGTTATTCTTACAATGGCTGCCATAATCTCCATACCCCATATTCCCTTCTGGAACCTTCTCTCTCCCACATCAAGAAGCAGCTTGTAACCTCCTTCTTCCGGCATGTGGATGGGTTCCTGGCTCACAGAAACACATGTAACTGTGTTTTGTTCAGCCAGGGTACAAGGTGATGTGCCACCTCCTTGTGACCAAAACCTGGGTCTGTGGCCCTGGCTCATCACACAGGCTTCCAGCCGCCAGAGGGGCTGAGTTGAGAGGAAGGCTTGGCCATACGAGAGGCTCTTTTAGGTGACCCACAGCATTTGTCTTCCAGAGTTGCCATAATAAGGCACACAGACTCTTTGGCTTACAGAATGAGAGCTTATTTTCCTATGATTCTGGAGGCTGGACATTTACGATCAAGCTGTCTGTGAAGTTGGTTCCTCCCAGCACCTCTCTCTTTGGGTTGTAGGTAGCCTTCCTATGTCATTCCTCCCACCCTCCACCAGGTGTGAATGTTTCTGAGGACAGCAGTTATATTGCATTAGGACCAACCAATGACTTCATCACCTCTTGAAAGATCCTATCACATTGTGAGGTGCTGGGCGTTAGGACTTCAACATAAAAATTCGGACAAGGTCACAATTCAGCCCACAGAAGCCCAGCTGAGGTCCCAGGCAACAGCCAGCATCAGCCATCAGCTCCTGAACAGAGACTGGGGACGCCCCCACATGACGTCAGCACTGACCACAGAGCTGCTCCATCCAGTCCAGGACATTGAGGACCAGAGAGATGTCCTGGTCACTTTGTGCCTTTTCAAGCTGCTGACCCACGGAATCTCTGAGCAGAATGCCATTCAACACCTCTGAGTTCTACAAAGACTGGTGTGTGGCTTGTTACTCAACAAATCGTAACTGAAATATACTTTGGGTGGGGAGTCGCAGATTATCTCACCCAATCTTTACATCCATCTAGTGCACATTTCATGGATGAGGAAACCGAGACATGTCCAATCATGTAAATTGCCCAAAGACGCAGTTGCTAAGCAGTGACACAGATCTGAACCCTGTCTCTGTCTGACAACCAACTTTGTCCTCCGTGGAGTCCGTCTGGGACAACAGACAGAGATCAGGTGCCGACAAGTGCTCTCATCTGCCCCCAGGAAAGCTAAGTCTTTTCCTAGATTTGCTGTCAGCAGGTCCCTGCTCTGCCTGCCTGGTAAACTCAGAGGAAGCTCTGTCCCAGAGCTACTCAGAACAAACACAGAATGACTCACTTCAGCAACGGTCCATGTGTGCCCCGAGGGGCAGCCAGTGGGGTAAAGCTTCAGACAGTTGTACTCTGGAGCAGCTGAGGGGCCATTTGGAGGCACACATGCAGATGGGACTGGGACATCCACTCTGCAAGACCCTCACAGCCTTGGAGGTAGACCCTGAGCTGTTTACAAGGCTTGGTGTTCAAAGGCAGCAGCTAATGTTCCTCTGGCCATTTGTTCCAGGCGCTGGAGTCTTTCTCTTTTTTGCTTTATAAGATTCACTTATTTATTTGAAAGGCAGAATAATGGCTAGAGAGGGGGAGATACAGAGACAGAGTGAGATTTTCTATTTGCAGATTCATTCCCTGAATGCCCACCACAGACAGGGCTGTGTTAGGAGGCAGGAATTCCACCCTGGTCTCCTACATGGACGGCAGGAGCCCAAGCCCTTTGAGCATCATCCAGGGACTGCTCAGGTGCACTATCAAGACTGTGGGTCAGAGGAGCTGGAACTTGCACCAGCACTCCTGTACAGGATACTGCATGCCAAGGAGTGGTTCGACCCACTGTAACACAATACTGGCCCCAAGGACCGGTTTCTATCCAAGAAAACAGCAAGCAGCAAGGCACAAATTAAAACCCAGCTCAGGGTTATTTTTAACTGTGCTTGCCTGCTGCCTTTTATTTTTTTTCCGAGAAATAGATCAAGCATTCTTCCCCTTTCCCCTCTCCCTCTCTAAAACATCTGGAGTCTACACTGTTCTGTCAACTATTTCTATTCTGATATTCCCTCTTGGGGGTAAAATCTTATTTTTCACCAATTGCTGTAGCAAAACTGTCCAGAAGCGCAAGTGCAAAGCATGAGATACCCTCCTTTCTATTTCTCTTCCCAACTGGAACAACTACAGTGGGACAGCTGCTGTGGATTTTAAGTGCTTCCTAGAGGTGTTTCTTCTGCCTCACCCACTGGAGGTACAGGGGCTGGCTCTGCGGGGTCTCCCAGAACTCCCTGCGTCCCAGGGCTTCCTATTAAACCTGTGTTCCACGGGAGAAATCCAACTGCATTCTACAATTCTGGTTATCAGAGCATCAAATCCAAGTTTGACCTACATGACAAGGCAAATCGGTCAGGAACACACCCTGGACTACGACAAATTGATTTTTCTGGCTTTCCTGATGTCAAGGGAGATACATCGCAATGATTAATAATTTATCAGACAGATAAAAGCTTTTGTTGTTGTCTTTGTTAGTCGAGAGAGTCCGAGGTTTTATTGTCCCAGATTTGAGTACTAATTGGGGAGGTGTTCACCCTTAGGACTTGAACAAAAAGCAACAATGGAAGATCCATGGAAGTCTTTCTCTGTACTTGCCTCCACAAAAGAGCAGTGATGAAAAGCGAATAACAAATCATGTTAGAGGAAACTTGATTTTTCTGTTCTCAGAATTTTTCCTACCCTCCCCACACTAAGGTCTGGTTTTTTGGCATGAGTACAATAGGGGCTTTGGTAATGCCTGTTTTGTTTTGTTACATTGAGTGGCGATAAGATGATTCAGACATGAAATGAAGTTTTTTCCTACATCTCCATGGAAATCCAGCATGCAGGACTATGCATGGCATGGTGTATGCACTTTATAAATGTTCTCTCTGTGGAAGGAAGGATGAATGAATGAATACATGTGTGAATGGTCTCGTTTGTGTCAGACAATTACATATTGTGAACAATTTAAATAGCAGGGAAATTAACCCTGAGCGAAAGAAAAATTTGAACGCTTTCAGTGGAGGTTTTGTTTTTTTTTGTAAAACTATTTCTCTCTCTTTTTTCTTACTTAATTTTCCCACTGTTTGACTTTCTCTGTCACCTGTCTTACTTCAGGTTCCATTAAATGATTAGGCAAATTAGATCTCGAGTTGTTTTTCTAGAATGTGGGAATTGGAGAATCAGATAAAGGGTCAACATTGCCCTCTCGTCACCAACTTCCAAATGAGAGGAGTGGAAGTTAGCAGGATGTTGTGCAAGCTTATTCCCTTCTCTTGTGTGGAAAGACAAAGGCTGAGTCACGGAAGAGCGCTCCACACGTCTCCTCTGGGGCAAACTCTAGCATAGGTTAACAGAGTGACGGAAGGATATTTTACACAGCAAAATCTTACCTGCATCCTTGGGGGTTTACTGAATGCATGCCTCTCTACAAATGACACAACACGTGGAGAAATACACTGGTTAGGATCGGCATGGCCTGCAGCAGCAGCCCGAGTGTTTTGTGTTCTCACACCCTTCAGCATATCCTGTGATCTGGAAACAGCGGCTGGCAAGATCGTCTGGAAGCGAGAACCGCCAGAGCTGGGATGTGTTATTCAACTGCAGGTGCCATGCTTGGAGACTGCACATTCGCCAGCAGGGAAGCCAAGATTGATCGTAAGTAATCTCATTCTCAGGCCATAGGTCGTTGTCAGACTGCAGCCTAGAAAAATGGTATATTGATTTTCTAAGCCAAAAAAGTTATGTCAACATAGAATTAACTCGATAGTCAGATAGTTGTAACATCCCCAAAGATGGGAATACCATATATCAGATGTGCATGTTCTTCCTTTTTTCATCTTCTTCTTCCCATTTTTACCACTATCAAGAAAAAAAATCATATCTTGCATTGCTACAAAGCCATTTTGTAACAACACATTTTGCAAACCTGGAAGTCACTTGTGTGTTCCTTATTAGCTGCTCATAGCTACTTTGCAAAATAGACTTCATATCAAATTCAAATTCTGACTTTATCATGTCTTAAAGATCTGAACTAAGGAACATTTTCTAAGTTCTCTATATCTATGTCCAATTCCTTCTTCATCTCATATTGGAAGAATATGAGGAATCAGACAACAACAAAATGAAGATCACATTTTGTTGTTTATAGATAGAGCTAAGAACCACACCTGGCACACAGGTAGTACTAGGTACCTGTTTGCTATTAGTACCATTCTTTAATATTTGAAGATGCTGACCGTGGCTTGAAAGTCCATTTCAGTTCTCAAATGTTTCCGGCATTCACAGAGAGAACCTGAGATTCGATATAACTTAATTTCCAGTGCTGCCAATTTCCATGGACACTATCCAGTTTGTTAGTAAATTCTGATGACTTGGCGCCTTCACTACTACTGGACTGGGGTGAGGTACTTAATGGACAGTAATGGCCTCCTCACCAACTCCCATGTCCACTTTCCACCGGGCCCTTCTCCCCACAACAGCCTGAGTGAAGGGGAAAAGCACCTTTCAGAGTCACTCTTGATACTCCACAAGGATTCCCCTTCTCACTCAGAGCAAAGGTCAAAGTCCCCTGGGGATGCCCAGAACGCCCCCATCAGGCTCCACCACCCTGAACTTCTGATCACTCCTCTTCCTATTTTCCTGGGTTCTCACACGCCCCCTTGGGCTTCTTTAGGAGTCTCACTTACACCTGTTCTGGAACATTCATGCTGTATAGCTCACTCCTTAATCTACTCATCTTCCACCTCAGATTATCATCCTCCTCCTTGCTTTTATCTTCCTGTACTGGAAGCCTATCACCTTCTAATAAGCTATTTTTATAGATTCAGGCTTGAGTCAGACTCTGAAAACAAGAATATGCAAGCTCCATGAGGATAAGGCTTTTTTTAATTCCTGCCACTCACTCATACCTTATGAGACTGATGTGCTACCTACTGTGCTAACGAGGCACCTAAACTCACTCACTTCTTAGAAAAATACAGAGTGGGCATACAGTAAGTGCTTGCTGAATTAGTGCATAATGAAGGAAAGAACAACCAGTGAATATTTTGCATCTTAAAAAAGAGTTGGAAATGACAGCATGGCATTGGCACAGCCTGGGGAGGTGCAGATAAAAAGAGATCAAAATGCAGATGTTTCAAGAGCAGATGTTGAACCTAGTGGTAAGATGCCTGCATGCCACATCTGGGCACAATTCCTGTTTCCAGTTCCTGATGCAGACCCTGAGAGGCAATGGTCATTGGGTTCCTGCCACCCATGTGGGAGACCTGGATTGAGTTCCAACTCACTCGCTCTCTCTCGCTCTCCCTCCCTCTCCATCTCTAACAAGCAGAAAATTAAAGTTCAGATACTTTCCTTCTACCCAATAAGGCCATCTTACACATGAATCAACTGCATCAGAATGATCACTAGAGGACAGAATTTTCCAGAAGTTAGGGAACTGCCTATAGGTATCAGATAAATAAAAAGTACAAAATTCACTTGAAATCTGAGGGAGTATCAGAATAAGGATCTTCCTTGGAGGGTCCAGGAATTTGCAAACAAAGTCTACTCAGGGTTTCCAGGAGACACCATATAATATGGTTTATTGGAAGGAAACAGAGGAGATGGAATTTGAAAATGGACATCTATTAGCTCCTCACAGAGCATTCTCTTTCTATCACTGGTTTTCTACCTGTGCTCTGTGGTCTTGATTTTATGTCCAAATTACTCATCACACAGTTCTCAATTGTAGCTTGGTGATATGTGCACACACCATAGCATAAGAGACTTACTCAGTCTTACTTGCAGATTTCTAGGATATATTATGGGATTGGCTCACACTGGGTCAGTTGACCATCTTCACCATGGCCTTGGCTAGGAAGACAGAGACATAAGATAGATGGGCAGCTGCTGAGAGGCCATCTCTAAGGAGTTATCTGGGGAATGGGGAATGGTTACCTCAAGGACTGAGAAAATTCCTGAGAAGATTCCCAAAACAAGTCTAAGTAGAGGGGTAGCTCAACCCTGGCTGAAGAGATGGCACAGAGGAGATGGTAATTAAATTGAGTTAAACAGTGTTTAATTGAATCTCTCTCTGGGTAGATCTGGACTAGCCTCATGACCTCTGAGCTCAAATGGCTTTGAGTGAGTTCCCTTACCTCTCCATTGCTTAACATTCTCATCTGTCAAATGACAGTAATAGTATCTATCAAATAGAATTGTAGCAGGGATTTTGTAAAGCAAAATAGTAGAGTTCCCAATGCATAGCAAGTGTTTTATAAACATTGACTATTGTTACTGTCACTCTAAATACTGAAGAGTCACTCAAAGACGTTGCAACCAAGCCCTTGAATTGCCACACTCCTATCACCTTCATGGTTTTCTATTTTTTCTGTATCTATTCTTTACTGCGTCTGTAATTTACTCATTTTCTTTACATATCACGATTGTTGTATTTTTATATGCTACTGCATTTGTGTTTCATTAAATACACCTCTTCTACAGTGGTCCTACCACTGTTTAGAAAGCACTGTCATATATACATGGGTATATGTTTTTATATGTCTGCTTCTATCCCAAAAGCAGAATCAAAGACTTCGAGAGTCCTTGTTGATGATGGGATCTGTTCCTGACGTTTTGGCCTGCTCATCACAGTGTTCTATGTTTGAGTTAGAGTCGCCTTTTTGGCATTATCTCTCATTACACTTGTACCAAATTCTTACAATTCAAAAAACCTTGGCACTAGGTCATACCTTTAGCTTGTGGATGTGGTTTTACTGTTCTCTCTAGTGCAGCTACCATCCCTAGTTTGATTATTTTTACATTTCTTGAAAATAAAATATTATTTATCTAACTGATTTACATAACACTTTCAGAAATTAAAATCTCTGATTGACTTTTGAGAGTTGCTTTTAAAATCTGAATCTGGAAGTGTCTTCACCCTATTTTTCTTTTTTTTTTAAGATTTTATTTATCTATTTGAGAGGCAGAGTTATAGAGAGAGGGAGAGACATAGAAAAAGGTCTTCCTCTCACTGGTTCACTCCCCAGATAGCTGCAATGGCCAGAGTCGGGCTAATCTGAAGCCAGGAGCTTCTTCCGGGTCTCTGATGCAGGTGCCAGGGTCCAAGTGCTTGGGCCATCTTTGACTGCTTTCCCAGGCCATAGCAGAGAGCTGGATCAGAAGAGGGGCAGTGGGGACACAAATTGGCACCCATATGAGATGCCAGCACTGCAGGTGGAGGCTTAGCCCACTATGCCACAGCGCTGGCCCCCTTCACCCTGTTTTTCTGTCAAGAAGTTAGTGATCTTTTGCAAACTATAGTATAAACATAAGACAGAATAAATACAAAGAGATGTTAGGGAAAATTTCATGCCACCATATTCAACAATATAGAGGAAATGAACAGATTACATGGAAAACACGTTATAAAACATGACACAATAAAAATAGAAAATATAACTAGCTCTATATTTATTTTAAAAAATCCTTTGTTGTTTTAAAATATCTGTAAAGAATCTAGGGTCAGCTGGATCAATTGGTGAGTTCAATAAAATGTTGAGGAGCAGGTGTTGTGGTGCAGTGGGTTAAGTCCCTGCTCATGGTGCCTGCACTGCATATCAGAGTGTCAGTTCTAGTCTGGGTTCTCTGTGCTTCTGATGCAGCTTTCTGTGATGGGCATCCCAGCAGACAGAGGATGGCAGTCCAGGTGCTGCACTTCTGCCACCCATGCGGGAGACCTGGATGGAGATTCTGGCCCCTGGCTTCAGTCTGACCTAGCCCCAGCTTTTGGAGCCATTTGAGGAATGAAACAAGAGATGGGAAGAGTCTCATTCTCTCCACCCCCCCATCCATTTCTCTCTATATATATCCGTAAATCTTTCCCTCCCTCTCTCTCTCTGTTTCTCCCTACCCATCTCTCTCTCTCTCTATGTATGTTTCTGTGTCTTCCAAATAAAAAGATAAATAAATTCTTTAAACAAAAGGAACATGTAGGAGAATGTTTCTGCTACGACTCAGTCTAACTTAATCATGGACAAAGATTTTGAAGGTAGAATATAAGAAAAAGGTCAATGAAACTGAAACATTGATGTTGGACTTAATCAACTGTTATAAACTTTGCGTTATTAAGACAGTTAAAATAAAAGCACAGGTTGGGAGAAAATGCTTTTGATATATTATCTATTGGAAAAGCAAGAGAGGGACTGGCTGTGGCGTGGTGGGTAAATCCACCACCTGTGATGCCAGCATCCTGTAAGGGCTCTGATTTGAGTCCCGGCTGCTCCTCTTCTGATACAGCTCTCTGCTTTGGCCTGGAAAAGCAGTGGAAGATGGCTCAAATGCTTGGATCCCTGCACCCACATGGGAGACCCATAAGCTCCTGGCTCTTGGTTTTGGATCAGCCCAGCTCCAGCCATTGTAGTCATTTAGGAGTGAACCAGCAGACGAAAGACCTCTCTCCCTCTTTCTGTCTCTGCCTTTCTTTTAACTCTGCCTTTCAAATAAATCCTTATTTAAAAATGAAAAACAAGATATATAATTGTGAGCATGGGGGTCAGTGCTGTCGCCTAGCAGGTAAAGCCGCCACCTGCAGTGCCTGCATCCCATATGGGCGCCGGTTTGAGTCCCAGCTGCTTCACTGCTGATCCAGCTCCCTGCTATGGCCTGGGAAAGTAGTAGAAGATGGCCAAGTCCAGTGTAGGAGACCTGGAAGAAGCTCCTGGCTCCTGGCCTCAAATCTGCACAGCACCAGCCATTGCAGCCATTTGGGTGTGAACCAGAGAATGGAAGACTTTCTCTCTCTGTCTCTCTCTCTGTGTAACTCTGCCTTTCAAGTAAATAAATGAATCTTTAAAAAATTGAAAATTAAAAAGGAGTGGGCATGAAGTTTATTAAGATTCACTATGACATCAGTTATTAGACAAATACATGTCAAAACCATAATGGGGTAGCACCACCACCTTTCAACGTGTCCTTAAAACAATAAAAAAGGCAAAAACAAAAATAGAAACAAAACAAATAAAGCAGATAATGCCAGTGTAGGTGAGAATGTACAGCAAGCAAAGTGGCTAGTTTGTAAAACAGTTCGGCAGTTTTTTATAAATCTAAACACATACTTATCATATCAGGTTAAACTTTCACTCACTACCACACAATAGTCCCAAATTGGAAACAACCCAAATACCCATCGACTCTTGAACACATGAACACATTGTGACACTTGTGTAATGGAACACTACTCATTAATTACGTAAATGAAAACAAACAAGCCACTGATAACATGCAACAACGTGGATGGATCCCAAATCATTTAACTAAGTGAAGAAGCCAGACACAAAAGACAGCTCATAATGTGTAAATTGTGATAGGGAATTCTATCTGAGGCCAAACTTGTCTGCAAGGACAGAAAGCAGAAGAGTGGCTGTGAGGGACAGGGCAGAGCATAGATGAATTGCAGAGAGGCACAGGATACTATGATGGGCAATGAAATCGTTCTATGCCTTGATTTAACTCTACACCAAAAATGGATAGATACATTTTATTGAAAATAAATCATTCCTCAGTGGAGCTGATTTTAAAAATTCAAGGGCGGGTCTGAGTGCTCTTGGGAGCAGAAAAATCATTTCCTAGGGCAGGCACACTTAGATATGGCTCATATGTTAAATCATAACCCAAGCCACAACAGGAAAAGCCGTTTTGTATTCATGCTACAGAGGAGCCCAGGGAGCCTAGCTCAGAGAACACAAGCTTTAACCAGAGTCATTGGCCCGGGATACAGCAGAACAGACATTTAACTTGGTTGATACCAACTCTGAAGGCCTCCAGAGCTGGAAGTAATTATTTGTGGCTGGTGTTTGACAAAGCAAAAATGCAGAAGCTGGTGAGAGGTTTCTTAGCATCAGATGTCATCCTTGTTTTTGCAGGAAATTTAAGTGTGTACTTGCTTGTGGCTATGTACACATACATACATACATGTGTGCATGTATTATTCTGTGTATGTATGCATCATCATGTGTATATTATATATAAATATAACATATATAATTGCACATAGATAATATGTGACGTTATTTCATTGAGTCAAGCCATCAACATTCAAGGCAAATAAAGAATCCTGTGAAGCAAACAGCTACTTGCCACCACTTGGTTTTCCAGGTGGATGTTTTACATATCTTTCAAGGGAGGGATGCCTCTAGCTGCATGGCATATATTGGCTGGGTCAGCAGAATAATGGATTCTGGTTCAGGATAATGGATATTATGGATATGAATGGATATTAACTATTTATTCCTCAGAAATATAGCATAACCTTGTCACTTGGTAGTTTTGAGAAGGGATCTCCTTTACAGAATTCTGTCCCATAGTCACCCAGTTCACCTCAACAGCTAACAATAACGAGGAATCAAACAGCAATCTAGAAACTGCTTCCAAAGCTGCTGACAAAATATAGGATTTAGAAGATTGACAATTCTTGTTCATTAAAAAAAATAAGCAAAAATTTTCAAAAATATGAAAAAGTCAAATAAAGGAAATAATCAAACTTCTAGATGACCCAGATTTGTCACTTCTCAAAATTATGCCACATTTGCAAATTGCAACCTCATTTTTTTTGTTCTTTTTCTGATACAATTTAAAGCAAATCACAGCCATCATTTCATTATTACATGATTTAATCTGAACCTTTCATAAAGCAGACTTTCAAATAGAAACATGATGGTATTTTTAGACCTAACAAAATTAACAATATTTCTTTAGTAAGGCTTAATGTAGAATCCTATTCCAGTTTAGGGAAGAACTCAGACATTTTTTGATAGTTCTCTCCCAAACCAGAGTTTGTTTTCTCAACACCTGTTAATCATTTGACCCTTTTCTGTTTCATGTCAGTGATATATTAAAGAAAGCAGGCGGGTTATACATTTATAGGTGTATCTGAGTGCTTCCTTGTGATGGAGGTTATTTTCCTCTTTACTCTAAGGGCTTAATCCAATTCAAGGTCAGTGTTTTGTGTAGAGTACTTTATGCCTGGCACTGGTTGCTTTGTATGGACCACATCAAGATCTATAGGTCTTGGGGCCTGCACTGTGACATAGCAGGTAAAACTGCCACCCACGCCCTCGCTACTCCACTTCCAACCCAACTCCCTTTTGCCTGGGAAGGCAGCAGAGGAAGGCCCAAATGCTTATGCCCCTGCCACGCATATGGAAGAGCCAGATGAAGTTTCTGGCTCCTGGCTTTGGCCTGGCCCAGCACTGGCTGTTGTCACCCACTGAGAGTGAACCAGTGGATGGAAGATTGGAAGATCTCACACTCTCTCTCTCTCTCTCTCTTTCTCTAGGTCTCTCCCTCTCTCTATAACTCTAGCTATCAAATAAATAGATATTTATTCTTAAGTATTAATCTTAATTAATTATTAATCTTAATTATATAATTCATCTTAATTAATATTAGACAAATATTAAATGGTAAGAAAGAAGTCCTGTTGAGTATCTTGGGAATGCCTTAGCCACACCCTCCTACTTCAAGTGCAAAGTTGGACTACTGGCATTTAGGTTTCACTGAGACTCCTCCGAGCTACCCGATACGCAGGGCTCCTGTTTCTCTGAGCTGGGATTCTTCCACCCTCTAGTCCTTGGCTGGAGTGCTCTCTCAGTGCTCTTTTAACACAGGTACACTGAGTTGTCTACCTCCTGAAGTGCAGCCACTTATCCTAATGAGCTGGCAAAAGACAAGCAGGATAATAATCATTGCTAATTGGATGCAGATGCAACAGGCTGATTCATTATTTCCAAGTATGGTTGTCAACGTTCTACATGGCACTCCTATTCAACTAATATGCTAAATGTCTCTGCTGCTGTAACTGTCAAATTAACTTAGCCCCAGTCAGCTGTGGAGGTTTATAAATACACGAGTAGATAACACTTCCCAAACACACTCCCATGGTCTGGTGTCGCTTGCCAAGGCCTCCTCCTACCCACGCTGAGTTTGCAACAGGAGACAATTCCCTAGCACAGTGATTCCCACATAGGCCCTGATCCCAGGATAACCATGAGTGAAGGGAGAGAAGCCCACATTCTGCCATCACCATTCAGACCCCAGGAATGGGGATTGCACACACTGTCTTCTGTCATACCTTTAGAAGAAAAGCAGAGACAGCACAAATAAATGGTGTCCAATGGTGGCTTTTGAGTCATGTGAAGGAAACGCATTGCTGGACAAGGGCTTGCGGGGCAGGACTGCCTTTTCCCCTAGTGACCACTTTCCATTCTGTTTTATTCATAAAACATGTGGTTTACTTGAGGCAGGGAAGTATTCAGCTCTAAGACTACTTCTCACCTTCCTGGTGGCTTGCTCGCCCGTTTCCAATTTACCCACGATAGTGTCTTCCTTAACCCAGGGTTCTGCCGTGATGACCAGTTATTCCTTCTCTTTTCAAAAGTAATAGAAAAATGAGGAATGTAGTCACCCTACTTAGTATGACCCAACAAAGGAGGTCATTTGGGGAATTTATTTCAAAATACTGGATTCAACTGGGATATGCAGTGTTTTGCACACTCCACCTCCTCCCTCCTACATCCTTTAGGGGAGAGGATTGGGACTCCTTTTCAAACTGGTAGTGGCTTGAGGATTCTTAGCCTCATGAGGTAAGGAGGATGGAGGAGAAAGCTTAGAGCCTGTGTCCTGATGACCCTGACGCTGCCAGAATGAAGGAAAGTTAGCCTAATGTCAACACATCACGCCTTCGACTTAAACGTGTAAAGTCAACTCTGGTGGCTTTTTAATGTGTCCATTTGTTTAAACCGAATGGCATGTCCTTGTGTGTTTCTGGCTAGTGCAGGCCACAGAACAGATGAGATCGTAGGGGAGGAGCAGCAGGCAGTATGTGATCCCACACTTTCTGACTGGTTCATCTGCATGGTACAATGCAGTGGCCAGTTGGCTCCACATTTCCTTGACCCTCCTTCATTGTCTCTTACTCCTGGGCCAGGTTTATGTCAGCTTTATGATGAGCCAACCTATCTTCTGCAGGACACCTCATCTACAGCATCAGAGGTCACAGGACTGACAAAGATTCAAAGACTTTGCTTGGCTCCACCTCAAGCGTATGGGTTCCAACCTATTGTTGGTCTCCTCTACTTCTCCATCTTTGTGTTCCCTCCTTCTCCTCCACTTCACTTCTGTATTCTCTTTTCAATGCCTGTGCTGTGAACCTCATGCTCTAGCACCAGATGTGAGACATCAGCCTTACAGAAACATCTAAACCAGCTCCTATGAGGTATATGATCCAAACCCTATAACAAGCATAGTCAGTCTGCATTTGGGGGTTTTGCAGCTAAGCAGTCAACCACACATAGAATGAAAATATCCAGAGGGAGCAGGCATTGGAAGCAGTGTTAAAATGTTCCTTGGGACACCTGCATCCCGTATCTGAGTTCAAATTCCAATTCTGGGGGGTTTTTTGGTTTTTTTTTTTTTTTGAATTTTGGTTTCCTGGTACTGCATCCCCTGGGAGATAGTAGATGATGGCACAAGTGCTTGAGTTCCTGCCACTCACGTGGGCAATCCAAATTAAAATTTAATTATAAGCCCTTAGCGTCAGCTTGACTTAGCTCTAGTTGTTGTGGGCATTTGGAGAGTGAACAAGCAAATGAGAGCGTTCCTTCACTCACACCCTTGTTATCTTTCAAATAAAATTCAAATAAAGAAATAAATGAATAAAGAATTGATAAGAAAATATTGGGAAAAATTGCATCTGTACTGGATATATACAGATTTTTTAAAATCTTTATTTCCTAAACAACCCAGTACAGCAATTATTTATGTCATATTATTTGTATTATATTACGTATTACAATAATCTAGAGATGATTTAAAGTATATAGAAAGATGAATGTAGATTACATGCAAATACTGTATGTTTATATATGTGTGTGTGCGTGTATATAAATATATATATATATATATATATATATAGTTGAATATCTGAAGATTTTGATACCTGAGGGGTGTCTAGGAATCAATTCTCCACAGGCTCAAAGAAACTACTATATAAAAATAAATGTATAAAATCGTTGAAATCTTTGCTTAGTATATACTAAGTTGATCTTCTGTATATAAAGATAATTGAAAATGAATCTTGAAGAATGGGATGGGAGAGGGAGCGGGAGAGGGATGGTTGCGGGTGGGAAAGAGGTTATGGGGGGAAAAGCTGCTATAATCCAAAAGTTGTACTTTGGAAATTTATATTAAATAAAAGTTGAAAAAAATTAACACATAAACACCCATGTAAGTATTTACTTGCCTTTTATACCCTAATGGTCCTGCTTCCCTGATTCAACGTCCACAGAACCATTTCAGATAAGAGATCCCTCAGGTCGCTTTCTCTTCTGTAGCTTTTTTTTTTTTCTGTAACTATCAACTACCTCAAGGACACAGAGCAGACGGACAGATTGCCTCAATCAGATTCTACATTTCCCGTGGCCTGATTTCCTGAGCAGTCGGGGTGGAGAGTTACAAGCTGTGGCATACACATTGTATTTCCACCTGGGGTTGCACACAGCCTAGCTGCCTGTGCAGTGCCCAAAGGTCCTTCACAGTGTTGACGCTCTGGAAGTGAGGAAGCCAGTTTTCTCCTGGAAGCTCCTGCAGAGTAAACTCTCCTGTTTGCTAAGGTGAGATTCAATCCAGATGAAACACAGTTGGCAAGTATCCTCCATAGATGGCTGTGCTTTCTTCTCAATTCCTCCCAAGCAAAGGCATAGGCCAGTTTGTCTCTCTATTGGCAATGTTAAAGTTAATATATGAGAGCCAGCATTGTGGGTCAACAGGTTAAGCCTGATTGTGACGCTACCATTCCATCTCAGTGTACTGTTTCTGCACCTGGACAAGCAGCAGAAATGGCCGAAGTGCTTGGGACCCTGCACCCATGTGGGAGACCAGGATGAAGCTTCTGGTTTCTGTCTGCGACCTGGCACAGACCTGGATGTTGTGGCCATTTGAAGAGCGAATCAGTGGATAGAAAATCAATCTCTCTCTCTCTCTCAATCTTTCTCTCTCAATCTTTCTCTTTTTCTCTCTCAATCTCTCTCTCTCTCCTCTCTCCTCCCCCACCTCCCTCTGTCTCTGTCTCTAGAGCCCCGCCTCCTAACACAGCCTTTAAAATATGTGAATGTTAAGCAATGAAAGTTTAGGACAGCTAACAGTCAGCAAGCTGGCTGCCCATTTCTCCATTGTGAGGTACCCCTTTCTACCGCATTAACGAGAAGGATGGTGATCGTTTGAGTCTGGACACACATTTTGTTTCTCAATTGCACTTTCAGAAAGCCAGCTGATCCCTGCTGGCATTATTATTACCTTGGAGGCAGGAACGTGTTTTCCCAAGGTTCTCAATCTTCCTCATCTCACGCACGGCTCCTCATCTGCTCCCTTGCCATCACCTGTGGAGTACTCACCCTTTCCCTTGTTTTGACAGGCTCACTTCTGATGGTCTCAGTTCCCCTGTGTCCATATCTGTCCACAGCTCACACGGATGCTATCCCCAGTGTGTTCCGTTCCTCCGATCATCTAATTTCCCTCAAGAATAACCAGTCTCACCTCCCACTCACACATCACTCAGCCATTTTCTCAAAGCCTGGCTGCTCTATCCACCATGCTTCCAAATAACTATGCATTCACTGAGTCTAACAAATATCCCATAGAGTGACTTTCTTTCTTTTTTATTTTTTTGGAGGAGGAATTACATTCTGTATAATGAAAAAGTATTATATTTAGATTAGAAAAAAATACATGCACACATATTCCTTTTTAGCAGATAATGCAAATATATTACCTTTTTAAATTACCTCCTCTTTGAACCCTCTGAAATATTAAGTATTTCTAGTCAAGTTTTCAGTCTTGAAGTTCTCTCCATCTTCAATAATTATGAGTTTCTCGGCAAAAATTCTCTTTTGTTTCTAGGTCTTCACTTTCTTTTTGTAAAAAATTGGGCCTGTGTCTTTTTACCTGATATGTTCTGATTTGAAGTTAATGTCTTCATTCACTCAGTAACAGACAATTCTCCACTCCCCGCCTTCAGAAAGCTCAGATCCAACTGTGTGATCCCAACTTGTGAGTTGTTGGTCAAAACTCTTCCACTACTGAGGTTTCTTCAACCAGCACTACAGTTTCCTCTAAGTTGGTTCATTGCTTTTTCCATTTTTTAAAAATGTTTTCATTTGTGTATTTTTTATTTATTTGAAAATCAGAGAGACAGAGATGAAGAGAGAGAGAGAGACAGACAGACTGACAGGAAGAATGTCCGTTTGCTGGTTCACTCCCCAAATGGATGACTCCCAGATGGGTCAGCCCAATGCCAGAAACCTGAACTGAATCCAGGCGGGGACCCACACACTGGAACCGTCACCTGCTGCCTCACAGGGCATACAGTTATTAACAGTAAGCTGGACCAGAAGAGCGGCCAAGACTCTCAAACCCAGGGATTCTGATATGGGACGAAGTGTACAAAGTATTATCTTAACTGCTGGGCCAAACACCTGTCCTTTTCAATCGGTTTTGTACAAATAGGGAAAATGCATTCAAATCTACCACATTTCCTGTTACTCCCTCTTATCCTATGTTAGGGGGTTTTATAGGCCTAAGTAGCCCGCCTCACTGTTGTCTACTGGGTGGGAAAGAACAAAAACGAGGCAATATTAAACCCAGCATGAAAGTGCTTTGCCAAAAAAACGAGCTGAGACTTAATTGGCTGGTGGAGAAAGAGTCCTAAAGGAAATGATAATTAGCTCAGTACTGTAGTGTAAAAAAACAGTCATCCAGAGGAAGAAGAGGTAGAATAAACTCTCAACTGAGAGCAGCTCATATACAAGTACAGAGAGTGAACAAGGCTGAAATGCTGAGGCAGATGAGTGAGTCAGCAGGTTCAGTACAAGGCTTGCTGATGGGAGTAGTGAGACAGATACGGTGAGGTATCAAGAAGAGACGCCTATGGCTTTTTTAAAGATTTATTTTATCTATTTGAAAGACATAGTTACAGAGAGAAGTGGAGCCAGAGAGAGAGAGAGAGAGAGAGAGAGAGAGAGAGGTCTTCCTTTGGCTGGTTCACTCCCCCAAATGGCTGCAATGGCCAGAGCTAAGCTAATCTGAAGCCAGGAACCAGGAGCTTCCCAAGGACTTGGACCATCCTCCACTGCTTTCCCAGGCCATAGCAGAGAGCTGGATTGAAAGTGGAACATCCAAGACTGGAACTGATGCCCATATGGGATGCCGCCACTGCAGGCCAGAGCTTTAACCTGCTGCACAATGCTGGCCCCACCTATGGCTGTTAAGCAGAGAAAGGGCATCACCAGATGCCAAGGAGAGGTAATGTTGGTAGGGGATGGAGAATGGTTGTAGGAAGACTAAGTCTAGAGTCAGAGAGACTGATGATGTATCTGTGGTGGTAATCCAGAGAGAAATGATGATGCTTTGAGCTAGAGCAACAGTGTTGAGCATGAAGAGATTAGTTTCATCTAAAATGTATGGTAACCTTTGGGAAATAGGGACATTTGATGAATCCGTTCGGTTTCTCTACTTCAGATGTACAGACAGGTCTATTCGACCAACTCTGGCTTCTCTTGAGAAATTCAAGTTTAAGTTTCCAGAAACATCCTACCCACAGTTTGCCTGAAACAGAAGGAATATTTTCCTATGCAGCTCTGATTCTCTGCTTATCATCCCAAGTTTTGCTATTGTGAACAACAGTTTGTTCCCTAGATTTTGTGCCAAGGTTATGGCAGAATCAGTTAGGCAGACAGAGCAATATGTAAGATTTTTTCAGCTACAGGAAAGTTTCACTGAGAGAGGCTAAGAGCCCTGGTCATAGGCCCCCTGGAGTGGTCATGACCAACCTGTGACACATGACACTGACTCTCTCCTCTTTCCTTGATGCCATCCCTTTCCCCACCCCCCACACCCAGTGAGGGTTCAAGTCCTGGGAATACTCCCAGTGATGGGTACTCTTCTTTCCATTACATCTTTCCATTCAGCTTTATCATTACCTAGGATTAAAACTTGCTTATCCCACTCCTTAATGATTTAAGTCCTATCCTAAAATTCTTTCCTCTTCATCTCTTAATTTAGTCACTCATTTCATATGGCTTTATTGAATGTCTGCTATGTCATTCAATACATGCATTTAGAACATAAATCCTGGTCCTTTATGATTTCACATCACATGGGCTTCACTGCAATCATCTTCCCAAAGTAAAACTTCATTCATGTTATTAGGCTATGAAAAGATATCCAGGACCCCCAGCAGCCCAACAACAGGTGCTAAGCATTTCATTAAATCTCATGAGCCCTGTGTTAGTTTGCCTGGGCTGCTAAAGTAAAATACCTAGACTTGGCTACTCGGAAACAACAGAACTTCATTCTTGATGTTTCTGGAAGCTAGAAAGTCCAAAATCAGATGAAAAACCTGCAAAGGCCTGCTCCCTGGTTTGCAGGCAATGCCTCTTCTTTGAATCGTCACACGGCCGAGAGCAGAGAAAGAAGGCACAAACTCTCCTGTTTCTCATAATAAACTCATTTCACACACAGAGACTCTAGCATTATGTCTGGCTCGCTTCCCAAAGGCCTGGTGCTAGTGATAACCTCCAAAGACATAACTCCAGATACTGAAATCTCGAAAGATCAAATCCCTAAACTCCCCGAATCCTAAAATTTCCAAAAATTACAATCTCAAAAGATTAAAAGCCTGACTGTTGAAATCTGAGAAGCAAAATCCCAATAACTGCAATTACTATTGGGGGGGAGGGAGCACAAATACGAGAAGTAGAAAGCCAGATTCTGGGGAAAGAAATAGTATGTTTTTGACTGTATACAGAATAGTTACATTGTGGTCAATGAAATAAATAGGTAGAATTTGATAAACATTATTATTCAGCTGAGTACTGTTTGGGTCCCTTCACCATACTGAACATGGGCCCAGAACACCATACTAGCTTGCAAAAACAAAAGGCTTTTTATCAAATAATAAAATATTGACAACTCAACAAGCTTCTGAAACAATAGCTCTTGCTAATACAGAGTTATTAAACATTAAATAATAATAGCATTAATAATAACAATAAATAATAATAAACAATAATAACAATAATAAACAATAAACATATAATAATAAACAATAAACAATAATAACAATAATAAACAATAAACAATAATAACAATAAATAATAAAAACATTAAATAATAACATTGCTAATACAATGTTATTAAACATTAAATGGTAAACTATTCTTGGATAGGGCTGTGGCTGTTAAAGAAGATAGACTTTTCTATTTACCACTAAATCAACAATCAAAAATTAGTGCATGATTCACTTCAGCTAACAGGTGGCACATTCAAAACTGTCCCTAATTTTTTAATTAAGTAAATATTATTCATGTTCCTCTTAGGTCAAGACTTTTAAAAGTGAATTTCAAGATGGTATCAATAAAATTTGAGTTTTTCTCCATTAGAAAAATGCATCTGGCAAAAAAATTCAAATGAATATAATGCCCATGAAGCATAGTAACAACGAAAAGTTCAGTTTAAAAATTCATTCTTTGTCTGCATTGGCATTGCTTCTAGCTGATAAAATTCCAGGGGCTTTTAATGAATTAAAGCTGCATTTGCCTGAAAGAAGCCAGCAGAATTACTGACTGTTTCAAAAATAATTATGTGCAGGAAAGGATAAGAAGACACTATGCAGCAATGTTGCTGTTGGATCACCAGTGGTTGTAGCCTGTATGGGAAGGCATGCAGAGTGTGCTTTCACATTCACAAAACAGCACAGAAGCATGACATAAAAGATAACAAAATCTAACCGAGAATGTTCATATTACTGCTTATAGAATCAAAAAAAATTTCAAAAAGAGCAGCACCATGTAGAAAAGAAATGGAAAAGTATTCTCTGAGGAGAACCATGCTTTGAAAGCAAAAAAACAGTTATGCATCTTGATGCAAAATTCCAAAACATAGTTAATGAGCATGAAGTTGGAGCAGCTCTTACAGACTGTCTTCCTGCAATTGCCCATAATTTTTCCCCAATTAATAATTTTTTTGTTTTCATCTTTTTTTCTTTTTTTCCTTTTCTTAAAGTTTTAGTCCACTACTTTAAATTGTTAATATTATTTTTTAAAATTTATGCTGAGTAAATTGTGAGACTTTTAGAGAATTCCAAATCATTTTATGCAATTTTTTGCAAATCTGACTTCACAAAAGTGCGTTAGCACAATGTTGACTTTGTATGCTGCACCATGCATGTCCTTGTTTTTATAAATGTTGATGCTTATACAATGAATGGAAAAGGATGCATTTTATACACCCGTGTTTGTGAAAGATAAAGTCTTTTAAGATCTCAGCTCTTTAGGGTCATTGAATACGCAGTAGTGAACATTAAAGTTTTTGACTGATCCCCTCAAAAGCCTTAGATTGTCTGCCATATTTTAGATGCCTACAGTTATATTGCTGAGTGAACATGATGACTAACCATAGAGATTTTCATTTATGCATTTCACTTTTGATCAGTTTCTTTATGAATACAATTCATTTACTTGTAATAATTTACCCTGGTGACTATCAATTGCATACCTCAGTGTTTATACTTGCAAATATATATATATATATATATATGCCATTATCAACTACTTTATGATAAAAAAGTCACCCAGTAAATGTTCTGTAGTGTTTTTATATAATTTTCAAACAAGTCCTCTTTTAAAAATGTAAATACATGTCTTTTAAATAATTCTAATTTTTCCAGGATTATATTCATGTGATTTTGAATTTTTGGCACTTTCTAGATTGATCTTTTGGGATTTTAACTTTCAGGATTATGACACTCAGAACTGTGTTAAATTATAATTTTAGAATTATAATCCAAATACCCAAAGACTTTACTATCTTTCACCATCATAATGTTGGGAACAAGATTCCAACCTATAAGTTTTTCAGGAACACAAGTATTTAAACAGTGGCAAGACCTGTTCCTCTCTCACCTTGAATACAAAGGATAGACATAGCTTTAACCTATGGCACCACAGCACCATCCCTAGCATAGTCATTTTAATAACTGTTGTTGAGTATGCTGGATAACCACGTGCAGAAGCATGAAACTAGAGCCCCATTTCTGACCATGTAAATATCAACTCCAAATGGATTAAAGACTTAAACATAAAAATCTAGAATTTTGATTCAATTAGAAGAAAACAAATAGAAAACACTTTAAGACATAGGAAAGGTCAAAGATTTTCTGGACCAGGCACAGAAACAATAGCAAAAATAAACAAATAAGACTTCACCAAGCTAAAGAGCTTTTGCACAGCAAAGGAAACACTCAAGAGAATGAAGAGATAACCTCCAGAATGAGAGAATATTTGCAAGCTATCCATCTGACAAGGGGTTAATATCCAGAATATATAAGGAACTCAATTCAATAATAACAGGGGCCCACGCTGTGGCATAGTAGGCAAACCCTCCACCTGCAGCACCAGCATCCCATATGGGTGCTGGTTCGATTCCCAGCTTCTCCACCTACGATCCAGTTCCCTGCTCTGGTCTGAAAAATCAGTGAAAGATGGCCCAACTGTTTGGGCCTCTGCAGTCACATGGGAGACCCAGAAGATGATCCTGGCTCCTGGCCTCAGATCTATCTAGCCCCATCTGTTGCAGCCATTTGGGGAGTGAACTAGCAGATGGAAGACCTTTCTCTCTGTCTCTCCATCTCTCTGTATGTAACTCTACCTCTCAAATAAATAAGTAAAACAACAACAACAAGAAATTTGATTACAAAATGGTCAATAGATCTAAACAGTTTTTCAAGGGAAGACACGCAAATGACATGAAAAATATGAAAAAACATTGCATCACTGATCATCCAGAAGGCACAAATCAAAACCACAATGAGGTGTCACCCCAGTTCAGTAAGATTGTTTATTATCAGAAAGATAGCACGCAAGCGTTGGAGAGCATGTGAAGAAAAGAAACCGTGCACACTCTTGGTGGGACTGCAAATTAGTACAACCATTTCATAAAACAGCATGGAGTTTCCTCAAAAAACGAAAAGTAGAACTATAATATGATCCAGCCATTTCACTTTTGGGTATATATCCAAGGAAAATGAAATGCATCTGTTGGAGAGACATCTGCACACCCAAAGTTAATGCAGCACTGTTACAATAGCCAGGAACTATAAACAACGCAGCTGTCCATCCACTTATGAATGGGTAAAGAAAATGTGATACACATATACCATGGAGTAATAATCGGTCATAAAAAGATTGACATTGTGTCATTTGCAACAATATAAATACAACTAGTTGTCATTATCTTAAGTGAAATAAGCAAGCATAGGAATATAAATATCACATGATGTCACACATATATGAGAAGCAGCTCATACAAATTAGCAATATAAGTGCGGTTACCAGAAACTGGCTAGAGAAATAGGGTGGGAGGGATTAACAAAGGTTGATTGATGGATGCTAGATTTTAGCTACATAGGCATAAGAATTTCTGGGCTTCTGTTGCACAGTAGAGTGAAGATAAATAATGTTAATTTACTGTGTGTTTCTCCATTAGAAAAAAAAAAAGGAGGACAGCACTGTGGCACAGCAGATTAAGCCTCAGCTTGTGATCCTGGCTTCCTACGCCCTCAGAGCGCTGGTTTGAGTCTTGGATGCTCCAATTCTGATCCAGCTCCTTGCTAATGCACATGGGAAAACAGTGGAAGATGGCACAAATGCTTGGATCCCTGCACCCTTGAGGGAGACCCAGATGGATTTCCAGGTTCCTGGCTTCAGCCTGGACCCACCCCAATCATCGTGGCCATTTGTAGAAAGAATCAGCAAACGGAAGAACTCTAGCTCTCTCGCTCATTTGCTGTCTCTCTCTCTCTCCCTCTCTATAATTCTTTTAAATAAATGAATAATATTTTCAAAGAGAAAAACAGAAGATAGGATTTTTGGATGTTTTCACTATAAAGAAATGTTAAGTGCTTGAAAGCATAAAGTATACATTTAACAAAACATCACACCATTCCCTACAACCATATGCAATTTTTATGTGTCTGTTAAATTTGTCTGTGTAAGAAGGTGTTTGTTTTTGCCTCTTCTATAAGGCATTCCCTCACTGGTTTCCCTATCTCATTTTAGAGAATTCCTTTTCTGCTCTTGATAACTGGTTGATATTGTCCCCATGTTACTCCTCAATGCTTGCAGTGTCTGCTGGTTATTTGTGTGATAGCCGGGGAGCTGATCCCCCTTTAGGGAAAAAGGGGTCTACAGACAGTGCCCGGTTCACAGAGCCCTTACCCCTCATAAATAGCTCCTGGTGATGCAGTAGAACCAAATGCAGGGCATGAGACCTTTGGACTTTCTGCTCTTGCTCATTTCCATTAGGAACAGGTGATGGTTCCTAACTTGCACCTTGCACCTGAACAGCATTTCAATGCTGGCTTCAGATAGTTCAATCCCGGACAATCATGACCAATTCCATTTTAAGCCCTAAACAGACTCACGCTGCTTAAACAGCTTCTCACACAGAGCACACAGAAGGTAGTCAGAAAATGTGTTGCGAATGCTGAATTTCTTTGAATAAGGACCAAGATGGCTCTGTAATATATTAAATTCTACATTTTACTGAATTTATAGATAGGTAATTATAGGTAACAATTTATGATTGCTGCATGACCCACCTTACATATTCCATTCAATCTTAGTAATGATAAATCTGAAAATATCTTAAAACAACTCCAGAAAGGGTGCTTGGCACAACAGTTAAGATGCTACATGAGAGGCCCACATCCCATATTAGAGTAGCTGGGTTCAATCTCTGGCTCCACTTTCAATTACAGCTCCCTATAAATGGGTACCCTAGGAGGGACAGGTGACGGTTTAAATGTGTGGATCCCTAACACTCATATGGGAGACCTAGAGTGAGTTTCTACTTCCTGGCTTCAGCCTGGCCCAGTTCCAGCTGTTGTGGATATTTGGGAAGTAAACCAGCAGATGGAATCCATCTCTCCTCTCTCTCTCTCTCTCTCTCTCTCTCTCTTTCTCAAAAACACCTAGATGATTTTCAGTAATATCAATTCTATGTGCATTGTGACTAAATTAAAGTAATATTGAGTGTTTTGTTTTTCTCACTTACTCTGATGTCTAAATTCTGTTATAAAGTGATACCCTTGCCTTTTTGTCACCAAGCTTGGTTACTAGAGGTTAACTGGAAATTTTGGGACTTTAAAAACTAAAGTCTGGAAGCCACTGGGGACTTATCCAGAAGCTGAGGTTAGAAACCATGGAAGGCTCTGGTGAGTACATTGCACCACTCAGAATTCTCCATCACTGTCACCATCAATTGCACGATCCAACCTTTGTAAATATCCTAAAGTCATGAGATGGCCACGTCCATGGCTGTTTAGCCAGCTTGCTGCCTCCTTACAGAGTATCCTGATCCAGAATTCTAATCTTTCTGAATATGCTTTTGAAAAAAAGATTTATTTATTTATTTATCTGTGAGAGAGAAATTCTTCCATCTGTTGATTCACTGCCCAGATGGCTGCAGTGGCTGGAACTGGCCAGTCTGAAGTCAGGAGCCAGGAGCTTCTTCCAGGTCTCCTACATGGGTGCAGGGGCCCAAGTACTTGAGCCATCCTGTGCTGCTTTCCCAGCCTATTAGCAGTTAGCTGGATCAGAAGTGGAACAGCCGGTCTAGAATTGGTACCCATATGGGATGCCAGCGCTGCAGGAGGTGGCTTTACCCACTATTCCACAGTCCTAGGACCTTGAATATGCTTTTCTACTAATATCCCTGGAGACTGTACCTGAGAACAACCTGACTAACCTTGCCCCACACCACCAAAACCATGTCAGAGGCAGGAGAACAGTATTTTGTAAGCCACATTTAGATTTTCTGCTTTTACCACTAAAGATATCATGATAAAAACTTTTCCATAATAAACACAACAGACTCTGGCAGACGTCAGCACAAGCAGGCTCAAAGTGTTTATGCCATTTCCTGGACCCTTGATGAGCCGGCAGGCCACCAACAGCCTGGTGACAACGCCATTAAGGACACCAGAGTGGAGGGCAGAGTCTGGGAGCCACAGGTCTCCACTAATTGCTGTCCTCTCGATTTTCTTTTCTCTAAACTTTAAATCAGGCTAAAAACTCACAGGGAAAATCACCAGGTCTCCTCTATTCGTAACCTTTACATAAGAAGAATCGCAATGTGTGGAAAATTTTAGGAAAACTGTAATTAAGGAGGCATAGCCTAAGAAGGAAGGAGCGAGATGAAGAGAGCCCCATCCATGGTAAAATGTGAAGATGGTGGTCCTGTAGGGAAATAGGCTGTGGCCTCTATAATTAAGAGACTAGGCTGTCTACTGAGGTTGCCACATTTAGTAAGGATTACCTCCCGTTGGCATGATCCATACTGTCTCCACTAAACAAAGTGAAAAGGAGGGAGCCATAGTCACAGTAATAATTGTAACAGAGGTAAGAGAAGAGAGGCACAAAGAAACCGGTGCTTCTTCCTCCTCAACGTCGTCTCTCTTTTCCTGCTCTTGGCGCTGAGCTGTGAATTGGGCCTAATCCCCACAGTTCACCACGGCCTCCATAGCTGTTGCCAGGAGTAGCCCTGAGCAGCCATGCCCTGTGTGCTTCCTCCGTCAGCCATCTCTCCAATAGCGGAGTCACAGCAAGGCACCGTTTGATCTTTTGCACTGTTCCTTTCATTTGCACAAGAGACAAGGATAAAAACAAAATGCAAAGCGTATCTTGGAGCAGGAGGCACTGACAGCAGAATAAAAAAACCAAGGAACCCTCAGGGTCACACAGCAGGTGGGGGCGCAGACTTCCTGTGGGTGCGCGGGGCTGACACTTGGAGACATATTGATCCTCTATGGTCTGTCTCACCGCATCCTGGTAATGGTCTGCATATTAACACGCGGACGGCGAGCTGCTGCCGACAGTAAATCGCAACATTTTAGTCCCAGAACCCTGAGAGCAAGTGTTAGTGTCTGGTTGAGATAAAGAAAGCTACATTGAACTCCGTTGTACTTAGTAAGTGTTATAAGGGCAAAGTTACTGACATTTACTTCTCAATAATCCCAAGTCTGAAGGCAAATCAGTAAATTGACTGGTTTCCACTCGTTATAAGGAAGAAGGTGAAAATAAAACATTTCTTTGCATTTTCTTTGGGGATAGAACATGATGATATATACAAGAATCAGATCTTGATTGCATCTCAGTGTATTTTAAACATCAAAAAGAAGAGAAAATCTTAAGTAGATTCCTTGAGTTTGTAAAGATTTTCTCCTATGGCTCGCACTGTATGTCTTCCTGGAAAATATGAATTGTGTGCAGTCATTTCCAGCTGTAGATCTATGTAACTGACAGTGCTGGCAGTGTGATTACATGGTCCACAGAACATCAAAAATTCCCTCCCCCCCCAAAATCATTAATATACATGTATCAATTATTTTCCTTAAAAACCAAAATCAGTCTCCCATTAAACATGTATTGGTGTTTCTTTGATTTGGACAGCACAGCAAAATATGCCTGTACATTAGGAACAAGGTCTTTGCAGAAACTAAAAAACATTTTTAGCATGAAGCAGTCTGACAACAGCAAGTGGTATAGCTTTAAGAATTATTTTATTTGCATAACAGTAGGATTAGCATTTCATATTTTTAACTGAAAATAAAAGCAAGTTCTGTGCAAGTTCATGTGAATTCAATCTAATTTGCTAGTTTATATCATGCCATCCCTCAAAGTAATTGATAATTAGGAGTGACACTTAATCAGGGTTAAAGTACCTAGGCCACAGCTAATTCTAAATGAAGCTAAAAGATTAAGGACCAAAGGCTAAAAGCATGGAGAGTCCAAATTGACAGGTGGTGTAGCCTGCAGGCAGAAGTCAGAGCTCCAGAGGACTGGTGAAGGTGGGACAAGCAGAAGTCAAACACGCAGAGGTACTCTGGAGGTAGAACAGTGTCCAGTTAAGAGATGTGGCTGGATGTGGCTGTGCCATATTCTCATGCACCAAAGAAGGGAACGTGGTTGTCAGGTTGAGAAACACAGCGAGGAGAGGCAGATGCACAATAGAGGAGGAGGTCAGGACCAAGGACAGAGAAAGCAATGAGGGTGGACACCACCTGGAGCTAACCTTCCACTTCCTCTAGAATCTCCTAAGGAGCAGCAGCTGTGATGTGAAATTTATTGATGCATTAGATTTTTCACTTCTATGTATTTTATGGCATTTAGTAGTAAACTGAAGCTACCCATTAGTTCTGGACAAATACCTCATTATAATCTGTGTATATATTTGTGTCTCTGTATGTTGAAATAAAAGGTGAGTCAGGTAAAAGTAGCACTTTACGAAGTTTGAAAAGAAAAATAAGAGATAGCATGTCTAACAGACAAAGTCATTCAGAAGTATAAATTAGGAAAAAACTGTGGATAAATATTTCTATTGAACTACCTAATATCAGTTCAAGTACTTATTGTAGTACAGTTTTCAAAGCCCTGGAATGTAGCAAACCATAATTGGTGGAAATTGGTCCCCAAGCTCCTCTGTTCATAAGTAGTAATCACAAACTCTGCATGACTTCCTAATTCCATCATGCTCCACAGCCTTCCACCTACCTCCAAAACAGCAGGTCATGAACTGCGTTCCTTGGATCCCATGTATTCCAAGGTGGTGCCTTGGGAATTGTTTGGAAACTTGCATGCATGGAGACAGATGAATCCTAGACCCCTGATTTAGTCAGAGTGCCCATCTTTTTCATAGGCTTTAGATCCTATGCTTCTCAGTAAGGTTCCCTTGAGTTTTAGAGCTTTAGGAAAAACAGTCTTAAAACTGGTTAACCCATGCTCATCGTTTTACCTTTCATCTGATCTCTCATTAGGGTAGTATTAGGTCCCATGTCAGAGTATCTCAGGGAGATTTTTCATAATCTTTTAAATTTTATCTGAGTCTTCAATTAAGGTAACCGTACTACTAGAGGTAAACATGGAAAGAAGCTAAATTGAGTTTATTTGAAGCTTGAATGATAATCTTTTTAAATGAAATTCATTTTCTTATTTTCAGACATACCCAGTTAAAGTCAACAGTCTCAGATATGGATAGTGGTGATTTGAAGGGACTTACTCACCCTGACAACCCTGGACCCACAGAAGTATTAGTAAAGATTCGGATGCACTCACTTTTTCTTAATTGTATTTAAATATTAAATTAAATTTAAAATAACAGTAGGTGATATGAAATGCAATTCAATACATGCAATGCCACATTCACTTCTGCTCCATATTGTCTTGCTTAAAAGCCCTTTAAGAGAAAATAACTGAAGAAATGAGTTACAGACAGAAAACAAAGGGTGATAAGGAAAGGAGAGATTAAACAGAGAGAGAAATGAGGGAAAATAAAGGTGCAGGAAGTTTGGAGACAAGTGTTATTTTCAATATCCTGCTGTTCACTTGGGCATTGGTGTCAGAACAACTTATCATCTGTTATCATGGAACATTGACAAGTCAATTAATCACCATCCAACAAGGCTTCTTAGTTTCTTTTATAAGCGTTGAGGTGCTCTACTCTGGATGACATGCCCAGAGTAGCCTCATTGGTAGGAAATTTGTATTCTTGGACAGTACTTGCATGAAGAGTGATACCATTATGTAGAGCAGATTAAGATGGAACCAGGAATGAGTTCTGATACCTGGGGAGAGGAATGTCACATTATAGCAAAAGACACAACTTATTTCTACATAAGCATTCAATGATTTCTCAATGAGTTCTCTATAGTATTGTGTACTGCAAAACAGCTTGTTTTCTAAATAGTTGAGATATTTTACTAGTTTAGTGTTTTTTTTTATTATTTAGCAAATCCTTTGTTTATAGGTATTTAGCCTCAATCTGTTACTACAAGTGCTGAATTGATGTATGTCAAATAATTCATTTTTTTAAAAGATGGCAAATGTCCCACTCTTGCTCATAATCTGCAAAGTTACCTGTGGCATTTGTAGGTTCATGGCCCATTACCTCTCCTTGGGCTTTTCTCTTGATCAGTAGAGGTTGACATTTCTGTGGTTTCCATTTTCCTCTGTCTTTATGATCACCCTACCTGGAAATAATATCAAAAATGATGTAGACAGGCTCATGAAAATTAGCTTCTCCAGAATAATGTACTTGGATAAAAACCATTGGAAGTAACTATGCATTCAAAAGTGAAGGCAGAAAAAGTTTAAAAAACACTTAATTTGAGATAATAGAATGAAATGTACTTATTGATCTTAATGAAATCTGGAAGATAAAGAATACACTGTGACATGAAATATCCAGAATGTTTTTGGAAGAAGTTAGAAGTGAGAATTTATAGCACCCAAAAAAACCAAACAACCTCTTTGACCTATAGCAAGAGAAAGTGTGGTTAAGTGTTGGACTACATTCATAAATGCCAGGACCACTATAATAGCTCACATAACTCATTTGTGTGAACACTTTAAATCAGAATTTTGAAAAATCACACTGGGACCTACATGACAGTAACTTTTCATACTCATTCCATTTTTGCCTTTAAAAATAATTTGTAAGTTGTGTATAATTCTCCCTGGACAAAGGGACATGAGGTATTAATTCTTTGCCAAAACAATGCTTTTGATGAGTACAAAATTCATTGGGATTAGTGAAATTCAAATTCTGACATAGTTAACACCACCATATCATTAATGTTTCCCAAAGAGTTAGGGTGAATGTCCAGGAATTGTTGTTAGCTGCTCAGTGCTGTATTTGGTAGACATCTGTTGCTTTTGCCTTGTTAATTTTATTCCCCCTCTTTATGGGAATCAGAACTGTTGCTCTTCAATCCCTGCCCAACTCATTTACAAGAGTGAGGCAGGCACCCCAGACCTCATTCTCTTGAACATATGGCAAAACCCATGACAATTTAACTAAACCCCAAGGCTTTTGCTACATCTATAAGGGAATAAGCAGTCTCTCATGGCAGCCTGAATATCCCAGTATCTATCTTTTTACTTCTTGGGGATATCCCACCAGGGAATTAACCTACACCGAAGAAAGAGATGGAAAGATTGATCTATTCCTGATGAAATCAGTTGAGCCCTTAGATTCTTTCATGACTGAAAACTGCTCCACTTCCGCATTCAGTAGTTTCAGAATCAATGCATTGCCACAAATTTTTACTTTGCCTTGATTTTGTTTAGTTTTGTCAGTTTGGGTAACATTATCATCAGTTAAACTTGAACTTCTTCATCACCAGGCTATATTTTAAAATAAGTATTCATAGATTTAACAATATTTTTTAATGTGGATGGCTAAAGGTAACTATAAATCAAGTCAGACAGAATTAAAGAAACTGAGGATCTTTGGTTTGAGGGAGCAAATATCAGAGTAAATATATCACCCTTGAATGTTTTGAAGGTTGTTATTTAAAAGAGGGAGTGGACATTCTGTGTACAAACCCTGACATTAATAATTACATCTCCAGAATTATTCAGGTAGGGATTGGTGACAAGGAATGTTGCTATAGAAGAGGCTTCTTCTCAAGGCATTAAGGTTTATATGACACAGAGTCTGATTCAGTAATTTAACATAAGGGTTTCTTTGTCATTCTTATGCATACACTCTAGTTCACCTATAATTAATGAGCATGATGGGCCAAGGAGACTCCAACTTATTCCATCGTGGTCAAGGTGGTTGGGAGGAGAGAAAGGGGCAAATGAAAAATGAGCACTTTTCTGGAATGCTGTCAGATACATCTGGGTGTCATTTATACACAACTCAATTTTTTCTTCACTTAAAATCATTCAGGCAGATCCACATGCCCATTATATAAGCTGTTGCATGCTAAAGTCAAGGCCATGCCTGTCGAGAATTCTATACAACTATACACAGCAAGACGGTACTGTAGTCAGCACTCATTGGACAGTTTCTATGACACAATTTTGATGAATAAGTTTTTACTCACGTTGGATAGAAGTCCTAAGAATCAAGTGCTGTGAATGACTACCAGCTCACAGTGGGTGCTAAAAAATGTTGGCTGAAAGATTGACTAGTCCTGTCTGCAATAATCTCAAAATATTTTAGTTATGAAAATATGATGGGTTTTATTATTTAAGTGGGTGGTAAGACATCTGGAATTATTTCCAAAATAAGAAAGCATTATGACAACAGACCATTTATCTAATTGTTCTGGCTTCTGGTGCTTACTACTTAATTGGCTAGTGGCTGTGATTTGTAACAGATACAAACCACACCAAAAATACTAAAAAATAAATATATAAAGGTTTTGAAAATAGTATGTGACTAAATATAGATATTATTCAATCTGATATTAGAAGACAAGTGAAGGATCCTTGAGTGCCAATTCCTGTGCCCATTCCCATTTCATCAGTGAAGGTACTGAGATTCTGCTCAATTGACATTCCTGAGGTTAGCTTAACGGCCAGGGCACAACATCAATCT
Organism: Sylvilagus floridanus; assembly: GCA_949820135.1. NCBI lineage: Eukaryota > Metazoa > Chordata > Mammalia > Lagomorpha > Leporidae > Sylvilagus > Sylvilagus floridanus. The sequence goes on along the minus strand of OX463240.1, from coordinate 11,851,969 downwards.
GTGTTCTTGGTTATATAAAAATCCTTAACCTTTTAAGAGTGCTGTTCAAACCCAGTGTGTCTTTTCCATTTATGTTTTTGTATCACCTTAATGGTAAAGTAGATATGACTTGCATGCTGTTCTTGGTATGCTAACCCTGCCCACCTTACCAACCCACTCCTCCACCCAAAAAATATGCCACAGACTGGTTGGTTTTACCAGTAGAAAAGTATTATTTCACTCTGGAAGCTAGACATCCATGATCAAGATTCTATAGAGTTGGTTTCTTGTGAGTCCCCTCCCTTTGGGTTGCAGGTATTCATCTCCCATTTTGCTGTGGCTTCACGTGGCCTTTTCTTTGTGTGTACAAGGAGAGAAAGAGTTCCCTGGTGTTTCTTACTATTTTTATAAGGCCACCAGTTCTGTCACATCAGGGTCCCACCGTTATGACTCAGTTAACTTACATTGTCTATCTCCAAATACAGTCATGTTGGGAGTTGGGACATCAATTAATGAATTCAGGATAAATACAATTCACTCTATAACCCTTAACCACAGGAACTCCAATTAGTCCTCTACTGCAATATATTCATGGCAATCGAGCCTAGTGCTAGTTATTAATCATTTCACTTTATTTGTCAGTTTATAGTGGATGTTAGTTTCCTAAAGAAAATAACACTGAACTGAAATCCATCCATCTTTGGCCCCATTTCCCCTGTAGCGTGGGATGGGTGTTCCTTAATGTTGCACAGGAAGCCTCACTTATGGTCTGTGAGGCTGCTCCTGCTTCCTTCACAGCTGCAGGGACACACCAATTCTTCTCTATCTCCAGTTTCACATTCTGAACTTGCGTCCTTCTCTGAATGGGCCATACCTGACTCCCTCAGCACCAAAATCCTCCTCTCCCTTCCTTTCCTATAAAGCGTGATGTCTCCCTGGAGAAATTATTATCAAGGCTCAAGGAGCTTGAAAAACACTGACCCTATGGCTGCCCACAGACCCCTCTTTCCATATCTGGATGGCAGCATCCACTGTACAGTGTCATTATTGTATGTTTAGTTGTTATTCGTCACCTTTTGCTCAGTTGACAGACTTCCCTGGAGGGCACAAGGCGGTTTACATGTTATTTTTGAATGCCTAGTTCCTAAACTCAAGCTAGAATATACTTGACAGTCAATATTTGTTGAATGAATGGTCACTCAAATATAATAGTCTGTGTCAAATGCTTTCTTTGTAGCTAACCTGAGGAAAGCCAATTGGAATTCAATTTTGTTGACATCTTCCCATTAGCCAGAAGTGGGAATAGGTGCCATCTACATTGAGGTACCTGAGTGGAATGCAGATCACTCCTTCTTCACATGTGGCTAGGATATTACTGGATAAAGAGGAGTGTGGTAACGAGTATGCACACTTTTTAAAAAAATGAGGGTAGTTTCTCAATTTTTCCAAATATATTCTCTCCTTTATACTAATACTGCCTTTGAAATGTATTTGTTCTGATAATTATCCCAGAATTAATTCAACTTCTGGAATACATAACCCACAACTTGCAAGAAAAAGAGTACCATTCCCTTGCAGGATCACTTTCCTATGTAAAAATCAGACATTTGCATTTTGACACTCAATTGATAGATCTCCCTCCTTCTGTGAATTTTCTTCACAAATGGTAACAATTTAGAGTTAATCAGTTCTCCAGAGTTTTCAAAGCATTCTTACCTATTTTTATCTGATTCACATAGAAATTATGGGAAGTATGTGGTCTGATAGAATGCCTTCCTTCCTTCCTACCTATGAAGAAGCTAGGACTTGAGAAAGTTTACAGATGATGGAGCAAGGGCTAACATAGAATCTTCAGGCCCTGGGGCATTTTTGTTTCCTCTATCCAATGCTGCTCTCAATCAAGCACATAAATTGTAAGGCAAATCACATATTGCCCTTGCTTTAGAAATAAATCAATCTCTTTAAGTTTACAAGCAGAAAATGCATAATTTCAGAATAATCAAAAAGTAAATGGTTACATTGTTAAAGATGTGAAACAAAGTAACTTACTTGTCTGGAGAATAGACAATTAACAGTACTTGAATCAATTAAAGTCCTTGATGAAAGTTAGAATTTTGCACTCTGTTGTGCCATGACTTCAAGAAAAATTATCACAAAGAATACCTTTTGCATTCACCCACCTGTTCATCAGACTTTGGCATAAAATGAGCCTAAGCATTTCACAAGTAGAAGATGCTCTTGTTTTAACGATTTCAATGTTTGCCTCCAAGGCACACCCATATGATGTGTTGTTTATGAGGCAAAATGAAGATGGACAAGTCATGCAATTTGCAAATAACTCCAGCATTCATTCATATTCCTGATTTAAATAGTTACTTCTAAGGAAAGAAAATACTCGGGTAAAGGACAAAGTGAGATATATAATGGGTTGAAAGGCTGGGCATCAACTTCTATTCTTGCCTATTTGTTTTATTTATTTATTTATTTATTTATTTATTTATTTAATTTATTATTACCAAAGTAGAGCTTATGGATTACAGTGGCTTTTCCCCCCATAATTTCTCTCCCACCCACAACCCTCCCATCTCCCGCTCCCTCTCCCATTCCATTCACATCAAGATTCATTTTCAATTATCTTTATATACCGAAGATCAATTTAGTATATATTAAGTAAAGATTTCTACAGTTTGCACCCACACAGAAACACAAAGTGTAAAGTGCTCTTTGAGTACTAGTTATAGCATTAAATCACATTGTACAACACATTAAGGACAGAGATCCTACATGAGGAGTAAGTGCACAGTGACTCCTGTTGTTGACTTAACAAATTGACACTCTTGTTTAAGGTGTCAGTAATCCCCCTAGGCTCTTGTCATGAATTGCCAAGGCTATGGAAGCCTTTTGAGTTCGCCAACTCCGATCTTTTTCAGACAAGGTCATAGTCAAAGTAGAAGTTCTTTCCCCTCTTCAGAGAAAGGTACTTCCTTCTTTGATGGCCTGTTCTTTCCTCTGGGATCTCACTCGCAGAAATCTTTCATTTAGTTTGTTTTTTTTGTTTGTTTGTTTTGCCAGAGTGTCTTGGCTTTCCATGCCTAAACTACTCTCATGGGCTCTTCAGCCCTATCCAAATGCCTTAAGGGCTGATTCTGAGGCCAGAGTGCTGTTCAGGACATCTGCTATTCTATGAGTCAGCTGTGTATCCCGCTTCCCATGTTGGATCATTCTCTCCTTTTTAATTCTATCAGTTAGTATTAGCAGAAGCTTATCTTGTTAATGTGATCCCTTTGACTCTTAAACTTATCATTATGATCAACTGTGAACTGAAATTGATCACTTGGACTAGTGAGATGGCCTTGGTACATGCAACCTTGATGGGATTGAATTGGAATTCCCCTGTATTCTTGCCTATTTGTACTGTCTTTATAAAGTATCTCTTCCTGGACTAGAACATGAACCCCTGGAGCATAATAAACATGGTAGTACCTGGCATACATAATGGTACTTAGTAATATTTGCTAGCTAAATTGCTTATCTTATGTTGAAATGAATAACACATAGAAACCCACAGAGCACATGTATCTTAAAAGGAGAAGCAGCAAGTAACATCTGAGGACTGTACATACATCATGGGCTCCTGCAAGTACTTTGTGTGCGTCTTTAGTTAGTCTCTAATGAGCTCCACGCAGATAGGATGAACTATAAAGGGAATATGGACTGCCTCATCATCTTCTACTAAGGGTATATAAGTTGACTCACTAAGAGCCATGCAGTATGTGTGGCATAGTGTATACTGAAACCCAAAACAAATACCACAGTGTGTTGTACTCTTTATAAAAGATGGATACTTGCATGTAGGCCTTAGTTCTGGTGACCACAGACAAGAAGCTCACATTCATAGGAGAATCAAGTCCGCTGCAGTTGTCCTCTGTGGAGGCAAGTCTTTCATGTAGTTTTTGACAGGTGGAGAAAGAGATGATGGTCACCTTTGTGTTTTTATCATTGTGATCATCAAAGGTGAAAATGTAGATCTTCTAGGGTTCATGAGCAAAACGGTACTTTCCCTCTAAACTCAAATATGTTGTCTACAATGAAAAAAGATCAAGAATTTTGTGTACATCAGTACAGAAGTTCTTCTTTCTTCAATCCTAAATCACTCAAAAAGTGCTTTGGTGTGTCACAGCCCTGAGTAGACACAGCCTAATGGATGCTTGAAGCACGCTTTGCACAAGTTATGCCTATTTTCTTTCATCTGAAAGTCAGATTTTTGGTCCAAGTGGCCTCTGTATTTATTTCTGGGGGTAATACTTTACATAATTAATAAAATCTACTTTCAGTTGAGAAGACAGCAAATAGCTGAGGGGCAAGGAAATGAATTGTGGCCAACTCTTAGTCATTCAGCATGCTCAAGGGGAGGAAGATTAAAGCCTTCTTTGGAAGGGTTGTGAGGTCAGAATATTCTGCAGAGAGGTCTCAATGTTTTCTTAAAACTGAAGATAAATATTCACAAGAGGCAAGGGTGATAAGAAATGTCACAGCAACCTTTGTCTTCAAGGGAGTTGCAAAAACAAGCCAGAGAAACCAATAATTCTCTCAAATGATGAATAAAAAGGCTTTGTGTCTCACTTAAAAAGCAGCTTCCTGAACAACAGAAATTTTAGCTCCAAGAGGGCTCTAATAGATTATAGTGCTTTGGACTCGCTTATCCACAAGTGATAGAACATATAGAAAGTGACTGAGAAAGGCTTTAGTAGATAAATATCTCTCAAGAGGTCATTATAATCTGAAACCACTGAATTTATTTTTGTGATTTTCATTCTTCAAATAATCAAGTAAAGCCAGCTTCCCCATGCAGTGGCAAATGTGAGTGGCCAGAAATCTAATTACCTTTGTGACCTCTCAGACCTACTTAACAAATCCATCACATTTCCTTGATACTTATTTTATTATTAAAGTCGTAGTGTCCAAAGCAATGTTTATGCAATTTTAGTTCAATGAATTAGGAGTCAAATCCTTCCTTTTAATAATATTTTCAGCATAATAGGCTTATTGAAAGCTCGTTACATAGTAAGCACTTGAGTTCTCACACATTCTCTCATTTAATCACATCACATTTTACATTCTGTGCTGTGTCCCTTATACATAGATGTAATCGTTCTGATGATTTCCAACAGAGAGAGACTGAGGGGGATGAACAAATTCAAAGATCTAAAGTCCCCAAAATATTGTTGCACCTGGAGGGGACCAATAAAATGATACTGCAAAAGATGATGCTGTCTCCTACCAAGCACTTTGGAATGCTGGGAAATTGTGGAGCCTTAGAATCTATTTCAGAAGCAAGAACTTTCTAGCCTTTCCTTGCTTCTTCCTCCAAGGGCATGGAAAGCGCTTTCCTTAAAGTTGCCTTTATTGGTTGAGGACATTTGCTCCAAAACAGATGTAGTGTTCGTAAAGCCTTTCTCCAAAAATCTCAGTGAATCACCTGCCAGAATTGTTGACCAGAGGAAAGAAGAGACTCAAGAGGACCATGACAAACAGACATCTTTCTCATCTATTCTTCTGCTGGCAACTGAGATTACCTGGGAGGTGTCATCAGCAATCTGAAGATACTCTGTTCACCATGAAATTCTTGCCCTTATCTTTTCCATAACTTGCTCTGCTACTCTCTACAGAGCTCAGAAGCACCTTGTCCTAGGTTATTGTTTGTTCTTGGTGATCATTCATTTCTCCCAACAATCATTTAATACCTCACTCCTTCATTTCCTTCTCCACTATGAAAATAGTACTTAAAGCTTTAACTATCTGACCATTTCTTTGAGTTTCATATTTGGCATGGTTCCTGTGCACATGAGTACATTTGTGTCCTTTTGTTTTTGTTAACTTGTCTATTGTCAGTCCATTTCACTGAGCCTTCAGAGGGCGGAAAAGAAATGTCCCCCATTCCTATACTCACGAGATTTTTTTCCTGGCTCTAGGAATCACCCACATGTGCTTATTATACAATTGATGCTTGCACCTGTTATTATTGGGGTTATGTTCCAGTATGTCTGTGCAGGAAACTCTTACAAGCAGCATCCAGAGCTACATTTTGCTGTCCTATCTGGTTTGTCCACTCTAGTTGACAAACAGGAACAACTCACAGGAAAGTTGGGGTGCGTCTGGGCCACTTGTTCTCCTTTACATTGACCATCAGTGATTCTGGGGTACCCATTGACAAATAAAGTCTGTCTTCCGAAAACAAGCTTTCACTACTTAGGTACCAAGTAGTAGTTGGAAGGTGAATTTCTGGTTGTGGATTCCTTTGCTTTGGGTAGAATATCGTTATCTAGAATTCATGTAGAATTTGTTCCAGTAACCAACAAAGTTTTCTCCATAAGAAAACTCCATCATGAAGCACCAGGTTCATAGGATTCCTAGTACAATGACATTACTTTCTGTGTATATAAAAAGAACAGACAATAAAATCAAGAAGAAGCTTTTGGGAAAAAAAGATCTCAACTCATATACTTTGTTAGTGTGTTCAACAAAAAGAAGAAATTGTGGCTTTTTAACATAATTCTTTTTTTCCCCTCTTGTCTTTGTTTTCACAAATAGCTATGCATAAAAGATTGGTCTGATTTCTTAAAAGTTTCTTAGAAACCTGATCTAAATTACAACACTAATACCAACCCCGTGCACCCAAACCAATTCCTAAGATTTATTGCTCAATGTGACTTAAATAAACTCCTTGCCACATTGTGGTAGTTTGGATCCAGCACTGTGGCCCAGCAGGTTAAAATTCCTCCTGCAATGACATCGACATCTCATAAGAGCAACAGTTCAAGCCCCAGCTTCTCCACTACCTCATCAACTCTCTGCTAATGCACCTAGGAAAGAAGCTGAAGATAGCCCAGGAGCTTGGGCACCTACCATCCACTTGGAAGATCCTGATGGAGTTCCAGGATCCTGGCTTGCACCTGGCCCAGTCCTAGCCACTGTTGCCATTTGGAGTGTGAATCAACAAATGGAAGCTCACTCTTGCTTTCTCCCTCTCCCTCTCCCTCTCTGTAACTCTATATTTCATAGAAATAAACAAAACTTTAAAAAAATATACTGAAAATCTACATAAGGCCTCAGATTGCATTTTGGATTTCTTGCTTTGGTCTGGTCCAATGCTGGCTATTGTGTGCATTTGATGAGTGAACCAGTGTCTGAGAGATTTTTCTCTCTCTTTTTTTCAAACAAATGAATATAAAAATAAATTTAACTTTTTGAGAAATAAATTTAAATATATTGATGGATGCTAATATTAGGCATTCCAATCACTAAAATATATAATTTTTTTATTGCTTAAACAGAGAATATTGACTTGGCAAGGCTCTCCTAAAAAGAATGCAGGTTATTTAATTACTTCATTCAAGGGACACATCTTCCTTCTTTTGTTTCCCTTAATTTTTCTATTAAAATATATATTTATAAACTACAGATCATATGGGACCAAAAGAGAGCAGAAACTAACTGTGAATATTTTACCTACATTTTCTCGGAAGTCACCCAATATCATTTTGAGATAAACAAGACAAAGACATGAAAACAAATAAGAAAATAGAAATTCAAAGAGCTTCAATAATCTCCCCGATTGATTAAGTTGAAATTCAAGACCAAGCCTGTAACTTTCAAATCTTCAGTTTTCTGCTCTGTTAAGTTGCCTTAAATACAAAGAAACTGTGAATTTCTTTTTGCTTTAAAATGTGATTGTTATTACTATTTTTGTTTTGTATTTTCCTTCCAATCTTTATTCTATTTTATTTTATTTTATTTTTTTGAAAGGCAGAGTTAGATAGTGAGAGAGAGAGAGAGAGAGAGAGAGACAGAGAGAAAGGTCTTCCTTTTCTATTGGTTTATACCCCAAATGGCTGCTATGGCCAGCACACTGCGGCTGGTGTGCTACACCAATCCAAAGTCAGGAGCCAGGTGCTTCCTCCAGGTCTCCCATGCGGGTGCAGGGCCCAAGGACTTGGGCCATCCTCCACGACCTTCCCAGGCCACAGTAGAGAGCTGGACTGGAAGAGAAGCAACCGAGACAGAATCTGGTGTCCCAACCAGGACTAGAACCCGGTATGCCGGCACCGCAGGCACAAGATTAGCCAAGCGAGCCACAGTGCCTGCCCAATCTTTATTCTATGTGCAACATTCAGTGTTTCATATATAATTTATAACCTGGCCATCTTACTGCATATCATTCAAGCAAATTTCAGTGTTATTAAGTAGTAATTGCATCATTCCTTAAGTATTCAAAAATTGTTGGAAATTGGGTAATTTTCAGTTATCCACATTTAACTATGGTAGACATAGTTATAGTCAGCTCTATTAGCCTCAGGCTGCAAGTTGATTTCAGGTCACCTGCTTGGGCTTGTTCTTCTCATATGGATGGCAGGATTACAAAGGTCTGGACTGAGCATAAGAGCTCAATGAGGTCCTCAACAAGTGTTACATCCTTCAGGTTGCCATTGTCTAGGAAAAGTTGTACAGCCACATGCATTCAATGAGGTAGGGAAGTATATTTTGTGCACTCTCTATTGAGAAGAGTTGTGGAGATGTAGAATACTACTACTGAGAGGAAATGATGTTTGAAAACATGAATCATCTACAAACATGCTCAGTGTGGGAGAATGAGCAGGATACAACACACATTTAGATGCAGTTGTAAGATTTGAATTGATGCTAATGCTGTATTAGCTTGGTAATAATAGAGATCTAGAAAAGCAGACAGATTCAAGAGCTATTTATGAAGTGTATCAGTTGGTGTCCTGGCAGGAAACAGATGGTACTGATGGTACAATAAGGAGGGTTAATTGATGAGGTTAATGAAAAGAATATTTATAACAATATAGGAAGTGTTGAGAGAACCAACAGGGGTGGTGAAGCATCAAACACAAATACTAGTAGTTATGACCCCTGAGGCTGTAGTGGACTTCACCAACATTCACAGATGGTCAAACCTATGGAAGAAGGTCTGTGTTATAGGTGCATGACTAAAAATCGCAAATACTGGCAAAACTATACCCAAGCATAGAGTAAATGGGGGAATTAATACCTATATCCACTTTCCTTGTATGCCTACTCTGGCTTAACTCATCAATGAGGCCAAGAAGATCAGATGACATAGTCAACAGAGCTGAGCATCTTAGAGCAAAGTACAGAGGAGGCGGCAGTAGGAAATGACTCTGGAGGAACATGAAAAAATATCACCAGCGTAGTCATCCTTTTTGCCACTAGCATACAATGTTTCCTTCTTTTGGATGGGAAATACGTGTATACTACCACAGGGAAACTCATTTCCTTATCAATCACTACATATCTTCATGGAATGATGACAGTTCAGTCACAGCCCCATCAAGAAGCAAAGTGATGAATGTTATGCACTTCAAAACCCTTCATAAGTGACGGGGTAAAAAAGCATGGTTGGGAGAAGGGAAAAATAATAATAAACATACAACACAGATGCTACAAACCCTCCTTTACAATACCTAAATTCACCATCCTAGTTTCCTTCTTTCATTAGTATACTGGCTCACAAGTTTTCCATTTGTTTTTCTCTGCTAGAGTTGCCTAAGATTTATCAATCAAGGACCAAAACACTACTATTCCTGCATTCGTTGAGTTGTTATTATTGTTGTTCCCGATATTTTTGTTATTTTTGGTTATCATGGTGGGACAAAGAAGTACTAGGTAGCAACCCAGTGTACTCCTGGATTTCAAGCATAATTCAGCTAGCCCTCATTGTGGGATGGTAACCCAACTTCCCTAGGGATTGAGAATAATCACGCCAAGTGCAGTGCCTTCCTTTAATGTACCCTGGTTCAGTGTGCCATGAGGAATCCAAAATAACTGGGAGACATCCTTACCTTTTGACTCACCAAAGCCATGTCAGCACTCCCCAGAACCATTTCCACCTTGCAAACTCAGTCCTTCACAAAACAACGTTACAGACATGTGAAGCAAATTTTATGAAAGTGGGTTAGTAGGTTTGATATTAAGACAGGATTTCTAGATATACCCCTTGCAGTAAAAGAATTCATACAGTTTGAGTATTAGGGGTAAAGAATACCCTACACTGGCCACTGGTTTAAGGCATTTACTGTGTTGTGTAGGATGGTATATTATCCTTACAAGATATTGCCTCCTAATTGGTGCCACAACAGCCTTCCCCATTCTGACCACAGTATCAGGTAAGTTGCTTCAATATGAGGAGATCAGTATATTCTGAGATAAGGATTTCTTATAATTGGTGAAAAAAGCATTCAGTAAATCCCAAATGAAAGTGTTGGCATTAGTTCTATGAGTGGGATTGGTATATATGTGTTTGGATTATCTGTAAGGATAGACTGCTGCACTCTCTGTGGTGAAAGATTCCAATATAATCAATATGCAACGCAAAGCCAAGTTTAACTTCTGAGATATGACACCCTAGCAGGGGTTCCAAACTGGACTCTTCTGTCTGAAAGTGTGCAGCTCAGAAGTGCCCAAGTTTTATTAGCCTCAGTATACATGTTCCTACACTACCACCATGTTCATGTATAAAGCCTGGAATACCTGTGAAAAATGACGGATGATCTGCTATACAGCATACCTTCTGATTGTTGAAGGTCTCCTGTGAAGTGGGGACCCTCTGGCTACAACTGATGTGAGATACTGATGTTTTTATTTTCTAGAGCACTTTGGAAAATTCATCCTCATTCCTCTTCCTCAGGACTTCTGGTCACTAATCCTCCATTTAGCCACCACCCAAGAAGAAAGTATGTCATAGTATCTCCTCTTCTGTGAAATGATAACAAAATACACAATATATTCTTCTTTAAAAAGCAGATTTATTTATTTATTTGAAAGGCAGAGTTACAGAGAGAGGAGGACAGGCACAGAGCCCTTCCGTCTGTTGATTCACTCCCCAAATGGCTGAAATGGCTAGAGCTGTGCCAGGCTGAAGCCAGGAGCCAAGAGCTTATACCAGGTGCCCCATTTAGGTACAAGGGCCCAAGTACTTGGTCCATCATCTGCTGCCTTCCCAGGTTTATTATCAGGGAACTGGATCGGAAGTGAAGCTGCCAGGAGTCAAATCAGCACCCATATGGGATGCCAGTGTTGTAGCAGTGGTTTAACCCACTATGCCACAAATGCCAACCTCCACAATAGACAATTCTACCCACTAACCTCTGTGACTGCTCTGTAGAAGACTTGGTATGGCAGCAATGAGCTTTTACCTGCTGTAGACATCCTGTGACATCTATCTGTAAGCCAGTCCCATGCTTTTTTCTGCTTTGCATGCCTTATTAAAGGAAACTCTAGGATTTTCTTTTAATGTGTGTTATAGAGGAGACAGCAAAGTCACAGAAGCAGATCCCATAGGCATCTATGCACAACCTCAGAAGCAGTTCCTGTAAGCATCAGTCTTAGATTACATGTGCTTCATGTACCTGCTCAGTTCCAATCTCAAGTATATGATTTCCGTTTTATAATAAAATGTTGTTCTGCATATTCAAAATCACATTTTTGATTCAGTAGGTCATAGAAACTCTAGTGGGTAGAGGTTATGTGATATTATTACTGATATCTCGCAGCCACATGTGCACTCTCTACTAGGGTGTGAGAACGAAATAAAAACAGCTTTTCAACTACAGACTATCAGGAGCAAGCATGATCTTTCCAAAAAATCCCTAGGTTTGTGTCTATTTCCTCCTATTAGAGTTTTCCAGAGGGTCTGCAGAATCTCTCCTCACCATAGACACATCCAGCTACTCCCAGGTCTTCTGTGTAATAAGGTCCATGTGGTGAGACAGTGTCTACCACACGGTGGTCTGTGTTGAGACTGACTCTGCTCCACACTCTTCTCCAAGCTGGCCAACCAGCTTGTGACATATTTTTTTGCATCAAATTCCAGAGACTCTTGGAGGGCTATTCTCCTCCAACTGGCTTCTTTCTTTGGAGAGTATGTCCCCACATTTCCAAATATCTGAACCTTCAGGGGCTTCCTCAACATGTCAGAAATTTAAAGTCCATAACAGTGGTCCTCTCATGGTTTTAATTTGCTCATAAAATCCTTGTGTTAGGTCCATGTAGCATGAAGCTACCAGTATGGTAGATGAAGATGATATTCTGTGGGATACTTGGATACTCAAGGCTCCTCCAGACCATATTGTGTCTAAAAACAAGAAGTTGGGGGCTGGCATTGTGGCATAGCAGGTTAAGCATCTGTTTGAAATGCCAGAATCCCATATGGGCACCGGTTCTAGATCTGTCTGCTCCTCTTCCAACCCAGCTGTCTGCTAATGTGCCTTAGAAAGCTGCAGAAGATGGCCCACATGCTGTAATCAAATAGGAGTCCTAGAAGCAACGGTGGGCTCCTAGCTTCGGACTGGCCCAGCCTTAGCCGTTGCAGCCATTTGGCTAGTGAACCAATAGATGGAATCTCTCTCTCTCTCTCCTCCTCTTCCTCTCTGTGTAGCTCTGCCTTTCAAATAAACTTTTTTAAGGAAAGGCAGGAGGTTGGGCATAGCCCTGTGATGTGGTAGTAAACATTTGTGACTTCCCTGGGAGATGAAGGTAAATTGTGTGTGATTATCTTTATTGATGAGTATTATATAGGCTGTTTTTATGCAATCAATGGGTGCATGGTGTATGTCAGGAGCTAGAGGCTATGTTGATTTATTCCAATGAAGATACCACATCTGGTGTAGCATCTGTGATTGTTATCACTGCTGATTAAGTTTGTGGTAATCCAAGTCATTCTATGAGATCCATCTGGCTTTTCTATCAGTTAAATAAGCAAATTAAATAGGGGTGTGAGAGGAATCCCCACCTCTGCCTCTTGAAGTCTTAAAAAGGAACACGTTGTCTGCTACTTTCTTAGATAATTTGATTTTCTTTTGTAATGTGGGGGCACATTCAGGAACTTCCATTTGGCTTCTACCTATCACAATAGTCCTTTCTTCAATGGTAAGAAGACACATGAGGGGATTTGGACAGTTGTTAAATATATTTATAGCTTCCAGGATTTGGGATCTAGACACAGGTATGCACTAAGCAGACACTCCATGAAATAAATTCATGCCATGAGTCCATTTATCACCTGCTGTATTAAGCCATCTTTGACCATAATGATATTTTAGTCTCCAGATATATCCTATCCTAGGGCTATTATCTAATTATTCCTAGGATAATTGGATATCTCCTGCTACCCAATACGCAGTTGTCCCTTTAATAGCCCCAGCAATTCTCAGATCACTTGGAGGGATATTACAATGGTCTGTGTGGTTGCTGAGTAGCAAGGTTTTCCTCAAACATCTGCTGAAGATAGCAGATGAAGGAGCTGTTTGCTCAGCTATGGAACTGTAAAGGCTACTAGATCTAGACACAAGTCGATGGCTTCAGAGAAATTCTTAGTTCCATTTGTGACTTTTTGAATTTGAAATTTGGACTCACAAGACAACAATCTCAAATGGAAAGGCATCAGCAATTCAATGGTAATGAAGTTCTCAAGCTAGAAAGGAACTTAGTGGAAATTTATGTTTAGAAGAGGAGCTGGCAAACACCTCTAAGAAAGACTGTCCATGGTGGTCCAGGAAACCCTCAAGAAATGGGATATTGCAGAAACCTTGGGAAGCAAGGGTTTGATAAGCAAGATGTGGTCAATTGCATCAAATGAGGCTGGAAATTCAAGAGAGAACAAGCACTGAAAAATGTCTTTTTGCATGATGATGTGGCGATAAGCCATGACCTTTGCAAGACCAGTTTTTTTATGGAGCACCAAGGGCAGAGATTAGAGTGGGTGTTTACCGAGTATGACAAAACACTGCTGCACCAATTTTTTTTCTCCTAAAACCAAGTAACTTGATAGTTTTAAGCTTTTCTTTTGATCCTTACCTTATCATATTTATGTGATACATATCCTGGTGGTAATTTTCTACTATCTTACCGCTAGCAATCCTTTTGTCTAGCTTGCTGTAACATAAATTACACACAAGCCTCATCCAGTACACCTTCAAGAGCTATACAGAAGGGTTAAGCTTCCTGAGTTATCTATTTGTCTTGTTTGTTTTTGTGATGATAAACTAGAAGTATCAGGGAGACAGTTGTGAAGTTCTTCGCATGCTAAAAAGGGTGCATCTTCATTAACATAGCATCATCTATCACAAAGAAAAATCAGCCTAGAATTTTTCACAGCAGTACACATCACAGCCTTTATTCCCTCCTACTAACTAGAGCCAGAATTTCAGAAATGTGCACATTTTGCAATGTTTAACTTTCCTCTGCACATATTTTCCTTCTGAAATGTTCATCTATGAGTATTTCTTGTTCTCTCTCTGAGTTTGTGCAGCCTGATATTTCTCAACCTGCTTGCTTTTTACATTGTGATTCATAGTTGCATTATACTTGGGCATGAAATCGATGTATTGTGTTCCTTAGGGAATTTAATTATTCCAAAAAGACAGACAAATTATTGTAAACTTGGAATTGAATAGTAGAAGGATTAAAGAGTGGGTACAACTATAATATTTACTTGTAAAGGACATTAATGTCCAAGCAGGAAGAATTTGGCTAACTAAGCATTAAACAGGGATTTAACTGTCCATAATTCTGTGTCAAGTTGAACCTGGAACAACACCAGCCTGAGAAAACTCGGTATTGACTGACAGCACCAGGAGTCTATTAAAATTGTTTCTACATAATGATTCCAAGTAAATGTAGTAGAGATTTGTTTCCATCCTTTTAGTCATTTGTTTGCTTATAATGGCATTCTACTAGCTTCTACAGCTCACATTCAGTACAGAAGTAGCTTGGTCTCTCTGTGAGCCTAAATTATTTTCATGTGATAAGAATTTACACACAGTATTAATTTCACTTGACTTGCACATTTTGCCTCCTGGAATGTAGATTAGTTATGAAGACAGAGTCAGTAGAGCAGCTAAATCCGTCAAGTTGTTGACTTCTCTTCAGACAGAACTCTTCATCGTAAGAAGGAGGTAGAAGCCTGTTTTTCAAATGGAAGACAGAAATCTGAAGAAGAGTCATTGAACACATACAGAAACAATAATGAATCGTAAATTGAATGGAATGTGCTGGTTCATTGGTCAGTAAATGATTTAACATTGTGACTTCCTACACAGGCCGCACTTTAAGAACATAGAAGGGATTCATTAGATCCTATTTTCTGTAGTATCTAACCCTGTACTCTGTACACAGCCACTGAAAGTGAAGGGCACCTTGCTGCCATGCATTATGCTAATTTCTTCCAATGCAGGGCCTCCTTCCATCCAGGGACATCACCACTCACACTTAACAGGAAGGAAGACAATTTCCTAGCAACTCCATGCAAACTCTTGATCTTATTTTAATAGCACTTTGAGGTATTAGCTGAACATGGAGGCTACTTAAAGGAATTGAAAGAGATCTCCACAATAATATCAATCTGCATAGTGATTGCAACCCTGTCAGAGTCCATACAAGGGTAAATAAGGCCTATTTAAGAAAAGGCAACAGCCAGAAAATTTTTACTTTTTGTGAGGCAAGAATTAAGCATATATATTCTCTCTCTTAATTAGAGCATTTTTGGTATTCTTGGATTGTTTATGTGATTTTTTTCATGTATGGTAAGGTAAGTACAGTCTTATATGAAAACAATATTAGGAAGCCAAAATTTCCCTTTGAGAGTGTAATAATTAATTCCAAAGGAGAAAAACTTGAGTAGACTCAGAGAAGCAGCAGCATAAATATTGACATAGACAAACAGAATGCAATTTGGCCAGCTGCCTGAAATTCTTTCTCAAGGTGAGCATGGAGGTGTCAGACTGAGAAAACTAAACAAAGCAACACACACCAAGAAGACAGCTGTATGGAAAAAAATACAATTACTTACCATAGTAAAGAAACTAATACTAGGGTACAGAGAAAAAAAATTTTTAACAGGACAGAGCAACAAGAAAGGTGCCTATCACTTGAAAGGAACACAGAGGACTCCAAGGTATTTGACAGTCAATGATTTCTTTTTTTAAAAGATTATTTTATTTATTTGAAAGTCAGAGTTACACAGAGAAAGGAGAGGCCGAGAGAGAGAGAGAGAGAGAGAGAGAGAGAGAGAGGTCATCCATCCTCTGGTTCACTCCCCAGTTGGCAGCATCGGCCAGAGCTGTGCCCATCTGAAGCCAGGAGCGGGTGCAGGGGCTCAAGGACTTGGGCCATCTTCCACTGCTTTCCCAGGCCACAGCAGAGAGCTGAATCAGAAGTGGAGCAGCTGCGTCTCGAACTGGCACCCAAATAGGACCAGGGCATTAACCCGCTGTGTCACAGTGCAGGCCCCTGACAATCAATGATTTCATTTGCCATTAGGTGAGATGGGGGTATGTGTGTGTTATTTGCTTTGTTTTGAAATCAGTTGAATACACATAAACTTTAAGAAGAAAAATCTAAGAAGTCATGCATTCAATTCAATTTATAAGATGTTTGAATGATTTTATTAAAAAGAAGAGTTTAATTTCCTTGGACTTTTAAATGAGTCTGATCACATGTCATCTTACACATGCAAAGTACTAGTACCAGTACTAATACCACTAATAATAATACTAGCAGTGTTCAGTAATCTCACCAGGACTGCACACGGAGCTATGCCACATGATCCCGCTTGTTTGGAGCAGTTCCACAAGAAACTTCTTGTTTTCCCTGCTGACGCTGGGGACAATGAGAATTTTGCTCATCAACAGATAGCTAACATGTGAACTCTAACTCAGTTCAATCCCCAGAGCGCAGCTCTAAACCATTATGCTATACTGCCTCCTTCAAAATACTAGAAAAATCTGCATATGTAATTATGCAATAGGAACAACCTCTATATTTCATGCAAAGCAGCTAGAAAAACAAATAACAAAAATGTTGAAAAATACGACCAATCATTCTGTTTTAATGCCTTAGCAAATCCTAGATTACACGTTAAATGTGAATTGCATTTGCTGTTTTCATGTTAAGGGTTGATAGCTAAAATTGTTTTAACTATTGCTGACACTGTATTACTTAAATAGGTGTAAGTACTTTTTCTTTACTACCTTTTTAATATGTTATTTTTGTCTTAAATTGTTCTATTAAATACTTCATTAATCCCTTTGACAATCCAAACTATAATGGGAATTGTCAAAATAATTTCTCAAATTGATCATGATAAAATCATCTTATTGTCTTCCTGGTTTTTCTTTTTTCATTATTGTGAATTATTTTCCAAAATATTTACATTGTGTTTTTTCTTTGTATTTTTAAAGATTTATTTCTTTATTTGAAAAGAGAGATCTTCCATTTGCTGGTTCACTCCCCAAAATGACCCCAGTGGCTGGAACTGTGCCAATCCGAAGCCAGGAGCCAGGAGCTCTTCTGGGTCTCCTATGTGGGTGCAAGGGCCCAAGCATTTGAGTCATTCCTTCTGCTTTCCCATGCACTAATTAACAGGGAGATGGATTGGAAGTGGATCGGCCGGGATTAGAACTTGTACCCATACGGGATGCTGGCACTGTAGAAGGTGGCTTAACCTGCTATGCCACAGCACCAGCCCCACATGTGTTTTCTTGATAGGATTAGACATAATCTTTAAACATATTAGGCATTGGCCTAAACTTTCCTGTTAGTACTCTGGGGGTTGGTATGTGTTTTGTGAAAAATTCAAATAATAGGAATGTATCAGTGATCTAGAAGCAGGAGTATAGTGCATTTCTTTTTATCAGGAAGTATCTTACAAGAAAAAGCACCCTCATAGACCAGGAGTATGAGTTCTTGGCCTGGAGAGAGCGCTTGGCTGTACCACGATAGGCTATGTGATTTCTGGAGATTTCTGCCTTTGAAATTGTGCTGATGCTCGCTGAGGTGTCCTCCAAAGAGGCACTATGAGGAAGAATTAAAGGGATGAACTTAAGCACATGTAGTAAGTGCTCAGTAAATTTTGCCACAGGAACGTAGAAGAACTGTGGGAAGAAAGATGGTGAGCTCATGTAGTTCTGCAGAACAATAAGGTCTGGAAGGACAAATGCCATAAATATTTCACAAAGGACATTATATGTGACATTTTTAAAAAACACAACTGTTCCAATGTTTGAATTTCATTGGAAGAGCTATTTTACAGGATAATTATATGATTTCTGGGTAGTACTTAAAAGTGAATTATAGGATGCTCATCCCATGTTCTCACAGAGCTAATGGGTTTCTTTTTCCTGTCCTCTAAGACCCACCCAGAAACCTCCTGGCATATCCTATAATTCCAAAGCAAATAAGACCACAAGAAGGATAAAACTATATTTTCCTCCATAGTAACACACAACGATTAGTCATCATCTCATGAAATAGCACGTGAAATTTAACCCACGTGGTAACCTTTCCATAAGCTCAAGGAGAAATACATGATTTTCTCCTCTTACTTGAAGTTACTTGCATTGTCATCATCTTTCCAAAATAGAATTTGCCCATTGGAACTTGGCTGACCATCATACTCAGTGAACTTGAAGGACTGATACAAGTTTTCCATTTGGATCTAGCTAATCAAAGAAGTTGTCAGTAATAAGACCCAGGGAGGTCATTTAGCTTGCTTATCTTCTGCCACGGGGAGCCCCACCTCAACTGTCCCGTACCTGATTAATAATATCCCGAAAATTTTTCTCTTGATGTTTTCTTTCAGCCTAGTGTAGGTTTCCTCTGATGTGTTTTTTTAAAAAGTTCATGGAAAGTGCATTTTATGAAAAAATGCCTGAATTTCAAATTTTTAATCACCAAAATAAATTTGCAGTAATGTGTTACAACATGGATCACCAGGATCTTTGATGTACTTGAAAGGATAAGATATCATTTTTGAAAAGAGCCCTTACAAAGAACAAATTTGGCAAAACTTGAAGCAGGAGCAAACATCCAATTTATGGTGCAGCTTAGTTGGGAGAGGGGTGAAATTATTTATGCTTACAAATAGTTTATGGGGATGGTTCTACAAAAGAAGTGAGAAGTTTGCAAACGTGTACCTCCTTTTGAGAAGGGATGAGATATTGAAGACAGGGCCAGCATTATGGTGTGGTAGGTGAAGCTGCTGTCTGTGAGGTTGGTGTCCCATGTGGGCACCTGTTTCTGTCCCAGCTGCTCCATTTTCTATCCAGCTAGCTGCTAATGGCCTGGAAGAGGCAGTGAAAGATGACCCAAGTGTTTGGGTCCCTGACACCCATTTTGGAGACCCAGATGAAGCTCCTAGCTCTTGGCTTCATACTAGCCCAGGGCTGGCCACTGTGGCCATCTAGGGAATAAAACAGCAAATGGAAGCTCAATCTCTCTTCTCTCTCCCTCTCTCTCTCTCTCCTCTCTCTCTCTCTGTGTGTCTCTTTCTTTCTCTCTGTAACTCTGAATTTGAGGGTAAATAAACATATCTTTAAAAAATAGATGATGTTGAAGATGAAACCTACAGCAGCAAATCACCTTCATCAATCTGTGAATAAAAAGTTAAGCTTGTCCATATCCTTATTTAATAAGACTAAAGATTAACAAAAGAAACAATGCCCAAACCACTACAGACATATTCATTGGTTCAGCATACATAATCCTGTCTAAAAACTGTCACGTTGAGTAAATTTTATGCTCCACAGATGCCAAAACTATTGTGCCCAGATCAGCTGCAAAGGAAGGCAGTGTGAGAAAATTTTCTTCAAATGGGAATAAAATCCTGAAAGTGTGCTTTCAAAAATTGGAAACTGAGATGAAACATGGCTTTACCAGCACAATGCTGAACAGAAATCACACACAAAGCAATGTCTACCAAGAGATGGAAGTGATCTAGCCAAAGAGGAAGTTGACCGATCAAGAGTTAGTACATAGCAATGGTGTTTTGGAAGGCTAAGCCATTTTGTCTTTTGTTTCTGGTCAAGAACTCCTTCCTGCATACTAAAAGTCTGTTTTGAGAAGGTAGCCAAAGCTTTAGCAGAAAATCACTCGGGAAAGCTTCACCAGAGAGTGAATTTCCAACATGACAATGTTCCTGCCTCTCTCTTTCAACACGCAAGGACAATTTTGCAAGTTTCAAAGGAGAATCATTAGGCATCTACCTTCAAATCCAGATTTTTAATTCTGACTTCTTTGTGCTTCCTCATTCACAAATATTCTTTAAAAGGCACCTGTTTTGTTTCAGTTAATTATGTGTGTGTGTATATGTGAGGCTGCTTAACATGATAAATTCCTAGGAACCTCATTTCTTTAGAGGTGGGAAAATGGCTGGTATCACTCTTTAAAAAAGTGTCTTGAAGGATGTCTGTCTCTTCTCTCAAATACATAAATAATTTTTTTCTTTTAAACTTGATGAGGCTTACTTTTTTATCTTTTAATTCCATTTTTCCAAGAACTTGAAGTCTCTTTTTGATGGCTCTTAGAGCTATTCTGACTATACCTTCCCCAGTCTTTAGAACTTCTAGCATTTCTCAAGAGAATTTTTGCTTGACATTAACATCATAATGGTCTAATTTGCACTTTCAAAACTGTAGCTGGCGCCATGGCTCAACAGGCTAATCCTCCGCCTTGCAGCACCAGCACACCAGGTTCTAGTCCCGGTTGCCCCTCTTCCAGGCCAGCTCTCTGCTGTGGCCCGGGAGTGCAGTGGAGGATGGCCCAGGTGCTTGGGCCATGCACCCCATGGGAGACCAGGAAAAGCACCTGGCACCTGGCTCCTGCCATCGGATGAGCGCGATGCGCCGGCCACAGCACGCCAGCCGCGGCGGCCATTGGAGGGTGAACCAACGGCAAAAGGAAGACCTTTCTCTCTGTCTCTCTCTCTCACTGTCCACTCTGCCTGTCAAAAATTAAAAGAAAAATTAAAAATTAAAAAAAAAAGAAAAAAAACCTGTAATCTGTAGAACTTATGTTGCAAGTATGCATGAGCAAAACTACTCCCTTGGCCATATACCTGTGTAAAAAGCTGGAGTAAAGAAAAATGGTCTTTCTTTCCTGGACAAGTTCTGACATTTTGTAAAAGGAATAACTATGTACCTATTTCAAAAAACTTCCTTTTTGGGGGAGTTGGGGGTGGGTGGGTAAGTAGTGTGGCCTAACTGGAAGATGTTGGTTGACATACTCATCTAATTCTGGAATGTCTACACCCAGCTCCAGCCATTCCTGATTGCAACTAGCAACTGGCTCAAGAAATTGGATTATTGCCACCAATGTGGGAAACCTGCATTGAATTCCTGACTCCCAACTTAAGCTCTAGCCCAGCTCCAGCTATTGAGACCATTTGAGGAATGAACCAACATAATGATTCTCTCTCTCTCTCTCTCTCTCTCTCTCTCTCTCTCTCTCTCCCCCTTTCTCTCTGCCTTTCGAATAGGCAAATAATAAATACATAAATGACTTTATATATTGTAAAGGAAAGATACACTAAGCTTTTGTAAAACTAGGCTTCCTATGCTTACTTTTATAAAAATATTATTCCAAAACATGGAAATTTGCCTAAAGAAGAGCTGACATAAAAAGATGCATTCAGGAATGAACCATCAAGGTAACTCCTTGAGGAGACAATATAAAATGATGAGAAATGTTTGAGATTAAAAATCAGCTCTAGAAATGTAATAAGAAGAGAATATCATAGTCTCCTACACTGTTTTGAAAGAGAATTAAGGTAAAACTGTCTGGCACAATCTCATCAGATTCTTGGAGTAGGATGTCAGATTGCCAAAGAGTAGTTTGATTAACAGCAACAGAAGTTGTCTAACTGCAAGGCAGACTTACTAAGGCTACCACAGCCCACCTTTGACACCTTTGACACCTTTGACACCTTTTCCCTTTAAAAAGAGGTTGGCCCAATTTTTAAATAAGACACCCAGTGACCATCCTACTCTATGACCCACAAACTTGGTATCATGACTTTCAGGGTTCAGATATGAATACGTTCCAGTGCTTCTCTTTTGTATTTTCCTGTACCCTACTTCTAGTGGCCCGTCTCTTGGGGGACATATTTTATGTGAAGAACACCATAGAATTATTCAGCTTTCTAAATAGTAACCAGCATTTTATTCTTTTCCTCCTGAGTCTTTCAATATATCTCAGCCAGACAGGAGCATGTTATCCACTAAATCTCATATAGGATTTCAGGTTTTTCTTTCTTATTGTACCTCTGTGGAAGAAAAGACTATATTTTTGCAGGAATTCTTAACATGACAAAGTCTTTAAATTTTGGAATTAATCAATTTTTAAATTATAACCACATTTATAGAGAAAAATCAAATTATATCTTTTGAAGCCTAAGTAGATAAAGGTTTAATATGATGATGGAGTGTCTAAGGATAGCATTAATTTTCTCCCACAATAGGAAACTTTTCATATGTATCTCATGTATGTAACTATCTTTATTAGATTTGAGTCCCTTAAGCACAATGTCTTTTGTCTTAATTTTGCTTCTTTTTACTCAGTGCCTGGCTCAGAATCCACACTCAGTGAGCATTTTGTGATCATCCATATGGTAACAGTGATGATTTAAAATTTGCAATCTGAAATTTGAAGAAATATTGCCATTTTTCAAAATGGGTTTCACTTTGATTGAGGACTCAGAGAAAACATCAGTAAAATGGACATTTAGAGAAGAATTCTTCTTTGATTTTATTATTCCAGTAGCTTAATCATAAACACAGTGAGGGCACTCTACAGGTTTTAGAGAGATTTATTTGTCTAGTGTTATTAACAGATTGGAAAATATTCAATGTTTTTGTGGATTTTTATGTTTTGGTTTCACTTTATTCTTGGAAAGTTCAATGCATTTTTAAATTTCCACTTCAGTATTTTGGAATTTTGTAGACACAACTAGTTTTTCTAATATAGAAGTTTTGACATAGTTTCTATAACATTTGTAGGTATTTTTTGTGTAATTTGTAATTTTGTTTCAATGAAGAAACTATTTTTAACTGTAAAAAATGACTCCCTCACTACTATTGTCTCATCTTTAATTTGATAGGTGGTTTTCTCCTGATGAATTTATCATGCCAACAATGTGATGCCCAAAATACTGGTAACAAATCTATCAAAATAGAAATTCAGATGTTGTACTATTGAATGACCTCCTGAAGAGAGTTCCTAAAGGATAGTGTCCTTGTTGCAATCATTGTTTGACATTACAAAGTGGCCAAAATCATAGCCGACTCATCTTAGGATTGAAAGAACTACTAAGATACGACATGTAAAGTTGGTTAACACAGTGTGTAATCACTTAATAAATGGGTTTATTATTTTGGCTAAAGGCATTAACATCTATGATAAATCTATGTGCAAAATTTCACTGTGGTAGCACACAGCAATCCCTTTTTCCTGCTAATCTAGACCCTGTAAGAGATAACACAACAAAATCAAATTGTAAAAGATCGAACAGTTAACTACAATTATCATAGACTATTTCAATATATAAAACATAAACAAATACATAAATCATCAATCGATATGTTATATATTGACTATATCAAGGTATTTTAATTCTGGCAGATTCTTGACCAGAATCAGACTATAACCCATTGGCAATTACACATCTTCTCTGAAACACAGTGTACTTCACTCCCTCCTTGCTAGCCACGCCAAGGCCTTGTGTCCACTTCTTCCCACACACTTTGGCTTCATTCATGTTGGGAGTTCTGCCTCCTTTCTCTAACATTACTTGAGCTATTTAAGATTTTTCTTTGCATTTCCACATTCACATCTTTAAAGAAACACTATGAGGTATTTTCTGACTCACATACTATAACCAACCTTCACATTTAGTCTATACTTATGCCATTTTTTTCTAAAGATTTTTTATTGATTTATTTGAGAGGTAGAGTTACACACAATGAGAGGGAGAGACAGAGAAAAAGGTCTTCCATCTGCTGATTCACTCCCCAAATGGCCTCAACAGCCGGAGCTGGGCCAATCTGAAGCCAGGAGCCAGGAGCTTCCTCCAGGTCTCCCATGTGGGTGCAGGGGCCCAAGGACTTGGGCCATCTTCCACTGCTTTCCCAGGCCATAGCAGAGAGCTGGGTCAGAAGAGAGGCAGCCAGGACTAGAACCAGAGCCCATATGGGATGCTGGTTCTGCAAGTGGAGGATTAACCTACTGTGCCACAACACCGGCCTCACTTATGTCATTTAAATCTTGAAATTTTTAAATCCAATGTAACTTATAGCTGGTGTGGTTTTTGCTTGGATATATTTGATTTCTTTTTCTATAGTGATAATTCATGGGTCGCAAAATCCAGGATGTCCTTATAGATAACAATACATTGCTATTTTCACACAAGAAGGAAAAAAGTAGGAGTGTCATGTATAGGAGCACATCTTACAAGGGGACAGGCATGTGGCACCTGGGATGTCCTGTCTCCTATCAGAGTGCCTGGTTCAAGTCTCAGTTACTCCACTGCAGATCCAGCTTCCTGCTAACATGCACCCTGGGAGCAAGCAAATGGGGTCTCCAGTACTTATGATGGAAGCAAGCAGGCAGATAGGATAAAATCGATTAGGCTTGTGAGCTGGAAGACCACACCCCCTATGTGATCTCACACCCCTACCTGATCCCACCTGTAGGCCCACCTGCCAATCAGACTACGTAACCATGCACCTTTGGAGGGAGATAAAAGGCCTGGGACACAGTGGGTCCGCCCCTGTTGCCTGCGCCCTCAGGGTGTGTGGCCTATTGGCCCGCTTGCTGCCACATTGAGCTACCTGTGGCTGCTCATGACCATGCACTTGCTGCACGTGGCTTGCTCCTGGCCTGCTCTCTGCTTGGTATGGACCCAAATTAGCTTCTAGACTTCTCTTTTTCCCCAAAATAAAGTCCTCAGACTCCTGTGTGTTTCTCTCACTGAATAAAATCCTTAAAAACTTACCATGTTGTCTGGCCTATTTGAGCCAGTATTCAGAATTCTTCTCTGCATACATGGCCAGAGCCCACAGGCTTATTAATATTGAAGATTATTAATAAGCAGTCTGATCATTTAGGTCCCCGCTACCCACATGGGAAACTCAGAGCTCCAGGACTCTGACTTGCGTCTGTCCCCTGTTATTACATTTCAGAAATGAACCAGTGGATGGAAAATCTCTTGATCTGCCCCTGTCTCTTTGCCCTTCAAATAAATGGAAGGAAGGGAAGAGGGGAGGTAGAGAGGGAGGAAGATAGGGAAGGAAGAAGTCATCTTTCAGGAAATCAAATCCTTTCTAGAGTGCAGGGCCTTTTAATGCTGGGGTTTCTTCTATTTTGAAAAATCACCCTTTATTTATGTTTTCCACAACAGAAAAGATTCCAACACAACTCTGTTGTTTTTAATGCACCTTGGTTGGCTGGGCTTTTTTTTTTTTTTTTTTGAACATAAAATAAAATGCAACCTTTGGAAGGCTATTCATCTGTCTTGAGAAAAGGTCACAGAAAGAATGCCATAGAATTTTCTAATGGTTCATCCATCAAAAATGCAACTCTCCATTGATTCCTCCTGAATTGTCAATTTCCAAAGAGCCTCAGGGGTAAGCCTCATTCTGTGAGAAGAAATCCTTGATAAGGGAAAAGGATGAAGCGATAAATGATTTTCCTGGTGCTTTCCTGCCAAATGATTGTCAGTTTGCTTCTAGCCTCAGGCAAAAGCCATTCATGAACTACCTGTGTGAAAGGTTTGTGATGATAAAGATAATGTGAATTTGGCAATAATGACAAGCAAAAAAAAAAAAAAAAAAAACCTGCCAAAATACAAGACCCCCATAAAGACTTGCCTTGGGAAAAAAAAAAGCTAGCAAAGCTCAGAAACAAAATGACTTAAATTAATTTGTCAAATACAGACTGGTATGTTGGCTGAATACAATATTTTTCAAAGGGAATTGGAAATATTATCACAAAGTCAGCACCCTGGAATCTGGGTCCATGAGCCAATGAGCTACAATAATCTTTGATAACTATCCTCCATATAATCACATGTAGTCCTAAGAAGCAATTTTAGTGAGAAAAGATGATTTTACGAAAGGGTCATTTTTCATAGAGCACTAACAAACATTCTGTAGGCACTTATCAAACGGGAAAATGTTTTAATATCGCAACTCTACCCTCTGCTCCCACTTTTATCCGTACTTTGGTATCACCACCCAAATGAAGATGAGCATTGTTCAGTGTTTGTTGAAGGGTTGCTAATTCTTGATTCAAAACTGAATTTGCCTCACCAATGGTTTCTTATAATGGCATAGCTGTGCAGAGGACGTTAGGTCATACTTCACAGGTGACACCACGTCCCAGGGATACAGCAATAAACATAATCCTTCCTGCAAAACAGTTGATGGTGTCTAACACACACGAAATTTTTCAGGAAGTGATACCGATTTTCTTACTAATATTTCCCATGAGAATAAGCCTCTTGGGTTCTTGCCATGAATTCAGAGACGAATTTTGAATTCTGGCTCAAATAGACCAGACAACATGGTAAGTTTTTAAGCTTTTCATTCGGTGAGAGAAATGCATAGGAGAGTGAGGGCTCTAACTAAGACAGAAAGGGAAATCTAGATTCACACCTAGCTGAGAGTAGGCCAAAAGCCGCATGCAGCAAGCATTTGGTTATGAATAGCTACTAGCCACTTATCAAAGGCAGCTGAGAAAATAAAGACTGGGATGGGACAAATGCCCAAAGGAATACCAAACCCAGGCTTACCAGTGTAGCACAGTGATAGAAGTGTGACACCCAGGGTAAAGCCCAGGAGCAAGTAGGAGTGAGCCCCTGGAATGCAACAGACATCACACACAAGTGCACATGAATATACATGTATACACACCACAGATACAAGACATACATAAATATGTGTGCACACACATGATGCATGTGCACGTCAAGCAAGAACATATTACACATGCATGTACAACACAAATTATATAGGTACATACTGCACTTATGCACAACACATATACATACACATACCACATGTAGTGCACACAAAACACACATATACAAACACGTTTCACATGCACACATAACACACAGTACACACAACATGTACCAGCACATAACACACATATCACATATACACATACACACACTATGCACAGATACATACACATTGTATAGACACATCCACATATACCCACATCCACTGACACTATACACACATGAAGCACACACAGATGTGAACACACAACACAGAGAGGAAATGAGCACACACACATGAACATGTGCAAGGCAGCGTATATATAAAACACCCACAATCACATTACCCAATAAATACATGCAACATATATGTTATAGAAGACATATTGCATGTCTGCCACACGAAATACACATACTGTACAATGCACTACAGGTGCTGACAGACAACTATGTACACACAAAGTATGTGTAATGTGAAGATGCACCCATGGCACAAACATATAAACATGCATATGGAGATGGAGTAGATTAGCATTTAGTATGTTCTAAACATAAACATGTACATGTTTATAGATGAGAAGCTGAGAAAAAACATTGCTTTAAAAGAACTTAAATATTACTGGATTTCAAACATGAAAATTAAGGGTAAGTTTTTTTTGCATATTGGGATTTAGGATTGTGCTATTCCTAAATAGCTAACATTGAATAATTTTTCTTTTTTGAATATTTATTTATTCACTTTTAAAATCAGAGTTACAGAGAGAGGAAGAGAGATCTTCCATCCCTGATGCACTCCCCAATGGCCACAACAGTTGAGGCTGGACCAAGCCGAAACCAAGAGCCTGGATCTTCATCTGGTGGCAGTATTTAGGCCATCTTCCACTGCTTTCCCCAGGCACATTACCAGGGAGCTGGATCAGAAGTGGAGCATCAGGGACTTGAACCAGCGCTCATATGGGATGCTGGCATCACAGGCAGCTGCTTATCCCACTATGCCACAACACTAGCCCCAATCTCTGGGTTTTCTGGGCAAGAATAAGAAGGAAATGACTTTGGTAAAAGATAAAAGGTTACAATCTGAGAAGAACAGAACTTTGAGAAACCAATTTGAGCCAGTTCTGTTTTTTGGTCACGTTAGCATTTTTAGCTCTACATTGTAAAGCTGCAGAAGTATTGTCTTCCACTTCTGCAAATTGTTTTCCAAATGTTGCATGTTTTCATCCTTGGAAGTTTTTATTTGTTCTTTTTATAACTTCTGTCCCTCTCATTATATGTTTGTGTGTGTGTGTGTGTGTGTGTGTGTGTGGTGTGGTGTGTTTTCTGCTATTTTTTGCTGTGTTTTCTTGCTATTTTTTTGGTGTGATTTCTACTACTTTAGGATTTTTCTGCTATTTTCATCTTCTCTGTGATTACTAGATCTGTGTTCATGGATCAATCTTTCTGCTGACAATTACTCACTTTTTCTCTTTCTTTTCAGACCTTGTTAATTTTGATTGGATTGCGTTCATTGAGAATTTTGCACTGCTGAGTGCTGGATTTTCCTATATTCCTTTAAAGAGTGCTGACCTTTATTCTGACGTGTAGTTAAGACACTGTTGATTATATTCATCTTTATGAAATCACTTTTAAGCTTTGTTAGGCCAGGTTATTGATAGCAAACGTTACTCTAGTGCAGCTAACATGTGACCTTCTTAGGACTTTAACCAATGCCTTGTCTGTCATGAGTTGCGCCTCCACACTAGCGAGAACATACACTTTCTCCAGCTCTGAGTGAGACCCAGGAATGGTTTGTTCTGCACTCTGGAGCCTTTCTCCAAGCCTAGAGCTTTTCAGTTCTCAGGCAAAGATGAAGGAGGTTCCCTCCCAGACCCAGAAATTCTTTCTGTGTAGCTCCTTCTTTGAAGATCTCCACACCAGATGTGTCTGCCATCTTGGTCTCCTGGATTCCATTCTTGGTCACCACAATCCAGCCAAATCGCCAGGCTTTGCTTCCATTTTCCCTCCATACATGGTACCCCCGATTCTGCCTCCACGTGGTCATCTGAGGCAGTTTCAGAGATCTCTTGTTGGTTTCTTTTCTCAGCAATTTCAAACCTAGGCTGAAAAGTATTGTACAATGTCAGGAAGATACTTGTTTTTATGTCTGTCGGGTTTACACCCGGAAGGCATTCCCGTAGCCCTGATTCTTTATCATTTTAATGCATGCCCAGTTTAGATTCACTCCTTCCATACACATAGACAGACAGAGAATGGAAGAGAGACTTATTTGCAAGCAGGCACACATACTAGTACAAAGTGTCTATGGTTCGGGGGAGGGCTGTCTCACACACTTCAGGAGCACTAACTGGCGTGGTATAGACAGCATTCTCTGAAGAACATATAACTACTTCTTACCAACTCTGCAGGAGACAGCATCCTCCAAGGAGTGCAGAGAGAACAGGACCTTAGGCCCCTGGCGAGCCATGACAGTGCCTGGCCCACTTGTATACTTTATGTATGAAAGGGCATTGTCCCTGTACATGATTCTTTGCCAGCAACATAACTGAAACTCCACAACCTCCAGTATTCAGGAATTACTATTAATATTCATCATGCTAATAAAGCAATGTCAAATTACTAGCACTGATTGGAATTATTGTATGTATATCACATGCTGTTTAATGAACCCTCCATGTTTATGAATGCCAAAGTTACATTATTTCTAAAGAAGGAAATATTTCTAATATATTACAGAAATTACAATACAAAGGGAGTGAGGAATTCAATGTATAGATTTTTTTAACCTACAATAAAGGACAATGAAGACATGGTAGGGTTAGAATAATCATGTCATTATTTTTCCCTTAAAAACATTTAGCACTACACATCTTTCTCCTGGTTCTGATGCAATATACAAGTAACTGGTAAATCGGTGTTTTGACCTCAAACTATCCAATTTCAAAGATGGATAGACTGTAGCTACACATTCAGAAGCAGTGACTTTACAGGGGTGACTAATTTTGTAGAAACATAGTGACTCCATGCAATAGCATGGACAGAACAGTGCATGTATGCATCTCAGTGGCCACCCAAACTCCAGCAGTTGTAGGTAGGGTGGCTCTCCCAGCTGTGTTTCCCAGGACATAGGTATTTCTTAATACTAATAAGGAGGTCCTTATCATCTTTCTTGGAGACTCACAAAATACAGCAAAAACCATGACAAACATTTTAAGCACACATCATGGCTTGCAGAATACATTGCTGTTTTTCGTTTCTGCCACTCACATAAATAGAAAAGCAATTCTTCGGGGAACAAGGAAATGCAAGCGGATTTTCTGCGAGTTGGGTTGGAGAATTCTGAATCACACATCAGTAACTCACTATAAAATAGCAGTTTTATTTTGAGTTTTCTTTTTTCCCCCAGAATTAGATTACTGCTCCAATAAATTTGTATTTGAAAATCACAATTGATACTCCCTCAAAAAAATACCCACAAAAATAAGTACGGGGAGGAGGAAAAAATGCTGTGATCGTCGAATCAGCTGCTGAATGGATGAAATGCAAACTCGAGAAAGAAGGAAGGATGGCACTTTGACTAAAGGCACACAGCTGTCTTCCACAAGGTGCCGCCTCTAATCGTCAATGCCTGGTTTGCAGTTCTGGGTTCTGCCTGAAGCTACTTTCTTAAAGAAATGATCAACTCTGCGTCTGACTTTTACTGCACCACATACAGAAGAGTCTGACCAGGAGATTCTTGAGGATTATGAACCAGAGTCTGAGCATGACTATCTGTAGATGTCTGAGGTGTGTGATGAGAAAGTGCATATGTGCTGTTTTCCTTTTAAGGAAAAGAATTTCCTGCATCACTATTTTTCTGAATGTACATTTTTTTTAATTCAGCAACTCAGAACACACTTGGAATATGTGTTCACGCCTGTTCACAGGTGAGGGAAAGTGAAATAGAAATATAATAAACCTCGACCCAAAGAGTATAGGGGAAGCCTTGACTTCTTAGATGAAAATTTAATTAGGTTTTTTAATAGAATACAGATAATGGGTTCCATGTTTAAGATTTGCTCACAATGTTTCTTTTTTAATCAGGACATTGGTAATTTTGGGAAGTATACATTCCTTAATTCCCTGCTAGGCTAGTAATGTATTTGCTACGACTCTGGCATCACTACCCTCCCTTCTGTCCTCCCTATGAAGAACAGAACCAAATGAGAGGTCATCTAACAAAACTGACAATTAAACCAATTATCTAAGAATGTTCACCAGATACTGGCCCTAGGTACCAAACTTTTCAAGATGAATTCATGGCAATTCTTTATAGCTTCAAGAAAGCAAACTTCCCCTGTAGAGAAAGCAAACAAAGGTTCCCATGCACTTAATGAAAATAACGAGTTATATAAACATGACAATACCCTGAGTAAAACACCAAAGATATAAAAGACATACATGACCATGACCCTGCTCTAGCATGCTAGATGGTTAAAAGGTGTGGAAATAGTCATGAAATGACAGAATGATCAAGGGTTGCTGATGATTTTTTATAACCTATATTTTTTCTGTTCCTAAATTTTCTACAAGAAGCATAGACTGATGGCTTTACATTTTCAAAAGAAGAGAACCATATTTAGTATGGGTAGGTAGCCAACAGAAAGGCCACCTTTCTCAGACTAAACATGGAGGCAAAATGACTGCGGGAGAGACCAGCCTCAATCTACCTACGAATGCCAGTGACTGTGCTGAGTGAGAGCAGTAACTCCATCAACAGACACACGCCAACCTGGTCTGTAATGCTGGCCTTGCCCAATAGAAGTGACTGGTGCACGCTCTTGTTAAAATCTGATGATGTGTTCAACCTGCAAATACATAAAATCAAATCGTATTACAATCCTGTGTGCAATACAAAGACAGATATGCACGTATGTGATAAAGTACCAGATTTTCACATCTCACTGGTCATGGGTATATGTGTGCTTATGGAGGAATAGTGTCTATGTGTTGCTTGTCAAATGTGTGTGTGTGCTTTCGTGTGTGTGTATGTGCGTGTGTGTGTACTCACGCACACTTGTGTGCCCAGTCCTAAATTCCAAAGTCTGGCTAACACGTAGGTAAACTGAACCATTGTCTAAGAAAGATCTACCCAAGGTTACCTCCGCAACAAAGCAAAACAAACAACTCAGAATGTTTACAGATCTCAATGAAGCCGTTGGCTAAGGCAGGCACAATTCAGAGTTGCTCTTCCCTCTGGAGACTGATAACTGGATAAAAAATTACAAATCTATTCTTCTCAAGCAGTGGCCAAGGTTGCTTTTGCAGACTCCTGAGAAAACCAGTCAGCAGAATTTGGCCCTGAGCCACGGCACTTTCCAGAGATAATCTTCAAAAGCTCCGGAAAAATTCTATGAAACTCCCAGCTCTCAGAATGGGTTCCTTTTTGCCAAAGAGATTCTCCTGTGGGCTCAAATTCACCTCTCAAAAAAAAGGGAGGTTGGTGCCAGCTAATCCTGCTCAGAAATGGGAGGAAGGAAAAGATAAAGGAAGAATGTCTTAGCACAGGGGAACACACAGAATCACCCACTTGCTCAGATGTCCTGAAGCTGTTTGTTGTCTGCCATAAACACCAGTTTGCAAGGACACACCACAGGCAGAAGGGCTCTCTCCTTGAGTCCTCCAATGCACAGGCTGCACTAACCCCTACGTTCTCTCATTCAGCACTTTGCCAACAGATACCAATGGACCAGCTATGATGGGATGCATTATTTACAACTGGAAATGCAGACGGGTGAGAATACTGTTGGATAGACTTAAGAGCTTACCGCCAAAGGAGAAAGGCAAGGACATCATCACTCTAGCAACTGTGACCAGCATTGCAAAGAAAAAATACGCAGTAGGGACTTGTGCTGTGGCATAGCGGGTGAAGCCTCCATCTGCAGTGCCGGCATCCCATATGGGCGCTGGTTTAAGTCCCTGCTGCTCCACTTCTGATCCAGCTCTCTGTTGTGGCCTGGGAAAGCAGTGGAAGATGGCCCAAGTCCTTGGGCACCTGCACCCATGTGGGAGACCTGGAAGAAGCTCCTGGCTCCTGGCATTGGATCAGCACAGCTCCAACCCTTGCGGTCAACTGGGGAGTGAACCAGTGGATGAAAGACCTCTCTCTCTCTCTCTCTCTCTCTCTCTCTCTGCCTCTCCTTCTCTCTCTAACTCTGACTTCCAAATAAATAAATAAATCTTTTAAAAAAAAGAAAGAAAGAAAATGCTGTATTAGAGCAACATTGTGCTGGGGGAATCCAGGCTAGTGTGGATTATCACAACAGTGGCATTTTTCCTGAGTTCTAAAGCAGTCAGTGCTCCTTAAGTGACCTGGGCCCAAAAGAACAGGTGCAAAAGGCTCTGAATGGATGGGAAAGGAAGAGGAAGGAGGAAGCAAGGCAGCATTCTGGGTGGGAGGGGGATGGGGTGGGGAGAAGCATCATGTTCCCAAATCTGTATATATTAAATGCATGAAGTTGTATTTCTTTAACAAAATACATTTTTATTATAAAGCTTTTATTTAAAGAATATAAATTTCCAAAAAACAGCTTATGGATTACAATGGCTTCCCCCCACATAACTTCCCTCCCACCCACAACCCTCCCCTTTCCCGCTCCCTCTCCCCTTCCATTCACATCAAGATTCATTTTCAATTCTCTTTATACACAGAAGATCAGTTTAGTACATATTACATAAAGATTTCAACAGTTTGCCCTCACATGGCAACACAAAGTGAAAAATACTGTTGGAATACTAGTTATAATATTAATTCACAATGTATAGCACATTAAGGACAGAGATCCTGCATGATATATTTTTAATTGATTAATTTTCTATGCAATTTCCAATTTATCACCAAGGTTTTTTTTTTCATTTACAATTATCTTTATATACAGAAGATCGATTTAGTACATACTAAGTAAAGATTTCATCAGTTTGCATCAGTTTGCTCTGAATGGGAGAAAATCCACTGAGAAACAGAAAGAAAGACAGGAAGAGGAAGCCAGAGGTGGGAAGGAGAGGCTAAGAGAGAGATAACATGAGATGCTTGGGGACCTCATCAGCCACATCAAGAATATATGTTTTCTGAGGCCGGTACTGTGATGTAACAGGTTAAACTGACAGCCCATGTGGGAGCCGGTTCAAGTCCTGGGTGCTCAGCTTCCAATCCAGCTTCCTGTTAATGGTCTGGGAAATCAGAGGATAGTCTAAGTGTGTGGGCCCCAGCCACCCACTTGGTGGCCCTGAATGAAGCTCCTGGCTCCTGGCTTTGGTTTGGCCCAGCCACAGCCTTTGTGGTCATCTGGGAACTGCAAATGAAATATCTCTTTCTGTCTCTCCCTCTCTCTGTAGTTCTGACCTTCAAATAAATAAATAAATATTTTAAAAAAGAAAAATATGTTTTTATCAAAAGGGCATTGGAAAACCATCAAAGCATTTTTCAGCAGAAGAGAGATTGGAAGGCTAAAACAGCTACTTCAGGTCTGCATGCAGAATTGCTCAATGAAGCAAACATGAATATTAGAAACAGAAGACTGGAGGTGACTTTCCACAAAGAATATAGCAGCTATGAGACAGAGAATGGTGAAGAAGGTGCAGTTAGGAGACAAAATCAATGGAGAGTTGGTAATGAATTGCATGCGGGGAGAAGAAGAAAGGTAAATGTTGGAGGTGAAGCTGTATGGTTAGCAGTTTTCTGATGTCAGACATCCTAGAGGAAGAGCAAATCTAAGTAGGACAAAGCTAAGCTTCAAGAGCCTTTGATAGCCCCCAAGTGGAATCATCAACCCGATCGCCAGCTATGCTTTCCACAAGCTCTGAAAAGAAGTCCGGACTTAGATATTTATTAATTCTACATGTATGGAGGGTCCATTGAAGACATAACTGAGTGTTGAATTCATCTCCTGTGTAAAGGTCAGATTGAGAAATAGAAACCAGTGTAAGAGAATAAGGTAAAGCAAGCTGAGTGGTGAGAACAAGAATGTACAGTGTGGGAGAAGCAAAACAAAGAGAATGTCCAAGAAGGAAAGTTAGCAAACAGCTTAAATTCTGCTGAGATCAAAACAGGGGAGAGACGTGACCACTGCATTTAATAATATAAGAGGGACAGAGATGGAAATCATACGGATTATGTTATCATAGGGAAAGGTAGTGGGGAATAAGAACTGGGGTGGAGAACACTCCTCAAAATGTGTGGCTGCAGAGGAAGAAGGTAGGGCAGGAGCTGGCGATGGAGGTTGGAGGAGAGACTATTCAAGCAGAGTTTCCAGTGTTCTACTACACAAAGGGTGATTATGCTCAATCATATCGTATCATATATTTCAAAGCAGGTAGAAGAGTGGTTCTGTGTGTTCTCCTCACAGAGAAATGATAAATATTTGAATTGATGGGTAATCTAAGCCCCCCACGGTTGGTCAATATACAATGCATTAGTGCACCAAAAACATCACACTGTACACTCTCAAGAGGCACAATTTTTATCTGTCCATAAAAAGGAGAATAATTGTCAAAAATAAATAGAAAATTAATGCAGAAAGCAAGGCAGGCTCTTTAGAGAAAGAAGTTGAAAACAGAGGAAAGAGAGGGGATGCTTGACTTCATGTATTCCTAAGAAATGTAAGTAGAATGGCGTTTGCAGCTCAGATGGAGAACTAGCTTGAGTTCTGGGGAAGGGTTCTGCCCCGTTGGAAAAGGAAGGAAGAGGCTAGTTCAGAGGTATGTGCAAATTCTCAAGCTCTTGGGAGAGACCTGTGGAAAACCATGAAGATTTGAGTACCATCTGCCCCATGCATTGAATCTTGGTCAGACGAATTCTCTCTCTTATTATTCTACAATGGGCCTGGGAATTAAAAATTGGATTTGCAAAGAAAATCTGTAAATGTACTTTGATCAGTTTAATGCCTGCAAATAATGACCTTTATGTGTAACCAACTTAGAGCTTGCACAGTAGACATGGACCATAGCATTCCAAGATTTGTATATTTATGACTGCCATCACACACAGGCCAGGGCTAGGATACGGAAGGTAGTATTAGTTTCTCCCCAGGGCACTTAGCAGCAGAGTTGGGGGCAGAGTAAATATCCCTAGGCCTTGTGAGGAAAAGCTAGGGTCAAACGAAGTAGAATCACCATATTTCTTTATTTGATTTTTGAAAATAATCTTCAAAAGCTAAATGACAACATTTCCAGCCATTAAAGAACATCCTTTGGGATCAAAATAGAGTGGGAAATCAGGAGCTAAATTCTACCTGTGCTTGGTTGAAGACATCTTACAAAATGAAGACATCATACACACCAAAAATCAGAGAGCTAATGCTTATCATTTATATAAGTTTTTGCCTCTACTTCTGATGCCCTCACTCTATGTGGTGGTCCAATTTCTGACTATCCCCCCAATGTGTCCAAGGGACTCTTCATCTTCCTCTTCTCTGTAAGCCTCAACATTTTGTGAAATGAGCATAATGATGAGAATATCATCTTGGGGAAAATTTACTCATAGATAAAATGACCCCAGTGGCTCTACTTCTCTAAATTCCATGCCTTCACCTGCAAATAGAAACACATAGGGCTGTTCAGAGGATCAATTCAGATAACACATACACAGTGCCCAGGAGTGTGTCCAATACATATTACATAATATTAGTGTTATTTCAAGAAACCATACACAGGCACCTAGAACTATGGAGACAACGAGACTGAAACACAGTCAGAGAACAAACTGAATCGGAGACAAAAGGAAAGAATTAGCTGAGGTTTGTTGACCCCTGACCTATGTTCTGTTGTGGAATAACTGCTCCTAGAATCCCACTCAACCTTTACTAACAACTCTATTAAATAGTGATTGTTGCGTAGAGTTTGTAGATATCATCTGCAAATCAGTAGCTAAGAGAGTTTACACCTTGTCTGTCTGACACCAAATCCTGTGCGCTTTCTACATCTCCATCTCTTGCAATCAGATTACCAAGAAATGCAATGAACTAAAGGCATAGATATTAGGAAAGTTTTAGGTAGATATCAGAAGAGGCTCCAGGCACAGAATCAATCTAAAAGGGCTCAGGATTCAGGTGCTGGGAGTCTGGTGTGTAGAAAAATGGGAGCAGAAAGGGATCTGAGCCCCACAAAGTTTGAAAACTGGATTGAGACAGGCAGAGAATGAAGCAGATGAATCAGGTATCCACATTTACCCACAAGCTAATTCCTTTGTGTGTTTGTTTCATATCTTCTTTACCCACAGTGTTATGGAGAGGGATGTGCCGCTGGAAATTGATGAGGTTATCCTGGGGAAATGAAGTCATGCCCAGAAACCAGTAATAAGAGAACAAGACAGCCTCCAGTGACCGGCATAAGAGCATGATGGGGGAGGAAAGAAGCCATCTAAGCAAGTTGTGAGTGGAAACCTCAAAGAGTAGAGAAAGCTATGGCATGGGAGGGGCAGGGGATGATAAGAATGAGATAAGGAATCACAAGATAGACAAAAGACAGACCTGGGCACAAATAGGGAGACACCTGAGCCAGAGCAGATACTTACACTAGTCAACAGTTAACAGGCCAGTGTTCACAATCCAAAAGAACTGACGTAATTCATCTGGAATTCAGGGTCCTGGGCATTTATAAAATGAGTTGCAAGGGAAAAAAAAAAAAAAACAAGATAATGATTAAAATGATCACTCATCACCAAACCTCATTCCTTATTCTCAATGTTATTTGAAAGGCGGGAGGGCGTTGTGAAGCCGCCATTTTAAAGCCAACATTCCATAATGAAGTGCTGGTTCAAGTCCAGACAGCTCTGCTAGCGAACCAGCTCCCTACTAATGTGTCTAAGAGAACAGCAAAGGATGGACCAAACACTTGAGTCACTGCTACCATGTGGGAGAGCAGGATGGATTTCCCAAATCCTGCCTTTAGCTGTTGTGGCTATTTGGAGAGTGAAACAGCAGATGGAAGAGATCTGTGTGTATTTGTGTGTGTGTGTGTGTGTGTGTGTGTCTTTCCCTCTCTGTCAGCATGTCTTTCAAATAAGTATATAAATCTTGAAAAAAAAAAGACTTAGAATAATAAGTATAATTAGAAAGTGTTTCCTTGAGTGAAACCTATTGGTTACAGGTTAACTTCCTGTAACAGCTAAAGATGCCACGTCTTCATTCCAGTTCAGTAAAAGCCTACTGTGAACTGTATTTATTTCACAACAATTTGCTAT
This sequence comes from Sylvilagus floridanus, assembly GCA_949820135.1. Taxonomy (NCBI): domain Eukaryota; kingdom Metazoa; phylum Chordata; class Mammalia; order Lagomorpha; family Leporidae; genus Sylvilagus; species Sylvilagus floridanus. Next base: position 11,813,903 of record OX463240.1, on the reverse strand, counting down.
TGTATCTAACATTCTAAGGATGTGAGGAGTTTACTTGATTCAGTCATGAGATATGGAGCTGTGATAGGAGTTATTAATACCACTTATCATCACAAGTTACTAACTTGCAAAATATTTGAATCATGTTACCACATGGTTACCAAAGCTGAGTTATGAAATGCCAGGGGCTGACTGTCCAAATGCGCATTACTTATGTAAGCCATTCTGCATAAGGTTTGGAAGAGAAGTTGAGTTCTATTACAGGAAGCAAAGGAAGTTTCACAAGACAGACACTTGCCAGTTTGAACAGAGCAAATATATGTCTTTCTGTTTCTCATGCCCAGAGTTTTCTACGTAATTCACACTTCAGCTGCATGGACACATTGATATCTTAAGGATTTTATTGGGTTGACCCAAACTCCATCATAAGTAAAGATCCATATCTCCCATGAAACTCTAAAAATCAAAAGACCTCCCAGGAAAAGCATCCAAGTATAGCAATTGGGCTTTGGGTTACAATTGAGCGGGATAATAGGGTGCCTCCTGTACCATATATGGTAAAATTTGGGAACATTCCACATCTGAGAGTCTGGGAGAGGGCAGGATAGGATGAAGTGAACTTCCAGTTCAAAAGGAGACAGATACAATCTGAATTTATTCACTTAGTTGTGCTAAGGGACGTCTTGTCTGCCAGTAAAGAAGGAACACGGAGTCTGGAAGCCTCATGCAGCTGAAAAATACTCAATTAAACATGAGATTAATTTATAAGAGCACACCCTTTAAGATCCTAATGAGGGCCTCTATGTTTTCTGGAAGATATAATTATCATCGTCATCTCCATTTCCACGGTTTCATCACATCACTTTTTGTTTTATAGAACACAACCACTTCCTGAAATCCCTGACTTGGACACTTTGCGCTTCAGATATCCTCATGCTCTCAGTATTCAATATGCCACCATAGCTTGACTGCGAATGTTTTGAATTCACACCTATCCTCAGTTTATGTTTCCCACCCAACTAATAAGTTTGGCATGTCTGCATGGAAGCACAATTTCAATGGCTAAAATTGTCTGTCTCTACTGATTATCAGCCAAATGAAGAAAGAAGAGCTGGAGGATTTAAAAGAATGTATGATCACAATGGTTTTAAATGTGTTCCATCTCCGGAAGACCCTACAAAACTGGCTAATTACATTGAGTGCATCAGTTATAATGTAATGGAGTGCGTACGATGTGAGCCATTGGGACGAGTCCTGGGAAAATAGATTACAATCTTTAAATCAGAAGTAACTACAGAGACTTTAGTCTGGTAAAGAAGCTATTTTATGGCATGAATAAATGAAAAGATCTATTAACAATAAAAGATTTTTTTCTTATTCAGGTGATAATCTACTTCAAAATTCAAAATAATTCTAATTCAAAATATTGCAGAACTTACATAGGAAAGGGAAGATACAAAACTAAAATGAGTAAATTGTAAAGCACAGATTTCCTGCAATACACTTTTCTGCAGTACATCATTGACTCTTGGAAGGGCTTAAAATCTTATCATTCTTGGACTGGTTCGAAAGCAATCCCCTAGGCAATATATGTAAGCTAGTTGATTAGCTAATAAAAGTGGACAATGCATAACATCCCTCATATGTTAATAATGTATTTTGCTAAGTATTTTACAGTGAAATATTTGATTAAATATAAATTTGTTTTAAAAATACACATTTTTAAGCAAAAGAAGACCAGTAAAATTAGTTGTAAGGCTAATAAGCCAGGGTGCTGACAGGGGACTGCACCAGTGACTTGTATTTTTGTGAATAACCACACGTTTTCTGAGCCTTGGGAGGCATTGGGAATTTAATTTCAGACCACTTAAGAGCATATTTGACAATTCCAGTTAACCTGATAACCAAGAATTCCCATACAACAGAAATCTCAAGAATTTTTTAACCACCATGTTAAACATAAACCTAAATTAATGAAATTAGTGATAATAATTCCCCTATAAATGTGACCTCATAAATATTACCCAATATAAATATTTCCCTCATTGTTTTTCAATTCACCTATATATAGAATATAAATGGTCCATTATTAAGTATCTCATTCATATTGCTATGGATAGAAGGTGTTTATTGAGCACCTACACAGAGACTATCAAATTTGATCCTCACAAATTCTCTCTAGGGTGAGATACTGCTCTCCTCATAATAAACCACCTGAAACTTGCAACTCAAATTGCTCAAGTAATTGCCTAGAATGAGGAGTGGACCAGAACTCCCTCAGATGCCTGAAACCACAGACCTGGTTCCCTGGAAAGTTCCTAACCAGAAACAGGCAATGAAAGAGAGACCCAGCTGAATGGAGGGAATTCATGAGAAAGGGAACACCAACTGGAAGAATCACATGTGAGAATTTCAAAGCTGGGTCACTCCTTTGGGAAAAGGCCAAACCACACAGACGTTATGAGGTAGGAATTCAACTGGCTTCCATTTCTCACTCTAGGAAGCAGATTTTTTGGGAGGATTTAGCCAAAAAGAATCTGGATCATTCATTCTGAAGCCAAGCAGAGACTTTGGTGATGGTAAAGTAGCCTTGATTAAAGAGATTGCACCAAAAGTGGATTGATAGGAAGGTATATAGCAAGTACATTAGTGGGATAGATAGATACATAGATAGGTAGGTAGATAGATAGATAGATAGATAGATAGATAGATAGATAGATAGATGCATAGATAGATACATAGATACATAGATGATAGCTGGTTGGATAGATACAGAGTAATCAGATTCTTGAAGTCTGAACTCTGTGAGACATGGGAGAGAAACAAGACACATAGACCTCTTCTTCCAGGAGCTTACAATGAGATGAAGAAATGAAAGTTTTATAAATTGAAGGGATGAGAGCAAGGGAGAATTCACTTAGTTACTTATTCATTCATTCAATCTCTATTTCATACCAGAAGTATTTAAAATAGTAACAAATAGATTTAATACAGTGGACTTTTTTTTTAACAATGGAAGTTCAAACTCTGTTCACAGATATTAAGAGAATTTATGTTCCAGGTGTTAAATTGAAACCTATTCAGAGCTCTTGATGTTCTCCCAAAGCTCTTTATATTTAAAATTATATAGAATATTGAAACAGCCTAATTTGATTAAATCAAGTGTCCGGTTGTGAAGTGTTCTTCCCTAGGTGTGCATAAAAATCACACGGGTAAGTGTCTCTGACATAGGCTATATGTCTATGTAATCCTGGAGGGAACAAAGGGAGTAGAAGTGGACTCGTCCTTACATCTTCACAGCTGCCTCTACACTAAATCAGGATAACTGGTCGGCACAATTCATTTCAAGTATGTTAGCCATAGGAGAAAAAACTAAACTGATAATTCATTCAAACTCCAGACTTGCTTGTTCAACATAGATCCAGATTTTTTTTTTACATGTGGTTTTGTTAAATTCAGATTAAACAAAGAAAAGAAACATCATCATTTCTAAATGATGGAGACATTTTAAATTTTTGCTTAAGGCTAAAATAGCATTTTTTATGTATGACATAAGCATTTAATTTATGTCAAGTCCACAGTTAACGTCTCTGGGTTTCAGATCGCTTCGTGCTATATATTCCACTGACAAAGTGTCTTAAACACTTGAGTCGAAATTTTGACATTTTATAGTTGTATGCAAATCAAAACATCTCAACAGAATTCCTTTGAAATCTCTGAGAGTGCATTATTAGAGTGGGTGTCGATTATAACTTTTCACATAAATCTCACACTTAACTTAGGCTACTGGACATATGGTTTGTGGAAATATTTGATGTATTTGCATAAGACATGCAAGTTTTGGAAGAATGACCATTTTAATCAAGCTGACTAACCGAGATGAGAAGAGGGAGGTGTGACCATCTGTTTCGTTTTGTCTTGCTTTTATTTAGCACCTGCAAAAAAAACTAGATTTGAGCCAATTCTGAACCAAGGAAATATGAAGAACCTGTCTAGGAATGCATCCTCTATCCTTGCACAAGGAGAGGAAAGGTCAAGTTACAAACAAATCTAATATCACTTGATAACTCTCGGTCTTGATTTTAGTGCTCCTAACCAACATTAGATATATATGCAAATATTTGCTGCTACCTACAATGGCAAAAAATAAAACGTGAAGTTATATACAGGAATCATAGAGAATTTTGAATAGAAAAAGAGAGAGCTATACAAATGCCAGTTCATAAGCTGTTTATATAAATGATTCTAAGTGGGTATACTATGTTCCTTGAGAATGTTGTATCTTGCTACAAAAATATTAATGTGACATGAAAATTAGGTGATTAAATTCCAAGCTAGGTTCTGTTATTTAAAGAATGCAAGAGGCATGGGTGTTTGGTGTGGTGATTAAGGAGTCTTTTGGGATGCCCACATCCCATATCAAGTCCCTGCTCTTCCAGGTTCCTGTCAATGTGCATCCTGGAATACAGCGTGATGGGTCAGGTACTCAAGTCCCTAACTACCCATCTGGGAGACCTGAATGGAGCTGTCACGGGCATTTAGGGAGTAAATCAACAGGATGGAAGGTCCTCTCTTGCCTCTCTCTCCTTTTCAAATCAATAAAAATAAATAAATGAAACTTGAAATAAAAAGTGTTGGAAGATACTAGGCACCCAACAAATATTAACTGAATGAATTAAGAACATCTCATACTGATTTTTATGAGCATTTTTAACTGACAAATCAGTTGATCCTAAATATCTTTTCAGCATCTATGGTAGATTCTCCTGATGCTTCTGTCCTGTGGTTCTGGAAATAAATAAATAGTTAGATTTTCTGAGGTTGAGGTTTTCTGGGGTTCGTGACTAACTACTCTTTGGTGACCATAGTTCCCCCTTTCCCACTGTGCACTTTTGCTTGTGTTCTTGTTCTTTCTCTTTCCCATCTCTCCTCCCCCTCTGCCTTTCATCAGTCATTTCAGAGGTCTAATTGCTGCGATCTTTTTGCAGACTCAGCTTTTGAATTTTTGAATTCTCTGTCTTTTGTGGTGAGCGGTTGCCGCTGTAACTGCTTCTTCTGTGTTCTCTATTGTTTGAATTCTGGGGCTTGTTTCTCATCTTTCCTTTTAATTTTACAGTGATGTGCAATATTTTCTAGGACTTGGACTTGGAAATCCAGCCTTTATGCTTTCAGCAGTCTTTGTGTTTATACTTACACATAACTTTCCAGCAGACAATTCCTTTAGCGCTGCCACTCAGATGTGGATATGTAATACTTTCTTTGTCATTACATTTTCAGTATCCCCCTGTAATTTTACAACCAAAGTTTGCTTTGGTAGTATGATTGTAGTTTTCTAAAAGAAAGGGTCTTTGTTAAGCTTCCATTCATTGATTAATTCTAACTTGCATTTTTGATAAACAGATTCTGCAGCTATTTTTCTACCTTAAATATTTTTCTACTTCTACATAGAGTAGCTGCTAAAGCCTCAATGCTTGTGTCCCTAAAATTCAAACTGTGGAAACTCTAACCCCGTTAGTACTGCTATTAGGAAGTGAGGCATTTGGGAGATGATTAGGTAGAGCCCTCAGGAGTGGGATTAGTGCCCTCACAAAAGACCAGAGGGAGCTTGTTAGCTGCTTCCTCCAAGTGAGGACAAGGAGAAGATGGCTCTCCAGGGACAGGAAGTGGGTCCTGGATCACTGAATCTCCTGATCATACAGATCCCAATCTCCAGAATGGAAACTTTTTTTTTTCATCCAGAAATAACTGTCTAGGGCTTATAACCTACCCAGATTATCACAATTTGTTGTAGCAGCCCAAACATACGAAGATGGTGCCCACTACGTGATGATGTTTTCTGAATGTTCCATACTAGTTGGAGAAGCGTGAATTTCTACTTTTTCAATTACATGTAATGTCTTATAATGTGTTTGCATGCATGCATAGATGTATACACATATCTACATGAAACATGAATCTGCTTCATATTAATTTATAAATTGCATCTGCTGTACATCATTTTGCATACTTGAGTTGAAAATGTCCCTGTAAATGTGCTAAAATTCCTCATTAAAATATATTCTCACTAAAGCTATTTTTGAGATTTAATTTATTTGAAAGATAGAGTTAAGGGCGGAGGGTGATGCAGACAGAGAGAGAGGTCTTCCATCCATTAGTTCATTCTCCAAATGGCTGAAATGGCCAGGGCTAGACCAGGCAGAAGTCAAGAGCCAGGAGCTTCTTCCAAGTCTCCCATGTGGATGCAGAGGCCCCAGCACTTAGGCCATCTTCTGATACTTTCTCAGGCACATTAGCAAGGAGTTGGATCAGCTGTGGAGCAGTCAGTACCCAAACCAGCGCCCATATGGGATGCAGGCTCTGCAGGTGGTAGCTTAACTTGCTATGCCACAACACAGACCCCCACTCTAAAATTTTGTCAGTTCTTGCTTTTTGCATTGTAGGCAATGTTGCTCATGATCATCATATCTTCTGATTTATTTTCCCAGAATATCACATTTTTATTGCCTCTTATTGTCTGAGTTAAGTTTTATTTCCCTGTTATATAGCACTTTCGGTTCATTTGCTCTGTTTTTTGCTTTGTTTGTCTGCATCTAACTCCATACTCTAATTTTCTATCTTTCAGAATGTTTTTAATACATTAATAACAGATGATGCATTGCTCCTTTTTTTCCTCTTATAAAATCTTTAAAATTATATTTTTATTGAATTTAGCACAAATATAATCATTGCTTGTATTGGTTTATTTTATGCATTCATTTGACTGTGCTAAGGGATGCTCAGTTAACTAACATTAATTATTTTTGTTTGTATCTATAAGGATGCTTTCAGATGGATTATCACTAGAATCTGTAGACTGAATAAAAAGATCTGTCCTCTTCTTCAACATGGGCAGTTTTCATCCAATTCTTTGAGGTCCAGAGTAGAATAAAAAAAAAAACAGAAATACAGCAAATTTTCATTTCTGCATAAGGTAACACATCCATTTCCACCTGTCCTCGGCTAGCAGCCCTGGCTGTTACAGGCATTTGGGGAATGAAACATCAGATGGAAAATATTCTCTCTCTCTCTCTCTCTCTCTCTCTCTCTCTCTTTCTCACTTTCTACCTTTCGAATGAAAATAAATAAGGTTTTTGAATAAAATTCAAAATTTTATTAGTGTTTCTTATTTAGGATATACATTTTCTCCTTTCTTTTTAATGGGCATAGTAAATTTTCTTAAGCTCCTTTAAAAGCATAAATTTTATTTCAATTGTTCTGTGGTTAACACTACCTCTTGTGTGTGTTTCTCCTTCAGCTAAAAGAAGTAAAAATGTCCTTATGATAATTTCTTATGTGCATGGTTGAAACACTAGTGATAAAAACATATTCAAGTACGCACCAAGCAGAGTCAACACAAAGGTATCACCAAGTATTTTTTATTTACTCTATTTCACTCTCTGTCACATACTCCACATTCACAAAAGTGACCAACACCTTAACTTTTGTGTTTATCATTCTGACACTTGTTCTTAAAGATTTCCCCCACACAATCTATGTAATTAAATCACAAGTTATTTCATTTGAACTTTATTGAAGCTTATATAAATGGAACTCCATCCAACTTGATTTTTTTTCTTAACATTATACTCTGAGAGTCAGTCCTATTGATACAACAACGGATATTTAAATAGCCTTCACTCATGTATACATTTAACTGATAATAAAACTCAAATTGTTTATCCACTTTCCTGTATTAGAAATCCACTTGTGGGGCTGGCGCTGTTGTACAGTAGGTTAATCCTCCACCTCCTTCAGTGCTGGCATCCCATATGGGTGCTGGTTCCAGTCCCGGCTGCTTCTCTTCCAGTACAGCTCTCTGCTGTGGTCTGGGAAAGCAGTGGAAGATGGCTCAAGTCCTTGGGCCCCAGTACCCATGTGGGAGACCTCGAGGAAGCTCCTGGCTCCTGGCTTCGGATTGGTGCAGCTTCAGCTGTTGCGCCCATCTGGGGAGGGAACCAGTGGACGGAAGACGTTTCTCTCTGTCTCTACCACTCACTGTCTGTAACTCTACCTCTCAAATAAATAAATAAAATTTTTAACAAAAAAAATCCACTTATTTCTATCTTCTCATTATTCTGAGCACTATAGCTGTAACCATGTATATACACTCCTTCTTGGACCCATGGTTCTCTGACATTTAATGTCTAGTTGGAAAGAAAATAATATATTATTTTAATTTGTGTTTTCATTTTGCTGCTTAAAAATGAGGATGGGTATGGTTTCATATGCTTATTTCTGGGCATCCATTTAGTATATATTCCATCGAGTAATTCAAGTCTGACAGATATTTACACACTTCACCTCCACTTCCCAAAAATGATTACTCATGACTCCTGAACAGTTTATTAATCCTATCATCACAGAGGTTTGGTTTGCATGTCACAGAAATGAAATCTAAGACAATATATTCACTCATACCTGGCTTCATTCACCAACAATAATGATTTTGAGATTTATTGGCTTTGTTGTATGAATCAGTTGTTCATCCCTCTTACTCTGAGTAGGTTTTCTTGGTGTGGACATGGCATATTATATTTGTCCATTCTTATGCTGCTAGCAAATTGTCATTTCCAGATTTTAACTATGGTGAATAAAAGAAATATGTATGTAGATATATAAGTTTTTGTGTGAGCATTTTTTTTATTTATCTTCAGCAAATGCTTAGGAGTGGAAGGATTGAGTTGTATTCTAGATTTTTTTTTAGTTTTCAAAAAGATTTATTTTATTTATTTGAAAGGCAGAGTTACGCAGAGAGAAGGAAGAATAGAAGAGAGAAAAGAATGAGAAAGAGAGAGAGAGAAAAATCTTCCGCCTACTGGTTCACTCCACAAATGACCACAATGGTCAGTGTTGGGACAGGAGCCAAGAACTCCATCTAGGTCTCCACTGGGTGGAATGGGCCCAAGTACTTTCCCAGGCACATGAGCAGGGATCTGGATCTGAAGCAGAGCAGCCAGGATTCAAACCAACATTCTGAGACAGGATGACAGCATCGTAGGTGGTGGCTTAACCTGCTGCACCACAATGCCAACCCCAGCAGACGGACATATTTTGAATACACTTTATCTAGATATGATTTATATAATATGTAATTCTCCCATTTGAAATGTCTCATTCAATATTTTTAAGATTTTATTTTTTTACTTGAAGAATTTTTTAAAAAAACATTCATTTGCTATGAAAGTCAGAGCTGGGGGAGGAGAGACAGAGAGAGAGAGAGAGAGAGAGAGAGAGCGAGCGAGTGATTCCAGGTTCACTTCCCATATTGTCACAAAGGCCAGGACTGGGCCAGGCTGAAGCCAGAGCCAAGAGCTTCATCCAAGTCTCCTACATATGAGGCAGGGCCCCAGAGTCTTGTGTCATCTTCTGCTGCTTTCCCAGGCCATTAGTAGGGAGCTGGGCTACAAGTGGAGCAGTCAGGACACAAATCGGCTCCTACATGGAATGCTGGCATCGCTGGTGGAGCTAACATCACAACACCAGCCCTGGACGACGACGATTCTTACATTCAGTCATACAAACACCACCATAATCAATTTAAGAACATTTACATCATCCCCCCCAAAAATCCCTGTACTCAGACCCTCTCCCCAGGCAACAAGTCTGCTTTGTGTCTATAGATCTGCCTCTTCTGGATATTTTGTATGAATGGACTCCTGTGCCCAATCTGTGGTCTTCTGTGACTGGCTTTCTTCACTCAGCATCATGTTTTCCAAGACTAGTTCCTATTGCAGGGAGTATCAGTCCTTTATTCCTTTGTATTGTTCATGTATGAATGTTTCAAATTTTATTTACCTATTTATTCATAGATAGCCATTAGCATCGTTTCCATTTTGGACTACTTTACATAATGTCATTGTGAAATCATGTTCAAAATTTGTATGGGCATATGGTTTCATTCTCACGTGTATAGACCTAAGGGTGGAATTTGTGAGTCACGGGATGACCCTGTTTAACATTTTTAGGAACGGGCGACTTGTTTTCTAATTCAGTTGTGCTATGTTACATTTGCGACAGCAGGGTGTGAGAGTTCTAATCTCTGCATATATAGATGGGCATTTGACTTTTAGGAGGCTGCCAGACAGATTTTAAAGTGTTGTACCACTTACACCAGGAGAGTGAGTTCTAGCATTTGGTGCTGCCTGGCCAGCACTTGGTATCAACACATCACAATTACTTTACAACATGGCAGAGGGCCTCATATGGGCAGACAAAGTGCTATCAGCTCTCTTTCTGTTCTTAAATAACCACTGTATTCAGTTTCTACCTGGAATTTATTTTAAGAATGGTTACTGAATAAATGAACGAGTACATCAGTGAATTAATTATTATCTCTGTTTTCCTCTTTTAGGTAGCTTAAAAGTTAATACCTAATATCCAGTGATGTATACAATGTGAATGTAAAATTGTTCTTATATTTAGAAATCCCATCCACAATGTTCCTAATACAGTATTGTAAAAGCTCAAGCTCCCTCAAATAGTAAAATAAAAGCGACTTAAGTGGTTTGAGCTTGCTGCCACACACAATGACTCAGCAATTTCATGGACGAAACCCCTCCCTGGAGCACACTGGGGTGTTTCGATTTGCCAGGGTGGCTGATTAATGAATCACCCTCTCAGGACCCAAGCTTTTTGAACCCAGCGGAATCTCCTATGATACAAAAATATAGTTCAGTACATACTCAGTGTTCCCTGATCTTTCACTTTAGAGGTTTTGGTCAAGAAATCCATGTCAAACACCTTCATAGAGAAATAAATTTATGTAAATAAGTAATGGTAGCAGTTCCGTATTATGATTTGTTTGCCTAGGCAGAAACGATTCTGAGGAATCAGAAAAGTTTAAAGGTAATCAAAATTACGAAGTTTCCTCCTGCATACAAAGCACCCTGAAGAACTTGCTTACTGCAAAGTTAGTAACTCAGTTTACCAAATTTGGTAGACAGAACAGATTTTACTAAAAGACTCGTTTTATTTGGAAAAGATTTAGTTGCAATTTTATGTTTTCTTGCTAAGCTGAGTTTCTCAAAACTACATCCCCACAATGCTAACTCCCCATACAACTAGAAACTATGTCCTCTTTTACAGCAAAATTCCTATGTGATTGGATTTGAATGTTTTACCGTGTAGTGTGCATTTAACCAAACATTAGTTCTGTTCATAGAAAATGTGATTTTCACTTGTTAAATTTTTAAAAACCTCTTAAAGGTTTTTATTTTCATGTGTTAGGATTAGGTTTGGGGCTGTGTGTTGTAGCAACACATATTATGATAATTATATACATTACATTACCTGTTTGCCTAAACAGTCTTATGAGAAAACACTTCATGTGTGGATATGTCTGCATGTTCTCATATGTTAAATTCCTCTTCTTTTTCAAAATTCACAGATTCACCTGGGTATGTTTGTCCACTTATTTTTTAGGTGTATTTTTAACAAATTCATGAAGTTGCCAAAGGAAACGCATTTAGGTTTTGTTTGAAATTGCATCAGACTTATAATTAATGTAGAAGGAAATGATATCTATATAATATTCCATTTCTATTTGGGAATTTGTTTTGTCTCTCATTTAATTAAAAATTCACTGCAAATTTTGAATTTTATCTGCATGTAAAATTTTTCATAACTACTGGAAAGCTATGAATTCAGAAGATAAAGCAAGTATTTTGTATTCTGCCTCACATCTATATTACTACTTCATGTAATATGATTGTTCCATTTAGACAATTTTTCCGAACATTGAAAAGATAATTTATAAAGAAAGTCTATGTACGTGGTACAACCTCATTATCTAGCAGACATTATTGCAGAAGGTCTGACAAATTTCACAGACTAGATATTATTACAATATAATCAATAAAAACAACATGATAATTACTAGCTGAGATAAGATAACTGCATAGTAAAATTTTTATTTGAAACTAAAAGCTCAATAATAAAACAAACAAGGAATTTTAGGGCCATTTTGTATCTTATAATTCTTAAGCGTGAGTAAATAGAGAAAACTGACAGTAGATAATCTTGCTTTTTAGACATGGAAGAACAGAGTGGGAACTGCCACTCTAGCACGAGAAGGTTGTATTTCTTTAACTTTTTATGAGCTCAAGAATCACTGGGATTTTTCCCTTACTAAGCACCCAAATTAAATGTGGATAGAACTGTGGAAAACAACCATTGAGAATTTAACTTAACATTTCCAGTGAGAATACATAGTATTATGAAAGAAAAAGTTTATAATTAAAGGAAAACTTAATTGCCAATATTTTGGGAGTTTGAGCATCGCAGAGTCCATGGGATGTATTGGTACCAAGAAGGAAGTCCTGGTGTGGTCGCATAAATTGGTCGTCTATTTATCTCCTAGGAAACACACTTAAAACTACAGGTTTGCATTTTCGTTTTCGCTGCTGTCTTTTTTGTTGTTGTTATAAATGCCAGCTTTTCCTAGAGTTTGCTACTAAAATATTCAGATAAAAAAATCTGTAAAGCATATAGCAATTTTATGCTCTATGAAGTGAAAAACCATCCATTATCATTCAGATTCACATATAAAATATCCCAGCCTAGAGTTTGAGGATTTTATGACACAGATAAAATGGTTAAAATTGCATGATCTGGATTCTGAAGATAATATATTTCGCTGTAATATGTATTTGTCAAAAAAATACAGTTCACTAATTTTTTTTAATCTGCCTCATCTGATTCCTATTCACAGAAATTGGTTGTGACCAGTGGGAGTGAGAAAATAAGGATGGAGCAATGGCCCAAGTAGCTCATCCTTAATAAAAGCCTACCAAATTACCCTTCTCCATTTAAAGTAAGAGTATCTGAGGTTTATTGAATGCTGCGATGTGCCAGGTGCTACACTAAGCACATCTGCTGGATGACATCAGCCAGTTCTCACAGGCACTTTATGAACTAGATACTACTAGGATATGCATTTTTTTTAGATGAGAAAACAGGTCTGCCAGAGGTTAGTTGGTAAGTCAACAGGTTGTGCAGCTGTCATTGCAAAGCCAAAAATCTGGACATGGAAAGCAAGACTCGGCCACACTAAGGACCACAATGGAAGTTTGTAAAAGGGGCTCAAAAATTAGTATCACTTGACACATTATGTGGCAGGTCTCTGGCCCTCACTGTGACCCTGATTGATCTTAGAAGTAAATTCTCTGCTCCAGCGCAGCACCACCACTAATGCCATCGATAAGAGACAGGTTACCCAGAGGATACAGGTCTACGAGCCACTCCTCCAGCCACTAAGCTATACATGGTTGTTATCAGTAATAGTTACATGGGCCTCCATTGGTCATACTGCCTCCTAAAAGACTGCTTAAAATTATGGCACCACTTGGTGATGCAGTGGGTTAGGTCGCGGGTTGCCACTCCAGTATCCCATGTTGGAGCTCCAATTCAAGTACTAACTGCTCTGCTTCTCATACAACTCCCTGCTAAGATGCGTGGGAAAGCCACAGAAGATAGTTCAAGTACTTGGGCTCCGGTTACCCATGCTGGAGACTCAAATGGAGTTCCAGGATCCTGACTTTGGCCTGGCCCAACTCTGGCTGCTGTGGCCATTTGGGGAGCAAACAAGCAGATTACGCTGATTTTCAAATGTATAATAAGTAAATCTTTAAAAGAAAAAACTGATCTCATTTGCCTCTATTATTGGCTATTTTTTCTTTTGAAAGGGTCATAATAAAAAGGAACAGAAGTCATTCATTGCTCTGTGTCCTTGATAGGCTTGTCAGACAGAAATTCAACCCAATGCTCACTCACAAGGCTTTCTCCCTAAATACAGGATGATGGAGATTTATGTCCTGGGTGATTTGTGTCTATAGTTCTGCACTCAGAGTGGAACAGGGAATTCACATCTCAGGAGCACAATCCTCATGAGATGTGAAGAACAAAGCTTTTATGACATGGTGACAGCCAAAGAAGACACATACCTTGACCCTGATACACAGCCTAGACCCTACAGGATACAGTAGGTGGTCTCAGCTAAAGATTCTAGTCACCCCCAAAACCACTGTTGGTAGGGAATCACAATGGAAACAATATGTCCATCCAGGGGCTGGAGTTGTGGTTTAGTGGGTAAAGCTGCAGCCTTCAGTGCCAGCATCCCAAATGGGTGCCAGTTAAAGTCCCAGCTGCTCCACTTCCAATCCAGATACCTGCTATGGCCTGGGAAAGCGTGGAGGATGGCCCAGGTCCTAGGGCCCCTGCACCCACATGGGAGACCCAGAAGAAGCTCCTGGCTCCTGGCTTCGGTTGCAGCCATTTGGGGAGTGACTCAGCAGATGGAAGACCTCTCTCTGTCTCTGCCTTTCTGTAACTCTACCTTTCAAATAAATAAATCTTTAAAATAAAATATGTCCATCCAGAAACCATCCCAGGTTCAAGGCTCTGCCCTGCCTCTTCTGAAACCGGTTCCCACCTTCAGCTTTCAAAGTGCCTCTGCAGCTCTCCCCTCACTGGCTGTGTTGGCTGCTCCAGCATGCCTGTTGTAGCAAGGAGTTCATTCACCACTCCTCCATCTTGTATAATGAGCAACTCTGATACCTTGTACTCATCTTGTTGATATATATTATTTGAGACATAGAGTTACAGACAGAGAGAGGGAAAGACAGAGAGAAGAGTCTTCCATCTGCTAGTTCACTTGCAGAGTTGAACTGATCAGAAGCCAAGAGCCAGAAGCCAGGAGCCTTTTCCAGGTCTCCCACTTGGGTGCAGGGGCCCAAGCCCTTGGGTAATCTAGACTGCCCTCCCAAGCCAAAAGCAGAGAGCTATATCGGAAGAGGAGCAGCCGGGACATGAACCAGTGCCCATATGGGATGCCACCGCTGCAAGCAGAGGCTTAGCCCACTATGCCACAGCGCTGGCCTCTCATCTTGTTGACTTTACTACGTATCTGTAGACTATGTAAGAGAATAAACTGAAAGGCATAAGGGGCTGGCCAATTAATATATGTGGGAGAAGTAACTGGGTAGCAAACAACAGGGAGTAGTTGGACTTCAGCAGTTTGCTTACAATCTCAAATCTTTAGATTCAAGTGATTGGAATGCTGTCAAAAAATAATCACCGAAGTGTAGAGAAATAAAAATCGGAACAGAGGGCTTCATGTTTGACACACTCATAGAACTTGAAATACTGACTCAAATCCACTCCTGGGACAAATCAGAGCGTGTCCCTGTCTGAAGTCATCACCATGAGAAAAGGTTGGGGAATCTGAACTGCAAAATCGATCACTCATATGTTCTCATGATACAAAAGAATTATTTGTGTCTTAATGTAACTGATGGCAAAATAAGACTTAAAACAATTTTTATAAGAATATGAATATACTCACATGGAAATTATGATTAAAATCATTCAAAGAGCCAGTTGGTCACTAAGCAGACAAACACAGACTGTGGATAATATATTTCCCAGGCATAGTTGTCACTGGCTTTTGACAGATGTTGTATTGCTTTTCTCAAATGCACTCATGTGCGCACGCACACATACACACACTCACACACACACATGCACTGCTAAGAGTCTGTGTCTTCTCAGAATTGTCCAAAGGGAACAAAGAGACTCATGGTATTGACTGGATGAGCCATGGAAAAAACGAGGTTATTGCATTGGCTAAAATTTCAGAAAAAAAATTTTATAAAGAGAAAGCATCTATTTCTACAGTCATCTCAGACAGTACTTCATTCCCACTCAGAGGTGTTCATTTTAACTATTCCGGTCAGTTCAGTCTGCTGCAGCAGAATCCCGTGGACTGGCTGGCTTATACAGTCCTGGAGGCTGGACGTCCAGTATCAAGGCCCTGATGGATCTGACACCTGCTTCCTGGGTTGCAGACTGTGCCCTCCGCCAGGGTCCTCACATGGCAGAAGATGAAATTTTCTCTGGGGTCTGCTTCACAAAGGCACTGATGTCAGTCGTGAGGGCTCCACCCTCATGAGTCAACACCCTCCCAAGGTCTCCCATCCGAACAGCACCGCCTCGGGGATTAGGATTTCAATATATGAATCTGGAGAAAACATAAATATTCAGTCTACTGCACTGATTTTACTGTTGCAAGAGGACTGACAAAAAGCAAAAAGCCTTTCCAGCCAAGGCCATGCTACAGGTCAATGAGGCTTTCTCCTTTTTTGAACAATGAAAACCAACTGAGTTTCCAAAGCTGATACTAAAAGTTGTCTTATCAGAATAATAAAATATGTAAAAATTAAAATTTGCTGTACCTAAACATTCCATACGCAAGTGAAAAGGCAAATGGAAAGTCCTAGGGAAGATTTCCAATTTCCAATATAATGAAGAGTTAATATTCTCAGAATAGAAAGGATTGAGGATATTTGGGAAAAAAAAAAAAAAGACACACTCAACATGTCCATACAGCAATGCATGCAGAAAATAAAGTGCTCACTCTGGCCTCAGAATCAGCCCTTAAGGCATGCGGATCTGGCTGAAAAGCCCATGAGAGTATTTCAGGCATGGAAAGCCAAGACACTCTGGCAAAAAAAAAAAAAAAAAAAAAAACAGAAAGAAAGATCTCCGCAAGTGAGATCCCAGTGGAAGGAACAGGTCATCAAAGAAGGAGGTACCTTTCTCTGAAGGGAGGAGAGAATTTCCACTTTGACTACTACCTTGTCTAAATATGATCAGAGTTGTTGTGTACTGGAATAATTAGTGATATATTCAAAGATTTAACTTAATTATATTTATTGTTAATATCTGACCAATATTTGAGCAATCTGGTAATGGAATAGCATCTTTTATATCCTATTTACATAAAAAACAAATATTTGTCCACATATATAATATGTGGTTAAACAGCTAGAAACATATTCAGCAAAGAATTGATTCCAGGGGCCAGCGTGGTGGCATAGTGAATTATACCAACACCAGCATCCTATGTGAACACCTCAGCTGCTCTGTTTCTGATCCAGCTCCTGCTAATGCACCTGGGAAAGCAGCAGAACGTGGTCCAAATAGTTGGGTCTAAACCACCTATGTGGGAGGCCAAGATGAAGCTCTTGAGTTAGGCTTGGTCCAGCCCCAGCCCCTATGGTCATCTGGGGAATGAACCAGCAGATTGAAGATCTCTTTGTCTCTCCATCTTTCCCTGTCTTTCTGTTAACTGTGTTTCTCAAACAAATAAGTAACTCTTTTTTTAAAAATAGAATTTATTCCAGAATGGTGGAGTTTATGTTATTTTTTTCTCTGCTAACCTATTTGGACTATTTTATTTGAATAATCACATATGCCATTAAGCTTTTTTGTGTCAAAGTGAAAAGAACATAATTATTATTCATTTATTAAAAATTGGGCCAGCTCTGTGGCTCACTTGGTTAATCCTCCGCCTGTGGCACCGGCATACCATATGGATGCCAGGTTCTAGTCCCAGTCGCTCCTCTTCCAGTCCAGCTCTCTGCTGTGGCCCAGGAGGTCAGTGGAGGATGGCCCAAGTGCTTGGGCCCCTGCACCAGCATGGGACATCAGGAAGAAGCACCTGTCTCCTGTCTTCGGATTGGCTCAGCACCAGGCGACGTGGCCATTTGGGGAATGAACCAACGTGAGGAAGACCTTTCTCTCTGTCTCTCTCTCACTGTCTATAACTCTACCTGTCAAATAAATTAAAAATAAATAAATAAATTCTTCTAGGGTAAAAGTGAGTGGAAATAATAGAATTATTTGTAATGAAAACTACTTATGATATATTGATTTTAATAAAATGATTCTATTAAAGAATCAAAAGCTGATATGTTCATGGAAAGAATTGGAAAGCGTGTAAACCAAAAGCAATAGTTCTCATATGCAGTTATAAATTATGAGAGATGTTTATTTTCTTCTTGTTCTTATCTTTACTGTCTAATTCCTCCATGTGATGTTGATTGCTTCCTAGGAAAACTTTAGTTAATTGGCACCTTGGGGCAGGAGTGAAGCAAGCACCTTGGTGCAAGTATGATTGGCTCCAGCGTTTCTGGAAAGCAACTTCCAAATTGCTATAAATATCCCTAAAAGCTGATAGTATTTTGCATTGTGTTTTCATTCCTGTTGGTCTATTGTAAGGATGCATTCAAAATCATGATCCAAAACTTAGTTGTTCTTCCAAAATCATATGAACCTGGGGGAAATGTTTAAGAAGAAAAGAATAGATAAATAAATAAAAGTTTATGGAAAACTGTATACTCTTTAAAATCATTTTTAAATAGATACTCATTATTGAACATTTGGTTTGAGCCATGCATTATCTCAGACATTTTAACATCCAGGATTTCATTTGATCCTCTTAATTAATCTATGTGTTGTCATTGCTGTTGTGATTATTATTTTCCACATAAGGGAATGGAGAATCAGGAAAAATAATATGGCTATTAAGTTACAAAATGTCTGAAAAGGAGGCTGTGTCAATTCAACATCTATACCTTTTATTATTGTGCTATATAGGTCTCCTGAAGTGGTAAGTTCAGATCATACTTAGGGGGATGAATTTATCACTTAAATATTGTCTATATAGGAACAAGAAGAAATATAGCAAAATATTCATAGATCACCTGTGGCTATTGAGTTTTCAAGTAGTTTTACTTTATTTTGTTCCTTTCTGTATTTCTGGAAATAATAAAGTAGCCCCAACAAAAATGTCTTTAAACAAAGGATTATTCATATGAATGATATACTTCATACACACATAAAGAAGTGCCATCATAATGGGTAATGTGATTTTATACACACTCTGCTTCATAATAACCACATAGTACGTGATAGCAAACACATCACTTGACTTGCAGTATGAAGGTCAATATATTTTGTCCCAATTAAGTATTTGATAAATGCTTTGTTTCACAGCTCCTCCTTATGTAAATATGAGCACACCAGTATATGTAATAAAACAAAGATTAGGATTTATTTTTAATCCACAGGGGCAAAGTGTTGAGAGATTTTTGTTACACCCTTACCAACTCATTCAGTGAGAGACAGATCCCAGCTGAAGAGAAGCTCAGCTGAGATAAGTCTCTTCCAAGCTGTTTCCTTCTCACCTTCCTGTCTTTAATCCTTTAGGTGCTATCTCTGAAAAGATTTCAAACACTAGTAAAATCACATGCATCTATAAAAGAGAAGACTCTATTACATCACACTCAACATAGACAAAACAAAAAGGAGTCCATAAAAACTGAATCACACCAGTGCAGACATACCATAGGGAAGGTGGCTGATAAACTGAGCCAGGAAACACCATGTTCAGTAAACATGAGGTATCAGGAATTGTGTCACAGATTGGTCATAAAATGAGCCAGTTAGGTTAAGAATCATATCCTGACATTATGGCTCATTGAGTAATCTCAGGCAGGGTGCTCACATCCTAGGTTCCTCAGCTTCCTCATTATTTTTGCTGCAGGTCTAGGATCCACACAAGATTCCTGGTGCTACAGGTTGAGTTGCACAAAAGCAGGCAAATAGCTCTCCTCTACCAGCTCAAATGTTAGCTGGCCTTGTTTATGGTTATTTCTATATAACCAGTAAGGAGGGATAGCAGTCGTTATTATAAGAAACCTAGGTTGGAATATTCATTGGATAATTTAAAAATCTTTGAAAATTATATTTTATATTGAAATGTATAATCTTCATTTATAAAACTGATTTTTGATCAACTTTTCAGAAGGATTTCTGTGATGGTTAATTTTTTAAAATAATTTGTTTTTTATTAATATAAATAGAACACATTTCATATAGTTACACACACAACTCTAAGAATGCATAGATAATTCTTTATCTTTCCATCCCTACCCCTTCATTTATTTTTTAACTTTTGCAATAACATTTTTTTAATTTCCTTTATAGTCACAGGCTTAATGCTCCACTAAATAAATTGTTCAATGAGAGAAAAGTAGAAAGAGCACTATTCAGCAGTAATATAGACAAGGGCTATAAACAAATCTCAAGATGTCAATTTCACTTATATGCATTAAACTTCTCTGTACTCTATGTATTAGCTACCACAAATCAGAGAAAATATGTAATATTTGTCTTTTAGTATCTAATTTACTTCACTAAGAATAACATCTCTGCGTACATCCATTTTGTTGCAAAAGACAAGATTTCATTCTCTTTTATGGCTGAGTAGTATTCCATTGTGTACATATACCACATTTTTAAATCCAGTCATCAGTTGATAGACATGTGATGGTTAATTGTATGTGTCAACTTGATATTTGGTAAATCATTTCATACGCCTGTGAGAATGTTTTTGAAAGAGCTTAATGGGTTTTTCGTTTTTGAAGATTTATTTATTTATTTGAAAGGCAGCGTTACAGAGAGGGAGAGGGAGAGGGAGAAAGAATCTTCCATCCACTGATTCACTTCCCAAATGGCTGAAATGGCCCTGGGTTAAGCCTGGATCCCAAGCTCTTGGACCAATCTCTGCTGCATTCCCAGGCACATTAGTAGGGAGCTGGATCAGAAGTAGAGCAGCCAGGACTCAAACCAGTACTGATATGAGATGCTAGGGCTGCAGGTGTTGACTGGCCCTGAGCTCAATGTTTTAAATGAGCTGACTGCACTGAATTTTGACTTTGTGACATGAGTAAGGAAGATCTAAACTCACCAGTGTGAGTGAGCATCATCTAATTGATTGAGATCCCAAATAGAACAAAAAGTTGGAGAAAGAGTCAATTCCCCCCTCTCTGTTTGAGGTGGAGCATCCATCTCCTAGTGCTCTTTATCATCCTTATTCCTTGTTCTCAGGCCTTTGAACCTGAACTTGGGAATTTGAAACATACCATGAGCTTTCCTCATTCTCCAGCCTACAAATAGCAGATTGTGGGACTATTTGACTTCCTTCAATGCCCTCCTTCAATTTCTTCTCTCTCTCTCTCTCTCTCTCTCTCTCTCTCTCTCTCTCTCTCTCCCCCCCCCCCAACTCTCCCAGCTTCTCCTAACATGTTTAAACACAATCAGTTCAAGTTCTTCCTCTTCCTTTAAGTTTTCTTAGTCACTTTTGTGACACTCCTCTCTCATTTTATTGAACACTTCCATGTATAATCTGGAACAAAGAGCACAACAGATACATAAGGAAGTTGTGCAAGTAGAGTCTATGAATCATAGAATTCTATATAATTCCCTGGTTATGATAAGCAGAGTTCTGATTCTTTGCTTCCTATCGTCATATCACTGAATCATACCTCAGAGTGGATAATCCAGGCACTGACCAATCTTCCATGTGGATATCCAGTCCTGCACTGAATACGTGAGTGCTTCAGTATCTTGTAATTCTAGACCTGTGCTTCTAAATGTCAAGCAACTTAGTTTGAAACAATGAAGTGATGCAAAAAATGCAAGAAAGAATAAGGAAGGAGCTAACAGGTGTATACAGGATACAATATTTATTCTAAATAAGGTAAATTTTACTCTGACCATAGCTCCAATTTCTAGTTAGTAGATCTTGAAATGTTTGCCTGTTTTCCATAACCCAGGAAGAATAGGATATCCTAGAAGAGAACAAGCAAGGATACTGCTGAAACACCTTCCCAAGTGTAAGTGTGTATAACTAACACAACCCTAGCATTGATATTCCCCTGATCAACCCGAAGAGCCAGATTCGTGTCTTCTTTAGAAGGATTCCAGTGATCCCACTTAGGACAGAGATTGGAAGTATATTATTAAACATCAACTCCAGTTTGGACAGAGCAGTGTAAACCCTTATCATGCTTATCAACTACAGGCCATAGAGATGAGCAATGATAGCCAATGTGAAATGAAGATGAAGAAAGCTGTTTAAGATTCAAGAGTGCACATGGAGGGAGATGATCAGTGACCTCCTGTGCAACAGAAGAAGGCCACACATGACTGGCGTCACCTAAACCTCAACCCAGTAGCATATGGCAGTCCAGTAGGCTCATTCCTCCACCAGATTGAAGGTGGAAGGTCTCAGGTGCAGTACCGATAAAGAGGCATGAGCAGAACCCAAGAGCACAATCAGCAGCCTGCAGAATGAGCTCATTTCTTCCTGAGTCCTCCCCTCAGCAAAGAATGTCAGCTTTCCTGGCATCACAAGTGGATCTCACCTTCATAACCTCCCACCCTTCCACCTCTTCTCTGAGGGCCAGATGATACCTCTCTCTACCTAGAGACAGGGAACAGCTGTGTAAATTGGCTAGGAGGATGCCACCCAGTAAGGACCAGTTCCAGAAATCAGCACTTGTGGGGAGCACCAACAACCCCTACAAGTGCCCCAGCAGGGATCTTGGGAGCCACAGAAGCATCAGCAAAACAAGCAAACTCAGCTTGTTTGACAAAAATCTGTGAAAATTAATAAACTGTTGGAACCAGAACCCACGCAAGTGGGTCAGGACCCTTGTGCAGAACCTAAACTGGAAGTTAAATACAAAGTACAAGATTAAAATGCAATTCATAAAGGGAAGGATTCCAGAACGCACTTTTAAAAGCTCACTTATCTATCAAGAACCAGTACAAGGCAAAGTTCAGTCTTAGGGAAACCTAAAGAATTCACCAAAGATCAGAAAAACCCAGCCTTGCAGCCAGACATCATATAAGTACATGTTCAAGGATCTACTTCAACTCCCAAATGTATTTTCCTTTTCTTAAGTGTTTATATGCATTCATTCCAAAATTACTAATGATAATCTCTTTTGTGTCAGACTAATGATAATCTCTTTTGTGTCAGGGTTAATCTAGGCACTGTAAGGACTTCAGGGAAAAAATGATATTTGCACTAGTGGAGCTAAGATACATTTCTCATTTTTTTTTTTGACAGGCAGAGTTACACACAGAGAGAGAAAGAGACAGAGGTCTTCCTTTTTCTGTTGGTTCACCCCCAAAGTGGCTGCTACGACCAGCGTGTTGTGGCCGGCAAAGCCAGGAGCCAGGTGCTTCCTCCTGGCCTCCCACGTGGATGCAGGGCTCAAGCACCTGGGCCATCCTCCACTGTCTTCCCGGGCCACAGCAGAAAGCTGGACTGGAAGAGGAGCAACCGGGACTAGAACCCGGGGTGCCGCGCTGCAGGCAGAGGATTAACCTAGTGAGCCATGGCGTTGGTGATATATTTCTCATTCTAATATATATATCCAAGCCTATTACTTCTCTCACCTCATTGTTTCAAATCAAACTACTGGACACCTAACAACACAGATCCCTCTAACTCCTCCATGTGGCTCCAATGATCTAAGCCACTGTCAAGACAGAGTAGAGAAATAAACGTGTGCAAGGTAACAGAACACTAAGGCATTTCTGAAGCAAATACACACTGCTCAAAAATTCTATCGTATTGCCAATCTCCCCCTGGAATCACACAATGCCTAAATTCAGATTCCAGACAGTTCCTTGTGAGATGTGAAAACCTGGAGTCACCAAAGGCTATAGAGAATATCGATCATAAAAATGTCTGCACCTCAGGACAGGCTATCTCAGTGTCTATGCACAATTTGAATGGGCACTCAAGTTCTTATGGGCAAGACCACGTAGCTCTACAAGAAAGGTCATCTGGTGTATCTTCCCTTTACACATCTGGGGAGAAGGACGACAAGGACCAGGAGCGCTGTTATGAGTGTTATGAGTCTTCTACAGGTAAGTGACACATCACTTCCGTTTTCTTCAGGAGCAGAGCTGTCTGTGTTTCACCCAGGAATGTAAAGGTCTCATCTTTTCTGCACTGCTAAGTTTTCCTGAAGTTCACTTGTTCGACAATTTCTCCTTGATGCTGAAAGATGCCCCCCATTTCCTTAGAAAACCAAACAGAATCCAATGGAATAGCTCTGCGGAAGGCAGCACACAGAAAGCAGTATATGGCTTTCCGATCTTCCCTCAAAAATGCTTTATCCCACGTGAGATCTAGTTCAGATCTTCAAGAAAATACATTGTATCTGAGGCAAGAATACTAACTGGTAACAAAAGAGTGTATAATTCAGTGGCTCTGGGCTAGATACTCTTGACTTTGGAGCCAACCTACTTGGCCAAGTATATGGTACAAGTAGTTTTGAGTTTAGGGGCTCAGGATCCTGGCCAAATTACTTTCTATTCCACCATGTTTAGTACAATTTAACACATATTTACACAATATATTGGGCCTGGCGCTGTGGCATAGTGGATAAAACCACTGCTTGCAGTACCAGCATCTCATATAGGTGCTGGTTCAAGACCCTGCTGCTTCACTTCTGATCCAGCTCTCTGTTGTGGCCTGGGAAGGCAGTAGAAGATGGCCCAAGTCCTGGGCCCCTGCACCCACATGGGAGACCCAGAATAAACTCTTGGCTCCTGGCTTTGGATGGTGCAGCTCCAGCTGTTGCGGCCAGTTGGGGAGGGAATCAGCAGACGGAAGACCTCTCTCTCCCTCTGCCTCTCCTTCTCTCTGTGTAACTCTGACTTTCAAACAAATAAATAAATCTTAAAAAAAAAGAGAGAAAAAAAAAACACATTTACACAATCTAATGCTTAATTGCATAATTTGCTTTGTTATTCCAATAATTCATACCTAAATGAAGGAAAGCCAGAGTACATGTTAACAGCATAATCTGATGTATATTGAATCATGCAATCTACTGCTAAACTCTGCTTGCTAATTATCTCGCAAGTTTTACTACTGCTGTTTGCTTCGCTGAATTGTGTGCTATTTCTAATTCTTGTCTGTTTTTTTCCCATCCTTCCCCAGAGCACATCCACATTCAAAATGCATATTAAGCATTCAGCAAACACCTTATTTGCTAAATCTACTATGCAAGTTGAGGCCCATCTCTATCAAGAGCTGCTTCCTTTGCGCTCATTATATTCAGCTTTTCATGGAAGAATTTTAACACCAGTAAAGTGAAAAGATGTTTACCAAAAGATGGAGAAATTTGGAGGTCACGGAATAAATTTAAGAGAATTTCAGAATTCACTACCTCATTAAAGGAGTGGCGAAGAGTCAGGTGTCAAAATAAAATAAAATAAAATGGTAATTTTTTTAGTTTTCTATATCAGAGGAGACTGAATGGCTGGGAATAAGAGAACACAGAAAATTGGAAGGGAGAAAGAAAAAACAACTCAGTATATTAAAAGAATTAAAGGAGATGGAAATGGCGTGAAGGTGGGCCAGGGTAGGACGTAAGACACTGAAAAGACATCAAGATGTTCTTTAATAGGCAGATGATGGGAAGGTGGAATCGCAGCAGCAGCACCAGCTTCAGCATCTGTCTAAAGGGTTTGGAAAATACCAGGAGGTTAGCACGAATAAATAATGGGCATGGAAACATATTTCTCCCTCACATGGGAAGAAAAATCTGGAAATATTCAGCAACACTGTCACTCACTTGTGGAAACAAAATTATTTCCTTTTTGGTTGAGATGTATTTATTTGAAATGCAGAGCTACAGAGAGAGAGAGAGAGAGAATTTTCCATTTGCTGTTTCACGCTCCCAAAAGGCCACAATGGCTGGAGCTGACCAGGTTGAGGCCAGGAGCCAGGTGCCTCTTCCAGGTCTCCCATGGGGATGTAGGGGCCCCAGCTCTTGGACCACCTTCCACTTCTTTCTCTAGCAATTTAGCAGGGAGCTGGATTGGGAGTGTGGCAGCCTAGACTCAAACCAGAACCCATATGGGATGCCAGTGTTGCAGGTGGAGGCTTAAATTGCTATACCACAACACCAGTCCCTAAAATGTCTTCAATATCATAATTCATTACCATATTCCAAATGTTTAAACTTTAAAAATTCTTCATATGTAGAAATGTTTTTAGCAGTTCTATCTTACCTTCCTCCATGTCTTAATGGCAAAAAAAAAGCTGATTATCTTTAGGATTTATACTTCCTCACTTCCTATTCAAGTACCAACTCTCTTTACCCAAACTCTTATTACAAAGGGCATAAATAATTTCTTTGATGCTAAATCCCATAGCAAAAATCAATCATCTCACTTGTTTTCTATGCAAAATAAAATGTTGCAAATAAACATCTGTTCCAAAACTCTCTTCTTTACATTTCCATTATATTCATTATCTCTGGGTTTTTTTTTTAAGATTTTATTTATTTATTTGAGAGGTAGAGTTACAGACACAGAGGGAGAAACAGAGAGAAAGGCCAAATGGCCATTAGCGGCCCGAGTTGCGCCAATCTGAAGCCAGGAGCCAGGTGCTTCTTCCTAGCCTCCCACGTGGGTGCAGGAGCCCAAGACCTTGGGCCATCCTCTACTGCTTTCCCAGGCCACAGCAGAGAGCTAGATCAGAAGAGGAGCAGCCAGGACTAGAACCGGTGCCCATATGGGATGCTGGCACTGCAAGCAGAGGATTAACCTACTGAGCCACGGCACCGGCCCCTTCATTCTCCCTTGATTTTCATTCCCTGGTCCTGCTCCCCCACGTCAGGAGGTAGACTTCCCTGGGGACACTCATCTCACATTTTCCTACATGATCTGGTCCATGATCATGGCTTTGTTAATGACAGGAGGGAGATAGCACCAGATCAGCTCCATCTGACCAGATTTATCTAATGATACCCAAATATTTTCACTGGAATATCAAAGACATACATTTACATGTCCAAAAATGAATTCAATCTTTTACTCCAAATTTATCCCTTACCCAACGTCTATTTTTTTTTTTTCAAAATTTCCCACCATCTATTCAGCTGCTCTTGCCAAATACCCCTGAAGGTACTCATTCTTGCCCTTTTTTTTCCTTGACTCCATACCTAACTGATCTTGAAATCCTCTCCAAATCTTCCTTCCAGTATTCCTTACATCCCTGCATTTCTCTCTTCCCTTACTTCACGCTGTGGTTCACGTCTCCATCTTTCTTGTCTGTTTAGAAGTCCCCTCTGAGCTCCCTGCCTTCTATCATGACCCAAAGTGAAATTTTCTCCTCATTACGACCGGAGTATCTTTCTATTTTGCTTTTCTTTCTTATGATTTATTTATTTTTTTGAAAGAGTGACACAGAGGGCTAGCGGGAGGGAGGGAGAGAGGGAGAGAGGCAGAGAGAGAGAGAAAGATATTCCATTCTCTGGTTCACTCACCAAATAGCCACAACAGCCAGGTCTGGGCCTGGCTAAAGTCAGGAGCCAGGAACTCCATCCAGGTCTCCCACGTGCGTGACAGGAGAGGGGCCCAAGTATGTGGATCATCGCCCTCTCCCTTCCCAAGCACATTAGCAGGGAGATATATTGAAAGCTGAGTAGCCAGGACTCAAATTGGCCCTCTGAGATGGGATGCCAGCCTTGCAAGCAGCAGCTTAACCCATCAATTTTTAGAAGACTGTCATTGGTTACATATGTCAACAGATGAATGAAAATTTGGTAGAAAGAATAGTCTAGGAAGCCCAGATACATATCTTCTTTATCCAAACTAATTCATGCTGATATGATGCCTTACAGAAAATCAATGTAATCATTTCCTCAGGGTTTCTCTTATAATAGCTGAAAATAGCTGAAATGAATGGAATAATAATGGGGTATATAAATATATCACTGAAGGCTGGTGCTGTGGTCTAGCAGGTAAAGCCACCACCTGCAGTGACGCCATCCCATATGGGTACTGGTTAAAGTCCTGGCTGCTCCACTTCTGATCCAGCTCTCTGCTATGGCCTGGGAAAGCAGTAGAGGATGGCCCAAGTCCTTGGGGCCTTGCACCTGCGTGGGAGACCCAGAGGAAACTGCTGTCTTCTGACTTTGGATTGGCACAGCAACAGCCATTGTGGTCAATTGGGGAGTGAATCAGTGGATAGAAGACCTCTCTTGCGCTCTCTCTGCCTCTGCCTCTCCTTCTCTCTCTGTGTAACTCTGCTTTTCAAATAAACAAATCTTTAAAAAATAAGTGTACCACTTAAAAAATTAAAAATATACAAAATATCTTCCTTAGCATAAGCCCATAAGAAAAAAAGTAAATAGCTAAATTTCACAAACAGTATTTCAAAATAATTTTCTCTCATTAATTTGAAGCCTTTGCTTCATTATGTTTTTCATTCTGTACTACGAATACAATTTTGACTTCTTTGTTCATTTTTTTAGTGATTTGTTTTTTCAGCTTGAACATTTTAGTTTCTCCTTTTTATCCTTGGCTATGTAAAATTCACAAGCAAGTGGTCAGCACTGTGGCTTTGTTGGTAAAGGCACTCCTATCATTCTGGCATCCTACATGAGCACCAGTTCAAGTCCCAACAGCTTCACTTCCCATTCAGCTCCCTGCTAATAAACCTAGAAAAACAACCGAAGCTGGCCCTACTGCTTGGACCCCTGCACACATGTGGGAGACTCGGATGAAGCTCTTGACTTCCGCCTGGCCCAGCCCTAGATGTTGTAGTCATTTGAGGAGTGAACCATCAGATAGAAGATTCCCCTTCCCACCCCATCTCTCCCCCTTTCCCTGTATCTCTGTCTTTTAAATAAATAAAATAAATATTTTTTAAAATATCACAAGCAAATGTCTAAATGTGGTCTTTAAAATTTGGCTTGTTTGGTGTTTTGGGGACCTTTCAGTCTGAAGTTGTACACTCCTTAGATTTGAAAAATATTCGTATTTTGTTTCGTTGCTATTTTCATTTGCTGAAATTCCTAGCGTTTTTTTCCTTTGCAGTTTCCTGGAATTGGTATTGGTGTGTGTTACTTCATTATTTTGTTTGTTTAAAAAAAGTGTTTTACACTTTAAAATTCTACTATCTTATCAGAGTTGTAAGCTATGGGAGGATGTAGAAGGTTAAACAAAGACAGAACCTGGCATAATATCTTTATCAATAATGCTGATTAAATTAACCATGTACTAAGCTAAATGGTCCTGCAGTCGCCCTGAATAGGAAGGAAGGACAATAATCCATTCAGGGAGCATCAGAAATGCTTTATTGGGTTCTCACTAGCTTTGTGCCTGGTGTTGCTGATTGGTGATCAATAAGACTTGTCCTTGACTTTGAGTCCTGGAAGTTTAATAATTATTTTATTCTGCCATTCTCAGCCATCTTAAAACAGATCCATGCTTTGAATAAAGCTCCTTGTTAGGTCATTAGTTTAGATGTGAAAACCCTAGGTTTTACTCCTTAAAATTGTGCCATTACTAATATGATCAGACTATTTCTTTTTCTCCTAGATCCGCCCACAATCTCACCAAAATGTATACAGAGTCAGTATTCACATGCCCCAAATGGACGGGCACCCTATGAGTCTCTTTGTATAGTTCAAGCTGCCATCCTTTCTCTAAGAGTTGCTCGTTCATTTCTTAGGAACAGTGAACTCAGTTACCTATCATTCCATGAGCTACAATATTGTCAGTTTTCAAAAATATAAGTTAGTTAGGGATGGGCATTTGGGACAGTGGTGAAGTTGCTGGCCTGGGACACCTGTGCCCATATCTGGAGTCCCTGGATTTGAGTGCCAGTTTGTCTTCCGATGCAGCTTCCTGCTAATGCATACCCCGAGATGTAGCAGGTGATGACTCAAGCAACTGATCTCTGCCACCCATGTGAGAGACTCAGAGTTCCAGGCTCCTGGGTTTGGCCTGGCTCAGCCCCAGCCGTTTTAGATATTTGGGGAATAAGCCAACAGATGGAAGAGTTTACTCTGTCTCTTTCTCTTTCTTGTCCCTCTGTCTTTCAAATAAATAAAATAAATAACACTGTTAAAGTTAAATTATTTTCTATTATTCTTCACTTCTCCTGACAACAGGGTAATTATATAAACACTGTCACCCTAACTGCATCCTGGAACAAGTGATGGGGTAGAACCAGAAAGCAGGTATCTCCTCTCCTCTCTCAGAAGCACGGCTCTTCCAGCCAATCACCAAGAGACAGAGCAGGATCGCTGGTCTAAACACATGTACCTCGGGAACAAAAATGTAAATAAATATCAGCACAAAGTAAAACCTTAATATCCAATTCATAAACATGTACAGCACTCATTTAAAGAGTAATCTCCTGGGGCTGGCGCTGTGGCATAGCGGGTAAAGCCGCTGCCTGCAGTGCCAACATCCCATATGGGCACCGGTTTAAAACCTGGCTGTTCCACTTCTGATCCAGCTCTCTGCTGTGGCCTGGGAAAGCAGTAGAAGATGCCCAAGTGCTTGGGCTGCTGTACACATGTGGGAGACCCGGAAGATGCTCCTGGCTCCCGGCTTCAGATCAGCACAGCTCCAGCCATGGAGAGTGAACCAACAGATGGAAGATCTTTCTCTCTCTCTCTCTCTCTCTCTCTCTCTCTGCCTCTCATTCTCTCTCTGTATAACTCTGAATTTCAAATAAATAAATAAATATTTTTTAAAAAAGAGCAATCTCTTATTGGAAGACATATTTCAATCAGATACAAGCCCAGGGGGGTTGATGTTGTGGCTCAATGGGTTGAGCTGCTGCTTCCAACACTGGCATCCTATGCCGGTTCAAGTCTCAACTACTTCACTTCCAATCCAGCTCCCTGCTAATATTTCTGGGAAGGCAGCAGAACATGATTCAAGTGCTTAGGCTTCTGCCACTCATGTGGAAGACCAGGTTAGAGATCCTGGCTCCTGGCTTCAGCCTGGCTCAGACCTGGCTATTGCAGCCACCAAGGGAAAGAATTAGGAGATGAAGGATCTCTCTCTCTCTCTCTCTCTCTCTCCATCACCATCCCATCTTTGAAATAAATAGATAAATAAATCTTTTTAATCTTCATTTTTTAATCTTTATTTATTTATTTGAGATGTAGAGTTACAGACAGAGAGAGGGAGAAACAGAGAGAGAGAGGTCTTCCATCCGCTGGTTCACTACCCAAATGGCTGCAATGGACAGAGATGGGCCAATCCGAAGTTAGGAGCCAGGAGCTTCTTCTGGGTCTCCCATATGAATGCAGGGGTCCAAGCACTTGGGCATCTTCTCCTGCTTTCCCAGGCCATAGTAAAGAACTAAATCAGAAGTCGAGCAGCCGAGACTCAAACCAGCGCCCATATGGGATGCCGGCACACAAGCAGAGGCTTTGCCTCCCATGCTTCAGCGTCAGCCCCATAAATCTTTTTTTTTTAAAGCATAATTTCAACAATCATGCTCAGCACAATAGAAGTGTCTCAAGAAGCAATTCTCAAGACAAGGAAACACAGATCTAAGTCTGATGAGGAAAATATCTACCATAAAAACATGACAGCAATTGGAAATAGTTCAATGCCCTTAACATGGAAATGGGAAACTAGATTACATGCATTCAGTAGAGTTATATTTTCTGATT
Organism: Sylvilagus floridanus; assembly: GCA_949820135.1. Lineage (NCBI taxonomy): Eukaryota > Metazoa > Chordata > Mammalia > Lagomorpha > Leporidae > Sylvilagus > Sylvilagus floridanus. The sequence continues at coordinate 11,782,743 of OX463240.1, read as the reverse complement.
TGAAAGGGTAGTTATGATATTTTACAAGAAAGAGACGAGATTTAAACAGCAGGGGCCAGTGTTGTGGCATAGCACGTAAAGCTGCAGCCTGCGACACGGGCATCCCAAATGGGCGCTAGTTGATGTCCAGGCTGCTCCACTTCCTATCCAGCTCCTGCTAATGTGCCTGGGAAAAACAATGGAAGATGGCCCAAGTGTTTGGGCCCCTGCCACGTGGGAGACCCAGATGATGCTCCTGCAAAGTGGTGGCCAACACAGCAATCTCAGGAGTGAACCAGCAGACAGAAGATCGGTATTTCTCTCTCTGTGTCTCACCTACTCTGTCTTTGTAACTCTGACTTTGAAAATAAATACATAAATATAAATGAATAAATAAATCTCTTTTATAAAGTTCTGCTGTAGAACCTTAAGGACAAGGAGACAATGAAGCAGGAACTTGGTAGGATCTGTAAATGTAGCTAATGCTGGATGGTGAGTTGTTTTCTGGTTTTTCTTTCTTTTATTCTTGTTTTCCTATAGTTTAACATTTATGGTTAATATATATTTTTATACTTACCTGGCAGGAAAGATAACTGTGATTATGAATGTAGTCTTCCCAGGGCAAGACTTATCTAATATATATATACATGTGTGTATATATATATATATATATATATATATATATATATCTCACCTTGAAAGTGGAGAGTGGTAGCTTTGGGATCCGCAAGGAGGAAGGCCTCCACTTCCGGGAATGGAGAAGTCCCTACCTGTACTTTCGGGGAAGAAAAGCCCTTGTCAAGGTCCCTGCAGGTGCCTAAAGGTCAACCAATGAGGATCAGACCTGCCTCAACCTTTAACCCCCATGCCCTGAATCTATAAAAGGAGCTCTCCCAATCTCTGACGTGCAACTTTCCCGGCCCCGCTCTGCTGCTCTGTTGGGGCCATGGAACCTCGCCCAGGAGCAGAATCCCAATAAAAGCCTGTGAATTAATCCCCTGGGAAGATTTGTTACCCGCCGGACACCTTGCAGAGAGGTTGCTAAGTTCACTTAAAATTGTAAAATGTGATTGATGAATGTTTAAAACCTACATATCTATCCACCCTCTACAAACTGCCAAACTCTCACATCCATCCTTAAACACCAGAGCCAGTGAAACCAAGTCTTTCTGTCAGTTGATAGCATTGCCAGAGGCTTCTGATCAACCCACGCATTTCTTATGAGCCCATCAAGGGCAGAGCACTTTGGGGCTGTCCATCACACACTCCAGAGGAGGCTGAATTGTCTGCCATATGATGCTGTGAATTTAGAGCCTCCACATCTTCAATGAGTTTGAGTTAAAACAAAGACACTTTGGGGGCTGGGGATGGATGCCTATTTTGTTTTATTTGGGAAGAAACTTTTAATAATTATCAACTCATGGCAATATTTGCAATAAAAAGCTATCTATAGCTGGTCCTCTTCCTACTGCTCTAGGGAATCTCCTTGGAAGACACTTGTTACTGCAGATGTCTCCATAGGTAGAGAAATGCTGTCTTGTTCAAGGATCCACAGAAACCTGTGGATAGGGTTGTGTTACCCTAGCCAAAAACTTTTGAGATTTAGGCAAACATGCAAAATCCAGAGTCATCATCATGTGGAGGTGGCTTGAGCTGGGTCGGCAGGGACATGGAGAACAGATTCCTTGCTATGGGGCGTGTATGAGAGTTGGTAGAATTGCAGCATGATGAAGCAGGAAACAGATTTATGTTCTTTGTTTCTCAAGGTGGAGGATACTGAGTAGAAGGTGGCATCCAGGGAAGCTTAGCCTGGCTAGGGTACGCAGGATGAAATGGAATGTGGAGAGTGCTGGCCGAGGACCCAGCCAAGAGGCTGTTGCAGTAATCCAGGCATGAATGAGGCTGTAGTACCGAGCAGGAGCGTGCACTGGGCAATGCGGAAACTGACTTGGTTCCCAGCTCTGTTTGTATCTCTGAATTAAAGGTGAGAGCAAAGAAGGCACAGCTACGGAAATTATATTTCCTATCTCTGTGGCCTGTACCGGGTCCTACGTTTCTAACCACCTGCACCCCACAACCTCTGAGTGCATTGCCTGCAATAATGTATGCTGAGGGGAACATTGTTGTGGTGCAGTGGGTTAAGTCACCATCTGTGATGCCTGTGTACTGGTTCCTGTTCTGGCTGTTCCACTTCCAATCCAGCACCCTGCTAATGCACTTGGGGAGGCAGCAGAGGAGAGCCCAAGTGTCTGGACCCATGCCCCTCACACGGGAGACCCAGATGAAGCTCCTGACTTTGGCCTGGCCCAGCCCTGGTGCAGCCACTTGGGAAGTGAACCAGAGGATGGAAATCTATTTTGCCATCTGTCCCTCTCTCCATATAACTCTGACTTTCAAATAAAATTAAAAAAAAAAAACACACATGCAGCAAATTCAAATAGCCAGATTCTGGAACTTTCTGGGCACAAAATGAGTGGCCATTCTTTCTTCCCCTGAGTCCTGACACTATTTCATTTCCACTCTCATCTCCATTGGGAAAGCTCTGGAAATGCCCAGGCTTTCTGGTAATGGGAAGTTGCAATCTCCTCAACATCCCATCTTTGATCATTGACGCTGCTATTTCAGTCTGGAAACCATCGCAGAGTAGAAAGGGAGAGGGAAGAGAATGTTTACGAAATAGAAATATGATTTTCATCAAGTCTGATTTTCAGAAACGACACTTGCTTTAACAACATGAACTCTAAGCTCCTGTACACTTAAAACAAGAGACAGGGTTCAAAACAAGAGACAGAGCCAGTGAAACCTTAAATACAAATAACACGCACACCAAGGAGCAATAAAAATAAGGTCTTTTCCTGGGTATTGTTTTGTGGGACGGGATTACAGTTTCAAAAACCATGTGCCTTGTTAATAGCACAATGTTCTACACGTACACCCTAGTAAATATTTTTACAAGATAATATTTAATGATAAAGGTATTTTGCTCACTAGGCCTCTCCCTGTCAGCAACTGGAAGTTGACCTCTAACTTGCCTAAAGCTGAACAAACAGTCGTGGGGGGATATTTGCATCTGTCACTTTTAAAACACCTTCCTTTAAAAATCTGCTATGAAAGACAGTTTCCTTTATCAAAAAAAAAAAAAAAAACCTGAAAGCTACTGATTCTTTTTATTTTTTAATTTTTTTGCACCTTTCTTTTTTATAAATTCTCCTAAGGGTAGCAGAAAGCTGAGTGTTTTCTGGAAAGCAGAATAGTTGGCATGTTTTAATTCAATGCCATTTGTAATAATTCCTCCCCGACCTGTGCTTCGCCTGTCCCCTGTGGCAGATCTTTGAAGATGCGATTCACCACTGAGAATTGTGTCAGGAACTCATAGAGAACTTGCATTTCCAAACTTTTCTTCATGATGTCATCTACTTTCCTGCCTCCAAAAAGTCTTTAAGGAATTAACAGGACATCCAAAAATGCCAGCTCTCTGTTACAATCAGGCACAATGTTATATTGTCAAAACAGCATTAATCTGAAAGTCTGGAAATCGTGGCTATCCTCACAGTTTTGCCATAATCTTGCTCAATGTCCTTTCTCTTTTCCAGGCCTTCGTTTCTTTTCTATGAAACAAGGGAGTTCAGAAGGATGCTCCGATGACATTCTCCCGATTTTATGGAACATTTTTTGGCATAAGTTTTCCAAAGACCTTAATGTGCCATATGTCACTATCTGCCATCAATATGATAGAAAAAAATATAAAGCAAAGAGTACGAACCAGAGCAAGTGTGTTTCTGATTTGGTGGAGAAGTGTGAGATCTGCTGACCTCAGCTCTGTGTGTGTGTGTACGTGAGTGTGTGTGTACGTGAGTGTGTGTATGTGTGTGTATTTGTTGGAGAAAGAACCCGTGAGGTCCCTCAGCATGTGGGTGTGAGAGGCAGGGTGGCTGTTCTGAACCTGAGCAGTTGTTTACGTAGACACCATGAGGCATCCCATAACCTAAATCAACCCAGCACCGTCAGATGGGGAGAGCATTTGCGGTCTGTTTCATTCTATTTATGGGGATTTGGACTCTCAAGGTGGATGTGCATTCAAGTCCATATGCTGTGGAGAAATAAGACGTTCCAAAAGTGTCTCTAGGGCTATTTTTAAAGTCATAGCTAATACTTTACCGGCTGACACTCTGGGGCTCGCCTGGATCTAAAAATAGTTGCTCGCCTGAGCTTTCCGACTGTGGTCAGGGAACTGGGCTGGACACAGTGGGGAGCCACAGCTAATAAAATCTGAGCCATCAAGAACTCCAAAACAAAATCAAATCCAGGGACTCCAAATGTAATTTTAAAATGATGAATTTGACAGGTGATTCCCCATTAATTAAATTTATAAAGATATTTGAAGGAGGGAAATAAAATGATAGTCAACCTGACACAATCCTTGGGGCATAGCACTGAGTCTGAAATTGTATTCCGTCACCTCTTTAGCAGCAGTTTAGCTACATCAGAGAGACAATTCCAGCAAATGGTCCACTTAGAGCTGACAGATGACCCTCAGGCTCAGCTGGTGAGTGCCTTGATGAGGTCAGGGCCTCGGCCACCAGGGAAGGGGGACCTGCTCGGCCACAAGTCTAGATGGAGGCTTTTCCCAGGGCTTGGGTGCTCAGCACTTTGAACAAATCAAATTAATGCTCAAGGAAACAAAAAGGTTGATCTTTCTCCTTCCCAACGCAAATCACAGATTATTTGGCCCTTGTCCAAGCCTGAAACAGTTGTTCCAGTATTATTTTTGACAGCTGATATTTATTTAACAAAGGGACTGAAATTTCTTTGTGTGCCTGGGCTTGAATTTTTAAGGAATATTGGATGACATACTTATGCTGAGCACTTCCTAGCACTACTTACATACTGGAAAATGTAGTTAAAATTGGGGAATTCAGGCCCAATTTTTGTCACTTCTGTCATTTTTTAATTTGGCTTATTTCTCACCGTTTTCTATGCGTGTTTTTATACTTCTGTAAGCATCAGTTTGCCATGTCTAACATCTATCTATCTATATCATCTATGTATCATCATGCATCATAAGATGGAGAAAGTAAATGGAGGATTCAAGTGCGTAGCCTCTCTCACATGTCCATTAACATATTTTAAATGCTTGGCTGAATAGAAGAGAGGATTTGGCCTAAACACACAGTGACTGTCCAGTGCCCTTGACACCATATTAAAATGGAAGAAGGCACAGGGAGTAGGACCTGGAAGGCTTGATTGTCACAGCAAGGCTGCCTTTACTCTAGAAAATGAGCAATGATGCCTCCTATGCCCTATTAGGCCGCAGTGTCGAACTTGGTTGAGACTGTAGATAGAGAGCACATTTGAACATAGGAAACCATTGATGATAGGGAAAGTTCATTTCCCTCCCCCTCCCCCTTCCTGACAGGACCACAATCCACAGCTGAGCAATGCATCAGAGGCCCCTGCCTCCCGCTGGGAGCCCAGTCTGCCTGGCAGCAGAGGCGCTCCCTTCCATTCTGTCAAGGGTGAGTGGACACACAGGCTTGCTGTGCATGGTTTCTCAGTCCAGTGAAGTTTAATTCCTGGGACTAGGTTTCTTTCAACATCTGAGCTCAGTCATTGATATCCACACGACAGAGCTTTCAGATGGAAGTTTCCTGGGTTCTAATGATGTTCCAGACATTCGAGTTTAGTTCTATTCAAACGGAGAAAGATGAGAAAGCAAATTAGACTTGTATTATCAGATCATATTGGAGTAAAGAACATGGTTCCAAATTGTTTGATTTTTATAAGATTTTATAGCATTGAATTTAAGTTAGCAACAAGTACTTTATTAGGTCTTTTCTCAGGCTATGAACATCCTATTTTACTTGTGAAAAAATCACATAATTAACTAAGGAAGATATAAGTATTTGGGGGTACTCAGAAAAGTTTGTGGAAAAAATGAAATTGAAAGGTGTTTATTTTGATGCAAAAATTTGCAATGTAGGCATTGTTTTTTCATAGTATGTATTTTTCATGAACTTTTTGGAGACCTCTTTGTATGCCTGGACTTCAAAAAAAAATTTTAAAGATTTATTTATTTGTTTGAAAGGCAGACTGGCAGAGAGAGGGAGGGACAGAAAGACCTTCCATCCACTGGTTCACTTCCCAGAAGGCTGCTACAGCCAACGCTGGGCTAATTGAAGACAGGAGCCAGGACCCCCCCTGTGCATAGCAGGGGCTCAAGCACTTTGACGGCCTTCTCAGGTGCATTACCAGGAGCTTGATAGGAAGTGGAGTAGCTAAGACCGCATCCACTACTCTGATATGGAGTGTCGCTGGTGTATCAGTTGGCAGCGTACCCTGCTGTGCCTCAACACGCTCCCCTGAATTTCAAAAATCCAAAATAAATTAATTTTTAGTTCCAATTTCCAAAATCTTTTAGAAGCCCCCTTTGAAACTGAACCCCTATAATGTAACAACAGGATGCAGCCTGTTGTCTACCCCCTTAGCATAAGCGGCCCTTGCCTGTCCTTAATCTAAAGGAATTCACTGACTTGAGGGACTGATCCAGCTGGTCTTACAAGGGTCTAATCACTGGACTCAAGTAGTCATTAGCTTCTCCAATAGATAAGAATCTTGATGACCAATATTGCCCTGGGGTGGTGTGTGTAGGGGAATTCTAGGTCTGGGCAGAATGTAGCTGAGCCTTCGTGTAACCCCCAGACCGACGGGAGCCCACCTGGCCATCCTAAATTCCCTGAGGAGCATGGCACTGCTGACCAATGAAAGCAAGGTCATGACCACCAGTGACCAGCCAGGAACTGACTCAGCCTCAATTTCAATCTATAAGAACCTCACCCCTAAGTCCTCGGGGAGACTTACAACTAAGCAGTACCTGCCCAGCTCCTTGCCCTGTGCTTTGCAATAAGCATCTACTTGCTCCCACCACCCTGATGGCAGTGGTCATTTTTTTTTTTGTGCATCAGGTGAGCAGATTTACTTTGGGGGTTCTACAGCTATGCTCCAACCTGTTTAGAGAGTTGCTGAACAACAATTTAGACAGAAATTTGCCTAGAAAATTATACACCATAAGGCAGAATTCTAGAGATAAATCCCTGCAAATGCAGCTCTACATTATGTAGAAACAATGGCTGGAAATGAAGGAGAAATCATAGTAAAAGCAAGACAGGTGCTTGAGACAAATTCCTTTTCAAGACCACAGGCATTAGAAAGAGTAGAAGGAACTTTGCTCCCTGCTTGGCCTGAATGCTACTGGGACAGTCTCTGTGCTGTGAGCCCTTGCAGAGTGGAATCAAGTGTCTATCATATTTTTTTAAAGATTTATTTATTTATTTGAAAGTCAGAGTGACAGAGAGAGGAGAGGCAGAGAGAGAGAGAGAGAGAGAGAGAGAAAGAGAGAGAGAGAGAAAGAGGTCTTCCATCCGCTGGTTCACACCCCAATTGGCCGCAACGGCCAGAGCTGCACCGATCCGAAGCCAGGAGCCAGGAGCCAGGAGCTTCTTCTGGGTCTCCTACGTGGGTGCAGGAGCCCAAGGACTTGAGTCATCTTCTACTGCTTTCCCAGGCCATAGCAAAGCTAGATCGGAAGAGGAGCAGCCGGGATGCGAACCAGCACCCAAATGGGATGCTGGCGCTTCAGGCCAGGGTGTTAACCCACTGAGTCACAGTGCCAGTCTCAGTGTCTATCATATTATAATGGCAACCCTTATGTTTAAATATCCCAACATGTACTTTGACAGTATCCTTACGTCATGAATTCAGTAGCTCTCACCAACATTTGGTCAGTGTGTTAAAACCCATTTGAGGACTAGAGAAAGCCATACTCTAATTTTTTTTTATTTAGTAAATATAAATTTCCAAAGTACAGTTTATGGATTACAATGGCTCCCGCCCATAATTTCCCTCCCACTCGCACCCCTCCCATCTCCCGCTCCCTCTCCCATTCCATTCACATTAAGATTCATTTTCTATTATCTTTATATACAGAAGATTAATTTAGTGCATATTAAGTAAAGATTTCATCAGTTTGCACCCACACAGAAACACAAAGTGTAAAATACTGTTTCAGTACTAGTTATAGCATTACTTCACATTGGACAACACATTAAGGACAGATCCCACATGAGAAGTAAGTACACAGTGACTCCTGTTGTTGACTTAACAATTTGACAATCTTGTTTATGGCGTCAGTAATCTCCCTAGGCTCTATTCATGAGTTGCCAAGGCTATGGAAGCCTTTTGAGTTCGCCGACTCTGATCTTATTCCGACAGGGTCATAGTCACAATGGAAGTTCTCTCCTCCCTTCAGAGAAAGGTACCTCCTTCTTTCAAGCCATACTCTATTAAAGTCCATTTCTTCTTGTGAATATTTCTCTTTCAGATATTTATTCCAAAAGAGCAACATGGGATACAACCCAGTGATGATTGGCAGATTTAGAATAATGCTCTGGTTCTTTTTTTCCCAAGGAGAAGACGAAAAGAAATCTAATCAAAGAGAAGTTGAAGACTTAGAACAAAAGGTCATGCCATGTGATCGGCTCTGTTTCGAATTCTGAGCAATGCAAAGCAGGTATCTGGCTGCGCCTAAGGGAAAATTGAAGCATCTCTTCCACCCTCTCAGGGAAGAGGTAAGAAAAATGCTGGTGATCTGAGATGGCTACGTAGGTCAGATGGTGGCGGGGAGTGAAGACAATGAACACAGTTGGATATCCTTTTGTCCAACAAGGAACCATTGAAATATTTGCCACTAACACATTCTAAGCTTCAAATGAAGGTATAAGATCTCAGGATCAAAACCGCCCTAAAACATGGTTCTCATATGGAAGTGATTTTGCTCTCCTGTCCTTACCTTAGCAGGGGACACTTGGCAATATCTGGAGACAATTTCCTTGGTGGTCATTGGAGGGGACGCCACTAGCATTTAGTGAGAGGAGGCCAGGGCAGCTGCTGCCCCACCATCAGAGCCAAGGACAGCCCTTACTACCACAAGCAATGATCTAACCCCAAATGTTTGCAGGATGAGAAAAACCTAACCCAAAATGTCTGGAAGGTATTGGGGAGTGAATGTGCCTTCCAGAATTTATTTGATGAAAGCTTACCTCCCAACATGATGGTATAAGGAACTGGCTCAAGTAAGAGGTGATGAGTGCAAGAGGGTGAAGCCCTCATAATGGGACTCACACCCTTAGAAAACAGACCAGAGGGACCCTCCACTCCTTCACTCTCGGCCAACCACGACACTGGTCCTCCTCAGACATCAAATCTGCCAGAACATTGGTCATGGACTTCCCAGCTTCCAGAATTGTGGGAAATCCATATTCATTGATCAATCCACTCTCAGACTGTGAATATCTCTGTTACAGCAATCCAAAAGGACTGTGATAAAAATGAAGGAAATGGATCTGAAATATTGTGCTCATCAAATGACTCATGTATTAAGGAAATACTATATAAATACATACTAATACTATAGATATGTATAAATTTATGGAACTATAATCTACACCTTTAAACGACTCCTGCGCAGGGGTCTAAAGTTAGCTCTTGTAAAGCAGTATTTTCTTGGCTGTATTGGAGCTGCTTTTTCTTAGAGCAGAAAGACAACCCGGGGTTACAGAGCTAGACTTGTTGACCTGCTGAGCAAGGGCAGCAATGTGTCAGCACTCTGCCTCTCGGTAACCTCAGGCACCTCTTCCAGCCTCAGTTTTCTCCTCTCTGATGCTGTGATGATGATAACATGTACTTCAAAGTTTCCAATAGTATTCAACAATAAAACACCTAGAACTTGGTGTTTCGTGCTTAATAAACACTTATAATTATTTGCTATCATTTTTGCAGTTCTAGCTTTATACTCCAATTATTACAAGGAAACGTTCATTCTCAGAGTAACACCCAAAACTAATAAATCAACATAGGCTCTTCCAAGTTAATTTAAAAAATAGATAAACTCTCAGCAAGAGTTCTCTTCTTCCTCCACTTCTGTACAAGCTGTAAAGTGGGCATTGATGGAATCCCGATTTAGAGAGGGTCGGCAGGTGACAGAGTCCAACCTCTCACCTGCGGAAGAGCCTACTTCACACGAGCAGATGTTGAATTCCTCAGGAGGGATTGGCTGTGTCCCAGTTGAACAACCACCAGGCTCACGATCACTGTCAAGTGCAGTACAACTTACTTTTGACGGAGTACTCCTGCAATCTGCACTGCTGCTTGAGTCATTCTAAGGAGACACAACTTCCTTAGACACGAAGTTTTATTTATTTTCAACAGTGCTCCTGGTATAGCTTAAATTTTTAAAATTATTTTGCCACACTCTCTCTGCGGTGATTTATGCAAGAAGGTTAAAAGAATCACACTATCTTGGCAGGCTGAGTCATTAGCTGTGGTATCAGGTAATATCTTCCTACTGCAGACAAAAAGGAATGCATTCTGTTTGAGTCACAAACCTAATCATCGTCTGTCTGGAAAGGGACCTATTGTATCTGACTCAGCTGAGATAGGCCGAGCAAGCGCATCGAGTGAGTACAGATACCTGGCCATCGGGTGATGATTCAGTGGTGCGACTGGCAGCTGGAACTCTCTGAGTTTTCACATGCAGGGGGTCGACAGCCAATGCCTAGAAAGGCGACACCTGTGCACACAAGCCTCCCAGGATCACTTACCTTTATTTAGTGTCTTGGAATTATGTGGAGAGATATTTTCATTTTTCCTAGGGTCATGCACAACATTCCCACTGTAGCTGCTCCAAAATGAGCAGCCAGCGTTGATCATCACTAATTTAGCAGAAATGACATGTCTCTGGCGCACGGCCCTCTCCATCTCCTGGCTGAGTCGAAAGTCACAAATCACACAACAAACCTGGAGACTTGCCAGGCCATCAGCCCCTGAACTTCAAAGTGGTTCTGAAAAACCTCAGACTCCAAGTTCTTGAAGGTTCTTTTTGTTTGTTTATTTGTTTGTTTTTTACCTGGATAACGCTGTATATCCTGCTCTTTAGATAGGCAAAGCAGATTTGCCGAGCTGGGTTACAGTCTGAAGTTTTCATGTAAAGCTGTTGTCAGCAACTCAGGGGGTGTGGCAGAGGGCACCTGCAGTTCCTAGATTCCTTCCCACAGTCACCTTCCCCAAACTCCTGGAATTCTGCTTCTAACATGCCAACGTGGCCTTGGGAAAGGACGTATTGGCAGGAAGAAAGTCTCTGAATTATTCAAAAATAGACATCAAAGGAAAGCTATGACATGAAGCGTTTTCATAACGGGAGCCCTTGTGTGAGTCGTCCACTTGTAGAGCTAGACAGTGGCCCCATGGAACTCAATAGCAGAAATCCCTACAAGAGTGAAAACCAAATTAAACCCAAAATGATGTCCAAGCCGAGAGCAAGGAGGCAGCACCTGCTATCATTGCTGTCTGCTATCAGGCACATCATTTTCCTGACAAGAACCTGAAATTGATGTCTGGTTTCAGTCAGGGGCCTACAGCTACATGTCTTAACATTTGCTTATCGAAAGTCCCATTCCCGTACAAAATAGGGACACATTTTTTTTTCTCTCTCTCTCTCATTATAAAACTGAGTGAAAAAATGCTCCCCACCCCACACTCCCTGGGAGAAGTTTCCCCTTAAAAAAAGAACATCATTCTCTAACATCTTGCATGAATAAGAAGAAAACTCAGGTTCTAAAAGGCAAATGCTGTATTCAGCGTGGTGCTACACATGCTACTTCCAGGGTGTAATTAAACAATTCTAACAGTCCCATAAGGAGAAGCCAGTGCCTTGTCCTAGGGGAGAGTCGGGGAGATGCGTTGCACAAGTCTGAAGAGGGCCAGGTCTGTCCTGACTGCACATACAACACTCCTCCAGCAGTAAAGGACCCTTCGGGAAATACAGAGGGGCCAGAGCTGTGGCATAGCAGATAAAACCACCACCTGCAGTGCCGGCATCCCATATGGGCTCAGCTTCAAGTCCCAGCTACTCCTCTTCTGTTCCAGCTCCCTGCTATGGCCTGGGAAAGCAGCAGAAAATGGCCCAAGTCCTTGGGCCCCTGCACCTGTGTGGGAGGCGCAGAAGAAGCTTCTGGATTCTGGCTTCAGATCGTTGGCAGCCAGCTGGGGAGCGAGCCAGCATATGGAAGACCTGTCTCTCTATCTCTCTCTCTGCCTCTCCTTCTCTCTCTGTGTAACTCTTTCAAAAAAAATAAATAAATCTTAGAAAAAAAAAGAGAAAAGAAATACAGAGCTAAATTGGTTTTTTGAAAGCCGTGTCCCAGGAGACTGACATATGAATCAGCTGCTTTGTTGCTGATCACTTTTATTGTTATTGAAGTGATCTGTTTTAATTATTTCAATCAATGGTATTATTATGTGTTTTCTCTGGAATTTTAAGCAAATGGAATAATGTGGAAAATCTAATAAATAAGAAAAGGGAGATGAAGAACAGACAATTTGGTGTTTTTCAGGCAATGAACAATAGCAGTAGCAACATTGGTAAGAACTCCACTCCTTCTGGGGACCCTCACTGGCTCTTGCTGTGAAAGTGCATGGTCACTTTGCTTGGCTTTGTCACAGGAGGCCAGCAACACTGTCTGGTCTGCCACTTTGACATCTGCCAAGTAGCTAAATGGCTCCTTATGACTGCTTTAGTTCAGCCCTCTTCACTCTGCTTTGCAACTCCTGCGTAGTCCCTGCGGATGGTGCTTATATCCGCAAGCCACAGATCAGCATCTGTGCTCTCTTGGATGAACACTCCTCTCTACAGCAGCAAGCCGGTCCTGTTGGACTTGACTTTTCCGTGTGAGGGGCAGTGGTGAGAAGAGAAAACCCCATGTGTGTTTTTTGGGCAATATATACAATCTGAGTAATGATTCCTCTGCCTCCATCCAATCTTCTTTTTTTTTCCTTGATGAAGGTAACAGAAAATTAAATTTTGATACAAAGGGAATACCCCAGAATCCCTGCAAACTGTAGTTCATCATTAGCAAAAAAGGGACATTCCAAGGACATGGTAGCAACCATTCTAAGACTGACTTCTCAGGCCCTTGGAGGACTGGTGTTCCTCCTGCTGCAGGTGACCCACTGGTCCTGGCTCAGTCCTCACTCACACCACAGCTGGCCTCCTTCCTGTTGCTTTTCTCTAACTGGCCATGGCACATGGTTAAAGGATATTTATCAGGGCTGCATGTGTGTCGAAGGCGATATTAATGATATTTCATTTAACTCTCACTTATGAGATAACAGCAATTATTACCAAATGCAAAGAAAGGGTTTTTTTTTAACCTTACCCAGAACCATGGGCAAAGTGCTGGCTAAACTGGAACCCAGGCCCTGGCCCTGCCCAGTTCCTTCTGGAGCCACGCACCCCAGATGCTGAGCTCTGAAAGCTGCAGTCAGGTTTCATTTCTGGCTGAGTGCTATCACGCTGGTCTCCTTACTTCCCTGCAACTCGCTCTCTGTTCGTGTTAAGTGCAAAAAAACCTACCTCATTCATTGTGCTAATGAGTGAAATAAACATCGATTTCCTTTCTGTCTCTACATTTGCTTCGTCTCTAACTCAAAAAAAAAAAAAAAAATCCACTGTTGCCCCGACTAGTCACGACATTTTCATGAGGGCACAGTTCAGATGTGATTTACAGAGCTCAAAGTATCACCAGAAACCATTTTGTAGTTGAAGAAAGTAAACCCCTGGGTGATTCCAAATCTTTAAGTAGGAGCCCATAAACCTCTACAGACGAGTACACACTGTTACATGGCCAAATGTATTAGCCCCGCTCTGCGCCAATAAAATTGCTTCTCTGGTCAAAATGATTCCATGCTGTCTAGAAAATATGTGTGCAGCTCCTCAAGAAAAGCTCATCTGGAAAACTATCTCCCTGCCTTTGACCACCCAAATGTGTAGACCTGCGTGGGAACCAAACCTTTTCCCCAGAACCTCCTTCTGTGCATTGCAAGGATTTTTTTCCTCTGCTATGCACGCATGCTGACAGTTACTAATGCAGAGTTCTGCTCTGGGAGGGAATGCTGCTTCTCAAAGACTCCATGTTTGTGTCTCCCCGGTCATTCATGAGCAAGCCAAGCCTGGTCATGATTTCCACTGTGTTTATTTTGCATCTTGCAGAGAGATATGGCCATGGTAAGTTATCTTTAGCACTTACTGAGAACTTCCTACAGATACAGCATTCTTTTGAAACCTACTTATTTATTTTTATGTGAAAGTCAAAGAGACTAGAGACACAGAGAAAGTCCCCATCCACTGTTCATGCTCAAGTATCTGTAACAGCCTGGCCTGAGTCACACAAAAGCCAGAAGCAGGGTCTCAATCCAGGTCTCCCACATGGGTGACAGGGATCTAACTATATGAGCCATCACCTATTGCCTCCATAGATGCACATTAGAAAGAGGCTGGAAGCCAGGGTCTCAATCCAGGTCTCCCACATGGGTGACAGGGATCTAACTATATGAGCCATCACCTATTGCCTCCATAGATGCACATTAGAAAGAGGCTGGAAGCCAGGGTCTCAATCCAGGTCTCCCACATGGGTGACAGGGATCTAACTATATGAGCCATCACCTATTGCCTCCATAGATGCACATTAGAAAGAGGCTGGAAGCCAGGGTCTCAATCCAGGTCTCCCACATGGGTGACAGGGATCTAACTATATGAGCCATCACCTATTGCCTCCATAGATGCACATTAGAAAGAGGCTGGAAGCCAGGGTCTCAATCCAGGTCTCCCACATGGGTGACAGGGATCTAACTATATGAGCCATCACCTATTGCCTCCATAGATGCACATTAGAAAAAAGCTGGAAGATGGAATAATCTGGGACTTGAACCCAGGCACCCCAAGAAGAACTGTGGGTGTCCCACTGGTGTCCCAGACAATGCACCAAACACCCACCTGAAAACATTCTTCTAAGTCTTTTATATTAGAGCGACTCTATGAGATATATATAATTAAAAGTAATTTTCCACCTGAAGAGAGATGTACCCTGTTTAGAAAACTGTCCAAACTTCCATGCGCAGTGACAGTGCTGAAATTCAAACTCAAGCAATTTACCAAAAAAGGAGGGAGTGAGGGAGGAAAAAGGGAGACAAGATGGAAGGAAAGAAAAAGAAATGTGAACAAAAGAGAGGAAGGGAGGGAGGGAGGGAGGGCTTAAGAGAGGGGTTAAGGGAGGGAGGAACAGAGGGATGGGTTAAGGGAGGGAGGGAAAAGAAGAAGGAAGGAAGGAGTTCAGGAGGAAAGAGTGCAGAAGATTGGTTATACAGCAAAACTGCCCTTGGATCTCAACCTTAGAAAAGTACCTTGTGCTCAAAGAGCCTTCTTTGACAACCACAGGGTACAAGTATATTTTTAAAAAGAGTAGCTCAGGAGAGCCATTTGCCCTAGTGGTTAAGTCATTGCTTGGAATTCTGCATTCCATACCAGAGTGCTTGGGCTCAAGTCCCAGCTTCACGTACCATTCCAGCTTCCTCCTAATGCACACCCTGGCAGGCAGCTGGTGATGGCTCAAGTGTCTGGATCTCTGTGAGCTGCGTGGGAAATGCAAATTAAGTTCCTGACTCCTGGCTTCAGCCTGGCCCAGGATACTGCAGATATCTGGGGAGTGAACCAGCTAATAGAAGACATTTCTCTCCCTCTTTCTTTTTCTGCATTTCAAATAAATAAAATAAGCTAAAAAGGCATTATTTTAAGATTTATTTATTTGAGGGGCAGAGTTATAGAGACACAGAGAGAGAGAGAAACAGAGAGAAAATTCTTCCCTTGCTGGTTCACTCCCACGATGGCCACAACAGCTGGAGTTGGGCCCATCTGAATCCTGGAGCCAGGAGCCAGGAGCTTCTTCCGGGTCTCTCGCTAAGGTGTGGGGTTCCAAGGACTAGGGCCATCTTCCACTGCTTTCCCAGGTACAAGAGCAGGGAGCTGGATTGGAAGTGGAGCAGCCAGGACTCAAACCTGTCCCAACTGGGAGGCTAGCGCCACAGGCGGAGGCATAACCTACTACCCTGCAGTGCCAGCCCCTAAAAAGCATTTTTTAGAGACTAAGTCACTTACAAGCAAATAGTAGCCAAGTGACTTAGCCCATCTCCTAGGAAAGAGTGTGTGAGAGGTGAGTCTGACAGGTGTCTTTCTCCTCCTGGGAGAACTGGGTCTCTTTTAAGGGAATCATAGGCAGAATCCTGAAGGGAAGTGTGGCAGAACCAAGAGACCGTGGAGAACAAAAGGGAAAGTTGTAAAGGTATGAATTCTGTTGTTTTATGTGCAATGAAGAGACACCTCATTTCAGAGCCTCCAAGCATGTTCCCTTTAAAACGAAATGTTTGCCACAGACGTGATTTAGAAGAGGGGACAGTCTGTGCAAACATCTTCTGTCTGTCTCACTGCCCTGTGCTCCTGGCTCTTTCTGGACCTGGATAATTTTTTTTCTCTTCTTAAACATTTTTTTTTCCTGAGACACAATTTCTTTAACTCTCTTCAATTTTAAGAATTATTTTTTTTAAAAAAAGATGGTTAATGTGAAATACTTGTACATTTCTATCAACTATGTGCAATATTTCAACACATGTATACATTAGAAATTGATCAAACCTGGTAACTCTATTTCCTTATCTTTGCTTTGTCTTGGAAGCCTGCCAGTTCTTCTCTTCCATTCTTTATACAGTATATAACACAATTTTATGAACTATAATTGCCCCAATGTGCTATGGAATGTTAGAATTTGTAACTTGTATCTGATGTGCTTTGGTACCCAGTTATTACTCAAATGCCCACAATAGCTCTTGATCAGGGCAGGAGCCGGTGCCTGGAAAAGAAATACAATCCATATCTCTCGTGTTTGGGTGATGGGAATTCAGTCAATTGACTCATCACCACTATCTCACAGAATCTGCAGTAGGCAGGATGCCAGAGTCTGCAGGTGGAACTGGGAATTGTACCCAGAACCCTTATATAGAAAATGGGCATGGTAACTGGCATCTTAATTGATTGGCTAAATACCTACTAAGATGACCACTGTCTTTTAATTCATTTTATTTCCTTGAAAGTCATAGAGACAGGGGCCAGTGTTGTGGAGCAGCAGGTAAAATCTCCACCTGCAGTGCTGGCCTCCCATATGAGTGCTGGTTCAAGTCCCGGCTGCTCCACTTCCAGCCCAGCTCTCTGCTATGGCCTGGGAAAGCAGTAGAAGATGGCCCAATTCCTTGGGCCCCTGCACCTACATGGGAGACCCAGAAGAAGCTCCTGGCTCCTGGTTTCGGATTGGCACAGCTCCGGCCAACCTGGGGAGTGAACAAGCAGATGGAAGACTTCTCTATCTCTCCCTCTGCTTCTGCTTCTTTGTAACTCTGCCTTTTGAATAAATAAATCTTTTAAAAAAGAAAGAAAGAAAATCATAGAGACGTGCAGACAAAGATCTTCCATCCACTCTTTCATTCCCCACGTGCCTGCAATGACTGGGATTAGGACAGGCCAGGTTTCCCATATGGGTCGTGGGAACCAAGCTACTTGAACCATTGCTTATACTCCCAGGGTACACATCAGCAGGATGCTAGAATCAGAAGCAGAGCTGAGAACCCAGACACTCTGATATGGGTTGCAGGCATTCCAAGCAGCATCTTAACCATCAGGCCAAATATTCATCCCAACAATTTTTTTTTTTAATTTCCATATAGGAACTAGAACGTGTGGTATCTATGTTTCTATGTTTGGCTTATTTCATTTAACATAACAATCTCCAGGATCATCCATTTTGCTGCAAATGTCAGGATCTCATTGTCTTTTATGACTTAATAATATTCCATTATGTGTATATACATTTGCTTGTTCAATTCATCAATAGAGTCACTAATGTTGAGTCCATGTCTCGGCTGTTGTGAATAGTGCTGCTATGCAAATGGGAGGGCAGATATCTCTTTCACATGCTGACTTCATTTCCTTTGACTATACGCTCACATGCAGGATAGCTAGGCCATATGGCAGATTTATTCTTGGTTTTTGAGGAACCTCCATACTGTTCTCCATAATAATTTGCATTCTCAACAACAGTGTATATGAGTTCCTTTTACTCCAAATCCTCACCAGCATTTGCTATTCTTTGTCTTTTTTGAGAGAAATCATTCTTGTTGATTTGCAATTCCCTAATGGCTAGTGATACTGAACATTTTTCCAACTGTTTGTTGGCCATTTGTATTTCTTATTTTCAGCAACATCTATTCATAACCTATTTTTTAGGATTTCTTTTTTTTTGTTTGTTTGTTGAGTCTTTTGAATTGTTTACATGTTTTATTTATTCCAGATGTATTTATTCCAATTTTATTTCTTAATTATTATTGGATTACTTTTATAATTGTTTTTGGTGAGTTCATTATTGATGTATAATAATGCTACATGATAGGGCTAGCAGTCAAGATGCAAGTTAGGTTAACTGCGTCCCACTTCAGAGTATCTCAGTTTGATCCCTGTCCAGCCCTTGATTCCAGCTTCCTTCTGATGTGGACCCTGGGAGGTGGTGGTGATGGTCCAAGTGGCTGAGTTATTTCAGCTGTTCTATTACCTAGAGAGAGTTTCCTGGCTTCTGAGTTTGGACTGGCCCACTCCCGGCCATTGCAGGTATTTAGGCAACTAACTCTCTTTCTCTCTCTCTCCATCTATGAAATAAATTTTTTAAATGTTACTGATCTTTGTGTATTGATTCAGTATACTGTGATGTCACTGAATTCACTTATCAATTCTTTATAGTGTCTTGGTATATGCTGGAACATTCCTGTGACACTTGGATAATTCCCCTTTAACCATGATGAGTGATATTTCTGCTTGTGATAAATTCAATTTGTTAGTATATTGTTGAGAATTTTCACGCCTCACACTTATCTTCGTCAGGGATATTGGTCTATAATTGCCTTTCTATGCTGTTTTCTTGCCTGGTTCTGAAATCATAGTAATGTCGACCTCACAGAATGAGTTTGTAAGGAGTCTCATCATTTCAATATTTTGGAATAGTTTGAAAAGAATCAGCACTAGTTGTTCCTTGAAAGTCTGGTAAGATTTAGCAATATAGCCTTCTTGTCCTAGACTGTTCCTTCTTGGGAGAGATGGTAATGACTGACTCAACTTAATCTCTTATAATTCACCTGATCAATGTTTTCAGGATTCAATTTTGGCAAATCTTATGTAACCGGGAAAGTTAGCAATTTCTTCAAGTTTTCCAATTTGTTGGCATATAGAAATTCTCAATAGTCTATAATGATGTTTTGTATTTCTGTGGTATCAGTTATAAAATCTCCTTTTTTCTCTGATTGTACTTGTATCAATCTTCTCTCTTAGATTAAATAAAGGTTTATTGATTTTGTTTTTAAAAAAACAACTCTATTGATACTTTAAATTTTCTTTTCTTTTGCTAATATTTTATTTATTTATTTGAGAGGCAGAGTTACAAACAGAGAGAAGGAGAGACAGGAGGAAAGGTTTTCCATCTGCTGGTTCACTAGCTGGTCTGATCCAAATGTAGGAGCCAGGAGCTTCTTCTGGGTTTCCTGCGTGGGTGCAGGGGCCCAAGCCCTTGGGCCATCTTCCACTGCTTTACCAGGATCAGAGGAAGAGCAGCCAAGAAACAAGCCAGTGCCCATATGGGAAGTCAGTGTTGCAGGCAGAGGCTTAGCTACTATGCCACAGTACTGGCCCTAATTTTATTTTCTAACTCATTTATATGCTCTGATCTTTTTGTTCATTTTCTTCTACTAACCTTGGGCTTGATTTGTTTTTGGTTTCCTTTAAGGTGTTGGTTTTTATTTGATATATTTTTATTTTTTTTGATGTAGGCACTTATTACTTTGTAACCTCTTAGTACTACTTTTGCTATGTTGCGTCTGATATGTTGGTTTACATTCTCATTAATTTCAAGGAAAATTTAAATTTCCTGTTTGATTCTTCATTGGCCTTGCTCACTCAGAAGCGTGATGTTCTTTCTGTCTCTGTACACCTATATATTTTCTAGAGTTTTTTTTCTGATGCTGATACCTTTTTTTAAGAATTATTTTATTTATTTGAAAGAGTTACAGAAAAAGGTAGAGCCGGTGGGGGGAGGGTTTTCCACTCCACTGGTTCACTCCCCAGATGACCACAATGGCCAGAGCTGAACTGACTGAAGCCAGGAGCAAGGAGCTTCTTCCAGGTCTCCCAGGTGGGTGCAGGGACCCAAATAGTTGGGCCATCTTCTAATGCTTTTCCAGGCCATAGCAGAAAGCTGGATGGGAAGACAAGCATCCGGGACTGAACTGGTGTTCTTATGGGATGTGCTGGGACTGCACGCTGGGGCTTTAACTCACTGCACCATAGCACCAACCCCAACACCTTGTTTTATTCTATTTTAGTTTGAAAAAAATATATGATATGATTTCTATTGTTTAAAATTTGTTGAGACATGTTTTGTGGCTTAATATGTGGTATATTCCAGAAAATGTTTCATGTGCTGATGAGATGAATGTATATTCTGCAGCTGTTGGATGGAATGCTCTGTAAATAATCTGTTAGGTCTGATTGTTCTATAGTGTAGTTAACTCACTTTTTTCTTGAATTTCTGTCTGAATGATTTATCTTTTGATAAAATGAGCATTCAAATACTCTGCAAGTATGGTATTAAAGATTGTCTTTCATTTTAGATCCAATAATGTTTGTTTTATAAAATTGGGTGTATCAGCATGAGATGCACATACATTTACAATTGTCATACCTTTTATTGAACTGCCTTAATAGTGATCTTATTAGTCTCATTTTAATTTTTGTCTTGAAGTCTATTTTGTCTGATATAACTACAGCTAGTCCTGGTCACTTTTGTTTCTACTTGTGAAATATCCTTTTTCATACTTTCACTTTCAGTCTCTGTGTCTTTACTGAGGAAGTAGCTGGCAGCTATGGGTAGGTGTTGTTTTAAATCCATTCAGGCAGTATGTACCTTCTAATTAGAGAATTTAGTCCATTTTAATTCTAGGTTACAATTGATCAGTAATAACTTAGCCCTGTCATTTGAAAATTTTTCTTCTCTTTATTTTGAATATCCTTTGTTCTGTTTCTCAGTGTGTTTTGTCCTTTCCCATGTTTTCATGATGGTTGTCATCTGCCTTTTAGTCCACATGTAGGACTCCCTTAAATGTGTTTTATAAGGGTAGTCAGGTGGTGATGAGCTCCCTGCTATTGCTTGTCCTGAAACTCTTTGTTCTCTATCATTTATGAAAGTGAACTTCACTGGGTAAAATATTCTTGGTTGGTAGTTGTTTCTTTCCTTTCAGAAGTGGAAGTATATCTCTCTGTTCCCTCCTGGCTTGTAAATTTTCTATTGAAAAATCTGTCATTAATCGTGTGCTAGTTCCCTTAAAAGTAACCTGGCACCTTTATCTTACAAATTTAAGAATTTTCTCTTTGTGTTGTACTTGGGAGTGTCTGACTAATATAGTCTGACACTATATTGTGTCATACTGAGAATCGTTTGTGAGTTAGTGTATCTGATATGCTCTGGGCCCCCTGTGGCTGAATCCCAACGTATTTCTCCAGATTGGGGGCATTTATGCAATAGTATCATGAAGTTGATTTCTTAAGCCTCTATTCCTCTCTTCACCCTCAGGAATATTCACAGTCTATCTTTTCATTTCATCATGCCCCAAGTGTCTCAGAGGCTGTCTTCTTTCATATATAGATTTGTCTGACTGATATTTCAAAGGCTCGTCTTCAAGTTTCAGTATTCTTTCTTCTGCTTGATCTAGTCTGTTGTTGAAACACTAAACTGTATTCTGGGTCTGATCTTACTGAGTTCATTTCTAAAACTTCTGAAGGTATCACTTTCAAGATCTACATTTCTTTGCTGAATATCTTAGTCATGTCATGCATTGTATTTCTTACTTTGTTTGTTGTCTGGGTTCTCTTGCATCTCTGTAGCCATCCTTATAATATTTCTAGTATATTCTTTTTCAGAGATTTTCTTCAATCTCCTTTTCATTGGAATCTGTTACTAAAGCATTATTGTCTTCCTCTGGGGACATGATATTGCCTTATGTCTTCATACCTTCTGTGTCCTTATGCTGGTGTTTTCACATCAAGTGCACTAGTTGATTTTATCACTTTTTTTTTTGACAGGCAGGATTAGTGCGAGAGAGACAGAGAGAAACGTCTTCCTTCCATTTGTTCACCTCCAAAATGGCTGCTACCGCCAGTATGCTGTGCCAATCCGAAACCTGGAGCCAGGTGCTTCCTCCTGGTCCCATGCGGGTTCAGGGCCCAAGCACCTGGGCCACCCTCCACTGATTTCCCGGGCCACAGCAAAGAGTTGGACTGGAAGAGAAGCAACTGGGACTAGAACCCAGTGCTCAGACAGAGGATTAACCAAGTGATACATGGTGCCGGCCCTGATTTTATCACTTTTAACAAGCAGATTTCATGCTAAAAAATAAAAATAAAAAAAAAACCTTTCTCTTAAAGATACGTCTTTTCTAAAAAAAAAAAAAAAGTGGGGGTTTATTTATTTGAAAGGCAGAGTTACAGAGGCAGAGGCAGAGAGACACAGAGAGAGAGAGAGAGAATCTTCCATCTCTGGATCACTCTCCAAGTGGCTGCAATGGCCAGAGTTGGGCCGATCCAAACCTAAAAGCCAGGAATTTCCTCCAGGTCTCCCACACGGTTGCAGGGGCCCAAGGACTTGGGCCATCTTCTACTGCTTCCCCAGGCCATAGCAGAGAGCTAGATCGGAAGTGGAGCAGTTGGGACTCAATTCAGCGCCCATATGGGAGGCCAGCACTGCAGCCAGTGGCTCTACCCACTACACCACAGCACCGGTCCTGAAGATAAGTCTTTAGGTGTCAGTTTGGGAGACGATATTGGCTTTATTTCCAATTGATTGTTGTGTCTTATCTCATTATAGCTTCATCCACTGCAATTGACAGTGGCAGTGAGTGTGTGGGGTGTTGATCTTGGAGGAACAGCAAAGTTGTGTGGATCTTAGTAGCAGCCCATAAAGCAAGGCCTGGGGACAGTGGGACATTAACCCTTAGTCCACTAGGACTAGGTTTGGTGTATACTGGCCAGGGGCCCTTTAAGGGTCACTTGGGTACCCACATTGGTATGGTCCTGATCAGGGTTACAGTGGAACCTGCCAAAAGTCCAGCAGAGGTGTATGGGTCCCCACAAGTCAGCCTCAGCTATGTAATGTGTTTGAACACGTCTACCTTTCATTCCTCCAGGCAATTTCTCTTCCCTGTTATGCTGCCTGGAGTTGGGGAGATGAAAGGAGTGAACAGTCCTGCGGTAAACAATGCCACAATATTACATTAAACCCAGAAACCAAAGCCAGTGCAGCATGGCACAGGGCCAGAGTTCCCTTTGCTATGGGGTACCTGCTGCTGAGGTAGGCTTCCAATGTGAGGCTGCTGCACGCAACTATTGTGATACTGGCTGGGAATGGTGCAAGTCCTGGGGCTCTGTCTATAGGCATTGACAATTGTAACAGACCCAAGAAGTAGTACTGTGTTCATGTTGATGTCCTATTGCCCAGGGTTTGGGGACTTGCTCCTTGCTGTCTGCCCATAGATGAAGAGTGGTGTGGTTAATGCAATCCCTTGTTATACAGGCTGACACTAAACTGGGTTGCATCTCAGCCTCACACGTATAAGGCCCTAAACAGCCATGCAGATGCATGCTGAGCCTGCAAAAGGATGATGCAGGGTGGCACAATCTGCTGTTTCAATGATGTGCAGGTCTCTGCCTGGTGCCGGGGAAGATCCATAGGCTGGGTCAGTGAGCACTGGCCTGATGATCAAGGCCATTGCACTGTATCTGGTGTGGGCCTCACCACAGCAGACCCAGATCTAGACTCAAGGCAAAACCCTATGCACACTTTCTACTACTAATTCTACTACTACCAATCTACTCCCCATCAGCCAGTCTTGTTCCACATCTGCTGGAGGTTGGGATAGGAGTTCTGGAGATGGTTTCTTGGTCACCGAGTTAGCACTAAGCTGGGTCATACCTGTGTCTCACAGACACCAGGCTCTACAAATCTTGGGAGTGTGTTTCTGGCCCACACATTGTTAGTGGCAATACAAAATGAAATAAGTCTGTCCTACCAGGATGTATGCCTCCAACTGATACCTGCTCCAGGTGTCAAGGCAAAGTCCTATGTTCACTGTCTCAGTATCCTCCCCAGCAGCTGGAGTCTTCCTTTGCTGTCTACTTAGTAGACCTTGTACAGGATTTGACGTCTGAAGTCTGGTCTTGGGGCCGGGGCTGTGGTGCAGCGGGTTAAAGCCCTGGCCTAAAGCACTGGAATCCCATATGGGCACCGGTTCTAGTTCCAGCTGCTCCTCTTTCAATCCAGCTCTCTGCTATGGCCTTCAAAAGCTGTAGAGGATGGTCCAAGTCCTTGGGTCCCTGCACCCAAGTGGGAGACCCAGAAGAAGCTCCTGGTTCCTGGCTTCGGATCAGCACAGCTCTAGCCATTGCGGCCATTTGGGGAGTGAACCAGCAGATGGAAGACCTCTCTCTCTGTCTCTACCTCTGTCTATAACTCTGTCTTTCAAATAAATAAAATAAATCTTTTAAAAAAATTTTTAAAAATAAAAAATAAAATCTGGTCTTTCTTCTCTTCCCCTCCCCCAAGCAGGAAACATCTCTCTTCACGCTGTGCTACTTGGGGCTGGAAGAAAGGGAACGTGACAATTCTCTCCTTCCTGACTTCTTCTATGTGTCGCTCCTTTTTATTATATTCAAATCAGACACTGTGGTCTCTCATGTGAAATGACTTGATATTGAGTAGCTGTTCAAATCGGTACCCCTGTGGGAAGATTCCTTCTGCATCTTGTTCAGCCATCCTCTCGCTTTGCCTCCTGAGTAGTTTCTCAACATCACATTCCTTAATGTTGGACTGCTCTGGAGACTTCTGGATTCATCTTCAGTTGCCATTTTCCATACTTTTCCTCTTTCTTTTAGGTTTCTTTCCCTGGGGTGAGACCCTGGATGCACTGTGTAGCTGTGAGACGCCGGTGTCAGGCAGAACGTGGCTCAGTGGCCACATGTAACAAGTAACACATCATAAATGCTACTCCTGGCTCCTTTCCAAAATTAGTTAATTGAGATAATGAGTTAAAAATGAAAGGGGGATTTTTGTTTTATTTTTCAAATTCACTTTACATAATCCTCAGAATAGACCTGAGTAATAATAAATGTTCTCATCTCTTTTAGACATGCTCAAGTTTAGGGAAAACTGTTAATCACGACCAGAACCACAGAGAACGTGACGAACATCACAACTAGAGTCAGGGAGACCCTCAAGATTTCTATTTCTCTCATTTTACTTTTTTTTTCTAAAATATTTTTATTCATCACCAAGACATTTGTTCTTATTAGCAGTAAGTGTAAGAGTGAAGGCTAAAAATAGTTCTTTCTTTTTTTAAACTGTAGAATGTTTTCCCTTCTTTATCTCTCTCTCTCTCTCTCTCTCTCTTTTTCTTTCTCTTTTTCTGTGCATGTTTAAAAGTCAAGATTGGTATAACATTCAGAAAGAAGTTGAATTTTTAATCCCTGAGTCAAAGTCATCTGCTAACTTTCAAGTTCCCCTGAATCTTCTAATATTCTATTGGGTTCCAAACCACAGTTCCATGTGCAGTTGAAATGGCATGTTCTTCCATTCACAACTTCTGCATTTGCCCTCCAACTTTTGGTTATGTATAGGGTTGTGGGAGTGAGTACTGGCTCTGTGCTGCCCCCACATTCCACCAATAGTGCCCCCTCCCTTACACTGAGAAGAGCTCTAGTCCCTCCAACCCCAAATTAACTCAGATCCTCTGTGCAGAGACAGCTGCTCCTCTCACAAGAGACACAGGAAAGACCTTGCTCATCAGAATGACGGTCAATCAGGAGTAGATAGAAATGCCCAGAGCTGGCTTAGTGATACACTTGTTACAGGAAGTGAAACACGGAACCAATGGTTTCAACCAAATTAGAGCAGAACTGAAAGTCTGCAAATAAAAATTACAGATCCTTAATCAGAGCTTTCCCCGTGCACAGGCTATATAAAAATATGCAATTCTCTAAAAGACTGAGTTTTTTTCAAGAGCTCTTGAGTTATCTTGGTTTCTGTCTCTTGATTGAGAATTGACTCAGAAAGCAACGAAAGAGTAAATACACTGTATTCCCCTGGTTGGCATGTAAGTAGGTAACACACCAACCAGGAAGATACTTGTCCAAAACACGTCCCACTTCTGGGGCTGTTCACCTGACGTAACCTGCTTGTACTTAGTTTGATATTCCCTTTTTGCAGTTTTAAAAAGCAAAAAGCACTTCAAACCCTAACATTTTGTGTCATTTCTAGGCCATTTTGGGGACCTTCTTAAAAATGAAATAAAGACATCATTGACTCAGCTGGAAGGAATGTTAGGCAAAAAATAAATCTGACAAAGTCATTAAAAATTAAAAAGACTAACTGGTTGAACAAAAGATTTCAAGCCAAGGTAATCTGTGAGATATCACTGATCCCTGCTCCAGTTGTTGAGTCTTTAATGCTTTGCACTCACACCTTTGATTTTCTAAATCGGTAATCAGAAGACACGGAAGGACAAATGGTACTTGCAAACAACTGTTTTGGATTCTTTGGGCTTCTTTCAATTCATACACATTGTGCAAAGCATTAGAAGGTCAAATGCGCATGCTTTTTGGTATTTTGAAAAAGAAGGAACTGACCATTGCTCACATTGCATGCCTTCAGTCTTCTCTTGAACACTAATAATTAAGCTTGAATTCCTGACCAATGACGCTGTGCTCCAGCATTAGAATCTTGTGAAACAATGGCAGAATTTGCATATGAACCTCCCCCCAACCTGCTGGTTATAGAAACCAGTGCATCAAGTTCTGTTTGTTCATTTGTTTTTCTCTCCTTTGAGAACATGGCATGAGGAGGGACTTCAAAAGGGAAGACATGGCCAGGTATCAGTTCTCATGTCATATGCACACTCCATGAAAAATATTTACCATGTCAATATGTTTTAATAAGCATTCATTATTTATTGGCTCATGACTGCTTAAGCAATACTATAGTAAAATGTATTTACATATGGCATTGCTTGTCATTGGAGGTCATTGGAAAGCAAACTCCTTCCTGCCTCAGCAGAAGCATGTGTGGGGGACTGAGACCTGAGAATCTTTAGGGAGGTCAGAGGCACTCTGGGAATTAAGGATAAGGGCAATCCCCTTGTTATATTACCCATGAGGATAAAATAACACTTGCTAGCAATATGTACACTGTTATAAAATTACCCAAAAAACAACATTCTTGAAATAAACTATTCCAGCAAAGTCATGCGTACTGCTCAAAGTTATCATTTCTTTGTCTCTAATATGGTGGGCACACAATTCTATGACATTTTGGATTTGCTTTCTGACTTCTATCAATCCTGGCCCCATTAACAGCCTTTTACTGATCAATTCTTTCTTTGTCCCTAGAAAAATGATGTTCTGTAAATTGGAAAGAAAGGGAACTAGTATTTGTTGAATGCCTACTGCAGATAATTCTTGCAAAGATTTGTGAGGAAGGGATTTTTTTTCACAAGACTCAAAGACCTTGAGTCGCTGCAGCCACAGGGATTTAAATGCAGTCCTCCACCCCATGTCACTCTGTTCCCTCTACAGTCTCCCACAGGATAAGCAATCACCTGACAATCCTGCTCAGCGAGGACACTCCTTGAAGGCACTCCTTGCTTCAAGGAGTCTCACCTGAGTCCTTTGTTTTTCCAGAAGGTGAAGGGTGGAGTTTCTTTTTATGTACATGCCCAGGAAACTGAGTCCTGGTAAACGTGTCCAGCTACCATTTCCAGGGTTGGATGGATTTTCCCAGAACAGGTATGAATGGGCAATGAAAGTGCAGCTTCTTACTTCAGCATCCACCCAGCTGCCTGTCTTCTGACTCACCGACCTTCAGTGGGGTGTAGAGTGCTGAGTCACTGCATCCCTCCTCAGTCATGCTACAGAGAATCATCTTGGTTCTAGAAGCTGCTTGATGAAGAGAATTGATGGCTTTCAGTGAGAATGACTAAGACCTCAATTACTTGGCAGTCCTGAAGGGTCATGGGCATATTAGCCTAGTGGAATATGGCCTGGCTTCCAGTTTAGTGACATCAGCCTACGGGTCTTCCATCCTAAAATGGCTTCCATAACATTTGCCCTCAGAGGATTTGAAGAAGAACAAAATAAGACAGGATTCAGTATGGAGAAGTGGTCATTGCAATAAAAATAACCAGAAACTAGAAACATCAGGAAATGAAAAACCTTTGTAGACTTTAACAAAATAAGGTTGCTTTTTACTACTGTGTTTTGTTTATCTGATTCTATTTAGTTTAGTTGCTTTTGGTTTAAACCATCAACTAATCTTCCCAGTTTTCATTTAATAATTTCTACTGCGAGCCAGTGTAGTAGCATAGCAGGTAAAACCACCGCCTGCAGTGCTGGCCTCCCATTTGGGCACTGGTTCTAGTCCCGGCTGCTCCTCTTCCAATCCAGGTCTCTGCTACAGTCTGGGAAAGCAGTAGAGGATGGCCCAAGTCCTTGGACCCCTGCACCCACATGGGAGACCCAGAAGAAGCTCCTGGCTCCTGGCTTTGGAGATATTTCTTCTCTCTCTCTCTCTCTCTCTCTCTCTCTCTCTCTCTCTCTCTCTCTCTTCCTCTGCCTCTTTGTAATCTGCCTTTCAAATAAATAAATAAATCTTTTAAACAAATCACCTCTATGAGGACCTGACTGGTGGGGACTCAGTGAAGTGCAGCATGCTGTATGAAGATGCATCAAGCCCAGAATTGACTCCTCAGATTTGCCCATCAGGGAAGAAAAAGCCAAACTTGCATGGAAGCCTTCCAAGCTGCACTTAACCAGCAGAGAATCTTTCCCAAATCTGCCCTGAAGACCACTGACTTCTCTTGCTCAGTGTCTGAAATTCACCCCATTGTTGGATGGAGGCATCCCTGAGAACTTCCTATCCTGGTGGAGATTCTTGGCTATCACTGGTGCTCGTAGGGGCAATGTGACAATCAGTAGGAAGTCCATTGTCCTATTCAGAAGTAAAAATATTTCGGCTTTGTGCCTCTCTAGCTCGAGATGAGCACCAAAACCTCCAGTATCATTTGGACGACTTCCAAGCCAAATTAGTGACCTCCTGGTGCCAAATGTAATGACTCTCTCCCACAGGTATAGGGAGCATGGCCATAGAAAAGCGTTAGACATGTCTCCTGGGCACCAAAAACTTGAAATCTGACTATACAAAGGGCAAACACAAATGTTGTCTGAACAAAGAGACTAGGCAACAGCTAGCAAAACCCTAATGTAGAAAGAATGTCAGGGGGCCAGCACTGTGGTGTAGCAAGTAAAGCTGCGCCTACAGTGCCGGCATGCCATATGGGCACCAGTGGATGCTCCACTTCCGATCCAGCTCTCTGCTACGGCCTGGGAAAGCAGTCTAAGATAGCCCAAGTGCTTGGGCCCCTGGACCCACGTGGGAGACCCAGAAGAAGCGCCTGGCTCCTGTCTTTGAATCAGCACAGCTCTGGCTGTTGCGGCCAACTGGGGAGTGAACCAGCAGATGGAAGACCTCTGTGTGTGTGTGCCTCTTCTCTCTCTGTGTAACTCTGACTTTCAAAAAATAAATAAACCTTTAAAAATATAAAGAACGTCAGCAGATGACTATTTCTCTTGTGTATACTCCAATACTCATTTGTTAATTGTTAAATTGTTAATTATATCGTAATTGCGAATGGTTAATTCTCTTCACCATCCCCAACACAGCACACAATAGTTAGGGTAAGTCATGTTTGAGCTTAGTTTCTGGGTATAAAAAGATATTTAAATGTGCTCATAAAATCCAAATACCTATTGCATTATTGAAGGTCACTAATGGTCAATGATCAAGGCAAAAAAATCAATTAGCTGATCAAAGGATTGCCTCACTTGGTTGATATCCAAGCAGCAGGATGGTTCATACAGCATTATGATTCTTCTAACAAGTATAGTCACTGACTATCAGGTTACACATAAAATAAAAGGAAAGGGCTCTTTGACTTTGGTGGTGATGAGAGAGGAAATACAAGTATTAAAAAAATAAATGCTGACAAGGAGGATTGCAAATCCAGACAGGGGAGGGTTTGATACTGTTGCAATCCATGCATTCTTCATTCTCCATATGTGACTTGCTTGAGGTTCCCAAGGTCACAGAAGCTGTGATGAAAGTGATGCAGTAGGAAGCAAACAGCTCTGGGTGCTGCAAGGCCTAGGTTCTTGCCTCAACTCTGGCACTAACATCCTGGACTTATTACATAAGATTAAATAACATTCATATTTCAAATGCATGCAAATAAAAGGCAGCGCAAAGAAAGCCTCAACGCTGAAACTGATCCAGTGACTGAAAGGAAACCGTGGCAAATAGGATCCTTTGATGAGTCTAAGCTCTGTAGGAGTTAGATACACTACTTGAAGAGCCTCAAGTCCATATCTACAAGGTATCAGAATTTAGCATTGAAATGGAAATTGATTTTAAGCAGAATATTCTGTCTGCTGGGTGTTGAGCTCTTGCCAAGAGGTCCATTCTTCCTCTCCTGCCTCTGCAGGCATCCCAAACTCCCTGGGCTCTGATGCTCTGACCTCAGGGCTATCATAGAATTGAACATCCAATGCAGAAGATCGTTCATCCTCACAATAAAGCTGAGAGATAGACACTGCAATACCCATTTTAGAGACAAGACGGATGAGGGCCCCACAGTTTAACAACTCCACAACTTCTCCTGGTTCCAAACTTTTGGAGCTGGCATTGGAATTCAGGTCCGTGTGACACTGAAGCCAGCCTGTCTTTGCATTTAAGACCTGAGGGTATGAGACTTGCTCTGTGAGTAACATCCCTGCTGCTAAAGAAACAGGACGTGGGGGAGGATGGCTGGTGTGGGCATCACCCTGGGGATGGGTGAAGAAAGAACATTCTGGATGCCCAGATGGAATGTCACCAAGGAAATGACTGCATACAGATGCAAGTGTGATCTGTGCACACCAGGAATCATTTCAGGGTTTGTTTTGACACTATCAGTGTTGCTGTTATTTGCTGGGGGGAGTGATGAAGGCCTCTGGGTGGCTTTTTTGTTACCCTGTTGCCCTGAGGCCAATTTTTATCCAATGTGTTCTCCATCCCTCAACTCCAGCTACCCTTAACCCTCAGAATGATAGTGCAGAGTGGAGACAATGCACTTTCAACTCCCAAATCAAACAAGGATGGATCTGGTGAATTCAAAGCAAGGTGCCCACTGCTTACTTCAAAAAATACTTAGTAATGCAGTTACTTAGCTGGATTTTCCTCTCCAGAAATACAAGGGTACATCAAAAAGTTCATGAAAAATGAGAGTAAAGGATATGTTCATTTTTCATGCACAAAAAAAATTTAATTCTATCCAGTATTTTCATAATACACATTTTCATATGTTTTTGAACACTCCACATTTGGCTAGATTTCAAAATTTTGCACCAAAATAAATCGATCAATTTTTTTAAAAAAGAAAAACTATTTATTTATTATTTATTTGAAGGCCAGAGTTAACAGAGAGAGGGAGAGACCAAGAGAAAAAGAGATCTTTCATGTGCTGGTTCCCTCCCAAGTGGTCTGGGTTGCCAGGGCTGAACCAGGCCAAAGTCAGGAGTCAGGAGCTTCTTCCAGGTCTTCCATGTGGGTGGCAGGGGCCCAAACAATTGGGTCATCTCTTGTTTTCCCAGGTACATTACCAAAGACTTGGATTGGAAGTGGAACACCTAGGGCTCCAACCCATGTCCATATGGGATACCATTGCCAATGGCATCAGCTTTACCTACTGCAACACAATGCTGGCCCCAAACCCATCTTTTAATCCCATTTTTCTAGGAGCTTTGTGAAATGTCTTTATATCTATCTCTCCATAAGTAAAGAGCAGTCAGCAGTAAGCTGATCATAAAGTGTATGACTGATCATGAAGCAAAGATGAAGACTGGAAGTAGATGGAATTTTCATGTCCAAATGCAGAAATCCTAATTTCTGTCAGCTGATTACTAGGGTCACTTGTTTGGAGCAAAGGATCCATTAGCAGGAATGGCAAAATACAAGCACATCCTAGGAAGAGCTCAAGTGCCACTAGGAATGCCAACATCAGCTGTGTGTGCTGCTTTCAACTATGAGTCCCCTGGGACTCCATAATAGTTTACGAGTGCATTTTTAAAAGTTATTTTTCCTGTTTTACCAAGAAGGAATGATAACAGTAGTCTGAATCCCACTGAACTGTGATTATGAGGGTGTTTCATAAAATTCATGGAGAGATGGAATTAAAAGATCAGTTTAGGGTGCGGGCAAGTAGTGCCGTGGTTAAAACACTGCTTGAGATGGCTGGCTGGGTTCAGTCCTAGCTCCACTTCTAATTCCAGTCTCCCTGGGAGACAACAAATGATGCCTGAGTTCAATGAAAAAAAAAAAAAAGATAAATTCGTATTGGTGCAAAAACAATTTGGAAATCAAAGAGTATCATTTTTTTACTTTTTAAATTTTTATTTATTTTTTGTATGTATTTGAAAACCAGAGAAACAGAGATATTCAGAAAGACAAAAAGAACTCCCATCTACTTAGTGACTGCACAAGTACTTTCAACCACCAGGGCTGGAACAGGCTGAAGCCAGCGACTAGGAATGCAATCCAAGTTTCCTACATGGGTGACAGGGACCTAACTACTCGGGCCATCACCTGCTGCTCTCATCGTGCACATTAGTAGGAAGCTGGAAGCTAAGGGCTGAGACTTTAACCCGGACACTCCAATGTGGGATGCAGGCATCCCAAACAGTGTTTTCACCACTATGCCTGTGTCGGAAAGGGTTTTCCATGGTGCACATTTCCCATGAATCTTTTGAAGTCACCTTGTGTATTACCTACCTACCTTCCTGCCAGATTCTAGGCTAAGTTCCTCCACCTTTTATTTCCAGGCCTAACAACCATCCAGCATGTTTGTTATTAGCACCCTCAGTTTTACAAATGATAAAACTGAAGCAAAGAGAAATCACAGTACAGCCACATCATAGAATTGGAACAGAGTTCTCCTGGTTAAAGGTCAAGGGAGTGTTCTGTGCCGTTGGACTTGAGAGCTGCACACAAGTCTGGGGAATTTAAGGAGACAGGGGTTCTTCCCTGAGCCGAGAAGAGCATCTTGGCTGAAGTCATAGAGCTAGTGGTGTGCAACAGGCTGGAGAGCAGACCTTCAGCTCCAGCACGTTTAATTTGTTGTTGAGTTCTCTGGAATGGATATTTCCTTGTGATTGATCAAAAAAAAATGATGGAATAGAAAAATGTGTGAAACAGAAGGACAGCATGTGGAAAAGTCCTTATGGAAGGCACGTGGGACAAGAACAAATTACCTCTAAGTTATCCATTACACTGAAAGTGGAGCGAGGCCATGCTTTTCTCAGTATCTCATAGATGTTGAGTACCTCAGCAATATGTGCACACAAGCTTTCCCAATTAGTGCTTATAGGACCCTATGAAGGGATCCCACTGCTTAGAACAGAAGCAGACATTGGGCCAGCGCTGGGGCGTAGCCCGTAAAGCTGCCGCCTGCAGTGCTGGCACCCCTTATAGGTGCCAGTTCGAGTCCCAGCTGCTGTTTCCAATCTAGCTCTCTGCTATGGCCTGGGAAAGCAGCAGAAGATGGCCTAAGGTCTCAGGCCTCTGCACCCGCGTGGGAGACCCACCCAGAGGCTCCTGGCTTCAGATAGGTGCAGCTCTGGCCATTGCAGCCATCTGGAGAGTGTGGATTGAAGACCTCTCTCTCTCTCTCTCTCTCTCTCTCTCTCTCTCTCTCTCTCTCCTTCTCTCTGTGTAATTCTGACTTTCACATAAATAAATAAATCTTTTAACAAAATAGAAATAGACTCAGAAAATACAACTTGCCCAGGATGCATCCAAAAGGGTCTTGACCTTGAGTTTTCCATCTCAGGTATGACTGGCATAAAGTTCCCTTTAACTGGAAGAAGTCCACCTGCACTTTGCAGTGTCCTTACACAAAGGGCAGTGACCATTTACTCGATCAGTTGAACTTGAAGAAAACGACAACTGTTCTGTTTTTATGTAGAAAATCAGTATGCAGTGGCTTGTAGGCAAAATCCACATTTTGTGGAAAAGGAAGCTTCAGGTTTGCACATATTTTAACGGGACGTCTGGGAACATCCCATTCATTCCTCACATGCGAAAGAAATGTATCTGAAATTGAAAAGTTTTGTATTGAGTGTGGAAGTGATGTAAAACACTAGGTGATTTTGGGGCTGGTGATGTGACACAGTGGATTAAAGCCCTGGCTTGAAGCGGCTGCATCCCATAGGTGCTGGTTCTAGTCCCGATTGCTCCTCTTCCAATCCAGCTCTCTGCTATGACCTAGGATAGCAGTAGAAGATGGCCAAAGTCCTTGGGCCCCTGCACCCACTGGGATACCCAGAAGAAGTTCCTAGCTCCTGGCTTTGGATCGGTGCAGCTCCGGCCCTTGTGACCATCTGGGGAGTGAACCAGCAGACGGGAGACCTCTCTCTTTGTCTCTACCTCTCTCTGTAACTCTGTCTTTAAAATAAATAAAATAAATCTTAAAAAAACTTGATGATTTAAATTTTAATGACAGGCACAAAACCTGCTTTAACAAAGTTTCGCTTTCACTTCCTTGAGCAGTTCTGTTAAGAGGCATGTGCCTCTTCCTGGAGCATTAAATGCACTGGTGGATTTAGTGGATAAGTCCTTCGCATTGTTATATAGTTGACACGAGAAGAGCTCATGGAGGGGATGTTGCTGGATGGAGATAGCTCTCGCTAAGATGTCATGGTATTCAGAACCAAGTTAATGGGTTTTGGGATTTCCCTGATCAGTTTCCTCTGAACATCAGCTATTTCATCCTTTCAATCAGCTTTCCATTCAAGGTGAACAAGGAGAAGGATGAGAGTGAAACACAAAATGAGTGATTGGTCTTAGCTAAGCACTTCTAGGCCAAGAAGTTTCCAGAAGGGGGTTCAGTTTGGAGTGGATGAGTTGTTAAATTTTATTTAGCGATTCTTCCTGGAATTAGTATATCTGTGATATTGGCAGAGAATGAAGTGGCGGCAGAAGATTTTTTTTCCCTTCCTTCCTTCATCCACTGAACTGCATTGCTAAGTGCCCCGAAGTGAGAGATACTGAATTGTAAATACACAGTTCTTTGTCCAAGGAAACCCAGATTCTGGGGAGGAAGAGAGAAAGGTGAAAAGGCCAGGTAGTGACACTTACCTGGCTTTCCAGAAATGTCATTACACCTCTGGAGGGGTGTTTCTACCATCGTGATCCAACCACTGCGTAGCAGAAATGACAACGAATTCTGTGTGCACCGTGTTCAGGTCTGTCCTGAGTATTACCTGGTTGAAATGTCAGTACTCATCCAGAATGGAGGACATTCTTCTGCCACTAATTCTCATGGCTATACCTCCTGAGCAGATCTGTGGCCAGAATGAATGCCCAGGTGACTTCGTGTCTGACCAAATCATGCACGAGTTGGGGGTGGGGGGGTTGTAAGGATGATGGTGGTGGAGCCATGGATATACACAGAATGTGTGCATCCACCATCATTATCACCAAGAGGAGAAAGCACTGGCTCTTACACACCCTGGTGTGTGGTCTGGAGCCCCATACTCAAAGCATTTGCTTTGAAAGGATCCGCTCACTAGTCATGCTTTACAAACAATAAACAAAATCCTAGGTCTTCTCCTGCTAAGTATGACACAAAGTACAATAAGAAAGAAAGGACAGAAGTCAATAGCAAGATACTTCCTTTGGGCTAGCAGAGCCTGAAAGATCTCAGGATTTAAACCAAGGCTTGAAGAGAAAATGCTGCAATAGATGTGGTCTTGTGCTCTTCCATTAACCATCATGCAATATGAGGTAGAAACAATCACAAAGTGGTGCCTGCAATGGCACTCAGTATTTGCTGAGTAAAGAAATGAATGAAGGCTGGTGCTGTGCCCCAATAGGCTAATCCTCTGCCTGTGGCACTAGCACACCGGGTTCTAGTTCCGTTAGGGGCGCCAGATTCTGTCCCGGTTGCCCCTCTTTCAGGCCAGCTCTCTGCTGTGGCCTGGGAGTGCAGTGGAGTATGGCCCAAGTGCTTGGGCCCTGCACCTGCATGGGAGACCAGGAGAAGCACCTGGCTCCTGGCTTCGGATCAGCACGATGCGCTGGCCGCAGTGCGCCGGCCGCAGCGGCCATTGGAAGTGAACCAACGGCAAAAAGGAAGACCTTTCTTTCTGTCTCTCTCTCTCACTGTCCACTCTGCCTGTAAAAAAGAAAGAAAGAAAGAAAGAAAGAAAGAAAGAAAGAAAGAAAGAAAGAAAGAAAGAAAGAAAGAAAGAAAGAAAGAAAGAAAGAAAGAAAGAGAATGAACTGCATACTTGTCTCCAGGATCACCTGTTCCTGGCTTCCTTGGAGTTCAGTTGCGGGTAGGTAAGTAGGTGAGTAGGGAGCCTGGCCAGAAGACACCAGGATACAGATGTAGTTCTGCCCCATGTTTTATGTAGGAGTACTTGCTCCTTATGTAGCATCTAATGTGAGAAATTGATAAAATGGCCAAATATATTACATTACTGTAATGGAAAGAGATGAGTTAGGTTGGATTCCTGAGTCTGACTTGCAGTGATGATTATGTGAGTTAATTGTGTCTCAGTTTCAGTTCTACAGAACTGGTGTAATAATGGTTGCCCTACTTAACCCCGGGTAATGATTGGATGAGGGTACACATCAGTCAGTCTTGTTATTCAGATCTATAGTCTCAATGCATCCGACTCCATTGCACACTTCATTGTTGAAAACTGTCAGTGAGACTGTGGTACGAAAAAGGAAAGAACAACACAAAACCTATGCAAATATATGGTGTTTTCTTTTCACCAAGGAAAATGAAGGCACAGGAGGCGTTGTTTGTGGGAGCTATGCATGTAGAAAAAAGGGCGGTGAAAATAATAAACAGCAAAGTACACAAAAATCAATTAATTCAAACCAAAAACAAAGAAAATATAACAAGTATAGCTGAATGTTAGCTCTATGATTTTAATTGGACAGAACTTATGCCAAATTAAATTGGCTTCTAGCATACAGATTAATACTTTGTGATGTATGAGGGTATTCCATGCTCATAACTCATTTCATTGGAAAGAATGTAAGAACTAATGCAAGGATTCCAGAGAACCACGATGAGACATCTGTGTAGTGGGGTCGTAAGTAGAGTCTACCTGACTCAGGGAGGTTGAACAAATCTCAGGTTTACAGCCACTCGCTCTAGAAGCAACCAGGACTCCTGAGGCCTTTGCCTTTTGTCAATACCACGGTGAATTGAACTCACTGAATCTCCTAGTCAATTCAGTTCTGCCATTGGTCAGTACATTCATGGCTTTTGACAGGAAAGTGTTGTACCCAAAGACTTGCAGAATTTCCTTCCTGAAACACTTCAGTATCACAGCAAATATTGCAAGGGGAAACTATTCATACAGCATAATATTCTATGCTCGTTCTGCACTGAATTTACTGGAAAATTATGTTACGGGAACGAAATGTGAGCATACTTATCTTACTGCTTATTATGAGAAAATCCTTCTTTAAGTAAGTTCAATGGAAGGATGAGAATTCTTTTTCTGATTAAAAAATGCCGACCATTATCATAGAATAGTTATTACCTGTCAGATCACATACCAACCCTCTACAGATCTTATCTTAAATCCTTCCACGATCCAGAATGATTTCCTACTGTACCCATTTTAGAGATGTGAAAAACAGTTCAAGAGCTTAAGCAACGCGCACAGAGTCAGAAATTAGCAGTCCTGACTTGTCATTACATGTGGGACGACTCACCCGATTGCACAAAACAAAATAAGATGAATGTACACTCTGTAAATACGGGACTTGGAAATCCCTTAGAAAATAGTAACCCCTAGGTTATGCTCTGACTAAAATTCTCCTAGGAATCTTACAGTTTAAAGAAAGGGTCATGGCATGCTTGGGCAACAGCTACTCTGCCTTCTTGTACGGTTGAATGACTTCTAGGTGCCACCCCAGCCGGTCCTGAAAATATATGCATCCTTAAAAGGCAACAACATTCTTGATTACCTAAGTGCAGGAAGCTCGCTGACTGGGTCATGATTGATTAATGGTGAGCCAGAAGCTCTGGGCAGGCCTTCCCCACTGAAACCCTATAACCTTTCTGGTAAGGTGGAGAACACACTGACCTTGTTACCACGGTCCCCTCCTCTTTTTTTTTTAAGATTTGTTTTATTTATTTTAAAGACAGAGTGACAGAGAGAGGTAGAGACAGAGAGAGAGGTCTTTCATACTCTGGTTCACACCCCAGATGGCCACAAGCACCGAAGCTGTGCCAATCCAAAGCCAGGAGCCAGGAGCTTCCTCCAGGTCTCCCACAGGGGTGCTGGGGCCCAAGGATCCATCACTTAGTGCTTTGTCAGGTCATAGCAGACAGCTGGATTGGAAGAGGAGCAGCCAGGACTAGAACAGGAGCCCATATGGGATGCAGGCGCTTCAGGCCAGGGCTTTAACCCACTGCACCACAAGGCCAGCCCCGGTTCCCTCCTCTTGCCATGCTTGAACACTAAGGGGAAAATGCATTGGAGAAGTTCGGAAGACTGACGCAAGTCCTTTGAGATCATCCCCAGGCACTGCCACTCCACACAGCAAAGGTTCCATTCGCCGTGCAGTGCACTCTCCTGAAACCTAAGGGATATTGCTGAGAGCAACTTCAGAATGGAGAACTTCCTAGTGGCCTGTTGCCCTACAAATTCTCCAGTAGCTACTGTCTCCTCGTCTCCTTCTTGTGATAGGATATGATGACAGAAGGTGTTTAAATTTGGATCTTTATAGCACAACATTTTAAATCTTGGCTGAGATGAACGTTGCCTTTCATTTACATTAACTAAATGATTTATATACTTGAATTTTTCCCAAAGACAATATTATCATGATGAGTTCGATTTTTTAAAATCAACAGCTGTACAGACACACATGTAGCCTGTTGGTATACTTGGTGCTCTAGCTTTCGAATTTGCAAATAAATAACTTGAATTGTGGAGGATGATATGGTGTGGAACGGAGGGTGGGCATGGTAGAGAAGGATTTTTCGAATCCCTGTCTGAGAAGGAAGATTTGGAACATTGCGTTTCACTGTTGTCTTGGCTCTCTTGCTTTCTCATCTCCTCACCAACACAGAGAAATGACACTTGGGTAATGCTGCTTGGTTTTAGAGGGACTAAATTGACAATGTCAGTGCATGTCATCAAGCATCTTGCACATCTGGAAGCAAGTCTTGCACAATCGAAATGAAATGTGGTAATACGAAACTTAAGAAATTGAGGCGGACAGAACTCTGTTTAGTGGGAACACTCAAGTCACCTATAAGTGTGCTTTGTCATAGACAAAGGACAGATCTTAGGAAAATGATAGTATGTGGCATAATGTGCAGTTAGTCT
This sequence comes from Sylvilagus floridanus, assembly GCA_949820135.1. Lineage (NCBI taxonomy): Eukaryota > Metazoa > Chordata > Mammalia > Lagomorpha > Leporidae > Sylvilagus > Sylvilagus floridanus. Next base: position 11,743,238 of record OX463240.1, on the reverse strand, counting down.
TATCTAAGCACTTGAACTTTGAAAAAAATGTTGCTTGTTTGTGGCAGATTTGAGTCCAAGGATCTTAGGGAACAACTTCCATGATCATGGTCATGAGATGTCTATATATTGTCTCTCTCTCTATCCAATGATTGATCTATCTACACAGATTACATAAAGGAAGGTATGTACATAGGATAACAACTGGAGTATGGAGAGAATCATTTAGACAGTGGGCATTCTGGTTAAATCTGTCTTTCCCTGAGAGTTGTGCAGTGACTACCCAACCCAGCAAGGCTTCTACCAGGCCATGTGGGACCCAGATTTGCTCTCTTTGTCTCTTTTCATTCGCAGACGGTTCAGAGAATTCTCATTAAAATTACTTAGAGTGAAACAGAAAGACCTTGCTATAAAATAAATCTAGTTAAATACACTTTGTTGTATTGCCTCATTTGCGTGATGCATGGACCTAATTTTCCTCTCTTTGTATCTTAACTATGTACATTAGGTGATTCCTGCCAATTAATGCAGTATGTCACATCCCCAATTGCTTTCTGTGTATTCTTAAACATTAAAAATAAATACGTGCCATCTGTCTCATATCTTGAAAGCAATTCAAAATGGTTACTTTTGTTTTCTCAGTATTACAGTACAGTTTATGGCTTTAGTGCTTCCGAATTGTGAGAAAGCTCTGTCTCCATCTCATAAATGAAACATCATTTTAGGATGAATCCTACAGATTGAACAGAAGATACTCATGAGAGGTTGGGCAAGACAAAAAACAGGGTAGGATGGTGATTGAAAAATGTGATCTTTGGCATCCAAGAGGCTTGTACCAGACACTGATCCTGCTGCTTCCTAGCTGAGTGAACGGAAAATGATATAGCCACTGGAAGCCTCAGTTTTCCTCATCCATTAAATGGGTTTTATATTTACTGCACACAGTATTGCTACAAGCAATATGTACATAAGACATATCGCCTCCCAATTCCTGATTAAGGCATTTAGTAGATATCAACATCTTCATTGTAGTCATCAAACTGTGCAGGGAACAATTCAGTTTGGAAAGGAGAATTATTAAAAAATAACTCAAGGGGGCATAATACTAAAACACAAGAAGGGAATTATGTATAAGAGCTCTGTTCGCTCTCTACAGCAATTGAAATGTAAGAGCAAGAAGCTTCTCTTGAAGTGTCTCCATTGTTCTTTAAGCAGACAGGGGCTAGCCACTTCAACATGGAAAGAGGTTGATGAGTTGTGGAAATGCAGGAAACCTTGGATCCACTTACAGCTGCAAGAGTACCTTTCAAAGAAGTTGTGTTATTTTCATTGTCTTTACTTTCCAAATGGTGTGCCATAAAGCACCAAATGCCCGAATAACTTAACTGTGAAGGGAGAAGGTCAACCTGAGAATATTTTTTCCATTTTTTAGAGCAATTTTCTTCAATGACACTTTCTCCTGTAGCATACAAGAAAGCTTTCTAGATCTAAACCAAGCACCCTGAAGATAGTGAATGTGTAATTTGAAGTCCACCCTGTACTCAGAGACCACAGAATTGTAGTGCTATAGAAAATGCTAGACATGTGTGACCTAGCCCAAACTATTTTAGCAAGAAGCCAACTGAGGCCTGTGTGGCTCAGCGTGCTGTCCGAAAGCATACAGCTCATTAGAGCTAGAACATTTCCTTTCTTTTAGTTAGGTTTCAAAGAATTTGTTAGGCGGACTGAAATATTTTAGACTTCTATAAATATTCTCGCTTCACAGCTCATTCCCTGTGCGACAGTTCTGTTAACGGCCTTATTTGAACATAACTTAGCTGTTCGGCATAGCCTTTGCATGACAAAGTGGTCAAGTCTATATAGTAGCTGAGAATGCATTATCAGGACTTTATTTAGACTGTACAGTCAGGGCAATCCAACTATTAGTCATCTTGACATGTGCTTCGGAACACACACACCCATGAATCTTGGCAAAAATATCATCTGCTGCCTGCACCCTGCCCCACCACAACTCCTTCCAAACTGGTGGTGTCGTTACCATAGTTAAAGAAAGAAAACGACCTAAAACTCCTAATGTGGGCATGCCTGTAAACCGTCTCTTCCCAATCCCGGAACTCCACATTTGCCCACATGAAGATCTAGTAGGATGGAGAGCATTGCATGCGGAAGCCACCTAAAACACAGGGCACCCTTACTGTCAAGATGTGAACGGAGCTCATTCCCACAGAAACACACATTGATTTTACCCTGTCACTACTGAGTGGGCTAATATAGTCTGAAAATGGACTGCAAGATGCATCAATCCAAGCTGATGCATGCAGCAAAGTAAAACTGAGACTGACATCAAAAGCTACCCACTAGAACAGCCTTAAAAGACACAAAGCTGTCTATTTTACGTTCAAACGGTAGACTTAAGGCATCCCATTGGCCTTTAGAAGATATAAAAATCCTCTGGTGATATGATCTTGTACTTTCTGTGCTAATAGCACAGGCTGGGTGTTAACGAAGAACAGGCTGAGGGAGGGCATGGGAAAGGCCTTCCTGCCTGCAATCATACTCACTCCTCCCAGACACACCTCAGCCAGGTGTGTGGCCGAGCCAGGTCAGGGAAGACACGTCCAGCTCTCACCGCTTAGCCGGAGCAGGGCTGCGAGAGTGGGAAGTGAAAGGGAGTCACTGGGCTTTGTCATTGTGTGGATGCCGCTGTAATGCATTCATTCCCCTGGCTGGAGTGACAGGAAGATAAAACGCAGCAAGTGTGTTTCTCCTGTGCCCCAAAGCTGCGTTGTGGTTTTGTCAATCTCTGGAGAACACTGGAGAGTGTGTCAGGCTCCTCACTGCAGGTCCCAGGACCGGCTCTGGTGAGCAGAGAGGAAGGGACTGAAATAGGCAAATGGCCCTTGGGGTTGCACAATGGAAATCTCCAGGAGGAAGCCAAGATGATTAATGCCACAGGAATTTGTTTCAACATCCCCCACCCCTCCTCCCCCCAGAAAAACAACCAGACTCAAGATGCTGATAAGAATTCTTTTATGTTATTCCAATAAAAAATACATTCATACAGAAATATAACAATCTTGCAAAAAACAATTTCAAATAAAATCTTGTAAAACAAAATTTTACAAAAATCTTACAAAGATTCTTTAGAGAACAGGGTGCTTCCAAAAAAAAAAAAAGAAATTTCACTAATAGAAATTTTTTTTAATTTCAAGCAAAAAGTTTCTGCTTGATTGAGGCTCAGTTATCACCTGAACAGAATGTACTTCTTTATGCACTTGCTTATTATGAAAATTACAGGCATTGACATATATGGCACCCAGCCCCACCCAGTTAAACAACCCCAATGGTGTTTCATAAGTGAGACAAGCCAGTGCAAGTGGTTTTTTTTTGTTTTTGTTTTTACTGTCTTTTGTTTACTGTCTTGTTTAATGGAATTGTTATGGCTAAGCACACAGCAGGGCCAAAAAAGGAGTTTTCCAAAACCCAGCAAATCAAGGGCTTGGATTTTGAATCGCCAAAAGAAAAGTGCATTTTCCCCCTAAACAAAATGAAAGGAGTTCTCTAGGTAAATGTGTTAATCAGCCAGATAAAAAACCAGTTAGGTGAGCTTTAATCATTGCTCATTTCCAGGAAGATCAAACAAAATACCAGCTCAGCCAGACTCACGTAAGTGTGTGTGTGTGTGTGTGTGTGTGTGTGTATAAAGATCCACACCCACAAGCCAGCAGCTGGATGAAATATCAGCTGTCCATGCTGTGGTATGCCAATTTGGGGAAATTACTTCTGGAAAAACTGGGAGAATCCACATGCTGAGAAAAAAAAAATAGCTTCATCTGCATAAAAAATGTTCTAAAAAAGATTCCCTGTGATTAGCTTCCCCTTAGGTTAGATCTTCTAATAAGGCTGAAATTCAAAATCAAAACCTTAGTGTGTCTGAGTTCAACAAGTGTGCCAGTATTGTGTTCACGCCACTTCTGAATGGCCAAAGGTACCCTCTTCCAGACCTGCCAACACAGACGAGTAGGCTGGCAATCGGGAATGGATTCAACGCCAAGAAAGCCTTCAGCAAATCATTAAATTAAAGATAAAGCCTCTATAAAAGTTATAGTTTTCATTTTTACCTCCTTTATGGCCATTTTGAAATATTTCTTCACAGGCTGTAGAGTTTTCTAGCTAAACATTCTAGCTTCTCCTTAAAAAAAATATTTATATATTATCTATATATATAATATATATACACATACACATACTGTACACACAAATATACATACACAAGAATTCCGCCCACTTTTTAAAAAAAGTAGTATACTTTCTGTATTACCAACAGATAGCTAGATAGATATGTGAAACTTGTGCCTTTTAAGCAAATACACTGACTTTTTTTTATACTTCTGTATCTTTTAATATGTGTGAAAATGTTACATATTAAATACAGCCGGTGTGTGAACTGTACACTTGTTGTGCAAGGTCTATATGAAAGTGTCATGGTGGCAGAATTGGTCAGATTTTTCAATCATCACGTGTTTTCCGTCTCAACACTGACAGTCAAGTTGTGTACATATTGAACAAATACTGACGTTTTAAGGGAGTTTTCATCGCTTGTCTTTGTGAAGGAGGACCGCAGAGAGAATTTTGTTTCTGTATTATACGTGGATACAGTACAATGCCAGGTGAAAAAAGAGCCTTAATAAAGCATGCATCACCCTTACCCCTGTATGAGACCCCAACACGGGGTCACTTGCATAAGGCACCATTATGAAGGTCAACAGTGCATTAACAGCTAGAAAACCAGAAATTAGTCCTCAAGGCATAAATAAGAGAAACATAGCTGCATGAGAAAACAGTTTCTAAGCTTTAGTGGTTTTATCCACCCAACTGAGAAAATTTTTAGGTTCTTAGCCTAATGTACCATTAGACCAGCAATTTCCAGCCCTGCTTTTGGACACTCAACACATGTCCAGTTTCTTCAAAGGGCATCACAAAATTCTCCAAAAAGTTAATTCAAATTCAGAATCATTTAAAAAATAATCCTATGCTGCACAATGCCTTTCGAGAAGGGAGTGTTACAAAATTGAAGGGGGAAAAAAACTGTGTCTTGCCAGGCCCAGATGGCTAGGGATCGCTGTAATAGACAAACTGTATCTTAGCTGCTCCTTAACTGGAATCAAGATTGCAGTCTTGGTTTAAAAATGGAAAAGCATATAGTTTCCCCAGACCATGCATGACTCTTTGTATTATAAGGAAAAGTTATCATTGTGTTATATTTGTAAATACACAGCTTATACAATGGGTTACAAATGAGCTCCGTTGTAGCAAGTGAAACAAGCTACTTGACACATTGCACGTTTTAATAGCTGCACCAGACATCAAGAGTTTCTCTCATACAAAACAAGGGGGAAGGGGGTCCCCCTCTCCACATCACTCGCCACTCTGGGGTCCTGAGTTCCCACTCCCACCCTCCAAGTTTTTCCTTCTTTTTTTTTTTCTTTTTTTTTTTGTGTATTTTTGTTGTTGTTGTTGTCGTTTTTTATTGTTTTTTTTTTTTTTTTCTTTTCTAAGGTGCGGACACCCTCCCAGGAAATGATTGGTGGTCGTCTCATCTCATGGTATATTCCTTACACACAAAACATTCAAACTACTTTTTTTCTGTCTCTTGCAGTTTGGCGCCACAAGGAAAAAAAGTCTGCCTCATCATACAATCAGTAATAGATCCTCAACATACAGTCAACCCAACCATTAACATTCTCAGTGCGCATGCTCACAGCAAAGGCTTAAGAACCACTCGGAAGGTTAGGTACCAGTGGCGAGTCCAGGGTCACCCAAACACCGCGCACCACAGGTGCTATGCCGCTTCCTCCATGACTTTTTAGCCCTCGAAAGACCTTCCAAGGAGAGGCCCTGGAGGCAACTGGGTAGGGTGCAAAATGGCATGCTTTGGCTGGAACACGCATCCCTCCTTCCACGGCCGTCTCTCAGCCTTGGAAGCCTTTTAGCCCACAGGATTCACCTGCTCTCTGCCCTCAGAGGTGCCTCTTCATGTGCAGGGCCAGGTGGTCCGACCTGGAGAAACACCTGCAAGAGGAAAGCAGATCACAGTTAGGTTCCCATCCTTTGCTTCCTCACAGACCTTCCTCTCACTTCCTTCCAACCTCACCTCTCCTGCGGCAAAGGTGAGACTCTCCTCTGAGCCAATGCCAGTGTTTCAGGGACAGGAAGTCCAATGGATCGGGATATGAATTAATTAAGCTGGCCAGTTCTTTGAAGAATGAGAGCTGACCTCCTTTCTAATTCTTCTAATTACAAACCTCTTGGAGGCCACTTTTCCAAGAGTATAAAGGAACTCCCTTTAGGTCCCCATGCTACAGGTTGTCTTAGTATGGATAATTAAAAATAGCAAAGGCTTTCTCAAAAGTCCTAGACTTAAAAGAACAGGAACACATGGCAGGAGACTGTCTGTCTTCCTTCAAACATCTCCTACGCACCTACTCTGTTTTGGTCACTGCATTCCCACGGTCCCACACATCTTTTCCAACACAGTCCTCATGCACATTACCTGTCACATATGTGTCACATACATACCTGTCACAGTGAGAGCATTTAAAAGGCTTGGCACCGGTGTGCTTTCGGAAGTGTCTGGTTAACTCATCACTTCTTGCAAAACGCCACTCGCACCCTTCCCAAGAGCATCTGTAAGGCTTTTCTCCTGGGAAGAGAGCAGATGACAAGTGAGCCATGACCTGCTCGACACGCTGAGACAAGGGGGAGACCCAACACGTGCCGGGCAGAACGTAAATGAAGGGTCCCAGGGCCTTCAGAATCCATAACCCAGCTCTGCTTACGGGAGGTCTTCACGTCACTAGGAGCAGCTCTTTGGCCATCTAGCCTCGAGCCTCCTCTAACTGCTGTCCCATGAAACCCATGTTTGGCAAAGCCCAGGCTGCCACAAAGTTAACGTGTAACAATGACAATTACTCAGACTGGTGAAATACTTGCAGGATGAGGTGTCAGCCCGCTGGCCCCACAGCCTGGTGGAGGGCAGAGTTTTATTGCTTTCTCCATGGCAACTGTTTCTCGCCAGCACTATTGTGCTCCTTACTCACTTCTTGTGGAATGAGTCTTTGTAGTTTTCCCCTGGGACCGTCTACATTTCTACAAAACTGGAGTCATGAGTTTTGGGAAACTCCATTCCAAAGTCCTTCCAAATCGCTTTCCTAATGACAAGCAAATGACCAAGTGCACTTCATTCCTCGGTCAGTTGAGAAATGTGAATTCAATAAAAGTGCTGGTGGACAGGAAAGAAGTCCCTGCAACCAACCTCGAGGGTACACTGGGAACAGACTTGGACTTGTTTTTCAAGAAACCTGGGCCCCCAGCTGGGCTCTGTCGTCCAGCTCTTCTGGGACCCTGCCTCGGTGCCTCAGCAATTTGCTCTCCTGTTGGTAATTTAAGAATTTGCACCACATGATGCCTGAGGTCCCTTCCAGTTCTGAATTTTTCATTCATTGTACTAGAGATTGTCATGGTAGTTTTAAATGGAATGTTTAGCTAAGGTGTGGTATTTCATTAAGGAATCACAGTGCTCGCTTTAGGTGGAATCAAACGACACAGAGAACTTCTCAGTAAATACCCCCTGGTCAATACTACTGCTGACAAGACACAGGGGCTCCCCCTGGGCTTCACCCCACTACCACCAATACTAGCATACTCCATGCCTCCCAGGGACCCTTGGTCTCAACCCTTGAGTTTCACTTCCAAAAAAAAACCAAAAAAAAACAAAAAACAAAACAAAACAAAACAAAAAACGAGGAAAAGCTCAACTGAATATTTTGCATGGGCCCTGGAAGAATGGGTACCATGAGCCTTGATAAATTGGATTGCTAGACTGGGTAGAAGCCTGGGTGTCAATCTAGCCTCTTCTGTTTAAATCTACAACTGTTAACCACGTGTCCACATCCAAGGTCTAGTCTTCACAATTCTACACTGAGCTCCTAAGAGACCCAATTCTTTGGTGGAAAGAATTTGAGGAAGTGAAGATGTGTGTGTTCCAATCGCATCCTGTGACGCGCTGGCTCCCTCCCAGGGCTGGTGCATGTCCGGGGCCCACCAACGGCCGGCCTCCCGGGCCCGTGAGGGGACTGACCTGTGTGAGTACGCTGATGTGCTTTCAAGTGGGAGCTTTTGGTGTAAACTTTTCTGCAGCCGTTGAAGTGGCACCGATGTACCCTCCTCCTGCCATCTGGGGAGGCGTCGCCGCTCCCCTTGTCGCCTGGCTTCCCCGAAGTCCCACTGCGTGCCTTCCCAGGTGAGGGAAGCTCACCAGGTCCACAACCCCACAGTTGAGAAGGCTCCCTGCTCAGTTCTGGAGAAGAAGGAGGCGTGGAGGTGACAGAGGAGCTCAGATTTCCTGAATTGACTAAGACGTCACTGATGGGGTCAGAGGTAAACTTGGAAGTGGGAGAAAGTTCCTCCGAACTATCAGAGGATTCGCTGCTGACATCCGAGTTCAGGCTGTTGGTCTCCAGGTTGTAGCTAAAGCTCGGGCTGATCAGAGAATCCTCTGGAGGACTAGAAGTCACCTTCAGTTCAGATTCCTCCTTTTTCTCCCGAGCCAGAATGATTTTGGTCCACAGATCTTCCTGGCTGTCAAATTTGATTTCTGAGGCTGAAACATAGCAGGGTTCGCTCTGCAGGTAACGTTCCAATTCCAGGCAGGTCTGTACGAAGTGAACCGAGAGAGAAGGCACGTGACTGTTATGATTACTGAAAACGGAACCAACAGCACATTTCCAAAAACATGCAGGAACAAAGGACAAATAAAACTGCTGCAGTGCCACTATGGGTGCAAAACCTTTTGGAATTGGAATCCAAGTCCTTAGGAAAGTTAGAAGAAATTTATTTCTAGGAATGGGTAAGAATTCAGAAGGAAAAGCAGAGAGTGAAACAAACCTCTCTTAGCTTCCCCAGTGTTGGATGAAGGGCCACAATGGGTGATGATCACTAAGCCTGTTTTTTGTTTTTGTTTTTTGCTATAGTTACAAGTGTTGACGTTTCTAATGCGTTTCCCCAGTAAACCACACAAAGAAAATCAGCCTTATGCTCACCACCGCCCCCCCCCCCAAACAGGTTTAACCAGATTATCTGACACTGTCAAGAACCCTGGGTATTAAGGAAAGCCCCAGTCATCCATCCACCCTTCACAAACCACAAATATCCACACAACAGGACAGAAAGACTGCACAGCACATAATGTGTTCGGATGGACCCCGCTGGGGACACAGCTGACGACACAGGGCCATACTCCGAGAGAGCAGACAGCAACTAACTGTCTGTGTTCAAGGACATCAGTGGAGCTGCGGAGGAACCACCCATTTCCTGTGTAGCCCAGACCGAGTCCATTTTCAAAGAATGCCATTCCCAAGTGCAGGGCCATGCATGCCACAAAACTTTAATTGCTTCTACAGTGGTCAGAGAAAAACAAGAAGCTTCAACAACAGGAGTGGAGGAATCATTCCAGAATGGCCATCTGCTATTGTAAAGGAAGCAAGGGGGAAATTACTCCAGGCCCTGCTGGGAGTCCCACAATGAACAAGAACTTTATCTACTGGCCAAGAGTACAACTGTATGAGTCATCACTCCTATTTCTTTCACGCAATGCCAAAGGAGACTTCCTTTTGAAATTCTGACCAGCAGCCAAATAAGGACCCGGTTCAAGTATACATGCAGTGTGTCATGGACAGGGTGCCCCTCCCCAGCCCCACAACCAACCTTTCAAGAAGCTACAACTGCCGAGATCAGCATCCCCTCTCCCCACCATTTCAAACTTTCTAGCCACTGGAAAAGAAAAATGGTAGGAAACATTTTAGGATTAAATGATGTCTGCCCTGATACTCACTAGGATCAGTTGCCTGCATGCCCATATAAGGCTGGCTGTACTACTGGCAATTCCACAGACTGAAATTGCTACACCAAGCTGCTCTTTTCAACAAATCATTTGCAGGGCGCGCACCGTCCTGAGCACAGGCTACCCAAGGGGCTCATGCTCACTTAGCAATGTGCCTTCTATTGTAATATATGCACATCCTGCCCCCTCCCCACAGACTCATCAAAACAGCAAGCATGAGCAAGCAAAAGGGGAAATCATTGTTTTCTCTCTCCCCCTAAAATTAGACGTCTGAGTTACAGTGCATACGAGAGTGTTCCGAAGAGAGGCGGCGATGTTATTTTATTGATGTTCCAAAGACACAGGAAAGCACATTGATTGCGATCTTGTTAAACTTTCATAATCTGGCTAATTTAAAATCTCCATTATCCTGATGAGCACCAGGGACCTCAACCAAGCTCTCAGAGAGTTTAAAAGCCTCTGAAGGCCACCAGGAGCCAAGTCTGGCTAGTTGCCCAAATCCCAAATGCCCGAAGGAAACTACTTAGATCAATTTCAATCACGTCCTGGGGAGCAGCTTCTTTGAGGAGGAAAAAGGGGGGAGGGGGAGAGGAAGGCAGGAGAGGATCGGGAACAATCGAGCAGGCATTGGAAGGCTGCAACACTTTGCATTTCATCCTTCTTAAAAGCTTTCTAGACTTGGAAACCCACAGAACCTATTCGATCTGCTAATTCACTCTGTGACAAAAAGCAAACAGCTTGTTAGGGCAAAGACACAGCACCGGGACCCTCCAGCTATCTTTTCATAGACAATGGGGCAAGGGTTGGAGTCTCTCTCCCTTCAGGCGAGCCAAAGGTTTTTAGAAAGAAAAAAAATAAAATTAAGTTTCTAAAATTCCCAACGCCCCACATTCCAGTTCCAGTAAAATGCCGGAAACAGGGGTTCGTCTTCCCACACTAAGACTTGAGGCAATTAGGAAGGGCTGCCTGTCATATGACTGACAAGTCATTGGTGTGTGCAAACAGTTTTTTTTTTTTTTTTCCTGGTCAACAAGAGAAACAGGTAAGAAAAATAAGACAGAGCTAGGTTCACGTTAAGAATTCCAAACAAGGAAAACAAATGGGAAATGCCCTAGATCTATGTTTCGTTGTCAAAAAATGTTAAGATTTAAAAAAAAGAAGAAGAAGCTGTATGGCTACACACCAAACAGCAAAACAAAAACAAAATCTTTTAAAAAACGCCTTGGCAGTCCGGGCGAGTGCGTTCGTATGACAACGTCCAGCTGTGGAGTTTGGACCCGGTACAAACGCAGGCTCGTGCCAAGGGCTCGGGCCGGGATCAGGCCGAGGAGTTCGGGTTTCCCCCGGGGTGGATGCTCCAGACGCTCGGGTGGCGGCGAGAAAACACGCCGGGCACCGCGGAGCCGGGCTCGCTCGGCTCGGCTGTCAACTCCGCGGCGCGCTGCAGAGCGACCCCCGAGCGTGCCGAAGGGCGCTCCGAGATCAGGATTTCCATGGTTTTTGTTTTCGTTGTTTTAAATGACTCGAGCCACAGCAACCATCCTCATCCAAAGCTGCACCTCCGAGCACACACCACCCTGCCTGGCGCCTCCACGCACTCCCTCCTCGGCGCCCTGGACACGTGAGAAAAAATCCCTATTTACCTGTTGCCAATATTCCTCCAGGGACGGGAGAGCCGAGAAGTAGCCCGTTTCGTGCACAATCTGGAGTTCCTGGAAGATACTGCACATTGGGAGCACATCCATGTCGGGTTGGAAAAGACAGTCCCCGCTGCCGGGAACGCGGGGAGGTGTGCGGTCTGGAGTCGCAGCCGAAACTCTCCCCGCCAGGGCAGGTGAAAGTTTCATGCAAACTCAATCAGACGCCCCGGTCCGGACCCTCCCGCAGCCCGCAGCGCGCGCGCGGAGCCCACACAATATTTGCAAACACCGGACTGACTGCAAACGTAACCCCTGCAAAACTTCCCTATTCAAAGCTCTTCTGCCAGCCTCCCCCCTCCTCCCCGGGCTGGCTCCCCCCACTCCCCCTCCCCCCACGTGACTCGCCGCGCGCCCGCCCCGCGCGCTGCCCAATCCGGTCGCGCCCGGCCCGGGGGCCGCGCGCAGATGATGTCAGCTCCGGCCAATGGCGAGCGACATCGCGCAGCGGCCCCGCCTGGCGTGACCGAGCCTCTCCATCCCGGCCCTCCTCATTGGCTCAATTCGAACTCGACCCTCTCTGATTGGAAGGCGGCCTCGCAGGCTATTTTTAGCAGGGTATATAAGGCGCGGGCCGTCGCGCGCCGGAGGAGTCGGTGCTGGGAGGTGCGCGGCCGAGCGCCGTCGTCGGCCGGCGGTCGGGGAAGCCGGGCTGAGGGAACCGATGTGGGGGGAACCGTGCCGGACTGCGCCCGCCCGGGCCGCTGTGACCCCGGCCGGGCCCGGCCAAGCACCCTAAGCGAGCTTGCTCCCCGGCGGCCGCTGCGTCCGTCCGTGTCCCACTCGCCCCGCAGCTGTCCCGCCCGCGGCGGCCCACGCGGTCCCTCCGCGTTCGTGCTCCGTACCCCTCCCTGTGGAGCGCGCGGGGCCGGGCTGCTCCCCGCTGCTGGCCGGCTCTCCCCCGGGGTCCCTCTGTCCGTCCCGCTCCGCCGCTTCAGTGCGCGGCGTTGCTGGACGGAGCCGGGGAGGGGGCGCGCGGGGCGCGGCCGCACAGGTTTGCTCGGGACCGCAGGGTCGGCCGGCGGGGCCTGGGGGCTCGGAGTCCTGGGGAAGGGTCGTGTGCGCGCCCTCCACCCCGCCCCCGGGACCCCGGGCGAGGGGCGCCCCCACCGAGGGCCCCTGCGCTGCCCACCCTGGGGCTGGGGGCGGCGGGGTGGAGGGCGCTCAGCGGATGAGCCTGAAGTTCAGGAAAAGGATCGAGGAGCAGGTGCACTCGGTCTGCGGAGCCAGTCTCACCTCTGCTGGTTACAAACGCAGCGTCTAAGGTCCCCAAACCTGCTTGTGTGTTGTCATAAGCCCCAGCTGAAGTTTGAGAACCAGGCATGTATAGCTTAAACGTCCTTTTGTTTGTTGTCATACAATAACCCTCATTCTGTGAAAATGCAGTGTTTGCTTCTGATTGGAAGAAATCTGTTTATGTTGCAGAAGGCAAGCTCAAAGCACCCTCACCAAGGTTAACAACTAGGTTTTCCCACGAATGTGTAAACAGTTCAAATTAGGTTGAGACTCTCATTCAGTGTGTGTGTGTGTTTAATAAAAATTATCTCCTAAAACACGCTGTTATGTTCATCTTAAAGAAAAATTCCAGGAACATGAAGAATAAGCATTTTTAAAATTCAAAATGGAAAACAATTATAACCACTAATTTAGAGTGTGACTAATATCCCTTTTAAAATATTTCTGAAGAAAGGCGTGTGTAAAATGATTTTAGAAGGTCTCGTATATTAAATTTGGGAAGACAAGTGATTTAGGATTGCGAGGCTGTAAGATTCTAGAAAGTGAACTGTGAGAGTCAAAAGTTAAGAGAAGTATCTTTATTGTACCTGTTGTGTGTAGACGATAAAGATGGTTTTGGCCATTATTTAGCGACAGAGGCAGAACTGACCCTCCATAGGGACATGTGCCTTGTGTCTATTTCCAGGAACGGAAATGCCTGTGCTTTGACCCATCCACAGCTTGGGCAAACTTCAGTCACCAGCAGCTGGTAGTATGTGGGAAATGGTAATTTTGGGAGAAGGTTTTCTCAAGTTTGTGGTGTTGGTCCTGATATTATCAAAGGAATCAAGAATCAGAGTAAAGGAACAACTGAGGGCCAGGCATTCCAGAACAAATAGAGGAGAGCTGGGTAAAGGGAAAAGGTAGCCCCTAAATCCAGGAAGTAGTAGTGGTATCAGTAAAGGCGCTGTGCAATGCATTTTGGGTGTCAAGGAGAACAAGTGTTTTAAGATGTTTATCGGAGACTGCCGGCTTTGTGGCATAGGGGGCAAAGCCACTGCCTGTAATACAGGCATCCTATGTAGGCATTGGTTCAAGTCCCAGCTGCTCCATTTCCTGTCTGGGAAAGCAGCAGAAGATGGCCAAAGTCCTTGGGACCCTGCACCCATGTGGGAGACCCAGACTTCAGACTGGACCAGCTCTGGCAACTGCACCCTTTGGGGAGTGAACCAGCAGATGGAAGATTCTCTTTCTCTCTAGATCGCTCTCTGTAAACTTTGCCTTTCAAACAAATAAATTATTTTTTAAAAAAAGTTTATCTAACATTCTATCAGCATAGAATGCTATAGAATGTAAATTCATCTTTAAAACATGCAGTGCCTGATACTTACAAGATTGTATCATTTATTCTTACAAGCATGAACACAATTTTAGATGTAATACAGATAAAATGAAAAACCTAATTTTCAGAAAAGAAATCATCAGATATAAAAACGGGGCACATAGGTAGGCTGAATCCTGCTGTGTCCATTAGCAGCCAGGCCAGGTACACGTAAATTTACAAAATAGGCAAAAGTCTCTACAATGCTTATGGAGTGAGGATCAGGCAGGAGACGTAAAAGTCTTACCACATGGCCAGCCCTGTGGCACAGTGGGTTAAGCCTCTGCCTGCCACTCTGGATCCCATATGAGTGCAGGTTCAAAGCCGGGTTGCTCCCCATCCTATCCAATTCCCTGCTAATTTTGCCTAGGAAGGCATCAGATGACCCAAGTGCTTGGGCCCCTATGAACCCACATGGGAGTCCCTGATGGAATTCAAGGCTCTGGCTTCTGCCCAGCCCAGCTTGAACATTGTGGCCATTTAGGGAGTGAACCAGCAGGTGGAAACTAACACTCTCTTTCATGTCCTCCCTCACTGTAAGTCTGCGTTTCAAATACATAAATCTTAAAAACAACTAAGGCACTACCACTACTAAACAGCATATAACTCTTCAGTGGGAAACTATCATTAGCTGTGTTAAAGACAAAAGACTATGAATGGGTTCTTTTTCTTTTTTTTAAGATTTATTTATTTATTCAAAAGATTTACACAGAGAGAGTGAGACAGAGAGATTTTCCATCCGATGGTTCACTCCCCAATTGGCCACAATGGCCAGAGTTGCACTGATCTGAAGCCAGGAGCTTTCTCCAGGTCTTCCTACGTGGGTGCAGGGGCCCAAAGAATTGGGCCATCTTCGACTGCTTTCCCAGGCCATAGCAGAGAGCTGTATCATAAGTGGAGCAGCTGGGACTCGAACCTGCGCCCATATGGGATGCCAGTGTTTCAGGCCAGTGTGTTAACCTGCTGCGCCACAGCGCCAGCCCCAAATGGGTTCTGAGTTTTAAAACAGAGCAAGAGCCACAGAAGATCAGAATCATTCACTGAGGGAAAGTGTCGCATGGGATTCTAGCTATCCATGCTGCTTTTGACCTTGGTCATATTGCTTAAATCAGAGATTTAAATGTTAAAATTAAGTTGGGGGCAGGTACTGTGGTGCAGGGGGTTAAAGCGCCAGCCTGCAGCACCAGTACTCCATATGGGCACCAGTTGGAATCCTGGCTGCTCCTCTGTCTATCCAGCTCTCTACTGAGTCCTGGGAACGCAGTGGAAGATGGCCCAAGTGCTTGGGCCCCTGCACCTGCATGGGAGGCCCAGAAGAAGCTCCTGGCTCCTGGCTTCAGATCAGCTCAGCTCTGGCCGTTGTGGTCATTTGGGGAGTGAACCAACTACTTCTCTCTGTAACTCTATCTTTCAAAGAAATAAAATAATTATTAAAAAAATAAAAAATTAGTTCGGGTTGATTAGATGAGATAATGTATTAAAATACCCCCTTTCATGACAAAGAGTAGAGTTCAATGAATTAAAGTAGTAGTCAATATTTCTCCATTCCTAAATTTGCTCTTCATATTTGTTTTCTAATAGTCCTCTGCCTTTTTAACAGAAGGGAGGGAGCAGACAGGAAAATAAAGTTAACTTTGCAAATCAGACAATGTTGGACCAAGAGCTGTCTGGTAACCCTACAGGAGCTGATGTCTCTTACCCTGGCCTGAAGATTCTGGCTGTCCCGTTCACATCTCTCCCAGTCGCGGAAGGCAAATCCAGTCGGTGGGTTTGGTCCTCAGTTTCTCGGGCAAGTTGCTCATCTGTGCCGTCACTTCGCCCTCTGAAGTGTGGGCCCAGGCTCCTTTTTGCTCTCCTGGAGGACAGCTCTTTTCTCACATCCTCACCATCTTTTCTTCTATACTCTCCACTTTCTTTCCTTCTGTTCTCATGTTTCCAGGCCACACTGATTCATTTCATATCACAGAGCTCTTTTGCTGCATTTACAAACAAAAACAAACAAACAAATAAAACCAAAACTATTGTTTAAAATAAAGGTTGCATTTTAAAATCAAGTTTTTATGTAATGTTAATGACTGATGTATTGGTTTTGAGTGCTTTCAATTTTCCTGTTCTTCTAGATGATTCAAGAGGGCCTCTTAAGAGGACTCCTATAACTTGTTCTGAGAATCACCCCAATATTGCTCCCTTAATAATACTGACAGAAAATGCCACGCCTGTTGGGCAAGAAGTCAGTTTGCTTTGCCTTGATGGGTTTTGGTGTCATTGTCAATATATTGCTTCTCCTAAAGGAAACCAATTAACCTTTCATCTGTTTCTTTTGGTTGTTGTATAAAATATAATTGTTCAAGTACTTTTGATTCATTCAATGATAGGTGCTATGTTGGTGTAAAATTTTCATATTTGCTATTTTGTTTGCGTATAGATTAAATATTGCAAGTCATCTTTTCCCTTTTTAGCTTTTCTTCTGAAAGTATATGAACTTAAGAATGAAGAAAGTCAATTACTACATGACATGTAAGGTATAGATTCACCATTTGAAGTAACTGTTGGTGCTGAGAATAGTTAATGAAGGATGGTGCCTTATGAATAATAGTACATGTCCTACTTAGTTTAGCAATGTAAATGCACTAAGTGCAATGATCATAATTCTTCGAGGGCATTGGTGGGAGACAATTTGTATATACCCAAAAGCTTTTTTTGAATAGTCCTCTTTTGAAAAGTATTAAGGTGAGACAACTGTGACATTCACCTCACAAAAGAGGCTCTTACAGATCTTAGTGAAACAACCTTGCTTGCAACGGATACCATATCTATGGATCAGAAAACCCAGCCTGGTGATGTCCATGCTCAAGTTAGTCTACATAGTCAACACATTTCATTATAATTGCAGTAGAAATCGTCATATTGATTCTAAAATCTATAGAAAATGCCAAAGAAAGTTATAAAAATCTTGAAAGTTGGAGGCTTTATGTATTTCAAAACTTAATATAAAGCAAAATAATGGCTTTATGACAATAGTGTAAATATGTACAAATTACTCTAAAAGAATGGAGAGTTCAGAAATACACCCACAATTTTATTTTGATTATTTTATTTTATTTTATTTGAAAGACAGAGTTACATAAAGAGGGAGAAAGACACACACAGAGAGAGAGAGAGAGAGAGAGAGAGATCTTCCCTTTGCTGGTTCACTCCCCAAATGGCCACTACAGCTGGAGCTGAACCAATCTGAAGACTGGAGCCAGGAGCTTCTTCTAGGTCTCCCATGTGGGAGCAGAGACCCAAAGACTTAGGCCATCTTCCATTGCTTTCCCAGGCACATTAGCAGGGAGATGGATCAAAATGTAGCAGGCAGGACTGAAACTGGTGCCCATATGGGATGCCAGTGCTGCAGGCCAGAGCTTTAACTGTTGCACCACAGCACTGATTTGATTTTCAGACGGATGCTAAGGTAATCCTAGCGTAGCTTACTAAACTCTAGGAGCTGTGGTTTACTATCTTTCACTACATTTTGGAGAATTACTAAGGCCCCATTTCCACAAATCTTTCTTTTGTCCCATTCTATTTCTTTTTTCTTGAACTCCAGTTATTCATATGTTAGACAGCTTGCATTTTTCCACGGATGTCCGATGCTTGGTTTTGTTCACTTGTTTTTTTCATACTAATAGTTTCTATTGACCTCTCTTCAAGTTCCCAGATTCCTGACTTCATCTTGTCCTCTGATGGTCCAGTTGAAAGAATTTCTTGGATGTCATAGTAGTTTTTATTTCTTTGATTTCCAATTCATTCTTTCTCATTGTCTCTTTCTACTGAAATTCCTCATTTTTTTCTTGTTATTCATTTTATTCAATAGATCATGTTTGTCTATCAATCATGGCTATTTTAAAGTCCTCTGATAGTTTGATCATCTTTATATTGAATTATGCTGATTTAACAATGGCTTGTTTTACCTTGATTTTATGTCTCCTAGTGTTTGATTGTGTTGAATAGAAAAGTAGAGACTCAGCTAAGTAGAACTTTCTTCTCAAAATGGACCCAACAGCTTTCACTACTTAGCTCTGATTATAGGGCAGGGACTGGCAATTTTTTTCTATAAAGGACTGTGTAAATACATAGCTTAAGCTCCATGGTCCATAGGGTCTCCATTGCAACTCTGCTGTTGTAGCCCTAAATGGGCTTATGGGGAGTGGACTGGATAGATGGATAGATATGGCATAATGCAGATATAGTAAAATACTAAATGTAGAATATGGATGGTATGTATATAAGTGTTCACTAAATTTTTAATTTCCTCTGTATATATATTTGAAACTTTTCTTATTGAAAAATTGGGGGGTATGCTAGAACAGAAAATATAGGGGGTCATGCTACATACAGTGCAAATTGGTTAATTAGAGTTGCTCTAGATACTGAAACCTAATAGTTAATTTGAATTTTGCACAATCACCTATCATCTCAAAGCTCCATTATTGTGTCCTACAAGATGGGTCAGCAATAATGCCTACTGTTGGCTCTTGCTTCCCTGGGTAATCTAAAGGCACATTCCAGCTTAACTAAATTATTCCTCATAACAGCACACACAGAACATTTTCTAGTATTCATCTCACTTTACAGATCAGAACTGAAGCTCTGAAAGAAAGAAAGAAAAAGAAACAGCTTTCAGAGAGTATACCATTTACAAATGTTACAGCTGGAGTTTGATCTGGGATTTCTTTGATTTCCAGCCTTGAGTTTATCCATCATGCTATAGGGCCTCATTATTCAAATTAACTATTTTGTTGAAACCCATATGAATGCTGACATGAACACTTCAAGGCAACTTTTAAGAGTTTAGCTCAAAATTTCTGTCTTTAATATTAGCTACAGTTATGCTATGAAGACTCAAAGCAACTGATGAGTCAAAATTTAAAATTAATGTTTGTTTATAGCTTATTAGTTTCCTGTAACTGCTGTAACAAATACCACCAAGTTAGTAACTCAACTGAAATTCTTTCCTCATGGCCACTATGACTACAAAGAGGATGCAAATTTGCTTCTGAGCAACACGGGTCGGGGCATGGTAACAGGGAGATGAGGTCAGTTGTAATCCTGTCTCTGCCATTTCCACTATGGACTGCACAGAGGTGGATCTCAAGTTTACAGGTTGAATCAGAGAAGTAGCTCAGTTAACGTCTTGCAAAATGGTGCATGGATGGTAAGCCCTTGGAGTTTTTGCCTTTCTGGAGACCTCTTCCAATGTCAGTTTCTGGGAAGTGGTAATTAGTCTTCAGCCATCCTTCTTCCCTCTGCAAATGTCAGCAGTGTTAAGAGAAATTTCTAAATGCAGTTATGTTGCCCACTACTCTACAGGGCCACCTATAGAAATTCACATTCAGAACAGTCCCTTAGGAATTTGAAGCTTTTCCTTCATTGCATTCCAGATTCAGGTTTTGTGCTTCATATAGCTTTTCTGGTTAATTTTCCAAACTTAGGGTTCTCCTTCTTTGCCCCATGATAAATCAGTATCTATTGCTTTCCTAGGACATTTCCAGACAGATCTCTTCCTGGTAGGAATTCTATCCAGGGCTCTGTAAGAGGCAAGTAGTTTAGGAAAGTGGGCAAGGGGCTGGTAATTATCTGCATATTTACCCCAAACTAGACATTATCTCAAACATTTTCTCTAGCTTCTTTGAGGCAGAGTGTTCTGCTGGAATGTAAATGGCTGAATTTCGTGGGGGATGAGTGGGAGGGGTGAATTGGTGAAGTCTTCACTGGTTCACTTGCTCCACAAATAAGACAGTCAGTTGATTCCTCTTTGGTCGCTTCTTACGCCATTTCAGTTTCCACTGGAGCACAAAACTCTCTGCAGAGTTGGGTGGCCTAATGCTCTTTGCTTCTTAAAGCCACTTCCAGTGTGGTCAGGCTGCAAACTTCTTTTACTCACCTTGTGCAAGGCACTGTTGTCTGCTTCCTGCTTTCTACAATTTCGTTGAAATCTCACATGCATTGGTGACTCCCTGTTCAATCACTGTTATGTGTTCCTTCTTGTAACGGCACATTTTTATTTCACTGGGGTCTGAGAAGAATGGGGACATATAGTCTTTGTATTTTAGTTTAAACCAGATACCTGAATTTCATCAGAAAATAAGTTTAATAAGCCACATAATGATCTAATTAAATGTGTGTTCACAGTTACATGTTTTCTTAGTTGCAAATGATGGACATCTATTAGCTTATTGGATTTTCCAAATGCTGATAAACCTAAAATGGAGGGAAAGAAGGAGGAAAGGAGAAAGAGAGAGAGAGGAAATGAGACAGAAAAAAAGGGAGAAGGAATGAAAAGGAAGGAAAACTTTTAACTATTCGTGGTATTTCAGGAAGAACGCAAACTGAGCTTACCTAAACTAGGGAAACTACATTTACAACCTCACAAATGCGAACATGGGCCAAATTTTTGTGATGCTTTTCTTTGAAAACAAAAATCTCCAGAATAAGAGATAGTCAACTTTGCTCAATTCAGATCTTTATCTCTTTTCTCATTTCCAAGAAACAATAGCACATTCAGATGAGTCAGAAATCTATCATCTATCAGGTAACACTTTTCAACCAGCACATACATCCATTCCTCTTAGGCAAAGCCTCTGAAGTTTATTTAAAGAAAAGCATATTCTGTTTTGAGCACTTTCATTAACTTCTGTGTTAAACAACAGGGAGAAGCAAGTCCCACATAGTTCAAATTCCAGTTGCTGGGACGAGCAGGGGACAGGTAAACAAATAACATCTCAGAAAAGGACAAATGCCGGGAGGGAATGGGGCTGGGGAAGGAGGGGCAGGGGGCTCAGGGAACACTGTCTCAGGTGCTGGCAGAACAGCTGTGGCGTCAGGAGACATCTGTGCAGACAGAAGAGCGAGCTGGTGGGTGAAAGCTGGGCACGGTGTTATTTGGCAGGAAGTGTTCCCAGGATGTCGACATCAAATGATACACAGTCCTCATTTACCCTTAATTTTAAATGATAGTTAAGGATTTCCTATGTGTTTAGGCATTCCTTCATGTACACATTGTATGTGCACTAGATGACATGTGTTTCAGGCCACCTCAAACACAAACGTTGAGTAGGTGGCCAGGAAATGCGCTTAGCTTCTGGGTAGAGACAAGTGATTTAAAGCATGGACGAGTGTGTAGAAGACTCTTCTGCTTTAGGTGGGACAGTATTTGATTCTGCCATTGGGGACCTCGTCAGTCACTAGACCGTGGCAACTGTCCCTTCAGCTCTCCCATGTCCTATGATTCCAAGCCGGTAAAATATCTCTGTTTTGCCATTTTGTGGATCAGATAAAAATCCTTAAACGAGGGAGCTTTTTTAGGAGAGTCAGAATTCTGGAGGAGCTGGATACTCCACCCAGCACTATCCTCCAACACTTGCTTCTTGTGCTGCCAAACTCTGGCCGGTGGACCAAACGAAGCTGGCCTCCACACGGATTTTGTTAGAGCATACATCCGGGTCTTTTCTGTTTCATTACATGGTCCTGCCTTTCCTCATTGTCACTGGACATGGACAAGGGAACTTGCAGCTCGATTCCCACATCTCACAAAACTCAGGGCACCCTGGCAGTCCACACTGCCACTTCCAAATCTAGAGGTGGCCTTTGAGCTCCAGGTTCTAACCGGATGGGGGAATGGTTTGAACGGTTTGTCTCCTTCATGCTTCCAGGATTCCTGGACATGTTTGCAGGGGTCTGGAGGAAATGCTGACTGAGATGAGAGATCCAGGCATCATGCAGACACATTTCCTAACTCCTCCACATTTCTGTTCAAGACGTGCTTACCTGGCAGGATTGGGAGAGGGTTAAGTGAGATAATGTATGCCTTTTCCATAATACAAACTCTGCCAAACAGAAACACTTTTTTTTTAATAGCACGTGACAGTTGCAAGCCGTCTCTACCTGAAGAGTCCATGGAGATGCAGGGATGCAGGGAAGATGAGCACTCTTTTTTTTTTTTTCCCTGCATTTCCATTTCCACTTCATTTTAGAGACACCAATGTCCTTACTCAATGTCCTCGAAACAGCCTCACATCACAGGAGTGCAAGAAAGCATCCCTCTCTCTGTGCTGGGAGGCCGGGACCATAGCAGGAGAGCTCTGGCTCCAGTGCCACTGGGCTCCTCCTGTGACCCAGCACTTGTCCCTCCCACCTCCTTCAACCACAGATCATTGATTTCTTTGTTTGCTTGCATTTCCCCACCCCCACTCCCTGGAAAGATCTCAGTGGGAAGTGGAGACAGACACTCACATGGACATACACAGACACACGAACGTCGACATGCAAACACACAGGCAGATGTAGAGCGAAACACGGAGGCACAGAGACACATCCACCTATGCGCAGCTACACCGACACAAAAAGCCATGTGCATGACTGTCTTCCGGCTACTATGGCCAGTTCAAGAGTTCGTACTCCACTTAAGGCAAGTTAGAGATTGAATGGGTGTCTTTGACTTCTCAAATCATGTATTGTATTGCTGTGATGAACAGATTCATAAAACATGTCAGGCCTTAAGAGTATTTCAATGATTAATTTTAGGGACTAAAATAGCAAACATGTGGCTTGAATTACCTGTGCTTAGACACCATGCAATTGAAAGGAAACCCGCTTGTTGATATGCTATTTATAACATTATTTTAAAAGGTTATCTTGTTCAAATGGAACATCGCATTTACGAGTTAAATTCTGAAACTGCCCTACCAAAAAAAAAAAAAAATGATACTTTCAAATAACAGGTTGTCACGGCAGCGTGAAAATGTTTAGGTGTGACTGTCCCTCTCTGAAACGAGCACGCCACCACAATGACTTCAACTTCTGTGGTGAGAAATCACAAGTCACTCTTCTGAGTCAAGAAGCCCTCACCAGATGGCAGAGCAGAGGATGTTTTCTTAAAGCTTTAAGGTAAAATATTACATGACAGAGCACAAGAAAATGCGTTATTCTGAAAAAGCAAATCGATGAGCTCTGTCACTTTCACAAACTAAAATTACAAAGGCCTCTTCATGTCTCAAGGAAAATAATGGAGCGGAAACATCAGGCGCTGTGGTTTTCCTGAATAGATTTCAGCTTACATGCATCACCGGCCATTTTTTTGGAAAGTTTAAATTTCACACATTTACAGACATCAGTTGCTTCTGGGTCTGCCATAAAGGCTTGAAACCACATGTGTTTTTCAAACTGCCAACCCAAGATAATGTCTACAGTGTCTTTTTTTTAAAAAAAAATTTTTTAAATATCTAAATTAGATCTATGTGAGTGTGGAAAGAGCAGATAACTGGCAATACAGAGTTAGCAGAGGGACAAAAAAAAAAAATGGAACTTTCTTTAAGCATCTCCCCTCCCCCCCCCAGACAATACAAAATGACTGCATTGTGCTTTTATCGACAGCGTTGCACACAGCAAATGCTCAAATCATTTCAGAGATAATGAGACATTCTGTTGCTCGGTTCACTATTTAAAAATATAAAACCAACAATTACAGATGGAAACTATTCATTCTGAGATTTAAGGAAGAACATGCAAGGAAGGGAAAAAAAAGAGCCCATGTCTTTTTATTTAACATCTGAGTATACTGTAAATCATTCTGCCACTGCTGTCCTGATTGCCCAGAAAGGGAGCTGCAGTGTTTACAGAAAAAAGTGTCCCAGCAGGGACTGTGTGCTCTGGATTTGGGTCTGGTCCTGACCCAGTCCCAGCCTCCAGGAGGCCTCTAGTGCTTCTGTGCCCCAAGAGGCCAGAGCCATTACTTCCTGTGGTTGCCTGGTCTTCTACGCTTTTGCAACAGCGTGCAACAGTGAGAGATCCCCTTAGAAAATAAATGGCGTGTCAGGAGGAGACTTATGTCACTAAGAAAGTTGATGATTGGCAAGAAATGTCTCACACATCTAACTACAGTGAAGCCCTTCCGTTAGAGTCTGAGTGGGTGGATTGATGAACACTGAGTTATTAAATGTAAAGAATCATTTCTGTTTATTTGAAACACATTGCAGTAGTGGACACATTGTTTTCTAATAGCCTATTAACTGTAAACACATTCTCAGCTTCTGATAGGCCAGTTGCTTTAGTTGTATACCTGGAATTTGTGTCAGTGATCTAAGCATTTGTCATGAAATACACACACACACACACACACACACATTTAAGATATCAATTTGCACCATGTGAGTATAAGTTTAGTGGCCAAAGAAAAACTTCAGCCCAACCATGGTTATATTGTATAGAAACTCTGAAGTCAGTCAAATCTTTAAAAACCCAGTACATTTCAATGTCTTTAAAAATTTTCCTAACCCAATGCAAGTTTTCAGTTGATAGCAACGATAGCAATATTGACTCTTATAAAAGGCTTTCCGATCTAGAATTTATGCCCTTAGGAAAAACTGAACATATATTTCCTTTCATTAACAACCTATTTACTGGATCCTGATACTTGTGAAAACCTAGGTTGCAATATTTTAATGATGTATTAATTGAGGAATATTCCTCGATTTCCTGGAAAACATTAATTAAACTTTCAAAGCATTAATCTTGATTTAACATTCGTTTCCAAAGAAAATATATTATTTAGAAAACAAACATTGTTGCCTTGCAATAGGTTATTATTTTTTTTCAAATGAGCCAACACAACGGAATAAAATATATGATCTGTAGTTGCTGAGGCTTACTCATTTCCTGTTTCAATAACAAGAATGTCATCAGCTAGACTCTAACCAGCACAGTTTGTCACTGTGTATGTGGCTTTATTTGTACATGTTGCCAGAAGGTTCTTAGGGAAAATACACTCATCATTTTAATACCAAAAAAGAAACTGTCAGTGAGCAGTTTTGGCTATGCCTCATTAATTATTTGTGCCATAACCAAGGCTTCGCAGTGGAAAGGAGAACAGTTGCCTGACTGCATTATTTGCCCAGGGAATTCATAAGGTACTCGTGTCTCCAAAGCTCTAACACTGCTAGTCCGAAGACTGAATAGTGTGCCCCAGTGCTATGATCGAGCACCAGAGCTGAGGCTCAAAAAGCCTGAATTTTTGCCTGGCTTTGCTAAGCGATCATTTGATCTTGGTCTTCTCTTTCCACTCTTGGGAAATTATGGTATTGAATGACATGATCCCTGTGCTTTCTTCCTGTGGAACATTCTAGGCTTCTTTTCCTAGAATCATGAAATTGGGTTGGCATTCATTGCGTGGTCAGTGCCTGAGATTCCCTGAATTTAGAACTTTGTTCCCCCCCACCCAGCCCTTCCCCCGCAATCCGCTGGGCTGATTTAAATGATTCATCCGTATGAGTCATTGCCACACTGCCTTCCGGACAAGATGCCTATCTGCTGCCTCTGTGCTACCACTGTTTCAAATCACTACAGCTTAGCAGCTGAAGATTCCAGACTGTGCACCTGGTCACATAGGTAGAAGACATTGTGCAGGGCTCCCTGAACTCAGCTGGAGAGTTAGGGAGGAAGATTCAGGACTGTAGTCTGACTCCTTCTGAAATACACAGGTCTGTCTCTGCAGTCAACGTGGTCTGGGGCAGATTCTCAGTAAGTGGAGTGGCATTTCAGGGATCTTCCAAGTCTTACCTAAAGGAAGTCACCCGAGTGACTCATCAGGTGCGACAGACATTCCCTTAGAGTAAGAATGAAACAATATCCTATCAGAGGGAAGAGGGATTTCCTGCTACGAAAGGGGACCTTAGACAAAAATTGACTCATGGGTTCTTACCTCATTTTTTTTTTCTTTTTAATAATTTTTTTTAAAGATTTGTTTATTTATTTGAAAGGCAGAGCTACAGAGAGAGATAGAGAGCAAGAGCGAGGGCAAGAGAGAGAGAGGCCCTCCATCCAGAGGTTCACTCTCCAAATAGCCACAATGGCTGGAGCTGTGCTGGGAGCCTGGAGCATCCTCTGGGTCCCACACGTAGGGGCAGGGGCCCAAGGACTCAGGCCATCCTCTGCTGCTTTCCCAGCTTGCTTCAGTGTTAAAATTTTGTTGCCTAACAAGGGTCTTTAAAAGTTTTGTGGATTGATTTCTAGAGTTTTCACCTCACCCCAATTAGAATGGCTCTCATATAGAAATCACCAAACAATAAATGCTGGTGAGGATGTGGGGAAAAAGGTGCCCTAATCCACTGTTGGTGGGGATGTAAACTAGTACAGCCACTGTGAAAGAAAGTATAGAGATACCTCAGAAATTTGAATATACACCAACATATGATACAGTCTTCTCACTCCTGGGAATTTACCCAAACCAAAAGAAATTAGCATCTGAAGGAGTTACTGTACTCCCTTGCTGATTGCAACACAATTCATAATAGCTAAGATATGTAATAAACTCAGATGTCCATCAACTGAAGACTGGATAAAGAAATTATGGTATATGTACACTATGGAGTACTACTCAGATGTAAAAAAAAAATGAAATCCTGTCTTTTGAACTAGATGGATACAACTGGAAGCCATTATACTTAGTGAAATAAACCAGTCCCAAAAAGACAGATATAATTTGTTTTCCCTGATCTGGGGCAACTAATAGAATACATAAAATGTAATGTATTTGAATGAAATGAACATTTTGAGATTTGATGATTGTTTATGGCCCTTGTCTCTTCTGTTGAGGAATAGTGTTTTTTTTCCTTCATACTATTTGTTGAACTCTTTACTTAGTGTAGGGTTAAACTTATGATCATTAAGTAAACTGAAACAGATCTTTTTAAGAATTAAGGGTGGGAATAGGAGAGGGAGGAGGAAGACGTGTTGGAGCGTGGGCAGGAAGGAGGGTAGGGTGGGTGGGAAGTATCACTATGTTCCTAAATCCGTATATATGAAATAAATGAAACTTGTATAACTTAAATAAAATTTTTAAAAATTATGGAAAATGCACATTTTAAAAACTGTTCATAGATTTTGTTATTTTGCACCCTAATAAACTTATCTATTAATTCTAATTTTTCAAGAGCTATTTGAAGCTGTCTTACATAAGGGATACATATGAATTCTAATATATTTTTTCAAAATTCTCGTAGAGAATTACATTATGACCATGTTTTCTCTCTCACGTGTACGTTGAAAATTCCTCTACAGTTTGCCAATGAAGGCATCCTTCAGTTGTAATAATTAACATCTTATTTGCATTCAGCACAATTCTAAATTCTTGGTAAGTGCCTCATCTGGTGATAGGCATTGTGTACTTGCTAAGTAAATATTTGCAGTCAGTTATGAAGAATGAATAACATGGGCATGGCTGTTTTCCTGTCCTTTTAGGCCAGAGTTGCTTTCTGTATAAGGATCTGTGACTAGGCTGAATCAGTAAAAATGTAATCGTTAACCTCATGGATCGTGGTCCTGTGTACCTGTGACTGGCTCCAACACTCTTTCGTTGTCACTGTGATTCCACTTTGGACCCAGTTACATAAACACTGTTTAAGATTATGCTGCTTAGCAACTGCTGAAAACATTGGGGATGCCCTGTTTTCTGCTAAAGCCTGCTACTCCGGGGGGAGGGCACTGCAGGTATTGGAGAAAGCCCTGTTCTTAGGAGATGAGCCCACAGTCTGGTCAGTCTCAATCAGGCTCCATCTGATACTGAAATGGAACTGGGCTACTGTCAGGCTTTCAATCAGTTCAGCAAAGACTCAGTTCATGCTGAGCAGTTAGAAGCAATATCTTGGTCCCACGAAAAACATGAGATGTACAAAGTCTGCTCCTGAATTGCCTTGGTTTATTGAGAGTTTGTGGGTGGATATCAACTGGGGATGGTCATTCCCTGTTTCAGCTCAAATCAGACCAACAATTCAGTCATGTAATAGTCTCCCAAGAAGTCCTGCCCCGGCCATGCCTGCTCCCTGCCAGCTTGTTCTGTGTCTCTGGGAATAGCTCTCCCACCATAAATTCATAAATGTCTACATGATACTATCCTTTCCATTTTCAGATTTCACAGTTCCCCCAGGCTAAATCTCTTCGCTTGAAATCCAAGTTGTAAAGTGTCAATTCTCAAGTGCCTTTACAATCTTGCTTAACTCTGATTCTCTGCAATATCCTATAACTAGAGCCACACCAGTCTATTTCCTAGCCTGGGACATGGTAAAAAAATACAAATTCACTTATTTCCTTTTCCTTTTAGTTTCTCTCTCTCTCTCTCTCTCTCTCTCTCTCTCTCTCTCTCTCTCTCTATATATATATATATATATATACATATACATATATATGTAATATTTTGTTAAAACTTTTAACAGTCATATAAATGTGTTCATATTTACAGGACACCATCCAATGCCTCAATACATTTATACATTGTGTAAGATCCAATAAAGATCTCAAACACTTAACATTTTTTTTATGGTGAGATCAATCAAAATCCTATCTTTTAAGTTTTGTTTTTTCCTTTTCTCGAAAAACACACACTACATTATTTTTAGTCACTCTCCTGTGCAAAACATCCCAGAACATACACCTGCCTACCTATAACTTACTACCCATGAATCACTTGGCCTTACTTCCTCCTCTCCTCTGTCCTCTGCTGATCTAAGCTCTTGGCTTCTTACAGAGCTCCAACCCTGCCTCCTGAAGTGCTCAGTTTCACCTCTCCGGTATAAGAGATCCCCTTTGCTCTGCGTGCCAGCAGCACCCTGCGTCTGGAGTATTACTTGGGAATTATGTCGTGACCAAGACGACTGCATGACTGCTTCGTGAAAGATACATGAGGGAACTGCTTCCCCAACACGCAGAACATTCCACTGGTTGGCAATAGAGCAGAAGTCTGTTCCCTTGTTCAAGTCTTGCTCCCTGAGCCCCTCTTTCTTCATCTATGGCATGGAAAATCTCCTTCATGGAGTTGCTGGCCTCTGAATAGTTAAAGGAGGTGATAGACGTGAGAAGGCTGGTAGGATGCTCCCAGGTAGCAGATAATCAGGAAACGCCTTTTCCAAACTCAGAAAGCTCACAGGAGGCCTTGGCTTGCTAGCTGTCTTTGGAAAAGCAGTCTGCCCCAGGTACTATTATTAGTAGGAGAGATTTAGGGTTCTGACTTTGGGTGCTTGATAGGGGCCTCCAGTACCCTGTGTCACTTAACAGTGGCAAACCAAAATAAAAGATCCTGGCAAACGGTTAGCAGCCATTCCTGCTGCTGTGGTCATAAACCCTGTTGCTATTTTCGGGCCAGTATTGTTCAATCTGGATTTAGTTTTCCTTTGCTGTCTATTTTGGCTTTGACTTGCTCTGAAAGGGCAGGCTCCACACGGTGTGTCACGCCAGTGGCTTGTCCATGGTCTTTGTCCAAGTTTACTCAGTGAGGCTATCATCAACGGGAAAAATAAAAGGTAGGAGAGTTTGAAAAAAATGTATCTTTCAAAAATATACTTTAAAACAAAAAGATCCTTCTCCATTGTTTCTCTGTAGTAATCCAAATGTGTGTGTGTCTGTGTGTGCGTGTCTGTCTTTGTCTTTGTGTGTCTGTGTGTAATTCTTCAGCTACTCCTCTGTTTTCTGAGTAGGGTGTCCCTTTGAGTGCCAGGAGTTTCTCTTTACACTCACTAAAGAAGTCAATACAGGGTAGCACCATGTAAACTTGGGGCATTAACATTTTGTGTTTAATATTATTTTAACCAATTATTGTTCTCCATTTTAGAAATTCACTGCTGTACAGGAGCAAACATCTACTATCCCGCTACAGAACAGAGTAAACATCATCATTTTCTTTGCACTTCTTCCTTATCAGACGGTCAGTAGGATGTGCACGACAAGGCAGTGTGTTACCTTTCCCCACAGAGGGTCTCAGAGGGTGACCAGAGTCTGCGGTGTCTGTACCCTCAATGAGGTCAGCGTGTGTTTCTATAATGAATGGGGAGTTTGCTTGGACAATGGGAATACACATTACATGACACATACTAACTACAAGGCTCACTTCCTGCTCACAAGGGTTAGAGTATTTTTTGTAATCGTTCTGAAAGGCAAAAACAGTGTTGTTCTCCCTGCCAGGCCACAGGTCAACTGAATGAGAGCGACGGCAGGCTTGCAGGCTGAGTTACTCTGCCTGGCATTGGCGAGAGTCCTGAGATAATTGAGGAATTTGTCTTGAGGCCCTTGCATGTCAAAACTGAAGAGCTCTGAGTCACTATCAAAATCCATCAGCGGCCCATGCCACAGTTGATCGGACTTACAGGAAATCCACACACAGGTGAAACAAGCCTTGGCTCCTGACTCCTAACTTTCAGTTCAGAGAACGGTGAGTTCCCAGTACAAGGGAGTGGAGCTGATGTCATTGAAAAGATACTGCCTTGCTTTGAAATCAGCAAGCAGGCTCAAAGTTCTCTAGTACACACACAATGAAAAACGTGTTTCTGAATAGCCATGGGCGATTTTTTTGATAAACAAATATTCTAAAAAAAAAACCTCTCCCCACCGGGGGTGGGGTAAAAAAAAAAGTATGTGATTTTTTCCTTAAGGAATGCTACATAGTTTTTACATGTGTATTATGATCCTATTTTCAGTTACAACTTTCCCAGAAGATATTGTTGGGAGTGAAAATCCAAAATTAGCTCTAGGCCAAGAGTGAATAATTTCAACAGCCACTCTAGATGGTTTATATTTCTGGAGCCATATATGGGTAAAAGTAATGATTGCAACAGGAGGGAGAAAAAAGGAAACTTTTCACACAACAGAACAAATATTTTAATTTTCATATGTGAAGGGCTTCAAATTCTCAAGACATGCGGAATGAACTGTGAGTAGTTTTAAAATTTGCTTTTAATAAAAATGCATTTGAAATGCTTTACTAATTTTCAGGGGTAAATCAGGAAACATTGCTTCCAGTAATTAATATTTAACACTTGGCTAGCATTTCACTTCCGTATGTGTTCCCCCTCCCCCTTTTATAACTAGAAGGTAGTGAAAATTTAATTGAATATTGATGATCATCTTAATGGCATCATTCTCTACAACTTCACTCCTGAAAGAAACATCACATTTGGGCCGGCGCCGTGGCTCAACAGGCTAATCCTCCACCTTGCGGCGCCGGCACACCGGGTTCTAGTCCCGGTTGGGGCTCCGGATTCTGTCCCGGTTGCCCCTCTTCCAGGCCAGCTCTCTGCTGTGGCCAGGGAGTGCAGTGGAGGATGGCCCAAGTGCTTGGGCCCTGCACCCCATGGGAGACCAGGAAAAAGCACCTAGCACCTGGCTCCTGCCATCGGATGAGCATGGTGCGCCGGCCGCAGCGCGCTGTCCGCGGCAGCCATTGGAGGGTGAACCAACGGCAAAGGAAGACCTTTCTCTCTGTCTCTCTCTCACTGTCCACTCTGCCTGTCAAAAAAAAAAAAAAAAAAAAAAAAAAAAAGAAACATCACATTTGCAAATCAGTTTTGTATGCTGTCTGGATAGTTACATAACTTTCATCACTTAAAGAGCAACATTATATGTTTATGGGGCTGGTGCTGTGGCATAGTGGGTAGAGCTGCCACCTGTAGTGCCAGCATCTCATATGGGCGCCTGTTCTAGTCCCTGGCTGCTCCTCTTCCAATCCAGCTCTCTGCTATGGTCTGGGAAAGCAGTAGAAGATGGCGCAAGTGCTTGGGCCCCTGCACCTGCATGGGAGACCAGGAAGAAGCTCTTGGCACCTGGCTTTGGATTGGTGCAGCTCCTGCTTTTGCAGCCATCTGGGGGGTGAACCAGAGGATGGAAGACCTCTCTCTCTCTTTCTGCCTCTCCTTCTCTCTGTGTAACTCTGACTTTTAAATAAATAAACCTTTAAAAATTATATCCTTACTAATGTAAAATGCATTTATTTTTTTCAGAATAAACAGATATATCAGAAATGCATAGGAAAATTGCCTCAATTTGGTAGGAATTCATCAAGGCTAGTTATCAAAGGCCTCTCAGGAATATTGCCAGCATAACACACATGGCCATCCTCATAGGACTAGGAGTAGCATTGGGACAAAGAGACAAATTATGGCATTTCCTGGCATGCGGTCGGTTGACTTAATCATCTAAACTGTCAGTTGACACCCTTGACAGCCAGTTCAGGAGCTGGAGAGTTAAGAAAGGACTACAAATTTGGTGTTTGACAGGCGCTAATGGGTGTCTCTAACGCTTCAGGAGCACCATGAATGTCGCCAAGTTCAAAAGAACATTCCACTGTGGAAGAACAGCCGAAAGAAGCAAACTTCAAGTGAACACCCTCTTAAAAACTGAACCCTGCGGTAAGAAAATGCCAGTGACTAACAGCAAAGGAGGCAGATCTGATTTCAGTAAATCCAGTGTATAAAATTGCAAAGAATGACCATTAAGATTCTTTTAAAATCCTATAAAATGGTACCAAGATCAGACAAGGCCATAGCAAAAAGACAAAGCTACAAGTCAACATCCTTGATGAGCATAGATGTAAAAATCCTTAATGGAACACTAGCAAATAGGATTTTAAAAAAAACACATTAAAAAAGTCATTCACCATGATCAAGAGGGATTCTTCCTGGAGATGCAAGGATGGCTCAACACACACAGTCAATAAATGAGATATACCACATCAACAGAATGAAGAACAATGAATCATATGACCATATCAATAGATGCAGAAAAAGGCATTTGATAAAATTCAACATTTCTTCATGAGAAAAATTCTGACCAATTTAGATATATAAAGAATATACCTGACCATAATAAAGGCAATATGTAACCAACGTCGTATTGAATGGGGGAAAAGCTAAAAGCTTCTTTCTAAGATCTAGAACAAGACAAGGATACCCTCATTTACTTTTTTTCCATACGGTACTGGAAGTCTTAGCAGGAGCAAATTAAGCAAGAGAAAGAAGTAAGGAGCACCCAAATTGGAGAGGAGGAAGTCAAATTGTTACTGTTAGCCAATGACATAGTTACCCCAGATGAGTCCACCAAAAAGCTGCTAGAAATAATAAATTCATCACAGTTGCAAGATATAAAGTCAATATACAAAAATCAATAGCTTTATTATATACCAGTAGTGAATCATTTGAAAAAGAAATCAAGAAACAATCCTATTTCCAATGGCTAAAAACAACCAACCAAACAAACAAAGCAATGATATTGGGAATAAATTTAACTAAAGATGAAAGATTTCTACAATGAAAACTCTAAATAATTGGTGAAAGAAATTGAAGAGAGAGGCCGGTGCTGTGGCAAAGCGGGTAAAGCCACGACCTGCAGTTCTGGCATCCCACATGGGCACCAGTTCAAGACCTGGCTGCTCCACTTTCGATCCAGCTGTCTGCCATGGCCTGGCAAGTCCCCGGGCCCCTGCACCTGTGTGGGAGATCTGGAAGAGGCTTTTAGCTCCTGGCTTCGGGGTCAACCCTGCTCTTGTTGCAGCCATTTGGAGAGTGAATCATTGGATGGAAGATCTCTCTCTCTCTCTGTCTCTGCCCCTGCCTTTCTGTAACTATACCTTTCAAATAAATAAATAAATCTTAAAAAAATGAAGAAGACATAAAGAAATGGGAACATGTCCTGTGTTCATGGATTAGAAGAATTAATATCATTAAAATATGCAAATTAGGGCAAGCATTCTGGTACAGGTGGTTGAGCCACCATTTGGAATACCTAAATTCCATATTAGAGTGCTGCTTCAAGTCTCAGCTATTTGGCATTTCCCATGAAGCTTTCAGTTATTCCACCTGGGAGACAGTAGATCATGGCCCATGGTCTTGGGTTCCTGCCACCCATGTGGGAGATCCAGATGGAGTTTTTGGCTCTTGGCTTTGGACTGGTCTAGCTCTGCCTGTTGTGGGCATTTGGAAAGTGAACCAGTAGTAGAAGATATCTCTGTCTCTGTCTCTCACCCCTCTCTCTGTCATTTAAATCCTTTAAAATATATAATTTATTGGATGAAAAGATATGCACACTATACAACACAATTTATAGATTCAATATAATCCTTATCAAAATCTCAATGACCTTATTTCACAGAACTGGGAAAAACACTGTTAAAACTATATGGAACTACAAAAGATCTCAAACAGCCAAAGTGATCTTAAGCCAAAAGAATAAAATAAGTGTGAAATTACAGACCAGAAACTTCCTTGTTAAAAATATAAAATGAAATTTCCCTTGTGTTCTTTAAAGTCTATAAAGAAGCAGAACACTGGAAAAAATTGCTAAAAATTTAAATTTTCTCATTCTAAAAAATGTATTTGAAAGTCAGGGATACACACACACACACACACACACATTCACACACACATATTGAGAAAGAGAGAGAGATGTCATCTGTTGGTTCTTTCCTCTGGTGTCCACATGGCTGGGGCTAGGCTGGGGCTGGTACCAAGAGGCAAAAACACAATCCAGATCCCACGTGTGGGTGGCAGGAACTCAATTACTTGTGCCATCACTGCTGTCTCCCAGGTTCTGCATAGGCAGGAAGCTGGAGTTAGGAGCCAAAGCCAGAAAATAAGCCCCAGTTCTCCAACATGGGAAGCAGGTGCCTTAAGCACCAAGCTTGAAGCTTGCCCTGAGTTCTCCCTGATGTAGATATCATCAGTGTTGGAAGTTGAGTTACAGTGGACATTTGTTTGCACTTTCTTTGTGGGTATGCGTTAGGAGAATGAGGATTTACTTGTTTAGGATAATGATAGCTAGAGGAATATAATACAAGCCCACCAATTTTTCCCAACCAGAGAGGGAAAAATGTCAATATCATTGATTTGTCAGCAAATGTGAACTGAGAAGTTTCGAGTAATATAACTTGTAGAAATTTGAGGAGACTGAAAATGAACATGAGCAATTCTGAAACAGTCTCGGAATGTTGGCAACTGATTTCTTTTAATACCATAAACACATGAGTATCTACAGCGTGCATTGCAGCTTGAGAAATACTGTGAATATAAAATAAGTTACATGTGACTCCTCCTCCAAGGGAAACTGCAGCCTTAGACAACTGGCATAATCTTAAATCCCAAATGATCACAGTTGGCAGATCC
Source organism: Sylvilagus floridanus (assembly GCA_949820135.1). Taxonomy (NCBI): domain Eukaryota; kingdom Metazoa; phylum Chordata; class Mammalia; order Lagomorpha; family Leporidae; genus Sylvilagus; species Sylvilagus floridanus. The sequence continues at coordinate 11,708,111 of OX463240.1, read as the reverse complement.
GCTTGAATATGCTTGGATTCTCTCCACTTGGTCATTGTGTAGATTACCATGGGAGACTTCTAAGTAGAATCTTCTTGTGATTCAGGGTCTATTCAGTTATGGCTCATGTCACCTATAGTAACACTTATTTCTTATTTCTACAGTAATTCTCTACCAAAAATTTATGCCACTTCAGGAGGACTGGACAGCATCTTCATGGAGTTGTAGTGTGAGAAAGCAACTGCTTCCCCAAATTCTGTCCCAGCTGAGGCACTACCTTGAGGAATATATTCAAATTCCACAAACACGCTGTCTTGCTGTACATATCCATATACTTGTGGAAATTAAAATTTTAAAGACCTTTTCCCATATATTTAAAACTTATAGATGTAAGAACTAGCCTTTATTTTAATTGTTTTAATAAAACGTTAAGGACTAGGGATCCTAATACTTATACATCTTTCAGAGAAATTTTGATGTTATCTGCCTTCTAGATTGGTTCGCCTTTCCCTCCAGTTATGGCTGCACAAGCCAGTGCACTCAGTGTTTTAGATGACAATGACAGCATTTTCATAAACACTCATATCGAATGTACAGGGATGTTTTTCATTTCAGTGCTATTCATTCTTGGACTTGGATTAGTACTGATATCAACATAATGCCTCAAAGACATCTGTCCCCTGCTGTCACCTTTTATAGCTCATGGGCAGCCGCACTGGCAACAATAATGTGCCTGTCTGAGTGTAGGTGACTGAAGGTAATAAACAGTATTGAAGAGTCCTTAACTGTACCCATGCAAACATTTTTTGGGCTCTGGGTCTGACTTCTTTCAACACCTCGCTGTTAGTGGACTCTACAGGCTTGCTTTAGAAAACCCATCAATCTGGGATTATAGTCTCAGCCTTCTAAGGCAATGAAACAGAGAAAAGAAGAAAAATGGCAATGAAATGACTTATGTTTTGCTTTTGGATGTAGCCATGCCATCTTCTTACAGGTCCTTACATATTTGATCTTTCTGAACTGAATTCTACTCACATTGGCCTGTTTCGCTGTACAGAGTCACCCTCCAGGATGCTGGATGCAGGTACTTATAGGTAATCTACTCTAGAAATAACGCTTGCATATTCATCTGTGGCCAAGGTTTGGCTAAGTGACCTATGTTTCTCATTTTTTGTGTGTATGTGTGTTCTGGAGTGGATTAAGATTTGCTTACCCTCCTAAAAATATCTGGAGTTCAGATAACTTAAGTCAAAATGCTTAAATGATTTAGGACTCCGGAAAAAATGCGTACTCCCATGAGTTAAATGAGAAAAAAAAAATATACCTTGATAAAATCCTAGGTCAGAAGCATGTGCTAAGTGCTCACGTTTTTGACAAGATTCAGTGGTGGTTTCGACTATGCACAGACATTCTTTGATCATCCTTCTCTTAGAGAATGGAGGCTAATTCCCCTCTTCTTGATTGTGAATTGGCTTAGTGATTTATTGATTTATTATTTAAAGATCTGTTTATCCCAAAGTCAGAGTTACAGAGAGCAAGGGAAACAGAGAGAGATAGAGATAGAGATAAATAGACAGATAAGTAGATAAATAGATAGATCTATCTTCCATCCACTAATTCACTTCCCCGATAGCTGCAACAGCCAAGACCAGGCCAGGATGAAATCAGGAGCCAAGAATCTCATCTGGGTTTCCCAAGTGGATGCAGGGGCCCAAACACTTGGGCCATCTTCTGCTACTTTTCCCAGGCCATTAGCAGGGAGTTGTATAAGAAGTGGAGCTGCTGAGACTCAAACTGGCATCCATATGGGATGCCGGTGTCACAGGCAGCGGCTTTACCCATCACACCACAGCACTGAAGGTGGTGAAAGTGACTGCATTTGGGAGACCTGATCTTAAGGCAGTATGGATTCTTCCTTGATCACTTGCTTTAGAATGCTTGCTCTGGGGAAGCCTGCTGCCATATTGTGAGGACACACAGCCAGCTTTATAACCTGATGTCTCCTCCAAAGAGCCATGTGATTGAACTATGTTTGTAGTAGATTCTGCAGTACCAAGGTAAACCTTCAGATGACTTTTGCAATATATTATGCACAAACTCATGAGAGATGCTGAGTCAATTCACCCAGCCAAACTGACCTGGAGTTTCTAATTCACAGAAATTGTGAGACAATATTTGTGTTTTAATGCATTAAATGTGGGATGATTTGTCATACAGAAATAAATATCTAAAATGGAAAGGACTAGTGTTTTTAAAATATGGAGCTATACATGGAAATCCTAGGAGTTTTCTATATTGTTTATTTGACAGTGAATTTTTGAATATTTTGGAAGAAGGACAAGTACATGGACTGAGCATCCTTAACCCAAAAACCCAAAGTTCAAAATCATCTACAATCTGAACCTTTTAGAATGCTGACACAATGCCACATGAGGAAAGCTATAAACCATGAGATTGTGTTTCATGCACAACTCAGGATTCCCAGGAAATCTCACTATACACATGCAGATATCCAAAGGTCTGAAAGCAGTCAAAATCTGAAACATGTTTTTGTCCCAAATATTTTGGATAAGGGCTATTCAACCTACCTTGACTAATGCTAGAATTCTTTAGAAACCTGAGAGTTTGTATTGGGGTGATATTGTTATTCTATCTCTATGCTTTGAGTGGAAGTTTATCCTATTTTAAATGCTTTATATGTCTAAGAGGATGGACATATTTATGTTGAGGCAATTTTTGTAGACACAATTTACCAACTTTCAACTTTCACCAGTCAACTGAATATCAATCTGTCTATATACACAGCCATACTGTCTTTGTACTGCCTTTACCTTTTTGCAATAGAACAATATTAGCCATACTGTTTGGCAACTTGCTTTATTTCTTTCAAGAATATATAATGTTGATTATTCTGCCCTAATGAATAACTATTTGTCAAATTATTAAGTCTATGTAAGAAACCATTGTAGAAATATGTACTTTTTTTAAAAAAAGAGTTTTATCTATTTATTTGAAAGCCATAGTTACACAGAGAGGAGAGGCAGATAGAGAGAGAGGTCCTCCATCCAATGGTTCACTCCCCAGATGGCCACAACGGCCAGAGCTGTGCCAATTTGAAGCCAGGAGCCAGGAGGTTCTTCCAGGTCTCCAATGTGGGTGCAGGGGTCCAAGGACCTGGGCCATTTTCTACTACTTTCCCAGTCCATAGAATAGAGCTGGACCGGAAGAGGAGCAGCCAGGTCTTGAACCGGTGCCTATATGGGATGCCAGCACTTCAGGCCAGGGCATTAACTCACTGAGCCACAGCACTGGCCCCATGAAATGAGTGCTCCCATTGCTCATAGGAAGAAATCCAGAACTAGATTATAGGACACACACGCTTTTTAAATTTTTGGTATATTTCTCAAATTACCTTCTTAAAGAAATTCTATCAGTTTGCATTCACGTCATTTGTGTTTTAGAGTGGACACATAACATTAATTTGATAAATCTGTCAACACTCAACAACTAAATGTTTGCTCCAAGTTTTAAGCAACTATGACACATTGCAATGGTCCCCCAAGCCACAATGTCCTCTGCTGATTCATGAGATTACAAAAACCATTACTGTTGAAATTGAAAGATGTCCCCATCATACCTGATGCTACCCTCACTTTATATATGAGGGAAACCAAGGCTTAGGGCAATTAGCGAAACATTCAGTGTTCCCTGAATCACACAGATGATCAATTTCAAAGCCAGAATTCAATCTTAAGATGGTTGATTCTCAAGCCCAGGAGCCTGAGTGCTACACCCCATTGTCTCCTGATGCTTTCCTATCCCCTCTCTGCTGGACACATCAGGGACCGCCTGATGAGGAACCTTGGTCACCTGCTGATTCCAACCACTTAATTGTTGGCCTGATTGACCTGAGCACTTAAAGCACTGAGACTAGATTTCTTCTTAATGCCTGGAACAGTGGAGGTTTCTGAATGGAAACACTCTTCAGGGTGCCAGGATAAGAGAGGAAGAAGAGAAAACCCCTGGCTATTTCTTGATGTGATTTGGATATAGCATATTTTGTTTTAAAAATATTTCATTAACAATAATTATACATATTTACAAGAATATAGTGTGACATTTTTGTCTTTGTGCTCCTCGAAGCATATTTTAAAACTTAAAATTTAACAATTTTAACATTTTGTCATATTTATATCATATGCAGTTATACATATTCATATTATATGCAGTTATACATATACATATACGTCTTATATTTTTTCTTGAAGACAGGAATATGAGTATCACACTATGTGGTATTCAAGACAGTGATCATGGAGTGTAGAAAGATGAATGAATATATTATATAGGTGGAAAAATTTAATGAGGATGATATAACAAACCATATACCAAAATATACTAACTATATGACAAATAATATATCCAATACATCTATTGATAGAGCATATTTTAGATATCTTAGAGAGAATTCCCTGACAACTAAGTTTTTTCTACATGTACAACGAATGGATAGCAGTGTTTTGTTTTTTTTGGATTTGCAGATGCACAGAGAGAGAGAAACTATTTGAAATGAACCTGCTTTTTTCTTTTTTTAACACTTGCTTCCTCACTTTGCTGCAGTGTTAATCACATGGTGAAAAAGGCACATCTGTGTGAGTCCCGTGAGCATCTGCCAGCTAACGCACTGAGGCCATTTAAATGACTTGGTGTTATTCCATCTTCATCAGGATGCAGCCCCAAACTGCCATGCCTGGGAAAATGAGGCACATCCGACTGTAACAGCACACTTTGACACTGATGCTCCACAACATGTGGTTATAAAAACCAGGGCTATACCGACACTTCTAAGAAGAGCACTTAATTTGTCATGTTTCCTCTTTTGTTTCTTCCAGATTTCTAATTTCTTTGAGAGATCCCAGGAAGCTGGATGTTGTCAGACCCTCTCTCCCTCTGGCATATGGAATCACTGTCACTCTCACTGTCACTATTACTCCTATGCTCTCTCTCTGTGATGCTAAACCTCCAAAATGTGTATGCTGCAAGCTAATGCTTCATGTGAGGGTATGAGGGGGAGAGACATTTTGTAGTTGATTAGGACATGAGGGTGGGATGCCCATAAGTGGGACTTGTTCCCTTATAGATGAGGCCCCAGAAGGGACACAGTGAGAAGATGCCACTCATGCACCAGCAAGTGGGTCCTCATCAGATACCTTGACCTTGGACATCCAGTGTCCAGAAAAATGAGGAACAAATTTTCCATTGTTTATCAGCTACCTGGTTTATGGCACTTTGTGATAGCCACCTGAATGGACTAAGACACCCTGTAACAAGTTCCTCCCCAAACTGAACCACTTAAAACAATGACTCTATTTTTTTCTCATGATTTTATGGGTCAGAAACTTGGGTAAGGTTCCCAATACAGCTCTTAGTTGGGGTGTCTCACGCAGCAGTGGTCAGACACCAGCCAAGGCTGCCTTCACATGGGAACTGCTGTCATCTGAAAGCTCAAGTAGGCTGAGTATTCCAGATGGCTTTGTCACAGGCTGGCATTCAGTGCTTTCTGTTGGCTAGAAGCTCAGCTGGGGCCATTGTCTGGACTTGTTCTATGCAGTGGGCTCTCCCAGAGCAGGTATCTGCAGCAAATGACAAAGGGCTGCATAACCTTTGCTGGTCTTACTGAAGAAGTCCTGCCAAGGCATGTCCAACAGAGTCTGTTGTTTGTATAGCCAAAGAAGGTCAAAGGGAAAGGATATAGACCCCCATTTCATAGTGGGTGAAGTGCCAAAAATTTTACTGCTGTTTTTAAAAGCAGACCTAATCAATCTTGGGTTATATACTTCCCAAATGGAATAATGCGATTTCCTTACTGAGTTACCAAACAGACATTTGGGTATGGACCTATGTGCTTATTTTGGCCTCCTTACTTATGACAGAGCAAAGAACTTGTAAGAAGCATGCCCAGATAAAAGTAAGGCCTTGGCATCACACTTCATGTATTACAAAGAACTCCAAAATATATTATCTCTATGTGTCTCATCCCAACTCAGAGGTGCACAGAAAACAGGAATTCTGTTTCCAATACACACACACTGAGGCTCAAAAACATAACTGACTTGCCCAATAATCCTCGATGCCTGATCTGCCTCCTCAGTAAACTACCTGTCACTTCCACTCAGCAGAATTCTTTGCATCCGTCTGAGTCATTTTGTCAAATGCTTGCCATACCGAGGCTGTCTTTAAGAGCTGTGTAGCAGCTCTCCAGTAATCAGGTGCTATTATTATCAGCAGCGGGAATGGTCCAGTCGGATCTGTCTCACTGACAGGTGTGCATTGTGATGTGACACACCTGTCAGCTCGGGGAGTCAGTATTTGCTAATTACAGTTAAATTGTATGTAGAATATTTCTGACTACAAACGTAAATGACTCTCCCCATCAATTAGTTCTAAAGAGGATTTCAATGATAGTCCTAGATTCATTTCTCTGTGGGGAGCTCAACACATGTGTGGGATGCGCTAGCATCAGCGTATGAGTGCTTTGTTCTTGGAGACACATTTATTTGTCCAGTTCTAGACTTGACATTTTGTTGTTTTAAGAGTTTTGTCTTCTATTTTTATGATAGTAAAATACATGTAATATGAACTTTACTGTTTTAACTATCTTTATGTGTACAGTTCTGTGACATTACACATTTTTATGTCATGCCACCATCACGACCACCCATCTCCATATTTCTTCTCGTCTTGCACAGTTGAAACTCTCTACTCATTAAGCTACATCTCCAGATTCCCCACACCCAGCACATGGACAACAATCATCCTATTTTCTGTCTTGATGGTTTTTACTTCCCTAGGTGCCTCACAGAAGTGGAATCCTACTGTATTTCTCTTTTTGTGATGCATTTAATTCACTCAATGTAGTGTCCTCAGGGGCTATCCGTGTTGTAACACGGCTAAGAATTCCCTGCCTTTTGAAGGCTGAAGGATGTTTCATTGTGTGGCTACACCGCATTCTCTTATCCATTCCCCACAAACGGTGGACATTATTGCTCCGACCTTTGGGCTACTGTGCTACTGTGAACATGGGTCACAAGCATCACTTCGGGACCCTGCGGTCAGTTGTTTTGAGGATATAGCCAGAAGCAGAAATGCTGCATCAGATGATCACTCCGTGTTTCAGTTCTTGAGGAACCTTTGTCCTATTTTCCACAGTTGCTGTATCATTTTCATTTCTCCACCCACAGAATACAAGTTGTTTTTGTGTTTTTTTTTTAAAGAATTATTTATTTATTTGAAAGGCAGAGAGAGAGAGAGATTTTCCATCTGCTGTTTTACTCCCTGCAATGACCAGTAGGACTGGCCAAAACCAGGAGCCAGGAACTCCATCCAAGCCTCCTATGTAGATGGCAGGGCCCAAGTATTCAGGCCATCCTCTGTGGCTTTCCCAAGCACATTAGCAAAGGGCTGGATCAGAAGAGGAGAAGGACTAGCACTGTGGCATATCAGGTTAAAGCCCTGGCCTGAGGCGCCAGCATCCCATATGGGCACAGGTTTGAGTCCTGGCTGCTCCACTTCTGATCCAGCTCCCTGCTAATGCACCTAGAAAAGCAGCAGAAAATGGCCCAAGTCCAAGTGGGAGATTTGGAAGAAGCTCCTGGTTCCTGACTTAGTATTGGCTCAGCTCTGGTCCTTGTAGCCATTTGGGGAGTAAACTAGCAGATGGAAGATCTCTCTATCTCTCGCTCTCATTGTCTACCTCTCTCTAAAACTCTCTTTCAAGTAAATAAAATAAATCAAAAAAATAAATAGAGGAGAACCTTATGGGAGGCTGGTGTTACACATGGTGGCTTAACTTGCTTCCCAACAAATGCCGGCCACAAGAAGATTTAAGTTTTAAAGAAGGATTAAAACATAGGGTAGCTGGAGGCCCACTCTCTGTCTTTGCACTTTACCAGCTCATTGTGCTTCATGCTAATACTTTTTCTAAAAAGAAAATGCCCATGTCTCTGTCTAAAGAATCCTTTTTTTCAAGGAAGCACCTAAGAAATACAAAAACAAAAACAAAAGACAAAACTGAAGTGAAAATGCAGGTGGGGACAGACTTCTGACCATGGGGAGTGCTCATTTATTTTTTTGCATAAGCAAAGCCCCATTCTCCATACCCACTTTGCTGGCTGTGCTCTCCCGTGATGTTTCCCATCCTGGACACTTCCTTCCCTCCCAGGATAGGAAGGAGGATAAGCCACTGGGTTGATTCCACCAAGCTAAGAGCCTCGATGATCAACTTGCCTGGGACCTCAAGGTATCTGGATGTGAAAACGAACTTCTCCACAGAAGGCAGGAGATGTTGTTTGTGGACACTTTGCCAGGCAACAGGCCCCACTGCTCAGGAAAATGTTGGTGATCAATAGGAATTTCAATTGGTTAGGGAAATAGCAGCCCATCCTCAATTCAAATCATACTTACATGGTATCAGAGACAATCCGCATCTTACTCTAAATGGTCCCAATAGAGGACATTCCAGAATTTAGAGTAGCTTCTTGTCTCCTGGAAGTGGTCACTAACTCTCACAATTCCTGTTCATGGGCCTTTAGGATCGAGGAGTGTTTTTAAGCACATTTATCTTCAGAACAAATGAGGATGTTCTACAGCCCATTGTTACCCCTTAACAATATGTATTGAATTATTATGAAGCTCAATTCGTAGAAAAGTGACAGGTACCTTCCTCGGGTGGCTGTCATATATAGATCTAATATGTTAGGGTTTGATGGGAGGGTGTGCAATGAGACTTAAGGTAGGGTTAATTTATGTCATATTGGCAAATATGCTGCCCTAACTTTCATCAGAAGCTTGCCCAGATCTATTACTATTACTCTAGTTGACTAGAATCTATTGAAATTGCTGCTTTGTTGACTGCATGCTAAGAGACACCATTAATCACAACTACCTTTATGTGTGAAAATCATTTATCTTTGTCATCATGTGTGTTTAACGTCTCTCTTTGCATCGAGACGATCCCAAGTCCAATCACAATTATTACCTAATATCACCTTCAAAACTTGACTCTGTCATTGTAAGAATCTGTAAGAACAACATCGCAGTGACCAGCATTTCAAAACACAGTGGAAGGAGCAGTAAACTGGACAAAAGCAATTCTGAGCCTCCAGGGTTGCTTTGAGTAAAAGTGACTGATTTTCTAAGTCCCCTTGAGCACTCCTTTTCTTTTTTTAAATCTGTAGATCAGAGGCCTCTGGTCTTTGTTGATTGTCCACAGAATTCTCAGCAATGCGTGTCCTTCCTGGAATCCCCGAGAGGCTCACTCAGCTGGTCAGTGGTTGGCTTCTGAAGCCTCGGTGTCAGCCAGTGAGCTGAGCGGTGGAGAAAGTACTACAGTGAGTGAGACCACAGTCCTGCATGCCTTTGCCCCTGGCTGAAGGAGGACATCACATGTCATTCCAGGCAGACTTTGGCACAGCTTCTCAGCTAGGAAAACGATTCTGTCCGTTGAGCATGTGGTTTGGTCTGGGATGTTCGGTTGCAAAGACGAGAAACTGCTCCAATGATGTTAAAGCAAGCAAACAACCTAGCTGACTGAAGCTTGTGCTGGAAGATGCCAAACCTAAAGGCAGGATTGACTGCCAGCCACTTGACAGATGGGTGGGAGCCAGGGTCTGAAAGCTGTGTAGACTATGGCTCGTCCCTTCCTCCTGCCCAGGAGAGTCTGAGCTCCCTCTCTCTCTGCCTCCACAACCACAGCCTGTGGTTCCACAATGTCAAGTTCAGGAACCCAGTTATTGCAGACTAGGGCTGAAACCAATTCCATTGATGAATACTTATAGCTCCAATCAGTGGAGTCCTGGTTTATTCTATAGAGAAGGATGGGCGTGCATATGTGTGTATGTGTGTACATGTACATGGTTATACATACACACATGAACATTGGTGCATATGTGTGCATGTACATGTACATGGTTATACACATACACATGCACACTGGTGCCTATGTGTGTGTGTACATGCATATGGTTACATACACACACACACATGCACACTGGATTTCTAAATCACAATTTATTTAGTTGTCTGTTGGTATTGACCATCTTGTTCTGTGCCACTGTTGTCACAGATCATTGACTGTGACTATTTCTTCCACTGTAAAATGGAAATTAAAGGAGGAACTACTTCCAGATTAATCCACTAAACTTCTTCCAACAAAGTAGGGCCTTGCTGAATCATTGATCATTATTTTCTTCCTCTGATTTTTACGTCCCTTTGTTCCATATTCATATATTCCTAAAAAGCATGCATTTTTTAAAGATTTATTTATTTATTTGAAAGTTACAGAGAGAGGGAGAGACAGAGAAAGAGCTCTTCAACCCACTAGTTCACTCCCCAAATGGCTTTAATGGCCGGAGCTGGGCCGATAAGAAGCCTGGAGCCAGGAGCTTCTTCCAGGTCTCCCATGCAAGTGCAGAGGCCCAAGGGCTTGGGTCATCTTCTACTGAAAAGCATGCATTTTAATTTTAGATTTTATTTTAGCTTAATAGAAAAGATAACTACTTATATGATTTGAAACATATTTTTCAGCAAATGCTATGTGTTTAAATTCATGTAATTATTGCTGATGCTAAGTGTTATATTTCTAATATTCATCTTTCCTAAATTGGTAGCAGGAATATTATCCACTGACAATTTTTAGCCAGTGAAACTAAAAGGCTTTTTTTTCTCCCTAAAGCCTATTATTTAAATTATTTGGTTTATTAAATTATAAGTGAAATGTGAATTAATTTAATTTTAAACATTTATTTTATTTGAAAGTCAGAGTAATAGGGAGAGGGGAGAGAGATAGAGAGATCCTTCATCCACTTGTTTACTCTCCAAATGGCTACAATGGCCAGGGCTGGGTCCTGCTAAAGCTGGGAGTGTGGAATTCCATCAGAGTCTCCCACATGGGTGGCAAGGGCACAAGTTCTTGGACTGTCTTCTGCTGACTTCCTAGGTACTTTAGCAGGGAGCTGGCTAGGACGGGGGCAGGAACTGAGACTCCAACTGGCACTATGATAAGGGAAGCTAGTACCACAAGTGGTAGCTTAGCTCACTGTGACACATTTCTGGCCCTGAAATTTGAATTTAATTAAAGGCTCTTTTTTTTTTTTTGTATCTGTTTGATGAAACAGAAATATTCATGCGGTAATTATCGAAAACATGTCTCAACTGCATGATGAACAAAAGAAGCCAGACATAAAAAAGAATACTGTATGATTTTATTTCATGAAGTCTCAAAACAGGTAAAACTTGGTGTTTAGTGATAGAAATCCCATCAGCAATTGCTTGGGACAGAAAAGTGAGAGGCAGTTTGCTGAGGGCCACAAAGAACCAGTGTTGGCAGAAATGTTCTGTGTTGACTAGGTATTGTAACACAGGGGTATATCTTTGTGAAAATACATCAAACAGTTCCTTCAAAACAAGAAGATTTGAGTTTATGCAAACTATGATTCAAAATAATTCATTTAAAAGTGAAACCTGGGGCCAGCCTTCCAGCTCAGCAGCTTAAGTCGCCACCTGTAACACCTGCATCCCCTAACAGTCTGCCAGTTTGTGTCCCAGCTGCTGTTTCCAATTGAGCTCCCTGCTAATGTGCCTGGGAAAGCAGCTGAGGGTGGCTTGAGTGCTTGGACTCCTGCACCCACGTGGGAGACTTGGCTGTTGTGGCTATTTGGGGAGTAATCCATTAGATGAATGTGTTTCTCTCTCTCTCTCTCTCTCTCTCTCTTTCTCTATCTCTCCCTCTCTCTCTCATTCTGCCTTTGAAATAAACAGAATCGAAAAATTAAAAGTGATACGTGTTTCATGTGTTTATTGTGGTGATTAAACAAGAAGATATATGTACAACACTTACAGAAGGCAGTACCTAGGACACACTCAGCATTTAGTAAATATTCGGATTAGTCCTATTGTTTTTGCCTGTGTACACACAGCCACATTCCAGACAGTGCAGTATGAAGTGAGGTAGATATCCAAGGTCCGATTGTGGAGGCACTGACAGCTGTGGAGACCTCCGAGCAGGGAAGCTGTTGTAATGAGAAATTTTATACATTTTAGAAGTGTTAGGATACACAAATGGAAAATTCCTGCCTGACATAATCCAATCCTATAAACTGTTCAAATCAAGCTTCTGGAAATGAAGCCCACAAGCCTCACCCTGCTACTCTCAAGGTTGAAGCGATGAGGTTGGAAATTCTGAGTCAAGGCAGGGAACCCTCGTAGTTGACCTCGAGGAGTCTTGAGTCTTGTGGCCATTTTGGTTCCTTCCACATGTAGGCGTGTGTGTGCGTGATTGCTAAATTAACCAAGTGATTGAGTATAAACTTCACTTATTTTGAAACTCTCTAGTTTTTCTCCCAGAAACATAACAAAGTTACTAAATCTTCCTGGGTAGCAGGTGCATAGATTCTAATAGTTTTTGTCTCTGGACCAAATAGGAGAGTTCCAATATACCCAGTTTAATTTTTTATTATTCATAGGTAGGTGTTGACATTTAATATTCTCACATGAAATAATCATTACTCTTCAAACCTTGGCTACAATCTTACTACATAACAGTAAATGTTTTCCCAGGGAAAAACCAGACAACCAGATAAAGCGAGACTTCTTACTGAGAAGGTTAGGGTCCTGATTTGATTTACCAAGGGCAGAGCCCAGTCGGGGGCTGATTTGGGTCATGCTTTCTGTAGATTCTGAGTCAACACAAGAATCCACTTCTCATGAGATGTTCTAATGATCCACTTTGGAATGTATTTTCTGAAATGCCAGGGAGGGGAATTTGTGAAACAAATTTACAATATGTATTAAATAAATAAGACCAAGATATTTTTCTTGTGACTACTTTTTGGATATTCCCCACCAATATATCCAAGTCCTGGCCTTTGGGAAGGATCCCAATGGAATGCTTGAGCTTACACTGAGTTGGGAAGCACGCAACTTGTAGGATATTTAGTAATACAACAAACTTGTTAACATGCAGATAAATTCCTGGAATGTGTTTCATTCTAAAGCATAAGATGTTGATGATATTTGGGAATATGACCAGCTGTGCAATTTTATGATGTCTTCTATGCACTTTGTACTTTACAGAAATACACATTCTTTTCATAAATTCTACTGAAAGTGGAAATGCCGGACTTTTCCTGGAGAACCATGTACATCATCCACCTGCCAGCTTCAGAGGATGCCCTGAGTCTTATAGTCTGAGAGAGGAGTGATGGAAGCTGCTAAAATGAAATGAACGTAGATGAGTCTCTTGTCCACCTCAAAAACAGCATTGTCTCTTTCAGAATACATCTGGTTATGGCCACTTGTGATGTGCAGTTATTTGAATTCCTTCTGGCTCCATCCAGGCTTCTGATAGGATAGTATTTGGATTCTTGTTCATCTCTTTTTTGAGTATCAACCCTGTTCCATGGTCTACATTTGGCCCATGAAAATAAGCAGTGTTTTGTGTGAATTAAAGCTTGCAAGATGCTTTGTTGTGCCATTGCTGAGACTTAAATAGGAAAACAAAGCAAGGTTTAGATCAAGAACATGATCCTGCTGCAGTACTTACGCAGGGGGCCTTCCCCTGGCAGCTGGGCATGGCGTTGTCTATCTTTCTTCCAATTCTTTTGCAGGGGCCTTTGTTAAACACTTGGTTTCTGAGAAACTCAGCTATTCTTCTCCCCCTCTTTATCAAAGTGGTGATGTAAGCACTATCAGCTACAGTGATTAGATAGTTGGTCCTTTGGGCGTGTGCGTGTGTGTATGTGCGCGCGTGCGCACGCAGATGAGATCAAACTAAAGCTATAGCCCTAGGATCTTCAAAGAGAAAGAACATCTTAGATGAAAAGGAAGGTTGTCCTGGTGATAAATCTTGCCATCAAATTGGAGGAGAGCTTAGGTTGCAATGGAGACTCTTAACAGATACTAAGAATGATCTGTAACCCCTTTGAGTTGTCATCTACACTGTCTTAAATTAGAAAAGCCCTGATATCACTTGATGTCTCAAAGGAAAAAGCTTTGGTTTACTTTTTCCACACTGATTTTCTTTTTTTTGGGGGTAGAAGGAGAACAAGAGTGTTAGGAATCAATGTGAGGGGGCCAGCGCTATGGCACAGTAGGTTAATCCTCCACCTGCAGTGCCAACATCCCATATGGGCACCAGTTCTAATCCCAGCTGCTCGTCTCCCAATCCAGCTCTCTGCTGTGGCCTGGGAAAGCAGTAGAAGATGACCCAAGTCCTTTGGCAATCTGCACCCACGTGGGAGACTTGGCTCCTGGCTTCAGATTGGCACAGCTTTGGCAGGTGCGGCCATTTGAGGAGTGAACCAATGGAAGGAAGATCTTTCTCTTTGTCTTTCCCTCTGTCTGTAACTCTACCTCTCAAATAAATAAAGAAAATATTTTTAAAAAGGAATGAATGTGAGATGTTATACTATTATCATTTCTTCCTCATCTTCTCAAGATGGGCTCAGACTTGTCAATTCATTGATACTCCCAAGAGCAGTATGGATGTTTACGGAGCCAGTGTCCCTGTGCAACACAAGAAGAAATTTAAGAACTTCCTTCAAGTCACTTCGGGGTAGAATATCTTTCGTATGCTGATTCTTCATCCCTGAGTGGCAAATAGTGTAAATATTTTTGGTGGTTTCATTGTTGTTTTACTATACTAAAGAAGGAAATTTTTTTTTTTGAATATATGTATGATAGTGTTTCACACAGTGGTCCTCAATGACTTTATAAATCCATCTAGTAGTTCTAGAATCCAGGCCATAATTTCGTATTATTTAAATATTCTATCTGAAAACAACATTGAAAATAGTCATCCATTGTTTTTTTACATTTAGATGTTTCTGTATTTATAATGTGGGGAGAGTTAATTTTATAATATTTTTTTTTTCCTCAAAGAAAGCTTTTATTTAAGGAATACAAACTTCATGCATTTCATAAGTACAATTTTAGGAATATAGTGATTCTTCCTACCATACTCGGTCTCCCATCCATACTCCCACCTCTCGTCCTCCCGGTCTCATTTCCAGCCCCATTCTCCACTAAGATCCATTTCCGATTAGCTTTATACTAGAAGACTAGGGGAGTTAATTTTATAACTCGACTGCACTAGCAAAAGTCTAATTGTGCACCCAAGGAGAATATGTTTTAAAAAGGATCTGAAATACAGCTTGGCTAACATCTTTTTCCCCCTCAGGATATTTTCACAGGATATTTCCATTCTCTTGGAAGACATTTTAGCTAAAAAGTCAATCACTTGTGTTTATAACTTTCTTTATTTATTTGCAAGTCAAATACTTCATCTGCTTGATAGGAATTTGTATAAATGGAGGCTGAGTTTTCTTTAAGGTAAAAAGCTTTAGCCAAGAAAAAAATTGAGTAGGTGGCATATACATGCATCATAGTTACTGGTAAGCTATAAAATAATTTAAATATACTGTATTATTTTATGTGTTTATGACTAGATTCTGTAACCATGTTGGTGTTCCATTGCCAAACAAGAGAAGGTACGATGAGAAAGGAAATCAGGCTGGGATATACTTTTGCTTGACATTGATGTGCTGGGGCCTCTCTCTGCTAGCAGGGACCCCTGCATGCCTGGAATGGTTTGACCAAAGCCCAGGAGCACAATGCCCTGGCCATGAGGTAATGAGGAAGCCTCTTAGGGAGGATGCATATCTGTCACTGGGGGAGAGATAAGCTTGCAGGGTGTGTGGCAGGGGATTATGAAAAACCATGGAATTCGGAATGAGCAATTTGACTTCGGCAGACACTTATCCTCAGGCTGCATTAGGAAAATCCAATTCACCTTAAATAAAGTGTTTGATAATGGATACCGTAGAGAAGGTACAAACCAGAACATCCATCATTCAGTTGGAGGAGAGGAAGCAGTTAAGAAAATAAAGACATAAAATATAGTAATTTCATGATAGAAAATTATACCAACTCAACCGTATATGAAATATGTAGATTTATGTAAATGTCCTTGTAAATTAGTAGAGAGATTCAGAGAAGGCTGAACTCTCAAACCTTCATACCAACCTGGTGCTCAAGACAACATTGGTGATGAAGTTGAAATCCACAGGTGTTGTGCTGTCTATAATGGGTTACTTAGATGCAGGAATGCTCCTGCTGAGTTCATGTGAAATTCAGAAAACATGATTCATACACTGGAGATACCATATCTAGTTTACTCAGCACTGAAGATAATCTCTAGGTACATGCATCTTCATGGCATTGAAGTGACATGTTTTTGGTTGTGGCTTGTTTCTCACTATTGTCTTCTTCCCTTCCTTTCCACTACTTCATTCTTTGGTGGTTACAACTCTTGTTGGCGTTGACTGCTACGGCAGGTTCAAGACTTTCACATCTGGTTACAGATAAACTGGCCATGACTTGAGTGCTTCCCAGTGGGCTACCTTATCAACTTCAACTTTCTCCAGTATCATAACTGGAGAGTAGACTGTGGACCTGGATGGGGGAAATACGGAATGTTTAAGATGGTATGCAAGCTGTTTGGTGATAGGAAGTGGTTATTTTCATATTTCTTAGTAGTCTCAGATTTGGAAACTTCTACCTCTTATCAGTGAGATTCAGAATTTGGAAGGCAGGTAACTGTCTCCAGGGATGGGGAGCCAGTCATGTACGATGGATTCGCTTTTAAGTCTTTCTGAGGATTGATGACAGTGTTGGCTAAAAATGAACACCTTCTGTATCAGCCTGGCTGGTTTTGGCTCCACAGAGTACTTCTCAGAACTTGGGGTCCTGGAATCTATTATAAATCAGACTAAAATCCTCAGGTGTCATGACAACACCTTCTACCTTACCAGGACCTTGACAAAAAACAAATTTAAGAGCACTTTAAACTGGCCATGATTATTTTATGGCAATAATAGGAAGACTAGAAAAAGGAGCTTATCAGTAATGATACATAATAAGATGGCATTTAAAAATATTGTTCAAGGCCTGCGCTGCGGCTCAATAGGCTAATCCTCCACCTTGCAGTGCCGGCACACCGGGTTGGGTTCTAGTCCCAGTTAGGGCATCAGATTCTGTCCCGGTTGCCCCTCTTCCATGCCAGCTCTCTGCTGTGGCCCGGGAGTACAGTGGAGGATGGCCCAGGTGCTTGGGCCCTGCATCCACATGGGAGACCAGGAGAAGTGCCTGGCTCCTGGCTTCGGATCAGCACGTTGCGCTTGCTACAGCGCGCCGGCTGCAGCGGCCATTGGAGGGTGAACAAACGGCAAAAGGAAGACCTTTCTCTCTGTCTCTCTCTCTCTCACTATCCACTCTGCCTGTCAAAAATAAATAAATAAAACAATATTGTTCAAAATTTATTTATTTGAGAGAGAGAGAGGGAGAGAGAGAGGCCTTCCATTCATTGGTTCACTCCCCACGTGGCTGCAAGGGCTACGACTGATTCAGGCCAAAGCCAAGAACGAGGAGCTCCATATTGGTCTCCCATGAGTGGCAGGGGCCCAAACACTTGGGCCATCTTCTGCTGCTTTTCCCAGGCCGTTAGCAGGGAGCTGGATCAGAGGTGGAGCTGCTGGGATACAGCAGCACCCATGTGGGATGCTGGCATTGCAGGTGGAAGCTTTACCAGTTACTCCAAAATGCTGGGCCCTAAAAATATATTTAACTTGGCTATGGTTTTAGTTGGCTGCTTGAGTGATAATACTTTGATTTTTTTCTTGGAGGAAATATTGTCTTTCCTTTATGAAACATGTGGTTGTGTCTGATAGTTTCTGAATGGTGAATATCTTTTCCCCTCGCCAACCTGACACACACACACACACACACACACATACAACCTGTGATCTTGATGGTTGAGGTTTTAGCACAAAAGAGAGAAATAGTGTCACAGAAGAGATGAAAAAAGGAAAATGGGCTGGAAGGTGGACCAGCAGAGTGAGAAGCACCCATGTAAACCACTCATGGCTGAACTAGTTAAGCAATGTAAGCACCAGCTACTGTTATCTCACTTTTGCAGATGAGGAAACAAACTGGCTCAAAGAAGTGAGTCACCGCCAGGGAACACAGGGCAATAACGGGGGGAATGGGGATTCCAGGCAGGTCTGCATGACTCTCCTCATGTAGTCATGCTTCAGGGTCACAAGTTACAGGAGCTTGTCAGGTTAAGAAGACTTTTGACAGGGCTGGTCATAAAATCTTGGGCAGGTCTATGCGTCAGGAAAGGTGAGGCCAAGTGAGAGATCTTGGAGGTCAGTGAGGTCAACGCATGCCTTTCATCTGATTCCTGAAGCCCTTCCTGTTCATTCGTTTGCAGCCTTAGCTTACAGACATGGGAGAAGTCCAGCTATATGGAACTTGTTTTACGGTAATTCGGTTTTAACCTCCGGTGCTGGTTCCTCCTGAGGATGAATCTAAAGAAGCATTGCCGTATTGGCAGGAAAAGAGGAGAAAAATTGTTTTTTCTTTCTCATCTTCAACACCCATGAAAAACTTGTGTATGTATACATGTCTATGTGTCTATACGTGTATTTATGCAAATAAACACATGTGTATACATACATGCGTCTCTATGCACATGTGCAAGGTGTGTTTATACATACACATGTGCATGTGTGTGCATTTTGTCTATGCATCTCTGAGAGTGTAAATGGATGTGCCTGTGTATATATGTGCACACGCATGTGGTGTGGAGCCATGTAGGTACATATCTCTGCATGTTTGTATATGTGTGTCTTTGCATATGATTGCTTGAGTATGTATGTGAATATGCATGTATATATAAATGTATTTGTGTCTATGAGTATGTGTATGTGTTTGTAACTGTGTGTCTATTTATGTGTATATATGCATGTATTTATAAGCAAAATATAGTGTACTTCAAAATAATGGAAAATTGAAGTAAAAGGTACATTTATTTGGCATAAATATTTTGAAATTTATACATGGTGTTCTTATATGCATTGCTATTATCTTTTTGAAGTCCATATGAATGCGCGCATGTGTGTATGCATACATAAGCATGTGGATATACACATCACTGCATATGAGTAAAAGTAGGATGTGTGCATATGCTGGTGGGTATGTGAGTGTGGTTATGTAGGTGCATATGTATGTGTGTCTATATGCATATGTATGTGTCTGTATTCACATGTATATGCGTGTATTTGCACCTGCGAGTGTGTTCATATATATGTATTTATGTTTGTGTGCATGTGTGTATAAATGTGCTGTGAGAGGAAGTGGGAGCAGGAAGCTGGGCTGTGACTAATAAAAACAACAACAAATCTTATTGATGGGGTAGGTATATGGTTCTCTCACCTCTTGGAATCACTCTGCCATACATTCTAGTAGATAAGTGAAACCATTCTTATTTAGGAAATATAGATCTTGCCTTGATATAAAGATATAGCCCTTTGACTAATGAAAGAATTCATGAAGATTCACAAAACCTATTTTAAAATCACTTATAAAACAAAAAGCCAAGGTGCAAAGGATGCTATTTTTCACTCTAACTCCATGTCAAAATAATGGACATCCCTTAAGAAATCAAATATGTAGGAAGTTTCTACAAACACATCTCCATTGTTTAAAACTTACTACTGGCTCTTGACCTTTGGTTTAATCATGTGTTCTTTTAATATACTAGTTTCCCTTTCCCCTTAAATCACAATCAGAATTCAAATTTAAATGAGAGAAAGCCAAACAACACCATGGATAGTGTTCAAAGCACGTTAGGAAAATCATCAAAAATCTGGGTATTGTCAGAAATAAAATGGCATCTCATGACAAAAGCTTATATTTGCAGACCTTAGTGTTAAATCTTATTTCTGTTTCTACTTAATATAGAAACAGAAATTTATATTTATATATTTATATTTATATTTATATTGGTGTTTCAAAGAAGGCACGACATTTCTTATGTACCAGAGGCTTTAAGGAAGGTGAATGTATTTGGAAAGAAACCCAAAGTGCTGTAGCTATGAAGCTGTCACATATCTTCCTGTGTTTCTAGCCTCTAGATGGTTTAGAAAGTAGCTACTATTTGGTGGAAATGTGCAATGGAAAAGACCCATACAAGCAAAACATTAGCCTGTCTGCGAAACAAAACAAAACAAAACAAAACAAAGCAAAGCAAAATAAAAATGGAAGGGTTTTCCTGTGTGTCCCTATTTTAGCACCTGAGATTCTTGTTTGAGCAGGCAATGTACATGTAGAAGTTTCTGGAAGGCCCATTTTGTTACGCTGACTGCTCTCAGCACCTCCTGGGCAGTGGCTCACATTTCCATGCCGGTGTCCACTGTGGAAAGAGAGCTTGCCTGAACATGCTATTTTCTAACCATGCTTTGGATGCCTTGGTCTCCAAGGAGAAGTCATCTCTATGGTTGCCACACTCAGGCTCTCTTTCCACCCAGTATCAGGGATTTGGGCCGTGGGCAACTTTCTCTTCCTCCATTCTCCCAGATGGAGTGCACTGATCCCCCTTTGCGCCTGTCCCAAACATTGGATTTACAAAGTGACAAATGAGGAAATGAACCACTTCTGGCAGAGGATCTCATTGCTTATATCTGGGTCCTGGGTGCCTAAAACACACCAAACACAATGGAGAACCTCAAGTTACCGTAGAAGTGAATGATTACAAAAGTCAATCACTGTCGAATTAGCCAAATCAGAGGTGCCTGGTGCTGGAGGTTGTGTGTCCCACTGGACAGTGTCTTGGTGTTCCTTGAGACTGGCTGTTAGAAGCACTGCACTTCTAGAGGGAATATCTTCCCAAGGTCACCCTCAAAATGAGTTTCCTCTGTGGGGAGATAAGGAAAGACAGTTTAGCAATTACTCCCTACTGTATCCCTTTCTTGGAACGTCACAAGGTCAATAGCATATTTCAGGACTCTGAGAATTCCTGTTTAAAAAGTTACTTAACATGGTTTTAGTTAAAGCTTTCCAGAATGAGTTGACCATGGGTACCTATTGTGTGTGTGTATGTGTGTGTTGTGTGTGTATGATAACACTGTGTGTGTTTGTGTGTGTATATCAGCTCCTGTAGAAATGAGAGGAAATGCTGTCACAATATCACATCAGAGGACTTGAAACTTAGGCCATGGTACAGTTTGGATATAGTTGTGCTCCCCAGTGGTTAATATGGTGGAAGCTGGGTCCCAGTCTAGCAGTTTTCAGGTGATCAGACCTTGGAGAAAGGACTAGAGGATGGAGGCACCGCCCTTGGAAGGGATGAATGTGGTTCTCACAGGTCAGGGTGAATTCTTGGGAGAATGACTTGTTATGAAAGAAGCTCACCTGGGGCTGGCGCTGCATTGTAGCAGGTAAAGAGGCCGCCTACAGAGCCGGCATCCCATATAGGAGCCAGTTTGAGTCCCAGCTGCTCCACTTCTACTCCAGCTCTCTGCTATGGCCTGGGAAAGCAGTGGAAGATGGCCCAAGTCCTTGGGCCCCTGCACCCATGTGGGAGACCTTCAAGAAGCTCCTGGCTCCTGGCTTCAGATCAGCACAGCTCTGGCCATTGTGGCCAATTGGGAGTGAACCAGTGGATGGAAGACCTCTCTCTCTCTATCTCTCTTTCTGTGTGTAACTCTGACTTTCAAATAAAAATAAATAAATTTTTTTAAAAGAAGCTCACCTGTCCCCTACTCTATGTTTTTGTTTTGTTCTGTGCTCCCATAATATGATAGCATTCATCATGAAGCCCTCACCAGAAACATCCAGAACTTTGACTAAACTTTTCTTTTTTGTAAATTAAGTACCTGTCTCAGATATATTTTTATAGCAATACAAGACGCACTACAACAGAACTTGTTGTGTCCTGAATCTGAAGTTCCCCACACATGGAATGACCGGGCATGTCCTGTGTCTTCTCTGAGTTTATTTCCTTTCAGCAAAAGGCATACAAAATTGCCTGGAACACAGTGATCACTTAATAAATGCAGGCTAGTAGGGAATGAGTAGTAGAATATGATAAAAGTTTATGTGATAAAAAAGCCAAATCTTTTTTGAAAAAATGTGTTGAGGCATTCAAACTGGCTATGCACACAGCACCTCTACCTGTTCATCATCTAGATTAGTGTCTGCTATTTGCAAAATACTAATATGCTAATGCTACAGTTTTTGTTTATTATTGATTCAAATAAGCATCTAAACCAGTAACAAATGGTTCCAGAAAATAGGTCCCAGCATACTCAAAAATTAAACCATACATTCACTTGAAATTCCACAGTGTGCACTGAACTCAGAAAAGTCCAGCACAAAAATTCAAAACCAGTCTAAAAACAGTTTGTGTTCCAAACACAGAGATGGCAGAATGTACAAATCAGGATGTCATTTTTTCCAACTAGGGAGATTACATTTTAACATGTTTTCCAAATGATGGAGAAATGTGTGCCTTTCTGTAACAGAAAGAGCACCCTCCTCACAAAAGGAATGCTTTTTCTGCAAAATGTGACCAAAATTTTACAAGTAATTCCTATATTCAAAATAGTGTGTGTAGAGATTCTGTTTGGATCCTACATAAGGATTTGAGAATTGGCTATTTATAGTGTTCTGTACGAGGAAGACTGAGTTTAATACCACTCCTGGGCTTTTGTGATGGGAGATAAAGGAGGACAAAACAATGTTCTGAAATACACAACCTTACTTTTCCTCATTTATTTGGAAATATCAGCTGTGCGCTGCAAAAGTGACCATTCTGTTTGAGATCAGCTTTTTTTCAGGAAGTCAAATCCATTTTATTTCTGTTACATTCATACCAACATGATTTAAGTATAACGTGAAAACACATGAAAACAAAAGGCTGTGAATATGGCATCAGACTTGGACAATAGAAGGAAGATAATTTCCTGTTTTCTATTGTAACAACATCTGCATCAACACTTTCTGAATACAATTAGGCATTACATTAACAAAATATCTCCCACGAATTGTTTTTATACAGAGAAGTTGCATCGGCTACCAAAGAGGCTTTTCTTTGGATTCATGACAAAATTAGGATCCAGGTGACCACGTCTGTATTATGACTGAAATCGACACTATTCTATGTCAACATGTGCTATTTGTGGCGTAATACTAGCACCATGAAATTATGTAATGGAACAAAGAATTCTGTATATTAAAAGTCAAATCTCATCAATAAGCTTATGTCCAATTTAACTTGAATTAAGGAGACATTGTAGTAGAAACAAATTTATAATTGCAACAGAATGATCCAACAACCAAGTGATAGTGTATCCATTTTCATAACTTTTCCATAAGCTAACCATTTTAAATCTGTTATGCTATGAAGAAGTTAATGTAGTATAACTCCCACTTTATCAATGGAGAGATAGAGACTCAAATTTTAAACTTCTATGGTTAGTATTTTCAGGATGAAGAACACAACCCAAGTAGCATGTCTTTTTGTTCAATGCTTCAGCTTTATTAAATATTAATATTTCATGAAATGAAGAAACAGAAATTATTTTATCAGTCATCAGGGGATAAGCAGGAATAACAAAGAAATGTAATAGACCTTCCCTGAAATATAACATTCTTTCAGTGTCTCCTAAAAGTGGCAAATATTGTAGAGCCTGAAGCTTAGTTTACATCTTTCTTTAAAAGCTTCTTATCAAAGTATAAAGTATTTGAAATCGATTGAAATAAGAGTTCTCTGAAGAGAGTGTCTAGCTGATCCAGAGAAGGATGGAAGACCTTTTTCTGGGAATCCAATTGGGAGAGGCAGAATCTCTACAGAGACAGAAAAATAAAGACTTGTAAACAAGTAGAACAGCCTTTAGAAAAGAGAGGCCAGTATTCCTGGAAAGCTAGAGGGTCACGAAGCTTGCAGATGAGAATGAAGCTCCTCATTTCCACAGCAGGGCAGATTAAGTCCTCTCTTGAGGTGGACTGCAGTCTGGCTAGGGATGGTAGGCTAAGAGCACAGCGGGAGTGGGTGCTCTCAAATATTCCAGAATGTGCCAGAAACGCTTCCAAGGTGACCTAGAATGCGTTTCAAGGGATTGGGAGGGCTTACAATGGTCTCAAATAATGCCAGCAATTGCTACTTCAAAGAGGATGTAATCTGCAGGATTTTTCTGAGCAGTTATTATGCTCCAACTATTCTGCCAGGGCTTCCCTTGTAGACTCTGAATGACAACATGATATGTCAAGGTCTGGAAACAGGCTGCCTGGGTGGCAAGTGCGTCTGTCACTGACTCTTTGTGGGGTAGAGGGCATATTGTCTAATCCATCTACCCAACAGCTGCCAACTTAAAATGAAGATGATAGTACCGCCTACCTCCTGGATTAGGGGGACAGCAAAAGGAGACAACCCATGTAAAGTGCATAGCTCTCCTCCCAAGATGAGTAAGTGTTCTCTATAGTGCCTTCTGTTGTTGAGGTTGTATTAGTAAATCATCAGTTACACTGGATGAGGTCAGTATTACTTCATCCTCAAGGCAAAGCAAACTCAGTGTGTAATCCGAGGACATGCTTCTGCTTGAGGATCAGGGCTGGATGGAGAACTGGTGACTTCTGAGATGGGAAGATGGGCTTTCGGGTAGTTTTGAAGTGAACCAGCAGCAGTACAGGTTGGCAGGGAGCTATCATACTGTGGGAACTCACAGGTTTCCTTAACTCACAGGGTTTGAAACAGATGCAAATGTGTCAGCTTTCAAATTCTACATACTTTTCTGCAAAATTCTTTTTTCTTCTGTCTGAGACATAGAGATGAGATTCCTGGGAAGAAGGTCGAGTCACTGCTTCTTCCGTTGGGGCAGAGGAGGAAATGCATGGTGTTGAAATGTTGGTGATGATCCTTATCTTTCATTTCCGTTAATCTTCAATCCCATGTGGTAGGATCAAGCTTGTCTGTGGCCATATCTATATGCCTAACCCAGAGGCAACTTCTGACATGTAAAAGACAATTTCTAAAACTGTATCTAACTTCCCTTTGACTATGTTAAAAATGTTTAAAATTAATAGTAGGTATTGGCAAAAGATCGAAATCTTTGTCATTCAAGCAGAAACAAACAGATTGCAAATTAGAGGTATGAATTACTGCAGACTAGTCTATGATCTATGTAGTGAGTCATTGGGCTTATTCATTTTTGTTTCATTGAACATACAGCTCTTTTCTATATGGGCCGTCAGAAAATATTCCTGATATGATTGAATTTACAGTAAAAGGAACATATAAAAATTTTAAAATACACAATGACAAAGGATTAAAGTTGGTAATATTTGAAAAGAATATTCATAAAAATGTAAGATCTCTCTGAGGTTGTATAGAACCACAAAATGACATATCCAGTCAAGAATTTTCAACAATATGCAGACTGGACTGAATTAATCAAGTCATTCAGCATTAAACACATTTTAAGAAATTCTTTTATTTTAACAAATAAAATTTGAGCTAAATCCACCTTAAAAATCTGTAATATCTTGCTGACAATTGTCTATGACATAGACATAGCAATTGCATGTTTTTCTCTTGTACATGTTCTGTATACTTAAGAATATTTTATTGTATGAAGTCCTATGCATGTTTAGGGTCTTTGTTAGTTATTCCAACATGAGTTACACATCTGTAAAATGAATTTTAAATATTGTTTAATTCAGTAAATAAAGTTTCTAATCATGTACTAAATCTCTTAATCAATGTATTAAGTCTGTTAATGAATGTTGGTAACTATCTAAATATATTGACCTGTGGAGTAATGTTAAACCATTTGTCAAATTTTTCCTCTGGAGAAGGCACTATAAAGCAGTGGGTTAAGCTGCTGCTTGGGAAGCCTGCATCCCATATCAGGATGAAGTTCTCCTCTGTTTTCAACCCAAAATCCTGCCGATCCACCTGGAAGGCAACAGATACTACCCAAGTACTTGCATTCCTGCCACCCGTGGGAGACCCCGATGTAGTTCATAGCTCTTGGCTTCGTCCTGGCCCAGCCCCCATGGTTGTGGGCATTTGAGGAGGGAACCAGTGGATGGAAGATCTCTCTGTTTCTTCCTCTCTCTTGCGCTCATTCTCTCAAATAAGTATGTCTTTGAAAAAAAAAGAAAAGAAAAGAGCTCAACTAGAAAAGCAGACAAAATAGTTGATTTTTTTCTCTATGATATTTGAATTGAGATACATCGCCTTAATTGTGACTATTTAAATAATAAATAATTCCCTCTCATTCTTTCAGTGAAAATAATATTCAGAGTTTTTTTTTTTAAATTGTACTTTTTATCTTTTTGAGCTTATTTATTTTTATGTATTTGAAAGGCAGAGTAACAATGAAAGAGAGATAGAGGAGAGGAAGAGAGAGCTTCTATTCTCTGGTTCACTTCCCAAATTTATACAATAGCTGGGGCTGGACTAATCAGAAGCCAGGAGCAGAAATTTCATCCAGGTAGCCCGTGTGGGTAATGCTGGGCACTCAGCCACTACAGCTATCATCTGCTGTCTCCAAGAATCACATTAGCAGGAAGTTGGCTCTGAAATGGATTATAGAGGATTCCAACTAGGCCCTCTGATATGGGATGCTCATGTCCCAAGTGGTGACTTTATCCACTGTGTCACAAAACCCACCCCAAAGTTATTATTCGTTTGTTTGCTTTTTTTTTTTTAATTATTTACTTACTTGAGAGGGAGACACACATGCACACAGTACTTATTTGTGGGTTCACTCCCTAAATGCTGGAGAGTGGGCCAGGATCACAGCCAGGAACCAGGAACTCAATCCTTTGTCTCCCGCAGGAGTGGTAGGGACCCAACCACTTGAGTCGTCACTGCTGCCTCCCTGGGTCAGCCTTGGCTGGAAGCTGGAGTCAGCAGCTGGAGCTGCGCATTGAACCCAAGTCTCTATCGTACGCACCAGCATCTTAACTGCTGAGCCACACTCCCTCTCCCCCTCCAAAGTAGTTGCTTTAATCAAACAACTTTCTGAATTTCAAAGTCTCTTTTGAAAATGCGCAGTTATTGAATAATAATTTTTAGTTAAAATAAATCTAGGCACTTATTACTCTGTTGCTTGCCAGAGCTTGGCAGAAGTCAACATGGGCCATTCCCAGCAGGAAGCGATTCTATAGAACTGCAATCAGCAAAATAAGTTTACAGAGAAGCAGCCTCAAGATGCTAGTGAGTAGATAATCACGGGAAAACAAAGATACAACTCCACTTTCTGGTTAGGACTTCCCTGCTGGAAACAATTGTATTCTAGTTTGGTTTCACCTAGTTACTGCTTTGTGTCCATACTGTTGATTAAGACACAGCATTTCCTTACCTGCTCTCTGAGGGCATTCTCATGGGTTACACAAATACGGGACCTGTGGTGTAGCTCCGTGGGTGAAGCTGCTAACATTCCATATCAGAGTGCCCATTTCAGTCCTGGCTGCTCCTTTTCTGATCCAGCTCCCTTCCAATGCACCTAGTAAGGCAGCAGATGACTCAAGTGCTTGGGCCCCTGCCACCATGTGGGCTACCTGGATGGAGTTCCTCACTCCTGGCTTTCGCCTGGTCCAGCATATTTGGGTAGTGAATCAGCGTATGGAAGATCTCTATCTCTTTTTCTCTGCTCTCCAGTCACTTTGCCTTTCAAATGAATAAATAGATAAATAAATAGATCTCTAAACACGGTGACCTGACTTACTGATTTCTACATCTATATCATGGAATTCTAAATTGCCACCTACCTTTTTATTAATTTATGTAAATAATAATAATATGACACTATCTTTTTCTTAGCAATTAATATAAATTACAATGCGGCATTGAATTTTTTCTTGCATTCTCTGTATACCAAGATACCATCTATAAAACTCATACTTATTTTAAGGCCTCTATGTTAATGTTTATCAGTTTATATATCCATAGCTCTTATTAGAAAGTGTCTAGCAACAGAATAAAATTGAAATTATTTAGTATTTTTCCACTGTGTTTTAAAACTGCATGTGCAGGTTTGTCTTTAATCTTTGCTTCATGGCAAATAGCTTTTCTATGTTTTTCTGAGCTTAATCCAAATATTTGAAATTGAAAATGGGAGCCACTCAACTTGTCAAGTCTGCCAACGACCTTATTATTGGAAATAATAATTTATAATTACTCTGGGAAACTGCCACTCTAACAAAGAGCTCCTCAGTCTCACCTGGACCAAATGAGGACCTCATGATGCAACACTCTCATAGTACTTATATTCACATTGAGGCAGAATTTCCATATGGAGGTAGCCTTACACACACACACACACACACATGCACATACATATACACAGGCATGGGTTCCCTCTCGCTTCTATTTGGAACAAAACCTGATTGACTGCAAATAGTTAAAGCCCCTTTCACAGATGCCTACAAAGATTTTAGTTAGTAAAGAGCTGTGCTAAGTTATTTGTACATATTCTTTGTGTTTTTCAATGATAAAACTAAACCATTTGGTACTCTTTTCCTTCTGAAACACATGAATACAATACACACAGACACACACAAGCACAAATCCAACAGAACCAAACATTTTCCTACCTTCTTTGAAATATCAGCAGCTTTGCTTTAGCCACAAGGAGTTAACTAAAGTGATATGCTACTAACTCCAAATATTTCTAATAGTTGTTGAAAACCAACCTTCCATTGAAAAGGGAAGAGCACTCAAGAGAAGAATTTTATCAGATTCCTGCTTTGTCATGTTTTTACTTAATCTCGTTGTGCCTCAATTTACTTGGCCCAGGAAATGGCACTTATCTTGAAATGGCTTCTTGCAATGATAAAATGAGTTAGCACATTTAAAACAATTATAACACTGCTAACATAGTAAATGCTGCACTTGTATTGGCTATTCATCCTCCAAATAATGATAATGATGATAAAAAATGCACTCTGTCAAAATGCCTTAAAGATTAAATTGAAGTCACATGAATTAATTTATTTGCATTCATTTTATTTGCAAGGGAGAGAAACACACACACACACACACACACACAGAGAGAGAGAGAGAGAGAGAGAGAGAGAGAGAGAGAGAGAGAGAGAAAGGTCTTCCTTTTGCCATTGGTTCACCCTCCAATGGCTGCTGCGGCCAGCGCGCTGCAGCCAGCACAACGTGCTGATCCGAAGTCAGGAGCCAGGTGCTTCTCCTGGTCTCCCATGGGGTGCAGGGCCCAAGCACTTGGGCCATCCTCCACTGCACTCCCGGGCCACAGCAGAGAGCTGGCCTGGAAGAGGAGCAACCGGGACAGAATCTGGCACCCCGACCGGGACTAGCACCCGGTGTGCCGGCGCTGCAAGGTGGAGGATTAGCCTAATGAGCCGAGGCGCTGGCCGATGGTAACTTTCTAATGTCTGTTAGTGGTTTCAATCATCCCCATTAGATTAATGGTGCTCCATAGAGTTTTCATGCCGATGATCAAACCTTAGCATTCTCTGGGAAGTTTCTGTTGATTTCTGGCTTTCAGACAGCAGAGCCACACATTTGGCTTTAGAATTCCCCAGAGTCGCTCATTCTCTTGTCTTAAATTGGGCAAAAGGATCCAATTGTGAAGGATCCAATTCTGGTATGACACTCCTCTCTAGAACTTTTGAGTCTGTGTGGATCACAGGCCTTCCTGTGTTAGTCTCTTTTTAAGTTTTATTTATTTATTTAAAAGGCAGAGTTACTGAAAGGCAGAGGCAGAGAGAGAGAGGTCTTCTATCTGCTGGTTCACCCTCCAATTAGCCACAATGGCTGGTGCTGAGCCCATCTGAAGCCAGGAGCCAGGAGGCAGGAGCCAGGAGCTTCTTTCGGGTCTCCTATGTGGATGCAGGGGCCCAAGGACTTGGGCCGTCTTCTACTGCTTTCCCAGGCCATAGAAGACAGCTGGATGGAAAGTGGAGCAGCCAAACTTGAACAGGTGCCCAAATGGGACGCTGGCACTGCAGGTGGCAGCTTTAACCTGCTGTGCCACAGCGCTTTCCCATAGTGTCTTGCTTTAAAAATTATTTTTTCTAAGTGCAATGTGCCACAAATCCTCCACACTGATCATTAGGAGTGAGAGGGCAGATAATTCCCATTAGATGGAGCGTAATGGTGACATTAGTCTAAGGAAAATGCATTGAGCTTCTAGAGTAGCCAAAATGCCTAAACTGCATTATTACAATTTTGTCAGCATTTACCCTAATGGACTGAGAGAATTCAACTGCTGCAAAGATGCACAGCTTTTATAACGACATGGTGCTTTTCAGTATATTTCTTCATTCAGCAAGGATATATGGGCTTAAAATGGCCTGACCCTTTGAAATACAAACAAAATAAGATTAGTCTAGGAGAGAGAAAATGCAAACAGTCAGTGGCAACATGAAACAATGAGGACTACATTGGAAGCACTGGCCTGGTGCTAGGGGCTAGGATAACTGAGTTCCTCTCCTGGAGATGTGTGGATGTTGGTGCGGAGTTTCCAGGCAGGAGACGAGGCTGCCCACGAAGAACTGGGTATGGAACTGTCCAGGTGGGAAATGGACAAGGCTCAGTGTGGTCTGGGCTCTGTGTGTTTTGTTGATGGCGACTCAAACACGAGATCAAGCATGAGAAATATACAGTCCACGACAGGACTGGAAAGGTTGGATGCGGCTGATTGGGAAGTACAGGAGGGTCACAGAGAAATGCAGGTTTTATCTTAAAGGCAGGGGGGAACCTCTGCAGGATTAGAAGCAAAGCAGCAGCAGAGCCCACGGGCATTTTACAAAAAGTACAGCATAAGTGGAAAAGATGGCAATGCAATGCCAATAGCAGCTTTGTGGATGCGAATGAGACCCTGAGAACTTGCTGCTTAACCCAGATGAAAAGTAGTGGGGTAACGGGGCTGAATACAGGGCGGCAACACAGGCGTGACAGCTGTAAACTCGAAGACTTTATGGGCTAATGTTCAGTTTTCCCTAAATTGCCTCATTTTAATTCCCGTATTAGCTGTCTGAGGAAGTGGCTAAAGAATTCCTCCTATTTCACAGACGAAGAAACTGATGCCCACTAAGGTTGGGTACCACAGACGAAGCATGCGCAGAACGAGTGGTGGCATCTGTAGACAAAGCATGCGCAGAACGAGGGGTGGTATCTGTAGACGAAGCATGCGCAGAACGAGGGGTGGCATCTGTAGACGAAGCATGCGCAGAACGAGGGGTGGCATTTGTAGACGAAGCATGCGCAGAACGAGTGGTGGCACCTGTAGTCTCTCCCCATTGTCTCTGACGTCAAAACCAGAGCTTTCAAAGAATTGTATGCAATCTGCCTTTGACGATGAGGAAGAGAAAGTGCTAGTGAAGGGGCTTGGGGTGCAAAGCTGGGGCACAGGTCCCTAAGGATTGCTAAACAGGGTCGGGGAGCAGGTGACTCCTTCAGACAAAAGAAAGTCAGTATGGCAGAAGCACACAGTATGATCCTGTTCATTGCGTCCTGAGGATCATCAGTTCAATTCTGAAGTGCTTTTTTTGTCTTGACAAAAGCAGTGAAGAAATACGTTTCATTACAAGAGTTCAAAAATTTAAAACTAAGCAGTTGCTGAGTCGAATCAGTAACGTTTCCTGGTTCTAAGACCCAGTATCTTAACAAGCTCTCCAAAAGCAGACGTGGAACAAAACACATCCCGTGGGCAATGATGTAACAGACTGCGTGAGGCACCTGAGTTTTTCTGCTTATTGTAATACACCACATCTGTAGAAATTTTATACCAAAACATGCAGATGAATACATGGTGTATGAAAGATATAAAGGCATAAACGAAGTATCTTCCTATATATCATTAACACTTGCATATGACCAATAACTTTGAGACCTTCTGTTTTTCATGACTGATGGTACGTCCCTTTACATGAGGAAAATGTCATGGAATTGTAAGACAACTATTCATGGATTTCAAGTGCTTTTTTGCATCAAAATAAAATTATCTTTGACGGCCGGCGCCGTGGCTCAACAGGCTAATCCTCCGCCTTGCGGCGCCGGCACACCGGGTTCTAGTCCCGGTCGGGGCGCCGGATTCTGTCCCGGTTGCCCCTCTTCCAGGCCAGCTCTCTGCTGTGGCCCGGGAGTGCAGTGGAGGATGGCCCAGGTGCTTGGGCCCTGCACCCCATGGGAGACCAGGAGAAGCACCTGGCTCCTGCCATCCGACGAGTGCGGTGCGCCGGCCGCAGTGCACCGACCGCGGCAGCCATTGGAGGGTGAACCAACGGCAAAGGAAGACCTTTCTCTCTGTCTCTCTCTCTCACTGTCCACTCTGCCTGTCAAAAAAAAAATTATCTTTGAATTTCATTCTTCCACAAGCTTTCTGAAGCATCCTCATGTTTTCTAAAATGCTATTCTAAAATGCTATGCTTATTGTTTGCTTACTTTTCTGTTTATTTTTATCTCTAATGGGCAACTTTAAATATTATATTATCCACTTTGTGAATTTTTACTGAAATTCATTCACATGGAATTGGTCTAGTTCTTCTGTTACTTTATTTGTTCAGCATTAATTTTTTCGTATTTACGTATGTGACTGTATATGGCTGTAGTACACTCGCTTTCACTGACATGTGGTATTTTGGTATAGAGCATAGTACATTTTATTTCTCATTCTCCAATCAATAAATAAGGGACTATTTCTTATGTATCATTATAGTCAAAGAAATAATATCAAGCATAATTGAGTTACAGAATTGCTTAAAGCTATAGCTTTCTGATAGTCTTTATCCGGAAAATCATTTGAAATATCTGGAGGGCTGAATAGATCTCATTTCATTCTGGAATTCCCAATGCATCTCCTTTTTAATAACTATTAGCAGGTAAATGGTGATTATGTTATTTGACAATAATCAATGTGCACAATTTTTTTTGGTTAATAAGAACTCAATGTATTTTATATTAATCAAA
Source organism: Sylvilagus floridanus (assembly GCA_949820135.1). Taxonomy (NCBI): domain Eukaryota; kingdom Metazoa; phylum Chordata; class Mammalia; order Lagomorpha; family Leporidae; genus Sylvilagus; species Sylvilagus floridanus. The sequence goes on along the minus strand of OX463240.1, from coordinate 11,675,284 downwards.
AAGGAGGGTAAGATTGATGCTTTTTTATGAAAATGAAGAAATTGACTGGATATGTCTAAATAGAAGGCCATTTAATATTTGAAGGGAGAAGAAAGAGTAACTGCAGATCAGACCATGACTGGGCCCAGTTTCAGACTATGTCTGAGAACCCAACAGTCAAACAATGAGATGGCATAAATTTTTTCTTTCCTTAAAATTTATTTATTCATTTTTCTTTGAGCTGGAGAAATAGAGAAAGTGAAAGAGAGAGGGAGAGAGAGAAAGGAAGGGAAGGAGGGAGGGAGGGAGAGAGGGGGAAAAGTGGGAGGGAGGGAAGGAAAGAAGAGAGATTTTCTTCTGCTAATTCACTCCCCAAATGCGCACAACAACTGGGGCTAGGCCAGGACAAAACCAGGAGCCGGGAACTCACTCTGTTTCTCCCACATGAGTGGCAGGGACCCAACCCCTTCAACCATTACCTGACACCTCCTCTGCTTTCCAAAACCACAAACAAGATCCTCAATAACACACCCAGAGAATGTGCAATCATGCCTCATTAGTCCCCTCTAAGACAAACCACATGCAAAAGTAATTACTTTGAGAATTAAATGTGATGATTGTTGAAATCATCATTTACAAAAAGTGTTGGTAAGGGGGCATTCTGACTTAGCAATTTAAGTCACTGCTTGGGATGCCTACAACCCATTTTGGAGTTCAGTGTCCCAGCCCCTCCTCTTCCCATACAGCTTCCGGCTCATGCATCTTAGAAGGCAGAGGATGATAGCCCAAGTGTTTGTGTCCCTGTCACCTACACAGGAGACCCAGCTGGAGTCCCTCCCTCCTGGCTTCAGCCTGGCCCAGCCCCGGCTGTTGCAGGCATTTGGTGAGTGAACCAGCAAACAGAAGACTTATCTCTCCCTCTCTATCACTCTGCCTTCTAAATAAATACATACATAACTAGATCTTCAAAAAATAAAAGTGTTAGAGACTGCTAGCAAACATTTTGATAGAATAAATAATATTGTCATTATGAAGTTTCAAGGTTGAGTTTCTGTTAAGATTACTCCCAGCTGAGCCAGTCACTGGAAATAGCATTCGGAAATGACTGAGAAAATACATTCTAAAACCAGCAGGGTTCATAGAGTCATGTTGTGGAGGACATGGCTTAGGAAAATGTCTCAGAAGAGGAGAATGGTAGCGGGATGCCCTGGGAGGAAAACAGCAGAAAGCAACACTTGGATACAGAAGAGAGACTGCGTGTAGAAGAAATAGCTGAGGGACTGGCACTGTGGCATTGCAGGTGGGTAAAACTGCCACCTGCAGAGCAGGCATCCCATATGGTTCTAGTCCTGGTTGCTCTATTTCCCATCCAGCTCTCTGCTATGGCCTGGGAAAGCAGTAGAAGATGGCCCAAGTCCTTGGGCCCCTGCACCCATGTAGGAGAACCGAAAGAAGCTCCTGGCTCCTGGCTCCTGGCTCCTGGCTTTGGATTGGCCATCTAGGGAGTGAACCAGTGGATGGAAGACCTCTCTCTCTCTCTGCCTCTCCTTCTCTCTCTGTGCAACTCTGCCTTCAAATAAATAAACAAATCTTAAAAAAAAAGAAGGAATAGCTGAGATAAAAGAGTTCAATGGGAAAGTTAAAAAATAGTAAATAATTTTAAATGGATAATTAAGTTGCTATAGGACAATTCTTAAATGCAGTAGAGGAAGTTAACAGAATGCAGGAAGCAAAATAAAACTCATGGAAATTCTTAAATGGAATAATCACATAAAGAGGTAGAATTTTGTAAAATTTAATTTAATAATAATTTATAGGATAGATCTAAATGTTCAAAAATATGAAACAGGGAAGTAAGTTAAAAATAACCAGCTATAATTAAAGCAGAGGGACCAAAATATGAGAAAACAGACTGTGTTCATTAAAGTTTCAAAAATTTTCTTAGTTTCGAGGAAAAGTTTTCTTAATAAACTTTTCTGAAGAAAAAGGTTTTTCAATCTTTGAAAAAAGAATTTTTTATCTATTTGAAAGACTGAGATACAGAGAGAGAGAGGGAAAGACAGAGATCTTCTACCTGCTGGTTCACTCCCCAACTGGCTACAACAGTTAAGCTGAAGCCAGGAACCAGGAGCTTCTCCGGGGTCTCTCACATAGGTGGAGGGCCCCAAGCACTTGGGCCATCTGCTATTGCTTCCCCAGGTGCATCAGTATGGAGTTTGATTGGAAGTGGAGCAGCCAGGACTTGAACTGACATCTATATGGAATGCCCATCTGGCTGCTGGCATTGCAAGTGATGGCTTTATCTGCTATGTCACAATGCCAGTCCCATTTTTACCGGAATTATTTTTGGTTAGGCGTTAACAGTTACTGATATTAGATCTTGAATTTCCCCAGCAGGTTTTTTGGGTCAATTTCTGTGTGCACAGCTTACCTATGTTTTCAATATTTATTTTTACTACGCCCACCTAAAAATATTCCATGATATCGTTAATTCCACATTTTGAAACTTTTTGCTATAATCCATTTTTTTCTTTTCTCCTTTCCATACCTAAGTTTTTATGAGAAAATGTGTGTAGTTAGTTTCACCATCATCATCACCATTCCCATGATTGCCATCATCATTGTCATCACCTTCGCCATCTCCATCATGGCTATTTATCAATGCCCTTGTATGGATTAGGCGCTGTACTAGAGATTTTATATAAGTGATTTCTGAGCCTTACAACAGTCTTTAATGTCGAGTTGTTTTTCCTCTCCACTGATAAAGAAATGAGGTATCAAAATGGATAGGTAACTTATCCAAAGTCATACAGCTGCTCCATAAGAGCATGGAATCCCACCCTTGGTCATTCTAACATTGTACTCTGAACTCTTTCTACCCTATTACCTATAAATCAGTAACATAAAGCTTACTTCTTCCTATAATCAGTAATTATAGCCTTCACAATGGATTCATTCAACGTTTTTATCATTTAGTATCTGTGTTGTTTCAATCAACTGTACACAACATTGTGTCATTGTGATGATATTTTGTTTTTAACATATTTATTTGTTGTTTTCAGTTACCTGGTTGCTGGTCATTCATCAAATCACTGGTGAAAACAACTGGTGAACTCTGGGGGTTCTAACAATGACTGCTGAAGAAAGTTGGGTGCCCTGAGTGACTATCTCTGACTATCGAGAGTAAGTAAAACAATCAGGTTAGCAGGTGTTTTCTGAAAACATGCAGGCCTGTTATAGCATTCCAGTTTTGTAGAATCTTGAATACTCATTGGCTGTTCTTTGCTGATATAAATTTAAAGAAATACCAAATGTTTTGCAATCATGTACAAAAGTGTTTATCTCTTCAAGCTTACCAGAGGTCACCAAACTGCTTTTGTAAAATGCCAGATAGTAAATGCTTTTGGCTTTTGGGGCCATCCTGTCTCTATTTCAACTATTCAGCCTGGTCATTATAACAGAACGTGCATGGGCAATACATAAACAAATGTGCATTGAATTTTATTCTATTAGAACATAGTAATTTGAATTTCATAAAATATTCACATGTAATACAATCCTATCCACTTTTTGACTTTTTTTTCAACTATTTAAAAATGTAAAAATTCTGGGGCTGGTGCTGTGATGTAGCAGGTAAAGCTGCCACCTGCAGTGCCGGCATCCCGTATAGGCACCAGTTAGAGTCCCAGCTGCTCCACTTCTGGATCAGCTCTCTGCTGTGGCCTGGGAAAGCAAAAGACCCAAGCCCTTAAGCCCATGCATCCATTTGGGAGACCTGGAAGAAGCTCCTGGCTTCAGATCTGTGCAGCTGCGGCTGTTGTGGCCATCTGGGGAGTGAACCAGCGGATGGAAGACTTCTCTCTCTCTCTCTGCCTCAGCCTCTCTGTAACTCTGCCTTTCAAATAAAAAAAATAACTCTTTAAAAAATTTTTAGAGCATCATCATACAAAAACAGCCAACAGACTGGACTTTTCTTGAGACTCTCAGTTTGCAGATCGTAAATTCACATGCCGTCTGTGGAGGCAGGAAGTGCGTCTTGGCAATAATGATATTCATGAGGCTTAGAGTGCCTGGAGCAGACTGGTAAAAACATAATGGTTCATCAAAAGTGACAAAGGATTGAACAGTTGCTGGGAAAAACCCTTTTGAGTTCTGAGAAATAAATCGAAGTATCCCACTGGTTTGTCCAGTATCAAGATTTAAGCTTTTAGCTCTTTAATCACAGTCCTCATCCATTTAGTCTCAAATTTTCCGTGTGCCACTTGTCAGCTGATTTTCTGATTTAAAATTACCCTCTGCTCCTAATCATGTTTGACACAATCTGAAACTGCTCTCTGCAAAAGCTCACTGGGCCAAAGGGAGATTTGTGGTTCTCAGTCATCTTCCCAGCCAGTCAGGCAGCAATGACTGAGACTGACTCCGTGCCAATCTGATTCTGTGCAAAAGGAAATGAAGACATGAGATCAATTTTGCCATTCTCAGACTTACAGTTCAGAGGAGCTGGGATCTCAAAGAAGATAGCAGGAAGCACTCTTCCCAGCCACAACCTTGCAGAATTCCTGGTGGCTTCACTGACTAGGACCTACACTGGATGGAAGGTCCAGCCCAGGCATGCACTGGGCATAGCATTCTTAGATACTGCTCTGTTGTGATGCGAATGCAACTTTATCTTCACTGTCAGAGAAATGCAAATATGCATGTGTACCATATACATGTAATTCACCTCAAAACACTTATTATTGACCATGTGTTGGTCATTAGGCTAGATGTAGGAAACAGGATGATAAATTATCATTACCTCTATAAATCCATACCTGCATGTGTATAAAGTCATCATGACATAAAATACTCTGTTATTTGAGTTAAAAATAATATATACATAATTATTTAATAATATACATAATATGTATTTAATATATACTTAATAATATACATAATTATTTAACATTTTAGAAAGAATAGTTAAGATGAATACTGTTTTCTGCCATTGCATGTATAACATTTCTAGAGAATAAATTAGCATATATGTGCAAGTGGACACACATATACTTTAATCTCAAAAGAAGAAGCACATGAACTCAGAGCTGATGAAACTTCCTTATAATATTTCTCCAACTCCTGATTCTCTGTTTTGGGGGTGTTCGGTTCTTACAGTGATAGTCTTGAATAAATTTTGAGAAGGAGTATAGAAACATGGTCTTTGATAAGCTCCCTAGATGATTTTGTTGAAGATGCTACAGAATCTACATTTTAAATTTTGTTTGTCAATATTGTTTCTTTAGAATGGCTTCCTTTCAGAATTGTTAGTGGATATTTCCAACCTGAATGCTCACAAAATGAAGCTGAATGACCTCCATGCATGCAGAACAAACAAGAGAGGAGAGAGAGAGAGAGAGAGAGAGAGAGAGAGAGAGAGAGAGAGAGAGAAGAGAGGAAAAAAGAATGGGTGGGGGTAGGAGAGAGAGAGAGATCAATCTCCCATCTTCTGGCCCACTCCTCAGTTGCCCACAATAGCTGAGACTGAGACAGACTGAAGCCAGGAGCCAGGAATTCAATTTGGGTGTCAGGAATCCAACTTCTAAGCCATCACCTGCTGTCTCCCAGGGTGTGAGTTAGCAGGATGCTGGAAACAGAAGTACAGCCAGGATTCAAACCCAGATACTCTGCTATGGGATGCATGCATCCCAGGCAACATCTTAACAGCTTTACCAAGCATCCACCCCAAGGAAACTATTTTATGCCATTTTAAAAGTAATCTATGTTCTTATTACTACTTTGCGTTTTTAAATAAAGTAGAACTATTCACTGCATTAGGCAGATTTATTATGTTTGTAATAATGTAATAGCTGTTTTACTCAGAAATTTTAGCCAAGTTTGTTGTCTAATCAGTCTCTTGAGGGTTACTTCCTGTTGGACTCTTTTTCTTCTTTCATTTCTTGAGACATATCTGGGTTAATGAAGCACATTAGAATAATCAACTCTTTGAATTATCCATGTGTGCTGCTATTGAGCTAGCTATGTTTGCCGAATTGCTGGGTATTATTTCAGATGTGCCAAATAACTAATTACTGTGATTTCTGGTTTATAAAATATTGGATTATCAGATATCACTGTTTACTGGAAATCAGTAGGAACTCCTAAGTCTTGAAATAAGAGCGTGTTTGAGATAATGTGCCAAAGACTGTGTGTGATCATTAAACTATTTTCTTCTTGCCCACCTGCCTTTGGGAATAGAGATAAAAATTTAATAGATACAAGTTATTCTATAAATATCAATAAACTAGAAATTTTAAATGATCTCCTCATCACTAAGAAAGTTTCTTCCTCCCTACAGTTACATTATTTTCTTGTTAATTAGTATGGTTTTTGAATATAGTAAATGCTACAGCCAGAAACTATGATTCTAAGTTCATTATTTCATGAAATAATACTTATGAGATAGATAGATTTATCTGTTCATATAACTGTTTATATTATACAATATTTTAACCTAATTTGAATCAATAAATATGACTTGAAATATAATAAATAAAATAATATAAATAAATACAATAAATAAATATAATAAATAAATATAACTTGAAACAACTGGGACTTTCTTTTTCAGTCAGTTCATATGGAGAAGAAATAAGAATAAGAAAAATGCTTATTTCCAGTTGAACTTGAATTCAGAGACTGAGTACTGTATCAGATGTTAAGTACATTTAAGTACTGTGCATTATAAGCATTATAAGCTCACAGCATTATAGGTTTGCTCCTCTCTCTGGCATTTAGCGTAAGTGTACTCTGTTCTTTTTCAGTAACCCTGGCTTTCCCTTCAGTATTTTTCATGGGATTTCATCTTTAATTAAGTAGATTGTACAAGTAGACTATACCTCTACTTTCTTCTTTTAAAGTGCTAATTTTTCATACAACAAAGAATTTTAAATTCAGAGCTATAGCTCGAGTATAGAATATTATATTGTTTTAAATGGTTGGATCAAGTGTTGTTGCATAGTGGGTTAAGCCATCATTTCGGAATGAACCAATGGATGGATCTCCCCCGCCCCGCCCCTGTGTGTGTGTGTGTGTGTGTGTGTGTGTGTGTGTCTTCCTTTCTCTCTATCACTTCAACTTTCAAATAAAAAACACCAGTAATAAAGTTATTCAGCAGTGTGATGTTATCCTAATAAGACTGTCATTATGTATTTTGTTTATCTATTAATTTATTTATAAAATAGAAAGACAAAGACAGAGAACAGAGACAGTGACAGGGACTCAAGTACTTGAGCCATCATCTGCTGTATCCCACAGTGCATGTTAACAGAGCTAAGACTTGAATCCAGGCAGCCAGATATGGGACACAGGGATCCCAAGTGATGTCTTCACTGCTACATTAAATGTTCCAAGATTTACTCTTTTTTAAGATATATTTTATTTGAAAGGCAGAGTTACTGAGAGGCAGAGGCAGAGAGAGAGAGAGAGAGAGAGAGAGAGAGAGGTGTCTTCCATCCATTGGTTCATTCCCCAGATGGTGGCGAAGGCTGAAGCTGTGCTGGTCCGAAGCCAGGAGCCAGGAGCTTCTTCCAGGTCTCCCACGCGGGTGCAGAGGTCCAAGGACTTGGGCCATCCTCCACTGCTTTCCCAGGCCATAGCAGAGAGCTGGATCAGAAGTGGAGCAGCCAGGACTCAAACCGGCACCCATGTGGGATGCTGGCATGGCAGGCGGTGGCTTTACCCGCTACACCACAGTGCTGGCCCTCCAAGATTTAGTCTTTAGAAATGATCAAATACACATTGTCTTGTTTTTACAAAACAAACTAAAAATGGGACATAGTGATTGTGTTATCTCCAATATGAGTTAATAATTTTAAAAGGCAACAATATGCTTGTGATAATTGTAGTGTCTGCTCCTTAAATGTTATGGGATCCCTGATAAAGCTACCTCATTTTTTAATACCAAGGATTTTTAAGTCTATTAAGAAAATGTGATTTCCTAAGAAAACGAGCTGGTAATAAGTATACTTTCTGTGATTTAACTCGTGATAACTCCTGACTGATTGACGAAATCTGATTATGTCCTCAGGATATGAAATTGCATGAATATACTACAGGGAAGTAGAACCCTGTAGACATTAACTATTCCCTGCCTTGGTTATTGTTTCGATCTAGGTTCTGGTTTATTTAAAGTTTACTATCCTTATTTATATGGAGTCCATTGACTGCAACCTACAAGCCTGCTGAGACACAAGGATTTTTTTTCCTTGTGCTTTAGGAGAGGAATAGACAGACAGACAGAGAAAAGTAAGCCTTACGTGGATTATGGTCTCTCAACAGCTTTGTTTGGTCTGGATTTTAAGATATTTGGAAAAAGATCAATAATCATAGAATGTCTCCAATCCACTGAAAAAATAGTTACACAATATTTGGCATCACTGCACGACAGAAATGCTATTCTTGAAACATGAAATGATGATTATACTACTGTCTCTAACTCAAAATAGTTTGAAACTCTCTCTCTTGCTCTCGCTCTCGCTCTGGCTTTCGCTCCTCATGTAACTGGCATGCTAAATATTTTGGGAATGTGATACAAGATGTCAACAAAAGCAAGATAATGAAGATGTAAATACACACATAATTTAATTAAACAATGAAAAACAGAAGCATGGATCAGAGGAAAAGCATCTGTGGGAGTGGTTACAAAGAGATTGAAGTTTGCTTTGACACCGAGGGCAATATATCAGTTAAGCTTGTTTACAGTATAGTGTTACTGAGGGGCAATAAAGCCAGAAAAATGCTCATGAAAATGGTCACATTCTCTATTCTCGCCTGTCCAGTTTTACTGGTTGGCATGGCTACTAACATGATCATGTTTTTCATGAGAAAACTGATTTTTTGGGTGATTTTACACCATTTGGTGGAAGAAAATTACAGAATGTGTACTACATTTGATTTAAATGCTTTAAATCTGCGAGACTTATGTAATTGCTAATCTGAAAAACCCATTGATCCAATTTTTAGACATATTTTGATTCAACAAATAGTTATGTGATTATTCAAGTGGCAGAAGGAGTTGGATAACTGTATTTAAACTTCTGGGACTGTGGGAGGATGTTCATGCTTTCATTTATAAGGACCATTTACTTTTTTGTTTGAGTCAAAGAGGTCTGCCTCTTGTGTTTAAATGTTAATGTGCTCGGGCAGAGGTAAAAGTCCCAGACACTTTAGCTTGAGTGAGTTTATTAGCTGTTTTATTGACAGGAGGTCTTAATATGGAAGAACACTTTGTGTACATGGTAGCCTTTGAGGAGTAAGCGCAGGGCCACCTACATGATGGAATCCGGCAGCACGGATAGGAGACTGGGACATCCAAGAATAACTCAGCAGTCATGAAGAGTAACACTCTCACCCTGAGAAACCTCGTTAATTACTCAGAATTACAGGAATCCGTATTACTCTACTGACATAGGACATGGTGTATGAACCAAAGGCCATGACAGCTGTAAGCTGGGAACAGGTATCAAACCAGTACACGAAGCATGGGCCATAAGGGAAACAGTGGAGTTTCAGAGAGAGATAGAGAGACTCTCAAATAGTATGCCCAGGGAATTACAGGAGACTCAGAACCCTGTCTGATCACGGAGGGCTGTGTGCTTACAACGTCTTGCTCCTGTTATATTTCAAAGAGAGGAACATTCAGTGTCAGACATACATTATTTGAACCCTACAACAAAGTGTAAGTGGAACAAGTTAGACAATGAGTGTGGAAGTAGTTTCTTCATAAACAACCTACATTCGTTGCAGGTGAGGGAACAGCATGTGCCATCTCATTACAAATTCTTGACTTCCTCTTCTGAGTCTGACAAAGCTTCTGTATTTTCTTAAAGAGTTTCCAGAAGCAAACGGACAATGTTGGAAAAGGGAAGTTAAACAATGATTTCCTCTATTTGAAGGAAACACAACTTTTTCACATGATCCCAAACCTTTCCCTAACAAACTACTGCTTATCCTGCTCTGTTCTCCAGTTCTCCGACTGAATCTATCCTAAAGAAGTAGTTTCAATCTGTTGAATTACATTTTCTTCATCTTTCGCTGGGTTTGGCCAGAATGAGTGATTTTGTTTCCCAGAAGAGACTAGGACTAGAGTCACACCCACTCATGTATATGGGAATCTTTTCCCTTTGCTCTTTCGGGACCAATGGCATAGTTGGGTAAACAGTGATCTCATCTTTGGTCATGCAGTTTCACTGACATTATCATGAAAAGTATCAACACAGATTTAAGGTAGCTGTCATTTACTTAGTCTGGCTTTTGTGTGTTTTTTTTTTTCTTATTGGTGTGAACTCTGAGAACATTTGAAACATCTATTTTATTCCCACTTCATTTACGCAGTGAAAGCTATGTCTGCTGCTTCAATAAATGTTAGAAGAGGAGAAAGAGAGGAAGTTACTAATTATCTCAACTACATTCAAACACTATTTATACTTTGATTTTGAAACACTTTGTATCTTTGTGCACCTTGTTTTTGTAGCATTTAAGTAACTGTAAGATGAGCACTTTCTTTTCAATGGGTTCTGAGAACATGAATTCATAAATAGTTATTTAAGATCCAAACATTTCAGTTAGGTTAAACTTTAACCAGCCCAGCTGAAGCATTTACATGTCATAAAACATGAGGAATACTTTGTATCAGCAAATAACGCACACTCTGAATTCCTGGAGCATGTATTATGTTTGTGTTCATCCAGAACTCTGAAGTGTTTTCTTTCCCTAAGTATTTCAGACACATTCTTCTTATTTGAAAGCTTAGAGTATTACTCAACAACCTCTGTATCTAAACTATGCTAAAGGTACATAGAAAAGAAATGACATCACAGAGCTGATTCTGTTCTTTAGCCTTGTGTTTAGCTAAGGCTGAGCAGTGCACTGAGTCATGGAGTCTTGTGACCAGCCAGGCACTTTTCCAATCAGAGAGACTGTTAAGATCTTTGACAACAGAACCTGTAGTTGTTTGAAGAGGAGATTTCAACAGTGACCTGTACCTTGGTAATACCTGGCTTTGTAGGCAACTAAATTTGTCCCTGTTCCTGCTGCAAAACAAAACACCAGTGATGAGATAACACTTAGTAAAGCTGACTCATTTCCTCATTTACAGATGAAAGGAGTTGTCCAAGAAATGACTACCTCACAGGGAAACAATATTTCCTTCAGGTAATTACGTGAGTCTTTTAAAAGCCTGTTTGACTCTTACATTAGGTTGCCAGTTGTTAGGTATATTGAAAAAACGGATTTAATTATGAAATAATATCATCCATTGAAAGTCAGGCCCATTTTCAAACCTTTAACTTTGTGAGTAGGGCTGATATCAGATGTCGCTCAGAAGCCATAGCTCGTATTGCATAATCCAACGTTCAGATGATGAAAATTTTCCAGTTTGTTGAAATGGATTATTGTACACTTTCCTTTTCGCTTTCAGCCAGGCAAGTTCTACTGGGAATGCTGCACATTTTTTTCCCGTAGTGCTTCTATAGAAAATTCCCATGGCCTTACCTCCTCCCAGGTCAGTGGGAAGTGGGGGCTGTGTACCTTGGCAAGGCTGGGGTGGAGGAAGCTTGTAGGGGTGTGCTGCACACCCACCATGCATGTCTGTGGGTGGCACAGTTGTACAAGGCTGTGGGATTTCCAGCCGTGTCATGTTGACTTGAACTGACTCAGCAGGAGCTGTCCTGGGGGAAAAAAAGACGGATCCTGTTCACTGAAACCTCCACAGGAACATGATGGGAAACCAGGAAACCCCGCCTCCCTGCCTACTTATAATCTCTGGGGTTGCAAATCTGGCTGCTTTTACACACGCATTCCTCAAAGCTAGTTTGGGACATGTTTATTTCTAAAAATACAAGAAGCCAAACATGTTGAGGGAAAAACAGTCTGGTACATTCCCCTGATTATCACCAGAAATCTTATCGTGTTCTCTTCTGGACGTGACTTTAATAGGACTTTACCCAAAAAAAAAAAAAAAAGAAAAAGAAAAAAGAAAAAGAAAAAAAAAGTAAGTGGATTCCTCTAAATGGAATTTACTTATTTTCTTCCATTTATTAGGTATGCGTGCCCCTAGTCACTGCTTTGCCTTCTTGCTTTGTCTGCTTCTGAATTCTCTCATGATTTTAACAATTGTACAATTCTTCTCATTCTTGGGAAATCACCAAGTGTGACACGCTAACCTGAGGATATTTTTAAAATAACCTAGGCTTTGCTGCTGTTTGGGTAAGTCAGCTTGCTAGTTTAGGGCTGCTAATGGGAATAAGTGACCAAGTGTGATCACCTCCAGAGCCAGCTTGTTTGCTCAGAGAAGAAAAAAAAATCATTGACCAGCCACAGACTGCATTCCAGAACATCAGACTCTCACTTTGCAGATGTGTCCAGTTGGGTCCTAGCACCGTCTTCTACCACTCCTGGAAAAACGATGTGACTGGGAGAGAGAGCTTGTTGCAGGGTGTCTACTGAACAAGCGTTACCAGTGGTTCCTGCCTCCTTATGGATGCCTGATGAAAGGCCACTGGAGATCGGTGGGGTTCTGCCTTTGTTTCAATAGGATTCCTGTCCTTCTCCATCACTTCTCCCAGTGAGCTTCACTCTGAACTCTCCATCGCAGGGCAGTGGTTGGGAAGCGATTGCAAATACATTAGGCAGCCAGAATATGCTTGTCATGCTGTATTTCTGACCTTCCCCTCTAATAAATCAGAGACCCAAAGACATAGTTCAATTTCTGAAATCTGAACACCAGAGCTTATCTCGGGGCTCACCAGTGAGGACAGTATTGGAGCTGTAGGTGGGCGTCTTCCCTTCTTACCCTCCCCACCCCTCACCGATCTGATTATAAATAGTTCAGTTCTATGTGGGCCTGATTAACAGGGTGCGATTTCATTTGAAAACAAAGACACATTGTATAAAAGTTGTTTCGATGGAAACTGGAAGAGGAAGCTTATGTGGCCTTACCTAACCTGGGCTCTCAGCAGAGACACACTAGGCCACACGCAGCTCATATGCATGAGTTCCCAGGATCTGGCCCACGAGACAGCATAGATCGCTCCTGATCAATTGTCTTTCTGGGGCCAGCGCTGTGATGTAGCGGGTAAAACTGCCACCTCAAGTGCCGGCATCCCCTGTGGGTGCCAATTAGAGTCCCGGCTGCTCCACTTCCAATCTAGCTCTCTGCTGTGGCCTGGGAGAACAATAGAGGGTGGCTCAGGTCCTTGGGCCGCTGCACCCATGTGGGAGACCTGGAAGAAGTTCCTGGCTCCTGGCTTTGGATCCATACATTTCTGGCTATTGCAGCCATCTGGGGGAGTGAACTAGTGGATGGAGAATATCTCTCTCTGCCTCTCTGTAACTCTGCCTTTCAAACAAATAAATAAATCTTTCAAAAAAAAAAAGAGTATTTCCTTTGTACTCACTTGCATCCAGTACACAGTTGCATACTACATGGCCTTAGCTAGTTGGTTGGAATCTAGTACTCAGATTGTCTGTTTGGTGATGACACTGTGACTTCTTTCTTTAGAATTTTATTTAAATCCAATGTCTAAGAGGCTGATAACAATAACTGTCACTTTTATGATGTGCTACACAATTAAAAAATTATCTCCTTGAGTTCTTACAACAACTCTGAGATTCAGAAAGTCTTTGTTCTCTGATAGATTAGTGAACTGGAGTGAGTCAGTTGGATTCACTGCACACTGTAAAGGCAGAGCCTTGTCTACTGGGTCTTAGTGTCTTAGTTAACTTTGGCCGCTATAACATAAAACTATAGACCTGTGGCTTAAACAGCAGACATTTATATCTTGCAGCTCTGGAGGCTAGAAGTCAGAGGCCAGGGTACCGGTTGTGGTCGGATTTCAGTGATTGTCTCTTCCTGGTTTGTGGATAGCACCTTCTTACTGCATTCTCACATGGAACACAGAGAGAAGAGGCAAGCACTCTTTTTTTTTTCTTTTTAAAGATTTATTTATTTATTTGAAAGGCAGAGTTACAGAGAGGCAGAGGCAGAGAGAGAGAGGAGGTCTTCCATCCATTGGTTCACTCCCTTTATGGCCACAACAGCTAGAGCTGGGCTGATCTGAAGCCAGGAGCCAGGAGCTTTCTCTGGGTCTCCAATGCAGATGCAGGAGCCCAAGGACTTGGACCATCTTCCACTGCTTTCCCAGGCCACAGCAGAGAGCTGGATCGAAAGTGGAGCAGCTGGTACTTTAACTGACGCTCTTATGGGATGCTGGCCCCTTGAGTTTCTTTTAACAAAGGCCCTAATCCTGTTAGAGGGGCTCCCTCATGACTTCATCCAAACCTAATTACCTGCTAAAGGCCCACTCCAAATACCACTACGTTGGGAGTTAGGGCTTCAGCATATGCATTTGAGGGGAGCATATTCAGTCAATAACACTGGGATTTCCAATTCCACACTTTAACCAAAGAGTTTCACTGCTCTGCTCAACATAGAATAATAATCTTAGTATGATGTGACCAACGCCACCATGAGGCCAGTGCAGCTGCCTGCTGTGGGAAGGCAGGATGCTTAGCCACTATTTCCCAGTTCTACCACCCTGTTATTGGCAACTTATTCCCCTGCGGGGGCCTTCACACTCGAGATCTATGCCTTCATTCTCTTCTCCTCCACATCCAACAAGCTTCTCCTTTTGAAGAACTTGTCTCCTTAGCTCTTGTCTTGTCTTTCCCTCTTGTCTTGGGGACCCCCAGTTACATACATTCTGACTCCTATTCACAGGCTGTGATCCTGCACCTGGCCCTGCTATATCAGGCTGAACTGCCCTCAATGCTTCCTACTTATTTTCCCTCAAGTCATGTAGTGCCCTCTCCAGCTCTCATGACTTCTGTACCTGATGACTAGGTCAGATGTAAAAGACTGCTTTGTAGTCCTTTCGCCCCTGCACCCATGTGGGAGACCTGGAAGAAGCTCCTGGCACTTGGCTTCGGATTGGCGCAGCTCCAGCCATCGTGGCCAATTGGGGGTGAACCAGCGGATGGAAGACCTCTCTCTCTCTCTCTCTCTCTCTCTCTCTGTAACTCTGACATTCAAATAAATAAATAAATAAATCTTTATAAAAAAAGACTGCTTTGAAAATGTCACTTAGTGAAAATCTCCCAACTTATCTTGCAATGTCATTAACTATTTCACCTATTATTTTACCTGACAAATATCTGGGAACTCGTTTAGACTCTGCTGTTCGACTACTAAACAAAGAGGGCATACATCTGCCTGAATAAGTCATTCCACATACCAAGCCACTTTAAATATATAAGAACAAAATACAGTTTTCTAAGTGACATTGAAGCAGAAAGTACTTAGAAACACGTGTTTGTCCCTGTACCCATTCATTCTTCAGCCAAACAATAGTTAGCAGGGCTCTACCATAGGCCAGACGCTATGTGAATATCCCAGGCACTTGGGTTACCTCGTGAATACACATGTGTAAATCCCTGCTCTTATTAGCTTAGATTTTCAATGGAAACTGAGAGGAAGAAAGCCTTTTCTTTGCTTTTTTTTTTCCTTTGTATATCCTATTTACATACAAGAACATTTATGTAGAGCAGTTTAAAAATAAATAACATCAGAAACAGTCATTTCTATCGAGTGCTCTTGATTGACAAAACCATCTTTGGAAATCTTGTGTGTATGTTTTTGTGTTTCCAAGTCTAAGAGATTTTAGTTCCCTGTTTGCTTTTTTGTCAGTTTTAATTGTTTAGATGAAAAGCAAGGGCCTATAGAACAAATTCTGGGAGTGGGGCAGCTGGAAGTCACACTCTGAACATGTTGCTCCCTTCAGAGTCTGAGCAGCAGCACCTGGAGGGTTTGGACTTCATACACTCTCTGCAGATGGCCTGCCCTTCTCTGCCCATTACACAGCCCAAGTGATCCTGGAACCACCATCCTAGCCTCCTCCAGGCAATCGGACCTGCATCAGGATTGAATTCTGTGTCCCCAGCAATGCCTACATGGAATCAAACCCGCAATGTGACTGTATTTGGAGATGGGGCCTTCCTTAACCACTTCCTAATGACTAAGGCCAAAGGATGGGTCCCCCTCCAATAGGACTGGGCTCTTTATAAGAAGAGGCAGGGATGGCAGAGGGCTCACTCTGACATGTGCACAGAGGAAAAGGCATGTGATGACACAGTGAGGAGGTGGTCATCTGCCACTCACAACGAGGGGCCTTCTCAGATGCTGGACCCGTGGGTACCAGCATCTGGGAATCCGGACTCTAAAACTGAGCAAGTGAACTTATATTACTTGAGGCACCCAATCTGCGATGTTCTGCTCTGGCAATCCAAACAAACTAAGACAGGGCCTCTTCAACCACTTGCCCATGAGGGTCAGGGAAGTTCATTTCAATCCACAGGGTCCGTGCAAGTGATGTTCCTGCCTCTCTGTTACACCGTGACACTCGGGTTATTGTAGAGAATGCACAGCTGTTTACCTGTGTGGGCTGATCCACAGCTCTCTGTAGCTAGGATTGGGGTTGTATAATTTCTACCTCTTCCATGTACAACACATATCACTAATGTGAGAGATAACTAGGCAAGCTGCACCTGACATGCCAAGATAGTTTTTGTTTTTTACTCTGGTTTCAAGATCTCTAGACAAAGAATTCAGATAACTATGCATTTAAAATCCTTGCTATTTTGAGATATGAGAGTCTTATTTATTTTTCCTTGGAATGATCGAGTTAATTATCTCAGTTGTGCCCTTCAACTTGAGTATAAAGATCAAGTGGATGCCTGACCCCCAAATTCTACAAAAAGCTCTCCTAATTTTCCTTGAACACAAGATGTTTTTTATGAGCCCAGAATTCAAATCCCACTAAATTATCTGATACTTGACCAGGATTCTTTATACGCTTCTCTTTCATTATGATAGTTTAATCTTTTCTTAATAAAAAAAGGGGAAACAACAAAACTGTTGAGCCAGAAACGATTCTGCTCTATGTTTACAGTGCACCTTGTTTCACTCTGGATGGAATAAATTTTAAAAGGAAGAACAGCAATGCAATTTAGTGTAATGGTGGAATTTTCAATTAATGGCAATATCCTGGAATTGATCAGAAAATAAAGTTCCTATGAAGTGAAGCCACAAGATTAACATTTCTATTTGTTCTTCTAGAAGTATGTCTGTAGTGATGTAATGTGAAAAGATTTTTCTTTTGCATCCATAGGCCAATGTGATCTTTAAGTGAAATTATGAAAATAAATTTTAGGGGACCGGCGCTATGGCGCAGAGGGTTAATGCCCTGGCCTGAAGTACTGGCATCCCATATGGGCGCCAGTTCTAGTCCCGGCTGCTCCTCTTCCAATCCAGCTCTCTGCTATGGCCTGGGAAATCAGTAGAAGATGGCCCAAGTCCTTGGGCCCCTGCACCAGCATGGGAGACCCGGAAGAAGCATCTGGCTCCTGGCTTCAAATTGGCGCAGCTCCAGCCATTGTGGCCAGTTGGGGAGTGAACCATCTGATGGAAGACTTCTCTTCCTGCCTCTCCTTCTCTCTGTGTAGCTCTAACTTTCAAGTAAAATAAATAAATCTTAAAAAAAAAAAAAAACAACAAATTTTAGTTCACATTGTGTATTTGGGACATCTTGTACTGATTCAACACGAATGTTCAGAGGTATATTATTCACAATATTATCTGCTTCTATCTGAATTTTTGAAAATATATTTGAAATACTGTTTCTGTCATCATTTCTCTAAGTTCCAACTCCTGAGTGAAAAAGTCAGATGACATCCTAGTTGAGCCATATGACATGTGTGAGCACCACTGCACTGTTGCTATTGATTGAATCTTTGGAAACAAAATGAGGGGGAAAAAACCAATTTACTTCAATAGTTTTGGAAATTGTCCCTTTCCTCAGCAAAATGAAGTTGGCATTTGAAACATGATAAATATAACTGACACTGTGAAAGTTTTGTATGGACTGTTAATTTTGCTAATTGCTGAAGTGACTTTTGCCATAATGATTTCATTCTCTGAAAATGATTGTCATAGTTGAGAGTGCGTTGAGCTGCAAGGTGCAGAGCACACAATTCGAAGATGTATCATCAAGGTTGCAGTTGTACAACGTTAAGGGCAGAAGAGGAGTCTTTGGCAAAGGCAACATTTCAGTCACATAGTCAAGGATACAAGTCTCTTCTTTGATGTCTGATCTATCACCCTTTTCTTGTAGTTTGTACTCTCATGGTTCTGAAATGCCTGCTCCTTCTTCCAGGTAGTTCCACGTTCAGATTTAGAAAAAAGTGGGAACATGTTTGTTCAATTTGTTAAAAGTTCTACCTACAGTCAACAACACCAGACTATAACATAGCAAAATTTGTACAGACAGTAGATCTCTTGTTAAATGTTCTTCTACAAAAAAGCAAATAACACAGGGGTAGGAGGAAACTTTTGAAGGTGACAGATATGTTTACTACCTTGATTTTAGTGATGGTTCCATGGGCGTAGGCCTATGTCCAAACTCATCACAATGTGTATGTTAAACACATACACTTTCTTTCTTTTTTTAATTTTTTAATTTTTATTTCTTTGACAGGCAGAGTTAGACAGTGAGAGAGAGAGAGATAGAGAGAAAGGTCTTTCTTTTCCATTGGTTCATCCCCTAATGGCTGCTGCAGGCGGCATGCTATGGCCAGTGTACCGCGCTGATCCAAAGCCAGAAGCCAGGTGCTTCTCCTGGTCTCCCATGTGGGTGTAGGGCCCAAGCACTTGGGCCATCCTCCACTGCCTTCCCGGGCCACAGCAGAGAGCTGGACAGGAAGAGGAGCAACTGGGACTAGAACCCAGGGTGCCAGTAACGCAGGTGGAGGATTAGCCAAGTGAGCTGCAGCACTGGCCAAACATATACACTTTCTTTGGGTGCCAGTTATGCCTCAATAAAATTGTTTTAAAAAAGAAAAAAAAAGCAAAAGAGATAAGAGCTCAAGATTTCTCACGATGAATTTTTAAAATCTAGACAGTGTAGTTCTCCCTTGAATACTGCCTTCTCACAATCCAGAACAGTGGTAGCTGGTATGACTTGCTATAAAGACTGCCAGGAATTGACTTTAAATCTATGGTAAAGGGAAAAAAGTACAGTGAGGTGAGAATGGTTTGTGGGTAACAAACCCATAAGATCTGCCACATTGTGCTTTCATGTATGTCCTGTGGGAGGCATGAGGAGCAGACAAGTCAGGCTTATCTTACGATCTTGTTGACTTGACGCAAAAATTCCAATAGAAAAAATTCCAAAGTAGTACTGACTAATTTACTAGATCTGAAAGTAACATGGAATTACCCATGTTGGGGTCGAGTTCTGTGGCTATCTTAGGACCCGGTAAGATTCAAGATTCATGCCTATGAACTAGTTTCCTTCTTTGTACAAATGAGACTACACTTTGATAGATTGCAACAAGCTAGGTACTGATTGTTTGTTTCCCACTAGAGTTCACATGTTGTCATTTAGCTCCCAAGGTGATGGTGTTAAGAGATGGAGCTTTTGGGTGGTGATCGGGTCATGACTTGGATTAATGCCCTTGTAAAAGGACTCGAAGGAGCCTGTTGCCCCTCTTGCCATGTGAGGGCCCAGGGAAGGCAGATTCTGTGAGGAACAAACCTTCATTAGACACCAAATTTACTGGCTCCTTGATTTGTTGTCTCCAGAACTGAGAGCAATAAATTTCTATTATTTATGAATTACCTAGTTTAAAGTATTTTAGCTTGAAGGGACAAGGACACTACAGGAATAATCCTGATGAAACTCTGGTTTTGGGAGTTTTTTTTTTTTTCATATGGAAAAAAACCCAGACATGGATATGAAAACACACATTGCAAGGAAACACAATGCAACAAGCAAGAGGCAAGTGTTGTCCAGGGAAAAAAACACAACTATTGGAGCTTGACCCACTGGAGAGCAGCTATGGGCCTGTATTCCGTGAAGAAGCTTGGATGGAAAGTTCTGGTGCAGAGAGAGAAACAGCTCTCCTATTTGTTATGGACACTGCCTGTGTGACCCCAGGTTGGACCCACAGAAAATCTAAGCAGAAAACTTGCCAAAACAGGAAAAATAAGCAACATTATTAATTTAATACACTAATATTGAGGGCACCAAAGAGAGGTGATCTTCCCATCATCTTTCCAGCATTGTTTCCAGGATAAAGCACTACACTGTAAGGTCTCTGGCAGAAATCAAGTGAGTGATTATTGCTGTTGTTGTCTCTTGTTGTGCAGTAGAGATCTATGGCAAAGGTTTATCAATCAGAGAAAAAGGAAAACAAAACAGCAGATACTTGTAGCCATGATCTGGGCAGAATCCCATATTCTAGTGAGAAAATCTCATTCTATTACCCTTCAGATACACAATTCATTTATTGCCACGAGTTGTACATAAACAAGGGACACAACTCTCTGAAACATATCAAATAAGCTAAGATTTAAAGAGCAAGATAAATGTAAGCTCTTGGAAAAAAAATTCACACAAAACATATCTCTTTTTTAAAAGATTTTTTAAAAATTGTATTTGATTTCTACCCTTCTTACACTTTAGTTATGTTGAATGGTAGAAATCAATCTTTTTGGTTTATGTTTTGATTGGAGTATACAATTTCAAGTACCTTGACTTAGATGGTATAATAAAGATGAACTTCATTTTTCAAAAAAAAAAATTGTATTTGAAAAGCAGAGTTATAAAGAGAGAGGGAGAGACATACAGAGAGACCATATGCTGGTTCAATCTCCAAAAAACCAAAACAACAGCTGGGGCTGTGCCAGGCTGAAGCCAGGAGCCTGAAGCTTCTTCCAGGTCACTCACTTGGCTGCTAGAGGCTCAAGCACTTTGGCCATCTTCCACTGCTTTCCCAGAACATTAGCAGGGAGCTAGACTGGAAGTGGAGCAGCTGTATCTTGAACCAGCACCCATGTGAGATGAGAATGTTGCAGGTGGTGGCTTAACTCGCTACACCACAATAACTCCAAAACATATCTCGTGATTAAGATCTCAAACAAATGGAAATAATTCAATAATGCTATTGATGACACTTATTTAGAACTTACTACATGCCATTCATGGCAATTAGCACTTTAGATGCAATGCCCAATTTGATCCTTGCATGGCCTTATTATGTGTAAATGCACACACACACACACACACACACACACAAACGACTTTTAAAAAAATTTTTGAAAGGCAGAGTTACAGAGAAAGAGGGTGAGACAGAGAAAGACCATCTGTTGGTTCAGTCCCCAAGTGGTTCCAATGGCCAGAGCTGGGCCAGACTGAAGCCAGGAATCAAGAGCTTCATCCGGGTCTATAACATGGTTGCAGGTACATTAGCAGGGAGCTAGATGCTAGATCAGAGGTGGAGCACCCAGAAATGCCCATATGGGATGCCAACATTTTAAGAGGAGGCTTTGCCTGCTACATCACAATGTATATTTTTTTATACTCACAATGCGGATGAGGAATAGTAATGTGAGTCACTTCAATACATTTCTAATACCTGTTCAGTGTTATGCTATTGGTCAGTCGTAGAGCTGGGATTTGATCTTTAGCTGCCAGCACTCTACTACACAGAGACTGGCAGAGAAGCTAAATGGACATTTGCTCTGGAAAAACTCCTTCTGAAGTGTAGGGGAGAGTTAACTCTGACCACTGTCACAAGTCTAATCTAACCTGTTTTCTAGAAGTTCCTAAGTAAACATATGAACAGAGAGCTGTTTTAATGATTAGAGACATACCACATTGTTCTAAAGCTAAAGAATAAAAATAGCCAGCACCTGTGTGATATTTATTATCTGTGAGACATCGATCTTAGTGTGCTGTGCATTTTGTGCTTGTATTTTCTCTCCCAACAGGAGGCCAAGTTCCATGATTTTCCCCACTTCACAGAGGCTACAACCAGCTACACAAGGTCAATCCAACTTCCGAGGTCACGGACCTGAAAAAACACTGGGGCAGAGATTGAAACGCAGGTGCTCCAGCTCCAAAGGCTGTGTCCTAACCCACTGAGTACAAAAGCTCCGCAACTTGGCCTGGGTTCTTCCAAAATAGGAACACAAATATCCAAGAGGTGGACAGGTGTACTCAGGTTGATAAGTAATCTTTGCCTGTTTTTCTCATGTGCTGTGCGGTAAGTGTTCTCACTAAATCCTTATAGCATTTCTGTGTTGTAGGCACTGCTCTTATTCCTTCAAAGATAAGGATGCTGAAATGCAGAGAACCAGTGATTGGGATTCTATTCAATGAGGGAGCTAGGAATTGCAACAAGACGTTCTAACACATTGGACAACTCATCCTGGTGATCTTTTTTTTTTTGGGGGGGGGGAGGGTAGAGCTTTTTACATTAATGATATTTAACAATAGTCCTATGTGAATATACTTCAAAGAAAGAAATAGAGTACTATTGGATTTATCATGTAGAACCATTTCCTAATATTTCCTTCTTCCAGGAGCTGCTATTTTCAAACATTTGAGTTGATTCTGTTGATATTTCCGGCAGTTGTAGAAAACATCCTGCCATTGCCTTTGTTAAAAATTTCCAATCCAGGAGTCACCTGTTGAACTTTTAGAGCAGAAGACAAGAATTCATTTCCTCCCTGTCCTCCATAATATGATTTTCCTTTTACGCTCATTGTTTTCACTGCAATTAATACTAGTATTTCTACTGTGCTTACCTTTTTATATATTTATCACCAAGTGACCCCTAAACTTTCCTCTAGTTGATAAGTACGGTCTTAAAGTGTTCAAACACACCAAAGACCCTACTGTCGCCCACCTTCCTGGGAACCGCTCTCTGGCAGGGATCTCACTTCCTCCATTCTGCCTGGGATGCTTCCTAGGGCTCCTCTAGAAACTCTTACTGGAGTTTTGTTTTACCATCATCTTGGGAACAGCCTTTACCTTGCTTTGAGTTGTATCTCTATCTCTTGGTTTTAGGCTGCCCTGTTCTGGATTCCCTCAGTCTGGTTCGGCATGTCTGTCACTCTAGGTTTTTAAAGAAGCAGAATCCAAGATATTTACTAAGGAAACACCTGTAGGAGAAAATAGGGAAAGAATCTGAGAGACCAAGAGAGAGAGCAAGGTGCGAGACATGTGTGATCTCATATGAAATGGAGAGAGAGGGGAGAAAAGAAGGGATGGAGACAAGGAGGAAGGAAGGAAGAAAGATAGGAAAAAGGGAAGAGAAGTCAAAGGAAGGCAAGAAGACCAGCCTCATGGAATGCCTGGCTGGCAGCAGGTCGTGGAAAGGGGGCCCTCAGGGAGAACGTTACGATGGAGTTCAGTGAGTGGTGCCAGGGCTTGCGGCTGAGGCTCTGTGCAGGAGGACATCTGCATGCTATATGTGCCTCCATGGCTCCCACCAAGGTTTGACTTTCTTCCTGTGAAAGGGTTCATGAGGGTTAAGCAGGTTCAGATCTTGAGGACTTTAATACACTTCCACATTGCAGCGAGTTGACTGGGCATAGAAATCCTATTTGAAAACATTGCTCCAGGGTTTTTTATGTTCTAAAGTTATGAAGTCAGTAACCACATTGATTTCAGTCTTTCAGAGAAAATTTGTTTTATTGCACTGGAAGATGTTAAGACATTCTCTGTGTGCACACTGTTAAGAAATTTCACACTGATGAGGTTCTTACTGCAACATAACCTAGCTCAACCTTACTAAGTTGGTCAGAAAACATAGAATTGCAAACTCTATTGCATTATAATTTGTCAAAAGTTCCCTTTTTGGAAATAAAATCAGCATATGAAAGAGCTATCTGTACCCCCATGTTTACTTGGCTCACTTTACAACAACTAAGGTACCGAATCAGCCCAGACATTCATCATCTGATGACTGGATTGAGAAAATGTGTACACACACACAAACACACACACACGCACACAATATGGAATACTACTCAGCTGTAAAAAAGAATGAATTTCTGTCTTTTGCAACAAAATGGATGCAACTGGAAACCATTATGCTTAGTGAAATAAACCAGTCCCAAAAAGACAAATATCATATATGTTCTCTGATATGTGGTAATTAATATGCAGAGCACAAAAACTGTAATGTATATGAATGAAGTTGACATTTTGAGATTTGATTATTTTTTATAGTGCTTGTCTATACTCTTACAAAACAATGGTTTTTGCTACTTACTACTTGTTGAATTCTGTGTTTGGTGGAGGGTTAAGCTTGTGATTACAAAATAAACTGAAAATATGCCATTGTAAAAATTAAAAGAGGGTGGGGCCGGTGCTGTGGTGCAGCAAGTTAATGCCCTGAAGTGCATCTCATATGGGCGCCTGTTCTAGTTCCGCTGCTCCACTTCTGATCCAGCTCTCTGCTGCGGCCTGGGATAGCAGTGGAGGATGGCTCAAATCCTTGGGCCCCTGCACCTGCATGGGAGATCCAGAAGAGGCTCCTGGCTTCAGATGGGCACAGTTCCAGCTGTTGCGGCCAATGGGGAGTGAACCATCCGATGGAAGACCTCTCTCTCTCTCTCTCTCTCCCTCTGCCTCTCCTCTCTCTGTGTAACACTGACTTGCAAATAAATAAATAAATCTTTAAAAAATTAAAAGAGAAAACAAGAAAGGAAGGAGGAGGGAGGGTAGAAGCCTGGGTGGAAGGGAGGATAGGGTGGTAAATCTGTTCTTAAATCCATGTATATGAAATACATGAGATTTGTTCACCTAATATAAATTTTAAAAATTTAAATTTAAATGCTCCTTTTTTTGTGATTTATCTCCCTTTCAGTAACTACTAATGCCAGACAATGAGCTTAGCACTTCACATTTATTATCTAATTTAATCCTTCAACTAAAGTAGGAATTAAATTCCTTTATCACATTTAATCCTATTATCTTTTTTTAAAAAAAGGAGACTACTGCTTTTTAAGGAAATTATTTATTATGTATTTCATTTTATTTGAAAAGCAGAAAGACACAGACAGAGGAGGGGGATGGGAAAACAGAGAAAGAGAGAGAGAGAAAGAGAGAGAGAGAGAGATCTCATCCTTTGGTTTTCTTCTCAAATGTTTGCAATAGCAGAGTCTGGGGGTCAAGAATTCAGTCCAAGTTTCTCACATAGACAACAGGAACCCAAGGACTTGAGCCATCACTGGCTTCCTCCCAGGGCATGTATTAACAGGAAGCTAGGCTCAGAAATAGAGCTGAGACTTGAGCCAAGGCACTCCAGCATGTGAAGTGCGCGTCCACGTGCTGCACTGAATGCCCGCAACCTATTATCTTATTTAATTCAGTTTTCATAGGAAATTAAATATTATCAGTCTCATTTTACTGAAGCTCAGATATGTGAAGAATCCCATTTAATGTTATGTTGAAAGAACAGAGCCTGAATTTAGACTCAGTTCTGTCTAATGCCAAAGTATCTGAAGCATAAAGTTATAGAGTCAGAGTCGAAGATAGCCTTTAAGATTACTTCTAGTCTTATTATTCCTATTCTTTAAAAAGTTTCAAAACATAATGTAGCTTGGATAGCAAGAAAAATTCCCTCTGCAAATTTGTCACGGGTTTTGCCAAAAAATTATAGCAGAAATGAAAGAGAATGATATAACCTAGTATGTTTCAAGTACTTAAAAACTCAAAAATTTTTACTTGACCCTTCTTGAAGCTATTTAAGATGAATTCCTTATTTCCTGTTTTAAAAAAGTTCATATATGTACACAATGTATGCATGTGTAAATTTCTGGCTGTCTTGCTCTGGAGTTAAAGAATGTTCCCCAATGATACTTAAAGATAACTTTTTCCCTTGGTGGGCTTCACTGAGTACAGAGAAATAAGGCAAACTCAGCATGTAATAAATAAACCACTCTGTCACATTACACACAGAGGAGAGCAAAATTTACAAATTAACTCAAGAGATTATTTGCCAGAATTTTCCACTGTTGCATGCCATGGTAAAATAAACAACAGAGTAAACTCTTATTTTAATACTAATTGTCTGAATAATTGGTTTAGCACTTCATTTTCCCTGAGGATACATAGGCCATGGAGTATTTTTTTACTTTTATGTAAGGAGTCAAACAGTCATTCAAAAACTTAACAATTTGGTGGACAATACAACATCCTATGTAATTGATTAAATTAAGGGTGTGATCCCCTTTGCCGGAGACTAAATTTGTACACAGGTCTCATGGCAACTTGAATCTTCAAACTCAGTGAGAGGATTTCAGAAAATTTGAATCCTAGGCCAAGGATGTGTCCTTGCTCGAGCCAGTTTGGAGTCTTTGTTGGATGCCCTACAAAGTCCATTTAACCTTCAGAGTCTGTAAATCAATTACCTGCTGAAGCACAATCTTCGGATTATTCTTTGTGGTAGCCAGCGATTTATCTGGGGGAAGGTTGACCCTGACCATCTTGTACAATGAATTCAACGGGAAAGCATCTCCACAACAGGAATTTCCTGACCCCTGTTCGATACATCTTTTACATTTTAAACTGTGTGACTGTTACGTCTTATCCAATTAGAACATGCAAGAAAAGCCAAAGAAAGTATATTTTTCTGATTCTCTATATAAATATATAGATTTTTCTCTCCACGACCCCCCACCCTGGATTCACACACATGTGCAGGGGGTTTCCTTGTGTTTCTGTTAGAGAAATACACATCTGAATGCAAAAAAAAAAAAAAAAAAAAAGGCTAACATCCTTATTATTGCTTTTTAACAACACCCTCGCTACCTTACCAGCTATGCATTCACATACACCAAGCCCATGCCCACATCTGGAGATGGATGTTAACTTTCACTTAATGCAGACCAGATGAATTCCCCACACTGCCGTGAACATTTTACATCATAGTATGATCCAGGTTCACACTGTCCCGATCAGCTGTATCCCAATCATAGATGCCATTGGTCTTTCGGTGAGTCCTGTGATTCCTTCTGTCTGTCTAAGCTCCTCACCTTCCACTATCCACATTCAGTCTGAGTGGGGTTGACCACAAGTTTCTGGGAGTCAGTGCTGTGAGGCAGCCTTGACCTCAATTATCCCCCTCAATTCCCCTCTGCATTTCTTCTGTCTTCAGGAGTTTTACTTGCCTTTTCCCACTATCTCACTGACCAAGTTGATAATTGGAGCCTGTAGTTTTGCTGATAGGAGAGCGGCTCCCATGTACTCTCATGGTGCAGGGAGGAGAGCCCTAAGTGAGGATGCGACACCATGACCACTTGTTAGGACAGGCAGTGAATGGCCATCAGGTGACCCTCAAGGGTGTCCCCAGCAGCATAGAAGGTTATAGTAAATGAAGATCTTGCAGACTTTTGTATTAGGATGGTTGAATATTAGTAATTTCAACATCAGGTGTCAGAGTCTTTATGTTTTTGAAATTACAGTGTTAGTACGATTTGTAACTACTCTCTAAGGAGCACTTATTATACAAGGATTTTAGTATGTTTTACAAATTTATTTGTCATAATGGCCTGCAATATCTTGGTCTTAAAATCTTATTTCCCAAGTCTTTTGAGAACAGGCTATAACCTGAGATTATTTTCATAATGGACTTCATATATAACGGACTTCTTAAGAGCTAAATGGTACTTATCACTTCATTTTGCATATTGAGTGACATTTTTAGTTTCGTATTAATAACCCAACATTATAATAAAAATAATAATAGTAAGGATTTAAAAATCCATTACAAATCTCCTTAAACCCAGGTGAACTCATTAACTTGTAGATAAAAGAAATCGGAATTAAAAGGAGGAAAAGGACTTATTTTATTATTCTTAATGCGATGACTTTGAGGAAGAGGTACAAGTGGAAGCTTGTCCTCTTGATTGCAAACTCAGCATTCACTTTTGCAGATGGGCCTGTTAAAATAGGCTGCCTGATTTTAAAATGAAAGCACAGAAACACTCCTAATCTCTTAGTTAAGCCAAACAATACAAATACACGTTGTAAGACTCGAGCTTACATTATATTTAGTGAGGGATTCCTATGAGACTCCTGGAAATAACACTACATTCACTGACTACCTCAAGAATACTTCCAACAATAGACACTAGTAGAGAAATAGAGTCTGAAGTCTCCTAGAAGAGCCCTAGGACCTGACGTGGGGATGGGTGAGGACCCAAGGGAGGAAAGCTATGATTTCGGAGATAGAAAGAAGATGGGGATATGAGCCAAGGCCCCACCTCAGTGAAAAAAACCATCACATGCTCTCAGAGGAGGCAAGAGAGTGGAGCTGCACGAAGACACTCGGCAGGTGGCATCAGGTTAGACTGCACAGGCAGAATGCTCCCATACTGTGGAGGAAGAGAAACCATTTATGATGTTTAAAATTTCCAGCAGAACGTGCGTTGGTTTAACTTCATAAACTAATCAAACTACAAGAGAAAAGCAACAGGCAAAACTCTATCTGATGACTTCCATATAACTCTATAATTAGTGAAAACATGTCAAAGTATCATGCATGAAATACAGGGACATGCTTATTGTGTGGTAATGACTATCATTTAAAGTCATTAAAGCAAATTGCATTTTACTCACAAAGATAGAAGCATTTATTACATTTGTAGAGTTTAAGCCCAGATACATTTTCAATATTCAATTACAAATAATGTTAAAATTGTATTTAATTATTAGTTGGATTAGATTTTTCTCTGAATATAGCTTCTACCTGTTTTTTTTCCTTCTAATTTTATTTATGTATTTTATTTGAAAGGCAGTGAGAGAGAGAGAGAGGGAGTGAGAGAGATGGACAGAAAGAGGGCTCTTAGTTACTGGTTCACTCTCTGAATGCCTGCAATAGACGGGGGTGAGTTAGGCAGAAGCTGGGAACTGGGAACCCAGTCCGGATCTCCCACTTGGGTGGCAGGACCCAACTACTTGAACCATCACCTTCTGCCTCCCAGAGTACGCAGGAAACTGGAATCAAAAACAGAGCCAGACGCAAACCCAGGCACTCTGACATGGGATGTGGGTGTATCAGGTAGCATCTTAACTGCTATACCAATCACCTGTCCCATTTTTAATTGATTATTTTGCACTACGATGCATTATAGTGTATCTCATTCTTTCAACTGCTAATTCAACTGTAAATTTACCATGTGCACACAGTGTCATTGTAGTTTTATTTTATTTTTTTGTCCCTCAGAGGAATTTCCCAATATGTAAGTAAAAATATCAAAGATAGAGAGACAAGGCAATAGGGCAAAACCACAATGGAAATTTGACTCATTCTGAAATCTTAAAATGTGCCATGTGCCAGTAAAAATAGTGATCTCTAATGCTTTGCATGATTTTTTCTTGACTGTTCTATAATTGAGAATAATTCTTCAAATAATTCACCATTCCTTAAATTCCCAAATTGACCAAATGCTACGTGGGGTGTCATTCTGCAGCTGCTGTGTGGACTCATACTGGGCAGAGGATCTTACCCATACTTCTTTGCACCAATAAGAATAGAAGAGCTTTTTATAGGCCATTGTGCTTACAAGAATAGTCCTTTTGTACGTTCATAGATGGAGTTAAAATGACCAATTAATTCTAGTATTTTATTGCAACAGATAAAAATACAAACAGAAACGTTGATGTCAAATGGAAAATGATCATTGGAATAGGATCTGATAAAATGGCAATCTCAAATTTTCACATAGACCTTCAAATTAATAAAACAAACAGGCAGTTTGTATGAGGCATCCTGAACTGCCTGGTGGACCAGCAGCCTACTATCAGCTGTTCCAAATTGTTGTCCCTGTGATGCAGTTCACTATTTTGGAAATATACACTCAATTTGTAAATCAGTGGAAATACGTGTCTTGAGACAAGTGAAAAAGTGGTACCATTTTTCAGGGTGAGTACCATACTATTGGTTATCATTTGTCTCAGAAATATCTAGCGTATTTTAAAGACCAAGTGGAGACTAGGTCCTGATTCATGCAGGAAGTGCAAAAATCTCTTCTTCATGAGCAACAGGACAGGAAATATCCCAAATCATAATACACTGTGTCACTTGTTACAACAATTTCCAAATATGTCTCTTGCTTTAAGACAGTTGTCATTTTGTTATTACCCCTTGCCTTCACGCTTGGTGATCTTTACCTGGAAATCCCTTTTAAAAATATTTATTTATTTGAGAAGTAGAGCTGCAGACAAAGAGAGGGAGAGACAGAGAGAAAGGTCTTTCATCTGCTGGTTCACTCACCAAATGGCCACAATGGCTGGCTGGAGCTGTGCTGATCTGAAGGCAGGAGCCAGGAGCTTCTTCTGGGTCTCCCACATGGGTGCAGGGGCCCAAGCACTTGGGCCGTCTTCCACTGCTTTCCTAGGCCACCGCAGAGAGCTGGATGGGAAGTGGAGCAGCCAGGACTCGAACCGGCACCCATACGGAATTCCAGCACTGCAGGTGGTGGCTTTACCTGCTAGCTTTAAGATAGTTCTTAAATCTAGTCATTTTGTATTTTAGTGAAACACAGTAGTCCTAAATTAGATGACACAATTAGTCTAAGTCCATATAAATGCTAAATGTCAGTTGTAACTCTAATTTTACTGATGAATTACAGCAGATTTTCAAATGTTTTGGAGAGATACACAGCTTATAAACATCTAAGTATGTTAACATTTATTGATTTTATAATTACAGATACGTAAGTCTTCCATTACATTTGAAACTATAAGATACATGGCAGCCGGCACCGCTGCTCAATAGGCTAATCCTCTGCCTGTGGTGTCAGCACCCCCGGTTCTAGTCCCGGTCGAGGCGCTGGATTCTGTCCCAGTTGCCCCTCTTCCAGGCCAGCTCTCTGCTGTGGCCCGGGAGTGCAGTGGAGGATGGCCCAAGTGCTTTGGCCCTGCACCCCATGGGAGACCAGGAGAAGCACCTGGCTCCTGGCTTCGGATCAGCGTCGTGTGCAGGCTGCAGCCCGCTGGCCGCAGTGGCCATTAGGGGGTGAACCAACGGCAAAGGAAGACCTTTCTCTTTGTCTCTCTCTCACTGTCCACACCGTCTGTCAAAAAAAAAAAAAAAAAAAAAGAGAGAGAGATACATGCAACATATTTTTTTTTTAAATAAAGCAGATAAAAAACTATATCGTTTTCCCAGTGTTACAATCACCCACTTCATGCAGATTTTGCAATATGTATGCCTTACTTTTGAGGTCCTTGAGCTAAAGGGGGACGCTGCATGTTTTCACAGAATGCTCAGGGAGAGAACGAATTGTTGTTCTTTCCATGACCCCAGGTAAATGAGGATGTCTCCTCTATCGTGGAAATAAAGTCACGTTTGACCAATATTCATTAGTGTGATCCCTTTTAATGGTTATTTCTCTGTAATCACCAAAAATGAGTTATTTTCTTCTAGGTAGAGCACATTTACAAGAAGATATTTTCCTTAACACAGAGTGGGGAGATCCATAGACTTTATTTTAGGGTATAAACCAAGATAATGGACTTAGGATCAACCATAAGTCTCCTGAGCTGCACAAGCAGGACTAAGGTTTGCAGGGGACTGACCATGGGCTGTCACAATTCTAGATGTTTTAAATACGTTAAAGAGTTACAGTTATGGAGTCACAACTCAAATCCTCATTTTTTTTGACAGGCAGAGTTAGACAGAGAGAAAGTTCTTCCTCGCATTGGTTCACCCCCGAAATGGCTGCTGTGGCCGGTGTGCTGTGCCGATCCACAGCCAGGAGCCAGGTGCCTCCACTTGGTCTCCAGGTGCAAGGCCCAAGCACTTGGGCCATCCTCCACTGCTTTCCCAGGCCACAGCAGAGAGCTGGCCTGGAAGAGGGGCAACCAGGACAGAATCCGGCACCCCAGCAGGGTCTAGTATCCGATGTGCCAGCGCCGCAGGTGGAGGATTAGCCAAGTGAGCTGCGACGCCAGCCTCAAATCCTCTTATAACATACTTAATACATAGAAAATGCTATTATTATGCTTCTCATTTAATAATCAGATTACTCCCCCAAACTAGGTGTTGCTATTTTCATTATTCATTGAAAAGTCCCCTAAAAACCAGAGAGCCCTGGTGACCTTACCATAGCTAAAGTTTTAGAGGTTTCATTACTATTTTACCTATCATTATGCATTGCTCATGTAAGAAGACCAGAGACAAGAGACTTCCCCTTCCAGTTTTTTCACATTTTATGGACAATAGCAGTAGATATTTATGTGAATGATTTATGTGTCCTTTGTTATTCTACGGTGGACAGAGTTCATAATTCCTCGACAGCACCCATCTTTAAAGCTAAGTACCTGCATACTTTTATTTGTCCTGCATAATTAGGGGTTTTTGAATATTTCTTGTCCAAGATTAATTGCAGTATTAGGTTGTATGTGATCTGTATTAGTTATCTCCTGCTACAATTACTCTCAATTGTGCTCTCTTGTATAATTACTCTCAGAACTTTGTGGTTTACAATCTGAATGCGTCTTTATTATATCACGTATCCTTTATTTCAGGAATTTGGATATGGATCCAGTGTGTGCTTCATGTTTAAGATTTCTTAGATTGCTGTCAAGGTATTGGTTCATGTTCAGTCTTCTGAGGTTTGGCTGGGGCTGGAGGATTCTGTTCCAAGATGGCTTCCAGGCATGGCAGCAGCTTCTTTGAGAAAGTGGGAGAGGGACCCAGGGGTGAGAGGGAAGAGGATGCTCTGAGCTGGTTAGGCAGCCTCAGAAGTCACATGCCGTCCTTTCTGCCACATTCTTTTTGGTAGAAATGAGTCACTAGCTCCAGCTCACAAAGAAGAGCAGAATTAAATCTCACTTTATGACAAGAAGATTCAAATCTTGGTTGGTTTAACACACAATGTATTTGACAAATTTTTGAATATAGAGTCTTGCAAATAATTGATGTAAACTATAAAAAGCTGAGAAAGGTCTGATGTATATGTAGAATAGAGATATTTATTTTAAGAAGTTGGCTCATTGGGTTGTGGAGGCTTGTTGAATCCAAAACCTGGTGAGAGAGACTGGCAAGCTGGACATTGAGTTACAATTTGAGTTGACAACTTAGTGCAGAACGAGGAAGAATTGATGTTGCAGATGAAGTCAAGTCCATCTGCTGCAGAATTCCCTCTTGCTAGGAGAAAGATCAATCAATGTTTGATCCTGTTTGGACCTTCAACTGGCTGAATAAGGCCCATCCATGCTGTGGAAGACAATTTGCTTTAGGAAAGTATCATGCAAAACCATCCTTGCAGAAATATCTAGAATAATGTCTGACCACATATCCAGGCACTGTGACTCAGCTACAGGCACATGTAAAATTCAATATTATGTTCTGGTATAGCTGTCTTCTTTAATTGTAAGCACTGGAAATTAAATTGCTATGAAAGGCATTAGGCTGAGGGTGCAGTTTATATTTCATATTAAGTCAGGTGCTCAATTACGAGGGTTTATCCTTTGACAGTATTTCTAAATTAAAGGGGTGATTTTCCTTAATTCCTATTATAATAGTTCAGATTCATGTTTGACCATTGAAAAGCACACACTGTCAGGGTTAATCCAAGGGAGATAGCTTTGGAGATTCACAGAATTGGAGCAGGTCCTGGAGATCATGTAGTCCATTAACAGCATGGAGATAGGGTTACATTCTTTTTTATTTTTTTAGATTTTTATGTACTTATTTGAGAGGTAGAGCTAGATACAGAGTGAGAGAGAGAGAGACAAAGAGAAAGGTCTTCCATCCACTGAGTCACTCTCTAGATGGCCGCAACAGCTGGAGCTGGGCCCATCCAAAGCCAGGAGCCAGGAGCTTCTTCCAGGTCTCCCACGTGGGTGCAGAGGCCCAAATACTTGGGCCATCCTCCACTTCTTTCCCAGGCCATAGCAGAGAGCTGGATTGGAAGAGGAGTAGCTAAGACCCAACGCACAATCTACCTTCTGGTCTTTACTTCCATCTGGATTGTATATTGGAAAACTAAATATGATCCTATTTGATAAAAGACAAAAACTTGCTAAAGCAAGCTTGAAACAACTCTTTTATTCATTTGTAATGGATATTTATTTTTGTAGTCAATGATGCATGCTAACATTCAAATTACATTTTGAGAACTGATGCTCAGATAATAACTTCAATTTAGAATTTCAAGTTTGAATTTTAATATTTTGGTTCAATTAAAATTTATAACACAATCAAAGAGTCAAATTAATTTAGTAATGTAGAAAGTGTTTGGCTTTATATTTATTTTAGTCTTAAAATTCTGACAATGAATTTAATAGGATAATTAAATCTACATTTTTATAAAAATGAGTGAATATTCATAAAAGAATACTAGAAAATACAGAGTAGCAGAAAGACAATATTGTCAAATATACCTACTATCTAAAGACTACCTTTGTCAGAATTTTATATCTTACATTCCAGTCTTTTTCTTTTGGCAGATGTCTCTTTACCTAATTGTCAATAAACACTGTTAAGTAACTTTGTTCTTCTATCATAAACCCAAAATCTCCTCCATGTAATAGAAGAACCTTGGAATATATAATATTGAATAATCGTCTAAGCTGCCATTAAGAGGCTATTCCAAAGCCTAAAAATCACTTTTCATGTTGCCATTTTATATTTACCATAGTAAACAAAACTGGGATCATACTGGGTTGAAGTGTGCACTTCAGAAATCCATATGTTGAAACCTTAACCCCTTGTGGTGATGTATTTGGGGAAAGGAAAGAACTAGAGTTAAAAGCGATCATAAAGGTAAGGCTCCGACCCAGGATGATCAGTGTGCTTGTGAGAAAGACTCCTGGGGCTGCTGTTGTGGCCTAGAGAGTAAAACTGTCTCCCAAAGCACCTTCATCCACATGGGCCCAAGTTCAAGTTCTGGCTTCTCGACTTCTGACCCAGCTCCCTGCTGATGTGCAGTGGAGGATGGCCAAGTTCTAGGGCCCCTGCCACCCACTTTGGAAACCTAGAAGAGGCTCCATGATCCTGTTTCTGTCCTGGCCCAGCTCTGGCTGTTGTGGCCATTTGGGGAGTGAACCAGCAGATGGAAGAACTCTCTCTCTGTCTCTCTCTCTCTCTCTCTCTCTCTCCCCATCCTGTCCATCATGTGAGAACACAGAAGAAAGTCATCACTTACAAGCCAAGAAGAGAACCCTCACCAGAAACAGAATTGACTGTGACAACTGAGGTCCATCCTGTGACAAATACATTTCCATTTCACAGTGGAAGTTGCGCAAATCTGTGATGTTTGCTTATGATAGTCTGAGCTGCCTCACACAACACCTCTGTGTGAAAAGCTCACTCCTGCATCTCTCTTCTCTCTACTTGCTGCTCTGTTTATGCTTATGCTTCTTTATGCCTTGGACTTCACATACAACACAAGATCCATGATAAATTGGGACCAGCGCCGTGGTGCAGTAGGTTAATCCTCCGCCTGTGGTGTCAGCATCCCATATAGGCGCTGGTTCTAGTTCCGGCTGCCCCTCTTCCAGTCCAGCTCTCTGCTATGCCCTGGGAAAGCAGCAGAAGAAGGCTCAAGTCCTTGGGCCCCTGCACCCATGTGGGAGACCAGGAAGAAGCTTCTGGCTCCTGGCTTGGGATCGGCACAGCTCTGGCCATTGTGGCCATTTGAGGAGTGAACCAACGGAAGGAAGACCTTTCTCTCTGTCTCTCCCTCTCACTGTCTGTAACTCTAACTTTCAAATAAAATAAATAAAATCTTTAAAAAAAATAAAAAGGTCATGATAAAAAAGAGTTACGAATCTCAAGGCAGTGATGGCAAAGCATGAAATCAGCACATGAGTCCATACTCTGAGCAGGCATGGGCCCCTGTGATGTCATAAGGCACCTGGACAGGAAACCGGACCCAACTCTGGACAGCTCCTTTATCCCTGGCCTTGGCACACGGGTCTCACATACAATTTGCTTCTGCAGAGATGAGCTCTTGGCACATGACAGGCGTTCAACAAACCTGCTGTTAAATATGTC
The DNA here is from genome assembly GCA_949820135.1 of Sylvilagus floridanus. Classification (NCBI taxonomy): domain Eukaryota; kingdom Metazoa; phylum Chordata; class Mammalia; order Lagomorpha; family Leporidae; genus Sylvilagus; species Sylvilagus floridanus. The sequence goes on along the minus strand of OX463240.1, from coordinate 11,639,410 downwards.
ATGGTTTGTAACAGTTTCACGTGTAACAGGGAAAAAAGTTCTTTGGTAGGAACATTTTCTCAGTGGGCATTTTATAATTCAATACTTATTGAAAAGTAAACAGAGATTCACAGATAGAGAAAGCTGGAAGGAATCTCCTGTCTTGTGGTTTCGCAGGTTTTTGTTTTTGTAAGCAACAGATCCCATACTTCAAAGAAAATATTTGGTGCAGACTCTTTGTTTAGGTGAAGCAAACAGAGCGGCAGTGATGGAGGTTCCCACGCTTCATAACCCACCTGCAGTCTTCACCCTTGCCTGAGATAGCATGCGAAAACCAACAATTTGGTCCAAACTCTTCATGGGGAATGTTTACTGATTTGTTGCCCTCTTAAGGGATCATGAAAAATAACAACGTTCCAGGAGTGGGTGTTGTGGCACAGTGGATTAAGCCACTGTTAGGGATGCCTGTGTCCCATATCTGAGTCCCAGCTACTCGAGTTCTGATCCAGTTTCCTGCTGATGCATCTGTCATAGGAGGCAACAGATGTTGAGTCAAGTGCTTGGGCCACTGTCACCCATGTGGGAGACTCGGATGGAGTTCTAGGATCCTGGCTTCAGTTTGGCCCAGGTCTGGCTAAGGGAGACATTTAAGAAGCAAACTAGTGGACAGAAGACACACACTCTATCTCTATCTCTGTCACTCTGCCTTTCAAATAGACGAAAACAAATACTAAAAAGACAATAGTCCAAATCAAAAATAAGAGAAAAAGAGCATTATCATAGAGTTTTAACCAATACTAGGACACATGATTTTTTTATTAAATGTGAACACAGTTTTATTTTTACAGAATTATTAAATTTTGATGTCTCAATTCGAATATTGGTAACAATACTAATACTTGATTTAACATGATGTATGGGAGTAATGCTACATCATGGTTTTCAAATAAAATTCTTACTGTCCAAATCTTCTAAGTGAAGTTAGTGTGCTAGTAATAATGCGTTAGTAACCCACGTGACTCTAATTTCCAAAAGGACTCCTGCGATGTCCATCTCCTTTAATAATGGTGAGAAACAAGAGAGAATGAAAAAAAGGAGAGCTTGGGATTCTGAAGTTTTGCCAGATGAAACATACCTGGACATCTCATCTGTGCTGCATGGCCAACCTCCAACTTTCTTCTCTTCCTCTAATTTGCTCCATTCATTTCACAGTGTTCAAGTTATCATCATTACTTACCTTCTGATACGAGATGAGATCAGTTGCCACATATTCATAACCAAGCAAACTCATGTGATTACTACCAGGCAGTTGGCATTACATTTCATTCTGTTGTTCTTTATGTATTGTACTGTTTCATCGTATTCTATTGCTTTTTATGACTTTATCATTCATTCCACAATGTTTAACTATTTCCTACGTATGCAAAAACCTAATAGCTATCAGAGGCTGGAAAGGTGAATGACACATGGCAATTTTATCGCAGCCAAACACAATACAGCATGAGAATCAAAGTTATAAACCAGTACATGGATGTAATCTCATTAAATTCAGAGAGGAAAAAAAAAAAAAAAAACAGAACAAAGTCATGTGTACTCCAGTAACGATTTCCATTGATCATGACATTAAAAAAATTCATTTTCTTTTAATAGTTCACTTTAAAATTGTGTCTAATAAATATTAAATTTTTGAAACACATTGCTCTAAAACCCTGAAATGTAATTAAGTTAAATATAGTATCTGCAATTTTTTTTCCATTTTAATATTTTTAGGTGCAGTGATTTGGCCTATGAAATGCTATCAAAACAAAGCTGAGTCAAAAATAGCATTCAATAACTTTTTAAGTGCAAATAGATTAGGATTTGGACAGTTAATGAGGAGACAGAAACTAACAGCAAACTATGGAAGACACAGCAAGACTTTCAAAGGGCTTAGCTTAAAAGTCTTATCATGAGACAGGAAACATTCAACAGTGCTTCTTTTACAAGAAAATATAATTTTCCTCACTCCAAGCCTCATCTATTCTTTTTCTTAGAATTCATATGCTAAGTTTTCTAGGTTCAGCTTTTTCAGTATCATTATTTACAACACTGCTGCTGTTTGCATAGATATGCAGAAAGTCTGTTTCCATAGCAACACTCTCAGTTTCCTAAACAAATAGTATCATAGTGTTAATCTTGTTTCAGTGTTATTGTACTCTGTTATTAGATACAAAATTCAAAAAATAATTTAAGCAGGGTTTGAAACTAGGTGGGTTGGTTTTATTGCTTGCTACTTTAGATATTAAATTTCAATTTCATATTAAAATATATATCCATTTGAAAAATGGCAGAGATTTTGCATAGTAAACGTGATACCAATTTTATCCACTAGTTATAAAACACTATAATTTAATAAGGGGATGTTCCAATACATGAGCAATATACGGGGAGAAGTTTACCATCTCCAGATTAAAATGACTGTTGTTCAGCTGGCCTGGTTGATTTAGTCTTTCCCAAATCTCCAAAGTCATTTATAACTCCTCACAGCAATAGCTGCCTTTGCCAGTTTTACATTTTAAGTAATTTCCACCAGTTTTGTCTTCTATTTTACAGTCTCACAGGAACAGTTGTGAAATAGACCTCAAGGAATCTTTATTACTAACTGCACCCAACACTCCTGCCCTGAACAAAACAAAGGAGAAAGTAACTTTAGTTGGTTTGTGATTTTCATCTTTAGATTTGCTTATCATTACTTTTCATTTCTTCCTTCAGGGGCAGGTCCTTTGGACTCTGTCAGAGGGGGACTGAGCCTTACTCCCAGCTGGGGACACCTGTCTGGTGCAATAATTGTTTTGAATTGAATTGAATATATTTGAATTGAATATATTTGAGTCCTACAGGTGAATGCTAGCTCACACGGGGGAAGAAGACAGGCAAGGCACAGGATAGCAGAAGTGAGACCATTGCTTGCACTCAAGAGAAGTAAAGAGCAGCTCTAAGAACAATCTTGTGGCATCGCCACTTTCTGCAAGTTGCTTGGAGGGGACCTGCTCAGCTGTGCCAGACTGGGTCTTTGTTCTCCAAACTGTGTTCCATGTAACAGGCCACTGCAGGAGCCTTGTTCTTCACCTTCCTTTTGAATCTGTCTTCCTTTAATAATATATTTAAAGAGATGTCCCTTCCTATGTTCAGCACTAAAAGGGGCTGGTATGCAGATATAATAACTTGCATTTGTGTAACTACTGTGTTACTTTAGGGAGAGAACCTACAAGGAGCACAGAGTAAATGGAGTCTGAATTGGTGAATCTCAGCTCAGCTCATGCCACCTGCATGACTAGGGACCCCTGCCTAGATTGCTTTGAGCTTTTCTCATCTGTTAAGATTAGGAAAACACAGCCTCTTGTGTAGCATGGTTGGAAGATTAGAGATGTTCTAAATAACCAGTGTGATACCACCTGCTAAGTGGTAGCCATTGTTACACTTTACTGAGTTTCCTTCCTGTCTTTATTTGTTTGATCTTTGGGGGTTAGAAACAGACTGATTGCTCTGTAGAAGTCTGTGGAGATACTACCCCTGCCCATACATTTTCTTCAGCTCGCTGCCCCCGCCTCTTTGTGCCTACTGACTCTGTGAGAGGTAAACACTCAGATTTCTGAAGAGCTACACCATCCCTGTGGCTCCCTTTGCATGGTCAGCTGAGTTGTCACGGGGAAAATTCCAGGGTAAACTGATCCTTTTTTGATTGCCATCCTGGCAGTATAGTCTAAACCAGTTTTTCTCAGCATTTGATGTGCATAGGAATCATCTGGGGACTTTGAGTTCAGCAGGCCTGGGTGGGTGCTGAGTTTCTGCTTAGCTGACAAGTTCTTGGGAAACGCCAAACCAGCTGATTTAGGTATCTCACCTGGAGTGGGAAGGATTGAAACTCACCAAGCCACCTATTTTTTTCAAATTTATTGAGACATTAATTAGTGGCCACTGCCCATAACAGTGCGTTGCCAGACTACTTAGCTTTGGTCTATTTGGAATTCTTATTCTAGAATAAAATCCAAACCATGCACTCTGGTTGAACATGGCTTCCTCCTGTGGTAAAGAGATTTTGTTGGCCTCAACCTCTTGGGTTATTTTCAGTGATGAAATGTGCCCCATTTTTTCTTTTTTTCTTTTAGATATAGCACATATTAGGGAAGATGTAAAACTATATCAGTTAAAGTTGACGTTAACCACATCCTGGTCAGCTGACTTGAATCTTCTAATAGGCATAGACTCAAAATGATATGTATTAGGAAAATGTGTAAAAACATTAAAAAGATGATCAGAAATAAGTTAATGCTAAAATGTGAAAAAACAGTGACTGATCTGTGAATGAGTTTAGAAGCTGCCTGTGTGGAGTCATCATTGAGATGGAGAATGCAATGAACACTTCAGAATTCTCTAATGTAGTGTAATGTAATGGTGTGTTGACATATAACAAATGCAGTTAGGTTTTCTTAGGCGAAATTGTGTTTGATTTTCTGTTCTCACACTTTAGAGTCCTGTTGGTACTTTTTACTAATAATAGCAATGTTTCTTACATGGAAACCTTTTAATGGCAATTCACTCTCTTCTGAGATATTTTTAAAAGAAAATATTTTTGAAAGTTCTAAAAAAGAAATTTAGGGCTTTCCAGGGGATTTTTTTCCCCTTGGGTTTTCCTTGTTTATGATCTCATTGTGGAGAGGATTGTATAATGTTCTAGGAATCAAGAGGATTGTGGTTTCTAATAAATATATGCAAACAAAGAAGTATTTTCATTTTTATTTTTATGCTGAATATCTTTACTCAACTGGCACTGACTTCATAATGAATCATGATGAGTCTATTTGTCCTTCTCAAAAATAAAGTAATGAATCAATTCCCTTTGGGAAAGGAAGCAGCCAGTCCTCTAAGAGTGGCTTGATTGACATGGAAGGTACCCGTGACTGTTAATAGAAAACTCATAGAAACATATCAAAAGTGTGGACAAAAGAAGTCCCATCCTCACATGCTAAGGAGCACAGAGCTAATGAGAACAAGGCACTTAGGACAGTGCCTGGCATGTAACAAATAGGTCATTGGGTATTTTATTTCTGACTCTGTCATGTGGAGGTTTATAGCAAGCCAGGCTACTGCAACATGACTCTCTCCCTGGATCTATAGATATATAAATAAATCATTATCCATAGATAGGTAATAGACACAGGTATGCATGGTAGGATGAGGATCAAGTGTGCTGACATGACTATCAGACTCCTGGGTTCAATTCAGGCTTTACCCTTGATTACCTGTTTGACCTTGAGGAAGTTCCCTAACTTCTCTATGCCTTGGGTTATTTATTCATCATTGTAATGGAGCTATTATAGTTCCTATTTCAAAAGCTATTGTAAAAATAAACATAATAATGCTTGTAAGTTATTAGAGCACTTCCTTATTTATAATAGTAAATGATCCTGTAAATGCTATTAAGATCAATGCTTCTCATTTTGCCAAAGTTTATTATAAACTTACTTTTAAAAAAGGTTTATTTATTTATTTGAAAGGTGGAGTTACAGAGAGGTAGAGGCAGAAGCATAGAGAGAGAGGGAGAGAAGTTTTCCAACCGCTGGTTCACTCCCTAAATGGCCATAAGAGCTGGAGCTGAGACCATCCGAAGCCAGGAGCCAGGAGCTTCTTCCAGGTCTCCTACATGGGTGCAGGTGTCCAAGGTCTAGGGCCATCTTCCATTGCCTTCCCAGACCATAGCAGAGAACTGGATCGGAAGAAGAACAGTCAAGACTTGAACTGGTGCCCATATGGGATGCTGGTACTGAAGGTGTGGCATTACCCACTACACCACTTCGCTGGCCCTGACTATAAATTTATCATGGTTGATTCTGTAATCCTGGTAAGCGTTCAGCCAGCCTAAAGTCTCTGCTCACATTAAGATCTCAAATTCTAGAGAGAACTTCATAATCACAGTCAGGTACCTTCAGTTCAGGAAAGACTGGGCAGGTCAGAAATTTACCCAGATGGCTCAGATACTAAGTTCTTCTTAAACTCTGGGTTTCACTATGTATGCAGACTTACAATAGTAATTATTTAACTAACTGTCTTAATCTGTTCAAGCTGCCATAAGAAAACAACACAGACTAGACAGCTTAAACAACACATTTTTTCCCACAATTCTGGAAGCTGAAAATCCAAAGTCAAGGTTGATTTGGTTTCTGCCAAAGGTTTTTTCTTCCTGGCTTACACACACCCACTGTTTTGTGTGTCCTTATATTGTGGAGACAGCACAAGCTCTTTCCTCTCTTTTCTTCTAGAAATACTGATCTTATTGTATCTGGGTCACCCTTATGACCTTGTACAGACTTAATTACTCCTATAGAGACCCTAGCTCCAAAAACAGCCATTCTGGGAATTAGGATTTCAATAAATGAGTCCGGTGAATATCAGATGACTCAGCACACGAGTGTGATCTGGCAGTCGTAAAACTCCTGGGCTGGCATGGTGGCACAGTGGGTTACACCACTGCCTGCAACTCCCGCTTCCCATATGACCTTGAGTTTGAGTCCAGGCTGCTCCACTGCGGATCCAACTCTCTGCTAATGCACCTGAGAAAGGCTCAAGTACTTAGGCCCCTGCTACCCAGGTAAGAGATCCTGAGAGTTCTAGGCTCCTGGCTTCAGTGTGAGCTAGGCCTGGCCTTTGCTACCATTTAGGGAGCGAACCAGCAAATAAAAGATCCCTTGTCTGTGTCTCCCCTTCTCTCTCTGTAACTCTGCTTTTCAAATAAGTAAATAAAAAAATAAATCTTAAAAAAATCCTTCTCTGGAGTTTAGTGATTAATTATAACATATTTGGCAATCTATTTTGTTAAGTTGTTGATTGAGCAAGTAAGAACAATTAATGAGAGAAAATCTTATGCATGAAGTGTGATGCCCACTTCTCAAGCAATGGCTTCTCTGATTTGAAACAATTGGTTTTAAGACAAGTTTGATAGAGTCAAGCAGGAGACAAAAAAAAAAAAAATCCAGTTATTGTGATGGAGAGCATTTACAATGAATAATCGCTAGTCATTGATAAAGCTGTTTACTGAGAGGGCAAAAAGAGAACTCTAATGTCCTGTGGAAGTAAGAACTTCAAGAAAGTAGCTTCCCCCCCAGGGCCAGGGGAACAGAAGGAAGAGTTTCAAATGACTGAAGCTCATACATCTGAATAATGGACCTGCAGGGCTGAAAACAGACTCTAGGAGGGAGTGCTGCTTGCTTGCTGTGTCTGAGTGCCAAGTAGGGCATCCTATGGCCAGGACTCAGAGTTCTAGGCCCCTGGCTTCAGTGTGACCTAGGCCTGGCCTAGACCTTTTTTCAGGTCTCCCATGTCAGGGCAGGGGTCCAAACACTTAGGCCATCTTCTGCTGCTTTTCCCAGGCTGTGAGCAGGGAACTGGATCAGAAGTAGAGCAGAACACAAACTGACACCCATAGGGGGATGCCCGCATTGCAGGTGGAGGCTTCATCTGCTACAACACAACGCCAAGCCGCAGGACCCAGGGCTTGGAAATGGGGTCTCCAGAGGTGGAGCTTTTGTCATGACTTGGAAGTGCTGGAAAATCTCCCCACTGGAGTCAGCTGCTGCTAGAAGGAGAGCCGGTGCTGTCGGGGTGGAGCAGCAGGATTGCTAACAACGGCCACAGAAGGAGAAATCCAACAAGAGGGCCATAGGCAGCCAACAGGGAGACAATGACGTGTTCTTCCTCTTTCCATATGCAGGTTCCACATCATGCCTCCTCCTGGCAAGGGTTCTCTTGGTTGCAACTTACAGGCTCCCACTTCAGCATTACAGGGGGGAATGTGGAGCTGAGACAGTGAGTTGACTACTGGTACAGTAGTGAACATTTCAGTGAGGAACAAAATCCGCACACACATTGACGCACTTTCCTTTAGTAAAATCCTAAAGATCGATCATATTTTGTACTTTGAAACCTGTAACTAGTTACTGACAAAATGATGGATGATGTTTTAGATCTCTCTTATGTTAAATGAAATGTATAATTCTATTTTTTGTGTTAATTTGGAGCTTATTTACAGTGTTTTGACCCAGGGGTCTGGGCTAATGGTTCAGAAGAATTGAAAAGGTGGTTTGCACTTATGAAGTAAAGCATGATTTGAAGCAAATGTTCTTTCATCCACACTAAGTATTTTGTTTTCTAAGATGTGTGTCTTGCTAGGACATCCTCCGTATCCCTTAAGAAAAACAGTTTTGTTTTGAAACGTAGTTCTCACATGCATGTGCATCAGCAAGAGAGAACCAAGGACCCTCAGAATGTAGGAGAATGCCCAATAATTGGGGTTTAGGAAGGAGTAGATGAGGAGCAACAGAGAAGCAGAATGACACTAACAGCAACGTCTCACAGTAGAGCTGGGAAGCCCAGGGAAGTAGGGAAGACAGTGGTGATGGACGTAGACAAAGTAGTTCACTCAGGTGGCTTCCTGGAGGAGAAACCACAAGATCATATTGTGCTTGGTTAATGGGATTGAGTATTGGAGAGATGGTAAAAGCAAACAGCCCAATACTAACTTAAAGAAAAGCAAACAAAACTTTAGTGGTGATAAAGTTAAGGTAGCAATGACAGTAGGTAGCAAGGCTAATGCTATCTTTCAGCTCCAAGATGATATTGGTTCCAATTTCAAGGAAAGGAGACAGAAAGCCAAGAGGGATAGAATAAATTGAAGTCATGGGAAAGGAGGAGAAAATTGAACAAAACCAAACAGTCTGTGGAGAAAAGAAGGGGATAATATTTGGGGAATAAGTTGAGGAATCATTTTTAAAGAATGGTAAGTACAGATTGAAACTTGCAGCAGTGCATGAATGAGAAAAGGAAAATAAAACAGGAAACCAAAATCACTTTTAAAGCCACAATCATTTATAGTCACGGGTAGAGCAAGTTTTCATGTCAAGTATCTTGAGGCTCTGGGACTTGGAAAAAAATGATATGGGTAATCTCACGCAGAGAAGCAAGTGTGTGCAGGAAAGAAAGATTTCTCTGGGCAGCGTTGTGACACAGCAGATTAGGCTGCTGCTCACCACACTTGCTGGCACCCCATATCCAAGTGCCAGTTCAAGTCTCAGCTGTTCTGCCTCCAGTCCAGCATCCTGCTCATGCACCTGCCACCCACATGGGAGATGCAGTTGGAGTTCCTGGTTCCTGGTTTTGGCCTGGCCAAGACTTGGCACTCTCTCTCTCTCTCTCTCTCTCTCTCTCTATCACTCTGCCTTTCAAAGTAACCAATTAATTAATTAATCTTACCACCAAGCTGCTACCTTTAAAGTTAATATGGTGGGGCTGACACAGTGGTATGGCAGGTTAAGCCACCATGCACCATGCTGGTATCTCATATGGGTGCCTGTTTGTGTCCCAGCTGCTCCACTTTTGATCCAGCTCCCTGCTAATGTGCTTGGGAAAGCAGCAGAAAATGACTCAAGTTCTTGGGTCCCTGCACTTACCTGGGAGGTCTGATATTTCTCCAGTGGCTCCTGGATTTGGTCTGGCCTAGCCCTGGCCATTGCAGCTCTCTGGGGAGTGAACCAGTAGATGGAAGATCTCTCTCTCTCTATTTCTCTCTCTCTCTGTCTCTCTTTGTATCTCTCCCCCAACCCCATAACCGTACCTTTCAAATAAAATATTAATATGGCCTAATGTTATTCAATTAAATTATCTTTATTGAAATAATATTCGCATGCAACCTTCCTGCATTATTTTAGGCTTTTAGCTTTTTAAGGGTAAAGCTTTCATTTTGCCCAAGCCCACAGAGTGACATTAGAATAACATTGACTCTTGTGGTTCTATTTAAGGAAGCACTCAGCTCTGAGGGCAGGCCCCATGGCCTGTGTGATCTGTGGGCTGGACTCGGCGGACTGATGATCCAAAAGTCACCTTCTTCAAGATCTTTTCCAGCTCAAAGTAATCCTTCCTGTAGATTATTCCTCTCTTTACTTGACTGCATCCATAAAACCTGCACAATCTAGATGCCACAGTTAATCACTCCCCTGTTTCCTTTACTTGAAGCCAACATCGAACACGGTTTCCCTCCCCCATGAGCAGGAAGAGCTAGACTGACACCCCTGTTAGCATTGTCAAGCACTTCTACGGGCCTCGCTGGAGGACGGCTTGCTATCCAGGGAGCAGCATCCTCTAGGACAGAAGCCTCCAGGAATTCTCACCCGGCTGGACCAATGAATGACAGGGCCTGACTTTTCTCCCATGGTTGACTTAAAGCCTTCACCATTTCCTTTGCCAAGGACAAAGTTTGAGGCTCTGCTTGGATACTAAGGGTGTCATTGTGCATGTCAATGGGCCACGCAAAATCCCCTGTTGCTCCTGGGCTATCAGCTTCTGCTGGAGATGGGAACTCAATCATTTCCATTATCTTTAAACCACCATCTCTTTGAGGAACAGCTTTCACAGGCTTCCTTTTTCTGAAAATACTTATTGTTTTACTTTCAATTCTTTCACATGTATCTCCTTGTAACTTGATAGTGTTTCGTTTTGCTTTTTTTTTTTTTAAAGGTTTATTTATTTATTTGAAAGTCAGAATGAGAGAGAGAGAGAGAGAGAGAGAGGACTCTGCTGTTTCACTCCCCAAATGGCTAGGGCTGTGCCAAGCTGAATCCAGGAGCCAGGAGCTTCATCTGAGTCTCCCACCTGGGTGCAGGGGCCACCTTCCACCGCTTTCCCAGGCGCATTTGTAGAGAGCTGGATCTGAAGCAGAACAGCCTTCTGGGATGCCAGCTCTGCAGAGGGCGGCTTAACCTGCTGGGACACAGCGCCGGCCCCTTGCTTTGTTTCTCAATTGAAGTTCCTGACTTGTTGACAAAGCAGCAAAGCACTTCTAGAACTCCCTCCCGCTGAAGAGGATGGTGCCACCTTGAGTCGCCTACTCTCAAGAGATGGAGGTGGAGCACAGGGGCAGGGAGGAAAAGCATTTTTGACCTCAGAGCCTGAATGGTTAATGGAGTTGTTTCCAGATGAGGTAATGTTTTGGTTAACTCCTAGGTCAGACCTGTTCTCCTTAGATGACTTGCTGGGGAGGTTTTAGCTGAAGGTCATTCTCTGTTATTTCCTGATTACAGCAGAGACTGTGCTTAAAGGAGGCTTTTTCTAACTTTCCTAGGGACTTCTGCTTAAAAGCGCTCAGCCCTACACACACAGGGTTTCCACAGGAGTTCTCCTTCCCTCTCTGTCTCTTCGCGAGTGTTTCCTATTACTAATTACGCACGCAAGGAGGTAATGATTTTCTGATGTTCTTTCTCTTAAACCTCTACTTTCAGATCAGCAGCCTGGGGCAGGGATAAATAGGTCAGTTATTACTGACATCATAGGGAACTCCAGACCTCGCATTAACTTTTACAGAGCTTGAAAAGCAGGCTACACAGCAGTATGATGAAAACTACAAGTAAGGGTAGCTCATTTTCACGGTAAAATCCAGCAACAGGTGAGGAATGAAAATACATCCTGATAGTTCCTCTTTGAGCCACATAATCAGGGAATAGAATGACTTGTTTTTTTTCTAGCTAATGAATAATGATCCCTATGGGAGCAGAGGAGTTCAGGTTCCCTCTGCTTATCTATTAATCCCAGCCCTAATTCCAGGATGCCTCTCCTGTTTGTTGGGGTGTTCTCTTCCCCTAACAGAACTGGTTAAGCCAGACAAACTGAAATATCTTACTTTACTTTGTGAGTAGCCATTGTTACCAGTTCATTATCACATCCTCAAAAACCTTTGCTGTGTTTCACATTTTATTTTATTTGCTTTCCATAGTGTCAAGTGTCCAGACATTTCCTGTGGCTCCTGTGCATGTGGGAAAATAATAAATTAGGACAAATTCATCTTTCTTACTAAGGCAAAATTGAACCTTGTACATTAGCTTCTGGAGTTAGTTACCATTAACAGTTCAAGGATTGTGTTGGATGAATCTCCAAGGTTTAAGGTTGCCCCAGTCATGAGCTGATCTCCTCAAACTTTTTTTTTTTAAAGATTTATTTATTTATTTGAAAGTCAGAGTTACACACAGAAAGAAGGAGAGGCAGAGAGAGAGAGAAAGAGAGAGAGAGAGAGGTCTTCCATCTGCTGGTTCACTCCCCAGTTGGCCTCAACAGCTGAAACTGGGCTGATCTGAAGCCAGGAGCCAGGAGCTTCTTCCAGGTCTCCCACCTGGGTGCAAGGGTCAAAGGAATTGGGCCATTTTCTACTGCTTTCCTAGGCCATAGCAGAGAGCTGGATCAGAAGTGGAGCAGCCAGGACTTGAACTGGTGCCCATATGGGATGCTGGCACTGCAGGTGGCAGCTTTACCCACTATGTCACAGTGCCTGCTCTGATCTCCTCAAATTCTTCAAGTTGTTTCCAGTCCTCCTTCTCTCAGGTTCCTGGGGCTGCTAATGCATTTATTCATCAATCCACGTCCTGCACACTGGCATTCTTCTAGTCACTGAAGATACAGCCAGGAAAATCATCGTCCTTAATTTCAAGGTCAGTCCTCAAGGGATTAACGATATAAGCAGGTATTTATTTATTAAATATTTTTAAATTTTATTTTTTTGACAGGCAGAGTGGACAATGAGAAAGACAGAGAGAAAGGTCTTCCTTTTGTTGTTGGTTCACCCTCCAATGGCCGCCACGGCCGGCGCACTGCTGATCTGAAGCCAGGAGCCAGGTGCTTCTCCTGGTCTCCCATGCAGGTGCAGGGCCCAAGCACTTGGGCCATCCTCCACTGCACTCTGGGGCCACAGCAGAGAGCTGGACTGGAAGAGGAGCTACCGGGACAGAATCAGGTGCTCCGACCGGTACTAGTACCAGGTGTGCCGGTGCTGCAAGGCAGAGGATTAGCCTATTGAGCTGCGGTGCCAGCCATATTTTATTTATTTATTTGAGAGGTAGAGTTACAGACAGTGAGAGGGAGAGACAGACAGAGAGGTCTCCCATCCATTGGTTCACTCTCCATATGGCCACAACGGTCAGAGCGGTGCTGATCTGAAGGCAGGAGCCAGGAGCTTCCTCAGGGTCTCCCATGTGGGTGCAGGGGCCCAAGGACTTGGGCCATCCTCTACTGCTTTCCCAGGCCACAGCAGAGAGCTGGATTGGAAGAGGAGCAGCCAGGACTAGAACCGGCGCCCATATGGGATGCCGGCACTGCAGGCAGAGGATTAACCTAGTGCGCCACACTGCCAGCCCCAATAAACAAGTATTTATACACAGTTAGATGGCAAGGCTGGGAGACAGCTCTCTGCAGGCAGGCTAGGTTGTGGAGAGCCTAGTTCTGTGCTCATCGTTGTGCCTGGGACATTAACCTCTTGTGACTTAAATTAGAGCATGAATTAAAGCAACAAGAGAGGGAGCATCTACTGCATGTCATAGTTACCCTGACGTGAGGTCAAAGGTATTGTAAGATACACTGACGTCTGCTGTGACATTGATAAACCTGGCAATATGGTAGCCCGTGGGTTGATTTTTAGGAAAATACCGGTGGAAAATATACGTATTTCCCCCTAAAGTTCACGTTACTTCTGCAGTTGTAATTTTGTAGTTGCAATCTGAAAACTTGTTTCCTGGGCATCAGAAGTCAATATCTGAATTTCCTACTTAGTTCCCTAAATTCTCTCTTGCTGGAACGGCATAAGAAAGAATTCCCCATCTTACTAGAAGTTTCAATGGAATCTTATTTTAATTGCATTGAAATGTATATATTTTTAATAATAAGAAAATACCAATGATTCTAAATCTTAATAAAAAGCTGAGAATAACAGCTTCCAATGAATTGTTAGCAACTTCCTCTCCCCACGTCCCTGCCCCCATCCTGTGGACAAGTTACATGAAACAGGTTGATAAATTCAATTTTCAGTAATTTATTTAGCTCTAAATTCTTGTGTTATTTCAGAGCTCCTGGCATAAGAAATCGAGACTTTCATTAAATGAATAAATTAATGAAAATTTCTAAGAACAAGGCCAATTCTTTTTCAACAAATGTCGCTTTTTCTTACATGGTGATATTTGTTTGGTACGTATTACAAACTCTGTTTGTTGTTGCAGATATTATAAAAATATTGCTATAGAATAAAAACTGTGACACTGAGTTGAACTCTTGTGACGTCACATGTCTTTAGGAAGTCTGTGTCCTGAAGGGCCCAGTGCAATTTCCCGGGCTCAGCTGATCTAATTAGGATGAGCCATCACCACCAGCCCACATTGCCCTGCACCCATCCATCACGTCCACCCCTTTGCTGTCACCGACTCTGGCCAGAGGGAAAACATTTCAGTTTCATCTTGAATGAAGCACGTTGGCCTCAGGAGTGTTTCGCAAGAGGGGGAATAAAAAAAGGTTAGTTTCACAAGTGGCTAGATGATCTCAGAGGTCCTTTCCCACAAGGGGCTAAGTTTTGACTTCAACTTTCTCTTAGCTTGTATCTGCCTTTGTTGGTAGCAACAGAGCAGTCACACATTCCATGAGATCTGATCAACACTTTTCATGCATCTTGATATCAGTAAGATAGCTCCTCAATCTCTCTCTCTCTCTCTCTCTCTCTTTGACAGGCAGAGTTAGACAGTGAGAGAGAGAGAGACAGAAAGAAAGGTCTTCCTTTGCTGTTGGTTCACCCCCCAAATGGCTGCCATGGCCAGCACGCTGCGCCAGGAGACAGATGCCTCTTCCTGGTCTCCCATGCAGGTGCAGGGCCCAAGCATTTGGGCCATCCTCCACTGCCTTCCCAGGCCACAGCAGAGAGCTGGACTGGAAGAGGAGCAACTGGGACTAGAACCAGGTGTGCCACTGCCACAGGCGGAGGATTAGCCTATTGAGCCGCAGCGCCGGCTGCTCTCAATCTCTTGTTTCTCACTTCCAGAGAGTAGAGACCCACAAGTAGACCCCAATCTACATGTTTTTTCTGGACACCAAGGCTGAGTCACATGGTGTTTTAGGGGAAAAATATGAAGTCACATTCAAAAATGGAAGGGTTTTGATACATATCTAGATTTTCATCTTCTCCTGGTGAATATTAGAAATCTAGCAAATCTAGTTGCAAATTTCCCCAGTGCGGTAACTGGCTGTGGGTGAGTCTCCACTGTGCTCTTTGCTTTTCTATAGTTTTCGGCACTCCCCTCACCAAGGTCAATTGTCTCTTGCTATCATTATGGTGTTTGTGTACGTGTTTTCTTATTTCCAACTTGTAATTTTTCATTACTTAACCTTCTTGGCCCATGTAGGCATTGGAGCTTGCAACCTCCAGACTCATCACAGTATTTCCTGGCTTTGGGAGGTTTTGCAGAGATAATTCCATTACATTGTATCGCTTTCTCTTAGCCTACATTACAGTATGATTTCATTCTCTTCCCTGTCTTTTCATAGCAACCTGGTGTCATTGATGTTATCTCTGACACATATAGAGGGCATGGTCCATAAGCATCTGCCCATCAACATTAGCCAAATGACATGTAATTGGTGCTTTATATTTTATAACACACTTTATAGATATATGAACTTATAAATATGTTAGGAGATTTTTATCATCTCTAGTTGATGGATGGAAAACTGAATTAGGACAACTAACTAGGCCAAGGTCCAAACTCTGTGTGGAGCCCAAACTCTGTGTGAGGCCTCTTCCCTTAAGAAGATGTTGCCTCTTTGATAAATCTGATCTTAAAAGTTGAAAATTTCTTTGTGTCTTTCTGTCAAGTCAAATAAGCAAACAGACACCTAACCTGCCTTCTAGCATTGTTCTGCTAGATGTTGATAAAGACAAAAGCCTGTTTCCTAACAAGGCAAAGAGAAAAATGACTATCATCAATGCTTTTTGGGTTTGGAGATTCTTTGCATTAGTTTTTCAAATGAGTGACCGATTTTTTTTTTTGACAGGCAGAGTGGACAGTGAGAGAGAGAGACAGAGGGAACGTTCTTCCTTTTCCGTTGGTTCACCCCCCAAATGGCTGCCATGGCCAGCGCGATGCGCCAATCTGAAGCCAGGAGCCAGGTGCCTCTTCCTGGTCTCCCATGTGGGTGCAGGGCCCAAGCACTTGGCCCATCCTCCACTGCACTCTGGGGCCACAGCAGAGAGCTGGACTGGAAGAGGGGCAACTGGGACAGAATCCGGTGCCCCTACTGGGACTAGAACCCGGGATGCCGGCGCCGCAGGTGGAGGATTAGCCTAGTGAGCCACGGTGCCGGCGAGTGACCGATTTTTAATGCAGTCTAAAATACATTCATACCCTATGTCTAATATGTTACCCTTGTACCTTTTGATTGGTAAATTATTATTTGCTTACTTTTTAGGTTTCAGGTTTGGTATGCATAATAGAAATTGTCCTTTAACCAGTTTTTTTCTGATTAGCTCTGTACTTGGTCTCTAACTGATGGTGAAAACAAATAGATTCTAATTTATTACTTTTCATTAAAGATGTATTTATTTATTTATTTGAGTCACAGAGAGAGATCTTCCATCTGCTGGTGCACCCCCCAGATGGCTGCAATAGCCGTGGCTGGGCCACAAGCTTCTTCCAGGGCTCCCAAGTGGGTGCAGGGGCCCAAGCCCTTGGGCCATCTTCCACTGCTTCTCTGGGCCATTAGCAAGGAGCTGGATCAGAAGTGGAGCAGCCGGGACTCAAACTGGCGCCCACAGGGCATGCTGAAATCATAAGCGGTGACTTTACCCACTATGCCACGATGTTGGGCCCTGTGGTAATACTTTGGTGTAGCTAGCTTAAAATAATGATGAGGAGCTACTTGTGGGAGTGCTTAATCAATGTGCATATTTTTCCGAGACCCTTTTAGTTGCCCAACTCCTTATACCTGTGAGAAGGCTTAAGGTTTCCGAGGGCAGCCAGATGCTGTTAATTTGCTTTTAACTGTTTGTTACCTACTGTGCTCAAATGCTCTGCCTAGGATCCTAATGAGTAGGGGCAGCCTCCCTTCCCAGGGTGGAGCGCTCTTACCACCAGCCCTCCAGCGTCATCTCCCTCTACCCCACTGCAGCAGGCTTGATGCATTGAATTCACTCAGCAACATCCACGCCCTCCCCAGTTCAGGATGGCGTCAGCTGCCTCTGTTGTGAACCTTCTGCTGTGCGGTGTTATTTCTCAATTCCTTTGGTCAAGAGATTTTCCCATCTTTCTGCCATTTCAGAAATGATATTTATGTTAACTGGGAGTGTCATTTTTGCGTAAGCAGTTTGTGAAAGGTGTGCTTCTTTTCCATTTCTCCAGGGATTTCCACTAACATGGTGACAGCTTTCTCTGTTCGTATGAAAATTACTGTCTGTGACATGCCCCCATAGAACTGGATACCACAAACTAGGTAACTGACCAAGAAGAGAGAGATGTGTTTATTTAGTTCAGGGTTCTGGAGGCTTGCAACTCCACTAGCATAGTGCTGGCATCAGGTTGGCTTCTGGTGAGGGCTCCCGTGCTGCATCAGGGCATAGCAGAGGGCAGTGTGCGGCGAGACAAAGCAGCCATGTTCAATGAGAGCTCTCTTTCTCTGTAGACATAACGTTTATCATGAACAGCTCTGAGATCTGTGCATATATTATTGACTCAGTTCATTTCCTTTTAACCATAGGGAAGCATCCTATTTTCTACATGAAGAAGCTGATGTTTGAGCAAACTGCCCATGTCCTTACCCTTAAGAAGCAGCTCTGCCTTCATCGAAACCCAGGTAGGCTGTACTTGAAACTATTAACTCCCTCACCTATCTAGAGAAGGAGGCTCATTTTCTTCTTTTACTTATTTCAAGGAAAAAAATAATAAAAAAAATCTAAATAGCTTTGAACCAAGGGCTTTGCTTGCAGGGGTGGGCACTTGGAGTGACAGTTCAGTCTTTGCTTGAGTACTTGAGTATTTTACTTCTGCTTCCAGCTTGCAGCTAATGTGCACATGTGCACCCTGGGAGTCAGCAGATAAGGGTTCAAGAAGTACTAGGTTTCCTGCCAGCATGTGGAAGACTTGGATTAAGCTCCAATCTCCTTGTGTTGGCCTATCTCAATCCTGGCTGTTGTG
This sequence comes from Sylvilagus floridanus, assembly GCA_949820135.1. Taxonomy (NCBI): domain Eukaryota; kingdom Metazoa; phylum Chordata; class Mammalia; order Lagomorpha; family Leporidae; genus Sylvilagus; species Sylvilagus floridanus. Next base: position 11,621,414 of record OX463240.1, on the reverse strand, counting down.
GATATTTGGGGAGTGGGCTAACACATGGAAGACCTCTCTCTCTTTCTCTGTCTCTGTCTATCTCTTTCTCTCTCTCATATAAAATGAAAATAAACACTTTTTTTTTTAAAAAAAAATGATTTTGCTTCCAATTTAATGGCCATCTTGGTAAATGGAGAGAGTAGTCCTTATTATAACAGGAAATCAGTAGGAGAATGAACAGGGCAAAATGTGCTTTCAAAAGATGGTCACAGCATCATCTCCCACCCACTATGCTCTTCTTCTTTTTAAGAAAGATTTATTTATTTTTACTTGAAAGGCAGAGTTACAGAGAGACAGAGGCAGAGAGAGAGAAGGAGAGAGAGAGATCTTCTATCTGCTGCTTCCTTCCTCAGATGGCTGCAATGTCTGGAGCTGTGCTGATCCAAAACCAGGAGCCTGGGGTTTTTTCAGGGTCTCCTATGAGGGTGCAGGAGCCCAAGGACTTGGGCAAACTTCCACTGCTTTTCCAGGCCACAGCAGAGAGCTGGATCAGAAATGGAGCAGCCAGGACTAGAACTGTTGCCCATATGGGATGCCGGCACTGCAGCTGGCAGCTCTATCCACTGCGCCACAGCTCTGGCCCCCACCATGCTCTTCTTCCAGTGTGACCTCAACACAGCTGCCGCCGAGAGGTGGGGGCCATGCCCTGTCCTATTTGCTCTCAGAGAACGTGTCTCTTTTACACTTGATCTTAGCCAAAAGGCCGAGAAGCAATTGTGTGTCTCTTTTATAACACATAGAAGATGGCCCAAGTGATGCTGAGCGGCTTCTGAGGCTAGGATAGAAATGCCAAGGGAGTTTCACCTTGCACGCTGGAATATTCTGAGTAGTTATATAAATGTAAACGGTCTCTCTGTGCTGACACTGTCATATTGGTGACGGGGAAGAAGCCCGAATTAACACATCTTTAAAAAAAAAAAAAAACTATGGAGAAGTCATGAAGCTTCTAGTGGGGCATAGGGGTGTGTGGGGGAGAGAAGGAGCAAGCGGCAGAGAGGCAAAAAAAAAAAAAAAAAAAAAAAAAAACGAAAAAACAAAAAACCAGAGGCTTTACCAGTCTCCAGTCATCACTATAGGTATTCTAGCTCCATCCTCTGCCAGCTGAGACCCTTAGGGGACTCCAAGCTAGAATTGCTCATGCAAGTTGTTTTCAAATTCCTGACCACCCAAAACAAGTGCACAACATCAAGTGGTTGCTTTCAGTGGCTGAAAATTGGGATGATTTGTTACACAGAAGTGGATAGCCCAATCAATGAAGTCAATGTCTTGACTAGGAATCGAGACACCCAGGGACCTGTGTGTGGTTTCCCTGAGATGCTTTTCTCTTGCCCTGTGTTTTATTTCTTATTTATAAGCAGATCACAAAATTCGTTGCTATATCTTCATACAGGATTGCGATGATTTATTTCAAATCAACAGTGCACCTCTGAGAAAAAAGAGTCTTTAGGTAATAAACCAGTATTTCACAGTTTCTACAGAAGAGAGAACCGAATGAAATAGGAGTTTTTAGGTAACTGATTCTAGGTGAGATCTGAACAAAAATACATTTGGGGCCATGGGATAGGAAGGAACATGGTATTCCAACTTGTGTCTACATTGATCTTGTTTATCTATAATTGTATTATTATTTTCCTTGTTATTATCATGGTTACTGGGGAACAATAAAAGGGCTCTGCAGCCAGCCTATCTCACTTTTATCCTGGCTGATCTTTTACTAGCATAACGTGTTGGGCAAATTACCTAATAAATCTAAGTTGTAATAGATAGTAACTATTGACACTGTCATTCCTTCTGTATGTTGTCCTTTGCCCAGCCTCACATCATGTTCTGTGACCACATTACTTTTTTTTGTCATGTAGCACATGGCTCAGACATCTTATCCTTTGCCTGACTAACTCAGAGGCAGGTATCTCCGTGTGTCCACTGCTATGCTTACGCCTTTAATGTCACTTTATTCCAGTGTGTTGATGGCCGCTGTTAACTCTCATTACTCTTGCTACAACCGGGAATAGACCATCTCTTGTACAATATTTATTTCCATCTACCAGAATTGAGACCATTATAGAGAATGCAAGAAATCAGATGAATCAGTGAATGAGTGAATTATACATTTGCTTTAAACCACAAATAATGCAAATTTGGAAAGTGTTGGAGGCAAAATGTTTCTGAAACTACTTCTATGCCACATAAATTACCCTTTTCTGATGACTAATGTGGAAGTTTACTGGATTTGCCATAGGTTTCAAAAAGAAGTTGCAATGGTCTGGGATTCGAATGGAAAGATTTGTGGCTTGTTTCTAACCTTCTTCGTATTGAGGCAGCAGAATCTGATAATTGTAATTTACATTTATTTTGTGTTTGGGGGAAGGCAACTGATGTATTTAATAAGAGGTGGATTTTCCATGAAGCTAAAGATGTTTTGGAAGCTCCCTGTCAGAGTTCACATGGTGGCACATTGTGGATTTTTGTTTTTCAAATGGACATAACCACACTGGTGTAGACCACAGTTCCCTTTCACGTCAACATCCACATGTTGGATCTCTCCTGTGTCAGCTGGTGGTGGCAGCTACAGGAATTTTTGAGGCTTGTCTAAGAGGAAGTTAAATTGGGGCTATGCCACTTTAATGGCCATTTGAAAAGCCATTTGGAATGTTCCGATAAGGTGAGAATTTCCAGACTTGTGATTTTGTGAGTATAAATTGGTACCTTATCTCATCATCTTTACAATTATTTCCAAAAAAAAAAAAAAAAAACTGAGAGAAAAATCAGATAAATATCAACAGAACTTGAAACAAAAACAAATTTGAGCACTGACATCAACAGAAATTATTCTCATATAGAAAAGTAGGTTGTACAGACATTTCAGACATGCAAAAAACCTTAACTTACATAAAAGGAAGAGATAAGTTTCTAACAGACGTATTATGTAGTGATTTACAGTTAGTTACAAGAAAACATTAAATGTTCTCACATTTCTAATGTTCATATGGGAAAGTGCTTGATAGATATCTTCACAAATTTATAAAGAAATCTACGACATATTACCTATATTATTGACAAGGAACTGTGAAGTTAAAAAGAACTTTCTTCTTTCTTTCCTCCTTTCTTATTTATCTTCTTCCTTTAAAAAAGTATTTATTTAGTTGAAAGGCAGAGAGACAGGAAAATACACAGAGATCTTCCATGAGCTGGTTCACATCCCAAATGGCCATCACCACCGGGGCTGGGTCAGGCTGAAGCCAGGAGTCAGGAGCTCCATCCAGGTCTCCCATGTGGGTACAAGGGCCCAAGCACTCGGGGATCATCTTCTGCTATTTTCCTAGGCATATTAGCAGGGAGCTGGATGGGAAGTGGAGTAGCCGGGACTTGAACCAGCACCCAGATGGGCTGCTGGCATCACAGGTGGTGGCTTCACCCGCTACACCACAGCACCGGTCCCCTTCCCTTCCTCTTTTTCTTTCTTCCTGAAACTTTCCTAAGCTATGAAAAACGAGCTAACTAGAATTGGTAACTGAAAAATGTAGGAGGTTTATGTTAGAAACACATCAGATGGTTGATTAATCAAATATTATGTACTTGTGGAATTTGTAATGCTTGTGGTATTTATCAGCTGTTTAACATTGATAGCTTATTTTGGTTTCCCTTTCTCAATAAATTTGACTTTTATATTTGTATGTTGTGTTGTTGGTCATAATGTGGGACCCTCTCAGCAATATAAGCCCCAGACCCCACAAATCCTGGCTCTGCCCCATAAATGATTATTTTATGTGTGTGACCTATTTCAGATTTCTGATGTCTGTACTTTTCAGTGCATTGTCTAATATTCATGAACTTGAGAGACTTCACATCATTACAAGTCTCTGGTTAATTAATTGTTAATTTTCATTAAAGCCTGTGTGAAAAATCTTTCATCTCTTTTCTAAAGGAGATTTCCATTTTTATTCATGTTGACTAAACTTCCTTTAGAAGACAGCATTGATCAAGGAAGAAAGAAAAATTATAACATGTGGAAATTGGGTTGGCATGTATTTAAAACAATGCATATATTATATGGGACCTTGAATATTGACTCAACTGGGTGGCCAATAGCATTAACAAAGAATTAGTGTCAGAACATACTGTCACTTATCTGTCTGCCTTCTCAACAGAAAGGAATCCTGGACAAAGGACCTAGAAGACCTTCAAAAGCAATTTTCATCAGCAAGGTCATTGTGAGGTTGAACACTAAGGCTACAGTCTCATCTGCAGGTACACTTGAGATAATTTGCTTCCAGGTACACTCACATGGGTCGTGCCTGGACTCTGGCCCTCACAGGTTGCTGGATGGAGGGTCTCAGTTTCTTGCTGGATGTTGGGTGGAGATCATACTCAGTTCCATGCAATTGTCTTCCCTTGGATGAGAGAGCATTCAATGTGGAAATCGCAATCTTTGGGCATCATAATCTCAGAAATGACCTTCCAACACTTCCACAGTGTTGTATTTATTAAGAGCAAGTCCATACGTTCCTTACACACTCAAGGAGAGGGTATCGCTGTTGGCCATGAACACCTCCAGATGGGGTTCACTGAGGGCCATCCCAGAGGCTTTGTGCCACTTTCCCTTATAATGTATTCTGGGTAGGTCAACCATTGTAGTAAAATGGAAATCATATTTCCTCTAGCTCCAAATAATTCAAGGTTGTCAGCTTTTACACAAATCCTGTGCTACCTAAGAGTCCTGCGCCATTGGTCCCTGCTTGTCCCACCCTCATTACTTCTCTCTCACTTCACTCTCCTCAAAGTTTTATGCCTCAGGGACTTTGTTATTGCCTGGAAAATCCTTCCCTAAAGTTCCCTCCATGTCTTTATTCATATCCCCTCCATTATCTTGCACACTTCTCCTCTATAGCTCTCTGTGCTTTATTTGCATCCATGGCATTTAGTAGGAGATAGATGACACCATAGGACATCCTATACGCTTTGCTTATTAATGACAATATGACCTCCACGAAGGCAGGGATATTTGTCTGTCTCATTTACTGCTTGTTCAGGGCCTGGCACAGGAGAAGCACTCAATACATTTTTGTTCTTAAAATTTTTCATTACCAGGCATATTCCATCTTGGCTTCCTGTAGAACTCTTGAATTTGGTTCAATTTGCTAACTATGTAGACCCATAAATTTTACGCAGCTTTTATGCATGGTTGTTTTTTCCCCCTCATCTTTGTAACCTTGTGAAGTCAGTTCTTTATTATTCTGTTTTTCCTGGGGCATGTGAGGAAACTGAGGCTCAGATCGTTTAAGTGAAGTTGGCATAACAGAGTGGCAGTAAAGTCAGTGGGGAAGCTGGAACACGCTTCAAACCATGTTCCTTCTTCTGTATAACGCATTCCTTCTTGCTGGAACGGCTTTTAGGAAGGATAAAAGAGGGAACTGGCATATAAGCCATGGTTCGCAATGCTGGCATCTCATATGAGCCCTGGTTTGTTTCCTAGTTGCTCCACTTCCAATCTAACTCCCTACTAATGTGCCTTGGAAAGCAGCGGAAGATGGCCCAAGTCTTTTGGCCCCTGCTACCTACATGGGAGACTCAAATGGAGTTCCAGGCTCCTGGCTCTGGCTTGGATGAGCCCCAGTTCTTGTGGCCATTTGGAGAGTGAATCAGCAGATGGATGATATCTCTCTTTCTCTCTCTTTTTCTCTCTCTGTAATCTTTTTAAATAAATAAATAAATATTTTAAACGGTCAGTGGATCAAGAAGACAGTAATGCTCTGCCATACTCCTTCATTGAAGAAATTACTCCAGGAGACTAGGAAGACAGTTGGCAAGATTAACGAGAACAAATTATATAATTAAATTAGAGTTATCTTATGAAGAATTGAACACTTAACAAAGACAAAGCACAAACATTGCTGAATTAGAAATTAGACTACCTGGTTAAGAGCTAACTCTATTCCTACATAAGCTCTGTAACTTTGAAGATTATAGTAACCTCAGTTTAGCCCTGGATTCCTTATTTATAAAATGAGATTAAAAATAACTGCTTTGTGTGTTTATATGGGGTGGGCTTTTGATGTAGTGGTTAAGAAGTCACTTGGGATGTCCACATTCCATAATGGATTGCCTTGTTTGAGTCCTGGCTCCTCCACCTCAAATCCAGCTTCCTGTTATTGTGCACTCTGGTGGGCAGCAGCTGATGGCCGTGTACATGGGTTTTTGTTATTGTGCACTCTGGTGGGCATCAGCTGATGGCCGTGTACATGGGTTCTTGTTATTGTGCACTCTGGTGGGCAGCAGCTGATGGCTGTGTACATGGGTTTTTGTTATTGTGCACTCTGGTGGGCAGCAGCTGATGGCCATGTACATGGGTTCTTGCCACCAATATGACACACCCATGTGGAGTTTCAGTCTCCTGGCTTCTTCTTGGCCCAGTCCTAGCTGTTGCAGGTATTTGAGACGTGAATCAATGGTTGGAAGACCTATCAGTCTGTCTGTCTCTGTTTCTCTGCATTTCAAATAAAAGTAAATTTATTTTGGGGTCGGCTTAGTGGGTAAAGATGAGGCCTGAAGTGCTGGCATCCCATATAGGCGCTGGTTTGAGTCCTGGCTGCTCCACTTCCCATGCAACTCCCTGCAATTGTGCCTGGTAAAGCAGCGGCAGCTGGTCCAAGTCCTTGGGCCCCTGCACCATGTGGGAGACTCGGAAGAAGCTCCTGGCTCCTGGCTTATGATTGGCTCAGTTCTGGACATTGTGGCCATTGGGGAGTAAGCCATTGGATGGAAGATCTCTGTTCCTCTGTCTCTCTCTCTGCCTCTGTCTCTCTGTAACTTTCAAATAAATAAATAAATCTTAAAATAAATAAATAAATAAATATATTTTTAAAATGTGACTACATGAGAAAATAGTGTGGAAAAAGAATATTGTAAATTTTATTACTATATGATTATAAAATATTTCTGATCCGACTATTGGAAATACTGTGGTGTCACATGAAAAGCTGAACTTCAAATCACTCTAAACATTAAAGTGATTAAATGAACATATTTCAAATCCAGCTATGTCAAATACATAAGATTTGCAAAATACATTTAATGACAAAATTATATAGAGCCTGTTATTAGTAAATAAATGAATATGTATTGAATTGTTCTGTTGAGAAACAAAGAAATGTACATACAGAATTCTCCCTTTAAGAACACTAATAATCAACTATAAAAGAATGTTCAAAATAATTTAAATAATAACATGAGAAAATAAAAAATTGTGTTATTTATTAATCTAGTCAGCATTTAGCATATGTCTGCTAAAGTAAATATAAATTTCTAAAATTGAGCTATCGAGGTGAACATTTAGCCCAATGGTTAAGACACCACTTAAGATGCCCAAGTTCCATGTTGGAGTATCTGCATTTGATTGCCAGCTCTGGTTCCTGACTGTGGATTCTTGCTAATGCAAACCCTGGAAGGCAGTGTTAAAGGCTCAATTAATTTGTCTCCTGCCACCCATGTGGGAGACCTGAACTGACTTCCTGACTCCTGGAGTTGGCCCCAACCAAGCCACTGCCATCGAGGGCATTTGGGCAGTGAATGAAAGATGACAGCGCACTCTCTCTCTCTCTCTCTCTCTCTGTCTCTGTTTGGCCTAATAAATAAATACAATTGGGCCATCAGCTCTTTTGTGTACACTTAGATTTATGAGTTTAGCACTACAGTTTTAGTTTAATTGTACAGCTGGGACCACAAAACTCAGGTATGCTACTACCAAGTAGCATCTTGATTTGGAGTTTGTGATTCAACAGTCAATTCTTTTATCCAGGATAGAGTAAAATACAATTTGTATCAATCCTTTTTTTAAGATTTATTTATTTATTTGAAAGGCAGAGCTACAGAGAGACAGAGGCAGAGAGAGAGAGAGAGAGAGAGAAAGAGAGAGAGAGAAAGCGAGAGAGAGAGAGAGAAAGAGAAAGAGAGAAAGAGGTGTTCCATCTGTCAGCCCACTCCCCAGATGGCTGCAACAGTAAGAGCTGTGCTGATCTGAAGCCAGAAGCCAGGAGCTTCTTTCAGGATTCCCACATGGTTGCAGGGGCCCAAGGACTCGGGCCATCTTCTTCTGCTTTCCATAGCAGAGCGCTGGATCGGAAGTGGAGTAGCTGGGACTGGAAATGGCACCCCTATGGGATGCCGGAATGTAGGCAGCAGCTTTCCCTGCTGCGCCACAGAGCTGGTCCCTGCTGCGCCACAGAGGTGGCCCCTGTCTCAATTCTATTAGTTTTTCTTTTCTCAATTCACTAATTTTTACAGATAAATTAGTTATGAGTTGTGAACAATTTAGGCAACTTTTAAAGTTGTGTAAAATACTCCATCCCTAGAGCAAATGAGAAGTTGATGTGTCATTTTATTAGGATGCTGCCCTGAATTCTTCCCCTCCTGTGATCATCAGAGTCCTGAATAACACGGTCAGACAGAATCTGCACTGCATGGGGATTAATTGATAGCAATACATAGAAATGCTATTTTTGCTATTGTGTTGTATTGTTTGCTTTTAATGTGAGATTGTATTAAGATATCCAATGGCTATCCTGAGAATAATTGAGCCCCCCTTTTTTTTTGGCTTATTAATTTACATATTTGAAATCATTATAAGCACATGTATACCTCACAAGCCAGATTTTATAAGGTTTTCCATATATTTTACAGCAAGTTTGGTTAAGGGGATAATGAGCTATTAGGGCTCATTTAACAAGGTTAAGGGGGGGCTTCCTTGAGCCTTTTCTAAAAATACATTGCATGGAAAGTCCCTTCCCTGTTCATTTCCCTTGATTCCTCTTTGCCCTTTTGTTTCCTAGAAAAACAGAAGTAGAAAGAAAGACTCTCAGGACAGCAATGACATGCTGCTTCACAGACCTTTTGTGATGATAGCCCCCTCGTTAGTAGTTAAAGTCTCAGCATTTGAAAGGCAGAGCATGAATTTCTGCTAGTTTAAAATCATTAATAACACTTCACAGTAAATGTTTTTCTCCTGGATCTCTCATCAACGGATGAATGGGTTCCAACCCCTGATTCAGCTTTTACTGACCATTGTAGCTTAGTAGAAAATGACTTCTAAGAAACAATGAATTAAATGGCACGCAACTCATAGGCAGAAGGAAAGGGATTTTCACAAAGGGGGTTCAGATGACTGTGATTCAGGTTTTCCTGTAGAAGTGGAATTGCAGTTGAGTCTAGGAGGAAGGGAGAGAAACTGAGTGTCTGGAGAGAAGGGAAAACCATATCTGTTGTGACACAAACAGGCAGAAAGGCAGCTGGGGCAGCAGCCGCCCCACTCCTCCACAGCACTGTGATGTGAAGCAGGTGTCAACTGGGTGCTGGTGGGGGTGGATGGCCTTTCCTGGGTCACAAGGATGAGCCTTTCTAGAGGGCTTGAAATCCATTTATTTACTCAATAAATATTCATCAAGTGGTTACTATGTGATGACTGGAAAATAGTGGTGAGTAATTCAGATAAATGTTATTGCCTTCATATATAATACTGAAAGCAGTAAAGTACTGCTGAAAACAAACAAAACCTGAAAAACTAAATACACTCAGTCCGTAACTTATGTTGGCTTGATTTATGATTTTTTGACTTTATGATGTGAAAGCAATACTCATTCAGTAGAAGCCATACTTCAAAATGTGAAATTTGGTCTTTTCCCGGACTACCAGTATGTGGAGATGCTGCATTGTGGCAGTGGTCTCAGCTCCCAGGAAGCACATAATCACAAGGAGAACTAGCTAATACAGTACACTGTACTTTTTGGATATTGTGTGTTGTGTTTTTGTATCCCACCTTGTCTATAAAGTGCCCATCTGTGTGTGTATATGAGATACTCAACACTTTATTATACAGTAGACTTTTTTGTTAGATGATTTTTCCCATCTGTAGGATAAGTAAAGTGTTCAAAATGTGTTTAAGCAAAATGAGATAAATTATCATGCTCAATAGATATATTAAATGTATTTTGATTTGTAGTGTATTTATTGGGATGTGACCCCATTGTAAATTGGGGAACATCTGTAACAAGAGGCAGAGAGATGGAGGAGTAATCATATTGAGTTAGAAAGGATAGAGTGAGGGAGACTTGTCTACTCACGTCTTAAGAGCTCCATGGCTGTCTTGTGGGATAGAGCATGAGAGTAAGCAGAATCCTAGACAAGCAACAATGGGGGATTGTCTACATAGGATGATAGAAGGGGCAGTGAAAAGCAGTTGAATTTGGCATAGATGTAATCTGAAGACAAGATTACTAGGACTTTCTAGGGCTTGTAGATGTGAAAAAAGGGATAACTCTTACTTTCTGTCCTGAGCAACTAGGTGAATGGTTAGACTACTTCCTGAAGACTGAAAAAGAGGGATAGCGAGAGTTTGGTCACAGATAAGTGTTATTTTAACTCTCCATTCGATAACCAAGCAAAGATGACTTGTAGCATTTGAATTCAAGTAAACAATACATGTTGAATGTTGGGTGAAATAAAGCATGTGTGCAAGAATGGATCTGAACTCAGATAAAAAAAAAAAAAACTGAAGTCCAGAGTGGCACATTCAGAGTCATGAGAACTGAAGTCCAGAGTGGCACATTCAGAGTCATGAGATAGCAGGATGGTCAATAATTTTTTTTTATCAGTATCCTGTCATCTCCCCCCAAATCTATTAAACACCTGGGAGTAAATCAGACAGCTCTAGCAAATCTACCTGGAGAAGGACGCATATGAAAAGAACTCTGATGCCAGGTGTCCATCAATACATTTTATAATAATAAAGCAAGTTCTATTAGCACAGATGAGAGAGAGAGAAGCATTGGGATTGTAAAGATCTGAGGTAGGATTTGAGAGAAGCCAAATAACTCAAAAGATTGAAGTTCAAATGAAGTCACTTTAGTGCAGCTTGGGGACATGCTTCAGGAAGGACAACTGGATTGGTAAGGTCAGACTACAGGACACTAAAGTTGAGCATCTGGGTGTAGCGCTTAAGACGTCATTGGGATGTACATGTCCCATGTCCGAGTGCCTGTGTTTCCAGGTTCAGCTCCCTGCTAATGCATACCCTAGGAGGAAGCAGGTGATAGCTCAGGTACTTGGATCCTTGTCATTCACAGTGGAGAGGGGGGGTCTCAGATTGAGTCTGCATTTCTGTATTTAGCCTGGCCCAGCCCTAGCTATTGCAGCAGTGCACTCTCTGTCTATAGGTCTGTGCTCTGTCTCTCTACTTTTCAAATAAATTGATAAAAATTATAGAGAACAGTATAGGGCTCTGAGGGTTTTCAGTGATGGAGAAGGCAGGATAGGGAGACTACTGACATGTTGCTGCGGGCTTTGATATCAGAGATGGACTTTGGATTTAATTCTGAATATAATCAGCTTTATGACTGTGGGGGTTCCCATGAACAGATATTATTTCAAGAAATTCAGAAAATAGGCCATTGTGTTGAATACACTGGAAATGATGGTCTATTCCTTACACCCGGGTCATTTGTAGTCAGTATGGTGGTTCAAAAGTGAGACATTCTATAGCTTTATGTGATCTGGATGATCCATAAAGAGGAAAGATGGAAGACCGTAGAAGACTTTCTAATCGAGAGTTGCCATGAAGCACAGAAGGGGGAGGGGATTCAAAGGATCCAGAAGTAGCTAACGCTGACATCCTGGGCTGCGGCAAGGGGGGATGGAAGAAATCTCATGAAACACGGAGACTATGATTCTCTAAATTGGGTAGGTTGGAAGGAAAATGTTTCCGGGGTACAGTGACCATAAATCAAAGTTCCCATCCATCTTGCCTACTATTAGACAAAGAAAAGTATGACAATACCACAACACAATTTAAACCACATATTCTCTTAAATAACTAAATAAAAAAAGGGCTTCCCTAGAGAAACTTAAAGGAAGGGGAACATCAGTTTTTAATTCTCTTTCAAAAATTATTTTGACAGAACTTTATTAGTCATGATATTGCTCTATACAATCATGCTTATATCTACCTTTTTTTTGAGGCTAAGCATTGGAAGTAGTTTCTTTAACATACAAATAGCCTCAATTTTGTATTGACTGCTGTGTTTCCAAATTGTCAGTCTTAGTTTCTCTTCAGATTTTGTATCTGTGAAATTAACCAAATGGTAATCTTCTCTTACAGCTCCTATGAGGACTGCAGTGATTAGACAACCACATACCTTGAAAACAGAAATTTTTATGGGAACCTTGTTGCCCTTAGTGCTGTTTAGCTTTGGCCAAAATGGCCACAACAGAATAATTTCTATTTTACTCTTCCTTAATGAACCTAATTCTCTCAGGCTAATTCAGAAAAAGGAGGGGAGAGAAGAGCAAAAGCAGGCAACAGGATGCAGTGATTTCTGGCTTAGTCTTTTTAAAAACCCATCAAGTAGACACCACAGGGAATTTGAAGGAGGGGACTGACATTCATCGAAGACAAGAATTTGTCTGGGTCGCAGCTAATTAGTATTTGGGGAGTCAGTCTGAGATCATTGCAAACCGTGGTTAGAAAGTCATCTCTACATAGATTTTCCTATGTCAACCTAATTCATCCTTTGGATCTTCTTATAAAATGTAGGAATGGCTTTAAGAATCCCCTCTATATTTGAAGAATGATATAATTTATAGTGGTACTTCCTTTTCCAAGGTTTTGTCTTCTGAGATCAACTGTTGTCTGAGAATACAAATGGAAAATTCCAGAAGTAAAAATTCTGGAAGTTTTAAATTGTACACTGTTCGGAGCAGCATGATAAAATCTTATGCCATCCTAATAAATCCAGTCATGCAGGTGAGTCATCCACACTGTTCATATACCCACTGTAAGTTGCTTACGAGGTGACTCAGTTATCAAATAGAATAGGGTGATATTATAGGTTTGTGTTCAAGTAATCCTTGTTCCACTTAACAAAAGAGCCAGAGTGGTACTGGCAATGTGGATATGACAAAGAAAATCCATAAGGTGCTTATTGTAAGTGAAAAGGTAAAAGTTCTCAAGAAGGAAAGAAATAATTCATATGGTGAGCGGGCTAAGGTGCACAGTAAGATTGCCTCTTCTGTATATGAAACTGTTAAAAAGGAATAAAGAGGGGTTGGCATTGTGGTGTAGCAGGTTAAGCTGCTGCCTGTGGCACTGGCATTCTATATGGGCTCTGATTTGTGTCCTGGGTGTTCCGCTTCCAATCCAACTCCCTGCTAATATGCCTGGTAAGGCAGTGGAAGATGGCCCGAGTGCTTGGGCCCTGGAACCCACCTGGGAGACTCGTTGAAGCTCCTCACTCCTGGCCTCAGCCTGGCCTAGCAGTGGGCATTGTGGCCATTTGGGGAATGAACCTGTGGATAGAAGATCTCTTACTCCCTTTCTCTGTCTCTTCTTCTCTCTCTGTAACTCTGCCTTTCAAATAAATCAATACGTATATATATATATGAAGGAAACAGAAATTCATACTAGCTTTGTAGTTGCCTTTCAAACTGCAAAATTATTAACAGCACGTGGAAAGTACTCAGTTAGGACTGAGAAGGCATTAAATTGGTGGATTGAAGACATGAACAGAAAACATTTGATTGACAGGAGCATGTTGTACCAGAAACCGTTGAGCCTCTGTGAAAGGGTCAGTGAGAGTTTCCTTAAAAAGGGACTGCAAGTGAGAGGTGGTTACACCGATTGTAACTTATAAATTGAACTTATCTTAGGTCTGTATGTGTAGAATAAAACCTGGTCCAGACCGTGTCCACTACTATCTGTGGTTCCCAGCATCTTATGGGGGTCTTGGAACTCCATGTAATAAGGGGCAGTCCTGAAACTTAATATTCAGATTTTACAGGATTTCACCCTCTGGGAAGTCCAAATGACTCATGAAAAACTAGAGTTTAAGGTAAGATTTCTTGCATGTTCAGGCTGCCTTTCTCTTTACCTCTCTTAAAACAATGCTTTCATTATGAATAAACAACCTCCCAAGGTATTTATGAATCATGACTGTGATGATGGTGTCCCAGCTGAGTCACAGAGAGAGTAACAGAGGAATATGAGGCTCGTATGCAGTGGGTGGAATTTAGGTACGGGATGAGGACCTCGCAGGCCAAGGCTTAGTGTTTTGGGAGACAAGATGCCTGTGGCTGCTGGCAGAGTGAACGTGGGAAAGCAGTGTGTCCTTTCTGAAAGTGTCCATTTCCAGAGAGAAAGAGCGTTTGGACTCTAGGTTTTCACCATTTTTGATCATCAAAATGTGTATTCTGTTTTCCTGATTTTATTTAAAAAAAATTTTTTTTGACAGGCAGAGTGGACAGTGAGAGAGAGAGAGAGAGACAAAGAGAAAGGTCTTCTTTTGCTGTTGGTTCACCCCACAACGGCCACTGCAGCTGGTGTGCTGTGGCCGGCGCACCACGCTGACCCGAAGGCAGGAGCCAGGTGCTTCTCCTGGTCTCCCATGCAGGTGCAGGGCCCAAGCACTTGGGCCATCCTCCACTGCCTTCCCGGGCCACAGCAGAGAGCTGGACTGGAAGAGGGGCAACTGGGGCAGAATCTAGCACCCCGACTGGGACTACAACCTGGGATGCCGGCGCCGCAGACGCCAGCCCCTGATTTTATTTGGAAAGAAGTGAATGAACCACAGCAGGAGCACCCTGATAGGGGCAATAACTCTCATTCTCCTAAGGGATTCCCTTGGGCACTTCCATAACCATGCACAGCCTGTATGCACCTTGCTCGGTTCCTTACATGTTCACCCTCTCAGGGGATTCCATTGCACCCATTGCTTCATTGTGAGTCTTGGGTATTTTTGGTATTTTCCAAATTATGGGGCATTTTATCTTTTCACAAAAGTGCTCCCATTGTTCACATTGCTTAAACCCATCAGGTTTAAGGAAAAAATACTCAAGCTGGAGGCCAGCGCTGTGGCGCAGAGGGTTAACACCCTAGCCTGAAGCGCTGGCATCCCATATGGGCACCAGTTCTAGTCTCGGATGCTCCACTTCCAATCCAGCTCTCTGCTACGGCTAACACAGTAGAACATGGCCCAAGTCCTTGGGCCCCTGCAGCCACTTGGGAGACCCAGAAGAAGCTCCTGGCTCCTGGCTTCGGATCGGCACAGCTCCAGCCGTTATGGCCAATTGGAGAGTGAACCATCGGATGGAAGATCTCTCTCTCTCTCTCTCTCTCTCTCTCTCTCTCCCTCTCCTCTCTGTGCAACTCTGACTTTCAAATAAATAAATCTTAAAATAAATAAATAATAAAAAAAAGCTTAAGCTGGATTATGGGAATGAGCAGTTCTTAGTACCAGGGCAAGGTGCAGATGTGTGAGCAGAATTAACCCTCGGACACACCTGCGAAAAAGACTGTCATCATTCGCTGTTTTTGTTCATTTTACATATCTTGAAGTTTAAAAAAAAACAAATAATTTACAGGAGTAGAAAAATAATAAAGACAAAATAAAAATTAAAAAAGGCAGAAATAGCTATTATAAAGAATGCCATTACACACCTTTATATGAAAATCAGAGAGTTCTCATGTAGAAATGACACTCTCCCCAGTTGTCCTTAGAAATGTGGTGAGCAGACATCTACACAGCTGCCAGTAAGTACCAGCCCCTAGTATTCACACCTGAATGTAGCGCCTACCCCCCCCCCCCCCGGAGGGTGGGAGGGACTTAGGGCTGCTTTCTCATTCACAAAGTCCAGCAAAGGTGAGGGAGTCTCCTTCCTATGAGGAAGTTCCAAATGTTGTGACTTCTCTCTGGCTCGAGGATTCTCCTGCCTTCTTGGGATGAGACTTGATGAAGCAAGTTGAGGCAGTGAAGACACCCACCATGGAGAGGCAAGGAACAGAGTGGCCTCTAACTGATACTTGTGAGAAACAGTGTGTGGTTAACAGCTGTGGGACTTGGCAGTGGGGCTTTGCGGGCACACTGCACTGATCTGAAGCCAGGAGCCAGGTGCTTCTCCTGGTCTCCCATGCGGGTGCAGGGCCCAAGCACTTGGCCATCCTCCACTGCACTCCCGGGCCACAGCAGAGGGCTGGCCTGGAAGAGGGGCAACCGGGACAGAATCCAGCACCCCAACCAGGACTAGAACCCAGTGTGCCGGCGCCGAAGGTGGAGGATTAGCCTGTTGAGCCGTGACGCTGGCGAGATATCTCAGCCATTTTAAGAACCACAAAGAACTTAAGCTGGCCCCACTGACTCCAGGTGGTGAATGCAGAAAAGACAGAGTGAGACTCAGAGGCCAGCAATAGCAGGCAGCTATTCCTACCCCAGGCAGAGCGGGTGAGCTGAAGAACAAGCCTGACTGAAACAGCCCAGAAGAGGTCAAATCATGGAGGAAAGACTGCTGGAATAAACTGAAGCCCAGGAGGAATCCATTCTAGGGCCAGAGAGCTTTATCAAAGCAGGGAGGCAGCAGAGGAGACACACCAGATGTCTCTCCCCCGTCCCTGACACTTCTGTGCCTTCCCACAGACAAGCCCCAACAGCTGGCATCTGCCAGGGTTCACAGGGCAGGAGGGCAGAGAATGGATATGCGCAGTTATGCCTAGAGAACAACTGAATAACTGGCATGTCCTTACGCTGATTTCTTCTAATGTTAATGTATTTTGGGCACTTTTCCATTTCCGCACATATGGATGCGCATCCTTCTTTGAAGCTGCTCTAGAAGATTAACCATAGATGAACCATGTCAGAGAATAAAAGAGGTGGAATTCTAACTGAGGCTTGAAAGAATCTGGCAAGTGTTGCTTCTTACAAAGCACTAATAGCATTGCAAGATTTAGTGACCTAAGGAAGGCTGTGGGGTGAGAAAAGGTGGTCTGTGTTTAGGTTGAACTGGGCAGAGGAGATAGGGCCTGACTGGTGATACGAGACCCTGTTGCAGGAGGTTTGCTGTGCCTCATCAGAAATCTCACATTGTACACCAGCATGCCTCATTATCCAAAGCTTTCTTTAACAGTTGGCACAGCATAGACATTGAATAAATACTTAAATTAAATTAAATTTGTTGAAGAAGGGAACTTAATCAACCAAATTGCATTTTTTTGGTTTGATTAGATATATTTCATTAGGGGATATATGACTAACAAACTGTTTTGGAAATCTGAGGTGTAAATTTAAGGCAGGAAATCTGATATTTAGGAAACAATTCTTTTGGGTCTAAATGATCAATGATATTGACAAGGTTCAATCAAATAATTATTTATATACTTTTTTTTCTTAGACAAAGGCTGAATACATATTATGCCATATGGTATATTATTTTTGTTTGAAATGGTAATCAGTTTGCTCTTGAGAGCTAATCTTGGCCTTAAATGATTATCTAATATATTTTAATGTATATGTGTACAATTTTTGCACTTACAAACATTATTTCAACAGTGTTGCTTACAATAGTTTTAGAACTGTGCTCTCCTTTAGATAATGCTCCAGTGACTTCTACCATCTTTGATTTCTTGCATAATATGTGAATTATTATGAAAGAATTGAATTTGAGGATGCTTCCATTATTGGAAGAATTTCTCTTGTCTGCTTTCTGTCAACTACACATAAAACTGTAGGAGAAAAATTATACTTCAATATACAGTTTTCATTATGCATTAGAAGCCTCTAATATCCCTTACTAAGTGCCATAATTCCACATATGTAGCTTGTCACAGGGCATATGTAAACATGGAATTATTTGGACATTATTGCATGCTTATATCAAAATGCCAAACAAAAAAATTACATCCAATATTCACCCAGGATTTAGATAAGAAATTTTTGTTTGATGTGTAAGCACTCATAATTTGATCACAGAAGAGCATTTTCAGTGGTGCTCACAGATTGCCAGTAAAAGATAATTCTTCCCCTGTGGATACGCTGCGTATCACATGCTCTCCACATCCTGATGGAATCTCACTTGGGTAATGCCAAATGGGCAGTTTATCTGTGGGGTGAGAGACACCCTTAAGTGATGATGAGCCCTGTGTGTCTTTAAGGATCTAAAGCAAGTTGTTTCTAATCCCCAGCAATTGAAGTTAATATGGACTAGCTCAAAAGGCACTAGGAATGGTTGCTACATACATCTGAGTAATTTACTCTTCTGGCCTAAAAAAAAATCTAGCTGACTTTTTTCCTGTCTTCCTTATTTTCTTCCTCTCTTCCTTCTCCCCTCCCTCCCTCCCTCCCTCCCTCCCTCCCTCCCTCCCTCCCTCCCTCCTTCCCTCCTTCCCTCCCTCCCTCCTTTCTTCCCTCCTCCCTCCCTCCCTTCCTTCCTTCCTTCCTTCCTTCCTTCCTTCCTTCCTTCCTTCTTTCCTTCCATCATTCTGCGGTTTGTAGGCTTGACCTGCATTTCTATGTCCACAGTGAACTCTTTAATGGGAAAATATAATTATTAGTCTATTGGGGAACATTCATGTTACTTTCTCTGTTTATTCCTGATGCAGAGTAGTCATGGGAGAAATGCTGGAAAATTTAAATTGTAATTTCGAATTAGTTTTTGATAGATTCAATGTGTTTTGAAGATACAGTTCTAAGTAAAGCTGGGTTTTATAGATGTTATTATGAATAGTTGGTCTCTTCTCATTCAGCCGACTATGAGAACTATTTGTCATCAGAGGAGTTAAGCCACAGCAAGTCATTGCATGTCCTCTTGAGTAAGAGGACAAGCCTAGGTGGGGACCTTTATTATCTTTTCTATTTTTTCCTGTGGACTTTAATGTCTTCCGATAGGGAGTTTCGGTAGTGTAGTTGCTCCGTGTGTAGATGAGCTGCTGAGATTGTGGGTGTGATCTGACAGGCACAGGTGCAGGGCCCTCCTGTATGGAATTCTCTTCCTTGAATCTTCTCAGTCCTTACTCCTATTTCTCGACATACAGTAGAGGGAGGCACAATAGCAAAACCACTGCTGAAGTTTATGTAAGGTAGACATAGACTCAGGAAGGAGCTGTTATTATCCCTCCAACCAACTTCCCCTTGGAAAATAATGATTTAAGACTTTAAAAGGAATAGGAAAAGGAAATCAGTTCATTATTTCCCATTTCCCTCTCCAAATCTCTTCAACATTGAGCTTTCCCAGTCTGTTACAGAATTCTCAGAGTGATGGAAGGGAAAGGGAGGGGCAGCATCAGCTCCGTCCCCTCCTGTTCACATGAGTAGTGGAAGAACAACCCTGTGAAAATCTACAAATGGTTGGCACCTCTTAAAGGCAGCTCCCGTGGTCTCCTGGACCCTTTTTTTTTTCCTTCACAGGATTCATTTGATTTCAAAGGTCTCTTCACATATATGTTTCCTCGACCACACAGGAAGCACTGAAAGCCTCATTTTTTTCCCTTTTTCTGACTTACCTTTGTATCCACAGCCCCCAGCACACTGTCTGACATTTAGTACTTACAGAATTTAGAGCATACGTTCTCTAAAATGAAAAAGGGAGTAAATGCTACTGGAACAAGTGAAATATTCTCTGGATTAAAACCAAAACAGTGCAAATGCAAGAAAGTAAAGAATCTTCTAGGTGCAAATATTGCAAGCAAGGAGCTGGGGGTGGAGAGCAAAAACAAACCTAGACAAGTGAGCTGGGAATGCAATGCCCTACCAGGACAGCTGGGACAGCAGTGACACATGGAGATCACCCAGAGGACTCTAGCCAGCTGGTATCCAAAAGTGGGCCCTTCTGGACAGGGCACCTGCATCAGGAAGGGATGTATGATGCTCATTTCTCTTTGCTATATTTGAATGATGATGCAGAGAAACCCAAGGTTTTTCTGGAAAAGTGGAAAAAGTGTTGAATAACGGTTGACCAATAGGCCATGAGAGCTAGTGCTCTGTATCTACAGAACAAGAGTAGCCTGCCCTTAGCAGAAGGAGTTTGCTTTGGTCAGCTTCCTCCTCTGTAGACAACCAAGCAGGAGGATGTAAGAGCAGCATGAAGCATTTAGAGAGCCTCCAGATGAAATTCTTAATCATCTCTCCCATAGAGAGGTTAGCCAATCAATTCCTGAAGGGCTGAGGTTGAACTAAATAATAGTATACTGTTTATTCAAGCTCTTGAATTCTGTGATTGCTTACCCTAAAGAACCCTTCCTTAAAAAACAGGTGAAGGAGACATAGTAATATGTTAACTAACTATTGCCAGCTATTGCTCAAAGGACTTAAAAGCATCCATTTAACTAATCCAATCCACATATACCTGCTCCAGCGAGTGCTAGTATTAGCTCACTTTTCCATGACATATATGAAGAATAGCAAGATTAAATCATTTGCCCAGGGTTTCTTTGCTGGCACATCACTATGAGTATTATACAAACCTCTGAAACAAAGTGCCTATACAATTTGAGTCAAGAAGGAAGCAAAATTCTGTCACAATTCATTGGCTACAGTTAGGCTTCCATAAGCCCATATACCAAACTGTGGCTGTGTAACACTTATACCCAAGTGATTCACTTCTCACCCATCAGGTTAGGGAAATTGATATTAGTATAATATTACTTCACAATCAAAATATTTTTATCAGAGTGCCTACTTGTAATAGATACACAAACTTCTCTTCTCCTATGTCCGAGATCAAATGTCTATTGGCTCATTTGATTTAGTTTTTACATTATTCGGCTGCCTGGACAGTCTTCATTGGTGTGTTATCTGGAGAAGTGCCTGCAATACTCTGGAATTAGAAAGACTAAGACCAGCGTGAGGTTTCTGTTGGTTGAGAGCGTAGGTTCAGATAAGGAACATGCTAAGGAGCCCCTGATTTTTCAGCACATCGTCAGTGTAGCCACAGCCTTCCACTTAGATGAATGCAGGTGGGGTTCACACGCCTTGTAAGTGTGGCTTACAAGGCCCACGCAGGGCTGGCTCTTGTTCCTGTCTCACCACATCACAATGCAGTTATGTGTTGTGTTCATATTTCTTTAGTATACTGGCTTCATTTCTGAGCTATGCTACATCCACTGTTGCCTCAAAAGTATTGTATGCATTGTCCCTGCTTCCTGGAAGTTTCTTACCTCAACTATCATCTTGTTACCCTCTATTTTCACTCAATGTCACTTCCTCAAAAGATCTTCAGTTCATAAACCCACAGGAGTAATGATCTCTTCTCTCTGACTTACACTATCACTTTCTTTATTGGCTTCTTAACTTTCAATGCAATTGAAATTTGCATGTTGATTGACTTACTTTTTTACAACTTAATACTTTCCATTAAAATGTAATGGATGAAGCCTTCTTGACTTACCTATCTCTAAGTGTAAAAATGGTGTTGGGTCAGCATGTGGTGCAGTGGGATAAGCCACCACTTGCAACACTTGTATCCCATAACAAAATCCCAGCAGCTCCACTTTTGATCCAGCTTCCTGCTAATGTGTCTTGGAAAGCAGAGAAGATGGCCGATGTCCCTGTGCCTTTGCCTCTCCTATGGGAGGCCCTAAGGGAGTCCCAGGCTCCTGGCTTCTTGGTCATTTGCAGAGTGAACAAGCAGATGATTCATTCTCTCTCCTCCCACCCCTCTGACTCTGTAACTCTTTCAAATAAATAAATAAATCTTTAGAAAAAGAGAATGGTGTCTGGTCAATAAATATTTAATAAAATAACACATAAATGAATGGATGAACTGATGAAAGATGCTCCAGTTGAAAAAGTAATAGAGAAAGTGGTGTGATGGTCAGGAAAAAGAAAAAATAAATGGATAACCTCATGATTTGTAGTGTTGGCCAATTGATTCTTTATAAATCCACTCATCATAGCCATTGGAAACTTAAATAGAATATGATGAAAATGTTCTACACCACAGAAATCATCCATAACTACAATCGGAAGGCTATTAAACTAGAGAATTTAAGCGAGTTGATGAAGCAAGCTTACCTAGGACTGAAGAGAAAGCTGGTGAGATTTATGAGATATTAATGATAGAAGAATCACCAAGAATAGCAACTAGAGTAAAACATTTCTTACCTTTCTGGTATTGCTTTATGTATCTTATGTAAATGATGTCTTTCAGTCATTCCAAGAACTGTAAGTATTGTTATCTTCATTTTATAGGTGAGTTACTGAGATTCAGAGATGTAGGTAGGACACATTTCTTCATATGGTTGGTTAGAAATGATGCCCAAATTGCTTTGGAGTTATTAACTCTGGGCTAATTGATGGAGCACACTGCCTGATGTATTTTTTAAATTACTTACTTACTTACTTTATTTTTTAAGGGATACAAATTTCATAAGTACAACTCTAGGAGTATAGTTATTCTTCCCACCATACCCGCCCTCCCACTCCCACTCCCGCTCCTCTTTCTTCTCCCTCTCCCCTTCCCAGTCCCATTCTCCATTAAGATTCATTTTCAATTAACTTTGTACACAGAAGGTCAACTCTATACTAAGTAAAGATTTCAACAATTTACACACACACACACACACACACAAAACTGAGAACAAATTTTACAGTTAACACTCATAATACAACTCATTAAGGACACAGGTCCTGCATGGAGAGTTAGTGCACAGTGACTCCTGTTGATAATTTAACAATTAACACTCTTAAGTATGACGTCAGTGACCACCCGAGGCTCTTGACATGAGCTGCCAAACTTATGGAAGCGTTTGAATCCACAAACTCTATCAGTATTTAGACAAGGCCATAAGCAGAGTAGAAGTTCTCCCCTCCCTTTAGTGAACAGTAAATGCCTGATGTATTAATTTTTGGATTGTTTTATGAAAACAGAATGTCAAAGGAACCTCCAGCAACCCTCTGGAAGCCATGTGATCTGACTCCATGTTCCAATTCCCTGTCTATGGCATTCCAAATGATAAGCAAATTCTGTCTTGATAGATAATTGAACTTGGTGGGCAGGCATGGAAGTGCTAGTGTTATCCTGTTTTGGATTCAGCACTGATTTTCCACTTACAGTCTTAGTGGTTTTAGACAAGTTCTTTAACCTCATGGCAGTCTCAGTTTTCTCATTTGCTATATGAAGAAAATATTGGCTTCTCCCCCCTAGGACTGGTGTGAGAATGATAAATGATACTAAATATAAAGTGAATAGCAGCATCTATCATATGGTAATTACTCAATAAATTTATTATTTTATTAGAAAATAAGAGAATCTATTTTTACCCTTCTTGTGTTCTGAGCTGTATTCTTTCTTCAAAAAAGTTACCAAATAAATATTTTCGTTTTTGTATGATGCAGTCACAAACCATGAGACTTACTTGCTAAGACCTGTCCCAGAAACAGCTATCACAGTAGAATGTATGCCTCCCTTTATAAGAATTTAGATGCATTTTGGAAAGTCAAATGCCACCCAAACCCAGATTCTAAAGAATATCAGTGTGGGGAATTCTCTCGCCCATTTTCAATGGGTAGGACCATTTTGCACTCTATATATTTATTCTCTCTACAATTTAAATTACAAGGCACCATTTTCAGTTCCATTGCACCAGTGAGGGAACACAGGCTCAGTGACGTGAAATAACTTGTTCAAAAGCTCCTGGCTATAAAATAACAAAGAAACTGTGACTTATGACCACGTCTAGCTTTTGCTTAGACCCCAACTTCCTTTGGCAAAGTGCTTCTGTTGAGTCCTTACTTGGTAGGCCATTGAAAGACTGAAGGATCATTGTTCTCTCTCTCTTCTCAAAATTTATTTATTTATTTGAAAGGCAGAGTTACAGAGAGGCATAGGCATGGGCAGAAAGAGAGAGAGAGAAAAGAGAGAGAGAAGAGAGAGAGTCTTCCATCCACTGATTCACTCCCCAGATGTCGCAACAGCTGGAGCTGCGCCGATCCCAAGCTAGGAGCCAGGAGATTCCTCTGGATCTCCCATGAGGAAGCAGGGGCCCAAGGACTTGGGCCATCCCCTACTGCTTTCCCAGGCCATAGCAGAGAGCTGGATCAGAAGTGGAGCTGCTGGGACCCAAACCAACGCCCATATAGGATGACGGCACTGCAGGCTGTGGCTATACCCACTACACCACAGTGCCAGCCCCTGTTATATCTCTCTTTAGAGTCCAATAACAAATCCCAAGAATTTGCATTATTCTTTAGTGATATATTATTAAGATACCATGTTTTCCTTTCTATTTGACAGGTTTTAAATGCCAAAAAATAATTCAATGGTAAAAGTACATTTTCAACAATGTGAGGAAAATATCTGTTTAGTTTTTATAAACAATGATCTTTGAAAAAATGACTGATTCAGTGCCTAGTTTTTAATATCAAGAAAATTAGCAGGGAGCTTTTGAGCTCTGAACGCTGCTAAGATCCACATGCTTTAGAATGCCTGCCTACCTTCTGAGTAGTTTTAGTTGGTTCACAAATGTGTGTAAACCCAGTACTAATGATGGTGGTTGACCCTTTGGATTATCATTATTTTCCTTGACCTCTGCACATTTGGTTTCATGTTCAACAAGAGAAAATCCTAAAAATCCCAGTATTGTTTGGTTTCCTTTCTCACTAACCCATCCAGGCTTTTCAGAAATCCCTCTGTCTCATTCTAAACAGGAAGTTCCAGCAGGCAGTTGTACAAATGGCACTGTATTATGTGGGATGTCACCTATTGTTATTGGAACAAAGATATCCTGAAATAAGGACAAAGGCTTCAAATCCACCAGGGTCCTGGACCCTTCAGTAGCCTCTCATTGTATCTGGGAAGTGATTGAGTGAATTGGGTCACTCTAAGAATATACCTAAGCTTCAGAAACGCTGCTATTATTAGGCTGCCAAAGTGGAGCTACACACAGCATATGCAAATTGCATTTGTAGTAACTCTGCTCTTCTCTCTGCTCTGCATAAATGCAAAACAGGGACTTTCTAAATAGATGTGGATACCACCATCTCTATTTATAAGTGGGAAAAATCCATAATTCAGTTCTTCTACTATTAAAGTGTTAGGAAAAAACATAGTATTTCTTAATCAAAATGTTACTAAGATTTCTCTTTTGAAATGCTATGCATAAATTATGCACCTCCCATAATATAAGGGCTATATTTGCAAGAGTGTGTGTGTATACATATACATATATATGTATATGGAAGGAAAGCATATGTTATAATAAACTACCTGGCGTTATCAGAGGATAGAAAGTTGGTTGAAAGCTCCCATTTTGCTGCAAGCAAATTTCACTGATGGTTTCTTATCTAAAAGAATTTCTGAGTACAGGAGGCAGTGAAATGAACTGTGTTCAAAAAGTGAAGCATAGGCCCACTGAGACGGAACTGCACTGTACAGTATTTTACTTTATCTTAATAGCAAAATTACTAAAACAGTTTCAAAAATGTTATCTGGGTCTCTGTATACAACAAAATTAATGCTATCATTGTAAGGTTCTTTCCTTTTTTTCCCCTGATTGTTGGACAGTTCACCTTACACATCATATCAGCTTTTTGCACATCAAGGTCTTTCTTTCCCTCAATTCACTTTCCCTCCTTGGCATTTGAGTAACATGTTATATTGTCTGTTGGGGTGATTGCATTGTGCTTTGGTGGAAAATAAATAATTAAAAAACTCAGAGGAAATCAACCTTTAATCTCTTCTATTTTTATTAGCATTGCCAGATATTTCTTCCCTCTTTCCTTCTTTATTATCCAGATGAGATCTTCCTTGTCTCTTCTTAGTACTGACTTGGATTTCATGAACTCACATTCCTATTGTATTGGCTGTCTTATGAAAGCACTTTTCTCTTTGTGCACAGCCTCTCCCTCCTAAAATGATGCTTCTCAGTTGTTTTCAAATTAATGTTATCTTCTCCTGTCAGTCTAGACAAGGACACACTGGGACAGATGGGAAATCTTCCTTTCTCTGTAGAGTGGACTTCTCTGTCTCTGCAAGGGAATGAAGTATCACTTGAATTAGGTATCTAATACTCTGGGACTTGTGGAGTCCAAGGGCATAGATGCCACCTGTGATTAGCAGCTAATATGGTAGTTTCAGCATTTGAATGCAGAAATAGGAGCAGGTGTTTGGCACAGCAGTTAAGACACTTCTGAGAGCACCCACACAGCATACTGGAGTGTCTGGGTTTGGGTCTCAACTTCATGAGCACTTCCAGCTTCCTGCCAATGTGCACTCTTAGAGGCAGATGTGATAGCTCAAGTACTTGGGTCCTGCCAACTGTGTGGGAGTCCTGGATAGAATGTCCTGGCTCCTGGCTTTGGCCTGGCACATCTCTGGTGGCTGTGGGCATTTGGAGACTGAACCAGAGGATGGGAGATCTTTGTCCGTCTGTCTGTCTGCCTCCCTGCTTTTCAAAATAAAATAATTTTTAAAAATAAATAAATGCAAGGATCTCATCTATTTTTGCATGAAAAAGAAAACTACTCAGAGTATCACTCTGATTAAAAATTAGTGCTACAAAAGCATGCACTGACTTGTCAAATCAACATGTTTTTGGTATTTGAATTAATCCATATAATTATTTAACTAGAAGATCTCTACAAGAACTGAAAGCTAGCTCAAAAATAGGGCATTAACTTTCTGTAGCATGAATTTAAGGAGTGATAAATGGATAAGAGACGTTTTACATTGTTATTATTGGCCTTTGGTGAAAATAGCCTACATTTTTTGTTTCTATACGCTTTCTAAAATGAACTGCTTAAAAAAAAACCATGGGGCACCAGTCAGGAATTTCCAAGTTAAAATGTAATTCAGTGTAGTTTACAACAAAAGGGAAACATGTAGGCTTATGTAAAGTGGGAACTTCAGGAGTGGGCTGCTCTTAGGGACAGCTGGGTCTAAGAGCTCAATAATACTACTGGAACTCTGTTTCTCTGTACGTATCTGGCAATTCAGCTGCACATCATGCTGGCTTCATTTTTAGACATGTTTTCTCCATCTGGTGGAAAGGATGACTTCCTTAGGCTTCCAGGAGCTCAGAAAGAGATATTTCCAGGTTTCTTGTCAACCTTCCCCAACCTGAGGGCTCCACATCCTCTAGCAGGGTCACAGGCTGACTTGTGACCCTCAACTGTCTGCCCTGGAACATAGGAGAATCCTCATGGCTTTGAGAAGACATCCCTCCTTGTCCTTGGGAAACATCGAAGAGGTGGTTGTTTTTAAAGATCATGGGAACTCCGTGTTTATCTTATTTCTGCTGTTTGTTTTTGAGAGAGACTTGGCATTGTTATCCCAAAACGTGCCACAGTATGGACTCAGTATGCACAGATCCTGTGTCCCTGAGTTGTAGTGTTTTGTGTGTTTGGTTACTAAGGATTTGACATTGACTGCTGCTACGTTAGGATCCTTTAGTCTTATCGAAAGTTAAGAAAAGAAGCCAAGAGAATTGGCCAGGATCTAGGAAACCCTAGTTGATCACCTGTTGTAGGTTCTCGAGGGACATAGGGGAAGAGGCTACTCCAGAAATGAATTCTTCTTATTTCTGCTGAGAGTTCTGGACAGAAACCCAATTCCCTCTTTTGAGGAGTGGGCTTGGTACTCAGGTGAACATTCATATCCCTTTATTCTTCCTTGGAGCCTTCTTCCAGACTTATTTTGTTCTTGGTCTTGCAAGCATTAAACATTAAAAGTTGATAAGAATTTTGTGAGGGTTGGAGAAGACAAAGAATGGACATTTTCTCAATTTAAGCTTATTATTTTCCTCTGCCCAAAGCTGTGATCTCTAATATTATGAAATCTGTAATTAGTTTTTTGTAATCATCCCATATCGCTGTTCATCTTCATGAAGTGGAAAAGTAGAACAAGATGACCAAGTTCTGTTTAGAAATTGGATGAAGCCATGCAAAGAAGCCAAATCAGGCATTGAAAAGGATGAAATAAGTAACATGGAGAGTGGTGACAGGAGAAAGGACTTACAGAAGCGTGTGGGGAACATTAGTGTTTGGAAAAGCAGTGGCTCTGTTACTCCAGCCCAGCTGGGATGAACTGTCCAGTGGCTTGCCTTTGGGAGAAAACAGTGTCTCTTCTGACTTGTGGGTTAGCAGAAAACGAATCGTGTAGCATCGGTTACCATTGCACAGCTTGATGATACATTAAAAATAGTTTATAAATATATTTGTGCTCTTATGAAAAAAATGCTTCCCAAGTTCCAAAGTTATGCATGGTATACAGATTCCCAGGCTACCGTGCAGGACAGAATTATACTATATTACATTCTTAATGTCATATGTCAGATAAAAATATTGTTGTGAACGTACATGAATATACATCATTGCTTCTGAAGTAGGATTTAAATAACAAACAAGGAATGGGAATTAGGCCTCGTGATTAAGAAGCTGATTGAAATAGCATACTTGGCTTTGAGTCCCAGTTCTTCTGATTCCAGCTTTTTGCTAATGCATACTCTCAGCGGCTGCAGTGACCGCTCAAGTAGTTGGGTCCCTGCCTGCCACACCAGAGACTTGGATGGAATTCCCAGCTCCTAGGTGTTTGGAGAATGAACAAGAAGACGAGCAAAAAGGATTATAAGACTCTCAGTGTGGAGAGGTATAGACTCAGCCAGGTACAGTTCAGGAGTCACAAAAAACTGAAATCCTTGCTGGGTCATGATTTATTAGGGTGCCTGGAATGCCCTGGGCCTCCCCTATGTGGTCTGGTGACACAGAGAAAGACAGTGGCAATGTGAGTGATGATAGGACTGGAAAGATGGAGAAGAAATCTACTGAGGAAAGAAGCAAGACTTAACTCTGAATTAGTTTATATTGATTCAGAAGCTTGTTTTAGTGCCAACAACGGTGATACCTGTAAGCAAGGAACCTGGCTTTATGCTAGTATTTAGCTTAAGGGAATGGATTTCTTTTACATATTCTGATTACTCATTCCTTATTTTGTTTTTTGATGTACAGTCTCCTGGTTCTCCTCCTGTATTTCCCGTGTATGAGGGGAACACTCTACAGAGCTTTGTGAATGGAGAAACATGAAATACATTATGCAATAATCATAAAAATGGACACACAAAGAAGAAAGTGAGAGCAAAGGATATTTTGAATTACCTGTGACTCTCTCCATAGCTCTATATTTGCACAAGTTTTTTCAAATTTCAGATTAGACCCTTCAGAGACCATCTTTATTGCTATTGTTCTTTGTAGTAACTGCCCTTTACAGCCACCTGCAGGTCTACGTATTTGCATGGATTCCTTAATATCTGTGCTCAGTTTCGCTAGGGGATGAGTATGATCGCCATGGTGAAGAGAAGAGGTGGTGGTTTTATCTCAAAGTTTTATACTTGTGGCAATGAGACAGGACTGTTTATCATCCTAACAAAGAAAGAGAATCAGAAGCACCACGAGCAAACTGAAGCTGAAGAGAATGAAAAATACTGATACTTTGCTATAATTGTGTCAAATATCATTTTTTTTTCCAAAGAATTGATGTGTTAACCAAACAGCAAACTTCCCAACCTCATCCTTCTTCCTCTGTTGTTTTGCTGTAAATTGTCCCTACATGTGGGTCTTCATTTTCAGCAAGGGATACATTATATTCTTGGACCCAAAACTAGAGGAAAATTCTCAAATATTTCAGTTCTTGGAGTGTACATGATGTGCCCTGTAGGCAGATATTTCTCAACAAAACTAATTCCTCATTAAAATCCTTAAATATGTCAACAAGCTCTTTTCCTCTATTTGGGCATCTCTCTGTTTGATTTTTTCAAATTCTTGTGGGGAGATGAAAATTTGACTGGAAAAGCTGCAGTTGCTTCCCTAATGGTAATGGCAAAGAGGTCTCCCTGACCCAGTGGTGTTCAGCCTCATATTTTCCTTCATGCATGTGTAAAGTGGTAGGTGACTATAAAAATGATTATAAGCTTCAGTGCAGTTAGCACACAAACTATAAAACTCTAGGTGAAAAGCTGCCAGAAACCTATTAAAGTGATTTTGGTCTCCCTATGATCTTCATAAGAGGCAGACTGACTCATTGTAATGAAAATTTAGAGTTTGTCACAGCCTCTTTGCTACCTCAGTGAACTGAAGAAACAAGGACATCCACCCCCAAAACCGAACATCCAAGAGTGAACTCTCTTCTTCACATAGCATGAGGTTTTGCAAGTTAGTGGGAATAACAGTGATGCCAATCTAGAAAGTCTAAGGAAGGGGTTAAAATATGGTTTACACTTTCTGAAATACAGAGAATGTGCTGTAACAGAGTAAATTCTCGGCAATTATATATTATACTAATCAAAGCCCTAAATAGGTGCTAACTTACTTACTTGAAAGCAATTTGTTTTAGTTATTTTTAATATAGAGAGATTTGTTCGATGGAAGGAAAGTGGTCCTGTTCCATCACCAATTATGCGAAACTTGGAGATAATATAAAATATTCATTGCACTAAGAAAACTTCTGCTGACAAGGTTAATACTTAAAAATAAGTAACCTTCATACAGAACATCTAACAGAATAGATAGGTATAAAATAAAATAAGATATTCTCTTTATTAAGCAACCCTACGAAAGGTAACAGCTATTTTCTTTTTCTTGGTTATCTTTCTAGAAAAGTTAATGCATACATCTGTGTGTGTATGCACATTTATGGTACACGCACTATCATATATTAAGGTTAGCAATACTTGATTACAAGAGACCATTCTTATGTAGATAACTCAGCACTTGGCTATTGCGCTTTATGTCCAAGCATTCTCATCTATGCACATAATAGTTTATAAAGTATATTTGGGTCTTGGGTTCCCATTATCCACTTATTTGCACTTCGACAGAGAAAGTTCTGTCTTACTTTAGCACTGATTTCTTTATTCTTTTAAAAGAGAGTTTATAATGGAACAAATAGAAATATATAGATAAATACATAGAAAGCTCATTTCAGGCTCAACAACTACTTACCATGTAAGAAAAGGCTAAGAGAAAGTATTGGAGTACACAGCAACAAAAGGAATGATTACTAAGTATTAATATGTTTTAATAATTAAATATCCTCATGACAGATTGTAAACTTGGCTGTAGCAAGATTCTATATATATCTTGGAAAATATATCTCAATGATGTTCTAAATACAGGAATATAATTTTCTCACTTATTGACCATACTCTTTCTATCCGGTGCTCAGGATAACAAAAAGAGAAGACATGGGGTGTCTCAAGACTTTATCTATAAAGAAAAAAGAATAGCAATTTTGCCACGCAAATATGGCAAATGCCTTCCTCTCTGTCAAAATAAAGGGCTTTTCATAGTCTGTAGATTCTCACACAAATGTAGAAATCCTGCTTTCTTTCAAGTGACTTCAGGGTTCCCAGATTGCTCCGTAGTATGTCAGGTTGCTGGGTGGGAGGGTGCTGGAATGAGAAGAAAGAAAAAAGGAAGGATGAACAACATAGAAGATATATTTCAAAAATTGTGCTTTGCCTCTCTTTAGGTTTCAGAATACTGGTAACAACTATGCTTTGCTAGATCTTTTTTTAAACAAAAAGAGACTTCTTGATTTGATTTGATCTGATCTATCTAGGAAGAGCTGCATTAACTGCGAATTACAGTTTGATTGATGTTGAAATAGTTTCCCAAACACACTCCCTTCTTGGGGGGCAGGAAATATATATTTCCTTAGTCCTGGAGAGGATGAGCTTTTCCCACACCTCATTTCTTATGATCTTAGCTAATTTTTTATTGAACACAATTATGAACTAAACATCAGGCTAGATACCCAAAGGAATGGAATGAGTAAGTTCTGCTGTTGTGCTCAGTGGATTTACAATTGAGCAGAAAGAAAAGTGTAAACAACAAACAGCATCCAGTGTGCGGGAGGAAGTGGTTGTGGAGAAAAAGTTCAATGAATGAAGAGCGCTGTGCTTGGGGAGATCATTTGACAGCTACAAGGACTAGGCTCAATAAGCAGACTTGCCTTTTCTAATCCCATATGCAAAAAAGGCCTGGGAGCAGCCAGGGTGGGTAAGAAGAGATAAGAATAAAAATAAGTGTTGTGTTGTCATAAAACCCACAGCAGAATGCCTTAGAGACTAAAGGAAGTCCTTCATTCCAGGGAAGGTTCGGGAAGCACTCCCTTCCCCCCACCACTATAGCATTTGGCTTGAGCCTTGAAGGTGGAGTAGCATTTCAGTGTTTCTGACAGGAAGAGAGTGGCCTTAAAGCTCAAAGGAACAGACTGAACGGAACTGAGGCATGATCATGACACCTAGAAGGCTACTGAGGAGCTGGGCTGTGTGTTAGAGCTGAGACGGGGAAGGTGCTGGGTTCAGTTCTGTAGACGCTCCGCAACAGACCACTTGGTTATACTGCTCCCCTTATCCATTCTTCTTTGTTCTGACTCTCAGTGAAAGAGAAGGAATATGGAATACCTGACCAATACCTCCGAGAGGGGACAGTCCTTGGCCTTTCAGTGTGCGCATGTACCAAGTGCATAGGAAATTTTGTGTCAGGTCAGAGAAGGCTCTGGTTGTGCTTGCCGCCAACCCCGGGACATGTGTGGTGTTTTAAGCTTCCTGGAGGACTAAGCCAGGATGCTGGGGCCAGTGCTGTGGTTCTGTGAAATCTGCTGTTTGGATTTGTTATTTGGGGCTTTGGGGAGATACCACTATTTTCTGACTCTCTCTAATTACAGGCCTGGTATTCAGTCTGATTATTGCCACTCTCTAGCTTAGTCTCATGCTCTGTGTTGGTGATTTCTTATCCATTAAAAGAAAATAGTGCCCTCATAGACTATCGGGAGGACCAATGTGTATAAATTTTAAGTACCTAGTAAGGTGACCAGCACATGGCTCATAGTAGACACTCAAAGTTAGAGTTGGCCCTTATGTCAGTGCTCAAAGCAATCTACATTCAACAGCCTCAACCCCTTGAAAATTGGTGCTAGCTCAGAGCACATCTTTTTCTCAACTATTGTGAGACATGGATTAGGAGTTACGTCACAAGGGTCATTCTTGCAACCCGTGCATGACCCACTCCTGCTAACCACTCTTATCCCTGGCTTGTGGCAAAATTGCAGAATATTTGGTAGCTCAGACAATACTACTTTGATATTCATCTCCAAAAATGGCCCACTGACCACATGCACAATAAGAGAACATGAAGCAGACTGGTTAGGAAGTTTGGGGATTAAATCAAAAGTGGGTAATTCCTCAGACAGCTAGTAAAACATAATGTGCCTTTGCAACTGTGAGACATATAGCCCATGACCTTTGAAAACACCCAACTTTGCAAAATCTACTCTAACACATAATTGTCCCTTAAAACGCAATAAAGTAAAACTGAAACTGTAACTGACCTCTTCACATCATTAATGTTCTTACACACAAGGAATAAAGTAATTTATAAACCTGTGAAAATACGATCCAGCAGGAGCCTTGGCCAAAACTATTCACAAATCACCATCACTTTTTTTTCCTGTGGATAGCTTGTGGTGCAGCGATCTACAGCACGTGTGGGAGCCACTGCTGAACTCAAGATGCTACTGCTTAAATTCTTCTGATTCTCTTTATTCTGTTTAAAACAGGATTTTAAAAATTTATAGCAGAAAAATGTGATTTCTATAATAACAAGTTCAGTTACATAGTAGTTATTCAGCAACTCCTTGGCACCCAGAACTGCACCAGGTACAAGGATTCAGACAGTTACATCTGCCTGTGTGGCTCAGGCTCCACACACCTCCACGAGCCTCTGCTCTCAGATACCTCAGGGGAGTAGTGCCCTCTAAGATTGTGCAGCGTTCCTGCACTTTCATTCTGGGGGAATGGACACACAGACAGACATGCAGAACAACAGAATTCGATGAACGCTATAATGAATGGAGGGCTCGGTGGGATTGGGAAGGCTTTTTCAGTTTTCAGAATCAGGCAATTTCCAAAGAGGAGAGATTTTTACACAATGAGGAAGATCAGGAAGTGTAAAGCAATGGAAGTTTTGTGGCAAGTGCTCCAGACAGAGGAATATGTATGAATGATAATCCTAGCGACATCTTGGTGTGAGGATGGAGACAGAATGGGTTGAGGGGAAAGAGCAGAGAGGATGTGACAAGAAGTCAGAAGCAGGTGGGGGTCAGATGTGACTTAGGTATTTGCTAACTCCTATTTAAAGAATGTTATAAAGCCATTGCAAGGCTGTAAGCAGAGAGTAAAGTGATAGGTTGCTTCTGTAGGATCACATGGATGATGTGCAGAGTGGATGGTAAGGAAGAGAGGAAGCAGAGAGAATACTTAGGAGTTCGTGAACATAGATCAGGAAAACTAGGACTGTGACTTGCAAGAAGAAGTGAACAGTGCAGGGCAGAGGGCAGAGTCAGGATAAATTTAAAGGTAGAGGCTGCTGATTTTGCTGAAGGAGTATAATTATACATGTGCTGTAAGAATAAAGAGAATCATGGCTAATTTCTTCTAGGCTCCAGGCATTGCATGACATATCCAGAGGTAGACTGAGGTGGCCTTATTTTTTGGTGGAGCTTCTTGTGGGATCTGATGGGTTAAGGCAGTTGCCCCAGATTACAAATCTTGTAGGTACGAAGGTTGAAAATGAACCCAGAGTTTTCTAATTCTGAAACCTAAGCAACTTCCACTGTCCCACTTCTCCTCCGCATTCTCTTCACAGTTCCAAGAACTAACACAGCAGGTAGCTTTCTCTTTCATTTCCCAAGATGTACTATGTAGCACTAAAGAAACAATAAATGACCCACTGAGTCCCTTTGGAACATGGATCACTGGGCCAGCCCAATTTTCTGTCAAATCTGTGGTTCCCATACTCTGGATTTCAGCACAAAGGATGTACAGTGGCACAATGACAAGGTGGCAAAGGACTTGGCGCCACACCTTCAGTGGGAAGTAGGAAGAGCTGAAGTTGTACATGCTGTTTGCACAGATGTCATACTTCAGCCCTTTCTGTTTTCTCTGAGTCGAAATGAAAAACACAAGTATAGTACTCTTCCCCAGCTGTATACTGAAGTTGTGTATTAGAAGTTGGAATAATTTTATAGGCTGTGCTTCCACCTCAGTGCCGCGCTCCCCATTGGACTGCTCTATTAACCCCCACAAAACCCAAAGTATGTAAGTAGTTGCTTCTGAAGTTATCAACTTTTTCTAATCATGGTCTCCAAATAGTCCTTTTTCATTGGGAACATGCCAAGCATATAGTATTTCAAAATAACTCATGTGTTTATACTGAATGGCATAAATTTTATTTTACCCTGCGAACATTTTCCCCCAGTCTATTAAAAAACAAAAAACAGAAGACCATTCTCTCTGTCTACACTACTTGATATAAATACTTATGAATATAACAGAATCAATTCTAGGCTATATTTGGCTTATGAGATACAAATAATGCTCCCTAGATCTTTTACTTCTGCTTATGTAAAGACTAATCTCAATTAAATTACTCTGTGTGTTTATTAATATTTCTCAATGTGGAGGATGATCTCTCTCTGATGTAAACACTTATCTATAAATCACGCAATAAGCTGGAATTCTAAATGCCATGACATCGCTATGGGAACAATCTTGATATTAGGGAAACAAATGATGTCAGACTCTGCCAGGGCTCTCTGTTCCTGAAGAAAGTGACATGGATTGTTCCAGAGAGTCACTAGCTTTGAATTGTGTCAGGGGAATCTCTTTAACGTGAATTGCCACCTGGGATTGAATCAAGCTGATCCCTTGGGCCCAATAACGACCAAAGGGTGTCATTCCGATAAAATCTTCAGGTGGAAAATTCTTCCACTCGTCAAACGATAGAATTCTATTAATCTGCATCCAGTCTGGCGAAACATACTTTATAAATAGAGGACTAGAGTACTTTTGCCAAGAACAACCATATGAATCTAAGTGCATCTTATTGGAGAAAAAAACAGCAGCTAGAAGTCTATTTGAAAGCATCAACTGAACAAGCAGCCTAGGAAAATGATTCCTTCCATAAACAGCACTTGTCTTTAGAATACAAGCCTATCTGACTTGCCGCATTGTGCTACAGCCTACATTCTTTCCTCCCTGACTTATTTTTACTTTCTGTTTGCATTGGCTTGGTTTTATTTCTCCTTAACCCGTCTCTTGAGTCATCCCGATAGGGCTGCGAGAGTGAAAGTCCATTCTGCCCACGCTTCACAGGACTCAATGAGGAGGGTTGTCAAGAGTCACTTGACGTCAAGACTGACTTTTACATTTGCCAGAAAGGCGTTCTTTGGGGGAGCAGTCAACACCATAACTTTCCCTCTTTAGAGAGCTGCTACTGGCTGGTGGAATTCAAAGCCCACAAATTGAATTTCCAAACTCAATTCAGGACATAGATTTTCTTCTCTCTCCTCTTCTTCCCCCTCCCCTCCCCTCCCCTCCCCTCCCCTCCTCCTCTTCTTCTCTCTCTCTCTCTCTCTCCCCAGCCCATTCCTCATAGAATATATCTTTGACAACCATTTGTTTGTTTTTTTGCCCTAACATCGTATATTTACTTACTTGGTGCGTTTGGTTAGATGTACCTCAGAGTTTTTAAGGGAATATTTCATTTGAAAGTGTATCTTTCACATGTTTACACACTTTTAATTCAGAGTGCATGGGATTCTCTAAATTTTCCTCTGGAATCTGTGTAATCATCTAATAATACCTTTCCTGATTCCTATTTTCTGACATGAAGTGACTGCTTACATACTTCCATTTTCCCTTTCTATTTAATAAGATACTCCAGTCTTCCTTTTTTTCTTCATTTTTTTTCAGTTTGTCATGGAGTATTTGTTTACCAAATGTTACTTTTCTTGGATCAGTTCTATTTTTGAGGAGTGCAAAAGCAAACAACTGCTTGAAGCTGTCAGACTTCATTTTATTTATGCATGAATAACACAAATAACTTGAAAATGACCTAGCCTGTTTTTCTCAGATTTAGATAGAAAAACTGCTTCCGGGCAATGTTTATGCCAAACTGTTCAT
This sequence comes from Sylvilagus floridanus, assembly GCA_949820135.1. Taxonomy (NCBI): domain Eukaryota; kingdom Metazoa; phylum Chordata; class Mammalia; order Lagomorpha; family Leporidae; genus Sylvilagus; species Sylvilagus floridanus. The sequence continues at coordinate 11,584,630 of OX463240.1, read as the reverse complement.
GCCAAGTTTCCAATTTCAGTGCCAATGGTTTCTTACAGCCAAGTTGTAAACCTTTGGTAAACATGGCTTAGAATGAAAAGTGAAACACAAGCCTGGACCTCGCCCCAGGGGGCTGGATGTAAATTTACTCTAGGAACAAAATTCTTGCAGGAACAGGAGGGGCAACGGGCTAGCTATCAAGTATCCCTTCTGTAATGCAGGGCTGTACAAACGATGATATTTGATTACTGAAATCCCATCAGATGCATTTAGCATTTTATGTATTCCCCTTGCCATTGCTGCTCAGGAGTGCCATACTCAATTTGAAGTGGCTGCCTTATTGTCACACAGTGGCTCTTCCGGAACTTAATCCCCAACTGAGGGTGGGAAAGGAACCTTGAAATTTTGAGGGTTTTTTTGAATTATTTTGAAGTTATTAAATTTTGATGATGTGTTCATATGCACTTTTCTAAGTACATAGGAGAACCTACATATTCTTTTAAAATCAATTTAGACATATCCAGCCACATCAATATTCTCTGTCCTGTGTGTTATTTGTAAAATCTAAAGAAGATCATATCTCTCTTTCATTACATGATATAACTCATTTCCTTGGAATAAAATTCAGATTTCTCATTGTGCACCTCAAGAACCAGTAGATGCCATTGCCTCTGCCTGAATATTTATCTCCTCCCTCTACTTCTCCGTCGAGCTATCAGACTCAAGAGATACCGACACTCTTTTTGTTCCTGCAATGTTTCAGTTACTTCTCAGCTCAGAACTTCTACTGTTTCCCTCTGCTGGGAAAATCCTTTCTTATCTCTATGTGGCTGGCTCCTTCTCTCTGCTCATATCTCATTTCAGCCTGTACTTGCTCCAAGACACATCTCCCAAAGTACTCCATCATCAATTGCTCACCCCCTGAGCAAGAATAACCAAGCCAGATACATCGCAATACCTGATTCCAAAGCATACTTCAAAGCTATAGTAATTAAAACAGCTTGGTACTGGCTTAAAAACTGACACATAAATTAATGGAACAGAATAGAAAGCCCAGAAATTAATTAATAATCTATGGACATATAGACTACTGATTTTTGACAAAAGTGTCCAGAACATACAATGGAATAAAGATAATCTTTTCAACGAATGATTCTGGCAAAACTGAAGGCATACATGTAGAAGAATTAAATTAGATCCATACCTCTTACTATACACAAAAATAAACTCAAGATGGATCAAAGACCTAAATATAAGACCTGAGACTAAAGTTGCTGGAAGAAAACACAGGTGAAACACTCCAAGACATTGGTGTGGGGAATGATTTCTTAGATAAGATCCCTAGAACACAGGCAGCAAAACCAAACTAAATAAATGACACTATATACAACTCAGAAGCTTTTCACAGAAAAGGAAATTATCAATAGAGTGAAGAAACATCCAGTAGAATGGGAAAAATATTTACAAATCACTGATGTGACAAAAGATTAATATCTCCAATATATAAGCAACTTAAAAAAGCTCAGCAACAACAAATAACCAACTAGTCCAGTTGAGGAATGGGTAAAGGACTTCAACAGAAGCTCCCAAAAGAAGAAATACAAATGGCAACAAATATATGAAAACATGTTCAATATCAATAACCATCAGGGAAATGCAAATCAAAACCACAATGAGGTATCACCTCACCCCGGGGTCAGAATGGCTGAAATTCAAAACACAGACAGTAGCAAATGCTGGCCAGGATGTGGAGAACGAGGAACACTTAAACACTGTGGGTGGGAATGTAAATTAGTGCAGCCACTGTGGACAAGACACTGTGGTATCAGACTCAAGAGATACCGATACTCTTTTTGTTCCTACAATGTTTCAGTTACTGTGGAAGAGCAGTGTGGAGATTTCTTAGAAAACTACAAATACGCTTGCCGTGTGGTCCAGCAATCGCACTAGTAGGTCTATAGCCAAAAGTCTTGAATGCAATGTATCAAAGAGATACCTGTGTCACCATGTTTATAGCAGCACTGTTCACAATAGCTAAAATTTGGAACCGACCAAGGTGTCCATGATCAGACGACTAGAAAAAGAAAACATGTTATATTTTCACAAAGGAATATTATTTAGCTATGAAAAAGACAATCTACCATTTGCAGCAAAACTGACACAACTATAGAACATCATGTTGAGTGAAATAAGCCAGATCCAGAAAGTCAAATATCACATGTTCTCCCTTATATGTGCGAGTTAAAATTTAAAAACCAAACAAAAAAGAGAGAAAAAGAAATATCTGGATATATTAGTATAGTTGCAAATATGGTTTTGTTAAACTTTATTTTAAATCTTTGTGAAACAAATGGTTAAGAATATTATACTACTATAGTTTTAATGATCTGTGACTATTTTAAAATTCACTGCTTATGGGTGAAATGGTATTTTTTCCACTCAATTATTGTTTATAGCTTTTTATATTCCCACTAACCTAGGGTCTTTTTGCTTATTCAGTGAAGTATTATACCTTTTTACTGTAATTTAATTTTAAAATGTTATCTCAAAAACTAAAAAAAAAAAAAAAAAGAAAGAAAGGGGAAGGAAGGAGGGTGGGAGGGAGAAGGGGAGGGACAATTGTTAGAGTCTTAGAATACAAATCAATTGAGTCTGTTAAAAATTAACATTAAAAAATAAAAACTTTAAAATTTTTAAAAAAGAATGAGATTAATTTTCAATCTGCTGGTTCACTTCTTAAATGGAAAGGGCCAAACCAAGCTGAATCTAGGAGCCTCACCTGGGTGGCAGGGACCCGGGTACTTGAGCCATCATCTGCTGCCTTGGAGGGTGCACATTAGCAGGAAGCTGGCATTGAAAGCGGAGCCAGGATTTGAACCTGGCTGTTATGATATGGGACACAGGCATCCCAAGTGATGTCGTCACTGCTGCTCCGAACGTTTGCTTCTCAATTAAATGTTGTGAAAGCAAACTCTTCCAAAACCTCCAAAAATATACAAAACACAATTGCCGTTCCCCAAACCCGTGTCCTCGCATCATCATCTATCACATGGTTGTGGGGTTTTTCTTCATAATGAATCTACAATTAAGCCCTTGCTTATTTATCTACTTATGTACTAAGTAGAATGTAAATGAAATTAGAGTTTAATTTTATAGGAGCCTGGATATTTTCTACAGTTTCTTAGCTGTATTCTTAGCACCAGAGTACATAAATATACTCAAGATACTTGGTGAATAAAATGTGCTTATTAGACCCACATCGCATATTTATAGGCTAAACTTGCCAATGTTGAGAGTTAACAATGGATGCAAAACAGTCAATGCTATCAAAAAGACCTGCACAGCTGAATAATTTGTGCATGTTCACAGGGGACCAAGTCAGGCCATGACTATGAGGCACAGGACCACAGAGACCAAGGCATGAATTCCTGGTAATGGTGTCTCTGCAGGTGGGTATCTCTGCAGGTGCCCAGGGAGGAATGAATGTTGAGCAGTTGAGTAGGGAACAAGAAGATGAGGAGACCCTCTGCCTTATGGTGGTGTTGGTGGCAAATGCTGCCATGCTTCTTGCACATATGGGACTCTCTGTTCTCAGGGAGAGTTCATGCTACCCTGGTGATTCTACTGAGCCCTGGAGACAGTATCCTATTACTTCCAGGTAGCAATTATGCCAAGATGAGAGCTAGCAGTTTTGTTTTGCATTAAGAAATGAAAGAGTTTGGGCTGCTAGAAAAATCAGAGAAAGTAATTCGCTTTGGGATACCTTAATTGCCAGAAAGAAAATTTAAAAAGTACTTCTTATGATGTAGGATGAAATCCAGGACTTCTTGTATGGTTGATTTCCTTGGATACTCTCAAGAACATCAGAGCCAAAGTAAAAAGGCATCCAAATATCAAAAGAAAGAATGCTGGGGCCATTTGGGACAGTGGTTAACGTATCACATGTAACACACACATCTCTTCCCATATTGGAGTGCCTCAGCTTGAGTCCGGGCGCTGAGTTAAAAAAATTATTTAGTATTTGAAAAGGGGAGAGAGAATGACCTTGCATCTGCTAGTTCACTCTCTAGTTGTCTGCAATAGCTAGGGCTGGTTGGGCCAAAGCCAGAAGCAAGGAGCTCCATCCGGGTCTTCTACATGGGTGGCAGGGACACAACTTCTCAGATCATCATGTGCTTCCCTGCTAATGAGCACCCCGGGAGGTTTCAGTGATGTCTGGAATAGCTGGGTCCCTGCCACCTACAAAGACACCTAGATGGAGCTCTGGGGCCCTGACTTTGGCCTGGTCCAACCCTGGCTGTTGTGGGCATTTGAGAAATGAACTGGTAGATGGAAGATTCTCTCTCTCTGTCTCTCTCGCTCTTTCTCAGTCTCTCTTTCTCATTCTTTGCCTTTAAAATAAAAAAAAATCAATAAATATAAATTTTGAACAAGAAATCACTTCAGTTAATGCTGTGGTGAATGATTGACAGATAGAGGTATTTATCATACTGAATTCAGGCATCTCAATTCTGCACAGCACCTGCTGCAGGCTGAATGTTCATGTCCTCCTGAAATTCATGTATTGATATTCTAACCCACAAGATAGAAGTGGTAAGAGGTGGGTCCTTTGGGAGATTATTAGGTCATGAGAGTACAATTCTCTCAATTGGGATTAGTGTTTACAAAAGGCCCCAGAGAGATTCCTTGCCTCTTACTTTATGAAGTCACTAGAACAAGGTGATGTAATGAACCAGGAAGTAAGCCCTCATCAGACCTCAAATCTACTGGTATAAGCATTTTGAACTTCCAGCTTCAGAATTGTGAAAAATAAGAGTGCATTATTTAAGCCACTGTGTTTATTATCACAACTCAAATGGAATGACACCATCCCACTACCCTTGATATCACAGTACCAAAGCTAGAATGTGACTTACACGGGCTCACATAGTAAAACAGTCTAAATGAAGAAAAATGTGTTAGAGATCTGACTGCGATAATCATTTTTATAAAATGGTTACGTATCAATGTTGAACAAAATAGTTGTAAAGACAGATACACTGCCTAATTATCATAGTTGAGTCTAGTTCCATTGTTTCGTGGCCTTTTGGCTAAGATCAAGTGGAGTCTAAGTCCCCTGTAGGATAATTCAGTAGTCACGGGAGTCATTGCTCATCTTCTGTTTGTCCTAGCTGCCGTGTGCCCATTTTTGTATCACGTCTGCCTTGGAACATGCCTTTTGTTCCCTTTGCAGCTCATCACTGGGCCACGTCCCTGCTCATGAGCCACCTCCTCTGTGAATCTGAGTCTGCTTTGACCCAATATGCCACAGAGGGGTTGCTTCAAGAGGTTCTTAGCATGAGATTTTTGGCCTTGTAATTTGGGGGCAAAGATCTTTGACTTTTATTTGGGACGCTGCATCTTCCCTATTATCCTTGACAGCAAATTAGTAAATATCCTGAATGATTTATGCCTTCCCAACAAATTTTCTTTTTATCATACTCACGACATATATATATATATATATATATGTAATATATATTATTTATTATATATGTTATATATATATTTTTATTTTTGACAGGCAGAGTGGGCAGTGAGAGAGAGAGACAGAGAGAGAGAGGTCTTCCTTTGCCGTTAGTTCACCCTCCAATGCCCGCTGCAGCTGACACAGCGCGCTGATCCGAAGGCAGGAGCCAGGTGCTTCTCTTGGTCTCCCATGGGGTGCAGGGCCCAAGCACTTGGGCCATCCTCCACTGCACTCTGAGGCCACAGCAGAGAGCTGGCCTGGAAGAGGGGCAACAGGGACAGAATCCGGCGCCCCAACTGGGACTAGATCCCGGTGTGCCAGCACCGCAAGGAGGATTAGCCTGTTGAGCCACGGCGCCGGCCTATATATGTAATATATATTAACATATATATTATTATTTTATATATATATATGTAATTTTTTGGAATATGTAGTACAATTATTTGTTGAAGATTTCCTCTGTTTCCTGCATCCCACATGTTACTTCATTTATTTCTGACTTCCATCCCATGCAGGGGCTCTGTTATTACCTGGTTTTATGTATGACGGGTCTCAGGTTTAAGGCATTGATAGTTATCTCCCCAATCATAGGACTGGCAAAGTAGCAGAGCTGTTGGTTAAACTTAAGCAGGCAGGCCCCAGTGCTCTGGCTGCTCATTGCATTTCCCAAGAACATTCCTGCTACAGAGAAGTAATGTAACACGTGAGTCTGCAATTACCTAAATTAGGTGACTCCACCACGCTCCATTCAGTTTCAGTTTCTGAGGTCAAACTCTCTGACTTTAGCAGCCTCACCTTCTTTCTTTCCTATGGGTCTGTGTTAACTCCTTCAGGGTGGAGCCTTCTGTAAGATCTGTAGGGAAGAGGGCTCCATGCCCATCCCTATCTCTTTACCGCATCCCACGTTCTGGGTCCTGGGCACTATAATGTTGAGCTTGGTCCTCCCAGTCCCCCCAGGTTTTTTCTGCACCTGCACCTGTGCACCTTATGGCAGTTAGACAGCTATTTGGGCAAATTCCACCCACAGCAACCTGAGCAATGAATGCCTTCAGCTCCATTCCAGGGCTATCGTTGGCCCCATCACCCAGAAGGTGTAACCTTCTCCATCCCATACCTCCAAATATCTGCCATAAAGCCAGGTATGTAGCCTTCAGCAGATCTGTGTAGAAAAGATAGCTTAGTAATGTGTTTCCTCACCACACAAAAATTCCTTTCGGAATGTAGCTTTGCATTTTAGCTTTCGCCCAACTATTCAGTTGTTATTTTTGCTGGAAGATACCCTTTCCCGTGCAGCTGCCATTCTTCTGGAAGGAGCTGGAGCCCAGCCCACACCCCACAGGAAGTGGGGTATCCTTGTGGTCAGAATAGTGTCCTGTGTTGTTAAACACAGGACCCTACAATAAAAGCAAATACTGAAGAACGGACCTACTGAGCCAACACTTCCCTTCCTTGGCTGGCATTGCTGTTGAAGTCACCTTGACTGTCCTTGAGCCCAAGGGGTCCGGGCACAGAGGGAACCAAGTCCCTTTTCATCACAGCTGGGTTTGTGTGTCCTTAATCCATGTTTTAGAGTTTGGGACCCGTATATCTTTAGTGACAGATTCTGGGAGACACTTGACTGATAGCAATTGAGTGAAGAAGCCAAAAGATCTACAGCCCTGGCATGCTGGCCACCTAAGCAGGAACAAGATCCTAGAAACCTAGAGCTGCCCTCTTTGCAGAAATGAAAGCGAGGTGGCTCTGGACTCCCTCATGGAGACCCAGTTTCCTCATTGACCCAGAGAGAGTCTATCAGCAAGGCTTGTGGTAACATTGGCTGTTGGCTTCTAAGGAGTTAGGAAAGTGTGTCAACTGTAGCAAACATTCCCTGGGCACTCTCCCCCTGCTCAGTTAGACAACACATGTTCATGACCTTCACAAAGCGTTTGTCAAACTTCTTTGCATGCTGGATCATCTCATGAAGTTGAGTGTCTTTCGTCATCACCGTTCACTAGCCATTCATTAAAAATGTGAAAACAGTGGAGGATGGCCCAAGTGCTTGGGCCCCGCACCCCATGGGAGACCAGGATAAGCACCTGGCTCCTGCCATCGGATCAGCACGGTGCGCCAGTCACAGCGCGCTGGCCGCAGCGGCCATTGGGGGGTGAACCAACGGCAAAGGAAGACCTTTCTCTCTGTCTCTCTCTCTCTCACACTATCCACTCTGCCTGTCAAAAATAAAAAAAAAAAAAATAAATGTGAAAACAATTCCAGTTCTTAAATATGAAAGCTGTGAAAATATCGGAGAACACTCTTTCTTGCCATTTTGCTTATACAAAAACTTTCTAGTTGTGGCATGTGTTTGTGTATATACACACACACATCACAATGAGATATTATATCTATACATAAAATGGAACATCATAAAATATATGAAGTGGAATATTATTTGGCTTAGAAAAGGAAGGGAGTCCTGCTATTCGTATCAACATGGATGGACCTGAAGGGCATTATGCTAAGTGAAATAAGCCAGAAACAGAAAGCCAAGCCCTGTGTTATCTCACTCATTTGTGGATTCTAAAACAGCTTAATGCACACTTGAAAGTTCTTAAGAGAATAGATTTTAAGTATTCTCATCACACACACACACACACACACAGCAGTAACTATTCAAGGTGACGGATGTGTTGCTTAGCTTGATTGTCATAATAATTTCGCAAAGTGTATTTCTCTTGAAGTACCCTACTATATATATATTGAATACATACAATGCTTATTTGTCAATTGCACCTCAATAAACTTGAAACAAACAGAAATCATTTCTGGTAAGCCAGTGGAAGTACAAGGGAGCTAGGAGCTTTTGTCTGGATAGGACCCAGGGAAGGGCAGCCAAAGAGCACGACTAATACTCTAGGAAGAGGATGCTGCTGTTCATTGTTTATCCAGGAGTGATTTATGTTTCCCACAGAATGATTCTGCTCTGTGGGTCTTAGGCGTTGAAATATTGGGGGAGCTGATGCACGCATTCAGGAACTGAAGACATAAAAGGGGAGCTGTTACGCTGGAGGCTGCAAACCAGAAGCTGCTTCACACGCCCTTTGCTAAGAGTTTTGGAGTTTGAAGTCTCTGAGACCTATTTAAAAGCAAGTTCCTGAGGAAAGAAGCCGGAAAGTTTTCTGGAAGCAGTAATGGGAGCTAATCTGTAATAAAACAAAATGTTACCATTCATCTGGGAGGATTTCATACATCAAATACAAGTTAAATAAGAAAGACAATTTGATTAACTGATGCTGATTTTTCTTTGAATATTGACTTTGAAAAGGGAGTTCACAGCAATAAAGAGGCCCAACACATACTTGAAAGCTTCAGATGCTAAAGATAGAACTAACAGTGCATTTACAAGGGTGCTGCATGTAATAATGAATGAATGAATGCTGACAAATTCTAAATGTGAGATAAAGAAAAAGACTATAAAAGAGGAAAATAATAAATTCAAGTCCTTAAGCCCTACACTGTGTAACACGTACTGCATTTGACACGTACACAGTTTGCCATCTTCTGCCCTTGATCCTTAGAGTGGCTGTTTTCTCCCTCTTGTGCTTTGCTGAAGACCAGACAATCCCGCAGCCCAGTGCTTTCCTCTAGCTTAGCACTTTGAGCCACCCAACAACCTTCCTTTTTCAGACCAGAAATGTAGGTATGGCAGGAACTGTGCAGCATTCAAGACTTAAACAGAACCAGAGCATTTTGCAAGTGCACCAACATGCCATCCATGCTTTCAATGAAAACTGAGGGTCTACTAAGTGCTTCAGAGTGTCTCAAGATGCTGGGGATATGGAGGAGTGTGAGGTGAACCACATGCACGTTGCCTGTTGTACAGTTGATAGTGCTGAAAGACAATATGGGGAAGAGCAAACAGGAAAAGAATAAAAAAGACAAGGCAGAAACAGAGTGATGAAAAGTAAACTGTAGTACAGGACAGTGAGATGTTGGTGACTCAGGCACAGTTTTAGAGATTAAAGACATGTGTGAAGCTTACTGTATGATTTTAGAGTTGATAAGATTACTAAAAGATTAAGTAGTGAGACTAAGAGAAAAGCAGAAGGATTGAAGGCACTAAATTATCAACTACCCTATTAAATTGGAATTGAGAGAAGACAGCTGGGGAGAAATCAAGACATGGAGATGCCAAGAAGGTGGAAGGATGGACATGGGTCGAATTCCAGGGAGACAGAACTCTATGGATAACACTGAAATCTTGAGAAAGAAGTGTTTAGTGTCAAGTGATTTACTGTGACCACTGAGGCAGAAAGACAATCCAGGCCGCTCTTTCTGTAGATGTCACACCCAAGTAGGGGACAAAGAAGCTAAGGAGTACCCCCAAGTAACATAAAATCTGAAAGAGATAAATGTGTTTCAAGAGAGAGAACGTTAAGCCAACTGAGAAGTCAAGCGAGTTCAACATTGAGAATGTTGACAGGGTATTTCTTGGTCTTGGGCTGGAAAGAGCAATTTCCATGAGTGGATGGAGACAGTATGTGGATTGATGAAGAATGTGAGGTGAGCAGCTGGAGAAAACAAATGCAGATGATTTCTGGAAAAAGTGCCTGTGGAAAGGATAGCAGAGATGTGAGACTGAGAAAATGGTGCATGTGGAGTAAGGGAGAGATCACCTGCTCTGTTTCATTGATAGGTGGTACTGAATCATGTTTCTGTAGATGTCGCGATGATGCAGAAGATGGAGTGAGAGAAACTTATCATGTGGAAAGGGGAGGAATGTTTTCAGCAGAATTTTTGGGAAGGCAAGGAGGGCTGAATGGATTCAGAGTACATTTGGAGGAGTTGATATTTGATAGAGCCTCGCTTTTTCACTCACGGGAATGAAAGTAGTCCCACAGTGCTGCAATGAAGCAATGGGCTGGTAAATTCAATTCTGGGCAAACTAGGATGTTCCTGAACTTATATTTCTATTTTCTCAATGAAGTTGAAGGCATGTTTGTTGACTGAGCATGTACATATGTTTCAGGGAGAAGCCCTTGTATATACTTGCAGAAGAAAAGAGAATTTATGGAATTGTAGACAGCGATGAACAAAAAATTGTGTGGGTAATGTTGTGTTCTCACCTGAGATTTGTGGCCATAAATTCAAAGTGAGGCCGGTCATCAGAGTTGCTTGGTTCCTTGGACCTAATTCCTCTGCTGAGTGGCTGGTGTGGAGAATGAGAAATGAGATTTGTCAGGTGAATTCAGCAAAGCAGAGATGGGGAAGTCAATATGTATAATGTACGAGCTAGGGCGAAGTTTGGCTTTGAGTAGCAAGGACCAGAAGTAGAAAAGCTTGAATAAGATTGGAGGCTGCCTTGCTGTTGTGTTTTTTTCACGTAAAAAGCAGGAAGGAAGTATGTCATCAAGACCTAGTAAGGAAGCTTAGTTCCATGAAGCCCTGAGATACCCAGACTCTGCCATTTCAAGGGTGTAACATAGTCCAAAGAGGCAACTTGAGCAGTCATCACATTCACGTTCCAAGCCAACAGCATAAGAGGAAGTACAGAATAAAGTGGAAATGACCACATCTTTTATAGAACACTTCTGGAAGCAGCTACATGATGCTTGCTTTCATATTTTATTGCCATATACAGAATCCATTCTGAGCAATCACTTGTCAAGATCAAATCCAAGGATTCTAGTTCTATGAAGCTTAAGAGAAAAGACATAAGGAGACACCCATCCACCTCTGTAGGAAGAAGACGTTAGGTGGCCAATGTTCAAAGCTGATGGACAGTACCTCTGTGAGTTCAGAGATTAGCTAGTTCTGGTATACCAGATTCCAGGCAGGGGGCCGGTGCTGTGGCCCAGCAGGTTAACGCCCTGGCCTGAAGCACCAGCAACCCATATGGGCACTGGTTTGAGACCCGGCTACTCTACTTCCGATACAGCTCTCTGCTATGGCCTGGGAAAGCAATAGAAGATGGCCCAAGTCCTTGGACCCCTGTACCTGGAAGAAGCTCCTGGCTCCTGGCTTCGGATCAAGCACAACTCTAGCTGTTGCAGCCAACTGGGGAGTGAACCATCGAATGGAAGACCTCTCTCTCTCTCTCTCTGATTCTCCTCTCTCTGTGTAACTCTGACTTTCAAATAAATAAATAAATAAATCTTTTTTAAAAAGATAAAAAAAAGTTCCCAAGCAGAACAGAATGCAATGGACAAGGTTGGATCCCATGAAGTTGATAATCTGATTGGAGCATTTTAAACCAGAGAAAATAAGTCATTAGAGGTCAGGAGACCCATGCACCTTGACAGGACTTGCTGTGAGGCCAGAAAAGAGCAAGTGCTGAAAGAATCTTTTCTCAGAATTGCTCCTGGTTATTAGAGTTAAAGGAATTTTGGATTCATCTCCATTGACATCTAGCCAGATATTCAAAAAACCTTTAACCATGCATTCAGTAATTTACTCAGGGTGAGTTATTAAGTGCAACACACTCTGTTGAGCTCTAGAAATCAGTTATCATGAGAGTCTTCACCTGTCCTTGTTCAGAGACAGCACCAAACAGATGGATTCAGCCTTGTTCTGCTGCAGTAGTCAAAGCTGTTGTTTACAGTGGTTGCCATAACAATTGGATTCAAAATGAAACACTCAGTCAATTCCTCCAGCCATCCTTAGGAAGCATCTTACATAAATGTGTCTATCACTTTTATTAACTGATTAAGTCACTCCAATGTCCTTGTGCCTTGCTGGCACAGTGTTGACTGGTGGTGGTTGTGTGGCTCTAACTCCGAGTCATAGGATGGAACAGATGAATATGTGGTTTTCATCTGACAATTGATTTGTATGGTGTTTGACTCAGTGCAGAGCTTTTAAGCTGGTGCATAATTTAGGTTAAAGTTTCTGAACAGCTCTCAACTGGAAAAGGGCTTCTCGTCACTGAACAGATGTTGGCGACCATGTGCTTCTCTGATTAGCATCAAACTTCAGGGAAACTTTCGGAAAGGTTTCTTCTGTATTTATTTATGAGATTTATGCTAAGCTTCTACAACCATTGTAGTTCATATCTCTGGGGAGGAAAAGGCATTTCAACAAAACAAGTCGCTAAAGAATGGAAATGCAGCCAATTAAAATCAGGTTGCTTGATTTCCACTGTGGCTGCAAACCAATTTGACCAGATTTTTGTTTTGTTCTGTTTGAGTTAGTTCTACTTCAGGAACACTGATTTTAGCATCTTGAGGGTTGTTTGAAAAGGCATGTCATATTGTTAAGTTAATTTAGGGGTTACCAAGAGTTTTAATGTAGAAGTGAGAAGATAATAGATTAAAATATCATGACATATTTTAATTGCATAGAATAGAATAAAATAGAGAACAGGACTTGCAGTAAGGGTAGGCAGTCAACCTTATTTTATGCTATGATGTGGAGAGTCAATGTTCTAAGCAGCTGGGGACCAGGGTGATGCCGGAGGGAGTAGTTATATATCATATATCGTTCTTTTGTTTCCTTTTTTTGCAGGGAGAGATTGTCCTTTTTTCCCTCTCTTTTTCATTTTCTGATTTTTACTTTCATTCTTGTTTATCCTCTTTCTTCTTCATGCCTCCCCCTCTCACCTTCCTGTCTTCTTCCCCTTGCTTCTTCCATTCCTTCTTCCTTTCCTCCCTCCATGATGATGAGTCACTGACAAACTGAACCTCTGACTCTAGATATACATAGAATAGAAAATTCATCACATTTTATCTCACAATCCTAAAGAAGATTACAATCTTTTGGAAGTGGGGAAATACAATATCACATAAACTTCTTTCATTTGACTATTAAGAATAAATTCAAAACCTCAAAGCTTCTGATTTCTTGGTTTTGGGTTCTACCACCTTGACAAAAGACTCACTCCTGACCCATTTTTTTAAAAAAAATCATTTCATCACTATATCCCTTCTCCCAAGAGTAAAATAAAATTTATTTTCATGCTTCTAACAATAGCTGATGAAATAAAATGTATTGATCTGCAAAATAAACTGGATTAGAAATTGAACTTGAGGGACTAAAATTTTAGTAAGATGGTTAAGCTGTTGCCTGCAACACCAAAATCTTATATGAGCATCAATTTTCCTCCTGGCTGCTCTGCTTCTAAAACAACTTCCTGCTAATACACCTGGAAAGACAGTAGATGGCCCAAAAACCTGGATCCTTGCCACCACATGGGATATCTAGCCTCAGCCTGGCCCAGCCCTGGTTTTTGGAGCCATTTAGCCATTTGAGGAGTGAACCAGAGGATGAAGATATTTCTCTCTCCCTCTCTTCCTCCCTCCCTCCCTCCCTCCCTCTCTCTCTCTCTCTCTCTCTCTCTCTGTGTGTGTGTCTCCTTCTCTCTCTGTAACATTGCCTTCCAAATAAGTAAATAAATAAATCTTAAAAAAATGAATTGAATTTGCAATTCAAGGAAAAGGCTGTTTATCAAAACACCCACCAAATAAATACTAAAAACAGCCGTGTATCTGTGAAAGGATAGAAAGAAATGAGAGTCAAAGCATGCAAAGTTCTAGTCCTCATGGAGCTTGTAGTTTGGAAAGGAAGGAGACCAGATAATTGTAAGTATAAATGTTCTGGTGCTGGTTGTTGGTGGGAGAGGTTGCGTATATGTGGAGGCATGGAGTATGCAGGAAACCTCTGTACATTTTCTTCAATTTTGCTGTGAACATGAACTCTTTTGAAAAACAAAATGCAAACAATATCACAGAAAACTATAAACATATAATTAAAAAAAAAGCTAACAGGGAGAGGGACTTAGTGTCACAGGAGGATGATTTGTAGTGACTTATTTTTTAATCTGTGGAAGCTAAGATCTAAACAGTCAGTTTGCCTTTGATGAGGCAAATGGCTTAACGTTCTAGACAGAGGCCAGCAGTAGGAGAGAGCAGGGTTTGGCACATATTGAGGTGACCATGAGTCCTTGAGTGAGGGTGGCTGGGCATCAGAAAGTAGGGAAAGCCCTGGAGGTGGTGAGGCTGGACAGGAGGTGGGACTGGATTGCGTGATAACAGCTGTAGATTATTTAAACTTTTTAAGCAGGTAAGTACTATGAGGACTGACTTGTATGAGAACTGACTTGTTTCTTGCACAGTGTTTTATTGACTGAGATAGAACTTTCAGTGAAATGCACAGGTCAGTAAGTTTTGACCTATTCAATCTGTGCAACTTTGGCATTAAATTGAGAACAGTCTTCCCACCCCTTTGTATTTAGCTGATCCCTGCACCGTTCTGCTGTGTTAACTGATGATCTGACTTTTCCCACCATAGACAGACTTTATCTGGAGAACACACCATGGAGGTCGGCAGCAACATGATGACTCTCAAGACAAATGTGCCGTGCAAAAGAACCACACACAGCCTTGTGGATAGTGCAGCCATCATTTTGAAGCACAAGTCTTCCTCCTGAAAGGGTTGTTTTGGCTTCCCGATGGAATACAGTCTGAAGAGAAGCCAGACACTTAGGCCAGAGCTAGAGGAATGATCTTCCTCTTTGTGAGGGAGGGATTGACTCAGAAAGAGTGTGTATGCCCTTTAAGAGCAGACTCCTTACAGCCTGGGACCCTGAGTGCAAATCCTTACCCTGTCCCTTACCAGCTCTGTGATCTGGAGGGAGTTACGTAAACCCTCTGTGCCTTAACTTTTGCAATGAGAAAATGGGGATGCCCTTAATGTCACCCCCTCTGGCTGTTTTGCTGTGAAAGATGAATTGGTTGATTGATAGATGTGTTTTGGACAGTGACACATAACAAGAAGTCTCCAAGCAATACCTTTTATTATTCTTTTAAAGATTTATTTATTTATTTATTTGAGAGGCAAAGTTACAGATAGAGAGGGAGACGCATGCAGAGAGGTCTTCCATCCGCTGGTTCACTCCCCAGATGGCCACTAGAGCCGCAGCTCAGCCAATCCAAAGCCAGGAGCCAGGAGCTTTTTCTCAGGAGCCCAAGCACATGAGCCATCTTCTACTGCTTTCCCAGGCCATTAGCAGGGGACTGGATCAGAAGTGGATCAGCCAGGACATGAAGTGGCACCCATATGAGATTCCAGCACCGCAGACAGAGACTTCACCCACTACATCACAGCGCAGGCTCCACTACCTTTCATTATTACAAGAAAGATTGGCCAATGGTTTTTTCACTATCACCTGTTTATTAAACACACACACACAAGCACACACACACACACAGTAAAACAATTCAAAACTCCCATAAAATATGAATATAATTCAGGAAAGAAACATAGAGGGGAAACTTGCCATAAACATTTAATGAACTTACCATTTGAATAAGGAAAACACATTTAAAATTGATCCTCAGTGCTGAAAGGCACTTTAGCAGTTAAGGGAGACTCAACAAACTCAGCCTGTGTTTGGAACCGTTGGAAAACAACTTGGTTTATGATGGTTTCTTCATGGAGTGGGGGTTACTTTTGTAATTGCTGTTGCTGCTGCTGGGGTATAAAATTAAACACCTCTTTGCAGGATAGCCTTCCATTTGCTTTCTCTCTCAGGCAATATGGGGCTGAGTTTTGAAAGCTCAGACACACAAAATATCATCTCTTTTTAATGCTTTAGGAATAGATTTTCAGAAAATAATGAACCAAATACAGAATTAAAAAAAAACTTTTTGAGCATTGTAAGCTAGCTCTACACACATGAACTCTTTCAGGCTGGTGGGATTTCTTTCTGGTGAGATGACTGGTTTCTATTTTCGGATTCCTCTTTTTCCTGTATCCATTTGTACTTCTTGAAAAAGGCAAAAGGGTTAGCTGCCTGCCAGGACACTGCACTCTGGTTTTAAGAGAGAAATCCCAAATCAGACCAGACCAGGGAGAAAACGTTTCTTTTATTCCTTCAGCAGTGCGATGTGTGAAGTCTTCCACCTCACATTGGATTTTGGGGGAGCCAGGGCTCAAGCTCTGGCGGTACTGAGCCTCCAGTGGTACTGACTGGTGGGTGAGATCTCATAAGCTGTGTGTGTTATCAGAACTCACCCTCCAGCAGGTCCTGTATGAGGCTTTCTGCCCTTGCTTTTGAACTCTTGAGGGAAACTCCCAGGAAGCTGTAGCAAATCCCCGGGGAGTGGGCCTGGGACAAGATCAAGAAATCTGGGTACCGAGAAAAGATCAGTGAAGCAGACAAGAAAAGGTAAAAGGTTTATGCTTCTCTTTTCACTGATTTTTGAAAGCAACTTCGTGTGGTTATATTTTGAGAAGATAGGAACAGCGTGAAGAGTGAAAACTTTTACCAGTGGAAGCTGTGCTATGAAATCGAGACAGCGGGCCTGAAGCCTAGTGGGCTTTGTAGAGGAGGTGAATGGTGCTGTTTATTAGAAAGCATCCAGCGAAGCATGAATGCAGCAGATTCTAGAACAGGTGCAACGAGTCCTTCAGCCCAGGGTCTGGTGGCATCTTCCTGGCTAGGCAGTGTCCACAGTCCAGGCGAGGGCCTCCTGACCCCTTCTCATCACCCCTGCATCTGCTCAGCGCTTGCTGCCTTTCCTGCCGCAGACCCACGGAGATCCGAACTTCTTAAAGGCTCCATTCTTTTCGCTTTTCAGCTTTGTTTTCTCTCTCCCCTGGATCTCCTCTCATTCCCCATGGATGTCTCTACCAACTGGCCCCGTTTTTGAGATGTGGACTGGTGTGGATTGTGACAGGGAAAGACAATATGTATCAGGCAATGTGGATGATCTTAAGATATCCCTTTTAGTAATTTTTTTTTTGGCTGAAAGTAAAGTTCCTTCTCTTTATCAGTCTATAGTTTTATTACAAATGCCCTAATCTCAGAAATCAACCCTTTAAAAATGGACTTAGGTGTGTGCCATCCCTCCATAAGGTAGCTCTGCCCCCCCCCACAGAATTGTTCACAAAACATCAAGCTTTAAATTGACCCAACTGCGATATTTAGTTTAGCCTGTCGAATAATATCTTACCCCCTTATTTTTTGAATCTTTGAATTGATTTCAGAACAATCAGTATTTCAGTTACCACACTACACACTCATGATACTAACTTTGAATGTCTTATTCTTGCCATAGGTAACATATCGATAAGACAGAAACACAGGCACACAGGGCATGTAATGAAATATCATAAATGCTAATAAAGATATTTATAAAGCAATGTAGCCACAAAGTATGACTTAAATATCTCCTGCTTTTTATGTAAGAGGAGTTTGAAGCATAATTTTTCTATTATTAACTTAAGCTGACAATATTAGGTGAGTAGTAGATTTGTGCCTCCCTAAGTATCTTGTTTTCTTAAATGGGATTTTTGTTGTTGTTGCTGTTTTTTTGTTTTTTTGTTTTTTTTGACAGGCAGAGTTAGACAGTGAGAGAAAGAGAGAGAGACAGAGAGAAAGGTCTTCCTTTATCCATTGGTTCACCCCTCAAGTGGCCGCTAAGGCCAGCGTGCTGTGCCGATCCAAAGCCAGGAGCCAGGTGCTTCCTCCTGGTCTCCCATGTGGGTGCAGGGCCCAAGGACCTGGGCCATCCTCCACTGTTTTCCCGAGCAGAGAGCAGGACTGGAAGAGGAACAACCGGGACAGAACCGGCACCCCGACCAGGACTAGAACCCGGGGTGCCAGCGCCACAGGCGGAGGATTAGCCTAGTGAGCCATGATGCCGGCCTAAATGGGATATTCTTAACTTTCAGAGTGGTTTAAATCGTGGCTCAATCATCTACAGGGTTCATACACACAATCAGGATACTTAAACTCTGTGCCTCAGTTTAACTATCTTGCAAAACGTGATCATAACATGGAGACGTATTATGAGCAGTGAGATAAGCCACTGCTTGGGTCCAAATAACACATCTTTGAGTCAGCATATGGATGGCCCAAACACGTTGGTTTCTGCCACCCACGTGGAATATCTGAGTGGAGTTTTTGACTCCTGCCTTCAGCCTGGCCTAGTCCTGGATGCTGTGGGCATTTGGTGTGTGAACAGATGATCTTTCTCTCTTCTCTACCTTTTCCTCCCTTTGTGTCACTTTCTTTTAAATAAACAAATAAATCTTTAAGAAAAGACAACTCATAGTTTTTTGTAAGAGTTGAATTAATTAATAAAGCAAAACTGCTTGGATTCTTGCCTGGGTCCCTAGTACAGTGTTTGTAAACTTTAAGACAATACCCTTTGTTGTGGAGGTTCTTACTATCATTGTTGATGTTAATGGGTTACCCTATCATTGTTCTTTGTAGTGGAGAAAATATTTGATGGGCAGGTGTTTGGCCAACAGGTTAAGACATTGCATCCCACACCTGCGTGCCTGGGTTTGACTACTGGCTCTAGCTCCTCACCCTGGCTTTGTGCTCATGCAGACCCTTGGGTGCAGCAGTACAAGTAATTGTCCTCCTGCCACCCACGTGGAAAACTGAGATTCAGTTCCCAACTCCCAGCTTTGTTCTCTACCAAGTGCCAGCTGTTGTAGGCATTTGGGGGGAGTGAATCAGTACATAGGAGATCTCTCTCTCTCTGCCCTCCAAACAAAAGTTACAGAAAAAAAAAAAAGCTTGCAAATAATAACAACACTTGAATCAAGTTGTACATACATGAAACGCTGAGGCTAACTTGCATGAATTGATTTTGTGTTATTCACATGGCACAGTTGGAAAAATTGACAGGTTTGACTCCCTACTGACAACACCATGACGCCAAATTAGATCCATTGGCAGCAATAAAAATTTTGCTCAGAAGAGTTTGAGAACCATTCTTGTATAAGATTCTAAAAAATATTTACCCAGAGAAGCTGGCTTTTGGTAATAAAAAAGCCAAACTCCTTAGAAAGCAAATGCAACTCATGCAAATAATATCACAACCGGATCTGAATATTGATCTTGGAATCCACATTAATAATTCCAGACTCAATTCCAGTCAATTCTAATTGACTGAATCACTGATGTTATTACTGTAGCATTCCATCTTGCTATAAGCTGTAAAGAACAGGTATCATATGATTGATAAGTATTCAATAAATACACATAGTATGCCTATTCTCTCTTTAAAGACTAAGCATTAAAAATGATTATCTGTATCAGGGTTCTGTATCAGTGCTTCATGACTTAAAATAGTAACTACATTTCCCTCTATTTTAAGTTCTCAATTCTATGATTTTCAGTGGGGAACTATTAGGAGACAATGTGCAAACCTCAGAGTGAATCATTGTCTCATTAAAAAAAAATTTCTGATTAGCTACTGTCATGCAATTAAACGTCCCATATGTAGCCACTATGCTCCTAAGCCTGTATATATGAAATACTTAAATAACATAATAAAACACATGAAGACAGAATATTAAAAAACTTAAAAAAACTACATTCACATTTGTGAGTATATGGCTCTTGAATCTGCAGTTGGAGCAAGGCTCAGGTGGAAGACTCCCATCTTCCATGTGGTACAAAACGGGATGGTGGTGTGGGGCTGAGAGTCCACTTCCCAGATGGCACACTCACATGACAGGCAGGTGCAGCTGGCTGCTGCCTGGGAACTGAGGGAGGAAGGAACGGAGGGCTGGAACCTTAGTTCTTCATATTGTGTTCTTCAGAAGCTACTCTGGCTTTTTCCCAGTTTCACAAACAAGCTTCCCAGAGAGGAAATGAAAGCTGCTAATTTCTCCAGAAACTGGACCAGAAACTGAAACACGGTCACAGTCACTTCCGCCATATTCTGTGGGTCACATCACCGTAGGGCCCCTCACCAAGGAGAGAGGGCCTGGACTTCACCTCTCAGTAAAGGCACTATTTGGGATTGCTTAAATCTCTAGTTTCCCATCTAGTCATATTTTTTGAGAAGCTAAATTTTATTATTACAAATATTATTACAGGTAAAACAAACCATTTTGGTACATGGCATACATCTTCTGCATTCCTCTATACACAAAATATGTGGCTCCAAGAATTTCATTCTCCCACCATATCTGACTGAGTCTTGAGGTTAAAATTTATTTCAAAACTCATGTCCTTGCATAGATGAAGCTCCTCAAATACAGTTCTTTAAATTCAGTTCTTAGTTATAGCTCCTTTTGATCGGAAGACTTATGAATCCCAAACACAGCTCATCTGCCCCAACATAGTTGACAAACAATTATAGGAGAGGCAAAGGGTGTCCTCTACAGAACCTCCTGTTCAGAGGAAAAGGCACACAGCCACTGTTCCATAACGGTGCTGAAATGCATCTAGGCTCTGCCTTTTCCCTGATGAGGACTGGCTTATAGTCCCAGGGTGTGTTCTTCCACCACTCATGATTCTAATTTTTGGGCTTTTAGAGTCACTCCTCTGGATCATCATTCTTTTTAAGCTGCATTTGCAACCTTGTGACCTCCTGTGCCTGTTTCTGCCCATAAAATGTTGAGGATCAAAAGGCCTCATATATTAAAATTATGTGTGTCCCATTGTAGTCTAAAGTAGGGGTGCTCCCACTAGTAAAAATATTTTTAGTAACATAATGGGATCTCTAAAATTTTATTTCAATTTGCACCATTAGACAAAGGTCAAATGATAACTATCTCTGCAGTGAGCTCTCCTCTTCCCTGAGTAACACCTGTAGATCTGACACTCTTAAGATTCTTTTTTTAAAGATTTATTTATTTTATTTATTCGAAAGTCAGAGTTACACAGAGAGAGGAGAAGCAGAGAGACACAGAGAGAGAGAGAGGTCTTCCGACTACTGGTTCACTCGCCGAATGACCACAACGGCCAGAGCTAAGCTGATCCGAAGCCAGGAGCCAGGAGCTCCATCCAGATCTCCCATGCCCATGCAGGGGACCAAGGACGTGGGCCATCTTCTACTGCCCTCCCAGGCCATAGCAGAGCTGGATCGGAAGTGCAGCAGCCAGGACTCAAGCCAGTGCCCATATGGGATGCCGGCACTGCAGGCTGGGGCTTTAACCCACTGCGCCAGAGTGCTGGCCCCTCTCACTTTCTTGAAGTTGCCACAGAGAGCTGCCCCAAGATCTTAGACTATTACTAACACTCCCATGGAGGATCTTCATATTTCTGTTGTTGCTCATACTGAGGCTTTTTAGGAGTCTACTAAATCTCTTCTCAAAACCCTTATAGCTCTACCTAACACTATCCAAAAGCTAATGTCCCATACTGTAGTCATTTATTATGGCAACACCCTGCCTCCAGATGCAAAATTCTGTTCTACTTATTCACAACTGCATAGCAAATCACCTCACAACTTAGTGGTTTAAAGCAAGAATAGTAATTTATTTTGCTTGGGGACTCTGCAATCTGAGTGAGGCCTCATCAGCTCTACAGAGTACCAGTTGTGTGAACTGTGAGACTCTCTTCTAAGATGGCACGCTAAGATGGCCAGTGGGTTCAGAGTGGCTGTTGCTGTGAACTCCACTGTAGCTGGGGGGTGAGGGTTTTGATTTATTTCTTCTTGGGTCTCTGAGTTACTTGGACTTTCCAAAGAAAGAAGGAATAAATGATGATAATTTTCAGCATCTGAACCCAAAGCTGGGCAGTATCCCGGCCATTATATTCTATCATTCGGGTAGTCTCAGATCTTATGTTCAAGGATATGAGACACAAACCCTAATTCTTGAAAAGAGATGTGTTAAGAAATTGGAGAACTATGTTATAAAACCAACATAGTTTTAAAACATAAAAAACAACTTAAAAGCCACATTCAACAATATGGCTGAGAACAGGGAAATTTCTAAACACTCAATAAAAATCACTTTCAGTTCCATTATCCCTTTCATAGGAAAGAGTATACATCAACAATTAGAAAGTTAAGTCAACTGAACCATATATGAACACCCTGTTCTATAACAGTGGACTACTTTATAGACACAGACACTTAAAAGCTTTCACCCATGTTAGGGAACCGCTCCAGAGACTTGTTTTCTCAAGTTTAACACACAAATAGAGTAGATTCTACATGACTTTTGCTCTGGCTTGACTGTGGTTTGTGTGTGTCCCTCCACACACTTGTGTTGAAATTTAATCTTTGATGTGAAGTATTAACAGGAGGGAAATTTTGACAGTGATTAATATGCTAAGGCTATAAGGTGGGTTCCCCAGGATTGAGTACTAGTGCACTTATAACAGAGTGTCCCAGAGACATAGGTACACAACTGCACTTCTGTCACTGGCTCTGTAATATCTGATGTCACTTTGACATTCAGTAGCAAGAACACCATTACTATCTGTGGTCCCTCAACCTTGCATCTCTACGACTATGAGTCACAATGAATCTCCTTCCAGATGACTTACCCAGTCTGTGACATT
Organism: Sylvilagus floridanus; assembly: GCA_949820135.1. Classification (NCBI taxonomy): domain Eukaryota; kingdom Metazoa; phylum Chordata; class Mammalia; order Lagomorpha; family Leporidae; genus Sylvilagus; species Sylvilagus floridanus. Next base: position 11,561,909 of record OX463240.1, on the reverse strand, counting down.
ATTTTATTAACAAAAGAAAAGACTGATAAAAGCGTAGACACCTTGAACATGACTTAGTCACATTATTCAAACAGCTTTGTGTTCCATGACTTAACCCATTCAGTTTAACTTGCAACATTTTCAACTACTAATTTATAAAGATAAATAATTTATAAATAACAAGCTTTTAATTATATACCCTCAAAGTAAATGTATCCTTCAGTTTGAAACATCCAAGGAAATGGCTTTTAGGAGGACCTGACAGAAGGAGATTGCATTTAGTTTTAATTTACATTTAATTTGGTATTGCCTTTGAAACCATTTATTCTCGAGCAATGCCCTTTTTCTCTACAGTCTTTATTCCTTTGATGTACGGCTCCATAAAGACGCCAGTGGAATTCTTCACCTTTCTATTGGGGGTCTTTAAGTAATTTCAGGAGCGTGTTTTATTTCTGATTTTATGAATCCATAAATGAAGACAAAGATGCCTTAGCCCGTTGCTCAGGGACACAGGGAATTAGCAGCAGCCCCGTGTGAGAGTGGGAAAGCCCTTTCTCTTCTCTTCCAACTGCCGGGCTGAGCCTCTCGGTTCCACTTTGCTTGCTGAAAGCGATAGTTACAGTTACCTGAGTTGGTACAGACTGAATAATCACCCCATAATAGGGGAAATGTATTTTCTCAGGGATTTAGTGTCAGATTTTTCTCCAAGCGAAGGGTAATCCGACAATTAACATCACTTTCCTCACTCTCACCGTCCAGCCTGAGGCCGTTTCCCCTTACCCTACAAATTATTAGTAGATTTATAGCAAAAGTTTAACGATTTCCTATTTATGAAGTATACTCTACAGTATTACTCAGCCTTGGAAACTCGGTAAAAATTTTATATTGATATTTATGCTCTGAAAGTATTTTTGTAATAACAAGATATCTAGTTTTCTATGATAAAATTTAATTAAACCAGTGCAATTCTATGAATATATTATAAAAATTTGATAAAATATACTTCTCCCTCACTGTGGAACTGTATCCCAGAGTTGGATAATATTTTGTGTCTCTGTAAATAATTTAAAGAGTAAATGAAGAATGGAGCCAGCATTGTGGTGTAACAGGTGAAGTCTCCACCTGAGATGCCTGTATCCCAGATGGGCAACGGTTTAAGATCCAGCTGCTCCACTTCTGATCCGGCTCCCTGCCAATGGCCTGGAAAAATGCGGCAGAAGATGGTCCAAGTGTTTGGGTGCCGATCACCCACCAGAAGAAGCTCCTGGCTCCTGTCTTTCTCCTGGACCAGCCTGGCCATTATGGCCATCTGGGGGAGTGAAACAGAGAATGGAAGATCTCTTTTTTTCTCTGTCTTTCCCTCCCTCTCTCTGTAACTCCAACTTTACAATAAATAAAAATTTAAAAAAATAGTCACTACACAAAAGTAATTGCTGCAAAATTTTTAAACAAATATTAAATCTGCAGGGATATAAAACGTTGGCTTTTAAGAGGCTAATGATTCAATGGCATTTCAGTTGCTTGTGGAACTTACTGCAGCCCACATTCCTTTTCAAGATACTTAATCCCAAAACAATAAGAACAGTTGTAAGTGGTCTTAACTTAGAGAGTCCATAGGTGGGTATATTTGTGTCCCCTAGGGACTAATATTCATCTAGCTTTTGGGGTCTTGTCCTAAGGGAAGAAAAACATCCTTGCTTAATCCATGTAACAAGCCTACAAAGTGGGGACCTGTGATGACTGGCAGTGCTTCATGAATGAGGAAGCTGAGACTAGAGACAGTATTAAGCCTGAGAATGAAGTACAGTTTCATTTAGTTGATGTCCCATATCAGAGCCCATGTTCTTTTTGTTTGACAAGCAGAGTTAGACAGTGAGAGAGACAGAGAGAAAGGTCTTCCTTCTGTTGGTTCACCCCCCAAATGGCTGCGGCTGGCATGCTGTGCTGATCCGAAGCCGGGAGCCAGGTGCTTCTCCTGGTCTCCCATGCAGGTGCAGGACCCAAGCACTTGGGCCATCCTCCACTGCACTCCCGGGCCACAGCAGAGAGCTGGACTGGAAGAGGAGCGACCGGGACAGAATCCAGTGCCCTGACTGGGACTAGAACCCGGGGTGCTGGTGCCGCAGGCAGAGGATTAGCCTAGTGAGCCGCAGCGCCGGCCAAGAGCCCATGTTCTTAAACACTCTGTAGCCCACACAGTTTTATCTTCATGTGTGCAAATATGACTTTTTTCTTAAAATTGGACAGACAGAAAGAGGTTCCATGTGCTGGTTCACTTATGAAATGCTTTGCAAAGGCCTGGGCTAGAGCGGTGAGTTAGGACCTCAATCCAGGCCTCCCAGAAAGCAAAGGTCCTTAGGGTCAGCTCCGTCTCATGTGAATGAAGACAGGCGGTCAAGTTAGCGAGGGAATTTCTGGTGAAGTCTTTGTGCTCCCACCATCTCGTGGGTGGGTGGTAGGGATGGAACCTCCTGAGCCAACACCTGTTGTCTATTGGAGATGGCATTAGCAGGAAGGTGGAAGTAAGAGCCCAGGGCAAGGAATTGAACCCATGCATTCTGATATGGGATACAGGGGTCTTGATGGCTAGGCCAAATGCCTGGCCCAGTGGATCTTTCTCAGGAGAGAAGGTATAAGCAAATAAGATAGTCAAAAACTTTTGTACCCATAAACTCAACACAAGTGTACAAGAATGCTTATTAAGCACACATTATTTACCTGTAAGCTGCATCTCTCTGCATTGCACAAAATGTAAATATACAAGAAATCTTAGAAATTCTTCAGCTCATTCTCTGACTTTGAAATCTGGAAGGCAGAGATCAACAGCAAACTGACCACCCGTCATTTCGCCCCTGGTTGATGGCCTCTGTCCACAATGTCCTTTCGTCTGATTAAACATCCTTTCACTGGGAAGTTTTCTGGTCAAGGAATGAGTTCTGTTTCATTTCGTGAAAACCTGACATCTTACATCTGCTGTATCATGGGTGTTTAGCCAAAAGGGAGCTTTGCTTTCTGGGATGGGTTCTGTCCCATGGGAGTGAAGCAAGGCAGTCAAGTGTGAGTGCTCAACTGTGTGCTCTGAGCACCTGCTGGGTGAATTTACGGAATAGGCTGGCAGAAGCACAGTGGGGAACAAGTGAGGGACTCTTTCAACACTTTACGCTCTGTGTGTGTGTGTGTGTGTGTAGTGTAGCCCAGTTGTAATGCCCACAGGGTACACTTGTTCTCCAAGTCTACCTAAGGCCTTCCCCTCCCCCCTCCCAAAGGTAAGGACCCAGACATTTAAAAATTATTTTTATTTTTACCTCACACCTCCCCCCTTCCTGCTAGAGTATTGTGCTCATTAGAATGGCAATTTACTTAAGAGCTAAAAATGTCCTCTGAATGATGAAAAAACTAAGTATTTCTTCTGCTCTCCTTTAGTTTTATCAAGTCATCCAAGGCTTTTACTGAAATTCTTGTCAACGGGGGCAGGCATCTAGCCCAATGGTTAAGATACCCGTTTCCACTACTGGAGTTCCTGGGTCCCCTGAGCAGTGGGTTAAATTGCTGCCTGCCATGCCTATATCCTATATGAGCTCTAGTTTGAGTCCTGGGTGCTCTGCTTCCAATCTAGGTTCCTGCAAATGTGGCGGAGAAGGCAGCAGAGGCTGGCGCTGCGGCTCACTAGGCTAATCCTCTGCCTGCGGCACCAGCACCCCGGGTTCTAGTCCCAGTCGGGGCACCGGATTCTGTCCCAGTTGCTCCTCTTCCAGGCCAGCTCTCTGCTGTGGCCCCGGAGTGCAGTGGAGGATGGCCCAAGTGCTTGGGTCCTGCACCTGCATGGGAGACCAGGAGGAAGCACCTGGCTCCAGGCTTCAGATCAATGCAGCGTGCCAGCTGTAACAGCCATTTTGGGGGTGAACCAACAGAAGGAAGAGCTTTCTCTCTCTCTCTCTCTCTCTCTCTCTCTCTCTCTCTCTCTCTCTCTCTTAGGGTTAAAAAAAAAACACACACATACACAACAAAAAACTAACTCTGCTTGTCAAAAGAAGAAGAAGAAGAAGAAGAAGAAGAAGAAGAAGGCAGCAGCAGAAAAGGATCCAATATGTGGACCCCTGAAAACCATGTGGGAGACCCAGATGGAGTTCCTGGCTCCTGGCTTTGGTCTGGTCTGGTGGACATTTTGGGGAGTGAACAAGCAGATGGAAGTTTCTCTGCCTCTCCAGTATATAAGAGTAAAATAAAATAAAATAAAATAAAATAAAATAAAATAAAATAAAAGTTAAGGTCATTTTGCTAAAAAGGGGAATTTCTGTCAAAATCTCAGTAGGATTTTACGGTATTTCTTAGTAAGCTGCAACCATGAGCTAACACAACAGCTCACAATGTATGGAACCCAAATGAATAATGTTTCCTGTCCTCTGAGAGGGACTTTTGTCAGGAAAGCACAGGTCAGCCAGTGACTTAGTAACTTGGCCTTAAAGAGAAAAAAAGATTGATTAATTCATTTATTTGAAAGAGTTACAGAGAGAGAGGGGCAGAGGCAGAAAGAAAGATCTTCCATCCTCTGGTTCCCTCCTCAGATGGCTACAATGGCTAGGTCTGGGCCAGGCTGAAGCCAGGAGCCAGAAGCTTCATCTGGGCCTCTCACATGGGTGACAGGAGCCTGAGCCATGGGACCATCTTCTGCTGCTTTTCCCAGGCCGTTAACAGGGAGCTGGATCAGAGGTGCCAGGACACCGACTGGCTCCCTTATGGATGCCACTGTCACAGGCAGTAACTTAACCCACCACGCCACAACGCCAGCCCCAGTAACTCAGCCTTTAATTCAAACATTTTTCAGTGTGCCTTCTGTACCTTATTGGGATGGCATAGGACAGGAGAGTACATTGCAATATTATTTTAAACTGTAGCTTTACTCAAAGCAAATATAAAGTATTAATTGTAAGTTTCCAGATTTAAATTCTGGGGGTTCCAGTTTTAAATTTCCATAGCTAGATTTTATTTTTGGCCCAAATAGTCATTAGGATAAAGGAGTTTAATATATCTGCATTCTGCTTAAAAATAATTACACCCAATCAAAAAACACGAACAGCTGTCGCAAATAATATTCTCTGAAAATTATTATTATGTATAAGCAATAGGAAATATACAAAGAAACTTCTAATCCAGGAAGCACACACACAAAAGTGGTGCTTTCCCTGGGCAGCTAGTGGTCAAAATCAAATGCATGAGAACGCTAAGTGAGGCCAAGCTAGTGTCATTGGAGAACAGACCAATTTATTTGACCTTTTTCTTGATAACAATTTAATTCTGATATGTGATCTGGCCCCTAGCAAATTCTTGTCTCAATGTGCTAAGGTAATTTTGCATTAAAGTCTCTGAAAATATATGTTCCACCCTCTAAACAATATCACAGGACAAACAGCATTCCATTCAGACTCTAAGACCTATTTTGGGCCAGTGTTCAAAAGTCAATTCTGTACTTAACACATCTTGAGAAAGACCTGCCCCTGGACTAAGCATAAGTGTACAATTATACAGTTCCATAGAGAAGTGAATGCATACCATGGGATGGAAACCAAAGAACAAAACTTCATCCTGGTCACCCTAGGGGCAATCATAACATAGCTGGTAGAAACACATGCTCATCACTCTAAAGAGTAAAAGCACCGCTGTATTAACATGGGACTATTCTGTTCAAATTCAAGGGAAACACCATTCTATTACAAATTATATTCCCCAGGGAGATTGAGAAAACAAATGAAGAATAACCAAAAAATTAGTGGAGGGGCCGGCGCTGTGGTGTAGTGTGAAAAGCTGCTGATTGCAGTGCCAGAATGCCATATGGACACTGGTTTGAGTCTCAGCGGTTTCTCTTCTGATCCAGCTCTTTGCTATGGCCTGGGAAAGCGTGGAAGATGACCCAAGTGCTTGTGGGAGACCTGGAAGAAGCTGCTGGATCCTGGCTTTGGATCAGCATAGCTCTGGCCACTGGGGCCATTTAGGGAGTGTACCACTGGATGGAAGATCTCTCTCTCTCCCTCTCTTTTTACCTCTGCCTCTCAAATAAATAAAAAAAGAAAAGAAAACTTAAAAAGAAATTTGTGGAAAATGCTTATTATGAAAAAACAATGTGTGGGTTAGAAAATTTTCACCAAAATAAAATTATCCTTTAATTTATTTTTTTTTTTCAAGAACATTTTGAAATACCCTGGTATACTGCAGCGTATTTTTATACAAGGTTGATCTCTATGTATGTAGTTAATAGACTACTTATGCAAAAGTTTTTAGGATATAATTAAGCAACAGGGAGCAAATCAAAATAGCAAGATGATATTTGTATTTCTTAAATATAGTCTAATTTTTTGTGAAATCAGATTCCTTTTCAATTCTTTGGACTGCAGGAGTTACTGATATTTTACTCATAACAAAAATATACAAAAATGAAAAATGAAGCATAAGTAAGTTAAAAACAGAGAATTTATCCATGTTAGTTTTTCCTAATCCAGGATGGCAGAGCTGAAATCTTGTGGCCAAACAAATCTGATCAGGAATGCTGGTGATTTTTGTCTTATTTTAAGTGCAGAACATAACAACTGCAGGTCAAGTAGATAAACTAAAACCAAACAAAGCAAAATAGATTCTTTCAATAGCAGTTGCACCCATCCTACTTTTAGAAAAAGAGGAATTTCTTTTTCGTAAATATGCTACTAGATACCTTGTGTCATTTGAAAGGAACCTCTTAGGAATTTTATTGTTTCAATTGCTGCACCAGATGTTAAGTACCTGGTTTGAATGTGTAACCCTCAAAAATATGTTGAAAACTTAATTTCTGGGCTAGAGTTATGTTTTAGCAGGTTAATCTGCTGCTTGGGACACTAGCATCCCATATCAGAGGGCCAGTTTGAGTCCTGGCTTCTCTGCTTCCAATCCAGTTCCCTGTTAATATCCCTGGGAAGGCAGCAGAACATGGCCCAAATACTTGTGGCCCTGCCACCCATGTGGAATATTCAAGTGGAATTCCTGGTTCCTGGTTTCATCCTGGGCCAGCCCTGGCTGGTGTGGTCACTTGTGAAGTGAACCTGTAGATACTTACTTACTCTCACTTTCCCTCCCTCTCTCAGTTGCTCTGAATAAAATAAATAAAATTAATAAGTAAAGATTAAAAAAGAAAAGAAAATGAATTCCCAGTGCAACAGTTTTGAGAGATGGGGCCTAATGGGAGGTAATGAGGCCATGAGGGTCCCTTCTCATGAATGCAGTAATGCTGGTAATAAAAGAACTCAGGGCTGTGAGTTTGATCTCTGCCTCTTAATGTGCCATCTTTTCTTTCTATTTTCCACCATGGGATGAGGCAGCAGGAAGGTCCTATCCAGTGTGGGCTCCTTGGTCTTGAATTTCCCAGGCTCAGAACTGTAAAATAAATAAATAAAGTTCTTTTCTTTATAAACTACTAGATGGTATTCTTACAGCAAAACAAAATGCACTAATACACTACGGATCTAATTTATCTGTAGTGGGAAGAAAAGAAAAAAAATGCTGCATTTGATATTAATACATATTATTCTTGGGTCTAGTTTATTTAACAAAGGATACTGCAAAAGCAGTCACATCTTTTTGCTTCCCATAATGCTGTTATGTTTTTGGAGAGCAATTTATGTGGCAACCAAAAACCAAAGAAAAATATTTGTAAACCATTTGTTTTTCCTTGCCCTCACTGTTCCCCACTCCACTGCTACACAGCTGACAGGGAAGTCTGACGGAATGATGCGCTCAGAAAAGGAAAAATAAAAAGAGATAGAAGGAAAAACAATACCTTCCTAGGGGATTTCACTATGCGTTGATTTGATTTCTGTGTAAACGGAAATTGCAAAGTTGCCACCACGTTGTTGCCGACTGCGGAGTCCAGCTCGTGTCCTTGGATGTGCGAGCACATGTGAAGCTGGGAGGACCATGGAAGGAACGCTCATCCCCACTTCTCTTCTCCCTAGAGAGGTAGCTTCATTCCGTCAATGCAGAGCAGAGTCTCTGGTATTCAGTCTGTCCCCAGGGCACGCAGGCTCCTGTGTTGACATGCTCCATTGTCAGAAACCTCATGTGGGAATCATCTCCTTCCAGACTCAGCCCATAGGAACCTAAGTCTGTCTGGAATTGTGCAGAATGTTTGCATGATAATGGTTGAAACATTTAGTGCAGCCTTTTACGCCCCAAAGATTTTACAGATGGCACTTGGCTAGGTTGCATCTGGCTTCCATTTCTTAAAAGTTAACTTCAATTTTATCATAGTGGGTTTTATTTCCATGTGACACTGGGTTTGCATTTTACTTAATACGGGTCTATTGTGGCTGTAAACTCCTCTTAAAGAACATCGTTGGCATCTGTGCTATGACTAAGCAAATCTTGCCTCTGGAGAGAGAATTCAATACAATGAAAACACACAATGGATATTCCTGTTTTTACTTGGGTTTTCATTTCTTTTTGGTCATTATATTAACATTACCTCCTGAATTTCAGATAAAAATAGTTGTGGTTGCCTTAAATTATTTCTAGGAAGAGAGTTGATGAGTTTTCTCCCCCCTCTACTTTAAGAAAGGGCTCTAAGAATACCTCCTGCTCCATTACAAGGATCACAAAAGAGAAATGTCCAACAAATACACAGCCTGTCTGATTCTATTTATTTATTTCAAAGGCAGACATGCACACACATACCCAAACACACGCACACACTGAGACAGAGACAGATGTTTCATCCACTAGATCACTCCCCAGATGCTCACAGTCACCAGGTCCAAGCTGGGCAAAGCCAGGAAGCCAGAACTTCATCCTGGTCTCCCATGTGGACAGTTGAGATGCATTTATGAGCCATTACTTGCTGTCTCCCATGGTGCGCATTACCAAGAAGCTGGAACCAGAAGCACAGCTGAGATTTGAACTGAGGCATTTTGATTTGAGATACAGGTGTTCCAAACAGTGTTTTAACCTCTGTGCTCAAACACCTACCTCCACAACCTGTCTTACTCACTCAATCTTCTCTCTATCCTCTATCTCCAGCTGGTGAGTTTTTACCGCTCCCTGACCTGTACATACATGTACTATTATTGAGATTTCTTCAGAACAAAGTACTATTTACATTTCCAGGGTTATCGAGCAAGAACTACTAATCTGCTTCAGTTCAAACAGACATTGTTTGCTACTCTGCACAAATCCAGACTTTGTTCTTATTCTTCAAATGTATGTTCTTGCTTTTGAGGACAGTATTCTAATTTAAGCTCCAGTTGTGTGCTCTTCCTACCATTTCTGATTTAGACTTCTGAGGACAGACCACTCTTCCACAGGAACACAGACAAGGGCTATAAACAATAATGAAACCATAGGATGCTAATTTCACTATTAGACTTTCAGTTTTTTTTTTTTTAATATGTGTGATACAATAGCTATCACAAATCAGAGACATCATGATATTTGTCCTTTTGGGCCTGGTTTATTTCAATAAGCTTATTAAAAGACTGATCACAGCACACATCAACATTTTAATTTCTATTTATTGTAGAAATTGTTGTAGGTGGCCAAGATCTTATTTTTATATGAATTTGAATCATTAGTTAAACATAGCAGGTGATGAACCTCTTTAGTGAAAGATTAATACATTCGTCACCTAATCTCTACTACAGCACAAAGGAGTAGATCACAAAGACTGGTCCCAAAGCTGAGACTTAGAATTTTAAGGGTCTTGCTAAGGAGGCCACATTGTTGAGCAGGAACCCATTCAGACTGACCTAAGACCCAGTCCTTTCCCCGACATTGCTCCGACTCTTGAGCAATGGTGCTGATGTGGAAAACTCACATTCCAGAGCTTCCAAGCCTGATCTTTGGGGATGATGCCAGAGCCTCTAAGAATTCTGCTCACTTGGGGTGCGTTGTACAGGGGATCGATGAACCCAGGGAGGGAAAGTTAGAGATAACCTTTCACCAGGATCCACCGTTCCATCTGTGGATGCTTCCCTTTATTTAAGTGGGCAGTGATAACTTTTTTAAATATAAGAATTCTGTAGGATTTGGAACTGATTTTTTTTGTGTGTTTGCCAAACTTCAAAAAGACTCTGAGAGAAATCCTGGAGACTTGAGGGCAGCTGCTGTGACGTGGTACAAAGTGTGGGTGGGCACAACTCTGAATCTTCACCCTGACATTTGTTTACTATGATATTGAGTCTCATTCTGCTCTTCATCTCTCAAATGGATATAGCAATATTGTGTTGAGACAACGACACGCAACCATGTAACCTGTTTACACAGAGAAGACAACAGGTGCATGTAGAGGGATCAGCGCATTCTTGGCATAGCAGGTGTCACAGGCTAGGCTCTTGATAGGAAATGCTGAGATGCAGATGTTCAGAGGATGTTTTCAAGAAAAAATACAGGGAAAGGAGTGAGGGGGAAGCTTGGGCAGAGGGAAAAGCCGAACTAGATGCTGCTGCATGTGGAGCTGTGCATGGACCTTCTGGGGACTCATGAGTTGAGGCAAGGTTCCTGGAGCTTTGCTGCCTCTCCCGGAGATCAGATTTAGTGATCCCCAGGGAGAGGGCATAAATCTTGGATGAGGCAAATCCTTAGGGTGAGAGCACTTCCTAGGCAAGGATTCAGGTACAAAGGGCATTTCTGGGAGCTGGAAGTGAGCAGAGAGCACAGGACATCATCCCTTCCTGTACGTGTTCCAGAGAGGCTAAGTGGTGTCACCGTTGCTGTTCATCACCCACTGGTGATTTGTCCTATCAGAAACAACGGCCAAGAGGCATTCTTACAGCCAAAGTCATTCTTGCCTCCCTGTAGCACAGGAAGCCAAATCATCTAATTATGGAATAAGAAATGACTTAATCCAGTACTCTCATCTTTGAAATTTAAGAGAAATTTAAAAGACATTGAAATCAAGTGGTAACCTATTACAGTGTCTTCAGCTCCACATGTGATACTCTAATAGGTTGCCATAGGTAAATCTTTTTGCTTAAATGGACATATATTGCCTGAACAATACAACCTGGACATTGAATTTGTAAATAATTTTGGTAATATTTGACTTGTCAAATTTGAAGCAGTGTAGTCTGTGTGAAAATTGTCATAAATCATTTTTATCAAAATAGTTTGAAAAACAGTAATAGTTCAGACATAATTTAAAAGTTTGTTTTGAGGTGAAATCTGATGAATTTTGAAATTTTATAAATGAGTAAAATAATTGTATAAATAATAATAATAATAAAGGGATTTGAAGAGTATTAAATCCTACAAAGCATCTATTGTTGATATCTTTTTATACGCTTGTATGTGTTGTAGTTCGTAATCAATCTTTCAAAATATTCACTGGGGAAAGGACATCAAATAAAATATATTGTCTCAATAATTTCAGGACTTATAAAAGACATATTGGACAAGTCTGAGATAGGCAGATACAAGAGGTGTTGGCCAAGTCCCCACAGCCCAAGGAGAAATAGTCTGGTTATGACAAACATCAAGAAAAGCTTCTCTTCTAACTTGGTACAAGTGAGTGTAGTTCAACCCTGAACTTTCAAAGCTGTGAATGAGGACCTAAAAACAATTCTGATGACAGTTGGTGTGTTTTGAACTGCTTGACCATTGAAATCCTATTCTGGATTTGATCTTAGAAGATATTGACCTTCCATTCACAACCTAAAACATTAGTCTTAAGAGAAGGGTGGGGGAGCTAGCACTGTAGAGTATCGGGAAAGCCGGCATCCCATATGGGCACTGGTTCAAGTCTAGCTGCTCCACTTCCGATCCAGCTCTCTGCTGTGGCCTGGGAAAGCAATAGAAGATAGGCCAAGTCCGTGGGCCCCTGCAACCACATGGGAGGCCCAGAGGGAGCTCCTGGCTCCTGGCATCCCATCAGCCTGGCTCTGGAAGTTGTGGCATTTGGGGAGTGAGTCAGCGATGGAATACCTCTCTCTCTCTCTCTCTCTCTCTCTCTCTCTCTCTCTCTCTCTCTTTGTCTCAGCGTATATAACTGTGCCTTTCACATAAATAAATAAATACATATTGAAAAAAGACAAGGGTGGAGTAGGGAGGTAACAAAAGTATGTGCATAAATAACCAGACTCTGTCCCTGCTGCTCTGGCAGCCTGCTGAGGAAGTAATTTTATTTAAAAAATAACCAAATAGGCTCAACAGCCAACCTGAGAGTGTTCAGTGAGGGCAAAGGCATTTGGTCTTGACTATAGTGCTTGTCTGGATCACTGTTGGCAGTGGTCTGTATTTCTCAGGGCATGTACAAATGCTAAGAGTTTCAGACTAGCTGAAATCTGAATTATTTTCCTAACTGTACTAGTTAGCTCACAAGGCCCCGGAGCTTATGAGGGCCACTAGGTGATTGAGTAATTTTCAAGCCAAGGAATTGTCTAGATGACTCTAGAACCCTGATCCATGTATGATATCTCTATCATTTGTCCTCATGAAAACATTTTGTCTTTGACATATAGATAGGACTGGCTTTTTTTCTTCTTGATTTAATTTAGTCTAGAGTGACCTGATATAATATATAGAAATTTATTATGCTCCTAAGTCTACAAAACAACAAAAGTCCACAATTCGTATTGTCTTTTTCTGAATTTGCTCTTACCATTCTGAGAGGTCCAATAAGGTCTAAACTGATATTCATGATTCTGGCCCATTGTTCATTGACTTCCTGAACTATAATTGTTTTTTTGCTCTTCACAACAATCTTCAGGTTTTGCAATGCTGTGTTGTTGATGTCTAGGTCTGTAAGAGAACAAGCAGTATAAGAACTAGAAGAAGGATAAAGTCAGCTAAGTGACGTCGTCTCTGATCCAAGAGCCTCACGCAACATCCAGTACACATTGATTTCAAACTTTTCCATTGCTTCTGAGAACAAATGAGACAACCAGTTTCATTCAAGCTCTTTAATCCAGTCTCTAGGTTCTGACAGAAAAGAGCTAGACATCATTTCATGTTGCTGACGTACAGGAACAAGAATGCCAAGTACTGGGTTCCATGGGAGATATGATAATTGTGAGGGAAAGAAAGTATCAAAAGTATTCCATGTTTCTAGAAAAACCTAGAAGGTCATTTCTTCTTAAGTGGATGGATGTCCATGGCAGGGTTAAAAAATGTTTATTTTATTTAATCATTTATTTACCTGAGAGGTAGAGAGACAGAGACAGCTTCCCTTCACTGCCTCACTTCCTAGACGCCAGCAGGGTGGGCAGGACATGGAATTTGGAAGCCAGGATAATCCGGGTCTCTCACAAGGATGACAGACACCCAATGGCTTGAGCCATTCCCTGTGTCTCATAAGGTCTATATTGTTAGGAAGCCTGAGTCTGGAACCACAGTTAGGAATTGAACCTGGGCACGTTAACGTGGGACACAGGCATTCTAACCAGCATCTTAATTCTAGCCCACACACTTGCCTCCACAAAAGTTTTAAAAAGGGCTTTGGGAAGTATTAATAAAAAATTTCATGACCAAACATGTTTATGAGATTGAGCACCCAAATTTGATTAAAACACTTCTTTATTTCTGCAAGGAAGAATTAGAAAGACAGAGAGGGAGGATGAGGGGAGGAGGGGACAGAATGAATATTTTCCATCTGCTGGTTCACTCCCAAATGACCACAACATTTTGGGCTCAATCAGGCCAAAGTCAGGAGCTAGGAACTCTGTCCTGGTCTCCCAGGGCTTGCCAGGGGCCAAGCCCTTGGGCCATCTTTCCCTGCCTTCCCAGGCACATTAGCAGAGAGCTGGACTGAAAGTGGAGCAGCCAGGACTAGAACTGGTGCTCATGTGGGATGATTGCCTTACAGACCATGGCTGATTAAAACACTTCTTAAACTAACAGTTAAATATTAGGGATGACATGCTAACTTTATATCACATTAAGGAAAAATCTTTATGAATAACAGTCAGGTTATTTTATCCTTACCCAAAGCAGGAAAAGGGAAAGCAAATAGGCCAGGCATTTGTGCAGTATTTAAGACTGTGCTGAGATTGCTATCCCAGTCCCTGATTCCTGCTAACAGACACCCTGGGAGGCAGTGGGCGATGCTGCCACACATGGGTCTGTGCCACTCATGTGTGAGACCCAGACTGAATCCCTGGCTCCTGACATTCACCTGGCCCAGCCCTTGATTGTTAAGGGCTTTGGGGCAATGATGGACAGATGGAAGTTTTCTGTCTGTACATCTGTCTGTCTGTATGCTTTCAAATAAAATGAGGTTAAAAAGAAAAATAAAACCTTTAAAAAAGCAAATAAAATCATTCAAAAGAAGAAAAACTGGATGTCTCATTTTTTTTTTTTTTGGCCTGGCAGAATTAGACAGTGAGAGAGACAGAGGGAGAGTTATAGACAGTGAGAGAGAGACAGAGAGAAAGGTCTTCCTTCCGTTGGTTCACTCCCCTAATGGCCGCTATGGCCAGCGCTGCACTGATCCGAAGCCAGGAGCCGGGTGCTTTCTCCCCGTCTCTCATGTGGGTGCAGGGACCCAAGCACCTGGGCCATCCTTCTCTGCCCTCCCGGGCCACAGCAGAGAGCTGGACTAGAAGGGAATACCCAGCACCACAACCGGGACTAGAACTCGGGGTGCCGGCACTGCAGGTGGAGGATTAGCCAAGTGGGCCACGACGCCGGGTCTCAATTTTCTATCTAGGTAAGGTGGGTTTATGTGGAGTTAAAAGATTCAAGGTTACATATTAGCATAGACTCCTGTTTACAACCTACAAAGCTAACACATTTTTAAGAAACTGATAAGGATCATGAATTTTGTTCTTTGATTTTCTCTACCCTATGTTTCCTTTGTGTTTACAGGTATTACATTAGGTAAAAGTGTTTTGAGGATCTGGCCAAGAAGAAGTTGAATTGAGGGTGCTGGCACTGTGGAACGTCTGGTAAAGCCACCGCCTGCAGTGCCAACATCCCATATGGGTGCTGGTTCAAGTCCTGGCTGCCCCACTTCCAATCCAGCTCTCTGCTATGACCTGGGAAAGCAGTGAAAGATGGCCCAAGTGCTTGGGTCCCTGCACCTGTGTGGTAGACCTGGAAAAACCTCCTGTCCTGGCTTCGGATCCACACAGTCCTGGCTGTTACGATCAACTGGGGAGTAAACCAGTGGATGGAAGATCTCTCTGTCTCTCTCTCTCTCTGCCTCTCCTTCTCTCTCTATGTAACTCTGACTTTCAAATAAATAAATAAATCTTTAAAAAAAAACCCTAGAATTAGGAACACATCCGTTAATTCATTAACTTTAAAAAAACTACTACTTTTCTGGAGTATTTAGATTTTTAAAAATGTATCATTTTAAAAAATTAAATTGCTTGTGATTACCTTTTGGAAATAGTCTTCCTGACCTGATTTTCTGCTCAAATTTCTAAATTATTTCAGGTGATTCAGTCTTCAGTTAAATGTTTGACACTTCACTCTTAGCACCTCCCAACCTTCACCTCCTCCCATTCTCTCCTTCATTCTAGAATCTTGATGTGTGTGTGGACAGCACAGTAAAGTAGCCTGAGGTCCAGTCTTGGAGGTCACATTGCACTGCAGTTACCCTACCGTGTGCCCCCCTGAGAAAGCATGTCACTAATCCATGCCCATGCTTCCCTGAACATGTCTACAGCCACTTTCTCTTGTTACTAAGAGCAAGAATCAGCTGAGAATTTGGCATCAACTAATTCCCGTCTCCCTTGACCTTCCCACAATGCCTTGAGGCAAGAAGAAGAGAGCAGTCTTCTTTCTTCTTCCTGTTTGGAAGGAATCCCACCACTGTGAATAACTGTATAATCTGCATGCTGGACCCACTCCTGAACACATTAATGGAAGGGCTTTGCAGTTTCCCACAAATCCTAGCTTATTTCCTTATTTATTTATTTGAAGAGTAACATACAGAAAGAAAGAGAGGCAGAGAGAGAGAGAGAGGCAGAGAGAGAGAGAGAGAGAGAGAGAGGGGTCTTCCATCTGCTGGTTCAGTCTCCAGTTGGCCACAAAGTCCGGAGCTACGCTGATCCAAAGCCAGGAGCCAGGAGCTTCTTCCAGTCTCTCATGCTGGTGCAGGGGCCCAAGGACTTGGACCATCTTTTACTGCCCTTCCAGGGCATAGTAGAGAGCTGGATTGGAAGTGGGACTCGAACCGGCACCCATATGGGAGGGATGCCAGCACTACTTTACCTGCTACATCGCAGCGCTGGCACCACAAATCCTAGTTTTTAAGAACAGTCTTGGGCCAGTGCTGTGGCACAGTGGTTAAAGTCCCTGGCCTGCAGTGCTGGCATCCCATTTGGGTACTAGTTCTAGACCTGTCTGCTCTACTTCTGATCCACTTCCCTGCTAATGTGCCTGGGAATGTCCTTGGGCCCCTGCACCCACTTGGGAGACCCAGAAGGGGCTCCTGGCTCCTGGCTTTGGATTGGCTTGGCTCTGGCCATTGGGCCATTTGGGGAAGGAACAAGTGGATGGAAGACCTCTCTCTGTCTCTACCTCTCTCTGTAATTCTTCAAATATATAAAATAAATCTTAAAAAATATTAGTCTTGCTACTAATAAAAAGTTGGGTATAATTCTCAAACTATAATTTCTATGTAGGTATGGGTTTATAATTTGCCTGGTAGAAAATGAGCTCAGAGAGGTATAAGCTTTATTTGTTTTTTTTCCCCCGCCATATCTCAAGTGCCCAGAACAATGCTGCCACAAATTGCTCAATAAGTTTCTTTTTAAAAAAAAAATTATTTATTTATTTGAGAGGTAGAGTTACAGACAGATAGAAGGAGAGATAGAGAGAGAGGTCTTCCATCTGCTGGTTCACTCCTCAAATGTCTGCAATGGCTGGAGCGGGGCTGACCTGAAGCCAGGAGCCAGGAGTTAGGAGCTTCTTCCAGGTCTCCGATGCAAGTGCAGGATCCAAGCAGTCAGGCCATCATCCACTGCTTTCCCAGGCACATTAGCAGAGAGCTGGATTGAAAGTGAAGCAGCTGGGACACAAACTGGAGCTCATATGGGATGCCAGCGGCAGGTGGAGCCTTAGCCTGCTGCGTAACAGCGCCAGCCACAGGGAATGTTTCTTAAATGAAAGAATGGTCATGGAGAGCTTCCCAGGCAATAGGTACAGGTACCATTTTCAACA
Organism: Sylvilagus floridanus; assembly: GCA_949820135.1. Lineage (NCBI taxonomy): Eukaryota > Metazoa > Chordata > Mammalia > Lagomorpha > Leporidae > Sylvilagus > Sylvilagus floridanus. The sequence continues at coordinate 11,544,812 of OX463240.1, read as the reverse complement.
GGTTTTCCACCCAGGTCAGGACTCCTCTCGATAACATTCTGATGCATACTCACTCAGGGCATGCTTGAAAATCCCCTGTGTGGCCAGCAACTCACCACTCTGAAAAGGAAATTTTACTTTAGTTATGAACCAGTTGTATTACAACAAATTCTTTCCTGCTGTTGGCATTAAAATCACCATACAACGTAGCTATGTCCAACCTTCCCTTCTCCCTCTACCATGAAAAAAATAAGCTTATTTCTCCATGTGACAGAACATGAGATATGTGAGGAGACCTGCCTTTCCAGCTTCTCTCCAACCCAGACAAGACTGACCCCCAGCAGATTCAGTGTCACTAGTTCTTCACTGACCTCCAAGTCAGTTCGTTTGCAAATACATTGCCATTCTAGTGTAGGGTCAACCTTAGGAGTATAAAGTAAACTGAAAATAGATCTTCGCAAAAATTAAGAGTGGGAGTGGGAAAGAGAAGAGGAAAAAGAGTTGAAGCTTGAGTGAGAGGGAGGGTAGGGTGGAAAAGTATCACCGTGTTCCTAAATCTGTATACAGGAGATACATGGAAATTGTATACCCTAAATAAAATTTTAAAAATAACTAATGCAAAAATGACAATTAAAAGCCAAATGACTGTATCTGGAAGGCTAACTCTTCCTCATTAAGTAGTGAATCTCTAAATCGGAATCCTAAAAACCTGCTTAGATATTTATTCTCTAATCTATCAGAACCTCTTGTGAGGTGGCAACGTGAGCTGGGTATTTCAGGGTTTCGACATTTCCCCTTACGGGCACAGTGCTTTTATCAATGGGCAGCTTCATCTCAGTCTTGAGCTTGCCACCAACGAAGGCCATCAGATATTTTTCTTCTTCAGGTGGTTGATTCAGTGTGTGTTTCACTTTTTCCAGAAGCACTGAGTCTACATGTGTGTTTTATCTCGTTTGCTTTACTGTTCAACATTCACAACTTTTGCATCTCCACTTTATCAGATAATGTCTGTGCCACTGCTCCCATTCCCCAGGCACGCATGGAGCCTCGTAATCCCCCCACTGACTTCCTCCACCTCTGTGTTCTTCTCAACAAAGGCTGGAGCTGTCAGCCAATGATTTCCTCATTCAGCCAGCACGTTTTTGTTAAGTGCTTCTTCTGTGCCAGGAACTCTTCTACTTTATGGCTGGCAATGAAAATTAAGCTTTCCTACTACCTTGTTTTTAGACTTATATTGATCCACAAATCAATCCTCTCTTGGGACAGCTCCCAAGCTAGTTTTGACTCTTCCTCTGTGAAAGACGGTTCTGCCTTTGCTTCTTCCTCTTTGCTCAAATCCCAACGTGCAGACGAGAGTAGGGCTGGTTGCCCAGGTGTGTGATCCACGGGCTGACGGTTGTCTGTGGACTTTTTGTTATTGGTTTCTGACATGCTGAGCACAGAAATTGAAAGTGACCTTTCAGAGAGTTTCAGAGCAATTTGACAGAGTAATTTTATGTTGGTGAATGTTATGTCCAATAAAAAAAAAAAAGAGAGAGATTGGCTTGTACGTTGTGTGGAAATTCATTTTTAGTAATTTCATTTGTAGTGGTTCATTTTCACTAAATTCGACAAAATTATCAGATAAGAAATTGAAACACAAGTAAGAAATCAAACAAACTCTGAACTGTCCCTTATCTGAGCCACATATTTTGAGAATAACTGGTCCGAAGCATCTGTCTGTCCCACCAATCAAATCATCATGTTTTAAATGACCTTGAATAATTTGAGTTTATCATTAATGTCAGCTGGAATTCATTCCACTGAATTCTCGTGTGGGCTTTTGTGTGTCCTCTGTTGCTGTGACTCATGGTTTGGGCGTGGGGATGTCTATTTTTACAAGGCCTTGTCTGTTTTGCCCTCTCTCTAGTTCACTGCATGGTAGATATTCTTTAAATATTTGAATGAGAGAGTGGCAGTATGAAGTCAAGTTCAAAGTCAATTCAGCGTATAGGTGTGTGTATACAAAGGAGGTATATATGACACCCATACTTAGAGGACCTTTGCTCTATGGGCTACTTCCTTTCTTTGCATTTTGACATATTTTTGCCCTGGAAAAGGGAACAGTGCTTGATATAGGATGAAGGGATCTTTAGCACAAAGGAACTTCAAAAAATTTGCAGAAAATTGGAATAAAAAAGTGAATTTATTTCGGGGTAAAACATTTTGAAATCTATGCATAGTTTTTTTTGTGACATATTTTCTATGAACTTTTTAATACCCATCTATGTGTGGATTTCAATTTTTTGCACCAAAATTAAACTCATATCTTAATTCCATTTTCCATAAACTTTTTGAAGTATCTCAGAGCATGAGATTAATCACTGTGAGGGTTTTTCAGGCTTAGGCCATCCCTGTTTTTATGTCTTCTCTCTTGTTTCTTAAACAACAGCAGTTGGGACAGGCACCTGGTGTAGCAGTTCAGTGAGTGCTGGCAACACCCATATCCCATAAAGAATGCCTGGTTGGGATCCTGGCTACTCTGCTTCTAATCCCGCATCTTGATCATGCACACCCTGGGAGGCAGCAAGTGATAGTTTAAGTACTTGGATTCCTGTCATCCATGTGGGAAATCTGGATAGAAATCAGCCTTGCTTATTGAGGGCATTTGGAAAGTGAATCACTGGACAAAAGACCTCTCTCCATCTGTCTCTCTCTGCTTTTTGAAATAAAATGAAAATAAATGAGTGAAAAAAAAAATAAACAGAACAGCACCATCAACAAAAACAAGCTAGTTACCACTCTTCACAAGCTGGTCTCCGTCTCAGTTTTTTTGTGGGTTTTGCATGTGGTTTACCAAAGCCATGTTCTCGGCACACACACAACGTTTAGACTCCCCATATATACATGTTAAGCAGCGACTGTTTACATGGATATGTGCAAACTGCCACATGACTGGGACATCCCACTTGGGCTTTCTGCGGAGGCTAGTTGGAAGCACCTTCCCTTCGGCCTGTTTTCCTCAGCTGCTTCTCATTTGGGCCAAGATGGCATTCCTGGCATGTTGTATATTTCTCACATTTTTCACACAGAAACTGTGAGAGTCTATGGGTTTAAGTTTGTCTATTCTACAGTGAATAAATTCACTTCAGAAATCATCATTTGTTTGAAGTTAACGATTGCAACAAAGCTATCATGGAACTTATTATTTCTTTTTATCTCGAGGAGTGCAGGCCATCAGAAGTTACTTTTGTAATGATACAAAGAAGCATCTACTTCAGTCCTTTAAACAGCTGAAGTACAATAGGGAATAGCAGTCAGCACACTGAATAACTGATCTAGCATTATGTGGTGATAGTTGTTTGCTTGAAATGATATTTTCCGATTTAATTAAAGCAGTTGATGATTCTCTGTAAGAGATCGTATGGGTGAATGTATTTTAAAAGGCTGGGTTTTCCTTTTCATTCAACAATGGATTTTATAGCTAAGAGGCACGTTTAGTGGGTGGATGGGTAGGTTGAGGAGTTGGAGAGAAGTGGTCATCTCCACTTTGAATAATTGTATACAGTCACCAGCATGCGGAAAATTACAAGTACATTGACTTTCAGTTGATTTTCTTTCTGGTTTTATTCTTTTACAGACGGTGTCTATACCCAGGACATACTATTCCCTCCAATATTTGTCCTTGATTCGCCACTGAGATTCAGACATTTGGTCTTAAAAATATAAGTAAGAAATCAGCTACTGAACTTTGTGATGCTTGTTGGCAATTTAATAAGCTTGAAAAAGCCATTAGGTCACCTCCAACTTTGCATTTTGTGTCAGATCTTAGCTAAGGTTAAAAGGTTCAAGTAAATTTTATGTCATCTCATTATTTTGTTGGGGTGAGGAGATAATATTTTTAGCACATTTTCTAATGATCAACTAAATGTGACATATTTATGCATGGAGTTTCTTGCTTCTAGACTTACTTAATATGACTTTTAATACTGAGAAAGATTTTATTATCATGTATCTAGCATCCCATGTCTTCACTAATTCTGCCCAAGTGTTAAAGGAGACAATAAATGGTAAGTTGAAGATTAGAAAAACTAGTCAATAAACATTCAATATTTGTTGGATGACTATGATACCGTTTGAAAATTAAGAAAGATTATGTTGGAAAATGCAGCTCTTCTTGTTTTAGCACTTCCCCCCTGAGTAATAACAAGACATTTTCAGTATTTTAATCACAATAATTTTTGTTAGTAACAGATTTAAATATGCACATTCCTTTTACTCCAGCTCTTCCACTCTGCCATATTGTTGGACAGAATTTAAGGGCCCTACCTGTGCTCTTAGGCTGCATCGAGAATTTCCTCCTCCTGACAGTTAATTTTCCCCCTTCTGTAACCACGTGTGTGTCTATGTCCCTGTCCCTTCTGGAAGCATTTGTGAACACAAGTTTTCTGTCATTCTCCCTTACCTGGGCTAACAAGCCCATACAGTACTTTCCAAAGAATGGACACAGTAAATGCTCGCTTGTTAAAGAAAACATGCTGGTTCCTCTACAGTAAATCTGGACTTCAGGTCCATTCTCATGTCAGTGAATTATTGTTTTGAGCCTGATTGAACATCATAGAAATTGCAGCTCATGACATAAAAAAGTTGCCCCTTCTCCCCAATGAATATTACTTGGGAATAAAATAGAAAGTCAAGGGAGGAGTTTACAGAGCAAGTGGGCCTGGTTATGTCAGGAGATAGAATCTGAAACCCTGTATTCATGTTTCTGGAAAAAAATTTTGGGGGGTTATTTAGTCCATATTCTAAACATGAAAATAAAATAACTTTAATTAGTGTAAAGTAATTGGTCAAAGATAATAAAAGTGGTCTAACACTCCTTAGAATATTGAGGGTTCTTGATGGTTTCAATGGAAAAAGTCTATCCTTGCATTTTTCTTTTTTTTTTTTTAAGATTTTATTTATTTATTTGAGAGGTAGAGTTACAGGCAGTGAAAGGGAGAGACAGAGAGAAAGGTCTTCCTTCTGGTGGTTCACTCCCCAAATGGCCACTACAGCCGGAGCTGTGCTGATCTGAAGTCAGGAGCCAGGTGCTTCTTCCTGGTCTCCCATGCGGGTGCAGGACCCAAGCACTTGAGCCATCTTCTACTGCTTTCCCAGGCCACAGCAGAGAGCTGGATTGGAAATGGAGCAGCTGGGACTGGTGCGCATATGGGATGCTGGCGCCACAGGCGGAAGATTAACCTACTATGCCAAGGTGCCTGCCCCAATCCTTGCATTTTTCTTAAACCTATTTTTTTTCCTTAAGAAATACTGGACAGCAGGTTTGATATTTGTCAGCACTTTCCTGTTGCATTTTGCAAGGTTATTACTAATAGCACACTTTGATGTTTGAGGAAAGGGGTTTGGAATTAGTTGAAAGACTGAGGACAACATTGGGCCTATATGCTAAGATGCTGTTCTCTCTTACCAGAAGGCATAGGTTCTGAATTCCAGCTGCCTGGGGTGCAGCAGATGATGGCTTTCATAGTTGAGTCCTTGCCATCTACTTGAAATATGTGGATTGTGTTCCTGGCTCCTGGGTTTAGCTTGAGCCCTGCCCCCAGACAATGTGGAAATTTAGGGAGAGAACAAGCAGGTAGGAATTGTCTTTTCCCATCTGTCACAAATAGAAAGAAAAGCCAAGATAAGTCAATTATTAAAAATGAGGTTCTCTTTCAAATGGAATTTATGTTATAAATCTATTTCTGGTTTTTATGCAGTATCAAGCCTTGGTTCTCATGTAGTTCAAATTACACAGTGCTAAGAAAAAGGCACAGAGTGAATCAGAGATAAGCAAAACCACTTCCTCTGAAGACAGGATGTTAAGCACAAGTCAACCGAACAAAGCACTCCAGTCCAGCCTAAAGCCTGAGCGCCACAGATTTCCAGTGGCCATGCCTTGGAACATTCCAGAAGTGTTGCTTTTGGTGGCATATTGTGCAACGTGTCACGAAAGGAAAAATTAGAAACAATCAAGAGAAGCATTTTCTCTTTCACTGAAAAGAAGAACGTTGTCCGAATGCTGCTTTTGCTTCTTTATTCTTGAAAAGCAGCACAAAAGCAAAGCAGAAATTGAATCAACAAAAAGACCAAAAAACCAATGGAAAGAATTTGTGTTTGATGTCCTGGGGGAAATTTTCCAGCATTGCAATCACTTCTTCAGCAAATAAAGGAAAGAAAGAGAAGGTTCATGAAGACAAACACTAATAAGGCAATCTGCATAATTGGCCCTTTTACCCATCGGATTACAGCCTGGTTTTAGCCATATGTATTTGATGTGTGTGACTTTCTCAAAACCAAGGAAATCCTGTTCTGCTGAGAAATTTCCAGTTGCTATAATTCTAAGAAATAAACCAGCATTGATTAGATAAATTCTGTATCATTTTAGTGAGGACGTAAATATTTTAAAATATTTTCTTTTTACTTACTTGTAGGGCAGAGTTATAGAGACAGAAAGGGAAACACACACACACACACACACACTCACAGGGAGTGAGAGAGAGAGAGAGAGAGAGAGAGGGAGAGAGGGAGAGAGGGAGAGAGGGAGAGAGGGAGAGAGGGAGAGAGGGAGAGAGGGAGAGAGGGAGAGAGGGAGAGAGAGAGAGAGATCTTTAAGCTTCTGGTTCACTCCCCATGTGGCTGCTTTGGCCAGGGCTAAGCCAGGCTGAAGTCAGGGGCCTGGAACCAGAACTTTACATGGGTGATAGGAGCCCAAGGACTTGGACCACCTTCTGCTGATTTCCTGGGCACATTGGCAGAGCACTGTATCAGAAGTGAAGCAACCAGAACCCAACGAGGGTGCTCATATAGAGGGATGCTGGAATCACAGATGGCAGTTTAATGTGCTGGACCACAAGGCCAGCCCCTGGAGATCTAAATTAAAACAACAGGACAAAACACTTCTAAGCATGTTGGGAATTTTTAATCTCATTGTTTAATTCTCAGGTTTTAAAATGTGGTCATTATTTTTTTTTTTTTTTTAAGATTTATTTATCTGTAAGGCAGAACTACAGAGAGAGAAGGAGAATCAGAGAGATCTTCCATCTGCTGGTTCACTCCCGAAATGGTTGCAATTGCCAGGGCTGTGCCAGGCTGATTCCAGGAGCCAGGAGCTTCTTCTGGGTCTCCTATGAGGGTGCAGGGGCCCCAGCACTTGGGCTGTCTTCCACTGCTTTCCCAGATGCATTGCTGGAGAGCTGAATTGGCAGTGGAGCAGTGGAGTCATGAACCAGCGACCATGTGGGAAGACAATGCTGCAGGCATAGGCTTATTCTTCGACACCACAGCACTGGCTTCATGGTCATTATTTTAAAAGATCTACTTCAAGTTCTTGGCCCACAAACATTTATCTGTATTCATATCAATGAATTTTTTAATCAAATATATTTAAAATATTACTGAGGCCCAGTTAGGTAGGTAGATGATGAATGGTAATGTTTTATATCGAGCAAAACCTAAAGACATCTTAGAATAAGAATGATTTGGGTTTGGTAGTCCTAGCTAACATTCTCCCTTTGAAAATGCCTTAACACTAAAGCGAATCAGGACATGATTCTCCCATTTTATGCTAAAATTAATTGAATGTTATCTTTCATATCTAATTATAAAATTCACAAATATCTTTTTTTGCAGATCAGTGTAGTTTCATTGCATGACACTATATTTTCAGCTCAGAGCGAGGCTAAGATGCTTATCAGGGGAGAAGCAAGGTGTTTGGAAAAGGCTGTTATCAATATAATTACTTCCACCTTGATTTAGAATTTGCTAATGAGCACACTTTTCCCTCATATAATATAAGTCACTTTGAAAAGTGAACCCATTTTGAAAAAAAAAGACTCCCATGGATCCTTTTAGGCAATAGCATATTTCTGAATGTGAAACCTTTTTTCTTTATTTATTTTTGATATGCGACTCACTTTCTGACCTACTAGTATAACTTTTCAGCTATTTGTGGGAGGGCAATCTTTTTGTCTAAAATGGTATTTTTCCAGAGAGTTGCTTAAGGGCCAACTCTCCAATTAAAAAAAAAAAGAAGAAAAAATATTTGCCAAATGGACATAACAGAGACTGGTCGTAGATCTTGTTGGGACATCATGGTAGAAAAATAAGAGAATGATTGGAGAAGACTCACCCTGAAAAGTTAAAGAAAACCAAATTGTCATAAGAAGATAAAGCAATGGTAATTTTTCACTAATAGGAAGTAGGCATTTGGATTTGTTACACTGGGTAATATAACTATTTTCTGAGTTATTAACTAGCAATTTTTTTTTTTTCTATTCCCTCTTTCCCTTCCTCACACATCCTCACAGATGCCAATATCTGCCTCTGGGTTGGTTGCCTTGGGAGAGAAACAAAGACTGTAGAAAGCAGAGCAGACATAGGTAAAAGCCTTTGAATTTGGTTGGCTTCGGTTTCTTAAACCACAGTTGATTGTGCCAGGTGTCCCAGAGGGAAACCTGGCAAGGGTCTCTCAGAGAGACAGGAAGAAGCTGAGTGGGGCATGGGCTGGTGGTCCTGGATGGCCGTGGACCAGCATCTTCCTCAGATGGAGTCTTGGTTGGTGCACACTGACCTAGTTGTAGGTATTTGTGTCCCTCTAACCCTTATGTGTGAATCCAGAGAGTTCTTACCAGAGACAATTATTTCCTGGGTTCCTGAGCCCCTGGGAAAGGTTTGACAAGGGCACAATAACTGGGTCGTTGTTCATGTGTATAATCCAATCTGTTATTCTTTTCTGATGCACCGAAGTGGAACTTTTATAGAGAATGGTAATTATTTGTAGACAATTTTGACTTACTTAAAGCATTTTTTTTGTCATTTTTATACTCCATTTTCTTTGGCTTTGGTTCTTCTGCCGAGCTTCATATCTTTTCTTAGAGGAAAACCACAAAGAGCTCCTGATGTAACACTTCAGGAACTTTTCATCTCCTGCCTCTTTACAATCTTGCAGGAGAAGAATAGTTCATGATTTATCAGAAAGAGGGCAGGTCAGCCCTCCTGAGGAGCTGTCATGCTGCTGGGAATCTCACAGACCCGGTCCCCCACCCACTTTGGTCACAGAGCAAAAGGACAGCCACACTGGGTCCACGGGTGTGTGGAATTGCTACAAGGCTGCAGCCCGAAGGCATAGGATGATCCTTTTGCAATAACACATCTCCATGGGGGATACTTTTATTTCTTGCATCCTGCAGCTTGACTTGAATTTGCTTAAAATAACCTCTGAAATGTACCCTTGAAGTTTATCAGCCTGGTCTGTGAGTTAGATTTCTGAGGAAAAATTCTATTCATTCTCTGGTTCCTCTCACTACTCTCTTTCTATTCCTGAACACTTACTTGGCTTTTCTTCAGGAACTTCCCTTTTCTCAGGAAGTCTTTTCCTCATTAAGTTCACTCATGAACTGTCTTACAACATGTATCATTACCTCAAGATCTAGTCTCTTTCTCAAATTTGTAGTCCTTACCATAACATGATGCACTTGGATGAGTAACAATTACTTCAAATTTATTTAATAGGACACTAGACATCATTTTCTCTCTAAATCTCTCTACAGAGTACTATTTCCTGAGCCATGGGTAAATGGACAGATAAACAGTGGGTAAATGGATGGGTGGATGGATGGAAAGACAGGTAAATAGATACATAGACAGATGACCAATAGAGTATCTTGCCTTCTTGTGATGCGCATATTTAGTTTAACATACAACCTTGTTGTGGTCTCTGTTATCATGATTCCATAAGAAACTTTTCTCATCAACTCAAAACATGTTTCCTGTTGGTAAAACCAATGTTCAGTTTCCTGGAATTATTTTACTTGAATTTTCAGGAGCACTTGATACAGTTGACAATGTATTTCCTCTTAAGGTCCTTCATTATTTTCTGAATTTCCCCTAACCTTAGTACTTCTCTTAGTCTGTTTGGCTGGTGTTTCCTCATCTTGTCAAATTATGAATGTCACAGAGAGAGTCTTCATCCCCTTTTCTTCTCGGATGACTCTTTCAGGGAACCTCATTTACATGGAAAGCTCTGAAAAACATCTGTATGCAAAGGACTTACTGTTTTTATTTCTAGCAAAGTCTCCTCTCATGAGCTTCAGACCCATTTATCAACTGCCTACTTGATATCTCCACTAGGCTGTCCAATTGATGGCATCAATGTAGAATAGACAAAAGAAACCTCTAAAGCAAAATTAAGCTGGTGAATGAATAAGTAAATAAAAAGATAGGTATTTTTCTAATCTTCTTTGCCCCAGTAAATGGCCTACTCTTGATGTAGTGTCTCAAATGCTAAACCTGTAAGCTATTCTTAATTTCTCACTTCCCTTTAATCCCCACATTGTATTCATTATGATTTCCTGTTGGTTTCACCAAATGTGCCCACCACTTGACATTTTGATCAGTAGTTTCCAAGTCCTAGATACTGTTTTCTTTCATCTGAACTGAATAAGTAGCCTACCAAATTCCTAACTGATCTCAACTGTTTGATCTCATTCATTCATTTAAACAACCCATATCATGGATGCCCATTGTGTTTCTGCACAGTTCTAGGTGGTAAGTATACAACCATGTGCAATAAAAGAGTCCAGGCTCTTCAGGTGATTAACAAGCAAGTAAAAACTAGTTTATGCCAAGGCATTAATAAGGGCAATGAACAAAAAGAAAGACGATGAAGGATGGCAGATGATGATAGATGAGAGTGTTCTATTTATACTGGTGTGTGGGGAAGTCACAGAAAAAAACTTATAATGATATCCAGAGACAGATAGTTATGAACAAGGTTTGTAACAAATGTCTAAATCATTGGATGTACTTTGGAGTTTCTTCCAAATGGATAAACCATGCGATCTATCTATCTATCTATCTATCTATCCATCCATCCATCCATCTATCTTATCTATCTATGATTTCTTTATTTTGAAAGGTAGAATTACAAAGAGAGAGGGAGAGACACACACAGAGAGATCTTCCATCTATTATTTCACTCCTCAGAGGACTGCAGTGGCTAGTGTTCAGCCAGGCCAAAACCAGGAGCCAGTAACTTCATCAGAGTCTCCCACATGGGTGGCAGGAGACCAAGCACTGGGGGCATCTTCCATTGCATTTCCCATGCCATTAGTGGGGATCTGGATCAGAAGTGCAGCACCCAGAACACACAAATCAGCACCCATATAGGATGCTGGCATTGCACGATGCCACAACATCTGCCCCAAGGATATTTTTTAACAGAGGAGTTGCATCGTCTGACATGTTTTAGAAAAGATCACTTGACAGGGGTAAAGAAAAAGTTCATTCTGTACAATCCATTCAAGAAGACATCCTTTTCTGTGATTAATTGTGTCATGCTCCCCAAATTTGTTGTGATTTAACTCAGTGGCCTTCTTTCTCTTCCTGGAACACACCATTTGTTCCAATTGTTGTGTGAGTGCTTCTCTCTACAGTAATGCTATTTTCCTTTATGTCTATGTCTGCCTGTTCCTTCTTCCCTCTCAGATATCGGTTGGCCTCTTCTGATTGGTCTCCTTCAATCCTCTAATTATAGTACCAAGTCACCTTATTGTACATTACTCTCATTTATTTATCTCTTAGTGTTCATATGTATTTGATATTTTGTAGGATCCTTGTTTCTTCTTTAGTTAAGTTTTATGTTCCACATTTTCCCCCAGTAAAATGCAAGGTCTGAATAAAGGAATCTTGCTTGTTTTGTATTAATACTTTTTGAAGCACATAGCAGCATATGGTCTGAATATTTGTTGAATGAATGAATGATTGAATATTCACTAGCACTCAAGTATTATTGTCTACTAACCAAAAGGCAATGTTTAGGCCGGCGCTGCGGCTCAATAGGCTAGTCCTCCACCTTGTGGCGCCAGCACACCGGGTTCTAGTCCCGGTTGGGGTGCCAGATTCTGTCCCGGTTGCCCCTCTTCCAGGCCAGCTCTCTACTCTTGGGAGTGCAGTGGAGGATGGCCCAGGTGCTTGGGCCCTGCACCCCATGGGAGACCAAGAGAAGCACCTGGCTCCTGGCTTCGGATCAGCGCCGGCCACAGTGCACTGGCCGTGGCAGCCATTGGAGGGTGAACCAATGGCAAAGGAAGACCTTTCTCTCTGTCTCTCTCTCTCACTGTCCACTCTGCCTGTCAAAAAAAAAAAAAAAAGGCAATGTTCTTAGATTGGGTTGTAAAGAGATAGATAACATTTTTTTTCTGTATTTTAAGAGAATTAAAACATAGTGCTGGAGAGAGTGAGTGCGTAGATGGTTGGGAAATAGAATGATCTGTGTGAAGACAGGGAGATAAATGGGGCATTTGGCATAACAGATAAGATGCTGCTTGAGGTGCCTGTCTATATTACAGTACCCGCGTTTGAGCCCTCGCTCGGCTGCTTCCAGCTTTTTGTCAACATGTAGCAGGTGATAGTTCGAGTATTTGGGTCCCTGGCATCCAAGACGTGGGTTAAGATCCTGGTTTTTAGCTTTGACCTGCTGTGTTATTGTGGGCATTTGGGCAGTGAATCAGGAGATGGGAGATCTCTGGCTGGCTGGCTCTGGCCATCTCCACTCTATGTCTTTCAAATAAAATAGCTAACTAACTAATTAACTAATTTAAAAAGATGGGAAGATAAATGATGGCAGTAGCATACAGCAATATAATGTTTATGTGGATTGGTAATTTCTTTGAATTCACACCACCCTAGAAAAACTTTGCTAGCATTTAGCATAGTGCTGCAAACTGAGGAAGTACTAGAAAAGAGGTGTTGACCACATAAATATATTAGTAAATGAATGAACGTAGCTTAAGTTTGAAGAAGTCTTTATACTCCATCAAGACATTCTCTTAATCAACATATAAGCCATAGAAATGAGGTACTGATAAACCCACAAAATAATCTGTATGATTTGGAAACTATTTTGTAGGTCACAAAGGTGATTTTTAGAGCCAGCATGATATAGCAGAAATCAACTGGCTTAATGTAGAACCTCCTGGAACATCATGGATGGTTTGACTATCACACTTTAAGTGAGGATATAGAGAAACTATAGTAAGTCTACAGGAGTGCACCCCATTTGATCAACTGCATGGAAAGGAGAATCTCCCAAAGATGAAATGAAATAGAAGAGAAAGTGAAGCCATAACTTCGCTAGAATTGTATAGGATAAGATTGAGACAAGGCTGTGACTACTGCTCAGTTGTTCTTATTGGACTCAAATACATAAAAGCTGATGAAATTGAAGGGGGAAGACAAAATCATGACAACGTTGATGCAACCTGAGACAGATGCTCACAACTAAACTGTACCTTTCACTTTGTAGTGTGGAAACTGCAACTCAGAGTTGCAGGGCCTTTCAAGGCTTCTCTTCGTCTATCAGGAAGAAACAGATGTCTAACTTCCCTCTCCTACACACCTGCTCTTCCACTGAGACTATAGGACTGTCCAGCAAAGGCTGGGTGGAAGTGAGGACTGAGGAATGGAACTGGGGCATCACAGCTCCAGGGTATCGAAGCAATGGGAGCTTACAGGGGAGTTGTTTCTTGTCCGTCAGTGGGAAGCACACACTTTTACTTCTCCACACCTCCCACCTCCCTGGGGCTCGATGCTGTGGCTTCTTGCTACACAAGCCTCATTCTCATGCAGGTCCCTACTTTCCCTCTTTCTTTTATATGGGACTGAGCTTTGGAGGCAAAGTAGGGATTCCTATGTACAGTTCCAGCGGCTGCTTCATACCACACATGCTCAATACAGTTTCACTGAGTTCAGTCGCTTGCTTGTTCTTGCATTTTCTTTGTTCCCTTGTCTTCCAGTTGTTCTAGCCTCTTGTTCACAGATGAAAAAAACTGATGGCCAGAGATTGAAGTGACTACAAGACCTACAATTTCTACCCCAGTGTCTTTCTTAGGCAGGTGTCACCCAAATAGGTTATAAGAATGTACTTCAAAATGTTCATAGGAAATGGAATTGAGAGATGGATAAGCTTGTTTTGGTGTAAACATTTTTGAAATCCATGCCTCCGAGGCATTTTCAAAAAGGTCATTGAGAATTTTATAAAAAACCCAAGTGCAGATTTCAAATTTGTTTTTGCACCATAACAATCCTTTAATTCCATTTTCCCACTGACTTTTTGAAGTGATTTTTTTTATAACTTGGAATTAGAGTTTTACTAGAAGAGTCAACCACATCTGAACTGGCGTATTCTAATCTTTCAGTCTTCTTTTAATGGTCTTTGTTTCCATTCTACTTGTGTGCTTTCCACGAAATTATTCAAAAATTTCACTGAAGCAGACATGGCACAAATAATTAAGAAAATATCTGAAGCCACACAGCACAATCACATCAGTGTAAAATTTTGTTTTAGAATTAGTTCTCATTTTCTTTTCCTTAAACTGATGCTCTACCTAAATTAATGGCCCATATAACATTGTCTCTTGAAAATTTGGAAACACTTTTCTGGTACCACTGTAGCATAATCTATGCACTTTAAAAAAGAAATGAAATGTTAGAATAGATTTTTTAGCAGTTTTGCACAGATGTGTTTTGTAATAAGCAGTGGCCTATACTTTATCACACATCTTTAAAGGAAGTGGTTTCGTTAGAGTAATTTCATGGAAAAAAAATCCTCACTCTAAGTAATTAGCAGCATTTTTGCAGTAGAAAACGAAAACTGGAAATATTTTATGACTTTCTTTTGGTAATGTTATCAGGTTTTTATGTTATGAATTATATCAAACGTCCAAGAGAGCATATGCTATTATGGGAAATGTATGAATTATCTTTACTTAGCTTAAAATAGATTATTCTTTCTCCAAACATAATCACCATTTATGATACACATTTTTTATACATAGCTCATTTTAATAGTGAGAGAATAAGACAATAATACCAGCAGTTTTCTTTAATTACTATCCTATATTTTGAGTGAGTTCTTATTAAGAAAAAGCTTTTGCTTGCTAAAATATTTACAACCATTTGTAAAACTTAAACCATTAAGTGGGGAAATAATACCAGACTTAATTTTAGTCTCTGGACAAAACAATGAATGATCATACCTACTGTGGCTAGTAATTGGCCTGTTGGGCTTTGGGGCTAGAATTCCATTTCCTACCAGCTTTTCTAATTCTAGCTTCTATTTATCTATAAGTGAACACTAGGCAGCAAAACACACTGACATTTTTAGTTTGGACGGTAGATCTTGAGCCTTTATTTATAGACCTGCTCCATTTACATTGTGGATAAGGAGCTGGGGAAATGTCCTTTTCTAATCGAGTTAATAGCCCCAAGAGAGACTCTGGAAGGAAATGCTCTGGCCAAAGGGGCCTGTGGGTTGGGCACATCCCTGACGTGTTTCCTGGTGAGCCACAGGACAGAACAAAAGGAATGGAGGCCAGGAACCCTTTCCAACCAGATTCATACAAAAATGGAGGTCTTTTTATTGCTTCAAGGAACTTCTGCATAGGAAATCAGAAACAGATAAACAAATCCTGAAGATCTGCAGCAGGAGTCAGGAGCTATCATTCCTAAGCTATGGACTTGTTTTACTTCCCTTTACTGTAGCTTCTAAGACGGCAGATGAACGGTAGAAACTGCTGTTTTCTGGTCTAAGGATCAATGGCTGTGATGTGTATAGGAAGGAGCCCAAACTGGTTTAGCAATGGACTGAAGAGGAAAAAATGCTGCAATGTTTTCTTGTCCCTAATTCTCAAGGCTTGGAGTTGGGGATAACCATCAAGACTGTCAGAGAAGCATGTTCTGCAGGGAGCTTATGTGGACAGGCCCTCTGTCCTGAGAGTGGCCAGTCCGCCCATGACCTCCAGCTGATCACCTTCAGATGACTTGAAATGGAAACACTACTTGTTTCTTCGATTTACTTATTTACGCTAATGGATGATCAGTTTCTAATTTTCTTGGATCCTAATACTAATATGTTTGCTTCTCTTGGCAATGGCTTTCTTTCTTTCTTTCTTTCTTTCTTTCTTTCTTTCTTTCTTTCTTTGACAGGCAGAGTTAGACAGTGAGTGAGAGAGACACAGAGAAAGGTCTTCCTTCCGTTGGTTCACCCCCCAAGTGGCTGTTGCAGCCGGCACACTGCACCTATCCAAAGCCAGGAGCCAGATGCTTCCTCCTGGTCTCCCATGTGGGTGCAGGGCCCAAACACTTGGGCCATCCTCCACCGCCTTCCCGTGCCACAGCAGAGAGCTGGACTGGAAGAGGAGAAACCGGGACAGAACCAGTGCCCCAACCAGGACTAGAATCCGGAGTACCGGAGCCACAAGGGAGGATTAGCCTAGTGAGCCGTGGCACCGGCCGGCAATGGCTTTCAGAGTCAGTTATTCTTTATAGCTGAAATCTCCACACTACAAATAAAAACTCTGGTTCTACTAATTCATTCTGGACTAGTGAAGTATGATACAATGTTAGAGATATATAGTGCAGTCCTTGATATTTGATGATAAAACAAAACCAAAAGAACAGCCAAATAACCATAGAACCAGCTTTCTTTGCTTCTGAGTTTTTTTGACCCAGAAGACAAAGAGCCATATCCCATATGCTTTTCTATTCTTTTCTTTTTTCTAAATAAGGACTTCCTTTTTAAAATTTTTTGTTGAAAATTTAGTGTTTTTGATCATTTTTTGGGGTTTAGGCAGGAAGGTTGGTGAGGACAGATAAAGGGTTACTTAGAAACATTATAAAAATCTATAGAACTTAGTTGATAGCAATACATAAGAAATGCTGTATTATATGCATAGGCATAGAGTACAAGTAAGTAATTTAAAAGTAAAATAAATGGCCAGCGCCGCAGCTCAATAGGCTAATCCTCCTCCTGTGGTGCCGGCATACCGGGTTCTAGTCCCGGTCGTTTCGGGGCACCGGATTCTGTCCCGGTTGCCCCTCTTCCAGGCCAGCTCTCTGCTGTGGCCCGGGAAGTGCAGTGGAGGATGGCCCAAGTGCTTGGGCCCTGCACCCCATGGGAGATCGGGAGAAGCACCTGGTTCCTGGCTTCGGATCAGTGCAGTGCGCTGGCCTCAGAGCGCCAGCTGCGGCGGCCATTGGAGGGTGAACCAATGGCAAAGGAAGACCTTTCTCTCTGTCTCTCTCTCTTCACTGTCCACTCTGCATGTCCAAAAAAAAAAAAAAGAAAGAAAAAGAAAAAAAGTAAAATACAAAGCTCAATTGGCAAATATGCATACATTTGTTCAAATTTGCTGTGATAATCATTTCGCTAAAGAATCAGAACCAACAGAGTGGACGTACATAGAGAAAAAGATGTAGTGAAGCTGGCGCTGTGACTCTTGTGAAGCCGGTATCCCACACTGGAGGGCCAGGGATGCTGGCCAGCTGCTCTAGTCCTGAGCCAGCTCCCATGCTAAGGCACCTGGGAAAGCAGAGGACGATGATCCAAGTGCTTGGGCCCCTGCTTGCTATGTAGGAGACCTGGATGGAGTTCCAGGCTGGTCCAGCCCTGAGCCATTATAACCATTTGGGGAGTGAACTACCAGATGGAAGATTTCTGTGTCTCTTGCATTGCCCCTGCCCCCCACTACTCTGCCTGAAAATAAATAAATATTTTAATAAAGAGAGATTTATGATAAGGATTCAACATATTCAACATACCCATATACAGTAGGTCAGTGAGTCCCAACATCTGTCATCTGCCATCGGGATACCCAAGAATCAATCATTTAATTTCAGGCCAAAAGTCTGCAGGTACAAAATCCAAGAAGAGCCAATGTTTGAGTTCAGTTGTGAGGGCAGAAGAAAGCCAATGTCCCAGCTCTAGGTAGTCAGACAAAAAGAATTCCTTCTTGCTGGCAGAAACACCAATCTTTTTGTGCTAGTCTGTTCTTCAGACTTCTGTGTAAAAACCACCCACACCGGGGAGGCCAATCAGCTACCTCAGTCTATAAGTAAAGATATTAATCTCATCTGGAAACATTTTTGTAAAGACACACAGAAGACAGGATTTCATTTTTGTTTACCACTGTGTAGCATTCCATAGTTGTATATATATAATTTCTTTATCCAGTCTTCAGTAGCTGGACATCTGCGTTGATTCCATATCTTAGCTATTATGAATTGAGCTGCTATGAACATGGGGGTACAGAGCACTCTCTCATAAGCTGATTTCTTTTGGTTTGGGTAAATTCCCAGGAGTGGGATGGCCGAATCATTTGGTAGGTCTATATTCAGATTTCTGTCTTCCACAGCGGCTGCACCAGTTTACATCCCCACCAAGAGTGGATTAGGGTAACTTCAAATGGAAACCATTATACATAGTGAAATAAGCCAAACCCCAAAAGACAAATGTCTTACTTGATCTGTGGTAACTAATAGAACACCTAAAATATAATGTATAGAAGTGAAATTGAAATTTTGAGATTCGATGATTGCTTATAGCCCTCATCTCAACTATTGAGGAACAATTTCTTTTTTCTTCATACTATTTGTTGAACTCTTTACTTAGTGTAGGGTTAATCTTATAAGTATAAAGTAGGCTGAAAACAGATCTTTGTAAAAAATTTGAAGTGGGAATAGGGGAGGAAGGAGGAAGAATGCTGGGAGCGTGGGTAGGAGGGAGGGCAAGGTGGAAAGTTCCTAAATTTGTATACATGAAATGCATGAAATTTGTATACATTAAAAACAAATTTATAAAAGGCACTCAAAATAGTGTTTGACTAAAAATCTGGGCATACCATGGCCTGAAAACATTTCATCATAAAACTAAGTGTTGTACCCATTGTTCCCATCCAAGGACTTCTTGTGCTGTGAACCTCAACTTTTCTGTCATGCCAATGCTTTGTTATTTCTATTTTTCATACGTTGTTTCTTTTGCCCAACCAGATTGTGTTCATCTTTTGAGGCTCAAGTCTTTGTAAAGCCTTTTTTCAACTGACCTAACCTTGTTCACTTTTCTTTACTTGCATAGCTCCTTATGCAAGCACTTGTGTAATGCTGTCACTACTGTGGCAATTAGCGGTGTCAGTTGCTCAAAAGATGCAGAGTGGGGAGTAATGATAGTCTCTTTTTCATCATTAAATTTTACAATTTAAAAAATGAGTGCTCGGGTACATTCCAGGTGGGAGTATAAGTAAGTACAGCATTATGAGGAAGCGAATGAAAGCATCTTAAATGTTCTTATCCTTTAATTCAATTTCCTTACTTTGGGGAACCTTTCTAAGACGATAATCCCAAAACATGAGACTAAATTAGAGGTGTGCAAAACCTTCATAAGGCCATATTTACAATAGTAATGAAAATTACCTAAATTTTCAAATATAATATGCGAATGATTAGTTACAGTATGTCACACCTAGTTAGCAAAATATAAATAATTCATTAAGATGTGCTTTTATGTTGCTAGTAACATGACATGTGCTGATGTCAAATGAAAACACAGTACTATAATTTAAAAATGTATAAAAAGACTAAAAGTAAATATCCACAAAATATTACCAAGTAGCTATTTGGTGATGATAAATTTATAGATGGCCGTTATTTATCTTTCATATGTTTAATTTTTTAAAGCCTTAATCTGATAACTTGACTCAGTTAAACTCCTTTTTCTTGTGTTACTGCTAACGTGTTAAGTCTACAGGAAGCTATAAAGATAGCATAAAATACCCATTATTTTCTATTGCAGAATTTATTTTAACCAGACCAATGTTATTATTCTCTAATAATTCTTCCCCTTGGCAAACATTTTCGGATTGCCTTCTGTGAACGTGCATTTTACAAGGGGCCTTATCCACCGAAGATGAGATAGCCTTAAGATCTTTGCTTTATTACTATTGATCCATGAGTTGAGTGCTCACACATAAACGTATGTGAAGCTATAAAGTGTATATTAGGGATATAGAGTAACAAATATTCATTGCTCAAAGTACTTACTCGCACAAATGGGGAATATAACAGCAAATATTACAAACCAAAAATTTTTGTTACACAAACTAAATCAATATTATTGCCATTAGTTTAGCATGAGTAGTCCGCTCAACACAATCTTGTTAAAATAACAATATTTAGCAGTGTGAACCCTACATTTCTAACTCTTCTGCACTGTCCTCGGGAGGAGACACGACAATCGATCTACAGTGAATGAAAAGAGTTGTTCTGACAAGCCGAGAAGTCTATCCACTTGAGAGAGGAAAAAAATAAATAGAAAATCTATTCTTAGACCTAAAGTTATTCTACTTGAAAAATACATATAGACATTGATCCTATGGCATTTTAAATGTAATTCTCCATAAGGCTGCCTTGGGCAAATGCAGGGTCATTCTGGGCCCTAATTTCAGTGCTGTTACTTGCTGCTGCTATGGCATAGACCATTTTCTATTGCCCATTCCATTCTCACCCCATACGGCATTTTCCAAAATGTAATAAAATCAGCTGGTGAGCCGTGAAGAGATTAAATAATAATTCAGTAATAATAGGATTAAAATCATGAAAGTCGATTCACACAACTCATTTTATGCCTAAGGTGAACCTGTTAACCACTTGGATAACTTTGTCTTAAACAGCTCTGCCTCCTTCCCTTTCTACAACATATCGACACATTTTTTTTTAAAAGAGGGTGCTACTGTGTCAGAGATGGGTGTGACCCATAATGGGCTCCCAGAGAGGGTAAGCAAAAGCCATGGAGGTTGGGAGTGGGGGAGGGAGTCCATCTGAAGTCCACCTGTTGCAACCTGAAAATGTGTATTGAAGTTCATGTGAACATTGAACTCTCAGGACAGATCACATGCAATTCACCAGAAAATGAGTATTTTTAATCACGTAACCGGTGAATTAAATGTGAATTCACCCAAATCACCAGCTTCATCCTTTGATTTTACACATATCCAGAATGGCACCAAGACCCTCCTGGGTCTGTGTGCTGTGGATATTGAGAAAGTGCCACACAATATTTTGAGTTTTAGACTCTAGAACATTCACTTTCAATTGTGGTAACCAGTAACAACATTAACTACAAAATTCTCCTTGGGGGTAGTCCCAATGCTATAGCTATTTTCTTATAAATACCTTTAACGGCACATTAAAATTGAGAAAGAAAACAAGTGAAAATCATGATTATGTGCTTTAAAATCAGATTTACGTTCCAAGTTTCTGTTGCTATGGCAACAAAAGTGGTAGTCTTGTAATTCATCAAAAATGTATTTCATTCATACCATACTTAGGTTTCAGGATTGTTAGTGAAAATTAAATGAGTTCAAGCACGCAAAACACCTAACATAGGGCACAAAGAACTACATAATAATTTGCTACAGCACCAGCAGTTGGCAGAATGGGCATTTTCATTAGTACTAGGCTAGTGGTGGGCAGTGACCATGCTCATCACCATGGCCTAACACTTCTAGTGACACTGAGGTGGATTTAATGATTTTTTCATTTGGGATGCACTGAATGCATAAATAGTTGGCATGCCCCTGAGCGCTAGGGTTTTCTGAGGTCATGGCTCTTGGGCTGAGCTGTGAGACTCTGGGTTTGAGGTTACCTAAGTCCACTGAAGTAAATAATGATTGGTCTCTCTATGTTCCACACTAATAATGTTAAATTCATTTTAGTGTATAATTGATGCTATTCTCCTGCTATTGAAATTAATTTGAACCAGATGCCCAGACTTAATATTTCCAGTGTTTGCTACATTCAGCCTTGTGTTCACCGTATTCACTCTCTGCCTTGAGAATTTTAGTTGAAATAAGTAAATTGCTTTATTACCCCTTCAGCATTTGAATTCCTACTTGATGACATTTATCTTCTGATAACTGCATAAGAAGATATAGAAGCATTAAATCTAACTTTTAAATTGATATGATGTCATCATTGAGCCATCAATTCCATTTGAATCCATATTCTAGCTATTGCACTTATGACCCCTGGAACCAAAAAAAAAAAAAAAAGGAAAAAGAAACTATTCATGACAACTGTCATGAAAGCTTTCTTGTGGTTTGTTTATTTAAGCTCAGGTTTCTTTCTTTCTTTTTTTTTTTTAACAGTATGCAGCTTTTTTTTTTTTTTTTTTTTTGACAGGCAGAGTGGACAGTGAGAGAGAGAGATAGAGAGAAAGGTCTTCCTTTGCTGTTGGTTCACCCCTCAATAGCCACTGAGGCCAGTGCGCTGTGGCCAGCGCACTGCACTGATCCAAAGCCGGGAGGCAGGTGCTTCTCCTGGTCTCTCATGTGGGTGCAGGGCCCAAGCACTTGGGCCATCCTCCACTGCACTCCTGGGCCAAAGCAGAAAGCTGGCCTAGAAGAGGGGCAACCGGGACAGAATCCGGCGCCCCGACCGGGACTAGAACGCGGTGTGCTGGCACCACAGGCAGAGGATTAGCCTATTGAGCCATGGCGCCGGCCACTCAGGTTTCTTAATGTGCCCTAGTTCCATGTTTGATAGCTGTTCTGCTTTTCCTTCCTTGAATCGACAAAAAATTCAAATTTCCATGTTGAGTTCAAGTTCTATTTTGATCATTTAATGAATGACTTAATTTTTCTGAATCTGGTTGCAAAAATACAGAAAAATGAGCACTAATTTTCAGGTCAGGGTTAGAAGAGACAGTACACATAAATGTGTTCTTAGAGTAACTGATGATTGAAGTAGTATAGCATAAAAGAGATCTGTTGTGTGCGATTTTGTTTTAATGCTACCCTATGATAAGATTATCTCTCTACATCCTACCCTACATTACTGCTTGGGGAGGGTGGTGGAGGGAGGAGAAATGGATGTTCTAAGCACTTCCTTATGTTGTCTCATTTAATCCCCAACATAACCAGTTCTCTAAGATAGAAACCACTGTCTCTGCTCTTTTAAATAAGGACATTGAAACACAGTGAGACTACATAATCTGTTGGCAATTTCATGCCAATCATGGAGCAGAGTTGAAAACCCGAGTCGTCCTGTTCCGAGGCATGTGTTTTCATTCAGTAACAAAGAGCTGCCCCTGAGAGAATTGCGTATTTATGTTATAGAATTGATTCCATTTCATTGGATCCCACAGTGTACTTCTGTTATGATAGGCTTAGATTCTAAATCAACTATTATACTTTTATGTACTCACCCTGCTTTTTTATTTTTAATTGTTTTTAATTTTCTAAAGATTATTTATTTGAAAGGCAGAATAAGAGAGAGAGAGAGAGAGAGAGAGAGAGAGATCTTCTATCCACTGGTTCACTCCCCAAATGATTGCAATGGCTGGAGCTAGGCTGGTCTGAAGTCAGGAGCCAGGAGATTCTTCTGAGTCTCCCAAATGGGTGCAGGGCCCCAAGGAATTGGATCCTCTGCTGCTGCTTTCCCAGGCCATTATCAGGGAACCTGGTGGGAGGTGGAGCAGCAGGACTCGAACTGGCACCCATATGGGATGCCGGTGTCATAGGTGGATGCCACAGAGCCACTGTCTCTGCTTTCTTTAAATCATTAGCAAGATTGAATCCATATTTCAATCCAAGTTTGCAGCAATTGATAATTAGATATTAGAAAACCTTTATTATGATGTAAATAGCCATTTCTTCCTAAGATTTGATATACTATTTGACTCTACAATATTTTTAAATTAATGAATGACCGATAATCTCCATAATCTTATTCAATTTCATAAGAAAAAAACTTTCCACAAAAAAATTAATGAAATGATAAAACAGCTTCTCAGTTACAACCTCCATATGTCTTTGCTTCTCAGATTTAATCCCTGAGCTGCTTCACAGTGATTTCCCCATGGGCTCCTAGAGCAAATCCTCTGGAGTCCTTTGGAATTCTCTCAACCAGTGACTGGCAGACTGGTGGGTGGAGCCTGAGAGTCCAACCCTCCAGCTCTGATGGGGACCACCCTGAAGCTAATGGGCTCTCTGCCTTCTCCTTTGTGGTCAGATTGCTGCACCCAGGGGCTCTGCCTAAGAAGCTGGCATCCCTAGGTAGCCCCTTTGATCTCCTTTCTCTGTCTGGAGTCCCCTCCTTGAATGTGAATACTGAGAAAGCAGCCCTCAGGTTGGGGAGAAAGAAGTCCTGAGAAGTGGCAGAGACTTGGAGTGAATACCATGAAAGAATTCATACTTTGGATTTGACTTGTAACACTTCTAGCAAGTTTGACACTTTTAAATGCATTTTTGATTGACTCTCAAGTACTGTGGAGTTTCTGCATTCAGCTTCCCATTTCTAATATCTGAATTTTGCATTTCTGATCTTTAGACAAATTTGGGATGTAAATTTTTCATAAAGGGTTCACCGAATGGATAAAACTCCCAATAAATGGAGAGTTAGTGTAGTGTTTGTGGCCTTCTGACCTTCTTTTTTTTTTATAAAGATTTATTTATTTATTTGAAAGTCAGAGTTACACAGAGGAGAAGGAGAGGCAGAGAGAGAGAGAGAGAGAGAGAGAGAGAGGTTTTCCATCCACTAGTTCACTTCCCAATTGGCTGCAACGGCCGGAGCTGCGCTGATCCAAAGCCAGGAGCCAGCAGTTCTTCCAGGTCTCCCCCATGGGTGCAACAGCCCAAGGACTTGGGCCATCTTCCACTACTTTCCCAAGTCATAGCAGAGATCTGGACTGGAAGTGGAGCAGCAGGGTCTTGAGCCAGGGTCCATATGGGATGCCAGTACTGCAGGTGGTGGCTTTACCTGCTATGCACACATCTACTGAGACAACCCTAAGTATGAGACACAAGGCTCTCTGATCAAAGAATCCAATAGTAATTTGATACAAAATCAGAAATATCTAATGTAAACAAGTGACTCAAAGAAAATAATTAGACTTATTTCATAGTCCAGCAAAAGAGTGACTGAAAGAGTTTTATTTTTTTCAAGAAAGAAAATAGTATGTTTCTAGACTGACAACTGTATTGGGCAGGGCTCTCCAGAAAAACAGAATGAATCAAAGAAACCTTATAGGAACTAGTTTAGGTGGTTGTGAACGTGATGACTCCTGCCAGACTCCTCAAGCTGGGGAGCCAGTGATGCTGGTCCTGCAGTTCAGTGCAAGTCTAAGGCTCTGAGAAAAGGAGCAACAGCATCTAAGGGCAGGAGATGCAGGCACCAAAGCAGAGAGCATATGTTCATCCTTTCTCTGCCTTTCTGTTCTATTTGGGCCCTCGACACATTGCATGATGCCACCCACATTGATGAGGATGATCTACCTTTTCCAATCTTCTTATTCACATCTTTCTGGGAACATGCTCAAAACACACTGAGAAATAGTATTTTACCATCTATCTGGGTATCCCTTAACCCAACCAAGTTCACACATCAAATAACCCATCACAACGAACATAGTTGGAATTGGATCCATGATGTCTCAGCTAGAAGGAACAGAAGTTACAAATAATATGAGATGTGCAATAGTGGGAATATTTGGGGAACTTCAGGTGCTACTTATATGGGGAAAATTAAGAGCCAAAGACTGTTTTCAGGAGTTGACGCTGGAAAGGTTGGTATTAGAGCATTAAATGCTGTGACCGTGGTGTTGCTGTGGGTCATTCATGAAGTCCTTTAATTAGAGGTCAGACGCACTCAGAGTTGTCATTGGTCTGTTCATTGCAGTTGCTGTGCAGATAACACTCTAGAAGGAGCAAGGGAAGAGGAAAAGTAGACCACTTGGAAGGTATAATGAAGAAATGAGATGGTCTTAGAGAAAGACAGTTGGGCAGGGAACTAAAAGGAGATGATGAATTCAAGAGCTAATGAGTAGATAGATTGAGCAGAACTGGCAACTGCACCTGAGAAAGCTAGATGTGACGTGGTTAAGTCAGAGGTGTTCAGTTTAGGAGCCATGTAGATGTTAGCCAGACACATTCAGTCGATGCTACAGGGGCAGGAGTTTTGATGGTGGGTAGGGGAAAGGGATGACCTTAGTTTCTTGGTTTTGTTGGAGATACTTTGTGAGATGGAGGAAAGAATGTGAAGTGTTTTCACATTTAGGGTTGAAAGGTGGTGAAGACGTTCCTCAAGCATCTAACGAACAGTTTGCCAAAATGAAGCTGAAGTGCTGAATAGGGTTCACCTTTCAAAGTGTGGAGGCTACAGCAGGGTACAGCAACTATCAAGATGGATGTACAGATTTCCAGCTTTGTTTTACAGTGAAAATAATCATTTTTTTCAGTTGCAAGTCTACTATAATATATTTAAGGATTCTACACAAAAGATTTTATAGTCATTTTTAAGAACAGCAAGCTCAAGGGACTTGTAAGTTGTCCATGTATTACAGTGCAAGGCATTGACCTTAAAGTGCGGGCTCATGTTTCTTACTCTGCTGAGACATCAGAGATCCTCAGTTTAACAAACACATCGATAAATATACATTGATTACTGTTGTGCATTGAGTATTGCAGCAATTCAAAGAAATGTCAGATGCTGTGGCTGCTCTCAGTGGATGAATAATGTAATTTGTGTGATAACATGTACATATAAAAGTCTAAGTAGCATTATAAGCTATATGTGTTTACTCAGGAATTAAATGGGGAGCAAGAGTTGCTATTCCAGAGCTTGGAAAGCAACCTAGGATGAAATTCACCTAGGTTTTGAAAAAACATTGCTATCTGTTAGAATAGCAGCAATTTAAATCCATAGTTCTCATCTTATTACAATTTATTTTAAAATGTCATTGTTCATAATCGCTTGGCTTTGAATCAATCTGTCAAACAATGGAACATTTCTATGAGGCATTATGGCATTCTACACACTGTCTATGGAATGAACTGAAACTATTTATTTCCTCCTGTAGGAGCCACACCTCATCCTCAGTAAGTGCCTAGGACCTGTGCGCAAACCCTGAGGGAAGTTGTGTTCTACTTAACAGTAAAAAGGACAGGTAAGTTGAAACAGTAACATGTCCAGAGATGTTTGCAGGAGGAGGAATATCTCAGACTAGGGAGTAATAAACTAGGAAGAAACAAACCACAGCAGGACACCTACCTTGCATTCATCCAGACACTCATACATATTCGGGAACCACTGTTTTTTTTTTTTTTCTCTCTTCTTTACTCCTCTCTTCTTCCCTTCCTCTCCCCCTCGCCCTTCTTTCTGTCTTCCATTAGTCAAAAAGTGTTACAGGGGAAAATGCATGATATGTAAATCATTATCCAAGTAGCTAGTTTATGACAATTGTGACAAATGCTATGAGGAAACATAAGAGGGTCAGATTGCACATTACAGAAGGTGTACAGCTTCCCAGGGAGGTCAAGGAGCTGATTCCACAAAGAATGACACTTAATTAGGAACCTGAAGCGCAGGTAGCAGGTAACTATGAAAACAGCAGGAAAAAAAGTAATAATAACAGCACAAGGAATACATCTGAAAGAAAAAGTGCTTAATTCATGGAAGACATAAACAAAAACAAAAACAAAAACCTACTGAGGTTGATTAAACCAGAAAACAAAGGGGAGAGTCATCACAGAGACTGAAAGGGTTGAAGTCCATGGACTCTTGTGGATTCACCCACGTGGTTGGTAATGGCAATGGGCAGATGATAGGGACAAGGAGTCAGACACAAAAACGAAAGCAAACACAGTGATCGTGTAGGAAACTGAGCAGAATTGGAATTCTTCTGTAACTGATTTTTCTATGAATCTTGGTATCATCCAAATGACCGTGAATCCCTGGAGATTCTTCATCATTCTGGCTTGATATACACATCTGATGGCTTCAGAGCTGTGGAAAACCCACTAGCTGGTTCCCAAGTACAAATTAAATACAGATAGCTGTGGTTTAAAATGACTTTTGCCTTTGCTGGCTTGTTCTCTTTCTCCGGAACTTTCTTTCACCTGTGCCCTCCCCTTCAGGCCTGCCCCACCCACAAATGAATAAATAAAAACCAACCAGGCACACACACAAATCTGCACCTTCTCTCCAACCAGAGGCCTCCCGACTGCATACCCCCTGCTCTGCGGCATCTGTCTCATCCTCCATCCCCAGACAGATTCTGCTTTGTTCAGGAACCTTGGCAAGGGTTCTTGTGAGGAAGATCATAACATGAGATTTCTGTCTTTTTTTTTTTTTTTTTTTTTTTTTGCAAAGAGGAAATGAGACGTTAGCAGACACAGGCTGAGCGGCCCTGGAGATACGGGTCACAGCACGAGGCTAGCTAGGAAGCCTAACAATGGTTGTGTGTCCTCCTTCCACGGCTGCCTTTCCATCTTTTGTTTTCTTGCCTGCAGACTCTTGCGGCCCCAGAAGTGTGATCATCAGTTAAGGGTAAGAAAGACAGAAAGGTGACCACATACCCTGAGGAAGCTCAGCTGGTTAGAAGATCGCACAGCAGGATTGACTGTGTGGCCCCCAAGATCCCTCCTGTCCAGCCTGTAGGTCTGTCCAGCGTTCTCTCTTCAATCAAAAGTTGAGCCTGTGGGGGAGTGTTTGCACATTGACTTTTTTTCTAGCGCCCAGTTTTAGGCATTGTGCCACCAACCTTGGAGCTCTAGCTGTGAAGATGAATGTGATGCTGGGGTCTTTAGAGTCACCGCCACTGTGCATTGGCCAGGGAAAGATCTGAAATCCCAGGCAAGTGTCTCAGCTTTTCTCTTCAACAGACGAAGTTATTCTAAGCAAACCCCTCCCTCTAAATTTACACCGATGAGGGAATCGTAAAGAATGCTCAAACCTGGTTTCACTTTGAAATGTGCCTTCCTGGAGCTTGCATTGCAGTATGTGGGTAAAGCTGCCTCTTGCAAGGCTGGCATCCATTAAGTACACTGGTTCATGTCCCGGCTGCTCCATTTCCAATCCAGCTTCCTCCTAATGGCCTGGAAAAAGCAGTGGAAGATGATCTGAGTGCTTGAGCCCCTGCCAACCACATGGGAGACTCAAATGAAGCCCCTGGCTCCTGGCTTCAGCCAAGCCCAGCCCTGACCTTTGTGGTTGCCTGGGGGAGAGAAATAGTGCATGGAAGATCTCTCTCTCTCTGTCTCTCTCTCTCTCTGTGTGTGTGTGTGTGTCTTTCAAATAAATGAATAAATCTTAAAAAAATGTGCCTTCCTTTGCTTTATTGTGGGATATATCCAAAATCATCCAACAAAACAACTGCTCTGTCTTGCTTTAAGCTTCCTCGGCAATCACTTTATCCTCACCCCCAGAAAGCTACTCACTAGCTCTTGCCCAGATTGTATTTTGTCTCTCTTCTGAGAGGTGGGAGGTATTCAGGTATTTTGACTTATCGAATGTCCTGTTGGATTGTCAGTGTATGAGACAAATAATAGTATACGCAGAAACAGGTGAAGGGAAATAAAATGTTTGAAGATTTCTGTAGGTCACTTATTTCAGAGGGTGTTCAAGTGGAAAAATTATCAAAATAAAAGTGCAATCACTGGCTGGTGTTGTGGCTCAAGGGTTGAGCCACAGCCTGAGACACCAGCATCCCGATTTGATAGTGGCGATTTGAGTCCCAGCTGCTCCACTTGCAATCCAGCTCCCTGCTAGTGTACCTGGAGAAGCAGCAGGAGATCGCTTGACAGCCTGGGTCCCTGCCAGCTATGTGGGAGACCCACATGGAGTTCTAAGCTTCAGATTTTTGCTTAGTCTGGCTTTGACTGTTGTGGTCATTTAGGGAATGAACTAGATAATGGAAGATTTTTCTCTCCTTATCTCTCCTTCCCTCTCTGTAACCCTGCCTTTCAAATTAATAAATCTCTATTTCTATTTTTAAAAGATTCATTTATTTATTCATAAATTTAATTATTATTAATTATTATTAATTTAAATTATTTATTCATAAATCACAATTAGAAAGAGAGATAGAGATCTTTCATCTATTGGCTCACTCCCCAAATGACTCCATCAGGCAGAACTGGGCCGGGACGAAGCCAGGAGCCAGGAGCTTCACTCAGGTCTCCCCTGTGGATACAGGGACCCAGGTACCTGAGCCATCCTCCACTGCTTTCCCAGGAGCACTGTCAGAGAGCTGGATCAGAAGAGGAGCGGCTGGGGCTCAAACCGGCGCCCACATGGGATGCAGGTGCTCCAGATGGTATCTTTACACCCTGCACCACAAATGTGGCCCTTAAATGAATCTTTAACAAAAAGATGAGTCACTTTCGTCAAGTTCTAACAAAATAAATGAATCAATCTGGAAGATACAAAAGAGGAAGTCTCATGCATGGATGCCTGATAGCAAGAATTGTCACAAACGTCTCTACCAGAACCACAGCCTTGCACAAGGCCACCACAGCCTTACGCAAAAAATACTTGTAAAAGGACATGTGCCCAACAACTGACTGTTTAATCCTGTACTGATGCCACTCTTGTTACTGATCCTTGTAACCAAGGATTATTGCTTCAGCATAATCCATATACTCCCCATCTTGCCTTAAAAACTGTCCCCTTACCCTTTACCCTGTCCTATTTGAATATGCTCATGGCTCCATGTCATGTGTATCCTGTATTATAATATCTCTTTTTATTCCAAATATAAATCACCAGTTGTCAGACAATCTCTGTTTGTTATTTAGGGAGACAGAAGATAGCACCTTGTGCATAATCAAGAGTCAATTTTGAATCACAACATCTGTTTAAGTAAATTAAAATAAGTGAATACAATATGGAAAATGGAGTAACAAGTTTCTAGGGGGCTTTCTTTGATGGATGCTTTTATAAGAAATGCTACTATTAAAAGAAAACCCTCCTAATCACATAATAATGGTGCCTGTCAGTTAGATTTAAAATTTGTAAGGCTCTACAAAGTAGCTGCTTTGTCCTTTGTCCTAAATTATCACGTCTGAGTTATAAATCATTAAAGGGTGCCTACGAGAATCAAGGTGGTACAGTTTGTGGATTCAAAAGACTTCCATAGCCTAGGCAGCACATGTCAAGAGCCTCAGGTGGTCACTGACGTCATACATAAGAGTGTTAATTGTTAAATCAACAACAGGAGTCACTGTGGCCTCCTGATTCCCCATGCAGGACCTCTGTCCTTAATGAGTTATATTATGAGAGTTAACTGTAAAACTTGTTCTCAAGCAGTTTGTGTGTGTGTGTGTGTGTGTGCAAATTGTTGAAATCTTTACTTCATATAGAGTTGACCTTCTGTGTACAAAGTTAAATGAAAATAAATCTTAATGGAGAATGAGACTGGAGAGGGAGGAGGAAGTGGGGTGGGAATGTTGGTGGGAGGGCCGATATGGTGGGAAGAATCACTATATTCCTAAAGTTGTACTTATGAAATTGGTATTTCTTCAAAAATAAATGTTAATTAATTAAAAAATAAAGGTGGTCCAGTTTGCAGAATGCAGCTTTAACAAGGGCAGCCGGGTTGGCTCCCACCATGGCTGGCAGACTTGGAGACTTGTCGTGGACAGAGTGCTCTTGCCTTAGAGACGGGCTTGGCTGAGGTCTGAGGCAAAGGGGTGCTCATTCACACAGCCACTGCCCTTCATTTGCCATCCATCACTCAACTGTGCAGTATCTCTGATTGGTTTTACTCAGCACCCTCCCCCAGCTCCCTCAAAACAAAACAAACCACCACCACCAAACCTGAGAGCTCCAGCAGCTAGCATGGGAATAAGCACTTGGGTGTGTATGTCGCTTCTTTTAAGTGAGAATATTCCTCCTCCAGAAAGTCCGACGTGTCTTTATCCTTTCCCTTATGCCCGCTCTTTTGTTTCTTCTGGCCTGTCTAGACCCTGCAATACATGGCTGCGATTACTGCACGTTCATTTGCAACGAAATCCCATTGCAACCAAAGCAGCATGTCTCCTGACATTTGCCTGCTTCTGAGGAATTTGATCAGTTGTTTATTCTAAAACCAAAACCAAACATGAAACAATACAGGTGCAGCTCTAGGATTTGGAAGGCTTTGTTCACACTGAGTAGCAATCAACCAGGCAAGTGTCAGAATTTCTTCAAAGTGTTTTTCAGAGAGCAGTCTTCCAAATCAGACACTTATGGAGCTTGAGTGATGAGAGAGAACAGAATCTTTCCCAAGATACTCTAGGAGACCAGTAGAGCATTTTGGGAATAGAGCTGTGCTGTGTGCACTCGGTGCTAGAGCTTCAGTCCCACACCAAATTCTGGAGCAGACTGTGGGCCGAAAGGTTGAAGAATGAGTTAATAACAGAGCGAAGGGCTGGAACAACTACGCTGGGGACACAACAAATGAAAGCAGGAGTTATTAGTGTAGAGATAAAGATGCATTTTACAGCAATGAGTAGATCACTAGGGAAGTTGTATAATCTTATCTAGTTCCCTCTGTGGCGGCTTCCCCGAATTTTGGAATCTGTCCTCTATGTATTATTCCTTTGAGCACTTAAACCTATATTGGACTTTGTTTGTCCCTTATATGTTTCAAGTATGTCTTTCTTCTACTGTCATGTAAAATTGGCCCATGGTCTAGAAAAGTTACGTGATTTTGGGGACATATCTCAGTACTTTGTCTCCCATGGCTTCCTAACTAAAACCTCTGTGAAGTAAGCAGAGCAGGCTTCAGAATCCACACACCCACTGGAACACAGTGGAGAGTAAACAGGGAAGCTTCCATCGGATCCTGGCTGCTCTAAACCGGAGTTGCTTTCCGTGGCCCATCCCTGGATGACTTCACAGTAAACATTAGCTAAGAAATTCATGGATCAATAAAATAAGCTTCCCATTCATTGTAGGTTTTTATAAATAAAGACATAAGTGGGGCCGGCGCTGTGGCATAGGTGGTTAAATTTCTGCCTTCAGTGTCAGGTATCCCATATGGGCCCCACCCAGTTCAAGTACTGGCTGCTCTATTTCCAATCCAGCTCCCTGCTAATGGGTCTGGGAAAGCAGCAGAAGATGGCCCAAGTCCTTGGGGCCCTGCATCCATGTGAGAGGCCCAGAAGAAACTCCAGGCTCCTGGCTTCAGCCTGGCCCAGCCCTGGTTGATGCAGCCATCTCTCTCCCTTCCCCCAGCTCTTCTTCTCTGTACTCTGACATTCAAATAAATAATTAGATCTTAAGGAAAAAAAAAAAAAAAACAGACAGTTACAGAGAAGCAGAGGCAGAGAGAGAGAGATGGGCAGACAAAAGTCTTCCAATCGCTGTCTCACTACCCAAATGGCTGCAAAGGCAGGAATTGGGCCTATCTGAAGTCAGGAGGCAGGAGCTTCCTATGGTCTCCCAGGTGGGTGCAGAGGCCCAAGGACTGGGGCCATCTTCTACTGCTTTCTCTGGCATAGCAGAGAGCTGCATCACAAGTGAAGCAGCTGGGACTCAAATCAGCACCCATGTGGGATGCTGGCACTGCAGGTGGCAGCTTTACCTGCTATGCTACAGTGCTGGCCCAATCAATAAATCTTTAAAAAAAGCAGACATAAACTTATTGGTCTTTAATATTTCATTCATAATCTAAGAATCAAAATTTCAGAACTTTTTAAAGCATGTGAATTTTCATAAAGATATGTACCACTTCTTTCCTATTTTTAGGCTCCCTTTAATGCTCTGAAGATAGTGGTTAAATATATGTACCACAAAGGATAAAAATAAGAATCTCATCTAGCTCTATGAAATTAGAACTGGAAACATTTTGTCCACTTGATAGAGTTTTGAGTGAACTATTGCTCCTGGTGGAATTTTAAAATTTCCATATCTAGTATAATTTTAAATACCTTTGTAAAGTTTTTCGACTTCTTCCCCAGAGAGATTATAATTTAAATGTAATAATGACCCCCACTCTGATGACTTTCTTGGGCAAAGTTTTCACATGTCCTTTTGAAAATGTAGTTTCTGTACATGT
Source organism: Sylvilagus floridanus (assembly GCA_949820135.1). Classification (NCBI taxonomy): domain Eukaryota; kingdom Metazoa; phylum Chordata; class Mammalia; order Lagomorpha; family Leporidae; genus Sylvilagus; species Sylvilagus floridanus. Next base: position 11,511,160 of record OX463240.1, on the reverse strand, counting down.
AGAAGCATAGTCTCTGTGCACTTACTGCCCATGTAGAATCCCTGTCATTAGTGTGTTGTACTATGAGAATTAATGGTAAAAATAGTCTTCAAACAGTACTTTATACTTTGTGTGTCTGTGTGGGTGCAAACTGTTGCAATCTTAGTATATACTCAATTGATCTATATATAAAGATAATTAAAAATGAATCTTATTGAAGAATGGGATGGGAGAGGGAGTAGAAGATGGGATAGTTTGTGGATGGGAGGGTGGTTATGTGGGGAAAAATCATTATAATCCAAAAGATGTACTTTTGAAATTTATATTCATTAAATAAAAGTTTTCTAAAAAAAAAAAAGGATACTCCAGTGCTACCTTACAGGTTTCTCCCCTTCCAGGTGCATTCCTTTCAGACTCATTCCACACTCATTTCATCAGTAACACACGTATGTGTCATTGTCATTTTTTATTTCTTTGTCTCTTTTCCCATAGTCCCCCTTTTTTTTTGACAGGCAGAGTTAGACAGTGAGAGAGAGAGACAGAAAGAAAAGTTTTCCTTCAGTTGGTTCACCCCCGAAATGGTTGCTACGGCCGGCGCTCTGTGCTGATCTGAAGCCAGAAGCCAGGTGCTTCCTCCTGGTCTCCCATGAGGTACAGGACCCAAGCACTTGGGCCATCCTCCACTGCACTCCCAGGCCACAGCAGAGAGCTGGACTGGAAGAAGAGCAGCCGGGACTGGAACCAGGCGCCCATATGGGATGCCAGCGCTGCAGGTAGAGGATTAACCAAGTGAGCCACGGTGCCAGTCCCCCATAGTCACTTTTGATGTTCGCTTCTCAATTCCTAACTGCTGTCCACCTGCTGCTGGTCTCTAGGTGCTTACTACTGAATTTGGACTTTTCATGTAGGTTGTGGTAAGATAGTTCTCCATTCACTCAACTTCAAACCAAAATCTACTCACAATTTTTTAATTGTTGTATTATCTTACAAGTCTATTTCTGTTGTGTTTCCTTTGATATTCCAATTTATTACAATGAAGGGAAAGGTGTTGGGGGGCAGTGGGTTAAGTCACCCAACGTGTGTAGGGGTTTATTTCGTAGTGAGAACAAATGAAAACAGATTGAAAATATAAAATAATGTGCTTAAGTTAAGATGATATGTACCTATAGGCAATGAATTCGGGTGACGTAGTAAGGAATTTTATAATAATGGATTTTCTAAACCTGAAGTTGTAGATCTCACCAAGCCTCTAAATGAATGAGCAGCTTTCACCAAAACTGGTTCTCTGGTGTGTATTTTAACTATCATGAACTTGTATTACAATCTTTTGCTTAAAGATTTTTCCTTTGTTTTATTCTAGATTTATACCTTTTCACTTTACATTTAGGTCTAATTTTGTGAAAGGCATAAGGCATTCGTGTAGACTTTGTTTTTCTTTTATTGCATGTGAATGTCTAGATATTCCTGGACTATTTATCAAGACAAGCCTTTCTTGCTGAATTGTCTACTCCTCTGTGAAAGATCATTCACTATTGCATCTGTAGGTGTATTTCTGAGCTCTCTACTCTTTCCAGTTGATTTCTTCAAGTCTTCTTTCACCAATACCAACCCATCTCAATTATTGTAGTCTGAAAGTACATCTCGAAGTGAAATGGTGCTAGATCTCCATCCTCGCCCTTCAGGATTGTGTCGGTTCTTGTTGACCACTTGCCCTTCCATATCACTATCAGAATCAGAAAATAACTTGCTTGGAGGCAGTCCAGGTTTTCATTGACTGTATCAATTACTTTAGGAAGAACCAAGGTTTGAGCATTATTGGGTCCTCCTATCCATGAATATGGAATATATATCTGTTTAACTACATCTTATTTGATTTCATAGTTTTGACCCTAGTGATTTTTGTAGTTTTTCTCTTGTAGATCTAGTACGTATTTTGGTATATTTATACTAAAGTATTTCTCTCTCTTTTCTTTATTCATAAGGCTGAAACCAGAAGCCTGGGACTACATCTGGGTTTCTCATGTGAGTGGCAGGGGGCCAGCACTTGGGCAATTTTCTGCTGCCTTCCTGGGAGCATTAGCAGGCAGCTGGATCAGAAGTGGAGCAGCCAGGACTTGAACTGGTGCTCATCTGGGCTGCAGGTGGTGCAGGTGGCAGTTTAGGCCTCTGGCCTCTGAAGTGTTTTCTTATTTTGGCATTGGTAAATGGTGTTGGATTTGTAATTGAAAATTCCAATTTTTTCACTGCTAGTGAAAAAGCAATTGGTTTTCTATATTAATTTTGTCTACTGAAATCTTGCTACAGTCACGTATTAGTTTCATGAATTTTTTAATTCATTCTTTCAGATTTTTCTATTGAGAAAATCATGTCATCTGTGAACAAAACCATTTTATTTCTTCCTTCCTAATCTGTGTATCTTATTTCACTTTCTTGACTTAATGCATTAGTTAAGACTTCTTTATTTTATTTTATTTTATTTTTTATTTTTGACAGGCAGAGTGGACCGTGAGAGAGAGAGACAGAGAGAAAGGTCTTCCTTTGCCGTTGGTTCACCCTCCAATGGCCGCCACGGTCGGCGCGCTGCAGCCGGCGCACCGCGCTCATCCGGTGGCAGGAGCCAGGTGCCAGGTGCTTTTCCTGGTCTCCCATGGGGTGCAGGGCCCAAGCACTTGGGCCATCCTCCACTGCACTCCCGGGCCACAGCAGAGAGCTGGCCTGGAAGAGGGGCAACCGGGACAGAATCCGGCGCCCCAACCGGGACTAGAACCCGGTGTGCCGGCGCCGCAAAGCGGAGGATTAGCCTGTTGAGCCACAGCGCCGGCCTAGTTAAGACTTCTAACATCGTGATGGGAAGGGGTGATGAGCAAGACACTCTTGCCTTAATCCTACACTTAGTGGTGAAGCATCTAATTTCCTTATGCTTTTAACAGATAAATTTAATTGGATTTTAATACAAGCATCGAACTATGTTAAGGGCTATGGTAATACATTCCTGACTCCCAATATTAAGAGGTTTACACTTTTGGAGAAAAAAAATAAGCAAGGGAACACATGTGGTAATGGACCCTCCTCTTAATAATCTACACTGCTAAAATCCTATTGCACTCTGATAGCAGCATCCACAGACTTCTTTGTTTCACTTGTTGCCTCTGCCCCATTCCTCATCATCCTCATCACCTCCACTTTTCTAGGATTTTAACTCGATTACTTCTGTGCACAGAGTCAAATACTTCTTTAATGTTGCTGGTTTTTCTCATCTGTATTTCATATTTCCCTTCCCTTCCCTTCCCTTCCCTTCCCTTCCCTTCCCTTCCCTTCCCTTCCCTTCCCTTCCCTTCCCTTCCCTTCCCTTCCCTTCCCTTCCCTTCCCTTCCCTTCCCTTCCCTTCCCTTCCCTTCCCTTCCCTTCCCTTCCCTTCCCTTCCCTTCCCTTCCCTTCTCTCTCCTCCTCCTCCTCCTCTTCCTCCTCCTTCTTCTCTTTTCTCCTTCTCCTTCTTTTGGTATTCTCACTTCTTCACAAATTGCTTTCTTCTCTCATGTTTTAGAGGAAATTATCGTTTTCTTTCCCCTCTGTATTTCTTTTTTTAAAGATGTGTTTATTTGGAAGGCAGAGTTATAGACAGAGAAGGAGAGAGAGAAATTGTCCACTTGCTGGCTCATTCCCAAATGGCTTTAATACCCAGGGCTGTGCCATGCTGAAGCCAGGAGCCTGAAACATCTTCCAGGTCTCCCAAGTGGGTGCAGGGATCCTTGGGGCATCTTCTGCTGCTTTCCCAGGTGCATTAGCAGGGAGCTGGATTGTAAGTGGAGCAGCGTGGACTCTAATCGGCGCCCATTTAGGATGCTGGCACTTCAGATGGCAGCTTTACCCACTATGCAGCAGTGCTAGCCTCTCCTCTTTGTATTTCTACCAATAACTTTATTTCATTTTAAGAAGCTCTAGCCATTATTTGTTCCTGTTTTTTTATTTATGTCTCTCTTTATAAAAAAATCTCCTGAATTTACTAATTATTCATTTCATAACACATTTTTTCAGTGCCAAAAGACCTGAAAGGATTGACTATAGTTTTCTTACTGTAACTGCATCTCTTATTCATAATTCATCTCCTGATACCCAATGATTTTTCCCTGTTATTCTACAATGCTCATCAATGCTTACCTTCTCTTCAGAGCCAGTCAGTTCCATTTTCTTTGAATGTCAGCAAATTTGACATTCTGAGACATACTTTGATTCCTACATCCTACTGAATATTACACCTTCTTAAGTCTTCTATCAAAATACATTTTTTCCATGCTCATACTTTACTTCAATTTTTATTACTTCCCAGGCTTGCTTTCTCTATATCCTTAAGATAGATTTTTGCAAAATTCTGGCCTTCAGCTGTTTATTACCCTCCCTCTAATTTTGTTCTTCTCTTGAATTTGGGCTAGCTTTTAGGGAAAAAATTCAGTCATTCTCAAGCTGTAAAAAAATGCTTTCAGTACAAATCTCTGTGCCTGGGCTCTCTTGGACTTAAGCTGACAATTCCAATGGTCTTTTTGAGGTCCAGGCCACTGTGGTTGTTTGTATTTTATTCATTCTGGTCAAAGTCAGACTTTTCTTGGCTTCCACTGATAGACCAACCATTCCTTCAATTGCAGACTTAACAAGTTTTATGCATCTTTTCGTTTGTTCTACCCAGTCAGTTATTGTATTAGACTACATCACAGTCTCTAACACCAGTAGAGTTCAAACTGAATGTAGTTTTCTCTGACCTTTGAATCTTTATAATATTAGCTTTCTCTTCTGTATGATTTTCTCCAGAAGTTTTGAAAAAGTCATCTCCACTGCTATGTTATAACACACTCTAATTAATGCATAAATTCTTAATCCTTTTTTTATAAATTCAGTGCTGATCATAGTAAGTTGGTAGGTACTCAAACAATGTTTACTAAATTAAATGGAATTGAACCTCCTTTGATTTCCTTTCCTTATTCATTTCTAGCTCCCAATTAGAGTCTCATATTAAAAGAAGATGGCATTTTATTGGATTTTAAACTCTTATTCTGTCTCAAATCTTAATTAAGAGAAGCATAATGCCTTGTAATCAATTAGGGTATTAACAAAAGTTGTCAGCTTGACACGATATTTGGTAATCTGTACCATATTAGAAATTAAAAGAAAAAAAATTGTTATGATTAAAGTAAAAGCCATGTGATACAGACTCAATTTAAGCATTTATATGCTGTGGTTGAAAAGACAGTTTTATTCAATGTTTCCTCTTTCTGTCTCCTATGACTTTCTGCAAAGATGCCTTTAGGGCTGAGAATTTTCATGCTTGTTCTCTGTGCAATCTGGTCATTGTTAAAGTAATTAGGTATGGAAAAGGAGTGTGTTTCTACAATTATGACATTAAAGTATTGTTGCTGTTTTCTCTTATTGTTGGATAAAGTAATAAGATTTACAAAAATCTAGTCATGGCTTAGTTTCATGCCAATGCATTTTGAAAGAAAAATTCACAAGAATGCATGCTGTGACTGCTGCTCTGAATACAAGTAGATCGAATCTATGTGGAAGCCCTTATCACAGACCTGGGCCATGTACTCCTTTCCAACAGCCCAGGGAAGTTAATAGTAGGAGTGCAGATGACTATCTCTGGTTTCTGAGATGCCAGACCACAGTTGAAAGAGTGAACCCCAAGAATATAAAGTGATATAAAAATAAGTTTATTTGATGATGAAACTCCCCAGTGTCTTCTTGGGAGATTGCAAACAGGGAGCTGCCAGGTCACTCTCAGCCATGGTTTTTGTTGGCTCAAAGAGTATTTTTCACATTCTTGGCCAAAACAAAATTTTTAAATCTAGGTTCAATATCAACACTTAAGAAATTATGAGATTTCACATTAAACTCTGTCTTTCATCCCATAGCAAACCTGTGTTTCTGGCAAGCATATTCACAGGAAATATTAACCCTTTCATCATTGAATAGTGCTATCTTTCACATCATCTTCAAAACTGAGCAAAGAACCAGCTTCATTGAGCCTCCCACATGGTCTCCTTTTCACTAATCCATGGTCTGTGTGGCTCCCACTGTGTTGAAGTAAGTGATCTCTGATTTATATCTGGCTTGAGAAACCCCCTTGGGGTTACCAAAATGTCTCAGGTAAAATCTTGGTCACCAGGAGCCAGCGCTGTGGCACAGCTGTTTAAAGCCTTGGCCTGAAGTGCTGGCATCCCATATGGGTGCTGTTTCTAGTCCTGGCTGTTCCACTTCTGATCCAGCTCTCTGCTATGGCCTGGGAAACCAGTAGAAGATGGCCCAAGTCCTTGGGCCCCTGCACCCATGTGGGAGACCTGGAAGAAGCTCCTGGCTCCTGGCTTCAGATTGGCACAGCTCCATCCATTGCGGCCATCTGGGGAATGAACCCGCGGATGCAAGACCTTTCTCTCTCTGTCTCTACCTCTCTCTGTAACTCTTTCTTTCAAATAAATAAAATAAATCTTTAAAAAAAATCTTGGTCACCAGAAAGAAGGAGTTTATTTGTAAGAGAAAAATAAATTGCATGCAATGATGACCAATTATCTATGCCTAAGTTAAAGAAGGCAATTTATTCATCAATATAACTTGAGAATCAATGAAAAATTCTTAAGCCACAACATATATTTACCATTAGTTTATCTTGGCTTGATAGTCTCAAATTCAACAATATTTTAAATGAAGATAGCATGTCATCCTTAGAGAAGGTGAGTTAATTGGGAATTCACTTTTATCAAATTCACAGGAAAAGATGCAGCACCAGGTTTTCAGAAGCATAATTTAGAATTGGAATTCTTACTTTTGCACTCTGTGAGACCTTAAAAGAATTTTGAATTCTTCTCTGAGAATCATAATTTTCTTCTCACCTTTACAAGAAGAATGGGCCCACTTTTCTTATCAAGAGTTGGTAAGGATTAAAAATCACATGTTTATTGATTTACACAGAATAAGCATAAAAAATGTTGTGATTTCTGTCCTTGTGGTTATTATTGGTTTTTGTAAAATGTTTAAATTTATGTGAACGAGGGAAATAGAGATGGAGATAGAGCTAGAGATGGAGATGAGATAGAGTTAGAGATAGAGATAGAGACAGAGATAGAGAGAGAAAGAGAGAGAGACTCTCATCTGCTGGTTTACTCCACAAATCCCTACAATTGCTGGGTCTGGGCCATTTGAAGCCAGGAGTCAGGAACTCAGTCTGGGTATCTCAAGTGGATGGCAAGAACCAAACTACTTGAGCCATCACCTATTGCTTCTCAGAGTATCCATGAACAGGAAGCTGCAGTTGGGAGCAGAGCTGGGACTCAAAATCAATCACTTGATAAACCTGAATCCAAAGTGGTGATTTAACCTCTTTGCTAAATGCCCAACCCTGTTATAAAGATCACAATCGGAACATAGTTGATAAGTCTTGATGGGATGGGTCATTAATGTATTAATTTCTTTATTTCAAAATATTTTAGAAACTGGATAAAGTAAACTGAAGAGCATGTCCACCAATAATTTAAAAATATGTAATCAAATTAGTTTTAAGGACTGAATTTGGAAAAAGTGTGATCAGAGATGGGATAACCAAATGAGCTGTAAAAGGAAGCCTTGAGATTAGGGCATGTTTGGTTATGGATTCCCTTATAAATAGGAACTTCTATCCCTTTCTAGATTATGGCTTGATGAATGACTTCAGTGAAAGATTGCTGATTGAAAACATGTAAGGGTAGCTGGTGAGTGGAGGAAGAAGAATGAAAAGGAGCTTACAAGAGCAAAATATGTCTTTATTCACTTTCTTTTTTTAAAAAAGAAATAGAGAATTAGCCAAGATTTTCTATTGGAAAAACATGAAATTCTCTTTAAATTTGATGATGCCCTCTTACAAAATCTTCCATGATCATCCTTTTTATATTAGAACTCCAACTTATTCTCTGATGTATAAAACTAGGCAGTGACAGATGGAGAGACCAAGTGAACTTGAAGTCTCTAGTCTCACAATTGCCTTCATTTCCTAACAGGGTCAATGTAAGACTGATATCACATCTAGTTCCCACACACTCCTCTGCTTCCTTAAGGATGTGAGGGTACTCATCGATTACTCAGGTACAGAGTCTTTGGTCCTTACTCTCTGTTCCACATTTCAGAAGAAGGAAATATGCTTCTCATGTATTTTGCAAAGTTTTTTCTTTGAAGGTGGGCTGTAGGAAATAGGACTTAATGAGATTGTCTCCTTTTGAAACCTAGATACAACTCTAGATTATGACTCTAGATTATGACTCTCTTCTCAAGTTCATTTACAAAAACAGAAATCATGCTCCTATGGCCCCAGCTTTAGTCTCTTTGGAGTAATCGGACAGGGTTGTGTGTTAGGTAGGGCCCAAGCCAATGGCCTAAAAATGAAGCATTGTATACAGGACAGAGCGTGGGCACTCAGAGCATCTTTTTAGGATTTAAAATCTAAGATGGTCTTGTCGATTTTAACCCTTCACAGAAATAGTTGAGTTTTTTTCTAGAAAATGAGCCACTGAAAAGAAAATGCCTGTTTGTTTTTTACTTTACCCTTAATCTTTAGATATTCAATAAATCCTTGATGGATAATTGAACAGTCTCTTCTTGTCCAAGAACAAGGAGACAAACCCTGAAATTTCCAATAGGTATGAGTCACAATAGGTAGTGTAGAGACTTACATATGATTCCCGCTCACCTTTGCAGCAACATTGGATCGCTAGTAATCTCATCTATTTCATGCATGTATGTATGCATTCTAAAGGCAGAAAGACAGAGAAAGGGAGAGAGAGAGATCCATCTATTGGGTCACTCCTCTGGGGCTGGGCCACACTGAAGCTAGAAGCCAGGAAATCAATCCAGGTCTTCCATGTGAGTGGCAGGGACCCAACTGCTTAAGCCATTACTGCTACCTCCTAGGATATTCAACAACAGGAAGCTGGAATCAAGAAGGAATGGGACTTGAATCCACACCCTTCAATAAAGAATGGAGGTATCTCAACCAGGATCTTAACTACTAGAATAAATGCCCACCTCTATCATATCTTTTGAAAATCTGGTTTGGCTTTTGATAGAATTAAGAACTTGTGCATGCAAAGGAGTTCGTTTCTTAGGGTGAGTTGATATTTGGTAAATGGACGACCATACCCACTGTACAACCCTTATAGATTTCAGTATTAAAGTGTGAAAATGTCTGTACAGATCCTCAGATTCTTGGAGAAAAGTGAAAATGCTCCTCAGTTTGACTGATATTGGGTCCTACAGACTGAGGTAAATTGAGGCACTCGGACCGAGTTGATGAAATGAATGGGAGTAAAGAAGGAAGGTATTAACAGGCAGACAGATTGCTGTTAATCCTTCTCAGCCTTTAACGCCTTGTCCTCAGGGAAGCAGTGTGTTTTTTTTTCCTTTAGTTAATTTGGTTTGTTGTGTTTTCTTTAATCTTGACATGTGGCAGGAATCACGTTTGCGGATTTGCAACATCTATGCAACCTTTGGCTCATCTTCGTTCCAAATGTCTCAGCATCCCGATGGCATTTACTGCACTGTTGAGTCCCAAGTCATGAGCCTTATCCTGGTGTATTCTACAGAGTTTTAACGTTTTAGCTGAAGATTTCTGCTTTGTCTTTGGAAAAGTTTATTTTACTTCCCAGAAATGTTCACAGAAAAATCTCACTTGCAGTCTTATTTTAAGTTGCTTACTCTTAAGTCATCTGCAAGTTTCTTCCTTCCCCTCCCACCGACAAGCTCCCCTGAAACAACTTTTTGCTATTTATAGCAAATGAAGTCGTGTGCGTGTCTTGAAACATAATTATGCACATTGAGTTTGATTTGCTCTGGGGAAAAATTCAATCTGACTTAGTTACATGACGTGTACATGAGGAGCTACTTACAAATTCTGACAGAGAAAACACTATTGAATAGAGACATTAATATGCTACATTGTGTAATCAACATCACAATTCAAATAGTTATCTGACTTTGAAACGAAAATCATAGAAGTGAAATTTAAGGGTACAACTACCTGAACAAAATCTCGTTAGTGTAATTATATCGTAGAGCACTTATCTCAAATTCATGTAATCAAGTAATTATAACTTGAACCGAAGCAATTATGATGTATAATGATGTGTCAAAGTCATGGATAAGCCTGTTATTCTTTGCATCAATATAAAAAAAAAATCCTTTGAAACTTTCTGAATGGGTAAGTGGCTTCCCTCTCTCTCCTCCCAGAAGTCTTCATTCATGCCATTAGGAATTGTTTACTAATAAGTGTACTCCAGATGAGGCCTGCAGGGGAACCTGGATACTTAAAAATGTCCTTTGGTTTCCTCAAGTTATGTACTGGACTGGGCAGTGGTAGAGGGTTAGATTGTTTTGCAGGGAGCCTGTTTGCTGAGTTTTACCCAAAAAGTCTCCACGAGACACTTGAGGAATAGTAGTGCGTAAGAATGGAAAATGATCTCTCTTTCCTAGCCTATACTTTAAAGTACGCATTACCTTGTTCTAGACTCTCCCTTTTTTATTCTATCAGATAGTATTAATAGACACTAGTCTCGTTTATGTGATCCCTTTGACTCTTAGTCCTATCAGTATGATCAATTGTGAACTGAAATTGATCACTTGGACTAGTGAGATGCCATTGGTACATGCCACCTTGATGGGATTATATTGGAATCCCCTGGCACATTTCTAACTCTACTATTTGGGGCAAATCAGCTTGAGAATGTCCCAAATTGTACATCTCCTCCCTCTCTTACCCACTCTTATATTTAACAGAGATCACTTTTCAGTTAAATTTAAACATCTAAGGATAATTGTGTGTTAATTACAGAGTTCAACCAATAGTATTAAGTAGAACAAAAAAAATACTAAAAGGCATAAAGTATTAAGTTGTATAACAACAGTCAGGACAAGGGCCGATAAAGTCACTGTTTCATCTTTTTTTTTATTTTTTATTATTATTTTTTTTTTGACAGGCAGAGTGGACAGTGAGAGAGAGAGACAGAGAAAAGTCTTCCTTTGCCGTTGGTTCACCCTCCAGTCCAGCTCTCTGTTGTGGCCAGGAAGGCAACGGAGGATGGCCCAAGTGCTTGGGCCCCTGCACCCACATAGGAGACCAGGAGGAAGCACCTGGCTCCTGGCTTCAGATCAGCTCAGCACCAGCTGTGGTGACCATTTGAGGAGTGAACCAAAGGAAGGAAAACCTTTCTCTGTCTCTCTCTCTCTCACTGTCTATGACTCTACCTGTCAAATAAAAAAAAAATTAAAAAAAAAAACATTCATTGCTTGTTTTTTTCTCTCCCTCCCTCCCCATCTGCCCATGATAAAACTGCCCCTCCACCTTCTAAGGACACTGGCCTATGGGGAATTCAATGGTTGATCTTAAGGAAAAGAAAGGAAGAGCGTGAAGTCCAAAGTGGTTTTCAAGATGCACATGGTGGAGAAACATTTTTAAGAGCTCTCTGATGCCATCCTACAAGAGTGAGAATTCAGGAAAAATTCTTGGAAGAAGCTAACAGAACAAAACAAAATGGAAAACATCATCTTGGGGCCAGCATTGTTGCATAACAGGTTAAGCTACCACCTGCAATGCCAGATTCCACTGCTCCATTTGCAATCCAGCTCCCTGCTAATGCATCTGGGAAAGCAGTGTAAGATGTCCCAGGTTGTTAGGCCCCTGTGTCCATGTTGGAAGTCTGGATGAAGCTCCCGGCTTCTGGCTTTGGCCTATCCCAACCCTGGTTACTGTGGCCATTTGAGGAGTGAGCCAGATGATGGAAGATATCTCTCTCTCTCTGTCTCTCCCTCTCTCTTTAACTCTGCCTTTCAAGTAAATAAAACTTTAAAAAACCCTCACATATGATCTTGATAAAAAAAAAAAAAACTCCCTGAAATTATACATGAAGTCACTGTCACTACACCAAAGACATATGAGGAGTGATTCTGATCAAAGTGACCAATGTTGGCTGTTACTACCAAATTGATGAAGTGATTACTAGTAGAGAATTAGTGTATTTAGGCAGCCTTGCTATTTGAGTTCGATTAGGGGTACTTATGAGGGGTGAGAATTTAAAGCTAAACAATCTGCTGAACACTTCACATGTGCTATCCTGTTTGATCCTTAAAACAACCTGACAACAAAGAATTATTATATTCCATGCAGATAGGCAAATGAAAGGTGGAATCCTTTGCCAGCAAAGCCTAGATGATATATAGGAGAGAAGAGCAGCAATTCAGACCTCATGTTGCAATTTGCTCCTCTTAACTGTCGTAAGACATGGAATAGCAAACAGGAAGGCTTGAGAATGGCAGCTGTTAGCTCAGACAGTGAAAACTCTTGAAAGCAGGCACACTGTGTAGTGTAATTATCAAAGCTAACACAACTTTAGAACTTTGCACATTCAATTCACATATCATTTTGGAGATGCACACTCTTGATTATTCAAGATTTTATAGATAAGGGAGCTCAGGGAAGAGGAAGTCTGTGTTTTCAGATTGTATGCTACGAAAGTCTCTGTGCACATGTGGATATTGAAGTTCATTTAAAATAAGTTCATGTAGGAGTAGAAACTCAGTTCTTCAATTGCATTGGGAATTGTGGCAACTGAACTGGACAGCATAGGTAAGAACCATTTCCATTTTCAGAGATACTTTTCTTGGACAATCTTTTTAGGTAATGACTAAATCCATCTCCTTTCTGAGTATGCAGCTATGTTCCTTGCAGTTAAGTATACCACAAGACTGAATTCCTGTCCACGGGATGTAGGCAGAAACAACATACAGTTTCTATTTTCAGGTTCAGACAACACAAACTTCCCATGAAAGATGCGACTTTCTTTCCTGTTATTCTGTCTAATGCAGTTGAACTTGGTGCATTGAGAGCCACAGGTGGAAGATGATAGAGTTAAAAGATGAAAGTTACCCAGGCCTCCTAGATTGCTGCTTGGGGAGAGGCATCTTGCCAGCTAGGAATTCTTGCTTTGGACATGATAGGAACAAGAAATACACTTCTTTTCTTTGTGTCAACTGAGATTTGGGAGTTTACGCCTTAAATTGCAGCCATTTTTCTTGACAATCACAGTCTTCTAATCAAAAAGCATTGTAGCTATGATATGAACTGAAGGCTATTCAGATGCTGAATTTTGTCCTCAACTATCTTGCAGAAATTAGTAAAGTAGAATAAGCAATACAAACATGAGTTGGCAAAGAAAAGGCACTAGAACAAGCAGACTACTACAAATCCAAACAATTGTCTATTCTGTCAGGATTAGGCAACTTGAGAATGATAATAACAAGTATTTGCATTCTAAACTCTATGTGCTGGGGAAATGAGTACTATCGCATTTAAGGACCATAACGACTTCATATAGTAAGTACCATTTTATCCTCATTTTTTAGATGGGGACAACATTTCTCAGCAAGGTTTGATAACTTGTCCATAATAATAAACTAATAGAAGAAAGCCTCACTTCTCAGTCCCTAAAAGGAACAAATACACAGCCCTGAGAGAACACTGGTCATGGTTGTCACCAGCATCATTCCCTGAAGAGGTTAACATAAAATAGGTCAATACAGAGCCATTAGGAAGCTGGATTCACTCTAGAACTGCGGCTGAAGAGACAGCATACACAAGGCTGTGTCCTTGAAAGGTCATCTTTGCGTGTGTGTGGAGCTGTGCATCTGCACGATACGCACACATGTGCATGTGTAAATGCGGTGCTGCATTAAGTAAGTCTATGTAAATCTTGTGAGCAGTGCTACTTAATATCTTTCCAACAAATTTATTTTCTGAAACTGCCAGTTTAAACACACACACACACACACACACACACACACACACAAACCTTCTTCCAGGATCGAAAGACATGCACTGCCAAACTAAACTTTTGAAAAACTCTAGAAAATTATTTTGTGAGAGTCTGCTTTACAACTGTCATCTTGTTAGGAATAGAACCTAAAACAACAGCTGAAAAGAGAATGTTCTCCTTTGGCTATTTTAAAATGAAACTTATAATTGCTGCTCCACTCTGTGATGAGAATATAAATAATATAATCACATCACTCCTTGTCCACGTGGTGCTCCCAGACCAGAGAGTACACGTTTAATACATAGATGATGCAGTCACACAGGGGAAGTGTTTCTGCCTGCAATCACCTCATGCGTTTGTATACTCACTTCTAGGATGCCTTAATTAATGTGTTCCGTTCTAACAGCATAATAGCCATTTTAGGGATGCAAACAAGCAGAAGCCTATTGTTTGATCATCCTTTCTTATGGGTGAGAAAATAGAATAAATCTTAAGAGACCAACCAAGATCATTTTATTCTACAGACAAAACTACGAATGGAAGCTAAAGTGCACACACACACTCACTCACAAACGAGTCACTCACTAATTCTAGTTGTAACATCGACCACACTTGATGAGCCACAAATTGAACCGATTAGGAGAATAAACAAAATCATAAAATTAATGATCATCAGCAGTTCCTCCTTCTATCCACAGCATTTTTCCACACTAAACATTGTTTGCAATAATAATCATTCACACTTATTCAGTGCGTGAAATAATATATTAAAACACTTGCAAAAAGGAAAAGAGATTTGCCCAGTGCTTGGCTACTTATAGCTTTAAAAGACAATAACCAGAACAAAGCATCTGTCCCAGATCTTCAAGAAAAGGATTTGAATAATGCATGTGATGCTGCTTTGAACGTTACAGAGAAGTGTTAGGTAGGCAGCCGAAGGCATTACTTAAAATACATTATCTGTCTATTGGGACTAACAACAGGTAAGAAGGAATCCCTTAACTTTCAAGAGCAGCACTCATACAAATAGAGTAGCAATCATGATTTACACAAATGTGTATCTAAGGGAATTATTTAAGTCTCAATAAACTTAAGAAGCTCACAACAGATTCAACCCAATCTCATAGATTCTAGAATCTATTCTAGAGCTTTGACCATCTGGAACTTAGCTGCAGGACTTCTGAAAATCCAATATGTAAAGCAGATGTGAAAAACAGCAAACAAACAAACAAAAAAAAACCACACACACCCCAACAAATCAATAAAACTAGTTAGGAATAAAAAAAGTCTGGGTTATGGAGATGTTAGTGGAGAAAGTCGAAGACATGATCCCTTTGGATCCTAATGCCTCACAAGGCTACTTTTCCTCTTATTTTAAAATTTAAATCATACTTGAGTTATATGTTAGAACATAGGTAATTAGATATCAAGAAATTCATGAGACAATTGGCTTTTTCTTTTTTATTTATTTGTTTTTCATTTTACTTGAAAGGCATAGAATCAGAGACAGAGATCTTGCATCCACTAGTTCACTTCCCAAATGCCTGGAATAGCCATAAGGTGACCTCCATCTGGGTCTCCCATGCGAGTAGTAGAAATCCAAGTATCTGAACATCATTTTCTGCTTTCCATGATGTGTATTAGCAGGAAGTTAGATCAGAAAATGAGCAGCAAGGACTTGAACCAGGCACTCTGATCTGGGATGCAGACATCCCAAGCAGCACTCCCACCACTGTGCTAAATGCCAACTTTTGCATTTTTGTGGTGCTGAAACAACAGACTTTACAGAGAGACTAGTTATAAAAAATAGGAATATCCATAAGAAGATGAAGGACCACAGTGGCAGGCAGCATTTTCTGTGGCCTTGTGAGTCACGAGGGAGCTGGGTAGAGTACAGACAAGTGCTGTCAAGAGAACCTTCCTGTTGACAGAAATGCTGTGAGCTGACGACGCCAATAACCACATAGAGTTGGAAAGCACTTCAAGGATGGACAGTGAGGTTAGAAACTGACTTTTAAACTTTATTTTAAAATGTATACAGCTGCATACAACTAATGGCTACTATATAGGACAACATTGATAGAGTCTAAACTTGTATTTTTTTAAAAAAACTTTTAAACACAACTATGACATGCTATCCATGTAACACTTTCATGAGCTGATGACATGCCAAGTGTTCTACAGAGCACTTGACTCTCAGTATTCTAACAGCTGTTATAATGCACAACTGAACATATCCCAGGTAAACCACTCTTTGCTGTGTAAGAAAACGTTTTTAACACGAGTGTGCCAAATATTTTTCAAGTTTTGCTTATACTTCTGCCTGTCTTGATTGTAGTCTCTAGGACTTCTAAACTGTTGTATAATAAATATGTGGTATTGTCGTGCCTTACCTAAAACATTGTCAGAAAATAGAAAACATTCATAGAGATACCTTGATCCACATTTAAGGAAAAATTTGTAGAGACCCAAGTGGTGTACTTGTAGTCATTAAGAAATCTTAAATATTCATACATGTTTGAATTAGAAAATGTAATGGATGTTGTGCATCAGGTATATCTCTATTTGAAAATAGTCATTCTTATATTTTCTGTTCATAATGTAATTTATTTTCTCTCTCTCTCCCCTCCCTCCTTCCCTCCCTCCCGCCTTCCCTCCTTTCCTTCCCTCCTTCCTTTCCTTCCTTCTTTCCTTCCTTCCTTCCTTCCTTCCCTCCTTCCTTCCCTCCTTCCCTCCTTCCCTCCTTCCCTCCTTCCTTCCTTCCTTCCTTCCTTCCTTCCTTCCTTCCTTCCTTCCTTCCTTCCTTCCTTTTTATTCTCTTAGTGTATGTCAGGGACAGTGTTTGTCTGGCTTCACACTCAAGTGTCACACTGAGTTGTTTGGGAGTATAAAAAGCATGCCTGTTGACATTTCTCTAAAACTTTGGCTGTACCACAGAATAAATTTTTGTTTTCAGGCATCAACACTGAAAAAGCAATAGCATCCACTAGCAAGACATTTTGAGCTTTCTGTACTTTGTTTCATTTTGCACTGCAGTTGGAAACAATGAATTAGAGTTAAGAATGGCAAAGACCTGATGTGCACACAGGAACAACGGCCTGTAGTGTCAACACAAGTTGGGACTTCCCCTCCTGTTTCCCAGCCGCTTAACATAATACTGTCTCCAGCACACAAGGTCAGAAGTGACTGGCAAGGTGCACTTTATATCACTATGCAGCACTTGGAAGTCAGGCGTGGCTCCTTCCCTCCCTGTCCACAGGGACTTGCCATGTTATTCGATGCTTGGTCAGATGGTTGAGACAAGTGTTTTCCTCTTCTCAGTCATGTCAGGTGGGGCCACTGGAGACTTTTCAAGTCCTGGGTCCTTTCCTTCTGTCTTGGGTCAGCCTGGTTTCTTGGTGTTTCTCAGATCTTAATGAGATATGTAAGTAGCAGGGACTGAGTATTTGGTTGAACCTTTTTTGATAAATAAGGAAGTGAAACAGAGAGACAATTTTAAGAGAAGCAGTTTATTTAATAAACGAATAGGCTGGGTTAAGAACTAGAATTACAATCAGTTTCTGGATCAGCTGCAGGATTAGAAGTGGTGTAAAATTCCCACAACACAGCACATCACAGGTTTTGGTAAATTTATTTTGGGTGGTTTCTAAAGATAAACCTCCTAGAAAGCAAGCACTTGTTGAAATCAGTATCAAAACTGTCAACAGTAGCACTGACAGCAACAGGATTTGTGTTATTTAGAGGAAATTCACTGAAACTTTTAGAAATTTTGATAAAGTTCGGTCTATACTGATCATACAAAGATCTGTGTGACATTTAAAATAATATTGTGCACTACAATCAATGACTTCTTTGAGGTAATTAAGTATGATACATATCAATTATCAGCTAACAATGATAGTTTAATGGCTCTACCTATCTGTCATGTATAAATACATACCTTGTAATTTTGTGTTGCCCCATACCTGATTCAAAGTGAACATATAAATATACATTGAATGAACAAATGTTCTATTTAATTATAATATTGATTACCAAGTTGCCTTAGTCATTACCTTCCTAGGCACATATTTCTTTCTTTGAACTTTGTTCATTCATAAAATCATTATTTTATTTTTGAATTTTTATTTGTTTTATGTATTTGAAGGAGGAAAGAGAGAGAGAGAGAGAGAGAGAGAGAGAGAGAGAGAGAGAACTTCCATCTGCTGATTCACTCTCCAAATGCCTACAATAGGCAGGACTGGGCCAAGATGAAGTTAGAAGTCTGGAACTTAACACAGGTGTCCCACATGGGTGGCAGGGGGGCAAATTCGCTGGTCATCATTTGCTGCTTCCTTCCAGTAGGAAACTGGAATTGAAAACAGCAAGAACTTGATCTGTCACTCTGATATGGTGGAATGCTGGCATACTGTGTAGTGTGTTAACTGATGCACCAAATGCCCATTCCAAATTTCTTAGTATTTTAACACCTCCAAGTGCAGGAAACCAAAATAGGATTTAATTAAGAGCAATTTGTTCTCTATTTCTATTATCCTTGCCATAGTTTTCCTACACCAATTATGCGAGATATATAGGACAGGTATAATGAGCTCCATTAACAAGCAAGACATAAAGAGATTTAGTGATTCTCTAAAAGCACATAACTTACTGGTGGCAAATAAATGGATTGTGATCCACATCTTCTGGTCTCTAGCCCATTGCTGATGCCTCATAAATGGAGTGATGTTGTGTCTGCTCCAGCAAACCTTAGCAACTGAAATATAAAGGCCAGAGTTTACTTCTTAACTATTACCCTTTGCTCAGGAAAAACTCAACACAGATCACATCCTAAGGACTTAAATGCTAAAATGTTCTTTTCAAAGCAGCATAGAATCAGCTTGCCTATTCCAAGTCTTTATCTTTAGAAATCACATAATATATTTAGAGTTACCTAAAGACTTCAGTTGAATTTTCATGACCAGATTTTAGTGCATAAACTAATCTCATATGTTCTCAGATTTTAACTTGTGTCTGTCGTTAATAGGTCTAAAGAATACTAAGGATGCTGTAGGTTTTTATCTACATAAGTTAGTGCATTTGAACTCATTAGCTTGTGGTAGAAATCCGGACTAATTTCAGATTCAAATGTTTTGGTCCTAGATGAAAAGCAATGTCTTTCCTATTACTTCTATGGTAAGAGCAAAATTTATGTTTTCATGACATAATACTTTCATAATAATATTTTTCTGAAAATTTCCATCATATTGCAATTGTCAGTGTGTTCCTAAAGTATTTATGCCATTAGCTCAGTGTTGGTATTTTAATTTTCATACTCTAGGCATTGTAAAAACTGCATACACACATGCACCAGCAAGACTTTCTTTGAAATTAGGCACATGTAGTCTTTGGTGAAGAAGCAAGAGGTGTACATGTTTGTGTATATGCATAAAACCAGAGAGCTAAAAAGAAATAAAGACAAACATGATAGTGAGGTCTTCATGATACATATAATCAAAATTCAGAGTGCTACTAGAGAACATGTTCTGAAGGAGCAATCTCAACGTGTGCTTCGTCAAAACCATGGAATGAATACACAGTACTATGGCTGCTCTGCTCTGAATGTTTGTTCTTCCCCAAATGCATTTGTTGAAATTTAATCCCTTCTTCATGACTAGACCCTAGGGAGATTACTGACGCCATAAACAAGAGTGTCAAATTGTTAAGTCAACAACAGGAGTCACTGCGTACTTACGTCTCATGTGGGATCTGTCCTTAATGTGTTGTCCAATGTGAAGTAATGCTATAACTAGTACTGAAACAGTATTTTACACTTTGTGTTTCTGTGTGGGTGCAAACTGATGAAATCTTTACTTAATATGTACTAAATCGATCTTCTGTATATAAAGATAATTGAAAATGAATCTTGATGTGAATGGAATGGGAGAGGGAGCGGGAGATGGGAGGGGTTTGAGTGGGAGGGAAATTATGGGGGGGGGGGAAGCCATTGTAATCCATAAACTGTACTTTGGAAATTTATATTTACTAAATAAAAAGTAAATTAAAAAAAAGAAAAAAAAGAAATTTAATCCCTTCTATAAGAGTACTAGGAAGTGAAGTATTTAGGAGGTCATTAGATCATGAGGGTGGTGCCCTCATGGATGTGATTAGTACCCCTATAAAAACTACGCCAGGGGGAGCTCCCTTGCTCCTTCCACAAAGGAGAAGAGAAACACAGAGAAGTCAGCATCTGTGAACCACAAAGCAACCCTCACTAGACTGAATCTGCTTTTGGTTTGAGATTAACTTCCGGTCTCCAGAATCATTAGAAGTAAATTTCTGTTGTTTATCAACCATTTGGTCTATGGTATTTTGCTACAGCAGCCCAAGGGAACCAAGACAACAGAAGATAGAAAGCAAGCCTGCTCATCTATAACAATTTGCCACTTTTTGGCACAGGATAGAGTGACAGTCTGAATGAATCTCAGTTCACAATCTCAGAGTGGGTGGAAAGAACCCTGCACATGGCATTGAAGAGTACTGATCGTGCATCTAACTGCAGCCTCCAGTCAGAGGACTTGGGCCAGGTATAGCCTCTGCTATACCTCTGCGAGGTATAGCCTCGCTCCTTGGTGCCCTGAGGATGAGCAGCCCCGCGTCTCACACTGCTTGCTTATAGGTCAGGTTCACAACAGAAGTTTTCCTTGGAGTGCTGTCAAGAAATTTCAGTTAACGGTTAGGCATGGGAAAGTCCCAATTTGGGATTCTCTTAAATAGGTGGAAACATCTAGACACTGCACCTACCCTTTTCCGTAGTCATGAAACTTGAACTGCTCCTTGGGAAGGTCTGGCTTCTCTGTGATGGATGACTAATGCTCCACACCAAAGTCACGTGTGAGTTGCGATAGGTCATCATGAAGTCACGCTATTGCTGTTATTATGAAAATATTTTTCTGAAGGTGTACTCCTCCAATCTGGCAAGCACAAATACGGATTAAGAGGGACGTTTGATTTTTTTTTTTCTCATACTCACTCATATTGCCAGCCTTGCTAGTAAAGGCATTTGCATTTTCAATAACTCTAACATTCTCTAAGGAAAACTTCCAAATTTGATTGAAATACTATGAAAATTAACCTCTACCCCTTCTAGGCCTGAATCTGTAGGCTCACTTAGCTCTAAGCCATTGGGTCTCCTGTTCCTCAGAACATCCATAGATACTCTTCCTTGAGGGCCTTCTCTTACCTAGTCAGTACCAACAACATCATCTGGGAGGAAGAACTACCTTCAGCCCATGTTGAGTATCAGACCGTTTTTCTACTTGAACTTTAGTTTGTTATCCACCCCTTGGCTGTTTTCAAAATAAACTCAGGTGGTTTCATTTTTACTTCACTCTTGGCAAACATTACTATTCAGAGATTTTCAACTCAACAGTGTTCTTAGTAAACAACGAGAAGATTTTATTTAATCACTTTGTGTTCATGCTTTCAAAAAGGATTTATTTATTTATTTTTATGCATTTGAAATTCAGAAACAGAAACAGAGAGTTCTTCCATGGTTGACTCATTCCCCAAATGTCTGCAACAGCCAGGCTTATGCCCAACTGAAGCCAGGAGTCATGAACTCAATCCAGGGAAACCATCTGAGTGACTGACACCACAGTAAGCTCTCACCTGTTACCTCTAAGGGTGCATATTAGTAGGCAGCTGGAAGCAGAAGCAGAACTTGAACTGAGACACTCCGATCTGGGATGCAGATAAGTAGCATCTTAGCATCTGTGATCAACACCTGCCCAAGTGTTCATTTTTTAAAAACTATAGAATGGGAATCTTTCTCAGCAACCCTGAAAATCCTAGGCCTTTGACTAATGGTTACTTTTAGGCTTGGAATAAAACTTTGACTTTGGGACACTTTGATGGGACAGAAGCCAAAAGCCCACAGTGCTGTGAGAGTCTTCAATTCAGAGTCTGGAACTCTAATATTTCTTAGCAATTTGAGTAGACACAAGAGAGGCAGAATTTCAGTAAAATCGTTTAACTCGATGACTGTAACCTCATGGGAAGGATCTACCCAGGCAGCAACTGAGTTGCAGAGGAGACCAAGCAATGGAGATTCATTGCCATGGAGCCCAAGGGGCAAGTCTGACAGTGCCCATTACTCTGGAGCTCCCTAAAGACTGCACCACCAGGTCTGCTAACCGCACAGCTTCAGAACCACACTAGCTTTGTGATAGCATCTTAAAGATTAGTCACAAGTCTCCTGATGCTTTCTATCTAATCTCAAGACACAAATGAAGTAGCCCACTAGTAAATACAGTCACAAGACAGTCATGTTGACTTGACTAAGTTCCCAAAATAGCTGGAAGGAAATCTGAAGATAAAATGTAAAACAATATTCCCCATTTATATCTAGGACTATTCATTCTATTGAAATATGCACCAAATGGGAATTCCAGAATCTGGTCAAAATGCCAGGCAGTCTGTAATAACCATGGTGTGATGTGGTTTACAAGACAGGAGATGACAAAGGTAATTTTTAAATTGTTATTTGTTTTTATTCCCCAATAGAAATAAATATGACTAAAATTATATTTTTTGCCTAGGATTAAGGATCTTTTTACATTTTATGTATTTTCTTGAAAAATGTTTGTGTGTGTGTGTGTGTGTGTGTGTGTGTGTGTGTGTAGTTCTTCTCTAACCAGAAGAGGCTCTGCTACCCATTGGGTATTGGCAATAGTTGGTATTTTTGGCTGTCAGAGCCTGGAAAGGTGTATTAGGGGGGTTTCTACAATGCACAGATGAAGCCCTTGTAGAGAATTCGCCAACTCAAGTGGTCTCAGAGTGCCAGGACTGAAAAACTCTTAGGTATGTGTATATATCACACATAGACACACACAGGGCAATTGCTAAATTTTATTTCTTGTACAGCCAAAACATTAAAAACAGAAGACCTGGTGCAGTGGTGTAGTAGGCTAAGCCTCCTTCTGTGGTGCCAGCATCCCGTGTGTGTGATGGTTGTGTGTCCCAGCTGTTCCTCTTCCAATCCAGCTCTCTGCTATGGCCTGGGAAAGCAGCAGAAGATGACCCAAGTGTTTGGGCCCCTCCACCCATGTGGGAGACCAGCAAGAAGTTCCTGGCTCCTGGCTTTGGACTGGCCCAGCTCTGGCTGTTGCAGCCATTTGAAGAGCGAACCAGCGGATGGAAGACTTTTTTTCTCCATCTCTCTCTCTCTCTCTCTCTCTCTCTCTCTCTCTCTCTCTCCCTGTGGGTGTGTGTCTGTCACTCTGTCTCTTAAATAAATAAAGTCTTTCAAAAAGCAGAAGGAATGCAAAGTTTCTGTCTGTTGTTTTGAACTCAACAGAGGCCAACAAAGGAGAATTACATCAGAATCTCAGAATTCTCTATGGCTTCCCCTGACCTCTATCCGGAAAGTTCTCACTTCCTGAGACTTAGATGCTTCACTTTTATTATTTTTCATTTATTTGAAACGATGTGACAAAGAGAGAGAATATAGAGACAGAGAGAAAAACAGAAAGATCTTCCTTCTGTCATTTCACTTACCAGATCGTTGCAATATCCAGGGTTAGTTCAGACTGAACCTAAGAGCCAGGAACTCCGTCTGGGACTCCCACATGGGTGGCAGGGACTCAAGTGCTTAGGCCATCTTTGCTGGCTTAACAGGTGCATTAGCAGGAAAGTGGAGCACACACAGAGCAGCTGGGACTTGAACCAGGAGTTTGATATGGCACTGCGGGTGCTGCAAGTGGAGGTTTAACCTGTCGTGTCACGACACGGCCGCAATGCTTAGATTTTAAAAGGGAAGCATGATGAACAGAAGTTACTGTCTAAAACCAAATGTGTTTAGAACTTACCGAGTCAAGGAGTGACAAAAGCTCAAGGAACGTGTTTAATAGAGGATCACAGAACTAATAATTTTAAATAGGCTAAAATAATTTCATAAATATTTTTTTCCAAATCTATTACTAAAATGAACTTTGTTGGAAGACTTTTGAACTTAACTTCTCAGAAACAGTTTTCAAAAAAACTAAATTTATTTCTGGAAATCATCTTTTAGAAATCCTGACTTTGTGACTGCATTTGGCTGTGGGTTCTCTTTAATTTCTGTCAGATCCCTTGGTCTGCCTGAAGCCACTTTCTGTTGGGAATCCACACAGCAGTTCCCATCTTGAGATGAGCGTTCTTGCATGGATTCAGAAGCAATAAATAAGGAAAACTGACAACTAATATGAATCTCCAGTTTAACTTCTTTTATAAGAAGACAAAATGTGTCATCTAGAATTTATTAGCAGGGCCGGCATGCAAGTTAAGCTGCTGCTTGCAATACTGCATCCCATATGGGCACTGGTTCAAATTTTAGCTGTTCTACTTCTGATCCTGCTCCCTACTAATGAGCCTGGGAAAGCAGGGAAAGATGGCCCAAGTCCTTGGGCCCCTGCACCCGCTGGGGAGACCTGGAAGAAGCTCCTGGATCCTGGCCTCAGACCAGCCCAGCTCCAGACGCTGTGGCCATTTGGGGAGTGAACCAGCAGATAGATCTCTCTCTTTCTGTCCCTTCCTCTGTCTCTGTAATTCTGCTTTTCAAATAAATAAATATATCTTCAAGAAAAAAAGAATTTACTATCATAAATCCCCCACAAATATATATACATATATATATTTATAATGTTTATATATTTGTTTTATTTGAAAGGCAGAGAGAAACAGAGACAGAGAAACATTTCCCATCTACTGATTCATTCCCCATTTATCCCCCACAGCCAGGGCTGGGTCAAGCTGAAACGAGCTTGGGAACTCAATCCACAGTGGGTGCCAGGAGCCCAAATACGTGAACCATCATCTGCTGTGTCCCAGGGTATGCATTAGTGCAGCTAGAATTTTGACAACTAACCAGAGCAGAGTGGAGACTTGAACCCAGTCCCATATGAGAATCTTAACTACCGCACCAAATGTCTCCCCATCCACATAAATATTCTAAAAACTAAAATAGGAAGTTGCATTCCAACACAATCCAGCTTTTCTATCAGTAAGATCACTTGATTTCTGGGAGTGGATGTATGTAGAGTCTCTTAGAATTGATAGGCTTGGCATGCATACTTAACACCAGAACCTGTGTTCTGAGAAACAGTGCTCAGATTAAGAACTGGTGGGAAAAGTCAGGGATGAACCCAGTCACAGATGCAACCCAGAAGACTGGCCAAATGTGAAAGAATGACCAAGAGTGAAGCCAAAATTTAAAGGCAGGGATAAGTGTTTGGCTCAGTGGTTAAGACGCCATTGGATTACCTGGGTTCCAGTCATGCTCTGCTTTCAACTCCAGATTCCTGCTAATGTGCACTTTGGGCGGCAGCAGTTGATATCTTAAGATTTTGAGTCCCCATCTTCCATTGGAGAAACTCAAATGTAATACCAGGCTCATGACGTCATCCGAACCCAGTCTCGATTGCTGTGATCATTTGGAGAAAAAAAAAAAAAAGAATCAACTAATGGAAGATTTGTCTGATTCTGTCGCTGTTCTTCTCAAATAAAATGAAAATAAATAAATAAATACAAATACAACTGTCTCAACAAAGGAAGCAAAGATTAAAGGTTAGGAGAAGGAGTCATCAAAAGTGGAGTGGCTCAGAGAAGAGAGAAATGAAAGGGGCTGAGAGATTTGGACTGAATATAGGACTGCCAAGGCCAAGGCTAAGCTCTGGACATTTGAATTGTACACCTGCGGCCCTAGTCAGGCAAGGCCAGATTCTAAAAGGAGACAAGGTGTCTGGGTGCTGAACTATTTTAACTTCCACTCTCCATTGTCTTAGTGCTGAACAAAGAGCAGAGGAAGAAATGTACAGATCATTGTTCACATAGTGCACAGTTAAAAGCAAGCACACAGATACCAAATCAAACAAGTAGACATTTTTGCATCTAATCACTCGTTTACATTTTTACCATATACACATACATTTACTTGAAATAATTTAAGCTAATTTCTGAGGCTCAGTCAGAAGGGCAACAAATATAAGAAAATTATGAGTCATTCCAACTTGTCA
This sequence comes from Sylvilagus floridanus, assembly GCA_949820135.1. NCBI lineage: Eukaryota > Metazoa > Chordata > Mammalia > Lagomorpha > Leporidae > Sylvilagus > Sylvilagus floridanus. Next base: position 11,485,332 of record OX463240.1, on the reverse strand, counting down.
GTCTCTTGAGTTTGTTATTACTACACCTAAGTCTGCATAATACTTCTACTCAGAATATTTACTTTGGGGTCTTTTTAAAAATTCCATAAAAATAGGAAATGAATTCAAGAGCACTTATAAATAAACACCAATGATATCTTATATTGGCTTCAGTGTTTTTTGCTGCTTTGTACCAGAAAATTATGTGTTATATTAGACCTTGATATAGTCAGGCGCAGAAAGACAAACACCACACGTTGTCATTTATACATGGTGCTAAAGCTGATCTTGAAGAAGTAAAAAAGAGATTAGTGGGATACTTCGCCTGGGATGGATGTGGGTGTGGGGGGAATGGAAAGAGGATGGTTAGTGGGGATGAGGTGCAGCTGGACAGGAGAAATAAGACCTATCATTCTACAGCTCAGTAGAATAACTATGGCTGACAATAATTAATCTGATCTTTCAAAATAATTCATCGAAAGGATTTCAAATGATAATTACCTTAACATGATCACTGCACACACTGAATACATGTATTGAGATGTCACGCTGTTCCCCCTTCAGTACAAATACTATGTGTTAATTAAGAAGTATGTTATTTTTAATATCCTGCAATTTTTCTCTGAACGTTAGGAATAGCCAAATAGCATTAGCCTAATAGCCTAATAGTATTTTCCTTCTCTGAAATGTAGCTGTCTGTTTACCATATAGTTCCATGACATCAGGCAACCCTGAGTTAGATAAACATGCTTGTTTTTTTTTTTTGACAGGCAGAGTGGACAGTGAGAGAGAGAGACAGAGAGAAAGGTCTTCCTTTTGCCGTTGGTTCACCCTCCAATGGCCGCCGAGGCTGGCGCGCTGCGGCCGGCGCACCGCGCTTGTCCGATGGCAGGAGCCAGGAGCCAGGTGCTTTTCCTGGTCTCCCCATGGGTTGCAGGGCCCAAGCACCTGGGCCATCCTCCACTGCACTCCTGGGCCACAGCAGAGGGCTGGCCTGGAAGTGGGGCAACCGGGACAGAATCCGGTGCCCCGACCGGGACTAGAACCCGGTGTGCCGGCGCCGCAAGGTGGAGGATTAGCCTGTTGAGCCACGGCGCCGGCCAAACATGCTTGTTTTGAGGATGATTTTAACCATAATAGAAGAGAGCCTATCCTATATTACTATGCAAAATTAGAAGCAGCACACATGAACATAGTGCCCATGATCCGAGTTGAATAATGAGAACTGATGTGTATATGTTTGATAGAGAGTGTTTTAGTTTCCCATTGAAGAAAACTGCATTTGAAGGATTGAGTCACATAGGAAATGCCACTTGAATGAGTTTTTTTAATACCGAACTGGTAATAAAAATGATTGATATGGACATTTACAAGGAGGCTCTGGACTTCTCTTATCTAACTACATTGTTTTTTTCTTAAAAACCTGAGGATGTGTTTTGTGGCATATAAAGAAAGCTAAAATTTCTTTCACTGTACTTATAAAACCCCCTCCTAAAATAAGTGTCCTTATTTGAAAAGGTAGAGCATAATTTGCTTTTCCCTTTTGGAAATTATTTTTATTTATTTATTTAAGAGACAGGCAAACAGAGAAAAAGAGAGAGTGTTACTATCTGCTAGTTTGCTCCCTAAAAAGGAGCAAATGTCTGGAGAACAAAGCTGGGAGCCAGGAACTCAATCCAGATTGCTCACTGGGTGACAGAAGCCCTACTGTTTCATCCTCACCAAGGCCTTCCTAGGTCTGCATTGGCAGGAAGCCACACTGAGCAGACAGAGTGGGTGTGGAACCCAGGTTCTCTAACAGGGGATGCAGGCCAAATGTTTTCTCAGGGAATTTTTCGTCTGTTGGGTTACTTTTCACAGGTCCATGTAGGACCTGTATCATTTACTGATACTGCAATCTGCCCTCCGGAGCACCTTTTGTTAGTAGACAGAGAAGGATGCTGCTGGGGTGGTTTCATTGAGGAGATCCTAGGAAGATTTTGCTCCAGGTGAAAATGCTGCTCTGTCACTGATGCCTTAAAATCCAGAGCTGGAAGCATTCCATTCAGCAAACCACAGGCGAACAGCACGTGCTGCACACTGGGAATCAAATGGTGCTTTTCCTCTCTCCTTAGCAACCACCAAGATCAGAAAGGACTCGCTCACTGTAGCCCGCAGGAGAGAGCTGGATTCTCAGACTGCAAAGTTTTGGTGGGGTTTGACATATGCAATTACTGTTTCTAACGAGCAAGTCAGTGGTTGTTCTGACAAAACTGAACAGTTATCTTGTGGGGGCTCATGAAGGGGTCCACCATAGTGAGTCACAAGAGATTGGTTCCGTTAGTCTCCCATTATAGTCTAATCCATAGTACAGTTTTTAATAATAATAAAAAAAGTTAGGCCTTCTACAAAGCATGAAATAACTTTGATTACAGTTTTCCAGACAGAATCCTGTTATACTCTGGTTTCCCAAAATCACCATGATTAAATCAATCAGAGGCTAGGTACACGGGTATATGCTGTCTTCCACAAAAAAAGAAAATCACTCTGATTGAAGAGAGCAAAATGAGTTTTTCATTTCCTATGTGTTCCAGTTGTGAAAAGAAAGTCCCAGATCACTCACTTTATTGAGAATTGTAGTTGCTCTGACTTGAATGGACATTTTTCTTCTGAATGAAGAGTTTGACAAGAGATGAGTCAGCATTTTCTGTGATTAATCCAATGCCACTTAGCAGACGGTGGGGGACAGAAAAACACTGTCTTGCAATCACTGTGCTAATCCAAACCTGAAATCCATTTGCAGTGCACGTGGCCCAGGCTCGAGAATCAGCAGGTAGGGAAATCATCAGTGGCCCATTATCACTCTCACATCATCTGCTTCTTAATTACACCACAATTAGATCAGGGATAATTACTTTGATTTCTATTATTATTGCTCAGAATACCTTGGTATCTTCGAATCATAATGCTATAAGGAAATTTAAAGCTCATCAATTTTAATAATCATATTCAGAGGAAGTCAGAAGGACTGAAGAGTTTAAGTGACCTATCCAAGATCACACTCATAGTTATTAAAACTATTTAAATTAATTATACCACTGCATAATTAATAAACTTATTCAGGCACCAATATTTTGAGTGTAGAATATCCTCAAGAGCCTATACACTGATCTGTGAAGAAAGAATGCCAGGGGTTTTTGTTTCTCCAGCATGCTCTATCCTTACTGAATGCACCATCCCCTTCCTCAAATTGCTGTTATTTGTGCACTTAGTTTTGTGCTAATCCCCATCCTCCCCCTCATTGCATTATATGCCCACTTCATGGCATTGTCTGTGTTTCACCCCATGTTCCCCATAGACCCTGTGCAGTGCCTTAACGCTAATGAGACCTCCAGAAATTTGTGTTGAATGAATATCAAACAGGCTCTCTTTCTGAAAATTAGGTGAAAAGTCCTCTCCCCAGATTTTGTTACCTGTTTCTTTGTCCTCATTCCTCAAAGTAGACCCATCGACCTGGCATGTCCCTAGTCATCCATGTTTGCTGACCTTTTATAGTATAGTCCATTTCACATGTCCATAGACAAAGATTGCATTTTCTTCCTTTTTTTATTTATGTATTTGAAAGTCAGAGTTATGCATAGAGGAAGAGAAGAGAGTGAGATATTCCATATGCTGGTTCACTCCCCAGATGGCCACAACTGTCAGAGCTGGGCCAGGCCAAAGTCAAGAGCTTCATCTGAGTTTCCCATATGGGTGGCAGAGGCCTAAATACTTGGACCATTTTCTGCTAAACTTTCTCAGGCCATTAGCAGGGAGCTAGGTCAGAAATGGAGCAGCCAGGATATGAACCAGGGCCCAGTGTTTGCATTTTCTGATCCTCTCAGCCCAAGTCCACTTTTTGGAACAGATAGATGCAGTCAACTGCGATGGCCTCTTCCTTGTGGCCCAGAATCACTATTTCACCAAAGGTCGCAAAGCCAGGACAAAGCTAGGAAGTAGCAGTGTGTCAGTTGATTGAGTTTTCTCCTTCCTTGTACTTACTGAGGTGAGGAACAGGGTGGAATAACAGTTACTTTTAATTTTCATGAAATCCCATGAAATTTCATGAAATCATTGAGATAAACCTGATGAAGAAAAACAGCACTGAATGTGGGAATCAGAAGTGAAATGATGACATGGATTTGGGGACAGAAATGTAATAATTAGGTCACTAGGTAGGTGGCTCACACAATGCTAAAGGTCTCCAGTTTCTGATCCCTGAGCTGTCCTGTATCTTTCAGGTGAAAACTGAGGGCACAGACAGGAAATTGCACTTCCTAGCAAGGACATCCTGTATCCCTGGGGTTATTGGCTTCTCACACTGTTGGATCTGAGACTTTATTTAAGGTTTTCTTTCAAATACAGTCACACAGTGTTTTCTCAGTCAGACCTCCCACAAGGCTGAGAAATATAATTTTTGCAAATATGTCAGTCACTTGGATGTGTTTTAACAGGCTGTGAGCACAGAGTAATTAAAACAATGTCTAAATGAAGAGGGAAATTCTAGTTTCTATTTTTAAAATGATGTCTTGTATCTTTCTGAATATACTCTGTCTGGCTTGCTCAGGAAAGTTTGTCTGAACCTACTATTCTCATCCTGCCCCTTCCACAATAAAAATGTAGGGAAAAGCTCCCTCCTCTCATGGTTGGCCACTGCTTCTGTAAGTTCATTATCAAATGATACATCCTTCTCATTCTTCTATAGGAATACAAAATTTGAATGATAAGCTTAGGCATTTTAGGTAAGATTTTTCTATACCTTTTAAAATATTTATTTTTTAATTCTCTTTTATTTGAAAGGCAGAGAGACAGAGAGATGTTCCATCTGCTGGTTCACTTCCCAGGTACCTCCAAAAGCTGGGGCAGGGCCAGCTCAAGGCCAGGATCCTGGACCCCAATCCAGGTCTCCCTCTCTTGTGGGTGGTAGGGACCCAGTTCCTTGTGCCACCACCTTCTGCTTCCCAGAGCATTAACAGAAAGCTGGGTAGGAACAGGAACAGGTTCTTGAATCCTGGGTCTCTACTACGAATGTGGGTATTTTTGGAGATGAGTAACGTCAGTCCCTCTCTGTGCCTTTCATGTAGAAAAGGCATATTCAAATGTTTTATTGAGAAATAAAATGTGTCAAGAGTAAAACAGTATTGTGGAATTTGTCATCTATGGAGAGCCATTTCACAATGACTGCTGTGATGCTTCCATTAGGCTGCCTGGGAGGAATGGCCAATGAAGAAATATTTGCTGCAGGTGCATCTGGATTGAGAATTTCCCGGTGAGTTCATTCTTAGATTCAGCTTTTTCTTTCACATCTAATTGATTTCACTGAGTATTGGTATCAATGAGGCAGTAGGCAAACATGATTTGATACAGCTTATACTTTGATAAATTGAAAATAGATGATTTTTTTGAATGTTGAACTTCTCATGGATATTAGAACTCAAGTCATTAAGCTGGCAGCCAACCTGAAAGTCTTTCTAGACTGATTGTCAGAAAGGTGTATGGGTGGAAACTTCAGGCCAATGATGGAAAAGAGGTCAGGTGATAATGGCTTTAACAGGTTCGTCCAGATTATTAACACCAAGTCAACTTGTCAACTTGTTCAGGGATGTACCAAGAGTTTTTGTGAGGCTGAAATGCAAATCAGAGCTGCCAAGCAGGCTAGGAGGCAGTGGGTGTGGCAGCACATTTAAGGCTATAGGGAGTGAATGTAAACAGCAGCAGTGACTGATACTCTCTTTGGGAAATGATGGGCTCACCCGTGCGAAGTTGTCGAGACCAACAGCTTCGTAGGCATGTTGGGAATGGCAGCTAGCTGCTCAGGAGGCTGTATCAAGTTATCTCATGATATACTTATGTAGCCTAGAGAGCAAATGAAACTAATAGAGCACCTAAAAGCTAATCTTTAGACGTGAAATTAACACTTCCAGATGCAATGACTTTGAACTGCCTTTGTCTGGACTGTTGAGGAACGGTCTCTTTTTTCACACAATTTGTTGAACTTTTACTTAGTATTGAGTTATTCGTATGTGTATAAAGTTAACTGAAAATACATCTTAGTAAAAAATAAGAATGGGGATAGAGAGGGAGGAGGAAGGGGTGGGAGTGTGGGTGGAAGGGAGGGTATGGTGGGAAGAATCACTATATTCCTAAAGTTGTTCAGAACCAGACACCAGAAAATAGTTGAGCAGGTACATGCACAAAAGCCTTTTGGGGGAACTTCTGGATTTTGTGTTGTAGCATGAGCGTCTCAGATTTCTGGAAACCAGTTGGTTCAGCTTCTCCATCCCTTGAACTCCCCTCTCCTCTGTTGGCAGCACATCATTGTTCATAACTGGAAGAAATTACAAGTATTGTGTAAACAATTACAAGTATTGTACAAACAATGAGCATGCTGGTTTGGCCTATCTATTTGCAAGAAAAACATGTGGGGGTTTATGGAAATGAATTACAGCTCTGAGCTCCTGGCACAATCACAAATATCTTCAATGCAAAAACACTAAGGTTACATATCCTTTTTGTCCTAAAAGTGTAACATGTGCAACTTACTGACGGGATTCCTATTTCATTTTCTAAAGATTTGATAACTGATAATATCATGGAAATTGTTGTTTTCACCGAAGGGTACTTCATATAAAGAAGTGGTTATTTTAACAGCAGTCTATCTGTTCATCACTGATCATTGCTAGGGCAAAACATTAACTAATTCATTTCTGATGTTCACTGCATGTGAAATCTTTTAATTTATTACCAATTCCCTTCTTGTATCTTAATAAAATATGGATTCACTTTGTCCACTCTGTCACATTTTATAACTGTGAGACTGATTGCTTCAGTTTGCTTATTAGGAGACCTGGGACAAGCTGCTCTGTGCGTTTCACAAGGTTATGATGGCCATGGAATGAGATAACACATAAAACAGCACTTTCTAAACATAAAGTGTCCAATCAGCATGAGCTAGCTATTATTTGCTTCCACACAACACTATATAAAGAGTTCAGTGTCTAACATGGTGCTTACAATGCAGGGAGCCCAATAGCTGCAGAGTTGGACACTGTAGCATTCATTGCATTGAATAATACATATTGTAGATGTCTCTTCATGCCCCAGAATAGAAAGTTACAATGGGAAATCTTCAATTAAGTTGACATTGCAGGCTATAAAATACTATGCCCCCATGTAAACATGACAGTGGTTACTAAATCGAATTGATTTTTGTTTATTCTTTAATACATATGATACATATAATATATATAATTTTAGCCAAAAAAATCAAAGTGGTAGTATTCCAGTGTTACTGTTAAGAAGAAAATTATGACATATCCAGAAAATAACTTTTTTTTTTTGCATTTTAAAAGGTCTGGTGGGAAGGATCACTATATTCCCGAAGTTGTCATTAGGAAATTTGTAGTCATTAAATAAGATTTCTTGGGAAAAAATAAGGGAAATGGGGTGTGCAGTATATGAAAATTCTGTCTTTGTAACTTTTCTTAAATATATTTCAAAATATAAAATTATTTTTCAAAAAACAGAGTATCTTAGCACTCTATGGAAAGAAAAAAAATTAAGAATCGTAAATAATAAAACAAAGATTGGTCATAAGCCCCACAGTCTGATTCTCTCCTTAGAAGAACGATTAATTAATTATCCTGCTTTTGCTTAATACTTATTTATTGCGGTTCTTCAATGTGCTTGATAGGATCTAGCCCTAAACACTGATCCTGGCAAGCTTGTTTATGTCACACTTGGGTGTCAAAGGAGAGAACCTCCTAAGAGAGATCCTACATCCACCTCAGATGTTGAAGTTGACTGCCTGCTAGAAACAGTAGCGTTAGGAATGTGAAAGAGGCTAAAATACTCTGCTGCAGATACTCTAATCAGTGGTACATACTTGGAAAATGAGTGTGCACACCAGAATATGAGTCACAACTGTAAAAGGAGCCCTGGGAACTGAGAAGGCCTCGTGTGACTCACTGAGATGGATGGACATCAGTGAGAGGTCTCTGTCTTGTAAACCAAGCTTTATTTGCTGATCTCTGATGAAGCCAAGCAGAGCACTGCCACTTGGCCACTTTTGGTGTCAGTGAGCATGAAAGAATGGCATTGCTGACATGGACCTCCTGGGCATCAGGGTCTCGGAATTTATGGCCCCAACACAGAGCTCCAAGCAAACACTCGAAAGCCTGCTCTCTGTTTCTGGGGGAATTCCAAACTTGATGTTTCAGGCTTCAGATATTTAGATAAGCAGTTATTTATTTAACGTTGTATTCTAAAGTCTGTGCTCTGATCTGCAGCACAAATATTTAGCCAAACAATGAAATACTCTGCTTAAATTGTATCTAAATACTGTAGACTCCATGTTTATTTTAGTTTACTCATTCGATCTGTAAATCTAGTGGTACAATATAAATACTACGTCTTAAGAGGAAATAAAAGTTTGAATGTATTTTTTTTTTCATAACTTTAACTTAAGTCAACTTTACCCTGGTTAGAAGCAATGCACTATTCAAAACCATAAAGTTATTCTTTATAAAAATAGCACCCCTCTTCATTTTTAATCAGTTTATGAAAGGAACTAGGAGATCCTATGCTAAACTTTGATCTCAAGAGATGACCTGTATAGATGTTTAATTTCTGTTAGAAATTTACCTTTAATTATGTGCCTCTGTTCCTATAGCGTATTGTCTCTAACTACAGAGAAAGGAATTTACTATGAAACTAGTGTTCACTGTTGCAATTTGATCCATCTGGATTTTTTGGTATGCCTTGGAAATTAATAGGATATACTGTCTAATTTGGAAAGCAATATAATTTAATTGGCAGTAGGAACAGCATTCTATGGTTAATATAGAGGAAATAAGAATGTTCTAATCATTAAGAAAAAATTATTCCTCGTCATTTAAAAAAGAATACAACTTACACCAATTTCTGGTTTTGTGAAAATGTAGACAGTCAGACTTTCCTGTGTCATTGTTCATCTCTTTGGAAAAAATTAAAAATAATTCTAGTTTATATTTCCAAAGGTGAATTCTTTTCTTGATATTTTGTCTTTTATGTTTTACCCCACATTAACTTTACCATTCATATTTTAATATAGCAGACATAAAATAGGAATCCTTTAACTTCTTTTATTTCTGCTTTTACATAAAAAGATGTTTGGATTTTTTTGTAATTTCTTTATCTGTTTGGGGTAAAATCACTATTTAATTCCAATGATTTTTTGCAGTCAGAGATTAATACATTGTCAAGTTGAATTCTTCCCCTATCCAGATGGCTGCACTGTGTATCCCATAGAGGATTTTGCGGAGACCAAAGAATCAGGCTAGAGAAAATTTCCCTGTGTTGGGAGACTACTACCTGCTTCGAGTAAAACTGTTGCCCTCCACCTCTTTTCCTTTTTCCCTTGGAGATTTCAGGTAAATTGCTAAACTCCAGGTAAATTGCTGAAATTATGCTGTGCATGATTTTCCTACCAGGAAACTGATGAGTTTAATTAAACAAGGATCCATAGGGAGACTCTATGCTCACTGGTTCGTGTTTTCTATCTGAGGCCCCATATTAGAGAATCATATTTCTAAACTTTTAGGAAGCTGAGGTAAACACGCTCGGGGGATATCACTCAGCTGCTGTTTCAAAGGGCTTCGTGTCAATTAAGTGTTAAAATCATGGCAATGAGAAGGGGCAGTGTGGATGGGCACACTGCGGGAAGCTCAAACATCAGTGCCCAAACGTATGACGTGGGCTGCAATAAGTGGTTGAAATCAGGATGAAAGAGACAGAAACATTGTATTGGAAGGAAACGCCATTTAACCATTAAAGACATTCATTTGCGCAGAAATAGAATACTAGTGGTGATTGTCATAGGGCAGTGTGGGCAGAAGGAGGTGTGCTAATTCAGCCTCTTTGCTGGCATCCCTGGCTTACACTACCCATCTTTATTAGTAGTCCTGAGAAGACTTCTCAGTTTATTTTTTGGGGGGGGGGTGGGGAACAAAAGAAGCAGGGAAAGAGAGGCTGTGATTGGGAGTTGACACTGTAACCCTCACTGTGGACAGTTTTATTATTGATCTGTTGTGTGAAGTGTCCACCTTTAGACCAATTAGTACAGCCAGAAGAGGAGGGTAGGGGGTAGCACAATGGGTCATCTAATCCAGTCTTGGGTACCAGGACATTGTTGTGAGAAAGGGATCCACTCTCTTCACTTCTCTCTGCAGCAGGTCAAGTGGGATCTATCGCCCACACCCTTATGTCTGATCCAGCTCCCTGTGTCCTAACTCCTTGCTTTGTTGGATTGCTCTGTCTGCAATGTACTGTGTTTAATCGACAGCACTAACTGCCATTCTCCAGTTCTTCACCATGCAATCGTAAGGTCTCCGGAGGACTAACTAGGGGCAGGAATATTTCCACCTATTTGGTTTATTCCCATTTTCTAGATAAGAAAATTGAAGGACAAAGAAGTCAGATAATTTTCCAAAGCTGCAGGGCCACACACGTTGGATCCAGGCTGGAAAACATCACTGATTGTCTGAGCCCATCTCCCTCTCTTGAGAATTGCCATACAGCACTGCTGAGCCACCTGTGGGACTCGGGTCTGGGAGCATCTACTCTGATATAAAATAATGAAGGTGCAAAGCCCGAGGCAGTCGTTCGAGGAGTCTCTTCTGTTGATATCTTTCCTGCGTGTACTCTGGCCTAGCAAAAATGAAACAAAAGAAATCAACAGCAGCAGCAACAACAAAACACACACAAATAAAGCAATACTCCTTTCAAAGTTTAAATTTAGACAGAGGCTTAGAATTCTCTCCCAGTTTTACAGATGTTAGCTGCTGGGAGAACCAGGTAACCACTTTTCATATACACATAGACAGTTTCTGGTGGAGTCAGGACAATCATCCTGCTCCTAGGGCCCCTTTTTCTGCACAGGAACAATGGACAGCATCCTGGGCTCTCCTGGGTCCCAGCACAGGGTAATTGTCCAGTCAGATAGGCCTATGATACAGGAGACAGGCTCCTACTGAGGGGCTGACTGTCAGACTCAAAGGTAGTGATCAGATGGATTAGGGTGTGGGTCTGAGAAATAAGTATTGCTGTAAGAATCTGCTGTAGATGCAGGAAACCTCCTGAAGATAACTGGCCCTGGACTGTTCCCAGATCTCAAGACCAGATCAAGTTCTGTCTCTAGTTGTATAAATCTCCTGCCATTACTGCCTAAGGATCCCAGACATTTTTCCTCTAAAGCTTTGTCCCTGGAATGCAGAACCCCCTCTTATCCTTTCCACTGGGAACCCTGCCCTGGCTGCAAACATTGGGGAAGTCTCCTAGAAAGCATTTTGAAACCTGTAAGCCCTTTCCCTGCAGTCTGAAGGAGTCCTGGTGTTGATGTGTTGGCGACACTTGGGGACCACGTCACCATGCTTCACTAAGTCTGGAACTGCATCAAGCAAGAATTCCCCCTCCGGTGATGACCCCTGCCCTTCCTGCTTGCCCTTGTCCCTCTGTCTTCCAACCTTCCCTCTGCCCTTGCTTCTCCTACCTAGACTAGGACCCTTTTCACAGCATTTCACTTGTTGAAAAACCAAAACAAGAGAGGCTAGTATTGTGGAATGGTAGGCTCAGCCTCCACCTGCAGTGCTGGCATCCCATATGGGCATCTGTTCATATCCCATCTGCTCCTCTTCTGATCCAGCTCTCTGCTATGGTCTAAGGAAGCAGTGGAAAGATTGTTCAAGTCCTTGGTCCTCTGCACCTACATGGGAGACTCAGAAGAAGCTCATGGCTCCTGGCTTCAGATTGGCCCAGTTTGGGCCATTGCATCCCTTTGTGGAGTGAACCAGTGGATCTTTCTCTCTGTCTCGCCCTTCCTCTGTCTAACACTACCTCTCAAATAAAAAAATAATTAAAAAAAAAAGCAAAACAAGATATGTTTTGGTTTGAGGATCCATTGTGATCATTTCTGCTTTCTTCTAATGTACTCTCATTTCGCCTCAAGTCTTCCTTTTATAAATTGTTGAAAATGGTACCTTTTGTAAAGCCATGTAGTGATATAATCTCTAAAGCATAATTCCACACTGTGAAGTTTCATCTGAGCTCCTAAATCTTTTTTTTCCTTTTTTTCTTTTTCTTTTTTTTTTTTGACAGGCAGAGTGGACAGTGAGAGAGAGAGACAGAGAGAAAGGTCTTCCTTTGCCATTGGTTCACCTTCCAATGGCCGCCGCGGCAGGCGCGCTGTGGCGGGCGCACCGCACTCATCCGATGGCAGGAGCCAGGTGCCAGGTGCTTTTCCTGGTCTCCCATGGGGTGCAGGGCCCAAGCACCTGGGCCATCCTCCACTGCACTCCCGGGTCACAGCAGAGGGCTGGCCTGGAAGAGGGGCAACTGAGCTCCTATATCTTAACTCACTCACCCCTCCAACCTCACCCCAAAGAGATGTCAGAAGACTTATTTGCCTCTCTGGTGGAGAAGCAAGAACCCTGACTTGTCAATTGTGGACATATCATATAAAATCACCCAGTCTGCTGGTGAATGAGGTTGGTTGGCTTGCTAGGAACTAAAACCCCTTAATTCAATCACTCTGAGTATGTAATCTCTCTTTAACTAGAATCCGATGGTTTTTTAAACACAGGAATCCTGACTTGCCATCCAAGACCCTCTCACCATTCAGCCAACAACCTGAAAATGGACATCCCAGACTTGCTTTCCCAGCTGTGGCTTCCTGTCCAACAACATTGGCCTCAACAGTAACCTACTCACCAGTCATACTTCAGTGCCCCAGACCAAGATATTTTCACTCATGAGAGGAATTCTCTCTCTCCTTCTCTCTCTCTCTTTAAATTTCTTTTATTTTTCCTGTAGAAAATAAACACCCAACAAAATGCGCAGGAAGTAAACAGTCACCAGTTTATAGAAACACAGTTGAAGTCTTCATCTGTGATTATTTTCACTGGGAACATCCATATCCCCCTATTTTATTGACTACTTTCAGTTTTCTCTTTTAAATAACTTAAAGTAATGATATTTAAAAGATAAGATGACTTCTGGGTTACTAGTCACACTTGAAGCAAGAGGGACTTAGATGCAAGTTAAACAAGAGCTGGATGCATGCTTACATGCAAACATCAGATTATCTAGTGAGGCATGGGAATGTTTCTACAGAGAACATACTAGTCTCAGATTCTGATTGAGAGATGGAATATTGAAAATTATTGACAAGGAGGGCTTTAGTATGTGTAGCATGCTTTTGTTTTAAAGTCATGAGCTTATCTGCAAACATACACACACAACCAACTCACATGCATACACATATTGGTCCATTCTCTTGCCTTACAAGTAGGAGTTGGACAATTTTCCCTAATATGGTTGTGGGTATGGATGCATTTACAAATTGATTGAACACCTATCACAAATAAAACAGTCTTCTGAAGAGTATGAGTATGACCCTCTCCCTAATTAAAACTCTTTTCTATTTACACTTTCATTAGGTTCAGTGAACAGCAATTTGTTGCTGATAATTCTAATGCTGCTCCTAGAAATGTGTTATTTTAGGAGAGTCATATCCTCCATGTGGGTTTGGAAACATCTGTTCAGATCAGAACATATCAGTTACAGATATATTTTGCTTTCTTTCAGTTTGAGCCCATATGGTTACATTTATATATCATGCACTGTAAGTTTTGATTCACTATCATTTGAATTAGTTTCCTTTATATGTTTAATGAAACTGATTATTTGATACAATAGAAACTCCTAATACATTTCTAAGGTGTAAAACTTAAAGCTCTGTAAGTGCGTGTATTCATGTTTTTGTTGAGATGCTATAAGGTTACTGTTAAAACATATATGTAAATCACATACTAAAGAAGAGATTAAATGTTTCCTTTGAGTTGAATTTTTAAATGCAAACAAGAGGAACTTCACCAGAGGCATAGCTTCAAAAAGGAAAGACATTGAATGTTGTGATGAAATTATTATATAAACAAAATAATACATGGCTCATCATATAAATGGATAATAAAGTAATTTTTCTCATTGATAACAATTTTGATAAAAGTGAAAATGACTTAAAATCAATTTTTGGAAAATTTTGCATTCAGAAAGATGTTCTACAGTACTTTAGAACAATGATCTTTGAATATCTGTGACTGATACATCCTGTTATTTTGAAAATATGACCTCTTAGTCATTTTTAAGCTGACATGTACAGTTTTTCCTCATAAGCTTAAGTAGTTGCAAATGATAAGAATTTCAGCATGCTATAATATAAACAGATAAATATGAAGCTATGAAATTTATCTTTAAAATATAGTCAGTGGAATTTTCACAACAAAGTGAATACATACTGGCCATCATCTATCAAAAGAAAATGCACAAACAAGCTCTTCAATTGTAGGAAATTAGACATTGTTGTTTTTTCTCTTTGAACTTGTGTCCCAATTTTATTCTTCTATAGGTTTCATCTTAATGCAATACCCTTTCTTGAATTTTTTTACTGATTGTTTATAATTTCCCCATGAAAAAATAAATTAAAAATCAAATATAAAAATGTAAAATATGCAAATATAAATGTAAAAACAGCTGTTCCATTTTTATTGAATTATCATAATTCATATTTGTACAAGACTGATAAAAAGAACATGTAGTATGTAAGTTTATATTCAACAAGTAAAACAAAATTTAAATAGAAATTCACATCCTAATGATGTAGATTTGAATATGTTTTATTAGCTTATGCATCTATGGGTAATAATAATTATAGAATTATCTGTTTCTAGTGTGATTCTTAAAATGCAGTCTTTGAGACTTGTTCGTAAGGTTACAGAATTCCAGATTGCAGCTTTTTCTATATTACACTTGATCTGAGCCAAAAGACTGAGAAGCGATCGCTTTTTCTACATTATAGGAACAATATCAACTATTTGTTACTTTAAGTATGTGACCCATCAGTTGACTAGTCAGCTAGCTTCTCTGAAAACAAAAGAAATCATCAGAAACCACAAGATCATCAGAAACCACAAGACTTACAAAGAATGTATATTATCTACTCAAGAGGATTCTTTTTTTTTTTTTTTTTTGGACAGGCAGAGTGGACAGTGAGAGAGAGAGACAGAGAGAAAGGTCTTCCTTTTGCTGTTGGTTCACCATCCAATGGCCGCCACGGCCGGCGCACTGCTGATCCGAAGCCAGGAGCCAGGTGCTTTTCCTGGTCTCCCATGGGGTGCAGGGCCCAAGCACTTGGGCCATCCTGCACTGCACTCCCGGGCCACAGCAGAGGGCTGGCCTGGAAGAGGGGCAACGGGACAGAATCCGGCGCCCCGACCGGGACTAGAACCCGGTGTGCTGGCGCCACAAGGCGGAGGATTAGCCTGTTGAGCCATGGCGCCGGTCTCAAGAGGATTCTTCGTGAACGTCTCTCTTACTGATTCCTTGTGTATCTGCTTATTTGTCTCTATAGTGTTTATTTTGTTCTGATTCTGTGATATTATGAAATCTGTAGATATGAGCTATATTTCCTTCCATATTCTCCAAGTCTTTCATCCTGACTCTTCCCGTCCTTTTCTCTGCTTGGGCTCTAGTTGATAGTTTCTAAAATACTTTCACTAATAAGGCATTTAGTAAAATGCTATCTCAAGCATATGGTAGGTTAACAAGCTCATAAAAGAGAATTATTTATACTTTAAAAACAGCACCTTTAAAGAAAAGTAAGAATTAGTATTCTTGTTGATAAGTTTCAATACTGGTTTTTAACAATGCATAAAATTCTTTTAAAATATTTCATTCTGTTTATTTTTTAACGTGTAAATTGATTTGTTGGCCTGGATCAAAGCAGAGATTCTTGTTCCATTCACAGCATGTAACTCTTTTAACCACTATTAAAAGCTCTGCCATGGGAATCGACCACTTAGCTAAATTCCATTGAATGATCCACAACAAGGAATGTATCCAGAGCTGTCACATCAGCTAGAGACATCCATCTGACCTCACCGAAGGTAAACCAGCTAGTCTCCAAATGCCTCATGCCATTGTTATGATGGTTTCTCAGGTTTGTTTGTACTGCTGTAGATTTGGACAGGGACTGGAAATCCCACCCTTTCTGATAAAGATGATTTGAAGGATTAAGTTTAATTGAAGGAATTAAAGACAGTGTCTGAACCACCCTCTTTGCTCATCCAGTTTGCCCTTCATCCACCACCCTCCTGCCCACTACAGTCATTTAGGAACAATTCTTTCTCTCCTTTGGTAGATCTTTTATTTTGCATTTCCTATTCACTTGGAAGCAAATATGTCCTCATTTTTGTTATTCTATTTTTGTTATTTAAAATTATCTCAGGACCAGCATTATGGTGTAGGGGTTAACTTGCATTCCATAAGGGTGCTGGTTCCTGTCCCTGCTGCTCCACTCCCATCCAGCTCCCTGCTAATGACCAGCAGAATATGGCCCAAGTGTTTGGGTCCTTCCTTGCCAGCCATGTCGGAGACCTAAAAGAAACTTCCGGCTCCTAACTTTGGCCTGGCCCAGCCCTGACCATTGAAAAGCCATCTGGGAAGTGAACCAGTGGGTGGAAGATCTTTGTCTCTTCCTCTCTCTCTCTCTCTCTCTCTCTCTCTCTGTAACATTGTCATACAAAAATTAAATAACAGCAAAAGGAAGACCTTTCTGTCTGTCTCTCACTGTCCACTCTGCCTGTCAAAAAAAAAAAAAAAAAGAATATGTGCTTTAATATTTTTGTCTTTTATTTTGTGTTTTTTTAATAAAGCTTTTATTTAAAGAATATAAATTTCCAAAATACAGCTTATGGATTACAATGGCTCCCCCCCCATAACTTCCCTCCCACCCGCAACCCTCCCCTTTCCCATTCCCTCTCCCCTTCCATTCACATCAAGATTCATTTTCAATTCTCTTTATATACAGAAGATCAGTTTAGTATATATTACGTAAAGATTTCAACAGTTTGCCCTCACATAGCAACACAAAGTGAAAAATACTGTTGGAGTACTAGTTATAGTATTAATTCACAATGTATAGCATATTAAGGACAGAGATCCTACATGATATATTTTTTTAAATTGATTAATTTTCTATGCAATTTCCAATTTAACACCAGGTTTTTTTTCATTTTTAATTATCTTTATATACAGAAGATCGATTCAGTATATACTACGTCAAGATTTCATCAGTTTGCACCCACACAGAAACACAAAGTGTAAAATACTGTTTCAGTACTAGTTATAGCATTACTTCACATTGGACAACACATTAAGGACAGATCCCACATGAGATGTAAGTACACAGTGACTCCTGATGTTGATTTAACAATTTGACACTCTAGTTTATGGAGTCAGTTATCTCCCTAGGCTCTAGTCAAGAATTGCCGAGGCTATGGAAGCCTTTAGGGTTCGCTGACCTCAATCTTATTCAAAGTGGAGGTTCTCTCCTCCCTTCAGAGAAAGGTACCTCCTTCTTTGATGGCCCCATTCGTTCCACTGGGATCTCACTCGCAGAGATCTTTCATTTAGGTGTTTTTTTTTTTTTTTCCAGAGTGTCTTAGCTTTCCATGCCTAAAATACTCTCATGGGCTCTAGAGCCAGATCTGAATGCTTTAAGGGCTGATTCTGAGGCCAGAGTGCTATTTAGGACATCTGCCATTCTATGAGTCTGCTGTGTATCTCGCTTCCCATGTTGGATCATTCTCTCCCTTTTTGATTCTATCAGTTAGTATGAGCAGGCACTAGTCTTGTTTGTGTGATCCCTTTGACTCTTAGATCTATCAATGTGATCAATTGTGAACTGAAATTGATCACTTGGACTAGTGAGATGGCCTTGGTACATGCCACCTTGATAGGATTGTATTGGAATCCCCTGGCACATTTCTAACTCCGTCATTTGGGGCACGTCTGATTGAGCATGTCCCAAATTGTACATCTCCTCTCTCTCTTATTCCCACTCTTATATTTCACAGGGAGTTTTTTTAATTAAAAAGATTTATTTATTTGAAAGGCAGAATGACACCAAGAGCAAAGGAGAAACAGAGAGGAAAAGATTTTCCATCTGCTGGTACACTTTCCAAATGTGCAAACATTCAGGGATGGGCAAGGTTGAGGCCAGGACCCAGGAACTCCAACTGGGTGGCAGGGTCCTAACCATTTGGACCATCTTCTGCTTCCTTCCCAGACGCTTTAGCAAGAAGTTGGATCAGAAATGGAGCAGCCAGGACTCCAACCAATGTTCCCATATGGGCTGCCTGCATTACAGATGGCTTAACCTACTGTGCTAGATCATTGGCCCCATATGGGTCTTTTTTTTTTTTTTTAATAAAGAAGGTTAGCATTATGTTATCAGGGGGAATTATAACTGCATCATTCAAAAGTTTTAAAATAGTAAAGTGATTAAAAAAAGAGATTAAACTCACTTCACTTTCTCCATACATTATTTTACTTTACTCTTTCAAGACTCTGAAAAGTGATACAGTTCCCAGTCACAAGTGTTACTTCACACACAGTGGATTGATCCCATTTTATAGGGCTTGAATTATAAATTTTAAAGACTATTTTTAAACATTAACAATAGCAAAAATATGAAATTAGGAATAAGTGAAAATTTATTTTGAATTTTTATGTACAAAAAGAAGTAAAGTAAATTCAATCTCTATAAAATATGGCAATATGACAGTATTACAAAATTCAGAATATGAATGCAATGTTATGTTAGCTGCCTAACCTGTGAAGTAATTTAAAAAAAATTGGTAACATACTCAATTAGCAGGATTTTAGGTGCAAAGATTCATTATATTAGCTTTAGAAAATGAAAAGAAAAATTTAGTTTTTCCTTTGGTGAGGTTTAAAAGGATTTTAAAATTAATAGTTGTAAAAATGTCTTTCCATTTTACAACTTTTTATTGTTATTGGTATGTCAATTTATGAAAGTATTGTAAAATTTGTAAAGATCTTATCAAGAAACTTTAAACATAAAAATCAGTTATCTGTTACAAAACACATGAATTACAAGGAGCAGGGAATTTTGAGAGATTTTTAGTTTTATTTATTTTATCTTCTCATGATTAATTGATGAAACTCATTAATTGACTGATGAAACTCATTAACCAGTTTGTCAAAAATGTTCCATTTCTAAAGGCATAATATGTGTTTCATATTAATTTAATCAATGCTGATATTTTGCATCAAATCAACATGAATTTATGATTTTCTACAGTGTATTCTATGGTACACTCCTTTTCATTATTAGTATTATCAAGTAATTTGATAGTAGTCTTTTCATGGCTCCTGCTTAAAATTCATTTTCTTAGCCATAATGAATTACTGCTCTACATATGATCTGACAAAAAATATGATGCACATTTTACTCTCAATGCCAGAGTAATATTATATTTTCTCTTTTATATGTACATATATATGTTCTGTTTTGTGTGCCTACATTTCTTTTGTATTCTATTTAATAAATATATTTTTAAATTATTGATATATATTGATCATAGGTATATAAATAAGGAGCTCATAATTTCTTGTTTCATTGAAACTTGCTACAGCATCCTCTTAAATTAGTGCTGCAATGGGAATATTCAAACGTTATCAATCTTTTATATAAACTTGTTCTATTTGTGTGCATGTGTGAGTCTTCTATCTTTAACTATAGTTTGGAAGTTCTTAAAGCATTGTAGGACTAAATTACAAAAGGCTTGAGCATTCTAATTGGTAGGTTATTTTGTGACACCTAGACTAAAGTAAAATCCAAGTTTTCATGAATGTTTGAATCTAAGAGATATTCCTGGAAAAAATACATTAAAAAACATAAAACTTATAAAATGTTGACATAGTTCAACAATTTCGGATGCTATTGCATCAGTTACTTTTTGTGACAAGGTTGAGGAACTGAAATGGGCCTAGCATGGCTGCCATAGCCAGACTGCTTGACATGGAAAAGAAATCAACATTCCTCCAAGGCTTTCCTTCATTGACCTGATTAGTCAAACTTATTGGATTTGACAAAGAGGCATGTGATTACATCCTGGAACACCAATAATAAATGTACCCCTAACTCAATTTTCCTTTAGCTCTGTACAAAATAATAATAATAATAATAAAGACTGCCTTAAGCTTACAGCTTCACAGTAAACTCATAAATGAGGTGGAATCAGGTCAGACTCATCAAAGATTTTGTTCCCAAGGCTTCTGGGGTTTTCAGTTCATGATCACATGTTGTTAGGGGGCTTGTGATATTATACCAAAATGCCGCAGACTGAGTGGCATAGACAACAGAGATTTATTTTCACACAAGTCTGGCAGCTGGAAAATCCAAGACCAAAATGTTGTCTCAGTGGGTGTTGGGTGAGGGCTCTCTTCCTTTCTTGCCTTCTTATGATGCTGTCCCATGGAAGACAGAAAGAAAATGAGCTCTCTTGCGTGTCTAGTAAGGACATCTATAATATGGTATCAGACATTGCTCTTACAGCCTCAGTTAACATTAATCACTTTCTTATTTCTTATAGCTAGGTAACAAATTAGGCTTTACTCTATGAATTTGGGGTAGTATCATGTACACCATAAAGGTCTAAAATAAAATATTACAAAAAGCCAAGCTAAAGTTGTTGTATCTTATGGATATTTCTTTAAATTTATTATCCTCGTTAGGAAAATGATGTGCCCTCCAACATGCTAAATACACTCAACTAATTCCCTTCTCAAGTCTTGTTGGTGTTTTGGTGTTACTCGAGTTCAGCTTCTTAGAGTAAACCCCTTTTTCACCTGAAGAGGTAAAAGCTGAAAAAGAGAGAAAGAAGGAAAGAAAGAAAGAAAGAAAGAAGAGAGAGAGAGAGAGAGAGAGAGAGAGAGAGAGAGGAGGGAGGGAGGGAGGGAGGGAGGGAGGGAGGGAGGGAGGGAGGAAGGAAGAGAAAGAAAAGAAGCCACAGTCCCAACGTATAATGGTGTGACAGGCACAAAATAAACACCCTACACTTGCTTATTCACAACTAAGATACATAGATGCCTCCATAGTAGTTCTGAAATCTCCCACAATGCATCTTGTCACTTCTTCAATTAAGACTCAAGACATGTGACTATTTTTTTTTTTTTTGAAAAGTAGGGAAGGAGAGAGTCAGACAAAGATCTTCTATCCCCTGGTAGACTCCCCAAATGTCTGCAATAGCTAAGGTGAGGCCAGACCAAAGCCAGGAGCCCAGAACTCAATCTGAGATCTCCCACGTGGTGGCAAGGCCACGTGTAGCCTCCCAACAAGAGCATCAGCAGGAAATGGGAATAAGAAGCAGAGCTGGGGCTTGAACCAGGTGCTTTAATATGGGTCTCCAGTGTCTCGAGAGGTGTCTTATCTGCTGTGAGAGGTGCGTGCATTGGTGTGAATAATTCTCCACTGCTCTGGTTGAACGGTCTTGGCTCTTAGTTTTACTCCGTGATTCACTGTTTGTCCTCTGCACCGAGACCATTACTAAAACCTGAGTTGTTTTCTCCACTGATTTTTTGCCTTTTGAGCAGTTTCTTCTCTCTTCAGTCTAAGCTTATGGTTTTCCTGCTACCTCAGTTCTCTTTAAAAACCATGGTGGTCTCCCATGAATCTTACTGGTAGGTATTTCACGTGACCAAAGCCATACCTGGAAATATCTTTACGATAAGCCACTTTTGATATTGAGCTCCTATGGAGATGGCTGTGGAATTACATTCTTTGGCTTCTTTAAACCCTCTTGTTTGCTTGAGACCTTGTCTTAATCCTTTCTGAGACTTTACAGAAGCATTTTTAAGCAACAAGCTGGTTTCGACTGTTTGCTATGTGCTCCTGACAGTGCACTGGGTTTTAGCTTTCCTTGGATGTGGTTTCTTAATTTTAACATTGTTTATCATCAAGAGAGGTTGAGAATGTTCTAAATTAGCCAGTCCTTGCTCTTTTTTAAAAGACCGTATTTATTTATTTGAGAGGCAGAGTCACAGAAAGAGAGCACGAGATACAGAGAGAAATGTCCTTCATGCACTGGTTCACTCCCCAGATGGCTGCATTGGCTGGAGTTGGGCCCATCTGAAGCCAGGAGCCTGGAGCTTCTTCCAAGTCTTCCCTGCGGGTGCTGGAGCCCAAGCACTTGGGCCTCTTTCACTGCTTTCCCAGGCCATTTTCAGGGAGCTGGTTTGGAAGAGGAACAGCTGGGACATGAACTGGCACTCCTATGGAATGCTGGTGCCATAGGTGGAGGCTTAGCCTAATATGCCAATGTGCTGGCCCCAGCTCCTTTTTGATTATCTATCCTTCCTTTGGCTGATTCTCTCTCTCTCTCTCTCTCTCTCTCTCTCTCTCTCTCTCTCTCTCTCCTCCTTTACTATTAGCAAGTAGCAACCTAGTGTCTTCATCAAAGTCCAGTCTGGAAATCACTTTAGCTGATCCCCAAGTTCATTCAGCACATTTTCTATTTATCCTATTACTTCAAGTAGTGATATTACTAAAACTTTGTGTTTTTACATAACAAGGATACCCTTCTCTCCACATTCAATAGCATTTTCTTCGACTTAACGTTTATCTTCCCTGTACCCTCCTCATCGCCAGTGTCCCCAAGGTTGTCCTTAATATCTTTCTAGTTTCTCATTATCTTGTTTACCCAACTTCTACTTGCAAAACCTTCAGTAGTTATTTATTGTAGCAAAAAAATTCCTTAAACCTTAATGCTTAAAATTTAAAATATAGTTTTAATAGCATCTCCGTTTCTAAGTACCAAGAGTACAAGATGAACTTATTTGAAGTTTATTTGAGGTTGCAGTTCAGGATGCCATCTGGAGCTTTTGACCTATAAAGACTTGATTGGGAATGGAGGATCAGCCTCCAAGATGTGTTACTCACATGGTGGGCATATTTTTGCTGATTGTTGGCAAAACACATTCCTCTCTACACGGAACTCTCTACAGGTTACTTGTCTATCCGCAGGATATGGTGGATGATGTTTCCCAGAGTACAGCATCCAGGAGAGCACAACACAGAAGTAGCTATGTCATTGTGACTTCAGTTCAGAAGGCAAGCATCATCATTCTCCACACTCTAGTCCTTAGAAACAAGTCACTAAGTTTAGCTGATTTTCATGGCAAAGGGAAATTAGATTCCAAATTTGAAGGAAAAAGTGTCAAACATATGTATGTTTCAGACAACCACATAGTAATTAAACAATGTGTGGAATTTATGGGCCCGTTTAAGCATAAGTCCATAGGTAAGAAAAGATTAAAGCGTGATTCAAGATGGAACTTGGCTCCAGTGCTCTGATGTTCCTGGATTTACCCAACATCATGGATCATCTTTGTCTCCATGTCCTTTTTTTTTCTTTTTCTCACAATAATGAAATGATTACAACATTCTCAGGAATTGCATTTGCATCCCATACTATTCAGAGGAAGATAAAGAACTTCAACTCTAGAGATTCCAATGAAAATGGAGAACTAGAGCTTGGCTAGGCACAGCTTGATGTCTAATGAACTCTTTTCAGGGTACACATACCATTCCTTGAGTGAGAAATACACAAACTGCTTACCCCAGAGTGATCTTGAGGGAGTCATATAAGATCAAAACATAACTCAAGTCTTAATTTTAATCTAAAAATGCAGAGGACCTGATATTATGATCCTATTTCATAAAACGGTACTATTTCAATGTTAATGCTGGTTTATAAATACAGAAATTTTTGTCTGCTTTGCTCACTGCTGTCTACAAGAGGGCCTAATCCACAGATCTTAAAAAAAGATATTGAAGTTAAGGAAAATCAACATGACATGAGCAGAGAAACAGCGTCTCTGGGACAACTAAGTTGTTGACTATTGATCAGTGTCAATCTGTAGATAACTATTAGGGTGCACTAAGTATTAGTACCTCCTGTCTTGCCAGAGAGGTTGACTATATTTATCATTCTTCCCAACCCTCAGTTCTACCTCCTCGCCAACAAAGAGTCATCTGTACACCTTATCTTTCTGGAGCAACTTGTATAAGCACTTCCCTTTCTGCAGTGGAAGGAAGTGAGTACATGTGTTGGGACACAGAGCCAATTGCCAAGATATTCTATTTCTATCTCTGTTTATCCATCAGTAGGAAATGCAAAAAGCGCACCACCACATCAGCATTTTCTGGACAGCAACATAAACTCAGTGTCTGTTGATGAGTTCCTTCATGTTGATTCACTGCTATTCTGTAAAGAGATACTTTTCGAGGAAAAAAAATGAAAGTAGTAGAAATATATTGATTGAGAGTACATCAGTGGTGGAAAATATCACTGGAAGTCTTCTAATCATAAACATTATACTGCTTTCTTGCTTGGATTTTAAAACCATCAAGACTTCGGTTTTAAGGAAATTGAGAAAACATGGTAAGTTCAAAAAACATTACGTGAAAAACCATCCCATTGTTTTAATACACTGGGAAAACAAGACAAAAGCTACAATTTTCATCTTTTGCTTTCACTATGGAAAATGGGTTGTGAGTAAGCACATATCTGATTTCAGAAGTGAAACTCATCCTGGTGTCAGGATATGACAGTTTACATTCCGTTTATAAGGATGAAAAGCTAGCATATCAGTGCCTCTTTAAAAATAACAGAAGTCTCTATGTTAGTCTATAGATCAAATTCAAGTTTCTTTTTTTGAGTCTCTAGATTTTGATCAGTCAATTTGATCCTAATTTTCCCACATCAGAGCACTTATCAGCGGGGCACATGGCTTTGAGAAATGATTTCTCCTTGTGGCACTCCGTGTTTGCACAGGAAGTGTTCACTTTGATGTTCTCCTTCCTCAGTCTCTTGCTCAGTTTCCTCTGGTTTTTGTCCATCCCTGTGTTTCTTGCCTCCCCACAATCTGGCATAATTTGGGGGAAGTCAGACTTCAACAGCTTGGTGAGTTCTTATGCCTATACCACTGCAAGATTCAGGCGACTTTGCCTGCCACCTATCACACCTGGTATAATGAAAACACTGACGTAGCCTGGATCACTGAGACCAGGGTGGGCTCATGCTCAAGCCAGGTTTGCTGGCTGCTGGGGCTGCCATGGCAAGCACTCCAGACTGGCAACTGAGACAACACTGTCTCACGGTTCAGGGGCTGCAAGTCTGCGATCAAGTGGCAGCAGGCCAGCTTCTCTCCTTGACTTGTAGATGCCCACTTTCCTTTGTGTTCACACTGCCTTCCCTGTCTATGGGTTTTTGTACTGATCTTTCATTATTAACTTCACTATTCCTGTTGTATAAGGGATGACACTAAGGACTTCATTTTAGCTTATTTCTGGCTGTAAAAACCCTATCTTCAAATATGAAGAAACTTCAAAAAGTTCTTGGAGAAATGGAACTAAAGGATAAGTTTATCTTACTGCAAAACAAATTGAGATACATGCATAGTGTTTCATAATATGCATTTTATGAGAGCTTTGTAAAGACTCCCTCCACCAGTCACATTCCGAAGTACTGGGCATTAGGACATTAACATTTATATTTCAAGGAACAGAATTCAATCCACTACTGTAGACATTCTTTTTAAATAGGGTTCTCTGAAAACGTAAGACAGTCTCTTATAGGGCAATCATCTCATCACTGTAACAGGGTATGCAACATTATTACTTTTAAAATGTTTATATTTTTAAATATGAGAGTCAGAAAGGTGGATATATAGAGAGAGATTGAAAGAAAGAGAGCGTTCCCATCTGCTGGTTTATTCTCCAAATATCCATAATGGCCAGTGCTTGCTAGACTGAAGCTGTGCACCAAGAACTCAATGCAGGTCTCCCACGTGGGTGGCAGGAACCCTAGTATTTAGCCATGACTGCTCCCTCTCAGGATCTGCATCAGCAGGAGGCTGGAATTTGGAGTCGGAGACGAGAACTGAACCCAGGCACTCTGATCTGGGACTTGGGCATTTTAACTGCTGGGCTAAACACTCATCCTCTTTTGGAATTTGAGTAAATCAATCAATCTGAAGTGGATCAGAGGTGAACTGGCATTCCTTTCTCCTGAAGAAGCTTAGCAGCTAGAAGAGAATATGGGAAAATATTACACCCCTACTGGAACTATGTCACTTTGGATGAAATATCTATTTCCCATTGTTCCCACCTGGTGAATATGGAAAAAATTGTTCCACCTAGTTCCTTGATTCCAGATGTTAAAGTTGTGAAATTTTAAATGATTTTAACTTAACAATGTTGTAAAGTCCTTCCTATTAAGAAAAATAACCCCTTACCCTTAATATTGTATTCTTTTAAGGAAGAAAAGATATTGTAGTGAATAAAAAAATCTAATCCCGTTTCCACCCTTTAAAATTACTTGGGTGACGTAAGCAGGCAAGGTGTTAGGACATCTAAACTAGACAATAGCTTCTGGCTCTGATCAGATTCCACATATTACCAGCTTGTGAAACCATCTAAGAACCTGATTTTCTAGGCCAGCACGTCCTAAGTATCTGATGAAACAACTGAGTCCCCATGTTGCCTGAAAACATATTTCCCTTCTTTAGATCCTCCGAAGTGCAGAATGGGGGTGTTCTAAAGAACGTGAAGCATTCCAGAGGGTTGATTTACTCCCACTGCACTAACTGGCGAGACAGATAATTTCATCTTCTGATAATATTTCATTGCAGACATGCAAGGACAGATTTGAGAAGCCTGTGGCCCTGTGACATCTTCAATAGCTAGAGAGTGTCTGGTGCTGGGGAGGTGTCAGGTGACCAAATAAAATCAGCTAAGGAAGTTCCCAGTTGAAGGGAATTTAAGGTTTTGATCAGCACCTACATTTTAAATAACATCATTTGTCTATGTGCTGCAAACATCATTTGCTCTTGAAAGCCTGTCTTTTTATGATGGTAGAAATTAATTTAAAATTGAATTCATATGATATTTGAAATACAAGTTTCCAAAATAATGAACATGATTAGATATTTGACTTGGAAAAAGAATATTTCTTTTGCTGGTGTTTTAAGTCGTTTCATTTAATGAGTGATTCTACCATAATTAAATAAGCTGGCTGAAAAAGATGAAAGTGTAAATACAAAGTCCTCTCTGCAGATCTGCAAACGACATTTAAACCTACTTCTTACTTATTTTTTAAAGAAATAAATTGGTGTGTGGAGTCGTACTAAGATGTTTGGACTTGTCCCTATGAACACTTATGTAAGAGTTCACCAAAGAGAATTTAGGAGAGCTGCCAGAGTAGCAGCTTCCAACATTGAAACTGACCAAACAAGAATAGCCAGACAACCAGAATTACAAGTGAAACTCTTTTTTTCTTTCAGGCTCTTCTTTCTGTTTTTATTTTTTCATTCTAATGAAGGGAGGCATAGCAGCAGCTAATTTATAATTAGTATAATTTACTCTCTTGTCTTATTACTAATAAGGCCCTCAGACAATGTTCCCGGGTTTGGTTTATGAGAGTAACCTTCACTTTGCCAGGAACTTGGAAGTGTTAGGTTGGTCCTTCTATAAACCCTACCATTAGATTGGATCATGAGAATTGGCCCAGCCAAGTGAATACAGTGTAAGGCCCAAGACTGTGCCAAATTGAAAAGGCCTCAAAGGATTAAAAAAAACAGCTTGATTTTCATTATTATTTTTATTTTCATCAGAATGGCATTTTAGAAATATTACTGAACAAGGTTCTGAGAAGTATTTACTATCTAGTCTGCAAAACAGAATGTAGGGAAAAGGTTCATCTACTTTTAGTAAGTGGGAAGATAATTTTCAAAGGAACCCTTCAAAAGGCCTTATCTGCAAAGGGATAGTTTGGGTTCTGTGCTTTCCTGAGCATCAAGACGGGATCTGGTTTGTTAACTGTTGTAATCCAAGCCTTGAGATAACACCCGGCACATAGTAGGCGTTTGATGAATGTCTGTTGAATGTAGGCTGTTGAAGGAGTCGTCATAAAAAGACCCTTGCTCTTTCCAGTTCCCAGAAATCGCCATTCGAGCCTTGGGCACGGTGTGACTGTTGGCAACTTCTGGAGCAAGTATGCAGGGAGGGCAGTGAATCATGTCTGAGGTTTTCATGGATTAGCTGTTTGAGCTAAGGCACGTGACATAGAAGTACATGTTACTGCAAAATCAGAAGGCAAGGATGTTGGTAGGAAGTTGCAGCGACTATGTGATTTCTTTAGGAATTCTGTGGGCAGTTTGTGACAAAAGCCTCTGCTTCCTTTTTCTTTAGATACAGCAGATGAAAGGGACTCAAATAGTGTAATTTCAGTGGAAAACATTGAAACCACATATTCCAAGTAAAACACAGCATCTTTACCATCATGCAGACCATCAGTCCTAGTATTCCTCCCCCCATTTCTTTCTGGTTGCTTTTTTTTTGGGGGGGTAGAATTTCCAAATATCACACCCAAATCTTTGCAACAGTCTCCCAGATGAAAGACCTATCTCTGATTCCTCCCATTATTTTCTGTTCTATGCACTGCAGCCAGACCAGTGTTTGCTAAAAATTACTTTCATCCATCTCCTCGCTCTAACATTTGCAAGAACTTCCTTCATCGCAGTGGATGGCACTGTACCTCCACGATCGTCCCAGACATCCAGGATTTGATCCCGCTATTCCAGAGAACAGACGTCCCATACATTGTAAACCACCCCTAGATCAGCCTAATTATTCCAAAACTCATCTGACCTTGGCCCAACAGATCTTAATTTACAGAACAGTTTTCTTTCTCCCATTCTCCTCCAGGAATATGTGGCAACTGAAGCACCTTTCCCCTGGAAGATTTCCATGAGACCCGACATCCACCAATGAGGTTGATGAGGGTCAGCTTTGAGTTATCAGATTTCAATATTATCATCATGAAACCCTCAATTTCTGTTTATTCTCTTGCTGCTTCATGAATGTTAGCCCACCAGCCAGCATGACTGGTAACCACTTTGCAAGGGGCCAGGGCTGCGACAGCAGGTTAAGCATCTGCCCGCAGCTCTGGTTTGAGTCCTGGCTGCTTCACTTCCCATCCATCTAATGCACCTGGGAAAACAGTAGAATATGGCCCAAGTGCTTGAGCCCCTAGACCCACCTGGAAGGCCCAGATGAAACACCTGGTTCCTGCTTCAGATCCGCTCCAGTCCAAGTGTTGCAGCCATTTGGGGAGTGAACCAGTAGATATAAGATCTCTCTCTCTCTTTGTCTCTCCCTCTGTCTGTAATTATGCCTTCCAAGTAAATAAATAAATTTTTTTTTTGACAGGCAGAGTGGACAGTGAGAGAGAGAGACAGAGAGAAAGGTCTTCCTTTTGCCATTGGGTCGCCCTCCAATGGCCGCCACGGCCCTTGCACCTTGGCCGGTGCACCGCACTGATCCGAAGGCAGGAGCCAGGTGCTTTTCCTGGTCTCCCATGGGGTGCAGAGCCCAAGCACTTGGGCCATCCTCCACTGCCCTCCCAGGCCATAGCAGAGAGCTGGCCTGGAAGAGGGGAACTGGGACAGAATCTGGTGCCCCGACCGGGACTAGAACCCGGTGTGCTGGCGCCACAAGGAGGAGGATTAGCCTAGTGAGCCGCGGTGCCGGCCAATAAATAAATCTTAAAAAAATAAAGTAAATGCTTTGAAATTAAAGACCATGCATTTTGTTTCTTTAGTTCCACCAACAGAGGTGGCAACAAAAAAATACAAAAAGTATGAAACAGAAAGAAAGCTGAATTACTTCAATGTTGGTTTCATACTTAGAAATGATATCTGCTTAGTTTTTGACTAATATTATCAGTAAACAACCCAAATTCAGCAGTCGGCAGGCAAAATTAAAAATGGAAAGCACACACACTTTCAACTTTGTTTATGATTTTTGTAGGTTTAGAATTAATATACCATCATTTAATATTATGGATTTGAGGGCAGAGGTCAGTCACCAGCAGACTGAGAGACAAGTTTTATCCCA
The DNA here is from genome assembly GCA_949820135.1 of Sylvilagus floridanus. NCBI lineage: Eukaryota > Metazoa > Chordata > Mammalia > Lagomorpha > Leporidae > Sylvilagus > Sylvilagus floridanus. Next base: position 11,455,478 of record OX463240.1, on the reverse strand, counting down.
CTACATTATCTATCAATCAACCACCAATAAGTCCTAGAGAAAGTGCAGGGCTGATCATTTACTGTAAAGAAGGAAAAATGTTCCTTGTTTCTAGTTTTTATATGCCAGGATCTAAATATCAGAACGGCTACTTTATTCTATAAAAATCTGTAGGCATGTCTTATTTTGTAATGGTTAGTAATATTTAAATTGTTTTAGTAAAGTAAATGAATTATAACAGTATTCTCTTATGTGAGGGGTTATGCTTTATTCAGAGCAAGTTTGATGGGCACTGGATAACAGCTGCCTTCCTCCATTGTCTACTCTTTTATGAAGTTTTACTGAAAACGTTGAGTGTGGCTTTAGAAATGAACCATCGACACGTTCAAAACTTAAAACTTTCAGTATGTGCACTCTAAGTGAATTTTCCAGAATGGCTTGGAGCAGACAAGACGGAGAGAGGAGCCTGGAAGAGGAAGTCAGCGAATGAGGAAAGATGGTCTCTGTCCTGTAATTTGATCAAGTCTCCTTAGCAGGCTATTTGTTCATTTGGTTAGATTTTATGCACTAGATCAGACTTCTGTCCAGAATCAGCTGAGCTAGCTAATGAGTAAAGTAAATGATGAATGCGGTTGATGAGGGTCAGCAAATTTAGTTCTACTACTTCATTCATACTAATCCTTGGTTTGGTTGGAAGCACTTTGTATTTGCCCTTATTTCTGTGATGGGAAAAAAATCCATTATTATGATCCTAATCCTGATATACTAGGTGCATGTGGTTCAGCTGGCTGCTTTTAATAAGCGTGCATGTTCATGGGCTATTTCATATCTTTGGAAAGTTAAAAGAGTTTTGTTTAGAATCTTGTGTGATTTGACCCATATCTTGCTTGCATTGTTTTAGTGAAACATATGACATAAAAAGTAGTAATACAGTCAATCACAAATAGCAATTTTGGCCTGTGACCAATGCATACTCATAAAAAATTCAGAACGTAATACATTAATTTTGGATGGTGGAGATATTTTGCAGCAAACTTTAAGTATTAAATTACATTTTTGTCCATAAAGTTTTTAAGAATACATTTATTTAGTTATTTATTTGAAAGCCATTGTGATAGAGAGAAAGAGAGAATTGGAGAGAGGGAGAGAGGGAGAGAGGGAGAGAGGGAGAGAGACAGAGAGAGGGAGAGGGAGAGAGAGAGAGAGAGGAGAGAGAGAAAAGGAGAGAGAAATGTTCCATCAGCTGGTTCACTCCCCAAATGGTCAAGCCAAAGTCAGGAACCTGGAACTCATTCCAGGTCTCTCACATGGATGGAGGGGCCTATTTACTTTGGACCATGATCTGCTGCCTTCTCAGGTGCATTAGCAATTAGCAGGAAGCTGGATCAGAAGCCGAGCAGCTGGGACTCAAACTGCCACTCCAATATGGGATGCCTACATCACAAACGGCTGCTTAACTTCTGCACCACCACGCCAGTCCCTCTTTGTAGAGTCTTTAGAATAGGCCAACTAACTACACCCTCACATCTCTTAAGCACCATAGCCATCCTCTGTGCCAGGCAGAGATTGGTATTCTTACATTATATTGATTATTATACTCATTTTACAGATCTTGAGACATTTGGAACTGCTCCTGAGCATCATAAAAATGACCACTTATTGAAAACTTACTGTGTATCAGGCATTATTCTGAGTACTTACGTTATCACCTAATATAACCCTCAGATCAAACAAGGAGACAGTTCTACTGTGATTTTCATTTTATAGTTGAGAAATATTTACAAAGGATCACGCAGTTAAAAACTGGAAGCTAGTTATTGTAACTTCAAAGCCTCTGTCTTTACCATTATACACTCTCTCATTGCTATGATCGTCCTATAGTTCATGTTTGATTACACTTGCCTGTTTACATATCTACTATTCCTTCCCAGAATTTGAACAACTTGAGGAAGATCATTTGCTTTATTCGTATTTTAAAATTCCATAGCCAACAACAGTGTTATGTCACAAAATACCAATGTTCTGGTACTTAATTTAGTTTATTTATTTGACAGGCAGAGGGACAGAGATAGAGGCAGGGACAAATATAGAGAGAGTTCAGATAATGAGAGTTCCTATATGCTGGTTCACTCCCCAGTTTCCCTCAGAACTAGAGGTGGGCAGAAGCCAAGATGGAAGAAATCAATCCATATCTCTCATAAGAGTGGCAGGATGACTTGGGTCATTAATATCCCCTCTGAGAGTCTGCATCAGACTAAAACTAGAGTCAAATATTGAACTCAGACACTCTGATATTAAAACAACCATCTTAACCACTAGGCTGAACTCTGTAGCTTGTATTTGATACATGTCTACTTGCTTACAGTAGACAGTCATGTGATGCTGGTGAAACATTGATGATACAATCTGAAATAAAACTTCTAGTGCTTTTGAAATGTGTTTTAAGATTTATTTATTTATTTGAATGACAGAGTTACAGACAGAGAGGGAGAAAGAAAGCCAGAAACAGAGAGGTCTTCCATCTGCTGGTTCACTCCCCAAGTGGCCACAGGAGCCAGGGATGGGCAAAGCCAAAGCCAGGAACCAGGTGCTTCATCCAGGTCTCCCATGAGGGTGTCAGGAGCCCAAGCACTTGGGTTATCTTTTGCTGCTTTTCCAAAGCCAATAGCAGGGAGCTGGATCAGAAGTGGAGCAGCTGGGACTCCTGGCTGCCCATATGGGATACCAGTATCACAGGCATTGACTTTACCTGCTACTACAGCACAATGCCCACTCCTGAAATGTGGGTTTAAGAATTATTTTTTTAATTTAAAATGCATCGATTTTTTCTAAATGATATATTCCTTGTTGTCTCAACTCCAACTGTGAGTAGGGATTAGTTTGCTAGGATGCCCAGGAATAACTTGGCCCCCAGGATCATTTGCTCTATGATACTTCCCTTCACCAAACCCTGTGCATTGACCTCAGATCATCTGCTCTCTCCCTTTTGTTTCCTGATCTTCAGCTCCCAGATCTTCTTCTAGAGCTTGTAGGTCCTAAAAAACCTGGGGGTTTCTTGTCTCTTTTACAGATCTATTAAGACTTTTACAGGTTTCTAAACACTTTATAAGGTTTTTACTGCTTCATTGACTTAAACATTTATTAGTAAGAATGGCTAGTAAATAAGAAGCTGTTAAAATCTAAAAGTCGCTTTACTTCCCATTTTACTTTCCCCATCCCTAGTAATTTTCATTCATTAATGCTTCCAATACATAGAAAAATAATTAACATCACTAATACATAAACACCTCTTCCATGAAACCGAGAAAGAGGGGGAATACCTTAGGGAGAAAATCAGTAGAGGATATAGATGGGTGATTCTCAAGGCAGGAATCCTGAAATGTCAGCAGACATGGGAAAATTTCTTCCACCGGTAGTGGTAACTACTGATGGGTTGCATCAGCTTGTTTGCTTTTTCCCCAGCAAATTTCTCAAATATTGACAGGTCTTTGTCAACAGAACTTACAGCACTGCCTATTCCTCTTGAGGCCTCCTCTTAATTACTAATTGGGGAAACTGGGCTGTGATGCCGGCCACTGAAGGCTATGGCAGCATCCTTCCCATGCTCTTGCACACTGCTGCCAAGCACTCTCCAACTGCAAAGTGTCTCTTGGACCCTTTGCTGTTCTTTCATCATGTTCCCCGCCCTGCCATGGTCTGTTCCACCTTGAATAGTCTCCCTATCTTTAAACACAAGGTTGGCCGGCGCCGTGGCTCAACAGGCTAATCCTCCGCCTTGCGGCGCCAGCACACCGGGTTCTAGTCCCGGTCGGGGCGCCGGATTCTGTCCCGGTTGCCCCTCTTCCAGGCCAGCCCTCTGCTGTGGCCCGGGAGTGCAGTGGAGGATGGCCCAGGTGCTTGGGCCCTGCACCCCATGGGGAGACCAGGAAAAGCACCTGGCTCCTGGCTCCTGCCATCGGACAAGCGCGGTGTGCCGGCCGCAGCACGCCAGCCGCGGCGGCCATTGGAGGGTGAACCAACGGCAAAGGAAGACCTTTCTCTCTGTCTCTCTCTCTCACTGTCCACTCTGCCTGTAAAAAAAAAAAATAAAAAAAAAAATAAATAAACACAAGGTCGGAGATTGGTTCTTTTCTATTACTTGTCTCCTTTCAATGGTTTTTACTTTCTCTCTCTTTTTTTAAGATTTATTCATTTATTTGAAAGTCTGAGTTACACAGAAAGAGGAGAGGCAGAAAGAGAGAGAGGTCTACCATCTGCTGGTTCACTCCCCAGATAGCTGCAACAGGAGGAGCTGTGCTAATCCAAGCCAGGAGCCAGGAGCTTCTTCTGGGTCTCCCAAGCTGGTGCAGGGGCCCAAGGACTTGGGCCATCTTGTACTGCTTTCCTAGGCCACAGCAGAGAGCTGGATCAGAAGAGGAGCAGCTGGGACTCGGACCAGTGCCCATATGGGATGCTGGCGCTTCAGGCCAGGGCGTTAACCCACTGTGCCACAGCGCCAGTCCCAGTTTTTCTATAATAGGTTTTTTACCTACTTTCTGTAGGTAAGTGGATAAGTCAATGACAAGATTCTCTATCACACCATGTTTCAAGGAGGGAGAGCCTTGACCACACTACGTGGAGTCCCTTTCCATATCTGTTACTATGACTTACTGTCTCTCGCTGTGTAGGGAGACTGCCAGCATACTTCTATAATTGTTGCATGGTTGTGCCTTTTACTGGCACTCAAAAAAATGCATGAATTACCATAACGAAGAGATCATTTTATCTATCAAATCAGCAAATATTGCAAAACCAGGAAAGAGTGGGTACATTCATGCACTCTGTGTGGAGGTATAAATTGTTGCAGCATCTCATTTAAATTTTACAATTATACTTCTTGGGATTTATCCTATAGAAACAAGTAGTCAAGTTAAAAAATACTGGCAATTGTCATTACAGAAAAGAGAGAAAATGGAAATAAAGATTGTTAATATTTTACTAATCAAAATATTAATGAATTAAATTCTGTTTTTTCAATATGTATATATTATGTATGGGATGTATAATTAGGCAACCATTAAAAATGATCAGGTACAGTAAATAACCTAGTGGTTAAGATACTGGATAAATACTTCTGTCTCATGGTGGAGTGTTGGTTTTTGATTCCAGGCTTCACCTTCTGATTCCAGGTTCCCATCTTGGGGGGCAGTAGGTAGGTAGTTCAGTAATTCAAGTAGTTCAGTCCTTGCCACCCAGTAAAGCTCTGTGTTCTAGATTCAGCCAAGCCCTGGATATTGCGGGCATTTGGGGAATGAACTAGCAGGTGAGAACTCTGGTTGTCACTCTGTGTCTTGAATTTTTTAAAAAAAGTTATCATCTATTCCAGATCTATACATACTGCCATATGGTAATACCCATAGAAAATTGTCACTTAATAAAAGGAGGTTATAAGCAGGAGGCATTGTATTTCATTTCTATAGGAAAAATTACACAGAAAAACACAGACATCACACGTGGGCCACGTGGCATAGGGAGTTATTTTGCATCAGAGTGCCAGGGATGGAGTCCTCCTTCCCTTTGCTATCCTGATTCCTGCTACTCTGCCTAGAAGGTAGCAGATGATGAAGACTTTATGCCCCTGCAAGCCATGTAGGAGGCCCAGACAGAGTTCCTGGCTGCTGTCTTCAGCCTGACCCAGTCCCTGCTCTTGTGGGCATTTAGAGAGTAACCAAGACCTCTCTCTCTCGCTCTCGCTCTCGCTCTCGCTCTTGCTCTCGCTCTCCTGCCTCTGCCTCTCTGTAACTCTGCCTTTCAAATAAATAAATAAATCTTCAAAAAAATATTTTCTCATCTTCATAAGTATTGGCCAGTACCTGACCTCTTTTATTAAAAAATGTTAAAAATAAGCAAATGCAACATTAAAACACATTATTTGTTTTTCTCTTCCTCTCACACTGAGTCCACCTCCCACCATTTTTGAAAGAAAGAATACACAGATGAACACACTCACAGACACACAAATATCATAAAATATTATCTCAACATTCCTCCCAGCAAAACACAGGAGTCCTATGGTTACCTTCATTTTACAAGCAGGCCAAACACCCAGGTGACCTGTTCTCGCTTGTACTATTCATGAATGAGCTGAAATTTAAAGCCAGGAGTCCCTCTTATCAATTTGTTAGATTGAGTCATTTTCATGTAAAAAGTACAAAACTTTCAGAGGTCATGGAGATAGCACCCAAGCAACGTAAACTTGATCACCAATGGGACAAAGGCATTGAGGCTTCTTGAGACACTCTGAACACTAAGAAGTGGAGCTTGTGCAGTGCAGCCAGGATACACGTGGCAAGCTACCCTGCAGGAGGAATTCTCACGAAGGCATAAACCAAACATGGCCCCTCCAACAGAGTATTCATCAGCCTTAAAACAGGCGGAAGTGCTGACTCAGGCATGGATGAACCCTGAAGTTCTTACATTTTGTTAAGTGAAATAAGCCAGTCACACAACAAAATGCAAACACTACGTGACTGCACTTAGAGCACGTCCCTAGGGGAGTCAAATTCATAGGGACAGAAAGTAGAACAGTGATTACCAGGGGCTAACTGAAAGGAGACATTGGGAGTTCTCGTTTTAAAGCATCATGGAGACAGACGGGACAATGGTTTGCTCAACTGAACTGTACATGTAAAAGTGACTACAATGGTAATAATGTCTGTGTTGTGTATACTATGCTGCAGTACTTGTACAAGGAGGACAAGTGGGCATTTACAAATCATGAACGTGGGGAAATAGTCACAAAAGAGCTCAATGGTTCTTTTTACATAGCCCCACGCAAGAAATGCCAGCTCTTGGGTCCTACCTTGGCCTTTGCCTGGTCTATACTCTCTCTGGAAACATGGCCTCCAGGGACCCTTTGCTTTTTCATTTTGCAGTCCTTTGGCCATGGGGAGCACCAGATGAAACCTGGAGTGAAGGTTTTTCTTCCCTTGCACTGCCATGGTGGCATCTCTGCCTAGCTTAAGTAGAAGTCATAGTTCATGTCTTCTGGTGGGCATCCCAGATCCTGCCACACAGTTGATCTGATGGTGATTTTCCATGGAACTCCCTACCAAGTGTCCCATCCTGTGTCTTGGTCACTTCCTGTCCTACTTCACCTTGGCACACCAGTGTCAGCTAGACTCAGAGGGTGCCCAAGATGATTCCACAACTTCTCCATCTCCTGTGCAATTAGGTTCCTCAGGTAAGTTTCCAATATTGGAGTGGAGTTCATTACTCTGATGAAGAATGGGGCTGAGAATACCAAAGAAACATAAAACCCTTTGTGTTTCCGCAAATGAGTATCAAATTTTAGAAGCCTAAGAATGTCCAAGTCAGAGATAGTCCAGAGATTGGTCATTTGCAGAAGTTGCACAGAGTGTATCAAAGAACACCAGATTTCTGTGTGTCTGGCACTAAATTGCAAGATCTGTATTTAATATGTGCACCCAACAAGAACCACAGACACACAGGGGTGAAAACCATAAGGCACACAAAGGTGAAAAAAACAGGAAGTGGATGAGAAATCCCTAACAAGACCCTAGCTCCAACAAATACAGTGCAAAACAAAAGACATACACTTTTGTTGGGTAATTAATGATCATAGTGTCACCATTCTTACCCCTGCAGGATAAGCTTGGCTTTCTCCTCAAGGGTCTCTCTGATGACACCATGGAGTCTAGGGAAGATGAAGCAGGGAGACCCCACTGGCCACACCTTCCACATGAGAGTGAAATAGAGATGGACATACCTCACAGAAGGGACCATCAGGAGAGGTGAATTCTGTAATGCTGGCTTGACTGCAAGGGAGAAAAGAAATGAGAGGACCTCTATTTGTAACCAGAAGCTAGGTCTCCTACTGATTTGTAGCACTGCCTGGATAAATTTCCTGTTGAATTTTTGGTCTGGAAAATATTGACAACAATGATGGAATCTGAAGTAACAAACACAAATTATTTCTAAGGAAATAAACTTTGGATGCAAGCCTCAGATAATTGCTAGGAGTTAAGTTTCAAAGATTATGAGCTCATAGCTATAAAATCTCAAGGAAGAAAGACACAAAGAGTGACAGACAGCAGAAATGACAGATCATAGAATCCTTCTTGCACTCTCTTAAATGCTGGAATTATCAGACACTGAGTATGATATAATATAAGAAATATATATACATACGCACACACCTATATATAATGTAAAAGTATAAGAGGTGATTAAAATGTGTAAGTAAATAAAAAGGACTTTTAAAAATATCTAAACAAATTTGGGGTTAAAAAAACAAGTAAAATTTATAAAAATGATAAATAAAGTTTTTTTTTCAAAAACTCAATTTTTATTGTAATTATATAGTTAAAGACCTAATTTGTGATTGAGAAATGAATCTAGTACAATAATATAGGATAGAGTAAATATAATAGTTACAGGTGCTTTTATAAAATAATATTAACAGGAACTGTAAGTTCAACTTGGTGGAAATTTTATAAATTGAGGGACGGGGAAAAATCTCAATACAATCAAAAGATGACATAAAGTAGAAAAAGAAAAAAAGAATTGCAATGCAAATAAAAAAATAGGAAGCACAAAATAAGATAGCAAAAATAAATTCAAATTGAACAGCAATCTAATATGTTTTGATGGAAGGACAAGCTAAATTTTGTGAGAGAGATTCGAACTGTGTTTCTCCCCAAAGTTCCAGGTCGGTGGTGCATGACAGGTGGACAGCTCTGCTACCTGTCGGCTTGGCTTGTGTAACTGGCCCCAAGGTATCTGCTCAGCTGTCGCTATTTCCAAATCAGCAGGAAAGGGGGAATGTAGAGAGACCATGGATCTCCCTTCTACAGGCTGTGCCCTATTACTCCGAATCTGAATGTGTTGCTTTGCTCCATCCTTTTGCTTGGTTCAGTCATACTCAGTTGAAGAAAAGTCTGGGGAATGCTTAGCTCAATGGGAGGAAGGAGAGTTCTGTAGATAAAAGAAGGAAACCAAAGATGGATACATTGTGCAGTTAGCACTTTTTGCTACAACGTTAAATATAAATACAGATAGAAAGTATAAACAGTGTGGATACCCTGGGCATGATATACATCCAGAGCAGGGTGTGTGGAGTTTCCTCATGCTACTCAGAATGACATGTGATTTAAAACTCATGAATTACTTATCCCTAGAATTTTCCATTTATAATTTCCAACTATGGTTGACAGTGGCTGACTATGGGTAACGGAAACTGCAGAAATGAAAGATGTAGATGAAGAGGGAGTGGCACAGACAAAACATGCAGGTTTAAGCACAAATATTTTCATAGCAGATTTAAAAATCACTAACCGATTGATATGGAAAGAGATTAGGAAGTTTGGAATTTAAGATTTTTTTCTTTGGGGTTGGCCCTGTGGTCTAGAAGGCTAAGCCTCTGCCTGCATGCTGGCATTCCACACTGGAAGCCAGTTGAGGCCTGGCTGCTCTGCTTCCAACTAAGTTCCCTGCTAATGCTCCTGGGAAAGCAGTAGAAGATGGTCTAAGTTCTTGAGCCCCTGCACTCATGGGAGAGACCTGGATGAAGCTCCTGGCTCCTGGCTTCAGCCTAGCCCAGCCCTGGCTATTACAAATATTTTGGGAGAGAACGAGCAAATGAGTCTCTCTCTTTCTCTCTCTCTTTCTCTCCCCATCTCTCTCTGTATCTCTGTCTTTCAAATAAATAAATAAATCCTATAAAAAGATTTTTTCTTCTTATAAACTGATAATCTCTATCATTTATTACATGCTTATCACCTTCTTACAAATGTATTACATATACATTTACACTATTGCATATACAGTATATAATATCAAATATTATTTATACAAAACAGTTTCTTGTAAATTTGTTACATATACATGTATACGAATTTGTGCACACACACTCATGTATTTACCAGACAAATTATAAGAGACAGCTGGTTTAATATTATTTTTAATAGCCAAAAGAGACTGAAAGGCAGAAACCATTACTAAAGATTAGGAGGTGGATGGGCTTTGGAATAGTGGTTAAAACATTTCTTAAAATGCCTTGGTTTATGTCCTGGCCCCTTTCCAGATTCCAGCTTCCTGCCAATGTCCACCCTGGGAAACAGCAGGTGATCAGTCAAGTACTTGCGTCCCTGCCACCCACATGGTAGACCCAGACTGAGTTCCTAGAGTCTGGCTACACCCTACCCCAACTCTTCCATTGCAGGCATTTGGTGTGTAACCAATGGGTGGGATCTTTCTTACTGTCTCTGTGTCTCACTGTATCTGCCTCTCAAATAAATTTTCAAATAAAGGAAGTTTTTTTAAAAAATGCTTAATTGGATCATTTTACAATATAAGCATTTTCATTTCCCCAAGGAAATTATAACTAAGCTAATGCACTCTTAATGATAAAGTTTCAAACACAAGTTTCAGGAAAATAAGAATTTGACAGATTTCAATATTTTATTAGGAGATTTTAAAAAACATGGGCTTGATTCTACTTTCTATCTGTGTGATTTGGGACTGTTGCTTAAGCTCTCTGTGATTCATAATGATAAATTGGTATAGGAAGATAAATGCTTCTCAACATATTCAGAGTTTGGCAATATACTTAGACAAATATCTACTGTACAGAAGATAGTCCTCAAAAATTATATATTTCCACTATTATTGTAACATTCCTGATGAAGTTGGCACCAGACAGAGCAGTATTAGACAAAAACAATTCTAATTGCATTGTATAATAATAGAAAGGAGACAGGAAACCCTGGAGGAAGAGTGATGGGGTGGGGGAGGCAGGGTATCTGGAAGCTATTTTAAGTAGCTCCAAATAGGAAATAATAACTTTTTCATTTCGGATTGCTGCTATGACCACAGAAAAAATAAAGAAGGCAATGCAGAAATGTGAAAAACAAGCAAACAGAAAGTTGTTTGATAGTGGAGTGCATTGCTCTATTTGCCTTGGAGGCAAAGCATGTTGTTTAAAAAAAGTCTTTCTTATCCTTCAAATTCTTCAAATTTTATCTTTTTTCTTTCTTTTTGGTTCAGGGCAAAGCTTTATTGACATGTGACAAGTAAAGGAGACAGCACAAAGGTATGATTCCCAAAAAGAAACTAGCTCTCAAATTTTGTTTTTAAATATGTTTTTGCAATAGCACCCAAATTTTATTTTCTCCCTGGGTAATATGTTGGAACTCAACTCACTATTTGGTATTGACTCATTACTGTAGTTTAAAAACAGTTTAAAGATTTTTATTTGTTTATTTTCATCTACTTGAAAGGGAAAAAGAGAGGGAGGGAGAGAGGGAGAGGAAGAAGGAGATGGAAAGGGAGAGAGAGGGAGAGGGAGAGAGAGAGAGGTAACTTTCATCTGCCCTCTCATTCCCCAAATCCTTACAAAAGTCTGGGCTGGGCCAGCCCAAAGTCAGGAACCCAGATTCCATCTGAGTCTTCCCTGTGGGTGGTAGGGGCCCAAGCACTAGCACAAGGTGCTCAAGTCATCACCTGCTGTCTCCTAGGATGCACATTAGTAAGAAGCTAGACTGGAAGCAGAGTCCCTGGACCTCAAACTACGCACTCTGATACAGGATACCAGCATCTAAGCAGCAGCTTAACCAGCTACACCATAATGTTCACTCGTCTTATATTTTGTCACATCCGTGTGAACATGTGTAGAAAAGAGATGAAAACCAGAAGCACAGCATCATGTAATTTCAAATAAAACTCACCATTCTATTGGGTAGCATTGCCTAGGTATTAAAAACTTGTAAACCGATCTAGTATGGAAACATGTACTCTAGTTAATGGATTCTAAGTTGCAGTGTAAATGTATAATTCTGCACGATTCATTAGGAGAGAGGCGTAGCTTAGTCCCTGCAGTCTTAAAGACACCCCTTTACTTTATTATTTGCATGATGACCTAGTTCAGAAGGAAATTAGCCATCTTTGATTTAGTTTCATGCGATAGCCTGGCTCAAGAATCAGTGTCAATCATTCTACTTAACTTCAGATTGTTTCCAAATATCTTTAGGCACACCCAAGACTACTACTTCACACTTGGGGTTTGCCAACTACTATCCCTATTGCTGTATACAGAGGAGGTGATAAACATGCATTTTTGAAAGGCATATCTGATCATGCTAAAACAGGGCAATGAAATTGCACAATCTAAAGGGAGGAACAGTTTGTTTTGCCCTTTTTACTGTCAGTTAAATGCCAGAGGACTTTCAAAGTAACAGCAATCAGGGTAAAGGAGGGAAAAAAATCAAATAAAAAATTTATAGTCTTAAAATAAACCTATTGCTCTTTCCTTTTCCATAGTTTTAGAAAGTTTCTATGCTTCTTTGGCACCAAAAGTTACATATAGTGTTTCTGCTCTGTGAATACCAGAAAGACATTATATAAAGTTATAGCAGGAGGGATGGTGATGCTGAAAGACCAGGTAGGGAAACTCAGAATTTTCATGTAAAGTTCAGTTTGTTTAAAACAAAATTTACTATGAAAGAATATGAATGTAATTGATATGTGCTATTTTGCCTAAATAAAACATTTAAAAATAGCATTAGGGGCTAGGGTTGTGGTCCAGTGAGTTAAGCTGCCATCTGTAATGCTGGCATCCCACATGGCACCAGTTCAAATTCTGGCTGCTTCAGTTCTGATCCAGCTCTCTGCTCTATAAAAGCAGCAGACGATGGCCCACATCCTTGGGCCTTTGCTCCCATGTGGGAGATGTGGATGGAGTTCCAGGCTCCTCGCTTTGGCCTGGCCTAGCACTGACTGTTGAAAGAATATGAGTAGTGATCCAGAATATGCAAGATTTTCTATTTCTGTCTCTCCTTCTCTTTTTCAAAGAAATACATGCTTCTTAAAAATGAAAATAGCATTAAAAGTATTTTCTTTCTAATGTACAGAGAAGTTGCTTCTTCTACCGTGCATCAGCACCAGAGTAGCTTTCAGCCCTTTCCAGTGGCCCATAGTCATGATTCCACATTAGGACACTTGTGGGTAAATGGCAGCAAACAAAGATGACCTTGGTTCTTTGTCTCAGGTGAAAGAATTTACTTGTGGAGAAAGCAATGAGCAAAGCAACATTTATTTAAATCAGAAACAGCCTGCTGCAACAGCCAGGAGGGGGTGCTCCCAGAGAGGCAGACCTGAGAAACTGACCAGTAGAGTTTTTAAGCGTGATTTTGGGAAGAAAAAAAAAAAAAAAACAGAACAGTAGCTAACAATCAGTTACAGAGTCAAGACAAAACCCACCAGAAGGTCAGATTTATAATCCTGTCTGTCCTGTTTAGGTTGCCAGTGATAAACAAACAAAAAAAAGCAATCAGCAGAGAGAAGGGGGGATCAGTGACTTCTGTGTTCATGACAAACTAAAAACTCAGAAGGGTGGGATCATTGCTTCCTTGCTATGCTCGTGATAATCCTGGACGCTCTGAAGGAGTGCAACTGGCAGGTTTGTTTCCTTAAGCAACTTTTGAGGAGAAGCATGTGGTGGGGTTGAGCACTTTCCTTGTGCTAAAGGTAGCTTTTGTGGGAAGCAAGCATTTTGCACCATCTTAACGATATTTCCCTTTTGCCTCATTTCAACCAGGACTGACCTATGTGCTTCTTATCCTATCTGCCTCTTCACGAATCACCTGGGATCCCAATAGATTTTGATTTCATGGACCTGGGGTGTCTCTTGGGAGTTTCTCCAGGTGGTTCTAACAGGTAGCTAAGGCTGAGAATCACAGCTTTAGAGTACGACCAAGTCAGTTGTTTCAGCTTAGATGAGAAGAGGATGTACAAAATCAAAGTTGTGGTGTAGAATGTTTCCAGAGAAGACGCCTACTGTCCAGGATCAACACTATGCTCCTGATTTTGATGAGCTGTGAAGTTCCTTTTAGCCACCGACTGGGTCCACATTCTGCTCCTCCTCTGACCCACCCAAATTTCCGATGATGGGAACAGAGTAATGGTGTTTGGGAGTATTATGCCCAAGGCAGGAGAAAGGAACACTTTGGGCTTCTGTTCTCTTCTCCATTTAGATATTGGCACTGGTCTCCAATGGCAGCCATTTGGGTTTATTTAGCGCACAATGCCTTACATTTCTATTCATTTTTCTTGCCTCAACAATCCTGAGTTGTTGGTGTTAGTAAGGCTGAACAATAGAAGTGACTGTGTGTGTGTGTGTGTGTGTGTGTAAGAGTCAGTGTGTTGGTGTCCCGGTGTAAGGTAGGTTGTGGAGGAAGGATGTAAGGAGGGATGACTAAGTTTAGTGGATAGTGGGCATCATGAATGGCCAACAGTATCCAGAGCCAAAGATTCAGCACAAGCTGGTGATATGCTGGAAGCTAATGCATATATATAACTGCCTCTGAGACCAATGTTAGATACAATTTTTTTCTAAAGATTTATTTATTTATTTGAGAGAGAGAGGGATGGAGAGACAGAGAGAGGAGGTCTTCCATCTACTGGTTCACTTCACAAATGGTTGCAATGGACAGATCTGGGCCAATCCAAAGCTGGGAGCCAGGAGCTTCTTCTGGGTCTCCTACATGGGTGCAGGGGCCCATATGGGATGGGAAGTGGAGAAGCCAGGACTCGAATCAGCACCCATATGGGAAGCCAGTGCCACAGGAAGAGACTTAACCTCCTATACCACAGAGCCAAGCCATAAATGCAATTTTTACTATCCAGCATGTCTAGGAACATCAAACTGATGGGAGATTGAAAATATTCTTTTCCAAAATATGATAGACACATAAAATTCATCTCTGCATGTATCTGGAAAAATGTCATATAAGGGACAGAAATTAACCTGGGATAGGAAGAACTAATCTCTTCATGTTATAAAGTTTACCAGTAATGCTGCTTCCTAATTTAGAGAATATAGTCATAATTTTAGTAACTTACTTGTAATATCATTTCTTATTACCATAATAATAAATACTTTATGATAATATAGGAATAATTTATATTATAGTAGATATAGCTACTAAGCAGGAATAATAACTTTTAAATAATTATTAAAAACTGAAGCCCAAATTAGAGTAGTGGTGAGTAGTGATTATAAACGTAATAACAATGGTATTTACAACAGTACTTTCCAGGTATGGCAGATGACCTTCATTTACTTATTAACACACTCATTCATCCCACTAGCATTTATTACCTTGCTTCTAGACCATAAGCCCCGTGTTATGTGTTAGATACATGACAATAAAGACATAGCTCTGATTTCTGTCTTTGAGGAGTTTGTAGATTACTGGGGCATTAAACAAGCACAAACTCAAATGGAAATAATGTTTCACAATGTGGCAACTCTGCAAAGGGAAGAACAGGAGCCATGAGATTGGTTAGGAGAAGTCTTACTTTGATTCCGGTGTTCTGAGTACACCCTTCAAGGAAATGGCACTTAAAATGTGTCTTGAATCACATGTTGGAATAATTTTGGTTAGGAAATGGAAGTTCATTTGATGTAGAAAGAAGAATGCGTCATCTGCAATAAGAGAAAAGCATTTCGTAAGGGAGGTGTTTCCATCCAATCATGTACAGGCATGCATCCGCACGTTCACAACACACACACACACACTCACACACACACACACACACAGTTCCTGTGAGTCCAGCAGAGCAGCTGCAGAGTCATGTTGGTGTCTGCCTGCTTCTCAGAATCTTTGAAGGTGGGGCGAACCAGCTCGGGTCCAAGGACCACAGCTTCCAAACACCGGAGCCATGAAACACTACGAGTCTCAGCAAACAAGTCAAGACTTCAATCTTGACGATCTCATAGATTCATTTCAGAACATCTTCTGGGAGTATCTCCTTGTGCGTATATGATCTTGCTGGCCCAGATATGTGCGCATTCCACTAAGGCCGCACAAGGCAGGAGAGCAGAGGCAGTGGGAACAGGTTCAGCGAGGAGTTCTCCAGAAGTAACTTCCTGCTAGTGCAGGGCTGAAAGCATTGTTCTTACTGGAGAAAATGAGCTGGGTTTTTAACACGGTAATTTGAAATAATTGCTTGGAGAAAGACACAGGCTACCGATAATTTAAAGGAAAACTGTAGATTCTTTCTGCAAATAGTTTCTGTGATTTTAATGGCAAACAGAAGAGTGATATGTCTCCAGCTACTAAGCAATTTTGTTGTAAATTTTCTAAAGCACTTTGAAAGTCAGATTCATATTCTTCTAAGGATTTGGAGCTGTGCTGTTTCTCACAATGTGGAGCTCCTGTCACCCGAAGGACAATGTTGGAATCTGTTGTTAGAATATAAATCATACTGTTCTTTTACCAGGAGAAGAGGCATGAGGTGGATGTCGTGGGTCACATCTGCTGCTGCATTTTATTTTCATTGGTGGTATGAGAAATTGTCTTTTTAAATAGCCTCGGTTGTATCCAAACACTGCTAACTCATTCTCATCCCAAATCTAAAATTAATCTGTTGGGAATCTCTCCCTTGCCCTGTCCCCATTCTCTTGCCTCTCTAAACTCAAGCCCTTCTGGTTGAATTTAGCCTTAAATTTAACTTTCTGTACTTATTAACGGCTAAACCTGGGTTATCTCTAGGTGATAATTGGGATTATTTGAAAATATGCTCAAGTTTCTACGCCTGCTGAGTTAATCTCAGGGTTGCTTTAGAGTTCTCATTTTTTTTTGTTGTTGTTGAAGATTTATTTATTTATTTGAAAGTCAGAGTTACACAGAGAGAGAAGGAGAGGAAGAAAGAGAGAGATCGTCCATCCGCTGGTTCACTCCCCAGATGACCACAACAACCAGAGCTGCTCCGATCTAAAACCAGGATCCAGGAGCTTCTTCTGAGTCTCTCACACCGGTGCAGGGGCCCAAGGACTTGGATCATCTTCTACTGCTTTCACAGGCCATAGCAGAGAGCTGGATTGGAAGTGGAACAGCCAGGACTCAAACTGGTGCCCATATGGGATGCCGGCACTGCAGGCAGTGGCTTTACCTGGTAAGCCACAGCACCGGCCCCTAGAGTCATTATTTTAACATCATAACTGACACACGATCTAGGACTTCCTTCAGATCTGTCCATCTCACAGAACTCACTTCCTAGTGTCAGAAACAGTGGGGCTGACAATTGTAGCTGAAGGCCCACACCCTTATGCGGTCCCTGGACCAGGAGGACCAGCATTATTTGAGGACTGGGCAAAAAAGGAGATTCTCAAGTCTTGTCTCCCCTGTTCAGTTTGGAATGATTGTAATCAGATTTTCAGTTGATTCATAGACACAGTGAAGTCTGAGGCCTGCTGACTTAACATGTATTAGGAAATCTTCAGCGGAAGGAGTCTGCCTTACAGTTGAGACACCAGCAGAGCACCCACGTCTCACACTGGAATGGCTCCTTTTGACGCCTGGTTCTGTTTCCCGTCCCTAGTGTCTGCTAATGCATACCCTTGGGAGGATCAGATGTTGGTCCAAGGAACCAGGTCCTTGCACCCATGCGGGAGATCTGGATTGAGTTCCTGGCTCCTGACTTCTTTCTGGTCCAGTCTTTTCAGAAGTGAACCGGCAGATAGGAGCATTCTGTCTCTTTTTTTCTCTATGTGTCTCTACCTCTCAAATAAATAAAATAAAATGAAAAAAAAAAAAGAAAAACGAAAGAAATCTTCATTTCTCTCTTGGTCCAGCCAGAAGGTAACACAAAGCCTTATGATAATGAAAGGAGCTCTCTGTTCTGCCTGTACCTGTTGGGTTCTCCATCAGCCTCCCTTCCTGGAGCATGGCGATGAGAAGACTCCCCTTTTGGCTTAGAACAGATGAATGATCAGAAGGAAGTGACAATTTTCAGAGATTTGGAATGCTTAAACCAAGCGCTTTAGACTTGTTCTTGGCCAAAAAGCTAGAAAACCAAATACATTAAACAGGCCTTTGATAGCTATATATCTCTATCTATCTATGTCTCTATCTGTCTATATATATGTATATCTACACACACATATAATTTTAAGTGCCTATGCACATTTAACATAAAATGAACATTCAAGAATTTTCCAAAAGAGACATTTGGCTTGAAAGGTTTATCATGTGACCATAGCACAGGAGCTGCTAAGAACCAGGAAAAATTGTCTGGCTTTGTTCTGTAGCATGTGCCCTGCCGGCCAACCTCACGTGATAAAACACAGTAGTGGCCCGAGGGTCTCTGCCCCTAACTGATTTCAGCTGTTTATCTCTATTCTCTTTGTCCTGCAGGACTTGCCTGAAATTGGAAGGCAGACAATTGTCTGTGAATTCTTTTATCACATTAGTGTCTCCCTGAGCTGTCTTTACCTCCAGTAGAAGAAACATTGTGTCTTTTTCTTTAAAGTTTTTAAATTCTGTTCTTTTTTGCTTTTAATTAGAAAGACAGTTAAAAGGGAAATAAAATTCATTTTCCTAGATGTTTAATATCTGCCTCTACTGGACAAACAGATTCCTGCTATGCTCTGTGATACTGTGCTTCTTTGTCAAGGCTACTGAGTGTAGTTACCAGAATTGAGAAGAACTTGAAAAGTAATCTGTTTGTCACAGAAGACATAGTCGAAGGATAAAAGTGACACACTGACACCAGTAACAGCCCATTATCTTCTTTTTAAAGATTGATTTATTTATTCAAAAGACAGAAAGAGAGAGAGAGAGAGAGAGAGAGAGAGTTTACCCACCGGTTCACTTCCCACCCAGCCAGGGCTGGGTCAGGCCAAAGCCAAGAGCCAGGAGCTTCGTCCTGGTCTCCCACATGAGTCAGCTCAATCCTGGTCTCCCACATGGTGGCAGCGACTCAAGTGTTTGGATAATCACGCTCTGCCTTCCCAGGCACATTAGCAGGGAGCTGGATCAGCAACGGAGCAGCCGGCACTTGAACTCATGATCCAATAGGGAACGCCGACGTTTCAAGTGTCAGCTTAATTCATTGTGCCACATCAGTCACCAGCCCACTTTTTATTGGGAAATAGTCTACCTTCACTTTAGAAGAGTTACAGCCCTGTCATTACAAAATCCTCAGAATGGATTCATTGGAATTTCTTCCTCACATGGATAATCAGTGATTTGCGCAGCTTATTTTTTTGTGTCATCTCCAGAATAGTGATAGTGTCTTATATATACACACATGTTTGTTTTTTTCCTTCATTGTAGTGGACTCAATATTTTTGTCCGCCGCCCCAAATGTTTATATGTTAAAACGTAGCCCCAAAGTGCTGGTGTTAGGAGGTGGAACTTTTGGGAGGTGACTAGGTCTGGAGGAAGGCACTCCCAGGAATGAGATGAGTGTTCCTGTAATACGTCTCCTGTTGCACCATGTGAGCACACGATGAGAAAGGGCCATTTATGACCCAGAAAACAAGTCCTCGGCAGCTATTGATCTGCTGGTGCCTACATTCTGGATTTCTCAGCCTCCTCACTGGAAGAAATATGTAAATCTTATATGTGAGCCACTCCTTGTGCGGTCTTTTGTCATAGCAGCTCAAATGGACTAAGGCGGGCATGAGGCCACTGTGCTGCTCACTTTCCTCGAGCGACTCTCCGTGTCTCCCTCCTCAGCAGCATCCCAATTCACAGTGACAAGAGACTCACATAGTGCTCCCTATCATGATGGCATCGACAGGGCCGATGCTGTGATGTAGCGGGTTAAGCCGCCACCTGCCATGCTGGCATCCCATATGAATGCTGGTTTGAGTCCTGGCTGCTCCACTTCTGATCCAGCTCTCTGCTATGGCCTGGGAAAGCAATAGAAGATGGCCCAAGTCCTTTGGCCCTGCACCCACAAGGGAGACCTGGAGGCAGCTCCTGGCTCCTGGCTTTAGATTGGCACAGCTCTGGCCATTGCGGCCAACTGAGGAGTGAGCCAGTGGATGGAAGGCCTTTCTCTTCTCTCTGCCGCTCCTTCTCTATGTAACTGTGACTTTCAAGTAAATAAATAAATCTTTAAAGTCGGTGCTGCATCTCACTTGGTTTATCCTCTGCCTGCGGTGCCGGCTCCGTGAGTTCTAGTCCCAGTTGGGACACCGGATTCTGTCCCGGTTGCTCCTCTTCCAGTCCAGCTCTCTGCTGTGGCCCGGGAAGGCAGTGGAGGATGGCCCAAGTCCTTGGGCCCTGCACCTGCATGGGAGACCAGGAGAAGCACCTGGCTCATAGCTTCAAATCTGTGCAGCGTGCTGGCCTTAGCGGCCATTTGGGGGGTGAACCAATGGAAGGAAGACCTTTCTCTCTGTATCTCTCACTATCTAACTCTGCCCATCAAAAATGAATAAATAAATAAATCTTTAAAAAATGGCATTGACTTGGTAGCCTGCACCTCACTCTTGATCATTGCTTGTGGGTCCCAGTTCCTCAACTACCTTGAGAGGCATTCCAAGAGGGCACTGTCCCACCCCAACTCCTTGCATGTTCAGCAAATTCAGGGGCGAGAGTCTTAGGTAGCTGCCTATGATCAGGTTGGCCTCAGAAAAGATCAAAGTCCTGGGGTACATTCCTGTGTGCAGCAAACTGAACAAGGCCTTGGGACCATAATAATAGGCCATGGAGAAACTCATTTTTGTTTGCATATGAGTACTCATTAGGTTATTTTGCAAAAGGCGGGCCAAAGAAAACACCAGGAGCAGTAAAACATATGCCTGTAGAGCCTGTGTTGACTAATCCTGAACTGCAACTTTCACATTTGAATGCAATTTGTGGGTAAACATTAGATGTGAGTGTGTGTTAGGCTGATTTCAGTGAATTTCTTAACAAGAACGTTTTCAGTTAAAATAGAACAAGAGGATCATTTTTTCTGAAGCATGCAAAATTTTATTATTTAATATCCCCATTAATTTTAACTTTGAAAGCTTTAATAATCGTATCCTACATCTCTAGCTTACATTAGCACAGTTCAGCAATTTTTTCCCCCTAATTTCTTTAGTGACTTGACTGTATCTGTTCTTATCACTGGATTAGGTAGTAGAGCATGGCTAAATAGAGTCCTGGTCCATAATTAATGAAAGGCAATGTTGTTTGAACAAAAGTCCATGGAATTTGGATTGAGAAAACCTAGTTTCATGTTAACATTTTGCCTTTGCTATCTACATGAATCACAATCGTTATTCTTTCACGGTCCGTGAGCATAGAACTTTGAAGACTCATCTGCCAGGTAGTTATGAATTTGATTGAGATCACGAAGGAAAAAGGCTAGGCAGTGAGGAAAATATTGCATTCAAGAGTTGGCTTAAGAAAAACATTAAATGCTACAGAGTACAGAACATTCTGAGCAAAGCAAACCCACTGTTTCCAAGTAGTATGTCAACAGTGATTTGTATAATTGTTTTATCATTGTGGCAAACAGTTCCACAAAACAAAAGAATCTTATAAATGGAGAAATCTTCAACATTTTTCTTGTGTTCAATGTTAATATTTCTCAGTGTTTAGTCAGCCAAGGACCCCAAAATATTAACATTCCCAGATGTTGTGTTCAGCTTTCTGTTTCCAGACTGCAATCCCTGGAACCCTGGGATCTTGGAGATGCTTACAGCCTGTGTCTGGGCATCTGACGGCAGAGCAACCAGGAGCTAAGAAGGGAGGTATCCAGGCAGAGGCAGAGTGGGGCTACATACTTATTCCCTTCTACCAGCACCTTGTTCCATTCTTGGAAATTCAACTCAAAGGCCTTAAAGAAAAGGTGAACTCTCTGCCCCGTTTGGTCTTGCTCTGTGTAGACTCTTGGGTCTGTGACAGCAGAGTCCTATGTGAAAAGCTGCTGCTGAACCATTTCTCAGTTGGGTCAATGAGTCCTCTGGGACTACTATTTTATTATGGAGCTGTCTTAGCAGTGAATCCCTCTCTCAGAGACAGTTTTTTTTTTTTTTTTTTTTTTTTTTTTTTTGGAGAAAACACCTCCAATGTAAAGTTACTGCTGAAAGACATCAGTTGCACAACTTCACTGTGCTCCCTTTTTCTCATATGCAAGCTGGTTTCCTTGAGGAAAAAAGGAGCCCAGAGAGGGGGATTGTGTCAGATGTCTTTTTAGCTGATTCGTACATATTCTTTTCTTTTCCCTCTCTGAAAGCTCACCGCTTCTTCTCATCCTTGTTGCTGATATTTGCCATATTTGGGACCACTCCTCTGAGAGTCTTGGGGACATTCAGATTTCCTCCAATATTTCATGTCATTATCCACGAATGTGTATGCCAATTGCCCTCTCAACATGCTACTATAAGGTTTATGGGTTTCCTCCACTCCCACAACCTTGAACTTTGTCTCACCTGTGGAATCCATTCAAGGGACACACCTCCGATGTTCTCATTACCAGGAACGGCTATCTCTCTTTCTCCGTCTCAGAAATTTCCCTGAGGACATGTGCAGAATTGGTTCCCTTTGCTAATACCCTCTTCCTCCGTGAGCAAGTCATTTCCCTTCCCTGTTCCCCCAGTCTTTTGATCATTCCTAATCCATCGCCTCCCTCTTATCTTTGCTTCTCTCATTCCTGCACTGGATATAGGATTATAATAAAAAAATTCACTCCCACTATTATCAGCATTCTTACTCACTCAACAAATATTTACTAAATGATAATGCTATTCTAAATAGTCTCTTTCCACTTCCTTCTGCACTTTTATATCCCCTTTAGAGGATTTCTTCGCCTTAGCTTAGTCATTCATTATATGCTTACATTTTTAAAAAATCAACGCAGTATCAGCAAAACACACCACTACATTCTGCACCACATCAAATGAAAAATTAAAATAGTAAAATATTATCTATTGCAAGATGCATTCTGCCTTCAGAGCTGTTAAAATATGGAAATATATGCATTTTATAATATACAAATTAATGTCTTTTTTAGATCAATGCAAGACACAATTTCCTTTCTGTTAGATATTAAATTTCTTGGAAACAACCGAGATGTCAAATCTTGTCTTCTTATGTCCCAGATACTCTTTATCCTTCTACAATTTGGCTGTCTCCTCTAATAAAAACGCTGCCTTAAAAACCACAGGTCACCTTATAATTGAAACATCCAAGATCTTGTCTTAGACTGTACCTGCCAAGTCCACAGCAGAGGATGACCCTGTCCCCTTCATCCTGAGACTCTACGGTGTGCTAGTTCTTTGTTACCCTTAGCTCATCTTTCCCCATTTTCAGACTCTTTGAGCTTCTCTTACCAGCCGCTTACCTGGTCTGATTTTCTGTGTTTCCACCTGCTACACTTGCATCCTAAAAGTTCCTCTTCTGTCTGAAACCTCCCCAATCAGGATTTTGTACCCAGCACTTCCTGCTCTCACGCAGGTTGTCCTTTAGCACCCAGGCTGCTGAATCCAACCATGAGATCTCTAGCATCATCTTCTCACAGGCTTTCAGACCCAGATAACTATACCTTCCTTGTTGAGACACATCCTTTCCACATTATGCAGGAAACAGGCGTTCCTGAATCCCTCCTGTTCCCCTGGCTGCTCCTTCACAGACAGCCTTGGGTTCAGTCCTCAGATTCACTCTCTTGGTGTTAAATAGTGCCCATCTCCCTCTAAGGACTACAAATCCGTTTCCTCTTACCTGGTATGTCTCTGGATCTCAGGTTTGCAGACTGAGTCACCTGTGTGGCATTGCCATGGGTTCTCTGATCAGTGCTCATGTGAATGATGTCCAAAGATTAATTCTTGATGTTCCCAGAACTGTTCCTTTCATGATCTTCTCCATCTCAGGGAGGAACAAATCTTTGCATCCTGTCCTTCAGGCCCCAGACAGGAGGCTGTCTTTGATTCCTTTCCACACACATCATCCCTCCTCTAGTTGCTCTAGACACTAAAATAGATCCTGAATCTCAACATCTCTCCACTGGCATAGCTCCCATGCCAGGTTCACACAGTCATCTTCTACCACCTAAACTTGAGCTTCTAATTGCCCTTTCTGCTTTATTTTCTCCCCCGGAGACTTCTCTACCAGCAGCTTACTGTCAACACAGCATCCAGAATAAGCCAATTTTATTCTAGCCTGAGTTGCATCCTGCCTCTAGACTTCAACCACTGTGAATTCTTTACATCTCATCAAGAGAATCAATCCCAAGGTCTCTTCAGCTCTCTCGGGCTTGGTCTCCCACACTCTCCACTCCTCCTTGCACTCAGCCTCACCGTTTTCTTGATGCTCAAAGATGCCCAGAATCTGTAACTTCAGTGCCTTTGCCAGGGTGTTCTCTCTGCCAAGGATACTCTTCCGGATTTGCTTAGGGCTCATTCCTTTGTTCGTCCACATCGCCTTTGTGTCTTCTTAGGTGTCATACACTGCTGTATTTCCTGACCACTCTAATAAAAAAACCAAGCGCTCATTTCCCTTGTTGTATTATTTCATAAAATAAATATGCTCATCTACAGTACCACATATTTACTTGTTAGTAGTTTTCTCCTCATTTAGATTTGAAGCTAATTTGAAGTTAAGTTGTCCCCTCCTCTCACTGCTATATTCATAGCATCTAGAATAACACCTGGCACATAGTATGTGTTCAATAAGTATTTCTTCAAATGATGAATAAATTCATTTTATTATCTTGCAAAGTCCTTTATTTCCTGAAAAATTTCATTTTTCTTTTGGTCTCAATTATTGTAAATCTGTATTTCTAGCTTAGTCTTTCTTCAAAGAGAAAGATGTGAAAATATCCCAAATTTTATTTGAGTCTGTGATTTCAGACCAAAACCAGAGCAATTTTATATCCAATCTAGACTCCTATTTCCTTTATGTTAGCACCTCCAATCCTTATGGTGACCCTGTGAGAGAGCTATTCTTATCCTTAGCACACTTTATTACATGTTCTTGACCTAAGGTTAGTAGTGAATAGTGAAAATCTCAAAAGTTAAATCCACGGTGTAAAACTTTTCCTGTCTTTCCTTCAGGTTGTGTGTTTCTGTGGCTTTGGTCATGGCCTCATCTCTGCCTGAGACACCTCTTTCCTATTTTCATATGGAGAAATATGACTTATTACCTTTTTCTAAGATTAAATACCCCCTCTCTGAATCCTACAAGGAAGTACATGAAGCACACCCAGAGGCCATGAGGGTATTATGATGAGGATGGGATGTTCACACAATGTCTGGCACATGCCACTAGCATGGAACAGCTTGTATTGTGGTTACTTATGCCGTTTTTGGGACCATAGCATGGCAGTTAATTTTATGTGTAAACTTTACTGGACCAAGAGTTTCCTAGATGTGTGGAGGTGTGCATAAGGGTGCTTTTAGTTAACATTAATATTTGATTAGTAGATTGGGTAAAGCAGATTGTCAATGTTCCTCATGCAACCAACTGATGGCTAAAAAAGTTTTCTCTCCCCCAACTGAAAGGGAGTTCTTCTTGCTTCACTACATTAAGCTGGGATGTGGGTCATTTCTTACCTTTGGACTCAAACATAACCACTCACTCTTTTTTTTTTTTTTTTGGACCTTGAACTTGCTGTCCTGTATACTGGAACTTACATCAGTTCTCTTGTTCTTAAGGCCTTCTGACATGGGTCAGAACTGAACTGTTGGTTCCTTGAATCTTCAGTTTGCTGTTCACAGATCTTGGAACTTCTTAGTCACTTTAACTGCGTGAGCCCGTTTCCCTGTAATAAACCTATGTATCCATCCTATTGGTTCTATTTTGTTGGAGAATCCTGATAATACACAAGAACTCTTCAGTGCCTCTTCATGCAGGATGAACTGTGATTATGCTCTAAGCATCTAGGGTCTGATTGCCTTGATTCAAATATTGGCCCTGCTACTTTTGAGCTCTGTGATTCTTAAGTAATGTATTTAACCTTCCTGTATCTTTGTTTCTTCTTCTGTAAAATGGAGAAGATAATAGTCCCTACATCACAGAGTATGAGTAAAATACGAATATATATGAAATGAAGAGAATAGAATAAGAATCCTGGAATGTGTTAATCATTGGACAACATAAATAAATAGATTTAAAATTTGAAAGTTTATTTACACCTTTGAAACTACAATTTCTGAAAAATTCTCCCTTTTGGGATTATAATTTTTCAAATCCTGGACCTCACTAAATGTCCTAAGTAGGAACTGTAGGAAAGTACCTATTGAGTTTTACTTCACAATAAGTAAATATATCTCCTTTATTCTATGCAGCACCGATATATTGAAGAAAATGATACTGAAAAGAGAAAATATTGATAGCATATATATTTAGAGAGTGAGACAACTTAATATGATAAAGCAGTGAGGCATCAACCACTCTTAGTGGAAATTTTAAGTCTGCTATAGATGCTGTCACTTTTCAGAATAGGAAAAGCTACCAAGATAAAGAAACAGTCCTTGAGAGATAATTGTGTTTCCCAAATGTTTGAGTTGATTCAAGAACTTTTTTAGAATGTATCCACGCTTCATGTAAAATAGATGTGCACATGGGCAGGCTAATGGGAGAGAAATAGCTATGCCCAGGCTGCGCCTGCACAGGGTGCCCCTCCCATGGGACAGCTCTGTGCTCTCTGAATAGATACCTGCACGGGCTCTCAGGCATTTCTGTAGACATTCCAGAGTCAAATGACTCTTTACAGCTTCCAAAGGCCACTTTAAGGAGACCTCAATGTTAACAATTGTAATCAGAGTCAACAGGACACACCTCTAGCAAGCTTGTAGCACAATTCTAAAGAAAGGCAATGATCTGTCTGAGGCACAACTGAAGATGTGCCCTGTCATGTGACTGCCCTGAGACCCCATCTCACGTCCCAGGGTGTGGATGGAGATAATGGCTTGGCTTCCTCAGAACCCTCCAAGTTCTTGAATGACCCACAGGGAGTAAAATGATCTAGTATTCCATTGCCCTTTTCATCTAACTGCAAAATAATTGCACAAGACTGGAAACACAATGTTGAGCGTGCACATACATATTTCTAATGTTTTTCTGTGCATAAAACAGTCATATCACATATTCTGCTGATCTGCATTGGGTGTTCTTAAAGTCTTAGTAGAAACCCAACAAAATATAAAATATTCTGTAGATATTCCAGAAACATAAATTTCTTTCCCCATATTTTCTTTCTAGAGATTCATTTCGTGTTTGAGTTTGTGTGTGTGTGTGTGTGTGTGTGTGTGTGTGTACACCTGTGTGTGTGAATGTATGACAGGGGACCTTTAAACTTCTTTGAATGACTTTATGTTTCATGCCCTGATAGAGCACTAAAATGGAATGCCAGCCATCCATTCACAATGGGTCCCTGCTGTTCCTCAAAACACAGTGGAGTAATAAAGTGGGAAATCTTTACATTCATGAGAAGGTTTTATCATCACCATGTCTGAATCTCTATAAGCTTACGTACTGACTTTCATCATGCCTTCTATGAAACATGTCACACAGCATAGGGCATTCTGTTCATTATATTTAAAACTTGGCATTGGTAGTTAAAGGTTAAAATTCCTTAGCTATTTATAGAAATGGAACTAGAAACCTGGTGTTTTAATTTTTATAATTTGAAATGTTTTCATCAAAGATGTTAATAGCTCATCATGCTGGGAATAGTTTCACTAGTCAATAACCCCACCCTCAGCACAATCCAATAACAAGAGTCAGGAGCATTTTGAAAAACCACATCCATTCAGGCCAAAATAGATCACAAATGTGTGTGACTAAAAACGGGCTGGAAAGAACAGGCAAACAGTCCAACTTTCTAAAGTCATAGAAACATATTCACACACTTAATGTACACACCTGTCCATAACAGAGAAGAATGACCACAGTTTTCAGATTTGCCTTCCCTCTCCCCCCTTGCATGCTCCTCATCTTCAAACAGCCAGCTGGTGTATAAGCCTGATTTGACCCGCATTGTTGTTTTTCTGATTGACTTCTTACCCTCTTACTATCAATTATGTTCATTCTAAAATGTAGAGGGCTCTCCTGGATAAAAAAAATCACAGAAGAGGAACTAAGTCTTCTCAATAACGCCATAATTTCTATTTCAAAAGACTGCATATGATGATTGAGAACATGCCTTTGTGAAGATATACTATGATACATAATAATATATGGACAGAAATTGAATAATTTCCACTCAAGATGAATTTGAATTAATTATGACTATCCATTATTAATCAAGTGATAGTTTATACAAGTTTTCCAAGTTTTAGCAGGAATAATGAGGTCCCAAGTAGCCTTTTGTATTCCATATGTCTTATTCAGAAAAGAGACAAAACAGGGTTCAGAATTTGTAGTTTTACCTACTATCTGTTAGCAGAGTGGTTCTTAAGTGTCCCAGTTAAGAGGGGTTGGGCAAGGGGCCTGCATCATGGTATAATAGGTGGTGCTGGCATGCCATATGGTCGCTGGTTTGTATCCCGGCTGCTCCTCTTCTGATTCAGCTCTCTGTTATGGCCTGAGAAAGCAGTAGATTATCTTGATTGTTGAAGAGCAATGTTTTTTGTTAGTTGTTTTTTTTTTTTTTACATTTTTCTTCATACTGTTTGTTGAACTCTATATAGTGTAGGGTTAAGCTTATGAGTGTAAGGGTAACTGAAAATAGATCTTTGTAAAAAATAAGAATGGGAATGGGAGAGAGAAGGAAGAAGGGCAGGAGTATAGGCTGGAGGGAGGTAGGGTGGGAAGAATCACTGTGTTCCTAATTTGAATATATGAAATGTATGAAGTTTGTATTCCTTAAATAAAATTAAATAAAAAGGAAAATAGCCAAAATGGGCTCCTGCACCCACATGGGCGACCAGGAAGAAGCTCCATGCTCCTGGCTTTGTACCAGCACAGCTTTGGCCATTGTGGCCATTAGGAATGAACCAGTAGATGGAAGAGAGAGAGAGAGAGAGAGAAAGAGAGAGAGAGAGTTTGGACAAATACACCAATTTCTCCACCCAGTTGGGAAAGTGTTTTCCTGTCCCCATCTCGTCCCTTCCTCCCTGACCAGAGAAAGGAGTATAAATATATTTTTGATTTTATCTCATGTCATGTTCCCTGGGACATAGAACTTGAGGGTGGATGTTTGCATCCAGTGGGTCACACTGCTCTCCAAAGCATCACAGAGTAACAAGATGAGAACACTTTTCCCTTAGTGGCTTCAAGCTCAAACCTGTGCCGGTTCAAGGGAGTAAAGAGGTGACAAGGAAACGGGAGTCAAGCCGAGGGAGAAGCTGAACAGAATGCTGTCACACGAAGACGCAGCGGGCGCCGTGTGAAGCAAAGCTAGCACGGCCCTTCAGAGTTCTGACTGAAGGCCTTTGTTCCATAGCTTTGACAAATTATTGGGCCTGGATTATCTCAATTAGTGGACAGGTCCTTGGGTGAGGTGGATTTCTGCCTCAAAAAGAAGTTCCCAGAGAAAGTTTCGGAGTTAATTCCTGTCCCCTAAATAGTCTCTGGCAAGTGGATCTGAAGAGCAGGCACCTTTATCTACTAAACACATACATACATATACACACAGGTGTTTGTACATATACACAGAAGGGTGCATCAGTCTATGGAAAGTGTATTGAAAAGTTGTTTACTTTGGAGCATAAAAAACTTTTAAATCTGTACATATTTTTTCATAATACATATTTTCCATAAATTCCTTGAAGACTCCTTATATGTATGCATGGCTTTAGAGTTTTGAATCAAAACAAGCTTTTATCTTTTAATTCCACTTTTCTCACAAACTTTTTGAAGTAGTCTTGTAAATACATGTGTCATAAATCCATCTTCATATAAATTATTTATACTATCTTGTAATGTGAATGTTTTCTGGAAAAAAAGAGAAAGTAGACATGATCAAATATGCTTATAAATGTCCTTAACTATTGCTTAAGCCAACAGTCTTTAGTCCCATATCTAAAATGAGCTATCTTTCCATTCTCCCTGTTTGCTGATACTCGATTCACAGTAGCAAAATAAATGCATGCAATGTTTGGAGCAATGATAGATATGGTTGAAATGGAGTGGCAGGATGATTATTAGTAACTATTTTTAATGTAGTTGTTCCTCGATCACAGAAACCCTCTTTCTGGGATACCAACCTGTTTTTCTGGGGCCAGGATGGTGGAGTGGCTGGTTAAGCTTCCACCTGCATCAATGGCATTTTACATGGGCACCTTTTAGAGTCTTGGTTACTCCACTGTCAATCCATCTCACTGCTAACGTGCCTGGGGAAAGCAGTGGAAGGGTCCTTGGGCCCCTGCACCCATGTAGGAGACTCGAATGAAGCTCTTGGCTCTGGGCTTCAGCATAGCCCAGCCCTGGTCGCTGTGGTCATTTTGGGAGTAAACCAGCAAATTTAAGAACTCTCTGTCTGTTTGTCTCTCCCCCCTCTCTCTTTATAACTCTGCCTTTCAAAAAAAGGAAAAAAATCTATTATATTTTTTCTCTCCAATCTGGCATGTTTTGAGGAGTTTTCCCCTTTCTCCTGTCTCATGTGTTAGACTGACAAAGACTCACATGGTGTAGCATAATCACTTCTCTAACTTTTATTCTGGAAGTACGGACTTGCCTTAGCAGATGGCAATAAGCAATTCAGTCTCATTCCATCACTGACAGACAATTTAATTTGCTTTCCCCAAAGTGTTTTGTTTTACCTCTAACTCTGCTAGATGACCTCCTCAGTAATAATTTCATCTTGATAGTCTTCAGACATGCTTTGTTCCTATCACAAAGACCATGGATAGAACAATTATTTCTGTCTTTTCCAAGGTCAGAAGTGATTCCTTTATTGTAACTTTAGATGCCACTTGTAATTACTATATTATAATCACTATAAATAAGCACACAGTGCCTTATAGGGAGACACATACTTTAACTTTTATTTACAAATTATAATTTGTAAAGCACCAGAAACAGCCTTGAGATAGTCTCACTTGTTTGAAAAGACAAACAAAATTTGAAATGAAATAAATGGTCAGTCTCAAGCCTGCTTTGTATAGCATTGAGAATCTTGTATTTGAGTCTGCGACACAGCTCATTAGGCTAATCCTCCGCCTGTGGCGCCGGCACCCCGGGTTCTAGTCCCTGTCGGGGCACTAGATTCTGTCCCGGTTGCTCCTCTTCCAGTCCAGCTCTCTGCTGTGGCCCAGGAGTGCAGTGGAGGATGGCCCAAGTCCTTGGGCCCTACACCCGCATGAGAGACCAGGAGGAAGCACCTGGCTCCTGGCTTCTGATGAGCCCATCACGCCGGCCATAGTGGCCATTTGGGGGTAAACCAACGGAAAGAAGACCTTTCTCTCTCTCTCTCTCTCTCTCTCTCTCTCTCTCTCTCTCTCTCTCACTGTCTAACTCTGCCTGTCTAGTTTGGATCACAGTGTTATCTTAACTGGCTGTGGGACTGTAGGCACCTTAATTTACCTCTTTGAATTTTAGTTCATTCAGGTGTAAAACGGAGTTAAGAAAAGCACTGCTCTTACAATGTTTTTGTGAGGCTTATAGGAATCAACACACACAGAGTGTGTAGAACATTTCTTACATATGGTAAGTATTGCAAAAATATTAGTTGATTTGGATTAATTACCCAAAAGCAAAACAGAGTTTTGAAACCTTAAAATACTTACACATCAGACCAAAATTTTTTCCCCCTATTTCGAGTATCTCATTGACTGCATAGATAAAATAGATCCAGGAGGAAACTAGTATTTCTTCAGGGTCTATAGTGTGCTAGTAGTATAGCTTTCTTCATGGAATATCACACCAAACCTCACTGGTGACAAGCAATGGGGAAAGTAAGATAAGGTGGGTTTTCCTGCATCACACAGCTTCTAAACGGCACGATCAGATTCATGAACTTACTGTCTCAGAGGAACTTTAATAAGCAAGGTGAAAGAAAAGAATATTTGCTGTGGTGCTGGGATGGCTCCAGTCTTTTTTCCTTCATGCATATTTCCCAAGCCATTCAAAGAAAGGGAATCATTAACTTTGAGCTAAGGGCACCTCATGGCTCAGTATATTATAATATCTGAAAGGTGCCCTGTGTCTTCTGTCCATCTCTAAATCG
This sequence comes from Sylvilagus floridanus, assembly GCA_949820135.1. Lineage (NCBI taxonomy): Eukaryota > Metazoa > Chordata > Mammalia > Lagomorpha > Leporidae > Sylvilagus > Sylvilagus floridanus. The sequence goes on along the minus strand of OX463240.1, from coordinate 11,423,606 downwards.
TAAGAGATGAGCCTCAGCTTTTTTTTTTTTTATTTTGAGTGAGTTTTTTTTTCTTTTATTTCTTTTTAATGTTTAGCTCCCACCAGTGAGGTAGAACATATTGTATCTGTTTTTCACTGTCTGGCTTATTTCACTCAACATGATGTCTTCCAGCTCCATCCATTTTGCTGCAAATGATAGAATTGCATTATCTTTTTATGACTGAATGATTTTCCATTGTGTACATGTATCACATTTTCTTTCTCCATTCATCTGATGATGGACATCTTGATTGATTCCATATTTTAGCTTGTGTTCAAACTTGGAGGCATGGCCAAGGCTTAGGAACTTCTAGAGATTTAGTATTTATGTTTTCTTAACCTTGCTGTTTTTGACATTAGCACAGCATGCATTAACCATTTCATATGGTAAATTCAAAGAGACATATCTCCTGGACCCAAGACTTCTCTTGAGGATTTTTGTTGTTGCGGTTGTTAATCAATCATTGTTCTGATGGAAGACTGTCTTTTTTAAGGAACTACCTCTTTGCATTCTTAATGGAGGCACATTGCAAACATTGATATCCAGCTCCAGGAGGGCAGCTATGTTTCCATCCTGGCCAATCAGTTTTCTGTTTGCAATCCCAATACTCGACTATGAATGCATAGTAGGACTCCAGTTGTCCAGTTCGGACCACTTCTGAGTCTACAAATATAAAATTATTGGAAACATGGAACATTTTAATCCCAGAATTTTTAATTGTTGAAGACTAAAGCCTCACATTTCAAATGGTCATCTGAAAACACAGGTTAGATTGAATAAAGACAGAAATATTTCCTGTTTGGTATTTAGCTGAGACTTAGGTAATTTGATTTCCCAGGTGGGTGTGATCAGTGAAGAGCCTGTTTTCTTTCTCCTTATTTTAGATTGCTTGAGTTAGATTTCCATTACTTAAACTGTGGAATAGCCTTTCTTTAAAAAAAAAAAAACATTATTTTTCCTCTCTTTGAACCTCTTCAAAATTTAGAGGTTGGTCCTTTTGATGCACATTAAAAACTAGACAAGGATATAAAGCCATTATAAAAACTGGTCTCCTGAATTTTTGATTGGTAAAAAGCATTACAATATTTATTTCTCCCTCGTTCTTTCTTGTCTTCAAAGGTGATTGAGAAATGCTCTTTGCAGAAGACATGTCTACTTCATAAGTGAAGGGCAAAGGGCTAAACAGTTTAACAGGGCACAGTCTTCCATTAAATCTGCATTTGGGGAAGGAATTTGCAATACCAAACATGCAACTGTGCAATACTGAGCATTCTTCCTGGGCCTGTTACTCTTTGTGAGGAAGAGGGAGAAAGACATGTTGAGGGGAACTGGAGTTTTGCCCTATCTATCTATCTATCTATCGATCATCCATCTATCATCTATCTATCATCCATCTATCATCCATCTATCATCTATCTATCTATCCATCATCTATCTATCGATCTATCTATCATCCATCTATCATCTATCTATCTATCCATCATCTATCTATCTATCTATCTATCTATCATCCATCTATCATCTATCCCTCATCTATCTATCTATCTATCTATCTATCTATCTATCTAGCATATCTATCTGTCTAATCATCTTCTACTTATCTAGCAGCTTACTCCCTCCCTCTTTACCTCCTTTCCCCTTTCAAGCCATTCTTTCTTTCTTTTCATACAGAGAATAAGCATTTACCAATAACTCAGAGTGACTCAGCCACAAAGGGAGAAGGACAATTCAGGGGTTCCATGGGAGCTGACAATATGAAGTATTTCCCAAATGGAAGAGAATAGGAAGTGGCATCCTTTCCGTAAGTGGAGCTGGAATCCATGTCTTCCAGAAGAGTGATGAGAAGAATGTGCTAATCAGCAGGAAATGTGGGCATTGTTTGAAGCTGGGGAAGACAAGCTTTGGAAGGAAGCCCCAAGGGAAACGTGGCCAGTTTGGGGACAGCCACCAGACGTCACGACTGAGGGTGCAGCTGAGCAGAGCATCCTGCCCAGAGAAGCTCCTTGCAGAACTCAGCACCACTGAGAACAAATGCGATGTTAGGCAGGAGGGCTATGTATAAAGAAACTCAAGTACAGACAAATATATGTGTGTTTATATATATAATTTTTTTTTCTCAGAAGCATCCAATTGGCTGAATCTTGACAGTTGTATCCATCTGTGTCATCATCATTTTAGCCAAATCTAAAGGAGTGTTTAAGCGGTCCATTGAAAGCTATAGAGTTTGAATAGAAGACTGTTCCCTGTTAAACCGTTTAGCCCTTTGCCCTTCACTTACGAAGTAGACATGTCTTCTGCAAAGAGCATCTCGCAAGTAAGAAAAGAGATCTTTTCCTTTCCATGAAAAGTTTCTGCATGTTGCCCTCAAACACATATCTTCAATTGAATTTGAAATTCACATAAACAGAATAACACAATATAGACCTTTTGCAAAACTAATGTATTTACGTTGGTTGCCGTGTGCATATCTCTTTTATTTCCACTGCTGGGTGGTACTCCAGTGTGTGGTGGTTGCCTCACTTTTTCTAATTACCACCTAGTGGATATGGGGATTGTTTCAGGTTAGGGGTGAGGATTTAAGGTACAGACTGGGGCTGGCACCACGGCTCACTTGGCTAATCCTCCGTCTTGTGGTGCCGCCAGCACACCGGGTTCTAGTCCCGGTCAGGGTGCCGGATTCTGTCCTGGATGCCCCTCTTCCAGGTCAGCTCTCTGCTGTGGCCCGGGAGTGCAGTGGAGGATGGCCCAAGTGCTTGGGCTCTGCACCCCATGGGAGACCAGGAGAAGCACCTGGCTCCTGTTTTCGGATCAGCATGGTGCGCTGGCCACAGCACGCTGGCCGCAGCGGCCATTGAGGGGTGAACCAACGGAAACGGAAGACCTTTCTCTCTGTCTCTCTCTCTCTCACTGTCCACTCTGCCTGTCAAAAAAAAAAGATACAGACTGGCTTCAGCTAGAGAATATTCAGTGCTGTGATCGTTCACTCAAGGGGCACTTAGACTGCCTCACAACTGGGGAATGAACAGGTCAAGCTCATCATAAATGATAGGGATGATTCAGGTGCAGAGGGGTTGGGGAGAAAACATGCCTGGAAGAGACACAGTGTCCCAAGTCCACGTCTGGATGAGTCAAGGTCCATTCCAGAAACTGAAACCAGCAGCAAGCCCAGGATTTAGCGTGCAAAGGAGAATTTGTGAAGATGAGGATGGAGAGATAAATGGGACCAAGTCATGAAAAGCCAGAACAGTAAGGCACATTAAGGCATTTGACCTTTCTTCTGAGGGAAATGAGAAGAAACTAAAGTGTTTTAAGCAAGGAAATTACTTGATTGAATTTTCCATTACAGAAAGCTCTCTAACTTTTAGGGTGATATGCTATGCTTATTTTCCTAGTATTCTCTTTGAGTGTAAGATAAGGATCTTCTCTTTCCTTCTTCCTCTGACTTCCCCTCTCTCCCTTCCCTCTTTTAGTGGGTGTTTTGTGTTCCTACAAAAAGAAAAAAAAAAAGGTGAAATCATAACGTCTACTGCCTCGCTATTTGGAGTCAGTGTCTTCAAAGAAGTGCTTAAGTTAAGAGAGATCATTAACGTGGGCTGCACTTCTGGATGACAGAGAAAAACTCTGGACATATAGAGAGACCTACACCTGCACAGCAAGGGTGCCCTGCGAGGAGAAAAGCAAAGATTGGAATGATGTTTTGATCAACCAAAGAGTGCAACAGACAGACAGCAAAGCACAGGAGACCTGGGGTGGGGGGAGACAGAGCAATTTCTCCTCCTACCCACAGGAGGAGTCAGCTCCGAGTTTCTCCTCCTACCCACAGGAGGAGTCAGCTCTGAGGACACTTTGATTTCCCACTTCCAGTGTCCAGAACTGAGATGGTGATTTGATGTTGCTCCGAGACTCTCAGTTTGTGGCACTTTGCTACAACAGCTCCAGAAAAAGTCACACAGCCTCCCTTTCCTCCCCTACACTTTCTCTCCATGAGGGCAACCTGAAATGATGATGTTACCAACAAGGATTTCTGGTGATCCATCTGAATTAGCAGAATGCTAGCTCCTTTGAGATTTCATGTGTTTAACACAGAGTTGTTTATTCGCTTTGTTTTGAACTGCATTAGAGAAAACGTCAATGCTTCAGAGATGTGAACATGTTTATTGTTTAGATACCATAAGAGCTTCTACGGAAACTCTGGATTCTCAAGGCCACAGCCTTCAAAGTGATATCAAGATTCCTAATCCTAGCACGGCTCTTTCTAAGGCTGTGCTCTCCTTACATCATTCTTTTATTCTTAACCATTGACTGTCCAAGGATGCCTGAGAAGAAACTCACAGCTTTCTGAGTTCAATTTCATTTTCAGAGACTTCTAACCCCCATAGAATGTCTTTTCTCAAATTAGCCAGAAAATCTAGTTTTGTACAGGCTGAGCCATCATGGGAAGCTCTATTTTGTGAGTGTCTCGAATCTGCTGTTGTCATGGCTACCTGCCATGTTGGAGAACAGATGTCACATCCCTCTAAAAGTTCTCTTTCCTAGATGAAAAACGTAGACTTTCTTTTGTCATCTTTTGTGATATAATTTGGTCCTCTTTTTGTCCCTGTTTTCCTCTTTATAAGCTTCAGAGTCAGGATTCTGTCTGTTCAGGAATGAGCATACTACTTTGTTGTCTGGTTGTGTGACACTCAGTGGAACTGGATTTTCCCCCGTCCTGTTCTGGCTTCAGTAGTCCATTGATACAGCTGTGGCTTGTATTGAATATATTGGAATATGTACAACTCTCAAAGAGGACTTAAACTGAATTTGGAATCATTGTTCTATAGCCCAGTCAGATATGTCTAGCTAAAATTATTGAGCAATAACACTGGAGCTGGAGCCTAAACGACAATGCTCATGGTACAAGGGATAATTTAGTTGTTTCTATGCTGTGAGGAGACTCCCTCATTTAATACACCACTTGCAATCTCCAGACAATGGCGACAGCAAAGTGTCATTACATATTGTTACTGCTAGAGTATTAGAAATATCCTGTGATACTTTTATTTTGGGACTTTAAGTGAGGTTTTACATGCTGGGTGATGTAAACCAAAGATTAAAGATATTTTAAAAGTTGGAAATTTATAATTTATTTTTAAATTAATTCATTTTAATTTTTTTCTAATTTTTGTTAATCCATATGCATTCATTTGAGTCATTTTGAAGGTTTATTCATTTATTTATTCAATTATTTGTAAGGCAGATTGACTGAGAGAAGAAGAAAATAAGAGAGAGAGAACGAGAGAGAGAGAGAGAGAGAGACAGAGAGAGACCTTCCATCTGCTGGTTCACTTCCCAAATGGCTGCAACAGCCAGAACAAGGCTAGGTGGAAGCCAGGGACCAAGAGTTCCATCCAGGTCTTCCACATAAGTGATAGGCACTCAAGTACTTGGACCATCATCCATTGCTTCCAAGGCACATTAGCAAAGTTGGATCCCAAGAGAGGAGCAAGGACAGGAATGAACCAGGCACTTCTATAAGAGATGCAGTGTTCCAAGTAGAGACTCAAAGCTGCATCATAATATCTGCCCACATTCATTCATTTGAATGCAGAGATACAGAGAAAGACAGACAGATAGAGTGAGAGAGGTATCTTCCACCCCCTGGTTTAGTCCCAAAAAGGCCACAAAGGCAAAGACTGGGCAGGCTAAGGCCAGAATCTCAGAACTCAGTGCAAGTCTCTCACGTGGGTGTCAGGGACCTGATTACTGGAGCCATTATCTGCTCACACATTAGCAAGAAACCAATCAAAAGGAGAACCAGGACTCATTCCTAGGCACTCAGATGTGGGATGCAGTTATCCCAAGAAGTGTGTTAACTGATGTGCCAATTGCTTTCCACATAAGTGATTTTTTCATCTTTGTTTATCTGAGAGGCAGAAAGAGAGAGAGACAAGCAGAGGGAGTTCCCATCTATTTCTTCACTCTCCAAATGATGGGAACAGCTAGGGCTAGGTCAGACCAAAACTGGGAGCCAAGAGCTCAGTCCAGGTCTCCATGGGAACCTCTGCCTCCCAAGCTATGCATAGCAGGAAACTCTAACTTCATAATTTAGAGATGCTGAAGATGAGGTTTCTTATTGTGAAATCACTCACTAGGGTATTAGACCTAGTTTATGATAGGGCTGAGTTAGACTTCAATAGCTTGTCTGCTGAGTTTATGCTTTTATGACACAGCTGAATTCTAACTGTTGGCTTGATTATTTTATAATTTGTGAATGATAGTTTTCTTCCTGGTGCACGTTTATTTCCTTCAATCCTAAAAGATGAACATGAAGTGGAAGAAAAATACCTCTATAGATCATAATGATAATAAAACTTTTGTAAGAACAGAAAGCTTAAATCTGACATTTGTGTAATGATAGAACAAACAGGAAGTGAAGAAAATGAATTCTAATTTGAGTTGCAAAAATCTCTGCTCATTCAACATTGATTTCAGGACTGATACCATTCTCTAGCAACAAAGTAAAACATGTAATTGGTTGAGTTATCTTCCAAATGATTTCATATTGGTTTGCTAGGTCTGCCACAATATAACATGCCACATATTTGATGGCTCAAACAGCATCAGTTTACTTTTTTTTATAATTCCAAAAGCTGGAGGTCCCCAGGCTGGAGATCAAGGTGCCAGCATTGTTGATTCCTCCCGAGGCCTTTTCTTGGCTTAGAAGGTTGTCTTCTGCCTATGTCTCCACATATTCTTCTCTGTGTGTGTGTCTGTGTCCCAATCACCTCCTCTTTTTTTTTTTTTTTTGACAGGCAGAGTGGACAGTGAGAGAGAGAGACAGAGAGAAAGGTCTTCCTTTGCCATTGGTTCACCTCCCAATGGCCACTGCCCAGTGCACTGCGGCTGGCACACTGCGCTGATCCGAAGCCAGGAGCCAGGTGCTTCTCCTGGTCTCCCATGTGGGTGCAGGGCCAAAGCACTTGGGCCATCCTCCACTGCACTCCCGGGCCACAGCAGAGAGCTGCACTGGAAGAGGAGCAACCAGGACAGAATCCAGCGCCCCAGCTGGGACTAGAACCTGGGGTGCTGGTGCCACAGGTGGAGGATTAGCCTATTGAGCTGTGGCACCGGCCTATCCAATATCTTGTAGGGAGATTGCATTTTGAAGGGCTGTCTCCAAACTCCCTACAATTTGAAGAGCAGATTCCTCTTTAGTTTCAAGCTCAGCTCTGGAAATTGTACTTGTTTTCATTTTCTAAACACATGTGTTAAGCATTACTAGTGAATTATTGCAGTGTAAGTTGAGAAGGCTTGTGTCATTGTGTCTGTGAGTGTCTGCTTCACAATGAGTATGTGTGGGCATGGAACATTGGTCTATCATTCATGGCATTGTGAGAGCACCCAGTGACTAAGATCACCAGGCCTCATCCTCTCCATCTCAATGATATAGGATCTTAGTCACACTAAGTTACTTAGTGACTTCTACATAGAGAAGAGCCTAGAAACTTGAGCTATATAGCAGCAAGACACATATTAACAGCTACAAAGTGACAGTGACTACACATCGACTATGGCCCACCCCACTTCTTGCTTTGTTGTGAAATTAGGGAGATCACTGGGCCCAGTGCTATGGCTCAGGAGGTTAAAGCCCTGGCCTACAGTGCCAGCATCCCATATGGGTGCCAGTTCAAGTCCTGACTGCTCCACTTCCAATCCAGTTCCCTGCTACTGAGGCTGGGAAAGCAGCAGAGGATGGCCCAAGTCCTTGGTCCCCTGTGTCCATGTGGGGGACCCAGAAGAAGCTCGTGGCTCCTGGCTTCGAGTTGGCCCAGCCCTGGGCGCTGTGGCCATTTGGAGAGTGAACCAGCAGATGGAAGATCTCTCTGTTTCTGTCTCTGTCTCTCTGTAACTCTACCTTTCAAATAAATAAAATTAAAAATAGAAAGAAATTAGGTAGATCACTGCAACTCTCGCTTTCACTGCTCAATGTACTCTCTAATGTCTACCAGGTTTGAGATTTTTATTTTTTTTTTGAAAGACAGACTTATAGAGAAGAAGAGACAGAGGTCTTCCATCTACTAGTTCACTCTCCAAATGGCTGCAACAGCCAGAGATGGGTCAAGCCAAAGCCAGGAGCCTGGAACACCATCCTACTCTCCTACAAGGGTGCCAGGGGTCCAAGTACTTGGGCCATCTTCTTCTGCCTTCCCAGGCATGTTAGCAGGGAGTTGGATCAGAGGTGGAGCAGCTGGGACTCTGGGCTTATATGGCTTTAACCCTCTGTGCCACAACACTCACTCCACATTTGTCTTTTTCATTATGACAAACAGTATTACTTAGGTAGTAAAAGAAGTCAAAACTCTTCCGTTAAGATAAAATATACCCTTAAGACTAAATATGATATTTTAAGTTTAAAATATGACTAATTTGAATGATTGGCATGGATTCTTAATCTTACTTTCCATTTTAAAGAGATTTCTTATTTTATTTCTAGAAAATAGGTTAAAGTGAATTGCTAAGCATCAGTGATTCTAATTTTCACTTCAGATTTGTATTTCTGCTAAAGCTTCAAAAAATTTGGATGGAATTTGACTATGTTTTATTCTTAAAAAATGTAAGTGAGAATTTCCAGTATAATGCTTATTATTGAAAATTTCAAAAACACAGAAAAGTGTCTGGAAGAAAGTAAAATGCACTCCTAATCTCAATGAATCAGAGCTGAACACAATGTATGATATATGTGTTAAGGATACAACATTGTTATTTTGCACTGTCAATTAGCTTCATTGTTTTCTGCAAAGCCTTCACTTTAATAATTTTTTAATCCAAGACCTGAGTCCCATGGGTAATGGTTAGAAGTAATAATGTTGCTAAAATTAATATGCTCCATCACCTCTTGAATTGTAAACATAATGTGTTATTTACCATCGCATGTAGGCAGGGAAATGGAAGTGGACCATTTGGAGGTGACTTGTCCATCAATACATGAAATTCTGGTTAAGAAGAGGAGCCAGAAATTTCAGAAGGCTGAAATTCTAAAGTTCTAGAGGCTGAATTCTAAAATTCAAAGATGTTACTCAAACAATGAATTTTGGCCGGCGCCGTGGCTCAACAGGCTAATCCTCTGCCTTGCGGTGCCGGCACACTGGGTTCTAGTCCCGGTCGGGGCGCCGGATTCTGTCCCGGTTGCCCCTCTTCCAGGCCAGCCCTCTACTGTGGCCAGGGAGTGCAGTGGAGGATGGCCCAAGTGCTTGGGCCCTGCACCCCATGGGAGACCAGGAAAAAGCACCTAGCACCTGGCTCCTGCCATTGGATGAGCGCGGTGCGCCAGCCGCAGCGCGCTGTCCGCGGCAGCCATTGGAGGGTGAACCAACGGAAAAGGAAGACCTTTCTCTCTGTCTCTCTCTCTCACTGTCCACTCTGCTTGTCAAAATAAATAAATAAATAAATAAATATAAATACAAACAATGAATTTTGTCTCATAATTTTCACAGTGGCTCTAGTTTCCTGGGTTAATGGATAGCTTTGTGAGCTACAGTTCAAAGTTGCACAGGGAAAATAATGTTAAGTAACCATCCTACTGCATATGTTATTATTACTATTTGGAAAACACTAGCAGATTGCAGCAATAGTGATACATTTTTGAAAAGCAACATGTGTGGCTAATTGAGGTGTATGATTTAAGATAGAATAAGCTTTGAAGGTGTGTTATCATTAAGCGGAATTATGAATCAAAGCACAGGTGTGAGATACAGGCTGAAGGCCAGATAGTGTCACTTACTGGAGATCTGGATTTGGATTTTGTCTTTGGAAACTGCCAATGTCATTTGTCATTGACATTTAGAAGAGAAACTGGGATGAATGACAGCTGACAAATTGCAGATGTCTTCAGAGTGGCAAATCCTGGTATCTGAGTGTTATTCTATCTTTATGGGAATTCACAACATTCTCTAGGCTGGGGGCCAAAAAGATAAGCATGAGTGCTTTGAAATCAAATAGTTGAAATGGGTTAGGCTGTGCGTCTGAAGTATATTTTCCTGACAAACTGGAGGGCATCTTCCTCATTCTGCCATTGAGAATTCTAAGAGCAGAGATTGCATATGAGGATTGTGTCCTATATGTTTTATGGATACATGTTGAGGCAGGCTTAGGTCTGGCTCAAGGATGCTAATCTAACTGGCATGGTTCATGTGCTGTCAGCTCTCTGCAATTCTTGATGTATTTTGGCATCATTAGCAGAGATGGAGCAACCAGCTTAGATAAACAGATTTCCTCTTATAAGGGTGCTTTGCCAACAAGGGGATGTGCAATGATCATCTTTCACCCTCCCAGCTTTTCCCCTGATACTGTATTGATCATATCAAGAGCTTTCAAAGATGTGGGCCAGGCTGACATTTTGCAATGTCTTTTGGCAATTATAAGATATCATGGTAAGAAAAGAAAATTCTCTTAAGGCAGCTAAATTTCACCAGTTGCCTACGCTATAACAGTTGTATATTTTATCACTACCAAATATCTAGTTTCTTGATAACTACTTTATAATATGTCTTGGTTCATTTCCTGTAATTAATTTGCCAGCCATTCAACTCATTTATTTACTCTAAAATGAAACAAAAGGTACATGCTTGGACAAGTGAATGAATTTGGAGTTTATATTTCTTAAAGCCAGTATTTTTGAGTGCTCTATCAGTGCCGTGTCATGAAGAAAGTAAAAGGTAGAAAAATCCCTTGAAGAAGAAATCATGTTGATTAAATATGTTTATAAACCACCTATGCTAGAGGGAAATACAATCTTGTCATCAGAAATGACCATTTCTTCCACAACCTAAAGCAGAAGAAATCTTTGTATACTCCTCTATTGAGAACCCACACCAAAGACTATGCATATAATTCTCATATGTGAGATTGTTTCAAATGATATGTTAGCCTTAAATAGATAATATGTGAAAATTTTATGTATCAGTCTTATGTATAATACAATCCATCTGTGAATGTAAAATGTATTTGTGTCTTAGTGGATACAGTGTTCAGGTTAAATGTTATGAAAATCCATGATGCTAAAAAACCTAGATAATGAACTGCGAGATGACGCCTTAAATAGTGTTGCAGATTTTGCTATCAAAGGACCTTGTCATTATCTAATAATTGCTTACATTTTACCAGAATTGTTAAAGCTGTTTACACTTCATTTACACACGTGTTTCATCACAATTACCAAGAGGAATCACCATCACTACCAGATATTACACACTTCCTGCATGCCAGATATTGTCGTACACACTATACACGTGTTCTCCCTTAAGTGTTGCAATAACTCCACAAGGTTAATATCATCTATTACTTTTTCAATTGTACAAACAGTTGGAATTGAGTTTCAGAGGGAGTAAATAATTTCCTCCATATTTATGCAGTAAGAAGTGAAGCTAGGATTTGACTCATGCTTGATATAAATCCTAATCCATACTCCTAGAGTGTAGGTGCTCTGCTGTCTCTGATAAGGACTGAAGGCAGGCGGGAAGGGATGGTGGCCTCCTTGTCATAGCTGCAAAGGGACAAAACCAATCTGAATTGAGGTGATGACACAGATGACTTAATAGTGATTTTCAATTTTAAAGAATATAATATATGAACTTGACATGGAGAAGTAATTAGCTTAGAAAGATTCACTAGAATCTCTTGCTCTCATGTTTTCCTCCTATATAAAGACTGGCATTCTTAAGGGTGCCATTTACTTTGCTCTAATTAAGATGTAAATATATATGGAAATTATAAAAATGTGCCTATTAATTTTAGCATGAACCTGATAAAATTATAAATAAGAATATCTGAAATAGGACAATTCAGATTATTTGATAAATACTTTTTTTTTGGTGCTGCTAAGTGTTTGCCTATATGCAAGGCATTGAGAAACAGGAGAAAAGAGAGAATTAATGGCACCATTGCTCTTTCCAGCCAACTAGCATGACAGAATGGATACACAGCACTTCAAAAACAATGTAAAGTTTTCTGTGAAGTGGTGCCAGATAAATGTGGCATTTGTGTATGTTATAAGCACCTAGGGAAGATAGAGAAGACAGGAGGGTTGGGGACTGAGAAAGAATGGCTTGTTAGCTGACACCAGAATGATTTGGACAGATGGCAGGGAAAGGAATGACATTTTTAATGAAACTGATAGTTTCTCCTTATATCACATCCCTTCATCCTAATTTCCCAACGTGGGGACTTATCATATTGCCACACCCCAAGCAAGAGATTTCTGTGGGTTTGAAAACTCATTCTTCTTCCTGACTCTGGTCCAACCTGGTCACTTATGGTGCGGACATAATGTTTGCTTTTCCACTGATTCTCTCTGCAGATTAATGAAACTCTCCTTCATGTCAAGGTCATCATTGGTCAAGCTTTTGTCATTCCATTCATATAGCTTCCCATGAATGTTTATTTTTACTTCCACAATTCTGTATTCTCTGCTTCAAATTTATACTGTATCTGTCATAGAAAAAATATCATTTCTCTTCCACCTTTGAATCTCTTTCTCAAATAATCCTCTTGTTCAACTGACTCTCATAGTGCTTCATCCTTTTCCTTCCTTCTTCCTCATCTTAGCCTCTGAGACAACTCTGCTTTCTGCTTGCAATATCTTTTTCTTCCATAGTTAAATAATTTCTCAAATTGCCTTTCTCTTAGGCAAGATATTATAGAGCATTTAGAAGTGGTACGACCACTTCCCTACTTTTTCTGCTTCTTCGGTGCACTCACACAAGCCGCTGTATGGCTCCTTTAAGAATCCCATTTTTTAAATTAATTTCTCTTCCTCTTTATCACCTCTTGTGAGAACGATGATGGTAATGCACACACATATAAATATATAATATACATTATTCTTACTATACATGAACATACATATATATATAAACACAGATATTTCTATGTTGATGTGTGTATATATATGTATATGTATTTGGAGAGATTAATAAAGCAACTGCTCTTGCTATCAATAACAAAAATCTATCTATCTCTTCTTGTAGATTTCTACCTATCATCTATCATCTATTTACTTATCTGCCTGTCCGTCTTTATAGATCAAAGCTCAAGCAATCATGCTTTAAGAAAATCTGAAACATTTTAAATATTCAGTAGGTAACAGGATGAATTAGCAAAGCTAACAAAGCTCTTATAGGAATTCAGGAGAATACATAAAAGTAATATTTCTCTTAAACAAAGCAAAGACTTTTTGGAGATATTCATTGGATTGGATTTATTTCTAGGCCACACAATGAAAAAATATCAAACAAGTCAGTGAAAGGAATACATATTATCTAGGTTTAAATGTGTTTTATGTTTAATATCCTTTTCTCTATTAACTTGTTAATTCATTAAATATTTTTAAAAGTATTTATTAAATGAACTTAATAAATTGTATTTGGTAATATGGGGAAAGCTTGGTCCTAAAACTAACACATCCACTGACTAGCCTGGATGTACCAGTAAAGATGTGTCTTCTCATTTCCTCACCTCTTTGCTCTGTAGAATGTCTTCTTTCTTTCCCAGGGTCCACCTTCATGACAGTTTAATTAAGTGCCAAGGGTGTTTCCTGTGCACATTCAAAGAGTATCTTGATGCAGCTATAACCCATGAAGCTAGAAGCTCCATTAAACACTTCATGTTTCTAAGTGCAACATTGCTATACAGAGAGCTGATTGACAGCTAACTCATCCAAGTCTAAGGAGTGTCTTTACTTGATGTTGATGCACTTGAATTCCTGCTTTCTGATGAGTCTCCTACTGTGGTCATGGAAGTATTGGTGCTGGAGGAAGTCACAGCTGAACTTCATCAAGAGTATTTTGAATTTTTTTAAAAAAATATTTATTTTCATTTTTATTTGAAAAGGAGAGAGAGAGAGAGAGAGAGAGAGAGAGAGATCCATTTGCTGGTTCATTCCCCAAATGCCTGTAACATCCATGACTGGGCCTGATAAAAACCAGGAACTGGAAACTTGGTTTGAGTCCCCCATGTGGATGACAGGGACTCAGGCACATAAGCCATCATCTACTACCTCCCGGGGTGTGCATGCAGCAGGAAGCTACTTCAGGAGCAGAGTAGCCAGAAATTGAACAAGGAACTCCAATATGGGATGGGGGTATTCCAAGGGGATCCTTAACTAAATCAAATGATAGCCCCCCGGGTGTTTTCAGATCATAAATAAGCACAGGATCCGCCATTTGCACCCCTAACCAAAGATGGAAGACTTGTATTGGAAGACCTTCCAATCTACCCACATAACAGATCCAGAGCTGTGCTTCCTCAACCATCAGAATTCATGTCGGGTGGTCATTGGTTCATGCTTCTTTCCACCTCAATTGTAACTCTATTTTAGATGATTTTCCTTAATATTGTCTTTTGTGTGGCACAGTTCTGCTCACTTCAGCAAGTTTCTATAACTGAACTGTTAAAGTTTTTGAGATGTTATTATTTTCCTCATGAAATGTCTTTAACCTCTTCGCCTAAATGTACTTGTCCCTATCCAAATAACTGGAATTTCAAGGATTCCTCTCGCAAAACAAAATTACAGTTGTTTATTCTACCACTTATCTCAGTGAATTAAAGAGTCAAGAAGGCCTGTGCCTGTGCAATCTACTATCTTTTGGTATTTCTCTTATTAACTCTGGGGGATGGTCAGACATTATCCTTCTTGGGCAGAGAGAGCAGAAGGGTGTGAATATGGAGGTGTCTCTGAATCTTCCCAGGGTTACTTGCTCTTTAAACTAAGGTTCAAAATCATGGAGTCACCTTAGGAAGAAGTGAAGTTTCTGTGAGTCGCTGGCTCTCCTTCTAGGGCTCAACTTGAGTCACTGTTCTGTCTGTTTTAAGGCTTGGTTTCCATAGAACGCACATTACAAATTTCATTGAAATATTAATGGTAGGCTGGGTGTTTGGTCTAGTAATTAAGATGCTGGTTAGGGCATTAGTATTCCACATCAGATCCTGAATCCAGCTTCTTGCCAGTGCAGACCCGGGGAGCAGCAATGATGGCTCCAATAATTGGGTCCTTGACCATAGGAGATCTGTTGAGTTCCTGGCTCTTGGCTTAGGTTTTGGTCCAGCTTGAGCATTTTTGGAGTAAACCAGTGGGTAGTTTTCTCTCTATATTTGCATGTTTACTAAAAAAAGGAGAACAATTTTAACAGCCATCTTTTAAGTTGGAAATGGCATAATCATGTTTCAGTTTACCTCATATCTATTATCTATATAGAACAGTATATATCAAAAAATATAGTAGCCCAGTTGATATCAAATTCCTTCAAGAGTTCTTTGTCTTAAAATACTTGGATTATTTACCAAATAGTTTTGAGACATTTCTTCCACACTTAAATGCTCTAGTTTAATCCGGTATAAGTATATGTAAAATATTGCATGTATTTGTATTAACATACACACAGACATAAGATTGCACATATACCTTTACTTGAGAGAATACATTTTTTAAGATTTATTTACTTATTTGAAAGGTAGAGTTACAGAGAGAGAAGGAGAGACAGAAAGAGAGATCTTCCATCTGCTGGTTCATTCCCCAAATGTCTGCAATGACCAGGACTGTGCCAAGCTGAAGCCAGGGGCCAGAAACTTCTGAGTCTCTCTTATGGTTGCAGAGGCCCAGGCACATGGACCATTCTCCACTGCCTTCCCAGGCACGTTAGCAGGGAGTTGGATTGGAAATGGAACTGATGGGACTGCAACTGGCACCCATATGGGATGCTGGCCCTGTGGATCTGGGCTTAAGTAGCTGAGCCACAGCACTGGCCCTGAGAGAAGAGAGATTTTGGCATAGAGTAAGTTGTAGAGATATGCCAATGAGACATGTGCTTATTCTTACATGGCTTTGTATTCCTTCAAATGTAGAAATGTAAGGACATTTAATGATTTTATTTTTCAAAAGACAAAAAATACGATTAGCTTGCTATCTTTTGGTAACTGAAAAACTTCAATCTTATTACAGTGGGAGAATATAGTTGAGAGAAATTTAGGGCTTTAAAAGCTGAGTTCAGTGAATATTTATGGCCAGAGAAAGCTTCTCATTTGAGTAGTGTTCTCTTGGAATGGAGACAGAATGATCAGTTCTAATGGTTTTGAAGGAAAATTACTCTCCTAATGGTTTATGAGCTTTTGGAAGGCAGGAATTGTCCTGTTCATCTCCAGCACCCAAAGGAATGCCAAACATTTAATAGGCATCCCATAAATTCTTCTTGAATGAATGAGAAAAATGCAAAATATCATATTTGCACATGGTACTATCAGTTCCTGGGCACAATTCAGGCCACAGTTTTATCAGTTCCAGAAAGTAGTAGAAATTGTAGATATTAACAAACTATGTAACAGACAAAAATCTTGGAAGATTAGGGAATGATATAAAAATTGATGTGAGAAACCTGTTATAGGAACAATGGCTGAATCCCTTAATTATGTGGTCCAGGAAAGTGTAGACTACCAGGAAGATGACACTGTTCTTCATGTAATGAGAGTGTGGCTTTGCCACGTAAACTATGGAGATCTAGACTGTAGTACTGAACCAATTGGAAATGATAAGGAAACATAATTCAACTGTAAATAATACTTCTGATATTTCAAGTTCTCTTCTTAGAATGGTTTATTTTTTGAGACAGGGAACATCATAGGGAACATTTAAACAGAAGTTAGATAAAAACGTTTTTTGTAAACATTTATTTTATTAACTTGAAAGGCAGAGTTACAGAGAGAGAAGGAGAGACTCAGAGAGAGTGATCTTCCATTTGCTGGTTCACTTCCCAGATGGCCGCAACAGCCAGGGCTGGGCCAGTCTGAAACCAGGAACCAGGAGCTTCGTCTGGGTCCCCAAGGTAGGTGAAGGAGCCCAAGCTCTTGGGCCATCCTCTGCTGCTTTTCCAGGTGCATTATCGGGGAGCTTGATTGGAGTAGAGCATCCAGTACTCCAACCATTGCTCATACATGATTATGGCACTGCAGGTGGTAGCTTTACCTCCTATGACACAATACCAGACTCAGGTGCAAACTTGACATGAATATTATGGAGAC
This sequence comes from Sylvilagus floridanus, assembly GCA_949820135.1. Taxonomy (NCBI): domain Eukaryota; kingdom Metazoa; phylum Chordata; class Mammalia; order Lagomorpha; family Leporidae; genus Sylvilagus; species Sylvilagus floridanus. The sequence goes on along the minus strand of OX463240.1, from coordinate 11,406,539 downwards.
TATTCTATATCAAATGAGAAAGTAGCAATGAAATCTTAGTTACAGTGTTTTACTGAAGACAGAATATTTTTTTTTTTTTGCATTTCCTAAACTGCTTAGTGGGTGGTGTTTCAAGTGTGTGATTGTTCCAACAATTCAAGGAGGCCTTTGTACCATTTTGATCTTCATTCTTTGCTGGACTGTGGAAAATCCATCATTTCTAATTTGGGTTTATAGGATACAGATCTGTGGTTACCTATTAGTTGAGGGTAACCTCAACCTTTACAGATTTCATCCATATATATTCCTCTGTCCAATAATTCTCCATAGGGAATTTCCATTTATGGAAGGTTGACACATTTAGTCTACAGCTGAAAAACTGTTTGTCCCTAAAATCCCATTACTGTAAAAGAAAGGAAGACTGGATTTAGGGAAAAAGTTGAGAAGTGTTCTGCTAAATTACAAGGAAAGCAAGTTTCTTAGCCAAATACTGCTGAAATCCTGCATAGGCATTCATTTATTCATTCTTCCAATAAACATTTATGGATTTTCTATTACACATCAGGTACAGTGTTGGTCGCGGAGATATACATGCAGACAAAATGTGTTTTCTTATTTCAATAATCTCACATTTGAGGGTAGGAAATGAACCTTTAAAAGCAACTACAGCTCAGATATTCCTTCTGTTTTGCCTGATCTGCAGTAACCAATAGAGTACCAAAAATGTAATGTATGTGAATGAAATGGACATTTTGAGATTTAATGATTGTTTACAGCCCTTGTCTATACTGTTAAGGAACAGTTGCTTTTTTTCTTGTTACTCTTTGTTGAATTCTTTACTTACTGGGGGGTTAATCCTATGATTATAAAACAAACCTAATGTATGTCAGTGTGAATGTTAAAAGACAAAATAAGAGAGGAATGAGGAGGGAGGGAGGGAGCATGTGAGGCAGGGAGGGAAGGCAGGAAGCATCCCCAAGCCCCTAAATCTGCATATGTAAAATACATGAAATTTGTTCACCTTATATAAATTTAAAAACAAATCTTGTATAAAAAGGAAACTGTAGCTCAAGAAGAAAAAACAAATACCCCTGTTCAAAAATGGGCAAAATACTTCAATAGTCATTTCTCAAAAGTACATGTATAAATGGTCAACAAGCACACAGAAAGATGTTCAACATCACTAATCACTAGGAAAATCAAATCAAAGCTAAAATGAAGTAACGTCTCTCACTCATTTAGATGATTACCACGAGGAACCAAGTGGTGGCTAGGATGTGAAGAAGTCGGAGCCCTTTTGTACTGTTGATGAAAATCTAAAAAGATACAGTTGCTTTGGAGAAAGCATGGATGTTCCTGAGAACTTAAAAGCAAAATTACCATAAGACCCCCTTCTGGATATAAATAATTGATCTACAAATTTAATCTACATATTCCTTTTGCAAATATGTCTTAAGTCTTTGCCATGTGCTCTGTGTATTATAAATCATGTGAAGTCTTGGGAATCCTAGCTTAGTTAGCATTTATACACAGACAAACAAGGGAAGCAAAACAATGGAGTAGAGCAGTGTCAATTATTCTTCAAAAACCTCACAGTTTCTCCAAAATACAAAGAACAAGCCTTTATTTGGAAGCTCAAAGTAAACATTCATCTTTATTAGAAACAAAAACCTGTCACTTGACTTTCAGATGGAATTCTGTCTTTTGTCATCAAAATGTCCCTCACTTTGGTCTGGTTATTATCTCAGTAGGTGTTCTGCTGCTGTATCTTCTGAATTTGTATTTTCTTTAAATGACATAAATAAAGTTATCTTGTAAGAAAGATATTAAGATAATAAATGGGAGCCCTGTGTCTTTGCCTGTTTATGCCATACTAATGAAGCTCACTTTCCCAGGAGCAGGAAATAGAGGTTGGACTTGGGGAGGGGGAATGTTTTATTTTAACTTGCTTTGTATGTAATTTAAAATTTTCTAGTTTTTCAATGAAGGTCTACACGTAGGACTCTATTTGTGTATGGCTACCTTGTGGCCTCACCAAGATCTCACTTTTCCAAATCCTCTTCCCTCTCCCCACCTACCTCGTGACTCTTACTTTTGTTCTGGGAGAAATGTAAAGTCTTGGGTAGAAGAAAAAACATAGATTTAATGACATTCAATGGCTATCTGAGAAGTAGTTTCAGTTATCTAGACGCAGCCTCCGAAGTCCTCTCAGAGGCTTCAGACCAGTTATTGGGCTCACATCTTACTCTGTGGATATCTGTCCACTGCAGATTGCACTACAACTCACTGATCTCACAGGGAAGACTGAGCTCCAGTGAGGCATTAAGAATTCATCATGCATTCCCCAATAATGTTGGTATCTGAGAAAGTCTCTGTAATATCAGTAACATCAACAATAGCCCAAACTCATGGTTTCATTGACCTTTACTGGGATGTGGGCTGTTACGTCATCTGGGTATTTGTGATTTTTTTCTCTCAGCTTGGTCACCATTCAGTTGATCACTTGCAAGCCTTGAGATTTCACTAACTTCCAATGACTCTGCTTTCAGAGATGTGACAAGAAGCAGTTCCAAAAGGAGTATGGAAGCAGACCATGAAGTCAAAACGATAGCTCACAATTCTAGGTCTATGATGCTTTCTTGGAAAGGATTAGAGTCTGTGGTGTGGCAAAAATATAACCTGTAATGATTATTTTTACAGATGATGTGAATGTCCTGGTAATGGTCAGAGCACGTTCTTTTTAAAAAAAAATTATTTTAATTTTATTTGAAAGGCATAGAAACAGAGAAGGAGAAGGGAGAAGATGACGGGGGAGGGGGAGAGAGAGAGAGAAGATTGATTTTCTGTCCACTGGTTTATTCTCCAAATGCAACAGCTAGTGCTGAGTCAAGCTGAGGCCAGGAGCCCAGAGCTCCATGCAGGTCTACCACGTGGTGACAGAGACCCAAGTACTTGAGCTGCCTGCCGCCGCCCATGATGTGTCAGCAGCAAGCTGGCATCTGAAGAGCAGGTGTAACTTGAATGGGGCACTGTGATAAAGGACCCAGGCATGCCCAGGGGTGACTTACTGTGTCACAGCCCACTCCCCAGTAAGTTCAGGATCTACAGAATTTATGGACTTGCCATCACTCTAGTGACTGCCAAAAGTGACAACGAATCAGGGTGAGAAAGAACAGTTTTTTCAATGATTTATGTTGGAGAAGTTCTACAGTTTTCGAGAAGGTGGATAAATCGGTGAAAATGTTTACCTCTCCCTCCAATCCAATGTTTTCATTTCTACTACTGATTAGATTTCTAACTTAATGATGTCTCTGTTTTGTATAGTTTTGTTTCCAAACCCAGCTGATAAGTATGTAATTCAACTGAAAATGGACTGAAAATGTGGAACAAACTCTACAAAGCCCAACATTATCAACACTAGTATTTTAATGACATTTCTCAATTAAACTGAAAACAAGTGGAGACTGTGCCTAGAACTTTGTGTTGTTCTTCTTCTTCATCACTTCATAGAGTTTCTATGTTTCCATATTTGTGTATTGTCTACACTTGAAGACTGCATTTTCAAGGGTCACAGGACATATGGTGTTACTCTGGTTGTCTTGGTTACATTTAGCCATGGAGATTAGAGCAAGATGAAACAATTCAGACTTTCTAGATTTGACCTGAACTCTGTTTAATCTGAGAGTTAAGAAGATGTCAAACGTATTCATAGGCTTTTGATTCTGTTAATGGTCTGCAAAAGTTCTGAGAGTTGTTTCAGAGCAATATTCCAAAAAATACTGATATAAAATTTCATATAATTTTACTATTTTTTCCCTTTAATGAAAAAGTTCAACCAAATGAAGGGGGAAGGAGAAGCAATTCTAGCACTAACCTCGCCACTTTTTCTGAAACAAAACAAAACAAAAAGTTTATTACAATAACATAATTGTGGAGGCTTTGCTTGAACCTTTGAAAAAAATGGATTTGAATACTTTCACTTACAAAAATAACCTCAGTCATCCCGGCGACTAAGTATGTGATGTTTCAGAAAGTACTGATGGATTTGAGTACTTTCACTTACAAAAGTAACCTCAGTGATTCCTGCGACTAAGTATGTGATGTTTCAGAAAGTACTGACTTCTTTCCAAGCCTTCCTTTTCACGTCTTCTGCATGTGTGCTTGTGGGCATGAGCACGTGTGGAGCATTTTAGCATGGTCCCTGGCAAAAGGCAAGAAGATCAGGGCATACTCATGTTCCTGCCACACCAAAAAGTTACTTCATAAGTGTAGGACAAGATATTTTTTTGTTTACAAAGTTTTTGCTACAATACCATAAATATTGTAATAGTATAATCTTTTTCCATAGAGTTTCTAAATGCCGCACAAGAAACTGTAATGCTTTTTTTCAATTGCTGACATAGAGAAGAACATGGATTACTTTATATTTCAGATCTGACCACAATACTAAACACTGTCATCACCATTTCCATCTTTTTAAAATGCACAGTTCATTCATATTTTTAAAGTCTTCGAAATGAAGGAAGATTTATAATCAATGTCACAAGCAGTGTGCTCCCTACAGTTGTCATTTGAGGAGATGAATTGTGGCAGGGTTGTCCTTGCTGGTGTGTTGCATTCATCAGGGTGCAGAAGCCTTGGGATCATTTCACCATCCCATGAGCTATTTGCACCAGTAGCACTGGATGCAGTTGAAATTTAAATTAAATTTCAAGCATTGTCACTTGTATGGAAATGATTGCATATGCTAAAATGCTAAGACAAAAATGTGTCATGTGTACAATGATTCTACATAGCAATTTAATGTACTATTGATTTTTAAATATCTCTAATAGATCATAGGGTCCTTCAGTTCAGAGAAGTGCAGGCGCCATGGGTGACCACTATTAAGTCAAATATTTGTCTAAAGCTTTTGTATGCCTTCCAAAAAATTGCATTATCTTTTGCTGTCTTGTAATTTATTTAAGAAAAAGTAAATAAGACTACAATTTTTTATCAAACCAGAAGTATAGATAAATTCCAATCTTTCAAATATTCCTCGAAATCATACAGTGAATGCTAAATATTATGACTGTAGGTTTCCAAAACCAATAAATCCCCATGAAGATATTTGTAGGTGCCCGAGGCCAGCATCATTCACAAGAATGTCTAGACTGTGAAATGAAGATCGCTTAATTGCAAATATTGATTATGTCTTGTGGAAAAAAGGAAGTAAAAAGTTGTATGAAAAAATTGTTATTGCCTTCTAGAAAAATGTATAAAACTATTTCAGTGTTTTTTTTCTGTAAATTGCTATTTTAAAAGGGATTTTAAACATTTGACTTGATTGCATTTTAGACAGAAGGAACTACAGTATTTTTAATAGCTATCTTATCTGTTCTCTTCAGTTCTGTGGCTAGCCTGTCGTATTGGCAATAATGAAGGAGCAGACCTGCAGATAGCTACATCATCAGGAGTCTTGTGTTTAAATCCTCACCCAATATTCGTTGCTGATAATGCAGACATTACACTGTATTATTGGTGAGGGTAATACCTCCATGCTGGACAAATGTAAAGGGAAAGGAGACAACGTATGTGAAACATGTGTCACATGCTTAGCACTGATGGTTTTAAACACTTTTACCTATCCTGGATTTTTAGGCCTTTTCAGTTTCCAGAAACAGAGGCTGACTCTCATCTGTTGCAAGATTACAAATATGTCTCCCAGGACTCTCAGAACAAAGAGCAAAGTGAAATACCAGCTTTACGTTCTTGGAGGGACACTCCCCTGCTTCTCTGCTGTCTTTTGTCTTCAGTTTCTCCTTTAACTTCCACTTTCTTAGGACTTTTCTCTGTCTCTGAAGAAACCTATTGCTAATTATTTGAATGTGGTTGTCCCACTCATTTTTTGGAACCATGCCATACAAATTACATACCACTGGCCAAGCTATGGGTAGGCCACTCCTGAGGGAGACACCTTCTCTACTGATCAATAAACGATAGTGAGGCAAGGTGCAGGCTCAGTCATGGTGTTGGGTGGTACCTCTAAAGGCAGTGTTTGAAAGACAGACTGAAGTGGATTTATAATATTTCCTTTCTAACATTTTAATGTATTTTTTTTGCATCCTATTGCATTTATTACAACTCCAAAGTAATAGTAGATGACTTTGGTACGAATTACATGCTCTTGAGAAATACTTCCTCCTGGTCATGAGTAGACGGCCGTGATGGCTAATTCACAATAGAATGAGTTTTAATTTTTATTTTTTTATCTTTATGTATTAGCAAAGCAAAAAAGGGGGAGGGAAGAGAGAGAGAGAGAGAGAGAGAGAGAGAGAATAAATCTTCCATTTACTGGTTCACTTACCAAATGCTACAGTAGCTGGTACTGGGCCAGACCAAAGCTAGAAGCCCAGAATTCAATCCAGATTGCCTATGTGAGTGTCTGGGATCCAAATATTTGAGCCATGACCTTCTTCTGCTTCCCACTATTCCCATTAGCAGGGAAGAGGGAAACAGAATCAGGACATCAGCACTTTGATATGGGAAGTAGAAGTCCCAAGGGCATTGTTTGTTTTTGTTCTTTTTTAAAAAAAGATTTATTTATATATTTGAAAAGCAGAGAGAGAGAGAGAGAGAGAGAGAGAGAGAGAGAGAGAAAGAGAGAGAGAGAGAGATTCCATCCACTGTTTCACTCCCCAAATGACCATAAGAGTCAATGCTGCATCAGGCTGAAGCCTTGAGTCAGGAGCTTCACCTGTGTTTCTTACGTGTGTTGCAGGGGCCCAAGTACTTCAGCCATCTTCTACTGCTTTCCTAGTTGCATTAGCAGGGAGCTGGATCAGAAGTGGAGCAGCCTGGACTTGAACCAGCAACCATAAGGGATGCCAATGTTGCAGGCAGCTTAACTATGTTTGCAGAACCCAGGCCCCACAAGTGGCTTCTTAACAGCTCTACTAAAAAAGTGCCTTGCTCTTATTTGTGTGTGTGTGTGTGTGTGGTGGAGGACTGGGGGACCAGTGTGGTTTACGGATGAAATGAAGTATCAGAAGAAAATCTCATGTCAATAATACTAAGAAGGAAATTATCAGTCATCATCTCAATTTTTTTTTGAAAAAATTCTGGATTAATTGGGAGAAATTACTCCAGGTTTACTCTTCAGAGATATCGAGCTTTGTTTTACCTTCAAAGTTTTGTAGGAAGGAAAATAGAAGGAAGCAATTTGCTCTTGCATTTACACAAAGAGATGATAGTCTTTGTGAAACATGGATTTTGATGTTTTTCTTCCACAACACAGTATGGAGCTCATATGTTTAATATCTTCTTATGTATCTGTCCAGGTTATTGGACAAGGTTTGGTTAAATTAGAATTTAAGCATGTCCTTGGGTTGTGGTTGAAATTGTATTGCTTTCATACTTAAAAATGAAATACATTGAATCGCAAGCAAGCAAGAGTGAAAAAACTGTAGGCATAATCTTACACATAATCATACATCCCAAAAGCTTTGTAATATTTAACAAACTCCCACTATGTACTCCCCAACTGGTCATAGCATAACTGAATTAGTGCCTTCTAGTAGAATTCACTTTGCATTTATACCAGGTTGGTTGAATATGTCCAGTGAGTGATGGGAAGCATGACTATAAGCACATAAGTCTCCTGCAGTCACCCCTTGCTCCAGGATAGCAAGTGGAGACCTGGAATGATCCACCTACCTTAGGACAATAGTCAGAACTGAACTGAATCAAGCCTTATCCTGTTTACACTTCTTTACGAGTCTTGCTGGTGCCAATCTCCGACATTTAAAGACCGAGAATCCTCAGTCCCATTCCGGCCTCAGCATATCAAGTTTTCCTAATAACATGCTTGGTGTTGAAAGCTAAACAGTTTTATGCTCTTGTGGTGTTGTTCACACTGCTTGTGAAATTCAAAGTTCAACAATCATATTCATGCAGACACAATTTATAGTTAATCTTGCTTCTCTCTATTAAATGCCAGTGATTCCCTCAATATAGTCATTGGCAAACTCTGGCATTCTGTCAAGGGAAGGGAATCCTCTACATACCCAGCACTTCAAAGAGACTCTAATTAGTGAGCCAAGTAAAAACTGAGCCCAATGGTTATATCATTCTCTTTGTTTAACTTTTGCTATAAATATTGCATGAAATTGAAACAACTTTAAGGTTTGAAAGAAGAAAATGTTACAAATATTCTTCAAAGTCACATCAATATGCCAATGCTCTGTAGAGTTTTGTCAGTGTTTTTGAACTGAAGTTTAAAAGAAATTGTGTTTGTCTGAGCTTTCCAAATTAGGTTATCATGCCTATTTACGACAGGCAGTTCCTGTCGTGTAATATGATTACATGGGCTTTATCAGAAGTGACACATTGAATGATTTATATGATATGTCAGCGAGCAAGATACAAAGTCAGATAATTTCCTGTAATTACTTTTAAAAGAACTTAAAAATGGATTTTAAATAAATAGCATGTGACTTGTATTTGAAGCAATTTTTAAATATCATTCCAAGATACAACTGGGAATGAAATAATCAAGATGAAAAATGTTAATGGGCACTTCCTAATGAATTAAAACATTACAATTTTTTTTTGTGAGATCCTCTGATGGTGCAATATTCTAGATACCACTTTGTAACTTCTGAATTCTCACCCAACTAAGAGACTATTGTGTCTTTCATTGTTTTGGTCAGGTTATTGTTTATTCTAAATCGTGAATCACTTGTGACCTTTTTCTTTGAATTTACTTCTATGTTCATTTCCTTCCAAAATCTTTGGTAACTTCCACAGCCAAGAAAAAGTTATCACCAGAAACCTTTCTTGTAACAATTGCTTCCACCGATCTCTGTCTTTTTAACAGATTCCTAGTCCTTGGGCTCTATGCCAGTCTGTTTTTAAGTGGTTCCTCTGAGTCATGATGACTACCCCTAAACTGCACAACTAGTCCCATAGAGCAGTGAATTTCCCAGACTTGTGTAGTATTTCCTGTCATTGCATAGAACAACTTGCTCCAGCCTGTTTTGCGGCGGGCTTCCTGACTTTTCCCAGACCTCCCTTTGGAATTTATGATTTATTTATTTTCAGTAGTGTGTGTTTCTACCGATTTGAGAAGCATCTGCATGACAAGAGGGAAGAATAATAGGACTTCACAATCTCTTAGATGTGTAGCCCTGGTTTAGTTCTCAGACCATCCATCAGCTTTCTGAGAAATTTTAGACCTTCACTGAGGACCATTCCCTGACTGTTCAATTAGAGCTACAACATGCATCTCACTGAGCGAATATGAGCTGGTCAAGACCTTGTCCCTTCTTTTTTTTTTTTTTTTTTAATTTGACAGATAGAGTTATAGACAGTGAGAGAGAGAGAGACAGAGAGAAAGGTCTTCCTTCCATTAGTTCACTCCCCAAATGGCCGCCACAACCGGCTCTGCGCCGATCTGAAGCCAGGAGCCAGGTGCTTCCTCCTGGTCTCCCATGTGGGTGCAGAGGCCCAAGCACCTGGGCCATCCTCCACTGCCCTCCTGGGCGACAGCAGAGAGCTGGACTGGAAGAGGAGCAACTGGGACTAGAACCCGGTGCCCATATGGGATGCTGGCGCTGCAAGGCAGAGGAGTAACCAAGTGAGCCACAGCGCCAGCCCCCCGTCCCTTCTTTCTCATTCCTGTAGTGCCAGGGTCTTGCACTCAGCATCAGTCCAGATGCGATTTGCCCTCAAATTTATCTGTTGATTGGAATGTATATATGGAACAAGATACTTTTTTTTTTTACAGTGCCATTAAGCAAAGAACATCTTTAGTGGCACCCTGTGTTTTCACCAATATTAAAACAGTTCCCTTAAATGTGGATCATCCAGGGAGATGAACTGATACAAAACTGACATCAATACCTGGGAGGGGACTTTCAAATTCAAGTGAGAGATGTGGTCCAGGGACCAATGGTCCAACTGTTTTCACACACAAATCTTCAAGGACAACTGGAAGAACTCTTTACCAGAAGTCAAATTGTGGTAAAAACTGGTTTTTAGCAGAAAGCTAATTCCTTCTAGAAGGTTAATTTCTGTATAATGTCAAGAAATACCAACCAAGCACTTTGTTAATTGCATCTATGGCATTGAATACATTAACTATAATTTGGTCAAGATGAGATTCTGAAACATACTATTATGCTGACCTTGGACATCCTATGTAAGTAGAAAGATCTGATAAAACATGGAGAATCTTGCATGGGTTTAAACTGGAGCTCTTCCATGATTGACACTCTGTCTTGCCAGATACTATGAAATATTTTTGCCCAGCTATAAGGATATTTCAAGTAGTCCTAACAGCATTCTGCTCATACCTACTCAGAAAAGTCTGCATCTAACACATGGGAAACTTTTATCTCATTTATTTAACCTTCAAGATACTTATTAGCAGTTGTAGAAAAGTAAAGATTTATTTGTCAATAAAATCCAAAGGCTCCATTTACCAAATTTCCATTCTTTACATTAATGAAATTTGTCTGTGGGGCTTTTAAAATTCATTTATAAAGTTAGAAATATATTCAGCTCTGCTGTCTTGGAGATAAATGGACACATTATTACTTGTCTGTCAAATATAAGTAGGGCTGTTAATAACATAGAGGCAGCTGCTAAAGATTCCAAACATGAGTGTTTCCTTCAGAGAAAATTGCAATTCTAACCCCTAAATTCCCTTCAGAATCAATTATTTGACTTTGGAAGTATTATGGAATAGCTTACTTTTTAGTCAGGGTAACACAAGACAAGTTACTATTCTTCAAAATATTTACCCAACAAAGGCAAATGAAGCTTAAGAATATGACCACTAAGGGGATGGTTAATATGACACTAGCCTTTGTTTAGGATAATCCTAATTCCATTCTGTCTAGTATATGTATTTATATATTATACTGGGATTGAGAAACAGTCAATAAAGGGAAGAATTACGGCCTCTTGTGAAATGATTAGAGTCCTTTCTAAACTTTCAAATGTTAATATCTGTTTGGAAATGCCTTTTCCTATCCTGGACTCATCAACAAAGCCCATAAAGGGAATATAATAGCTGAAACCATGTTAGAATGTATCAAAAAAATGGGTTTCCTGAATTAAACAATCCATTTTTTAAAAAAAAGATTTATTTATTTGAAAGGCACAGTTACAGAGAGAGGGAGAGACAGAGAAAGAAAGAGAGAGAGATCTTCCATCTGCTGGTCCACTCCCCAAATGGAGGCAGTGGCCAGGGCTGGGCCAGATGGAAACCAGCAGCCAGGAGCTTCTTCCAGGTCTCCCACATGAATGCAAGGGCCCAAGCACTCAGGGCATTCTCTGCTACTTTCCCTGGCACATTAGCAGGGAGCTGGATAGGAAGAGAAGTGCCTGGGACTCGAACTGGTGCCCATTAGGGATGCCTATGTCACAGACGGTGGCTTTACCTGGCTAAGCCACACTGCTGGCCCCAGTTGAAGATCCTAAATGTCCATACGAGAAGACAAACAGTTCATATTTCAGATATTTCATCTCTCTATTTTAACATTAAACAATGGGGCAGTACAGCTCTACACTTCCACAACAATGACACGAATATGTTATACCATGCAACTATTAACACTTTTTATGAAAATGTTATACATTCATTATATTGTAGTAGATACTACAGTGATGTAATGGTATGTAAAATAATTTTTAAGTCGTTTTGAGAACACAGGAATGGCATCCAAAATTTTATTTAATGGTATGATTTATTTGGATTTTCAAGAAAGGAGACTTCATTATGGATTGGTTGCCACAGCAAAGATTTTATGCAGACATGGAACTTGAGTTAGAATCTGAGGATGGGGATTGAATTTAAATAGGTTGACTAGGCTGGCAGACAAATCAGTAACACTTTACTTTTGTATTCTTTTCTAAAAGCTGACCCACCAAGATAAAAAATAAACACCTCTTTTTCTTTAATTGTGAAAAAACAATACTAAGCATAATTTGAAAATTTCCTATTACATCTTGTTCATCAGGGTAGCTTTCAGATATTGAGTGACTCAAGCCTTTGGTAAGAAAATAAGTAATAGTATGTGCATTCATTTTCATAAACTTCAGAAGGCTGTGTTGAATGACACCTTAATTTTTTTTTTCCAGTCGAGACAAAGAATTGCCAGGATTTTACAATAAGTGACCATGTGTGGGTTGGTAGAGTGGCTGACATATCATTCCTGTTGACAGTTTATGGATGTGCTTCCATTTGTAGCTTCTATGTGATGACAATTCCACTCATCTACATCACAAATGAGGGCCTTGATCCGCAACTGTGTTTTCAAAACTTAGTGTGTTTTCAGGGTTTAGCAAATGCTTTGCTAAGAGCAGCTATGACCTGGAAAACCAAGAGTCCTGATGCAAAGAGTCAGTGTCTTATTTTCCTTTACCCTTCCATTTGCCTGTAGGGTGTTACCTTTTGTTTTGTTTTGTTTGTTTGTTTGTTTGTTTCTGGAAACAGAGGAAAGGCTATGCCAAAAGGAAAGTTGCAGATTTTCATATAATTCTCAAAGGTATGATCTGTGTTTAGGCAAAGAGAGGAAACCACACTGTAAATATATATCCTGAGAAGTACCAAATCAAGCAAGGTTTAGTTGGCATAGTTAGAAGAACAAAATTGCTAAGGGTATAAAAGTCTCATTATGTTTACAATGTCCCAGGTCAGGCACTGTAGTGCAGAGAGCTAAGGCACTGCGCGGATGCTTACATTTTCCAGCAGCTCTGAATTTCTGATCCAGCTTCTTGTGAATGCGCCTGGGAGCCAGCAGATGATGCTCCAGATAGTTGAATTCCTGCTACATAGGAGACTGCGATGGAGTTCCTGGCTTAGGCTTGTTCTAGCTTAGGCCTGCTATTGTGGGCATTTTGGGACTGAACCAGTGGATGGAAGTTTTCTTTCTCTCTCTCTCTCTCTCTTTCTTTCTGTGTATTATTCTACCTCTCAAATAAATATTTAAATTTTTTTGTCCTTTGGAAACTTAAATAGTACTAGTCATAATCAATTTTCTTCATTTTTATCAATTATGAGTTGTTACCAAGTGCTAATGTGACTGGTTAAAGGAAACATTTCAAATATATTTAGTGAGGTAAATGTAGCTAACGTTTAAGAACCCTGACTTTGAAAATGTAGACTTAATTTGAATCTACTGTCTCAATGATCAAATGTGTCACCTTCAGCAAATTTCTTAAACTTTCTCGCTCTTGTTTTTCTCATGTGAAAATTGAAGAATAAGAGAACTCATTTTATGAGACTTTCTTAGAAATCATATATAATATTTGTACATAGTGTTCAGAAGGAAGTCTTTTAGTCAATCATTTGTTGGTCTCAAGCAATGTTAGAACAGGATACAGGTGTATTCTTTGAAAACATGGCCAAGGGTTCTCTGTTTTGTTTGCACTGAGAGGACAACTGATATGGCAGGGGAAGGCCGGGGGCAACTGTTGGAAACAAGGTGCCGTCATTGTCTTTCTCTGTATGTCATAGAGCATCTGGAGTTCTAGCGATGAGATTTGACTGCAATCAGAAAACACGGACTTTAAATTACCTCCTTGAATTTTCTTTTATTTTTTAAAGATTTAAGATTTAAAGATTTACAGACAGAGAGACAGAGAGGTCTTCCATCTGCTGGTTCATTCCCCAAATGGCCACAGTGGCCAGAACTGGGCCAATCGGAAGCTTCTTCTGGGTCTCCCACATGGGTGCAGGAGCCCAAGAACTTGGGCCATCTTCCACTGCTTTCCCAGGCAATAGCAGAGAGCTGGATGGGAAGAGGAGCAGCTGGGACATGAATGGGATGCTGGTACCGCAGGCAGTGGCTTGGTCTACTACACCACAGCGCCGGCCCCTCATGTTTTTTCTTATTCAGAAGAGAAATCTGTGGGCTCACAGTTCGGGAGTCTGGGAGCTCTAAGATCAGAGGGCTGACAGCTGCTAGAGACATTCTTGATGCATTTTCTCATGATGGGAGGGCAAATAAAAAGTGACAGAGAGAATAAAAAAGCACCAAATCTGATCCTTGACAGGAAAGTCACTCCCACCAGAATCACCTACTCCTGAGACAATGTCACTAACTCATTCTTTTTTTGTTTTTTTTTTTTTTTCCTGGTTCAGGGGATGTGATTTTTTTAAAACTTTTATTTAATAAATATAAATTTCAAAAAGTACAACTTTCTTCTTGGGTCTTTGAAAAGACAGTTACATTGCTCTTCTTCAGAGAACAGACTACCTCTTGAAGAGCTACAACAATTACCGTTCCAACCTTTGCTCTCAAATCTTTTCCACGATCCTAATACATGAAATTTCTTTTTTATATTTTTTAATTTTTAAATTTTTAAAAGATTTCATTTATTTATTTAAGAAGAGAGAGTGATAGACAGTGAGAGGGAGAGACAGAGAGAAAGGTCTTCCATATCCTGGTTCATTCCCCAAATGGCCAAAGAGGCCAGAGCTGGACCAATCAGAAGTCAGGAGCCAGAGCTGCTTCTGGGTCTCCCACATAGGTGCAGGAGCCAAGTACTTGGACCATCCATCACTGCTTTCCCAGACCATAGCAAAGAGCTGGGTCTGAAGTGGAGCAGCCAGAACTCGAATCGGCACCCATATGGGATGCCGGCACTGCAGGCAACAGCCTTCTTAGCCCTTCCACAGTGCCGGCCCTGTAATGCATGAAATAATTTTAATTTCCTATTTCCACCTACCTGCAGAATAATGTATTACTTCAGATTTAGCTTTCATTGTCATCTGAAATTGAGTTCCATAAGTTCCACCTTAGACATTATCCTGCAAATCAGTGATCCGAAGGTAGCCTTGCTCACCACCAGGGCCTCACAGACGAAGCAGAAAGAAAATGCACACACAGGCAATGTGGCCAGCATTAAAGAGAGCATGATCAAGGTGACAGGGACCTGGGTAAGAAGGCCCCTGATGGTCCTGATTTTCATGGGACACTATTTGGCATGACAATACATTGCTTTACAGATAGACTGTTCATGCACCTGCTTTGTCTTCCCACGGGATTGCGAATTTCTCCAGTGCTGTGGGCGTGTCCTCATCCCCTTTATGTTCTGCTGTAACATGCAGCTCTGTGTCACGTACATAGGAGACAGTCAGTTAATGCACTCAGAGTAAATAAGTGACTTTCTCTTGTGTTGCAGTTTTATTTTAAATACAGGGAAAGATGTATTGAATTTCTTTCCCAGGTAGAAAACAGGATAATGTTCAGTGATTTTAGAATTTTAACTTGAAAATTTTAATTTTCAACATACTTTAGTTCTTAATGAAGATTTTCTCATTTATATAAATACATTCAATGAAGGCATATTCCATATAAATATTTTTCCTGTTAAACAATTTATAATTTCAAGGCTCAATGAACATAATAAACACAAGTTTCTAAAATATGTTAAAGCAATTTTCTGTAAATGAAGAGCTTGAAAAGATTTTAAATCTTTTTTGATGACTCAGTTGATCATTATTTATAAACACATTTTCTTTTACTATATACACAATCATTTTACTTTCTTTACATTTATCTTCTTTGATTGGCTAAAAGCCATCACTTTTTATTCTAAGGGTCTTAGCATGACTTTTTTTTTTTTTTTTGATCTCAAGTAGCTTTTCTAGTTTGATGCTTCTAATTTCCAGGTAAGTAAAAATTTAGGTAATAGAAAATAGCACCTACCATACAGGGTTGTCTTGAAAATCATGTCCAACATGTTAGGCCTTCCCACTTCAGTGTATTCTACATTGCTGGATTCAACCAGAGTGGATCAGAAAAACATTTTGTCTGTACTGAACATGTACAGAGTTTTTTTGGCCATTATTCCCTAAATAATACAATATAATGACTGTTTTGATAGAGTTTACATTTTATTAGGTATGAGAAGTAATCTGGAGCTAATTTAAAGTATATGGGAGGTATGGACTTACTTCCAAGTGTACAGTTTAAAAACTTCCCATGGGACCCCAAATCCCATTAAACTGATTGGTAAAAATGCCATCTTAAGTGTTAAAGTGACCACATTGTGTTAAAGTAATCATATAGATAGAATTAAGTATTAAAGAGATCATATAAATAAGATCAAGTGTCTGGTAATAATAACAGAAATAAAAAGGAGAGAATGTTCCAACATGGGAAGCAGTCCACAAAAGCAGACTCATAGAATGACATAAATTGTTCATGCACCTGCTTTGTCTTCCCACGGGATTGTGGATTTCTCCAGTGCTGTGGATGTGTCATCATCCCCTTTGTGTTCTGCTGTAACATACAGCTCTCTGTCACATACATAGGAGACAATCAGTTAATGCACTCAGAAAAAGAATGTTTTAAATAGATCTCTGACCTCAGAATCAGCCTTTTAAGGCATTCTGGTCTGGCTGAAAAGCCCATGAGAGCATTTCAGGCATGGAAAGCCAAGATACTGTGGGGAAAGAAAAATGTACTACATGTAGGATCTCTGTAAATGAGACCCCAGTGGAAAGAAGGGGCCATCAAAGAAGGATGTACTTTTCCCTAAAGGGAGGAGAGAACTTTGCTTATGGCATTTCCTAAATACTGAAGGAGACTGTGGACTCAAAAGGCTTCCATAGCCTAGGCAGCTCATGTCAAGAACCTCGGGTGATCACTGACGTCGTACATAAGAGTGTTAATTCTTAAATTAACAATAGGAGTCACTGTGTTCTTACTCCCCATGCAGGACCTCTGTCCTTAATGAATTGAACTATGAGATTTAACTGTAAAACTTGTTCTCAAATAGTTTTTTATATTTTCTGTATGTGTGTGTGTCTGTGTGCAAATATTTGAAATTTTTGTTTAATATAGAGCTGGTCTTCTATGTATAAAGTTAATTGAAAATGAATTTCAATGGAGAATGGGACTGGGAATGGGAGAGCAAGGAGGAAGTGGGGAGGAAGTGAGGGTGGGAGGGTAGGTGGGTATGATGGGAAGAATCACTGTATTCCTAAAGATGTCTCATGAAATTTATACTTATTAAATAAAAGATTTTTTAAAAAAATACAATGTAATATTCATGTAGTTAAAATAGTTTAAAAAATTATCCATCTGAATGTTGTTTTCATTTACAATTTAAAATTATACAAATCTTTTGGTTTTTAACAATTTTTTATTGAAATGCAGTTGACTTTTGTTTTATGCTTTTGTATCACGACATCTTCCTCTGTTGCATTTCTGTATTTTGCCTTTTTAGCCTAAAAACTTGCTAAACTTGAAAAAAATTTAAAAAATAAAGTATAGGAGGGTTTGTATCAAGAGATGAGTATTCATAGATCCTCCTGGAGCCAGCACAAATTTCTTATGGGTAGTGAGGGATTAGCAGTATTTACACATAAATCCAGGGAAACCCTTTTGTTCAATTATTTGTTGGTCTCAAGCAATTGTGGGAAGTACTGTAAAATATGTGACTTTGTAAAGAGGATTTTTTTTACCTTTTAAAGTCAGTTGGTTTATTCTTCTTTTGTGTCTGCTGTAATTATAATGCAAGAAGAAAATGTTACCCAAAAAGCAATTAACTTATACTGTTAATGGAGCACTGGACTTAGTTGAGAAGTAGAAAAATCTGAAATTATTGATTAAAAGGTGGGAATTAATTTCACTTAATTCATTAGCTACAAGTTAGCCCATTAGAATCAAAAGAACATGAACAAAGTCTGTACTTTAATTTGGAACAAATAAATCAAAAGAATTACCTGGTTGAAACCATTGGTTTTGTTAATTAGTCACGCAAAAGTAATAATTAGAGACTTTTAAAATTAAAAAAGAAAATGTTTAAAAAGTCACAAGAAGGCAAATATTTAAAATTATTTTAGTGATCCCAGGTGAAAAAAGTTCACTGGAACTATTATTCTCGTTTATTGTTGGTGTCATTCATAACTGGCACAAGTCCTTTGGAAAACCATTTGAGCCATAAAAATAAATATCTTCTGTGACTCAGTAATCCTATTTCTGGGAACCAGTCCAAAGCAAATAATTTAAATGAAGGCAAAACTTCATGAACAAAAAATATTCATTGTATCATGTTTTTAATGAGTAAATAAAACCTGAGAAGCTAATAAATATGCACATTTAGGAAATAAATAAGTAAATGATGAAACAAATATGAAATAGAATATTATGCTCTCATTAAAAGTAATGGGAGATATATAGTACAGAATGCTTATGGGAAAATTGTGTGTTCCCTCACGTTCAAGATAGCAGCCTGAGGATATACGATTAGTTCCTTTCCTTTCCTAAAACCTTGCTATAGTAATGGCAAGAAGTATCTTCGTGCAAGGTCTTAGAAGGGAAGAGAGCTAAGAGCAGATCAGAAATCCTGATATTTAGAACATGGAAAACATTTGGAATCATTTACGAGGAAATCAGAGCCAACCATTGCCTGGAATCTGCATAGGAAACAGCATCAGAGGAGGTGCAAGACACTCCCTTCTGAAGTGCCCTTGGCAACTCTGATCTTGCTGAGTAAAAGTGTGGGAAGTGAGGCAGAGGCTGATATCAGTAACCACGAACCTGCAGAAGAGTAGTGAAAGATAATCACGCACAGAAATGCAGACCTTCTGTGTAGGAGACACGCAGCATGCTTCTGAAGGTTAAATATGATATAAACTCGCTGAACAAACAAAGGGATAGGATTGCTACCTCCCTGCATTGATGCCCTGGGTTAAGCCTTCTTTATTGTATCAAGGATGGAGTTGATGGGGACGGTGCCATGGCTCACTTGGTTAATCCTCCGCCTGCAGCGCTGGAATCCCATATGGGTGCCAGTTCTAGTCCAGGTTGCTCCTCTTCCAGTCCAGCTCTCTGCTGTGGCCCAGGAGGGCAGTGGAGGATGGCCCAGGTGCTTCAGATTGGCACAGCGCTCGCCATTTGGGGAGTGAACCAACGGAAGGAAGATCTTTCCCTCTGTCTTTCTCTCTCACTCTCTGTAACTCTACTTGTTAAATAAAAATTTTTTAAAAAAATGGAGTTGAGTGTACCTAGATTTCCTCTCTGCTTACCATATGTGCACATCAGGCTGAAATTCCCCAAAACCACTGCAAATAGACCTTGGTTTTGGAAAATTTTGAGAAGCTTTCTGTAACTTATCTTTCAGCCATAAATAAGAGTATAGGGGCCGGCGCTGTGACATAGCAGGTTAAACAGCTGTCTGCAGCGCAGGCATCCTATGTGGGCACTGGTTCGTGTCCTGGCTGCTCCACTTCCTATCCAGCTCTCTGCTGTGGCTTGGGAAAGCAGTACAAGATGGCCCAAGTCCTTGGGTCCTTGCAACCATATGGGAGATCTGGAAGAAGCTCCTGGCTCCTGGCTTCAGATCAGCACAGCTCCGACCCTTGCAGCCATCCGGGGAGTGAACCAGCAGATGGAAGACCTCTCTCTCTCTCTCTCTCTCTCTCTCTCTCTCTCTCTGCCTCTCCTTCTCTCTTTATGTAATTCTGACTTTCAATGAAATAAATAAATCTTGTTATCTAACACAAGAAGAATGCTAACAGGTGCACTTCAAAATTGCCAGGATGTGGAAATAATATAAATTACCAAGGATTCAGAAGCGATTTTAAATAATTTTAAATTTGTGTCATTAGAAAGATTCAAGAAGATAGTATCTGTGTATGAAATAATAATAGACAATTCAAAAAGTTTTGAAATTTCCCTCCCAAAAAGCTTAAATTTGGAGGCTGGTGCTGTGGCGTAATGGGTAATGTCACTGCCTGCAGTGCCAGCATCCCATATGGGTACCGGTTTGAGTCCTAGCTACTCCACTTTTTTTTTTTTTTTACAGGCAGAGTGGACAGTGAGAGAGAGAGACAGAGAGAAAGGTCTTCCTTTGCCGTTGGTTCACCCTCCAATGGCCGCCGCGGTCGGCGCGCTGCGGCCGGCGCACCGCGCTCGTCCGATGGCAGGAGCCAGGAGCCAGGTGCTTTTCCTGGTCTCCCCATGGGGTGCAGGGCCCAAGCACCTGGGCCATCCTCCACTGCACTCCCTGGCCACAGCAGAGGGCTGGCCTGGAAGAGGGGCAACCGGGACAGAATCCGGTGCCCCGACCGGGACTAGAACCCGGTGTGCCGGCGCCGCAAGGCGGAGGATTAGCCTGTTGAGCCACGGCGCCAGCCGCTACTCCACTTCTGATTCAGCTCTCTGCTATGACCTGGGAAAGCAGTATAAGATGGCCCAAGTCCTTGGGCCCCTGCACCCACGTGTAGATCTGGAAGAAGTTCCTAGCTCCTGGATTTGGATAGGCGCAGCTCTAGCAGTTGTGGCCAGTCGGGGAGTGAACCAGTGGATGGATTGTGGGGAACCACAGGCCGGCCACCTGTGGGGACCTCCTCATTGCACTGCCTCATCCTGCAGAGCAGAACAAGGTCAAGGAAGTGCTGAACAAAAGACTTGCAAACAACCTGAACAAAAGACTTGCAAACGACCTGATGGGATGAGATACACCCTGACCTGAGACTATGCGTGCCCTTTGATCTGATTGATGGACTACTCGCCCCAGCCCGGGGGACTGGGAATGGATAAAAGACCATGTTTCTTCTCTACTTTTCTCTTTTCTCCTGCTTGTGTAAGTCACATGCATATAAGCATGGTACACATTTTCATAACTGTCACACAGTTCTTGATTATTCCCTTACGTTTTTATTTTATTTTTACTATTTCCATTTCATTTAATGTCGTTTTGACTGACATTACTTCAAGATCACTGATTCTTTCCTCAACTGTTTCAGATTTATTGTTAATTCTATCAAAGACATTGTTCATTTTTGTTATAATATTTTTTTATGTTTAGCATCTTTAAAATATCTTTCTGAGAGTGTTCATCTTTCGGCTTACGTTATCCACCTGCTGTGCATTTGCCCATTGGTTGATTTAAATTCCCTTAGTATGTTAATTATCATCTCTAAATTTGTTGTCTGATAACTTCAACAGCTCTGCCTCATCTGGGTCAGATTCTGATGCTTGCTTTGTTTCTTCAAAATGTATTTTCTTTGTCTTTGACTTATGCATTTTTTTAAAAAAAGATTTATTCATTTATTTGAATGGCAGAATTACAGAGAGGCAGAGGCAGAGAGAGAGAGAGAGAGAGAGAGAGAGAGAGGTTGGAAGTGGAGCAGCTGGGTCTCAAACCAGTGCCCAAATGGGATGCTGGCACTTCAGGCCAGGGTGTTAACCAGCTGTGCAACACCGCTGGCCCCTCCTACAAATTTTTGAAGTACACATAAATAATAGCTCCCCTTCAAAGCCTACAAAAGCCCTACAGAAAGATATAGATTAGGTTTCTTTACTTAGGTTTCTTTATCTTGCTTATATCAAGACACTTTGAATCTGTATCCTTGGGCTGATGTGTGGCATAAGAGGGTTAAGGCACCACATGTCGTAACCATATCACAGTGTCCATTTGAGTCTGTGCCATCTGCTCTGCTTCTGACCCAGTTGGTATGCCTAGGAAGGCAGTGCTGATGGCCCAAGTACTTGGGGGCCTTGCCCATCATGTGGGAGACTCTGCAGGAATTCTTGGTTCCTGGCTTCTGCCTAGCCCGACCCTGGATATTTTGGCCAATTTGGGAGTGACCCAATGGATGGAAAACTCTCTCTCTCTCTGTCACTTTGCCTTCAAAATAAATAAGTAAATCTTTAAAAAGTAATACATGTGTGTGTATTTCAAATTTCAAATATATATATATATATAATCTTTTAATAATAATGCATTTTCAGTGCCAAAATAAAAAAAATATTGTTTGATTTCCCCAGCTACAAGCATGATCGTTCTTTTGATGACAAGAGAAGAAGGAAGTGTTTAATTAATACATCAACATTAAAGATTCTCTGGGGGATTGGCTCACCTTAGCCAAACTCTGTCTCTCTTCATGGAGAACATAAACCTGACTGTGGTCATTACGTTGTAGTCTTTCAGAGGAGCTTCTATTGGATCATGGTAGCAAGTGCATTTTCTTTTTTTAAAGAAAAATCGGAGTTACACAGAGAAAAGGAGAGGCCGAGAGAGAGAGAGAGAGAGAGAAAGAGAGAGGTCTTCCTTCCACTGGTTTACTCCCCAATTGGCCACAATGGCCATAGCTGCACAGATCCAAAGCCAGGAGCCAGGAACTTCTCCATGTCTCTCATGTGGGTGCAGGGGCCCAAGGACTGCTTTGCCAGGCCACAGCAGAAAGCTGAATTGGAAGTAGAGTAGCCGGGTCTCAAACCAGCGCCCCTATGGGATACTGGCACTACAGGCGGCAGCTTTACCTGTTACGCCACAGCGCTGACCCTGCAAATGTATTTTCATATTTCTTAGATGCTTCTTGGCAGCCACAGTAAACAACAGGTATGCTGTTGCAAACATGATAATTAACTTTGGTTAGTTATTTTAAAGTCTACAAGAATCTGTTCTGCTTTCAATTATAAAGTTATTTTTATTATGAAATTATGCAACCACAGAGTAGGAGGAAAGGAAAACAAGGAAAAACCTCACAATCCACTATCCTTTCAAAGAAAATCACTTTGTATGCAAAAATTCTACCTGCATTTATTTGGTATAACATGAAAGCGTATCAACTGGTATAATGCAGATATCAGTGGTGGGACTGGGGGCAAACCCTTGGTATCCTCGTAGTACTGCCAGTTGTGAAGACAAAGAGTCCCAGTGTCTTCATGAACTTTTTTATATCCAAAGCCTGCCTCAATGTGTAATACCCCTAACACATCCTATGTCAACCAGATATAAATCTGATTTTTTCTACCAAATCCCTGCCCACCTATCTCCCTCAAGCACACACATAAACAGACCATCAAGTACAAATACATCCACTCTCATACACACATTAGGTATTTAGGGATCATGCCATTTTTATTAACTGCCAACTCTGTGCACCTTTAAAGAGAATATTTAAAGCACCAAGATCAGAAAGTGTTCTGGCTTCATAATTACTCAAAAATCATTTTGTGTTTTATTTGGCTTACTATTAGATTCTGGCTTTCTTGTATAGATTCTTTGGTGCTTTGCATTTCTGACACCAGCTCTCATTCTCTCTCTCTCTCTCTCTCTCTCTCTCTCTCTCTTTCTCTCATCCTTCTGTTTCTTCTTTAACAAAAGCAACATGTTTCTTCATTTCATCAGTAAGTTTCTACTACTTATTTCAGAGGTTTTATTTCAGTATATTTCCTTGGAATTTTTATTTCCTTCTCTAAGATGGAACAATAATAATTTTCTAAGCCTGATATGCTATTGCATTCTAAGATTTTTCCCCTTTCTT
This sequence comes from Sylvilagus floridanus, assembly GCA_949820135.1. NCBI lineage: Eukaryota > Metazoa > Chordata > Mammalia > Lagomorpha > Leporidae > Sylvilagus > Sylvilagus floridanus. The sequence continues at coordinate 11,383,282 of OX463240.1, read as the reverse complement.
TCTCAGATTAGAGCTATGATTTCACAAATGCCATTTACTCCTCATTTTCAGAACTTTTGGTTGTTTTGTTTTGCCATAGATCTTTCAGGGTTAGCTTAAAGGTGGTGTAAATAGGAGTTTACCTCCTGATGGTCCACAGACAAATCTGATTTGTTTGATTTGGATTTCATTTTTTTTCCTTGAGAAATTCTATATATTCCGAATTTTCTCCATGTGCTACTAATTCATTCATCTTTTACTATTGCTGTAGTAAGTCCATGTATAATCCCAATAAAGCTCCTTGTTCTCTCAAATGATTCCCGCTGGGATCAACAAAACCACAGGTTCAATGATTTACCCTCAGAATTCTAATTAAAGTCCTGTTAATTTCTAGTACTCCTCTACTCTTCCTGAAGAGAGAAATCGGAAGCTGGATGTTGTGTTTCTTTTTCATTGTTATTTTAGCACAATATAAAAACACATGCCCTTTCTCAGTTCTAAAAAGTTTGACACTTTTGTTAGCTCTTCCTCCATTTTCTGGGTTCTCTCCCTTTTTTTTTAGAAAAATTAGAACTTTATTGATTCATTTATTTGTCTATTGTGTTCTCACAATAGACCTGTTTCTTTATCATTTTGTCCAAAATCAGATTTCTTTGACTATATCTCCAATCCTTTCCATAGATTTTTAAGTTTTCTCCTTCTGAAATGCGGTCTTTTAAAATCTGAACAAAAACCGTTTCCAGAATATTGTGTAAGGAGAGAAGTTGTTTCTTTCATCACACAATAATAAGAAAGCTGAACAAACCAAAAATCGGCAAGTTTGCCCCAGGATTGAGTTCAGGGGCAGACTGCAGATAAAAAGTGAAGAAGCAGACAGGTGGATATGGATAATTGTAACTTAATGGGGCTGAGCCTCCTGACCACAAGCCTTTGAAAAGTCATGTACCAGGGTCGGAAAACCTGAACTGTAATCAATGAATCCCGGATGCTGCATGTTGACACATCTGCAAGGTAAAATTTCCAGACATCCAGTCTCCTTGAGACCCCCACACTTTCATGAGGTTCACCTCCAGAAAATCTTCCAGTTCCTATGGTGAAGACTTGCAAACACCTGCATCAGCATCAGAAGGGGGAGGAGGAAGCAGCCACTGTGGAATGTGCCAGAGTGTATGGTTCAGTACAACAATGCTGCCCTTAAGAGAATACCTTTTACTGGAACCTAATCTGCTGACAGTTGATCAGGATGGAAAAGACCGAATTCCAGCCCATGCTAATCTTCCTGTCTAGCTAGAGGGGTGGGATGACAAGAAGGGCACTTGAAGGTCACAGTTGAGGTGGGAAACCTACTAAAAGTCTGAGACTTGGAACTGGTGCTGTGGCGCAGCGGGTTAATGCCTTGGCCTAAAGTGCCAGCAACCCATATGGGCACCGGTGCTAGTCCCGGCAGCTCCTCTTCCAATCCAGCTCTCTGCTATAGCCTGGGAAAGCAGTAGAGGATGGCCCAAGTCCTTGGGTCACTGCACCCATGTGGAAGACCCAGAAGAAGCTCCTGGCTCCTGGCTTCAGATCAGCGCAGCTCTGTCTGTTGTAGCCAATTGGGGAGTGAACCATCAGAGGGAAGACCTCCCTCTCTCTGCCTCTTCTCTCTCTGTGTAACTCTGACGTTCAAATAAATAAATAAATCTTTAAATAAATTAATTAATTAAGGACTGAGACTTTATCATAGGACTACAGAACACTCACTATTCCTCCCTGGCCCCATCACCGTCACATGAATAAGGCTCTTACATGTAACAGAGGACAGAACTAAAAAAATAGTGAGTTTCAGACATTATTTAAGAAGTCTACAGAAACTCAAAAGCAACAGGAAGACAAAAACAAGAACACTAGAGCAAATTTTATTCTTTAATGGAGCTACAGCTACCAGTTAACACAGACTAACTCCTAGACAGATAAACAAAAATCTCATGCTAAATGTCTTTTTAGTTTAGTTGCTTTCACACAAGCACCAAGTCCAGCTTGCACCAACATTCTACAAGGCAGGGGCCAGCATTGAGCACAGTGAGTTCAGCCATTGTTTGCAGGGCCAGCATCCCATATGGGCAACAGCTCCAGTACAGTCTGCTGCTGTCCTGATCCAGCTCTCTGCTGTGGCCTGGGAAAGCAGAAGAAGAGAGCCCAAGTGTTTGGGCCCCTACACGCAAGTGGGAGACTGGGAAAAATTTCCTGACTCTGGCTTTGGCCTGGCTTAAGCCTGGCCTGCCTTCCATCTGGTCATTGTGGCCATTTGGGGAATGAACCAGCGGATAGGAGATATCTTTCTGTCTCTCACTCTCTTTTGTAACTCCGACTTACAAACAAATAAAAATACTTCTTTTTTTCTAAAATGTGTCTTTATTGATTTATGGGATGCTGGCGCTGCAGGTTACCTCTATGTCAAAGCCCCGGCCCCAAGCAGTTTCTCCTTGAGGAAGGGGTGAGAGTTTGAGCAGCATTCTCTGGAGCCTTTGCGTTGTGAAGTTCTGCAAGCCCCGGAGCCAGAGCAAGATCTGGGGCAGGATGTGTTTCTCCAAACTAGACAACTTGCAGCCCACTTCCTTCACATTGTCAGGGATAGGTGGCTGACTTCACGGAGGTGCCACCTCTTGTCCCCACCCCATTCCATCATCTTCTCCTAATGCTGCTGCTTAAGCCACTGGGAGGCAGATAGGACAGGGTTTGCCTCACTGTCCTGACCCCCGCAGTGTCACAGTGAGAGTTCAACACTTTCTTGCTTATGTTCAATCATGTGATGGATCATTTCAGGTTTGGTGAAAATATTGTGTGAACCAAGTAAATAAAATTAGCTCTTGATTATACTCCTGTGGGACCATGATTTTTATGTTTTCCTTGTTAGAATATTATGGTGCATTAAGCCTGTGACTATAAAGTGGACTGAATTTATGTTTTTGCAAAAATTCAAAAAGAGAAAGGAAGGAGGGGGATTGAGGGAGGGACATTGGGAAGGAGGGAAGTATGATTATCTTCTTAGAATTATACCTGTGAGGCCGGTGCCGTGGCTCAATAGGCTAATCCTCCGCCTTGCGGCACCGGCACACCGGGTTCTAGTCCAGGTCGGGGGGCCAGATTCTGTCCCGGTTGCCCCTCTTCCAGGCCAGCTCTCTGCTGTCCCAGGAGTGCAGTGAAGGATGGCCCAAGTGCTAGGGCCCTGCACCCCATGGGAGACCAGGAGAAGCACCTGGCACCTGCCATCGGATCAGCTCAGTGCGCTGGCCGCAGTGCGCCGGCTGCCTTGGCCATTGGAGGGTGAATCAACGGCAAAGGAAGACCTTTCTCTCTGTCTGTCTCTCTCATTGTCCACTCTGCCTGTCAAAAAAAAAAAAAGAATTAATTATACCTGTGAAATACATAAAATCTGTCTTTTGTATTAGTAAAAAGTTTAAAATCCAAATAGCCTTAGCTTACACATGAGATGACACATACCTAATGTTCTTAACTGAAAAATTATAGTTATGTGAAATTATTATTACTATGATTAAACTTGTCATCTTAATATTACATATATATTAATAATACATAATAAATACTTGGGTATTCATCACAAGTAACAGATTGAAAAATAAATCCATGTACCCATTCCTTGTCCTTCCTTGCCTGTCTCTTCTTCTACCAAAAGAAAGTGTTGGATTTGACAGCCAAGAAATTGAGCTGATGATTCTAACTCTTTATGTTTCTTAAAGTAGCTTGAAAGGCTCCGGCTGGTGTATTAATGAGGAGCCACGACCACTAAATAATTGGATTGAAACAGTGTCAGTTTTTGTTTCATTCAGAAGCAAAGACTTACTCTTTGTCATCAAAATTTTAACAATAATTTGAAATATTTATACGCACATATATACATAAATATATAGTAATAAATTGGATGGTTTAATTAAACACCCAACAAAAACCAAATATAGAGTTAAACTTAGTTGTTTGATCTTACAAACAAAAAAAGTTGTTTGATCTTCTGTCTCTTTTTCCCTTGCATTTAATGCATGTGTTGCACTTGATTCTTCTAACCTTAATGGCTGTGCATCAAAAAAGAATTAAGCATTTGAAACACTATGGATATGGAAACTTTGCAAAGAAAATGTATGCAAAATCCAGGCAGTGCCTCATTTGCTGACAGAGAGGACTCTTGTCAAAGTGGTTCTATGTTTAGGATGTGTCAGTGAGTGATTACAGCATCTTAAAGAAATTACATATGTCTTGTGTTTTTGCCACTTTAGACAAATATCATTAAACATAGACTTTAAGAATCATATCTTCAATATTTTTGATAAGTCATTTTAGATGCAAACCTATTCTTTGTGTGGGAGACACCATCTATTATTGCTGTCTAAAACTGGAATCTCAGACCCCTTAGAAGATTTTTAAGGATGGACAAACTCCAGTTCTTCTCAAGCAATTCAAAACAATTGAATTGGAGGAAATCCTCTCAAACTCCTTCTATGAGGCCAGTATCACCTTACTTACAAAACCAGAAAAAGATGAGACAAAGAAAGAGAATTATAGACCAGTATCACTGATGAACATATACAAAAATCCTCAACAAAACCCAACAACACGTCAGAAAGATCATTCACCTGGACCAAGTGGGACTTAACCCCAGCAGGCAGGCATGATTCAACATATGCAAATCATTAAATGTGATGCATTAATTAATAAATTGGAGAATAAAGTCATAATATTATCTCAATAGATGCAGAGAAAGCATTTTGATAAAATACAGCATCCTTTCATGATATAAACTTCAAGCAAACAGAGTATGGAAGGAACATTCCTCAACACATTACACAACATGGGGGCAATAATCTTCTCACCTCATATTATAACTGAGTTGATACTGTTAAATGTAAATGTGAAAATGAAAGCTAAATTATTTTTACCTATTTAAAGAAATTTTACAATTTGTACACCACCTTCACATTCTCAGACTGTGTATGACTGCTATAAAATACTGTGCTGGCTAAAATAGGAAATGCATCCTGTATTTTGTTTTGAAATTGCTTAGTCTAGACATCCTTGTTTCTTATATTACCCTTAGCAAAATCAACTTACCAGTTCTGACCAGAGGAATGTTATAGGTAGCTTTTCTTGGTTGACAAATTCACCCCAAATTTGGGAACTACAACAGCCTAAGCCAAGTAGACTATACATATGCATATATATGTGCAAAAACATATACTCACAGATTTGCAGTTGGAGTGGCTGGTGTGCACTTGCAGAGGGCTAGAGGACCTGGGCCCTGGCTGAACAACTCTCTCTCATGCAGCCTTAGGGCCTCCCTATGCGATCTTTCTACATAAGCTTTGTGCTTCCTCTCATCATGGTGGCCTCTGTATACTTCCCATGATGGCTCAGTGCTCCCAAGATGAGGGGCCTAAGAAAGCCAGACAGAAGTAGGATGGTTGCTTCTACCTTAGATGCGACTGAAGTCACCAAGAAACATCCAGATTCCAGGGCAGACAAATCGGCCCCATCTCTCAATGTCAAAGTGTCAAAGTCACTTATTGAAATAAGCCAGACCCAAAAAGACAATATCCTATTTTTTTTATTTGTGGTAGCTAATATATAGAGTACACACACACACAAAACCGCCTTAATATCTATGAGTGAATATAACATCTTGTGATTATAACCCTTGTCTATATTCCTGCAAAACAGTTGCGTTTCTACCTTTTACTTGTGGAAAACGCGTTGAGCCTGTGATTGTAAAGTAAATTGAAGGCATTTCATCACAAACAGAAGGAAAGAAAGGAAGCTAGAGGCAGGTGTTATTGGATTCTTCAAATCGTATCCATGAAATTCATGAACTCTGTTCTCTATGTCTTAATAAATACAATGTAATTTAAAAAGAGCATATAGGATAGGAGGTACTGGGTATGCTTCTTTGGGAGTAGTGATTCTATTCCCTCAGAAAGAATTTCCTCCAGGAAGTAAATGTCTCAGAAGTTGTATGTTACAACACGTTGTAATGTTTTGTCTTCTAAAATCTACACACATAAACACCCCATACACTGGATTTCAGAGATCCATCGTCATTAGCAAAGGATGCCAAAGGGAAAATCCATGATTCTTACTAGAATTTTTTAGTCCAACAGATGAACTCTCATATTGGATGAAATCTAGCGTAATTAACTGCCTCTGCAAAGTCATCAAAAGGAGGCCATTATGTATCAAAGAAGGCACATTCAGTTTTGAAGAAGGAACTACTTGAAAATTTCCCTGGTTCAGATTCAATAAAAAGGGAGCAGCTGCCAATGTCGTGGTCCATTTAATTAACATGGGCCACTATGAACTCCAGTCTTGCCAAGTTGCTCATTCAGTAACACCAGACCTAGATGTCCAGTTAATATTTACTATCTCTTTCCAATTTAGAATTTTTTTAGTAAAGTGCATTCATAACCTGCATCAATGATGTGTCAGACTTTGGGATAGCATGTTTACTGATTAGCTCTGAGCGATTTTCCTGAAGCCTCCTTGGTTCTCTAAAATTAGTGCTGCGCAGAAGACCCTCCGTTCGTTATATGATCCCTATGTTAACATGTGTGTCATCATGATTGTCCTGCTCATCTTTGTGGAAGGCAGCACTCACGTCTTTTGAAGATTTTGTAAAAGCACATCAACCTGTTGAAGCTTTTGAGAAGCCCTGGAAAAAAGAAATCCAGTTAACTCATTTCAAACTCAGCATTTTATAACATAACTTGATTTTGACAATTTTCCCACCCAATATATAGAGCCTCTCTCACTCAATGCTTCTCCCTCTGTAACTTGAGAAACCCAAGTTTGGATTATGAAATTCTGCTCAGAAGGTGACTCTAATTCATTTCCACTGAGAAGTCTATAAACACATTTACCATAGAAGTAAAACTGTGTCCACACGCAAGAAGCAGGATGTGGATCGGGGATCCCTCTGTGCTGCCACCACCTTGCTATTGCTATGGATGGAACAGTTTTCTTCACAAAGGAGAAAGGTATGAATGGGAACACTGACAAACTTTGTTAATTACAATGAGGTAATGATGACCCAAGAAGGAAAGAATTGGATTAGGAGTCAGAAAATAAATACCATGGAATTTGGATGGACCTCTTGCAGCAATTGTTTAGGCATGTTGATTACAGCACTACATGATGTAGACCTGAACGCTGGGTGCAGGACTACCGTGATGTAAACAGTGCTCTCTGAACAGTGAGAAATATACCGTGAAGTGCCTGCTCCCCTTGAACCAACAGAGAATAGCAACGGTGATGCCGCTGTCACTGTGAGATACCTTTATGTACCAGGGAACTTTGAAAATCTCATTATTTTACCATCTGCTTCCCTTGCTTAATATTTTTTCAAGTTGATGTGAGAAGCAATTTCAATAATGAAAAGAATTGTCCTGAGACATGGATGATCTGAATTCCAATCCGAGTTCTTTTGCTCATTTGCCTCAATGTATCTGGAAAAGTCGCAGTGTTCAAGGTCTTAGTTTCTGCAGCTGTAAAAGGAGAAAGTCTCTACAACCCCTGCGAGCATCACAAATCAGTGATTCTGCTCACTGCTTTGAAGGTTCAGTCAATTAACTACAGGCTTTCCAAAGGAATACCAAATGACTCTTCCACAAACCAGTTACGGTCTCTGCAAAGCACAAATTAGTACTGCTTATTGACAGTTTTCCAAGAGATCTTTTGCTTTTTTAAAACTACACTTAAATTATTTTTCTCTCAGGTAGAAATGTAAGTGCTTGTATTTATTAAAAATATTTTAAATTATTTAATTGAAAGAGTTGCAGAGTGGAGTGGTGAGTTGTGGGGTTGGGGGAGGAATCTTCCATCTTCTGGCTCACTCCCCAAATGGTCTCAACTCCAGGGGCTGGGCAGGGCTGTAGCTAGGAGCCAGGAGCTTCTTCCAGGTCTCTCACTTGGATGCACTTGAGCCATCCTCTACTGCTTTCCCGGGCCATTTTCAGGTAGTTGGATCAGAAGCGAAGCAACTGGGACATGAACCAGTGCCCTATAGCTGCCTAAAACACAAAGATCCCAATTTGCATGTTCCATATGATTTCACCTAGTTCCTGATATGCGTTCCTGTGGTTTTCACTGGGTTCGCTAAAGTAACTCACTTAGTAATAAAACTTACACAAAAATGATCTATTATTTCCGGGGCAGGCGCTATAGCATAGCAGGTAAAGATGCCGCCTGCAGTGCCAGCATCCCATAAGGGCACCGGTCCGAGTCCCGGCTGCTCCATTTCTAATCCAGTTCTTCGCTATGGACTGGGAAATCAGTAGAAGATGGCCTAAGTCCTTGGGCCCCTGTATCAACGTGGGAGACCTGGAAGAAGCTCCTGGCTTCTGGCTTTGGATTGGCACAGCTCTGGCCATTGTAGCCAATTAGGGAGTGAACCAGCGGATGGAACACTTCTCTCTCTCTCTCTGCCTCTCCTTCTCTCTCTGTGTAACTCTGACATCAAATAAATAAATAAATCTTTTAAAAATGATGTATTCTTCCTTAAATCTCTCTTTTTCAGGTTCATTGCAGACCTCAGAATAAAGTCAGGGGATATTTATTTATTAGAGAAAGGGATAGAGAGAGACAGACAGTTTGATTTTCCATCTGCTGGTTCAGTCCTCAAATTTCCATAACAGTTGGAGCTGGCTGTGTTGAAGCATGGAGTCAGAGCCTCCATCTAGTCTCCCATGTGTGTAGCAGGGACTCAAGCACAAGGACTCTCACCTGCTGTTTCCCAGGGTATGCATTAGCAGGAATCTGGATCAGAGCAGAGGCAAGACTTGTACACCAGCACACTGATACGGATGTGTCTCAAGAGGCAGTTTAGGCCGGCGCCATTGCTCAATATGGTAATCCTCTGCCTGCAGCGTCGGCACCGCAGGTTCTAGTCCCGGTAGGGGTGCCAGATTCTGACCCAGTCGCTCCTCTTCTAGTCCAGCTCTCTGCTGTGGCCCAGGAGTGCAGTGGAGGAAAGTCCAGGTCCTTGGGCCCTGCACCCTCATGGGAGAGCAGGAGAAGCACCTGGCTCCTGGCTTTGGATCAGCGCCGTGCGCAGGCTGCAGCGGCCATTGGGGGATGAACCAATGGAGAAGGAAGACCTTTCTTTCTGTCTCTCTCTAACTGTCCACTCTGCCTGTCAAAAAAAAAAAAAAAAGGCAGCTTAAACCACTTGTGCCACAGCACCCACTCCAATAAAGGATTTTAAGTTCTCATATTACAATTGCGTTCATACATGGAATCTTTTTTCTTTCCTCAGTTTCTAGTAGAGTACTTCCTTCTCATTTCATACTGACATTTATTTTTATGCACTTTTAGTGTTCCTTCTGATTTCCTAACAAATTATAAGAGATGGAGATTATAATAGTAATTCTATTTCTGAAACACCTTTTCATTTTATCAATATGGACATATCCATTTTCCATAAATGTAAAAAAGTATATTTAATTCCCATATTAGCCTGAGTCCTTTGTGTTTTGTTTTCTGTTCCAAATAGACATGAGATTCTTTGTTCTTGCTTAGTTGATTGCACAATGTATCTTAAGTCAGAACATTCTGTGATGTCAACTTAGTGTTTACGTGGCTACTTTATGTACAAAATACATCTTAACATGGACTTGATGAAAGTTGGTGACAATTGATTGATGAAAAATGGCACCAGGAACATTTCAGTTTAGTATAATTAAAGCTTCACATTACTATATCATCATTAGATTTTACACTAAAAGTTAAATTTAGGAGCTCTATTGCATACAAGCTTTGATATGTCATTTCCCCTCCATTAAAGCAACCAAAACCTTAACTTCCTATTTTAGCATATAATCTGTACCAACCAGCAGATTTCAGATCTCATTTCTGCCTGTTGAGTTACAAAAAAAAAAAAAGAAAGAAACCCTCAGTTTAATTAGTCTTTTCAGTGGAATTTTAAATAATTCCAAGAATGAGAATAGCTAACAGCAAGCATCAGATATTAGTCAGAACAGTTTCACTTTCTGTAACAAAATTAGAACTCAGTTAACATTTGCAGATTCCATGGAAGGAAAAGTGAAGCAGAACTATTTGCATGTTAACAAAATGAAATGCCTTGCTGATCACAGTTTAGTCTGTGGACCAGCCTTTACTAAATATCACTTACAGTGATGTGCTTGGTGTCGCTGGAGGCCAGGTGGACAGAAGTGAGCTAAATATTTTCAATTGATTAATGAAGACACCTTTGTTCATTGGGAACTTATCGTAAGCTCCAGGAATGGAACAACACAAAGAGGACTGATTTATATTCCACTTCCAAGGAGTTTAGTAATGAATTGAATAGAAAATACACATAAATGTTTTAAATATTTGCATGGTGAAAACATCTTGAAATGAATGTCAAGTGAGTAACAAGGACTAACGTATCAGGAGTTCAGGAAAAAGAACCCATTGCTGAAGAAATCAGAAACTAAATAAACGACTGCAAAGTTTTCTCACAGTGCTATCCAATAGCTTAAATTGTTTCAAATTTGACTGTGAACACCATTCGGATGGAGTTCAAAATATTCTGTTGAATATGAGTTGGATTAATTTTATGAACCTGTGAAGGATATAATGACTCTTATTTTGTCAACTGAAATATGTAACATTATTATATGGAACAGACTCCAATTGAAACAGAATTCTCTAAGAGTAATATGAAAGTGATAATCTTTTAAACCATCACATAGGATCAACCTGGGTTACTTATTTCTTTTTCCAATTCTTAGAGATACTTATAAACTTGAGTGTTCTTAAGGTTGAATTGAAACCATCCAAATTTGCCAGAAACAAAGAAGAAAGCACCAGAGTTTCTCCCCAACAGGTGGAAGCTAAGAAGAACCTCTATCTGAACACAGACTGGTGATTCCTGGTGGCTAGAAGGGATAGTGGGAGATAGAGGGAGTTGGGATAATAAATACCAACTCAGAATTAGCTTGAAGGAATAAACTCTTAGTGTCACACAGCATAGTGGGGAGACTACAGTTCATAGTAACCTAGTATATGTTATATGATCAAATAGAAGAAGCTCCAAGATTCCAACCAAAGAAGGAGAAATGTTGGTTAATCACCCTGATCAGTACGCACTGTATACATGTCTTGAAATGTTACACTACAATACATAAATATGTTCAATTATTGTAAATAAAATTTTTGTTTGTTTTTTATAAAGCTTTTATTTAAAGAATATAAATTTCCAAAATACAGCTTATAGATTACAATGGCTTCCCCCCCATAACTTCCCCCCCAGCTGCAACCCTCCCCTTTCCCACTCCCTCTCCCCTTGCTTCACATCAAGATTCATTTTCAATTCTCTTTATATACAGAAGATCAGTTTACTATATATTAAGTAAAGACTAAGTAAAGATATATTAAGTAAAGTAAAGTTTACTATATATTAAGTAAGATTGCACATTTTAGGATCTTTTCTTTCTGTTTCACTGTGGTGAGTTTAATTACAATGTGTCGTGGTGAGGATCTCTTTGCCCTCACATAGCAACACGAAGTGAATAATACTGTTGGAGTACTAGTTATAGTATTAATTCAAAATGTATAGCACATTAAGGTCAGAGATCCTACATGATATATTTTTTAAATTGATTAATTTTCTATGCAATTTCCAATTTAACACCAAGATTTTTTTTCATTTTTAATTATCTATATACAGAAGATTGATTCAGTATATACTAAGTAAAGATTTCATCAGTTTGCACCCACACAGACACAAAGTGTAAAATACTGTTTCAGTAGTAGTTATAGCATTACTTCACATTGGACAACACATTAAGGACAGATCCCACATGAGACTTAAGTACACAGTGACTCCTGAAGTTGATTTAACAATTTGACACTCTTGTTTATGGCGTCAGTAATCTCCCTAGGGTCTAGTCATGAGTTGCCGAGGCTATGGAAGCCTTTAGGGTTCGCCGACTTCAATCTTATTCCGACAGGGTCATAGTCAAAGTGGAGGTTCTCTCCTCCCTTCAGAGAAAGGTACCTCCTTCTTTGATGGCCCCATTCGTTCCACTGGGATCTCACTCACAGAGATCTTTCATTTAGGTCTTCTTTTTTTCCCAGAGTGTCTTGGCTTTCCATGCCTAGAATATTCTCATGGGCTCTTGAGCCAGATCTGAATGCCTTAAGGGCTGATTCTGAGGCCAGAGTGCTATTTAGGACATCTGCCATTCTATGAGTCTGCTGTGTATCTCGCTTCCCATGTTGGATCATTCTCTCCCTTTTTGATTCTATCAGTTAGTATTAGCAGACACTAGTCTTGTTTGTGTCATCACTTTGACTCTTAGACCTATCAGTGTGATCAATTGTGAACTGAAATTGATCACTTGGACTAATGAGATGGCCTTGGTACATGCCACCTTGATGGGATTGTATTGGAATTCCCTGGCACATTTCTAACTCCATCATTTGGGGCACGACTGATTGAGCATGTCCCAAAATTATCCATGAGTTGTCTGTGTTTGTGTGTGCAGATACATATGATTTAATATGTTAAAATATATATTGGATTTTGACATTACCTTTTTGTCTTCAATTAAACTGCTAATACTTCTTAAGTCCTTTGAAAAGCAGTGTAGCCTCAGTTTTAGTTCAGCATGTATCTTCTTCTGGGTGTCCATATCATCCACCCTGGAACATGAATTCATTCAACAAATAATGGTGAGCACTTGTTAGTCTGGTTTCATTTCAAAAGCTGTGCTACAAAGAAAAAAAATCCCTACCTACAAGAACAGTTTATTACAATTAAATATAAATATAATAAATAAGTAAAATTTATACTATTTTAGAAGATGGTAAGTACAAAGAAACAACTAGGAAAGGATATCTGATTGGTTGGATTTGAGAGATCTTTCAGCTTTGATTCACTCCTTAAATGTCCATAACAGCTGGGACTGGGCCAGGCTGAAACCAGGAGCCAAGAAATCAACCCAGGGCTCCCCGGCAGGGACCCCACTTACTTGAATCATCACCTGCTGCCTCCAAGGGTGTGGATTAGCAGGACACTGGAAGTAGAACTGGGACACTAGGCTAGGCACTCTGATATGGGGTGTGGGTTTCCCAAGTGGGACTTAACAGCTGCACCAAATGCTGCTGCTGTGTTACAATTTTGAATAAACTGCTCAGAGTAGTTTTCATAGATAATTTTGGTAACGTTTTAAGGGAGATGAAGGAGTAAGCCTACAGGGTGTCTTCCTGGAAACAATGTGTGACGATGAGAGGACCAAAAAAGAAGGAGGGAGAAGCTGGAGAAGTACAAAGAAACCACAATAAGAGATGGAGTTTTAGTAAACATAAAAATGTGAGACACTGGAAGGCTGGAGGGTGGGAACTGTGTAATCAGACTTTTGTTTTAGCAAGTTGCTATGTTGGGGGTGAACGTTTGGCACAGTAGTTACTACTTGTAATACCTGCATCCTATATTGGAAAGCCTTGGTTCAAGTCCTAGCTCCACTTATCATCCAGTTTCCTGGGAATCAGCCAGTAATGGCTAAAGTATTTGCTACCTATGTGGAAATCCAAATTGGGTTTGGGGCTCTTGACCTTGGTGTAGCCCAACCTGGGTTTGTTTTGATGATTTGAGGAGTGAAGTAGTAGGTGGAATATTCCAATATTTCTTCTCCCTTTGTTTGTCAAAAGGTAGAAATGAGTAATTTTTTAAAAAGACAATAAAGAAGGTTATGGTGTTGAGATAGAGTGAGATGATGAAGTTTCAGCTGAGGGGTTAGGTAACACAATCCACAGAAGAGATGATGGTGTCTTGGATAAAAGCAAAGATGTTCAGCTCATGAAAAATTGTCTGATTCTGATTACATTTTGGAGTTACAGACAACAGATTTTTCCAATAGTTTGGAAGGAGAAGATAGTGTGACACCAGGTTTGTAACCTGTTACAGAATGAACAGAAATGAGTTTTGAATGATTAAGAGTATGTGGTAATTAAGTTGGAGCAGGTAGATTTGGATCAACAGTTGAGTTTTAGGTATGTTAAGTTGGGTGCCTGTTGGAAATCCAGATAAAGACAACTAGAGAGCTGGATCTCAAATCTAGCCTCAAGAAAAGAGATCGGAATGGAAGCTAAAATTTGAGAGTCATTAGTGTGTGTATGTCCTTTAAAGCATGAGGCTAAGTGAGATCTTGAGGGGAAAGAGTGAGGATGGAAAAGGGCAGAGGGAAATGTCATGCCTTGAGTCACCAGCATATCAGAGGCTGGAAACAAAGAAGAAACAAATAAACCAGAGGTGACAGGATCAAGAAGCTCAGTGGATAAGAGCCAGAAGTGAGGCATATTCTGGAAGCTAGGTGAGAGAACTGCTTCAGCCATGAAAGGATAAGAAACTCTTTTAGATGAAGACTATGAATTAGCCTTTATAGTCCAAAGGAATAAGAATTTGGGGTGTTGGAGCAGAGTTTTGGTGGGGATGAGGGGAGTGTGAGGTGAGCATGTGGCAGGAGAAGGCTCATCAGAGAATGGAGTGAGAGGATTTGGGCACAAAATGTATGGGAAATTACTATTTAAATTTTTAATTTTATTTCAGCTGAAAGGCACACACACACATCTTCTATCTGCTAGTTCACTATCCAAAAACCAGGACTAGGCAAGACTAAAGTTAGAAGCCCAAAATTCAATCTAGGTCTCTAATTTGGGTAGCAAGAACCTAAACAATTAGTCCATCGCCCTCTGCCTCCCCAGATGTGTAACAGGAAGCTGGATCAGAAGCAAAGCAGTTGTGACTCTAGCCAGGTGTCCCATATGAAATGTGGGCATCCCAAGTGGCAACTTTAACTGCTGCTGCACGCAAAGGCAATTCTTTTAAGGAATTCTACAAAAAGGAAAATGCTCATAAGATGATAGTTGACAGGAGAAGTGGGTCAGAGGACTTATGTTTCCTAAAATGGTACAAATAGCATGCCTTGTATAGTGGTGAAAATGAGGAGAGAGAGAGAGAAAATCTATTGAGTGGGAGATAAAATAGAGCATTTCAGGAGCTGTGTCTTTGAATAGCAAGTTGAGAGGAGATCTATGAACAAGTGAACTGATTGATGTAGCACAAGAGTACAGAGAACTCATCTATGAATAGGTGGAAACTCAACATATGGCTAGAGGCAGTGCTGAGTGAATAGTTATGACAGTACAGAAGAGGAAGGTACAATAATCAACTGAGGGTGAGGATTGGGGCAGCAGAGAAACTGAAGATTGGGTAAGTGGATAAAGTACAAAATGGAGCATATTTATTAATCATCATGATGATTAGCAGGCATCTGCTTGTGACTGTCTATGTAGAATGGCACCACTCAGCACCACTCAGTATGGTTCTGGGTTTTCCCCTCGCACCAAAGGCACAGCTAGAATTGTTCTTCATCAAGGGTGTGTGGCTTTGCCAGGCGAGCATCTCAAGCATGTGGGGAGTGAAGAAGAGGTTTAGATACCCAGAAACCACTGGATACTGTGGAAATCTCTTTAATAAGAAAGGTAGTGGTTAAAAGAAACAGAGAAAAGCACTATAGGAGTGAGCATTGTGGTACAGTGGGCTGAGTAATACTTGGGATGCTAGCATTCCTTATTGAGTGTCAGGGATCAAGCCCTGTCTCTGCTTTCAGTCCAGTTTCCTGTTATTGCACACCCTGGGAAGGCAGCAGGTGATGACTCAAGAATACAGGCTTCTTGTGGGAGACCCAGATAGTGTTTCTGACTCTTGACTTTGCCCTGGTGCAGTCCCAGTTATTTTGGATGTGTAGGAAGTTAACCAGATGATGAAAAATTTCCCTCACTTTTGCTCTGTTTTAAATATGTGAATAAATTTTTAAAAATAAAACCATAATAGAGGAATATATCATGGAGATAAAATAAAACTTAAGCAAACACATCAACCTTCTTCTAGACTGTGGAATCTAAAAGCACCTACTCTGTAGCATAACCATGGCTCTGATGTTACATCACAGTCCATCAAAGAAAAATTCAAAAATAGAATGCTAAACATTACTGCTCTGAATTTCTGAAGCCATTGTTTCCTTTTATAGTTTTTAAACATTTATCTGAGAGGCAGAGATGCACACACACACACACACAGATAATGCATGAATGAATGAATGAGAAACAGGATAAAGAGAGGGAGAGCTCTCAGGTGCTGATTATTTTCTCGAATGACGCAATAGCCAGAGCTGGTCAAGGCCAAAGCTGGGAGCTGAAACTCAATGAAGGTCTTCCACATGGGTGGCAAGAATCTGTGTTAGCAGATAGTTTGAGTTGGGAGCTGGAGAGAGTAGAAGGATGCAGTTATTTCACTGTGGGATGTAAACATCTCAACTGCTAGGCTAATTGTATTCTTCTATGCCATCCTGAATAAAAAAGACTTACTCGTTTCTCTGTTTGAAAAGCAGAGCAACAGAGAAGGATGGTGGAGGAGGGGAGAGAGAGACTCAGAGAGAATCTTCCATTTGGGGGTTCACTCCTCAAATTGCTACAACAACTAAAGGTGGACCAAGATGAAGCCAAGAGCCGGGACCCAAGCGCTGCCTCATGAGCTGCCTTTCTAGATGCATTATCAGGACTCTAGATTGAAAGTGGAGCAGCCAGGACCCCAACCAGCGCTCTAGTATAGGACACCGACATTGCGAGCAGCAGCTTAACCTGCTGCTCCACAGTCCTGGGCTCTGCTAAGCCATTCTTGCTGAAGGTAAATTCTCCCTGGCCATCCTCCTCCTCAGATGCGTGGCTGTCACGTTGCTCTGGAACACCCTCGTTCTACATTTCAAACCATTGTGTGCCTGGATTTCCACAGTCCTCTCAGGGAAATACTGAAACCTTGTTAATTATTATTCAGAGCTACACACATCTCATTTCTCTGAAGAAGTCTAAATCACCCAGGCCAGGAAGCCTTGCCATTAATTACCAGACCAATCAAGGAAGACGTTTTCCTTAGACCTAGCAGTGCAAACTTCAGGAGTCATTTTTAAAATGACTATTTCCTTTTCTTATTTTAGTGTCACTTAAAACTATCAGCTATATTGCAATTTATTGTTCAATTGTCTGACTCATTAGAAAGCAAGATTTTGTAGACAGGTGCTGGGGTGTATTCGTTATTGTTCCACTAGTATGAAATTGTTTGACCCTGCCTTATAATGTTCATGAAAATTAATTCCAGATGTGTTACGGATCTAAATGCAAAAGGGAAGTAATAAAACATGCCAGTAAAAACAGGAGGATATCTTCATGTTTTTGGGTCAGTAAAAAATCTTTAAAAGTATTGACTATAAAAGAATAATTCACAAATTGTATTTTATTGTAATTAATAACTTTCATCCAAATATACCATTAATGGAGTGAAACAGCAAGCCACAGAGCAGCTCATATGGCACCAGCACTGAGGACCTATGTCTTGAATATTCAAAGAAATTCTACATATCATTAAGAATAGCAGAAAACTTGTTACAGATATAGCCTACAGAACTGAACAGGCACTTGATAAAAGAGGTTATACAAATAACCAATAAACATAAGGAAAAAAACTCATCTCATTTGTCATAAGGAAATGCAACTTATCATCAACTACACATCAACCGGAATTGCTAAATTGTCAGTAGGATACAATGGCATGCAGAAGAAAAGCTGAGAAGCAACTTTTTTTTTATTTGACAGGCAGAGTCAGACAGTGAGAGAGACAGAGAGAAAGGTCTAATGGCTGCCACGGCCAGCACGCTCTGCTGATCTGAAGCCAGGAGCCAGGTACTTCCTCCTGGTCTCCCATGGGGTGCAGGGCCCAAGGACTTGGGCCATCCTCCACTGCCTTCCCGGGCCACAACAGAGAGCTGGACTGGAAGAGGAGCAACCGGCGCCCCGACAGGGACTAGAACCTGGAGTGCCGGCGCCACAGGCGGAGAATTAGCCTAGTGAGCCGCAGTGCCGGCCATGAGAAGTAACTTTAACTCGCAGCCACTGCTTGTGGAACCATCAGCATATGCAATGACTCTAAGGAGTAGTGTTTTTGACACGGAAGATACACATGAATTATCACCCACCATTCTACTCCTAAGAATTCATCTAACCAAGATGAGAACATGTGTTCATCACAAGGTGTGCACAAAAATATTTATAATGATTCTATCCACAAGAGTACCAATGGTGAAACAGCATTTGCCTATAAAGAGTAGAACAAACACTGTAGAGTGGGGAAGCTTCACAACAAATTTAAGATGTGACACAACAAATGTTAAGTGTTAAAATCAGAGTGGGTCCTTTGGGGGAGCTTGGGGCTTGGGGGCATTGGACTGCTTAGTAATATTTCACTTCCTGAACTCCCAGAGGTAATGCAGAGGAGTTTGTCAGAGGGGGGGTTGCTTTGTGAAGATGTTCCCATCTGTGCATTTCAATTGTGCTCATTCCTATGATTGGTGTACTATTCAGTAGGTAAGCTATACTTTAGTAAAATTTAATAGAACTGTTTATGTTCAATAGTAATTAAATGTTAGAGCTGTTTTCTAAATAAAAAGGGCAATGCTATGAGTAACCAATTGATTTGGATGCTATAATGAACAAGCAAAGCAAATGGTGAAGCATCATACCTGAAAAATCGAGTTCCTTCCAGACGTTTTCTAGTTCTATAGAGTAATATACAGTTGGCCATGTTGATTAGATTTGTCAGTCTGAATATTTTTGTCCTTGTCATAACTCCATTTACTAGTGAGCTATTTCAGGAATTTTTTATCGTGCCATTATAAATATTGACATCAAAAGACCTTATTGCAATGTTAAAATGAGCTCTAACATTGAAGGCTGACTGTGAGCTATAATGGGGCCATGACCTTATGGTATTTGCCAGTCACTGCACCCTTAAGTCATTAATTTGCTAAATACTATGAGCAATCTCAAATATCAAAAGCCAAAATTCTATTTTCTTTTCTATTAATCATATTTGATTAATATGATGTGAAATATCATTAAATAATTTTAATGCAGGTGTGTGGATTAAGACTACTCTAGAGCTTGCATGACATAACATTGATAAATTATGTGCAAATTTAAGTTGCACAAGTGATTAATTTGTGATTTGGCAGTTAAAATTAATTATTACACTCATATTTACATGACTGGCTCAAAATATGTCCAATCATTAACACACTGCATTTACAAAACATTATTTTTAAAAATCAATCATATATTTTATGTGCAGCAAGTACAAAGAGTAAGATAAAATCAGATAAGAACTGTAACGATAACTTTTTAAGCTCAGATTTAGCTGATAATTTTTAAATGATAGAGGATATTAAAATATTTTACTTTTTTGATCTTCACAGATGCTTAACAGGATAGTTTGATTCTTATGAAGGAAGTAGACTGAATAAAGAAGTCTTGAATGTTATAAGTCTCAAATTTTAGTTGTAAATATCAGCATGATTTTCTAGTAAGCAATATACTTGAATGTTTCCAGCCTCTCTGATGAACGCAAAGAAGGAGTGAATAGACTGAAAGCTTTTAGGGTCACATAAACATAGGAGGAAAGTCCAGAAGGACTGGGAACCATCCTAGAATTGATCATTTTGTCCTCCAGCTGGAAGTCACTTGAACCATTCCAAACAGATAAGTATGAAGTTACTTCAAAAGTTCATGGAAAATGGAATTAAAAGACTATTTTTGTGCAAAGTTGTTTCAAATCCATGCTTCTCCATGAATGCTTTGCAGGTCCTTCATATTTATCTTGCTCCCCAGAGGCAGAAGAGATTTTATTTCTCGTATACAACTTGCATTTTTCTATTTATTCCCAAGAGGGAGAGAGAGTGAGATCTTCCGTCTTCTGGCAAACTCTCCACTTGCCCACTACAGATGGGGCTAGGCCAGGCTGTAGCCAGGATCTAGGATCTCCACTTGAATCTCCCAAGTGGATGTCAGGGCCTCAAAGGCTTCAGTCATCATCTCCTGCCTCCCAGGAAGTGCTTTAGTAGGAAGCAGGACTGGAAGCAGATCTGGGACTTCAACCCAGGCACTTTGTATGAGAAACACGTGTGTCCCAAACAGCAGCTTAACCTGCTGCACTACCATGCTTGCCCAATTTGTGTGTAATTTATGATGTTTAGCTACCTTTTGTTGTTTGAGCACATTACTGTATAATAAAAACAACTTTAATAATAATAAGAGTAATAAGAGATCCATTTATTAGGCTGCTTATTTGGTTCATGGCATTTTTTAGCATCTTTACATATATTATTCTACTGAGGTATTTATTATACAGCTATACATTGCCTATAAACATTTAAGTCAATGATAGACTGCATATATCATGGTGATCTCATAAAACTATATGGTCTAGTGATGTTATAGGTGTCCTAACCTTGTGTCAGTATTCTCTCTGATGTTCACTATCAATGAAACTTCTTGACTCATTTCTCAGAATGCATCTGTCATTAAGCCATCATGACTATATTCATGTAACTGTGCCTTCACTTTTTTGTGTGTGTGTGGGGAGGTACCAGACAATTATTATATAACTGACTGCTTAGGCCTGAATGGCCAGGATATGTGTTACATGTCTTCATCCATTCTTGTTAAAGTTGATGTCCTAACTGGTTGCTGACATGTTTCCCAGCATCTGTTTCCTGCAGAAATACTTGGATATGAATGGAAAGTGAAAGGGTATGGAATGAAATATTTAGTGAGACATTTGTGAGAACTAAGGCCCACAGAGGCAAATAGCTGAGTGGGTGAGAAATCAATAGATGATATAAATTGTCTTTTATTCTTTATTCTATTTGAGTTTCAATTTGGTTCATTTCTATTGACCTGTTGCTTTAACAGAAGAACCTGTTACTGGTTCTTTCTTGTTATGTTGAGTCTACTGGTGAGTCTTCTTCTAAGTTATCATGGTATTTTTATTTGTTTAGCAATCAATCTGACATTTCCTTATAATTTTCCTCTTGCTTCTAAATCTACCCCATCACTTCAGGCACATTGTTCATCTTGTACTACAGCATTTAACATGCTAAGCATTACTATTTAAAAATTCTCTCACAGATATAACTTCTGAACTATCTCTAAGCTGGTTCTCTTGATCATTTTTTTTTCTTATTCAAAATGCTTTTTTGTCCTCTTTGGTTTGGACTTACTGCCCTTAAAGTGGTGTCAGATATTATGTGTAAAAGAGTAAGATGCTGATCAACGTTACTCATGTCTGGACAAGTATGGTGGGGGGAAATTAATTTCCTCTTTAACACTCACATAAGTTCGGAGTTAGAAAAGACCCCTGAAAAAAAGACAGATTAGCAAGAGAAAAACAAAGAAGTTTATTAATGCATGCAACGTACCACAGGAGAAATGAAAGATCATTTAAGGCAAAGACTTAGAATTTTAGTGTACAGAGTATCTTAAAAAAATCATAGGACTGGTGTCGTGGCATAGCAAATTTAACCATTGCTTGCAATATCAACATCTCATATCAAAGTGCTGGTTTGAGTGCTGGCTACTGCTTTTCCTAAATTGGAAAAGCAGTGGAAGATGCTCAAGTGCCTGGGCCATGAGACTTTGATGGAATTTCAGGCTCTTGGCTTCAATTTAGCCTAGCTCCTGCCATTGTGGCCATTTGGGGAGTGAATCAGCAGATGGAAGATCTCTTCTCTCTCTCTTTCCCCATTTGTTTTTATCAATACACCTTTCAAATAAATAAATCAATCTTTAAAAATAATAAATTCATAGAGAAAATGGCAGAACAGCAGCTTTAGGTCTCCAAGGGCAGGGAATCATGTGGCAGAAAATTTGTAGGAAGAAAAAAATGGAGTGGGGTCTGTGTGTAGGTTCCTCTGGTGCCATCTCTAAGTTGATAAGAGTTGTCTCCAGTAGGAGATAATTTATACCCTGTTTTTAGGGAGATAAATAATGTATATAGAGAGGTTTTCCTTTTTTGTTGCTTCTTTATCTCAAAAATAATTTTTATATCAAAGAAGCATATTTTGGTGACATATTTCAGATTCATTCATTGGCATGCTCTTTAGTCAGGCTGTTAGTGTGGGATACTGGGCCAATCTAGTTAGGAGTAGAGTTGTTTGGGCTTTGTTATGGGTATGATTACTTTTCACCTATCATTAGCTTTAGTTTCCTCTGGGTTTAGGATGAGGTGGAGCTGAAGGGACATTTTTCTCTGCCCTGCTGCTATATGATCAGCTTCAGCCTTCTTTGTGTATCTGAGCTACAGGTGAGAGCCCTTCTTCATGCTCTGACCCTTCTCTAGCTGTAGGCTGCCTGCTTGTGTTCCTGGACACACAGTGCAGAGAGGCAGGGAGGGGAGCTCTCCGTGGTCCTGGTTCAGCCTCAGTCTTAGGCAGGGTCTGGCTACCACCTATGCCTGGGTCTCAGAGGTGGGAATTTCTCAGTGAATCTGCCTGCACTCATGGCAGAGAAGTGCTGTCTTGTATATTTGATGACTTTTCTATGGGAGGGGAATTCTTGATCCTATGGTAGTAGTAGGAGAAATTGGATGTCTTGGTAAAGGGTCTTTGGTTCTTCTTTCTTCCTCCATCTTCAGTGCATCTGCACCTATGACCATCAGTGACAGAGCTTGCTTGCTTCTGCTTCTCTGGAAGCTTTCGGCAGCATGCTTTCCCTTTCACACTCTCCATCAGGAGTCTTCTGCCCTTCCATAATCTTTCTCACAAGCACCAAGTGGAGGCTCATTGAGAAGCACCTACACA
Organism: Sylvilagus floridanus; assembly: GCA_949820135.1. Lineage (NCBI taxonomy): Eukaryota > Metazoa > Chordata > Mammalia > Lagomorpha > Leporidae > Sylvilagus > Sylvilagus floridanus. The sequence goes on along the minus strand of OX463240.1, from coordinate 11,360,570 downwards.
TAGATTGGATCTCTCTTCTGCCACCGTGTTGAGTTCTATGCTCTGCAGTTGGTATAGGTGCAAACTTTAGTCATGTAAGGAGAAATTGAACTGAGTTCTTACCTGCTTGTATGCTGCTTGGCCTCCCTCTCTCAGGTGCTCATCCCCTTTCTACATCCCTTTACTCCTTGATCCATCTCTCACTAGATTTAAGATTCCTTGGTTGTACTGAAATCTCAGCTTTCAGATGAGTTCAGGAAAATTGTGATTTTATATATTGTTACTTTTTGTTATTGTTGGGTTGGAACTTTTTTTTTTACTTTTCTATATACTAAGCTGAAGTGAGACTCATGCAAAGCAGTGTTTGAACTTGGGGTTCTCACTCAAAAATGTCTGCCATTTTCTCACATCTCTTCCTAGCTTCTAGGAGTATGCTGACTTAACATGGTTCTGTGAGAAGCAGTTTCAGTTTACCAATAACATGTATTTTTTTTTTCTCAGAGAAAAACTTTATTGACTGACTGTGTGATAGGGGTAGGTGCTGTGGAGGGGTATCCAGGAGAAGCAAAGTTGTGTGGGAGGGGGGGCTCGGGGAGGTAGAGGTGGGGCAATAACATGTATTTTAAAACTAGCCTTGGGCAGTGCTGTGGCTCACTAGGCTAATCCTCCGCCTGCGGCACCTGCACCCCGGGTTCTAGTGCCTTTTGGGGCGCCAGTTCTGTCCCGGTTGCTCCTCTTCCAGTGCAGCTCTCTGCTGTGGCCCGGAAGTGCAGTGGAGGATGGCCCAAGTGCTTGGGCCCTGCACCCCATGGGAGACCAGGAGAAGCACCTGGCTCCTGGCTTCGGATCAGCGTGATGCACCGGCTGCAGAGTGTCAGCCCCAGCGTCCATTGAGGGGTGAACCAACGGAAAAGGAAGACCTTTCTGTCTTTCTCTCTCACTGTCCACTCTGCCTGTCCAAACAAACAAACAAACAAACAAACTATACTTTAGCCTGGGTCTAGAATCTTGTGTTAGTGTGATCCTGAACACCTAATTACTCATGAAACTATAAACTTCATTTTCTTTGTTTTGAAAATTCTCTCACAGTTTTATATATTTCTATTACTGTAATAATTCTAATATTCTATTAATGTATATTTCTATTTATATATTTCTATTACTATAATCCCATTATACAGTGATATTTTCAAAAAGATCTAATAATCTACATTTAATATCAATGTATGAGAGTACCTACTTTCTATGTCTCTGTTAGTAACAACAGTTATGTTTTTCTCCCTGTGTAGTCAGTATAAAATTATAGTTCATTGTTAACTCTAATCTTTATATCTCTATTGTAAATGTGAACTTATTGTCATAAGTTTTCAGGCCATTTAACTTTGCACTTCTATAAACTGCCTCTTTGCACTGTTTGCTCATTTTATATTGGATTGCTTGTCCTCCTCAGCTGGATTTCTGACATCTTTGGGTGGTTATATATGGGCAAATTCACACCAAATAATTGTTTCTCTATTTGTGGTATATTTTATCATACAAATACTTTACTACTATAAACTAGAAGATGTAAATTTTTGTAGCCTTTAAGATTTAAATATCTGTTAAGTCCTTTGATTATATTTATATGTAACATAAAATACAGATAATATGCATATTCATATTAGATCCAATCCTTAAGTAATATCTGTGGCCTCCACATTTGTGTAAAGTGCACAAAGACACAGACAGCTGCAATGATACAAAGTATACTCGTAAACAGTCAGAGTAGCTCACTGATATAGTGGGTGGTGCTCAGCTTCTTGCCATTCTGCAGAGGTTGGTGTGTTGGGTACCTATGGACTCCTTTTTCATTTTAGAGCAGTACAGGGGCTGGGAGCAGCAAACACATGTGGTGACAGAAGAAAGGGGAGCTGTAATTCAGTTCTATTAAAATACTTCCTGCCAGAAGTGGGGAGGTGGATTTCCAGGGCCATCTGGATTTGTCTCTGCTCACTTAGGTATTCTTTCAAAGCCATGTTATTCTATTATTTTAAAATATTTTGTTTAATCACTAAGAATTTATTTATATGAAGCAAAATTGTGCTTAAGTTGTATTTTCTCTAAGTGTCGCATTTATTAGAGTCTATTTTTTTCACTACATAGAAATGCTATCATTATCATGTATTAATCTTTCATTCTATCTATTTGGCTATCTCTGTGCTAATCCTACATTAATTTTATTTGAATGGCTTTATAGTTTTCCTGGTATCTGGTAAGCCAAACCATTGCCTTCCTAGTTTTCATATTTAAAATTCTATTAGCTATTCTTTGACATTTATTTTCTCGTATAAATATCTTGTTCATATAATTCAAATAGAATTTGATCTAATAATTACCATTATATATTACATTTTTTAAAATTAACATTTTATGTATCAAAGACTTTTCATTCAGAACATTGCATATGTTTTCATTTGTCCAAATTTTATTTCCACAGTGGGGTATTATATTTAATATAGATTCTGTTTTCTTTTTGTGAATTTTATCCATAGATATCTCATGCTTTTATCAGTAATGTCAGATTTTTTTCTCATTTTCATCTCAGTTCTCATTAATAAGATTGAAAAAATGTAATGTTTCCACATGCTTATTTTATATTCATACACTTTATTTAACTGTAATAATTCATATCTGTTAATTTCATTTGCTTAGGACACTTTTGGATTTTCTAGTTAGAAAATTATGCAATAAAAGGAGATAATTTTATCTTTTGTAAACTTTGCCCCAACCATTAAATTCTGCATCTAATTACAAAGACTAGAACCTTAAAGGCCATACTAAATGATAAGGGTAATAGAAGAGATATGTATCTAATTTCTGATTTTAATTTTAAAAGTTCACATTTTGTCACTTAAAATAGTTCCATTTGTTTTGTAGAAATAATCATATTTCTATTTCACCCAAGCATTCCAAATTTATTCTTCTTTGACATGAAATTTTAAACTGGAATGACTATGAAGAAATTTAAAGAACACTTTGCTTATTTTCTCTTTTTGTGCTTATACTTGTATAATAGATTTTACGAGACCAAGTAATAATTTATCTTTCTGCCTGCTGCATGCCCACATTCCACACTCTCCTGGATGAGTGTGGATGGAGTAAACTAAAAATCTTTAATCAAATTCTGGAAGCTATCTACCAATCATATTACTGTAGTCCTTTCACTTTTCATTCTGCTTTTCACAAACTTGCTACGCTTTCCCCTACATTCTTACCCTTGGTGGCTGATACCATTTTGTGGGGAATAATCTGAAGTAAATTCTTGGGCTCCCTCCCACGCTGATCACCAGTGCTCATGTTCAATGTCTCCTGCTGCTTTTAGGAAAAGTCTCCTTTAGAGGCCCTGAATTTTGGTCTTAGCCATTGCCTGCGACATTGGAATTCCCAAAATGGGCGCCAGTTGGAGTCGCAGCCACTCCACTTCCACTCCAGCTTCCTGCTAATGAGCCTGGGAAAGCAGCAGAAGATGGCCCAAGTGCTCGGAACCTGGATGGAGTTTCAGGCTCCTGGCCATTGTGGCCATTTGAGGAGTGAACCAGCAGATGAAAGATCTCTCTCTCTGTGTCTCTCCCACTCTCTCGGTAGCTCTGCCTTTCAAATAAATAAATACAGCTTTCAAAAGAAAAGATCTTCCCTCTAACTTTATATTTTGCCTCTCTCTTCCGGCTTGTTTAGGACATTGCTACAAACATGCTCTGCCCTTTCTTTTGATGAGTTAGTCTTCCTTATCACTATAGAAACATGCAGTCTATCTTCCAATCATTAAAATTTATTTTTTCCTGATCCATTATTGCTGCTTTTTATTTAACTCCTCCAAGTTGTCTGCATGTACTTTCTCCATTTCATATCTCCTCTTTCAGGTACTCCCTTCCAATTAGGTTTTGCACTCTATTGAAACAATCTTCATTTAGAAATTACTCCTTGGAAATAACCCTTTTCTATTCAAACTCTCTTTGCAACCTGAATTTCACAGCTCCAGGTAACAACTATATACTTATTCCCTCCATGCTTTTATTTCCAGATAAAAACTCAGCCTATCATAAATCAGATCTCCTAAATCCACCCCACAGTTTAATACCATGTGGATATCTAATGAGAATCTTAAACGTACAATATTTAAAATTCACCTTGTGATCTCTGTTGCTTCTCAACCACATTTCTTCACCCCTCTTTCAGTCTTGCTGTGGCTTCTCCAGCTCCAGTCCTTAGAATAATCCTGATCATTTCTTTCAATTCAATTCAATTCATCAAGTTATTCTCTTGATTTTATATGGAAAAAAAAAAAAGCATATGCATGTATTTTCAATGAAACCTCCGTGAAGATGCAATAGAGATTTTGTTTTGGTCAACTTCTGTATTTTTAATACAGTGAAGAGTATATAGAACATGGTTAGGTACTCAACAAAAATATTTTAATTACTAAAGGAAAATACTGTAGGGATGCAATTTTTTATATATGCATATATTCAGATTCACACCGTTTCTCATCATCTTCAATGTCTCCATGCTAATCTTGGGCACCATGAATTGCTGCCTGGATTATTGCAAAAACTTCCTAATTTGTTCCCATTCAGTTCAATCCTAATATAGCTATCAAACCAAACGAGTTTAAAAGAAGCCGCCGTACAATGCCAGCTCTTCACCGAAAACCTTCCAATATCTCCTTAGAGGACACACTCCTTATTACTTGTGATGTGTGCCCTGATACCTCTGCGATTACATCTTTTGAACTTTTTTATATTTGTTTTGACCAGGTGCGCTGTCTGCTGTGCTGCTCCTCAGGATTTCGCACTGCTTTTTCCCTATGCCTTAAATGATTTCCCCACAGTGTCCCCAGCACATGCGACTGATCCTCTCTGATCTCTTGTTGACAAGCCTAAATCTATCACTCCAGTTGCCCAGACCCTTCCCTCCTCACCACCAATTCTGTCTACATTCTCTGGTTAATTTCTCCCCCATCACCTACCTTTACCTAACAGATTAGGAATATATGAACTTTTCATTGTGCTTTGTATCTTGCTCTTCATACTAGGTGAAAAGCTCCGTGAGGATGTGCTACAGATTTGTTTTTTACTCCATGCCTCTATTTCTGACAGTGAAGTGTATGGAATGGGTTAGGTATTCGATAGTTAACATAATTCTTCACATTTTAATAAGCTTTTAGCCTGTATCTATCAGATAGTTCTAGTCTCCTTCCATTGTTCTATCTTTATCAGATTTTTAAAAGAGTTGTATTTCCTTTGTAAAATGAATTGGGGAGGTCTTTCATCTTTTTTCCCCAAGTCCTGAAATAATTTAACTTTGAAAAGCTCTCTTTCTTAAAGGTTATATAAAATTCATGTTACATAAACCTCAGCTGGGAATCCATCTGTTCTTGGTGCCTTTTTCAATGGTATATCTTTAAGTGTCTTTTTCTAAACTCTCTTTTGGTAACTGATGTATTTAAGTTTCCCCTTTCTTCTTGGGTGAATTTTGGCAATATGTGTTTTGCTGGGAAATCATCCATTTCCTCTCAACTTTCAAATGTCTTGTCAGAAAGTTTTACATATATTTTATGACTGCTTTAATCATTCATATATTTATGGTTATTGCTTGTTTCCCTATCTTTATTTGGTATACATTTCCTTCTCTTTTTTCCCATTAAATAAACTCATTTGGCATTGGTATAGTTAACTTCCATTAAAATTAATGTTATACAAAACAGAAAATAGTAACTATGAGAATGTATAGAAACTCTGGTGCACCATTAGTGGAGAGGTCAAATGGTACAGTTGTGGAAAACAGTATGGGGGTTCCTCAAAAAATGAAAAATGGAATTACCATACTATCCTGCAATTTTACTGCATGCTATATATCCAAAATAACTGAAAGTAGGGTATTGAAGAAATATTTGTACATCCATGTTTAAAGCAGCATTAACTATACTATGGAAAATGTGAAATCAACATGAATGTTCATCAACCAATGAGTTAATAAACAAAATGTGATACATGCATACAATGAAATATTATTTAGCATGAAAAAAGGAAGGTATTCTGGTATATTCTATAGCATGTATGAACCTTGAGGCCATTATCTAAGTGAAATAAATTCATACAAATATTGCATGATTCTACTTACAAAAGGTCTGAATTTGACTTTTTTTTTTTTGCAATTAATTTGTTTCTTTGGTGCTTTCTAAATTAAGACGGTAGGTCAATGCTAAGTGTTTCCCTCTTTTTAGGGATTGCTAGGTGAGAGCAATCTCTCTCTCTCTCTCTCTCTCTCTCATTCAGTCTCTCTTAATTTCTCTCTATCTCCCTTTCTCTCATTATCTTCATCTTTGCCTCTCATAAAATTCAATGTAAAAGCTTTTAAATTTTCTGTTCAGTAAATGTATACCAGTTATATCCAGTTCAGATTTGTTTTTGTGGACAGCTGCCATCCATAAATTTACTCCTCAGATGCCCTCAGTGTCTTGGAGAGTGAACCTGGGAGTTGGGAAATCAATTCTGGTCTCCTACCTGAGTAGCAGGAACCCAAACACTGGAGCCATCACTGCTGCCTCCAGAGCATGTATTAGCAGGAGGCTGAAGTCAGCAGCCTGAGTCAAGGATTAGACGCAGGCACTTCAATATGGGATGCAAGCTGCCCAACTGATATCTTGATCTTTAGGCCAAATGCCTGCCCTCCTTTAATTGATTGATTGATTGATTTTACTTAAAAAGGCAGATTGAAGCACATCACATCATACTAACAGTTTAGATTTTAAAATTTATTTTACAACAGAATGTTCTTCATCATCATGTCGTGTTTTACAATTAAAGAAAATATTGTCTCAAGTTGCCGCTCTAGCTTTCTTTTTTCTTTACATTTGTAGAATATTTACTTATTACCCACTCTGGGTTCCCAACGAAGATGTAATTGCTATTTGGTTTCCAAAGACTTTTCCAAGAATACTTTCAGGTAAGGCATGAGGCTGATATAGTTTCCAAATACCTGCATATTCACAACATTTTCTTTTAATATCTTGAGATGGTATTCCTCTATTTCCTGAAGGCGTTGCTTCATTCTGTAGACTATAATATTTCTCAATTTACTTCTTTACTTCTCAAAATGTATAGATTTATTCTTCCTTTTAGGACTATGTGGGAATTTTTTCAGAAGTCCATTTCTTCTCTTCCTGCTAGATTGTCTATTATTTTTATATTCAATTCTTGGACTTACTTCTAGTTCTAAAAGTTTGTGTGTGTGCTTTGAGATATTTCTTATAGTTGAATTTCCAAGTTTTTAATTTAGTATTAAATGATAACTGTCATTTTAAACTCATGTATGAAATGGTTTAATCATGAAATTATGAATTGCTTGCGTGTATGTGTATGTGTGTGTGTGCTGCACTTGAATCTTTCCAATTGAAGGTGTCATTGATGGTTCTATTTCATTCTGAAGGTGTGACTGTTCTTCCTCTCTCAGGTTGTTGGACCTTCTTAGATATGTGCTTATTTTATTTGCTCACTACAGTTCGGCTTTGGTTGTTAGGACATGGGTAGTACTAAAAACAGAGAAATGCAGTGTGACTCATCATTGTCTGGACCATCAGTGTGGAAGTAGGCAGTTGCTAAGCCACCACCTGGAACTCCAGGAAGAATCCTTCTTTCTACTTAATAGTCTTCATGTCTCCCATGTTCAGGAACAGATAGGACTCTGCCTCCATCCCACTGATTTTTCACATGCATGTTTATGGAAAGCCAGTGCTGACCTCACATCTTTGACGTCATAGATTTTTACACTTTACAATTTCCCCTAGTCTATGCTCTCAGTGACTGTGGTCACTGGTGTTGATGACATCTAGATTATGGTTCAGTCTGTGTGTGGAAAGGAGCCCATGCCAATTTCCCTGCTGGTCTTTCCACAGAACTAAGGTCTCACAAAACCTCAGGTTACTGTTGCCATGTGACACAGAAGAGGAGCTTGAGGGAACTAGTCTGTCAGTGGCTAGGAGGGTAATCCTGTTTAGGCAGCACCTTCCCAGACTGCTCCCCTCTTATCTCCTCTGGCTGTCTCCCAGAAATGCCTTATTGGTGCTATTTAAATTACTCATTCTTCTCCTCAAAGCAAGCAATTTTTCATAGTTTTCAAATACTTCTAAGATGTTAAAATGATTTAAATCAATCCTCAAAGTTCTTAGTACATAATATCCTCAATTCTCCTCATTCTCCACAAAACTATTAACTGATGAAGAAATTTATGTAAAACAAAACAAATCAAAAACCATGTTCTAGATTAAATTCCTCCTCTGAGCAAATTTTTAATCTGGTGTAATTCTTATCCTGCCTGGGATTTTCAACATTTATTATATTAAAATGCCCTTGTTGATATACAGACCAATACAAATAATTTACATAATCTCTGTAACCCAAATGGTAATTTCTGTTAAATATAGGATTATAAAACAAGTTTTGACGGAATATTCTTTATCTGTTAAAGATTGTCTCAATATGGTCCTAAGGCATTGAGCTTACCTGAGGTAAAAGTACCTTCAGGGGACTGACGCTGCAGAGCAGAGGGTTAAGCCACTGCCTGTGAGGCTAGCATCCCATATGGGTACAGTTCAAGTCATGGCTGATTCAATTCCAGTCCAGCTCCCTGCTAATGCACCTGCGAAAATAGCCAAAGAAGGCTCAAGTACTTAGGCCCTTGCTGCCCATGGGGGAGATCTGGGTGAAGCTCCTGGCTTCAGCCTGGCTCAGTCCTGATTGTTGTAGATGCATGATTCTCTCTCTCTCTCTCTCTCTCTCTCTCTCTCTCTCTCTCTCTCTCTCTCTCCTGTGTGTTTGTGTGTGTGTATGCGTGTGTGTGTCTCCCTCTCTCTTGGTAATTCTGATTTTCAAAATAAATAAACTGGTTAAAAAAGAAGTATTCTGAGAACTATCAGATGTTAAGTAGTAGGTAGGGGGCTGTGAAGGGCAAATGCTGGGTATTACATCAGAACCAGTTAATGTCATTTATATTGAGAGCACAGAGGTGTGATAATTCACTCCCAACTTATACTTTAGTTTCTGAGTTCTGTATTCCAAAGAGGAAATTTGTTTTCTACCACATGACACGGCGCTTTAGAACTTCATTTTGGATGCCCTGTGCCACCATCTACAAACTTCAAGTAAGGGGATTGTTGTTGCAACTAAATCTGGAGCAGTGTGCTTCAAGTTGTTGTCATTTGTACTCTTTCTGTCAGCTAGGCTGTTTTCAATGAAATGCTTTTGCTTATTATTGAAAGGATGAATGAAAGAAAAAATCAGTGTACCAATTTTAGGATAAAACATTTTCAATATCTGATTCAAATACTTCTCAAGCATGCTACACTGTGCATGGTTTTGCTTGTGTTAGCTTTTCATTTTCCTATGAATATTATGTCTCCATTTGAGTATTTTTTGAGTATTAAATGTTCTGGAATTTTAATGGAAAGTAATATTTAAGTAGGTATTGATATACAAAGAGTCTTAATTGGCTAACTACAATTAGCATTTCTCTGCTGAATAGCCCTCCATACTGGAAACTCCCTGTAAAACACAGAATTTGTGTTTGGCACAGGGTATTTTTTATTTTAAAAGTTTGTATTTTGGGGTTACAGGGTTAGAGGTGTGTTACTTACTCTTGTAAATGCAGCAGACTTTTCCATATCCTGATAGAAGCAGCATGTGTACCACCATTCTACATACAGACCCTGGTATACAACTTATTTGTTGATTTGACTTCACCTATATATATTTTTTTTCAGTTTTATCAGCGAAAACAAAGAAGTGACAACAAAGATCTTCAAAATAGGTCTTTTAATGTAGTATTTCAATGTTCAATACTGCTTGCTTAGATCTTCATGTATCTGATTAACAAACTAGGAACCAGATAATTAACGGGGCTTACTAAAGGGGAGCAAGCTAACAAAACTAAGAAAACCAATATTTCCTTCTACCTTCCTTTGCTTCATTTTGCTGCCTTTTCCCTTTCCTTTATCTTCCCCTAAAACTATACCATTCTTCCTAGTTTTAAATATAATTAAACAAAATAGCCAAATAGTATATGGAGACTTTCCCTTTTAAATGACTAAATTTAAGCAGTATCTGCTAAGTGCTACAGTCGTTGTAATTTCATGAAAGTATTTATTTATTCATTTATTTGTTTATCTTGATGCTTCTTGCTGGCTAGCTTATCATCCCTGGGACAGTAGGGGAGAAATTCATGTTGTATGAATGTGGACAGAGCAGAGCACTTTCCCTACTTCTGAGTGTGAACTAGTCTTGTGGAGGGAATTATGGTTACCACACTGTTGAATGAAGGTTCAATGAACCAAATAAATTAAAGGTAGAAAACTCACAGAGAGTGACGCATTTGCTTTACGTTGGTCAGGTGCAAGTGGAGCTCAGGCTGAGCTCATTCCAGTTGCATCTTGGAGGAGGGTGATGTGTTGCGGGCTCCTGCCACCTGACTGGAGACACATCTGCTGGTGCATCTCCATCTGGAGAGAATTCCCTGGCTGCCAGGCACTTCCTTCTGCAAAATCTCTCTGCACAGTCGGCCCTGCTTCTTTTAGAAATCTGACAATAGGAACAAACATCTTCTTACTGGTTCTGGATGTGCCTGTCAGACATAGCTGTTGTACAGAAAAGCTCCAGGGCTGATCGTCGACCTTGTGAGAAAGGTTTTCCCTCTGGCAAAGAGTGGAACAAGAATATTATAAGAAAATCTCTCAGTTGCAATCAAGGTTTTTTTTTTTTTAAAGATTTTATTTATTTAAGAAGTAGAGTTACAAAGTGAGAGGGAGAGACAGAGAGAAAAGTCTTCCTTCCTTTGGTTCACTTCTCAAATGGCCACAACGGCCAGAGCTGCACTGTGCTGATCCGAAGCCAGGAGCCAGGTGGTTCTTTCCAGTATTTCATGCGGGTGCAGAGGCCCAAGGACTTGGGCCATTCTCGACTGCTTTCCCAGGCCACAGCAGAGAGCTGGATTGAAAGAGGAGCAGCTGGGACTAGAACCGGCATCCACATTGGGATGCTGACACCACAGATGGAGGGTTAACCTACTGTGCCACGGTGCTGGCCCCTCAAACAAGGAGTTTTTAAGAGCTTATTTTCCATATTTGGATTTTGTTATCAGAATCTTCTTTATTTTCTGGAAATTTCATTTAATGGCAGAAGTGTGTTTTCTGAATACACTAGTTAGATCAGATTTTACTTGCTTGCAATTTGTTTGCAGTTGTGTAATTCTGACAGCAGTCAGAGGGTGGATTAACAGAATAGTTCTGATTTTAGGGTTTCTTAAGTCTGACTCACCAGTGCTAACATTTTACCCAAGTAAGAGATAAACAAGAGAGGTATAGGATGTGGTTAATATCCAAGAAAAACAATTATCTTTTTAGTTTATATATTTGAGAGACAGATAGAGAAAGGGTCATGATGAAGCAGACAGAGAGAGAGAGACAGAGTTCCCATCTATCCATTGACTCCTCAAATGCCTGCAATGGCTAAGGCCAGAACCAGAAACCAAGAACTCAATCCAGGTTTCCCAGTTGAGTGACGGGGACCCGATTGCTTGAGGCGTTACTTGTTGTCTTCTAGGGTCTTCATTGACAGGGAGTGAAGAGCTGGAGCCACATATTAAACCCAGCTATTCTGATACGGAATGTGAGCACCCTAAGCAGTGTCTGAATTGCTAGGCTAAACACTGACCACAGACATCCATCTTTTTCATGAAATATAGCAGTAGACAAGTCCTATGGAAAAATCCTGAAATATGGTTTACAATTTCCTTCTGGGAAGACCAGGCACTTATGAGGAGCCAGGATGATTGAAGATAAAGGAATGATTCATTTTTAAAGTCCTCATATAGATCACACCCATATTTTGATGTGGGTGGAACTGAATGAAATAGTGGAGATAAAACTTATGTGAGTTCATCCTTGGCAGGAATTAGATCATGTCCTGAGGATGAGAAGCTACACTAATAACAACAGGCCAGAGGATGAAAAGAGGAACCAGCAAGGCTGGGGATGGACGACATTTGTTTGCTCAGCACTCAAATGCAATCTAAGGAAAAAGAAACATGTTCTGCTAAGCGCTCGGATCCTATTTACTTATACAACATCAATGTGACTCCATTTTATGTTGATGTTAACATTTTTAAACCTAGTATTTAATTGCAGATGACATACATATAGGAATGCTAATACATAAATAGAATTCAAAGGGGGAGAAAAGAATCTGCTTCCAATCTACCACTGAAACATGTCTACCATGACGATTTTCAGTACATTTTATGAAACAACTTTCTATACATTAAGTACATTCAGAAAACAGAGCAAATCAGTAAAATAACTTTTATATTATACTTTTGAATAGTGTGTATTATGTTCTTATTTGTGATGGTTTCATATAAATATCTGGGCTATTTTTCTATGCAGCATCAATACTGACCCAAGACAAAAGGCTACAGATTAAATTGTGGACCTATCACTCCCTTTAAACTGTGGAGTCAGGTTTCTCCATGGGTGCTGTTATATAGAAGAAAGCTCATGGAAATATTTCAACACTAATGCAAAGGTAAGAGCCAAGAGACCCTGCAGTAAGCACTGGTATTGTGTTAGTTTGCCACATACCGTATTGCTGAAACAGCAGAGGGTTCTTTCTCTTGATTCTGGAAGCTGAAAGTCCAATATTAAACTGTAAGCAAGGTTGGCTTCTGCTGAGACCCCTCTATGGGCTGGCAGATGGCCACCTACTCTCTGTGTCTCTCACATTGTCCTTGATGTGTGTCCAAATTTCCTTTTATAAGGATACCAGTTATAGTGGGTTAGGAATCCACTTATGACCTCATTTAACCTTAATTAAATGATCTCTCCTCAAAGGTATCTCTTATACTTTTCTGTCTTTGTATCTAATATGTTCATATCAGGGACTATGTGAATCTGGGAGAGACTCAATTCATAACAAGCACATCTGCCACTTATTTTACTTTTTAAAAAAATCTCCCTTTTGTTTCTTTATTTTTTTAATTTGAGAGCCAGAGGTGGAGAGAGAGAGATAGATACAGAGAGAGAAGCAGAGAAGGGGCTTTCCATCTGCTGGTTTATTCCCAGGAAATCTGCAAAGTCCAGAAGTGGGTCAGGTCAAAGCAAGGAACAGGCAGCTCAGTTTGATTCTCCAGTGTGGGTGGAAGGAACTTAATTACTTGAGCCATCTTGATTCCCAAGGTCTGCATTAGAGGGCAAGTTTGAGTCCAGAGCCAGAGCTGGGAATCTAATCCAGGCGCTCCAGTATGGGGGGTGGAAGTCTTAACTGACATCTTAACTGCTGAGCTAAATGTCCAGCCTCTCTACCATTTTTGAAGTCTTATTTTCTACCTGGTACTGAGCTAAAGCCTGTGTATAAAATTACCACCTTTAATTCACATGAAACCCTATAATATGCACTTATGTGTTTTTTTTAAATGAGGAAACTAAGGTGTAGAAAAGATGAATAATCAAAGCAGTATTGTAAAATTTTAAGTGACTGGACCCTGGTTGAAACTCGACTTACTATCTCAGGTTGTCTTTCTTCCTCTCAGCTGTAAAATGTATTACTTAATAAGTAAGACAGGGTATTTGAGGGGCCAGTGCTATGGCATAGCAGAAAAATCTGCCGTCTGCAGTGCCGACATTCCATATGGGCTCTGGTTTGAGTCCTGCCTGCTCAATTTCCAATCCAATTCTGCTATGGCCTGGAAAAGCAGCAGATGGCCTAAGTCCTTGGGCCCCTGCACCCCTGTGGAAGGCCCAGAAGAAGCTCCTGACTGCTGGCTTCAGATTGGTCCACCTCTGGCCATTGTGGCTGTATGGGGAGTGAACCAATGGAAGACTTTCTCCTCTCTCTATCTCTCTCTCTCTCTCTCTCTCTCTCCCTTCCTCCCTCCCTCCCTCTGCCTCTAACTCTGTCTCTGCCTCTCTGTTACTCTGCTTTTCAAATAAATAAATAAATCTTTAAAAAGAAGAAAGTAAGGTTCCTTCTCATCTCATATCACCCTTTACAAGAATCCTCTGAGGTAGAACTAATTCACCTATTATACACATTTGAAAACGGAGTACAGGGTGGGCGAAAAATGCAATCTCACCCAACACATGATAGAGGCCATGTTCTTTTCAGGGCAAAAACTTCTGCTATATCATGATTATGGGGAAAACCAAAGTGGGAGATATTGCTTGTTTTTGCTTTATTTTTTTTTTAAAGAGATTAAGTCAGCCTTTCCTTAGTCAATCATTTTAATTTTCTGAGCATGTAAAAATGAATGCGACTATCATCATTTTGGCATTTACTTTTTTAGCATGATGTTCTCATAGCACCTTATTTTCATCACTTTCACATCACCATGGATAATATTTAATGATGTGTAGCTAAGACAGCTACTGTGTATGTTGAAGAACAAACGACAGCATTTCCTGGACAAGCTGGTGAGGGACATGGTGCTTCTCACCAAAGAACAACATTGGACCATTCTGAGCTCCTTTGGGTGTGTATACACAGCACTCCGTTTGTGCTTGATACTATGCTGCATTGCGGCTTACTTTTTTTTTTTTTATTATTGAATCTTTTTGGTCTGCATGGTGTATCACTTCCATACATTTGATCACCCCACTAGCAAAAGGGCTGCCATCTATACTTCTCAACCTTTTTACATATTTCTAGAGTAGTGAGCATGCCACTGAGAATCAACCTTTGATGACCTTAAGAACAGAGAAGAGGGCATGCCTACAGTGAGGTAAGGAAAAATGAAGTGATTCTGCTTGTCTCTTGACATACATGGATTGAGCTTTCAATTTTATTTAAATTGTGCCAAATGTTCAGATTATTTAGAGTCTATACTAAATAATAGTAATTGGTATACTGTGGAAATATGATTAAGTTGATACATAAGTAAAATATTAATTCATGACAAATCATAAAAATATGATTAAATGTATTATTTGTTGATAAGCAAAGGATGATATTATTTACTTTAATATACTCCTTACTTTTCAAAGCTTTATTTATTTATTTGAAAGGCAGAGTGATAGCTGGAGGTAGAGATAGAGACAGAGAATCTTCAATCTGCTGGTTCACTCCTTGAATGCCTACAACAATGGGGCTTGGCCAAGCCAAATTTAGAAGTCAGGAACTTCTTTAGAGTCTCCCACATGGGTGGCAGAAACCTATGTACTTGGGCCATCATCTGCTGCTTCCTAGCCACATCAGCAGAGGTAGGATTGGTCACTTCAGTTTGGGATGCTGATCTCTCAAATGGTAGCATAGCCTGTTGTATCATAGCTTTATTTTAAATAGAATGTTTAGGTTTACAGAAAAATTGCAAAGAGAGTACATAACATGCCAATATAAAGCCTCTTCTACTCTCCCAATCAAGCACATGGTTTTCCCTTATAATAACATGCTGTACTATGTGGTACATTTGTTAAAATGGATTGGCCAATATTGATATATTACTAATTAAATATATGGTTGGCATGCTTTAGTGCTCACTGTTTGTGTTTTACAGTTCTGAGGTTTTAACAGATATGTTGTACCATGCATCCTCCATTACCGTATGGGCCAAATAGTTTCATTGTCTTAGTGCTTCCTGCCTATTCATCTCTGTCTCCTGTCCTGAACATCTGACAATTCATATTTTTAGTGTATTCAGTATTTTGCCTTTTCCAGAATATGATGTAGTTGAAACATTACAATTGATAGCCCTTTGACCATGCTTCCTTCACTTAATGATAGGCTTCTAAGTTTCCCTCATGTCTTTTCAACTCTTGATGTCTTATTTTGTTTACTGAATAATATTCCATTTTGTGGATGTACCAGAGTTTGTTTATTCACTCATCTATTGAAAAAATTTGATTGTTTCTAAGTGTTGACAACTATGAATAAAATTGTTATAAACATTCATGTGCAGCCTTTCATGTCAAAACTAATTTTCAACTGACCTGGGTAAATAACTAGGAAAAGAATTACTAGGTCATATGTCAAGAATATGTTTAGTTTTATAAGCAATTACCAAACTGTCTTCCAAAGTATCACCACCATGCTGCATTCCAACAAGTAATAAATCAGAACGCCCTTTGTTCACCACCAGAATTTACTGTTATCCATGTGTTTGAAGTTTACAATTTAATAGGAATATATTACCCTTTTATTGTTGTTTTCATTTGCAATTCTCTGAGGACATATGATATGAAAATGCTTTTATAGACTTATTTTCTTTCTGAATATCTTCTTTGATGAATCATTTGCTTAGACTTAGTCCCACTTCTAAATGGAAGTGTATGTTTTCTTCCTGCTGAGTTTTTAGTGTTCTTTGTATATTTTGGATAAAATCTTTTTTCATATATAGGCTTTGGAAATATATTCTCTCAATCTGTTGCTTATTTGTTCATTCTGTTAACCGATACTTTCACAGATTATAAAATTTTAAATTTAAAAATGCACTACTTCCCTTCCCTTTTTGGGGGTGTTTCTGCATTGTCCTTTTGCTGTTGTATATAACATTTTCACCAATCCCAAGTCACCTTGGTTTTCTCCAGTATTCTGGATATTGTTTATAGTTGTGTTTTAAATTTAGATTTATGATGTCTATTGGCAGCTCCACATGCTCTGGGATCCCTGATTCCCTGGTGAAGGTCCTTGCTGAAGGATCCATATTCATACCAAGGACTATGTGGATCCTTTGTGTGGTTCTTGTGGCAGTTGAATAAATATTGTGCCCACTGGGGCTAGCACCCAAGTATTGTTCTCCTTGAAGGAGAGGAAATGAGCATCAGACTACACCAACAGAGCTTATCAAACCTCTCCTCTAATAAAAAAAAATAGATTTACCACACCCAACTTGGGTGTTACCTTGGATACTCCACTGACCCTGGAGCACTGAACAGAGATCCCTGGGCCCACTCAGCACATGCCTCTGGGTATTCACTGAAAGAGCAGATACTCCACTAATCCACAGAGGAATACTTCAAAGATAAAAGCCATCACAGGGGAAAAAAGGAACCAACCAGCCTAAAAATAATGCAGTAATTCAAGAAACAAGAATAAGGAAGACAATAGGATTCCCCTGAAGGAACACAACAAAACTTCAATGCTAGAATGTGAAGATGAAGAGATTGAAGAAATGGAATTAAAAAAAAATGATTGTAGGATTACTCAGAAATAATCAGAAGCAAATCCATGAATTAAAGAAAATCCATACATAACATGAATGGAACATTTTCCTATGAAAATGAGATTTTAAAGAGAAATCAGAATAAAATGTTGGAAATGAAGAATGTAATAGATCAAATAAAAAATGTAGAGGAAAGCCTGAACAGCAGACTCGGTGAGGCAGAAGAAGAATATCTGAGTTAAAAGACAAATCTGCAAATTGTACAGTCATACTGAAAAGAAGAAGAAAGAAGGAGAAGGAGGAAAAGGAGGAGGAGGAGGAAGAGGAAGAGGATGAGGAGGAGGAGGAGGAGGAGAAATTAGAAAACAAAAAAGCAATGTTGGAGATCTATGGGATACTATCAAATGACCCAGCATATGAATCTTAGGATTTCTTGAAGGCATGAAAAGAAAGAATGGATTAGAAGCCCATTTTAGTGAAATAATTGCAGAAAACTTCCCCAATTTGGAGAAAGAAAGGGATGTCCAAGCATAGGAAGATCACAGAACTCCTTATAGAGATGACCAGCAAAGATCTTCATCACAACACATTGTAGTCAAACGCTCCACGGTAAAACATAAAGAAAAAATTGTGATGAGCATGAAAGAAATACCAGATTACTTTCAGAGGATCCTCAATTAGACTCATAGACTTCTCATCAGAATCCCTACATGCTAGGAGAGAATGGCGAGATATATTCAAAGTCTTAAGAGAAAAAAATTGTCAATCAGAATACTGCACCCTGAAAAACTCTCATTTATGAATGAAGCTGAAATAAAGACCTTCCATAACAAACAGAAGTTGAAAGAATTTGTTACCACTCATCCAGCCTTAAAATACATTCCTTTGTTTGTTTTGTATGTGAAGGTCCTGTTATTCAAATACTATTTGTTGTAAAGTCTCACATTTTACTATTGAATTGCCTTTACTCTTTTGTCAAACATTGATTTTTATGGCTATATTTCTGGACTCATTATTCTGTTCTATTTATCTATGTTTCTAATATTGGTGAATGCTATATTGTCTTGATTATTAATATTTTATAGTAAGTTTTGAAATTGAACAAGATAAGTGCTCTGAATTTTTTCTTCTTCAATATTATGTAGGCTATTTTGGGTCATTTGCTTCTTCCCTGTGAACATCAGAATTAGTTTGTTGATATTTATAAAATAATTTGCTGAAATTTTGGTTGAGATTGGATCAATAAATCAAGTTGAGAAGAACTAATATTTTAATAGTATTGTCTTCCTATTCATGAAGGTGAGTGTCCATTTTATGATTATTTGATATCTTTCATCTGAGTTTTATACATGTAAATATATATACATATACATATATATCACTTGCACCTATTTTTCAGGATTTATAATTTGTTACCAGCTTTCTTGGTGTTAATATGAGTATAAATGATGTTCTCATGTTCATTACTAATATATAACATATAATTATATTTTCTATGTTTCCTTTGAATCCTACAAACTTGGTATAATCATTCATAAGTTTCAGAAGTTCTTTCCCTGATTCATTGGAATTATTTAAAAGATTGAATGACAGAATTAGAGAGACAGAGGAAACCCACAAACACATACAGAGAGAAAGAGAGAAAGAGAGAGAGAGAGAGAGAGAGATCTTGCATCTACTTGTTCACTTCCCAAATGCCATGGCTGGGCTGGGCTGAAGCCAGGGGCAAGGAGCTTAAGAGTTCCAGGTTTCCCACATAGATGCAGGAGTCCAAACATTTGGGCCTTCCTCCGTTACTTTCCCAGGCACATTAGTAGGGAGTTGGATCAGAAGTACAGCAACCATGACTCTAACTGGTGACCACGTGGGATGCTGGCATCACTGGTGGTGGCTTAACCTGCTACACAACAGCGTTGACCCTTCCTTGGAATTTTACAGAAACAACCATGTCCTGTGAGCAAAGGTAGTTTTTTTCTTCTTTTTCAAACTATTTTTCAATTCTTTGTTTGCTTGTATGTTTTATTGGATAGGACTTCTAGTGGGATGCTTAATGGGAAGGATCAAAGCAGATATTCTTATCTTGTTCCTAATGATTGCATAAAACCATCCAGTTTCTCTTTATTACTTATAATGATGGCTATAGGTATTCTATATCAAACTGAGAAAGTTCTTCATTCCTAGTTTTCTGAGACATTTTTTTTTTTTTATTTGAGAGGCAGAGTTAAACAGTGAGAGACAGAGAGAGAGAGAAAGGTCTTCCTTCAAAATGTTCATCCCCCAAATGGCTGCTATGGCCAGAACGCTGCACCTATCCAAAGCCAGGAGCCAGGTCTCCCTCCTGGTCTCCCATGGGGTGCAGGGCCCAAGCACTTGGGCCATCCTCCACTGCACTCCCGGGCCACAGCAGAGAGCTGGACTGGAAGAGGAGCAACCGGGACAAAATCCAGTGCCCCGACCAGGACTAACTAGAACCTGGGGTTTCCAGCGCCACAGGCAGAGGATTAGCCTACTGAGCTGCAGCGGAGGCCCTGAGACATTTTTAAAGATCAGTATTTGATGCTATAAAAATTTTTTCTGAATGTGATTACATAATTTTCTTCTTTAGCCTGCTAATGAGTGGATTGCATTCAACATCTTTTGATTTTTGAATCAGACTTGCATATCTGAGGTAAATATTGCTTATTCATTTGAAATAAGAATAACTAATAAATTGCCAAAATTGGTAACTGATACCAAACCACAGATAATAACAGTGCGGTCCCCAGTGAGCTTGTGTCCCACGAGCCATGATCCAGAGTATTCCCCACTCTCTCCAGGATATGTTCTGTGACCTGAAATCTCCGAAGAACTAAGAAGAGTTCTTGATCTTCAATTTTGTCAACTCTCTCTTGCTCTCAGAATGTAAGCGATGGCTTCCTCAAGCTTTACATGTCAGAGCAGAAACCAATCAGATTATTTTTTTGAATACAAAAATTTGGAAGTGTTTAAGATAATGCAACTATAAAACACATAAAAGTTAATATTCAGTGTAGTAGCAGCCTTTTAGTTCTGTTTTAGGCTAAAATTATCTGCAATAAAACACTATAAGCAAGATATTTCAGATTTCAGACCATGAAAATAAATTCTGAAGGACATAATGTAGGATAAAAGACCAAAATAAAACCAAAAAGCTCATTAAGTATAATCTCTAACTTTTGACTTTTTTTCCAAGCTGTCTCAAGAGTAATGTTCTTCTTTTAAAGTTTCTGAAAAGTTTTTTATCTTGCCTAGTTACTTCACAGGTTTTATGAACTGCAGAAACTTTAGCTTATGAATAATGAAAACATAACTGAATTCTTTATTATGGCATCACTCATTACCTATTTGGCTTCTACATAGTAAGGATCAAAAATATACAGAGCTCTGTCCTTGATTTGCACAATCTAGAATTTTAAGTCAAAAATCTATAGAAATTGTGTATATTGTATTCTCAGTTGTTTCTTACTTTTTTTTTGGAGTATTTTCTTCCTACATTGAGAAAATAGTTGATATATATATATATATATATATACACACACACACATTATATGGTCCAGGTGATTCTGTTTGATTATACTCATCTTTGTGAAAGATTACCTGCTATTAACAGTCAAACTTATTGCTTGCAATTGCTGCTCTTATTTGGGGAAGTGTAAGAAAGATTGTATATTTATGGGTCAAAGATTTAAGAACTCTGATTTTTCCAAATTACAAGCAACCTACAGACATGTAATTCTCCACATTAATAATGGAAATAAAAACAGCTTTCATTTGTTAGATCTTTACCATGCTTAAAGTTAAGACATACATGATGTTATTCCTAAATTTCAGCAGGTATTTTTGTTTGTTAAGTAACCAAAACTTAGAAAGAAGTGGCTAAGCTAGTACGAAATGAAGTTGGAACAAAGATCTTGGCTGTTTTTAAAGTATATATTTCAGAGCATCTAGATAATTCAATGTTGTACAACCACGTCTTTCTATCAAGTTCCACAACATTCTCCTCACTCCAAAAGGAACCGATTTCCACTAAAAATCACTCATTATTCTGTCTTTCCTAAGTTCATTGCAATCATCAACTTGCTTTCTGTCTGTATGGACTTATTTCTCCTAGATATTTTATGTATTTGTTTTTTTTTTATTTTATTTATTTATTTATTTATTATTTTTTTTTTTTTTTATTTTTGACAGGCAGAGTGGACAGTGAGAGAGAGAGAGACAGACAGAAAGGTCTTCCTTTTGCCGTTGGTTCACCCTCCAATGGCCGCCGCGGATGGCGCGCTGCGGCCGGCGCACCGCGCTCCTCTGATGGCAGGAGCCAGGAGCCAGGTGCTTTTCCTGGTCTCCCCATGGGGTGCAGGGCCCAAGCACCTGGGCCATCCTCCACTGCACTCCCGGGCCACAGCAGAGGGCTGGCCTGGAAGAGGGGCAACCGGGACAGAATCCGGCGCCCCGACCGGGACTAGAACCCGGTGTGCCGGCGCCGCAAGGCAGAGGATTAGCCTGTTGAGCCACGGCGCCGGCCATATTTTATGTATTTGAAAACATATAATGGGGCCAGCGCTGTGGCGCAGTGGGTTAACGCCCTGGCGTGAAGTGGCTGCATCCCATAAGGGCGCTGGTTCTAGTCTCAGCTGCTCCTCTTTCAATCCAGCTCTCTGCTATGGCCTGGGAAATCAGTACAAGATGGCCCAAGTCCTTGGGCCCCTGTACCCACATGGGAGACCCGGGAGAAGCTCCTGGCTCCTGGCTTCGGATTGGTGCAGCTCCGGCCGTTGCGGCCATCTGGGGAGTGAACCAGCAGATGGAAGATCTCTCTCTGTGTCTCTACCTCTCTGTGTAACTCTATCTTTCAAATAAATAAAATAAATTTTAAAAACACTAAAAAAAAAAGAAAACATATAGTAGTTGACCTTAACATTCAGCTGATTCTTTTCGGACCACTCTTAAATTCACTATGTTCTTTCTAGCAACTCCTTGCTGACACACATTTTAAAAAAATAGTCACTTAAAAATAATGAGTAACTTTGTAAACATATGAGTTAAATTTCTGTTAAGCATTAATAATAATAATAGTTCAAGAGATATCTGTGTGCATAAGTCTAAGAACATGGCAAGGTGTACTCATGCACACATCCACGCATCACCATTGTTGTCTCTGTAACCACCTTCTCTAGCCTGTCTCCCCTCACCCATGTGACCTTTCTCTTGAATGCTTATTTTCTTCAGGTTTCAGTACATATATTCATGTTTTATGTATCTTATTTAGTTCTGCATATCATGGAACTTATACAAATGACAATATTTTGGATGAGATTTATTATCCACATGGTTGAGACTCTCTAAAATCTTTTTTGGTTGTTTTTTTTTTTTAATATTGATTTATTTATTTGAAAGGCTGGGATACAGACAGAGGGGGAGAGACAGAGGGTGAGGTCTTCTATCTGCTGGTTCACTCCCCAGATGGCTGTAATAGCAAGGGCTGGGCCAGACTGAAGCCAGAAGCCAAGAGCTTCACCTGAGTCTCACATATGGGTGGCAGGAGTCCAAGTACCATTTTCTATTGCTTTTTCAGGCCATTAGTGGAGAGCTGAGTGGAAAGTGAAGCAGCTGGGACTTGAACTGGTGCCCATATGGGATACCAACATTACAGGCAGTGGCTTTACCTGCTATGCCATAATGCTGGCCCATACAATTGGCTTTATCAATAACAAACATACCATAAAATGATTGTATAAAAAGATCATACGTTTTTGGTGATGGGCATTCGATTTACTTCTAACTGCATGAGGACATTTCAAAATTTCATGGAAAAATGCAATTAAAGATGTCTGGTTTAATGCAAAATAAATTGAAACTCTTGGGCACTTTTTAAAAAATTTATTTGACAGATAGAGTTAGACAGTGAGAGAGAGAGACAGAGAGAAAGGTCTTCCCTCCGTTGGTTCACCCCCCTCCCCCAAAATGGCCGCTACAGCAGGAATTATGCCGATCAGAAGCCAGGAGTCAGGTGCTTCTTCCCAGTCTCCCATGAGGGCTCAGGGGCCCAAGCACTTGGGACATCCTCCACTGCCTTCCCTGGCTACAGCAGAGAGCTGGATCAGAAGAGGAGCAGCTGGGACTAGAACCGGCGACCATATGGGATACCAGTGCCGCAGGTCGAGGATTAACCAAGTGAGCCACAGCGCCGACCCCACACTTTTTTTTTTTTAAAGATTTATTTATTTACTTGAAAGTCAGAGTTACACAGAGACAGAAGGAGATGCTGGGAGAGAGAGAGAGAGAGAGAGAGAGAGAGAGAGGTCTTCCATCCACTTGTTCACTCCCCAATTGGCCGCAACGGCCGGAGCTGTGCCAATCCGAAGCCAGGAGCCAGGAGCTTCTTCCAGGTCTCCCACGTGTGTGCAGGGAATCGAGGACTTAGTCTATATTCTACTGCTTCCCCAGGCCATAGCAGAGAGCTATATTGGAAGTGGAACAGACAGGACTGGAACCAGCACCCATATGGGATGTTGACACAGCAGGCGGCAACTTTACCTGCTATGCCACAGTGCTGGTCCCCTTGGGCACTTTTTCATGATCCACATTTTGCATGAGAGTTTCATAGATCCTTAGTATTATTATGAATATTGCTATATATATTCATATACACATGACTACCTATATAGAGATATATCCTGGTGGATGGTGGAGTATTCCTGAAATGTAAAGGCTAGATGGTGGGGATTGCCTGATTTTTCAACCCTATTGTATAATGTCAAAATATACATTCTTATAAGTTTGCAAAAGTTTCCATTCACTCCATTTCCTCACTAGTACAGACTCATTTTAATGTCTGCCAATCCATTAGATTAGAACTTAATCTCTGTTTTACTTTGTCTTCACTGTTTACTACTGATGGTGAATTTTTTTCCATATATTTATTTGTTACCAGAATATCCTCTTCTGTGAAATTCTGTTTTATGTATTTCACCCAATTTCCTATTTGGTTACTTGGGTTTTGCTTGTTCATTTGTAGATACTCTATCAGTAATATATACGAGCTTTTGTCAATGTATTGAAAGTAATCATCTCTTGCTATGTGCTTATCTTTTCACCGTCTTTATGGTATTTTGATCAACCTAATTTTAAAATGTCTAGCAACCTAGATTGTTGTAGAATAACAGATTTTAGTTTAATTTATCTTCTTTATGCATTGTATTTTTTCATGTGCTATTAAAGAAACTGTTTCCTAGTATGTGAGTTTGAAGCTATTTTTATATATTTTCTGAAATTTCTATCTTGAACATTTGTCCTCAGGGGTGTGATGTTGTAATCCACTTTCATTTATCAAAAATCCTATCTCTTACTAGTCTATAAAGTGAGCCTATTGTAATTTCACGTATACACACATATATAAATATATGTAATTTTTTCTCAGACCTATATTTTTACATTATATGTCAGTATACACATTTCACAGCCCTGGTGCTCAAGTATAAATTTAGTTATTCCTCTGTGTATATACAGTGCCATCTTCCTTCCTACCTTTGTCTCTCTCTTCCTTTTAAATTTTAGCTTCCTTATTTTTAAGATTTGTATTTATTTATTTGAAAGGCAGGGTAACGAAGAGGCAGAGGCAGAGAGAAGAGGGAGAGAGAGGGTTTTCATCCACTAGTTCATTCCTCAAATGGCCACAACGGCCAGAGCTGAGCTGATCCAAAGCTAGGAGCCAGTAGTTTCTTCTGGGTCTCCCATGTGGGTTCAGGGGCCTAAGGACCTGGAATATCCTTTACTGCTTTCCCAGCTCATAACAGAGAGCTGAATCGGAAGTGGAGGAGCTGGGACTCGAACCGGTGCACATGAGATGCTGGCACTACAGGTGATGTCTTTACCCACTGAGCCACAGCGCCGGCCCCTAGATTCCTTTTTAACACCTTTACCACTCCCATTCTATTCCACCCATTGGAAGATATCCTGGAGTAGTTAATGATTAATATGCTGCTAATTTATCCTTTTGCATAATGTGTGTCTTTACGTAAATGCATTTTCATGTAAGTGAATGATGGCTTCTATCTTTTTTTTTTTTAACATTTATTTATTTATTTGAAAGACAAAGTTGTACAGAGAGGCAGAGAGAGGGAGAGGGGGAGAGAGAAAGAGAGAGAGAGAGGGAGACAGAGAGAGACAGAGACAGAGAGAGGTCTTTCATCCACTTGTTCATTCCCCAAATAGCCATAATGGCCAGAGCTGGCCTGATCCGAAACCAGGAGCCAGGAGTTTTTTTCTGGATCTCCTATGTGAGTGCAGGGGCCCAAGGACTTGGGCCATCCTCTGCTGCTTTCTCAAGCCATAGCAGAGAGCTGGATCAAAAGCGGAGCAGCTGGGACCCAAACTGGCGCCCATATGGCATTCCGGCACCGCAGGCAGAGGCTTTACCCAGTATGCCACAGTGCCAGCCCTAGTGTCTTATTTCATACTTTGTTCTGTCTCTTACACTTTTTCTTCATAAGAACTGTATTCTTTTATTTATTTTTCTGAGGAAGAGAGAGAGAGAGAGAGAGAGAGCGAGCTTGCTGCTGAACTATCCAATTGCCTGTGGTGGCCAAGGCCCGTGTCTGGACGCAGCCTGGGGTCAGGAACTCAACACAGGTCTCCCACGTGGATGGCAGAAACCCAATTGTTTGAGTTCTCATTGGCTGACTCTCAGGGTTTGCATTAGCAGAGAAGCCGGAGCCAGGAACTGAACCTCAGTACTCTGATGCGGAATGGGGGAATCAATTTTTTTTTAAGATTTATTTTATTTATTTGAAAGGAAAAGTTACAGAGAAAGAGAGGGAGAGATAGAGAAAGGTCTTCCATCTGCTGGATCAATTTATAAATTTATAAATGGCCTCCAAAATGAACACAACAGCCAGAGCGGAACCAATCTGAAGCCCGGAGCCAGGAGCTTCTTCTGTGCCTCCTACATAGCCACATTTGCCCAAGGATTTGGGCCATTCTCTGCTGCTTTCCCAGGAACACTAATGGGGAGCAGGATGGGAAGTGGGGCAGCTGAGACTTGAACTGGAGCCCCTATAGGATGCTGGCACTCAGATGGAAGCTTTACCTGCTGTGCCACAACACTGGCCCTGGAGTAGGGCATCTTAACCGCTAGGCTGAACTTGCTCCCCAAACACCATGTCCCTAAGCATCATCCATAAAGTGTTGTGTAGTGATGACTTAGTGTGTAACACTAATACTCTAGCGTATTGGCCCCATATTTTATCTCTCTTCTCTCTTTGAAAAGGAATAGGTAGGCACTCCTGACCCTTGAAGAACAAATGTTGCTGGAATGAATAACCCATGTGCATGTTTCCTTATGGACCTGCAACAGAAATCTTGTGGAGGGGCCTGGTGCTGTGGCACAGTGGGTTAAGCTGCAGCCTGCAACTCTGGCATCCTATATCGGAGCACAGGTTCGAGACTCAACTATTTCACTTCAGTTCCTGCTCCCAGACTAGAAAGCAGTGGAAGATGACCCAAGACCTCGGCCCCTTGTCATACACATGGGAGACTCAGAAGGAGTTCCTGCATCCTGGCTTCAGCCTAGATGAGCCTGACCGTCATAACCATCTGGGGAGTGAGCAAGAGGATGCAAGATCTCTTTTGTCCCTCTCTCTCTGTCACTCTGCCTTTCAAATAAAAAAATAAGCCTTTTTGTTTTGAGAAACAAGTTCTGTAGAATGAATACCCAGAAGAGGAATTGCATATCCCCAGGCAGAGTTTGCACATAGTCTGTCCCAGTCAAATCCACCAACACTGAGTGGGACCTTCTGCCATTCCCACATCTTTGATGCCCGGAATTGCTTAGTTTTCAAGTTTACTAGTCCATAGGCATGATATGGCATCAAATTATTTTAATTCAATGCCTCTGTTTACTAAAGCTTTTGAACATTTCTCCATTGTTTTCATTTTCTGTTTCTATAAAAATGTTAACTCATTTGCATTTATGTGTAAAATATTTATGCATTTCCAGTTAGAGGTTGCTATCTTTTGCTTGTTCTTTTACAGAAATCCCTACTAAATATTATAACCTAGATTTTTTATTTCTCTGGTCAATAAAAATATGCTCTCTCATTTTGGCACCTACTATATTTCTTCATAGTGATCTTCATTTGATGAAACAAAATTGTCTTTCTATGTTATCTTGCTATCTTGTTTGCTTTTATTTTTATTTTCTTAAAATTTTTTCTTACCGTATGATATTTGCTACATTTCATCTATTTTTTTTCTTCATGGTATTCTGGGTAATTTCTTCATACTTGTATTCTGGTTCACTATCATCACTGAAAAAAAATTTTAATACAATAAGTCTGTATGCTCTGTTTTAATTTTCCATTAGCACAGATTTACATCTAGAAGTTCAATTCAGCTTTTAAAAAACCTACTTCGTCATTTTTAAGTCATTTATCATGTATTCCTATTTAACTGAACATAGTAAGCATGTTGAGTTTTATTCTATATCTAATACTTCCATATTAAAAAATCTTTGCTGAGAAGTTTCTGTGGTCTTTTTTTTTTCCTTCTTCCTTGCCTATACCTGTTTGTGTTTCTAGAACTTGTTTCTCTTGTGTGAAAAGAGACCTTTGTAATTTTACTTCTAGACATCTTTTGCTACTCGCATCAATCACATGATGGAGTTAACATTTCTGCCAACTTCCCACCTCTATTGATTTTCACCAACCGACCTGTCTTTTTTTCAGGGGGATCATAAACAGCACAAACTCAGAAGGCAAGTTTCTATAAGGATCATCTTGTGATTGGAATTTCTTTGGAGAGACTGATTTTCTTCCTTCACACAGAATCAAGGCTCTTGGGACTTCCTAAATATGGGGCAAAATCATCAACAATGTGTTTTGTTCTGAGCATCCTAATTGTAATGAAAAAGCTTTCTTTTTAGGCTTTTCCTCCTGGGTTGGTAGCCCAGTGGAAACCGAAGCTTGGAGTCACTGCAGTCAGCCTGGCCTTATGGTCGTGTCAAGTATGTGGTCTGCTCCTCTTCCTGAAATCCTTCTCACACTTAACTATTTGATCTCAGGTTGTATGTTCCTAACTTGCTATTTGTAAACAATTTTAAAGATATTTTAAAATACATTGTTCAGACTTGCTTACATTTAGCATCATGATTAGTTGGAGACTAACTCTTCTTTCACTTAGAATTTGCCAACCTATAGGAAAATAAACATTGTTTTTTAAAGTCTTCATGGTGTGGTTGCACTCTCATATTGAAGTCTTTCTCCTTACTCACATTCCACCTGAACTATCCTCTCAAACTACATGATCTTGCCATCCTGTCTTCAATATGTTTTGTTGATCACTGGCAGTGTTTATCTTTCCAAGTGTTGGCATTCCAATTTTGACTTCACTCGGTAGATGTGTATGCCTACCAGTCACCTTGGCCCATTATCCCTCAGAACTGTATAAATCATCTTTCTAATCCTTTGGGTACCAGATCAAGGTGTCCTTATTCCACAAAGTATTCTCTGCCAACTCTGAGCCACACTGAACCTACAACTCTGAAATCTTTTTAAGAGGACTGAAGCACTAATATCACTGATTCACATAATTAAACTATTTATCCAGGTTTCTCACCAGATGGTAACCTGCCTGAAGCCAGCAAACATGATCTACACTATCTATTGGTTCTCTGCAGCATCTAATACACTATTGGTTAACTAAGCAACGGCTGTACTCAATAGCAGTTGATCCCATTTCTAATTTGGCAGTGGGCTAGATTTAACATCTTTTTTATTTCAAGACAATATCATATAACTGTTTAGGGGTTGCCAATAACATGTGGGGGTACCCATTTGTCTTTGAGTTGAACTGTTCTTTTGGGGGTTGCCACATACATTCCAGATCTATGGATTGATCCAATGACTTCACAGATCATATTTATTTAGTTCCCAAAGAGTTAAGTAGAAAATTAGTTCTCAACTTGGAACTTCAACTACATGCAAAAAATCTACTCTCCTATTTAACCACTTCAGTCAACTAAAGCTAGTCTTCAGTTCAATAATTTTATTAGTGTTCTAAAACTATAGTACATATAGTATTGTGTTGATAGCTAGAAAACTAAACTAATTTTTTCAGCAGGGTTGCCTTCACACCATTATGTTTCACTTCATCTTAGTAAAGCAGTATACAAGTAAACTCAAACCAGATGATTGTGGCCCCACATATGTTTAAAAGGGTTGTAAAAATTTAATAAAAACAATGGAATCAGTGTCTTATTAACCAACTTAAATAATGCTAACCTTACAGAAAAAACAAACATTTTCTGTTTGAGTCACCATTCCACGACATTTGCATCAGCCAATATGTTTAAAGCCCCCAGAATTGAAGAGCAACAATTAAGGTGAAGTGTGTGTTTCCAGTTAGATCTGCTCTGCATATGCAGTTGAGCACTCATGTCCACTGAGTTACGGCATAGACAGGTTCCAAAGGTAGACCTCCATACACCCCCAGCATCCCTGTGTATGCCATGAATCTTTCAGCCATGGGAATCTCTTAAATCTATTTGCTTGTTTCTCTTTCTTCAAATAGCAAAGGTGAGGTGATTAGGATGCTTGGATATTGTAAATTCTATTTAGAATGCATTCTTGTTTATTCTTACCAAGGTATAGGGTCGATGTGAGTCAAGATTTAAATATATATGCTTCATAACTGAAGGACGGGGCTTGAAGTCTCAATCAAGCTGTAGGTCATCTATGTGTTATTATTTAGGATTCATTATCAAAGGAGTCACTGGGGGGAGGTAGCCAAAGCACAGGAGCAAGGAATGCAAAAAAAAAAAAAGATTCAATATATCAACAAACATTATCCATGGATAGAATGGAAAAAAGAGAGCAATTGTCAGATGGCATCAAGCATCTTGTGTTATTGATTGGAACAATCACCCAGAAGGGTTGAAGCAGAACTAGCGTCTAAAATGCTAAAAAGAATACAGAAAAAAAGATGTACACATAGGGAGGAATAGTGTAAAGAAAGTTGAGAAGATTTTCCTACTGAGCTGCTTTTGGAAAACATTTATCCACTGAACTTTGAACTTCAAATCCTTTTCCATGGAAGGGTCTGTACTTTAGCTTTCTAATGAAACCAAAATTGAAGCTGAAATTTTTTATGTTTTATCAGAAGAGTAGAAACATGCCATTCACATTTAATTAACCCATTTGGAAAATATTGATCAGAACATCCTATTTTTCTAAAAAGTATTTAGCAATTAGTACTCTAATCACTGAATTATTAAAATCATCTCCATAAAATTAGTCACTCTCCTTTGAGTTTTACATTATGGGAGATGTCGGTTTGATTGCTTAAAAAACAATTAAAATGAGTTGTAATTTTACATCAGACATTCAACCATATATGGATTGATGAATGTTCCCAAGTCATACTTTAAAATGCAACCAAACTGGTAATTATCATATACCATCAAATATAATTATATACATGCTAATCTCCATAAAATCCTACAAGTTAATATCACATATTAGCAGTTAATCATATAGCTTAACTAGGTCCATGATGCATTTTTATGAACCCTCTAATCTGCATCAGTGAAGAATGAAGAGTGTAGGGAGAAAGGAATGCAAATGAGTGCCTACATGTGAAAGGATGCATTTTGAAACATTAATCAATCTTAAAAGAAAGCAAGCTCTCATTCAAGAACCTGGGCTGAGAGTCTAGAATCCTATCAACACAGCAGGTTCTGTTAGGCAACACCCAGAGAAGCTGCTTAACTTCTCTCTCATTATTATACTTGGGAAGCTCCCAAAAGAGCCATCAATGGATTTGTTTTCCCCCAGGTACTTCCTCACCTCCAACAACCTCTCCACTGATAGATAGCAAAACCACCAAGTGGTTTTTCTTGCATTGATTCCCTTTGATTTAACCCTGATGGTACCCTAATACCGAGCTCTCTCACAGAGCCCTTTTTCATTTTCAGGAATTTGAAATCACTTCATCTAAAAATTCTCTGTAAGAATTCTTGGGTATACCAGCACTTAATGGCTCTGTATCACCTCCACTGAACTGTGAGGTGCTTAATGAAAGTTTGTTGAGATAATACATTGAAATTCATTGTGAAGGCTATTCCCATGTTGCGATTTTTAACATTTTTTTTCTCAAAAGAAGTTATACTAATAAAAAAAAAGAAGAGAAAAGGAGCAGCTTTGGGAAGTGAGGAAGTCCAGGCTGACATGTTGCATTAAAACGTATGTTGAGTCTATATGCAAAAGCAGAGGAAGCTTAGAGTTGCTGCTGGAGGCACTTGCTCCCTAAGGGCAAAGACGAACTCCTTCCCTCACTGTGACTTTGGGTCAGGCATCTACTGTGGAGCAGAGAGTGACGAGGTCCTCCACTGTGTTCCCATTTCCACTAGAAGATGGAGTCCAAGCCATTCCACAAATTATTGGAAGACAAATTGCATGTGAAGCTTAGGTCATATGGTGGGGTAGGGAGCTTTTCAGAGAACATTCGCAGAAGGAGCAGACAAGGGTGGCAAGGCAACAGGGCTACCGAATTCCCTAGGACTCGAAGAGCAAAAGGCTTGGGGTCCTCACTTCTTGCACAGCTGTTAGTGTCTGAAGGAAGCAATGTGGATCTCCACGTGCTGGACAAAGTGCAGCATCACAGCAAGTCGAGCGTTGAGTGTGGTGCCGCTGCTACATTCACAATTGGGGTCCCAGCAGAAATGGCAACTTAGTAAAAGGGTGTCCCTGGTGGCAGGGAGCCAGAGGTCTGCTTAGAAGATGAGTGTGCCACTGCTGCCAGACATGCTGCGTTTGTTTGAGGTGGGGAAATTGCTCCGAGGGAAACACCCGTTTCTGGCATAATTTAGTTATTAGAAAAAAATTAGTTATTTGGGAAAAAAAGACAAAGAAAACAGAAAAAAAAGAGGAAACAAAACAAAAAACAACAAAGGAAAACAGGGAACAAAGAAAAAATTGTTGCTCTTTTTATTGATGTAATTACATTTTAAAGATAAAGAATTGAATATTCTCTTGTTCCGGGTGGTTGTTGATGTTGCTCCTTTTTCCAGTGGCTGTTGTCTGTTTTCAGTCTGCCATTTGGAAGCAATTCAAGGGAGCTTGGGCCACTGACATGACTCTAACTTGACAATGACTAGCAAACAGAACAGGAAGAGGGAGGAAGAGAAGTGGGGAGAAGGCAACCAGGTAGGTGATGTAACACCTGGGAATTCCCAGCACACACAGGCACAGTGTTGAGTTCTTGCAGATGATGATTCATGTAATGTTCACCTGGAGAGACAGAGACAGAGACAGAGAGACAGAGAGAGAGAGAGGTTTTTAGTGATTCACAGACACAAGTGTATTTACAGGCTTTCCTAAAATCAGACAATGATTTACTATGAGATGTCACAGTCACATGTTTAAGACTCTGAAATCCACATCAATGATTTAAAAAGGGATGAAGTAGCATCTGATTGCTAACTGAGTCTGAATGTTTCGATTTCACTGTATTAATGTCATTTCCTATGTTTCTGATGAGCATGTGTATGGGTGTGGTGGAATCAGTGAGGGAAGAAGAGAGAGGGAGAGTTAGAGGGAACTTTCTCATGGAGGAAGCAACCATCACTTAAGTCTGGAAGACTAACATTGTAAGAGGGATGAGAGCACTGGAATTCCAGAAAGCAGGAGATTTGTGGGAATAGCTTTTTTTTTTTAAGATTTATTTTATGTATTTGAAAGACAGAGTTACAGAGAGAGGTAGAGACAGAGAGAGAGGTCTTCCATCCGCTGCTTCACTCCCCAGATGGCCGCAATGGCCGGAGCTGTACTGATCCAGAGCCAAGAGCCAGGATCTTCTTCCTGGTCTCCCATGCGGGTGCAGGGGCCCAGGGACTTGGGCCATCTTCTACTGCTTTCCCAGGCCATAGCAGAGAGCTGGATCAGAAGAGGAGCAGCCGGGACTAGAACTAGTGCCCACATGAGATGCCGGCACTTCAGGCCAGGGCTTTAACCTGCTGCGCCACAGCGCCGGCCCCAATAGCTGGGTTTTATCAACATCTAAGCCAGAGTTTTCATATTGTTCCCTAAACTCATGGCTATCTAAATATTCACAAAATGAAAATCAGTCACTCAATATGTTTGGGTGATTCTGCAGGCCACTCTTTTTTTTTTTTTTTTTTTTGAACTACCTCATTTGAGATTCTGTATAAAATATTCAGAGACGTACAGAAAACAACTATGTAAGTGTTTCTATTTAGACAGCTGATTTCCATGTGACAACTATAGATATTCCACTTGCTGTGCTCCTCCCACAACATTTGTGGGTTTTGTAACCATAATAAACAAACATCTGGAGGGATGTTTGCCTCGCTTAAGTTCACTTGATCAGGGAGTGACTCCTTTCCTATCTGAGGAACAGGCTTCTGGTGTCCTGTTCTGTATCTGTATTCACCCAGGCTTGGCCATTGCTGATTATGTCAGACATAATTCTCCAAACTGGGGAGTCACACTCTTATTCTTTGACATTTGGAACCAAATGCAAGAGGATTCAGTCCAACCGACTGAGTGTTTAGAATTATATCAGGCCGGCGCCGCGGCTCACTAGGCTAATCATCCGCCTAGCGGCGCCGGCACACCGGGTTCTAATCCCAGTCGGGGCACCAGATTCTGTCCCAGTTGCCCCTCTTCCAGGCCAGGTCTCTGCTATGACCTGGGAGTGCAGTGGAGGATGGCCCAAGTGCTTGAGCTCTGTACCCCATGGGAGACCAGGAGAAGCACATGGCTCCTGGCTTCGGATCAGCATGGTGTGCCGGCCACAGCGTGCCGGCCGCAGCGTGCCAGCCGCGGCGGCCATTGGAGGGTGAACCAACAGCAAAGGAAGACCTTTCTCTCTGTCTCTCTCTCTCACTGTCCACTCTGCCTGTCAAAAAAAAAAAAAAAAGAATTATATCAGGCAAACAAGATGGGTGCTATGAGGCAACCAGATTCTGTTATATGGAGTAGCAAGATAGGGCACGAGAATAGCAGATATATGGATGGGTGGATAGAGGGAAGATAGAAAAACAGAAATCACAGTGAGAAGAGAGACTAGGCAAGAGAGGGAAGTAATTGTGCAGAGAAAAGCATGACTGAAAGACAAAAATTTTCATTCCAATTTTCCGGGAGCTTGTCTGCATTCATACTCATTAATGAAACAACGTGTATTTTTTTTTTTTTTAACCAAACTCCTACTTTAAGCTGAATTTTTTTTTTCGGTTACCTGTGGCAAAGTCTCCTAATTAATAAAACAGTGAAGCACTATGACTAAACTCCGTGTAATATTATAATAGCTTTTAGGATATATTAGAAAGGGACAAAGCTAACAGTGAAACGCTGGTGTGCAGTCAAGGCTTATCACTATTTTTCTCCTAAATTAGAATCCATGGTAATGAGGAAGTGGTGTACAGAGTTCGTCATTGCTCTGTCAGCCATGCGTGCAAGTAGGGGTGCAGAAGGGAAACAGACGTGTAGCTCAGTTGCATTTCTCGGAAGCATTCGTTCATGTACAAGTAATAGGAGAGTTGCAAACAAAAACTCAGTGTCCTTGGCAGATGCCTGTGGCAACACAAGAGCAGTTTTTTTTTTTTATGTCTCATGTGTTTCTCTAATTTAGGCTTTTCATTCCTTCAGATTGACCTTGTTTTTGTATAACTTTCTTTGTTCACATCATGTGAAAGAAATTCCATCTCTTTGGCATATATGCATCAAAGATTCAATAAGAAATAAAAGAAGTATTTGAAAGGTTGCAGAATGCCTGGCTCAGAATAAGAAAATAAATAGTGCAGCTATACTAGCAGAATACCCCTCGCCAGTTCTCTTACCTTTAGGTGGCAGTGGCGGTTGTGTGGGGTGGGTGTTGTGGCATGGCAGTTAAACTGCTGTTGATATTCCGCATTCCATCCCGGTGTGGGTGTGCCTGATTTGAGTCCTGGCTCCTCTGTGCATCCAATTCACCTTTCTACTAATGTACAGAGGCGGTAGATGATAGTCCAAGTACTTGGGTCCCTGCCTCCCATGTTGGAGACCCAGATGGAGTCTCCTGGATCCATGGCTTTCGCCTGGGCTACCCCAGGCTGTTTGTAAGCATTTGAAGAGTGAACCATTGGATGGCATCTCTCGCTCCCTTTCTCCTCTCCCTGTCACTTCACCTTGCAAATAAAGTAAATATATCTTACAATTAATTAAAAAAAAAAAAAGAAAAGAAAGAAATGGCATGTGTTTCTTGTGGACTGAAGCCAATATCTCTCCCACCAAGAAACAAACCTACCCTCTCTTGACTCTTTGAATCTATGAAAATGAGACAGGGCCAGTGTTTTATAAAGAATCAAATTGTGAATCTGTGTGCTCCGTAGCTCTGTTCTAACCCTGCTTACTCGGAATTCTCTGATTTCCACTCTTCCTGTTGTCCTTAAGCACAGAGTAAACACAAAAGGAAGGAGAGGGCTGTTCTGTGAAACATATTAATCACCAGGGCTCTGGGGTCTGGGAGAGCTGGGTTTTTTTCAGTCTGCCATGTATCTTTGACCTGGGAGGGCCTATGGGAATGGTCTAACCTTCAGGATCCTCACCTGTACATAGATAGGATGAAAGTAACTGGGTCGTCATGATGTACAGATTAATTGAAAGTACACAGGTAGCACAAAGGTGAAGTGTTCAGCGGATTGAACTATGATGATCTGATGATTACAAAGCAGATAGACGATGGCACATTGGAAACAGGCAAATATGAACCCTGCTGCAAAATCTGAGACCTGGAGTCTGGCCTGAGCCCTGTACCACGTTTCACAGGGATATTCCTTAATGGACAAGCTCTCAAAGTGGTGCTAGTTTTAACTCAAGATATGGTCATAGAACTTGTTATGTGTCTGCAGGTAGGTATGCCCCTGAGTTCTGTAAACCCCAGTGAAAGCTAAGGATAGCTTATTCATCTGTTTTGTCATTCATTACAGGCACCAACAGTTTTGCCTAAAGAAAATGTCATCCTTTCTTTAGGCAGCAAAAACAGAATTAGTTAATAACAAAGGGGTTTTCTTTATGATTTTTCCTTCACAGCTTGATCTAAACCACCTGCTTGTCCCTTAATAAGGGCGAGGTTGTGGAGCCAGCAGGTCCAGCTTGCTTTGCCTGCTTCTAAATGCATGTCATTTCTGGCTATGTTCAGAAAGCAATTTCAAGTTTTATGGGTGTGCTGAGAAAAAATGGCAAGAATTTGCCTACAGGGAAGCAAGAACTCAGTAAAGTGACAGATGTCCTAGGAGGACAGATAAGCCAAAGGTCCTTGGCAAGGAAAGACTCAGGCCTGGCTGTAAAACCAGTTCTTAGTGTTTTATGGGTGAGGTTTGCTCAATTGCAAGACCAGAGTGGCTGGACTTGTCATTCAAATAAAGACTTGAGTTGTTCAATGAAACTTTTTCGCTTTCTCCTGAAACTAAAAGAGCGAGATAAGGATGTTGACTCAGCTAGTCACAGCTTACATGCGTGAGTCACAAAGTCAAAGTCGAAGTCCAAAGACACCATGAAATGTGTTAGGAGAGAGCTGTGTTTACCTTGAAATGAACATTGTGCAATATCTACAGCTACTGAGAAGGTTCTTGCTAGATTCTGATGTGTACTTTTAAAAATAAACTTATTTTAAACTAAAAGTAAAAGATGTTACATGGTACTCCACATCTACGTACAAGTCAAAAAGAAAAAGAAAAAAGTGGATGTTCAACAGGTAGTGAGATAGTGAGATAGATGCTAAGGCCCTTACTAGGAAGAAGTTTATGCTTAGAAAACAATTTAAAGCAATGATGTCACTGACAACAGTGATGAAAATTATTTAAATCCCTGAGTTGCTAGCAGAGAAATTGAGGCAAAACCCAACCATTAATGAAGCTATTCTTTCACTTCCTTTTGCTGTGTACAGACCTAGAATTCAATTATTTGGACTTGACACTGTCCTGAAAGCTATCATATTTTCTCTATTTCTAGATGATTCCAAGGGGCTTTTTGTAAATTTTCACTTTATTATTATTTTGCTGAATGATAGATTATGCTTCTCCTTTCAACTTTGCACAGGAAATCAAATTAATTTTTAGAAATATATTCTATCCTCTTCTTACTCTAAGGATTTGAACCCAGTGTCCTTCCTAAAATCAGTTCTGTCAGCCACATTTTGGGTATTCCTCATTTAGGAATATTTCAGGCCTTCTGAATCAGTGGTATCTTTCCTTAAGATAACTCTACCATTGCAAAGGTTTATCCAGAAGTTAAACCATTGACATTTTTTTCCAGATGCCTCATCAGTAAGAGGAGTTAAACATCTTAATATTCATGCCATTATTTCCAGCAAGGTTGTGCAGAATGTCAAGCATGTTATAATGTCTGCTCTGCACTTCGTCATTACAGTATTGCTATTTGCTGACCAAAGAACAAGAATGAAATTGATGGCAGCTCTGACAGAGTGAATTGTGCAGACAGAAAACAGCATTTTCAAGAGATCTCAACAAGCTGAACATGGGTTTGAAATCTCACCCTCCTAAAAATAGCATTTCTAGTTTCCTGGCTTGGAAAGCAGAGAGAACAATGGGAGAAACTGCTCCTGTAGATGTGTGCATGCTGTGTTTGTAGTGCCCATTGTGTAGCATCCATATCCCATGGTCATTCCAGTGTGGCAGGGGCTTGTGAGACTCTGAACTATCCAAAGGTTAGCACTGAGCTTTTGTAGAGTACTTAACTGCAAGGACGTTAGAATAAGACCAGCCATGATTTCCATTTCCTGCTCTTCTTACTAGTTCTCCAACCTCAGCAGCTTATACGGGTTCTGTGAGCCTCATTTCCTTTTTTTAAACAGGACAGTTAGTCTCATCTCCTGGATAACTGCAAAATTTAAATAGCATAACAAGAAAAGAACTCATGGTGTCCCCTCATTGCTCAACAAAGAAGCAGTTCATCTCCACCTTTCCTCCAGGAAATCTCCACATGGATTTGTGTCTGTGTCTGCCTGCTCTTCTACTATTGAATTAAAGTGAGAGCTGCTCCCCAAAGCAAAGGCAGTGCCTCCACCCTAGGTCTCATCCTCGGTACCCCTTCCCAGAGGATCACTTCTCCAGTGGCTCGTCTCTCTTGAAGTGCACACCTCCATCCTCAGTGGACCCTTCCTTACACAGAAACCACAACTCAGTAGTCTCCAAAAATATAACAAAAGAAAACCAACAAATCCCACACTCTCCCTTGAGCCTTCATCTCCAATCCAGTTCTCTCCTCTCCCCTTCTCAGAAACAGTCCTTGACGTTGCATCTGTGCCATTTTTCCCAGTTTTTTTCACTCCATTTTATTTTCCCTGTGTAGTTAATGATTGCTCATGATTTTTTAATCCAGTTTGGGTTTAGTGTTCTAATTTGGTGTCCAAACTTTTAATTCATTCCAAAGCCTTTGCCAAGGTTCTGCTTTCCCTCTCAGTATCTTCCTCCTCTCGGGAAAACCTCTACTGGCTTTTTCATGTAACTTTTCATTCTGTGTTCTACCTCTACACCTGCCTCCGAACCATTATCCCAAGAGCTCCCTTCAGCACCACTTGAGTGGGTGAGCGCCTTCATCTTGGCTCATCAAAATAAATGCCTAAAAAACTCATTTTATGAGACATTTTAGGATTCACCATACACAGTGGACTACATGATCTATCTTCGTTATTTTAGGGTTATAAATGAATGTCTCTTTGTTCTCTGTTTTTCAGAGTTGCTGTTGAGAAGTCCAAAGCTGTTCTGCTCTTTGATCTTCTATAGGTGATCTAGGTTTACCTTTTCTTTCTTGAAGCTTGGTGAATCATTGTTTTGCTTACACTGTGCAGAAATTTCACAAGAGAATTCTCTGGTGTGGATCTACTTTCATCTCTTGCTGTGGGCTCTCACTGAATCTGTTTTAGCCTAGCAATCTTTCCATTCTAGGAAATGTTACTGAAGTATTCCTTTGATATTAGTTTGCCCTGCGATTTTTCTCTCTCACTTTTTTCCCACTTTGGTCTGGCATTCTTAATAACTAGAGGTGGGATCTTCTAGACTGCTTCTTAAGCTATTTTTGTTTTTTACCCATTTGTTTTTCTCTTCTGTTTGGCTCTTGTTGGATTTCCTAAATATGACTGAAATATTCTCTTACCCATCTGTTTTATGCCATTTTTAAGTGCATTTTTTTTCAGTTTCTCTCCCTCCCTCCCTCTCTCTCTGCCATATTTTCCTTCATCTCTCTGAAGATATTCATGTTTATTTATTGATATGCTGAGAAATTTCTGCAAACTGTAGTATCTCTCTTTCAGGTGGTTTTGGCTTTTATTTGTTTTGTGCATTTTTTTTTGTAGGAGTCTCAATTATGTTCATGTTAGAGGCTTTCCCTGAGTATTTTGTGAATTCTTGTTTTCTGATCATAATTAAATAAATGGCTCAACTTCATCCCCACCATCAGATTCTGACTATTCTTTTGGGTTTCTCATCAATTTACTCTATAGCTCTTAAAAGTGTGTCTGAGTCCAGTGGTGTGGTGTTGTAGGTTAAACCTCTGCCTGCAGTGCCAGCATCCCATGTGGACACAGGTTCTCGTTCTGGCTGCTCCTCTTCCACTCTAGATCTCTGCTATGACCTGGGAAAGCAGTGGAAGATGATTCAACTGCTTGGGTCCCTGCACCCACTTGGGAAACCTGGAAGTAGCTCCTGGGTC
Organism: Sylvilagus floridanus; assembly: GCA_949820135.1. Lineage (NCBI taxonomy): Eukaryota > Metazoa > Chordata > Mammalia > Lagomorpha > Leporidae > Sylvilagus > Sylvilagus floridanus. The sequence continues at coordinate 11,320,674 of OX463240.1, read as the reverse complement.
CTGGCTTTGGATCGGCCCAGCTCTGGCCGTAGAAGCCATTTGGAGAGTGAACCAGCAAATGGAAGACCTCTCTCTCTGTCTCTCCCTCTCAAATAAATAAATAAATAAATAAAAATCTTTTAAAAAATAAAAGCATGTGGAGGTTTTTACCTGGTCATTTTGGGTTTCTTTCTTCAACAAAATCATGTGAGTATTGTTTATTTTGGTCCCAATGGGCCGGGTAGAAATCTGTGTTCATTCTGCCATTATCCCCTGAAAGCCTGCCCCTCTCCTGTCCCACATCAAAGGCACCTCGCAGCTCTGCTGACCTGGAACGACTTTCATCCAATCTACCAATCATTTCCAGACGGCCTCATCCGAGAGGCACACTCTGTTTTGCCAGTTTTCTAGAGTGGCCATGCCCTCCTACTGGAAACATTTGTTCTCAAGATTGCCTTGCTATGATGACCTGAGCATAGCTCTCTGAGACACTCCTCCCACCTTGACGAAAGCAGCATTCCACAGAGGGGCCGTCCCCAGACCACACGGGTTCATGTCCTTGTAAGAGAATTTCTTCCCTCTTTTTTTATTGGTCCCTTCCAGGAGAGGAGCACCAGAAGGCCGAACTGTGCACTCACTGGATCTGAGCTAAACACAGTGGAATCTAACAACACAATGCTGAGATTGCTTATGTATTTATTTCCAGCATTGCTATCTGAAAGAAATGAAGGCTTGACATGTGCTTTTAACAAAACCTGTTTTTCTTTACCAACCCCAATAAAGTGTTATATGTATCCTATAAACTGCTGTAGAATTTGGTTCAGCATCAACCTCAGAATTTCTCCTTCAACATGAGGTTACACAGCCAGCTAGTGGCACATCTTCCATTCACAACAAGTTCTGGTGGTTTTGTACCACACCTGGAGCCTTTTTGCATAGCACAGGCTGTATTACATAGCACAGGTCATTAGGGCTTTGTGCTTATTCATACATAAAAATTCACACCCTGACTCTAGCCCATGGGAACAGATTAACTTCATTTCTTCCAATGGGAAGATTATTCTCTTTGGTGCAGAAGATTAAAAAGCAGAGAAAATGAGCAATTTTGCTTTCTATCTGTCATGTCACCTTCACACACAGCTCAAAGTGATTTTGCCCCAAACCCCATAGAAATGAAATTTAAAATTCATTTTTTATCTTTATGATTGACCTCAAGTAATCTGAACTTGGGTTTTTCACATAATATTCTTACAAGTCTATTCCATCATTGAATGTAGGCATAGTTAAAGTTAGCAGTAACTTTGTTTTTTTTTTTTTTTTTACATACACTGGTTTTTACAAATATATCTAAATATATCTTACCATTCGTTCCTCCTCATTTTGTTTTGGATTTTTCTCGTTTTGGATTTTGTCTCATCTTGGATTTTCTTTAAAGCTTCTTATTTATAATCTCATCAGTTTTTCACTCCCATTTTTAAGGTAGAAGAACCATTGCCACAGAGGATAATTGCATCATGACAAAACTCACTTCTTGCTCAGCAGTAGCAGAACAAGAATTGAAAAGCACATCTCTACAGCTGGTCCATGTTAGATGCCGAGGGAAAGATATGGACACATTTCTTATGCCCTTGTCTTGAGCATGGCCTTGGATATTGATTAGTTTGCCCTGCCAAATGTGAGAACCATTAGCCAGTAGCTGCTTGGGCCATCTGAAAGCTGAGTCATTTTAAGAGGATGTCTGTAAATATTCCACACATCCCTCTACTCATGAGTTGCAAATTGCTACTCAATGGAGGAAAATCGGGAGATGAGGGGCTTTTTGTCTTTGAGAAGGATGAGAAATAGCAGCTTCAGCTGGCTCCAGCTCAGCTTCCTGTGTTGCTCTAAATGAGTATTAAATACCAGAAATAAGCATCCAGTATAGTAGAAATTCCACAGACTAGAGTCAGGGAGACCCAGAGGTATGGAAAAAGAGAATGAAAAGTCAGCCTAGGGGCAGCAGGATGCTGCAAAGTCTCAGAACACAAAGTCCTGGTTGTTGCTTTTGTGATTTGCAGGGTCTCAGTCCACCCGTACAAGGATGGACTGGGTCCGAGGAAAGGTGAGTGCGCCGCTCGCCCGTTCCCCAGCCTCCCGATCCCGGAGACAATCAGACGCAGCGGGGAGCCAAGTCTAGCAAGGACTCATTTATTCCGTGCGTAACAGAACCTTTTATAGCACAAAACTGCAGAGTCATTGGGGCAGGGCTAAGGACCAACCAATCACTTAAACGGTCACCTTACGGGGGGATTGCTATAGGACTAGCCATATGTCTATACACTTGTTACTAGTTTTGTTACCTCCCCTGATGTTGAGTAGCCAATCAGTTTTAGTGGTAAACAACTTTGGATTCCGCCCACCACCTTACTTCCTCTGGGCGCCATCTTTGAATTGCTTCGTGTAACTAATTTCCCCACAGTGATTCAGAAGCAAAATTTTAAAAGGAGAAGGAAAACTGAACCAGTGTGCAGCCAGCTGGGACGCTATAGCGGTTTACGTTCAAGGACCATTTACTGAACGGCCATGTCATGTATGTCTTCACTGTTCACCTTCCCACTAGTTTGTAAAAGCTGCAGGACCACACGAAGGCTGAAGGGACCAAAGAATTCTTACCCCCAAAGGAAAGGGAACATTACTGGCTTTGCCAATTCTTTTAGTGTACTGATCAAAGATTCCAAGAACAACTGGCAAGAGAGGAGATGCAATGTGACTGATTTGCCAGATTAAAGTGAATGGTCAACTGATATTTTAAAAAAAAAACCTCAAAAAAATTGCATCATGGATTTTCTGTTAAAGTGTTTAGATGAAGATGCCAAACTGGTTGGAGAAATAGCTGCCTTCTAGAAAGAAGCAGATGAAATAGGCTGTGTGCTTTTGATTGTGTGCATGTGTCTATGTACAGATAAATGAGCATGTGAATACACATGTGTGCTTACATACATGTCTACATTGTGTTCACGCATGTATTGTACACTTGCTTGCATTACACATATGTGTGCACATGTTTACTAGAACATGTTTAATTGCATGTGTTGACACTGCATATGTGTATATGTGCGCACAGGCATACTTGCATATATGTACTGTGTGCTTGTATGTGTGAATGTGTGTGTATCTGTGTGTGCATTACTTTAATGTCATTGGAAACGGTTGAGTATTCTGTGGATATCATCGCCCTGGAGTCAGGAGCCAGTGTTTATAGTCATTGGATGTGGCCTAAGGTATTGCAGAACAGACCTATTGTGCTCCTGAACCAGGTTGGAGGGACAGCAAGCCCAGTGCCAAATTGTTAGAGGCAAGTTTCAGAAGTATTGGCCAATTAAATTCCTTTTGCTGTTAAACTTCAGAGTTTCTGCATATTAACTGTATGGTTATGTCTTTCTCTGTACATGTGTTATTTTCTTTTGGAGAAGAATTTGCTCAGATCTATGGCAAATTATTCAGTATTTTGAAATTTGAAACCAGCCATCTCCAGTTCTACTGTGAAAACAGCTGTCCTGGGAAGTGATGTAGAACTGGGCTTTCAATAAAGGGATTTGCTTGTAAAGCTTCCAGTGACCACTACATTTTCCTTTGAAGACACAGTCTCTAAAGCCACAGTTTTCTCAAGCTGTCTGATCTCACTCATCCATTTAATGTGTTAGAATAGATACGATATTTTATATATGGCAAGTCCACAGGAGGAATTCTATGATCATTCTCTCCAGTAACATAGTCTAGCATGAACTAATCTAAGGAGGGAAAGACTCATCCATTTCATGTGAACAGCTCAACTATTTGCAGCCAAAATTCCAGGACTGCCATTTATTACTGACATAGAGAACATTTTCTTACATAATCATAAAAACACTTTCCAAAAAACCACTTGGGGTTGATGAATTGCTCTCAGCTATGTAAGTGGTTTAGAAAAGGGGAAAAAATTGAAAATATCTATGCACTGCCAATATTGAAATAAAGGCATGATTTTCTTAGGTTTTAAAACTTACATTGAAATAATAATTATTTGGTGATTAATTTTTTTTGACAGACAGAGTTAGACAGTGAGAGAGAGAGAGAGATAGAGAGAGAAAGGTCTTCCTTCCGCTGGTTCACTCCCCTAATGGCCACTAGGGCAGGCGCACTGCGCCGATCAGAAGCCAGGAGCTAGGTGCTTCCTCCTGGTCTCCCATGCAGGTCCAGGGCCCAAGGACTTGGGCCATCCTCTACTGCACTCCTGGGCCATAGCAGAGAGCTGGACTGGAAGAGGAGCACCAACCAGGACAGAATCCGTCGCCCCAACCGGGTTTAGAACCTGGGGTGCTGGCGCCACAGGTGGAGGATTAGCCAAGTGAGCCACGGTGCTGGCTTTGATGATTAATTCTTAAATTTGGACTACTTAGGAAAGGAGTGCTTCTTTTCTGGTGAAAAGACTGTGTAGCGTTTTGTGAAACAGGATTATTTGTAATTTAAGTTTAAGAAGAAAAGAATGAAATATGGTATTTAGCATTATTGTGCAATAATATACATGTCAGAAATCTTTAAAATACACTGGCAGTTTTAGTATTCCAATGGTAAAAATGGTTCTTGAGATGACATTACTTGTGTTATAAAATTATTTTGTGTTATACAGAAGATAAAACTGTATAATTTGCTCATGCATTATTTTGAATGTGCACAGTGTGGTCAACTTTATAAAACTGAGGTGGGAGACATGGATCTAGTCTTTATTCATTAGCATTCAATGTTTTGTATAAATTTAAACATAGTTTAGAATGAAAAGGAAACAATTAATTTCACTCCAAATTAAATGGGACAACCTAAAATGATACTATCATTTGAAAACAAAAATGAGGGGTTTGCCTAGGAAGAAATTTCTGACTATTTATTTGTTGTTTTAAAGATTGATTCATTCATTTGAAAGGCAAAGTGAAGGACAAGGGAAAAAGGGAGGGAGGGAGAGAAAGAATGAGAAAGAGAGAGAGAGAGAGATCCTCCATCCAACATTTCACTCCCCAAATGCTGCAAAATCAGATGTAATCCAAGAGCCAGTAACTCTAGTCTGGTTTCCCACATGGGTGGCAGGAACTGAATAACTTTGACCTTTTTTCTTGCCTTTCTAGGTGCATTAGCATGAAGCTGAATTGGATAAAGAGTAGCTGGGGTTTAAATCAGTATTCCAAGGTAGGAGGTGGGCATCATAAGTAGTCCTCTAATCTGCTTGCAACAACGCCTGCTCTATCTGGACTATTTTCTTGAAAGGATTTGGACTGTATTTAAACTGTATTGTATGAATTCAAGAATGTCACTGTTTGATATAATTTAAGTGCAAAAAAATAAAATATTGTATTGAAATTATGCACTGTTTGCTGATTTTAAATGCATACATCACTGACTTCTCATCCATAGGTTAATTTCTAAAACATAATGACTTATATTTCCTGTTGTCATCACAAATAATCCATAATGTGCTAACTCTGCCCATTACGTAATGAAATCATGGTGAGAGGAAAATCAAACTATGAAATATTTTTTTATTTTAATTTTTATTCTCAAATTATTTTATATATTTTTCTTACATTATCCATGATTGATAATCATGCCATCATTGACTAGAGGTATTTCATTAAAATCATATTGTATCTGCAATACTTTCCCTCCTCCCTCATTTCTACTAACATTTTTTAGGGTATTAACCACAGTTATTCCTAGATCTATCCCTATAAATATCCATGTATACAAAAAGTTATTTAGTGTAGTAAAATTCATATGGAAAAAAGAAGAATTGACATTTCAGAAATAGTGTATTTATTAAGGAATTTAAAAATAGTATCTTATATTCCTCTATTTTCTATGAAAAAAATTGAAACTTGGTGATGACATACTATAAAATAAAAAAATTGAAAAACAGCAAAAAGCATAAATCAAACTGCGATACAATATAGCTAGAAATTTCTTGAAAATATATTCAAATATATATCCATATATATTTTGAACTACATGTAAAATTGGAGTACTCAAATAGTATATTCCACTTTGTGTTGCCATATGAGGGCAAATGGATGAAATCTTTACTTAGCACATGCTAAACTGATCTCCTGTATACAAAGAGAATTGAAAATGAATCTGGATGTGAATGAGAGGGAGGAGGGAGCGGGTAAGGGGGGAGGGTTATGGGAGGGGGGAAGTACGGGGGGAAAGCCATTGTAATCCATTAGTTGTACCTTGGAAATTTATATTCTAAATAAAAGTTAAAAAATGCAAAAATTATGTTTAAATACTAGCAGTATTTATCTCACAATAAAAATTATGTTGGAGTTATTTTCATCATTGTACTATTTTATTTTCCTTCAATAAGCCTATTATTTTGTAATCAGAAAATATTAGAATATTATTTTAAATTATAGAAAAACTGAACATGCTAGTACTGGGGGAATCCAATCAGCTTTGGGTTCAATCTTGTTTGACTCTGTGGAAGTCTTGATGGAGAGTCGTTTTGGATGCTCTGACCTGAACAGTGGCATTTGGAACTTTATTCAATCATTGTCCATGTGAGAAGTGAGTTAGAATGTTCTCAATACCGTTGTGTGTGGAATGATGTCAAGTGGACTTGAGACTCTCCCCTTAAGAGTCACTCTGTGTTATGTTTTATTCATAGCTGACTCAACACGTTCTCTCTCTTTTTTTTTTTAAAGATTTTTAAAATTTATTTGCAAGTCAGAGTTACACAGAGAGAGAAGGAAAGGCAGAGAAAGAGAGAGGTCTTCCAACCGCTGGTTCATTCCCCAGTTGGCTGCCAAAAGCCAAAAGCCAAAGCTGCACCGATCCGAAGCCAGGAACCAGGAACTTCTTCCAGGTCTCCCACATGGGTTCAAGGGCCCAAGGACTTGGACCATCCTCAGCTGCTTTCCCAGGCCATGGTAGAGAGCTGGATCAGAAGTGGAGCAGCAAGGACCTGAACCAGCACTTATATGGGATGCTGGCACTGCAGGCAGCTACTTTACCCGCTATGCCACAGCATTGGCTCTTCAACACTTTCATATATGCATTTATGCTCTTTGAGGATAGTCTTAAACTGTATTAGCAAGGTATGTGTTTGGCACAGGGATTAAGACATAGACCAGGATGTCTACATCTTATAACTGAGTGTGTAGGTCTGAATGCCACTTTACTTCTCATCGCGTTTCCACTATTATCTGCCTTAGGCGGCAGTAGGTGGTCTCCCACTGCATTTGGATCCCTGTCACCCTCACTGAAGATCCAGGCTGAATACTGGGTTTCTACTTTCAGCCTGACCCAAGCTTGGCTGTTGTGGGCTTTTGAGAAGAGAATCAGTGGATGAGATCTCTCTCTCTCTCTCTCTCTCTCTCTCTCTCTCTCCCCCCCCTCTCTTTTCTACTCTCTCCCTCTCTCCCTCCCTCCCCTTCCATCTCTCTGCCTTTCAAATAAAGTGAAAATAAATATTTACATATGAATCTTAAATTATAGTTTGAAATGCAATTTATGCTTTATTTTGTTGAAGAATTCAAAGTCCAATATACTACTCAAATCTGTTTACTGTGCTAACTTAGATACTAGAATATAAAGACATTTAGTATCATTGTGCTAGTGAAACAAAGATTCTTTGTTTTTTGTTGCTTTTAATCTTATTTCTCATTTCTTGCATTCTTAAATTTTGACTATTTTATCTATTTTAGACAAATCACTTAGTGTTAGAGAATATGTGTATTTTGGAGATTGATAGATAGATAAGATAATAGATCTTCTAAGTAAAATGTCACGTTGGTACTTTCTTCCCTAGGCTAATACACAGGTGTTCCAAAATACAACATATCTGAAAATGTTACAAGCTATATTGAAGAAATACATTTTTTCTTCACTCTGGGAAGAATACAGTGGTCCATAAAACCAAATATACAAGAGTTTAACATCAAAGCATTGACAATTAAAATTTCAATTATTTGTCAATTTTCTGAGGTGACCATGTTTCTGCACATCCCACAGCAAAATCAAGAGACAACTTTTGTCCAAAGGCCACCCAAAATCTGAGCATAAATTCAGATCGTTCGTGCTTTGGCCTGGAGAGGGCAGATTTACAAACAGAGCACCCATTTGGTGGTTCCCACGAAGAAGCAATGGGTTACTTAAACGAAGGAAGCATTAGCTACTTACAGCATTTAGTGATGTTTTAAAAAATTGTAAATTCACCATGTCTAATAAAAAGACACTTTATTCCAGGCTAGATATAATTTTAACAAAAGTTGTAAATTTACTATGGGTAATAAAAAGACACTGTATTCTAAGTTAGATATAATTTTAACAAGATATTAAAAATTATGAATTTTCGCCGCCACCGCAGCTCAAAAGGCTAATCCTCTACCTGCGGCACGGGCACACCAGGTTCTAGTCCTGGTCGAGGCGCTGGATTCTGTCTCGGTTGCTCCTCTTCCAGTTCAGCTCTCTGCTGTTGCCCAGGAGTGCAGTGGAGGATGGCCCAAGTGTTTGGGCCCTGCACCTGCATGGGAGACCAGGAGAAGCACCTGGCTCCTGGCTTCAGATCGGCACAGCACTGGCCATGGCAGCCATTTGGGGAGTGAACCAGTGGAAGGAAGACCTTTCTTTCTGTCTCTCTCACTGTCTATATCTCTACCTGTCAAATAATTTTAAAAAAGGCTATATATGACAAAGTAATAGCCAGCATCATACTAAATGAGAATAAAACTTGAATTCCTCTAAGATTTTGAACAAGAAAATATTTGCATTCATCACTCATATTCAAAATAATTCTGGAAGTCTTAGCCAGAGCAATTAGGCAAGAGAAAGAAATAAATGTCATACAAATAGGAAAAGAGAATGTCAAATTTTCCTTGTGTGCAAGTATTTAAATATGTGGAGAAGAACTTAAAGACACCACCCAAAGACTGTCAGAAATGATAAACATACTGAATAAAGTTGCAAGATACAAAATCAGCATACAAAATTCACCACAGTTCTGATGCATTACATATTGGAGTGCCTGGGTTCCAGTTCTGGCTCTGTTTCCAGTTCCAGCTTTCTGCTAATGCATACCCTGGGAAACAGAAGGCATGTCTCAAGTGGTTGGTCATTGCCACCCACATGGCAATGTGGGGGACCTGAACTGAGTCTAGGCTGTCTCTGTTTTCTTTCTAAATACCTTTTAAATAAAAGGAAAAAAATAAATAAAAAAAATTAACAAATACTGTCAAAGATGTGGAGTAAAGAGAATCCTGATCCACTTTGGTTTGTGTGCCAATTAGTATAGGTATTCTGGAGAACAGTACAGTAATTCCAAACAGCGCTGAAAATACAACTACCATCTGATATTACATTCCCACTGCTTGATATATTTTCAAAGGAAGCGAAATCAGCTTATCAAAGAAATACTTGCACTTACATGTTTACTGCAACACTATTCAAAATGATATGAGATCAACCAAGGAGTCCGTTGATGGAGGATGGCTGGATAAAAAACTGTAGTTTATACACACAACGGAATATTATTTATAATATATAAAAAATGATAAAAAAATTCTGTCATCTGCAGCAAAATAGGTAGAAGTGAAAAGCATTTTGTTAGGTGGAAAAAAAGGCACAGAAAACAAATATTGAACATGCCATCATAGTTCAAATTTAAAAATTGATCTTAACAAAGGAGAGTACAAGACAGTGGTTACACATACAGGAAGGACAGGGGGAGAATGGATAGTGGGAGGTTATTTAACAGGTACCAAGCTACAGTTAGAGAGGTAGAATAAGTCCCAGTGTTCTATAGAACAGTAGGATGGCTGTAGTTTACAATAAACTATTATATATTTTGCGAATGACTTGAACAGAGGAGTTCAATGGTGCTAAACACAAAGAATGACAGATGTATAAGGATATGGAAATGCTAATTACATCAATCCGATTGTTACACATTTTATATATATATATATATATATCAAATTATCATACCGTGTCCCCTAAACATGTGCAATTATGTGTAGGTTAAAAAGAAAAATAAAGGGCTGACTCAGTGGTGTAGTGGGTAAGGCTGCCCCTTGTAGTGCTAGCATCCCATATAGATGCTGGTTTGAGTCCTGGCTGCTCCACTTCTGATCCAGTTCTCTCCTATCGCCTGGGAAAGCAGTAGAAGATGGGCCGAGTCCTTGGGCCTCTGCACCTGCATGGGAGACCTGGATAAAGCTCCTGACTCGGCTCTTGGCTTTGAATCGGCACAGCTCTGGCAATTGCTGCCGTTTGGGGAATGGACCATCGGATGGAAGACCTTTCTCTTTCTCTCTGCCTCTGCCTTTCTACAAATCTGCCTTTCAAATAAATAAATAAATGTTTTAAACAAATAAAATTTAAAAAGATAGTGAAAAAAAGTATTTGTAGAAAGAGCACCAAAAAATGTGATTAAAAAAAAAAAAGTCTCCAATTCTCAGATTGCCCCGTTAGCTGATACTTGGTGATAGATCCCCAAGAATAAGAATGGGGTGTTCTAAAAGAGAGGAGATTTCACCTTTATTTATTCCCTCAAATTAGTAGCATTTTAATTTGGCTCCTTTTATTGGTTTTTTTTTTTTTTTTGAGTTGATGCACAAGAGTTTATTGGGAATGTTGAATTAAAAGCAGATGGGTTTTTCAGTTCAATTTTCCTCCCTTTTCCTGTTATTCTGAAAACAAGTTCTGGTCATGGGAGTGCCTAAGAGACTGTTTCAGTGTTCAGCTGGGATCAAATCATCTAATTCTAACGTTGTACAAAGAAGTTATTAACCACAAAATAAATCTTCGTTAAATAACTCGTAATTAATTTTGCTTTAAGTAGCTACATAAAGATATCATCTTGCTTCCACTTTTTCTTTCTTTCAAACTATGCTTTGAATTTGCCTGACTTTTTAAAATCAACATTCTTACCTTCGGGACATGTGAATGAATCATTTCTTTAGTTGATTGTATGCAAGAGATTTTTATGTAGCCAAAAACTTTTGCAACGTACTGTTTTAGGAAAATTCGTGAATCACCATATACATTTCTATAATCATCTCACTTGGAGAATCTTAAAATTTGAATCTTGTATTTTACTCCTGAACTTGACACTCTGATTCCATTCCATATATTTTTTTATGAAAAGCAACACATAGTTTTGAGATCATTACAATAAATCTTCATTCATATGCATACATAGATTTATTTTTATCTAAGTATAAACAATACATTTGTTTGCCCTCTTTTTTGTATTATTTTTCTGTTACTGAGTAAATGAATTGTGATGTGACACCTCTCAATGCCCAAATGTACAGGAAGACAATACTCTCCTACTCAATTAACTGGAAGCTTACAGAGAAATGGTAGAACATGTAAGATAGCTGCTAGTGGTTTCTCCTCACTTGGGTAGGGGATTGCAAGATGGCAATTGATTATGCCATAAGAATTTCCAAATTAAATTCCTCTGAAAACTTGTGACTATATTAATTGTGGTCATAGAGCTGAATCCGGACACAGAACTTGGAGCTTTGCAAATAAAACCATTTCCCTCTTACTATATGGTAGCCTGTTTTTTTTTTTTTTAAATATTTATTGATTGAAGTTATCTATCACTATTCCTCAGCCTAGAAAGTCTTTTCTTATTTTACAAGAAACTGGCCTTTAAGAAGAGATATGATATTTTTTTGGATAAAGATGTCATAATTATACAATGGTATTTCCAGAAGTTTGTGGAAAATGCCATTGCCTTATAATTCCATTTTTCTATGAACTATTTTAAATACCCTCATACTACACATGAATAATAAGGCTTCCAGTGAACAATTCCCATTAATGCTGGTTCTGAGTTATTTCTCTCCTGTCAATGTAAGTGACCCTGAAACAACTCTGAATCCCATATTCTTTCCATGATACACTTGGCCTCTGGAGGGAAAAACATTTAATCTTTTTGCAAACAACCATGTTCCAAATCAAACCCAGGAATAACTTAATAGGATGTCTTCTTAGTCCATTGTTTTTGATACTATAACAAAATATCCAAGGTTGGGTAATATATAAAATAAGGAGGTTAGTTTGGCTTATGATTCTCATGTACAGAGGGTTCAAATAATATATCACCCATGTCCTGACTGTGTCACAACAACTTAGAGAAGCAGAAATGGAAGTAACAATGTGAAAAAAACAAAACAAAACAAAAAAAACAAAACAAAAACCAAACTCACATCACAACATCATCTTGCAGGAACAAATCCAGCCCCAGCATATTTTACTTACTTCTTCAAGATCGTGTCAATCCACTCTTGGGGAATGTGCCCATATGACTTAATTAAATGCCACCTCTTGGAGGGTCTATCACCTCAGTTCTATTGCACTGGGAACCAAGCTTCCAGAAGATAAAACTATGGGCAACAAACCATGGCAGGATGATTTTCTTGATAATACAGGGACACAGAAATAGAAATTATGCTTTGTGTTGTATTGCAGTGTAATTGTTTCATGAACATACTTTAAGACACAATCAATGGATGGTATTTATACTGACATTTTGGAGGGGAAATGAAGTAATGTGTTTGGCTCCAGCCCCAACAAAAAAAAAAGGTGTATTTTATTATATTTGGTCTACATCCTCTTGCAAAAATTTATAGCACATTCATGCTGCTTAGAAAGAGGCTGATATGTTGGTGAAGCCAAAGACAACATAGAGTAAGCCCTAATAAGACTTTTGTTTATCTTGCCTAATATTTATTTCTCATACCAATACTGCTGAGAAGCGGTCATAATTCTACCCTCTTCACCACTACCAATCTCTTACTTCACAAACTCTCTTATTCCCAGCGATTGAAGGTGGGCCCTCTACTACTGCTTATTTGGTCAAAAATATTCATAAGCATGCACAACTCTGTCCCATTAAAGACTGATTTCAGGAGACAAAACAAGGAAAATTCTAACTTTGTTCCCAAAATGATAAAACGTATGATTCTTGAGAAAAACAGGATTGAATGTCTTAATAGTGTTTCTTGCTTATATATGACAGAAAAAAAGTATGAGACTAGTTTAGCATTTGAATATGTCACCAAGGAGACATCTCTCTTTACAGATTTTTCCCTGTGATCTTTTCCGATTCCAGTGCATCCCAGTGCTGACCTGCTTTGCTCTCAGTATTTTTCTTTTAAAATAGATCTTGCCTTTTAGTGTTTTCAGAGACTTTTTATTATTTCAATGGAGAGAATAGCACTTCCTTTTTCATAGTGATACCACAGCACTCTCTAACTCTGGAAAGCTGCAAAAACACACTTTGAAGATGTTTCTGTGGGGGCCACATGCCGTTCCTGTCTCCACCATACCCTCCCTGGCCCTCCGGCTGGCTCCATGTGTATCTTTTAGTTTTATAGACACAGCTTGTGACAAGAGATGAAAACTCAGCTCTGCTAAATAGGAGGGAGCTGAAAAGGTCTGGTTACAAAGGCATGTTTTGAGTGTTTGCTTTTTGGAGGATTATGATTCCATTTAACCAAACACCCATTAGCAGATGTGATCTGTCCATGCCCTCGAGAGCTACTATGATAGTGAAAGAACCAAATAAAAGATCAAAACGGAGTAGTTTGTGAGATAGTCTCATGGATTTCAGAAGCAAAGCAAAGGGACTTTTGAGCTAATGGATCTTCAACATTAGCTATTTCGAATATCACCAAACAGATACGAATTTGTTTAAGGAAACCATTCATCCAATTTCCAGTTTAAGATTAGATTATAATTGATTTTGCACATCTAAAACTTCCAAGATGCAAAAGAGAGGATTTTTTTTTAATTAATTATATTCCTCAATTCCTGACCACATCCTCTCTATTATTTTGGTTAAGCAAAGATGACCTTTTAGGAAAAACTGTTTTAATCCAGATGCAGCTCGGTAATGTAGGCTTCCTTATTTATTTTATCTATCCTGACTCTCCAGAGGACTTTTTATCCAGGATGTTTTAATTTCTTTGCTTTATTTTGCTTCTGAAACTGAGCATTCGTCAATACACCATGAGTATGCAAACACTGTCCTCCACTAAGAGACTGGATCTTCTTGATTGATTATCTTGTATTCTACAAGTATATTTATATTGTATCCCTTCTCTATCATAGTAAATTACCTGATCAAACAAACTTTGCTTCTAATTCTTTGAATTGTTCGAGCATTGAGTACAAAGAGACACTGAATTCTTTGGCTGGAAGAAGAACCATCTCCAAATTCAGTATTCATTAGTTAAAGGAAAACCTTCCATGGGTATTTGGATGAAATCAATGAGGAAAATGCATGGAAGGAGGAGAAGGAATAGAAAAGAGGGGATAGAGAGAAAAAGATACTGGTTCAGTACAGAATATATTTATATTGGAGTTTTAATATATGAGAGTATTGCTAAGTACATGTATTTTGTGATGATTTTTAAAGTCTTTATCTATTTTTCTCATATGAAGCCAATTTTTTCCTTTCTAAAATCATGGGGAAATGTCTCTGACATTGCCTAAGTCTCAAGGTCTTACCATAGCTTAGTCCATTTCCAAGACATTCAGTCAATCTGGAAAATCCTTTGAAGAATACATATATAATAAACACTGTAGCCAGGGTTGGGCCAAACTGCTTCTCTCACACTCTGCTGGGGGATACTCATGCTGCTGAACCACATGTTGAGGAATAAGGCTCTAGAACATGGGCGTAGGCATTGGGGGGGTGAGAACTGCTACATCAATTAGGAGACATAAACAGATTCACAATCGAGTCCCTAGAATAAGTTGCTAAGTCCTGAGTCCTGACACATTCTGTGAACTTCAAAGTGGTGCTCCAAGAGACAGCACATTTTCTTTCATGTTTTTTAAAAAAGATTTATTTTATTTACTTGAAAGGCAGAGTTACACAGACAGAGGAGAGATACAGAATGATCTTCCATCTGGAAGTTCACTCCTTAAATGGCCACAACAGTAAGACTGAAGCAAGGAGCCAGGAAATTTTTCCTGTTCTCCCAAATGATTTCAGGGGCCCAAGCATTTGGGCCATCTTCCACTGTTTTCCCAGGATATTAGCAGGGAGCCAGATCAGAAGTGGAGCAGCCAGGATTCAATCTAGCTCCCTTAAGGGATGCTGGCATCATAGACAGCGGCTTTACCCATTATCCCACAACACAGACCCTGAGTATGTTTTCTTTAATTCTGTCACTTTAGCAGGATTACCTCTCTCCTTATGCATTTATTCCCTCTCTTTCTCTCTCTCTCTCTCTCTCTCTCTCTCTCTCTCTCTCTCTCTTTCCCATCCGGCTTGAGCAGAGAGGGTGTTTTATATAACAAGCATGTGGAAACCTAGCTCAACTTGTATTCAGAACAGTCCATGTGTGTTTTGTCCTGTTGCTTGTGTATCAGCCACTGTAGAATGGAACGTGGTGCGGAGTTGATGGCATTTATGACATTTTGCTTCATGAAGTTCAGAGCACAAACTCGGGTTTCAGCTCTCTGCCTCCTTTTCTTGGCCTCACACGTCCATCTTAACAGGTCAAGTTTGTTATCATCAGTCATTTAGTAGCTCATTTCATCATGAACTCATCATATTTGGAATGTACATAATTTAAAGTGGTCTAGACAGTAGAATTAATATGCTTTTTTGTTTGTATGCCTGAATTGCCATTTCATACATTGCTGTCCATTTATTAGTCATATGCTAATTTTCCTAAATACCTGTAAGCTCCTTGTGAGAAACAAACAATTGCTTTTTTATTTGAGTTAGACAGTGAGAGAGAGAGAGAGAGAGACAGAGAAAGGTCTTCCTTCCACTGGTTCACTCCCCAAACGGCCGCTATGCCTGGCGCTGCGTCTATCCGAAGCCAGGAGCCAGGTGCTTCCAACTGGTCTCCCATGTGGGTGCAGGGCCCAAGCACTTTGGCCATCTTCCACCACCCTCCCAGGCCACAACAGAGAACTGGACTGGAAGAGGGGCAACCCGGACTAGAACCTGGTGCCCATATGGGATGCCCGCGCCGCAGGCAGAGGATTAACCAAGTGGGCAGAAACAAACAATTTATGAATCTCTTTATTTCATATATTGAAACCAGATAATAAGTTTGTAAGAAACTGATTAGTGGATAGTGTCAACATAAACATTCCACTTAGTAAAATCCACAAAGTAAAACCATGAAAAAATAGATGAAATAGCTTTATTGTTGCAATATTAGTCTGAACAAAAGTAGAAGAAAAATATGATGAACAGATTGTGGGACCTTACATCTTGTTCACTTCCAAATACATGACCTAAAGGTGATGACAGTCAAAAACTACAGTGAGTTTTCACTTTCAGTCACTGTACAGCTACCCAGAGCTCATCATCAGCTAACTTTATCACCTCACATCTAAATATGTAGCAGCTTTAACTTTAGGAATGCTGACAGTTTTCATAAAATGCCTGGAAGAAACATGGAAAATTTATTTGAGGTTTACTATCTGAGTGAGTTCAACAACAACAAAAATTTCCTTTTAAACATGTATAAATGATGAGAGCAGTTATTTGTCATAATTTCTTTCCTTGTTGTTCTATTAGGAATATTTAAAACATACTTAAATATTGGGACCGGTGCTGTGGCGCCCTGGCCTGAAGCGCCGGAAATCCCATATGGGCGCCGGGCCGCTCCAGTTCCAATCCAGCTCTCTGCTATGGCCTGGGAAAGCAGTAGAAGATGGACCAAGTCCTTGGGCCTCTGCACCTATGTGGGAGACCAAGAAGAAGCTCCTGGCGCCTGGCTTCAGATGGGCACAGCTCCAGCAATAGCTTTTCACTCCAGCTGGGGAGTGAACGATCAGATGGAAGACCTCTCTCTCTCCGACTCTCCTCTGTGAAACTCTGTCCTTCAAATAAGTAAATTAATCTTAAAAAAATACTTAAATTCATAAATGAGTCGTTCTGAATGGAAAACACACAGGGCTACTTGGATGAATACTTTTCCTGGAACAAATTCAGAAATCTTACTAGCTGATGGCATTAAGGTGTCAAGTAAATTAGTCACTATATTGAAGAAAAGTGTCCAGTAATTTTCCCAGTATATCATATTTCAATCACACCTAACATCTATTTTCATGTTAAGCGATTCCATTTTTTAAAAATTAACTTTCTACTTACTCTACTTATTAATACATACTCTGAAATTTAAGAGTATTCCTTTCCCATTTCAAAGTCAGAAAAGATAGGATTTTGTGTCTGGAATTGGATTGCCTACAAGTGTTGAAACAACTCCTAAACTGAATAGAAGGTTATATAGCAGGTATATGGATAGATTCCAGAACCATTTTTACATTTTTCTTTTTTCTAATATTTATTTATTTGAAAGTCAGAGTTATACAGAGAGAGGAGAGGCAGAGAGAGAGAGAGAGAGAAAGAGAGAGAGAGAGAGGTCTTCCATCGGATAGTTCACTCCCCAGTTGGCCACAATACCTGTGCCGATCCGAAGCCAGGAGCCAAGAGCTTCCTCTGGGTCTCTCATGTGAGTGCAAGGGCCCAAGCACTTGGGCCGTCTTCTACTGCCTTCCCAGGCCATAACAGAGAGCTGGATTGGTAGTGGAGCAGCCAGGACTTGAACTGGCACCCTTATGGAATGCCAGCATGGCAGGCAGTGGCTTTATCTGCTATGCCACAGCGCCAGCCCCTCAACGTTTTCTAGAAACCTCTCTGCCTTGCATGCAGACCTGGGTTCATCCCAATGTTCAGTGTACACAGGGAACAACCTGCCCCTGCCTTTTCAGAAATCCAATGGCATTTACCTCTGTGTGTGGTGGGCTATCCACTGACCTACATTTCCAAAGGGAAATTAGAGGAAAGGCCATGGTTCTTTCTCGAATTCTTTGCTGTGTGATGCTTGGTCTCCTCCGAGCACAAAGGCAGTTGACAAGCAGAGATGTCTGCCTCCTCTGAGACTCCACCATCACTTAGCAGCCAAGTCTGCATTGCATTCCAGTGGAAATGAACTTGTTCTTCCACAGATCACATTGTGCTGGCTTGTACTGATAGCCTACCACACATACCACTCACTAACCCGCCATCTCTTTACAGTAATTCTTTGTAGGATATATTTCCATCTTGTCTGTGCATGGCAGATTTTTCACTCCTACTATTAGAAAACAAAGAAATATGGCAAAACCCTCTAATGCATGTGCTGGCATATATAAACATTAGTTTCTACTGCCAAACTGAACGTTGTTCTTCAAAACTAGAACCATTCTCATTTACACGTAATTTTAATATATTAATAAGCAGAAGGAAATCAGTAAAGACCAATTAAAAAGAACCTAAACTCATAAAGCTGCTGAAATGGCCACACAGAGCACTTTCAAAATCTTCAAAGAACATTAGAATTAATGCCCAATTAATTATCATCACATCCGTGCAAGGTGGGTTTTTAAAGATGCAATGCAGAGAAATTTAGTAACATGCCCCAGGCTGCCAGGGGAAATATTATCCAAGTCTCAGCTGCTCTAAATCCCAGGCATAGGTCTGCTTGCTCTCTCTGAGCGTACAAGAAAACTCGAGCCCATAAAAGGTGATTACAACATGAATACCTGATGTTTCAGATATTTGTCATAAACTCACAAATAAAATCTATCACCCATAAAGAGGTTTTATTGGAGCAGGACTTCTGGCAATGATATATTTGCCCGAGGTGATGCTATAAAGCATGACTTTGACACTCAGGGTTTTTAACGGCATGTGAAATACAATAACCTTCTTCAAGTGAATGGATGGGAGTGTGATTATTTATACACATTGAAATTTACGTACCAAAGCAGGAAGGCAGCCAGTTAGGCCCATTTGCTAAGGATGTTAGGCACAGGTGTGCATGCTTAACACTAAGTCACAAAACGCTGACCGGGCCAGGTCTGTTCTGGGTAGTGGAGGTAGCAATGCTGAACAGTCTTAAGTGGATTATGAGGCAGAGAAAGCTGGCATTTATTTATTGGCCTTCACCAGTTTCATCAATCAGAGTGGCATGCTTTGTGAAACCACAAAGAATAGAACATGCACGGAACAAGGCACCTTATCAGCAGGAAACCCTTAAGGATTATTTGGAAAGGCCCTATCCATATCCCTCTCCCAACTCTCTGCTCCCTTCCCAGCTGCTGAGATGAGGCACAAGGTATTTGTTGTGGTTCACAGCCTAAACAAAAGGAAAGTTTTAAAGCTTGTCTTGAAAATGACTCACTGCACATATCACTCACTCAGCATTTCTTAAAACGAACCCTTTGTAGAATACATTTCCAGCCTGTCTGTGCATGGCAGATTGAAAATTCCTCAATCATGTGTCAGCTCTTTTATTGCATGCATCTGAAAGAGGTAATTCTAACAAAGCCAACTGAGTGAATCCCCCACTATGTCTCTCTCTCTCTCTAAGAGAGAGCGATCAGAAGGTAAAGGAGGGAGGACGTGATTCTGAAGCAGTCAGGATCTGTTGTGCCTCACTGCCTGGCTTTCCCTGCTTAAGCTTTCCAACTGAACTGACTGAACCTCATAACTACCGCAGAGTCTTATCTTTGCTGGGACTTGGGGACAACATGGGCACAGGCCCCAAAGGGGCCAGATTCTGATTGCTCAAATAAGAAAAATAGGCACTCTCTTGCAGACCCAAAATGCCGTGGTAGTAGTTCAGATGTGGTCATCATGTGGCCCCAAGGGGGCTGTGGAGTGAGCTATCCATCCTGGATCAAGTGGCAGACTAGGCACCAACAGAGCCTCTAAAATGAAATTTTTAAAAATGCATGTTAAAAAGAAATAATTGGGCTGGAACCGTGGCTCAATAGGCTAATCCTCCACCTTGCGGCGCTGCACACTGGGTTCTAGTCACTGTTGGGGCGCCGGATTCTGTCCCGGTTGCCCCTCTTCCAGGCCAACTCTCTGCTATGGCCCTGGAGTGCAGTGGAGGATGATCCAAGTGTTTGGGCCCTGCACCCCCACGGGAGACCAGGAGAAGCACCTGGCTCCTGGCTTCGGATCAGCACGGTGCACTGGCTGCAGCACACTGGCCGCGGCAGCCATTGGAGGGTGAACCAACGGCATAAAGGAAGACCTTTCTCTTTGTCTCTCTCTCTCACTGTCCACTCTGTCTGTCAAAAAAAAAAAAAGAAATAATTGAACCAATATCCACATATGAGTTTTTAGAATATAAGAATCTTGGGGCCAGTTTTGTGACATAGTAGGTTATTGCTGGCATCCCAGTTCAAGTCTCAAGTGCATTGGTTCTGATCTGGCTCCCTGCTAATGAATCTGGGAAGGCCACAGAAGACGGCCCAAGTTCAAGAACCCCTACCACCAACATATAAGACCCGTATGGAGTTCCAGGCTCTGGCTTCATCCTGGCCCCACCCCAACTATTAGGGCCATGTGGGGAGTGAAACAGCAGATGGAAGATTTCTCTCTCTCTCTCTCTCTCTGTGTGTTTGTGTGTCCCTCTTTCTATCACTCCTCTTTCAAATAAATTTTAAAAAGGGAACAAAAATTGCTTACTTTCCTATCTATAACTGAGTTGAGGGTCAAATTTGAAACAAACAACCGTTTTAGACATAATCATTAAAGTTTGGAAGAATGGTGCATAACGATCTGGGAAGAGCTAGGTTGGAAATCCGTCAAGCAACACTTGAAAGCCAGACAACGTGCAGATGCTGAGCTATGCAGAGGATGACCATGTCTTAGAGAAGTTCTCAGTGGAGGAACTGAGCACGTGAGAAATAACCCACAGCGGCCAGTGTTGTAGCCCCAGATCATGTCCTGGCTGCTCCGCTTCTTTTTCTTCTTTTATTTAAAGACTTATTTATTCATTTGAAAGGCAGAGCTACACAGAGAGGGAGATAACACACACACACACACACACACACACACACAAAAGAGAGTCAGTGCTGGGCCAGAACAAAGCCAGGAGTCAGGAGCTCTAGCCAGGTCTCCCATATAGGTGGAGGGGCCCAAGAACTTGGGCCATTCTCTGCTGCTTTCCCAGGTGTACTGGAAGTGGAACAGCTGGGCCTCAAACCGGCACTCACATGGGATGGTGGCTCTGCAGGTGGCAGCTCAACCCACTGTACCACAACGCTGGCCCCATTTCTCCACTTCTGATCAGATTCCTGCTAATGGCCTGGTAAAAGCCTCAAGTGTATGAACCATAAACCCCATGTGGGAGATTCGGATGAAGTTCCTGGCTCCTGGCTTTGGCCTGACTCAGCCCTGGCCATTGTGGCCATCTGGGGAGTGAGTCAGCGGATGGAGGAATCTCTCTCTCTCTCTCTTTCTCTCTCTCTGTAATTATGACTTTCAAATAAATAAATCTTGAAAAAGCGCAATATCTCAGAGACACAGAGTATTCGTGACAGTCAGGTCATTTTCTGTAATACTACATCGAAGACTCCCAGATTTCCATCTCTAAGCCATACCAATTTCCTTGAACTCCAGACAGTTTTAGTCAGTTCTACTATAACCCAACACATGTGTGCCAAAAATCACTTCAGTGTGTAAAATCAGGCAGTCAAAACCACAGGGTTTATAGAGGAAATGAGGTTAGGCCCAGTGCTCAAAAACTCATCAGGGATAGATGAATGAGTTAGAGAGCTAATGAAGATGTCAGCACAGTTTTGCGCAGGCCATGTGATTGAAAATGTTTAACTTTGCAAGGAGTCTGGCACTTCATTTTGAAAAAGACCTACTCTTTGGAAGTGGGTGTCCTGAAGGTTGCAGCTTAGGAGTTATTGGGAGGTGGTGGCAGGGACATTACCTGATAGGGAATGGAATGTCCCAACACAGAGTGGGGGGGTGTGAATTCTTGCCACCAGAAATGAAGTCCAAACTGAGCACACAGGTGCATTCATGTGTTTCTACATGGTCTGTTTCAGCTGGGTTACATTTTCCACATTCACCTAGAGATCTTCATGGACAAAACCATGCATAACCAGCCATGAAATTTGAGAATTTCTCTTATGCTCAAGTTATTCCCTACGGTATCAATTGCATTGGATCCAACCTTTTCGAAATAAACATGGCCGCTTATTTTTGCCAACTCAGATCCTCCCTTGGTTGTTTTAATAGCCCTTTTGGATATCAAAAGATCCTGACAGAACTTTCCATTCTGTGCTTCACAGGTGTTCTCCTCCCCCACTTCCCACCTTCACCATATAATTAAAAATTACGTCCTTCCTCTTGCTCAGCCTCATACCTTGGGGCCCACTGCAAAGTGTATCTGTTACTCCCTATATCCTCATCGCAGACTCAGCATCTTGCTGGCCTCCTGCTCACCATACATTGCCACTTATCACTGCCCCCTGCACCTCCAGTCTCTTGCCAGGTCTTCAGCAGTTGCCTCTTGCCTGGTCTCGCTGCTTCCCTCCATTCACTTCTGAGCACAGTAGATACGCAGTTCTTTTGAAAACGTGACTCATATTATTCTATTCTGATGCAAAACACTCCTGTGGTTTTATTTTTGAAATATTTATTTATTTCATCTACTTGAATGGCAAAGTGACAGAGAGGGGTGGGAAGGGAGATAGAGATAGAGAGATAGATAGAGAGAGAGAGAGAGAGAGAGAGAGAGAGAGAGAGAGAATCTTCCAATCTTCCACTTTCTGGTCCACTCCCCCAAATGTCTACATCCACCAGGGCTGGGGCAGGCATAAGTAAGGAGCTCAGAATTCCATACGAGTCTCCCTTCATAGGTGGCAGTGACCCAAGAACTTAAGCCATCATCTGCTACTCCCAGGGTGCATAAATAGGAAGCTGAATTGGAAGCAGAATAGTTGGGACTTGAACCAGCACTCAGATATGAGATGTGGGCATCCCGAGCAGTGGCTTACCCTTTCATTTATTCACTTCTTAACATTTTGAAAGGGTATCAAGTTCACCGCCACTTCTGGGCTTTAGAATTTTTTTGTTTTCTGCTCGCTTGTTTTTCTTGGCATTGGCTGATATTTCCCCTTGCTTTCAAGTGGTCTGGCTTTTTCCTTATTACTCAGGATTTACTAAAGAACGTTTCTTCAGAAAAGACATCTTTAACTATCTTTATGAGGAGCAAAGTTTGTAAATGACAAACACATTTGAGAGACACTGGATTCAAAGGCTGAGAGATCACAGGGAACATGAAGCCATACGTTGCCAAAAAGAGACAGATGTGGTCAGTGAGCTGAAAATTGCCCCATCATCATCTGTGCTTCCGATTCTCTGGCTCCCAGCACACTGGCCCTTTGCTGAGAGTCCCTGCAATAGCAACCTCTCCATCCCATAACTGGTTCTTATTTACCAGTTCCATCTGCTCCCAGTCCCCAAAGAACTGAATTGTGTATTCCATTGTGACAGCCAGCTAACTTGCTAATCCCTGTTAGATTTCCTATGCTAGTTGTGTCACAGCAGGAATAAAAATGCAATGGTATTGGGTGCACTTGATCAGTCACGGGAATGAGAACCCTTCAAATGGCATGAGCTGGCTGACCACAGATATGGTCCACTTGTGCACAGAACTTTTTATGGGCAAGTACTGTTACTGAGCATATATTTCATGCTGGATGAATAGAAGAGAAAATGGCATCTCCACCATGCGGTCAGCACCACTGTGCTGAGTCTAGAGCGAAGCTACAAAACATAGGGTAATGGTGGGACCAATAGCACAACTGTCCCCAGTGGGCACTGTTATGACAAAATAAATGAAATTCTACGGGATATTCTTAGTTACTCATAAATGCATTCTCATATCAATGGCCCTGAACCTGACTTCTATGCTAGCATTGCTGGAGCATCACTCTGATGGGAACAGTGTGCCTCCAAGCACCATGATGCCAGAGTAGCCTGGACACTTCTGTTTGATAAGAGTTTACATGTCCAGGTTGGAAACTGATGATTTTTATGGGTTCTGTTTTGATGTCATCCTTAGTCACTTACGAAGCTGCTGATGGTGCAGTTACTTCATTAGGGCTTTGTGTACCTCAGTCACAGCAGATTAACAGTGTAGACAGAAGCAGAATGCATTCTGTGGATTTCTTGGATATACTTTAATTTGCCTATGTGCTGAGGGTCGGTTGTGTTGTCTTTGAGGTGTGGCTTCAATTTATACCAAATTGAAAGTAGTTCTTATACTCCGTTATATTGGGGACATCTCAACATCAACTCAATATCCTTCATGTTTTTACACAGAAGAAATCCATTCAATGTGCATGGAGTAAGTGAGGACAAAACAGAGCCAGATGGTGGCTTCCTGAAAAATTTTTCCCTCTGGAAATTTGTCAAAGCAGCTGTGCATAATGATTTATATTAGTCAGAATGATTGACTTTTCCTTTGAACTCATTATTAAATTCCTTGCACTTAAAAGGTATTTGGTGAGTAGGTGTTGTTTGGCTGTTTCTATCCCTCCCGTCTGATTACTTCCACATGTATTAATATTTTCAAACGGACCCTTGCTGCTATATAGAAAATACTGTGTGAGTTGTAAGAAAGTCTACATCATTGTTGTATTTCTGATTTCAGCTGACTGTGTGGCATGCGATAAGCAACTTGACTCTTCTGGCTATAACTCCTCCAACTGTAAAGTGGGGGCAGGGGAAGTGGCAAAAATTATTTTTAATTTGAATTACAGCTTTCAAATTTTATAGTGTTTAAGTCTATCTGTATACCTAGCATTTTATTACTATTGTCTAACTTTAATCATGTTCATAGTTCTCTTACGCATTCCCAGTGTCTTTTTCATTCACCTTAAGTCAGAGGAATCAGAAAATTAATGCAGTCCTGGTCTAGGAATTTTAAAAGGGTAAACAAAAGAATGAAATCATTGCCTGTGCTTCTGAGGATGCCTCCCATCTATTAGATATATAATATTAGAATTGTTTGTTAAGCTCTATTGTTGTAACAGACCCGTCATCCCAGAATTTACTTAAGCCTAAGAGGACCTGTTTTGTGTTTTCAGCCTATTAACTTTTTGTTGAACTCAGTGCATATTGATCATGACATATTTTTCCACATCTCTCTTTTTCTCAGGATACACAGGTCAATTTGCTGCCATTTCCAAAGGAAATATCACTATTGGTAGAATCATTTCTACTGTGAAGAAATGAATAGGCATGTTTTCAAAATATTTGCCACTGAGTATATCTGGATTCAAACAATTGTTTAACAAAATTACAGGATATGCTTATACAAGAAGTACTGGGAAGGCAGTCAATGTGACAAAACATTGAGTATGGAAAGGTAGATACTTTTGATTTTAATGTTATGAAAATTATGTTTTATTATTATGTAATGAATCACAGTGGAAACATAGTTGCTGAAATAGAAAACTAATTCTTATTCACAAGGTGTCAGTATTTTAATTTTTTTAAGGAAATTTTGCTGTACACATCATATTAGGCACTATGTATCCCATCAATCACATCTAATGGATGATAGATGACACACAATAGACTAGGTGCCACACCATTATTAACTAATAACCATGGTGTTGCATTTCATTAATTTGCCTAGCAATTTTCCTTCAGTAAAAAAATTAACTTATGTCTTCAGTACATCTTGAGTTTACTCACCAAACTTTCATTTAAAATTCTAAATTCCAGCTGGAGGACTCTCAAGGAAATGAACCTTTAGGATGAATGCAATTGAAACATGAAGAGACAGAATTATACTATAAATTATTGAATATTACCAGGCACAAATAAGTAGAGCAGATTACCTATAGAGAAGCTAAGTATTCTGTTTCTGGATTCACATTGTTGCTTATATTTAAAGTGCCCACATTTAGACCTTAAGAACTTTACATTACCCTGGTATAAAGTGATTAGGCGTTGGTCCTAATTTAAATTTGGGTAGGACCTCTGTCCTTAATGAGTTGTACTATGAGAATTAACAATAAAATTTGTCTTCAAACAGTACATTATACTTTGTGTGTCTTTTTGGGTGCAAACTTTTAAAATCTTTACTTGGTATAGAATTGATCTTCTGTGTATGAAGATAATTAAAAATGAATCTTAATGAAGAATGGGATGAGAGAGGGAATAGGAGGTGGGACAGGAGTTGGGATGGGAGGGCAGGTATGGGGAGAAGAACTGCTGCGTTTCAAATCTGTACCTATGAAATTTATAGTTATTAAATGAAAGCTTTCTCAAAAGATTGGTTTATATTGCTTTGAGAAAATGTGATTTGATGAATATTTGGGCTTTAGTGAACCAATATAGACTGGGGCAATTATAGTCAGAGAGGCTCTCACACTGAATGAGAGAGCTTCTTGCTGACAGAAATCTATTTTCTTTTCTTTTTTTAAGATTGATTTATCTGAAAGGTAGAGTTAAAAAGAGGCAGAGTCAGAGGCAGAGAGAGAGAGAAAGAGAGAGAGAGAGGTCTTCCATCTGCTGGTTCACTCCCCAAATGGCCACACAACAGCCAGAGCTGTGCCAATCCAAGCCAGGAGCCAGGAGCTTCCTCCAGGTCTCTCACACAGGTGCAGCAGCTCAGGGACCTGGTTCATCCTCTACTGCTTTCCCAGGCCATAGCAGAGAATTAGATAGGAAGTGGAACTTCTGGGACTCAAACCAGCCACCCATATGAGATGCCCGCACTGCCGAATGCAACTTTACCCTCAACACCACAGCACCGGCCGCAGGAATCTATTAATTTTGTTTTTAGGGATATTAAGAAAGACTTTCATTTTATTTTGTTTTATTATTTATTTATTTATTTTTTGGCTTAGAACTCAGATTTAATCCTTCTTAAAAGTTGAGGAAAGATGAGTAGCATATTTTCGGAACAGGAGATATTGGAAAGTGACCTGCAGCAGGATGGTAGGGTGTCAGGTGACAGGGACAGGGAGTACATTCTGGACAAGAGAGAAGGCTCATGCAAAGGCAGGGATGCATAAAACACATGTTGATTTTTGGGAACTAAATGTCATTTGGAGTTATTAAACACAAGATTTAAAGGAATTTGGTTATGAATCTTCAGATAAAAAAAAAGATACAAAACCATAGTTTAATTTTTATAATTTTGAGATTATTGTTAATTGACATTATAGTCAAAGACTTAATGTACCACTAATTAAAGAGTTCAACAAATACAAATTAAAAATACCATAGATCAACAGGAATACAAGCAAGAGCTATAGAACATAAACAACTGAAAAGACGTCAATTTCACTCATATAAATTTTAAAATAGTCACAGGTCATTAAAAGTATAAGAATTTAGTGATACTCTTCAGCCAGTTATGTCTTAAAGGATCTGCGGTTTAACATCATGGTGATTAGTAATTGAAGTGCATGAAATGGTCATTAATAAACTGGATAACAATTTCTGAATATTAAAAGACAAAAACCCGGTACCCTTCCAGTTCTCTTAATGTTTGTTAATATTTAAGTGGGTCCAGGTGGACTGATACTATTTTGGGATGGAGGCATCTTTTTCCCCTCCCCCTTGAATCTATCAGAAAAAAAGAGTTTAAGGTATTCATGTATGCAGGCCAGATGGTTGTACTGACATGGACTGGGAGGGGGATTAATGGATTATTGGCTCTGAAATCTTAATTATTATCACAGGGAAAGGTTATAGATTCATTATTCTATATTTATCACGTTTGGCCTGCACTCCCCATATTTAACTGAGTTGAGTTAGCAGATTATATGCAGGCACTTTAGAAGGTTTATTGGAAAATGGAATTAAAGGGTCAGTTCATTTTGGCACAGGATCACATTCGTGAGCACAGGAAGGCAGTTCAGAATAACGCTGAGTTATTTCTACTGTTTTGGCTTTTTTTTTTTTTTTCAACAAACTGAACCTGGAAGGTATGAGCTCTCACAATGAAGTGTTTGTGGTTGATTCCTTTTGTCTTTGTTGCTTTTTTGCTTGTTTTATAAAACTAATGATGATTCTTGATCATTCCTACTCAAAAATTAACACTGCTACCTGACCCGCAACTACCGAATAGAACTTTGCATCCCTGTAGGTTCATTAATCTGTAGGAAAAGTTCTCAAGTTACTTCCTCAAGAGATGGAGGCTCTCTTTCCCTTCATCCTTTTTATGTGAGCTAAACATTCAGCTCTGAACACAGCTATATATTCCCGTCAGGCTCCTGAACTTTCACAAGTTGTAAATCCGCTTAAAGCACACACTTGTGCATCTAGCCAAGGGCACAGAATAGCTGCGTTCCAGATCCTTTCTGGGAGTCTAGCTTGCAACTAATTCACGATCATTTCTGCTTAAAAGGTTCATTATAAGAAGAATTTGCAGAAGGAAACAGGAAGTGGACTGATGTGTGCACCAGGCATCCTCAGCTACAGGGTCTTTCACTGCGAGAGTATTGTTTGCGCCCCACACCCCACCTTGCCAGCAACTCGCCAGCCATCCCGAGGCCTCCCCATCGAAGCACCTTTTCTGAGAAACAGCACTTGGGCATCATGCTGTTCCCTTGCCTTGAGGGGCACAGTGAAAATAACTGCTGTGTTTCTGAGGGGAGTGCTCTTTAGAATGACATTTATGTGTCGCACGGTATCCACTTCAGGGATATCCACAGAGGAAAGGTTCTAATGAACTGGAAATAAATGTGTCTCTCCCAAGGGAGTAGTGTTCTTTTTTTCCTCACAGAATGTCCAAATCACTTAGCTAGTCATGTGTGTTATTCACCTTTATTTTTGAGTCAAATATGTGACTTTCTAATATCAAAGTTGGGGAAATTATGGCATGCATTCTATGTATTTCCTTCAGTACCATCCAAGCTTTACATTGCCTAAATAAAACTATTCACTTAAAAAAATCCTTGTATAATGTGCATGTTTTTATTAAATGTTTTATAAAATAAGGCAGTTAGTTCAATTTAAAATAAAGTATCAGTGATATAAATTAATAAAATAAATAACAATAGCATTGGGGCCGGCGCTATGGTGCAGCAGGTTAACACCCTGGCCTGAAGTGCCAGCATCCTATATGGGCGCCGGTTCAAGACCTGGCAGTTCTACTTCCAATCCAGCTCTCTGTTATGGCTTGGGAAAGCAGTAAGATGGCCCACTTCCTTGGGCCCCTGCAACTGCGTGGGAGACCCAGAGGAAGCTCTTGGCTCCTGGCTTTGGATTGTCGCAGCTCCAGCCATTGTGGCCAATTGAGGAGTGAACCATCGGATGGAAGACCTCTCTCTCTCTCTCTGTGCCTCTCCTCTCTCTGTGTAACTCTGACTTTCAAATAAATAAATAAATCTTAAAAAATAACAATAGAAAGTAAATTTTTTCTTGTATTTATATTATTAATATTAACCTATTTTAATGTCTTAGTAATGATGATGTATTGTTAAATATAAAATAATAAAATAAATATATGTAATTTATTCAATGATAAATAAAACACATGATAATCATTGTGTAGGATCATCTTACCACTGAACTTGAATTGAAATAATTCTGAACCCATTTTTTTCTTTACTTGTATAAATACTTGAGTTTAATTAGAATGGAAAAAATTAATCAGACCTAGCCATATGACTATTTCATTTTGCCGTCTCACCTCCACCAAATGTCATTCTCCCAAATTCCAAGAAAAAGATAAATAAAAATATTTGAAAATGTACTCAAGGAAAATGTACCTTTTTTTTTTAAATTTTTTTTATGATAGTATTTACTTACTATATTTAAAGAAAGTTTAAAACCCCATCAGGCGGAAGAACCAAAATATCAAATTTGACACAAGTGAAGCTGGAATTTTCTTTGTGTAGCTTCCAAAGAGACATCCACTTGTTCTGAAGAGCCCTGGTGTCCTCCTCTTGAAAGGGAAGGTAAGGCCGGTGCTGTGGCTCAACAGGCTAATCCTCCGCCTTGCGGTGCCGGCACACTGGGTTCTAGTCCTGGTTGGGGCGCCGGATTCTGTCCCGGTTGCCCCTCTTCCAGGCCAGCCCTCTGCTGTGGCCCGGGAGTGCAGTGGAGGATGGCCCAAGTGCTTGGGCCCTGCACCTCATGGGAGACCAGGAAAAGCACCTGGCACCTGGCTCCTGCCATCGGATGAGCGTCGTGCGCTGGCCGCAGCGCGCCGGCTGCGGCGGCCATTGGAGGGTGAACCAACGGCAAAGGAAGACCTTTCTCTCTGTCTCTCTCTCTCACTGTCCACTCTGCCTGTCAAAAATAAAAAAAAAAAAAATAAAATAAAAAAAGAAAGGGAAGGTGAGAGGTTGAGCCCTAGTATTCACCGCCTTGGACTAATCATATCTCATCAAATGAGCCATATGGAGGGTTGTCACTGTGGTTAAACAATTAAAAACAAAAAGGATAAATATCAAAGCCAGCATTGATAGGAGATCATGGTGGTGAGAAAAGGTGAAAGCATGTACCAGACTACGTTGCTGGATTCAGTCACTCTTTCCACCCTCTTGGGCTCCTCCGTCTTTGTCAGCATTGTGTCTCTACAACAAAATACCTGAAACAAACTACATCTGAAGTGAAGAAAAGTATACTTAGTGCACCATTGTGGAGTCCCGATGGCATGGTACATGCTTTGGTTCCGGTGAGGAACCCATGATGGATAGTGAATGGTAGCGTGCCTATAGAAGGGTCACATGGCAAGCCAGAAAGGAGATGGGGTGAGAGAGAAAGTGGAGTGAGGGGAGGAAAGAAGGGAAGGGGAGGGGAGGGGAGAGGGCGGGAGGGGAAAGAAAAGAAAACTCAGCCCATCAGCCTTTCGTGGTAAGCCTTTCAGAACTGCCAAGGGGTTCCATAAGAACTACATTCTGAAGGTTTTCTCTCAGAGGTGTGAAGACCTCCCACTAAGCCTGTCTCCCAATGGTTTTACAGCATTCCAATAACACCACCCTGAATCTCTGAGGGACATTATCTTTTTATTTCCTCTCTCCTTATAAACTATAGTTGACAATGATTTATAGTCAAGCATACAATAAAGATAGATCATACTTTGGGGAGAAGAATACTTTGTTTTCTTTTTTCATCAACATCACACTCTGTACCTTACTCTATCATGGAACACAAAGTGTTAGAGATCTGAGTTCATCTTCTGATGATCTATGCATGCAGAGATCATGGTTTAATGTTGGTGATCTACTTCTAGTAGCCTCATCTTACACCTGAAAAGACAAATGTGGATAAAGAGATGAATATGTACAGAGTACAGAGATAGATAGATGATAGACGAAATGGATTTGATAGATGTTGGGTAGATGAATGGATGGATGGATGGAGATAGATTTCTATATGTTTGATACATATTATGTACTCATTTTTTGTGACTATTTCACACCTTAAAATACACTGGCATCCATACCTATATTGACAAAGATATTGTAATCTTGAGGCGCACAAAATAAAAAAGTTAAGGTGCTAATTCAAAATGAAAAAAAAAGAGAAAATGATAAATGTCTCGGACTGTGCTTTAGACTTCCTCCGAGTCTGACAATCTTGCACACACATAAGTATGCATTGTCATCTAAAATTTATTTTCAATAGCCAGCAGATCACAGAGTATGCTGTTTTGGGGTTCCAGATTTGGATCATTGTGCTGGTTCCCCTAGTCATTGTAAAATGGAGATTATCCTAGGAAGAGCGAGATGACATAGATGCTACTGGAATTCTCTTTCATATGCTGGTTAACTGACCAATTTGAATCCATTTCCCTCACCTTTTTACAGTGACGATTGTGAAGAGAGGCATCTGCCTATGTTCCTTTGAGGCATTTTGTAGGGAAGATTATGTCACCAGGTATTCTAGTCAGTGAGAAAGGGTTACTTGTGTATTTCTTGACCTATGAACTTCTGTACCATTTAAATAAATGTACGACATCTACTTACTCAATGGTTGGTATTACTTTCCTTGAGACAATCCACAAGTAAACATTGCAGGAATAGCTAGAGAGTCGTGGGAAGACACAGGGAGTCCCATGTTAACAGCCAAACAACACACAGCAAGTATTAAAGACAATGGTGCAGGGCTGGCATTGTGCTGTGGTAGGTAAAGCTTCTGCCAGCTGCACCAGTTTGAGTCCTAGTTATTCCACGTCAGATCCAGATCCCTGATAATGCACCTGGGAAAGCAGCAGAAGATGACTGATGTGCTTAAGGCTCCTGCCACCCATGTGGGAGAATGGAAGGCAGCTCTGGCTCCTGGCGTTGGCCTGGCCCAACCCTGGTTGCTGCAGCCATCTGGGAAGTAACCAGCAGATGCTTCGCTTTCTGTCTCTACATCTCTGTCTCTATCTCTCCATCTCTCTCTGTAACTCTGATGTTCAAATAAATAAGTCAATATCTTTGTTAAAAAATAAAGACTATGTTGAAATTGTTTAAGAGTGGGAAGGCTATCATCAGATGCTAAGTTTGAGAGAGTTCAGAAACAGGACATTAGACTTGGCACAGTGAATGATAGTAAAGTAATCATTATGACATTTCTTTTGGGCTGGCTCCATGATTGTCACTATCTACATATCTGGTCCCCCTAACTCCCATCTCCCCCCAAAAAATAAAGAAACAAATGCCTCAGCCTAGATTACTAAGACTCAAAGTCATTTCCTGATTGAAATAGATTACTATGATCAAGTAAATAAATATGAGTGATCATATACATTTACTTTTAATCTTTTCAACTTATGCATCAAAATAAAATGCTTCATATTATGAAGCAAAATGAGAGTTTGATCCCAGTTTTAGAAAATATGTTCTATACCACATTTATTCGCAAGAATTAATAAATACTAATTCTACAACTCTGTGATTAATTGCTTAGGAATTGCTGGACAACCAGTTTTCTTACAGAATTTTCTCAAACTTCCTTACAGAACTTTTCTTAAAATTTTCTCAAAGTTGTTCAAATATTAATTGAACCATAAAAGATTAAAATAATAAAGACTAAAAATACTAATCATGATTCTTTTCAGGGAACAAAAATTATTTATTGTTCCTCAAAGTTATTTGACCAAGCAATTCTATTTTTAAATTGTATTAACATCTTTGAAATATACATGTTTTGGTAAGCATTGTCATTAAAATTAAGATAATGGCTCAGGGGAGGCACTGTGGTATAGTGGGTAAAGCCATCGCCTACAGTGCTGGCATCTCATATGGGCACTGGTTTAAGACCCAGCTGCTCCACTTCCTATTCAGCTCTCTGCTATGGTCTGGGAAAGCAGTGGAAGATGGCCCAAGGCTTTGGGCCCCTGCACCCACATAGGAGACCCAAAAGAAGGTCCTAGCTTTTGGCTTTGGATCAGTGCATCTCCAGCCCTTGTGGCCAATTGAGGCGTGAACCAACGTATGGAGCTCCCCCAACCCCCCGCCTCTCTGTCTCTCCTTCTCTCTGTGTAATTCTGAATTTCAACTAAATAAATAAATCTTTAAAAATAAAAAAAGATAATAGTTCATATAATCATAGACATTTTGAGCTCAAGGAATCTTGTTCCAAGTTGTTCCAAGTTCATTAATTTAAGGACAAAGAAATTAAATGTAATATCCAAGTCCCAGTCATGAGACAGCTGAATTATCTGGCCTTCCTATGTAAGTGTGATCTTTGGCAAATTGTTTAACTTCTGTTAACCAATTTTTTAACAGCAGAGAGAGTATCAGGATTGTATTGGTGTTGTAAAAGTTAAATACGAGAATGTATATGTCACCATCGAATCCTAGTTCCTCCTTTCCTCCATATTCCTTCCAGCATGGCAAGACCAAGCAACCAACCAGAGATCCAGATCTCATCACTCAAGTCCTCCCATTTGATGGAGTTTAATTCACCTTGGAGTGTGCTTAGAGTTGATATTTTAATACTTCGTGTTCTGTAACTTGGATGTTGTTTTATCTTTTGAAGAAATTTATGCCTGCTCCCATTTTCCCATCTAACCCTGAGATTTTTTTTTTCAGAAGAGTCTGATTATACTAACTGGCTACCATTTCTTTTTTTTTTAAATTATTTATTTAAAGAGAACAGATTGCATGTATTTTATATATACAATATTAAGTACTTAATGACACTTCCTATCATCCTCCCCTCCCTCCACCTTACCTTCCTTTCTTTTAATTTTTGGAATAATGCACTTTCAATTTATGTCATAGTCACAGGCTTATTCCTCTAGTAAATAAAGAACTCAAAAAGTAGTAAGTATAAAGACCACTGTATAGATAGGGAGTGTAGACAAGGGCTAAAACAATAATCAAATTTCAAGTTGTCAGTTTCACATCTTGAGATTACATTTTCTTGTACTCTGTATATTGACTACCACAAATCAGAGCAAACATATGATATTTGTCTTTTTGTATCTGGCTTCTTTCACCAAGCATAATGGTCTCCGGTTGCATCCATTTTGTTTATGACAGGATTTCATTTTTTAAGAAATTTTTGTGACTGTACAATATTCTATCTTGTACGTACACCATGTTTTCTTTATCCAGTCATCTGTTGATGAGCATCTGGGTTGATTCCATATACTAGCTATTGTGAATTGAGCTTCTATTTCTTACATTGTGAAGATTAGCATTTCTCTGGGATGGTATTCTAAGCCATTACCTCCTGAGTTAAAGCATCATAAGATGTGGCAAGAGTTTCAGATGGCAGATGTTATTAATAGCTGCCCCAAATACTGTCTGATGAAAGTGGGTAGTCAAGGAACTTGGCCAGGGATGAGGTGGTGCAGCTCCCAAAGAGCACTGCTCCTGTAGAGATCACGCGGATGGCTGAGGATGTCTACAGAGCAGTGCTATGAACTTAAAAAGATTATGTGGTGATCCAATTGAATAGAACTCTGCTTTCATAAATTACAGCTTATTAGATCTAAAAGACATGACATACATGTGCCTTGAGTTGGCAGAAGGAGACTGATTAAATGATGAGTGGTCATGCTAGTTAAAGTCTTTTAACAGTGCTCCCCAAAGTAACTTTTTGGGGGAGGAAGATAAGATGTAAAATGACTCTTAAAAGCCACAGATGTCTGTATACTTTAAAGTTAGATGAGCTTATAGTTTTTTCTTTTTTTTTTTTTTTGCTCTGTTTTTTTATTTGCGAGACAGAGAGTAAGCTCTCAACCACTGATTCACTCTCAAATTGCCTCCAACAGCAGGAAGTGAGCTGTGCTGAAGCAGAGAAGAACCAGGAACGCAATCCAGGTCTCCCATGTAGGTGATTGGAACCCAGTTGCTTGAGCCATCACTATTGTCTCCCAGGGAAGCTGGAATCAGGAGATCAAAGCAGGAACTGAATGTAGGCATTCTGATATGGGTTGTGGATATATTAATCAGTCTCTTAACCATTAGGCTGAACACCCACCCTAAGCCCATAGTTTCTGATGAGAGTATCTGAAACACAGGTTGTAGAAAACATTTCATAGTCTAATCATAAATTCTAAAACCTGCCATTTCACAATGAAACAAAACCACAACTATGATAGCAAAATGTTGCAGAAGTCAGGCCAAGGTTAAACATGTACTAGAAGTGGGGCATGAGGGTAGCGGAATCAGATATTGAAAGAGAGAGTGTTCTTTTTAACAACTCAATGAGATTCTTGCTAATACTGAGTTTTGTAGGACTAGTAAGGATTGGTCCATTCAGGTCTCTAACTGCGAAAGGGCTCAAATGGCAGCTTGGAGCTGGATGCAGTCTTTGCCAAACTCAAATGTAGGATGGGAGCTTCAGATTGGGAAGAGCCTGAGATTGCAGGCTGCCCTTCTGGGGTGGAAAAACTGAACTGTACTCAGAATCTGACTTCACGTTAACACACTGGGTCAAGCTAGCCACCAATCAGGAATCATCCTACAGAACCCTAACTGCTGTGCTGTGTTTTTTTCCCCTCTAATTTCTTTACCTGAACTGGATTTCAAATACTCCAAACAAGCTCATACACCTTTTGCAGAGATCAAACTTTTTCTGTGTGCCTTCATGCCTAAATTAAAACCGCCAGCTCCAGAGTCTGTTATCAGACCAAAAGCTCTTGTCACTTTTAGAAGGCTATAACCTTTTAACAGCCATTTCTCCTGTTTCCTGCACACTTTATAACTTCTGGTCTGCTTTCTCTGGAAATCTTGAGCTTGATTTGGACACATTTCAACCCTCTCGTCTTGCACAGACAGCTGCTGAATGAATGGGGAAAACACAAATTCTCCCCTTAACTTGGAGTCCTCTGTCTCCTTCAAATACTATTTCTAGAAAGCATATACAATATATGCTTACTGTGGAATTATCGTTCTTCTTATGTTGTTTTACTCCTTTAATTTATTTTTGAAAATTGCTGCCATGTGAGAAATTTGCCAAATAATTATATTCAAAAATAATACATTTTTTACTCACATTTGTTGCAGAAAGGCAACCTATTGGCAACCAAAGATAATTGAAAGGATTTTTTAGAGTAAATCTTATGCAATATAATGTCCCTTGATAAATCTGCTTAAAAACATAAGTGAACTCCTTACTCATTTTGGGCTACTCCAAGAACATGTGCTGAGTATTTTACACCCAACACTCCATTGAATTCTCCTAGATATTTTGTAATGTTCCCGATTTACAAAACAGGGGTTCTGAAATGTGATCAATGTGCTCATGGCCACCCAGCACGTGAGAGGGGATCCATTCTCCAGCGAAGGCGAGTGTTCCAAGGGCAGTCGCCAAAACTTTCATCTCTTTGTCATTGGGAGACAATGATTCACCAAAGCATCCTGTAAACTGGGATTGGAAAAAAGGAAACATCTAAGAAATCATAATCTTCCATGTTGAAACTGTGCCCCATAGAGTGATACAGAGGGTTCCATACATGAATTGTAAGAAAAGAGTCAGCAGAACAAATCATGTGAAAGCCACTGGCTTTTTACCAAACCAACACCTTCTAGATGGGAAACTGAAGTTCAGAAAGAATGCTTTCATCATTTCAGATCACACAGCCAAACAGACGTGAAGTGAGATTTCTTTTCAGCCCAATGCTCTTGTACCTTGCTACGATGCTAAGTCATGTGTGTGTGCACGTGTGTGTGTGTGTGTGTGTGTGTATAAGATAGCTTAGTTTCCATCAGTTATTTTTAAGCTTCTCTGAGCTGCAACTAAAATAAATAAGCCTAATGTGCTACACAGTTATCTAATAGTAAAACACCTGATTGCAACCACTATCCCTTCAAGACATCAAAAACATCCACATAACTGAAAGTTACCAGTGTAGCATATAGAGCAGGGAACTGGTAGGCCTGATGCTCTACGAAGTTCTTCATATTAATGCTTACCAGGTTACAGGAGCTGTCAGGTGAAAATAAAAATCTAAGGTTCATCAATAAAAAATTGGGGCAAAATGCAATGTAAAATGATTTCAATAAAAAAGGAAGGAATTGGGGGCTGGCATTCTGGCATAGTAGGTAAAGCTGCCGCCTGCAGTGCTGGCATCCCACACGGGCTCCAGTTCGAGTCCCAGCTGCTCCACTTCTGATCCAGCTGTCTGTTATGGCCTGTGAAAGCAGTAGAAGATGGCTCAAGTCCTTGGGCCCCTACACCCACATGGAATACCCGGAAGAAGCTCTAGGCTCCTGGCTCCGGATTGGCCCAGTTCTGGCCGTCGCGGTCATTTGGAGAGGAACCAGTGGATGGAAGATCTGTCTCTCTGTCTCTCTCTCTCTCTGCCTCTGCCTCTCTGTAACTCTGCCTTTCAAATAAATAAATAAATCTTTTTTTAAAAGAAAAGGAATTGTGGAGAGGAGCTAGGGAGAGATAAACTCCAAGATAACCAGAGACTATATTTTGTGTATTATTTTAGAAGAAAACTAACAGCTTTAATGGGCCCCAGATGTTAATAGGTAGTCAGGGGCATATTATGACACACAGAGAAAGAGAGCTCCATGTTCCATAATGGAAATATTTTTTTCAAGTACTGAACTGCTTGCTGTATGCGCAGCTGCAGATTTGTAATGTCTGAAGTTTCCTTTGCTTTTTCTAGCGTCTTTTCTTCCAGATCTTTGTGTTATAAAACACTTTTATTCCTGTTGGTGTAATGTAAAGTCTAAGAGGGAATAGATTCCATTTTTAAGATGTTGCTTTGGGTCAATTCTTTGAGACAGGTAAACAAGGCAGAGCTGGAAATCCAAGCAAGCTGGGACCTTTTCCCACTTTCCAATGAGAACAGGAAGTATTGCCAAAATAAAGTGATTCATCAAGTCTGCAGGGACCAATTGCCTGTCCCAAAAGCCCCCCATTTTCTCAGTTCCTAGTAGCTCTACCCAAAGCAGGTGCATAGCCTGTGCCCAGTTCTAAATAGATCTCAAACTTATGTTGTAAGACAATCCCTACAGATGGGCTCGTTGAAAATTGGTTAATGAATTACTCTTCCCCAAAGTAATTTTCATACTCATAAGAAATTTCCATAAACTGTAAATCCTTTCAGATCCACAAAGTAATATAACTATAATGCTAGAATTTCACTTACTGAGACACTAATGAGGACAGAG
The DNA here is from genome assembly GCA_949820135.1 of Sylvilagus floridanus. Lineage (NCBI taxonomy): Eukaryota > Metazoa > Chordata > Mammalia > Lagomorpha > Leporidae > Sylvilagus > Sylvilagus floridanus. The sequence continues at coordinate 11,282,298 of OX463240.1, read as the reverse complement.
GAAAAAGAAATCTGGGTGACAAGCTGGCTTCCACAGGGCCTCTTCCAATGCAAGTCCGCTGTCACAGATAGTCCCTTGTCCATTTGTAAGACTAAAGATGATTTCTCTTGGACCACTCATGAGAGGAATCCATGGAGTACATTTGTGCTGCCAGCTGCTAAAGAACTGTGTACACTTCCCAGTCTAAATACATTTGCAGTTCTGCTTTTCTCTTGGCAATCAATGCCAAAATATAGTTTGCATGTGCAAACTAGGCAGAGTGGTGCCACATAGGCAAAGAGCTGTATTCTAACATCGTCATGAACAACATTCGCGCCACCACCCTTTAAATTTCCTTGGATATCAGGTCATAATGACTCACTATTACTAGCAATAGCAGGGAAGGGCACATTTCTCCACAGGCTTCAGACTGAAGCAGTCAGGGTTAAACTCTTTCCCCAAACGACCCCAAAGCAAGGTTTGGCTTTCAACCCAGATCTGCTTGTTCTCTTGATTTTGCATCATCTCAAGATGAAAGAGGTGTCCCCCATGGCACCAAAGCAAATAATGCTGGGAGCACTGTGTTCTATCTTAAGCTCCTGCTCACAGGGGCCTTTCATCTCCTCTCCAACCTGTCCTTCACTGGGTACTTAGTTCCTGGTGCAGCTCTTAGGTTTCTCAGAGAGCCCATGTTGGAACTATTCTTGACCTCTGTCTACACCACCTCACATCTAATCCATAAGCAAATCCCATTTAACCTTCAAAATATATCCACAATCTGATCACTTTAGACCGCTTCCACTGTGACTTATCTACACTCATCCACCATTAGTTCTTGCCAAGATTATCCAAGTAGTCTTCCAACTGGCCTCTAGGTAAGCAATCAATGCTACAGTCTAAGCAGTATACGTAGAGGGTATTCTTCCTCTCTCTGAATACGCTCCTCTCAGAGTGGACAATGACTGCAGGACAGGACTCCTGCTTCTTCTGAGACTGCAAAGCCACTTATGTCCTCTTTCACTCTAGCCTTTTATACTTCCTCTAATCCTTGTCTTTCTAGAGTGTTTCTTCATGTATTCACTCCGTTGAAGACATTGTCCAAATTTCATTCCTTTTTAAGGGCTTTTCCTCCACCCCTTGTTTAAAATCACCCCCTCTGCCCAGCAGCGCTTCCCTCTGCTTTCTGCTTTATTCCCCCACAGCCCTTACCTAGCATCTAACATACTACATATTTACATTTTTTAACTTTACCCACCAAAATATAAACTCTAGCATGACAAAGATTTCTGGGTGCCTTGCACTGATTTATCCTCACTACCCAGGAAAGTATGCAATGTACGATAGGCATCCAGTGACTACCAACTGCCTTGTTGACTGAAACAGCCAAACAAACCCAAACTCAGCCCAGTTTCCCGTATGCTAGCTCTCCAGATCCTGCATCGGTTACCGTGGGATCTCTCCGTGAGAAGCCTCCATGTGAACACAGCCTGATCCTTTGCCCTTGACAGCAGTATGCCTGTTCATTCTCCAGGAGGAGCCTCTTGCACTTCTAGAGTCTCTCCAGTGATTGAAAGCAGCCATCAGAAGTACTTCATCTTCCATGGAAGCAATTTCATCAGTATAAATCTCCATCATTATCAGAAAAAGACATTAAGAGGAAGACAATCTGTTTCCTGAATTACCCAGGATTAGATTAACAAAGTTCATTCATTATTAAACCAAGGTACTATCAGAATACACTACCATACTACAAGGCTGGTTATAGAGTAGTAAATGATTCAAAAAGATTATTAACCTGTGCATCCTGTAAGACAAATATGCATCAAAACACTGTAAAATCTATCATAAATAAGCAAAAGAGGAGTAAAGATGCCATGTATTTAAAACGTTAAAACTAGTTTTTTTTACTTTTGAAAGTAAAAGTAAATTTTATTTGTAAAAAAGATATAAATTGGAAGAAAACTGTGGAAATCCTCTGGAAGTGTGTGACTGAAATGCAATTGTACTGTTTTGCCCTCAGTGAATAAATATGCTGAAGGCGTGTCCGTAGGAAAGCATGCAATCAATTACATATTGCTCACATCATCCGAGATCATAGATCACTCCTCAGTGCATGGGTGCACTTATAAACTGTGCTGCCATTGTCCTCAATACATTAAAACATTGGAGTGTTTAATGTCTTTCTTGTCACAAAAGAATGACTGTGTCTTCCTTATAGGACTAACCAGGATTAGCTATCCTAAAATGAAGGAGAGATTGGACATGCTTGAAAAATAAAAGGGAATGATCTTTTATCTACGACCTTGGATGGACCACAGCTGCACAGTAAAGAGATACTAATGGTGGCACCACTTGACAGAGACACAAAGTGTTGTATATTTACCAACATAGAAAAAGACATATCTTAAAGTCAGCTTGTGCCTCAACATAAATGGTTTTGATGAGAATATCTGTGTCCACCTCTCTACTCATCTGACATTACATCACTTGGGGTTACATTACCATTTAAAATTATATCAATACAAATCAAACATACATACACATAAATGTGCATCAGAAATTAAAGTTTGCAATTCACTTTTAAAAAAATATTTATTTATTTATTTTTTCTATTTGAAAAGCAGAGTGACAGAGAAAGAGAGAGAAAGAGAAAAACAGAGACAGGGATAGACAGAGATCTTGTATCCTCTGCTTTACTTTCTAAGTGTTTGTGTCAGACAAGTCTAGGCCAGGTTGAAGCAAGAGCCTGGAATTCCATCCAGGTCTCCCACATGGGTTGTAAGGGCATGAGTATTTGGCCCTTCATTAGTTGCCTCCCAGGATGCATTAGTAGGAAGCTGGACTTGAACTGCTACTCCAGTATGGGATTTGGATATCCCACACTGTGGCCTAACCCACTTCTCCAAAATGCCTACTTTCTCACCCCTCCACACACACACTTTTTTCATGTTTGGTTACCAATCCATTTTTATTTGAGATATTACAGCTTAAAAGGATATAATCACATCTCTTTTCTCAAAGCAGTTTTTTAAAAATTAATTTGGCAACAGATTTGTGTGCCTAGCCACACTCTTCCCTTGAGCAAAACTTACATAAAAACGGTAAATGAGACTGGTGCTGTGGTACAACAGGATAAAGTCAGGGTCTGCAGTACCAGCATCTCATACAGGTGCCAGTTCGAGTCCTAAGTGCTCCACTTCTGATCAAGATCCCTGCTATTGCGCCTTGGAAGGCAGTGGAGGATCTCCCAAGCCCTTAGGCCCCTACACTCATATGGGAGACCTGGTAGAAACTCCTGGGTCTTGGCTTTGGCCCACCTCAGTCCCAGTTGTTGTGGACATTGGGGAGTGAACCAGCAGATGGAAGATCTCTCTCTCTCTTGTCTCTCCCTCTCTTTGTGTGTAACTCTGCTTTTCAAAAAGATAAATCAGAAGTAATGCAATAACTAGGACTGAAACAGTATTTCTGCATTTTGTGTCTCTACGCGGATGCAAACTGACAAAATCTTTGCTTAATATATACTGAATCGATCTTCCGTATGGAAAGACAATTGGAAATGATAAAAAAAATTGGAAGTTACATAAAAATCAATCAATTAAAAAAAATAATATCATGTAGGATCTCTGTCCCTAATGTGCTGTACAACGTGATTTAAAGCTACAACTAGTACTCAAAGAGTATGCTTCACTCTAGGATGCTATGTGAGGGCAAATGGTTTAAAATCTTTTCTTAACACATACTAAACTGAACTCCTGTATACAAAGAGAATTGAAAATGAATCTGAATGGGAATGAAAGGGGAGAGGGAGTGGGTAAGGGGGAAGGGTAGCAGGGGGGAGGGGAGGTATGGGTGGGGAAGTCATTGCAATCCACAAGTTGTACCTTGGAAATTTATATTCTAAATAAGAAAAAAAATTAAAAAAAAGATAAATCAATCTTACAAAAAAAAAAAGCAGTATCAGCTGCTTGAAACACTTGGAGCATAATATTACTGCACAGCAACAAAGTTGTCCGTATTGGGGGACTTGAATCTAGAAAGAACTGAGCTGAACCAGAAATTATTGATCTTTGTGAAGGTTTTCAAGTATTTCCTTCGTATCTAATATTCTGACATAGCTATGTGATCACAGGTGAATCAGGTCCTTAATAATTATACAAGTTTTGAGAGGCTTTCTGGAGTCATAAACCAAGAAAAAGTCCAGAAAGGATTTGGAAGAGAAGTACATCTATATTTCATTATTTTACCTGCAGTCATTAGTAAGTGTTTATCCCTGGTTCTGATAAATTATACAGCTTATATTTCCACATAATTCTATTTATCTGGTGGCTTTTGCTAACTCTTAAGTAGCTCAAACCCAGAAGCAGAGAAACCAAGCAATATCAAAGAGAAAAGACCCGGCTACTCCACTTCTTATCCAGTTCCCTGCTAATGTACCTGGGAAAGTAGTGGAGGACAGCCCAAGTGCTTGGGGCCCTGTACTCATGTGGGAGACCTAGAAGAAACTCGTGGCTTATGGCTTCATTAGTATGGCCCACCTCTGGCTGTTGAAGCTCTCTGATGAATGAATCAGCCGATGGAAGAGCTGTCTCTCTCTCCTCCTTTCTACGTCTCTCTCTCTCTCTCTCTCTGTGTGTGTGTGTGTGTGTATGTGTGTGTGCATGTGTGTCCTTTTTCTATAACTCTGCCTTTTTAAACTTTTGTTTAATGAATATAAATTTCAAAAGTATAACTTTTGGATTATAGCAGCTTTTCCCCCCACAAACTCTCTCCCACCCACAACCATCCCATCTCCCACTCCCTCTCCCATTCCATTTCATCAAGATTCATTTTCAATTATCTTTATGTACAGAAGGTCAACTTAGTATATATTAAGTAAAAATTTCATCAGTTTGCAACCACACAGACACACAAAGCATAAAGTACTATTTGAGTACTAGTTTTACTGTTAATTTGCATAGTACAACACTTTAACGACAGGAATCCTACATGCGGAGTAAGTGCACAGTGACTCCTGTTGTTGATTTAACAATTGACACTCTTGTTTATGGCGTCAGTAATCTCCCTAGGCTCTTATCATGAGTTGCCAAGGCTATGGAGGCCTCTTGAGTTCACCAACTCCGATCATATTTAGACAAGGCCATAGTCAAAGTGGAAGTTCTCTCCTCCCTTCAGAGAAAGGTACCTCCTTCTTTGATGGCCCATGATTTCTGCTGGGATCTTGGATGGGAGAAATCTGCCTTTTGAAAGTAAAAAATAAAAATCTTTAAAAAATAGATTTATAAAAGAAAGCTGTTTAGGGATTGGGCATCTAACTTAACAGTTTGGCAGTATCCCACAGCAAAGTACCTGTGGTGAATTCCTGACTCCTGGAGACTCTGGAAGGCAGCAGAGAGGCTCAGGTAATTGGGTTTCTTCCACTCACTTGGGAGATGGGATTGTATTCCTGGCTCTTGTCTTGGGTCCCAGTCCAGTTTTAGCTGTTGTGAGCACTTGGGAAATGAACCAATGGATGGGATCTCTCTCTCACAGACACACACACACATAAATACACACACAACTTTTTGTCAAATAAAATAATGATTTTTTTTTCTTTTTTAAAAAAAGAATGTTGCTTTGGAAACTTTTTAATGAGGGTTCAAGAATTTGGCTTGACACTTTGCCCAAGCACCATAGATAATCCTTCAGGAAGACTGGCTGTGCACCAAGTCACAGTCCCAACCTTCTTCAGGAATGTCATTCTTATATTTGTTTGGGTGGGGAACTGGAAGGGTGGGGAAAATAGCAAGACTTGCTGTGCAAAATTCTTCCTTGGGCAAGCTAACATTTAACTTCCACTCACTCATCAGGAAGACATTTGTCATAGTCAGCTGCAGGCAGTACAGAGTTCATGTGCTAGTTAAAATTTGGGAGAGGTTAAGAGAGAAAATCTCAAAGACAAAATAATAAGGCCTAAGATTTTGAGACAAGTATTTGGCATGTCAGATATGCACAGCTGAGCATTAGGAAGTGACTTGGAGATAGTGGCCTGTACCCATTAATGAAGCCCCAAATTGTTAATGGAGGCAGGAAGCATAGAATAGTCAATGACCACCCGCTGAGCAAGGATGTGCCACTGGGACTCTGATGCAGGGGAACTTTGAGGAACTTTCTATTTTTGGGCAAATTTAGAAGTAAGCTTCAACATTTGTGCTGTGTAGTTGGTAGTGAAAGATCTTGGGCCAGATCATCTGTTTCAAGTGGGAATTGGAGGTGCCTTTTGTAGAGAAGGTAGTGAAATTACTTTTCTCTGTTCTATTTTAATTCCCCCATTGATCTTATTTTTTCCCAAAGGGAAAAGAGTGTATCAGTTTTATCCAGGGCCGTGTCCGTGCTTATGTGCCAGTGTGTACATTTGGATGGAAGTGAACCGTCTCTGTGATACCTTCCTATGAAACATGTGATCAAGGGAAGACTGAAAACATGTGTCTTCAATGAACGTGGCTTCAGGCCAAGTAGGATCATGTCTCCCCACATGACTGCTATTTTTCCCAGTGACTCCACAGGTGAGTTTTGTCAAACTGTCAAACAAATGCATTGTAAGTAACTCCCTGAGAAGTCAACTGACCCAACATGCGTAAGTTATTTAGGGGAGACCGACATACAAGATATCTCATTAAACAACCAGAAGCATAGTACTAATGAAAACAATCATGCTAGTTTACTTTTATTGAGCTTTCATTTTACTTTTGGTATGCTTCTAAGTTTTTTACAGTTGTCAGCCCATGAACTTCAAAATAACCTTGGTAAGTTTACTAGGGCTGTGGTAATGAAGTGCCATAAAGTGGTTACTTGAAAAACAGAAATGTATTCTCATAGTTCCGAAGGCTGGATGTCAGAATCAAAGCGTCAGCAGGACTGATTTCTGCTGAGGGTGAGGAGATCTCTGTTTCTGATTTCTAAACATGTTTCTGGTGATTTATAAGCAATCTTGGTAGACTTGTAGAAGCATCACTCCAATATCTGTCTTCATCTTCACAAAATGGCACTTCTTTCTGTGTGCATTCAAATTTATTCTTTTTATAATTACATTACTCATGTTAGACTAATAACCTCAATTTAACTTGATTACCTCTGTAAAGACCTTGTTCCCAGACACAGTCTAATCCAGAGAACTTCAACACATGAATTGAACTGGGGAGACAGAGTTCAGCTCATAACAAAAGCTTGTGATGTAAGCATGAAGGCCATCTTCAGGTTACAGATGAGGAAATAAAGGTGCAGAGAAGAAATGCAAGTTTCTCAAGTTTACACAGATGCTGAAGGATCCAAGGTCAGTGGGGATAAAAGTGTGCACTTCATACCGCTCTCTCCTGAGTCTTCTTTGGCAACATTGGAAAATGGCCAAGAGCAGGAAGGCTTATCCCGGCTACATTGCCAACTTTTTGAGATCAAAACTAGAAAACATACATTGGGACTGTTTGAAGACTTTTGAGCTTAAACATTGGTCTTATTTGAAAGAACTTTGAGGTTCTCCCTCTGCACTTGGTAGTAACTGCTTTAAAAAAAAGTTACATTTGAATCTAGGTCCCAATGGCTTTGTGGAGAATTTGGGATTTCTTGAATAATTGAATATTGTCTGAATAATAATGGTTTGGCCTTCCACAAGCCCTCCTCTAAGTCTCTCTTGCTTCTGCCCATTCTTCCTCCCTCATCTTGTCTCTCTCTGATTTGTTTTTCTAAACTATCTTCAAATGCAAAGGTGCAGCTAACTTCATGTATTGAAACACTGGCACTCATAATGAACAGATGCACAAATTGGCAAAAGATTTTTACTAATTCGTGTATGCCAACGTGGAGTAAACACAGAAAAGTAAATGCAACAAGAAGAAACCCTCAGGAAGGAATTTTTTGTAAGGCAGTAGTGCGTGAGAAGCTTTGGCTCTGCACCTTTCAAACAATTCATGTCAGGAATGCACAACATTCTCCTGCTATGTCTATGATACCCAAGGAGAACAAAACTCATACTCATTCTTCCTGATCTGGACATTGTTCTAAGTAGCGTTCAGTAATTCACCATTGAGACACAGGGTCAAAAATGATACTGACCTGTTGCCAGTTCTGGGTGTGACTCCTATTTTTCCTCTCTTTTTGTGTGACTTCCATATCTATTATTGCATTTTAAGCATGTATTACTCAGTCTGAACAATTCTGGAAAGATGGAAAGCTTTGTCAGAATTAGCAAGCAAGCTTTGTTTGGCAAGTAAACCAGGATACACCTCATTCATGTATAAGTTTCTATTCTCCCTGAAATGGAGGGTTCTATTTTTACGCTGTGTCTTGAGAGCTGTCCACTCAGTCTCTATTAGCTCTCAAAGACAAACGACAGTTGTTTTGAGGGCTGCAGGCACTCCCAGAGGTCACCATAAGAGTAAGTTGGAGCACCATGCATGAAGGAAAGCTTACAGTTTTAAATCTCCACATGAACATTTGCTGCACGGGTTAAAGCATCTTCATTTTTTCATCCTATCAGCGGAAAGGAAATCTTTCCACCTTAGACTGTTTCTCTCATTTGTAATTCTCAAATGCAGACTCAGACGCAGGACCGGTGGACACAAGTGAACCCACTGTCAGGACTGGGAGCCTCTTTCACTTTAGAGTCTATTAACACATTTCACAAAAGTGAGTGTGGGCTAGAAAGGTAGACCAGCCTCACCACCACCCTTCATTCGGCTACAATTTAGCCTCTTATCCTTCCTTCCCCCATACATTCAAATCATATTCACCCCGCTTATTTCCCTATTTTCATTGCTATTTTTTCTGAATCATTTCTTATCTGATTACATATAATCCAATAATCCAATTACTCAACAGAATTCACTGTGTTCATCAATGTCTTCACTGCTTGTTCAAAGTCCAGCTCAGGGAGCAAAGTCAGCTGTGTACTTCTTACAAGCATGTAAGCGGAAGCTGATTTATTCTAATGTACAATCTCTTTCCAATGACAGCAACCATCTTATTCCAATTACTGAACTAATTGCAGTGACTCACCAAATTGGGAACTTCGTATATCTATGAATTGGTATCATTTTAAGGTATTATCATAATAGTGTATTTAGTAATAAAATTGTTAAAATATCTAATATTGTCCCACTGCATACAAAATAAATCTAATTGCATATCCTTAAGTAATGATCTCATTAAAATGGTTATTCTAATACCACCCCCTGAAATTGCAGACAGATGAACATGATTGAATGTTAATAATCTAATGTTCTTTGCTCTCAAATAGGATATACACAGTGTGTGTCCTTTTTGCCTACTGATAGGCCCCTGAATAGCTTCGATTAGAATGTAAAATTGAGTACTAATGATATTATTCATTAACATAGACTTTTTAATGAATCCCATTTTAGATATGTAAATATATCAGGTAGCTGACTTGCTCCATAACAGAGTCAGGAACCCCCATCTTCATAGCCAAGAACATGAATGAGCCATTCCATTAGAAAACACCATGAAAGTCCTCTACAATTAATGAGCATTACACTCAGAACTTAAAGGAACACTTTAGTTCTCACACATTCTTCAGTCTACTTGGGGCAGAATGAAAGGGCAGAGAGCCTGTCCTCCATGGCTGTGTATTCTACACTGGCTGGCATGGGGTTGAGGTCCCTTCCAACACTTAACAACTCCTTCCTGGATGGTGGATCAAGGCAGAATGGGCAGAAGGGAGGACAGAGAAAAAAGCTAGAAATGCCTTTAATTAATTTCATCAGTTCACCTGATATTTAAAGATGCATTTTGATAATGTGTGCAACAAATAAAAAAAAGGAATTATCATACATCTTTCTTCCTAAATGAGTCTTTCTGTGAGTTTGGATTTGATTCAAAACAACAAAAAAGGAGATCAAAATAGGCAAACAAGCTTTATTTCTGTGATACAGGGCATTTCAGAGTTTCCTTTTTTGTTGCTGTTTTTAAATTTATTTATTTATTTGAAAGGCAGGATTAGAGAGAGAGGAGTAACAGTGAGAGAGGAAGAGAGAGATCTACCGCCTACTGGTTCACTCCCCAGATAGTTAAAATGGTCAGGTTGAGCCAGGCTGAAGTCAGACCAAAAACCCATCCAGATCTCCTATGTGGGTGGCAGAGGCCCAGATACTTGGGGCATCTTCTACTGCTTTTCCAAGAACATTAGCAGGAAGCTGGAACCACACTGGAGCAACCGGGACTCTAACCGGTGGGCGGGGCAGGGAACAATTGAATCTGCTGAGCCACTGCAGCCTCTCATGTCACACTTCCTACACTCAAAATACCTTCCAAACATGGATGGACTTCAAGGTGAGAAAAAACGCAATGTCTGACTTCACTCAGTTCATACTATCTACGTGGGAGGTCTGAATTGAATTCCTGGGTCCTGGATTCAGCCCTGGCACAGTCCTAATTGTTTCAGGCACTTGGGAAGCAAATGAGTGAATAGGACTTCTCACTATCTGTTCCTCAGTGTGTTTCTAAAATAATAACAAGAAGAAACAGCTTGTAGTCATGTTCCCTCATGTGTCAGATGTCTCTTCACTCTTGTGCAGAAGCCTCTTAGTTTGACATCATCTCATTTGCCTAGTTTTGCTTTTGGTGCCTGAGCTTTGGGAGTCTTAACCAAGAAGTCATAACCCTCTAATATCTTGAAGTGTTTCTCCTACATCATTTTCTCCCAGCAGTATAGAGTCTCGGGTCTTAAATGTAGGTCTTTGATCCATCTTCTGTTGATCTTGTATGTGGTAAGAATAGGTATCTAACTTCATTCTTTTTCATATGCATATGTCCAGTTTTTTCAGCACCATTTGGCTAACTTTTCTCCAATGTATTGGGCATTTTTGTTAAAAATTGAGCTACTTGAATTAACATCTGGACTCTCTGTTCTGAACAACAAATGCTGGTGAGGATAAGAAAAAAGACAAAATTTTATACATTGGTGGAGAGAATGTAAATGAACCTGGCCTTTGTGGACAATAGTGTGGAGATTTCTTATTAGAAACTAGAAATAGATTTGCCATATGATCCAGCAACACCACACTGAATATGCACCCCGAAGACATGAACTCATTGTAACGGAGATACCTGCTCCACCATGCTTATTGCATGCACTGTTCACAAGAGCCAAAACATCTGATCAAGGAAGGTGTCCATCATTAGGTGAATGGATAAAGAAAATGTACATATATGCAATAGAATATTACTCAGCTCTAAAAATACTAAAATTCTATCATTTGAAACAAAATGGCTGTAACTAGAGGGCATCATGTTGAGGGAAATAAGACAGACACAAAAAGACAAATACCTTGGTTTGTTGCTTATATGTCGTTACTAAAATTTAAAGAGAAATGCCTGTGTGTATCAGTGTTACTGAAAATACAGTGTTTTCTCTGGCCTCAGAATCAGCCCTTAAGGCATTTGGTTCTGGCTGAAGAGCCCATGAGAGTATTTTAGGCATGGAAAGCCAAGACACTCCGGAAAAAAACAAAGCAAAAAACAAACAAACAAACAAAAAAACCCAAAACACCTAAATGAAAGATCTCTATGAGTGAGATCCCAGTGGAAAGAATGGGCCGTCAAAGAAGGAGGTACCTTTCTCTGAAGAGAGGAACTGTATCTTTAGAAATGTATATTTATTAAATAAATAAAATATAAATAAATATTTATTAAATAAAAGTTAAAAAAAGAAAATACAGTGTTTTGACCAACTTTGTTTTAAATCTTTGTCAAACTCAAAGAAATTGATAGGAATTGTATACTAGAGCAGTTTTAATAATGTTGTTACTATTTTAAAGTTTGCTAAATGAAACCATTATATGAAAAAGTTACCTGCGCTCCCATGTTTATAGCAGCTTAATTCATAATAGCTAAGAAATGGAACCAACTTAGATGCCCATCAACAGATGTTTGTATGAAGAAAATGTTGAAATGTTACTCAGACATAAAAAAAGAATGCCATCCTAACATTTGCAACAAAATGATGAAATTGAAGATCATCATGCTAAGTGAAATATGGCAGATTGAAAATAACAAATATTACATGCTGTCTCTTGTTTGTGGTAGTTAATATATATACAGAGCGAAAACATTGTGTGGATTTCCTATCATTTGGTATATGGTTAAAATATTGCTACAATAAATCTACTTAAATGACAATATCCCACATTAAAAATAAATAAATAAATGGGGTACAGTAATAAGGACTCTTGGGATAATAGTAATGTTTTACTCTTAATTTGAGAGCTAGTTATGAATATGATTAGAGAACAAAAGGCTCATTTATCTATACACTTATGTACATTTCTTGGTATGTATACTGTATTTCAAAAGAAAATTAAAAAAAAAAAACTGAACATCTTTTCATTTGATTACTGTTTATAGCACTTGCCCACATTTTGCTGCTATGGCATCATCTCTTTATTTATTGAATTCCTTTTAAGTAGAGCCATTATGTTTTTGAATAATGTAAATTTAAAATCATGTTATCTGGCTGGCACCGCAACTCACTAGGCTAGTCTCCGCCTGAGGCACCAGCACCCAGGGTTCCAGTCCCGGTTGGGGCGCCGGATTCTGTCCCAGTTGCTTCTCTTCCAGTCCAGCTCTCTGCTGTGGCCTGGGAAGGCAGTGAGGATGGCCCAAGTGCTTGGGCCCTGCACCCGCATGGGAGACCAGGAGAAGCACCTGGCTCCTGGCTTTGGATAGGCGCTGCGCGCCAGCCATAGTAGCCATTGAGGGGTGAACCAACGGAAGGAAGACCTTTCTCTCTGTCTCTGTCTCTCACTGTTTAACTCTGCCTGTCAAAAAAATAAATAAATAAAATCATGTTATCTCAAACAAAAATAAGTTGAAAGACAAGAAAGTTCATTCCTTCTGTTTTAAGTGTGCAAATAACTGAACTCTGCAGCGTTTTTGTGTGTGTGCATGTGTTAAATATGTGGAGATTTTAAAAAAGACAGACAATTGGCCAATATTCTGTAAGAAAATATAAAGCCATGAGTGAATCTTTGTTAAATCATTTTTGAACCATGTCTTTAAGAGAAATTATTACCTAAATGCAGGAGTTTCTGATCCACAGCCTATCATATTTTTTTCCATAATTACACAATATCACATTATCATAAATTATTTTCCTGCACAAACCTAGGCTTTATCTTGCACGCAATTAAAAACTTTTCTGAGATGCTGCCAGCCTGACATCCTCTGAGCCATTAGCTTTATGTAGGTCAAATACATCTCATTGACTTTGAAGCACCTTGGTCAGCGGAGACGGGTCCCCACTGACTGCACTACATCGTTAGGAGTTTTCCTATGTCATTACTTTCTGATCCTTGACCTGTGAGTCTGTGTGATTGTGATTGATATGAACTTCGTTACCAATATCAGATGATGTATTTATATTGTCCTCTGGGTTAAGAGAGAAACGATTGCTTTCTTGTTAACCTTTGGATTTTGAAGACTCTGCTTTGTCTGATGTTTTATTTGTGCAGTTGAAGCTCTGAGCTGTCTCCTCTCTCAGTGTATCAGAGGCCCAGATCTAGCAGTCTGATACTCTGGCTCAGCAGATCAGACTGCAGGACCTGGAGCTGGCTCTGTTCTGATGCCTGTCATGGAATCTAGGGTAGATATCCAAGCCTCCCAATCTTAGAAGCACATACCTGTAGTGTGTGAAGGTTTTTAGTGGTGGAGGACCCACACTTTGTTTAGATGGCTGCAGCTGCTGTGTTCCAGGAAGGCAGAGACACCTTTCCCAGTGCCTACACAGCCATCAGTGCTGGGGATCATATTTAAGTCAATGAAGAATGGCTTTCGGTATTTGGCCTTTCCTTTTTCATTTCTTCCTACAGCATACATTTTGGTATGTGAAAATTTTGTATACTTCATGCTTGCCAGGATCCACAGGCAGAGTGGTTGGCTTGTCGAAACGTCCTTACCCTGATTCATGGGGCAAATTAAGAATTCTAAGTGAGAGACCTCATCTACCCGATGGCAATGGGCAGGGGGACATTGCCTATTCGCTTGCTAATTTTTCCAGATGTGAAGAAACAAGTACTGTTAGTTTCTGTCTTGATAATCCCCCAAATACCTGCTGCAATGAGTTAATATCTTTATATCTTCAAATCCACTTTTACTTAGATTTTCCACTTTAAATTGCTCAAAAAATTAGTTTCACCCTCTCTCTCTCTCTGTGTGATAGAATACATATTATTATATCATCCATTCTATCTCAAAATACAAAGATAATTGATATTTAATCTTAAGGCCAATATTATAAAATCATTTAGTTGATATTTGTAAAAATTTTGAAGATACACGAATTAAGTGCTAAATATGCCTCAGTTGTTATGTCTAATTATCTTTAATATGCTTTCAATTTATAGTTTACAGGTGTTCACTAGAGTTTCATAAATCTAGATTCTTAGCTCCCATATGATTTCTAGTAATCCCAATGGAAGTCATAATCTTACATACAAGCTTGTTGGAAGTATTAAAAATGGACTGTATTTCTCTCTTTTCTAGAGGACAACTTTTTATGATTCTTGAAGAAAGAAGAAGCTGAAGCAAGCTCTGAGCTTTCCTGAGATAACTTGAAAATTAAATGGACTGAATAAACACTTTTTTAATGACTGAATCTGGTTCCAGTCTTTTGTCTCTGTTATTTGTGTTAATTAAACTGTACTACCAATGAACTTACACTTGTTTCAAGCTTAGGCTTTCAGTTAACAAAAGTTTTTGAGTGTCTATTACTCTGAGGTCTCTAGACAGTAACAGAGATCACTGGTTATAAAATACCAAAGGCAGTTTTCACAAGGAACTTCAAAGAATTGAGTTTGGCAGGAAGAAGATACACAACTATTTGTAATCATTCAAATCAAACAGGAATTGTTTTAGAGAGGTGTGGGTGAGGAAGAGCAGGAAATAAAATTTTTGAAATATTAAAAAGGAAGGACTTAAAACAATTGAGTAATTGCATTCTTTTTTATTCTTCTATTCCTTCATAATTCATTCTACAAATAATTTTACTGAGTGCATCTTTTATATTTTTCACTGTGTTAGGTGCTTAAAAAATAGAAAAGTGAATCTCTGAAATTAAGGATTTCACATCCTGGTCATTAGAAGAGATATACAAAACAAGCAACTTAGTTAAAATGATCTAGATTATACTCAGACCATGGAAGATGTGATGACTAATTCTGTGTGTCAACTTGACTGGATTATGGGGTGCCCAGATTAAAAATTATTTCTAGGTGTGTCTATTAAGGTGATTCTGAATGAGGTTAGCATGTGTATAAGAGAGTTCCATAGAACACCCTCTGCAATGCGTAGGAGTCATCCTCAACAGAACAAAAGGGAGTTCACTACTTTTTAAAATTTTTTTCAGCTGTCTTACTGCTTGAGCTATGGCATTGGTCATCTCCTGTCCTTGACTACATAGAATTATGTCACTAGCTTTCTTTCCTCACCATCTATCTTGCAGACAGCAGATTGTGGGATGATGAGGAGGGATAGTAATAAATACATCACAGTTCAAACCCTGGTGAGGGTGTGGGTCCACAGCTCCACATCTGAAAAATATCATTTTTAAAAGCTAAACTAATGGGAAGCTGCTTTTTATCTAGTTCAAACAGAGATTTTGTGTCAGACTTAGCAAAAAAAAAAATGCAATGATGCAAATGTATTTGCTAAGTATTACTTATCTATAAAAATGAAAAATCTAATTGTAAGTTTAAAATATACTTCAAAAGGGATTGAAGAAGTTTGTAAAGCTCCAAAGAAATTAAATTTTATCATCTGTTCTCTTAGAAGTATTTCTTTGTCCTAGAAAATAATAATTTCATTGTTTCTACAAAGGAACCTTTGTAGAGCTGTTATTATGCATTTATTCTAACATATTGAAACCGTATTCCTTTATAATGTACTTAAATTTTTGTTTTATTTAGATACAAGAGAGTATTAACATTTTATTTAGATACAAGAGAGTATTAACATTAAATGTATTAACATACATTCATGTATGGATCAAATGTTAATTGATCAAAAGTATGTTTGATGAATATATATAGAGAGAGAATTTGTGCTTGAGATAAATAAAAATATTTACTTCATTCTGCTCGATTTTCTTTGATGAATATTTTTTTCTTGTGAAATATAGGGAACTTAGAAAAACTCACATGGTAGCTACTTGTTCAAATGTATATAGTCATGGTAGAATAGATGATTATAAAAGAAAAATTAAAATTTCCTGAGAGAAGAAGTTTGTTCAATATGTTGACCCATCTATTCTCAGTGCCTAGAGCAGTTGAGTATATAGCTGGTGCCCAGGAAACACTTTTGAAAGAAAACAAGCACACAGCAATTAAAAGATACGATTATTTTCATGGCACTTGCACGGTAGCATAGCAGATGAAGCCAGTGTTTGCAGGGTGCCAGCATCCTGTACGGGTGCTACTTCAAGTCCCTGCTGTTCCACTTCCAATCCAGCTCCCTGCTAATGCAAATGGAAAAGCAGTGGGAGATAGCCCAAGTATTTGGGCCCCTGTACCCACGTGGGAGATCCAGAGGAAGTTCCTGGCTCTTCGCTTCAGATCAGACCAGCTCCGGCCATTGCAGTGGTTTAGGGATTGAGCCAGCACTTTGTCTCTCTCTCTCTCTCTCTCTCTCTCTCTCTCTCTCTTTCAAATAAAAACATAAAGCTTTAAAAAAAAAAAAAGATGAGGGCCAGCGCCACGGCTCACTAGGCTAATCCTCCGCCTGCGGCGCCGGCACCACGGGTTCTAGTCCCGGTCGAGGTGCCGGATTTTGTCCCAGTTGCCCCTCTTCCAGTCCAGCTCTCTGCTGTGGCCCGGGAAGGCAGTAGAGGATGACCCAAGTGCTTGGGCTCTGCACCCGCATGGGAGACCAGGAGGAAGTACCTGGCTCCTGGCTTTAGATTGGCGTACCCCAGCAGTAGTGGCCATTGAGGGGTGAACCAACGGAAAAGGAAGACCTTTCTCTCTGTCTCTCTCTCTCTCTCACTGTCTACTCTGCCTGTCAATAAACAAACAAATAAATAAATAAATAAATAAATTTTTAAAAGATGAGAACATTTTGGTGCAAAAAAAGTCTTTGAAATTTATGCACACTCATATATGAATGAACAAATATTACCATGATCTACTCATTGTAAGTTTTTGAATTTATATCTTTTTCAATATTTGCCATGGTGGGGCCAAGTCTCTTTCTTTATCATTTAAAAAATTGAGTAAGCTACAGAAAATAAAATTGAGATCAGCACAACATTACTCCCCAAATTACAAGCCAGAAGCACTAGATACACCCTTTCAACAAAGTGCTTTTTGTCATTATCAAGTTGTGTTTTCTCTTAGAGAGATTTTCAGTAAATGGAATTATTACTGTAAATGCTATGGGGTCTGGCCATATACAGAAGCTCAAATAGGGTTGAAAGACACACATGATACCTGATATGCACCGTGTAATTACAGGTAAGCCTTGAACCATCAGAGTCTGCTCTTACTATAATGAAAATAATACTTACTATTATTGAGATTATAGTAAGAAGGACACATATGTATTGGAGCCACATGGTAAGGAAAGCAAAGATTGCTTGGAACAGAAGCTGGCTTAAAATATTCTGATTTTCCTCATATTCTTAACCACATTTATATTCACAACTCTTGATGATGTATTCCAATAATGTCTAAAATTATAGATTTTATTTCTTTTTATAGAAAATCATGCATCAATTATGATCTAAGATTTTAAATGTATTAGTGTCCTCATTTGGCTGTGAACAACACAAAAATCTTGACATCACTGATACAATTTATCATAAAATATACCAAAGACTAATAAAAACAATTAGATGAATTGATTTTACTCAAACTTCCAAGTATACTAATATATCTTATAAATAAATACCGAATAATGGAATCAGTATAATTTTACCAGCATTTTCATAGATCTGGCAATCATTTGTGGTTTGCGAATATGGCCTTCCATAAGTATTTATATGGAAAACACTAATCAATAAAGTTAGATATCACTATATCAGTAAAAATAACTGCTATGGCAAAAGAAAATATTAGGTTTATAAAAAGTAACATATTCCATTCATAAAAGGCACAATTCACTGGGGAGATAAATAACTCCTGAAAGGTTATCCATATAATTACATGTATCACGCAAGAAATGATAAGATCATAGCAACAAATCGATGGAACAATAATTATATATAACAGAAGACTTGAATAAACAATTCCCAGAAAATCCTTAGTAAACACCCTGGGATTTTAATAAAATAGATAGATTCAATTGGAGCTTAGCATCAAGACTTGTTTGTTTTTTACTGTGTCTAATTTTTTCTCTTACTGATTTTCCCATGTTACTTTATTCCAGAGTAATAAATCATCCTTTACCATAATGTCAAAGCATCTTCCATCTCAATCCAAATGCAAAAGTCAGGACCTTTTGCAGTGGCTCTGGACGCAGGTTATTTTCAGAGTCCAGTTGTCCAAAGGCATCCCATAAGAGTATTTGTAATTATGTTACAAAGTGGAGGCAAGCACTAACTTGATTAGACAGTGATTTTCAAGCAAGTATACAAAGAGCTCTACTGAATTAGGACGACTTCCAGGAGATGTTTGCAAAGTAAAATCATTAAGACATGAAAAGCACGGCTTTGAGGCCTGTATGATAGATATTTAGGCTGGATATTAATTTTAAATTATCTGAAAAATTAATGACAATTACATTGAGCAACTTTAGATCAAAAGCCTATGAGTGCTGTTATATATTTTACAATTATTTTTATTACATCAAAATTAAAATGAAATCTGTTTCACTGAAAACTAAGGTTTTTTTAGAAATGAACATACAGATGTATCATTCTTCCTAAATCAAATCGAATTCGGTTTTAGAAGAATTATATTGATTTTTACCTACTAAATGGATCTTGTTTCAAAATTAAGACTGCGAAGTTCGCTATTTGGATCTATCAAAGTGAAGTACAGTCATGTAAAATGTGCCATTTGTGCATCGACCTTTCTGTCTACCCATCCATTCCTTCAACGTTCCACCTTCCCATCTTTCCACCCATTTCTCTATAAGTCTGTTCCTTATCCATCCTCATCTACTCATTGTGCACCCATCCACCATTCTTTTTTCTTTTTAAAGATTTATTTATTTATTCGAGAGGTAGTTACAGACAGAGAGAGGGAGAGAGCAATGGAGTCCATCTGCTGGTTCACTCCCCAAATGGCTGCCACAGCTGTAGCTGGGCCCATCCAAAGCCAGGAGTCAGGAGCATCTTTCCTGTCTCCCGCATGGGTCTAGTGGTGCAAGCACTTGGCCAATCATCTACTGCTTTCCCAGGTCATAGCTGAGAGCTGGCTCGGAAGAGAGCAGCGGGGACTGGAACTGGTGCCCACATGGGATGCCAGCACTGCAAGCGTAGGCTTACCTCACTATGCCACAGAACTGGGCCCCCATCTACCTTTAAATTCATCTGTCTCTCCCTCCTATCATCTTTCTGTAAGTCCATGTATGCCACACTTCATCCACTAGTTTATTCTCAAAATATTTATTGAGCTACTGCTATGCGCCAGGTCCTGTTCTGTGTTATGGAATACAGCAACAATGCCCCTAGCTATCTTTGACTTTATATTCTAATGAGGAAAAATAGGCAATAAACAAATAAATAAATATTTGTTTGCTTTGGTTGCAGAAAACATGAGCAGTGTTTTCTGGCTGTCTTCTCAATGCCAAGAAATCTAAACTTGATTATACATGTGAGTCCCTCACTATCTTTCCCCAGGCATGCTTTTTACAACTAAACTATAGAGAATTCTGGTAATAATACAGGAGCCATTATCTCATAACTTCATTTGCTCTCATAACTCATCGTAAGAGAAAGGAAGTATCAAAGTTACATAAACAGTAGGAAGTGTTAGTAAAATGCATAGATTTCTTACTTAAGAATGTTGATATAAGTCATTAAAGCTTTTAAATAATATGTTTGTATAGAATGGATTGAATTGTAAAAAAGTTAATTTGATTTTTATTGGTTCCTAGCACTTATAGATAATTTTCTCCTTTTCCTTACTCTTGGCTGTGGAACCTTGATGGTATTCCAAATTTACTCAGTTGGTGTGTGAAGAAAATATATTAAGTGAGGATGTAATATGGAATGGATGGAAGCAGAGTTAAGCTGAGTAAGCAGTTCATGTTGACATGATGGATAACATTTAAAATATTTATTGATCCAAAGCAAGAGGTACTTCTACGCAGAATGAAACTGATTAGTGCTAGACTATTTTTTGTTTTGCAGTTGAATTGTTTTGAGAACATAAACTCATTCTTCCCTCTTATTTTCTTTTTTTTTTTTTTTTTTTTTTTGGACAGGCAGAGTGGACAGTGAGAGAGAAAGAGACGAGAGGAAGTTCTTTCTTTACTCTCCAATGGCCATTGCGGCCAGTGTACCGCACTGATCCGAAGCCGGGAACCAGGTGCTTCTCCTGGTCTCCCATGGGGTGCAGGGTCCAAGCACTTGGGCCATCCTCCACTGCACTCCTGGGCCACAGCAGAGAGCTGGATTGGAAGAGGGGCAACCAGGACAGAATCCGGTGCCCCGACCGGGACTAGAACCTGGTGTGCCAGCACCACAGGCGGAAGATTAGCCTAGTGAGCTGTGGCGCCGGCCCCCTCTTATTTTCAAATACTATCCAAGTCTATGCTAATGTATTCAGCTCCGTAAATTCTTTCCCCTGCTATTTCCTGGAGAAAAGCATCAGTTTTTTTAAAATAAAACTTTGAATGGCTTTAAGTCATTTTAATTGCTTCCATTTTGACTATTATATAATTAATGAAAATCTAAGTAGGACAGATATGATTAGATTTGGCAACATAAAGTACAATAGGTCTGTAAGAGAAACAAAGTAACACAAGTGGGGGCCAGTGTTGTAGCACAGAGTAAAGCCACAGCTGTGTATGATGCTAGCATCCTATATGGGCTCTGGTTCATGTCTTGGCTGCTCCATTTCCCATATAGGTCACTGCTAATGGCCTGGGAGAAACAAAGGACAATGGTTCAAGTGTTTCGACTCCTTCCACCCTTGTGGGAGATCTGGATGAAGCTTTTGGCTCCAGGTTTTGGCCTGGGTCAGTGCTGGCTGTTGAGGGCATTTGGGGAGTGAACCAGTGGATGGAAGATCTCTCTCTCCCTCTGTCTCTTCCTCTCTCTCTATAACTCTTTCAAAATAAATAAATAAATGTTTAAAAAAGATAACAGCATAAAATATTTTATGCTACTCATTTTATATATTTAAAAACATACATTTCAGCTTATGTCAATTTTATGTTATTGTACTTAAAACCTGCATTTGAGGTTGCAAAAATATGAGGTGTTTCTAAGCAAAAATGAAAGTTTAAGTTAAGTAAGTGCCCTTGCCCCTTCTTCTAATCAATGCAATCATAGAAAGGGACTTGAAAAAGTTCACGGAAAACTGATTTAGAAGTTATTTTGAAGCCCCAAGTTTTGAAATCTCTTATATAAAATATTAGTTAAAATGAAAATTGAAGATTCAAAATCCTTCTCAGCTTGTCAAAGAAAATGTGCTTGTATAGGAAACCCTCAGATCTGATAAACATTTTCAAGGAAGCACTGGAAAGCTTGTTCTAAATAGTGCAGCCTTAGAGTGATTTAATGAATGGCTGAATGAATAAATGAATGAATGGGACCCACTGGTATTTTTAATGAATTCACATGAAAGAAAATTTGAACTTCCAGTTATGTCTTTGAGCTTCATTTCATGAAACTTCCAAGAAGGATTTTCCTAGTTAAAGACCAACAGCTGAGTGTTTATCCTGGCTTGAATTCCACTGAGTGCCTCTGTCACCTACTGCAGATGCAAACATAACTTCCACCCAGAAAGTCCAGGCTTTCTCTCTGAAGGAAACAAGTTTTCTATCACAGTCACAGTTTCTCAATAACAATATTTATGAAATTAATATTATTTCCCTAAAATATCCATTCTAACACAACAAACCAGAACAAATCTGAAAGGTAAGGGAACACTGCTTTCCAACAATCGATGCGTAGGGATCAGTAGAAGTTGTAAAATATTAAATTCAAACAGCTATCAACTTCTCTCTTTGACATGTTTGCCAATCACACTTCTGTCTAACATTTCCCTTAGGGAAGAAAAGTTGAGAAAACAGCAGATTTACTCCCAACTATGTACTGAATTACCTCTTTTGTCTTCCAATGATTTGCTGAAGTTCTCATCTATAACCTTAGGTTTCCTTAAATTAGTTACTGTCCAATGAAGCTGGTTTATTTCTTTTTCTTTTTTAAAGATTTTATTTATTTATTTGAGAGGTAAAGTTACAAACAAAAAGAGGGACAAACAGAGAGAGAGGTCTTCCATCTGCTGGTTCACTCCCTAAATGGCTGCAATGGTCAGAGCTGGGCTGATCAGGTCTTCCACATGGGTGCAGGGGCCCAAACATGTGGGCACCTTCCACTGCTTTCCCAGGCCATCAGCATGGAGCTGGATTGGAACAGGTGCAGCCAAGATGTGAACTGGTGCCCAAATGGGATGCCAGTGCCACAGGTGAAGGTTTAGCCTACCATGCCACAGAGCCATCCCCTGAAGCTGGTTTCTTGGAGACTGTGGGAAACTGTATAGAGCAGGCTGGTTCATTTTGAGTTACAGTTAGTTTTCTGTCTAGGTTTAAACTTGTGGTCCAAGAAGTATTGACTACATCCATGACTTCATCTACGGAAATTAATTGCTACAGATTTCAGCACATGCTTCTGTGAAGCATTAATAACAATTTGGAACATTGGACACCAGGTAGTATCTACTAAATTCATTTGCCAGGATTGGTATTAGAAGGATCCACAAAGTACATGTGAAAAAGTTTCTAATCTGAATTATAAATCACCCAGGTTAGCACATATGTCTGAAAAAAAAAAAACACCAAATCTACTAAGGTATTATATAATGCTAGAAGTATTTGTTCTTGTATTACAATATTTGCAGGCATAAAAAGGTCTTCTCTATGCTTTGAGTTTGAGCCAAAGCCATTTTGACTTGTCTACAGGTTCACATGCATTACACAGACACAATTAAAGTTAACCTAACCTGGAATTTATCTGTAGACACATTTCATTAAGCACTGCCTTTTATCTTGCTATTTTGTTTTTATGCCTTGTAGCTGCAGATCTGACATGACTACAATCCAGTAGTTTGTGTTTCTATGTCCTGGAGGCAAGAGTGATTTAAAACTCACTGAAGATTTATTATCGAGTTCAGACTGGTTTTTAAAATATCCTTTACAGACTAGATGCATTTATTAATGTCATAAGTTCTAACTAAACAGTAATTTTTCTCATCAACTTACTATGACAAACCTGTAGCTCCAAAGTTTCATATTATTTCTAAATCCCATTATGTCACAGATGTTGAACAAAGACTAAGTATACAATTAGCTTCTGTCTTGTTGCATCTGAGCAACTCTCCATATAATGGTACCCTAAAAGGATTCTCTTTGAAGTATAATGATATCATCCAGTTTTACAAGCAGACATCACTTCCATATTTTTAATTGAAAAGTTCCTTCTACTACAGATGAGTTTAGCTTTTAATTACATGTGTACTATGAAAACATTTTCCCTGCCAGAAGTTATTACATTATAAATGGTTCTATAGAATATGCCCAATAAGAAATAGTTGCCTTTCAGATTATAAGTTGACTTATTATGCAAAAGGATGTATGTGGGACTTTCTTCTTATAAGAAAGCTTCTACTCTTTGTTCCTATGACCCAATTATTCTATCTCTTTCCTATGAATATGAACTACAACTAGGGTTTTCAATTAGAATCCACTTGAAAAATGCTAAAGATATACACAGTAGCTGTAATTCTTTGATCATCATGTATTCAAAATAATAAAATTTTGCTAAAGATAACATTATTCTTACCAATATTTATTTACTTATTATTTGTTTATTTTAAAATTTATTTTTACTTATTTTAAGGGCAGGGTTACAGAGATAGGGCGAGACAGAAAGACAAAAGAGTGATCTTCCATTTGCAGGTGCACTCCCCAAATGGCTGCAACAGCCAAGGCTGGGCCAGCCCGAAGTCAGGAGCCCGAAACTCCATCTGGGTCTTATACCTGGGTTACCAGGTCCTGAGCACTTGGGGTATCTTCCACTGTTTTCTCAGGCTCATTAGCAGGGAGCTGAATTGGAACTGAAGTAACTCATATTCAAACCAGTGTTCATACTGGATGCAGGCATGGAAGGCAGAGGCTTAACCCACTGTACAACAATACCAGTCACAATAAATATCCTTAAATGAAAACTGTGATATTATTTTTAAAAGTGAGTTTCTTCAATTGTGAACTGAAATTGATCACTTGGACTAGTGAGATGACATTGGTACCTGCCACCTTGATGGGATTGTATTGGAATCCCCTGGCACCATTCTAACTCCACCATTTGGGGCAAGTCCGATTGAGCATGTCCCAAATTGTACAACTCTTCCCTCTCTTATTCCCACTGTTATATTTAACAGGGATCATTTTCAATTAAAATTCAAACACCTAAGAATAATTGTGTGTTAAATACTGAGTTCACAATTGATCACACTGATAGGTCTAAGAGTCAAAGGGATCACACAAACAAGACTAGTGTCTGCTAACACTAACTGATAGAATCAAAAAGGGAGAGAATGATCCAACATGGGAAGCGGGATACACAGCAGACTCATAGAATGGCAGATGTCCTAAATAGCACTCTGGCCTCAGAATCAGCCCTTAAGGCATTTGGATCTAACTGAAGAGCCCATGAGAGTATTTTAGGTATGGAAAGCCAACACACTCAGGGGAAAAAAAAAAAGACCTAAATGAAAGATCTCTGCGAGTGAGATCCCAGTGGAAAGAACAGGGCCATCAAAGAAGGAGGTACCTTTCTCTGAACTTCCACTTTGACTATGACCCTGTTGGAATAAGATCGAAGTCGGCGAACTCAAAAGGCTTCCATGGCCTTGGCAACTCATGACTAAAGCCTAGGGAGATTACTGACGCCATAAACAAGAGTGTCAAATTGTTAAGTCAACAACAGGAGTCACTGTGTACTTACTTCTCATGTGGGATCTGCCCTTAATGTGTTGTCCAATGTGAAGTAATGCTATAACTACTACTGAAACAGTATTTTACACTTTGTGTCTGTGTGGGTGCAAACTGATGAAATCTTTACTTAGTATATACTAAATCAATCTTCTGTTTATAAAGAGAATTGAAAATGAATCTTGATGTGAATGGAATGGGAGAGGGAACGGGAGATGGGAGGGGTGTGAGTGGGAGGGAAATTATGGGGGGGGAGCCATTGTAATCCATAAACTGTACTTTGGAAATTTATATTTACTAAATAAAAAATAAATAAAAAATTTTTAAAAAGTGAGTTTCTTCATTTTTATTTCATTTACACTGAGATCTAAAGAAAAACTTGAAGTTCAGGAAGCAAGAAGCTGTTAGCATTTTTTTTTGAGGATAAACATTGAAATTTAGGTCTAAAATATTTTTTACAAAAAATTCTGTTACTTTGCAGCATGATTTGTATTACGAGACCTAGATAGAAATAGAGAGAAATTGCATTTCAAGTTTGTCATTTCCCTTTTTGCTTACCTAAATAAAAACATAAGAGGAATGTTAGCATTGGCTTTCTTTTCTTTCTTCACTTTTTCTAATATATGCATTTCAACATTAAACAAAAACCTTTTTTAATATTGTGGACTTTGACTTTTCCACAGAGTAGACTTAGCTTGGTTTGGCTCTATCATGTGAAGGAAGCCCCCTCCCATATGGTTAGGTATTCCACCTCGCATGGGTGTGTGAAGCAGTTCTGCTTACATTGCACTTGCTGGACCTCAGGGCCTCTGTCCAGTTGTGACAAAGGATTCTTTGGAGTGAGTAGAGGAGCTGCTGGATAAGCCACACCTTTATGAAATAATCCATGTTTGTAGGGTGCCCTGTGGTTGCAAGAATAAGACACTGGACACTCAAAATGCTACTGCTCTAGGTAAGTTATTGTTAGGAGCAGCAGCAGACAATAACCTTGCTCATGCCCCTAAAGTAAAGAGAAATGAGTGTGCTCCGTTGTCTGCATAGAGTTCTCTTGGGTCAGAAAATAGATCTCCTTTGCCCTTCCAAATATGTTTTTAATCAATTTTCTGGATTATCAATGTTGACTAAATCTTCTATTCCTATGTGAAGCATTGGCCCACAAGAAAAGATAACAGTTTTCAATGAAAGGGTAAATCTTAAATCTCAATAAATGGTTTATTTTTCTTATCTAAAAAGGAAGCATTTACATTTTACTTGAAAAGCCTTGTCTGCCGTAAAATGTAAATAATATTTAGATTGTTACAAATAGAAAAGTATAGTGTAGATCCACAATGAAGCAAATTATTATGTGTTAGAATTATATTAGCAAGTATGAAATGTATTTTATATCTTGAAGGACTGTTTTTTACAATTTACTTATTTATTTGAGAAAGCGCACTCGCGAGAGAGCTCTCATCTTCTGGATTACTCCCCAAATGTCCACAGTAGTTGAGACTGGAAACTCAACCCAGGTCTCTAGTGTGGGTGGCAGGAACCCACCTTCATCTATCCCCACACCATGGCATATGTGAACCAGCAGGAAGCTGGAATCAGGAGCTCAAGTCCTGAACCCAATCCAGGCACACAAACCCAGGTGGTAGGGTCTTAACTGCTAGATTAAATGCCCACCTCTGAAGCTTTCTTTTCTTTTTTTTAAAGTTGTTTTCATTCTCTTCAAAGTGATGCAACTATTTTTCCTACTGCAGTGCTATGGCTGCCTAAACTTAATATCATGTTAGAAACCCAGTTTTGTTTACCATGAAGTCATGAGCATATGGTCTCTTCCCAGCTTATGAGGCTCTGTGAATTAGGAGAGTTAAGTGCACCGGTTAGGGCACAAGCAGGGCAGGGACTCTTGCAGAGAACGCAACAAATTCTTTTCTCTTGATCCAAACAAATGCATGTCATTGTTGCCACATTCCTAGCATTGGAGTGCAGTGGAGCAGTTTACAACCCAGGGCCTGGTACTGTCTGTTCTTAAACGCGGGGTTGTTTTTCAGACAGTCGCCCTTTTAACCTTCGTGATGGTGTTACATCAGTCTGAGAGTGCTATGTTCAAACTGTGGTCACGTAACGGTCGTTTGACATGAGGAAATGTTCTACCCAGAGAAACACAAATGTGTCTAGGGGGAAATTTCATCTACAGAAATGTGTAAAGTCAGTCGCAGCTTAGAATGGTCTTTTCAGCCTTCTATTTTCTGAGAACTTTCAATTCCCTTAAAAATTGTTTAGCCCACGAGGAGGCTCTGCGTTTTGCAAGAATCAATGCTGCTACTTCATTGCAATGTAAATCCCAAATGTTTTCTGTTTGGACAGAATCTTCCAATCCATTTTATAACCAAGACGGTTAGTATTTGCGACAGCTGCATTCCCACTATTGTCATCTGCCAGAGCAGTGTCACCAGGACTTTCTACTTCCAATCTGCCGAAATGTCTTCCCCCACAGTTAATAGAGACTGAGGTGCTAGTTTGATTGCTTTTGACAGTCCTTATTCTTCCAAATTGCCTCTGCACACCTGAAACACAACTCCAGAGCATCTGTTTTTCCCTTTCCTGACAGCATGTCACGTCAAAATACTATCAGGCACCGTCATTAATCAGGCACAAAAACACTCTGAATAATAATAATGATAAACAGAGCACATTTAACTCTTCCTTCTGAATCATCTGACTAGATGCTAGCAATAATTCCAAGGAGAATTTTAACCAGTGGAGACATGGTTATACAAATAAACAGCAGACTAACAAATTAGGAATTGTGTCTATCTTCAAGTGAATTGTGTTGTTTAAAACAAATTTTTTAAAACACAATGTCTTTATTTTTATAAAGACTTTCCATTTCAAAAGTCCCTTATAAAATAACAAGTGTGAAAATTGCCTCCGTTAGGGGAAGAAAGGTGACTCCGAGATTTATCCAAACTCTTAAAGTGATTGGTAGATTATTGAAAATTTCATAGTATCAATGCTTTAAAGAAAGCGTCTTGATCATTATAAACCGTGACAGATAACGGTCATAATAGAGGGAGGATAGATAGACTCCCAGCACTTAACTCATTCTAAATTGACAATGAAACAGGTGAAACTCAACATCTGCTGAGGACTTGTTAAAAAGGGCTTGGGGGTCCAGCACTGTCATGCACTTGGTTGGTCCTCTGCCTGCAGCGCCGGCATCACATATGGCACCAGGTTCTAGTCCCGGTTTCCAGTCCAGCTCTCTGCTGTGGCTCGGGAAGGCAGTGGAGGATAGCCCAAGTGCTTAGGCACTGCACCTGCATGGGAGACCAGGAGGGAGCACCTGGCTCCTGGCTTTGAATCAGCGCAGTGCGCTGGCTGTAGCGGCCACTGGGAGGTGAACCAATGGAAGGAAGACCGTTCTCTCTGTCTCTCTCTCATTGTCTAACTCTGTCAAATAAAAAAAAAAAATGGCTTGGAAAACCCGATTCTCAGTGTATGCACACATCCTGCAACAAATGACCTCTAGAAATATGACGCAGATCAAGGAGAGGCTGAATAATAAATTCTAGAATTATTTCTCTGGGGTCAGTGTAGGAGGTAAAACTGCAGCCTGCAGGGCCAGCATCCCATATAAGCATTGGTTTGAGTCCCAGCTGCTCCACTTTTGATTCAGCCCCTTGCTAATACTTGAGAAAACCTGCGGAAGATGGCTCAAGTGCTTGGGTCCCTGCCACCCATGTGGGAGATGTGGATGAAACTCCTGGCTGCTGGTTTTGGCCTGGCCTAGCCTGGACATTGTGATTATCTCTGAAGTGTACCAACAGATGAAAGATCTCCCTCTGTCTTTCTCTCTTTCTGTGACTCTGACTTTCAAATAAATAACTTCAATATTTTTAAAAAAAGATTGCATCTATGTTTATATTATATCTAAATATCTATATTATTGTTCATTAAACCTCAGATATAAAACTGGAAATATACCTAGCTGCATTATTAGAGATTTCAAAATACTTAGCTTAAAAAATAAAATCTATTTTTTGAATGCAAACTCATAGATAATTATTTAAGCTTGTTGAAATTAGTGTTATACTCTATAGGAAATTATCCTGGATTCAAGAAAGAATTTACAAGTATTTTAAAATGATTTTATGAAGCAACAGAAGTACAATATGCCACACTGTTTAAATATATTTATTAAAATTCTTACTAACATTTGCTATATGTAAAAATGGTCACTAAACTGTAAAAATAGAATTGTGAGAAAATTGTAATACCTCTTAACCTCTTAAGAGAAGAACTGGTTTTAAGTAAAACATTTTTTTAAGAAAACTACTTATTTATTTGACAGAGATAAGGAGAGGTGGAGGGGGAGAGAGACACACACATTGTCTCCTCTCTCTCTCTCTCTCTCACACACACACACACACACACACACACACACAGGGAGAGACATCTTGCAATCTTCCATTCGCTGGTTCACTCCCAGATAACTGTAATGGCTGGAGCAGGGTCAGGCCAAAGCTGGGAACCCAGAACTCCATCTAGGTCTCCAAACAGGGTGACATGGATCCAAGTTCTCGGGCCTCTTCTGCTGCTTTTCCAGGTACCTTAGCAGGGAGACGGGTTGGACGAAGAACAGTGAGGACTTGAAATGGTGCTCTGATACGGGATGTCAGCATTGCCGGTGGTGGCTTAAAACTGCTGTGCCAAAACACTAGTCCCTACATGATATTTCTTAATGTTCGCGTGTGGTACATTAACATATATAAGTGCTGTATTCGCTGATAAGGTTCTAAAGTGGTAATGAAATAATTTAGGTTTGCAGAGATTACCTGGAAGTATAATGACTGACAAAAGAGGAGAGAGTTTATATTTTATAAATTCCTATTAAATGCCAGGAATATTCTATTAATATGTCTAATCCGCATCCAAGTCTACCTGGGAGGCCACACTCATGAAGAGGAAGACATTGCAACCGGGAGAAGATTCCCCAGTGACACACCAGTAGGTGGTCTCCTACACCAGGGTTCCGGTCCTTGTGGCCACTTGGGGAGTGAACCAACGGAAGGAAGACCTTTCTCTTTGTCTCTCTCTCCCACTGTCTGTAACTCTACCTGTCAAATAAATAAATAAAAATCTTAAAAAAAAAGAAATTAAGGAAAAGAAACAAAGGAAGGAGAAGAGGTTGAGGGAAGGAGAGAGAGAAGTATGGTTATATTCTTAGAATTATATCTATGAAATGCAAAAAATCCGTTCTCTATAGTAATAAAATATTTTTAAAAGAAAATATTTCGGTGTTACAAAATAAGAATCTATAAATTAATTTGGGCAACTACTAAATATTTCGTAGCTTCACTTTCTTCATCCATAAGATAAGGATAAAATTGAGTTTTCAGGGTTGATGGTAGAAGGTAAAAAACTCATATCAGGTTACTGTTAAGTCCTGCTTCACTATTTCCTCTGCTCTTTTCCAAGTATCTAATGATAACTAAATTATATTAGTACTATTATCACAGAGGTAAAATTTGGTGAGTTAAATGTTTCATTCCATTTAAGAAAGGATTGATCTAAAACAACCAATCCGAGACATGCATGACTGGATTACTGAGATAAAGAAGAAGAAAAGATGCTATTGAGAGAAGACATCCCATCAGCTGCTCTGAATACATGGCATTTGAATTGAGATCTGGAAAACAGAAACATGAAAATCCAATATTATAATAGAGGATAAAGAATGAAGGAGTGAAATGATGTAACACTAACCTGATTGTTTCCCAAACAGAAGTCCTGAGAGTGGAGGAGGGATACATGCTGGATATGACTCATAGGCAGAGAATGAAGGAACAAAAATGGCAGGAGATGATCCCAGAGAGGGGTCATCCCAGTTCACATGGCTTTGAGGTTGAGGCCAAGGTTCCAGGATTTAAACTGTCCTGAGGTGCAGGTGTTTTTCTAGCAGTTAAGATACTAAGAAATGCACATTGCACATTGGACTGCTTGTGTTTGATACCTGCCTCTGGATCCACTTCTTGCTACTACAGACCCTAGGAGAAAGCGTTGATAGATCAAATAATTGGCTTCCAGCCACCCAAGGGGAGACCTTGATTGAGTTTCTGGCTCCCTGCTTTGACCTTGATCCACCCAACACGCCAGTCCGAAGCCAGGAGCCAGGTGCTTTCTCCTGGTCTCCCATGAGGGTGCAGGGCCCACGCACTTGGACCATCCTCCACTGCCTTCCTGGGCCACAGCAGAGAGCTGGACTGGAAAAGGAGCAACCAGGACCAGAACCTGGCACCCATATGGGATGCTGGAGCTGCAGGCAGAGGATTAACCAAGTGAGCCACGGTGCCGGCCCCAATAGCAGCATTCTTTTATAAATGCAACACTCGAAGGGGTCAGTGTTGTAGTGCAACAGGTTAAGCTACTGCTTGCTACCCCAACTTCTGATCCAGCTTCCTGCTAATGTGTCTGAGAAGTCAGCAGAAGATGGCCCATTCCTTGTATTCCTGCTAGCAGTGTGAGATACCATGATGAAGTACCTTGCTCTTTCTTTAGCCTGGCCCACATCTGGATTTGAGGGCCATTTGGGGAGAGAACCAGAAGATGGAAAAAGCTCTTTCTTTCTGTCTCTTTCTCTCTCTATTTTCCCTTCTTCATCCCCCCTCCCATCACTCTACATTCAAATAAATAAACCTGAAAGCAATGGGACACTTGAAGATTGAGAATATGAAAAATGATTCCTCTGTGGAATCAAGTTCTTCTGCATTAAAATTTGTGGGGCTATAACTGAAAAGAAAATATCTACAGAATTTATCTAGGGGTTATCTATTAACATGTCATTCCAGAAAGGATTCTATGTACCTTTACTTTAAATAATGCAAAACAGTAGATTTTTGAGCAGGGTCTCAAATATTTACCATATTGTGATGGTTTTTACTCGTTCCTCAATAGCAATTTAAAATATGGCCTTTTACTTATTTCATTTAAAAGCTAATATGTTATATTTTTCTTAGGTGCTGAAAAGTAGAAGAATGTGTTGTTAAAATTTTGGATAGAATATTACTCTTGAGAGATACTTGTAGCAGTGTGATTTAGGTTTTAGTTTTAGTTTCACCATCAGGGTGGCATATACCAATGCCATCTCACTAGTCCAAGTGATCAATTTCAGTTCACAATTGATCACACTGATAGGTCTAACAGTCAAAGGGATCACACAAACAAGACTAGTGCCTGCTAATACTAACTGATAGAATCAAAAAGGGAGAGAATGATCCAACATGGGAAGCGAGATACACAGCAGACTCATAGAATGACAGATGTCCTAAATAGCACTCTGGCCTCAGAATCAGCCCTTAAAGCATTCAGATCTGGCTCAAGAGCCCATGAGAATATTCTAGGCATGGAAAGCCAAGACACTCTGGGAAAAAAAGAAGACCTAAATGAAAGATCTCTGTGAGTGAGATCCCAGTGGAACGAATGGGGCCATCAAAGAAGGAGGTACCTTTCTCTGAAGGGAGGAGAGAACCTCCACTTTGACTATGACCCTGTTGGAATAAGATTGAAGTCAGCGAACCCTAAAGGCTTCCATAGCCTTGGCAACTCATGACTAGAGCCTAGGGAGATTACTGATGCCATAAACAAGAGTGTCAAATTGTTAAATCAACTTCAGGAGTCACTGTGTACTTACGTCTCATGAGGGATCTGTCCTTAATGTGTTGTCCAATGTGAAGTAATGCTATAACTAGCACTGAAACAGTATTTTACACTTGGTGTTTCTGTGTGGGTGCAAACTGATGAAATCTTTACTTAGTATATACTGAATGAAAAAAAAAATCTTGGTGTTAAATTGGAAATTGCCTAGAAAATTAATCAATTTTTTTAAAAAAAATATATCATGTAGGATCTCTGTCCTTAATGTGCTATACATTGTGAATTAATACTATAACTAGTACTCCAACAGTATTTTTCACTTTGAGTTGCTATGTGAGGGCAAACTGTTGAAATCTTTACTTAATATATAGTAAACTGATCTTCTGTATATAAAGAGAATTGAAAATGAATCTTGATGTGAAGCAAGGGGAGAGGGAGTGGGAAAGGGAAGGGTTGCGGGAGGGGGGGAAGTTATGGGGGAGGAAGCCATTGTAATCTATAAGCTGTATTTTGAAAATTTATATTCTTTAAATAAAAGCGTTATAAAAAAAAAGTTTGTTAGAAGGGTAGAATTTGGGGATTCCCCCATGGCCGAACAAAAAGCAGAATCTTTTCGGTAGGAGTTTTAAATACCCCACGGATTTTATTTTAACCAGAGTAGATTACAGAGAGCAGGATCTTGATCTGTCTTCCTTGGCTTATTAATGTCAAACAGAATCTACTGAGCCCTCTCTATGAATAGATAAAAAATACATATCAGCATATCAGGGGCTGACATTGGGTGAAGCCGTTAAGACACTGCTTAGGACACCCATGTTTCATATCAGAGCAGGTTTTGAGACTTGTGTCTATTCCCTATTCCAAATTCCTACTTATTGCACCCTGAGATTCAGCAAGTGATGACTCAAGTACTTAAATCATGTCACCCAAGTGGGAGACACACAAATGAGAAACTAAATTGAGTTTCTAGCTCCTGGCATCAGCCCTGTTTATTGTGGGATTTTGTGGAGTCAACTAGCCGATGGAAGATCTCCCTCTTTCCTTCTCCCTTTCTCTCTCTCTCTCTCTCTCTCTCTCTCTCTCTCTCTCTCTCTCCCTGTCTCTCTCTTTCTCTCTCGCATACACACACTGCTTAATTTATAACATATAAATTTCATGTAATTTATATATATTTCAAAAATACATTTAATTTTAAAAGAAATGCCTATCATTTGAATGATGTTGCTTCCCTCTATTTCCCTCTTGTTCCACATCCGAATTTGTGCCAGTCCTAATTTCATTTGTAATTATTTATTGTTTTATTAAATATTATACATTACCATCTGTATTTTGAGTCATTAACTTAAGTTAGCACTTCTCACTCCTCTCTTTACACACACACACACACACACACACACACATATATATATATACCTATATATATCATAATTACTGCCACTATATTTCCCACTATTTCTTCTTAATCCACTGCTTAAGCTAACGTCAGTCAACCACATCATTAGTTCTTCTTTGGCATAGGATTAACATTTAATTTTTTTTATATTACAATCTTCTCCTAATCCTTTCCAGTATTTTCTAAAATTTAAAAACAATAGTCAACATACCCAATAATATATTCATAGACATCTTATTCACTGTAGTATAGAAATTAGAATTCAATCATATAGAAAATTTAATTCCAAGTCACTAAAAATATGCCACTTGAAAGGCAATGTAACTAAAAGAAGTCTGGAAAGATATAAAGGAGGGATCAATGCCCTATTTCTTTATTATTAATAATGAGATCTAGTTTCTAATACATGCTAATTGTTAAAGAGAATTTGCTGTCTCCTAAAACATTTCTTCCTCAACATTCACCCCTTGCAATTCACTCTCAGCACATAAACCTGTTATTCTCCATGTTAATCCGATTCAACATATCACTGTTGACTGCTATGTGTTGTATATTTCTAAGTAAGGTTTCAAAGGCAAAATTTGAGAACTATACTTCCTTGACAATGCATGTTTAAAAAGACTATTTTTTTTCCTCCCACTTGAAAGATATTTTTTAACTTTACCATTTTAAGTTCAAAATTATTTCCCCCTTAGACTTTTGAGATATTTCTGTACCTTCTCTTCCACCTACAGTTGCTAATGGAAAGTCTGAGGCAAATCTGATTCTGATTTGAAACTGACTGGTTCTTCCTTTCTGGTAGACTCTGGGCTTTTCTCTGCACACTTAGGATTCTAAATTTTTTGAGGATATGTTTAGCTTGAGTTGGTTAGCATTCATCTTCTTTAGCTCTACTTGTAGATACACAGGCCTGTATACAACTATGGCATACATTTCTTCTGTTATTTCTTTGCTAAATCTAGCCCTCTCATTATTTCTACTTGCACATTTCTAAACCTTTGAATCGATCCTTTATATGTCTTAATTTCTCACTTGTACTGTTCTTCCTTTTTTCACCCCATCTCCTTTCCTTTTTTTTAATGCTATGTTGTGACATTGCTCTCTTTATGCTCAAGGTACATAAGTGATTGGAAATTTTTTTATTGAAGTTGTTGTTGTTTGTAACTGTAGCATTTACGTTTTTAACTTTCACAATTCATTTGCTCATCATAACCATGTTTTCATCCATAAAATACCTACTGTGTAATCTTTTTAATTATTATTAATTTTTAAAAATTGACATATTTACTTGAAAGGTAGCAAGACAGAGACACAAACAGACACAGACACAGATAACTTCCATTTGCTGGTTCATGCAACAGGAGTCTTCAATAGCTAGGGCTGGGCCAGGATGAAACCAGGAGCTGGGAACTTAAGCTGGTTTTCCCATGTGGGTGGCAGGGATCCAAGTTCTTGAAACACCACCTGCTGCCTCCCATTTTCTACATTAGTAAGCAGCTGTAATTAGACACAGAACCAGAACTTGACCCCCAAGAACTTTGATGTGGGATGTAGGCATCCCAAGTGACACTAACCGCTAAGTAAAATGCCCTCCTCTTTTATTATTTTTCAGTTCTTTTCTCTTCCTTCCGTGAATTTACTTTGCTTTTCCTCCAAGTCCATAGTTACAATAGATCATTATTTTGGAATAGTGTACCTCAGGTATCTATCTGGATTACTTGCTTCTATTTGCGAATTCTCATTTTCTGTTTTATTTGAAGGGACAAAAAGAAACCAAATGTTGAATAATAGGCAGCTGACGTTGATTTCTTCTGCTTCTGTGCTATGTGGCGTCCT
Source organism: Sylvilagus floridanus (assembly GCA_949820135.1). Lineage (NCBI taxonomy): Eukaryota > Metazoa > Chordata > Mammalia > Lagomorpha > Leporidae > Sylvilagus > Sylvilagus floridanus. The sequence continues at coordinate 11,246,306 of OX463240.1, read as the reverse complement.
CTGGACTTCTCTCTCCCGAACGGGATTGTGCCCAGATCTTCTGTGTGAATGGAAGATGTGCTGAGTAGCAAGCTCTCCGCTGGGTTTGGGAAAGAGGAAGCTTCAGGATGTCACAGTACCCTCGCCCCAGCCCACTGTAAAAAAACGAAGCGGCTTCACTCTGGTCCAAACCCTCACCACCTCTGCTTATCAGTCTTTGGTTACCAGCTTCTAGTTTTTAATTGAAGCTGCTAAAAACTTGCTTTGACTACTTCTGTCTCTTTCTCCAGTTCCTGTTCTCTGCAAACTCCTAGTTTGTACCTGTCAATCCCTTCCCCTTTGTCTTTGATGTACTATAAATTTACCAAAGTCTCACATACTGACACCCCCCACCTAGGAGTCTCTTTTCATGATTACATCAAAGAGGCTTTTTAATTGAGAGAAGTTAAACCCATGTAAAATATCTGCTCTATTTATAAATTTTCTTTAGAGTGTTACAATATATTGATTTTATGGGATGAGCAACTAATATGCTTATCTAAAGTTTTTCTAGAATACTTTCTGAATATCTATAACCTAGTACTCATATGCAATTCCATTTCCTTGCTATGTCTGAATTGAACCTACCTGAATTAGTTATTCATGTTATTGAAATCCCATGAACTTTTAAAGTTTGATTATAGCTATGTTAATACATGACATACATAGAAATGGGTGACAAAAATGAACCAACCAAACAAATAAAAAATCACAAAGAACAAACAACCCTCAAAACACCCAGCCAGAACCAGAGAAACTAGCATCAACACAATGGTTTCAGAAGGTCACTGAAGGGAAAAAAGATAACTTTATCTTCCTGAGCTAAACTAATCAAAATGCGTGAAGCTTATACAAATGGTATTGCCATTGAGTCTAAATTTTGAAATGTTACAGTGAGATTTATGATACATTGCAATTAATACCAGAATCTTTGATATCAAGAAATGTCTTTTTACTGTTAGATTGGATCACTGAGTGGTACAGAAAATAATGAAAGAAACTGAATAAAGCTAAAGATTTCACTTTACCATACCTGTACTTGACATCAATGACTAATAAGATATCAGACCTTTGCCATGTATCACTGAAGTCATTACAGTTATAGGAAAATATGATGCAGTCTTTAGTAGATTTTGTTTTTGTAGTATTAGCATATGCAATTTCAATGAATGTCTTTTCAATGTCATTTTAGTTGTCCACATTTAAAAATTCTTTTCAGCATTGTGCCAGATCAGGCAGAACCCAAGCTGAGAACTACTACAGGTACAATGGTGTTCAGAGTGAGCAGAAAAACAAGAAGTGCCTTTAGAAACAGTTTTTGATATATTACTCTCTATACGCACATATTTGCCACATATTTCATTTAATAATAGAATTTTCTTAATCTTGGCTTTCCAAGGATTCTGATAGAAGGACAGGTGATTGAGCTGGAAAGAGTCACAACTAAACTCAAGTGTAAGAGAAAGTAGTACTCACTGGTTTTCATATTCTTCAAGCCCCCTAATTCCACTAGAGTCTGTAAGGATCTTTACCTAAGAAAGATTAAAGAACTGTGGTGGGAGGTGGGGCAATCAGAATGAAGACATTCTGCAGTGTGGAAAAGGGATTTTCTTTTAGTGAACATCAAACTAATACCCCACAACTTGTGCTCCCCTATTTCTGCAAACAGAAACTAAACAACTCCTATGGAAGGTAGAGGAAAAGAGGAATGAGCAAGAATTCCAATGGGCAATCTTCTGAGTGTCATTCTCCCTTTAGAATTATTCAACCCTCCACAAGTGGGAGGAGATGACTTTATCCCTGAGGCCTGCTGAGTGTGGACAGAAGAAGGAAGCTGAGGATCAGAAGAGACATCAGATCAGGGGCATGGAGAGTGCTAAGCAGAAAGCAACAGTTTACAAACCTGTTTGACTGACCTTCTACAGGAAACATCTTTTAGGGGCCAGCGCTGTGTCATAGTGGGTTAAGTTACTGCTTGTGATGCCGGCATCCCATATGGGCTGCTGCTTGAGTTCTGGCTGCCCCACTTCTGATCCAGCTACTTGCTAATGCACCAGGGAAAGCAGTGGAAAATGACCCCAGTGCTTGTGTCCCTGCCACCCACAGAGGAGACCCTGATGGAATTCCAGGCTCTTGGTTCCAACTCTGGCTATTGCAGCCATTTGGGGAGTGAGCCAATAGATGGAAGATCTCTTTCTCTCTTCTCTCCCTCTCCATCTCTTTAACTTTTTCCTTCAAATAAATTAATACATCTTCTTAAATAAAAGAAACATCTTTTAATATTGCAGTGCTGTACCCTTGAAATATAGTAACTGGAACTAAAATTTTACAAATAAAAATTCAATGTTATTCAGTGCAGATGCGAGCTGTTGTTATTGTATCTTATTCCATTACAAAAAGTTGGTTCCACAGCACACCATTTGGTTCTTAATGAACAGTTTGGATGGAAACCTGCAGGTCCTCAGAGGACCTCACAGCCTGATCATTTCTTTTCAAACTAGCTAGAACAATTGTGTTAGCCATAAAATGCAAATCAAACCGAGAAGAATAAGCAGAAACACACCACCTAACAGATTATTGTCACCAAATCCAATCAAAACAAACAAAGAAGCTTGCAAAAACAATGTGAGAAATTGGAGTCACATTCACTAAGCAGCAGAATGTGACTCTAGCTTACCCAGTGTAGCTTCTGGATTCCCTTCAATGCCTTTCTTTACAAAATTCTCTTACTTTCTCCATCTGCACAGTAACTCACTAAGCAATTTGTTGTGACAAGGTGTTTCGTTGTGGATAGGAATGTAGTCACCTGGGAAGTGACAGAATGCCTGAGTCCAACACAGTAAGATATTACCCAAATATTAATTTTCTATGAGTGTATGTATAATTATGTCTCCCTTGGAGGCCATCATGTTGACAAATAAGGCTATTTATTGAAAGAGCATCACATTTCCCTGAACCTAAGTTGCTATAGATGACAAGATGCATCCCAATTTGAAACATGATGCAATGTAAAAACATGAGCAGAGTTGAACTGATCGCAAAATCGGGACATGAGAACCCTGATGCTGCTAATGTACAGGCTAGCTCGGTGATCTCTCAGATCCATGAAAAAGGAATGGCTCACTTTTGAAGCTTATAGTTTAATATTTGTCATGTAGCCTCCAAAATTGTCTATAGGTAATTGGTAACATGCATTACATTTGCATGAAGGCATAGTATGTGGTCACTGCTATTTGAATTAGATGTGTATATGTTGGCTTTAGAATTGTTATATTTATATCATGAAGTGGAAAAAAATAGATTTCAAAGCAGCCTGTTATGATCCTATATTTGTAACACAGAACGCTTAAATCAATTTACACACAACTCTGGGTATGTATGGGGCACTGTAAATCAATGCTTAGAAGTTATCTTCAGGGAGAAGCATGTGTTTGCTTGATGGACAAAGTTAATATTTGAAATTCTGCTCTGTGTGTATTCAGCTTTTTTGTTTTTAAACACCAAGTATATATTAGCCAATAAGACAGAAAACAGTAAGAGCACTCTATTGTGAAAAAATCTATAGTCACATTTATTAACAAATATTTAATATGGATATATTGGTGAGCAAAAGTAAGCAATAACTCTATTTTCTTAGGTTATGGTCAAGGCCTAGACAAAAAACTAACCTGTGACTCTTCAGTGAAAGAATCTTTTCCCTCGAAGTTTAATCTGGCATGGTTTTGAAAATACAGAGTTTTGGGGGCCTGTTTTGTGGCCCAGCGGGTTAAGCTGCCCACTGGGATATCCACATCCCATATTGGAGTCCTGGCACTTTCACTTTTGATCTAGTTTCCTGGAATGCATCCCAGGAAGGCAGCAGACGATGGTTGGAGGGCTTGGGCCCCTACCAACCACATGGGAAACCCTGATGGAGTTCTTGACTACTTGCTTTGGCCTAGCCCCGTTTGTTACAAACTTCTCTCTCTCTCCTTCTGCTTCTCTGCCCTTTCAAATTGATGGGAAAATAAATAAACGTTAGAAAAAGAAAACACAGAGATTTTGTTCTTGTTTGAAATTAGAGATTGAAAGATGTTGATTTTTTTAAAATGATTGTAACTATTTAAAAAATTTAGAGTTTCAATTGTCAATAGATACTATTTTCCACTGCTGTTATTGATGAGTGTTGCTCAGTATCTATTAGACATTTCCTCATTATCAGAGTACATAACAGTATTCTAAGTAGTAACGCTATATGGATCCTTCAGTTGTGTTTCAGCCTCAAAGGCTCTTAGTATTTGACGATGGTGACCGGCAACAGTGACCATAGCTGTGGAGGTCAAAGCCTTGCTCAGCCTTGTGCTGGGAAGGTAAGAAAGGCATGCCCTCACGTGAGTCTTTGGACACATAATTGAACTGAGATGTATTTCATTTTCATGACCAGTTTCCAGCATGAACGAGGGTTATTCTCACATTCCAAGAATTTAGGGTCCTTTTTTCTTTCTTTGATAACATTTGGGGATGATTAGTTCACAGGCAGTGGTGACTGCAGAAATATTCAAAACTCTGAACTCTGCATCCCTCCTTCTCCCTCTCAGGGGCCCATCCCATGTGTGAATTGTCATATGCTAACGTGGCCTCTGTGCCTTGATCACAGGAATGGTTGTGGGCTCTCAGGAAGTCGACTAGGCTAGCTATTTGCCCATTCTGTCAGTAGATGTTGAGCATATAACTCATTGTATGGTTGAAACTCGTGGTATGGATAGGAGACTTGGAGCCAGGCAGTTCTAAATCTGGACTTCAGTATTTTAAATGTTTTCTTTCTTTCTTTTCTGCTTTTTTTTTGTTTGATTTGCCATCCCACAACTAAACAGAAGTAAACATATTCTATGGAGAGCGTAATTATCAGTCTTTCATACGTTTTTCACATTTTCAGAGATGTAGTGCTTTATGCTTTTTTGTAATTTATATATTTGAAAGATAGAGGGAGAAAGAGGGAGATATTCTTTTTTAATATTTATTTGTTTATTTGAGAGGCAGAGTTACAGAAAGAGGGGGAGACAATGAGAGAGGTCTTCTGTCTTCAGAATCACACCCCAAATGGCTGCAACAGCCAGAGCTGGACTGAATCAAAACCTGGACCCAGGAGTTTCTTCTAGGTCTCCCATGTGAGTGTAGGAGCACAGACACTTGGGTCATCTTCCACTGCTTTCCCAGACATATTAGCAGGGAGCTGGATAGGAAGTGTCCACCTATATGAGATGCCCGTGCTGTGGGTGAAAGCTTAATCTACTATGCCACAGTGCCAGCCCCGACAGAGAGATCTTTCATCCACTGATGCACTCTCCAAATGCTGGAAACAGCTGGGGCTGGGCCAAGTCGAAGCCAGGAGCCAGGAACTGAATCTGGGTCTTCCATGTTGGGAGCAAGGACCCATCACCTGCTGCCTCCCAGAGGTCACATTGGTAGGAAGCTAGCATTGGAAGTGGAGCTAGGATTTGAACACAAGTAACCCAGTAAGGGATGTAACGGTTCCAAGAAACATCTTAATCCACTGTGCTAAACACCTATTCTGTATTGTTTTCTCTTAACTCTGTCTTTCAGACGGAAATATTTCCTCTGGGAGTTTCAGTGTTTTGTCCAGAAATAAACAGTGAGAGGACAATTTATTAGACTTTGTAGACAGGGAAACCGACCACAAAATCCTGATTTTCCTAGTCCCCCATGCCCTGGGAAGCCATTCTGAAAAAGATACAGATGCTTGAAGAAATAATCTGATGATATGCAAGGAGAATAACTGAAAAGTTCACTCCTATATATCCTTTCGCTTTTCAGTACTTGTGTTTGCGGCTAGTTCATTGCCTTGATGCTATTCTTCAGATACGTTGGCTAACTTTTAAGTTGATAGTCAAAATGTAATGCAAATTAAATGAAAATTAAGATTACAAATATTTTTTGACACTTGTTAGGATTGAGAGAAATGGTAGGAAGTTGTTTTAGGTAAGTGATGCCATGGGGTGACGGAACAAATCATGAGTTGTACCCATGATTGTTGTCTATTCTGCAAAAAATAATTTTGTGTTATTATGGTATCTGAATATACCTGGAATTATCTATTATTCTCAAGATTAACCTTTTCCCATTGGTTGTGTATGTTCTTTGCCTGCAGTGCCACAGTAGATATGCATTTTCCTTTCATCCTTATGCAAGCTGGCAAAAAATGCATCCCCAGAGTAGAAACTCGCTGCTCTGCAAGTTAATAGAAAAATCTCATTATTGCTGGTGTAAATTAGGTTGCATATTGCTGTATTTGGTTAGAGAGTTTTTTTTTTTTTTTTTTTTTTGACAGGCAGAGTGGACAGTGAGAGAGAGAGACAGAGAGAAAGGTCTTCCTTTTGCCGTTGGTTCACCCTCCAATGGCCGCCGCGGCCGGCACGCTGCGGCCGGCGCACCGCGCTCGTCCGAAGGCAGGAGCCAGGAGCCAGGTGCTTTTCCTGGTCTCCCCATGGGGTGCAGGGCCCAAGCACCTGGGCCATCCTCCACTGCACTCCCGGGCCACAGCAGAGGGCTGGCCTGGAAGAGGGGCAACCGGGACAGAATCCGGCACCCCGACCGGGACTAGAACCCGGTGTGCCGGCGCCGCAAGGCGGAGGATTAGCCTGTTGAGCCACGGCGCCGGCCGGTTAGAGAGTTTTGTGCAGGAAATTTTATATCATAAATGCCAAATTAACTGCTGTAGATTAGTCGTTGGCTGTTTTTTGCTATTTTATAGCAAGAGTAGATGTTCACCAAAAAATCCTTCTACCCTAGATGTTTCCCTAGTAGACTTTAAACATCAGAAACCAGATGGAAGTCAGAAAGTTGGATAAATAAAGTCAGTTAATTTTCTAAGTCCCTTGCATTGTTGATTTAACTCAAGAGCTGTTTTTCCTTAAATAGAATAATATAATCAATTTAAGGGATTTTGTTTTGTTTTGTGTTGGGGGGATTTGCACATATGTATGTGTGTGTATGTGTGTGTGCACTTATCTAGATTCCTTGTGATATGATCAAGAAAAAAATTTTGTCAGAATCTTTATGAAACTGTGCCCTGAATTTTCATAGAAAACATGATTTTAATGATTTACTTTCTAAATGCTTTTGTACAAATGTCCAATTTTGCAATTTTATGGTGTATAAATGGATGCATAATGGTAATAAACACTATGATAGGCGTAGTCTTTAACTGGAAGTATGCTCTTTAAAATTAATTCCAAATGTGTTTAGACAATGATTATTGAATGTATTGGTTTGCTAACAAAGGCTTGTCTTTTTTTTTTTAAGTTCAATTTTTCTTTAAATCAGATCATATGTTCTGATATCCAGTGATGTCTGTTATAAATCTCTCTTTAGATAATCTAACAACTATCTTTATGTTCCAGCTTGGGTTATAATTTTTTAAAAAGTCTCTCTTTTTTTACTATCTGAAGTTTTTCTTCTACCAAATTGGACGTAGAGATTTAGCTAAAGAGTGAGAGTTATCTATTGCAATTCCTTCCACTCAACAAGGTATGTTTGTTGTTGTGTATCAATATTATAGCTACTAAAGTGTAGACTTTATAAATTGTTTAAAACTAATGGATTAATGAAAATAGAGACAAGTTCTTTGCTTAAAACCAGAAAATGTTAAAGAGTAGAAATTTGTATTTGGAATCTATAATGCTTCTAATATTTCATTGCTGTTTCCTGTCCTTTTATCCTAGTTCATTTTTTCTTATAAATTGTTAATTCCTTCTTTAGCGTTCACATTAAATGGTTTGAATTATTTTTTGGATAGGATTACATTTTTTGGCTATGGTTTCTTTTATTTACAATCAATAGATTGTCTATTATGTAGATTAACTCCCAGGTGTTTTAGAAAGGAGAGCCAAATGTTTCTACTGAGCGCAGTTTAGAATCATGAGTCATGCATTTGTTTTTTTAGTCCCAGGGGTCATACATTGGTTTTCTAGAACCACAACTGTTGGAAGTATTTAGGCGAAAAAGGGTTAAAAATCAATCAAGTAAACAATTGTGAGTGCAACCTATGAGGATATATGCACATATATGTGCATGTGTGTTAAAAGTAAAATTGTTTATTGTTGCTTACAAAAACAAAGAAAGCTCCACCATCACTTTAAGCACACTATTCAAGAATAATAAAATCTTTCCTCATCGTGGGAGCTCCTTGCTTAAAGCATCTAAATCATTTTGACACTAGATTATAAAACAAATTATAGTCTCTTCCACATTGACAATTTTAACAAGAATTAATATCTTTACATCTTAATGGACTGGATGCATAACATTATGACCAAAACACAGCAGCAGGAGAGTCAATAATGCATGATAGCATGAAGAAGGAATTGAGGAGTAGACCCTAGGTTGCACAGATGGGTGGAAATCAGGATGAGCCACGCTGAAACAATAATTATAAGCACATGCCCCAGGAACAATAGGAAATTTACTACGATGCAACAAATTATTATTCCTAACTATTGCCCGTTTATAGCAAGTAATCTGTTAAAGGAAATTGCAGACGGTATCATTTGCCTATGCTTCACAAACATATATATTTCTACTTCTTTTTAGAAGGTAATTCACCGTGTTACTAAAAGTTAATTGGCATTAAACTGAAGCTAAGTACTAAAAAGTTTCAAGGTTCTGTGCACGTGCGCAAACACATACACTCTTACCCACATATATACTAAATCATCTTGGAGTAAGAATTTGGAATTTAAGACATGCTTTTAAAATTCTGAGGTCAAAAATATTTCTGGGGTCAAAATCTACTGTTAACACTGTGTACCTTGAGCAAAATAAACTATGTTTCACAGATGACAAAGCAGGAACAACCACCTTGATGTTTACATGATAGATTTATGACATTCACACTCTTGGATGAAAGAAATGAAATGCCTTTATGTGTTTCAATTATTCTTTGCCTGCAAAAACTGGGGACATGAGAAAAAAAAAAAAAAGCCATGGAATTCTTCCCTGGTGCTGTGAAAAGGGAGGAGTCTTGTTCTTTTTAGTATGTTAAAAATATTTCCACCCTGTTTTTTATTTTCTGTTTCCCGGCCTCATCAGCATCATTAAAGCATGCTCTCTGTTTTAGTCATTTGGAGACTGTTTCTAACCGTACTTCTGTACTCTGGCAATGATAGTGTATCTGGGTTTCCTTAGTGATATTGTAAACACATTTTTTTTCTGTCCTCCCATACTGAGCACATACTTTTGGTGGAATTCCTGTTGTGTGGGAGGCCAGCTAAACTCCATTCACACACTCGCACTACCAGATGTGTCCCCATGGGTTTACTCCTATCTTAGTGTTTCAACAGCCAGACATTTGTTGCTGAAGGCAGCGCTCCAATATCGTGGTCAGTCCACTACAGTGAGCCTTTGTGGTATTTATTTATTTATTTTCTGGGTGAGTTTCAGTTTTTAGAGTTGTTTTTTCTTCCTCTGAGTTAAGTCAACACTATGAAAAGACTTTGCAGGAAAAGGGAACCAGTGGATCCACAGGTTACTTATTTGAATACATTCCCGGCGGCAGGGGTTAAGGGAGAGCCTGCAGAAGAACAAGTAATGGTGATCAATCTGCATTTCGAATTGTCAGATACTGGGGCTGTGCACTGGAAATCCGCATAACAGGTCTGGAAGCTGGTTCACAGAAAGAAGACTGCTATTATTGTTGTTACTATCATACTTTGCCATAATGGGTTGGCTTGATGTATCAGTGAAACAACACAGAACTCGCTGAAGACACAGAATGTACAGAGGTGGCTGGGAAATGAGACACAATAATATTTATGTATTTTTGACTAAGGAAGGTCACTGTGGCAGTGATTTCAGGGGGACACCTGCAGCATTTGCTGTTGTCAACAGGACTTTGAATATGAACAAAACATGCAGTCATTTCCCACCAGGATGTGGACCTACACAAAATGTCAGCACACCTGGAAGATGACTATTTCAGGCAAGAATTTTTTCCACTGCTCTATGGCTTAATTAATTGAGAGTCTGGGAGATTATGCCTGAATTTAAGAGCCTGAATATTTTCCAGTGAGGTTGAGGTGAGATAAGGCAATGAGGATACATGGAGAACAGCAATTCAGTTCTTAGGCTGATTAATCAAATGTCAAAGGGGAGGTATGGTTCCCCATGAGGCTGTGGCTCAAAACTGAATCTTATAAACGTGACTCAGCGCACAATTGAGGGAAAGACATCACTCACAGGAAGTGATCACCATTCTTTATCATCTGAGCTCCATCACTAGGAAAACATTAAAACAGTAAAAGACATCAGTCCTTTTGGAGTACAGACTGGTCATACTTCCGGAGTTGCTTCTGTTTCCAGCAATCACACCTAAAACGTCCGCAAAGTGTCCACATGCATGAACTTGCTTGAATGCTTTACTCATATTTGAGGTAAATATTATCCATCCCCCTTCCTGTAAAAAAGAGCTTGAGAGCTACAATCTGACAGAAAATACAAAGAACGTCTTTTACCAAAAAAAATTCCAGACCAAGTCCTCAGATTGTTCAGGCTTAAGTTTCATTGTCTTTTGAGTCGACTAGAGCTGTTCTTCTTAACAAACTCTTAAAGTTTCAGATAGAATTAGGAAAACATAACCTTGTTGCAAGTCCCCTGAAGAGCAAGGCAGTGCAGATTAGAATGTACATCTTTAAGATATGTACTTTCATTTCTCAACTTTTAAGCAGATGAAAACTGCCCAATTCTATTTTACTTTTACCACAAAGTTTTCCCTGGCCCTGGAGGAGGAAATGTTTTCCTGGTCTAATTAACTCAGAGGATGTGGCAACACTCAGAGCCAACAGGCCTGCAGGAGGTCCTAACGTGGATTAATTTCACACACTTTTATGAGCTACTTTGTCCTTTCTCTATTTCAAAATCATCTCAGGAATCCTTGTTTGTTTTCTGGAAATGAATAGCTTTTATCTACACTGGAAAATACACACTTTTTTCATGGATTGGCTTTCATTCTTTTTGAGGTAATGAGAAGAGAAGTAAAACAAAAACTTGTTCAGAGTTAGAGTGATGGTATAATTGAATTTTGGGTTAACTGTTAAAATCATAATGTTCCCATACTATCTGAGGAATGATAACATTTCCTGATCAGTAATCCTCACCAAGTTTGGAAGGTTAGGGGTGATTCAGTCTCCGTGAATGTGGTCTCATCTTATTTTAAGAATGGCCTCTGGGTCATGTGGAGTTGTGTCAAAATATGTGTTCTGTTATGTTATTTTAACAAGATATCTTGGAGAGAGGAAATTGAACTATCTTAAAAAAAAAAAAAAACTCTTCTTTGAATAGAAGTCATTTCCCACATGTCTCACTTACTCAATGTAATACAGATTATGAGTATTTTCACCCCAGATATACTCTAAATATGGGTTGGAATGGCCTCTCTTAGAATACTTTAAGTTTGTAGCTTGAGCTCTTCTTGCTTAATGTTTTCCTTTCATGCAATTAAATATACTATTTACAAACGAATGCGTTTTCTATGGATCTATAATTATCTTGATTGTTTAGCTATTCAAAGTGATGTTCATACATATCTATGCATTATTGTTAGTACAAAAGTGCACACTATCAATTCTGAAAATTAGGAATAGATTGAATCTTGCCTAATTTCCTGAGTAATAGAAAACAGGAAAAACCTTTGAGAACATGAATAAGCTCTATGGCTTGGTAGGTCAGACAACGTTTTGTGCATGCTGCATTGTTAGGTTATTTGGTAATTTCATGGCTACATGATGAAGCACAATGTTTTCCTATGGCCCAACTGAGGTGAAGGACATGTCTAGGTGGGGGAGCAAGTCTCTTGCATTGCAGTCTACCTAAGTTTTTGAGTGTGCTCTCTATATACCAATACTGTACTGATAGTTTCTTTTTGTGTCGGTCACTTCTAGGTCCATGACTCTGTCAACCAGTCAAGCAGATTGTTAGAACCACACCCAGTTGCTCAACTTAAAACCATGAATCAGTGACCTCCTATCAGTATTTTTAGGATGAACCAGTTATCTATTCCTTATCTTATTCCTACACCCTTAAGACAAATTGCCATTATTATCCCAAAATTGTCTGGTTTTTCTTTTTTTTTTTTTTTCTTTTTTTGTCAGGCAGAGTTAGACAGTGAGAGAGAGAGAGACAGAGAGAAAGGTCTTCCTTTTTCCATTGGTTCACTCCCTAAGTGGCCGCCACAGCTGGCGTGTTATGGCCAGCACGCTGTGCCGATCTGAAGCCAAGAGCCAGGTGCTTCCTCCTGGTCTCCCATGAGGGTGCAGGGCCCAAGGACTTGGGCCATCCTCCACTGCCTTCTCGGGCCACAGCAGAGAGCTGGATAGGAAGAGGAGCGACTGGGACAGAACCCAGTGCCCCGACCGGGACTAGAACCCGGTGTGCCAGTATCGCAGGTGGAGGATTAGCTTAGTGAGCCGCGGTGCTGGCCTGTTGTCTGTTTTTTTTTTTTTTTAAAGATTTATTTATTTACTTGAAAGGCAGAGTTACAGAGAGGCAAAGGCAGAGAGGGAGAGAGAGGTCTTCCATCTGGTTCACTCCCCAAATGGCTGCAACAGCCAAATCTGCGCCCATCCGAAACCAGGAGCCAGGAACTTCTTCCCGGTCTCTCATGTGGGTACAGGGATCCAAGGATTTGGGCTATCTTCCACTGCCTTCCCAGGCCATAAAAGAGAGCTGGATCAGAAGTGGAGCAGCTGAGACCTGAACCGGTACCCAGATGGGATGCCGGTGCTGCAGGTGGAGGCTTCACCACTACGCCACAGTAGCAGCTCCACATGGTCTGCTAATACTAACTGATAGACTATGTGACCGTTTGGGTATGTCTCTGTGGGTGACAGGCATATTGGAAAGGAAGACTAACCTCTGCAGTCAGGGATAAGGGATCCTTTCATTGGCAAAGAAGACAGAAAAGAATTAGGAGATCGGAACCCCAGCTTCATTGAAATTTGGTCACATGCTGCTATCCCAAACTTTGAAATCATACTTCTTCCCAGTAAGAATCCTAATTTCAGTAAAGAGAATAACGAGTTTTGAAATTTAGTTTGGGCTGTGATTCACCCACCTACTGGATGACACTGAGATTCACGGTCGGAAGTTTTAGCCTTCTGACTACGGGAGATAGAGTTTCTTTCAGGATTTATCTGCAAGCCTCTGGCTCCTTAATAAAACTTTGATATGAGAATATATATGCTGCATTTACTATTTTCCCTTTCAAATTCTCTAGGATAGCTAGAAATAACCCACCAAATCAGTTATTTTTCTGGTTTTCATTAAAATGGACAAACTCAATAAATACTTTGTCACATGGAACTTTGACCCCAATAGGCACTGATACCAGCTGTATAAAAGCAATGGTGTAACTGTTTTGGCACCACATGCTAGGGGCTGCTAGTCCCTTAGTTTCCCATTGGAAATAGGGTCATTGGTGCCTACCAACAGCACCAGGTCAGAAAAACAATTCCAGAAAATGCAGAAACAATTCAAAGAGCCCATCCTCAAGGATATGTCCTTTGGAATCATTCTCAGGACCAGGTTCTCTGCCATTCAAATTTAAATCAGAAAAGCATTAACGACTCTAAAGAGTATTTGATCAGGCATTTGATTTCATACAGCATTGAGCACTGGTTAAGGCACCTCTGTATTGGTACCACTCTCTTTGTGTCTGATGCTGGAGCTTAATGTCCATAGACTAGGCCTAGGGAAACAGAGGATGTGTATACAATCAAGGACAGTGAAGACAGGATGGAGACCAAAAGCACAAGCCAAAGTCCATTAGGACAGAATGAAATCCATGTCATCTTGGTCATTTTGGCACCTGCTTATATGCGTCCCCAGCAGAAGTCTAGAGTTCTTGTCTTTGAGCTAAGTACATACATACACACACACACACATGCACACATACACGCAACAGTCTGATGAAGAAACTGAGGTAGAGGCTAGTTTTAGGCTCAGTTGGTATCTCACATCAGTATTGGTAAGTGACAATATGGGTAATATTTTTAAAAAATGGCTGCTCCTCTACTTCTCCATTTAAAAATCTCTCACAACAACCTCTCCTAGGGTTCATCTTCACTGAAAAGAGCAGGAAAGAGAATTCTGGGAACTATAGTTCACCCTAGCCCACTTGAGACCTTAATAGCATCACCTGACTCTGCCCACACTGTTCCCTTATTTTACCACTTTTGTACCTTCTCCAAGCATGTATTTGAGGCCCTCCAACTACAGCGCAGTGTAGATGCTTGTTTTAATTCATATTTATTTTTAGGACTCAGCTCTATGGAATCTTCATTAAATGTCTGAGGACTTTCTCCAAAAGTTTTCTAAATTGCTCCAGTAAAACTGCCTAATGATCAATTAAAGTCATCCGGAAGAATTCTTTTAAAACAGAACATTGTTATGAAATGTGAATCATTCTTCCACAAAGGTTTTTCAGAATCTATCTTCATCTTACCATCACTACTTTTAACACTATAATATTTGTACGATAATGTGTATGTATGTGTATATTTATACATAGCATGGCACCATCCACAACATATTTTGCATGTGTCTTTACTGACCTTCTGCAATGAATAGAGTCCATTGTCAGATCCGTAGTTTAAGTATCTGTCTCTTGTTCCCATTATAGGGCATTCACGTGATAAGTAACCACAACAAACTATGATGACTCATTGCATTGACAGTTCCAACTTGGTTGTCAAATTTTTAAAAATATTTCAATTCATGTGTTTATCTGAGAGGCAGAAAGATTGAAGGGGTGAGGGGAGAGAGAGATTCCACCTACTGGTTCACTTTTCAAGTGCTCACAGTGGCTAGAGTTGAGCAGGGATCCAAGAATAAAATCCAACTCATCCACATGGTTGGCAGGAACAAAATACTTGAACCATCCCTGTTGCTTTCCAGTGTCTGCCTTGGCAGGAAACTGGAGTCAGGAGCTAGAGCTGAGATGAAGGTGTCTTAACCACTAAGCTAAACTTTTGTCCCTGCTTGTCAGGTTTTACTGGTATATGATTGGGAGAGCTCTGAAATAATGGCATTTGATGATGAAAGAGCTCAAATTTCTCCCTAAAGGCAAAGGAAGAAAAGAATCCTAGGAGAAGGAGAAACCAATCAAAGATAACTGGATATGTAAACTTTTGTCTTGTGCTAATTTTGCTTTGAGGTTGAAGACATGAATGGTTATGGTCTGCCAAAGACCATGGGCTAGCTATCAAATGGTGATAGAGTGAACATGCAAAACTGCTTGCTTATGTTAATACTTGTATAAATACAGCAGTATTAGCATCACCCCTCACTGACAGCATTTTGATGAAGGGAAGGTGTTTAAAGCTTTGCTTCTAAGAACGCACAACTTTGCACAGAATTATGTTACTAACTTTTTTACTTGATAGAAACTTTGCAAATAACAGGATTATTCCTGAAGATCTTAAAGTGTTTGTTTAGGGAAACATAAACAGCAATGATATGGAAATGAATAAAGATACCAGAGAGAATATCTCAAACAAATTGTTTAGAATTTTTTTTGAGGGGGAGTGTGATGGGGATGTCTTGGATATAACATTTAACGTTTCTGGTATTCAACATATTTTATCACTTGATTGAAATTTCTCTCTTACGTTGATGAGCTTCCTGTTAATTGAATCATCCTCATCCATTAACATGTTTGTCTTCCTCATTTCACTTAGCTTCCAATGTTAAGTACATCACATTCTGAAACATATGCATTAATTTAAAGCTGTTCCAAACTTCTCCCAATAACTAATACAAAAAGTTAAGACTGATCTTAAATTTTAGTTTTTTAGAAAGCATGATATTGTCCAGCTAATCAGTCCCTCGGATTTTCTTTGGGATCTTGATCAAAGAGGAAGAGAGCTTTGGACAGGGACCACAGCTGCTACTGCTAATCCTTGTTCCTTGGGTAACCATGAAAACGTTTCTTATCCTTCTGGTTTATGGATATCTGAGTGACACTGGGTTCTGGTTCTCTGGTGAACTTGTTGTTTTCTTGTAACTGGGCGGTTTATCTGGAGTCTGTTAGTCCCATCTTGACCCTCATGCTCAGTCTGCATTCCCGGGAGTTTAGATCAGACATGCCTGCAATCAAACCTCATCACGTGCAGCCCTCCCTGGCAATGCCAGCCAGTCTGTCTAATACTGTCAGGCAAGTCCTTGGCTCTGTACTCAACCCCATCCTCCTTTGGACAAAGGAGAACTTCTATTTTGCTATCATATTTCAGAGAGCTAAGGGATGTCTCAGGAAACATCACCAAAATCTCCTTCCTTTGTCATTAGATACTCTGTTTTGACAATGACATCAGCTGTGGGGGAGTAGATGCCTTGGGAGTCTTCCCTAGAATCCCAAAGACACAGTCAAGAGAAATCCACTTTCCCTTTAACTTTCCCCTCAAAATGCTTGTACTACTGCAAGAGGGTTAGGAAACATATACCTCTGTTTAACCTGCTTTTATCTCCACCTCTGTCTTATATTTGCCCCAAATAATAGACTCTCTAGATATAGGACTTCCTCTGTATCTGCTTTCCTTTCTTCCTCTGGTGCCTTCTGCCCTTGTACTTTCATAGGGCGGAAATGATTGAACAGTTGTTGGAGGGCATGCCTTGCTTAAAGTGAGTGGGAAAACGTTAGCTTGACATTTTCAAAACATGACTCCACTACGTCATGTGGAAAACAACATGTAAAACCTGTCTCGTTATTTGACCCATGTCTCCCAAGAAAGTTTCTCAAAAACTTGAACTATATATTTTGTTTTGCTTTCTTGCCATTTTCCCACGTCTTAATTAAATTCGGCGTCATTTTCATCCTTACTTCCACTGATATATCTTGTGTATGACACAAGGGACTCCCACGTCAGCAAATCCCATGAGAATTTTTTTGAAAATTTACTTATTTGAAAGGCTTAGTTACAGGGAGGCAGAGGCAGAAAGGAAAAGAGAGGTCTTCTATCTGCTGAGTCATCCCCAAATGGCCTATCTGAAGCCAGGAGTCAGGAGCTTCTTCCAGGTCTCCCACATGGGTGTAGGGGCCCAAGCACTTGGACCATCCTCCAAAGCTTTCCCAGGCCATAGCAGAGAGCTGGATTGGAAGTGGAGTAACAGGAACTGGAACTGGCGTCCATATGCAATGCTGGCACTGTAGGCAGCAGCTTTACCTGCTAGGACACAGTGCTGCTCAGCCCATGACAATTTTTATGCAATTCACCTGGCCACTCTAGAACATTTCTTAGTACTGATAACACCTTACCTTGTGAAACACTCACTTTTCTTGGTTTCAAGTAGACTACTTGCTGTAACATCACTGATGCAACTTCTCAACCTCCTTTTAAGTCTCACCCTAAACAGTCTGGGTCGGGGTTTTGTAAGTCTAGGTCATCCTCATTCACATCCTACATTCTCTTCCTATTCAGCACAATTTCAATCATCAACTGAGCAATAATCAACTTCCAATATATTCAAAAGAGCCCAAATGGATTTTCTGAGACTGGGAAAAACCACAGTCTACAACCTCCTCATCATGCTGAACCTTGGGTCATTTCCTTTTTTTTTTTTTTTCTTGACTGTATTCTTGCCCAATTTGCCATCATTTCTCATAGAAAATATCAAGGTAGCTATTAGCTGCTGTCTTTTAATCCATTCTAATAGGCCTTTAAGAATTTCTGTGGTCTGAAAAAAATCATTTTTTAAAAAAGATTTATTTATTTGAGAGACAGAGGGACAGGAAAGGGACAGAGATCCTCCTCTCGCTGGTTCACTCTCCAAATTGCTACAACAACCACGGCTGCTCCAGGCCAGAGCCAGGGGCCAGGACCTCTATCCGGGGCTCCCAGGGGATATCAAGGAACTTAGTTCCTGGACCTCCTTCTGCTACCTTCCCAGGTGCCTTAGCAGGAAGCTGGTTTGGAGGCAGAGGAGCTGGGATTCCAACTAGCACTAGAATATGGGAGGCCAGCATTTAAGCAGTGGCTTGCCCCACTGTGTCACATTGACAGCTCCTAAAGAATTTTTTAAGATCAAACT
The DNA here is from genome assembly GCA_949820135.1 of Sylvilagus floridanus. Lineage (NCBI taxonomy): Eukaryota > Metazoa > Chordata > Mammalia > Lagomorpha > Leporidae > Sylvilagus > Sylvilagus floridanus. The sequence goes on along the minus strand of OX463240.1, from coordinate 11,228,213 downwards.
TATTGCCCAATTCCCTTCCCCCACTATAAATCCTTTTTTTTTTTCCTTTCCTCTTAAGAAATAAAGACCTAATTATGGCCTCTTCATGGTCTATCTCTTGGCTTACGTGATTGTGTCACCCTTCGGCTGTCTCCTGGCTTTTGTGTGTTCCAGGCACATTGCCTTTTTTTTTTTTTTTTGAGTTCTTCCATGTGTGTCATTTTTCATCCTGCCATGACTCTCACACTCCCAAAACTCCCTTTCATGTGGCTAACAACTAATCAGCCTTCAGACCTGAATAGGATTCTTAGGGAAGACATCAGTCGCTCTCTGGACTAACAGTCATTTGTCTTTCTTGAACTTAAAAAAGACTTGGATCATGTCCCAAGAATGTTTCTGTTTCAACAGGTCAGGAGTAGGGCCTGAGGTTTCGCATTTTTAAGAAGTTTCTGGGGCCCATGCGGTAGTGTAGCAGGTAAAGTCACCACCTCAATGCTGGCATCCCATATGGGCACCAGTTCATGTCCCAGCAGTTCCATTTCTAACCCAGTTCTTTGCTATGGGCTGGGAAAGCAGTAGAAGATGGCTCAAATCCTTGGGCCACCGCACTCGTGTGGCAGACCTGGAAGAAGCTCTTCACTTCTGGCTTGGGATTGGTGCAGGTCTGGCTGTTGTGGCCAGTTGGGGAGTGAACGAGCAGATGGAAGATTCTCTCTCTCTCTTTCTCTCTCTCTCTCTTTCTCTGCCTCTCCTTCTCTCTCTGTGTAACTCTGACTTTCAAAGAAATAAATAAATCTTTAAAAAAAGTTTCCTTTGCTGCTCTTAATTGAGGATCTTATTTTGAAAAATACTGCTCTCATGTGATCCTATAGGTAGCAATTTTTCTTTCCACAGAAAGAAACTCCATTGGGTTCAAAAATATGGATACATGGTAATTTCAAAAAACAAGTGAAAAAATGGAATCAAATAGATGGATTTACTTCAGTGCAAAAATTTTTTTTGAATTTGTGAATAATTTTTCATAGTATGCATTTTCCATGAACCTTTCTAAGGCCTCTCCTATTTTGACTAATTATTAGGTTCCAATTATAGTACAATGTTCTAGGGAAGGTGCTCAATAAATCATTGAGCAAATTAATGAATATTAGAATACATGAGTGAATTACAAATAATTTGATTGAGTGCATAAAATGATCTGGTGACCAATAAAGAAGGTATTGCCTAAAGCCAGATATTAGTTTAATCAATTTTTTTCATTACATTGTTCATTATTTCTGTTTCATATATATATATATGTACTTATGTGTATATAAATATATATTCTATTCTAATATATTTGAATAATCTTTAACTTTTAAAAATTGTATAACATGAAAGTTAGCATCTTAACTATTTCAAAGTGTGTAGGTTAGCAGTGCTAAGAAAATAACTGGACAATAAAATTTCAGAACTTTTTCATCTTACAAACCTGAAACTTTATATGCATAAAACAATAACTCCTCATGTCCCCTACCTTCAGTCTCTAGCTATCACCAGTTCATAAATTTTTCTAAATGCCTCATATAAGTGGCATCATTTAGTAACTGTGCTTCTGTGAATAATTTTTTTTCTTTCAAAGACTTTATTTATTTGAGAGGTAGAATTATAGACAGAAATATCTTCCTCCCTCTGGTTCACTCCCCAAATGGCCACAAGGGCCAGAGATGGGCTGATCTGAAGGCAGGCTCTTCTTCTAGATCTACTACATGGGTGCAGTGGCCCAAGCACTTGAGCCAACTTTTACTGCTTTCCCAGGCCATAGCAGAGAGCTGAATCAAAAGAGGAGCAGCCAGGACACCAACCAGTCCCCATGATGGATGCCAGCACCACACACAGAGGCTTAGCCTACTATGCCACAGTGCCAGCCCCATGTGACTGGCTATTGTCACTGAGCATAATGTCCTTAAAGTCCATCCATGCTGTAACATGTGTCACAAATTTTATCCTGTGTGACACTGAGTAATTCTTAAACAAATGTGTTTGCCACATTTGTTTATGCATTCATTTGCTTATGGACTAAGGGATGCTTGAGTCGCGTCTACATTTTGGCTATTGTGAATAGTAGTGTAATAAATATTAGCATACAGATATCTCCTTTACATTTCATTTAACTTATTTTACATATATATTCAGAAGTAGAATTGCTGTATCACAAGGTAATTCTATTTTAAACTCTTTGTCTAAGCTTTATTAGGTTTTTTGAGTTTAATTTCTTTATTGTTCCCCTTCTCTTCCTTATCCTCCCCATCCCCTTCCTTTCTCTTTCCTTCCTTCCTAGTAGTAGCCATCCTCATGGATGTGAAGAAATATCTCACTATGACATAAATTTGCATTTCCCTGATATTCAGTGATATAAGGTATCTTTTCAAATACTTATTGGACATTTTTACATCTTCTTTTTAGAAATGTCACTTTCAGTCCTTTGCCAATTGACTTATTGGAAGTTTTTTTTGTTGTTGTTGTTGTTATTGTTTCTTGGTAACATTTTGAAGGTCCTGGAATTAAAAATGAGTTAAGTGTACATCGCCCCTGCTCAGTAAAATAAATCGATGTTGGGGGTTTTTAATATCACTGCTGATTTTATGTATTTATAAGTACAGTAGATATTATGTCATACTTGTAAATTACCTTTTTGTCTTGATTCTTTCATTTTTAGCTGAAATGTTAAAACTTTCTTCCTCTATGGTCTAGGGTAGAGGTTTGAAGAGATGCTGGAGTGATTTTCTGTTCTATTCCATGTGTGAATACATACAGACCAGATAACAGTTATAGGCAGTTTCAGCAGTAGCATTCTGTTTGAACATTTGCTCTACTTTGACCTAGAGATGCAAAAAGAAGGACTTGTAACTTTCATGGAAATGATCAAATACAGGGCATCAAAAGGGTGTGTTTAGTAGAGAAAACTCTTGTTTTTCTCTTCACATTGCCTCCTTATTCTTCCTCGCCCCAGCCTTCTAGTTAAACTCGAATCCCTGGCCCCTTTGAGATCATGTGATTAAGTTCTTATCAGCAGAACATGAGCATCTGTGATATATTCAGTTATGTCAAAAAGACCTCTTTTCTCTCCATGCTAAAAGTATATTACAAAGATTGTAGTAAAATCCTTGTTTTTCTTGAACCACTAGGGGCACAAAAACAAAACAAAAGAACAGATGTGAACATTCTCTAACCTCCAATAACTGATATACTATATTTTTATTGAGAAAGTGAAAATAATGTGCACAGGAAACCCATATATAATTGCATATCTATTTGAATATTACTGTCAGGGTTTCACACCCTCACTGGAAACCTAGCTAAAATTTTATATAGTAAGTCATTGTTGATTGAAGAAGAGATTAACTGAAGTGGGAATTGCTTGGTAAGACTTTGCGAAGTGATGGGGTGGCACCTGAGTCAGACCTGAGCATCCCTAAATGTGTACAGGTGACTCCCCTGCACCTGAGCCAGGAGCCTGGATGGCTTTGTCACTCTGCTCTAATGCCTATGCCACCCGAGGGAAGGATGAAACTTCCAACCTAATATGCTGGGCCTTCTACCTCACTGTCCAAATTATGGAAACCACAGAACACAAATCCTTTCGTGATGGCATCTACAGGGATTTGTTTCTGCTTCGCTTCTGCTTCTGCTTGGGACATTCTTTCTCAACTTACCTTTCTAGGTTCTCCTGGTGTCTTAGCATGGATGCTGCCTCCCCTGGAAGACTTGCATAGCCCCGAGCCTAGGTCGCGTGCACTTTCCACAGAATCACCCTGTAATCCTTGTCCCAGCCTTAAGGGCACGAGATTTCAGTGACAAGTTCACAGAAGTTACTTACCTTCCATGGAACTCTCAGCTTTACATGGACCTCTGCCATGACCCATGATCAAACAATCATCCTCTGTGCTTAGAATAAAATCTAGCCAAAGGTATTCTCTAGAAATGTATTTTAACTAAACTAATAAGTAAATGGGGATGCACTGGGACACGTTCTAAATTGGAACTGAAGTGCACTGAGTGTCTTCTCAGAAAGGTGGAAATTTTTAAAAGTAAAAGTTATTCTTTGAGCAATATGCGATCACATGAGAGATCGTTAAAAATTCTTTAGTCCTTTTCCTGGGAGCTTAAAATATAAAATGAGTTCACAGAGGTGGAATGGTTTCAAGCAATAGAAGGTCAAGATTAAACTGCCTCTTATTTCCCCTCTGAGAAGGAATCATTTATCTCTAGTGGAACTATCAGAGTCCTGGATAAAAATAAAAATGTGAATTTATCAAATAGGCTCACGTTTTGAAATACTCTTCCAAAATGAATCATGCAGTTTGGCCTTTTTATTTGAACTCTTCTGATGCAATTTTCCCCCCACAGATGCAACTTGTGTTACAACCAGCCCCTCATCTGCTGGATTCAGGAGCTTGGGTGACTCAGTGGAACTGTTTCCTAAGATCAGTCTTGCTTGCTCCTAGTTGAATGGAATGAATATAAGACTGCATTTACTTTACAAATGGAGGGAAAATTCACAGAACTAAGAATGTAACTGATGATTTCTTTGGATTCTGCATGGCCAGAACCAATTAAAAAGTGAAAAGGGCAAGTAAGAAATATCCGGTGCCGCGGCTCAATAGGCTAATCTTCCTCCTACGGCGCGGCACACCAGGTTCTAGTCCCAGTCAGTCCAGCTCTCTGCTGTGGCCCAGGAGTTCAGCGGAGGATGGCCCAAATCCTTGGGCCCTGCACCTGCATGGGAGACCATGAGAAGCACCTGGCTCCTGGCTTTGGATCAGCGCAGCGCACCAGCCACACCGGCCATTGGAGGGTGAACCAACGGTAAAGGAAGACCTTTCTCTCTCTCTCTCTCTCTCTCTCTCCACTCTGCCTGTCAATCAATCAATCAATCAATAAATAAATAAAGAGTGGGAATGTGAGAGGTAGGATGGTAGGAGGAGGAAGGGTTGGAGCTTGGGCAGGAGGGAGAATGGGTGGGGGGAAATGTCATTATGTTCCTAAATCTGTACATATGAAGTACAAGAAACTTGCATAATTTAATAAAATAAATGAATCCTTACAACATCAGGGACATCTCTTACAGGATTTGTATCAACTGGCATGAATCATGTGCCTGCCTCAGCCTTCACCTGGAGATGTCTGAAGGCATGTTTAATTGTCCCAACTGGGCAACTGCTGTTTGCATCTACTGAGCAAAGGCCAGAGACGCTGCTAAATATTCTACAGCAAACAGTGCAGATACCTTCAAAAACGAATTATGGGGACCAAAGCCGTCAGTAGTAGAGAGGTACAGGCACCATGTTCCACACTGTGTCTTCAATAAACAGAAGCATCTGTTGGTGGCCTGCATCCCACATGATGTAGTCCTGTGTTCTTCTGGTAGTCAGCAACCTCCTCATACTGGCACCACCCTTCCTCGGGCACAGAAATATGTGGTCCCAGTTCGGTGGAAGAGTGAGTCCTTCGTGACTCACTAGCATCCCTTCTTGGATATTATGATTTCCAGAGAACCAAATCCACCTGAGTACAGTGGAGAGTCACACGTGTTTGGGGAACACAATACCCAAAGAAGCTCTTCCTCGATGTGCCTCTCCTTGGCTCCCACTCACGCACGGTCCTGTGATCTATCTCCTCGGCCCTCACATCAGCAGCAATGATCCCAGAGGGGAAATGTTCGTCTGGTATTGGATCTGGGAGAGTGGTCTGGAGTGGCTCAGTCCAATGGTACTGTTGCGAGCTTAACTTCTCCTCTGTCAGGAGTGACAGGAAGCCAAAGGAGTGGAACACCAAGTGGCTTGTATTTGTGGGACTACAGATGCTGTGTGCCCCAGTGGCTGGCCCTCATAATGTCAGGCAGTTGAATGGGAAACACGTAAACTCTCATCAGTGAGCTCTTCTGCTTGGCCTGAGGCCATCGCTAAATCCAGCTGTGAGTTCTCTGGAGCCTAGGAATTATCTCACTGCCAGTTTCTCTTCACGCTTGGAAGGAGGTCATGGTTAAGTCACTCAGAGTTTCTTTTATTTCGGTAGCTGGAAAAAGGAAAGCTATTTAAAAAAACTCAATTATTTTTTAAAATTCAATTTGGGATGCTTAAAGGCAGGGAGATTAAATGTTTGTATGATTGTAAGTTTTCACACAGCATTGTCAGTGATGACACAAAATGGCCCAAGACAACCATCCTCGCCCAAGAAACAGTGTGTTTGTGAGTATGAATCGTAGGTTACAATCAATGAACAAGGCACTGTCAATCAGGCTGTAAAGCTGTAACCACATCTTAAACATAGAAGCTGATTAGAGCATGTAAATTTACATTTCTTTTTTTTTTTTAATTCATAGATTTAAGTTATGAGAGCAGATTTAGATTTACAGGAAACTTAAGTGGAAAATAGAGTTCCCAACCACCCCTAATCCCCAACTGAGGGTGGTATATTTCTTAAAATTGGTGAGCCACTATTATGAATGACAGATGATTTTTTTTTTTATTTGACAGGTAGAGTTTTAGACAGTGAGAGAGACAGACAAAGAGAAAGGTCTTCCTTCTGTTGATTCACTCCCCAATGGCCGCTATGGCTGGCGCTGCGCTGATCCGAAGCCAGGAGCCAGGTGCTTCCTCCTGGACTCCCATGCGGGTGCAGGGCCCAAGCACCTGGGCCATCCTCCACTGCCCTCCCGGGCCACAGCAGACAGCTGGACTGGAAGAGGAGCAACAGGGACTAGAACCTGGCACCCATATGGGACGCTGGGTCCACAGGCAGAGGATTAACCAAGTGAGCCATGGCGCCTGCCCCGACAGATATTTTTAACGAAAGATTGGAGTTTGCAGTTCTTTGTGTTGCACATTCTATGGGCTTTGACAAACTCATTCACCATTTTAGTATCCCATAGAATCATTTCACTGCTCTGAAAATTCCCTCAGTCCCATCTACTATCTCTCCCAACCTCCTTCTCTTTCCTCAAAATCAAGGCCACCACTGACACTTTTACTCTCTCCATGATTTTGCCTCCATTTTTTTAAATTGCAGCAAGATCTTGTTAATTTTATCCCTACGATCACTCTTACTCCACCCCTTCTCTCCTCTTCTGTTTTGCCTTGGATCTCACAATTGCCACACTCCTCTTGGATTTTACAAGAGACTAGAGGTGATCTTCATCATCGTCTATTTGTTAGCCTAGGTTGCATATGTGATTACCACTTTGAAACAAAAATGCTATCTTTTTTTCTAATTAGCAATGGTCAAATTGTCATGACTGCTCAAGCAATAAACTGGGGTTTATATATACTATTCTACATTTTAGGTCTAGCTCTCAGAAAACACAATAAATTCTTTATATATAATACATATAAGCACATATAATACATATGAAGCAATATATATAATATATAAGCATATATAATATATATGAAGTAATATATAATATATAAGCATATATAATATATAAAGAAGTATATATATATTGAATGAATGAATATATAATGAATGAATGAAAATGTATGCCACCGGAAAACTGTGTAATTTTAAATCATGGCTCAATCATGGCCTTGATTTTGAGGAAAGAGAAGGAGGTTGGGAGAGATAGTAGATGGGACTGAGGGAATTTTCAGAGCAGTGAAATGATTCTATGGGATACTAAAATGGTGAATGAGTTTGTCAAAGCCCATAGAATGTGCAACACAAAGAACTGCAAATGAATATAATAGTAAAATGAATTATTTTAAATTTACAGTCTAACATCACTTAAATATTTGATAGAAGTAAGGGTAGTTTTAGGTCTCAGGTAAATCTAGTAAATTAAGGATAAGATAGCAGAATTCAAAAATTCAAACACTCAAAGGTATCTTTCTGTCCTTTAAAGTCTTTTCTCCTCCCCATTTGCTATTTGTGTTGCAAATAAAATGAATTAAAATACACAGCTGACATTTTAGAAGTGGGAAAGCCCAGATTTGATTTTTATCTTCACTAGGCCACTTTGTGATTTTATTCAAGCATTAGTTTACCCATCCAGAAAATAAAGAATGCAGTTGCACCATCCTGATAGTCATGGAGTTGATCTGAGGTTACTTCTCTACACTAACTCACTTAGAAGATTCTCAATAAATGTTAAGTTCTAACTCATTTTCTTATCTTCCTGTATAAGAAACAGTGAGTTTATCATAAATATACAATTATAAAAACCTACAACTTGTTATTTCTTTTCATTTACCTTTTTGCTTTCTTTTCAAAGAAAAAACACAACCTAAGCTTCAATTTATGCTACTAATTTATTATAGTGATAAGGCATGGGGTAAGGCAAAAAGGGATACCTTTGGTCTATCTTTCCTCAATTTTTCAACTGTTGGTTCAGTTTCTGCCTACAAATCCTCATTTGAAAAGTGTTAGAAACTTAAGCATAACTCATGAATAGTGCATGTTAAATATGAGCTATTCCGAAAGGATTCTAGCACATGCCGGTCACTTAAACACTTTATCATGTGTGTTCTTTTTAATAAAGAAGGTATAGAGAGTAAATGAATGAATTGGGCAACTCAGGAGGCCTGAGCAGTGGAGCTGTAGCAGACACTGTGTTTGCCCTGTGGGACTCTCCAGGCCTCTACACCAGACAGTTGAGCATTCATTCCCCTGCCTCTCTACACTCTGCGGCCAGACTGCCTTGAGACGGTTGCCTTGGAAACGCCTGGGCCTCTGTGTCCTCCACCTGCTTCCCTTCCAAGATTGAGCAGTTCCCAAGCACAAAGGTCCCTAACCACCCTCAGGAGGCACACACTCCAGAGCATAGCATCCACTCCAGGCCTCCCCTCAGGACCACGCTCAGTTGGGCTTCTCCTGAACCTCCTCTTGCTCTATGCCGTTCCCCTGCTTACCGGTGGGTTTCCCTTCACTTCCTTAGCAAATACTTGAACCCAAACCCTTGTCTCAAGGTTTGCTTCAGAGAGATCTCAGCCTATGATGGAAAGGTACCAGCAGAGTACAAGGAAAGAAACAAACGAGGAAGCAAAAAAAAAAAAAAATCAGTGAAATGCAAAAGCAAGCGCAACATTTGGGAATCATGACAAGAAGATAGATAACTGTCTGGAAATCTTGATAATGAGAACTTCTGTATTATATCATATTTAGTAGGTAGATTGGGTGTGCAGTTGGAATGGGTTGAGGTTTGATTCTGATGAACTGATCACATGAACAGTCTCTAACAGAGCTCAGGGTAAAAATTATGTAGGGAACATCATCAGAATCACAAGTAGACTTGGGAAAGTTCTGAACTCCTTAAGTGAAAATCCTGCTTTTTTTTTTTAAGATTTATTTATTTATTTGAAAATCAGAGTTACACAGAGAGAGGAGAGGCAGAGAGAGTCTTCCATCCGATGGTTCACTCCTCAACTGGCCGAAACAGCTGGAGCTGTGCTGATCCAAAGCCAGGAGACAGGAGCTTTTTCCAGGTCTCCCACATGGGTGCAGGGGCCCAAGGACTTGGGCCATCTTCTACTGCTTTTCCAGGCCATAGCAGAGAGCTGGGTCTCAAACCGGCGCCCATATGGGAGGCCGGCACTTCAGGCCAGGGCGTAATCCACTGAGCCACAGCGCCATCCCTAAGTGAAAATCTTAAACAGAAATCAAGAAAGTAGAATGGAAAGAATTGAATAATGCCCATGAAGTATATTATCAAAGGTTTCAGGGTAAGAGGTGAGTGACTGGCTACTTCACAATTTTTCACAGTAGATGTTTCTAAGATAAGAAAACTTCGTTATCTAAATATTTATGATTTTTTTTTCAGCACATCTTGCATGCAAAGAGCATCCAAGAAAAATCAAATACCTCGGAGCTCAGGATGAGTAGTCACAGACTCCCTATCCTGCATGAAATTCCTCCCGTTGTGCTTTGAAAGCAATATGTCTTTACACAGGAATTGAGAGTGAGAGAAAAGTTGTTACCTCTCTTTCTATTTTTACAAGCACTGAAGTTTACCCTCTGATTGCAAAAAAAAGTCTCAATCTATACTATGTAAATACAACCATTGTCTAGTAAGTGTGTGGCTACAAAGGAGAAAACACCCCTTATTGTATACACAAATTTTCTCTGACAAGTGAGAAGAGAGGTGTAGGCAGATGGATTGAGAGTATGCTTGTGTGTGATATAGAAAATTTCCAGCAAAGTATGACCCTAGACTCGTAAAAGGAACCTGTTCATTCCAGATGCAATGACCAAATGGCATTTTTTTTTGGCAAATACTGACATGCTTTGAAAGTTTTAAAATCATAGCTCTGAAAATGGAAATGGGCATTTATGAAATATGGTAGCCATTCCATTTATTCTAAAAGGTTCAAAAATATTTTATGTAGGGGACATTGCTAACCAAAATGTCTCTGAGAGGGAGGATAATCAGTATTTTTTTTTTTTTCCACAAGAGGAAAGGCGGAACCCACTGAGCCCGTTTCAGGGACTATCTTGAATAGAAGGTAGGGGATGCATGTCTTTATTGTGTGACGAATGCTGGGTACCATAGATGATGAAATGTTTTTAGTTTTAGGTCACTTGCCACTCTAACAAAAGCCTTTGTTGTTCACTTATCCACAGTCTCCCGGTGAGGAAAAGGACTGAATGGGAAGACTGATGCTGTCCCGTCCAGAGCTCATTAGCTGGGTTGATACTAAGCACCCAGAATAGAGGGCATTACCACTGCTTCAGGGTGTGTGAGTGTAGACAAAGCATCCTTACCTGGTCATTGTTGGTTATGTTATTTTCCATCAATTTCCTGAGGCTGCTGTCTCAAGCAATAGTTTCTTTATTTAAAAATATCCATGTAGTTACTTTTCCTCATGAGAATATTCTGGAAATAAGTTCCATGTTTGCCTTTTTTTTTTTTTTAGCTGACATATTGGATCGTCCTTGCCACCCACCCTTCTCGGGTTCTTCCTGCCCTTGCCATCACAGCAGTACGCTGTCTCACAATATATTACACCAACAGTGAACAAATGTGCGGCTGTAAATATTATGGTTTCATCTAATGCTTCAATTGTGAAAACAAATGACAGAAAATGTAGTTCACATAACAGATACTGAGATCAAAAACTATTGGCACAGATATTCTACACACTGGCTATTACAATACCCTTTTCAGAGAGAACTTATTTATGGGAACATATTATGAGTCATAGCAATTCATAACATGATGTTCTATGGAAAATTCCATTCTCTACTCTAAATAAGTAGTAGACACACAGCACTCATGTTTGATTAACGAGAGTCATAAACATACCCCACCAGGTATAACACAGTACTTTACAGCTTTAACCTAAATTGACAGAGACACTTTTTTCTTCATAAAATAAGAAAAATGGGCAGAATGAAATGACTGCCAGTCTCAGGCACATGGACAGCCTCATTACCCACTTATCAGCATTTGGTCTCCCCCCGCATCATTTATTCATTACCTGTACTGCAGCATCATAGTCTATTCTATAAATATCGTTCTAATTTGAATTAAGATAATGTGCCGTGCTCGTTAGATTGGCATAATGCAGTTTGTATTCACTTTACCTCTCACCAAGTCAGAGAGCATTTTTGCATTCCAGATAGAGCTAAAAATATTCACCCATTAAAATAGTAATCATCATTAAAATTAGCTCCCTGATTTTGCTGATTAATTTTTCAGTAATGAGTATGCTTTCTAAAAAGTTTCAATTAAACCTTTTCTGACAAAACTAGGGTTTAAAAAATGTAAAATGTAAGAAGAAAGAGATAATTAGGCCAATAAAAATAGAATTTTACATCTACTATAACTTTAAAAAGATTCCTTTTTTTAATTTGCTGACAAAAATAGAGTGCAGAAGATAGGAGCAGTTACTATAATGGGAATGTAGGATTGAATTCCTTACATCTTCATTCTGGGCTGCAATCCTCATACCTTGGAAGTGCTGCTGTTTTTGTCTGGATAGGAAAAATGCAATATAGCAGGAAAGTGATGAAAGCCATTTTTGTGAGAGTTAAATGTTTATTTGCATGTCTTCTATTTTCATATACAGCAGGCATTGTTCAAGTACTCAACAAGGTTGCAAATCAACAGCCCCACCAAGTGCAGCTTTAAATGCAGAGGATGAAACAAAGGGCTGTGTCTCTAAGACAGCCAGCTGCATGATTTTTTGTTTGTGTTTAGAATCCTTGTTTTAAATTCTGTTGAAGATATACAGTTTTAATGAACACTATGGAAAATTATGGGAAAAGAAATTGTATTTTCATTTCACTCCTTTAGGAACCCCTTACTGTAATCTTCAAGGAAATCAGCTGGTAAGTGGCCTTTGGTTTTAAAATATATAAGTATTGTAAAAGGAGAAAAAGAATGTCAATTATAAGAAAGATACCCACTGAGAAGTAAGTATAGGAGACAAATAGTGGGAAAAAATTGTAACGTTAAGTCATGTTGAAAATACATAACTTGCATATAGTTTGGTACTAATTAAAGTAATTAAGTATTCCTTAGTCATGAATATTTGATGTCACATTATTTGTATTGGACATATGTCACAAAGCAATAGTGAAATTCCAGTCTGTCCTATATGACCACTGCACACTAACTGTCATGGAATCTCCATCTGACCTTTCTCAAGTAACAGAGAGCATCAGATCTAGAGAATGACCAAGGATCATTTCCAAATGGTTTGGTATAGGACAGCAAGAAATGTGAACAGTTAATTCAAAGATACCCATACTTCCATGAGGCGCGCACACGCGCACGCACACACACACACACACACACACACATTTGTTTTCATTTTAGAGAACACAGATAGTGTGTAGTTATATATTTATTTCCAAGCATTAAGCTATAATGGAATTGAGCCTGCTTTAATAATGTAATTTAGCCTAATCTTTTATAAAGCTTTAATGAGCTATTTTCTAACATTTTTAGAGAATATGTCATTTGCAGCCCATGAGTGTATAAACTCTTGGACATTTCCATTGCAATAGATATTAAATCTAAGCATTTATAAAAGGGCATTTATATATTCTGGGACAGCTTATGTCTGAGATGTTTAGCATTTGAGAAAAGATGACCACCTTATTTTCCTCCTGTAATTTGAAATGTAAATCTAGTTGGGCCCAAGGTGGTATTCTGTAATTATCAGAATAAAATAATCTGTGAATTTGTGTGAATGTATGTGTGTGTTACTGTGCATGTGTGTGTGTTGGTTGAGTTATGACACACAGATATATGAAAGATAGATACATAGATGATAGAAAAAGAAAGACAAAAGAAAGTAACCTGTATAAGTAAATATTCAAATTACCTCTACTGTCATAAATATTTGAAGTATTGATTCTTAACTCCAGAAGCATATAAATATAAAGGATTCAGTCTATTTTAAATCTTCTCGGTATATGGATGGTAGTTATCAAATTTCACCTTTTCCCTCTTGCCACCATCTTTTCTTTAGTATAGCTGAAAAACTTCAGGTCTCAGATGGCCAGGTATCACATGGAGAAGCAAATTTACACTCCTGACCACAGCCTACCTCTCCCAGCTCCACGCAGTCCCTCACTTCAACCCACCAAGCAACAACCTTGGATTATATCCGCTTCCTGCTGCCTCAGGGTATGGGCAATTTCTACTGCTGCTGCTGGGTAACTTCTCCCTGCAGGTCTGTAGGCAAGCTCCTCTCACCGCTGCTGGTGCTCTGTCCAGACCCCAATAAATCCCTTGACCAGTTCTGTGGGTGGACATGGGGGTTGGCTTCCACTGGCTAGAACTTTCTGGCTCAGGGGCTCTTGCTTCAGCTTTGAGGGTTCCTCTGAAAGCTCAGACAGCCAGAGTGCCTGCATCAGAGGTGTGTGAAAGCCTCCCCTCTGCGGGGTATCGTCATCTCCAGGGCACGCTGAGGAAGTAGCTGAGGCTGGGGCCCTCCAGAGATCCTATCCCTACCCAGCCCCTCTCCTGGTCCTCCAAGGCGAGAGCAGCTTGCTCTGGAAGCAGTTATTTAATAAATACTTTGTACCTATGGGAAGCTTCAGTAAGAGAAATTGGAGCTCCAGTGCCACCTCCTTCCTCCCTGTGACGAAGTCAACACCTTTGGTGGCCTGCCGTTTGTTTCCCATGTCCATGGAGCCCTCCAGAATCCAGGGAATGGTGTGCTTAGGATTGTGGCTTTACCTCCACCCTCACATTATTTACTTTGACACTTACTAGTATCTAAATTATGCATTCAGTATTTAATTTTGTTATACTTTCAGAAAGCATAGGCTTTGTCTGTGTCCTTCCCTGGTGTGCCTTTGGGTTCTATGATGTCTTCCACAGTTGCAGGCTTTCAGCTGCTGCTCAGTGGATGAGAATGGTGTGTGGGAAAAGTCTGTGCCTCTTCTACCTGAATACCCCCAGATCCATCTGGGCAAGCTGGGTCATTGCCTATCCTGACCTGCGCTTCTTCAACTTTAAATTGTTGTCCTGGCTCTTGAGGTCAGTGTTGGGCAGAGACTGCATAGAATTATGAGGGAATGAATTGACAAAATGTTGTAGTATGCAATGGCCAGACATTAGTTATGCCTAAAAGGTTTTCCAGGCTGCCCAAATATATCCATTATGAAAGGGTCATGTATTATTCAGTGTGTGATACTCTTCAAAAACATTTATATCTCCCAAGTGGAGCTGGAGAAAGCATAGGCCTCCTTTGGACAGCCTCTTATGAACTCAGACATTGCAGGAAGGAGCAGTATATGATGGGGATAATATCTTGTAGTGTTTAGGCACTGAAATATCTGTTTCCTAAATTTCTCTGGGAGGATGTTGGGGAAGGGTTGGATAGCAGAAGTTAGTGGAATACATGTCTCACAACTTCACGGTTGGCAAAGGCAGAATAATGCAAGTCACATTTAATTTTTTGAAAACTCTGTGTTGTGATCTTGGCACATTATTTGACAAAGACTTATTGAACACTTTGTATGTATCATGCATGGATCTTGAAATTGGGGATGTAGAAGGGACCTAACCAAGTACACTTTTTGCTTAAATTTAGTTTATATTCTAGTTGGCCAGGAGGACCAGAAAATGGATACTTGAAATGTTGTCAAGTTGGCAAAAGCAGAGGCTGGGGTGGTAATGATAGACTCCTGAGCAGGGGTTTAAATGAAGTGAGGGGCATGTCCTGCAAGTGACTACCAGAAGTGTGCTTCAGGCTGAAGCAACAGTAGGTGCAAAGCCCTGAGGCTGTTTTTGAGTTAGAGGAAGAACAATTCTGTTAACAGAATTCCGTTCACTTCAGGAGCATGAGCTAGGAGTTAATGAAAGCACCCCAGTTATTTTCCTTAGCACCCAATAGAATTAGTGTGTCAGTTCTGTGTCCTTTAGTGGCTGCTTTTGAGGTGGAAGTGTAAGACCTGTCTTTTGTCATACCTCAGTAGATAAGTAAATGGTAACCAAATACTAATATTCATGTTATGATGATAGGAGCTTTTTAGTGAGTTACAGATTCACCTGGGGGAATGCCAGAATTTTAGGTTATACAAATTGATAACCAAATAGAATCTAGGCATGATCCTTCTTAATAAAATCTATGCTGGAAGTGAAAAAATTATTTTTACCACATAAATAAATTAGAAAATAATCTTTTATAGTCAATGAGTAATCAGTGCATAGCAAGGATTCCATGTACGAGTTCTAGATATAATGACTTTCTCCAGAACAGTTAAAATCTGATTTATTGTTTTACAAAGGAAACCAGGATATGGTAGTCTATACACTGTGCCAGCAAGACTGGAAATCTTTAGGTTTTACTTCATAAATATTATACAGGTGATGGTGGAAAGGAAGAACTCCAACTGGTAACAAAAAATGTTTTCAATAATTAGATTGCATGTGCACATGAGCGTGTTTTGTGTATTGTATATGTATGACTATGTGTGAGTCTGTGTGTGACAGTGTGCATTGTGTATGTAGTATATGAGTGCATATGTGTGTGTGTACTCATATTGTGAAATCCAAACACCCTGCCTTGCACATATGTATTCAGAAGCTAAGTCAGGCATGGACAGAGCAGCTTCCTTTCAGCAGTGCTTTGTGGGGCATCTTGCAGATATGGGTACTTAGTGATTGTGTGCGGAGGACAATGATTAGGTTAATGACATATTTGTGTGTTGGGTAGAAAGAGCTTATTGATTAGTGTCTGGAACCCTTGCCCAGTTTTATACAACTGGGTTTTTAAATTTATTTTTTACTTTTTGCTTGGAAGGGTCTGTCTTGTGTTTAGTTAACCTGTGAAAGCTGCGTAACCATGAGCACCTTGTCTTTTTCCTGGAAAGTAAATGAGTGTCTCAGGAGGATTCCCATGGGCCTCCAAGCCTGCTCAGTTCTGTTGCACGTTCTTCTGGGTCTCTGGGTCAGACCAGGTGCTAAAGTACTAAAAGAAGCTTCAAGCTGTTCTTCACAGACAGGCTGTTACTTCTGCGACATGCATGTGTGTTTTATAGAGGCTTTGTGAAATTTCTAAATCCTACACATAAGGAAAACACCCAGGATGGCACTTCAAAGAGCCCAAGTGGCTTGAATTTCTCTGATAAAATTTTGCTGCAATTTAATATGAGATTTAAATTTTTAAAGGAGACGCCTTTTGCAAGCAACACAGAAGTATGAATGAATAGGAGAGCTTTGTCTAGTTCCCCTCCAGGCCTCTATCATATGCTCCAAATGCTGGAAACACTGCCAACGATCCTGCCTCCTTTATGCAATCTTTGTTTACGGTGCAGCTCCGGTGATGAGTTATTCTCTTCTCTGTGCTACTCAAATAAAAAGTGGAAGCTGTTCCATTTCACTCTTTCGGGGAATTTCAGGAAGAAAAATAGGACATTAGAGAATCCTTCCACTGAAGCATAAGGATTTAAAAAGCAAAGTTTTCCATACTGTGATAAACGCATCACAGGTCTTTGCTATAGAGTGGCATTGCTTGTCTGGGAAGTAAATATGGATGTTCTAGTGAAATTCCTCTGCTGACATATCAGCTGACTTCAATTTCAGATGATTAAATGTCTGCTTGGAAAATGTTGTTTTCAAGAAATACAAAACTAAAACAAAGTAAAGCGATGAAGTGAGACACTGAGCAAATGCAATGCAGACTAAGTGTTCAGGCTGAAGACCCAACATTTTTCTAGGGCTTCCTATGGAAACACGGAAATTGTAATCAATTTTATTGAAATGATTAGGTAATATGGAAACTACTTAAAGACTCATAAGCACACGTTTAAGGATTTAGACCTCAGTTTTTTTGTTGTTGTTGTTCTGTTTTGTTTTTGACAGGCAGAGTGGACAGTGAGAGAGACAGACAGAGAGAAAGGTCTTCCTTTTGTCGGTGGTTCACCTTCCAATGGCCGTTGCGGCCAGCGCGCTGCAGCCAGTGCACCTCGCTGATCCGATGGCAGGAGCCAGGTGCTTCTCCTGGTCTCCCATGGGGTGCAGGGCCCAAGCACTTGGGCCATCCTCCACTGCACTCCTGGGCCACAGCAGAGAGCTGGCCTGGAAGAGGGGCAACCGGGACAGAATCCGGTGCCCCGACCGGGACTAGAATCCGGTGTGCCGGCACCACAAGGTGGAGGATTAGCCTGTTGAGCCGCGGCGCCGGCTTAGACTCCAGTTTTTTAAACTGTGGTAGGATTTGCTGTTATTTACTGCATTTGGAGTTTCAGAGCCATTCCAGAGGCAGGGAAATTCAAATTTAGGAAGGCTGATTGTTGCCTGTATTCAAGTAGATGCTGAGAAAGAGAAAGGAGGAGTGACAGGTATCCATCCTTAGGGATTAGTTTAAAATGTTACATTGAGTTTTTCATCTGACAGTACCAACAAAACAGTACCTGACAACTTAATGCAATTTCTAACTCCACCTCTACTCTGCCAGTGGTCTCAATATTATTCTTTTCTACCTACTTACATCTGTAAAGGACATGGCTTTTAAAAAGACCAAAAAATATAAAAGGGAATGGGAAAAAATGTGATTTGGATCTAGCCTTCTCCTTGGAGAAAGGGAAGATAGCAGACATGGATACGCTCTGAGTTAGTTCATGCTTTCCCTTTGAGGAAGATGGTTTAAAAGAGGAAATTTAGGAGATGCATAATAAATGTTCTTTCCACAGCCTAGAACAGTGTAGAAAATTCCATTTCCTTAGTTGAATGAGATCCTGATTCATGCTTGAACAAATGAATATGAACATTTTATGAATGACACATTATTTTATACTCTTGTTTTAAAATAACTCATCATTTTATATCACAAAGACTCCACACAATGATGTTGTAGTGATTATAAGTCTTCAGTATCAATCTTTCTCCTAGGCATGAAAGTGAAGAAAAATAATTCAATCAAAGATCAAGCTAAACATGGTGCAGAATTTAGACCTGGCAGTCATCAGATTTCAGGTTCAGTGTGTCAGGGCATGAGAAACATACTTTATGTTCAAATGTCAACCACAGCAAGCTGGGATTTTGCAACAATGATGGCTCAGAAATACCATATGAACAAACACAATTTTTTTTTTTTCAGAATCAACTTGTTTAGTCCTCTTTCCAGAAACAAAATGTTTAAAATTACAAACACAGAACTGGTTCTACAACCTGTATTGTGCATGATCTCTGATTAAAATAAATGTTTGGTTTTCTTTGGAATAAAACTACGTTTTCAGAATATCCCAGACATACAGATATTATATACAGAATTTTCCTCCTTATACTTTGAAGAATTTTATTTTAGACCCTCCTAACTTCTGGAAAGGTATTTAATCATTGTTTATTTCAGTTATGTTTCATAAAATTATTAGAAATATACAAAAGAGATATAGGTAGAATGGGGTCAGGAAATATACAATTTTAAAATTAACTTTAAACTCATTTTGTTGTATATTTGCTGAATTCACTCAAGTCTTGCTTCAGTAAGTTTGGATCCACAACTATTTTGAAATCTGCTCACACCCTGTTGATGATTGGCATTGTAGAGAACACAGTCACAGGGTATAAATTTTGGAGATGTGATGTAAATTAGGCTACTGTAGTGTAGATGTCTATGAGTTCTCTATGAGACTTGAAAAGATCTGGGGAGGCATGAGAACTGGAAAGACAAAGGATAGGCCATGGTTAAAACATTCTATAAGAGAACTGTCAAGAGCTAATGCAAACATCTGGGAGCAATATGTTGCCAGTTTGGTACTAGATGGTATGCTGACTTTTGAAGTGGATGATAATTTTAGATTCTAGTGTTTGAAGTCTGATATTTCCATTCAGTGTTTTAAAAATGTTCATTGACTGCATGCTAAGACAGTAGGTAAGTAAGTAATATGCCATACCTCACAACACTCTGAAGGCAATTGCCATAACTGCCCAAATTGCACCAATGTTCACAGTAGTGGAGTCACTTTACATCCCACATAAGGTTAGAGTAGAAAGACATGAAGAATAACATGAGGGACTTGTAGCATTCTCAGATCTTCAGTGTTTGACATGCACATATATATACTAAAGAAATTAAGATAACTTTGTCCAGATTTAGAATATCTTTTTCTACCTCTTTGGAGATAACCAACACCATAAATTTGTTATGTCACTGAATTTATATTTCATGCTATCTTTAGACATACATATTAGTATATTTTCCTAGATTGTTTTGTTTATGTTAAAATTTAAGTGTTATCACATTGAATAGTCCAGTCCTTGAGTGTTAAAATCTTTACGTAATATGTACTAAACTGATCTGTGTATAAAGAGAGTTGAAAATGAATCTTGATGCGAATGCAAGGGGAGAGGGAGCGGGAAAGGGGAGGGTTGTGGGTGGGAGGAAATTATGGGGGGGAAGCCATTGTAATCCATAAGCTGTACTTTGGAAATTTATATTCTTTAAATAAAAGCTTTATATATAAAAATAAAAAAAGAGAAAAAAATGAATCTTTTAAAAAAATGTTTTGGAGCATTTATTCCATTATTTGAGCAAATTTGTAACTGTTGGGTAGTATTTTGTCATATAACCGGGCAGTTATTTTTCAGTTCTAGACTATTTCTGATAGCAATGCTGGTTGTAAAGCATCTTTACTGTGTCAGCCTTTTTATAAAAGCTTGTGTTTAGGATTTGTTGGTTTGATTGTAGCCACCCGTCCAGTTTATAAAGCAGGCACATACACACTAAGATGCAGCAGCCCATCAAGAGTGCTCCATGCCTATGAGACGTGGCTCATCCAGTCCTATTACAAGAACAGGACAGGAGTAGTGTGGCAGAGCTACAGCCATGCATGAAGTGTGTGTTGATAAGACGGCAGGGTTATATGCTATTGCATCTCCCATTTAATACATCAAAAGTGGGGAGATATAAAGAAGTTTTTCATATAAGATCTCAAAATACGTTATCTTTCTTCAGGCAGCAGCTAGATTTATGCTCTAGTAAGTTTTTTCTTTTTTAATCAGTGTGTTAGATGAGTGTATTAGACATTTTAACATATCAAGTTAGAATTTAGGGGAGGGGCCCCCTGCAATGCCAGCATCCCACATGTGTACCAGGTTTGTGTCCCAGCTGCTCCATTTTTTTTTTTTTTTTGACAGAGTTAGACAGTGAGGGAGAAAGAGAAGGAGAGAAAGGTCTTCCTTCCGTTGGCTCACTCCCCAAATGGCTGCTACTGCTGGCACTATGCAGATCCGAAGCTAGGAGCTGGGTGTTTCCTCCTGGTCTTCCATGCGGGTGCAGGTGGCCAAGCACTTGGACCATCCTCCACTGCCTTCCCAGGCCACAGCAGAGAGCTGGACTAGAAGAGGCCAGCTGCTCCACTTTCAATTCAACTCCCTGCTAATGTGCCTAGGAAAGCAGCAGAAGACGGCCCAAGTACTTGGGACCCTGCTACCCACTTGGATAACCTGGCTGGAGTTCCAGGCGTCTGGCTTCTCCTATCTGTTGCAGCCATTTGGAAGGTGAATCAGTGAATGGCAGATCTCTCAATCTCTCTCTCCTCTCTCTGTTTCTCTCTCTCTCTCTTGCTTTACCTTTCAAATATATAAATAAATCTCTGAAAAAAAAGAGTTTAGGAAATAATTAAATGCTTCCAAGGGGGAGACACAGTCTCTAGGACAGCAACAGAGAGGCTGTAGAGTGGAGCCCTCCAGACCCAGGCAGAAAGGGGCAAGCTCAAACTCATGCCAGTAGCCAGTCTGGGGCTTTTCTGCATAAGCATACTGGCTTGGTTTCCTATTTCCAAAACTCTAATCATTCTGCTCCTTAGTTTAACCCTCCCCCCCCCCATTTCCTTACCCCTGTTTTCTGTGTGGAGATTTCTTCCTAGTAATCTTCTAACCCTTCAACACTTTGAAACAAAGTCTACTGTTGTATTTCACATCAGAAAGGTCTTAGCTGGCTATCTGACTGTTGCTTTAAACTTTTTGTGTATTTTAGTCTTATTGCATGAAAGCAATATTATGTGGTATTTTTATGGGTATTCCTGATTAGAGTTTCATTTGTCTCTTTTAACGTTGTTTCCTAATATTTCTAAAGTTTGCCTATTCATTCCCCTTTTGAAATACATTGAGGCTTTCTTCAGATATCTAAAATTGTATGTCTGTCTTCAATTTTACTAGATCCTGTAAGATTGTTCTCCAAGGGGTGGCACCAATATAGGGTCATAAGCAGAGAACGTGAATTCTTGTGAGCATGTTTTCACTCACAGATATTTTTAAGAGGCAATATCCAAGATATACAACCATAACAACTTCAACTTGTCCTAACTTTCTTAAGTATCAGGGGACAAGCCCTGGGAATTTAATGTCCTCAGTAACAAGCTCCTTAAATTATCTTGTATTTTATGTGGTTGTTGACAGATGCATCTGAGCATTAAAAGTCTCTCCCTCCTCTGCTTATGTTTAATGCCTATGGTATATGCATTTGCTCTAATGTGGATAACTGGTTCAGTCTATTTTCTTGGATTTAGTCACAGAAATTGTTTTTTCATTATATTTTTAAATCTAGACAATATGAACAAGGTGTTGAAGTAGCAAATTTCTTTTGCTTTTGTTTGTGGATTTCTTCATTTTTAGATCTTCTAAAATGAAACCCAGGGGAATAATTTGTAAAAGGTCTTGTATTCTGTTGTGTATACACTGGTTAGGCCTATTTATCTTATAATATTAATGGGAATACACTGTACTGCAGTGGAATTATCTCAAGCCACAAGAGCTGTCAGCTGCTGTTTTTGTAGGATATAAGATCTATATCAATATAAGAAATGTTTTACACTTATAAAAGAGAGTTTTGTAAAAATATTTATAGGAATAGCAGTAATTTGAATAACTGAGCTAATTAAGAAAATGAATAACAATTAAATTCCTTAAGAAAAATCTTCGATGACTTAAAAGCAGGTGGTGTGAGAGTTTGTTATTTTAAAATAAAAAAGGAGGAGTAGGTATTTGGTGCAGCACTATAGAATGTCTGGGATTTGTTTGGCTCCATTTCCTATTCTAGCATGTAGCTGGTAGGCAATAGGAGATGTGTAAGGTATTAGGGTATTGGCCACTCAGGTGAGAGACCATCTTGATTCCATGGCTCCTGGCATCAGTCTCAATCAGCCCCAGCTATTGAGGGCAATTGGGGAGTAACTATGGGGTGGAAGATCTCTGTATCTATCTCTCTCTTTCATTGTCTCTCTCTTTCTCTCTCTTCCTCTCTACCTCTCAAATAAATAAATGAATAAATGTATTTTTAAAATAAATGAGGTTAATTCTAATTTAGGTTTTCCAATTACACAATTTCAGAAACATTTTTTTTCTTACTCTTAGTCTCATGTACACATACACCTGCCCAAACTATTCCATCAAATACCAATAGCTAATTATTCAAATGAAGTACCATTTTCATTAGGAAAGATTGCTATTAAAAATACTTGTCATTGCTGTTATCCATATTAACATCTAGTAAAGTTTAAGTTGAGAAAGGAAAGAAGTTATATTTGGTGATTATTGCAGCACTTTACAGGAGAAAAAATTGCATCTTGCCAATTTTTCTTTTCTGAGTGGAGCTTGTTTGAAATGCATTTATAACTACCTTGAAAACATGTATGTTTGCATATTTAATGACAATTTTGGTTACTATGAAGTAAGAGGTAATTTTCTTCAACAATGTTTACTATTAAAGACACTTTTGCTTTTCATTGAATAGCTATACTGAAAAAGGGAAAATTCTGTTGAGAACAGGGTACTCAAAGTGTCCTCATAGTTCCTTAACAGAACTATGGCAACACCAGGACTTGTCTGCTGAGACAAGCACTTTGGAGCAGAGATGTGATGGTTATGGCTATGGGTTCACCTGACTGACACACTTTGTGGTGCTCAGATACCTGTTTAAACACACTGTGGTTGCGACTGTGAGAGTGTTTCCAGATGACATCAGCATTTGTCATTCAGATTCATTCACCAGATGGCTCCTTCCATCCTCAGGCGCATCATCTGATCCACTGAAAGTCGACCAGGAAGAGGGCAAATACTCTCTCTGCCTGACTGAGTTGTAGCATCAGTCTATGTCATCGGACTGAAAGTTGCATCATTGGCTCTCTTGATACACAGACCTTAGTAATCCTCCTGGAATTTATCCCGTGGCTATATTGGATCTCCAGCCAGCAGACAGTAGATTCTGGGACTCCTCAGCCTGCAGGATCATGTGACCACATACATTGTGCCTTATACACATGGCATAATATATATGTAATATGTAGTATACACATGTATACATGTATAATTACATGTATGTGTGTGTGTAAAAAATTGTTTTTGTTTCTTTGGATAACTCTTACCAATAGAAAAACCTTATAATTTTAATTTTCAAAGGATGAAGACTGTACATGTTTGAAATTCCCAACAAATGTTTGAGATAAGAATAAAAATGTTAAAACCTATTCCTATATAGTAGGTGTCTTCTGTAATAATGAAAAAAAATTAAAGAGTACGATAAAAAGTGTGACTCATAAAAATTTTAAAAATTTTAACTAATCATTTCTTTTTTTTCTTTCAAGGATATCCCCTATGATAGTTTTTTTTTTTAAAAAATTACCTTTTTCTAAAAAATATTAACAGAACTGGTTATTTGAAAGATTATAATTTCTACAATTTCTACATTGAGTCATAAATTCTGTGATAATTAATTTTAAATTGGCCCATGTTGCTTTCTTGATGTATTCTTCTTTTCATTCTATTTAGGAAAAAAATCTCATACATAACCTATAAAATGAACATCAAAAGACATAAAATGTTAAATATATGTATAGTTTTTGTCACAATACACATTTTCCATTGGCTTTTAAAATTTGTACTAAAATTGACCTTTTAATTTCATTTTCATAAAGTTATTGAAGTACCCTTGAACAACATCTGTTAATTCTTTAAATACTTGGTAACTATTTTATTTTATTCACACGGTTACTTGCAAACCAATTGTCTAAAAATTAAAATTATACCAAAATAGAAAGGGTTACAAGTGGTAGCTACTCATTTATTAATCTATGTTTAGCTGATGCACTTTTGAATCTTCAAAGAATGAGGGTGCACCTCCTTTACATCACACTCTGCAATCTTGGAAAACACCCTCAATCCTTGTCAAATAGAGAAATAATGTAAATGGTGCAGGTTACAACTGCGGTGGACCCTCTAATGACACCAGAGGCTGCAGGTGGAACAAACAACATCACGAACAACATTGCATGAGCAAATTTGGTGGACCAGGTATTGCCTGTAGAGTTCCTTCATATGCATTCTCATTTATGGTCACTACAAGGCAGTGAAGCACCTACTGTTTTTATCCCAATTTGTAAGGGGAAGAGACTGAGGCTAAGAGGATTGTGGAAACCACAAGGCTACATTTGGATTGGGCAATGTGCACGTGGGACTCTACACTCACATTTGTCTGGTTCCATCTCTCTGTTCCATCTCTAACCTGAACTTCCAGGATTCTGCATCAGATCTTACATTTGAAGTGGGCAGTTGCATAACCACAAGAAGGCTTATGCTCCTTTGTGTGTAGTAATATGTGAAAATCTCAGGTGTCATCAATCTTTTTCCATCCTGGTATTTCATTTAGGAGAGTTATTCTATCAAAAAATTTCCTATTATCCCACTTAATTACATGTGTGAGAAGAAAGTGGGAGGCATCATACCTCAAATCCTAAGTTAAACTCTTAGTTGGTAAAGAAACATATCATCTAAATGCTTCTATTTCTTTGTCTGTACTTTATTAATCAGCTCAATAATTTTTCTAACACCTTAACTCTTCTATGATTTGGTGTTGCTTCATTTCTCAACAAGTAGGATTCAATACTTTTAAAAAGTCAATACACCTGATATGTTATAATATCTTTAACTTTTCAGTTATCATTAAGTAATTTAAAGGGAAAAAATTACTGGAAATACCTAATAACACTACCTTTTTTTAAAAGATTTATTTTATGTATCTGAAAGACAGAGTTACAGAAAGAGGTAGACAGAGAGAGAGGTCTTCCATCCTCTGGTTCACTCCGCAGATGGGTGCAATGGCCAGAGCTGTGCTGATTTGAAGCCAGGAGCCAGGAGCTTATTCCAGGTCTCCTAAGTAGGTGCAGGGGCACAAGGACTTGGGCCATCTTCTACTGCTTTCCCAGACCATAGCAGAGAGCTGTATTGGAAGTGGAGCAGCTGGGACTAGAAACAGTGCCCATATGGGATGCCTATGCTTTAGGCCAAGGCTTTAACCTACTGCACCACAGCACAGGCCCCAATAACACTACCTTTGAATAGGACATAATCAAATGTTAAAATATTTGTAAATTTAAAAAGTTGAACCATCTCTTTAGACTAGTACCACCAACTAGTGAACACCATTTACGGCTGCATTTTCAGATAAAAACCTCAACTCAAACTAGTGTAAGAAAAAGCGGAAAAGCTAAACTTACGTAACAGAGATGGCTATGAATTTTTAGCTTTGATCTCAATCAGGACTCAAATTATGTTTCTAGTTGTATGTCTCCTACTCTCACACCACAAATCAAGAGGAAGAGTGGAAATTTTGTCTTCATCAGAAGTTTTAGCAACATTTTCTTACACAGTGCGGGGGCGGGGAGTGGAGAGAAAGAGAGAGAGAGAGACTTCCTCTGTCTAACTTGCCAATCTCAGAACCAATTGTTAGAATTGGGGAGATGGGACATTCAGACACATATAAGCCTACTGATTTCACCAGGAAAACTACTAATTGAGACTATCCCAACCAACTGAAAAAGGGAAAGTAGTTTTCTTTCAAAAAGTTTTCTTTTTTTTAATTACAAGAGGCAAGATAATGGATATTGTTCAATTAATGTAGTTATGAAGTGTATAAAGTTTGTAACTATAAAGCTGTGTTGTTATACATACTTTCCTGCAGACTTACTTCTAAGGGAAGAGTTTAAAAACTTACCATGGGACCCCCAAATCCCCTTAACCTGGGTGATAAAAATACCATCTTAAGTGTTAAAGTGATCATATACATAGGATTAAGTGTTAAAGTAATCATATAAATAGGATTAAGTATCTGATGCTAATAGAATTAAAAAAGAGTGAATACTCCAACATGGGAAACAGTCCACACAGCAGACTCATAGAATGACAATCACTTTAAGTAGCATTCTGACCTCAGAATCAGCCCGAAGGCATTCTAGTCTGGCTGAAAAGCCCACAAGAGCATTTCAGGCATGGAAAGCCAAGACACTGTAGCAAAAAATGTCCTACATGAAGTACCTTGATAGGTGAGACCCCAGTCAAAAAAGTGGCCATCAAAGAAAGAGGCACCTTTTTCTTAAGGGAGGAGATAACTTCCACTTCACTTATGGCCTTGTCTACATACTGATGGAGTTTGTGGTTTCAAAAAGCTTCCATAGGTTAGGCAGCTCATGTCAAGAGTCTCAGGTGATCACCGACGTCATACATAAGAGTGTTAATTGTTAAATTAACAGCAGAAGTCACTGTGCACTAACTTCCCATGAAGGACCTCTGCACTCAAAGAGTTGTATTACAAGAATTAATGGCAAAACTTGTTCTCAAAGATTTATTTCATTTGAGTATATTAAGTGGAGGATATTCTTATGTCTCATAAGTTTTAGTTATGCCTAAGTGTCCAACTCCATTGCTTGTTTTCTTTGGTGCTTCCTTAATTAACGATAAATCTCATTCTCCAGGACTTAATTTCTTTTTGCTTATTAAGCATAAGATATTCTTATGTCTCATAAGTTATAGTTATATCTAAGTGCTTGCAAAAGATGTATCATTCTTGGGTGCTTCTTTAAAGTTAACTAAGTTTCTAACAAAAAACTGAAATTAACTTCAAGATGCAATGACTGAACAGCCCATGCCTCAGCTGTTGGGGAACAGACTGTGTGTGTGTGCAAATCGTTGAACTCTTTACTTAGTTTTGGGTTGGTCTTCTGTGTATAAAGGTAATTGAAAATGGATCTTAGTGAAGAATGAGACTGGGAATGGATGGGGGATGAGGAGGATAAGGGTTGCGAGTGTGGGTGGGAGGACGTTGTATGGTGGAAAGAATCACTACATTCCTAAGGTTGTACTTACGAAATGCATGAAGTTTGTATTCCTTAAATAAAAGGTTTCTTTGGGAAAAAATAAGAGGTAAAAAACAAAAAAAAATAAAAATAAAACAATAGGTGCTCTAAAATTGGTGTCCAAGGACACTGGGAGTTACATGAATGGATTTTAAAGAGTCTTGAAAATTCCTTATGTTGTCCAAAAACATATATGAGAAAGGATTCATATGTTTAAAGATATTCATTGCATCAAAAATTAATAGCCATGACAACTGAGTTTCATCGTTGAACATTCATGTGTTAGGAAGTGACATGACCATAGAAATTAACCTCATTTCCCAAAGATATATCACCATCAATTATCTACCTTTTTTTTTTTTTTTGGACAGGCAGAGTTAGATCATGCTGCACAGATCCGAAGCCAGGAGCAAGGAGCTTCCTCCTGGTCCCATGCGGTGCAGGGCCCAAGGACCTGGGCCATCCTCCACTGCCCTCCTGGGCCACAATAGAGAGCTAGACAGGAAGAGGAGCAACCAGGACAGAATTCGGCACCCAGACCAGGACTAGAACCCGGGGTGCCAGCACTGCAGGTGGAGGATTAGCCTAGTGAGCTGTGGCGCCAGCCTATCTACCATGTTTTATTCTCTTTCTTTAAATGTCCCATTTGTTAACAAATAAGTGTGATAAATATTACTTGATTTAGACAGACATTTAGGTAGTTAAGTATAAAATCAACTAAACATTCTTATTTAGTTGGTTTAAGAAACAGGCTTATTTAAATCAAAATTACTGACAACAAATATATCTTTATATTCTATGAGCTTGTTTGCTTCTTTCTTTCTTTCAAAAGCAGAGAGAAATAGAGTTCCTATGCACTGGTCAATCGTTAAATGGAGCAACAGCGTCTGAAGGGGCTGAAGCCAAGATCCAGGTAATAAAACCAAGTGTCTCATGTGGGTAGCAAGAATCCAACCAATCCAGCCAATAACACTATCTCCAAGATTTACATAAGCAGGAAGTTGGAGTCAGGATCAGAGCCTGATATTGAACCCAGGGATTGTGATATGGACATAGGCACCTTAGCCACTATGGCAAACACATGTCCCTATATTCTTTAACTGTGCTGTGAAAACAACTGGAAGATGGTAAAAGAAATCAAACACATTGAACAGACTAGAAAAGAGAAAATGTAGGATAGTAAACTTGAAATAAATTGCCTTTTAATGAGACAATCCTGCAAATACTTTAAAAAATAATAATAATGCTAATAGTAGTAATTTAGAATTTCAGTCTTTAGTGTTTTTCAACCAAGGGTATAAAGCTTTTTAACATAATGGGATAATATTCATGACAAAGAAATAGTCATAGCCATAAATGTCCATGGCAGTTAAACACTAATGAGGAGGTTTGACATTCCAAGATTTGTAAAAGCATTTCCTATAAGTACTTTTCTAAGAGAGGGGCATTATATTAGGCACAGCTGCAAAATGAGGAAGCCTTAATGGGATCATGAGGATAGAGGTGGGATTTTTCATTGATAATCAGCTATTTTGCTTGGGAGTTATTATAATCAACTCTTTTACACTTAAAATCCAATCATTTGCCAACCATCTAGATATTCTGTGAGACACGTTGGATGCTGTGAAATATATTGTTCCTTTTATTTTTTTTCATGCCTTTGTGTG
Organism: Sylvilagus floridanus; assembly: GCA_949820135.1. Taxonomy (NCBI): domain Eukaryota; kingdom Metazoa; phylum Chordata; class Mammalia; order Lagomorpha; family Leporidae; genus Sylvilagus; species Sylvilagus floridanus. The sequence goes on along the minus strand of OX463240.1, from coordinate 11,199,006 downwards.
TGTCTTGCCATCTTCAGAGTTTTACACTGCTGCTTTGTGGCTATGTATTTGGCTCTTTCCTTAGATGATTGCAGTAACCAATTACCTGATCTCCCCAACATATCCAGTCTTCAAATTCTAGCCAAAGTCATATTAGCCGTATTTTTAAAAACGCAAATTGGACATTCCATGAGAGAAAGTCATCAGTGGTGCTTCTATATTTTTCGGGTGAAATTCAATGCCCTCCATGATTCTGCTTCAATTTAGCTTGCTAGATAATGATGTCAGGATCCTGGTTTTAGAGCTCATCAGATCCTGGCCCTGAAGAAGTGGATAGCACTGAGACCTTGAGAACCTCCCTTAGTATCTTTCTGACTGAATGTTATCACCTACAAAATTGAGCTTAAAATAAACCCTACTTTGTTGATGTGCTCTGAGAATTAAGAGTGATCAGAGAGGGCTAGCACTGTGGCATTTCAGGAAAAGCCGCCACCTGCAGTGAGGGCATCCCATATGGGTGCTAGTTCAAGTCCTGGTTGCTCCTCTTCCAATCCAGCTCTCTGTTATGGCCTGGGAAAGCAGTAGAAGATGGCCTAAGTCCATGGGCTCCTGCACTCATGTGGGAGACTCTGGGGAAGCTCCTGGCCCCTGGCTTCGGATCGGCCCAGTTTCTGCCATTGTGGCAATCTGGGGAGTGAACCAGCAGATAGAAAACCTCTCTCTTGCTCTCTCTTTCTCTGCTTTAGCCTCTCTGTAACTCTGCCTTTCAAATAAAATAAATAAATCTTTAAAAAGAAGAGTGATCAGAGGATTGAGAAGCAGAAGCATTAACTAAAAATTTATTACTGAGATTGGCCTTTAGAAAGGTTTCAAGGTAACCCACTATTATGGTGCTTATGGCAACTCATCTTCTTACAATGCTGAGTTGATGGATGAAATTGGAGGCTCCTCATCTGCCACACAGCAAAAAAGATTCAAGGCTTGGACCTATGGTCACACCATGGGCAAGGCCAGGCTTCCTTCAGCCATTCCACACTGAGCAGTAGTGTAAGAAACCATGGTCCTCTTAAAGTCCACTGCTGAGACTGAAGTTCTAGAGGATCTAAGGGAAGAAAGTTGTTCTCTATTTTATGAGTGAAAGAGGGAGAGAAAGAGATCTTCCATTCGCTGGTTCATTTTCTAAAAATGCCCAACAGGTGTAGCTGGGCCAGTTTGAAACCAGGAAACAAGAACTGCATCCTGGTCTCCCACATAGGTGGTAGGGGACACCCCAGCTGCTGCCTCTCAGAAGCATTAGCAGGGAACTGGAGCAGAAACAGAGTAGGCAGGACTCAATCCAGCACTTAACAGTAGCTTAATTACAGAGTCACGATGCTGGCCTCTGAGCTGGTTTTTTTTTTGTTTGTTTTGTTTTTGTTTTCTTTTCTTTTTTTCCCCCCTCATTATTCACCCTGAATCCTCAGCACAACAGACTAAGGCTGTGACATCGCACCCCACATGTGGCTTCAAACGTGAAGTACAACCATTTCCAACTCCAGGAATTCCCTCTAATAAGTACTATTTGGGGAGCTCTGGTGTGTGTGTTGTTGATAATCACCTTCATTTGCTCATATTTTTGGCACCCAGTGAGATTTAGGTAAATATTTCCATGTTACTCTACCTGAAACTCTCACCTTAGCAATTGCTGCTTCTAACTAATCACTCTTCTTCCATTCACTAAGACATGTGATTCCAGGATTCCTTTGTAACCCAGAAGGTTTCCTGACAACTGCCTCTCAGTGTTTTCCATACAAGCTGAGTAATGAGACCCTATATCAGGAGCTGTCTCAAGACTCACTCCACTGGCTGATACCCATGATATTGTAGGAGGGGAAGAAAATTGTTTTCTCTTGACTTTTTCAAGGTCTCTGGCAGAAGACTCTATAAATTAGACTGACAAAAAACAGATTATCAAGGAGAAAGCAAGCAGAAGTTTGCCAAATGTATTTTCTGAACACACAGAGTTGGTTAGAACTTGGGCTTATATAACAACTTAGCAAAAGACAATGCATTTTTAGGAAATGACAAGAGAAAGGAAAAGGACTTTGAGTTTCTCAAGGAGGTAAATTGTGAGAAGGTAACCATATCCAAGGACTAATGGCTGATAAGGGCCCATTAGTAAGGTGTGCTATTTAGTTCTTTTGGAGCTCTCTCTATGCTGATACAGATTTCAAGTTGCCTTAGGTGATTGACTCCTATTTTCCTGGTAGAGAGAGAAGGCAAGGATACCTTTGCAAATTTATGTCCTGCCTTTGACAAATAGGGGAAGGCAGACCTTTCCTTATATCTACTTCTTTCCAGTCGTCATCATTCCATAGTAATCCTTATGCCAGAGTAGTGTACTTTGGGATGGTTTATTCTGCTACCCTTAGGTACCTTTAGCATTTGCTTCCATTCGGGTGTGGGCTCCTGGAGGCCAGCACCAGCCTACACCTGCTCCATAGCTCCCACACTCCTACTAGCATGGGAAACACTCAATAGAACAAATGCTTTGTAATACAGATTACTGTTCTTTTGGTTGTGTTTCCCCTGCTGGGCTTTCTCCAATAGTTCTGTGTTTGCCTCCTCTGTTTCCTTCCAGGCTGCTCTTCCCTTTAGCTGCAGGCTTCCCCTAAAATTCCATCCCTGACTGTCCTCTGCTAATTTTGCCAAGTGATCCCTTCTACTCCCATGATTTTATCTCTATGCAAGTCCATGCCTATGTCTATCTCTTTTTTGAACTTCAGATCAGTGAATTCATACCAGTGGCATCTTCATGTCTAAACACTGGCCTCTGCCATTTCCCTCACTCACATCTGCTTCTTCCTTATGTTCCACATCCCTTATAAAGAAACCTGGGAAGTGAACATTCATGATAACCCTCAATCCTTCCCTGTTTCTCTTCCCTACCTTTCCATAATTAGCTGCATTTAAAAAAAAAAAAAAACTTTTGTTATTTTTCCTCAACCTCTGCCTGTTCCCCTGGATTACAGCTTTGGGTCAGCTCTGCATCCTAAGTGATCTGAATTGTTCCAGAAGCCTCAGGTGGGCTCTTCTGCCCAGAATGTTGTCCTCTGTAATTTTCTTATCCATTTAGATGTGTTATTTATGCAAAGACTATATTCTTTTTAAAATGTAAAGGCTATATCATCTCTTTTTACTTAAAGCCGTGTCCTGTCATGCCACCTTCCTGCTGACGGTTCCATTGTTATACCGTAGCATGCTGGTGTTTTGGCTGTGCTCTGTGCACTACCCTTGCCTCTCGGTGGTCTTGCTAAAATTTTATACTCAGTCTAGGATGAATGAATGCTGTATTATCCCCCTGATTCTTCATCCTTATAGGACAATTTCATCTCTTAGCAATGGATGTTGTCTCCCTTAATAAGAAATGTATTTCCAGGTGCTATGTCCTGTTAATATTATTACCGATTCGAGAAATGTTCTACACCTGGGATCCAATGAGCTCACAGGAGGGAACCTACCTTAGCATCTGAAGAGAAACAGGCACCACAGATGTTTTGGTCATACCTGTTTTGGAGATCTGTTTCTAGGTTGCAGAGAAGGGAAAGGGCAGGTTTGAGGTGTTCAGGCCCAGGGAGGGCTTGAGAGGGGTCAAACACAAATTCAGAGATACAGTGAGTAACATTCGTAAAGACACTAGCAATGTTTGGAATCCTAAAGGGAAAGCCTTTCTAATCAAAGGGCTTTAGATGGAACACAAATATTTTTGCATTACTGAAAGATGGTATTCCAACATACATCCCAATAATTCCATTTGATGTCTTTTCTATGGCATATCTACATTTCAGTTTTTTATTAGTTTCTAGGGGAGCAAGTAATTATTAAGTAGTATATTAACATTATTAAAATCATTAAAACTCATGGAAGCATCAAGTATTTCAAGTCATTTATAAAATTTAGGAGAAAGGATAAAACATCTTTAAAGTCCTACCCGCAGGAGTATAACTACAAAAACAAAACAAAACAAAAAGCATATTCCAGAGGTTCTAATGAGAACACAAATGGTATTAGAGTACAATGCACCTCTGAGAAGTTTGAAGGGCAGATAACATTTTAGTGGTAGTTTATAAGACACCATCAACTTAAGTTGAATGAAAACCATCACTATATTGATGGTATACTTCGGTCTAGGATGATGGCATAAGTTCTTATTATATTTTGGGTTACGTCTTGTTAAAATCACAATTGCGGCAGGTGGGGCCGCAGCCTGTGGTGCTCACATCCCGTATGGGCTCCAGTCCGTGTCCTGGCTGCTCTACTTCCATTCCAGCTCTTTTCTGTGACCTGGGAAAGCAGTGGAAGATGGTCCAAGTCCTTGGGCCCCTGTGCCCACGTGGGAGACCCAGAGGAGGCTTCAGATCGGTGCAGCTCTGGCCATTGTGGCCAGTTGGGGAGTGGGCCAGCAGATGGAAGACCAAACTCTGCCTCTCCTTCTCTCTCTGTGTAACTCTGACTTTCAAATAAATAAATAAATAAATCTTTTAAAAAATTGCATGCAAGGTCCCAAGAAAGAAGAAAGAAACTCTGTAAGCTCATTTTGCAAGGGAATATGGCTGGGAAGAATCTTTTCTTTAAAACCTCAGATTAGACAAAATTTCTTCCTGTAAAATTTATATCTTCACCTTCTCATATCTGGGGTATAGTAGCCTGAGTGTAGTGTGTGAGATAAACAGATTGAAATATTAATTACAGTCAAAAATTTTTTTCTACTCTAATGGAAGCCTTATATATGTGAGATTTTTTCCAAAAACATGAATCTCCCTCCCCATAACTCTCAATGCTTTTGGAGTATGTGCAAAAATACTTCTAAGTACAGAATGTACTTTTCTTCAGTTCAGTCAATTTTTCCTAATGACCATTTATGTAAACCTTGGTGATGTCGAGTACAGAGAATTCCTGCAGTAATATAAATAGCTTGCAAGAACTCTGCCCTTGACCCTACTGCACTTAGGGAGTAAGTGTTTCTAATTGCAATATTCTGCAAGTGACCCAGAACCAACACACCCTAGCATGGCCATTCATGTTTCTTTTAGTTGGTTACCAATTACAGCATTGAGTCACTTTAGCCTTAAAGTGACATTATGTATGGTGGATTTCTGGGGTTCATTGTATTATACAGTAGGAAAACATGTTTGCCAAAAAAAAAAAAAAAAAAAGAAACAAAGTGTATTAACTAGGGTAAAAATGTCCACAAGGCTAGCAAAGTTCATCACGAAGTTAAGATGTAGAAACTAGGACGTTTCTCTGTAAGTTTGTCTTTCTCAAACCGCATTTATACAAAGTACTAGTGTGTTCTCACTGGGCTGTGCATTTCTCAATTCTTTGGAATTGGGCAAGGATGTGGAAATGTCCCCAAGGATAATAAAATATGTTAGGCTTCTCAAATGAAGGGCTCGAGATAAATATAAATTTCCTGAAATTTTAGATAATACTTTTCGTTCTGCTCTTGTCTTTCACTAATCAGGATTAGGTCCAGGTTAACACACGAAGCTGCCAATCCCTGATGTTCATGTTCCCTGTTCCACATTGCCTTCTCCCCAGTCACACTTGTTTGTGATACACAGCAACTTCTCAGCAAACATCTGACACCTAACCAATTCCTACAGCTTTGATGTCAACAACTAAACATCAAACAATTATCTTTCCATTAATGGGGTTTTTAAAAAGGGAAATGATTCAAGGTCTTCTAATAATTCTACAGAGGACATGAGTCCTTTTCTATGATGAAGTCATTACTGGGGTTCTATTGTACCCAATAAGAGAGCTACTCAAATATCTTCCAGTTAAAATATATGTTAATGTAAACCTAGTTCTATGTTGAATCATTGCCACTAATTTATTTTGACACCTTAACTTTGAATACCTGTTAATAAACATTATTGTCTCACAGGTGCTGTGTTTATGACTACAAAGAAAAGAAGAGCTTTGAGATGCTAATGTAATGCATTATTTATGGGATTTCTTTTATAAACGTGATATCAAGGAAAGCATGGGCTTGTCTTCAGTGCTGTGCAGAGCTGTGCCAACAGAGTAACAGGCCAGCCTACTTTAGCTGGACCATCAATGCCCACTAAAATGCTATGTCAGTTTTCTTGAATCCATATAATAATTTCCTACATGAATTTAATTTCAGGAGAAAGCAACTCACTCTGAAAGTTTTCTTCTCTAATGTACAAAATGTATTTTCTTTCCCCCTACCATCTCCACCGCACTCATGTGCCAAAAATCTTGGAAGCAAAGAGAAGATACAATTGTGTTTCCTATTATTCTTTCGCATACAGGAAGAACAGACAGATAGCCTCCATACACTCTCTTTAGTTAAGTTTGCTTATTTATTTTTATTCATTGAAAGGCAGAGTGAGAGAGTAAGAAAGAGAGAAAAAGAGAGATCTTTCATCTGGTGAAATAGGCCAAGCTTAATCCAAGAGCTAGGGACCCATCCAGGTGGCATGGACCAAAGTGCCTGAGCTATCAGCATCTACCTCTGAGGGTGTGTGTTAACAAAACCTGAATGACAAGTGGATGTGGGACTCCATCCTAGGCACTCGGATATGGGATGCAGGCATCACAAGTACCAGGTTATACCACTACAACATAATGCCCTCCCAGGTTCTTAGTTAGAAACTCGATTGCTATAACAAAAGAAAGATTAACAAGACAAACTAACAAGAGAAAACATAAACAAATTTATTAGCATGTATAGTTCATGATAATAAACATCAGAGAACGAATAGTCCTCAGAGACTTAGAGACTTAGCTTTGAATTCCAGGTTATACAGTATCTTAAATACAGAAAAGTAAATTTTTAGAGAAGTCATAGGACAAAAGAGAGGATGCTGAATCTCTAGGGGAAGCAACGTGGGGGAAGGCAAATAAACAGAGAAAGGCTCCTTAGTCAAGGATGCTAATGAGGATGAAGTTCTCAAGTTGTCTTCTGTGGGAACCTTTGTTCTCTCTAGCAGGAGGTGAGAACAGGTAGGAGTTCCTTTGGCTTTGTAAACTCTATGTCTTGTTTAGGCAAATAGATGGAGGACAGAGAACTATCCCACATCTGCCTCTTCTTGTCTTCAGCTCAACGATCCTGCATATTTGGGGACTGCAGATTCTGGTCGCCCACACTGCACTGATCACAGGTAGGAATCTTATCCAAGAATACTTTTTGATAATTTTTCAACTCCTTACAATCTCCAAACTGTGTGTTCAGTTCTTTTGTGTTGCACTTCAACTGATAAACTCACTCTATCCCTTCTAGAATTGGAAAAGACATGAAACTTTCAAAATTTGACAACACTTCTTAGGCCATGGCAAGGTGTTGGTGGACAGGATTTTCTCCTGCTCATCACGGTGGTCAGCCTTACGTTCAGGACAGACACAAGTGCCGACCAAACACAAAGGATCATGAAGGTAAATGACTGAGAGCAAAGGGATAGTGCTCGTGGTAAGATCAGAAAAACAAAAAGCACATTGCAGAATTTCCCCTTTAGCCTCACTCTGAATGAGCTTGAGAGTAGCCACCTCAGAGACTCACATTGTTTTTCAGGTCCTTAGGGGTCATTTCAGATGCCGCTAAGTAGCAAACCAGCCCTGTACTTTCCTCAGATTTCCGGGGAGGTTCACTCTCGAGGGCACGGGATTTTGCTTCTTCGTCAGGAAATGCTCAGGATTTCAGGGAATGGTGGCGCTGGGGTTTATTTCCCAGGACTTCTGCTCTTTTCAGGACTCTCAGGGAAATGGCTGCCCAGAGTTCCCACTCACCCTCCATTTGCAAACCTGCCCTAGGACTCCTGAGTCACTGTCCCCAACTCCCTTCAGGCCTTGGTCCAGAGTGTAACCACATCATGTTCTTAAACCTCTCCTGTTTCAAAGCAGGTGATGCTTGCTAGGTAGAGGGAGCTTTTCTCTCTGAAGGGGAGGAAGTTTGAGGGATATGACTACATTCTCCTTGCTTCCTCTCATGCCAAAGAGAGCAAAAATGAGCATGTTTTCCCCTGCATGTAATAAAGTCTGCTCCCATAATATTATCACTCTATATAATTTTTAAATTCAATTATAGTGTAGCTACTGTATCGTAGCAATTACACGACATGTGTACCTGAAAACAGGCTGTATACAAATGCTTTCTTCTCTTTTCTTCCTATATTTATGAAAAAAATGTCCATTTTTAATAACAGTTCAAAAAGAAAAAAAAGACATGCTGAGATTATTCTATTGCAGGTAATGATCATGCGAATTATATGAAACTTTTTTTTTTTTGACAGGCAGAGTGGACAGTGAGAGAGAGACAGAGAGAAAGGTCTTCCTTTGCCGTTGGTTCACCCTCCAATGGCTGCCGCGGACAGCGCACTGCGGCCGGCGCACTGCGCTCATCCGATGGCAGGAGCCAGGTGCCAGGTGCTTTTTCCTGGTCTCCCATGGGGTGCAGGGCCCAAGCACTTGGGCCATCCTCCACTGCACCCCCTGGCCACAGCAGAGGGCTGGCCTGGAAGAGGGGCAACCGGGACAGAATCCGGCGCCCCGACCGGGGCTAGAACCCGGTGTGCCGGCGCCGCAAGGCGGAGGATTAGCCTGTTGAGCCACAGCGCCGGCCTATATGAAACTTTTTAAAAAGTTCTTCCTTCACTACCACGCTTACCCTTACTGTTGTACGTGAATGGCAGTATTTACTAGTTCCTGGGCTCTTGCCATGTGTCCTCTGCATGAATATAACAAGCAAGGAACTCTATACCAGAGATTGAGGTATTGAATAAGTCATTTTAAATACACACAGGAGCACTGACTATGCTGTCCTAGATGTGTCAGTCAAGTAGCTTTGTTGAAAGTGATGTCGTATTTGTAACATCTAAGTAGATGTTTTGGGATTTGGGATGCACAACTGGTCCAAGGCCAACAACCGCTAGGTCAGCCTGTATCTTTTATAACATAAGGATGCACTGGACCATTGGATCCTCTGTCTCAGTAACTGGTTTTAAGACTGCAGTGAAAAGGAGAAGTTAGCAATGGAAGCTGTTATACTAACTATGATACAGTTAACTTTGCAAAGTACCAATTAACTATCCTTATCTTAAGAGAGAGTATTTTCCTGGTTCATCTTTTTTTCTGCTTTGGAAAGGAAATGACTCAACTAAAATATTCACACTATTTTAAAGCCTGAGTTCTTTTTCTTTCTTTTTTTTTAAAGATTGATTTTATTTATTTGAAAGACAGAGTTACAGAGAGAGGTCGAGACACAGAGAGAGGTCTTCCATCTGCTGGTTTACTCCTCGGATGGCTGCAACAGCCAGAGCTGTGCAGATCTGAGACAGGAGCCAGGAGCTTCTTGCGGTCTCCCACATGGGTGCAGGGGCCCAAGGACTCAGGCCAACTTCTACTGCTTTCCCAGGCCATAGCAGAGAGCTGGATGTGAAGAGGAGCAGCTGGGACTAGAACCGGTGCCTGTATGGGATGCCAGTGCCTAAGGCCAGGGCTTTAACCTGCTGTACCACAGCGTCAGCCCTGTAACCTGAGTTCTTTTTCAAGGTGTCTATGTTGGTTATTTTGACAAAACTTGTGAGTAAAAGCATAAAATTTACCTATTTTTAAAAAGAACTATGCATTTATGAAAGGCAGAATTATAGAGAGGCAGAGGCTTAGGCATAGAAAGAGAGACATCGTCCATCTACTGGTTGACTCCTCAAATGGCCGCAATGGCTGGAACTGGGCCAATCTGAAGCCCAGAGCCTGGAGATTCTTCAGGGTCTCTCTCCCACATGGGTGCAGGGACCCAGTGATTGGTCCATCTTCTGCTGCTTTCCCAGGTGCATTAGAAGGGAGCTGGATTGAAAGTGGAGCAGCTGGGACTGGAACCAGCACCCTTATGGAATGCAGGGACTGCAGGCTGCAGCTTTCATTGCTATGCCACAGCGGCTGGCCCCTAAAAGCATCAAATTTAAAAAGAGAAAAAGGCTGCATTCTTTGGGGATACTTCTGAAGAACAATCACCTAAGTCAAAGAATTTTCCTGACACTTAATGCCTCTGCTGAACAACAAAAGGTTTCCCAGCTGTGCCACAGCTGGACAACAGCTAATTTATCTAACAGAAGATGCTACCTCCTTCCCACATCCTTCTCCAACAAAGAGAAATGGCTTCCTCAGTATCATTGTTTTCACGTGGAAAGTGGTGTTACAGGTGATTCATTCATAATTCTCTGTGCATAATTCTCTACAGCAGGGTACTGAAATACTTCGGGCTATTTATCATGCTCTTATCAGCAGGGCCCAAACAAAGAATTAATCATACAAATTCTGAAGTGGAAGTATAAAAACAAAGAAAGGTGACCTTGGTTCATCCACTCGTTACAGGGAGTATGCCTGTGTTTTTGAATGGGTGAAAAATCATTCCACATTTGTCCAACATTGTGGCATAATGGGTTAAGCTGCTGCCTGCAACAACAGATCCCATATCAGAGCTCAGATTGGAGTCTCCAATGCCCCACTTCTCATCTAGCTCCCTACTAATGGCCTGGGAATGCAGTGGAAGATGGCCCAAGTCCTTGGATCCCTGCACCTATGTAGGAGACCTAGATGAATTCCAGTCCCTGACTTCAGCCTGGTCCATTCCTGACTGTTGAATGTTTCCATTTGGGAAGTCAACTAATGGGTGGAAAATCTCTCTCCCTCCCTCTCTCTGTCTTCCTCTCTTTCAAATAAAAAATTCCATATTGCTTCTCTTGTGGATAACATATCCTCATAACATGGTTGCCACAGCCTGCTTTCAGACTCACTTGGGATTACCTGACATCTTGGGTGCTTGCTGCATCTTAGTCTTCATTCTTTGAGGTTCAATAGATGTGTAAGTTCTGTCACACATACTTAAACATATATATGTTACACCTCTATGTTATAGTGATAGAGTCAGTTGAATTGTGGTCCCCAAAAGATATTGCTGTCATAATTCCCAGTAACCCTGAATGGGACTTTATTTAAGTTATGGGTCATTTCAGGTATAATCAAGTTAGTATGACAACATTCTGGACTAGGATGGGCCCCTAATCAAACATGACTGATGTCCACAGAGGCACAAGAGAAGACAGAGGCAGGTGTATGGTGCAACAGTAGATTCTGCCTGAGACATCCACATCCCAGTATCACGGGGCCTGGGTTCGAGTCTTGCCTCTGTTGTAGACCCTGTTTCCTGCTAATACACATCTCAGGAGGCACAAAGTGATGGCATAAGTGCTTGGGCCCCTCAAAGTCACATGGGAGACCCAAATTGAAGTCCAGGCTCTTTGCTTCAACAGGGCTCAGCTTTGACTGTTACAGGCATGTGGGAGTGAATCAGCAGATCTAAGATCTCTCTGTATCTGCGTCTTCCCTTGTTTTCTCTATCTTACAATTGTAATTAAAATAAAGAATTAAGATTTTTAAAGAAGAAGAGAAAAATAAGCTGAAAAGTCACAGAGCGGAAGGCAGCGTGAACATAGAAGGAGAAGTTCAACGATGCATCTACAAGCCAGGAAATGCCGAGGATTGAAACAAATTACCAGAAGCTGGGGAAAGGAGGCTTAGAACAGTCTTTCTCTGAGCCCTCAATAGGAAACTTACCTTGATTTCAGACTTATGGTCTCCCATACTTTGATTGAATGCAATTGTGTTGTTTTAAATCACCTAGTTTGTGATAACTTGTTAGCTATAAGAAGCAAAAACATGTGGGATTGCATTGATCTTTTTTTTTTATATGAATTTAACACATGACTCAGAGTTTCTAAAGAGAAGCAGCTGAGTCATGTGTTAAATTCAGCTTTGCTGTCTGTTGCTACCTTACCATTTTGTGCAGGTGCACAGCCCTTCCTCTCATGAGTTTAGAGTTTAGTAAGAAATCTCACATTCTGCATTTTACATACCTCCCAAACCAAGCAAAAGTGGACCAGGATGACAAACCAGGCAAAACAAAACAACATAGTACTGAAAGGTGAATTGGAAGACGTTAACTCGTGCATGTGTCTTCTTATTATTTTCATTTTCTTTTTTGTTGTAGTATGGATGGATGACCGATTTTGAGTCATTTTACAAAATGAATTAAAAATCAGTTGTTAAAGCATTTTTGTCTTTATACAAAATTGTTATTGTTATTGTCATAGACATGACCAAGAACAAAGAGCTGTATTTACAATTTTTTCAAAACAATCAAGAGAGTAATTAATATTTTTGTTATGTGTGTTTATGGGCACAGGGATTATATTTAAATACTGAATAACTGATATACACAGGTGTCAGCCTATTAGAACAGCCACCATCAAGTGGAGTTGAAATAGCAGTACATGGGGACGCTGAGTGGCTGCCAAGAACGTTGTATGCATTTACTTGCTAGTGAGTGAACTAGACATAGATTCAACTAAAAAGAAAAAATTCTATAGAACTGGCAAAAAGCTCAGATTATAATTTATTCCTCAAAACCACAACAAGATGTTTATTTTTTTTAGGTACTTGTTCTTTTATTTTCATTTATCCATTCTCTCTCTTCTGAGACACAAAGAGAGAGAACTCTTCCATCACTTCTTCATTCCACAAATGCCTGCAATAGCCAGTGCTGCGTCAGGCCCAGGCTGGGAGCCAGGAACGCAAACCAGGTCTCTGAAGTATTTAGGTGGCAGCAACCCAAACACTTGAACCATCACCTGTTGCCACCCAGGGTACTCATTTACGGGGAGCTGGAATCAGAAATCTAGCCCAGACTCCAACCCAGGCAATCTTGAAGGGTATACTGCTGTCTCAGCGACACCTTACTCACTGGCCCAAATGCCTATTCTTATATGCATTTTAAAGCATTTAAATGTATAGAGGCTTCAATATTTGCCATCAACTTCAATGTCCTAGCAACATCTAATGCTCCTCATTGACTGTTTTAGGTGGATATTTTTTTTTCCCCTTGGTCATTTCCAGGAGCTGTGACTGTGGCCATTAGCTGTGGCTGTGGTCCTCCAGGTTTCCACTGGTCTAAATAAAGTTTGGAGAAGACACAACCTTCCATTTTATTGTCAATATCTGAATATTGACTCTTAAATGAAGTTACAATCCCTATGGAAAAGTATTCTATGTGCTTTTTATACACAAAAAACTGCCTCAAGCACTTGAAGTATAAATATGAATTCATTATTGCTGAAGGGAAAAAATGAATGATGTGTGAGAGAAGTATTAGTTGTATGGACAATTTTGAGAACTTTTAAGTAGTATAATAAAAAGTAGATGAAAATACTCTAAATATGATGGGGAAGTGCATTTAGTACATTACTTTGGTAAGGTCATTTAAACTTGATGAATTATCATGTTTTTATAAAATATCTAAATTAAAATAATAATGCAAAGTAGAAAAATAAATATTTGGTTAAGCTACATAATTCTAATCTCTTTAAAATATTTAGTATATTGATATTATTTATAGCAGAAAACAAAAATCATTTCAGCACATATATTGAATTTTATTTATTTAGACATGAATCTTTAAAAGCAATAGCTCACATTAGAGAATAACCAACATTTTATGAAGATAAGTAAAAAACAAATCAACTGTGATCAATTTTTCCCAGTGAAGAAAATTCCCAAATTATTTATACCATCCATGATAAATCAATCTCAATGAACATAGAGCAAAGAGTAAAAAAAGAAAATCATAATAGAGTAGAGGAAGTATATTTTATTCTCCAATCAGTATTCTAAAGAAAATATTTATGGTTATTATAATAATTTTAAATATTTTGATCATTTTATGATTTAATAGAACAAAGGATAAATGTTTCTATGGATACCAAATCATTTTCAGTCATTGAAATGTTTTTTGTTTTCTATAATTTCAAGTAGTTAAGTCCTCAGAACAAAGTCCCTTCTAGAAAAATGCTTCTAAAGTCTTTTTCCTAAATTATATTCAACTGTGCGCCAAAAAAAACCTCATAATATCAATACATGTATCAGTTGGAATTGAGCCTCTAGTGCTGCAAGTGTGGATATCGTGTCCTCAGGAGCAGTTCTGCAGCTGACAGAGTTGGGGAATTATCTGAACTGAAGTGTTTAACTTTGAAAATTTGGATACAAAATTATAATGAAATTGCAAAAGCAATTATTTTGGGATGATGCAAATTCAGATTCATATGTGTGTATCAGAGACTCATTCTCTCATGGTGATGGTCAGCATCAACCTTGACATCAGCTATATAATCACTTTAACATTGTTATTTCAGTGTGTTAATTCGCTAAGTTGCTGTAAGAAAATCACACCAGTGTGGGTGCCGGGCACAGCAGTTAAGTCACTGCTTTGGATGCTTGCATCCAACATTGGAGTGCTAGATTCCAGTCCTGGCTCCTCTGCTTCTGTCCCAGCTTCCTGCTAATGTGTGTCCTGGTAGGTAGCAGGTGACAGGTGGCTCACGGACTTGAGTCCCTGTTACTCACATGGGATTGATTGAATTTCAGGATTCTGATTTCAGCCTCCCCCAGTTCTATTGTAGGCATCTGGGAAGTAAACCAGTGCATGGAAGAAACATTCAATCTCTCTCTCTCTCTCTCTCTCTCTCTCTCTCTCTCTCTCTTTCCCTCTCCCTCTCCCTCTCCCTCTCCCTCTCCCTCTCCCTCTCTCTCTCTCTCTCTCTCTCTGTGTGTGTGTGTGTGTGTATCTTCCTTTGCCTTCCAAATAAATTTAAATACATCCATTAAAAATCATTCCATAGATTTGGTGGCTTAACCAAAATACACTTACTTGCACAGTATTTGAGACTAGGAAGCCAAGGATCAAGGATCAGCATCAAACAGATTTGATTTTTGGTGAAGACTGTTTTCTAGTTAGCACGTGGTTATCACCTAGCCGTGTCTTGACAAGAAGATCATCTCTCTCGTACTCCTTCTTATTGGATCACCAGTCCCTAAGGACTCCTCTCTCACAAATCCTGACAGTTCTGGATAATATCTAATTGTTTCTAAAGTGATCATGCCAGTCTGTTTCCCTCAGTAAGTTGTGAAAGATTACACCATTTCTTATTTTTGAAAACTCTTCTTTGTTTGACTTAAAAAATGAATCTCACATATTGGAATTTTGGTTATGAATAAGTCAACTTAAAGAAAAAGGCATCTTCTGAAAGTCACAAATAATGGCAGCAAGAATATCAGGTTTGGTACAGGCATTTGGGGAAGCAGGAAAGACGATGCCCACATCTCGTGTTGAAGCAACTGTGTTAGAGGCCTGGCTCCATTCAGGTGGAAAACACACCCTGGGCGACAACACGCAATGGCTCAAGTTGTTGGTCCCTGCTGCCCATGTGGGAGATCCAGATTTAGTTCCCAGATCCTGGCTTCAGCATGGCCCAACCCTGGTTGTTCTGACCTCTTGGGGATTGAACAAGCAGATGGATGATCTGTCTGTCTGTCTGTCTCGCTCTGTTTCTCTATGCCTTTCAAATAAATGACATGAAAAATTTAAATAGCAAGTTTATTATGAGAAGTAAATAATTAAATAAAACAGTGTAAACTATTTAGAGCAGGGGCTGTTATGATGTAAGTGTTTAATAAATATCAGCATCAATATTAAATAGTGGTTTTCATTACTAATGAGCCGTGATACAACTAAATTCCAAAATGAAAATTACTGACAATAATCGAGAGAGGGCTTTATTTAGAACAGAATAGCCAAGAGAGAGGCTTCAAAAAGAGATGAGGTTTTATCTCCCCCTTACAGGTTGTTTTTCTTTTAAGGAGGGTAGGACACTACAAGTCAGAGTGAAGACAGGAGTAACTGTCTTTTAGGGTTGTCATTTCCACATGAATTAAATTTTTGAGATCTATGGAGATGATTCTATGGCATTTCTTTTACTCTGTTAGAATGTGATTTATATGAATTGATTTATTTAAAATATTCACCAAATTAAATTCCTGGGGTAAATCCCACTTAATCATGACATATGATCCCTTTTGTATTTTATTGGGGTTTAACTGCTAAAATTGCATACAGTCTTTTTGCATCTATATTGATAAGGTTATTTGTTGGTAGTTTTCTTATATTATCTCTGGTTTTGTTTCAGGTTAATACTGGACACTAAATGATCAATTCAATTCCTTTTTTAATATTTCCCATGTTTCTTAACTTCTTAATCAT
The DNA here is from genome assembly GCA_949820135.1 of Sylvilagus floridanus. Classification (NCBI taxonomy): domain Eukaryota; kingdom Metazoa; phylum Chordata; class Mammalia; order Lagomorpha; family Leporidae; genus Sylvilagus; species Sylvilagus floridanus. Next base: position 11,182,874 of record OX463240.1, on the reverse strand, counting down.
ATGGAGTAAAATTATGATGATGTATATTTTAATGGCCTATCACCAGTGTCATTTCTCTATTTCTATTGATAGATTTTTCTCCTCAAAGTAGGTCATATTCTCCCGTTCTTTGTATGCCCAATGTTCTTTTTATAATTGGGTGCCAGACATTGTGAATTTCACCTTAATGAGTGCTAGGTATTGCTTTATTCCAATAACATTCTTCAGCATTTTTCTGGAAAGCGAGTCTGTTACATGGAAACAGTTGGATTTTTTTTGAGGTCTTATTCTAAACTCTGTTAGTTGGGGCTGCACGCTCCTAATCTATTGGAATCTTGCTTAACTGATAAGGCAATATCTTTGTGAAAACTCTGTCTGATGTCCACGGACTATGTGGATTCCCACTCTGGCTGTTGGGAACAAAAACATTGCTAAGATTGCAGTGAAACTGCAAAGATTGCTTCCGTTAGTCCTTTTGCTATCATCTTTGCCCTTAGATGTGTATGTCTTTTTTGTTGTTCAGTTTTAATTGTTGATTCTATAAACTCGAGGTGAGAGAGAGAGAGTTCTCATTCTCTGCTTCCCTTTCCAAATACATGCAACAGCTTTCGCTGGGACAGGCCAAAAGCAGGAGAGCCAGGGAATCAATTTTAGTCTCCTATGAGGGTGGCGGGGCTCCAATCACTTGAGCCATCACCTGCTGCCTGTCAGGGTGTGCATTTAGCAGGAAGCTTGAATCAACAGCAGCGTTGGGGCTCAAACCCAGATACTCTGATATGAGATTCAGACATCCCAAGCAGTTTCTTAACTGCTACACCTAATGTCCCCAGCAGCTATGTGGTACTATTTTCTCAATGTATGAGCTCATCAGTACTCAGCAGGTGCTCATCAGTACTCTGAGGTGCCTCAGAGTCTGGGCCCTGACTATGGAAATGGTCTGTCCTCTGTGTGTGTCTGTCACAGCAACTCCAGTCACTCTGTCTTCTCTGGCATCCAGCTCCTGCACTGTGACCTGGACACTAGTCCCATGGAAAAACTTAGTTAAACATCAGACTCAGACTCACCTGATTGGTTTCTCTCCGCCTCTCTGTCTCTGTGTCTCTTTCTCTCTGGGATCATTTACACTCATTTGGTAAATCTGACCCCAATTATTATATATTTGCTGAAACTGGAATCATTTAGCTATTTCAATATTAAAGTTATTGTAGGACTCTTAATTCCCACATCTAACTACAGCCTACCACTTTGATCATATTCCCTCTTTCTATGAGTTTTCCAACATTTAAGGATTGGCGATGACTAACTGAGCACCAAAGGGGAAACCTGTTGAAGTGAAATGGACACTATGAGAAACAGTGACTCGATCAGATCTTGTGCTGACTGTTGTTGTACAATGTAATACTTTATCCATGGTAGTATTTTTTTTTTCTTTATCCTAGTACTAGAGGTTGAACTCTGTAATTAACACAGAATTATTCTTAGGTGTTTAAATTTTAACTGAAAAGTGATCTCTGTGAAATATAAGAGTGGGAATAAGAGAGGGAGGAGATGTAAAACTTGGGACAGGCTCAATCGGAACGGCCCCAAATGATGGAGTTAGAATTGTGCCAGGGGTTTCCAATACAACCCCATCAAGGTGGCATGTACCAAGGCCATCTCATTAGTCCAAGTGATCAATTTCAGCTCACAATTGATCACACTGATAGGTCTAAGAGCCAAAGGGATCACACAAACAAGACTAGTGTCTGCTAATACTAACTGATAGAATGAAAAAGGGAGAGAATGATCCAACATGGGAAGCAGGATACACAGCAGACTCATAGAATGGCAGATGTCCTAAATAGCACTCTGGCCTCAGAATCAGCCCTTAAGGCATTCGGATCTGGCTCAAGAGCCCATGAGAATATTTTAGGCATGGAAAGCTAAGACACTCTGGAAAAAACAGAAGACCTAAATGAAAGATCTCTGCGAGTGAGATCCCAGTGGAAAGAACGGGGCCATCAAAGAAGGAGGTACCTTTCTCTGAAGGGAGGAGAGAACTTCCACTTTGACTATGGCCCTGTGGGAATAAGATCGAAGTCGGCTAACCCTAAAGGCTTCCATAGCCTCGGCAACTCATGACCAGAGCCTAGGGAGATTACTGACGCCATAAACAAGAGTGTCAAATTGTTAAATCAACATCAGGAGTCACTGTGTACTTGCGTCTCATGGGGGATCTGTCCTTAGTGTGTTATCCAATGTGAAGTGATGCTATTACTAGTACTGAAACAGTATTTTTACACTTTGTGTTTCTGTGTGGGTGCAAACTGATGAAATCCTTACATAGTATATATTGAATCGATCTTCTTTATATAAAGATAATTGCAAATGAAAAAAAAAAATCTTGGTGTTAAACTGGAAATTGCCTAGAAAATTAATCAATTTTTTTAAAAAAAAAATCATGTAGGATCTCTGTCCTTAATGTGCTGTACATTGTGAATTAATACTATAACTAGTACTCCAACAGTATTATCATTTTGTGTCTCTATGCGAGGGCAAACCGTTGAAATCTTTACGTAATACGTACTAAATTGATCTCCTGTGTATAAAAAGAATTGAAAATGAATCTTGATGTGAACAGAAGGGGAGAGGGAGCGGGAAAAGGGGAGGGTGGGGGGAGGGAGGGAAGTTGTGTGTGGGGGGAGCCATTGTGGTCCATGAGCTGTTCTTTGGAAATTTATATTCTTTAAATAAAAGCTTTATCCTTAACATTTAAGGATCTTTCTCAGTCACTTGCTTCCTATAGAATTGTCCTTAAAGGTACCTTATTTGCACAATAATGTCATTAAAATGTTCCCTCAAATCAATAAAGCCAATTTCAACATTATCATTAGTATAATTTGTCCTATTAATCATAGTCTTTGTTTCAGAAAACGGGATCAGCTCTCCAGTGCTGGGAGTAGTACATGAATAGATTCACAACAGGTTAATTGGTGCAGTTTTAATTATTTTCCTGTTTCTCCTTTTAAAATACAATTTAAGAGCAATCTATTAAAATGAGGAAGAATTATACATATGAAATGTCTTTCATTTGCTTTGGATCATATATTATATATGTTTGGATAAAATGTAAAATACTGTACTGGAAAGTGTTGTAGGCTCGTGAAAAAATATTTACATTTTAATTACGTCAGCTTTTACATTTAAATACCATTTGGACATTATTTAATAATCACCTGAGCTTTCAGACTTACATTGAAAATGGATGATTTTAGCAAAAAGATAACTTGAGAAATGTTTCATTTTTGCATTTTTTTCCCTCTTGCTAGTGAAGGTGAACTTATTTTGGAATGAATTAGTAGTGCGCTGCCATTAAACATGAGTATCTGCTCTGTTAATCATCCTTTGCAAGTCTAGCAACATGCTGGCAAAACCATTGTTGAGGATAAGAAATCATAAGTCATCTAGTTTGAAGGTTTCACAGCTTCAGTAAATGTGATGTGTCAGCTACTTCATTTCTATGCACGTTTTTTGCTTCTATAATTTCCTCAGAAGGAATCAAGTTATAAAAGAGCCTACTTTCATGCAAATGAATTGCACATTTTGGCTCAGGTTACCTTGCTAAATTTTACACTTAATAAATAATAAATGAAGATACTAGAATGGAGAAGTATTAACGAGATAGCACTTTGCTCCTAGAAAGCGCTTTTTGCTAGAAGTACTCAAATCAGGATGTTTTTAGCTGGCTAGGAATCTAAAACATAGCAATAATATTGTAATTTGGTTTAGGAACTGAGCGTATGAAATAAATGCACCGAATATCGTTTTCTTTTTAAATAATAGTTCTATTTAGTGTATCTTAAATGTAATGATTTAACACTAATATAAGACACATTGCTGCTTTAAGAAACAACACAGAACTTTTTCATTTTCTTCACTAGCCTTTAGATCAAGGAAACAGTTGGCTACTTAAGTAGCTCATAATGTTTAATTAGTAGTTTAAATGTGAGACTTTTAAGTATAAAAAGGAAAGCATTCTTCCAAATATCAACTTGAGTCTTAAAACTAGATATTCTTTAGAATAAAAATGTGGAGGTGGAATTGTGGTTCAGTGGGCTAAGCCTCCACATAGGACAACCACAGCCCTTCTCAGAATGCCTGGTTCAAGTCCTGGCTACTCTGTACTTCTGATGTAGCTTCTTGTTAATGCCTGTGAAAGGCAGCAGTAGGTGGCCCAAGTATTTGGGCTGGTGTCAACTATGTGGGAAACCTGAATGCAGTTCAGGGCATTGGTCTGCCCTAGCCCTGGCTGTGGTGGACACTTGGTAAGTAAATCAGTAGAGGAAGACCTTTCTATCTCTCTCTTTCCAATAAATTACAGAATTTAAAAATCATAAAATGTGTTTTCTACCTCTTAAATGACAAAAATTTTATTAAAATGGCTCTGCTCCACTTTAATATGCAATAGATTCTCACAGTATTATATGAATATTTCACTTACCAGTGATGTTTTTCCTGAGCAGGACAAACATTGAATTAAATAGATATCTCAGTCTTCAATCATTCTGTATTCTGAAACTTTCAAACGCTGCTTCCAAAGAATGCCAATTAAGACTTTCAGCATGTTTAAAATATCTCTTTTTTCTAAAGATTTCCCTGACTTGAGAGGGCAAGGGTAGGCACAAATTCAATATATTCAATTCCCTTCAGGTGAGATATTACAAACTTGACAAATGGCATGTCACCTCAGTAATTTTGAATGCAAAATTTTAGGCATTAAGCTGGGTAATTTTGTTTTTTTATAATTTCCTATTTGAAACTTTACTGAGATATCTTTTTTCTTTACTTTTCTTTCATCACTCTTTTTGAGTACTCTGAAATAAAGTTAGAAGTTAAACCTCCTTGTAACATAGAGAGGGTTGTTTTTATTTGTGATATTGTCATAGCAAAGTCCAACAACCTAGGTGATTCACAACAACATAAATGTGTTCTCTCACACTGTCAAAATCAGAAATCCAAAATCAAGTTTCACCTGTGGCGTTTTCCTCTGGGACTTGGCTTTAGCCTTCCCTTGGCGCGTTCTCACTTCTCCTGGTGGCCATGCAGCCTTGGCTTGTGGCTGTATCACGCCAACCTTTGCTTCCATCATCACATGGGTTTTGCCTGTATGTCTGTCTGGGAATTTTCTCCCTCGCCACCCCTCCCCTTCTCCTCTCCTCTTCCTCTCCCTCTCCTCTTCTTCCCCCTCCTTCTCCTTCTCCCCCTTATTTTTTTAAATAAGAGACTCCCTACTGCATTAGGGAGCACTCCAAAGGCTCCAAAGGCTCCTAACTTGATTACAACTGTAAAGACTCTCCAAATAAGATTACATTCACATATTCGGGTGGCTAGGACTTCAAAATATATTTTTAGCTATGCAGTTTAACTCCTGGTGGTGTTCAATTCCATCAAATGACAATTTAATAAATTAATTCATTATTCTCATTTATTTACATGTATAATATTAGTGTTGTTCAAAATCAACTAATTTGACCATCCAGACTCACTTAACAAAGAAATAATGCATAGTTCAAGAAGGGTTTGATGTGTGTCCAGGAATATTTCTAATCTTTCACAAATATACAACATTGACATAGGATATTTCATTGGCATGAATTTGCGAACTTGTGAAGTAGCCTCTCATTTATTGACATTTAAACTTAATTGTACTTCATTATTGAAAACATAATATTGACTACTCCAATTCCACTGATCTGAACTCATTTTTCCTGATACACTTTTTAAAATGATTTATTGGCTGGCGCCGTGGCTCAATAATAATAATAATAATAATAATAATAATCCTCAGCCTGCAACGCCGGCACACCGGGTTCTAGTCCTGGTCAGGGCGCCAGATTCTGTCCCGGTTGCTCCTCTTCCAGGCCAGCTGTCTGCTGTGGCCAGGAAGTGCAGTGGAGGATGGCCCAAGTCCTTGGGTCCTGCACCCACATGTGAGACCAGGAGAAGCACCTGGCTCCTGGCTTTGGATCAGCACAGTGTGCTGGCCGCAGCGCGCCGTCCACAGTGGCCATTGTGGGGGGCAGTGAACCAACGGAAAAGGAAGACCTTTCTCTCTCTCTCTCTCTCTCTCTCTGTCTGTCTCTCTCTCACTGTCCACTCTGCCTGTTAAAAAAATACTTTGAAAAAAATGATTTATTTATTTATTTGAAAAAAGAGGTATGGAAAGAGAGAGGGAGAGACAGAAAGAAAGCGATCTTCTATCTGCTAGTTCTCTCCCCAAATGGCTGCAAAGGTCAGGCATGGGCTAGGCTGAAGCCAGGAGCTTGGAACTCCACCCAGGTCTCCCCCATGCATGATAGGAGCTCAGATAATTGGCCATCTCCCGCAACTTTCCCAGGCACATTAGCAGGGAGCTAGATCTGAAGCACACCAGCTGCCACTCTAACAGGTGCCCAGATGGGATGCCAGCATTGTAGGTGTTGACCTAACCCTCTGCACCACTACACCTGCCCCCGCCTACTACAGTTTTGTAAGCACATGGGACTTATTTTGTCCAAAGTTCATTAGTTCTTCCCTATACTTCTCTTGAAACAAAACTCTTCTCTAGGAGATGGCCCAATATCCACCCAATTTGATAGGCCCGATATCTGCTGGTCATCTTTGACAAGCAACAGGCTCTCACCTCCATGTGACTGCAAACTAAATGTGACTAACTTTATAGATTCTAAATGTGTGCACCACCACTTAACTTTTCTTTCATCTGCACAACCCCAAATGTTCTCTAACTTAAATGCTTGTATCTACTGTCACCTGCCGCTAGCCTATTCTTTAGTTACAACCTCAGTAAGTTTTTTTTTTTTAATTAAATCAAGTCCTCTCTAATTGAGAAAATTCAGTGTCTACTGATTTCTCTGTGGATACTAACAAACATCCATTACTGAGGTCCTAGGCTTGCCTGAACAGACTCGCTGCCTGTTGTTTCCTCCCTATATTTCTGAACTTGTCTTAGTCTGTTTAGGCTGCTAGAGTAAACATAACCTGGATTGGTGCTTTAAACAACAAATGTTTATTTCTGATAGTTTTGTCGGCTGGGAAGTTCAAGGTCAGGGTACCTGTAGATACGGTATCAGGTGAAGGATTTTTCCTGGTCTACAGTAGTGCTACCTTCCTGGATCCTATGACAGAAGAGAGAAGCAAGCTTTCTCCTTTGATTTTATGCAAATATTAATCCCAGACATGGCGGCTCCACCTATATGATCGAATCACTTCCCAAAGGTTGCTCCTCTTAATATCATCAGTTTGTGGATTAGACCTCAGAATTTTTGGTTCAGGGAACATAAATATTCAGGCTACAGCAAATACCCGCTATATATCTTTCTGTCTTTCATAGCTTCATGCAGGCTACATTTCCAGTGAGAAAAACCACCTCATTTTATCATGTTTGTCTTTCCCCCAGTAAACACCTACTCCTACTTCAGTTGTCAATCAATTGTCACTTTTTTGACACATTGTAGATGACTTCGCAGCCTTTACATTCTCAACCCTATGCTTGATGAGGACTCTGGACCTGCCTAAAAAGTCTTCAACAATGATGAGCAGGGAAATGTATAAATTACTGTTTGATACTTGCCTTCACTGAGAGAATGCAAGTTCCAAGAGGATCACAATCTTGTCTGCTGACTTACAACTGTCTCCATATTCTAATATTTACCAGCAAATAAGCAGGCACGACTGAAGATGTAAGTAATTAAAATGCGATGTAGTCTCCAATTATATCCATGGATTCTTATTCCTCAGACTTTGTGGTGATTTGCAGGCAGCACAGGACTGTATGAAGCCTTCAGCAATTCATTGTGCTGAAGATCCAAATGTTGAAAGATTGCACTCATTGCTGAATCAGCACAAGATAAGAGGAGCGCTCCATGCTGATGCCCATGGTGGAACAAAGATTCTTAATGTTCATGTGGACCTGAATAAGCCTCTTTGCTGCATTGAGTGAACACCTGGGTCTGAATGTATTTATAGTGTAGATGAAAGAGTGTACCAAAAGACAAAGAATTTATGACCTGAAAATAGAAGTATGCATCATGTATTGAACATATGATGCGAAAAGCTACATAATGTGCTCCTCTAATCTAATCAGAAATCAGGGCGCTGTGAACAATAGCAGTGTAGAATGCAGAACAAAAAGAGTGAACGCCCCTGTTAGTAGTCCTGATGGGGCCTTTCTCCATGTTGCTACTTTATCTCATGCTGATTGTTTTCTTGGAGGTACGGAACTGAGACTTAAGCCTTAGTAGATCACATTTTCCCTAATTCCTCAACTACTCCATTATTTTCAGAGACAAGGAAAAGCTCCCAGAAAAAAAGAGTGTGACTTTTATAACTAGTGCCAAAATGTGCAATTTTAGTCAATGTAAAAGAGATATCTTACTCTTTGCCTTCTTCTGGAAAACCTCTATGTGTTTGTCACTTGTCTGTGGTAGTTAGGGCGAAATTTTTACTTTCCAATGAATCAAATGAGGCCTATGTTAAGCAAAATCATAGTGCACATTTTGAGGATACTTTCTTCATTTCTAGGGCTTCATGTGACATACTTAATCTTAGTTTGATGTTCTTCAACTGTAACTTGAGAACCTGGGTCTTGGTAGAATTGCACTGACCTCCTGCTGAACCCTTACACTTTTGGGGAAAAAAAAAAAGACAAAAGAATTTCCCTTGATAATCTTTTGAGAATCATCCTGAAAGACCTAAAGACAAGAGGAAAAATCAGGTTGAGAGTTTCCCTCCTACTCAATTTTTCTTGATTAGATATCAATTACAACCTTCAGTAAATCTGGTAACATTTCCTGGGGCAGGTGCTAGTTCATAAAATGGAGCTAAAAATAGCTGTCACAAAATACGTTCAGGGAAAACAGGACCTCTGCTATTACTGTCTGTTACTGTATGCTCATACCCAGCTTGAAAGCAGTCAGAACAGTGTCTGGAAAATCACTTTTCTTTGTTTTCCTAATGGGGACAACATTCTCATTGCTGATATAAAGACATAAGAAAGGGATTGGAGAGGCAGGTGTATAATAAACCACAGAATAAAACGGCAGTTTGTTCAAGACCATTGATTTCACTCAAATGCCTGGGAAAAGGAGTATTTTATTGTAAAGAGGAATGGTTATTAAGAATTAGAATTCAAATATGCAACATAAGGATTTAATGAGTTAGAAGACAGAATTTACAACAAGAAGATTTAAGGATAATGATATGATTCCACAGAAAAGTCCACAGGCCTATCAAGAACAGATAGCATAAAAAGATCCTACTTCAGGCGCCTGCGCTGTGGCTAAGCAGGTTAAAACCCCAGCCTATAGCACCAGCATCCCATGTGGGTGATGGTTTGAGTCTCAGCAGCTCCACTTCCGATCCAACTCCCTGCTACTGTGCCTGGGAAAGCAGTGGAGGATGGCCTAAGTGCTTGGGACCCTGCACCCACGTGGGAGACCCTGAAGAAGCTCTGAGAGGCTTCTCAGTTCTGGCTTTGGATCCGCCCAGCTCTGGCTGTGGCAGCCATTTGGGGAGTGAACCAATGGATGGAAGACCTCTCTCTCTCTCCCTACCTTTCTCTGTAACTCTTTCAAATAAAGAAAAAAAATATATATATATACATATATATATATTTAGAACATGCCACTCCAAAGAAAGGACAAACTGGCTTCTTCTTTCATTCTTTGGACTCAAGTTCTTGAAAACTCAGCACAAGATAGTCTGCATGATCACAACAAAAATTTTACTGGGCTGAAACTTTGAAGTGACTCCATCAATAGATGTCACCTTCAGGCCACTGGCTCTGTATTCCTAATAAAATTAAAATACCAGTGTAATGAATTATAATATAGTAGATTGTCAAAATTTATCTCCAACATTTAAATTTTAATTCTTGAAATCAATATAGTGACAATTATTGTAACCCTAACTCTGGTTGCATTTACTTCCTACTGCTATGTAACATTTGACCACAATTTTGTCAGGTTAAAAAAATATTTGTATTATATGTTCATTTCACAGACAAGAAATATGGTGGGCTTGATTGAGTTATAGGCAAAGGATTTTTTTTGTCTCAAGCCAAAGTCAAGGTGTTGGCCAGGAGGGCTCTTTCCAGGAAGCTCTAGGGAAGACTCCATCCGAAACTCATTTGGTTGTTGGCAGAATTCAGTTCCTTGTGGTGTTTGGACTAAGCTCCTTGTTGTTGGTGTTGTTGCTCGTTGCTAGCCAAAGGTAGTGCTCAACTTCTGGTCCTTTTACCACCACTCTGAATTCCTTGGTTTGTATCCCTTTCATGGAATGATTCTCCCTTGTGCTTGAATCTCTTACCTGCATGCCAGCTGCCAGGCAGAGAAAATTCTCTATTTCTGGAAGGTTCATGAGGTTAGGCCACAAGCACCTTTCTACACTTCTTATCTTTGGGTCACCTGACTTGTAATTTTTCTATATCTGCAAAACCCCTGAGAAGCAGGACTTGAAATTTTGTTTGATTGCATGATCAGCAGATAGAATTTAGGGAGGAGAGAGGAAAATGTTCAGATTTCTACTTGCTGCACCAGTTCACTTCTACAAAGAGATAGTCTTGGAGGATGGAAGGAAGCCTTAAGAATTGGTAGAAAGATTTGATGGCCAGGCTCTGGAACTAGGACGTGCTGGTGTCTATTACCATTGCTTTCCATAAGTGATGTTCCCAACAATTCTCACTTTCAGTCATGCTGATCATAGATCAAGTTATAGATGTGGATTATCTAACTGATTAAGTAGAGTTGTAGAGATTTTCTTATCTAGAAATTTTTCACTGATTTCTGTTGTACACAAATGAAGAGAAATAGCCAAGGCCAAACTCACTTTCCATAGTGTCAAGCACAGAATATATCTTCACAAATATCTAAATAATTTCTTCATTATCAATAGTGCTGACCCAACCCATTGGTTATTTAAATTTATTTACAACAATGTTATGTAAAAAATGTATGACTTTTTTTAAATTTAAACATTGTTTCATCTATATTTTTGCCCTCTTACTTAGTTGCAAACAGTAGTAATATACTCATAAGGGTACAAAGGTTCACTGGAGTCAGAGATCCCAGAGTGTGGTTTCTGCTCAATCATTTACTAGGTGCCAAGATGGGGAAGTAACCTAATCTCTGTACTAATTTTGCTCATCTTCCACCTTCTAGGGTTGAGGTAACAATCACACTTTAGCAAGACAATTGTTTGGGCCAGCATTGTGGTACAGTGGGTTAAAGCCCCGGCCTGCAGCGCTGGCATCCCGTATGCTCTGCAGTTTGAGTCCCAGCTGCTCCACTTCCAATTCAACTCCCTGCTAATGCACCTGCAAAAGCAGCAGAAAATGTCCCAAGTCCTTGGGCCCCTGAGTCCACATGGGAGACCTGAAAAAAGCTTCTGGCTCCTGGCTTCTGATTAGTTCAGCTCTTGCCGATGTGGCCATTTGGGGAGTGAACCAGTGGATGGAAGATCTCTCTCTGTCTCTACCTCTCTCCATAACTCTGCCTTTCAAATAAATAAAAATAATCTTTAAAAAATTAAGACAATTGTTTTAAAGTATTTAACTCCCTCTCTGATGGCTAAATAATGATAAATGTCAGACATTTTAAATATTGCAACCATAAATGCACTACCTAAACAGTAATATTGATGAATGTCTGACAAGGAAAAGCATTAGGACAATCAGCAGTCCCATTGCAAGACTATTTTTAATTACATCACTTTAAAAATAGCTGCTATAATTATTCTGAAGCTGACAGTGCTCTGAAGACATACTGCGAAGGGCTTTGCTAATCAGAGGAACTCTCAATCCAATGAGGTATCACATTAGGACAACAACAATCAGGAATTAAGATCCCACAGTATGAAGGCTCACATCTTGAAATTGCTGTTGATGTTATTTGCTAGAATTCAGAGCTGGGGCATTTGCAAATCTCACCTGCTAGTGAATAACATTGAAATGCCTGCTGAAAAGGACAGGATTTCCAGACATTTGCCTTCTGGGGGATCTAGCCTTTGTAGTCAGTAACTGTTCACTTGTGTTTCAGAAAAGTAAACCACCACAGCTGTTGACTACATGTGTGCAGAGTTGCCCCTTAGGTCAATAAGCCTAAAGATGCTCAGTTATTATATCACCAAGAAAGACATTATAGTATCATGTGGCATTTTTTAAAAGTTCATGGAGGGGCCGGAGTTGTGGCACAGTGGGTTAACGCCCTAGTCTGAAGCGCTGGCATCCCATATGGGCGCTGGTTCAAGACTTGGCAGCTCTACTTCTGATCCAACTCTCTGCTATGGCCCGGGAAAGCAGTAGAAAGATGGCCCAAGTCCTTGGGTCCCTGCACCCGTGTGGGAGACCCAGAAGAAGCTCTTGGCTCCTGGCTTTGGATCGGCACAGCTCTGGCCATTGTGGCCAATTGGGGAGGGAACCATTGAATGGAAGTCCTCTCCCTCTCTCTCTCTCTCTCTCTGCCTCTCCTCTATCTGTGTAACTCTGACTTTCAAATAAATAAATAAATCTTTTAAAAAAAAGTTCATGGAAATTGTCATTAGGAAAAAAAATACAACACATGGATTTCAAAAAATTTTGCACCAAAAACAAACTTACTTTTACTGGTCCATGAATTTTTAAAGTATACTTATATTTATTTTTTCCTGTGATCCAAATAATACTTTTTCTTGATATTTTAAAATATTTTTCCTTTACTCAGGCTTGCATTCACATTTAAAAAAAATGTTTCCTGATTAATTTTATTTGAGCAATAAAAAGACAAAGAGAGAGAGACACATACAGAGAGAATTTCTATCTACTGGTTCACTCCCCAAATTCTTGCAGTGGGCCAGGCCAAAGCTGGAGTGGGGAATTCAGTAGGGCTTTCCCACATGAGTGTCAGGAACTCAACTACTAGAGTCATCACTGTTCCTGCCAGCACTCATCTATAAAATCCTTATTTTACAGTGCTCCTCACCTTTCCATGGGGTCACACCTCTTTACCTTTGTTAGGATCATTTTTAAATTTCAGTTCAAACCCCTTGTCTTTTATGAGTCCTTTTCCCCCAGCCCTTTAATTTATACTTCATTCTTTACTATCAACTTTATTTAAGATCTCATGATATTTTGCATTCAATAAATGCTTCTAGAATGACTTTCTTTTAAAAGATCTATTGTATTTACTTGAAAGACAGAGTTGTAGAGAGAGGTGGACATAGAGAGAAAGATCTTCCATCTACAGGTTCACTCTCCAAATGGTCTCAATGGCCAGAACCAAGCCAGTCCAAAGCCAGGAGCCAGGAGTCTCTTCTGGGTCTTTCACGTGGGTGCTGGGGGCCAAGGACTTGGGCCATCCTTCTGCTGCTTTCCCACATACATTAGCAGGGAGCTGGATCAGAAGTGGAGCAGCTGGGACTTGAATAGGCACCCATATGGGATGCTGGCACTGCAGGCAGCCATTTTACCTGCTATGTCACAGCACTGCCCCAGAATGACTTTTGTAGTATGACATTGCAAAAGTGTTTTCATACATCTTAGTTTACTCAATGGTCAAAACAAGTTAATCAGACACTAATATTCAACTAAATGGCTGGAGCTGAGCCGATCCAAAGCCAGGAGCCAGGAATTTCTTCTGGGGCTTCCACTTGGGTGCAGGGGCCCAAAAATTGGGCCATCTTCTGCTGTTTTCCCAGGCCATTAGCAGGGAACTGGATCAGAAGTGGAGCAGCCAGAACTTGAACTGGTGCCCATATGAGATGCTGGCACCACAGCATTGGCCCATTTTAATTTCTAAAACAGTACATTTTGACAGATATGATTCATATTAACAAAACCTCCATGTAGGTATCCATTCATTCAAAGAATGCAAAGAAATTTTTAGGTGCACATATTTTAAGAACTGGTGGAGTGCACTGATAAAATGGATATAAATTGGTTTATGTGCAAAGGGCTCTGAAACTTGACTTTTTCCAGAGTTCTCCCAAACCAGATATTTTTCATAAAAATTAAGACTTCTGAAAAATTATTTTCATCTGGATAAGTACTGTTCTTGTAAGGTGATTCTTACAAAAAAGTTCTGTTTTACATGATTGATATTGAATTGGGTACTGTGATGAAGAAAGCCCAAGCATTTGAGAAACAATAAGTACCTATTTCCAAGATTTCTTTCTAGTGCTTACTTGCTGGTAATTTAAGGACAATTTTTAAAAAGCATCTGTCCTGTTTGCTTTCTTTGCAGAATGGGAAATATGTTTGAGTATTATGGGTAGGTTTTCTTGCAAAATGAGACAATTTATATAAAATGACTTAAAGGGAGTTTCAAAAAATGTGTGTATCCTGTCCTACCACAAGGTGAATTAAGTTTTATGATCATTTAACTGACAAGAGTTGCCAGGCTGCAGGATTATGTTCCCAGAGAAAGAAGAGGAGAAAAGAAACTGACCAAAAATAGGTATGAGATTGGTTAAGATGAATGCTCCCACATGGGTGGCAGTGTTCTGAGTACTTGAGCCATCACCTGATGTCTCCCAGGGTGCACAGTAGCAGGCAACTGAATTGAAGGGGTACTGGGAAATGAGTTGTGGGCATTCCAAGTAATGTCTACTCTAAATGCCAATTCCCTTCCTTTTCTCTATTTACCATTTAGTCTTCTTATTGAACATATAATTCCATGAAAGCTTCTCTTCAATTATATGGATTCACAGTTTTATCACAATACGTATTACAAACAAATACTTCAAGTTTTAAGTAATCTCCTTTCTAATAATTTAATCAATTAGCATGCTTAGAATCAAAGATACTGACAATTCTTGTTTCAATGAAGTTCAGTCAATGATTACATTGTTTGTTGAACATCTGATGCATTAATTGGCTTTTTTATTCCATTAACCTTCTTTTGAATTAATTAATTTATTTATTTGAAATTCAAAGTTACACAGAGAGAGGAGAGGCAGAGAGAGATAAAAAGTCTTCCATCTGCTGGTTCACTCCCCAACTGGCCACAATGGCTGGAGCTCTGCCAATTCAAAGCTAGGAGCCAGGAGTCTCTTCTGGGTCTCTCACGTGGGTGCAGAGGCCCAGGAACTTGAACCATCCTCCTCTGCTTTCCCAGGTCATAGCAGAGAGCTGGATTGGAAGTGAAGCAGCTGGGACACAAACCCACGCCCACATGGGATGCTGGCACTGCAGGTGGTGGCCTTACCCATCAGCCCAAATCAAAGTCAACCCTTTATTTAGATAGGTCATTGAAAGGGTCATCATATACATGTGTTCTCAGTCTCTGTTGGTCCTTATCAATCCCTATTTTACTCACTCTTACACAACAGCAATATAAAAAAGGACTTCAAAAAGTCCATGGGGAAATTTAACCAAAACGTGTTTGTTTTGGTACAAAAATGTTCATGCATAGTTTATTTTTTTTTTCTGTAAAATGATTTGTTCAAGAACCTGTAAGACATTAGTCATTTCTTTGTGCTGGGAACATTTTAAAACCTTCTCTACTACCCACTTGGTAGTATATAATTAATTGCTGTTGGCCATGGTTACCCTACTGTGCTATATACAACAATAGAAGTTATTTTTTCTACCTGGTAGTATCCCTGCTGTCAATTAGTAGTCCTCTCTCCATCTTCATCTCCCCCTACACTTCCCAACTTCTGTTGAGGAAGGACATTTTCAGAAGTGAGGTGGTCATACAATGGAATGGATTAATGTCATAGAAGAATATGTTTCTTTTGAATGTGAATTTGACACTTTCTCTCTCTCTCTCTCTCTCTCTCTCTCTCTCTGTCTCTCATGCTCCTCTCTCATGCTCTCTTTCCCTTCCACCTCCACCATGGAATTATGCAGTAAAAAGTTCCTGACCAGATGCCAATACCTTGTGTTTGGACTTCCCAGCTTCCAAAACTGTGAGAAATTTCTTTCATTATAAATTACCCCGTCTGTGGTATGTGGTATAGCAGAACAAAAAAATAAATAAATAAAAATAAAAAAAGTGATAATAGTTGCATTTTTCAAAGCTAGGGGATAATAAAATAGGTTAACTGCAGAAAATATTATTAAATAATAGCTACAAAATTAGTAGACAACAAAATTAATTGTCAATTTCTAATAACAAATAGTATTGCAAAATATTTTTAAATTGTAAAATTAATCCACAGCTATAGTAAAACCTCTAGAAAATGTACTACTTTAATGGCTGAAGTTATATTACATTTTTTTCTAACTAATGTATGGAGTAGTAGATGCTAAAATATTGAAGTTTCAGGGCCAGTGCTGTAGCAAAGTGGGTTAAGCTTACTTACACCCGTGGCCCAGCATCCTATTTGGGCGTTGGTTCAAGTCCTAGCTACTCCACTTCCCATCCAGCTCCCTGCTAATGCTCCTGGGAAAGCAGTAGAAGATGGTCCAAGTGATTGGGCCCTGCCACCCATGTGAGAGACCCAGAAGAAGCTCCTGGCTCCTGGATTCGGATAGGCTCAGCTCTGGTTGTTGTGGCCACCTGGGGAGTGAACCAGTGGATGGAAGACCTCTCTCTCTGTCTGCCTCTCTCTCTACCCATAACTCTATCTCTCAGGTAAAAAAATAAATCTTTAAAATAAACTGAAGTTTGGAGAGTCACAATATCAAAATATAATGTTATTAATATTACTAGTGCTGTGTCAAATCAAGTGTGTGAATTTACAGGACATAAGTAAGTTTGGATCTCTGTCCACCGTACTCATCTTCCAACATATGATACACTGAGCTTTAACAGTATGAATTTCTATATAAATATATATATATATACATATATATATATATATATATATATACACTATATGACCTTGGACAAGCTGCTTGCTTGTTTCAGACAGTTTTCCTCTGTAAATAGAGTCAGAGAAAGAAACAGAGATAAAGAAGAAAGAGACAGAGATATAAGGGAGACAGATATCATCCATCCTCTGGAATATTCCTCAAACATCTGCAAAATTTGGGGCTGCTCTACTCCTGAGCTGGGAGCCTGGAACTACGTGGGTGACAGGAACCCAATTATTTGTGCTATAAACACCTCCTCCCACCGCACATATTAGCAGGAATCCGGACTCAAACTGAAGCCCTGGGATATGGGATGTGAACATCCCAAGCAGCATCTTATTTGCTGCACCGAACACAAACACTGCTAATTTTATTCTTGACTATTTTGTTGCACATGTGTATATGTATGTACAAATAAGAAGATTAGAAGAGATGACTTCTGCATCTGATACATGACTGGTTCAGTAAATACTTATTGTCCTTTATCTCTATTATGCTAAGAATATTAATGGAAGTTTATGGTGTATGTATTGATCATGACTAACATGAGGTTTAAACCATGCTTTTGTTTGTAATTTTATATCCAGTGATCGGATAATTAGAGCCGCTATGTATTTTTGGATGGCACAATGTGCATGTGTGTGTGTGTGTGTGTGTGTGTGTGTGCATGTACACATGGATGTGTTTGCACAGGAGATAGGAGGAGAGGGAGAGAGAAGGACAGAGAGATGATATGTGTAAATCCAAATCTGTAAGAACACAGTCAAATAATTCCCTGTGATTTTTATTGAAACAATCGGGCAATTGTGTCTTCTCCTCCACGCTGTGGTTCAGTAATGTGTTTACTCATTTCTTCCCAAGATTATAGCTTTGCACTGCAGCATCAGTGGGAAATTGCCACTCTCCTGTGTTTTTACTGGAAGGCAAGTATAGTAAAGAGAGCCAAAACTCCATTGGGGGTTACAGATGTTTTGAGAGCATAAGTAGATTTTCACAGCTTCCAAGTATTGAACAGTTCTTGCTAAACATCATTTTATGTGCAATGCTTGAAATTTTCATGAGAATAATTTTCCAGTTGAAAGAATAAAAACAAAAACAATAATAATGATAAACAGTGCAAATCCCTTTTACAATCTGAAGTTTTTGTGTGCCACCATTTTAACATTTGACTGTTTTGAAGAATGGGTTAGCAGTGGGAAAATTTAATCTCTGTAGGTCACTTAAACTCTTTGTACCTGTTTGTGGAATAATAACACTCATTTTTCCAGGCATGTCTATATTTATCATGTTCACTGAAAATACAAAATACTTTTCAGGTTTCTCACTTTCAAAAACGAATGTTTTCTTTTCTTTCCTGTGATCCGTGCTGTAAGAGCACTCCTATAGAGCTATCTTTTAGAACCTAAGGATGCTTTTCTAAGAAACAGATTATATCTTTCAAGAAATTTGTAGACAGCAGATCTAAAGGCAAGGCAGAGAACATCTTCGGAGCTGATGACAAAAGCATGTGATGTGTGGAACCCATGCTATATCTTTACAAAAACAGACTCTTGTTCTTGGCTGGGGGAGGGAGGTTGAGCTGTTCAGCTAGCAAAGTCAGTAAGTGGCAGGTCAGTAAGTGTGCATGGCAGAAAGAAGAGAAAAGCGTATTTGTGCTGTTGGCTCATGCGTTCTTTTTGAGAATAGGATGAAATGAAACCAATAATAGTGAGTAGATATTATGCACGAGGCTCCGTAACAGAACTGTGCTGAGCATATGTAGCCGTCAGGCACACTCAAATGGGGGAAGTGGTCCAACCACAGAATCTCCTGCCGTTCCCACCCAGTCACCCTTTGCTGTGAGTCAGTGGGCCTGGGCATCGACACAAAGGCCACTTCCACGTCTCGCCAGAACATTAAGTTTCCATGCATCCTTTTATTAACATAAAAATATTAAGCAGGAGGTATGGTGGTGCTTTCAATGAACATGGTGACTTTTTTGTTTTACTTGGCTGTGGATATTCGTGTAGGGAGTGAACAGAAATGGATAGGGGGACTATCTTGCTATGAATACAGAAATGCTGAACCGGATGAGTCTAGAAGTGAAAATCACATTCCTCTTCCTGATTTCAGGTACCCAGTGGATTCTTTTGGGCTCATCTCAGATTGTTTTTGCTTTCTACATCAAATCTTTAAGGTCTTCACAGCAATACATTAACATAATACAAAATATGGCATTTTCTTGCTAAAACATTTTTTTAAATTACAGGTCATTATAACTGTATATACAATTGATATTATAGCACAGTGTGTTCCCATGCTCTCCCGTATGGATTAGTTCCACTTGCTCCTGAACGTCAGTGAATGGAATCTTGTCCCATGTGCTCTTTTGAGCCTGGCTTCCTTTTCTCCACAGGATGTTTATGTTACTGTTTCCTGCTTTTTATTTTTACAGCTAGTGCTGCTATGAGTATTCTTGTACATGTATTTTGATGAGCCAATGCACATATTAGTGTTGAATATGTACACAGTGCTGGGATGTGAACACTTAATACAACTATGATAGACATTGCTCAATAGTTTTCTACTGTTGTACTTTTCATTCATGAGAGTTCCAGTAGATTGACATCTTTGTCAACACTTCATATTGTCTGTATGTTGTATTTTTTGACATTCTTGTTAGTGAGTCAATAATAATTTACGTGGTAATAGCTTTGCCAAAATAAATCAATCACCAATAGTGAAAGGTGAAGCCTAATATCAGCTCTCTCTTGTAGATTTTGTATTTTTAAAAAATTATTTAATGGCAATACATTAAGAAAAGCACAAACCAAATTGAACAGGAAGAGAAACAATTGCTTCATAATTTTAAATATATACAATAGTATTGCAAGAGTTCCCTAAATTTTAGCTTAATCCACTGTATAAAATCATTCACTGTGATCTAACCAGCAGAGAGATTTCTTACTTTCTTGGAAAAGCCTAAGATGAGAAGTTTCTTGATGACCTCCATCCAGTTTCTCATCCTTGATATAATGATTAAAATGCAATGCAGGATTCATTCACAGAGTTTTGGTCTCAATTGCAATTATGTAATTATGATTTCATATTCAAGTCATAGAAGACAAATAATGGAATGATAAACATTTTTTCTCTAAGAAGCAAATTATGAGATATCTATGTACAGAGTGATACTGTATACTATGAATTTGAATAATGTTCCCTTTTGTTTGCTATCAGTATGTTTCGCCTCCAAATAAATTAGTGTTCTCAAGAGTCCACCCTAATGTTTGAAAGGGGGAGGATGCTTCAGAAGAAAGAAAGACAAGTTTCTAGCTTCCTATAATCTAAGTACCTTTTGGATAAGAAACACCAAGTAAAGGAATTAGGATTTCATGTTTTTGAAAAAATAATTTGATCAAAGTAAATGTTTTCCTTCTCTATTATCAACCAAACTCAGTAACTGCTCCAAACTGTATATTTCTGCAGCATATTACTTTGTCACATGAATATGAACTAGTTCAAAAATTCCTTGAACCTACTCCAGCTACAGACCTCCCCTTATTTGCTTCTTTTAATTGCTAACACAGCTAACTGTAGTTGCATGATCTAAAGTTTGGCCAAAACATAATAATATTTTTAGGAGATTAGGAGCCAAGAGATACCACTTGAGAATTCACTTTTGGATAGTAATGGATTTATGTTTCTAGAAAAAAAAACTAATTGGCTAAATTAAGAAATATATATTCCAGTCCCATATTTAATTTTAAATTGGTTCCAGATATAAAAATGTAGCTTTTCTCTCAAGGCATTTCTGATGGAGATGAAGACCTTCCCTTCACATGATAAACATGTTCTTGGCCTGAAAAATGCAGCTTTGTTTCACAATTTGCTGATGTTCATGTTTAGAATTGTCAATGAATCTTTCCAACAAGTTGAATTTGGCAGAAATTCTATTAAAAATTTAGGTCAAAGAGCTCCTCTCAGAAATACAAATAGAAAAGGATATATGGAATTTCCCACTGAAAGACTGCAAATTACCCTATAAGCCACAAATACGTACCTGAACACTCCTTATGCAATAGTTCAGGAATATAAATGTGCAGGTTCCACGGAAGAGTAGCTAGCACAGAGATAGCACAGACTAGCTTGTTGATATTGCCTTACAATGTCCCTAGCACCCATCATTGTACACTCTGAGGAATACAGTAACACAATTAAGGTGAAGAGTATACAATTTTTTCTACTGAGAGCCACTCATCAGTTTGAAATCATTCGAGTTATAGAAACTAGTAATGACAAAAACAAACAAACAAACAAACAAAAACCTGTTGCTGGACTGCAATGCTGGTATCCCATATGGGTGCCGATTTGAGTCCCAGTTGTTCCACTTCCAATCCAACTCCCTGGGAAGATGGTCTGAATTCCTGGGCCCTTGCATCCATGTGGGACACCTGGATGAAACTCATAGCTCCTGACTTCAGCCACAGCCCCAGATGTTGCAATCCTCTGGGGAGTGAACCAATGGTTGGAAGATTCTCTCTCTCTCTCTCTCTCTCTCTCTCTCTCTCTCTCTCTCTCTTTCTTTTTCTGTCTGCTTGTGCCTCTCTGTAACTCTGGCTTTCAAAAAATAAATACATTTTAAAGAGCTGTTCTCTATGTTGAATTAATGAAAATATATATATATATAATAAAATAAAACTGAGTATGAAGGGTCAACTTTATGTAATACCAGGGAATAGCTCTGAAATATGCCTTTTTAAAATTCAAGTTTATTTTATTTCCAGTTGACAGATAAGAATCATGTATATTTATAGGGTACAATGAGATATTTTATATGTATATACATTGTGGAATAATAAATCACACTAACAATTTAAATTTATTTTGGTATATACCCAAAAGTGAGTCGTATGGTAATTCTATTTTTAGTATTTTGCAGAAACTCCTTACTATTTTCCCAAAGGGCTGTACTAACCTATAATTCTAGTTTTCTAGTGTTTACTTTTCTCTTGGATATCATCAATACTTGGCAATCATCAGTCTTGTTGATAATAGGCATTCTAACAGAGATGAGGTGATAGACCATTGCAATTTTAATTTGCATTTCATTAACATTTAGTGATTTGAGAATTTTCTCAAATATATGTTGACTATTAGTATATTTTTGAGAAATGTGTTTTCTTGTATTTCGCCCTATTTTTGAGTCACTGATTTAATTGTAATTATTTAAGTCGATTACATATTTTGATTTCTATCCTCTTATTATATGTATTATTTACACATATTTTCTCCCAAACCAAGGTTGAATTTTCATTGCCTTATTTATTTATGCTTTGCAGAAGTTTTTTTATTTTAATTCATTTCATTTTTTCTGGCTTTTGTTGTCTACGATTTAGGGATAATATATAACAAGGAAGTATACAAACCAATGTAATGGGACTTCCCCCACCCTCTGTATTTTACTCTTGTAGATTTAGTTTCAGATATCAAGTTCAAGTCTTTTATCTATTTTGACTTTTGTACATGGCGTGAGATAAGGATGATAGGGATCCAATTTCATTTTTCGCACATGGATATCCAGTTTCCACACCACCACTTATCGAAGAGACCATTATTTGACCATTGTGTGTTCTTGACATCTTTGTCAAAAATAATTACCTGTTTGTAGCGCTGGCATACCAGGTTCTAGTCCTGGTCGGGGCACCGGATTCTGTCCTGGTTGCCCCACTTCCAGGCCAGCTCTCTGCTATGGCCAGGGAGTCCAGTGGAGGATGGCCCAGGTCCTTGGGCCCTGCACCCCATGGGAGACCAGGAGAAGCACCTGGCTCCTGGCTTTGGATCAGTGTAGTGCACCGGCCCCAGCGCGCTGGCCGCAACGGCCATTGGAGGGTGAACCAACGGCAAAAGGAAGACCTTTCTCTCTGTCTCTCTCTCTCACTGTCCACTCTGCCTGTCAAAAAAATAATAAATAAATAAATAAATAAATAAATAAATATTTAAAAAAAGAAAAAAATTAATAATTACCTGTAAGTACTTGTTTGCATTTCTGTGATTTCTATCCTGTTGATCTCATGGTTAATGTGCCCTTTTTATAACATTACCATGCTTCTTCTTAAAATACAAATTTTTATTTGTTTGAAAGGCATAGTGACAGAGAGAGAGGGAGAGAGTTGGAGAGAGATATCTTCCATCAAATGATTCACTCTCCAAATGGCCACAGCAACCAAGACTGGGTCAGGCCAAAACCAGGAGCCTAGACTCCATCCAGGTCTCCCACATGTTGCAGGGGCCTAAGTACTTAGACCACATTCTGGTGCTTTTTAAAACATATTAGCAAGGAACTGGATCGTAAGTGGAGCAGCAGGTGTACATTTGAGATGAAAAATCATATGGAATTCCAAAATTGCAACCAGTGGCTTACCCTGTTGCACCACCATGCTGAGCCCTAGCATGCTCTTTTGATTATAATAATTTTCTAACACATTTTGAAACCAGGGAGCATGATTCCTACAACTTTATTTTTAAATTATATTAATTAATTTGAAAGGCAGAGCAACAGAGAGAGGGAGACATAGAATTTTTCATCCATTGGTTCACTTCTCAAATGGTCACAATAGCCAGGTCCAGAGCAGACAAAAGCCAGGATACCATCCTGGTATCCCACATGGGTGGCAAGGACCAAAGCATTTGGGAAATCGTCTGCTGCCTTCCCAAGTGCGTTAGCAGGAAGTTAGCTGAATCAGAAGGTATGGGATGCCAGCCTCAAAAGTGGAGACTTAACCTGCTGTGCCATAATTCCAGCCTCAACTTTATTCTTTTTGCTTGATATAGCTTTGACTATTAAGTTTTTGTGATACTATATGAATTTTAGAAACATCTAGACATAGAAAAATTAGGAATAAAAAATGAGGTCCCATACAAGAAAGGAGGTGAAATTATCTCTGTTGGCTGATTACATGAGTTATACATATATATATATATATATATATGTATAAACTATATATATAGTTTATATATATTTATATATGGTTTTATATATACTTTATATATAAATATATAATATATACAGTTTATATATATAGTTAGATATATATATATATACCTCACAAAAGAATTTAGAACTGAAAAATTCAGTAAAGCTACAAAAAATCTGTAGACAAAAATCAGTAGCCTTTCTATACATTAAATATAAATTTTTAAAAAGAGAATAAGAAAACTATCCCGTTTACAATAGCATAAAAGATACATCAGAGTCCATTTAACCATGGAGGTAAAAGATCTATACACTGGAAACTAAAACTATGATGAAAGAAAATAAAGAAGGTGCAAATAATGGGAAGGTAGCCTGTACTCATGAATTGGAAGAATTCATATTGTTTAGATGTTCATATTGCCTAAGTAATACACAGTTTCAATGCAGTTCCTATCAAAATTCCAAGGATTCTTCTAACAGAAACTGAATTACATTTTTAAAACTGTGTTAAGACTGATCAATAAAGTGCAATATATGAATACAGTCAAGAGCACATGTTCTATGAGAAAGAAGAGGAATATGGACAGACAAGGAAAAGAGAAAGAAAAAAGAAGAGAGACAAAGCAAAACGCATGTTTAAGTGCTGCTAACAGATGTCAGAGCTTCCCACCTAATCCAAACCACTACAGATTTACTTCCAGAACTTCTGAGTCATAGCAACCACAATAGAAGCCTGAGGACGGATTAAAGGAATTAACCACCCACATTTATTAAAAGTAAAGCAACAATAAAAAGTTAGCTATAAAAAATCCTAAATCAACCAAATCTAAATATTTATTAAATGATTCAAACCTTAAAATAAGAAATCCAATGAGATTCTTTTGAGGAACCAGAGCTCCAACAGATTAGGGCTAGGGCCCTTTCTGTATAACTGGAACCTCTGGTAGTTCAAGCTCTGAGAACCCCATTATGGCTCTCAAATAAACAAATTTTTAAATATTTTTTCTTTGGCATATTAAAATAACATGTAATTGTGGCTTATTTAACAGTTGCAAATCATGGAGGGTATCATTTTTAATTATCCCTATACAGATGATCAATTCATTTTTTTAAACTTTTATTTAATGAATATAAATTTCAAAAGTACAGCTTGTGGATTACAATGGCTTCCGCCCCCGTAACTTCCCTCCCACCCGCAACCCTCCCCTTTCCCACTCCCTCTCCCCTTCCATTCACATCAAGATTCATTTTCATTTCTCTTTATATACAGAAGGTCAGTTTAGTATATGTTAAGTAAAGATTTCAACAGTTTGCCCCCACATAGCAACACAAAGTGAAAAATACTATTGGAGTACTAGTTATAGCATTAAATCACAATGTACAGCACATTAAGGACAGAGATCCTACATGATTTTTTTTTTAAAAAATTGATTAATTTTCTATGAAATTTCCAATTTAACACCAAGTTTTTTTTTTCATTTTCAATTATCTTTATATACAGAAGATCGATTCAGTATGTACTACATAAAGATTTCATCAGCTTGCACGCACACAGAAACACTAAGTGTAAAAATACTGTTTCAGTACTAGTTATAGCATTACTTCACATTGGACAACACATTAAGGGCAGATCCCACATGAGGCGTAAGTACACAGTGACTCCTGTTGTTGATTTAACAATTTGACACTCTTGTTTATGGCGTCAGTAATCATCAGATGATCAATTCTAAACTAAGTAAAGATTTCAACAGTTTGCACCCACACAGACACACAAAGTACAAAGTACTATTTGAAGACTGGTTTTACCATTACTTCTCATAGTACAACTCATTAAGGACAGAGATCTTACATGGGGAGTGCACAGTGACTGCTGTTGTCGATTTAACAATTGACACTCTTATTTATGATGTCAGTAATCACCCGAGGCTCTTGTCATGAGTTGCCAAGGCTATGGAAGCCTTTTGAGTTCACAAACTCTGACCTTATTTAGCCAAGGCCATAATCAAAGTGGAAGTTCTCTCCTCCCATCAGAGAAACGTTCTTCCTTCTTTGATGGACCCTTCTTACCGTTTGGATCTCCCTCACGGAGATCTTTCATGTAGGTCATTTTTAGCCACAGTGCCTTGGATTTCCATGCCTGAAGTACTCTCATGGGCTTTTTAGCCAGATCCGAATGCCTTAAGGGTTGATTCTGAGGCCAGAGTGCTGGTTAAGGCATTTGTCATTCTATGATCCTGTTGTGTTTCTTACTTCCCATGTTGGATCGTTCTCTCCTTTTAAATTCTATCAATTATTATTAGCAGACACTTGGTCTTATTTATGTGATCCCTTGGACACTTAATCCTATCTTTATGATCAGTTATGTACTTAAACTGATCACTTTGGGCCGGCGCCGTGGCTCAACAGGCTAATCCTCCGCCTTGCAGCGCCGGCACACCGGGTTCTAGTCCCGGTCGGGGCGCCGGATTCTGTCCCGGTTGCCCCTCTTCCAGGCCAGCCCTCTGCTGTGGCCCAGGAGTGCAGTGGAGGATGGCCCAAGTGCTTGGGCCCTGCACCCCATGGGAGACCAGGATAAGCACCTAGCACCTGGCTCCTGCCATCGGATGCGCGCGGTGCGCCGGCCGCAGCGCGCTGTCCGCGGCAGCCATTGGAGGGTGAACCAACGGCAAAGGAAGACCTTTCTCTCTGTCTCTCTCTCTCACTGTCCACTCTGCCTGTCAAAAAAAAAAAAAATTAAAAAAAAAAAAACTGATCACTTTAACTGTAAGATGGCATTGGTACCTGCCAACTTAATGGGATTTGGTGTCCCGCAGCAAGTTTCTAGTTTTACCTTTAGGGGTAAGTCCTAGGGATTGTGTGCCGAACTGTACACCTCCTCCCTCTCTTATTGTCACTCTTATTTTTAACAGGAATCAATTTTAAATTGGATTTAAACACCTAGGAATAATCAGTCTACTTTATAATCACAAGATTATGCATCACAAATCATAATGTTCAACAATTAAAAAGTAGAATGGTCACAGTTCTACCGGAGAATAAATAAGGGCTAAAATCTGTAATTTTTTTAGCAAACATCAAAAGTTCTCTTGTCATTTTAAAATGCATTCCATAGGGGGCCTTTGGTGTAGTGGTCAAGACACCACCTGAAATGCTCACATTCCATATTGGAGTGCCTGGTTCAAGTCTCAACTCCTCCACTTCTGATCCAGTTTCTTGCTAATCACTTCCTAGAAGGCAGGAGATGATGGCTTAAAGCCTCAATCCTTGCCCCCCATGTGAGAGACCCAGATTGAGTTCTGGGGCTCCTGGTTTCAACCTGGTCTTTGGCTGTCATGAGCAGTTGTCAGTGAACCAGTGGGTGTTAGAGCTCTCTTTCCCTCCCTGTCTGTCTTTCTCTTCATTTCAAATATAATGATTAATAACATTTTTTACTAAATGGAGTCATTTGGAATATCCCATCTCATGTGAATTTCATCTCATTCCCTTTGCCACCTTTCCCATCTTCCCCTAATGTAAGGTAGAATTGAATTGCTGGGCTTTTTATTTCTCTAACATCTGATGAATGTGGGGAGAGGGCCATTTGCTAGTCTGCTAGGGTTGCCATACTTATGACCTGACTCTAAATGTCTTAAACAGCAAGAATATTTGTCCCATAATTCTGGAGACTGGAAGTCCAATATGGGTGGATTGACTAATATGAGGCTTCTGTTCTGATTGTAGAAGTTTTCCTCTCCCTGTGTCTTCACATCACCTTTCCTCTGGGAATAGCTATGTACTAATCATAGACCCTTATGATTTGTCTCATTGGATTAGGGTCTTTCCTACTGACCCCATGTTAAGTTAATTATCCCTATAAAAATCTTGTCTCCCAATACAGTCCCACTATAATGTCTGGAGGGCTCATATTTCAACATAATTTGGGGGGAAACATAAGCCATCCTTCAACACAGAACATGAGCTATTGACACCCCACTGCTATCTCCACTGTTTGTTCTTCATGGCCCAACAATTTTGCATTGAAACAGAAGAGTTCAGTAGTGTTTAAAGTCAAACACCTTTTTACTAAAGTCCCACTCGATACTGTATTTCAAAGAGATTTGGAAATTTCCTACCGAACTTCCATAAATTCATCCAAGGGATCGTAAAAGAAAAAACATAGCAGGTGTCTGTGATCTCAACAAAGACACTGGTTTCCCTTATTAAAATGAAAGTTTTATCATAGAGAGAATTGGGAAGAAAAAGGCATGTGACCTCTTTCGCTTTCAAATTGACCTTTGCTTTGGGGAACAAGGTGGCATCAGTGTCGGGAAAGGCAACCAGAAACCTGCATGAGACAAAGTGACATCCGGAAATCTTTCAAGATCATGGAGGTCCTTGTATTTGAGTGACTTTTTTCCTATTTTTGGAAATATTCCTGTTTTTCCATCAAAGCTTCTTATCTTTGACTTGACTTTTGGTAACACATATTTGTGAATATTTTTGCAACTCGTCTATACTTTAGTTATCTACTGAAGTTACTTTTCAAAATATTTTGTTTTTTCCTCTAATTGTAAATGTAACAATTCATATTTATTGTAAAAGTTGATAAAGTTTTCACATTTATTACATGCTGCAGAGTTAAATAATTTACAGTTACAGTTGCATAATTGATCACTGTACTGGAACATCTCAATATGCTATGATATGAATAAGATGCTACAAATCATTGTTGTTCAGAGGCTTAAAGATATTGAAACATAGATTTCTTGTCTTTGAAATAAATTTCCACATAAAAATTATATCACAACTATTTTTAACATTTTTCTAACACTAAAAGGTTTAAGTAATGTTGTCATGACCTGTATTCAATGTAATAATAAAAATGATTCATATTAAGAAACAGGACAAAAGCTAATGTTTGCTGAGCACGTTGGCATAGTTTTCAAGAGTAATTGTCATCTAAGAGCTTTTGATGTCCTTTTCCTTAAAATAAACACATAAACATTTGTAAGAACATGTAGCATTATAAACTATATCTTTTAAATTTCGGGCTAAACTTTTAACATTCAGCATAAATGTACAGTTCAAAACACTGAGCAACATTAAAGAAAAAATATTTATTCTTCAAAAGGTCAATTGTTTCTCACAAGACGGTAGAAGGGGTGCTAAATACAAATAATGACCATTTTTGTATATATTTTCATGGTGACTTATTCTATTGCAATGTTATTTATTTATTTATTTATTTTATTTGACAGGTAGAGTGGCAGACAGCGAGAGAGAGAGAGAGAGAGAGAGAGAGTGAAAGGTCTTCCTTCCTTTGTTTCACTCCCCAAATGGCTGCCACGGCCAGCGCTGCACCAATCAGAAGCCAGGAGCCAGGTGCTTCCTCCTGGTCTCCCATGTGGGTGCATGGCCCAAGCACCTAGGCCATGTTCTACTGCCCTCCCGGGCCACAGCAGAGAGCTGGACTGGAAGAGGAGCAGCCGGGACTAGAACCCGTGCCCGTATGGGATGCCGGCCCCGCAGGCAGAGAATTAACCAAGTGAGCCACGGCACCGGCCCCTGCAATGTTAGTTATTAAAATGACTCTAATAATCCTCTCTAAAAACATGGATTATTTCTTAAGAATTACTTACTCATAATTTAATACTGAGAAATTTATCAATACTTGAAAAACATACAAAATTAAATAGCTAAAATATATATTTTTACTTTATATATAAAACTCGATTATCACAAATATTTATAAAAATTAAGACTATAGCATAACATTGATAATTGCTCACATGCAGCAATTAAGGATTTTAAAAATAAAATTATGGCAGGCTTTGGCTGAGTAACAAGTTGATATATGTAAGCATATGCTCTGTTTATGAAATCGCCTTGCCATTTCATTTTTAAATGGAGTGTTTGTTTCCATGGAATCTTATTAGCCTATCTTACAAAATCTTGGTAGTGCTGTTTGTTTCTGCATGAAACAGAAAACCCTTTCCTGTTCGATTTTGAGATGCTTGCATATACTGACGTCAAAGTGTTCTCCATGTTACAACAGCCTTTCCAAATCAATCTCCCCCTGATTAAGTTTCAATTGGTTTTTATCTGGCGATTTCACAAGCACACACAATTTTTAATTACAAGTATGATTTATTTCACCTGTATTTATTAAGTGGTCTGTACGGGCCTAAGCTGTGGTACATGAAGTATGATAAAATATTTTCACTCAGTAATTTGTAAAACACATTTCTGAGATTTTTGGAAAGTAATACAAATACTATATGATCATGTGGAAAAATAAGTGATGCGGAATGGTGGAGAAGATACTTACTGATGTTTCCAGAATGGTCAGTGACAGCCTTCCACCAGAAGCTGAATTGTAGCTCTCAGACAATGCTACAATACAGCTAGATTGGTGAAGAAATGAAATATTCATTGAATCAAGGACAATAGCTTCAAACAAAGTCTACAAATGAATTAATCCTAAAAGATAGAAATCTTTCTGACGGAACAAAAAAGAGCTATAGTATACATATTTAGTAGAAGACTGGTGTCTATGACTATTTCTTAGATGGCTCACATTTGCTATATATTTGACAATGCATGGAAATTTAATATCAGAGGATTATTTGGAGTTTGACCCTGAAACAATTTCTCTTCTCATGCTATTTTACTGAGCTGATTAAGATTGTAATAGAAATTGAAAAGATCTTATTTGTGACCATGACATTGTTAAGCACCTCAAGATATCCCAATAAATCAAAAGATCTTGATATAAAAAAAAACAAAAAGGTGAAACATAAAATCAGGAAAGCTGTGAGACTAAAGAGTTAACTCCACTGTTGGAGGGGAAGTCCTATAAGCTGTATTCTCTTTGGTGTGATATTCCTGTAAATATATTAATGGGCTATAGAAGGTCAAACTAAGGGACCATCTCTGCACATTAA
Source organism: Sylvilagus floridanus (assembly GCA_949820135.1). Lineage (NCBI taxonomy): Eukaryota > Metazoa > Chordata > Mammalia > Lagomorpha > Leporidae > Sylvilagus > Sylvilagus floridanus. Next base: position 11,152,207 of record OX463240.1, on the reverse strand, counting down.
TTCACTGCCTTCATAGGTCATGATTTCTCTTCCTGATGGCGGGAGATTGTGATGAGATGTTGTAGTATAGACAGGGAAGCCCGAGATGGAAATGACTGTGAAGAGGTCAGAAGCGTAGGAAGAAGACAGCTGGTCACAGACAAGTAGAAATGCTCTGTGAAAAGGAATGAGGTAGAAAGCCATCTGTCATTCTAGCTGTTTCTGTCTCCATAGGTTTTGTGTTCTCTTTGCTTTAATGTATTGCTGTTTCCCTTAATGGTGTCTTGAGTAAGTTCCTCTTCCTCGAGCTTTCAATGGCATCACTACACATTTAGAAAACTTATTCTAACTGGTTTTATAACACTATAGTCTGAAAAACACTAGGTGCCCTATGTCCTTTGTTAACATTAACTCTCTAGGTTATTTAAAGATCAAGGGAAATGCAAGAAGTCTCTCCCCTAAGCAAATAGAAAAGCTTTGGGAGGCTCTGGCCACCTGTTCCTAGGACAACTTGTACATTCTTTGTAAGAGTGGGGGCACAGCCCCTCTCCTACCTCTGCTCCGCTTCTCATGGTGTGCAAGTTCCCATAACTATGAGTGCAACTACTGATAGGCATGGCACTCTATCCTCACAACGAAGCAGGCTGCACTGGAGTCTGTGTGTTCCTCTTGAGCTGACTCTTTCCCAGATTGGTGGAAGGGATGAATTTATAAGGGAAAAGAGTTGAAGTAAACAGAAAATGGAGAGAAGCTGGATTTCTGTTTGAGCTTTGAATGTGGATCTTTTTCACTGTAACATTTGAATCTAGATGTCAGAAAATAGCTGTGCTTCGTCTAGTTGGTTATATCTGTGGATCACAGAAGTCAGTTGAAGTTAGTACCCTTTATCATTACAGGGTAAGAATGAATGACCTTATTGCAAGATATAATTTTAAAACTACTCAGGACCAAGCCATTAGAGGGGAAGTTCTGTGACTGACATTGAAAATAATGGCAGAATGACTTCAGGACAGATTGACATGGGTGTGATTCTCTGCCTGAAGCAAGTTTACCAGTTGTACACAATTGTGTTGGAAATTGCTGAGTTTGGGTTTCTGATCTTGTAATTGTCTTTGTGTGGGTGTAATTTGTTTAACTACTCCACTGCGAATGTCCAGTTAAATAGTTGCTATCTTGAAGATACTTGGAAGTTACCTGGACTCATTTCTTCCTATAAAAATTATTGGCTAAGATTCTTCTATTGGAATTTTCCATACAAAGTCATTATTTCAAATAAATCAATCAAACTTCAGCAGCATAATGGTATGCTGATTTCCTAAAATTTAAATTGTGATGTATAAAAATAATTAACAGTAGTAAATCATAAAATAATAAAAATAATGCATAGTATCTATTTCTTTCTACTTTCCTCTAGTGAATTTTTGAAGGGATTATTAGTGCTGCTGTATACGGGGCCATGTCCTTTCCTCTTGTTTGTGGCTATGTTCTTGTCTTGGATGTGTTTAAAAGGTTTGTTCCTTGAATTTTAAGATGTCTCCACCTGGTGTGCAGTTATGTCTTTTGTGGTAACAGAGCCCTACCTTGTATTTGCTCTGTGGCAGAACTAACTTGCTCCATTTGTTTGTGTGGTATCAATATTACCAACCCATCAGGGTTTTCTACTTAAAGTTATGCCATGAGAGGCCCCTGTGCCCCAAACCCTCTGATTTTGATGTCCTGATTGTTTGTTTTTTTTTAGCACCATATCATGTGCTTTAATAAATTCTTCCTTCCCTTGACTTTTTGCCCAAGATGAGTCGATTTCCTTATTGGTGTCTTGGAGAGGCTGCATTCCTCTTGGGAAAGGAAAGCATTGTAATTTCAAACATGCTGCTCACTATCATCATTCCAGTGCATTTAAAACAATTGCCACACCCTAGACAATTAAACAGTTGGGGGCAAGTGTTCTTTAAAATCAGCCCAGCCAGTTAGGAAGTTTGCCCAGGAAGGCAGCCACTAGGGAGCATCCAGGGATGTGATCAGCATAGATCCCCTAGCTAGCAAAATGAAGGGACTCTCTCTAATTCAGTTCCCTTTTTACTTCAAAGCACTTGTGACTACACTGCAGGATCAAAGGCATGTGAGCCCCTGGGGCTAGGACTGCCAGAGGGCTTCCCAGCTCTGAGGGCAGCCAGGCTTTGATGTCCACTGTGAATTCCTATGGCTGGGGAGAAGCGGTCCATTAGGGGAATCAAGGGCATGGTTTGCCATCAGGAATGGCTTCCCATCAACTTTCACACATTCTGTGAGGCGGGAAGATGACCATTGCCCCTACCTTAATGTTGCTTCTGTCCCTTTTAAATTTTGCTCTTTAGGATAATATGTCTGTAAAAGTTAAAGACGATTGTTGGTTTCAGCCATTTATGAATATATCATTAAAGGCTTTCTGGGTAGTGTGGAAAATGTTAAGTGTTTGATAACATTAAAAATAGGGAAAGGTGAATTTACTGTCCATTAAAATTGTCTCATAGAGAGTTGGCCTCCCACAGACATCTGGCTTCTTCAGAACATACTTTAATTCAAATATCCATTAAGAGCAGAAAAAAAAAAAACTCACAGAGATTCTATTGCTTTCTTCTATTGCATCATGACACAGCTATGCATGTCCAACAGAGAGAAAAAGCATCTAGATGCCACAGTTCAGTATTAAATGTGAGAATTTGCTTCAGTTCTTTGTTTCCTCTTTGGAGAACTTTCATAAGGAAATGTGATTGTACGATTTGGCTTTCAAGCACATTCATGCCAAAAGCTCATGGATTCTAAATATTAATGTCAGAATGACTCAGAGTCATTAGAAGAGGTAAATATGTGTTATACACCACAACAGTGGGGAAAAATACGTGCAAATTTGCTGATTGGACTATTACTTCCCTTTGTATGCTTATAGATTGTGATGAACAGATCAACTTTCAGTAAAATTAACTATCTTCATAATAACCTACCAGAAGCTAGAGATTATGGGAATTTTAGAATCATGCTTATATTTTTTACTAGAAATAAGGTTATAGCACTGTTCAGAAAGTAAAGAACAGGATAAGAATAAATTCAAATGTAATTTGTTAATCAAAGTTGCTTCAATAAACCCAGCACCATGGATAACTTGTGTTATGTTAAAAAATCAATCTCATTTTTTAAAGATTAAAGCAATAGCATTTTTAATATTAACAGATTGAATTAATTCTATTTCTGGATCTGTAAGTTTTTATCTGTGCAACTACGCTATTACTACCATTTTGGCCCTGTGGGTAAAGCTGTTGTTTGCAATGCTGGTATCTCCTATTAGAGTGCTGGTTTGAGTCCCAGCTGCCCCACTTCCTGGGAAATGAGTGGAAGATGGCTCAGGTACACAGGCCCCTCCCATCCATGTGGGAGACCCAGAGAGTTCCAAGCTTCTGGTTTCTGCCTAGTCCATCACTTGCTGTTGAAATCTGTGGGGAAGTGAACCAGCAGATGGTAGGTCTCTCTTTGTCTCTCTGTTTTTCTGTACCTCAGCCTTCAAATAAATAAATATTTTTTAAAATAATAGCACTAATGATAAATATAAATAAATAATAAAATATAAATAAATATAATAAATATTGATGAATATAAAATATAAGTAAATAAGAAAATATTTTAAAAAGTTCAGAAATAATATTAATAATAAAAAGGAATATCTTCTGAAGTCGAGAAAGCTCATACTTGCAAAGCAAAAAAACATCAGTGATTTTATGTGGAATCATTAAATAGAAAACTTATATCATTTGTATCATCTTTAAGGAGCTAAACTAGGAAAGAAGTATCAATTTTTCCTTTATTTAATCTTTAGTTTATTTTTCAAAGTTTTTTATTAACGCAGAACATGTGTACATCTTTAGGTGGCATAGGGACAGAGTCCAATATTTCAACACACACATATACACAAAGGCAAACAAACACAGTCAACTGATCCGATCAGGGAAGCATCATCCTTCCTTCCCATACTTTCCCCAGATTTGGAGTCTACCAGCTCCTCTCCACTTTTTATATAATACACAGTACATTATTGTGACCTATCATCATCCACTATTCTGTGGCTCATTAAAACCTATCTCTTCTATCTATGTTTTGGTATCTTTTCTCCAAACTATCTCTATATCCCTTTTTCCCACTCTTATCCTGGGAAAGCAAATTAGAGCAGTCATTATGAATAACAGTACCAAGATTTCTCGGAAAATCAAAGGTCTCCCATATAATCCAGATATCTCACTTCTGAATATATCTCATTTCATGAACCAATGGAAGGAAGACCTTTCTCTCTGTCTCTCTCTCTCTCTCACTGTCTGTAATTCTATCTGTCAAATAAAAAAAAGAATAAAAAAATGAAGAATGGGATGGGAGAAGGAGTAGGAGATGGGATGGTTTGCAGGTTGGAGGGTGGTTATGGGGGGAAGAACTGCTAAAATCCAAAAGTTGTACTTTCAAAAGTTGTATTATTAAATAAAATTTTCTATAAAAAAAAAATTACCAACAGGAAATGTTGAGGATAGAAATGGAGGAATTTCCTGGCTTAGTCGACCTAACCGACTCTTATTGAAGACAAATCAGCATGATCAGACAACTCCTGGGGGCTGGTGGATGCTGAGGGACCAGATCAGACACCAAAGGCAGTACGATTCAAAGAGGGGTTCTTGTTAAACTGACTTGGTAGGGCTCTTTGCTAAAACTTGATTTTACAAGGAAGTGCACAATTGACTCTCAGAGAAATTTTAGGCCCCTGACTAAGTTTGAGCCAAACAAATGATCTTTGTTACCATTGAATTCTTAGGGCCCTGTCTGAGGTAGAGTTGTACTTACATTGACTTTCAGTGAACTTTAGACATTTGCTGGGATTTAATGGATTTCTTCACTTGATTGAATATTCACAGGACTTTGATAGTGGGCCGGATGAGTTATTTGCTCAGAGCTCTAAAGGACATTTCAGATCTGCTTTCCCCGGTGCTAATTGCAAGTCCAGACATATTCTGCAAGTTGGACACAAGCTCCCTTGGATTCTGAAGAAACACCTTATGAGATGTTGTCTGCTGTAGGCAACATAGAACAGGACAGAGTGTCTCCAGCTTTAATGTGTGTGGCATTTTCAGGGACCTTGTTATTTGCAGATAATTGGTAGATCAAGATGGAACCCAATGCTGCTTGCCTAGAAACCGTAACTTGAGTAGCAAGGCAATAACTCTGTACAAGACCCAAGATCTTTGGTGTTCACCTAGTACGGTGCAGGTCAAGACATTCATATTCAGAATGACTTGAAGGTGCCACCTATGAAACCCCCTATGGAATATTTGGACACTCAAAGCTTGGATTTCTTAACTGCAAATAAGTGTGCATTGCTCTTTTTTACTAAAGTTCTGCCCACCATGGGCCACAATAGTACAAAAGCCAACAAAAAGCCTGCCAGAGTCACCATAGAGAATTACCCCAGATGCCTGGGCAGTACTTTTGCATGAGCAAATCCGTGTGTGAGATTATCACCTTTGTTACCACCAAAGAGCTCCACCCCAAGCACCTGTGAAGTGAAGGGCATTCAGAGAGGCCAGGTAAGAGGGGTCTGTATCAAGTTGCACAAGGAAGACAAAGAAAGGAGAGATAATTCTTGAGGTCTCAGCTCTGCAACAGGAGGTCATTGAAATAGATTGACACTAAGAAATGCTGAAGCCAGTCTGTTCATTTCACAGGTCAGTCAGACTACAGTTGGAAATGAGTTTCCAAATTCCATGTGAAATTTGCATCTTTTTGCCATTCTGTAATTTTTTTTCAATAAACCTGGGAGGACAGCAACAAAAGGTACATGGATTACAACTCAGGAATTCCTTTGAAAATCAATGAAGATAAACCTTGAATGAAAAACACAGAGAATGGAAACCAGCAGGCATTTCAATACATGCTAAAATTTATCTTTTACTTTGAAAAAGAAGCTGATTGGCTATCAAAAGAAGATAATAGAAATAATACTCTGATTTCCCATCATTTCTTTGGAAAATTTATTCATTTATGCGTTTATTTTTCCCATAGTGAGATACAGGAAATACTTTACATTTTCCAATTGTGAGCCAAATTCTCTTTGTTTGTTAACATAATAAATCATTGAAATACAAAGGTCAGCATTGGCTTGGTCTTGGTCAAAGGCGACACTGCATTACTGACAGAGCTATTTTCACTTAACGTTGTGGCATTTTGCCAATATCTCTTACATCGTATGATGATTTTTTCACGTGCCTAGTGAAGAAAAATCCTTTTGGATGTATAAAATAAAAACTCTTAAAACTGAAGGCAAATTTTACTTTAATGTGGAAATATATCACAGCCTGAGAATGAATCAACGCCACATATTTTCCATGGAGTGGAAGTGCAATGTCATTAAGCTTTTGTGTGTTTTCCCAGATGTCATCCTCCTTTTGCCTGGAAATGAACTAGCAAAACCATATTTCATAGCACTATGTAGCTAAAGTGGAAGCTGCAAGTCAGGAACAACATTAAGGCTACTGAATTTTTCAGCTGCCTAAATTTTTATTTTAAGTATTTTTTCCCACTCATAAAGCAAATATTTAGAATTTGTCTGTGTTGAATGGCTCTTCTGACCCCCTGATGAGCCTTTTAGGACTATTCCTGCTCCCTGTACCAAGAGGGTGGAGACAAGGCAGTGGTGTCTTAAATAGTCACAAGTTGTACCACTAACATTCGTATCTTTTCCAAACGATTCATACCCCTAACTACAACTTTTGAAAAACTGACAAGTTCAACTGAGTAAGATAACCTTCTTACTTTGAATTTTTGCCATAAAAATTTATGTCATGATTCATCCATTTATCCCCATAGTGTGAAACTAAAAATTCATGATCTTTATCACCTAGAAAAACAAAAACTATACAGGTGTGTGCAGTTCTGAATGAGGTAGTCCTGCCTTAAGCTGTCTTTGAGTAAGTCTACAAAAAGCATGAATTACACATTTTAATATAGCTCTGTCTCAAACCATTTGTCTACATTTTCTAACATGGATTGGTGTCTATGGTCTAAGATAGAAATGGAAAAAAAAATAAGAAGAGAACCTAAGACTAGGATATGATGTAGTGGGAAGCAAAAGGATTTGGAGCCAGAACCAGATGTCCTGGTGTAGCCGGGACTGATGTATTTCCTAAACCAGACTCTCACTGCTAACACCGGACAATTGGTCACTTTAGATGCTAGCCACACTTGGGTTCAAACACCAACACCACATTTGTTTTTCTTCAAACCTTTTGATGAATCAGTTTCTCAGAGTCTTTGTTGTTTCTTTGTAAAGAGGATAACATAATTACATAACTACTCTTTATGATTTTAAGATATTGTTTATCTATTGCAAAGACAGAATGTCACAGAGAGGAAGATAAAAAAGAGAGAGAGAGGGCTGGTGCTGGGGTTCAGCGGGTTAAAGTCCTGGCCTGAAGGGCCAGCGTCCCATTTGGGCACCGGTTCTAGTGCCGGCTGCTCCTCTTCCGATCCAGCTCTCTGCCACAATCTGGGAAAGCAATGAAATACAGCCCAAGTCCTTGGGCCCCTGCACCCAGGTGGGAGACCTGGATGAAGCTCCTGGCTCCTGATTTAGATTGGCGAAGCTCCGGGACCTTATGGCCATCTGGGGAATGAACCAGCAGATGGAAGACCTCTCTCTCTGTCTCTACCTCACTCTGTATCTCTCTCTTTCAAATAAATAAAATAAATCTTAAAAAGAGAGGGGAGGGGACTTTAATCCTCTAGTTCACACCCCTAAATGTCTTCTATAGCCAGAGCTGGCCCAGTCCAAAGCCATGAACTTCACCCAGGTCCCTCACATGGGTGTCAGGGACCAAGCACTTGGGCCATCACCATTATCACCCCAGAGACATTAGCAGAAATATGGAAAGGAAGCAAAGCAGCCAAATCTCAAATCACTGAGCATGCTAAGTCATGGCTTAACTTGTGCACAGTGCCGGCCCCTCCTTCATGATTTTAAAGATAAGAAGTAACAGGTTGGTGAGACATTGATTAAGATACCTGTATTCCATATCAGAGTGCCTCAGTTTGAGCACCTGCTGTATCTCCTGACTCCAACTTCCTGCTAGTGCAGATCCTGGGATGTAGCAAGTGGTGGTGTAAGTGATTGGGTCCCTGACACCCACGTGGAAAAGCTGGATTGACCCAGTCCTGGATATTGCAGGTATCTGGGAAGTGAAGCAGTGATTAGGTGCTCTCTTTATCTGTGTCCATCTGTCTGTCTGTCTCTATCTCTTTCTGCCTCTCAAATTAAAGAAAAAATACCAAAGGTAATGTATGGAAAAAAAAAAAACATGGTGCAACTCTAGAGTAGCATGATGGAAAAGACAAATGAATTGAGTGCCCCTGATTGGTTAACACTGCCAAGCACATTTTACACACTGCTTTTCAATCCTCATAATAGTGTGATGTGCATGGCATTTAGTACTCCTTCTATACAGGAAGGAATACAACAGAAGTTGTGCATTGTCATCAGACCTGCGGACAGCTCTCCTGAACCAGGTGCTCTCTCTTTCAGTCTGATCTCACCAGTTGTTCAGTATGGCTCCGTCATAAACTCTTGTGTTCATCCTATTTCATATAAAATGATGGGTTTGTTCTCCCCTCTGCACTTCTGAGGGAACAGTGATGTTGAGGGTTATGTTGAAAGTCACACGGATTCTGTCAGTTACAACCTGGCCTGAAGTTTGAGTTGGTAGATTCCAAATGAAATGCAAACGTGTCCTCATCTCAAGACCAAAGGATTCACTTATCTATTTTTATTTATTATTTGAGAGAGAGAGAGAGAGAGAGAGAGAGAGAGAGAATATGAATGTGCTCGGTTGTGGTTTCATCAGCTTGTTTATTCAACAAATGCCTGAAATGGCCAAGGCTGCACCAGGGTGAAGCAAGGAGTTAGGAACTCAGTTAAAGTTCCCATGTCGGTGGCAGAAGCCCAGTTCTTGATCCGTTCTGACTGCCTCCCAGTGTCTGCATTAGCAGGAATCTGGAATCTGGAACAGAGTTTGGAATCCAGCTGAGGCACACTGAGATAAGATGCAAGTATAAGCTCACCCCATAATTTTAATTTTTAACTAGGCTATTACTTCCACATTTTCATAATGTTTTGCAATACGGAGAACATGGGTCAAGAAACTAGACCTCCATTTCTTTAACTATTCATCTATGATATAGATACTAATGCCATGCTTGTATCTATATTTCCGTAAAGCAGTTAAGGACAAGAGTCAGAGTCTGGGTGCATCTTCATAACCTTGACTGTCTACAGGCATTTGTTTCTGGTTTAGTGAATCTCTCTTCTGAGTTTTCACTTGTGTTAGTTGCATCCTGAATTTATTTTGTGGTTTGAACACTAACCACTGAAGACAGCCCATGGCCATTGTCTGCTGAACTGTGCAGAACAATCTATTAAATAGAATTCTGTTATTTTAAGAAGTCAAAGACCCACAATTCTCCTGGCATTTTTTCATGCAGTTGATGTTGCCAGGACTCTGGGCATTGTTGGGTGTAAGCTGCTGTGATAGCTCGTGCCAAATTCTACTTGCCTTTCCATCAGTGGCCAATTTTTAATCCACTCTCTTATGCTGATCTGGATGTTCTCTTTGTTTTCCTTCCTGACACAAGTGGGAAGGTTCCAGAGCCCAAAAATAATATGGCAAATGACTTGCATTGCTTATTTTAGTTCAGTTAATTTGTAATATTTTATAAAGCATTATTTTCTGGGAAGCACTTGAACTTTGTGAGGTTATTATTTTAATGTCTAAAAATAAATACAGGTTGAAAAGACTCATGTAACTCTTCAATGGGGAAAAAAAATAAGCCCTTTCCATTTCTGTCACTAATTCTATAATTGCTGTGACATTCATCAGCTTATCAACCCAGGTTATTACTACAGTGGATTCACTTTCTAAACTTTTGATGCAATTATTATAACTTTACTGGAGATTCGAATATCTACCTCCTTATTCTCACCAATTTTGCAATCTCTTCTAGGCGCCTATAAAATTGATTAGATTACCTTTGCTTTTTAGAGTGATTGATTGTGATTGCCACAACTATTGCTATCTTACCAGAGTTAATGACAAGGAAATAATGGTTTATGCTAGATTTATATATTTTAGAGGAAAATCACTTGCTTTTTACTGTTTTCCATTCCCTCTCAAATGATCAAAATTTACAAATAAATAAAGTCAATGAAAAAAACAACACAATTTTCATATTGATTTTAAAGATCCTAAAAATATATAATATAATGAGCCACTTAGTTCTATGATGTTTATTTGACTATTTTCCTATCTGGAAAGCAAAGACGTACAAGTGAGAAACATGGAACCTGAAGAACCAATACAGTGTATTGAATTAAATCCACAGAAGCACATGCATTTTATTTTTAGTCAATTATCTCACACACTATCTCAGTGGCTATTAATGGTCACTGTAAGTATGATTACACCCCAAATATTTTGTTACAAATGTGTCTAAAATAAAAAGCTGAAAGCATTGCACTGTGAATACTCATGTTTCCACCTCACTCATGCTTACACGGCCCACCTAGATATTATAGTTAACATGTGTTATTTTGGTTTCCTTCCATATCTATCTTATTCATAAAATTGATTATATATTTATATTCATAAATCATTCTTTAGATCAGTCAATTAGAAGTGTGATTTTAACAAATAAACTCACCTACATTTCCACTCATCAAATTTTGAAAGTCAAGGATTATATAAGGAAAAAGTATAAACAGAGATTTGGTCTATTCCAGTGCATTGATAACCATCTGACTTATATCGGTAGATGTTTTTTACAGTGGTGAGTACAAAGGGGAAGAACTCAACAATCATTGTAGCTGAGGCTATTGTAAGTAAAACAAGACTAGTAGCTTTAAGGCATATATACAATAAATCCTGTGCACAGGGAATACATTGCTAGCAATTTATGAAGCCCAGGTATGGTCACAGATTCCTTCTCAGCATGGCACTCTAGCCAGGCACTACCAACAGCTCAGAGTTGCTAATCAAGTTGAAAGTTATTTGTTATTCATGGTAGAGTAGTTAATTGTTTGGAAAGTTGGATGTCTCCCCAAGCCCTGTGTTAAAGCTTTGATTCCCTATGTGTTATGTTAGAGGCTAGTGGATTGAGGCTAGTCTGTTGGATTAAGGGTTGAGACCCGATGTGTTTATGGCATTTGGAAGATGGACCCAGTAGAAGTTCTTTGGGTCACTGGTGACTTGCACCCAGAAGTAGGTCTTGTAAGAGAGCTGGTAATATAAGCTGAGTGGGTTGCTTCTGTCTCTTTCTGCTTCCTGTCTCATTGTGTGATTTTTTCCCCCACACACATGCTCCACCATTGCTGGCCTCTGCTGGCTGCTGACTAATGGAGGCCATCTGATCTTGAACTGTGAATCCACAAACCATAAACTGAACCAATCCTCTTGGTTTCCAAGGAGCTCCTCTCAGATATGTTAGTTAAGGCAATAAAAGTGGAAACTGTCACTACCTACCTCAGTAAGTCCAAGGCCAGTTACTTTAGAGCATAGTTGACATATATACATGTAATTAATGCAGATAATAAACATGATTGTGAATAAAGCATGAAATCAAAATTATAGAGTTCCCAGTACTCAACACTATCACCCCTGTCCAAAGTTTTCGCAAATTAATTTATTTTCTTTGCTCAGAAAAGAAAAAAAAAGAATACTGACCTTGCATATTACAAATCTAACAATCCGATTTTTGTGGTCTTGGTTAGACATCAATAATGCTAAGGACATTTGTAGTCAGATGTTGGTAGTAAGACACTTCAGTCTTTCACAAATGAAGAGAAAAATGCTGGTAGATACAATGCAGACAGTGAGCCTAATGTTTAGGTCGATGCCTTGTTTTACCAAATGACCTGGGTGTGTTCTGCAGTTTGAATATGATTTATCCTACTAAATCATACAAGAGTTTAAATTCTAGAGTCCTAAACTGATGGGACTATGATGGCGGGAACGGAATCCAACTATGATGTTATGAAGTTAGATTGGATTAGGTCTTTAGGATGCAGCCTCCGTGATTGAATGTTGGTGACTTCGTAAGGAGAGGGAGACCACACTGGCATAGGTTTAGACTGGCATATGTAATCTTTATCTCTTCCTGTGCCACCTTGGAACTCTGCCAGCAAGAACAACGTCAGTGATGGCCGAACCAATGAGACCATCCCTATCTTTTTCAATCTTCAGAACTGCGAATCAAATTAAATATATTTCATTATAAAGTTAGTCTGTCTCATGGATTTTCTTACTGCGGTGTATATAGAGTGTTGCAGACAGAAGTAGACCAGGTGCAAATGTTCCTGTGAAAGCCTGTGAGGAGGGGGTAAAAGATGGAGGAAGGGACATGATTTTTTCATGTACAGTGAGTTTCTGAGAAATGAACATTGCTGGCCTAAACATGATTTGTCCATTGTTGTTTGACATGTACTTTGCATTACTTTAACAAAACAACACGTTTGGATGAGCTTGAATTTGAGTTTTTAATTTCTTAGTCTATTGTCTTCTCTCTGTGGTGAGCAGTGATTATGGAATGATCTGAGTAATAAATGGTGTGTTTATAATAGAAAAGACAGGAGGACTTTTAAAAAAATTATTTTTAAAGATTTTATTTATTTATTTGAGAGGTAGAGTTACAGATAGTGAGAGGGAGAGATAGAGAGAAAGGTCTTCCTTCCATTTGTTCACTCTCCAAATGGCCGCAATGGCCAGCACTGAGCCTATCCTAAGCCGAGAGCCAGGTGCTTCTTCCTGGCCTCCAATGTGGGTGCAGCAGCCCAAGGACTTGAGCCATCTTCTACTACTTTCCTAGGCCATAGCAGAGAGCTGGATGGGAAGAGGAGCAGCCAGGACTGGAACAATCGCCCATATGGGATGCCGGCACCGAAGGCAGAGGTTTAACCTACTGTGCCACGGCTCCAGGTCCAACAGGAGGACTTTAATAAATTTTCCAAAGGGAAACTAGGAAAATGGAAATACACTTAAAAAAAAAATTCTAGCATTTTAATCATGAGCATCATTTATCTAGAAGCTTATTGCATATGAATTAGTTCATTTTGTAACAATTCATAAGTGTGGCATGATTTAGTATATATGTACAAAAAGATATTTTGTGACATTGACTTTTTCAATGAAGTGAAAAAGATGGGTTACTTCAACTTAGTCATAGTGAACTAATTTGATCTATGTTTTGAGGTCTGCCGATAGCAGATCCAGTGACATGAGATGAAAAAGGCAGCAGGATGTCCAGGTCTGATGGGTTTCTTAGTTCAACGTACAGAGTTTGACTTCTTACATTGTTTGTTTAGCTGGAACACTGAAAATAGAGAGTTGCCCTTTATTCTTATTCCGAGACCTCTGAGGTCAACAGGAATATCGTCTTACCAAGCAGTGTGCTATAATAAGTTTACCATGTGAAGCTTGGAAGCCCATATGTTCCCAATTGTGTCCACAAATACTTTTGGCTATTTCTACTCTGTTTATGGTAAAACTAAAATGATCACATTATAAAGATGACCATTCATGAGTAGCTGATGTTTGAGAAGGTGGCACTGAGGGGCATTTTTCCATAGGGGAGTATATTCACAACATGGTGTCTTTATACATATTGATAAGAGGAGGAAGTAGCTAAACATTTGAAGAGATACCTATGCCATTATGAACTAGATGCAGAGAACAGGCTCAGGTAAAGGAACCAGCAACTGAAGTCAACTCCCCACGGGAAGAGTGGGATTAAAAGTCCAAAGGATGGAAAAGTTTTAAAGCACAATTTTAGCGTGGTATAAATATATATACAGGCTGCTTCCCTTGATGTTCTCAACATTCTGACCCTAATGCTGACATTATCTTAGATGCAATCCTAGTTAGCATACTGCTGCAAAAATTCATAATTGTGTGTTCCAGTCACTAGATTTTAGTATTAGGGGCAGTTGCCAATACCACATGCCATTAGGTTTGTGAAGATACTAGTTTTATCTACTCACCAAATGCAGTAGGGATGTATGGTTAATACTGCTTATGAATATGTGCATGTGTGTATTTGATTTTGCTTATGTGTGAATAAATATGAAATATACATCATCCTTTGAAGACCCAGTATCTGGTGCAGAGCAAGTTGTTAGGATAAGTATGGTTCAAAGCCAATTGGGTGAAATCCTTAGTGTTCTGTCCTTTCTAGTTAAATGATTTAATGTTACATAAGAAAGTACTTTTAAATTAATGTTCATTCTAGTTTTTACAAAGGAGCCAGAAGAATATATAATACAATGTCTTCTGTTTTCTGAGTTTCACAACAGAGCAGGCTGTGAACTGTCCATTCTGGAACCAGTTACCCGTGATGCTCATTAGCTTAATGACTAGGCTTGGGAGGCCTATATTTCAGAAAATCTGCAAAACACAAGAAATTGTTTGACTTCTATGTTGTACAAAATGATACTTGATCCAGAAGTTCAACTTTAAAACTATATCATAAATGATGTAATGCTTTGTTGTAATGGTCAATCTTTCACTCATCATTCACGTATTCCTACAGATGCATACATACAAATATGCATATTGATGGATCTCAGAAAGTTCATGGAAGATGCAAATTATGAAATGACTATGGATGGATTTCAAAATTGTTTTCACTGGGTCAGGCATTTATTCCAGTAATTAATAATTCACTAGATGGGTCCGGTGCTGTGGCTCAGCGGGTTAATGTCCTGGCCTCAAGTGCCAACATCCCATATGGGCACCAGTTCAAGACCCAACTTCTCCACTTCCTATCTAGCTCTCTGTTATGGCCTGGGAAAGCAGTGGAAGTTGACCAAAGTATTTGGGCCCCTGCATCTGCGTGGGAGACCCAGAAGAATCTCCCAGCTCCTGGCTTTGGATTAGCATAGCTCCGGCCATTGCAGCCAATTGGGGAATGAACTAGTGGATGGAAGACCTCTCTCTCTCTCTCTGCCTTTCCTCTCTCTGTTTAACTCTGTCTTTCAAATAAAATAAAAAATCTTAAAAAAATCTAACAGTGCAGGTATAAAACTTAAAGTCCCCAGAGGAATTAATAATAAAACTCTTAAAAAAATAATTCACTGGAGACACCAGTATCCATCATTGGAGTGCCTGCATTCACATCCTGGCTCCACTCTCAACTCCAACTTCCTGTTAGTGTGCACTCTGGAAGGCAGCAGGTGATGCCTGAAGTATTTGGTCCCTTCCACCCATGCTGGAGATCTGGTTTGAATTTCTGACTCTCAGCCTCAACCAGGCCTATTCCTGGCTGTTGTGGACATTTGGGGATTGGAATCAATGGGTAAGAGATTTCTCTTCTCCTTTTTTCTATACCTCTCAGATAAATAAGACAAATTAAAAACCTAAAATGCACAAAAATAAGTTTATATTTCAAACCTATTTTTCCATGAACTTTTTTGAAACATTCTTATACATCTATGCATATCATATGAAGGTTCCAAACCCCATCAAACACTTATAAGCTTTTTTGTTTGTTTGTTTGTTTGTTTGAAGAGGTGCTTTACAGTCAGTAGCAAATAAAATAGCCTCTGTGGTTTGGGAAAATGCTGCCAAAGTCAATGGCTCATGCTCATTTATGACACGCACTACAGAGTCATGACTTTGATTTGTGGATTGACATTTGTCCCCATGTAATGTCTCTTAAGCCATGTGTTTTATCTCAGGTCGTAATTTGAGAGAATTTCTTGTTGTGCTTCTGTGTTGTAAAGTGGTGTTGTTTTAGGTTTGCCTAGGGAGCTCTGGTGAGTTTTACCATATACAGAAATCTATGTCAGGGATTTCCAGCTGTCTCCTCTCAGTGACTGTGCGCTGACCTTTGACACCGTTGTCAAGACAGCTGCCTGTCACATGCTTAGGCTGCTCCCCTTCTTCCCCCATTTCCTCTGTGTACATATAGAGCACTGTCTATTTTAGTCTCTAATATATTGTTTTCGATTTATTTGTTAAACAGAATTAATATTCTAGAAATTAATGTCTGTAAGTTTTAAGAATGAATGGGTCATATACAGCAGTGTGTCCTATTTTTAACAAAGCTTGTACAAATGAATTTGTTTCTGATGGGCTAGGGGAATAATTTATTTTGATGCAACCTTTTATTGTTTTTATTTTTATTCTTATGTCTATTGATCCCTATTGATGTGCTGATTACAATGAGTGAGATGGAAGAGTCTTGTTTGCTTGTGAACTTATCCCAACTTCTAGCATAGTACGTGACACATGGTACATCCTCAGCGACTGAGTTGGAGTTGGCCATATGTACGGCCAGGTCCTACTCCTGGGATACTGATAGAGAGAGGGGTTAAGGCAAATTTATGGAGCATCTAATAAAGTTTCATAGCTCTGATGAGAGAAGGTGTTGCTGGGAGCTGTAGAGTGTTGTTAGTGGAGGGAGCATCCTGTTGAAAATAAGAAAGCTGGGGTCAGGTATTTGTTTTAGCAGTTGGGGTGCCTGCATCCTATGTCTGAGTACCCGAGTTTGAGTCCTGGCCCCATTCCTCCTAATGCAGACACTAGGAGGGAGCAGACGATGGCTCAAGTAGTTGGGTCATTGCTGTTTGTGTGGGAGACCTGAATTGAGTTCCTTGCTCCTGGACTTGGCATGGTCCAGTCCAAGCCATTGCAGGCAAGCAGCAGATGTGAATGCTCTCTCTCAATCTCTCTCTCCCAAATGAATGAACTGAAATTTAAATTAGAAGAATCAAACAGAGCCACTTCATGGAGTCTCACCTGGTAAACCACTCACAGAGTCCTCTGAAAGGGTCCTGGTTCTCCAGAACTGTATTAATATTAGGTCACCTCTGCTTACCGTAAAGAAACATTTACTTCTGCATCAATTTTCTATATTCCTAATTTTATACCTTTTTAAGAACTCTAGGAAATGTAAGTTTTAATTCTCCACAAAGCCTGACTCAACTGCAAGTGACAAGCAAGTTAGTATTTTTCTGGAGAGCACTGTTTTTGTTCTTGCTCTACACTTTCTCTCCTTGCCTTCTTACTTTCCTCTCTTCCTGACTTCATCCTTTTCTCTACCTTCTACTGTTCTAATGATGTTGTCCAGGAACACAATAGTTTAGATTTTTCAACACAGCTTACAGGGATGTGAATTGGAAAGGTGCTTTAGCATGCAATGTCATGCTCATAATATGGTAGATATTTATCCTGTTCCTTAGCTTTATGGAGGCTTAATACAATTTAGAGGATTTCCCCACTGAAGACTCTTGGACTCAGAGCCTCCTGTACCACTGCTTAGAATTCAGAAGGGCAGTTAGTCCTTCCTCATTCCCATTGGCCAGTAGGATATTAGGTCATGACCTATATGTGGATATTTGATGCTTGAAAGCAGATTTTTTTTTTAATTAAAGAAGTGACGCAGGAGTTAATGTAGAGGATTAGCCCCAAGGGCTACTTCATTGTTAGAGCCCAAGAGCATTGGGGAGGAGTCCAAAAGAAGTGAGCAGAGGCCACCCAGTACTTGTTCTGCCAATCTCTGGGCCAAACTAAGGGGACCTACATGGCCTTTGCCTCATTCCCCAAGGCCTGGTCTCTTCTTATCCACCATTCTTTCCCCAACCCCTTTGTCCAAACTTCCTGTAGGAACTGTGAACTATCAGATATCGACCTAACAAATACATTTCTTCTGAAGTTAATATAATTGTATTTCTTTTGCTTCTGTCCAAGAATCCATCCAATACACTGTTTATCTTGGGGTACTTCTGTACCGTTTTTTCTTATTTTGTAGAAGGGGAAACTGAGGCTGCTGTGTGAGGTTAGGGAAGAGCTCTGGGTCTCGCTCTCGATCTATGCCTTCAGATCAACCTTTCTCTCTTACTTAGACAAACCTAGCAGGCAAATTAATGTCTAAAAAGAAAAAAATGTAAATGTCTGCAGTGAGTGAGATATTTTTAAAAGTCAGAATCATACCTAGTATGAATACCATATGGAAAAATTGCTTTTCTTATTCCAGACTGCTATTTTTAGTCATTTGTACATATATATAGGTGCTGATCAGTAGCAATGTTGAGAGTAGTAAAACTTGATTCAGTCTCCTAAAATCCATTTCAACATGTCTTACTCTTTTTTTTCAAGATTTTATTTATTTATTTGAGAGGTAGAGTTACAGACAGTGAGAGGGAGAGACAGAGAGAAAGGTCTTCCTTCCATTTGTTCACTCCCCAAATGGCTGCAACAGATGGAGCTGGGCTGATCTGAAGCCAGGAGCCAGGAACTTCTTCCAGGTCTCCCACGCGGATGCAAGGGCCCAAGCACTTGGGCCATCTTCTACTGCTTTCCCAGGCCAAAGCAGAGAGCTGGATGGGAAGAGGAGCAACTGGGATTAGAACTGACACCACTATGGCACTGCAGGCAGAGGATTAACCCACTATGCCTCAGCACTGGCCCCCATATCTAACTCTTCTTACACTCACCATTGACTCTCCCACATCCCAGGCATAAAAATGTATTTGATGGGTTCTTCCAAAAATCTGCCACTTAAAGAGTAGTAAGAGATGATATTTCATCAAATAGATCTTTCATCCACTGATTCACTTCCTAAATGGCCGCAAAGGCTGCAGCTTGGCTGATCCAAAGTCAGGAGCCAGGAGCTTCCTCTAGGTCTCCCATGTGGGTGCAAGAGTCCAAGCACTTGGACCATCTTCCATTGCTTTTCCAGGCCATAAGCAAAGAGCTGGATCATAAGAGGAGCAGCCAGAACACAAACCAGTGCCTGTATGGGACGCCAGTGTCTCAGGTCAAGGCTTAGCCTACTACTTCACAGTGCCAGCCCCATCACCTAAGTATTCTTGAGAGCAAACAAACAAAATAATGAACTTACCTGCCTATGTACCTTGCTCATTGCACAGTAATTTTGGTTCAATATTTTATAACATGTCAGTACAATGAGATACCACCTTAAATCCACTAGGATGGCTACATTAATTAAGTGATCGTGACAAGTGTTGATGAAAATATGAGAAATTGGAACCCTCACACACTGCTGGTGAGAATGTAAAATGGAGCCACCATAGAACATAGTTCAGTTGTTTCTCAAAAAGATCAATGTAGAAGTACTTTAGATCCAGAATTCCACTCCCAGGTGTATACTCTGAAGAACTGAAGGCAAGTATTCAAACAAAATCTCATGCACAAATAATCACAGCATGAGAGACAACTCAAATGCCTATAAGCAAATGAATGGGTAAACAAAGTATGGTATATCCACTCAAGGGAATATTATACAGTCATAAAAATCCTTGCTGGCACACGTTACAGAGCGTACACACATCAGAAACACCATGCTAGGTAAAAGAGCCAAGACACACTGAGGCACATATTGTAAGATTCTATTTATATGAAATATTCAAGATATGCAAATTCACAGGAACAGAATGGAAAGTACTAGTTGCCCAGGTCTATTGGGGAGGAATGCAAGGGGAGTAACTGTTTAATAGGTAACTGGGTTTCCTTTGGGAGTGATGAAAATGTCCGGAATTAGATCATGATGATGGCTGCTCAGCTCTGTGGATGTGTTAAATGCCACTGAATTGTTCACTTTAAAGATTAAAATGGTGAATTTCTTTGTTATGTGCCTTTTGCCACCATAAATAGTTAATTTTAAAAATTATTTTGAGCTTTGATATTTTGTGATAACCCAGTAAAGTACATTTTTTAAAAAAAAAATCTAGTTCAAATTGTTAAGTCAACAACAGGAGTCACTGTGTACTTACTCCTCATGTGGGATCTCTGTCCTTAATGTGTTGTCGAATGTGAATTAATGCTATAACTAGTACTCAAACAGTATTTTACACTTTATGTTCTGTGTGGGTGCAAACTGATGAAATCTTAATATACTAAATCGATCTTCTATATATAAAGATAATTGAAAATAAATCTTGATGTGAATGGAATCAGAAAGGGTGCAGGAGATGGGAGGGGTCTGGGTAGGAGGGAAGTTATGGGGGGAAAAAGCCATTGTAATCCATAAACTGTACTTTGGAAATTATATTTACTAAATAAAAGTTAAAAAAAAATCTAGTTCAAAAACTTCAGATTCTTAAGCAGTTTCTATTCAACTAAGAAATGCTAATCTGATAAATTTCTAAACTATACACAAAACATTCAAGTTGATTTTTTTAACATGGAATAGTTAGTCAGCTTTTACTTGTAAACACAGGGATATTGAATTTTCTTAATAGTGAAACAAGATTCTAGAGATTTTTTTATCTAAGAACCAGAAGCTAAACTCTTCCATTAGGGAATCAGTGAAGCCATGTGCCTCTAAATATTATATTTACAAATTGAAAGTGCATGAGTTATGGTTCAAGCAAATAATCAGAACCAGCATTTATTGGTTGCCCTCATGTATAATTCATAGCCGGAACACTCTGAAGAAAGAGCCCGGTAAATGCTATTCTTATGGGTCGGCAAAGTAGCAATCTTTAATGCTGTGAGCTTGCAGGAATGTTACAGAGATTCTCATCCTGAAACACACACTCACAGCTGAACCCGCACTATTAGATTATGTTTTAGCCCCTGCTAGAAAATCGTTTGAATTCTTCATTTCTCTAATGTCCTCCAGTAAAAATGTACTACTATCTGGAGCTCTACGCTACGAGGAACAGCCACAAGGAAGCCAGCAGCAGTGGCTGGACATGGGCATGGGAAGTCAGCACCCTCTCAATTCATGCACTCAGCTGTTGATGAAGAGGGAGCAGGATATTCCCCTCTGATACCTCCCTCCGACCCCATCCCTAGGCAAGCCTGGGAGTCCAGAATGGCAGTTCTCTTGTTTCAAAACCCCGGGCTGCAGTGTTTATTTCTAGCTCGGATTTCCGTCCTCGCTTTCGTCGGCCAGAAAGCACCTCTGGAGCGACCTGCTTGCTCTTCGCGCACCCGACGCGCCTCTCCTTTGGCAAGAGTTCATCTTGTTTCGGGAAGTGGCGTGGGAGGCATAGTTGAAACTGCTGCAGCGGTTTGTATTTCAACAAACCATTCGCACAACCCAAGTTCAGTGCCAGGGAATATGGAGAATATAACATAGCAGGCAGCTGACGCAAGTTACTCACATGATGCAGAGGAGAGCTGGCACCCTGGGGTCCGTGCCTTACCACTTCTGTGGAAAACATTCTCCAGGGCTCTTTGGAAGAGGATGACTCATTCCAGGGGGTATTTTTAGGAATCCGTTAACTCGCATTTAACTTGGAGATGCAGGATCCAGTCCAGGAGAAGCCCTGAGCCGTTACATGCAAGCTGTTTTGAATGTTGTAATTGTACCACGATGTCTAGGTCTGTGGATTGAGTCATCTTCCAGCGAAGCAGAGGAAGAAAACACAAAAGGGCGGTTGCCACAACAGGGCATTTGATAAGTTGTTCAAGAAACCAAGGCCAGTAATAGCATCGTGTTTATCTTTGCAAAAGCACACCTGCTCGTTTCAAGCTCATCTGAAAAGACTTGGACAAATTTCACAAGGTCCTTCTTGGACAATGTTTAATTACATTAAAATATTAGATACTGGAGGCAATTATGTCAAATACAGTAAAAGCCTCTTTAAACATGGTAACGCCAGACAGAGTTCATGTTGCTTGTAGCTCACATTTCAAACCATTGGAGAAAAGGGCAAAGTGAAAATGCAGGTGGTGTTTTGGAAGGTGTGAAAGTAACAGAAGATGTTTTTGCCCTGGAAGGTTAGCATGTCTCAAACGTGTGTGTGTGTGTGTGTGTGTGTGTGTGTACTGTGTGGATCTGCATGGTACATGTGTTTTGTGTCTATTTGTGTAATCATATGCCTCTGTGTCTGTATTGTGTACTTGTTGATGCATGAGGGCATATGCGCTGTATGTGTTTGTGTCTAAGCCTGCATTTTTGTGTGGATGAGTAGATTTGAGTATTTATGTCTTTAGGTGCATTCATTTGTAAGTGTGTTTGTGTGTGTGGTTGTCTGTGTACTTTGGTTACTAAATATCAATTCCACGTAAGAACAAGTGAACCTACCCATAAACCAGTGAGTGAGTGAGTAGTTGCAGTTCTCAAAGCTAAGAAATGGACCCTTGTTTTTGTGGCAGGAAAAGGAAATCCTGCTATCAAACACGCAGAGTAACAGTTTAGTGTGGTTTGGGCACCGTGATAAAGAATTTCTCTTTTTCTAGAAATGAATAAAAGTCAAACAAAACAGGTGAATGTGAAAAGAAGGAAAAAAGATAAAGAAACTGTAGTTAACCTGAATATCCTATTTCTTTCACTGATGCTGCTTTTATTCTACATTTCTGCATTTGTTTTCTACCTGATATTTCAAATCTTTTCCTTCATTGGTTTGCCTCTGTGCACAAGTTCTATATCTATTGCTGGCTAGGAGATGCAGACCTGGGCTGACGGATACACTGCCTGCTTTGGCGGGGTTCAGCCCACATCCGTGTACTTGAATGGCGTTTCTTCTCCAGGTGGAGCTGAGATGGCTCCGAGCACTCTCAGCTGCGTTTCACAACCTTTCCCCCTTCACCATCAGTATTACTAAAACAGATGGTGCCTTTCCAGTCCAGCAGAGAGCTACAACAGCTGATGTTAGAGAGTAAATTGGAAAGTTGATGTTTTCTTTTAAACGAATAAAGGATCACCGATCCAGCTTAGTCAAGAGAGAAAACCAGATCTCAGATTTCACTCTAAATTTAAACCACTATAAAGTACATCTTTGCTTTAAAAAAAAGGTGAGAGGAGAAGAATACACATAGGATTCTTAACTTGAGGAGTTTTCATGTTTCAGTAAGATTGAAAAGCCGAAATAGCAGTCTTTCTTGATGATTTTTGGTCTGGCCAAAAGGAGGACATATTAGATAATTCATGCAAAAACAATCTTGTTTTGTTGTAATTTCCAGTCATCTTTCCAGACTAAAATATATTTGGCTAACCTCAAAAAGCAGCTGACTGTGGGGTTATAGGTTAGCCCAAAGAGGGCACTGTTTAAAAATTATTCATTATTAAAATGAATTTCCCACATAGTCATCAACAAAAGAAAATACTCTGTGAGTGATATTTTCTGTAAAGTTAAAAATGGCACAAACTACGAATTTAAAATGCACACCATACATTAAGGAATCTGAACATTGACTTCAAATTTGCTGACTGCTGTTTTTCAAGGCCTGTCACTGGGGCCTGACACAGGAATCACTCCTGGGCAAAGAAATACCTGTGAATCTCTCAGATGTTAAATGCCATCTCTCTTCTTATCTAGATACTTTTCTGTGGAATTCAGGACAGGAAGATTAGCTAAACTCTATCACATAAGTTTTAAAATCACTTGTAACCCAGACATTAAAATTTTTAGAGCGTATTCTAAAATACATTAGAATTTTGAAATGTATTCCTTTGGTCAAATTCCCTTTATAGCCGGCCCTGTGGCTTACTTGGCTAATCCTCCATCTGCGGCGCTGGCACCCCAGGTTCTAGTCCCAGTTGGGGCTCTGGGTACTAGTCCCAGTTGCTCCTCTTCCAGTCCAGCTCTCTGCTGTGGCCCGGGAAGGCAGTGGAGGATGGCCCAAGTGCTTGGGCCCTGCACCTGCATGGGAGACCAGGAGGAAGCACCTGGCTTCTGGCTTCGGATCGGCACAGCGCCGGCCGTAGCAGCCATTAGGGGAGTGAACCAATGGAAGGAAGACCTTTCTCTCTCTCACTGTCTGTAACTCTCTCTCTGTCTCTCTCTCTCACTGTCTAACTCAGCCTGTCCAAAAAAAAAATTCCCTTTATACTGACTAAAGTGGGATTATATTATACTGTTTCATAAAGGCACATCTTACATTTTACTATGAGAGCAAGCCATATTACACAAAAGGGAGGATGGCCTTGGTCGCATATGCATTGAGTTATGAACACAAACATCCCTGATTTGTGTATTTGATTCTGTTTTCAGGGAAATGCCTCTCGTTCAGTTAAATGTCCCAACACAATTCCATGAACATTTCACCAATGAGGAGCATTAAACACAGATGCATTTGTTGGCCCTGAATTCCTTAGCAGAAAGGAATTACCAAGACTTTGTAACATAAAACAAGGAATCAAATAACAGCAAAATATGTCTATAAAGACCAGAATTATTGGAGACATAAACGTGATGTTTACTATGTTCTCTGTCATGTCATAGAGTCTCAATAAATGTTTTTTAATAAATAAATAGTATTAAATCCTGGTGAATCTAATAAGCTGGTAGCTCTAAAGCTTAATTATGCTAAGTAAGTGACTGAACCTGGTGAACAGAGTTGAATGTTCTTTGTGCACTAAAAATGGTCTGCAAAAATTTGACAAGGCTATTTTTAAAATAATTGGCATTGAACCTGACAATTGATGGTCATTAACTTCAGTTCTTAAAGTTGATGCTCATACAGAATCAAATTTTGTACTCTCTGCATAAAGGAAAGTACTTATTTTCCTATTTTATTTTTAAATCATTTGGTATAGTATTGAAAATGTGAGTTTGGTAAAGTATTGAATAATGTGACTATGATATGAGTATGACTCTCTGTAGTGGAAAATGTTTGATAACAGCTGTTCACTAGCTGACATACTTCCTGCAGTACACTTTTAGTAGATAGAATCACTAAGTTTTGATCATTTTTCACCAAGGTTATAATGATTCCTGATTGCTCATTTTAATAATTCCAAGAAAGAGTTTGTGATAAAAATCAAATATTGGCACATAAATGGTGGTGGCGAGAACATTAACCTATAAACTGGTAAATTGAAAATTGCTTTGGCTTTATCAATATCTGAGTCTTGTTATTGTCAAAGACTAATTTCACTTTCCCAGGTTTTGATGTTAATTGCAAAGTAGAGTTTTGAACTGGTGAATTCTGTTGGTTCTATTCATTACAAACATCCAGGATTCTCAGCTGTTTAGGATGGGTTACTTCTGAGAGATGACGAAACCAAAGTTTTCGGAGGATGTCACCAAACACTCCAACCAGTTGGGCCAGTATTTCCAGTGCCAGGTGCCAGGTAGCCAACGATTTATTCCCTCATCTTCCTGACAAAATGGTAGGACTATGTTTCTCAGACTACCTGACAAGTCCATGTGGTCATGTGACAAATTGATGACAAGTGTCATGTGACAAATTGATGACAAGTGTCATGTGACCCGAAGTGATACACATCACTTTCAGACATAAAATTCCTCCATTCACAATCTTCAATGCCTTTTTATATTCCACCACTTTGATGTGCATGAGCATGACAGCCTTCGAACTTTCAAAGCTGATGGAGTCATCAGATGCAGGGACCTTGGTCTCTAAATCATTGCCTGGAAGACAGCCATCCATTGACTAAAAACATCCATTTCTGCCCATCCCCCAAATGAGGTATATAATTCTTTCTTTTTAGATAAAGAAGTAGGTATCTTGCTTTGTAAATTTTTCCTAGTTGTATGTATGAATATAGCCAGCATTACCTGAGTCATTGCTTTCTTTTTCTGAAGTACTTCCTGGATTAGGTTTGATACATTTAAAAATCACTTAAAATCATTCAGCCAGATAACAAGAATAGAGATGTATATTTGAGAATGAAACAATACTGTCTAACTTGTTTGGTAATTTTAGTCTTATTGGAGTTAATGAGTCAACCTGAAAGAATTAGCTTTTTTTTTTTAATTTTATTACTTCCTCTTTCTTGTTTTATTTTAATGCTGTGAAACGTTGTGAGTTTGTCATGGAGACACCATGTAAATTATCCATGAACATACATTCACAAGTCAATTTGTTCCACGAAATTTAAATTAACATATCCCCTTACTTCATTATTTAGAAAGCTGTCTTTTGGCTATGTCACAGAAACAACCCAAAATATTTGATTCATATACTTTGGTTTCATTGTTTGTGAACAGTCATATAGAAAACAAAATAAATTTACCAACATGGGACATAATTTTTTGCCAGAAGAGAGAGACTGAGAGTCACTTAAACAGTGCCACACTGAGGTAGCTATTTAGTGCTCTGAACCTAGTCTCTTGCTTGGAGAAAATATATAAGGAATTTCAAAGTACAAAGTACATGGGGAGATGGACATCTTAAGATTAGTTCTTTGACAACTCAGTGATTTCAGATTCTCCTCTATACTGTGTTATCTTAAATCATGAAAGGGAAAAACTATACAAATAAAAAACTTTGCTTTTCTACTTTTGTGGATGGAATATATATTTATATTATATATTAATTACATTTTATAGTATATTTATAATTCATAAGCACATAATCTGATATTTATTATATGTTAGAAAATATATGGAAATATTCTACTTATTTACATTTTTTAAAGCTTTTGTTTAATGAATATAAATTTCAAAAGTACAGCTTATGGATTACAATGGCTTCCCCCCCCCCCCATAACTTCCCTCCCACCCACAAACCTCCCCTTTCCTGCTCCCTCTCCCCTTGCATTCACATCAAGATTCATTTTCAATTCTCTTTATATAGAAAAGAGCAGTTTAGTATATATTAAGTGAAGATTTCAACTGTTTGCCCTCACATAGCAACACAAAGTGAAAAATACTGTTGGAGTATTAGTTATAGCATTAAATCACAATGTACAGTACATTAAGGACAGAGATCCTACATGATACTTTTTTAAAAATTGATTAATTGTCTATGCAATTTCCAATTTAACATCAAGTTTTTTTTTTCATTTCCAATTATCTTTATATACAGAAGATCAATTCAGTATATACTAAGTAAAGATTTCATCAGTTTGCACACACACAGAAACACAAAGTGTAAAAATACAGTTTCAGTACTAGTTATAGCATTACTTCACATTTGGACAACACATTAAGGACAGATCCCACATGAGATGTAAGTACACAGTGACTCCTGATGTTGATTTAACAATTTGACACTCTTGTTTATGGCGTCAGGAATCTCCCTAGGCTCTAGTCATGAGTTGCTGAGGCTATGGAAGCCTTTAGGGTTTGCCAGCTTCGATCTTATTCCGACAGGGTCATAGTCAAAGTGGAAGTTCTCTCCTCCCTTCAGAGAAAGGTACCTCCTTCTTTGATGGCCCCGTTCTTTCCACTGGGATCTCACTCGCAGAGATCTTTCATTTAGGTCTTCTTTTTTTTTTTTTTTTTTTTTTTTCTGGAGTGTCTTGGCTTTCCATGCCTAAAATACTCTCATGGGCTCTTCATCCAGATCTGAATGCCTTAAGGGCTGATTCTGAGTCCAGATCTACCATTCTATGAGTCTCCTGTGTATCCCACTTCCCATGTTGGATCGTTCTCTCCCTTTTTGATTCTATCAGTTAGTATTAGCAGACTCTAGTCTTGTTTGTGTGATCCCTTTGACTCTTGATCACTTGTGAACTGAAATTGATCACTTGGACTAGTGAGATGGCCTTGGTACATGCCACCTTGATGGGATTGTATTGGAATCCCCTGGCATGTTTCTAACTCCATCATTTGGGGCAAGTCCGATTGAGCATGTCCCAAATTGTACATTTCCTCCTTCTCTTTTTCCCATTCTTATATTTAACAGGGATCACTTTTCAGTTAAAATTTAAACACCTAAGAATAATTGTGTGTTAATTACAGAGTTCAACCACTAGTACTAGAATAAAAAAATACTAAAATGGATAAAGTATTACATTGTACAACAACAGTCAGCACAACAGCTGATCAAGTCACTGTTTCTCATAGTGTTCATTTCACTTCAACATGTTTCCCCTTTGGTGCTCAGTTAGTTGTCGCTGATCAGGGAGAACAAATGATATTTGTCTCTTTGGGACTGGCTTAATTCACATTTATTTACATTTTTATCAATAAACCATTGCATTCAACTTCAGCCAATAAACCTTATAAAAAACTCCTATAGGAAAATGAGATTTTCATGGCTATTTGAAGACTACATTACCCTGAGTATTGGTCGTGGAAGTGAAGGCTCATGAGAGCAGAAAATTTTCTATGGATAAGAATAAGAAATTTATGCTTTGATCCCCAGGTGCAAAACTTCTACAAGATCTGCTTTCCTTGGATAAAGATAGGGCTGTGTTTATGGAGTGGATAAGACTGCATACAGGATTGAAATAAACGCTATAGAAGTGAGGGCAGCAATTATTGGTGCCTCGACTTAAGATCTAGGATTCATGCTGCACTAGCTGACTTGTAACCTTATTCATGCCAATTCTCCACTCTGGGTCCATTTTCCTGATTTTCAGATAGGGTGTTTTGTTCCAAAGGTAAAGTGAGTTATTTTTCCAAAGTACCAGTAATTTTCAGCCATCTGATCAATTATCATATTAACTTATTCACTGAGTAAGGAGTTGGTATCCAAGGAGATAATAAAAAGTTTCATGGTTCTAACTATGGAAGATGAATTTTTCCACTAAAATTTACTGTAACACAAATACTAAAGTATTTGAAACTTTTTAATAACGACTTTATTTATTCATTTATTTGAGAGGTTGATTTACAGACACAGAGAGAGAGAGAGAGACAGAGAGAAAGGTCTTCCATCGCTGGTTCACTCACCAAATGTCCTCAGTGGCTGGAGCTGGGCTAATCTGAAGCCAGGAGCCAGGAGCCAGGAGCCAGGAGCTAGGAGGTAGGAAATTCTTCTGGGTCTCCCACAAAGGTGCAGAGACCCAAACACTTGGTCCATCTTCTACTGCTTTCCCAAACCACTGCACAGGGCTGGATCAGAAGGCGAGCCTCTGGAACAGGAACTGGCTCCCATATGGGATGCCCACGCTGTAGGCAGAGGCTTAGACGACTACACCATAGAGCCAACCCCAACTACTTGGAACTTAATGTGATGGAAATGAATTATCAATCCTATAAATTGATTGATTATTCAATTTGGTGAAATATGCCATTGATTCAGACACGTTATCACTCACCTCTGATCTATGTGCAAATAAGTAGTAGAAAGAACACTGGTCTAAGAGTCAGAGGGCACCCAATTTATCGGATCATTAAAGGTTTTAAACCGCTACAGGCTTATATTAAAACTCAATAATTTTCCTCTTATGGAAAACAGATTTTGTATGTTAGCACTTGAATAGTGTAAATTAATTACCCTGTAAAAGAACAGCACCTTAGGTAGAAGAAAAGCAATAATGAGAAGGGAAATGAAAGATATTTTTAGAAAAATATATTTTAACTACACAATTTGTCAAGTGGTCAATTGTTAAGGATATTCAATGAGTGTCTACTATCATAGAAAAAAATTGCCTTAAACTTAGTGGTTTTAAGCAACACACACTTGTCTTAGAGTTCTGTCAGTGAGACATCCAAAGTGGATTTCACTTAGCTAAAATCAAGGGTCAGCAGGACTGAAATACTTTTGAAGGCTCTAGGGGAGAAGCTGTTATAGGCTCCTCTGAGTCCTTTCTGACTAGACCCAATCTTGGGTTTCCCTCTGTGTTATGGTTGAATCCAATCTGAGCAATAACCCTTTCAGTTCAGTTGGGTGAAATTCTACCACCCTTCTGACCACACTGGTTATCTTATCACCCTTGCCTGCTTCAGTAACAATTCTGTTGAAATCAAAGCCTTACACTGTGCCTTTGATGCAGTAGCTAGATACTATTAAGGTCCAGTCTCCCACAGTGTCTCAGTTTCCCTCCAGTAGCTTACAGTTTCCTTGTCCTAGTTCTACTAAAATTAACTCATTAAATTTAGAAATTGGTCCATCTGGACTCACAGGATTCTTGATTACAAGTCTCATGAGAACATCATTTTTTCCCTATAGATAACATCTTGATGTGTGGTCTTGTCTTGAGGATTTTTCCAGAGATTTTGCCCAGACCCTTTACAAAAAGTAACTATCACCTGCCTAGTTGAAGTCCACTTTGTTCCCAAAAGAACATATTGCTGATCAAAGAAGGGCCATGAGCACAAAGGACCAACCAGGGAATTGCACATCAGTTGGACACGTATCTCATCATCGCAACTTCAGTCTATAAGAATCTTTACTCCAGGGGCTGGTGTTGTGGTATACTGGGTTAAACTTGAGCCTGGAATGCCTGCATTCCGTATGCACACTAGTTCAAGTTCCAGCTGTTCCACTCCTGATCCAGCTCCAGCTAATGTGCCTAGGAATGCAGTGGAGGACAGCCCAAGCACTTGGACCCTTGTGCCCATGTGAGTGACTCAGAAGAAGGTCCTGGGTCCTAGTTTTAGACTGGCCCAGCTCTGGCCATTGTGGCCATTTGGCGAGTGAACCAGTGTTAGGACGATTCTCTCTCTCTCTCTTTCTTTTACTATCTCTCTCTCTAACTCTTCCTTTCAAATAAATAAAATAATATTTAAAAAGATAATCTTTATTCCTCACACTCTAGGAGTACAGGAATTCAGTGATAAGTGCTGAGTTCCTTGCTGTGTGTTTTTGTAATAAATATCTACTGTCTTCCACCACCCCAGAGTCAGTCATTGGCGTGCTGCATGTTGGGTGAGAAGCCTAAGGTATTGGAGATTCTACAGCACTAACAAGTAATTTAGCTAGAATCTCCATTTCCATGACATTTCCTCTTAGTAATTTTTCATCCACAGACTCCCACTCTGTTTCTTAGTTATAAATCCCCACTTGTCCTTTTTAGAGTCAGACTTGAGCCCAGTTTCTCTCTCCCCTATTACAAGAGTTCCTTGCTTTGGTTCCTACATGTGAGGTCATGCCTCCATCCCTTGAATAAGGTCTGCTTTACCCTCTTTTATAACTGTTTAAGATAATATTTTTATTAACAGTTTTCCTTTCTTTGGTGGGGCTCAAGACATGCCATCCCAACATATCACTATTAGAGTTAATATGTCATTCCAAAATATTCATTGTCGCGAGAGACTACAGTTATAGGAGAAGCTCAGAAATGTTACTGCTTTTTAAGAAAAAATTATTTTATTTGAAAATTACAGAGATACAGAAAGAGACAGAGAAATCTTCTGTCCATTAATTCACTCCCCAAATACCCATATCATCCTGGCTGGGTCAGGCTGACATCAGGAGCCAGGATTTTCATCCACGTCTCCTATAGGTACCATTTCCTGCTGTCCCCAAGGGTGCATGTGAGCAGGAAGCTGGATAGGAAGTAGAGTAACAACTCAAACCAGGCACTTTGATATGGCATAGTGGCATCCTAAGTAGCTTCCTAAGCATTGTGCCAAATGTCTTCCCCTCATAAGATAAATGTACAGCTATAAAGGCAATCTGCTTTGAAGGGTGGGCTCTCTCTCTGCACCAGGGAAAGGATGACTAAATTCAGGGAGAAACCTCTATTTGCACAGCAAACTTTACCATCGTGTAAAGTGATGTCCCTAGCCCTCTCATCCTAATCTGATTTTCCTTGCATGCTACTTTCTCTGTTTTAGCCAAGAATGGTATTTGGCCTGAAATCTATTCCAAACATTTCTCTGGGTTATTTCCTATGTATATAGGAGATATACACATTATTAAACTTCTGCTTTTTTTTAACTCCTATTGATTTGTCTTTTATTATCGGAGACTCAGCTAAGAACTCATGAAAACTGGTGGAGAAACTCATTTTTTATCCTTTATGTCATTTCCAGCTTCTAGGGTCTGCCTCTCGCCTTAGCATATGACTCCTTCTGCCATCTTCAAAGGAACAGTTAAACAAATTCAATTCTCGTCCTAATTTTGACCCTTTTGCTTCCCTGTTCCATGTAGAGGGACTCACAGCCTCCCACTGGATAATCCTCCCATCGTGAACTCAAAGGATTAGCAACCTTAATTCTTTCTATAAACTTATTTACCCTTTTCCATGTAAACTATGTTCACATGGTCTAGACTGATTAAGATATAAACATCTAGAGGAAGCAGAATATGCAACCTCCAAAATGCTACTTGGCCATTGCAATCACTTTGAGCTAAAGACACCAAAAACAAGCACATGCAAGGCAAGTTCTCCGCCTTATCCATTTCCTATGGCAGAACATCCATGGGAAAGGTAACCACTTGCCTTTCTGTGTCAGAAAGGACAGAAATGAGGCCGGCGCCACGGCTCACTAGGCTAATCTTCCACCTTGCAGTGCCGGCACACTGGGTTCTAGTCCCGGTCGGGGCGCCGGATTCTGTCCCAGTTGTGCCTCTTCCAGGCCAGCTCTCTGCTGTGGCCCGGGAGTGCAGTGGAGGATGGCCCAAGTGCTTGGGCCCTGCACCCCATGGGAGATGGGGAGAAGCACCTGGCTCCTGGCTTGGGATAAGCGCGGTGCACTGGCCGCAACACGCCGGCCGCGGCAGCCATTGGAGGGTGAACCAACGGCAAAGGAAGACCTTTCTCTCTGTCTGTCTCTCTCACTGTCCACTCTGCCCGTCAAAAAAAATAGCAAAAGGTAATTCTAATTACTTAAAGGTAATTAAAAAAGAAAAAAAAAAAGAAAGGACAGAAATGAATCACCTAAGGAAATCCAGGCCCTTATGAGTCTGGGAACAACATCACAGTTACCCATATAAGAAGTCTTACTAAGTAATCTTATTTTGCACTAGTTCCTCATATGTTTAACTCCCCACAATTTCTTCCTCTAAAAATGCAAAATACTGTGCCTTGGTCTCATCCCTTCTCTAAAAACTGTATTGTCCTATAAAGATACTATGGAAACCCTAACTCTAACCACTCCTTTGAGTTACTCATTGCTGGATTGTCCTCTGTGTGTGCATGATGCAAGTCTTCAGAATTTTCCCTTTCTTTCTTTCCCATTGTGTGTCAATGTAATATACAAGGCTCCATCTGAAGAGAAAATTTCCTGTCCTACAACACCTGTCAGAGGGTAGATTTTTCTGCCTACCAGATACCTACCCATTAAAATTGAATATGTTGTTTTAAATTCATATAGTCATGACTTCATCCACCTAACACATACTCATTATAAACATACTCCCTGTTTCAGGCATTGTACAGACTCTGAAATCTGCCTTTATGGATCGCCTAAGGAGATCTGGGGACAAGAAGAAAACCAAGGCGAAGTAGCGAAGTACATCCAAAATGACCTCAGTATTCACAGATTACATCTGGAAAGGACCTGGACGTGTGTTTGATAGAAATTGTGGCAGACACTGAGAGATGCACTGGGTTCAGACCCACAGGGTAGGGTCACGATTCACAGCAAAAAGACCCTGTTGCCAGCCAAAGTCTGAACATTTACAGGAAACACTGTCCTAAGTTTTCCTTCACACTGCCTGGTGAGTAGTTTTACTAAAAACCCAGCAATCAATCTGCAGACCAAATTAAGATGTAGGTGAGTCATATGCAGAGAAGTCTTTGCATCCTGTCTCTATTAAGAAACCCCTTTCACAAGGGGGGATTAAGTTATGGAGCTTCCGGGCTCTTGATAAATGGCTTACAGATGGGCAATTATGAAATAGCCTAAGTTCCTGCCAAATGAATTCTCTCCATTGCATGCAGAGTGGGATCCTCTTAAACCATGTTGAGCTTGGCACTGCCTCCTGCATAGATGCCCATCAGCACCCAGTGATGATTGCAACTGAGTTGGCCCTGAGAAGCAGGTGAAATGCTTACACCAGTCACTAAACGCTGCTTTTCACTCTTCTTTGGCGCTCAGAAGGAGAAAGGCCAGTCGGGAGGGGTTGGGGCGGGGCAGGGCAGGGATGGCAAGAACAGTAAAGAGAAGGATGGGTTTTGAGAGAGAACCACTTTTCTTTCAATATTCCTGTTTCCTCTGTGTTCTCGGTACCTGCTTCACTGGCCTCATCTGCCACACACACACACACACACACACACACACGACTCTCAGCTTCTTGCTGTCTTTTCCATTCCTCCTTTTATCTTTTCTCCCACTGGCATTTTGGAGGGAGAAACATCTGGAAGAGAAAGATAAAACTCTTTTATAAAAAAAAAGAGATGAAATTCTGCTCTGACTGAGGGGTGTCCTGGCTGCTGCTGTGTTTCATAGCTCAGTGCACAATAGGCCAACAGGGACTATGTCGATCGGGCTGCTCTGCCACCACCACAGAGCTGAGGTTTCTCGTTTCTCCTCTTACATCCCACCCACTGCAGCACTCTTCACTGTCCGATTGCCAAAAGAGAAGGAAAAGCTTTCAATTAGTGTGCCCAGCGTTGGCCAGTACTTCCGGATAGGGGGAGGGAGGGCCTGGGAAAGAGGTGAACTGTTTTTAAAATGGAAAATGGCTAACTGAGAAATGTGAAAGGATGCTGTGCATTGTCTGGGAATTAAGGTTATCATAAGCATCGATGTGTATGAGTGTTTGTTAAATATCCCGCTAACAGCTATGATGATTTTTGCACTTGTGTGATGCCCTCCAAGGAAAATATGTAACATGCAGACAAATTTTAGGAGGTCCTGTTGCAAACAAAAATGGCTATCCAGGCCAGTAGTATGGGCTAGTGATTAAGTAGCCATCTCAGAAGCTCCGTGTCTCACATCAGAGAGCTGGGTTTCTATTCCCAGCTCTAGCTCCAGACTCTAGCTTCCTGTTAATGCACACCCTGGAAGGCAACAGGGGATAGCTCAAGACACTGGGTTCTGCCTCCCACATGGAAGACCTGATTTGTGTTCTCAGCTCCTGGCTTAGGCCGTGGCCCAGCCTGGGTCATCCATTACAAGCATTTGAGGAGTAATCCAGTCCTCCCCTTTCATCATCTCAAATAAATAGGTAAATAAACAATATCTAATATATTAAGTGATAGTTGTGGATTTCTAGGAACATATTAATAGAAATCACTCTGCTTTTACTATCTAGAGATCATATTTCTTTTGCTATCCCACAAGAAGCAAACTCTTTATAATCCTCTTTCTAATTGTTTTCAACTTAGAGCTGACTTCAGAAAATTACATTGACTTTATTTATGTAGTAATTCTCCATCACCAAATCTAGTTAGAAATTTCAAAGCAAATGAGGGGAATAAAACCTGTCAATGTGTTGACAATCTGGTTAATAGCTGTGAGAGTACTTCAAAGAGTTCAAGGAAGATGAATTAAAAAATAAGTCTATTTTGGCACACAAACAAACCATGCACACAAGAGGTCTTCACAACGTTCATAGAAATGCAGATTATGAAAAACTATGCTTGAATTTTAATAATTATTTGCACCAAAATAAACTTACATTTTAATTTCTTGAGTTACCTCGTGTTTATTATCAATGTAAATTCAACATATGCACCAAGTCTCCATTTCTGCTTCTTCCACCTATTTCTCTTTGTCTTTTTTTTCATTTTTTAGGAATTTCATCATCATTCCTGAAGTCAAAATTAGCATAAATCATTCAAAGAACGTTTGCTCTCAAACCTAGTGCCTTCACTATCACCTCTCTGAGAAATACTTTGTTTCCTGGACTACTTAACATTTCCACTACTCTATCATTTCCTCCAAAGTTTCATTGAAAAGATGGAAAACAACATAAGCATCCTAACTGCTAAAGGTGTGGTTCACAGATTCTGTGGCCAGCAAGGACCTGCCCTGTGTATATCTCCCACTCAAACCAAGCTCCAGGGGCTGGCATTTTCATGAGGCTGTCACCCTCAATGCTGGCATTGCATATGGCTGCTGGTTCCTGCCCTGGCTGCTCCACTTCCCAACTAGCTCCCAGCTAATGGCATGAGAAAAGCAGTGGAATATGGGCAAGTGTTTGGGCCCCTGCACCCATGTGGGAGACCTGGATAAAGTGTTTGTCTCCTGACTTCAGTCTGGCTCAGCCCTAGCTATTGCATCTATATGGGAAGTGAACCAGTGGGTGGAAAAATCAATCTCTCTCTCTCTCCTTCTATTCTGTGCATGTGTGTGTGTGTGTGTGTGTGTGTGTGTCTATTTCTCTCTTTAACTCAAACTTCAAACATAAATAAATAAATAATTTAAAAAACAAGCTCCAATCTCCAACCAAAGTATTATGTTGAATAGGAATTTCAAAATCATATAGAGTACAATACAGGAGAAACACAGGGAATCTGGATTACTTGAAACACTAGACTGTCCAGGACAGTGAAATGGGCTTGGCAATGGAAAGTAAATCTCAAATATAAAATGGTCTATTGATTTAGAACTGAAAATATATTCCCTGTGATTAACATGGACTTATAACCCCAACTCACATTGACAAAACACAGCAACACAAAACACAGCCTTCTTGGTTACTGAGTCAGCTTTTTAAGGAGAATTAAACATTTAATGACCAGTGAGACTGATTTCAACTTTTCCTTATTTCACCAGAAATGTATGTGGGAATAATCAGCTCTGTGCTATGACAAATCAGTTGACAAGTGCCCATTCGCCACCTTATTTGTGTTCGGTGCTTTAAGAGGTGTTGAAGGGCTGAGTAAGGTACACAAGGGTTCTGCCTTCAGTGAACTGTTGCTTGGAGAGCAGGAAGGACATGAAACCAGTTATTACTAAGTGAACACAGAGAAATAAGGAGGTGGCATGGAATCATGGCTAAGGATGTGGACTAGGATTTCAGACTGCATGGCATCACATACTCATTTCAACAGTGATAGGAATGACACATAAGCAGATGTATCTTTACATAAGTTTCACAATGTGTAAAATCAGAGGATTCCTAGCAGCTCCCTGATACAGTTGAGTGAGGACTGAATGTGCTAATAATTAAATATTGGTCCCATTGGCAAAAGGTATAAATCATGTCTAAGCATTGATTACTTTAACAAAACTTATCCCTGTGTTATAAGTTTTACATTTAGACTCCTAGTGTACCAATTGTACATTATTGGTCTAATTACATTGTTAAATTCTCAACAGCATGTGTGATTTCTCTTTCTAAATAAGAAATTTGTTGATAATAACATTTGGGTTTTTTTGTTGTTGATTTTTTTTTTTACTATTACACTCCTATTCCAACTTCAACATGTTACAGGATAGAAGAGAATCAAAAATTAAACAGTTTGTAACTACCACTTTCCCAGTGATCCAAAAAATAAAGGAACAGCCCACTTGAGTTCCACTTCTTTTAGGATCTGCTCCATGGGAAAATCAAATTAACACGATGAATGTTTTTTCTCTTCTTTTGTAAAATTTCCACATTATGCATTTGTGAAAAGAGCATTATCTCAAGGAAAACCAGATGCCATTATATCTGAGTTAGCAATTATAACTAAATACACACACACACACACACACACACACACACACCGGGAATTCAGTTAATGTCAGACACAATTCATAAGGACCTTCAACTATTATTTTTGTAATGAAGTCCACAAGAATAAAAGTAAATGAGTGTGCTATGGTTTACAACAGACTGATTTCACCTCTTAGTGTGTTCATCTGTGGAAAGTCTCCCAACAAACAAATAAAAAAGTTCCATTGTTATCCTTAGTTTGTAGACAATGCAGCTGAAATGGTAACTGATAGAGGAAATCTCAAAACAAGGTCTAAAGTTCATATACCCTCTGAAAATTTGACGTATTGATTCTATGAGCATGATAAACAAGAATTATGGCCTGACATATTTCACATCATAAAAGCAGTGCTGATTTTTTTCATGACTCATGTGCATGTATACATGTATTTGCTTACGCATATGTGTGATGACAAATTCCCCAAACATTAGAATTATTAGACAGTAACAGAAAAGCCAAAGGAATTTGCCTAACAATCCTAATTTATGACTGTTACCAGCTAACTATTTAATAAACACAAGTCTGTAGTCTTTGTTTTGATGTTACTCTTCGGGCACAGCCTGCCTACATACTTGAAGACATGTATTTTTCTTTTCATTGGATTAAGCTGTCAGTTCCAGTAAGCTTTGCCATGGGGATAGAAAGGGTGGTTAGAAGGCATGAAAAGGAAATTAAATAGGACAGAAGAAACCCTTTAACTTGAAAACAGAGGAAACTCTGCCACTACAGTGAAAAATAAAATAGCTGAAAATGTATGCATAAAGGGATTATGACTAAGTAACACAAATCTGTATTAAATGAAAAAAGAGGTGGGGAAAGTCAGCTTTTCCTCATTATTGGAAACTACATTACTTCGATTTATTGTCAGTATTGACTAAATGTGACCAGGCATTTTTATTCTGGACTGTGTCTGAGAACATCCATTGGTTCAACACCATTTGTGCCAAGAATTGACTGATTCTCCGCTGCATAATATTTTCTTTTGGCTCAAAATTATGGAAAGCAAATGCTGAGTATATAATTCCTATTCCTCAGAAACTCACCATTTTTTTTTAACAATACCACCTAATTGATTCTAATCTCCCTTCTTTTTGACCCTTCGTATTGGATCAAAATTCCTATTTACATGGGCTGTCTTCAGTTTTCAACTCTAACTCATTAGATGTTGTCATTAGCTGTTTTTTTTGTTTCTTTCTCACATCTGTTATTTCCCAAACGACTCAGGTTTGATACCACACTGGCCCTTGGTCCAGCACCCATGTTGGTGAGTCTTATTATGGGTTTTCACAATCATTAGTAGGGAAGAAAGTATTCTTGCATATTTTAACACCAAATGTTCACTGGAGTTGATAAAAATAGGGAAGAAGTTGAATATTATTTTTAAAGTATTTCTTTATTTATGTGAAAGAGAAGAGCAAGAGATATTTTCCATTTGCTGATTGACTACCAAGATGGCCAAAACAGCTAAGTGTGGGCAGGGTAAAACCAGAGTTAAGAACTCTAACCTGGTTTCCCATATGGGTGACAGGGCCCCAAGTACTTGGGCCATCTTCCTCTGCCTTCTAAGTCACATTAGCAAAAAGCTGGATTGGAAGCAGAGCAGCCAGGACTTGAACTGGCACCCTGATACAGGATGCTGCAGCTGTAAGTGGTGGCTTAACTCATGTGTCAGAATGCCAGTTCATGTTTTTTTTTTTCAATATTAATATAAAGAGAAAAGATTTTATGCATTCAAAAAATACTTTGAATCATTAAGTTATTTATTCACATCTCAAAATTTCACTCTTTTTTATGGTGAAGGAAGAAATATAATTTTAAATATTGGCACATATAGAGGTAGTGGTTTTTGGAGTCATGGAAGTCTGTTGCAGTAGATTTTGAATAGCCAGTAGAATTCAAGATCAGGTTGGGGAAATTGGGGAGAATTAGGAAAAGACACTCAGATCAAAGGAGGCTCAGGAAGAGGAATTATAAAAAAAAAACTTGGAATTTGTTAAGGTGCCTGCATTCCCAACAGAGTGCCCAGTTTTGAATTCCAGCTCTTCTCCACATTCTAGATTCCACTGAATGCTGACTGCATGTGGACTTGTCCTGTGAGGCACACACTGTTGGAATGGTGGGGTGATAGCGTTCTTCAACAAGAAGCACCAGAGACAGTTTTGGTGAACATGTCCATTTATTAACAATCAGGCACAAACTTTTAAAGGGCAGGCAAAGGGGAGTAGCTAGTTCAGGGTAGCAACACTAATTCTATAGGATAAAGCAGATACTAGCACCTCTATGCTTCTCCAATCACCTTGAAGGTCACTTAGCCTATGTAACCTTCCAGGTGGTCTTTATGGGTGTATGTCACACCTGGGAGCTGTTTACCTGGTTGACAATTACAAAGCTTCTCAAAACCAAGTGGGGTGGAGGGTATGTGCCTGGGGCTTCTGCTGCCTGCCACCAATCAGGTCATATGTGGGGGTCCCAATATGATGAGCCCTCAACCGGGGTTTTTCTCCAGGGGGCATGGTGTGCCATGCCCTGTTAACTTCCTGCATGGGCTAGGAAGGCAGTCTCTCAGCCAGGGAAAGGATCACCCACAACTGGAAGAGCAGTATGTGAGGGCTCAAATAGTTGGGTCTCTGCCTTCTATATGGGAGGCTTGGGTCAAGTTTCTGGGTCCCATATTCAGCCTGACCCTGTACTAGCCACTGTGAGCTTTTGGGGATTGAACCAACAGATGCAAGCTCGCACGCCCTCACTCTTGCTCTCTTTCTTCCTCCCAAATAAATAAATAAATAAATATTTTAAAAAATAATATTTTCTCTATCTCACTATATATCATCGTGCTATTTTTCTGCTTACTTCCTCCTAGATACAAAGATGGACAATAATCTGGATCCTCAAGTTCTAAAAGACTTACTAGACTTTTTGACTCTAGAATAGCACAGTATGAAGAAAAAGGGAAAAGACAACAAACCAAAACCACAGTGAGCTTTCACCTCTCTCCGATTAGAATGACTGTCATACAGAAATCAACAAAACAAATGCTGGCGAGGATTTGGGGGAAAAGGTACCCTGGTCCACTGCTGGTGGGAATGTAAAATGGTGCAACCACTGTGGAAGTCAGTAAGGAGATGCCTCAAAAACTTGAATATAGACCTACCATATGATCCAGCCATCCCACTCCTAGAAAGTTACCCAAAGCAAAATAAATCAATATATGAAAATGTTATCTGTACCCCCATGTTTATTACAGCACAATTCACAATAACTAAGATTTGGAATCATCTCAGATATCCATCAGCTGTTGACTAGATCAAGAAATTATGGTGTATACACAATATGGAGTACTACTCAGCTGTGAAAAAATTAAATCCTGTCTTTTTTAACAAGATGGTTGCAACTGGAAACCATTACATTTAGTGAAATAAGCCAATTCCCAAAAGACAGATATCAATTTTTCCCTGATCTGAAGTAACTAATAGAGTAGTACTTGAAATGTAAAGTATTGGAATAAAATAGACCTTTTGAGATTCGCTTATTGTTTACAGCCCTTGTCTCTTCTGTAGAGGAATAGTGTTTGTTTGATTGTTTTTGGTCTCTTCACATTATTTGTTGAACTTTTTTACTTAGTGTAGGGTTAACTATACGATCATTAAGTAAAGTGAAAATAGATCTCAGTAAAACTAAGAGTGGGGATGTGAAAGGGAGGAGGAGGAAGGGTTGGAGCATGGGTAGGAGGGAGGGAAGAGAGGGACGTATCACTTAGTTACTAAATCTGTATATAGAAAATACATGAGACTTGTATAACTTAAATAAAATTTTTAAAATGTAGAATAAAAAGGAATTAAAATAATCACAAAAAAGACTATATATAAGT
Source organism: Sylvilagus floridanus (assembly GCA_949820135.1). Lineage (NCBI taxonomy): Eukaryota > Metazoa > Chordata > Mammalia > Lagomorpha > Leporidae > Sylvilagus > Sylvilagus floridanus. The sequence goes on along the minus strand of OX463240.1, from coordinate 11,111,160 downwards.
GACAGCAAAGTGAAGCTGTGCTTGTGTGCACTGCCATGCGGAACAGCCCCCAACGCATGGAAGTCCACAGGGCCCATCCTGCTTTAATTCACATGCTGCTGAAGTCTTCTCTCCATCATCATATTCTATTTAAGACATAAATCTGTTACAAATCTAAGCTTTCACCAGCTCGGAGGCATGAGTCCTAATGTGGTTTCCATGCTTAGAAAATTTGAAGGAGAAATTACAAAGACCAGCTTGACCAAAGGCAAGAAATAATATCTCAGTGTGATGAAAAGAAATATTTACTTAGAAAGTTACCCATTTCTTAAAAAGATTTCATCACTTATCAAAATACATAGGATTCAGGTTTAAAAATTTGTACACATTAAACTTTTCATATATTCTCAGACATGGGGACTAATTTACTGTTTTATAGAATGCTGTTTCAATAAAATTATTGTGAAAATATGGTTTATTAAGTATCAAAAATTGAATTTGTAAGTTTAGTCCTTTTGCAATTTGATTATTGTACACCTGGTTTTTATATGTGACAAGCTCAACAATTAAAACATGTAAAAACACATTAATACAATTCTAGCTTACAAAAATAATGGTTTGGGGTATTTTACTATTGTATGAATAATTGAATATAAAATGGCCCTTTGTGTTCGGTAAATTAGCTATTTCACTAGTTCATATTGCATCTGACATACTCAGATAATTGAATAAATTGAGGCATCCCAAACATTCCATTATTGTTAGAGCAATAAACAGATTTTTCCAAGCAATTACACTGACACAAATGAAATAAGAGTGGAACAACATAAAACTTTGTAGAATTTCATTGGTCATTAGGGACATCATAGAAATAAACAAATGATTAGCACTTCAGTTTTCCTAGTAGTTTCAGTAATTTGAACTTCTAAGTTGATTAGAAATGCATATATAGACTTCTAGGTTCAGTAGTGTGAATACAAACTTGTAAGACACATAAAATTATGCAAAATGTGTCAGAATACATCTATTTAAAATAATATGAAATAGATACTTAAGAGACAACACTGACGCCTGTCTCAGTCTGAATTCTGGGAAAAATAGCAAAATAAAAACTGCTAGAAATTGAAACCATAAGCATAAACATGGAATATGTTTTGAGAACTTTAAGAACTTGTAATTACACTATGTACAAAATCCAGGATTCAGCAGACCTAACCATGAACTCAGGTTATTCCCAGATCAGACACTTGCCAGACGCTCTTTAGCTAGAGTAAACCCCACTATTGGGACTCCTGGGGGATGTTCACATTCTAGGCCACAGGAGAGCCTCACTAAAAAATAGTCTCTTAAATCCCAGAGTTACACAAGACAGCATTTATGAAATTTAACATTCAAAGCAAAAGTCAAGCTTTCACTCCACAATTTGAAATGCTAAAATGGGAATTTCAAAGAACACTTTTAAAAGAATAAAATTAAAATGCTGCAAGGCATAAACATTATCAAAGCCCAAAAGGTGATTGTGGTGGAGAGGCATAAGTAAAACTTGAAGGTACTTAAAAATTATAAATACAGTCTTTGCAGTTAAAAAGTAATGGATGGATTAAACACTGTAAAAAGACTTAGGTGACTGATGGGGAAAACAGAACAAAATTATGCTACAAAACAGGAGGGGAAGCCCAGGCAAAAATATACACATACATATCGGATAGAGTATAGTAGTCAACTCATATGTCAGCAGGAGTACTGGAAAAGTAGAATGTAGAGAATGGGGCTCAAAAAATTGAAAATGCCAATTACTGGACTTTTTGAATTAATGAGATTAGAGTATCTTCAAATTATCTTTCCATTGCAAATCAACAGTAATATAATTAACAAATATATCACCAAAAATTCTACGTAATGTCCACTAGAATTTCTATCTAATGTGATAATACATGCCAATAAAAAAACACTTATCAGAACTGGAAAACAAAACTAAAACCTTAGTATCTTTCAAATACATCATTTTGTGCTTGGAAAATTACAAATAACTTACAGAAAAATATTAGAACTAATTAATGAATTGTTTCCATTCTGTAAATATATAAAATCAGCATATAGAAGTTTACACAATTGGAAAATATAGTCCTTAAAAGTTATATATTTAATAGTCCAACAAGATATGTGCATACAACAAATTACAAGATTTTCGTACAGAATAAAGCTGTCAAGAGGTATAAAGCAAGATCTAAATGAGTGGAGAATAAACTACACACATATATAGGAATAATAATCCTGGAAAGGTATTAATTCAATTTCAAGTTTGCTATTAACTTCTTATGTTAACTGAAAATTCTATAAATCTTTTTTAATTAATTTATTTTTAAGGAATTCAAATTTCATATGTGCAACTTTAGAAATATAGCTATTGTTCCCAATCATACCCACCTTCCTACCCCTCCATCTCCTCCCTCTCCCTTTCCCTTCCTAGTCCCATTCTGCATTAAAATTCATTTTCAGTTAACTTTGTACACAGAAGACCAATGCTATCCAAAGTAAAGGTTTCAACAATTTGCACACACACACACACACACACACACACAGTTTGAGAACAATTTTCACAGTTACATCTCATAATACAACTCATTGAGGACAGAGGTCCTGCATGGGAAGATAGTGCACAGTAACTTCTGTTGTTAATTTAAACAGTTAACACTCTTATGTATGACATCAGCAACCACTGAAGGCTCTTGACATGAGCTGCCTAAGCTACGGAATCCTTTTGAATCCACAAACTCCACCAGTATTTAGTCAAGGCCGTAAGTAAAGTGGAAGTTCTCTCCTCCCTTTAGAGGAAACTACATCCTTCTTTGATGGCCACTTCTTTCCATTGGGATCTCACTCACAAGAATACTTTTTTTTTGCCACAGTGTCTTGGCTTTCTATGCATGAAATGCTCTTATGGGCATGTTTTTGCATATGTTCTAGAGATTCTTGAGTTGTTGATTTCCAGCTTCATTGCATTTTGGTCCAAGAAAACGCTTGGTATGATTTCTATTTTTTTGAATTTGCTGAGACTTGCTTTATGGCCTAGTATGTGTTCAATCCTAGAGAAAATTTCATACAAAGCTGAGAAAAATGTGTATTCTGCAACTTAGGATGCAACGTTCTGTAGATATCTGTTAGATCCATTTTGCTGTTTCCTTGCTGATTTTTTGTCTGATTGGTCCATCCATTGTTGAAAGTGGGGTATTGAAGTCTATGATTACTATTATTTTGGAGTCTATTTTCCCTTTAGATTTCTTAAGATTTCATTTAAATAGTCAGGTGCCCCGTAACTAGGGCATATAAATTTATAATAGCTATATGCTATTGTTGAATTTATCCCTTAATCATTACATTGTGCACTTCTTTGTCTCTTTCAATAGTTTTTGTGTTAAAGTCTATTTTATCTGATATTGGGATGGCTACACCAGCTTTTTTTATTTCTGTTGCCATGGAATATATTTTTCCATCCCTTCAGTTTCAGTCTGCATGTATCTTTATCAGTGAGCTGTGTTTCTCATAGGCAGCAAATAGACGGGTTTTATTTTTAATCCATTCAGACACAGAGTGGCCATTTACATTCAAGTTGACTATTGATAGGTAACAACTTTGCCATTTACATTCAAGTTGACTATTGATAGGTAACAACTTTGCCCTTCCATTTTTCCAAATATATTCGTATTTTTTTTACTTTGAATTTCCTTTGTACTTTTATTGGGAGATTTCTTTCCTTTACCTTCTTTTGTAGTGATGACCATTTTTCTGTGTTTTTGTGTGCAGCACATCCTTTTTAATTTTTTTTTAAAGATTTATTTATTTACTTGAAAGTCAGAGTTACACAGAGAGAAGAGAGAGAGAAAGAGAGAGAGGTCTTCCATCTGCTGATTCACTCCCCAATTGGCTGGAATGGCTGGAGCTGTGCCCACCTGAAGCCAGGATCCAGGAGTTTTTTCCAGGTCTCCCACACAGGTTCAGGGGCACAAAGCATCTTCCGTTGCTTTTCCAGGCTATAGCAGAGAGTTGGATTGGAAGTGGAGCAGCCAGGTCTCGAACCAGCACCCATATGGGATGACAGCACTTCAGGCCATGGCATTAACCCACTGTGGCACAGTGCTGGCTCCTACCACACATCCCTAGGCATGTTCTGTAGGGCCAGATGAGGGGTGACAAATTCTTTCAATTTCTTATGTTATGGAATGTCTTTATTTCACCTTCATTCATAAATTGGAGCTTTGCAGGGTATAGTATTCTGGGTTGACTGTTCTTTTCTCTTAATTCTTTGGAATATATCTCACCATTCTCTCCTAGCCTGTAGGTTTTCTGAGAAGTCTGCTGTGAGTCTAATTGGAGATTCTCTGAAAGTAATCTGGCATTTCTGTCATGCACATTTTAGAATCTTTTCTTTATGTTTTACTGTGGTGAGTTTGATTACCATGTGTCATGGTGAAGATCTTTTCTAATTGTGTCTATTAGGAGTTCTATATGCTTCCTGTACTTGGAGGTCTCTTTCTTTCTCCAATTAGGGAAGTTTTCTGTTTTTATTTCACTAAACAGGCCTTCTGATCCTTTCCCTCTTCAGGAACTCCTAGACCCATATGTTGGGTCATTTTATAGTATTTTCTAGATTCCCAACAGTGTTTTTTAGTTTTCTCACTTTCTCTTCTTGTTCTTGGTTTGACTGCATAAGTTCCTGGGCTTTATCTTCTAGGTTGGATCTTCTTTCTTTTGCTTCACCAATTCTGTTGTTTAGGCTTTCCACTGCATTTTTTATTTGTTCTATTGAATTCTTCATTTCATTCTTATTTCTATTTAAGATCTCAATTTTGTGGGAGAAATTTTCTTTCATATCATGTATCGAATTCAGTAGCTTGTGTATTTGCTTCTGGTTACTTCTCTGTAATCTAATAATCAGTGCTTTTAACTCCATTTCTGGAATTTGTTCGGTCTCATCATCATCACAATCTAGAACTGAGGTGTTGTGTTCTTTTGGGTGAATCATGATGTCCTCCTTTTTTGTTTCTTGGAATTGGTGTATTTTTTTATTCAGCATTGTGAAGATATCCACTGGTTTCTTTGCTTTTGTGCTGTGTGGGCTTTTGCCTTTGTACTGTGCCTCTTTAGATGTGTGCAGTGTCTGCTTTCAGTAAATATCTAGAAGAGTGTGGTAGGTGTGGCCAGGGAAATATCTTCAATTCTCCAGGGTAAAAGATGTGTCTGAGATGAAACACCCAGGTTTGGCTTGGTAAATCTCTCTCTTTCTTTCTTTCTTTCTTTTTTTATCAGAAGAGAGATTTACTCTGCTCAGCTGAGAACCTCTCCTCAAAGACGACCAGTGCCTCAGTGCTAGTCCCTGTGGCTATAATATTTGTGCGCTCTTTCCCAAGGACCACACAATGATCTGTTCAGTCCTTAGTGTAAGCTCACATTCCCTAGCAATGCCCTTACCAGGTATCCAGGAAGCCCTGAGCATGTGGATTCTCCCACAGTGACGGCTCAAATTCCCAGCCACACAATGATTGTGACCCACTTAGACAGAAGGACTCCACCCACAATAGAGATTATAATATGTGTTAAGGATAAAAGAGGGGCCATTCACAACTTGTCAGGGGAAGCTGGACTATGCATTACATATAAACATTAGATTGGGTCTGTGCCTCATAATCTGCAGAGAAATAAAATTCATATACTTTAAATGTTTCCATATACACCTAAAACATAATTTTGAGGGAAAAATAGTGAACCATCCTTTTGACATAGGGAGAAGCAGAAATTCCGTTAGGTAAACCTTAGAAAACAAATACTATGGTAAAAATAATTTTATTTAAAATTAAAACTTTCTTGTGGCTAGTGCTGTGACACAGTGTGTTAAAGACCTGGCCAGAAGTGCCAGCAATCTAAAATATGGGCACCGGTTTGAGTCCTGGCTGCTCCACTTCCAATCCAGCTCTCTGCTGTGGCCTGGGAAAGCAGTAGAAGATGGCCTAAGTCCTTGGGCCCCTGTACCTGCACAAGAGATTCAGAAGAAGCTCCTGGCTCCTGACTTTGGATCAGCACATCTTTGGCTATTGCATCCATTTGGGGAGTGAACAAGTGGATGGGAGACCTCTCTCCCTGTCACTATCTTTCTCTCTGTCTCTACCTCTCTCTGTAACTATGTCTTTCAAATAAATAAAGATAAATCTAAAACAAAAATGGAAAAAAAACTTTCTTGTGGAAAGAACATATCATAAACCCACCAGATAAAATAAACCACATACTAGGAAAAGATGTGTTTAGTCTAAGGAAGATTATTATGCAAAATATATTGAGTACCTACAAGCATGTAGGAAAACAAACTATAAATAAAATGTAAATAGACAAAAAAGAGATTAATAGAGTAAAAATGGAATTTCTAATAAACTCATAACAAGTAGTCAGTTTCATTATTTATCATCAGAGAAATACAAATAATCCAATAATAAAATACAATTCCATAGCCAAATATAGACACAGAAGAGTAAGTCTGATAACATTTTGGCATAAGTGAAGAAAATAGGGTAACACCTTGAAACAGTTTAAATTGTTACAACTTTGGCTGTAATTTTGTAATACCTGGTAAAAATTAAAGCACAGTGTTCTCTAAAAGAGCCATTCCTTAAGCTAGTTGTAGACTCTAGGTTAAACTCATATATGCTCATCAGTTTACAAGTACAACACACTACTTTGCAGTGTTGTTTGAATTAGGAGAAAAGTAGAAATAAGTTAAATCATATTGAGAAGGTGAAAACATGATAATCTGGATATAATATAGTAGCATGTTATGTAGCAGCTAAATTCAATGAATGTTTACTGTATTTGCATAGCAAAAGCTCACAAGCATGAAGTATTGTCAGAACAAAGTTTAAAATGATACAAACAGGACAACAGAATTTACGTAAATTTTTAAAACACTGCAGTGTATTTCAGTTACTAATAGTAATCTCTATATTAGAGACACAGAAACAAACACAGGAAAAGAAAAATATAATTCAACGTTGGGCGTTTGGTGCACAGTTAAGTCCCTGCATAGGACACCCACATCCCATAACACAGTGCCTCTTTCAAGTCCTGGCTCTTCCACTTCTAATGCAGCTTCCTGTTAATGTGCATCCTGTAGATGATGGCTCATGTACTTGGGTCCCATGTGAAAAACTTGGATGGAGTTCTGAGCTCCAGGCATTGACTTGGTCCACTCCTGGCTATGGCAAGCATTTGGAGAGTGAATCAGCTGATGGAGGATCTTTCTCTTTCTCTCTCTGTCTCCTCCCACCCCTAACTCCCTTTCTCCAATGTCCAGATTAAAAAAAAATGAAAAAAATATAAAAATGGATTCAGAATAGTGGCTAATTCTGAGGTGCTATGAGGGGCTTTAGTTGTATCTTTTCAGGTTTATTATTTTTTAAAAGAGAGATAAGGATAGAGAAACACAAGTGGACAGAGAGAAAGATTGTTCACACCTATGAGAGAAATGAAATGACTGTTGACAAGTGTTCAATCTCAGTGGGTGCTACATTATCATGTCTGATATTTTCTGCACTTCCAGTATGTTGGGGATGCTTCAGGAACTGTAAAATGCATGTGAAGTGTTGCTATCAGTATATCCTAGAGTAACACAAAATAAGTACCTTTTAAAATGTGAGCTCGTACATGCATGTATGTGTAGAAAAAAAGAATATGTAATATGGTACTAACTGTATGTGGCAATTCATGGTAGTGACCATAAAGGTCTATGAAATATCTCTTATGATTGAGAGCATCGTTTCTACATTATTCTTACCTAAATGTAATGTAAACTAATAATCTGATCTGGCAGGAATTGCCAAGAGCTGAGGATATGAGTGAAACACCTTTTAATACATATAAATGCTGCTGTGACTTCTCTGGTGTGGCTAGGCAAGAGTATTTTTGAAAACTAGATGAGGAAAAAATATGAAGTCCTGATGTATATAACAAGGACATTGTTGAAAACAATAACCTTGCCCTGTAAAAAGTCATTTTTAGGGAAATTGAGCAAAACTGCCATTGGATGTCATTGGAATGTACTGATTTTATCATGATTATTAAAACATTCAGAGAAAGTATGTAAATATCGAGTATATGGATGCTATACACACATATTTGATGTGAGCAAGGGAGAAAGGGAAGAATTTATTTGGAAAAAAGTAAATACATCAAATTATTTTTTTAAAACTCTCTCTCCTAGTGTGTCATATGTTTTCAGACAGTAAGTGCAATCCCCAGAGAGACCACAGTGACTAGACATGAATCCTGAGAGCTAGGAAGCACTGAGGCCATGAGCTGCTGTTAAAAGCAACATCAGGGGCCAGTGGGTAAGGCCGCTGTCTGCACTGCCAGCATCCCATACAGGCATCGGTTCGAATCCAGGCTGCTCCACTTCCAATCCAGCTCTATTCTATGACCTGGGAAAGCAGTAGAAGATAGCCCAAATCCTTGGGCTCTGAACCCATGTGGGAGACCCAGAAGGAGCTCCTGGTTCCTGCCTTCAGACTGCAGCCCTTGTGGCCGTCTGGGGAGTGAACCAGCGGATGGAAGACTTCTCTTTCTCTCTCTGCCTCTCCTTCTCTTCTGCGTAATTCTGACTTTCAAAATAAATAAATATTAAGAAAAAAAAGCACCATCAGACTCCTGGTGACCTGGATCAAGTTTGGAAAAAGCCGGGGGCAAAAGTGAGTGCCCAGGGCTTGGGCCAAGGTGGGAGCAAATTAAGCTTCCTCCTTCCCTACCCAGAGCAGTTAATAGGGTATACCTGAAAAGTGACATTTTCAGTGGGTAAACAAAATAAAAGATGAAAATGGAGACTTTGGGAAATGTACTCCTTTAAACCTTGGCTGTGAATGACAGGAGGAAAATCCCATGATTCAGGCTAGCCTGTTACAGAGAACAAAGCTAGAATTTGCACCATGTGAGAGCCCAAAAGGGAAATGTACATTTAATGCAAGATGGTCCTGGATTAGAACTGTGTACAGTATAGACATCTGGAAGAAGAAATCATGTATTCTATCCTAGGGAGATTATTATAAAGCTACATGAAAAGAAAAAAAAAAGTGTCAATCTTCCAAGGACTGGAAATATTCTAAATTTCTGACATAAATATAAGAAAAGGAAAGAGTTTGGAAGATATGAAAACATGGAAGGATTGGTATCATGGCACAGTGGTTTAAACTGCCACTTGTAATGCCAGCATTCAAAACTGGAGTGTCAGCTCGAGTCTGGGCTGCTCTACTTCCCATCCAGCTCTCTGCTAATGCACTTAAGAAAGCCACGGAGGATGGCCCGAGTGTTTGGGTTCCTGCACCCACATCAGAGACCAGGAGGAAGCTCCCAGCTCCTGGCTTCTGGATGGGTCCTGCTTTGGCTGCTGTGGCCATTTGGGGAGTGAAACAGTAGATGGAAGGTCTCATTCTCTCTCTCTCTCTCTCTCTCTCTCTCTCTCTACTCTTCCTTTCAAATAATTAAATAAATCATCAGAAAAGAGAAGTGAGCCAGTGATGGAAGAAATCTGTCCCCCTCTCTCTGACACTCGGTCTCATAAGTAAATGCATAAATAAGTAAGCATTTTAAAAATAAAAACTGTGACCAAAGTGTAAGAGGCTATTAAATGATCAGATTTGAAAAAGAATTTAGAGAAATTTTACACTTGAAAAAATTGCTGAGATTAAAGCTCAAATATAATGATTAACAAAATATGTTATAAATTTAAGCAAAGTTAGCAACCTGCTAAGGATATCTTAAGAATAAAAAAGAACAAAATAGCTTCGAATAGACCATAAAAATGAAGAGCGAAAAATTTTGAAAGGAAGTTGCAGAGACACAGATGGTAGACTTTGAATATCTAACATATATCAGGATGATAAGCTGAGAATGTCTAATGTATATCAGATTGGACTTCAAAAGAGGGAATTGAGAACATGAGAAAGAGGCAAGATTCAAAGAGACCATAGGGGAACTTTTATCCCCCTCCAAAATGCAGGTCCAGCGAGTCTGTTGAACCCCATATCTCTGAACCTATAAGAAAGAACATGACGTTGGCATCTGTAAAGGCTATGAGAGCATTGCACTTTGCAGATATTTTAAAAGACATGATACCCATAGAAAAAGGACAACAAGACCTCTCATCATGTACAGTTAAGACCCAGAATGCACTGCGTGATTTCTTCAAAATGCTGAGACAGTTGTTTACCTAGACCTTTATATTAAGTGTACTAAAAAATGCGAACAAAATCAATATATTATCTTCTAAGTTAAATGTGAGGTTCCCGCTAACAAACTTTCACTATAGAAACTTTAGAGAGAGCACTTCAGGAAAAAAGCAAAATGATTCCAGATGGATGATGTGATTTCATGAGTAGGAGTTAAATGCAAGATGTGCACACAGGAGGAGAAAAAGCAAATGAGGTAAGGCTGTGTTAATTGTTGACAAATGCATTGCCAGAATGAGGCAATAAAATGTTGTCTAATTTGTAACATTTAAATGATAAGACCCAATGATCTGCAAACATTCTATGTGTTGAAAATTGTAATCACAATTAAAATAACTTAAGGTGCTTATATTATGTAAGTGTCATAATAATAGTGCTAAAATTGATTCTACTAAAATATAAATAGTAAGACCTTTTGGTATCTTTTCGCAAATGTAAACTGAATTTATAATTTCTAAAATAGTAAGGAGAAAAATGGAATCACAAGAGAAGCAAATTCTTCAACCAGTTCATAAAATCGTTGAATCATGAAAAGTAAAACGTAGAAAAGGCAGAAATGAGATAGTAGAATTAAATCTAAATATAGAGTGACCACAATACATGAGGAAAAAATGGAATCATCCAGTTAGAAATAAAGATTGCCAGGCAGGATTTAAAATATCTAGCCATATGCTTTTTATAAAAGACACACCCAACATAGAGGGGAAACATTTGCATCTTACTGAATACAAAAACATAACAATGCAGTTACGAAGAAATGAAAATATATCTAAGGAAATAGATATCAAGACTTTTAAGAAAGCTATGATCAGGGGGCCCAGCACTGTGGCATAGCAGGTAAAGCCGCTGCCTGCAGTGCCAGCATCCCACACGGACGCAGGTTCAAGTCCCAGCTGCTCCATTTCCGATCCAGCTCTCCGCTATGGTCTGAGAAAGCAGTAGAAGATGACCCAAGTCCTTGGGCCCCTGCACCCAATGGGAGACCTGGAAGAAGCTCCTGGCTTCGGATGGGCTCAGCTCTGGCCGTTGTGGCCATCTGAGGAGTGAACCAGTGGATGGAAGACCTCTCTCTCTCTCTCTGCCTCTCCTTCTCTCTCTGTATAACTCCAACTTTCAAGTAAAATAAATAAATCTTTAAAAAATAAAAAAAGCAAGCTACGATCAGAAAAATGCAAGGATAGAAAAAATATAAGAGAAAAAGATAGAGGACAGAAATATTCCAATGCAGAGAAACAGATCGCTAGGAAAAATTTGAACTACACAATAGCATTCTGGTAATTGTTATGTAAATATAGAGAATACCGAAGTGCCTGGGTTCAAGTTGCAACTATGCTTCTGATCCCGGCTTCCCAGGAATGTGTGTCCTGGAAGGCAGCGGTGAGGGTTGAAGCACTGTGGTCCTTATTACCCTCCTGGGAGACAAGGATCTAGTTTCCAGCTTTGGCCTGACCCAGTCACAGGTGTTGTGAGCATCAGGAGAGTGTACCAGTGGATGGAAGATCTCTGTGTCTATTTCTGTCTCCATCTCTCTCACTTTCTCTTTCTCTCTGTCTCACTGCCTTCCAAATAAAAGAATAATAAATCTAAAAATTTTAATGTGGAAAATAATAGATGTCTACCTTACACTATGTCAAAAATCAATTCCAGATATATTGAGTATATGTCTAGGAAGAACAACAATTGAAGCATTCAGAAAAGTATGATTAAAAATCCCAAAGAAATATAATATTAAAATCATGAGCTTGGATTAAAAAAAATTCTAACAATAACAAATTTTCCTTACTGGTGCAAGTATATATCAGTTCAACTACTTTAGGAAACTATTTTGGATTTCCTGCTGAATTTAGACATGTGCTTAAAAAAGTGAGATTTATGGTTCTTTAAATACTATAAAGATAAATTGCACATATGTGCTAAAAGGCAGTTGAGCTTTATATATTAAAACTTTTTAAATAGTCTGAACATCCACCAACAGGAGAAAGCAGACAAATAAATTGCTATATAATCAGACAGTGGATTCTTCTAACAAGGCAAGCATGAATAAGTTAGGCACAGGCATCATTAAAGGTGACTACCCCAAATATAACATGAAATTCTAAAAAGCATGCAAAAGGGGTGGATCTCAGGCACAGAGGGAAAAGCCTCTGCCTATGATGCCAGCATCCCATATGGGTACTTGAAATCTGAGAAGACTCCCTTAAATTTACACTGAAATGTGGCCCCTTAAAGTTCCCTGGAAATGCTATCTAGGGTGCCACATGTGCTACCAGAATTTGGGGTGCCTTACAATTTCACCACGTGCTTATTACTAAATCCCCAATATTAATAAGCCCCAGAGGGTTCTTGCCTAATATTTAGAGAACAATTCTAAATACCAGCGCAGATAAACGAGGCAGCATGGTACGTTTTAAGCTTTTGTTTAGTGAGAAAGATGCATAGGAGAGTGAGAGCTTTATTTAAGAGAGAGAAGTGAATAGGGGTTCATACCGAGCACCAGGGACCAGCCACGTGGAAGACCATCTCAGCCTGTATCTGGGCCAGGAAGCCTAGAGCACATGGCCCGAAGGCCATGCGCCCTGGAGGCACGGGGCTACAGCAAGACCCTCCTGACAAGAGGCCAGGGAAGAAGAGCCGGCCGGGCCACACCATGTCTGCTTTTAACCCACTTCCAAAGGGGAGTGGTTAATTAACCTGAATGGCTGGTGGGTACCCAGGTGTGGCCAGGTAGGGGAATGAGGCCACACAGGGGCGTGGCAAAGGCGTGGTCTTCCAATTCACAAATCTAATTTTAGCCTGTATGCCTGCCTACTTCATACTGATTCCCATATGGGTGCTCCATTTCCTCTCCGATTCCCCGCTGATGTGCCAAGCTTGGGCCCTGCACTCATGTGGGAGACCCAGAGGAAGCTCCAGGCTCCTGGCTTTGGATCAGCCAAACTCCTGCCATTATGGCCATTTGGGAGTGAAGCAGCGGATGGAGGATCTCTCTCTCTGCTTCTGCCTCGGCCTCTCTGCAACTCTACCTTTCAAATAAATAAACCTATAGGCCGGTGCCTCGGCTCACTTGGCTAATCCTCCGCCTGCGGTGTCGGCACCCCGGGTTCTAGTCCCGTTTGAGGCGCCAGATTCTGTCTCTCTTCCAGTCCAGCTCTCTGCTGTGGCCTGGGAAGGCAGTGGAGGATGGCCCAAGTGCTTGGGCCCTGCACCCGCATGAGAGACCAGGAGGAAGCACCTGGCTCCTGGCTTCAGATCAGCACAGTGCTCCGGCTGCAGCAGCCATTTTGGGGGTGAACCAACGGAAGGAAGACCTTTCTCTCTGTCTCTCTCTCTCACTGTCTAACTCTGCCTGTCAAAAAAAAAAAATTAAAAATTAAAAAAAGAAGGCATGCATAAAGAAAAATACCACATGACTTCATTTTTTAAAAAGATTTATTTATTATTTGAAAGTCAGAATTACACAGAAAGAGCAGAGGCAGAGAGAGAGAAAGAGAGAGAGGTCTTCCTTCTTCTGGTAGACTCCCCAGATGGCTGCAGAGCCAGGAGATTGGCCAATCTGAAGCCAGGAGCCAGGAGCTTCTTCCGGGTTTCCCATGCAGGTACAGGGCCATTTTCTACTGCTTTCCCAGGCCATAGCAGAGAGCTGGATAGGAAGTGGAACAGCCAGGACTAGAACCGGCACCCATATAGTATGCTGGTGCTTCAGGCCAGGATGTTAACCTGCTGCGCTGCACAGCGTCAGCCCCATGACTTAATTTTTAAATTTTCAGAAACATGTAAAATAAGACAGTATTTTAAAGTGACATATGTACAAGGGAAACCTTTAATAAAAAGCAAAATAATAACACATAGGAAGCTCAGGTTACATTTTTATGTCTGAAGTGAATGTTGAGGTGCACCATGAGGGCTACATGATTTCAGGATTCTATTTCTAAGCTTCAGTGAACAGTATACAGAAGTCCTTCTATTTTTCCTTTCAGCTGCATCTCTATTATATGTACTCATTATGATGACATATCTGAAGTTTATGACAAATTTCAGAAAAAAATAAAGTCGAACAAGTAAGTCTGAGAACTGTTTTTCTAAAAATGCTGTAAACCAGCATTTAATAATTCCATGTTTAGGGTTTTTAAAATATATATTAAAGACTAATAAGTGTAAGGCATGGAATTATTGAAAGAGGCATTTTAATGATGCAGTTTAATGCAAGGCTAAAAAGTATTGACAGGCATATTATGTAGGATATATGCAGATCTCTCAAAAGGAAGGTTATTTAAAAAAGCAGTCCATCTTTGCTAATTCTTCATGGTCTACTAAGGAATCAGGGCTAGATTATTTAACACCTACCTACACTTAGAGGTAAATAGAAAAAATTTATTGTGGTGGCCACTTGTTAGAATGCAAAAATGCTGATAAAATTGGATAAGAATAAGTATGCATCAAATGTCTTCCTCTGAGGATGCCAATCTGAGTAGGACTTGGGCTGGTGTTGGTCATTGGTTGGCCTTCACACACAGTCTTGCATTTGTTGCTGTTTTTTAAGACCACAATGAGCCACAGAACAGGAAGGTGAGCAGGCATTGAGACTCAGTATAGTCCATTCGATAGGAGGCACCTGAGATTAGTGAAGCTCTATATTTGCTGTAGAATGATATTTCTAATGTCTTTTCAGGAAGAAAACATAGGTCAATTTTAAGCCACATAGGCCAGCTAGGAAAACCAGCTGGATATCTAGAATGGCATGGCCATGCAGGCTTATAAAATGGCACATGCTGACTTCGTGTGGGTGTGTAATGCCTGAACTCAAAAATCCATCTTTTGGCACACTGCAAGTATTCTCTGCTCATTCAAGTCTCTTCTTAACCAGATGGCTATGACTATTATTACACACTGGGTGCCGTACAATCAGACTGCTTCAGCAAGTGCTACTTGTGAAAACTTCAACTCTTTGCTGGAAATACTTCAAAGGCAGATTGAAGATTCCAGTCACCTACAGCTGGCAAAAACAGTCCTCTTCCCTACCACTTTCAAAACCGCTAGAGCTGCATGTATGATATTAGCCTACAGAATTATAGATGGTATTAGGAATACTATCATCTTATGATGTGAAAAAATAAAAGCATTAAATAAAATAAATTTTTGGAATTAAAAAATTGTGTATGTGTCTGTAACCTCCAGCATAAAACCTAAATTCAATTGGCCTCTAATAACAATTGTATTTTGACAACATATGGAGAACAGATCTTTGAGCTTTTGCTGTCTGGCCCTTTGAATATTAGTGCAGTCATTTGAAAATGAAATACCAAACACAGTCTCCGTTCTCCACTACCAATTAGATAAAAGCCTTAATAATTTGGGAAAATTTATGTAAGCAATCACTTTAAAATATCTTACCATTCCTACTTTTTATTTGTATTTATTTATTTGAGAAGTAGAGTTATAGAGAGTGAGAGGGAGAGGCAGAGAGAACAGTCTTCCATCCTTTGGTTCACTCTACAAGTGGCTGCAAGGGCTGGACCTGTACCGATCTGAAGCCAGGAGCCAGGAGCTTCTTTGGGTCTCCCATGTGGGTGCAAGGGCTGAAGGACTTGGGCCATCTTCTACTACTTTCCTAGGCCACAGCAGAGAGTTGGTTTGGAAGAGGAGCAGCCGGGTTAGAACCAACGCCCATAGCGCCTCAGGCAGAGGATTAATTTACTGTGCCGCAGTGCCGGCCCCTCCATTCCTACTTTTTAAAAAACTATTCACTTATTGATTTGAAAAGCAAAATTACAGAGAGAGAGAACATGAGAGACAAAGAGAGATAGATGTTCCCATCTTTCGGTTCACTCCCTAAATGACCAAAACGGCTGGAGCTGGGCCTGGCAGAAGCCAGGGGCCCAGAACTCTTTCTGGTCTGACATGTGGGTGCAGGGGCACAAATTCTTGGCACCTGTTTGGGATGCTGGTGTCACCACAAGTTTACACCACAATGCCTACCCCCATTTCCATTTATTGACGTATGTAATGACATTATAATGACAAGTATCCACCATCACCAAATCATATTAGTTTCACTGACCCAGAAATCTATGCTTTACCTATTCACCCCCCTTCTCCTTTCCCCTAAGCCCAGGGGATCATTGATCTTTTTTCTGACTCCATTGTTTTGCCTTTTCTAGATGCCATATAGTTGAAATCATACTGTACATAGCCTTTTAAGATTGGCTTTTTTTTTTTTTTGGACAGGCAGAGTGGACAGTGAGAGAGAGAGAGACAGAGAGAAAGGTCTTTTCCATTGGTTCACCCCCCAGTGGCCACTGAGGCCGGTGCACCACGCTGATCTGAGCCAGGAACCAGGAGCTTCTCCTGATCTCCCACGTGTGTGCAGGGCCCAAGGACCTGGGCCATCCTCCACTGCACTCCCAGGCCACAGCAGAGAGCTGGACTGGAAGAGAAGCAACCGAGACAGAAACCGGTGCCGGCACCGCAGGTGGAGGATATGCCAAGTGAGCCGTGGCGCCAGCCCCAAGATTGGCTTCTTTCTTTTAGTTATATGCATTTAAGTTTTACCAATGTCTTTCCATGGATAGGTAGTTCTTTTTTATTAGTACTGAATTTTACATTTTGTTGTCCGGTTATTCCACAGTTTATTCATCCATTCACTTACTGAAGTTTTGGTATTTATGATTAAGAAAAATTGCTTATAAAATTCACATGCATGAATTTGTGTTGAAACATGTGTTCAACTTTTTTGAATTAACACCAAGGTAAGCAATGTCTAGATCATATGATAAAATTAGGTTTACAAAGAAACTGTAAAACTGCATTCTACAGTTACTATACCATTTTATATTCTCAACAGCAATGAATGAGAATTCCTGTTGTTTCACATCCTCCCCATCATTTAGTGTTGTCAGTGTCCTGGATTTTGACCGTTCTAATAGATGAGAAATGGTATCTCTTAGTTCTGATGTATAGTTAGTTCCCTAATGGCTACGATACTGAACATCTTTCTGTGTGATTGTCATTTGTTCATCTTTGATGAGGTAACTTGTGCTATATTTAAAACCATACTAGAGACTAATATGGTTATATTACATATCTGCTAGTAACAGTTCTTTACCACTTCACTTGAAATCATGGTTGTGAAGTTATTTTTCTTTAATACATGGTTATATACTCTAATACAGCAGTAGTAAAATCACAACTTCTAAGTATATTTGAAATGTGCATTTGAGCTTCCAACTTTCCAATCCAAAGTGTTCCTCTGAAGAAAATAATCTTCATATTTTGACATTTCTTTGATCTTTATTAAATAATACTTACTTGACATGCAGAGGGACAGAGACATGGAAAGACAGAGATTGACACAGAGAGGGCGAAAGAAAAGGAGAGAGAGACCCAGAGAGATCTTCTATTCAATGGTTCACTCCCCAAATGTCTGCGACAACAAGGGATGGGCAGGCTGTGACCAGGGACCTCAAAGCCAATCCGAGTCTCAGACATGGGTAGTGGGTACCCAACTATTGAGCCATCATCTGCTGCACCCCACTATGCTAATTGGCAGGAAGTTGGAATCAGAAGTGGAGCCAGACCTTGAATTCAGGCATTCTGATATGAGATGTGGATGCCCTAAGCAGAATCTTGACAGCTGAGCCAAATTCCCACTCATTGAACACTTTAATATTTGTGGCACTCATTGTGAAATGCAAATGGAAGATCAATATCAAGTTGACCATTCAAAAAAGGTATTAATTTGTATAAGTTATTTATTATTAACACTAAATTCAATTTAAAAAATTCAGGTTAAAACTGCATTGTCTTACATCCAAGAATTAAATCATATTATTATGTTCAAGGGAAAATAGCATTTGGAAATGATTCAACTTAAAATGCAAAGAGATAAAAAAAATCATTTTTACATGAAGACAGAAAACGTGAAAGGTTTCCTAAAAAATACCAACTGGTAGATTTTATAC
This sequence comes from Sylvilagus floridanus, assembly GCA_949820135.1. NCBI lineage: Eukaryota > Metazoa > Chordata > Mammalia > Lagomorpha > Leporidae > Sylvilagus > Sylvilagus floridanus. The sequence continues at coordinate 11,092,961 of OX463240.1, read as the reverse complement.
AAACTCCTGTGATGACATATCACCTGAGATTTAATTTAAAAATGTAAATATCCTTTGCATGTTTTCAAAAAATTTATTATTTCATTTGAAATGTAGAGTCACAGAGAGAGAGAGGGCAGGGAGGGAGAGGTCTTGCATCTGTTGGCTTACTCCCCAAATGAGTGCAATGGATGGGCCTGGATCAGGCCTAAACCAGGAACCAGGAGTCTCCCAGGTATACCCTATATCGTTTCAGGGACTCAAGCACTAGGCTCATCCTCTGTTGTCCTCCTGGGCACACTAGCAGGGAACTGAATCAGAAGTGAAGCAGCCAAGACTTGAACCTGTGCCTATAAGGCATGTTGGTGCTGCAGGCAGTGGCCCAACCCACTATACCACAGCACTAGTCCTAATTCCTTGCATGCTTTTGTTATAGAAGCATAGTATTGTTTACACATTATTTGCAGAAACCACTTAGTATTAGGAGTTTTTGGAGGAAAAGAGAGGATTCTTGCCATAAAGATATCTTGGGATATCGGACTATTTCCAGAATTAGGAGGATCTTAGAACTCTGATATCATAATTAGTAACCTCATTGGGTGCAGAAGTAGTAAGATCTATGAGACACTCCAGTAGATAACATTGGTTACTAGGACAGAGATTCTGGACAATAATTCAGCTGATTTTTTCAGAAGTACATATAAGGAAATAAAATTTTCAGTTTTGTATGATTATGTTCATGCCCAAATGTGTGTAACTTCATGTGAATCTTCTGAAACATCTCTGGGATGCTGCAGGCATATTGCCTTTCTCATGCACTTTGTTCAGTTCAGCACAGTCAGTTCGTGTTATACGATTGCATACCTATGTAGTCTTGTTTTACTGATGCTTGCTCTTCTCTCTAGTGACACAATCTGCCAAAGAATGGAAAGCCCACACATCCGGGGTTCTTCATAAGCTGTCCTGTGTTCAGAAACTCCAGTGAACATCTGTTTAAATGGTGTTCTCTGCCCTTACCAACATCAGCAGATTGTTGTGCTCGAAGGCAGAGAGTTCTAAGAGTTATTAATCAGAGTAGTTTGTGTAATGGCACTGTTCCAACTAAGATTATCTTCTGGATACCTCCTGGTGGGTACATCATTGAGATATCACATTGAGATCTTAGTCTGGGTGTCCACCCAGGGCCCACGTGTTGAGGTTCTTGGTCCCCAAAGTTTCACATTAGTGACAATAACAGACTGGACATCTAATCTAATGACAGATCTTATGGGTATGGTCTCTGGGAATCGATTAGATTGAATTAAGTTGTTAGAGTGGAATCCGCATGACTGAGTCAGGTTTACTTCCTCTTGTAATGCTCTGTGCTACCCTGGACACTACCAGCAACAATACCCTCACCTCTGATTGGAGTCAGAGCAGAAATAGAAGAGCTAGAAGATTTTTCTATAGCAGCTCATGTCTCTAGCCTGAAACATAACTCCACCTGCCTTTCGTGCCAAAAGATGCCATGAAAACTTTTCCAGAGGACATCATGCACACTGAACTTTACCTGAATTCTGCTCCATTTATATATTCAATTAGGGTGCCATCCCCTGCTCAAACAGAGTTACCAACTCAATGAGGGCACTATCCCATCTCAAACACTCTCTCCTCAGGAGCAGCTTTCTCTCTCTCACCACCCCCCCCACACACACACCCATGAGTTTCTCCTCAAAGTTGGCCTGGATTCATGTCTGAATACTTATGTACTCTCTCACTTTGAATAAATCCTGCTCCCATTATTTCGTTTACTTACATCCCTGCTGTGAATTCTTATCTTATGAAAGGACAAAAACTTGGAATAGACACAACTGGGAATCATTCCCACAACACTTACATCTTCCTTCATTTTTACTGTCTTTGCATGAATTAAACTTGGCTATGTCTTTTTCTAGAATACGTCACTCCTTCCAAGGCTGTAGTCCAATATGAAATCTTTATGATAAATGAGCTTACCATCTCAAACTCAAGAACTGAAGACCAATTGCTGCTTTAGGAATAGAAAAGAAGGCTCTATTTGTCTTGGATACAATTTTATGTCATCTAATTTCATGCTCTGATTGACAAACAGGTTTCTCTATTTTCTAGATATTCAGCCCCCATCTTTGTATTTCATTTGAAACTGTCTAGGATACAGTGTGAAAGTCCCTGTTCTGGAAACATCCTTAATTCTCCAGGACTCATAGAACCATGGTTCTCTGTCAATTTAGCCTGTTCTCCCTTTAGAAAGACGAGCCCCCAGGATTGTTGCTGGTGTTGGCAGTAAAGGAGCTCAGGAAAAGACATCTCTGATTTTATATCAAGTTCCATTCTCCTGGCTCCAACTAGTCTGGACCATGATTTGCCTCTTAGCTCACGCTCCAGACAAAACATTCATCATGGAATGATATACTCAGCTTTCTGTTGACCCTGAAGTGGAGCTTGTTCCTATAGTCCTGGAGCCTTGTCAGGAGTGAGTGCAGGTCCAGCTGTTGGTGGAGGATTCATTCCTCAGGAACACAGCGGGGATACCCCAAGATATTAAAGAAACTGGAATAAACCTGGGGAAAATTGGATTCGGGGTTTGGGAGATGACTCATTCAGTAGCAGACATTTTGAGTTTGATATATTATGCTTATTCATCTTAACACCTATGAAAATATATTTTTAGCCAAGTGTCCAAGAGCCCAAAAATATCATGACATTATAGCAGCATGTGCCCAAGAGAAATTGATCTATGTTTATTTTTCTTATTTCAGTTTCCTTGGAGGCTAGATTTGTAGAAACACATAGAATATGATTTCCACACCTTAAGATATTATTTTAAATTTTACCTTGGGTATCTTGTAGACAAAATACCACATTAATAAGTGATGATTTTCTTTACACTCGGACAAAATATTATATTTGATAGGTAGAAAACAGTTAAATTAAAAAAATGATTTACAAAATATTCAGAATTCAAAGTCATTGATTGCATTTTCAACTTCAAAAGTGTATCGTTGTTTTCTTCTTACTGTATTCTGTCAACCAAAATAGAAGTGGAGAAGTAACTGGGTTAAAATAATTTCAAAGTGTTTTCATAAAATGTAGAGATTAAGCAATTTTTAATCAGATATATAAGAATATTAACATCAGAAGACTTCAGGAATAAAATAGAGTAGTGGTTTTGCCATATCTCCAGATGAGTGAAGAAGTAGATTTGGCCCCATTTTTAAGTCAAGCAAGTACCAAAAGCAAAGAAAGCAACTGTAACTAATTCTTCAACACTCAGTGTTGAGAACAGAATCCAAGACCAAGTTCATTCAGTCATAACTGTAGACGGAGTATGAAATGAAATACAACTCTAAAGACCATTGAAGACTTTGATGATATTAGCAGTGCCTTTTATGAAGAGTAGAATAGCATGAGTGACTAAACAGCAGTATTTATTGCTCAGTTACTCTTCTCCTTAGAGTACAGAATTGAATGCAAGAGTTTTGGAATTTGCAAGTTAATAGAAATGTGTGTTTGTGTTTCCACCTTTCCCTAGGAGAATGATTTGAGGAAATATATTCTTGTAGATTAGCTACAAATTCGAATTCAAATTTTCCCTTTGAATTCTCTTTGACATGTCAGAACTACTGAGCAGCAGAGAACGTGTTATATGTGTGTAAAAACAAAACCATGAAAAGGAAAAAAAAAAAGAAATATCTAAACCAAAAAGCAAGTACATTAAAGTGCAAGCAATGATGTTCAAATATGAAAAATGATATAAATGGAATTTTAATATAGCATATCAATGATATGGCACATTTTATGAAGAATGACATTCATCTGCGTTCCTGTTACTCTTGTGGGACCTCTGGATTAGGTACTGAGTCATGGCTTCGACCTGGAACAGTCCTGCCTTTTGCAGGCATTTGGGATGTTAACCAGTAGATGGAACATTTCTCTCTCTCTCTCTCTCTCTCTCTCTCTCTCTCTCTCTCTCTCTCTCTGTATGTGCATCTCTACATCTCTCTGCCTACAAATAAAATGAAAATAAGTAAATAATATTAAGAAGTTAGAACTCCCTTAAAGTATTGCAACTTTTTGATAAACTTGACTCATGGAATGTAAAGTTTATTTTAAACATACACACACACACACACACACACACACATACACAAACATGGCAATATTAAAAGTAACTTTAAAATTCCATGATGTGTGATTGTTTTAGATATTTTTGTGAACATCTTCTAGAAGTTTCTTTTTGTTGTAGTCAGTCAAGGTTACAGTGAAGATAATTAACACAGGTCATCAGGAAAGATATCATGAGGTTAAATAAGTTACTCATGAGACAGCTAATGATGTTATGTTGACTGTAAAGCACAAGGTACAACAGTCTAGATGCACTATTTTCCTTTTCTGGCTTAATATTATTTGTTATTACCACACTAACCAAAATTAAAAGGACACACAATGACCAGTATCAGAAGGAATTAGAAAATTTGACATTCTCATCAATCAGAAGCATCGACTAAAACTCAGTGAACGGGTACCTTTAAACTTAGTAATTTCGCTTTCAGATCTGCACCCAATGGATGCGGCTACTTCTGTGTCGGTGCAAAGATGTGCGTTTGAAAGCAGCATTGTTCACAGCACCCATGATAGGATGGAAACTGCCTACACATCCACCAGAAGTAGAAGGAGTAAATAAGCCATGGTATATCAACACATCGGAATACGTCACAGGAGGGAAGCGCATTGCTGTCTAGTAACTGGGCAAACTTCACTAACCTGACGTTGGAGTAATGCATCTGGACACAAAAGCATATGTTCCATTTATGGGAAATGTTAAAACAGGCAAAATATTTTTGTCTGGAGGTCAGAAAAGCAATCACCTTGAGGTTGGAATTCTGGATTGTGAAATTGAGTGAGAATGCTTGTGAGTCCTTTGTCATGACACAGGCCGGGGATGTAAGTGCCTAGAAAAATTCAAACCTAATATGAAGATTTGTCCCCTATGTTCATAATTCACTTGAATAAATTAAATGAATGCTTCAAGAAGATAAAAAATATTAATATAGGTTGGGGTTTATTTTCTGACTTTTTTTGCTTCTTTTAATTTTTAAATTGGATGTATGCTATTTTTTTATAATCAGAAACAACCAGTCATCATTTTTACAATACAGAAGTAGACATAATGACAGAATAAATGCAAGGATATGACTTGCATTTCATATGTCTTATAAATTTGATTAATCCTGATCAAAGTCCAGGTCACCATGCTTTGCTCCATGTGTACTTGTTTTTAGGCTTTATTTCACAGTAAAGATATTTGTGATGAATGTCTTACTATTTAGTTTACACAATAAGATACTTTTTTTTTCTAGTGCTATCTGTTATCCTTTCATTGGATGTGTTTTGTACTTGGAATACATTTGTGAAAAAACTGCAGCTTTAACTCTTATGACTAAGGGAAGATATGTAGTCACTGAAGATGAGAAAGGCTTTCTGTTGCTCTGTACGTCACTGTGGTCTGCTGAAATTGAAAACATCTGTGCAAAGGAAATGGCTCTCTAATTAGAACAACGTGTGCAGCATTCCAAGTGAGGTTGGGAGGGTGACTGAACGGCACTTGAATAGAGCTCTTAGCCTTTCAGCTTAAGTTTTGTGTTTATAGGGTGATGTTGGATACACATCTGTTTCCACCTACTGTACTTATATTCCTTGGGCTCAGAACAATTGATTTCCCACTACATGTGTATCTTCTGAAAAATAATTTTGGTTTAGCCTGCCACATTGTTTTTATTTTTTAACTGAAGTTATTACTGAAATAGCGCTGATTCACATGCAGGCATAAGAAATGTTTTCACCACTGTCAACATTTTACAAAATGATAATACAACATTATAACCAGGATAGTATTACAACCAGGATATTGACACTGAGATAACCATCTGTCTTGTTCACAGCATCCAAGTTTTACTTCTTCATATTTGTGTGTGGATATGTATCCAGATATATACAATTTTATAACATGTGAAGGTTTCTCCATTCAGTACCAAAATCCAGATACTAGATAGTCCTATCACTACAAGAATCCTTTATGTTGCCGTTTTGTTATTGTCCCGTCTGCTCTCCCGTAATTCCCTATCAGTCCTTAAGCTTTCACAGCTAGTGATTTGTTTGTCGTTTCTAAAATTTTGTCATTTCAAACTGCTATAAAAATGAAAATATGGCACATAGCATTTTGGGATTGACTATCTTCCCTTAGCCTAATTCCTTGGAGATTTACCCATGCTGTTGCTTTGTACTGCTGAATAATATTCCATAGTATTTCTCTTGTACTTTATTTAATGGTTCACTGTTGAAATACATGGAAGCGGCTTCCAGTTTCAGGCTATTACAAATAAATTTGCTATGTACATCTGTGTATTGTTTGATCTGGGAATGTTTTAAGTTTTCATTTCTCTGGGATACATGCCCAAGAGTGAAATTACTGGGTCCTGTGATAATTACATACTTATTTTTGTAAAAAATTGCCAAATAATTTCAGAGACATGGTCTTCATACAGAGCTAGCAGCAACGCTAGAGTGACCTAGTTTCTGTTTTTCCTTACAAGCATTTAGTTTTGTACTTTCTAAAAAAATGTTGGCTATTTTAATACGTGTATAGTGATAGCTCATGTAATTTAATTGACATTTTACTAATGAATAATGTTTAATATCTTTCCACGTGTCTATTTGCTATCTGTATATCTTTGTTGGTGAAATGTCTTTTCATGTATTTTTTTCATTTTGATATTGAATTGCTTCTTTATTACTGAATTTTGAGAATTGCTTATTATTCTATTTTCTACTCTTTGGACCTTCACCATGTACATTATTTGCGAATGCATTCTGCAAAGCAATAAATTGTCTTTTATCATTTTTGTTTATCATTTCTTTTTATCATTTTCATTTTTTCCACAGAAAAAAAGTGTTTAATGCTGGTGAAGTTCAATTTACCAATTTTTATTGATTCAGAGTTTTGGTGTTACTTGTAACAACACTTACTATTTTCTACTTGTTGGATTCTTTATTTAGTGGAAGATTAAATCATTGACAATAAATCAAATTGAAAGTTTGTTATCACAAAAATTAAAAGAAAAAAATAAATAAAGGGGGAGGATGGCAAATATCATTATAGGCTTAAAATTGTATGTATGAAACACATGAAATCTGTTAACTGTGTATAAATATTTCAAAAACCTGGAAAAGAACTCTGTCTTCCCTTTGATCCTGAACATTTTCTGCAATAGTCTTTCTAAAGGGTTTATGACATCACACATAAATCTGTGGTACATTTTGATTTAAAGTATGATATTTAGGTTGAGCTTCTTTTCCTTTTTCTTGACTTACAGATATCCAAGTGTTCCAGTACCAACCATATGCTGAAAACACTATTATTGTGCCATTGAATAGCTTTTGCAACTCTGTCAAAAACGGTTGAGTGTATTTCTTTGGGGCTTGTTTCTGGGTTCTCTGCTCTGTTTCCTTGACCGATGCTGCATCTGTCCACACCATCCTGTTTTGATTCTTGTAGCTATATAAGAAACAATGTAGGGTAGAGTGAGTTTTTCCTGTAAGATTTTTCCTTGAAAGATTATTTTCAATATTATAGGAACTGTGCCTTTTTTCTTTCCAAATTTTAAGAAAAATTTGTCTCTCTCTACCAAAAATCTTGCTGAAATTTGGTAGGAATAGCATTGAGCCTACAAGGCAGTTTGGAAGTATTTGTATCCTTATTATGTTGAATTTTCTGATCCACTGATGCATTAGTGGCTTCTGTTTATTTAAGGGTTTTTTGTTTGTTTCTTTCACCAGTAATTTTACAGCAAGCACTGCATGTATGTTTTAAATGCAAACTTGACATTTTGAGATTTGATTATTGGTTTTAGCCCTTGTCTATACTCTTGAGGATTAGTGGTTTTTGTACTTAGTACTTGTTGAATTCTTTATTTAGTGGAGAATTAAACTTGTGATTATAAAGTAAATTGAAAGTACGTCACTGTAAAATTAAAAAAAAATAAGGAAGGAAGGAAGAGGGAGAATGGGAGTCAGGGCTGGAAGGAGGATAGGGTGGGGAGTATCATTGTGCTCTTAAAACTGATATATGAAATGCATGAAATTTGTTCCATTTATACAATTTAAAAAGGAAAATAAAATAAAATGATGTTTGTACTGCTTTTAATTATAGGATATGGAGGTCCATTACTAATGTGCAGAAATGCCACTGAGTTTGTGTGTGAATGTATCTGCATGTGTGTGTGGTGATATTGTGTGTTGCAAAGTTACTGAACTCACTGTTAATTTTTTTTTAATTTTCTACGCAATCATGGCATCTGAAAATAAGACAGTTTTATATTTGATTTCCCAATAAATATGCCTTTTTAATTCATTTTTGCCTATCCAGTACTTCAGTAACAAGCACTTACAGCAAAAGTAGGATCAGAGTCACAAAGCAAGTATCCTTGCTTTGTACAAAATTCTAGAGCAATACTTTTAGCATTTCACTATCAGCATGATGTTAGCCAGAGCACTTTGTTGGTTGGTTAGTTGGTGAATATTCTTTGTGAAGTTGAAGTAATCCCCCTGTATTGTTAAGTTGCTCAGAATTTATCAAAATGGATGTAAGATTTTGTAACATTTTATGTGCATCTATTAATATGATCATATGATTTTGTTCTTTAGGTTTTAGATATGATGGATTGCATTCTAAAGTGTTGAATACTCCTTGTTTACTATGAATAAATCTTACTTTATTATGGCATGTAATTCTTTCTATGCAATGTTAAATTCTCTTATTTTGTTAGATTGGCACATGCTCAATCAGACTTGCCCCAAACGGTAGAGTTAGAAATGTGCCTGGGGATTCCAATTCAATTCCATCAAGGTGGCATGTACCAATGCCATCTCACTAGTCCAAGTGATCAGTTTCAGTTCATAATTGATCATAATGATAGAACTAAGAGTCAAAGGGATCACATAAACAAGACTAGTGTCTACAAATACTAACTGATAGAAATAAAAATGAGAGAACGATCCAACATGGGAAGTGGTAGACACAGCAGACTCATAGAGTGGCAGATGTCCTAAATAGCACTCTGGCCTCAGAATCAGCCCTTAGGGCATTCAGATTCGGGTAGAAAGCCCATGAGAGTATTTCAGGCATGCAAAGCCAAGACAGTGTGGCAAAAAAAAAAAAAAAAAAAAAAAAAAACCAAAAACCAAAAACCAAAACTCCTAAATGAAAGATCTCTTTGTGTGAGATCCCAGTGGAAAGAACAGGCCATCAAAGAAAGAGGTACCTTTCTATGAAGGGAGGAGAGAACTTCCACTTTGACTATGACCTTGTTTAGGTAAGATCAGAGTTGGCGAATTCAAAAGGCTTCCATTGCCTTGGCAACTCATGACTAGAGCCTAGGGTGATTACTGGTGTCATAAACAAGAGTGTCAATTATTAACTCAACAACAGGAGTCACTGTGCACTTACTCCCCATGTATGATCTCTGTCCTTAATGTGTTTTACTGTGTGAATTAATGGTATAACTAGTACTCAAACAGTACTTTATACTTTGTGTTTCTCTGTGGGTGTAAACTGTTGAAATCTTTACTTAATATATACTAAATTGATCTTCTGTTTATAAGGATAATTGAAAATGAATCTTGATGTAAATGGGATAGGAGAGGGAGCAGGAGATGAGAGGATTGTGGGTGGGAGGGAGGTTATGGGGGCAGAAATGCCACTGCAATCCAAAAACTGTACTTTAGAAATTCATATTTATTAAATAAAAGTTGTGGAAGATTCTTAAGTTTAAACTTATAATAATTATTAGTCTAAAATTTTCTTTTTTACTGCCAATAGATTATTTTGGCTTCAAGAATTCACTAGCCTCATAAATATGCTGAAAATTAATCCCTCTTCTGTTTTTGGAAAAATATGTAAAATTGGTATTAGTTCTTCAAATAGATAGAATTCTCCCATGAAACCACTTATGCTTGAAGAGTTCTTTTTTTGGCAGTTTTTGTATAATCAAACCAATTTCTTTGATGGGTATAGGCTAATTTAGATGATCTACTTCATCTTGGTTGAGTTTTGGAGTTTTGAATTTAAAAAGTCAGAACTACTCTTTAAAGTTGTTTAATTCACAAGCAGAAATTTATTGGTTATATTCACTTATTGACTTTTTAATGGCTGTTGGATCTGCTACAATATTTCATATTATGTTTCTGGTATTTATCCTTTGTGTATTTTCTTTTTGCTGTCCATCTAATTAGAGGCTTATTAATTTTATTTTTTATTTTATTTTTTTGACAGGTAGAGTGGACAGTGAGAGAGAGAGAGACAGAGAGAAAGGGCTTCCTTTGCTGTTGGTTCACCCTTCAATGGCCACCGCGGCCGGCGCGCTGTGGCCAGCGCACCGCGCTGATCCAAAGGCAGGAGCCAGGTGCTTCTCCTGGTCTTCCACGGGGTGCAGGGCCCAAGGACTTGGGCCATCCTCCACTGCACTCCCTGGCCACAGCAGAGAGCTGGCCTGGAAGAGGGGCAACCGGGACAGAATCCGGTGCCCTGACTGGGACTAGAACCTGGTGTGGCGGCTCCGCAAGGCAGAGGATTAGCCTGTTGAGCCACAGCACTGGCCAATTTTATTCTTTTGTAAAGAACAGTTTGTTGTGTCATTATTTCTCTATTGTTTCTTTTTCACAATATTCATTAGTTCTATCCTTATGTTTTTCTATGTAATCTCTTCTTTTTTGTAATTATTTTAACCTTATTCTTGTTTCTTGAGTTGGAAATTTAGTTTATTTACTTGCTATCATCACCCTTTTGTTATAACAAATTTAGTGTTACAAACTTTCCTATCACCACTCCTTTACCTTCATCCCCTACATTTTGATGTGCTGTGTTTTTTTGTAAAATTGTCTTTGTTCCATGAACATTTAAAAGTGTGCTGATTAATTTTTATTGGTTTACTGATTTTCCTGCCATATTCTATTCAATGATTTCCACATTCTATCTATTATGGTCAGAACGTATCAACTGCATGACAAATTTATTTTAATATGTTGTATGCCTAAGGATATGGCCTGTTTTTGTCAATGCACTCAGGGTCCTTAAAAATAAATATGTCTTTTGTTGTTGCTGTGGGTAGTGTTTGATTTACTTTACTTAGATTCTGTTGGTTGTTGTAGGTGTTGAGTTTTTCTATATTTATGCCCATTTCTTTTCTGGAAGTCGTATCAGTGCTTATAGAGGAGTTTTGAGGTTCCAAATATAGTTGTGGAATTGTCTATTTCTTTTTTAGTTCTATCACTTTTTGCTTCATGTAGTTTGAGTTTCTCCTGTTTCTGGTATGCACATTTAGAATTGCTATGCTTTCTTATGGATTGATCCTTTTATCATTGTGGAATGTCCCTTTCTGCCATTAGTAGATTTCCTTTCTTTAAAGTCTTCTTTTTCAGTAAAATCAAGCTTACTTGTTATTCATTAATGTTTGTATGGTATATGTTATCCTATTATTTTACTTCTAAACTCTTTATGCCATTGAATTTCAAGTGAATTCCATATTATCAGCACATAATTGTCTTGCTTTCTTTGTTTTTCTTTTCATTTCTTTTATCTTTCCTTTCTTTCTCTTTTTCTGTCTTATTTCCATGAATTCCAATAAGAATTTCATAGTCTTTTAAATGTATTTTTGTCTTTTGCTTAACATTTGTTTGAAAGAGTTACAGGAAGAGAGAGACAGACAGACAGACAGAGACAGAAAATACAGAGAGAGAGAAAGAGAGAGAGAGAGAGAGAGAGATCGTCTATGCCCTTTTTCACTCCCCAAATGGCTGAAACAGCCAGAGTTGGTTCAGGCCAAAACCAGGAGCCAGGAGCTTCAACTGGGTCCCCCACATGGTTGTAGGGGCCCCAGGTACTTGGGTAATTCTCTGATGCTTTTCCAGGTTATCAGCAGGGAGCTGGATTGGACGTGGAGCAGCCAGGACTCAAACTGAGGCCCAAATGGAATGGCGGCACTGTAAGTTGCAGCCATACCCACTATGCCACATCACTGGCCCCCAAAAGTGTTTCTCTTGTTAATGTGCAATGCTCTCTGGTAGCTGCTTTTTAAAAAGATTTCTTTATTTTATTTGAAAGGCAGAGAGAGAGAGAGAGAGAGAGAGAGAGAGAGAAAGAGAGAGAGAGAGAGACTTTTCCATCCACTGGTTCATGCCCCAAATAGTCTCGACTGCTGGGACTGGAACAAGTCAAATCCAGGACCCTGGAACTCTCCTCAAGTCTCAAATTGGATGACAGATGTCCAAGGACTTGGACCATCTTCCACTGCTTTCCCAGGTGCATTAGCAGGAAGCTGGATCATAAGTGATGCAGGTAGCTCTCCTGCTAGAGTTCATATGGGGTACAGGTGTCGCAGGCGGCAACTTAGCATGCTACACCACAATGCCAGCCCTTCTGGCCACCTTAAGTTTTTTTGCCATTGACCTTAGTTTTCTGAAGTTTAATTACAATGTATCAGCATGATTTCTTTGAGGTAATACTGTTTTGAGTTTTCTCAGCTCATTGAATCTGTAAGTTTTTGTCTTTCACTAAATTTTGAGAATGTTCAGCCATTATTTCTTTGAGTGATCTTTCAATCTTAATATATTTTATGATGATATAATTATTGGCTCTTTTACTGTTATCTTATAGGCCTCAGTGACTTTGTTTTACTTCTCCCTACTCTATTTTCTCTTTGCTATTGAGATTGGGTCAGTTTTATATAGTACTGCTGAAGTCAACCAATCCTGTCCTTTTTCATCTCCACTTGAATATTGACCCCATGGAGCAAGTTTTTTCCCTTCTTCCTAGAAGATTTCCTTGGGTGTGTTAGTGAAAGTAATGAAAGTTGATTAATACACCGGGGAATTTTTGAGAAATTCAACGTCTTAGGCTCTATCCTGAACTTAACGAATTGGAAACTCTATGATGGATGGCCTAGCAACTCATGTTTAAGCAGTGCCATTATATGGACAATCTGATAATTGTTGAGGATTAATTTTTATGCAGTATTCAAACTTAATTTTCTTTTTATTTATTTTTTTATTTATTTTTATTTTTATTTTTATTTTTATTTTTGACAGGCAGAGTGGACAGTGAGAGAGAGACAGAGAGAAAGGTCTTCCTTTGCCGTTGGTTCACCCTCCAATGGCTGCCGCAGCCGGCGCGCTGCGGCCGGCACACTGCGCTCATCCGATGGCAGGAGCCAGGTGCTAGGTGCTTATCCTGGTCTCCCATGGGGTGCAGGGCCCAAGCACTTGGGCCATCCTCCACTGCACTCCTGGGCCACAGCAGAGGGCTGGCCTGGAAGAGGGGCAACCGGGACAGAATCCGGCGCCTCGACCGGGACTAGAACCCGGTGTGCCGGCGCCGCAAGGCGGAGGATTAGCCTGTTGAGCCACGGCGCCGGCCACAAACTTAATTTTCAAAAATATTCTACTTTAATAAAGAAATCATCAAAGAATCTGGCTGTTTATCAGAGGACACATAAATATATTTTCAGGAATTGAACACACTTAATATCTGGAAATATAAAATATCTCTTTAAATTGTAACTGTGTGGCATTGGAAGTGTTAATATGTACTTAGGAAGGGTCCCTGTAGGAATAAGGATGCAGGTATTTGTGTAAAACTGACATCAGCTGATTAGACAAAAGCCATTGTCCCAAGAACATGAAAACATTGAAAGTTAGGGAACACAATGGTCCCATACTCATAGTAAACCACAGGAAAAACCAGGCTCTGGCATCATGCCAGAACACACCACAAAGCAGCATGTCTCAATGCTCAGCACCTGATCAGGTCAGCGTAACCTGCCTATAATATTTCTCAACTGCCACATCTCCCAAGTGGTTGGCATGATAATATTGCTAACTGGTCAGGAACCGTGACCGCTACTCAAGAGACAGAAAAAAACTAGGCAGACCCCCAACGTATCTAAACTATGTAAGAGCATTGATCGATTGATGTTCACTCTATATGAGGTCCTACCTTGGTGACCCCTCCTCGCAAGCAAGGGTCTGTTTCTTGGGGCCGGCACCATGGCACAGTCGGTTATTCCTCCACCTGCGGCACCAGCATCCCATAAGTGTGCTGGTTCTAGTTTTGGCTTGTCCTTTTCCAATCCAGCTCTCTGATATGGCCTGGGAAAGCAGTAGAAAATGGCCCAAGTCCTTGGGCCCCTGCACCCACATGGGAGACCAGGAAGAAGCTCATGGCTCCTGGCTTCAGACTGGCGCAGCTCTGGCTGTTGTGGCCATTTGGGGAGTGATCCAACAGAAGGAAGACCTTTCTCTCTGTCTCTCCCTCTCACTGTCTCTAACTAACTTTCAAATAAAATAAATAAAATCTTTAAAAAAAAAAAAAAGAGTCTGTTTCTTAATAAAAATCTACTTTCATTTGCTTTGCTCATCTCCATTCCTATTTGCATTATAATTCTTCATTGCCTTGAGACATAGAACAGATTCCAAAAACCTGTAACATTACCATTTAGTCCATATTGAGATGGGGAATCAGACTCTTTACTCTATTTTTTCGATGACTGAGCATAGCAGAGCACTATCCTGGATCGAAGATATTGTGATAAAAGAAAAGATACATGCAACCTCTACTTTGCTAACCTTGCGTAGTTTATTTATTTACTGATGCATCTGACGGAAACAACCAGGTAGAGATTGTTGCTATTGTTTTTAATGAATTTTCCAAAATGTTTGGAAATATAAACTCTGCATAAAAATACACAATGTTAAAATACATGAAATGAAAATTTTGTGGTAGAATAAAGGATTCTCAAATTTTTCACAATTAACATCCTATTAGTTTGGTTTAAACTCACTTTAATGTAAGGCATAGTAACCAGAGTTGAATGGATCAAAAAGACTTCAAATGAAGAAAATTACAATGCTTTATATTGTTACTAAATATATTTTAGATAATGATTTCTGTGATACTCTTTGCACTTAATTCTTGAAGCAAGATTTACAACATAACAGATTTCATGCATTCTATAAACAAGATTTGAATACTTTCAGAAAAATTCCTGCTGAAGCTGAAAATCTTCACACGGCAATCTCATTATTGCATCAAGGCTCTGTTTATATTTTCTCACTATTACTAGATGCTTAATAATATGGTGAAGGGGCCAGCGCTGTAGCTTGGGGGTAAAGCCATAGGCTGCAGTGCTAGCATCACACATGGGTACCGGTTCAAGTCCCAGCTGCTCCACTTCTGATCCAGCTCCTTAATAAATGCTCCTGGGAAAGCAGCAGAAGATGGGCCCTGTCCTTGGGCTTCTGCACCCATGTGGGAGACCTGGAAGAAGCTCCTTGACCCTGGCTTCAGATCAACCCAGCTCTGGCTGTTACAGCCATTTGGCGAGTGAATCAAGTGAACAAGCACTTGGGCCATCATCTACTGCTTTTCCAGGCCATAGCAGAGAGGTGGGTCAGAAGTGGAGCAGCCGGGACTTGAACCGGTACCTATTTGGGGTGCCAGCATTGCAGGTGGTGGCTTTATCAGCTACGCCACCAGCCCCCAAAGGCAGACAGCCCTTACTCATCTAGGTGCTGATGGGAGAGGATGGATTTGTTGGAGTTTTTCACAAATTCTCTTGATTGTATTGCTTTGGAGGAGCCCTAAAGGCAATGAGGGGAGGTGTCCAGTGAGCATGGTGACTATTTATAATGTGGCCCCATAAAGACATCAGGGCAAGGTCTGTGACTAGAGGCTGGACAGAAATATAGAGGGAGAGATATGGATAAGGGCTTGAGAAGTCTGGACGAACTGTAGCATATCATTGGAGGAGTGCACTGGCAGGAAGGAATGTAAATGGGCTCAACAGGCTGGAGTTTAACAGAGGAGAAATTACAGAAGCCAAGCAGGAACTTCTTGAAGGGCAATGTGAAACACAGTGCTTTTTTGCATACTGCTGAGAGAGACAGGTTGAAAAGCACCTCATTATTCCCATTTTTAAAATTCCTTTAAAAATTTATATATATATATATATATATATATATATATATATACAAAGTTCACATATTTCCTATATATAGATTTAGGAATACAGTGATACTTCCCACCCTACCCTTCCTCCCGCCCATGTCCCCACCCTTCTTCCTCCTCCCTCTAAGAGACACCAGATTAGAGTGGACTCAAGGTGACCAGAAAGAAAGAAATGGAAAGAGGGAGAATAACATAGCTCTCAAGACAGTGGATTCTGAAGAGGGGGAAAGGCTCAAGTGCTATCTGGAGTAAGGGAACTTTAACCATTGACAAAATAAGACTGCTTCTTTGAATGTGCTCATTAGCAAAAAGCAGATAACTTTACTGCTCTGGAGACAGGGTCATTGCAATAACGATCAGCAGAGGAAATGAGATTCAGGTGGAGGGCTGTGATTTGAACGCATCTTCTGCATGTGGAAGGGAAAGAGGATTGTGACATCATGCAGGGAAGTGTAGAACATGATGCTGAAATCTTGCAGAGTTCAGAGAATAGCAAAATTGACTGGAGGATACATTTCATTTTTTTTCTTTTTCTGCAAAACTGAAGATGAGAATCATCCATTCAGTTTGTGTTTCTGTTGGAAGAAAGGCTGAATAAAATATGTAGAAAATATTAACAGATAATTATGGAGCTGGATAGAGCAATTTGCCCGGGGAAATACAAGTCAAGTATGATTGCTTGTCAGTGCTGGGAGTGAGAATGAATTTAAAAAGAAGGACTACGCTTCAAATCTATGTATGTAACGTATATATTTATACTTATGACACAAAAGCATATAGATGCAATATGTAAACAATATTTCCCAGATGAATATTACCTATGTATCTTTCTGTGTAAATATGCATATAATATCCATAGAATTTTAATGCAAGAGATGGTCAATAACATCACATATTATTTGAGTGTCTGATATATAATCCTACAGAACCACTTTCAAAGATGTCTATCAACTTTTTCGCCTATGTGATAAAATTTCATGTGGATTTCATTTTATCTTAGCTTTTGGGGAAAATAGGCGGCTCCATTTCTTTTATGGTATTTTCATGCATTTTTGCAGATTATAAATGAGCATGTACTTCCTTTTCCTCAAGCGAAAAAAGAAAAGAAATATTCTCATGAGTAATCAATTTCTGCAAGTTAAATTGACTATGTTATCTGTTAAGTAATTGACTGTAATAACCTAACTATATTTTGGTACCTGAAGCACCTATTCAATCCTAAATAATTCAGAGGGGCAATATTTCAACACATTTCAACCTCATTTAGGAGCTTCAAGAGAATTTAGTAGATAGACCCTATATAATAATAGCCAATATTTTGCAATTCTCTTTTTTAAATTACTGACACAAGGAGTTATTTAATCAAGAAGCTCTCCTTTTTGATACTGGCTGCTGCAAAGCATACAACCAATTAATAGTCCCCATAAGATTCTCTAGTTCTATGTATCACAGAAGGTCAGACAAATGATTCTGGGTTATAATATCGAATGCTCTACAGAACAAAATTCTCTGCTATGCAATTAGTTGGAAACTATGGATTACATAGATTTCAACAATCACTTATGTTTTTCTCAAGTTTTATTTTTAGTATAGAAGTGTTTAGGAGGTTTAAGGGTTTCTCTAAGAAGTGGAGTTTACAACACTTCTCAGGCTTATTTTTGTTATCCTCAGAATGTCCATGTGTATGTGTTTTTGTGTGTGCATTTATGAGGGTACTTCAAAAAGTTCATAGAAATGGAATTAAAGCACAGGTTTACTTTGGAGCAAAATATTTTTTAAAGATTTTATTTTTTATTTAAGAGATAGAGTTATACACAGAGAGCAAGGGAGACAGAGAGAAAGTTCTTCCATCCACTGGTTCACTCCCCAAATGGTCACAACAGCCAGAGCTGAGCAGATCTTCAGAAGCCAGGAGCCAAGAGCTTCCTCTGGGTCTCCCATGTGGGTGCAGGGGCCCAGGGACTTGGGCCATCTTCTACTATTTTCCCAGGCCACAGCAGAGAGCTGGATTGGAAGAGGAGCAGCCAGGACTCGAACCAGTGCCCATATGGGATGCCAGGGGCTTAACCCAGCACACCACACCACCAGCCCCTGGAGCAAAATATTTTTGAAATCCATGCATATGAGGGGTCTTCAAAAAGTTAATGTAAACTGAATATTATGAAAAAAGCTATACATCAATTTTTAAAAATCGCACCAGATACGTGTATCTTTTACTGTCATTTTCCGTGAACTTTGTGAAGTGCAGTAGCATATGTGGATATGCCTCTGTGTGTGCTGCAGCTGCAGGGGTAGCTTCTCATGGAATATATTTGCAAACTGGTGAATGCTTTTCATTATGCTTTAATTTGTAACTTTTCTAAATTTTTTAATATTTTCCTACTTTGGATATTTTGTTAAATTTCTTGCTATCTTTTCTATAAGACAACTGAATATTTTTAAATAAAAAAGAATAAATAAACATCCTCACAGGTTATTACAGAGTACCATAGATTTTTTTCTTACTCATTTGCAGGATTCTTATAAATATGATGCTTTAAAATGAAATTTTCTTTTAAGTGATTTTCAATCTCCTTGCTAAAATTGAATTTTAATGTCCATTATTACATACAAATAGAAGCAAAATTCTCAAATTAAGTAACCTGACTTCACAGAGATGTTCACATCGAGAAATTTATATTACTTTTACTTTTTCACTACCTTGACTATTTAAAGAAATAACAAATATGCATTAACATAGTGAAAGTTTCAGTCCATTGTTTAATCCCATTAAAACAATTTAAGCATGCAATATTAAATAATAAAGTGACTTGCAGAGAATTGATAAGAATAAATCAAAGAACTTATATAAATAAGAATTATAAAATTAAACAATTGATATCTCCAGGCCAAAAAAAAAATTAAAAAAAATAAGTCATGGGATAAATTTAACAGCAGATTGGATATGACAAGAGAAACATCAGTATTTTAAAAATAGGTCAACTTAATTTACATTGACCAGTTTTAAGGAAAAATAGAAAGAAAATACATAACCACAGTTATTGAAATATGCATAATAAAATATCCATAATAAAAAGAAAAATAAAAAATAAAATTTCTCTGTATTGTATGTTTAAAATTTAAGAAAAGTACCTATAACTAATTTGTAAGTTAATAAAGCAATTATTCAATGCATGAATAACTTGAATTATAACCACATTATACAGAACTTATGTGATTTAATTAAAGCTGTAAGTAGAAAATATATGGATTGGATCTTTGGTAGTCTCTATTAGTCTTATCAGAACTTCTAACTAGTCCATAATCAGAAAGTCAAAGGGTTTAAAACACTACTAGTTGCTACCCAGTGGTGTTCACTCATTCAGAAAATACTTCTGGGCCCATCACGGACAGGATGAGCATTGGATCTGGGAGTTACAAAGGTGGGGGCAATTTCCTCATAGAGTGCATGGTTGAAGAGATTTTACATAGGTACATAGCTTGTGCTGATAAGAGAGAAGTAGAGTTATCTGAGCATGTATGTTGTGGGGATTTTGAAGTACCAATCTGCTATCTGTATCGACTGTGAGGTATCAACAGATTCAAACAATCACACATATGAAATACTGGTAAAAAAAAATGACATTTTCAGATTTGATGATTGTTTATAGCCCTCATCTCTTCTGTTGAGGAACTTTTTTTTTTTCTTTTCCTTTTTTTTTTTTATACTATTCGTTGACCTCTTTACTTGATGTAGGGTTAACCTTAAGATCATAAAGCAAACTAGAAGTAGATCTTTGTACAAATAAAGAGTGAGGATGGGAGAGGGAGGAGGAAGGTTTGGAGCATGGGTGGGAGGGAGAGTAAGAAGCATCACCATGTTCCTAAATCTGCATATATGGCATGCATGTGTAACTTAAACAAAATTTTTTAAAAATGCAATCAGAGAATTTGTGCAGATTTTTAAAGACCATTCTTCCCTAAAAACACAGTGTTGTTGCATTAGATACTGTTAACTATTGCATTAGATATCATGAGCCGTTTAGAGGTGATTTAAAGGATACAGTGGGAGGGCAGTTAAGGGCACAGCAGTTAAGCAGTTTGAGACACCTGCCTCTTATACTGGAGTGCCTGTGTATGAACCCGGGCTCTATTCTCAATTCCAAATCCCAGCTTCGCACTAATGAGCACCCTGGGAAGCAGCAGGTGTTGGCTCATATACTCAGCTCCCTGACCATCACTTGGGAGACCCACATTAAACTCCTGGCTCCTGTCTTACACCTGGCCTAGAGCTGGCTGTTGAGTCATTTGGGGAGTGGAACAGTAGATGGGAAATCCTTGTCTCTCTATCTCTTTTTACATTTCAAAAAAATAAAAGTATAAATTAAGGTATACAGGATGTTATAGCTTAGGTAAGATTTTTCTCCCCAAAATTATCACAACTGTTTCAACTCTGATATCTTAATGTTGAATATTGTTATGATTAAGAATGGAGATTTGATCAAGTAATGGCCTCTGAGAGGTAGAGACAGTGGAAGATCATTGAGAGCATCCACTGGGGGTGGGTGCTTCTCCAGAGAAGTTTTATCTTTTCAGTTCAAATTTGTTCTAGGTTCTCGTTCTCTTTCTTTCCTGGCTTATGTAGTTAATGTGCCTCTTCACCTGCCATGCCCAGCCTCCATCACATCCAGCCTGCCTGATAAGGTAACTTCAACTGTAAGCTGAAATAAATATTTTCTTTCCCAAACAAGCTCCTCCTAAGTATTTTTAAAAAGATGTATTTATTTTATTTGAAAGTCAGAGTTACAGAGAGAGGCAGAGCGCGCTATCTGCTGCTGTATTGACCCAGATGGCTGTAATGGCTAGGGCTGAGCCAGACTGATGTCAGGAGCCAGGAGCTTTACCCAGGTTTCCCACAGGGTGGCAGGGGCCCAAGCCCATTCAGAGGATGGCCACTGAATTTTCCAGGCTAACAACAGGAATCTGGATTTGAAGTGGAGTAGCCAGGACACAGACATGAACCAGTGCCCATACGGGATGTCTGCGGGGGTTTACCCACTACTCCACAATACCATCTCCAATCAAGTAAGTTGTTGGCTAATACACAGGGAGGTGTGTATAGCCTGTATGCAAATACCATGCTTCTTTGTTTGAAGGACATGGATATTGATGGATTTTAGTATTTGCGTGGGTCAGTAGTAGTCTCCTACAACCAATCTGACCAGGAACGCTGAGGAGACTCCATTCACAAACTTAGGTAATGGTTTTTATTTAGTTGTGTTTTTCATAACAGTTTCACTAAGATCTGAAGGGTGTGTGGCAGAGGGCAAACAAGAGCCCATCATGTGGCTGGAGCAGCCACAAACTTGCTTGTGGTCAGAACAACCTGTGTCTGACTGGTTAAGAGGAAAGCATTGGTCTGGTATGAAAGAAGGCTGTGGGTTCTCAGTAGGAAGACTACACAAGACCTCTAACACCCTTATGAAGATTTTGGTGCTTATCCAAAAGAGGTTGACTAAGCAGGTATTTGAATGTCAAACTTGTGTTTGAAAAAAGACGATTTGACTGCACAGTACAGAGTGAGAGAAGAAACTCCTGTTGAGCAACTCCGGGGAGACTTCTTAGAAAGCATTTTGTTTTGATTTAAGGATTCAGTGAGAAATCTCTGTAGACTGAACTTGGTTTTAATGGTGAAGAGCAAGAGAAATGAATGAACTGGAGAAAATTTTACAATGAAATGAATTGGAGTTGGTTTAGTGGAAGATAAGTTTGACTCAGGTGGATGGGGTAGGGTGTTAGGTTACCAGTATGTATTAAAAAAACCTATTACACTGAGTACTTAAAATGAACATACAAGCAAAACTATGAAATTTTTTTATTGTTGTGATACTGAAGATCAATGAACATACTTTATATCTAAGACTTCAGGCTCCAAGTTAAGGATGTCTAAATTTGAATCACAGATTCACTGTTTACCTGCTCTGTGGTAAGTAATGTCACTTTTCTGGAAATCTTATAGATATATGTATCTTTTGCCTCTAAAATAGACCTTCAAAACTCATGTGGTTGTGAAGAATTAAATAAGATAATATAAAAAAAATCTACCAAATAAATGCTAGTCATTATTGATATTGTTTTATTTTATTCATTTTTTAAAGATTTATTTATATTTATTTGAAAGCCAGAGTTGAGAGAGAGAGAGAGGTCTTCCATTCACTGGTTCATTCCCCAAATGGCTGCAACAGCCAGAGCTGCATCGATCCAAATCCAGGAGCCAGGAGCTTCTTCTAGGTCTTCCACACAGGTGCAGGGGCTCAAGGACTTGGGCCATGCATTACTTTCCCAGGCCATAGCAGAGAGCTGCATTGGAAGTAGAGCAGCCGAGACTCAAACCAGCGTCCGTATGGGATGCTGGCTCTGCAGATCGGGCTTTATCCCACTGCGCCACAGTACCAGCCCCATATGAATTTATTTCTACCATTACTAATTGTAGCATTCTTAGAAGCATTCTGAGATAGCATTCTGAGAAGAGATCATTTACGAATCCAAGTTAAGGATTTGCAGTTTCTCCACATTCAAATGTTACAGCTGGGGTGGGAAATTCTCCCTAAACATGAACTTGCAAAGTAAATTTAGATTTTTGAGAGCTAATGTTTGGGAAATTCTATTTATTTTTGACATTCCCCTGAGCATCTCAAATATGTAGTTGTTTACCTTTGACTTACCCAAGACACATAGAAATTATGAAGAAATGCTGTGTTTATGGTCTTGAATTATACTCATGTGACTTGTGTAATTATTATTGAAATAACTAGGATATGATAGATCTATTCCTAAGATAAACAAAAGAACATGGGCACCATATATTACTTGATAAAAATTAATATTGATCACATTAATAGTCATTTCAAATTTCATCCTATTTCATTATAGAAAATAACCTTTTTTTTCTGCTTTAAGCTGTCAGTGCAACCATTCCACTAATTTAAAATTGTACACCATCAGCACATGTGTTATAATTGGTTGCTACAGGGTACAGATAGCCATTTGGGCATGCAAGGTGAAAAACGACACCAAATACTAAAAGCTAATATGTGTGCTAAATCTTAATTCACCGTTTTCTTTTAGGACAAAAGGAAATCAGGAGAAATGTGTTTGCCAATAAACTTTAATGTAGTTCTCCCTAGAGCAATGATTGTAAGATTAAATTTCAGAGAAATACAAGAGTGCATACACTAAGCAATTCCAAATATGTCATTCCCTACTAATTTGGTCAAAGCTAGGAATTAAAAAAAAGGAAAAACCCGTTTCTGTTGAATTTTACTTTATACCTTATGTCAGAAATTTGTAAAACTGTCTCTTGCTGGCTCTTAGATAGTGAAATAACAATGACTTCAGCCCCAGGCAAGCTGCTTTTCAGGCAGAGCTGTCAGTAGAGAGACAGACAGTTCAGGGTAATTCATTCTTGCCACTGGGTCTCAAGTGGCTTGTGAAGGAATCTGGCATTTCTAACATATAAATAGCATTAGCTTGTAGCGAGAACTAGAAAGTGTTCACTGTGTTTATTGAGAGGCCAAATATGAGTAATAAGCATTGAGAAACTATGACAGGATTTAAAGACAGGATAAAAAAAAAAAAAAAGAGGGATTGTATTAGTAAGCGTTGGCAAAAGACATACCTGAACAAATCAATGAAGTCCTGGGGTGACACTGATTCCCAGTGTTTTCCATATCTATTGTTCCTCAAAAGGATCCTACTCTGCAAAAAGATCATTTGCAAATTAATTTTGAATCAAGATACAAAAATAGAATATGCCAATTAAAATGAAGAGAACTAGAAACACACGGAAGAGGCTCACAGCTCTGTTCTTCTCGCTCATTAATTCAGCATGCAATTCTCCTTCCAAAAGCAGCAGAAAAGGTGGAGCCCACAATCAAACTGTCACTGAATTCTAAACCAAAACTGAAGTCTGGACTTCTTCTCATTAGGGTCATGCTGGCAGACGCATACAATGAAATGAATCGCTGTTGGAGTGGAGCAATTTTCCTTGCTCTCAGAGTTCCTGTGCAGAAAAGAAATGAGAGAACTTTACAGTGGTAAATGCTATTACTCGAAGAACTCAGCCCATGGAATTCATAAACCACTGTTTGTATTTCTAACACTCTGTGTTGAAAACTAAGGAACGTATGAGAAGGTATAAATGAAAGCAAGCATCCGAGAAGGCCCTTCCCCCCACTTTTTATTCTATGAATTCAAATGAGATCATATCTGGGAATTCCCTGTTTCCAGGGTATAATGTGGTAGCTTTGGGATCCACATGGAGGGAAGGCCTACACTTCCAGGAACGGAAAGTTCCCACCTGTACTTCCAGGGAAGAAAAGTCCTTGTCAAGGTCCCTGCAGGTGCCTAAAGGTCAACCAATGAGGATCAGACCCGCCTCAACCTTTAACCCCCATGCCCTATAAAAGGAGCTCTCCCAATCTCTGACGCGCGACTTCCCAGGCCCCGGCTCTGTTGGGACCGGGGAACCTTGCCCGGGAGCGGAACCCCAATAAAAACCTGTGGATTAATTGATTTGTCTACCTGGGAAGATTTGTTACATGCCGGACACCTTGCAGATGGCGCCAAAACCCGGGAGCTGAGGTTGGCGCCTCCCCTTTCTGGGTTTGAGGCCCCTCGCTCCTTGAACCTGTCTGGTGCCCCAGGCTGACTACGGGCACGCTCGACCAACTCTAAGTAACTCCTCCCTTGCTCTCCCCACCTCCTCTGGGTTGGCCCAGACTCTGATCTCCGGCTAGCTCTCCATCCGGACAGAGACCTCCAAATCCAGTGCACGTGGACTCTGTTCTCCACTGTTTAGCCTCCCAGCAGCTGTGGAGATGTCACGCCGCTGGCTTGGCCCCATAGAGGACTGACCTCTAATCCATCTGTTGAAGTCTGGGACAGGGGACGCCTTGACGGAATTTCAGTAGATCCGGGCTACCAGGGAGACCATGGGATCTGGCCAATCCCGAGGGTGGGATTCAAAATGCCCCCTGGCCTGCCTCCTAAAGAACTTGAAGCAGCTGGGACTGGCCCAGGATCTATGGAGTAAACGCCTAATCCACCCAGGCATGGCCTAATTACCTTGAGAATTTCTGCCGCAGGGAGAGAAAATGGTCAGAGGTCCCCTATGTCCAGGCTTTCTGAGACCTCCGCTTCTGTCCTACTCCCTTCTCCCTTACTTTCCTCTCTGCCTGCTACACAGCCCAGGTCTTGCTGGCCAAGATTGGGCCCCCACCTCCTAAGGACGCCTCTTCTATGTTACTGTCAGACTCTCCACCCTCCACCTTTTTGGACCCTCCTGAGTTCCTAGGGACCCCACAGCTAGCCAGGAACCTCCTGCCCCCATATGCGCATTCCTTCGCCCTGCCCCACCCCATGTCCTGCCTCTCCCCACCGCCATTGCTGGAAGCCAGGTAGCCACGCGGCCCAACTACCAGTGTCAAGCTCCCCATCCCCATCCTAATGGGATTCGCTGCTCCTGCTTCCCTGGCCACTCTCCAGCAAAGTTTTAAAAGGACCTGTTCCTGAACATGTGGCTCTCTAGCCTCCTCCTCTGGTTTCCTTTCTTTGAATCTAGGAAGATCACTACCTTTGAAAATATTGCTTTGTAACTCACTGAACTTATTTTTGCAATTTATTTTAACAGGTTTCCGGGTAATCAGTATTCAATGAAACAGCAATGGGTAATTAGTGCTTGTTTTAGATGGATGCAATTTTAATTTAAATTGAATTCAAGTAGAGATATATCATATCAGCATCTTAAGTCATTTAGGTGTAACTGCTAATTTAATCTGAACTCTTGTATACTCAGCATGTTAAATTTGTGTTAAAAAGTTATAGAAATGTGCATTTGGTAAATAAGGTTAAAAGGAAAGAGTTATTTTGAATAAAGAAAGGACAAAGTTTGTAAGATTGACTTCATCCTGATGGCTAGTTTACTCTAGACTGGAATGGAAATGATGGAATGTTTCAAGTAAGCTGAAGAGGGTTTGTGGAAGTCACAGAAGGTTATGAAAGAAATCTTGGATCTTAATGAGAAAGCCACAGAGGCCTAAAGAGTTAAATGTTCTGTAAAATCCTACAGGTGCTTTCAAAAATGCTCTGTGAAGTAAGCACGTGCCTCTTGTTGAGTTTATAATGAGTTTATAATTTTAAACGTGGCAACTTAAAGTCTTTTGTCATCCACAGTTTTATATATCAGATTTGCTGCTCATAAAACTAAAGTGTTGTTGGTTCTGTGTTTAGCTGTCCTCTTACAGGTTTTGATGGACTTTTCCCAGCCACTTCTATTGTGTTCAGTACTTTGGGATGGCGCTGTAAACAGATGAAGCCAATAATGTATTACAGGTACCAACTGAGAGAAGTATGGCTAGCTGAGGTTACTAAGAGCAGAAAGTAACTCGAATTAATTGGTAAATTAAACAGTTAAAGAGTTTAAAAAGCTAGTATTGAAACTGCTATATTTGTTATCTAATGATTGAAACTACTTTCTAAGTTTTCATTTGATATTGCTATTGTCAGTAAGTGATCTGGAACTGGCACCCCCATTTCTCTCTTCTAAGTCCAACTTGTTCTCTCATTTCTCTATTCTCTTCGAGGTAGGAAACTAATTCTATTCTGAAGGACTCTTCAAGGTGCACAATTTGATTTTTAGATTAGAGATGGGACTTAAGCACCCCCTTGACTTGCATCCTTTGGCCTGCTTTAACAAAAACCAGGAGGAAAAGAAAGCTAGACATCAGAAGCAATGGGTGGTAGGCCTATTAAAGGCTGTTCTGTACAGTGATCTGTCCTCAAGGAGACCCAACAGGCCAGTCCACTGCAGTGGCTTTCAGTGTGGTAAGCCTGGGCTTCAGCAGAAATCAGCTTGTGAAGAGCCCTGGCAGCTCTGCCAGCTGAGAGTTGGATCACTGGAAATGGACCTGCCCTGGAGTCGGAGGACTTCAGGTCAGAACCTCAGATCTTACTGGTTCTAAGCTTCCAAAATGACCACCACAGCTAAGGGGATGGTCAAGTAGGGTCAGCAACGTTGCAGACAGAACTGTAAATTTCCTGTTAGAGATGCCACCTGCCTTTACCTGGCCAGCTCTCCTCCCAGGCCAGCTAGGTAATGGAAGTCCACAGGGTGCCTTCCCCAAGCAGGTTCACACCTCCCTTAGGATGTACCCTCTGAAGAGATAGATAGGTCTGGGCCTCTTAACTTACAAGGCCTAAACCCACCAGATTATTATCAAGCCCCTTCTGTCAGGTTCTATTTGCCTCTCAATCAGAAAACTTAGTTGTGGCTTAGATAGCACCTTTCTTGAGTCCTCTAATAATGACTCTGTCCTTTGTTCTAGACCCTGTCTAGACCACTTGGGTCTCATTCCTTTGTAATAATTATCTCTACTCTAACATCAATGGCTCTGCTCCCAACCTGTGTGTACTGATGATCCTCTCCTCCACTTAATGTCATATGATTATTCAGAATTTCTCTACAGACAAACCCCTCTACCTGCAAAAGTTGAGTGGCCTTTCTCCCAGTCTTGGCTGGGATCAGATTTAAACCATGTCCATCAAACAATCCTCACAAGTGTCCAGAGACCCCTTCATTTCCTCTCCTCTATGAAATCCTTTCATTACCTGGTTAATGCCACTCTTAGGATCATTGGTTGCTATTCTCACCCTGACTTGTATACTACAGTGTCTGTTTAAGTGTTTACAGTGATAATGGAATGAACCGAGGCCTTCAGCAACCAGGCAGTCAACGAGGTTCTTCTCCATCCATACATGCCTGTTCTTGTGGAGCCCCAAGATACCCCCAGCAGGCCCCTGTAGACGATGTCCCCAGTCAGCAGGAAGTAGCCAGAGAGACTCATCGTCACACCCTTTCTTATCATCCAAAGATCGAGATGGTAGCTTTGGGATCCGCAAGGAGGAAAGGCCTGCACTTCCAGGAATGGAAAGTTCCTACCTGTACTTCCAGGGAGAAAAGTCCTTGTCAAGGTCCCTGCAGGTGCCTAAAGGTCAACCAATGAGGATCAGACCCGCCTCAACCTTTAACCCCCATGCCCTATAAAAGGAGCTCTCCCAATCTCTGATGCACGACTTCCCCAGCCCCTGCTCTGTTGCTCTGTTGGGACCGGGGAACCTCACCCAGGAGTGGAACCCCAATAAAAACCTGTGAATTAATTGATTTGTCTACCTGGGAAGATTTGTTACATGCCAGACACCTTGCATAAAGTTCCTTTGGATTTTCTTAAGCAGATTGTGTTAAGCATTAAAACATCCTTTAAATGTTCATTTATCGACAGGACAAATCAACAGGATAAGGAAGCCATGAAGCTAACTTAGCACCCATTTGTCCCTTTATCAAGGTAAGATTTGTTTTGGCTTTTCTTTGGACATCTGTTCATTCTTCCACTCAATTCTTTTTCCTACTGATGTCACAGGAAAAGATTTCCAGTATCAATGACTAACACTTAAGCTACTTACCTCCTGTTCCTCAAACTAATCTCCTTAAATTTTAGCCTCCCAGACTAGGAGTTGATAAAGATTTCCCTTTGCTAGACATCAGAAGGTATATGTAAATCTAATTATGCAAAAATCCATTCCTTATTAACATTCTTTTCTAGATTTCTCATTTAAATGAAGAACTTATTAGTGTCTTTGTTACCTGGCAATAAATTGTATCAGGCTGGTGTGTTCCATTGTGTCTCCAGGATCTCAAGTTTCAGTTTTAGGACAACAGAGTCTACCATCACTTAGGAGGAAGAAAATTTTTACAGGATGTTCCAGCCAGGTGTAAGTTGGATCAGACTGTGACATTGTAACTCCTGTACATCTGCTGTTTACATGACACTCAGTGGATGTAAACCTCACTGTCTTCCTCTAATTTTACAAAGGCCCTCCTGCTACCTGACAATAAACCAGCACTCCTCACCTGCAGTCCCCTGAGTGTAAGATGACAGTATGGAGCCAGCAGCCCCATCCCAACACAAGACCTTGGCCAGTGCAAAAGGTGGGTTTTGATTTTTGACTCTACCTATTGTTATGAATTCTGAAACTGAATGAAATTCCATTTCTTAGACGTGGACAAATTTTATTTTGAGGATCTTTAACAGTCGATCTGTCTGTCATATTGGTCCTGGAATCCTCTAATTTTAATCATCCAGGATGCTAATCCTTGGTAGGTGTAGTGTGAAAGAGGTTGATTGATATTCTTTGTTGTCATTGAAACATGTCATGTGAAAGCTTGTACTGCAGAATCCAAAAAAATAAATAAATAAAAAGAAATAAAAGGTATATTGTAGGCTGGCACATGGCTCACTAGGCTAATCCTCTGCCTGTGGTGCCGGTACTCCAGGTTCTAGTCCTGTTCAGGGTGCCGGTTCTGTCCCAGTTGCCCCTCTTCCAGTCCATCTCTCTGCTGTGGCCCAGAAGGCAGTGGAGGATGGCCCAAGTGCTTGGGCCCTGCACCCGCCTAGGAGACCAGGAGGAAGCACCTGGCTCCTGGCTTCGGATCGGCGCAGTGCGCCAGCCGTATCAGCCATTTTGGGGGTGAACCAATGGAAGGAAGACCTTTCTCTCTCTCTCTCTCTCTCTCTCTCTCTCTCACTCTCTCACTGTCTAACTCTGAGGGGAATGCATTTGCATGTTCTCTTATATAAGTAGCTCTTCACTAAGCATGTGCCTTATTGCAAAACACTATCCTAGCTTCTTCAGAAAAAGAAGGAAACGAAACCATTGTTTCTGGAATGTATAGTCTGCTTGAGGGGAGACAATAACCAGGAAAATATTTGGAAGGATGATAAGGGAAAAATAGTAAACAAAGGAAAGGGTTGGTGTCAGAGTGTGATAGGTCTATAGTGCCTTCCATAGCATCAACTAAAATAACCTGAAAAGACTGTGTGGATAGCAGGCTGAGCAATAAACAGCTGTTAGCTTATTGTTGTACCCTTTCATGATGATATGTATTCAAAGCAAAATCTGAAGGTCACCATAGTAACTGAGGTAGTATAAGAATAAAAATCCCTATAATGAGTAAAAACCACTCATTATCATAATTTCTTTGACTTGTTGTGTACCTATACACAACATATTAGTAGAGGCGTGTATTCTTCAATTTGATCTTATAGTCCTGTTTTATAGGATTGAATAAGCTTTATGGTTGAGTGAGCTAAATGGAAGTGTGAGATTATAACTTTTGCAGCATGCCAAACACTGGGATGAGTCTCAGTCTAGGTCTCTAATCTTTCAGTTCTGTCTTCTTCCCTCAGCATCATCTTGCTGTCCTTGAGCTTGTTGCAATGTCAATGGGTAAGTTATGCATTGATATAATTTGTCTTTATTTTAATTTTTAAAGATTACTTGAAAGAGACAGGCAGATATTGGCAGAGACATCCCAACTACATGTGTTTTTGTTTTTGTTTTTTTCTCCCAAATATCCACAACAGTCAGGACTGGGCCAGGCTGAAATCTGGAATCCTGGAACCTAACCTGGGTCTCCTATGTGGGTGGCAAGGACTCCAGTATTTGAGCTGTCACTGTTTGCCTTCCAAGGTGTGTGTTAGCAGGAAGCTGAAGTGGGAAGCACAGCCTGGGCTTAAGATTGGGCACTCTGATATGGGATACGGGCATCACAATGGGTGCTTTTATGGATATACTAAATGCCCACTCTTCCAACAGCGTTAGAGAATACCATCCACACTCTGTCATTGTAGAAGTGCCATCATGAGGTTGTATTAAAAGCTAGCTGCAGGGGCCAGAGCTCTGGCTCACTTGGTTAATCCTCTGCCTGCAGTGCCAGCATCCCATACAGGCGCTGGGTTCTAGTCCTGGTTGCTCCTCTTCCAGACCAGCTCTCTGCTGTGGCCCAGAGGGCAGTGGAGGATGGCCCAAGTGCTTGGGCCCCTGCACCTGCATGGGAGACCAGGAGGAAGCACCTGGCTCCTGGCTTCGGATTGGCACAGTGTTGGCCGTGGTGGCCATTTGGGGAGTGAACCCAGTGGAAGGAAGACCTTTCTGTCTGTCTGTCTCTCTCATTGTCTATAACTACCTGTCAAAAAGAAAAAAAAAAAAAAAAGAAAAAGCTGGCTGCACCACTGAGGCTTGCTACCCTCCCTTTACTGGGGAAGGATAGATTGGGGTGTCAAGTTAAGCCTCTGGTGAAGTAAAGTATCAAACATAGACCACTAAGTGAAGAGTATGTGGACAGCAGCTGACTGTTTTACACCAACCTGTACTCACGTGAGCTTGGGTCCAGTACTTGTTTTTGGTTTTCTTGTAACGTATTTTTGGGGGCCTCCCTACATAAATGGTTATGACTTTTGTGGATAATGGCAGTTTTTATTTCTTCCTTCTTAATAGGCTTACCTTTTATTTTTTTTCTTGTCAAAGGGCACTAGTGTGGGCTTCTTCTATAATACTGAGTAAAAGTGATGAAAGAGCAATGCTTTGTCCCTTACTTTAGGGAGAAAGCACCCACACTATTACCATTAAGTAGCTGAGTCTTTTGATAGAATTTTTTTTAGCAAGTTAGGGAAGTCTCTCTCTGTCTTTTTTAGGGGGGATGAAGGTTTTTAATAATTAATTGGTGTTGGATGTTATCAAAGACATCATCAAATGGTATCATCAAATGAATGGTTTTCTTTAACTCGTGGATATTGTAGACTACATTGATGATTTTCACATGTTTAATCAGCTTACAAGAAATAAATACCATGTGGCTCTAATGTATCATTTTTAGATATTGTTAGAGTTAATTTACTATTTATTGAGTGATTTTTTACATCTGCATTTTGAACGATATTCATTGATAATTTTCCTTTCTTGTAATATCTTTAGCTGGTTTTGGTGCAAGGTCATGCTGTCTTGACAGACCATGTTCTCTCATCAATTTTCTGAAAGATATTTTAGGGAAATGACATTTCATCCTTAAGTGTTTGACAGAATTTATCAGTAACACTTTCTAGAACTGGTGCTTTAGTTTTTAAAAGCAGTTTTAAATCACCAAGTCTGTCTTTTTAATAGATACAATGATATTCAAGTTATGCATTTCTCCTTCTGTGAGACTTTGATAATTAACCTGATTCAAGGAATTGGTCTAATAACACGGTTAACAAACTTGTAAACATAGAGTTGTAGGTTGTATTCCTTTGTTTTCATTTTAATCTCCACAGAATCAACATTAGTTCCTACTTAATTTCTGGTGTAAGTAAATTTTTTCTCAACTAACATTGTCAGGGTTTTCCATTTCACCGGGTGAGTGTAAATATTGTGACCTCATTTTCAACATTATTCCTTTATGCTCTAAGGTTTCTTTCTTTTGTTGGGTTTCCTTAGTGTTTATATTGTTCTTTCTCAGTTTCTTAAGTAGAAGTGCATGTTATCATTCATTTTAAATGATGCTTGTCTAATGTATTCATTCAACACCATACGTCTATAGGAACAGCTTTTACTGCATCTCAAAAAATTTGGTAAACTGTATTTTCTTTTAGTTCATTTTTTTTCAAACACTTGATGAGTGTTTCAACTATGGTTCTGTTATTGATTTCTAGTTACATTGTATTCTGAGAAGATATTTTCTATGATTTCTATTGTTTTAAACTTTTTGAGATGTAATCTTTAGGCCAAAATATACTCTATCTTGGAGAATGTCTTCTGTGAACTTTTGAAGAATGTATCTGGTGCTGTTTTGGATGACATAGTCCATATTATGTTAGTTTGATCATTCTTGGTTGGCAGTTGCTGTTTAGTTCAAGCATACCCTTACTGATTTTTTGTCTCCTTAACTTACTGATAAAAATGGATGTTTATTTCTACTACAGCATGGTTAGTTTTTCCTGATACATTTTTATATGCTTTTGTTATTTGCAAGCACTGCATTAAGTATTGTTATGTCAGTTGAGGAACTGACCTCTTTGATCACTGGTAGTGATCTCCTTCATGTCTGGAACTCTTCCTTACCCTGAAATCTACTTTGTCAAAAATTACTATGGCCACTGTAGCTGCTTTCTGATTAGTGCTATCATTGTCAACGTGTTGCCATTTCTGTACTTTAAATCTGGGTCTTTGCATTTAAAATGGGTTTCTTAATAGGTAACATACAATAGTATGTTTATTTTCACTCACCCTGTTTTTGTATTTAAATGGTTATATTTTGACCATTTACATTGGAAGTCACCGGTGATATACTATCATTCTTATCACTATAAATGAATGCATTTTTCTCTCTGCTACATTTTTTAAATTGTTACTTTTTCTTTTTTTCTTTTCTGATTTGAGAATTTTTATGTTTACACTTTCCTCCTTAATTAGAATACCAATTTAAGTCATTTAAAAATATTTAAGTGACTTTTGAGCACATTTTAACTAATATAAATCTGCCTCCAAATAATGTTATAGCATGTGCAGTACAAATATCTTATAATAGAATAATCTGCAGCTTCATGCTTCTTATCTCTTTGTCCTTTGTTTTAAGAGTTATATTATTATTTTAAAGGTATATTTTTTTCCATTTTTTAAACTTTATTTACAGGTAGAGTTATAGAGAATGAGAGACAGAGACAGACAGAAAGGTCTTCCTTCTGCTGGGTTCACTCCCCAAATGGCTGCCATGGCCAACACTGTGCCAATCCGAAGCCTGGAGCCAGGTGCTTCTTCCTGGTCTCCCATGTGGGTGCAGGGCCTGAGCACTTGGGCCATCCTCCACTGCACTCCCAGGCCGCAGCAGAGAGCTGGATGGAAGAGGAGCAACCAGGACTAGAACCCAGCGCCCATATGGGGTGCCAGCACTACAAGGTGGAAAATTAACCAAGTGAGCCACAGTGCCAGGCCTTAAAGGTATATTTTTGATCAATTAAAATATAA
Source organism: Sylvilagus floridanus (assembly GCA_949820135.1). Lineage (NCBI taxonomy): Eukaryota > Metazoa > Chordata > Mammalia > Lagomorpha > Leporidae > Sylvilagus > Sylvilagus floridanus. The sequence goes on along the minus strand of OX463240.1, from coordinate 11,059,033 downwards.
ATATATCATTTACTACCATTTTTGTATAATTTTGATATTCTTATTTATAGAACTTCAAATTTCTGATCTATATCATTTTCCATGTGCTCAAATAACTCCTTTGACATCTTTTTTTTCAGGGCAGATTTCCTATTGGTGAATTGTTTCAGTTACTATTTGCCTGAATGTGTCTTAATTTTTCTCTCACTTTTATAGAAAAATTTTAAGAAAATTGATTTTTAATTTTTTTTTCTTTCAACACTTTCAATATTTCCCTCAACCCTTTTCTAGCTTGCATGGTTTCTGTCGGGAGGTGTGCTCTAATTGTTATCCTTACTCTATAAATAAGCTCTCTCCCCATATCTGGTTCTTTCAAAATTTTGTCTTTGTTTCTTGAAGCTGGCTATGAAAACATTTCTAGTGGAGTGTGTATGTGTGTGTTGATATTTATCCTTTTGGGTACTCTCTGAACATCCGAATCCATGATTTGGTGCCTATCAATAATTTTGGAAAATTTTCTACCTAGTATACTTCAACTATTTCTCTTCCTTTCTTTTTTTTTCCTCTGCTATTTCCATCAATATTCTGTGATTATTGTGCGTTCTTTTCCCATATTGTTTTTGGTTTTCATTCTTTGTCTCTTATCTTTAGATTGATAAATTTCTATGATTAATCCTCAAACTGATCCTTTCCTTGCCATATTGATTCTATTGAGTACATTAAAGACATTCTTCATTCCTCTCATGGTATTTTTTTTAGCATTTTCTTTTGAGATTTTTAGACTTTCCATCATACTCACATGGGTTATATTATGCATCTGCACATGTATGCTGTCTATTTTTTTCCTTTTGGAGCCCTTAACATATAACCATATTTATATTAAATTCCTTGTTTGCTAACTCTAATATCTGTATCACATCTGAGTCTGATTCCAATGCTTCCTTTATTCATATTTTTCTTATTTTATGCTGTTTCATAATTTTCTGTTGAAAGTAAGATGTGTATTGGGTCATAGTTACTTCAAGAGCTAGGACTCTACTGGAGGGATTTATGATAGTTTCTTTAGGCCTACAGCTGTGCTTTAATGTTTTCTATGGCTGTCAGTGCCCATATGTATTTTTTAAATATCCCTTCTGGGTTTGGTCTTCCCCATAATTACCCCTCCTCCATGGGAGTCTCCACTTCACCAATGAGTAGAACAGATGATCTGGAAGCTCCTATCTTTTATACCATATGACAGAAAACAATGAAACCCAACCTTTGTTCTGGAATAAAAGGAAACCTATTGGCTAACAAACCTTAAAAGTTAGGAGGAAAAGCTGGTTGGAGGCTAGCATGTGTATAAATGTCATGTACATTCCAGGGCTCAGCGTTTCCTGTTTGACTCAATTCTCTGCCCCGTTACAATAAAATCTGATATCTTTAGTTTCATGTCACCATGACATCCAGTTTAGAACAGTGAACCCCTTTCCTCAAAAATTTCAAACAAAATTAGAGGTTACAAGTTTCATTAGCCTTATCACCTTACTTTTCATTTGGGTCTTATATTGAACCAATCACTGTGGCAAGAGGAATTGACTATTGCTGGTTTCTCCTAGATCAATGCTCATTTTTTCATGAAGCAAGATGCACCATCCCTAGGATAATGTGATAGGACATTCAAGATCTTTAATACATATTTAAGTCAGTAATGGGTCATGCTAAAATGCAGACGCAGAGTTAGATCATCCTAGCCAGGGCCTGAGATACTGCATTTCCAGAAGCTCAGGAGTGATGCAGATGCTACTTGGCTGATGGTCAAACTTTGTACAGGAAGTATCCCTGAGGCACAGTCGGGACATTCTTGATTGTGGTAGAAATAACAAACAAGAGTTTAAAGTAAGAATTGAGGAGAGTAGCTCAGAGTGAGCTGAGGGGTGAGGGTAGTTGGTCACCAGTACTCCTACATAATGTCATTTTTTAAGGATTTATTTATTTATTTGAGAGACAGAGTTACAGACAGAGCAAGGGAGACACAGGGAGAGGTCTTCCATCTGCAATTACCAAGGCTGGCACCTATCAGAAGCCAGGAGCCAGAAGCTGTTTAATAAATATTGTGTTTTTTGTTACAGATTTATTTTTTCATATTTGTTAAATACTTTCTAAGAAGATTTATTTATTTGCTTGAAAGGCAAAGTTACAGAAAAAGAAAGAGAGGAGAGAGAGAGAGAGAGAGGAGAGACAGAGACATAAATCTTCCATCTGCCAAATGGCTACAACAGCCAGGCTGGGCCAGGCTGAAGCCAGGAGCTTCTTCTGGGTCTCCCACATGGGTGCAGGGTCCCAAGCACTTAGGCCTTCTTCTATTGCTTTCTCAGGCCATAAGCAGAGAGCTGAATCAGTAGAGGGACAGCCAGGACACAAACAGGCGTCCATGTAAGATGCTGGTTCCTCAGGCACAGGCTTAACCACTGTACCACAGTGCTGGTCCCACATAGTGTCATGTTTAACAGCATGGATGTAGAGCCAGGCAGCCAGCTACAGGAGATACACACACACACACACACACACACACACACACGTATTTTAAAGATTTATTTGAAAGGCAGAGTAACGGAGACAGAGAGATAGAAAAAGAGAGAGAGGAAGGATTTTTCCATTTGCTGCTTTACTCCCTAAATGGGCCCCAAACCAGGAGCCAGGAACTCAGTCTGGGCCTCTCACATGGGTGGCAGAGACCCAAACACTTCAGCCATTTTCTGCTGTTTTTTTAGCCACATTAACAGTGAGCTTGATCAGAAGCAGATCAGTTATGAGTCAAACCCATGCTCTGATATGGGATAGAGGCATTGACTCAGCCTACTTCACCACAACACCAGCCACCAGAAAATAGCATTTCTAACATGTTCTCCATTGAGGTTTACTCTGCTGGTCTAGAAAACTAATATTGTGAGCAACTGGGCTGTGTATTACCAATGTGAAGCTATGTTGGATGGGAATTGGGAAACTGATAGATACCTAATGTAAAGATGTTATGTCCTGGCTGGTGCTGTGGCTCACTTGGCTAATCCTCCACCTGCGGGGCTGGCACCCTGGGTTCTACTCCCAGTCAGGGTGCCGGATTCTGTCCTGGTTGCTCCTCTTCCAGTCCAGCTCTCTACTGTGGCCCAGGAAGGCAGTGGAGGATGGCCCAAGTGTTTGGGCCCTGCACCCACATGGGAGACCAGGTGGAAGCACCTGGCTCCTGGCTTTGGATCTGCGCAGCATGCCGGCTGCAGTGCGCCGGCCGTGGAGGCCATTTGTGAAGTGAACCAACGGAAGGAAGACTTTTCTCTCTGTCTCTCTCTCTCTCTCACTGTCTAACTCTGCCTGTCAAAAAAAAAAAAAAAAAAAAGATGTATGTCCTGTGAGATGGTATAGCTTCTAGCCTGAGTGGCTAAGACAAGGACACTATTTGAAGATCCTTTTTCCTCCAACAACTCTTATTCTTATGGTTTTCCATTGCATGTTGGTGTTGTATGGGAATATGGCACACATGTGTACAAGCACCTCCTTTATGTCAGATGTATTATCTTTTTATGTTAAAAAATAGAATTTTCTTCTGTTCTTTGAGTTCTGATAATTACATATTCCAGTCAGTCTTCTCATATTTTTAATATAAGAGCTCGAATTCATCACCAGAGAAGAAACAGCAAACGAATAGGAATTAGGAAACCTGACTTGTAGTTAAACCTCCTGCACATTTTTGGGTACATCACTCTGGTGGTATTCAGCATCCTTGTCTGTCCAGTGAGGAGACAGTCTAAATCATGTCCACATTAGATATCTTCTTAGCAGGCTTCTCAAGGCACAGCAGTTCTCCTCCACAAAACATTGCAGATGTACAAGCATAGAACCTTGTCCTAAACAGAAATAAACTTTCTAATTATAGAAACTTTGTTACAGTTTGGGCCACTCCTGTTCCTCCCAGGAGTTTAGAACTCGACACTGGAAGTTAATAGGGACAGATCTATGTGACACAAGAATCACATCAGTCGCAACACTCTGAGGTCTAAGTGTTTTGAGGTCCCCTGGTGCTCTCACCTAGAAAGGATTGGCTCCTTAAGTTCCCGAAATCCTATAAAACGCCCTCCCTATCCTTAAAAATTGTGTTTTTGTTTACATTAACTATAGTTTAGAGTCTACTAAAGGCAACATCAAGCATTACTACTGTAACTTCTTTTTCTTATACACACATATACATATATATACATATACATTTATTTATCATCTTTGAATACAGACTGATTACATGGAACATGGAACATCTCTAAATATACTGAATGAAAGGAGTTGTAAGCAAACACAAGTAGTGCAAACTGCATTAGAGCAATCTCATCCCACCCATTCCAGTTTGAAATGAATTTTTGTAAATATGCTTGATTTTCCACCAGATACATGATGGAGATTTGAATGATTTCATTAAAATATGCAAGAACAGAATATTTTGGAAAGTTGAAGTTTCGGGGAGCATCTGATGTAGAGGTATCTTGATTATATATACTCTATGACATCTGAAATCACTTGCATTGTTATAAATATGCGTCTTAGAAGGATGGCTCTTCTAATCTCAGAAACTTCTCATAATTTTTTACTCCACTGTTGACTGCTTTTCATATTACCTTGTTTTCTAAGAGAGCTCAGCATAGTCATCCTTGTTATATTTCATCTTTTTTTTTTTTTTACTATAGCTGTCCATCAAAAGACGAAATACATCCTCAGGAGTGGAACACTGCAAGACCATCTCTGACATCACTGGTATGTGAGTGAAATTTAAATATCAAGAGAACACAGCATAAATACCTGGAGAAATATCATCTGCTATGTTAATAATGTCTTTGGAAATCTTGAAATTCTACCTGATGTACAATGGAGGGAGGATCATTAAAAACACAAAATATATAGGTAATAATAGCTGAATAAATTCAAAATATGCTTAATCCAAAATGACTCTGGTCACCATATGTATACTGTTACTTGTTTGTGTCCTATTAAATAGAACACATGTTTATTTCTAATCTAATTGTATTTCTTTTGTACAAGAAAGTTTAAAGAAACTACATGTAAAATTGATTGAACATAAGAAATATGCATTTGCTATATATTAAACAAAGCTAGTTTTTATAGAAAAATGAACATTACAGTTATGTTTCAATCCTATTAATGAATGAGTATAAGAAGAAAGAGAGGAAGTGAATTACCACATAAAAATAGTTTGGTGATTTTTAAAAAAAAAAGCTGTAGTATTATGAGACATGATTTTTTTTAAAACAATTATTTATTTATTTGAAAGGCAAAATTACAGAGCGGGGGGCGGATCTTCCATCCATAGGCTCACTCTCTGAATCGCCAGAGCTGGGCCAATCTGAAGCGAGTAGCCAGGAGCATCCTCTGGGTCTCCCACGTGGGTGGAGGGGCCCAAGCACTTGAATCATCCTCTGCTGCCCTCCCAGGTGCATTAGCAGGGAGCTCAATTAGAAGTGGGATAGGCAGGACTCGAAAAGGTACCCATTTGGGATGCGGACATAGCAGAAGGCACTCTACCCACTACACCACAACGCTGGCCCTGAGACATGAATTTTACTGATGAATAGGGATTCTGAAATGTATACTAACATGAAGACAAAGTTAATCCAAGTGGATGGGGTAAACATAATTGAATGTATGAAGACGGGAGTTTGGGGAGCTCATGCAATAAGGAGTAGGGCAATTTATGTATAGTTTAGAGTACAGTTATGTCTGGCAAGAGCATGCTTCAAGAAAGATAGCTTGGGAACACAGCTTTAAGTCTTGGGACATTTAGTGTTAAATCTGGTTTGGAAAGTGATTCTTTTCCTTGAACAATTCTGAATTACTAGGCTTAAGTGTTTCCAGTGATGACAGAACAGACATAAACTCACAAAGATACCCTATAAATTTCGGGTAACATTTCTGTATACTTTATAGATCAATACTGAAATTTATTTTGAACTTATCCTCTTCATCTCCTTCACAGTAAGCACTCTGTTGGGGTATTTTTATAAAAAAAAAAAAAGGCCATAATTGAAAGCATTTTGAGTCTACCTCAACTGCAAAAAAAAAAAAAAAATTAAGAGTTTTCTTTCTTGACCTAGGAGAAAATCTTTATCCACAATAGGAATTCTGTCTGAAAACACACATAATGAGAATGAATCATTGCCTGACTGCACAGCAATTGAAATACTTTGAGTTGCAAACCTAATTCTGTTATAGATTTGTTGCATTGTGCTAGGAAATGCCTTTGTACTTCTTCATTTTCATGCCTTCATTACTAAAATGGTGTTAATAAGAGTCATCACCTCTCTACCTTTCAGGGATATTGTGAAGATAAACTCATATTCATAGAAAAGCATGCAGCCATTATAATTCTCAGTAGTAACTCCGTTAATAATCATAACAGCAGACAATGTTTTCTCTTGATGGGTATTGTAATTTATTGGCATGGGAACTCAATTTGAGGTCTGAGATTATAAAAATCCATGAGGAGGGGGCTGGCACTGTGGCATAGCAGGTAAAGCCACCATCTGCAGTGCCAGCATTCCATATGTGCACTGGTTCAAGTCCAGGCTGCTCCACTTCTGATCCAGCTCTCTGCTATGGCCTGGAAAAGCAGAAGATGGCCCAAGTCCTTGGGTCCCTGCACCCACATAGGAAACCAACAAGAAACTCTAGGCTCCTGGCTTTCATTCTGCCTGGCTCCAGCCATTGTGGCCATTTGGGGAATGAACCAGCCAATGGAATACTCTCTCTCTCTCTCTCTTTCTCCCCCTCTCTCTCCCTCTATAACTCTGCCTTCAAATAAATAAATAAATCTTAAACATTCCATATGGAGGTGAATAACTGACTTTTATACTCTTTCATTTTTTAAGATTTATTTATTTGAAAGAGTTACACAGAGAGAGAAGGAGAGGCAGAGAGATAGGGAGAGGTCTTCCATCTGTTGATTCACTCCCCCAGATGGCTGCAATGGCCAGAGCTGTGCTGATCTGAAGCCAGGAGCCAGGAACTTCTTCCTGGTCTCCCACATGGGTTCAGGGGCCCAAGGGTTTGGAACATTTTCTACTGCTTTCCCAGGCCATAGCAGAGAGCTGGATTGGAAGAGGAGCAGCAGGAACTCAAACCATCACCCATATGGGATGCCGGTGCTTCAGACAGGGGCTTTAACCTGCTGAGCTTCGGTGCTGACATCTGGTATACTCTTTGAGCACAACTGTCCCTTTAGCTTTTCCACATAGATTATAAATATTTGTGTATATTTGGGAAAATGGGAGTAGAGCTCATTTTCTCTTATGAGCTTAATTTTAAAATTTAAAATTTATAAAAGTAAACAAATGTCATGTATTTCACATATAAAGATTTAGGAGCATAGTAATACTTCCCACCCTACCCACACTCTCTTCTCCTTCCTTTCTTAATTTTTCTTTTAATGTTTACAATGGCATAATTTCAGTTTATTTTATAATCATTGCTTAACCATCCACTAAGTACAGAGTTCAACAAACAGTATGAAGAAAAAAAACCTTTTCCTCAATAGTGGAGACAAGGGCTTTAAACAATAATCAAACCTCAAAATGTTAATTTCACTTACATACATTACATTTTTTGGTGTTCTACTCATTATCACAAATCAAGAAACCATATAATATTTGGATTTGGATTCCTGGGACTAGGACTATCTTTTTTTTTTTTTTTTTTTTTTGACAGGCAGAGTGGACAGTGAGAGAGAGAGACAGAGAGAAAGGTCTTCCTTTGCCGTTGGTTCACCCTTCAATGGCTGCCGCGGACGGCGCGCTGCAGCCGGCGCACCACGCTCATCCGATGTCAGGAGACAGGTGCTAGGTGCTTTTCCTGGTCTCCCATGGGGTGCAGGACCCAAGAACTTGGGCCATCCTCCACTGCACTCCCGGGCCACAGCAGAGGGCTGGCCTGGAAGAGGGGCAACGGGACAGAATCCGGCGCCCCAACCGGAACTAGAACCCGGTGTGCCGGCGCCGCAAGGCGGAGGATTAACCTGTTGAGCCACGGCGCTAGCCGACTAGGACTATCTTATTTCACTAAGCATGATGGTTTAATCCATTTTGTTGCAAATGACAAGATTTCTTCCTTTTTCCCTCCCTCCCTCCCTCCTTCCCTCCTACCTCTTTTTCTCTCTCTTTCTCTCTTTCTTAAAATTGAGTAGTACTCCATAGTGTCTACATACCATATTGTCAATATCCAGTCATCAGTTGATGGACATCTATAATAAATATTGACATTTGTTTGCATCTCCAAATAAAACAGTTCTAACTTCTCTGAAGTATTGGGCCCAAGCCTCATAGTCTGGGGCTTTGCTCTCTTTTATGACTCAAGTCCTCCATTCAGTCTTCAAATAGGAAAAGAGATAGATGGCTTTGTGAACTCTTCAGTGGCCAAGGCATGAAGTAATAACCTTATCCCCTGTCAAGAACTCCCTTATATGACCACTTCCAACTAAGACTGGAGAGTGTATCTTATGATGTATCCAAAGGATAAATGAAACCACATCAATATCTGACTCAGGGACCTAAAGAAACAACAAGAGTTTTAAAGATGTTAAGGCAGCAATACCACCCATGGGTAAATAATTTTGTATGTTCAATATTCAATTGTATGCCCTCTTCCCCTATCTTTCTCTTCACTCTCTTTTCCATCCCCCTCAATTCCATTAAAAAATAATAAAACCGGCTGGCACCACAGCTCACTAGGCTAATCCTCTGCTTGCTGTGCCGGCACCCCGGGTTCTAGTCCCTGTCAGGGCACCGGATTCTGTCCTGGTTGCTCCTCTTCCAGTCCAGCTCTCTGCTGTGGCCCAGGAGGGCAGTCAAGGATGGCCCAAGTGCTTGGGCCCTGGACCCGCATGGGAGACCAGGAGGAAGCACCTGGCTCTTGGCTTCGGAGCAGTGCAGCGCACTGGCCGTAGTGGCCATTTTGTGGGTGAACCAAGGGAAGGAAGACCTTTCTCTCTGTCTCTCTCTCTCACTCTCTAACTTTGTCAAAAAATAATAATAATAAAACCACTTTAATTCCATTTTCTTCTTGGGATCTGCCTCACATGTAATGGTGGCAAGCACATGAGATAAGGCACCTAAAATTACTACTGTGTCTGGGAATGACAATGTCTCCTTAGTTCCTGATGTTTTTTGAGAGATGACAAAATAGTCTGGGTGGTAGTAATGAAAGTAGGTTAAAAACACTTGGGTTCTTCTCACTTTGTCATCTTACCAGACAAGAGTTAAAAAAAAAAGGGTTCCAGTCTTTTAGGTGTCAAAAATGAGGTTATTTGCTCTCTATCCCAAAACTCCATTCATGTTTCTAAAGACAGAATATAAAATCTGAGGCTTGAACTCTCAACTATAGTTACAGCATTCCTCAGATACAGAGTTTCCTCTCCAAGTGTTTTGAAGAAAATGTATCAGTGCAGGGAAATGAGGCATTTTTAAAAATAATAAGCTACAGGAGGTCCTGGATCTTTGGGATTTGAGCCCTTTATGCTCTTCAGCTGGTCTATGCAGACTAATTGAATCTGCTTAATTGAGCTACAAATCTATGAGGATGAGTCCTGAAGGGATTTGCAAACCTCCTGCTCATAGATAAATCAGAATGATTGCAAAGCAGTCCTGCTAGCTGTGCATGGCTTCAGGAATCTATGAAATGAGAAATAAAAGGAGAGGAAATGTGCACATTCTAAAATGTGGAGAAGAGTTGATTGAGGTTTAGGATTAGTTGTGTGCAGATGTGGTAGCTGGCTCCTGTTTAAAGAAAGTTTCCTCCATTGAAGTCTGAATGATAATCTGTCCGCTGGAACTCAGAGGTAGATTGAGAGATTTTTCCACCAATTCACCTTCTTGCTCTCTGCTATAATGTTTAAAGTGATCTGAACAAATAGTAATTAAATAATTGATCCTTTTTGAAAAGCAGATAAGTCATATACCTTGGAAACTATTTTAACTTCTCAGAAGACTTGTATCATCAGTTTTCTGGGATCCACTCACATTTAAAATTCAAGGAATAAAGCTTTATGGATTTCAAAATGCTCATCAACCTACCAAAAAAAAAAAAAAAAAAGGAAAATGATGCAGTTAAGAAAAAAAAGAAAAACACAGGTGTTGGAGGTCAGATGAGATTACAGTTTAACTATGACTTAGTATTTAAATAATATAAATAATTTAAATTCTGTTTTATGAAAATGTTTTAAGAAAATAATTTACAATCTAAATTGATCTATACTAGCTACAACTTTTTACTTTTTTGGCCATTATTTACTAATACAAGAAATAGAAGTCATTGATTTATAATTAAAATTTATCAAGCTGAAACCTGGAACTAATATAATATATCCCATTTTCAGTCTAATTTCTTTTTGCACACCTGAACAAATGGCTTCTTTATCTGTCCATAATAATCTGAGTTGTAAATTATCTTATATTTTAAAATGCAATATAATACTAAAAGATTATTTTCTTATACAAAATATTAATTTGGTACATTTGAATATTTCTTATGGGAATATTTGATTTGAAAAATTAAGCATCAGTATCAAATTAAGAGACTTAAGGGATGGGTTTACAAAACAGGATCCAATCTTATCCCAAATACATCTTACAAATGAGAAGAGACTGAGGATTTTATAACAGCTTTTCAAATTATTATTTTACAGCTATTTTGGAAATCGTGTCTTAAACTGCGATCATAAACTGACAGCCCAGATACAGTGCACAGCAGTGTCCAGTGAAAAATAAGCCCCTGCCATAGTCAGATTAGATTTCATACAGTTCACCTCCTAGCTCCTTGGCCTTTACTCCAAGTGCATTTCATCATGTGTGCCATAAATGGAAAGGCAACGGGAGAAGTGATGCTAAGCAGCTATCTTGCCGTTATAAAAATTCGGGGAATGAAATTAATTATGGTGTATGATTCCATTTCAATGCTGATGAGGATGGAGCAACATTCACAAGGAGATTTCCTTTTTTGCCTTTTACAAATACTCATGAGCATAGCCACACTAGTGGTATAAGCATTTTCTTTACATGTGTATGTGCAAGCAGATAAGGCCATGTATTCTAAAGCTGTGTGGAAGACTACAGAAAGTCTAGTGTTGCAAAAACACTGAAAAAATTCTTTTCTAACGAGTCTGCACAAAACCTTCAAATCGCTCCATTGTTTATGAGTGTATCTCCTAAGTTCTAACAGAGCTTCAGCTGGAAAACGCAATAGATTGTAACTGTATGGCAACTTGCATGTAATGAAGCTGTTTCACTCATTTTTTACATGATCCTCATATCTAAGTTTAAGAGAAGAAAGACGAGAATTTTATAAAGATGAATGAACTCTGCTGAAAGTGGATGGTGGCAATAATATCTTCATTGGCTATTTCTGTTTATTTGTTTATTTATTTTGACAGAGTGGACAGTGAGAGAGAGACAGAGAGAAAGGTCTTCCTTTGCCGTTGGTTCACCCTCCAATGGCCGCTGCGGCCGGCGCACTGTGGCCGGCGCACCACACTCATCCGATGGCAGGAGCCAGGTGCTTTTCCTGGTCTCCCATGGGGTGCAGCGTCCAAGCACTTGGGCCACCCTCCACTGCACTCCCAGGCCACAGCAGAGGGCTGGTCTGGAAGAGGGGCAACCAGGACAGAATCTGGCGCCCCGACTGGGACTAGAACCCGGTGTGCCAGCGCCGCAAGGCGGAGGATTAGCCTATTGAGCCGCGGCGCCGGCCCATTGGCTATTTCATCATATCTGTCTATTCTTATCTTCTCTGGAAATGATAGCTAAGTTCATTTTGACAGAAAGCAACTGAAGTTACTTGAAGCAATGATCCTTGCCAGAAAGGCCCAATAAGAGAGAGAGCTTTGGGGAGTATGGGACATCTGTGGTTACGAAAGTGCAGGACAATGCTGGCATTGTGGCATAGTGGGTGAAGCGGCCACGTGAGTTGCTTACATCCCATATCGAAGTGCCAGGGTTCCAGTTCTGAAACAACTTCCTGCTGACGGGCTGGGAAGCAGCTGCTAATGGTCCAAGAACTTGAGTTCCTGCCAGCCATGTGGGGACCCAAGATAGAACTCCAGGCTCCTAGCTTTTGCCTGACCCACCTCTGGCTATTGCAACATTTGGGAGTGGTCCAGCAAATCGAAGATCTCTTTTTCTCTTTCTACCACTCTCAAACAGTGTGCCTTTCAAATAATTAATTAACCAAAACTTCCAGGAAAAATCAGAACATAGATTTCACCAACAAAAGACATTTTACTGAAAGTAACTAAAATGCTGGAACAAAACCTACATACACATGCATTGCATTACTCAGTTGTTGAGAAATATGGCATTCTGAAAATCTGAAAACAAATATAAAAATGGGAAGCCAAGAGAAAAGATTATTGAATCTGTATCTTGCTTTCAGGTATCTGGTAAAGCAAGTTACCACATGGAAGAGCAAAGAGGAGAAATAAACAGCAAAAACAAACTTTTAGTAACATAGATATTGCAATTTTTATACATTAATAAAGATGATACCTGTGGTTCAATAAATCAAAATGGTTATTAAAAATCAAGAAAAAAGTATATAAAATTATTAAACACATTTTAAAAATAACTAACATCTTGATACCAGAAATAAACAAGAACAACAACAACAACCAAATAAAAACACACTGAAAAGTCAATATGTGTAACAGCAGTTTTGACTCAGTGAATAAGGAATTAAGGAAAGAAAATCTATTAATTATTAAGGAATAAGGAATTAAGGAAAGAAAATCTATTCTGAAACACTTTCTAAGATGGGAGAAAAGAGGCAAAAGACAGGAAGTGGAAAAGACAAGATAACCCGGCAGTAGAAGAATCATTTTCCTGTAGAAGGAAAAACATTTTGAAAGGTTGAAACATTTTGCAATCTAATAAATGTGAATACTTAAGGATCATGGTAAATTCCAAACAATATAAATATTTAAAAAAAAAAGTCATAATGCATGGGAACATCATATTCCAAAGGCAAAGATATTAAGATTTTGGCAGGAAAAAAAAGGAATAAACAAAATAAGGCCAATACCTAAAAAGGAGCCAAGAAGTCAGATGTCCCCTAATCAATAGCAATGAAAGCTACCATCCTAAAGTGTAGCAGAGCAGGTTAATGCCCTGGCCTGAAGCGCTAGCATCCCATATGGGTGCCAGTTCTGGTCCTGGCTGCTCCTCTTCCTATCCAGCTCTCTACCATGGCCTGGGAAAGCAGTGGAAGATGGCCCAAGTTCTTGGGCTCCTGCACCCACGTGGGAGACCTGGAAGAAGCTCCTGGCTTCAGATCAGCATAGCTCCGGCTGTTGCGGCCATCTGGGGAGTGAACCAGTGATAGAAGACCTCTCTCTCTATCTTTACCTCTCTCTGTAACTTTGTCTTTCAAATAAATAAAATTAAATCTTTAAAAAAAGTGTGTTTTCAACAAAACTCCCTTGAAATGTCATTGTTTTTTAATTGGTGTATCCATTCATAATATTTATCATTTGGGGTATTATTGGGTAAATAGGTATCATAACTTTTGCTGTTTTCTGTTCCTTTAATTTTTAAAGATCCCCTTTATTCTATCCTCCTTGATTTCAGTTAAGCAATGGAAGGATTTAATGCTCTTTCCTTTCTCAACCTATGAACTAACCATCCTATTCAATTTTATTTACTGGTAACCTTAGGGTTTGCAGTACACAAAGAAGTTTGGACTCCATCTGAGGCCAAGCCGGGAAGAGTTCCTAGGTACTAAGTCTCAGCTAGTCTATGTTCATTCTTTAGCATTTCTTTGATTGCAAATTAAACTTCCTACCTGACAGGCTATGAGTCTCTGGGTTTGAATCCCTCTGATGTTTCCAGGGTACTGGTTTCCCGGCGACTTCAGTATCTGTTGGAATTAGGATAAGTCATTGAGTTTGAGCTTGTTTCTCTTTTATGTCTTGCAAGGACATGAATGATACATCTTACTTCTAAGAAGTGATTGATGATGTTTAGCAAGTTCAATGAGTAACATTTATGTGAATGTTCCAAACATTTGTATTTCTAGAAAATCATTTTCATATGGAAATCAGGAAACATGTGCAAGAATGTTCATAACATTCCTTATAATGCTACAAATTGAAAATCACCAAAATGTCCATTTATGGTAGAATGAATACAATTTTCTTATTCTAAAGCAAGGAAAAGCAGGAGCAAAATCATTTATTAAAAGATACATCTCGAAACACAAATAATAGAATCAATGATATACTATACATTCATGTATAGAACTTTTTAAATTTGAAATGAAGTTTGCAAAGATGTGAAAATTTTGAGCAAAACTATCTAGAAGACTTACAGATTTACTAGCCTTAAATTTTATTTAATGTTTGTCCTGAGATGGTGAAAGAATGGAGGGCAGATGCATTGGTATTGTAGAGTGCTTAATTTTACCCAGGACCTTGTATATATGTATAAGGATATTATATGTTATATTTTTTTCACCTGGGTTTTAAATATTCTATCAAATCTTTCCGTATTTAACTTAATATTTTTAAAAAGAAATAATAGAAGAACTTTTACTATATTAATTAAACATTCCATAACTTGATTACTTTTTTATATCTTTAATCCATTCCAGTATCATTCAGTAGCATCTGAATTCATGCCGGCAACTCTCATTTATTTTTCACATGTCTGTCTCTATTACCAAGCAGCTATAAAATTTCAGAATATTTAATGTGTTCATGATAGAAGTCTTGCTAACACAGCATAAATGAATATAGTAGTTTGTAGATTACATAACGTGAAATAAATACTGTGAGACGCGAGACTGTTTGAGCACTGTGTGTCTGGTAGGGAAGCCCATCAATCCAGCTCTCTGCTATGGCCTGGGAAAGCAGTGGAAGATGGCCCAAGTCCTTGGGCCCCTGCACCCACGTGGGAGACCTGGAAGAAGCTTCTGGCTCCTGGCTTTGGATTGGCACGGCTCCTGCTGTTGCAGCCAATTGGGGGCTGAACCATCGGATGGAAGACCTCTCTCTTTCTCTCTCTGCCAATCCTCTCTCTGTGTAACTCTTTCAAGTAAATAAATGAATCCTTAAAAATATATTAATTGAAATGCTAATCTCTTATTTATATATGTATTTAAATTGCATCACAGTTGTACCAGGATTTTTCTCCTTTTGTAAAGTTTATTTTCTTCTACTTGAAAAGCACAGTAACAGAAAGGCAATTAGATATCATACATCTACGGGTTCAGTTCCAAATGCCTACAGCAGCTATGGCTGAACCAGGCAGAAGCCAGGAGCCTGGAACCCCATCCCACTCTCCCACCTGAATGGTGGGCCCCATCCATTTGAGCCATCATCTACAGCCTCCCAGGATGCACTAGCAAGAAGTTGGATTTGAATGTAGACATCCAAAGTACAGCTCAGCCTGCTGGTTATAATGCATATCCCAGATTTTTTTTCCGAGGGGTTGATTTTAGGATGATTTTCAGTGTTTTTTTTTTTTTTTTGAATTGAGTTCCAAATGCAGAAGATAATTTACTTCTGTACAGGAAGTTAGAAATATGTGTTTGGAAGTGTTTTTTATTTCCCCTTCACACATAACAAACCATAGACCTTTTAAATAACATAATTGTGTATGCTTCAAGCTTTTTGAGATCAGAGAGTAAGGAAAATGTGATCATAACATTTACTTCTTTTTTTTCCCCCCAGGTGTTAAAATTGGTAATTAATAGGGGCCAGCGCTGTGACACAGTGGGTTAACGCCCTGGCCTGAAGCATCGGCATCCCATATGGGCACTGATTCGAGACCCAGTTGCTCCACTTCTGATCCAGCTTTCTTCTGTGGCCTGGGAAAGCAGTAGAGGGTGGCCTAAGTCCTTGGGCCCCTGCACCAGTGTGGGAAACCCGGAAGAAGCTCCTGGCTCCTGGCTTCAGATTGGCATAGCTCTGGCCGTTGCGGCCAATTGGGGAGTGAAACATCAGATGGAAGACCTTTCTCTCTCTGCCTCTCCTCTCTCCATGGAACTTTGACTTTCAAATAAATAAATAAATCTTTTAAAAACATGGTATAAATAAGCACTCATTTGCTTATCTGTTCTGCCCAGTATACATAAATGACTTCTTATTTCTCATACCTTCGTACAACTGATAATATCATATGTGTATTAGATTAGTTAGGGTTCTTCAGAAAAATAGAACTAACAGAAAATATGTATGTATGTGTAGGAAGGATTGACAAAACTTTCAAGGAAAACATGTATTTAAAAAAACTGCATGGATTTCAAAATTTTATTGCATTCTAGAACTTAGTTTAATTCCATTTCATACAAAGTTTTTGCAGTATTCTAAAATATATCAAACAATATTGATCTCATGATTATAGAGGCTAAGAAATCTCAAGATCTGCAGTCAGCAAGCGGGAGCCCCTTAGATCTAAGAGGCTGCTGATGTAGGTTAAGAGTCAAGATACAGAAAGAACTCATGTTGCAATTCAAGTCTGAAGGATGGGGAAAAAAAAATAGCACAAACATTATGAGATGACATTTTTGTTCCATTCAGACATTGAACTGATTAAATGAGGCCCAGCAACACTGCAGAATGCAATCTGCTTTACTCAGAGTCTCCTGCTTTAAATGGTAATCCCATTAGAAACACCCTCATAAAAAGATCCAGAATGAGTCTGACCAAATTTCAGGGAATACCCTGGCACAGTCAGCTTGTCCAAAGTAAGCATCACATATATTGTTTTTGTATAAATTGGAAAAAAGAAACATAGATGCAAGAGAAAACAAGAAAATATGCTTGAAGCCCCACGGAATATGGATTTCCAGTCAATGACATCTTTTCATCTCTTATTTATATGTGGAGTTATCAAACTATCCGTGTGATTGGTTTCATTAATCTCCCTTGTAATACTATGAAGTGATCAAAAGCGATGCACAGTTGTCCACAAATATTAAGTATTTAATATTAAATATGAAAATCATAGAAATAGTGGTCTGAAATGCAACCATTTTTCTCTACAATATTAATTACTAAAGTAATGTTCAACAGATACAATGGACGAATGTAAATTACCTGGCTCCTTTCATCCAATACCACCCATGCTTAGGTTATGTTGACAGTCTGAGAGAGTCATTCTATCAATATGATTAACATTGTCTATAAAACTTTACAGAATCATTGATAATTAAGGAAATCTACTTTTAGGAAGGACATTATTAAATACAAGTGATGTTAAGCATCTATATTTGACATACATGATAGTTGCTGTGGGGAAACTACAAAGCTAAGTTATTTATCAAAGTATAGTATTTTGTTTAAATTTTTCCTGTGAAATTATGTTTTTGCTTATTCTCTGTATCAAATCTACTATTCTAAATTTTTTGGCCATTAATTCTGTTTCTCAGCTGTTAATTTTTACCTTTTCCTATTCATCTTCCTTTTTAAAGAAGATGCCTAAAAAGATAACAAAATAGACAATACAGACTACAGTATTGACAACCTTTAAAGATATCTCTGGAGCTGGTGGACTTTGAACTTTATTCATTTTATAGTACAGTGAAAAAAGTATCTGGGTTTGCTTTTTCACTTTGTAAATGGTCACATTTCATTCACAAAAGGAGAAGACTAAAGATTATTCTATTTTAATCCATAAAATAGAAACTATTTCAAGCATATTTAATGTGAAAAATATATATGCCATACAGAAAAAGATTCTAATTACATGCTTGGCTTCAAGAACTTAATTGAGTTGGCTGAGAAAAGTTAATTTGATCAAACATTTTTGTTGGTGCCATTTTAACAGTCCAGCATAGCTTGGTACTTTAAATTAGAGACTGATTAATTGGAGAAACTGATTCTTATATTTAATGTGAAGATATTTGAGTTAGTGCTAAAAAAGTTAGAATTTCTGGGTCTGTATTCAGAATTATTTAGAATTTTGCTTTCTGCCAAAATTACTCTGAACTATAATTATGAGCTATATTAAAACTAAAAAATTCAAATGAATCTTAATGTGTTGTCTTTAAAAATTCTGATCCATAATTCATGTCACAAAAAAAAGTAAATTCTGGGGGTCTTCATAATTGAATAGCAGGTAAAAGCATTGCCTGCAACATCAGAATCCTTATTGGGTGCTCATTTATGTCCCAGCTGCTTCACTTCCAATCCAGCTCCCTGTTAACGGCCTGGGAAAAGCAGCAGAAGATGGCTCCCACCAGTCCCATGGGAGACCCCTACATAGTTCCTGGCTCCTGGTTTTGACCTGGCCCAGTGCTTGCTGCTGTAGCCGTCTGTGGAGTCAACCAGTGGATGGAAGATCCTTCTTTGCCTCTCTCTCTCTGTCACTCTGACTTTCAAAATAAATAAATAAATTTTTTTTTAAAAAAAAGTGAATTCTGGTTAATTGTAACTGTAAATGGGAAAGCTAAAACCGACTCTTCCAGAAGAAAGTATAGAAAGAAATACTGATTACCAGGATTAGATAAGGAGAGCACAACACACTTTAATTGGAAGTTTAAAAAGATATATTTATCTTTTTAAATAAGAGAAGAGTTGAGATCGAGCTCTCTTTCTCTTATTCTCGTTCTCTCATTGCCTTGCAAATAAATACAATTCTAAAAAAAATAGGAAAGACTATTCTTCAAACAATGACAGAAGAGATGGAAACCCGTGAACTACAACATGGATGAATGCTTGCCTCTAAGTATGACAAACAAAACCCCACCAGTCTCCCTGCAGATAGCACCTGTCAGACTTGGACACAGCATGAAGAGAAACTGCCTGCACCTGCTGGTGGGTGAGTGTGAGCATAAAGACTCCAGTGGGTGCCTGTATTTTCTGAGAGGATTTAGAAATATGAAGCTATAGGGGTTTTTGCTTTTAGCATAGGGTGACCCGTAAATGATGTAGGATGAGCAAGGTTGGTGTGGCATACATGGACAACAGCCATGGTCTTCCTAGACAGGAAGAGTGAGCTTGAGAAGTTTAAAAAACAAATTGACAGAATTGGGACATTTGATCAGAGAAAGAGCCAAAGAAGGGTATCTCTCAAATCTATCTATCCTCATCTCTGACTCCTGAAATACGCATGTGTAGGGTAAACTGAAAACAGCACAGCCCTAGGGAAACGATCTGAACTAAGAGCCAAGCAACTTCTTAAGGAATAAAGGTTGAAACTCAGCCTCAGTCAAAAAAGCATAGGAGTCCATACCCAAAAGAGAATGTTAACAGAATCCAGACACTCTCAAGTTGTGATAGCTCACATACAATCCAAGGAGAGAATTAGGAGAAAAGAAAGATCCATTGAGTCTGATCCTCAGATGTCTCAACTAACAGACACATATTTTTAAAGTAAGTTTTGTATGTATGTTTAATAAATAAACCAAAAACATGCTTTCAGTGAATGAGTAATAATAGGAATGGGGAAGTAACAAATAATAAAATAGCAAAAATAATGCTACAACTGAAAAGTAGAATTTCTGAAATCATTCAACATTATGAATTGCTAAAATTCAAAGGATACATTAAGTATTAGCAAAGGTGTAGAGCTTTTAATTTATATAAAAGATGTAGAGTTTTAATATATATATAATCGTAGGAATTCCAGAGGAACATAAAAATGTTTCTGATATACAAAGTCTCACACATTGCTGGTAGAAATTGGCGATGATTTGTAGATTCTTGTATAGTTACAAATATACTTAGCATCCAACTCGGCTCTGCCCTTCAGATTTACCAAAGAAAATGAAAACATGTCAACCATGACTGGCACTTTTAACCTACACACTTAATAGCTTTGCAGATTAACACTTAACACATTTCAGCCAGAATTTAAATTAACCAATATGTCTACAACAGAAAAGTAAATCAAGAAATTACAGCTTTTTCACCCAACAGAAGAGTGCTCAGTCATCACGGTGAATGTCTTACCAATGACAAGTATATCAAAAACATATTTCTCTATTAAGGAAGACAGTTACACAAGAGGATACACTATCATTCCATTTCTCTAAAACTCAAAAACTGGAAAAAAGTATCGTCTGATGATATAAGGCAAAATAATGATTACCCAGATTTGGAGTGTAGGAGGGGAATGACGGCACAGGGGCACAAATGGTTCTTTGTGAGATGTAGGAAGTATTTTGTATCTTTATTGTAGCAATGGCAAAACTAATAAAGTGATCAAATAAGTTTCAGTTTGCATCCAACCTTATCCAACTTTTCAAGCATCATAGGATATTGATTTAAATCTAAAATTTAGATGAAAGTCTAAAATTGTTTAAATCTTTCTTAAACTAATTTTCCTATATTTATGTAAATAAACTCTCTTTTCCCTCCTTTTACAACTTAATAACATCAAAGGACATACTTTGCTAAATGCTGGTGTGAGGAGGAAACAAAGTGAAATAAGGTTACTAACTATACGGTCCTTACATTGCTAGAGAGGAATTGATAAGAATATAAATATCTTTGTCACAAGGCATTTAGTGCCAAGTGTTATAAAAATATCCAAAAATGTGCCAGGAATGTTCACAATCCATTTTAGCATGTCACTTTGTAAATGCAGCTTCAAATCATGAGGTACAGATATTGTGAAATAAAATTTTCTCCCAGGAGTCTCTGTTTTTAATAAAAACACTTAATAACTTGATTTAGAGATAACTCCCTTAAGACACAAGGAGAATTGTTTTAAGGTATAAAATTGTAGGAATTCCAGAAGAACATAAAAATGTTTCTGATATACAAATTTCTATGGGCATTTGGAGGTAACAACCCATGTGTCCAATATGTATATATAGACAGTTTTGTCTAATCTCTGGTGAACTCTGAAGTTCAACTTTAAGAAAACAGATGCTAAAGGGTGAAACATTTTCACATATTCTCATGTGTAGAAATCTGAAATAAATCCTGGAGGAATAATGAATCTGTGTCTTATGTTTGTCCTTGTGTTTGTCAAGGTTTCTAACAGAATTGATGTATTTGGCATCCAGTTTATAAATTAAGAATTTCTATCACAGTGATTGTCTTTAGGAATATTCAGCAGCTTGCCTTCTGAGAGGCATGGTGGCCCTTGACCAGCAGCTTTCACAACTGTTTATCATTCTTTGAACTTTACACACATTGATCCCAATTCGCTGAGTAGATTTTTTTCCCTGCACGTAATGTTTACAGATTTGGCAGCTGCTTTACTTTTATGGTATACTAAATGCTACTTGGCGGTGTTAAAAATATATAGTTTCCCTGCCCTTAATATGTTATCTAATGTGAAGTAATGCTGTAACTAGTGCTGAAACAGTATTTTACACTTTGTGTTTCTGTGTAGATGCAAACTGATGAAATCTTTACTTAATACATACTGAATCGATCTTCTCTATATAAAGATAATCGAAAATGAAAAAAAAACTCAGTGTTACGTTGGCAATTGCATTAAAAAATTAATCAGTTTCAAAAATATATATATATTTCATGTAGGATCTCTGTCCTTAATGTGCTGTACAATGTGACTCAATGCTAAAACGAGAACTCAAAGAGTATATTTCACTTTGTGTTACTATATGAGGGCAAAGGGACGAATTCTTTACTTAACACATGCTAAATTGATCTCACGTATACAAAGAGAATTGAAAATGAATCTGGATGTGAACGAAAGGGTGGAGGGAGCGGGCAAGGGGGGAGGGTTGCGGGGGGAGAGGGAAAGTATGGGGGAAAGCCATTGTAATCCATAAGTTGTACCTTGGAAATTTATATTCTAAATAAAAGTTAAAAAAAAATCTAGTTTCCCAAAACAACTCGACTCCTGTCCCCACATAGTTTATGTAGCATTATTCCAAGTCTGCTTTCCCCTTCTCCTTTGCCACTCTAGCACGAAGCCATGGCTCTGGATTTGAGCTGATAACTCAATGAGCCTTAAGAAATTTGGATATCTAGGCCGGCACCGTGGCTCAACAGGCTAATCCTCCGCCTTGCGGCGCCGGCACACCGGGTTCTAGTCCCGGTCAGGGCACCGGATTCTGTCCCGGTTGCCCCTCTTCCAGGCCAGCTCTCTGCTCTGGCCCGGGAGTGCAGTGGAGGATGGCCCAAGTGCTTGGGCCCTGCACCCCATGGGAGACCAGGAGAAGCACCTGGCACCTGGCTCCTGCCATGGGATGAGCGTGGTGCGCCGGCCGCAGCGCGCTGGCCGTGGCAGCCATTGGAGGGTGAACCAACGGCAAAGGAAGACCTTTCTCTCTGTCTCTCTCTCTCACTGTCCACTCTGCCTGTCAAAAAAAAAAAAAAAAAAGAAATTTGGATATCTAGTATCAAAACACCTGAACTCAAGATCATGGGCTGGTGGTCAGACGCCTGTGATCCATTTACCACTTGAACAGAAGTCCTTGGGAGTTCCTAAGTTTGCTTCAGATTTTGATGAAGACCAAAAGTAAGGGGTCCTCTCAAAGCATGGAGTCATGGTGTCTAAGAACATTCCTGCACTACTAAAATTCTAAACTGTTTGAAAAAGCTCCATGAGGAAACAAAGGTCTACACACCAAAAAGCTGTCTTTTGTAAATACAGAACCTAGAGCTGTCCTCTTTCTCACCCAAGTTATTGGAGAAAGCTACACCTTTCTGGGGCAATACTACCTTCTTTAACTTGTTACTTCCTTCTCCCACTCCTAATCTTGAGTTACATAAGACTTTTGTCATGAATAGTAGAGATTACATGACTGCAGAACACTTGTTAGAAACAGTCCATCATATGATTTATAGGTGGTTCCTTAAATTAACAATCTAAGGACAAATTAAAATATTCAAAAATACATTTTAACTGTACACAGAAGATGCTGTCTAGATATTTGAAGTTACTTTTGATCCTATTTGACTAGAAATTACATACAAATAGTCTTTGTCATCAGAATGAAATATCCTGTTGTGAGTAGAGGTCCTGGACTAACTTCTTGCATTAGTTTGCTTTGCATTTTGAGGTTGATAAGAATGTGGATGTTGGAATATAAGGATCCTAGTAATTGGGTTACCAAAATATTTGACTATCAGAAAAGATCCCGAAAAAAAATCATTTCTATTAGGTTCCAAAAGATTTATTGAGGTCCTGAAATACCATACTTGCCAAAGGGGAGAACTGTCTTCCAAGCTCATCTTTCTTTACTAAATTTGGTTGTCCAAAACCATGGCATTTACTGCAATTAATAAAAAGCTCTGGCCCAGCATGAGTGTTATTGCTGCAAGCTGCAAGCACTCTCCCCTGAAGACTTAAAAATGACACTAAATTAATAAGAGAGAGGAAAGGAGGAATTAATTAGTATTTGATATGGAGCATTAGATGTTGATTCATTAGTCAGGGCCAACATTAGCCCAGTTTACTTTATAAACCTCTAGCCATATCCTTCCCATGTTCAGTCTCTGCATCAACATAAATTTCTATGTACAAACTGATGGTAATTTGTCAAAAACAAACATAAGGCACTTTTAGATGGTGACACAAGGGTTGCTGTGTACATTTCTTCTTATTAAAATAAGCAGAGGAATATAATAATAATGGGGGAAAATGCATCAGCACAGAAAAGAGGGAGGGAAAACGTGAAGGTAAATAAAAAATAGAAGCAAAGAAACAATCACAATACCATACCAGGAAAGATGCCGTTCAGGGCTGCACACATTAAAAACTAATGACTATTTTCTCTTGGTAATTGATAAAATTCACATGAACGTATTTTTGTGGATGTGATTTAATTTTGTCATTCATATGATTTTATAATTTTGATTAAAATTGGCCTGAATGTACTCATTTTTATGTGCAATATTCTAGTGCTTTCATGCCCTTTTTCAGGAATGGGCAATATTATTTACAGGTGATGAAGGGACTGTTGTGTGTATGTTATCACTGCTTATTTACAACATTTTGAAAAGCTCTGTGTCCAGAGCAATGGATTGTGTTAAACGTAACACCTAAATATACATAGAATTTTATTTCACTGTTAATAACATAATTTCATTGACTCAATAAAATTGGCAAAGCCACAAAAAGTGTAATTGATTGTGTGAAGAGCACATAGTGAAAACAAATGTACACCAAAGTATTTAGAAATTAAGGAGAATGTAAGAAAATTTAATCAGCAAAATAATAGGCATAAGGAGTTATAACTCATAAAATATTCATGAGTCTCTACTGATATAAACAAATAAATAGGAAAGAAGAAAAAACTATCTTCAATTATAATTCCAACTTACAGATAATAAATGATTACAATAGAAAAATCATTATTTACAAAGAACAGAATCAAATTTGTTGCAGCAGAAATTTTATCATAGATGCTAAAATTAGTGAGCCAAGGGATGATACAAAAGGGTATTTATGTGCTTTTAAAATTTCGCTCTACAAGAAACGTATTAATGGTAAAGGTAAGAGTTAAAATTTGATCTGATGCAGGTGTTAGGTGCCATGGTTAAGATGTTACTCAGAACACCTGCTCTCCGTGTTGGAGTGCCTGGGTTTGAGTTCTAAGCCTGTTCTTGATTCCAACTCTGGCTAATCTTCACCTTAGAAGGCCGCAATTGCAGCCTAAGTAGTTGGGTCTCTGCCACCAATATAAGAGACCTGGATTGAATTCCCGGCTCCTGGCTTTGGCTTGACCTGGTTCTGGCCTGTGTAGGCATTTAGGGTATGAACCAGTGGGTGGGATCTTGCTTTTTTTCCTCTCTCTCTTTATCTCTTTCTGTCTCTTTTCCATTCAAAAACAAATAAAACAAACAAAAAAATTTACTCTAGTTGTCAAAGTTAACATAATCAGTGAGTCGACATATCAACATTGCCCACTTACTGATACCATGCACCAAGAATGGCAAACATTCTGTGATCTTCTTGTCAGAAAATACATAACCTGGGGGCTGGTATTGTGGTATGGAGGTTAAAGCAGCCACTTGCTACGCCTGCATCCCAAATGGGTGCTGGATCAAATACCAGCTGCTCCACTTTTGATCCAGCTCCCTGTTAGTGGCCTGGGAAAAGCAGCAGAGAATGAATGGCCCAAGTACTTGGGCCGCTGACACCATCGTGGGAAAAATGTAAGAAGCTCCTGTCTCCTGTCTTTGACCTCGTCCAGCCCTAATAGTTGTGGTTGTAATCAACGGGGAGTGAATCAGAAGATGGAAAATCTCTCTCACATACACAGATATGTATATATATATTATACATGTATATATCCCTCTCTGTAAGTCTTTCAAGTAAATAAGTAATACTTTTAAAAATGTTTTATGATGACAGAATAGGCAATAATTAATAACATTCTCTTCACAAGTCTGTGTATAAACACGAATGTAAGGAGACTATACCCAGTAGTTGCTTACCTGAGAACTACCCCAGTTTGTATCAGTGTTCCTGCACTTTTCAACCTCTAGCACCACGCAAGCCATGCACTTTGGAGAATCTGATTGAAACACTTATTCGAGACTGGGGGACTCAGCGATTAAACTGTTTATTAACATAATGCCTGCATTTTTCCATAACGGTGTTTTTGGGTTGAACTCTATAGGAACAGAACATTTCCTGACCATTTGATAAGGCAAAATGATAGATTTCTTAGTGTTTTGAAAAATAAACAATAAATGAAAAAGACCCCTGTGGCATTTCCTTGTCTCCATCCCCTTCTCATTCACAGGTGAAGGAGCCTGCTGCCCTCTGATCATCACTGGTGTCCTCTGATGTGCTCGAACCGTAGGGAAGAACCATCAGCCCGGGGAGAAGCTGAGACTCAGGAATATTTAGCCTTGGTGGTCTTCTTGTACATCCAGACCCCTTATGAACATTAACTCCACAGGGGGAATCACTTTGGTTGTTGAAGAAAACTTGAATTGATTATTTGCTATTAATAGTTAAAGTATCAGCTGGCGCCGAGGCTCACTAGGCTAATCCTCCACCTTGCGGCGCCGGCACACCGGCTTCTAGTCACAGTCGGGGCACCGGATTCTGTCCCGGTTGCTCCTCTTCCGGCCAGCTCTCTGCTGTGGCCCGGGAGTGCAGTGGAGGGTGGCCCAAGTGCTTGGGTGCTGCACCCCATGGCTGCACCCCATGGCTGCACCCCATGGCTGCTCTGGCCGCGGCAGCCATTGGAGGGTGAACCAGCGACAAAGGAAGACCTTTCTCTCTGTCTCTCTCTCTCACTGTCCACTCTGCCTGTCAAAAAAAATAGTTAAAATATCTTCATATATTTATGCCAATTTTCTCACGATAGAAATTATACTACAGTCTTATGATAGCCTTAGAAGTAACTTGAAACCTCCCTCCCTCAATAAATCCACCACATTTAAAACCCTTACTCTGCCATTTTCAATATATGGCCTCGAACAAATTGTTTAAATGTTATGAGTCTGTTGCTTCATGTCAATAAAGGATCAGTAAGATAAATTTCATTTTCAACTTCAAATATGTAAAAAAAAAAAAACAGCAGCCATAGGTGGTTCTTTTAACACAGTAGACATTCAAAAATTCCATTCAGCCACTCATTTCTTTTCCTATCATATCATAAATCCCATGGCACTTTAATTTTAATTGCAACCACTGAGATCTCCTTGAGAGTTAATTATTACTGAGAGACAATAAAGGACAATGAAGAGATTCCATGTGACAGTAGGACTCTGAACCCACAACCCCTGTAGTAGCTATCCCAGAGGAGGAGGACTTGGACAACCCTTGCCATCCACCGTGTTTCCCACCCCACCCCCACACCTCACCCCATCTCAGGATCCACCAGAGGAACAGAAAACATTCTTTCAACAATCACCTATTTCTACCTCCTTCATTTTTGTTTTCATTTTTATAATAAAAAATTGGCTAGCAATAATATAGCATCAAAAATGTACTCAATTTTCAACTGTTCTTCTATTAACAATTTTTTAATCTTTCATTTCCCTGTGGTTATTTTTCTTCCCTCTAGTTCTTCAGACAGATTTGTTGCATAAAATTGCACCTCTGAGGAATTCAAGCATGGGCAGAGTGTTCTGGGCTCTTGCTGTGGTGTTATAGCTAGCAGTGGGCTTCTTTATTAAAAAAAATAGTAAGAGCTTTCTTGCAGCAAGTTTGATAGCAAGATGAAAAAATGGCAAGATATTTTTGAACACAAGTTTTGTATGACATACCTTACATGGAATTAAATATATACTACATATAAGTCAGTCACCATGATGCTTTGAACCCAGTGGTGTTAAACAGACCTGGCACTAGTTTTACCACTCTCTTGGATCAACAATACCATAGTACATGTGTGAAATAGATGCAAAAGTATGTGGTGGCACTATAAGGTTTAGCACGCTGGTTAGATTCCATTTACCATACAAGATGTCTTATTTGGAAATATCTTGAGGCCAGAATTTGGAAAACAGTCTAAGTGCATTGTAGAAGGAGACTAAGAAACTTAGAATTTTGCAACACACTACTTACTCCTTTTTCCTCCTTTCCTAGTGATAAGGAAAATAACAGCTTCTTAACAAGAAATGTTTGAAAAATCACTTTGGATACTCTTCTTTCACAAGCTTAATCTCCTGTTTTTCTTATGGAATATTATATGTAGGCTGCAGAACAAGTTCAGCCAGGGTCATTTAGGTGAAGGTTCAGATTAGTTGGCTTTTCATCCAGTTCTAAACTGATAATGTTTGGATGTGATAAAGTTCACCAGAACTCATAGTTTTCCTTTCGATTGAGTTTCTAAATCTGGTATCCAATCTTTTTAATTTGTTCTATATTTTTCTCATTTTTTCAAATTTATGTTCTATGTATATCTTTCTCTCTACTACCTGTTGCTACTTCCATAATCAAAACACCTGTATTCATTGGGGACTTAAATTTGCCAAACGTGATCCAAAAGATTGGAGGTAAAAAGATGCAGAATTCGGGAAGGCAGTTCAGGAAACCAGCATCTAGAGAGACGTGAGAAGAGTATGGTTCAAAATATGCAAAAGAGTTGGAGCATAAAGCAAGGGTATTCACCCACACTTGTAGGAATAAGTGGTCAGGTAGGATTCTTTGAGGAGAGGATATTTAAGATGAAGTGACACCAGCTTCATGGGTGTTTGATTTCTGTAGTTGTAGAGGTTCACACTAAACAGCTCTTCTCCTTGGTTGAATATATTGATGTTGCCATCTTGAAATTCACATTATTCTTTGGCGAAGGCATCCTGAATTTTCATTTTTTACTGGCTCCACAATTTGCATTGCCAATCTATAATGGAAGTAGGTATGCTGCAAAAAGGCAACAAGGAATAGAAGAGCATAATGAATTGAGGCAAGGAGGGGTATTCCGTGTGTCTGCATATAACTGTGAGGTGAGAGTCAGATTAGAGATGAGACTTGTAAGTGAAAGGAGGACCTAATGCAAGGATTGACTATGTTAACAGAGTGAGAAGATCACCACTAATCAATAAATAAAATTGTATTTAAATTGATATCAGAAAAGTTGAAATATGAAAAGATGACAAATTATGGCTAGAGAGAACACACAGGGAGCATAGAGAAGAAACAGGAATTAGAATAGAATTTTGAGTATTACATATGATAATGACAGAGGAATGTTCAATGAGTGCTGTAATACAGAAGATACTTAACAACAAAGATGGTTTACTGCAGTTTGTAGTAAATAAGCTAGAAATCAGTATGGTTGAACGTAAAGGCAGGGTTAGGAAATAAAGGTGGCTAGGATAAGTTTTCAATAAGCTGTTCTATAAACAAAGAAAAGAGAGATCTCACAAGACATGGCATTAAAGAGTGGTTGGTTTGTTTGATTTGTTTTTTTGTTTGTTTGTTTGTTTGTTTTTTGTTTTTGTTTTTTGGTTGTAAAATGATGTTAAACATTGATCCTGTCCATATTCTGATAGAAAAGAAGCAGTTTCTAGAGGATGCGGATTAAGTTGAAGAGAAGCAGGAACTGTGGGTTTTGGGGGCAAAGCTGCAGAGGGACAGCAGGGAAATCTAGCCAAGCTCTGCTTCCTCATGCCACTTCCACCAGCTGATTCTACACCTTCATCATCATGGATCTCGACTTGTCCATCAGCACTAGTTCAATACCTATGCCCCCTGATAAAGGAATCTCATTCAAAGTGATATTTAGTTGTTACTGCTTCACTACTCTGTAGCCCTGAGCTCTTTAAATATTTACTTACTTTGGCGGCTCACTAGGCTAATCCTTCACCTGTGGTGCTGGCACACCGGGTTCTAGTCCAGGTCGGGGCCCGGATTCTGTCCCAGTCGCTCCTCTTCCAGTCCAGCTCTCTGCTGTGGCCTGGGAGTGCAGTGGAGGATGGCCCAAGTCCTTGGGTCCTGCATCCACATAGGAGACCAGGAGAAGCACCTGGCTCCTGCCTTCGGATCAGCGCGATGCGCCTGCTGCAGCACACTGGCTGCAGCAGCCATTGAGGGGTGAACCAATGGAAAAGGAAGACCTTTCTCTCTGTCTCTCTCTCTCTCTCACTGTCCACTCTTCCTGTCCAAAAAAAATATTTACTTCCTTCATTTCAACTTAAAAACTTTTAGCTGTGTTTTCACACTAACTCTTCCCATAGTATATTCGTCATTACATCAGGGTTTTTCCTCACATACTTCGTTATTAATATTATTGAGCTGCCCCTGAATGTCCCGTGCCTCTGTCCATGCCTGTGAATCCCTTCTGAGAAAACAAAAACCTACTATGTTCATTTGCTCATATCTAAGTTATTGTGCTTTATTTCATGCAACCTTACACCTTTGTTTTATGCTGTTCTGAAACTGTCAGTGTTCACTGGGGACAACAACAAACTCATTGGTGTACCACAAGACATTTTAATCATTTCAGAGAAACATAGTGACCCTTGACATCTGTCAAATGCTGCTAAAATCCTGGCTTTTAAAATCCTGTATGATTTCTACATTAGACCACATTGTGTTCCTTTTGGCAACATCACATCTTTGTCAAGCAATTTTTGTAGTTGCTGTGATGAAACCTTTTACAATGAAAAACAATGTGCAACAAGAAATGAGGAGAAAGAAATTGTGCAGTGCCCAACAGGCACACATTTCTCATCACCAAGTAATTACTGTTATTTAACTGTAGAACAAATTGTTTTTCTTTCAATCTATGATTAATATTATTAAGTGGCCCGTAAGTGATTAGGATATAAATGCTTACTAAGTTTTGTAGATTGGACTATTTACTGACTATAATCTGTTATGGTTTTATTTTGCAGCACTGTGGAAACATTGTTGTGATAGCAAATGTACTGTGTGGAATAAAAAATATTTGAGGATCTTAGCTACTTTATTTGACGGGAGACCTTGCCTAAGGCCAAGAGCAGTGCCCTGGCCAGCAGTCTCTAGTGGGTTTCCTTTAATAAGATCACAATACAACAGGAAGAAAGTTGATTCCATTAATCAATACACATTATCAAATCTGCTGTCTATAGAAGAGCTGATATGAAACACCTAGATGAAAACTGGGTAGTTGAATAGCCTTGGGACTGAGGAGAGACAAAAGTTAAAGAAGAAAAGCCAAGAAGCTGTGTTTGTTTAGGTCAATGTCTTGCTTGTAACTTTCAGTACTGAGAACCACCTAAGAGAAAGATTCAGTCATTATCCATTGGGACACACGAAGTCAGGAGAAGGATAGAGAGTAAAAATGGTGACTCCTAAGAGAAACCTACATATGCAACTTCATTTAAACTATTCAGTTAATCTTACTGCAAACATTACCACACACTATTCTATGAGGCTATTGATGCCTAGTGAGTTATCCCTATCTGAGCCTGCTCCATGGATTGGCATCAAGTAAAATTCCTTGACATAATGTAATTCACTATGTAAGTTAATGCATTTTTTGTTCCAAGGTCTTAACAGCCCAATAAGACTCCATGCTGTAAGTGAACATTTTCACTGAAATATGAAGTAAGATATTCATTTGAACAGATATATTATGTTTGGTTCATAAAGGATTAACTGTTAAAATATGTACTGAAATTTAAGGAGACCTACCAATGAAAAATTCCATTTAAGTACCCCTCTGTCATAAATTTATCAAATATTTTATGATTCTTTGTCATTTTAAAAATAACTATTTGTTAGAATAACTATTTGTTTTCACATTGTGCAGTGGTAACCAATCTTGTCATCTACTCTTCTTGTCTGTTAACTTATCATCTGTATTCTGCCTGCTTGTAGCCTTTGTATTCTTTAGGGAGGTTATTTTTCTTGAGAAAATGCATTGTCTCTTGGTGAAATGTATTATCTCTTCTATTATTGAAGCCAGATACTCATTGACCTAAGAACCCTAATGATTAATGGTAGTCACATCTGAAGAATGTTGGCTTTGCTTATTTGACTTTTATGCTGTTTGTTTAATTCAGAATGTGTGTCCTGGGGGAGGAGAAGACAAAGTCTACTTGAACATTTATGAAGACATAAATAACTATATATGTTCCTACAAAACAGTTTCCAATTTTGTACACTGGAATAGACATATAAGCTGTCAATCTACCATCTCCTGTAATCATCGGAATATTCTGTGATATATTTTTATATAAGCATCTACATATACTTGTTTTCATTTTGTAGCTATATTGCTTAGTTATTAAAAATGTCTGAAGTTGTGTTCTCAGAATACTCTAAGACTCATAAACTTTAAGTCACATGTAAAGAACACAATTTCCAACATGCACTCAAGATGAATTTGTATTCTGGCATGTGACAATGCAGAAATTTATAATTTTTTTCATTCTGACTCTCAAGATGAAAATTTATCTCAATATTTTTAAATAAAACATTCTCCAAGGCTCTGTTAAAAAGTGTCACATCAGGTTTGCTTTGGACAAATGGGCACTATGTTATACCACCATAGATCAGTCACATTTTCTGCCCTATTGATTTATTGATTTATTTTTTATTTCTAAACACACTAGCCTGAAATTGAAAATTTACTGATAATTTAAATGCAGCATATACTGGATGGACACCTAAAATAGTAGTAGAATTTAATCAAAACATTTATATCAATTTATTATTTCAATAGCAGTAATGTGTTTAACAATTATTTGTTGAGTACCTGCTTTGTGCAAAGCACCATAAAAATGTGACTTTAGAAAATGTACAAAATCTAAACCTAAATCTTGCTTTCAATAGATGTTAATATTTGATTGTGTAATTGGCAGATACATAAATGCATGCACAGATTTTATAAGGGTGTATTGATTACAGCACAGAGGAAAATTTTTGAGAATAAAAGAGAATCTTTTTGCAAAACTTAAGATTATCAACTCATTTTAGAGTGTAGACCATCTTTATATGTTGTGTGTGTTTTAGATATACAAAGATACATTTAGAAGTTTGTGAAAAGTGGAATTAAAAGATTAACTTATACTGATGCAAAAGTTTTGTAAATCTAGGCACAGATTTGTCCTAATATTATATTTCATAATCTTTTTGATAACCACTCACACCCATAAACTGTCTCTTTTTCTTTCTCTCTTTTTTTCTCTGACACACACGTACATACACACACACACATTGTAGATAAAATAAACATTAAAAGTCACCAAAATTCCACCATTCTGTGACTTTGAAAAATCCATTACCTTATTTTGATAAAGATTTATTTTTGGAAAGGCATAGTTACAGAGACAGAGGGAGACACAAAGAGACAGAAATCTTCCTTCTGCTGGTTCACTCTCCAAATGGCCAAAATGGCCAATGCTGAACCAGACTGAAGCGAGAAGTCAGGAGCTTCATCCAGGTCTCCCATGAGAGTGATAGGGGCCCTAGTTCTTGGGGCATCTTCCACTGCTTTCCCAGGTGCATTAAAAGGGAGCTGGATGAAAAGTGGAGCAGACAAGTTTGCAAAGAGTGCTCATATGGGATGCTGGCATTGCATGTGGTGGCTTATCATGTTGTATCCCAGCACTGACCCCTTTGTATAATTTTAATTAAAGGCAAAACATAACCATATTTCTTAAATTGTCATTACTATAGTAGAACTATTAGCACAACTCTACATTTCTTCACAGCCATTATTTTGAATAAGGACATAAATTAAGGACATAGCATTTCTTTCAGAGCATCTACTATAAATTTTCCAATATCTCTATTTTGATTGTTTTATTATTTCACTCTTTCACATGGGTTGTTTTAAAAAAAACATAAGCATGCAAATTTCTCCCCTTAGATTTTTAATTATTTATTTTGAAGAGTTTTCAAAATAAAAAAAAATGATGAATATACATAGTGATGGAGTATATGTTTAAGCTGCATTTCAGTATCAAGGCCCATGATGTACAACCTATATTGTGTGAGGAAACAAGAGAGATAAAAAGGAAGGAAGGAAGGGAGGGAGGGAGAAGGAGAGGGATGGAGAGAGAGAGAGAGAACGAGAGAGAGAGGGAGAGAGCCTTTCAATCCATATCATAACACCATACAAATATAATACTGGTACAAGATTATATTAAAGAAGTGAATATTTTCTTATAGCTCATTAAGAAAATTTTAACAAATATGAGTATTTAATAGTAATTCAAACCATATTTGAAAAGAATATGTAAAAAAACTTATCTCCCAAGAAGTTGTATTTAGATGAAAAATGCTATTATAAAGTTATATTTATAATTTTCATACTGTAGGCTTCTGTTCAATATCTAACACTTTAAACTCCCAATTTTTATACTATCATATTGATATATAAGCTTTCTTTCTGAACATTATTTTATTCACAGATTTCATAGATCAGATATCTATGACTTGTTTTTCATGCTTTTAAAAATAAGATAGCTTCAAGGGAAAAAGATATATAATACATCATAAAGAGACTTTCATTCAGATAAGTATTAATCCTCCATCATCTCAAATGCCAGAATTTTCACTCAAGACACAGTTTTTCTCTTTTTATCAACAAAAGAATGATGAGAGACTTCATTAAATCATTCACTGACATCTAAATGGAACATACAGAATAATTAATTTTCTTTGCCTAAATCTTTCATCTTCTGCTGTCATCTGTGGAAGGCTTATTAAATGTCAGCTGGATCGTGATACTATTCAACTTAAAAAATTAAAAAGGAAAATCAAACCAAACACATTTGCAAGTGCAGAAATCACAGAGACATTGCTGCACACAGCTTCGGCAGCCTTAGCCCAGAACAGAATTAGGCTGTACGTAGTACATTTTACACCGGGAAGCCACTGCACAAGCCGTCTATCAATATATAAAAATGCCTGCTGCCTTACCTGTAGCTAAGGATAGACAATAGTGGATTTTTTTTCTGCCTTCCGAATCTTATTTAAATAACATTCATCATAAAAATGTATACATTAAGATGGTAACAAGAAAATCTGGAAATTACGGTACAAAGGGGAATATGGAAAAGTGCTCTAACCTGATATGGAGTATTAACGATGGCAACGAAATTCTGACCCCCTGCTTTGCAGGTCATTGCTGAATCCATTGATCTTTCTAAGGCTGACTTTCTATCTCATTCTGATAGTCACTCTGCTGCTTGGACACCTACAATCAGTCATTCCCAAGTTGCCAAGATATGCCTCTGCAGATCACACCCATAATTCTGAGTAGTGGACACTCATGTTTACAAGACTTCTCACTACTTCCAATATGCTCATCCCAAACCACACTCAGTCATCAAATTCATCCTGCTATTCTGTCTTCAATATCTCTGTAGCACCACCATCCACACAATTTGTTGTAGGGGATTTGGGCATCATCTTTGATTTTTACCTTTTTCCTATGTATATTATCCAATGAGCCTTTCAGCTTACAGAATCCCAGTGTTTTCTGCGGGATCCTACATTGTATTGTAAGCTGAGATCTTTTATCTCCAGGATCATTCCAGAGTCTAAATCCATGCCAAACACTGCAAAAACATGTATCTGATGCTCAAATCCTTTTTATATATGCAAAGAAGGCTTAGAGGCTTAGAGAAATCAGTTCATAAACCCCAAATCACTCCATATGTGATAGCCAGATTAACATCAGTTTGTTATTTGCTAGCATTACCTGTCTTACCCAATCAATAGAAAAATCATTCTTTATTATCTATTTGTTCTAAATGAACAAATTCATGCTTTATTTTCAGAGAAACAGAGCATCCATGACAAAACACACCATGGGCTCATTTTTCTTAGAGATTGTCAAATGGGTGAAAAGAAGCTCCTACTAGACCGATCAAGCAAGTATTCCATGTGTTGATTCTCTGTCTACTGAGCCTTGCTCAGAAGAATCCTAGCTGTGAAGTCGGGAAGGTTCGTGTTGGAGGCAGTCTTCAACCTGAAACCACCACCAGTTCCTTTTATTTATTGATTTGGATGTGATCCTTTCATACCGTTGTTTTTGGAGTGATATCAGTTGACTAATAGTATGTTATCAGGGGCCGGTGCTGTCCAGTAGTGGGCTAAGCATCTTCCTGTGGTGCTAGCATCCCGTATGGGCACTGGCTCATGTCCTTGGTGCTCCTGTGCTGATCCAGCACTCCGCTAAGGCCTGGGAAAGCAGTAGAAGATGACCCAAATGCTTGGGCCCTGCACCTGTGTGGGAGACCCAGGGGAAGCACCTGGCTCCTGGCTTTTCTGGCTATTTGGGGAGTGAACCAGCTGATGCAAGACCTCTCTCTCTGTCTTTCCATCGATCTGTCACTTTGCCTCTCAAATAAATAAATAAAATCTTTAAAAAAAAAGTATTCAAAAAAATGTATTCAATACACGTTAAAATAGTCCAGTTTAAGTCAATTTTAAAGTCTGCAAATGTTATAGCAAGAAAAATTTATAGATTTATAGAAGGCACAATATGATGACCAAAGTTTATGAGGAACAGCCTGATAGAATTTTTTTTAAAGATTTATATATTTATTTTAAAGTCAGAGTTACACAGAGAGAGGAGAGGCAGAGAGAGAGAGAGGTCTTCCATCCGATGGCCCATTCCCCAACTGGTCGCAATGGCCGGAGCTGCGCCGATCCGAAGCCAGGAGCCAGGAGCTTCTTCTGGATCTCCCACATGGTTGCAGGATCCCAAGGACTTGGGCCATATTCTACTGCTTTCCCAGGCCATAGCAGAGAACTGGATCAGAAGAGGAGCAGCCAGGACTAGAACCAGCGCCCATATGGGATGCTGGTGCTTCAGGCAAGGGCGTTAACCCACTGCGCCACAGCACCAGCCCCAAGATTATTAATTGTTGAAGCTAAGCATCAGTTTCATTATGCTCTTATTTCTATTTTTGCATAGTTTGGAACATTTTAGTAATAGAAGAATGTTGACCAAAACCAAATATGTACGTTTTTGCTCATGGAATAGCAGGGCATAGGGACTTCTACACTAACATTAATTTACTCTTAAAGAGACCATTGTAAGTTAGTACTATAAGTTTATGTGTGGATCCATCTCATCGTGTAATTTTTATTATAACTTTAATATGTATTATGCTATTTTTCCCTTTGGATGTCAATATTATTGCACGAACTTAAAAGTTTTATGCTTTGGAACATTTTCAGAGTTTAGGGTGAACATTTTAGTTCAAATATTCATATTCATCTTTTTTTAATAAAAAGCTTCTGCCAAGCTTTTCTACAGCTGAAAATAATTAAATCCCCTCATAAAAATGAAGGGAACAAGTTCCCTGGTAATACAAATAATGATTCTGTAGAAGACAATGAGTAGAATTTTGTTGTGTTAAATTCAGGCATTTCTGAGACAAACCTTAATTTAATCAGCTTCATGATTAAAATCAAGTTCTCATAGGTAAAGTGAGTTGTCCCTGATTAAAAAACAAGTTTATGATGAACTCCTGGTTCAAGTTGATAGAAAGCATGTGGTGACCTGATTGACTGGGATCCTCAATAGTGAGAGCTGAGAGGTCCATTTTGTCATAGTGCTTTGGTCCCGGCACTGTGGCACTGGAAGGCATTGTGGGCACCCAGCGGAGTCTTTCAGAGGCTGAGTAGCAGCAGCTTCAGAGGATTCTGCAAAGAATGGGTTTAAGGATCTTTCGATGGAAGTGGCTGGCTTTCTATGAACAGTAGTATTGGATGATGGAAGGATTTGAGCTATTTCATAAATAAACTATGTTGTGAATATGTGTTTTTAACAGTTGATTTGATTTTAATCATTAAGTGTAAATTGTAAGGAAACTTTCTTTTAAAAAGATACTGATTTAAATTTTCAGTAAAATGTCATTTCTGTCCCTCAAATATTCCTATCATTAGCAAATTAAGTAACATTAGGTGATCTTTAGAATACTTACTCAATCACACCAGCAATCAATACTAATTTTACTGAAATAAGGTATAAGTTTACTAAATTAATTATCTCTAAACTGGTATAACTATTCATGAGAAACGTAGGTATTCCAAGTTTAAACGTGCAATAGATTTTGATACTGCTTCCCTGGCTGTTTTCATGGTTCTAAAGTGATTTCCAAATGCCTTTCAACCTTTTTGCTGTATATTTCATATGTGCATATTATCAGTGACCAATGCACTTAAGCAACACCATCTTTACTTTTTTGGCAGAACACATAAAAAAGAGGGAGGCGTGGAGGATATGTGACGGTGCAATTAGAGCTTTTCTACACGTTTCCGTCACAGCTCTGTTCCACGTTCAGAGGTGGACTCACTCTCAGACTCTTTTATTCCTTTAATGATGCAGAAGGAGAGAAAGCACTTTGTGTTTCTATTATTACCACAAAAAGCCTTTTGCTTGAGCTATTTATGTAATAAAGGATAAATGATCATAATTTCCGTCTTTACCAATCTACCCATGTGACACTTCCAACGATCTTAAATATAGGTTATTTTGATTTTAGTCACTGCTACTGTACCTGGCTGAGTCAATTGTGCAGTGCAGGAGGCTTGTCCATGGTGACTGAGCCCAGGAATGAACTATTTCATTAGAATTATAAATAAAAATAAACAAAAAATATGCTCAAAGCAGATTTCACAGCAGGGAAATGCATTAGGGAGAAAAAATATTACATACAGAGAAGCATCAGTTCTCCAAGAAATCATACCAATTTTTAATGCTCATATACCTGGTAACTGATTGTCAAAATATATGAGGCAACTATAGATAAAACTAGACTCATAGAATGGCAGATGTCCTAAACAGCACTCTGGCCTCAGAATCAGCCCTTAAGTCATTTGAATCCGGCTAAAAAGCCCATGAGAGTATTTCAGGCATGAAAGCCAAGACACTCTGGAAAAAAATGATCTAATTGAAAGATCTCTGTGAGTGAGAACCCAGTGGAAAGAACAGGCCATCAAAGAAGGAGGTACCTTTCTCTGAAGGGAGGAGAGAACTTCCACATTGACTATGACCTTGTCTAAATAAGATCAGAGTTGGCGAACTCAAGAGACTTCCATAGCCTTGGCAACTCATGACAAGAGCCTAGGGTGATTACTGAAGCCATAAATAAGAGTGTCAATTGTTAAATCAACATCAGGAGTCACTGTGCACTTACTCCCCATGTAGGATCTCTGTCCTTAATGTATTGTACATTGTGAATTAATACTATAACTAGTAATCAAACAGTACTTTATACTTTGTGTTTCTGTGTGGGTGCAAACTGTTGAAATCTTTACTTAGTATATACTAAATAGATCTCCTGTGTATAAAGACAATTGAAAGTGAATCTTGATGCAAATGGGATGGAAGAGGGAGTGAGAGACGGGATGGTTGCAGGTGGGAGGGAGGTTATGGGGAGAAAAGCAGCTATAATCCAAAAATTATACTTTGGAAATTTATATTTATTAAATAAAATTTAAAAAAAAGAACTGCAAGGAGAAATAGGCAAATCTACTATCATATTCAGAGACTTCAATATCTTCTGTCAATATGAAAACATTCAGCAGGCAGGCAGTTAGTAAAGAACAGTCAGTCATGTGCGCCACCAATCTGAATATAACTGACACCTCAATACCACTGCATCCAATACCAGCAGACTACAAATTCTTCTACAGCTCATAAAAGACAGTTATTAGTCAGACCACATTCCAGACCATGACAGACTTTAAAAATTTAAATAAATTATACAAAGTCTTTGCTCAGAATGCAATGGGATTGAACTATAAATCAGTAAGATTGCTAAAAATTTCTAAAGATTTTGGGGTTAAAACTCATAGTTTTGGGGGCCCACACTATGGCATAGTGGGTAAAGTAGCTGCCTGCAGTGCCAGCATCCCATATGGGTGCTGGTTCGAGTCCCAGCTGCTCCACTTCCAATCCAGATCTTTGATTTGGCCTGGGAAAGCAATAGAAGAGGGCAAGACACCTCAGGCCCCTACACCCGTGTGAGAGCCCCAGAAGAAGCTCCTGGCTCCTGGCTTCGGATCAGTGCAGCTCTGGTCATTGCAGCCAATTGGGGAGTGAAGCAGCAGATGGAAGACATTTCTCTCTCTTGCTGCCTCTGCCTCTCTGTAACTCTGCATTTCAAATAAATAAAAAATAATTTTAAAAAATCACATTTTAAACACACGTGGATGAATAAATAATTTCAACAGAAATTAAAAGTATTCTGATTTAAATGAAAATACAGTTTATGAAATTTTATAGAATCTAGCATTCAGACAAAAATTTATAGCATTGAATACACTATATTACAAAAATATTTTAAAAATCAATAATCTGAACTCAAGTTCATGGGGAGAAAAGGGTCAATTGTGTGGAGTAAATGATGAGCAGATTTTTAGAAAATGAGGAACAGCGGC
Source organism: Sylvilagus floridanus (assembly GCA_949820135.1). Taxonomy (NCBI): domain Eukaryota; kingdom Metazoa; phylum Chordata; class Mammalia; order Lagomorpha; family Leporidae; genus Sylvilagus; species Sylvilagus floridanus. Next base: position 11,019,311 of record OX463240.1, on the reverse strand, counting down.
TGGTGCAGTGGCTCAATAGGCTAATCCTCCACCTGTGGTGCCGGCACCCTGGGTTTAGTCCTGGTCTGGGTGCTGGATTCTGCCTCGGTTGCCCCTCTTCCAGGCCGGCTCTCTGCTATGGCCCAGGAGTGCAGTGGAGGATGGCCCAAGTCCTTGGGCCCTGCACCTACATGGGAGAACAGGAGAAGCACCTGGCTCCTGGCTTCTGGTCAGCCCAGTGCACCAGCCGCAGTACACTGGACACAGCGGCCATTGGAGGGTGAACCAATGGCAATTGAAGACCTTTCTCTCTGTTTTTCTCTCTCTCTCTCACTGTCCACTCTGCCTGTCAAATAAATAAATAAATAAAAAGAAATTTCTACCTACATAACGTATAACGTTTTAAAAAAAGGTGGAGCTGGCGCCGCGGCTCACTAGGCTAATCCTCCACCTTGTGGCGCCAGCACACCGGGTTCTAGTTCCGGTCAGGGCGCTGGATTTTGTCTCGGTTGCCCCTCTTCCAGGCCAGCTCTCTGCTGTGGCCCGGGAGTGCAGTGGAGGATGGCTCAAGTGCTTGGGCCCTGCACCCCATGGGAGACCAGGGGAAGCACCTGGCTCCTGGCTTCGGATCAGCGCGGTGCGCTGGCCGCAGCGGCCATTGGAGGGTGAACCAATGGCAAAAGGAAGACCTTTCTCTCTGTCTCTCTCTCACTGTCCACTCTGCCTGTCAAAAAAATAAATAAATAAAATAAAAAAAAACAAAACATAAATAAAAAGAGGTGCTGTGGCAGAGTAGTTATTTCCTACCACAATATATATTGTATTCCTCCAAAGAATTTCATATTTGTCCTGGGCACCAGGTACTCAGTCAAAAGTCTCAGCTTCTCCTCTCCTTTCCTTCTAAGCAAAGCTTGTGATTGTGTTCTGGCCAGTAGATTGCAGTCAGGAACGCAGGAGAATTCCACTCTGCCTGTCAAAAAAAAAAAAAAAAAATCTGAGGAACGGCGATTATAATGAAACTTATAATTAGACATATAAAATTGATCCTTTAGAATTCCAATGTCTTCTTAAACTTTACATGTGGGATTTTTAAAAGCAATGACTTCTGAACTGAATGTAGACATTGGAGTAGGCATTTGATGCAGTAGTTAAGATAGACTTGGGACATTTCAGTCCACATGAAAATACTGGATTTGAGTCCTAGCTCTGCTTTTGATTCCAGCCCCCACTAATGCATTCCCTGGGAAAGCAGCAGGTGATGGTTCAAGTAGTTAGTTTTCTGCCACCCACATTGGAGACTCAGATTAAGTTCCAGTCACCTGGCTTCAGCTAGCTTCAGTCCCAACTGCTGCAGCATTTGGGGAATGAGCTAGGTTTCTCTGTCTATGTCTGTCTTACTCTCTGCTTGTCTACATCTCTGTCACATCTCTGCTTTCCAAAAGCATAAAAATAAGTTAAAGTGGAAAAAAAGCAGAAATAGGTTGATAAAATAAATTTTAGATACCCATGATTTTTAATTTTTGTATTAAATGACACTTTAAATAATATGAAATTTACCTTTGCCTTTTTTAAATGTTTGGTGTAACTTTTAACTTACAGAAAATTTTCAAGAGTGGCACAAATACTTTCCAAATACTTTTCATTCCATTACTGTACATATTTTATTTTTTCTAAATTTTTGAGAAGCTTCATATATGATGATCATTTTTCCCTAAGTGATACATTGTATATTGCCTGAAGAAGGCATTCTCTTATAAAATCACAGTGTGTTATTTAAACTCACTCAACCTACATTGACAAGCTACTAAACTCTTACTATATGAGCCCAATATTAGATTTTGCAATTATTTTATAGTCTCATTGAAAGACAAAAGAAATCCAAGACAGTTTCCATTCAATAATCATGAACCTTTAATTTCATTTAATTTAAAGGATTTTTGAGAGTCTTGGGTCTATTTTTTTTTTTTTACACAGCAACATACCAATAGTTTAGAAAAGTATTGAAAACTAATTCTGCAACCAGCATTGTCGCTTAGTAGGTAAACCTGCCACCTGCAACATCAGCATTCAATATGGATTCCTGTCTGTGTCCCAGCTGCTCCACCTCCAATACAGCTCCCTGCTAATGGCCTGGGAAAAGCAGAAGAAGATGATCCAATTGTTTGGGTCCCTGCCATGCACATGGAAGATCTCGTTGAAGCTCCTGGCTGCTGGCTTCAGCCTGGCTCATAGCTAGTTGTTGCAGCCATCTGGGGAAGGAACAATAGATGGGAGATTTCTCTCTATCTCTCCCTGTCTCTCCACAGCTCTGACTTGAAAATTAAATAAATTACTCCCACCTCAAAAAAAAAAAAGAAATAAAAACAACAAAACACCCCACTAATTCTGTAAAGTAAAAATAAACAAACACAAAAATTCTGTAAAATATCCCTCCATCTGGGTTCATCGGATATTTTCAATGATTAGATTTTTTCACAATTGATAGGAATACCACAAAAATTAAATAATTTTTTTTCAGTAATGATGTGAGAAGGCACACATGTTATCCATTAATTCCCTTACTGTAACTTTAACTTTTGTCAATTGGTTAAATGGAATGGACTAGGTTTCTCACTATATGTAAATGTATTCTATTCTGGAATTTTTTTTACTATAAAAATCTTTCACCTATAAAAAACTTTTATATTCTTTGTGCATTTATTGACTATTCATTGACTATTTTGTCTTCACTGACAAAAAGCTTATAACACAGGCCTAGTGATCTATCTCACCTGATTTTAATGTGACATTATTATTGACTAGATATTATGAAAAATATTTAACCAATTCTCAGACTGTTTCTTATTTAAGAGAACTAAATATACGTCATGTAGGATTTTCTTGATGTTTAGATGATATTCTTTAAGTAAATAACTTGTAATGCACTATTTATACATGAGTAAGATAGTTAATTACCTTCCATTCTAGCTTTTATTTCAAATAATATAGAAATTTCTGTCTTTCACATATCAGCCACAAACATAGTCAACTATTACATAGACCATGAAAGCTGGGCTTCTTTGACACTTTGTTTTCATTGTAATGGAAGGGTATAATTAAGGAGAATGAGAAAAGAAATAAATTTAATCCAGTCACTTTATTCAATGCCCATTTCTCAATACAAATTTCTCTGCTTAATCAAAGTCATAAGTTTTGAATGGAATGCAAAATGTCTCCCACTGAATTCGTTGTATTATTGTTTAGCTTTCTTGCTGTTCCTGTCTTTCTCTGGTTGGTAAAGATGTACCAACTATATTGTTTTAGAATGAAATAAATTAACAAAGCATTTACTCTGGGTTTCATGTTAATTTTGCAGTCATAAAAATAAATGACTATTTATTAAACGAGAACTGTGCACATAACATTATATAGGAAGTTGAAATTTGACTGTTACTTTTTAAGATATACATAATGTCTTCATAATACAGATGGGCTTACAAAACATTTAACTGCACATTACAAGAAAAATCATATAGCAGAGGCTGCCCAAGATGGCAGAGTAGGGAGGGAGCTTACTGCGCTAGTCTAGGAGAAGATAGCTTTAAAAAAGTAGAGAGACTACAGCCTCAGGGAAGAGTTAAAGAGAAAATAGTAGAGGAAGCTCTACTGAAATCAGAGGGACATGGTGAACCTATGTGGAGCGTGTGGATGCCCACAGCTGAGGACTCCAGCAGCTGAGAGCTTCCGCAAAAGCGTTGGAGAATGAGTTGAGATCAGACTGTAGCATCCCAAGCCACTTATTATAAAGCTGCAGGAAGAATCTAGAGAGAATTCTGCTTAGAGCTCCATGTGGGAATAGTATACCTGCCAAACTAGAGGAGAAAAAAAGGGGAGGGGGATACATTTTATTCTCCCTGATCACACTGCAACTACATCCTGAGACAATTCAATACAGTGAACACCATTTTAGACATGCGTAAGAGCTGTGCCAGCTCATGTCAGCAACCAGCAACCAGCCAAGTAGAGACTTCTGACTCTGATGGGGATAACTAACAGAGAGCTGCATGCTTGTGACTGTGGGAGGCTTCTGTGTCCATAAGATGTACCTTGGAAATTTATATTCTAAATAAAAGTTAAAAAAAAAAAAGAAATAAGCCAGTCCCAAAGTGACAAATATCATATGTCCTCCTTGATCAGTGACAACTAACTGAGCACCTAAAATGAAACCTGATGAAGTGAAATGGACACTATGAGAAAAATGATTTGATCAACCATTATCCTGACTGTTGAGGAACAACTTACTATTTTATTCCTTTTAGTATTTTTTGTTCTGCTTAATTCCATTGATTGAACTCTTTAATTAACACACAATTATTCTTAGGCATTTAAAATTAACTGAAAAGTGATCCCTGTTAAATGTAAGAGGGGGAATAAGAGAGGGAGGAGATGTACAGTTCAGCACATGCTCACTTGAACTTACCCCTAATGGTAGAGCTAGAAATGTGCCAGGGGATTCCAATTCAATCCCATCAAGTTGGCATGTACCAATGCCATCTCACTACTCAAACTGATCAGTTTTAGTTCATAATTGATCGAAAAGATAGGGTTAAGTGTCAAAGGGATTTCATAAATAAGACCAGTGTCTGCAAATAATAATTGATAGAATTAAAAAGAAGAGAATGATCCTACATGGGAAGCAGGATACACAGCAGAATCATAGAATGGCTAATGCCTCGGGTGATTACCGACATCATAAATAAGAGTGTCAATCATTAAATCAACAACAGGAGTCACTGTGCACCTGATCCCCATGTCCTTAATGTGTTGTACTATGCGAATTAATGGTAAAACTACTACTCAAACATTACTCTACACTTTGTGTGTCTGTGAGGGTACAGTCTGTTGAAATCTTTACTTAGTATATACTAAGTTGATCTTCTGTATATAAAGATAATAAAAAAGGAACCTTGATGAAGAATGGGATGGGAGAGGGAGTAGGAGATGGGATGGTTGTGGGTGGGAGGGAGGTTATTGGGGAAAAGCTGCTATAATTCGAAAGTTGTACTTTGGAAACTTAAATTTATTAAATAATTTTTTTTAAAAAAAGAAGACAAAGCACAGGAATTTATACAAACCAAAAAGAAGAACAGGAGATTAGAAAGTTAAAAGAACAATGTTGGTAATATACAGGATACTATCAAATGACCCAACATAGGAGTTCTAGGAGTCCCTGACATGTGGAAAGTGAGAAAGTATTAGAAGGCCTTTTTAGTGAAACAGTAACAGAAAGTTTTCCTAGTTTGTGGAAAGAAAGGGACATCCAAGTATAGGAAGTACATAGAACCCCTAATAGACATGACCAGGAAAGATCTTCATCATGATACATTGTAATCAAGTTTGCCACAGCAAAACATAAAGAAAAGATTCTAAAATGTACACAAGAGAAACATCAGATTACTTTCATAGGATTTCCAATTAGTCTCACAGCAGAACTCTTATCAGAAACCCTACAGGCTAGGAGAGAATGGCGAGTTGTATTCCAAGTGTTAAGAGAATAAAACTGTCAACCTTGTATGCTATAACCTGCAAATCACTCACTTATAAATGAAGTTCAAATAAAGACCTCCAGACCAAGCCGAAACTGAAAGAATTTGTGACCACCCATCCAGCCCTGCAAAAATGCTTAAGGATGTGCTGCACACAGAAGCACAGAAACATGGTCATCACTACAAAAGAAAGTAAAGGAAGAAAATATCCCAGTAAAAGTACAAAGGAAATCCAAAGCAAAAGATAGGAATATTTTTGGAAAATTGGCAGTACAAAGTCACTAGGTATCAACAGTCACCTTGAATGTGAATGGATTCAATTCTCCAGTTAAAAGACACAGATAGGCTGAATGGATTGAAAAACAAAATCCATCTATTTGCTGCATACAAGAAACACTTCTCACCAACAAAGATGCATACAGCCTAAAACTGAAAAAATAGAAAAAAGATATTCCATGCCAAAAGAAACAAAAAATGAGCTGGTGTAGCCATCCTAATTTAAGACAAAATAGACTTCAATGCAAAAGCTATTAAAAGAAAAAAAGAAGGGTTCTCTCTATATAATGATTAATGGATCAATTCAACCGGAAGATGTGACTATTATAAAATATATGCACCTAGTTACAGGGCACCTGGTTATTTAAAATAAATTTAAGGTATCTGAAGGGAAAGATAGACTCCAATGCAATAGTAATGGGGGACTTCAATATCCCATTTTCAGCAATATACAGATCAACAAGACAGACAATAAGTAAGGAAACAGCAGGATTAATCGACACTGTAGACCAAATGGACCTAACAGATATCTACAGAACTTTGATCCTACAGTTGCAGAATATGTATTTCTATTTCCAGTGCATGGAGCTTTCTCTAAGATTGACCACATACTAGGCCATAAAGCAAGTCTGAGCAAAGTCAAAAAATCAAAATCATACCATGCATATTCTTAGACTACAAAGGAATGAAGCTGGTGGTCAACAACTCCGGAATCTCTAGAATATATGCAAACACATGGAGACTAGACAACATGCTCCTGAATGAACAGACAATCATAGAAGAAATCAAAAGAGAAATTAAAAAGTTTCTGGAAACAAATGACGAACAAAATATAGCACACCAAAACTTATAGGATATAGCAAAGCAAAGGAAAGTTTATAGAAATTGGTGCCTACATCAATAAATTGAAAATATACCAAATAAATGAGCTATCACTGCATGTCAAGGAACTAGAAAAACAACAACAAACTAAATCCGAACCTGCAAAATGAAATAGTTAAAATTAGAGAAAAATTCAACAAAATTGAAACCAAAAAGACAACACAAAGAAAGATCAGCAAAATGAAGAGCTGTTTTTTTTAAATAAACAAAAGTTGACACACCAATGGTCACAAAAACTAAAACAAGTAGAGAGAAAACCCAAATAAATTAAACTAGATATGAAAAAGGAAATGTAACAGCAGACACCACAGAAATAAAAGGAATCATCAGAAATTACTATAAAGAGCTGTATGCCAACAAATTGGGAAACTTAGAAGAAATGAACAGATTCCTGGACACATACAACCAATTAAATTTAGCCAGAAAGACATGGAAAACCTAAACAAACATGTTACCAAGAAGGAAATTGAATCAATAATAAAGACCCTCCCAACAAGGAAAGCACAGAACTGGACGGCTTCACTGCTGAATTCTACCAGACATTTAAAGAACAACTAACTCCAATTCTTCTCAGGTTATTCAGAATAATTGAAAGGAATGGTATCCTTCCAAATTCTTTCTATGAATCCAGCATCACTTTAATTCCTAAACCTGAAAAAGATGCAACAAAGAGAATTATAGACCAATTTAAATTTACCTGATGTACATAGACAGAAAAATCCTCAATAAAACTCTAGGCAATCACATCTAACAACACATTAGAAAGATCATCCACCCAGACCAAGTGGGATTTATCCCTGGTATGCAGGGATGGTTCAACATTTGCAAATCAATGTGATACATCATATTGACAACTGAAAAACAAAAATCATATGATTATCTCAACAGATACAGAAAAAGCATTTGATAAAATACAACACCCTTTCATGATGAAAACTCTAAGAAAATTGAGGATAGAAAGAGCATTCCTCAACCCAATAAAGGCAATTTATGACAAATACAAGGTGAGTGTCTACTTGAATCTGGAAAAGTTGGAAGCATTCCCACTGAGATCCAGTACCAGACAAGGATGCCCACTCTAATCATTCTTATTCAATATAGCCCTGGATGTTTATGCCAGAGCCGTTAGGCAAGAAAAAGAAATCAAAGGGATAAAAGTTGGAAAGGAACAAGTCAAACTATGCATATTTGCAGATGACATGATTTTATATATAAGAATCCAAAAGACACCACCAAGAGACTATTGGAACTCATTGAATATTTTGGTTGGAAGCAGAATATATAATCAATACACAAAAAACAACAGCCTTGGTATACTCAAATAATGCCACAGCTGACAAAACATTTCTAATATCAATCTCATTCACAATAGCTACAAAAAATCAAATACGTTTAAATAAATTGAACCAAGGATGCCAAATGAAAGATTTCTATGATGAGAATTACAAAACATTAAAGAAAGAGAAGGCTCAAAAAATGGAGAAATCTTCCATGTTCATGCATTGGAAGAATCAATATTTTCAAAATGTCCACTCTTCCAAAAGCAGTTAATGACCAGAATATATGAACAGATCAAAAAACTCCACAGCATAACAAACAACTCAGTGATGAAATGGGCAAAGGGATTAAACAGACATTTTTCATAATAGGGAATTCAAATGGCCAACAGACACTTGAAAAAAAATTCAGGATTGCTAGCCATCAGGGAAATGCAAATCAAAACCACAATGAGGTTTCACCTCACCCCAGTTGGAATGGCTCCATATAGAAATCAACAAACAACAAATTCTAGTGTGGATGTGGGGAAAAAGGTACCCTAATCCACTGTTGGTGGGAATGTAAACTGGTAAAGCCATTATGGAAGACAATATGGAGATACCTCAGAAATATGGATATAGAGCTACCATATGACCCAGCCATGCCACACCTGGGAATTTACTCAAGGGAAATGAAATCAATAAATAAAAGAATTAACAGCACCTCCGCCTTTATTGCACCTCAATTCACAAGAGCTAAGACATGGATCAATCTAAATGCCCATCAACTGAAGACTGGACAAAGAAATTATGAGATATGTACCATATGGAATACTACACAATGGTAAACATTTAAAAATGAAACCCAGTCATTTGCAACAAAATTGATGAATCTTCAAAATATAAAAAATACCGGCCAGTGCCACGGCTCAATAGGCTAATCCTCCACCTGTGGCACCGGCACACCAGGTTCTAGTCCCGGTCTGGGTGCTGGAATATGTCCCAGTTGCCCCTCCTCCAGGCCAGCTCTCTGCTGTGGCCCAAGAGGGCAGTGGAGGATGGCCCAAGTGCTTGGGCCCTGCACCCCATGGGAGACCCAGGATAAGCACCTGGACAGTGGACAGGGAGAGAGACAGAGACAGAGAGAAAGGTCTTCCTTTTGCCGTTGGTTCACCCTCCAGTGGCCGCCGCGGTCGGCGAGCTGTGGCTGGCGCAGCGCACTGATCCGATGGCAGGAGCCAGGCGCTTTTCCTGGTCTCCCATGGGGTACAGGGCCCAAGCACTTGGGCTATCATCCACTGCACTCCCTGGCCACAGCAGAGAGCTGGCCTGGAAGAGGGGCAACTGGGACAGAACCCGGTGCCCTGACAGGGACTAGAATATGGTATGCCAGCGCCGCAAGGCAGAGGATTAGCCTGTTGGGCCACGGCGCCGGCTAATATTTGTTGAACTCTTAACATAGAGTTAATAATGTGTATAAAGTGGATTGGGGATGGATCTCATTAAGAAATAAGAGTGGGAATAAGAGAGAGAGAAGGAAGTTTGTAAATGAAAGCTCTATAGTTCTGCATATATTCCTACAGACTTACTTGTAAGTTTAAAAAATTTGCCATGGGGCCCCAAATCCCATTTAGCTTGGCAGTAAAAATGCCAATGCTAAGTGTTAATGTGATCATATTAACTGTTAAAATGATTATATAGATAGGATTAAGTGTTACCATGATCATTTAAATAGGATCATGTGTCTGGTAACAAATAGATAGATATAATTAAAATGGAGAGAATGTTCCAACATGGGAAGCACTCCACACAGCAGACTCATAGAATGACAATCACTTTTAGTAGCACTGTGACCTCAGATTCAGCCCTTAAGGCATCCTGTTTTGCCTGAAACGTCCAGGAGAGCATTTCAGACATGGAAAGCCACAACAGGGTAGCAGAAAATCTACATGAAAGATCTCTGTGACTGAGATCCCGGTGGAAAGACACAGTTATCAAACAAGGATGTACTTTTCTCTGAAGGGAGGAAAGGACTTCCATTTGGCTTTGTCCTTTTCTAAATACTGATGGAGTTTGTGGATACAAAAGGCTTCCATAGCCTAGGGAGCTTATGTCAAGAGCCTTGTGTGATCACTGACGTCGTACATAAGAGTGTTAATTGTTACATTAACAACAGGAGTCACTGTGCACTATCTTCCCACGCAGGACCTCTGACCTTTATGAATTATATTATAAGAATTAGCCATAAAACTTGTTTGCAAACAGTTTTGTGTGCGTGTACAAATTGCTGAAATCTTTACTTAGTATAAAGTTGATCTTCTGTGTACAAAGTTATTTGAAAATGGATCTTAATGGAGAATGAGTCTAGGAAGGGGAGAAGGATGAAGAGGAGGAGGAGTGAGAGTATGTGTGGTAGGGCAGCTATGCTGGGAAAATAACTATATTCCTAAAGTTGTACTTATGATATCTGCTTCATTAAATAAAAAAGTTTTTTTGGGAAAAAATAAAATTCTTAGAAAGATAAAAAAATCATACAGCAATTAGACTTAAAAAAGTTTATGTGTTAACCATATAAAATTTAAAAAATCTATTTTAGCATCTCTTCAGTAGGACTCTAATTAAAACATTAGGAATCAGTGATACAACCTAGAAAAGCACAGGGACATTTTCATTGCACAATACCTATTTTTAAAGTTGGAATAAACAAATGGATTGCAATGGTTCCTATGTTTAATTGCAATTAATCACTACTTTTCATGGATGGTAGCCATGAAATTAGTCCTTGAGAAGAGATGCTGCATGCTGATATTAGTCAACTCACTAGGTACAAAAATTAATATTGTTTTCTAGTTTTTTGTCTTTTTTTTCTTTCAATCTTGACATCTTGCTATCTACATATTATTTTAAGGAAAGAAGGCCTTTTTATTCCACATTTATATACACAAGTATTACTACCTAGTGGTTAACATGATCTTTATGGAAGGTTATTGAATAGGCAGAAACTTTATACATGTATAATAATGTGCCATATTAATTTAAAGTATTTAAAATACTAGATTTTGATTTCAAAATATTTTTGTTATAGTGAGCTTCTAATATGAATTGTTGCTAATTATTTGGATAAAGTTTTCTTTTGTTTCTACTTTTATTCACATATCAATATTTAAAATTAATTTAAGTGACTCATGATATTGCATCCAAAAAATAGACACAAATACAACATCAGCTTTGGTTTTTAGAGTGGAAATTTCCTAAGACTGACTGAGTTCTTTATTTTCTCAATAAGAGTTAAAATATCTCTTTTCCAGAGAAGAAATTTCAGATCTCTTAATTTTTCTTTTACTCTAGGAAATTCTCTCCTCTGTTTGTTCTCTTTGGCTTCTGTGTAATACAATACATTTCTTTTGAAATAGAGCCATGTGCCTTCAGCTAACACCCAGTCATGGACTTGTGAGATTGAAGAAAAAGGTCCAACATTTGCTCTTGTTCCATAGGCAGGTTTTGCCTTTAATTGCTCTGACCTTTTCGTGATTGTTTAAATTATTCAATATATTTTTATAAATGTAGTGTAAGTTTAATATAGTCACTCCATTCTACAGTACCTTTATAATGAACTGAGAACAAGTTTTAAAGTTTGTGTACTGTGGAGAAAGTCATTATTGTATTTTGGAAAGAAACTAATGAAACACTTCAGCTATTCAAAATATAGTTGGTTCATCAAAACGCCAGCAGGTTTTCGACAGCCAATTAAATGCTACAACATATAAACTCATGTGAAGCTTTGCCGTGATGTCCAAAACTCAGTTGTAATGTACGTCATATCCAATCTCATGCCTCTTATATATTTATTAGGAATTGATAATGTCTGTTTGCTCTTTCAACATGCTTTGATTTACAAACTATGTGAGAATTACAAATCAGCATTGAGAATTTTTCTTATCAGAATGTCTAAGTAGTTGATCGTAAATATTCTCAGCCTCTGATTCATACATCAGACAAAAGTCCTATGACAAGATGTCTTTAAGAAAGTATATCCATCCATTGGCTTTCAAGGAGGTGAAGAATCAAATCAAAAATAATTAAATATTTTATATCTTTTTGTGAAAATTTGAAACATTCCAAATTAATAACTATCATAATTTGGATGAATTTTTAGAGCAATGTACTTTCTTGAGAATTAAACATGTAAGCCTTCCTTAGTTCTTCATAAACAAGAAAATAAATCTCTTTTAATAACCTGAAAAATTGGTTTTTATAACAAAATTCTCTACCAGTTTCGTTAGAAAGAAAAATCACTTCGTTCAGTCCTTTCTTCTCTAACTGCCTCTTCCTATCTGGCAGCCACTTGAGGTTATTCTACATTACCAGCATTGTCCAAAACCAAATAGCTTTCCTAAATTATATTTCCTTTTAATAATGTCTCCAGCCACACATGGACGAATTATTTGACACCATGTTATTTTATATGCTTGGAAATCAAATTCAAGACTCATAGGTCCTCTCAGTTTTGCTTATGGGATTTTAGAAGAGGATATCTTGGTCTTGCAGAATTTATTTTTCACAAAGCTGCAGTATCACGTATTTGCAATAGGCATTAGAGTCCAAATACATACTGATGAATTCTTGAGCTTTGCTAACTATGGAGTTCACCTACAAGAAAATAAAATTACTGTATCACTAGAAAAACTTTGCTTTACATATGCTAAGAAATTAGAAACATTGTTTTAAAAGGTTTCCTTTTTAAATAGTTAATATTTAAATATTAAGTATTTAAATAGTTAATATTATACTGATATGCCCAAAACAATTTATTTTGGATCAGTTTTCCAACATGAATTGTGTCTTGAAAAACCATTGTGTGTTGTTCTAGAAGAATGAAGTGTTAGAATGTCTGATAGCAGAGATTGAAGAAAAATGGAGAATTTGATGCACACCATAGATATTTCACCAATGTGAAGTCACTGATTTCACAGGCAACAGCTCTTTTGTGTTTGCTTGGTGCAGTGTATTTTGCTTAGTAGTTTTAGGCTTTCCCTATTACATTCCCACTACATCTAGACTGATTTGAAGGAATGAGCCATTTCCAGCTAACCTGTGACCCCTTAAGAATTATCTCAGGGCCAGTGCCATGGCTCAACAGGCTAATCCTCCGCCTTGTGGCGCTGGCACACCGGGTTCTAGTCCCAGTTGGGGCGCCGGATTCTGTCCCGGTTGCCCCTCTTCCAGGCCAGCTCTCTGCTGTGGCCCAGGAGGGCATTGGAGGATGGCCCAAGTGCTTGGGCCTTGCACCCAATGGGAGACCAGGAGAAGCACCTGGTACTTGGCTCCTGCCATCGGATGAGCGCGGTGCGCCGGCTGCAGCGCGCTGGCCGCGGCGGCCATTGGAAGGTGAACCAACGGCAAAGGAAGACGTTTCTCTCTGTCTCTCTCCCTGTCCACTCTGCCTGTCCAAAAACAAAAAAAAAATAGAATTATCTCAGTATCTAAATGCCATTTGTATTCAACAAATATTTGCTCATTCTAATAAAATGTGATTTAGATTCTAAGATGATTTTTAATAAAATAATGATGGAAATATCCAACTTAAAACGATTTTATCTTATTTTTGAAGGCATATCACAATGTCTGCATGGCATGTGAGTCCCATTTTTTAGTTGTAAAGCATCAGATTTGTAAAAGTCTGCATCTAGATTTTCAGAAAATCTTCTGTGAGTCCTCTGTGGGCTCCAAGCCTAGGTGTGTGCATCTGGATCTGGTCAGGACATTTCTTCACCCACCCTCGAAGCAGCAGTGCCATCAGCTAATTGCTCCTTCAATCTGCACCTGTGTGGCAGAAGCTGCGCTGCAACTCACAAATGGACACTGGCAACTGAAACATGACACTGTAAGAAGAGCTGTGAGGAACGGGAGGCATCACCTTAATCCCGAATCATGCGGGCCATCAGAGCATGCCGTGCCAACACGAACAGTAATCACAGTATAAAAATTAGCTATCAAAATCTAAATACAGTTCATTGCATGCCATGTAGCCACATATTTAATACACAAGAACTATGGTTAAATAAACGCCAAATAACAGTGAAGTTGAGTGAGCAGATTGACACTCAGAGAACAAAACAAAAATTTTTTAAATATTAAATTCATCTTCAAGGAACAGATGCATGAATTAAAAATGCATAAGATTTTAGAAAAAATGGCATCCTTTTATATGAGCATGTAATATATTCTCTGAATGTGGAATGTGATGTTTTCTATTCTAAGCTATTTTCAGTCTTCTCTATAACAAGTCTGTTACCTTGTATGATGATTATATGAAAAATATCAGAATAACACGTATCCTGCTAGCAAAGAGAAATACTGTGGAGCTCACAACACACCCTAATCTATCACTGAAAATTGCATTGCTCCTGTAAAGGCAAAATGGTGTAATGGCTATTTTTTTGCATGTTAAATTTCTTTTGTTCCTTTTCTCCAACTCAAACTACAATATCCCAACGAATACCATAAAAATTGGGATACTCCAAATGTGCCACATTAACTATATCTGAAGGACTACTTATGAATTTGTAAAGAGTAGTTTTGACTCTCAAATATTTTTACTTTCTATGAGCATCTTAAGCAATCATGTTAAAAACATGTTGTACTAGGCAATGGCTTTGTGGTGCAGTGGGTTAAGTTTCTGCCTGTGATGCCTGTATTCCATGAGTACCAGTTCAAGTGTCCGCAGGTATACTTCCAATCCAGCTCCTGGTAATGAACCCAGAAAATCCTTAAAGGACAGCCTGCATGCTTGGGTTCCTGCCACACATGTGGGAAACCCAGTTGTGGTTCCAGGCTCTGGTTTCTTCCTGGTCCTGCCAGGGCCATTGTGGCAATTTAGGGAGTGAAGCAGTGGATGGAAGATCACTTTCTCTCTGTAAGTCTGCTTTTCAAATAAAAAAATAAATCTCTCTTTTTAAAAAATCGTCCACTAATATCACAACCAGTAAAGTTAATAAGAAAAAACATATCTGTGGTTGCTTTATTAATTTTGCTTATTGAACTTATTTTATTAAAAAATACATTCAAGAACAATTCGCACATGATACCAAAAATTAGATGATTGTTAATACTCTTCATTTAATTTTTTTACTTTTTTATTTTTTTAATTTTTTTTTTTTATTTTTACAGGCAGAGTTGGTTCACCTACCAATAGCCACCGCTGCCAGCGCACCGCGCTGATCCAAAGGCAGGAGCCAGGTGCTTATCCTGGTCTCCCATGGGGTGCAGGGCCCAAGCACATGGGCCATCCTCCACTGCACTCCGGGCCACAGCAGAGAGCTGGCCTGGAAGGGGGGCAACCGGGACAGAACCCGGTGCCCTGACCGGGACTAGAACCCGGTGTGCCGGCACTGCTAGGCAGAGGATTAGCCTATTGAGCTTCATTTAATTTTGATAAGTAACATGGAAACACCCAAAACTTTATTTTCTTTGGAATTGTGGTATTATAGTTCTGCTTACATTTAAATTATATTTAATCATACATGGTATAGAGAGAGCCCTTCATAATTTGCAGAGTTTTTAGTTGCTTAGTGTGTAAATGGGAATATAAATACCTCTCTCATGGGAAGTTCTGAGACTTAAATGAAACAAAATTATAATCATAGGCCTATACTAGTATGTTCAAAATGTGACTTCTCACTATCTTACTTTTTTAGTTGAAGGAAATGTATTGAAAGTCCAGGCAGATTAATTTATTTTATTATAGTATATTGAGAAAAATAAAATATCTTCCTTAATATTA
Source organism: Sylvilagus floridanus (assembly GCA_949820135.1). Taxonomy (NCBI): domain Eukaryota; kingdom Metazoa; phylum Chordata; class Mammalia; order Lagomorpha; family Leporidae; genus Sylvilagus; species Sylvilagus floridanus. The sequence continues at coordinate 11,003,610 of OX463240.1, read as the reverse complement.
CCTAACATCAATAGAGTATTTTTAAGTGTCACTGTTCTCCTCCTACTCCTCTTCTTTCTCCTCCTCCTCCTCCTTTCTTTCCTTTTAATTTATTTGGGAGGCAGAATCACAGAGAGAGAGAGAAAAAGAGAGAGAGAGAGAGAGAGAGAGAGAGAGCAAGGTCTTCCAACAGCTGGGTAACTCTTCAAATGGCCACAGTGGCTGGAGCCAGGCCGATCCGAAGCTAGGAGTCTGGAGCTTCCTTGGGGACTCCCATGTGGGTCCTGGGGGCCCAAGCACTTGGGCCATCTTCCACTGCTTTCCCAGGCCACAGCAGAGAGCTGGAACAGAAGAGCAACTGGGACTTGAACGGGCACCCATATGGGATGCTGGCACTGCAGGCAGAAGCCCACCCCACTACACCACAGCACTGGCTTCCTGAGTATTTTACTTTAAATAACTTTTCTGCCCTTAAAACATTCCCATGAAGTAGGTGCTAATACTGTCCTTATTTTACAGAACTGGCAAAGGAGCTGAAAAGAAGACATTCCCCAAGTAACAAAGCTGGTTAGTGGCAGAACATGGATTCAGACCAAGCAGTTTGGAAGCAGACAGACTTGATCAACTCCAGACTGTAATGTTACGTTGCCTCGAAATCCAAGATAAGGAAAATGATCTGTCACATAATTTTTGAAAAAAAAGTATCAGAATCAATGTCTTCGTTTCCAAGTTGACCATTCTGTTATGATCCCCTTTAAACTAATCCATGTAACATTACTTTACAGGTACTATCATAGTAAAGGTTCTGGAAGATCAAAGCGTTTCAGAAATCCTGAAGTCCCACAGAAATGTAATCTCCTCTGAGAGCGATGGCCATGACTGGCTGGACAACTCTAGCAATCCCGCTGTGAAAAAATGAGAAATGATTACTTTGGGCATGGGGCTTCCCATGTAGTATATATAACGTTTAGATCAAACTGCCAGCCAACGTTCTATCCAAGGGAAGCACTTGCTTAAACACAAGCTTTTCCACTTAGACAAGATGAAGAGGTAAGTGAATACAGCTGGAAGTTAAACCATTTGTTCCAGATGGTGCAGATATTTCAAACCTGGTGTTCCCAAGGCTATGCTAGCACGAGGGATTTTGTTGTAGTAGAAGCAATGATGTTTTTGGGAGTGCAGCATTTACTTCTCTGGTCTACGAACAAAAAGCATGCCAATTTCAGGAAATATCTGTGCTCACAAAGCAAAGTATAGACATGGGTGATTATCTACACCATTATGCTTAAAATATACCTTTGAATCAGAGATTGTTAGTTTGAGCTGCTTTTTTTGCTTAAATAATCTGTTGGTCACTTCCCATATTGATTTTTCTATGTAAAATAGTTTAAGAAATCACATATTTCATGCACATGTGTGTGTGTGTGTGTGTGTGTGTGTGTTTAATGGTTTAATGTAGAGGTGCCCATTTAGAGTGTTTTGTGTGAAGAGTGAGGGTCAGGAAGAAGTGGGTATCAGAGCTGTACATCACTGGCCACAGGGCCACGTGCATCCAGTGACACTGCCACACTGCCCCATGTGGTTTTCCTACGGCTTCTACTGCTGCTGCTACCAGCAATGTCGTTTCCTTCTGTGGTCATGAACACATGGTGATCACTACTGCTGAAATCTCAGAGACACCCTCTTCATACCCGCTGCTTCACTGTCTTCCACACAGACCCTGGCCTCTGCTAGATCACGTTGCCTCAGGTGGGATTTGGAATCATTCTCCCATTTCATTTTTTTAACACAGGTGACCTAGGACTTCAAGAATGCCTCATACTCCTGCATCCCCTAAACTGTCAGTATGGGCCAAGCACTCTGTGTGCTGAACTAGAGAACCCTCTTCCCCAGACCCTACCTGAAGGAGTCAAGCAGGCAGGAACACGACCCTGCCATACTGAGTGCACATCATCCCCCTCACCCTTCTCAGAAGCATGGAATGAATCCTGGCGTCTTCACTGATCAACAATTGTTTTAAAAAGATTTCTTCATTAATTTGAAAGTCAGAATTACAGAGAAGATGGAGAGAGAGAGAGATCTTCCATATACTCCTTTACAACCCAAATGGCCACAACAGTGGGGACTAGGCAAGGGTGAAGCCAGGAGCCAGGAGCTTCATCTGGGTCTCCCACATGGGTTCAGGGGCCCAAGGACTTGGGCCATCTTCTGCCTCTTTCTCAGGTGCATCAGCAGAGAGCTGAATAAAAGATAGAACAGCTGGGACTCGAACCAGAGCTCTTATGCTAGCGCTGTAGACAGAAGCTTAACTCAGTAAGCCACAGCACTGGCCCTGCCGACCAGCAATTTAAATTTGATGAAAGAAAAAAAAAACTGGTGCTAAGATCATTTGTTTTTCTTGTTTAAAATAGAATACAGAAAATATTTTCAACAGGGTTTGGTGATTTAATTAAGCAGGATAGTTCTTAGAGAATCATTTATAAACTGTAGCCACAGCATTTCTATTCTACACATACACACACATATTTTCCTCCTGAGAAACTTTCATACATGGACTACAAGGACTGATTTTTATTGTTGCTGACAATAAACTAATTTGGAAGATAGAATGGGAGCACTACTGTGTAATAGGAAATGTTTCTCTTATGCTGAAAGGAAAAGAGTGGAGTGTTGGTTTTAATTCCAAGAATTGTGAACACATAGGAAAGTGGTAATTATCACCTGCAAATTTTGGTTCATATAGATCATCATGCCTGACCTGAAAAGAGTCACTTTTAATTCCTTGAAACTACAGATTTGACAACATAGATGTCATGTGTCTCTATTTCAGATCAGAATGAAGGAGACAGGTTTGCTCATTTATTTGTCTTCTCATTAATTCATCCAATAGAGGTAATACAAATATTTCTCAAATGTCAGCTGAATGTTACCCACCATTCTATTTTTTTATTTTTTTTGAAGATTTTATTTATTATTTATTTGAGAGTAGAGTTACAGATGGTGAGAGGGAGAGACGGAGAGAAAGGTCTTCCTTCCGTTGGTTCACTCCCCAGATGGCCACAACGGCTGGAATCGCACCGATCTGAAGCTAGGAGCCAGGTGCATCTGTCTGGTCTCCCAATCCAGTGCAGGGGCCCAAGCACTTGGGCCATCCTCCACTGTTTTCCTAGGCCATAGCAGAGAGCTGGATTGGAAGAGGGGCAGCAGGGACTAGAACTGGTGCCCATATGGGATGCTGGTGCCATAGGCAGAGGATTAACCTACTGCACCATAGTGCCGCCACCCCCCCACCACCATTCTATGCATGTAGATAAAGAAAAGTCCTCAGGACTGGCATTCTGGCATAGTAGGTAAAGCTTCAGCCTGCAATACCAGCATCCCATATGATTACTGGTTCGAGTCCCAGCTGCTCTACTTCCAATCCAGCTCCCTGCTGGTGGAATGGTAAAGGTAGCAGAGAGAAGTTCAAGTGCTTGGGTCCTGCTACCCATGTGGGAGACCTTGAGGAAATTCTTGGCTCCTGGCTTCAGCCTGGCCCAGCCCTGGCCATTGTAGCCACCTGGGGAGTGAATTAGCAGATGGAAGATCTCTCTCTCTCTCTCTGTCTCTGTCCCTCCCTCTCTTTCTATAAGTCTACATTTCAAATAAATAAATAAATATTAAAAAAAAGAAAAAGAAAAGGCCTTGCCTCATGAGAGAATATGAGCCTAGACAAAATAATCAGGTAAATATACATTAGATCAAATTGTGACAAATACTCTGATGAGCTTTTCTCCTTCCAGATTACTTGCCAATGACTGTCATTGCCATAGGCCAGTCTGCTAGGAGTCCTCTAGTGGGAGGCCTCAGGGCAAAATTGCTCTTTAAACACTTTCTCCATTCCACAAAAGACAGATTATATGTTAATATATTCATATTCTTTATTTATTGATTGATTTATATTTGAAAGTCAGTAGACAGAGAGACAATCAAGAAACAGGGAGAGAAAGGGAGGGAGAGAGCGGGAGAGAGAGAGAGAGAGAGCGGGAGAGAGAGAGAGAGATCTTCCATCTACTGGTTCACCCCCCAAATGCTGTCAAGCTAAGACTGAACCAAACAGAAGAACAGAACTGCATTCAGTCTGTCACATATGTGGCAAGGACACACATACTTGAGTCATCTGGTGCATCCCAAGGTGCATATTAGCACAAAACTGGATCAGAAGCAGAAGTAGGACTTGAATTCAGCACTAACATGTGATACAGGCATTGCAAGGGGTAACTTAATCATATGCCCACCACAATGTTTGCAGCAAGAGAGTGTTAATATTTTGATGGAATAGAGACTGGTGCTGTGGTGTAGCGGGTAAAGCTGCTGCCTGCAGTGCTGGCACACCATATGGGCGTCAGTTCAAGTCCCGGCTGCTCCACTTCTGATCCAGCTCTCTGCTATGGCCTGGGAAAGCAGTAAAACACGACCCCAGTCCTTGGGCCCCTGCACTAGCATGGGAGACCTGGAAGAAGCTCCTGGCTCCTGGCTTCGGATCAGCACAGCTCCAGCCATTGCAGCCAACTGGGGAGTGAAACAGCAGATGGAAGACCCCTCTCTCTTTCTCTCTGCCCCTCCTTCTCTCTGTGTGTAACTCTGACTTTCAAATAAATAAATAAATCTTTAAAAAATATGTTGATGAAATAACAATGGAAAAGTTTTCAGTAATAAAGAGGAAGCGTCACCTAACACAGCAAGAAAAAGAAAAATGAAAAGTTAGCTGTTAGATTAAAAGCAAAGCAGCATACAAGCAAAACAAATGCATGAAGCAAATGTTGGCAAAATGTAGAACATATGGAAAAATTGCACTCAACCATGTTTAACATGGCAGGGGTACTACTTGGACTGCCCCCAGGAATCTGCTGTATTACACTCTTCAGTGTTCATGGCAAAGGAGTGCTTCACACATGACTCCGTGGGGTCCAAGCACGTCTAAGGTCTGATTATAGCACTACAAAGGAATGTCAGCAACCTGGGAGCCATTCACTGAGAAGGAACAAGAGGGTGAGAAAGTCTCAGGTCAAGGAATATGCTGGAGAACTCAGTGAACTAGAGCGAAGGCTCTGAGGTAGCGTGCGCCCCATGAGTGTCTTCTAGAGGAAGCTTTGTTTCACCAGGGAGTTCTAAAAGAGGAACAGACATTCTCAGATATCTCCTGAGAGTGATGGTCCCCAGAGTCTTTTTTCTGGATTCACGTGACTTACATGCAAACAACGATAATATATGGCATGATGTACCCAGTAAAGTTTTGTCAATCCTACGTTCACTTCTTTAAAATGTGAGAGTGACTTCCAAACCTGCCTTTCACTGACCTCCCAATCAGTCAGAATCAAAGTTAGCTTAATGAAAAGGATCTTCAAAAAGTTCATGGAAAAGCATAGCATAAAAAACTACATAAATTTCATTTTTTTTTTTTTGCCTAAAAATAAACTCATCGTTAACTCCACTTGCCATGGACTTTTTTAGAAGTTACTTCCTATAAGAAGAGACCAAAGTAACAATGATTTCAAAAAGATTTTTTTATCTCCCTCAAAATGAAGAAACCCATCAACTGGAAATTTGTGGATTCGGCGACCACGCCATGAAGCTGTGGAGCCTTTCCGCACCTGCTCTGCCATTCTTGTGGTGCAGCCTCCATCTTTCTGGCATGATATGGCTACTGATGATCAACACAGGCAAGAGCCTTGCAGGCGGTAGCAAGAAGGAAGTAGACGGGTGAGCCCTCTGCCTTCACAGTCCTCCTGGAATTCTCCTGCGTTCCTGACTGCAGCCTACTGGCCAGAACACAATCACAAGCTCTGCTTAGAAGGAAAGGAAGGAGAAGCTGAGACTTCTGACTGAGTACCTGGTGCCCGGGACCAATGCAAAGTTCTTCAGAGGAATGGAATATATATTGTGGTAGGAAATAACTACTCTGCCACACCACCTCTTTTTAAAACGTTATAAATTATGTAGGTTGAAATTTCTTTAAAGAATTTCTGTCATTCATTTCCCCTGGTGCACTTTTGAGTGAGTTACAGGCATCTTAAAGATAGTTCTTCTCACTCCATTTCCCTCAGAAGTTATTGTGACTATGAAGGAGAACTACAGCTAAGTGTCTAACAGACCATCAATTCTAAATATTCCCATATTTAGCAAAAGATCAACTCTTTTTAATGTAATTTAAGTTCAGTAACAATTTTTACACCATTGCTTTATTTGTCTAAGCCTTCTCACAATGCTATAAAGACTTAAAACAGTAATTTATTGCAAAGGCATATAAACCTGAATTAAGCATAAAACTTAACCAGTCCTTCTCCACAAATCAATTATGAGAGAAAGAATCATTATTTTCTCACAACAGCAGAGCTACGGAATTGGACTGCAAAAAATGGCTAGACCCCTATCAGGTCCTTCCGCTTTAAACTGATGCTTTATAGATGACTATTGAACTGCTCCTTGAACACCACAAATCTAAATTAACCTGAAATGCAACAGGGATTTCAAGAGTTATATCATGAGTCCAGAGGAGAATTTGAAAATATCTCTATTTCGGGAAGCCTTATCTTAATTATTTTCCTTATCGTTGTAAGTAAAACGTTTTCAAACTATGCATGATAAGCCTAAAACTCAAATGCATATTATCCTGCTTCCTCTGTCCCTCCAGCTCAGATACAAAATGTCAGATTCTTGTCCCATTCCCCAACTCTTGCAAGATATAAATTTCTTTAACAGGTATTTAGTATTTCTATGAATGTCATTTACTAATTCTACCACTATAAATCACCAGAGTTGCACTTTTATGGTGAAATATTGTACTTTGTAGGCTAGCTAAAACAATGAGTTGGAAAAAGAAAATAATTTGATTTACTGGCTTATTGATAAAATATAAAACCTACGAAAATTGTGATGACCAAAACAAAACAAAGAGAAAACAAACAAACAAAAAAACCCAGCAAAACCACAGATGTGTTAACTTTCTCAGTGACTGTCATACTGCCCCAACACAGTAAATTGGGTAAGATATTCAGGCATCCAATCATATTAAGGTTAAAAAAAATAGAGGAGCAGCAAGATGGTGGAATAGGAAGGGAACACACTGATAGTCCAGGGAGAGACAGTTTAATAAAAGTGGAGATATTGCAGGTTCAAGGAAGAGTAGAGGTAGAAACAGTAGAGGAAACTCTTCCGGAACTAGTGATTCACAGTGGACCTGTGTGGAGAGTGTGGGAGCTCAAGTTCGGGACACCAGCGGCAGACTCAACACACCAGCGCTGGAACTTGAGGTGAGCCGAACCTCAATAGCCTGAGACACCAAACGGCAAGCAGAAAGAGGAGACTAGAGGGAATGAAGCTTGAAACCCCGTGGGGGAAAGTTCCTCAGGCTAACTAGAATAGAGAGAGAGAAAAAAAAAGTGACCGATAAGGACATGAGTTTCTCCTCTCCGCCCGCCACTCAGAGGCGAGCAAGACAAAGAGCAGGCGCCATTTTGGACATACATCTTAAGCAGGGCGACCTCAGGTCTGCACCGGCCCTGAGCCTAGCAGAAAAACCTGACTTGGGGTGTGGGGGGTGAAATAACAGGAGATTAGGACCTAATGAATGTGTGGTGCTAATGAACTGAGACTGTGAAAAAAGAGACTGGGTGGGGGGGAGGGAGAAATCACAGAATTCACATGAGTACTCTCCAGAAACACTACAATTCGGTAACCTTGGCAACCCAGTGGGAGACTGCAGGAGAATTTGAGCCCACACTGAGGGCATCACAGATTCCCTGTGCAGTCCTTGGGAAAGAGCTTCCGATTTCTGGCTCCTGTGGATATAGCATTTGCCTGCTAACTACCTCCAATTCCATTCACCTGTGTGGAATTACTTCCCTTTTAAATCAAAAAAAGAAGAAAGAAAGAAAGAAAGAAAGAAAGAAAGAAAGAAAGAAAGAAAGAAAGAAAGAAAGAAAGAAAGAAAGAAAGAAAGAAAGAAAGAAAAAAGAATTTATTATGGCTAACCTGGGAGTTTTACCATTGGCACACCCTCAACCCTGAGGAACCAAACAGAGCTCTCAGGCCACACCCATCTCAAGCCTCTAAGGCTCCATCAAAAGCAGACAGTCCACTTAATCTAGAGTCATACTATAACAAACAAAAAAAAAAAACACCACAGAGAAGAAACCAAAGAATATCTCCAATATGCCAAAAAACAAACAGAAAAACCGAGGTAACAAAAGCCAGGAAGACACTATGATGCCCCCAAATGAAAAAGACACCCCAATTCAAGATTATGAAGATGATGAGATAGAAGAAATGCAAGAAGTGGATCTCAAAAAATTGATAAGAACATTAAGAAGTCCTCAAAAACAAATTCTTCAACTACAGAAATCTTTAATGGATAAGATAGAAAATCTCTCTCGTGAAAATGAAATATTAAGGAGGAATCAAAATGAAATGAAACAACTAGTAGAACATGAAACTGTGATAGTGACAAGAAATCATAATGAAATGAAGAATTCAATAGATCAAATGACAAACACATTACAGAGCCTTAAAAAAAGAATGGGTGAAGCAGAAGAGAGAATATCAGACTTAGAAGACAGAGAACAGGAAAGGAAACAGTAAAACCAAAGACAAGAAGAGGAAATTAGAAATCTAAAAAATATTGTCGGGAATCTACAGGATACTATTAAAAACCCAACATTCGGATTCTAGGAGTTCCCGAAGGCATGGGGAGGGAGAAAGGATTAGAAGGCCTTTTTAGTGAGATACTAGCAGAAAATTTCCCAGTTTTGGAGAAGGACAGAGACATCCTAGTACAGGAAGCTCGTAGAACCCCTAGTAAACATGACCAAAAGAGATCCTCACCACGACACATTGTAATTAAACTCACCACAGTGAAACAGAAAGAAAAGATCCTAAAATGTGCAAGAGAGAAATGTCAAATTAGTCTCAGAGGATCTCCAATTAGACTCACAGCAGACTTCTCATCAGAAATCCTATAAGATAGGATGGAATGGGGAGACATAGCCCAGGTACTAAGAGAGAAAAACTGCCAGGTCAGAATATTATATCCTGCAAAGCTCTCATTTGTGAATGAAGGTGAAATAAAGACCTTTCATTGCAAACAGAAATTGAAAGAATTTGTTGCCACTTGTCCAGCCCTGCAAAAGATGCTTAAAGACGTGTTACACACAGAAACACAGAAATACGACCATCAATATGAAAGAAAGTAAAGGAAGGAAACCTCAGAAAAAGAGATCACAGGGAATTCAAAGCATATATTAGAAAATTTCTTTGACAAATGGCAGGGCAAAGTGACCACTTAGCAATAGTTACATTGAACGTTAATGGCCTGAGCTGTCCAGTTAAAAGACACAGATTGGCTGATTGGGTTAAGGAACAAAACCCATCTATTTGCTGCTTACAAGAAACACATCTTTCCAACAAAGATGCATACAGACTGAAAGTGAAAGGCTGGAAAAAGATATACCATGCCAACAGAAATGAAAAAAGAGCGGGCATAGCCATCTTAATATCAGACAACATAAACTTTAACACAAAAACTGTTAAGAGAGACAAAGATGGGCCCTGTATAATGATTAAGGGATCAATTCAAAAGGAATATATAATGATTATCAATGTATATGCACCTAATTATAGGGCACCTGTTTATTTAAAAGGTTTGTTAAGGGATGTAAAGAGAGACTTAGACCCAAATACAATAGTATTGGCAGACTTCAATACTCCACTCTTAGAAATAGACAGATCAACAGGACCGAAGATCAACGAGGAGACAGTAGATTTAAATGACACTATAGCACAAATGGATCTAACAGATATCTACAGAACTTTATCCTACAGATAAAGCATTTACATTCTTCTCAGCAGTACATGGAACCTTCTCTAGGATTGACCACATACTAGGCCATAAAGCAATCTCAGCAAATTCAAAATAATTAGAATCATACTATGAAGCTTCTCAGACCATAAAGGAATGAAGTTGAAAATTAGCAACTCAGGAATCCCTAGAACATATGCAAACACATGAATACTGAACAAAATGCTCCTGAATGAACAATGGGTCATAGAAGAAATCAAAAGAGAAATCAAAAATTTTGTGGAAGTAAATGAGGGTAACAGCACAACATACCAAAACTTATGGGATACAGCAAAAGCAGTGTTAAGAAGAAAGTTTATATCAATAGGTGCCTACATCAAGAAATTGGAAAGTCACCAAATAGATGAGCTTTCAATTCATCTCAAGGATCTAGAAAATCTGCAGCAAACCAGACCCAAAGCTAGTAGGAGTAGAGAAATAATCAAAATCAGAGAAGAAATCAACAGGATTGAATCCAAAAAAACATTACACAAAATCAGCCAAACGAGGAGCTGGTTTTTTGAAAAAATAAACAAAATTGACCCAACTAAAAAAAGAAGAGAAAAGACCCAAATCAATAAAATCAGAGATGAAAAAGGAAATGTAACAACAGACACCACAGAAATAAAAAGAATCATTAGCAATTACTATAAGGACTTGTATGCCAGCAAACAGGGAAACCCATCAGAAATGGATAGATTCCTGGACACATGCAACCTACCTAAATTGAACCAGGAAGACATAGAAAACCTAAACAGACCCATAACTGAGACAGAAATTGAAACAGTAATAAAGACCCTCCCAACAAAGAAAAGCCCAGGACTGGATGGATTCACTGCTGAATTCTACCAGACATTTAAAGAAGAACTAACACCAATTCTTCTCAAACTATTCAGAACAATTGAAAAAGAGGGAATCCTCCCAAATTCTTTCTATGAAGCCAGCATCACCTTAATTCCTAAACTGGAGAAAGATACAGCATTGAAAGAGAATTACAGACCAATATCCCTAATGAACATAGATGCAACAATCCTCAATAAAATTCTTGCCAATAGAATGCAACAACATGTCAGAAAGATCATCCACCCAGACCAAGTGGGATTGATCCCTGGTATTCAAGGATGGTTCGATGTTCACAAAACAATCGATGTAATACACCACATTAACAGACTGCAGAAGAAAAACCATATGATCATCTCAATTAATGCAGAGAAAGCATTTGATAAAATACAACACCCTTTCATGATGAAAACACTAAGCAAACTGGATATGGAAGGAACATTCCTCAATACAATCAAAACAATTTATGAAAAATCCACGGCCAGTATCCTATTGAATGGGGAAAAGTTGGAAGCATTTCCATTGAGATCTGGTACCAGACAGGGATGCCCGCTCTCACCACTGCTATTCAATATAGTTCTCGAAGTTTTAGCCAGAGCTACTAGGCAAGAAAAAGAAATTAAAGGGATACAAATTGGGAAGGAAGAACTCAAACTATCCCTTTTTGCAGATGATATGATTCTTTATTTAGGAGACCCAAAGAACTCTACTAAGAGACTATTGGAACTGTTAGAAGAGTTTGGCAAAGTAGCAGGATATAAAATAAATGCACAAAAATCAATAGCCTTTGTATACACAGGCAATGCCACAGCTGAGGAAGAACTTCTGAGATGAATCCCATTCACAATTCTACAAAAACTATGAAATAGCTTGGAATAAACTTAACCAAGGACTTTAAAGATCTCTACAATGAGAATTTCAAAATCTTAAAGAAAGAAATAGAAGAGGATACCAAAAAATGGAGAAATCTTCCATGCTCCTGGATTGGAAGAATCAATATCATCAAAATGTCCATTCTCCCAAAAGTAATTTACAGGTTCATTGAAATACCAATCAAAATACTAAAGACATTCTTCTCAGATCTAGAAAAAATGATGCTGAAATTCATATGGACACACAGGAGAACTCAAATACTAAAGCAATCTTGTACAACAAAAACAAAGTGGAGGCATCACAATACCAGATTACAGGACATACTACAGGGCACTTGTTATCAAACAGCATGGTACTTGTACAGAAACAGATGGATAGACCAATGGAACAGAGTAGAAACCCCAGAAACCAATCCAAACATCTACAACCAACTTATATTTGATCAAGGATCTAAAATCAATTTCTGGAGTAAGGACAGTCTATTCAATAAATGGTGCTGTGAAATTTGGATTTCCACGTGCAGAATCATGAAGCAAGATCCCCACCTTTCCCCTTACACAAAAATTCACTCACCATGGGTTAAAGACCTAAATCTATGAACTGACACCATCAAATTATTAGAGAGCATTGGAGAAACCCTGAAAGATATTGGTACCGGCAAAGACTTCCTAGAAAAGACCCTGGAGGTGCAGGCAGTCAAAGCCAAAATTAACTATTGGGATTGCATCAAATTGAGAAGTTTCTGTACTGCAAAAGAAACAGTCAGGAGAGTGAAGAGGCAACCGACAGAATGGGAAAAAAATTTGCAAACTACACAAGAGATAAAGGGTTGATAACCAGAATCTACAAAGAAATCAAGAAATGCCACAACATCTAAACAAACAACCCACTTAAGAAATGGGCCAAGAACCTCAATATACATTTTTCAAAAGAGGAAGTCGAAATGGCCAACAGACACATGAAACAATGTTCAAGATCACTAGCCATCAGGGAAATGCAAATCAAAACCACAATGAGGTTTCACCTCACCCCGGTTAGAATGGCTCACATTCAGAAATCTACAAACAATAGATGCTGGAGAGGTTTTGGGGAAAAGGGGACACTAATCCACTGTTGGTGGGAATGCAAACTGGTTAAGCCACTATGGAAGTCAGTTTGGAGATTCCTCAGAAACCAGAATATAACCCTACCATACAACCCAGCCACAACACTCCTTGGAATTTATCCAAAGGACATTAAATTGGCAAACAGAAATGCTGTCTGCATATTAATGTTTATTGCAGCTCAGTTCACAACAGCTAAGTCCTGGAACCAACCCAAATGCCCATCAACAGTAGACTAAATAAAGAAATTATGGGACATGTACTCTAAAGAATACTATACAGCAGTCAAAAACAATGAAATCCGGTCATTTGCAACAAGATGGAGGAATCTGGAAAACATTATGCTGAGTGAATTAAGCCAGTCCCAAAGGGACAATTATCATATGGTCTCCCTGATTGGCGACAACTAACTGAGCACCAAACGGGAAACCTGTTGAAGTGAAATGGACACTATGAGAAACAGTGACTTGATCAGCTCTTGTGCTGATGATGTAACAATTTATCCATTTTAGTATTTTTTTTCTGTTTTGTTCTATTACTATTGGTTGAACTCTGTAATTAACACACAATTATTCTTAGGTGTTTACCTTTTAATTGAAAAGTGATCCCTGTTAAATATAACAGTGGGAATAAGAGAGGGAGGAGATGTACAATTTGGGACATGCTCAATCGGACTTGCCCCAAATGGTGGAGTTAGATTCATGCTAGGGGATTCCAATACAATCCCATCAAGATGGCATATACCAATGCCATCTCACTAGTCCAAGTGATCAAATTCAGTTCACAATTGATCACACTGATAAGTCTAAGAGTCAAATGGATCACACAAAGAAGACTAATGTCTGCTAATACTAACTGATAGAATAAAAAAGGGAGAGAATGATCCATCATGGGAAGCGGGATACACAGCAAACTAATAGAATGGCAGATGTCCTAAATAGCACTCTGGCCTCAGAATCAGCGCTTAAGAAATTCGGATCTGGCTCAAGAGCCCATAGAGTATTTTAGGCATGGAAAGCCAAGACACTCTGGAAAAAAAAAGTAAGATCTTTACGAGTGAGATCCCAGTGGAAAGAACAGGCCATCAAAGTAGGAGGTACCTTTCTCTTAAGGGAGGAGATAACTTCCACTGTGACTATGAGCTTGTCTAAATAAGAGTCGTCAAACGCAAATGGTTTCCATAGCCTTGGCAACTCATGAGTAGAGTCTAGGGAGATTTCTTGCGCCATAAACAAGAGTGTCAATTTGTTAAGTCAACAACAGGAGTCACCGTGTACTTACTTCTCATGTGGGATCTGTCCTTAATGTGTTGTCCAATGTGAAGTAATGCTATAACTAGTACTGAAACAGTATTTTACACTTTGTGTTTCTGTGTGGGTGCAAACTGATGAACTCTTTACTTAATATATACTAAATCAATCTTCTGTAAATAAAGATAATTGAAAATGAATCTTGATGTGAATGGAATGAGAGAGGGAGTGGGAGATAGGAGGGGTGTGTGGGAGGGAAATTATGGGGGGGAACCATTATAATTCATAAACTGTACTTTGAAAATTTATATTTACTAAATAAAAAAAATAAAATAAAATAAAATTAAAAAAATGCTTAAGAGTCTAAATAAATAAATAAAGATGTCAAACGGTGTTTTGTTGTTGTTGTTGTTGTTGTTATTTTGTTGAGTATTGCTGATTAGACAGACCCATAGTTTTTGTTAGGAATTCCTAACATACTGTTCAACTTCTGACAAAATTGAATTAATTTTCTTTAATGTGGTTAGCTCATTGGAAGGCAGGTAAACTGAAAATTCTTTTTAAGTTGCCACGTTGACACTATGTGAGTTAAGTGAAATGACATTTTAGCAGATCTAGTCTCTCAAATTAAAATAGAGGCACTGGGACTGGATAGCTGAATTCTGTCTCATGTTTTTCAGCCCAGTTGAAGATAAGAAGGGATAGGAATACTCAATTGACATATTCAATGGAAATAGGAGGAGTTAGTGTCAGCCAACATGTTGGACAGTAATGATGGCACAGGAAATCCCCCGTGACATTTTGCTTATAAGATCAATCTATCACCCATATGTAGAATAAAAATCATAAATGCACTCAGTTTTTATTTACACACTAATAGAAGACACAAAAGCAAATGGTTGCTTTTAACAGTATTGTAAATTGGTGTATTTTTCACAAAATGTCCTCTTGTTTCTAAAGAATTTGCATAGCATATTACATTTTATTAATTAGAAAAAATAACACTTTAAATGTATCTCCACATGTAGACATAGAGACACACAGTTGTGGCAAGGATTCTTAATTGGATAATGCACATGCAGTTTCTGTTAGCATCAGTTTTAAAACTTCTGAATGGAAATGAAACATCTTGAATTATTCTTGGAATTAAATTAACTTAATATTTAAAAATCCTATCAGCTCTATTGAAGTTCTTTCAAATTTTGAAAGGATTCCGTAAAGAAGATGGCAAATTTTAAGGTATTCTTCTGCCATTTTCATTTAAAGCATTTGTAAAAATGTCTGAAACACATTTAGGCTCATGGAGCAGCTGCAAAATTGTACAGAGAGCTCCAGTTTCCTCCACTGTTAACAACCAACATCACCAGACCTAAGCAAACTAAGAAATCACAATTAGTACAGACGTCATTTGGATTTCACCTATATTTCTGCCAACTTCCAGTTCATTTTATCTCCTAGGAGCTGGTCTGGAAAGCTGCATTGTATTTAGCCAGCATGTCTCTTTAATCTCCTTTTTTTCTGCTTTGTTTTTGTCTGTTTAACTTCTAGCATCACAATGTTTTCCAGACTAATGTTTTATTTATAATACCCCAGCATAAAAGTCTGCTTACAGGAGCCCAATTTCTTTTTATAAGGATAATTATATTTATAAATGAAATCTGAATAGTTACTACGTGTGATCATTGTGAACTACCAACATTTTTTTTTTTTTTTTGACAGGCAAAGTGGACAATGAGAGAGAGAGAGAGAGAGACAGAGAGAAAGGTCTTCCTTTTTCCGTTGGTTCACCCCCTAATGGCCGCTGCAGCTGGCGCACTGCTACTGGTGCACCGCACTGATCCGAAGCCAGGAGCCAGTTGCTTCTCTTGGTTTCCCATGTGGGTGCAGGGCCCAAGCACTTAGGCCATCCTCCATTGCCCTCCTGGGCCACAGCAGAGAGCTGGACAGGAAGAGGAGCAACTGGGACAGAGTCCGGTGCCCTGACCCGGACTAGAACCCGGGGTGTGGTGCCGGCGCCACAGGCGGAGGATTAGCCTAGTGAGCCATGGCGCCAGCCCAAACTATCAACATTTCTAAAACTCATTTAGTGATACATATTACTAATATGGATATTATCCATGGCTCTCTTAGTGATATATATTACACACAGACATACTGTATATATTTTTCATAATGCATACTTTGCAAAAGCTATTCCTGAATTTTAACTTCTTTCTTCATGAAAATAATTCATACCACTTGTCATAAGTTGCCTGAACAGTATCTAATTTGAGGCACCAAGAAATATTAGACATTAGTCAGAAAACAGTCCCTTCAGAGCCATAAGAATTTTGCTAAAACTCAAGCAAGAACAACTATCAAATTTGCTGTGAATTTGGCTGGAAGTTTGGCTGGAACTATGAGGGCAACGTGTATCAGCAGTTTATGAATGGCTAATTTATTTTAAGAAGGGACAAAATGATGTTGAAGATAAGAACGTAGCAACACATAGTACACTTCAATCTGTGAGGAGCAAAATAGTCTTGTTCATGTCCTAACTGAAGAAGTCTGACAACTAACCTCAAAAGAACCAATGCCACAGGCATCTGTTTAGTTTGCTTTTCAGTACCTTACTGAAATATGTGAGAAGAGCTTCTTGGAGATGAAAAAAAGGTTTACTTACCTTATGGTTTGAGAGTTACAGTTCAGGATTATGTAGCCTCACAGTCCATCACCTATGAAGGCTGGCATGGTTGGTGTGAGTCAGGAAGCAGAGAGAAAACAGTTATCAGGATCTGAACTCAAATTACCCAAACCTTTCACAAAGATCACCCTCTGAGGGCACATCCACAGTGACCCAAAGACCTTCCACCAGCCCCGCTTCCTAGCTACCATAATTAAATAAAATCTACACCCTTAATCTATCAACCATTAAGACATCAAAGTTTAAACAGGTGCATGAATTGTGGTGAGACAAATCCTGTTCAACCCATAACATCTTGCATTTGGTTCTCAGAAACTCATGTTATTCTCAGATACAAAATACATTGATTCCCTCTCATATGTATCAAAGACTTGACTCGGTACAACTTTAATTTAAAGTCTCACCTTCAACCTCCTCACCTGAGACTGAAGACAACTCACTTAAGCAGTGAACCTATAAAATTAAAAACCAGGTATATATTTTCAAGATAAACCATGGACAAGCCAAGAGTATATACTTCTCCTTCAAGCTGGGGAGACGAGGAAATAGAAAGACTAAATTGGGCCAATGCAAGAATGAAATCCCAGAGGCCATACATTAAGTTGCACAGTACCATGTCCAATGTCTTCACACTGTGTTGGGAGCTGGGCTCCCAGTACCTTGAGAAGCCCTTACAGCTTTGATGATCACTATCCATGTTTTAGTTCTTAGAGATGGGAGTCTCATCTCTGTAGCCCGACTGGGCATTGACCTAGTGGAAGCTCCTCATAATGACTCAGACCCTAGAATGCATCACTTATTCAGAACACAATTTGTCTAAAACATCCTTTGGAAATCTTTTTGCCTCCACTATCCTGTTGACTTTTGCCATATGGCTGTTCTCTTAGGTTGCACACTGATGTCTGCAAACTCCCTAGACTGGCTTGTTGCACTGCTTACAGCTTTCATCAACAGGTATCTTTTTTTTTTTTTTTTGACAGGCAGAGTGGACAGTGAGAGAGAGAGACAGAGAGAAAGGTCTTCCTTTTGCCGTTGGTTCACCCTCCAATGGCTGCCACGGTCGGCGCACTGCGGCCGGCGCACCGCGCTCATCCGATGGCAGGAGCCAGGTGCTAGGTGCTTATCCTGGTCTCCCATGGGGTGCAGGGCCCAAGCACTTGGGCCATCCTCCAGGTATCTTACATTGCTGACATTCCTACTTAATTAGAGTTTCCACTGTGGCTCCACTATCACATCTTAACTACACATTTCTTCATTCAAGGGCTCCAACCTTGCAGCACCACATTGCTTGGCCTTAGAGGTTTTCCTTTGGAATCTTGGGGGAGGCTCCCATGACCTTATAACTTTTGATTCCTGTACACCTGCAAAGTTAGTGAAACTGGACAGTGCCAAGGTCTGTTGCAAGTGGGAAGCATAGATGGACCCAGCAAGCCAGAATCTCAAGCCAGTACAAAATGAGCAGGGCCCACTAGGTCTCCTTCATGCAAGGATTTCATGTGGGAGGAAACTTGTATCTCATTAATGATTGCCAGTTCAAATCTTGGCTACTCTGATTCTGGCTCAGAATCAAAAATCTGGAAAGCAACAGATGATGGCTCAAGTACTTGATTCTCTGCCAATCATTTGGGAAACACAGATGGAATTCCTGACTCGTGACTTGGGTCTCTCCCAGCCCTGGATGTTGAAGCAATGTAGGTAGTGAACCAGTGGATGGAAAATCTCCTTCTCACTTTGTTACTCTACTTTTCAAATAAATAAGTATATTCTAAGAAAAATAAATTTTTAGTTTTGTTTACAGAGATTTTGTATGTTTCAGGATCTAACAATACATCTTAAGGGTCTAGAAAAATAAGAACAAACCAAACCCCAAATTAGTAGGAGGAAAGAAATAATTAAAATTAGACAAGAACTAAACAGAATTAAGACAAAATGATACAAAAGCTCAGTTAAGCTAAAAGTTTTTTTTTTTTTGAAAAATAAACAAAATTGATACACCGTTGGAGCCAATAATGCCCAAAAAAGTTGGGGTGGGAGAAGACAGAAATTAATAAAATCAGAGATGAAAAAGGAGATGTTACAATGGATATCACAGCAGTAAAAAAAAGAATGGGGGGAGGGGTGCCATGGTGCAGTAGGTTAATCCTCCGTCTGCAGTGCCACCAGCTACCCATATGGGTGCCAGTTCTAGTCCCGGTTGCTCCACTTCCAATCCAGCTCTGTTCTACAGCCTGGGAGAGCAGCAGAAGATGGCCCAGGTCCTGGGCCCCTGCACCCGCATGAGAGACCAGGAAGAAGTGCCTGGCTCCTGGCTTCGGATCGGTGCAGTTCTGGCCATTGTTGTCATTTGAAGAGTGAACCAACGGAAGAAAGACCTTTTCTTCTGTCTCTCCCTATCATTGTCTGTAACTATACCTCTCAAATGAAAAAAAAAGAATGGAGAATTACTAGAAGCAGCTTTTTGGCAACAAATTCTGAAATTTAGAAGAAATGGATAGATTCTAGATACATAAAACCTATCAAAATTGACTCATGAAGACACAGAAAACCTAAATAGACCAATAACCTAGATGGACATTGAATTGGTAATAAAATCCCTCCCAAAAAGAAAATCCCAGGACCAGATGGTTTCACTGCTGAATTCTACCAAACTTTTAAAGAAGAACTAATTAGAATTCTTCCCAAACTATTCAAAACAATTAAAATGGATGGAATCCTCCCAAACTGTTTCCATGAGTCAAGCATTACCTTGATTCCAAAACCAGACAATAATACAACAAAGAAAACTAACTATGGATCAATATGCCTGAAGAATATAGATGCAAAGGTCCTTGACGAAATATTAGCTAATGAAATCAAACAACACAATAGATAGAAAGATCAATTACTCAGACCAAGTAGAATTTTTCCCTGGTATGCAAGTATGGTTCAACATATGCAAATCAATAAATGTGATACATCACATTAACAAATTAAAGAATAAAAGCATGATTTCTCAATAGATTCAGAGAAAACATTTGAGAATATAAAATATCCTTTTTGTGATTAAAAAAAAAAACTTAAGTAACACAATTAAGGCAAAATATGAAAAACCCAGAGCCAATATTATGTTGACTGGGATTTGAAAGCATTTCCACTAAAATCTGGAACCAGACAAGGATGCCTCTCTTTCACTGCTGCTATTCAATATATTTCTGGAAGTTTTAGCCAGACACATTACATAAGATTGAAAAGATACAAATTGGATAAGAGGAAGTCAAATTATCCTGGTTCACAGATGACATTATCCTATGTATTGGTGAATCAAAAGAATCCACTGAGAGACTATTAGAATTGATAAGATAGTTTGATAAACTTCCAGGATATAAAATCAACAAACAAAAATCAATAGACTTTGTATACACAGACAAAGCCATGGGTGAGAAAGAACCCGTAAGAACAGTTTCATTTAGAAAAGCTACAAAAAATGTATATACCTTAGGATGAATTTACCCAAGGATGTGAAAGATTTCTACAAAGAAAATTACAAAACATTAAAGAAATAGTAGACTCCCCAAATGGAAAAAATCTTTTATGTTCGTGGATTGGAAGATTTGATATCATCAAAATGTCCATATTACCCAAAGCAATGAGTGGATTCAATGCAATCCCAATCAAAATACCAAGGACATTATTCTCAAATCTAGAAAAACAGTACAAAAAATTCATATGTAAACACAAGAGAATCCAAATAGTTAAAGCAATATTAAAAAACAAAAACAACACTGGTTTTCAAGACGTACTACAGAGTAGTTATAATCAAATGGAATAGAATAGAAACCCAAGAAATCAATAAACACACCTCCAATGAATTAATCTTTGACAGGTGTGGTAAAATCAAAGCTGGAGAAAGAACAGTCTCTTCAACAAATGGTATTGTGTAAATTTATCTAAATTCATCTGAGCAAGAATATAAGATACCTTAGACCTTGTACAAAAATCACAATGGATCAAGGATTTAAATCTTCAACCTGATACTATCAAATTACTAGAGAAAAACATTGGGGAAACCATTCAAGACATTGGCATAGGCAAATCTTCTTGGAAAAGACCCCAGAAGCACAGGCACTCGAAGCCAAAATTGACACATGGGATGACACCTAGATAAGAGCCTCTGACCTACAAAGGAACAACTCAAGAAAGTAACGTGGCAACTTCTAGAATTGAAAATAGCTGCAAGTTATGCAACTAACAAAGGATTAATAGCCAGAATCTTTAAAGAGTTCAGGAAACTCAACAACAGTAGAATAAACAATCCAGTTAATAAATGGGCAAATTATATAAACATACATTTTTCAAAGGATGAAATTCAAATGGCCAGCAGATATGAAAAAATGCTCAGGATCACTAGCCATCAGAGAAATGCAAGTAAAAACCACAATGAGGTTTCACCTCATCTCAGTTAGAATGGACCTTGCACAAATCAAAAAATAATAAATGCTGGTGAGGATGTGGGGAAAAAGGTATCCTAATCCACTAGTACAATCATTATGGAAGACAATGTGGAGATTCCTAAAAAATATGAAAGTAAGTCCATCATATGGCCTCAATGGTAGCCTAAGTGTTCACAGCGAGGCCATAGCCTCCTGAATATTGGACATGCCTGTGGTCCTGCTTCTGCATAAGCAGGCCTTGTGAAGGCATGCATTCCTAAATGTGGCTGCAGTAAGCCAAAGTTTTGGGTTATTATTAGATATTACTTTTAGGAAAACTCCTATCATACTCCAGAGACAGAAGATGAGCCAGGAGCAACATGACCACCAGGAGCAACTTGAACTTCTGCTTCCTGCTATAAATATGTCACATGAGGTTTACTTCCCTTCTTTGTGCCTGCTTATTATTCTTTTTTGCAGTGATTAGTCCAACTGTACATTCCTAATTGTTATTTACCATGTGACCCAGCCATTCTACTCCTGGAAATTTATCCAAACAAAGGAAATTGGCATATAAAAGAGTTACTTGTTCATTGCATCTCAATTCACAATAGCTAGGAAGTGGGATCAACCCAGATGTCCATCAACTGATGACTGGATAAAGAAAATGCCATATATATTCATATGATGGAATACTAGCCAGCCGTAAACAAGAATGAAATCCTGTCATTTGTGACAAAGTGTATGTGATTGGAAACCGTTATGCCCAGTGCAATAAGCCAATCCTCAAAAGTATCATATGTTTTCTCTGACATGTTGTAGTTAATATAGAAAACACAAAATGTATATGAGTGAAATGGACATCCCATTATTTGATTGTTGTTTTTAGCCCTTATTTTTTACTCTTGTAGAATTGTGGTCTTGTTACTTGTTGAATATTATGGATAGTTGTAAATTAAGCCTGTGATTATAGAGTGGATTAAAATTAGTTTTTGCAAAAATAAAGGAATGGATGGAAGGGGGGATTGAAGAAGGGAGAGAGGAAAGGAGGGCAGTATTGTTATCTTCTCATAATTATACCTATGAAATATATATGAGATCTATTCTTTTTAATAAAAATTAAACAATTTATATTTATTTCTATTTGTGGAGTGCAAATATAAATGGTATTGTATTTAAATTTCTTTTGAAAATTATTTGTTTATTTGAGAGGCAGAATGATAGACAGAAAAGGAAAGACAGAGAGCAAGAGAGATATGTATTCTGTCTGCTGGTTCAGCCCTCCCCCTTACATGGCCACCATGCTCTGGACTAGGCCAGGCAGAAACCAGGAGCTAGGAACTCCATCAGGGTCTCCCATGTGGGTAACAGGGGCCTAAGTATATAAGCTGTCTTCCACTGTTTTCCCAAGTGTAATAGCAGGATGCTGGATTGGAAGCAGAACAAGTGGGTCTTGAACTAGCACTCTGATATGGGATGTCAGTATTGCAGGTAGCAGCCCAACACAGTGCACACAACTGTGGTCACTGTTGTTTAATTTCAGATTTCAATTGTTCGTGTTGGTATATAGAATGGCAACTGACATCTGTATATTAATCTTTGCAACTTTGCTATAATTGCTAATTAGTTCCAAGATTCCCCCTGTGTATTCATTGGGAATTTTTCTTGTTTTTTTTTTTAAGATTTATTTATTTATTTGAAAGTTGGAGTTACAGAGAGAAAGGGAGAGACAGAGAAATCTTCCATCCTCTGATTTACTCCCCCAAATGGTTGCAATGTCCTGCGCTGGGCCAGGCCAATGCCAGGAACCAGGAACTGTATCTGGGTTTCCAAAAGGGTTGGTAGTAGCCCAAATACTTGGACCATATTCCACTGCTTTTCCTAGGCCCTTAGTAGGGATTTTGATTGGTAGTACAGTAGTTAAGACATAAGCAGAGTCCATTTGGGATGTTATGTCACAAGAGGTGGGTGCTAAAAATATGATGTGCGTGCATGAATATATGCTAAAACTATGACAAAATATGCCTCCCTTCTTACCTGACACCAAATGCTACTTGATGATTATTGTCAGACAGAAAAAGAAATTAATGTTTATTATTATTTCTATTTATTTGAAGGACAGGAAGGAAAGAGAGCAAGAGGGAGGGGATAGAGTTTGATTCCATCCACTTGTTTACTTCCCTAATGCCTGCAACAATCAGCACTGGGCAGGCCAAAGCCAGAAGCAAGGAAACCCATTTGGGCTTCTCACATGGGTGACACAGAACCCATTTACTTTAGCCATCGTATGCTATTTTCCAGGGTGCTCACTAACGGGAAGTTATCAGAAGCAGAGACAGTACTCCATACCAGCGTTCCAATATGGGGTGCAGGCATCCCAAGTGGTGGCCTAACCTGTGCCACAATACTGTCCTATAAAACATCTGTTTGATGTTGATAATCAGAAATATAATACTCAATTTCACAAGGCTATTCCTTTTTTCAGTAAATAAAACATTTATTTCTTAAGTCTCATGAGACTTTCACAATTTTTTCTCATGTTAGTATATTTAGGTAATATTTTGGGTTACTGTGAAGTTACTCAGATGTTGTCATCTCTTATGAATTTGCTTTTCCAAACATTTGATAATTATTACATTTATGAAGTGTTTGAGATTGGGTTAAAGCATAGTTTTACTTACTGATAATTCTAATGAATCTGAACTGAATGATAATTCTATGTGTCATAAAGCCCTATTATATTCTTCTAAAACTTTTAAAAACTTCTTATTTTTGTACTTTTACTTTTTTTAAGAATGGAATATTTGAAAAAGGAGAGGAAACAAAGAGGAAACCTTAATCACAGATGGTTTAAATTATCCCAAACACCAATCTGTAATGAAAGGCCTTGGAAAAAGACTTTGTTCTTGTATCTTGCACTGTCTTTTTTTGATTATTTGTTCATGTGGCATAAGTCAAGATCACCCAAACTATCACCATGGTAAGGACCTAGAGAGTGATACAGAAATTGAGTAAGTGTCTCAGTCCTAGTTCCAATGTCCTATGAAAGAACTATGAGTAAGCTATTCCAATTCAGATGAGCCTTCTCGTTCCATTGATTGTTACAATTTAACAATAAAAGACATGCACAGACGCTGGGGGTCACTCATGTAATTCTATGGATTTGCAAAAAGCAAACTCTCATCAAAAGGAACAAGGGAGGTAGGAAAGCAAGTATTCCAATATTTTCTCACTATAAATACAATGAAAAACAACATTAAGAGTAATGAAACGAGTCTGAAAACTTAAAAACACCTATTTAATAACATATTCAAATTTAAATTTGTGTTGGAGTCCTAATGAAGTATAATACCCCCAAGTCCACGTTTCTTCAAAGTCAGATTGATTTTAATGCGTGTTAAAGTATACATATGATATCACTTCAGAAATCTGTAAGATGCTGAGTGTTACATTATTATTATTATTATTCCAGTAGAGAGCGATATATTGATTGAACTCTCACATGTATGGAGACTACACAAACACACACACACACACACACACACACACATACCAACATACAACAGAATATGGGATAGGGAAAAAAAGTAGTTATGAAGTGGCAAGGAATAAAATTGTTGGGAATAGCAGCCAGGGCGAGGGAACTATTTCCTAATATCTCAGGATGTATCCTCAGACACTCTATATAACCTATCCTAGATTCCAGCAGTCCCCTACAAGGTGAGTCTGACAGTTTTGCTTAACAAGCTTTGCATAGGGATGACTTGCTCAACTGGGGACAATAATGAAGCACACACCATGTTTTCAATAAGGAAATACATTTGCAGTGTTTATAGAAAAAAAAAAACCTCATTCCTTCATGCTGTTTTAGAAGGTGGATTCTTTCTAGACCTTTAGCATGAAGCACAATTGATCACCTTAGCAGGAAATAGCATCTGTACTGATATAATCCAGTCAATGGTTTTCCCGAGTAGAAGAGTTAAATACATGTCTTAGGCATATAAGCAACCACAAATGGATCCAACATTAGCACCCATTTACTTTGTCTTCTTTGGTTCTGGTACCCTACCGAATCTGATGCTCAGTGAAGCGGAGGGTTAAGGTGAGTAAATCCAGGATAATGAAAGAAATCAGAAAATAGAATTTTCTCTTGAAGATACCAGCGATTTTTGCTTAAAGTCAAAACTCTACGTAAATTGTCATATATACTTTAATTTTTAATTTTTAATTATATAAGTTGAACTATTTTTAGTGTTGTGGCAGCATTAAAAAAATTCTGAAAACATCAAATAATTTTTAGATTTTATTAAAAACTTATGAAATGAAATGCGAAAAGGTTTGGGAATATAGAGGCTTTAGGTTTTAAAATTGTTAATATAAAGAGGACAAATTTCATGTATTTCATAGGTGCAATTCTAAGAAGATAGCCATTCTTCCCATTTCCCATAGTCCCTCTCCTTCCTCCTTTTCTTTTTCAATTTTTGCAATAATATAATTTCAGTCTACTCTAGAATCACAGGTTTAAAGCACCACTCACCATAGTATTCAACAAGTAAAAAGTAGAAAGACAACAGTTCCACAGGAATAGATTTATAACCCTTAAAACGCATATAATCACAGAGTCTTCTGATCTGATCCTTCTTACAACCAACATGCATTTTTTGCTAAGCAAGAGCTTCTTTGGGAAGATTCTCTATGGAACACATTTCTATTACTGAATTCCTGAAAAATCCCTGAATCCCAAACACCAGGAGAACATACTTTTTATTACATAGTTTGATGAGTTTTTCCCAAGAAAAAAAAATTTTTTATTCCCAAACTGAAGATCAATAATAACTTGTTCTGTATCTACAGATATATTTCTTAAACTAAGGACACTCTGCTTAAATTTTAATTTCTGTTATTATATTATTGTAGGCCTTGTATTTCATTCCTATAAATCAATTCTTAATTGTACAATGACCTCAAATGGGAGCAATTTTTAAAAGTAGTTGACTGCAGTCAACTTAGTCAATGTCCCATATAAATTAGGACTTTTACAATATTGAAAAAGCTGGAGAATTCCAAATTAATAGCAACATATTATAATAAGGCATGGAGGGGACGAATTGAACATTGTCCCAGTTGTGATATTTTGGAATGGCTTGTGTCCATATTCGGGGATGGAGGATGGTCCAGTGTCTTCTCCAACATTATGGGAGGTAAGGGACCCAACATAATGTTCTCAGAAGCACAGTTTCTAGTTATTCAGCCTGACTCAAATTCCAGGCCAAAAATGAATCCACTAGAGAACATGAACAATGTAGACAGCTTTTTTATACCTGTTTCCTTGTCTCTAAGTTGGGGATTGTAATAATATTGACCAACTCCAACAGGCTCCAACAAAGACAAAATGAAATAATTACTTACATGAGATTACAGTATTTGATTCCCATTGCAAGCTAAATAGATGCTCGTTTTTGTTAACTATTCTCAAAACCCCACTCTGGTTTCCCGTAATATAACCTTAAACTATCCAAGCATTCTCTGAAAACTTAACCACCCTGTGAATCCACAGAGCAGTTCCTGGGCTTCTCCCATGTCATTGTCTGGATCTTGAAACAAAGAAATAGAGGAAATAAGCACATGGAGCCCTCTGCCATCTCAAGAAAAGAATCACACTCACACAGCAAGATTAACACCTTTTTCCTTTTGGAAAAAAAAAAAAAAGACCCATTCCTTAAAAGTAGACTTTGCTGTAACAATTAAGACTGCTACTGTATTGTCATCATTGCTATGATTTTAAATTATAACAAAAACCAAAACAAACAAACAACACCTGCTACTTTTCCACATTTCTCTTGAAGAAAGATTTTTGGAAGGAAGTCTTCCTAAACACAGGGTGTGCTCTATGCAGAATGGAAGGTTTTCTACTTTAGGATTGATTCAGAGGCCTGAGGAGGGGGTAGGGCAGGGAGGAGTTTCTGAGTTTACCTTTTGTCTACTCCTTGGTGTGGCACTGCATTGACATCAGAGGCTAGATGCTGGCATTTTTGGAGACCAGTGTGACTGCTGGTCACCTTGAATTCCTAGAGCCAGATGAAAGGAATGTCTGTTTTAAGTCTTGGAGGTGAAATGCATTGCATCTTTTGCTCAGGACATTTGGGTTCACTGAAGACCAGCCACCTGCAGAGAGAAAACTGCTTAGCTGAAGCCTCCTTCAAACCCCAACACATTGGTGTCTCCCTGTTAAAATAAGCAAATTCATATCAGTCAGCATCTGTTTCCCATCCCAGTTCCCACCACCCCCGCCCCCCCAGGCCTGTTTACCAGATTTTTCATTGAGTGACTTCCCCATAGAATAGAATTCTCTTCGTTTTTGCTCATTCATAAGATTTTTTTTTTTACATCTCCCAGCTGGAACTATTTTAAGCAGATTTCTAAGGACTTATAATTGAATGTGGCTCATTTGCCTAAAGCAGAGCAACAGAGCAAAGCTGAGGCAGTTAGAGCTCTTTCCAACTGCAGTGAATTTATACAATGTGCGTTTTTGGGAGAAGTGTGTGATTCATTGGTGAAGAGGCTTGTCAGTAAAGTCTTCTCCATCTCTATTCTGAACTGAAGTGGGTTGTTTTTAATATGCAAATGTCTGGAAAAGACTAGCTCTTTTCTCCTCCCAGAAGTTGCCAGTAGGAGAAAATAATCTAGACAAAGTAAACTCATCAGCTTCATACAACACAAAATCAAATCGCTAGTGCCAGGCGTTCCCATGGCAACTGCCTTCCTAAGCGAACTGCTCTACAAAATATACAGCTGTTATTTTATCTTGTTGCTAAGTTCCCTTGACAAAGTTGCACTACAGTAACCACTCACATATATGTTGTTGAAGGGAAGAAAGGCCCCCATGGGCGAGCAGGGCTTATCTTTTAAATGATAACTTAGGAATTCAATCCTCCTTTGTCAGAGGGCTCTATTTAGCTTTCTTTTTTTTTTCTTCTTTGCCTTGAAACTGTGCCCTATTAAGAAAACTCCAAACAAATATTTAACACATATATTATTGTTAGCTGACTGAGTAGTAGTTATTTCCTTACGTGAGTCATTTTATCCATGTTTTTGTTCAATGAGGTGAAAAAATGCTCTGTTTCTATGCCCACAACAGACATATTCTCTGTTATTGTTTTTTCTGTTATGTTAAGTATAACCATACTAGGCTAGTCTTTGGATATTATTTTTTCTGAGCTACTTGAAATCAGGGTTGATTCTGTAAATCTCTAGATAGCAGACAATAGGTAAATTGACTCTTTGTATCAAATTGCCAAGAGCTGGGGAGAGACTACTTCATGTATCACATGCCCAACGGTAGCATATTTCAGTACTGGACAGGCTGTAAATAAGTCAGAGTGTTCAAATCCTTAGGGAAAAGGCAGGCCTCAATGAACTAGTCACAGTAACATTCAATTCTCTCACCAGTGAGAGGAATGAGGACTGAAAGAACAGGCAAATTACATAACCAAGAAGAGAGGACCCGTAGAAATAAAGCCCACCCCTCAAATGGCAAAATTTTAAACTTAG
The DNA here is from genome assembly GCA_949820135.1 of Sylvilagus floridanus. Lineage (NCBI taxonomy): Eukaryota > Metazoa > Chordata > Mammalia > Lagomorpha > Leporidae > Sylvilagus > Sylvilagus floridanus. Next base: position 10,975,048 of record OX463240.1, on the reverse strand, counting down.
ACTGGTATATTTTTTCCATCACTTTATTTTACATCAATTTTTTACCCATTTTATTTTCACTCTGTTTGACCAGAGAACTAATTTTTTGCAGTTGCTTTCAAAAGTATTTATTTCTAACAATCTTAGAATATATTGTTTTAATTACAAATGAGAGATAAAAATAGCTCATTAGGACAGTGTTCCATAGGTTTGTAAAAGGCAAAGAAAATTCTGGCTGTAATGCATTACTCATACCAAGAAGTGGGCATCAGTTCCAGCTGAGTGCGCCTCTACCACCCTGGAAATGGAAATGCGCCATGACACAGAAAGCGCTGTTTTCCTGCAATAGGACATAGTTGGATTCACAAGACATCTTTATTCATAAGTGAAAAGAAACTGTGTAAACTTGATTTTCTTAAAAATCTAATAAGAGATGTCCCCATTGATTTCTCGTCAGCTTTCTCATAGTCTCACATGGATTTCAGGAGACATAGCTTTTATGGAAGATATAATCTACTTTCAGACACATTCACTTAAGTGGCTGTTTTAGCTCCTTAATATTTATAAATCTCACAAATATACACCACATATACACATACTGTACACAGTATGAATGGATCTTGTTTTCATTTTTTTAAAAATGCATTTACAATGCATAAACCTGAATTAAAATAAATTGATTTTAGTGCAAAGATTTTGAAATCCACCCATAGTTTTTTCCACAATATTCATTTTCCATTAATTCTTGAAACCCCTGTATATTTGTATGTGTGTGTGTGTGTGCATTGTTTTTATTTTTCATTGCTTATATCACTTATAAAGTTCTGTTAATCCAACACATTAATGAATCAAAATAAGATTTTTTTTAATCTTTCTCACACAGTCTCAACGATAAATCCAGATGACAAAAAGCTATTTAGAGCAAAATTTAAGACTTAGTCTTGGCTCACTTTCTTTACTTTCAGAACAATTGATAGACGCACTTGAGTCTAAACCTTTTGATATCACCCCAGTCTATTAAGTTCCCCTGATTCCCCCCAGCCTTTGTCACTATGCCAAACCAGCATCATGTGTCAGCTAGGTTTCTGCACCTTCCTCTCCTGGTAACACCTGCTCCTAATCTCCACATGGCGCCTCCTGTGATCTGCTTTCCACAGGATTGTCCTGGTGAATTCACTCAGCGGAAGCTCCCTGTTCTCAGGGGGAAGGACAAGTACTTTACTAGCAAGTTCTGCCATTGTTTCAGCCTGGCTCACTGTTGCACTTCTCTTTTCCCCTTATTTTTACACCAGATATGGAATGGCTTTCTTTTTTTTTTTTTTTTTTTTTTTTTTTTTTTTTGACAGGCAGAGTGGACAGTGAGAGAGAGACAGAGAGAAAGGTCTTCCTTTGCCGTTGGTTCACCCTCCAATGGCTGCCACGGATGGCGCACTGCAGCCGGCGCACCACGCTGATCCAATGGCAGGAGCCAGGTGCTAGGTGCTTTTTCCTGGTCTCCCATGGGGTGCAGGGCCCAAGCACTTGGAATGGCTTTCTGTTCACCTAAAATCTTTGCTCATTTGTTAACCGCAGGCCTCCATAAAGGTTGTTCTCCCTCAGTGAAATATTATTTCCTGCTCATTAATATGATTAAGCCCTTCAAATCTTTTAGGTGACTTGTTATGTGCCACTTCCTAAAAAAATATCCTGTGTGAACTCCCTAAACACTAATCCCTATTGTAGCTCTTATAAATCTGAAATATAATAGCCTATGACGTTTCTGTCATTCCCAAAGGGTGAGAAAGAGCAGGGACTCTGTCTACCTCGCCATCAAATCCTGTGTCTGACATAGAACTTTAAAGTATATGCTCCGTAAATGCTAACTGATTGCAGAAGAATGGGTCATCCCAAACCCTAATTCAGATAAAGTGCAATGTAGAAAAAAAACGAAAACTATTCATTTTGCCTTTAGAGACCTTTACAATACACACTCTCTTTGTGAGTGCTGGGCCTGAATGCTGTGACCTTCAAAGTCCAAGCAATTGGCCTAGTGGGTAAAGACACCTGCTAAAATGCCCACTGGCCATTTGGGGAGTGAACCAACAGTGTATGGAAGACCTTCTCTCTGTCTCTCTGTCTGTAGCTCTATCAAATAATAAGTAAAATCTTCTTTAAAAAATGCCCCGCATTAGCTTCCCCGGTTCAAGTCCCAGCTCCTGTTCCTGACTCCAGCTTTCTGCCAATGAAAACCACCGGAGGCAGGAGGGTAAGTGATGGGCCACATTATTGTGTCCTTGTCCCACATAGGAGACCTGGACTTAATTCCTGGCTACTGGTCCAGCCCGAGTTGTTTTGGGTATTTGAAGAGTGAGCCAATAGATTAGAGTATTCCCTCTGCCTTCTTCCTGTTAATGGCTAAATTTGTTGAAGTCCTAACGCATGTAGTTAGTGTAAACATGTAGTTAGGTCATGATGGCTGGGCCCTTCATAGATGGGATAAATGTCTTATTAAAGAGTCTTGATCAGGGGAGCTTGTGTGTCCCTTCCACTCTGGGAGGCTACAACAAGAAGTTGACATCTATGAAGCAGAGAGCAAGGCCTTCACCAGGCACTAATATGCCTAGGATGTGATCTTGGATTTCCCAGACTTTAGAAGTACAAACAACAACAACAAAAAAAAAACAAAACAAAACCCTAACTTTCTGTTGTTTATAAACCACTCATTCTATGACATTTCTTTTTTATTATTTTTTTATTTTTTATTTTTTTCGACAGAGTTAGACTGTGAGAGAGAGAGAGACAGAGAGAAAGGTCTTCCTTTTTCCATTGGTTCACCCCCCAGTGGCCGCTATGGCTGGCGTGTTGCGGCCGGCACGCTGCGGGGGCGCGCTGTGCCGGTCTGAAGCTAGGAGCCAGGTGCTTCCTCCTGGTCTCCCATGGGGTGCAGGGCCCAAGGACCTAGGCCATCCTCCACTGCACTCCCAGGCCACAGCAGAGAGCTGGACTGGAAGAGGAGCAATCCGACCAGCAACCATAGGGGACGCTGGCCCAGATGACTGACGCTTAAACTTCTGTGCTAGCACCTGCCCATGGTTCAGATATCTTTGAAATTCATGTATGCAAGAGGTTTTTAAAAGCTGCAGAACATGTTTATCTGGAAACATTGATGTTGTATTGATTCCAGAAAAATTTCATGTAAAGTCACTTTATTCAACACCACAGTACTCAAGATGTAGACATTTATCACCTCAGAATAGCACTCTGGAGAGAAATTTGCCAAGAACTAATAATCAAGGCATTATACAGTCAGCCAACTCGGATCAGTTCTAGACAGAAGGATCATGAAATGTATTTCCTATTTTAGAACCTACAGAAGATTTTGGTTTATTTAGTGTTTTAGTTTTCAAATTTTTTAGATGTATTTGAAGATTTATATATTTATTTGAAAGGTAGAGTGACAGAGAGGGAGATTCAGAAGTAGAGAGAAGTCTTCCTTCTGATGGTTCATTCCCCAAGTGGCTGCAAAGGCCAGGGCTGGGTCGGATTGAAGCCAGGAGCCAGGAGCTTAATCCAGTACCCTAGGTGAGTACAAGGGCACAAGCCCTTGGGTCATCTTTGCTGCTTTCCCAAGTACATTAGCAGGAAGCCAGCTCAGAAGAGGAGCATCCAGGACTTGAACAGACTTAACCTGCTATACTAACGTACTGGACCCCAGTTTTTAAATTTTTAACTTTTTTTTTTTTTTTTTTGGCAGGCAGAGTGGACAGTGAGAGAGACAGAGAGAAAGGTCTTCCTTTTGCCGTTGGTTCACCCTCCAATGGCCGCCGCGGTTGGCGCGCTGCGGCCGGCGCACCGCGCTTTGTCCGATGGCAGGAGCCAGGAGCCAGGTGCTTTTCCTGGTCTCCCCATGGGGTGCAGGGCCCAAGCACCTGGGCCATCCTCCACTGCACTCCCGGGCCACAGCAGAGGGCTGGCCTGGAAGAGGGGCAACCGGGACAGAATCCGGCTCCCCGACCGGGACTAGAACCCGGTGTGCCGGCGCCGCAAGGCGGAGGATTAGCCTGTTGAGCCACGGCGCCGGCCTAAATTTTTAACTTTTAATTATTTTAAAATTCAATGTGATTCATAGATACAATTCTAAGAACATAATAATACTCCCTTCCTCCTTGCTCCATCCTACCACCTGCCTTGTTTCTCCTTTTCTTTCTGTTCTTTTTCTTTTTTTCAGTTTTTCAGATAACATATTCACAACTGCATTACAGTAAAAAAAAAGCTTAATACTTCACTAAATAATAAGATTAACAATTAAAAAGCAAAAGACCCTAGTTCAATGTGAATATGGACAATAACTATAAACAATATTAAATGGAAAATGACCATTTCACCCATATACAGTATATTTTAAAGTAATCACAGATCATTAAAACTATAGTACTATAACATTCTTAACCATTGGTTTAACAACGTGTTAAAACAAAGCTTTAAAAAGGTATATTTGCAGCAATACTAATACATAGAGGTTTCTTTTATTTCTTTTTTCTTTTTTTCTTTTTTCTTCTTTAATTTCAGCTCCCACATGTAAGGGAGACATGCGGTGTTTGTCTTTCCGAATCCAGCTTTATTTCACTCAGTATGATGTCCTACAATTATTTCCATTTTGCTGCAGAGTAGATTGTCATTTTTTATAGCTGAATCATATTACAATGTGTATACATACTACATTTCTTTATTCATTCATCTAATGGTAAACACCCATGTTGATTTCAAATTTTGGCTATTGTGAATAGTGTTGCTATAAACATTATGATGCAAGGATCTCCTTGGTACATTATGTTCAGATCTTTGGGGTATATACCCTTTGGATTGCTGGATCATATGGCAACCCTTTTTCTAGTTTTTATCTTTTTTTTTTTTTTTTAACAAATCCCCACACTGTTTTCCACAGTGGCTACACTAATTTTCATTCTCACCAACAGTGTTTAAGTGTTCCCCTTTGTCCATGTGCTTGCCAGCATTTGTTAATGTGTTTTGAATTTTTTGAAGAATGGGATGTCCTGAAATTTATTTTATTTTTAAAAAAATTTTTAAAGATTAATTTATTTATTTGAAAGTCAGAGTTACAGAGAGAGGAGGAGAGGTATACAGAGAGAGAGAGAGAGGTCTTAAATCTGCTGGTTCACTCCCCAATTGCCGCAAAGGCCAGAGCTGTGCGAATCTGAAGCCAGGAGCCAGGAGCTTCTTCCAGGTCTCCCATGCAGGGGCAGGAGCCCAAAGACTTGGGCCATCTTCTACTGCTTTCCAGGCCATGGAAGAGGGCTGTATTGGAAGTGGAGCAGCGGAGACATGAACCGACACCCATATGGGGTGCCAACACTACAGGCAGTGGCTTTACCAGCTGCGCCACAGCACCAGGTCCTGTCCTGAAATTTAAATAAATGACTGCAAATGAAAAATGAGTATGGGGTGAACATTTGCCATAGTAGCAGTAACTATTGGGACACTCGCATCCCAAATTTAGCTCCCAGCCAACACATACTTTAGGAAGCAGCAGATAACGGCTCAAATTTCAAATTTTTAGGGCCCTGAAACCCATGTCCGAGATCTGGCTTCAGTTCCTTCCTTCTAACTTCATTCTCCCCAATCACTGCAGGTGTCAGAGCAGTGAACCAATAGACACGAGCTCACTCTCTCTCTCTCTCCATCCATTTCTCTTTCTGCCTCTGAAATAAGTCTAATGAATACATTTTTAAAAGAGTACTATGCAACCCATTGTAGTTAAATACGGTAAAGTGATGAGTTATGGACATGGCTGGAACTTGTAAGGAGAGCGTAGGCTAGAATGGAAACTATTAGGAGAAACCATTTGCATTCTAAATCTTTAGAAAATTATTGATTATGTGTTATGTTGCCATAACAGAAAGTAAAGAAGTCATAAATGTAAAAGTAACATCAACTTTGATATTTCTGAATTGTCCTGCATAGAGGTAGTGCATACTCATCACGAAAACAGAGATGGTGAAATAAAATGAAATACTGAACTCTGTTCCACCTGACATTTTCTCAGAGAACATTGGAGAGATGAACATTGGTCCTAGGAAAATAGCTGTACATTGTTTGCAAGTACTTTGATTATATTTTATCTATGCTATGCTCTATAGATTTCCATGTGTGTATAATCAAATAAATTATTTATTGTTGAAGGGAAACATATGCTCTAATTAGAAATTATCACTTAGAATATCACCATAGGATAAATTTTAGTGTATGTCAAATTCATAACTGGAAATATTAAGTTTTGTCACATAGGCAATGGAAGCATATGGAAGTATTTATGAGGAAGCTGGATATTTGCATCTGGTGCTTGTGAAATGAACCTGGCTAAGAACATAGGTTGTAAGATTTAATAACACAATGTCTCAGTAAATAGGTCATCATTAAATGAATGAACTGGTGATAGAACTTGGCATTACTACGAGCTTTTGATATTGGTAATCTTCTAAAATCATGCTGCCCTCTAAGTGAATTTTATTTTATATTTTTTAAAGATTTATTTATTTGTTTGAAAGAGTTATACAGAGAGGAGAGGCAAAGAGAGAGAGAGAGAGAGAGAGAGAGAGAGAGAGAGATCTTCCATCCGATGGTTCACTCACCAATTGGTCACAATGGCAGGAGCTGTGCCGATCCGAAGCCAGGAGCCAGAAGCTTCTTCCAGGTCTCCCGCACGGGTGCAGGGACCCAAGGACTTGGGCCACCCTCTACTGCTTTTCCAGGCCACAGCAGAGAGCTGGATTGGAAGTGGAGCAGCCGGGACTAGAACCAGCGCCTATATGGGATGCCGGTGCTTCAGGCCAGGGCGTTAAACCGCTGCGCTACAGCACCGGCCCCTCTAAGTGAATTTTAAACATTGATGTTTTATTTTTTCCAGAAAACCGTAATGTAAAATTGCTTTATTCAACACCACAGTCTCAAGATGTAGACATTTATCACCTCCGAATAGCACTCTGGAGAGAAATTTGCCAAGAACTAATAATCAAGACATTATACAGTCAGCCAACTTTGATCTTTTATAGACAGTAGGATCATGAACTATATTTCCTATTTCAGAACATACAGGTAAATGTTTTTTCAGGAATGTATCGGGAGATAATTCTGTCCAAATTCATAGTATGCTGTAATTTATATTCATATTTGAAACAGTTTTCATGTTGTTCGATTTTAAAACACAATTAAATTCTTATTTAAATCATTGGAAATGTGCAGTGAAATAATAAATAACAAATGCATATTAATCATACTATTAATTTTTCCTGAGGGAAAACTCATTAAATATAAAAAAGGTCATAGAAACTATACATACTCCTTATATCATCAATTAGTTGAAGAGCAAATAAATTGCTATTTATGTTGTTTACCTATATTTTTTAAATAACATTTTACTTAACTGATAATTAATTAAATAATATTTTACATAATGTATGAGTGTTAGAAATCATGTAGATGCAGAATTACAGAGGCAAGAGAATCCCAAGACCATATAGAAAATGAGACAGCAATTTGGATAGTTAGAATAAATTGGGGAAATTATTCACAATTTCATTTTCTGAAAATAAATATAATGATGAATGCAGCCTTGTGGGAAATGTATATGAATGTGTGTGTGTATATATATATATATATATATATATATATATATGTTAATATGAATGTGTGTGCATTCACACTTAAATGCATCTTAATTTTCTTTTCTCTCTAGGGATAATCAAAGCAACCAAGCCCTTGGCAATCCACTCTGTAAGCATAAACCCATGGACATTGAAGTATATATTTTCTTCTATGTTTCCCAATTCACACTATGCACTCTTTGGACATAAGAAAATCATCATTTGGATCCTTACTTCCACCTTTGTGAGAAGAGAGTCTGACCACATCTTCTTGATGTATTTCAGGATAAATTCAGCTTTATGTTCTTGTGAAGAGGGGGAATATTAATAAGAGTTCAAATGATTCTGTGATATTTGTTTAAATATCATCATTGAATTTGTCCCATATCTACCTCTGTTGAATCAAGTTCCCACTGCTCTTTTTCTCTCACACTTTAATATCAAGTCCAAAGGCATATATTAAAATGAGATTGCTAATATATTCAGATTTCATGATGAGGATACGTAGGAAGTTTTATAGTTGAAAATGCAATAAAAAAAGAAGAAATATACCCTACCCTCACATCTTGGGTAGGTAGAAGTTAGGGAAAGAGTTCAAAGCAATCTTTGATTAAAATAAATATACTTGATGAAATGAAAAGAATCTCAGTATATTACAATAATTGTCAAAAGAAAGAGTGCCATAAACAAATGCCTGGGAATCAACCTATAGACTTAGTGTTCCTAATCCTCCATATCTAACGTTTTCAACTCTGGCATAGCACCACCCCAACCACATGTGTTCAGTCCTCTTATCTTGGTCTCATTGCCCCTTTTCAATTCAAAAACACTCTTCTTCCTCAATCTCTTACTAAATACCATTCTATCAATCTTCCATGTATATAACTAGTGTCTTTTTTTTTTTTCATTGCTGTTTAAAAGTCACTCTTCAATAATTAAGCCACTTGAATGACCCCTTTTCTTTCGGGAAGGTAACCAATTCTGTTTGCATGGGTGACCAGGCTTTTCATAATCTGATTCCTAGAATTTTTAAAAAAGATTTATTTGAAAGGCAGTGGCAAAGAAAGAGAAAGAAAGGTCTTCCATCAGCTGGTCCACTTCCCAAATGGCCAAAATGGTCAGAGCTGAGCTGATCCGAATTTATCAGCTTGTGTTTGTTCTGTCTGTTCACTTGAATCCTTCTGGCCGTATGTATGGATCTTTGAAAACATCTTAAATTCTAGTGATCACTAGCTTAAAATTAAGAAATTCTGAATGTAGAACATATAATATGTTTTCCTATGTTATGTATGATTACTGTCATTTGAACTTCATTTCAGCTCTATTTTTTTAAATCTTTAGCTTCAGGTCAAAATCGTGTAACACATTTATGTTATTAGGATGCTTTACATTTTTCTTTATTTTGTAAGAAACCATTATAACTTAGTACATAGGAAAAATATTTTTCTGTGGACTATATTTGTAAAAATATATGAAACTATTTCAGTAATACACATCTGAATTGAATTTTCTGCCCATCTTTTTCTTTTCTTCTTACTTTAATTGTACATCAGTGGGGAGTGTGTTTGTATAATCTAAAATAAATAAAGTAGATTTTAGGATTATCTGGGAAAAAAGCACAATTACATGAAAGATGAAAAAAAGTGGATCAAAGCAGTAGACAGCTAAGAACACATAAACTAAGGAAAACAAAGAAAATCAGTAAAATAATAAGATTATAAAAAAAAGGATAGAAAAATGACACCTGAGGTATTTGATAGGATAAAAATATTTGAAATAACAGTAAGCTGTATGATGACAAAACTAAGATAATAAAAAACTGCTAATGCAGAAATGGTAAAATCCTGTTTTCTCTTAAAAGATATTATATATTATATTTAACAGATGTTTTGTCGAAGTAAAAAACTACTCTGGATTGTTTTAGTGAAGGCTTGTATTGCATGCAACACATTTTTTACAATATTTTGCATTTATTTCTAAGGACAAAATGCAATTTAATTCAACTACTGTTGATTTTAAATACTTTGTAATCTCTATTTTCCCCAAGTTTCCAAATGTCTTGTAATGTTCCTATGTATGATTAATGTGTAGCTGAATTTAACTTTTGACATCATGTACATTTTTGACAGTTTTATTAACTGATGTATCTCCAGGGCTGAGAAGACAATGGAACACAAATTAGGAGCTTAATTAATATTTTTACTGAGTGGATATTTTTTATTACTGTTCTCAGTTAATCTTTGACAATACCAGTAGTGAACACAACTTGTAGAAGGAAAAGTAATGTAATAACATCTCCTTTCACTCCTTTATTTGAAACAAACAAGATGATTAAACAATTTTATTTATGTAAGGACAAAATTAAAATGCTACTGTAATCAAAATCTTAGAAGATTTTTCTCTTATTAGCAACTGTGATGACATGGCAATGACATGGCATCCATACTTTAAGTAATATGTAAGTGTCAATTGCTTCAAAAAGAATCCATTTGCATAAGGCAGCCTACACTGGGTTCTGGTTTTACTTTATATTTACTTTACATTATAGCCTGTGTCATCGTGATAAGTTTCTGTTACTTCATAAATCACTTCAACTTTCTGTGACACTCCAGTTGATTAACTTATGCTTGCTTAATTACGTGCATTTTAGCTCAGTTTTAGCTTTAGATATGTTTCAATTTGCGACTTTAAATACTTGATACAAATATATACTCCACATAGCTCAAGTAAAAAAATGTGTTTAGTATAAATCATATAAACCACAAAAACTCAGTATTATGACATCTTGCTATCAGTTTCAGGTATCTTCGAGTGGAGACAAATGCAACCCCTGAGCCACATTCTCATTTTCAAATTGCTGACTAAAAATTCCACTTAATCCAGTGAGTCAATTGATTTTCATACCAGTGGTCATAGCAGCTTGGTGATATACTTTCTACTGTTCTTGAGTTGGATGCCCACTCCCATTCTAATCATCCGTACTTTGGGTAACTTGGTTCCTGATACATAAAATATTTCTGAAAACATGAACAGGACATTGCACAAAGGATTTTGTCATGAGCAGAATGTGAGAAGAATATTTCATCTACAGTATATAATCAACAGAAGCGATGGCACTTATTGATGAGATATACTCATTTATTTATTCATCTCCTCCACAAATATTCATTGAGTTCTACTTCTGATCAGCATTAGATTAGGCTAATTAAGGATGGATAACTGATTAAAAGTAGGTGAGCTACCCACTTTTCATAACTTGAGCAGTGTAGGGAAGGCACAGATATTAATCAACTAAAGCCTGAACAAGGGAGTTATGGATTTTGACAAATTGCATAAGGAAACAAACAGATTAATATTATAAAGAAGGGATCAGCATTTTTTTTTATTAAAGGGCCTCAGAAACCATTTCAGGCATCGCAAGACGTACTATTACAGTTATTACAACTACCCAACTCAGCCCCTATGGAAAGAAAGCAGCCACAGATAACACTTCACTTATAGAAGTGGGCACTAAGGAGGATAATCTAGTGATGGCGAGCGAGTATACCACTGTCGATAGTACTCACAGAGTCACTGGTGTGAAGAATCCACCTGAGTCTTACATCAAACTGTTGATGAACAGATGCGGCCAGGCTGATTAGGATACTCAAACATGTTTGCAATATGAAATGACTTTCTTAATCACTGGTATATTCTTTGCTACAAAACCTACCTTGCTTGAAGTCACAGTGATTTCTGCTATCTTTTGATCCATAGTAGCTCAACGTAATTTTTAATTTTTTCTTCCATACACTTTTGACTTATTTGTGCCTTGATGTTTCAGATTGTCTGGCAGGCATTCTATAGTTAACTGGGTTTCTTTCTTTTCTTTTTAGTCAGTGTCACAATTCTTAGATTATTTGGTCTGTTTGGACCATGTATATTACATTACAATTATTTATATATTCTAATATGCTCTATAATTATAATATTTATGTATATATAAACATACCATTTTGCTAATTTTTACTTTTTAAAATTTAGTTTAAGTGACACAAGTTTCATGTATTTCATATAAGCAGATTTAGGGACATAGTGACACCCCATACGCCCCCTCCTGCCCATGCTCCAATCCTTCCTCCTCCTCCTTCTCACAGTCCCACTCTTGATTTTCACAATAAGGTATTTTAAATTCATTTTATGATCATATAGTTAACCCTACACTAAGTAAAAGAGTTCAACGAATAGTAGGAAGAAAGAGTAGAAAAAAAAATTGTTCCTCAATGGAAGAGATAAGGGCTTTACCCAATCATCGAATCTTAAAATGTCTATTTTTACTCCAATACATTGCAATTCAGGTACTCTGTTAGTTACCTCGGATCAGGGAAAACATATGGCATCTGTGTTTTGGGGACTGAGTTTTTCACTATGTATAACGGTTTCCAGTTTCATCTATCTTGTTGCAAAGAACAGGATTTCATTTTTTTAATAGCTGAGTAGTACTATGCCATGTATGTGTGTGTGTATCCCATAATTTCTTTATCCAGTCAACAACTTTTGGACATCTGGGGTGATTCTATATCTTAGCTACTGTGAATCGTGCTGAAATTAACATGGGGTACAAATAATTCATTTATCCTTTTTGATGTATTTTGGTTCTCCTTTTTCTCTTTTGTCTCTTCATTTGAATAATTTGATCATTTTATTATTCAGTTGTATATTCTTTTTTTAAAAGATTTATTTATTTACTTGAAAGCAGAGTTACAGAGAGGCAGAGGCAGAGAGAGAGAGAGAGAGAGAGAGAGAGAGAGAGAGGTCTTCCATCAGCTGGTTCACTCCCCAGATGACCATAACAGCTAAAGCTGTGTTGATCCAAAGCCAGGAGCCAGGAGCTTCTTCCTGGTCTCCCACATGGGTGCAGGGGCCCAAGCACTTGGGCCATCTTCTACTGCTTTCCCAGGCCATAGCAGAGAACTGGATCAGAAGTGGAGCAGTCGAGACTCGAAATAGTGCCCATATGGGATGCCTGCACTGCAAGCAGCGAATTTACCCACTATGCAAGAGCACTGGCCCCTCAATTGTATCTTCTTGTTATTTTATTAGCTATATCTCTTTAGTTGTGTGTGTGTGTGTGTGTGTGTATTTGTGTGTTTTTACTGGTGGCTTTAGGGCTTATAATATATATAATATATATTTAAGTTAGAATGGTTTAACTTCAAGTAGTATTACTCGATTTACATATAGAATGAGAACATTACAGTTCTCGTTTCATTTTTGCCCTCATGAACTTGATGCTCTTATCATATATTTTACTTATGCATTTGACATATTTCATGATACATTAATTTTATTTTAGACATTTATACACACACAAACATACATTTGAAAGACAGTGACAGAGAGAGGAAAAGACAGGAAGAGAATGAATGACCTTCCATCTGCTGGTTCAGTCCCCAGAAGGCTTCAGTAGCCATGTCTGGGCCAGTCCAAAGCCAACAGATCCACCTGGCTCTGCCACATTGGTGGTAGGGGTCACAGTGTTTGAGCCATCATCTGCTGCCTTCTTAGGTACATTAGCAGGAATTTGAACTGGAAGTGAAGTAGCAAGCACCCCTCTGTGGAATGCTGGCGTTGCTTATGTTGCAAGCAGAGCTTAACACACTGTAACACAATGCAGGTCCATGATAAGCTAGCTTTTACAAGCAGTTAAATTATAAAAAAAAAATCTCTTCGTAGTCATGTTCTGTTTTACTATGTCTAATGTGATTTATTTCTTTGTGGAGATCCACATTTTCTTCTCAGATACTGCAGTTTAAGTTCAACTGGAATCTGAAAGTATTATCCATGTTTCTGTATAACATGATCATGTTTTCCTCTAGTTTCCCAAATATGTGAAATACAGTTAGAATTTTTTATGCAATTATCTATTCTATATGTCCCATTTCTGCATTGGTTTTGGTTTATTGATTTCTTCTGCCTCTTCATGAATTACATTTTGCTGCTTCTTTGAATGCCTATCATATTTTATCAGAAGCCTAACTTTTCAAATTTTATCATTTTTTGGTTAGCTATATTTTTTTTGCATTCCTGTGAATATTCTTGAGTTCTGTTACAGGATGAAGCTTCATTATTTGATAATAGTTCAGTCCTTGGGGTTCTTATTTTTATCTTTGTTAAGTAGAACTAAGGCTGTAGTAATTATAGGGCTAATTTTCTCCTTTTATTTAAGGCAAAACCCTTATGATTTCTCTAATGCCTCGTTCACTGTAAGTTTCCACTCTAGACACTGGGAACAAGAAATATTCCTTGTTCCATGAGAATTTCAGAGCTTGTTTTTCCTATGTTTCCACTTGAATGGTGTCTTTATACAAATGCATTGATCAAAACTTACTTGAAGATTGAAGAGGGACCCTGTAAATCTCCAGAACTGTTTTGCACTGTCCAGCCTACCTCTATGGCTCTCGACCCAGTGTAATTTAGCTGTCTTGGCCTCTCCAAATTTTGTCTCTTTAAGGCAGTAGTAGCCATTTCTACCTCACGTCCCCTCTTTGAGCTTTGTCAGAAAACTGTCTGCAAGAAATAATATGCCCAAACCTGAAGCTATCCTAATTTGTCCTCTGCTCCTCTAAGCTACCCCTTCTAATGCCAATGGTCTGCTGTCTTCGAAACTATTGTATCTAATAAGTCATCCATTTATTATTTGGAACAAAGCAGAAATCTGGTTCTTGTTCTATGGTTAGAAGTGGAGATCTTCAATGGCTTTAATATTTTTCTTTTTCCCCACATATACTCAGGCAAATTTTGTGAATTTTTATTTGTACACAGCTGATTGTGGATGATCACATCATGATTTTTAATGAATTTTGCATCTGAAAAGTTACAGAATTTCCTAGAAGTTCTCCCAAAGTATTCTGAGACCTGCATTTGAATACCAAGAGTAATCATTTGTTGGTTTGCAAAATATCATTTTAAGTTTAAGCAACACCATTATTTCAATAAAGAGTCGAGGACCTTAAATACATGTTAGCATTCATTGCAGTAATTCCTATTTGAAAAATTAATTTCATTTCCTTTTGGTATTTACAAAAGTTTCTTATAGATGCAAATTAGGGACTCCTTTGGCCAGTGTTTATAAATGAATGATTTTTTAAAATTATATACTTTATTATCAGACTGCCTAAATCGATTAGTAAAAGAACAAAGACGTATGTTTTGCTATAGTTGATTCAGGTTTTAAAAAACCCTCTTTTCTATGCTCCTCTGATTCTTGATAGATAAAGGCCTTCTCCACGGAAGAACAGAGTTTATTTCTCTTGGTCAATCTAAAAAACACTAAAGGTATCTGAAATAGTTGAAGAGATGTTTAAACTGCTATTACTAGAAGGCATACTGGACCATTTAGATAGAAAATTGATTATGATGTATTTTACCTGGAAAATATGTAAACCACAATACATATTTGATGATTAACTATATTAACTATAAGTTGATTAATATATCAACAATGCAAAATTCCATATGGTATTTAAATGAAGTATTGAATATCTCTAGGAATTGATATTTTAGTGAATTATTTTCTAAGATACTTTGTAGGTGGGTTTGATTATAGGGAAAAAAGTGAATACTAAGAGTCTTCAATAAGTTCATGAAAAATGTGTATATTGAAAAATTATGTAGGATTTCAAAGTTCATTTACACCAAGGAAAACATATATTTTTTTGTTTAAAATATTTATTTATTTACTGGAAAGACAGAGTTACAAAGAAGTACAGGCAGAGAGAGAGAGAGACAGAGAGACAGAGAGAGAGAGGGAGAAAGAGGTCTTCTAAGCGCTGGTTCACTTCTCAGAATGTCGCAACTGCTGGAGCTAGGCCAATCTGAAGCCAGAGGCCAGGAGATTCTTCCAGATCTCCCATGCAGGTCCAGGGACCCAAGGACTTGGGCCATATTCTGCTGTTTCCCAGGCCATAGCCAAGAGCTGGATTGGAAGTGGAGCAGCCGGGACTTGAACCGGCATACGCCATAGCACTGTCCCCAGAAAAAGTATCTTTTAACTCTGCTTCCCCAGGAAGTTCTTAAAGTACCCTCTTATATGTATTGTTTTTAGAAAATTAAAATAAAAATTATCTTGTTTCATTTAAATTTATTTATTTTTCAGAGAAAGAGAGAGAAGGGGAGGGGGAGAGATTTCATCCATTCATCCTGCAAACTGCAAATGCTGAGACAAGAGCTGGAAACAGATCTTCCTTGTGGATAACAGGAGCCCAGTTATTGAGCCATTACCACTCTCCACAGGATCTGCATTAACAGGACGCCGGAAGCAGGACCTGGAGATGGGAATGAAATCTAGGGACTCCAGTATGTCACATGGGCATATTCACCATTAGCCTCAATGCCTAAATACCTTGTTACTTTTCTATATTATATTGGTAGTTAAAATACATAATGATCATTTCTCAAGTGTCATTAAATTTTAATAAATTTTATTTATTTTTTATAAATCTTTTATTTAAAGAATATAAATTTCCAAAATACAGTTTATGGATTACAATGGCTTCCCACCCCCCCATAACTTTCCTCCCACCCGCTACCCTCCCCTTTCCTGCTCCCTCTCCCCTTGTATTCACATCAAGATTCATTTTCAATTCTCTTTATATACAGAAGATCAGTCTACTATATATTAAGTAAAGATTTCAACAGTTTGCCCTCACATAGCAACACAAAGTGAAAAATACTGTCAGAGTACTAGTTATAGTATTAATTCACAATGTATAGCACATTAAGGACAGAGATCCTACATGATACATATATTTTTTAATTTGATTAATTTTCTATGCAATTTCCAATTTAACACCAAGTTTTTTTTTCATTTTTAATTATCTTTATATACAGAAGATCGATTTAGTATATATTAAGTAAAGAGTTCATCAGTTTGCACCCACACAAAAACACAAAGTGTAAAATACTGTTTCAGTACTAGTTATAGCATTACTTCACATTGGACAACACATTAAGGACAGAACCCACATGAGACGTAAGTACACAGTGACTCCTGATGTCGATTTAACAATTTGACACTCTTGTTTATGGCATCAGTAATCTCCCTAGGCTCTAGTCATGAGTTACCAAGGCTATGGAAGCCTTTAGGGTTCGCCGACTTCAATCTTATTCCGACAGAGTCATAGTCAAAGTGGAGGTTCTCTCCTCCTTTCAGAGAAAGGTACCTCCTTCTTTGATGGCCCTGTTCTTTCCACTGGGATCTCACTCGCAGAGATCTTTCATTTAGGTCTTCTTTTTTTTTCCAGAGTGTCTTGGCTTTCCATGCCTAAAATATTCTCATGGGCTCTTCAGCCATATCCAAATGCCTTAAGGACTGATTCTGAGGCCAGAGTGCTATTTAGGACATCTGCCATTCTATGAATCTGCTGTGTATCTCGCTTCCCATGTTGGATCATTCTCTCCCTTTTTGATTCTATCAGTTAGTATTAGCAGACACTAGTCTTGTTTGTGTGATCCCTTTGATTCTTAGACCTATAAGTGTGATCAATTGTGAGCTGAAATTGATCACTTGGACTAATGTGATGGCCTTGGTACATGCCACCTTGATGGGATTGTATTGGAATCCCCTGGCACAATTCTAACTCCATCATTTGGGGAAGTTCCGATTGAGCATGTCCCAAATTGTACATCTCCTCCCTCTCTTATTCCCACTCTTATATTTCACAGGGATCAATTTTCAGTTAAAATTTAAACACCTAAGAATAATTGTGTGTTAATTGCAGAGTTCAACCACTAGTACTAGAATAAAAAAATACTAAAATGGATAAAGTATTACATTGTACAACAACAGTCAGCACAAGAGCTGATCAAGTTATTGTTTCTCATAGTGTCCATTTCACTTCAACAGGTTTCCACTTGGTGCTCAGTTAGTTGTCCCCTATCCAGGAGAACTATGATATTTGTCCCTTTGGGACTGTTTTAATTCACTCACTCAGCATGATGTTTTCCCAGATTCCTCCATCTTGTTGCAAATGACTGGATTTCATTGTTTTTGACTGCTGTATAGTATTCTATAGAGTACATTTCCCATAATTTCTTTATCCACATGTATGCTTTGAATTTCCTGTGATCTTTTGCTGTGAGGTTCCCTTCATTTACCTTCTTTCATGTTGATGGCTGTGTTTCTGTGTTTCTGTGTGTAACACATCTTTAAGAATCTTTTGCAGGGCTGGACAAGTGGCAACAAATTCTTTCAATTTCTGTTTGCAATGAAAGGTCTTTATTTCACCTTCATTCACAAATGAGAGCTCTGCAGGATATAATATTCTGGGTTGGCAGTTTTTCCTTCTTAGTACCTGGGCTATGTCTCGCCATTCCCTTCTAGCTTGTAGGGTTTCTGATGAGAAGTTTGCTGTGAGTCTAATTGGACCTCCTCTGAGAGTAATCTGAGGTTTCTCTCTTGCAAATTTTAGGATCTTTTCTTTCTGTTTCACTGTGGTGAGTTTAATTACAATGTGTCGTGGTGAGGATCTCTTTTGGTCATGTTTCCTAGGGGTTCTATGAGCTTCCTGTACTAGGATGTCTCTGTCCTTCTCCAAAACTGGGAAATTTTCTGCTAGTATCTCACTAAAAAGGCCCTCTAATCCTTTCTCCCTGTCCATGCCTTCAGGAACTCCTAGAACTCGAATGTTGGGTTTTTTAATAGTATCCTGTAGATTCCCAACAATATTTTTTAGATTTCTAATTTCCTCTTCTTTTCTTTGATTTGACTCTATATTTTCCTATGCTCTGTCTTCTAAGTCTGATATTCTCTCTTCTGCTTCACCCATTCTATTTGTAAGGCTCTGTAATGTGTTTGTCATTTGATCTATTGAATTCTTCATTTCATTATGATTTCTCATCACTATCACAGTTTCATGTTCTACTAGTTGTTTCATTTCATTTTGATTCCTCCTTAATATTTCATTTTCATGAGAGATATTTTCTACCTTGTCCATTAAGGATTTCTGTAGTTCAATAATTTGTTTTTGAGAACTTCTTAATGTTCTTATCAATTTTTTGAGATCCGCTTCTTGCATTTCTTCTATCTCATCATCTTCATAATCTTCAATTGGGGTGTCTTTTTCATTTGGGGGTGTCATAGTATCTTCCTTGTTCTTGTTACCTCGGTTTTTGCGTTTGTTGTTTGGCATATTGGTTTCTTCACTGTGGTGTTTTCCCTTGTTATACTATGACTCTAGATAAGTGGACTGTCTGCTTTCAATGCAGCCTTAGAGGCTTGAGATGGGTGTGGCCTGATAGCTCTGTTTGGATCCTCAGGGTTGAGGGTGTGTCAAAGGAGACACTCCCAGGTTAGGCGTGGTAAATCTCTCTCCGTTTCTTTTTTTATTTGTGATTCAAAAGGGAAGTAATTCCATACAGCTGAATGGAATTGGGGGTGGTTAGCAGGCAAATGATATACCCACAGGAGCCAGAGATCGGAAGCTCTTTCCCAAGGACCACAGAGGGAATCTCTGCGGCCTTCAGTGTGGGGTCAAATTCTCCTGTAGTCTCCCACTGGGCTGCCAAGGCTACTGAACTGTAGTGTCTCTGGAGAGTACTCACGTGGTGAATTCCATGAGTTCTCTCCCCAACAGTCTCTTTTTTCACAGTTTCAGTTCATTAGCACCACACATTCATTAGGTTCTAATCTCCTGTTATTTCACCCCCACACCCAGAGTCAGGTTTTTCTGCTAGGCTCAGGGCCAGTGCAGACCTGAGGTCGCCCTGCTTATGATGTATGTCCAAAATGGTGCCTGCTCTTTGTCTTGCTCACCTTTGAGAGGTGGGCGGAGAGAGAGAAACTCGTGTCTGTATTGGTCACTTTTTTCTTTCTCTCTCTCTTCTAGTTAGCCTGGTGAACTTTTCCCCACAGGGTTTCAAGCCTTGTTCGCTCTAGTTTTCTCTCTCTGCTTCCCTGCCGGTGTCTCGGGCTATTGAGGTTCGGCTCACCTTGCATTCCAGCGCTGGTGCATTGAGTCTTCCGCTGGTGTCCCGAACTGCAGGCTCCCACGCTCTCCTCGAAGGTCCACTGTGAATCACTAGTTCTGGAAGAGTTTCCTCTGCTGTTTCTTCCCCTACTCTTCCTTGAACCTGCAGTATCTCCACTTTTATTAAACTGTCTCTCCCCGGGCTATCAGTGTGCTGCCTTCCTATTCTGCCATCTTGCTGCCACCCCTAATAAATTTTATTGAATAATGTATTTTTTGACAGGCAGAGTTAGACAGTGAGAGAGAGAGAAAGAGAGAGAGAGAGAGAGAAAGAAAGGCCTTCCTTTTTCCATTGGCTCACCCCCCAAGTGGCCGCTATGGTTGGCACATTGCAGCCGGCGTGCTGCACCGATCCGAAGCCAGGAGCCAGGAGCCAGGAACCAGGTGCTTCTCCTGGTCTCACATGTGGGTGCAGGGCCTAAGGACTTGGGCCACCCTCCACTGCACTCCTGGGCCACAGCAGAGATCTGGCCTGGAAGAGGAGAAACCCGCCCCAACCGAGACTAGAAACCAGGGTGCTGGTGCCACAGAGGATTAGCCTAGTGAGTGCGGCGCTGGCCATGAATAATGCATTTCATTTTGCATCCTGTATAATCAAGTTTATGGATGCATCCAGATTTTTAATTAGTCTTGTAGTGTTGGATATTGAACTATATCCTATTAGCTATCTCCACAAAATGACATCCAACTAATCATCTCCAAATGTCTTAACACGACGTGCTCAAAACAGCTACCATATAACTTTGCAGATCTCTGAGTCTACTGACATTCTGAAGACACACAGAGTTCGAAAGGGTAGCTCAACTGACCTTGACTGCACTCCATCACGTACCTGGGTATCTCAGTTCTGTTCCAAGTATCCAGTCTGAGAGCCTGCTGGCTGTGGCAAAGACAGAGAGGTACGACAGCAGGTTTGTGGTGCTTCTGCCTTATCCTCCTTTCTGTGTTTCTTTTCTCCCTCCTGCTGCCCCTGCTTCTCCCTTGTTTCTCCTCCTCTCTGTGCTCTCAAAAGATAGAAGCCAACATTTTCCATTTAGCCAAACTCAACTTGAGAGGAGAGCCTTTGACTTAAGCATATAAATTCACTTAAGAAAAACCCAGCAAATTTTCTTCAAAGATTTACTGAAGTAACAAACATACTGCTTTACTCACGGAGAGTGGTTTTGTCTGCACGCCTCCTGTTATTTCAAAAATAATTACTTAAATGAATCTTACTATATACCAAGAGTCAAGCAAGGTTCTGAAGGGACATAAAAAATGTCTAGCTTGAACTGCCAGTAAATTCTGCTTTATGGAGTTCTGTTGACCTTTGGCTATTTGAGTGATATATTTGCTGTCTTTGTTTTTCTTTTATTTTTGATGGATACTAACCACAGGCATCATACGAGGCCAAGTTGCTCTTTTAAAAATGGATTTCATTTTTCAAAAGCCTAATTTAATATCACACAATCTTTTTTATTTCTTTTATCAAACCTGTCTCATAACAAGTATATATTTTTGTACTCACTAATTCAAGCAAAACTAGTTCTACTTAAATTTCATGTAACAATTCTTATAATATGCTTCATTGCCTTGCTCATATTTGTAGATTTTTCAACAACTTTAAGAAAATATAATCAATGGTTACATTAAAATAAGAGGCCATAGTTTTGAAAAATGTTATTAATGAATAGATGCTTATCTGACTAAGGTTATGAGAGTTCCACATGATATGCTGATTTTCTTACATCATTTAGTGATCTTGAAGGGTTCACATTAATCATCTGCCAGTCTAATAGCAGTACAATTCAGTATCGCCATCAAATGACTAAATATAAGCATAACTCCTGGGGATGGGTTTCACATTTGAATTCTACCCTAATTCATTTATGGTAACCCTAATCCCCAGAGGAAGGCTGCTAGGGAGTAGGGCCTTTGCGAGATACTCAGGTGATGGAGGTGAAGCCCTCATGACGAGATTGGAAAAGAAAGAACTCTGTGAGAAGTACCACCATGTGAAAGAAAATACAGGGAGAACATGGCCATTGGCAAGTCCCACCTGGACACTGATTCTGTTTAATTGTTGACATTGGATCTCTAGTCCCCAAAGCTATGAGATATAAATTTCTGTTTAAGTCACCTGGTCTGTTATTTGTTATAGCAACCTGAACTAACACACTCTTTTCATAGAAAACTCTTTAGTCAACCCAGACATTTATCAAATGATGACTGGATAAAGAAACTGTACATATACACTATGGAATGCTACTTACCCATAAAAAAGAATGAAATCCTATTTTTTGCAACAAAATTGATACAACTGGAAATTACTATTCTTGGTGAAATAAGGCAGTCCTAAAGGAGAAAATATCATATGTTTTTCCTGATTTGTGATAACTAATATTGAGTACAAAAATATAATGTAAATGAACAAATTTGACATTGTGAGATCTGATAATTTATAGCCCTTGTTTATACTCTTGAGGACCAGTGATTTTTCTACTTACTACTGGCAGAATTCTTTATTTAGTGGCAGGTTAAGCTTATGACTATAAAATCAATTCAAAATATGTCATTGTAAAAATTAAAAGAAAAATCAAAAAAAGGAAAGAAAAGGGAGGATGGGACCGTGGCATGAGGGAGGGCAGGGCGGGAAGTATCTTTATGTTCTTTAATCTTATACATGAAATACATGGAATTTGTTCACCTTATATAAATTTTTTAAAATGTAAAAAAGGAAAAAAGAAACCTCTTAAGAATTCATAATACAGTTTCTTTCCTTTCAAAATATATGGTATTGGCTGCTTTTCAATGAAGTGTTAAATATTCAGTGGCCCAGCATTTCCATAATCCCCATTCTTTGATCAATAACAAAACTCAATTTGAAAGACCAAGTGACATTTTTAAATTATTGCAATCTACTGTGAACCCCATTACACAGACTAATTAATCCAATCAGGCAGAAACACAGTAAGAATACTTTTAGCCAATAATTATTTCACTTTTTGTTCTTTTATACTAATGCACACACCACCCCGCACATATACACCATGAATAAGTGTTCCTTATCATTTGAAAGGATTTCTATAATTGTTCTAATTCTAGATTTATATTGCAGTTGAATTTGTATACATGTATAACCTGTTACATGAAGTAAATTGGAACTCATGTTCATTAAAGAAACTACATATTATTGCATTCCATTAGATGTGTTACATTGTACATGCAACGCATCCTTACCACAGTCCTATGTGGTACAGGTACTCCTCTTTTTCAGATGAGGAAGTTCTATTTTGCAGTGTTCAAATACACACAGTGAATATGAAGTAGAACTATATTTTAAATAGATATATCTGATTCAGGAGCCTGTTTTATTTATATTAGAAGATGGAACTGTAGTAATGTTTGCTCTTGAATTTGTGCTTAATTTAAGGTAACTGAATATAGTATAGTTTTTTCAGCATCTGGATTCGTGAGTATAAACTTTCTTGTCTCAGCCTAAATTTTCTACTTGTTTTCTCATAGAATTCTCTGCCACATTCAAACACCCTACTCTTCTAACCATGGCTTCCTACATGCAGATAACTGATTCCCTTCATTGTTCTTTCTGACCTGCAGTTTTATGGAAATTCCACCCACCCAATTACATTTAATCTAATAACTTCTCTAGTCTTCTCCATCAGAGATGGTCACAACTATTTATCCACAGTACTTTGTTCTCATTGTTCACAAACAGTTATGCTTCTTGAGGTCTGAAAGATGTTCTTGAAATCATAGTGCATGCGATGGTGTCTTAATGCACATAATGGAAGTAAATCTACCATTGAAGGACCCAGAGCAAGCTGATGGCACTTTAACTTCAGACCTTACCTTTCAATTGAACAGTACCACACTGTAATTGCATTCTCTTTCCATGGGCATTTTCTGCCATAGCGTGGTAAGTATTGCTATCCCCATGTAACAGAGGAGTTGGAAGATTCGTCACAATAACTGAAATTGCCACTGACGCTGAATTCCTGAGTGAAGAACAGAGATATCTGATTCTACAGCTTAAATTCTGACTTCGCTGCCTCTTGAAAGAGCACAAAGGTGCAGAAACATTAAATACTCTAAAGTCAATAGCCATGGTAGCAATTTACTCCCAGGCCTTTCAAGGCCAGGATTCTTTTTATTTTATCAAGGTTACCTTTC
Organism: Sylvilagus floridanus; assembly: GCA_949820135.1. NCBI lineage: Eukaryota > Metazoa > Chordata > Mammalia > Lagomorpha > Leporidae > Sylvilagus > Sylvilagus floridanus. The sequence goes on along the minus strand of OX463240.1, from coordinate 10,951,251 downwards.
CCCCATGGATGCACTTGTAAAGCATTTAGACTTGAAGATCCTGGCTTGAATTATTGTCCCAGGCAACAGGGCTCAAAGTAGCAGAAGTGTTTCTTCCCTTTCTACTGTAGCTATCAAATTTAACAATCAGAATGGTTTGTGTTAACATTGGAGATTTCCCTCTATATTTTACTTACATGCATTTTTATTTCCTTATCTAGACTATAGAATAGAGCTGAGGAAACTAGAAAGTAACAAATCTACAGTTCAGAAATTTCGAAACTTTTGTTTGCCCCTAAGCCAAAAAGAACATAACTACTATCATCAGTCACCATTGTAATTGCTTGGTTTCTGTTTGGAATTGTACCATAAAACTCAGTGTCATAGTTGTCACTCCAACTTCAGAATTCTAGTTTTCAGTTAGAGTTGTGAGAAGTTGCTTTGACAGAGGCTCAAGCATTGCAGTTATAGGGATCACCACTTGTAATCACTCTAAAGAGATAATTTCAAATGAATCACACCCATTCTAATAATTTTGAAGGCATACTACCTTGGACTTAATTCAGAATACAAAACAAACCTCTCTCAGGTCTTGAAGGTTAAGTGTTTCTTTTAGCATCTGCTCAAAAAGTTGAGGTCTTTATAAAAAGTAAGATAGACATACAGTAGGAAAATTTTTATAGAGAATTGATCGCCGCTAATAGTTAATGATTAATATGTGCATTAACTTCAAGATAAATTTTAGACTTACTTTGCTAATAAATATAAATCATTTTAGATATAATGTGGACATTAAAAATAAATTGTTACTATTTCCATTAAATTATCCATACCCTTCATTACAGTAAGTCTTGTTTTACCTAGCAGTCACTGCAGAATATTTATGAGTGTTAATTTTTTGATATACAGATTTTTAATGCTGTTTGTGAATAAGTTTACTAACATTTTCAGAGTGTGCCAGCTTTTTTTTTTTCACAAATGTTTTAGTGCATGAATGAAGAACTGTCTCTATTAAGAGTGAATTTGTCCTTAAGAGCAGCTTACAAGAAACCCACAAGATGTGATGGTTACCATCACTCACCAGCTCATGAAAGTGAAATTAAAAGGCTTCAGGATACCCAAGATTTTCCCCTGGTTGGCATCCTGGCTCCATCGAGGCTGTGAGACTTTCAGCCTGGCTCTGTTCAAGGCAAGAAGAAGGCAGATAAACTTTGCCCACTTCCTATCTATTTATAATAAGGAAAGCGGAAGAAGCAATGTTCTTTCCCTCCTCAGGGTCAGAATGCAGTCCCTCAGCCACTCCTAGCTTAAGTATTTAAAATCGATGTGCACATGCATGGTGAAAATGAGGATTTTATCAAGTCTAATATTGACACAGGGTACACCGTGTTTCAGACATTATGTTATAAACTAGCTTCATCAAAATGATCTGTGGAAGACATTTTTAAGATTTATATTTTATTATTTGAATTATGGAGAGACAGAGCAGAGAGAGAGAAAGAGAAAGAGAGAGGGGAAAGAGAGAGAGAGCGAGAGAGAGAGAGAAAGAGATCTTCCATTCATTGGTCCATTCCTCAGATGGCTGCAGTGATTGGAGCTGAGCTGATCCAAAGCCAGGAGCCAGGAGCCAGGAGCTTCTTCCCAGTCTCCATGCAGGTACAGGGGCCCAAAGACTTGGGCCATCCTCCACTGCTCTCCAGGTCACAGCAGAGAGCTGGATCCCAAGTGGAGCAGCTGGGACTTCCATGTTGGAGACCAGCACTGTAGGCAGTGGTTTTACCTGCTACACCAGGACATCATCCCCGAAAGATTCTTTCTTAGTTTAGGATTCCTTCTTTCTTTAACTTGAGGTAGTGAAGTGGAAAACTTACAAATGAAAACCCTGTCAAGGTCAATGTGGGAAAGTTGATTTTTGATGATCTTGTGTGGGGTGACAATGAGAATATTCACAGAAGGATTTGAGGCGTTGTAATATGAAAAAGTCGGAGTACAAGAATCACCATTGATTTCATGACTTTGTGATCCAAGTCTCATATCCAGATTTCTCCACTCAAATGCAATGCTGCAAAATACATATAAGAACAAAGATAAAAAAAAAACTAAATAAGAGAAAGAAAAAAGAAAAGTCTGTGTATCACTATTGCTGCAAACATAGTTTTGTAAAACTTTATTTTATAACTTTGCCAAACCTGTGGTTAACAATCTTATCTTAATATAGTTTTAATGATCTGTGATTACTTTAAAATTTATCATATATGGGTGAAATGATCATTTTTCCCATTAAATTATTGTGTATAGCCATTGTCTATATTTCCATTAAACTAAGTTCTTTCAGCTTTTTACTTTTAAACTTCTTATTTGGTGAAGTGTTAAACCTTTCTACTGCAATGTAAATTTAAAATATGTTATCTCAAAAACAAAAAAAAAGAGAGAGAAATGGGGAAGGGATAGAGATTGGGAGACAGAGAAGGAGGGAGGGAGGGAATATCAATAAATTCTTAAACATTGAATTTGTTTAAAAACTAATCACATTGAATTTGTTTAAAAACTAATTAAAATATTTTAAAAAGTCAGTAATCCCAGGTAAGGCTTCAAATTTCATCTTATTTTCTTTCTTCACTGAGCGATTAAACCTCCATCTCTGCACCAATATTATATTTTGTTTAAGTGTTTATATAGGAATATAGAAGGCTTAGTAACAAGCTAGTGAAAGAATATGTGAAAGTTGATGTCAAGACACTCTGGCAAAAAAAAACAAAAACAAACAAACAAAAAAAAACCTAAACGAAAGATCTCTGCAAGTGAGATCCCAGTAGAAAGAATGGGCCATCAAAGAAGAAGGAGGTACCTTTCTCTGAAGGGAGGAGAGAACTTCCACTTTGACTATGACCCTGTTGAAGTAAGATCGAAGTCGGCGAACTCAAAAGGCTTCCATAGCCTTGGCAACTCATGACTAGAGCCTAAGGAGATTACTGACACCATAAACAAGAATGTCAATTTGTTAAGTCACTGTACATTTACTCCTCATGTAGGATCTCTGCCCTTAATGTGCTGTACATTGTGATTTAATGCTATAACTAGTACTCACACAGTATTTTACACTTTGTGTTTCTGTGTGGGTGCAAACTGATGAAATCTTTACTTAATATATACTAAACCAATCTTCTGTATATAATGATAATTGAAAATGAATCTTGATGTGAAGGGAATGGGAGAGGGAGTGGGAGTTGGGAGGGTTTCAGGCAGGAGGGAAGTTATGGGGGGAAAGCCATCGTAATGCATAAACTGCACTTTGGAAATTTATATTTACTAAATAAAAGTTTCTATTCTATGCAAAAAAAAAAGGATATGTAAAAGTTGATGTCAGGAGAATCATTATTGGATTGTGTTGTAGACTGAATTCTTCCTCCCCCAAATTCGTATGTAGAAACCCTAATCCCTGATTGTGATGGTATTCTGCAGTGAGGTCTTTGAGAATTACTTCAGTGTACTTGAGGGACACTGAGAGCTGTGTGCTATTAATAGGATTCATGCCTACACCTTGACTTAGAACTCTCAGCTTCCCGGAACTCGAGGAATGAATTTAAAGTTTTGGTAACCCAAACTGACTAATCCAAAATATATTCTATAATTTCTAATAAGACAAGGGAAAACTATCATGGTTTGTCTACAAGGTACTTTTGTTTTTGTTGGTTTCATTCTTCCAGTTATTAAGTGTTTAAAAAGCAGGCGCATATGATGTTACATACACTCATGTAAAAGAGATGTGTCCATCAGTTTGGATTTTAAGTTGCAAGGTTAATGAGAGAAAAGCTACTAGTTGGGGACATCAACTTCCAGGACAAAAGCATGAATATATGAGGTTGCAATGAAACATGTTGATACATTACTATCCCTTTATTTAAATAGTAAAACATGGTTTGAGGTATAGGGGGAGTCTTGCATCAATATAAAGAAGAAAACACATTTAAACCTAGTTTTATTTCACATTGATATGCTAAGATTCTTTAAAAAGGAATTACTGGGCGCTGTGGCACAGCAGGTTAATGCCCTGGCCTGAAGCATCAGCATCCCATATGGGTGCCAGTTCTTGTCCCTGCTGCTCCTCTTCCGGTCCAGCTCTCTGTTATGCCCTGGAATGCAGTGGAAGATGGCCCAAGTCCTGGGCCCCTGCACCCACATGAGAGCCCGGGGGGAGGTTCCTGGCTCCTGGCTCCGGCCCTTTCGGCCAATTGGAGAGTGAACCATCAGATGGAAGACCTCCCTTTCTCTGCCTCTCCTCTCTCTGTGTAACTTTGACTTTCAAATAAATAAATAAATCTTAAAAAAAGAAAATGAATTATTGCTCATTCATTAAATTGATAATTATTAAACAACAAATATTACTATAACTTGTGCTTGGAAGAGATAATATCCATTTCCTTGTGGAATTCATATTGTAGATAATGGAGATAAATGAAAATAATACATATAAATATCCAAAGTAAGTGAGACAAATTAACAATAATAAATGTGAAAATTAGGGGATGAGCACTCGGTGTAGTAGTTAAGATGTCACTTTGGGTGCCTGTATCCCCTATCAGCATCCTTTGGTTCAAGGCCTTTGTTCCTGATTCCAGCTTCATGCAAATGCACCCTGTAGGAAGAAACAGATGATGGCTGAAGTGGTTGGGTCTCTGCCATCCATGTGAAAGATTCATTGAGTTTCTTCTCTAGTTCCTTGCTTCAGTTATTGCAGGTACTGGGGAGTAACTTCCAGAGAAGATTTATCTTTATTTATCCCCAGGCCCCAACTTTGTCTCTTATCTCCCTGCTTCTTTGTCTTCAAATAAATCAATCAATCAATAAATATTTTTATAAAGATTAGAACATCACATAGTATGTCACTTGTTAAAATGGAAAGTAAATAATTTAAGGAAAGTTATATTTCTTTAAGATTTATTTTTTGTTTATTTGAAAGCCAGAGTTACAGAGAGAGGTAGAGCCAGAGAGAGAGGGAGAGAAAGAGAAAGAGAGAGAGGTCTTCCATCTGCTGGTTTACTCCCCCAAAGATCTCAATGGCCAGAGCTGAGCTGAACCAAAGCCGAGAGCCAGGAGTTTCCTCCAGGTCTCCCACATGGGTGCAGGGGCCCAAGGATTTGGGCCATCCTCCATTGCCCTCCCAGGCCACAGCAGAGAGCTGGATCAGAAGTGGAGAAGCTGGGACTCGAACCGGTAGCCTTATGGGATGCAGGCGCTGCAGTCCATGTCCTCCTCCGCTGAGCCACAGCATCAGCCCAGGGAAAAGTAATATTTCTATGGCATTGTGATGTTTAGGAGAATATTCTATGGAGAAAGTGAGACACAAGCAAAGCCTTACAGAGAGAGATGTTTGTCAATTAGATATCTTGGGGAAAAAGATGAATGGACAAAATACATTTAGCATCTTGTATATTACTTATTCTGATGTGTTTGTGAGTTATACAGTCTGGACTAAATTCCATTGTAATTCTCTAGAAACCAAAATAATGAAATTTAACTTTAGACATATGAAATTGATTAGAAGAGTATTCATAATCATATAAAATTCATTTGTTTTTTAGAAAAAATAAGTCTATATGATAATTGAGTATACAGTGACATCTAAGGAACAACATACAAATATAATATTTTCAATTTCTACTACACTCAAGTTGTATGTGAATAAGATAAATATATCTATTGGTGACACTTCTGAAGATTATTTTTTTCTAAATATATATTTATTTATTTTTTGAAAAATACTAGTAACAGAGGCAGAGAAAGACACACACACACACAGAGCAGTCTTCCATTCACTTGTTCACTCCCCACTTGGTTGCACAAGTCACGTCTGGGCTATACTGAAGCCAGGAATGAAGAATTCCATCTGAGTGGTAGCGACCTGACACTTTGGCCATTAGTCACTACTTTCCCAGAAGCATTAGCAGGAAGCTGGATAGTAGTAGGGCACTGGGAATAGAACAAGCTCTCTGATACATGACTGGTGTTGCAAGCAGCAGCTTAACTCACTGTGCCACCATGCCTGCTCCAACAATTATTCATATTTATTTTGCTTTTAGGATTATATATGGTGTTAATTACAGGTATTAAGAAATTTGTTTAAGACAGAATTATAGAAATTTGAAATGCAAAGAAATGTGTTAGTGACATTTATAAGACCAGACTCATAGCTTGGTCAGGCATTCATTATCAAGAATTTGGCCAGATATTAATCATCAAGAATTTCATGAATCAAAATGCATTTTAGATAGATGTTTGTTGCAGGGTGTTGAAAATCTTAGATAGGCTAATGAATTAGGTGTGTGGAAATTAATAGCCTAAGTTAGAATTAATACTATCTTAACTTGGGTAACAGTAGAGAAGATATAGAGAAGTTTGTGCATTCAAGAAATGGATGAATAACCTTTATACACACAGTGTACTAGGATGAGGGATAGACTGAATACTATTCCAGGTCTCTATGTCATGGACTATGAATACATGGCGATGTGATTACGCAACATTGCCCTTTGCAGAGGGTTTGACCTTGACCAATTAAAAGACAAAATTTTCTGACCCTTTGAAGTTTTTCAAGAGGTAGAAAGGTAGATGCTTTTAGTGACTGTGGGAATCCAGTCTGAGAGAAACCACATGAGCCACAATGATAAAACTCCTCACAGCAATGATCAGAATAGATTGAATGAGTTTTTCCAGAATCATCTAGTCTATGCTGTACTGTGTGTCCAGTGATCTATCTTCTTTCCCTTCCTAGAGTGATGCTTAGCGACTCAGGAGGTCAACTTCCCATGAACCTAAAGTAAAGCTTGATTATAATTTCAGGATACTGAATCCTGTGGAAGGGTTTGTGAGATCAGCATGTGTTTCTTTCTGGGCACATATATAAAAACAACTAGAAACAATACCATATATTTTCTCTTTATTAGCATATTCTTGGACCACTGATCGTTGAATCTGATTAAGGAAAATATGTAGGTATGTGTGTTTTTAGAGCAATGCAGTCACATTCACTGACAAACTGTTCTGTTATGATCTCAGGAATGACAGGAGGAGAACTTGACTGTTGAGGAAATTGGGATCACCCAAAAGTACAAAACAGCTTTAGGGAAAACGTATTTCCCTTATATCTTCTTGAAAAAAATATATTGAGATTGCTGGATGTACAGCCTGAGTATCACTGAATTGTGAAAATGAGACAGTACAAAACAGATGGCTCACCAAAAGAGCATCGTGCTGATAAGGAAGTTATGAGAACATCTACCTCACCACCCTTGGGCTCAGCTGACAGCAGGCAGGAATGACAGAAATGGAGCTCTCCAGGCAGGATTTGACAGAGCATACTCTGTCCTTACGGAAATCATGGAGGGATTCAACATCTAATTAATCAGATAAGGAAACACAGCAATTAACACTTTAAACTGGGGTTACAGGCATTAACTCATTTCTAATGACTACCGAGTTTTCAAATCCATCCAAATAAAATAATGAATGTATGTGAAGGATCAAGGGAACCAAAAAGAACTGTGTTTCAATAATTGAAGCTTGTACAAATTACTTGATTGAGCAGAGATTATCGGAAGAGGACAGCTGAAAAGAAAGAGGTCAATTGTTTAAGACTTAAAATTCCTGGGGTGCCATGGAAACGTGTCATCCATAAGGAATACCCACGCAAAAAGAACCCAAGGAAGACATAAATTCTGCTTTCTTCTGCTTATGCATACAGGGAAAATCTAAAGAGACATATTCATGTAACTGTAAAACACAACTTTTATTTGGGCCACATTTAACGATGTAGATAAAGCTGATCTTATTTTGACACTAACCTTGAGGAGCCAAACTGTATTGGGAGGGCAGTGACCAATTAACAATATGTTTTCAAATTCAAAGATTTTTCCCATTGTTAAACAACTATGGGCTTGTCTGTCTTTGATCTTTTCCATAGGAAACAAATTTTGAAATTGTGTACAGGTAGTTTGTTGGAGAAAACTCTCAGGAGCAACACATGTGAAGGAATGAAGAATGAAAACTGGAGTGAAAAAAATGTTGTAATGCAGCGTAGTCTTGACAAGGCACCCATGTTGCACCCATGTTGCACCCATGTTCTGGAGCTCAAAGCATCTGTAAGTGTTAGACAGAGCAAATGAGCAAACTCGAGTGTGGCAGGTTCCTTTATCCAGAGCCTTTCTAGAAGGCATCAGTGGTGACCCTTCAGGAGTCAGCACTTCCACAGCTACCTAACAAATCTGCACAGCATCCAACAAATGATCCTCGTGCATCAGAGGACCAGGCACATTCTTGTAGATATAAGCATTTCTCTGAATGGAAATGGCATCCTATTGCCAATCACCCTGGAAAGAACTTAATCTGAGAAAGACATAGGATAATGGATAATGGGATAATGCTTTGGGATAATGCTTTGGGAAAGTGAGTTAAATTCAAAACATTGACAAAGTGGATTATTATCATCATGTTTGGAATATTGCAAAACAATAAACATTTAATAGAAGACATTTTCTCGGATCCTGATTTCAGCAATCAAGCACAGTGAAATATTCTGGTACCCAAAATATGGTGCAATAAAAAATTATATGACTAAAGTTATTTCTGTGTCAGTTTCAGCCCATGTGTATTACCTGGACAATGCTTTCTGGAGTGAATTGGAGCTCTGCAGCCATGGAGTCTAGAGTTTAGATTGTTGGACTATAGCACTTTTGACAAAAAGACCTTAGAGAGGCTATGTGAGCTCCCTATGCCCCAGTTACCTCGAAAATTATGAGCAAAAGGGCATCTACCATGTCCAATTGTTATCAGGCTTAACTAACAAAATGAGGTAACATACTTCAATAGCAGTGTCCAGTAAAACTATGGAAGCCTCCTGTGCAAGTTAAGATTTCATTTTTTTATTTGTTAACATGCTTATGATGTATTTGCGTTTTGCTAAGATAACATTAACTATAGATGGAGGGACTGCTCATGTCCTGGATTTTCTCTAGCACCAATTGCCTGTCAATGGTTAGTAGTCAGAAGAGTAGCATACCTTAAGATTCAAATGTAAAAATCCCAAGGTCTCATGCAGAAAGGGTCATTTGATATTATTGGTTAATAATGCAAATGAAGTTTCCAACTGATATGCCTTTAATCTGGTTACATTCTGAAGAGTTTTTAAGTTTTGAAAGACAAAATATTAAAAAAAGTGTATAATAGAAATGTAAATTCAGTTTTATCCTGACACAATGTATTAAATGTGACAAATAAAAGAAGTACAATATTTTATGACACTTTTCTTTTTGTGTCTGACTTATTTTACTTTGCATAAAGGTGTCCAGTTGCATCAATTCTGTGTCAAGTATTAGTTCTTTTTTATTACTGAATAATATTCCATCATGTTTATGTTCTATATTTTCTTTATCCAGTCACAAATTGATAGACATCTGGATTGATATCATTTTTTTTGTGTGTATTGATCTGCTTACACATGTGAACACAGATACTCTTTCATATGCTGCTTTCATTTATTTTGATATATTCCCGAGTGGGATGGCAGGGTCATATGGTGGATGTCTTTTTACTTTGCTGAAGAATTTCCCTACTGTCTTCCATAAAGTTTTTACCAATTTGCATTCCCATCAATAGTTTAGCAGGGTACATTTTTCTTCACAACCTTGGCAGCATGTGCTACTTTTTTTATTTTTGAATGATAGTCATCCTAAAAGTTATTAGGTGATTTCTCATTGTTGGCTTTTACTTGCATTACTCTGATGGCTAGTGATCCTGATCACTTCTTCATGTGTCAATTTGCTATTTGTATTTTCTCCTTTGAAAAATGACTGTTCATATCCTGTGCTCGTTTGTTTAGTGCGTGGTTTGTTTTGTTGTTGTTGAGTTTTTAGCCTCCTTGTATATTCTGGATATTAAGCCTTTATCAGGTGCATAGTTTGAAAATATTTTCTCCCATTTTGTTGGGTATCTCTTAACTTTGCTGGATGTTTCCATTGCTGAATAGAAGCTTCTTAGCTTGATGTAAACACATTTTGTACAGTTTTGCTTTTATTGCCCATCCTTCTCCTGTGCTATCCAAGAGACTTTACCTGGGCCAATGTCTTGCAGTGTTTACTTTATGTTTTTCCATTGTGAGTTGATTTTTTTAAAGATTTACTTATCTGTTTATTTGGAAGTCAGAGTTACACAGAAAGAGGGAGAGACAGAGATAGAGAGAGAAAGAGAGGGAGAGAAATCTTATATCTCTCTCTGATGGTTCACTCCCAGATAGCTGCAATGGCCATGGCTAGATCAGGCAGAAACCATGAGCTGAGAGCTTCATCCAAGTCTCCCATATGGGTAGCAGGTGCCCAAGCACTTGGGCCTTCCTCTGCTGTTTTACTCTGGCCTTTAGAAAGGAGCAGGATTGTAAGCGGAGCAGATTGGGCACAAATCAACACTCACAAGGGACATGGGATCACAGATGGTGGCTTTAACCATTTGCCACAATGCTGGCACTCATTTTGTATAGGGTGTAAGATAGGGGTCTTGTTTCAAACTTCTGCATTTAGAAATCCAATTTTCTCAACTCCATTTGTTGAACACACTGACTTTTTTTTTTTAAAACAAAACTTTTATTTAATAAATATAAATTTCCAACATACAACTTATGGATTACAATGGCTTTTCTCCCCCATAACTTCCTTCCCACCTGCAACCCTCCTATCTCCCGCTCCCTCCCCATTGGCATCTTTGGCTAAATGCATGCCAAGATATTTAAATTTTCATGTAGCTATTGTGAGTTGAACTTGCAACTTACTTCTCACTTGGAGCATTGCTGTTTTATAATAATGCTACTGATTTTTTTGTGTCGATTTTGTATTCTGTAACTTAGTCAAATTCTCTTATGAGTTCCAATAATCTGTTAATGGAGTCTTTTGGTTCCCCTATATAACTGATGTAAAAACAAGGGTAATTTGACTTCCTCCTTTCCAATTTTCATTCCTTTCATTTTTTTTCCTAATGGTTCTGGCTAAATCTTCCAGAACTATATTGAGTGTTAATAATGAGTATGTATCTTTGTCTGGTTCCAGATATTTGTAGAAATGCTTCCACCTTTTCCACATTCAGTGTGATACTGGCTGAGGGTTTGTCATTTATTGGCTTATTTGTGCTGAGGTATGTTCCTTTCATGCATGATAAAGGTTTTTATCATGAAACAATGCTGTATTTTATCAAATGTTTTCTCTACATCCATTGAAATAATCATGTAGTTTTCTTTTTTTTAAGATTTATTTTATTTATTTGAAAGACAGAGTTACAGAGAGAGGTAGAGACAGAGAGAGTGTCTGCCATCCGCTCGTTCACTCCCCAGATGGCTGCAATGGCCAGAGCTGCAGCCACCTGAAGCCAGGAGCCAGGAGCTTCTTCCAGGTTTCCCACATGGGTGCAGGGGCCCAAGTACTTGGACCATCTTCTACCGCTATCCCAGGCCAAAGCAGAGAGCTGGATCAGAAGAGAAGCTGGGACTCGAACCAGCTCCCACATGGGATGCTGGTGGTCCAGGCTAAGGCTTTAACCCTCTGCACCATAGCGCCAGCCTCATTAGTAGAGTTTTCAACCTTCATTTTGTTAATGTGTTGTATCACATTTATTGATTCACATATGCTGTAACATTACTGTGTCCCAGAGATAATCCACACTTGATCTGGGTGGATGATCTTTTTGATGTGTTGTTGGATTTGATTTGCTAATATTCTCACGGTGATTTTTGCTTCTATGCTCATCAGTAATATTGGTCTATGGTTGTCATTCCATTCTCTCCTAGCCTATGGTTTCTGTTGAAAAACCTGCTATTAATTCTCTCTTTCATATTTTAGGCTATTCTCTTCATGTTTTACTTTGGAAGTTTCAGTGTGAGTGTCATAGTGAGAATATTTTCTGATCATGTCATTTGGAGGCCCATGTGCTTCCTGGTTTTCAATGTCCATATCTTTCTCTAAATTGGGGAATTTCCTGCTGTTATTCCACTGAAGAAGTTTTCAAAGTAATTCTTGTTTTCCATACCTGCAGTCACTCCGAAGACTCATATATTTGAACATTTGATTTTATCCCATAGATCCTTCACACTGTTTTCTGTCTTTCTAATTTTTACTTCTTTGTTTTTTTATTTGACTTTTATATTTCCAAAGACCTGTCATCTAGATCAGATAATCTTTCATCTTCCTTACCACGTCTGTTTTTATGTCACTCATTGTAATATTTTATTTGACATACTGAACCTGTCATTTCTAATATATTTGTCTGATTTTCTTTAACATCTCTGTAGAATTTCTCATCCATGTCATGTACAGATTCCCTGATGTTCCTCTGTGTTCTTGAGTAACCTTCCATTCCTTTTGAATTTTGTTTCAGGAATTTCATCACTTTCTTCTTTTTCACAGTACAATATTAATGTACGATTATGTTCCCTTTGAGGAGTCATAGTGCTTCTTTTTTTCTTGTGTTTCTGCATTTATTTTATGGGGTTATTATTATTATTATTATAATTAATTGAAGCATTATTCTTGGAAATGTGCCTTTCTGAATCAGTGGAGTTCTTACACTGGAGATCCAGGGGTATGTGCTAGGTGAGTTCTGGAAGCTTCAGCCACTGTTTATGGATAGGGCAAGAATGTAGAGTGACATCCAAGTTGGGCATGATTGAGCACCTCTGGTTCAGCATGGGGAGGGGATGTTGGAGTTGGCTTGGTGTGCTCAGAATCCCTGCCCTTCCAGGTGCCAAGAAGAACACAGCCAAGAATGAGCTCACAGAGCCTGTGTATCCCATCATCTAGGCGCGCATACCAAACAGAACTATGACCCACTTTGTAGTGTGTCCTCCTGCATCCTCCAGATCTTTCCCTGGAGCTGCTTCTGCAGTCAGTGTGTGTGGAAACCCAGTCACACCTGTGTCCTTAGCTTTGATGCTATGTCCAGAACTCTCACTATCCCAAAGTACAGAGGTCTCCTGTCCACCCTGCAAGCTCCCCAGTCCCCTGGGCAAGTTGCCCACCATTCCCCAAGTCAGGACAGAGATCAGTTGCAGCTCCACTCATGGGAAAGGGGAGAGAGAAGCAACATGGTCTCCCTTCCTGCAGTGAAGTCTCTCAGCCAGTTGTCTATTCCTCAGGTCAGTAAGGATAATGGAATTCTCCCTCAGTCAAAACCACCAGTGACAGAAGCTGTGACAGTGATGGAAACTTCGACAACACGAATGGGATGCCAGCATGGTAGGAGGTAACTTAATCTACTGCAATACAATGGCAGCACCAATACTGCTGTTTCATGACATTTTAATCATCTTAAAGTTGGAGTCTAACAATTATTATTTTTAAATTCTTACCACCTCCTCTTGTACAAAAGCACACACATATATATGCACAACGATAAACAAAAGCATTGTGGTATGCATTTTCTTGAAGGGAGAAATAAATTAACTCAGTTTATATAAATTAATGACCAAGATATTAATGTGAAATTCACATTGTAACACTAGGTTCAGTAAAAATTTAAAATTTTAAGCCATTTCCTAAAATCTACCCTTTGATGTAGAAGTTTAAGGCCACCAGTTGGAAGAAGTAAAGATATTTGTATAAAGTAACTGTAATGACTAAAATTTTAATATATAAATTTATTATATATATATGTCTTAAAATTTCTGAGATAAATTAACATGTGCTTTTGGCAATTTTAAGTGAAAATATCAAATAGGCTGAATATTATTTCTCTTAGTTATGGTAGGAGGTATTTTTCTCATAGCAATATGTATTTTTCTCAGTGTTTGAAAGAACAACAGCCGCTAGTATTACTCCAAGTAAATCAGCAAAGGATTCTTTTTCTTTTTTTTTTTAAGATTTACTTATTTATTTCACAGTTTCAGAGAGAGAGAAGAGAGGCAGAGAGAGAGGTCTTCCATCCCCTGGTTCACTCCCCAATTGGCCACAACAGCTGGAGCTCCACCTGTCCGAAGCCAGGAGCTAGGAGCTTCTTCTGGGTCTCCCACGCGGGTGCAGGGGGCCAAGCATCTGGGCCATCTTCTACTGCTTTGCCAGGCCATAGCAGAGAGCTGTGTCAGAAGTGGAGCTACCAAGACTGCAAACAACACCCATATGGGATGCTGGCACCACAGGACCGCAGGCAGCGGCTTTACCTGCTACGCCACTGCGGCAGCCCCAAGGATTCATTTCTCAGTGCTTATTTTTATGTGGTCAAGGAGAGACCAATTTAAGCCCAAAGGGCTATCAAAATGTCAAGGTACAAGTAATATATACTTACCTGAAAATCGTCTAACCTTAAAGTTAAAGGAAAAGTGAATGTTCTGTTTCAGTTCATACAAATTCAATTGAATGGCATTTTCTTCAGCTTAAGTAAACTAAACATATTTGTGTATGATCAATTATAGCTTCGTATTGCTGAACTCAGCTTGGAAAAGATTAATTGGACTGCTTAATGTTCTTGTCATTTCTGTGCCTGTACATGTCAGGTCTTACTATAGTTTAGGATTTGGATTTGTTAAGATCACTGCTGAGGATGTCCTTAACAAGTTTAATAAAAACTGATGGTATAAGGAGTGTCAAAGTTGTATTCGAACCTAAGGCTTCTCCCTCTTAGTGTGTGTTGGTTGTGCTGGTCTCCTAATGAGTCCTGAACTGGGGCTACATTAGTAAAGGAGGTGTGGTATATATCTGGCTGTGTATGTGTGTACATGTGTGTGTGTGTGTGTGCTGTGTCTCAGAACAGGAACATCATAGGTGGTGGGGGGAGGGGTAAAAACATCAAGAGAGAACTTAAAGGAGGAACCTAATTTTAAAATAATAGAAACAATATATGTGAAGCAATGGAAAGAACAGAGTTTCTTCAAATTGTGACAAACTCCTGGAATTCTCATTATTCAGACTTTTATGCAGCTGTTGACTGTTTTTATCACAAACATTATTCATGCCAAAAGCAGCATTAAAAATGTGTCATTGTTATAAACTTCTGATTCCATTACATTTATCTATTTTAAAATAATTCAGTTTTCTGATAAAGGGATAATGCATATATGCTTATAGTTGAAGTGGACTCAAGTGTTATAAAAGTGGTGTCCAATAGAAGCATCTGGCATAATAACTGAGCCTTCTCTGATGTTTGAACATCCTTACCCCTACACTAGGAACAATAGCTCTTGCAGAGCTAACCAACCATATGATTGCGGGAATTAAAACCTCATGTGTGATATATTGGTGGGTTACTTTCAGGGAATTCGTGACATTTAAAACTGCAACCTGAAGATCAGTACTTTGAGCAAACAAAAAAACAACAGCAGCATCTCAGTGGATCCAGTATGCTTGTATATTACAATATTACTTAGCCTTTGGATTGCTAATTGTGTGTGCAAGACATGGTAAAACCTGACGGGAGTTTAGAGAAAAGCAATGAAAATGATTAAGGGGCTGTTTGCGTTGATTTATGAAGACATGTTAAATGAATTCAATATGAATAACTCTCCTAAGTGACGACCAGGGGAAGGCATAATAAATGTCTA
The DNA here is from genome assembly GCA_949820135.1 of Sylvilagus floridanus. Lineage (NCBI taxonomy): Eukaryota > Metazoa > Chordata > Mammalia > Lagomorpha > Leporidae > Sylvilagus > Sylvilagus floridanus. The sequence continues at coordinate 10,935,707 of OX463240.1, read as the reverse complement.
CAAATATCTGTTGGGTGTGAACACTGAAAAGGGAGATGGATGAGGGTGCAGAAGAAGATGATAAGGAATAATGAGGTGGAATTGCGAGAGCTCATAAGAAAAAAATTGGAGTCATTTTATGCCCCTGAAAAGTGTCCATCAGTGAAGAGGTTAGGCACCCTGATTAGAAGCACTTAGACTTCACAGAGTCAAGGCTGAGGGGAAGCTCCTGCTAAAAACGTGTGCCGGTGAGTCAGGTGGCTGGTGATGGCTTCCATTCCAGGAATGTACAGAGTCATCGTGCTTGAAAGTGCAGTGCAGCCTTATGTGTGTAAAACAAAACAGACAAACACAGAAAAAAGCAGGAGCTCAGAGCTTCTTGGTCATGCTTCTCTGCCAGCTCTGTGTTTCACTTGTGTCTATTCCTGAGTTCTTTTAATGAAATACAGAGAATAAGGTGCTACATGTGCAGCTTTGGTGGGAAGGATAATTGTTTCAGTAACACTCCTATTCAAGAGCAGGAAACATGGTATTGAAATATTTCTATATGCAGATATAATACATATATATATATATATATATATATATATATATATATGTTTAACTCCATTTAGTCTTGCTTCCTCCTGCCCTCCCTGGATCCCTGTCTCTCAAAGGAATGCAGAGGAAGCAGGAAGGTGGCAGGGAATAAAGATTTTATATTAAAAATGGAGATGATATGGCTAATAATTAATGAACTCAGCTGAGACAAATAGGAATTAAGCTTTAATAAAGCCTTAATAATTAGCATTTTAGCCATTATTTCATGGGAAGTGAAACATTAGATTAGTTATGCTTGTAGGAAGTAATCAGCTAAGAATTACTCATTTTTAAGTAATTATAATTATTCTGTTCATTTCTTCTGAAGCTTTCAACTGAGAATCTCAGCCTGTGTCCATATCACAGCTGAAAAAAAAAAAAGACAAATGTTACTTACTTAGAAAACGTAATATTTAAAGTATGGTTCAGATTCATTTTTAAATTGAAATAATGATAATATTAAAGAAGACATATTAGTATCTATTTAAATGTCTATAGCTTATGAGAGAAAAGGAAATATAGTTTATGTATCAATCAGTTAAATATTTTGACCAGTTTAAATATTACTATTAGTTATGCCCACTAGAAGGAAGTTTGAGCAAGTAAATAGATTTTAAAAAGCATAATTTATTAATTTATTACATGGTCTTCCCTCTGCTGGCTCACTCCCCAGATGGCTGCCATGGCTAGAGCTGGGCCAATCCGAAGTCAGGAGCCAGGAGCTTCTTCCAGGTCTCCCACATGGGTGCAGAGGCCCAAAGACTTGGGCCATCTTTCCCGGGCCATAGCAGAGAGCTGGATCAGAAGTGGAGCAGCTGGGACTTGAACCGGTGCCCATATGGGATACTGGCATAGCAGAATGTGGCTTTACCTGCTACACCACAGAACCAGTCCCCATACATAAAATTTTTCAAAGAAAAATGGATGTCAGAATTTATTATAAAACAGGAAAATGTTCTTTTAGAATTCATCCTAGTACAAAACTTTTACAAAATGTAGTGACAAAGGGACTCTAATTTGTATAACATGATATAAAAAATATAACATGTAGTCGTTACATCATAAGCTTAGAATATATATTTTGTGGTGATCATAGCATTGAAACTATTGGTTAAATTTTTTCTAAAATCCATATGACAGTAACTCTGAACTTTTAGATCACGGGAAATTTTCCTTGCAAGCCAGATTAATTCTAATTTCATTTAACATCTCGGAATAACATTCTGCTTATGTAGAAACTACCCTTTAATTTCCTTGACAATCTAATTAAAATGGATGACTTACAGATTCTGAAAACCATGGTTTATAAATGCGCATAAACACTTTTTAGCAATTTTATGATCAAGAAAAATATTCTTGACTTAGACCATATCTACCTTCCTGCTCAGATTTCTTAAGCTTTAACCCAATATCTGGCCATGGTAAGGTCTCCTGTGTGATTCTTTCTGAGTGAATAAATGTGTAGGTGTGTGAGGTTAATGAAAGGAAATAGGAAGTCGTTTCTATAAAAATGAAAATCAAAACATACTTTCTAAAACGTGAACTATAATTTCTAATGCCTTGAAAGTTACAGCTCTAATATTTCTGAGCCCTTACAACTACCCCTCAGGAGATAAATGGCTTGGATTATAAAATATTCTCTACATGAATAAATTATTTATGGTAAGGGTTTTGTCAAATATGAAACTCATTCAAGAAAACACCATTTTTACTGCAAAAGAAGATAACATACTGGAAAACAATTCTCTCTTCTCCAGAAATCTCTACATTTCTACTATCCTAATTCCTTCTTTCCTCTGTTCTTATCTCTTCTATAACATTTACCAAAAATTAAGGCACTTGCTGTTTATAAATGTGCATATGGAGACATTTCAGTTTATTAAAATACTAGCATGTGGGTCATTTGATTTCAAGTTGTATTCATAATGAATTATCTTTTTCTATCTTACAGTTTTTTCTTTTAATTTTTCCACAGTCATTTGGAGCAAAGAAGAAAAAGTTATTAATCACATGTTCTGTAAAACATGGTTTACAAATGAGTATAAACATTTGTCAGCAATTTTATTAGCAAGCAACATGTCTTGGACTGACATTTTAGCGTTTGAATCAGAATCTCTTAGTGTCTCAAAGGAGATCTACGATTTGTAGTTTTAGACTTATTTAACACAGAATAGCAAAATGTCTGATTTTTACAAAATGGTCATAAATAGAAAAGCCCACAACTGGGCTCACAAATCTTCAGTGAGGTGGTGGGTGCCCAAGGAAAGAGTGGCGCTCAGTGGTGAAGCAGCAGCTATCCAATGTCAGGGATAACATGGTTTTTAAGCAATATCATAATATATTAAATTCCTGACAAAGATTTTTTTCCTCTGCAGCAAATGTTATATGAATTTTACATATTTGTAGACAATTCATTTCTTCTTGCTGATTATCAGATTAACTTGACAAACAGAAGATTGAAGAACAGCAAAAGGGTAATACATGTAAATGTCTCTGACAAAAACAAGGTAAATGGCTTATCTTTTGATTTTCTTTGGGAATTCCATTTTTTTTGTAGACTCTTCCATTCATTCTTAGATTTTGAAAGGGTTAGAATCAGAAAAAAGCCCATAGATCAGCAGCAGAATTACCTCAAACAAAATACCACAACACATTTAGTTCTTTCATGAAGTGCGTTCTTTGTCAGATCTGGATAAGACCATGTGTTTTCCTGTAAGTCTTAGCGCCCAAGGGCAAATCAGAGGACACTTGTCTGTGGAAGAAAGTGAAGTGATGGAGGCCTTGGCTTTGTTTCCTCAGTCCTAATGATCCGAGCACTACATGGCGGTAGCTGACCATCTGGTTACTGATTCACATAAAGGAGATCCTATAGGGGACTAAAAGCAAGGCATGTATAAAGGATGCAAGGCACTTACTGCCTTCGCAAGTATAATAAGAAAAATAACTGTAGAAAGAAAGAGACCATTTTCTTAGATAAAAGATTTTTTTCACAAGACTGTTGGCCATATGGATTCTTTTCACCATAGTTGTGCATCCTTGATTAGTTGTCCTTCATGTCCCAATAACCCCCATGCTTTTTTCTTCCTGTTTCCTGAGTGCCAGTTTAAGATTAGTTTTTTCATCCACAATATTTCAACAATAATTTGTGTCCAGTCTTTTCTATTCACTTCTGTGAAAAAAGATATTTGTACCCTGAATAGAGACACAAGAAACACAATTCCATGTGTAATTGAATTATGTGAATACAGATGGGAAATAAGCAAATGTACAGCTTGTCTATAGGAATACAAAGGAAAAAGAAAAGAAATGAGAAAGCATTAGAAGAATAAAATGAAGGATGAGTAATAACCTTGTTAATGAAAACTAATGTATATTATTTAGAACTTACTATCTGATTTAAGTCTTGACCTCAGTTTTGTGAATGAAATTTAGTGTCAGGATTCAATATTTGTCATATGTACTTTGTTAGCATAGTGGAGTTCTTTTGCTTAGAGGACCTTAAATCAGAAAAACTCATGGAAAAAATTATACTTCTAGATCTTACTCTCTTAACCTAAATAGAATATCATCATTTCTCCTCTACTGACCACTGTGATTCTCCGCTTCCTAGACTGACACCTCTGCTGTTGTAGGTTAATCTGGTAGAGTGATCCAGGCTGTCATACTTAAAATGTCTGATGAAAGTTTAGCCTTTGGCTATTGCATTTACTTATTTAACATGGAAACTGAATGAAGTATATGAACAAATGTCAAAACACAGAAGGTGATTACTGAAACCATTTTTCTTACCCTTTTTGTGCAATATTGCCTATCTCTTCTGGAGGAAAAGGATCAATAACCTTTGGTAATTTTTTTTGCCCAATCTTCTCTTGGGAAAGAAAGACCAAAATGACCAGAGGAAAGCCATAATTTTAAAAGGTTAATTAAACCTGTTGTGTTCCTCAACACAAAAATTCCTTCCTTCTTTTAAGGATTATTTGTTCACATGAAGGCAGAGTTAGAAAGGAATAGAAACAGAGAAGAAGAGACAGGTATCATCCATTCAGTGATTCAATCTCCAAATGACTACAAGGAGTCAGGAACTCCATTTGGGTCTCCCACATGAGTGGCAAGAGTCGAAGTCCTTCAGTCAGTATCTGCTTCCTTCTAATGAACATTGGCAGGAGGTTGGATTGGAAGTCAACCAACCAGGGCTTGAATACTGGTGCTGTATATGGTGGCTTATCACATAGCACAACATTGTGTGAAAATTAAGATTCTCTAATTATGTAAAGAACAAACTTGTGCAAATGGGAGGACACATTCCTTCTATCTGGCTTTTTTAAAAAATGATTTTATTTATTTATTTGAAAGGTATAGTTACAGACAGTGAGAGAGAGAGACAGAGAGAAAGGTCTTCCTTCCGTTGGTCACTTCCCAAATGGCCGCAACGTCCAGAGCTGCACTGCTCTGAAGCCAGGATCCAGACACCTCCTCCCAGTCTCCTGCATGGGTGTAGGGGCCCAAGCACTTGGTCCATCCTCTGTTGCTTTCCCAGGCCATAGCAGAGAGCTGGATTGGAAGAGGAGAAGCCGGGACTAGAACCGGTGCTCATATGGGATGCTACTCAACACAAAAAGTGGAAAACTCACCAGAAAGCTACAAGTAGTGAGAAAAACACCAATTTTTCATACATTTAATTCTAAAATTAGAAAATTTGTGAAAATGAATAATCACAGCAGTTTTTAAAAAGTTAACGGAAAGTGCACAATATTAAAAACTTCGCACAAAACAGATTTATCTTTTAATTCCCTTTTCTGTGAACTTTTAAAAGTATCCTCATAAAAATTAACAATAAGGCCTGGAAACATGAATATTCATATAAAATATAAAAATTGTTTGTAATAGAAAAGTTTCCCAAATTGTAAGCACCGAGTTCAAACAAGACATCTGGAATACACAAGGAAAGTAAAATGATTATTTAAATAAGTTCTTAAGAAGAAACGAAAAAAAACTGATATAATGTATATTGTGAAGTGAATTCATCTCCAAGCAGATAAATCCAGTATAAGAATTCAAAATTACAGGCAGCGTTGGAATAGTTCTTTATCTTTTGCAGCCAATGATTCCATTCTTTTGTGGAAAAATGGTAAAAAAAAAAAAAAAAACCTACAATATTTTTAGATCTCTAATAGTGGAGAAGTACAATATTCAGATTAAGAATGGCAATATTTGTATGAATGTACTTATAATTTGAAATACAAGAATCAGTATGTTCCTAATTTTGTATATATGAAATGCATGAAGTTTGTATACCTTAAATGAAAGGTTTCTAGGTAAAAAAAGAACTCTCCTGAACCCTCTCAGGCCACTTGTGCCTGCAAGAAGAGAGCAATCTCACCTTGTCTAGGAATGTAAGTAAGTCTACTCTGAGTTGTGTGCATCACAAGATGATTGTAGCTCTCTTGTTCATTTCACAGTGAGTCCAGTTGCCTCCAGACCCACTACTTCTCATTTCCTCATTTCTGTAGTGCTTCTTTACCTCTATAAATCCACAGAGGGAGGGAACTTTCCTTTGCTAGATTTATTAATCTCAGGGCACCAAGTTGAATATTATCCAAGTGGAGGTCAGTTCTGTTGTTGAAAAGTACTGATGTTGCACGTTTCTCAGTGGGTATTGGATTGTTTGTAGAAGACTCAATGATATGATGAACAATTTTTAAAATCTTACAGTAAAGATAATTGGGTCAAGGTTAAATCAAAGTGTTAATCAAGAAGGTTTATTAGTTAGCATATATTCAAACTAGTTATTACAACAAATCAATAACATGACACACAAAGTATTAAAATTAATGCCCCGCAATAGACAGTATTGTCTCTTCCAGATCAATTATATCAAAACTTTATTAGAGGAATCTTGGATTATTAATCACCAGCCCAATAGCCCTAAATACACATTGACCTAAGTAATATTTACACAGGAAAAGATAAACAGAAACTCCCTAGGAAACTTTCTGTGGATTTATATTAGAAGGTAAATTTCCTCTGTTCAAATTTGAATCATTTGTATCATTTAACTTCAGCTTTAAATAGCAGCAGTCATTAGTCCATTAAAGGAAAGAATAACTTGCAAATTTTCACATTTAAACAGGAAGTCATTTTTACATCATAATTCTAAATACCACTTCAAAGTCTAAGTAAATAATGAGCTTTAAGGTTTTGCATTATGCGGGATATTGTAAGAATGTTCACTAAATATGAAACATTAGAGTGGTGATTTAAAAAATTCAAGGAAAAAGTAATTATTCTTATTTTGTTTTTATAAATAAGAGTAATATAAACAGTGTAATTAGTATATTTCCTACTATATTTCCTATAAACAAACACACATTCTAAGAATATATGCTAACTAACAATACAAATGACAGGACACTTTACATGCAATGTATTCCTGAATTTTATAATGATTTTTTCAGAGCTGTACAATGTTAAATAAACCTTTTTTTTTTCATTAATTCCCTCTCCATAACCACCCTTCTATCTTTTTTTTTTTTTTTTTTACACAGGCAGAGTGGACAGTGAGAGAGAGAGAGACAGAGAGAAAGGTCTTCCTTTGCCGTTGGTTCACCCTCCAATGGCCGCCGCGGCCGGCGCGCTGCGCTCGTCCGATGGCAGGAGCCAGGAGCCAGGTGCTTTTCCTGGTCTCCCCATGGGGTGCAGGACCCAAGCACCTGGGCCATCCTCCACTGCACTCCCGGACCACAGCAGAGGGCTGGCCTGGAAGAGGGGCAACCGGGACAGAATCCGGCGCCCCAACCGGGACTAGAACCCGGTGTGCCGGCGCCGCAAGGCGGAGGATTAGCCTGTTGAGCTACGGCGCCGGCCCTTCTATCTTTTGAATAGAATTCCATGTGTTTAGTTCACAAAAATAGAGTGGGTGACTACTCACATTACCCACTTTTTTTTTTCTTTTATCTTTTGACAGGCAGAGTGGACAGTAAGAGAGAGAGAGAGAGAGAGAGAGAGAAAGGCCTTCCTTTTCCGTTGGTTCACACCACAATGGCCGCTGCGGCCAGCGAGCTGTGGCCGGCGCACCACGCTGATCCGAAGGCAGGTGCTTCTCCTGGTCTCCCATGCGGGTGCAGGGCCCAGGGACTTGGGCCATCCTCCACTGCACTCCCGGGCCACTGAAGAGAGCTGGACTGGAAGAGGAGCAACATGGACAGAATGTGGCGCCCTGACTGGGACTAGAAGTCGGTGTGCGGGCACTGCAGGTGGAGAATTAGCCTATTGAGGCGCGGCACAGGCCTCACAGTATCCACTTTCCATGGATTGCCAAAGTTACAGAATTCTTAGCAGCAACATTGTCCTTTGGGCTGAAAAGCAGTTCTTAAAAGGCCCTTCCTCAGGCCAATGCTGTTGCTCAGCAGGTTAATGCCCTGGCCTGAGGTGCCGGCATCCCATATGGGCACCGGTTCTAATCCCAGCTGCTCCACTTCCCATCCCGCTCTCTGCTGTGGCCTGGGATAGCAGTGGAAGATGGCACAATCCTTGGGCCCCTACACCCACGTGGGAGACCAGGAAGAAGCTCCTGGCTCCTAGCTTTGGATTGGCGCAGCTCCGGCCATTGCGGTCCTCTGGGGTGTGAACCATCTGATGGAAAACCACTCTCTCTGCCTCTCCTCTCTCTGTGTAACTCTGACTTTTGAATAAATAATAAATAAATCCTTTTTTTTAAAAAAAGGTCCTTCCTTCCCTTTAATCAGATTTCGGAGCTTATAACCAAGAATTTTGAAACCAGCTAGACTGGGTCAGATCTAACTTTGATATTAATTAACTATATGACTTTGGATAAACTATATATTCCTTTAAGCATCAGGATCTTTATTCTTATAAATGAAATAACAATATAATCTATATAATACAGTTATTGTCAGGATGAAATAGTATATAAATTAATTTATTACTCAAGTGAGAACTTAGTGCTTGTATTAATATTTTATTGTCAAAAATAAAATAGCCATGCATTATAAAACTTACAGAAAAGAAATTGTATGAATATCTCTCCATAAATAACAGAATAAGGTACCAAGTATAAGAAACTGTTAAAAGGAAGTAATTAGGGTGGGCCAATCTGGTATGCTGATGAAATTTACAAGCAATCTGGTTATCTGGGTAGTGATAAATGATCTTGGGAGAAGTCAGTAAAATAGAATCTTGACCTACTTCACAATTTTGTCAAGGACTACTTATAAAGAGTTGAATGTGGTAGCTATTTTTAAATACTTGGTTACATTAGGGGAGTCAGTACTGTGACATAGTGGATTAAACCACTGCCTAAAACTCCGGCATCCCACATACTTGCTGGTTAGAGTTCTGGCTGCCCCACTTTCTATCCAGTTCCCTGCTAATGCACTTGGGAAAGCAGCGGAAGATGGACCAAGTACTTGGGCCCCTACCACAATGTGGGAAACCTGGATAGAGGTACAGAAATATGGCTTTCATCTGACCAAGTTTTAGCCCCAGCCATTGTGGCCATTTGGGGAGTGAACCCACAAATGAAAGATCTCTCTCTCTCTCTCTCTCTCTCTCTCTCTCTCTCTCTCATTCTCTTTCTTTCTGTATCCCCCATTCTCTCTGCAACTCTGCATTCAAATAAGTGAATCTTTAATTTAAAAAAAAACTTGGTTATATTAGGCCATATTAAATAAAAGATTGGTTCATTTAATACATAGTATACTTATTTATCAAATTTGATAAGTTTGAAATTAAAGCAAATACTGTACAAGTTGACATTTAAATAATTAAATAACAGTATTAATAATATCCTTAAATGTAATTAATTTTTTAGCAATAAATTTAAAAATTAAGTAAATATGAGGCAAACATTTGGCCTAGCAGTTCAGAATCTTACATTATCCTAAATTGGAGGGTCTGGGTTTGGTACCTGCCTCTGGTTTCCGGCTCCAACTTTCTGCTAATGCAGACCTTAGGAGATGGAGAGATTGGCTCAAGCAGTTAGTTCCTTACACCCATGTGGGAGATCTGCATTGTGCTCCTAGGTTGTGGTTTTGGCTTCGGCCCAGGTAAAGCCATTTTAGGCCTTGAAGACGGACCCAGTAGAGAGAAGCGCTCGCTCTCTCTCTCTCTCTCTTTGGCTTTCTTCATCTCAAATAAGTTATTTTTTAAGTAAGGAAATGAAAACTATTCAAATAGCATATTGGTGTTTGAATAACTAGACATGCACAAGGGAAATGAGACACAGACTTCACACTTTTTTTCAAAAAATAAAAATTCAATATCAATTGTAGACCTACATCTAAAAATGCAAAACTACTTTATTTACAAAAGATAAGAGAGAGGAAAAAAACCTAACTATCCTTGAGTTTGCTGATAACATTTTAGATACTACATCAAAAGCAAGAAACACAATAGAAAAAAAATAAGTTGAGTTGCATTAAATTTAAGAACTTTTGCTCTGTGAAAGATGCTATTGAGAGATTGAATGGGCAAGACACAGATTTAGAGAAAAATTTCTGTAACACGTATCTGATAAAGAGCTTGTGTCCAAAATATATTAAAAAAAAAACTCTTTAAACTCAACAATTAAAAAACTAGGTACCACAGTCAAGAATGAGCAAAAGATCTGAACGGACACCTTAGAAAAGATTACACATAAATAATAATATGATTTCCAAATCACATGAAAAGATGTCTAATATCATAAATCAGTACAGAAATACAAATTAAAACAATGAAACACCACTAGACATTGATTGGAAATGCTGAAATCTTGCATACTGGCGACATCAGATGTTACTGAGGATGTGGGGTAACAGGAAGTCATTGCTTTGGGAAAAGAATATGGTGTAGTCACTGTGGAAAGCAGTTTGTCAGTTTCTTGTAAAGCTGCAAATATGCTTATCATATGATCAGACAACTATGTTCCCAGATGAGTTGAAAATGTGTGTACACACAAAAGCCTTCACACACAAAAATAATTAATTCCAGTCACAGTTAAGAGAAACCGGAAGAAACCAACCTTTTCTTCAATCACTAAATAAGTAAACATTATTATATCCAGATAAAATAAATGAGCTGTTAAGCTATTAAAAAGACAAAGAGAACCTTAAATGCACATTTCTAAGTGGAAAAAGTCAATCGGAAAAATCCACACACTGCCTGATTCCAACAGTATGATTTTCTGGAAATGGCAAAACCACAAAGACAGTGAAAAGATCTGTGGTTTGCCAAAGGTTTGAGAAGGGTGGGGAGAGAATTTTAGCTAGGGCACAGGGGATTATTAGGGAAGTGAAACCATTCTGTATGATCCTCTAATGAGTAATGATGGGTGTATGTCCTTATATTTTTGTTTAAATTCTTAGAATCTCCAACACCTAGAACGAATAGAAGGAACACTGCACACTTCCTGTAGCAATACTGACTCATCATTTGCAACAAATGTACCACAGGAATGCAAGATGCTATGGTTAGGTGAACTGGAAAGGAGTTGAGAGTAAGGTGACTCTACATTCTGTAAATTTTTCCTATGAACTTAAAAGTACTTTAAAATACGAAATCTGTTTCCAAAACAGTATGTTTTCACAGAAGTCATGTCAATAATGCAATTATATTCATAATTTCAGCATGTTTTACACATAATTATCACTGTCTTGATAACTAAAAATGGAAATCATCAATATTTTAAATTGTGGGGTAATTTGGTTTTAACTTTTCTGTACTAATTATCTTTTATTAACAAAATTGAACAGCAGAAGGATAACAGTTGTATAAATGGCACAAATTAATTCTATCCAACTTCATTTCATTTTGGTAAAAAATATTTTAGTATATAATAAGATTTGAGAAAAGGACTTTAAAATATTGTGAAAATAGTATTTATTCAGGCAGAAATGACAAAGAATTTGATGCTTGTGTGAAATCAGCTTTTTAAAACATGAATGCAAATTCTGACTTGGTGGGTCTGGAGTGCAGCCGAAGGTCCTGGATTCCTAGAGTTTTCCCAGATTATTCTGATTATTCTGACAGACCATGGTCGAGATACAACATTTTACTTCCAGTCAATGACACTTCAGAGAGAACAGACTATCAATCAAAATTATTCCAATGTGGATCAGAGTGAATTCGCAATGCAAGTATTTAGAGCACGTTAGGCATCCTCCAGGATTATTGGTTTAGAGGAATTCCAGCAGTCGGAAAGCAATGGTCCTGAAGATCTTTTTTTTTTTTTTTTTTTTGCGTTTCAGAAGAGTGATACTTCTTTTTTTTTTTTTTTTTTTAACTTTTATTTAGGATATAAATTTCCAAGGTATGATTTATGGATTACAATGGGTTTCCCCCCATATTTTCCCTCTCCCCCCACAACCCTCCCCCCTTGCCTGCCCCCTCCACCCTTTTGTTCACATCCAGATTCGTTTTCAATTCTTTTTGTATACATGTGATCAATTTAGTATGTGTTAAGTTATGAATTCGTCCCTTTGCCCTCATATAGTAACACAAAGTGAAATATAGTCTTTGAGTTCTCATTTTAGCATTGAGTCACTTTGTATAGCACATTAAAGACAGAGATCCTACATGAGATATATATATATATATATATTTGAGACTGATAATTTTTTTTTGATGCAGTTTCCAATGTAACACTGAGTTTTTCTTTTTTTTTTTTTTTTTTTTTTTTCTCCCTTTTCGATTATCTTTATATAGAGTAGGTCGGTTCAGTATGTATTAAGTAGGAATTTTCATCAGTTTGCATCTAAACAGAAACACAAAGTGTAAAAATACTGTTTCGGCACTAGTTACAGCGTTACCTCACATTAGATAACATGTTAAGGACAGATCCCACATGGGATATAGGTACACAGTGACTCCTGGTGTTGATTTAACAATTTGACACTCTTATTTATGGCGTCAGGAATCTCCACACCAGGGGATCCCAATAAAACCCCATCAAGATGGCATATACCAATGCCATCTCAACGGCCCAAGTAAACAATTTCAGTTCACAACCGATCACACTGAAAGGGCTAAGAGTCAAAGGGAATATACAAACAAGACTAGTTTCTACCAATATAAACAGATAGGACCAGAAAGGGAGAGGACGATCCAGCATGGGAAGCAGAGTCACAGAAGACTCATAAAATGACAGAAGTCCTAAATAACACTCTGGCCTCAGAATCAGCCCTTAGGGCACTCAGATCTGGCTCAAGAGCCCATGAGATTATTATAGGCATGGAAAGCCAAGACACTCTGAAAAAGGAAAAAAAGAAGACCTAAAGGGAAGACCTCAGCGAGCGAGATCCCAGTGGAAGGAACGGGGCTACCAAGGAAGAAGGCACCTTTCTCCAAAGGGAGGAAGGGACCTCCACTTTGACTGTGACCCTGTCGGAATAGAAGCAAAATCGGCGAACCCTAAAGGCTTCCATAGCCTCAGCAACTCATGACTAGAGCCTAGGGAGGTCCTGAAGATCTTAAAAGTCCTGTTACATGGAGAGTTCTATCCCTCTCTGAAATCAATTTTCTTTACTAACGTCATTTTTCCCTGATCCATGTTTTGGTTTTTCCCATAAGCTTTAAGAAGACTGAGTTTTGGGTGCCAGTAACAACTAAATAACAGAGACTAATATTCTTTTTGCCAAAAGTGTTATGTTGAATAATAGCCTCCCCCACCCCGCAGCTAACAAGAAAGAATATGTGGTTTCCAGTTTAATACCTACAGAGAGCTCATTAGATCTAAATTTAGAAGCAAGCTTTAGTGTTGGAAGCACTCCAAGTTTGACTAACACATTTGATGATACCCTTGTTAGAAAAAAAATGATGGAGAATTCTGTTTCTACTTTGGTATGTGTGGGTAGAAAGGGAAAAACACATGCTCTTTTCTATCAGCTAATTCCATCTGTTCACAATTATTGAATAGGTGTTCAAATTTAATGATGCTAAGTCCACAGTAGGTATACATTTGATACTTTGGGTTTGATAGTATGTATGCTGTTTCTTGGCAGAGCTGTAACCACTTAGCAGATTCTCAGTGCCTCTTGATTCAGATCAACTGCTATTTCTCTAGGCAAGTTGCCTGACAGTGAGATTGCGGCCAGTGACAAGATGTCATTTTGTGTCAACAAAGTCTCATTGAGCAACTACTAGGTTCAAGAATAAATACACCCAAAGTCAAATGGGATGCGAAACTCAAGCTTCTGTTCTAAAAGGAATTCAGTCTTGGCAGAAAGTCAAATTTCAATAAGTAACAGGTCAATAAGTAACTTCCACAGATTGCACAGAGTACTGAGTGTGACTGCATGGTTTGGGCACAGCAATCCCACAGCCACACCACCAGCCAATACACAATCTTCAGTGTAACCTATGCTCACCACATACACTCCTAGGTACTTTACACACCACGTATACCTCACTGAGCTAGGACCATGTCTGTGGGCAGTATAAGCCATGACATCATTCATTTCCATCCAGCAGGACCTGAGGACTTGGGGAAGGTCTCACAATTTCAGTTTCATGCCTATTAGAACCACATCCCTAGCATCAACCATGTTCACCTGGCAGGATCTGAAGGCCATCACCTTGTGTCCTATACTAGTGGCTACTGCTGTCACAGACCCAAGCCACTTTGAAGGGAAAAACATCAACCTGGAGGCATCATAATACCAGATTTCAAAGCATTTTACACAGCTAAGTAATTAAAACAGCGTGGCACTGGCATAAAAACTGACATATAGATAAATGGAAACTGAACAGAAAACCCTTAAATTAATCCACATAATATAGTCAACTGAGTATTGACAAAGATGCCAAGAACATATTACTGGAAAAAAAGATGGTCTTTCTGGTAAGTTGTGCTGGCAAAATTGGACATGCATATGTAGAAGAATAAAATTAGATCCCTCCCTCACATCATACACAAATCAACTTAGGATTGACCAAAGACATAAATATAAGAGCAGAAACTATGAAAATCCTAGAGGAAAACATAATAGAAACACTTCAATACTTTGGGGTAGGAAATAAAAGCAGAGTAGACAAATTGGATTATGTCGAACTCAGTAGATTCTGCACAGCAAAGGAAACAATGAATAGAGTGAAGATACATCCAACAGAATGTCAGGAAATAATGGCAAGCTACATATGTGATAAGTGATTAACATCGTGAATACAGGAGGAACTCAAAAACTCAACAATAATAAAGTAACTAACCCAATTATGAAATGGGTTAAGGACATGAATGGACAGTTCTAAAAATAAGAATTAGAAATGGCCAACATATACACAGCAAAAACTAAATATTACTATTATATCAATATCACTGTTCTATTCTGTTGACTGGAATGTAAATTCTAGCTGCTGTATAAAACACGTTGGTTAAGAAAAGTATAAACTGACTTCCATATGATCCAGCAATTCTACCACTGAGAATATATCCAGAACAAATTATCATATCAAGGAAATGTGTGTATTGTGTTTACTGTGGCACTATTCACAATAACAAACACACAGAATCAAACAAGGGGTCCATAAGCTGATGAACAGATAAATAAAATATGGTATACACAGAGGGTGGTATATCATTCATCCATAAAAATGAAATCCTGTCACTTGCAGCAAATGGCTGGAACTGTGGGAAACTATGGTAAGTTAAATAATCCTGACATGGAAGATAAATAATTCAAGTTCTCAATCACATGTGGAAACAAAAAATCAGTATGCATTTAGAATTTTAATAACTACACCCTGGGCAAGGTAGGAGAGAGACAGAGAAAAGTTGGATAATGTGTTCCAAATCAGAATTAGATAGAAGAAACAAGTTACTATTGTTACATAGCAGAGTGGGATTACAATAATATATATACATATATACATATACATAAACATATATACACAATTATTATTCATCAACAAAAAATTTTAACACATTGTATACATGGATTGCAATATCATACTGTGGCATATAAATGTGTATTATTAATAATTATCAATAATTTTTTGGATTTCAAGGATGACTTTATTTTGTGCAAAACAATTTTGAATTTCATGGAAATGAGGGGTCTTATCTTAATGTATTCCCACTTTTCAATATTGGCTTTGATTGCCTGTGCTTCTGGGGTCTTCTCCAAGAAGTTTTTGCTTATACCAATGTTTTGCAGAGTTTCCCCAATATTCTCTAGTAATTAGGTGGTGTTATGTCATAGATTTAGGTCTGTGATCCATTTTGAGTGGATCTTAATTTAAAGTGTAATGTAGGGGTCCTGCCTCATAATTATGCACATGAAAATTCAGTTTTCAGTACCATTTGTTGAAGAGTTTATCCCCCCTCCGGGGATTAATTTTAACTCCTTTCTCAAAGATATGTTGATTACAGATGCTTGGTCTTATTTCTAGCATTCCTATTCTGTTCCATTGTTCTAAACATCTATTTTTTTTCTAGTACCAGGCTGTTTTGATTATAACTACTTTGTAGTATGTCTTGAAATCTGGTATTCTGATGCCCCCAGCTTTGTTTTTGTTGTTTAAGTTTGCTTTACCTATTTTAGCTCTTCAGGGTTTCCATATGAATTTTAGCATTTTTTTTTTAGATTTGAGAAGAATGTCATTGATATTATTATCTGGATCAAATTGAATCTGTAAATTGCTTTTGGTATTATTGACATTTTATTGATATTAATTCTTCCAATCCACAAATGGAAGATTTTTCTGTTTTTTGTGTCTTTCTTATTCTATTTCTTTCTTTAATATTTTGTAATTTTTACCTTAGAGATCTGTGACTTCCTAGGTTAAATTTATTTCAAAGTATTTAATATTTTTATAACTATTATGATTGATATTGATCATATGCAAACACGTAGAGATAGAACAACATCCTCCTAACTGAACAGAGATCAAAAGAGAAATAAAATGTTTCTGGGAATGAATGAAGATGACAATACAACATATGTAAACTTATGGAATACAGCAAAAACAATGTTAAGAGAGAATTTTATAGCATTTTGTGCTTACATCAAGAAATTAGAAAGGCATCAAATAAATGAATAATCAATGCCTCTCAAGGACCTGGGAAAAAAAGCAAATCAAATTCAAAATTAGCAGGAGGAAAGAAATAATTAAAATTAGAAAGCAAATAAACAAAATTGAAATGAAAAAACAAACAAAAAAAAGATCAGTGAAATAAAGAGCTGAGTTTTTGAAAAAATAAATAATATTGATATACCATTGGCCTAAGAAACCAAAAAAAGATGGATAGACACAAATCAATTGAATCAGACATGAAAAAAGCAAATGTAGCAACAGATACCACATATATAAAAAAGCGTCATCAAGAATTATTTAAAAAGAGATGTATGCCTGCAAACTCGGAAGCCTATAAGAAATGGACATATTCCTGAAAACACACAACCTAACAAAATTGAGCCATGAATACACAGAAAACCTGAATAGACCAGTAACCAAAATGGAAATTGAATTAGGAATACAGACCTTTCAAACAAAGAAAGGCCCAGGACCGGATGATTCCACTGCTTAATTCTTCCAGACATTTTTAAAAAGAACTAATTCTAATTCTTATCAAGCTTTTCAAACAATTGAAAGGGAAAGAATCCTTCCAAACTCCCTCTATGAAGTTAGAATCACCCCAATTCCTAAACCAGAATAAGAAGCAGCAGAGAAAGAGAACTATTGACTGTATTCATGAAGAACATAGATGAAAAAATCTTTAACAAAATACTAGATAATTGAATTTAGCAACGTGTCAGAAAGATCATTCATCCAGACCAAGTGGGATTCATCCCTGGTATGTAGGAATGGTTCAACATTTGCAAACCAATAAATGTGATACATCACATTAACAAACTGGAGGACAAAAACCATATGACAATTTCAATAGATGCCGAGAAACATTTGGTGAAATACAACATCCTCTCATGATGAAAACCTTAAGCAAAATGGGTATAGAAGGAACATTCTTAAAAATGATCAAAACAATTTATGACAAACCCATGGCCAGCATCTTATTGAATAGGGAAAAAGTTGGAAGTGTGCCCACTAAGATCCTGAGTCAGGCAGGGATGCCCACTCTCATCATTGTTATTCAATATAGTCCTGGAAGTTTTATCCAGAGCCATTAGGCAAGAAAAATAAATCAAAGGGATACAAATTGGACAAGAGGAAGTCCAACTATTCCTATTTGCAGATGACATGATTCTATAAATATGGGAACCAAAGAACTTCACCAGGATACTATTGGAACTCATAAATGAGTTTGGTAAAGTGACAGAATATAAAATTAAAACACAAAAATCAATAGACTTTATATACACAGACAATCCCTTAGCTGGGAAAGAACTTCTAAGCTTAATCTAGTTATTAATAATTTTAATTGCCACTCTAAGAAGTAAATAAAAATAGATTGATAAACAGTAATTTGTTAGATATTTTTTATCTTAAATTAATAACAAATAATATAAGATATAAATGCAGAATGATTCAGTATATTTCAAACGTTATTTTATAATTTATTTATTTTTGTTTATATTTGAAAGTTAAAGAAATAGAGTGATGTTCCATGGAGTATTTCACTCTCCAAATGTATGCAATAGCAAAGTTTAAACCAGTCTGAAGCCTGGAGCCTGATTCAACCTGGGTTTCTCTTTCAGGTGGCAGGGACCCAAGTATTTGACACATTATCTGCTGCCTCCCACAGTGTACATTGGTAGGAAGATGGATTGGAATTGGTACAACCAAGAATCAATCCAGGCACTCCTATATGGGATGTGAGTATGCTGAATAGCAAATTAACTGCTGCATCACACACCTATCCATCATTTTTCATTCCAGTAACTTCATAGTCTCAGATCTTAAATTTAGATTTTTGTTCTATCTTGAATTAATTTTTGTATATGGGTAGAATTATGTATTCAATTTCATTCGTCTACATATATACATCCAGGTATGCCAATAGCATTTACTGAAGAGATTTTCTTTCTTAAAAGTATGGTCTGGGTCTTTTGTCAAGAATCAGTTGACTATATGCACATGGATTAATTTCTGGGCACTCCATCACTATTCTACTCTACAGATATGTGTGTAAGTTTTTATGCCAAACCAAACTATTTTAATTATTATAGCTTTGTGGCATGCTTGGAAGTCAGATAAGCTGATGCCTACAACTTGATTTATTTTTGCCCATAATTGCTTTAGCTGTTATGGGTCTTTTGTGATTCTTCTTGAATTTTAGGCTTGTTTATTCTAATTCTGTAAACAATTCCATTGGTATTTTAATTGGGATTGCATTGAATCTGTAGATTGCTTTAAAGAGTATAGATATTTTAATTATATTAATTCTTCCAATCCCTGAGCAAGTAATATATTTCCATTTTATGGTGTGTCCCTGATGATTGCTTTCATCAAATGTTTTATAATTTTCATTATAGAGATCTTTTTCTTCCTTAATTATATTTATACTTGTGAAAATATATATATAACATATTTGTGGCTGCTGTGTGACTTCTTCCTTTCCAATTTTGATATCCTTTATTTCTCTCTCCCCCTTAATTGCTCTTTCAATACTTCAAAAATGATATTGAATAAGAATGTTGAAAGTGGACATCCTTGTCTTGTTACAGATACAAGAGCAATGCTTTCGGCTATTTTTTTTTTGACAGGCAGAGTGGACAGTGAGAGAGACAGAGAGAAAGGTCTTCCATTGCCATTGGTTCACCCTCCAATGGCCGCCATGGCTGGCACGCCACGCTGATCCAAAGGCAGGAGCCAGGTGCTTCATGAGGTGCAGGGCCCAAGCGCTTGGGCCATCCTCCACTGTACTCCCGGGCCACAGCAGAGAGCTGGCCTGGAAGAGGGGCAACTGGGAGAGAATCCGGTGCCCCGACTGGGACTAGAACTTGGTGTGCCAGCGCCACTAGGTGGAGGATTAGCCTATTGAGCCATGGCGCTGGCTTGCTTTCGGCTTTTCTGCATTCAGTATGATATAGCTGTTGTTGTGTCATATATAGCCTTTATAATTTTGCAGCATATTGGTTGTACACTTAGCTTGTTGAGGGTTTTTTTTTTTTTATCTTGAAGGGATACTGAATCTTATCAAAAGTTTTCTCTTCATGATTGTTCTGTTAATATTTATTTTTGTCTTCAGAATTTATAAATTTTGGTCAAGCAGTAAGTATGCATTTTAAATTATATTTTTATGTCCTCACTATTATTATCAGATCTAGTAAATATTAGCAGTTTTAACAAGATACAAACGGATTATGTTTTGTAGAACTCTTTTCAATTTATATTTTCTTTTCATTATTTTTCACTACTGTATGCTTCCATCGTGCCAGATATTTCTGGATTTTTAAAATAAAGTCTGAGACATATTTCCCACCTATTGCATATTTTTCATTGAAGGTTTTTTAATTTCTTAAACTGATCTTTTGGCTTAAAAATCCCATGGTCTTTTTAATTATTATTATGATGTTGATATTTAATTTTTATATAAAACTTCTATTTATGCTTAAATATCCTTACTGATTTTGCAGATTTATTACCATCTACATTTTTCTACATGACAAGTACTCTGGCATGCTCTCCTGTCAAATTTACATACACACACACACACACACACACAATCCCACATCATGTTTCCATACCTAGATTTCTTCATTCTTCCTCCTTTTGAGTGGTCATATTGGGGTTTTTCTGTTTCTCTGTCTAGCTCTAGCTTTGTACCAGCATCTGCATCCATACCCATGTCCAGATCCATGCCTGTCTCAAGAAGGGATTGTCACTCATTTTAGGTCATTGATTTACTAGACTGTGGGGACTTGCAAGTCAGAAGCATTTAGGACAGATCAGCAGGCTCGTCTCAGACAGAATTTCTGTTGCAGTATTTAGATAGATTTCTTTCTTTTCAAAATAAATAAAAAGATGTATTTATTTTAAAGCTAAAGAATCCAGAGAGCACAAAACAGAAAGAGAGTTCTTCCAGTTCCTGGTTCATTGCCAAGTCTGAGACAGACAAAGCCAGGAGCAGCAAACTCTTAGGCTTAGGCCACCTTCCCCTGCCTTTCCCAGGCACGTTGGCAAGAAGCTAGATTAGAAGCAGAGTAGCTGATATGTGATCCCAAGCAGTGACTTACCCTCCTGCACCATGATGTCAGCCCTGAGAACTTCTTCATCTTTGCAAAACATTGGTTATAGAGAATTACAGACCAATTTCCTTGATGAACGTAGACACAAAAATCTTCAATAAAATTCTGGCCAATAGAATGCAACAACGTATCAGAAAGATCATCCACGTAGACTGAGTTCCTAGGATTCTTAAACAGATTTTATGAGGCCCACCCACATCATAGAGGGTAATCTGCATCAGTTAAAATCTATTCATTTTAAATGTTAATCACATTCTAAAACACCTTTCCTACAATATCTAGACTCGTGTTTATTAAAGAACTGAACATTATAACCTAGCAAAGCTAAGATATTATTTTTCTTTTTGTTTGAAAATTTCTTCAAAACGAGTTTTTAGAATTGGTTTTTATAAAGCAAGTTTTGTATGGTTGAGAATATAAATATTCTGATCTTATTTTGCATAAACCACTTTGGTTAGGTCTAAAATTATAGTTCAAAATTGTATTACTGTCCTTCTAAGTTTTAAAATATTATTTCATCATTTTCTTGCATCCGATGATGACACTTTGATTTTTTTTTTGTATCTTTGCATGAGGTATGCTCTGTATATCTGGAGGCATTTAAATGATCTCTGGGTACATATTCTTTACTTTATTAGAAAATGTATCTATACAGATTTTTCCAATCCTGTCTATAAGACATGTAGTTAAATGACTTTCACCTTTCTTTGCAAAAGTGGTTTTCAAAGAACAGTCTCCAGAACCCTCAGCTTCATTAGAAATACAAAGTTTTTGGCTCCCCGCCCAGCCAGAACTACTGAATCAGAAACCTCATGGGCTGAGGTCATAGTGGCCTTTGGGGTGATTTTGGTGCTTTTTCAAGTTCACAAAGCAGTGGTGTTAACAATTCTATCATCCTGCATTCTTCAAATACTTCTTGCTCTTGACTACTGTCATCCAGATGGGCCTGCTTCTGCTGACAAAGGTTTGTCCTTTCTGGGGCTTTGTCTGCAGGCTTCTCGGTTGAATCCCCTCTAACTCTCACACTTACCTTTTCTCAGCGTTTCCTGCTTTCCTTTCAACCAGTATGTACTGTATCTAGTCATTTTCTTTTATAATTGATGAATTCCCAGTTTTTCTCAGATTGTGATAAATGCCCTCCTTTTTCTTTTTGAGGATTATTTTAAACATTGTCTATTTAATAGTTGCCTATTAAAATAATTCATGCTCATATGATATGCCTTGTTTCATTTGCTGTTATTATTGCCTTGGCGGTCATCTTTAGCTTTTTAATTATTTGATATATGAACTCATTTTTCCTGGAGATATCTTCTACTATATCCAGCAATGTGCATGTAATAGAAAGGCAAAATGCAAACTCTAGTGTTCACTTGCAGGTGTGGTAAATCATAGTGGAGGAGATTCAGCCATTGCAGCGTATGCCAAACAACACAGACAACAGCTGATAACTTATCTTTCTCTGTGTGCCAGTCTAGCCGGTGCTTTATTTTTAAACTTCAAAAAGGATTCAGAATTAGCAGGGAAAATGTTTTTCCCATGGTGTGCTCCACCAGCTCTTTGTGTTTAGAGGGAGTGCATGCCCAATGGCTGTCAGTCAGCCTTACCCTAACTGGCCTAGTGATGGGAGGAGTGGGCAGCAAGTCATTCCAGTGGAAGACTGGAGAGGAGGAAAAGCAGACTCTTGGGGGAAATGGGAGGGTTTCTGCTATTCACCTTTTCACTGATATTTCTATTCTCTGCAATCCACACACAGACAAACACTTAGGTAAACCTTTATTGTTCATCAGTTTCTCTCTCTCTCTCTCTCTCTCTCTCTGGCTCTCGCTCTCTCTCTCTGTGTGTGTGTGTGTGTGTGTGTGTGTGTGTGTGTGTGTGTGTTGGACTGGTGCTTTTAAGATTCTAGTTTCTTTCAACTCTTGCAGCTTCTCTGAGTTTGGTTTTGGGTAAGGAACTATTCTAACAGCCTGCGCTGATTCACCAGTGTTTCCCAGGGTTATCTTCTTAAAATATAAATTTAACTATTTCACTCTCTTATTTAAAAATATCCATATGCTAGCACTGTGGCTTAGTGGGTAAAGCCACCACCTGCGGTGCTGGCATCCCATATGGGCACCAGTTCCAGATCCGGCTGCTCACTTCCAATCCAACTCTCTTCTGTGGCCTGGGAAAGCAATGGAGGATGGCCTAGGTCCTTGGGCCCCTGCACCCAAGTGGGAGACACAGAGGAGGCTCCTGGCTCCTAGCTTTGGATGGGCGTACCTCTGGCAGTTGCGGCCATCTAGAGAGTGAACCAGTAGATAGAGGACATCTCTCTCTCTCTCTCTCTCTGCCTCTCCTCTTTCTTTGTAACTGTGACTTTCAAGTAAAATAAATAAATCTTCAAAAAATTCAAATAGTGTTCTTTCTTGATGAACCCTCTGTGTGGAATATGGAGATGTTTACAGTTGAGATACAACTAACTTTCAAGCTTTAGATCCTGTTGTAAGCATTACATTGAGAATGGAGTCGTATTCACAATAACTTGTATCTAGACATTCAAGTTGCCTACAATCTAGACACAATACCTTATGTTCACTTACTCAAAACTCTTAGCAATCGTCTGCATTAGGGTCTTTGTGTTTGCTGTTTCTTCCATCTGAAATGTTCTTTCTTCAGCGATTCACATGCTTGGTTTTCATCCTAAGTCAAATTGCAGTTACATTTTCACCATTTACTAGAAGGCCATATTGAATCCATACTGTATCTAGAATTTATCCTTCACAGTGTTTTGTGATAATTTCATAGTCTGAAGATTCATTCCCACCATTGTGTTATCACGATATCACGTTCTAGTCATCCCGTACACTTGCCTTTTTACATGTGCAGCTTTGTCTTCTTGATCTAGAATAGACAGTGGAGGAATGGAGAGAAGAACTAGTCTGGCTTCTTTGATATTTTCAACCAAGAGATAGGCACATTAAGTACAATACATGTGGTTTTAGAGTCTTATGTAATTGTTTCTGATTGAATAAATATGTGCTATGTAATTGCTCAGAACTTTTGTGAAACCAGCTTCACACTATGTTTTCAATTTACTTAATGAGGATCAGATTTTATCTTTTGTGTTATCTTTTTAGATTAATGAGAACCAAAGCGTTTACTATTTCAGATTTCAAGGCAAGTGCTGGAGATCCAGTGGGTAACTGGATGCTATGACGACCTTATCTAATGACTTATCTTAGCATTTTGTACAATATATGGTATATAGAAGGCTATTATTATGTGAATATGATGTATTATAAATTACCAAATATTGATTTTAATTAAATACAGAATTATAGATCAGCAATCATTACACAGTATTTTTGTGCAAATAGGCAGACATTGCTTTATAGTATTTTGACCATAAAAATTTGTGAAGTTCTGCTTTTTAAAATTATTTTTCTGACTTCAAAACTGTTTCTTACATTATGAAGTCCTTCATTTGCTATCACTTTGGTAAATTATTGATTCGACTGTCTGGAATATGCCATACACACACAGAACTACATTTATTGCACGTTTTCTTCTTCCTTTATAGATAGAAGACACACTACTGGATTTTTATTTAGATTTAAATGATCCATGAAATCCATGGTTGACAACTTTTTTTCTTTTTTTCAACAGTTTTACTTCTTTCTAGAAAGCCAGAGAAAGAAAAGAAAAACATTGAAAATAGTTGGTAAAACACCAGGGGCTCAATAGCTTTGATAGAGAAGATAGTTGAGTTTCTTTTTTAGAAATTCAAAAGTGTGTTTAACATTTAAAAGCTAGAAGTCACCTTTTCTTTAACATGTATAAACTCTTTATTGATGTACTTTGGACATGGAAAAGCCTGTTCATGTATCTTCAATAAGCCTGTGATTTATTGAGAGGAATAAAATGCTTATTAATCATTTGACTTCAGGATATGAAATAATTTTTCAGCTTGTCCAGATGAGGCTGTCCACTTAAATTCTATCATCAATTGTAGGAGATGTTAGAAACTTGGACTTGAGTGTCAATCTGTCTTCAGACACAGTTTTAATTTCAACTTCTTCCAGTGCATCAGAGACTCGACAGTGAATTATGAGTTTCCAGTTTCTCAGCTGGACAAGTCGCTCACAGATTTTTTGATAACATGACCATATTCTAGAGAAATCATTTTAGACAAATGTAAATTTTTAATGAAAAATATCTCTTTTCGTGTGGCATATGTGAATATTGTGTGTGTAAAAAAGCAACATGACATATGAAATCATAATAATATTCATTGCACATTTTTCTTTGAAAATTCTGTGCTGCATATTAAAAATCACTTTTAGTAAGTAAAGTAGAAAACCTGTGTAGCTAAGAAGTATCACTCTACTGGCAATTTCCATAGTCCAAGGACAACAACATTGTCAGTTGACTTTCCAAAGTGACAATTAATTGGCAACCAAAGTCTGAAATACATTTTATGTGATTACTATAGAACACAGAAAAGGGAACCAATTAAATGTATTATCCCAATCAGATGAGATTAGAGAAAAATAAAATAAAATGACAGGGTTTCTTCTAATGAATGTACTAAAGGTGTATATGGTTTAGTAGATACTCCCTATAGTAGCAATCAGGGCTTAAAGTGTTAAAAAAAAAAAAAACTGATACCGAGTAATGTTAGGAAAGATAGTTAGATCTTTGAAGCAACAGAAATTAACTGCCTTCATTTGTACATATACAGAAAAGTATTTTGTGTTGTTTTAAGGAGGAATTTTGGTCGTATATATGCTGAATCCCGCGTAATATCATGTACACAACTAAGCTGCTTTCCAAGCAGTACAGAGAGATCACTCTACCTTTGTATGGAGAAAAGGAGGGTACGCAAGGTCATATGCAGCTTAAAAGCTGGAGGGAAATAAAATCTGATATAACCTTGACTGTAAAGAACATAATGGAACACACAGTCATAATGGGACAGTGTGTGTGCAAGAAGAGTTCAGATGGGAAAAGTCTGGGCACAGACATGTGCAGACTGTACACTGTTCCCAGCAACCCAGAAGGGGCCTGTGCCTTACATCAGTTTGGACCAAGTAGGATCAGAACAGCCCAAACCGGGGATTTTTGCAATCAGAGAGCTGATGAAAGAATAGATAGTAACAACTTGTACACAAGACAGATTAGCTAGATTTTTGTGGGTTTTGCTTACTATGCAATTCCCCTGGCTTTTACATAACAAAATATACAATAGAATTTTGATCTTGATATACTTCAGTGAGACAGTAATTAAATCACTTTCAGAATGTAAATGTTACAGATGGAACATAAAGACTATTTTAAGTTACAGTATGCTGTAAGTGTGGGAGAAAGTCCTCCTTTGGGATCTTCAAAGAACACTCCAACATGGGCAAAAGAGTTATAGTTGGAATGTGTCAAGAAATTAAAGGATTTATTATACTCACAGATCTTCTAGACAGAAGCTAGAAAACTCAGCAAAGGGAACCATTTGGAAGGAGTTCCCAGGAATCAAGCTCAACCAAGTAAGCAGAGAGGAAAGAGAAAAGACTCAAAGCAAGTGACTTTGTTATAGATCCGATGGAGTATACAAGCGAAAAAATGTGTGAGAAGTGTTTACATCACCTTTGAATGTCACAAAGAGTCTATCAGGAAGAAATAAAGAACTTTTGGAAGATATCAATATATTACACAGTGGGGGACCTGTTGGGTGGGTGGGTTGCACAATTCCTTTGTGGGGATAATGAGGCATTAGAAAAATATGAAGTTTAAAAATTTATAATACATATGATACTCATATGTACTTATCTGTATATGTACATAATGTGTGTCATATGTATTGCATGATGTGAATAGATAGATAGATATAGATATAGATAAGGTGTTATCTGTTTCCTGAAAAATACTTGTGATGGGATAAGCATTCACTCAGTGTGCTTCTCTCTAGAAACAGGAATCTGATAGAGTATTGTTGGTGCTGGTAAGATACCCAGGGAGACACAGGTATGAGAAAAGGATTCTGAGGGTGAGAGAGGCTCTCTATTCTTCTCTTCTTTATAGGGAGGTGAAAAGTGTATCATGCATGATTAAAATTTTAATTAAGTATGCTTAAATTCTAGTCTAAAATGTAGTTACATTCTTCCTTGAACATTTTAAATTCTCAAACAATATAAGCCTCAGTAGCCATAGGAAGTTCACTGCCTGAAATGTGATGAAAAGTAGGTTTTTGTTTTCTAGCAAAACTCATTATATGAACTAGTTGTCAATAATCCTAGAGATTTCTTCTTAGATGCAATAAGAAGAAAATTTGCACATGTTGCATCACTGTAATACCAACTACAATCACTTGATCTTTTTAGGCATGACATTGTTTACTTTTTTTCACCAAAATGCAATCTTATCAACCAGTGTGTATTTTAGAAATTGCTGCACAGGGATATAATATTTTGTGCAAGATCATGTAGCTGAGCAAGCTGAAAGATCCCAATTCTATTGCTGTAAAGTCTTTGAACTCAACACCATATTCAGGTCTCTTTCCAATAATCCTGAAAGGAATGTATGATTAAAAAACAAAAACAAAAACAAAAAACAGAAACAAACAAACAAAAACCCTTAAACTGGCATTCGTTAAAGACTGGAAGGAATCAGTGGAGCAATAAAATCTTCAAACATGTAAAAATGAAATTTAATATTAAGCAAATTTGCTCAAAATATTCCAACTTTGTTCTAGAATTACTGGGAAAGATGACATCATGGATTGACAATGTCTGTACACAGTGTTTGGCCTCAGTCTAGGGGAGTCTCAAGAGAGATATACTGGAAATTCAATTTCGACTTCCCACATCCAGAGGTTTTGTTGTGTCCTACTATAATGTTGCTATAATCAGAAATGGAAGAACACATTGGCAAATTTAGGACATACTTGACCTTTGTGATTTCATACATTTGAAATGAATTCAAATCTTTAGAAGTCAGTTTGTGAACTATAAAATAAAAGAACATTACTTCCTTTTTCCAAGAAAAACGCCTCCCAACAGCTTCTTGGACATTACATTTCCTCCACAAAACCAGACTTCGATGAGCTAAGTGTGAGTAAATTAGAAACATATGCACAGAATTTTCTCTGGATCCAACAGTTAAGAGGGAAACACTCATGTGCTTTAACAATAAATATATCAATCTAGGGATTTAAATCGACATTAAACTGGGTTAAGAGTAATACTTTAACACCTTTATGGGAGGATAACTTACTCATGTTCACCAAATCTAATTTTAGTACTCTTATTATTGATTTCTGAAAGTCTAAGGCTTCACACAATTTAAGATAAACTCCCTGTGAGAGTTTTTCAAAGTTTCAGTCATCTCAGTATGGGAAAACAGAAAAACAAAATCCTAAATTTGAGGAGAGAAAAAATTATCTTTTGATCTAAGCATTTCCATTTAGTTTTTATAATAGAAATGTTGATTTTTTAAATGTTTGCCTTAGAGAAGCTCAAATTGATTTACACTTGATAAATAGCATGCAACATGATCCAAACACAATAAGAACCTGTAGTTAAATATCAATCAACACTTTATCAATCCCTCAACACATCTCCCAAGGAACTTGTCATTTGATTTATTTCCACGATATTGGGAACTGATTGCAATTGTTTACATTTGTACCCAATAGCTGAACTTTGCTAGGCTTTGGAATGACAACAGGTTTCATTTTATTTTTAAGTACAATTCCAACCATGACCAATAGATCTGAAAAATACTAAAGAAAATTTGAAATCCATAAATTTTATGCCTCAGTGCTCATTCTGTGTATTCTGATGTCAACACCCCTCTCTTATTGTATAATAATATCTTTCAGAAACTGAGTTCTCTTCACCTTATAAGGCATCATCTCAGATGGAATGTAGCCAGCCTGGTGTATTTCATCAGCCTTCAAAACTTGGTTTGATTCCAGTGCAGGATGACTGTTTTAATGAACAGCAGTGAAGTCTTATTCATGGAAGATTTAAAAATCAAGTTAACCCTTCATAATTACCACAATTCCCCTTTTGTTTCCTTTTAAATCCCAAAATGAAAAAAGATGGTTTTTAACCTGAATATAAAGTCGTCAATAGATTGTTTTTCTAAATGGTGTCATTTTTTAAAATTTCAATGCTTAGATTTTTCTTCTTAATTGGAACATATTTCCTTAAGTGGGAGAAAGAGAAATTTGAGAGCTACAAATTTTGTGCACTTGTGTTCGACCCTTGCTTTATTGAGACAGGATTGTATTACCATGACATTTAAGGAGGAAAAAACAAGCTGCTCTGAATTGTGTCAATCTCACTTGCCATCTATTTTTGAACAATGTACTATAAAGATATTCCTGTTCACACAGAACTAGTGATTTACCCTCTGGTGGATTCTACCCTTACAGCTGCTTGGCAATAAATAAAGCCAGTGTAGAGAGAGAGAGTATAATTAAAAATTAACTGCACCCAATTGGCTCTTCACTGCTCTCAATTTTGCATGCTTGTTTGATGAGGTGCTTTTCAAGTCTTTTTAATTGCAATATAAAAATAAAGCCTCCAGTGATCTACAGCTCCAGAAAGGGGTGGGGGAAGGGTATTGTCCACCTTGGTTGTCCTCAAGTCTTCCTTCCTGGGGTTTTAATATCAGTCTTTTTTTTTTTTTTATTCAACTCCTGGAGTGTTGCACACTAGTGCTGCCATAACCAGACTGAGAATCAGGAGCTCTATTTTTCCTACTAATCTCTAACTTGGTGTGCAAACCCCCAATCTCTTTATTTCAGCCAAGATTAAAGCCAATCTTTATTTCAAAGATGTGCTTTATTGATAAAGGAGAGAGAAGGAAGAGAGAAAGAGACAAAGAAAAAGGAGACAAAGAAAAGGAGAGATGCATAGAAAACAGAAAAACATTATAGGTACACCCTATAAATTTATACAATGAATATTTGCCATAAATGTATTTTTATTATAATTTACTAGATTCATAAAAGTACACATAGTTTCCTACCAACATCTTCTTTATTGAATTCTAAGTTGATGTCTTCCTGTAAAATTCAGCTTCTGCTCCACTGGCTCCAGGAACACATATTCAGTATTTCAGCAAATCATCCTTTGTTTAGTAAAATTTGTATCTTACTTGGTGTTGTCAGTCTCTGGAAGCAAAAGAAATCTATTCCTTGTTTTCAGTAATAGTGAGATACAATTCTCTGCTCATTTAGTTCCTGTTTCCCGTATAAGACATTGTAATTTTGTACAGAGGTGAATGACACCCTCAACACACGGCCCATCTGGAAATCCTGTTTGTTCAGCCTTTGAAAAATGTTCAGAATCAACAGATTCTCACCATTTCCCCTGTTGCCACTCTGTTTGGAACAATTGTTATCTCCCACTGGATGGTACCATAAGCGTTCCACAGATCCCCATGTTGGGAGCTGTCTTCTCAATCGAGCGGCAAGAAGGGTCTGCAAATATGAAAGAGCAGGTACTCCCTTAAACAGCCTACATACTAAAATTGGAGCACACAGAGAAGGTTTACATGTTCCCCGTGAAAGGATGATCAGCAGATGCATAGAGTGACCCATATTTTTTCTGAATATACGAGAAATTTCTGAATTTTATGTGCAAAAAAGGTGACTTTTATATTTTGTGCTTTGAATTTCAATTAAGCTAATCCAAACTAAATAAACAAAAGCAAGTCATATACACCCTTTGCTCAGAACTCTACAATGGCAGTCTATTCTCATTGAGTGGGAAAAAAAGTGGGTGTTCTTGAAAGTGCTAATCAAGCTCTTGTGATCTAATGTTTCCACTACCACCATTAACAAACTACACTTTCTCCTAGTCAATTTCCCCCTCTAGTGTGATTCCAATCACTCCATTCCCAGAATGTGCCAAATAACTCCTCACCTGCTTTCTCCCTTAAGAGACCTCACTTAAAGACAAGATGAACCATCCCCATTAACAGTTTGTGTTGATGTTGAGACCAAGAATGCAACACACACGCAAGACTGTGTAACAGTGTTTATTACATTTATATAACAGGGAGAACAGAGCAAATCTCTCAAGAACATTCCAAGTGGCCTGAGACAGTCAGAAAAAGGGCATTGGCTCTGTGTTTCATTGTGGTTGGCAGGTGAGTGGGACTAGATAAAGATGTCCTGAAGCGCATCTTCTCAGTTTATTTATTTATTGTATTCATTTGAAAGGGAGAGAGAGAGAGGAGAGAGAGACAGAGATTCTTTCACTAGCTGGTTCACTCTGCAAATGCCTGCAACAGACAGGGCTGGGTCAAAGCCAGAAACCAGAAACTGGTGCCATTTGAGTCTCCCACACACATGACAGGAACCCGGTTCGAACATTAACAGGAAGATAGGTTTGAGCTAGGACTAGGATTTGAACCAGGCACTTATATCTGGGATTGATTTAATCCACTGCATCACAATGCCCACCCTTAACACTTGGGCCTGCTTCTCAGCTTGTCCAGATGTGGATTACAAGAGGAAGGACAAGTGAGGCTTAAATGTTGTTGAGCATCTCAAGTCAGATACTGTTAAACAATGATTTGCTGAAACTCCATCTTCTTATTAAAAGCTCTGCTGGATGACTACTGCAAAACTCTCCATGTGGCTTCTCTTTCTCCCCTGTTTGTGTTCTCTGCTGTACAGTTTCTTTTTTCAAAAGGATTTATTTTATTTATTTATTTGAAAGGCAGAGAGAGAGAGAGAGAGAGAGAGAGAGAGATCTACTTGATAGATCACTCCCCAAATGGCCAAAACTTCCAGAGTTGGATCAGACCAAAGGAAGGAGCCAGGAGCCAGAAGCATCATGTGGGTTTCCCACATGGGTTCAGGGGCCCAAGAACTCAGGCCATCTTGCAGTGCCTTCCCAGGTGCATTAGCAGGGAGCTGGATTGGAAGTGGAGCTGCAGGAACGCGAAGTGGCACCCCTATGGGATGCTGGCTTGGCAAGTGGCAGCTTAACCTGCTGTCCCACAACAGTGGCCTGGATGTTTTCTTTTTCACATTATCAGTGGTCACTTTCCAACTTTCCTTACCTTCTACGTACAAATATAGGTTTAGTGTTTCTTGTTAGCAATCCACCTGTTTTCTCTCCTAATCTGCCGGGAAAGTCAGTCTCTTGAGGGAAGGGGTCTTCATTTTATATGCTGGTGAATCGTTAGTATCTGGACTAGGCAAGGCGCACAATGAGAGCTCAATAAATATGGGTCGAATGGATGAATGAAGATGTTTAACAAGCAATCAATGTCAGTTCACTAATTTTGTTTAGGCGTCAGGTTCTCTTTGGTGATTCACCTCTTCAGTATTTTGCAACCTAATCCTTATCTTCTTGGATTATTAGAAATTTACTAGAAGTTAAAATACTGAAGGTATAGTATAGTTTCTTGGTTTTGAATATTTATTCAAAGACGAATCATTAAATTCTAGTATGATTTAAGTGCATGACAGTTTTTCAGTAAGATAAAATGACTGGGGCAGTATGCTATGAGGCTGTTTGGTAAAGTAGGGGGGGTGTTTTCTTATCTGTTTTTACCACTAATTAATTGCGAGTCATATGTGTCTGTCATAATCATCCAACATCACACGTTATGCACTTCTCCTTTTGTGAACCACCCATCACATTGAACAATCTGTTGATGTGATTAATATGAAATAAATTATGAATGCTAACATAGTCTATATATTTTGTCACATGCATAGTTAACTCTAAAATAATGCACTACTAGGATAGTAATTTTTTAAAAGTAGTTTTTCCTCACATGCATAAGGCAGACACTTGAACCATAAAAATTATGAATCATGTAATGAAAGTCATTTCGTTTGATGCACATAGAACATGTTGTTTCATGTTCTGTGTCTGGAAATGTGGTAACAGTGATGACTGCATATATCCTGTCCTTACTTTCTGCTCTCATGACAAATCTACAAGGTTTTCCAGAATTTCCCATTAGGATAGTTTTCTCGTAGTAGAAAAATTTCTAACAAAGAAATTTTCAACAGCAGAACTGTAAGATCAACAAGCTGCCAGGGTGAGTGTTATCCCATTCTCTTATCATATTTATCTTGTCTTTTTTAATTTCTTCTATTCTATAAGAATCTAATCAGCTTCATTTAAATCTTACTCTTCTCTTTCTATCAATTTCTTCTGTTTTCATTTCTCTGATCATCTGCTTCTGTGTCATGGTTCATCATTAAATGTATTGCTTTGTAAATATTCTCACTTTCATGCCTTCCTTTCCTTCCGTAATATTGGCCTGAAAGTACAAAGATGGCACTTATATCTACCTTTCTGCTTGGAATGATCAATACTGAACAAAATCATTAAATCTGACAAATAAAGTGTCATCATATATTCATAAACCTCAATCTTAGATAAGCAGTTAATGTTCTAATATTATAGTAAGCCAATCCTCTAACCCGCTCCATTTTGCAACTCTATATTTAGAAGAGAGGGACAGACAGAGAGAGAAACTTAGAGAGAGAGAGAGGAGACCTTTGATTAGTTGGTTCCTTTCCCAAAGGGCTGTGATGACCTTGTAGGGCAGGACCTCAGCAAGGAGCCAGTAACTCAATCCTGGTATCATGATGTTGGTAGCAGCAGTCCAAGTACTTAGGCCATCATCCTCCGCTTTAGCAGGAACCTGGATAGGAAGAGGAACAGTCAAGACTCAAACCAGCGCTCCAATATGGGATGCTGGCATTGCAAGCAATAGCTTCACCCACCAGGTCACAATGCTGGCCATGAAATTCCTACTTGACAATATAACAGTTTTTAAATTTTCTATTTCTCTTCTCTTCCTTGAAATTACCTAGTGACTCTGTGAGCTGTGCTGATTTCCAGTCACCAAATCTACAAGCCTTCTTTCATTTGCACCTATTCTTTTCACTTTAAGAATGGTTGGTGTGCCTTCTCTTCTTAGAAGTCAATGCCTTCAGGCCGGCGCCCTGGCTCAACAGGCTAATCCTCCACCTTGCGGTGCCGGCACACCAAGTTCTAGTCCCGGTCGGGGCACCAGATTCTGTCCCGGTTGCCCCTCTTCCAGGCCAGCTCTCTGCTGTGGCCAGGGAGTGCAGTGGAGGATGGTCCAAGTGCTTGGGCCCTGCACCCCATGGGAGACCAGGAGAAGCACCTGGCTCCTGCCTTCGGATCAGTGCGGTGTGCCGGCCGCGGCGGCCATTAGAGGGTGAACCAATGTCAAAGGAAGACCTTTCTCTCTGTCTCTCTCTCTTTCACTGTCCACTCTGCCTGTCCAAAAAAAAAAAAAAAAGTCAGTGCCTTCACATGTGAATTGACCTCCTAGTATTAGTCTAAAATTCTCACCAGACAACTATTAGATCCTTCCCTTTGTAGGATCTGAGGTATAATAATAAAATAATAGGTAGTATTTCTTTCCATATTGAATATTATTCTAGTAGCCGAACAGATAGTGAACAATTAAGATATTCGATATTTACATAAAATTAAGCTGGGTAATGTGATAGCATGTTACCACCAGTGATTACATTAGAAGGCATGAGCAGGGAAAATGTTCAGTGTCTCTTTTTCAGAGACCCAGAACTCAATCCAAGTCTCCTGTGTGGGTGGCAGGGTCCCAACTTCTTTAGCCATTGCATGCTGTCTCATAGGTACCTTAGCTGGAAGATGGAGTTGAAAATGAAGCCACAACCTGAATGCAGGTACTCTAATATGAGAAGCTGATGAGTCCCAAGCGCTCACCAAATGCCTGCTCCCCTAGACTTCTTCAACTAAGACAAGTGCATCTTGTACTCTTTGGACTTTGTCTCCTTTTGCCCTGGCTCCCATGCCACAAACTGGCCATGTCTCTTTTGGATCCTGCAATCTAAGTAAATTCCTTTACAATTCTTTGTCTTTCAGAACCTTGCCAATTTTTTAAAAGAGCATGGGCCAATTAATGTGTTGGATGATCTTCAACTTGGATTTGTCTGATGGTCTCTCATGATCAAATTAAATCGGTGAGTTTTTGGTGCAAATGAAGCAGAAGTGTTGTTACGCTCTTCTTGGTGCGCTGTATGCTGAGGTACGTCCTATTGGTATATTCTGTCACCAGCAATGTTCCTGTGATCACTGGGGTGAGGTAAGAGTTGAGAGGTTTCTAAGCCATCCTACTACTATGCTTCTCTATCAGAGTAGTTTCTTGTGGAGACATAATTTGACACTAAGCAAAATGTTTGTGTCTTTTTTCACACATTAATTATATGTTTTCAGCCAATAATTTTAGAATTTGGGGAGTCTGTCAACCACAGTTTTGGTATTCATTCATCATATTTTCTCTTTTCCATCATTCCTTCTACATTCAATCTTGGAATTCAATTGTAGGAAGATACTTTCATTTTCCCCCATTTACTTATGTATTCAATTGTTCCCTCTCCATTTATTTTCTGAAAATGATTATGTATATTTTTATTAATTATTCAAAAATCTTTTGTAGACTTTTCCAGTGAAAGCATATAGGCCTTAGTGGCTTCATTTCAGAGAGTTATTAATTATGAATTTGCCTTCCTTAATAGTTGCAGGGATATACATATTATATGTTTTTTATTAGGTAAGAAAACAATTTGTGTGTTTAAGGAATTTGTGCATTTCATTTATGTTGCATTCATGTACATGGTGACCAAAAGTTGCCTTTATGATCATTTTAATTTCAGCTGGTTTTGTAGTGATATCTTGTAATCCTTTCCCCCAGTTAGCAATTTGTGTCCTTTTTCTTTTACTCTTGTCGGTAATGGTAGAGGTTGGCACTGGTGTTGTGGTGCAGCTTTAAGACACGAGTTTCAGTATCAGGTATCCATATGTGAGCACCGGTTTGAGTTCCAGCTGCCTCACTTCCAATCCAACTTCCTTTTAATGCAACTAGGAAAGTAGCTGATGATGGCCAAGGTACTTTGGCCCCTACGCCCATGTAGGAGACAAGAATGGTGTTTCTGTCTCCTTAACTTTGACCCTGCCCACACATGGATGTTGCTAACAATCTGCCTATGTCTCTCCTTCTCTGTTTTACTCCACCTTTCAAATCAATCAATACATCTTTAAAGAAAAAAAAATGATCTTTTTAAACATAAGTTTTTCCTATTGATGTTCTGCTTTCTTGTCTAATAATTTTATCAGTTGTTTACAGAGCAGTTGTGAACTTAGAAATTATAATTATAGATCTGTATAATATCTCCATCAGTTTTATGAGTTTTCCTTTCACAAATTCACATCTCAGTTGTTTGGTATATAAATATTTAAAATTATGTTTTCTAAGTAGATTAACATTTTTATCCTCATATCCCTGTGGAGCTATTAATTTATCTATCTTGAAGCCTACTTTGCCTGATACTAATAGATCATATTACTTTACATATTAAGTTTCTCCATAATTTTGCTTTCATCCTGCTTGTATGGTTATATATGAAGCAAGTTTTCTTATATATTGAACGTATAAAGAGAGAGTATAATTGTCAGGTTTTCTAATTTGCTCAGCCAATCTAATTTTCCATTGGTATATCTATATTGGTATTTAATCTAATTAATGATTTGCTTGACTTAAATATACCTCATTTTTGTTAATCTCTTTATTTTTCATTTTTCATTCCTCTATTTTCTGCATGCTGTGCCTTAATTAAACTCTGTTTTCAGAATTCCATTTTCCTTTATCTGTAGTGTTCCTGAGTGTATATTTGTTATTGTTTTTAGTGTTCTCTCTCTCCACAGATACACACACAAAACACACATACATACACACACTTATAACTGCTATTTGGTGTTATGTTTTACCAATGGAAGTGTAGATACTATAATTCACTTTAAATTTTTTATACTCCATCATTTATTATGTTTCTGCCTCAAATATTTCTTCCATCTATAATGAGGAAATATACAGTTTTATAATTTTTACTTCAACCATCATACATAACTTAGAAATTCAAAAAAGAGAAAGGCAATTTTATTTACCCATAGTTTTGTTTTTTATTATTTATATTTTCTTTCTTCATTTCTGATGTTTTGAGATTTATTTTTTTTCTTTTTGTTTAGAGAGCTTCCTTTATATATTCTTTCAGGGACAATTATGGTAGTTTTACAACCTCTGAAAATGCCTTTGTTTTCCCGTAAAAGTCAGGTATTGTTTCTTTCTGTTCTCAAGATATTTTTCATTGTCTTCAGTTTTTAGAATTGCAATATGTCCTTATGAGGATTATTTGAATTTCTCCTGGTTGGGCTTGATTTGACTATTTGAATCCGTGGGTTTATGCCTTTTACCAAAGTTGAAAAGTTTTCAACTACTATTTCCTTGAGTACTTTTTTATCCTTGCCTATAACACCTTTAATTGTATTCTTCTGATGCCAATATTAGTTCTTTTCTAGACTTCCATGAATCCTTTATTATTTTGTTTTCCATTTCTTTTCTTTTTCTTTTGTTGTTCAGATTAGATTGGAAAATTTTAATGGTTCTATCTTTTGGCTCACTTTCTTCCACCCTATTTATTCCTCTTCAGAGTACATTCTGTGAGTTTTTGAATTTTTGTTTTATTTCAGTTTACTGTGCTTCTTACACCTGGAATTTTCATTTGGTTCTTATTTATATCTTCTTTATCATTATATTTAAAATTTCTATTTCTTCAATGACATTATATTTTTCATTAGTTTTGAGTATGTTTGTAAGTATGTTTATATTGGCTACATTAAAATCTTTGTGAGGTAATTCTGAAGTTTTATCTGGGTGTTAGCATCTGCGGATTATAATTATTTTAACTTACTTTGAAATCTTGGTTCTTGGTCTGATGTGTGGACATTTCGGGGGTTCTGTTGTGAGTCTCTGGATCTTACCTCTGCCTTGTGCTTCAGTTGCTTTCCTCTGTCACCATTCCAGCAGGGAAGTGGGAGTAAGACTAGAGTCTCCATCAAGCCTTTGTTGGCATGTCAGTAAGTTGGCATGACAAGGTCATCAATTACTCTTTATCACAGTCTAGTGAAATTTCTCATCTGTCTCCAGACTTCCTACAGCATTGCTCAATTTACAGAGAGGGACAACTCAATACCGCAGGGTGAATGTGGACTTCTGGACTCCTCATGTTGATTCTATGGACCTATGAGGGAAGGGGCATGTCTGATAGGAATGGAAGCTCTGGCTCTCCACTTGGCTTCCTGTGATACCATCGCACTGGGATCCGGGGATTGCCAACTGCCTCTTGAGAGCCTGTTGATGGCGGACATTTGGGACATTTGGGCTCTCTGCTTGCAGGCGTGGGAGGGGCTGCTTTGTTCAGCCTGTTGATGGCGGACATTTGGGACATTTGGGCTCTCTACTTGCTACTGGCAGGCGTGGGAGGGGTTGCTTTGTTCTGTGGAACTCACCTCCAGTAGAGCAGTTACTGCCTAAAGGCTTTCTATTGGCTTGGTTGCACCTTTTCTATACCTATAGTTGGACACCAAACTTTATTGGAGAGTTTTATTGCTGGTGACTTTTGGTATTTCAGGTGTCAGTTTTTTTCAGGTTTGATATAGGAATCATAAACAAAGCCTAAGGGACCGTGCCACTTCATATTGCTCTGATTCTCAAGGTCCCAAGTTGTTTTCGTCTTTCTACCTTTATAGTTTTCTTATACATGATATAGTGAATTTAACTATACTTAATTAAAGATTTAATTATGCTTATCAATCGGAATAGGAAAAAATAGAGAACAATCTATTTTTCTGAACATGTATATCTACTAGAAGAAAAGGCTTGTTGTCTAACTTGTAGGGGATCTTGTTTGTATTTTTATTGAGACTGTCTTAACTTTATAATTTAACTTACATAGACTCAACATGATATTTAATATTGTATCTTATCTTTCCATTTGTTTGAATCTGAATATAGATATTTAAAGACAGTTTTAAATTTTCTTTATATTGGTTTTATACATTTTAAAATTTTATTATATTTTTATTTACTCATTTAACAAATTATTAGCAGGTTTGTTAAGTTTATTTCCAAGTGTTGTTCTTTGCTGAAGTTGTACATGATTTTCCTTTTTTTTTCATTGTAGATAGTATGAAAGTTATTTCTTTCTGATACCTTGTCAAATGATTTTACTGTTTGAGTTAGTTTTACCATTGCTTATATCAGGATTTATCATACTGCGTGCATATAATTAATGTTTTGCTTGTGGTTTGTGGCAAATTCTTATGCTTATGATTGAATTACATTGCTTATTTGCATGGGCTAATGCCTTTAGTGTGCTGTCAAACAGGGAAGACATTATAGTTTATAGGGAATAGGACGTAATTGGTATGTAACTAATTGGAATAATTTTGGACATAGGTAATTCATGTATCATATGCCTTTTTCTCTCTGACCATTTTATTTCTTGCTATGGACTACTCAGACTGTGATATGGTAGTCCTGATGACCAATACATAGAAAGTGAGTCACATTCTAGTGAGATTACAGAGGGTATATACTGCTTTGTAGCTACTTTCAATTGCCTCAACTCTCATACTACTGTGTTTTCCAAATGAAATCTGTGCTGGTTTCAAGTTACCTCATTATTAAATTAAGCAGTATTACCAAAAACAGAACGAGTTTCTATTAGCTATAATTAACTTTTATTTTGAAAGGTTATTGCAACAGTATTATTTTACTTAACTTATGTTTTGTCCATTTTTGAAGTATTATAAATTATTCCTAAAATTTACCAATCTTTGAGATATTTTTTATCCTAACGTATTAATCTACTGACCATTTTTTAATAGTGTGATTCAATATTCCTATGAACTCTGCATAACCTCCCCCTCAAATGATATCTCATCAATATAATGATCTATAATGATTGCACAGGGATCTTTCATGCCTCATAATTTATCTTTTTAAGTGATATGTAATTGTGTTTTACATAGACCCATAAAATATACACAATTTTATTGTGTTATTTGATAAATGAAATAAATGGGATTGAGATTTCTCATCAAAGCAGGAAAATATTAAAACAAATTAGAGATGCCTATTAGTACTGTTTCTTCTCTCTGGGAATTAAGTATTTATTTCTGAAACTTGATATCACACTCTGGATTTTTTATTACATTACTTGAGTATTAATGATTGTCTATAATTATCTATGACTTATTACATTGTCTGACTAGTTAAATTAAGGAATTCTATGGAAAATGATATTACTTCAGCCTCCTTCAAGTATTTTATGTTCTGAGAGATTATTTTCCAATCTTTAAGCCTTTTCTTCATGTGCAGTATTAATATGCATTTTAGAGAAGTTCATTTGATTATTTCCAATTTAAATAGTTCATATGCTGGCATATTTGAATTGATTACCAAAGTTCCTGTTTCCTACATTTTAAACTACTATAAATAGCTTTGTGTTTTCCAGGAAATGTGCCCTTTGTGATATAGTATAGTTATTGCTACTTTGCTAATTTTCGATGCTGATATTTGATACTCTACATACATTTAGTTATATGGATCAAATCCTCCCTACTTCCCAATTATGTTGAAGTTAGGGTAACTATTTTTTCAGGTGATACTATCTAGTTGGGGGTAGCATAGAGTATTTCTACTGTGAAGATCTTGATTTAAAATCCAGACATTTAATTTCTTATGATCACTTATATAAGTTTTTTTTTTTTTTTTTTTTTTTGGACAGGCAGAGTGGACAGGTGCTTCTCCTGATCTCCCATGTGGGTGCAGGGCCCAATCACTTGGGCCATCCTCCACTGCACTCCCGGGGCCACAGCAGAGAGCTGGACTGGAAGAGGAGCAACTGGGACAGAATCCGGTGCCCCGATCGGGACTAGAACCCAGTGTGCTAGTGCCACAGGCAGAGAATTAGCCTAGTGAGCCACAGCATGGGCCCTATTTTCTTGTGCTTAATATTGTTTCTATGAAGAGGTTTAAAATATGCATCTGTGAGTTAGAATTGTGCCAGGGGTTTCCAATACAACCCCATCAAGGTGGCATGTACCAAGGCCATCTCATTAGTCCAAGTGATCAATTTCAGCTCACAATTGATCACACTGATAGGTCTAAGAGCCAAAGGGATCACACAAACAAGACTAGTGTCTGCTAATACTAACTGATAGAATGAAAAAGGGAGAGAATGATCCAACATGGGAAGCAGGATACACAGCAGACTCATAGAATGGCAGATGTCCTAAATAGCACTCTGGCCTCAGAATCAGCCCTTAAGGCATTCGGATCTGGCTCAAGAGCCCATGAGAATATTTTAGGCATGGAAAGCTAAGACACTCTGGAAAAAACAGAAGACCTAAATGAAAGATCTCTGCGAGTGAGATCCCAGTGGAAAGAACGGGGCCATCAAAGAAGGAGGTACCTTTCTCTGAAGGGAGGAGAGAACTTCCACTTTGACTATGGCCCTGTGGGAATAAGATCGAAGTCGGCTAACCCTAAAGGCTTCCATAGCCTCGGCAACTCATGACCAGAGCCTAGGGAGATTACTGATGCCATAAACAAGAGTGTCAAATTGTTAAATCAACATCAGGAGTCACTGTGTACTTGCGTCTCATGGGGGATCTGTCCTTAGTGTGTTATCCAATGTGAAGTGATGCTATTACTAGTACTGAAACAGTATTTTTACACTTTGTGTTTCTGTGTGGGTGCAAACTGATGAAATCCTTACATAGTATATATTGAATCGATCTTCTTTATATAAAGATAATTGCAAATGAAAAAAAAAATCTTGGTGTTAAACTGGAAA
Organism: Sylvilagus floridanus; assembly: GCA_949820135.1. Classification (NCBI taxonomy): domain Eukaryota; kingdom Metazoa; phylum Chordata; class Mammalia; order Lagomorpha; family Leporidae; genus Sylvilagus; species Sylvilagus floridanus. The sequence goes on along the minus strand of OX463240.1, from coordinate 10,894,280 downwards.
TTGCATAGACAATTAATCAATTTTTTAAAAAAAAAAAAATCATGTAGGATCTCTGTCCTTAATGTGCTGTACATTGTGAATTAATACTATAACTAGTACTCCAACAGTATTATCATTTTGTGTCTCTATGCGAGGGCAAACCGTTGAAATCTTTACGTAATACGTACTAAATTGATCTCCTGTGTATAAAAAGAAAAAAAAAAAATAAAATATGCATCTGTGTTCAGATGTATTGCATCTTTCTATATGTAGTCTATATTGTTTTCACCTAAGAGTGTACCTCCAACTTTCTTTGGGCCTACATTGTCATAACGGTCATGTTGGGTTGCTTTTCCATCCAAAGTAAGATAGCTATATTAACTGTAATAATATGAATGGTCTGTGTTGATGTGCAATTAATCACTTGATTCCCAGGTATAAAATACTTGAAAGTTTTAATGAGATTGATAAGTAGTGCCATTAGCCTGAAATATATTTTTCTATCCTTTCACTTTCAGTCTGCATGTATCTTTGTAAGTGAGATGTGTTTCTTGTAGGCAGCAAATAGATGGGTCTTGTTTTATAATCCATTCAGTAAGTCTGTATCTTTTAACTGGAGAGTTGAGGCCATTTACATTCAAGGTGACTACTGATAAGTAAAAACTTGGCCCTGCCATTTTCTCACAAATATTCCTATTGTTTATTGTGGATTTTCCTTGTACTTTTCCTGGGAGATTTTCTGCCCTCACATTCTTTCATATTGATGGCTATCTTTCTGTGTTTCTCTGTGTGTGTGGCACATCCTTAAGCATCTTTTCTAAGGCTGGATGAGACGAATGGTGACAAATTCTTTTAATTTCCTTTGTGATGGAAGGTCTTTATTTCACCTTCATTCATAAATGTGATTTTCAGGGTGCAGTGTTCTGGGTTGACAGCTATTTTCCCTTAAGATTTGGGCTGTGTCTCACCATTCTCCTCTAGTCTATAAAGCTTCTGATGTGAAGTCAGCTGTGAGTCTAATTGGAGATCTTCTGAAAGTAATCTAGCATTCCTCTTATACATATTTTAAAGTCTTTTCTTTATGTCTGCTAAGTTTTACTACAGTGTGTTGTGGTGAACATCTGTTCTGTCATGTCTCTTAGGAGATTTTTGTGCTTCCTCTCTTGGACATACCTTTCTTTCTCCAAATTGAGGAAGTTTTCTGCAATTATTTCACTAAAAATGCCTCTAGTCCTTTTTTTTCTTTCTTTCCACACCATTTTGAGTCTAATAGGCAAGATGACCTACTCCAAGTCATCACTGTGGGGATTTTTAAGTTCCTTTTAGTTCACAAACTTCACACCTTGATTGAAGAGGCTTCTGTGTTTTGGAAAGATCCTACAATACAGCCACACATAACAATTAAAAATCTTTTTCAAGACTTCCTAGTGAGATCATCTTTCATGCACTATAATGGCATCCTGCTGCAAACAAGAAAATATCCTATCATTTTTCATGTGGAATACTAAATATTAGCTATGAATTGATTTTTAATACTCGAATTTCCAGAAAACCAAGGAGGTAATTAGTTAGAATTGGGACTCACGAAGATCAGGTGACCTTCCCAACATTCCCAGTTTCTTTCACAGTAGGGATATAAATAAAATAAGAAAACTTTGAAACTGTTAGAATCTTCCTATCGGTTACTAAATCACCACTGCAATATACATTATATAGGAAAATCCAGAAGGAAAACATCAAATAAATATATTCTATTCTTAAAAAGTAGGCCAAAAATAAAAATTATATCTTAGGAGGTTTGCAGAATGAGTGCACCACCAAATAAAAGAAATATGCAGTATTTGTAGTTCTTATACATTCATACTTAAATCATTTGTTTGAGCAATGCTAATCTTGATGCTAGAAATAATTTTTATAAACATGAACAGATGGTGAAGACCATTATAGTTGAAGATCGGATATGTTATCTTTACTAGGTAAAAATATCTTGTATGCAATGACTTATCTAGAATTTTATCTTTACTTCCAACCAGTAAAGATACTAAAACATAGTTCATATTCACATAGCAGAGACAAAGCAACCTCCTGTTATCATATTAGAGGTATTTAATTATCTCATTCTCCATTTATAGTAAGGTTTTCAAGGACATTTGTTGTCTTTCTAAGTCATGGAATATCATGTTAGTCCACTAAGTTCACGATGGCTGTACTAACTGAACATAATTAGCAAGAAGTCATGAGTGCCCTACCTTTTAGGAAGACACACGCATGCCACAGGACAAAGGGGCAACTTCACAAAAATTTAGGAATCTCCCACATTGCTGAATTATCCAGGGGCCACAGTTTTTGGCTGTGATAGGGATTCTCTAAAAAATAGGACACTCATTGCTTTAGTCCACACAACTCATGAAAAAAGGGAGAGGGATGTGTAACGCTTGTGGAGCTTCTTCTAGATTTGCAAGCAACAAAAACATTTTGCTATGTGTCCCAGTGCATTTACTAGATTTCAAGTAATGCCATCAGTTGTAAGAGAGATGTGAGATAATAAAAGTTTCAGATACACTTTGAAGGTCCAGTGTGAGCTACTTTTTACTTGGACATTGCAACGTGCAGTTGCAGTAGCACTTGAGATATCCAGGGTAGACAAAGACCCCATGTGGAGTTTCTGAGAAACTTTTGTATCTCTAGGGCATTGCTGTGAGGACATGTGCTCTGCTATGTAACAAGTTCTCTTCCGGATTGTTTCTGGGAATCCTAGTAAAGAATGAACACCTGCCCATGGTTCCTGAAGTGAGTGTGTCCCTAGAACTAACGTCATGAAATGAATGTAATTTTATTTAGTAGCAAGGTTGTATGTTTACAGCAGAAATCAATATTTAATGGACAAAATATGTGTGAGATAAGTTGACAGCAGTGATGTGAGATATAAGTAAGTTCCCTAACCTGTTGCCTGAGTACTCTTCACCACAACTGTGCCTTCCCCTCCACTTGTGCAGGCTCCCTCAATCCATACACCCAGCAAACCCAATGTTCAAACAAAAATACTAACAAGATCAGAATTTCTTTGCCAGGTTCTGGATAATTTCAATCTTTGGCATCCTAGGGAACTCTCAAAGACACATTAAAAATAAAAAGCTTTATAGTAGAGACAGGTCTACCTGATGGACTGGTTCCAGTAGGAAACAGCTGTCAGTTACAGCCCTGACTTGAAGTAGTAGGTAAGGGAAGTCATTTTAGTCACTAGAACTTCAGGTTGTCTGTCTGGCTATGTTTTTTGTGTATGGGAATAGATGTCCTGATACAGTCTAAATGGGTCTAGATTGACCTTTAATCCTTGGTTAATGGGAGGCCACATCATTAAAATGTCATCAAGAACAGGAAAACTAGTAATAAAGATATTTTTAGAGGAGTTAACTTGGTTGCTCCTTTTGAGTGGTTACTGGTTGAAAAAAAGTTGTGTTTCATTTAAATGCTTAACAGAAGCATTTCTGGGAGAGGACCTCTCACTAACTATTGAAAATGCGTGGGCCGGTGCCGTGGCTCAACAGGCTAATCCTCCGCCTTGCGGCGCCGGCACACCGGGTTCTAGTCCCGGTCGGGGCGCCGGATTCTGTCCCGGTTGCCCCTCTTCCAGGCCAGCCCTCTGCTGTGGCCCAGGAGTGCAGTGGAGGATGGCCCAAGTGCTTGGGCCCTGCACCCCATGGGAGACCAGGATAAGCACCTAGCACCTGGCTCCTGCGCCGGCCGCAGCGCGCCGACTGCGGCAGCCATTGGAGGGTGAACTAACGGCAAAGGAAGACCTTTCTCTCTGTCTCTCTCTCTCACTGTCCACTCTGCCTGTCAAAAATAAATTAAAAAAAAAATAATAAAAAAAAGAAAATGCATAAATATTTGGGCCTGTCAATCTCAGCTACCCATGATTATTTAATGGCCCATACACAAGTAGTCATTGCAGCAATATTCATAGCTTACCTAGGGACAATGTCAGGGGATTCAATTTACCAAAGTTGTTGGGCTATTGCCACCTAGAGAATTATGTTTGAACTTCAAATGCTTCACCAATGTATCTTCTTGTCAATAACATAGAGGTGGTAATCATAGGACAGATGTAAGATCAACCCCTCTTATTATTGCAATAACACATCACAAAGAATTGCTTTTCTTCCTATTTCCATGATCCTGGCCCTATTAGGGTTTTACATTTATAGTAATTAAGAGAACAGTATTTCCACAGAGAACACAGCCACAGTTTCATCAAATTGTCACAAAGAAGGGCCAACATTCATTCTGGACTCCTTATACTATCAAAAAAATAAAAAGCTAACAGCAAATGTTTATGTAAACAATGCTTCTAGTGAGTATTATATATATATAAACATATGCAAAATATACATATTATGTGTATATATAGATTTAAATGGTATATCAATCTTTTGAAAGAAAAAGAGAAATATTTATCCATGTTAAGCTATTTTATTAAATAAATTTAGTACAAAAATGTGGCACTTAACCACACATTGTCTTTTACTCTAAAGTGTTTGATTATTTATTAAGATTTGACTCTGACAACTTAATCATTTCGACTTGATTTCCTAGGCTGCAAAATGGGACAATGGTTATAAATATCTCGAAGGAATATTAAGAAGACCAAATGGCATAATTTATGTAAAGTCATAATTCACATGAAGAGGAGCTTAGCATCTCTTTCCCAGGAAGCACTCAATAAAAATGATCTATTACACTCATATATTTATAGAAATATATTTATGCACATAGATGCATATTCATATCAAACACAGATGATAGATATAGAATGGTCATTAATCATGCATTTTCCTTTTTGAATATTTTATTTCTAGGAAATCCACGGTGGAATTGTAAACTATCCTTAACACTTTTCAATTCAAAATTTATAGTTTAAAAATGACAGGCATGAATGTAACAAATTATTTTATATACATATGCAATTTATTATTTGGCAATGTCAAGAGAAACAACGAAATATATTGATACTGGTATTAAAACCTTAAATCTTTGATATATGCCTAAGTATTTTACGTTTCTTGCATTAGCCTCAGAATGATTTTTCATTCTGCTCTCCAATTCAGGTTAGGTGTTACTAATGATGTTAAAATTAATGTTTTAAAATTGTTCCTCAAGTCAAACTTTTTGTTAACTCTCAGCTTTCAATCACATTTTGATAGTAGTTTTATAATATTTTTACATATTTATTTGAATTTTTCTGTATTTGTTTTTACTTTACTTGAAAGAAAGACAGTAAAGTGACAGAGATAAGAGAAAGAGAGGGAGAGAGAGAGAGAGAGAGAGAGAGAGAGAGAGAATTTCATTCACTGGTTTGATTCTGAAATGCCTGCAATTGTGGAAGCAGGACCAGGTGGAAGCCAGGAACCTGGAGCCAATTTTGTTCTCCTTTGTGGGGGGCACAACCCAAGTACTTGAGCCATCGCCAGCTGCCTCCCTGGGTGTGCATTTGTGAAAACTGGAATCAGAGGTGGAACTAGAACTGGAACCAGGCACTGCCATATGGGATGTAGAAACCTCAAGCAGTGTCTTAAACTCTGAGCCCAGCGCACATCTTGGTTTAGAGTTTATAGAACAGAATTTTTAAGAAACATGTTAGGACCATTTTTCTTAATGTGTGTATAATTTAGGTTGAAATTTTATTTCAGTTAATTTCTCACTTGAATGTCATTATTGGGATGAAAACTTTGTCAGCTCAGTCTCTAACCCCAGAATACCTTGATGTTAGTATTATAGGACTATAATTAAGCCTGAAGCAAACTGAAATACCTTGATCATTTTATGGGGTGCTTTTAAACTATATAATTCCTCCCACACTGGTACTCAATCTGTGCATTTTCCAAATATGCTTGCCAAAGAAGAAACACTGCTGAGAATGAGCTTGAAATAGACAAGGGAAAAGGAAAGTAAGTGAATTTAAAAGTTTAATGAGAACCAGAATGTGTTAATAGGGTTAGGATTTTTTTTTACCAGTTTTTGGCCAATTACAATTAATTAACTTGGCTATTATTAAGACTGTGAAGGCAAAATTTCCACTTATGTTTAGTTGTTACTGACCACCCAAACACAGAATGAATTATTGAAAGACTTAAAGACTTTTAAGACTACAGGGAGACTTAGGTGTTGAACAGTATAAAATTGTCATTGGATAGATATCAATACCAAGACTCAGACACATGATGTGCTTTTTTAAATATTCCTTTTGACAGAGAAAATTAAATACATATTAAATTTTCTTTTTGTTGGGCCCTATATTAAACTATATATCAGATGTATATCCTGCCACATTTTAATTGCCACTTAATATTTATAATGCTTATTTCAAGCAGTATGATTAAATTACTTTCAAAAAGCGGTATGGGAGAGTGAAAACCTTAATTGTCACACTGTCAGCTGATAAATGTAGAAGGTATGAAGGAGGTAGTAACATCACCATTTAGCAACCAAAATAGCAGTAATTCATTCAGGCAAGAGTTGTCAGTGAGTGTTGAAACCATCACAGCAAGGTAAGCCATAATCTCTGATGCCAGCATCCCAGAGGATCGCTGGTTCCAGTCTTCACTTTGATCCAGCGCACTATTAATGCACCTGGGAAGAGAGTGGGTGATGACCCCAGTTATAGGGCTCCCTGCCAAACACATGGGAGACCAGGATCAGGCTCCTGGCTTCCTCCTGTCCCAGGCCTGGCTGTTGTGGCCATTTGGAGAGTGAATCAGCAGATGGACAATCTCTCTCAGTCTTCCCCTTCTCTCTGTGATTCTGCCTTTCAAATAAATAAACCTTTTAAAATAACATACAAAACATTTGTTGGATAACAGGATAGCTGTATAGTCCCAATATGTCTCTCCAGAGATTACTTATTTATGAAAAAGGAAAAAGGCAACTTTAAAAGAAAAAAAAATGTGAATTATAACACCATAACCCAGTAAAGAAATTTCTAGTACAATATAACACATATGTACATAGTGTTTATGATACATTATAAATTATAGTATTCTAGAGATGCTAAAGTATAAGGTGGCCATGTGTATGTTCCATGCAAATACTCCACAGTTGTGTATAAGGGATTTGAGCATCCAAGAATTTTAGTATTCATCGAGGATCCTAGTATCTGCTCCCCATGGATTATGAAGATTGCTGTGCATAGATAAAGATGCAGGTACAGGCATATTTATGCCATATACAGAATGTTTTAGTGTATTTATTTATTTATTTATTTAGGGGAGAGAGAGAGAGAGAGAGAGAGAGAGAGAGAGAGAGAGATGCTATTTGTTGCTTCACTCCCTAAGTTCCCACAAAGGCTAGGGTGGGGCCAGGCTGAAGCCAGGATCCAGTAACCCCATCCAGGTGTCCTAGGTGGGTGATAGCAATTTGACTGTTTTAGCCATCACTCCTACCTCCCAGGGACTGCGTTAGCGGAAAGCTACAGTCATCAGTGACAGCCAGGAATTGAACCCAGTTACTCCACCGTGGAATGCAAGCTTCTTAACTGCTAGGCTCAGCACTGGCCCAGTATACACTTTAAATCTATTTGTTTTGTAATTGTTCACATGATCACTTCTCTCTTCCACCATCATCAAAAACTTGAATAATTTTGAGAAAAGATAACACACATTTTGGGTTTGATTTTCAGGTCATCTTCATGAAATAAATTACATTAAACATGAGGTTTAAAATTCAGTAATTAATAGCATATTTGAAAAAGATGAAGGTTAAGAAGAGAATAGGGTTCTTGTTTGACGTAGGCTATCTCTTTGCCTGGATTCACTATCCAGAAAATTTGAATTAAGGATAAATTCATTACCATTTAAAGGACAAGTTGTACTGAACATGGGTGTGAATTTGAGTAGGTCAGAAGTCAAGTAGATCTTTTCTCATAAAAGTAGAAGCTATTTTCATCCTTTATATCTCATGTCTTGCTATAAAAGATATACTGACAGCTCATTGGTTAATCTATATATACTGAGGTATATCAAATGAAAAAAAATCAATGTCATGTTTACTGAGACAAACAAGCTATGGACATTTCCCAGAACAGATTTTACTAGCACTAATCATAGAGATACTCAAGAATTCCTGTGGAAACGTTAGGTGTCTGTACCTCATTCTGTTTTATGAACTATTACATATTGTTTTTTGCTTGAATTTTAAGGGTTTGCAGGCAATGTATAGTTCTCCAATAATAGAATATGGAGCTACTTTTATGATTTTAGTATGTGTTCCTAGTATTTGATTTCAGAACGTATATATATATATATTTTGACAGGCAGAGTTAGACAGTGAGAGAGAGAGAGACAGGTTCCATTGGTTCACCCCCCAAATGGCTGCTGCGGCCGGTGCACCACGCTGATCCGAAAGCAGGAGCCAGGTGCTTCTCCTGGTCTCCCATGGGTGCAGGGCCCAAGCACTTGGGCCATCCTCCACTGCCCTCCCAGGCCACAGCAGAGAGCTGCCAGGTGTGCCGGCACTACAGGCGGAGGATTAGCCAAGTGAGCCATGGCGCCGGCCATGATTTCAGCATGATTTTAAGGCTTAAGAATTTCAATTCTTTTCCCTTTGCCATACTGATGAAAATAAGCTTACTTTTTATAGTAAGAACAAAACCAGGGATGGATGATTTACCTGGTGGTAAAATGCTGTTTAAGATATGCTGCGTATTGAAAGGTGTGGATTCATACCTGGGTCCTGACTCCAGCTTCCTGCTATGTCTTCCCATACCTGGGAGAAAGCTGTGATGGCGCAAGTGGTTGGATTTTCAGCATCCATATTAACCCTAAGACATGGAGCCTCGGGCTGCTGTGTGTGGGAATTTGGGGACTGAACCAGTGGATAGGCAATCTCTTTCTACTTCACTTTCACTGTGGCTCTGCATCTCAAATAAATTTTAAAAATTAGGATAAGTAAAATAAATAAACTCAATTTAGAATTTACATTTTATTCTGGGTGATTCCCATACATAATTAACTGGTGTTCCAACAAAATTTTTGTCCAACAAATTATTTCAAAATAATGATCATTTTGTTTTTATTTTATATTATATTGTTAAGCAAAAATTACAGATTTCTCAAAAGCTGTTTTACTTGTTAGTGCTGTCAATGAATCTCCATTTAGGATCTTAAAACATCCCCTTTGTGGCAACTACAACATACCTGGTTGTAGTCCTAGATTTATGTAAAAGTTTATTTTAATTTGGCATTCATCTACAAGTTATTTTATGCATATATATGATCATACATTTGACTCTTGTAAAGTATGACATTCTTGGAGTCAGTGTTGTGGCAAAAAAGGTTAAACACCTACTGGAAATGCGGGCATCTCATTTTGCAATGCTGGTTCAAATATCACCTGCCCTTTTCTGGCCCAGCTTCCTGATAGTATGACTGGGAAAGTAGTGAAAGATGTCCCAACTTCTTGGCCCCCTGCTATGCATGTGAGAGACCAGAGGAAGTTCTGAGTTCCTGGCTTCTTATAATTGTATTTATTAGCTACATGAAACATCTTCTGCTTATTTTAATAAAAATATACAATATAAAATATGTTTGTGGAAAAAGGCAATTCAAAGGTGTTTATTCTAGTGTACAACTTCTAAAAGCCATGTGTAAATTTTTCATAGTACACATTTTTCCTAATTTTTCGAAGACCTCATGTGCACTAATTTCACATTTTTTGCAGCTAAATATATTTACCTTCTAATTCCATTTTCTGTATTTTTTTGAAGTACCCACATTTGTATTATCACAATGATGTTTAAAGGAAATTTCTTGCATGCTACACATGAATTAGAATCCTTTGGGGCCGGTGCCTTGGCTCAATAGGCTAATCCTCCGCCTTGCAGCGCCGGCACACCAAGTTCTAGTCCCGGTCGGGGCACCAGATTCTGTCCTGGTTGCCCCTCTTCTAGGCCAGCCCTCTGCTGTGGCCCAGGAGTGCAGTGGAGGATGGCCCAAGTGCTTGGGCCCTGCACCCCATTGGAGACCAGGAGAAGCACCTGGCTCCTGCCTTCGGATCAGCGTGGTGTGCCTGCCGCGGCGGCCATTAGAGGGTGAACCAACGGCAAAGGAAGACCTTTCTCTCTGTCTCTCTCTTTCACTGTCCTCTCTGCCTGTCAAAAAATAAATAAATAAAAAATAGAATCCTTAGGCCGGCGCCGTGGCTCAACAGGCTAATCCTCCACCTTGCGGCACCGGCACACCGGGTTCTAGTCCCGGTCGGGGCACCGGATTCTGTCCCGGTTGCCCCTCTTCCAGGCTAGCCCTCTGCTGTGGCCCAGGAGTGCAGTGGAGGATGGCCCAAGTGCTTGGGCCCTGCACCCCATGGGAGACCAGGAAAAAGCACCTAACACCTGGCTCCTGCCATCAGATGAGCGCGGTGCGCCGGCCGCAGCGCACCGTCCGCGGCAGCCATTGGAGGGTGAACCAACGGCAAAAGGAAGACCTTTCTCTCTGTCTCTCTCTCTCTCACTGTCCACTCTGCCTGTCAAAAAAAAAAAAAAATAGAATCCTTTGGAATATGATCAATTTCACACCATAAATTCAACATAGAATGATAAAAAGATCTGCTCCAAAGGAGGTATATCGGACCCATGAATGATATGACATTCAAAAGAAAATAATTTTATAATGAAAAACATAGACTTCATATGGGGTGTCCTAAGATGATAGCTCATAAAAGTTATATTTCAAGGATTTTAGTGTAAATTTTCAAAAAAAAGCTCATTTTTAAGCTTTTGCTTTATTTGATTAAGACTTCATTCATATATTCATTTATTTCAGTAAAAAATATTATAGGACAGTGATCAAGAAACTATAGAAATGTATGTTTAAAATTCTAGAAAAAAAATTTAGCTATAGAATGTCTCTTTGACCTAAGAAACACAGACAGATCAGTTAATCTGTCAAGCTCCAACTGTATGAAGAGAAAGAAGAGAAAAAGACTGCAACTGTCAACACTTCATGGTAGCTCTTAAAACGAACCATGACCAGGTCAAAGCCCAGCAGTGAGGTTTAGGCTGACTTCTGTTCTGGCAGGACATGGTCTAGTGCAAACCGGGGCAAATTCCTGCTCTTTAAGCTACTTCACATCTCTGCTGAAGGAGAAGGCTACACTTTGGCTACTGATGCCAATAGAATGGTATATAACTGTTTTCTCTTATGTTTTGTTCAAGCTCTGATTTGTTTTGGTCTCTCCAGTGACCCCCTTTTTTTTTTTCTGTAATTCTAAAAATAAAAGATGAAAATACAAGCAATTCAAGGGAGTAGAACATTTGAAAAATTAGATTCAAGAAGATAGTTTAGATATCCCAGCTGGTTAGATTGGAGCTATAAATTTGAGATGCATTTCAATCTTTCTCCTACCTGAATGCTGTTGGAAAATAAAAAGCATGAGTTTGTTGGAACAGAAAACTGTGGTACTAGTAGCTACAGATATTTTTAATAAACCTTAGTGGTATTTTAGACAAAAGTGTCTATAAGCTGCAGGAAAATGATGTGTCAAACCATGAGAACAAGTGATCTTAAAATAACTGTTATTGTTTGGCCATTTCTTCAAAGACCCTTGGTTTATGTTGAAATTTGTGAAAATAAAATTAGGTCTCTGTGGTGGAAGCTCAAATGTTATACATATCTCTCTGCTTATGATACAACTTGAAATTCCGAAGATGGTAAACCTTGACATTGTTGTGTATTGGAACCCCAAATCAAGGCAAAGTATGACTATGCCCTTGACCGGGCATTTCTCACCGTCTTTCCCCCCATACAACGTACGTGATAAGGAAACATGACTCCATCCTCAAGGCAGGAAGTGGTTTCTAAAACAGCCAATCAAACCTGAGGAGCCTCATCAACTCTACCAGATCAAACACAGATTTACAACAGGCAATGCCAACAGGCCCCTATTGAATCTTCTTGTTTTCAGAGGTGAGCATGTTGGCGAAAACTGAAAGATTTTCACTCTATGGTTAGGAAAAGCACTTATCTATTCCTTCAAATATTGTAATTTGTTATAGTAAAATAATTCTTTCCATCTTTTTGACATACTTGAGTTTAGATTTTTTGACATAATTAAGAGTCCCAGCTAGCTATTTTCATTAAATGTTCAACACTTTAGATTGATATGTTTCTCAGGATTTGATGTAAGTTTAATGTAATTTAATGATCCATGTGTGATTATTTCATTTTTTTCCTCTCCAGTAGAATTTTGGACACCAGTAGCTTATCCCAGAAATGATGTGTGATAATACGTATGGAGCATTGCCCAACTTGGAAACTTCCCAAGGCTTTGGTGGAGAGAATGGCCACAGATACATAATTAACCACCTGCTTCCCTGACCATTAGTGTTCCACCAATGTTAAGCTTTGTCAGGAAATATAGTGTGGAATCAAGATTCCCAGTTAAATACAGGTTCTTAACAGGCTGGAAATTCCGAAGGTTTAGAAGTCACCTTCTAGGAGCTGAGGTTAAAGGCCAGAACACTTCTTGAGTGGTGAGGCTAGTTCCTTTCTACCTAATTTATTTTTATTTATTTATTTTAGTTAAATCTATCTTACAACAAAACTATCATAGTTGCCTTAGTATAATATTTGCATGGAAAGATGAAATGATAGTGTCAGTCTGAATATGTCTAACTTGCACAATCCAGTATCAGGTGAGGATTTATAGAAGAAAACAGATAATTCTATCTCTAAAGCCATTATATCCAACTCCAGGTTTTTTTTAACTTTTTTTTATTTGAAAGTCAGAGTTACACACAGAGAGAAGGGGAGGCAGAGAGAGAGAGAGAGAGAGGGAGGAGGGAGAGGGAGAGTGCTCCATTCACTGGTTCACTCCCCAGTTGGCCACAATGGCTGGAGCTGCAAAAATCAAAAGCCAGGAGCCAGGAGCTTCTTCCAGGTCTCCAACACGGGTGCAGGGGCCCAAGGACTTGGGCCATCTTCCACTGCTTTTCCAGGCCACAGCAGAGAGCTGGATCAAAAGTGGAGCAGCCAAGACTCCAACTGGTGCCCATATGGGATGCCAGTACTGCAGGTGGCAGCTTTACTCGCTACACCACAGCGCCAGCCCCCATTTCCAGGTTTTGTTCCAATTTCATAACTTGTTTCCCCCCCTACTCACTGCAATTTGAACATTACAAAAAACTTGTGCAGGACTATTCAGTGTAGGAATTAGCTGATGGTATGCTCAATCCAGTTCCTCCTCAAGCCTGTGATTTCCCATTTCTATCACTCCATTTCCCAATCCATTTGACTCTGACGGTCAAATATCAGTATTACAATCTAACAATCAATGCCTGTTTCACGCTGTATCATAATATAACAGTGAATGTAAGGTGAATACTAAGAATGAAAAAATACTTATTCCAGTAGTGGGGTTCCATTCAATCATTAATAATTGGTCCTGCTGATAATCACATCATTGGGCAAACATGTCTCCCAAGGGATGCTACATGTATATGAATCCCATTCAGACTCCTCAAGTATCAATTCCAAAACTGCAGTGGAGGATGGCCCAAGTGCTTGGGCCCTACACCCGCATGGCAGACCGGGAGGAACCACCTGGCTCCTGGCTTCAGACAGGCATAGTTCTGTAGCAGCCATTTGAGGGGTGAACCAATGGAAGGAAGACCTGTCTCTCTGTCTCTCTGTCTCTCTCTCTCTCTCTCTCTCTCTCTCTCTCTCTCTCTCACTGTCTAACTCTGTCTGCCAAAAAAATATGCCATGAAATTTCGGTGGGGAATAAGAGCTGCAGTTTTGGAGGATACTCTGGGATTAAGAGTCTCAGTTTAGATCAGAAGGCTTGTAATACTCTTACTAGTTAATTAGGTGAAGCACATATGACAACACCAGGCTGTTAATTTGATTTGATTGGACAGTTTTAACCTATTTGACATCTGCTCAGTAAATAGAGGATCCTCTTTCTCCCAGCATAGTTAACAGTCAGATTGATTCAATGGGGCAAGAGCCACTTGAAATTCTGCAAGTAAAGTACTTGTAGTCAGTGATCCACAAGTTCGTGGAACTTGGGAAGACTGCTGATGCAGCATTGAAAGGACAAAACTCCAACAGACCGTCATGCGACATCCAGACCTTCATTTTAGCTTTCTACCTGCAGGCAAGTGGAAATAATCCGTACAGGGTTAAATAATCCAGATTGGATGTATTTCTTCTACTGCGGGAGGCCTCAGCAATGGAAACAAAAGAACTGAAATAGGTCATTAGGAAATCTTTCCAGGTTCCATTACTGAACCAAAAACAATTTCATTTGCCTAATAAACACAATCCAATCAGTCCAGGTGATGCAGAATCTAGTGCTCCCTTAGCATCCATCTGTACAGGAAGGTGTAGCTCTCACCTTCCCTCATGTTCAAATTTTTCCATGGAGCTCAGTCAGGCATAATGCAACATTTTGTCCCCTAAATTCTTTCAGCTTATCTTAATTTAGTTAAGAATTTATTTGTTATTTTTACTTTCGTAATTAGGCCATACTGGACCAAGATGAAGAAAAGAAATGGGAAAATGTTTTTTTGTTAGCTAATGTTATAATAATATACAAGTCCCCACCATCAAATTAACTTACACTAGTACCAACACATTTTCAGTCTTGTAGATTTGAAGGTAAAATTCTGCTTACTTGATGTGGCCTGTGACAGAATGGGTAACTCTTGCCAGATATGCTGGACGCAGGATTTTCTTCAAGGAGGCATACAGTTCTGTCTACTCCATGTATGTCAGCTTGTACCACGTTTGAACGTATAGCAGCCATTTGGGAACATTGTCCAAGGGTGGGCCACTGGAACACAAGAGCCAAACAACATGACAGGAAATTAAGTTTAACTTCTACTTTGCACCTCCAAGAATTGCATTGACCAATGCAAGTTACGTGGTCAAATCCAACAGTGCTTTTAGAAGTACATTTTGTCACCTGTGCTGTGGCATAAGTAGGTTAAGCCTCTGACTGTGGTGCTTGCCCAGGTGCCCAGGTGCTTGGGACTCTGTGCTCACCCGGAAGAAGTTCCAGCTCTTGGCTTCAGATCTGTACAGCTCCAGCCATTACAGCAATTTGGGGAGTGAACCAGCAAATGAAAGATGTCTATCTTTTTCTATCCCTCTGTCTGTAACTCTGCATCTGAAATAAATAAATAAATAAATAAATAGATAGATAAATAAATAAATAAATCTTTCTTAAAAAAAGGTATATTCTGCCCAGAATGGCCATTGTCTGAAGCAAAAGCAAAATTATCACAGAGAAAGAGCAAGAGAAAAGAAAATTTTGGGTGCCTATCCCAAGTAATCCAAAATCTGCCAGTTGAGAAGGAAAAAGCAATGTCCTGGTTTGTTCTTGGGAAGAATTGTGAATATGTTCATTGTTAGCTACTAATTATTTCTTTGGTATAATGAAGAATATTTATGCCATTGCTGGTATCCTATGATGAAACAAGGAGGAAAAATAAGATATTGTTTGTTCTGTCAATAGGTTTGGGGCTTAAGTTTGTAGTATTGGCTTACGTGAGAAATATATTCTGTAAATATACACATATCATGAGAAATTAATGAAACTCTGCACTTTTAGATAATCTTGATTATTTAAAAAATTTCATTTCATTTTGGATGGTCAGGTTCTTCCAATTAGATTTGACTGCTCTTCAAAGCCTAGCTTCAGTTTTAATTTCATTTTTTTACATTACCATGCCAGATGCCATCAATATGAGCTTTTCTATTTAACTTATCTTTTATGAATATGAAAGTATTATGTACTCATTATGGAAGGTTTGAAAAACTTGACAATACATAAAGAAGATTAGATTATATAATTAGTGGCCTCTCATTGCATTTTTGTTCATTTTTGTTTAATTTGCACACACACACACACACACACACACATACACACATTCTTGGCCCACAGGTAGAAATTTCAACCTAAAAACTTATTTATTTCTTCAATTCTGGGAAATTCTCAAACATTATTTTGCAAAAATCTCATTGCTTTTCTATTCAATGTATTCTCTTCAGAATCTTCTTAGAGATAATCAGGTCTTTTTAATTTTGTAATTTCAATTCAATTTTTTGTGTGATAATTCTACTTGCTATATCAAAATGAAGCTTTATTATATCACTCATAGAAGTTATTATTTTCATAGTGATTATTTTTCCAAGATTTTATTTTGGCTTTTTAATTTATATATAACTTTGTGTTACTTTCATGATTTCTATTTATTCTGCTAAGTATACTATTGGGTACCATTAATACACTTGACTTAAAATCAGTTCTACCTTTATCTACTATTTATTTTCTGATATATGTTTTTAATCTTTTCAATCATGGACTTTTTAAATTTCATTATGTTCCCTAATAATTTTGTCATTTTTATTTTACAACACATATGACATCAAATTTCTTCCCTCCTGATGCACTCAACCATTATTTAGGGCAACTTTAAAATCGGTTGAGCTTTGTCTTCCATTGTGTTTGTCTCCCATAATATATTACAATAGAGATTCCTAGCTCTTATTCTGGTCAGTTAAGGCAATATCAAAATTTTCCCTTTGAGCCAAATTTTCCCAGTATGTTACTGTTCTCAATGAATCACTCCTTCCTACATCCATGTGTTCATGTGTTTCCATCCACAACTTACTTTGACAAACATTAGCAAATTGAAAAGTGCTTGTCAATCAAGGCAATTTTCTCTCTTGCTGAATTTGAAGATTAATTCTCATGAAAGGAAGCTTGGTCTAGGCTGCTGGAGTTACGTGGCATGACAGAGTTCCAACGCTTCTGTTGGACTTGTGAGTGAGGACCTCTGTGGCACCCAGAACTTCCTGAGCTGCCGTATGTCTGAAATTGCCTGAAATACCCCAATGGAACTACTGAAGTATTCTTCTGAGTCCAACGCCAACTGCCAACCTGCAAGGATGTTGCTTTTATCCACCAAATTTTAGAGTGGTTTTCAATTTAGCAACAACTAAATGAGATACCACTCCAAATTTGATGACTTTTAGTAATCTCAGAAGCTACTCTGTAAGGAATCATTTGATTCAATAATGTTTCTCTGTTGGATTCCGATCCAAGAAAATATCTTCTATTTTTTAGTTTTACAATAACAGCTACCACAAATATACCTGTGGGCGGTGCATATGATGTGTGCTAGGTATGTACAGGTGTGCTAATGGTGAGCATGCATGCATGCATATTTGCTTCAAAGGGGAAAAGTTGCAAGTAGTGCTTAATCTTACTGCTACTTGGGTTTAATTGATATTATTTATTTGAAAGGAAGGCAGATGGACATCTCCTATGTATCAGTTCAATCCCCAAACACCCACTACTCTGGGAAGGGCCAGTTCAAAATCAGGAGCCAGAAACCCAATGTATGTCTCCATGTGGATGTCAGGGACCCAACTACTTGGGTTATCATCTGCTGCATTCCAGAGTGTGTGGTTTCAAGAATCAGGAATCAGTTCAGATCCAGTACTTGAACCTAGGCACTTCAGTATAGGATGTGGGTGTTCCAACCAGCATTCCAGCCACTATGAAAAAACACACACCCCTCTTTGACGAGAAATATCATGGAAAACATTCTTTTCTTTTCTTTTTAAATTTTTGACAGGCAGAGTGGACAGTGAGAGAGAGAGAGAGAGAGAAAGGTCTTCTTTACCATTGGTTCACCCTCCAGTGGCCGCCGCGGACGGCGCACTGCGGCTAGCGCACCACGCTGATCCAATGGCAGGAGCCAGGTGCTTCTCCTGGTCTCCCATGGGGTGCAGGGCCCAAGCACTTGGGCCATCCTCCACTGCACTCCCGGGCCACAGCAGAGAGCTGGCCTGGAAGAGGGGCAACCAGGACAGAATCCGGTGCCCCGACCAGGACTAGAACCCAGTGTGCCTGTGCCAGCGCCACAGGCGGAGGATTAGCCTATTGAGCCAGGGCGCTGGCCCGGAAAACATAACTTTCAGTTACTATCTAATAACATTACAATGATTAGCTATATATTTTTATACTATTTCTCCATAATTGAATGTGAAGAATGTTTCCAAACTTTCCCCATTATATATAGGCATGTGTGGAACATCTGTTTATATATAAAAAGAAAAATTATGAAGCAATTTTTTATCTTATTGATTTTCAATATTTTTTCATAAGCAATCTCATATATTAACTCACCATGCCTGTACTCTAACCCTATTTTGCTGTTTTTATCAAAGTTTCTTAGCATTAACAATTACCTACTGAAATGATTTTCCAGTACATGAGGCTTAACACTGGATTCTTTTAGTCATTTTTATTAATTGTCATCACTAAAATATAAAAGATCTTACCTATAATATCATTTTGTAAATTTAACGAGGACAGTAATGATGTCATTTGTACCTTCTATATCATTCACAGTCCTTGAAATAGTCATGTACTTATAGTAAATGTTTAGGAAATATTTAATTTAACCTGCCTTATCCCAGCACCAGTGCTTTTTGAAGAAGCGTATTTATCTGGCTTACCTCCACTTGCGCTGTAGTTCTCCCTCACATTTTCCTACAAAGGGTTATTTGAATCCTTTAGTGATATTTCATCTGATAGATGTGGCATGAATTTATAACACAAAATATGAGCAACTTTCCCTGAAGCTTTGCAAGTATATAAACCTTGATATTATAATCTATGTATTTCCCATTTTATTCTTTTCAACTGGATATTTGAAGCTATATCTTAACCCCTGACTTTCAATCTATGTGTTAATAAAAACTATTTTTTATTTGAGAGAAATAAACAATGATTTATTTATAATTCATTAGCAAAGCTATATTTTTCTGAGTTGATTAAGCTTCGGTCTTTGGATGACAATCTTACATGAAATATTTCATGGAATTTAACTAAAAAATAAAAAACTAGTAATTTAATCATTTATATCTTAGTAATATTAATAATAAATAACATGTTGTAACATTATTTGCTAGGTACTCTGCTCATTAAGAATATGATGAGGGTCGTGCATTGTTTTATTTATTTCAGATAAATAAACCTCTTCTTTTTCTTTCCTAGTCCTTTCAATTTGTTCTATATTCCTCTTGATTAAATATAAATATAATATCAATTACTACAAATTGGAATGCCAAGCATATTTAAAATGATCATATTGTTGTGATGAATGAAAGTGATGCCTTTATTTTCAATTAATTCATAGACAAAGTTCAGTGAAAGTTTAAATTAAATAGACATCTTATTTTGTCCTCTTCCTAGAGTACCAATCCATACAAAGACAACAGAAACAAATGTATAAACAAAAGGGCTAATTCAGGTTAAATCAGCTATCCATATTTTTTAACTACAAACTCATGAGGTTAAGATATACATTTTTGTCCACTTCTGATCAAGCTAATAAATCTGAAAAGGAAAATATCTTTTGTTATATTATTAAATCACACTATTTGTTCTTGGATACCTCTCTCAATGTCATTAACTTACGTATACTCCAAGTTTAAATATTACATTTTATAGAAAACACACATGAGAAACAAGCTTAGTTTAGAGGTAACGAGAATCATCAGGACCTATAGCAATAAGTGTGTTGCTGACGACAAATCTACTAAGTATTTTCAATCAAATCAGCCTTCTTCTCAACACAGATAACTTTATTTACACAATATCTTAATTTATTACTTCAATTTATTTGCTGGCCTATTTTATTTGTAAGCTTGGTCTAATTTTAACACTGTCAAGAGTAATTCAAAGAGAATTGGGTAAGTCTGCTTAGAAGAGGGAACCTGTGTTAATCTTTTCTGACATTAATAGAATTAGACCTTATTCACTCTGACATGATTTATTTCATATTGTGTAAATACTAAATGCAAGCGTCATGTTCTCATTGAAACAAGTGTTTTACATGCTTCATATAGTGCAATTTAAAATGTGAATTGAAAGTGAGCCTTGAAAACAATCTGAAATTACCTAAATCTTGTCAAACTTAGAAGGATTATTACTACCAAATGGGAAACATTAAATGCTAACAGTGGTCCATGAAATTCACTGAGAAAAAAAAAAAGCTGCTGTCTCTGTCTCTTTAAAGAAATAGAGCTGATGCTTATGAGGTGTCTTGGGTTCTTCAAGTTTATCGAGTACATATTCCTTTTAGATAAGAACATTCTATGGGAGGAACCAACAAATTCTTGTTGGAGTTTTGTTTTGCTGTGGCTTTAGTAAGAGAAGACAGGTAAGGGTTAAGAGTTAAACATGATGCCACTTGTGTGAGCATGGAGAGATAAGAGCCATCCTGACAGAGAGGGTTAGAAGATGCACCTGTCTACTGACTTAATCTCCTGCATCATAGCAGTGAAATATTGTTTACTAATAAAAAACAGTGCATTAGACTGTTCTCTTAAACTGAGTGCCTTTAGAAAGCTTTTTTAACGAGCTTTTCAAGGAATAATTTAAGAAAGTGTTGTTTGTATTCCCATTCCTGTCTCACTGTTGAAAGAGCAAGCACTTTTTTTTCCTCTCTTCATGGGCTTGTGCTAATGTAATCAGCTGATTAGCCAGACATTTTGGATAAACAATTGGCAGACATACCTTTGGATAATATTTGAAGCATTCGAATGTTAGAATTACATCTTTAGAAGACCTGGTATATCTGCATTTAAGTTGCAGATGTGTGGAAACTGTGTGAACTGTTTTATAAGCACTATAAGATGAAAAGGAAATATTAATATTGGCTTTCTTCAAATCTAAGTGACTTGATCTATGATGCAAAGAACTTTTTAAGAAGCAGGAGGAAAACTAAGTCTTTGTTCTTTTGAAACAAGAGCAAAGATAGCATTTCTTTTAAGTTTCAATTATTTATTTGCCAGAAACATATGGGAAGAATTATTAGACAAAGATTTCATATTTCTGGAACAGTTTATTTTGTAGCTGTCAATTGGGGTGTGAATTACACAGCTTGGTATAGTGCATGAATGACTACAAGAAAGTGAAGGGATTTGCTATATTTATGTATTTTACATAATATCCATTGTGAACTTGAACTAAAAATCTTAGACAAATTCTTAAAGCATAAACTGAGTTAGAAGTTTTTTTAAAAAATGTGTAAATCATGCAAGACTACCTTATAAATTTTGTGTATTTTAAACTGTGATAAACATGATCATTCCATACAGCAGTGACAACGCTAATTGTCCTTAATTTGGTAATAATGGTGATGCTATAATGATACAAAAATAACACAAATGACAAGACTATTTCTGCCATTAGGTGAAATATCTCAAATTGTGGGATTTACAGATGAGGGAGCAAGATCATTAAAACATAGACACACACAAACGCACACACACAAATGTACACACTTGCAATATTTTAGGAGTGGGAGATATTCTAGAGATCATAGAAAATTATCAATCTGAACACCAGAGAAGCCAAATCATGCCTAGCGCCACACAAATGGATCTGAAAATCAGATCACATTTGGCAATACTGTCTCTCTCAAATCCACCTGGAAACTATTTTGGAATATGTTAGGACTATTGGTGAAATCAAAGTATTTATTTAGTACATTTTTCCTAAAAGTATTTATTGGTGTCTTTATTATCGTGTATCTACCTCTGAGATATTCATGTCTATGTATTAAACTTTTTTTTCTTTTAAACTCTCTATTTTGATGCTGGGTTTGTTTTCTTTTAACTTAAAGCTACAAGTCATAGAGTGGACATATGCTTTCATTTATCTTGGGTTAATGCCTAGGAATAGAACACCTAGATCATACAGTAGGTTTGTGTTTTAACTTCTAAGAAACTGGCAAAAGATATTCCAAGGTAGCGCTACCATTTTCCATGCCCAACAGCAGCCGCGGAGAGCTCCCATTGCTCATAATCTTCATCATCACGAGGTGCAGCCACTGTAATGTTTGCCCTTGGAGTGGAGATGCTTGCATATCTTTCTCTGGTTTTATTTTGTATTCTCATAAAGATCCAATATGTTGAACATTTCTCATGTGTTTACTCATAATCTCTATTTTTTGTTCAGCTTTATAATAGTTATAAATTAACCTGCTGGGGCTGGCACCGTGGCTCACTTGGTTAATCCTCCGCCTGCGGCATCGATATCACATATGGTCGCTGGTTCTAGTCCTGGTTGCTCCTCTTCCAGTCCAGCTCTCATCTGTGACCTGGGAGGGTGGTGGGGGATGGCCCGAGTGCTTGGGCCCCTGCACCCGCATGGGAGACCAGGGAGAAGCACCTGGCTCCTGGCTTCAGATGGGCGCAGCGCTGGCCCGCTGGCCATCGCAGCCATTTGGGGAGTGAATCAACAGAAGGAAGACCTTTCTCTCTGTCTCTCTCTCTCTCACTATCTATAACTCTGTCAAATAAATTTTTTAAAAAGTCTTATAAATTAACCTGTTAAATTTTTTCTGAAAAAAAAATGAACCCCATTATTTTGTTTTCTTAATTTTTTCAACTTTTATTTAATAAATATAAATTTCCAAAGTACAACTTTTGGATTATAGCAGCTTTTCCCCCCATAAATTCCCTCCCACCTGCAACCATCCCATCTCCCACTCCCTCTCCCATCCGAATCTTCATCAAGATTCATTTTCATTATCTTTATATACAGACAATCAAGTTAGTGTATACTAAGTAAAGATTTCAGCAGTTTGCACCCACACAGATACACAAAGTATAAAGTACTGTTTTGAGGAAGCAAACTGAAATCTTGGGGGCTTACAATGTGGTAGACTTCACATTAAATATTTTCTTATAATTTATTTTATTTATTCTCCACTGCTGTCCTGTGAAATAAGGAAAATTATAGCTGATAAATAGTACCAGAGAGGATTATTGTCCCTATGATATCACATGGCTATGAATTTTTTAAAAAGGTATGATGATAATATAGCAGTAAAGTTTGTTTCATTGCTCACTTCTTATTCTTCAAATCCAGAAGAATGACCTAATAAGAAGGACAGGTGAGAAAAAGGACACAGTGTGTTCTGATTGTCACTGCTTGGCTGGCTTTGTGCTTTGCAAGGCCGACACACTACGTTTGCCTATTCAAAAAACCAAATATGTTTAGGGAACAGTTAGCCTCAAGTACATATCTCTCCAAACATTAAGGGTAGCTCTATTTGCGAAGCAGAAAAGTTCTGGAGTCAACGTGTGTCTAATGGGAAGCATCTGAGACAGCGGGCATGGTCAGAAATACCATGCCAGGCAGTCGCCTCATTTGGGACTTGTGCAGATCGAGCACATTGAACAGTGGCCACGGGAAGTCGGACTCCTGATGAGATCTTGGATCCAAGTTCCCTAGAGAGAGTTTCTCAGAGCTCTTGCTCCAAAGAATACCTGGGTTAGCTGATGATCAAGGTGAGGGCTTGGATATAGGTGCTGTCTAGTTCCCTAAGACTTATTTCTTATGTGGACCATGCATCAGAAATTTGCAGAGGTACACATACTTGACAATGACTTTCAGATTTCAAATTTCAGGGGAACTGGAATTGGGTATAACAGGGCAAGCTGACATTTGTGACTGGCAACCCATATCAGAGCCCCAGTTTGAATCCTGGCTGCTCCAGTTTCAATCCAGCTCCCTCCTAATGAGCCTGTGAAGCTAGTGGAAGAAGGCCCAAGTACTTGGGTCCCTGCCACCCATGTGGGACACTAGGACAGAGTTCTGGACTTCTGGCTTTGGAAGCCCAACCTCAGATTTCACATTCATTCAGGGGAGTGAATCAGTGTATCTTTCTCTGTATCTTCCTCTTTCTCTATCACTCTGCCTTTCAAATAAATAAATACGCAAATAAATACATAATTTGTTTTTAAAGAATCATTCAGACATAAAAGTGTATAACAAGCACACAAGTCCTAAAGTCAGGAACACATTACACACCCTGGTCAAAACTAAACAAACTCAATTGTTAAATGACAGTATCAATTGACAAGTGTCATTATTTCAGGCAACAGCTACCAACTGAAGGTCCTGGAATGTATCAGTTGCAAATAACAGGGAACAAACTATGTTACTGTGTTTACACCTGATGAAACTTGAGCCATCACCAGCCCTATGGTTTGAAAATGGATTGTTCAGCCAACTCATTCAGGAGTTTAATCTCTAAAGTTAAATGTTAATAGCGTTAAGAGAGTGGAAAAGTAATCTAACTATGCTGCTTAGAAGTGAGGCCTTTGGAAAGTGATTAGGTTTGGATACAATCATTGCAGGATAGTTGTTTATAGTAATGAAAACTGGTCTAATGCAACTGGATTTTCACTTTAATTTAAAGATTAACCTATGGTATTCTATCTTGGGTTCTTAGAATTGTAAATCAGAGCCATGGTATATGTATTAACAAGAGAGTTATTGATTCTTGCTTTGTCTCAGTCATAGATTTTATGGTCCAAAATCAGAGATTAAAAAAATATGGCAAAAAGGTGAAAACCCAGTTTACATATTGTTGTACAAACATTTCAGAATGGAATTTTACAGTTATACTGCTGTTGAGTAATCAAATATCTCCATTGCTAAAGGTAAGCCTGTAAGTAGCATTTCTCTTATCACACAGACTGGTGTGAACCTTGAATAGATAAAATCTATAGATTATTGAAAATAAGCTGATGAATATTTTATAAAAAGGAAAAAAGGAAGAAAAGAACATAAATTGACAAATTATCATCAATGTTATAGAAAGGCTATGGAGACCCGTTTCTATCTCCCTAACTTGTCTCCATGTAAAATTTATCTTACATCATCCGGGTCACGTCTTGTTGCTCCAGTTCCAATCCAGACCTTTGATAATGGCCTGGGGAAAGTAGTGGAAGATGGCTTAAGTGCTTGGGTCCCTACAATCACATGCAAGTTCTGGATGAAGCTCTTTTGTAGCCATCTGGTAAGTGAACCAGTGGATGGAGGATCGATCTCTCTCTCTCTCTCTCTCTTTCTCTCTCTCTCTCTCAACTTTTCCCTTCAAATAAATGAAATAAGTCTAAAACTAAAATAAAAATGGACTGAAATGGTTTGGGGCTAGGTCACTGAAAATTACTACAGACTGAAGTGTCTTTTTCAAGATATAATATAATATAGCACATTGAATAACACTCAGAGTCAGAAGAGTTCATATATACACCTATTTTGTCAGAGAAGCCCCTTCCACTCTGAAAAGTGTTTCAGTACTCTAACCATTATATAGAGGGTGCTTTAAGGGGTGGGTAGGACGGACACACCTAGGGAAATGAAAACTAGGCAAAAGGATCAGCTTGTAACAAGTAGACCAGAACATTCCTGCTAGAACAGACAATTGATATTGAGGCAAAGTGAAAATTGGTGTTATGAAGCCTTGCTAGCTTCTTCAATATCAGAATAAGGGATGTGAATTTGTTCTGGTAACAGATAGTGCATCAACGGCAACTTTTGCTTCCGAGTCATATGCACTCAGAAGTATGGAAAAAATACTCATGGTACAGGAAAGTTGATGTAGGAAAAAGAGACACAGAATGAAGAAACAATAAATAAATATTTAAAATAAGGTAAAAAATTAAAGGTATTAAATAAATCAGAAAAAGTAATATTAAACTTTTAAATTTACTTAGATAGCTAAATGGAAAAAATGTTCATTTGATCAAAAATCTTTATAAGCATCCAATGTATAATTACATGAATGTAGGAATTTAGATACTGAAAGAATACATTTCTCACTTGATCTAAAAACAATGCTGGTGGGGATACAGAATGCTCAAAATAATAATTTTTCGTAAGTTTAGAATATTATAATATAATTCATAATATAATCTATAATATAAATAATTTATATTTATACAAATATTTATATTTATTTATATAAATGGAAATAATTTATATTTATATAAACATTTATATAAATATAATCTATAATATATGATTATGAATATATATAATTATAAATTATAAATACATAAATATAATTTATAATATAAATATAAATAAAATATAATATAGTAAGTTTAGTATATTATAATATAATATAAAAGGGAAAAAGTATATAATATAGTATTCCTATTAATCAAAATAAAATCCGGTCATGGACTCTATGAAAAAATGCTAACTTGAAACAGAAATTTAAATATATTATAATTTTATCAATACTATCTCTGTACTTAATGAGTTATTTTTGGTAAAAATGACTGGATAATTCCATTGTCAATTTGAAATTGAGGATGTTAAAGAAACTTAGATTTATGTAGTGAGAAGAAATGGTAATTATTTCATGAATTAAAGGAATACCCTATATGCCCTTTTAAAAACACTACTAATAAATCCTGCAACATTGAAAGAAAAACATACAATCACTTTCCGCTGGAATGAAAGGACTGGAAGAGTTTTAATAATTCTACTTTTAAACAGTTACAGTTATCTTATATCAAATTATTTTTTGGTTTGGTTGATTTGTCCAGACATAAGTTCTTTTTTTTTTAAGATTTTTTTTATATGAATGTCAGAACTACAGAGATAGACACAGAGAGATGCATCTTCCATTTGCTTGTTCAGTCCCCAGATGGCCACAACAGCAAAGACTGGGACAGGCCACAGCCAGGAGCCTGGAACTTCATCCAAGTCTTCCCCATGGTGATAAGGAGTGCAAACACTTGGACCATTTTCTGCTGCCTTTCCCAGGCCATTAGTGGGAAATTAGATCACAAGTGAAACAGCAAAGACATGAGCCAGTGCCCATCTGTGATGCTGGTCTTGCAGGCAGAAGCTTACTTGCTATGCCACAGCACTGGCCATAGGACTTCAGTTCTAAAATGTAAGTTATTTGAATGGCTCACTCTCTGTGGTGCCTACCAACAACGCTTGTCCAAAATGAACTTAAAAATATTCCCATGGAAGACTTTTCATGACTACCTAAATCTCTGCTTGTTGTGGCTCTGATTGGGTTCTCTATATCTTCAATTTTAAGATTTTATTTATTTATTTATTTATTTGAGAAGTAGAGTTAGAGAGAGAGAGAGAGAGAGAGGGAGAGAGTCTTCCATCTGCTGGCTCACTCCCTAAATGGCTACAATGACCAGAGCTGGGCCAATTAGAAGCCAGAAGCCAGAAACTTCTTCCAGGTTTCCCACATGGTTGCAGATGCCTAAACACTTGGGCCACCTTCTACTGCTTTCCCAGACCATAGCAAAGAGCTGTATCAGAAGAGGAAAGCCCAGGCCTCAAACCAGCTTCTATATGGGATGCCAGAGGTGGAGACTTTGTCTACAATGCCATAGCACCAGGCCCTATCTTATTGATTTAATCTTGTTAGACTGTGTGAATCCAGGATTTTATTCATTTCCTTTAGATTTTCCAGTTTATTAGCTTTTGGTTCTTCATTGTAGTTTCTTATGCTTTTTATTGTAGTGGCATCAGTTGTAATGTCTCTTTTTTCATCTCTGATTTTATTTATTTGAGTTTTTTCTCTTTTTTCTTTGTTATTCTCACTTGAGGTTTAATTATTTTGTTTATCTTCTCAAAAAACAAATTTTTTTTGGTTGATATTTTGTATTTCTTTTAGTGTCAATTTCATTTATTTCTGCTCTGACCCTTATTATTTCTCACTTCCTGATGATTTGGTGTTTGTTTGGTTCATGTTTTTCTGTCATCAAGATGCATCATTAGATCTGTAATTTAAGACATTTCTTTTTTTAATATAAGTGTTTAATGACAAAACTTCCATCTTAATACTGTTTTTGCTGTGTCCCACAGGTTTTGATATAAATTTGCATTTTTATTTCAAGAAAGTTTTTGATTTCCTTTTTAATTTCTTCAATGACCAATTGATCATTCAGTAGCATGTTGTTTAATTTCCAAGTATGTATGAGTGTTCTACTTGTTGGTTTCTAGTTTTATTGTCTTATGGTCTGAGAAGATACATGATATGATTTCAGTCTTTTCAAATATGCTGAGACTTGATTTGTGGTCTATCCTAGAAAATGTTCTATGAGAAGATGAGAATAACATGTATTCTGTAACTGTTGGTTGAAATGTTCTGTAAATGTTTATTCAGTCCACTTGCTGGGCAGTATGTTTCAACCCCAATGTATCATTTTTTTTTTGGGTCTGGATTTTCTGTCCAATGATGAGAGTGGGGTGTTAAAATCACCAACTGTTATTGTAATAGACTCTATCTCTCTCTTTAAGTTGGATGGAACTTTGTGTGTAAATCTGGTGATCTTGTATTGAGTGCATACATATTTATTATAGCTATTTCTTCTTGCTGAATTTAAACTTTTATTAAAATATAATGTCTTTTTATCTCTTTTTACAGTTTTTGAATTAAAGTCTGTTTTATTTGATGTCAGGATAACTGTGCCTGCTCGCTTTTGGTTTTCATTTGCCTGGTATACCTTTTTCCAACCCTTCACTTAGAATCTGTGTGTATCTTTGTAAAGTGAGTTTTTGTAGGCATCATATAATGGGATCATGGTTTTTCATCCATTCAGCAAACCTAAGTCTCTTGGTTGGTGAATTTAATCTATTTACATTCAAGCTTAATATTGACAGGTAAGAATTGAGGCCTGTCATATTTTGTTGATGAGGTGATAATTCTACTTCCTTGTTCATGAATTTAGTGGTGTCATGTGTTTTCATGATGTTTACTTCTAACACAGGATACCTTCAAAATTTCAAGAAAGGCTGGTCTGGTGGTGGTGAATTCTCTCAGTTTTTACTTATCTAGAAAACACTGTATTTCCTTCAATTTTAAAATAGATTCCCTGAATATAATATTCTTGGTTGGAAGACTTTTTCTTTTAAGGCCTTGAATATATCATCCCACTCTCTTCTGGCTTGTACAGTTTAAATTGAGAAGTCTGATGTTAATCTAATTGGTTTTTCTTTATGTGTAACTTGATGCTTAACTCCACTTGGTCAATTCTACTCTCAATTATATTTTTTATCTCATTGATAGAAGATTTCATCTCCAAAATTTTGATTTGGTTCTTCTTAATGAGGTCTATCTCCTTAGTAATATTTTCATTTGTGCCATCCATTGATTTCTTCATTTTAATTCTATCACTATATTTTTTACATCTCATTGAGTTTCTGTACAATCATTATTATCAATTATATATCTGTCATTTCATAGGTTTCCTTCAGTTTCAGATCTAATTCTGGATAAGTATTGTCTTTTTCAGAGACGTCATGATGCCTTGTCTCCTGTGTCCCTTCCTTGATATCTGCACATCTTGTGTGCTCATCCCTTATTTTTGAAGTAGGTTTTATTGTCAGAGTTTTTGATTTACCTGGAATGCAGGGTTTCACTTGGCTTTTTCTTTTGGCTTTTCCTAGGTGAGCCCAGCATTAGAGTCTCTGAGTGATTTCTTTTGTCTTAATCAATGTCATGTGTCTATAAGTGACACAGTGTTCTAGTCTGCTGCAGTTCATAGGGATACTGTGTGGCTTTGAGATGAAGAAGGGTTTCCTTGGGTGTGTATCTTCAGTTGGTGGAGACTGCAGTGTCAGTCTCACTGGTGAATGTGACAGCTAAGACCAGATCTGGGTGCTGGGGGAGACAAGGGTTGCTGCATCACTCATTCTACTGTCAAGCATGAGGGATGCCAGGGCTTGTGGAATTAATTACTAGAGTCCTAGGACTGTCTGATATGGATAGACCCTTCCTCAGGTACTGCAAGGGGAGTCCCACTGGTGCTGTGGCTAAAGTCTGGGACCTGATGGCTTTGCTACTGAATTCTAAAAAACGTTCAAAGAGAAAATAATTCCAATTCTCTTCAAAGTACTTCAAAATACTGAAAAGGATGCAACTCTACCAAATTATTTTTATGAGGCCAGCATTATTTTGATAGCAAAACAAAGGATGCAAAACAACAACTACAGACATGTATCTTTAATGAAATAGAAGTAAAGATTCTCAACAAAATTCCAGCAAATAGAATCCAAAACCACATCAAGAGGATCATACGTCACAGTCAAGTGAGATTTATGGCAGAAATGTAAGGGTGATTCAACATTTGTAAATCAATAAACATCATAAAGCACATCAATAGAATGAAGAATAAAAACCACATGGTCATCTCAATAGATGTAGAGAAAGAATTTGATAAGAGTCAAAACCTCTTCATGATAAAAAAAAAAAAACCCTCCACAAATTATGTATAAAAGGAACATTCCTCAAAATTATAAAGGCTGTATATCAAAAACCCACAGCCAATATCAAACACAATGGGGAAAAACTGAAAGCATTTCCTCTCAAAGCTAGAACAAAACAAGAATGTCCACTTTTTCCAATCTTATTCAATATATTACCAGAAGTCTTAGCAAGAGCAATTAGGGAGAAGAAAGAAATAAAAGACATCAAAATTGGGAAGGAAGAACTCAAATTATCCATGTTTGCAGATGGCATGATTTTGTATATAAAAAACCCAAAATACTGCACCAGAAAGCTATCAGAGATTATAAACCATTCAGTAAACTTGCAGGTTACAAAATAAACATACAAAAAGGGTAGCTAATTTGTATACTAATGATGAGCTCACAGAAAAATAAATCAAGGAGGAAATCCCATTCACAATAGCCATAAAAATCAAATATTTAGGAATAAATTTAACAAAAGAAGTGAAGATCTCTGAAATGAAAATTATCAAACATTGATGAAAAAACCATCAAGGACACAAAGAAAATGGGATAATATTCCTTGCTCATGGACCAGAAGAATCAATATTATTAAAATGTCTATACTACCTAAAGCAATCTACAGATCCAATGCAATCCCTATCAAAGTACAAATGACAGTCTTCACAGAATTTTTAAAAAAGTAATTCTAAAATTCATATGAAATCACAAAAGACCCAGAGCCGAAGTGATCCAGAACAAAAACCAGCAAGCTAGAAGCATCACAATATCTGACTTCAAAGTGTACTACAAACAATATTAATTAAAACAACACGGTCTTAGCATTAAAAAAGCATAGATCAGAATAGAATAGAGAGCCTAAATTTAATCCACATACATATAGCCAATTGATTTTTGAAATAAGTTCTCAGACCATACAGTGGAGTAAGGATAATCTCTTCAACAAACGATGTTGGCAAAACTGGATGTATATATGTAAAAGACTATTAGTATTTCCATTCCTATCACCATGTATAAAAGTCAATGCAACATGGATCAAACACCTAAATTTTAGACCTGAGACTAAGAAGTTGCTGGAAGAAAAGGTCTAAGACATTATTGTATGGCTTCCTGGAGAGGACCTCAAAACACAGTTAACAAAACAAAAACTAAAAAAAATGGGATTATATCAAACTCAGAAGATTTTTCAAAGCAGAGGAAATGATTAATAGAATGACAAGACATCCAATAGAATGGGAAAAATATTTATTAACCACCTATCTTACAAGAGATTAATATCCCAAATATATCAGCAACTTAACTAACAACAATAAAAAAAAAAAAACAGTTGAGAAATCCAGTTGAAAAATGGTTAAAGGACTTCAATAGACCGTTCTCAAAATAAGAAACACAAATGACCAACAGATATATGAAAAACGCTCACTCGGCTGGCGCGGTGGCTCAACAGGCTAATCCTCCGCCTTCTGGCGCTGGCACACCGGGTTCTAGTCCCAGTTGGGGCGCCGGATTCTGTCCCGGTTGCCTCTCTTCCAGGCCAGCTCTCTGCTGTGACCCGGGAGTGCAGTGGAAGATGGCCCAGGTGATGGGCCCTGCACCCCATGGGAGACCAGGAAAAGCACCTGGCACATGGCTCCTGCCATCGGATGAGCGTGGTGCGCTGGCTGCAGCGCGCTGACCGCGGCGGCCATTGGAGGGTGAACCAACGGCAAAGGAAGACCTTTCTCTCCGTCTCTCTCACTGTCCACTCTGCCTGTCAAAAATAAAAAAAAAAGAAAAAGAAAAACGCTAACACTAGCCATCATAGAAATTCAAATTAATATCACAATGAGATATCACTTCACCTCTGTCAGAATGGCTAAAATCAAAAAAACAGAGAGTAACAAATGCTGGCAAGGATATTGACAAAGTGGAATACTTTAACACTGTTAGTAAGAACATAAATTAGTGCAGCCACTAATTGTTTACAATACTAGAGCATTCTGAGTTTGTGTAAGTACTTCTGCCTCCTAATATTTTCATCTTACTCATTAGCATTTTCTTCTTTCAGTTTGAGAATTCCCTTTATCATATCCTGTAACTCAGACTGGTGGTGATAAATTCAACTTTGCTCGTTTGGGTATAGCTGTATCTCTCCCTCACATCTTAAGGATAGCTTTACTGGACTAGTATGCTTGGCTGGAGATATCTTTCCTTCAATGCTGTAAAAGTTACTACCTCCTGAACTGTAAACTATCTGCTGAGAAGTTTGCAGTCAGCTGAACTGGGAATCCTTTATGTGTTATTTGTGTCTTTTGTCCCTCTATCTTTAACCTTGGAAAGCTTGAGTATAATGTGTCCTGGGCTAGATTTTGTTGGGTTTGATCTCACTGGTAACCTTTGACCTTCTGTATCTGGGTAGTTTTATCTTTCTCTAGCTTTGGGAAATTTTGGTCATTATTTCTTTGAATATGCTTTCTACCCGTTTGGCATTCTCAAGCCACTGAATCCCAGCAACTTCTCTTTTCATGCTATTCCACGTTTCCAATTAAGCTTTCTTAATTCCTCCTGATCGCTTTGTCTTTTTTCTCCTCCGTGTATTTTCAAATAGCCCATCTTTGAACTCATGGATTCTTTCTTTTGTTTGATCTATTCTGCTATTGATGCTTTGTATTGCATGTTTAATTTCATTTAGTGTGCTTTTCAGTTGAGCAACTTCCACTTTATTTTTGAACATTTTCAACTCTCTATTAAATCTCTCCATTACAATAGTGAATCACTTCTCTGTTTTCTGTTGAATTTTATCAAGCTTTCATAAAACAACTGTTTTGCAATCTTCTTCCTTTGGAAATTTCACTTCCTTCGTGGCTGGGTTCTGGCACCTCCTTTTGTTCTTCGGATGAGGTCGTGGTTCCTTGAAAGTTGTTGATGCTTATTAACGTACAATGTCATCTGTGCATTCAAGGATTAGTTACACCATCTTGGCTTCGTTTGTGAGTGTCTCTAAACAATCTGCTCATTTTCTCTGAGCCTACGGGGATTTCTGCTATTTAAGCACTAGATAGCAACCTGAGCTACGCTTGTCCCTGGTCAGCTGTTGAGATGATTTTATTCTTCCGACTCAAATATGTCCCAAACAGTTGATGTGTTATTCAGCATGAACGGGGGAAAAGCCTAAAAAGTGGTAGTCCCACTCCTACAAACCTCCTGCTGGTCCTGTGGTAGGCTCAGACTCCTTGTCCAGTTTCCACAGATATCAGGATGCTACAGCACATCAGGAGAACCTCCAACCACCAATGCCTTTACAACTGGAGGGAGGACTAATACTAAGCTAGCTATGGTCTCCCTGCTGTGGAAGGGAGCTCACTGCCAATGCCCCTTCTATGAACCACTAATGATGTTGGCTTGGGTATGAAACAGAACCAGGGAACTCTGCTGGTCACTGAAGCAGGTTCTCTTTTGACAAGCACTGGCCTGGGGTCAGGTGTCATCAGGAACCACTCAAGCCTGAGTTTTATTTGCCTGGCACTGAGTTCGAAAATAGGTTTCTCATTCCCTGCTGTCTGCCCACAGTCATAGAAGGAATAATAGAGGCATCTCCCCCACCACTAGGGCAGGCCCTAGCAATGACACACCTTAGTCACATAGTCACCACTCCCTGTTCAGTCTTGAAGCTGCACACCATGCCTGTAAGAGGGCTGGTGGTAATGCAAATCCAAACATGTCTGTCTCTTCAGGGCACAGGTCTCTGCCTGATGCTGGAGTAAATAGCAAAGGCACTACATATGAGCAGATTGTTAGCATCTGCCCTGGATTGTGCTTTACCTGCCAGGACCAAGTCCCAAGACACAATCTCGTGGCTCCCTGCTGTCTGCCCAAGTTTAGAAGAAATTGACAAAGATATCCCTCTGGCTGCTCAGATGGGCCCCAAGCTCGTCACACATGGTTTCCGTAATTACAGGCCCCTGCAAAGTTCCAGGGCTTTCGACCATGACCACCGGGGCTCAAAAGTGACACATGCCGAAAACCAATCTGACCAATTGGACTGCAGGTCTCTTCCTGACGTCCAGGCAAGGCCAGAGCATGGTCTGGGAGCACAGGCTGGGAGCCGGAGGCCATGGGGCTGTATTAGGTGCTAGGTCTCAGTGCTTCAACCTAGCTCTGAGCTGTGAGGCCTGATCCTAAGTCCCTTCTCAGCCTTTCCCTGCAGCTGGAGTTTGACTTCCTGCTGACAGTTGGTGGAGGGCTGTGGAAGATCCAGGTATTCACTCTGCACATATGGCCTAGGGTCGGGGGCTCAGTTTGATATTCTCACAATTAGCTTGGCACTAGCATTTAGTTAGCTCTTCCTCTCCCAACCGGGAGGCATCTCTCCCTCTGGTGCTCCTTGGAGCTGGAGAAAGGATTACATAAGCAACTCTCCTTCTTGTTTACTTCAATGTGACTCTTCTTATGATTATAAGAAAAGGCACTATGATTTCTCCTCTGACATCCATTGCCCTGATGAAGGTGACGTGGTGTATGCATAGCTGATTACATTGGTGTCTCTGTGAAGAGGTGGTCATTGGAGCCTCTTATTCATACAACATTTTGGGTCTGCTCAAGAAACTGTAATATCTATTAGGGCTTAAACCTAAATATAAGAAATCCTTTAAAGAGCTAATAGCATCTGATGGCCTTCAGGTGACTCTAATCTGTGAAAGAGATAATATGCTGCTTACAGGTAGAAAGATGCCTGACTGAAACAAAATTTTGTTTACACATCAAAAATAATTTTTAAGAATTAAACACTGCAATAATGAAGAAGCAAAGCTTGGAGTGAACATTATTTTAATTTAGAGTTAATTGTTTTACATCTCAATTTTTAAAGTTTCTTTTAACCCATCTGAATGCTATTCTAGAAATTTATTTTTCAAGATATTCTATAGAATTGCCTTTTAAAACCAGGATCTCCTCATGTTTGGAGTATTTCTGAAACACTTATGAGAAAAAAATCTTACACGGTATATTCTCTTGTTTGGAATTCTGTCTACATCTGGTGTCACTGTGGTTCCACTTTATGTACCTTCCATTCTTGCCTCCAGGGTCTTCCTGCCTGGTGTGAAAGCCTCTGGGAGTCCTGGGGCTTCTGCTCCATGTTCACATGCCAGCTGGGGCAGAAGCAGCCAATGCTCCAGTGCTCGGGTATCCAAGAGGCCAATTCATGACCAAAGAACACACTACTAGGCTCCATGCAGTGATGTTAGCTTAAATTAGTGAGTAGCAGAACATTGAAGAAGAGTCAGGTAGAGTGTGTTGGTCCTTTCTGTGCTCTGATACTCAGAGAACTTTCAAGGAAAAGTAGGCTGTATAATGTCAACTCTTGGTCTTCTTCAGAAATGGTGTGTGCCTCTCACTGGTTACCTTATCTGGATTTGCATTCCCCTACTTCAAAAATGAGAAGTCATGCTTCAATGATTGCAACTTTGAGTGGCTTTTAATGGAAATAATAAAGTTGGAATACATTCATGACCGTCATCTGATAAAACAGATAGGAGTGGGCAGTTAGACTAACAGCTAAGACACCTTTGTCTCACATCAGAGTAGCTGCGTTCAATTCTGGGCTCTGACAACTGATTCCAGCTCTCCCCACCCTTCATCAAGTAGATCCTGGGAAGTAGCAGTAATGGCTCAAGTAACCAGGGTCCTGCCATCCATATGGGAGAAATGGAAATCCCCATTTCTTGGCTCCAGCTCTGACTCTACATTGGCTGTTGCAGGTGTTTGGAGGAGTGAACAAGAAGATGGGAGCATGCTCTCTCTGTGTTTTTGTCTCTGTGTTTCTCTCATCTTCTAAAATAAAAGAATAATAAAAAATAAAAACAAGCTAAGAATGTTAATAACTTAATCATGCCTCTAATTATCTCCAATCCTCATACATTAATAAAAGTGAAACCATTCCAATTTCCTCTGTCCCATTTTTAAACAATCACAGTATTTAGGCATCAAGTCACAATGTTCTCCACCAGTAAACACTTCTGAGCTTATTGCAGCATGGTCCAGTGTTTGAGTTAAGTGATGTTCCCATGTCCCTGCACTAAGACTCTCAGTGCATTTAGCACTGCTACCAAAAGCAGTGACATGATTTGTACGACGAAATGCAAAAGGGAAGCGCAGATCCATTTATACAAAAGGCAAGGAAAGTGTTCCATTAAAGGCGAGAGAACATAGGCTTTTCCTTTCTTATGTGGTCTCCCCCAACCCTCAGCAGTTTTTAATTTGTTCTGTAAAGTCATTTTAAGAAATAAAATACAAAATTAAAACAAAATAATTCCTAACATGGATTTGACCAATCATCTTTTAAGCGATGCCTGTTTTTTTAAAGACATATTTATTTATTTAAAAGTAAGAAGTCAGAGTGGGAGAGATAGAAATCTGCCATCTACAGGTTCACTCCCTGAATAGTTGCAATGGCCAGAAATGAGTGAGGCCAAAACCAAGAACCTGGAAATTCAACTTGGTCTCCCACATGGATGGCAGGGGCCCTATTAGGATTCCCTCTGCTATTTCCCAGATGCATTTGCAGGGAGCTGAGACAGAGGCAGAGCAGCAGGGACTCAAGTAGGTAATATGGGAATTTGGAGTGAGGACAGTAGTTTAACCCGCTGTGCCATGACAACAGCCCCACAGTGCCAGTTTAAGTGCAAATAAAGGGCATTTGTCTTGCATACCCTTTAACTGTAATTAGGGAATCACAGAAATGATGTAATTTGTGATTTCCAACTTTTACATATATTTCCATTTTGTTCTTACAAGAATGGGAATGTTGCTCAAAACAAACTCTTCCTCATTTTTATATGCTCATGTTCTGTCACCACACCTATGTTTGGCTTATGATGATTACAGAAGCATTGATCAGACAGGGAGCTGTGGGTTGCCCTTCCTTTCTGTTATTTATATATCAGCACTTTTGCAGAAGTGTAATTGGTTCATATAGGGAAGTAAGACCCTTACTAAGAGGGGTATGGCAGGGCCTTTGGTCATTTGTCATTCCTGTATTGCTGTCGCCTTCTTTCTGCATTTTCAAGTTCTGCTTTGAATGGAGAACGCAGCCTCCTCAGAAGCAAATGTTGTTGCTTCCTCAATATTTACCTTGTACTCGTGTAGATCTCACTGAACTCCCATTCATTTGCAGGTCCAGAGAACTCTGTGGAGACTGAAAACTCTCTGTGCAACTGGGGCAACTGGAACAGAGAATCTATTGCCTATATCTATATCTCTGCAAACCTGCATGACTACTGTTCTATTAAACTTCACCTAAAATACCAATACAAAGGCAAAATTGTTATGTACTTCAAGATGGCAATTGGAGAGCATTAAACTACATGCAACATCCTTCTGAGAGTTAGGCCCAATACAGAGGCACAGGTTGTACACCCATAACACTGGCCTTGACTTGGCTATATTTACATACTGTAACATTTTTTAAAAATTTTTTAAGAACTCCTGCCCGGGACAGACAGTCCCTCCCTATCTAAAGATATGTTAATTTTGTGGTTTTTGCATTTAAAAGTGGCTTGCAGCTGCTGCTCAAGGCTTCTTCCCTTCACCTTTGCTGGGGGAGGGAGCCCGTTTGCGCAAACACTTAATAAAATCCTCTTGCGCTTACAAAAAAAAAAAATAAAAGATTTTTTTTTTTTATCTATTTACTTGAGAGGTAGAGTTTTAGATACTGAGAGGGAGAGGCAGAAAGATCTTCCATCCACTGGTTCTCACCCCAAATGGCCACAACAGCTGGAGCTGAACCAATCTGAAGCCAGGAGCCAGGAGCTTCCTCTGGGTCTCCCTCGTGGGAGCAGGGGCCAAGCACTTGGACCATCTTCCGCTGCTTTTCCAGGCCATAGCAGAGAGCTGGGTCAGAAGAAGAGCAGCTGGGATTAGAACTGGTACCTATATGGGATGCTGGCATTGCAGGCGAAGGATTAACTTACTGCACCACAGTGCTGACCCCATACTGTAACCTTTTGTTATATGGAATATTGTAGGTATGCAAGAACTACCCATTAACCAGTTAAGTTCCATGTGTCTATAAGAGGCAGTATTTAGTGTCTTCCATTTGTCTTTTTAATTTTTATTCTCATTCCTTTCCTTTTTCCTCTGTTCCCTCATTTCAACTCTGACTTATTTTATTAATCTCTTTCCTGTTTTACAGTTTTCCATATTTAATTAGAATTTTAGTCAGATAAACGGAATCTTTAACTAAGCTTTAAATATTCTTATTATAATTCAATTTTTGTCTAATGCTCAAGTGCCCAAGTATAGAAAATTTAATCATTAGTCCTGAAACTAGCAACATTCAGCATTTGTTTCTGCTTCCAAATTATAGCATTGACTGAAATGAGAAAATGAAATCACTCATGACTAGGAATAAAATTTAAAGACTACGTAATGCTCAGTTAGTTCTGTCTGTCAGCATAAAGCCACCAAAAGTGGGATTGATTAGGTAGTTTTGAAAGGAAAAGTAAACAATGCTGCTAAAGGAAATGCATCTATCTTACAAGTAAAAATATGTTAATATCTTTAAATATGCTTTTCTCTGTTTCTTGATTTAATCCCTTTGAGAAGAGAGCCTTCCCACTTAGTGAGAAACCCAACTGCTTACTGCTCCTCGCTGTGCTTGGTGTCCTCCCTAAACCATGGTTCCACAGCACTGCTGCAGCTCCACCTACTCACTCACTCACCTCCTTGTATTGCAGTGACCTGCTGCTGCTGGGATATTCTAGCTCAGAGCTCCCTTAGAGGACAGAAGGAACTCGTTTCTCTCATTTCACTAAGCAACAAACAAAATATCTGCCATAGAGTAGATATTCCATGAAGTTATATTGAAACAAACTGATACTAACTTGCTGTGTTGCTCTGGAAAATGAAAGATGCACCAACTTCAATGAAATATGGATTACTTTGGATAGGAGTTACCTGATGAGACAGCTCAGATATTGAATTCCTTCTTATGTCTCCCAGCATGAACCTACACACTGTGGGTAGGCCCCCACGTCTGCAGCCTCTTTTAGCTTCTGCTTTAAAATGTGAAAATGGAATATGGCAAGAACCAGATGTAAGGAGAAGTGCTAGACTGACAGGACAGAGATCAGCAAACTACCTTAAATAGTTTTACTCCATCATTGAAATTTAATTGATTTGTTTATATTATAATCTCTCGACTGTCATGCATTTTAAACATAAATATTTAGGAATTGTGTATTTCAGTTAATATAATTGTATTCCTAATAAAAACCAGGAACTACCTCAAGGAATCAGATAGGCAGTTCCTCCTACACACACACTTCTATGTAGAGCTAAGATCTAGAACATAACATAGGCAACAAACATCTGTTGATTCTGAAGGATTGAAAGGTGACAGACTAGGTAATGACTTAAAGACTTGAAGCAAAACATTTCTTTGAGTTCTGTGAGTTTCATTCTTGCCCTGTAAGGTGGAGTTCCAGAGACAGAGAGAGAGAGAGAGAGAGAGAGACCTCCTATCCATTGGCTCACTCTCCAAATGGCCAAAATGGCTGAGGCTAGTCTAGGCTGAGGAATTCCACCTGGGTCTCCCATGTGTGCAGCAGGATCCCAAGTACCTGGGCCATCATCTGCTGCCTTCTCACTTGCATGAATAGGAAGCTGGATCAGAAGCAGAGCAGCCAGGACTTGAACTGGGACTCCAGTATGAGATGCCTGCATTACAAGCAGTATTGCAACCTGCTGCACCATAATGCCAGCCCCTGGGTTTGTTTTTTAGAACATGGATGAATATAGTATAAAAAAAAGCTTAAAATCAATGGTATAATCACTGATTTTAAGAAAATAACAGTAAATAATATTCAAAAGGTAGAGCTACAATCAAAAAGTAAAAGCAAAAGAAAAAATTGGGGGTGGAGGGTCAGGGATTTTACCTAGTGGGTAAGATTGTTCCCACTGGCATCATTCCAGGTTCTGGCTCCTGGCTGTAGCTCTAATACAGAGCCCAGGATATAGTGACGATGGGTCAGGGCTTGGGTCCCTGTCATCTACATGGGAGACCTGAATTGTGTTTCTGCCTTCCAACATTTGTCCCCATCCAGCCCCAACCACTGTGGGTATTTGGGGAATGAACTAGTGGGTGTGAGTGCTCGCTCTCGCTCTCTCTCTCTCTCTTTCTCTCCTCCTATTGCTATCTTTCTGCCTTTCAAATGAATAAATAATTAAAAAAAAAAGTAGAAGAAGTGGGGCTGGTGCTCTGGTGTAACTGGTAAAGCCACTTCAAGTCTTTGCTGCTCCACCTCTGATCTGGCTCCCTGCTAATGAGTCTGGGAAAGCAGTGGACCCCTGCACCCACATAGAAGACCTGGAAGAAGCTTCTGGCTCCTGGCTTCAGAAGAGCTCAGCTCTGATCGTTGTTGTCATTTGGGGAGTGAACCAGTGGGTAGACCTCGCCCCCCCCCCGCCAAACTCTGCATAATAAATAAAATAAATCTTTTTTAAAAAAACTAATAATAGTAGAAGCCATAAGGAGAATTACCAAAGCTAAAAGTTGGTTCCTAGTAAAATTTTAGTGAAATTGATCAATAAGAAACAGAAATAGAGATAGCACAAATAGCCATTGTCAACAATGAATTAGGGTCATTACTGTAGGTAATAAGGAAATAATTTTAAATAAATAAAGATAAAACAACTTACAGCCATCTAGAAAAAGCAAGAAGAAAATATGGCATATATTTTGCAATGTTCATTATTTTATGTTTGTATTGAATTAAAGATTTAAATATAAAAAATTACAGGAAAATAATGTGTAAAAAGAACAGCTCTTTATAACTTTGAAGTGAATCTTTTCTAATTATTATCCAAAATCCAATGGACATAAATAAAAGTAGGTAAACTTGATTACATTTTAAAAGTTTATCATGTTAGAAAGAAAAGCCTTTATACACAAAGGTGAAACAATCCAACAAGAGGGAAAATATTTGGGTTAATATCTTGGAAAAGAAAGGAACAATAATCTTTCTACTAAATTAAAGTGTCTTAAAAACAAGACTAAAATAAATGATAAGAAAAAGATCAACACATTTAAAGAGTAATAAGAAATGGGAATGGATAGCTCCCTGAAGCACCATTTTTCACCAGTAGACTGACTAAATTCCATGTGATATCACCCCGATAGTCAGGCTGGAGAAAGCAGCATGCTCATACCCTGGCTTTTGCTCTGGAAATATATTGAACACAGTGTAAGGCATTTTGGAAAGACTATCAAAATCAAAATTGCATAATTCTCTTTGAACTAGCAATTTGCTTCGCATGATTTATCATACAGTTTGAATACTTGCTGTGTAACATAATGAGCTCATTCATTGTTTATAATAGCAAAACATTGCAATCCATATCAATGTCCATTAATATCAGGCTAGTGAAATAAATTACTCTGACTCTATATAGATCTGAATCTATGGAGTGGAAATTTTGAAAGAATAAAAACATACTAAGGGACCAGCATTATGGCACAGCAGGTTAATCCACTGCTTGCTGTTCTGGCATTCCACATTAGAGCACCATTTTAATTCCTAACTGCTCTGTTTCCAGTGCAGCTCCTACTCATGCACTTGGGGTAGCAGAAGCAAATTGTCAAGGGCTGATCCTCTGCCGTCCACAGGAGAGACCTGGCTGGAGTTCTGGGTTCCTGGCTTCAGCCTATCTAGGCCATGTTTCATTTTTAGAATGAACAAGCAGATGGAGGATCCTCCTCTCTTTCTGTAAGTCTGCCTGTCACACAAATTACAAATCTTTTTACAATTTTGGAATATTAATGGAACAATCTATAAGATGTGTGTATCAAAAATATAAACCATATATAATATAGTAAAGTTAATTAGAACAGAACATTTAAAACAAGGTTACATATTCAGATACGCCTGAATAGTCATAGATTCTGGACATATATGAAAGTCCTGAAGACCAGTTGATTAGCCTTGTAAATTCTAAGGCTGGGAACCAGATGGCTTGGGGACAAAATGACCATGTGAGTTTTTTTGGTGTGTTAAAAGAAAAAAATTGAGACTAGTTCAATTTAACAAAGTTTACTTGAAACAGAAAATGTTTCTAGAATCAGGCAGCATTCCAGACTAAAAATGGTTCCAA
This sequence comes from Sylvilagus floridanus, assembly GCA_949820135.1. Lineage (NCBI taxonomy): Eukaryota > Metazoa > Chordata > Mammalia > Lagomorpha > Leporidae > Sylvilagus > Sylvilagus floridanus. The sequence continues at coordinate 10,852,070 of OX463240.1, read as the reverse complement.
ATGCTACTCTCCTACCTTATCAAATGATGAGCAATTTTTCTAACCAGAAAGACAGGACATGACATACAGAGATTATCTCAATGGTGCAGTCTGGAATTTGCCTTAATCGGGCATAATTTGCTAGCTTTCAGCCTGGAATTGGCTGCAGTTGGCCAAGTGCTGTGATTGGCTGAGCCTCAGTTGCTTAGTTACAGTGTACACTAAGGTGGAATTACAGTCTGCCTGCACATCAATACAATACACTTAGACTCCTTTGGGCCAAAGTTTCTGTTCAAGTAAGGAGGCTGGATTAGTCTTAATTTTTCCAGTTCAAACTGTCCATATAAAAATGGCATTATACACACTTATTTATTTTTGAATAAGGCTGTGCATTGTGCAATTTCAGAAATAATAATATCTAATTCTATGTCAGTGGAAACTGCAGCGCACAACTGCAAGGGAAGCCATTTTCTTGGAACCTCATGAGAACAGGATATGAATGAACTTCCCTTCAGGACATACGTTGTAGCAGGCCTGTTTTAAGGATCATGTAATTACATATTCAAAAAATCACACTATGAAATAAAGAATAATGATAAATCTTAAAATTAAGGATGAGAAAGAAAAAATTCAGCAGTTGTGATCTGTAAGGGGCATCTTTGCCTCCATAGTAAACACTAAAGGATCTTCAAATTTTGAGCTAATATTATTTTAATTTGCTATCCCTGCAAAAAGGAACACTTTTAGTGACATATTTGTCACCAAACTGACCAAACATAATCCAGAGCACTTTTAGAGCGCTCTGAGTATGGTCCTTTAATTTTCAATATTTGATATATGCTTACTTGAAGTATCAATGAATGATTTTATATACTAGTTTAATTTATTTGGACTGCAAATTCCCAGGATAAAAGGACCATATCTCACATTTTTGTTTTTCTTAACATGTAGGGTTTGTCTTGGGACACAAGCAAATAGCTTGTATTCAATTAATATTCTTATTTGAAAACAATATTTGAACTGACTGAATAAACATAATGAAACACCAAAGTTCTAGATTTTGTGAAGAAATAAGATCATGCAACAGCCACGCATGGTTCCCTGACCAGCATCAGCTGCAGCAGCTGGGAACTTAGAAATGCAAATTCTTGAACCCCAAAACAAAATTACTGGATCAGATACTCTGGGGATGTGCCAAGCAATTTTTTTAATATCTATTCAATTTTTAGAAAGGCAGACAGAAGAGGAGAGAGAGGGAGGTCTTCCATCTGTTGATATACTTCGCAAATGGTCACAACAGTCGAGGTTGTGCTAGGCTGAAGCCAGATACCAGAAGCTTCCTCTGGGTCTCCCACGTGGATGCCAGGTGCCGAGGACTTGGGCCATCCACCGCTTTCCCAGCAAGGGAAAGCTTTCATTAGCAAGGATCTGCATCAAAAATGGAGCAGCTGGCACTCGCGCAGGTGCTCATATGGAGTGCAGGCACTATAGGCAGAGTTTCCAACTTCTATGCTACAGTTTCAGCCCCAACAATTTGCTTTAATAAGCCCATAAGTTGATTCTAATGCACTATGATGTTTGAAGGCTACTGACTTAAGAGCTACAAGCTATTTCACCAAACAGACACAGTAAAAGAATTATCTTAAAAGTTGGTGATCTGGAATAACATTTTGCAGGCAGGAATTGCTTGCACTAGTTTTCTCTGTCTGACAAACGTATGCTCATTAGATTATCTTATGAAAGTTGGCTCTGGAGTTTAGGGTTCCATACATGTAAAACTTCCAGTTGCATAATGCCCTGTGGAACATTGCATCTCAAACTTTGTTGTCCATAAACTTGCACACTGTAAGTCTGCTAAAAATTTAGTTCTACTTTGTAACATAGATTCACAAAACATGGAATGATAACTAGTGTTTGTAGGTTTTGTTATCAAAAAATCTAACAAGAAATCTAACAATTCTTTGCTAGGTGGATGATGAACTACATTGAAGCTCAATGCTCTGCAACCTTGTTACACAAATTATGATCACAACCCGGTGGCATTGGAATCACCTGAGAGTTGCTAAAATTTCAGAATTGAGGATTCCATAGCAGACCTACAAGATCACCATCTTCATTCCAGCAATTTCTTTCAGTCATTCTTTATGAATATTGAAGCTTGAAAAACACTGATATAGGCAATTTGTGAGAACAGATGTTCAATAACTGTCAGAGAGAACTGGTCAAAGGGAGAGCTCAATCATTTCCAAACAACTTGTTTCTATAGTCCTTCCAGCATTCTGCTTAATTATGTCAATTTTGTTCTACTTCTTAACTTCTGATTACTTTTCTTCCTCATAACTGAAGTTCTAGAAATAAACTGATATGTAACATGCTTATAATGGGACATACATAAATAGCTCTAATTAACTTTCTGTGAAAAGTGTGTAGAGTTACAGATGAAACTGATACAATTAAAAAATTTTATGTGGAACTCTATGTTTTAGTATATAAAAATTAATTAGTTGATTGTAGGAAGCTAATAATTAACTTCAAATGTTTATTGTAAGATGTTGACCTAGGATCATATCTTTCTAGATTTTAATATTTATTTAGTGTAGACGATTAAAACAAGAGGGAGTATTTTAAATTCTGATAATTGGATCTCTATTCTGTTAATTTATAGTCGAGAGATAAATTTATTTAAGATGGAGAAATAGCTTTTGCTATTTACTGAGAGCAAATTTTTGCACATATTGGTATAATGGAGCTTATTAGACTTAGAGTATGTGGCTTTGAATTGATTTTTATGCAAGCAAAACCTTTCATTAAGAAGCATTATTATATGTATATTTCTTTTCTTGTCATTTCAGTTGTTTTTCTTTATACTTTGATTTTGTGATTTTTAACAACTTATTCATTTTTTTCTTCTGTAATTATGCTTTAGGGACAGTCTGATAACTGAGGGAAGTGTGCAAAGACTAAAAATATTTAGATACCTCCAAACATGATACACTGTAAATATGGCAGAAAGGTTGCCTTAAACCTAAACATAAGAACTGGCTTCCTATGAGGCATGGATTGTCAAAAATGCATTGAAAACAAGAAGGGATATAAATAAACATATGAATAAATATTTGTGGTATAAAGCAGGCACAAGTGTTGTTCTAAAATTATAAACATGACTACAGAGACATTTCTTTTTTTTTTTTTTTTTTTGACAGGCAGAGTGGACAGTGAGAGAGACAGAAAGGTCTTCCTTTTTCCATTGGTTCACCCCCCCAATGGCTGCTAGGGCCGGCGTACTGCGCCGATATGAAGCCAGGAGCCATTTGCTTCTCCTGGTCTCCCATGTGGGTGCAGGGCCCAAGGACCTGGGCCATCCTCCACTGCACTCCCAGGCCACAGCAGAGAGCTGGCCTGGAAGAGGGGCAACTGGACAGACTCAGGCGCCCGCACCAGGACTAGAACTCCGTGTGCCAGCGCCGCAGGTGGAGGGTTAGCCTAGTGAGCCGCGGCGCTGGCCCAGAAACATTTCTTAATCTTAAAGAAGATGTATTGGGCCAACGCCGTGGCTCACTAGGCTAATCCTCCACCTTGCAGCGCCGGCACACCGGGTTCTAGTCCCGGTCGGGGAACCGGATTCTGTCCTGGTTGCCCCTCTTCCAGGCCAGCTCTCTGCTGTGGCCCAGGAGTGCAGTGGAGGATGGCCCAAGTGTTTGGGCCCTGCACCCCATGGGAGACCAGGAGAAGCACCTGGCTCCTGGCTTCGGATCAGCGCGGTGCGCTGGCCGCAGCGAGCCAGCCGTGGCGGCCACTGGAGGGTGAACCAACGGCAAAGGAAAACCTTTCTCTCTGTCTCTCTCTCTCTCACTGTCCACTCTGCCTGTCCAAAAAAAAAAAAAAAAATGTATCTTCCCAACAGTGAATATACGTGGTGTGGACCCACTTTATATCCTTATGAGTAATCTTTATCAGGTTTCAGATAGTCGGAAGAGAAGACATTACTAAGGAAAAATAGGGACCAGAGTTGAGATTCAGGTTCATGCCAAAATTGAATTCTGCCCTTTCATTACATTTTCTGATTCACAAATTTTAAAGTAAGTGACAAAGAAAGGCTTTGTATTGATGGAGAAATTTGCTTTCTTCAATGTGCATTTACATAAAAGAGTCCTGCAGGTTTATTTGTATGTTTTCAAATTTAAGAACTCTATGGATAAGTTAGTACTGAGTCAGAGGAAAGGTGACTAGGAGGCTGGTATGCAGGCACTACTCCAACATGGAAGACCTGGCTGTCCCCCTGCTCTGCTACCACATATCTGTTTTATTTTGAGTAACTTTCTTCATCTCACTGGGTCCTTGTTTGCTCCTCTCAAAAATAAATTAGACTGCATCATGTGCAATGTCCACCTCATTGTCTTTGCTTTCCAAAGAACACTAGCAAGGGAAAAAGGAAAAAGTGATTTATATTTCCCCACATCTCGTTTTAAAATTAACCCCCTAGGCTTACAGGTCGGGAGTTATTTCCTATGATTCAGTAAATTAAAAACTAAAATTAAAAACTATTGGGTAAAAGGGAAAATGATTTAGGCAAAGCAATAAAATCACTATTTAAGGTTGGAGCTCCAGGCTTTGTGAGTTTTGAGGAAAATTTAAAGCGAATGAGCACAATAGTTCTTACCACATACTTATCCCATTCTTTAAAAAAAAAAGAACTTTCTATCTTTCAAAGGGCTGCATTGATTTCTGACATCTTCCTAACACTATAGTAATTGCATTAATAACGGCACATGAATTTCATTTTTAAGGCAGGAAATAAAGTAATCATTAAGTGCTTGCCTGAAGACTTGAGACCACCCCATATAAACGATCTAATCCTATTAGAATGAATTTCGCTATGAATGTGAATGTGTGAAATAATTGTTGATACAAAAAAAAATCCTCTAGTTTAAAATTGCCAATTGGTAATGATGGCTCAGTAGGATTATATGCCTGAATAAAGTTAGCTACAAATATGATTACAAAGTGTTTAGAATTTAAAGTATAGAAGGACTTTTAAAAAATGTTTATTTTTCATTTGCTTGAAAGGTAGAGGAAGAGAAAGATAGCTAGAGGGAAGAGAGATCTTTCTGATCCTCTCCCTTGTGCCTAAAGCAGCCAGGGCTGGACCAGGCCAAAGTCAAGAACTCCCAATGAGAGGCAGGAGCCTAAATATTTGAGCTGTTATCTGCTTCCTTCCAGAATTCCTTAGTAGGAAGTTGAATAGGAAGTAGAGTACCTGGGACTCAAGCTGGCACTCTGATGTAACGTGGGCGTCCCAAGCAGTGGCTTAACCCACAACATCTGCCTCAGGAATTTTATATTTCAGATAACTTCCTCTGAACAAACTATGTCTCCTAAAGTATCTCCTATATCAACAGATTGCCCTTTTGATATCTAAAGTTAAAAGACATTAATGGCATCTGATCATACTAGAATGTGTAAGTGCTAGTTAATGAGATAAAAACAAGAATGTTTAGAAAATGAGATGATATGGCCAGTGCCGCAGCTCACTAGGCTAATCCTCCGCCTGCGGCGCTGGCACCCTGGGTTCTGGTCCCGGTTGAGGCGCCGGTTCTGTCCTGGTTGGTCCTCTTCCAGTCCAGCTCTCTGCTGTAGCCCAGGAGTGCAGTGGAGGATGGTCCAGGTCCTTGGGCCCTGAACCCTCATGGGAGACCAGGAGGAAACCCCTGGCTCCTGGCTTTGGATAGGCGCAGCGCGCTGGCTGCAAGGCACCCGCCATAGCAGCCACTTGGCTGGTGAACCAACAGAAAAAGGAAGACCTTTCTCTCTGTCTCTCTCACTAACTCTGCCTGTCCAAAAAAAAAAAAAAAAAATGAGATGATATACAAATGCATTTGTACATATCATGGAACTGTCTAGTTAGTGCTTTGTTAGTATTATAAATTATTTGTTAGCCAATCAATAGTATATAATAATATATATTAAATCATTCATTAAATGACTAATAATAACACAAGGTTTTAAATGAAGTTATAGGTCCATTAGGTTAGAATTTGCTTAAAATATGAATTTTCCTCAATTGACCAGGTTTGAGAACACTTTAAGTTTTCAAAAGACAAATTCATTTTAATGATGTGCAAACTGGCAATTCTAGAAACTTCTAGATATTCCTCCCATTTTTCGCATGCTTTACTCCAGGCCTCTTCCCCACCCACAAGATTGTCATGCTCCTCCACTCAAAGGAGTGGCATAGGGCTTTGCCCTCAACACACAACTAAGTGTATGGAGGCAAATAGGCTGGTGAGGAGGAGACACCATGTTCACATTGATCATACATAGGGACCACCCACTGGCAAAGTTCTGATTTAATTTGAGATGGATCCAATGCTAACTTCCACTTAACATTTTCATTATTCTGTAATAAAAACAGAATAAAAATATAGATTAGCTCCTAAAGGAAGGCTTTTATAGATTTTATACTTTCTTTCTTATAGAAATCTTTTGGAAAGAGGTATGCATGAATAGATCTGGGAATAATTTACTTAAAAATATACACTACTCAAAATTTGTTAATTGCATCTTACAATTTTAAGAAAAGGAAGGTTGTGGGGAGTCAGGGTAGAAGAACAGGTAGATTACTGATCAAATGACAGGAGGAATAAGTTAAAGAGATCCATTTTACAACACGGCAGCTGTAGTTAAAGAAAACACATTGCATAATTGAAAATTTCTAAATAGGTAGATTTTAAGTGTTTTCAGTATAAAAATGATAAGTATATGAGATAATCCATATGCTTATTAGCTTGATTTAGCCGTTCCACAATGTGTATGTGCATTTGTATATTTCAAAATACCAAGTTGTATACCATAAATACATATAATTCTCAAAAGAATTAAAGAAAATAAATAGCGTTATAATACATTAAATGCTAGGTTGGGTTTGTTATATTTTTAAATGACAACAAAATGTTTCATAGAAACATATAATCAATATTATAATGATATATATTGTGTATATGTAATATATATCTGTGTCTGTCTATGTCTATAATTTATATATTTTCATGAAATAAGGTAAATACTTTGAGGATTACTGAGACATTGTATTGGGAAAGATCTGCATATCTAAATTTCACTGCCTTTGAGTTAAAATAATTTAGTACTTATAAAATGTATATAGAAATCAGAGCTTGAAAGAGTCTTAAAGTCTGACAAAATTAAATCCATTTTTTGCTGGTTGGGCAGAATCATGAATTAATTGGTTCAGAATGTCCATAATATTTTTTTTCAGGAAGAGGATTTTGGATGTTGGTAAGGCAGTTAATAAAACTTGGTCTGGAGATGAGATTTAGAAATTGTAAAGAAGTCCTTGGCAGATTCTGCAGTGACGGAAAATTCTCTCAATTCTCACTTGCACGAGTTATAAGCATCTCAGGTTATTGACAGGTGTGTTTGGGGCAGGGGAGTTGAGCTTACTGATTTTTTCCTGGGGTATCTTGTTCTTTCCACTTAGTGTCATGCTGTCACATTCAGCAGCAGCTTTCATAAATAAGTTAGCCAGTGGGCTGGGGCTTACTGCTGAGCTATTGTCTACTAAAACCAATCAGTATTTCCATTCCAACTGAGAACCAAAGGTAGGTTACCACAGAATATTTTCCCTTTTCACAATTTGTGGAGGGCTTTTTTTTTTTTCCACATCTCATTGATTTGGAAAGGTGGAAGCCTCAAAATGATTTAACAGAGAAAATCTTTTATCATCCAGGTTTCCATTTATGGATGCGCTAATTCATTTAGCATTTTATAATATGAGGGTGTGCTCTATGATATGCCTTGAAACCACCATCTATCATATTCTGAGTCAATACAATATCAGTTGCATAGGCATTGAGGAACAAGAGATGTGGTGAACATATTAAACTAAAAACATGCAAACAAGTTTTTCTGGTGTTGTAAATTAAACCACCACTTCAAATTGCCTATGTCTACTATCTGAGGGTCACCTCAAGTCCTATTTCCTCTGCTTTTGATTCAACTTCTTGCTAATGCAGCCTGGGAGGCAGCAGATGATGGCAGCATTGCTTGGTCCTCTGCCACTCATGTGAAAGACCCAAATGTATTTCTCGCTACCTTGCTTCAGCCTGGCACAAGCCTGGCTGTTTCAGGCATTTGGAGAGTGAAGCTCTATCCCCCTAAAGCAAATTTTAAATATTAGCATAATTAAGATAAGAACAACTCATGAACTCGCTCTTATATTACCAAATGAGTCAGTTTATTAAACCCACCAACCACCAAGTCAGCATAATTATTAATTATTAACTATTTACTATATATTTAATATATTTATAAAATATAATTATCATGTTATATTAATTATTGATATTTTATATAATTAATATTATCTCTATTAAATCTTTAGTAGGAGAATTGTAAATATTCATTGTAAATAAAGATATAGCGTTTATGCCACAAACATGTAGCATGCTTTTTCATGTTGGGAACAAACATATTCAAGTGATATACACATCAGTTGGGAACAAACATACAAGGAACTCCCAGAAGGAATTCTTAAACCAAGAAAAGCATCAACAGTTCATATGCACTTTGACCTAGACTTAGCAGAGTGATTTTGGTAAATTTTGCAACTTCCACTTCATGAATTATTTTCTCATTATGTCTTTAAAATGTGAAAACTAACATTTGAACTCTCATGATATGTATTTATCATTTAATTGTAAATGTTCTCTGTTTTTCAGAGCAATATGATGGCACTGAGTATTTTAGTCTGCATTTTCAATTAACTTTTTTTTTAACGAAAACATTTGGGATTACTTGAGTATACTCATTTTAAGCAAAGACAATTTAAACAGAAGATGAATGTGGACAGGATTAACAAATCCAAGCGAGTGCACTAACTAGACAGTTCCCAGTGCGGCACTGGGAACACCTTCCATCAGTCAAGAATCTCCTGAGCTTGCTGACAAACTCACAACTTACAACCCATTTGAATCAACACTTTTAAAAAAATATATTTTATTTATTTGAAAGAGTTAAACAGAGAGGTAGAGACAGAGAGATAGGTCTTCTATCTGCTGGTTCACTCCCCAGACGGCCACAACGGCGGGAGCTGCACCTATCCGAAGCCAGGAGCCAGGAGCCTCTTCCGGGTCTCCCACATGGGCGCAGGGACCCAAGGACGTGGGCCATCTTCCACTATTTTCCCAGGCCACAGTGGAGCTGTATCAGAAGAGGAGCAACTGGGACTAGAACTGGCGCCCATATGGGACTGCAGTGTTTCAGGCCAGGGCGTTAACCCATTGCACCACAGAGCCGGCCCCAAATCAACACTTTTGATTATCCTCTTACTGCTCTCTGATGACTTAATTCTTCTAATGGACCTTTTGTGTCAATCTTTTTTCTGTTAGTTTAATAAGACATCTGAAGATGGATGCATTATAACCAAAGAGGTCTCTTAAGGCGACAGTTTTGGAGATAAAACATCATGGCATGAACATTTTCTGGATTCTGTTGAGGGCGACATGGAAGACAGAATCACAATTGCAATGAGAGTGTTTGGGGCATGTGTCAGACTAACTCTATGGTGAAACAGGTACCCAAAGAGATCCAGGGATCAGGTTTACTCTTTTATGACAACCTACTCCCACAAGGACTAATTAACTCTGTGGGACTAGCATTAATCCCTTTCAAGGGCAATTCTCCCATTTTTCTGATTTCACTACAGCAAGTCTCACCTCTTAAAGATTCCACCACCTCTTCTTACTGCAACCTTAGGGACCAAACCTCCAGAATTGGAAATCTCGGAGAACAAGCTAAATGCAAGCCATAGCATCTCCCATTATTTGTTACTAGCCACTTCCTCATCATTTTCAAATGCTCCCTCTTATGACCATTACTTGCAAATATTCAACATTTTTCATTCATGTCTTTCAAAAATTCAGCAGAAGAAAATTATTTTAATTACCTGAACCCATATAACTTCTAACACGTCTTACTTCATCGCCAAAATACAAAGTTTTCATTTCCATATTGTGTAGTCACTTTTCTGCCTATCCAAATTAGCTCACATTTAGAAATTTCTTGAGTTAGAATGTTAAAAAAAAATGGAGGATATGGTTATCTTGAATATCCACTTTGAACCACAAGTTATTTATTGATGAATGGCTGAATAGAATTTTGCAAAAACCTTTTTTATGAATTACTAGTTTATTTATAGTATTTTTAATGATTTATTTATTTACTTGAAAGTCAGAGTTACACAGAGGAGATGTATAGAGAGAGATCTTCCATCCACTGGTTCACTCCTCAATTGGTAGCAATGGCTGGGGCTGCACCAATCCGAAGCCAGGAACCAGGAGCTTCCTCTGGGTCTTCTCATGCAGGTGCAGGGGCCCAAGGATTTGGGCCATCTTCTACTGATTTCCCAAGCCACAGCAGAGAGCTGGATCAGAAGCAGACCAGCTGGGTCTCGAACCAGCACCCATATAGGATGTCAGCACTTCAGGCGGCAGCTTTACCCACCATGCCACAGTGCCAGCCCCAGTTATAATATTTTTGGGAGCCAACTTTGTGTGTTTTCTATACTTAAATTTGTTAATGCTGTCTCATGGTTCTGAACATGGCCTATCTTGTTGAATGCGGTATTTAGGAGGAGGTACTATACAATTTTCTTGGAGTACCTATTATACACTGCTGTTTGAAAATATTTTTTATGTTTCTTGCTGCATTTATGATTTATTAAATTTATTTTCAGCTTTAGAGTTAGTATTCCTTTCCTGATATTGCTAATCTGATCTTGCATGTTATTTAGCTTTTCTATACAGCCTTTAAAATTATACTTTTTAAAATTTATTTGTTTATGTGAAAAGAAGCAAGAGAGAGACACAGGGACAGAGAGGTATGTTCAATCCACTGGTTCAGTCATCAAGTACCCGCAATAGCTAGGGCTGGACTTGGACAAAGTCAGGAGCCTGGAGATCAATCCAGGTCTACCACATGGTGGGAGGGATCCAAGAACTGGGCTATCACTTGCTGCCTCCTTGGATGTGCATAAGCAGGAAACTGAAATCAGAAGAGGCACTCTGATACATTATCGTAAACTCTGCACCAAGTCCCACATCATTATTGTTATAAAAACCTGTGCTGTAGTTGTTTGGTCTATTTTGTGCATCGTATCTCTCTGATGTTAATGATCACTTGTTTGGGGAGCTTTTTCTTGAATTTTCATGTAATTGTCACAATTGCCAAATAATTGTCTGTTGCACCAGACATCTTGTTTAGAATAAATGAAGACAGGTAAACAGATTTTTACACTTGGAAATCAGTATGCCTTTTCCCTTATTAGGATTTTGCATGATCAAGATGTAGGTATAGAAAGTGAGGCATCATCTTCCTTGTTGATGTTTGTGGAAGAAAAGTCTGCAAGAGGATGTAACCCTAACTAACAGCCTGAGGCACAACCTCGCATTAACCCACATTGGCGTTTAGAAACTAAGCAGCTGAAGCTTTTATGTATCCACTAATATCAACCCAAAGTGATAACTGCCTTGTCTTAGCCAACTTTCTCTCCTCCTATTTCCAGTTATGGCTATCCTCTCATCACAGTCTTCTGGGTTAATTCAAAAGTAGTTGATGATGTGATGTACTGCTCAGCATTTTCCTTTTTGTATCTCTTTCCATCTATCTCTTTAATTTGGTGGTGGAAACTTATAGCTCTTTTCTTTACTACAATACTTTGCATTTTTATTTTTATCCCCTTCTTTCTTTCTGGAATATTCTTTCATTCTTCATCTAAATAGATGAGCCTTTCTATCTCAGTGTCTTTCTCAGATTATATTTTGCTATTTACCTGGAGATCAACCCAGGTAAATGTGTTTATTTAGAGTTCCTCAGTGGTCCTACATTCCATCATTCAATTCCATTTTTTCCATAATCACACACATTGTCATTCCTTCAACCAATAATACATTCTAAGTTCTAAAGCCATGCTTTCATTTGTAAACTCTAAGTTCAACCTTGCATGCTCCCTAAGTATCTCAGACTTAAGATATCAAAAGTAAATTCTTCCACTTCCAGCCATGGCTGTTCATCTTATTGGACTGCCTTCATCATGGCATTTTTCCTCTTATCCTATTGCTCAAGGTAGATATCTGGAAATCATTTTGGATTTTTTCTTCTCCTTCATTCATTCATTCATCATATGCAATAAATTATCAACCCCTATCAACTTAGTGTCTGTCTTACCAAGTTTTCCCACATCTTTTTCATGTTCATTTCATCATATACAAATCAGAATTGTCCAGAGAACCACATGATCACCTCTTAATTGATATCAGATCTTTTTCCCATACTATGAACCAGGAGACATATCTCAGACACATGCTCTATATAAGTCATCTTACAAAAAAAAAAAAAACTTAAATAATTTCCTTTGCACTGAGAATAAATGCAATATAATTAATTTGGCTCTCTGTGATCTGGTACCTACCAGTCTATTCTATTCATGTGGCCAAACTCACCAGTCATCTATTTCAATGTTTTGGTTTTTTTTTTTTTTTTTTTTTGCCTCTTCTCCTTTAGACATTCTCTCCTTATGCTTAGCAATTATTTTTTAAGTTACGTGGTAACTACCTTTGGTTTCTTTCTTTAATACAACTCTAATTTGTTAATTAGTATAAAATACATGATTGCTTTTTGGCATTGGAATTTGGTATGAAGCAATCATCCATTTATCTTCTCATTCTTCATTCAGTAAAATAGCGAAGAGAGACAACAGGAATAAATTTGTTTTCCTAACAATATCACAGTTGAATCACAGATCTGATTCCTCTTTCCTTATGACCATTGTACTCCTCACAATTTAGCAATTATTTCATCTTTGTCTTTAATGCTTCTCAGTTGGCAGTAGGGTGATATTTACCTTCTCTCTGGCCTCTTAATCTTTTGTTATCTTTTTCTTGTGTTATCTTTTGATCTTTTTTGTCATATCCTGTCATGTTATACTAAAAATGTTATATGCCTTTTTTCACAATGCAGGTTGTATACATTCTCAATTTACTTTCAGTACATAGAGCAGCATTTAGAAGAGACAGTATAGCAAGTATTCTGTCTTCACAGAAGAAGCACCTAAGTAGGAACTATAAATGAAATATTTAAAACAAAATGTCTAGTTTGGAGCAACAATGTTTGGATAAAAATCAAAAACTTGAAATCACTGCAGAGATGGAAAGAGAACAGTAGCTCACGACTTTCAGGAATGCCAGGTAGCCTAGAGTATCTAACCATGTGATAGTCATATCAATGTGCATGCTTACAAAGGTGTTCTCTCTGGAAGTCAACACAGAGCCTTGCAGCAGATAACCCCAGAACTTCATTATTGACTATTTGTAATTCAGTTGTCTTTTATAATGCTACTGTGCCTCAGACAATCTTATACCACATACTTAAAGTCTACTTGCTTACAGATTGAGTAATAGATAAGAATTATACTCAAAACAATTTCAAGGTTATGTATCTAATCTCTTATTGTAAGTGCTTTTAACCTATTGCCTTCCTTAATACTCAAAATATGAGATATTTGTTATTTTATGGCTGAAATAAAACAATTTTTATATCTTAGCACTGCCAGTTCTCCATGATGCTCGTGAGATCAAAATTCATATGAATAGTGTATTCACTCTCAAAAATTTATGAAGCAACAGAAAAAAGATTATGGCTACTTTACTGATTAATGACTATGTGACTTTTGCAAAAATGTATAACAAGTATTGTTTACCTAAACCAGTAATTCCTAGAACCACATTCTTAAAATATTTTACTTTTATAGAGTTCTGGAAAACAGTCATTAAATAAGCTTACTAATGTGACTACTTGGTCCTTCCATATGTCTCTGCATCTTTGATAAACAAATTGAAGTAAAGAGGAAAAAACACTAATTACAAATCAGCTTATTATATGTTTTGGAATCAAGTGATCTTTTACAATAGATTCCTACTGGTAAAATTGTTTTGAAATTCAATTAACATTCATGTCGCTTTACTCAGAAGAATATATTGAGTTACTTTCAATCAGCCCAATTGCTGAGATGGTATGTGAAGCTAAACATAGACACACCAAAGTACAGAGGACACATAGAAACTGTATAATGCAAACACCTCATTTCATTGGATAGAAAAGATAGAATATTATCCATTCATAGTGTGGAAAAATAAAAAATAAAATACTCTTAATTTAAATAGCCTTCAGCACTCTTGGACAAATAACCTAAGTTAGTTACACTGACTTTTTAATACTTTATATTGGAAGAAATTTCCTTACTCAAGAATAATTTTAAAAAATCAGATTAATTTTTTAGAGACACAGAGCAATAGGCAGAAATAGAGAGTTCTCAAAGACTGGTTCACTCCCCGATTCCCACAACAGCCATGGCTGGGTTGGGACCAAAGCCAGGAGCTGGAAGCTGGTCACTCAATCTGTGTCACCAACCTGGACAGCAGCAACCCAATTATTTGAAATAGGACTGCTTATCCAAGGACTGCATTGAAAGGAAGCTGATGCAGAAGTAAGAGTGGGGACTTGAACCCAGGGACCCTGATGTCACACTCAGGGATGTTATCTGAGAGGCTGAACACTATCTCCCACTATTTCATAAATTTTGTATGCATTTTGAAGTTTTATGCACTAAAAACTACATAAGCTATGACAGTCCACCACTCCCTGACCACCGAAAAGTAGATGCAGACAAAAACTCCAAAATTTTGGATTAGGTTCTCTGCACGTCTTAAATATGCAGACCTTATCATTTTAATGAAACAAATAGGTTTCCATATTAAACTGAATCTATTGCCCTGTTCAGGGAGGATTTTAGGATGCTAGATATACTAAATGACATTATTTTGGCTGTGTCTCGACATACCCTATATATTTATTTGAAGTATACGTGAGTGATCACTAGGAAAATAGCTCAGCAGTGAAATAATATTTTATTCATAAATCAACATGGTTAACATTTAATTTTGTTAATAAGACTCAGGATCTTGAGGCAACACTTGACACAGTAGCTAAGATGCCTCTTGAGACGCCTGCATCCTCTATCTGAGTCCCTGGGTTCTAGTTCTAGCTCCACTTCTTATCCAGTTTCCTGCTAATATGTATCAGGGGAAGCAGCAGATAATGGCTTCAGTGCTTGGACTACTGCAAAAATTGAGTTCTGGGTTCCTTGCTTTGGCTTTGCCCAGCCCTGACTGCTGCCAACATTGCGTGTGGTAGGGGGAGGGTGGTGAATCAGCATATAGAAAACTAACCTCTTTGGGTCCAGAGCCATGGTATAATGAGTAAAGTTGCCACCTGCAACACCAGCATCCTATACGGGTGCTGGTTCGAGTTCCTGCTGATCCACTTCTGATCTTGCTCCCTGTTAATGTGCTTGGGAAAGCAGTGGAGCATGACCCAAGTGCCTGGGGCCTGAACCCACATGGGAGACCCGGATGAAGCTCTGGCTCCTGGCTTTGGCCTGGCCCCAACTCAGTCTTTGTGATTTTCTGGGAAATGAACTAACAGATGGAAGATTCTCTCTCTCTCTCTCTCTCTCTCTCTCTCTCTCTCAACTTTCTCAGATAAATAAATAAATCTTAAAAAAAGAAGAATAACAAAAACTGACCATGTTCTCTGTCTCTGTCTTTCTAATGAAATGAACGAAAAATGTGATCTCTTGTCTGGCGCAACAAAAGGATTGTGGTTATTAGTACTTTAGGTGATGTTATTCCATCTGTTAGATTGCATTTTTTTGGTTTAAAATTTTTTTATTTATTTGAAAGAGTGACAGAGGGAAAAGAGGCGGGGGGGGGGGGATCTTCCATCTGCCGATTCACTCCCCACATAGCCATAAGAGCTGGAGCCAGATGAGACTGAAGCCAGAAGCCAGGAACTGCATCATGGTCTCCCACATAGGAAGCAGGGACCTATGTACTTGGGCCATCATGCCAAAAACTTTCCCAAGGGCACTAGCCAGAAACTGGATGAGAAGTAGAGTAGCTGAGAATTGAAACAACACTTTCATTTCTGTCACAGGTCTCCCAAGGAACAACTTAACCCACTGTCCCACAATGCTCTCCCACTGAGTGCTCTTATTACCTGATAGATTTCAACAGCCTGTGCTCAGCCTGAATAGCTCCACATGTTATACAATGTCAGAAATACCACATGGGTCTGTAAGATCGAAGTGTAGAGTCCAAGGGTTGTAGTTGGTCACAGCAATCAAGATGCCACTCGTGATACCTACATCTCACATCAAAGAACATGAGTTCCGGTTCCAACTTTGCTCCTAGTAATTCCAGCCTTCTGGTATCACACACCCTGGGGAAGCAACAGGTGATGGTTCAGGTGGTTGAGTCCTTGCTACCCACAGGAAGACCCAGATGGTGTTTCTGGCTCCTGGCTTTGGCATGGTCCAGCCACAACTGTTGCAGACATATAGGAATAAATCAATGGATAAGATTCTCTCTCTCTCTCTCTCCCCCCTCCCCCCCTCCCCCTCCCTTCCCCCTTCCCTCCCTCCCCCCCTTCTCTCTCCCTACCACCCCACCTCCCTTTCCCTGTATCACTTCCTCTCTCTGTTACTGTGCCTTAAATAATAAACAAATAGGGGCTAGCACTGTGATACAGTGGGCTAAGCCTCCATCTGCAGCTCCAGCATCCCATATAGGCACCAGTCCGTGTTCTGGCTGCTTCTCTTCCAATCCAGCTCTGTGCTTGTGGCTTGGGAAAGTAGCGGAGGATGGCCCAAGTACTTGGGCCCCTGCAACCATGTGGGAGACACGGAAGGGAAGAGGTTCCTAGAACGTGGCTTGAGATCCGCTCAAATCCAGCCTTTGCAGCCATTTGGAGAGTGAACCAGCGGATGGAAGACTTTTCTCTCTGTCTTTCCCTTTATCTGTAACTCTAACTCTCAAATAAACAAATCTTTAAAAAAATAAACAAATAGGTAGAAACCAAGAATAAAGCAAGTATAGTAGAAAACCCTGTATTTTTGAAGCAAAAAGAAACTCCATTATATATATATATATATATATATATATATATATATATATGTGTGTGTGTGTGTGTGTGTGTGTGTATATATGAATATGGCACACACAGAAAACCATTATGAATAGTTAGTCTACTTCTAAGTGGAGTAATTTGCACTCTAGGAAAGAAAAGACAGAGCGCCCTCCCTCAGGATAGCAGTGAGTCAGAGACTGTCATGGGGAAGAAATTGATGCACCTGGAATAGAGAGACTTCATATGATAGGTACAAGCAAAAGAAAATGGAGACATCTCATGAGAAATTAACCCTGAGCCTTTGAGGTTACTCTTTGCACTGAAATTCAGTTGTTTTAAAGTCTTTATTACTAAAGACATGATGATTTTCTCATAGCTGAGGGGGAAAGTTCAATTACTGCACCAACGTAATGGCCACTTTAAATCATTTTTGTGTAAAGATTGAGTTGCATTGAATGAATTTGTCATACTCTGAGTAAAACTGGTGCAAATGAAATTCCTGTTAAGGGGCATTAACTTTACTATTTTCTCATTTGCTATAAAAGCCTCATAAGTACAAGATTTGGGACAGACTGTAACTTTCTCTGAAGCAAGTAGAGAATAAAGCAGTTCTCTGATAGGCTTAAAAGCAAGTGGATTTTTTTTTTATTTTTTAGTTTATGGTTTAGGGATATTTTAAGAAACAAGCAAAACACTTTCCTGTGATTTTCTAGGGTTAATGCGATACCATTGGTTGACTGTTTTAACTCATTTGTTTTCTAAATCCACTATATCTGATGTATTTAATGAGTTTCTTTATGTCAACCCCATTTTCCCAACCATTAACCACCCATATGCTAACCAAACAATTATCTCGTCATTCATTTTATGAAACATTTCATAAATACCCATCGAATCTTTCCCGAATTAAGGGAATGAAACTATATTCAGAGCATAGACAAAGTTTTAATGAAGCTCCATGAACAATTCGAGTGAATAAACAAAAGCCAATATAGGAAATACAATTCTATGTCATTAAAAGGAGTATTTAAGAATTATTGAAACACTACAAGCTGGCATATGTTGTTTTTATGGCTTTAAGAGATTCTGATAAAGTAAGCTGTAAGCAATTTTAAGTGATGCATTTCAACAGTTGTCCAATATAAATCTGTTAGATTCTGATCAGTACATAATCACTTTCCATTATTAAATGAGATCATTCAACATGATTAATGCCTACATTCAGCATGCTTTATAAAGACATTTTTCTCTTTGCTTGAGATATCTTGAATGCCTTTGCAAAATATGGAAGAATCAAATTGTGAAAATTAGAATTAGGCATTTATAGATAAAGCAATGCATCTTTGTTAATTCCTACATGTTCTGAGGAAAATACATTTGCTTGCTTCTCCAACCACTCTGAAAAACAGAGAACATCTTACTACGTTAGGAACAGCCAATTTTCACTTCCTCAAAATAAGTTGCTCTTTATGTCAAAAACCAGAGCATTGTGTATACTATCCTGTCACATGCATTTTATTTGTTTATTTATTTATCAGGCAGACATGAAGAGAAGAGAGAAGGCAGAGAGAGAGAGAGAGAGAGAGAGAGAGAGAGAGGAAGAGAGGGAGAGAGACAGAGAGAGAATGCCTGTTGTCTCCCCAGCTGTACTCCCCAAAAGCCAGCAAAGGATGGGGCTGGGCTGGGCCTGGCTGAGAGCAGGAGCTGGAAACACAGTCTAGGCCCCCCACATGGGCGGCAGGAACTCAATTAGCTGAGCCATTAGTGCTGCCTCCCATTATCAGGAGGTGAAGCCGAGTAGCAAGCAGGCTCTCCAGTGTGGTGCGTCAACATCTATCATAACACTGGCTAAATGCCCACTCTCCCTCATGCGTTTTTAAACAAGGTTTCTGTTGCTACCATACCAAAGCGGTGTATAATATCGGGGAGTAGCCACCGTTTCCATCATGGACACAGCACCTGAGATTCGCTTCAGTTTCTCTTTCTGGGTTTTTCTCTCCTTTGGCCTTTTCTTATCATTCAATTCTCCTATAGCTTCACATGTAAATTTCAGGTCACATACCCTACTCTATGTTTCCTGCTAGACTTAGCTTGAGCAGTAGAAATTTGTTCAGTGCTAGCTGACCATGTCCAAGTGCATTTCCATTGTGGTCATCTTAAACTCATGATTGAAGCCATACTCATAATTTTAACCTCCCCACGTCTGTCTCCTTTAAGGCCTACATCTTCATAAAGACAATTGTCATTCGTTAAATTTCCATAAACACTTCTCCTCTCTTATTCCTATAATAATACAATAAATAATAAGCAAAAACATTAATGGAAGTAACAGAGGACCTGCACGTACACACACACACACACACACAAACACACAAATAGAAACTTCTCATGTTCATGGATTGGAAAAATTAATATTATCAAAATGTTCATACTATCCAGGAAAGTTACAGATCTAAAGACTTCTCCTTCAAAATAACAATGATATACTTCACAGAATTAGAAAAAACAGTCCTAAAATTCATATAGAACCACAAAATAAAATAGCCAAAATAATGTTAAACAATAAAAACACAGACAAGAGGGCAGGTATGGTGGTGGAACAGATTAAGCTGCCACTTGGGATACCTGGAACTCATACTTGAGTGCAAGTTCCTGCGTGTGCTCCTCGGCTTTCAGTCCAGCAGGTAATGTCCCAAGCTTCTGGGTTCCTGATGTATACATGTGAGACCCAGATAGAGTTCCTGGCTCCTGACTGGCCTGGCCCAGACCTAGCTACTGCAATCATTTGGGGAGTGAATCAATGGATGAAAGCTCTCTCTCTCTCTCTCTCTCTCTTTCAACCCTCACCCCCTCTGTCACTCTACCTTTAAAATACATAAGTAAATGCATAAATAAATCTTTGTTTTTAAAGTTGGAGGCATTATAATACCAGATTTCAAGACATACTGCAGGAATATATATATATATATATATATATATATATATATATATATATATATACATATATATATATGGATACAGAGAGAGAGAGAGACATAGATGCACAGAGACATAGATACAGTATTCCACATTATTTGGTATACACAGATTTATAAACACTGCCTTCACTGAATTATACCATTACATCATAATTTCTGCTTTCCTCACCTTATCATTTTGTCATGAACCTCATTTAATAAAATGTTAAAATATAATCCCTGCTTTCAAAAATGGTATTCATATGTATATAATTTCAAAAAATGATATTGATATGTATATAATTTCAAAAATGATTTTGATATGTATGTAATTTAAAAATGGTATTGATATGTATATAATTTTTACATGTGAAATCTATATGGAGGAATTTTTAAAATTTTTGACTCTGTATATTCATGGAACACTTCTTTATGCTTTCCTGTGTCATTTGATATACTTTAAAATAAACTTTTAAAAGACATAATAATTAAAAATTAAAAAATCTGGAAAAAAGAAGGGGCTACTCATTGTGGTGCAGTGAGTTAAGTCACCCCTCACAATAACCACATCGCATGTTGGAGAGTCTGTTAGACTCTCAGCTGCTCTGCTTCTGATCCAGCTCTCTGCTAATGTGCCTGGGAAGGCAATGGAAGATGGCTCTAATGCTTGTGTCCTGTTACCCATGTGGGACACTCAGATGCAACTGTGAGCTTCTGGCCAGGCCCTGGTTCTTGTGGCCATCTGGGGAGTGAGCCAGTGATAGAAAATCAATCTTCCTGCCCTACCACCACCACCCCAGCTCTACATTTCATATAAATAAATAGATATTTATTTATTTATTTATTTATTTATTTGACAGAGTTAGTGAGAGAGAGAGAGACAGAGAGAAAGGTCTTCCTTCTGTTGTTTCACCCCACAAATGGCAGCCATAGCCGGCACTGTGCCGATCCAAAGCCATGAGCCAGGTGCTTCTTCCAGGTCTCCCAAGTAGGTGCAGGGCCCAAGCACTTGGGCCATACTCTAATGCTTTCCTGAGCCACAGCAGAGAACTGTACTGGAAGAGGAGCAACTGGGACTAGAACCCGGTGCTCATATGGGATGCCGGCAATGCAGGCGGAGGATTAACTAAGTGGGCCACGGCACCCACCTCTGATAATTTTTTAAAAAGAAGGGCAGAGTTTATTCAGCAATATGATCTCTTTTTTTAGGTTCCTGTTCCACCATCCACTGTGTATTTTCTTCCTAAAAGGCAGTACATTCAGGAACCACACACATGACCTGAGCAGAAGGAGGATGGAAAAGCTGAAGGTTCACTTGTCTCCTAGCTAGGAATCACCAAAATGTCACTGGTAGCTAAAAAGTAGTCTTTCTGTCATGGATATTTTTGGAAGACATCACAATAGTTATTCTGGTTTGCTGAAAAGTCATCTTAGTGAAGGACCCTTACAGGGGGATAAAAAATTAGGCCTGGTCTCAGGCGAGAGCAAATACCAGAGGTTTCTTAAAAAGCAAGATGTTCCTCAGAGATTAGCAGGCAGAACATTCTCTGGGAAGGAAAAACAACCCCCGCCCAGAGCAGAGCTACCCCTCCCCTTCAGAAAGTCTCTAGGCGTGCACTTATGATGTCACTGCAACTGGCCAATCCAGTGCCACCTCTGCATTTTATTCTAGCATTCTCCGCCAGCATTCTCCAATATGCTAATTGTTCTTCTGAACCAACCAATCCTGTAACACCTCTGCATTCTCCGCCAGCGCTTTATGCCTGCATTTTATGCCTGTGTTTTATATTTGCTAATTCTTGCCTATAAAACCAGTGTGTAACTGCTGTTCGGGGTTCCTCACCACCTGAGGTGGAGGGTCCGTTTGCACAAATGCTCAGTAAAATCCTCATGCTTTTGCATCAACTTGTCTGGAGTCTGGGTCTTTGGGTGTCCACCCAAACAAGTTGGCATCCCAGCAATTGGGGGTCCAACATTAGAAATCGAATTTTTTAACTTCCTGATTTCCTTTGTAAATGTTTATTACTTTTTTGGAAGGCATCATGACCTAGAGAGAGAGAAAGAGAGCTCCCATTTGCGAATTCACTCCTCAAATGACTGCCAAGGTCAGGTCTGGGCTAGGCCTAAGCTACCACACTGGGAGTTTATGCAGGTCTCCCACATGGAAGGAAGAGACCCAAATCCTTGAGTCCTCTTCTACTGTTCCATCAGGGAGCTGGATCGGATGCAGAGCAGCCAGGATTCCACCTGGAGCTCTGAGGAGGGATGCTGGTGTCGTGATGAACCTGGCATGGCTTACTCTGCTGTGCCCTAACCCAACCCCCGTATTTTAGCTTTCACACCTCTATAGTAGAGTAGATTTCACCAAGTGTTCCACCCTTGATGTCTATCCTCAAATTTACTGCAGATTATTCTAAGACATTCACTGGGCTCTGATTTGAAGCAGCCCTTAGCCCAGACCTCTTGCACACTCTCACACTCAATTGTTTCTGGAATGATCTTTCTAAGGAAACTTGATTGACTGTTGTTTAAATTCCAAGTTCCTTAACAAGATAAAGTTCTTTAATGGCTTACTGAGGTTCTGGCTCCTGGCCAAAAGCTAATGTGAGATCATTCCAGTCCAACCACAGGTAATTAGAAAGGTTTTACCTGGCACACCTTCCAGGAAAAGCTGCCTTCCCCACATCAGACTCTGCGAACAGCAGCGCATCACAGTCTCACAAGGGAACTGCAGTCACGGTCTCTGGCCAGTACAGTTGCCTAATTGGCCATGATCTTTAGTGTATCTGCATTCTTAGCTATGAGCATTCATTCAGAACGTTAGATAGTGGCACTGACTGAGGCCTCCTCAGGCACCTTTGAGAGAGGTGGAGAGGGGAACCCTTTTCTTCACTCTGCCATGGTGCTCAGTACTTTTCCTCCCATCCTTTCTTTTCTTCCCTGGTTTAGCTCAGTAAGCCAACTCCCACATCTGTGCAGGTCTGCCTGTTCCTTGCCCTGTGCCTTTTTATGGAGGGACAATGGAACAGAGGGGAATTGGGGCTCCCTCTGCTTCAGCTCCCTGCCTATACTAGTTCAGTGACTGACACTTTCATTTTTGTTTGTTTTCTTAATCAGCTGCTTCAACATCCGGCAGCTCAACTCTTCCCAGTTCAGCTCAGCTCTTAACACCAACAGTATTCTATTTCTTATAGCTCTTCTCCTCTCAGCTGACACCAAACCCTATGCTCCAAACATCAGATGTCATACAATTTCACAACCTAACACAGGTCTTTCTGTGGAAATTTATGTTCCTTCCTCGCAAACATACAGATAAATAAATTATTGGGTCATATGGTCAATAATAGGAAACCACCAATACATTTTTCAAGTGCAGTGTGACGTTTTACATCCCCAGTAGCAGTAAGTGACAAGTTGAGCTGCTCCACACTTGTCAGTAATGGGTGTGATCAATCAAATCAACTTAGTGAAGTTATGTGGAGTTAGCCACTCTAATAGATGTGCAGTGGTAATGGACTATTGTTTTAATTTACATTTCCTTAAAGATCAAGATTTAAGCATCTTTTCACACATTGTCATGTATGTGTATATATACATGTGTGTATATGTTTATATGTGTATATATGTATATGTATAATATATAACATGTATATATTATATACATATTATTATACATATTATATGTACATTACATATTATATGTACATACATATATACATATAATATATATTATATATTATGTGCATATATACATATTATATTATACATATATGTGTATAATATATAATAACATATATTATATATAATTATATATACATATATACATATACATACATATATACATATTATATATACATATATACATATATACATACATATATACATACATATACATATATACATATATGTATATATACATATATACATACACATATTATATATAGAATATATATTATACATATAATAACATATATATTATACACACACATATATATATATATATTTGGTGAAAGATTAGTTTAAGGTTCTCGCTCTATTCTGTAATTGTTATCATTTTGTCTGGTACAAGTCTTTTGTCAGCCAGACCTATTCTTTGCAGATATTTTCTCCCAGCATGTGGGGGCCCTTTTGTTTTCTTAACAGTGTCTTTTGAAGTGCAAGCGTTAAATCTTGAAAATTACTTGTTTTTATTCTTTTCTTATGGATTGTATCTTCAATGTTATCTCTAAGAGCTCTTTATCAAATTCAGGTTCATACTGTTTCCTTCCTATGTTTCCTCTGAAGTTTTATACTTTCACAGTTTACTGAAAAATCAAGAACTTTATATGGATTTTTAATTCTAAAAGTTTCTAATCTTCATTTTTTACAATTTTCAAATATTTTCTGGAATTCACCATCCTCTTCAATGATTATATCTTTCTTTTTCTGTGGAGTCTTGAAATTGTGACAGTTATTTCAAAGTCTTTGTTCAAGAAATCCAGCATTTCAGTCATCTATAAATTTGTTTCTGTTTGCTTTGCTAAGCTCATTGGTGCTTTTTGCCTATTAGCATATTTCTTAACATTTTATGGTGCAATGCATAAATATTCTAAAATAGAATTTGTGGATAAAGTAGGAAATACTTGTATTCAAGACACAGTCATAAATGCCAGTACACACACACACACACACACACACTTCTCCAAAAATGAACCAAAAATCTCCCGCTGTTGGGACGCAAGGATAAGAGGGTGATCAGTTTATTCCACCATTCATAAAACGTGCTGTTTCTCAATCTAAAGACTTAGATTTTTGAGGCTTCTGCACTTTCTTTTTCCTGCGACTAGGAGACTGCGTTTCAAGACTCTGAGAGTCTGAAGGGGATGATGAGATGTCTACTGATTTCTAACTCCATTTCCAGCTTTCGTTTCTCTGCAACACTCCTCTGCAATGTTGGTTACTTTTTGCATTTAGGTCCAGATTCAAACTTGAAACATCAGACCTCAAGCTAATCAACTGTGTGTTGTTTCCTACTAATTTAAACAAATCTGAGCTTTTTCTTAGGCTCTAGTTTCTTCCTATCCTGCCTTCAAATGTCCCCAACATGTCTTAGATATGAAAAATTCTCATCACTAACTCACCTTAGGAAGGTTATATCCTATGGAATTTAGATCTTTTATATGTCTACGTATTGCCAAAACTAATTTTTTTTAGAACAGCATGACATGTTAGATTACCTAGTTCCTTTTTATGATTTAAGGGAAGTAAAAGCTATTGCGGCGCCGACACACCGGGTTCTAATCCCAGTAGGGGCGCCGGATTCTGTCCTGGTTGCCCCTCTTCCAGGCCAGCCCTCTGCTGTGGCCCGGGAGTGCAGTGGAGGATGGCCCAAGTGTTTGGGCCCTGCACCCCATGGGAGATCAGGAAAAAGCACCTAGCACCTGGCTCCTGCCATCGGATGAGCGCAGTGCGCCGGCCGCAGCGCGCCGACCGCGGCAGCCATTGGAGGGTGAACCAATGGCAAAGGAGGACCTTTCTCTCTGTCTCTCTCTCTCACTGTCCACTCTGCCTGTCAAAAAAAAAAAAAAAAAGATTTTAAATAAAATTAGGATTTCAGACTATTAATTAGACTCAAATTATTTCCAAATAAATCGCCAAATTATCTATCCTGTTCTTTTAAAAACATCTTACTATGTGCTTTCTACTTATACAACAGGGCATGAAAAAATACATGGAAAATTTGTACTCCTTTTAAAAGTGTTTAACATGAATTTTTGAAATTCCTATCAAGTATTCATAAATTGATTTCATTTTCATCTATTTTTCATTCTTACTATGAATTTATTTTAGTCCATTGAGATGGAAGCTTTGTTCTTTTTCTGTTTGTTTGTTTCTTCTTTGTAAAACAGATTCTTTTGTCCTGTGCCTTGTGATCTGGGTAACATTTTGATCATTCATATAGTTTTGATGCACAGTAAGCTATTACCACTCTCTACTTTATAATACATTATTCCTTTATTCATAATGGTTATTTAAGAGAGGTTTTTGTGCATTAATTATTTAATACCTGTATTAAACTAAACAGGCATTTCTGATTTTCATCATCTAATAATTGTCAAATTTGGAAATGTAATCCAGAAACTGAGAGGAAAGAAATCTAATTAATTTTACCAAGTTTATTAGTGAATGTGTTGACCATGTTTGCATGTGTTTTACTGAGTTAAATGTATAATTCTCATTATTTAAATGTGTATATAAATTATAGTTTCTTCTTTCATAAAAAGACCCTGCTTACTGATTTTAGTAGTAAAATAATTTTAAATGAAACACTAAATGAGCAATATAACTAATGCACAGAAAAGACAAAATATAAAAATGTATAAAACTACAGGGACTTTCATTGGGCCACAGCAAGTAAGATGCTTCCTAGGATGTCTGCATACTCTATCGGAGTGTCCAAGCTTGAGTTCTGGCTCTGCTTTCAAACTTCAAATTAATGTACACCCTGGGTAGCAGCAGGAAATGGTTCAGTTACTTGCTTCCTGCCATCCACAAAGGAGACTGGATTGAATTGTATGCTTCAGCCTGGCCCAGTTCTGTCCTTTGTGGGCATTTGAGGTGTTAACCAGAAGATGGAAAAATCTCTCTCTCTCTGTTTCAAATAAATAAGAAAAAATATTTTAAAATATGTATTTGAATTTAATATGTAAATTGATGAATGCCTAGGAAATATAGCATATCATCTAGTTGTAAATATATTCTCTGAGATAGTTCTACTTTAAGTGAGATGTAGATTTGATGTTGTGGTGTAAATTAAATTAAATACCTGTTGGACTCTCAATGGAATTAAGCATAAATAACACATGATGACTTCAAAATTGAAAATTGCTTATTTTCATTCTCTATCAATGACACCTCCCTGTGTTTTTGGCTGAGCTGAGGCTTAGGAATAGTAAATGGTACTCAGGCATTGTTCTTTTAAAAAAAATTAATTATCTGAAAGGTAGAGTTACAGAAAGAGGGGGAGAGGGAGAGGGAGAGGGAGAGGGAGAGGGAGAGGGAGAGGGAGAGGGAGAGGGAGAGGGAGAGGGAGAGGGAGAGGGAGAGGGAGAGGGAGAGGGAGAGGGAGAGGGAGAGGGAGAGGGAGACAGAGTGGGAGTGAGAGTGAGAGTGAGAATGAGAATGAGAATGAGAGGGAGAATGAGAGTGAGGATCTTCCTCCTCAGGTTTACTTGCCAAATAGCTGCAATGCCCAGGGTTGGGCCAGACCAAAGTCAGGAGCTTGGAGCTCTCTCCTATGCTGCCATAGTTGGTGTCAGGGACCCAAGTACTTGGACCTTCTTCCACTGCTTTTCGGGGTGCATTAGCAGGGAGTGGAACAAATGAGACTCAAACCAGCACTCATGTGCAATGGTGGCCTCACAGAGAGGAGCAGCTTATTCTGTGGCACCACAGCACCAGCCCCTCACACATTGTTCTTGCATATTTATTCTCTCTGATAGCTTTTAAATGCAAATTTCACAGAAAGTTTAATCTTGTGATGCACTTTGATTTACCATTCTTAATTAAATTTTCTCATTTGATCCTTACCAAATCTCCTTGAATCCAGAGGCTTTCTTCCAAAGGATCATTCACTCCATTAAATAAAAAAACAGCAAAAAAACTTATTCTTACGTCAAGAAAATAAAGTATACATGTTTTTCCCTCTTCTTCTCCCTAAGCAGAACAAAAATCTCTGGACAGCATATATAGAATGAACATGGACAGACTCTTAGAAGGAGGAAGGAAGGCAGATGAACCAGCAAGCTCAGTACCCAAATTCTGGCACGGGGATGAAATCCTCAGGTTTTCTTTCTGCCTGACAAACATCACAATTGAAGCAAAATATTGTAAAAACAAAACAAAACAAAACACTGATGCACAATCAATGCTAAAAAAGGACCTGAAAAGATCAGTGGCACAGGCCAGAAAACTTTGAGACAAACCTGATCTACTCCAGGAAAACACTGGGAAAAAATATTTGGATCCAATTGTACCCATTCAAAGGCTGAGAATGATCAGTGGTGGCCACAGGAGGAGCAGGAATCCAATTTGTCCAGCAGTATGAAGTTTTATCCTCGCCAGCAGCTGAGACATCTTTCATCTGATGGTTCAATGCCCAGGCGACTGCAATGGTCAGGGCTGATGCAGGCAAATGAGAAACCTGAACATAGTGTCTCCCTGTTGCAGTAATGGAGCAGTGCTCATCCCACCCTCAACTCAGTGTCAGAGGAACCCAGTTCAAAAGGAGTTTCAAATAGCATTCATAGCCCACACATAGTAGCCAAGGTATCCAGGTTTTGAGTGTGATGCCTTGCCATTTTAAACCTCCTAGAGAGTGAAAAAAGACAATCAGTAGAAACCAACACTGACAAGAAAGAGGAGGTCAAAATGTCATAATTTAAAGCAGCCATTTAAAAAAAATTAAGATTTATTTTACTTATTTGAAAGACAGAGTTACATAGAGTGGTAGATCCAGACAGAGGAGAGAGAGAGAGAGAGAGAGAGAGAGAGAGAGAGAGGTCTTCCATCCGCTGGTTCACTCCCCAGATGGCCACAATGGCAAGAGCTGAGCTGATCCTAAGCCAGGAGCCAAGAGCTTCTTCCCGGCCTCTCACATGGGTGCAGGGGCCCAAGGACTTAGGCCATAGCAGAAAGCTGGATCAGACTCAGACAGGACGCAAACCAGCGCCCACACGGGATGCAGGCGCTGCAGGCTGAGCTTTAACCCACTGCACCACAGCGCTGGCTCCTAAAACGTTATTTAACAAGCAACGAAAATGCACTAAAAGCAAATTTAAAAGAATCAACAAAGAAATAGAGGATATAAAGAAAAACTACAAGGAAATTTTAGAAATGAACAATACAATAACAGAAACAAAAAGTTCAATGAATGAGTGCATCAATAAAATGAGGGAATGGAGGAGAAAAATTAGTGAACTGGAAGACAGAAAAATAAAAGTTACTGCACTGGAAACTCAGAGAGAAAATATGCTGAATAACAAATAACAGCAGCTAAAAAAAAGCTAAGCAGATCTTCAGGGACCTGTGTGGACATTGATGTTAAATGTTTTTGAAGTTGCAGAAGACAAAGAGTCAAGGTGACAGAAAAAACACTTGAAAGAATGATGGATGAAATATTTACACCAAATTTGGCAAATACATAAACCTACATAGTCAAGGAGCTAAACAAAGCCCAAACGTAATAAACCCTGAAAAATCAATGCCCACACATATGAGAATAAAATTTATAAAATGTAATTAGTAGGAAATATTGAAATCATCCAGAGAAAAATAACAAATTGTATATTTGTAAAAAAAATAATTAAAATGATAGATTTCTCATCAAAAGCTGCAGAGACGAGAAGTAGGTAACACAGTACTGAAGGGGAAGATCCCATTATCCTATAACCAGTTGAAAGAGACTTCAGGAATGAAAAGAAAATCAAGTCATTCTCAGGTGAAGGAAAACCGAGAGCATTTCTTACCATCAGTTTTACTCTAAACCACTGCCTAAAAGACAGTGCCTACTAGTCAGAACAATGGAAATCTTAGAATATTAGCAAGGAACAAAGTCTACAGTAAGAAGAAAATGCAGATAAGAACAACAGACTTTCTTCTCTTGCCTTTGCTAAACTAAGTTTCATGGCTGAAGCAATGTCTGATGTGATTATCAATGTATCAACAGAAAATTTTATGAGAAGATCATCAAAACTTCTTCCAGGAACGAAAAAGAAAAAGAGAAGATGAAAACGATCGGTATCAGAAATGAAAAAGCGGACAACCCATGAACTGAAATCAGCAAAAGGATAACATGAGGTTACTGCCGACTGCTCGACCCCATGAGGCTACTGCCAACTGCTCCACCCCTATGATTCGCAAACTGGATCAAGGGGAGCAATATCTTGAAAAACACACATTATCAGAACTTATTCAAAATTAAATAAATAACACCAATCAAATTCATATAAGAACCTCTACAACAAGAAATGTCCACACCAAAATAACATCACTGAAGAATTTACAAG
Source organism: Sylvilagus floridanus (assembly GCA_949820135.1). Lineage (NCBI taxonomy): Eukaryota > Metazoa > Chordata > Mammalia > Lagomorpha > Leporidae > Sylvilagus > Sylvilagus floridanus. The sequence goes on along the minus strand of OX463240.1, from coordinate 10,822,051 downwards.
TGTTAAAGAAAAACTAACATGAATGCTACAGTCTCTTCCAGAAAAAAAAAGGGGGGAACACTTCTCAGTTCATCTTATGAAGCTATTATTATCAATATACTAACATCTAAAAGTACAAAAAAAAAGACCTTAATGAGTGCAAACACAAAAATCTGTAACAAAATATTAGCAAATAGAAAGTAGTAATATATAGAAAACAAATATTGACCACAATCAAATGGGCTTATTCCAGGAATTTTTGTTCAACATTTGAAAATCAATCCAAGCAATATATTATATTAACAAACAAAAGGGAATCTCATGATCTTACCAACTGAAGCTGAAAAACTAATCATCCATTCATAATAAAATTTCTCAGGAAAATGTTAATGGAAATGAAGTTCATTAATGTGAGAAAGACTTCTTTAAAAAAAGAATACCTGCAGCTTAGCATGCTAAATGGTAAAAGACTAAAGACTCAATCTAAGATGAGGAAGAAGGGAGAAACATCTGTTTACCAATGTTATTTATCATATTGCTAGATGATCTATTCAATGCAAAAATACAAGAAAAAATACAGATGATATAACAAATCAAAAATGAAAAAATTAAAGTCATTATTTGCAGAAGATGTGATTGTCAACATGGAAATTCTTAAACTATATGAACAGAACAAAAAAACCCTTCTACAATTAATGAATGAGTACACAGTGATTACAGAACAGAGAATGCATTAAAATTGAGTGAATTTCTTTTATTAGCCATGAATATGTGGAGACTAAAATTAAAAATAACATCCACAATTTTTAAAAGGAAACTTTCAATTGTAAATGTAATAAAACCTGTGTAAAACTCATTTGCTAAAAACTATAAAATGGTGACACAAAAAATTAAAGAACTAAATACTTAGGAAACACGATCTCCTCAGTGATTATGATTTAAAAGAATTAGCATAGTAAATATGTCAATTTTCTCCAAACTGACATAAAGCTTCAAACCCATTTCTATCAAAACTACAGCGAGACTTTTGCAGATATAAATAAGTATATCCTAAAATTTATATGCGAAGATAAGAAAACTAGAATAACAAAAAGTTTTAAAGAATAAACTGGAGTGAGTCAATATTTTCTAAACCAATTTTGTAGGTACACTCATCAAGATTCTGTTATATTCATAAAAGGATAGGCACATTAATCAACAGAACAGAAAAGACATCCCAGAAATAGACCCAAGCAGAGATGTCTGTATTTGTTCCCTTGATTTGCTACCTATTTAACAAATTACCATAAACTTAGTAGCTTAAAACAACACAGATTTATTCTCTCTCAGTTCTTAGCAGCTTCCATCTTTACATGGGTGTCTCTGTATCTCTTTTTATAAGGATATCAGTCATGTGATTTAGGTAACACCTAGATCCAGTAAGCCACATCCCTGGGATCTGAAGTAATTGTATCTACAAAGATTCTATTTATAGATAAGATTACTTTCTGAAGTTTCCGGTGAACATTGTTGAGCCCATTAGTATGCCCAACCGATTTTCATAAATGAGTTGCATAAAGAACGGATCAGAGAAAAAATAGACTTTTAAACAAATTGTGCTGGAGCAAGTGACATCTACGGTTGTTGGAAGTGGAGGAAGCCTCAATTTAAACATTATACCATATGCAGAAATTAATTGAAATTGGTTTATATGCTTACGTGTTAATCAAAAATTATATATTTTTAGAAAAAACTTGAGAGAAATGTTGCATGATATAGGTTCAGGGAAAATACAACAAGAATTATCCTGTATCTTCAGCAATGGTGATTAAAAACATGACAAGGATAATATTATCATAAATTCTAGTGAAAAAGGTTTCCAAATTTTATAGCAATGGAGCTCATATGCTGTCAATTTTTAGGACATTCATATGTGAATAAAGCTATACAGTATTTGTATTTCTGTGCCTGGCTTGTTTCATTTAACATAATGTCTTCCAGTTCTACTCATGTTGACATAATGACAAGATACCATTCCTTTTTATGTTTGCATGATATTCCACTGTGTATATATGAGTTTTTGATATATTCATTCGTTAATGGAGACCTCATAAGTTTCATTTCTTGTTCGTTGTGAGTAGTAACATAACTGTTGTACTGCAGACTATCTCTCCTTTAATATTTATTTTACATTCAGTGGTTGTTTATGGAATTGAGTAACAGAATTAGGTGCAAATATATTTGCAGAAATTTCCTCTTCTTGAATTGATTCCTTTATCATTATGTAGTAACCTTCCCTGTCTCTGTTTACTGATTTTTTTTTTGACAGGCAGAGTGGACAGTGAGAGAGAGAGACAGAGAGAAAGGTCTTCCTTTTTCCGTTGGTTAACCCTCCAATGGCTGCTGCACACCGCACTGATCCAAAGACAGGAGCCAGGTGCTTCTCCTGGTCTCCCATGGGGTGCAGGGCCCAAATCCTTGGGCCATCCTCCACTGCCTTCCCGAGCCACAGGAGAGAGCTGGACTGGAAGAGGAGCGACTGGGACAGAATCATCGGGCGCCCCGACTGGGACTAGAAGCTGGTGTGCCAGGGCTGCGGGCTGAGGATTAGCCTATTGAGCCGCGGTGCTGGCCTCCTTGTACTGGTTTTTAACAGACTTATCTGAATTATCTGATATAGGTAGCTACTCCTAATTGCATTTGTTTTTCATTTGCATAGAACATCTTTTTCCATCCCTTCACTTTCAGTTTATGTGTCTTTTTAATAGTGAAGCAAGTTTCTTGTAGATAGCATATATTTGATCCTTTTTTTTTTTAAAAAAAAAAAAGCCCTTTGGCTGTATAAATCATTTTATTGTGTATTTGAATGAATGTAAATTCAAAATTATTTTTCATAGCTAAAGATATACACCTGTAATTTTGTTAACTTCCTTTTTCTGGTCGTTTTACATATCCTGTGTTCTTCTCTTCTCTTGATTTTCTCGTTTGCAATTTGGTAGATTTTTGTATTGATGTCTTTTTTCTTTCATTTTTATGTACCTACTTTTACTATTGATCATTGTAAATCTGACTTTACTTATCATCATATTGTCTCTAATGTGGGACTTCCTCAAGACATTATTGTAAGGCAAACCTGGTTGCTATAGATTCCTTCAGTTTTTGATTACTTATATTTTATTTCTCCTTCATTTATGAAAGATAGCTTTACTGAATATAGTATTCTTGATGGGCAGCTTCTGCTAAGAAATGTATTAGTTTAGTGGGAATCTCCTTATATATAACTGGTAACTTCTCTTGCTATTTCTAGAGTTGTTTGTCTTTCTTTGTCTTGTACTTTTGACCATTTGAGTATAAGATGTTTTTAAAAAGACTTTTTTGTTTTTTGGTTCAATCTAATGGTCCTATAGCTTCATTGACTTGTATATCTGTATCTTTTCTCACATTTTGAGTATATTTTCTATGCCTTTTTCCTTCTCTTGCAAATGTTAATTCATTTTTCTTTCTTTCCTTTTCTTTTTTCTTTCTTTCCCTTCCCATCCCTTATCTTTTGTTTGTGTACACCTAAGTTATTTCAATAGACCTTCAAGCTCAGAAATGCCCTCTTCTGATTCATCTGTTCTCAACTATATTTTATTTCTTGTTCATTGTGAGTGAACTAGGACCTGATAATGTCTGCATACAAAGCACTGTACATGGAGCTCTTTAGCTATAAATGTTCTGTTTTGTTATTTCTATTATTTCTACCTCTTTACTGAATTTTCATTCAGATGATGAATTTTGTAAAATGTCTGTTTTCTTTTATTTTCTCTGAATTTTTAAGAGAAAATATTTTGAATTTTTAGACAGTTCATTGATTTCCTTTTCTTTGGGGTCCATTGTCTAGGATGCTGGAGTTTGTGGGATTTTTTGCCACCTGGAATAAATTCTTTTAGGCTGGGTGTGTTTGCCAATGGCTCTAGGCACAGTGCACCTGGCTGGCTGACGGCTGAAGTGTCTGTCAGTTTCTATGAGTCATATGGAGTCAGCAATGCTACATGTCCAACCAGGTGCAACGTGGCTGCATGGTAGTGGAGGTGAGGGACAAATCAGCTTCTGAGGGCTGTACTAATGTCTTTGTAGGGCCTCTATGAGAGTGATCCACTCAAGGAAGTCTGCCCTCATTCTTCGCAGTTGGTTTACAGGGCTGGACTGTCTAAGATGCCTGGAGAGGCTTTCTAGATGCTTCCAGGACTTCAGGTAGGCAGATGGCATTATGTCACAGAAGCCTGGTCGGAGGAAGGCACAGCTTGGGCTGCATCTTTTTCAAAGGCAATGCAATGGGGCATGGATTCCACAGCACCCTAACTAGGCTTGGAATCTGTGAGGTCTGCAGTCTTTTCCAGCAGCAAATATTTCAGGTGTCTGTTGCATTGTTACAGAACATTCTCAAATCTGGTTTGAGGAATTGTTACAGAGTACCCAAAATTTTCTTCACTCACCCAACATGCAGAAAGCATGTTGGTGTAGTTGAAGAAGTTAGGAGTTTAGTTTTCAATACACAGAGCAAGGAGTCAGGCAGCTACTGGTCAATTCCAGATATTTCCAAGAAATTATGGTAGTGAATATTGTACATTAAAGTTGGGGTAAAGCATGAAACAGAATCCATGTACAGTGCTTTGTATGCAGATATTACCAGGTCCTAGTCTTCCAAGGTTTCCCAGCCTCTCTCCATAAGTTGTCCTTGCCTGTTGGTTTGATAGAAAATCAATGTCTTAATAATATTAGCTCACTGAATAGAGGGAATGATACAGCTGGTCCTATAAGCTTCTGATATCTGGAGTCAAAAGTTTGCTTCTGTAATAACATTTCAATGTTAAATATTGTCCCAAGGTGTTTCTTTTCCAGAAAGTCCAGCCCAGAGCAAAAAACTAATTATTGTCTGCATAGAGGTCCCACATTTCCTAAAGGCAGGGCCAGAATTTTAGCTCAATAGGGTAAGACATCACTTATGACAACAGCATCCCATATCACAGTACAGATTCTGGTCCTTGATGCTCAGGCTCTAATCCAACTTTCTACTTATGCATCTTGGAAGGCATTGAAAAATATCCTAAGTGTTTGGGCCTCTGCCAATCATGTGGGAGACCAGGATGGAGTTCCAGGCTCCTGAATTTCCCTTGGCTCAGATGTGGCTCTTCTGGCCATTTGAAAATAAACCAGCAGATGGATAATCTCTCCCTGTGTTTCCTTCTCTGCATTGCTCTGCCTTTCAAGTAAATAATAAATCAATCAATCATAAATTTCCTAGAGTACATATCACAAAAAAATCAGAAGAATTTACAAGCACTGCTCAGCAATCAGGAACCTGTACATGAGCTGAATGCCCACCTTTCAGCCCCAGTTTCAATCTATAAAGATCTTCACCCCTAATTTCTCATAGAGCCTGAGAATTAAGTGATACTTGCCTGGCTCCTTGTTCTATGCTGCACAATAAATGCCTCCTTTCTTCCATCACCCAATGGTATTCTGCTTGTTCAGTGAGTAGATCCAGTTCTGAGTTTATTTAGCAAATGCTACAACCAGTTTTGGGATTATTTCATATGAAACAGTGTGGAGTCAGCCCATGTCTGGGTCTCCAGCTAATCCATTGGAGTGTTTGTGGCTTCACTTTGTTTGCAGAGTGATAGGAGGAGGCTAGTGTGTTTTTTTCCTTTTTTTTTTCAAAGCAGACATAGGTCTACCTGTCATGTATGTTTAGATTGGCTGTTATTTTGTTTGATAAGGACCTGTGAGTTCTGATGGCTCTCAGAGCAAACTCTTAATACTAAAATAAGGAATACTTTAAGATTGGGATCTTGGGGGCAGGTTTTACTTGTGTGACATTCCCTTAATTAAGGGAATTAGTCTCTAGGAGAAAGTGGACGTGTGATTATCAAAGGGAAGACAGAGGAACTGCAAGTGGAGAGGGAAAGATACTGAGACCTGATAAAAGTCTACATCAAAGACTTCAGGGTTAAGGGGTAGATTTCAGCACTAGTGGGGACGGCTCTGGACTTCCTGCTCAGCCATTCCCCACTGAGTAGTATCCTTCATGCTTTAGGTTGATTTCCTTTAGGTTGATTTTTGAAGTTCTTAAAAATTCCAAGATGATAAGGATCTCACTTTAGGCAGCCATTCAAATCAGACTTTCAGGGACAAGCAGCCTGAGTATCTATATTTTTCAGTTATGTAGATTAGTCTCCAATTGTGCTTGAGAAGCAATAACATTAGCTACATTATCCTATACCAGGAGTGTTCTATGGTTGCATATTTACCCATCTTCTGTGTCTACACATTTGTTTTCCCACCGTTTTATTGTAATATTTTGTAGTTTATGTGTTCTTACAAGCTGTCTTACATAAATTTTATAACCATATAAACAATATAGCATAATTGATTTGAGCAGATGAAAGCATGCTCAAAGAAAAATTTGAGTTTGGAATCTGAATTAGAAATATGAAGTGCAAAATTCTCTATCCACATTATATGTCAGAAATTAATGTAGAAGATAAATGATTATGCCTTTATTTGAATTTGTGTGTCATTTTTTCATGCTGCATAAAATTTATTAAATAAAATATGAACAACAAATATTATAAGAATCTTCTCGGGGCCAGTGCTGTGGCGCAATGGGTCAATCCTTCTCCTGCTGCTCTGGCATCCCATATGGGTACCGGTTTGAGACCCAGCTGCTCCTCTTCCAATCCAGCTCTCTGCTATGGCCTGGGAAAGCAGTAGAAGATGGCCCAAGTCCTTGGGCCCCTGTACCCATGTGGGAGACCTGGAAGAAGCTCCTGGCTCCTGGCTTCAGATCAGAACAGCTCCGTCCATTGTGCCCATTTGGGGAGTGAACCAGCAGACTGAAGACCTTTCTCTCTGTCTCTCCCTCTCATTGTCCGTAACTCTACCTCTCAAATAAATAAATAAAATCTTTAAAAAAAGGAATCTTCTCAATAAATATTGTATTTATAGAATTTAAATATTATAGAGTATGGCAAAATATTTCACATTTAAAAATTGGTACAAATTAAGCAATTATGTTAAAAACAAAAAACTAGTTATCCCAGACTTCAAGACATACTACAGGGCAGTTATAATCAAAACAGCCTGGTACTAGTACAAAAACAGATGAATAGACCAATGGAACAGAATAGAAACACCAGAAATCAATCCAAACATCTAAAACCAACTCATATTCGACAAAGGACCTAAAACCAACCTCTGGGACAGGGACAGCCTCTTCAGCAAATGGTGCAGGGAAAACTTCATGTCAACATGTCGAAGTATGAAACAAGACCCCTACCTTACACCATCTACAAAAATAAACTCAACATGGATTAAAGATCTAAATCTACACCATGACACCATCAAATCAATCGAGAGCATAGGGGAAACCCTTCAAGACATTGGAACAGGCAAAAAATTCCTAGAGAAGACCCCGGAGACACAGGTAGTCAAAGCCAAAATGAACAATTGGGATTACCTCGAATTGAGAAGTTTCTTTACAGGAAAAGAAACAGGAAAGTGAAGAGGCAACTGACAGAACTGGGAGAAATTATTTGCAAACTACACAATTGATAAAGGATTAACAACTAGAATCTATAAAATGATCAAGAAAATCCATGGCAACAAAACAAACAACCCAATAATAAGATGAGCCAAGGACCTTAACAGACATTTTTCAAAAGAGGAAATCCGAATGGCCAACAGACACATGAAAAAAATGCTCAGGGTCTCTAGCCATCTGGGAAATGCAAATAAATCAAAACCACAATGAGGTTTCACCTCAGCCCAGTTAGAGTGGCCCGCATACAGAAATCAGCAAACAACAAATGCTGGAGAGGATGTGGGGAAGAGGGCACTCTAACCCACTGTTAGTGGGAATGTAAACTGGTAAAGCCACTGTGGAAAACAGTATGGAGATACCTCAAAAATCTGAATATAGACATACCACACGACCCAGCCATTTCACTACTGGGAGTTTACCCAAGGGAAATGAAATCAGTAAACAAAAGAACTATCTACACCTCCATGTTTATCACAGCTCAATACACAGTAGCTAAGACATGGAAGCAACCTAAATGTCCCTCAACCAAAGACTGGATAAAGAAATTGTAGGATATGTACATTATGGAATACTATACAACAGTAAAAAAGGATGAAACCTAGTCCTTTGCAACAAAATGGAGCAAGCTGGAAAATCTCACACGTAGTGAAATAACCCAGTCCCATAGAGACAAACACCATATGTTCTCCCTGATTTGGGAGAATTAACAGTGCAGCTAAAATGAAAGCTATAAAAGCAAAATCGACACTTTCAGAACTAATGTCCTCAAGAATCCCTGACCTGATTGTCGAGAGACGGTTAACTGTTGTTACTTTTTACTATGTATATCCTTTTGGTTTTGTTTTGTCTTTTTTTTCTTTTTCCTTTGTTTTCTCTCTCTCTCTCATCTCTCATCTCTCACACTGTAGGCTGAACTCTCTAGAGTTAATTACATGTATTTTAAAGCAATTGGAAAAAGATACCAGTTATGGGAGACCAGGAAAAGCATCTGGCACCTGGCTCCTGACATCGGATGAGCGTGGTGCGCCAGCCGCAGCGCGCCGACCACGGCGGCCATTGGAGGGTGAACCAATGGCAAAAGGAAGACCTTTCTCTCCGTCTCTCTCTCTCTCACTGTCCACTCTGCCTATCAAAAAAAATAAAAAAACAAGGGAGGGAATAAGAGATGGAGGAGGTAGTCTAAGACAGTAAAACAGTGTAGTTCTGCATACAGGCATATAGACTTACCTCTAAACGTACAGCCTAAGAACTAATCATGGGGCCCCAAATGCATAAGAATCAGTGGTATAAACACCACCTTCACTGTTATAATGATCAACTTAAATGTTAACAGCAACAGACAGACTGGTTTAAGTTGAAAAGAGATGACATAAATAACATCAAATACGGGGTAAAAATAATAGAATTTAAAAAAGGTAGGACGGACCAACACGGGAAAGAGTCTGCACAGCAGAATCCTAGAATGACTTTCACAGTAAATACCACTCTGACCTCAGAATCAACCCGTAAGGCTTCCTGGTCGGGCTGAAGGCCAGCAAGAGCATCTCAGGCATGGAAAGACAAGACTCTGGGAAAAACAACCTACACGGAGGATCTCTGCGAGACCTCACAGGAAAGGAAGGGTCATCAAAGGAGGAGACACTCTTCTCTGAAGGGAGAGGAGAACATCTCTTTGCTTATGGCCGTGTCCAAATAACGACAGAATCTATGGTCACAAAAGGCCTCCATAGCCCTGGCAGCCCACAGCAAGAGTCTCGGATGATCATTGACATAATGAAAAGAGTGTTAATTGTTAAAGGAACAACAGTAGTCACAGTGCACTTGCTCCCCCATTGAATTGCAATATGAGAATCGACTGCAAATTCTTTCCCCAAACTGTTGCGTTTCTATGTGTCTATATGTTGTGTGTAGGCATGGGAGCATATTGTTGAAATGTATGATTAGCATAGAGTTGGTCCTCTATATATGAAGTCATACTAAAAATGATCTATAATGAAGAAGGAGATGGGAGAGGGAATGGGAGGCAGGACGGGAGCAGGGTGGGGGTATGGGGGAAAGAACCACTGTATTCCTGAAGTTGTATCTATGCAAAAATGCATTCATTAAGTAAAATAAAAAAAAAAACTAGTTATCTTTCCTTTACCTACACTTCCCCATAGTCTATTTTATATTGTGCAAGTATACATGCTTTACTCCAAATAGTTACTATTTTTTAAACTATTAGAATACACAAATATTAAGGACAAGATATGAGCTCCCTAAACCTAGCAGAGTGCTTGGAATATAAGTGCTCAATAACTAATTGCTGGCAGTATGAATCTCACTCTCTAACGCCCTGAGAAACTCAAAAGCCCGTATTATAATTCGTTTCTATTTCAAAATCCTAAATCTCCTGCTGTCTTGTAAGTTATCTTTCAGGTTTTCATTCACATTCCAGTGAAAGGTGACACTTTATACTGGTTCAGACCCTACCACAATCCACAATCTAGGATGCAGTGGTCCTGAGATTACCTACAGAACAACATCTATACAGATGCAACATAATGCAACATAATGTTTCAGAAGTGATGTCATACACTACTTTACTTAATATTCAAATCCACCCCAGGAGGAGTTAAGCTTTTTTTTTTGACAATAGCACAAAAACTATTTTGGAGAATGTCTCTGCACGAACTTGCACCCAACTTTATGACAAAAATTTTCCCTCATTTATTAATATATTTTAAAATAAAACATACCAATTTCTGCTGCTGATGAAGTCATAGACTTTGAGGTTTTCCCATGGACACCTTATTTGTTGCACAAAATTAATTTGTGTGACAACTCATGCTGCATTCCAAAAAGCTCAGCAGGAAGCAGGCCCACAGTTTTGGGAAGGGTAATAAGAACATGCAAGACTTTCACATGAGCAAATATAAAAACAACAAATAATTCTTATTTTCTGTCCATAGATACTTGTGTATGTAAATACTTGTGATTACATAAGTACCTTCATGTTTCTACACACATAGACACCCAAAATAGAACATAATATATACTCAAATTATAGGTGAATATAATATTTAAAAGTAATTTCTGACGAAAGTTTCCATTTTCTTAGAGCTTGAATTTACCAGTAAATCTGCTTTCAATGAACAGAAAAATATACTGAGTCACAGAGCATTAATTATGATGAATATCATAATTTACCATAAAAATATATGAGTCAAAGCAAAATAATTGAAGAGTTATATCCATCCATTGATGGCATTTTTTGACACAATAATTGCATAGGAGGGTGTAGAGAAATACTGAGGTCCTATTTTAGGCTCAGAGCGTATTTTATATTCAACTGTCACTTCATAAAGTGGTCTTGCATCAGTAAAGCAGACAGCATTTGGAGTTGGTCACATTACACTTCTAGTGGACCTGGATGCCAAACAATCCTTATTCTGTACTTGGGACTGTTCCAGAAGAATAAGTTAGGCTAGCTTTACGTCAAATGGAATCTTGTCCCGCCTTATTTAACTGCTCAGCAAATTGTAATGAGCAATCTTCCAAAGCAGAAAATGAAAAGAGGAAAAAAAAAGACACATTGAAGTTTTTTTTTTTTTTCCTTTTTATGGTTTTTAGTTGAAGGGCTTCTTCTATGAAGAATTTTGATATCTATCATGTTACTCAAGTGGTATTTGATTGACATGCCCAGAAAATGAAATGTAACATCAGAACGAAAATTTATTTGGGCTCATTACTCACCTAATCACATTTTGTGTGTCCCTGGATCTTGTGCATATCCTCCAAATATTCAAAATTCATATTAAAGCCTACAAGAAACAGTGAAGGAATATTCTTGGGATTAATTGCTAACTATGCTTTCTGCTCTTACTTGAGAGCAATGCAAAAGCGAATTGCTTCTTAGTCAAAGTCAATTGGTTTTGAATTAATTATTGATTGGTGGTTGATAAAAATTTTCCCAGGGGGTGGGTTAACTCTGCTTCAGGGCCTTTCCTCTGTTCAGAGAAGAGATTCTTGCCTCACCAGCCCTGTCCTCAAAGAGCAGAGTCACTGTGTTTCCATCGGTGAAAGAATGGCGTCCAGGAGATTTCATGGCTTTGTTGATATTGTCTTAGTCAGCAGTTGGGTAGTGTGGGAGGACTGTCAAGCAGCTGCTGTAACTCAGTGGAAGACTGAATGCTCACACCAATAGATTGACATCAAGACTGATTGGTGCCTCCAAATTCTGCCACTGCCCATATGAGACAACCAGGGCTCACATGCAAGACCCACAGGCCAATTTTCCACAGGTAATTACAGATTCCTGGCAAATGCCTTTTTCTGCGAGCAACACATAAGCTGTTTCACGCATCGAGATCCAAAATCAGGATGACAAAAAATATGACGATGGGGGAGGTTGACTCCCGAGTTTATCTTTCCAATTTAACAAACCTAAAAAAATGTTGTTTAGTCAGGTAAGTGAAAAGCTAACCCATCCCCAGCGGGAGGCATTCAGACTGCAATTAGAACTATCTTTCTTTCTCTCTCTTCCTTTCTTCCTTACTTACTTCTTTTCTTTCTTTCTTTCTTTCTTTCTTTCTTTCTTTCTTTCTTTCTTTCTTTCTTTCTTTCTTTCTTTCTTTCTCTTATTTCTTTTGTTGGAACTCATTTATTTACTTATTTAGTGATTGTTTCATTTTTATTTATTAATATATGGGGAATGCATTTCATGAATTTCATAGGTAAGATTTCAAGAATACAATAGTACATTCCTCTGCCCTCTTCTTTCCTTTCTTTTCTGTTTTTTTCCTTTCAGTTTTTTGCAATAGCACATTTCAATTTACCCCATAATCACAAGCTCAAAGCTCATCTAAACAAAGAGCTCTGCAAGTAAAAGATATAAGACTGCTATGAAGTGGTATAAACAAGGTTTATAGCCAACAATCATATCATAAGATGTCAGTTTTGGGGCTGGCGCTGTGGCCCAGTGGGTTATCGCCCTGGCCTGAAGTGCCAGCATCTCATTTGGGTGCCAGTTCGAGAACCGGCTACTCCACTTCCTGTGACCTGGGAAAGCAGTAGAAGATGGCCCAAGTCCTTGGGCCCCTGCACCAATGTGGGAGACCCAGAAGAAGCTCCTGGCTCCTGGCTTTGGTTCAGCATAGCTACGACTGTTAAAGCCAATTGGGGAGTGAACCATAAGATGAAAGACCTCTCTCTCTCTCTTCCTCTCTCTCTCACTGTCTGCCTCTCCTCTCTCTGTGTAACTCTGACTTTCAAGTAAAATAAATAAATCTTAAAAAAAAGATGTCAGTTTAGCTAGATTTATATTACTTTGTTGGTACTATTTACATTAACTACAACCAATCAGAGAAAATATATGATATTTGTCTTTTGAGATCTCTTATTTCACTAAGCGTAATGTCTTTTTTGGTACAAAAAACAGGATATCATTCTTTTTTGTGACTAATTAGTATTCTATTGTGGATATGTATCTTTTTTTTGTATTTTTTAAGTACAACATTGTATTTATTTATTTATTTATTTATTTTTAACTTTTATTTAGTAAATATAAATTTTCAAAGTACAGTAAACGGATTACAATGACTCCCCCCCCATAATTTCCTTCCCACTCTCACCCCTCCCATCTCCCGCTCCCTCTCCCATTCCATTCACATCAAGATTCATTTTCAATTATCTTTATATACAGAAGATCGATTTAGTATATATTAAGTAAAGATTACATCAATTAGCACCCACACAGAAACACAAAGTGTAAAATACTGTTTCAGTACTAGTTATAGCATTACTTCACATTGGGCAACATATTAAGGACAGATCCCACATGAGAAGTAAGTACACAGTGACTCCTGTTGTTGACTTAACAATTTGACACTCTTGTTTATGGCGTCAGTAATCTCCCTAGGCTCTAGTCATGAGTAGCCAAGGCTATGGAAGCCTTTAGGGTTCTCTGACTTCAATCTTATTCCAACACTGTCATAGTCAAAGTGGAAGTTCTCTCCTCCCTTCAGAGAAAGGTACCTCCTTCTTTGATGGCCCCATTCTTTCTGCTGGGATCTCACTTGCAGAAATCTTTCATTTCGCTCCTTTTTTTTTTTTTTTTCCAAAGTGTCTTGGCTTTCCATGCCTGAAATACTCTCTTGGGCTCTTCAGCCAGATCTGAATGCCTTAAGGACTGATTCTGAGGCCAGAGTGCTATTTAGGACATCTGCCATTCTATGAATCTGCTGTGTATCCTGCTTCCCATGTTGAATAATTCTCTCCCTTTTTGATTCTATCAGTTAGTATTAGCAGACACTAGTCTTGTTTGTGTGATCCCTTTGACTCTTAGACCTACCATTGTGATCAATTGTGAACTGAAATTGATCACTTGGACTAGTGAGATGGCCTTGGTACATGCCACCTTAATGGGATTGTATTGGAATCCCCTGGCATGTGTCTAACTCCACCATTTGGGGCAAGTCCGATTGAGCATGTCCCAAATTGTAAATCTCTTCCCTCTCTTATTCCCACTCTTATATTTAACAGGGATCACTTTTCAGTTAAAATTTAAACACCTAAGATAATTGTGTGTTAATTACAGAGTTCAACCAATAGTACTAGAACGAAAAAAAAAAAATACTAAAAGGGATAAAATATTACATTGTGCATCAACAGTCAGGACAAAGGCTGATCAAGTCATTGTTTCTCATAGTGACAAGATGTCAGAATAGGAAGGAAGCACACTGATAATCAGGGAAGAGACAGTTTAATAAAAGTGGAGGTACTTGCAGGTTCAAGGAAGAGTAGGGAAAGAAACAGCAGAGGAAACTCTTCTGGAACTAGTGATTCACATTGGATTTGCATGGAGAGCGTGGGAGCCCACAGTTCGGGACACCAGCAGCAGAATCAATGCACCAGCACTAGAACGCGAGGTGACCCGAACCTCAATAGCCCGAGACATCAGCGGGCAAGCAGAAAGAAGAGACTAGAGGGAACGAGGCTTGAAACCCCGTGGGGGAAAGTTCACCAGGTTAACTATAAGAGAGAGGAAAAAAAAAAAAAAGTGACCGATACGGACATGAGTTTCTGTCTCTTTGTTCACCTCTCAAAAGGCAAGCAAGACAAAGAGCAGGCGCCATTTTGGACATAAGCAGGGTGACCTCAGGGCTGCACCCGCCCTCAGCTAAGCCCACTCTTCCAGCCGTTTTATTTTTATACAGTCATCAATTGATGGACATCTGAACTGACTCAATATCCTAAATTACAATAAACATGGAGAACAAATAACTCCTATGCAGATTTCATTTACTTTCGGTATATTCCAAGAAGGGGTATGGCTGGGTTAAATGGTAGGTGTATTTCCATATTTCTCAGGAATCTCCAGACTGTTCTCCACAATGATTATACTAGTTTACATTCCACCAACAGTGGATTAATGTACCATTTTTCCCACATCCTTGCTGCATTTATTGTTTTTTTGAATTTTGGATGACGGTCATTCAGTTGGATCAGGGAAAACCTCATTGTGTTTTTTATTTATATTTCTCTGATGGCTAGTGATGCTGAGGATTTTTTCACATGTCCATTGGCTATTTGCATTTAATCTTTTGAAAAACACCTATTCAAGTCCTTTGCCCATTTCTTTTATTTTTATTTTTATTTTTATTTATTTATTTTTTGGACAGGCAGAGTGGACAGTGAGAGAGAGATACAAAGAGAAAGGTCTTCCTTTTTTGTTGATTCACCCTCCAATGGCCATTGTGGCCGGCGCATTGCGCTGATCCAAAGCCAGGAGCCAGGTGCTTCTCCTGGTCTCCCATGTGGGTGCTGGGCCCAAGCACTTGGGCCATCCTCCACTGCACTCCTGGGCCTCAGCAGAGAACTGGACTGGAAGAGGAGCAACCAGGACAGAATCCGGCACCCTGACTGGGACTAGAACCCCGGGGTGCCACTGCCGCAGGTGGAGGATTAGCCTAGTGAGCCGCGGTGCCAGCTGCCCATTTCTTGACAAGATTATTTATTTTGTTGTTAAGATTCTTGAGCTCTTTGTAGATTTTGTATATTAATCCTTTGTTAGTTGTTCCTTGGTCAAAGATTAGTTGTTTGTAGATGTGTGGATTCATTTATGTGGTTTTTATTCTGTTCCATTGGTGCACCTGTCTTCTTGTGTGGCAGTGCCAGGTTGTTTTGATTATAACTGCCTTGCAGTATGTCTTAAAATCTGATATTGTGATGCTTCCAGTTTTATTTTTGTTATTTAAGGTTGCTTTAGTATTTGGAGTCTTTTATGTTTCCCTGTGAATTGTTGGATCATTGTTCTCTGGAACTGAGAAGAACGTCCTTGATATTTGGATTGGGATCACATTGAAAACATAAGTTGCTTTGCATAGTATTGATGTTTAGATGGTATTAATTCTTTCAGTCTATGGACCTGGAAGATTTTTCCACTTTGGGAAGTTTTTTTTTCTATTTTTTTCCTAAATATTTTATAATTTCCATTGTACAGATATTTCACATCCTTGGTTAAATTTATCCAAAGGTATTTAAATTGTTTTGTAGCTATTGTGAATGAGATTGATTTTACAAGTTCTTTCTCAGCAATGGTATTGTTTATGGATGTGAATGCTATAGATCCTACGTGTTGATTTCTATATCCTGTAACTTCATCAAAATCTTTTGTGAGTTCCAACAGTCTCTTAGTGGACTGTTCTCCTTATATTAACAGTCATGTCATCTGCAAACAGGGATAATTTGACTTCCTTCTTTCCAATTTGTGTCCTTTTAATTTCTTTTCCTTACTTAAAGGCTCTGGCTAATATTTCCAGAAGCTTCTTGAATATGAATGGTGAAAGTGAGCATCCTTGTGTGGTTTTGGATCTTAGTGGAAATGCTTCCAGTTTTCTCTACTCAATATGATGCTCACCTTGGGTTTGTCATGTATTACCTTAATTATGTCGAGATATGTTCCTTCTTTACCAATTTAGTTAATGATTTCTCTATAATAGGAACTCAGGGAATACTATAAATTCAACTGATGCATGCAGTGTAAAGATTTTAGAGATGATAGGCACTATAAATGGGATCCATTGCCAATACAAAAAAAAAGTCTGTATTTTTTACGAGATACAGAAACCCAGCTATAGAAAATGAATTGCACAAAGTCCTAGGTCAGTTTCTGACAGAGCCAGGACTAAAATTCTAGGTGAAGTTAAGTTGTCCTCTGCATCCCTACATTGGAGTTTACAGCAGCATTGAAAACCTCAGTAATTCTACTACATCAAAACTAACACATGTTTTACAGCTTCACCTTTTACAAAACTTTTCTAGAAAAGATTTTTGTATACTTGGAAGAAACTAAATTATCACTTGGATATGGATTATATTTTAATATTTTATTAAAAGCAAAAATGAAATGAGAATTCACCACTATTAAAGTACATATCCAATAGCACTCTTATGTAAATGTGACTTACATGAAAAAGATTACAAAAACAATCTTTTCAGGAAATACTGTTTGCGTAATGATCAAACTTAAAGCCAAATTTGATGATAGAGATTGAAATGCCAATATGTGCCATGCATTTAAATGACGATTGGAAAAATGCACTAAAGTTTTGGAAAAGTTACGAGTCTACCCTAGTTCAATTAATGACATTCATGGATGTCTCATAAATAGATGGAAACTGGTCAGTAACACATTGAAACCTTTGTAAACTGAACAGCTTGATCAGAATGAGATACTTCACTCAATCTAGCATGGCTTGAAACACAATGAAAAAATTGCATGATTTTCATATTGTCTTCTAAAAATCAGTGACTGAACAGTGTCTCTCAACTGCATTAGGGCTCTCATAGCACAGAAACAAGGATGTAAATAATATTCAATTTTTAAAACTAGCAGGATGTTGTTTGCAAAATCTGTCGGAAGCAAAGTAAAACAGAATGACATTCTTTGGTTAGGGTCATGAATTCTGCCAATAAGAGCACTCAGGGTCATCATGATGTTGTTTAGCAATAGGAGAAGTTAAGATTGACAGTATATTATAAAGGAACACTGAAGCTCAACTAGAAATAAAGGAGGAACACATGCTGATAAGTTACATTGGAACATAAAATAGGCGATAAATTATTCACTAGACATTCATTTTAAAGTTTTAAATAAAAACCTTGGGGTTTGTGGACTAATTGCATGAACTACAAGAAGGTCAAGCAGCATCTACTTTGCACTGCATGGTTTTGATTTTGCTGTGTCTGCAGCACCCCATAACTAAGTCTAGACCACTCACAGAGTTAAACTCAGTCACTGCTGTAGTGTCAGCACCCTCATTTCCAAATCTTCTAGAGCTTTAAACAAAATCATATAGTCAGGAATACCAACAGTACTACATATCTAGTATTAAATATTTCCATTATTCAAAGAGTTAAATTACATCCTAGTATCTACCACCTACAACCTGCTGTGAATAAGTTGGTTTCCTATAAGCATCAGTCAACGTTGTTTTACTATCAAATGGAATATCTGTATGTACCATTTTATTGAAACAACATTCTACTAATTCCATTTGCCTATGTGATATCTTTTTTTTTAAAGTTTCTATTTATTTATTTGATGGAGAAATGTGGTAGGGGTAGATCTTTCATCTGCTGGATCATTTCCCAAATGCCCACAATAAGCTGGGACCGTGGAACCCAATCAGTGTCTCCCACATGGTTAGCAGTAAAACCAGTAATCCAGCCATCACCTTCCATCCTTGCAGCGAGCACATAAACAGGAAGCTGGATCAGAGTTTAGACCTGTACTGGCTGTCTTCTTTAGGCCACATCTGACAGCTCACCTACTCAGATATAAGATGGAGACATCTCAAGCAGCATTCTAATCACTGCATCTTGTACCTGCCCTTCACCATTTTTTTTTAAACTGAGTGATTTCTGGAGTTGACACTGACTGTCCTTTCTTGGATAAATTTCCCTAGCAGGTAACTTTCTGTTAAATTATAGTATTCATCAAATGACATGAGTGGGGTTAGGGATTCTTAAAAATGCAGACTTCTGTGAACTATTGTAATATATGCTAATCAATAAATCATATATATGATCCAGACACCTATAGTTTTAATAAACTGCTCCTAGGTCTCTAATACAAGTATCACCATTATTACAAACCATACTAATGAATATTGTTTTCTCCATGGGGAGTTAATCTGTTCTATCTTAGAGTATTTTTAAAAATATGTATTTATTTATTTGAAAGGCAGAGTTGTTACAGAGAGGCAGAGGCAGAGAGAGAGAGAGAGAGAGAGAGAGAGAGAGAATCGGCCTGTTTTCCATCTGCTGATTCACTCCCCAGATGGCGGCAATGGCTGGAACTGCCCTGACTTGAAGCCAGGAGCTTCTTTCAGGTCTCCCACATGATTGCAGGGGTCCAAACACTTGGTCCATCTTCTACTGTTTTCCCAGGCCATAGCAGAGAGCTGAATGGGAAGTGGAGCAGCTGGGACTTGAATTGGTGCCCATATGGGATGCTGACACTGCAGGCAGCGGCTTTGCTCACTAAGCCATAGCACTGGCCCTTCTGAGAGTATTTTAATACCAGAAGTGACTATGCCTCAAGGCTGTAGAAAATACAGATTGGAAGAATATTTTTAATTTTTAATGTGCTTTTGAAATTTTCGAAAAAAATTTAGTAACAATTTTCTGATAATAGCAAATTACATTCACATTCATTTTTCATATTCAAAAATAAAAGGCAAAGGAGGAAATGTTATCACCAACAGTGTATAAATGTTCACCTTTGTCTACATCCTCTCCAGCATTCACTAGGCTCTGTGTTTTGGATTTGAGCCATTCTGACAGGGATGAAGTGATATCCCCTAGTGGTTTTGATTTCTGTTTCTCTGATGGCTAGTGTTGCTGTGCAATTTTGTATATATGTTGGGTATTTGTTTGTATTTCTTCTTTTGAGAACTGTCTACTGAAGTCCTTTGCCCATTCACTTATCAGCTGGATTTTTTTTTTGCTGAGCTTTTTAATTTGCTGATGTATTCTGGATATTAATCCTTTGTCAGATATGTGGTTTGCAAATATTTGTTCCCATTCTATTGGATGTCTTTTTATTCTAGTGATCATTTCCACTTGCTGCACAAAAGATTCTGAGTTTGGTATGGTCCCATAGTGCAGCCACAGTAGAAAACAGCATGAAACTTTTTAAGAATAGAAATAGACTTTTCATACGATGCAACAAACCCAATACTGGGAATATACCCAGAAGACTTGAACACAATGTATTAAAGATATGCGTGCACCACAAGGTTTGTAGCAGCATTGTTCACAATAGCCAAAATTTAGAACCAACCCAGGTGACCATCATCAGATGAATGGATAAAGAAAACATGGTATATATATATCTAATGCAGTATTATAAAAAGAATGAAATTCTATCATTTGCAGTGCAGCAAAATGGACACAACTTCAGGTTGAGTGAAATAAGCCTGACCCAGAAAGATAATGCCACATATTCTTCCTTAGATGCAGGAGCTAAAATTAAAAAACAAAAAAATAAACAAAAAAAGAAAGAAAATATAAAGAAAAATAAAGAAATGTGTTTATCAGTGTTGCAGCAAATATGTAAAACTTTGTTTTATACCTTTGTCTAACTAATGGTCAAGAATTCCATACTACTACAGTTTTAATGATCTGAGATTACTTTAAAATTTATTACATATGGGTGGAATGATAATTCCTCCATTCAATTGTTTTTTAGACATTGTCTATATCCTTACTAAACTGGGGTCATTTGCTTTTTAATTGTTAAACCTTTTGTTTGGTAAAATATTAAGCCCTTTTATTGTAATGCAGCTTTAAAACATTTTATCTTAAAAGCTAAAGAAAAAACAGAAAAGGAGAAGGAAAGAGGGTGGGAGGGAGGAAGAATGGAAAGAATATCAATACATTATTTTTTAAAAGATTTATAAGATTTATTTATTTGAAAGCCAGAGTTACACAGAGAGAGGAGAGGCAGAGAGAAAGAGAGAAGTCTTCCATTGGATGGTTCACTCCCCAATTGGCAGCAATGGCCAGAGCTGTACCAATCCGCAGCGAGGAGACAGGAGACTCTTCCAGATCTCCCACATGGGTGCAGGGGACCAAGGACTTGGGTCATCTTGTACTGCTTTCCCAGGCCATAGCAGAGAGCTGGATCAGAAATGGAGCAGCTGGGTTTCGAACCTGCTCCCATATAGGATGCCAGCACCCCAGGCCAGGGCTTTAACCCACTGCACATACCAGAGAGCCATACCAGAGAGGGAATGAAAGCTCTCTATTAAACCATGCTCTCTAGGAAGATATAATAGAATGGATAAAGTGTGCACCAGTGAAGGAATGCTCATATAATAATTCAGGTTGCCTGTATTGGCTGTCTTCTTTAGGCCACAGCTGCCAGCAGCACGTGTTTCAGCACCTGCTATTATCTGGGTCTCTGAGAGCAGTGGAGATGTCTGATAGCCAGTTGGCACTTTAAAAAAAAATCAAATGCAAGTTAAACCTAATTATTGCAATGAAATTCAATATGAAACACACAGCTGACAGCCTGACCTGTGAAAATCTGTGGAATTGGTAACTATTTAACTATATGCAAAAAAGAATCAAGAATATTGATCATGATTCAAAGAAAATGATCACTGATTATTATTTAGCTCAGAGCTAGTTTCTCAAAACAATGGCATGATCTCCTTTCCCAGTGTGCAGAATTGGCCCAATTTCCAGAAATAAGATTCATTGTCTGAAGGAGAGAATAGATGAACAGAAAACTAATAAGTATTTCCTCAAATTGCTAAAAAAATAACACAGAAATTAAGAAGTAAGAATAAGATTACTACATGACTCCCTCAAATGAACACAAAAACACTTCAATATTAGATGAACAGATTCTTGAAATGCCTGAGAAGGAATTTGAAAGATTGATCACAGAATTACTCAGAACCAATGAAAAGCAAATTGATGAATAAAAGAATTCCGTATGTGAAGTGGAGGGAAATTTTCACAAGAAATCGAGGTCTTGTAAAACAGAAGTGGAGCAGCAAGGTCTCGAACAGGCAGTCATATGGGATGCTGGCACTGCAGGTGGTGGTTTTACCTGCTACACCACAGCGCTGGCCCCTGCACCACTTCCGATTCAGCGTTCTACCATGGCCTGGGAAAGCAGAGGAAGATGGCTCAAGTCCTTGGGCCCCTGCACTCACGTGGGAGACCTGGAAGAAGGTCCTGGCTCTTGGCTTTGGATCAGCATAGCTCCGGCCATTATAGCCATTTGGGGAGTGAACCAGCAGATGGATGGAAGACCTTACTCTGTCTCTCTCTCTCTCTCTCTCTGCCTCTCTGTAACTCTGCCTTTCAAATAAAATAACTAAATCTTAAAAAAGAATTCCTAATACACATTACATTAAATACAAAAAAATGCAAAAGATCAGTGCAATGAAGAGCTTTCTTTGGAAAAAATAAAATTGATACACCAGTTGCACAACTAACCAAATAAAAAGAAATAAAAGTATCAAATCAATAAAATTAGAGATGAAAAAGGAAATGCAACAACAGATACCACAGAAAGAAAAAATAACATCAGGAATTAGTATAAAGAGTTATATGCCAAATAAAATATGAAAATCTGGATGAAACTGATAAATTACTGGATTTTTTTTTACATACAATCTACCAAACTTGAGTCATGAAGACAGAGAAAACCTACATAGACCAATAACCAACATGGAGGTTGAATCGGTAATAAAGACCCTCCCAACAAAGAAAAGCTCAGGACCAGATGGGCTTCACTGCTGAATCCTACCAGATATTTTTTTTGACAGGCAGAGTTAGACAGTGAGAGAGAGAGAGACAGAGGAGAGTTGTAGACAGTGAGAGAGAGACAGAGAGAAAGGTCTTCCTTCCGTTGGTTCGCTCCACAAATGGCCGCTACAGCTGGCACACTGTGCCGATCCAAAGGCAGGAGCCAGGTGCTTCTTCCTGGTCTCCCATGCGGGTGCGGGGCCCAAGCACTTGGGCCATCCTCCACTGCCTTCTTGGGCCACAGCAGATAGCTTGACCGGAAGAGGGGCAACCGGGACAGAATCCAGAGCCCCACCGGGACTAGAACCTGGGGTGCCAGTGCCGCAGGGCGGAGGATTCGCCTATTGAGCCACGGCACCAGCCAAGTAAATAAATCTTTAAAAAAAAATTAAAGAGGCCGGCACCGTGGCTCACTTGGCAAATCATCCGCCTGCGGCACTGGCACCCCCGGTTCTCTTCCCAGTTGGGATGCTGAATACTAGTCCTGGTTGCTCCTCTTCCAGTCCAGCTCTTTTCTGTGGTGTGGAAAGGCAGTGGAGTATGGCCTAAGTGCTTGGGCCCCTGCACCCGCATGGGAGACCAGGAGGAAGCACCTGGCTCCTGGCTTGGGATCGGTGCAGCGCCGGCCATAGTGACCATTAGGGGAGTGAACCAATGGAAGGAAGACCTTTCTCTCTGTCTCTCTCTCACTGTCTATAACTCTCTCTCACTGTCTAACTCTGCCTGTCAAAAAAAAAGAAAGAAAGAAAGGGAAAAATAGAAGACATTACAAGAAATGTAAATATTTTCCATGTTTGTGGATTGGAAGAATTAATATCATCAAAATGTCCAAAGAAAAAGCCATCTATAGATTCAATAAGATTCCAATCAACACACTTTCCATATTCTTCTCAGATTTGGAGAAAACAATGCTAAAATTCATATGGAAACACAAGAGAACCTAGATAGCTAAAGCCATCTTAAACAAAAAAGACAAATCCAGAGACATCACACCACCAAATTTCAAAACATACTACAGGGAAATTATCAAAACAGCTTGGTACTTGCACAAAAATAGACATGTAGACCAATAGAACGATTATAAACTTCAGAAATCAATCCGCCCATCTATAACCAACTAACCTTTGACAAAAGAGCTAAAATCAATCATTTGAGAAAGGACAATCTCTAAGAAATGATGTGAAAATTGGATCTCTACATGCACAAGTATGAAACAAGAGCCCCACCTTACACCTGAAACAAAAAATGACAGAAAATGGATCAAGGATCTAAATCTATGGCCTGATACCATCAAATTACTAGAGAATATTGCAGAAATTTTGCAAGACATTGGCATAGACAAAGACTTTTTGGAAAAGACCCCAGAACCACAGGTAATCAAAGCCAAAGTTGAACACGGGGGTTACATGAAGCTGAGAAGCTTCTGCTATTCAAAAAAAAAAAAAAAAAACCCTCAACAAAATGAAGAAGTAATCAATAGAATGGGGGAAAATATTTGCAAGCTATGAAACTAATAAAAGAGTAATATCCATAATCTTCAAAGAGTTCAAGAAATTTATCAACAAAAGAAAAAATCTAGTTAAGAATTGGACACAGGACTTGAAAATGCACTTTTCAGAAGAGGAAATGCAAATGGCCAATATACTCCTGAAAAAATGCTCAAGATCACTAGCCATCATGGAAATGCAAATCAAAACCATCAGCTCATCCCAGTTAGAATGGCTCTCCTACAGAAATCAACAAACAATAAATTCTGTCAAGGATGTGGGGAAAATGGTACCTTAATCTACTGTTGATGGGAATGCAAACTAGTACAGCCATTGTGGAAGACAGTATGGAGACACCTAAGAAAGATGAAAATAAATATACCATTGACTTAGAAATCCCACTCCTGTATATTTTCCCAAAGAAAATGAAAGAGTTATTTGTACCCTCATAATTGTTGCAGTTCAATTCTCAATAGCTAAGACAGGGAATCAACCCAGATGTTCATCAACTGATGACTGATAAATTGTGATAAATATATATATGTATTTATATATATATATGTGTGTGTGTTTATATATGTATTTATATATATATGTGTGTGTGTGTAGAATTCTGTCATTTTCAACTAAATAGATGCAACTGTAAACCATTATACTTAGTGAAATAAACCAGTCCTGAAAAGATAAATTCCATGTTTACCAGATCTGTTGTAACTAATAGAGTAGAAATTAATGTAATATGTATCAGAGAAATTCACATTTTGAGACTGGATCATTGTTTATAGACCTTGTCTCTTATATTGAGGAATATTGACTTTTTTCTTTTTACTATTTTTAACTGTTTACTTAGTTGATCTCATAAGTATAAAGTAAATTGAAAGTAGATCATTGTAAAAATTAAGAGTAGGAATAGAGAGGTAGGAGGAGAAAGGGTGAGAGCTGTAGGATAGGATGGGAATTATCACTATGTCTGACTCTATATATATGATTTACATAAATTTGATTATGCTAAAAAGCTTAAGTTGCCAATGCTCCATCAGTTTCACTTTTGACTCCTATAAAACACATTGATTGAAATTTACTAATAATACTTCTATAATAAATTTTATTTTATGATGTTGTGCACATGAATTTTTCTACAGTTTCAATTTCAAAATAGTTTAACAGTATGATCCTGCTCATATTTGATAAATATTGAATTGCAAAAAGAATAATTTATAGTGTTCAACCGAAGACATTGGTCATAAGACTTTATTATAAAAACCACTTTCTTCCTTGATAACACTAGGTAATTTTTTTTTTTTCATATAAAGCTTTTATTTAAAGAATATAAATTTCCAAAGAACAGCTTATGGATCATAATGGCTCCCCCCCCCCACAACTTCTCTCCCTCCCCCTACCCTCCCCTTTCCCGCTCCCTCTCCCCTTCTGTTCACATCAAGATTCATTTTCAATTCTCTTTATACACAGAAGATCAATTTAGTACATATTACGTAAAGATTTCAACGGTTTGCCCTCGCATAGAGATACAAAATGATAATACTGTTGGAGTGCTAGTTATAGTATTAATTCACAATGTACATCACATTAAGGACAGAGATCCTACATGATTTTTTTTTTAAAATTGATTAATTGTCTATGCAATTTCCAGTATAACACCAAGATTTTTTAATCATTTGCAATTATCTTTATATAAAGAAGATCGATTCAATATATACTATGTAAAGATTTCAACACTAGGTAATTTTATGAACAACGATGTTTGTCATCTGAACTTTAGTAAAACTATTGGAAAAGACACTAGTTTTGTTATACTGTGTATGTTACTTTATGTTAATTTCTTGGTACTTTGCATAGTAAATAGTTAATTTCTTGGTACTTTGCACTTAGTAAACTCTAATAAATGTTAGCATATTAAGTGATTTGTCTTTTTGAAATATCTTGAACAAGAGGAATAAAATGGGTTGTTCATCCATTTTTCGAGTGTATTTCAAGGACAAGGATTTTTTTTCAAATAAAGGAATCATTAAATTTTTATTCCAGTTTCTTACAAATTGATTTTATCAACTATTTCCTGACCTTTTGTATGTATAATTAATGCTTACAATGCATATGAAGATTAATATGAAACCTAAAATGCACATAATGCTGATAATTATATTCTTACTTTATTCAAATAACATAAATCAATGAGAAATATGCTACCATTATAACAGAATAATGGGGAAATATGAAGAAATAATATATACAGATAAACAAATGACAAAAGTAAACACATAAAAATATTCTATCACTTTAGCAATAAAAGATGCAAATCAAAATAGTAAAACTCTTTTCACTGCTAAACCACTGTGATTTAAAAAGTATAACATCAGATCAAGAAACTCCACAACATCAAAACAAATAACTCACTTAAGAGATGGGCCAAGGACCTCAATAGACATTTTCCCAAAGAGGAAATCCAAATAGCCAACAGGCACATGAAAAAATGTTCAAGATCACTAGCAATCAGGGAAATGCAAATCAAAACCACAAAGAAGTTTCACCTCACCCCCGTCAGAATGGCTCACATTCAGAAATCTACCAACAATAGATGCTGGAGAGGTTGTAGGGAAAAAGGGACACTAATCCACTGTTGGTGGGAATGCAAACTGGTAAAGCCACTATGGAAGTCAGTCTGGAGATTCCTCAGAAACCTGAATATAGCCCTACCATACAACCCAGCCATCCCACACTTTAGAATTTACCCAAAAGAAAATAAATTGGCAAACAAAATGCTGTCTGCACATTAATGTTTATTGCAGCTCAATTCACAATAGCTAAGACATGGAATCAACACAAATGCCCATCAACAGAAAACTGGATAAAGAAATTATGGGAATGTACTCTATAGAATACTATACAGCAGTCAAAAACAATGAAATTTGCAACAAAATGAAGGAATCTGGAAAATATCATTCTGAGTGAATTAAGCCAGTCCCAAAGGGACAAATATCATATGTTCTCCTTGATCGGCGACAACTAATTGAGCATCAAAGGGGAAACCTGTTGAAGTAAAAAGGACACTATGAGAACCAGTGACTTGATCATCCTTTGTTCTGACTGTTGATGTACAATTTCATACTATATCCTTTTTAGTATTTTTTTTGTTCTAGTTAATACTATTGGTTGAACTCTGTAATTAACACACAATTATTCTTAGGTGTTTAAATTTAACTGAAAAGTGATCCCTGTCAAATATAAGAGTGGGAATAAGAGAGGGAGGAGATGTAAAATTTGGGACATGCTCAATCGGACTTGCCCCAAATGGTGGAGTTAGAAATGCACCAGCGGATTCCAATACAATCCCATCAAGGTGGCATGTACCAAGGCCATCTCACTAGTCCAAGTGATCAATTTCAGTTCACAATTGATCACACTGGTAGGTCTAAGAGTCAAAGGGATCACACAAACAAGACTAGTGTCTGCTAATACTAACTGATAGAATCAAAAAGGGAGAGAATTATCCAACAATGGAAGCTGGATACACAGCAGACTCATAGAATGGCAGATGTCCTAAATAGCACTCTGGCCTTGGAATCAGTCCTTAAGGCATTCAGATCTGGCTGAAGAGCCCAAGAGAGTATTTTAGGCATGGAAAGCCAAGACACTCTGGAAAAAAAAAAAAAAAAAAGAAGACCTAAATGAAAGATCTCTGTGAGTAAGATCCCAGCAGAAAGAATGGGGCCATCAAAGAAGGAGGTACCTTTCTCTGAAGGGAGGAGAGAACTTCCACTTTGTCTATGACCTTGTCTAAATAAGATCAAAGTCAGCAAACTCAAAAGGCTTCCATAGCCTTGGCAACTCATGACAAGTGCCTAGGGAAATTACTGACGCCATAAACAAAAGTGTCAAATTGTTAAGTCAACAACAGGAGTCACTGTGTACTTACTCCCCATGTAGGATTTCTGTCCTTAATGTGTTGTCCAATGTGAAGTAATGCTATAACTAGTACTGAAACAGTATTTTACACTTTATGTGCTTTGTGGGTGCAAATTGATGAAATCTTTACTAAATTTTTCTTCTGTATATAAAGATAATTGAAAATGAATATTGATGTGAATGGAATGGGAGAGGGAACGGGAGATGGAAGGGGTTCGGGTGGGAGGGAAGTTATGGGGGGGGAATCCATTGTAATCCATAAACTGTACTTTGGAAATTTATATTTACTAAATAAAAGTTTTTTTAAAAAAATCTAATATCCTTTCTCTGAAGGGAGGAGAGAACTTCCACTTTGACCATGGCCTTGTCTAAATAAGTTCAGAGTTGGCGAACTCAAAAGGCTTCCATAGCCTTGGAAACTCATGACAAGAGCCTAGGGTGATTACTGACGCCATAAACAAGAGTGTCAATTTTGTTAAGTCAACAACAGGAGTCACTGTGCACTTACTCCCCATGTAGGATCTCTGTCCTTAATGTGTTGTACAATGTGAAGTAATGTTATATCTAGTGCTCAAACAGTACTATTCCCTTTGTGTTTCTAGATGGGTGCAAACTATTGAAATCTTTACTTAATTTATACTAAATTGATCTTCTGTATATAAAGATAATTGAAAATGAATCTTGATGCGAATGGAATGGGAGAGGAATGGGAGATGGGAGGTGTTGTGGGTGGGAGGGAAGTTATAAAATCCAAAAGCTGTACTTTGGAAATGTATATTTATTAAACAAAAGTTAAAAAAAAGTCTAATACCCCACATTAGTATGAATACAGGGAAATGTAGTAATGACAAACCTTCAAATGAATGCAGAAGGTATGGACGGCAGTTGTCAATGTATACTGAAGCAATAGATATTCAAACCTTTGGACCCAGAAATACACTTCTAGGAAACTATCCTAAGGTAATGATAAGAAATAAGTACAGTGATTTATATTTATCTTTTGTGATAAATGGTATCTTTTCAGTAAAAATAAACAATCTAGATGTCCAGTATTAAACAGTTGTTCATACAGATTATGAAAAAGTCAGAAAAGTGAATATATATGATCATATATGTGGCACCAGATGTTCAAGTGATATTTTAAGATAGATTAAGATACTATTATTGAGTGTTTGCATAGATGTTCATTTTATTTTTCTTACTATGTCTGAGTAGTGAAATTATAGGATGTTTTCCTCTTTCTCATTTTTATCATTTCATATAAACATACACTATTGTAAAAAGTGAAGAGCTCATGCATGCATGTGTTTTGAGAAATGGGTTATAATGATACAAACAACAGTGGCTTTAAGATTCTCCTTCAGGTGCAACAGTATTTTCATCAAACTGTGATGTAATTTCTGTAGCATTTATCTTGGATTAAAGACTTGATATGTAAGAAGACCAAAATCTATAGCCTTTATCTAATTGGGGAAAAGTAAATGGTACTCCCTGTATTGCTTTGCTAGCCTGGGGGAGTGATTATTACCTGGACTATGTGTATGGGAAAGCGATAGAGTTGGACACAGAGAAAACTGTAGCATTAGCGTAAATGTCCCTCTATTGCAAAACTGGGCATGAATTATTTGCGTAAAGTAACTGTTTAACTGAGGCGATCTGTTAAGTGTAGAGGTCTCTTGTGGTATGTTCACAGCTTCTGTTGTTCGACTTTGGTATTAATTTAGCTTCATAGCACATCACTAATAACATAAATAAGAGGTTGGTAATAACAAATGTATCTCTGGGCTATATTCTTCTTCATAGGTACATTTTGAATAGTTCATAATAGATATTAGTTGGTTAGTCTAAAATATGTACATTTTTTTAGAAAATGTGTACTTTCATAAAATCAGGTAATATATTTGCAAGGGATAGTATAACATAGAATAGTGTTTCCATGATAAGGCATTAAGTGCAAACATATGGTAGCAATCTGTTACTCTGTCGAAAAAATTTATAAGACTTACCAACTTATTTTTAAGGTCAATTTATTTATGTTGAAGGCAGAGTTAGAGAGGTAGAGATGGAGGGAGATTTTCCATCCACTGGTTCACTCCCCAAATGGCCAAAAGAGCTGGCGTTGAGCCAGGCTGAATCCAGGAATCCAGAACTGCATCCTGGTCTCCCATATCAGCCAACTTCCACTTCTTTCCCAGGCACATTAGCAGAGAGCTAGATTGGACGTGGGGTAGCTGGAGCTTGAACTGGTGCCCAGATGGGATGCCAGTACTGCAGGCAGCAGCTTTATCTACCATGTCACAATACTGTCACCAGATTATCATCTCTGGTGAAGACGTTTAGTTAGCATCTTATAGAATTGTTATGCTTTCTCATCTATAAAGTTGTCCAATGAAATACATAAAAATTACCATTCAAAATTTGAGTCTCAGTTTTACTAGGGTAGAAGAATGGAATTTTCTGACAATAAAGAAGAATGAGTCTATATGTGCGTTAAATACAGGGGTTTGTTGGTCTCTTCTTCCCCTCTTCCTTTCTGTCTTATCTGTGTCTTTCGTACCTGGGCGCTCAGTACCCACCCTAATGTCCTGGATTTATACGCATGCTGCAGCTTCTGCTCTCAGTGTGGAGCAGTGTATTGTTTGTATGTGCAGTCACTGACTGACAAGAAAGGGTTCCTTACATACAAATAGACTGCTCTTGAGACTGGTGCTCTGCTTTCCTCATGCCCGACTTCAACAGTGTTTATTGTGTTTTCCAGAAATAGTGCTGAAGTGTGCAAACAGCGTTGTCTACCTGATAGCATGAAAATCCACATCAAGGAGCAAATGGGAAGCAAGCTTTCTTTATCCACCTAGTGAAGGAATAAAAGCTGTGATAAACGTAAGTCATTTGACTCCCTTCAAGAAGAAGCTATTTGAAGTACTTATCATCAATAAAATTAATCAAGATTACTGGAATATTTATGAAAACTTTAGAACATAATGTTCTTTTTATTCATGGATTAATGTTTAATCTATAAATTGATTCTCTTATGTAAATGATAGAACATCTTCCTGGGAAATTCTTTTATCTTAATGGTACACTATTTTTCGTTATGTCCTGAAAAAAATTCAATACCAGACCAGTAATTTCTCAGGTAAGGCTGTTCTATCTTCAGAACATAAGGGATAGGTGTTGTGGCACAGGGGGTTTGACTGCCACTTAGGATGCCCATGCCTGATTCAAGTCCTGGCTACTCATTTTCCAACCCAGTTTCTTGATAATGTACAATCTGGAAGACAGTGGGTGACAGTTCAAGTATTTGGGCCCCTGTCACCCATGTGGGATACTCAGATGGAATTCTGGGCTTCTGGCATGAGCCTGACTAAGCCACAGATGTTGCTGGAATTTGGAGAGTAAACCGGCAGAAGGATGACCCTCTCTCTCCCCTCTATGTGTGCGTGTGTGTGAGTGTTTCAACAAAGTAAACATACATAAATTTGGTAAAATATAATATTCATTTATTGATAGTTTTCTCCCATTTCTTTAATCATCTCTCTTTTTAAAGATTTGTTTATCTATTTATTTAAAAGAAGAATGCAAAAGTGATAGGAGAGGAGACACAGAGAGAGAGCTCTCATCTATGGGTTCACTTCCCAGTTGGCCACAATAGCCAGAGTAGGGCCAGATCCAAACCAGGAGTTCCATCTGGATCTCCCACATGCATGGGAGATCAAACACTTGGGCCACCATCCCCAGCTTCCCAGGTGCATTGGCAGCAAGCTGGATCAGAAGCACAGCAGACAGGATTTGAACAGGTGCTCTCATAACAGATGCTGGCATCACAAATAGTCTCTTAAAACACGTGGCACAGGGCCGGCGCCTTGGCTCAACAGGCTAATCCTCCGCCTTCCGGCGCCGGCACACCGGGTTCTAGTCCCGGTCGGGGCGCCAGATTCTGTCCCGGTTGCCCCTCTTCCAGGCCAGCCCTCTGCTGTGGCCCAGGAGTGCAGTGGAGGATGGCCCAAGTGCTTGGGCCCTGCACCCCATGGGAGACCAGAAAAAAGCACCTAGCACCTGGCTCCTGCCATCGGATGAGCCCGGTGCGCCGGCCGCAGCGCGCCGGCCACGGCAGCCATTGGAGGGTGAACCAACGGCAAAGGAAGACCTTTCTCTCTATCTCTCTCTCTCACTGTTCACTCTGCCTGTTAAAAAAAACAAAAAAACAAAAAACACGTGGCACAGCGGCCTCATTTCATTTCATTATATAACCCTTGACATGCAAATAGCCCACTTATTATAATTTTTGATGTAAACTTACCTTAGAAAATATTATTTTAGAACTTTAGAAAGTACAAAAGTCTTTTTCCTCCAAAAATTTAATTACTTAAAATTTAAATTAAATAAAAACTGTATTTGCAAAATGTACATGTGACTAGAAGATAAATTTTTTATATTAGCAAGGCATAACCATTGAACCCAGCTTATAAAGATGATAGGTTTAGTAGATAACTTGATATACTGCTCACTTACATTCTATGGAAATAAAATAGAGAGCATTCTTAGAAAATATTGCCTGTTACAGATGAAACTATTCAATTTGCATTGCATTATGTATGAATTTCTTGCCTCAATGTCTTAAGACACAGTCCTCCTAATCAAGTAAAGATGATTCTCTCACCTCTTTAATTATAACAATATTATAAGCAATCAAAGAATGAGATGTCACAAAGTGAATATGTACACTCACCATCTCAATTTTTCATCATACACCAACCTGTCAAATATTTTTCTCTAATTCTTCCACCATATTTTTAAGATCTATTTATTTGAAATTCAGAGTAACAGAGATATGAAGAAACAGAGAGAAAGAGATCTTCCATATGCTGGGCAAAGAGTCCAAAGGGTTGGAAATGACTGGCATCATTTTTATAATATTGTTTGCTTGAGTGTAGCCGAATACAGGAGATTGAGGAAAAAGAGGAGGAGTGATGGAGAGGTGCATGTGTTTGAGTTTCAGCCGTGTGCCATGGATCTTATTGCAATACATTTGAATTAGAGACTTTTTATTCAATGAAAAAAAATCATGGTTGTACCTATGCATAAAAATTTCAAGTTCCATTTAATAAAGACATGAAATATGACAATTGCTTAGAGAAATTTATGGTGCATTTTTATTATTATTACTTTTGCAACCTACCAGTGCTCCTTGATTCATGAGTCAATTGCAAAAGCAGAAAAGAAGGTTGTCATTGTTTCCAGCTGCTGTGAACGATGTTATATCCAACAATTAAATAGTAGAATTGACTGTCACAATAAAAATAAATAGCTATTGTTAGTTCCACAAATTCCTTTATGTGTATTTTCCATCGTTGGCTAATAGCTGAGATGAGTACAATTTTAATACAAAGCACTTTGCAAGTAAGTACAGACTATAACATTAAAATGTGATGGCTTAACATACTGGTTTACACATTATAAACACTAATTTTGTTGCTTGCCTAGAATACTTTTATTATTGTAGAATTTTTTTGTCTATGAAGACTTTATTTGGAGCACATCATTACAGTATAATAATTTATAAATATTATACATTTTACATGAATTGGATTTTATTCAAGTGAAAAGCCATACTTATCAAACAATGCAGAGGAATATAGTAATTTTAAAATTCTTTGTAAGCAAAACTTCACATCAAATTTTTATTCTACAGTATAAAAGACTTCATAAAATCTCCTTGGTGATGCAGGCCAAGTTATTCTTATAAAACTCACGAGTCTTTGCTGTTTTTTCCTAAGCCATCAGTGACATGAAACTAGAAGACTCATATTTCAGTTTTTTAAAATAATCAACATATGAGACAATTTGAAATTTGATCTTGTTACTCATCTCCATGTGCCATTTTATTTAGTTTTTGTTCACATGTGTGTGTGTGTGTGTGTGTATGAGAGAGTGAGAGAATTAGAGAGAGAGAGAGAGAATCATTTATTTTAGAAGTGATCTTTAACTCTGAAAGTTATGGAGCTTGATATATGCTATGTTCAGTTCATATAACCACAAACACATTCTTCCAGAAGAATCTTAAGAGTTTATTACAGCCTGTGACTAGATATTCAGTTATCTCTATAACCAGACACTTATTTTACTTCATTCTTGGCTTTATTTAGAGGTTATTAGATAATTGTCTGGAATACATTACCAAAAAATCTCTGCAGTCCAAAAAGAGAAAGTGTAAAATATCAATGTATCTGTTTCCTTTTTTTTTTTTTTTGCTTTCATTCTCAAATATTTGTCACCATAAGCAAAGTAAGTCTTCTGTTGCGTCAATGCAATGTCATTGCTTTCTATAGTATAATTTGGTTTCCCAGCACAGTTTGTTCAACATTAAATAACCTGATTTTTTAACCATAACACAGGACACTTCAGTAGGCCTAGGAAGTTACTTTATGATGTATTCTTATTTCCTGTTTTTTCCATTGAAGAGCCTTACACTTAATAAGCAATTGTTCAAAGAAAAATATGAACTCAAAGTCCCACTCACAATGAGAGTATTGTACAAATTTTAAAATATACCTTATTTGTTTTTTATTCATAAGATTTCTTCTCAAAGTTATCATATTAGAAGATAGAATGTATAGTCACATATGTTTAATCCTAACCTAATAAATTTTAATCTTCAAAGTTGACAGTAAATATAAAATAACTCAATCTAAATCCTTGTGGATACTTACTTCATGTTACAGCCCCCTACATTTAAACTTTGCCTTGAATATTTTTCATTCTTCAATAATTTTAAATGTCATGCTATGTACTGGCTCCAACTATCAATGTTGCTATATCATACTTCACTGCATTTCATGGGGTCGTAGCATTTCTAACAATGCTATCATTTCATGGGGTATGACTTATTGTTGAGTACCATGGGGTATTATTTATAAAAATTATTTAGTAAATTTAAATGTTTTATGTAAATTTTTGTGGTAACAGGAATTGAAATACTTAAGTTAAAAATAATATTCTAGGCCGGTGCCATGGCTCAATAGGCTAATCCTACGCCTTGTGGCACCGGCACACCGGGTTCTAGTCCCAATTGGGGAGACGGATTCTGTCCCAGTTGTCCCTCTTCCAGGCCAGCTCTCTGCTGTGGCCAGGGAGTACAGTGGAGGATGGCCCAAGTCCTTGAGCCCTGCACCCCATGGGAGACCAGGATAAGCACCTGGCTCCTGCCATCGGATCAGCGTGGTGCGCCGGCCGCAGCGCGCCGCCCACAGCGGCCATTGGAGGGTGAACCAACAGCAAAAGGAAAGCCTTTCTCTCTGTCTCTCTCTCTCACTGTCCACTCTGCCTGTCAAAAAAAAAATAATAATATTCTAAGGGCCATTGCTGTGGCATAGCAGGTAAAGCCGCCACCTGCAGTGCCAGCATTCCATATGGGTGCCAGTTTGAGTCCTGGATGCTCCACTTCCAACCCAGCTACATGCCAAGGCCTGGGAAAGCAGTAGAAATGGCCAAAATGCTTGGGCCCCTGCACCTCTATGGGAGATCCGGAAGAAGTCTCTGGCTCCTGGTTTAGGATTGGCACAACTCCAGCCATTGTGGCCATCTGGAGAGTGAACCAGTGGATGGAAGACCTCACTCAACCTCTGCCTCTGCCTACCTGTAACTCTGCCTTCCTAATAAATAAATAAGTCCTTATTTAAAAAGAGATAATATTCTGAAGTATTTTCAAATGTAATCATATTGAGAAGGTTAAAAAAGATAAATGAAAAAGTATGCTTTCTCTGAGGCTTATTTCTTTGTCCTAAAGCAAAAAGTCAAGTCAGTGAAAATGATAAATTTTCACTAAAGTTTATCAGTTATGGGAAATTCTGTAATACATTACTTGACATTAAAAGTGGCAAAATTATTTTCAAATCCCAAAGTGAAGGCAAATCTCAGACATCTTCATTGAAGTGAAAAGGATTATTTGGTTGACAGATTCAGTTCCCTATTTTGGTAAACATGAAGATGATCAAATATTTTATCACCCAAAGTAAGATAATTGGGGGAGTGAAAGGAGGACCCAGTTACTAATCATGCTGAGATACAAGGGATAAATGTAGAATGTCTGTGATAATCTGAGATACCTGTGCTATTCCCATTAGCTATAAAGATATTTATTTCTATATGAATTAAAGTGATTAAGTTTTTTTTTTTTAATTTAAGATGAAGGAAGAAAGTGAGGGATTAGAAATACCAAAACAGTATTAGAGGAAAAAAAAAGATGGAAGACTTACACTTCTTGATTTCAAATGTATAATCAAGACAGCATAGTACAAAGAAGGTCAAAACCACTCACATTTATGGTTAATATTCAACAAGGGTGCCAAGGCAATTTAATGGAAAAATAATAGTCTTGCTAGCAAATGGTGCTGGTGACAAACAGATAGCCTCAAGCAAAATAATTAAGCCAGATATTTATCTCACACTATATTAAAAATTGACTCAAAATGTTAAAAGGCTTTAATTTTAAAGATAAAACTTTTAAAAGAAAACATATAAGTAGATCTTTGTAGTTTTAGATTAGTTGATATTTCTATGATATCAAAAGTATCAAATAATTGGAAAATATATCATTGAAAAAATAAAGAAAAAAAGAACAGAAACAGAAGGGAGGGTAAGAAGCATCATTATGTTCTTAAAACTGTATATATGAAACACATGACATCTGTTCCCTTTATATAAATAAATAAATAAATAAAATTAGACATAAAATGAATAATATTTTTACATCAAAAATACTTTAAAGAAAGTAAAAACAGCCAGCTCCACGGCTCAATAGGCTAATCCTCCACTTGCGGTGCCGGCACCCTGGGTTCTAGTCCTGGTCTGGGCTCTGGATTCTGTCCCTGTTGCCCCTCTTCCAGGCCAGCTCTCTGCTGTGGCCCGAGTGTGCAGTGGAGGATGGCCCAAGTGCTTGGGCCCTGAACCCGCATGGGAGACCAGGAGAAGCACCTGGCTCCTGGCTTTGGATCAGTGCGGTGCACTGGCGAGGCCATTGGCGGGGGTGAACCAATGTCTCTCTCTCTCACTGTCCACTCTGCCTGTCAAAAAAAAAAAAAAAAAAGGAAAGAAAGAAAAGAAAGCAAGTAAAAACAAAACTCACAGAGTGGATGAAATTGATTAAGGAACTTGACCAAGAATTTATAAATCTTACAACACAACAATCAAAAGACAATTCAATTTTTTAAATGGACAAATGATTAAAATATCCCAAAGGAAATATGTGAGTGATAGATATACATATATAAATAAATATTAGCATCATTGTTCATTTGTTAAATGCAAATCAAAACCACAACGTGAAATACCCACTTAATGGAAATAATTAAAAAGATACTATAATAAGTGTTATGATGTCAAAATTTTGGTAGGGAAGTAAAATGGGGCTACTTTTTTTGTCATGAAAAATTTTAGTTACTCAAAATGTTAATTATAGGTTTTCACAGGACCCAGCAAGTCCATCCCTGGGTACATAGCCAACAAAACTGAAAACAACTGTTCACACACATATTTGCCTATGAATATTTAAATAACATTATTCATTACAGCAACAGACTTGAAACGATTCAAATATTTAACAACAGGTTAATGAATAGACAACATGTAGTGCACACTCACACTGAGAGATACTGTTTGGCAATAAAAAGAAGGAAAGAATGAAACAAGCTGTGCCATTAGTGAACATTTAATATGTTGTGCTAATAGGGACATAAAGAAGGTTAGTGGTCCCCAGGGGCTGGAATGGACAGGGGCAGGGAGGGACTGGCAGTGGGTACAAAGTTCCCTATTCAGGTGATGAAAAAGTACTGAAATTGGGTAGTAGTGATGGTTAAAGCTTTGTGCCAACACTAAATCTGTAATAGATGACTCCTATGTTAGATGAATATCTCAGTGAAGATGACATGCAAATTGAAGTTACGCAGATTGAACTTAAAATAATAAGAGCTACAGCATTTACAACATCAATTTGTATGTTTATCCCCATTAGACATCAAAATAAAAACTCAGCAGATTTCCAATGATGATCAAATTTCTCAATTGTTATTATAGGCTTGTATTTTCTGTTTCCCTTTCTCATCAAAAACACAGTGTTTGCTAGATCCAATTGATCCTTTCTCTCATGCAGAAGCAAAATGTTTACCTCCTTACCTAACATTGACTAATATGTACTGAATGAGCACTCTACCAGGTGCTGCCCTATGCTCTTTACCCACACTAATATATTATATTCCCACAGTAACTTGAATAGTATACATCCTTCTGATTGTATTGATGAGCATATTGTAGCACCAGAGACACGGAACACTTTTTCCAAGGCCACAGAGATAAGAAGTGGTGTATTTAGAATTAAAACATATGTATTCAAAGGCTAGAACTATTGCTTGAACATTATGTTCTGATACTGCAAAGGTAACATGATTTTTTCTCAATGTTAATTTTTCTGGAAATTTTTATATCTTGTTCCTGATCCATTTTTCATCCATCCTCTACTTGCTATCATGTGTTTAATTTATATCCTTTCAATTTACATGTACTAGCCCTGTTAACACACATACATATCTTAACCTTTACAAAAGTGAAATGGTATTTGTTCTATAAATGCTTTCCCTGCAGCCCTGCTTTTAAGAATTGGTCATAATGATTAATCTTAACCTCCTTTATCGTTTTAAGCAAATGCTTGATAGTCCATGGTATGATTATCATCAGGCATTTTATCATTTCTTTCTCAACTGAAGTGTGTTAGCAATAGGCATAATGGCAAGTATCTATTGGGTTATAATTGCAAAATATTTTTAAGAGAAAATGCCAGGAAGTGGAAGCATTCATAGAAAGGCATCAACAATAATGGTGATACCAATTTAGAGACCAAATGTCACAACACGTGATTTCCTTTTTCTTCCTACATTTCCCACATCTGATATTATCATTGCTGCTTTGGATATGTAACAGTTAAAAATCATGCATCTGTTTAACTCTTATTTGAGTTTTTCTGCTCACTGCTGAAGAGACATATGAAGCTTAGTTTTTGTATCTTTGAACTTCTTTTTCTTAAGGCGTTTATTTACATATAAATTTTCATTTGAAAGAATGACAGAGAGACAGACAGATGGAGATCTCATACCTGCTGGTTCACTATCCAAACTCCCACAAAAGCCAGACCAGACCAGACCAGATGCAAGAGCCGAGAAGTAAATGTGGATGGCCCATGTGATACCACTGAGCTTCCCAGGTGCACACCAGTAGGAAGCTGAAGTCGGGACCAGAGCCAGGAATTGAATCCAGACGGTCCAATATAGGATGCAGGCATGCCAAGTGACATCTTAATGAGTATACCAAATGCATACCTTTCAGGTTCTTCTTCTGTGACATGCTCACTTATTCCGTTGCATTGTTTTGTGTGTCTATTTATATATGTGGTAAGCAGAATAATGTCTGACAAAAGGCATTCATTTCCTAGTGTTAGTAACCTGGTAGTAACTGAAAATATTATTTTCCAAAGATGTATGAATGAAAATTGCGGATTAAATTAATGTTGCTAGTGAGCCAACATTTAAATAACAAGATTACCATTCAAGAGGACCCAACATAATAGAAAGTTTTAAAATGAACAACCAATGCAGAAGAGAGATATCCAAAGAAAGGATATCGAGACAGACCAACTGCTAGCCTGGAAGATGGAGAAAACACTGCAAGGCAAGGAAAACGGGCGTGCTTTCGAAATAGACCCTACCCAAAGGAAGGGGTCACTGATAGCATCTGGATTTTATTTCAGTTAGACCCATTTGGAACTCTGACATTCATAACTGCAAGATAATAAATTAATTTTCCTTCCTTATTTATTTATTATTTTTAATAATTTTTAATTTACTTGAAAGGCAGAGAAATAGTGACAGAGAGAAGAGAGACAGGCAGAGCTCCTATCTCCTTGTACACTCCCCCAAATACCCACAGAAACCAGGATTGAGCCAAACTGAAGCCAAGAGCCAGGAACTCAATTCACATATCCCATGAGCTTGAAGGGATGTAGCTGCTGAGTCAGCATCTGCTGTTTTCCAAGATGCATATTAGCAGGATGCTGTAGTTGGGAGTGCAGTCAGCACTTACACCTGGGGCCGGTGCTGTGGCTCAGAGGGTAAAGTCACTACCTCCAGTACCAGCGTATTTATCAATAAACGTGAGTGGAGAAATTCTTTCTAGGCTGGACATAAATAGATACCATAAATTAAATAAATACCTTTGACCATTAAATACTTAAATCATACAATAATATCATAAGAGGTATAAATTATAAAAAATGCAATAAATTTTAAAAAGCTAATGCTTTTAATTTAAAATTAAAAAACAATAGATAAACCCTTTAAAAAATAGACAATGAATATGATCTGGATTTCCTAGAATATATATATTAGGCCTTATTCATTAAATATAAATGTAATCAAAATAAAATAATATAAAATATAAAATTAGTCTTTATTCATTAAATGTAAATATAAATAAATACAAATATTACAATCAGACTTCATCTCTTCTTTGTGAAAATAAAATAAAAACTTGAAGATATTTAAAGGTGTGTAAGTTTAACAATATATCTTTTGTAAGGTTACTGGGAAATGTCTATGAAAACTTTAAATCATCTATTGCCCCAGCAGTTCCTCTGTTAGGAATGTACTGTATAGATAAACTGACAATAGCCTCCAGATAACCCAATACATATGCACAAAGTATTGATTAAATCATGCATCATTAAATACAGTACTCTTTAGTCCTTAAAAATGAAAATGATTTCTAAGATGAATTAGGCTATAAAGCCAGATGTAGTACAATACGTGTGCCCAGGTTTTTTATATAAATAAAAATGTATTGTCTATGCCTGCGTATATGTGGAATTGTGTATAAACTGATGTGGACTCTTGTACTATGTAATTCTTGTTAGCTATTTCAATGACTGAATACTTCATATCTAGTTTCCTTTAACAAATTAACGAAGGAATCACATAAAGCATGTCATTGAGAGCTTTTTGGAACTTTGTAAATACACTGGCTTTGACTGTGGGCTGAATGAAAACCACAATCTACCTAGAGTAACAATATAACCAGACTTAAGTCTTACAGGGATTGGGAATAGAATAGATTGGAAAGGGCAGGGAGGTTAGGAAGAGGGCTCTTGCTAGAAAGCTATTCCTAGGTTGAAAGTTTGGTGGTGGGCACAGGGTGATAGCAGCGGAGGGAAAGAAATGCCATTCTTTTAAGCAGACATGACAAAATTTGTCAATGAAAACTCTGTATGGTTCAGAGAAAAGAAGTTGAAGACA
Source organism: Sylvilagus floridanus (assembly GCA_949820135.1). Taxonomy (NCBI): domain Eukaryota; kingdom Metazoa; phylum Chordata; class Mammalia; order Lagomorpha; family Leporidae; genus Sylvilagus; species Sylvilagus floridanus. The sequence continues at coordinate 10,780,955 of OX463240.1, read as the reverse complement.
ATTAATGGTTGCTCTGCCAAGTAGAGGGATTTTGGTTATTAGTAAGGCAGGTGTTTGTATGTTTCTTTGTTGGGTTGGGGGTGTGTTCCAGAAGATTGTTTATTAAAATTTTGTATTTGAGTCCGGTGCCATGGCGTGTAGGTTAAACCACTGGCTAGGGCACTGATTAGAGTCCCAGCTGCTCCACTTCCTATCCAGCTCCCTGCTAATGTGCCTGGGAAACAGTGGAGGATGGCCCAAGTGCTTGGATCCTCACCACCCACAGAGGAGACCCAGAAGAAACTCCTGGCTCCTGGCTTTGGTCTGGCCCAGCCACAGTCACTGCATCTATTTGGGGATTGAACCAGTAGATGGAAGATCTCTCTCCCTCTCCCTCTCTCGCTCGCTCGCTCACTCGCTCGCTCTCCCTCAACTCTGCCTTTCAAATAAATAAATATTGAAATAAATTAACTTTGAGATGTTGGATAAAAAATGCAAACTAATATTTTGAGAAATACTAATAAATAAGATGTGCATGAAACGTCTGGACAGAAAATATAAATTTTATTTCCTTGGTGCATGAAAGTCCTCAGACTTCCAGATTACATGTGACTCTCAAGGGAACGCGGACAAGGAAAACTACTTGAGAAGAAATTCATTCCATGTTCCTTTTCATTCTGCTCCCAGTATAGACTCAGCACCATTAGGCTTTCTGTTCCTTCAGCTTCAATTGGACTCTTCCTTATATTCTCACAGCCAACAACGCCACCTCCTTCATCTCTCCCAATGCTAGCTTCACAGTGAAGCTCATCCTACTGATTATTTTAGCCTTTACAGTCCCTTGCTTTCAGCCCTTATCCCTCTCACTGCTCTACTTATTTTTCCATGAAACGTCACTTTCTGGCATACCATGTAATTTATTTCTAGATCTCATCCGTCATTCATTGTCTGCCCTCACCACCCGCCCCACACACACACTGCTAGAAGGTGAGCTTGCTGGCCGTGATCTTCGACCAGAACAAAACCCTGGCTAGGAAGAACGCTCACCAAGAATTTTAGGAAAAACAAATGAATGAACATGACCAGGGAATGGAACAAGGTCAATTCTTCCCTGTCTTACACTTGACACAATAGGACAGAACAGGGAAGATTTTCAGGTGATACAAGGAGCTATCAACTTTTGTTCATCCTTTTTCCATTTTCCACCTCAGCCGGAGAGGCAGTGGGATCTGTTGGCTCACCTTACATTAACGTAGACTTACTGTTCTCATGGCAATGAGGTCACTAATCCAGACTAGGCTAAAATAAATGCTTGAAGATTGATCAAAATGCTGTAGCAGATTCAGTATCATTTTGTTCTGGATTTTAGCCATCAAAACACCAGGAGACACAAAGAATGTATACTGAGTACGAATCCAAAGAAATAAATGGCTTAAACTCTCCAAGGAAAGATCAGAGAGTATAGAACCTGGTCTTGTTGCCCTTTAAATAACTAGCTGTGTGAAATGTTCACATCAAAACTCAGAGTTCAGGGATGGCACCGTGGCACAGAGGGCTGAGCCGCCAGCTGCAGCACCCACATCCCACATGGGCGCCTGTTCAAGTCCTTCTGATTCAGCTCCCTGCTAATGCACCTGGTAAAGCAGCAGAGGAAGGCCCAAGTTCTTGGGCCCCTGCATCCCTGTGGGAGACTCGGAGGAAGCTCCTGGCTCGTGGCTTCATCTGGCCCAGCTCAGACCATTGTGGCCATTTGGGGAGTGAATCAGCGAATGGAAGATCTCTCTCTCTCTCTCTCTCTCTCTCTCTCTTTCTCTTTCTCTTTCTCTCTCTCTTCCTCCCTCCCTGCCTATCCCTCTTTCTCTGTAATTCTGCCTTTCAAATACATAAATATTTAAAAATAAATTTAAAAAACCCAAAAGTTCTTCTCACTATAACCATGCATATTTCTTGTCACATCATGGTGTAACCCTTCCTGCATTGTCAGGAGACACCCCTCTGACCTCTGCACCATTCTCACCTGTGTTGCATATGACTAATGGTACACAAAGACTACACAGGCTGGAGTGCAAACCAGGTAACAGCCAGAGTAGGACAACAGCACTGGCATGGCTCATGGTGGAGCCTGAGACAGGCGTCTTCCTTCTTTGTGTGGCATCTTCAAAAGAATGCACCTGCACACAGAAACCTTCTTACCTCCTCTCCTCAGCATCCAAAATATTACTTTTCTTGTGACTCCCTTCATGGGAGAGGAGGATTCAACTTTACCCCTATTAGCACATAGCAATATTTTACTCAGAATATCTTTGCTGATTGAATGGTTTGGTTTTTTTTAGCATTAAGCCACACAAAGAAATATGTACTAACATTGCACAATTTCACCTACAGCATTTTTCTCAATTAATGTCTGGCTTGTGTTATCATTTTTCTGTTGTCATAACAACTGCCACTCAAAACCTTCCTTGTAATTATACTAGCACATTCCAAAGAGGGAGATAGCACAAGAACCTACGAGAAATATGGCTTGAATTTAGGTTATTAACTTGGCTGTATAAGATTTGGCAGAACTGATATGCAATAGATTGATGAATAATTAAGGAGAGGCATGATATTTTTTCTGTAAGAAGTGTCAAGATCCGGGCCGGCACTGTGGCCCAGCAGGTTAATGCCCTGGCCTGATGCGCCAGCATCCCATATGGGCGCCAGTTCTAGTCCTGGCTGCTCCTCTTCCAATCCAGCCCTCTGCTGTGACCTGGGAAAGCAGTAGAAGATGGCCCAAGTTCTTGGGCCCCTGCATCAGCGTGGGAGACCTGGAAGAAGCTCCTGGCTCCTGGCTTCAGATCAGCGTAGCTCTGGCTGTTGCAGCCATCTGGGGAGTGAACCATCGGATGGAAGACCTCTCTCTCTGTTTCCCGTCTCTCTTTGTAACTCTGACTTTTGAACAAATAAATCTAAAAAAAAAAAGTGTCAAGATCCTATTTTAGCCCCCTTCTAGATCCATTACATTAATAGATATTTCCAGCTCATGAGCACCAGATTTATAAGATGGAATACTAACCATCAAATATGGATTCCTATTGTTTATACCTAAATCCATACCCAGAAGGCTTTCACATTTTGTTGCCCTTGAATTGACAATGTTGGCCACAATTCTGTGAAAACATGACACTTTTTGACATTTGTAGAAATAGCAATTACTCATAGAAAAGAACATGAAAAGGCCCTAGTCCACCTGTCATACGTTAACTATGTCCAGTGACATGATCAAAATTGCTTTAGAAACCCAGTTACTCAAGTGAATAACTATTAAAGTCATAAACCTGAGGAGGAAAATCCATCTCTGCTGAAGCAAGTAGGAGCCAAGCATTAAGTCAGCATCACTAAAGCTAAGTAGAGCATATATTCAGCTTAAAACCCAAACAAAACAACATGACGAAGGTTTCCAGCACTTTATCTTAGTGCTCCATTTCGTCCCTCCCTGAGATATGATGTGATGTGAGGAATGTGGCCACAATCACACGCACGCATCCTTCATTCCACCAACCTGATGCTCTCCTGAATAAAGATGCTTACAGGAAACAGGCCATGGCATGAGTTTTAAAACCCCATATTCAGGCACCACAGTCTTAGTTCTGCTTCCAACTTTCAGGATAACTCTGGTCATCTTATTTACTTTATCTCCAGTACATTCTTCTCAGAAAAAAAGTGACCAATGTACTTCCCTCTAATTCATTCTAATATTCTAAAAAAAAATCACTTAAATACTTCCTAACCTTACAGGATATTGTTTTTTAAAGAAATTGAGATAAAGAATTCTACAAATATACATATTTGTAGAATATTGTACAAATATATTGATTGTTATTTTTATTTTTTTTTTTTTTAATCTAGCAAGATCTCCCAAGTTATAATTACTTTAAGAGATTTAGAATACACTGTCGATATTGTTTGCCCTATTTTTTTCCTATTTCCCTATTAGTTTATTATTTTTAAATCTGCCAGAGAAGTAAATCATACCAATGGATCTCTCACATGTATTTAATATATGACTATGATTTCCTTTAGTTAATCTCTCAGAAACATGCTATTGGATAAACTGGCATTAATATCTTATTCTCGCTCTCTCTCTCTTTTTCCTCCCTCCGCTTCTTCCTTCCTCAAATATTTCAATTAATTTCTATTCAAATGAGTTGTGCAAATTTTCAATAGCACTAGCAATTTTTGTGTGTCAATATATGAGAAACTATCAAATACTAGGTGGTGATATTTTCTAAAAGACTTTCTTGAGTATATGCAATGTGATCAGTGTACTAGAGCCTAAACACGCTTCTCTGATTTGTAAACATACTAAATAAACATTTCTCCATGCATGTTGTATCACTGCATTTATTCTTTTATTTTGTGCGGGTCTTTTTGAATCTTGGCAAGAAGCTATGAAAGTTATTGTCTGGGGCAGGCATTGCAGCACTGGGTTGGAGCTGCTGCTTATGAGACTAGTATCCCATATCAGAGAGCTGGTGCCAGTCCTGGCTGCTTGACTTCTGTTCCAGTTTGCTGCTAAATGTGCCTGGAAGGCAGGGGAAGACAGCCCAAGTACTTGTGTCCCATCCACCCGTGTGGACTAGGATGGAGTTCTTGTTGTTAGTTTTAACTGGACTGTGGCATCTATTTGGGGAGTGAAATGGTGGATGGAAGACAAAACTCCCTCTCGCACTGTCTTGCTCAGCCTTTCAAGTAAGTAAATAATCTTTCAAAAGAAGAAAGGTTTTAAGGAAGGTTATATGTTTTTAGTAGTAGTCTCATGAATAAAGTATTCTATTCCAATTTATTTTACCAGTGACTATCCAAGTTTCTTGGTAAATCAGTTTCTGTCACAGTGAATTAGATTATACACTGTAGTGGATAGTGTTTTTTTTTCTTTTGAAAATTGATTTATTTAATTTATTTCAGAGAGAGTGAGAGAGAGAGACTCTCCTATCTGCTGGTTCATTCTCCAAATGATTGAAACAGCCAGGGCGAGGCCAGACCAAAGCCAGAAGCCAGGAGTTTCATCCAGGTCTCCCTCGAGGGTACAGGGACCAAACACAGGCTGTTCTCCACTGGTTTCCCAGGCACGTTAGCAGGGAGCTGGATAGAAAATGGAGCAGCCAGGACTGGAATCAGCACCTATGTGGGATGGCGGTTCAATCCACTGCGCCTCAGCACCGCATCCTAGCTGTTCATTTTTATATTAAATGCATACTTTTCAAAAATATCTAATTCTTTATTTTGATTGTTCAGACTATTGCTGGAACTAGTGAGCATGTCTTCTAGAATCCACTTTTTCTCTCCTACAAGGCATTTTCTTCCTGGGGACCACACTCATCCACTTAAAATGTTACCAGTGTCATGCCAATTCCACTCTTCAAATCCTTCCACACTTGTAAGCAAATTCACCTCTCTTCCACCAGCCTCTCCAGTCTCATTCCTCCTGTTTCCCCCTTGTTGATGAGCACCCTGATCCTAAAAACCATCTCCCATTTTCTCTTAGGAGTCAACCACTTCTCTGCCTCATTTCATCAGACATTCTGCTGTTTCCTTTGCTAAAATGCTCCTACTAAAACACTTTACCTATTACCTTTGGTTCAGGTTTTCATGTCTGACCTCAAATACGTAATTCAAGTCTGTCTCAAAGCCCATTGCTTATAACTTTAATTTCTCTCTACATTTATGAAATTTGGCACTTAGCTGTGTAATTATTGCTTCAGCTCTGTGAAGAACAATCTCATCACAAACTTGGGCATTTGTTATGAGAGAATTGAGTGAGATGGGAGAAAAGTATCCTCTTCTAATAAAATTAGTATATTATGGCTGGTGCCATGGCTCACTAGGCTAATCCTTCACCTGCGGCGCCAGCACCTGGGTTCTAGTCCCGGTCAGGGCGCTGGATTCTGACCCGGTTGCTCCTCTTCCAGTCCAGCTCTGTGCTGTGGCCCGGGAAGGCAGTGGAGGATGGTGCCAGTCCTTGGACCCTGCACCTGCTTGGGAGACTAGGAGGAAGCACCTGGCTCCTGCCTTTGGATCAGCGCAGTGTGCCTGCCACAGCGCACCGGCCATAGTGGCCATTTGGGGGGTGAACCAACAGAAAAGGAAGACCTTTCTCTCTCTCTCTATCTCTATCTTTAACTCTGTCTTTCAAATAAATAAAATAAATCTTAAAAAATATCTTTGGAAGTACATTTCACCATGGGAAATATGTTTGGAGTTTACAGGTGGAAATCCCATTTGTGTCAGGAAAGATACACTGTCATTATCCTACGAACCTTTATAAAATCTAGTAAATTTTTGTCCGAAACACTCAAAAGACATTCTAAATATTTCACATCTATTTCAGAGCTTAGTTTGATGCTCAATAAATATGTTTCTTTCTCTTTTTTAGAGATTTATTAATTTTTTTTTTGAAAGGCAGAGTTACAGAGAGGCAGAGGCAGAGAAAGAGAGAGAGGTCTTCCATCTGCTGGTTCATTCCCCAAATGTCCACAAAGGACAGAGCTGTACGGATTCGAAGCCAGGTGCAGGAGCTTCTTCCAAGTCTCCCACATGGGTCTAGGGGCCCAAGCACTTTGGCTGTTTTCTACTGCTTTTCAGGCCATAGCAGAGGGCGTGATCAAGGCCAGGACTGAAGGAGGCAGCTTTACACACTATTCCACAGCGCTAGCCCCATATGGCTTTTTGTTTTGTTTTGTTTTGTTTTTTATTGCTTAAATATATCTCACAATCATTAGACTCAGATCTGCATAAGAGCATAAGAAGGTAAGGATTCCTTTTTCCTATGATTTCATAAATCCCTTCCTTTTTCAGTACAATGACCTAGAAACAAATTACCATGTGAATTATAAAGTTTAAGTATTTCTAAAGGCAAAATAAATAGTAACCAAAAAGAGCTTAGATGGCTATATAAAAATCAGATGAAATAGGTTTGAAGCGAAAACTTGCTGTAAAGTTTCAAAAGAGGTATTATATGTTGCAAAACATTAATTTGAGGCTGGCATTATGGCTTGTGTGTAAGGCTGCTGCGTGCTGGTTTGGGTCCCATCTGCTCTACTTCCCATCCAGCTCCTGGCTAATGCATGGAAAAAGCAGTGGAAGATGGCCCAAGTGTTTGGGCCCCTGCTACCCACGTGGGAGACCTGGGTAAAATGCCTGGTTCCTGGCATCGGCCTGACCCAGCACAGGCTGTTGTGGCTAGCTGGGGAGTGAAGCAGTGAATGGATGATCTCTCTTGATCTCTCTCTCTGTCTCTCCTTCTCGCTGCAACTCTGGCTTTCAAAATGAATACATTAATAAAAAGTTAAATCATCCAGAAGATATAACGTTTATAAAAAATATATGCACCAAAATCAGTGGTCAAAATGTATGACGGAAATATCAATGGAATTGAAGGCAGAAAATGGCAATGCTTAATAACAGTGGAGAATATTCCACTTTGAGTAATGGGTAGGACAACTGGACAGATTAATAATGAACTAGATAAACTGAACACTATCTTATATGTAGAAATATTTTAAATATTCCATATACACATAGAAGACAAAACAGCTAGAACTCTTAAGTGAATTCAGTAAAATCTGAGTATAGAGAATTAAGCATGCAAAGATTAGCTACATTGTATGCACTAAAAAGGAATACTTCAAAAAGGAAATTATGGAAACAACTCCATTTATAATAGCACCAGCAAAAATAAATAAATCAGTAAGTACATGCCATCTGGAATCGTTGGGGAAATGTAAATTAAAACCACAGTGAGAGGTGAGCAGTTAGTATACTGGTTAATATGCCACTTAGAATGCCTGCGTCCCATATTAGAGTGTCTGGGTTCAAGTCTTGGCTCCTCTCCTGATTCAGCTTCCTGCTAATACACACTAAGAGGCAGTGGGTGATGCTTCAAGTAGTTGAGTCCCTGCCACACATGTGAGAGACTCAGATTGAGTTCCTGACTCCTGGCTTTGGCCTGGCCCAGCCCTGGCTGCTTGGGCATTTACAAAGTAAAACATCAGATGGAAGGTGTCTATCTGCCCATAACTCATGTGGTTTAAAATAAATTAAGTCCATAGTGAAATATTGTTTCACACCACTTAGCATGACTATTGTCAAAACAGAGAGAAACACACAGTAACAAATTGGGAGGAATATGGAGAAGTTGAATTTTGTGGTCTTGATGGTGGGAATATAAAATAGCACTGCTGTTCTAGCTATTGGATGATAGTTCCTTTAAACACAAAATTGCCATATTATGCAGCAATGCCACTTCTTGGTAAATACTCAAAATATTTGAAATCAGTAACCCAATGGGATTTTTGTTCACTCATATTCCTAGCAGTATCATTCCCAATAACCAGAATGTTAAAGAGAAATTTATCAGCATATGAATGGATAGAGGAAATGTTGTATATCTGTACAATGGAATGTCATTTAGTTCAAAAAGGAATGAATATTGAACACACGCTGTACCATGGATGAACCCTGAAATTTTTAAGCTGAGCATATAAACCAGACATAAAAGAACAAGTGATTTATGATTCTACTTATGTGAAGCACCTAAAGTAATCTAACTCACAGAGACAGAAAAGCTTAATACTCAGTATTGGCTCCTGATTCTAGTTTGCGCTAATGCAGACCTAGGAAGCAGCAGTGATAATTCAAGTAATTAAATTCCTTCTATTCCCATGGGAGCCCTGGATTATATTCCTGGCCCTTAGCAGCCCACTGCAGGCAGTGGGGCACTGAACAGATGGAAACCCTTTCTCTCCCACTCTGTAAGGGTCATGTAATAAAAACAGCAAGGGGTTTCATCAAAACATATATAGAATTACACAACACATTCAGACTAAATTTCTAGAACCAGGATCTCAATATCATTTCAATTAATGTTATTGAACATAGTAGGCAAAATCTATAAATCTAACCTATTTATTTTGTAAGCTAAAAACCATGGGAAACTTTTAAAAATAGAGGCAAATAAAAAACCAAAGAGACTTTGCCAGAAGTTTCTAGGAGTTGGGAATCTTTTATTCTGGGTGGACATGAGAGTAGTTGAATGTTTGTGCTCTTTTTCTTCTCCCCTCTTTCACCTCACTTGTCCCAAATACACAACCATTAAAGAAATTATAGATTTCTAGTTTTCTACTGTTTTCTTATAAACTTTCTTCGGCAAAATCGATATGTCTTGATAAAGACTAAGGAGGTATATTTCTTGGAGCTCAGTGAAGCATGGGATCCTGGACTGCATGCTCTCACCTCAAAAGACAATGACATTGTCGACGAGCAGCCCCATATGGCTAATGGGGAATCTAGAGGTAGGAGTCAACTTTTCTAACACTTCAAAATTATTTCCAAATAAGACATTTTCAAAACAAGTTTGAGTGAGGAGATTTTCCTCTGTCTTCTAACTCCCATCTCCTTTGAATTCCATGCAACTATGGGATGGATATATTCCTTAAAGCTTTTAGAGAATATACTGTATTTATTTTATAATATAAGTTACATAAATATATTCCTATCTTCTAAAATCAGTTTCATATTTTGTGTGTTGCTAGAAGCTTATTCTTTCTATCTTGATTTCCATGATCATTTGCATAGTGCTTGATTCTTGTAACTACTTCATGGAGGCTTTATCCTTTAACCATTAAGTACTTTCAAATTTATCCAATTTATTGTTTTCTTTTATCCAAAGGTATTTTGAATATCTTTACTGATCATAGAGCTTTTTTCCCACATTTTGATAGTTATTTTTTCTTTTACCTGTATTTTTTCTTCCTTTTGCTTTCATTGCTTATTTTCTTGTCTAATTTCTAAACTTTTTTTTTTTGAGAAATAGAGTTACAGATAGAAAGAGTGAGAGACAGAAAGAAAGGTCTTCCATCCACTGGTTCACTCCCAAGTGGCCAGAGCTGGCCTGATCAGGAGCCAGGAGATTCCTCTGGGTCTTCCACACAGGTGCAGAAGCCCAAGCACTTGGGCCATCATCCACTGCCTTCCAAGGCCATAGCAGAGAGCTGGATCAGAAATGGAGCAGCCAGGACTTCACCTGACACCCATATGGCATGCCAGAATTAGCACTGCCCCCCCCCACTTCTTATGAATAAATACTTCATCTATTTATGGTGTCTTATGTTTTCTTTCTTTTTTTTCTTTCTTTCTTTTTTTTTTTTTTTTGACAGGCCGAGTGGACAGTGAGAGAGAGAGACAGAGAGAAAGGTCTTCCTTTGCCGTTGGTTCACCCTCCAATGGCCGCCACTGCCGGTGCACCGCGCTGATCCGATGGCAGGAGCCAGGTGCTTCTCCTGGTCTCCCATGGGTGCAGGGCCCAAACACTTGGGGCATCCTCCACTGCACTCCCTGGCTACAGCAGAGAGCTTGCCTGGAAGAGGGGCAACCGGGACAGAATCTGGTGCCCCAGACTAGAACCCGGTGTGCCGGTGCCACTAGACGGAGGATTAAGCTATTGAGCCACGGCACCGGCCTCATGTTTTATTTTTTAATGAACAACATTAGGCAAGCAATGCCTGTTTGAATTCATTTAACATGATTTTAGATAGTCTATTTGTATCCTTTTTGACATGAGGTTTTTTTTTTTTTTTAAGATGTATTTTATTTCTTTGAAAGACAGAGTTACAGTGAGAGATAGAGACAAAGAGAGAGGTCTTCCATCTGTTGGTTCACTCCCCAGATGGCCACAACGCCCAGAGCAGTGCTGATCTGAAGCCAGGAGCCAGGGGTTTCTTTTGGGCCTCCTGTGCGGGTCCTGGGGTCCAAGGACTTGGGCCATCTTCTACTGCTATCCCAGGCCATAGCAGAGAGCTGGATTGGAAGAGGAGACAGCCAGGACTGGAACCAGCACCCATATGGGATGCGGGCACTCTCAGGCCAGGGCTTTAACCCACAGCACCAGTCCCGACCCAAGAGTTTTCTTAAGAAGCAATTCTGTATACAAAGAAAATTAAAAATTATTCTTAATGAAGAATGGATGGGAGAGGGAGTAGGAGATGGGATGGTTTGCTGGTGTGAAGGTGGTTATGGGAGAAGAACCACTATAATCCAAAAGTTGTACTTTTGAAAGTTTTCTGAAAAACTTCCTGAAACTTTTCTGAAAAAAGAAACAATTCTTTACATTTATGTTTTTTATTTATAGTTCCTAGATGATTTTTGAAATTTATTTCTAATATTGTTATTCTAAATTTTATTTTCATTGCATTGTGATAGATATTATAGGCAGTTTTACAACTACATTTTAGAATTTCTTTATGGCATGATAATATAATAGTTTACTTGGGAGTGTTCATATATGAAATCAAGGGATTTGAAGAAAGATATATTCTGTAAGAGTTATATTTACCTAATTTAATTGTAGTTATTATTACAAAATGTTTTTCCATGCTTTTCTTAGTATTATTTTTACTTTTCCCCTGAATTACACAATCCAGAGAATAGGTTCCATGGGCTCAATTGTTCTTTTGCAGATATTGTAATGCTGGCGCTGGTAACTGTGGTTGTTGACATATTTGTAATGCCTCCATGCATCTATTTATACTCACAAGTTTAAACTTTTCTTAGTGTCTGCTTTATAAGCTGAGTCTATTGTTAAGTAAGCTCTACAACTGGAATTTTTTTAATTTGTAAAGTGTGAATTTATTCTTGTACATTTATTAATCTGAAATGTTGGTTCCAATTTTTAAGTTCAATTTTAAATTATTATTACTCTTAAGATTTATTTTATTTATTTGAAGGGCAGAATTAGAGAGAGAGAGAGAAAGAGAGGGAGAGGGAGAGAGAGAGAGGTTTTCCATCCACTGTTTCACTCTCCAAATGGCATCAACGGCCAAGGTTGGGCCAGGCCAAAGCCAGGAGATGGGAACTCCATTTGTGTCTCCCAAGTGAGAGCAGGGGCCAAAAGATTTGGGCCATCTTCTGATGCTTTCCAGGTGCATTAGCAGGAAGCTGGATCCAAAGTGGAGCAGCCAGGATTCATATTGGCACCCATACAGAATGGCAGCATTGCAGGCGGCAGCTTAACCCATTAAGCCATAATGTCAGCCATAAGTTATTCTTCAAAAAAAAAAAAAAGATTTGTTTATTTGAAAGGAAGGTTACAGAGACAGAGGGAGAAACACAGAGAGGAGGGAAAGAGTGAGAGTGAGAGTAAAAGAGAGAGAGAGAGAGAGAGAGAGAGAGAGATCTTCCATCCACTGGTTCTGGTTCACTCCCTAAATGGCTGCATTGGCCCAGAGCTAGGCCATTCTGAAGTCAGGAGCTATGCACTCATTCTGAGCCTCCTTGGGTGGCAGGGGCCCAAGTACTTGAGCCGTCTTAGCTGCTTTTCCCAAGCTATTGACAGAGAGCTGAATCACAAGAGAAACAGCCAGACTTGAACCAATGCCCATATGGAATGCTGGCATTGCACACAGCAGCTTAACCTGCAATACTGCAATGCAGAGCTCATATTATTCCAAATGTTTTTACTCTTTAAAATTAGTTTACAGTGTTTTTTTCTTGAATTTATTATATGTCTTAAAATTTTGCTTAGCAATTAGAAAACTAATTTGAAAAAACAGGATTTTGTATTTAGTTCCAAATTCTCTCCCTCACAGCCACTCCAAACTTGAGCTTATTTTATTGCTTTAGTATTTACATTTTTATATCTTTAAATATTCTGGTACTTCCATTGATTTAGAGTTTTCATTGAGAATTTGTGATCCCAGGCAGATAAATGAACCAGATCAGATAGCTACCAGCCTCCTTTCTTTCACCACTTTTCTCCCAGTTTTTAAAAAATATATCTTTTTGTGTTTTAATCTGAACTTTATTATTTTTAAAAAAAAATTACCAACAAAGCGAACAGATTTCATGTATTTCATAGGTACAATTCTTCTATTTATTTATTTATTTATTTGACAGACAGAGTTAGACAGTGAGAGAGACAGAGAGAAAAGTTTTCCTTCTGTTGGTTCACTCCCCAAATGGCTGCCATGGCCGGCGGTGCTGCGCCGATCCGAAGCCAGGAACCAGGTTCTCCCATGCGGGTGCAGAGGCCCAAGCACTTGGGCCATCCTCCACTGTCCTCCGGGGCCACAATAGAGAGCTGGACTTGAAAAGGAGCAACCGGGACTAGAATTCGGCACCCATACGGAATGCCGGCGCTGCAGACGGAGGATTAGCCCAGTAAGCCATGATGCCGTCCCCTTCATAGGTACAATTCTAAGAACACAACCCTACTTCCCTTCCTTCAATCGGCCTCCTTCTTCCTTTCTCTTTTTTTTCTTTAATGTTTGCAAAAATTTATTTTCAGTCTACCCTCAGGGCCAGCATTGTGGTGCAGCCTGGCACACTGGCATCTCATATCAGTGCCAATTTGAATCCAGGCTGCTCTACTTCCATTCAAGCTCCCTGTTCTTGTGCCTAGGGGACCAGGGGAGGATGAGCCAAGTACAGGAACCCCTGTAATCCATGTGAGAGACCTGGATGGGGTTCCAGGCTCCTGGCTTGGGCCTGGCCCCCAGTCCCTATCATTGTGACCATTTAGGGAATGAATCAGTAGATGGAAGGTATGTATGTATGTGTGTGTGAAAGTATGTGGCTGTGTGTCTGCCTCTCTCTACAACTCTGTCTTCCTAATAATTTATATTTTGTTTTGTTTACAGTTCTCTGCATTAAGCTTAGTCTTTTAAAATTTCATTTTATTTATTTGAAAGACAGAGTTACAGAGAGAGATAGAGACAGAGAGAGGTCTTTTATCTGCTGGTTCACTCCCCAAATGACCGCAATGGCCAGAGCTGAGCTGATCTGAAGCCAGGAGCCAGGAACTTCCTCAGGGCCTTCCACGTGGGTGCAGGGGCCCAAGGACTTGAGCCATCTTCTACTGCTTTCCCAGGCCATAGCAGAGAGCTGGATCAGAAGTGGAGCAGCTGGGATTCGAACAGGCACCCATATGGGATACCAGCTCTGCAGGCCAGGGCTTTAAAATGCTTTACCACAGTGCCAGCCCCAAGTTGTGTCTTAATCCTAAAGTAAAATAGAACCAATACTCATTCCTTTCTCGTGGTTTATTTATCTATGTTTAATTGTAAATTTTGTGTATTTATTGGAGAGGCAAAGAGACACACAGATGGAGTCAGACAGAGACAGCTTCAATCACTGATTCACTTCCTTAATGCCTACAACAGCCAGGTAAAGGATGGGCCAAATTTGCCAGTCAGAAATTCAATTGATTTCTCCCCCACGGGTGACAGGCCTCCCATCAGTCGAGTCATCACTCTCTCCCAGGGTATGTACAGCAGGAATCAGGAGCCAGGATGACTAAGTTAGCTCAGACACTTAGATGTGAAAATCTTATAACTGCACTAAAGGCCAGCTCCTTTCCTTCAGTTTGTCAGGATGCAGTTTGTCTGCCAGTAGAGGATCCAAGAAGAATTTGTGGAAACTCATTTCCATGATCTTTTATGCATTCATGAATATCTGTTGTTTTGCTGCCCTGACACTTTAAGCTTAAAATGTGCTTGGTTTTAGAATTTCTAGATGCATTGTTGTCCAATTGAAAGTATCCTCAAATTCTTACTAGACAGACTGTTATGTCTGAGGATTCTTCAAAAAGTTTTGCAGAAACTGGAAAAAAAATATCAGTTTATTTTAGTGCCAAAAATAAAATCCAGGTATAGGTTTTTTTCATAATACATACTGTTCATGAACTTTTAAAAAACATTTATGTATTTAACAAGTTCAGGTAGAGAGTCCCTCATCTGTTCACTGCCTAACTACCTACAACAGTCCTAGCTGGACCAGGTTGTAGCTGAGAGCCAGTAGCATAACCCAGGTCTCCCATCTGAACAGAAGGAATTGAATTACTTGAGTTATCACTGTTGCTTCCTAGGTTTGTATTAGAAGAAACTAAAATCGGGAGCCAAAGCTGAGTGTTAAGCTCTTGTACTCCAACATGGGACATGGGTGTGCTAACTGGCGTCTTCTCTACTAGGCCAAGTGCTTGCCTCGTCTATCAACTTTTCAAAGATCCTTTGTTGCGTGAATTTTAAGAAATGCATCAAAATAAACTTATTTTTCACGATTTATTTATTTATTTATTTGATAGTTACAGGGAGGGAGAGGCAGAAGCAGAGAGAGAGAGAGATCTACCATTTGCTGGTCACTCCCCAGGTGGCCACAATAGCCAGGGCTGGGCCAGGCTGATGCCAGGAGCCAGGAGTCTTCTGGGTCTCCCAGGTGGATGCAGGGCCTGAAGAACTTGGGCCATCTTCTGTTTCTTCCTAAGGCACATTAGTAGGAAGCTGGACCAGAAGTGGAGCAGCTGGGACTCGAACTAGTATTGATATGGGATGCTGATGCTACAAGCAGTGGCTTTATTGCTGTGCTACAGCACTGGCCCCAATAAACATCATTTACTTACATTTCTCCTGGACATTTTAAAGTTTCTTTGTATTCCACTTAAGTGAACATTTTATCTGGAGGGTGAGAGAGATTTGCTTACATGAGCCTTAGTTAACTCTTGCAAACCAATGACCTTACTAGAGTCTCAGAATTGATCATTTTTGTCTGGAACACGCTGTTCTCTTTCAATTTATTGACTGATTATATTTACAATGCTCTGTAGCTGTCTTTCAAAAATGTTTCCTTCATGCATTTATTATATCATGTATCTTCCTTTGTGATATATTCAATATAGCCTTTAGTCATGAAATGCCATTTTCTCTTCTTAACAATACTTTCTATTGTATAGACTAGTTTTTACTTAATTCCTTGTCATTTTATTATAACATCTATATTAATCTCTTCATATTGTGACCTATTATTGAAAAGTGGTGGCAACCTTTTAAAAAATTTCATACAATTCCTATGCACATTTTTTCTGATTTTTATTTTTTCTAATTTTATATTACATTCCTGATTTATTCTATTAGATATTTGTGTAGATGCTCTGTTGTTTAAATTTTTAGCAGGGAGTCCTATTGGTGCAAGATTACAGTGAAGTGCTACATTTTCAGCAGCCATTTCAGTTCATTATAAATTCCTTTATGACACAAGGTCATTTCTAAGTACAACTCCTTTTAGATATTCTTGATCCTTAGGGCCACAGAGTTCAGCAACTATAGCAATATTCACCGTTGAGAGTGTTTTTCTTTTCCACCAAGTTTTGCCAACTGCTTTCAGTAAATATAGTGTAGCATTGTTACTTCCATTTGGTTCCTTCCTATTTTGGGGAAAAAAAACCTGACCCTAGGGGTTTCTCACAATAGCCAAAGTCATTTACTCTCATTATTCCTAACATAAAGAAATTGCTGATTTTCCCCATCTATTTTGAAAAGCTGCTTCCTGCTAGTTTGGCCATAGATCTGCAATGGGCATTGAATCAGTACCTTCAGGCATGTACAGTGTGAATTTAGCTAAATTAGTGGTCCACTTCAACAAAAACTTTGAGTGTAAATATTTCTAACACAGAAAAGGATATATACCAATTTTTCATTATTATTGTTGAAATCTCAAATTATATCATCTTAAAACAATAATATCACAAATTCTTTAAGTTAATTTAGGTAAAATTCAGCTTTTTGTATTATAGTTCTGTCAAACATTTTAGATACCTAATCTTTGTTTATTTTGGAAGATGTATTTTCTATATCTTTATGCAATGTATTGATGCATAGGTAAACATTGAGAGGCATAAGGACATAGCATTGATGAGAAAATATCTAACATCCCTTTGCAGCTTTGGGTATATTAACAAATAAGTACAATTATATTAACAAATGTGTATTAACAAATGTATCCAAAATAATATGAATCCTCTGATAAAATACATTACTCAGTCACTAGTCATATATATATATATATAATAATCTGAGAAATGTTATAAAATAGTGATAAGTTCAATTTGAATGGGGCATATTACAAAAAAACAACAAGGAGCTTAATCAAAACATAAAAAATTATATAATACACTTAGACTAAATTTCCAGAACCAGTATCTCAATATCATTCCAACTGATGTTATTCAATATAGTAGCCAAAATAAATAAATCTAATCTATTTATTTTGTAAGCAAACAAACCATGGGAAATTTTTAAAAATAGAGGCAAAAAATGGACTTTGCTGTACCCTTCTAGGAGTTGGAATCTGTAATTCCGGGTGGACGTGAGAGTGGTTGAATATTTTACGCTTTTTTTCTTCTTCCCTTTCTCACCCCTACTTTGTCTCATATGCACAATCATTAAGCAAATTATAGATTTCTTGTTTTCTATGGTTTTCTTATAAACTTTCTGGAACAAAATTTATGTGTCTTGAATGTTGACTTGATTATGGGTCACTTTTCTCTTGGTCTATTCAAAATGCCAATAATAAAAGCAGCTATTATTTAGAGGGTTGGCATTGTGGTTCAGTGAGTGAAGCCATCACCTGCAACGCTGGAATCTCCTATCAGAGTATGGCTTTGAGTCTCAGCTGCTCTGCTTCCAATTCAGCTTTCCTGTAAATATGCCTGTGGGTGACCTGGATGCAGTTCCCGGCTCCTGGCTTTGACCTTGGACAGTCCTAGCTATTGCTATTGTGGCCATTGAGTGAGAAAGCTGGAGCATGAAGATCTCTCGATCTCTATCTTTTCTCTCCCTCTCTTTCTCTCTCCATTGCTCTACATTTCAAATAAATTAAATGCAAATGAAAGCTTTATTTAAAGAGAATCAATGAATTATCAAGACATCTGTTGTGTTTGTTTTCTGTTGTGTTTGTCTTCAGATGACCACAGAGAGGAACTTTACAACATTTGACTCACAGTCCCCATGAATCAGGAGTCCAGCAAACCTTGCTCAGGCCATCCCTTTAGGATCCACCAGGCTGCAGTTGGACTGCAGACTCCTATGAAGCTAAATGGGGAGGAATCTGCTTTTCAGTTCACTCAGGTTGCCGGCAGAGGCATGTCCTTGCATCCGCAGGACTGAGGGGTGGCTTCCTGCTGGCTGCAGGCAGGAAGCCATCCTCCACCCTTAGAGGACATCCACGTTCCTGAGAGGACATCTGACGTTCCCTAAGGGCACTGGAATAGCTGACTTCATAGATTTCCTCACCATGGCTGAGGAGTGAATCCTCCATCACAGTAGAGTCTGATATAACATAACGTAACCAGAGGGGTAACATCTTGCCAACTTTCCCATAATCTTTCCTATACCTCAAACTACTCAGTAAACAAAGGACTAAATATATGTGAGTTTAGGAATTGTAAGATCCATTTGAATTCATTGTAATTTTTCATTAAGCAATTCTAAATGATAATTGTAATTATAATATAGTATAGTCAGTAAAACATTTTAACTACTGTCCTTATTTTTAAGCAAATATCAAACTGTTATATTTCATGAATAAAAATTGTAAAATACGCCATATTAAGAGAAAAACAACGGACATGTATTTCATACTTTTATTTTTTCGTCAAAAAGTATCAGCATACTTAAGGATATTTGATAGCAAGAAAGTCTTTAAATTTTTATTTTTAATGGTAGGAAGTGATAATGGAAGTTATCTGTCATTTATAAATGAAGAAAAGACAAGTTTTAGAGTTAACATGTTTGACTCAATTTGAGTAGTTAGTAAGTAAATCTTGTTTCAACTTCCTGGAAAAAATATTTCAATTCCTTAGCTTACGTGAGAAAAATAGACAATGTATAACATGGAACTTAAAAATATGGTTTCACATGCAAATGATATGCTTTACAGATCCTTTTTAATTAAAGCTGATCCCTTGCTTATAGGAAAACACACATTATTAATTTAGTATATTCCTTGATCAAAAAAGAAGTTCAAATTAGTTTGTTCCTGTGTTCCAATTAAAAAAGGCCATACAATGTTTTTTTCAATCTCACACAACCATCACATCCAGAAGAAAGACAGAATTTCTATGCCTCTTAATATGGATGTGCAAGATTTCAACGGTGTTCCTCCAAGAGAACTGCTAGGTTAGAAACGGATGGACATTCATGTAAGAAGAGCAGATTCCCTTTGGTCCTGTGCTATAAGAATTAACCAACGTTGTGTCAAGGCAGTTTTACCTATTATACTAGAGTCTTAAAAAATTATTTATTTCAAAGGTATCATTAAAAAGAGAGGGTGAGACACAGAGAAAAATTTTTCATCGGGTTCCAAATGTCCACAGTGGTTGGGTTTGGGCCACGAAAACTTCTTCCGGGTCTCCAATGTGGGTACATTGGCCCAAGCAGTTGGACCATCTTCTGCTGCTTTCCCAGGCACATTAACAGGAAGCTAGATGGAAAGTGGAGCAGGAGGGACACAAACTGGCCCTGGGATCCAGCATTGCAGCCGGTGGCTTTACCTTCTATGCCACAATGCTGGCCATAGTAGACTCTTTGTGAGCAAGAAAAACTGACACCTTCCAATATCTGGGTATATTAAGAGCTAAGACATCCCACACTAGCAGTGTTATCTAAGCCAATATTCTGTGAAGTGTCATATTTTTTTCTTTTCTTTTTTGGATTTATTTATTTGAAATGCAGAGCATGGGGGAGAGGGAGAGGGAGAGGGAGAGGGAGAGGGAGAGGGAGAGAGAGAGAGAGAGAGAGAGAGAGAGAGAGAGAAGTACTCTTCCATCTATTGATTGACTCCCCGTGGCTTGCAATTGTCCAGGCTGGGCCAGGCTGAAGCCAGGAGCCAGAAACTCCACACAGGTTTCCCACAAGGGTGGCAGGAAGCCATGTATTTAGATTATCTTCTGCTGCTTTCCCAGGTGCATTAGTATGGAGCTGGATAGAAAGTCGAAGAGCTGGGACTTGAGCCAGCCTTAAGATATGGGTACAATATGAGATGCTGTGGTTGTAAGTGGTGGCTCAACCCATGATGCCAGCACTTTCTTTTTGTGTAAATTATATATATTTAAGTTGTACAATACAATATTTTGCTATAGTTATCTTGATGTGCATAAACACATATATATTACAGAGAAATTATTATACTTATCATTTCATATAATTCATTTCTCCTCCTCCTCCCTCCTCCTCTTCTCCGTCTTCTTCGTCTTCCTCCTCTCCTTCCTCTTCTTCTTCCTCCACTTCCTCCTCCTCCTCCTCCTGCCCTCCTCCTCCTCCTTCTCCTCTTCCTCCTCTTCCTTCTCATCGTCCTCCTCCTCCTCCTCCTCCTCCTCCTCCTCCTCCTTCTTCTTCTTCGTGATAAAACAATCTAAATTCTACTTTCTGGGTTTATTATCAGGATTATAGATGGTATCATCAGCTGTAGTCCTCACGTGGTACATTATTAGCTCCCTGGACTTATTTCCAGAGTACAGAATTACAGTGTTTCAGAACTTGATCATGCTGTGCAGCATTTTAGCAGTGCTGTGGCCTTTGTCTGGATTGGGCAGTCAGAAATGAGGTGCTCTCTTCTCCAGCCACTGGAAGGGTTGCTGCTTCCAGCCCACTGCTGAGAGCCCTGGAAGAAACTCACTGCATGATGAGAGCTGTGCTGCCCAAGTTTCCATTCCCATTCCCAGCACAGTGCATATGTCTCTTTGATGTCCAGTAGGAGATGCAGCCTCACTGCGTTTCCTTAGAAGAAACACCTCAAAGGATCAGAGCTCCCCAAGGCCTCGACTGGTCTGTATCTGTCACTCATGCTCCCTCCCCAGGTAGATTCTCACTGAGATTAATCAGGCTCGGTTCCTGGAAGGCCAATCTCAGATAGGATTTACCCAGAAGAAGAGTTTCTTAGGCAAAAGTCAATGCTATTTTAGCAAAGAAGAATAAGAAAATGAATTTGGAGTAAACAATCGTTTCTGACACTTTTTCTAAAATCTGATGAGTTTTAGAAAAAAAAATTCTCCAGCCTTACAAGACAAACTGCAATCACAATCTCAAGTACCTTTACCAGAAAACCACCAGTGATCATCACAGGCTAAGCCTGAAGGCCTGTCACACTTCTATTGTAATTTCTACTTTGAGTCGTAATCAAGCAGATGCAGTTCAAAACTGGAATTGCAATCTCATTTCTAACAGAGGGAGTAGCAAAGGTAACAATATTTGGGTGATGTCTCATGCATCATGGTAGGGTTATACGAGCAATGTCACAGATAACCCAGAGCCACTATCCTGTATAACTGAGCTGTTTGCAAAGGTAATCACACACTACGATATGCACTAGAAATTTAAGGACAAAATACATATCAGATTCTTAATAGTTAGAGTAAAAGTCAAAAATGTAAAATATGCCAGAAGATTCTTTTGATATTGATTACTTGCTGAAACTGTATTTTGGATAGACTGGATTAAAGTAACTTCATTAATAAAACATATTATTAAAGCTAATTCCACCTGTTTCTCTTTGCTTTTTCCTTCTTTTTGATAGCTAATAAAAATACAAAATTACATGTGTGACTTTCATTTATAATTTACATTTTCTTTCTGATATGAAATGTGGAATACTTCTTTCTTAGGTACTAAACACATTTGTTGCCTGTTTTTTAAAAAGCCAGAAACACAACTCTTCAGAGTTAATCTTGGCCAGCGCCGCTGCTCAATAGGCTAATCCTCCACCTTGCAGCGCCGGCACACCGGGTTCTAGTCCCGGTTGGGGCACCGGATTCTGTCCCGGTTGCCCCTCTTCCCATCCAGCTCTCTGTTGTGGCCCAGGAGTGCAGTGGAGGATGGCCCAAGTGCTTGGGCCCTGCACCCGCATGGGAGACCAGGAGAAGCACCTGGCTCCTGGCTTCAGATCAGCGCGGTGTGCCGGCCACAGCATGCCGGCCACAGCTGCCATTGTGGGGTGAACCAACTGCAAAGGAAGACCTTTCTCTCTGTCTCTCTCTCTTTCACTGTCCACTCTGCCTGTCAAAAAAAATTAAAAAAAGAAAACAGAGTTAATCTGACATCAAAGGAAAAAAAAAATTCTCACATATTGTGTTTTCTCTCTTCCCCCAAACTTCAGGTAGTAAATCCCTGGAAAATTTAATTTACAATTCAGTAGGTTTTGAATGTTCCTTTTAGTCACAATCAAAAAGCTATTTTCTTCATCAGTCTACTACAACTGTTAGGCTAATGTAATTTGACACAAGAAGAAGAAATTAATATTTAGTATATCCAAGCATTTTTCCCTCTTAAGTGAAACAAATAGAAAGGACAAAACAAGTCACTCTGAAATCTGACATTTAACACAAAGCCTAGGCCTGCACTTCTCCCTTTATTGTCCGCAGTCACAATGCTAGGAAGAAAACAAAGATTTTTAGGTAATACTTGTATTAAATTTGCAGAGGGGCCGGTGCTGTGGTGCAGTAGGTTAATGCCCTGACCTGAAGCCCAGGCATCCCATATGGACGCCAGTTCCAGCCCCGGCTGCTCCACTTCCAATCCAGCTCTCTGCTTTGTCCTGGGAAAACAGCAGAAGATGGTCCAATCTTGGGGCTCCTGCACCTGTGTGGGAGACCTGGAAGAGGCTCCTGGCTCCTGGCTTTGGATCCATGCAGCTCCAGCAGTTGCGGCCAACTGGGGAGTGAACCAGCGGATGGAAGACCTGTCTGTCTGTCTCTCTCTCTCTTTGCCTCCCTTTTCTCTGTGTAACTCTGACTTTCAAATAATAATAAATAAATATTTAAAAAAATTTGCAGAAGTAGGTACAGAATCTCTGTAAGATGATATCCCCTTAAGAGATGATGATGTTGTAGGACACAAAGAAACTGAAACAAAAATTAAACAAACTGTGAAATGCACAGAAAAGGATGTTGAATTGCATTAACCTATATCAATCAAACAATTGGAGCATTTGTGTTGCTACCTGATTATAATTGAAGATTTAAATGTGAATTCCAGAAACTCTCCAAACAAAACTTGCCACCTCCCAACTCACCAGCATTCTGAGAGCTAAGCTAGAAACAAAGCACATTGCCGGGTTTAAGAATAGCTTGACTTGTCAAAGACAACTCCTTCACACTGGCGGTCTCACAAAGTAGATTTAATTTAGTGATCCTAATTGCTCCATATTGTGATTTCAGTGTTCCATGTGTGAGAGCTTTCTTTCTAGTGATTTTTCTTCTAACTAAAATGCACTGTTGTCACTGGATTTTGAGATATTTTTCTACATTTTTCACTCTTAATCACACTGAATTTATGTTCACTTAAAATTATATGATTAATTGCACTCTTAATACATAAAAAATGTGAAAGAATAAGCACACACCACTTAACTAAAATAAATACGTTTTGATAATTAACAGAACTATATCAAGGTAATTGGCTAATTCCCAAATCACTCTTTTTCTTTAATTGGATGTCTGTATTAAAATTTTTTTGCCTGTTTAATTTATTCTTTTAAAAATGAATGTGCACAAATATGCATATGCATATTTTTATTTTCTAAAGGATTCATAATTTCAGAATCATTATGATCACTATACAAAACATGTCTTTGTGTAATCTTTGTGACAATACATTTAAAAGTCACAACACTTTCTTTATTATAACAGTAGAAGTCCATGTCATATCAAAGGCTTATTTTATTTTCCATAACAATGGTAGTTACTTTTCTAGTGTACCAGATCCCCAGAATTGTCACAGCACCCTCGAGGACACTGTCATTGGCAGCGGTGGACTCAGGGGATACATTACTGTCAATCACATGAACTGTGACTAAACAGCACATTCCTTCCTTGCAAATTTGTTAAAGAGTAAAAACAAAGCAGAAATAATTATAAAAAAAATAGTAAGCAGTAATCTGATGTCAAGAGAAACTGGGACACTTGCAAGTCTATTGCACAATTTATTGATCTGAAGCATGAAGAAATTGGGAATATGGAACAGAGGAAAAGGAGTCAAATATTTTCATTTGTTCAATCGCTGCTCAAGATGAGACTGAACAGCGTGTGTTATGTGCTGCAGATTCGTGGGTAAACATATTAGTAATATTCCACAAAAATACACACAGTAGCTAGTCAAGTTAGAATTTTACTGGATATTAGGATAGTGCTTACCTATCTCAATTATCCAGTTGTTAAGCAACTCAAATTCTTCCTATATGACTGGTGTTTGTGAAACCTTTCTGTTTTCAATGATTTGTTACAGTTTTCCAAGTAGCATATTTGACCAAAAATAAATACAATGCATAATCTTCAGCTAAGAAACTGCAATCTAATGGAAACACTTACTTTGACTTTTTCCTTTTTGAGATTTATGTAATTTATTTGAAAAGCAGAGTTACAGAGAGAGGATCTATACACAGAAAGAGAGAGAAAGGAGAGAGAGCGAGATCCATCTTCCATCCACAGGTTCCCTTCCCAAATAGCCATGATGGTCAAGGCTGGGCCAAGCAGAAATCAGGAGCCAGGTACCACTTCCTGATCTCACACATGGGTAGCAGGGTTCTGAATATGTGGGCCATAATCTGTTGCAATAGTAATACTGCTGCACACTAGCAGGGAGCTGGAACAGAAATAAAGCTGTGGACACTCAAACCTACACTTTCTCATCCAAGTATTCTGATATGGGATGCTGGGGTCCCATGAGGCAGCTTAGCCCTCTGGGCCATGATGTTGGCCCTCCACTATCCACTACTTTTTGAAGAATGTTTAGTTACAAAAAAATTTGACTGGGATCTGTGTTATGGCGGAGCAGGTTAAGCAACCACCTGGGACCCTGGCATCATATATGGGCGCTGGTTCTTGTCCCAGCTGCTCCACTTCTGATTCGGTTCCCTGCTAATATGACTGGGAAAGCAGCAGAAGATGGCCCAAGTGTTTGAGCCCCTGCTACCCATGTAGGAGACCCAGATAAAGCTCGTGGGTCCTGGCCTTGGCCTGGCCCACCTCTAGCCATTGTGGCTTTTGTTAGGTGAACCAGCAGATGGAAGGTATCTCTGTGTGTATGTGTGTGTGTGTGTGCCCCTCTCTTTGTGTAACTCTGCCTTTCAAATCAATAAATAAATCATTAAAATGTTATTAACATGGAACACTTGCAAAATTTTATGGTATACAATAGAATATTTGAACATATATACAAAACATAACCCAAACTAGGCAAATGACATTTCCATTTCTTATATTTTCTTCTTGTGTGGGGGCTAATACTTGCGTACTTTTATGGGGCACAATGGGATTTTTCCACATATATACTGTAGAGGATACTCCATAAATATTCTCAGGGGAGCATACTCCCTGGAATAGGACATGGCTGCAGTTCTGTATCTGCCTATGCAGGCTGAGTGAGGGCACACCCTCCCAACGGAATGAGGCAGCAGAAGTCAGCAGGGTGGGTAATCTGATACTAATGTGAATACTGTTTTGGGGAGCTTAAGATTGTTAATAAGATTCTGGATCCTCGTACTGCATGATAGGCAGCAGCTTGCTGTCTCGTCCTGGATTAATTTCTAGCATGTCTGTTCTGTTGCATTGGTCTATATCCCTATTTTTATCCCAGTACCATGTGCTTTGCTTAAACTAACTCTGCAGCGTGTCTCTAAATTTTGTATTGTGATGCCTCTGGTTTTGTTCTTTCTAGTCAAGATTATTTGGGTTATCTGAGAGTTTTTTTGTTTTGTTTTGTTTCTTTTTGAATTTTAGAATTTTTTTCTAATTTTCTTAAGAATGTTATTTGTATTGTGATGAGGATTGCATTCAATCCATAAAATGTTTAAGATAATAGAGGCATTTCAACATTATCAATTTTTCCACTTCATAAATACGGGGAGTCTTTCGACTTTTCTGTCCTCTAACTTCCTTCATCAGTGCTTTGTAGTTTTCACTGTAGGGGTTTTTCTCTTGATTGCATATTCTATAGCTATTGTAAATGAAATTGCTCTTATAATTTCTCAGTGAAATCTTTCTCATGTAAAAATGCTATTGAATTTTCTTTGTTGATTTTTTTTTAAGTTTTATAAATTCCATTTTCTATCACACCTTATTTATTTTTTATTTATTTTTAATTTATTTGAAAGACAGAAAGAAAGAATTGTCAATTCACTGGCTCATTTCCCAGATGCCTGTAATAGAATTAGCACAGGCTGGGCCTGCGCCACGTCTCACATGGCTAATCCACCTGTGGCGCTGGCACCCTGGGTTCTAGTCCTGGTTGGGGCACCGGATTCTGTCCCGGTTGCCCCTCTTTTAGTCCAGCTCTCTGCTATGGACAGGGAGTGCAGTGGAGGATGGCCCAAGTGCTTGGCCCCGCTCCCGCATGGGAGACCAGGAGAAGCACCTGGCTCCTGCCTTCGGATCAGCGGGGTGCGCTGGCCCCGGCAGCCATTGGAGGGTGAACCAATGGCAAAGGAAGACCTTTCTCTCTGTCTTTCGCTTTCACTGTCCACTCTGCCTGTCAAAATAAAAAAAAAAAAAGAACTATTTTGAATAAGAGCAGTGAGAGTGGATATCTCTGTCTGGTTCCACACATTAGAGAAAATGCTTTCAGTTTTCCCCAATTAGGATGCTGACTATGTGTTTGCCTTATTAAGCTTTTAAGATGTTAAAGAATGTTCCTTAAAACCTAATTTGTTCAAAATGTTTATCATGAATGGATGCTGAATGCCTCTTTTATGTCTGTGAAGATGATCATATGGTTTTTTTGTTATTTATTTTCTTGGGTGATATACTTATTAATTTGTGTATATTGAACCTTCTCTGCATGCCTGAAATAAATCCAACTTGATCATGAGAATTGATCATATTTATATGTTGTTGAATTGTTTTGATAGTATTTTGCTGAGGATTTTTATCTTTTATTAATCAGGTATATTGATTTACATTTTTTTTTGTTTTTTCCTGGTCTGATTTTGAAACAAAGCTAATTCTAGCCTTACAGAATGAGTTTGTAAAAATCCCATATCTCTCAGAATTTTTTTAATAGTTTGAGAATAATTAGTGTTTTTCCTTCCATAAAAGCTTGGTAAAATTTAACAGTGAAGCCATCAAGTACTGGGCTTTCATTTGTTGAGAATATTTATTATTGATTAAACATATGTGTTACTGGTTTCTTCAGATTTTCTATGTCTTCATGTATTTATACACATATAATTTTTTTATATAAAGCTTTTATTTAAAGAATATAAATTTCCAAAGAACAGCTTATGGATTACAATGGCTCCCCCCCCCACAACTTCTCTCCCTCCCCCTACCCTCCCCTTTCACGCTTCCTCTCCCCTTCTGTTCACATCAAGATTCATTTTCAATTCTCTTTATACACAGAAGATCAATTTAGTACATATTACATAAAGATTTCAACGGTTTGCCCTCGCATAGAGACACAAAATGATAATACTGTTGGAGTACTAGTTACAGTATTAATTCACAATGTACAGCACATTAAGGACAGAGATCCTACATGATTTTTTTTTAAAAAATTGATTAATTGTCTATGCAATTTACAGTTTAACACCAAGATTTTTTAATCATTTGCAATTATCTTTATATAAAGAAGATCGATTCAATATATACTATGTAAAGATTTCATCAGTTTGCACCCACACAGAAACACAAAGTGTAAAAATACTGTTTCAGTACTAGTAATAGCATTATTTCACATTGGATAACACATTAAGGACAGATCCCTCATGAGACGTAAGTACACAGTGACTCCTGATGTTGATTTAACAATTTGACACTCTTGTTTATGGCGTCAGTAATCTCCCTAGGCTCTGGTCATGAGTTGCCGAGGCTATGGAAGCCTTTAGGGTTCGTGGACTTCGATCTTATTCTGACAGGGTCATAGTCAAAGTGGAAGTTCTCTCCTCCCTTCAGAGAAAGGTACCTCCTTCTTTGATGGCCCCGTTCTTTCCACTGGGATCTCACTCGCAGAGATCTTTCATTTAGAATTGTGCCAGGGGATTCCAATACAATCCCATCAAGGTGGCATGTACCAAGGCCATCTCATTAGTCCAAGTGATCAATTTCAGCTCACAATTGATCACACTGATAGGTCTAAGAGTCAAAGGGATCGCACAAGCAAGACTAGTGTCTGCTAATACTAACTGATAGAATGAAAAAGGGAGAGAATGATCCAACATGGGAAGCAGGATACACAGCAGACTCATAGAATGGCAGATGTCCTAAATAGCACTCTGGCCTCAGAATCAGCCCTTAAGGCGTTCGGATCTGGCTGAAGAGCCCATGAGAATAGTTTAGGCATGGAAAGCTAAGACATTCTGAAAAACACATATAATTTTTATGTTTCTGTTAGGTTCTACAATTTGTTGGCATATAGTTGTTCAAAAATTTCTCTTATAATACTTTAAACTTCTGTAGTATCACTTGTAATATCTTCCTTATCATCCCCTTAATTTTTTGAGTCTTCTCTTTTTTCTTAGTAATTTTAACTAAATGTTTATTAATTTTGATTATTTTTTTTTCTTTTTTTCTTTTTTTTTTTTTTGACAGGCAGAGTGGACAGTGAGAGAGAGAGACAGAGAGAAAGGTCTTCCTTTGCCGTTGGTTCACCCTCCAATGGCCGCCGCGGTCGGCGCGCTGCGGCCGGCGCACCGCGCTCGTCCGATGGCAGGAGCCAGGAGCCAGGTGCTTTTCCTGGTCTCCCCATGGGGTGCAGGGCCCAAGCACCTGGGCCATCCTCCACTGCACTCCTGGGCCACAGCAGAGGGCTGGCCTGGAAGAGGGGCAACCGGGACAGAATCCGGTGCCCCGACCGGGACTAGAACCCGGTGTGCCGGCGCCGCAAGGCGGAGGATTAGCCTGTTGAGCCACGGCGCCGGCTGAATTTTGATTATATTTTTTTAAAAATTCTTTGTCTCACAGATGTGTTTTGTACTATTGTGTTTTTATATAATTTATTGCTACCACAAACTTTATTATTATTTTTCATTCTATCAACTCTGGGATTTTTTTCTTGTTTTTCTAGGTTCTAAAGGTATATCATTAGCTTGTTTATTTGATATTTTTATATTTCTCACCTAATCACATATAAACTTTCATCTCCATACCGCTTTCATTATTTTCCATAAATTTGGTATGTTGTGGTTCCATTTTTATTAGTTTTACTGAATTTTTAAAGTTTCATTTTTTATTTCTTCAATGACCCATTGTTCATTGAACAGCATGTTGTTCACTCTTCATATATTATACAATTTCTAGAGTTTCTTTTGCTACTAATTTCTCATTTTATTCTAAGTCCAGGGAAAATACATGGCATGATTTTGATTTTTGTTTTGTGAGATTTATTTTGTGTCATAATGTATGGTCTTCCCTGAAGAACGCTCCATGTGCTGGTGAAAGGAGAATTCTACAGTTGTTGTATAGAATGTTCTGTTGATGCTGTTAGGTCCATTTGTCCTATAGTATAGTTCAATGTTTCCTGTTTGATTTTCTTGTCTGGATGCTGTCTCTTGATGACAGGGGAATGTTGATGTTCCCCACCATTATTATTTCAGAGCCCATCTCTCCATTTAGATCTAAAAGTATTTGTTTTATAAGACTGGGGGCACTGTCCTTAGGTGTATATTTATTAACAATTATCATATCTTCCTTCTGAATTAAATGCTTGAACATTACATATAGTGACATTCTTTGTCTCTTTTTATAGTTTTTCTTCTTAAAATTAAAAAAAAAGAAAAACTCTACATTGGAAACTGCATCAAAAAAATTAATCAGTTTCAAATATATATATATATTTCATGTAGGATCTCTGTCCTTAATGTGCTGTACAATGTGACTCAATGCTAAAACGAGAACTCAAAGAGTATATTTCACTTTGTGTTACTATATGAGGGCAAAGGGACGGATTCTTTACTTAACACATGCTAAATTGATCTCATGTATACAAAGAGAATTGAAAATGAATCTGGATGTGAACGAAAGGGTGGAGGGAGCGGGCAAGGGGGGAGGGTTGCGGGGGGAGAGGGAAAATATAGGGGGAAAGCCATTGTAATCCATAAGTCGTACCTTGGAAATTTATATCCTAAATAACAGTTTAAAAAAAATTGTTTTGTTTGCTAGAAGTATACCTACTCTTACTCTCTCTTCTGTTTGCATGGATGGTCTTTTCTCATCTGTTCACTTTCAGCCTCTGTGTGTTTCCTGGTGAAGTGAGTTACTAGTACACAATAAAAAGTTGGGTCTTGTTTATTAACCAGTTCAGTCAATTCATTTCCTTTCACTGGTAAATTTAGCCTATTAATACTACTATTGAAAAGTAATGACTTGGTCTTGTCATTGTTTAAATATTTTTCTGAACAATGGCCATTTTGTGTAGTGGTTTAGATGTTTGTAGGAAAACCTGTATAACATACCAGAGTGTCTGAATTCAAGCCCTAAAAATGCCCTGACTGCAGCTTCCAGTTAATGCTCCACCTGGGAGGCAGGAAATGGTGGCTCGGGTGGTTAGGTTCCTGCCATCCACGTAGCATTTCTGGATTGAGCTCCTGGCTCCTGGCTTTGGTCTGGCCCAGTCCTGACCAATGTTGCTGCTTGGGGAGTGAAAAAGTCAAAGGAAGCATTCTCACGTTTCCCACCCTCCAATCTCTCAAACAAATAAATAACCTTAAATTTTTCTTCTATTTATTTTGAATATCCATTTTTTTGGTGTGAATTCTGCACTTTCTCTTATTTTCGTCATGATTCTTATCTTTCATTGATTTATGTATGTTTGACTTTATTAATCATTTTTGAAAGGATGAACTAGTGATGGTGATTGCCCTCGTCTTTTATTTTCCTTGGAAAATCTTTTATTACTCTTTCATTTATGAAGGGTAACTTCACTGGGTATAATATCCCTGGGTAATAGCTATTTTGTTTTAGAACTTGAAACGTATTGTTCCATTCTGTATGGCCAATAAGGTTTCTACTGAGAAATCTGCTATTAATGTAATTGAAGTTTGCTTAAAAATGGCCTGGCATTTTTCTGTGTACTTACGTCTCATGTGGGATCTGTCCTTAATGTGTTGTCCAATGTGAAGTAATGCTATAACTAGCACTGAAACAGTATTTTACACTTTGTGTTTCTGTGTGGGTGCAAACTGATGAAATCTTTACTTAGTATATACTGAATCAATCTTCTGTAGATAGATAATTAAAAATGAAAAAAAATCTTGGTGTTAAATTGGAAATTGCCTAGAAAATTAATCAATTAAAAAAAAAATATATCATGTAGGATCTCTGTCCTTAATGTGCTATACATTGTGAATTAATACTATAACTAGTACTCCAACAGTATTTTTCACTTTGTGTTGCTATGTGAGGGCAAACTGTTGAAATCTTTACTTAATATATAGTAAACTGACCTTCTGTATATAAAGAGAATTGAAAATGAATCTTGATGTGAAGCAAGCGGAGAGGGAGTGGGAAAGGGGAGGGTTGCGGGTGGGGGGGAAGTTATGGGGGGGGAAGCCATTGTAATTTATAAGCTGTATTTTGGAAATTTATATTCTTTAAATAAAAGCGTTATTAAAAAAATGCAAATAAAATACAAAAAAAAAAAAAAATGGCCTGGCATTTTTCATTCATAAATTTTACAATTACTTCTTTGTGTTGCACTACTGAGAGCGTGACTATAATGCGTTCCGTTGATGCTGTTTTGTTTTCTTGTCTATTTGGATCCTCTGGACCCCTGTATTTGGAGCTTCATGTTTTCTCCAAATGGTAGAAATTTTTGCTGTTATATCTTTAATTAGGGTTTCTAAGCTTAAGTTCTTCTCTCCTCCCTCAGGAATCATCATGATTTAAATATTAGTTTATTTCATGGTATCCTAACTTTCTGGAATGCAGTCTACATTCTTTTTTCTCTTTTTGCTACAACTACAATATTTCAAAATACCTGTCTACAATTTCAAATATTATTTTTTTCTGCTTGATTGATTACATCATTGACATTCACCTGTATTTTTTATTTGAAGCTTTGAGTTATCTGTTTCCCAAGATTTCTATTTGGTTCTTTTTCTAGATTTCTATAATTTTGCCAAATTTCCCATTTGTGTCATGCATTACTTTTCTGATTTTGTTCAACTGTCTATCTGTTTCTCTTTGAGCTTCACTAAAATTATTCTTTTGAATTATTTATCAAGCATGTTGTCAATCTCCTTTTCATTAGTTTCTGTTTCCAGAGTATAATTGTGTTCCTTTGAGGGCATGATATTGCCTTGATTTTTCAGGCTTTTTGTGTCATTACATTTACATTTGCAAATCTGACACAGAATAGTTGGTTCTATCACTTTTTTCATGATAAAAGAATTTTTCCTGAAAATAAATCTTGACAGACTACTGATATAATATACTTGATAGGCTACTTTGGCTTTACATCATGCTGGGTGCGCTAGTCCAGTCTTCCTGTCTTTCCTCACCAAAACTGATGGCCATGGTAATGTCTGTATGGAGTATTCCTCTCATACCCAGCAGGAGTGTGTGGGCCTCAGTAGCAGCCCAAGGTGCAGTGCCTGGGGTTTCAGGGGCAGTGGTCCTCAGCCCATTGTGCCATGGCTGTGGGGAGCCTCATCTCAGAGTCCTGGAGGGCTTGTGTAGGTACATATATCAGCAGGCATTTTGTCCAAAGTCTGGCAGGGATGTGTAAGCACCCATAGTGCAGCCGAGGTTTTTATGCAATTCCATGGCGCCTACTAACATTTTCTTTGCCCAATTACTCTTTCTGTATTAAGCTACCTGGGGTGAGAGGAGGAATGAAATGAGCAGTTTTGTGGCTGCATTTACTATGGTGTGAGATCACGCTCAAGGTCCTCATTCACCCAAAACCGGTGCAGCATGGGGTAAGGCTAAGATCCACTTTACCTTAGGGCACTTGTTGCTGATGCTGCCTTGCAGTCCAAGGCTACTGTAACTTTCAGTAAATGATGCTGACTGGGATATAAATTCAATTGTCTAGTGTGGGTCTCCACTTGGCGTTATGGCATGTCCACTGTTATTTGCTGATTGTTCTTTGTGTTATTTATTGTTATTTATTGTTAGTTGTGATAATGTTGCCAGATTCCAGATGCATTCTGTCCCTTGCTTTGGCACACTGCTCCCCCTGGCTGGAATCTTGTTCCTTGTTGTCTGGTCACAGTTGCAGGAGGGGTAGTGAAGGCAGTTCAATGGCTGACACCATGCTGGGCTGCACCTGAGTCTCCCAGTTACAGAGCCCTTTGTTATCTTTTGGAGGAAGCTCATTAAGTCCCACCATCACAGAGCTAACAGTGTTATTATAGCTGCACATCAAGTCCATTCGGGGCTTCAGAAGAAGGAAACTAAAACATTTGTCCACCCGACTGTGGTGCAGGCCTCTGCTTATAATGCTAGGGCAGATATAGGGGTTGTTACTGTGAATTCTGGCCTGAAGATAGAGTCCTCTCGGCTTTAGCTTTCCTGGGGTCATCAGAAGGTTGGCTCTCAGTTTGAAGGTGAAGCCCTAAATTCACTTTTCCATCTTCCTCCCCAGTGACTGGGGTCTTACTCTGTTGTCTGCCAGAGTCTGGGGAATAGTGGTGGAGTCAATTCCCCAATCAAAAGCTCAGTCTGCAGGTACTGCACTTGACACAGAGCCCACAGAGCATTGTCTAACTCTGTGTTTCACCATAACAGCCCTCCAACTGGGTTTCAGGTCTGAATCTTGTCATTTTTTCCTTTTCTTCCCACCAAACGGGAAGTATCCCTCTCTGTGTTGTGCCACTTGAACTGGAGGAGTGATGACATGACAACTCTTTCCATTCTGCCCTTTTCAATGCATCTTTTGTTATTATACCCAGCTTTAACACGCTGTGCCAACAGCGCCCGCCCCGACCATCTTTTTGTTACAACATTTAATTTCTGATAAGATCCATGCCCTTGGCTAGTCACTCCTCTTATTACTTTGGGGATCCTATCATTGTTGTATTTAGGTTTGACCATGATATTGTAGGTGTGCTCACTCTTTGCAATTATTCTAAAAGAATAAAATTTTATCTTTCTATCCATTGAGCTTCTTGTGTAAATTAGTATTTCTTGTCAAATTTGGAGAACTCATAGCTATTACTATTTTGCTCCTTCTGACCCCTTCACTCTTGCCTCTCATTTTAGGTCTGTCCACAATCTATATGTTGTTACGGTTGATGGTTCCCAGCATTGTGAGATAAGGTTAAATTGTCTTCATTCTGCTTTTCTCTCACTTCTCTTTCCCACTTGATCTATCCTCAAGTTGGCTGGTTCTTTTATTTGCCATCTCGATTCTATTAGTGAGCTTCTTTGGTAATTATTTTTTTTTATTTATTATACTTATGGAGAGAAAACAAGTTTATTTTCCACTTCGTTCTCACATACTACTCAACACAAAACTTCACATCTGGTCACAAAACTGTATGAGGAATTTTCTCTCATCTACAACCAGTTCTTCAATAGATACCAACTTGTATCTTATAATGCAAATCAATTCTCCAATACCTTGAGATAGTGTAAGATGTCACAGGTTGAGTTCATTCTCATAAAACTGCCCAGAGACCAATTATAAGTCCCTGGTGTGGCCTGTGCTTCTGATCAACTGACTATTCAAATTCCCATCACCCCTTCCAAACATTCAAATAATTTGCTAGAAGGGCTCACAAAACACAGTAAAAGCCCTAGTTCTCCCCCCTCCCTGGAGTTTTGGGGTCAGGCTTCAAAACCCAACTCTCCAACCACTAATTGGTCCCTCTGACATCCAACTCCATCCAGAGGCTGTCCAAGTGCCCAGTCACTGGTTACTCATTAGCTTGCAAAAAAAAAAAAATGAAAGAAAAACCCTTTATATTTTGCAGATCTTTAGGGCTTTGAAGCTGAATACCACAAACCAGTAGCAGAAATCAAATATGCATTATTGTATCATAATATCACAATCCACTTCCTGTTCTCTAGACATGGGCCACTTACAATGAAAGAATATACAACTCAAAAGATACTGAACGTTAGAATCCCCTTTATTCATTAATAATTGATCCACTCAATCTTTATATTGTAAGAAAATATAGCCCAGGGTCCGGTGCTGTGGCGCAGTAGGTTAATCCTCTGCCTACAGCACCAGCATCCCATATGGGCACCAATTCTAGCCCAGCTGCTCCTCTTTCCATCCAGCTCTCTGCTATGGCCTTGGAAACCAGTGGAAGATGGTCCAAGTCCTTGGGCCCCTGCATCCACGTGGGAGACCTGAAAGAGGCTCCTGGTTCCTGGCTTCAGGCTTCAGATCGGCGCAGCTATGGCCATTGCTGCCATTTGGGGAGTGAACCAGCGGATAGAAGACCTTTCTCTCTGTCTCTCCCTCTCACTGTCTGTAACTCTACCTCTTAAATAAATAAAATCTTTATATATATTTATTTATAATCTATATATATCTATATCTATCTATCTAAATATATATATACATATATATATATATATATATATGTATATATATATATATATCTCCCAAGAAGAGGTTTCTCAGGTTTGTTGCCTTTCATTTGATCTTGTCAACTTCCAAAATCAGGAGTAAAGTCAGCAATATAGGATTTCACCCTATCAGGCACCTGGTATAATTGAGCTCAGAGATAAATATTTTTTTTTTTTTTTTTATAACGCTTTTATTTAAAGAATATAAATTTCCAAAATACAGCTTATAGATTACAATGGCTTCCCCCCCCATAACTTCCCCCCCACCCGCAACCTGCTGTGTATCCTGCTTCCCATGTTGGATCATTCTCTCCCATTTTCATTCTATCAGTTAGTATTAGCAGACACTAGTCTTGTTTGTGTGATCCCTTTGACTCTTAGACCTATCAGTGTGATCAATTGTGAGCTGAAATTGATCACTTGGACTAATGAGATGGCCTTGGTACATGCCACCTTGATGGGATTGTATTGGAAACCCCTGGCACAATTCTAACTCCATCATTTGGGGCCGTTCCGATTGAGCATGTCCCAAATTTTACATCTCCTCCCTCTCTTATTCCCACTCTTATATTTCACAGAGCTCAGAGATAAATATTATCATTTCCTCTCTTAGCCTCTTTCAAATTCTTAGTGCAATATTGTACTTAGTTATTACATAAACCATGTATTGACTCCTTTACCTTCTACTATAGTTTCTCTTTCTGCCCATGTACACTTTTAAACTCCAGAATGTCGATTTTGATTTTCTCAAATAATATTGTTAATATTCTTTCCTTGGTAATACATTGGTCTCTTTTATTCTTAATGTCTTTATATATGGTTTCCCTTATTTCCATGATCATCTTTACAATAGTTAATTTAACATTTTGTGTAGTAAGCACATTTGTTACTTGTAAGGTTTCTTGTCTATATTATTACAAAAAATCCACCCATTTCAAAGTAAGCCAGACACAGAAAGAAAAATATCACATGCTCTCCCTCATATGCAGAAACTACAGAAAAGTTGATATGAACATAGAAGCATAATTATTTGAAGTTGGGAAAGGTAGGAGGGAGAGGAGATGGAGGGAGATTGGATAATGAGTACTCAAACATAGTAGAAAGGGATGAGTGGGATCCCCGTGTTCCACAGCACAATAGAAACATATCTTTCACAACATCCTCACATATTTTTTCTAAGTACATAGAAGAAATTTATCTAAAGTCTCCAATCATCAAGTAATGACAAAGAGAGGGAATCATGCCCTGACTTGGCTAATATATATATATATATATATATATATATATATATATAATATACATATATATACATATCACTCTGTACCTCACAAACATGGACAGTAATTAAATGTTTCTCAAAATATTTTCTAAAAGTGTTTAAGGAGATGTAAGCACTAATTGGCTTTGATCATTACACAGAGCACACTTTTATTAAGTTATCACACAGCACCCTATAAACACATATAATTAAAGTAATAATTTAGATAAAGAAATAAAGAAAAGAAAAAAAGCAGGTAATATACATCATTGTAAAATATGCATCCCCCAGTATATAAAAATAAATTATTTTTGTAGAGCAGATTTTGGTAGAACATTTGTAGAGGAACAGAATTCATATAAACTAGAGTGAGATACCTCATTGTTTGATGAAAAAAAAACAAAAAGAAAGCTATATCTCCCTCAAAAGGGCAGCTTCAAAAAGGCTATTTCACAGCATGATGTAAAGCCTTCATCTTTATTTTTGCTTTGTTTCGCTTTTGTAAAACAAAGATGAGAGCATTTATGTAAATTTCTAAGTTATAAAAGCAAAAACATCTAGGGATTCAGAAACTTTTATGCACAATGTAAGCACTAATAGTAGTGTTATTATTACCATATTTCAGATGTTAGCTGTGTTCTCCACTACTAAAACCTTTAAATTTTAACTCATGAAAAATGTATTCAGAACTTAATACTTTTTACGTTCTCCAAATACCTATTTCCAAATATACTAAATAATCATGCTTCCACATAACAAAAAATGACTCTCTAAGTTAATATGATTAATCTTCTAATGGTAAGTAAAAGAAAATAAAGAGCATGAAAAGAAATGTTTATCCATGATCCACCTTTCAGATAATACCCTTAATGGTATCTTTTATATATACACATTTTCAAACATACATAATAAAATGTATAGTAGTTACAAACAACCAAAAGAGGATTTTTTCAAAAGTAATTTTTGAAATCTTATTTTATACTAAACTGTAGTTATAATAGCAAACAAAGTGTATGAAAATCATCAATGCACCCACATACTTGATTTGGAAATAAAACAGTATTTCTGTTAAGTAATATCTTCTCTGAAAGATAAAATCAGCAAGATGCTCTACTCTCGTGTAACAGAAATCTGATTACCAACTAAACAGAAGTAAGAACAGCTTTATGAATATCTTAGAACTGGGAGGTGAGACTGAGGCACCATTGTGGACGTCAGTATTAAACTAACCTTGTTTGCCTGGTGAGAGGAAGGGTCTCTTTTACTTCATTGCCCCCCACCCCCGCCTCCAGCCAGCATGGTTCTGCATACAAAGGAGTCTCCTGGAGCAACAGTGAAAATTTCTATAGTGGGAAGAGAGAGTTGGATTGGGACATTCAATTTCCCCATCAGTCTGGGACCTGTTGCAGGAGCCTCATTCATATCTTACATAGAACACTGAGAGTACCAGAAGGGCTATACCATGTGTAGTTGGTTAAAAACAAAGAATGGGGGTGGAGCTTATAGCAACAAACTCCAATATTTTGGCTCTTGCTCTGAATTCCAGTCAATGGAGGAAACTCACTAGAGAAACTAGTAAGTAGCAATGCACCACAGAAAGCATGTCCCGTGTTCAAGTCCCGAGTCTTCATCCCTACGTTGCCCCAGTGTGCTCAATAAGTCTTCCCCAGGCCCAAGAGGTAACTACAGGTCAGCACTTGCTCACAGAAGGAACTACATTAAATAAATGAGCTATCAGTGCATCTCAAGAATCTAGAAAGATAACAATAAACCAAATCCAAAATTAGTAGGAGTAAAGAAATAACCAAAATTAGAGAAGAAATAAAACAAAATTGAAACAAAAAATACAAAAGATCAGTGAATGACGAGTTGAAATTTGAAAAAATAAACAAAATTGATATACCATTGGCCCAACCAAAAAAAAAAAAAAATGAGGGAGAAAACCCAAATTAATAAAATCAGAGACAAAAAAGAAAATGTAACTGGCCGGGTGCTGGAGGCGCCATTGGAGCCGGCTGGGCTTGCGAGCCCCTCTGAGGAGCCAGAGGTTGGGCAGTAGTTACCTCCGCGTCGGCGCCAGGCCGTTCTGGCCCCCTCGGCGGCATGGCGTGCGGAGCGACGCTGAAGCGGCCCATGGAGTTCGAGGCGGCGCTGCTGAGCCCCGGTTCCCCGAAGCGGCGGCGCTGCGCCCCTCTGCCCGGCCCCACTCCCGGCCTCAGGCCCCCGGACGCGGAGCCCTTGGCTGACTCTGCAGCAGCCCGCCCCACCCGGCAGCGAGCAGCGCCTTCCAACACCGGAGCAAATTTTTCAGAACATAAAACAAGAATATAGTCGCTACCAGAGGTGGAGACATTTAGAAGTTGTTCTTAATCAGAGTGAAGTTTGTGCTTCAGAGAGTCAGCCTCACTCCTCAGCACTCACAGCACCTAGTTCTCCAGGTTCTTCCTGGATGAAGAAGGACCAGCCCACCTTTACCCTCCGACAAGTTGGAATAATATGTGAGCGTCTTTTAAAAGACTATGAAGACAAAATTCGGGAGGAATATGAGCAAATCCTCAATACCAAACTAGCAGAACAATATGAATCTTTTGTGAAATTCACACATGATCAGATTATGCGACGATACGGGACAAGGCCAACAAGCTATGTGTCCTGAAGCTTTTTTGTGTATCTGGGTACAGGTTTGACCTCAAAAGATGGCTGCTGTACACTTTTTGCAACTGGTTTGATATCACATTTCAGCTCCAACTTCGCATCCTGAGAACACTTAAATGTTTTCTGCAGGTCCATTTTATACAACTTGAAAGACCTAAAACTTTCTGGTTGCAACAAGCATATCTTTCTTTTCTGCTCATCCAATAAACAGCTGTGCCCTACTGTATAGATTTTCCAAACAAAATACCTGGAGCAGCAGTTTAGCAAAATATGCCTTCAGTGGCACTCAACAAATGGAGTTTCCCCAAGCACAGTTCTGTAAGAAGTGTGTGCGAGAGTGTGTGTATATGTGTGTGTGCATTTTAAGTTATTATTTGTATTGTGCAAACTTTTTTAACCTTGGGGATTCTGGCTATGAATTTGATGCACGACAATTATGGTTAAAAACATTGGCTTGGTCTACAGAAGATCATTAATGTTTTGTGACCATATAAGTTGTAACAGTGGATTGTTTATGTGTAGGTATTATTGTTAAACACCTGGACTGTTTCCAGGCACAGAGTTTGAATCTTAATTTAGGATGGACATTAGATGTAATGATGATAATGATAGAAAGGAGAATCTGCAGTCCTAGATCTGCAAATGTGTGGTGAGAAATTAGAACAAACTGGAGATGGCGCTTGACACATGGATTCTGCCTAGCTCTGTTAGAAAAATACTTTGACTCCAAGCCTTAAAATACCCAATGGAGTCGGCGCTCACCTCATTCACACAATCAAAGAGCTCCCTGGACCCATCCCTCTAAAGGGAAAAGACCTCCCTGGAGCGGGAGCATAACATGGGTGAGCACAGGGCAGGGCCAGCACCGGGGCCCAGCAGAACTGCTACTCGGGAGGAGCCACTTCACCTTTATATCAGTTCTTAAAGGCAGAATTTGGCTCCTTAGATCAGGTTCCCCAGATTCTTAGGAGGTGTCCATGTTCAACTGCTTGAGCTTTGTTTGGCAACCCCCTGCCCGACATTGCTTACAGGCTGTTCTTCACCTTGTTTCCAAGGCTGAGGAACAGAGAGTAGCCTCTGTTTTGAGGAGGTGGAAGTTAAGTATACATTTATTTTTTACTGTGACTTGTTCAGGACCACATTTTACAAAATGCCTTGTTTTCATTATTATTGTTTCTGGAAAAGAAAGTTCTATTAAAATTGTTTTAGTTTGAATATAGAATAGTTTTTTTTAATTAGGGCTTATTTTGAAAATTTTGAGTTTAATTCAGATGTATGCCAGTACCTTCCAAAGTAAGGTCATATTCAGAGACAGTTGTTCTGATCAGATGGCTTAGAGAAATTTCTGGAATATTCACATTCAAAGATTACTTATTAATGAATGTCTTTGACTTAAATCTAACCAAAAACTGCAACCTTATTCTTTGTACATTTTCATTATATAGCGTTAACAAGCTTAGTTGCAAACAAATAAAATACTTACGTTATTTGAAAAAAAAAAGAAAATGTAACTGTTAATACCACAGAAACAAAAATAATCACCAAGAATTACTACATAGAGTTATATGCCAACAAATTGAATAATCTAGAAAAATGGTTAGATTCCTGGAGATATATGATCTACCAAAATTGAATTATGAAGACATAAAAACCATAATCAGAGCAATAAGCAATCAGTAATCAATTGGTATTAAATGAAT
Source organism: Sylvilagus floridanus (assembly GCA_949820135.1). Classification (NCBI taxonomy): domain Eukaryota; kingdom Metazoa; phylum Chordata; class Mammalia; order Lagomorpha; family Leporidae; genus Sylvilagus; species Sylvilagus floridanus. The sequence goes on along the minus strand of OX463240.1, from coordinate 10,740,049 downwards.
TAATAATAAAGACCCTCCCAACAAAGAAAAGCTCAGGACTGGGTGACTTCACTGCTGACTTGTACCACACATTTAAAGAACTAATTCCAATTCTTCTCAAGCTATTCAAAACAATTGAAAGGGACAGAATCTTCACAAACTCCTTCTATGAGGCAGAATCCTAAAGCAGAAAATTGCTAAAGCAAATTCCTACAGCAGAAAAAAGATATAACAGAGAAAAAATACTATAGACAAATATCCCTAACGAACGTAGATGCAAATATCCTCAACAAAATTCTAGCGAATCGATTCCAACAACAGTTCAGAAAGACCATTCATACAGATCAAGTAGGATTTATTTCTGTGAAACAGGGATCGTTCAAAATACACAAATAAATGTGAAACACCATATTAACAAACTGAAAAATAAAAACTATATGATTATCTCAATAAATACAAACAAAACATTTGATTAAATACAATATTATTTCATGATGAAAACCTTATGCAAATAGTGTTCAAAAGGAATATTCCTCAATATAATCAAGGCAATTTGTGACAAACCCACAGCCAACATCTTAGTGAATGAGGAAAAGTTGGAAGCATTTCCACTAAGATCTGGAACCAGCAAAGGATGCCTACTTTCACCACTGCTATTCAAAATAGTCCTAGAAGTTTTCGCCTGAGCCATTAGGCAAGAAAAAGTGTATATAAATTGGAAAGGAGGGAGTCAAATTACCCCTATTTGCAAATGACATAATTCTACATATAGAGAACCAAAAAACTCTACTAAGAGACTACTGGAACCATAAAAGAGTTTGGTAAAATGGCAGGATACAAAATTAACACACAAAAATTAATAACCCTTGTATACACAGACAATGCCATGGCTGAGAAAGAACTTCTAAGATCAATATCACCCACAAAAGCTACCAAAAGATTAAATAGCTTGGAATAAATTTAATCAAGTGTGTTAAAGATCTCTACTATGGTAATTATAAAACATTAAAGAGAGAAATAGAAGAAGACCCCCAAAATTTAAGAATCTTCCAAGTTTATAGATTGGAAGAATGAATATCAAAGTGTCCACACTACCAGAGGCAATTTACAGATTCAGTGTGATCTCAACAAAATATCAATGGCACTCTTTCCAAATTTAGAATAAATGATACTACAATTCATATGGAAAAAAGAGATCCCTAATAGCTGAAGTAATTTCAAACAAAAACAAACCAGGGGCATCACAATTCCAGATATCAATACATACTACAGAGCAGTTATAATCAAAACAGCCTGGTACCAGCAAAAGAAAAAGAAAAGAAAAAAAAAAAAAGACATTTAGACCAATTGAACAGAATAGAAACTCCAGAAAAAAATTCATGCATCTATAACCAATTTATATTTGAAAAAAGAGCAACATCAATCATTAGGGAAATACAAATTTTAAAAATTCAATGTGATATCAGCTCACACCTATTGGAGTGGCTTTAATTGAAATAATGATATGTAAGAAGAGTTGGCCAAGACTAGGAAAAAAGAGAACTATCATACATTATTCATGGGAAAGCAAATTAATACAGCCATTATAGAAAACCATTATGGAGGGTCCTCAAAAAACTGAAAGTAGAACCGCAATATGATTCAGTAATCCCACTTCTGGGAATATAATCCAAAAAAAAAAAAAACTGAAATCAATATGCTGAAAGGTTATCTATACTCATATGTTCATTACAATGTTGTTCATAATAATCAAGAAATGGAATTAACCTAGTGTCTATTAATGAATAAATGGATAAAGAAACTGTATAACTGTGTTTTAATGACCTGTGACTATTTTAAAATTTGTTGTATATGGTAAAGTGCTCATCCCTCCATTTTGTTATTGTTTATAGACCTTGCCTATATTTACTGTGAACTAGTGTCTTTTTACTTGTTGATCTCCTTACTAAGAGGAGTATTGAGCCATTGATTGTAATGTTAATTAAAATATGTTATCTTAAAAACTAAACAGAAAGAAGGAAGGAAGAAAGAAAGTGTGTAAGAAGGAGGGAAGGAAGGAATAACATATTTTTAGAATTGTATCTACGAACTTCACTGAATCTCTTCTCTTCCTATTAATATTATGCGAACAAGTATCATAAAAAGCAAAATAAAATAAATAATAAAAATAAGAAAATAAAAATAAGAAAAAAGAAAGTATAATGAAATATAATTTAAAAATAAAATATTAGGGAGCTACTAAAAAAGATGATAAAATTGTACAAATACTGTAGTATATGGAAGATTTCAAAGATATCATAGAAAATGTGTATTGTGGGAAAATTATGCATGAATTTCAAAATTTTTTAACTACAACCAACATCTTTTAATTCAAATTTCTATGAACTTGTAAAAGCATTCTTGTTCATACACAATGGGAAGTATTTGCTCTTTAAAATGGAGGTACTATTATCATTTGCAATAGGGATGGATCTGGAAGACGTGATGCTAAATGAAATGTGACAGAAAAAAGACAAGCAGTAATTAAACTAACTTATTAAATAATTTGAGTAAATAGAATTCGTAGAGGTTAGAGAGTAAGATGGTTAGCATAGATGGTTAGCAGAGGCTGGGGTGGAAGGGAGTGGACTGCTGACCAAAGGGTACAGAGTTTCAGGTAAACAGAAGGGATGTATGTATTGCACCAAATAATGATGAGAGTCACCCGTAGCATATTGTTTGTTTCTAAGTAACTTAAAGAATTCTTTCAAAATGTCACTTTGCTTTTCAAATGTCACAATGCTTTTCATTGCTGTAACTAAAATTCCTAAGGTGAGTTACTTGGGAAGAAAGAAGGTTTATTTATGCTCACAAACAGTTTTGGAGACTTTCAAGGCAAGATCAGGCTATCCCGTTAGTGCGGAATCTGGTGAGGGCAGATCCCGGCCATGGCAGAAACTTGTGTGGAGCAGTGATCACATGGCAAGCCAGAAAGCAGAGAGAGATGCGGAAGGTGCTTGGCTTTTGTAACCAAACTTTCTGAAATACCTGCCAGGGGCAATCCTCCAGTGACAAAAACCTCAGCCACCACCCCACCACCCAGACACCAAAATTGGATCAGGCCTCAAGTTTTAACATAAATCCATTAGCTGTTAAGATAAGAATTTGCAGAGCCAAATCATGCTGAAACTACAGCGCTCACCAAACAAAACTAAAACAAACCAAAAACACTGGTAGGTGAGGTTATGGGCTGGCGCCGCAGCTCACTAGGCTAGTCCTCCGCCTGCAACACCGGCATCCCGGGTTCTAGTCCCGGTTGGGGCGCCGGATTCTGTCCCAGTTGCTCCTCTTACCATCCAGCTCTCTGTTGTGGCCAGGGAGTGCAGTGGAGGATGGCCCAAGTGCTTGGGCCCTGCACCTGCATGGGAGAGCAGGAGAAGAACCTTGCTCCTAGCTTCGGATCAGCGAGGTGCACAGGCCACAGCGCGCCAGCCGCAGCAACCATTGGGAGATGAACCAACGGAAAAGGAAGACCCTTCTCTCTGTCTCTGTCACTGTCCACTCTGCCTGTTAAAAAAAAAAAAAAGTGAGATTATGATATACTGTACAACCTGAATAATTCCTCATATATATATATGTATATATAAATGCATACATATACTTAAACATCACATTGTGCCATTAATGTATAAATTATTATTTAGTAATACAAATAATGTTAATAACAAAATAATAGATATATTCCCAGATACTTAAACTGTATTATCCAGGAATTCTTCACTTGTTTAAACAGATTTTAAAATTTTAAAGGATATGTTTATTGTTTTTAGGGTATGTTATTTTTATACCATGCTTCTATTTAAGATTTTCCTGTATAGTCTTGCAATTTTATCTCCTTCTAAGCATATTGGTGCTGTATTTCGTTCATCTATTTTATAGACAAATTTTTTCATGTTAAATATTTTGGGGTCTCTCGTCCTTTTTAAATGTTAGTGATACCAGAACTTTAAAATACAAGAATTTTCTTGAATTAAATTAGAGTATAAAATTACCTTTATTTTTTGTTGCCGAGGTTGAGAGAGAGTTTCAATGAATATGGTGACTACATTATCTTATTCTGTGACTATTAAATACTGTACACTTTTATTCCCCTTAAAATATTTCTTAAGAAATGTACACACTATTGTGGAAGTACATCTCGGCAACAATTACAGAGTGAATTATTTCAATATAATCATTCATTCAGGATAAACCAATAAAAAATTCATCCCATTTTCCATAATGAGCACAATTCATGAGGACCATAAAAAAGTACGTGTCAAGAAATTAGGTTTGTGTCACTGACACCAATGTGAAATAGCATATAACTAATGAAACGAGTGACAAGAAACTAATGAAATATCAAGGAGAATTAATCTGATGCCCTTCCTATTTCTAAAAGCATTTAGGAAAAGACCCAAACTCTAATGGATCATACAGGGTGATTATCTCCAGCTTGTAATTTTAAAACAATCATTGATCATGTGTAATAGATTTGCTAAAAGCTGTACCTTTCCTGAAGTTAAGAACATGTCTGCACATGGAGACGTTGAGATTTGTGACTTGTTAGCTGCCAGTTATGCATATTTCAGACAGTAGAAACCAACCAGTATGAATGAGTTCCACATTGCATCATTGATTTTTCAGCCTTTGTTCTGATTTCTGATTCAAGGCAAAATGTTCAGTCATTCTCTTTGTCCCAGCCATCCTTCCTTCCATCCTTCCTCCCCATTCTTTATCCCTCATAATATGTCATTATGAAATGAATATATTAACCTCAAAAGAATCACTTACTGCTGATTATCTCATAACTGTTCTTTTTTTGCATGATTATTCTATGAAATTAATGCATTTGTTAAATAAGTTTGTAAGTTGAAAATACATATAACAGGAGGCTGGCATTGTGGTGTAACAGGCAAGTCCACTGCTTGTGAGGCTGGCATGCCATATTGGCATCCGTTCAAGTCCTGGCTACTCCACTTCCTATTCAGCTCCCTGCTAATTTGCTTAGGAAAGCAGCAGAAGATGATCCATGTGCTTGGGGCCCTGTGCCCATGTGGGAGACCCAGAAGAAGCTCCTAGCTCCTGCTTTAGCTTGGCAGAGCCCAGTCATTATTGCCACTTGAAGAGTGAATCAGCGGATGAAAGATATCTCTCTCTTTCTGGGTCTCTTCCTCTCTCTCTGAAACTCTGCCTTTCAAATAAATAAAAATAACTATTTTTTGAAAGAAAATAAATATAAAATACTTTGGAGTATAAAATGATTTAGGAGTCAAACCAGCCTACAAAATGTAAAAGTGATGTGTTTGTGTCATTTTATAGTGATGTGAAGAAAAACTGGATTCCTTGCTTGCATGTTATTTTATAAAAGTTCATATCAGTTTTCTTATAATTATGATGCTTTCATAATGAAAAAACTAATGAAGTGTAAAATTTATCTAACATTTATTCATTTATCTATTTTTCTTTATGCATTTTTAATTTTGGCACTTAAGATGTCTATTGATTCTTGTATGTTTAGGAAATTGTGTCTGTAATAAATTTTCTGAATATAACTCACACTTCTTTGTCCTCAATTTTTATATGACTTCTAACCTCTCACTACCTCTAACAAAAAAATGGTTTCAACTGTAGCCTAGTAATAAAGACTATTTATTGATAAACAGCCTTGCACTGCCACAAGAAATCTCTAGACACAAATCTAAAGGAGGAGTGAAGTGAATATTGTTATTTTCATTCACAGATGATGAACCTGTACCATAATGAAACACATACAGATACTAATGGGTAAGTCTGGCTTAAAATCCGCGTGTTTTGAATTCTTAGTCATTGGTCTTTACACAATGTTGTATTTCAAAGAATTTTGGATGCACACAAAATTGTTCAGCAAGAGAATATTCATTGTTGGGGCCAGTGCTGTGGCCTAACAGGTAAAGCTGCCACCTGCAGTGCCAGCATCCCATATGGGTGCCGGATCGAGTCCCAACTGCTCTGCTTCTGATCCAGCTCTCTGCTATGGCCTGGGAAAGCATTAGAAGATGGTCCAAGTTCTTGGGACCCTGCACCCACGTGGGAGACTAGTTTCTAGCTTCTGGCTTTGGATCGGCACAGCTCCAGCCATTGCAACCAATTGGGGAATGAACCAGTAGAAAGAAGACCCCTGTCTCTCTGCCTCTCCTTCTCTCTGTGTGTAACTCTGACTTTCAAATACATAAATAAGTATTTTTTTAAAAAGAATATTCATTCTTTGGGTAGGCATTGTGGCATAGCAGGTAAAGCTGCCTGTGACGTCGGCATCTCATATGGGCACCATTTCAAATCTCAGCTGTTCTACTTCTGATCTAGCTCCCTGCTAATGTGCCTGAGAAATCAGCAGAAGATGGCCCAAGTCCTTGGGCCCCTGTACCAACTTGGCAGACCCTGATGAATCTCCTATCTCCTGGCTTCAGTCTGGCTCAGCCCCAGCTGTTGCAGCCATTTGGGGAGTGCACTAGAAGATGGAGGATCTCTTTCTCTGTCTTCTGTAACACTGCCTTTCAAATAAATACTAGAGTTATATGATCATGGTAATAATGTAGAAGGGCATAATCCCAAAAATCACAGTGGTTGCTGCTGGTGAGATTAAAAAAAAAAATAGAGATATACCAGAAAATGAGAGATGTAATACTGAATTTCTTAAAAGTTCCTCAACGAGTAAAAATGAGACTTTCATGAATTAAAAAAAGCAAAAAAGAGAGTTGATGAGTAATAGGACATAGAAATTTGAGAATAGCTTTAATATAATAAAGATAATTGTATAAAACCAAGATGGTTATTTCATCTTGTATAATGAATTTTGAACAACTGTATCATGAATGTAAGCATGAGATTGCAATGATATAATATCTAAAGAATTCTATATTATTGTATTACTCCTACATCTGGCATTATCTGTAAATGATGGATGTTTACACAATTGGAGCACAATTTGCATTGGAGATTATCAAGCTTAACAAATTTAATTTCTTCTAATGCAATTAATAAATAATCTTTTATTAAATATATTAAAACTGATGCAAGTTTAGGGGATAAAGGATTGTGCAAAAACATGGTATAATAGTATTCCATGAACATTGTGTTTGAGGGACCTGAATAGTAGAGGCTAAACATCATTGTTCAAAACTATTATTATTGATTATCGTAGAATTAAGAAACAACATCATGCTTGCTCGATGATCAACCATTGCAAACTAACAAAGCCATCAATCTCAATGCAAAATTGGATGCTATAGACATTTTTCCTTTGTTGGGAAATTAGTGCTGTGGTTAACTAGCTAACTAACTAACTAAATAGGGAACAGCTGAAATGGTTGGTTGGTCTGGGAGGAGGGTGATAAGTTTTTATTTTTTTAAGATTTATTTTATTTATTTGAAAGACAGAGTTACAGAGAGAGGTAGAGAAAGAGAGAGAGGTCTTCCATCCACTGGTTCACTCCCCAGATGGCTGCAACAGCTGGAGCTGTGCCGATCCAAAGCCAGGAGCCAGGAGCTTCATCTGGGCCTCTCATGTGGGTGCAGGGTCCGAAGAACTTGGACCATCTTCAAATGCTTTCCCAGACCATGACAGAGAGCTGGATCAGAAGAGGAGCAGTCGGGACTAGAACTGGTGCCCATATGGGATGCTGGCACTGCAGGCGGCAGCTTTACCTGCTAGGTCACAGCGCCAGCCCCCAGTGGTGAGTTTGTTTAGACATTGATAGCCGTTGCTTTGCACAGGAATGTTTCTTTATGCACAATTTGCCAACACACATATATGTAACAGGTATAAAGCCAGGCTTCCATGAATTGAATCCCAGCTTAATATCACATTTAAGAGAAATCCTAACATAAAAATAATATCCTTAAAAAATTCATCCCTGCGTAGTTCAGACCTTCAAGTGGTGAATTGGGGGTGATACAGTCATTCACTCATCCAATAATTTCAAAAATATTCTTCAGACATGGCTCACTCACCCCCATATTTCACACTTCTGTGTGAAATCTAACAGCAGCTGTTAAATTCTCTCCCCCTCATTTCTTCTGATTTCTGTGCTAAAACGATGCTTATGCGTTTCTGCCCTCCCTCTGTACACCTGCCACCCAGAATTCACAATGGCTCAGGCTCTGAAATGTAAGCCTGTCTGTACTTCCCTGGGATATGGAGACTGTTTCCTCTTCCTACTTAGGATTTTATCATGTGCACACTGTGCTAGAATTTTCTGAAATACCTCTCCCATCGTGTCAATTTGCCCCAAAGAAAACTATCAGTTATAAGAGTGTCTCTCAAACATTTGAGTAAGAAGATGACAAAACACAAGGTTACATGTGTTAACTCAGACTATTCTGACTGATAATCTATTTCTCGTTTAGTTTTCTCTCTGCTCTGTGACACCTCTGGGAAAAGACAGATGTGAATTGTCCTCTCTGCCTTACCCCTTATATCCCAATCATGAATTGCTCCTTTTCTAAAAAAAAAAAAAAATTGAAAGTCATTTATGTATTTGAAAGGCAGAGTTCAGGGAGGCAGGGGCAGAGAAGGAGACAGAGAGAGGTCTTCCATCCAATGGCTTACTCCCAAATGGCCACAATGGCTGGAGCTGAGCCAATCTGAAGCCAGGGGCCTGTAACTTCTGAGTCTCCCAGAGATCCAAGGACTTAGTCCATCTTCCACTACTTCCCAGGCCATATCTGAGAGCCAGATCAGAAGTGGAGGAGCCAGGACTTGAACTGGTGCCCATATAGGATGCTGTCACTGCAGGCGGCAGCTTTACCCTCTATGCCACAGTGCCAAACCCCTTGAATAACTCCTTGAAGCTGCTATTCTCTAGCTGTTCCAGGGTTCTCTGTCTCCTTATTTCTCTTCTTTGTGCTATTCATCAGCATGCTCTAAGTCTGATTCTACATTTTCATCTGGTTCTCTGCTTCATGCATGGCAGTTCTTGATAGCAGGTAAAACCACCACCTGCAGTACCGGCATCCCTATGGGATCTGGTTTGATAGCCAGCTGTTCCAATTCCAATCCTGCTCTCTTCTATGACCTGAGAAAACAGTAGAAGATAGCCCAAGTGCTTGGGCCCCTGCACCATCTTGGGAGACACAGAAGATGCTCCTGGCTCCTGGCTTTGCATAGGTCTTGCAGCCATTTGGGGAATGAACCAGGGGATGGATGACCTCTCTCTCTCTCTCTCTCTCTCTCTCTGTCTCTCTCTCACTCTTTCACTCTTTCTCTGTCTCCCCTTTGTCTCTCTGTAACTCTGCCTTTCAAATAAATAAATAAATAAATTTTAAAAGAAAATCTACTTTGCCTCTTTAGGGGAATGAAGCTTCATGGTCAAAGCTGAGGGGATACATCCACAGGTGTCAGATGCTTTGCTCATGCATGCATCAATGTTACCTTGAAACATGCTTTGGAACAGCATCTCTCTCTCTAGAAAAAAAAAAGTAAAAATGGTACATTCTAATCATTTTCAAGTTAATTGCCATTAGCTGGTTAATCTATAATGTGTTTTATCAATTCTCATTAACCGTGACAAACTTGTTTGCATTAAGTCAATAGGAGAAGGAGGATGAAGGGTGGAAACTTGGGTGGGAGGGAAGGTTAGATGGAAAATATCTCTATGTCCCCCAATCTGTATATAGGAAATACATGAAATTTATAAACTTTAATATTTTTTTAAAAATTCCAATAATAGAAATTTTTAATGTTCTCCGTCCTTTAGACAGGACATTTCATTGCATTTCACTGACGTCGTTTTCTAGAGAAAAGTCGATTTTGCATTGTGGAATTTTTTTGACTCCTCCTTAGTTGGCTTCCATTCAGAAAATGTAAAGTCACTGCTGTGGAAAGTGGTGGATTAGCAGGATTAGAGTTGACAGTAGTAGTAGCAAAATAACAGGAAAAAAATAGAAACATTTCTCTATTATTTTCCTAACTATATATATTTGCTCAGTAAAGTTATCCAGAAGGTGGTCTTTACTGTTTGAAATAGCCTAGATGGTGCCCTATTATCTGGTAAATTGGAAAATGGGCAATTTGTTTGTTCTTTCTGTTTCTTTCTCCCTGCCTTTCTGTCTTCCCTGTCTCTTCTTCCTTTCTTCCTTCTCTCTCTCTCTATTTCTCTCTCTCTCTCATCCATTTCCAGAATCTTTATTACTAAACTTTGCCCATATAAGAGAAAAGTGTAGTATATTCAGTATAAGATTGCATAACTGATTTTTAATTTCACCATTCAGTTTACCACACAATATTAACCATTGGATTTGGCAGATATTCAAAAGCATTGGCAACAACAGCCAAAAAAAAAAAAAAAAAGAGAGAGAGAGAGAAGAAGAAGAAGTACATGCAAGTGTGTAAGTGTAAGCTCTGATAAACAAGAAAATGCATTCTAGAGAGTTTGAAATAAGGCAGGATCACAGGTCACTCTCTGAGAAAATTAAACAGAGTGGTCCCCTTTCTCAAGCTAGCTGGACATCACTACATTCTCCATTCACAATAGATAAAGAGATGGCCGAAATCGCACTTAACTTGGTGCAGAATACACTTTCTTTAAAGGGAAGCAATGGAGTTTGAGAGTTTCCATTAGGTTAGCACATCTGTAATCAAGCTAAGCTCCTGCTGAATGTGATTTTGGCCAGCATGATGAGAGTTTTTGGATCAGAAGTAATACACAGGCTTTGAAAAGATGGATAGAAGGAAATAGTAAAAACATGAGTTTTAGAACTAAAATTGGCTCCAGTTCATTTTATGCCACTCAGTTGCCTCAGAGGACGCATTTAAGGATCAAAAATGGTTGGGAATATAATAAGGAGGAATTGTTAAGGATTTCTATGGATTCCTCATTCCATAGAGCAAATTCATAAAATTAACCACATTGGGTAATTTATAATTTGGATAAAACCAACAAGTTTACTCCTGGGAAGATCTTAAAGTCACCTCCTTTGCTTACTCACTGGGATTCTGGATTGAGTTTCAGGCAAAAATCCCTGAGCATACACTTTCCTCTAAAAAAGGTAGATAATTCCAATAGCGCATGTTTGTGATTATTAGACTGGACAATGCATGAATATGGTCCAGGTGTCAAACACTGCATTTGTTGGCTACTGGCTTAGCTTTCATTCCTACAGGTCAATAGAGTGACTGTTTGGATAGGTCCACAGCACCAGGCAATTTGAAATATCATAAAGTAAGATGAGTACATATTTTTGGACTCTGTTTACATGGTCTAGTTATATGTCATGGATCCAAAACTGTTCATCATTTCTTTTTATTAAGATTTAATTTATTTATTTGAAAGACAGAGTTACAGAGAGAGGTAGAGTCAGAGAGAGAGAGAGAGAATTCTTCCATCCGCTGGCTCACTCCCCAGATGGCCGCAACAGCCTGAGCTGGGCCAATCCAAAGCCAGCCAGGAGCTTCTTCTGGGCACAGGGGTCCAAGGATTTGTGCTATCCTCCGCTGCTTTCCCAGGCACATTAGCAGGGAGCTGGATCAAAAATGGAACAGCCAGGACTAGAACCGTTGTCCATATGAAATGCTGGTGCTACAGATCAGGGCTTTAATCTGCTGTGCCACAGCACCGGCCCTGTTTCTCATCTTTTCTAACAGCACATTTCTGAAGCCATTGTAGACTGGAAGTTTCCTGGAAGTTTGTTTTCCCAGGGACACACATTTATGGAGAGTGAGGAGGGAATGTCGAAGGAGACTGAGCTTTGTCTCTGATCTCAAGGTTGCTTCTCACTGTTGAGAACCATGGAAGCAGCAGGTGCATCAGCTGGTCCTCTTCTGAGGAGATAGCAATGATCCATCACTTTTTTCTCAGCAGAGTTGGAGACAGAGGTTTCCTTCGACAAGCCCTTGTAGGTGTGACCTTGCGCCAGACTCCCCTTGCCTTAAGATTCTGTCCTCCTCCTCTGTCCTGGCTTCCCCACAGCCAAGGGCTATCCAGTTGTTGTCCCTGCCTCCTGCTGAACACAATGGATATAAGAGGAGGCATGTCTGGACAGCATTTATCTGTTGGGCAGTCCATGAAGCTAAGAGGTCATCTATTTTCCCTTGTCACAAAAAAATAAAATAAAATTATTCCCCTTGGATAAGTTCAACTAATATCATTTTTGCAAATAATGTGCAGAGGCACTTAGAGGCAGAGAGATGAGTCAGCTGAGCCTGTCTTGATACCAGCCCCACACTTCATGCCCATTTAAAAGTGGACAAGTAATGAAGTGGGGGGGCATTGTAGCATAAGAGCTGAAGCTTCCACCTGCAGTGCCAGTATCCCATATTGGCACCAGTTTGAGTCCCAGCTGCTCTACTTACAATCCAGATCCCTGCAGATGGCCTGGGAAAGCAGATAAATATGACCCAAGTGCTTGGGTCCCTGCACACATGTGGGATTCCTGGAATCCCCCCACATGTGGGGCTCCTGACTTTCTGACTGGCCCAGCTCTGGTTGTTGGCAACCATTTGGGATGTGAGCCAGTGGATGGAAGATCTCTCTATCTCACCCTCTCTCTGTAACTCTGCCTTTCAAATAAATAAATAAATATTCTGAAAAGTGGACAAATATTGAATCCAAAACTTTAGACTGCTGTACCCACTCCTCAGAGACAATAAATTCCCATCTTTAGGAAAACATACTTCTGGGAAGTTTCCCATTTACAATGATCTCAAGAATATGTTAGAAACAATATGACCCATGTGGCAGATCTCTAATGAGAATTAGCTTAAACAAAGCCCCAAATCATTCAATAATTAGACAGCAATCATAACTGGTAAAGTTTTGTTGTAAGACTAAAATGTGGCAAACTATAGAGCTTAATGGATTATTGGCACTTGATAATGACTTAATAATTCAGCCCTTGTAGTTATCGCTTGGACCAGTTGCGATAACTGAGTCATCCCATTCAGGTTTCTGTGATACCACTGCATCACTCGTGGCCTTGTATGTTCTCCCTAACTAACAAGCCATTCTTCGTGCCTTCCAGATTCGTGGACCATGAAACAATGGAGTAACCTCATTCAATTACATCCAATTAGACCCATGCATTGTGCAACTCATGAATCACACTCAAACGCTTAACTTCTATTGCCAGGAAGGGGAGTCACATTTCTTTCTTTTGCTTTGAACAGAGTTCTTCTCATTGTCATCAACTCTCTTGATTCAGTCTTCCCTGGTTCGTTTTACTCTCTTTCCAGGATATATGACCATTTACTGGTGTTTCGATGTCATCTGTAGAAGTGACAAATCAGTGAACACAGCTCCCTATTTGTTGCCCTATAAAATAAAATCTGATATGATATCCTATAAGTGAATTGCAAATAAAGGAAATGAAGTGGATAGGTTATTGACTTTATCATCAGCTAAATCAGCAGTCAAAGCAGAAATTAAAGCATACAGCTGTTCTGTTCTTTTCATCTCATGTTTTTGTGATACCTAATTCCTGTTCCTGGGGGATTAAAGTTGTATGAGGATGAACAGCACTGTGACTTTCTAAAATAAATTTACATTTCATGAATTCAGACAAAATAATTATAAGAAATGATGTCCTTCCTACGTTGTAGATATTAATACACCATTTCTTGATTAAAATAATAGTGTCAGAAAACTGGTATAAAAACAGCAGAGGCCGGCGCCGTGGCTCAACAGGCTAATCCTCCGCCTTGCGGCGCCGGCACACCGGGTTCTAGTCCCGGTTGGGGCGCCGGATTCTGTCCCGGTTGCCCCTCTTCCAGGCCAGCTCTCTGCTGTAGCCCAGGAGTGCAGTGGAGGATGGCTCAAGTGCTTGGACCCTGCACCCCATGGGAGACCAGGAGAAGCACCTGGCTCCTGGCTCCTGCCATCGGATGAGCGCGGTGCGCCGGCCGCAGCGCGCCGGCCGCGCGGCTATTGGAGGGTGAACCAACGGCAAAGGAAGACCTCTCTCTCTGTCTCCCTCTCTCACTGTCTACTCTGTCTGTCAAAAAAAAAAAAAAAAAAAAAAAAACAAAAAAAAAACAGTAGAATGAAACCTCTTCCTAACTCCTCAAAGCTACTCTGCCCAGTGGCTTATTCTGCCCGTCATATCTGCCATTCAGATCTGCATGCTAACTCTTCTGCTTGCCCTGACTTATACAATGGAGGGCTGAGTCCTCTTCATTTTTCAGGTACCTGCTCAAATGCTGTCTTCTCAGAGAAGTCTCTCTCACCATCTTTTACAGAGCCTTCATTGTCTGCTCTGTTACCATTGTATTATCTTATATGTTTCCTTTATTACACTTTCCATACTTCAAAAATTGGATATTTTGATTGCTTGTTTCTTATCAAAACATGTGTGACCCATGAAGGCTGAAAACAACTCTACCATTTATGATCACATGGGTTTGCTTGATGTCTACATTACTAACTGGCATATAACAGACTCTCAATTACTAAATAATATTGCAAAACTCTAATATTTTCCACTCCATAAACCTTACTCATAGGACAGACTATAAGTTGGAGCTGGGAAAGATCCATACTGCAAGTCATATGATAGAAAGATAGACTCCTTTTCAGGTCTTAATATTTTTGTTAACAATTTAGAATATTATACTGTTTTCATAAAAACAGCTGAAAAATAAGGAGATTTTTGTTCTTATGAGAGTTGTTTGATTGTAAGCATGTATTTTTTTCAGATTTCTGATCTTCATTTTTTTTCGCTTTTATTTAATAAATATAAATTTCCAAAGTACAGCTTATGGATTACAATGGCTTCCCCCATCCCATAACTTCTCTTCCACCTGCAACCCTCCCATCTCCCACTCCCTCTCCCATTGAATTCACATCAAGATGCATTTTCAATTATCTTTATATACAGAAGAAAAATTTAGTATATATTAAGTAAAGATTTTAACAGTTTGCACCCACATAGAAACATAAAGTGTAAAATACTGTTTGAGTACTAGTTATAGCATTAATTCACATTGAACAGCACATTAAGGACAGAAATCCTACATGAGGAGTAAGTGCACAGTGACTCCAGTTGTTGACTTAACAATTTGACACTCTTGTTTATAGCATCAGTAATCACTCTAGGCTCTTGTCATGAGTTGCCAAGGCTATGGAAGCCTTTTGAGTTCATCGATTCTGATCTTATCTAGACAAAGTCATGATCAAAGTGGAAGTTCTCTCCTCCCTTCAGAGAAAGGTACCTCCTTCTTTGATGGCCCCGATCTTTCCACTGGGATCTCAAAGAGATCTTTCATTTAGGTCTTTTTTTTTCCAGAGTGTTTTGGCTTTCCTTGCCTATAATATTCTCATGGGCTCTTCAGCCAGATCCAAATGTCTTAAGGGCTGATTCTGAGGCCAGAGTGCTGTTTAGGATATCTGCCCTTGTATGTGTCTGCTGTGTATCCCACTTCCCATATTGGATCATTCTCTCCCTTTTTAATTCTATCAGTTAGTATTAGCAGACACTAGTCTTGTTTGTGTGATCCCTTTGACTCTTAGACCTATCACTATGATCAATTGTGAACTGAAATTGATCACTTGGACTAGTGAAATGCATGCAACCTTGATGGGATTGAATTGGAATCCCCAGGCACATTTCTAACTCTACCATTTGCAGCAAGTCAGCTTGAGCTTGTCCCAAATTGTACATCTCCCTCTCTTATTCCCACTCTTATATTTAACAGAGATCACTTCTTAGTTAAATTTAAACACCTAAGAATAATTGTGTATTAATTACAGAGTTCAACCAATAGTATTAAGTAGAACAAAAAAATACTAAAAGGGAAAATGTATTAAGTTGCACATCAATAGTCAAGACAAGGGCTGATCAAGTCATTGTTTCTCATAAGCATGCATTGATCAGCTTTTTGACACTACAATAAAATATTGAAGACAATCTACATTTGAAAGAAAGAGGTCTATTTTGGCTCAAAGCCTGCAGGTTCCCAAGCCTCACCAGTTTTGCCATCTGGTGAGGCCAGAGGATTGCAATGGTGGACTGTATGCGATAAAAGAATTATACAGCAAACCAGAAAGCAGAGAGAATGTCTCAGCCCAACATAGCTCCCTTCTCTTGAGAAATAGCTTCCAAAGGCCTGTTGCCAGTAATGCAAGACCTCCAAGACAACTTAAGAGGATTAAGTTTCCACCTTCTTAGAAACATCAACTTAGAGATTTAACCATCTGCATGAATTCAGGAGGCATATCCTGTTCACATCATAACAATGTAAGTTTATAAGGAATACATATTATGGTGGAGCTTGGCATCACACAACAACAAGCACACTAATGAAAATCAGAATCAAAGTATAGATGGTGCTTAAAGAAACCTAGACGTTGGAGCTCTATGTCATTTGACCCCTAGGTAACTTTCCTGAGTTCTACACATTAATTAGATTGTTGTGTTGGGATTACGGGTATTTCATGTGTGTCTGTGTTGGGGAAAGGGGTTGTAGATGGTAAACTTTCTGCTGAGTTGTGTTGCATCCTCTGTGAGAGGAGTGATCTGGCCCTGCTGGGTGGGCTCCCTCTGTGCAGGCAACTCCCTGACAGTTAAGGAGGTTGTGTCAGGGGAAGAGGACTAGGAAAGGGAATTGCACATTAGACATGACAAGAGACTCGGAATACAAGCAGAGCAAGTGGAAACAGTTACAAGGACTCACACTTGAATATGCTGTACAAATCTATGGGATGTGTGTGAAAATCTGAGTGAAACATGATTTCTAGGCCTTTTTGGGAAAGGACAGTTGCTAAATTTTATTGAGACACCTAAATAGACTAATAATAAAATTTGAAAAATGATCTTTTTAAATGTAATCCCCACAAATGTTGTAAGAACATTTTTCAAGCTTTTAAGAAACATAAAACCCTTTTAGTCTTGGGAAAATTATCTAGAACACAGGGGGAAAATGATGAAAGCATTTTCCTTGTGGGACAAAATTACCTGAAGTTAAAACTGAGGAAAAGCAAATCTTTACACGGACAGAAAATAAAGCTCCAGAAAAAGTGGACAAATTCATTATGAGAACATTGAAAAATGTTCACTTCAGAATTATATTAAATGAATAAAATACACCACCAGGTACAGTTCATTCCAATGATTCTGAATTTAACACATTATATATGTCCAATGTTAAGTGTTGAAGAAAAATTCCCCATGACTCCATAGGAGGGCTTTTGATAATATTCAGCACCATAGCTAAGCACTGAAAAATAAATCATTACAATTGATTTTTAAGATAGTATCAAAGTAATATCCAGTCTTGGGCATCATTGTGTACCCTGGAAGTATACCTAGTGAAATTAGAAATGAGTCAGTGATGGTGATGATTATTTGTCAAAACCTTAAAAGACAGAGACATTCTCAACGGCTTAATAAATTCATTTGGGAATAATGTTGCAAACAGAATACACATGCCATAGTAAGCTATGTTGTATATTCAAAAAGATTGAGACAAAAAAAGTTCTAAGGGCAACATGAAGAAAATTTCATAAATTATTCTGAGCCAATAATCTTTGGATGCAAGGATCAATAACAGAGTGGTGTCAGTACAAAACTAATCAAACAGTTTTGGGTTGACATTCACTCAGATGTGGTTTTGCACAAGCTGGTGGTAACATTTGTACTGGGTTTTTTGTGAGTGTTCTTATTACTGGGCTTTGGTGCATGAGATCCACTTCCACCCAACCTTTCAGTTTTATTTATTTATTTGTTTGTTTGTTTATTTATTTATTGGTTTGGCTATGACAAAAATGAGTCCACTTTGATGCTGGTAACTTTAACAAATTCAACTTGTTTTTGGAAAATCAACTAAAGAAATCTGAAAAAAAAAAGAATAAAACATAAGAATTGTGAGAATAGCACAATTCTGCATGTGCTTTTAATTGTTCAGTTACCTATATATACATTTGTTATGTAAACAAGTCCATGGTCCAGGAGTTCTTGCAGTGATCAGTTGGGAAAATATTAGAGCAAAGCGGAGACTGCCCTGGACCTGAGTGAGCTTGCAAATTTCATTGGGGAGAGAAGTACCCAGCAAAGTAAAAGACAAACATGTGCTAATTCCAACCATGGTGAATACTGCAAAGAAGGAATCCTCAAGCTAACAGGATGACTTTGTGGACTGTGAGGCAGAGATCAAAGAAAGTTGCCAAAGAGAAAATTGGGAAAAAGGAGACCCAGAAGCACCTGGGTTTAATCAGTCCATTTCTATTCTATGGGTCCTACCAGTCTTGGAGGCAACACAGGAAATGGGAGGAAAGGAGATACGGAGAGAAAACTAATGACGAGGAAAAGAATCATCATAGTACATTTGAAACACAGAAGGGCAGTATGGGAAGAAAGAGGGACCAGGATTGTGACCAAGCCATCCATATTTACTCACTGACAATGATATTGAAGTTGTCCTCTATTGACATGATACAGGCACTGTGTTGGAAGAGACAGACCCTGAGCTTCAAAGTTAGACACATCCACATGTTAACATTAGTGCACATCATAGTATATATGATCCTTAAGCAATCATGATATCCAAACTTCAAGTTTCTCATCTTATAAGCTTGTTTTCTGGGCTGAATCAGGCAATCAATATTAGAAAATAAACAAAGCAAAGCAAGAAAAAACAAAAACCACTTAATAGCCCAACTGGCACAGAATAGGCTCTTAGGCTATGTATAGGACTCCCATATCTTACAAAAGCTATGACAGGCAAAACAGGGGAATGATGTTCTGAAATAACTTTGAGTCCAATAAATGTTTAATAACCTGGGGTTATTAACATAACCAAAATGTATGGATAATTATCTCCAGCACAGAGAGACAAAGATAGATTACTGTGGCATTTCAAAAAAGGGAAGGGTGCTTCTCTCTGAGATGGATCATAAAAGTTTCCTCCATCATCTGTCACATAATTATCCCTAAAGATGAGACAGGACCAGAGGCCTGACTGAGCTCCTCACCCTCTTAATCAAAGTGCCCTTTGTTCCACTGTTCCAGACTTGGTGAACTTGATAAATTGATCTGTGGGGATTACCAAGCATACTTTAGATAACTCTAGCTAATTTTTGATATGTATATCTTTTCTGTCTTAAAGGATCTAACTAATTGAATACATAAATTTTACATTGAACATTTTCCAACTTTTTATTTATTGACTTTCAGATGCACCATAATTTTCCTCTTAACTTCCACTTTTACTGAGTCATTTACATCAAGAATTTCCCAGATGCGTAGCAGTTTTCTAGCAACCTTATCTCTTCAAAGTTTAACTAAAGCAAGCCAGCTTGCATTCTAATAACTTAATCCCTAGTTATTTCTTGCATATGCAAGAATCATTTAAATTTTCAAAGAAATGTGTATCTTTACAATGTTAAACATAATAAGATATTATTTCTGTGTATTTTCTTTAGCATCAGGCACTTCTAGTTATACAGGATAAAATCCCTTACATGCTTGAGTCTTCAACATGATGACATGGAGCCTGATACCTTCCATATCTATATGTGTGTCTGTATAGATACTCAAAGAATTCAGACACATTTACACTCAAGCAACAGAAACTGACTATATCATTTTCTATAATCATCATGAGTATATGATATTTCCATTGTAATGCAGAATGTATGGATAATACATTTTGAAGGTCATGGTATCAAGTTCTTATAACACCATTTTACATTAAAAGGATTGATCCACACAATCCAAGGGCTTTATTAGATGAATGACCAAATTCTAACACCTCTGATGAGCTAAGTTTATAATTGATATTCATTTCTCTTTTAGAATTTTTTAAGCCTATGAGTAAAAATAAATTAGACCATGTTCTCTGGAGATTTCAAATATATGCTAATTATACATGACCTTCAGGTGACTGTCACAAGCAAAATTTTTGCATGTTATTTGTTATTTTATTTAATCTTCAATGTAAAAATGTAAATAATGAGGAAAGAGGAAAAGGGAAAGTCCTTTCAACATATAAAAGCTTACTTAGGCTACGTTACTTAAAAGCCCACACTCACAGTTTCCTTTCCTCCTACGGCACAGAGAGTTTTGGCGGACAAATATTTGTAAATAAAATTGCATTCGAAAGAAAACCCTGGAAAGAACATAATTTGGGGGGGGGGGGCTGGCATTATGGCTTAGATTGTTAAACCGCCACCTACGAAGCCGTCATTCCGCGTGGGCTCCAGTTCCTGTCCTGGCTGCTCTCATTCCCATTTAGTCCCTGTTAATGCACCAAGAAAACAGCAGAAGATGGGTGAAGTATGTGGGTCCCTGCATCCAGATGGGAGACCCATATGAAGATCCTGGCTTCTAGATTCAGCCTGGCTATGGCGGCTACTTGGGAATTGAGCCAGGAGATGGAAGATCTCCCTCTCTCTCTCGCTCTCTCTCTCGCTCTCTCTGTGTGTGTGTGTATGTGTGTGTGTGTCTGTCTTTCCCTCTCTTCTCTCTGTAACTCTGACAATAAATAAATGCATCTTTTTTTAAAAAATGTATTTTGCATGTAAATGAAATTTGCAACTTTACTTGTTTCATAGCAACTGTGTAGAAATCCAGCAATACACAATACACCCAGATATCAAGAATGCATTTTGGGAACAGGTATTTGGTATAACACTTAAAACGCCTTTTGAGATGCCCTTGTCCCTTCTCAGATTCCCTAAATCATATTACGCAGAGGCTCCCAATTGCCAGCATCCTGCTAAATTGCACCCTGAGAAACAAATGATGGTGGCTCAGCTACTAGGTCACATTCACCCACGTGGGAGACCCAGACTGAGTTCCCACCTCCTGTTTTTGGCCTGTCCCAGTCACAACTATCACTGGGATTTGAGGAGTGAACCAGCAGAAGGATGATCCCTCTCTGTCTCTCTCCCCACCCTCAAGCTATGTCTTTCAAATAAAACATGAAAATAATTTTTAAAAGAATGTATTTTGGAGTGGTGATTTTTCAAAATATAGCCAATAAAGCAAACATCTAGTCCAGTGGTTAAGGCACCACTTTGCACATCAGAGTGTCTGGGTTCAGTTCCCAGCTCCAGCTCCTGACTCCAGCTTCCTGCCCATGTAGACTCTGGTTGGCAGCAGTGATGACTCAAGTAGTTGCGTTTCTGCCACTCACATGGGAGATTTGGATTGCATTCCTGGCTCTTAGCTTTTTTTTGCAAATGTTTATTTATTTAATTTTATTTGTTTGACAGGAAGAGAGACAGAGACATATAGAAAGAGATTTTTCTTTCATTTGTTGATTCTTTCTTCAAATGCCCACAACAGCCAGAGCAGATTCATGCTGAAACCAGGACCTGGCAACTCAGTCTGCATCTCCTACATTGGTGGCAGGAACCCAGAAATCTGCACCATCATTGCTGTCTCCAAGGGTACACATCAGCAGGATGCTGGAATCAGAAGTAGAGCTGAGACTTGAGCTCAAGTACTCTATCATGGAATGTGGGCATCCCAAGTGGTGCAGTTTAAATGCTACAACAAATGCCTGCCTGTGAATTTATTATTTCTCTTCCTCTCTTCAACTCCCCATTTCATTGCAAACATATACTGACCTAAATTTAAAATGTTTATGAAAAGAATAACAACTGTTTTATAATACAGCATTCTTTTCTTTTTTTAAGATTTAATTTATTTATTTGAAAAATGGAATTACATAGAGTGCTAGAGCCAGAGAGAGAGAGAACGATTGGTCTTCCATCTGTTGGTTCACTCCCCAAATGTCCACAATGGTCAGAGCTGAGCTGAGCTGAAGCCAGGAGCCAAGAGCTTCTTCCAGGTCTCCCATGTGGGAGCAGGGACCCAAAAACTTAGGCCATCTTCTACTGCTTTCCCAGGCCATAGCAGAGAGCTGGTTAGGAAGTATAACAGCTGGGACTCAAACTGGCGCCCATATGGATGCTGGCATTGCAGACTGGGGCATTAACCCACTGCACCACAGTGCTGGCTACTATAGTGTTCTTTTTGATGGGGAGCAAATATTTCTGTATTGTTATAGAAGCAGTTCCACAAAATTTAATAATTCACATTAATAAATGGCTTGGTAAATTGCTAATTAAAATGACAAATATCAAATTCGATTTCTAAATGACATTTCTATGCCTCCTTATGTTGCTCCCCTACATATACCAAGTGATACAGGATCCTCACAGGCCGGGAGTCTCTTCTGAGTGTTTTACACACTGAGAATGACTCAGCTCTCAGTTCTGGCCAAGTGTTGTGTATTATATGTGAATTGGTTTGGGGGGGGGGGTCTAAAAATGAACCACCATGTCTTTGGTAGTTATTTCTTCTTAACCCACCTGGGAAAATGAGAATGAAAAAAAAGGAGATTGATAATGATGTTTCTAATGATATTGGTTTAAATCCCTTAAAGGGATATTTAAATACTATTTATGGAAGCATTTAACATCCCAAATATGGGTCTATGCCAAAGCTAAAAAAGACACTTTCCCAAAGGATTTTCATAAATCAGGTAAAACACTGATTTAAAAACCTCAAGAAAATTGCACTGATGAGTCTTCACATCAATCTCACTTATGAATATTAATACAAAAGAATATCAGATGAAGTATTAGCACATAGAATACAATGCATGAAACACAATTTTAAGTTGTGCTTGTTTTATGAAAACCAAAAACAGAATCCATTTTCACCCACTGTCTCAGAAAGTTCTATCCAACAATAGTGGATGTAATAGAAATATTTTGTTAAATGTTTAGTGATTAATTTCTAAACATAAATGATTACTGACAACTTAATGGCTGATGCTTAGCAACCTGTATATTGAATATTTCTTAACATAATACCTACTATTAAAATGTGAGACAAGAGTATTATGTGAAAGTTGCCCATAACCGAACATGGATCACCATGTTCTCCAGCCTTGTCCTTCACTTTTTCTACTTTTAAATTCTATTTTAAAGCCACAGTGTGATGAGCTTCATTGTGAAGGGCAGCCTCCCAAGCCCATCACTGGCTGCCTTGACACCCTCCCAAGAGGAAGCAACTCTTAGTTCTGTTCCTCTATTATTTACCCCTCAATTTCTAAATCAGATTTTATACTGCAATTATTCAATTTTTCAATTTATCTATTAACCGTGGCTTCCTGTTGTGAAACACTGGAATTTAATTCTTTTTTATCCCAACTCATAGCATCCTTAACTATTCTTCATTATTGTTAGTTAATAATGTTTCTTTAAATTTTGTGCATTGCTTACATTTTGTCACTAAAAACATTCCTTTTAACTGAGCCAAATATCGTTATCTGTATTTGTTTTCAGTGTTGAGTTGCTACTAATTTTTCCTGTCCACCAACATTTCACTTTCAATGGCCTGTCGTCCTCTGAATTGGAAGTTAATGTATCCACTCAGACGTGCATCAGTAGTCTGGGTGCTCTTCTTATCACTCTCATTGAGCTCTCTGTGGTGTCGGTAAGACCAGCTCTTACTAGTGAGCACTTAATCTCATAAATATCACCATTTAAGAACGTTGTTCACAGCTTTGGAATAAGGAGGAAATAATTACATGAACCTTTATCATAGTAAAGTATTTCTGGTCATCTAATTCTCTATGAATTTGTAACTATGTGTAACAATTGATCAGGGCTGAGACATTTACAATCCTATAAAGTTAAAATTAACATGTAAAAAAGTCATTAGAAAACTGAATAGGTTCAGCGGTTTTCTTAAAGATCTTTTCTTTCTCTTTTTGTCGTCATTATAAACTAGTTCATTCAGTATAGAAGCGCACTGTAATAAATAAATACACCTCTGCTGACTCTACTTCAGCTTCTGATCATTGTTCTATTTTCCTGCCTCTCTTTTCAGAACATATCCTCAAAATAACTGCATATACTTGGTGTTTTCAAATTGCCTTTCCATTCTCTGGTTAAGCTAGGCAGACAAGGCTTTTTTTTTTCCCCAATGATTCCACCAAAATTGCTCTTACCAAGATTATTAAGTTCAGTGGTCATTCTTCATTTTATAAGAGTTTACACCATCATTTTCCAAAATTGGTAACGTAACCCTCCATACTTCATTAAGTGTCAAAATACCACACAATCCTGGTTTTCCCTGGACCTCGCTAGCATCGCCTTCTCATCTCTTTGGCTAGTTACTTACATCTCCAATTCCTTCTTTTGGAGTAAGGGAGGGCTTAGTCCTTGAACTCGTTCCTTTCTTCTACTCCCTTCCTGAGCTCCATTTTATTCAATGCTTTAAACATTATCTACATGGCAGTAACACCAAATTTTGTGTTTAGTCTGGACATCTGTCTTGGGTATTTATGTTATCCAACATAACTGTCCGTGTTCAATTGGATGTCTAGTAGACAATTAGAGTACCTGTACCCAAAACAGAGCTATTGATTTCTGAAGCCAAAACACTTGAATTCTCCCTTAATTCATTTCTTTTTTTTCTTTTTTTTTAATTTTCATTTTTGACAGGCAGAGTGGACAGTGAGAGAGAGAGACAGAGAGAAAGGTCTTCCTTTGCCATTGGTTCACCCTCCAATGGCCACAGCGGCCGGCGCACCGTGCTCATCCGATGGCAGGAGCCAGGTGCCAGGTGCTTTTCCTGGTCTCCCATGGGGTGCAGGGCCCAAGCACTTGGGCCATCCTCCACTGCACTCCCAGGCCACAGCAGAGAGCTGGCCTGGAAGAGGGGCAACCGGGACAGAATCCGTCTCCCCAACCGGGACTAGAACCTAGTATGCCGGTGCCGCAAGGCGGAGGATTAGCCTGTTGAGCCACGGCGCCGGCCTAATTCGTTTCATTGCCTGTATCCCACCCAACTGCAAGTTCTGCTGGTTCTACCCTGAGATATGCCCACAATCCAGACATCTCACCGCTCTGCTCTTAATCCTTACTTGCACCCTAGATGAAAATAATCTCTGCATGCACTTCACAGATAATCCTCCTTGAAGATCACATAATTTCTGTCCTAGTTTCCAGGCTCAGTTCTCAACATGGAGGCCAGCATGATCCTGTTAATGCATAAATCTGCACAGATCCCTGCCATGGACTCTCATCTGCATTAGAATCAAGACTAACCTCACACAAAAATTCACTCAACATGGATCAAAGACTTAAATCTACAACCCGACACCATCAAATTATTAGAGAGCATAGGAGAAATCCTGCAAGATATAGGCACTGGAAAAGACTTCTTGGAAAATACCCCAGAAGCACAGTCAGTCAAAGCCAAAATTAACTATTGGGATTGCATCAAATTGAGAAGTTTCAGTACTTCAAAAGAAACAGTCAGGAAAGTGAATAGGCAATGAACAGAATGGGAAAAAAATATTTGCAAACTATGCAACAGATAAAGGGTTGATAACCAGAATCTAAAAAGAAATCAAGAAACTCAACAACATCAAAACAAACAACACACTTAAGAGATGGGCCAAGGACCTCAATAGACATTTTTCCAAAGAGGAAATCCAAATGGTCAACAGACACATGAAAAAAATGTTCAAGATCACTAGCAATCAGGGAAATGCAAATCAAAACCACAATGAGATTTCACCTCACCCTGGTCAGAATTGCTCACATTCAGAAATCTACCAACAATAGATGCTGGAGAGGTTGTAGGGAAAAAGGGACACTAACCCACTGTTGGTGAGAAGGCAAACTGGTTAAACCACTATGGAAGTCAGTCTGGAGACTCCTCAGAAACATGAATATAACCCTACCATACAACCCAGCCATCCCACTCCTTGGAATTTACCCAAAGGAAATTAAATTGGCAAACAAAAAAGCCGTCTGCACATTAATGTTTATTGCAGCTCAATTCACAATAGCTAAGACCTGGAACCAACCCAAATGCCCATCAACAGTAGACTGGATAAAGAAATTATGGGACATGTACTCTATAGAATACTATACAGCAATCAAAAACAATGAAATCCGGTCATTTGCAACAAAATGGAGGAATCTGGAAAACATTATGCTGAGTGAATTAAGCCAGTCCCAAAGGGACAAATATCATATGTTCTCCCTGATCGGTCACAACTAACTGAGCATCAAAGGGGAAACCTGTTGAAGTGAAATGGACACTATGAGAAGAAACAGTGACTTGATCAGCTCTTGTCCTGACTGTTGATGTACAATGTAAATCTTTATCCATTTTAGGATTTTTTTATCCTAGTACTAGTGGTTGAACTCTGTAATTAACACACAATTATTCTTAGGTGTTTAAATTTTAACTGAAAATTGATCCCTGTTATATATAAGAGTGGAAAAAAGAGAGGGAGGAGATGTACAATTTGGGACATGCTCAATTGGACTTGCCCCAAATGGTGGAGTTAGAAATAAATGTGCCAGGGGATTCCAATACAATCCCATCAAGGTGGCATGTACCAAGGCCATCTCACTAGTCCAAGTGATCAATTTCTGTTCACAATGGATCATAGTGATAGGTCTAAGAGTCAAAGGGATCACACAAACAAGACTAGTGTCTGCTAATACTAACTGATAGAATTAAAAAGGGAGAGAATGATCCAACATGGGAAGTGGGAGACACAGCAGACTCATAGAATGGCAGATGTCCTAAACAGCACTCTGGCCTCAGAATCAGCCCTTAAGGTATTCAGATCTGGCTCAAGAGCCCATGAGAGTATTTCAGGCATGGAAAGCCAAGACACTCTGGAAAAAAAAGAAGACCTAAATGAAAGATTTCTGTGAGTGAGATCCCAGTGGAAAGAACAGGCCATCAAAGAAGGAGGTATCTTTCTCTTAAAGGAGAGAACTTCCACTTTGACTATGACCCTGTTGGAATAAGATCAAAGGCGGAAAACCCTAAAGGCTTCCATAGCCTCTGCAACTCATGACTAGAGCCTAGGGAGATTACTGAAGCCAAAAGCAAGAGTGTCAAATTGTTAAATCAACAACAGGAGGCACTGTGGGCTTACATCTCATGTGGGATCTGTCCTAAATATGTTGTCCAATGTGAAGTAATGCTATAACTAGTACTTAAACAATATTTTGCACTTTGTGTTTCTGTGTGGGTGCAAACTGATGAAATCTTTACTTAGTATATACTGAATCGATCTTCTATATATAAAAATAATTGAAAATGAAAAAAGAAAACTTGATGTTAAATTGGAAATTGCGTAAAAAAAATATCATGTAGGATCTCTGTCCTTAATGTGCTGTACATTTTGATTTAATGCTGTAACTAGTACTCCAACAGTATTTTTCACTTTGTTTTGCTATGTGAGGGCAAACGATTGAAATCTTTACTTAATATATAGTAAACTGATCTTCTGTATATAAAGAGAATTGAAAATGTATCTTCTTGTGAATGGAAGGGGAGAGGGAGCGGGAGAGGGGAGGGTTGTGGGTGGGAGGGAAGTTATGGGGGGGAAGCTATTGTAATCCATAAGCTGTACTTTGGAAATTTATATTCTAAATAAAAGTTAAAAAAAAAAAAAGACTAACCTCTATGATGACCTCTGACTGACGGATATCTGTCCATATATCATGACTCTGATCAGTCTGCCCCAATCTCTGGCCTCATACTCCTCCTACAAAAACCAGTTATACCTGTTTTCCCACCAACACTGCTCAAGGCTACTGTCAGTTTGGTATACTGTAGAACAGTGCTTGATGTAGAAGCTGGATAAATATTTGTTGAAGGGGAAAACTAAAATACAAATTAATAAGCATCCTTAGTTTCCAAAGCATTGATCTTTTATTCTTTTAAAATTAATCTGCATAAATGCATAACACCATAAGGACAAGCCCATTAGACAATCTGTCAGATTCTTTTGTCCCTCTCAGGAGAGATACATAAAAAGGTAAAAACTCAAGTTTATTGAGACATCCTTTTTCGTAGTATTGCAAACTGAATATATACTATTATTTTGTAGAGAAGATATAAAAGTAAGTCAGTGAGTGAAAGACAGTCTCACGTCATGGTAGGCCT
The DNA here is from genome assembly GCA_949820135.1 of Sylvilagus floridanus. Taxonomy (NCBI): domain Eukaryota; kingdom Metazoa; phylum Chordata; class Mammalia; order Lagomorpha; family Leporidae; genus Sylvilagus; species Sylvilagus floridanus. The sequence continues at coordinate 10,712,137 of OX463240.1, read as the reverse complement.
TGATCTTGACTACAGTGGAGCTAGGACACCTTGAAAGGGTCTCTGAGCTGCGATTTCTGCATTAGCAGGGTCATGATGACTGTCAAGTTAAAATAGGACGTAGGGAACCAGGACATCTAGAAAATATATTGTATCTTTTACAGGTTTTTGTGTCTACACAATCTTGGCAATTAATTTATTCCCTCTCAGCTTCAATTTTATATCTATTTAGCGTAATTTTGGAAATTGTAGTCTAAATTTTGCTTACAGGTACAGAAATCATTGATTATGTGTCATTTAATTTTACTACTACCCTGAAAATTACCATAACAGATTTTTGTTGATAACTATTTTAAAAATAATAAATCTAAGCATGAATATTAAAAGTTGTAAGACTGTGAAAAGGCTGTATTTAAAAACATTTAATTCCATTTAAACAAAAATAAACAAATGTGGAACAAAAACTTGGGAAAGAGATTTCAAACATTTGACCATCTCCACCAAATTCAAATGTAGTTAACACAACATAACATAAAATTATGAAAATAACAGAAATAGATAAATATATAAAAACCAAGAATACTCATCTACTAAATTGACACATTAACAGTTGACTCAAATTGACTACAATATTAAACCAAAAGGATCTACTCCTCCCAGAGGAGTCAGTTATGTTACTATGCACAACAGATATAATAATCAATATTTATCTAGAACAGTAGTTCAAGCTTCCAAATGCGACAGTTACCACCTGGAATTACATTGGTTTGCATAATGACATCAGAGCGAGCACAAAATTTTCTAGACATTCTAAACCTTTCACCCTTCAAACCCTACATAGTACAACATGCATATCAAATCTGAGACAATTAATTCTCCACAAGGGATAAAAATGAGGATCCACGCTAGGGAGCGCATTACCAGGGTTGGTTGTAAGTTGTAAACACATAATCATTCCAAATGATGATAATTGTATGGAATATAATAATAGTGCACAGAGTTGACACAAAATGCACAGAGAAGAATGATTTATTCTCATTTATCACTGTCAGCCACTGTTAGAGCATGGTCCAAGTAAATTTCTGAGCTTAGAATCGCACACCTGGAATTAAAGTTTCTCTATAGACCACAATAGAAATCATGCTAATAGACTCTGGCCCATGAGAGCCTATTCTATTAGAGTTATTTGTTGGAAGAAAACAAAGAAAATTGGCTCAATAGGAAAAATGGAATATATTGGCAGTACAAGCTGTATCTTGAAGAAATAAGAAAATGCTGAGGTCAACCTCAGAATGGAAGGGAATCAGGACAACTATGGAGATTACTGCTTTGGGGACCTCTGCAGTGTGTTGCAGTCACTTCTTTCAAGATTCAAGTTTTGCTCTCAGTGGCACAGCACAGGATTTAATCATGGTAAGAAAATAAGGTTGAAGTCAGAGAAATAATTCTTCTATGGAAAATCAAGCCATTGTCAAAAACTGTCTTTCACTATACAGAATTCGTAGCTGAGTAGGAACTTTTCTTACCCATAAACACAATATGATGATGTTAATATCTTAAATTGGAAAATTTTTTCCAGCATTTCTAATACCATGCTTGATAAGCATCAGTAATATTCTGAAAAAAAAAATCTCTTTATGTGATCACAATAATACTTCTTGACAGTGTAAATGTAAATGCTAGCTTCAATTCATTGAGTAATTAATAAAACAATTTCCCTCTAAATTAGGATTTACCATGATGAATTATGATTTAAAAATTATCCTAGTGATTGTTATGATATTAAAAGTGTGTGTCCTAATTAATGACTATATCGCTATTAGATATAAACAAATGAGGGGCCAGCACTGTGGCATAGTGGATAAAGCCATCAACTGTACTGCCAGCATCCCACATGGGCACCCGTTCAAGTCCTGGCTGCTCCACTTTCGATCCAGTTCTCTGCTATGGCCTGGAAAAACAGTGAAAGATGGCCTAAGTGCTTGGGTCCCTGCACCCGTGTGGAGACCCAGAAGAAGCTCCTGGCTCCTGCCTTCGGATTGGCCCAGCTTTGGCTGTTGTAGCCATTTGGGGAGTGAACCAGCAGATGGAAAATATCTCTCTCTCTCTCTCTCTCTCTCTCTCTCTCTCTACCTCTGCCACTCTGTCACTCTGTCCTTTGAATAAATAAATAAATAAATAATAAATCTTAAGCAAAAAGATTTAACCAACATGAACACTTACTGTTCATAGTAAGTGCCTACTATAGCTAAATTTAGTGCCTACTATAGCTAAATTTAACAGAAAAAGCAAAATACTGTATGTCCATTAAAATACAGCATACATGATAAATGTGGGTTCATAATCGTTGGCTTGAAAAATTACCATACTTTTTTTTAAAGTTTTCACTCAGCTTATAAAATTATGTATGTTAGTATGTATGTTTTTTTTTTTTTTAAATGGGGTATGGGCAGGAGGGAGGATAGGATGGGAAGTATTATTATGTTCCTAAACCTATATATGTGAAACACATGAAATTTGTTCGCCTTAAAAAATAAATAAAATAAAATGAATTATTTTGGAGAAAGAAAAACTTGTAACTATGAATACCAAAAATAGAATAATTGAAAGAGCAAGCCAAATTTCTCCTGAGTAAATCAGATTTTATTGAAGTCACCCAATCAGGATGCAATAAAGGACAATGAACGTGTCAGAATGGATATAAGGGTGTATATCTATGTATTAAGTCTCTGTTAAGTGGACAACACTCTGGTAGGTCCTAAGATTCTAACTAACTTGAACCTCTATGTATTTTTGGTGATACTGAATGTCTATAACCCCAGTATATGACCCCATGAAAGCAGGGATTCCAGAGAAGAGGAGACCAAATCCGACGGGTACATAGACTTACAAAATAACTTGAGGCTAGATGTCACCTTTCAGGGTTATTCAATAGGATTTCTTTGTCTCAGCGGGAAACTCTATTTCATGCCTTGTTATCATTTCACAGACAATAATCCTGTTGAGATCAATGCACTCTCAGCGCAGGAAATTATAGATAGGAACTTTGGATTACAAGTTCACCACATGACAAAAATGAATTTTCTTTCATTTTTATATAGTCTATTTCTAGACATTACATCCAATTGTTGCTGAAATGGCTGCGAAAGTTCTGATGATAAAATAATGAAACTCAAATTTATCTATACTTTCAGTGCTTTACTTTTTTATGTTTTTAATTTCTGTGACCAATTTAACTCAATATTTTTAATATCCATAAAATTTTTTTCTGTGTAGGGTGTGCCTTGAGATAAACAAATATTCAAAAGGTGCCTACATTCTTTAAAATCAGCCAGTCTGACAAGAGCAGCATATTTCCAAATTATGATAATGAAAGTAATTATATGATATTAAAGATGAGTCAGTTAGAACAAACAACAGGGACACAGAAAGTGTCCTCCCTTTGTAAGAGGCCCAATTGACGAGAGTGACGGGTCTTCACTGAAGTAAGGTAAATTATTCAGCTAATGATAATGAATTTATGTAGGAAAAAATATAAGTGGATAATTTAGAGATATTAGATATTTAATACTTTTGTTATATTATTGTTTTAATAAGCATCAGCTTAGAATTGCAAGAGAATCAACCATATGACAAAAGCCTAGTTTAGTACCAATTGTGATTATCTCATAGTAAGTGGCATCCAGTTCATATTTTCAGGGTATTTTATAAGGCAAACACTCAAAATTGTTACAGTAGTTAATTTTTCTGAATTCAAGCTTTTAAGGGGCTAAAAATAGAAATTATATTCATAGGAAGTAATAAAGACTTTAGGGTCCATAACATCTAAGGACCGGAAATTTAAGTATAACCTTATGAGGGTGAGGATTTGGCATGGGAGTAGGCATTGAATGAAATAGCTCAAGATTTGACACCATGTTTTCTTCTCATTCTTGGTACACACAGTGTTCTTTTTTCCTCCTATCTTCTAAATAATTTCTCCACCAAATATCTCAATATCTCACATTTTTATACCATAAGGTTGTTTTCACCACCAATATCAGTATCATCTCCAAAATTTCAATATTAAGAAATTGATTCTTTGAATACTTCCTCCATATCATTGCAACAATCCTTCTACTTCAATAAAATTTGCAATTTCTTTTTTTTGTTATTTGTTTTCTGTTGCTATATTGCAAAGAATCACAAAAACAGTGACTTAAAACAAAACGCCTTGATAAGTTCCTGTCTGTAGATCAGACATACAGGCATGTTTAACTGGGTTCCTTGATTAGGCTCAGAAAGCTGCAATCAATGTTTCAGTTGGGCTGTGCTTTTATTAGAAGACTCTGGAAAAGAAAACACATTTATAATTTCATTAAGGATGTTGGGGTAACTCAGTTTCCTGTGGTTGAAGGACTGAGGTTCCCCTTTCATTATTGACTTTAGCTTAGGGTCAATTTTAACCCACAGGGGATTCTCACACTCCCACAAAACTTTTACTCTACTCAACAATTGCGCATCAAATCATTCTCATGCTTGGAATCTCTCCAAATTCTACTTCTTCAAAAAGCCAGGGAAAATTCTGTTTTTAAAGAGTTCATGTGATTCAGTCCATAGTCATAAAACAACATCCAGGAAGATCTACCAATCTCCCATGAATAAGAGATCCTGGAAGCCAGACTGGCTCCAAGGGTCAATCCCTATGAGGACTGAGCTACTCTTCTTCCCCTGGGCCCATTCAGCTGTTCCTGTTATCAAAGGAGCATGCCTCAAAGAGGCATATGGATGTTAGGAAACATCTAATATGTTTGCAAATATTGATTTAATTAATAAAAGGTTACCAGAATGTAAAAAAAAAAAAAGTTCAAGTGATTAACTTAAAGCCATGTGGACAATCTCATTATCTTAAAATCAATAACTTAATAAAGTTAATTACATCTTTACAATCCTTCTTGCTACCTCATGTACCAAAATCGTGAGAATCAAACAAGAGCTTGAAGACGATAAAGGCCATCTTAGAATTTTCTCTACAACAACCCTAAAAAATTGTCTGTGTACACCTTTCATTCTGAATCCTCATTCCCTCCCCTATCCAATTTAGGTATTGCATCACCAGTACAACCAATAAATTATTATCTTGCAAATACTGTGGATTCTCTTTACGCTTTCTTATATGCATACCAGCCTGGCAAACCTGCAATTCAATTAACTTCGTACTTCAACTCTGTCTAGTCCTATACTGGGGCAATGGATTATGAATTTTATTTTTAAAACCAAGCATAATGAATAGATTCATCTGTATTTCTGAATCACAAATATCAGCTAAGCCAGCCCTGCATAGAAATCCCCATAAATTTCTTTACTAATTTTGTTTTTCACCTCTTTGAATAGATAATTTCAAAACTTCCTTTTCTCCAAAAGCCTTTAATATTTTTTTCCCTTTTCCTTGCTCTATGTGCTATTTCTGTCTTACTTCATTCAGGAGAAAAGAATCAAATGAAAACCCCCTTGTCCACCCACCATGAATCTACCAATCTCTATATTCTTTGAGTTAACTTCTTGCCTTATTCAAACATTTTGCTTCAGATTTTCATCAACTTCATCATCAGTTTCACCCTTACACATGCCTTTGGACATCATCTCTCCTTAAATTCAAAATAAAATCATTTCTTCCATAGGCTTTCTCCTTCTCTCTAGCTGCTGTCACTTGCTTCTGCTCCATTTACTGCAAAATTTCTTCTTTTCCATTCATATATTAACATGCTCCAATCAATAACCTCATCACTCTACAAAACCTGCTTCTTGTCAGTTATCCATCACCTGCACATTAACACAAGCGATAGACAATCATTGGTTTCCATCTTTCTTTAGCTCCATGTTACCACTTTCTATCTTGCACCTTCCTCCTTTGCAATTTCCCTGGTATACTCCTAACTATATGGCTATTCCCTTTCTCCAGGAGGTTTAGTCCTGAACCCTCTCTTCTTTGATACTGTGAACCTTTTATTGACGATTTCTTTTTTATACCAAGTTTGGAGTCTCAATTTCCTAAATGTAAATTATATATACTCATATACGGATAGCTATAGACAAGGTATAGACACAGTATCTTATATACACCTAGTGTTGTATATACTGTGTCTCCACTTGGATACCTCATGATCATGTCAAACTGAGCTCAAGGAAGACAGCTGTGTCTGCACTACCCTTCACACACATACAGCTTGCTGGGCCCCATTCTTCCTGTCTTGTTAATATGGTTAAGTTACCTAAGACAAGCCATGTAAAGTACCTGTGATTTTCTTCTTTCTCTTTCCTTCATTTTCCTGGCTTCATCCTTCACCCACATAGAGCCAGACAATGAACATATCTTATTCCCTCTGTTGCCAAGATTTATCTCCATACCAGTCACACAAAATTCAGTCACTTCTTAATCCTCAGAATTTTTCTTTCAGTCAAAGTCACCATACATCTTTGCCTGGACCATTGAAAAAGCTTTCTCATCTTTCATTTCTTTCTCACACTTGTACCAACCCTTGGGCCATTTGTTCATTTGCCACACAGAATTCAGTGATCAGGATCATAAACATTTCACCTCATGGAAGTCTTACGTGGCTTGCCGGCACTGTGGTTCACTAGGCTAATCCTCCACCTGTGGCACCAGGACAACAGGTTCTAGTCCCAGTTGCTCCTCATCCAGTCCAGCTCTCTGCTGTGGCCCGGGAGTGCAGTGGAGGATGGCCCAAGTGCTTGGGCCCTGCACCTGCATGGGAGACCAGGAGGAAGCACCTGGCTCCTGGCTTCAGTTCAGTGCAGCGCGCCGGCCATAGCGGCCATTTGGGGGGTGAACCAACGGAAGGAAGACCTCTCTCTCTCTCTCTCTCTCTCTCTCTCTCTGTGTGTGTGTGTGTGTGTGTGTGTGTGTGTCTAACTCTGCCTGCCGAAAGAAAGAAAGAAAGAAAGAAAGAAAGAAAGAAAGAAAGAAAGAAAGAAAGAAAGAAAGAAAGAAAGAAACAGACAGACTTACATGGTTTCCAAAACACTGGGAGTAGTACTTAGATTCCTTGATATACCATCTGAGCCCCAAGACCAGGTCCTTTTCTCACCTCCAAATCTTACCTCCACCACTCTATTTGCTGTTACTCCAGAACACTAGAATTTTCACTCCACAGACAGACATGCACTTCACTGCACTTATAACTATCCCAAATAATGCTATTTATTCGTTTACCTATTTACAATCTCACCATTGCAGTGGAATGCAAATTCCTAGAAGGGCAAGAAGTTTTGTTTTGTTTTGTTTTCCATCTGTGGAGCTCATGTAGTTAACCTGGTGTACAGCACATAACAATTACTATAATAGATAAATATTTAGAGCTAAATATGACATAGTCATACATTGGGAGTTGAATCGCTTCTCAGCCTTTGGGCTAAGATCAAGTGCATTGTGAATTGAGCAATAGGAAGAAAATCAGGGAAATTAAGGATGATATATGCTTCCTACATAATAAAGAATTCTCAATCTCAAGAAACTCTAAATTTCAATTTGAACGTGATGAGCGTGAACTACTTACCAAGACATCCTAATGATTATGATCATATCATAAAAGGGTTGTGGTATATAATCTCTAACTTCTCAGATTCTTCTTTTCTCCTGGATAAATGCAAAATCAATTTAACAAACTTAACCATCTTCTCTATCACATGATTCAAATATTTTATACATTAGCCTTACTCCTTATCACTTATTTTTCCATTTATGTTTCTTTCTCTTTCTTTCTTTCTTTCTTTCTTTCTTTCTTTCTTTCTTTCTTTCTTTCTTTCTTTCTTTCTTTCTTTCTTTCCTTCCTTCCTTCTGAGTATTGTAGTCCACTGTCCAAATTTAAAACCTCTCAGTTATTTTAACTTTTATTCATAAGATTGATATAACTTATTTTTCAAATTATCTTAATTATAACTCAAACTGTCTCCCACCTCTATGCTGTAGATCAGTGCTAGATACTTAATATAAGTTCACTTTTTTCTCATTGGCTGGCTGAGCTCCCTCAACAGAATGTGAAAGATTCCCATGCACATGTATCCTTTTTCTTACATGTTGTTTGTTAACCACTGACACAGGCCATGCTCACCCTTATTAAATGCAGACTGTAGAGTTCTGGAAACACAGGATGCTCTATGAAAATCCTTAGTTTTCTGGCCTCATTGTGTCTTTCCTCAATTTGCATGGTGAAGTTAAATCTTAATTTGAATATGCATGAGTGGTTTTGTGTGTGGAAGCTGAGATTAAGAAGAAAGGAACAGAAAGGATAGTTTCTAAATGACTTCCTGTGATAAAATACTAAAATGACATCCTTGTTAAGCACTTGAGGAAAAATGTTTCAAAGATGCATATTCTGGGAAGTGTGAAAGAAGCAACGTACCCTTGATTCTTTTTTTTTTTTTTTTTTTGGAATCAGGCAACCAACAAGGATCATTCACTCTTAATGTGTTCACTTAAAACCAAGTGAACAGACTGAAAAGTAATTACACAGAGCTAAGAGATTTGATATTACTCGATTTTTAAAAAATGGCTTTATTGACACTTTTCTCTTTGAACAGCAGGAGTACTGAAAATATCAGGCTCTGGTGTATTTCTTTCTTAGAAGCACCAAAAATACTTCTTTTGTCACCAATCTTAATGGACAGACAGTTCCATAGAAATCCAAAGCAAGACTGAAGCTTGTCTGGATTCTCCCACCCGGTTTGCAGCTGAGGACAAATGTGTAGTCTCTTTACCGCTGATTTTAAGCTATGAACAAGATAGGATGAGGCGGTATTTAGAATAAAAAAAGAAGAGCAAAGATAAAGGAGGACTGTGGAATACTGACTCTTCCCACTCTTTACTCAACCTAAACTAGTATCACAGTTTCCCTCCTGCCATGGTTTCCTTCTCATTTGCCCACATGACTATTGTAGTCATTCCTACATGACTTAAATAATTTCTTACAACAGAAGATCAATAGAATTAGTGAATTTTAAATGTTAATGCATTCCATTCCTGGCAATGGAAGAGGCATTCTAATTTTTCAATTGCTTCTACCCTTGACTTAAATGTAGCAAAAGATGGAAAACCTACCTCACATATAATCTATCTTCTATTGGAACTTAAAAATTGAGGAGAAATACAAAAAGTAAAATTTTATTTATATGGTGAGGAAAAATCAATTGCCTCATTGACTTAATGTTTCAGTATTTTTCCAAAAAATGCATCTATTATCTCAAGGAGGATTAGAAAATGTGAGGCCAGATGATATTAGCAGGAAATAAGGATTCAGATTTCAAATTTTTACCTCATTTTAAAATTTTCATACATTTCCTTCAAGAATCTAATAATTAAGGGCCAAGGAGCAGGGACTTGTGTATGTATTTGTTTGATACCTTGTCAATTGCAATGGATAGAAAACCAGCATCTAATAGCTACTTTCGCATCCATATTCTCAACTCTCATTTACAACAGGAAAAAAGAGAAAAGTGAGTTTTTTTTCTTTTTACTCAAGAAATACATTACCCCTACTTCTATTTAATTAGTAGGACTAATCACATAATATTTTACTTCCCTGCCTTCATGATTCCGTCTCACAATTTAGTGGCCAGTCTCAGAGGGCAAACCTCCAAAGATATGGGGAGTCAGGTGTGGGGAGTAGGTGTGTAAATGTGTACCACAATGAGTGACTAGCTTCAGAAGTCACCAGTTCCACCTTCTGCCTTTCATCCCTAGAATCAGACCATGTTTTAGGGCAAGAGAGTTAAATTCTACCTACTGATGGAGAAGTGGTCAAAAACATTTGTATGTGTATTTTCACAACAAAGAGTTCACTGGAAATGGTGAAAATATTGGGAAATGGATCAGAATTTAAGCACACAAATTTCATCACTTGAACACCACACTGTGTTTCATGTCATCAGAGCTAGATTCCTGAAGTTTCTTAAGTGGTGAGGTGACACTTCTCCATCCAACTTTGAACTTTACAATTTCTTTTTTTTTAGTTTTTTTAAATTTAATAAATATAAATTTCTAAAGTACAACTTTTGGATTATAGCAGTTTCTCTCCCATAACCTCCTTCCCATCCTCAACCATACCATCTCCCACTCCCTCTCCCATCCCATTCTTCATCAAGATTCATTTTCAATTATCTTTATATACAGAAGATCAACTTAGTATATACTAAGTAAAGATTTCAACAGTTTGCACCCACACAGAAACACAAAGTATAAAGTACTGTTTGAGTACTAGTTATACTGTTAATTCACATAGTACAACACATTAAGGACAGAGACCCTACAGGGGGAGTAGGTGCACAATGACTCTTGTTGTTGATTTAACAATTGACACTCATATTTATGACGTCAGTAATCAATTTCGATATATCTTGGTCAGAACAACTTGATCCAGTTCCAGCTGTTTTGGAATTAAAGTAATGAGCATTCAGAAGGTGGCAGCATTGCTCAGTAGGGATGGACCACAGCAGGTATCTAAGCTTCGCGGAGGACATGATTAGTGATGTCTGTGGTCAGCCAGAAACCAGGTCCGTGGAGAATCTGGAACCCATCGTGCATTGTTTTAAATTTCCAAAGAACTTTCCGAATCTGTGTTTCTTACAATAGATCTGATGGAGTTTTTTTTTTAATTATGTAATATTTTTCAATTATGTAAATTAAGAACTGCAGGCACCTAAAAATTCTGTGAGATACTCTGCCAAATTTCAATAAGGGATAAACTGAATCTTTGTTAGAAGGAAAATTTCTTCATTGCTCGTCTACCTTCAAATAATCCACCTCTCCTAGTCTCTTTGTTGGTGTCTTTGACTTGGGGAAATTACAAATAATTCTATGTTAATTTAAATTTTCAGACATTTACTGTGTGTACATATATATATATATATGTATATATATTTTCCAATAAGTGTTGACAGCAATTTGCATTAATTTTGAATGATTTTAAGTAACATTTTCAAATTTTATGAAAATGACCACAATTTTGCTTATAAAAATCATTTAAAAGGCTAACAATCACAGTAAAGGCTATAGAGAAGTAGAATAAAGATAACACTAATAATAAAAATACCTAAAAATAATTATTAAAGTATAAGGAGGGAATAACATAAAAATAATATTTATCTCTATTGGTTGATGAATTCAGTAGATATTTTAGCTCACTTACCATGTTTTCTGTGATTCTAAACTCAGTAAATGCATACAGCTGTCCAGTGCTGGCAACGACATCACAAACCTCAAAATAGAAGAGAATAAAAGTGTGAATATATAAATACATGCATATTTAAAAACTCATGACATCAACTTAGACACCCATTAAAATCTTTAAGACTACAGTCAAGCACCAGTACAATGGACTTGGTTTTCCCAGATCTCCTAACCCAACATACATGAAAATTCATTGTTATTAGTGGCAGTCTCTGGCTTGAAATAGAAATGCAGATGTGTTCTCAGGCTATTGTTTCTAACTTCCCTTTACCTTGCGCTTTATTTTGGAAACATCAACAGGAGCACAAAGGAATATGTAGGAAAGGAGGTACCTATTAATGTTAGTCACGCTTTACCCTGGGGAACAGTGTTGCAGTTTTAGTTGTGCTGTCTTCTTCCTTAGTATTCACTCATTCAAAAAAATTCAGTGTCATGTCATTCTATAGAACATACTCATCCATTTAAGGAATATTTATTTAATGGCAAGAGCCAAACCCAACTTCAGCCTTCAAGGAACTTACAGTCTAGAAACGCAGCCAAGCAAATCAATCATTGTAATGTTGTATGATGAATGCTGTGATAGTGAGCATGCCTCACAGTTAGGAAAGATTTTTTTAGTATTTATTTATGTATTTGGAAGGCAGAGTCACAGGAGAAGGGGATCAGAGAAAACAGAGAAAGAGAGAGAAAGAGAGAGATCTTCCATCTGCTGCTTCACTCCCGAAATGGCTGCAATGGCCAGGGCTGAGCCAGGAATTTCTACTGGGTTTCCCACCTAGTGTAGGTCCAGAACTTGAGCCATCTTCTGCTGCTTTCCCAGGTGCATTAGCAGGGAGGTGCATCTGAAGTCAAGCAGCTGGGTCTCCAATCAGTGCCCATAAGGGATGCCGGCACCACAGGCACCCCATGATAGGGCTTTAGCCAGCTGAAAATTGTGTTCCCATCAAAGAAGGAGGTACCTTTCTCTGAAGGGAGGAGAGAACGTCCACTTTGACTATGACCTTGTCTAAATAAGATCAGAGTTTGTGAACTCAAAAGGCTTCCATAACTTTGGAAATTTATATTTATTTAATAAAAGTTGAAAATAAAATAAAATTAAATTGAATTTAAAAAGAACATTGTTTCCTTGCTATTTTTGTATTTACTTGCAAAATTTCTATGAGTACATCCTAGTTCTATCCATGAAATACAGATGTTATCTTTTCCTTATGTAGAAAATGCATAGATTTTTTTAAAAGAATGGCAATGTGGAACATTTGCCATAGCATTTTAACTCCCCCTTGCCATCAGATTTTAAGCTTTGATCAGTAAGTTGTTAACTTAAATGTGCAACACAAAAGTTCGCATCTTCTTCCTCATTAGAACATTTTAAGTGAACACTTCTCTCCTTTACTTTGTTTCTTCTGGATCCTTTGTTCCTTTACTTCCTAAGAGTCCCAGGCTGACTGACAGGATTGGCAGGTTCTAAGTCAAACTGTCTGTGGATTGTAACTAGAGTTTTTGAGTCTGTGATGAATAACCAGTCCTGGGGCTGAATGACATTTAATAAAAAATACCATTTGTTTAACCTGATTGTGATGTTTTCTTACTCAAAAAAACACATGGAACGTTATCATGGCTGGTGGGCTAGATTATCTGCTACTAGATTTCAAGTGGCTTATGTGGGGTTTCTAGGTAAAATGTAAATTGATGTTTTCTTTTTCTTACCTATACAACACAAAAGTAGGAAGATTCAGATTTCTTTATATCATTGAGTATTCCAGGAATGAAATATTAAATGGCTTTGGGGGCAATGTGGCTTTTACAGGGCAAAGCCTGACAGATGACAAACCTCTCCATCACTCCAATCAGTGTTCTGACATAAAAATACGAGAGCTGCACAAGGCAGTGTCTGCTTCCATCTCAAGTCAGCGCTTTAGGTGAAAATGTGATGCAGAAGGTTACTCAGTGGAAAGTGAAGTGAGGCCTTCTGGAAAGATGTTTGTTTTAATATCTGTATTTGCTTTGCAAGGCTAAGCACCCTTTGGTTAATCTCAAGGATGTTTTGGCATCTGTCACCTGAAGTGTGCGGCTAATCCAGATTCTGATTCAACAGATTGAAAAAGATTAACCTGCTCACAAAATTTTCATTTCATGGGTGAGGAGCTCTCTGGATTACTATTTTATCCTACTTTCTAATGCTCGGAACATATTGTGCAATCAAAGAGCTAGGGTGCAGTTTACATTGTCATTTCTTTTCCTGTAAATTTTTTCCTCTCTGATTTTAGAACTATTTGTCTTCCTTCTTACAACTAGAGTGACTGGGAAAACAAATACTGCCTGTGTTTTTAAAAATCTATGTATTTACTTATTTGAAAGTCAGAGCAACAAAAGAAGAGAGAGAGAAAGAGAGAAAGAGAGAGAGAGAGAGAGAGAGAGAGAGAGATCTTCATCCACTGGTTTACTTCCCAGATGACTGCAAAAGCCAGCAGCTATGGGCCAGTCAGAAGCCAAGAGCCAGGAACACCATCCTGGACTTCTGCATGGCAGGAGCCCAAGAACTTGGGCCATCTTCTCCTGCCTGTGCAGGCATATTATCAGGATGCTGGATCTGAAGCAGAGCAGCCTAGACATCAACCAGCATTCCAGCATGGGATGCTGGCATGACAAGAGGCAGCTTAATGTGCCATGCTGCAACACCTGCCCCAGTGGTCACTCTGTATGTGATACAAATATTGACATTCTGTTAGGGTTTGAGACTATGACACCATGTTTTTGGGTATTGCACTGAGTCTTCAACACCCTTGAAGGGTCATCCCTGCTTCAAACTCTCAGTGTATTGATAAAACTGTCTGGATCCAAGAATCCAGGTTTGGGTCAATACCGACACACTCAGACACCTGTTTGTTTAGTGAAATGTGTCGGAATGGGTAACTCAAGAATACAATCAATCACATTCTTCATCTTCATTCATCCCAGGAGTAGGGTCATGCAGTAGAGGATATTACAGTATATTTAACATGAGTGAGACTTCAGGCTGACAAACACTCACTCAGTCAAGCATTTGAATAGTCTGAATTGCCCCTTCTGTAAATACCCACCTAGTTCTCCCATCTGCTGTTGTTTGCATGCTTATACTCTATCTGCATGCTGTTGAGATCTAGTCTCCTAAATTCCTCTGTCTAGTATGTGGTTTCTATACTGCTGTAGGTTAGGAAACAAAATAATTAACTGGACAGAGAAATAATAGGCTCTCAGAAAAATAAATATGAAGATTTTATGATTGATCTTTGTGACATAACAAAGGTAGGCTACTTCCTAGATGGCTGAGACTGCTGGAGGAAATGACAGTATCATTCTTGTCCACATTTTCTTTTTAATTTCTCTTATGAATGTTGTAACAATTTAGACACAAATTGGAGACAAAGGTTTCTTTACTGATATGAAGTAAATAAAGAACATGAAGAAGAAAGTCACAGCCACAGGGAAATAAACACTGTTGCCTTATCATGTAAATATATGTTCCTGGACAATTTTAATAAATTTGACTTTTGAAATTTGAGAAAATATTTGTTAATAAATGACTATGTTGACAAGGTGTATCATTTTATATTATTTTTCCCAAATATTAAAATTTTTAAAATGAAGCAACCTATTTCTCAATGGCATCATATGATTCTCCCCATGTGGTCACTATTATTTAAACAAATGAATAAAGACACTTGAGAAGATAATCACAGAAACGTCTTAGTTGTCTCCATGAGCACCACCGGAGCTCTGTGATGCTGCCTGCAGAACTGGCAAACAAAGTGGCATTAGAAAAAGCTCCTTCTTTTTGCAAACACGTTGTTACATAACCAGTAATTAAAAGATTAGGATATCCCATCTCTAGTCACTGGGAGCTGGAGTGACTTTTTGGCCCCACCCCAATGTTGTTCGCTTCCCATTACACTGAGTCATCCACAAAAGTTAATATTCAGAGTTTTTTTATATGACTCCAGCATATTAAAGGATTCACTTATGAGCTAGTTACAAAGGCTTGTTTTACTTTTAAAGTAAATATTAAAGCCGTTCCTCACATCCTTTTGTCAATTCTATTCAAATAAGATGTGGAGCAGTTTAAGAGGCTGGAGAAGAGGCTGGGGACAGATTCTCAGGAGTGATCTATGCAAGAGCTTTGAAATCACAGTCGTGGTTTTTTAATCCTACCGAATGTGCTACCAAATGAGTATTAAACTAAAAATATAGAAAATTGAGACATAGGAAAAGTTACTAAATGAGAGTGAGATCAGATTCATATTTTTGGAACATGGTGTTATCATTTCTTGGCTGAGTTTATTTTTATTTTTACCCTTCACATGTGGATTACTTACTTCTTCCCTCCAATATATCATAACCCTTAAATTTGACCACCTTATTAAACTCCCAAATGGGACATAATACAATTTGGACCATTTATTCTGGCTCATAAACCTTGTACAAGGAATTATCTTTTTTGGGCTTAGAATACTCAGTTTATACTCCAGGGTTCTCTGAGGTTATATTATATTCAAATACAATTTTACAGCTACAAAACACTTTATTTCCATTTAGATTGTTCTCTGTCTCCACAGAGATGCCCTACATTTCAGGTACAACAGGCTGTTTAACAAAAGCAGCTGTTTTTCTTTTATATAAATGTAGTTCATCTAGTTTAGTGCTTATGTTTTTAAAAGCATGTTGTTTTGACAAAATGTAAACAAATTATACTTAATCCAGTTTTCTCCATTGGCATGTATGCTCTAACCAACACACAAGCTCCAGATCATTTTAGTGGTTCCATTTATATTGTTGGAAAGAGAGACAAGATTACTTTATTTTAACTTTATTTAGATTTTCCACAGCCTTAGCAGCTCATGACAAGAGCCTTGGGTGATTACTGATGTCATAAATAAAGTGTCAATTATTAAATCAACAACAGGAATCACTGTGCACTTGTTCCCCATGTAGGACCTCTATCCTTATTGTGTTGTACAATGAGTATTAAGAGTAAAACTAGTCTTCAAACTTTATACTTTGTGTGTCTGTGTGGGTACAAACTGTTGAAATCTTTACTTAGTATAGAATTGATCTTCTGTATATAAAGATAATTAAAAATGAATCTTAATGAAGAATGTGATGAGAGAGGGAGTAGGAGATAGGACGGTTTGCGGGTGGGAGGGTTACTATTGGGGGAAGAACCGCTATAATTCAAAAGTTCTACTTTCGAAATTTATATTTATTAAATAAAAGTTTTCTATTAAAAATAAATAAATTTATTTAAAGGCCAATAAACAGAGGCAGAGACAGAAGAGATCTCCCTTGTGCTGATTCATTCCCCCAAATGCCTGCCACAGACATCAGGACTGGGACAGGCTAATGCAGGAGCAGAGAACTCAGTGTGACTGTCCCACAAGAGTGGCAGAAACAGCCATGTACTTGAGCCGTCATCTCCTGCTGCCCTTATTATGCACTAGCAGGAATGTGGAATCGGAAGTGGAGCTGGAACTCAAACCTATCTACTCTGATATGGAACTCAGGCATCTCAAATTATGTCTTAATCTCTGGGACAAACACCTGCCCTATTGAGACTGTGTTTAAATGATATTAAGAACACCAAATAGTAAGGAACAATGATTCTAGTTTAGAGCTTATAACCACATAGCACTGACTTTGCTGATAGGCAATACCCTCCTTTCCACATTTGGTTTGTCTGTTTTCTTTTATTTGCTTTTTTTTACAATTTTGACTTTACTATATCTTTGAGTTGATCATTAGAAATTATTCTGTAAGTTGTTTATTCATATTCTTCATTATTTTCACCATTACTGATCCTTTCTTAGTCATTTGTTATAGAACCTTAAATATGTTGACTGCTAATCAAAGCTCTTGTTCCCCTCTCTACTTGCTTATTGCTTTATTATGGAACACTGAATCCCATGTTTAATATATTAACCTTTATTTATGTGTGTATTTATTTATTTCTCTCCTGGTCTGTGGTTTTCCTTTATGATTGATTATGGTAATCCTTCCCTCCCTTACACATATAAACATATATTTCTGAATTTTCTTCTGCAGTATCAATTTTTCCCAATTAATCTTATAATAAGTAGTTTTCATTTTTGTATGATTTGACACAGAGATCTTCTTTTTCCATTGCATATCCAATTTTCCAGCAACAATGAAAGAGAATTTTTTGTATATGTAAAAGAATCTAATACAATTTCAGGCACAAATCTGATTTGCATTAAATTCATTGCATTAAATTCATTAGACCAATACTTATAGGGGTAGACTTATATGTTGTTAATGAGTCCAAGAGAATGAGACCCTAGGATCCTTACTGTGAGTAGTAATCCAGGAACAATGGTATTCTATGCCTCCCTACAACACCAAACATTTTTAAAGCTATATATTCCTGACTAAAAGTATAATTTTTCTTAATGTACACAAAACTTACGAGGAAAATGTCACGTTTACCCACTGTTTTACCAAGCATAACATTTCAGGAACTGGCTATGCAGTCAGCACCTGGTCTAACTTATTATTTGATTATATTAATTCAATTTTAGTAGCGCCTCACAAAATATTTATTATGAGCAAAAGTCAACTGATATAATTTCTGTTAGTCCTTGGCAGTGTGGAAGTAGATCTTTCCAAGATATGCATTAGAGAATCAAAAAGATTGAAAAATTTCTAAGAAAATATTGCAAAATATGTCTGAAGGAAGCTAAATAACTCAAGATGGAAGATATCAAGGTATATAGATGTCACTCAGGTGGGTATGAAAGAGCTTGTAGACATTAAGGGTATGTTGAGACTTGAAGATGTACTTCGACCATATTTAGCTGGATAAGACCCTTTGCAAAGAGCAGCTTGATGGCAAAAAGTTATGGGTAGGATGTGTTCATAATGAATTTATGGCTACGTCTTCTGATCTACATTGTCTTGAAAAAGACAACAGTCACCCCACTGCTGTTCTTTCAGATAGCCTTTGGCCATTACAGTACTTAATCTCTTTGGAAGTGTTGAAACTTGGTATATTTTTGATTGAACTTTGCTCCCTACCAAAACTTACAAAAAAAGTAGAGTTTAACGGAGGAGAGAAGTAGGATTTTATTTGAATATTTTGAAATGGTCTACATTTTTGTAAATTGTGCATGTATGAACATGATATATATAATGTACAGATAATATAATTTTAAATACAATATATCTGTAATGTATTTTGTATACATGCATACACATAAAGACATACGAAAAAATACACATATTTAAAAAAACAAAAAAAAGAGCAGAATGTTTATTCCTTGATGACAAAAACTTAGTTCTTTTTGTTCATTTCTATTTTACAGTTGATAGTTTCCAAAATTTATTTAAGCAGTTGGTATTATCTTTACAATAAAAATCACTTGTTTGGGGCAAGGAAGTAAGAGAATAGAGAAGAAATCCTCATTTTAAAATTTTGAATGTAGCACATTGCTGCAGTCAAAGGGTCCCCTGGACCCTTCAGGGAAAAGACAAAACCACAAATAGAACTCAAGCATAGACACCTCTGCCCCCTACTGTCCATTGCAGGAATATCCAGTGATTGCCTTTTGTTAGCATGAATCTCTTGGAGACACTGTAAAATTGCAAAATCCTGAGCTGCATATTCAGAGAAACTGACACTATAATACTTTAAAAAAACATGGTCAAAATTAATGAATTCCTTGGTCACAGTTACTGTAATCAAAATTACAAAAAAATATGAACATCACACAGGAACACAAATAGAAGGAAACTAGATATGTTTTAGTTTTAAAAAAGTGTATTAATATATAATATAGTATATACCAAAATAGTACATAATAAAGTAGTATATAGTGTATATGAATGTATTATATACATGGCATTTGTTTGAATGATAATATATTATTTAAAATATTGTATTATCAATATATAATAGTAGGGTGAATACATTACAATATCAATATATTATTAGTAACACATTCTATCTATGTGCCTTGTGAATGTATTTTATAGATACATATATGTTTGTGTATATAATTGTTGATACCTTTAAGTTTATTTGTTTTCACCTACTTGAAAGACAGAATAACAGAGAGAGACAAAAAGAGACTGCTATTTCACTCCCTGAATGCCCAGAACAGCCAGAGCTGGGCCAGACCAAAGCTAGAAGCAGGAACTCCATCCAGGTCTCCTACATGGGCGGCAGGGGCCCAGATTCTTTAGCCATCATCTAATGTCACCCAGGACACATTAGCAGGTGCTGGAGCAGAAGTAAAGTGCCTGGGAATGGAACCAGCACTCCTACACGAGGTGCATGCATCTCAAGCAGCACCTTAATCTGCTACTCCACAACATCTGCACCAATATCATAGTTTCATATAGGGGTTTTGTGTTTTATGAAAAGCCACTTTTGAAAACTCATTGAAAAAAATGAAATCACAATATAAGTTCATTTTGGTGCAAAAAAATGGAAATATATGCTTATAAGCTGTCTTCCAAAGTTCATGGAAAATGGGTTTATGAAGAAACTATGCATGGATTTCAATTTTTTGTCTCAAAGCAAACTTATCTTTGAATTCCATTTTCTATAAGCCTTCTGAATCACCATAATGTATATAGTATACAGTGTACATATATGCTGTGTATATAGATGCATATGCAGTATATATGGCATAAACACACACTCACATGCGTACACATAGATATGGGCTTTTACCAGTGATACTGCATTTGTTTTGTTTTGCTTTCTAAAAAATGTACACTGTGACTAACATCTACATTTTAATAACTGGTGAAAGCTTTTCCTCATTTTGAAGTTATTTGAAGTTCAAGTGTGTTTTAGAAGTCAACACATTCAAAATTTTATTATTATTTATGAAATTCAATGTTTCTTCAGAGCCAGGTTAAAAAAGTCTTCATATCTTCAGATGCACAAGCAAGTTATTTACAGTCAGCAAAAGACGGTGAAGCCAAATATCTGTCTTAGATGTGCTGCTGACAGTTCCCACTGAACTCAGTCACACGTACTTATTTGAAGGAAAAATGTAGGCAATGTGATAAATACAGTCTTGCATTACCCATACCAAATTTAAATAGCTGCATCAACAGTCATTGTCTGGAAACTAAATAGAATGGAAAAGAAAACAAGAAGAGAAAGTATTGGTTTGAAAACAAAATTACTTTTACCTTATTTCTTCATGCTTGGCTCTGATCTGTGAGGCATACCTCAATCAAGTTTTAACATCTGGACAACTGTTTTATCATTTTCTGAGATGTCATCCATTAGATACTGAATCATTGAAACAGTCTAGGCTTTTGTATACCATATTTTGATGTCTGTTTTTGAAAACCTGGTATAATTGTTTTAAAAACAAATGTATCCATCTAATATAAGATTCAGAAAAGCTTATGAAACTTACAAGCAGGAACTTGTCATTTTCAAACACGAGCGTTTGTTCTTTTCATCTAACTCTTGCCTGGTAGTGGATCTGTTTGCCATTCTCAGAGTGTTGTGAAGCTATGATATGGAGTTGCTGAGGTCTTCCTAGGATAGACTTAATAAGATAGATTTGTCACAGATTAATGATCTACCTACTGCATGAGATGAGGTGAAGATCAAATGATATAAACTATGGGAAATTCTATGAAATGAGCAAAGCTCCATAGTAACATCTTGTGCTGAGAATTTCTCACTGCTACTAAATTGGAAGAGTTAAGAAAGATGTGTGGATCTCAACCTCGTCTTATCCCTTTGACAATTACATTGTCTCCAATGTTCTGATAGAACTGCCAATACTGTGTGCATATTAACTTGAAAAATGTCACAAATACTACCTTCAATTGTTCTTCTGAAGAGTGGACTTAACAGGAAAATTTGACCTAAAAAAAGGATGGATTTTTATTTAACACATGTTTTTCTATTAACTTACAATCAGTCTTCTAACTGAAAGGGATATGTTTTCAGAGACCAAAAATCCAGGTCCCCTACATTAGTGACTGGGACGTGATTACTTGAGCCATCACCTGCTTTCTTTGAGGTCTGCCTTGGCAGGAAGCTGGAGTCAAGAGCCAGAGTTAGAAACTGAATCCGCATTTCCTCATGTAGAATTTGGATGTCTTAACATCAACCACGAGGCCAAAAGCCCAACCCTCCATTCCTTTCCTTTAACTTCTCTGGAAAGGTTAACCTTTGGTAGCTGGGAGAAAGGACTGCAGTTGTGGGTCAAAAGGCTTCATACCAGCTCAACTCCCCAGAAATGGCTCCCAGGGTGCACACAAGTCACGGTATCGGCATCTTCGGGGAGCTTCTCAACAAACACCACCTTGACTGCCTCAAGAGCCAGGACACACCCTACTACAGGCTTCCTTTTCTCTCTGATCACAGAGTGGCTCATAAAATCAGCAGGACCAACCCTCTAGACATCCCTTCCCCAAAGCTGGTTGCAGATTGCAGTGCCCTCTCCTCATTTCCTGTGCCAACAATCCCTTCTTTCTCATGCCATATCTGTTTCTGCTTTATCCATGGATAAAGGTGGTTTGGCACCTTTGAACTCCAACATATAGAGTTATTTAACGTTTCTATGACTGTGAGACTAAATTTAGTTTGAAGAAGATGATATGTCAGGTCCAATAATATTTATAAACCTTGTTGATGTTCAGCTTACTGTGGAACAATGGAGCCCCATTTCCTGTTTTATTCATCCTTTTTTCCCAAATTTCATTTATTAGAAGAGACTGAGGTGGGGAGACGTAGGAAGAGGGAGAGGGAGGGAGCCCTCATCCACTGGATTGTTCCCCACATGTCCACAATGACCACTATCTAGGGCAAAACTGAGAGCTGAGAACTCAATCCAGCTCTACTGCATAGGTTCCAGGGACCCAACCACTTGAGCCATCACCTCCTCCCTCTGAGGTCATGCACAGCAAGAAACTGGAATCCAGAACAAGAACTGAGCTGAAACGTGAACCTTGTACTCTACTTGAAACCTTTGAGAGGTTAATTTAAAGCAAACAGTCTTTCACAAGAGACAAAAGTCCCAATAAAATCACATGCCATTATTTAAAATTTGTTTTTATTTAAGATCAGCACAAGTAAATATGTGCTGATATCCTGGCATTTAATCTTCCTCCTTTATATTCTGTCTTCTGTCTTTGTTTCTGGGCTATTTTGCTCCCTATAAACAAAAGTCATCAGGCAATTCTAGGGGAGTTAAAATTCTCTCCAAAGATCCTAGTTTTCTGGGGGAGAGGCAGTTCCTTGTCCCCTTTTTGACATTTGTGTTTTTCTATTTCTTTTTTGTTAGTCAGAATCAAAATAACTCAAGAGGGGCAGGATAAAGGAAGTATAATGAGTATACACTTATTAGGGCATTTTATCCAGCAACTGTCTCCAGATAGCAGCTGCATGAGTCATGCAGAACACGTGGATGTCTGTGAGCCTCCAGGGATTACCAAACTCTGACTCAAGGGTGGAGTTTGGTTGCTGAGGCATTTCACAGGGCTCAGCACACTGGGTGATGTCAGTTAATCCAATTACAGTCAGCGGATCAGCAGTATTCCAACAAACACTGCGTTCATTCAGTTCCAGTCAGAGCTTCCAGGGGCACAGCCAAGTAAATCTAGGTGGCACAACAAAAGCTTCTGATAATGGGAAGTACTGGAGGTCCAGCTTAGATATGGCTCCAGGCTTAAACCGATCCCCTGTCAATATCCTATTAGTCACTTCCAGACAGTGTGTCAGAGCAACAGGATAGATTTCACCTGATGCCTTCAGCTTCTTTGACGATTTTTAAACACCTCTGCTATGGAATCCGTTTGAGGAACAGATCTATTTTTATTCATAATGACTTCTCCATCTGTCTTGCTATTTTCTAAAAACAGATTAGCATCCTGCATGTATAACCTAGTTTAATTGGTGAACTATTCAGAGCCAAAATGTCTTTCCAAAGAATAACAGAATGATATGAATAGTCTGTTTTACAATCAGAGAACTAATAGTTACTAAAAAGTGAAGGAATATTTAATTCACTATGATGAAACTATATATTGACTTGATTTTTTGAAACAAGTAGGAACGGGTGCTCGTCAAGTCTTTAACAGATATTTTTCTTTGTGTGAGTTTTCCCTCCTGTGTGTTTTAGAAATAGTTTAAGACTGGGGGTCTGGAGGCTGGTACTGCCCCATCACTGATTTATGATACAATCTTGAGTAAAACCATTAAGTTGTCTGTTCTGATCTCATACTGAAAAGAAGAACAAAATCAGAACAAAATTACTGATCATGGCTGAAAATTTGTTGAAACAATGTTATGAGGTAATGTTAAAAGTATTTAAAGAATAACCCAAATATATCAAGTCCTGTTAAGATTAAAGTCTTTAGGTAAGATTTCACACCTACTGCATAGGTAAATTGAAAATAAAGACTTACTAGCTTCATTAAATCAACGTCATTTGAATAAATGATTTTATATGTCACTGTGAGTTTTGTTGCAAAGTTGAAGTTCCTTTAAAAATGAGAGTAAGTTCTTGCATTGCTGTTGTATCTAGATGTGTTAGTTTATAGTCATGAGTGTTGGTAGGGTCCATCTCTCTATCTCATCCGTACATGTTTGTTCTCACGATGTTCATTTGTATTCATTTTTTATCTAGAGGAAAATATACCATGAAATTCACCTTTTTAAAGTGTACACTTCAGTGACTTTCAGCATAACCATAAAGTTGTGAGTTCATCACAGCCATGTAATTCCTAAATATATTCACACCACAAAAACAAATCCCATACTATCTAATGTCAACTTCCATTTATCCCCTTCCCTCAACCCCTAACAAATGCTAATTTGGATTCTGTCTCTATGGGTTTACCTTTTCTCTATATTTCATTTTTATGTATCTAGATTATTTTTCTTATCATAATGTTTTAAAGATTCATTAATATTTACCTTATTTTTAAAGATTTATTGATTTATTTGGTACGGATGGGGTGGGGTTGGATTTCATCTGCTAGTTCATGTTCCAAATGGTCGCAATGGTGGGGACCCAGCCAGGCCAAAGCCAGGAGCCTGGAACATCATCTGGGTCTCCCACTTGGGTCCCAAGCATTTGGGTCATTTTCATCTGCCTTCTCAGGTTCATTAGCAAGGAGCTGGATCAGAGGTGCAGCAGCTGGGACTCAAACTGTTGCCCACTGGGATGCCAATGTTAAAAGCAGCAGTTTAACCCATTGTACCACTATGCCCACCCTCTCACGTTTTAGATTGTACTAGATGTACTTTTTATGACTGGGTAATACGCCATGGTATGGCTATAAAACACTTTGTTTTTCCATTCATTAAGAGTCATTTCCACATTTAGACTACTACCTGGAAATGAAAACCTACTATTATGAACTCTCATGTGCTGGGCCTTGTTTGGACATGCGTTTTCAGTTCTCTTGGAGTAGAGTTGCTGGGTCATATAGAATCTCTATGGTTAAGCAGTTGTCTAACTGCCAGATTGTTTTCCAAAATATGTGCGCTATTTTACATTGCCAATAGCAATGGATGAGAGTTCCAATTTCTTCTCATCCTCTCAAACACTTGCTATTGTAAGTATTTCTGATTATAATCATCTTAATAGGTGTGAAGTGGTATCTCCTTGAGATTTGGACAAAATTTTCCTAATGATTAATAAGATTAACATCCTCTCATATGTTTATTGACCATTTGTATATCTTAGAGATTTATCCATTATTTTTTTTTCCATTTTTTTAAAACTTTTTATTATGAAGTTGCAAGTGTTCTTTTTATATCCTGAATAAAAGTCCTTATCAGATATATGATATCTAAATCTTTTCTCACATTCTATGACTTGTCTTTTCACCCCCCCCCTTAATAGTGTCATTTGATACATGACCATTTAAATGTTGGTTGAATTTGATTTATCCATAGCTTTGTTAATGTTGTTTTTTGTTTTTGGTAATGTACATTTTGAAAACTGCTTATTCTAAGATAGGAACAATATCCATCTCTTTTTTTATAAGAGTGGCATCATTTAGTCATATTTATTTTGAGGTAATATGTGTGTTTTTCACGAGGTCTGAACCCACCTTCATTGATTGGCATGCAAATACTCATTGATGGCATTCACATTTGTTGAAAACTCATCTTTCCTCATTGAACTGCTTGGTGCCCTGAGTAAAACGTGATTAATTTTATGTGTCATGATTTTAAACTCTCAGTTTGATATTATTGGTTTCTATGTCTATTTTTATGCCACTACCACACTTTCTGGATTACTATAGTTTTAAAAGATTTATTTAAAAGATCTAAATAAAAAGCCATCCTACATTGTTCTTTTCAAGATCAATTTGGCTCTTGTGTTCTCCTCGTGTATCCATATGAAGTTTAGGACCAGTTTGTCAATTTCTACAATAAAAGCCTGCTAGAACATTGACAAGAATGGTATTGAACATATGGAACAATTTGAGTTTTAAAGTATTTTGCCAATGTGAAATCTTCCAATCCATGAGCTCATCATATATTCATCTATTCTTTTGTAATTTCTTTCTTTTTAAATTTATTTAAGGTATAAAAATTTTGTGTATTTCACATATATAGACTCAGGAATGTAGTAATTCTTCCTACCCCACCCTCTCTTCCTCCCATGCTCCAACCTTTCTTCCTCCTCCCTCTGCTATTTCCATCCTTATTTTTTTTTTTAAGATTTTATTTCACTTATTTGAGGGGTAGAGTTAGAGTCAGAGAGAGTGAGAGACAGAGAGAAAGGTCTTCCATCTGTTGGTTCACTCCCCAGATGGCCACAATGGCTGGAGCTCAGCTGGTCCTAAGCCAGAAGCCAGAAGCTTCTTCAGGGTCTCCCATGCAGGTGCAGGGGCCCAAGCATTTGGGCCATTTTCTGCTTTCCCAGGCCATAGCAGAGAGCTGGATCGGAAGTGGAGCAGCTGGGATTTGAACCGGCACATATATGGGATTCTGGTGCTGCAGGCAGTGGCTTAGCCCACTACGCCACAGCTCAAGCCCCATCCCATCCTTTTTCTTTTCTTTTCTTTTTTTTTTTTTTTTTTACAATGATCTACTTTGTTTACTTTATACTCATAAGGTTAACCCTACACTAAGGAGTCAACAAATAGTGCAAAGAAAAAAAAAAAAAAACATTCTTCTTCAACAGTCAAGACAAGGGCTATTAAAACTTCAGGGTTAATCTTACGAGTATAAAGGAAACTGAAAATAAATCTTAGTAAAAATTAGGAGTGGGAATAGGAGAGAGAGGAGGAAGAAAGGCTGGCGTGTGGACAGGAGGAAGCGTAGGATGGGAAGTATCACTATGTTCCTAAATCTGTAGATAGGAAATACATGAAGTTTGTATACCTGAAATTAAATTTTAAAAAATCATCACATCTCAAAGTATCAATTTCACTCCTATAGATTACTTTTTTACTACTTTATCAGCTACTTAAATAATGTACAAAAATCTAACTACTATGAAACCACTGCCCTATTATTCTCAAACTACATCATTCTACATGAATGCCCAAGATGGACTTGTACTTATAATTTAATGTATTTGTTTTATAAGTCAGGAGAAAAATAGTGGCAAACAACACTGCATTTATAATTTTTAATATTTAGCTATCTAGTTATGTTTACCCATACCTTTTGTTATTTTTATTTGTAGAACTACTTATACTATTTCTTATAAGGCAGACCTTGTGAAAATAAATTATTTCAGTAATTGATTTTCTCAGTAATTTTAATTTCTCTTTCATGACAACCTTTTCTTTCAGCTTTTTAGTTGTGTTATCCCAGTGTCCCTAGCTTCTGTGTATCTGAACTCACCTCTAGGCATTGTTGAAAATTCATGCATGCTCTCAGTTACTTTTCTCTCGCTGCTTTCAAGATTCTCCTGAGCTTTTGGCTACCAACAGCTTGATTATGAAGATTCTTTGTGTTGATCTCCTTGAGTTTATCCCACATAGCATTTGTTGACTTATTGAATGTAAAAATTGATATTTTATCAAATTTGTGACTGTTTTGACCATTGTGTCTTTAAATTTTCTTTCTTCTTTCTTTTTATTAGTAAAAAGAGAACAGATTATATATTTCATAGCTTCAATTCGAAAAACATAATCATACTTTCTTCCTCCCTCCCTTTCTCCTTTCTTTCTCTTTTAATTTTTGCAATAACAGACTCAATTTACCTTATAACCACAGGCTTAATGCACCACTATCAAAGTAGAAGGACCACTGTTCCACAGGAATATAGAAAAGGGCTATAAGCAATACTCAAATCATAAGATATCCATTTCACTCTTACACATTCAAGGTGATTTATTTCTGCACACTATATATATTAGCTACCACATATCAGAGAAAAAAATATTCTGTCACTTTTTACATTTCTTCTACTTTTTGACATGTATGGGAAGTATTCAAAATGCCCATGGACAACGTATATTGTGATTAAAAGCTACAAATGGATTTCAAAAATCCTTGTATCCAAATAAACGAATGTGTTAGCTCCATAACTTCCTGAGGTATCTTCATGTTACACTTGTTTGTGACCCATTGGTTTCTGAGGGTAGTTCAGCTTTTGTTTACCCCTTGATCCTTCTCATTCCTATGTTAGATGATCTAAAGGGGCTTATCCTCCCCAACTGCTCATCCTGTTTTCTGACTTTTCAAAACTGTTGATGCTCTTCAGTGAATTTTTCAATTTAGTTAGGACATGTTCAATTACTGAATCTCTGCCTTTCAAATATCTAATTTCCATTTTTTCATTAATACTCTATTTTGGTGAAGTGTTGCTTGCTCTCTCTTTTTTAGTAGTTTACAAAAATTTACTTTATTTGGCAAACATCATCTTTAGGTCTCTGAGTGCTGAGGGCTGCTGTAACACAGTACCACAACCTCAGTGGGTTCCAACAATAAAAACCTATTTTCTCACCATTGTGGAGGCTAGAAATCCAAAATTAAGGTGTCAGCAGAGTCACATTCCTTCCAAGGACTCAGAGAATCTGCTCCATGCCTCTCCCAGCTTCTTAGGGTTGTTGCAATCCTCTGGGTATTGTGTCTTGTGACTGCATCATTCCATCTTCACGTCTGTCTTTACGTACTATTTTCCTTGTGTGTAACTGATGCAATTTCCCACTTCATATAAAGACTTCATTCTCATCAGATTGAGACCTGTTGTAATCCAAAATGATTTCATCTAAACTAAATACATCAGCAACCAGCTTTTTTTTTTTTTTCTCCAAGTCAACTGACATTCTAAGTTTCTTGGTAGATCTGGATTTTAGGGGAACATTATTCAACCCAGGTTAAGCATATTCATAATCACTGATTTAAAGTATCAACTCAATACCTGAGATTCCTCAGGGATGTTTTCTATTGTTTTAATTCCTTTGCATAGGTCAAAGCTCCCTATTTGTTTGTTTGTCTAGCAATGTTTTGTTGAAAATGGTAGTTATTAAATAATATGTTAACACTGCAAGTCAGACTCTCTCTGCCTATTAGTGTTTCCTGTTGTTGCTGCTCATTTTTGTTACTGTTGTTTATTAATGAATTTTCTGAACCAAATCCATAATCCGTATTCTTTGTTCTGTGTGGCACTGAAATCTCTGCTTGTTCTGATTAGTGCTCAGCTAATGATTCAAGAGAGGTTTCCTTAGCTGTCTGAAACCAATAAATCTTCCAGCCTTTGAGGAAGAAGAGCGTGTCTGTGCTCAGGCATGCCTTTAAAAGTCAGGCTCTTGATATTTCTGCCTTCTCCACCACTGTGTGCTGCAGTAGACTTCAAGGTCATCTAGAGGTGAGAGTCTATAGCCTCTTATGTCTTCTATGTTCATACGTACAAGTCTATGCATGTATGTGATTTCCCACATCCCTGCAACAAGCTTATCTGAGTAAGCTGTGAGTCAGGAGAAACAAAGCCAGACCTTGTGAGTAAGGTTTTCTGGGAAACACTAGACAATTAACATAATGACAGCTCTGTAAGAATGGGACTGTGAAGGAGTACCAATCTTGTTTGGCACCCACACTCGCAACCAGGCTGCTGGTTTTCTTCAAGAATTTGTGCTACTTTCAAAGCTGCCATGGAGTTTTGAGAGAGGAAAAGGACTGAAAAAGAATAGGTCAAAATTTTATAAAGTTTTGCTGGCCTTACTAAAATTATTTTTCTTAAAAAAACCACTTGGATTATTGAAAACCATTGGTTAGTTTCCCAAGTTTTGAAGAAATCGATTATATATATATATATATATATATATATATATAAGCTTTTATTTAAAGAATATAAATTTCCAAATTAGAGCTTATGGATTACAATGGCTTCCCCCCACCCCTATAACTTCCCTCCCACCCGCTACCCTCCCCTTTCCCGCTCCCTCTCCCCTTGCATTCACATATTCCCACTTTTCCTAGAGTCCGTGGCAACTAATATTCTAACTAAGGGTATGGAAAAATATCCATTTTTCCACTTTGTGTCCCTATGTGAGGGCAAACTGTTGAAATCTTTACGCAATATGTACTAAACTGATCTTCTGTGTATAAAGAGAATTGAAAATGAATCTTGATGTGAATGCAAGAAGTCGATTATACTAATTGTTTGCCAGTGTTCTCACTGCTTTTATAGAATGGATGATTTTTGAGAGTTCTTACTCCGTAACTCCCTCTCACATCCCATGTCTATATGTTTTCAGAATGATTTCCCTCTTTTGCATTGACTAGAATTAGAGAAAACAATCCGCAGAAAATGTCATTCATTTGACTAAGCACCATAACCATCATTCTAGAAATATACCTGCTTTTTTTAAAAGGTTTTATTTATTTATTTATTGGAAAGTCACAGTTAACAGAGAGAGAGAGAAAGGGAGAGAAAGAGAGAGAGAGAGAGAGAGAGAGAGAGAGAGAGAGAGGTCTTCTGTCTACTCGTTCACTCCCCAGTTGGCCACAAGGCTGGAATCTGAAACCAGGAGCCAGGAGCTTCTTCAGGGTATCCCACACTGATGCAGGAGTCCAAGGACTTGGGCCATCTTCTACTACTTTCCCAGGCCATAGTAGAGAGCTGGATTGGAAGTGAAGCAGCCAGGACTCGAACCCATGCCCATATAGGATGATGGCACTGCAGGTAGTGACTTTACCTGCTATACCACAGCACTGGTCCCCAACACATCTGCTTCTTTAGAAGCAGTCTACATTTTTGACCCAGGGAATTCTGACATCACTCCTGTTCTTCTGATGATGGGCAGAACAAGCTGCTGCTGTATTCTTTGTATGGTATAATTTATCTTGTAGGAATACGAGGCAAATCAGAGTGGCCGGTTCTATTTCCAGAGATCACTTTAGTGAAAGTTACTTGGATTAGTTACTTCACACAACGGATTTCTCTTTATCTCTTTGAATTTCTGGATAATACCTTTCCTCGAGAGATGTCAAATTCATATTTGTTAATCTTTCCTTGTGATGGATCAGAATTCACTGCACTGTTCAAACATGTTTTTAGATGCATTTAGAGTAGAATTAGATGTATTACAAAATTCCAAGGAAAATATAATGTATTGAAAAATTATAATACAAACCGTGAATATAGGGAAAAGGTTTAAAATGAAAA
The DNA here is from genome assembly GCA_949820135.1 of Sylvilagus floridanus. Taxonomy (NCBI): domain Eukaryota; kingdom Metazoa; phylum Chordata; class Mammalia; order Lagomorpha; family Leporidae; genus Sylvilagus; species Sylvilagus floridanus. The sequence continues at coordinate 10,681,321 of OX463240.1, read as the reverse complement.
AAAAAATTCAATTGTCCTGAACATCTACTACCATGCTCCAAATTCTGTTCATATATCATTTCATGCATATATCCTTTGTTTCTCAGAATACTTATTTGAAGAAGTTAATAGAATTTCCGTTTTACTAATTAGAAAAGAGAGTTATTTAAAACATGCTCCAAGTTACACAAGTAGTGAGACTTCAAAGGGCAATTTGTACATTTTCATTTTTATTAATTAGTCTTTGGTTGTAAAAATGACTTTAATGTTAAATAAATCTCCTTATTGTCTTAATTTCCATGAGTTTTAAAATAGTTTAAAGGACTTCTCCGATGAAGAATATTTTGATAGTATTTTTCTAGTTGCCTTTCTGAGATAACAGCCAGAGGCGAAATCTTTGTTCTTAATGTTGTGGACTATAATAAAATAAAGAATGTAATATTATTAGGAATAAAAAATGAGAGCTGGTATTGACTGATGTCTGAATAACAAATAGGCATTTTCATCAAAATATAGCGGGTTTGTTTGCCACTCTGGTTGAGTCTTTCAGAAACTCAATTAGGTGTAAGTTAGTGATTTTGTCATGATAGCATGTATCTGTTATTATTGGCAAGATCCACTAACTCTTCATGAATGACACTTGTCTGTTTGACTGATTCAGAAAGTCTTGCTCTAATCCACTCAGAAAAAAAGCCATTGCTTCACTTTCTAACCCTTTTTAAAGCTCAGTCATCAAAAAGTCTCCTGTGTGAGGTAGTTACCCTGATAAAAGTGTTAACTCTTATATTTTTCTTTCAGTCTCTTAAATACTCTGCATATTTATTAGGTGTAAGGTAATTTATTCTGTATAGAATGAAGATGTGTGTATAGTGGTTGTTATTTTAATACCCATTTGAAGAGAGGGGAGGAGATTAGTTAATATCCTAAATTTCAAGTAGAAGCTTGCAAATTTTTGGAGTACTAAAAGTTTGCTAATAATCATATAGAATGAGAACAACGCCCCCAGGGCTGGCCAGCTCCCTGCTAATGTGCCTGGGAAAGCAGAGGAATATGGCCAAGTCCTTGGGACATGCACCCACGTTGGAGACCCAGAAGAAATTCCTGGCTCCTAGCTTCTGTCTGACCTAGCCTTGACCATTGCAGCCATTTGGAAAATGAATGAGCAGATAGATCACCCTCCCCCTCCCCTTCCCCTTCTCCCTTCCTTCCTTCCCCTCCCCCTCCCCTCTCCTCGCCTTGCCTCCCTTTCCTCTCTCCCTCCCCTCCCCTCCTCTCCCCCTTCCCCTCCCTCCCTTCCCTAATTTTACATATTATAGCTATGCTATCCTTATAGAAAGAAGAAAGATGGACAGAGATACACGACAGAAGAGGCTATGTGAAGGCAGGCGCAGTGGCAGGAGCTATTCCTGCCATAAGCCAGAGAGTGCTAGCCAACAGGAGCTATAGGTGGAAAGAGAGTTTGTTCCTTAGGGTCTTTGGATGGAGTATGGCCCTGGGAACATCTTAGTGTCAGACTTCTGGCCTCCTGAACTCTCCGTAAGTTCGTGTTTTGTTTTTTCTTTAAGTCACCCAGTTTCTGATACTTGGTTACAACAGGCTAGGAAATTTATCCAGAAAGAAACAAAACTATTATCACTGACTCATACAGTCAAAGTCCTGTGAAAACTTTTAAAACAATGTATGGCTAAGAAGTTAGAAAGAAATACAGAAAGTTACATTCTTCCAGATCAATCCTCAAATAAATATGACATATCAATAAAATAATTGCATTATGCAGTAATACAAGGAACCCATCAGCAATTAATGCAAGGAAACCATCATCAATAGATACCAAAAACTCTAAATATAATATCTAGAAATAAGTCCTTGAAAATAATATACTCAGATCTTTATTAAAGCGGTTACAAAATTTAATGAAGGAAATAAGGAGAAAAATGAAGGATAGACATTTTGTAAATGAAGATTCCATCAAAAGTCGTAAGTAGAATTTCACGTAATTTGACAAGTGTTTCTAAAAATATTCCAAAGAGTAAAAAAAGCCTGAGATTATATCCGGAAGAAGGCATCCACATTTTCAAGTACCAAGAAGTAGCCCACATCACCCAGGGCCTCAGTAACATCATGTTTCTAATAAGGGAGATTGCAGAGCTGTAGTTGTATCACACAGTAGATTTAATCACCTATGTACATGAAAATAACTGAACTTTCTTTTGAATCCTTGTTTAAAACCTATTTAGAGGAATAAGATTGCATGTAAAACTATGTAATTATTCTTTCGTGGTAAGTGGATGGGGAACATATCAGGCTGGTGAGGCGTTGATTATAGGTGCAGGGAACAGCTAGAACTAGTGGAGTGGATCCAACAGGTGTGGAGCTCTGTAAACAAGTTTCAGTATTTCTAGGCTCCAGAGATGAAGCATCAGTCTGAGAAGTAGTGCTCGTATGAACAGAATGAGGAACTAAATGAAGATTCCCCAAGTTTCAGGTGGAAAAACAAAGAAGGAGGAGGGGAAGAGGAGGAAGAAAGTTACTCAAGGTCTCATGTTGACTCAGCTGCAAAGTCCACTGGACACGGAAAGTCCCTGGAGCAGCACACTCTGGACAATGAGATCAGCAGAGTCCTCATCTCCATGTAAAAGAACACATGTATTCATCTGCTCTTATTTGAACTCATTTTTGCTCGTGAAACTGTGAGTCTGGGAGCTTTGTTTGTTTCATTTAAATTTCTTATATTCCGTAACTAAAAGATAAATTGAAGAATGGAGCTGTTTTGTTGATTTTACTTTTGAATTCTAACTTAAACTTTCCCTTTCTCCTTATAAATAAGAATATAAATTAGTAGAAGTCTTAGTCATTTTTAAAACACTCCTTTGCCAAGACCTAATGCATGGATCTTTCTTTTTACTTAAGCTATTTTACCTTTTTCCCAAAATATTTGTGTGATAAGCGAATAAAATCCATAAAATTGTAATCCTGTATTTTCCTAACATAAAACCCATCCATAAATTTAAATATGCACCCCACACTCTATTGGGTATGAGATATTTTGATAACTGGTGCTTTGTTTTATCACCAAAGTTAGATAGCTTTATCACAGATTTATGAATATAATTAACAAATTATGTCTGCTAGTAAATTTTATTTGATTTGATGAAAAAGCTCAATAAATGATGATAGAGTCTAAATAATATTCAAGTAAAATTAATTAATTAAATTTTAATATGTTTTAAGTTATGTTAATATAATTGAAATAAGGATTTTAACTTATCACAAGAAAATTACATTGACTTGGACTGTGGAAGTGATTCAATATTTACCTAAAATAAATCTTTTCTCTTTTTTTTGGGGGGGGGTAAGATTTATTTATTTATTTGGAAGTCAGAATCACAAGGAGAGAGAAATCTTCCATCCTCTGGTCTACTTCTCAAATGATCATAATAGCCAGGGCTATGCCAGGCTGGAGCCAGGAGCCTGGAGCTTCTTCCAAGTCTTCCACCTGGGTGCAGGGGTACAAGGACTTGAGTTATCTTCCACTGTTTTCCTAGGATTCTTAGCAGGGAGGTGAATCAGAAGAGCAACAGCCAGGACTTGAACTGCTGCCCAAATGGGATACTAGCATCACCGACAGTGGCTTTCTTCACTATGCCACAATGCCAGCCCCCCCCAAAAAAATCTTTAATTTCGGTATTCAACTCATCAGCATCATCAAATAATAAAGTGCTCACATGGAAAATAAATAAGGGAGTGGAGAGAGTTGGGAGAAACAGAAGGTAATGATTAAGTCAGCAAAGTTACTGTTTGTATTTTGTGTGAGTTTGCTTGTTTAATATTCACTGCCTACAAGGTCTACAGCCCCTAAATGCTTAAAATCAAGGAGCTGTTTCTGGACCGTGAAGCTACTCAGCATAGATTATCTTCCCCAAACCTTGACACAAAAGTGATCATGAGAATGTTATTTCTTTGGGTTAAAGCTACCCCATGGAAGACAGCACTATTGAGCCATAGTAACTTCAATGTAAATTATTTTGGTGGATCTTTCCAATTTAAAAAGAGCTGGGAAAATGAGAAAGATTAAAAAATCTGAAAGGCTAGTCAAAGGCTATGGTTAGGTTTGGAAAGCAGGGAGCCTGTGCAGTGGAGTAGAAGTTGTATGACTCAGGATGGCCTCTTCAGCTGTTAACTGAGAATAATAGATGCACCTGTCTCACACCAATGAAGGAAGGGCTAAATTAGTTAATATACACACAATACTTTTAACAATGATTATGAGAAAATATGTACTCATTAAACATTAAGCATTTTTTCTTCCTCCCACTCTTCTTCTCTCTTCTTTCATTGCTAGTTACAGTAATGCTACCACCATTACTACACACTGCCTAATCATAATTACATTGCTAATTCTGTTTTGTGGATATGCTACAGACTTTTTTTGTAATCAGATATAATGCTTATCAAAATGTTCCTTATGAGAGAGGAAAAATATAGTAAACCTAAATTGGTTCTCCCAAATGTTTTTCTCATGCAATGAAAGTATCTCAAAACTTTGTCTCAATATTAATTTAACTTGTGGAATTTTTCTCTCCCTAAAAATATCCGCACTAAAATAAATAACTAAACATGTCTTCTTTTCAAGTTCAAATTTTAAGAGTTAAATGAAGGAGACTGAATTGTGGTACAGAATCGCATATCAGAGTACTAGTTTGTGTCTTCATTGCTGCACTTCTGATCAAGCTCCCTGCTAATGTGCCTGGGAAGGCACTGGATGATGTCTAAGTACTTTGGCCACTGAAACCCGTGTGCAAGACCAGACTGGAGTTCCCAGTTCCTGGGTTTATCCTGGCCCTGCACTGGCTGTTGGAGCCATTTGGGAGTGAATCAGTCAATGAAAGATTCTCTCTCTCTCTCTCTTTCTCTCTCTCCCTCTCTCCCTCCCTCCCTCTCTCCCTCCCTCTCCCTTTCTGTCACTCTCTCTTTTAAACACGTTAAAGTAAATCTTAATGAAAAGGGGCTAAGCAAATATATGATATGTTAAATATTTCTTTCTTTTTTTTTTTTTTTTGGACAGGCAGAGTTAGACAGTGAGAGAGAAAGAGACAGAGAGGAAGGTCTTCCTTGGTCTTCCTTCCTTTGGTTCATCCCCCCAAATGGCCGCTACAGCCAGCTTGCTGTGCACTCAAGCCAGGAGCCAGGTGCTTCCTCCTGCTCTCCCATGTGAGTGCAGGGCCCAAGCACTTGGGCCATCCTCCATTGTCTTCCTAGGCCACAGCAGAGAGCTGGACTGGAAGAGGAGCAAGTTATGTTAAATATTTCTAAGTTCATTCCTCTCTCCTGATTTTTCTTTAGAAAGTTAATTTTTCCTTTCTTTTAGGTTTCACCTAAAGGTTCATGGGCCAATGAATTAATTTCACAAAACTCTCAGATATTTAGTGACCATAATCCACAGTTCCCAGGGATAGAATCACTTCTACTGCTAGTGGCCTGGATCTGGCCTCTAATGATTTACATGGGGAAAAAGGTGGATTTCTAATGGGAAGTTTCCAGTGGGAAATGCTCTCAGCAGAGACGGCTCACTGAGGCAGTGACAGGACGTACCATAATCTACATCTGATGCATTCTTTGCTTATGAACTCTAAAGCAGAACTAATGAGCACCACAATCAAGCTTCTAATATGCATACTGCATTTTTAATTCATTTGGAAGATAAAATGAGTTATTTGCTCAGAAAAGCATGTTTAAGAAATATATTTAGAAATTTAGTATTTATTGACTTTTTGCTATGCTGTTTCATATTTAGGGGTACCAAATGACTATAACATTATGACTGATTCATAAAACACTACAAAATATACATAGTAAATATGCATGTGAAAATAACAGTGTTGGATGATAGGAAACAGCAGACAGCATCAACCAGGCAGAATATTATGATGCTTGGCAGAAGGACAGATGTTTCATTCTCAGAATATTCTAAAAGTACATCACATTTTTTAATTATACAACATTACACTTTAGAGTTCCAGCTAATAAGAGCATTTATAAGTACAAGGGGGGTTAGAAAAATAAATATATGCCTAATCTGGGCCAGAAATAACTATTTTACTGACTTTTAAATGATGTGTTATGGGCTGGTGCAGCAGTGCAGCAGGTTAACACACTACTAGATGTGGCAGTTCAAGTTCTCCCTGCTCTGCTTCAGATCCAACTCCCTGCTAACGCACCCAGGAAAACAATAGAAGATGGCCCAAGCACCTGGTCCCTTGCTCCCATGTGAGAGACCCAAACGGAGTTCCAGGCTTGCATTCTTTTCTGTTCTCTCTGTCTCAGGCTAATTGAATTAATTAATTCTTTCAATTTTAAAGGTTGATTACAATTCAAAAGGTGAGAAGGTTTCTAAGCTCTTCTAATTTGTCAGATAAAATAATGTTTCCTAAGCCACTTTGGTTAGATGTAAGGGATGCAGAATACAGTCTGAAATACAGTAAAATGTATCTTCCTGATAGCTTTGAGTTGATTCATGAGAGAACATTTCCGAACAGAAAGCAAGTGTGTTTTATACTCACTTAACAATGACAAACACAATGAGCTTTCGTCTGAGCAGTCAGACTACGTCAAAACAGTTGGTACAAACTCACAACCCAACATCCAAACAGTTATCTGTCTGAACTCCTACTTGAATTGATAAAATATTTTTATTTATATTTTTAGAATACTTGTCTATTTGAAAGGCATAGTGAGAGTGAGAAAGAAAAGAGAGGGAGTCTTACATTCACTAGCATGTCCACTCTCCAAATGGCTGCAACAGCCACAGGTGTGCCACTCAGAAACCAGGAGTCAAGAATTGCATCCAGGTCTCCCATGTGAGTAGCAGAGGCCCAAGTACCTAGGCTACCATCTGCTTTCTTCCCAGGTGCACTCGCGGGGACCTGGATGGGAAGCAGAGCAGCCAGGAAACCAAACCAGCACGCTGATGTAGGGTCCAGGCATTTCAAGCAGCAGCCCACCATGCTGCAATAGCAGCCCTAATAAAATACTTTTAAAGCCAACAATAACAACAAAGATAACCAATTTCAATGGAAATTGTCTATTCTAATGTCCCAAACATAGATATATTAACTAGTAAAGGAAAGGTTATAAATCTGTAAAAGATAATGCACAGAGTTTGTGAACTCAAGAGGCTTCCATAGCCTTGGCAGCTCATGACAAGAGTCTCGGGTGATTACTGACGTCATAAATAAGAGTGTCAATTGTTAAGTCAGCAACAGGAGTCACTGTGCACTTAGTCCCCATGTAGGATCTCTGTTCTTAATGTGTTGTACTATGTAAATTAACGGTAAAACTAGTACTCAAACAGTATCTTATATTGTGTGTGGCTGTATGGGAGCAATCTTTTGAAATCTTTACTTATTATATACTAAATTGATCTTCTGTATATAAGATAATTGAAAATGAATCTTAATGAAGAATGGGATGGTAGGGGGAGTAGGAGATGGGATGGTTTGTGGGTTGGAGGGTGGTTATGGGGGGAGAAACTGCTATAATCCAAAAGTTGTACTTTCAAAATTTAAATTTATAAATAAAAGTTTAAAAAAAAAGACAATGGAAAGACTTTTAAGCAAGGCTTCCATTTGTATTTGTAGAAATATATCTATAGCATCTACTCTAATGTTTCATTAATTTTTATCAGATCATACTCTGAATTATGGAAGATTAAACTCGTTTTAGCTTAATAATGTATGCTAAAATGTATATTATTTATGTTAAAGTAATAATCATCTAATGGACTTCAATGGACTGATGGCCATTAGCCCATTTTGAAGTTAAGCACAAATATCCTGAAAACAGAAAAAATGTTTTATCATTTTGAAAATGCAATGCATGTATGTAAATGTGAATCACCTGACCTTCCATTTGAGTAATAAATTAGATTTGTTCTACTTATCTTTTAGCACAGTCATTGAGATTTGTCCAGCCAAGCTACATGATTCTGAATCGATTATGTGCTTTGTATTGAATGTATTTATCATTATTTTCTTAGCTCTATTAATAGAATAGAGTATCCTTTTGTTAAATGAATAATGCTCTCATACTTAGTCTTCCTTTTGCTAAAATTTTAAACAGCTTTTTAATTCACAATGAAGCAGAAAGGGCTACTTCTATCAATGGGTCTTTTGTTTTTAGTGCATATTGATTTTTTTCCATTGGAAGTGAATGATTGAGGTAAAAGAATGAAGTTTAGATCTCACAGGAGATAGCTAAAGTGAAACACAATAGGATTTTCTAGTAGTTACACTCCAATCCACAACACTTGCCTGATTACTGTAGCTATCATAAGGTCCAACTGCAGCTATAGAATAATTTACCTATTCACAGCCTTTTGAAAAACGTACACTGTTTGAAAACTTGAATCTCTTCTTTATCCTATGTGAATTTTGCTTTAGCAGAGAAGTCACATACAAACTCTCACATTTTTGTTTACTGCTATTAAACTTTAAAATAGTCTCAGTAATGCTTTTTTGCTTCCTGGAAACTAAACACACCCTTTAAACCATCTTTTGACAGTTTAAGAGAAGAAATCATTCTGGATAAAATGGGAGCAGATATTGATAGAGTACTATTTTAATCCTTAAGAATAAGTATTAGGATCAAATCACTGTCCCTTTGACCTCAGGTATTCAATGAGAAGCTTATTTGCTCCACAGCAGTTTGCCACTTAGAGGCTGAGAGATAAACCTTGTTCGGGATGGGGCTCCCTTCAACTGAATTGACTTTTTATTGAGACTGTCAGAAGCCTCCAAATTTCCAAACTCTGTAAGTTGAGGCTTGGTGTAGCACCATGAGAAAGTTTAGTAATGATTGTACCCATGGGTGTACAATACCATCATCATTGGAAGTTACTGTCTGAGTGTGTTACTATGTTGTTTTATAACCTTAACAGTTAGATGGCTGAAATGAGTGGGTGACTTTGAAACAGTGTAGGCCAGTACTGAGCAGGGACAGAAAAAGAAAAATCTAGTCACTGAGAGGTTGCATGAGAGGATTTTCTACTTGGCTGAGGGACTCTGAAGAAAAGAGCAGGTTGATTAAATGACACTTTGTCTCCAGAACCATTCTGTCTGGATCACTGCAGTAGAGGACAGTTATGGTAACACAGTGTCATCCAGGTCCAGACAATGGTTTGCTTTACAATAGATATTTCAGCTTATCCGTCTTTTAGCATCAGTAACTAGTGCATGACTCATGCCAGAGTTTTTGAGTGGGTGAATGAACACATAAAAAAAGAATATAAGTTTAATTTAAGGATTCATCAGCATATATGCAAGAATGGGAGTGGAAGCAGGAATTGGAAGACAAAGCTGCTATAACTATTTAAAGTATATTGAGGGGGCTGGCACTGTGACACAGTGGGTTAACGCCCTGGCCTAAAGTGCCGGCATCCCATAAGGGTGCTAGTTCGAGACCCGGCTGCTCCACTTGTCTGTGGAAGCAGCCTATTCTCCACTTCTCTCTGCTTTCTGCTATGGCCTGGGAAAGCAGTAGAGGATGGCCCAAATTCTTGTGTCCCTGCACCCACATGGGAGACCCAGAAGAAGCTCCTGGCTCCTGGCTTTGGATTGGTACAGCTCCAGCCATTGCGGCCATCTGAGGAATGAACCAGACAGATCTCTCTCTCTCTCTCTCCCTCTCTCTCTCTCTCCTTCTCTCGGTGTAACTCTGACTTGCAAATAAATCTTTAATAAAAAAGTATATTGAAAATTATTTCCCAGGAATCTATATCAAATGATCTTTCTTTATAAGCATAGCTTCTGATAATCAAGATAACAGCAAACAAGGACAAAAAAAGACAAAAATTGAAGAGATATTGAGAAACCCTAAAGAAAATCAAAGCTTTACTAATGAATAGGGGATGTTTTAAAGAACAATAACTGTTTCTGATGTAAATAATAGATTAATTCTATTTAAAAGTCTTCTCTACACATAGCTGCAAATTCATATGTATATATTACTTAGTGTTAACTTAGATGAATGTTTATATTCAGTATAACATCTCAAGAATTACACACACAACACAATCAACAAACTGCATTACTAAAAGGGTTAGTTTTGCTGTACTTATCACACATTTCAATTAAGCATTTCACCATGAGAAAGACACTTCCTAGTGGCAACGGTATTGTTTGCCTAATTTTCTGGTTTTTATCTTGAGTGTTAAAATGCTTTGGAAGTGTCACATATTGAACAATGGGCTTGTTTGGTAATTATGACTAGAAGGTATTTCATCCTTTTGACAAATATTTTCAAGAGTCAACAAGAAATATTTCAGGTTTTGGGAAAGAAGTAATAGAATTTCTTACTTCAAAAGCTTGATATGTGTGTGGGGGTTGAAGGGTTGTGGTGATGAAGGAGGAATACATACATAACCTTTTGGTATGAAACATGTGATCAGTATTCAATATATGCGATGAAGAAAAGCAAAGAGTTGACAGTGATTGATATGGGAAGGCAGGGTTACTATTGAATGTTTTGGTTTTTACATTTTTATTTTGTTATTTATTTTGAAAGAGGAGTTGGGGGAAAAGAGAGAGAGAGAGAGAGAGAGAGAGAGAGAGAGAGAGAGAGAGAATACGACTCTCCCATCCTCTGGTTAAATTCTCAAATACCTACAACAGCCCAGGCTCAAGAAACTGGTAGTCGGGAACTCAGCCTGGGTCTTTCATGTCCATGGCAGAGACCCAAGCACATGAGTCATTACCACCAGCCTCCCAGAGTCTGCATTAGAACCTGGAGTAGGGGCTTGAACCCAGGCACTCCCATATTGGACACAGTCATCCCAAGTGGCATATTAACCATTGTGCCAAATTCCTATGTTGCTATTGGCTATATTTTTAATTAATGAATTAATTGGAAAGGCAGAGAGAGAGAGAGACAGATAGATCTTCCATTCACTTCCTCACTCCCCATGGCAGCAACAGCCAGATATGGCCCCAAGACAGGAGAACAGGAACTCCATGTCTCTCATGTGGATGGCAGGGTCCCAAACACTTGGGGCATCCTCCACTGGCTACCTAGGCAAACTAGCAGAAAGCTGGATTGGAAGCAGAGTAGACAGGACTGAAATCAGCGTTCTGATATGGGATACTGGTGCCTGCCTATTGATTGCTTTTGAGACAGAACCAAAACTTGTCTTCTCTGTGGAGGTGATGTTTTCATCAAATTAAGCAATGAAGGAAATGGGAATTTAGAATATCTTGGAGCAAAGTATTTTGGACAGAAGAAACTCATTGCTGTGAGGCGGAACTATTTTTGAGTGTTGGAAGATGAGCAAAGTATCTAGATGGAATAGGGGACACTTCATGAGTAGAGGAGAAAGCTAAAAATGGGTGCAGAGTGGAGCAGAGTGTATGGACACTGGCAGACCTTGGTCAGGCAGCTGTGTAACTTCTGCAGTAGGTCCTCTCAGGGACTGGTAAATTTTTGCTGGACCAGTATTTATTTACTAAAGCAAAAATTCACTTTCCTGTCCTAACAAAGCTTCACCAACCAGGATCCTGCTGCCATCTGTCGTCTGTCTTTACTCAGCCTCCTTTCCATAAGTAAATAATCAGGTTGTGTAGGGTCATACGGAAGAGCACAGAGACACGAGAACAGGGAATTGCTGCAGGAAACTGAAAAAGTAACCCTTGTCATTTCAGTTCACTCTTCTGAGATAAAGCGTTCTGGAATGATGCCCAAGAGTACTTGAGAAACGCAAATGCTTATGGTGAATAATGTTGATAGAGTTGGGAGAATGACGTTAGGGGGCACTTGAGGGACAATTACCTTTAAATCAGTCATATCCATCCCACAGAGTCTAACTCAAGTCTGTTGTCTTACATTAATTATTTTGGATATTACTCATAACTCTGAGATAATATAACACTAATCATCTGTGTCACTTATTTGGTATTTATAAATTACATCTAGCTTTATGTTATCTCCTTATTATATTACGAATACTCCAAATGTGTGCCTGGCTGTATGATTTCCTGGAAAGGATGTTTACAGAACTTTACCAGAGCTGGGTGTGTAGTTATTTCTTCCCATCAAGTTCATAAATTCCATAATAGCAACACTTTTTGTATGCTTCTCTATATCTGCTATGTGGGCAAGCACAGTGTCTATCACAGACTAGTTGGCTGTTGGTTGCTGTAGGAAAAAGAAGTAAAGATATGTCAGTGAAAGTGCATGTAACCTACTTTGCTTTGCTGATAACTTGAGCTGGAATTTGAGCTCTGATTTCCAGTTCAGTGTTTGATCACAAACACTGTGAATTTTGTTCATTAGGCTTAGTCAGGTGAATGCTCTTGACTGTCAAGAGTGACTCAAATACTAACAGTGAGCAGATCCAAGATCCCTGTCTGTTCCTTTCAACCTCATACCTGACCCACACGCAATCACAGTGGAATTTCACTGGAACGTCCCTCTGTCTGGTGAGCAGTGTGTGTGGTATTGAAACTCAAGCAAATGATAAATGGCATTAAGTTATTTTTAGTTTTATTCTTGTATAAGAGTGGTGAGATTTTCTCAAAGTCTTTACTCTGAGATTTGCCAGGAATTTAGAATAGGATAAGGAGAGATCAGAGGTTTATGCCTTTACAAGAAAGCCTGAAGTGTTCCAAAATAAAGGAAATAATTTTATAAGCTTATTTGGGGTTTATGCAGAGAGGGAAAATCAAGGCATATATATTTCTGTATATTGGGAAATAGAAAATTCAGTGAGCCATATTAATTTGACATAATGTATGGGGCCAGCATTTGTAATATAGTATATACAGTTTGTAGTTTCTGCAGCACATCCTTGCTACTTATTGAGAAATAGCATGTTTTCTGCTGAAATATTTTGCATGGAAACAGATGTCTGCTCTGTAAATAAGAGGTGCATGAGGTCTCTGTCGCTCAGAGTGATGTGCTTTTAAACAGCATGATATTTGTCACTAAACAATTTTCAAATAAGATATCCTCCTCAAAATGTCCAAATCAAACAGGAAACTAATGGGGGATATGCAAACCTCACACACTCTTAATGAGGACATAGTCATTGTGATACTGATTTGCTGTTCTTTCCATTCAGCTGTCTAATTTTGCAGGAACCATTTTCCTCCCTCGCCTCTGCAGCAAGAAGCCTGTGGCTCCATCACCTGTCAGGCTGGCAGATTCCCTGTGGAGCCACAGGACCCACTGAATCATCGAGGCCTCACAGTGCAACTCTCTTGTCTATTGCTGGGCTCCCCAAAGAAAACATTGAGTTTGGGTAAATAACTTATTTATATTTCTTTCCACATGCTTCTATAAATTCACACAAATTTATTTGTAGATGTCTACATGTCCTTATACTCACACACATTTATACTGGGTATGAAAATTCTAAAACTTTTCAGAGTTGTGACAGATGATGTCTTGGGTTAAAATCAGATGATGTTTGGGTTGTTAGAAATTTCATTTGGCATCTAGAAGATGCTTTCTGTCATACTAGTTCTACCATATACACCTAGAAATGCTATTTCCTTACCTCTTAATTTAGAACTTGGGGTTGAAAGAATGAGAGGATGCTCTGGAAACATATCCAGTTGCCTGAAATACCTCTGGTTTATTTCTTTGGTGTTTGTCAGTAGTAAAGCATAATGAACTGGTCCTTATCTCTTCAGTAAATTCAGTTACTCTGGACTTTTTTTTTTAGATAGAGTTCAAGGTCAAATACATATTGTAATAGAAGCCTCTGTCAATTTATAAGGACAATGGATCCAGGATGGAGTAGTTAGAATATGTACAGAAAAGTTGACTTCTCCTCTAACTCTGCACATGAATTGTGAATACATGCTCATGAGTCCACGTAGGTAAAATATATCTATATATTAGGGTAAAGTACAACTAGGAAAAGATTTGAGTTGCTGATAAAGAGCTGGTTGAACTCATTCTCTCATTATGAGAAAAGTATTGGTAGGTATAAATATACTACTAGAAAATGACTTAAAGAAGGAAAATAATCCATTTGCTGGGAAGGGCAATGAATTTTAAGGTATGCATGCAAATTTTATTAATCCTTTACTTGTGATGGCACCAAAGCAACATACCCAATATGGATGGAGTGTGTGTGTATGTGTGTGTGTGACTCATATATTTGTAGAACATACATATATAGGGAGACAGAATCCTCTGAGGTCCTGACTGAACCAGTTCTCCCCTTCCAGCTAGCAGTTTTGTCAAGAATAACTGTAGCTTGAGCTGAGAATGCAACATCCTGAGAGGTGTCTGGGTGAAAGCCTGGGCTCTATCTAATGTCCCCTGGAAACAGGTGAGCCCAGTGAGTCACATTATCCTGGGGTATAATACTTAGTTCAGGATGTTTCAACAGCAGGTACAGATGTGGATGACCTCTGTGTTTTCCAGGCAGCTTCTCCAAGCTCGAAACTGTTTCACAAGGAATTCTTGGCTTCTATGGCCATTTGCTATTTATCTGTAGTAAACTTGCATCATGTAACATGTGTATGAATATGCCCTTTCTCATTGAAACCAGATGAGTAGGTATCAGTGTGTAGTGTACCTGTTTTACAATATATGCTACACATACTATATGCATTCATATGTAGATTAATGTACACAAACTTGTGTTAAGATGAATATAAAAGACTCAGAAGAATCACAGAAATATAAAGTCAATATGCAATTTTCATAATGAACTTCCTTTTCTTTGAAAATGCTATGTAGATAGTATTTTCAAAAGTCTTTGCAGAGTTACAGTATAAGCAAATAGAAAGAAGTGTACTTTCCTTACTGGAGTCACTATTTATAATGTGATAGTAGAAAGTCAAGTACTCTTCCAAAGATGTCAATTTTCTCATCTGTAAAAAGATGCAGTAGAAGCAGAGTATTTTGAAAACTATTTGCCTCTAATATTTCATAATCTGTTTCACCTGGCACAACATTTTCCCCCCTTATTCTTCCAAAGGGAATGTTAGCCCTCCCTGTTTTCCTTTTGAAAATTTCTCCCCTGATATGGTGCAACTCGATTTTGCTCAACACAGAGGGAACATGATACAGACGAGTGCTGATGTTTCTTGGCCTGGTCTAGACGAGACCTCAATGTACTTGTTTACGTGGGCACTGTAAAGCAGATACTGCATCTCCTTCTGAGAGTGCTGAGTTGGGGTAGTGTTGAGCTGCCAGAGAAGGTCTGCTGTGATGTAGGGAAGACTCTATTGGAAAATATAATCAGCACAGGAGCTGATCCAGATCCAGTTCTGTGGGCTCTGCTGAGCCACCGATCCACTAGGCTTGAGGACACTCAGTGCAGGACCCTCACAGGCTGGAGCCAATACATTTCTTTTGCTGTTGTTCCACCTTATTTGAATGACTCTGTGACCTGAATTTGGAAAACAAAAGACTGAGTTGGGTGTTCTTTGCTGTTTCAAATTTTACAAGAAAGCTTATGAATTTTATTTTTTAAGTTCAAAGAAAATTAGAAGTCTGTTGATTTCAGTATTTACCTTGTGATAGCTTATTATGAAATCAAGACAAATAAAACCACAAATGAGGGAAAAGGTGATGAATCAATATTTATTTGATTTATTGAATAAAGTAGTAAATGTTCATTATCTCTAAATATTGTACAACTTCCAAGAAAATGTAGCATTTCCCATTAAGTAACCCAACTAAATCTACCAAGGAAAAATCCTTTTGATTCTCTCAACCAATATAAAGTTAAAGTTCTCTGTTTTGAGAACATTTGCTATTTCCATGGCGTGATCATTTGGAAAAGTTACAGTGGAAAATATCAATGATATGGGGAACATTTATGATTTTTAGAACTCAACATATCTCCATGTATCTAGCAATATACCCAATCTTCCCTATCATTAGGATTAAGTGGAATGGAAATAGAATGCAGGCTTCTCACAGAATTCAGTTTTATATATAAGAGAAGAAAAATGAGGCAAGCAGCGGTTCACTATTTTAGGATACTCAAGTGAATTTCACCTCTTTTCATTAGTTCAGAGGGGATGAATTAATATTGTCCATGTGCTTTCTGATTTCTCACTAAGTTTTCCGATTCCAAGGATATGACTGAAAGCTGTAGTAAAATATATATTATTGGAATGTGAATGAGAGTGATTAGATTATATGTAGGAGAGTGAACATCAAGAATCAATTTTTTCTTGAACATCTTCATTGCCTGAGTCCTTTTCATTTCAGTTTATTCTGTTGCAGAAAAGAATTCATTCTTATTTCTTATCTTGGGCCAAATATATTTGTAGAAGAATTTGCCCACAAAAGATTTAGCCCTGAAATATAGTATTCTTTTTTTTTTTTTTTGACAGCCAGAGTTAGACAGTGAGAGAGAGAGAAAGAGAGAGAGAGAGAGACAGAGAGAAAGGTCTTCCTTCCATTGGTTCACCTCCCAAATGGCCACTACAGCCGGCAGTTTGCGCTGATCCGAAGCCTGGAGCCAGGTGCTTCTTCCTGGTCTCTCATGCGGGTGCAGTGCCCAAGCACTTGGGCCATCCTCCACTGCCTTCCTGGGCCACATCAGAGAGCTGGACTGGAAGAGGAGCAACCTGGACAAAACCCGGTGCCCCAACCGGGACTAGAACCTGGGATGCTGGCACCACAGGTGGAGGATTAGCCAAGTGAGCTGCGGTGCTGGACAAAATATAGTATCCTAACTGGTGAAATTAATATAAACATCAGAAGCAAACTTTGACTGTAATTTGTAGGAAATGGTCTTTATTGTTAGAAGAAAGGAAGTACATGATTCAACACACACACATGTATATGTGTGTGTGTATATATATATGTAGACATGAAGACACCTGTACACACAGATACAATGAGTCTTCAAAAAGCCCAGAGAAAGCTCATATAAAAATAATAAAAACCTTGCACGTATTTTGATTTTTCCACCAAAATAAGTATATGCTTAAATATTTATTTATTTTTCAAAAATTCACTGTGTGTGTATGTGTGTGTGTGTTTAAGAGAGAGAGAGAGAGAGAGAGAGAGAGAGAGAGAGAGAGAGAGAGAATGAGAATCTTCTATCCACTGGTTCATTCTAAAATGGCTACAACAGCCATGACTTAGCCAGGTAGAAGTCAGGAGGCAGGAACTCCATCATGGTCTCTGACATAGATGACAGGAGTGTTAGTATTGAATCATATTCTGTTGCCTTTCCAGGCAAATTAACAGGAACCTTAATCAGAAATGGATCAGTTAGTAATCAAAATAGCTCTTCAATATGGGATGCTGGCATTAAAAGGGTATATTTATCTGCTGCACCACAATGCCAGTCCCTAAATTCATACATTAATTCCATTTGTCCACAAACATTATTTTTTAAAAAAATTTTTATTTTATTTATTTGAAAGACAGAGTTACAGCGAGAGGTAGAGACAGAGAGAGAGGTCTTCCATCCAATGGTTCACTCCCCAGATGGCTGCAATGGGGAGGTGGGGGGAGCTGCACCAATCTGAAGCCAAGAGCCAGGAGCTTGGTCCGGGTCTCCCACATGGGTGCAGGGGCCTAAGGATTTGGGCCATTCTCTATTGCTATATCAGGCCATAGCAGAGTGCAGGGTCTGAGTCCACCCGTACAAGGATGGACTGGGTCCGAGGAAAGGTGAGTGCGCCGCTCACCGGTTCCCCAGCCTCCCGATCCTGGAGACAATCAGACACAGCGGGGAGCCAAGTCTAGCAAGGACTCATTTACTCCGTGCGTAACTGAACCTTTTATAGCACAAAACTGCAGAGTCATTGGGGCAGGGCTAAGGACCAACCAATCACTTAAAAGATCACTTTACGGGGGGATTTTTATAGGACTAGCTATATGTCTATACTAGTCTTGTTACCTCCGCTGATGTTGCGTAGCCAATTAGCTTTTGAGTTCCGCACCATGGCCATGTTCATGCCCCGCAGATAGAGCTGGATCGGAAGAGAAGATGCTGGGACTAGAACCAGCACCCATATGGGATGCCAGCACTTCAGGCCAGGGCAATGACCCACCATGCCCTAATGCCGGTCCCTATTCACAAACTTTATAAATTCTCTTATACACGCAAAAATGCTAATTGTATCATTAATATTCTAAAATAGTAGTATTATATTGACCAAAAGAAGATCTTAATATTTATGTGGTATTTTTGCTTCACAGAAAATTCCTATTCTCAAATAAGAATTTTTAAGCAAAAATGTAATATCCATTTTATGACTTTACATTCACATCAATGTTCAGAAATTTTAGAATCCCATCCTTTTAGGAGAAAAAGAAGAATGGAAATCAAAATATCTTGAAACTACCAAAGATTTGGAGGGAGTGAAACTTTGTAGAGAAAATTATATGGGCCAAAAATACCACTGAAGCTGTGAGACAGAGGCCAAAACATTAAGTTCAAGCAGCATGTTTTTCTGAGAGGCAGGCAGGGTCCAAGGGAATTCTCACTGTGCAAAAAAGCTGATGGGCTCAGTGGGTCTCTGTGCATCTAGGCAGGACTGGCAGCTTCTCAAATCATGCAAACAATGGACAGTGAATTAAACTGCCATCCGCAACTCCAAACCAGGGCGTTCCTGTTGAGTATCTTCTAAATCTGTCAGACAATAACTGGAGCATTGCAAGGCACTTGTTTGGTTAACCAAATTATTAAAAAAAAAAAAGAAAGAATTTGCCTTTATTTCAAAGCAAACCATGCACTATACATTTGCTATTTTATTCCCTAGAATTCTATATTTTTTTCGTTGTAAACTAACACATTAGGCTTAGAAATTTACATGGGCTTTGTTCCTATAGTCTCCCTAACAAGTTGATGCATTATGGAAGAAACAGAATTTACTGAAAACTCAAAAGTGTCAGAGATTTAAGATTCTGTGTAAACAATCTCACGTATTTTAAATTAAAACACACTCATCCTTAACTGAAAACAAAAACTACAATTCCAACTGCAGTGTGTCTCTCTGTTTAGGTAGATATTGTTAAGTGTTCAGATATCATAACATATTTATAAATTCATTTTATCTATTGAACCAATAATGCTGACCACCTACTCATAGAAGGAGTATTATTTTGATACTTTAATACACTAGAGAACAACAGAAAAAATGCACCATATAAAGCTTGTACACTAATGGAGAAGATATAAAGTAAACATTGAAAAGTAGCAGTTCTTTTCAATGTAGAAGTAGAAGGAGATGCGTAGGGGCTCAGAATTGTAGAGGGTTATTCATATATGCAGAAGAGGGAATCTTGCAGTATTAAGTGGTGATGTAGGCAGGCTTCTTCTAGGATGGAAGTTTTGCATGAAGCCGAAGATGATAGATATTAGCCATACAGAAATCGAACCGAAGGATGCTCCACGCAGAGGAAGAAGGTAGATGAAGTGTCTTAACAAGAGAGAAATAGGCCAGTAGACAGAAGTCAAGGAGGTCAGCGTTCACATAGACAGTTGCAAAAGTTCTGGCTTTTCGTTACAGTGAATGGGAAGAGATAGCAGAGTTCTAGCATTGCAGAGACCAACGTGCGGTTTAGGGTCCAATGGCATCTTGACTACTATCGGAGAACAACAGAGCAAAGAGATGAGGTACTCAGGATGTGGCTGTTTCATGAGGTATCTTAATATCGGGTGATTCAATCTCATGAATTTTTATCACCTTTACAAAGATCTGAGGATGTACATGCTTAAGGTATCCATTTATCTAAAACAGGCATGATACAATCTTCACATTTTTAATATTTTCATAAGATATGGGACTTTAATGTATTAAAATAAATGACTTTTAAATGACTATCTGCTGATTATCCCACAAATTACCTGTTATTATTTTATTTATTCTTGTGCAATTAGTAAAATAATATATCAAGTTTTGCATTGGTAGAGGCATTAACAAAGAACTAAAATAATTGCCATTTTAACAGTTATTTTACTTTTATTTTTATCCATGCATTTTAAAAATCTAACTATATGTTTTAAAGCTTAGGAATTAAATATCTGGTATCCTATAACATTAGTGTAAGTTCTAATTTTATTCTTTATAGTAGTTTCGAACTTAGGTGAATTTCTTAGCAGTTTTATATCTTTATTTCTTCATTTTTTATAATGCAGATACTCATTAAACTTGATGTATATGACATCATGAATTCTGTAGTGTGTTTAGCACAATGGCCAGTACAACAGTATATTTAAGTAAATGCACCTCTTCTTGATTTTTTCCTATTACAATTTTTTCAAGAAATTGTTAATATGTTTGTGCAAAGAAGTAGAGAATGTAGTGTGAACTGTAGGAAAATAAAATGCCAGAGAATTAAGGATATGCCCATTCTTGAAGTTGTTTGGGTTGTGGAGGAGAAATTTTAGATTTCAAATAGTTCAAGGTATCAAGATCAACATATCACAAGAGTTAGGCCAATTATCATGATTCTGATTTCATTAAATGGAGCTAAAACATGCTACCAGTAAAAATAAGATGAAAAGCAGAAGCTGAAGTTTCCAAGCTTATATTTTTTGTTGTTGCAAAATGCCCAAACTAATTAATGACATTGACTTCATACAAATATTCACATCAGTGCACACCTAAGTTCATAGTAAACCTATGAATTGGCTCTCTACTCTTGGTGAATTGACTCTCTTTTGTGTTGGATAACCTTATTAATGTGATACTTCCATTGGGGATGATTCGAATAAGCATCTTTGTAAGGAGGAAAGACTGGCATGGTGAGAATGCTATTTCTTCGGTAATTAAAACTTTATGTATTCTTTAAGTACCCTAAAATGTCATGAATGATAAAAAGGGATGGTAGCTAATATACACAGTATCAATAAAGTATATGTAAGAATAAATAAAGAAAAATGTCCCTTTGCTAGTACCATACACTAATTTGAACAGCAGGTTTGCTTTAACACAACCATTATACTGCTTCAGCCTCACAAACTAGGCAAGTTGATAGGTTGGATTAATGAGGCTGCACAGTGTTGGGCCCTTTTCCCAAGCCATTGTGGGTTCTGCTTCTCTACCTCTGAATCCAGAAAAATGTCCGGGCTTGCACTTTGCCGTGATTGGTAAAGCTGCAGCCTGCAATGCTGGCATCCCATATGGGTACCAGTTAGGGTCCCAGTTGCTCCACTTGTGCATCAGCTCCCTCATAATGCACATGGAAAAGCAGAGGAGCAGAAGATCACCCAAATCCTTGGGCCCCTGCACCTACATGGGAGAGCTGGAAGAAGCTCCTGGCTCCTGGCTTCAGTCTTGGGCAATGAACTAGAGATGGAAGATCTCTGTCTCTCTGTCTCTGCCTCTGTCTCTCTCTCTCTCTCTCTCTGCCTGCCTTTCAACTAAGTGAATAAATCTTATTTTTTTAAAAAAGAAAAATGTCAGCTCCCACTCTCTTCTGGAACCATGAGCTCCTGCATCAAAAGTCTAGCTGCTATTTTACCAGTCTGGAGAACCAGTAGAAGGCAATTGTTCACCTATCCCTGATGAAAGGAACCAAAACGGTGAACAAACCTCTCCTGATTCTTCCATAACAGTCCTTCTGCTTGATGGAGACCACTGAGCAGCCCAGCTGTCACTAGAGAGAGTAGAACCACAGAGGAAGCAGAAGAACTAAGACACATCTTTGAATTCAGCTGATAAAAAGATGGACCAGGTGCTAACAAAGCATGCGAAACAGACCAGGGAACTTCTGCCAGCAAGAATGGACTTCTCAATGCTTGCTCATTATGAGTATTCTCATTTGAGGCTTGTGCTGCTTGTGAAATTCCACAAGGGCGGGTAATGTTCCATTTCCTCTGTAAAATATTTGGACTTTACTCAGGATGCAAGAAAAATGCACTAACACAAGGAAACAAATAAAACTGTTCCTCAGTTAATCTTTCTAAAGGCAGGAAAATTAACCAACAAATTACTTAATATAGCATGTAACATCTTCCAGGCCTATGTCTATGTAAAGGAAGACTAAAAGGAGAACTCAGAATTGCAAACAGATTGGTAGGTTTTTGGGAAATGAACTTGCCATTGCATAGCTATCTTTATCTACAATTCATTCAGCCAGAGAAAGAAAGAAAAAAGGCTTCAAGTTTGTTTTTTTAAGGCGTAAAGTTTATGTATAGGATCATGTATAAACAACAGAAACATCAGCATGAATAAGTGACATATTAATTATCACAATCCTGATGTATGTTTTTAAAAATCACAGAAATCCATATTGTGAAAAATATGCATAGACTTTAAAATTTTGCAATAAAATACTTATCTTTTAAATCCATTTTTTCATATACTTATTGGAGTACCCTTATTAATGTAGACTATTAAAGGTTTATATGACTCATTAACATAGGAAATTCACAAGAAGGAAAAGCTGGCTCAAAAAGTATGTTAGTGGCTGAACTTTTAAAGATGATGCAATGAATGGTGAGCTGGATGACTTAGTCATTTCAGGACAGCATATACATAGTGAGTAAAATGGATAAGGGCTGAGCACCATTCTATCAGGTGGTTAAGAGAGTTTTTAAAAGACTGTTGTCGGGGCTGGTGCTGTGGCGCAGCAGGTTAGAGCTCTGGCCTGATGTGCCGGCATCCCATATGGGCGCCAGTTCTAGTCTCAGTTGCTCCTCTTCCCATCCATCTCTCTGCTGTGGCCTGGGAAAGCATTGAAATATGGCCCAAGTCCTTGGGCCCCTGCACCTACATGGGAGACCTGGAAGAAGCTCCTGGCTTTGGATTGGCACAACTCCAGCCATTGTGGCCACCTGGGGAGTGAACTAGCAGATGGAAGGCCTCTCTCTCTGTCTCTACCTCTCTCTATAACTCTGTCTTTCAAATAAATAAAATAAATCTTTAAAAAATAAATAAATAAAGGCTTTTGTCTCTATCAAGTGGCATGAGCTAAGTTTTCTGAAGGTTCAACAGAGTAGGGTCAGAAAGAAATGCTAGAGGTCATGTGGGGAAGAGGAAGACAAATAGGGATTTGAAATAGGACAATTGAAACCCAGGAGGACACACTGCTTGTGTCTTATGCCCTCTAACCTAAGCAGTGTGGATGACTTTCAGAACAAGCCACACCCTTCTCCACTGGCCGGCATATGTACCCACACCACAACTGAAGAAACTAAAGGATCAGAAATAGAGGAAACTAGAAAATCTGAATCCCAGTTGCCATCCCAGGCAGCAAGGACAGCTGCTGATCAGTGAGGACATGCACAGTGGGGGCACCTGGGCCCCGTGCTGACCTTCATAGCACAGAACCATTCTCCAATCTCACCTTCCAAATCTTGCCTGCTGTACATTGAAGCCATGCACAGCAGAATTTCGGGCAATCAATACTCATTCATGGATTGCTGAATCTTTTCTGTCAATGGCCAGATAGCAGGTATTCTAGGCTTTTAAGTCATATAGTTTCTGTCATAATTGCTCTGGAAGCGCATAAATTCAGGTACATGAATTGGTTTGTGTTCCAGTAAAACTTGGTTTACAAACATAGCTACTGCGTCAGATTTGGTTCACAGACCATAGATTCAGGTATCTTTTCAAGACAAATAAACTGATGTAATGCATATTGGCCACAATCTAATGCCCTGGCTTAACTTCCAAACAAATACAACAAAATCATACTTCTGTTTAATATGATGAAATTATTGAACAGACAACTTCAATGCCTATTAATCCTCTCCCAAAAAAGGATATAAAACGCTTATAGGTGAAAAACCAATAGAAAATCCATTTTTCTAGCAAAGTTTCCTTCCTCATTGACAACTTGCAATTTGGATATAGCTATATAAGGTTAGTTTTGATTAACATATCTTATTTTTGGCTTCATAGAAATGGAATAAAAATTTAAAAATCATAAATATATTATTTAAACTTTGGAAAGAAAAAATAATAATTTTTCATTCAATGATTCAGAGATTATATTACATTTTGAAGGCAATGCCTCATAGCACAATATTGTGGTGCAGCAGTTAAAGCCCTGGTCTGAAGAGCTGGCACCCTATATGGGTGCTGGTTTGAGTCTCTGCTGCTCCATTTCCAACACAGCTCCCTGCTAATTCAGCTAGGAAAAGAGCAGAGGATGGGTCCCCACAGCCACGTGAGAGACCCTGAAAAGCTCCTCGCTCCTGGCTTTGGATCGGCTCAGCCCCCCTGTTGAGGCCATTTGGGGAGTGAATCAGTGGATGGAAGACCTCTCTCTCTGTCTCTACCTCTCTCTGTAGCTCTGTCTTTCAAATGTATAAAATAAAATCTTAAAAAAAAATAAAGACATATAATCCAGAGAGAAAGTGGCCATCTTGCAAGCCTATATATATATAATATCATACAGATATATATGTATATATGTATATACATGTATATGTGTGCGTATATATCTATGTGATATACATATATATGATAGATATATGCATGATAAATATATTATAGGCTTATATATACACACGTACATATTAAAACAAGATATTGCCTTGATTGCCTAAGGCAGTAGAGTAACATTCTTCTGTGTTAATTCACTAATAGGAGAAGCTTTATATGGACAAGTGTCCACCTTCTGTAGATGGAATTATTTGCCTTCCCCAGACTCATACGTTGACATCATAAGATCTAGTGTGGCTGTAATAGAGAAAAGGAGTAATTAAGGATAAATAAAGTCATAACGATTCAACCGTGACAAAGTAACATTAATCCCTTATTAAAAAAAAAAAACGGAAAATAATCTCAATCTCTCTCTCCCTCTCTCACTCTCCACGTGAGAATACAGACAGATGGTAGCCATCTTACATGTAAGGGATAGAGCTTCCACTAAAAACTGAATAAATCAACACTCTGATTTTGATCTCACATCCAGTATCATAAGAAAATAAATGTATGTTGTTTTGATCATCTAAGATGGTATAATAAACTACTCCAAAAACTTTGATTAAAATCAAATCAATAAATGTGATATATCATGCCAAAAAAACAGAGAACAAAAACCATCTGATCAGCACATTGTATTATTAATATTTCTAATCTTAAGAAAAAGAATATTCTTATCTATACATATAATATCTACATTAGTAGTGAGTACTGTAAAATGTTTAAACAATTATAAATAAAGAAAAAACAAAGAGCAAAAAAAAAATCATCTCGATAGATTCAAGAAAGGATTTGATGGAATTAAAATTCCTTCATGACAAACTCTTAGCAAATTAGTTTTAGAATGAATGTGTCTCAACACATTAATGGCCATATGTAATAAACCAATAGACCACAAGAATTCTCAGGTTCAATCCATTTATTCAACATAGCCTTAGAAGCCCTAGCCACGGCAGTTAGGCAGGAGAAATAAATAAGGATCATCCTAATTGGAAAGGAGGAATTCAGGTTGTCCCTGTTTGCAGATGACACAATCTATATGTAGAAAACTCCAAGGACCCCATCAAAAAACAATTGGAACTGATAAAAAATTGAAAACGTTCAGAATAAAAAAATCAATATATAGAAATCAATACTAAATTATCTGGAAAAGAAATCACAAAAACCATCCCATTTTGAATAGCTACCAAAAAAACAACTAAAATTAAATACTTAGGAAAAATTATAATCAAAGACATAAAAGATCTCTACAATGAAAATTATAAAATATTGATAAAATGATTTAAGAGGATGCAAGCTAATAGAAAGACATCTCATGTGCATGGAGTAGAAGAATCAATATTAGTAAAATGTCTGTACTTCCAACGTAATCTACAGACTCAGTGCAATACTTATCAAAACACCCAGTCTTTCTTCATGGATGAGGAAAAAAAATCTTAAATTTATTATGGAGCCATAAAGAATCTGGAATAGCCAAGGTAATGAGGAAAAATTATAAAGCATGAGACATTATCCTACCTGACTTCAAAATATACTACAAATCCATAGTGGTTGAAACACCAATTCATTGGCATCAAAACAGATACATAGACCAAATGAACAGAATAGAGATTCAAGAAGGAAACCCAACCATTTACAGCCAACTGAGTGTTGACAAAGGTAAGTTTTTTAACATTTCATTTGAGAATAGTTTCGGCATCACAAAACAAAAATTATCAGTTAGTAATGTAAAGAGTTCCCATATATCACTCATCCATTTCCACTCTTACTAACATCTCATATTAGTGTATTTTTCACAACCAATGAACCGCACCAGCTTCCCCTATCTTTTTAATCCATTCCTTTCATACCTCTCATACCCCCCAGCCTCTAGTAATCAATATTTTGTGTTCAGATTGAGTTTCTGTTTGTTTATTTTAGCTGCTACATAGAATTGTAAACATTCAGTATTTGTCTTCCTATGGCTGAATTCTTTCATTCAACACAATGCCCTCCAGTTACATCTATTTCACTGAAAATTAAAAGATTTCATTATTTTTATAGCTAAATAGTATTCGAAGGGATGTGTGCGTGTGTGTGTGTGTGCATATCACATTTTCTTTATCCATTTACCTGATGAAAGACCCCTTGGTGGATTCCATATTTGACTATTGTGAACAATGCTGCTATAAACATGATAGAGCAAGTATCTCTGAGAAAACAAGCAATGTTTTTTGAGTATGTATGCCTAGTAGTGTGACTGCTGGATTATATGGCAGTTCTATTTATATTTAAGATTCATTTATTTATTAATTTGAAAAACACAGTTGGAAAGGATGACGGAGAGAAAGGTCTTCCATCTGCTGGTTCATTCCCAGATAGTTGCAATGGTCAGAGCTGGGCTAATCCAGAGCCAGGAACCAGGATTTTCTTCTGGGTTTCCCACATGGGTACAAGGGGCCCAAGCAATTGGGCTACCTTTCACTGCTTTCCCAGGCCACTAACAGGGAGCTGGATAGGAAGTAGAGCACCTTGGATTGGAACTGGTGTACAGAATGCTGGTGACACAGGTTGGCCTTCCCATTTCTAATTTTTAAAGAAATCTCCACACAACTTCTCCACATGCTACACTAATTTACATTCCCATCAACATTAACAGTTCCCCTTTCTCCATATCTCACAGGCATGTGTACTTGCATTGGAGAAAAGACAGCTTTTTCAGTATATGTTGTTAGGAATATTGGATATCCACATGCTGAAGGATGAAAGTACTCAATCTCTCATTATATACAAAGATCATCTTAAAATGCTTTAAATGCCCAAGTGTAAAACCCTAAACCATAAAATAGTTACCAGAAGAGAACATAGAGGAAATGTTTTAAGATGTTGAAATCATCAAGAATTGTTTGTGGGGTTAAACCCCAAAGGCAGAGCAAAGAAGGGCAAACATAAACAGATAGGATTACAACAAAAGCATCTGCAAAGCAAAGAATGAAGAGAGGACCTAGAGAAGAAAATGTTTGCAACTATATATCAAAGGGTTCGCATCAAGAATATATAAGGAATTCGAACAGTCCAATAACAACAAAAAATAGGACTACAAAATAAAATGACAGACCTATATACACATTTCTCAAAGGGAAACATAAACAGCCAACATGTACATAAAAATGCTTATCCATTAATCATCAAAGATATGCAAATCTAACCTATAATGAGACAGAAATTCACTCATATTAGAATTGCTATTATTTAAAAGAGAGAGGAGAGAGATGAGTACTGTCAGGATGTGAATAAAAGGAATCCTTGTACACTGCCAGTGGGAATGTAACATTGTACAGCCATTGTGGAAAACTATGACTTTCCCCCAAAATAAAAACCTTTAATAAATATATGATCCAGTAATTCCACTACTGGACAGGTATCAAAAGAGAAAGATATCATATGGCAAAGGTATATCTACATTCTTATTTTAATTCCAGCATAATTCATAGTAGCTAAGAAATGGAAACAGCACACAAGTGACTGTCAAATGATAACTGGCTAAATAATATGTGGGGTATATATACATATGTACATACATATATATATAAATATATATATATATATATATATATACAGAGTGAGATATTATGCAGCCATAAAAAAGGTTGAAATCCTGTCATTTTTGACATGATGGAACTGAATGCCAATAATATTAAGTGAAATAAGACAGACATGTAAAGTTAAATGTCACATTTATTTAATTCATGTAGAGAATCAATAAAAATTTTTATCACAGAAGTTGAGCTTAGGTGATTACCAGAGGCTGGGGAGAGTGGAGAGTGGGGAGGGATTGGGGAAGATTGATTTTTACATACTGGTTACAGTGAGATAAGAGAAATAAACTCTGGAGCTGGCTCTGTGGCACAGCAGGTTAACACCCTGGCCTGAGTCACCGGCATACCTTATGGGCACAGGTTCAAGACCCAGCTGCTCCAATTTTGATCCAGCTCTCTTCCATGGCCTGGGAAAGCAGTACAAGATGGCCCAAGTCCTCAGGCCCCTGAACCCACGTGGGAGAGCTGGAGGAAGTTCCTGGCTCCTAGCTGCGGATTGGCACAGCTCTGGCCATTGCGGCCAATTGGGGAGTGAACCATCGGATGGAGGATCTCTCTCCCTCTCTCTCCCTGCCTCTCCTCTCTTTGTGTAACTCTGACTTTCAAATAAATAAATAAATAAATATTTTTTAAAAAGAGAAATAAATTCTGATCTTCTTTTGTACAGTAGGGTGATTATAAAAACAATTAAGTGTTGTGCTTATTAAAAATTAGAAGAATGCATTTTGAATGTTTTAAACATAAGTAAATGGCAAATGTTTAAGGAGATAGTACATTCCACAATGTAAATACATAACAAAATACCACAAGGTACCTGATAAATAGGTACAATTGGCAATTGGTAAATAGCAGTTAAAAGAAAGAATCAAGTAAATATTTGAAAATGCTTCACTATGTTATTGAAATATTAGTCATCCTTCCACTTATTTTCAAGTTTCAAGTGATAGTATGTTAATAACAGAAGGGTAAAGCTATCTCATGCAGCATTCAGTAAGTAAAATATTAAATGCATCCTAGACATGATTATTAATAGATCTGGATGCCAATCTCGGTATTACTGATACCAAGTTTGATATTTATAGTCAGCTAAACTGTAGTTTTATTAAATGCACTTGCAAGTATAATTTGGTTATTGCGGAATTAAAGATTGACATGCATGGATTATTGTGACACCAAAAGAACAAAAACCATGCATTTTATAATGCCACATACATCTTTTAACCTCTTAAAGTCATCATATAAATACTAGCTTCTTATGAGACCTTGGTACATTTTGGGGAAGTACCATTAAAAATTTTGAAACTGGGATGTTATTCCATTCAACTGGAACCTAAACAAGTATCTTGTATAAAGATGACTTTTCCTTTGCTATGTATGTTAAGTTAATCACTTCATCCATGCCCCTACAGAATTCTGAGCTATTTGTGATTTGTGACAACACATTCAGTGCCTGAAAATACACTTTCTATCACCATTTCTAATATACTTCCCTTTCTTGTTTGGTGCTTTTCCCCTGGCTTATACAAACTATCAGGTTAATCAAAATATATTAATTATCATCTACTATGGAACCTATGGATGACTCCTGTAGCCTATCTGAAGCTACTGATGGGGCTCAGGACACAGTATCCCCAGATATTGACTTTAAGAGACAAGAATACATCCCCCCAAAATATGCCTTTTTTGACATATTGATTATTTTCAGCAGCTTATTCTGAGAAACTGTTGAAAGAGTAAAAGCACTGAAAATCTATAGTTTTCTATGATAAATCTGTACCAATAAAGAAAATCTTAAGGAGACAGAAATGCTAATTACTTTGATTTTATCAATATGCTTTGTACATGGACATTAAAATTATCACTTTGTACTGCATAAATGTGTATATGTATTATATGTAAATTAAAAGGGAAAATAGAATATATAGCTAAATAAAAATAAACAAATGAAATGAGTGAATGAAATTAAATGTATAATACTGGCTGAGTCTGGGTTTAATACCCAGATAAAATATTCAGAAAACAGAATTTTTGAAAATCATGGCAGCCAATGTGACCCTTTGCTAAATTCTTTTTTTTTTTTTTTTTTTTTGACAGGCAGTGTGGACAATGAGAGAGAGACAGAGAGAAAGGTCTTCCTTTTGCCGTTGGTTCACCCTCCAATGGCTGCCGCGGCCGGTGCACCGCGCTCATCCAAAGCCAGGAGCCAGGTGTTTCTCCTGGTCTCCCATGGGGTGCACTTGGGCCATCCTCCACTGCACTCCCGGGCCACAGCAGAGAGCTGGCCTGGAAGAGGGGCAACCGGGACAGAATCCGGAGCCCCGACCAGGACTAGAACCCGGGGTGCAGGCACCACAGGCGGAGGATTAGCCTATTGAGCCGCGGCGCCAGCTCCTTTTTTAAATTCTACAATGAAAAATTCCAAGATGGCAGGTTAAGGAGATACATGATATGCTACACTAGGGATAGGCAGTGAAAGAAAGTGGTGTATGAAGTGCACTTTCGGGGGGAAAATTGGAGGGAAATCATACTGGAAATGCTACCAGAGAAGAAGGAGCCCCGTGGACCCGTGTGGAGGGTGCGGTAGAGCAGCATGAACAAAGCCACAGTGCATGACCGCAGTAGCCGATAGCCGGAGCGGGCAGCAGCTTGAAGACGGAGGTGAGACCGGACTGCAGCAACGCATGGTGATATAATCAGAGACAGAACATGGCTTGAGTCTGGTCTGGTGCCCTGGGGCCTAGCAGTTACTGGCGGTTGCCTGGGGATCCAGCGGAAGTAGAGGGGGCATGTTTGTCTCACGCCAACTTCCCCACAACAGCGCCCACTGCTTGACTGAGAAAGGGTAGGCGCCGTGTTGGGTCTCTGCAGCAACTATACAAGCCCTGTGTGCACCCATAGCAACTGGTTGAGAAGGACGCTACCTTAACAGCCTACTGTCAGTAGAGCTGGAACTACATTCAACCAGTGGCTCTTGTATACCCATGTGATGCAGTGATTATAGTGGAGGGAACAGCCTGCAGTCCACACTGACTTTGAGCCTAGCTGGGAGGTGGCTGGTCAACCACGTAGGCTGGTGAGACACCACAGCCTCTCAAGATGAAGACAAAGGCAGAACTGTCTCTCAGGGAATATCTGCCTCTCTATTGACTGTGCGGGCTGACAGGGGAAGCAGAAACCTCTGTACCCAGCGGCTGTGGGAGTTTCTTATGCTGAGACCATGAGGACTCAGTGGTTACATGAGAAGGTACAGAGAGCAGCTGGGTCTCTGGGCAAACACTGGGAGCAGCTCACTGCGCTCATAGTCAGCTGAGATCACTTGTGTGGTTCATACAGTGGCACAGAACACACTGGGAGTTAACACACAGGCATTGAGAACTACCACTCCCAACTTAGTGCTACACTGGATACTCACCCCAATCTAGAGCACTCACCAGAACTCCTTGGCCACCACACACAGAAGTACAGGCAAAGCCAAAATTGACAAATGGGATTACATCAAAGTGAAAAGAAAATGAGCAGAATGGGGGAAATGGTGCAAACTATGCAACTGATAAAGGGCTAGCATTCAGAATGTAGAAAGGTCAATAAATCCAAAACAGCAAAACAAATATTCCAGTTAGGAAACGGGAAAGGACTTGAACAGGCATGTTTCAGGAGAGGAAATTCAAATGGCCAACAGACACTTGAAAAAATGCTCAGGATCACTAGCCATCAGGAAAATGCAAATCAAAATCACAGTGAAGTGTAACCTCACTCCAATTAGAACAGCTCTCATACAGAAATCAACAAATGACAAATGCTGATGAGGATGTGGGGAAAAGAGTACCCTGGTCCACGGTTGGTGGGAATGTAAACTGTTGCAGTCACTGTGGAAGACAGTATGCAGGTTCCTCAGAAACCTGAATGTAGACCTACCATATGATCCAGCCATCCCAGTCCTGGAAATTTACCCAAATCAAAAGATTTCAGCATCTGAGTTATCTGTACCCCTATGTTCACTGCAACACAATTCACAATAGTAAAAATATGGAATCAACCCAGATGTCCATCAACTGTTGACTACATAACCATAGTGTATGTGTGTAGTTATATGAAGTACCACTCAGCTGTAAAAAATAAATAAATCCTGTCTTTTTGCAACAAAATGGACACAAACGAAAGCCATTATACTAAGTGAAATAAATCAGTCTAAAAAAATCAGGTATCATATATTTTACCTGATCCAAGGTAACTAATTGAGTTCCTAAAATGTAAGGTTTAGGAATGAAATCAACATTTTGAGATTTGATGATTATTTACAGCACTTGTCTCTTCCATTGAGGAATAGTGTTTTCTTTTTCTTTCTTTTTTCTTCATTCTATTTGTTGAAATGTTTTTCTCAGTTTAGGCTTAACTATATGATTATTAAGTAAACTGAAAATAGATTTTTTAAAAATTAAGAATGGGAATGTGAGAGGGAGGAGGTGGATGGGTTGAAGAGTGGGTAAGTGGGAGTTTTGGAGGAAATGTCACTCTGTTCCTAAATCTGTATATATGAAATACATGAAGCTTGTGTAATATGAATAAAACTTGAAAAAATCTGAATGACTCAGAAGAGCTCTGAAGACCAAGACCTCTTTACTAAAGGCAGTAGCGAGAGAAGAGTTTGTGCTATATAGAATGTGCTGCCTGGGTGTCAGTAGGCCTGCTTAATTTAGCGTATTACCTTTGCAACTTCATTTTGTGCACTTACAAGTAGAAAGGTTCAAAATGGACATGAAATATTTGGATACTAGTTCAAAAGGAGGTGAGGTTGTGCACGTGGCTTAATCTAGGTTGCAAAGAACAAGGATTGTGTGTGAAACAAGCAACCAAAACCACTGAGACAAGCAAGGAGGACCAAAGACTGCATTCCAAGAGAAATTGACTCCAAAACCATGCAGTCTGATAAGATAAGCACGAGAATGAGCTGAACTGAATGTGAAGGATCAGTCACACAGGTAGAAACCTTAGAGAGATTGGAAGAGATGTTGATGGATTTACAGAGAGCACAGGACTTTGATAGGATGTGAGTGGTCTCTCTCTTAAATGAACAGTTGTTGATGTACCAGCATGGTGCAGGTTTGGATATGAGTGATAACTGTGTAGAGTGTAACATACCGCCAATTCCGTGGTTTAGGAAGTAAATCAGTGAAAATTGATTTTCATATTGTATATGTGTAGGAAAATATATTCTGAAGTAGCCTGTTAACGGACTGAATTTTCCAGTTCATTTTGTTAACATCAAGCTTATCTCTTTGCAACTATTATCTCTGGTTCTGCTCTGGGGAAGCTTCCCTATAGCACAGCAAAATCTCAAAATAAGTAGCCAGCATGAGGTGTGAAATTATAACAGCTGCAGCATTATGAGACTCCATGATCATATCATTTCATATTTGTAGTAAATAATGTAACATGTTCAACTTCCTTTACAAAGGCACCACTGTGATACCTCATTTTAGAATCTGGTTTTGGCTTACAACTCACTAAGCTCTCATATTCTCTACTTAGGTTGAAGATCAATATGTCTAAGTTCAGAATTGTTGGTGATAATAAAGCTGGCAATAAGACCATATTTCCAATATACCTGTGTGTATGTGTGAGTGTGTGTGTGTGTGTGTATGAATATGTGTACATATATGGGTTGGTACCCAAGGGAGATTTGTTCTAGGATCCCTAAAGACACAAATATCTGTGGATGATAAGTCATTTATATAAAATGTTGTAATAGTACATAAATCTGCACATATCTTCTTATATACTTTAAATTATCTGCAGATAACTTATAATATATAATACCATGTAAATGCTATGTCAATAGTTGCTATACTGTATTACTTAGGGAGTAATGACAAAAGTCTGTACGTGTTCAGAACAGACATAACCGTTGTAGGCCCAACTACATAGTGCATGTCAGCTAGAGGGTAACATCTTTCTTTTCCCAAATATTTTCAGTCCATGATTGGTTGAATCTGCTGATGTGGAACCTGAAGATATGGAATGCCTACTGTATATGGATATTGATGCAGCCTTAAGAGCCATAGATATAGATGGAGATCAAAACCAAATTAGGCCGGCGCCGTGGCTCAACAGGCTAATCCTCCACCTTGCGGCGCCGGCACACCGGGTTCTAGTCCCGGTCGGGGCGCCGGATTCTGTCCCGGTTGCCCCTCTTCCAGGCCAGCCCTCTGCTGTGGCCCGGGAGTGCAGTGGAGGATGGCCCAAGTGCTTGGGCCCTGCACCCCATGGGAGACCAGGAGAAGCACCTAGCACCTGGCTCCTGCCATCGGATGAGCGCGGTGCGCTGGCCGCAGCGCGCTGTCCGCGGCAGCCATTGGAGGGTGAACCAACGGCAAAGGAAGACATTTCTCTCTGTCTCTCTCTCTCACTGTCCACTCTGCCTGTCAAAAAAAAAAAAAAAAAAAAACCAAATTAAAACTGAGGTACAAAATTGCCAGTGTCACAGAGTGAGTGAATATCAATGACAAGACAAGAATATAAACCTCTTTGTAATGTTCTTTCTCTCTAGTAATATTTTATTTACTTATTCCTGCATATTGTGGAAAGTGTGACTCAAAAGCAGAAAAAGGGAAAAGGTCTCATGAATCTGGAGGAAATTTTAAAAAGAAAACCGTCTGCCCCATCTTAGTTCTTGTTCTCTTAGCTTGTTTGGTACTCAAAGTAAGTCAGCTGATCTGAGCCCCTTGTCTTCTATTTCTAAATTCTTGACCAGAAGTTGGCAGGTGCTGGAATTTCTATTTTTGAGCCTAATGTGAATCCTTTGATCACTCAGAAAAATTCATCTATCCAAACTCTGCTTCCCTTCTCTCTACCCTGCCTCCCTTACCATCTGCGTAGGCAATCATAGCGCTAGTAGCAGACATCTAGACCACATGTTGGTGCCAGGTGAGTGTCAACATGATTTAGACACAGATGCTTTTAAAAAAAAGAAAACCACTCTCTAACAAGAGATGTCAAAGTCCTTACTGGCTTCTTGCTTCATTTAATAGTTTTAACTGAAGAGAAATTTTCAGGTAATTTTATTTTCTATTAGAATTACAGTTTTTATTGTGTTTTTCATTCACATTATAGTCAAAGGCTTAAAAGTTCTAAATAAACAAGGACTATAAACAAGAATCAAATGAAAAGATGTTCAACTTCATTCAAATAAAGGAAATTTTAAAATAGCCACAAAAATCATTAAAACTATAATAGTATATAATTCCTATCGATTTTTTTGACAAAGATTTAAAACAGAGTTTGACAAAACACTGCACTTGCAGAAAAACTAAGTATTAAAACTGGAAGATATCTGTGAATGCATATAAATGGATATGTGTTTAAATTTCCTAGTCTCAAAATTTTTTTACAACCTTAGTGAGGATTATGTTTTAATAGAAGTAGCTTGATATTTTACTTTTCACGCTGTTATCTATCAGATTTATATATTTTTCAGCTGGAAAATTAACAGAATAATTAAAAAGAAAGAAAATTGAAGACTATGCCAAAAGCTTTATCTCAGAAATATATCTCATATGTATTAATCATATTATACTCAAGGAAAATGTTTTCCAAATAAAATATACTCAACGATATTTTGAACATGAATGAGGCAAGAAGGGAAGCTACACAAATCAAGAGCATCATTGTGTATCTTCTCATTTTCTTTCATATTTAATTCTCTAATATCTGTTGAAAGTCACAGAGGTAATAGGAAAGGGCCTAACCACAACAGGAACAAAAAAAAAAAACAACACAAAGGCACAGTTTGTGTGTCTTGAGAAATTTGAGTTTTTTAAGATACGTAAATTTGCATATGAGAAAAATAATTAGATCTAGAAACAGATGCATTCATTGATATAAACGAGTGACATATGTACTAAAGGCATTTTTTTAAATACACGATTTACAGCTAAGGAAATACCAGCAATTATAGCTTTTGTATAAACAATTATACTAGACATGTAAGTTTCAAGCCATCACCTCAACAAGCTTATTGCCTAGGAGTTGCTATATGGCAATCAAGGAATTTGCAAGATATGATATTAACTTAGGGGTTTACATTATCCACTAGCAGGGGAAGAGCCATGAGAAGCATTCAGATGGAGAAGTTGAGTAGATGTTGCATTTAAATGTACGATTCAGGCTCTAACATGGTTGACAGACTTGAGTTGGGATAGGAATAGAAGCAGTTAAGTCTTCTAGAAAATTTTTCAGTGTAATTACGATGGAAAATATTATGCATATTTCATAAATATTTGAGTTAAATAAGTAGGTATTGTTTTTATATATTTATTTGTTTTCATCTACTTGACTGCAGAGAAAGAAAGAGAAAGAGCAGAGAGACAAGAGAGAGAGATATCTTCCATCCCTTGGTTGATTCTCCAAATGTTTTCCCTCTCTCTCTCCATCACTTTGCCTTTTAAGTAAATAAATAAATCTTTTCAAAAATAGTGAATGATAGAAAACTATTAGAAATATCTTTAAATGTTTGCCAAATGGCACACTTCCAAATAAAGTACAGGTTGGGGCAGTTAGCCTAGGAGTTACCTTGCAGATTATGATGGCTGCAGCCCACATAAGAGCACCTGACTGCCGACTCTGGTCTCCTGCTATTCCAAACCCTGAGAGTCAGTGCTGATGGCTCAAGAATTGTGTTCCTGTCACCAGCTTTGGCCTAGTCCAGTGCTGGACAGTGAAAGCATTTGAGAAGTGAACCAGGAGAGGGTAGTTCTCTTATCTGTCTCAGTCTCTCTCTCTTTCTATCTCAAAATAAATAAACCTCAGGTAAATGAGAAACTTCCAAAGAAATTGGGAAATATTTGGTTTTAAATTTTTTTTTATTTATTTGACAGATAGAGTTAGTGAGAGAGAGACAGAGAGAAAGATCTTCCTTCCGTTGGTTCACCCCCCAAATAACTGCCACAGCCGAAGCTATGCCGATCCGAAGCCAGGAGCCAGGTGCTTCCTCCTGGTCTCCCATGCGGGTGCAGGTGCCTAAGTACTTGGGCCATCCTCCACTGCTTTCCCAGACCACAGCAGAGAGCTGGACTGGAAGAGGAGCAGCCTGGACCAAAACCAGTGCCCATATGGGATGCCAGTGCTGCAGGCGAACAATTAACCAAGTGAGCCACGGCTCCGGCCTGAAATATGTGGTTTTAAAGAAGAGATTCATTTATTTATTTGAAAGTCAAAGAGAGGGATGAAGAAGGAGCGAAAGAGAGAGATCTTCCATCCAGTGGTTCACTACCCAGGTGACTGCAGGGGCCATGGCTTGACTAAACAAAGCACGGAGCCAGGAGCTTCATCTGGGTCTCTCCTATGGGTGGTGGGGCCCACACACTTGGGCTGCTTTCTCCTGCTTTTAGATTACATTAACAGGGACCTGGATGGGAAGTCCAGCAGCCTGGACTCCAACTGACATTCATATAGGATGCCAGCACTGCTTGCAGTGGCTTAAACCACTATGCCACAAGTCAGCCCCTTAGAAAATAGTTTAAACTGAGTAAAAATGAAACGTTAGAAATACAAATACATAAAATGCAGCCATAGTAGTACTTTCAGAAAATTCATAGCACTTAATGCATACATCTGAAAAAAAAATAATGGTCTCAAAACAGTAACTGAAGCTTCTACTTAAGGAAATAAATGTGAATAAAAATTTATAGTCCTTGTCAGAGAGACTGATGAAAATAATAAATATAGAATATAGAGCATATATTAGTGGAATGTTTAAACACCAAAGAAACTGAGATTTTTGTGAAACAATAATATTCACAAATTTATAGCAAGATTAAAAAAGGAAAAGTGTTGCCAATGTTTAATAGCAAGGATAAAAGAGTGTTTGATCATGAGCTCGGGAGACATTAAAACTATGCTAAGGCCAAACTACAAGTAATTCTATGTTTATAAACTGACAGCCTAGAACAAGAGTTGGTAAACTATGGGTCAATAGCCAAGTCTAGTCTGCTGTCTGTTTATGTGAACAAAGTTCTTTGGAATGGCAGTATGGAAATTTCGTAGCATAATGACTATGGCTGCTTCATTCCACCAGGGTATTAGAATTTACTGCAGAATTTCATCAAGTATTGAGAAAGAAATACTCATTATGCACAATCTTCTAGAAAATAGAAGGGGAATAAACATTTCCAAATTTTTAATATACGGCTTCCATTGCCCTGAAAAAAACAAAATCCAAGATCTGGTGCTATGACACAAATGGGAAAAACCGCCACCTTCCGTGCAGGCATCCCATACGGGTGTCGGTTCAAGTCCCAAATGTTCCACTTCTGATCCAGATCTCTGCTATAGGCTGAAAAAGCAGTAGAAGATGGCTCAAGTCCTTGTTCCCCTGCCCCAGTGTGAAAGACCCAGAAGAGGCTCCTGGCTCCTGGCTTCAGATTATCCCAGCTTTGGCCACTGTGGTCCTTTGGGGAGTGAACCAGTGAATGGAAGACCTCTCTGTCTCTGCCTCTGCTTTTCTGTAAGTCTGCCTTCCAAATAAAAATAAATAAATTTTTTTTTAAAAAATCCACAGACATTTCAAATAAAGAAAGCTACTTCTGGGTGTCTCTCCTGAAGTTAAATGCAAATATTCTGAATAAAACAAATGGAATCCAACAATGTAAAAATGCATAACAACCAAGTAAGCATTATTTTAGTAGTGTAAGAGCGGTTCTACACCCAGAAAACAATCAAAAATGTATGTTAACTGATGAAAAAGAAAACTCCCAATATTTTAATAAATGCAAAAAAATGATAAAAGCTCTTAGGAAATTAAGAAAATGCAGAAATATAAAGCATTTATCAATCCTAGAGTTAAAATGAAATTTAATAGAAATGATTGTTTTCCCCTTGGGTTAAGAACAAAGTAGGGGCAGGTGCTGTAGCACAGTGTGTTAAAGCCCTGGCCTACAGCTACAGAATCCCATATGGGCACTGGTTCAAGTCCTGGCTGCTCCACTTCTGATTCAGCTCCCTGCCAATGCACCTAGGAAAGCAGCGGAGGATGGCCCAAGTCCTTGAGCCCCTGAACCCACATGCAAGACTAGAAAGAAGCTTCTGGCTCCTGGCTTCCGATCAGCTCAGCTCCAACAATTTGGGCCATTTGGGGAGTGAACCAGTGGATGGAAGACCTCTCTCCCTTTCTGTATCTACCTCTCTCTGCAATGTAAATCTTTAAAGAAAAGAACAAAGTAATGATGTATATATATATATATCTAATGCTATATAACATAATATATTATATATATTACATAATAATATATAATATATCATATATTACATAATACATAATATATTATATATTACATAAAATATAATATATTGTATATAATACATAATATACAGTATATTATATATTATATATTATATATTATATATTATATAATATATTATTTTATATATTATACACTATATATAACATATAAATTATATTATATATTACATATTATTTATTATATATAATATATTATATAATATGTATACATTATAATATACATTATATAATATATTATATAACATATAATATATTATACATTATATTATATATTATATAATATATAATATATTATAAAATATTATATAATAAATAATATATAATACATATTATATAAATAATATAATATTATATATATTATATATAATATATTATACAATATATAATATATAAATTATATATTATTTATTATATAATGTATATATCATATAATATGCATACATTATAATACAATATAACACATAATATATCATACATTATAATATATATAATATACTGTATATAATATATTATATAATATTATATACAATAAATAATATATAATATATACATATTATATAAATAATATAATATAATCATAATATATTATATATTATATACATTATATATATACATATATTATATATGCACATTATTGTATATATGCATTATATACATTATATATAATATATTATATATATACATTATATACATTATATATACATTATATATGTAATTATTATATATTATATATAGTATTCTATATATTATATATAATATAATATATTACATATTATGTTATATTATATACAATACATTATATAATATATATATAACATATTATATTATATAATATATTATATACAATATATTACATAATATATAATATGATATATTATATATAATATATATTGTATATATTATACTATACATTGTGTGTTTTATATATAATTATATATTATGTATTATGTTATATAATATATTATATAATATAGAATATATTGTATTGTTTATTATACTATATATCATAATATAATATATAATATAAACAATATATTGTATATAACATATATTATAATATATCACATTTAATATATAATATTATGTTTAATATAATATATTCTATATTATGTTTTATATATTATATGTATTATATATAATATATACAATATATTATATTATACAATATATTTATTATAATAAATATATTATATAATATGACTTTCACATAAAATTAAAAAAAATCTTTCAAAAAGTAGTATATATAATGTATGTATATATGATATGATCCTACATACTGTATAATGTATAATATGTTACACATACAAAATATAATATATAATATAGTGTATTATGCATAGTATAAAATATATTTATATATTATATATTTTATATTGTATATAATATATTATATATTATAATTACATATTATATATTATATATTATAACATATAATATATTATATTTTATATATTATGTATGTGTATATTATATATAATATATAATATGTACTAATGTATAATATTATATAAAAATAATATATTAAAGTATATATTATATAGTATAATATATCTTATACATTATATCTTATTATACAATATAATAAAATATATAATATATTATATATATTATATTATATAAAATATATATAAAATATATAATATAATATATGAATATATTTTATATATTATATTATATATTATATTCTATGTGTAATATAATATATAATATATATCATTATATCATTATATCATATATAATATGTACATTATATATATTTACTACTTTTTTAAAGATTTATTTATTTTATTTGAAAGTCAGAGTTACACAGAGAGAGGAGAGGCAGATGAGCGGGGGGGTCTTCCATCTGCTGATTCACTCTCCAATTGGCCACAACACTGAGAAAGAAGAATTGAAGTGGTCATTATTACAGCCAGCATGACTGTATATAGAGGTAACATCCAATAATTATTATAGAAGACCATAAAAAATGAACTGAATAAGTGTTTGAAGTACGAGTAAAACAAGGGAAATAGTCATAAGCAATTGTTTTTCACAAAATCAATGAACAATAGGAAACAAAGATTTTTAAAAGAACAACTTAGCTCAGAATTAACACATGAAGAAGTTATCAGTTATAAAAAATCAAGAAATCAATGCCATTTATAATCACTACAAAAATATTTAGGGATAGGGTTAACCAATGTAGTGAAAGTCCTGTATAACGAAAACTATGAAATATCAGTGAGAGAAACTGAAGATGACTTAAATAAATGGAAATATATTTCCTGCTCATGGATTGGAATAATTAAATTTTTAAAATTCTCATACCACCTGAAATTATCTGCAGATTCAAGGCATTCTACCAAAATCTCTATGATATTTTTCATAGTACTAAAAGGAACTATGTTGAAATTCATATGGAACCACAAAACTCCTAAAAAGAGTCAAAGCAATCCTGAGCAAAAACAACAAACCTAGAAGTATCACACTAACTGACTTTAAAATACACTACAAAGCAAGTCATCCAAACATCATGACACTGGGGTTAAAAAAAAAGAAAGCATAAACCAATGGAACAGATTAGAGAGCCCAGAGATAAACTCAGGAATTTATTTTTGTTTTTTCACCAGTGTGCCAACAGTGCACAAGAGGGCAAAGACAGTCTTTTCAATAAAAATGTTGGAAAAACACTCTGTATGTTGCTCCAAAAAAGATTACAAATGCAGCTACTACATGATCTAACAATTCCACTACTAGTTATGTATCCAAAAAGCTGAAATAAATAAGTCAAAAGTGTAACTGGGGGCCTGTGCTGTGACTAAGCAGTTTAATGCCCTTGCCTGAAGGGCCGGCATCCTATATGGGCGCTGGTTCGAGACCCAGCTGTTCCACTTCTGATCCAGCTCTCTGCTATGGCCTGGGAAAGCAGTGGAGGTCCTTGGGCCCCTGCACCCATGCAGGAGACCCGGAGGAAGCTCCTGGCTCCTGGCTTCAGATTGGCACAGCTCTGGCTGTTGCAGCCAGTTGGGGAGTGAACCATCGGACGGAGGATCTCTCTATCTCTCTCGGCCTCTCCTCTCAAGTGTGTAACTCTGACTTTCAAATACATAAATCTTTTAAAAAAGTATATATCTGTACTCCATGTTCATTGCAACATTATTCACAGTATCATAATGTAGAAACAAATTAATCAGATAACTACATAATTAATTAATCAAATAATTAGATGAAAGAGTGAAGAAAATGTGGCAATATACACAATGGAACATTATTCAAACTCAAAAGGAAGGAAAGTCAGCCATGTGACAACATGGAGGATGTTGAGTTAATTGAAATAAGACACACACTCACAAAAATATCATCAGATCTCACCTCAAAGGCGATTTCAAAAAGATTGTGAAAAGAGTTTACATAAGAACAAATAAATTTTTTTGCACTGTCTTCTTATATACAGAATCTAAAATCATTGAACTCAGAAAAGCAGAGACTAGAATGGCAGTTACCAGGGGCTTGGATCCTAAGGGTTTTGGAGAGATGTTGGTTACTGAGCACCAAAGGGGAAACCTGTAGAAGTGAAATGGACACTATGAGAAACAGTGACTCGATCAGCTCTTGTGCTGACTGTTGTTGTACAATGTAATACTTTATCCATGGTAGTATTCTTTTTTTTTTATCCTAGTACTAGTGGTTGAACTCTGTAATTAACACACAAATATTCTTAGGTGTTTAAATTTTAACTGAAAAGTGATCTCTGTGAAATATAAGAGTGGGAATAAGAGAGGGAGGAGATGTAAAATTTGGGACATGCTCAATCGGAACGGCCCCAAATGATGGAGTTAGAATTGTGCCAGGGGATTCCAATACAATCCCATCAAGGTGGCATGTACCAAGGCCATCTCATTAGTCCAAGTGATCAATTTCAGCTCACAATTGATCACACTGATAGGTCTAAGAGTCAAAGGGATCGCACAAGCAAGACTAGTGTCTGCTAATACTAACTGATAGAATGAAAAAGGGAGAGAATGATCCAACATGGGAAGCAGGATACACAGCAGACTCATAGAATGGCAGATGTCCTAAATAGCACTCTGGCCTCAGAATCAGCCCTTAAGGCATTCGGATCTGGCTGAAGAGCCCATGAGAATAGTTTAGGCATGGAAAGCCAAGACATTCTGGAAAAAACAGAAGACCTAAATGAAAGATCTCTGCGAGTGAGATCCCAGTGGAAAGAACGGGGCCATCAAAGAAGGAGGTACCTTTCTCTGAAGGGAGGAGGGAACTTCCACTTTGACTATGGCCCTGTCGGAATAAGATCGAAGTCGGCGAACCCTAAAGGCTTCCATAGCCTCGGCAACTCATGACCAGAGCCTAGGAAGATTACTGACGCCATAAACAAGAGTGTCAAATTGTTAAATCAACATCAGGAGTCACTGTGTACTTACGTCTCATGAGGGATCTGTCCTTAATGTGAAATAATGCTATTACTAGTACTGAAACAGTATTTTTACACTTTGTGTTTCTGAGTGGGTGCAAACTGATGAAATCTTTACATAGTATATATTGAATCGATCTTCTTTATATAAAGATAATTGCAAATGATTAAAAAATCTTGGTGTTAAACTGGAAATTGCATAGACAATTAATCAATTTTTTAAAAAAAAAATCATGTAGGATCTCTGTCCTTAATGTGCTGTACATTGTGAATTAATACTATAACTAGCACTCCAACAGTATTATCATTTTGTATCTCTATGCGAGGGCAAACCGTTGAAATCTTTACGTAATATGTACTAAATTGATCTTCTGTGTATAAAGAGAATTGAAAATGAATCTTGATGTGAACAGAAGGGGAGAGGGAGCGGGAAAGGGGAGGGTAGGGGGAGGGAGAGAAGTTGTGGGGGGGGGGGGAGCCATTGTGATCCATAAGCTGTTCTTTGGAAATTTATATTCTTTAAATAAAAGCTTTATATAAAAAAAAAAATTTCTACTTTTAACAGCCATCATGAATATGTTTAACAGCAAATGAGCTTCAAATTATCTTCAGTTTCAGTTTCTAACTCTGTTAAGCTTTGGAGTAAGCTGGTTTCATAATCTACCAAACTTAAAATTGTTGAATACTTTTGTTTTATATCTTGTTTGGATTTCCTTCATTTCATCTCTCTAAGTATAATCAAGTGCTGCATAACAACTTCAGTCAATTATGGACTGCATATATGATGGTGGTCTCATCATTTTATAATGGAGTTGAAAAACTCCTATCATCCACTGATGTCACAGTGTTATTCATTGTTCATGTGTTTGTGGTGATGCTGGTGTAAA
The DNA here is from genome assembly GCA_949820135.1 of Sylvilagus floridanus. Lineage (NCBI taxonomy): Eukaryota > Metazoa > Chordata > Mammalia > Lagomorpha > Leporidae > Sylvilagus > Sylvilagus floridanus. Next base: position 10,636,808 of record OX463240.1, on the reverse strand, counting down.
TAAACTTATTATACTCACTGTCAGTCATAAAAAAAAATATACAAAACTTCAATTAAATAGGACTAATGGTTTCAAATGCTCTATTCTATGCCATAGTGACTAAGGTGAACAAGAATGTATTATACACTTGAAAATCAAGGAAAGTGGATTTGCATGTTCTTGGCATGGAAAGTAGTAAGTCTGTGAGGTAAAATATCTGTTAACTAGCTCAGGTTAGCCATTCTTCAATGTACGAACATTCCAAAGCATGATACTATACATCATAAGTATATATAATTTTAATTTTACAATTAAATATGCTAATAATTTTCAATAAAATAAGTTTACAATGAAATTTTTAGGCATTATTAGTGTCTACAGGATCTATATGTTAAAAATGACACAATATTGTCGATGGAATCTAAGACCTAATAATGAAGAGATTTACTTTACTTATGAATTGGATGATCTAATATTGTTAGAATAACCAAAATGAATCTATATATTTAATGCACAACTAAAAAAGGTGCATACAGGCTATCAAAGAACTGATAATAAAGTTTATATGAAAAAGGAAATGAATTGAAAAACCTAAACTTCTTCTGAAAAAGAATAACAGAAAGGGAAAACTCACATTGTCTGATTTCCCTTGAAAAGCACAAATTACAAAAAAACTAACTCCACAAGAAAAAAAAGTAAATAAACCTATAAAAAGATACTGATATATTAATTGGATACCTTCCCACAAAGATAATTCTATGACCACACAGCTTCTTTGGTTAATTGTGGCAAATATTTATAGAAAAATTAAAATTATTATTTCACAAATTCTTCCAAGGTGGCAAACATCCAAGTCATTCTATGAGGCCAGAGAAAGTACAATATCAAATAAATGAAGTCAGATAGAAAGACTATATACCAAAATTTCTTATAAATGTGCATGCAAAAATCTTCAGAAAAATACTAGCAAACTAAATCTAGTAACATAAGTTGGTTATATCATGGTTAAATAAAATTTATTTCAGGAATACAGGATTTAGCAAAAAAAAATCTATTAATGAAATAAATCATATTAATAGAATAAAAGGAAAAAAAACAGATGATTATCTCAATAGACAGAAAAATGTTTGGCAAAAGCCAATACCCTTTCTTAAGAAAAGGCAGTCAACAAAATAGGAATACAAAAAAATCTTTCTAATCCAACAAAGACATTAGCAAAAACCCAGCAGTTAACATCATTGTTAACAGTCACAGACTAAATGCTTCCTCCCTACGAACATGAAGAAGACAATGCTGCCCATTCTCATCTATTTGACATTATTCTGGAAATTCTAGCCAGTGTGATGAGCCTCAGAAAGGGTATAAAAGCATTAAGCTTGGTAAAGCAGCAGTGAACTTTCTATTTGCAGATATAATTTATATAGGGAAAATTCCAAGGACTTTACAAAACAATATTATTATAACTACTAAACAAGTACAACATGTGAGGGGTGCAGTGTCAATAGGGTGACCACATTGTGTCTGTGGTTATGCTTTCTGCAGTTTCAGTTGCTGAAGTCTGAAGATAAAATTGTAAAAATAAAGGATTTGTAAGTTTTATGTGTAGCATGATGAAACTTCTCACCATTGCACTCCACAGATCAACCCTTTGTTCAGCACATTCACTCTGTATAGCTCACCAGTCACTTAGTACCCAGCTCAGTTATCAGAACAACTATCAAGAACTATAGTGTTCATATTCAAGTAACACTTATGCAGTAGTCCAACACTGAGTCACAACACCCACATCAGTCTTCTCACTTTATCCCAGCTCACAGGCACTGGATCCTCTCATAATACCACAGGAAGGATGACTACAGTACAATACAATGTTTTTTTGAAGGGAGAAAAATTCCACATTCAAATAACTTTTATTACACTATATTATTATAATCTTCCATCATATTATTAGTTATTATTCTTAAGCTATTACTTGCCTAATTTATAAATTATCTTTAGCATAGTTTTGAATATATAGGCAAAAATACATGTAGGTTCAGTAAACCTGCTTTTCAGGCATCTACCTGGAATCTTGGACCACATGCCTCACAGTTAAAAGGAGACTAGTAATGAAAATTTAAAAGTAAATTTTTTAAGTAATGCTATGTATAATAGTATCAAAAACAATAAAATATCCAGTAATAAATTTAATAAAATAATTGCAAGAATCTTCTTACATGACAAATATACAATATTTTGAAGGAAACACCTGTTGAATGAAGATATCCTCTATATTTATGGGTAAACATGTTTAACATTGCTAATATGTTAAAAATCTTCAAATTGACCTATTGATTTGGTGTAAATCCTATCAAAATCTGTTTTTATGCTGCTTATATGCATAAATAAACTGATAACTGAATTTCACATTAAAATGCAAAAGAACCAGAATAAACAAAACTATCTCTAAAAAGAAAAAATTGGAGGACTGTCACTTCATAACTTCAAAATTTATTACAGGGAAACAGTAATAAAGATAGGACAAAACTACAGAGCAATGCAATAGGATTGAGAGTCTAGAAATAACGCCTTACATTTATTATAAATTGAATTTATACAAGGATGACAAGATAAGTCATAGGGATTATAAATAGTCTTTTCAACCAGTGCTGTGGGGGAAAAATAATTCAACTGTGAACAGATAAACAAATTGTGGCTAATCCATACAACAGAATAACTCTTCAGCAACAGCAACAACAACAACAAAAAAGGAATAAACTATTGAGACATTCATCAATTTGGATAGGACTCAAATGCATTATGTTAAAGTAAAGAAGCCAGACTCAAAAGGCTACATGTTTCCATGCTATATAATTCCATGTATATGTCATACTGGAGAAGATAAGATTACAGGGACAAACAAGCATGTAGTTTTACCATAAATGTCACTACTATGAGAAACTCTTCTGTATCTTGATTATGGTTGCCATTTAAATTTCTGAAGCAGGAACTTGCCTTGATTTTAAGAAGTCCGTTGGGATGCTCACATCTTGTAACGGAGTGTCTGGGTTTGAAAAGTCTCCCCTCTGCTCCTGATTCTAGCTTCCTGTTAATGTGATCCATGGAAGAAACAGTGATGATTCAAGCAGTTTGGTCCTTGACACGCACATGGAATACCTGGACTGAATTCCTAACTGCAGCCTCTAGACAGGGGCCTGTGTGGGCATTCAGGGTATGAACCAGCAGATGGAAGGTCCTTGTTTGTTTCTCTCTCTCTTTCTCTGCCCTTGCCCCTGAAATGCTTAGTTTTTTTGAAGATTTTAAAACTCTCCATAAAAGAAGAGAGTGAACTTTAATGGCCATAAATTAACAATTACATGAAAATAACATAAAGTACTACAGGAATTGCATTATTTAGCTAAGATAATTCAACAATTTTTGAACATTCAAAGTGACAGAATTATTGACTTTCTTCTCAAACATAATTTGTAATAATTATATTTTATGCTTTTTGCCAATGGGAAAAATGGTTCAGTCACTTTGAAAGATTCAGTGCATGCCTAAAAAATGTGGTCAATATATGGTCTATATATTCTGTAATGTTTGTGTTCATGCACATCTTCAGGCTTCCATTCTGGGGAATCAAATCAATAGAAGTACAGAAAGATATCTCATCCTAATTCAAAGTCTGAATAAGTAACAAAGACGTGGATTTTGAAGCATCTCCAAGGAAAGTAACTTGTTTAATGGCCCACCCTTAATGATCACTAGAATCAACTCCATCTTCTGTTAATAGGTTTCATATTAATATTTCATTTCTATTGCAGCTTAAAAACATTGTCCTTGTTGCTCTCATTCCGATTAAGTGCTTCCTGTACAAGCTCACCAAATAAGCTAACTGCTGCAACCTTGAGAGGTTGAGGGGGTGGGATGGAAGGAGGAAGGACTTGACTTGTGGCATTACGAGTGCACTCCACCTATTAAATTGTTCTTCAGCTCCACACAATTTTAGAAGTAACAGAAGAATATTTTGTCAGCAAATGCCATGTCAGGTTAAGGAAAATGGTATTTGTATCACTAGCCAACAGGAAAATGCAAATTAAAACCACAATGATGCTTCATCTCACTTCAGTTAGAATGGCTCTCATACAGAAATTAACAAATAGCAAATGCTAGAGAGGATGTGGGGAACAAGGTACCCTAATCCACTGTTGGTGGGAATGTAAACTGTGCAACCTTGTGGAAGACAGTATGGAGATACCTCAGAAATCTGAATATAGACTACCATATTATCCAGCCATCCCACTCCTGAGAATTTACCCAAACCAAAAGAAATCAGTATATTAAAGAGTTATCGATATTCCCATATTCATTGCAACACAATAGCTAAGATATGGAATCAACCCAGATGTCCATCAACTATTAACTGGATAAAGAAATTATTGTATATATATATATATATAATATATTTACAATATGTATACAATATACATGCAATACATATACAATATAGAATCCTGTATTTTGCAATAAGGTGGACACAACTGGAAACCTTTATACTTAGTGAAGTAAGCCAGTCCCAAAAAGAACAGATATAATGCATTTTCCTTGATCTGAGGTAACTATTAGAGTACCTAAAACGTAATGTTTAGGAATGAAATGGAAATTTCAAGATTCAATGATTGGTAGAGCTGTTTTCTCTTCTGTTGAGGAGCAGTGTTTTTTTTTTTTTCTTCTACTTTTTGAACTCTTCTATTTACTGTAGGGTTAACTACACAACAATTAAGTAAACTGAAAATAGATTTATGTGAAAATTAAGAGTGGGAATGTGAGAGGGAGGAGGAAGAAGGGTTGGAGCTTGAGTGGAAAGAAGTGTAGAGGGTGAACTATCACTATGTTCCTAAATCCGTGTATACAAAATGCATGAAATGTGTATAACTTAAATCAAATTTTTTAAAAAATGGTATATGTCTGCTTCCTTGAATTTTCTCTATTGCTCCTCTTTTTGAATTGTTTCAGTAACTTTCCTAAATTTCTACTTGCTGGGCGTCTTGTTGGTCTGAATTTTTAGCCAAATGACCAAGACCCCCAAGAGCCATGGTCTGTTAAGATGCCACAAGTTTGCTTCCACTTCAGCCCCAATTTTAAAATTTAATATACCATTGTGATTGTTCTCACAGACATCTTTAATAAAATCAGAAGATTCTCTGAACTTAGGATTTTAGGATTAGCCACTAACAAAACAGGAAGGGAGAAAAGCGATTGCTGAGTGTTTTACAAGAGCTCATCTAAATGTTCCTCTCATTTCCCTTGTCCCTGTTGAATCATATCATTTAATTCAAGTTCAGGCCTAATAGTTTTGCATGCCTCTTATGCCATTGAGAATGGCCATATAATGTTGATATAAAGGTGTCATAAGCAGTCTACAGTGACACAGATATCTGCATGTATAGCAAGTTGAGGAACACTTGTGAATTTTGCCAAGCAGCCTGTGAAATAGATCAAGGGTGTTTATTTTCAAGAGGAAGTTAATGTCTCCAAAACACAATAGGCAAGCGTAATGCACTGAGTTGGGAGGAAGCTGTGTTTATGCACAATTACTCACGTTGATTCATAAACAATATGTGTGTCTGAGTTGGCATAGTATTCTGGCAATAACAGACCATTCTGCTCAAAGTTTGTGAGAATGTGGTCAATAGCTGGTATACAATGACCAAACTATTTCTTTTCAGCATTGTCCTGAATCTCATGGTAAAGATGATTAAGCAATAAAGAAGCTGGAAAGATTACCCAGGTGTCTCAGTGGAAATATCCTAAAATGACCTACAAACAAAAAGGAAATTGTTTATATCAAAAAGCAGTGATAAAACTGAGCTCAGTTTTGTTATGTAAACATGAAATATTTAGCTATTCTTGTAGATATAATGGAAATTTGATCACTAATTGTGTATTTGATGATACTAGGATTTATTATTCAAATTTTAATATGTGAGAATGGTATTGGGCTAATGTTTGGCAAATATTCTCACCTTTATAAATTAACATTAGGGACAAGTATTGTGAAATAGCAGGTTAAGCTGCCCCCTGCAATGCTAGCATCCCATTGACCAGCTGCTCCACTTCTGATCCACCTTCTTGTTAATGCACCTGAGAAAGCAGTGGAAGATGACCCAGTTACTTGAGCTGCTGCACCTACATGGGAAACCCAGATAAAGGTCTGGGCTCCTGGCTTCGGTGTGGCCTCGCCCCAGCCATTGCATCCATTTATGGAGAGAACCTGCAGATGGAATCTCTCTCTCTCTCTCTCTCTCTCTCTCTCTTTCTCTCTCTCTCTCTTTCTCTTTCTCTTTCTCTCTTTCTCCTCCATTCTGTAATGTTGCCTTTTAGGTGGATAAAAAATCCTTAAAAAATAAATAAATAGGTGAACATTCATTATAATTGGTATGATATCTGAAATTTTCTTCAAAATAACAGATAATATGAGCAGATAGATAAAGAAAACTGTCTCTGAGTTGAAACTCTTACAGTTATCAAATAGATCTGTTACCTTCTACGATTGTTGATGTTCTATTTTGTATATCTCTGAAATGTTCCACAATATTAAGTCAAGTATGTTTTAATAAAGAAATCTTAGTAGTTGTCCAATGAATCTTTGTATAAAAGTCATTTTCAGACACATAAAATAGACTCATTATGGTATACGAAGAGACGATATCAAATCACATGTAAAATGGACCATTTGTTTTCTTGTTTTAGCAAGAAACATTAGGAAAAACATTTAATTATTTTAAAAATTTTACATTTATTTTTCTCAAAACATTTGCCAATTCTGTTTCCTTTTAACACACGTATCTTTATTGTCATTTGCTGAATATTTTTAGTTGTTGTCTGTGGGAAGGTCAGTCTGGGTACCTTGGCTGTCATGAAACTGGAAGCAGCAAATATCCTGAGCCACTCTGCATTTAAAGCTCACCCATGTGCCCATGTGCGGTGTGCATTTGGTGAAGCAATTAAGATGCAGTTTGGGATGCCTGGATCCCATATCGAGTGCCAAGGTGTCTGGGGTCAAGACTCAGTTCCATTTCCAGTTGTAACTTCCTAATGCAGTCCCTGGGAGGCAGCATGATATGGCTCGCATATCGGAGTCCTATCACCTATGTGGGAGACCCAGATTGAGCTCCTGGCTGCTGGCTTCTGCCTGGCCCAGTCCTATGTGTTGAGGACATTTGGATATTGAACAGCAGAGGATATTTCTGTGCCTGCTGGTCTTTCTCTCTTTCTCTCTCTCTCTCTCTCTCTCTCTCTCTCTCTCTGCCTGTCTCCATTTCAAATGCATTTTTCAAATGTCTTTCTTTCTTTCTTTCTTTCTTTCTTTCTTTCTTTCTTTCTTCCTTTTTTTTTTTTTTTTTTTTTTTTTAGAATACGCATCTGATAGTGTTTCCAAAGCACACACAAGTGTTACAGAGTTTCTGAAGGAGGGACATGAAGACTTAGAAAACTACAAAATTTTCAAGAAGAGAAATACTGACATTCCCATTAACACTATTTAGAATTTCATTCAAAAATACAAGTTACAGATTAAGAAAATAGCTTTGCTTAACCGTTTCTAAACACCACAGATATGTAGAATGTTCGCCTTTTCAATTTTCTCTATTAGAAGGAACATTCAAAATTTCATCATTGTTTCTTCTTATTCATAGAGCACAGGGCTTTCAGATAGATTAGGAATAAGGGAGGGTATGACATCGGAGTCAGCCAAGACTGCCCCAATCTGTAGTATCCCTGGAAAAGTACAAAATTAGTTTAGATGAGACTTGAGTCCAAATCCTGTGCCTTGGATTAGTGGTTCAATATCTTGCCACACTGTTTCCTCAAAGGGAAGTTCGAAAAATACAGTATGCATCCTATAAATTGTTTAGTGATTAAATTAAGTGAGAGCATACAAATGAGTTATCTAGCATTCTGCCTTAAATGCTCAATGTAAATTCATCATTAAACATTTGTTTACCTCCATCTTCATACCACTCCTATCTATATCCAGTATAGAACGAGACAGTTAAAAAATGGGAAAGTTTAAATACTATATACCCTGGATCCTGGAAGATATTCTAGTTACCTATTCCCTTCTTTTTTCCTTACTTTTTCCTAAGGTGAAGAGAGTGGGTCTGAAGAATGCCACTCCCTACTTCAATGGAACATACAAGAGAATTCCAGCATCTTGAAGCTAGTATTTTTCCAAACAATGAATCTATGGACAATATGTTTGAGAAGAAGAAGAAATATCAGCTCCCAGTAGACCATAAACTTAGCAATTCACTTAACTTAGTCATGTGAGGCTTAGTCAACTCACTTATGAAACAGGTAGCCATATCTCTTTTTGAATACTTGAGAAAGAGCTGTTAAAATTCCATGCTAACAGTTAAATTAGTTACCAAGTGAATCTAGCTTCAAAAATTGTAAAGCACTAAATAAGAATCAAACATATAATTTAAAAAATATCATGGGACCCATATTTATGCTGTATTTAGTTCTTAAATTAAAATTCTACAAATGCAAACATACACACACATATACACAAACCAACCAAACCAACTCTGAGCCCTTGCCTACCCTGCCCTAGAGATGGTGTGAGGAGGATACTCTTCCACTGAGGCTGCTAGAATAAGTGAGACTCACTTATTGCCTGGTACAGGAAGACCTTTACTGCCTCTGAACAAGTGGTTACTGAGAATATTTGTTTTCTTCCTTGAGTTAGTCTTTGCTCCATTCATTCAGGAAAGATCTCTGGAAGCAACGCCCACGTAGGTTTTGGACTTCTTCAAGTGTGACGTTATTTTATAAAGTGTTCTGGACCCAGCATGATATTTATTACAATTTAAATAATGATATAATGCCTTTAACTTGAAGGCCATGTCCCAAGAACTTAGAATAGTTTTTTTTTTTAGTATATTCATTTTTTAAAAGATTTATTTATTTACTTATTTATTTGACAGGTACAGTTACAGACAGTGAAGAGAGAGAGACAGAGAGAAAGGTCTTCCTTCCGTTGGTTCACTCCCCAAATGGCTGCAAGGGCTGGAGCTGTGCTGATTGGAAGCCAAGAGCCAGGTGCTTCTTCTTGGTCTCCCATGCAGAAGCAGGGGCCCAAGCACTTGGGCCATCATCCACTGCCCTCCCACGCTACAGCAAAGAGTTGAACTGGAGGAGGAGCAACCGGGACTAGAACCAGTGTCCATATGGGATGCTGGCACTGCAGGTGGAGGATTAACCTAGTGTGCCATGGGGTCCGCCACCTAGAATAAGTTTTGTAATAATAAAATGAGTTGATATTTATTATACTAAGAATCAATTACAGATTTGTTCTTTCTCCATAAAATATTGCAGCATGGTTAATAGAAGCATCTTTTCTCAATGATTGATGTTTATGAATGGGATCTGCCCTTGCTTTAGAAAAATAGAACAATGGAAATGACCAAATGCAAAAGATTACTATATTTTGAAAAAATTAAATAGCCATGATTTCATTATGTTGGTTTTACTGTCTTCTAATAACCAGCAAGTACATTAATAAAATTTGTTGAATGCAACTCTTTAAAAAATAAGCCACAGTAAATATCAGCTACTGATACCTTAGCTATCTCATTTTTCCATGCTCTTGAACAGAACATGGTGGATTATAAGATGTTGCTGCTGTGGACTCATAGAATGGCAGATGTCCTAAATAGCACTCTGGCCTCAGAATCAGCCCTTAAGGCATTCAGATATGCTCAAGAGCCCATGAGAGTATTTTAGGCATGGAAAGCCCAGACACTCTGAAAAAAGAAGACCTAAATGAAAGATCTCTGTGAGTGAGATCCCAGTGGAAAGAACGGGGCCATCAAAGAAGGAGGTACCTTTCTCTGAAGAGAGGAGAGAACTTCTACTTTGACTATGACCCTGACGGAATAAGATCGAAGTCGACAAACCCTAAAGGTTTCCATAGCCTTGGCAGCTCATGACTAGAGCCTAGGGTGATTACTGATGCCATAAACAAGAGTGTCAAATTGTTAAATCAACAACAGGAGTCACTGTGTACTTACGTCTCATGTGGGATTTGTCCTTAATGTGTTGTCCAATGCGAAGTAATGCTATAACTATTGAAACAGTACTTTTACACTTTGTGTTTCTGTGTGGGTGCAAACTAATGAAATCTTAGTATACACTGAATCGATCTTCTGTATGTAAAGATAACTGAAAAAGAAAAAAAAAACTTGGTTTTTAAATTGGAAAGTGTATAGAAAATTAATCAATTTTTAAACAATATCATGTAGGATCTCTGTCCTTAATGCATTGTACATTGTGATTTAATGCTATAACTAGTACTCCAACAGTATTTTTCACTTTGTGTTGCTATGTGGGGGCAAAGTGTTGAAATCTTTACTTAATATATGCTAAACTGATCTTCTGTATATAAAGAGAATTGAAAATGAATCTTGATGTGAATAGAAGGGAAGAGGGAGTGGGAAAGGGGAGGGTTGTGGGTGGGAGGGAAGTTATGGACGGGGCATTGTAATCCATAGGCTGTACTTTGGAAATTTATATTCATTAAATAAAAGTTTAAAAAAAACCTTTAAAAACTAGAAACAAAAAACAAATAAAAAAGATGTTGTTGCTGTGTCGTGTCTTGACTTCCTTGTCCCACTGTGTTTTTTTTCCCCAGCCATAAAGCTGGGAAATGTGCTTTCTGACACATCTGAGTCCCTGCTGTACCTTAACTTCACCTTGTGGTAAAATTCTGCTCAGAAAAACAACCTGTTTAGATCATTTTACACTCTGCTCCAGGTTTACGTGTGCAAGAACGCCTAGTTAGTATTGTGAGGGATTACATAGTATTCCCTGCTTTAAGCTCACTGCCAAGGCAGATAACAGCAAAGAAGGGTCACTGTGCTCCAGAGATTAAGTTTCTGATCAAGGAATGATTCATGGAAGAGAGATCATGCTAACACAGTCACCAGGCCTGGAACCCAAAAGCGAAGTATCTGGTGAGATGTGTGATCCTGGGATGATGACAGCAGTGTCCTCAGAAAAACAGGTTACTGGGAAATTAGCACTGTAGTGGGAGAATGAGAAATAGTTAATCTGGCAGTTAGTAGGGGAGTTAAAGGACACTAAGGCCAGGACAATGGGTCATTTTGAAGGTTTGTAGAGTTAACGGCAGAAACATTGTATATGACTACTCAGAAAGTGAAGGTGGAAGAATAGAATAGATGAATTAGAAATTGGGAGGCAGAGACATTTTTGACATTCAATAAAAATTCTTAGTTGTGCAGGCATGTGCTGAAATAATATAGAATACCTCTGAGAAATAATACTGAGAACAGAATGGCCTGAAACGGTCATACAGGATGGAAAATAAACAGCAAAGGTTAATCACAATGAATCCAAGTTACTATGGCTGCAGCTTCATGGCATCAGAAGATGTGATGAAAAGAGATTCTGGCTTTGAGAGGATGGTAACTTGCTTATCTTTGAATATGGTGCAGTTTCTCCTCAGGGCAGAGTAGGTGAAGCTCATACACATATGGAACCTTAGAGCCCATAAGCAGCAAAATGCAGAAGGGTGCACCTGTGGCACTGGGGAGTCTTGAGTTTTAGAAAGTCTTCCTGCCATTCACCTGGTGGAGAGAAAAACATACAACCCACCTCATCTCCCTGGAAACTGCCTACCTGATGTTTCCCTGACTATACCACCTGAGCTGCATTGATAACAAAACTTCCCTCACACAAATCGGGAAACAGAAATAGCAAAGAAAGTACATGCTCATCATCCGATCTCTTAATATCTAATCTCTTACAGAAATTGCTCTGCATATATGTTCATTTGGTAATAAACAAAAGCAGCCCCCGAGTTTTGAACACAATTTGATCTTAGGACAGTTGAAATATCCAAATTGTGACATCTACAGAAGTTGTATTAAAAGATTGAAAGGATTTAGACTGAGAAACCATATTAAAAATTCAAAAAGTAGAGAGCAGCAAGATGGCGGAATAGGAAGGGAGCACACCGATAGTCTGGGGAGAGACAGTTTAATAAAAGTGGAGATACTGCAGGTTTAAGGAAGAGTAGGGGAAGAAACAGCAGAGAAAACCCTTCCAGAACTGGAGATTCACAGTGGACCTGCGTGGAGAGCATGGGAGCCCGCAGTTTGGGACACCAGCAGCAGATTCAACACACCAGTGCTGGAACGCGAGGTGAGCAGACCTCAATAGCCCGAAATACCAGGAGGGAAGCGGAAAAGGGAGCCTAGAGCGAACAAGGCTTGAAACCCTGCAGGGAAAAGTTCACCAGGCTAACTAGAAGAGAGACAGAGGGAAAAAAAAAAAGTGACCCGTACGGACACGAGCTTCTCTCTCTCCGCTCACCTCTCAAAGGTGAGCAAGACAAAGAGCAGGCACCATTTTGGAATACGTCATAAGCAGGGCGACCTCGGGTCAGGCACCGGCCCCGAGCCTAGCAGAAAAACCTGACTCTGGGTGGGAGGGGTGAAATAACAGGAGATTAGAACCTAATGAATGTGTGGTGCTAATGAACTGAGACTGTGAAAAAAGAGACGGTGGGGGAGAGAACTCACGGAAATCACAAATTCATGTGAGTACTCTCCAGAGACGCTACAGTTCAGTACCCTTGGCAGCCCAGTGGGAGACTATAGGAGAATCTCAGCCCACACAAAGGGCCGCAAAGATTCCTTCTCTGGTCCTTGGGAAAGAGCTTCTGAACTCTGGCTCCTGTGGGTATATCATTCGCCTGCTAACCACCCCCAATTCCATTCAGCTGTGTGGAATTACTTCCCTTTTGAACCAAAAAAAAAAAAAAAAACTAACAGAGAGAGATTTACCACGCCTAACCTGGGAGTGTCTCCTTTGACACACCCTCAACCCTGAAGAACCAAACAGAGCTCTCAGGCCACACCCATCTCAAGCCTCTAAGGCTCCATCAAAAGCAGACAGTCCACTTAATCTAGAGTCATACTATAACAAGAAAAAAACACCACAGTGAAGAAACCAATATGCCAAACAACAAACGCAAAAATCGAGGTAATAAGAACAAGGAAGACACTATGGCATCCCCAAATGAAAAAGACACCCAAATTCAAGATTATGAAGATGATGAGATAGAAGAGATGCAAGAAGCAGATCTCAAAAAATTGATGAGAACACTAAGAAGTACTCAAAAACAAATTCTTGAACTACAGAAATCCTTAATGGACAAGGTAGAAAATCTCTCTCGTGAAAATGAAATATTAAGGAGGAATCAAGCTGAAATGAAACAACTAGTAGAACATGAAACTGTGATAGTGACGAGAAATCATAATGAAGTAAAGAATTCAATAGATCAAATGAAAAACACATTAGAGAGCCTTACAAACAGAATGGGTGAGGCAGAAGAGAGACTATCGGACTTAGAAGACAGAGCACAGGAAACTATACAGTCAAACCAAAGAAAAGAAGAGGAAATTAGAAATCTAAAAAATATTGTTGGGAATCTACAGGATACTATTAAAAAACCCAACATTCGAGTTCTAGGAGTTCCTGAAGGCATGGAGAGGGAGAAAGGATTAGAATGCCTTTTTAGTGAGATAATAGCAGAAAATTTCCCAGTTTTGGAGAAAGACAGAGACATCCTAGTACAGGAAGCTCATAGAACCCCTAGTAAACATGACCAAAAGAGGTCCTCACCACGACACGTTGTAATTAAACTCACCACAGTGAAACAGAAAGAAAAGATCCTAAAATGTGCAAGAGAGAAACGTCAAATTACACTCAGAGGATCTCCAATTAGACTCACGGCAGACTTCTCATCAGAAACCCTACAAGCTAGAAGGGAATGGCGAGACATAGCCTAGGTACTTAGAGAGAAAAACTGCCAGCCCAGAATATTATATCCTGCCAAGCTCTCATTTGTGAATGAAGGTGAAATAAAGACCTTTCACTGCAAACAGAAATTGAAAGAATTTGTTGCCACTCGTCCAGCCCTGCAAAAGATACTTAAAGATGTGTTACACACAGAAACACAGAAACACGGCCATCAACATGAAAGAAGATAAACGAAGGGAACCTCACAGCAAAAGATCACAGGGAATTCAAAGCATACATTTGGATAAAGAAATTATGGGACATGTACTCTATAGAATATTATACAGCAGTCAAAAACAATGAAATCCGGTCATTTGCAATAAGATGGAGGAATCTGGAAAACATCATTCTGCGAGAATTAAGCCAGTCCCAAAGGGACAAATATCATATGTTCTCACTGATTGGTGACAACTAATTGAGCACCAAAGGGGAAACCTATTGAAGTGAAATGGACACTATGAGAAACAGTGACTCGATCAGCTCTTGTGCTGACTGTTGTTGTACAATGTAATACTTTATTCATTTTAGTAATTTTTTTATTCTAGTACTATTGGTTGAACTCTGTAATTAACAAACAATTATTCTTAGGTGTTTAAATTTTAACTGAAAAGTGATCCCTGTGAAATATAAGAGTGGGAATAAGAGAGGGAGGAGATGTACAATTTGGGACATGCTCAATCGGAACTGCCCCAAATGATGGAGTTAGAAACGTGCCAGGGGATTCCAATACAATCCCATCAAGGTGGCATGTACCAAGGCCATCTCACTAGTCCAAGTGATCAATTTCGGTTCACAATTGATCACACTGATAGGTCTAAGAGTCAAAGGGATCACACAAACAAGACTAGTGTCTGCTAATACTAACTGATAGAATCAAAAAGGGAGAGAATGATCCAACATGGGAAGCAAGATACACAGCAGACTCATAGAATGGCAGATGTCCTAAATAGCACTCTGGCCTCAGAATCAGCCCTTAAAGCATTCAGATCTGGCTCAAGAGCCCATGAGAATATTCTAGGCATGGAAAGCCAAGACACTCTGGAAAAAAAAGAAGACCTAAATGAAAGATCTCTGTGAGTGAGATCCCAGTGGAACGAATGGGGACATCAAAGAAGGAGGTACCTTTCTCTGAAGGGAGGAGAGAACCTCCACTTTGACTATGACCCTGTCAGAATAAGATTGAAGTCAGGAACCCTAAAGGCTTCCATAGCCTTGGCAACTCATGACTAGAGCCTAGGGAGATTACTGAGGCCATAAACAAGAGTGTCAAATTGTTAAATCAACTTCAGGAGTCACTGTGTACTTATGTCTCATGTGGGATCTGTCCTTAATGTGTTGTCCAATGTGAAGTAATGCTATATCTAGCACTGAAACAGTATTTTACACTTTGTGTTTCTGTGTGGGTGCAAACTGATGAAATCTTTACTTAGTATATTCTGAATCAATCTTCTGTATATGGATAATTAAAAATGAAAAAAAAATCTTGGTGTTAAATTGGAAATTGCCTAGAAAATTAATCAATTTTTTTAAAAAAATATATCATGTAGGATCTCTGTCCTTAATGTGCTATACATTGTGAATTAATACTACAACTAGTACTCCAACAGTATTTTTCACTTTGTGTTGCTATGTGAAGGCAAACTGTTGAAATCTTTACTTAATATATAGTAAACTGATCTTCTGTATATAAAGAGAATTGAAAATGAATCTTGATGTGAAGCAAGGGGAGAGGGAGTGGGAAAGGGGAGGGTTGCGGGTGGGGGGAAGTTATGGGGGGGAAGCCATTGTAATCTATAAGCTGTATTTTGGAAATTTATATTCTTTAAATAAAAGCGTTATTAAAAAAAAATTCAAAATGTATTTACATAACCTGAACTTGAAACTACAAATTCCAAAATGCATAGAAAGGAAATGACTTGACCAAAGCCTATGTTAAACTTGAAACAAGGGGTATTGTTCATCACACCCAAGTTTTTGTGTTATCCTTGAACTTTCTTTCATATTTCTTGGATCACTTGTATTGCTTAGGCATTTTTCTTTCACATTGCATTAACTCCAAGTGTTGTATTCTATTTAAGGAATAGATAAGAGCAGTATTGAATAAAGAGTAAAAAATTAACATTGATAGTAGTAAGCCTAATTACCTCTTAGTAGATAGACAAGGAGTATGATGATAATTTAAGTAGTTTACTGAGATGAAAACTCATATCACCTTATAAGCCTGTCAGCATATCATCAAATGATAGGATTAAGCAGACATTATTTCCCATGGCACTACTGAATAATTGGGAAATAAGAAACATAAGTTTAATATGACCAGAACATTTAACTCCCGTACTCGATTTGAAAGATTGAAATACCAAAGTGTCAAATAGAAAGCCCATCCTTTCTGTCCTTCACCACTAATAGGATCATCATAATCTTAGAAAAATGTGCTTGGAATTGTTATTTGGCAGTAATCAGTTATGAAACTTTTAAATCAAGCATATTTAGTCAATATCACTTAAAAGTAGCTGTCATCATCTCTAATCCCACAAATAGGCATAGAATGACTTTGCAATGATCATATATGTGGTGACTGACTCTTCAATGCTAACTCACCCAATCAAGTGAAAGCTATACAGAGAGCAATCAACCATTATAATAAAGAGGCTTAAAAGCAGTTCTGTTTTTTTTTTTTAATTTAGTGTCTGGTCAGTCATATTTCATAAAAAGCATTTTTAAACAGATATCTTTTTCTTTAAGATTTCATAATTTTTCTGAGTCCTTTAGAAAACGATAAGAACATAACTAAATAATATTGAAATATCCTCTGATCAGTACCTCAATTGTACCATTCTATACCAAAATCCATGCTAAAGATTGGGTATTTAGAAAGAATTAGAGACAATTCTTGCTCTCACATAATTTTAATCTAGGAAGAAAAAGCACACATGTAAATAGTACATTCTAATGAATCATGATTGAAATTATAGCCCCTGGTTTCTTAACTATGGACTATACAGGATATGCAAAAGAGACATTCTGGGGCCTAAATGGATGTTCTTTGAGAAGTCATCAGAGCCAAGTTTTATAGCAAAGATAGTAAGTAACCAGGTAATGAAGCCACAGTGAATGACAGGAATAAAATATGAAAACAGAAGTAGAGGGTGTGGGTATAGGTATGGTAGACCAGCTACTGTTATTAGAACAGGAACTCTGAAGTTGGGAGTGCTTGACATAAGCCAAATGCTGAAGGCATGCTTGTAATCACAACTTGAATATGTCCATGCTTTTATTGATTCTACCACTCATTCATTATTGAGATGCAGTAAAAGCAAACATGTTTTACCAATGATTAATGCAGGATTGCCTTTCCTTTAGAGTTTAAAGCTTGGGAGCAACTACAGCTTTGTTGCAGGGAAAGAAACAGAGAGAACTAATCAACGTTGTCTACGACTGATGATGGCTGTGTCCACAGAACAGCATGATGAGAAAAGTCCTGAGGAAACTGATGGGGAGGAGAGGAAAGACAACGGGACTTCACTTAGGCTCATTTCTCTACACTGGCTGGAGTCAGTTAATGTGTAGTCAGCCCTGGCTACAAGCAAGCACATTCTTAGGGACCATTGTACTGGCATGAAAGAACAAAAGCCAGTCCTTCATCTCATTGAGGTATTAAAAAATACCATTAAGGCTGACCATAGTGAAAAAAGAACTTTTTAATGAGGCAACCAAGGTGGGAGAAATGTGCTAAGCACTCTGAGTACTGGAATGAAGATTATAAACTTCCAGGATGTGCACATTGCTCTGGGTTGGGACAACAACCCATGGGAAAACATGAGACACATGCATCAACTTTCCTTGTCCTTTCTGGACATGGCCTGAAAGTCCTATGACTACAAGGAGGGAAACCCAACATGAAGGGCCATAGTTGAGCTATAGATCAGGAGCCTTCAGCACACCCCTCCCCAGTACACGTGTCCTGAAAGTGTACTTGTAGCTAGAGAAACATAACATTAAACAGTAAGTTGTAACACTATGAAGGAAAAACATTGTGGTTTCCAACAATAATTTTCCTGCTTAATGAACAAAGGGACAAGAAATTTGAAAATTTCAGAAAATCTTTTCTGGAAAAAAAAAAAAAAACTTTAGATAGCACTGGGCTACCCTTTGTGTAGTAAATCATGTGGTAAGAGACCAAAGAGAAAGTCTAGAGTCTTACATTCGTGAACCTACTCCCATAGAGAAGAAAAAAAATCACCAGTGTGTTAGCAGCAATTCCTACTCCAACCCATTTTATCCAAAGCCTTTGTTTTCTTTGCCCTTGGATTTCAGCTCAATTCCTACAGTTAGTCAGCGTTGTGGCTAGAACTGTTAGGGGAGGAGATGTGTGATACACCAGGACAGTCATGCTTCATTCCACCTAATGAGGGGGGAGTATCTCCCAAGATCAGCATTGGGGCCCCTCTACAATCTTTGCTGTTTAGTGTTCATTTTTCATGCAGAAGATTCTAAAACAGGTCAGAGCTATTCACTAATTAAATTAATTTCAAGGTCATATTTAACCAAAACTGAAAGTTAACCTTATTCTATGCACCACCCTGTTTGTAAATACAAGTCGTTAATATATCTCTTAGAGGTTGCACAGTGAAATTCAAATGACAATATTAAGAAAGTGCAATATGAAATGAATGCTTAGAGATACTGCAAATGTGAAATCCAGATTCCTCTCACTGTCAAATTTCCAGGGAAAACTTCAAATTCAAAGATTAAAATTTCTTTGTAAGTTAAAGCTCAAGTTAATATTTTAGAAAATTAAATACAAAGATAAAATTACCAAAAGAATTAAACTCTGAAATAGGTTTTCCTTACCTTTTATATTCAAAGAAATGAAATCTAAAAATGCTTTTTCCTATCTTATATTAAGCCTGAACTTAAAAAATTTTCTTCTTGCCTCTGTCAAGTAAGAATATGTTCAGTACCATGCTAAATGAGCATAGCCTCTTGATTCGTTGGTCTCCTCTGGTCACTCTTCTCCAATGCCCTGGTTCTGTTCCAAGGGTAGGTTCTATCTGGGAGCAGCCATCACTCAAAGGCAGAAAAAACAAAGGCTACAGTGATGACTTCTACTGCTCCTGGCTCCTGAAGTTCCATAGTTAAGCAAACTGTTCCTAGAGAAGGTTCAACTTCATCATACATTTGCTCTATCTTGGCTGTAAGACTTCATGTTTCTCAGCCTAGAGGCTCCTCTAAATCCAGTGCTGCCCTCCCAAATGGGATTATAAAAGGGCTTGATTAGGAAACTGCATGCTCTCATTTTCATGCCCTTCCCATCATGTAAGAAAACAACATTCACCCCTTCTAGAGGATACAGCAATAAGGTACCATATTGAAGGCCAGAGAGCTGCCCTCACCAGACCCAATCATGGCTGACACCTTGATCTCAAATTACCAGCCACCAGAGCTATGAGAAATCAGCTTCTATCATCATAAATTACACAACCTAATAGTTTGCTATGTCAGCCCAAATAGATCTAGATGCACATCTACATGGTTTGAAGACAGTAAAAAATACTGTGCTCACAAATGTCTAAGCCCTCCATGAGTCAGACTAGCTTGTTCTGTAACACAGAGGTAATGCTTATTGGCTTAGCTGTGTCTGGCTGTTCTAACAGAATGCCATAGAATTTGAGCTTTAAACAACAAACATTTATTTCCTATATTTCTAGAGGCTGGAAGTCCAAGAATAGAGCACCAGGAAGGCTGGTTTCATAGTGGTGGTTCTCTTCAGGGTTTTCAGACAGCCTGCTTCTCATTGTGCCCTTGCATGGCAGGGAAAGAAAGAGCATTCTA
Source organism: Sylvilagus floridanus (assembly GCA_949820135.1). Taxonomy (NCBI): domain Eukaryota; kingdom Metazoa; phylum Chordata; class Mammalia; order Lagomorpha; family Leporidae; genus Sylvilagus; species Sylvilagus floridanus. Next base: position 10,617,122 of record OX463240.1, on the reverse strand, counting down.
GTCTTGTCATCTCTTTAGGGCCCTAATACCACTCAAGAGTACCACACCTCTGTAAACTAATTACCTCCCAAAGACCCACCCCAAATGCCATCACTGTGGAGATTTAGGGTTCCATATATGAACTTTGGAGGAACACAAACATTCAGTCTAATGAATAATGAATGATCTGTGCCATAGAATATGCAGAGCTTGCTGAAGCACTTCATGTAATGGTGTAATTCAGAATAGACAGAAGACTTGAGTCAATCATGAGGTTATCACAACTCAGAGAATAAATAACCATTTAGGAAATTGCATTGAACATTCTGCAAGACATGAAGCGAGAATTTTTTTTATCTGTTGGTAACACTGGATTGCAGATAAAGTAGAATTTATCCAGTAGTTACAGAGAACAACTCAAACAGAGAATCAAGAACTGAACCAAGCTTGAACTTAATGATAATGGGACCACTAGGGGAGAACAAAAGGAGTTGGACTAACCTCTGTTTCAGTGAGACAATCTGGAGTGTGTTTGCTCAACTCCTCAGTGGGACTCCCATCTGGTTGGACCCAGGGCCTGCAGTTACCTGAATTCACAGCCCTCCTCGTGCTGAGCCCCAGGGCCCTTTGTTGAGGCTCACCTCAGCTAAAAAACTGGAAAAGGACTCCATCAACTTAAGTGACCTGCCAATTTTAAATTTTCCTTTGGCCTAGGTATAATCCAGTTAAGAGTTGAAGAGAAAAACCCAGTCTTCCAGAATCGTCCTGGGTGAAGTCAAAACTACTATCACTAAAATGGAAGCACTTGTCTTAGTCAAACCAAAAAACTTTCTCTCCTCTTTTCCCGTATCATTCTAAATTGTTTCTTATTTCTAAGAGTTCTTGGACAAAGGATTTTGTTTTATACAACACTGAATTAAAATTACATGCAAAGTTTGTACCTGTGGCCACATCACAGTGTTAGTAGCCATAAAGGGTCCATTGCTTGGTGTTGTCAAATAATCAGCTGCAAGTTTAGGAGCTGCTCAGCAGAAGGCTATTATTTACTTCTGACAAGTAAAGCAGGAAGTAGGAAGATATAGTTCAAAAAATAAAGTTCCTCCCTGAGAACTGATTTACTAAGGATTTTATAGCCAATTTTAGAGTTTTACAAGAGGGAAGAGCATTTCCTGCTCATATGTAGACATGGTACATTCAACCAATGGCAGCAATTTCCAACCTTGGAGAAAGAATTTAGTATTAGAATAAAGTTCAGGTTTGGTCCTGAAGATCAAACTCAAATTGGTCTCTTACAGCTTTGACCATTCCTTGCTTGTGGAGATCTGGCCCTCTCAGAGGACAATGCTGCAAAAAAATATTTCCCAGAACATTCTCTGAAAACAAGCTCCAGAGAGAATACACTTTGAAGACTGTTTCAGATTCTCAGCCTGTGTTTCAGCCCCCTCCTGTCCCCTGTATCCTACACTCTTGGTTGTAAAAGGAAAAGTGCCAGCGCCTTGAAACATAGCGTGGGTAAAAAAAAGTGTAGCAGGATTCCCTGGGAACACCCAGCCTCTAGGAGAGAGGAAAGAACAGAAAGTGGGGGCTCTCACCTCATGTGTTTTTACAGATGTCTCTCAGAGAAGTCAGGTAAATTTTCCTGAAGGAGAAAGATGCAATGGTGAATATTGGGAGCCAACCTGACTGAGACACAGTGCCAGATATGTTGGTTAAACATGATTCTGGATGTTTCTATGAAGATATTTTTAGATGAGGCTAACATTTAAATTGGCAGACTTTGATTACATTAGATAGCCCCTCTGATCCTTCCCTAAGTGAACAAAAGGAATTCTACCAGAAGACAGATTTTGAAGTTGAGCTGTGGATTTGCTCTTTTCTGGGTATACAGTCTGTAGGTTTTGAACTTCTCAGTCTCCATAATTGTAATATATATTTATTGTGTATGTATGCATACATATGCATATACATGTATATACATACATATACATATGCATATACATGTATATGTACACGTATATACATACATATACACATGTAAATACATGTGTATATATGTATATATGTATAATTACATATGTGTATATACATATATGTGTATATATTTATATACACATATACGTATATATACATATATATGTGTGTGTGTATATGTATATATATATACATATATATAGTATATATATATTTTTCTTCTTCTTATGGAGTCTATCTTTCTCTGGAGAACCCTAACAAAAGAGAACAGAGGGAGCTCAGGTGTATTACCCAATTCTAGTTTTCTGCACAAAGAAGTAAACATCAGGCTGAGAAAGAAGTTTAAGAACTTCATCATTCCACTTCTGATAGTTTTTTTTTTTTTTTTGGACAGGCAGAGTGGACAGTGAGAGAGAGAGACAGAGAGAAAGGTATTCCTTTGCCGTTGGTTCACCCTCCAACGGCCACCACAGTCGGCGCACTCATCCGATGGCAGGAGCCAGGTGCCAGGTGCTTTTCCTGGTCTCCCATGGGGTGCAGGGCCCAAGCACTTGGGCCATCCTCCACTGCACTCCTTGGCCACAGCAGAGAGCTGGCCTGGAAGAGGGGCAACCGGGACAGAATCCGGCGCCCTGACCGGGACTAGAACCCGGTGTGCCAGCGCCACAAGGCAGAGGATTAGCCTGTTGAGCCACGGAGCCGGCCCACTTCTGATAGTTTTAATGATAGTATCTAGTACCAAATGAAGGCACAGGGTCCTAGAAACAAGTGGACTGTAGCTCACTCAGTATTCCTGTTTTTCATAGTATCAGATTATTGAGCAATTGTCTAGGTATGGGGCACCAACCCCGCCTTCCTCAGTCCCTCATTTCCACTCTCTCCTGCTGGTTTCACCCACAGCAACAGATTTGCGACTGGCATGTCTAAGTGCAGAATGTCCCCCTAATTCAGTAATCCCAATGTCCCCTGTGTGCACTTTCCAAATTGTAAATCTTGTCGTGAGGCTTCTTCATACTGCTCCAATTCCATCCTCAGATTCTCTGGTGCCTTCAGGATGGAACCCAGTGCATCCTTGTCAGATATCTAAGCTCCACCTCACATCACTACTGGATCCCTGAAGGACTGTTCACTTTTTTTCCCACCAGGTACAACATGAACTCTATGTCCCAGCCACTTGGAAGTGTGAACTGCTGCCTTAAGTGAGCATGTTGTGAAGAATCCACACCTTCTACCCAAATGCCCTCTCCACCTCCTAATCTATTTAAAATTTAAACCCAGGCGTCCTCGCCTCAAGGAAGATTCCCCAGGTCTTTTTTTTTTTTCACTTGACAGGCAGAGTTATAGACAGTGAGAGAGAGAGAGAGAGAGAGAGAGAGAGAGAGAGAAAGGTCTTCCTTCCATTGGTTCACTCCCCAAATGGCTGCAATGGCCAGAGCTGCGCTGATCCGAAGCCAGGAGCCAGGTGTTTCTTCCTGGTCTCCCATCCGGGTGCAGGGGCCCAAGCACTTGGGCCATCCTCCACTGCCCTCTTGGGCCACAGCAATGAGCTGGACTGGAAAAAGAGCAACCAGCACTAGAACCTGGTGCCCATATGGGATGCAGGCGCCACAGGTGGAGGATTAGCCAAGTGAGCCACGGCACCAGTCCCTTCCATGTTCTTTTGAGTCTGGATTAGGAGCACACTTTTTTTTTAAAGATGTATTTATTTATCTGAAAGAGTTACACAGAGAGAGAAGAAGAGGCAGAGAGACAGAGAGTCTTCCATTTGCTGGTTTGCTCCCCAGTTGGCAGCAACGGCTGGAGCTTCACCAATCTGAAGCCAGGAACCAGAAGCTTCCTCTAGGTCTCCCACTCAGGTGCAGGGGCCCAAGGACTTGGGCCATCTTCTGCTGCTTTCCCAGGCCACAGAAAAGAGCTGGATCAGAAGTGGAGTAGCCAGGACTCGAACCAGTGCCCATAAGGGATACCAGCATTGCAGGTGGAGGCATTACCCTCTATACCACAGTGCCGGCTCCAGGTGCACACTTTTAAATCTCATGACTATCCAATGCCTAGCAAAGCACATAGTTTATAAACGATGCATAAAGATGTTCATTACATTTAATTAATAAATGAAGTTAGAATAATTTTACTCTACATTGTTCAATACAAAGAAAAACTGTTATTTGACTCAGAATCATCTATGACACAATAAGACATTTTTAGCTTTTTTGACATGATTTTATATTTTTCCACTTCTCTGAAAATTTATTGGTATAATGAGGATAATTATTATTGAATAGCAGGGAAAATGCCTTGATTTTTAAATCTGTCCTGGAAAGAAAGCTTTTTTTCAGATTTGTTATTCATAGTGGAGCATAAAATTACTACCAATGTGAGGTTTATTCAGAAAAAAAATAAAAAAACCTCACTTGGAAAAAAATATTTCTTCTTGATACTATTTCACCTGCCCAGGAAAATAAAATGTCTCTGCATGTATTATAGTCCATAGCCCTTAGTATAGCAGATCTTTAAAAGTATTTTAGAAATAAGTCAGGCCGGCGCCATGGCTCAACAGGCTAATCCTCCGCCTTGTGGCGCTGGCACACCGGGTTCTAGTCCCGGTCGGGGCGCCGGATTCTGTCCCGGTTGCCCTTCTTCCAGGCCAGCTCTCTGCTGTGGCCCAGGAGTGCAGTGGAGGATGGCCCAAGTGCTTGGGCCCTGCACCCCATGGGAGACCAGGAAAAGCACCTGGCACCTGGCTCCTGCCATCGGATCAGCGTGGTGCGCTGGCCGCAGCAACCGTGGTGGCCATTGGAGGGTGAACCAACGGAAAAGGAAGACCTTTCTCTCTGTCTCTCTCACTGTCCACTCTGCCTGTCAAAAAAATAAAAAATAAATAAAAAAAAGAAAGAAGTCATCTGAAATGTAATGTGTGTCTGGTGAATTTCCCACTCACCATCAAAAGTACTAAATAAGGAAACTAGAATGTAAATTAAAAGATTTGGTTTAAGGACCAACATTTGACGTAGTCAAACTTGACCCTATCGTTGACCCCATTTGACCCTATCAAAGTCCCTGGGCTTGAGACCCCAGGAAACCTATATCCCATATCAGAGACATTTGCTCAAGTTCCCTGGATGCCAGTACCCCATACTAGAAAGCTTGGATTTGTACACAGGCTCTCCTCCTGATGACTTACAATGTTCTGAGGGGTAGCAGGTGACATAAGACTCAGTGGATTCATATCCAAAAAGACGGAGCCTTAAATAAAGGAGGGTATTTCCTTATATATGATTTTACCTTCTTTTCTCCCTCTTACGGCTATATGCATATATTTGATTGTGTATTCTAATGTTACATGATGGATATAGCAATTGATACAAATATGGTGCATGTGCATATAGTTACTGATATGGTTCACACATGAGCTGTACACTGTCTGGCAAGGGTTAACACCATTGCTCTGTTTAGCAAGCTGAAGAGAAATGGTTACATGTAAGCAGTTAGTAACTACAGTTGAAGCATTCAAGCAAACAGATTAGGCAAAAAGATAGTGACCACATTCCGTTCACAGGGTAAGTTTCTTTGCTTTTTTTTTCCCTCTTTTTTCTGATCTAAGGAAGGCTTCTACCACATCATAAGAAAATTGAAATTGGATAGATTATAGTCTATTCTGGAATTAATCTCTATGATATTTTTTGACTTTGAAAAAAATTCTCTTTTTTTGTTTTACAGGGCAAAGACTGGCAAACCATAGCAGTATCAGCAAAATAAGTGGGGTGAGTCCTTTTAGGAAGACTTAGATTCCTTAGCTAAAAGGTTGGCAGCTATGCACCGCCATTTCACTCTAAAAACATAAATCAGCTTATTCGTAACTATTCATTTATAGAAAATCTAAAAGAAACAAAGGCATGAGAACGCTTTATTTGCCAAACTGACCACAATAAAGCTCAAAAGTACTAAACTTTAAGCATGCTGATTTTAGTTTTTCTATTCATTTATTATTGAGACAGAGGTTTACCATTGCCAGATTATTTAATCATGTCATTGGCGACATTTTTTGCCAGTGTAAATCTGGTACTATCATACATGCTGGTAATAAAACTACTAAGGAGAGTCACCATCTTCCATAACACCACTGTCTAGTATTAGAAATATATCACACCTGAACTGAACTTGGAAAGCATAGCATACTATGCATAGCATAGAATCAACTATCCAACTACATATAACTTTAAGATTATTGCAAAGAAGCCAGAAGCATTCAAAAAATTCTGTGAACTATTGCAATCAATATTGCTAATGGAGTGCTCATAGGCCCACAGTGAGGTGCAGCCAGTTGAATCAATTTGTTACAACCAACAGATGACAGCTATTATAGGCTTTCCACCATAATCATAAAGGTAACACACACTCCATGTGTAATTTTTGCTCCTTTTGAAAATTGAAATCTTCAAAATGTAAGGAAATTTAAATCATTTTCATTTGTAAGATTAAAATATTTTAAACGTGTTTTGTCAAAACTGAACAGAAATGAGAGGAGACAGGTATACTGCATATTCTCACTGTATTATATTTTCTTGAACAGTCTTGGAGTTGAATGCCGTGAAGGGTGTAGTAGGATTTAGGAAAGAGGGGGACACAGGAATAGGACCTCAAGATCAAAACCAGCTTACTCCTCAAGTTTGTTTTTCAGAGGATGTCTGAAATACTGTACTCAGAGAGGGCCAGACCGCCACAGAAAATAGAAGCTGCAGAAAAACAGTCTGATTTAGATTTTTTTGACTATACAATCGCAATGTACATTGTAAGGAGGAAATGTCCTCCCACTCAACCTTTTCTACATGGTTGACATTCCCCTGACCCTTTGCAAAGCACTGGTTGGGGAGTCAGATTCTTCAGGGAACTGTAACTGTCCCTTCCCAAGTCTCTTTGACTTGTCACAAGTGAATAAATCTTTCTCCTAAGGAAATCTCACTTGAGGCTGATTATTCAGTAGCACCCCAAACCAATGGACCTCTTGTGTCTGCTAATACCATGACAAATTCTCCATGATGGATTTCAAAATGTTTTACCAGGGAAGAAAAAATAAATAGCATTTAAGTAGTTATTGTAGGAACAAAAATACTTAGATGCAAACTAATACTATATACCAAAAAAATCCCAAGTACATTAAAAAATGAAACATCAAAAGATAAAACTAGTAGACTTGATGGAAAACATCAGTTCCCATCTTCAATGTGTTAAAAAAAGATTGACTTATTTAAAAACAAAATTAAATTTAAATGATAAAACTAAAAGTTATAGGTAAAATACATTAACATCTTTATATTTTTATTTAGGTGGAAGGCAAGGAGAAACACAGATAATCTCCAATCTGCTGGCTTACTCATCAGATGACTTCAATGACTGGAGTTGGACTGGAGTCAACTCAGCAGCTTGAAATGTAATCAAAGTTTCTCATATGAGTGGCAGGAACCCAATTACTTAAGCCACTACTGCTGCTTCCCAAGGTCTTAGCAGGAAGCTGGAATTAGGAAACAGATCCTAGAATGAAATCTATACTCTTTACTACAGGACATAGACATCCCAGCAGCTGGGATAAATGTCCACTCCTATATTCTATAAATTTAAAACTAAATCACTAACCAAATTATAGTAAAAGTGCGTTGACAAACTAGGAAATGCATATGTCCATGATACCACAGGTAAATTGTAACATTAATATTTATTTCAAAACAAAACACTCAGGTCTCCACATGATACATTTCCCAAGGCTATAAAAACACAAAATCATAATCCATGCAACCAAAAACACTACCATTTACAAACATAGAAAATATCTTTGGCTCTGGAAGAATAAAAGTTCTAAATAAAAAAATTATGATTTCTCACAGATTTGTAAAGATTATTTTAATTAATAAAATGATATTGTACAAACTATATACTTTGTATATTTTTAGCTTTTACAATGGTAAACAAATGTGTTGGCTTGCAAAACAAAGACTTTGTGAGGCTCGCTGTGGTGCAGTAGGTTAAGCCTCCACGTGCAGTCAAGAATCCCACATGGGTGCCAGTTCGAGGCCCGGATGCTCATATGCCAATCTAGCTCTCTGTCAATGGCCTGGGAAAACAGCGAAGGATGGTCCATGAGCTTGGGCTCATGTTCCCATGTGTGAGACCCTGTAGAAGCTCTAGGCTCCTGGTTTCCAATCGGCCCAGCTCCAGTCATTGTGGACATTTGGGGATTGAACCAGTGAATGAAGACCTCTCTTTCTCTGTCTCTCCTTCTCCCTCTCTCTCTGTAACTCAGCCTCTCAAATAAATAAATATTAAAAAAAAAAATGTTGTACACTTTGATTTGAAAATCACATTATAAGACATACAGCCTGAACAATCAAGTATAATATGGCAGTAAGGAGCAGGAACTGTGGAGCCAGACTACTTGGATTCAAATAATTACAGCAATCTTAAACAAAGCCAGAGGCCACACACTACCAGATTTCAAGACATACTACAAGGCAGTTATAATCAAAACACTCTGTTACTGGCACAAAAAGAGACTGGAGACCAATGGAACAGAATAGAAATTCTAAAAATCAATCCATGCATCTACAACCAACTTATCTTTGACAAATGAGATAAAAATCAATCCCTGGTATAAGAACAATCTCTTCAACTCATGGTACTGGAAGAACTGGACCTTCACGTATACCTGACACCTTATACAAAAATCAACTCAAGATTGTTCAAAGGTCTAAATCTTAAATCTGATACCATCAAATTACTAGAGAAGAAAATTGGGAAAACTTTGCAAGGCATTGGCAGAGACAAAGATTTCTTGGGAAAGAAAAGATCCCAGAAGCACAGGCAATCAAAGCAGAAATAGACAAATAGGACTGTGTAACCAATAAAAGGTTAATATGCATAATCTGTAAAGAGATCAAGAAACTTAACAACAACAAAACAAACATTCTAGTTAAGAAATGGGCAAAGGATATGAATAGGCATGTTTTTTCAAAGGATGAAATTCAAAAATGCCAATAGACACATGGAAAAATGCTCAGGATCGCTAGCCATCAGGGAAATGCAAATCAAAACCACAATGAGGTTTCACCTCATCCCAGTTAGAATGGCTCTCATACACAAATCAACAAACAATAAATGCTGGTGACGATGTGAGGAAAAAGTCTACTATAATCCATTGTTGGTGGGAATACAAACTAGTACAGCCATTGTGGATGACAGCATGGAGATACTTCAGAAACCTGAAAATAGATCTATCATATGACCCAGCTATTCACTCTTGGGAATATATGCAAACAAAATGAAATCATCATATGAAAGAATTTTCTGTACCCCCATGTTTATTGCAGCTCAATTTGCAATAGTTAAGATATGGAATTAACTAGATGCCAATCAACTAATGACTCATAAAGAAAATGTGATATATGCATGATGCAATACTATTCAGTCCTAAAAAGCAAAAAAATCCTGTCTTTTAGTACAAAATGAATACAATGGAAACCATTATGTTTAGTGAAATAAGCCAGTTCCAAGAAGACAAATATACATCTTCTCTGATTTATTAAAATTACATACAAAAATATAATGTATATAAATGAAATTGAAATTTTGAGGTTTGATTATTGTTTATAGCCCTTGTCTATACTCTTGAGTAACAGCAGTTGTTCTATTAGTATTATTGGATTCTTCATTTAGGGAGGGATGAGCTTGTGATTAGAAAAAACTGAAAGTATGTAATTGCAAAAATTAAGGAAAAAATAAGAAAGGAAGGAGTAGAGAGGATGAGAGTATATGCAAGAGGGATCATAGGGTGGGAAGTATCATTATGCTTTTAAATCTGTATATATGAAATTTGTTCACCTTATATAAATTTTTAAAAAGAAAAAACTGCAAATAGTAAAGAAGTAAATCTTTTCTGAAAAATAATAAAATGTTTTCATAAACTAGGATATAATATTTAAAATGATAGACCCAGTCAAATTAATAATTGAAAAGGCCTTGTCAAAAATTATTTAATAAAAATGACATGTACAGAAAGATATCACATAAGCACACACAAACAGCACAGTATGAAACATCTGTACAATCATAAGTTTATTTTAAATGGAATTTTGTGTCATTTGTAGTTAGGATCTCTGCATATGTTTCTTAAATATGTACAAAATATAGCTATAAAAATTATGAGTGCAAGTTACTGACAAAATCATTTACCTGACAGCTATTTGTCATGCACTTTTTTGTCATGCACTACTTGGCACTCAGGATAAAGGAGGGATCCTTTGCCTTTTCAAGTTTCCTGAATGTCACAAGAAGATGGATGAACAAACAAAAATGCTGTTCTCTCATATTTTTCCAAAGGAATGTGGGAGAGACCTTGTCGGCCAGAATATGGTGAGACGAGTTCAAGGATGGGAATTATTAAATGAGAAAGCCTAACTGGACATGGCTGTGTATGCAAAAAGAAGTCACAGTCCTTTTCAGGACAAATAAAGACATTTAAGCAAAGTTGGAAGTACTTCAAGGTACTTTAGAGGAGAAAAAGAATAAAATACAAATGATTTTATTTGTTTGAAATTAACTCGAGAACTATATCATATTTTAAGTACAGGACCAGTGTCCCTAGTACATGTGCTCCACCCTACGTTGGCAATGGAATGATGAAGCAATGAGCTTGTAGAACTGCTTCAAGCAGAGTACATTTGTCTGTAACCAGGAAGCTTACTGGGACTCAGACCTCTGTTCAGTAGGAGATGTTTTTTCATCTTGGATGAATCGTGGAGGGACTGCAGAGGGCTACAGCCTTGGAACACTCCAAAAGAATATTACGGGAGTGCCATATAAATGAGAGATATGTTATCCTACATCAATTAATGACAACTGCTTCACATTTAACAGGAAACTCTAGAAGAGTATTATGTTGCAAATATGGTTAATAAAGAACTTAAGAACCTGAATTTTACACATTTTGTGAATGTAGCAAGAGAATTTAATTTTTGCATATTATAATAAAGGCTTTTCTATTGAAAAACACACACCAAGGAGACATATGAATTGTAGAGATGAAAGTTAGATAGACACACAGAAAATAAACAGAACATGAGTTGCTTGAAAAGAAGGGAAACCAGGATGAAGGCAGAGACTAAAAACCAACATTTCCAATAGTTTAATTCATTCACTCTATGTGACATTTTAAGTGCTTTTCTTTCCAAAAGAGCTTGTGGGCAAGTATGCTGGAAATTTCTAGATCAACTAAATATGGTCAAGTTTATTTTTTTTTTTTACTGCTTTAACTACTAATACAGATGGAACCTAACAGGATGGGAAATGAGAATTGTGTTTCCCAACTTACTTCAGCATAAACTTCATTTTTTATAGAGTAGCTTGCTATATTAGCACACCATGAAATGTATCTAGGAACATCTTCTCAGGATAAAAAACAGTTGTTGTCATTCTCTAGGGAAGTATATTTGAAATGAATACTAGGATTTTGTATTTTTTAATTTTTTGTATGGTTCATTTAACAAAAAAACTACAATAAAATTTTGGAGACACAGGAATCACTCCTGTAACTCTTCAGTCAATTTCCGATTGGCCACAATGGGCAAACCAGTTGAACTACAGCATTTATTTAAGAATAATATCCCAAGAAAGAAGGAATATTGTGTTCAGCTATGTAGTGTTTCATTGTTGCTTTTAGTTTTGCATTATAGAGATTTCATTAAAATGGAGCTATCCTATTAAGGAAGTATGAGATAATAGATAAGCAATTTCCTATCTTACATTACTTCACCCCAACTGCAAATATAGCATCTAAAAAAGATACTAGTGTCGGTCATATAAATCAATTGTGTAAGGTGACAGCAATGTGCGGAAAGGGTTACCTTCTGGGGGCCCACGCTGTGGCGTAGCGGGCAAAACCGCTGCCTGCAGTTCCAGCATCCCATAAGGGCACCGGTATGAGTCCCAGCAGCTCCACTTCCTATCCAGCTCTCTGCTATGGCCTGGGAAAGCAATAGAAGATGACCCAAGTCCTTGGGCCCCTGCACCCATATGGGAGACCTGGAAGAAGCTCCTGGCTCCTGGCTTCTGTCACGGCCATCTGGGGAGTGAACCAGTGGATGGAAGACCTCAGTCTCCTTCTCTCTCTGTAACTCTGAATTTCAAATAAATAAATAAATCTTTCAAAAAATAAAATAAAAGTTTATCTTCTGAAATAGGTTAAGAGACTTAAATGAATATAAACTGAATATCAAAGGAGAAATGAGTAAAATATTTCAGAAATTATTTGTTAGGAGACTTGATATGATTGCTTACAAGCAATCCAAAAATAAAAAACCAAAGACACACAAACTAGCAAGTCAAGATTGGACTATAACCCATCAGATATCATCAGGTTGCTGAGCTGATAGTGAGCTCACGGGCCAAACAAAAAGTGAGCTCATTCAGTAAACAAACCCTACTGGAAACTGGTTCTACAGCCAGTTTCCACCCTCTCTGAGGCATATGCTTGCACTCAGGTGTGGTTAGCTAATTGCTTCTCCGTAAAAAGGTCAGTCTTTATTCTGTAATCCCCAAGTGGGTCATAAAGACATTTCTGTTTTATTTTTATCCGGTCTCCCAGGAGAAAACATCTGGTAAATATCATTGTGTACAGGTACATCTCACTATCCTAGAAATACATCTGCAACACAATTCATGACGTTTTTCATCTTTCAAAACACATTTTAAATAGATCGTCGTGATTCCTATTTTTCAGTAATACCACAAGTTATGCTTTTGATGGGGAGGAGACAGTTTTAAAGATGATCACTGCCACGATCTCAACTTGTGTAAGGCAGGAGAAATGTATGTATCAGCAGTTGATATACTGGGGAAGCACATTAGTCCCTGTGTCGGAATGGTGCAAAAATATAACATATAGAAGAGAGACTAATTTGCATTTTCTTGCTAGGATATAAAATTTCATGGTATCGTTATTTATTTACTTTTACATATCCTTTGTGTCTCCTAATCAGTGTACTCTCAAATGTTCATTTAATGAATGAATGAATGAATGAATGACAAATGGTGAAATAATTTCTCAGAGGGTTTGTTTAGTCCAGTGATTTGAAATATTCATCTGTTCATTGGAGAGCAAATTTATCTTGCCTCAAGACCATGATGTCGCATTCTATCCACAGTATACCTGTAGCTGCTATGTATCAAGGGACACACTGGGAACAAACCCGTGAAGTTCTTCTCCAGATCTATAGTTCTTGACCTGCTATTAATGGAGTTCCAACTTAATCAGATTAGACTTCTCTTACTTCCACACAGTAAGTTTGCGGGGAAAGCAGGACTTGCATTCTGGATCACAATGACATTTACCTCAGCTAATTTGGGGCCAAAGATTTTCCAGACAATTTTCATTAAAGAAGTTGGAAAATATTCTTACTGAAGAGAATGCACAAGACAATTTGTGAAGTGTGATTTGCTGCTGGAGAAGTTAAATATGACTGCAACACATTTCTGTTTTTAGTTCTTTGAATGATAATTTGTGAAGACCCCAACTTTTTTATTCTTTTACTTATTTAAAGAGACTAGACAGCAATGTATTTCATGTATATAATTTTAAGTACATAATGAAACTTCCACCCTCCCTCTCTCCTTTGCTCCTTCCTTTTTTTTTCTTTTAGTTTTTCAGATAACAAGCTTTGAATTTACTTTATAATCAGAGGCTTAATACTCCACTAAATAAAGAATTCAACAAGTAGAAAGTAGAAAGACTCCTTCACTATTCTGGAGTAGTATAGACAGGGGCTATAAACAATAATCAAATCTCAAGATGTCAATTCCACTCGAATATGTTACTTTTTTATACTCTGTGTTAGCTACAATAAATCAGAGAAAATAGCTGATATTTGTGGATATGAGTCCGGCTTATTTCACCAAGCATAATCGTGTTCAGTTGCAACCATTTTGTGCAAAAGGCAGGACTTCAATATTTATTACACTTAGTAGTATTCACTTTTGTAAATATACCACATTTCCTTTATCCAGTCATCAAATAATGGACATCTAGGTTGACTGCATGCCTTAGCTATTGTGAGTTGAGCCACTATTAACTTGGGAGTACAGATAACTCATATGCTGAATTAATTTCATTTGGCCATTTGGGGAGTGAAGCAGCAAATGAATGAACTCTCTTTCCAACATTACAAATGGAAACTGTACTATTGCTTATGCTGACATGTTTTAACTTTATGAATAAAAATTATGAAAAAAAACAAAGTAATATTTTATATCTAAAAATATAGAAAGCACACAGTTTTATAAGCCAACCCTTTAAAGACAGAATTCTTAGTATTTAAGTGTATGTCCTGCCAATCTTTCTATTATCTCACTTAAAAAATAAAACACATACTCAGTTTTCTATCCTATTTTATTCACCCAGGATTTTATGGGTTTTCCTCGAGTCATTAATCTAAACATGACTGAAAATATAACTTATTATCTAGTACACACTATTTAACTTTTAAATAAATATCTTCTTTAACCATTTTAGTTCTTTCAAAATTGATAAAAAGCAAAAACTCTATAAAGTTTCTGATCACTTTTTAATTTACCTCATGATTAATGATTGCCTTTTCTTAAATTTTATTAGCCATTTAAGTGACCTCATTAACTGGGTCTATTTATGATCTTTGCCTATTTTTTATTGGAGTTTTGTCATGTGCTGTCATATGTGGGTATGTGCTCACTTGCATGTGTGTGCTTGTTTCGGATTCTCTGTGGACTTGACGGCTAGATATAGAATGCTTACAAACATCAATATTTTTGGCAGCCAAAACTAAAATGTCTTCTTTTTACACTTTTATCTTTAGTTTTCTATGGTTTGTAAATCTGTAGCTTCATGTCATAAATTTGCTTCAAACTAATTCATCTGCCTCATCCTTTCTCTCTCTTCCTTTTTCTCCCTTTCATTTCTTTCTCCATTCATTATCTACTCATTATATTTCTGTCTAATCCACATGAAGTGAATAATGTGATGTGAGGATAGAATGGAAGCATGTTTTCAGTGAGCTCCTTCACCAGTCCCTCCCATTAATCTACAATACAATATTATGAGATATCAAATTCTTAGGGATGGTTTGGGGCATCCAACTTTGCAGTATGATGTACCTGATATTCTATTATCAGATCAATGCCAACACAAATTATAATTATTATTTGTAATTATTCATAACTGTTGATGATATTTCATGTAACACTGATGTTTTTGTATATCTTGTGTTAGGTGATTTCAAGTAGAATATCTTCATTTTTGATATGTCATTGATAAGCCTGCATATAAATCCACATATTTAGATGTGAAAATGTAACAAAATTGAATTAACCATGTGGGGTTTTATTTTTCAGACTCTTAAAAATGACATTATCTGTGTGACAAAAAGCTTAATTTGTGAATACAAACTGGCACATCAATATTTTCTTTGACTTGTTTTTCTGTTCATTTAGTAGTTGTTTATAAAACATTCACAGGATGTAAAATTAATTTCTAATACACATTTTTTACACACAAAGAGATTCTTCTTTTTGTAGCATATATCTTAAATTTGCTTTCTTATCATTTCCTCCACAAATACATATATTCCTGGTATGGAATTGGTTGTATTTGAATATTCTTATTAAACAAAAATCACATACCAATTTACAGTAAATGCTACTGACCAAGAGCAGTTTTTTAACAGAAGACAGTTCTAATTTAAGCCATCTTTACTTATACAGGATTCTGATCAAAGCTTCTCTCTTTTTGAAGTGATATGAGAGAATTAGCCAATGAGAATATAGTTGTCTTGGGGTTCTATGTGATATATTTTGAAGTCCCAAATTGAAATTCACAGTAACAGAAGATCCAGTGACTTTTGAAAAAGAGATCAAAGTTAAAATTGATATTTTATATAAATAGGTAACATCAGTGAGCATTCAGTCCCATAGAGAGAGGAATAAAAATCCCCACATTGCTTGAAAGCTGTATATAAATCACACAATTGTAATTATATTTAGCCTCCACAAAAAGCTTTTTTAATAGAAAAATAACACTCTGCATGGTTCTCTCTGACCTAGAATAATATCTAGCAGATACTTATTTTAAAGTTCAAGGTCTAACTATTCACTAGTTTGTCATTATTCCTCTCCACACCATTGGTTTCTCTTCTCTGTTTGCCTTGGCTGTATAATTTCCAGTTATGACTCATCCTGACATTAGATCAAACATAGCCTTTATACCTATTTCATTGCAAAGGTGACACACATACTTAAACAAACCATGTGTATATTGCTCAACATTTCCACATAGGTAAGTTTCTGTAATTAATAAAATAGTGATTCTGAAATATATAATGCTAAAACAAGCTCTTGCTTCAATTTAGTGCTTTTTCACCATGGTACTCTAATAAACCCAAGAAATATATCTACTAATGATTAATAAGTAAAACATTAATGTGTTTTTCAACTGTTATCTTCCAAAAAATCTAGTGCCACATTAATCTCAGTTAACTTTTAAGATATATTAAATTTGGGCCGGCGCCGTGGCTCAACAGGCTAATCCTCCGCCTTGCGGCGCCGGCACACCGGGTTCTAGTCCCGGTCGGGGCACCGGATTCTGTCCCGGTTGCCCCTCTTCCAGGCCGGCTCTCTGCTGTGGCCCAGGAGTGCAGTGGAGGATGGCCCAGGTGCTTGGGCCCTGCACCCCATGGGAGACCAGGAAAAGCACCTGTCACCTGGCTCCTGCCATTGGATGAGCGTGGTGCGCCGGCCACAGCATGCTGGCCGCGGCGGCCATTGGAGGGTGAACCAACGGCAAAGGAAAACCTTTCTCTCTGTCTCTCTCTCTCACTGTCCACTCTGCCTGTCAAAAAAAAAAAAGATATATTAATTCTTTTTTGTTTTTTTAAATAAAGCTTTTATTTAAAGAATATAAATTTCCAAAGTACAGCTTATGGATTACAATGGCTCCCCCCCCACAACTTCCCTCCCACACGCTACCCTCCCCTTTCCTGCTCCCTCTCCCCTTGCATTCACATCAAGATTCATTTTCAATTCTCTTTATACACAGACAATCAGTTTAGTACATATTACGTAAAGATTTCAACAGTTTGCCCTCACATAGAGACACAAAGTGAAAATACTGTTGGAGTACTAGTTATAGTATTAATTCACAATGTATAGCACATTAAGGACAGATCCTACATAATTTTTTTTAAAGAATTGATTAATTATCTATGCAATTTCAATTTAACACCAAGATTTTTTAATCATTTGCAATTATCTTTATATACAGAAGATGGATTCAGTATATACTATGTAAAGATTTCATCAGTTTGCACCCACACAGAAACACAAAGTGTAAAAATACTGTTTCAGTACTAGTAATAGCATTACTGTGTTATTGGATAACACATTAAGGACAGATCCCTCATGAGACGTAAGTACACAGTGACTCCTGATGTTGATTTAACAATTTGACACTCTTGTTTATGGCGTCAGTAATCTCCCTAGGCTCTAGTCATGAGTTGCCGAGGCTATGGAAGTCTTTAGGGTTCGCCGACTTCGATCTTATTCCGACAGGGTCATAGTCAAAGTGGAAGTTCTCTCCTCCCTTCAGAGAAAGGTACCTCCTTCTTTGATGGCCCCGTTCTTTCCACTGGGATCTCACACGCAGAGATCTTTCATTTAGGTCTTCTTTTTTTTTTGTTTTTCAGAGTGTCTTAGCTTTCCATGCCTAAAATATTCTCATGGTCTCTTGAGCCAGATCCGAATGCCTTAAGGGCTGATTCTGAGGCCAGAGTGCTATTTAGGACATCTGCCATTCTATGAGTCTGCTGTGTATCCTGCTTCCCATGTTGGATCATTCTCTCCCTTTTTCATTCTATCAGTTAGTATTAGCAGACACTAGTCTTGTTTGTGTGATCCCTTTGACTCTTCGACCTATCAGTGTGATCAACTGTGAACTGAAATTGATCACTTGGACTAGTGAGATGGCCTTGGTACATGCCACCTTGATGGGATTGTATTGGAATCCCCTGGCACAATTCTAACTCCATCATTTGGGGCAGGTCCGATTGAGCATGTCCCACATTGTACATCTCCTCCCTCTCTTATTCCCACTCTTATATTTCACAGGGATCACTTTTCAGTTAAAATTTAAACACCTAGAATAATTGTGTGTTAATTACAGAGTTCAACCACTAGTACTAGGATAAAAAAAATACTAAAATGGATAAAGTATTACATTGTACAACAACAGTCAGCACAAGAGCTGATCAAGTCACTGTTTCTCATAGTGTCCATTTCACTTCAACAGGTTTCCCCTTTGGTGCTTAGCCATTTGGATAGTAGTTGATTATAACAACATATTCAAAAAATGCTTCATATTTTATAAGGAGATTCAATTATAAACATTAATTTTTACTAATAATTTAATTTCATTGATTTATGATAATGTAAAAATAACTTTTCCAGACGTTATGTTGTCTTGCATAAAAAATTCTCTACACTTTCAATTTAATTTTATAATTCTAAATTCATATATTTATAGTAGATAATATAAAATATATACACTTTTCCATTTTTGTTAGCATCTTTTAAATAAATACTCCTATATTCAGAGAAAGATTTGAAGATAATAAACTAGAAGTAACCTTTTAAATGAATCCTAAATATTTGGCAACCTAGTTTTCATTGATATAATTAAATACTTTAATCCAGTCCAAAAGTTGTAGAATTCAAACGGAGTACATGGATCTTAAAAGTAATAAATAGTTAAGAAATTCATGAGGAATTATCTTTCATAAAAATGTATTGATATTTCTTAATTATTTGAAGTTAACATCTTTTGTTGCTTTTTAATCAATAACTGTGGTGGAACAGATGTTTTGCCTAGCAGTTCTAACAGTGAGTAAGGCAACAGTGTCCCATACCACAGTGCCTGGATTCTTCATCTGCTTCCATCTCCTGACTCCAGATTTCTGTTATAGCAGACCCTGGGAAGAAGATACGATGGCTTAAGGAATTGGGTTCCACTCACGCAGCATGCTTAGCTTGCACTCACAGCTATTGGCTTTGGCAGACACAGCCCTGGCCATTGCAGACAATAAAGAGTGATTCATTCTCTCTCTCTCTCTCTCTCTCTCTCTCTCTCTCTCTCTCCCATTATTAATTTTATATTTGGGAAGGATATTCAAATATATGCTTCTTTTCTTTCTAAGCTCTGTAACAAGTATATAAACATCCAAATAGGATATTACAATTACTGTCATACTTAAGAAATAGTCTTGTGTATGAAGTAGATATAAGTTACATTTTATCTCCGAAACTAGAAACATAAACTAAAGTTATAGAAATTTGTGAAAATCATCATGTAATGATATTCATAGAACTTTATAGAAATTTAAAAAAAATATTCACTTAAAAGATTATTGAAAGGGAAATTTTTGGTTAATACAGTTGAACAAAATCAAATTTCATATGAAAAGCAGCTTATGTACAACACTACACTTGTATACAAATATAAAAACATGTTGTAGTACATGATAAATATGAATAGTTTGTGTAAATTTTTATTTATTTATTTTTTATTTCATTTGTAAGACTGAGAGAAAGAGAGAGACAGAGAAACAGGCAAACAGAGCTCTAGCCACTGTTTCACTCCATAAATACCTGCAACAGTGGCTGGACCAGGAGCCTGGAAAATGCAAGTGCACCTCACAGGTTTAGAAAACCAAAAGCTTGAGTCTTCACTTCCTGGTGTCTTAGTGATCATAGAAGTCTTTCTTTGGACAACAAGGCACTCCAGCTCTATTTGCATGGCTGATTCAGCTTCCCTTAAAGAGGATAAGGACTAAGCCCCCTACCCTCTATACAAGCCTCCCCAAAGCAAAATCTATTCACATAACTCCACTTTCCAAAATGCACTGATCTACTCAATGACATGACTCCTCAGTTTTAGCTTTTCTAGAATATGATCTTTTCTCTTCAAGCTTGTTCCCTCTGTCCTTTCCAGAGTGTACGAGATCATTTCTGTTTGCCATATGGCCTAGATTCTGAGGCAGACCATTCCAAACATACTGTCAAAGGTGAAAATCTGTCAATTTCTCAATGAATGGGTAGCAGATCATAATTTATGAACTTGATATATTTATTTTACTTTTATTATGTCTATCATGGAGACTGGTTTAAGAATATAAAAGGATTGCAGTTCCACAAAGCTAAGGCTTTATAATCAGAAAACTTGATTTAGGATGTTCCTTCTGTTATCACTAGTCTGTGTGTACCTGTGAACACTTTTGTTTAAGATTTATTTTTTTTATTTGAGAGACAGAGTTAGAGAGAGGGAGAGACAAAGAGAGAGGTCTTCCATCCTCTGGTTAACTCCCCAGATGGCCACAATGGTCAGAGCTGTGCAGATCCGAAGGCAGGAGCCAGGAGTTTCCTCGGGGTCTCCCACGAAGGTTCAGGGGCCCAATGACTTGGGCCATCTTCTACTGCTTTCCCAGGCCACAGAGGAGAGCTGGATCAGAAAAGAAGCAGCCGGGACTGAAACCAGCACCTATATGGGATAACAACACTGCAGCCCAGGACTTTAACCCACTGCACCACAGCACTGGCACCGTGGGAAATATTTTGTTATGTTTATAAATAAGCAAGATGTAAAAATTTCAAGGAAAATATATATTATGAAAAAACAGCATGAATTTCAAATATTTTGCACCAAAAGTAACCTTTTGAGTGTTTTTATTTATAAAAATGGAACAAATTTAATGCATTTCATATATACAATTTTAAGACCTTAATGATCCTTCCACCCTATTTTCCCTCCCTAAATTATTCTCATCGATGACCATCCTTCTTTTTCTTATTTTTTTTCAATTTTTACAATGGCATAGTTTCAATTTCCATTGTATTATCATATATAACACACATATACAAACACACATATATTACATATGTCTATATACACATTTAACACCAACATCATTCTTATGGTTAAAAAAAAAAACTCATCATTAACTAAGATTTATATTTTTATCTCCTGGGAAAGTATGAGAACTTTATAATACAATGGATGGCAGAGTCTCAAAACTGGCAGAGAATACAATGATTACTACACAAATATTATATATTAAGAATCTAAACAGGATGGGTTAACCATGCTTATTATTTAATTAAAGGGCTATTAGAAGGCCAACTTTATTCTATACTTTAATATTGAGTTTTAATTTCTTGTTTTATTAAAGAAGGATATTTTGAACCAATCATTATTAAATTGTAATTTTGTTGTGTAGAATCAAAACAGACAATGCTATCTGCATTGTAGTCAGACTGTACCTCTTTATATGCATCTAAGTCCCTTTTCAGAGGGCTCAGATCCAAAGAGTTATTATTGGGGAAGACTAGGGAAGAGTTACAGAGGCATTTATATTGTACAGGTTAGGTTAAGATAGCTGAATTCATGATGGGTTTGCACAGAAGTACAGGTTGAAATTAGAGTTTAGAGAAAGAAGATGAGTCAAAGAAGAAGAAAGGCAGGAAGTAAAACAAGCAAAAACTTGGCCCACAGGCTTTCTAGCTACCAGGACTGCAAAAAGGTCTTTCTTGAAACGTAAATGCAGTCTGGAAGGACATTGAAATGCAGATTCCCTAAACCCTGACAACTAACAGCTTCCTTGGAGATGGAAGGACAGAGCACATGCGCATTCTGTCATTTTATGCTTGATTTTGCCTGTTTCACAATCACCAAATAACCAGCGAGGGCATGACTGGAGTTAGAACTAGAGCCATTCAGTACATAGTTTCCTTTGTTTAAAGAAATTAAGATCATGAATGTCTTCTAATAGTACAGCAAACGGCCATAGTCCTAGCCTAAAGCAGGTTTAGCTGTGTGCGAGGAATGACCCAATTCCAAGTCTAAAATGTTTTAACCCTGAGATAACACATTGTCTCAAGTCACCAGGAATGTTGATTTGGGTTAACATTTTGCTTAAGATTCCTTTTATTTTTAGGGGCCAGCGCTATGGTATAGTGAATGAAGGCTCTGGCCTGCAGCTCTGGTTTGTGTCCTGTCAGCTCTGCTTCCAATCCAACTTCCTGATAATGTGCCTGGGAAAGCAGCTGAAGATGGCTTAGGTCCTTGGGCCCTTCCACCCATGTAGGAGACCTAGAGGAAGCTCCTGGCTCCTGGTTTCAGATCTGCCCAGCTCTGGTCATTGCAGCCATTTGGGGAGTGAACCAGTGAATGGAAGACCCCCACCCCCACCCCTCTCTCTACACCTCTCTCTGAAACTCTTTCAGATAAATAAAGTAAATCTTTTAAAAAATCTTTTAAAAGGATTCATTTCATTTTTTGACAAAAAGAATGATTTTTTGAAGATTCTTCCATATTCCACAAATTTTTATGCAAGTTATCTGTTTCTGGGTGTTTCCATGTGGTTCAAATGTTTTAAATATTCTTGATATTTTCAAGAAGTACCTTTCAAGGACAAGTTACTAATATTTACCAAAAATGTGATCATTCGGAGTAGCAAAATTAAAAAATTAAAATCAATGTTAAAAATATTTAAGATGATTTAGTAAATAAATATAATATGCCATTATCAACATATTGGGACATTGATCATTCTGAATAGATCAAAAGACTTAATTAGTAAGCACCCTAAAATGTTTTGAAACTTGACCAGAGATATATTACTCACTTGCTAATCATTCATCCATATAAATACTGTCCAATAGAAATATGAGACATACAGGTAATTTTAAACTTTCTCACTATACTTGCTTTACTAAAAAAGTAAAAACCAACTGAATTAATATATATCGTATAAATTAATATACTAAGCATTATTTCAAAGCATAATAACAACTCATACTTTAAAAATTATGAAGGAGGGGGTTGGCACTTTGGCGTAGAAGGCTGCACCTCTGTCTGCAGTGCGAGCATCCCATATGGGCACCAATTTGAGTTCTAGCTGCTCTAATTCCAATCCAGCTCCCTGCTAATGCTCCTGAGAAAGCAGTGGAGGATGGCCCAAGTCCTTGGGCACTGCATCCCATCCATCTGGGAGAAACTCCTGGCTCCTGGCTCTTTTAGCCTGGCCCAGCCATGGCTGCTGGGGCCATTTGGGGAGTGAACCAGTAAATAGAAGATTCCTCTTTCTCTCTCTCTTTCATTCTCTCTCCTTCTGTCTCTGCATTCTTGCTTTTTAAATAAATAAAATTTTAAAGAATTATGAATGAAGCCTATTCCTTCTTTTATTTGCATTACATCTTTGAACTTGGTGTGTATTTTTACTTATAGCACCTCTCAATTGGGACTTGTCCATATCTTAAAACCTCATAGTCATATGAAATTAGTGGCCACTCAGTTGGACAGCTCAGTCTAAACCCTAATCACCACTGATTTCAAGTTGAATATATGACTCGTCATCTTTCCTAAAAACCTTATAGATTTACACCTGTACCTTCTGTATTTTTACATCACTTATTGCTTTTAAATGCTGATGCCAGAGATCTGTGCGAATGAAAGGAATCATTGCTGATGTTGCCAGGAAATTTCTACAAGTACTGGTTACCAAAATTGCTTCTAATAGCATAACAAATGGGCAAAGCTTCTCAGTTTTGTTCTATAGGTAATTTAGAGACATTTATTATTTTTTTCTTTACAGTGATTTGAAGTTTCTATTCTATGTTATAAATAATATAGGTATAAGAATTATTTTTCTAAAAAAATAAGTGTATCACATACCCACTTAGGTAATTTTTAATTTTTTTAAAAAATTGTTTCTTTGAGATAAAGAAAAATGAATCTTAATGAAGAATGGGATGGAAGAAGGAGTAGGAGATGGGATGGTTGGCAGGTGGGAGGGTGGTTATGGGGGAAAATCTGCTATAATCCAAACATTTTCAAAATTTATATTTATTAAATAAAAATTTTCCAAAAAAATGTTTGTTTGAAAGACAGAACGACACATATAGTGAGGGAGAGATCTCGTATTTGTTGGTTCACTCCCTGAATGGCTGCATCTGCCAGCTCTGAGCTAGGCCACCAAAAAGAGTCAGGAACACCTTCCTCGTCTCCCATGTGAATGGCAGAGGCTCAAGGGTTTGGGCCATGCCACCTTCCCACACATGTCCATAGGAAGCTGGATCTGAAGTGGAACAGCTGGGACTCATACAAACATCCTCATAGTGGATGTTGGTGCTGCAGTTGGCAGCTTAATCTCTGTGCACAACACTGGCCCTGCAGGAATTTTGTAAAATCAGGATTTTCCCTTGCGTGGTCCTGGCTGATGCAAGCATTTGGAGAGCAAATCTCCAGAGGCAATCTCTTCTCTCTCTTTGTCTCCCTCTCTTTCTCTCTCTCTCTGTCTCCTTGCCTTCCAAATAAAAATAAATTCAAAACTTTAAAAATGAAAAGAAGAAATAATGCTTTCTGCTTTCATTATCTTTCAAATAATAACCCAAAAGCATTTTTGTTAAATAACTATACTTACAAACTGCTTAATACTGCTAGGTCAATGCTCTGGAAATGTTTGATGTCATTCCATGGATGAAGATTTCTCATTGGGGACGTGGTTGATATAGTATATAACAACATGAGAAAACACCTTTGAAAAGTTTAGGCTAGTTAGTGAACATTTTTCAATGAGAAGTGATTACTCCAGGGAAAAACTCAGTTAGCATTGAGGCATTTCATTAAAAGTTCACAGATTTTGAAGTTCATGTATTAAGGTTCACGGATACAGATCTTTGTCATTTGGAAAGATTAAGGTAACAGAAAAGTAAGAAAAAAGTATATGGCCGAGGAGCTGGCGCTGTGGTGCAGTGGGTTAAAGCCCTGGCCTGCAGTGCCAGCATCCCATGCTGGCGCTGGTTCTGGTCCCGGCTGCTCCTCTTCTGGCCCAGCTCTCAGCTGTGGCCTGGAAAGCAGTAAAAGATGGCCCAAGTCCTTGGGCCACTGCAACCACGTTGGAGACCTGGAAGAAGCTCCTGGCTCCTGGCTTCAGAACGGCACAGCTCCAGCTGGTGCGGCCTTCTGGGGAGTGAACCAGTGAATGGAAAACCTCTCTGTCTCTACCTCTCTCTGTAACTCTGTCTTTCATATAAATAAAATCAATCTTAAAAAAAAAAAAAAGAAAAAAGTATACAGCCATTTATTAATATGTGATGTACATTGCAGGCAAACATATTACAGTGAAATAATGGCATGAAGCAAATACTACATATTTTAAGCTCACTGGGTTTTTTCTCTTCTTTAAATAAGAACTTTTGTCAATTGACTCAAACTGTTACCTTAGACTGTGGACCATTAAGTCTTTAATCTTTATTGATGTTCATGGCATGGCTGTCAGCTTCTGAACCAGTTAGTTTATTGTTGTTTTTTGGAATTTATGTGTCATTTTGGACTAATGTCAGTATTTGCTTATGGATAATATCTCTGATTTACTTATAGATATCTGTGAGCATTTTATATGAAGTGTTAGGTATGATGTCCTTTTTCTTTTGAAATAAATCTGTCCACACAATAAAACAAGGGATTTCAGTAGCTTTTAATCTCTCATTTTGAAGAACAAAGGGCTAACACAAAAAATATTAGGAATTTCATTAACTAGCATGAAGTAACTAACTAAACTAGTTATTCTACACCCAGCACAAATATTGGTGTTTAATTGTTGCATTCCAAAAATAGCTCCCAAGATTAACATGGCCTCATAACCCCTTTACTCTATTGAGAATCTTAAAGGATTGTGGAATTCTGAATTATGTGAGTTATAGCTCTATATCTTCAGTATTTTCAAAATTAAAATTGATAAAATTTAAATTATTAATTGGTTTATTTTAAATTCTTAATAAATGCATTGATTACTAACTTTTTAAAAAAGAGAATTCATGTTCTGAACTTTTTATGTGAGAATAAATGTATTGTTTCACATCTTTAAAAATTTCTTTTAGTGACAAGCATTTTGTCATAGTGGGTAAAGCTGCCACCTGTAACAATGGCAACCCATATAGGTGATGGTTTATGTCCCAGCTGCTCCACTTCCAATCCAGCTCCCTGTCTAGAAGAAGCAATGGAAGACAGCCCACCCACCTGTCTGGCTCCTCATTTCAGTCTAGACCAACAATGCCTGTTGTAGCCATCTGGGAGAGTGAACCAACATCTCTCTCTCTCTCTCTCTCTCTCTCGCCCTCTCGCCCTCTCTCTCCCTCTGTCTCTGTCTGTCTCTCCCTATGTCTCTGTAACTCTGACTTCAAATAACTAAATAAATCTTAAAAATAATTAAATTCATATTTAATATATGATTTCTTAGAATGTTGCTGCATTCTCTGAATCCTATGTACTTTTGGACTCATTCTGTTGAAGTGCTTGTGCTGGATGAAAAATATGAAAAAAAAATTTCAGCTTCACCCAGATATGTATTTGGAAAAGGAAAACTGTTACAATACTCTTCAGATAATTTTGATTCTCCTTGTTTTATACCATACCAAAATCTGGCAAGTGGGAGTTCCTTAAAATTTAAAAATAAAAACTACAATGCGTCATCCTTAAACACACCAATAAACCTTGTACTCTGCTTTGTTAATGTTCATGGATACAACTTGCATTTTCAGTGGATTTTTTACCTAGGTATTATGTCTAACATCATAGAGTAGGTCTTTTGGAAAATACCAGCCTTGAGTAACTGAGTTCTTTTAAATGTTGACAAATTTTCATATCACTCTTGTTTGAATGAGTCCCCCAAAAATTCATGTGTTGGAAATTTAACTCTCAAATTTAATGTAAATGCTACTTCAATGTGGCGCCTTTGGGATGTAATTAGGAACAGAGGAGGTCAGGAGGATGGGGCTCTCAGGATGGTGTTAGTAGCTTTATGAGGAAAGAAAGAGCCAGCACATTCAGTCTTTCTCACCATGTCATTCCCTTCACCTTGTATGACACAGCAAGAAGGCACTCACAGGAAGGCAGGCAGATGCTCACACCATGCCCTCGAACTTTGCAGCCTCCAGAACCAAGAGCCAAATACACTTCCCTTCTTTTCTCTTATTTAAGGTGAATAAATGTCGTGTTTTGCATGTATACAGATCTAAGAACATAGTGATACTTTCCACTGTACCTTCCCTCCCTCCCACACTCTCATGCTCCCTCCTCAATGATCTATCTTCAGTTTATTTTATACTCATAAGGTTAACCCTATACTAAGCAAAGAGTTCAACAAATAGTAAGAAGAAAAAAATCATTATTTTCATTAATTACCTGATCTTAGGTATTTTGTGACACCAAGAGAAAATTAGCAAAAATAAATCTAAAACATTAGCTAAACCAAAATTCACACTTACACCATCACCAGTGGTGCCGTAAAACCAAGTATGTAGGTACCAGGGAACACAGAGTCACTATTACAGCTACAATTTATCAAACTTCTGTCTCTTATAGTTTATAATTTTTTTATCTAATTAGACAGTGAGAGAGAGAGACAAAGACAGAGAGGAATGTATTCTCACTGTTGGCTTACCCTCCAAATGGTCGCCATGGATTAGCCTATAGTGAGCCACGGAGCCAGCCTCAAATCTTTTAAAAATATAATTTACTTATTTTGTTTATTTGATAGTCAAAAAGACAGAGACAAACATACACAGACCTCCAATTCTCTAGTTCATTCTTCAAATTATCACATCAGCTCAGGCTGAGAACAGCCGGAAGCTGAAAACTTGATGCATGTTCTCCCACATGTGTGTCAGGGACCCAACTACTACAGCTATAATCTGCTGCCTCCAAGGTGTGCATTATCAAGAGTGGACCCAGGACTCGAACCCAGATGCTCCAATATGGGATGCAGGCATTCCAAGCAGCACCTTAACTGCTATGCCAAATATCAGCATGAAAAGCTTAACATTTATTGGCAGCAAACATCTTCTACTGTTTTTTTCTGATGTTACAGGATCATGATTTCTTCTATTTAACAAAAATTTTCCTAAATACTCATCTCTATAACCTGAGGCTTTCTGTTACATTCTTTCAAGTAAAAATGATTTTCTATGACAAATCATTAGATAAGACTAGAACTCAATCATGCAAGGGCTTTTCCCTATGATAATTATTGTAGTTTAGTCTCCATAAATGCATTATGCATATCCCCTATTCCATAACAACAAAAGATGTATATGAAAATCTACTGCATTTTACTACTACAATAAAAAATTTATTAGATGATATCAACACTTGTTTTATTTTACTATGATGATGATGAGAAACACAATTGATTACTGTAATCATTTTATGTCACTGTTTGGTTTTGTGTTAAGTCATTGCTTCTGCACAATCAATGTAAGTGGGAAAAAAAAAGCAACTGACTTCCCAGTACATTTATTAAAAAAAAGACACTTTTTGCCATGCAGAGTTTCTGTAAAATCTCAGGGATAACACACCACTACTCCAAAGTTATTCCATTAAGAATGCAACTCATATATAAAAACATAAGTTATGATCACTCTATGATAAATATTTCAAAATGACATGACTTTTATAAAAAAATAAATAATTATCCAAGCTGGGACTAGAGATATAATCACAAAATTATCTTTATCTATTAAATTACCTGATTCTGTAACTGATGTAATTGAGAACATGCCAAAAGAGCCTCACTGATGTTCTTCCAACATTTAAAAACTGTATGATAATCCTGTTCCATCAACTCATCCAGAGACTATTTAGAAAGAACAATCTTGAGCTTATTTTATGAAGCCATAGGTTTGTGTCATTAAAAGTCTTAATTTTCCACATCTCCACCTATTGCTAGTTTCCTTCCACACCAACTCTTGGTTGAGCATGAGTCTCGCTCTAGCCCATGGGTCAGCTGTCAACACACAGCAAGAATGGACTTGTGTTAAGTGCACACTCTTTCTCAGAACACACACAGTGCCAAGCGGATGTCCTAGGCCCAGGAGGGTGAGATGGGTGGAGAACTGGTTGTCTCAGCTAAGTTCATTCAAGACCAGCCAGATCCCAGGCCACCCACAAGCTAGCCACAAACGAATCCACCTACCAGCTGAGATCAGCCAATTCCAGTTCAGACCAGCAGAATTTCTCAGAATACCTATGAACTTGTGATTAAGAAATAGACAAATATAAAGTTGATGGTTTATCAGATGCACCATTACCCAGCAGCACAACATGAAAGAATGACCTATTTAAGACTCAATTAAGGCCGGTGCTGCGGCTCATTAGGCTAATCCTCCACCTGAGACACCGGCACCCTGGGTTCTAGTCCCGGTAGGGGCACCGGATTCTGTCCCTGTTGCCCCTCTTCCAGTCCAGCTCTCTGCTGTTACCCGAGAAGGCAGTGGAGGATGGCCCAAGTGCTTGGGCTCTGCATCCGCTTGGGAGACCAAGAGGAAGTACCTGGCTCCTGGCTTCGAATCAGCGCAGTGCGCCAGCCACAGCGGCCAGTGGGGGGTGAACCAACAGAAGGAAGACCTTTCACTCTGTCTCTCTCTCTCTCTCACTGTCTAACTCTGCCTGTCAAAACAAGAAAAAAAAAAGACTCAATTAAGTCACCAGCAGGACAAAAGCACCCTCA
The DNA here is from genome assembly GCA_949820135.1 of Sylvilagus floridanus. Lineage (NCBI taxonomy): Eukaryota > Metazoa > Chordata > Mammalia > Lagomorpha > Leporidae > Sylvilagus > Sylvilagus floridanus. Next base: position 10,587,549 of record OX463240.1, on the reverse strand, counting down.
TTGTAAAGATGCTATCAGTCAGGGGTGCAGTTAATGCTTTTAAATCAGAGGGCCATATTTTCTGCCACCTCCCCCAGACCATAACTAAATGGATCTAGGAACAATGGGAAGAGTGAACAATTCTCAAAAAAAAAAAAAAATTGCTTCCCTTTCTCGTGATCTTGAACCCAACAGGTTTGGAGATCTGGTGACTGGTTATAGAATGTACAACTCTCATCTAACGGCTCCTCCTCAGCTACAGCCCTTTTCTGGATGATAGCAACCACAATCTTCTGTTGAGCCCTGCTAGGCTTGTGGAAGTGGAAATAACTCCCTGGTAATCCTGGCTTCTCTTCCTTCTTCTCCTTTTATTTGTTTCCCTTAACCCTACCCATACATTTACAAAGCTTCCACTTTATTACCATGCACCTTATAAAAGTGATAGCAGGTTTACACATAGTCCTGACATATAGAGCCTATGAAACAATGATATTATTTTGGATGTAGGAAAAAAAAAGATTCAAATGTTTGACATCACTGAACGCAATTTGATAGTGCAATAATGGAAAGGAATTTGGATAGAATTATGGTCTATCTGGGCAACTAAAATGGCTGTTGTTGTTTTATCGGTTTGTTTTCTGTTTTGTTTTAGCACTCACACATGAGCATGAACTGTGACTGTTATGAAGTTTCACCTCTTGGCCACATAGTTCATGCTAACGCTAAGGTTTCTTTCTACTTCACTTCTCAACTTGTTGATCATAAATATATTCCAAATTTCAGAAATTGGCTTCCAACATTCTTTAAGCTTCCGTGTTTTCAGAAAATAATGTGTTGGACCATTTTATAAATTTCCAAAGCACCTAAGATTGCGCCTAACACTTGGTTATACAAGTGAATAAATAAATGAGTCAAGTATTTGGCTCCCAGAGTTCAAACCGATGTTTTAAAATTGTAAAATCCTCTGTAGACTACAAATCCTTTAGTTGTCTCGGCTTTCTTCCTTGTTTGACACATCATGTAAACACACACCTGTACAGATCCTGGAATAGTCTGGGAGATCAAAACCTCACTGTTGAGATTCTCATGGCCATCGTTGATTCAACCTTTGCTCTTTCTCTCTCTCCCTTTTCTAAACTGTACTTCTTCTTTCATTATTTCTTTCTTGCTTGCCCATTTTTTTGTTTGTCTTTTATAATGGAATTACCTAATTCTTTATGTGGTCCTCATGATGTCTTCATTACCACTAAGCCCAAGATGTAAAAATACCTTAAAATTTCCCGCAAAACAAAAAGCTTGAGGCTGTTGCAGGCTGTGTAACTTAATAAAAACCTGGAGAAAACAGTACAGATAGCACAGCTACCCATTTGAAGCTGATTATTACATGAACTTAGATCTAAAGTTCCCTCATAACTTTGTGGGGTTTTGCTAATGAACTTTCTTCTTCAAACAGCAGAACATTTCATATACTTTTGGGATTGTTCCACTCTCTACTCTTCAAATGACTGTTTTTATTCTCTCAGGACAAATCCTGCATTTCTTTTTGAACTGATCAAAGTAAGTGAAAACTTTTCTTGCTTTATTTTTCAAAGTAGAATGGTAAAGAGGTGGCCACTTAAAAGATAAAATTTAAAAATAGAAACTTTCTAACTAAAGCCACTTTTGAAACCAAAAGCCACCTTTCTTATAGAAATCACAACCTTAGTCTGGAAATTAAAATCATCTGAAATAATATTTTGCTTGAAATTACGTTTTTACTGCTATTCGATCAGCTTTGAACACATTTGTGGGTAGCACATATCTTAAACTTCCTGGCTTTTCTCAATGTCTGCTGAGAATTACCCTCAGGGAATGTCAGACATAAATGAGGAAGAGAAGGGGCATTCCAGGCACAGATGTGAGCCTGGAAAGGTCTGTACATATGTGTGCGATGTATCTATGCTGAAAAAAAGCAATGATTCATGTAGGCAGTGAGGTATCTTAAAACAGGTATGTCTCAGCAATTTTAATGAGGGAGAAAAATGATGGCCAACACTCTTTAAGGGAAAGGTGCTTTTTATAAAGAGGACTCTTTAAATCTAACATTGGTGAGAAGTTCCTGTCCTGCCTTAGTAGACAGTCCTTTGTTTTCTGCTTAAAGCTCCTGCGTGCCACAGGTCTCTGTTCTAAATTTCCAACTCATGTCTAGCCAACTCATCTTCCTATGGCATCTATTACTAAACCCTTTTGCCAAAGTACATTTCTCTGCATCCTCCTCTGTAAACAACATCTAATTGAAATCTACATTTTTCTGTTTGGTTGATGTCAAATGAAGTAAATCCTTGTAAGAAAATGAATGAATGTGTCAGAGAGTTCTTTCTAATTTCTCCCATATTTCACAGCTGCCCCTTTCCTTCTACCACATTAGACAAACTATTTCTCAAATGTAATACCCTCTAAATAGTTGGTTTCCTTTCCTCCTTTATTTTTGTCTTTACAAATTTATTTATTTATTTGAAAGTGAGTTACACAGAGAGAGAAGGAGAAGAAGAGAGACAGAGAGAGGTCTTCTATCTGCTGGTTAACTCCTCAATTGGCAGCAATGGTTGGGGATACGCTGATCTGAAGTCAGGAGCCAGGAGTTTCTTCCCAGTCTCCCGCACAGGTGCAGGGGCCCAAGAACTCAAGATGGCTTGAGATTCTAGTCTGTGAATTAGAAAAATAATAAATATGTGGAGAAGTTATTATAAGCATTAGCACAAGTATGTATACACCAATAGTATATATTCTTATATTCAATAATCTTAACAGTATGCCATCTGATTAGAATAATGCTGCAATTATAACTTATTAATATATTTTAGTCATTCTGATGTATTAATAACCACACAGCAGCAATTTGGCAGCAAAGGGAATCAGGAATAACAGTTTTTATCAGCTTCCTATAAATTTTGTTGCTTGACTGCCTCGTGTTTGTCTCTAAGAAAACCCAAACTGTTTCCTGCTAGAAATCTTGTTGCAGTTCCCATGGCCTGTGTGTATAACCAAGTCAGATTAAAAACCTCTTCTCTTAACTATATCAAAGACTGATGACTCTCATTCTGATAAACAATATTTATTTAGAAAATATTAAATATGGCAAGGCAAAACAATTACTATAATTTATAATTAAAATATGTTCACATATATAATCTTTTTGTTTTTTATAAAACAATTCCCCACAGAATAAATAAAGAACTACATTAAGCTTGTTTTGTAATATTTATGACCTGAGACAGCTTCCTAATACAATATGCAAAACAGTCAATTACTCTTTTTTCTTAAAGTAGGATTTCAAGACAAAATACATAAGCAATATATATATAGCTTATGTATTTACATATAGATAGATAGATAGATAGATAGCTCTTACTTTGCCCTGATTATCCTAAGATAACAATAAAAATAACAAAAAATACAAATAATATTTCTGTGCTAAAAATGCAGCATCTCAGTGTCTCTTTTTAAATAAGAGCAATTGTTCTACAAGAGCTATTTACAGAGTTAGATGTTCTTATCTCTTCTCTGTTGGTAATAACGAGCCCACTCACACATGCAGTCAGAAGTATTTTATTTATTTATTATTCTTATTTATTCATTTGGAAGGGAGAAGGCAGAGGGGAGAGAGATTGATCTTCCATCTGCTGGTTCACTCCTGCAACAACCAGAGTTCATTAGGCTGAAGACAGGAGCCTAAAACTCCATCCAGGTACTCACATGGGTAGCAAGGACTCAATTACTCGATCCATCACTTGCTGGCTCTCACAGTGAATATGAGCATGAAGGTGGAATTCACTGCAGAGCTGGGACATGAACTCAGGTATTTGGATATGGAATGAAAGAATCCCATATGGCTTCTTAGCTGCAGAAACATTTAGTTTAAAATTCAGCTTACCCAGCAGAAAGCTCTTTTACTCTTTTCTCTCCTGTCTCCTTATCTTACTTTGCCTAATTCTTTCCTCCACGTACTTGTTTTTTTCCTACTATTTTTTCTTACCTTTTCCTCCTTATTCACAATCATCAGCCATACTGATCTTGATTTTCCTGTTTATCATTAACAGTCTTCTACACAACCTATATTTTCTATAACATTTTGAAATAATTGTATTATATTCTAATAAGCAAATACATCTAGTTTATTTCACTCTTTTCTGATATTAACATGTGCTTGAATTTTCAAAGATGATGCTTAATTTTTATCTAGATAATCAAGTGGAAATTAAACCATTAGCAGGGGCCTGTGCTGTGGCACAGTGGGTTAACACCCTGGCCTGAAGCACCGGCATCGCTTATGGGCGCCGATTCAAGTCCCGGCTGCTCCACTTCAATCCAGCTCTCTGCTATGGCCTGGGAAAGCAGTAGATGATGGCCCAAGTCATTGGACCCCTGCACCCATGTGGGAGACTTGGAAGAAGCTCCCGACTCCTGGCTTCGGAATGGTGCAGCTCCGGCCATTGTGGCCAATTGGGGAGTGAACCATCAGATGGAAGATCTCTCTCTCTCTCTCCCTCTCTTTTCTCTGTGTAACTATGACTTACAAATAAATAAATCTTTTTTTAAAAAAAGAAACCATTAGCAGTTTTTCCATAGTTCCTCTCTTTGTGTTATCTTTAAAGCTTTATAACTTAATTCAATGTCTATTTCTACTTGGTACCATCATGAAATTCAAGATGGCTTTGTATATGAAGAAATATTTTTCAATTGATCTGTTATCAGTTTTTATCTCTGCAGTTGCTTTTTCAATGTCACACAATTATATTTCATAGCTACGTAGATCTACTCAGTCACCCAAATATCAACTTCTTGATAGATTCATAATTAGTCACACCTCATCGCATACATACACAGACACTAGTCCCTGATTTTTTTGTGACTTCTCATCTGATTTAATCATCAAAATTTTATGAAGTACTCTTTGTAACTTATGCAAGGCGTAATTCAAAAAATATGATTAGAGGTTTCTAGCATTGAAAGTAAATACAAAAATAACAATAAAACAACAACAATATTAACTAACTTAACAACTGCTATATATCAAAAATTGTTCAGCACACTTGGCATGCATTCATTATTGACTGATGACAGAAAACTATGTCTGTATATACTTATTATCATTTTGCCATTTTTTAAAGATTTAATTATTTTTATTTGAGGGGCAAAGTTAGAGAGAGAGAGATCTAGTCACCTCAAAAGGCCACATGGCTGGAGCTGGTACAGGCTGAAGCCAGGAGCAAGGAGCTTCCTCCAGTCTCCCACATGGGTACAGGGGCTCAAACTCTCCAGCTATTCTCTGTTGCTTTTCCGAGTGTATTAGCAGGGAGCTGGATTGGAATTGGAGCAGCCTTGACTCAAATTGGCACCCCTATGGGATCCAGAGCCACAGTCAGCAGCTTAACTGAGTATGCAATAGCACTGGCCCCTCATTCTGCCAAATTGTATGAATAAAACTGAAGCATAAAAATAACCTGTAACTTTTCTCAGATCACATACTCTTTCAAGTGAAGGAAATAGGGTTGGAGCTCAGAAGTCTGGTTCTGGGTCTGTGCTTACCATGATTAAGCATGTAAGCAATGCAATGAAAAACTGGAGACTAGTTCACTAACAAATGCGATATTGCTGGACAAGTTTAGTAGCAGCTGTTTTAATTGTGTGACAAAAGAAAAGGAATGTAAAGTAGTTGAGATATCAGATAAATGAGATTAGAGAATCATCTATGCAGGATGTGTCAATATATAAGGAAGTTCAAGGCCTTCCTAGAATGAGGTCAGGAAGTGAAGGATGAATATCATTTTCACATTACCAGTGTTTGTTTAATATTCCCATATTGTCAATGGGCATCCAGGACGTCTACTGACATGATCAACTTTGCAGGAAAAATATGTATAGTTCTACAGACATTCTAGAGGCTCTAAAACAACTTCAAATTCTTTTTTAAAGTTTTTTATTTTTATTTTTCATTTGACAGAGATAGACAGTGAGAGAGAGACAGAGATAAAGGTCTTCCTTCGGTTGGTTCAACCCCCAAATGGCCACTGTGGCTGGAACTACACCAGGAGCCAGGTGCTTCCTCCTGGTCTCCCATGCAGGTGCAGGGGTCCAAGCACTTGGGCCATCCTCCACTGCCTTTCCAGGTCACAGCAGAGAGCTGGACTGGAAGAGGAGCAACTGGGACTAGAACCTGGGGCCCACATGGGATGGTGGCGCTGCAGGTGGAGGATTAACCAAGTGAGCCATGGCGCCGGCCCCAACAACTTCAAATCCTTTTTTTTTTTTTTTTTTGGACAGGCAGAGTGGACAGTGACAGAGAGAGAGACAGAGAGAAAGGTCTTCCTTTTCCGTTGGTTCACCCCCCATTGGCAGCTGCAGCTGGCGCGCTGCAGCCGGCGCACCTTGCTGATCCAAAGCCAGGAGCCAAGTGCTTCCTCCTGGTCTCCCATGTGGGTGCAGGGCCAAGGACTTGGGCCATCCGCCACTGCACTCCTTGGCCACAGCAGAAAGCTGGACTGGAAGAGGAGCAACCGGGACAGAATCCGGTGCCCCCACCGGGACTAGAACCCAGGGTGCCGGCGCCGCGGGCAGAGGATTAGCCTATTGAGCCGTGGCACTGGCCACAACTTCAAATTCTTGTGATAGCTTGTAGAGGGAATTTTTGTGCATTTTACAAGAATAGTTACAATACCTTTCAGAATTCTAGAATATATAGATATCAGTTTAGTTATGTATGTTAACTGAGATGATGCTACAAAATAAAAACAAAGCCTACAACATAAAATGTGATTTTCTTGCCAACCAGGGAAGTTCCTTGAACTGAAAAATAATGCTAGTCCTATCAATAAATTTGATTCTGCATGAATTTTTCAAGCCTGCCAGTCACTTTCCAGGCTCTGAGCAGCAGCTGATGGTTAGATGGAGATTTTATTGTTTCCCTGGATCTTGTTCCCATAAAGGATGCCTTTTCTTCCATGTTATAATTGTAAGTCACTTTACAAAAATGTTTTTATCAAAATTTACTTTTGATAAGTTTTTCCAGTCATGGGGAACGATTATGTGATAATTAGCATTTCCAGGGTGCTTGCATTTCATTTGCACAATGTACTATTTTGGAAACTTTGACAGCCTGAAGACTCCACTTAGAAAACCATTCTAGTGCATTATTTAGTACATTAGTAATTTATCACTAATTGCTATTCTTTAAAAAGAAAAACAAACAAATGAACAACAAATTCTTATATGTCTGATAAACTTGGGTTTTTTTGACACTGATTCTTACTTATAAATCTCTTTGTATCATTTAATTTTGGAAAATGTTATAACTACAAATCATTTTTTGCTAGGAAAAAAGTGCCAAATAATATGGAAAGAACTTCATTTTTAGAAAATTTTCCATAACTGAGACAACTCGCAACTTTCATTTTAAAGGCCTTTTTAATAACATCAATTTTGTTTAATGTAATAATTTTGAACACACACATTCTAAAGGGAAAGTAAGGAAGGTTCACATTTTGTGACTTGCCCAGGTAACAAAACACATTCAGATTTGCAAAACTGGCACACCCAACATGAGTGCAGAGTAGACTTTATGTATTCTTCTCTTTGTACTCCATTCTAAAGAGAGACCACTTAATACACCCAAACTGTACTTTCATCAGTTTCTAATGATATCTTCACTCCAACGTATGCAGTATTTGCTTTCTGAATGTTTCAAACCATGTGGGATTAAACTGCTTTTGATTTTGATAAAATATTTAAGAAGTAAATAGAATATTCTATCATTACTAACCTATTAGTATTTGTCCTGTTTCCATTATCTATTCTCTTAAATAAATATTTTCATAATTATCACATTTATCTATTTTAGTATCATAGATTTGTTCTAAATGCTAATGAAATCCATGTCAACTTAGGTAAACCAAGTCCTTCTGTCTTTTTCTGTATTTTTCTACAAAATAGATGTCTCACCTTCAGAGACTGAAAATAATTCTATTATGTGGCATACTCTACTTACCTTTACATCTTTGCATGCATGCATACATTTACTAGCTCCAAATTTCATAATTTCATTATGGCAACAAAAATATGAACCATTGCTTTGCCTATTATGAATATAGTTCCTATTTTTTCCTGCTTCTTCTTTCTTGATAAGAAATAGCTGATGATTACAGTTTTGGCAAATGAGTAAAACTCCTGCAAAGATTCCAGCTGGAAGAGAGGCTTTTTATTTGGTCTATTAAATTACAAAGCCAGGCTGACCAACAAGGATGCAATTTGAATGGGTAGTTCATGTAAATACTCGGGTGATACTATGATAGGTTTTTAGTGTCAAGAATAATAGTTGATCAATAGAATTCTGCAACCCCGCCAATTGATCAGGATAATGTCATTGACAATTTTGTGAACTGTCTGATGGAATAAATCAATTTTCATTCACCCCACAGTGATGTTTTCTGCCAGGAAACAAGCAACTCCTCCAGCTGAAATACAGGATGACAACATAAAGACTTGAAGTTGTAGTTTGAGTCGACCTTCAGAGGAACGGCATTGCATATTTTTCCTTCCCTTTCCCTATATGCCTCTTTTACTCTTCATTAAAACCCCATATCTATTGCTTAGAATGAGTTCTCATTTGAAGGGAGGAAATTTATTTTTTTCTCTCAGGCTGTAAAGACATATTAAAAAATATGCTTTCGATATAGTTATATTTCTTTTATAAAGATCTCAACTAAAATGTCAGAGGAAATTAACATCTCTTTTTAAGGATATCTAAAAAATCATATGAAAAATCACCAATTTTTATCTTGATAATAACCACACAATAATAAAAGGCAGTACATAAGAACCACAATGTAAAAGGTCAACTATTAAGAAGAGCAGCATGTCTCCTGAAGCAACCTGCACTATTTTGCCTTTGGCCCTTAAGCATATTTTTCTGGTCAGGGTCAGTTATGAGGACATGGGAAGCCAGATTGTCTGTTTTAATTGAGTATCACATGCGTTAATAGCTGAAGGGTTAGCTTATGCAGGCTCTGTGGGTTAGCCATGGACAGAAGTTTGTATCTTAGTCCTTCAAGCCAAAGTCATCTGAAAGCTGAGAAGAATGTGGAGTACTGGAGTCTTCGGTCTATCCTGAAGGCAAAAGTTGCCCAAAATACCCTCCTCTCCTTTCCCATTTGTGAGACTAGTACCTAGAAGATGTGAGTCTAAGGCTTGGAAGTGACCATAGAGGGTTCACCTGAGGATACATAACAAAGGTGCAGCGCTACAGCTAGCACAGCCAAAGGGCTTATGAACAGAGGATGACAAGATGTAACCCAACAGACCAGAATCTGACCTACAGTTGACATTTGGAGCTACATGTTTTCCCAAATTGCATCATCTTTGAGATAGAGGAAAAATATCTTTCTCAAATATTTATTCTCCAAAATTTTTGAGTAGTAAAATCACTGACTAGATTGCATATATAAAATCCTACTGGATTGAATAGCGTCCACCCAAAACTCACATACAGCAAGAACTTCCAAATGTGACCTTATTTGAAAGTAGGGTCTTTGTGTGTCTCATAAGGATTAGAAAGAGATCATACTGGATTAGAGGGAGCCATAAACTCGATGAAATTGTGCTACTAAAATTCATAAAGCTGGAAGGAGAGTCTGGAGTGATGTTGTTATGGCCAGGAATGCCAAGAGCCTCCAAAACCTGGTGCATGGAACAACTGACATATGGCTATGATTACAAGAATCTAAGGGTTCAAATTTTCTTCTGTATTTTTCATTATAATTATTTATTGATATGGAATTAATCAACTGACATAAATACAATACTCAAAAAATCTAAACATAGATATGGAAATGATCAAGATACTCCCTGGCAGCCTTCAGAGGAAACTGAACCCTGCCAACACTGGGATATCAGACCTCCAGTTTCAGAATGGTGAGGAAATAAATTTCCATTGTCTTAAGGCACCAAGTTTGGGGTAATTCATTACAATAGCCCTAGGAAACTCACACAATTGCATGGCTTAATAGATGGTAGTTGCTTCATTATTGAAGATGTTTTTATTTTTAATTAAGATGTTTTTATTTATTTGAGAGAGAGAGTTACAGAGAGAGGGAGACAGAGAGAGGAAAGTCTTCCATCCACTGGTTCATCCTTAAACAGCTACAATGCCTTGAGCTGGGTCAATCTGAAGCCAGGAGCCTGGATTTTCTTCTGGTTTTCTCATGAGCATGAGAGGGCTCAAGTACTTGGGCCATCTTCCACTGCTTTCCCAGGAGGTAAGCAGAGAGCTGGATGGAAAGAGGAGCAGCTGTGACACAAACCAGTGCACAATTATGACCCCAGTGCTGAAGGCTGTGGTTTACGTACTATTCCACAGTGCTGGCCCCTTGCATACGTTTTTTAACATCCTTTGTTACCTTCTGCTTTTAGATTTGTGTCTGTCACCTCTTCCATTGTTAATCATTATTTTTCCCACTGTGAATGAGTAAAAAATGAATTATACTAAATCTACTGATAAAAAAGAACTTAGAAAAGCATCACAGAATTTATAGACAAAAGACAATTTGGGATAATCTGTCTTGATGTAAATTTTTGCTTTGCTTTTTACATCTAAAGAAATTTTGGAAAAAAAAATTGTACATTCCCTCACACAGTGTTCCAACTGTACATCACAACCACAAAGTTTTTGTCATAAATTTAAATAGTTGCAGAGTGTTATTTCCTGATCTGCAGATATGAAAATTTCATGTGAGAAGCAGAGATCTTAAATTCACTGATTCACATCACAGAGTTTTCTACAGCCAGGGTTGGACAAGGCAAAAGCCAGGAGCCCAGAAGTCAACCCATGTATCCCACATGGGTGGCAAGTACTTAAGTCACCGGAAACATCATCTGCTGTTTCCTGCTGTATGTATTAACAGAAAGCTAGACCAGAAGTGGAGGAGCCAGGACTTGCAGCAGGCACTCCAATCCGGGATGTGGACTTTCCAAGCAGTGACTAAATGGCTGGGACAAATGCCCTCCCCCATGTTTCTTAATTTATCCAATGAAATCTCAATACCTTAATGATTTTATATATTGGATCATCCACTGAAAATACATATATGAATAAACTCAAATAACACTCATAATTTTACATCATTTTTCTTTCTTCTTGAGTATACATTTCATTCCATTTTCTCCCTACATGATTTTGTGCTAATGTATAGTTTTATGCTTGAATGTGCTTTACTGATCACCATATAATTTTTAAAGATTTATTTATTTACTTGAAAATCAGAGTTACACAGAGAGAGGAGGAGAAGAAGAGAGAGAGAGAGAGGTCTTCCACCTACTGGTTAACTCCTCAATTGGCCACAATGGCCAGAGCTGAGCTGATCCAAAGCCAGGATCCAGGAGCTTCTTCCGGGTCTCCCAAGTGGATGAAGGGGCCCAAGGACTTGAGCCATCTTTCACTGCTTTTCCAGTCCATAGCAGAGAGCTGAATCAGAAGTGGAGCAGCTGGGACTCAAACCAGCACCCATATGGGATGCCAGCACTACAGGTGGAGGCTTTACCCACTAAGCTACAGCGCCGGCCCTGATCATAATATATTTTTGCTCCATAAAAATATGATACATAGGAACCATATTGCTATGATTACAAGAATCTAAGGGTAGACTTTTTTCTGGATTGATTTTTCATTACAATTTTTATTGATATGGAATTAATCAACTGACATAAATACAATACTCAAAACATCTAAATGCATGGATACAGAAATAATCAAGCATGAATATAAATGAAAGGTAAATACCAAAACCAACCAAACAACATAAATACTAATGCATGGGACTGTCCAGTCTATGTCCTTCCAGTATTTCTCCATTGGAAGTGGTCTCATTACTTGAATCATGAGTAGTTCTTAGAGGCAGATTCAACTGTGGTCAGTGTCCAAATTCTTGATAATCATAGTATTCAATGTTGATTCTGGCAGTGAAGCACAGCACCACAACATACAGCAAACACCTGAACTGATGTATCAAAGCATTTAGAACAGTATTCCACACACCATGTTTAATCAATAAAAACATTATTCTGTATTTGATTCTATTTGCTCTAAAACTTTTCCGCCATTTCTTCTATAATCAAGTCTATTTTAAAACAAAGGGAAAAATACTCTGGTTGGCTCATAGGGCAGATTACCTTACCAAAAAGCATCAAGTTTTAGAATAAGGTCTTGAAATTGAAAAATCATTCTCAGCACTGGTAAGCAGCTATTATTTAACTTCTGACAGTAGGACAGGAATTCAGTGTGCAATGTGCTGGTATTATGTTAACCAACTTCACATATTATTTACATTCGCAAGTTACATATTATCATATAATCACATTATCATATTATCAAATAAGACTACATGTCTACCAACTAAAAAGGCTCAAAGATGAAAATATTGGGCACATAAGGAGGAAAAAAAGAATAATTGCCTGGCATATTCAAATAGCAAGGTAGTAATTTTATACTCTTGCTAAATGAAAAGTCATTTCTTAAGTTTTACTATTTGATAACAGATCTGCAAAACTGCTCGTTTTCCACTGTAGAAAATTTCATCTCTTGAATGTCAGAGTAAAGACTGCATCACTTACCTGAGAAAGCATTTCTGGGTTTCTTATTAAATAGCCCCTTTCTCTTTGTTCTGTCCTTTTCATTTCTCCTCTTCCCCATACCAAAATCTCATTTGCTTGAAGGCAAAGCATATGAATGTATGGTGAACACTAAAGATTTTCAAACTTATTTTTACTTAAGCATCCCTGATATTTATGTAAAAAGGCAGAAAAATTGTTTTTCTTGGGGCCAGCATGATGGCACAGTGGGTTAAGCCACCATCTACAGCACCAGCATCCCTAATGGGCACTGGTTCAAGTCTCAGCTGCTCCACTTCTGATCCAGTTCTCTGCTAATAAGCCTGGGCTATCTTCTACTGCTCTCCCAGGCCATTGTGCCAGCCCCAGGGAAAACAATTAATACAAAACGCCTTCTTAATGCTCATTCAAAGGCCTGTTTGAAAGTTTGACTTCAATATAAAAAGATTCATACTCTTGTACAACTTGAGATCCCTTCCTGGGTTGTGTTGAAGCCACAACAGAGAAAGGAGTCTCATGGCATTCAGAACATGGATATGAGATCTTGGATCCCTTAGGAGGGGAAGGAAACAACAGCTTGTGATCAGAAATGAATGTCAAAATGCCTACTTAAGCTATGTGCCTATATAGCATCTGCCTATAACATCTGCCCTATAAAAATTAAAGGATCAATTGTTGATTTGAGATATAATTTTTATTTTTTATCTGTAACCTGCAGGGTCACCTTATTATAAAGAGATTGATTTTATAAATACTGATGTACCAAAAGGTTCTTATGGAATTCCTGATTTATTACTTCTATTTCGAAAATACAGTGATACCTATATTTTTATATTGAAGTTAAACTTTCACCCCTTCCTTCTATAGATTAGTAGTAAAGAAATATTTAAAGTACATGGGTCAGAGACTTTTGTCAAGTGAAATACTCATCACACTTTGGCATCAACAATAGGATATATTCATGAGTATAAGTTAACTTTAATCTACATCCCAAGGGTGTGGTGTAAATATTTTCAGTGCTCTAATCAAGGACCCTCCAGAAGTGGTTACTCAGCAATTCAAATATCACACAAATCCAAAAAGACTAGCCCAAAAGCATAGGGGCTATCAATTATTTCTCACTGGTAAGAAGAGTGACATTATCAGTGAGAGATAGTGTACATTAAGGGGAAAAATACAAGTATCTGCTGTCTGAGAAGCCTGGTCGTTGGTGCCATCCGAAACCTCTTAGTCCTATGGGCTTTTTCTGAAAGCACTTAGGCACCTAAACTTACATCCACAATGGGATGTTTCTACCAAAAGAACCCTTCTTTGACTGCATGCCAAAACTGGTGGCAGAGAATAAAGCTATAAGAACAAATTTTATATGATTGGGTTTGTGTCTCCTTGGTACAATATGCATGCATTTCAAAATTTTATTTGCAATTTTATTGCAACAACAATTTAATAGCCGGGGGGAGAAGTATACTAGCTAGGTTTACTTCAAAGAATTCATGGACAACTAAATGAATAGATAAGTAATTTTGGTGCAGAAAAAAGTTGAACTCTATGTATATGAGGAGCTTCAAAAACTTCATGGAAATACATGCACAAATTTAAAAATATTTTTGTACCATATTAAATTTTTCAATTCCATTTTTACAAGATTTTTGGAGTCATATTGACTAAAATTAAATGATTTTATTATAATGGTTAAACGTACCCTTAATATTGATATATACTGATTCAAAAATAAGATTTGGTTTTCTCTTTTTAAATTTTAATTGTACATATTTGTGGAATACAGCATGATAACACAATATATGTGTTCAATATGTGAAGATCAAATAGGCTAACCAGCAATACTATATTCTTAAACATTTTAAAACATTTTCTATTAACACTTAATGATAGTATGGAGATACCTTGGAAATCTGGAGAACATCATGTTAAGTGAAATAAGCCAGACACAGAAAGATAAATATTGTATGTTCTACCTCCTATGTGGAAAGTAAAAAATAATAAAATGTCACTACATGATTTTTTGAAATATCTTTGTATATTTATATTTGCATGTATTTATACATTTAGATATATTTACATGTTTCAATGTTGCTTATATATGTACATACACACACACACACACACACACACACACACACACTGTATATTTTTTCTCTCATCCCCCCATAAACGCCATAACCATGAAATCCAAGTTTTTGAGGTTAGATTGCAACATTGGAATGCAGCCTTCAGTAGCTTATTTAAATGCAGGGTCTGAGTCCACCCGTACAAAGATGGACTGGGTCCGAGGAAAGGTGAGTGCGCCGCTCGCCCATTCCCCAGCCTCCCGATCCCGGAGACAGTCAGACGCAGCGGGGAGCCAAGTCTAGCAAGGACTCATTTATTCCGTGCATAACTGAACCTTTTATAGCACAAAACTGCAGAGTCATTGGGGCAGGGCTAAGGACCAACCAATCACTTAAACGGTCACCTTATGCGGGGATTTCTATAGGACTAGCCATATGTCTATACACTTGTTACTAGTCTTGTTACCTCCCCTGATGTTGCGTAGCCAATTAGCTTTTGAGTTCCACCCATCTTACTTCCTCTGGGCGCCATCTTCTTTGCCCCTCCTTGGCGCCACCCGGTCCGGAGGCCATGTGCGCGCACGCCGGGCCCCTCCCTGCGCTGCCATCCCCGGGACACCTGCCGGCTGGCTCCGCAGGCCCTGGCTTGGGTTAGTTCACGGGCTCGGCTCCACGCGGCTCCGTTCTGAGCAGCTTGGGCGGGGGCACCAGCGCATGCGGAGCCCCCAGGCCTGGCCTGGCCGCACCATGGCCGTGCTCATGCCCCGCATTTAAAAGCTGTGTGCTAGTGTCACTTCCATTTCTTTGATCATACTCACAAGATCATCAATATGATGTAGTTACCCATATGATTAGGAATGGCATAATGCAAAGAGGAATGAATACTCGGCTGAAGAGGAAATAATGTCTTAATGTTTCAGATGCGGCAAGTTAAGTTGCTAAAGAAAATGCACAAGGTCACCATCTGCTGAAGAAGAAGAAACTAGGGCCGAAGCAGGGGCCTTGTGAACTCAGCATCACTCCATGTGTAAGCAGGGAGCCCTGTGCCCCAGCTGCCTCTCACCATAAGTTCAAGAAGACCAGAAAAATCTCCTGGTGGTACCCAGGATGGAAGAGAAACCACAGGATGGGAATAATATCTGTGTGAGTGGTTTCCTCGTAGCTGGCTGAAGATGGTAGAGGGCACCAACTCTGGGAAGAAAGCAGAAAGCAGCCAATGGCCATTTCCAAGGGCACATCACTTACAAGACACATCTGTTTACGTTGAAGGAAAATCTACGCTTTATCTCTTCCAACGTCATGTGTGAGAGGGTCTCACATTTAAACCTGAGAGGCAGTTGTGTGGTGAAAGCACTTTCCCTGGCCAGGTGTCTATAGTTTTCGCTCATTGAAAGCAGGAACAGTTGAATGTAGCTGAGATGAGATAATTCTGGTAGATATGAGAAGCTGTGTATATTTTTGCAGAGTGGATAAACTGTTAGTGGTTCAATGGCTTTGGAAAACGATTTGCGAAACTGCTGTAGGGGACAGATAAGTAAATGTTGATTGATTCATTGAAGGATGCTGGCTCCAGCTGAAGCAAATGACTGGAAAGGTGCACTCTAGAGTTCTATTTCATGTTCCACACCTAATTTGCTGCTCCTGAGGCAAGCGATTTCAATTCGGCATGCCTCACATTCTTCCTTATAGAAATTTCACCTCATTTATTAGTAAGGTTTAAGCTGGCTGAAGCACACCTTGTGTAAGAACAAGGTGATATTGGCAATTGGTAGAAAAAATTTGATCAAGAGGTCAAGTGAACAATGGCAGTAAAGGTTGTATTTA
Organism: Sylvilagus floridanus; assembly: GCA_949820135.1. Classification (NCBI taxonomy): domain Eukaryota; kingdom Metazoa; phylum Chordata; class Mammalia; order Lagomorpha; family Leporidae; genus Sylvilagus; species Sylvilagus floridanus. The sequence goes on along the minus strand of OX463240.1, from coordinate 10,571,041 downwards.
GCCTGCAATACTCTAAGTTGCAGGTTGATAGCCATTATTGCACTATGAAATCCATAGTAATGTTGGCAGGTATTAAAATCTAAATGTCCTGTGGGAAGAGTTTCCTCTAGGATCAGGGTCTTACTCAATCTATTGGTCCATGATTTTTAAAAATGTGTATTTGTTTGAGAGACATAGAGATAGAGTGAGAGGCTGTGGAAAACACATACACACACACACACACGCACATGCACATGATGGGGGTGGGAGGGAAGAGAAAGGCAGAGAGAGAGGGAAAGAGAAAGGAAGGAAGGAAGGGGTGAGGAAGGGAGGAAGGAAAAAACTATGGAGATATCCCATCAGGTGTTCACTCCCCTTAGACCAACAATGGCCCCAGGCCAGGACTGGAGGCAGTGCCAGGGACTCAGTGTAGTAAACTCTTCCATGTGGGTGACAGGACCCCAGCTATTTTAGCAGTCATTGCTGCCTCCCAAGGTCTGCATTAGCAGGAAGCTGGAGTCTGGAACCAGAGCTGGGAATTGCATCCAGACACTCCAGTGAGAGACGTGAAATTTTATCTGACATATTAACCCTTAGGCCAAAACAACCACCTGGAATAAACTTTTCTAATAGCATCATCATCTACTTTTATTTTGTTCAGAGAACGTCACAAAGGCCAAACTTTGGTATCCTACTCAGTATAATCAAATCTCTTCTCCATAAGGCATTATAGTGTGATACAGGTTTTCTGTAATTTACCCAAATATTATCTTTCCAAAGCAGAGTTCATAAATTGTCCAAGAAGCAAATTATATCAAAGAACATGAAAAACTGTACAGTAGGATCTGGTAGAGATGTGTTAAGTTGAAAACAGTAATGAAAATTATATCTAAAGTAGGTTTCAGGAATATTAACCTTAAGAAGGACAAATTTCTGAAATAGATAAATTTTGATAAATTATGCTGAGTTATGTAAGCTTCCCAAAAAAAGGGCAAATACTTGATATGTCTACTTAAAAATAGAAAACTACGTAGTCAGATTGGTAGACAGTATATGAATTACCAATATTAAGGGAAGAGGAAATGGGCATATATGTTTAATGGGCACAGAGTTTGTTTTGAAATTTGCTGACAACTTTGTGGAGATGAAATTTTTGTGGCTGCACAATGATGTGACCATACTTAACTTCTATAAACTGTACACATGACAATGGTTATAATGATGGATTTTATGTTATCCATATTTTACCACAACAATCCTGGCTGGTCAACTACATGCAACTTTAGACTGCCTCTGAGCCTTCAGTTGTGCCTTAACTACGTTGACATTTTATGAAACCATGACATTGCTCTTCCAGGTGTGCAATCTGCTGACTTTGGCAACACCTTTGTGTCTTTGAAACTAACCTGCATCATATTCTCAGCTTCCTGTCCATTTGAAGTCTGACAATGGTGCACCTTTTATAACAAAAGCCACTAAGTAATGGTGTGGTAGTCAAGATAGCCGATGGCCCTTCCATGCTGCAAAACACCCACAGGCATTTGGTTCGTTAAGTGTTGGATCAGCCTCCTGAAGAAGTCAAAAATGGTTTGAGTCTTCCCTTGCCTACTCTCAGTCCACATGCTTAGCAAGGCAGTTTGGTCACTGAATTCAATTATCCCCGAAATGGTACAATCTCTTTTTGACCACTTTCTGGGCAATAATCAAAACCCATTGGAGGGCATGGGAATTCCGTGTAGCAGTTGAGGCACTGCTTGGGACGCTGGCATCCGTATCAGATTACTTAGGTTAAAACCTGGCTCTGCTTCTGATCCCAGCTTCCTGGGAGGCAGCAGATGATGGCCAAACTACCTGGGTCCCTGTCTACCACATGGGAGACCCAGATTAAGTGGCTTCAGCCTTACCCAGTCCTCGCTGGGAGTGAACAACCCAATGAAAGATGTATCTCTCTCTCTCTCTCTCTCTCTCTCTCTCTCTCTCTCTCTCTCTCATTTCCTCTTTCCTCCCCCCCCTTTCTCTTTCTCCTGTATCATCTCTATAACTATCTTTCAGAAAGCAAAAAATATTAAAAATTAAAGATGAAAATGGGAAAATCCAAGTGGAATTCCAGCACACTCATGTCTGCCATGGTGCAGCCTTCTCTCACTAAGAGACACCCCAGACCAGGCTGGTTCATTCACTTTTGGGTGGGAAGCCTGGACAAAATGATGCCTGAGAATTTCATACTTGTCTCTAATCCAGTCATTTGGATTCTCTGGGTGTATCCACTCCTCCTTAAAATCCATATATTGAAGCCCTGACCATAAATGTCATGGTATTTGGAAATGGGACTTCTCAAAGGTAACTGGATTTAGATGAGGTCATGAATGCAGGGCCTCCCCATGTGATCAGTGCCCCTACAAAAAGACGTGTTGTAAAGCCCTCTCTTGGGGCCGATGTGGTGGCATAGCAGGATAAGCCACTACTTCTTGACATTGCCATCCCATAGTAGAGTGTTGGTTTGAGTCCCAGCTGATCATTTCTGATCCTGCTCTCTGTTCATGTGCTTGGGAAGGGAGGAAAAGATGACCCAAGTTCGTGGGCCCTTTGATACTCAGATGGAAGACCAGGGTGGAATTCCTGGATCCTAGCTTTGGCATGGTCCAGCCCAGTAGTTAAGGCCATTTGGGTAGTGAACCAGTAAATGTAAGATCTCTTTATCTGTCTTCTTCTCTGGCTGTCAATCTGCCTTTCAAATAAATATTTTAAAAACAAGAAAAAAGAAAGACTACATTTTCTCTCCATGATACGAGGCACAGAAAGAGAACATGCAACTGCAAGCTAGAAAGAGGGTCCTTAGCAAAGGAATCTGGTCTTGCTGGCACTTGATCTAGGACTTCCAGCGTGAGGTATTGTGAGAAAATAAATATGTGTTATTTAAGTCACCCGATCTATGGCTCTTTACATTTGTATTTATATAAATACGCCCTATGTCACATATATCATACAATGCTGACAATAACCATGCTTCTGTCCCTCAATTAATCTCTCCTTTTTTCTTTCTTTCTTTCCTTTTTTCTTTAATTTTTGCAATAACATACATTCAAATTACCTTGTAATTACAGGCTGATTGTACCAAAAACCATCACGTAAAACAAAATGAAAATAAGAAACCACTGACTACTGATCCCCAGGAATATAGACAAGGACAATAAACAATAATTGAATCATAAGATGTCAGTTTCATCCTCATACTTTTTTCTGTATTCCATATTAACTTCAACATATCAGAGAAAACATATATTTGTCTTTTGGATATTGGTTTGCTTCACTAAGCATAATGATCTCCATTTGCATCAATTTTGTTGCAAAAGACAGGATTTCATTCTGTGTAGTATCCCATTGTAAAGGATGTTTTGGTATGTAAAATCAACTGCCTAAAATCACATGCCTAAAATCATATTAACTGTCTAAAATCACAATCTCCTTGAATAATGACCATTTTTTCATGCACTTCTTGCCAAAATCAGAGCACCCAAGGAAGGCAAACAAAGAACTCTGTAAATTTTATAAAAAAATATCTTTGTCCTTTTGCAATTGACCATTCCTGAAAAAATTCTGGATACGACAGATAGGCAAAGAATGAACAACTGGTGAATTTTATAGCTCCTGAACAATCTTGGCAGCTCAGAATAAAATAGTTTAGATCCTAGGAGATGTGGAGAGAGGGACAATAATGATCTTCACCTTTCTTTGAAGTAGCACTTCCCAATCACTAAGAACAATTTAAAGTTAACTTACTGCTGAAAGACCACCCCAACCTGGGAGTCTGACTGCAATTTCATTGCAGTTTCTCTTGGCACCATAAGAAGTTTATTGGATTATCAAGAAAGGAGGCCAGATGCTGAAACTCCCAAAACAACTGTGGGTACCTCTAGGTGTTTTTCCCACCCTAACTCCAATAGCTGTCTCTCAGCCATTCTGTGGGGCAGATATGCACTGCCTGGTTTGTGGCCAGAGCAAACTGTTTGGAACAGCACCTTTAGATGTCCTCTCATCTCAAACTCTAGGACTAGACTTTGTCATCAGGACTGGGCTGGAGGCCCACAGTGGCAGCAGGGTACCATGCCCTCAACAACCAAGGTTCCAGTGGATATCACACTGATTATGAAAAACACTTCCTTTCTAAGGGTGTCACATACACCCTATGACTGTATTTTTGTGGAATCCAGGCAATCATTTACGTGTTTCCCCTAAAAATGGTGATTCTTTTCACTCTAGAGTTTATTACAGTAGATCTTCAAATATTGAGAAAAACTCCATGCAGTCCTCAGATGACTATGGAGGTCTCTCAAACATAAAGATTCCCTTGACAATTGAGAAGAGCTTCCCAGAGTTATCTGTCTCTTGAGGATCATTATCACTAAAATGAAAGCCACCCAACAAGAACAGGTGCTAAGAAATGTCTCCTGTCTTCAAGAGAAGTGTTCAGTGACACCACATCAGCCCAGGAAGACATAAATGACAGCCTCGACTCACTGGCCCGAGTTGCACAGAAGTTATCACTGCCTTATATGTTGTTCTTATGGGCCAAAGCGGAATCTGTAGAATCATTAATTCACCCTCCTCTTCTCAGATGAATGTCTCATGCAGTGTGGAAACAGCCATACAGAAACCTAGTGAGAGAGTCACCTGGCATTCTACGTAGAAACCTGATGGTTCATTGCAGAATTGGCAACCATCTCTTGCAGAATCAGCCAGTAATTATTTCAGCTTTTGCGCGCTACAAGATCTCTATCATAACCTCTGTCATCATAGTACCAGAGCAGTCATGGAAAACACATACATAAAGAAATGGCATGTGCAATAGTTTACCAACTCCTGGGTCTTGATATTTTCTTAGCTGGTTGTATCCACGACTTTGGAGTGAGAGGGTGGAGTTATGGTTTAGGTCATCACTGCAGATTTATCTTATTCTGAAGCTTGGAGTCTTATTGCTAGCAGACAAAATAAAATTCTATGGAAGGCAAATTGAGAATATTTGGCCCATAACTCTGTTGATCAAGTTAATTATACTGGCCAAAAATGCAGTAATTGCATAGGGAAATTCACCAGTATTTTGAAGCAATAGTTCTCCATGGATGTCTCCAATTTTAGTATATCTTGTGAGCAGAGACACTGATTGCACTGTGTCTCTGTCTTTTCAAGGGTATTTGAATAACAAACAGTATGAAATGTCTCCATGAAGGAGACACCTTCCACGTTTCCATTGATAGTACATGGTGTCTGTACTTTCAAGCTCTTATTAAAGATGTGAGTTCTCTCAGCTGAGAACTTCTTTCCTACAACACCTTTCCTTGAATGCACACATTCATCCATCTGGGCCTAACTTCGTTCTCCTGTGGGACTTAGGGAGCAAGTGGCATTAACTTACTTGACTTGATATTCAAACTGGTTGCCATCCTTTGAGTAACAAAATCCTTTGTGGCTCACTCAGAAGTCTCTTTTCTTCTGACATCATCTGTAACACTGGATGGCCTAACATATTGATTATATGTGGGGTAGAATGTTACATTATTGAGCCAGATTTGTGGTATAGTAAGTAAGGCTGCTGCCTGTGATACCAGCAATCCATATGGGTACCAGTTTGAATCCTGGAAGCCCCACCTCTCATCCAGCTCCCTGCTATTCACCTGGGAAAGCAGCTTTAGATAGCCCAAGTGTTGGTCCTTTGCTACCCATGACGGAGACCTGGATAAAGAAGTGGGCTCCTGGCTTTGGCCTGGCCCAATCCTGGCTGATGCAGCCATTTGTGGAGTGAACCAGCAGATGGAAGATCTCTCTCTCCCTCTGTCTCTTTAATTCTGACAGTCAAATAAATAAATAAATGTTTTGAAAAAAAATCTTAAACTTTCTAGTGCTTGACAGTCCCAATGAAAGCTAAACTGGGTTTGTATCTTCAGAACAGCCACATGGTTGAATATACATGAATTTAGATTGACACTGGACTTTGAAATATTCAGATGAACATCTTTATAGAAATGCAAAGTGATATGCATTTAGGTTCCTTGTATATTAGAAATCTTTCATTTTAAAAATCAGTATCTTCATGCAATAAATGAAAAACCACTCTAATCATCCAAAAGGCACTTCAGGGAGAATTCAAAATATGGGAGCAATATTCACATCATAATTTTGCTTTATTATGATGAATGAACTAATACAACAGTCACATAGGCATTAACATTCCATGGAGGGGATAGAGAAAGAAAATATATATATTCTCAATGAACAAAGTTGATAGCAGGGCTGGAGCAAGTCATTAACTTTAGTCACTGCAGAGATTTCCTTTCCTTTCAATAACTTCCAATGCAGTTATTCTGCCATTCAATGTCATTATTTTTATTCTGATGGATTATTCATCTTATAAATCAATTAGTTTGACTAATTCTTAATTTTCATTGCATTTGATTTTGTTCAAGTTACTCAGAAGTTCATTGGTCCATCCCTCTTTTTAATCTCTCTATTCTTTCCATTCAATATTTTCTCAATAACTTCACTGGGACTTGCAAAGCAAATTATTTAGTAGCACACTTCATTAAAACAGAGTTTTGCACATAAAGTGAATGTTTTATTTAGGATGGGAAATTTGCGACTGTTCATAGAGCCTTTTTGCTGCTTAACTATGTTAGGAAGGTTAGTGTTAGCCTCTTGATAAGAATGAGATAAAGTTATAGCAAGAAACCATGTCCCAGCTGTGGAGTCACAGGAAGAAATGGGGGCTTCAGCAGCCTCATGTATCCAGCATGCCCTGCTACAAAGCCACTCTACATATATGAATAATCAAAGTGAAGTTAAATCAGGAAGTTCCTTTTATTATTTATTTATTCATTTATTTGCAAGTCAGGGAGACAGAGAGATGGATAAAGACAAACAGAGATTTTACATCTGCTGGCTCGTTCCTTAAATGCTCACCGTGGCTAAGGCTGGGTCAAGTTGAAGCCAGGAACCAAGAATTCAACCCATGTCTTCCAAGCATTTTCAGCAGAGACTTAAGTGCTTGAGCCATCACCTGTTGCCTTTGAGCTTGTACATTAGAAAGAAGACTAAATGGGGAACAGAGATGGAAGACTTGAACCCAGGTTCAAGGAGTCCAAAGTAGCATCTTAACCATTGTGTCAAATGCCCACCACAACGAGGGAATTTTCTACACAAATACAGCATCATAACAAGTTTTGTAGATTTTTCACCCACAAAATTGAATGTTTTTCTCATTTTTAAAAAAGGTTTATTTTGGGGGCCATCACTGTGATGTAGTCGGTTAAGCATCTGCCTGTGGTGCCAGCAACCCATAGGGGCTCCGGTTTGAGTCCTGGCTGCTCCACTTCTGATCAAGCTCCCCACAGATGGCTTTGGAAAGCAGTAGATGGCCCAAGTGCTTGGGCCCCTGCACCTGCGTGGGAGACATGGAAGAATCTCCTGTCCCCTGGCTTTGGATTGGCTCAACTCTGGCCATTGTGGCCATTTGAGGAGTGGAAGACCTCTCTCTCTCTCTCTCTCTCTCTCTCTCTCTCTCTCTGTAAATGCCTCTCAAGTAAATACATAAATATTTTTTTTAAAGATTAACTTCATTTATTTGAAAGGTAGAGTTACAGAGAAGGGGAGAGACACACAGAGAGAAATCTTATATCTGCTGGTTCACTCCCCAAATGATAGCAATGGCCAGGGCTGGGGCATTATGAATCTAGGAGCTTCTTCCAGATCTCCTGCAAGGATGTAGTGGCCTAAGGACTTGGGCCATCCTCTGCTGCTTTCCCAGGTGCATTATCAGGGATCTAGAATAGAAGTGGGACAGCCAGGAATTGAAACTGCACACATATGAGATTCAGGAGTCACTGGCAGTGGCTTTACTTGCTCAGTTTTCTACTTTTAACATAGTCCGCAGCTCCCACTAGAACAGCCTTAACCTGAGGCTGAATATATAAAAGGGAAACAGACCATACGTGAGAATAAAATTTTAATCAGCAAACATTGAAATCATCACCCAATGTGGTCATGATTTGGTTAGTAATTGATATCTTCCTTAATTTTTGCCTTTTACTTCCAACTTAGGATAAGGCAGAGGAAGCCAAATAAGCTCCCCTGGCCAGTCCCATCAGATACCTCAAATGTTATTCACTTACTGTATATTCTCAGTATCAACATCCTCTAATCAGATTACAATTGAAGCCTTCCCCTTTTCCACTATGATACCTTGGACAACTTTTACTCTCCTGCCTGCCTTTGAGACCATCCAACGCAAGTGATGGTGACTAATTCCTGTGCTACATCAAGCTCAGAATAAGAAGCCATTTCTTTTCTCATCTGGTTGGTCTTTTATTTTCCTATAACAGGAGGTATATCTGTGTTACTAGTGAGTCCATGATGAAACCACTCAATAACTGAAGACTGAGTAATTGGATGCTTAAAATATAGGTTATTGAAAATTAGTAAAAATCCGTGTTTCTCTATTATTTTGTTTTATTTGTATACTCTTTAACAAGAATAGTCACTAAAAGTAAAATGTGATAATTAGTAAGTCATCATTAGCAGGCGATATTTTGGCATTGTTATTGGTAGGTTCAAAAGGCTCAAAGTGTTTTGATGCTTCACATTATGAAAATCATCAGTAGTTTTTCTACACAGTCTAGTTTCTATTCCTTAAAAAAAATAGAAGAAGAAATAAAGGAAAGGGGGCCGGTGCTGTGGTGCAGTGGCTTAAAACTCTGCCTGAAGCACCAGCATCCCATATGGGCGCCGGTTCAAGTCTCGGGTGCTCCTCTTCTGATCCAGCTCTCTACTATGGCCTGGGATAGCAGTAGAAGATGGTCCAAGTCCTTGGGCCCTGCACCAACGTGAGAGATCCAGAAGAAGCTTCTGGATCCTGGCTTCAGATCAGCACAGCTCTGGCCGTTGAGGCCATCTGGGGCATAAACCAGCAGATGGAAGACCTCTCTCTCTCTGTCTCTACCTCTCTCTGTAACTCTGTCTTTCAAAGAAATAAAACAAATCTTTTAAAAAAAGAAAGTAAAGAGAGAATGAGAGAGGAAGGAAGGAAAGAAGAAAGAAAGGAAGGAAGGAAAGAAGGAAGGAGGGAAGGAGGAAAGGAAGCAAGGGAGGGAGGGAGGGAGAAATCAAACCTGGTTAAACATTGTCAAAAAGAAAACATGTAATATGCAACAGCAAGTTAAATTTGGATATGAAGACAAACAGCTATGGCATAAACTATACCTTTTAAATATATGCACCTTGTAAATAGTGTGGGATTTAAATATATGCACCTTTTAAATAGTGTGGGATTGCCATTAGGACAACATTTTACCAGAATTTTGTCCAGAACCTTTTCTAAAGAAGTAATCATCAGGCAAATTGTGCCTTATAAGAGATAATTTCCAATTCAAATAAATTGAATTTCCAATTCAAAGAATATCACAAAGAAGATTTTTTTTTACCAAATTCTCTTATTCTTGACAAATATGTTTTACACAATTATTCATGCAGAGATCTAAAATAAAACCAGAAAAGATTTGTTTCTCCTTGTATTTGGAAAAATATGGTAAAATCAACAATTTTTTTCTCTTTTTAACTTTTATTTAATAAATATAAATTTCCAAAGTACAACTTTTGGATTATAGTAGCTTTTTCCCTCCATAACCTCCCTCTCACCTGCAACCCTCCTATCTCCCACTCCCTCTCCCATCCCATTCACATCAAGATTCATTTTAAATTATCTTTATATACAGAAGATCAATTTAGTATATACCAAGAAAAGATTTCAGCAGTTTTCACCCACACAGAAAAACAAAGCATAAAGTACTGTTTGAGTACTAGTCATACCGTTAATTCACATAGTACAACACATTAAGGACAGAGATCCTACATGGGGAGTAAGTGCACAGTGACTCCTTTTGTTGATTTAACAATTGACACTCTTACAACATCAGTAATCACCCTGAGGCTCTTGTCATGAGTTGCCTAGGCATGCATCTTTGTTGGGAAGATGTGTTTCTTGTAAGCAGCAAATAGATGGGTTTTGTTCCTTAATCCATTCAGCCAATCTGTCGTTTAACTGGAGAGTTGAGGTCATTTACATTCAATGTGACTATTTATAAATAGTGACTTTTCCCTGCCATTTTTCCAAAGATATTTCTAATATATGCTTTGAGCTTCCTGTGATCTTTCACTGGGGGATTTTCTTCCTTTACCTTCTTTCATATTGATGGCCATGTTTCTGTGTTTCTGTGTGTAACACATCTTTAAGCATCTTTTGCAGGGCTGGATGAGTGGTGACAAATTCTTTCAATTTCTGTTTGCTATGAAAGGTCTTTATTTCACCTTCATACACAAATGATAGCTTTGCAGGATATAATATTCTGGGCTGGCAGTTTTTTTCTCTTAGTACTTGGGCTATATCTCGCCATTCCCTAAAATCAACGAATGTTAAACTTTAGAGGATGATGACAGAACATCTGATTTGACTATTTACATGATGAATAAACCAAGGTCTGGATATTCAATCCTCTGCTAAGGACTCCTCTACTCAAAGGCAACTTATACTGAAAATTGGATAACCATTTTACAACATTCTCATGGGAATAATAATAATAACCAGTTACTTAGGCCATGCGCAAGGGCTTTAGCTGCATTTACTGATTTTATCTTGCTTCTAAATTAAATATTCCAATGATTTGCCTTTTGTCAACATGAAGCTTAATGAAATGGTCACACTGATCTTGTGACTGATATACAGACAATTTCAAAAGAAAACTAGATTTTAAAATAACATTTTAATAAAATTCCATAAATAACCCCTCCTTTTTTCCAAACATTTGATTGTGATTTTACTTATCTTGTATTACCTCATTACAGCACATTGAAAGTAATTGCATTGTTAAACTATTCCTTTTTCCATTGGTTGATAGAAAGTATTACCCACTGATAAAATTAAACAAATTTGGATAGCTCTTACAGGATTTTTTTTTTTCAAATTCTGTCTGTTCTCACCTTTGAGAGCAATGCTTCTAATTTACTTTTTTCAGAATAAATTATCACTTATGGTTTTTTAGACAGCTTTCAAGTCATTTGACAACATCATCAAGAAAGAATAAAGTAAATCACAAAAAATCCAACAATGTTTTTAAAAGTCCACTCTTGTTGTAAAGCCTTTCTATATTTCTGTTTATCAGCTAAGGTGATTATTTTGGCATTTTGTATGCTCTTTTTGAAGTTTCCATTACTCTCTTTTTTTCTAAAACATAACAAGGCGCTTTAATGTCAGCATCTATCTTTTTGAATAGGAGTGTGTACATCTATCAGCCTTCTGGTGACAGAATGGAAGCCACGTCTCCTGAACCTTGGTGTCTCGCGTGTGCTGACTCTGCAGGAATATTTTTGTATTATAAATCAAATGAAAAAGTCTCTCCTTCCCCCCCCCCCCCTCATAGAAATAGTTAGAAGCTGGCAGGAAGCACTTGGCAAAATGACAGGCTATTTCACAGTTGGAAACTTAGGAATGGATGATCATATCATATTCTTCCTGAAAAATGCCCTTCCTGTGAAAAGATGAATGTTCTCCCCGAGAAGTGATGAACCTCCAAAAGTAAATGTCTGTGGAAAAATATTGACTTGAACGATCATGTACTCTTACAATGTTGATTACTGGCTACAAAAATTGTATGGCTGGGAGCAATGTTGTTGAACCCATCAGTGATAGATTCAATCATGTATCTAGGACTCTCTTCAAAACCCTACCCACATTGTACTTTAGGTTTAACATTAACAACAACAACATTAAGAACCTCATCTCTTTAGCTATTAAACAGAATGTGAAGGACCAGAAAAATTTTAGGTCCCTTTCAGTTCAAAAAATCAGATACTATGCCTAACAGTCTTATCATTACTATGGCACAATCATTATAGTGTCTATGGTTATAGTTTTAAGTATTATTATCAATAAATTCATTATATTTTAGGTACATTAAGAATTAATAAGCAAAAAAAAGAAAATGCCATTTTTTGGTGTTCTTACAGCACTGACTATAAAATAGACTGTTTTGCCATCTACTGGTAGTTTTGAGATTGTCTCACTAGGTGACTGCAGTGTCCATTTTTTTCACTTTGTAATTCATTTCTCCCCTATCATCCAGAAATTTCAAAATGTTGTCCAATCTCCATACAAAGCAAATATAAATTTCAATGTAATTATCATGAGCTGAAAATAACTTAAAATTGTGAGCTTTAATTTATAACTTCTTGTCTTATATGTGTTCAAGGGATTATGTTCCTATTTTTAAAAATAAGATGTCCAGATTGAATTTGTCGTAATGGTAAGTGGAGCATTGGCACGCTAACCACATAGTTTTTAAAAAGGAAACTCTTCCTCATCTCTGGACCCCCTCCAGGAAGCTAACGGCTGAGAAATAAAGTGGTTTCCCTGGCTACAATAATCTAACTCTGCCTCCTTCCATAGGCATACTAACAGGGTCTTTCCTAAAATGACACTTCATAATGTGTCATACATATGCATGGCTTCATTGTGCCAAGGAGCAGGAAACAACGTGAGTAGTTTTGTGAAAGAGATCATTTGATTCAAAGTTATCATGAATAAAGCAACCTTAATGAACAAAGAACAAAGAAAATGTCTTCCTGCTTATAAAAAAAGGCACTTCTAGGATAATTATCAAAGGAATAAAGAAACCTTCCATTATTCAACACTTTAAAGTTTCCAAAATGTATGTCTCCTTCAGCAACCTAGAAGTACACTGAAAGATATACTGATATGTTTCATCATCTGCATAAGACAGGTTTACAAGAAGTCCTCCAGAAAATTCTAGATTCGGTAGATTGTAGTGACTGCACAATTTCTATCTCACACTGAATAAGGATACTTCAGAAAGCTCATGGGAAAAAACTGAATTAAAAAATCAGTTTGTTTTGATGCAAGACCATTTCAAAATCCATGAATGCTTACTTCACAATATGAATTTTCCATGAACTTTTAAATGATCCCTATATAAGGATATATTGAAGATGATAAGAGAAGTAGGAAGGCATCTTTACATTCCAAAACATGTCCTTGAGTATGGAATGTGATTCTGAATCCTACAAATGCCATAAAATCACATTGTAATATTTGGCCGTAATCAGGCAGATAAACACTGTGATTACTGGTAAATATGAGTACTTGGCATGCAAAGTAAAAGCGTTTTAAATTGAATCTACATGTAGGTTAGCCCATGAAGAACTGGTAAAACGTCCTTGACTGTGTTATACCCAAAGATTCTCAGGCATCCACTAGAATGCCAGTCTCTCTGGCTAGAATTCTATTTTTTTTTTTTTTTTTGTATCCAGGACAGTCTGTGATTTATCCACAGCAAAAGTGAGGTAAGATGTGCTCAGGAAATGCAAGCTAATTCTTATGTATAGCTGTAATGTATTAGCATAAATGTGACTGTGCTATTTGGCTTCACTACACCATCAATTGTGCTATATCTTTCCTTCTGCCCTTCTACCTCAACCTCTCCTCAGGACAGCAGATCAACTGCAGTACAAATAGAACAGAGTAATTAATTAACAAGGACTTTAATGCTCAAGACATTTTCTTTACTAGGATTACCTTGCATGCTTCCTGACAATATCAAAGACACTCTAATGCCAGAACTATCAAAGGAAATCCAAATATTCATTTATCCATCTACAATTGAGTCAGCAGGTTTGAATGAATTCCATCCTTAATTGTCTTTAAGCTCTCATAAATTTTTATGGAAAAATATTTAACTGACTTAGACGTGGAGAAGGAGGTAAAATTTCAATTTGATGAGGACTGATGCTTTCAAAGGAAAATTACCCTGGCCCCGGACCTCATCTTGCTTAACGTATTAGGGCGGGGCAACAGAATGAATGAAAATGTCAGGAAAGACATAATCGAATCCAACTGCTAACTGCCATGCTGCCCTTTATTGAATAAGGCAGCAGTCACGAAGACGCTGGAAACCCATCGCCCTCACAGTCCTGTCCTTTCAGAAGGTCCTGAAAAAGGGAGAATCTGAAAAACTGGATTTAACTGTGGTCAATTTGCAAATATTTAACACAAAAAAGGGATATTCCTGTTAAAAATGTATGATAACTGAACTTCAGTTTATCCATGCAAAGGTGAGGGCTTTTTCAGTGATCTTATGAATTCCTGTTAATTGGAATCCCTTGAATGTTTTGGGATGCATTCTTGTGCTTCCCCATTAACTTCAAACTTTACAGGGCCTCCAATGAAATCCCCCCCTCATATTGAATATCAGCCTTGTTTTGCCAGTTCCGTTTTCAGCCAAGCTGATGGGCAGCATTATTGCAGGCAATTAGAAGTGTAGCTGCTGGTTGTTTGCTATTCGCATGTAGGAGACAACAGTGAGACTGAAGATTACTGTTATTTCTGCTTTCTTTTTTAAATGAGGAAATCATATACGTAAAGATACATGCAAAGGCTAAGTAAAAAAAGTAAAGCATTTGCTTTACGGCAGTTATTTTCTCTTCATTATGGAAACTGGCTTATTCCAGGATGTTTCAAAAGCTTCCTAAACACATAGAATGTCGATAATGACAAAGGTTTTTGTAATGGAGTCTCTTGTAAATCACTAGGAAATGGTTAGCTGACCTGAAAGAGGGCACAGACCAGAGTGGAAAGCCTTTTTTTAATGGAATCTTAAGAAAAATGCATAAAAGGAATATGTCATTAGTATTTCGTAATAAATCAAAATAAGATACTATTTATATAGTAGTAACTTTGAAAACATTTAATTATATGTGTTTAAAAAATGGTGCTGTATGTGGACCTGGAAACCACAGGTCTCATCATTTATCCCGTTTATACTAATATTCCCTTTCTTTCATCCTCTAAACAGTAATAAATAATAGTATATGATGCATCTGATTGCAAACTAGCCTACAAAGATGAGTACATTGATACTTTTGAGAATTATTAGTAATAAAACTCATGAATGAAATAACCCAATCTGCAAATTCGTGTATTAATCTAAATGAAAGAAATATGTGGTTATGGAAAATGTCATAACTTTAGAGAATTAAAATGTACACAAGAATGGTAAAGGTTTTATTATACACCTTTAAACTGAGGAGTCTGAAATTTACTTTGGTGCCAGTAGCTCTTGCCTCCTGAATTTCAAAATAAATATAATGTCTTATGCTTATTATAATATCTCATATTATAATTATCATGCTTGATTGTCTTTATTTTGCCTGTGTCTTGGTTTACTAGTTAGAAAAATGAAAGCTCAAAGAAAAAAATAGAAAAAATCTAACTTTATAAGAGGTTCTTTTTTTTTATTTTGAGAAGTAAATGCCCTATTGAGTAAGTTAATCAGCAACTAAGACATAAGGATTTTTTGTAATGTGAATGTTTAATTCGCATGTCATTATAAAATTTTTGTATAAATAAATGCATAAGACAAAAGGAAATTGACTAAAATATTTATATATTAATATTTAAATATTTTATTAAGCTTTTTCTTTTTTCTGCCTGGTTTGAGAATCAATGACCAAATATAGAACAATGAGTAACTTGGTGAGAACACAATCAGATACTTCAAAAACTTTCCTTCTGTTTCTTGTAAATTTCCTGTTGGCCTGTCACACTGTGCTCTCAAATCCTTTGCAAACCATATGGGGAAGTAATAAAGTACTTCACCCCACCCACAGATACGTAATGTTTGTTATCTGACTGAGGAAAATATTGTGAGCTCAGTTGGATTTGTCATATATGGTCATTCAATCATACAGAGCAACAGACAGGACCAGGAAACACCCACGAAATACGACAATAGATAACAAGCAGTTTAACAGTTTAATTCTTTAGCAAAGAGAAGTAAACCCAGAGAAGTCAGATATAACCCTAGACAAAATACCAAAGAGTTGCAACATTTTGGCAATTTCTAACCATAACAAGTTCCCTACAAAATCTTGTCTCCAAAATGGCTTTCTTTTTTCTTTAACACGGAAATCTTGCACACTATTGTCAAGAGGCTTAAAAAGCCTTTATCAGCAGGCAATCTCTCAAAGATCTCAGGAATTCCAAACTTGGAAACACAGGCTCAAGGAGTTAGCCCCATCTACTGGAAGCAGAGCATAAAACAAATGCTTTGTAAATAGAAAGTTTTGTCTTTATACACTCATTTAGATAAGATTGTTCTTGTTTCTTTCAAATGAAGACTTGGGCTGAGAAAGTTCCAGAGAAAAAAGGAAAGTGAACAGGAATAAGCATTGGACTCATCCATTACTGAGGCTTTGAATCAAGTTCAGATATTTTTTCTCTTCTTCAGAACTTAACAAAACAAAGAATCATGATTTATAAAATATATCTTTTGCAAATCATAAAACAACGCCATGGAGAAACATAGAGAGAACTTTTCCCAATATTTTAGCAGGGTTTGTCAAACAAGTTTCCATAGATGTTAACTTCCCAGTAAACATCATGCCTTCCCTGACTGTCTGCCCACAACGGCCCTGCCTTCTTTCCTGTTCCAGGCCAGTTGACCATGTACATATCTATTTATTTCAGAAAAAAATGCATACACTCAAAGATTGTCTGTCTACCAGAAAATAGCTGAACAATATTTCTCCCCAAAGTCCCATTTATTCATTAACATCTATCCCCCTAAAGAATTAATAGTTATATATGTCAGCCAAAATCGCCTCCAAAAGAATTGGCTAGAGAGAACACTCTTACATCCTCCTAGCAATAGAACAGACTCCAAATTTCAGACTTCAAACCTGATTTTTTTTGTCATTCAACAGTCTAAATGTAAAAATCAAGTTTTAGAATTGGGCAGTGTGGTGCAGCAGTTAATATGCCTACATCCCATATTGGAGTGTCTGGGTTTGAGACCCTACTTAGCTTCTAATTCAGTTCCTTGCAACTGTGTACCCTGGGAGGCAACAAGTGATGGCTCAAGTCCTTGGGTCCCCACCATTCACATGGGAGACTGAGTTCTGAGCTCCTGGGTTCCACTTGGCTCAGCCCTGGTTGCTGCAGACCTGTGGAGGTGAACCAGATGATAAGATCTAGACTCCGATCTCTCTCTCTCTCTTACTTCCTCTGTGCTCTGCCCTTTAAATAAATAAACAAAAACTAATAAAATAACATTTAAAAATGTGCTGATTGTACAGAGATATTGCCTTGCTTATGTACTCAGTTTCAGTTTCTAAATAGAAGCATAGCATTTCAAAATGAAGAAATTACATTTGAGCTCATTGCTGATATTGGGAATGATGAGTAGGTGCTGATCTTAATTCTGCATGAGTTTATAGTGAAACCGCCCTATATGTATGAAATTATACTCACCAAATCATTTTATCCTATTAGCAAGGAAAGAAGACTATCCGTCTCTATCTTAAGGAAAATAAACTTCTCAAATTCCATAAAGTAAGCATTTTTAGCTTCAAATCTTTTAATATTTTGTCTTCTTGAGATCTCTGTTACTTACACATGAGTGATAAAATCATAAACCATAAAGTTCTACTGTATTGAATAATGCAATAGTAATGTCACATGATTAGGAAATAAGTTTCATGTTTCTAAGTAAATAAATTGCAGGAAAACAGGTTAAATGTAGATTAGATACATATTCAGCTTGTATCTGCTCCTTTTGGAAGTCCCAATAAATGTCAAAGAAAGAGTATAAACTGACGCACAAGTGGATCAAAGACAGGCAGAAGTGAATGAGAGAACCTAACAAATATTTGAACTGCAGAAAGAAAACCAATAGAATCTGACTTCACAGAACACAGGAGACTGACTCTCAAGTGAATTTTTCTCTGAAAACCAGGGAAAGATCAAGACTCAGGACAGAGTAATGCAAGCAGAAGAATGGACGTGGACATGGACATTGTTCAGAAGCCGAAGGGTTGATGGACACCTTGCATAAAGAGGGATCAGACATTATCTAGACTTCAGTATCACTTGAGTTTTGTCATTATACACACCCCCCTCACCTAGAGTGAAATCAATCCAGAGAGACGCCATACTGGGGCAGTAGAGGCACAGTACTGATATCAGTCAGCTTATTAAAATTTTCAATATTAATAACCCTGTATTAAAAGAGAAATAATTAAAAGAGAACAATTCTGAATACTGGCTCAAATAGACCAGGTGACATAGTAAGTTTTTAAGCTTTTTATTCTGTAAGAGAAATGCACAGGAAGGTGAGGGCTTTATTTAGGGGAGAAAGAGAAGTCTAGAATCTGAGTTGGGTCCATACAAAGCAGAAAGCAGGCAAAGAGTGAGCAAGGTGGAGCAAGCATATGGTTATGAGCAGCCACAGGCAGCTTAATGCAGGTAGCAAAGCAAAGGCACAGGAGCAGGCCACGAGCCACACGGAGCAAGCATGCAGGCAGGAAAGCAGAAAGTGGGGGACCCGAAGGCCACGTGCCCGCAGGGCAACAAAGACAACAAGGGCCAGGCCTTTTATCCACGTCCAAAGGGGAGTGGTTACATAGCATAATTGGCAAGTGGGCATTCAGTGGGATTAGGTAGAGCATGAGATCACACAGCGGATGTGGTCTTTTGGCTCACAAATTTAATTGATTTTATTCTATTTGACTGCCTACATCAGTACCAGTTGATAATAAAACATTAAAATAACACTAGCAGAACTAGGTTGAAGTTTCATATACTTAGAAGTAAGATCTTTCCTTTCTCCCCCTGCTCAATTCCTACAAGATTGGCAGTTGATCAAATACAGGATGTGGGTCCTTGCTGTGGCTTATCATGTCAAGCCTGCATCTGCACTGCCAGAATCACGTATGAGTGCAGGTTCAAGTCCTGGGTGCTCCACTTCCAATCTAGCTCTCTGCTGTAGCCTGGGAAAGCAGTGGGAGATGTAACTCTGCCTCTCAAGAAAATAAATAAATTTTAAAAATACATGATGGCATTTGGCGCAACCAATATGCCTGGGCTTGAGTTCTGGCTCCCCTTCCAATTCTAGCTTGCTGTTAATTTGCACCATGGCTGGCAGCAGGTGATGACCCTGATAAGTATGTCCCTACCACCCATGTTGGGGACTTGGATTAAGTTCCCAGCTCCAGGGCATTTGAGTATTGAAGCAGCCAGTATAAGCCCTCGGTTATCTCTGTGTGTCTGTCTGCTTCTCTAAAAGGAAAAAAAAAAAAAAAGACTGAATACTCTTCAGGCACAAGATAGGATATTTACTATCTCTCTGGAGAAACTGGTCTCAGAGGGAAATAGCAATGGCCTACAACTTTGGACAGTGTAAGCCCCAAAAAAAAATGAATGGATTCATATCAAATAACATGGCAACTCTTCATAAGCACAGAAATTTAATCAGTCTCACTTTTAAACATCAACAGGTAAATATTGCCAGAGATTTTAATAAAGTCTCCTAAGAAAGGAAAAAGTAAAAATAATGTTGAAAAAAGTCAATAAAATAGAAATAAAATTCTAAGAACTAAAATCGATGTTCTGAATAAAATGAGAACATAATGAATATTGACACTAAAAAATAATTTTTAAAGATTTATTTATTTACTTGAAAGTCAGAGTTACACAGAGAAAGAGATGCAGAGAAAGAGAAGAGAGAGGTCTTCTACCTGCTGGTTCACTCTCTAGTTGGCCACAAAGGCCAGAGCTGCCCCGATCCGAAGCGAGGAGCCAGGAGCCCCTTCCAGGTCTTCCACATGAGTGCAGGGGCCATAGGACTTGGGCCATCTTCTACTGCTTTCCCAGGCCAGTGGAGCAGCCAGGACTTGAACCTGCACCCATATGGGATGCCAGCACTACAGGTGGTGGCTTTACCAGCTATGCCACAATGCCGTTCCCAAAAAAGAATCTTGATATTAAATGCAAATAAATTAGAATTTTTGGTAATGTAAATATAGAAAAATACCTTATAAATTGAAATATAGATTGAACCATTTGGCAAATGCCACTTTTGTAAGTCAAAAATAATCACATATTTGCCATTCCATTTGATTCAATAAAATTGTCAAATCAAGTGGGTCTTTTTTTTTATTACTGGACAGGTAGAGTTAGACAGTAAGAGAGAGAGACAGAGACAAAGGTCTTCCCTCTGCTGGTTCACCCCCCAACTGGCCGCTACGGCTGGTGCACTGTACCAATCCGAAGCCAGGAGCCAGGTGCTTCTCCTGGTCTTCCATATGGGTGCAGGGCCCAAGGACCTGGGCCATCCTCCACTGCATTCCCGGGCCACAGCAGAGAGCTGGACTGGAAGAGGAGCAGCCGGGACTAGACCCCGGTGCCCATATGGGATGCCGGCGCTGCAGGAGGAGGATTAACCAAGTGAGCCACGGCACTGGCCCCAAATCAGGTGGTTTTAAGAGAGGTGGGGAATTCTGCATGTTGATTTAGTCAAAAGGATGGAGCCCTAGTGCATGCTATTATAAAAGAACCGCGGAGAGCTCCTCAACCTCTTCTACCACATGAGGACACAGCAATGAGATCCATCTGTGGACCAGGACAGAGGCCTGCAGCCTTGATCTTGGATTGGCAGCTGCCAGCACAGAAAGAAAGAAATTTCTATCTGTTGTACATCAATCAGTGAATAACATTTTGTTATAGTAACCTGAACAGTCTGAAACAACAGAAATCATAGATATTTAAAAATAATCAGAATTTACATTGTGAGGCTGGTGCTGTGGCATAGTGGGTTAAGCCAGCCTCACCCTGTAGCTCCTATATCCACTATGAGTACCAGTTCAAGTCCAGCTGTTCCACTTCCAATTCAGTTTCCTGCTGATTGTGCCTGAGAAAGCATCAGAAGATGGCACAAGTCCTTGGGCCGCATGGGATATTAGGAAGAAGTTCCTGGCTCCTGGCGTCAGATCAGCCCAACTCTGGCCTTTGTGGTCATTTGGGGAGTAAACCAGTGGATGGAAGATCTCTCTCTGTGTGTCTTCCTTCTCTCTGCCTTTCAAATAATTAAATAAATAATAAATAAAATATCTAAAATGAATAAATCTTTTAAAAATATACTTTCTCAGGATGAGGGTGGTAGCAAAAATGACAGGAGATGATGTTAAGAAACAAACAAATCTGAAATCTCTCAAGAAGAGATACCAATGAAAGAGAAAGAGGGTGAGAATGATGAATGGGTGCTGAATAAAGAAACAGGATAGCAGCTATGTGCATAGACACAAAACAGTGTCAGTAGATCAGTGGACAATGGCTGCACAGATGAAGTTCCCATGGGAAATAAAGAAACAACACATTTGACCAAGTATAAAATAACTTCCCCGAAAAAGAAGTTTTAATATTGTATTAGAGAAGGCTGGCGCTGTGGCTCAATAGGCTAATCCTCCGCCTTACGGCGCCAGCACACCAGGTTCTAGTACTGGTCGGGGCACCGGATTCTGTCCCGGTTGCTCCTCTTCCAGTCCAGCTCTCTGCTGTGGCCCGAGAGTGCAGTGGAGGATGGCCCAAGTCCTTGGGCCCTGCACCCGCACGGGAGACCAGGAGAAGCACCTGGCACCTGGCTTTGGATCAGCACGGTGTGCCAGCCGCAGTGCACCAGCCGCAGCGGCCATTGGAGGGTGAACCAACGGTAAAGGAAGACCTTTCTCTCTGTCTCTCTCTCTCACTGTCCACTCTGCTTGTCAAAAATTTTAAAAAATAAATTAATTAAAAAATAAATAAAAATAAAAAATATTGTATTACAGAATTTAGCAAGAATTATTTAGAGGTATATGGAAAAGTAAGCAAATGACAAACACAATCAAAATGAAGCAATAGTTAAAAACTCCAAATAGGTGAAAGTTGTTTAAGAAAGAATGGATTTGCTGTCATTTTTATTTTAGCTAAGCGGTGAACAAGGACATGACAATGCAGACATTGAAAAATTAACACAAAATGCATGTAACTATGTATTCATCATGAAAAAGAAAAAGGGAACAGAGTATGAAAAATAGTGATCATCCTAATATTATGTGAAAATAAGGAGATAACTAATGAGAATAAATACTTGGGAAAATCATTAGCTAAAACCTCTCGGGAATGTGATCAGAAATGTAAGAAGTGGAATAGAGAATTTTTATGAATCATAGAGTAATATTTGATTTGAAAGAGAGGACATTTCATTTCAATGAGAACCACTATGTTTTACTATTTGTACTCAGAAAGCATGGACATAATGAAGCAAAAATGTTTTGTAATGTTTTAAATATTAGAAGTATTTCTTTCCAAAATACAAACTTTTCAAAAAAATTATTCAAAATTCCATGTTTGCTGCTTATATTTGTTTTGGAGAAATGCCACAGTAATGTTAAACAAATAGATTGATGTCCAAAGAATTTCCATGTGGAAGAATGCAATTCAAAACTTTTCTTCCTCTAGGTAAGTCAATAAAAACTTGACTCCAGATTTTTATGGACTAGATTAATTAAGCATTTGATGATTAAAAAAATTATTTTTATTCCAATCAATCAGTAATTAAACACGAGTGGCTATCTTTAAGAATGCCCAAACAGTTCTAATCTTATTTAATAATCTCATTAATTATTAAAGCAAGAATATGCATGAGGGGAACTTAAGGGGCTAATATATTGATCTTTAGAGCTAGTATCAGTTTTTAAATATTAAGGAGACCAGGAAAAAAACAGTTTAAATGAGTTGTATCTTGAAATCATTTCAATTTCTAATATGGTGATTATAGTCTTCATTTTTTCCTTTTATTCATTTTTTCCTTTTGGTTTATGAACACTAGCAATATACATAATTTTATATCAGCCTTTTATATTTCTTTTGAAATGGTCCTTTTTTTAAAAAAGACTTATTTCTAGGAACTAAATGAAGAGAATCAAGGTAAAGTCCCAGGATAGAGGAAATGTGATCCAAAAATTGGGTATTTGACATAACACTGAGTAAAACTCAGACAGGGCTCAGCTGCTTATACACCATCAGTTTGTGAAAAATCACCGTGTGAAATAAGTAGTAGCCAAAGGGAATAAGTATAGGAGCTGTATTTCCAGTGGTCTATGGATTAGAAATCTTGTCAAACAATCTCAGAACGAACAAATGTTAAATTACAAGTCAGGAGACAATATCCTGAATTCTGTAACCCTAATGAAGATATCTTCATACCCATCCAGGAAATTCTCATAGCAAAGGCATAATCATGTGTATGATTGTCACTTTCACATTATCCATGAGGTATCCCAAATACTTACATTTATAATCTAATATGGTACAATGAGGGTTTATATTGGTGTTTAGGAAAGAAAACATGCAAAGGCATTGCTAACATCCCTGAAAACACAACTGTGTGTACATCTGGCATTGGGCAAGTCTAGAAAAATTCACCAATAAACAGAAATAAAAATAAAGCAGTTGAGATGATTAGGAAAATTGAATACAGTCTGACATGATGCATTAATTAACCAAATAAGAAAAACAGTTTGTGTGCATGTTTAACATTTGACATTCTAAAAAGTAAAATGTTCTTTCTGTGTAATTTGACATATAATTTTAATGCATTATTATACATTGTGTTTTCAAAAAACAGACTTTCAAATACTTGAGGAGAGCTATAATATTCCAACTCTTTGTTCATGAATTTCCTCTATCTGCACTAATATCCCAGGTTTTGTCTTTTTTTAGGTACTAAGCACATAAAATATTACTGAGTTCCTTTATCATCCTGCACATGTTCTCTGCCTAGTCATTGTCCCATGTGAAATTGTGCTCTTTAAAGGTAATGAGACATTTGAGAAAATCTTACATAAAAAGCTACTGTGTACTTTCAGTTTCAGCCTCAAAATGTAAAGTACTCAGAAGTCATCACAGTCATTCTTAGAAGATGCAAAAACTAAACAAACTAGAAAGGGATGACTTTTCTTGAACCCATCAAAAATGAAGACACAGGGAAACTGCACTCCAAAAGCTGGGCAAATCCAGGGAGCCATAGTTGAGCTCTCAACTGGATCATGAGTCACTTGAAGCCATAAGTGGATAAAAGTCCTTCAAGTATACTTTTGATGAATTACTAGGAAATCATTACGTAATAGCATGAGGACAAGAGGTCATTTGCCTGAAATTAAGCGAAAATTAATAGTAATTTTCCAACCTATCTTAGCTAAAGTAAGGACATTCTTTTTATAGAACATTTTTTTTAAAAAAAGATGTATTTATCTATATGAAAGGCAGAGTTACAGAGACAGAGACAAAGAAGGGGTAGGGGGAGAGAAGGAGAGAGAGAGAATGAATCGTCCACCTGCAGGTTCACTCCTCAAATGGCCACAAAGTCTGGAAATGTGCTGATCTGAAGTCAGGAGCCAGGAGCTGCTTCTGGGTTTCCCATGTGTGCGCAGGGGCCCAAGGACTTGTAGCATCCTCCACTGCTTTCCCAGGTGCATCAGCAGGGAGTTGGATTGAAAGTAGAGCAGCCAGGACTCCAACTGGTGCCAGCATGGACGCCGGCACCACAGGGAGTGGCTTTGCCTGCTGCACCACAGGGTCAGCTCCAGGAAAGGCATTCTGCTACCCAAGTCTCCTTTAATATTTCTGTCACGTAAGAGAAAAAAGAAGCGAAAAATGCAAAATAAAACAAAAATGTACCCTATAGACTGGTGAGTTTTGGTCTTTAAGAAAATAGATGGGGAAAAATAGATGGGGAAAACAGATGCCTGGAAAGACAATGCAGATGAAGAAACAAAAACTGAAGAACACTTGGGAACATCACAGCCCTGAGACACAGACCCACAGAAGTGTGGAAATTTAGCTTTAAGATTATAGAATGCTCCTTCTCCACCATGCATCATCATGATCAACGGTTCAGCTATGATGGCCATGGTGTACTAGTCAGGGTTTTTCAGAGAAGCAGAATTAAGAGGATGAATAGGGACCAGTGTGGTGGCACACTAAGTTAATCCTCCACCTGCGCTGGCATCCCATTTGGGCACCTGTTCTAGTCCCGGTTGCTCCTCTTCCAGTCCAGCTCTCTGCTGTGGCCTTGGAGAACAGTGTAGGATGGCCTTAGTGCTTGGGCCCTGCTCCCACATGGGAGACCAGGAAGAAGCACCTGGATCCTGGCTTCAGATCAACGTAGCTCCAGCTGTTGCTGCCATTTTGGGCATGAACCAATGGAAGGAAGACCTTTGTTTCTGTCTCTCTCTCTCACTGTCTTTAACTCTACTTGTCAAATAAATAAATTTTAAAAAAAGCTTTAAAAATAGGATATATAGAGATAAACGGAGATTCATTGTGAGGAACTGGCTCACACATCATGGTACTGAGAAGTCATGGAATATACATCTGCAAGCTAGAGGCCCAGGAAGGCTAGTTATGTAATCTATTCCAAGTCAAAAAAATCTGAGAACAGGAGGAGCAAAGGGTATAAATCTTAGTCTAAGCCCAAAGACCCTAAATCTAGGAACATCAATGTTTGATGGCAGAAGATGGATATACCAGCCCAAATAGAGTGAAATTCACCTTCTTCCACCTTTTTTCCTATTTAGACCCTCAACAGATTTGTTAGTGCTCAACACCATTGGTGAAGATAATCTCTTTTATCCATTCTACAGATTCATTGCTTAAACCCAGTTAATCTCTTAGAGAAACAGTCTTGCAAACACACTCAGAAATAACCATTTATTAGCTATCCAGATATCATTTAGCCCAAATTGACACACAAAATTAACTGTCTCAATAGATTATCCCTGAAACAACTAAAAGAGTCTGTGTCAGAATTTCTAGGGAATTCCTCAGTTAAAAAGAGTAAAAAGAAGGAATTTGAGTTCTTTTGCATGTTTAATTGCAGCAAGTGTTTAACCACAGTCCAAACCCTAATCCAATGACTGACCATAAATTGTCCCTTCAAAGGCCCTTTTACATTAGTTACTATTATCCAATATATGTATACCTTCCAACAGAAAATTACAAAGCATATCAAAAGACCAGGAAAAGCACAATATTAAAAAATCAAAGCAAGTAGCAGCATTGGACACATTGACACAGTTATTAAGATTATCTTAAAGGGAACAGTAATAATGTTAAGGACTCAAATGGGAAAAGTTGACAGCACATAACAACAGATGGGTAATGTGAGCAAGGAAATAGTAACTATAAGAATACCAAGGAAATGCTAGAAATAAAATTCACAATATCAGGAGTAAAGAATACCTTTAAATATATTATTAGTAAACCCAACATGACTGAGGAAAGAATCAGTTAGCCTAGGTACATAAGTAGAAACTTTGTAACCACCAAAGCAAAGAAAGCAAAGAAAATAGAAATAATAGAACAGAATATTCAAGAAAGAAGGAAAAATTTCAAACATATAATATATACACGCAATTAAAATACCAAAAGAGAAGAGAGAAAAGTAGAAAAAAAGAAATACTTAATGTAATAATAACAAAATCTTTGCAAAATGAGTGGCATACACTAAACCACAGACCCAGGAAACTCATAGAATATATATTGGAATAAATTGTTTAAAAAGATCACAACTAGACCTATCATACCTAAGCTACATAAAACTTGAGACCAAGAAACTAAACTAGGAGAAGCAGGGAGTTCCAGGAACACCTTATATAGAGAGGAATAAGGATTAGAATTATAGCAAACTTGCTACTAAGAACCATCCAAGCAAAAAAAGAGTCGGTTTAAAGATTTAAAGTGTTGAAGGAAAGTTAATGCTAACCTAGATATACAATTAAATCACCCTTGAAAAGTAAAGAAAAAAATAGAAATTGTTACACTAACAAAAACAGGAAATTGATGAGCAGAAGATCTGCTGTAAAATGATTGCCGAGAGTTCTTTAGGGAAATGAAAGTAATACACATCAGAAACTTGGATCTATCTAAAGGAAGTTAAGTTTAAAGAAGAAACATGGGAAAGTAAAAATGCAGGCTTTCTTAATTGATCTAACATAAAATAACGTAAGTTCATCATTGTAACAAAGTACTAGGTGACAATAGCATATGGCTAGTGAGATAACTGAAAATAATTCCACAATAGATGGGGGATGATATTATAAGCACTTCATAGAGAGGAATCTACACTACATAGGATACGATACAGTGCTATTTGGAAGTGTTTATAGTAGCCAGTATTACAGCACAGTTGTTTAATCCACCACCAGCAATACCATCATCCTATAATCAGAGCAGCGGTTTGACTCCAAGCTGCCCGGCTTCTGATCCAACTCCCTACTAATGTGCCTAGGAAAGCAGTAGAAGATGGCCCACATGCTTGGGTCCCAGCCAGCCATGTGAGAGATCTACATGGAGTTCCAGGTTCCTGGCATGGGCCTGGTACAGCCCCAGCAGCTGCAGTCACTTGGGGAGTCAACCAGTGAATGGAAGAACTCTGCCCCTAACCCCATCACCCCTGTCACACTATCTTTCAAATAAAAATACATAAATAAGTCTTTGTTTATAAAAAAGAAGTAATTAAGTTAGTTAAAATTTATATATTTTTTCAAAGTGTGTATTATGACTAAATATTTTGGGAAACACATATATTTAATGAGATAAAATGAGATTATGTAAGTTACTTAAAGTGAGAGAAGGCAGAAAAATTCAGAAAAACAAAAACTAAGAATAAATACTAGAAAACAATTCAATATATTATGGCCATTAGTCTAATTACATAAGTAACCTCCTTAAATATGAATGTTCTAAAGATTTAAAGACAGATATTATTAAAGTGAACAAAATCCCATTACTACTTTGCTCTATTTGACCTGTTCTGATCTCTGTAGTAAGCATTGTTTCCACTGTACTTTTCTGTCCTACACAAACTTTTCTTTCTTCTTTCTATGACCAGGCTGGGAATTATATAAATCTTTCTGTTCTGTTTCTTTTCTCACTGTAAAGCTTAGTAACAGCAATCAAGAATACCAAATCTTCAGCCTGAATATTTTACGGTCTTTAATCTCCTCTGCCATAGAAAGTACTCCAACTTCTTTAATTCCACCTCTGACAGTCTCAGGATAGGGATACAATATCATCAATGTCTTTGCCAAAGTAAAAAATCGTGGTCTCTTTTCCATTTCTCATGAGACTACTCATTTCCACCTCATCAACCTCATCACCATGGCCTTTACCAACCATAATTCTGTCAGCATTCTACTCTTCTGAGCCCTCCACAGAACCATCCACAAATGTTCTGTTTATAGCATTCTAGGATTTTTCCTGCCTGCTCCTCTAAATTCTCAACATTTTTCTATAAATAATGTTAAAAGCTTTGCCATATGTACAGGTATAGTTAATAGGGGTAACCCTACTCCTTGTATTAAGTTTCTATTAGTGTTTTTTTTTTTATTCATTTATTGTTTGAAAGAGTTACAGCAAGAGAGGGAGACAGGAGAAGAGACCTTCTGTCTGCTTGTTCATTTCCCAAGTGACCACAATGAGCAGGGCTGGGCTGTGCTAAAGCCAGGATCTGGGAACTTCATCCAGGTCTCCCGTGTGGGTGCAGGAACAGAGCACTTGTGCTGTCCTTTGCTGGTGCACCAACAAGGAGCTGGGTAGAAAGTAGAGCAGCCAGGGCATTAGCTGGCGCCCGTATGGGCTGCTGCTGCTGTTGATGGTGGCTTAACCCATTGTGCTAGTCAGTTTTTCATCACTTTAACACCTGAGATAAGCTACTTATAAAGAAAGTGATTTGTTTGGGCACACAATTTTGGAAGGTCACAGTGCGAGACATAGGTGGCCCCATTTTTCTATTTTCTGAAGAGGGCAACAGAACATGCGAAGTAGAAGGGTAGAAAGAGCACATGGTGGCCGGCGCTGCGGCTCACTAGGCTAATCCTCTGCCTTGCGGTGCTGGCACACCGGGTTCTAGTCCCAGTCAGGGCGCCGGAATATGTCCCGGTTGCCCCTCTTCCAGGCCAGCTCTCTGCTGTGGCCCGGGAGTGCAGTGGAGGATGGCCCAAGTGCTTGGGCCCTGCACCCCATGGGAGACCAGGAAAAGCACCTGGCTCCTGCCTTCGGATCAGCAAGGTGCGCCAGCTGCAGCGCGCTGGCCACGGCAGCCATTGGAGGGTGAACCAATGGCAAAGGAAGACCTTTCTCTCTGTCTCTCTCTCTCACTGTCCACTCTGCTGTCCAAAAAAAAAAAAAAAAAAAGAGCAGATGGTAAACTAGGAAGAAGAGAATGGCTGGGTGCAAGTAATGTCTATATAACCAGCCTTCCCAGGAGAATTACCCTGCAAAGGCATGTCTCCAACAACTCAAGCACCTCCTACTTCATAGAAAACATAATTGGATCAAGCTTCTGCACTGTTAGTACCATCACTCCTGAACTTCAAGATTTAACCATCTGTGTGAGTGTGAGTCAAGAAAAATATTGTTCAAATCACTATAGTACATAATGATTAATGAAGTCAATTCTGCAAGAATACATAGGATCCTGTATGTGTACACACTTATCCAGAATATGACAAAGTATAGAAAAATAGATGCAACTGAAAGAAGAAAAATAGAATCCACTTACATAGTTGGAGACTTCACCCCAATGTCACTAATTGATTGATAGAGCAAGCATACAAATTGTAAGGATATATAACCTGAGTAGCTGTATCATTTTCATGGACTTTATCAAACATTTACATTAATATGTAAACAATATAGTTTATGTACAACCCAGGGGTTTACTTTGTTCTCAAGCTTGCATGGAATATTAAACATAATAGTGGACATTCTAGGCCATATAACACACTTTAAGTCATGTACAAAAGAGAAGTACACACAAAGCATATTTTCTAATCACTGCAATTAAATGGTAAATCAAGACTATAAATTTCTAGATTTTAAATAGCACACTGCTAAACAACTCAGGAGTTACTTCAAAGTGGAATTAAAACTACTTTTAATTAAAAGGAAATGAAAACACAACTTAAAATGTGTAAGATACAGCAAATACAGTGCTAAGAAAGAATTTTATAGCACTAAATGTGTCTACTAAAGGAGATGAAAAGTTTAATATCAATAACCTAAGCTTCCTCCTTGGAAACCTGTAGGAAGATGAAGGCTTTCAGTAGAAAAAAAGAAATATAAAGGTTAGAGCAGATATTAGTAACAGTGAAAACAAAAATAATAGAGAAAATTATTAAAACCAAAAGCTTCTCCTTTGAACTAATGTACAATATTAAGTTAAGAAAGAAAAGAAAACAAAGAAGACAGAGAATGAATAAGAGAGACAATCAAAAACTAAATACAGGTTATCATTACTAATTCTTTTGACATTACAATTATAGTGAAAGGATACTACAAGTATATATAAATATATATATGTATATATATAGTTATAAAAATTTAATTATTTTCACATAATATATTAATTCTTTGGAAGAAATAAACTGCCAAAAGTCACAAAAGGAAAAATAAACAAGTCAGTCTTATATATATTAGAATCATTTAATCAATGATTAATAAGCTTTGAAAAAATAAAGAACCTGGATCTGATGACCATAAATGAATTCTAGCACTCATTAATGAGGAAATAACATCAACAATCTTCAAGGTCTACTCAAAAGTTCATGTAAAATGCATATCATCTTAACAAGAAAACCACATTATGTAGTAAACTGAAGAATAATGTGTCTCATTATCCTTAGTATTTGCCATCAGAATATTAGTGAATCAAAGCCCTCAATATATTAAAATAATACCCTACAATCAAATGTGTTTATTTCATACCTGAAATTATAGGTGCAAAATAATGATTCAACATTCAAAAAATCAATCAACGCAATCCATTATAACAATAAGCTGAGAAGAAAAGTCACATGTTCATATCAGTTGATACACAAAAGGTTCCTGATAAACTACAAAACACTTCAAGATAGAAATTATCAACAAATTTGAAATAGAAACTTCCTCAATTTAATAAAGAACATGAGGGGTAAAATTATTTGTAGACATCAAACCCCAAAACTGATGTCCAGAATCATAATATTGGGTATAGAAGAAACATCCCTCAACACAGTTAAGGTAATTTATGACAAACCCATGCCAGCATCCTAACATCTTACAGAAAGGGGAAAAGCTGGAAGCATTTCCACTAAGATCTGGAGCCAGACCAGGATGTTACCTTTCACCATGGCTATTCAATATAATCCTGGAAGTTTTAGGCAGAGCCATAAGGTAAGAAAAAGATATCAAAGACATACAAATTGGGCCAGTACCACGGCTCAATAGGCTAATCCTCTGCCTTGCGGCGCCAGCACACCGGGTTCTAGTCCTGGTTGGGGCGCCAGATTCTGTCCCAGTTGCTCCTCTTCCAGTCCAGATCTCTGCTGGGGCCAGGGAGTGCAGTGGAGGATGGCCCAAGTCCTTGGGCCCTGCTCCCACATGGCAGACCAGGAGAAGCACCTGGCTCCTGGCTTCGGATCAGCGCAGTGTGCCACCACAGCAGCCATTCGGAGGTGAATCAACGGAAAAGGAAGACCTTTCTCTCTGTCTCTCTGTCTCTCACTATCCACTCTGCCTGTTTAAAAAAAAAAAAAGATATAAAAATTGAAAGTTAAATTACCCCTGTTTGCTGATGACATAATTCTAGATAAAGGGGAATGAAAAGACTACTCTAAGGGAATACTGGAACTCATAAAAAATTTGGTAAAGTGGCAGTATATAAAATTAACACATAAAATCAATAGCCTTTGTATACACAGATAATGCCATGCCTGAGGAAGAACTTCTAAGACCAATCCCATTCACAATAGCTAGAATAAAGTAAATACCTTGGAATACAGTTAACCAAGTAAAAGGTCTCTATGAAAAAAAATTACAGAACATTAAAGAAATAAATAGAAGACCCAAGAAAAGCAAAAATCTTCAATGTTCACATTTTGGAAAAATTGACATCATCAAAATGTCCATACTATCAAAAGCAATCTACAAATTCAATGTGGTTCAAATCAAAATAACAACTGCATTCTTCTCACATCTAGGAAAATTATGCTAACATTCATATGGAACCAGAAGATACCATGAGTAGATAAAGCAATCTTATTCAACAAAAATAAACCTGGGAGGCATCACAACACCCATATTTCAAGACATACTATATGACAGTTATAATCAAAACTACCTGGGACTGACAAAAAAAAAACAGATAATATAGATCAATGGAACAGAATAGAAACTTAGAAATCACTCCACCCATCTACAATCAATCTTTGAAAACGAAGCTAAAATCAATCCCTGGATAAAAGGACAATCTCTTCAACAAATGAGACTGGGAAAATTGGATCTCCATATGGAGAAGTGTGGAACAAGACCCATACATTATACCTTACACAAAAATCAACTCAAAATGGACCAAGAATCTAAATCTATGACCTGATACCCTCAAATACTAGAAGAGATCATTGAAGAAACTCTGCAAGGCATGGGCATAGGCAAAGACTTCTTAGAAAAGAACACAGAAGAACAGGCATTCAAAGTCAAAATAAACAAATGAGATTCTTCAAGCTGAGAAGCTTCTTTACTACAAAGGAAACACTCAGAAAAGTGAAGAGGCAACAGACAGAATGGGTGAAAATATTTGCAAACTCTGAAACTGGTAAAGGATTGATATCTAGCATCTATACAGAACTCAGGAAACTCAACCACAAAGCAAACAATCCGGATTAGAAATGACATGAACAGGCATTTTACAAAAAGGAAATTCAAATGGCCAACAGACTCATGAAAAAATGCTCAGGATCACCAGCCATCAAGGAAATACAACTCAAAACGACAATGAGGTTTCACCTCACCCCAGTTAGAATGGCTTTCATACAGAAATCAACAAACAATAAATGCTGGCACGGATGTTGGGGGAAAGGCACCCTAATCCAATATTGGTGAAAATATAGACTAGTACAGCCACTGTGGAAGATATTTTGGAAATACCTCAGAAATCTGAAAATATAGTATTGATCTAGACATCCCACTCCTGAAAATTTACTCAAGGAAAATTAAATCAGCATATGAAAGCATTATCTGTAGCTCCATGCTCATTGCAGCTCAATTCACAATAGCTAAGGTATGGAATGAACTAGATTTCCATCAACTGATGACTGGATAAAGAAATATATTAATGAATGCTACCCAGCTGCAATAAAGAATGAAATACTACCTTTTCAAAAAAAAATGACTGCAACTGGAAACCATTATACTTAGTGAAATAAGCCAGTCCCAAAAATACAAATACCATATGTTTTCCCTGCTCTGTGGTAACTAACACAGTACAAAAATATAATCTATAGGAGTTAAATTGACATTTTGATATTGATGATTGTTTGTAGCCCTTGTCTCTAATGTTGTGAAAAATGTTCTTTTTTTCTTCTTCATACTATTTATTGAACTCTTTACTTAATGTAGGGTTAATCTTATGAGTATAAAGTAAACTGAAAAGAGATCATTGTAAAAATTAAGAAAGAGAATGATACAGGAAGGAGGAGGAACAGTGGCAGCATGGGTGGGGAAGGTAAGGTGGCAAGGATCCCCAGGTTCCTAAATCTGCATATACGAAATACATGAAATTTGTTTACTTTAACAAAATAAAAATTGAGAAATAATAGAAATACCAAATAAATGAAATTGAGGACGTTTAACAAAATATCTAACAAGTGTTCTTTCAAAGCTATCGAGGTTAAAAAAAAAAAAAAAAGCAAACAAGGAGCCTAAACAGATGTGACAGCTAAACTTTGTTTATTTTTGATTCTGGAACCCAAGGCCAAAATTGTGATAGCCCTTGATCTTATCAGATTAGAAAAATCTCATATTCCAAATATATATGAATGAATTTAAGTTCCAAGGGACTGGAGCTGTGGCACAGCAGATTAAAGCTCTGGCCTGTAGTATTGTCATCCCATATGGGCGTGGGTTCTAGTCCCAGCTGCTCCTCTTCCAATCCAGCTCTCAGCTATGGCCTGGGAAAGCAGAAGAAGATGGCCCAGGTCCTTAGGCCCCTGCACCCACATGGAGGAAGCTCCCTTGCTCCTGGCTTCAGATTGGCCCAGCTCCAGCCATTGTGGCCATCTAGGGAGTGAACCAGCAGATAGAAGACCTCTCTCTCTGTCTCTACCTTTCTCTGTAACTCTTTCAAATAAATAAAATAAAAATATTTTAAAAAATTAAGTTCCATGAATTGAAATGAACTTAAATCCAACATCAGTATATTTTATTCCATCTTTCCTATATGATTTTTATAACTCATCTATAAAATAATTAGCTAAAGAGATTGCAATGCCTTGTGATAAAATTTCCTGGAGTGCCCAGGCTTCTGCTTCTGTTCTCTTATCATATAAATTAACCTACCAGAATTCATTTAACACACTTTTTAATTCTAATGAATTTGGGAATAATATTTGCTCATGAACATTAAAATAACAATTGAGTACATAATTTATGAAGACTACTGCTTTTTTTTTAATTTATTTGACAGATAGAATTAGACAGTGAAAGAGAGAAAGACAGAGAGAAAGGTCCTCCTTCCGTTGGTTCACCCCCAAAATGGGCACTACGGATGGCGCTGCGCCAATCCAAAGCCAGGAGCCAGATGCTTCCTCCTGGTATCCTATGTGGGTACAGGCGCCCAAGCACTTGAGCCATCCTCCACTGCCTTCCCAGGCCACAGTAGAGAGCTAGACTGGAAGAGGAGCAACTGGGACTAGAACCCAGCGCCCATATGGGATGCTGGCACTTGCAGGCAGAAGATTAACCAAGTGAGCAACGGCGCCAGCCCCAGACTAGTGCTTTTTAAACAATTATTTGAGTTTAGGTCTGAGATGAAGGTCTATACTACAACAGCAACATTTTCTTTTTGGATAAATAGAAGTCCTGGGGCCTGCTTTGTGCCTCCATCTGCAGTGTGGCATCCCATATGGGCACCAGTCTGTGTCCAGGCTGCTCTACTTCCAGTCCAGCTCCTTGCTAATGCACCTGGGCAAGCAGCAAAGGATGGCTCAAGTACTTGGTCTCTTGCACCCAAGTGGCAGACCCAGAAGAAGCTCCAAATTCCTGGCTTCTATTTGGCCCGGCCCTGGCTATGGTAGCCATTTGGATATTGAAACAACATATAGAAGATCTCTCTCTGTCTTTCTCTCTCTCTCTCTAGCTCTGTTTCAAATAAATAATTTTTTAAAAAAGGAAAAAAGAATTCCTGCAACAAAATCTAAAAGTTTAATTTTATAAATATCTTTCTTTTTGGATTTCAATTTTAAACAGATGTATATATTAATACTACAACTGAATACAGACAGACAGACTACACAGCATCTGATTTGGTGCTATAAGAAAGAATAAATGGTCTGAGATAAATCATTAGAATAAATTATAAAAATACCACTTCTTATTTTAAATCCTTTTTGATAAACATAAAACATCCTGTTCTCTTTATCTTTTTCCATCCAACAAAGTGAAATGAAAAAAAAGGATAAATACCCTGAATAATTTGGAATAGGCATTTCTTATTAATTTATATTTTGATAATATTTTGCTCCTTTCCTCTCACTTAGATGCACTAATATATCTCATTTATGTATTCTTTTTGTTTGTTTGCTTTTATTTTTCTTCCTTTTCTGTTGTTTCACCCCTCCAAAATGGCCGCTACGGCCAGGGCACTGCACCGATCTGAAACCAGGAGCCAAGTGCTTCCTCCTGGTTTCCCATGTGGTTGCAGGGCCCAAAGACCTGGGCCATCCTCCACTGCCTTCCCAGGTCACAGTAGAGAGCTGGACAAGAAGAGGAGCAACCGAGACAGAATCCAGCGTCCCAACCGAGACTAGAACCCAGGGTGCCGGCGCCACAGGCGGAGGATTAGCCAAGTGAGCCGCAGCGCCAGCCTCATTCATGAATTCTTTTTTAAGTGAGATTTCACATGATATTAAGCCAGTATTGAAAATTTAAAGTAAACTAGAATTCAGTGGTAGGCAGATGAAAGTATTAGAACTTAGCTGACTAGTTCATTTTATTACCAAAAAACCAAAACCAAAAACAAAACCCTGAAACGTGCTGTCTATATTCATCTTGTTATCCTAAAATTGGTGTTTATCTTAAAGAAAAAACATCTTGTGTGTGTATATGTGTGTGTATTCTACACCTCGCTTGTCAAAATGTAGTCCATGAATCAACAGCACTAGAGACACAGGGATCTTGCTGGAAATACAGGCTCTCGTTCCCTACCTAATGTCTGCTGAATCAAATCTAAATGATCCCTGACTGATGGTATGCACACAACAGTTAGACGCACTGTCTCGTGTAGCTACTAATTTGGAATAATATTTTCATTGAGATGTGATATGTAAAGTTCAAGCATAAGCTTATTTTTGAATTTTTGCTGTTACTATTCCTTTGTTTCAGGTCCTTCTTCCAAATATTCTTCTCTATGGTGTGCAAGAATCCTTCTCTAAAATTGTTCTATGACTTGACTCTGTTACATTGTGACCTGAAGAAACTCGGTACCAAGAAAAGGAGGGAAGGTAGAGAAATGCACCATTAATATTTATATAAATAATAAACAATTTAATGTGAATTTTAAAAAAATTCTTATTCAACAACTCCAAATAATTTCCAAACCAGTTATTTTGAAGGTAACTAAAAAGTATGTAAGTGTATAGAGAATTTCAAACTACCAGATCAAATACTGGAAAAGTGTTCTCAAAAGTTTACAATATCTGAAATATAAAGCAAAAAGATTGTATTTTGACATTGAGCACCAAAAAGTTGTGCATGTATATGCATATTTTTAAAACCATTATTAAGATTTTAATTTGCTGTCAAGGGCAACTTATCATACACAGGAAAGTGAAATTATTTTCTGATTCATTTGCAAAGTGGGACTGTGACAGCCAAGATTAATTTAATCTGAGCATTTATGCATTAGTATTCAAAAGGAATCTGAAGCAGGGAGATGTATTTTGTCTTGTTTTATTTTTATGATGAAAGATATATTACATCTCTGTTTTGATTATCACAATGAGATGGTAGCTAAACAAGAATATGGATTATGAATGAAAGTTATTCTTAGATGTCTTGCAGTCTAAAGACACATGCTGGAATGGCACACTATCATGAGAAGCAGTGGCTGTAACATTTATTCTGGAAAATAAATGTTACCTCAAGCAGCAATTGACATTTCTAGTTTCTTGTGTGAATGTCAAGCACCGTTTCAAATCACTTTTCCACATAGGCCCTTGTATCTTGGCTTTGGGCCTGAGGCCAATATTAGATTAGTGACTCTGACTGGTAGCTCACCTTATCTTCCCGGAAATTCATATTCATGTCAGAAACATCTTGGCCAAATCCGTAATGAGCCAGATGTTTTCAGAGTTGAAATAAACTAGCAGGAACCATGGAAAATATTGGAAAGCTGGAGAAACGCATGGTGCCAAGTGTCACATCATTCCAGAGGCTTAATCCCACCATTAGGGGAGCTCCTGCAAATCTCATCCACGAGACCCTCAGCTTTGATTGAGCACGCTATCAAGACTATGCACTATGACTCCTATTTATTGATGGCATGTCCAGCAATCCCCCAGCTCTCAGAATTTCACAGCACTAATCATTACCAATATTTTCCTTATTTTTATTCTTTTTATCACATGTATATAATCCACCACTACAGTGAGTAAACCCTTGCTAGTCCCCTTCTCAGGTCAGTATAGCATTGGCAAGTTTCTCATACTCTGTTATCTTAATTGCTGTAACAACCATTCTAGAGGGGCTGGCATTGTGGCACAGCGGGTAAAGCTGCAGTCTATATTTCTGGCATCCCATGTGGATGCTGGTTCGAGTCCAAGCTGCTTCACCTCCTATCCAGCTCCCTGCTATGGCCTGGGAAAGTGGAAGATGGCTCAAGTCCTTGGGAGACTAGGAAGACTATAAGCTGCAGCCTGTAGTTCTGGCATCCCATATGGTCACTGGTTCGAGTCCCAGCTGCTTCACCTCCTATCCAGCTCCCTGCTACTCTCTGGGAAAGTGGAAGATGGCTCAAGTCTGTGGGAGACTAGGAAGAAGTTCCAAGTTCCTGGTCTTGGATGGACTCATCTCTGACCATTGTGACCATTTGGGGAGTGAACCAGTAGATAGAAGACATCTCTCTCTCTCTCTGCTTCTGCCTCTCTGTAACTCTACCTTTCAAATAAATTAATAAATATGTAAATAAAATAGTACTAGAATGTCTTCATTGGGTGTTTCTGTCCATTCTCATGTTTCTATTCATGTCAAGTCTACAAAGTTACATACACACACGTCACTCAAAAATGTTCTCTTTACCACTTTGATTATTATTAATAGTTTATTATCAGCCAAACAAGCTATGAGTCTCATGATTTATTTTATTCTAGATATACCCAAACAGTCTCCATCACCTCTCATAAATGAGATACCAAAGCATTATTGGTCAGTATCATAAATTTAGCAAATATTACATTGCATTGTAGTGATTATATATACATGCATTCTGACTGCCACCTGCAGTGCTGACATCCTATATGGACGCCAGTTGGAGTCCTGGTTGCTCCATTTCTGATCCAGCTCTTTGCTGTGACCTGACCTTGGAAAGCAGTAGAAGATGGCCCAAGTCCTCGGGCCCCTGAACTTGTGTGTGGGAGACCAGGAACTAAGTTCCTGGTTCCTGGCTTCAGATCAGCCCAACTCAGGCCATTGTGGCCATCTGGGGAGTGAACCGTAGATGGAAGATATCTCTCTCTCTCTTCTCTTCTCTCTACCTTCTCTCTCTCTCTGTAACTCTGTTTTCAAATAAGTGAATCTTTAAACAAAAAAAGTAAATGATTTTGTCTTACTCTACATAATAGGTTCAGGGTAAAAATACTGGAGGGTTTTTTAAAAATCCATGGCAAAATATTTTTAATGTCAAAAAAAGAACAAATGAAAACAAATATGTAGCTAAACATGGGAAAAACACTCAAAAAAGTAATACTTAATGAACATCAACTTGGATCCCCAAAACAAATATGCAAAATATGATTATTTCTCACAACCTCAAATATTTTTGCACACATTTATACCTATAAATAGCAGTAAATAATCTTGCCAATGGAAGGCTATATCAACAATTTCTGTTAATTTTAGCTGTTTTACTTATTATTTCAAAAATGTATTTGAAAGACAGAAAGTGAGGGAAGGAGGAAAAAAAGAGAGACCAGATAGACAGAGATTGCTAGAAAATCTATATTTGTGTTCTATGTGTATAGCAGGGACCTAACTACTCCAGCTGTAACCTGTTGCCTCCCAGTGTGTACATTAGAATGAGTCTGGTTTGAGGAGTGGGACTGGGCTTCAGATTCAGACACTCTGATATGTGACGTGAGTATCTTAAATGCTTCATCAAATGCTCGTCCCTATGTTTAGGTGCATTTAAATTTCTGGATTTATATCTGGTAATTGAGCTTTCAGATTCCACACAATGCTATTTATTATTATTTTTTTTCCCACCCTCTTGAATATCCATGAAGAAAATATCATGGAATATTATGAGAGTATTGTTTTCTTTAGTTATTCCATAAAACATACACTGATATTTTTCCAAAAGAGAGGCAGTCGAGAGAGAAATCCTTTTCCCTGAACACACCATCTTTTCTAAAGTAACATTTAAGTCATGTGTGATTATATCTGTAATGAACTCAGGCTATAGAAAACTGCATTTAAGCGAGCCTCCAAGACAGCAGATATGCAAAAGGTAATCTATGTGCTCATTCCATGATCAGTATTGTCTCTCAGGACAGCCCCTGCTCATTGTCTCTGATTTCACACTTGGGGAATCCAGTCACTGTTAGAATGAGCAGCAAGTGCAATCTGATGGCTCAGTTTCTGAGACTATACCTTCAAACAATTATTCCTGTATGTAGTGAATAGCAAAGTCAAGCATCTGAAGAAAGCCGCCTGTGTCACCTGATATGAGACTGAGTGTCTGGCATGTGTCATCTATCCTAGTTTGAAGTTGATGGAGGGCATAGTCTCTGGGCAGTTTCCTTAAGGGACCATTTGGCCTTACAGAGGGCTAAGATGGTCACAGAATCTAATACTC
Source organism: Sylvilagus floridanus (assembly GCA_949820135.1). Lineage (NCBI taxonomy): Eukaryota > Metazoa > Chordata > Mammalia > Lagomorpha > Leporidae > Sylvilagus > Sylvilagus floridanus. The sequence continues at coordinate 10,531,025 of OX463240.1, read as the reverse complement.
TGTTGGCAAGGATATTTGGGACCAGGTACTCTAGAGAAGCAGAAAAAGGTATTTTGGAGATACCCATCTTCTCTCTTCTCTGGTTGGCTGGATGCAAAGCTGGCAAACAAGAGAAAGGCAGAGTGAGCAACAGGAATCATCTGGGAACTTAGGCATCCCTGGATATGTTTGACTAATCGGCTGGCTTCTCCAGAGTTAAAAGCAAACTTAGAATGCCATTCAGACATTCAGGCAATGTGTGAATGACTTAAACCCAGGCACTCTGATACAGAATGCTAGCATTTTAACCAAAGTTTTAAGTAATAGACCAAATATCCAACCTGGTTCACAATATTGACACTTTATGATATTCTTTTAAGTTTTAGTTAAAAGATACAAGTATATTTGGGTAAATGGAGGACTAGAACTGGCTAGAGAAAATTCTACAATTTGGACCAATTATCTTTATATAAAACAATTTATGAATGAAACATTGGCATATATTAAATAAGATATTTTCATAATTAAAGAGTGAACTAGCAAAAATTTTTTTAAAAAGATGGTGTTTTATTTTTCACAAAATACATAGATATCTGAGAAAAATACTTTTGGATAGCTGGGAAGACATTCGTTTTGTAACCAAAACATCCTTGCAAGATTTTTATTTAAATGAAAGAAATATTTAATGCTTCCAAACAACAACATTTATGTAAATTTGACATACATTTGACACACATTTTGTAAAATACATTTTAGAAGGTAGATTTTCATTAATTTGAAATAGCATCCTTTTTATCCACAGCATCTTGTTTATATACTTACCATGAAAGCCCTTGTAAAATCACAGCCTGAACAGTTGTCCAAGCACATTTTCTTTACCTATCACAAAGAAAAAATGTTGTTAGTCATGTCTACAGCATGGCAGCAGAAAAAATAAGTAAATAAATAAAAGAGGTATGAGTGAAGGTAGCCTACAAAATACTTGTTAGCTGATATGTCACTGGATAAGTCCCAAATCTGCCCACTAAGTATAATGTCATGCTTGGTCAGTTGCTTTGTGTGGTCATCTTGTCACATGTGAGATGGCAATGAAGAACAACATGTTCTTTTAAAAAAATATTTATTTATGTGAAAGCTAGAGTGATGTGGAGAGAAAGAAAGAGACAGAGAGAGATCTCCTGTCCACTGGTTTCCTCCCCAGAGGATCAGGAAGAAGCTTGGAGCTCTACCTGGGTCTCCCACGTGTGTGGCAGGGGCCCAAATACGTGAGCCATCATCCACTGCTTTCTCAGGTGCATTAGCAGGATCAGAAGCTCCAGTCACGAAACAAAGTAGAGGACATTTGGCTGAAAACAAATAGGATGAAAATGAGAAATAACATATGTGTAGGAACATAGATATAGATCTCAATTGTTTTTGAATAGACTCGAGTGATGCTTATTCTCATCAAAATAGTAGCATACTACAGGGCAGGTAGAGGTTTACTAACACACCCAAATTACTGTTTCTCCTCTAATAGAACATACAATAAAGACATGATGACGTTCAGAACTTAATACTGACTCATAAGAAGAACACTTTTGAAAATATGAAAGCAATACAAGGATAACAATAGCAAACAATACCACTTTCAAAAAGAAGAGCAGTGATTCAGCGGTGTTTAAACCTATTCAGACTAATTTGTCACGACCATAGTTTTAATGGTTTTATAATTTTACAACTGAATTATCTGCCATAATTTGCCTAGACAGTTCTCTGTTATTTGCTCTGTAATATTGCTTAATTCTCTACAGATCAGCTGCTGTACTTTTTATGTTAATGAAAATGCATTTGGTAAATTAATTCATGTTCTTCTAATTGTCATATCAAAAAGTCATTTGGCAATGAAGATCAGAATGGGGCAGCATGGTCCATCACGAGACGCTACTCACAGACCAGCAAATGCACCTGTGCAACAGAGACCAGCTCCACAAACTCAATGGTGAGAAAGCTCAGCCCAGAGTGAGAAACAGGCAGCTGCAATTTGTTTGCAGAGCTTCCCGAAGTTCAGTTTCCAAACTTCACAGTGTGGGTGGGGAAATGTTGGAGAAAACAAGGAGGCCTGAGCTCCCAGACCTCAGGACAATGATCAGCCACTGCATAAGCAGTAGGCTATGCTTTATTTTAACAAACCACTTTGTCATATTTTATATCCAATATTTTTGTAATATAGGATATTGAAGCAAGAATTTGAGAATTTAAAAAGTGGGAAAGACCCAGTATAACCCATAATTCTATGTTAAGGGCAGTTCTCTTACACATAATTCTTTTCTTAAGATTTATTTCATTATTTGAAAGGCAGAGAGAGAGAGAAAGAGAATTCTGGTTCACTCCACAGATGACTGCGACAGCAAGCACTGAGCCAGGCTGAAGCCCGGAGCCAGGAGCTTCATCCACCTCTCCCACGTGGGTGCAAGGACCCGAGCATTCGGGTCATCTTCCAGTGCTTTCCTAGGCACGTTAACAAGGAGCTGGATCAGAAGTGGTGCCGCTGGGTCATGAACCAACACTCATTTACCTGCTGCAACATCGGCACCACAAGAAGAGAAATGGGGAAAAAGAAGACATAAAAAAGCTACTTGTATCTATTAAGAAACAGAAATGAGAATAAAAACTTTGTTTTGACAGGCAGAGTTAGACAGTGAAAGAGAGAGAGAGAGACACAGAGAAAGGTCCTCCTATCCGTTGGTTCACCCCCCAAATGGCCACTACGGCTGGTGCACCGATCTGAAGCCAGGAGCCAGGTACTTCCCCTCGGTCTCCCATGGGGTGCAGGGCCCAAGCACGGGCCATCCTCCATTGCCTTCCCTGGCCCCAGCAGAGAGCTGGACTGGAAGAGGGGCAACTGGGACAGAATCTGGCGCCCCAACAGGGACTAGAACCCAGGGTGCCAGCGCCACAGGCAGAGGATTAGCCAAGTGAGCAGCAGCGCCAGCCAAGAATAAAAACTTTGACAGAGAATATCAACTTCAGATAGGTTAATTATGAAATGCTCTCAATTTTAATGTATTAACAATTATGGAAACTTTCGAAACCAGAGAAGGACAAAATAATCTGTAAATCATTTCACAAAAATAAATAATCTAAATACCAAAATCTCACACAAGACATACAAAAATTTACTTGAAGATTTAAATCATATAAAATCTTCATCAAAATAATACTTAATCTGTGTGTTTAAGGGTAAAGCGAATAGTAAGCAAGTAAGGTTTTGTTTTTTTTTTTTTTTTTTTTTTTTTTTTTTTTGACAGGCAGAGTGGACAGTGAGAGAGAGAGACAGAGAGAAAGGTATTCCTTTGCCGTTGGTTCACCCTCCAATGGTTGCTGCGGCCGGCGCACCGCGCTGATCCGAAGCCAGGTGCTAGATGCTTTTCCTGGTCTCCCATGGGGTGCAGGGCCCAAGCACTTGGGACATCCTCCACTGCACTCCTGGGCCACAGCAGAGAGCTGGCCTGGAAGAGGGGCAACCGGGACAGAATCCGGCGCCCCGACCGGGACTAGAACCCGGTGTGCCAGCGCTGCAAGGCGGAGGATTAGCCTAGTGAGCCGCAGCGCCAGCAGCAAGCAAGTTTTATACAGGCAATGATTGGTTCAGTAGTTAATAGGTCAGACACAGAAAGACAAGTACTGCATGTTCTCCTTTTATGTAGGAGCTAAAATTCAAAAAAAAAAAGGAATAAAAAACAGTAACAAAAAAAACATGTCTTTGCATTAAAGTAGTGCTATAAATATGGTTCTGTCAAACTCTGTTTCATATATTTGTCAAATTGTTAAGAATGATACACTACCCTAGATTTAATGGCCTGTGATTACTTTAAAGTTTACTGTATTTGAGTGAAATTGACATTTTTCATTTGATTACTGTTTATAGCCTTTGCATAAGTCCCTGCTGTTCTACTGTCTTTTCACTTTTTACTTGCTGAACTCTGTTTAGTGGAGCGTTAAGCCTTTGACTATAATGTAAATTAAAAATGTTACCTCAACAAGAAAAAAGTCATTAAAAATAACCAATTATTATGATTCATCATATGACACAACAAAAAGAAAATATATATCACTATGCAAATGCAGGAAGTACTTTGGAATCAGTTCTGGATCTATACATGAAAAACTTTCCAAATAACAATGAAACATTTTCAATCTGATTAAAATCATTCATGAAAAAACTACTATTGAAATAATATTTAATGTGAAAGTCTGAATTATTTCTTCTAAAATCAGTAGAAAGAAAAATATATTTATTCTCCTTATTTATAAGTGACACTTTACTTGATATTCTAGCCAATAATATAAGAAAACAGAAGAAAGAATTGAAATGGAGTTTGAAAACAGCCTTTTCTTTTTTTATCTATTTATTTATTTATTTATTTTTGACAGGCAGAGTGGACAGTGAGAAAGAGAGACAGAGAGAAAGGTCTTCCTTTGCCGTTGGTTCACCCTCCAATGGCCGCTGCGACCAGCACACTGCGGCCAGCGCACCATGCTGGTCCGATGGTAGGAGCCAGGTGCTAGGTGCTTCTCCTGGTCTCCCATGGGGTGCAGGGCCCAAGCACTTGGGCCATCCTCCACTGCACTCCTGGGCCACAGCAGAGAGCTGGCCTGGAAGAGGGGCAACCAGGACAGAATCCGGCGCCCCGACTGGGACTAGAACCCGGTGTGCCGGTGCCGCAAGGCGGAGGATTAGCCTGTTGAGCCATGGCGCCGGCGAAAACAGCCTTTTCTTATGAATTTTGCAATTGTTCATGTATAAAATCCTAAGTAACCAACAAACTTAATCTGCTAAATTTATTAAACTTAACAAGGATTTAACAAAGCCTTTAAAAGTAGTAATTATGATTTATATATATATATGATTATACAGATACACATTTATATATGTGAATCTGGAGACACATATATACATATATATGTATAAATATATAAATGTACATATATATACATATATATTCCAAATTTAATTTAAAAGCCATGTAGGAGCTGGGAGGTAAGCCATGACTTGAGACACCCACATCCCATATTGGAGTGCCTGTTTGAGTTCTAGCTGCTGTAATTCTGATCCAACTTCCTGTTAAGGTGCCTAGGAAACAACACATGATGGCCAAGTACTTGTATCCTTGCCACCCAAGTGGGAAGCCAAGATAGCTCCTGGCTTTGTTCTGGCCCAAGCCTCATGGCTGCAGTCATTTGGGGAGGGAACCAGTTAATGGAAAATAACACATACACACTCTCTCTCTTCTCTCTCTCTCCCTGTCACTCTATCTCAGTTATCATGCCTTTGAAATAAATAAATTAATATTTAAATGGCATTTTAAAAGCATCAAAACAATGAAATACTTACAAATATATTTAAGCAAACTATGTATGGCTTTTATACTGAAAAAATATATGACAATGAAATAAATGAAAGACAATCCAAATAGAAATGTGCACTATGATAATAGTATCAAAAATGTAAATTATTCTCAACATAATTTATAGATTAAATGTATTTAAATTTTTATACTGACAGATATTTCTTCACAGAAATAGGCAATTTGAGTCTAACATTTGAGCATATAGTCACAGGGCCTAGAGTAGTAAAAGTAATTTTTAATGAAATTAAGTTGGAGATCTACACTATACACTTTCAAGGCTCATTATAAAGCAACTTTAACCAAGATAGTTCTAAATTGACATATATTTAAACTTATGTACCAGAAAAGGGACTACAGAAATAGATCTCAAATATATAGTCGATTGATTTTTTTTTAAATGGCATGACTCTGTTTCAATGGAAAAAGGTGTATTTGACAAGAGATGGTATCTTAACACCAGTATCCCATCATGAAAAATGGTTTGACTTTGACCTCACAGTATGAAATTTATTTGAAGTGAATTACAGACCTAATTTTAAAAGCCAAAACTACTACACTTCTTAAAACACAGATGGCATCAAAAACGCTAAGTTTAAAAAATGATAAGTTGAACATGATAAAAGTTATAAAACATCTGCTCTTCTACTGGTATCATTTGGGAAATAAAATTGGCAACTGCATACATAGAGAAAAAAAAATACTTGGATTTTTGATAAATATTTAATAAAGGATACTCATTTTGCATATACACATTTTTTACAATGAGAATAACTAAGTAAAACAGACAATAAGAAATGCACAGGGATGGGTGTTAGGTTTTGTGGTTCAGATGCCAGTTGGGACAGCAGCATGGCCTAAGTGTCTGAATTCTAGTCCTGAATCTGTTCCACACTCCAGTTTCCTGCTAACGTACATCTTGGGGAGGTAGCAGGTAATAAATCAAGTAGTTCAAAATTCAAACCACATGGCAGACCTAGCTTGAGTTCCCAGCTCCCAGCTTCAGCCTAGCCCAAGCCCCGGTGTTGTGGACGTTTGAGGATGACCCAGCAAATGAGAACACTCAGCTTGTCTGTGCATCTGTCCAACTCTATCTTTGTCGCGCTCTCTCTCCATCTCTCAAATAAATAATATTTTAAAAGTTAAAAAATGAAAGGCACATAGGACTTGAACAGATCCTATTTCACAATACATGATCAAAAATAAATGTTCAGTATTCTTGGTAATTGGACAACTGCAAATTAAAACCATAATGATATATCAACTTTAAAATGAATTTAATATCTAAAATTAAAATACTAGCAATAGTATTAACTGTTGATGAGGATATATGGCAACTGAGTATCTCAAATACTATTGCTATCAATTTAAAATTATTGTCAAGCAATTTCATTCATGAATGCTTATTCCAAATAAAAAAATATATTTCTAGAAGAAAGCATTCATATAACTTGAAATCAAAATGACCTACCTGTCCATTAAAAGCAAATGTGTTTATTGCTGGCGCCGCGGCTCACTTGGCTAATCCTCTGCTTGCGGCGCCAGCACCCCGGGTTCTAGTCCCAGTTGGGGCACCGGATTCTGTCCAGGTTGCTCCTCTTCCAGTCCAGATCTCTGCTGTGACCCGGGAAGGCAGTGGAGGATGGTCCAAGTGCTTGGGCCCTGCACCTGCAAGGGAGACCAGGAGGAAGCACCTGGCTCCTGGTTTCAGATCAGCGCAGCGCGCCTGCCACAGCACACCAGCCATAGCGGCTATTTAGGGGGGTGAACCAAAGGAAAATGAAGACCTCTCTCTCTCTCTCTCTCTCTCCCCCTCTGTCTAACTCTGCCTGTCAAAAAAAAAAAGAAAAGAAAGAAAACATATTTAAAAATTTAAGCATATCCAGAAATGAAAAAATATATTCTGGGTTAGTATATTTATTTGAAATTGTAGAGCTATTGGCTAAACTGAACTATGGATGATAAAATGAAGATAAATGGATGGGGATTTGGAGGAAACTTGAGATAAATCTTTTTGATGAAGAAAATCCTTCTACGTTACATAGTTATAACTTGTCCTGGTCATTGTATGTAAATTATACCTCAATAAAAAGGATAGCAAATTGATAAAATATAGCATTCCACTTTAAATTAGAATATCAAGCTTACTCAGTTTCAAGATGTCTCATGAACAGTGAGCTCATCCTACACTACATTGAGATTCAAATGTGTTACTACAAGGACTTAGGAACATTTATAAAATTTGGTGTCTCCTTTGTGTCAAGAAAAAGAATGGAATGCAAAGATGTGGTTAACTCAAGTCTTCATCCTGACTCATAGTTGACCTTTGGAGAGGCTGGAAACTTACAACTGGATAAAAGGATATAACAGAAGGTCACAGGAAATGAGATAGTCTGCCCAAATTCCACTAAGAAATTTGAAAACGCATGATAGCTTTTGCAGTAGATGTCAGAAGTTTGCAAGTGGCTGGTTAACTACAAATACTACGGATGTGTTTTAACCTATATAAGAGGCACACATAGCTTAACAGAGAAAAGAGGTACTCAGTAAATATTGTTTTAATTAAAAGGACAATTCAGTTGGGGGGTGATGATTACAAAGATCTAAATGATCCACTTAGTGCTGCAAAACAGAGGTATTTGCTATTTTGGTTCAGAGTATCCATGACAGAACTTGACAAAGAAAACAGGCGGACTGGCATTGTGCTGTAGCAGGTCAAGTTGCCACCTACAACACTGTCTGGCATCCTGTGTGGTCTCCCATGTAGACGCAGGGGCCCAAGTACTTAGACCATCTTCCACTTTTCCAGGCCTTAGTCGAGAGCTGGATCAGAAGTGGAGCAGCCAGACTTGAAAGGGCACTTTAGGCAGGAGCTTCACCTGCTATGCCACAGCACCATCCCCTGCTCCACTTCTGATTCAACTCTCTGCTAATGAACTGGAAAAGCAGCAGTGTATGGGCCCCTGCCACCCATATGGGAGACCCAGATGAAGTTCCTGGCTTCAGTCTGACACAGAATGAGCCATTGCAGACATCTGGGAAGTTAACTGGTTAACTCTCTCTCTCTCCCTCTCTCCACCTCCCTTGCTCTCTGTAACTCTGCATTTCAATTAATAAACAAACCTTTTTAAAAAACGTAAATTACAGGAAAAGGAGTAAGGGACTAAAACAAATGAGACTTGACTGAATAAGAATGTGATGTTTAAACACTCAAGGGATCTAGGTGTCTCTTTGTAGAAAAGAAAAAAAAATGTGCTTCAATGAAAATGTAAATGATCTTCTGTTTCTGCAATAACAAAGATAAGTAAACACTTATTTACAAGAATTTTGTTCAATCATGCTCTCCTGTTTTATAAATATGAAAGGACAGGCCGGCACCGTGCCTCAACAGGCTAATCCTCTGCCTTGCAGCGCCGGCACACCAGGTTCTAGTCCCGGTCAGGGCGCCGGATTCTGTCCCAGTTGCCCCTCTTCCAGGCCAGCCCTCTGCTGTGGCCCAGGAGTGCAGTGGAGGATGGCCCAGGTGCTTGGGCCCTGCACCCCATGGGAGACAAGAAAAAGCACCTGGCACCTGGCTCCTGCCATCGGATGAGCGTGGTGCGCCGGTCGCAGCAGCCATTGGAGGGTGAGCCAACGGCAAAGGAAGACCTTTCTGTCTCTCTCTCTTTCTCACTGTCCACTCTGCATGTCAAAAAAAAAAAAAAAAGAGAAGAAGAAGAAAAGAAAATACGAAAGGACATCATGTGAAAGGAAAACCACCTGTCATGCTTCCATAAGCAAAAACCAAAAATATGATTTCTAATGCTTCACACATGTGGCCTTTAAGCATTTTGAAAGCCATTTGTTTTGAAAACAATTTTCTGAATTGCATAGTCTCTATCGAGTGTAGAGCTAGGAGCTTAGCTGTTTCCTGCACGAAGGGATCTCTAATGTTATTTCCTTGGGAGATGCGTGAATCGCGTCATGATTGCTGTGTGCCTTCCCCCGTGCTGGTGTATGAGTCACCGGTGTCTATACTCCATCCTCTGGCCACATGGATGACACAGGTTCCTCTGTTGTCTGTCATTCCTGCCTCAGCCACAAACCCTTGCTCACTCTCTTCTTGGGCCTGCAGTGCTGTTCTTACACATCCGGCTGCCAGATCTCCATTACCCCAGAGTGTTATGGTGCCTCCTTCCTTCCTTGAACAGACCCCTCCTCGGTGTTATGTCTGTTCATCAGACTCCTTCCTGTAGGATTCTGTAGTAACAAAGTGTGGGTTCCCTTCATAACTGTCCCACCAGTAACTGACACAGAACATAACACTTGGTAAATAAATAAACCAAAGAGGTGATATGATGGCTACTCTGCTTCCCTTTCTTACTGACTTTTCATTTTATGTCTGCACTTAGGAGATGAATGACAGTCTTTCCATGCCCTGAAAATTATTCTTTTCTATTTTATGGTTTGTTCCTGATCTTCCCCTACACATTTGAGAGGAGTCTCCTTATTATGCTCTCACATTAACAGAGTTCTCTCTGTTAACTTTGCTGTTTGCAACAGCCTTTCACAGTTCACAGAACATAATGGGACCTATTCCGCACTGAAAGAGATGATTTCCATGCTAAGGAGAACTCATTTTAAATCCTGTGTCATTATCTAAGTCTAATAGGTTGAGTAATTTTAATTATTTTTCATAGTCTCAGTTTCTCATTTAGGAAATAAAGGATTGAACTATATGGTCTTAGATGTTCTGAATAGTGTGCACTTCTCCGTTAAAATTACCAAAGTTGCCATAGCACATAGTCCTACACACCTAATGTAAATGCATGGTTTCAATATCTTATCCATTCTGTTCTACTGATGGCTTAATTCTATTTGCAAATGTCACAAAAGAACAAAAACGCAACCTGTGAGAAACTGGACTTGACTGAAATCATGAAGGAAACTGATTGACACGTAACTGAAAGTCAGAGGATTTCAGCACTCAGAAGCCACTGCATTCATGCTCCAGTTCTGATTTTCTGGTTTTATTGGTCCTTTCATTTTTATGTGTGGGATTCAAACTCAGGCTAACCTCTCTCTGAGAGCAAACTGCTTGTTGCAGTTCCTAGTCCTTTGCACAGTGAGTTCTTCAATCACAAATAAAGTTCTAAGCATTATTCTGATTGGGTCAGAGAGAAGCAGCTGCCCACCTACAAATCAGCCAGTCTGACTGGGGATGGGACCAGGGCTAAACCTAAGAAAAGATCTGCTTGGTACTTGAGAGGCAGTGTAGAATTAAACAAAAATCTGAGTGCTTCCGTTAATAAAAGGGATAGTAGGGAGTAAGTATGCCCAAACAACAAAATTATCACTTGTTAAGTGAAAATGATACCTTTAATAACAGAATAATAACAAGATTTGTGACTCTCAAGGCCACATGCTAATATCTTACATGTATCTTGAAATTCACATATAAATCTGCAGCTGGATCTTGCACTTTTTCACTTAGCTACCTCATTATTTCTTCAACAACATATGTAGAGATGAGCACATAAACCCTTCTACAAACACTGTGCTATCAGAATATTCTACAACTACACACATAGGATGATAGTATCGCAAGCAGTGGCTTAACCTGCTATGCCACAATGCCAATCCCAATAAACACCATGGCTCTTTAGACAGTAGAAACCTTGAGTATGTCGGAATATCTGGAATTGTCGCAATCATTAGGCATGCTACTGTCATTTAGCAGACTGACTCAGGAAAACTGGATAGTTAACAGAGGGTCGGGCATAACAGAACCAAATTCATCCAGGGTGGCCTTCCAGGGCCCTGCTGGACCTTTATGGGTAACAAGTCTATTTATCTGAGTCTATTCATGTTTAAATAAAACATACACACATATTTTTCATATTTTATTTTATTTATTATTTTATACTGAATTTTACTTTGAAGGGGGAAATGTGGCCTTCATTGAACTTATCCATCTGCATAGAAATAATGTCTCTACAAAACCAAATGTTAGTTACTGTAACTTCAGCATCACAATTAAAATCCAGTCTTTAAAAAAAAAAACAATAAACTCAATCAAAATCAATAGTTTCTTTGGAGCCACAGTAATATTTAAATATAGTTAAGAATTCAATTCAGAAATTTGGTCGGTTGGAAAGCTATTTTAAACTTGCCCCAATAGAATTACAAAAAGGGCAAATTTGTGTTTTCCACAGAGACACAGTACACTGGAGTCGCCAGCACTGGACAGCTGTTATAGTGCTTAGAGTCCTGAGAGAATCAGGAATCCAGGCATCCTTTAGACAAGACAGTCTTCCACTATCCTTTCTTCCCAGTCCAGAGTTTGTGGTTGTGTGCAATGACACAGCTATCATAACCTTCATTTCCATGAATAGCAACTTGCAAGTGAGGAGATACAATACACTTTACCAAGTCCTTTGATGTATTGCCTGCCAGTTCAAATGCCTCTGCTGTGAGATACTCCAGGATGGTTGTGCTGTACAAAGCAGGCTCTATGACTATGTCTGGTCCCCCAAGATTTCAGGTTCTGTGAGTGTGACCCACCGGGACCTGAAAGCCAGTTCTCTCCCAGCAGGAAACTGCCTTCATCTTGGCTGTGTGAGAGTCTTCAGAGCCTTACCACAGCCATTTTGAATTCTGCCAATGCTCAGATGAGCAAGACAGACAAAGGGCTAATCAGATGCACAGTGAGGTCCACCACTCACTCCTAAGTCAAATCACTATTCAAACTGCTTCATAGTTTTAACATGTACTAAGTTCATAGAACTGCAACCAATTTGCAACTTTAGAGAAGATGGTAGTTTGGTTCAGAAATTTGTCCGAAACTTTCCACATTTCAGGAAAGCTGTATCAGAGAGAGAAGTGCTATTTGTGGCACTGAGGGATTTACTATGATATTTCTGTATGTATTTGTCGATAACTATCATTTTCACAGTTATTTCACACATCATATGTAAGTATATGGGTTCAAACTTATGTCTTCAGTGTGGTTGTGTCAAAGTATCTACAAAAATCATAATTAATATGACATTGTCTTCCTTTGTTTTTCCTTTACATTACATTATTCTACTTTTAGAATAATATAATTATTACAGGTCTTGTTTTTTAAACATTATTTGTGTAGTTTTATATTTTCAGTGCATTTTAGATCAGAATTGTAAAGGGGATGTGCTGATTATCACAGCACTGAAAACCAATCTGTCATGGATTTCCCAACTCCTGGTTTCCACTCTCCAAGCCTAGGGCCCTTTGTAAGAACTGTTCTTTGCTGAAGCCTGAGTTTGGAACACAGCGTGACTCTGTAATTGGTGTAGTTGGGGTATGAGGGAACCAAAGAAGGGGAACTGTATGCTTTTTCCTAGAAGGAAGATTGGGCTGTCAGACACCAACCATGGTCTGTAGGTAGCCTTAACTGTGTGTCCTGAAACTACAAGGGCAGTTTTGACTCACGTCCATCAAAAGTGAGAGTAAGTTGGTTTGAAAGGAGAGTAAATAACAAAGCAAAAAATAGACACAGATGTAAAAGGCTTTCCACCTTGAATTGTGATGGCTCTGTGGATTCCACGACCCATGAGGACTAGCTCCAGCCTGTTTGCATCCCCTACATGACCCAATCTTTAAGAGTCCATGACACTATTTTCTGCTACCACACTGAGGTTTTTTTTTTTCATTGCCATGTAATATATTCACAGAAAATTTTATTTTCCACGCCACTTTCAAAATAAATATTTTATATCTAGGAAAGAATAGGTGACTTCATATTATGTCCTGGTTGGACTCAATAACTTGGAATTCAAAGCTATATTCTACATGGAACTAACCTACTGTTACCTCCCTTATATTCCACTCTGGTGTCCAAAGGAATATAGAATAATTTTGATTACACTGGGGCTTAATTTTTTTCTTGAATAAAACCCTAAGTTACTAAATTGTATTCCTTTTAATGTCTATAGCTAGGCGTTTCTTCTCATCAATCATGTCTGCAAATATCTTTGGTATCATTTCACTATTCAATTTGGATGTTGTAAAAATTAAAAATTATGTAAATTAATCTTGCATTAATATATATGATTGAATATATTTTATTGCTGATGCACATCTCTCAAAAAGTTCATGGAGAAATGGAATTAAAAGGTAAGTTTATTTTGTTGCACAAAATTTTCACATCCATGCAAGCGTAGTCTTTTTTCATATACACATTTCTTTGAACTCTTAGAAGAACCTCAAATATAATTTATAATATGTAGATGAACATAGTAATATATAATTTTATGTTTGTTTTAATATTTATGAGTGTCTCACTGAATGCATATATTCCTTTAGTGTAAGAATCCTTCTTATTTGCTGTGGCAATAATACCCAATACTGTTTTTGCGACTACATAACAATCAATGCAGCTTTTGTTTGGTAAAATGTGATAGAAAATAAATTTTGTAAGATTTCAAAAGATTTAATTTTTGGTCAATGGAAGAATGAAAGAGAATCTAAAAGTAGAATAACAAATGTTCATTGAGTTCTGAAGAAACATAAGGATGTAATTAGGTCAATGGGAAATAATTACAAACTCAGAGTGAAAGAATAACTTGAACCAAAGCTAAGTTCTCAAAAGTCCACAAAAATATCTATGAGAAAAAATGGCTGGGTGGGAATTGGAGTGGATGGTTAGCTTTGGAAGTTGACCATACTAAAATTAAGATTAATTTTTGTTGTTAGTAAGTATCTGGAAATGAATAGGAGTTCTTAAATGCTTCCCAGGATGAGATAACAATTGAAACAACATGGAAAGTCAGTAGAGAAAATGTTTAAGAAACTAACATAGGCACACCAATTCTTTCTTTTTTTCTTTACTAGTTATTTAAGGAGGTTCTCCTATGAAATTCAGAACACCAATTTGTGTGAATTCTCTTCGTTAGAGCAAAAACAGATCACAGGTAGCCCTGAAGAGCTGAGGAGTAGCCTTAATTTTTGGCAATATTTGTGAATTCACAGTCCACCAATTCTGGAACAAGACTGTCTAAAATTCATACCATCTCTAGCACCTACAGGTTGTGTGACCTTGAGCAATTAGCAGGGCCTCTCTGTACCCCAATTTCATCAGATCAAAAATACTTACTATATTGTAAGTCAGAGGGTTGTTCTCACAAATTCTGGGTAAATCTTGGTGTATGTGGGGCGAGGAAGGCTGAGTCTTCTGTGTCCCAAGTGGCAGCTTACCCTGTTGCAGCACATCAGCCCTGATGCTGATTTGTTGGGGATGGTGCCATGGCTCACTTGGTTAATCTTCCACCTGCGGCACCAGCATCCCATATGGGCTCCGGGTTCTAGTCCCGGTTGCTCCTCTTCCAGTCCAGCTCTCTGCTGTGGCCCGGGATGGCAGTGGAGGATGGCCCAAGTGCTTGGGCTCCTGCACCCGCATGGGAGTCCAGGAAGAAGCACCTGGCTCTTGGCTTCAGATCTGCTCAACGCTGGCCGTGGCGGCCATTTGGGGAGTGAACCAATGGAAAGAAGACCTTTATCTCTGTCTCTCTCTCTCACTGTCTATAACTCTACCTGTCAAATAAAAAATAAATGCTGATTTGTTAATAGCATATATTAGCTTTAGCAGCTTTCTTTAGATAATTTTGGATTTTCTACTTAGATGATTATATTAATAATGACTGGATATAGTTCTCTTTTAAATTGGAAATCCACACTTTTTAATTTTATTCATCTTATCAAAATTTCTGGAACAAATAATAGAATAAGAATAGTAAATAATCTTGTTCTTGATCTTAGAAGGAAAGCTTTCAGTCTTTTTGATTATAAATATATTTTTAGCTATGGGTCATTTGTAGGTACACTTTATCAGCTTGAGAATTTTTTTTCATTTTTCCATAGATTTGTTTATGTATTTGAATGGCAGAGTTACAGATAGAGATGATGAGACAGAGCAATATTCTGTCCACTGGCTCAATCTCCAAATTCCTGCAATGGCCAGGACTGGGCCAGGCCAACACCAGGAGTAGGTGCTACACAAGGGACTCCCACATGAGTGTCAGGGGCGCAAACACTTGGGCCATCTTCCACTGCTTTTCCAGGTGTGTTAGCAGGGTATTAGAGAAGAAGTGGAACAATGGGACACAAAGCATTGTCTGTATGGGACTCTGGACTCACTGGCAGGGGCTTAACTCACTATACTTCAATGCCTGCCTTGAAACTCTTCTTTTTGTTAGATAAACAAATGAGTTGTGTCAAATTATTTTTTGCATCTAGAGAGATGATCTTATACTATTTTACCTTAACCTGATAATGAAGTTTATTGTGTTTATTGATTTCTAATTATTAAACAACTTTCCATTTCCAGAAAAAAATGCACATGGTCATAACATAATGCCATATTTATGTTTTTTGGTTCACTTTGCTAAGATTTTTCCTTTTGGGGATATTGTGTCTATGTTGATTGGTGACATTTATAGGTTTACTATTTTTGGTAATTTATCTGGTTTAGATTTCTGATGACGTTGGTTTCATAAAATGAATTGGAGTGTGTTCCTTACTCTAGAAGAAAGTTGATAGAACTTTTCTTGTTTTTTCTTTGATTGGAATAATTTATCAGTGAATTTGGGGAGCCTGGAGTTGCCATGTTTGAATGCCTTACTAACAAGTTTGATGACTTTAATAGCTGTAATTCTATTCTAATTATCTTTTTCTTCTTTGTTACCATTTTTTTCTTTCTCTGTGACTTTTTCTGAGCTAAACCCTATTACTTGACCCAGGTGCTTTCTCTCCTGTGATAACACAGATCAAGGCACAGGGACTGTAACAGATTTAAGGTTTTTAACACGCATAGGAGATCACATGTTTGGTGGCTGAAAGTTCTTGCGACTGAAATGAGGGGGCAGAAGTTCTCCTGCACTTGGCTGACACTGAGGTGGTGCTTTTCTTCCTTGGCCTCCGAGGCTGTGGTACTTCCTCCCCTATATCCAAAGACCTCAGATCCAGAGAAGCCCTGGTCTGCCCTTGGCCGTTTTGACCACCCTAACACCAAGCAACCCTGTCCACACAGGACAAGGCAAGGAGGCTATTCAGACATTTGCATACAACAGAGCCAAAGAAGTTTGAGTTCTGCCTGGATTTAATGCCAACACCTGGTTGGCCTGGACTTTACTGTTTTTCCCACTGGAAGTCCAGATGCTAGAACCACCTGTTGACTCTCAGGCAAGCAGGAATCACCCGGGTCTCTGCCCCAATGAATCTTCCCAGTTTGTTAGCTTTGTATGTAAAGGGCTGAGGGAAACAGGGGGATTCTGGACCTCCAGGGGAGAGTATAGCTCACATTAATAAGCAAGTAAATTTGGCTTCCAGAAGTTCCCAAACGTCTGATGTCCCCCTTGTGGGCCACTTATTTCACAGTAAGAATTCCCTTGAATCAGCAGCAATCGGAGCCCAACTGCCTTACAGTTAGTGTGCTAGGATTTCTTGCTCCCTGCCATGGTTCCATCATTCCATCCTCCTTTCAAAAGAGTATGACAGGCCGGTGCCGCTGCTCTCTTGGCTAATCCTCCGCCTGTGGCGCCGACACCCTGGGTTCTAGTCCCGATCGAGGCCCCGGGTACTAGTCCCAGTTGCTCCTCTTCCAGTCCAGCTCTCTGCTGTGGCCCGGGATGGCAGTGGAGGATGGCCCAAGTACTTGGGCCCTGCACCTACATGGGAGGCCAGGAGAAAGCACCTGGCTCCTGGCTTCAGTTCGGCGCAGGGTGCCGGCCGTAGCAGCCATTTGGGGGGTGAACCAATGGAAAAGGAAGACCTTCTCTCTGTCTCTCGCTCTCTCACTGTCTAACTCTGCCTGTCAAAAAAAAAAAAATGAGTATGACAACCAGTACAATATTTCAACATTGCCTACAGCCTTACTTGCCTCTAAATATTGATGAACACATTGAAAGGTGCCTTGACTCCCCTTTCATAACCTCACTTGAACCAGAGTATCCTTTATCAAAGACTGAAGTTCTCAGATTCTCCCACCCAGCTCATAGGCGTCTCTATTTTTTTTTTCCTTTCTGGATGTAATTTCTCTAATAGCATCTCATTCTGATCACCAAAATGGTCAGGAAATGTGTGCGTTTGATTTTACCTATTTTCAAAGTAACATGTTACTTTGTTAGTTTTGGATGCAGATATAAGACATGTGACTCCTGGGTCTGAGAAAAAGAACTGCGTATGTCATGGCAAAAGCAGTAGACAGAGATTCATACTGATTTTCATTGATCCCTATGACAACCAAGTCCCACGGAAGTGCCACCAGGAGGCCACCGACCGCTGCATGCCTGAGTGGACAGTTGAGTTCTATTTCAGGAAAGGAATCTGAGTTTGCTGCTTCACTACTTGTATGGTAAGAAGAAATAAGCCTGCATTTCTGGAGGAAGATTCTACCACGTTCTCTGTGGTTGCAATTGGCCAGCACAACCCTGAATATGGGCTGGATAAGAGCTTTCATAATTCAGAGCTTGTATGGTTGAGTGCTACAGCAGATTGTCCCTCCTAAAACAATTCTTACTCTAAACTCTAAAATTTACATAGGCATTGAAATGGCTGCAGAATTAAGAATATTAACTATTCAAATAGGGATCAAATAGGGATCCAAGTAATGATGTTCCTTAGTGACTGCTGGAAAAGTGCGCATTTTTTCTCCTTACTCTCAGTGGGCTTGGTACACTTGAGTAAGGACAGGGTCCTTTTTCTCTCAGTGAGTCTCATTGAAAGTTCCTCACGGTTTTGCATAACCTATGATATAGCATATTGATGGCTATACCTACTCTGCTGCATGTGAAGAAAATAGTTTTACTTATCCTGGGAATTAGAGATCTATTTATCTGAAAGACAGATTGACAGAAAGAAGGGAAGACAAAGCGAAAGAAAGGATCTTTCATCCACTAGTTCTCTCCACAAATGGCAACAGCAGCCCAGGCTGGGCCAGACCAAAGACAGCAACCAGGAACTTTTTCTTGGCTGGAAGAGACCCACGTACTTGAATTCCATTTTCTTCTGCCTTCCCGGTGCATTAGCAAGAAGTTGGATGAAAGTGAAGTAGCTGGGACTCAAACCAGCTCTTCAATATGAGATGCTGGCATTGGAAGGGGTAGTTTAATTATCTCCATGACAATGCAATCCATTTCAAGAATTCGAGAGTTTATTATAAGGTTAATACCCTCCTTGAATATTTGCTCTTAGTTTTTGCAATGGATAGATAGTCTGCCAATCACATATCAGTGATGATGTTCCCATCATTCCATCGTTAACCTACTGCTTTTGTCCTTCACACAAATTCACTTTTTATTAATTTAACTCCTGTCTATGTTCCAGTTGCTCTCAAATCTGTATTAGAGTCTTGCTGTTGCCTGGCTGTCAGATACAGATTACCAATATATACGCTGGGGAGCTCTGGTTGGATCTTCCATAGGAAATTCTTTTTTAATATGCTTGAATAGCATCATTTCATTATCTTCTCCTATGGCTGCATCTTATTTTCTTTATGGATGCTATTCCATTTATAGTACTGTTTTCCACCATGTTACTGAACATGAATCCCAGGACCTATCTTCCAAATCTATTTTCTACATTTTAAACACTTCGATAAATAGTCTAGTATATTTTCCTCTACAAATAATTTAGCATAATTCAAATCCTTTTAAACTCAGTATTATAGTCTGGATAACATCATCTGAAATATTTATAATACCACCTTAGTTACTTCCTCTGGATTTTCACCTGCTTTATTTTGTTTTTCCTCCATTATTTGTCCAAAATATGCCAATTACAGCACTGTCCTGGCTTTTTAAAATAAAGATTTATTTATTTATTACAGAGGCAGAATTACAGAGGGACAGATACAGAGAAAGGTCTTCCATCTGTTGTTCAAACCTTAGATGAATGCAATGGCCAGAACTGGGCTGATCTGAAGCCAGGAGCCAAGAAATTCTTTTACATCTCCCACATAGGTGCAGGGGCCCAAGCCTTGGGCCATCTTCCACTGCTTTTCCAGGCCATCAGCAGGGATCAGAAGTGCAGCAGCCAGGACTCAAACCAGTGTCCACATGGGATGCCAGCACCACAGGAAGAGACTTAATTTATTATGCCATAGTGCTGGCCCCTTTACTTGGCTTTTAAAGATCTGATTTAACTGTAAGTATATAAATTCTTCAGCATGTTAAAAATGAGCCTCCATGATAAGATTCAGATTCATCTCCTGTTACCATTTCCTGAAATTATGTTCTACAAATGCTAAATTTCTGTTCTTTCTATTACTACGCTGCATGGATTCCACTCTTTCTTTTCTTGGAATATTTTTCCACATAGTCATCATAAAGATATCTTTTAATCATTTTTTTATATTTCCACTCAATCTCACATTTAGGAACCTCTCTGAACCTCAAAGAAGGGGCAATTGTCCTTCCTTTATTCATACTGTATTATCATAGTTAAGTCAAATGTTTATTCTATATATGAGCATAGACACACTCAAATACATGCAAGTAAAAGTTTATATCTGAAGGTTTGTTTTCTGTATAAGACTAAGCTTCTGGAAAATGGTTAGTGTGATATTAAATTAATATTTCTATCATTTACTTTGAGTCTGTCCTTACTCAAGTGTACCAAGCCCACTGAGAGTACTTTGACCCCAAATAAATTCCCAGTAATGCATATTATTCTACAATAAACAGTAGTAGGTTGTTAGATTTTCAAGGTAAGATGTAAGGATTATCTCTATTTCATTAGTCAGTGTACTTTCCATTGTACTGGCATTGGCCAAGAGCAAGTGAAAATGAGATGCGGTCCTTTTATAATTCTTGGTTCAGTATTCATAATATTTGTCTCATCACCTTCAATGTACAACACCTGTAGAAAGCGTTGTACTGAAAACAATCTACCTCTCTATGACTACACACCAAACTTTAAACTCCAGGAAGCTTATAGAATTCTTAATCTCCATCTCTTTTTCAATATTTGCATGAACTTTCTATTTTCAGTTGTCCAGTAGGATTACGACAGTGTCCAATAAGACAAATTCATCCAGGAAGGAATAGAAGAGAGAACAGATAGACAGAGATGAAAGGACCTGAGAAAGGAAAACTCTGACCCAACGAGCCCTAACATGGGTGGGTAGAAGATGGTGGAGAAAACTGGATGGCTGTTTGCTTTGATTGTCTCCCATGGTGTCTGCTAGCATTGACTCAAAATCCTATAGAGAATAGCAAAAAAATCTAAACTTTCACAGCATGTCTTCTCATTCTCTACTGTAACTTGTCTTGTATTCATGTGGATTACACTGAATATATTCATGTGAACTGACAAAACAAGTTCTGTTGAAACATTTCTTCTTTCGTTAAACAACATTTTATCTGTCTATGATGTCACTCTGTAAAAATATTGCGATCTATTTGGCCTTATGTTTCAAAATGCATAAATACAAACATATTTCCAAAAAAGAATTTTATTATTTCATATAGCTTAACCATATCTTTTAACAAGAGCTCCCAATATCCCAAATCCCCATGTCTGTTAACAATTTGTTCACAAATTACCAAAACACTAATGATTCTGTTTTCATTTTTGTTATTCAGACTTCATGCTTATTTACAGACTTGAAACACTTGAAGTTTCTATGTGTGTATGTGTGTGCACATGTGTTAGAGAAAAGGGATAGGAGGTTGAGAGGAAAGGAAAGAAAGTAGAAAGGAGGGGGAGATAAAAGAGACATAAAGTGGATTTTTCTGTATGTGTGTGTGTGTGTGGTAAAAGCAAACCCAAACATCCTCATGTTTATCAGCAGTAGGGACACTGCTGTTTCTTCCCATGTTTCTTTATCTGACCACCTAGAAACATTTATTTCTAGAAATCCTTTAGCATCTCCCTTTCTCATAGATCATACACCAACCTATATATTATTTTACACCTTAAAGTTAAATGCCCTCACTGTCTCAGGGTTCTTAAGTGGAAGAGATCTTACTTGGACTTAGGTCCCAAGCCCATTTATAAATGATTTGGTCTCATCAGGAGAACAGCTATTGTGATGGATGTGGACTAATCAGTATTTTTCTGACTCAGCTCCAAAAGGTGTGGGCAGACACTGGTAGCAAAGAGGAAGCCGCTGATGTTGGCTGGACAGCAAACAATGCCTACTGTACTCCAATAGGATTTCTTCTAGTATAAATGTCCTCATCTTCTACTCATCCTTTAAATACTCATTTTTTAAAATTATTTATTTATTTGAAAGGTAAAGAGATAGACATGGGGCCGGCACTGTGGTGTAGCAGGAAAAGCCACTGCTTACAGTGCCAGCATCCCATATGGGCACTGGTTGGAGTCCTGGCTGTTACACTTCTGATCCAGCTCTCTGCTGTTCCTGGGAAGGCAGTAGAAGATGTCCCAAGTTCTTGGGCCCCTGCACCTCCATGAAACACATGGAGGAAGCTTATGGCTCCTGGCTTTAGATCGACCCAGGCGTGGCCATCTGGAGAGAGAACCAGCAGATGGAAGACCTCTCTCTCTCTCTCTCTCTCTCGCTCTCTCTCTCTGTAACTCTACCTTTCAAATAAAATAAATAACTCTTTAAAAAGAGAGAGAGAAACATAGACAGATAGACATAGAAAGAGAGTCACTTCCACCATTGCATTCACCAAATGCTCTGTTTTGTGATTCACTAGAGTGGAGCCTTTGGAAAAGTCACTGACATTTTTTGCCAGAGTTCGTCATGAATGTGTGGCTGGCAAGAACAACTATCTCCTTAGGTAGAAGTCAGAATTACTTGAATTAACACTTAGAACAGTTAGTTTTTAAATATTTACATAGCTAATCTTCGTCTTATTATTATTATTATTCATCTTATTATCATTAAGATCAAAACACTTAATGATCATGTTAATGCACTCTTCACACAGGTACTGAAACTGGATGCACTGAGTTCTCTCATGTAGCACTGAAACTGTCATCTTTTCCCGAGACCTCGCTGGTCCTTTTGACCCTGTGAGCAGTCACACATTTCCACACATACCTGTGGCTAGTTTACAGGCAGTGGGCATTGTCCACTAAGCGTGGTTTTACATGCTGCATTCTCACAGGGTGATTCTTTCTCTTAGTTATTAGCGGTTCATCCATTCTCCTTGCTGTGCTGGCTATGTGAAGTCTGCACCATATGAGTAGCATAAGTAAGCCAGATGTTGTGGAAATTCAAGGAAGAATGCTCAGAGTGATACACCTGTAGATAACTAACATCTTAACTAAAAATGATCCTACCTGAGTCAGTGTCTACAAGTAGAATGGCCAAGGATTTGTTTCAAATGAATCTGTTTCATACTAGGAACTCTAATCAAATTTAGGATTCTATAATATTGAAAAATGTTGAATTTAACAATCATTTATATTAGAAATCATAATCTTTTATTCTTAAACTATTTCTTTAGTTTACTTTTCTTGATTCTTATTGTGAATAGTACACTATCACCACGTTCTAAACTCTACATGCAAACATGAAAAAAAAAACCTGTATTTTAGAGATTCCTAAAACTAACTCATCTTTGCTAAGAACATGAAGCACAGTTTTTAAACTTTAAGAAGAATCTATGTCTTTGAGATTGATGCATAATAACATGAAAAAATAGTGTATAAAATATTGCTTCCAACAAAAATCACATTTAGCAGGCTGCTCATTGTGAACTTAATTCTCATTACATAATTTAAAATCAATTAGCTGTCAGTTAAGTATGAGTTTCAAAAGGAAACATTAAACATAAATTTATGAGTCAGATTGTTGTTCAACCCTTGGGACTGCCACTGAGTTTATCAGTCTTCTCCAGAATCAGCCTATGTTCTTGTGAAATCTGGATAATATATGTTTTATACAGCAACTAAAGTGTTTATGAGAAATAAAAATAAGTATGCAAAGGACTTTATCTAACAGTGTGAAGAAACAAATACATTGAAAAGCGTTTCACTGGTTTATTTATTTGCAAAATACTCCTCTGTGGTAGTTTTGACATCCACACTTTTACTATGCTTATAAAAGACTTATAGAAAATTACTTTTGTACTATGTAATATCCAGTGCTGGTGCCACAATTCAATTTCATGTCAACAATTTCAAGAGTGATTATGTAACTGTAATGCCATGATGATGTTTGAAACATGGAAATAATTGAAATGAATAAATGGGGATTATTTCTCAGGATTTTCAAATCTTTAAAATTCAGAGTGGTTCAACCTCCCATGTTGAACTGTTCATATGATTTCTTGACTTCCAGCTTTGTCTGCATTTTGAGAAATGGCCACCAGAGGGCAGAGAGAACCAACCTTTAACATCCTCAAGACAAAAATCCCTAAGCTCAAAGGAATGTTTTCCAACATTATTTAGTAAATTGCTTTATCTTATAAGTATTTTCCCCAATTTTTTTCTACATAAAATCATCGCTACAGAACGTGCATCTACAAAACTCAACAAAAGAACATTCTAATTGGTAATCAATTTGATTTGTGAATGTTTTCAGAATCTATAAATAAGAAAACATGTTTTAAATAATTGTTTTTAAAAATAATTTTAAAAAAACTATGTGCTAGCCTCACATTGAGGCCTGTTAAAGGAACTGTAAGAATCCTGTGTGAGGGTAGTTTTCTGTTGCAGAAGGCTAAGCCTCCGCCTGCAACTCCAGCATTTCAAATCCAAGCACAGATCCGAGTCTGACAGCTCCACTTCCAATCCAGCTCCCTGATAATAAGCTTGGAAAAGCAGCAGCGAAGTTGGTCCAAGTGCTTGTGCATCTACTCCCCACATGGGAGACCCAGATGGTGTTCCAGCCTCCTGGGTCCCGCCTGGCCCCAGCCCCAGGTCTTGCAGCCATTTGAGGAGTAAACAAGTAGATAGACGATCTCTCTCTCTCTCTCTCTCTCTCTCTCTCTCTCACTCTCTATCTTTCTCTCTCTCTTTCTGTTTTCGTTCTTTCTCTCTCTCTCTTCCTCTAGCCCTGTCATTCTACCATTCAAATAAATAAAACAAATCTTTAAAAAATTATCTTTCTATAAGCTGTCAAAAACAATGAAATCCGGTCATTTGCAACAAGATGGAGGAATCTGGAAAACATTATGCTGAGTGAATTAAGCCAGTCCCAAAGGGACAAATATCATATGTTCTCCCTGATCGGCGACAACTAACTGAGCACCAAAGGGGAAACCTGTTGAAGTGAAATGGACACCATGAGAAACAGTGACTTGATCAGCTCTTGTGCTGACTGTTGATGTACAATGTAATACTTTATCCATTTTAGTTTTTTTTTTTGTATTGTTCTAGTGCTATTGGTTGAACTCTGTAATTAACACACAATTATTCTTAGGTGTTTAAATTTTAACTGAAAAGTAATCCCTGTGAAGTATAAGAGTGGGAATAAGAGAGGGAGGAGATGTATAATTTGGGACATGCTCAATCGGACTTGCCCTAAATGGTGGAGTTAGAAACGTACCAGGGGATTCCGATATAATCCCATCAAGGTTGCATGTAGAAATGCCATCTCACTAGTCCAAGTGATCAATTTCTGTTCACAATTGATCACACTGATAGGTCTAAGAGTTAAAGGGATCACACAAACAAGAAGAGTGTTTGCTAATACTAACAGATAGAATAAAAAAGGGAGAGAACGATCCAACATGGGAAGCGGGATACACAGCAGACTCATAGAATGGCAGATGTCCTAAACAGCACTCTGGCCTCAGAATCAGCCCTTAAGGCATTCGGATCTGGCTGAAGAGCCCATGAGAGTATTTTAGACATGGAAAGCCAAGACACTCTGGCAAAAAAAAAAAAAAAAAAAAAAAAAAAAAAAAAAGCCTAAATGAAAGATCTCTGTGAGTGAGATCCCAGTGGAAAGAACAGGGCCATCAAAGAAGGAGGTACCTTTCTCTGAAGGGAGGAGAGAACTTCCACTTTGACTGTGACCCTGTCGAAATAAGATCGAAGTCAGCGTACTCAAAAGGTTTCCATAGCCTTGGCAACTCATGACTAGAGCCTAGGGTGATTACTGACACCATAAACAAGAATGTCAAATTGTTAAATCAACATCAGGAGTTACTGTGTACTTACGTCTCATGTGGGATCTGTCCTTAATGTGTTGTCCAATGTGAAGTAATGCTATAACTAGTACTGAAACAGTATTTTTACACTTTGTTTTTCTAGATGGGTGCAAACTGATGAACTCTTTACTTCATATATACTAAATCGATCTTCTGTATATAAAGAGAATTGAAAATGAATCTTGATATGAATGGAATGGGAGAGGGAGCAAGAGATGGGATGGGTGCGAGTGTGAGGGAAATTATGGTGGGTGGAAGCCACTGTAATCTATAAACTGTACTTTGGAAATTTATATTTATTAAATGAATGTTAAAAAATCAAAACTATTATAATATTTATATTAAAAACAACTATGGATGTAATAAGGAAAACCTGACTTTACTCCTCAAACTAGAGAAAAAACAAAACCCAAAGCTAACATAAGGAAGAAATATTAAAGAGGAGAAACAAGTGGGATAAACAATAGAAGAAAATAAAGAAAAAGCAATTGAACCCATGAAGGAAGTTGGTTATTCAAAAATATCAACAAAATTAGACATTTAGTTAGATTGACTAAGAAAAAAGATTTAAATAAATTAAGTCATCATTAAAAGTGAAGACATAGTTTTCAAATTTATAGAATTAAAAACAATTGAGAGAGTAGAATGAAAATTTGTATTCCAACAAATTAGATTATCTAAATGAAATGGAAAAACTCATAGAAAAACACAGCTAATAAATACTGATTTATGAGGAAATAAAAATCTATATAAACCCATAATGCATAAGGAAATTTAATCAGTAATCAAAAACTAATCCCAAAAGAAAAGCTTAGGACCAGATGGTTGCATTGCTAAACGTTAGCAGGCATTTAGTGCATAAACACCAATAGTTCTCAAATACTTCCAAAAATAATTTATCACTTCCTTATTCATTCTTAGAAGCCAGCATTACTCTATTACTAAAGCAAAAACACTCAAAGACAGGAATACCACAGGCAAATGTCTTATAAATATATGAAAAACTCTCATGAAAACACTAGCAAACTGGGATTGGTGTTGTGGCCCAGAAGGTTAATCCTACACTTCTGATGTCAGTGTTCCATATTGGAATGCCATCTCAATTTCTAGCTGCTCTGCTTCCTATTCAGCTTCCTATTAACGCACCTGGAAAAGCAAGCATTTAGGGAGTAAACTAACAGACTATGGGAGATTCTTTTCTCTCTCTCTCTCTCTCTCTCTCTCTCTCTCTCTCTCTCTCTCCTCCCCCTCCATTTTTCAAAAAAATAAGTTTACAGAGAAAGTCCTAGCAAGCCAACATTGTGTATAATTCATTCAGGGCACTGTTGAAAAAATTCACTAGCATAGTAAAAAGATAATATCTTCTAGCTATGTTATTTCTAGAATGTAACATAAAATTGAGTGTAATACAACATATTAATAAAATGAAAAACAGGCTGGAGCCGTGGCTCAACAGGCTAATCCTCCACCTTGCGGCGCTGGCACACTGGGTTCTAGTCCAGGTTGGGGCACCGGATCCTGTCCTGGTTGCCCCTCTTCCAGGCCAGCTCTCTGCTGTGGCCCGGGAGTGCAGTGGAGGATGGCCCAAGTGCTTGGGCCCTGCACCCCATGGGAGACCAGGATAAGCACCTGGCTCCTGGCTCCTACCATCGGACCAGCGCGGTGCGTGGGCCACAGCGCACCAACCGCTGCAGCCATTGGAGGGTGAACCAATGGCAAAGGAAGACCTTTCTCTTTGTCCCTCTCTCTCTCACTGTCCACTCTGCCTGTCAAAAATAATTAAAAAAATGAAAAACAAAAAATGCACATGATCATGTCAATTGATGCAGAAAGAGAATACTTAAAAATTCATCATCATTATGATTAATAAGGTTTCAATAAACCAGGAACAGAGGAAAATTATCTCAATATAATAAAAGCTACATCTGAGAAACCTAACAGCTTATATTATATACCATGTTGGAACATTGAAATATTTTTGTCTAGGTAGGAACAAGACATGAATCATGGATTTCAGTTTTCTCTTCTATTCAAATTATAATGGAAAGTTTCAGCCCGAGACAAAAAAAAATGGTATCCAATTGGAAAGGAAGTAGTAAAACTTCACAGATGACATAATGTTATATGTAACATACCTTAAAGATTTTACAAAAAAAAAAAAAGCTGGGACTGACAAATTCAGTAATGTTTTAGAGTACAAAATGAACAGACATAGAAAAATCAATTCCATTTCTATAACCTAAAAATGGCAATCTGAAAAGGAAATTAAGAAAACAAATCCATACTTTAGTAACATAAAAAGAATACAACACTGAAGAACAAAATTAACCAATGAGAAAATGACTTGTCCATGAAAAACTATAAAGTGTTACTAAAGAGAATTAAAGACACAAATGGAACGAGAGTGCATACTCATGCACTGAAAGACAATATGGTTAAGATGTCAGTATAGATATTAGGGACTGAATTGAAACCCAGCAACTTTTACCTTGGATGTGACTATTTAAAGATAGGGTTTTTCAAGAGGTAATTAAGTTAAAATTAGACTGTTAGAATTGACCTGAATCTTCATAGGAAGAAGAAATTGGAAGATACAAAGCAATATCAAGAGCATATGACACAGGGAGGTGATTTTGTAGAGACAGGAAGAATGTGCACAGTTGAAGAGCAGGAAGAGAGCCCTTAGAGAACATCAACCCTCTGGTGTCCTTGATCTTAGATTTCCAGTGTTCAGACTGTGAAAAGATAAATTTCTGTTATCTAAGCCATATTGTTTATGACATTACATTATGAAAGTACTAGGAAATTAATGTGCTAATGACCAAATGCAATCCCTAAAAAAACACCAATTAATATTTTCTGTAGAAGCAAACAAGTCCCTCCTAAAATTGATATGGAATCTGAGGGGTTTTCAGAAAACAGCCCAAACATCTTTGAAAGAGAACAAAGTTGGAAATTTCACATACTGTAATTTCAAAACTTGCTCCGACGTTGTAGTGATCAAAACAGTGTGGTACAAGGGGGAGACAGATGACAAACTACATTTAGACTAATGACACAGAGCAAAGAGCTCAGAAACAAACTGTCACATATATGGTCAAGTTATTCTCAACAAGGGTACTGTGCACATTCAAGGGGAGAGGGTAATCTTTTGAACCCGGGGTGCTGGGACAACCAAATACCCATGTTCAAAGCATGAATTTGGACTCCTACCTTACACTACCAACAAATGTTAACTAAAAATATATCAGAAATAAAAATATAAGAACTAAATCTATAAAACTCTTGGTGCAAAAAAAAGGAGAAGTTTCATGACACTGATTTTGGCCATGATTTCCTTGAAATATAAATAAATTTGACTTTATTAAAATTAAAAACTTTCATACACTTGAGCTGATAAAGAGAGTGAAAAGACATTCACGCTGGAGTCAGGAGGCAGGACAGGAATGTCTGCAGTGAGGACAGACCGACGTCTGGCTACTGCGCATTCCCATCATCCGTGCTTCTGGCAGATGTCCTGAAAGCCCGCTTGTGTCCTCAGGATGGACTTCATCCTGTGGAGAGAGCAGAAGCAACTTAATGAGCATCAGGCATAAGAAGGAAAAAGCCCCAAAGGAGCAATGATGGAGGTTAAAGCGACCAGCAGCATATGAAAAATTGTATAATTAGATTTATAATTCTGTGGGAGATAAACAAATAAATACACCCACACACATTCATGCACCCATAGAATACTGTGTGATAATGACTATTTTGAATGCTTCAGAAGCTCTGTGCCACTTAATCTTCACACCCTTAGGTAAGCACTGGTGGGGGTAGGATATATGTAAATATATATATATATATATATATTTCCTTATGTGCACATATTTGTATACATATATATACATACAAAAGGTTTAAGAGATTACTTTCCAAAAGTCATAGTTATGGTGCAGTGGGTTAAGCCGTTGCCCATGACACAGGCATCCAATTTGAGTGCTGGTTCACATCCCCCCTGCTCCACTTCTGATCCACTTCCCTGCAAATGCACATGGGAAAGCAGAGGAAGATGTCCCAAGTGCATGGGCCCCTGACACCCACATGGGAGAACTGGATGTATTTCCAGGCCCCCTGGCTTCTGCCTGGTGCATCCCCAGCCCTTGTGGCTATTTGAAGAGTGAAACAGAAGATGGAAGATCTCTCTTGCTGTGTCAATCCCTCTCTCTCTATAATTGACTCTCAAATAAGTAAATAAATTTTAATTAAAAACAAAAAGGCTGAGGGTGATGTGATAGATCCTGGTAGAGGTTAGTAGCTGACAAATACTAGAAGAAAGCTCAGCAGAAGTATGTCTTCAGGGTAGTTACATCCCTTAGCATATGGCCACCCATCAATGACTCTGGTATCCAGTAAGAGTTCCCTGCATTCAACCCGGGGTTTGAAAGGTGTAGATGGCCTCTGTGGTTCCTGCATACCCTATGCATACCTTCCAAATGAATCTCCTCCAACTCCGCCATTGCAATGGAAGTTGTTATATATTTCCTGCTGGGAATCTGAGTACCACAGCCACTGATCCATGCTGACACTAGTTACCAAAGGACGGTAGCAGTCACAGACACATCATCTCTGGCTTGGCAAAAACTAATCAGACTCTGTAGGTGGCACAATATTTGAAAATAAAGACACAGCTGAACACAAAATTCAGGCTAAGCATATTGTAGGGTAGCCATAAACATCAAGATCAGTATCAATGTGTTGGCCAACACTGACCATCTAGAGTGCCCATGGTGAGGGCTCAGTATCTTCACTTGCAAGCCATAAGGTCTGAGATGCCACCTGCTGTAAAGGTTGAGTCTACAGCCTCAGGGATAGCAAAGTTATCTGAATGCTCCAATACCCCTGCTCAGGGAGGCCTGCACTGCATACCAAGTGAAAGACTGTGAAAGACTGCAATACTCCATAGCTCTCATCTCCCTCCTCATCCTTGATTTTCCCGTATAGCAGATATCATGATTTGACAACTCATATATTTTATTTACTTGCTTATGACCTATCTTGTCACCAGGACTTAATTAAACTTCATGAAGACCCAGAGTTTTGTCTGAATTTGTTGTGTTCCTGGATTTACCATAATGTCTTGAAACACCTAGATATTCAGAAAGTGCTCAATAATCATTTGTTGCATGAATAAATTAAATTGAGGAGGAGTTACATGTGACCACTCCCAAAGAGACTCAAGCACAGGATTTCTGTGTCCTCTGTATTCTAGAAATTTTCATGTACAATTCCAGGTTGTGAGTGGACAATATAAATTCTCATTTAGACTGAAATACAGAGATCAATGGATAGTGCCTTCGCTCTCAAGAACACGCCAAGCCCAGCAAGATCAGCAGCCAGAAAGCCTCCAAAATCAAAACCAACCTGTCTAGAACTTCAAAAGTCCTGCCTTTGTTGTTGTCAATAACTGTATCAGAAAACAGACCTCAACCCATTTCATCTCCCCTATTAGGAACAATTTTTCCTACATATTCAAAAGGCTGCTCAATAAAAAAATCAACATAAAACAGAAACTATGATGCATTTACACATCTTAAGATTTTAAAAGAGGCAAAACTGAACTATGTTACAAGTTGTATTAGTGTATCTTGTTTAAGATGGTGAATACAACAGATGCCAGGGACTTCCTGGAAAACTGAGGATATTCTATAATTTTTTATTTTTCTTTTTTTACATTCTTCAGAATTTTCTAAAATAAACATGATATAATTAAAAGAAGATTTGAGAAATACGGGAGAGCTGCGTATTGGTGATCCCTAAAACAGCATTTTAGGAAGAGGCACCAAACTAAGCTAAAGGTAGCAAGAAAGTCACTTGAGGATTCTGAGCTCTTCAGGAATCCACTCCTGTTTCCTGTTGCAACCCATGAGTATCAATGAGACATGCTTGTTGTCTTTGAACACAAGAAGCTCAAGCTCTCATAACTTCTTGTTTGGAGATCCATCAACAAGAATGAAGTTGTCATGTGGCTCAACTTACTCTTACATGTTGAGGAAGTCTGTGCCACTTGTCACAGCCATGCCATGGGGAAGATCATGAAAACCTGACATGATTATGAGATATACATTATTTATGCTTTATTTATATTTACAGACTCCTTACATGGCTGATTTAGATGGCTATTCTAAGGTCAGCAACCATTCCATTCTGGATTATGAATCACTGTCATAATCCCCCTGAGATTTTGATCATTCTCATTGCTTTCTAATTAATGGCTTTTTTTTCATTTCTAAATGTTTGCAAAAGACCCCAACTAAGAAGTTATAAAACAAATTATCACCATTATAACCATGCTATATATTGTCTGTGTGATTCTGACAAGGTGTTGGGTTAATTGTTAAAAAAAAAAAAAAAAGACAGCAGGTGCTGGCACTGTGCCATAGTAGACAGTAGACTAAGCCCCCGCCTGCAGTGCCTGAATCACATAAGGACACTGATATGTGTCCTGGCTGCTCCTTTTCCAATCCTGATCCCTGCTAATAATCTGGGAAAGTAGTGGAAGATGGCCCAAGTACTTGAGCCTCTGCACCTGTGTGGGAGACCTGGAAGATGCTGGCTCCCGACTTCAGATTAGCCCAGCTCTGGCCATTGTGGCCATTTTTGGGAGTGAATCAGCTGATGGAAGACCTTTCTTTCTGTATCTCCCACTGTCTGTACTCTACCTCTCAAATAAATAAATACATAAAATCTTTATCTCCTGGTTTAAATTCTCAATGTGACAACCTGGATAATCTTTAACTTTTGTTTTATTATTCAAATTCTGATTTTCCAGTGGACACCCTGATTTCCCATCAATGATCCACTGTGCCATGAGGCTTTAGAAAATGACTTGTACCCTGTGGGTAGGTCCTTTCCAGTATACAACACGGCAATTATCTTGGTCAATAACTTAGGAAAATCATATGAATGGCAAAGATGTGAACCCTAGAAAAATGTATCAAGCTCCTTTATCATGAAACAATCAACCTTTTGTAACATAGCTTAAAATTAATACTTGTCTTTGTACATCTCTGACAATGTGGCAGGGAAGGACCATAGTTTGGGTGGCAATGATTTTGAAACTATGAAGGCAGTTTCTTTTCATTGCAGCCTTGTATGAATTAGAGAAAAAAAATAAGTATGAGCTTTCTGTTTATGGTCAGGTTGCTTCTGCAGATACTAAATTTCTATATCTTTCCTTTCTGCTTCTCCTTTTCTCTCTTCATTTCCTGTTGGTCTTGAGCTTTGCATTTCCTTTTCTGGGGAATCCAAGAAGATAAAGGAAGAAGCCACGAAATGTGGAGGCTCCGCAAGCTGAGTGTCCTGGGTGCAGAGGGTGGAGCAGGGGCTTTGGAAAGAAGGGGAGTTCTGGGCTGGAAGAGGGTGGGACAGAGCCCCTCCACACCTCTCCTGCCATACCCAGAGGGTGGCGGGCAATTGCTCCTCATGCGATATGGTGGCTGCTGTGTCCCCTAGTGTGGGAGTTGCCACCAAAGGGCAGATCCTCAGTCTCCAGGAGGGTGTCCTAGTCCTCTCACACCAAGCAGCAACCTGGTAGCTGAGGAGACAGAAAATCAGGGACAAGTGACCTCTAGTAGTAACCGGTGATTGGCCTGGCATCTTCAATATCCTGAAGAAAACAATGCTTCAACATGCCTTGTAGTTTTTCACTAGAATTTATGTCGTCATGAATTGGGGGAACAAAGACTAATTAGGTGATTTCTAGACTCCATAGAAATGAAAACTGGCCTCTAATGAAATCCACCTGCCCATGCTGGTAGAGAAAGTACCCAGAGTCCCACATTCAATGAAAATGCAAAGTTCAGAATTTGATAAAGATCTCACTCCCCCACACGCATACATAGACACGCACACACATTTAGATACACATGCACATGCATATGTATTTGTAATATGAACACACAGTTACAAACACACAGATGCACACATGCAGACATACATACACACATACCCACAGATACATATACATATAGTATGATAGGACTTCGAAAAGTTATTGGAAATGCATACTATAAAAAACACAGAGTTAAAATTGTTTTTGCTCCAAAATAAACTTAATTTACAAAAAAAGATCTATTTATTTATTTGAAAGGCAGAGTTGAAGAGAGAGAGAGGCAAAGGCGGAGAGAGATTCACCATCCACTGGTTCACTCCCAAATGGCTGCAATGGCCAGGGCAGGGCCAGGCTGAAGCAGGAACCAGGAGCTGCATCCAGGTCTCCCACATGGATGCAGGAGTCCAAACACTTGGGCCATCCTCTGCTGCCTTCCCAAGTGTGCCAGCAGAGAACTGGATTGGAAGTGGAGATTCTGGACTGGAATAGGTGCCCATATGGGAAGCCTGCACTGCAGGTGGAAGCCACACCTGCTAAGCCACAGTGCTGGCCCCATGAACTTAATTTTTAACTCAATTGATCCACAAACTTTTTATGTGCCCTTATATATACCTGATCACACACATGCCTTCCTTCTCTCTACCTACATGCTCAGTGTGCTCACAATATTTTGGGGTATATTAAACACCAGTGTCTCTCTGTGTAATGGTGCATTGAGGCTTAACACAATTTTAAAAGTTTTGGATATAGCAACCCTTTTTTTATAAAGTGTATGTCTTAATGTTCTAATTTCCTACAATAGTTCATAAATTGAAGCAATGTGGGAAAGGGAATTATTGTATTTATTTGAATAGGCAAAATGTAAAAATGCAAATATTTAGGCATTAATTTATAAATAATGTTTTTTAATCTTATATATTGATTCAGAAAATAGTCACACATTGCTAATCAAGCTGATTATTCAGAATGTGCTTCACTTGAGCTTTAGAAGTATATTGTTACTGTAGAGATAAATTTGTCTAAGAACTAAAGTTTAGGACAAAATTATTATATGATAAAATATCTAAATAATAGTGGAAAACATTCCCTTTGCCATAAGACTCGGATCAGGCTGAAAGTGTTGAAGAATTTGTAATTTGTTTCTTCCTGCCCTCTGCTGGCCATTTCAGATACAGCTGCAGGAGTGTCAAACACACTTGAATTTTAGATTGGAGAATCCTGAGAAATCTGCTCACTCAGTTTCTTCAATTAAATTTGCAACATCATAATGATGCTTCATATACATAATCTCACTTGAGATTACTGACATTACATTGGCATCTGAACTATTTGGCATAGTTAATAATCCAGAACTACCATAATTTTTATAGACTTGATATGTATAGTATAATCTTAGACCTTTATACCACCTTATATGGATGTTCTGCAAATAAGTAAGCTAAAGAAATAGTTATCAGTATAGTTAATCATGCTTCTTCCTACTGTGAGGTAAAGTCCAATAAGTACTTTATTTTTTACTCCTCGTCACCAGCATACCCATGTGTGATTTATAGCCTCTATTATTTAGACATCACATGGAATGCAATGAGACTGATGGAGTGTGATAAAGCATAGTAAATGTCAAGCCCAGGGTTTGAAGGTGATAGTGATTCTGGAGTTTATGCCTTCACATGTATTCTTTTCAAACTTCATGTAATTAACTAATTTTGAATTGAATCAAAATTATGTAGCCAGTGTTGTGGCACAGCAGGTTGAGCCACCTCCTGCGATGCTAGCATCCCAAATGAGTTCCACTTTGAGTTATGGCTGCTCCACTTTGGATCCAGCTCCCTGCTGGTGCATCTAGGAAAGCAGCAGCAGATGTTTCAAATACCTGGGCTCTTGCCACACATTTGGGAGATCTGTGTGAAGCTTCTGGCTTCTGCCTGGCCCAACCCCGATCATTGAAGCCATTTGGGGAGTGAAACAGTGGATGGTAGATTGCTCTCTCTTTTTCTCCGTCTCCCTCTCTCTTTGTAGTTCTGCCATTCAAATAAAAAATCTGGCTACATAACAAAATTATGTAATTAGAATAAGTTGATAGTGTGAATCTTTTAAAACATTACATTAATTTTGTTTAAGGAACTATTTGCTTATCATGCTTTTTTATACACTAATGTGACTCAAATATCTATTCTTCTGTAAAGCTTAAAAACCAAACTCTGGGCCTGCATTGTGGAGTAGCTGGTTAATTCATGGCCTGCAGCACTGGCATCCCATATGAGCTCCAGTTGGACTGCCTGTTGCTACACTTCTGACCTAGCCCCCTGCTAATGCATCTGGGAAAATCAGCAAAGATGACCCAAGTCCTTGGGCTCCTGCACCCATGTGGGAGATCCAGATGAAGCTCCTGGCTCCTGACTTTGGCCTGGCCAATCTCCAGCTATTGCTGCCATTTGGGGAGTGAAACAGTGGATGGAAGATTGCTTTGTCTCTTGATTCTCCTTCTTTCTCTCTGTAACTCTGCCTTTCAAATAAATAAAATAAATCTTTATTAAAGCAAACTCAATGCCTGGGGAAAGTTGAGTTATCAGTATCTAAACTTATGCTTTTCATTTTTCAGCTCAGGGATGTAGAAGCAAATGTAGAAGCAAATCCAAGTTATAGTGTCCTATTCACAGCAGGCAGTAAATAAATGCTGTGGGTTAAGATAAAGTAAAACTTGGGAAGGAGTTCATAGAGCTGGAATAACTAAGAAAAAGAATCATCCTATAAAGTCGTAAAACACAAAACTCACACATAATGGTTATGACCAGCTGCCTATAAGCTAACCATAGGTATGTGTGAAAATATGTGACTGTTTCCAGGGCCAAAAACACTCCAGTGAAGTCTCAGGAAGAGAGAAGAGAGATTCAACTCTACATAAGGGGGGCTAAATCCAGCCACTAGCAGTGTATCAATGTATTAAAATAATCGTGTGTGCTGAAATTATTGTAATGATAATTTCTATGAAAAACATTTTAAAAACTATCTTTATGTATTAATTCAGCCAATCCTCACTTTCTCCTCAGGAGATGGGTATTTTGGTTAACCACAGGTTCCTGACTGATAAACGCAGGCAAAGGAAAGGTCAATAACTTGCCCAGTACTCCACCCTGGTAAATGATGGAGCAGGACTCAATCCTGGGGCCAGGGTCAGCACACAAAGGCACCACACTACACTGCCTTGGTTGAACTTGACCTTCCTGTAAACTTCTGAGGACGGGAAAATGTAGGTTGTCTTCCCACTATGTATACAGCACCTGTTACAGTTCTTGCTTTTCAGACTACATGAGTATATCTATTGGAGAATTATTCAGAAAGCAGGAATTTGCAGCTTCTCTTGGAAATAACACTATCTCCAAAAGAGCAATACTGGATCTTGTGGAAAAGGACATCTTTCTACCTTCATTTATCATCGTTTGCTGTGTTTGCAGTGTCAAACAGGTCTTGTGGAGGGAGTACAGAGTTAAAATACAAATGTGGCCCACAGTGGCCTTATACTTCTTAGGCTGACAAGTAAATCATGATGGATAAAGTCCCTATTCACGGGGAAACTTCCACATTAATTTTGAATGAGTAGGGGCCTAATAATAGAACTTCATAGTGTATGTGTCAGGCATAATTTATAGAACTGAAACAAGGAAAAGATCTTCCATTAACATTGGAGATTCCAACACACTGTGCAGGAAGTGAGAAAATGAGTAAACAGAAAATCAGCAAGAAGAGGGAAGAGCTGAAAAACTACCCGTTATTGGACATCATTGCGCACCTAGCCGAAGCAGAACACACATCAGTTTTAGAAGCACTTGGAACATTCAGCAAAAGAGACGAATGATGCATATCTACCATGAGTATATTTGAGTGTGTTAAAGCAGTTTGGATCCTACAGCAGCTACACCTCTCTCTTGGTGTCGATGGAGGTGGAGGGAATACAGAGGGGACAAGCCTGTGACATATGTTTGCAGTTGCATAGACCTGAGCTAAGAGAAGATTGTGAGAGATCTGGAAGAGGAATAATAAAAAAATATACAACTATAGCAGTACTTGAAGGGAGTTAGAGAAGGAAGTCAGCGACCATTTCTTGGTTTCTAGCATGGGTAATTTGATGAATGATGGTTTTATTTATCAATAATAAAATATAGAAAAAAGTAAGGGTTTGGAATAAGTCTGTGTATCTGTGTTCTTGTGTGTGAAGTGTGTAAGTGTATGTTTCTTTACTGTCTGTGGGAATAGGAATTTGAACACATGTGAAATGTCTTTCCTAGAAAAATAAGCTTTACAATCAAGAACATACATGGTGACAGACTCAAAGCTGTGATTCAAAGGTTGGGAAGAAGCAAATGCTGGAAGGAGGTCCTGAAAAAGTCTATTAGGATGGGCATTTATGGGATGAACAGAAAACGGGATGCTTGGAAAATTGTATTAGAAGAAGAAAATCCAGTAGAAAAACTACAGCAGACGTTATAAGCTGTTACTCCAAGAAACATTAAAGCGCCTCCCTTGCTGGAAGATGTTGCTCACATGTTTTAGACGTGAGTCAGAAAAATACAGATTCACCTGAGCTCATCAGAGTTGTCGTTTCTCTATGAGATTTAATCTTTTTTTTTTTAGTTATTGTTATTTTATTTTATTTTTAAATCTTTTATAGGTGGGCTTGGGACCTAAGCTCAAAGAGCATTTCCCTACATAGGAACTTCTAAGCCAATGGGAGTTTTTTGCCTTAAAGGCCTTGAATTGTTTATATGTATGTGATCTAGGGAAGAAGGCACTGATAAAGAATTTCTAGAAAATGGTTTTCAGGCTGTCCAAGATTCATGGGAAGAGAAAGTCTCCTTACTACTGGTGAATGTTTGGGTTTGGTCTTCCTGGAGGAGAGAAACAGGGGTGGGGGAGAGAGGGAGAGAGAGAGAGAGATATTTCTATTGGGTAAAGTCCTAAAATATGCGTGGTCTGAACAAAGAAAAACAAAAAAGAAAGCAATAGTGCCCTTGATGATCTGTGAACTAAGAATTAACTAATTGTGGAGATTCAAGACATTGGATGCTCTTATTAAGGGGTATAAAATATGGGGGGAAAGCCATTGTAATCCATAAGTCGTACCTTGGAAATTTATATCCTAAATAAAAGTTTAAAAAAAAATTATGTGATGTAATACAATTTCCTTATAGAAAATCCCATTTGTAACCGTGTTTTCTGAGATGTAAAATAAAAATATTCTGAATTAAGAGATCATGTAAGAGATAGCTGAGAATTATAGTCCAGATATTTTATTTTTATTTTTTGTGTTCTAGATTTTTTTGCTAATACTATTATTATGTTGTTGTTACATGTTTATTAGTGAGGTATCTGAGTGCTAAGGGGAAATATTCACAAGGAAAGAAAGAACATTTGCACAAAGAAGAGACGGGATAGAATAAGCGGGCCATGTAGAAGTCAGGAGGAATGGCACACACGGCAAGGTGAGAGAACTGTCTTCTGTCCTCGTGAACTCCCACTAGGGTCATCTTCTTTTACCACAGTGTTGTCATGTAGCAATCTTAAACTCTCCTCATCAGAGAGCTTTTTCTTCCTTAATGGAGTTAAGCATTTGCCTCTATTAATTCTCCAACTTACCCAACACACTTAAGACTCCGGGATATTGGAGGACCATTAAAATTCTCATGGTATTCTGAAATACCAGTGACTCTAGCAAGCCCTGAAAACACCTTCAAGGCAAGCAGCCATATAGTCCCCCCCCCCCACTTTCCTGTAACCAAATGTCTCCACAAAAGGCTGAATGATGACTTCTGGGTCAACTTCTCTCTCACGATGCTTTTTCCTTATTTATCTACCCTATTATCTACTGTTCTATGCATGGCCCTGTGTTAGTGGACAATGCTGTGATCTTACTGAACAATTGAAAATGGAAAGCCTGTAGACACATGGTAAAGGAGTTTTGAGATCCAGAGTTCTGTGAGCTTCTTGGAGTTTAAAATTTCGTGTGTATAAGTATAAATTAATTGTAGTTAAGTGCTCTCTGCATTCAATACACATTTAAGTAATGTGAGCTAAAGTGTATTGTGAACATTGCTACAAGAATTGTAAAGGGGTGTTATCCATCTCTATTTGATCTTGGCTAATGTCAGTGCTTAATTCAATAATAAGTACACTACGTAATTAAAGGTGATTATCATATCTTACCTTAAGAATCCACCCACGCATTACTGCTTAGCCCATAATACTTCGACACATGTTTTTGGTTATTTACATTGGGAATAGACACTAGACTAAATATAAGGGATATAAATGTAAATATGATACAATCCTGGCTATTCTCCAGATCAGTCTCATAAGGAAGGCAAACCTTTAGGAATATCATTTCACTGCCATATATTTAATCATGACTCTATGTCTATATATAAAATAAACACCTGAGTTGTTATTCTAATATGTCATATAAATAAAGTAATAAGAGCTGACTCAGAGATTCATAGATTCCTGAATGAGAGGTTGTCTGGATGAGGTTATAAAATGTGACTGAAGAATGTCTTCATAACGAATATGGTGGAACATTCCAAGGAGGGGTATAGTGTGCAACATGTAGAAGAATAACAGAAATATCAGAAATTTGACTTCTGCTGACCATAGCTGATCAGAAAACATGATGCAATGAGATGAAACTGAGGCTTATGGTGGAGACTGATTTCTAACATGAGGAAGAATTAATATACTTGTAGCTGAAAGCTAGTTCTGAAGTTAAGGAAGTTGGCGTGATAGATCTAACTTGACTTTGCAGAGGTAGGCAGGATACAGTGAAGAAGGTATAAGGCTACAGGAAGTAACAACTAAAGTCAACACTTCATGCAAAATTTTCAAGAAGGTGGTGCCATTTTGAGTAGATTTGAATTACCTTAAAAAATTCCTAGAATATTTTCAAATTAATTGAAATGCAGAAAAGAATTTTGTAAATGGGTCTTAAATGTATTAGTTAAAAACATGATAGAAGGGGAGAGGGAGCGGGAAAGGGGAGGGTTGCGGGTGGGAGGGAAGTTATGGGGGGAGGGAGCCATTGTAATCCATAAGCTGTACTTTGGAAATTTATATTCATTAAATAAAAACTTTTAAAAAAACACATGATGGAAAGATAGTATTGGAAATGGGACAGGAGCCACCAGGGGACTGGTTGAAATGGCGGCAGCAGAAAAGGAAAATGAAATAAATGTATTCAGGCAAATTAAACAAGAATTTCCTACAGGACATTAAAATAGAGCTACCAGGAGACATAGAAGTAATAAGCGTCCGAAAACCAGAAAAGCTAGATTTGAGAGCCATTAGAACACAGAAAGTAGTTAAAAGAGTAAAAATTAAATTTCTGTGAAGGATAAAAGCAGAAGACTAAAGATGGAGCAGTGGGAGCATGCAAATTTTAAAATGGCATAACATCTGAGATCCTGCACATTTACTGATAATTTTAATCTGGAGGATGGCATGGCACAGATAAATAGCTTTCGTGAAGACAGCACATGC
This sequence comes from Sylvilagus floridanus, assembly GCA_949820135.1. Lineage (NCBI taxonomy): Eukaryota > Metazoa > Chordata > Mammalia > Lagomorpha > Leporidae > Sylvilagus > Sylvilagus floridanus. The sequence continues at coordinate 10,490,169 of OX463240.1, read as the reverse complement.
AAATGCCTGTGGGCTAGATGAGAGACTCTGAAAAGACTCCTTGGAATTTGATAGGGAATACTCTGGTGCAAAGGGGAATGGGGGAGTGGGAACAGGGCACCCTTCAGTCTGTTCAGGAACACTCAAATATAGAGCAGCAAGAATCAGGACTGAAACCAAAGTTCCAGTGGTGATGTTTGTCATCCACTCTCCTCTGAGTGAAAGGACAAAGGGTGGAGATATGATAGAGAGCAGTAGGCTCCAGCAGTAGGCTTCCAGCTGGAAGGTCATAGGGCTGTGACTACTGAGTCGAGGATCTCTGATGTTTAAGTACAAGATCCACAAGGGGATATAAGACTTTTGAGGACAGGCTTGTTTATTGAGCTAAAACCTCTGGAAACCAACAGATAAAGCAAACCCATCCTTATTATTGAGGAGATATACTCTTTCCTACAGATCTCCAGGCCTTCCCTTTCTCCAATTCCTTGTATCCAAGTTAACAAAATGGGAACTTTGCCTGCAGTGAGTGGTTCTAGCATCAAGACTTTCAGTGGAAACACCAGGAAAGTCCAGGGCAAATTAGAAAAACTCAAATTTTTATGGTTCTGTTGACTAAAAACACCCAAATCATCACACTACCTCAGCTTGTGTGCACAGAGGTACTGGGTGTTGGAATCAGAGAGATCTTCCATCTAATGGTTGACTCCCCCAGTTAGGCCTGGGACAGGCTGGACCAAGGAGTCAGGAACTCCATCCAGGGCTCCCATGTTGGACCACTTTCTGCTGTCTTCTCAACTCATTATCAGGGAGCTGGACTGGCAGCAATGCAGCTGGGACTCAAATCTGTGCTCTATTAGGAAACGCTGATGTTGCACGTGGAAGAGTAACCCACTGGGGCACAATGCTGGCCAACTTTCCTAGTATTGTGTTGAGGATTTTTTGCATAAGTATTTATAAAGGACAGTGGCCTGTAATAGTCTTGTCTTATAGTGTCTTCCACTTTAATAATAAAGCAAGGCTGGCCTCACTGAATGAATAGGATATGTTCTCTTCAACTTTTGGGGGGAAGGATTTGAGAAATATTTATGCTAGTTCATTATATATCTGGTAACACTTAGTACCAGCTTAACCCTTTATTTTCAAAAAATGAAAAGACAGATAATAAGAGAAAATGCTGGAAAATATATTTAATAAACTATGAGCATTCATATTATTTAACAGATCTTTTAAAATTAAGTAGTAAAAATAAAGATGTGACAAAAACCAAGCAAAAGATCTGGACAGATAGTTCACTAAATAACACATATGGATAGCAAGTAAGCATAGAAAAGGATGCTCCTCATCTTTAAAAATTAGAGAAATTAAAATTGAACCACAATGAATACAAGTAAAAATCTATTAAGGTGATACCTTCCTCACCCTACCATGCCTCCAAAAAAGGAAAAAGTCTGGTCACATGGTCAAAAATGCTGGGCAGCACTGGGTATTTGACCTATTAGTTAAGACAGAGGTTGCATTGTCCTCATCCCATATCAGGAATTTAAATCCTGATTCCAGTTTCCTACTAATGCCCACTCTGAGAGGCAGTAGGAAATGACTCAGGTAGTTGGATCCCCAAAACCTACATGAGAGACCTGGATTTAGTTATGGGTCCCTGGTGTTTGATAGGCATAGCCCTTGTTCCTACAGGCACAGTGGGGGTAGAACAGTGGATGGATGGCCTCTCTCTGTCTCCCTGTCTCTGTCTCTGCCTTTCTGTCCTTCCTTAGATAAACAAAAGAATAATAGTAATAATAATTGAAAATACTGAGCACAGATGACTTTCATCTGTCTTTGGAAGTGTTGAAATAGTGCAGCTACATTGGAGAAAAAAAATATTTACAGTGGATTTATGTGTTGTTGGGCCGGCAAAGTGGAAGCATATAAACAGTCATTCCTATATTGTCACACATTTATCCACTCCTGATCTTTATTTTATTAGGAATCTGTTAATGGTAAGCATATTAGAGTTCCAAATAAAATACAGATCATGAGTGGATAATTATGATTTCAAGCTCTGATGACTAGTGATAACATATCCCCTGGCACATATGTATTTGTTACTATTACATACTTCTCACCCTTTTATACTTCAAAGTCTACATTAACCCTAGGAACTCTGCCCTTTCATTTCATCCTCACATGATAACTCCAGGAAAACGTTAAAACATATTTACAAAAGACATGATTGCTACTCTTGCAGGCTTTTGCAGCAGAACTGAATTCAGGATATAATTATTTTCTTTAAAAATTTAGTTGGCTCAACATATTTTCAACAGGGGAAATTTTTAAGGCATTGAAAAACACATCTGTGTTACAAGGAAAATATTTCATAACTGGGAAAAGTCTTTCTGAGTATGCAAAATATTGAATTTTGAACCTCATGTTTTGGGGGTCTTCCCTATCCAAATCCTGCTTTTCTTGAGTCAGTCTGATTTATAAATCTGGTCCGGCAAGTCATAGCCATGTCAAAAGTTGTTACAAACAACTGTGGCAATCAAACACTGTAATAAAGAATTACACTAAGAAAATAGAGTACTTTTAAAGTAAATTCAGCATTGCCAGTGTGTGACGATAGACTGGATAATGGATACATCTTTCAAAGGCAGCCCCTTTGGCTGCTGCATATACACGTGCTGACTACGGATAATTACTTTACTCTTTTGAATGAAAAGTTCCACTCATTCTCTTAAATTTTTAATCAGTTCTGCACCATATTAAAATGTTGGTATTTATGTACCATAAAGAAGAAGCATGAAACTGAAAGACAAAAGTTGATAAGGACAATTGAATATAGAAATAAAATTTGGAACATGGTGTGTTTTCTAGATAGCTGAGGTTTTTGATATGGAAGAGAGTACAACCCACATTTAAAGCCCCGTGGAGGCCCTGACTTGTTCAGATAAGAAGGATTCTCAGATATTTATTCCCCTGGTACGTATATTCTGATGTTACAAGTCCATTCCTCAAAAGGATCCAGAACTTAGAGCTCTGATGGAGCAGTCAAGTCTAAGCTACCCAACTCTGAATCTGTGTAACAGACAATTTAGAAAAAATCCTCCTATTATAGTTTATTTATAGAGGAAACAAGTCTTGTCAAAATCATTATGCTCTAAGCAGGTGGAGAAAGAGAATACTGAACTAGAGGAATGTAAGCAAAATTTGTCCCTACTTCTGACTAGGAATCAAAGAAAATCAGTCTTGTCTAACATTGACCTCAGCCTGCATAAGTGAGGGGTCACCAATCCACACAATGCAGGTAATTCCTTCAGCTTCCCATTCACCAAGAAAACATTCAAAGAATGTAGTCTCAGCTACCTACCTAAGAGTGTTACCTACCTAAGAGTGATACCCTAAGAGTGTATTAGCAAAGATACACTCTTAAACCAGTGGATCTCAGCAGCCATTGAAGTTTCTGAAACAAAATGAGACTGTGATTTCCTTCTTGTTGTCATGCTGCTTTTTGTCTTTCTTGAAATTTTTCAAAGTAGAACAGATGACATCTGAGAAATCGCACAAAAGTTTTTTTTTTAAATAGTCAATAACTTTTATTAACATGATGATACAAAAGGTAGTGTAATATACAGAATTCCTTGGGACTAATTTTAAAACATCTTAGTGCATTCTAAAAAAATCTGAATTTACAAGGTACCTTGTCATACTGCCACTCAATACAAAAAGTTGACAATTGTTGTTTGCTATAAAATTACACTGAATTTGGTGTTTGGTAGTTCTTATCCCCTCATTCCAGTGCAAGAAATGCTCTTATCCACTGCTAAGACCTTTGTATATCAGTTAAAAAGTTACTTATGCACTTAGGCTTCAAATATTACTGTTTGTCACAGCTACAGTGCCAAATGTTTAATACTGAGCCCTTAACAAAGTGATGGCATCATTTGCTGACTTTACTGCTTTTGATAAAATTCCATCCCTCTATATTCATGGTGCTATTCTGCACTGCCTACTCTCCTGGAAAATGCAGGAGAAAGATCTGAGCTGAGGCGATGGCCCTAGGATTGGGTAATGATGAACTGCCCACAACCACTACCACATGGCTCTCTTTTCTAGTGCTTCTCCTCCAAAGCACACACGGTTCCATATCAGCTTCCACCTCCTCCTTGGGGAGTGAATCGATGGATGGGCATTCTCTCTATGTCTCTGTCTCTCTCTATACCTCTCTGATAAATAAATTTGTAAGAATAAGTGTAAAGGCCGGCGCCGCGGCTCACTAGGCTAATCCTCCGCTTGCAGCACCAGCACCCCGGATTCTAGTCCCAGTTGTGGTGCCAGATTCCATCCCAGTTGCTCCTCTTCCAGTTCAGCTCTCTGCTGTGGCCCAGGAGTGCAGTGGAGGATGGCCCAAGTGCTTAGGTCCTGTACTCGCATGGGAAGCACCTGGCTCCTGGCTTCAGATTGGTGCAGCGTGCCGGCCATAGCGGCCATTTGAGGGGTGAACCAACAGAAGGAAGACATTTCTTTCTGTCTCTCTCTCTCTCTCTCTCTCTCTCTCTCTCTCTCTCTAACTCTGCCTGTTAAAAAAGAAAAGAAAAAAAAATAAGTTTAAAAAGTCTCCTGTATCCCACGGATACCAGTTTTCTGCCAATGCAGATTCTCTCTCTCTCTCTCTCTCTCTCTCTCTCTCTCTCTCTCTCTGCCTCCCCCCAAAAGAAAACCTTGCTAGAATTCATTGTGTTTGGTTTCAAAGTTGAAGAAAGCCAGTGACCCCTGTTTTTCTTCCCTTTTGAGATGGGAGAAAATGTAGTAACAATGGTCTTCCCAGTTTGAAGGGCAGGAGATACAAACCTACAATTGAACCTGAAAAGCAGATAACTTACTTTCCAGTTTCACAGTTCCAAAGATAGGTAGGAACTTCATCCTAGGAGGAACCACATTGGGAGTCTCTGTGTTTCACCTGATGACAATTAGGGGAGCTTTTAGAAAAAGTTCTAATGGTCCAATGCGGTTATAGCATCAGGGCTACTGAAATGGTTAGTGTGCTTCACGTGTCGGGTAGATGTGGATTCCGGCAGAGAGTGGACACACTAGAATCACTTGAACAGTTTCCCTGCAAAGCATATTTTCTTTGGGAAACCTCAGATGTGACCCTATTTATATATAATAAGAATCTTTGAGATGTAAATAAGGGAAGCTTCTCAAAATAAAATTATCCTGGATTAGCATTGGTACTAAATCCAATGGCTTGTGCTTTTATAAGAGAAAGGGATACAGGTTTGCGATAGAGTCACAAAGGGAAGGAAAATATAAAGATGGGGGCACAGATAAGTGAGGAAAGCTGCCACAAACCAAGGAACGCCAACAATTGCTATCAGTCACGAGAAGCCAGGAGACAGGCATGGAACGGATTCTCCTAGAAATCTTTAAAGGCAGTGAACCGTGCCAACAGCTTAATTTTATACTTCTGGCTTTTAGGACTTTGAGATACTAAATTTCTGTTGCTCACCCCACCAAATTTGTGGCAATTTCCTATAGAATCCCTAGGAAACCAAAAAAATAGTTGATCAGAAAATTCAAGACAGTTTTAATCATTTCCTATTATCTTGAAATACTGTTATTTTAAAGACTTTTGTTTTTCTGTTTTTTAAAGAGTTATGTATTTGAAAGGTCAAGTGACAGAAAGAGAAAGAGAGAGAGGTCTTCCGTTTATTAGTTCACTCCCCAAATAACCACAATAGCCAGATATTTTATCCAGTTCCTTTAGATGGATGGCAGGGATCTAAGTACTTGGGCCATCATCTGCTGCCTGACTGCCCAGGCACATTAGAGGGAAGATGCATTGGAAGCAGAGCAGCCAGGATTCAAACTGTCCCTCCATCATATGATGCCCACATCACAAACTAGGTGCTGCACCACAAGTCCAGCCCCGGGATCCTGATCTTTATGTTTAAAAACTTATATTATGAATTTTAGAAATGTGCGTTTCATTCCAAAATTAACTAGTTCATGTAGAGTTTATAAGAACTTATCATCCAGGGGGCTGGCGCCGTGGCTCACCTGGTTAATCCTCTGCCTGTGGTGCCAGCATCCTATGTGGGCACCAGGTTCTAGTTCAGTTGCTCCTCTTCCAGTCCAGCTCCTGCTGTGGCCCAGGAGGGCAGTGGAAGATGGCTTAAGTGCTTGGGCCCTGCACCTGCATGGGAGACCAGGAGGAAGCACCTGGTTCCTAGAAGGAAGACCTTTCTCTCTGTCTCTGCCTCTCTGTCTATAACACTACCTGTCAAATAAAAAAAAAAAAAAGAAAGAACTTATCATCCAAGTTACATTAGAGAATTAGGAATTAGTAGTGAAGAGTGGCACTTAAATTTCTCCATCTTAGATCTCCTGATTAATAGTCTAAAGCCACTGTGTTCCTTTTGAGAACTTGGGATGTATTATAGATAATTTTAATATTCATTTTTTTTATTTGACAAGTAGAGTTATAGACAGTGAGAGAGACAGATAAAAAGGTCTTCCTTCCGTTGGTTCACCCCCCAAATGGCCGCTATGGCCGGAACTACACTGATCCGAAGCCAGTAGCCAGGTGCTTCTTCCTGGTCTCCCATATGGGTACAGGGGCCCAAGCACTTGGGCCATCCTCCACTGCCCTCCTGGGCCACAGCAGAGAGCTGGACTGGAAGAGGAGCAACCAGGGCTAGAACCCAGTGCCCACATGGGATGCCGGCACCACAGGTGGAGGATTAACCAGGTGAGCCATGGTTTTGGCCCTCAATATTCCTTCTTGAATGCAGGGTTTGTGGTGTACAGGATGTACAGAAGCAATCAGAAATGTCATGACTGGCCTTCATAATATTAATCATCACCATGACCATAAACACTCCTTAGTAAATGCTATACAAACCATTGAGGTAGTTGCTTTAGATTATAAGGCAGATTGACACACATTAGACATGAGTATATAAATAAAATTTTATTTGTTTGTGTCTTTTCTGTGACTTGTTTTCATTTTTCCAAGTTTAAGGCAGAATAAATAGAATCTAATAACTACACACACATGAGTTAAAAACATGTTGGGGAAGTTCAAATTGATCCCATGTTCTCAAATCCGAGTTACTACATAAACAGTAATGTTTTTGAGAACAATAGATCATTCTTAAAGGCCATTGTTTATAGGGGAGAGATTTATGTGTTCTTTTGAGGGATAACAGAGCAGTTAAATGAAAAATGTTCAGCTGCACATTTATGTGTGACATTGACATATGTAAGATATCAGCATTTACTTTTGAGGGTCATTAAAGCTCGGCTATTACTCTCCTTTTTTTAAGGTATAGTTTTTGAACACTTACTGTAATTTTTTAAAAATGTATTTATTTAGTGGAAAGTCAGAGTTACACAGAAAGAGGAGAGGCAGAGAGAGAGAGAGAGAGAGAGAGAGGTCTTTCATTTGATGTTCACTCCCCAGCTGGCCGCAGTGGCCGGAGCTGTGCTGATCCAAAACCAGGAGTCAGAAGCTTCTTCCAGGTCTCCCACATGGGTGCAGGGTCCCAAGTACTTGGGCCATCTTCTGCTTTCCCAGGCCATAACAGAGAGCTGGATCAGAAGTGGAGCAGCTGGGTCTCTAACCAGTGCCCATTTGGGATGCCAGCACTTCAGGCCAGGGCATTAACCCACTGCGCCACAGCGCTGGCCCCATACTCACTGTATTTTATTGTCTAGGCATACTTATTCTCAACTATCTCTTTTCTTAATGAAACATTCATATTTTTCTTTATTTTCCATCCTTCAAAATAGATTAATTTGGGGGGCAACTAGACTGTCCCCTCCCCACCACAACCCTGCCAGTGAGTCTATGTTCAAACCAAGAATCATTAAGCACAATCTTTAGCCTGAGCCAGTCCTGATCAAACTGACTGTTTTATGAGGGTTGCTGCTCTTCTCTGGTATGATCAGAATGCTGCCTGATGACTGGGAAGGAGATTGGACAGCAGGCTTGAATCTGCAGCAGTTTACTGACAGAGGGAAGTGAGCCTGTTGGCATCCAGGCACAAGAGAAACAGAACTGGAGCATGAAAGAAAACTGTTTGATACCTGAAATATTCCGACTTTTCAGTTATGTGCCAATCACTTTCCTTTATTATTTAGTCATTTCTATTTGTGGCTCACAGGCTCCATTTTTGTTACATTGCAGCAAATGGTAAATCAATCGATTCATGAAGTTTACAAAATGTACAATATATGCAAAGCATGAATTAGCATCATATGGTTCTTTGTGCTCTGAAAGCTTTGCTAAATTTATCTGAGAATTTCACACCATGGAGAGCTCCTGAGACAATATAGTCTAATCTCTTTACTTTCTAAAGGGGAAACTGAAGCCATCAAAATAATTAAAATTTTTCAACTTAATAGACTTAATGACATAGGATTAAAAATTAGTCCTCTTTAGCACAGAAACCACCTCTGCCAGCACAGAACATGGTCCATTATGTTCTGCGAACTGTGAAATCCTATTGCAAGTAGCTAGCTTAAGCCAGCTTAAGGGAGTTCTTTGAATGTGAGCAAATAATGAATCGTCTCAACGTAGAGCAGAGATGTAGGAACAAACTCTACAAGAGAACATAATAAATTTCAGGACTTGGAAAGACGTGAACCTTTTCCATAAAATGACTACAAACACATAATCAAAGAAGAGAAAGATACAGAAGCATAATAGCTCTCACATTATCCTTGCTGATTTATTTATTTAGCAAATACTAGGTGTTAGTTCCAAGCTCTGCTCTTACAAGATTTAATAGTAAGTAGATTCTTATCACAGGCAGAGGGAATTGGGTGTCACAGAAGGACCCTCAGATTGCGGGATAATGAAGATTTAGTGGGTGGACATGTAACAACAGCATCTCAGGCCAAGAGAAGAGTAAACACTGATGGTTGACAAGGAAGGATAGGAAACAGAGGAATCTGTGTGGATCATGTGACCAGAGGATGAGTGCAAACAAAGATGGGCCACACTGGCGAGAACACCAGGACACCAGCACAGGTGAAGCCACACTAGAGTTATACATCTCCCCATGAAATGCATTAGAGAGCCCAATGTTACAGGAAAGAATTGGGTTTCTGCCTATTATTTAGATCCAGACTTTGCAATCCAGAAAATTGTTTTCAAGGACTATTTCTTTGACCTTTAAAAGTCATGTGTATACAGCGTTAGAAACTATGCTTTTTTTTTTTTTTTTTTTTTTTTTTACAGAAACACAAGCAGCTTTCTCTTCACACATTGTAACGCGTTTTCAGGTTTAGAAAACTGGAATGCATGATTGAATGTGTTTGTAAAAAAATGTATTTTTCTTATCATGGTAGAATTAAAAGATTGCTCTCCTGAAAATTTCATTACAGCATAATTGGTCTTTACCACAAAGAGACACATAGGTCACTTCGCTATTTAAACATTCTCTTCCTGATATAAGCACATCTCATTTGTTTTAATCATATCACCTATTTTTCTTACTGTATACATATGTTTGTCAAGCTCTGACACAGTCACTCTTAGGGTACTTTGAGTCAGAATGGCAGATGACTGTGATTTCCAATATTATGTGGATTCTTTTAAATTATGTAATATCCACTCACTTGTAATTTTATTTCTAATTTTAAAAAGTTATTGGACATATCTTCTATATTAAACCATGTGCTTCTCAAATATAGGCTTGGGGATTCTTAAACTGTCATGCTATATTATTTGTACTAAACAACCACTTGCCAAACTTTTCACATACGAATAAATGATTGATGTGTTCCAAAACCTGTCATATGTTCTCAAATTTCTTAGTGGAATTGGGGAGAATATTTCATTTCCTATGAACTTTTGTTTGTGTTCCCTGTAGCCAGTTGCAAAATTTTGTTGTTGTTGTTGTTGTTTTTAATTTTTTTTGACAGGCAGAGTAGACAGTGAGAGAGAGAGACAGAGAGAAAGGTCTTCCTTTTCTGTTGGTTCATCCCCCCAATGGCTGCTGCAGCCAGCACACTGTGGCCGGTGCACAGCGCTGATCCGAAGCCAGGAGCCAGGTGCTTCTCCTGGTCTCCCATGAGGGTGCAAGGCCCAAGCACTTGGACCATCCTCCACTGCACTCCCGGGCCACAGCAGAAAGCTGGACTGGAAGAGGAGCAACCGGTACAGAATCCGGCACCCCGACCGGGACTAGAACCCGGGGTGTTGGCGCCGCAGGCAGAGGATTAGCCTATTGAGCCTCGGCGCTGGCCAAGATTTTGTTGTTTCTCAAATGTCAGTCATGAGTCAGGAAATTTGAGTTTAACCACATCTAGGAATTCCATCAATTTTGAAACACACAGTATGGCTCAAATACTATGAATTCTTTTAATGACTTCTTATCGTAGCATATCTGCAATTTACAGCAGAATAGGACAACCTCAATGTTCAGGAAACATCTCAAAAATCAAATGACTCGTGCTTTAATTTAAAGTGGGATGCTTGGTTTTTATCAATTTTTATCATATTTATTGAGAATCATTTACATACAATGACCTGGACAAATTATAATTGTTTAGAGCCATGAGCATTTTCATCATTCAGAGTGGTTATTTCAGATCTCTGCCAGTCCCCGTTCATTTGTCTTATTTCTATCTTCACAGTTCAGTTCGGTAAGCAGCATGCCAATATTAAATAAATGGATTCACCCTGTGTGTATTATTCTGTTTCTGGCATACTTCTCCTTGTGTGTTTTGAGATTCATCGAAGTTGTTATGTATCTTAACTACAATTTGTTTATGCATTTTATTCCAGAAGGATCATTAGGCTGTGGTTAATTTGGAGTTACCTGGAAGTCTGCTTTTAGTAATATGTTTCATTTCTTTTGGGTAAATGCTTATGAGCAGAATTGCTTGACTATGAATTTAAATTGACAGCAGCAATATGTAAGATATTTGATTACTATACATCCTTACCAATACTTGATATTCTTAATCTTTTAATTTGATACATATTATATTCATTTAAAATATCTGATTATGATTTTAATCTGCCATTTTCTGATTATCAAGGATGTTAAGAATCTTTTCATGTTTTCATTGACCAATCTATAGTTAGTGGTTACTGTTCAAATTGTCTGCCTGCTTTATTTTTTAATTTAAAAATCTATTAATTTATTTGAGGGGCAGAGAATAAGGGAGGGGAACAGAGAGAGGGGGAGGGAGGGTGGGGAGGGAAAGACAGGAAACAGAGAGCTCTAATTCACCAATTTCATGTATCCCATGTATATAAATTTAGAACCATAGGGATACTTCCCACCCTACCCTCCCTCCTGCCAACACTCCATTCTGCAACAGTAGGGGCGGGTTCTGTCTGAAACGGAAGCAGGAAACTCAATCCTGTTCTCCCATGTAGATACAGCTCCCAACTACTTAAACCATCATCTGCTGCCTCTGATTTAAAATTTTGATGAGTATTTCATAGTATGTAAACATTCAAGTATATTCGTTCCATGTCTTGTGTCATGTTTTAGCACTAATGTTATTTGCTCAGGAAATGAGTTAGGGAGCATTTTGTCTTTCTCAATTTTGAACGAATTTCCGCTATTGTTATTTCTTCATCATATATTTGAAAGTATTTAATAGTAGCCCTATATGAGTCTAGTACGTTCCTTATCAAAGGTTCTTAATTCTCAGTTTCATTTCTTATATACGTCTGGACAGCTGTTTTCACTTTCTCTTTTCTAAAATATCTTGTCAGTGGTTTGCTGATTTTCCTAATTAGAAGAAAACAATTCTTTCCGTATACATTTTTATTGGTGTTTGTTTTCTTTGTTTACAACTTGTAGAAAAACATTTTTTCTAGCGTTGTCATTTAAAATCATCCATCAGAGTAAAGGATATTTTAAGTATCTCCCACAAACACAACTGTGTTTTACTTTCAACTTCATTCAGTCCCAGATAAGTTCTGATTTCTTCTGTGATTCCTTATTTCAATCATGGGTGCTTTAAAAATGCCATTTGACTTCAAAGTAAGCAGGGTGTTTCCCAGGTTCCACTTGCACTCATATGGCATGCTGTCTAGTTGGCAGCCTTACCTGCTATGCCACGATGCCAGCACCTCTCCAGGCTTTCAAATAAATAAAGTAAATCTGAAATGAAAGAAAAGGTAATGAGAGCCATTATTGTGTTAGTGAGATAGACAGAAAAGTTAGTGAGTACCGAGCCAAGAACACATCAGGTCCACCCAAATTGCAGAATGATGTTTGCAATTAGAATAACATAGATTGATTTATCAAGTACATTTTCAATAAAAAACTACAGAAGCTGATCTATAAGGCTTGAAGCAATATGAGGAGGCATATGACCCTTTAGGCAAATTATGGCACTTAATTCAGATGGAAAATTATAGACCATTAAAATGATAATTGTGAGACATTAGTTGCAAATAGCTTTAAAGATTGTTTACTCACCACCAGGAGTCTTGAAAGTGATGTTGTATGTTATGGTCTTTTTTTCTTTATACTCATTTTGCTTCCCAAAATATTACTCTTGTTAGCCAGTATTAAATTTCTAGCATCTTGTTTTATTCTATTTGATGATAAATAATAGTTTTGCAACAACTTTTACTAGAATGAACTTTATAGTAGTAATTCAAATGTCTTCACTTTAATCACAATTAGATTTCCTTCCACATAGTATGCTAATGTTTATATTCATCTGATATAATAATTTCAATGTTATTTTTCATAAATTATATATGATAGCATAATAAGCCTCCCTTTGTTTTTACCAAAACAGCTGAGATCTGGATTATATTCTTAGATAGATGCAAATTATCATTCTCATTTATTTTCAGCCAAATATTCCCTGATACTTTTTATTACTGATGATTCAGCAATGTGATATATCCAGGGTTTATCCTCCAAATCAGACACCTGTGTTAGAAAGACTAAGAGCTCTTACACATCAGTCAGAATATCAGCATCATTTTCTGATGGTGGGTTTTACATCACCTTTTGTAGAAGCCTGATCACATTATCACAGCTCAGTGACAAATACCACAGGGTGATTGTTTATAATTCAAGATTATAAATTGTCATGGGAATTTGAAGCAGTAGTAAAGTTGCCACTTGGGATGTCTACATCCTTCATGGAGTATCTGGTTCGAGTTCTAGCTCATTCACTTCCTGTTCAGTTGTTGCTCATAGGCGCCCTGGTAGGCGGCAGATGATGGATGATTCAAGTAATTGTGCCCCTGCCTCCCACAGAGGAGATCTGGTTGGAGTTTCAGGCTCCTAGCTTCGGGTTGGCCCAGTCCTGGCTCTTGTGGACATTCGTGCAGTGAACCAGAATATGGACGATAAATCTCACTCTCTGTCTTATGTTTCTCTGCCTCTCAAATATTAAGAAAATGTAATTAAGTAAAACCTTGGAATATTTAGGAATTCTACTATAATAAATATTCCAATAATTACTTTGTTGCTATTATTTGAGAGTCAGTGAAAGAGAAAACGTGAGAGAAAAATAAGAGACATACAAAAAGAATAAGAAAGCAAGCTTCCATCTGCTGAAACACCCTCAAATGCCCCCAGTGACCTTGCCTGGCCTGCCAGGAGATGAGACTCAAGTCATGTCCTTCACAGTGGTGGCTGGGCCTGAGTTCTGGAGATATGACTTGTTACCTCAGTGTCTGCAAGAAGCTGAAATTGAGAGCAAGAGCCAGAAACTCTGATACTAGAATGGGGACATCCCAACTGGCATCCACATCCTATATGTTGGACCAAATGCCCACTCCTCAAAAGAAATTTCACGATTTATTCAAACAATAGGTAATATATTTATTTGAACATATTAATTATGAACACCAACAATTCCTATTATGTATTCTTTCACAGAAGGAAGTCAATAACTCAGAAATATATCAATTATGTTTGAAGGGCATCTATAAGACAATGGGACCTCCAGTAATGTTAATTTGCTTGTATATTAAAATAATAGCAATGATAGCTACATATAATGAATGCATACTACCTGAAAAGCACCAACTATAATTTAGTTCACAACCAATTTATGGGTCAGGTAATATTATTAGCATTTTACAAGTGGTTATATTCAGTCTTAAAAATATTACATAAATGGGGCCAACTCTGGGGCGTAGTGGGTAAAGCTGCCTCCTCCAGTGCCACCATTCCATATGGCTGCTGGTTCGAGTCCTGGCTGCTCTACTTCCAATCCAGCTCTCTGCCATGGGCTGGGAAAGCAGTAGAAGATAGCCCAAGAGCTTGGACCCCTGCAACCGCATGGGAGACCCAGAGAAGCTCCTGTTTCCTAGCTTTGGATCAGCACAGTTCTGGCCATTGCAGCCAATGTGGGAGTGAACCTGCAGATTGAAGACCTCTCCCTCTGCCTCTCCTTCTCACTTTGTGTAACTCTGACTTTCAAATAAATAAATAAATATTTTTAAAAATTACATAAATTACTAATTGCCATTCTCTTGGGAAGCATTAGACGGAGCTTTCTGAACCCACAGTCTGTGGTCCTAACCTCTGTGTTTTGTGATTAATGGCAGTAACAGAGGAGTGAGATTATATTGCTACAGTTCCTACATTAGTCTTGGAGGCTCAGAATAAATATATTTCCCTGGAAAATAGGAGAAACAACCCATAGAAATGACTGCTTCACTTTTTGAATTCCAAATTGGAACATAAGTCTTTACAAGTCTGAATAGCTAATGGAATATAACTGATCAGAATCTTATTGTGGCTGTCCTATAAATTTTGGAAAGAATGATGACAACTACAGGTTAAACATGCAGAATTACAGTGAACCAGTCATACAAATACCTTTTCCAAGTCATTCATGAAATGTGTGATACTAGGTGAGATCACATATGTCACTTCAGTTTATTCTTAGCATATTATCCTTATGAAAATCCACGTTGTGTTAAAAATGTCACACAGAAGGAAGACCTTTCTCTGTCTCTCTCTCTCACTAACTCTGTCAAATAAAAAAAAGATGTCATGAACATCATTGGAGAGCTGCCAAATGTGATGGACACACATTTTGATAATGTTTTCTGGGCCTTAGGTGAAATAAGATACAGGAAATTTCATTTTAAATTCATAATCATTAAACATATATCTTCTCAAAGGTAAGCAAAGTCTACAGAAGTGTGATTACATTCCCCAAACTACTTAATCTTCCTTGTGAGTGTAGGAAGTAGTTTCCTCTACAACTGGTATTTACAGAGTCTCTTTAAATGAGAAGCAAGGAAACAAGTGGAACTACTTTTTTATCTATACTTTTTTCAGTTACATGTTATAACATATAAACTACTCTAAGATGTAGTGTATAGGGGCTGGTGTTGTGACATAGCATGTAAAGCTGCTGCCTGCAACACCAGCATCCCACATGGTGTGCTGCTCCACTTTCAACCCAGCTTCCTGGGAAAACAGCAGAAGATGGCCCAAGTGCTTGGAACCCGTTCTCCACGTGAGAGGCCTGGAAGAAGATCCTGGCTCCTGGCTTTGACTTTTGCATGCTTGGGGAGTGAACCAGAGGATGGAAAATTCTCTCTCTCTCTCTCTCTCTCTCTCTCTCTCCCTCTCTCTCCCTCCCTCCCTCCCTCCCTCCCTTCCTCTTTTTCTGTAACTCTGACATTCAAATAAATAAAATAAATCTTAAAAAAAGATGTAGTCCATATATTTATACACATAGAAATAGAAACTGAGTATCAGCATCATGGGTGTGGTCCAGATATTTAAAAAAAATAAAGTCAGAGATATATTTACTTCTTGTAACGTATAGGACATGGACAACTGGATGATAATATGCATGGATCAGCCTACATGGGTAACGGTGTAGCTTGAGACTGAAAAATGTGACCAGGGTTAGAATGCTGGGTTTGAAACAGGAGGTACTGGTGAATTGGCTTCCAACAGGTCCATTGACATGAAGGGTAGAGGTGCAGTTTATTGTTACTTTTATTTTCTGCCATTTGTTACTTAGAACCCTGTGCTTGTTTTGGAATTTCAAGTCCTTATTGTATGCAGTTAATTATATGAAATGCATGATGGGGAGTGTTAAATTCTGTTATTACATCTACTTGCCTATGTATTTTATAATTTTGAATTGTGAGTCCATCTTAGTGGGGTTTTCCTAATAAGTCTTATGGCCTGGATTATAGTAGTGTTCCTAAGGCATGATAAATGTTGCCTTTTCCTAAGTGAGAATATTGACCTGTAAGCAATGTTGATTGTTCGTTGTCTGTTTAACCATTGTGAGGTTAAAATTTTGAACTCAAAATTAGAATAATAGGTAAGCTCAGGGCTTCAATTTCAACTTTTGTCTCAACCCAGATCCTAGTCATAGGCCTTGTTATTTCTCTGTAATATTGGAGTTTATTTTTAAAAAGAGATTTACTTATTTGAAAGGCAAAGGGAGAGAGAGAGAGAGAGAGAGAGAGAGAAAGAGAGAAAGAGAGAGAGAAACAAAGAGATCTCCCATCTACTGCTTCATACCCCTATTGGCCACAATGGCCAGGGTTGGTCAAGACTGAAGCCAGGAGTTGGAAACTCTGCCTGGTTCTCACATTTGGATAGGAGGGGCCCAAGCATTTAAATCATCTTCTGCTGGCTTCCCAGGCATTGAAGTGGTACAGCCCAGGCTTGAAACAACTTTCCAATATTAGACATCAGCATCACAGGTGGCAGTTTAACCCATTACAGCACAGGCCCTAATAAGTAAAATTCAGTTCTGTCTGTACACATAGCAAAACACAAGATGCAAACAATTATCAAATGGGAGGATAGGGGTGTTGAGTCAAGGGAGAAGTCGGAAACTGATGGTAGTAAGCATTGCAGATACCAGGGGACCAGAGGGCTCATGATTGGATGATACTCAACAAAACCAGGAAGGGTCAGAAGAGAGAGTTGCTCTATCAGAAGAAAGATGAGCCAACATGGAGTTAGGCAACTCTGGTTGCAACTCGTGACTTGGGAGTCACGAGGCACTCAGGGAGGACATCCTACCAGCGTTTCCCCTAGGAAAGTGGCTCTAGGTGGAAGGAAACAAAGTCAGTGGGCAGAGGGACTGAGCGCTAAACTGAAAAAGTACAGTTCTGCTCTGAAGCACCACATACAAGATATCGCAGAGGAGCAGCAAAAGGATCATGCATATCAGGCCCTGCACCATTTTGTGCTCCCTCCTATGTGCGCCCCTTTGTTGGCCCAAGTTCTCGTCCTATAACTGTCATTCACAGCTTCCTAGGGGAAAGCTCCCTAGTCTCTTCAGTCTTTGATACTGGTGAAAGGGACATAGCATCTCTGAACACCTGGTATTCATGCACATATGTAAATTATGGGAAATTGCTTTGGGAAGTTTAGTAAGTAGTCTGGAGCATATAGTTCTTACATTTCCAATTCCTGCATCAGATCCTCTCTGATTGGCCCCAGCATTCTAACCATATCCATGACCTTTGCTCACTCCTTGGCAAAATGACACATTAAGACAAAAACATGGGCTATTATTACAAACCCCTTTCCTCTCTGTCCTCTTTCCCAGGATTGCTCTTCAAGCTGTACCATAGAACCACTTCCCTCATGGGTAGGGCCTACCCACAGGTCAGAGGGGTGGGGCACATATGTGTCATAATGAACACATGTCATGGGAAGGTTTGTGACATAAAAGCTGTGATAGGCCTGGCTATGTTCCAGTTGCTCCTATTTCCACTCTGAGAAGAGCAGCAGCTGGAAGCGTCTTCCACAAATGTCAGAAAGGCTACCTAAAATTTTTGGGATTCATCTCCAGGCTACTCCTTTGGCTATTCCTCCAAATCAGCCTCACCCTCCTCCCGACCCTCCGTGTCAGCCCCACCGTTGTGGTCGTTCATACCAGCTCCACCCTCTTTCTGTCCCTTCAGACCACCCTCAAGCTCCTGGCCCTGCATCCCAGCTTCCCCCTCCTTGTCCTCCTGCTGGGCCTCCCAGTGCTTCTGGTCCTCCACCCCATCCTCACCCTCCTTCTGGTCCTTCGCTCCAGCTTGCCAAACCTTCAGATTCTCTACCCCGGCTACCCTTCCCTTGTCATTCACTCTACCTTAACCCTCCTGTTCTTCCACACGAGCCTCAGCCTCCTTCTGGTCCTCCACCCTGGCCTCGCCGTCCTGGCCTCCTACACCGCCATCACCATTCTCTTTCTCTAAGCCAGTCCCCCCCTTCTCATTCTCCATCCAGCCCTCACCTTTCTCTTCCACCCAGCCCTCACCCTCCTCATCCTGCACCCCAGCTTCACCCTCCTTCTCGTCCTCCACCCCTGGCTCACCTTCCTCCTTGTCCCACATCCCAGCTTCACTCTCCTCATGCTGCACCCCTGCCTCACCCTCCATCTTGTCCTCCACTTGAGCCTCTCCCTCCTCAGTCTCGACATCCTCCTCCTCTTGCTCGACCCCAGCCACACTCTCTCTCTCGTCCTCCACCCCAACCTCATCCTCCTCATCACTTTTCTCCTCCTCCAACCCAGCCTCAAGCCCCTTCTCATCCTAAAGCCCAGCTTCACGCTGCTCAGTGTCCAGCCCAGCCTCACCCTGCTCCTCATCCTTCATCCCGGCTTCACCCTGCTCATCTTGCAGGCCAGCTTCAGCTGGATGTTCTAAGCCACCCTCATCCTCCTCATTCTTCAACTTGGCCTCACCCTCCTTCTGACCCTCGACCCCAGACTCACCCTCCTGTTCCTCTAATCCGGGCTTACCCTCCTCTTCCTGCATCCCCTCCACACCCTCCTGCTCATCTCACCTACCGACCTCACCATTCTTGTATTCCTAAACCACGGCCCCAGCCCCGTGCTCGGCTTCCACGCAAGCCTCTTTCTCCCTTTCTTTCACCTTGGCCTCATGCTCCTGACTCTTCATACCCACTTCAGGCTTGTTTTCCTTCACTACATCAGTCTTCCACTCCTTGTCACCCTTCACGCCATCTTCAAACTCCTGCTGCCAGTACATCCTGGCATCCCTCTCCTGCAAATTTCCCTCTCTCTCCTGGCCCTCCATGCCAGCCTCACCCTGCCTTGGCTCCTCCACCTAAGTCTCTCCCTCCTTCTGGTATATTTCATGATTATTCTCCAGTCCTCCTATCTGATGAGTCTTCTGAGAATTCCAGCGTAGAGGAGATCACACCCACATGTAGTGAATGTCTCTCAGATTTCTACTCCACTCTTCCCCCCAAGCTTGATAATAACTCTGCCAATGACTTGGCCTCATTTCAATTCATGATCAGCTCTTCTGTTCCTACCAAACCTCCCCTTTTCCTCCCCGTGAATTTGCCTCCTGTTTCCAGTTCCCCCTCTGACTTCTCCCTGAGTCCTCCCGACAGCCCTACTTATTAGTCCCCTGTACTCCACCCTGCAAATCCAGTCACCTCACGATTCATGAATCTCCTCTGAAGGGATATTCTCCCTCCTGCTGGGCCGGTTCTAGTACATCTCACAATGGAAGCACTCTGGATGTCCAGCAGCCTGACCAGGTGTGTATAGGTAATGTAGATGATGGAAAACCAGCCCTCATCCTGAAATGTTAGTTACTTGACCAATGTGTATACTTTCACTCCATCTCTCTCCTGTTCACCCTCTTCAGATGCTAGAAAAACTCTAGCAATTGTCTTTCTCCAAACAACCTGCTTCAGCCTCTCTCTGTATAACTGGCTTCCTCAAGGAATGCGGTTGTACATATTGAACAAAACGGAGGGTGAGTAATGGAGAGAGCCGGCAAAGAGGGGGATTCAATGCCTCTGTTCTACAGGAGGGCAAATCCTGGTGCTCAGCCTCGGATTAAAATGAGTAAAAGAAACAGGGAGCCCTGAGAACAACACACAGGACTTGAGGATCCTGCTGTAGACACATGTGGGTTTGTGAGTTGTTTGCTGTGTTTGTGGCTTTGTGATTTTTCCTTTGGCCTGGTTCCAAAGTCCTATTTGTTTTCCTTTATTTTGAATTCCACAACCAAGCCAAGACTTTATGCCTGCAAGAAGTGGAGGGGGCCTTCATTGGGTTCTCATCTTCGTTCTCGGAGCTAGGTTTATTGGTTGGTTGCACTTACTTGCAGTATGAGAGGTACTAATTTGTACAAGGCAAAACCAGGTCCAGATTCTCTCTAGATGATATCTTGGATTGAACTGATATTTGCTAAAAGTGCTTTCCTCAAACTGATTTATCAATTCAATACAATCCCAATCGAGATCTCAGCAAATCTTTCTTGAATCTTCACAAGCTCATCCTACTTTAAAAGAAAATGGAAGAATGGCCAGATTCTACTGAAATATGTATTTGTTCTGTGAATAAATCTCTTTTTAGTCTTTATGAAGCATCTGTTGAGTTCATCAAGAGGATGAAAAGGTACAGATGTGTGGTCGCCAAGCCCAGGGCATTTTCTTCATGTAAGGCATGGTTTTCTCCATGGAAGCCTCTCTATATATATCCATTATTATTAATTATTATTTTTATTTATTTTTGTTTGAGTGTTCCAGGTATTCCCAAGTTGATTGCCAATTTCATTCCACTGGGGCTTGAGAATATGCATGGTATGATTTTGATTTTTTTTAATTTGCTGAGAATCACTTTATGGCTTAGCATATGATCGATCCTAGAGAAAGTTTCATGCACTAGTGAAAAGAATGTGTATTCAGTGGCTGTAGGGTGGAAAGCTCTGTAGATATCTTTTAGTTCCATTTGGTCTATAGTGTCAATTAACTCTGTTGTTTCCTTGCTGATTTTCTGTCTGTTGATCTGTCCATTGCTGAAAATGAGGTATTGAAGTCCCCCATCACTATCATATTTAAGTCTATATATCCCTTTAAAACCATTAACATTTCTTTTAGATAGCCAGGTGACCTGAAATTAGGTGCATATATATTTATAATAGTCGCATCTTCCTGTTTTATTGATCCAATAATTATTATACAGTGTCCTTCTTTGTCTCTTGCTTCATGTAACATGTTTTCATGTTAAAGTCTGTTTTGTCTGATATTAGGAGGGCTACACTAGCTCTCTTTTGGTTGTTGTTGGCGTGGATTAACTTTTTCCATCCTTTCACTTTCAGTCTGTGTGCATCTTTGTTGGTAAGATGTGTTTATTTTATGCAGTAAATAGATGGGTTTTCTATTTTAATCCATAAGCCAGTCTGTAACTTTTGACTGGAAAGTATATGCCATTTACAGTCAGGGTGACTATTATTATGAAATGACTTTGCCCTGTCATAGTTCCGTTAATAGTCTTATTTTTTATTATTTTTTTGACAGAGTGGATAGTGAGAGAGAGACAGAAAGAAAGGTCTCCTTTTTGCTGTTGGTTCACCCTCCAATGGCCACCGCAGCCTGCATGCTGCATCGGCACATCACGCTGATCCGAAGGCAGGAGCCAGGTGCTTCTCCTGGTCTCCCATGAGGGTGCAGGGCCCAAGCACTTGGGCCATCCTCCACTGTACTCCCAGGCCATAGCAGAGAGCTGGCCTGAAAGAGGGGCAACTGGGACAGAATCTGGCTCCCCGACCGGGACTAGAACCCAGTGTGCCAGTGCCTCAGGTGGAGGATTAGCCTATTGAGCCACAGCACCAGCTAATAGTCTTATTTTTTACTTTGGATTTCCTTTGTACTTTTACTGGGTCATATTCTGCGTTCACCTTCTTTCGTAGTGATGTTCCTGTTTCTGTGTTTCTGTGTGTAGCACATAATTGAGCATCTTTTGTAGGGCTGGATGGGTAGTTAAAAACTCTTTCAATTTCTGTTTGTTGTGAAAAATCTTTATTTCTCCTTTGTTCATAAACTAGAGCTTTGCAGGATACAGTATTCTGGGATGACGGCTTTTTCTCTTAGGACTTAAAAATATTTCGCCATTCTCTCTTTGCCTGTAGGGTGTCTGATGAGAAGTCCACAGTGAGTCTATTTAGGGTTTCTCTGAATGTGATTTGGTGTTTCTCTCGTACACATTTTAAGATATTTTCTTTACATTTTACTGTGGAGAGTTTTACTACAATGTGTCATGTCCTTTCTGGTCACATGTATTGGGAGTTCTGTGTACCTCCTATAATTGGATGTGTCTTTCTTCTGATTGGGCAAGTTTTCTGTTATTTTATAAAGAAGGCCTTCTAATCCTTTCTCTTTCCACATCTGGAACTCCTAGGATCTGTAAGTTGGGTTGATAGTGTCTTGAAGATCTCCAACAGTGTTTTTTAGTTTCTAATTTCTTCTTTTCTTTTTTTGGTCTGACTGTAAAATTTCCAGGAGTTTGTTGTTTAGTCCTGATATTCTTTTTTCTGTCTCACCTATTCTGTTGTTAAGACTTTCCACTGCATTTTTATTTGATCTATTGAATTCTTCATTTCTAATATTTCATTCTGACTTCTCTTTAATATGTCAGTTTCATGAGAAAACTTTTCATTTAGATCATAAATTTGCTTCTGATCGCTTCTGAGTAATCTAATAATTAATTTTCTGAATTCCATTTCTGGCATATCCTCGATCTGTTTATCTTCACCTTCTACTATTGAAGTCTTGTAGTATTCCCCTAGGGGGCTTACAGTATCTTCCTTATTCTTATTTAAGATTTTTCCTTTGTTTTTTGACATTTGTGTATTTTTTTTAGTCTGGTTGCTTTTCTCTTTGATTTGTGTCTTTGTTTAGTGGGAACATCTGTAGTTTTAGTGCTTACCAACTGGTCTGCTGGATGTGGCTTAATTGCTCTGTTCAGTATTGCAGGGTGGATAAGTTATCTGAGGCTGTGTCCTCTTGGGGCTTTGTAGCTTTCCTCTGGTTATTTGGTTGGAAGAAGTTCACTTATGTTAGTGTGACTCGCCCTTTTCCTCATAGTTGCAGGATGCCCTGGTGTTAGTCTCTGGTGTGTTCAGGATTAGATAGCCCTGCTTAATGAACTGCATCCCTAATCAGTAGAGATTTTCCTATGGGTCTGTGCATTGCCAGTGGGTGTGTGGAATCCCACCTACTGCAGCCCAACTCTCTTCTCAATGGTGCTGGGACAGGTACAAGCTTCTGATAGTCAGGACTTCTCCTTGCTGTATAGCTTCATGGTGGGAGAAGAAATTCCTTCCAATTGTTGTGGTCCTCTTTCCTGGGTTGGGGGATGAGGTGAGGTGACCTAGCTATTGATGGGCACACAAGCAGAAGACAAGGGTGGCAGTCCATTGCTGGTATCCAGGAATGCAAACAAACAAACAATGAGGTAAAATGATTTCTCCCAATCAACTGCAAGTCTTAGTGGGTAAAGTGGGGAGAGGGATGGGCAGGGAGGGGCCCAACCTCTCTGTTTGTTCCTCAACATTTTCTTTTTTTTCCTACATGGAACTTCAAAAGCAGTTTGCCAATCTCTCTCTCCCATGCTATCTGCACCCCTATGCACCCATAGAGTCCTGTCTTACCTGGTCCACTGGGGGCTTCTGCTGACCACCCCAGTCTGAACCTCTGACATTTCCCTTCATGTTTGCTCTTTTGGCATGGACCTGCTCAGTCTCTGCTGATCTCTTGGCTTTCCTGCTGCAAATTCCACATGGCTATATCTCAGGCATGTATCTTCGCTCCTTTTTAATCACCAATTCTGCTGTGCATATGTCTGGAGTTTGGAGGGTGGGCATCTAAACTGAAGTGGTAGACATTTCTGAATTCCTTCTAAAATATTTTACAGATTGTTGGTATAGGTGGTCGCCAGTGAAGAAGCACTTACCTCCTGTGTGTCATCTCCACAAACTATGTCAGGATGGGATCCAGGGATTTTTACTAATCAAGCTTGCTCCAGAGAAGCTACAACAGATATCTTAGCAGTGGGAATATATCGGGAGCCCAAGCGGGTTGTGAAAGGTGAGAGGTATGGTAGAACATGGCATAAAGAAATATTTATAGCAGTCCTCCTTCTGATTCTGTTCAAATAAACTCTATTATATAGGTTACATAAAGTGGTCAGTATCATAGTGTTAATATTCTAATTGAGATTGTCAGGAACTATTTTGAGGAAATCAAGAATTGGTTAGTGTGTAAGGAAATTTTACAAAGATTGATTGCCTTCTGTGTAAATATACTTACCATTTTTATCATCTGTGATTAAAAATAAGTAAGACGTGACAATGTAAATCATTGTAATTACCCTGATTAAAAAATCACAACTGAAAATAATCTGTTCGATCACCATATTAGTTTAGGAAATGATCATTCTGTCTGTGAGGTTATTTATTCGCATGGCCACATGAATGATTTTTCATGTGAGAACATCAAAATTTTGGTGTGTGAGAAAGGGAGAGAGACAGACACTCAAGAAGATCCTGATAAAAGATTTCTCCTAGAAAGTAGGAATGATGGTTGCCTTCTTTCAAAGTTCCCTAAGGAGATACACCTTGACACCTTTGTATCTTGAAGGCCTTTAAGCAAAGATGAAAATGTTGTTTATACACACTGAATGCAACCCATATTGGCAACTCTGCACACTAACCCATTCTACAGTCCCTCCTGATAGGCTCTGGCAATCTCCATTAGACTATCTGGTATTGTAATATTGATCCCTTCATGTGTATTTGAAGGAAACAGAAGGATTGCTATAGAGAGATGAATAAGCCCTGGGTTTAGTAAGCACTAAAAACAATGACTGTAGGTCTGTGTTATGCTCATTTTGTTCTTTATTAAGTCTTCCACTCACTAACATAAACACAAGAAGTTTTTTTCAAGATGAGCATAGATCTGAGAGAAACACAGTTGGACATTTTGGTTTGGAACTACTACTTTACAAGGCCTTACATGTCTTGCTGCTCTATGGCCTAGAAACTATTTCTCCATTTCCCTTTCTGAGAACACCGACCCAATATTAAAAGGAGCTGGTATGTAGTATTTTTAAGCACATCTAAACTGTCCAATTTTTCTCAATGCCACTTTCTACCAAGAACTCACCTCTCATAAACCCATTTTTGCTTGCAATATATTCCAATGTCTAAGATACCTGTTTCAACTTCTCTGAAGTGAGATTTATTAGTAAAAAGTCCTAGATACCACCCAGAAATGGTTTGTGGATTCTTGACCTACAGTAGCAACATGCTTCTTCATTGACACCCATCTGCATCATAATCCATCAAACATAGTAGTCAGAAACAGCAACCCCCTAATTACATGTCCACACTCAAAACCACACATAAATACATACACACACATATAAGCATGCACACACACACAAGCCTGTATATGCTGTATGTTTCTTCTGTGGTCAACATTGCCTGCATTATGACAAAATAATCTACAGAGGATAATCTTTTTTCTAGCATACTCATTGAACAGGGTTCGCTATGTTGTCACAGATCAAAGATTGTCAAGGTGTAATTCCAGGGCTTATTCATCTCTCTATAGCAATCCTTCTGTTTCCTTCAAATACACTTTACTATATAAAGTACATGAAGGGATCAATATTACAATACCAGATAGTCTAATGGAGATTGCCAGAGCCTATCTGGAGGAACTGTAGAATGAGTTAGTGTGCAGAGTTGCCAATATGGGTTGCATTCAGTGTGTATAAACATTTTCATTTCTGCTTAAAAATAAGTATGATTTGGGGCCGGTACTGTAGTGTAGTGGGTAAAGCTGCTGCGTACAGTGTCAGCATCCCATATGGGTGCTGGTTCAAGTCCCAGATGCTCCACTTCTGATCCAGTACTCTGCCATGGCCTGAGAAAGCAGTAGAAGATGGCCCAAGTGCTTGGGCCCTAGCAACCACGTAGGAGACCCCGAAGAAGCTCCTGGATCCTGGCTTTGGATTAGCACAGCTCTGGCCATTGCAGCCATTTGGTGAGTGAACCAGCAGATGGAAGATTTATCTATCTCTCTGCCTCTGAATCTCTATAACTCTATCTTTCAAATAAATAAATAAATCTTTAAAAATATAAGTATGATGTAACAACATAAATCATCTTATTTACTGTGATTAAAATCATAGGTAAAAGGAATCTAGCGCTCACCAAGTTATTAGATTATAAAATTGTTATTCTGTTTGTTAGTGTATTCATGATAGTGCCCACATGAATTTTGAGGATGTTTGATATAGAAGCCTCTGATTTTGGTGTGCATATGAAAGAGAAATACAGGCAGAAACACACACACACACACACACACACACACACACACATACACGATGATTTCCATTCAAGGCTTCTCCCTTTTCTTTGGCTTTTCTTTATATAAAGGCAGAAAATGTTCTGTATCTCATCAATAGTGGTTTATACCTTCCCTCCCTCCTTCTCTCTCATCATCTCTCCTCCTCCTTTTCTTATTGTTTCTTTTAAT
Source organism: Sylvilagus floridanus (assembly GCA_949820135.1). Taxonomy (NCBI): domain Eukaryota; kingdom Metazoa; phylum Chordata; class Mammalia; order Lagomorpha; family Leporidae; genus Sylvilagus; species Sylvilagus floridanus. The sequence continues at coordinate 10,463,902 of OX463240.1, read as the reverse complement.
TTTTACAATAACATATCTTCAATTTTCTTTACAATCACAAGCTTATCTTTCTACTAAATAAAGAATTCAACATGTAGTAAGTAAAAAAACCAATGTTCTTCAAGAGATTCTCCTTTAAACTGAGAGGCATTGTTGCCTTCTTTAAAGATTTTTTGAAAGATTTATTTATTTACTTGAAAGGCAGAGTTACAGGGAGTGGGGAGAGAGAGAGAGAGAAAGAGAGAGAGAGAGAGAGAGTCAGAGTCTTCTATCTGCTGTTTCACTCCCCAAATGGTTGCAATGGCTGGAGCTGGTCTAGTCCAAATCTAGGAACCAGGAGCTTTTCCCAGGTCTCCCATGCAGATACAGGGGCCCATGTCCCTCCACTGCTTTCCCAGGCCATCAGCGGGGAAATGGATTGGAAGTGGATCAGCCAGGACTCCAACTGGTGCTCATATGGGATGCCAGCAGAGCAGGTGGATACTTAACCTACTCTGCCATAGTGCAAGCCCCTAAAGATTTTTAAAATAATGGCTCAGGTTGACTCTATTAATTAGACTACATCATCCTGGCTCTGTGAATGATAATGAACGTTTCAAAGGATATACTAGGGAAACCTTATTTTCTCTATAATATTTCACCATAATATTGACAATATTGGTCTCAATGTTTCACAGATGAAATACATACAGGTGTGTGTGTGTGTGTGTGTGTGTGTGTGGTTTTGAGTGTGAGTGTCTAATTTGAAGTGGTGGAAACTTCTGACGTCTACATTGTGTGCTAGGTAATTTGTGCAGGTGGTGACAATGAAGAAGCATGTAGTTGCTTCGTGTCAAGCCTCCACAAACCATTTCCAGGTGAGATCCAGGGATGTCTACTCATTAAGGAGAAGCTGCAACTGTTGTCTTAGGCACCAGAATATACTGGAAGTCAAAACGAGATTGTGAGAGGTGAGATCTCATGTTAGAAAATGATGTAAAGTAAACTTGGACAGAGTTTGGATATCTTTTGAAATACTACTTACAAGCTTCTATTAACACTGGGCAGGTGTTCTCAGAATGAGAAAAGGAGGAATAGTTCCCATGTCATAGAGCAGGACATCTAATAATGACTTTAAAGTCATCGCTCCAAACAAAAAAGGACAACTGTGTTTCTCCCTGGTGTACAAACATGCTGTGACAAACATCGTGTGCAGAAATAGTGAGAATAGTCTAATTGTGATTGCTGGGAGAAAATGAGTAATTTATTAGTATATGCAGAAATAGTTCAAAGATTGATTGTATTAATGTTAATAATTATCAAATTTATTATCTCAGCTTAAAAATATGGTGTTACAAGGTAAGTTATCTGTATTTACTTTAGTAAAAAAACATAAAGAAAAAAATCTTTAAAGTCACCATGTTTCTTCAGTTGTGGAATTGGGGAATGGTTATTCTGTCAGTTTTTTTTGTTGTTGTTGTTATTGTAGTGACTTTATATGTCTGAATATTTTTAAATTTTTTTAAAGATCTTTTATTTGAAAGTTGGATTTACATATAAAGAGGTGAGAGACAGAGGGAGGCGCTCATGCACAAGAGAGAGAGAGAGAGAGAGAGAGAGAGAGAGAGAGAGGTCTTTCGTCTGGTGGTTCACTTAAAAAATGGTCCCAACAGCCAGGGCTGGGCCAAGCCAAAGCCAGGAGCCAGAGCTTCTTCCAGTTCTCCCACATGGATGCTGAGACCCAAGGACTTGAGCCATCTCCCACTGCTTTCCCAGGTGCATTAGCAGAGAGCTGGATCAGAGGTAGAGCAGCTGGGATTTGAATCAGCAACCATTTGGGAGGCCAGCACTGCAAACAGCAGCTTGATCCTCTACCCCGTAGCCCTGGCCCCATGAATCATTTTTGATATAGGACACTCTGATTTTGGTGTTTGTGTGAAAGGGAAAAAGACATACGGACAGAAAAACACACAAAATCTCTCTCTCTCTCTCTCTCTCTCTCTCACACACACACACACACACACACACACACCACGATTCAACTCTGGGCTCGTCCAGTATGAAAGCTTGTTGCCTTCTTTCAAAGCTCTTAAAGAAAAATGGCTAAGATGAGCTCAATTCATCAGACCATATATACTTCTGGGTCTGTGACATGATAATAAACTCCTAATTGGGTATTATAGGAAAATATGATTTTTTCTATAATATTCCATTATGATATTAGCAACTTTGTTCTGAAATTTTTCACACAGAAAATAGTTACACGTATGTGTGTGTGTGTGTGTGTGTGTGGCTTTGATTGTGGAGCAGCCGGGACTCAAACAGGTGCCCATATGGGATGCCAGTGCTGCAGGCAGAGGCTTAACACCCTATACAACAGCACTGGTCTCAGCATGGTATTTCAAAGTTCTTCCATGTTGTAGCATGTGTCAGTACTCATTCAGTCGGTTAAAATCTGTGACACTGGCATTCCATATGGCCAATTCATGACCTGATTGCTGTTCTTCAGATAAACTCCCTGCTAATGGCCTGAGAAAGAAGTAGAGCATGATCCAAGTACTAATGTCCATGTACCCATGTAAGGGACCTGGATGAATCTCTGGCTCCTGGCTTAGGTCCAGCCCAGCCCTGGCCATTGTGGCCATTTGGGGATTGAACTAGCAGATGGAAGATCTCTCTCTCTCTCTCTCTCTCTCTCTGAATTTCTCCCTCTCTGTCTATAATTCTGCCCTCCAAATAAATAAATCTTTTAAAGAATGTAGTCATGTGTAATTTAGCTCCATAGACTCAACTTGAGAAGAGAAGGAACTATGGATAGGCAGAGACATCAGAAGGAAAACTCCTAGTACTATTGATGCACCAATGAACATAAGAGCATAAGGAAGTTTCCATTGTTATATTGGGCAGAAACAGAAGGGTAAGGGCTTTCCTCACTGTGGTGGTAGCTTATAGGCATGTGACAAAAAAGAATAAAGAAATGAAGTTCCCCTGATGAAAAGGGTATTTTGTTAGCTGGATGATCTGTGGACATGTCATCAATAAATACCAACCATCTTGATCATGGGCTCAAAGCTGAAGTTAGTGTTACTGATGAGCTCTGCAAAAGCCCACATGTCATGGGGCTTTTAGTGGGGTGGGCTGACACTTGCACAGCTCCATGCATATTCCCAGATTTACCCTCATTTCTAGAGCTCCTGCTAGCTTATTGTAGCTCTGGAAATATCTGGTTTTGTTTGTTTGTTTGTTTGTTTTTTTATGAATTTGGCCACCATGCTACTGACTGACATGAGTATTAATTTCTGTAGAGGAAAGGTAAGCCACAAGTCATTCTCAATAATCTAACACTGCCCTGAAGCCAAAGAGCAAGACAGGGACCTACCTGGGAAAGTGATTTGAAACTGTTTGACATTCACAGAAGAAGCTAGTCATGTCAATTGCTACTTGAGCTAACATTTAGTTCCCAAGGTAAATGTTACAGCCTCTGCTTCTCACGGTCAGGTATCCCTCCTGCATGTGTCTGAAGAACCACAGGGCATCTTAGAATAACTTTCATCCATGATCCATGTTTGCATTTACTGATATAAGCATTTAATCTACTAGCTCGTTGTGACCACTGAAACAGAGAAGATGAAAAATATCTCCATAAAAAAACAGACAAAATCAAGTACTTCTGTCTGCTTCAGATTCCTTTTAAATACTAATGTTTTAGTAAAAGCCCAGATTAAGTTCATCTTTGCCATCACGGTCACACTTGATAAATGAATCACTAAGAGTTTCATCTTCCTCTGATAAGTTCCTTGTTGACACCGAGTTAAAATTTCAGTAAGAGTTTTTAAAGAACATAAATACATGCACAACCTCTTGTATTAGAGCTCAATGTGAATTCAAAAATTCTGTTGCTTTATACAACTTTTGAGGTTTTGTAAATTTTTGAGAATATTTTCCAGATACTATCATGTGTTTCAAATTCTCTATATTCTTGAATACATTTTACTTGCCTTCAAAATGATTGTTTTGGAAATCTTGCTGAAGTAATTGGATAAGGTTTTCGTTTTTAAAGTCAAAAAATCAAATGATTTAATGTTTACTTAAATAATACAAATATGAATCATACAATTCTCTATCTTCTAGCTTTTCTCAGTAAGAGGCTTCTTAGAGCCATGATGTAACAGGGACAAATCACAGAAAAATTTCAGACAACTATTCCTGCAGCACCATAGAGATATGAGACAAGAAATAATAGCAACAGCAACAAGTTAAAAATGAATTTAAGCTGAAAACACACCACAGTAAACATGTTTTTCCAAATTACAGGAGCTGGATGGGATGGTGCCTCTCTAACTTCCACGTGCCTGTACCTTCACCCAGGTAGAGAGCAAGAGTCTGCATCTACAGTGCATCACTGTGATGTTGGCGATGCTGATCTGTGGTCCACACCATGATAATCATGGCACAGCATACACACATACACACAGAATATTGTAATTTTACCTGAAGATATAAATAATAGTCTTAGAAAGCAAAGATGTATCCATTTAGGCAGGAACAATTTGTCAAATTATGATGTATGAGGAGCAGGTGTTGTGTCATAGTGGATTAAGTTTCTGTGTGGGACACCCCCATCACATACGGAATGACCAGCTTGACCCAGCTACTCTGTTTTCAGTCCAACTCCCTGCTAAGGCACCTGACAAGCAGAGGTTGTTGCATCAAGAAGTTGAGGTCTTGACAACCATGTGTGAAACCTGAGTAGAGTTCCTGGCTCCTGGTTTCAGCCTAATGCAGGCTCAGCTGTTGCAAAAATGTGGGGGGTTGAACCAGCAGAGGGAAGATCTCTTTCTCCTTCTCACTCTGTTACTTTGCCTATCAATCAAATAAGTTTGAAAACATGGTGAATAAGTCATCTAACTTCAAATATTTTTGTGTGTCTAATGTTAAATCTAATTTTCTTTAAATTTGCAACACTGGCTTAATGAAATTTGACACAGAATTCCTAATGAAATTTATTGTTTCATATAATAATAATAGAAAAATGTCTAAATATAACAAGAAAAATGTACATAATCCTAAAGGTTTGATGGCATTTATTTTTTGTTACACAGATGAGGTTATCACATTTCACATTTCTTTTTTTTTACTTTTATTTAGTAAATATAAATTTCCAAAGTACAGTTTATGGATCACAATGGCTTCCCCCCCATAACTTCTCTCCCACTCACACCCCTCCCATCTCCCACTCCCTCAACCATTCCATTCACATCAAAATTAATTTTCAATTATCATTAAATACAGAAGATCAATTTAGTATATATTAAGTAAAGATTTCATCAGTTTTCCCTCACATAGCAACACAAAGTGAAAAATACTGTTGGAATACTAGTTATAGTATTAAATCACAATGTACAGCACATTAAGGACAGAGATCCTACATGAGGAGTAAGTGCACAGTGACTCCTGTTGTTGACTTAACAAATTTACACTCTCGTTTATGGCGTCAGTAATCTCCCTAGACTCTAGTCATGAGTTGCCAAGACTATGGAAGCCTTTTGAGTTCACCAACTCTGATCTTATCTAGACAAAGTCATAATCAAAGTGGAAGTTCTCTCCTCCCTTCAGAGAAAGGTACCTCCTTTTTGATGGCCTGTTCATTCTACTGGGATCTCACTCACAGAGATCTTTCTTTTTTTTTTTTCCAGAGTGTCTTGGCTTTCCATGCCTAAAATACTCTCATGGGTTTTTCAGCCAGATCCAAATGCCTTAAGGGCTGATTCTGAGGCCAGAGTGCTATTTAGGGCATCTGCCATTCTATGAGTCTGCTGTGTATCCTGCTTCCCATGATGGATCATTCTCTCCCTTTTGGATTCTATCAGTTATGTTTATGTGATCCCTTTGACTCTTAGACCTATCATTATGATCAATTGTGAACAAAAATTGATCATTTGGACTAGCGAGATGGCATTGATACATGCCACCTTGATGGGATTGAATTGGAATCCCCTGGAACATTTCTAACTCCACCATTTGTAGCAAGTCAGCTTGAGCATGTTTGAGCACATTTTACATTTCTAGAAGGATTTAAAATAAATATTTGGAGTATTATAATGTATTCTGACCCCTTATTATAAACCATGTATTCTTTTTTGAAAAGATTTTTTAATTTATCTGAAAGGCAATGTTATAGAGACAGAGGCAGGAGACAGAGATATCTTCCATTCGCTGGTTCACTCACCAAATGGCCACAATGGCTGTAGCTGGGGTGATCTGAAGCCAGGAGCCAGGAGCCAGGATCCTTCTCTGGGTCTCCTACTCTGGTGCATGGGCCCAAGTACTTGGGCCATCTTCTATTGCTTTTTAAAGACTGTTGCATGGTTTCTTTCACGTTAAACAATGTTTGTCAATGAGACTGTAGGACTTATACAGTTACATTTGGTTATGCTCTTACAGAATAATCTCATGTCCAAATGACTAAGGAAGCAGGCAATTTGCCTAGCAGTTAAAAATTTTGGTTGAAACACCTCAGCCCACATCACAGTGCCTGGGTTCATGTATCACCTTCAGCTCCTGATTCCAGCTTCCTTCTAATACAGAATGCATCTATACAACAACAATCAAAGGAGGTGCTCTCATGTGACAAGTCAGTACTCTTCATGGGACAGGAGCTGGCTATCTGACATCAACTCACATCCCCTTCCACCCGAGAAAATGGCAGGACAATATCCAGCTTCCACTACTAGTCACTGTGGCCATGTGGCTGTCCTGTTCCCTCAATGTCAGAGGAAGTAACATGACAACCCTAAGACTAGCTCATTTTCTGAGTCCTTACAGGCTGGTGGGCAAGAGTATTGTGTTCAGATGAATGGGAAGATGAGTGCAACAAACTTGAGCTCAACATGGGGAGTTCTGATAAGTCATTCACTAACCCAGGTGAGCTAATCATTCCTAGGAGGTGCCAAGTTACAGGACTGCTAGAGGGTATTAAGAAGGACACCCCCAGCAAGGATATCCCTCTTTCAGTACCTGAGAAAATTTCCCATGGTTCTTTTTAATTCTCTGAAGCTCATGGTCAGCCAATATGTCAACCCTGTTTCTAGAGAGACATAGCACAAGGTGGTGACATGGGTGACATGGGTGCTTCTTTAAAAATAAAAATTCTTCTCCGTGATGAAAAATGTATTTTTCTTATCACTATACATATTTATTCATTGTAGGAAACTTAAGTGATGCAGTAAAGCACGTAATCTCAAATTCACCATCTGGAGATAAACGTTAACATTTTATTTAATATAGAAGCTCACCGTCACTTTGCATGTAGACCATTTTGGCACAGAGCATACAAGAAGTTGGGTGTCTATACTTTGTGTGGCTCCTATGGCATACAAGTGTTCTCTACCTTATCAGCTTCTGTAGAACTAGGCGGAGTGCTCATTACATCATTAATCAATACCCTTTGTTGATGATGACAAGCTCACAAGTGTTCACACTAAATACAGAGGAAAAAATATTATTATAAACATGTGTATTCACAGGCATGTTGTTCAATCATGCATTCTGGTTTATTTAAACCTGAAAATGTCTTATTTTGTGTGAAAGGAGAGTCACCGGTCATGCTTCTATAAGAAGGAACCACAAACACGATTTCTAATGCTGTAGGCATATGTCCTTTAAAAATGTTGAAGGACAGAGCATCGACAACAATTTTCTAAATTACAAACTCTCTTTCTAAATTATAGGTGGAAACTCAATTGTTTCCTGCAATGCGAGGCTCTCTAACGTTGCTTCATGGTGAGGTGTTTAAGTCCTGTGATGATCCTGGTGCTTCCACCTGTGTTGGTGTCCCCGCATCCTCACCAACATGACTCATTGTTGCCTACACTCTACCTTCTGGCCACATTAATGCTGTGGACTTCTCTGAGTTTCCTATTCTTCCTCTCTCAATCACAAACTTTGGACTATGCTCTACTCTAGTTCTGAAATACTCTTAGAGTTCTATCTGCTAAATTCTCCTTATCCTGCAATCAGGGGAAGTCTTCTCAACCCCACTTCCTTTCTTGAACCTACCCCTCCATTTGTCTTGTTTCTTTGTGAGATGATCATTCCTATTGAATTCTGCAAGAGTGCAGCCTGGATTCTCACCATCATTTTATAAGATACTGTCACAGAGTCTAGAATAAAGTAACACATGAGATTTGCTAAATAAATAAATCAAAGATTTCCATATGTCAACTATTACACTTCTTTCTTTTCCTCTCATTTCATGATATTCTGTGGTTGTTGCATAAACTAGGCAAAAGTCTTCCCAAGCCTTGGGATTTATTCCATTCTCATTTGTGGATTGTTCCTAAACTTCTGCTTCATGTTTAGGAAAGGACCCCTTATCATTTTCTCACATGCATTGAACTTCCTCAGCTAACTTAGGTTGGCTACTTGAAACATCATTTCCTAGTTCAAAGAACACAATGAAATATATTGTGTACTGAGAATGATTTATGTGACAAAGATAAGGAACCTTTAATCCTATGTTTTTATGTGAGTCTATTAAGTGGGGTAATTTTATCATTTTGAAGGCCTCAATTTCCCATTTGCAAAATGAGAGATTGAATTATATCTAGTCTTAAAGGTTCTGATGAGAAGTAATTTTGAAGTAAAATTAGCAAGTCTTTCATAGCATACAGTTAGAAATACAGAATGCTAAATCATGATTTGAATATATTTTGCATTCTATAAATCTGTGGAATGAATCATATTAGTAAAAGTGGCAAAGTAAAAGAAATGTAATCTGAGTTGCAAGTAGAAAAGACTAAAGAAAAAAGAAAGTGATTGACATATAATTGAAAGATGACAGTATTGCAGGCCTCAAAAGCATTTTCAACCATGCCCAAGTTTTGCTTCTCTGATAATCTTGATTCTTCTTTTGTGTCTGAGCTGCAAATTCAGACTCACTCACCTCTGGTAACAAATTGTGTTCAGCAGTTCCAAGATTGCTGTCCAGATTCTTCCCCAATCATAAGTTGTGAGCATCATTCTGACTGAGCCAAAGAGAAGCAGCTGCCCACCCCTAAAACAGTCAGTTTCATCAGGTCTGGATCAGAGCAAGGACAGGGCTTGATGAGCCTAGATCTGAGCACAGACCTACTAGAAGGTGTAGTTATTCTGAAAACAAACATGTTTTGAAGGGTGCAAGACAATAAAGCAAATGTCAGTGGTCTTATTTAAAAAGGTGGGGGAGTGATATTTAATATGTGGACTCAAACAGCAAAAGTATCACAGTTTGTAAGTCTTAGAAAACTCTATCTTCATTTATAGGGAAATAATGACTATGAATTCGTGACTCTAATTGACACCTTAATTTCTTACATGTATGTTGTAACTCACACAAAAATCTGCAGTTGGTTCTAAAACTTTTCATTTAGGTGTTTCATATTAATGCAACTCAACATAGATACAAAAAAGCACACAGACACTTCTCCAGTAATCCCCAGACTTCCAGGATATTCTATGGCTCTCAGAGACACCACTTTTAACTTCGAACTGGAAACTCAGAATCAACTTTGGTTTCCACAACTTATTCCATAGGCTTGTAGTTACTAAGTTCTTCTGACGCTGGCTTTCACCTAGAAAGATGAAAATGAGTCACAGGAAATACATACACATGATAAATTTTGTTTATATTCCCCTAAGACATGTTCATCTTCCTTGTATTAGAATCTAAACAACTTACCTAAACTATCCATGCAGAGTATGCCCAGGACTATTTTTTGATGACAAGGAAAAGGTTGATTATGACAGGTGATTATTTCATTGATGGCTTCTTCCCTTGTCATGTACCATAAGTCCTGCTTTCTAGAAGACCATGGTGAAATACGTCCCTGGTTAGCAGAAGGAAGGAAACTGCTTTACATATTGTTGACCAAGAGAACTAAGATCGATGAGTTTAAGTGCCATTTGTCATATCCAAATACTAGATGGATGAGTTTAAGTGCCATTTGTCATATCCAAGTTTTATTAGTTCCTTCTTCCAATATAAGTGGATGGTGATAAATTATTATAACCTCAAGATGACCTAATTTAATTTTGAAATAAAATAAACTTAAAAAGAATATAAAGTTTTGAAATATAAACATAATGTAGCTAAGAACAAGAAATCAGTTTATAACAAGCTCTTTCTAGGTATAATTAATGAGAGAAAATATGGAATGACCTAAATAGAATTGTATTTTGAATTTTCTAATTAGCTACGCTGTTACTTTCCTGGGACTTTTCTAATAAATCACAACAAATTTTGTGTGATAAAACAACAGAAATTTATTCTCACCGTCCTGGAAGGCAGAAGGACAAAAATAAGGTATCAGCGTAGTTTGTTCTCTTTGAGGACTTAGAAGGAGAATATTTTCCATACTTCTCTGCTTGCTTCTAGTGACTGTTGATAATTCTTGTTTTCTAGTTTTTAATTAGTTTTTAACATATTTAAGGTGATTTGTAGATACAGTTGTAAGAAATAAAGATATCCCTCCCTCCTTCCCTCCATACTCCCTTCTCCATCCTACCCTCCTTCCTTCTCCCTTTCTATCTGTTCTTTTTTGTTCTTTAAGTTTATGAGATAAAATATTATAAATTTACATTAGAGTAAAAGGATTTAATACTTCAACAAATAAGAAATTTTACAAAGAAAAAGCAAAAAGACTCTACTTTAGTGAGAGTGTAGACAATGGCTATAAACAATAATTGAATTTTTACACCTTGTGTTTCTGTGTGGGTGCAAACTGATGAAATCTTTTTTTAGTATATACTGAATTGATCTTCTGAATATAAAGATAATTGAAAATGAAAAAAAAAAACTTGGTGTTAAATTGGAAATTGCATAGAAATTTTTTTTTTGACAGGCAGAGTGGACAGTGAGAGAGAGAGACAGAGAGAAAGGTCTTCCTTTGCCATTGGTTCACCCTCCAATGGCCGTCGCGGACGGCGCGCTGCGGCCGGCGCACCGGGCTCATCCGATGGCAGGATGCCAGGTGCTAGGTGCTTTTCTTGGTCTCCCATGGGGTGCAGGGCCCAAGCACTTGGGCCATCCTCCACTGCACTCCCGGGCCACAGCAGAGGGCTGGCCTGGAAGAGGGGCAACTGGGACAGAATCCAGTGCCCCGACGAGGACTAGAACCCAGTGTGCCGGCGCCGCAAGGCGGAGGATTAGCCTGTTGAGCCACGGCGCCAGCCTGCATAGAAAATTAATCAGTTTTTTTTTCCTCTCTAAGGAAGTCCCATTTTTTTTTATATATAAAGCTTTTATTTAAAGAATATAAATTTCCAAAGTACAGCTTATGGATTACAATGGCTCCCCCACACACAACTTCCTTCCCACCCGCTACCCTCCCCTTTCCCGCTCCCTCTCCCCTTGCATTCACATCAAGATTCATATTCAATTCTCTTTATACACAGAAGATCAGTTTAGTACATATTATGTAAAGATTTCAACAGTTTGCCCTCACATAGAGACACAAAGTGAAAATATTGTTGGAGTACTGGTTATAGTATTAATTCACAATGTACAGCACATTAAGGACAGAGATCCTACATGATTTTTTTTTAAAAATTGATTAATTATCTATGCAATTTCCAATTTAACACCAAGATTTTTTAATCATTTGCAATTATCTTTATATACAGAAGATCGATTCAGTATATACTAAGTAAAGATTTCATCAGTTTGCACCCACCCAGAAACACAAAGTGTAAAATACTGTTTCAGTACTAGTTATAGCATTACTTCACATTGGATAACACATTAAGGACAGATCCCTCATGAGACTTAAGTACACAGTGACTCCTGATGTTGATTTAACAATTTGACACTCTTGTTTATGGCTATTTAGGGTCTTTTATGGTTCCATATAAGTTTTAAGGTTTTTCAATGTAAAGATCTTTCACTTCTTTAGTTAAATTTATTCCTAAATATTTTTTTTGGTGGCTATTGTGAATAGAATTTCTGTCTTGATTTCTCTTTCTGTGAATTTATAATTAGCATACAAAAGCTACTGATTTTGTGTGTTTATTTCATAACCTGAAACTTCACTGAATTGGTTTTTCAATTCTAACAGTTTTTTGATGGAGTGTTTAAGTTTTTCTATGTACAGCATCATGTTTTCTGCAAACAGATAATTTCATTTCTTTTTTTTCCCCAAATTTGATGCTCACTCTTTCTTTCTTCTCCTTAATTACGCTTGCTAAAACTTCTAGTACTATATTGAATAAGAATGGTGAAAGCTGACATCCCTGTTTTATTCCAGATCTGAGGGGAAATGCTTTCAGCTTTTCCCTATTAAGAATAATTTTGGCTGTTGGTTTGTCGTATGCAGCCTTTATAATTTTGAGGGATGTTCCTTGTATACCTAACTTATGGAGGGTTTTTATCCTGAAGGAGTGTTGAGCCTTATCCAATACTTTCTCTGTGACTATTGAAATGACCACAAGATTTTTGTTCTTCATTCTATTGTTGTGAATTATGATATTTATTAATTTGTTAATACCGAACCACCTTTGCCTTTCTGGGATAAATCCCACTTGATCATGATGTATGATCTTTTTGATGTGCTTTTAGATTCGATTTGCTAGTATCTTGTGGAGAATCTGTATCTGCGTTCATGGATCGAGGTCTGTAGTTTTCTTTTTGTGTCACATCTTTGGTTTTGGTATCAAAATTATGCTGGTCTAGTAAAATGAGCTTGGCAGAGTTCCATCTTGTTCAATATTTTGGAATAGTCTGAAGAGGCCTGGAGTTACTTCCTCTTGGAATGTGTCATAGAATTACACAGTGAAGCCATCAGGACCTGAACAACTCCTGGTCACGTTGCTTTTGCTTACTGTTTCAATCTCGTTCTCATGATGGGTCTGTTAGGGTTTCTGTATTTTCTTGATGTAACCTTGGTAGGTTATATGAATCCAGGAATTTATCCATTTCATCTAGATTTTCCAGTTTATTAATATATCACTCTAAATAGTACTTTTTTATAATCATTTGTGTTTCAGTGGTGTCAGTCTTAACGTCTTCTGTTTCATCTCTGATTTTGTTGATTCAAGTTTTTCCTCTGGCTAGAGGTTTATCTATTTTGTTTATCTTCTCAAAAAATCAACCTTTTGTTCTCTTGATCTTTTGTATTTTTTAAGTTTTGGCCACTGAGCAGCTTTGTTGACTTGCTCCCCCCCTCCCCCATTTATAGAATTGTGTAAATCCAATTGCCTTCTCTTATAACGCCACTTTCAATTCAAATTGGCAGTTTTTCTGATGGTGTAATGCCGCGGACTGTCAGCTCGGAGACTTCACAGACCGAGGGAGAACAGGATGAAGGCGTTTAGGGAGACAAGGAATCGGCGAGGAAAATGACAGACAGACACCAGTGTAGTACTAATGCTGCTGCGTTTATTGTCTGTTAAGTCAGGGTTTTTATAGTAAAACTTCTAAAGTGTGAGGGAAAAGCATCATCATTGATTAACAGAAGAGTAAAGGTTAACATGGTCAGAGCAGTGCGGTAACAATGAGGGAATAGTGGTAACATTTTAACCGCATATAGGCCTCATTCACCCAGGTCACGTATGCCAGAAAGATATTCCTCTCCTATCTGTGCTCAATCATGAGGAACATGCCATTGTTTGCCCACTGCCTTAGCCATCTTTATAGTTTCCCATACCTGTTGTCTTTCCTGCCTTGTCAATAATACACCACGGGATTCTGGACCTAGCTAACCTAGTCATAAAAGGCAATCAATCCCAATGCTGCCTTTTCCCGTTCATGATTAACCCGTCTGCAACCCATATCATCATAGGCACCCGTGTAAGGAAGCGGATCTAACATGACAGAGGGATTCTATCGCGGGGGAGTTCACCATCTACCATTAATTAGGTATTGTTCATATCCTCCGGGAAGAGTCCTTTTTGGGATTGTTGCTAACAATTCCTTTTGCTTTCAGTTTGGGTCTGAATGTGGATTCCCTATGAGCTGTTCGACCCGAGTTTCCTCAGGGTCATTCTTGCTTCCTTTTAGCAATTCCCGTTGCTCCATAGCGTCCAAGAAGTCTCCCAGAGTCCGATTGCTGATTGCTAAGGCTTCTTCCAGGAAGGCTTTTACAGCTGGCGGTGCAAACAGCGTGATGTTCTGAATTGCTTCTTCAGGAATGTTAAAGGAACTGTTTGTTATGATAATGGGTTCCCGGTAATCCTATTGTTGTTCCGTGTCCATGGGGGCATAAGCCCAGATCAAATACAGGCAGCAAAGGTAGATTGCAATCATTTCTAACGTTATGTACAGAGGGCAGAGCAAACACAGGAATCAACACAGGAAGGGTTTTCGGCTTCCACTATGTAGAGACAAGATCATTACTGACCTCTATCTCTACCGGAGGTACTCGAGGCCCCTCTCCAAAGAGATCCCACCTCGGCCCTTCAGCCCGTGGAGGTCTCTGGCGCAGCTGTTTTTGCTACGCAGATGTTACCACAGCTGTAGGCGTAGCAGTGTAACATTCTCAAAATCCTTGTAGACTTCCTGTGTATGTCAAAGGCATCCAGGTCATTAGAAATTCTCCAGATGGAACTCGATTCCTTGATCCTGCTTAGCCTGAATACATGATTCACATGTTCATTCTTTTCAGTAAAGTATTATCTGCCTATACGCTTGACATTTCCTTGAGAACATTCTTTCTCTCAATAGTGATTTTCTGAATCAAAGAATCATTTACCATTTGGAAAGGCTTAGAACCTCCCAAAATGCTAAGTCCCACTTCCTTTTAACTTTATATTTCCATACTTGTATTACCATTTCCTTGTATATTTTAGAGTAAAGATCAAAGAGAATCAGGCTGTACCCTATACATCTTGATTGGAAATATCCTAGGCTGAACAGACAAATCCATTGCTTACAAGTTCTCTCTAGTCAGCTGTAGAATGCCACTCAGGCGTGTTTCCGGGGTTTCTTTTTCACACATTTTTTGTTCTAAGCTTCAGAAAATATATGAATAAAATGGAGTTACCTATACATTTTATTTTCCCATGCAATTTATTCATGCCCCTTAAAAAGTGGTTCTCAGGGCCAGTGCTGTTATGCAGCGGGTTAAACTGCTGTCTGAAGCTTCAGCATCCCATAAGGGCACCTGTTCCAGTCCTGGTTGCTCCACTTCTATTCCAGCTCCCTCTTGATGCACCTGGGAAAGATGCAGAAAATGAGCCAAATGCTTGGACTCCTGCACCTGTGTGGGAGACCTGCAAGAAGCTACTGAGTCCTGGTTTCAGTCTGTCCCAGCTATGGCTATTGTGACCACTTGGGGATTGAACCAGGAGATGGAAGATCTATCCACTCCCTCCCTGTCTCTCCCTCTATCATTGTAGCTCTTTCAAATAAATAAATAAATCTTTAAAAATAAGAGGTCCCAAATAACAGTAACATTCACCATTGATTAATAATTGTTTCGTAAGTGATCAAAAACACTGTTGTTTTCATTTCAGTTTTTCCATGTACAGATTCAATGTGTATTTTGAGATTTTGTTCATTTCAAATTTTATTTCTGTGTTTGTGTATGTACATTTGTGTGTGTAAGAGAGATGGGGGTAGGGTGAGGTTGAGGTTGAGAGAAAAGTAATAAAGTAAAAAGGGAAGTACAGAGGAAATGAAGGGAGAGATGGAGAGAAAGAGGACAAGACTGGTTGTGTGTGTTATGTGTGTTTCATAGGCACAAACCCAGACATGCCAATGTCTGTGTCAGAAGTAAGGAGATTGTTCCTTTGCAGGCATCTTTCTTTGACAAACTGAAAACAGTTTCCTAGACCTCCTTTAAAGCAGTGCTTTCTCCCATAGGTCACACACCACTGATACATGATTCAAACCCAATGGGGCAAAACTCTCCATTGGCTTAGGTGTTCCTAAATAGAGAACATGCTGCTTGGACTCAGATCCCAAGTCCATGTGCAAATGAGGCAATGCTATAAGGAAAGTGTCATTGTGATGGGCTCTGACTAATCAGTATTTTTCTGATTCATGTCTATATGCTGGGGCCAGGTTCTTCCT
Source organism: Sylvilagus floridanus (assembly GCA_949820135.1). Taxonomy (NCBI): domain Eukaryota; kingdom Metazoa; phylum Chordata; class Mammalia; order Lagomorpha; family Leporidae; genus Sylvilagus; species Sylvilagus floridanus. The sequence goes on along the minus strand of OX463240.1, from coordinate 10,447,899 downwards.
GCTAGGAAAGAGGAATTGATGCTTGCTGTAGTTCTGCTTTGGGGTTTCTTTCTTCTAGCACAACTGTCAAAGGTTCTTAACTTTCCATTTTAACACAGGTTTTCAGGAACTCCTTCAAGCATTCCCTCTTTCCAACTAGATATTAATAACATTAAAAACTTGTTCTCTGGGAGAGAATAATGAGTTTAGATTGGTATCATCTTGTAGATAGAGACAGAAAAGCTAGTCACTTACACACACACACATACACACACAATGTCGGAGATACACAGATTCATTCCAAATCCTACATTTGTATTTTGTTTTGGGAAAATTGGATCATCATCCAATCACTCAAGCCAGAAAGCAGGAAAAGGCCCCTGATGGATTTTCTTACTCCCTGCAATTACTACAAGGTCTTGTTGATTATTCTCCTTCAACTTCTGTCACAGCCTTTTCCTTTTCTACACTCTCAGATTGTATTTAGCACAGGTCCGTATATTTGCATACATGCGCTGTGGTACTGTTCCTCCTGATTTCCATCTATACTGAGAGAGGACTTTCAGCAAGAAGTACAAGTGTTACAGGATTTCAATCCTTTTAAACATACCCAAACATACCCTTGGTGATCACAACTCATTGCATGGACCAGGGTGTAGTCTCTTCCTGGTGAATGTTCCAAGAGATCCTGAAGTAAATGTGCATTCTGCTTTGACTGGGTGCAGTCAGCAATGCCCAGTGGTGGGTGGAGTCATTCAGCTCTTCCATCTCCTCACTGATTTTCTGTCTCATCACTCCTCCAATTCCTAAATGGTGGATTCAAATCTCCAACTAAGATAACAAATCTATTTTTGTTCTTCAGATTTCTTAGATTTTGGTGTATGGATTTATTGTGAAAGTCTGTTACTAGTTACCCTGTTAATAAGAATTTTTTTTTTACTTTCACCATTTGTTTTAAAGATTTATTTATGATTCATTTATTTACTATTTATTTGAAAGGAAGAGTTACAGAGAGCAGAAGCAGAGAGAGAAAGATAGAGAGAAAGGTCTTCCATCCACTGGTTTACTCCCCTAGATGGCTGCGACAGCCAGAACTGTGCCCATCTGAATTCAGGAGCCAGGAGCTTCCTCCAGGTCTCCAACATGGGTACAGGGGCCCAAGGACTCAGGCCATTTTCCACTGCTTTCCCAGGACATAGCAGAGAGCTGGATCAGAAGTGGAGCAGCCTGGACTCAAATCGGCTCCTATATGGGATGTTGGCACTGCAGGTGGCAGCTCTACCTGATTGCCACAGTGCTGGCCCCAATAGGAACCTTATCCATGTGATTTGCTTGTTAGCCTAAAAAAAAGACCACAGAGGGAAAAATTGTTTATTTTATCTATTCTTTCACCCAACACCACAGATCTGTTTCAGAGTACAAACATCATAAATGATTGCTGAATGAATAATAGAAAGTATGTCTTCTCCAAGATCTGATAGTTTTAATTTCTAGATAGTGTTAATTTCTAAAAGTAAGAGCAAATTTGTGCTTTTTTTAAAAGATAGACTTCTTTGAAAGGCAGAGTAGTAGAAAAGGAGAGGAATGTGCAGGGATGGAGAGGGAGGGGAGAGAGAGAGAGAGAGAGAGAGAGAGAGAGAGATTTTATTTATGGGTTCATTCTCCAAATGCCTGCAATAGCTGCTCTGGGCCAGTCTGAAGTCAGAAGCAAGGAATTTCTTCTTTGTCTTCCATGTGGATGGCAGGGACCCCAGCACCTATATCATTTTCTGCTGCTTTCCCAGGCAAAGTAGCAGAGAGCTGAATGGGAAGTGGAGTAGCTGGGTTTCCAACACAGATGAGGGATGCTGGCGTCAAAAGCAGTTACTTCACCTGTTGTGCCATAAAATCAGCCTCAAACTCTTGCCATTTGAACACTTCTCCTCTGCAACAAACACACATTTAGTTGGGAAGGTAGCAATCATGCCAGGTGCTGGATACACCGTGTGAACATGACATGTAGTTTCCCCTCCCCAGGATGTACAACACAAGAGGGTAACATCCTAAACACGGCACGATAGTGGTGTGCTGTGTGCTGACTCTGAAACCCAGGGCTGAGAACTGCTCCTCGATTTCCCAGAGTGGAGTCTGGGGAAAGGTACTGTCTTCTTCTCTGCCTCAACTTATCCATCGTGATCTATGATTAAGAAAAATGTCTACCCTCTGCCAGGGATGTGATGCAGCAGGTTGAGCCCCTGCTTGGAACCTGCCATACCATAGTCCTGGTTGCTCTGTTTCCAAACAAGCTCACTGCTAATGTGCCTTGGGAGTAGGTTTAGATGACCAAAATGCTTTGTCCCCTGCTACTCGTGGGCAACACAGATGGGATTCCTGGTTCCTGGCTTCAGCCTGGTTGTTATGACCTTTTAGGGAATAAACCAGGGGATGAAAGATCTCAATCTCTCTCTCTCTCTCTCTCTCTCTCTCTCTCTCGACCTGATAAGTAAATAAATAAGTAAATAAGTAAAATTATAAAAAGGAGTACCTATGTTCTTTTTTTAACTTTTATTTAGTAAATATAAATTTCCAAAGTACAGTTTATGGATTACAATGCCCACCATAACTTCCCTCCCACTGGCACACTTCCCATCTCCCGCTCCCTCTCCCATTCCATTCACGTCCATTCACATCAAGATTCATTTTCAATTTTCTTTAAATACAGAAGATAGATTTAGTATGTATTAAGTAAAGATTTCATCAGTTTACACCCACACAGAAAGTGTAAAATACTGCTTAAGTACTAGTTATAGCATTACTTCACATTGGACAACACATTAAGGGCAGATCCCACATGAGGAGTAAGTACACAGTGACTTCTGTTGTTGACTTAACAATTTGACACTCTTGTTTATGGTGTCAGTAATCTCCCTAGGCTCTAGTCATGAGTTGCTAAGGCTATGGAAGCGTTTTGAGTTCGCTGACTTCAATCTTATTCCGACAGGGTCATAGTCAAAGTGGAAGTTCTCTCCTCCCTTCAGAGAAAGGTACCTCCTTCTTTGATGGCCCCGTTCTTTCCACTGGGATCTCACTCACAGAGATCTTTCATTTAGGTTTTTTTTTTTTTTTTTTGCCAGAGTGTCTTGGCTTTCCATTCCTAAAATGCTCTCATGGGCTCTTGAGCCAGATCTGAATGCTTTAAGGGCTGATTCTGAGGCCAGAGTGCTATTTAGGACATCTGCCATTCTATGAGTCTGCTGTGTATCCCGCTTCCCATGTTGGATCATTCTCTCCCTTTTTGATTCTATCAGTTAGTATTAGCAGACACTAGTCTTGTTTGTGTGATCCCTTTGACTCTTAGACCTATAAGTGTGATCAATTGTGAACTGAAATTGATCACTTGGACTAATGAGATGGCATTGGTACATGCCACATTGATGGGATTGTATTGGAATCCCCTGGCACATTTCTAACTCCACCATTTGGGGCAAGTCCAATTGAGCATGTCCCAAATTGTACATCTCCTCCCTCTCTTATTCCCACTCTTATATTTAACAGGGATCACCTCTCAGTTAAATTTAAACACCTAAGAATAATTGTGTGTTAATTGTAGAGTTCAACCTATAGTACTAGAACAAAAAAAAAAAAAAAGGAGTACCTATGTTCTGAGCTAGAATTAAGAACTGCTTGAGTTAATATTTAGAACAGTTGACTACTAGATGGTTTACATAGCTATTATTATTATTAACATAAAAACACTTGCATGACTATTTAATAGATCTTCATACATACACGGAAACTGGCTGCATTGAGCTCTCCTATATGGAGCTGAGCTGCATCTTTTCTCTCTCCGAATACTAGATCAGAAACAAAGTAGTGGCCCCTGTTAAGGGTCCCAGCTGCAGATCCAGCAGCAGGAGGAGTGGCAGGGGCCAAGAAACTCAGCCTCATGAGGCTCCGGGTGGCCTGCAGGCCCACTGCAGACATGCTGGCAAGGAAGGTCAGCTCTGTTGAAGGGCAGTGACAGTCAAGTCCCAGCCCTGGTCAGGGAAGCTGTGAGCTACACCTTCTCCTGCCAACATGGGAAGGAAGGCAGCCAGGATGGAAAAGCCATCAGACAAAAAAGTGCAAGCAAAGGGGGAGTGAGGAGCAAAGGGAAAACAGGCTCCGGTGGCTCACCAAGAAACTCAAGATTTGCCTGCAGGAAATGGAGGCGCTCAAATTGAGGAGCGTCTAGCTCTGATGAAGCAGAAGTCAAAGAAGCCAAGTCCGACTCATATCAAACACCATGTATCATCAGAGGACCCTGTCTCCCTTCTTGGACAATCCAGAGGAATATTTTTATCAACTCTTTTGTAAATGAAATTCCTGTTTGTAGTTCTTGAAGCATTTTTAAGCAAGAGAGAAAGGCCGGCACCAAGACTCAATTAGGCTAATCCTCCGCCTGTGGCACCAGCACCCCGGATTCTATTCCGGTCGGGGCACCAGATTCTGCCCCGGTTGCTCCTCTTCCAGTCCAGCTCTCTGCTGTGGCCCGGGAGGGCAGTGGAGGATGGCCCAAGTGCTTGGGCCCTGCACCTGCATGGGAGACCAGGAGAAGCACCTGGCTCCTGGCTTTGGGTCAGCACGGTGCGCCGGCTGCAGCGTGCCAGCTGCAACAGCCATTGGGAGGTGAACCAACGGAAAAGGAAAACCTTTCTGTCTCTCTCTCTCTCTCACTGTCCACTCTGCCTGTAAGAGAGAGAGAGAGAGAGAGAGAGAGAAAGAGAGAGAGAGAGAGAGAACCCCACCTCATCCCATTTTTTAAGTGGTCATGATGTTTTAAGAGATGAAATTATTTTCTGCTTATTTATTTTTGGTGCAACCAGAAAATAGCAAGATATTGAATTATGGGAGACTTTGACTGTCTTTTGTGTCAGCTTGGCATTCCATAGCTGGAGGTGTTTGTCTTTAAGATTTATTTATTTTATTTGAAAGTCAGAATTACAGAGAGAGTGGGAGAGAGAGAGAGAGAGAGAGAAATGTTCCATCTGCTGATTCACTCCCCAAATAGCCACAGCAGCCAGGACTATGCCAGGCTGAAGCCAGGAGCCAGGAGCTTCATCCAGGTCTCCCAGGTGAGTGCAGGGGTCCAAGGGCTTGGGCCATCCTCCACTGCTTTCCCAGGTGCATGAGCAGGGAGTCGGATCAGATGTGGAGCAGCTGGGACTCTAATCAGTGCCCATATGGGATGCTGGCTTAACCTGCTGCTCCACAACACAGGCCACAGGGGATGGTTTTTATATCCTGTAATACATAACACACTAAATAAATAGCAACTTGCAGTCACAATTGGGCATTTAATCTGTCAAGTATTTTCCATGACTTCCCCCATGTTTAGTGGAGCTGTTTCCTAGAAAAAACCAGTGCCTGCTGCTCTGTCAGATTGCTGTGTGCTCATAACATCTTTGGTTGTGGGAGTCCAGTCCTCCCAGTAATGTGGAAGATTGAGAAGCTGAGTATGTCATGTAGATGACATTAAATGGTGAATTGCTGGGACTTTTATAACAGGTGCCTTTGAAGATACTGGTACTTGATAGTCTCTTCGGCAAGAGTCGCCTTCAAATTTGAAGCTGGAAAGTCACAGGAATAACTTTAAATAAAAGAAGGACAAACCATGGCTTTTTAGATTTTAGGTACACATGTGAAGAATTGTGTACCAGTTAAAATGTCTGTGTGCTGATCCTCAATAAGTCATGAGGAAAGAAATAAAAAAAAAAAAAAAAAAAAAAAAAAAAAAAACCACAGTAGCAGCATCAGAACCTGTGCCTGTATGGGGTTCAGCTCTGCTTAACTGGCTGGCCACAATACCTCGTCCATGATACAAAATAAAATTAGTAAATCAAGTGAGATGATTTCTCAGAACCCCAAACTTTTAAAATGGACAAAGTGATTTGCTTCTTGGGTTGTGCTCTGTATGCTTTCATTGTCTTCATTCTCATACAGCTTTGTCTGTATTTTGAGAGATGGCCACGAGAGGGCAGAAAACTCACATTTAAAGTTCCTCAATGCATTCAGCAAGATCCTAACCCAATGTTAGAACTGTTTTCCACTGAGATTCAATTTCCTAAATAAACCTTCATCTCTACAGAGTCATAATATTGTCAAAGCTCAAGTAAGCATGTTCTAAGTAGTAATCAACTTTATTTTGCAATTTGTGTTTTCATAATCTATAAATAATTGGTGATAAAACATTTATAGAAAAATGCTTGGGTACAATGATGTGATGTAGTGGGCTAAGCTTCCGCCTGCGGAGCCAGCATCCCATATAGGTGTCAGTCGTATCCCAACTGCTCCTATTCAGATCCAGCTCTCTGCTATGGCCTGGGAAAGCAGTGGAAGATGGCCCAAGTGCTTGGGCCCCTGCTCCTTCTGGGCGACCTGGAAGAAGCGCCTGGCTCTTGGCCTCAGATCAGCCCCTCTCTAGCCATTGCAACCATTTGGGGAGTAAACCAGTGTATGGAAGACCTTTATCTCTGTCTCTCCCTCTTTCTGTCTGTAACTCTACCTCTCAAATAAATAAATAAAATCGTTAGAGAGAGAAAAAAAGTATTAGCCCTAAATTTTAACATTACCAAGAAAATATAAAAATTCCCTTTTCCACAACATTTCAATCAATGAGTTATTTTAGAGAATCATAAAGTGAAAATGAGTATATGTAAAAGTGGAAGTAAAAGGTAATTTTATAGGACCGGCACTGTGGCATAGTAGGTTGGGCATCCACCTTCAGAGCCAGAATCCCCTATGGCCACTGATTCAAGTCCCAGCTGCTCCATTTCTGGTTCAGCTCCCTGCTGATGGCCTGCAAAGACAGTAGAAGATGGCCCAAGTGCTTGGATACCTGCACCCCCGTGGGAGACTGGAAGAAGCTCCTGGCTGCCTTGGATCAGTGCAGCTCCAGCTGTTGTGCCCATTTGGGGAGTGAACCAACAGATGGAGGACCTCTCTCTCTCTCTGTCTCTCCCTCTCTCTGTGACTATACCTCTCAAGTAAATAAACTAATCTTTAACAAACAAGGTCAGTTTATGCTGGTGGAAATATTTTCTTAAACCATGAAAAGTTTGTTCCTACAATGCATTTTCTACAAACTTTTTGAACTCCCCTATGTGTGTGTGTATATGTTAGACTGTAGGATTGTGAGCATATGTCTGCATATGTATGTTCAGCCCAGTAAAGACTTCAGCTGTGACAAGTGCCTGGTATTTCTGTGGGTGTTGTCTTTCTTGTGGTAAACACCCCTCGGCAGAATCTGGAAGGGACTTAGGTGCCAGATGTATTTTCTTCAGTCAGGCAAATCATTTTTCAGTTGATTCCTATAAGAGGGTGTTAAGAGGCTGGCCCTAAAGGTGAGGAGGGTCTATTTCTCTCTCCAAATGAGGAAGGACTCCTCCTTGACCCTTCTTGTTTTTTCTATAGTTATTACTTCGCGACAATCATGGCAAAGTTGCAGGAAACTTATCCTTATGACTCTTATGGTTATAATTGTCCTACTAGTGGCTGTTCTTTGAGCTCAAGGAAGTGCAGATTTTTACACAAAATTCATGTTCTTAGAATAAGGAAGAATGGCCGGCGCCGTGGCTCAACAGGCTAATCCTCCGCCTTGCGGCGCCGGCACACGGGGTTCTAGTCCCGGTCGGGGCACCAGATTCTGTCCCGGTTGCCTCTCTTCCAGGCCAGCCCTCTGCTGTGGCCCGGGAGTGCAGTGGAGGATGGCCCAAGTGCTTGGGCCCTGCACCCCATGGGAGACCAGGTAAAAGCACCTAGCACCTGGCTCCTGCCATCGGATGAGCACGGTGCGCCGGCCGCAGCGCGCCATCCGCGGCAGCCATTGGAGGGTGAACCAACGGCAAAGGAAGACCTTTCTCTCTGTCTCTCTCTCTCTCACTGTCCACTCTGCCTGTCAAAAAAAAAAAAAAAGAATAAGGAAGAATGCTATGTTGAAAATACCAGCTAATGTGCCAAACATTTGTGTCATCCCTATTAACAAGATCAACCCTGGGGAAAACCTAATCAATGAAAGAAAACATGTTAAAACAGATCATAAATTCATATTAAAATTATAAAAACAAGGAAAATTGCAAAGTACGCTGCCATAGAAACAATATACTTGGATAACTTAATAGATAAATTATTTGAAACTTTAAGCAAATAGATTTCTGAAAAAGAAAAACTAGTCCCTCCCTTATTCCCACTGTTAGATTTAACAGGGATCACTTTTCAGTTAAAATTTAAATACCTAAGAATAATTCTGTGTTAATTGCAGAGTTCAACCAATAGTACTAGAACAAAACAAAGAAAAATTACTAAAATGGATAAAGTATTACATTGTACATCAACAGTCAGCACAAGAGCTGATCAAGTCACTGTTTCTCCTAGTGTCCAATTCACTTCAACAGGTTTCCCCTTTGGTGCTCAGTTAGCTGTCACAGATCAGGGAGAACATATGATATTTGTCCCTTTGGGACTGGCTTAATTCACTCAGCATAATGTTTTCCAGATTCCTCCATCTTGTTGCAAATGACTGGATTTCACTGTTTTTGACTGCTGTATAGTATTCTATAGAGTACATGTATAGATGTACAATTTGGGACATGCTCAATTGGACTTGCCCCAAATGGTGGAGTTAGAATCGTGCCAGGGGATTCCAATACAATCCCATCAAGGTGGCATGTACCAATTCCATCTCACTAGTCCAAGTGATCCATTTCAGTTCACAATTGATCACACTGATAGGTCTAAGAGTCAAAGGGATCACACAAACAAGACTAGTGTTTGCTAATACTAACTGATAGAATCAAAAAGGGAGAGAACGATCCATCATGGGAAGCAGGATACACAGCAGACTCATAGAATGGCAGATGTCCTAAACAGCACTCTGGCCTCAGAATCAGCCCTTAAGGCATTTGGATCTGACTGAAAAACCCATGAGAGTATTTTAGGCATGGAAAGCCAAGACACTCTGGCAAAAAAAAAAAAAAAAAAAAACCCTAAATGAAAGATCTCTGTGAGTCAGATCCCAGTGGAAAGAACGGGGCCATCAAAGAAGGAGGTACCTTTCTCTGAAGGGAGGAAAGAAGTTCCACTTTGACTATGACTCTGTCGGAATAAGATTGAAGTCAGCGAACTCAAAACGCTTCCATAGCCTTAGCAACTCATGACTAGAGCCTAGGGAGATTACTGACGCCATAAACAAGAGTGTCAAATTGTTAAGTCAACAACAGAAGTCACTGTGTACTTACTCCTCATGTGGGATCTGCCCTTAATGTGTTGTACAATGTGAAGTAATGCTATAATTAGTACTGAAACAGTATTTTACACTTTGTGTTTCTGTGTGGGTGCAAACTGATGAAATCTTTACTTAATATATACTAATTCAATCTTCTGTATCTAAAGATAATTGAAAATGAATCTTGATGTGAATGGAATGGGAGAGGGAGCGAGAGATGGGAGGGTTGCGAGTGGGAGGGAAATTGGGTGGAGGAAGCCATGTAATCCATAAACTGTACTTTGAAAATTTATATTTACTAAATAAAAAAAAAGGTTATCAGGGCAAACATTATGGTACAACTGGCTAAGCTGCTGCATGTGACCCTTGTTCTACACCAGCGTGCAAGTTGAAGTCCTGGCTACTCCACTTCCAATCCAGCTTCTCACTAATACACCCTGGGAGGCAGCAGATGATGACTTAAGAGCGTGGGTCCCTACCATCCCCATAGGGAACCAGGATGAAGTTCCTGGGTTCTGGCTTTGGCCTGGCCCAGCCTTGGTTGTTAAAGGCATTTATGGAGTCAACTAGCAAATGAAAGATCTCCCCACCGCTGCCCATCATTCTGCCTTTGAAATAAAAAAATATTTTGTTAAAAAAAAAAGAAAAGCTCCTAATTTCCTTTTTAAACAAATATTTATTTTTATTTATTTGAAAAGCAGAGATAGAGAGGCAGCAAGAGACAGAACAATATACAGATCTTCATTCTCTGTTTCACTCCCTAAGTGCCCACAAAACTGGAGCAGAGTGAGACTGAAGGTAAGAACCTAGAACTCAAAATAGGTCTTCTATGTGGCTAGAGGAGGTCCATGTACTCAAGTCAGCATCTACTGTCTCCCAGGAAGTGCTGTAGAAGGAAACTAGAATTGAAAGTGGAGCCACGATTCAAACTCAGACACTCTAATAGAATGTGGGTGTCCCAAGTTGTACTTTATATGCTGCACCAAAAGACCTCTCCAAACTTCCATTTTATAAAGCCATCACAGTACTGAGAGAAACATGCAAAAATAACACAACAAAGACAGTTAGTCTCCAAATAGATTACTATTATTTATGAACATCCTTAGAAAATTATTTAAAATTTTATGTGGAGAATTGTATAGCACATTAATAGAGTAGCATAGTGTGACAAAGTAGATTATAACAATTGCTGTGACTTGAATACAGTCTGTCCCCTTCAAGCAGATGTGGAAATAAATAATGTAAATCTTATCTGACTAAAGCTAAGCATCTGAAAAATACAGCTGCCCTAACCGTCTCCAAAACCGACCCTTAGTACAGCTCTGACAAAGCCCAATAGAGCCTTCCTTGATTTCCTGCAAAGCCCTAAGCAGCCCCTCACACATACACACTCACAATCTGTTAAGAGGATAGATAAACCCTTACCAAAGACTATCTGCATGGGCTGGCATTGTGGCGTAGACAATAAAGCTGTCACATAACACCAGCTTCCCATTTGGGTGCCAGTGTGTGTCCCTGCTGCTGCACTTCCAATCCAGCTACCTGCAAATGGCCTGGAAAAAGCAGCAGGAAATGGCCAAATGTTTGGGATCCTGCCACCCTCGTCGGGGATTGGAATGAAGCTCCTGGCTTCTCGCTGGCCTAGCTGTGTCCATTGTGTCCACCTGGGTAGTGAACCAAGGGATGGAAGATCTCTCTCTGTCTCTACCTCTCTATATATAACTCTTTCAAATAAATAAATCTTAAAAAAAAAAGGACTATTTTGCTCCAAAGGTACTCAGAGTATTCCTGCATGCGTTTGGGTTAAACTTTTCTCTAGTTAGTCCAGATAATCAGTTAATCTATTGTCTATTGTCAGCAGCCTCAACCCTAGCTGACCTGCCTAACCTGGTAGGGGAAAAGATTTCCTCCCAACAATTATTATATTTTTGGTATTTTATTTGTTTCATATTTGCTTTCATTCTTAGTATTAAGACCAAATTATTTGAATTTTCTTGCTTGTTACTATCACAAATGTGCTTTAAATTTATTTCACCTTGATTTTAATTATTTAAAAATTTTATTTAAGGTATACAAATTTATGTATTCCATGTATACAGATTTAGGAATATAGTGTTACTTCTCTCCCAACCCTCTCTAATGGGCTCTCTCCTTGATTTGTTGTGCTGTATGTCTGTCACATTCTTTTTCAAACAGAATATAAAATATTTTCACTAATTTCTTTAAATTAGAATTTTAGATAAGAGTGCAGTAGTTTATTACAAATATTTGGTTCATTAGCAATTTCTTTGTCTGTTGTTCACCCTTACCCTCTGCTATGGAATATATGTTTAATACTGTACATATTCTTTTTGTTTCTTTTATTTACTACATATTCTTAAGAAAAGTATGCTTTTTTGGAATATATTTACAGTACCAAATTCTTAACCACATTCAATGAGGACTGCTTGGTACCTGGGTCCTTGATTTCACTTCAAGAGAGAATACAGGAGGAAGCTAGAGACTAGCAAATGGTGACCAACAAGTGTTTTGTTGCGAAAGCAGACAGGAATTCTATAGAGTGGGACCTTCCATCTTCCTCTCTGAATTGCGTTTAACATTATATGACTTATTCAATAAAAGGGAAGATTATTCTAATGAAGAGGAGATGGATTCTAATAAGGGGGAGGAAAAGTCAAGGTTTTTCTGGAAAGTAAGCGGGTGGAAGTTTCCCAGAATGCAGTTCCTGCCACTGCTGGCTACTTATGTGGTCCAACGTTTCCTGTCATGGGGAGTGGTAGGTGTTTCATTTAGCATGCTCATGTATTACAGAGTGTATAATGAGCTGTACATCAACTTAGCTCAGCCTTGTCTTCCTAAACTTGTATGAGCTGAGTACTAGCAGAGGGTCCATTTATCTTCAGACTGTGGGGAACCAAGCCCATATTCTGAATCTTTTTTTTTCATATAAAGCTTTTATTTAAAGAATATAATATGGCCGGCGCCGTGGCTCAACAGGCTAATCTTCCACCTTGCGGCGCCGGCACACTGGGTTCTAGTCCCGGTCGGGGCGCCGGATTCTGTCCCGGTTGCCCCTCTTCCAGGCCAGCCCTCTGCTGTGGCCCGGGAGTGCAGTGGAGGATGGCCCAAGTGCTTGGGCCCTGCACCCCATGGGAGACCAGGAGAAGCACCTGGCACCTGGCTCCTGCCATCGGATGAGCCCGGTGCGCCGGCTGCAGAGCGCCGTCCGCGGCGGCCATTGGAGGGTGAACCAACGGCAAAGGAAGACCTTTCTCTCTGTCTCTCTCTCTCACTGTCCACTCCGCCTGTCACAAAAAAAAAAAAAAGAATATATTTCCAAAGTACAGCTTATGGATTACAATGGCTCCCCCCCACCCAACTTCCATCCCTCCCGCTACCCTTGAGATAGTAGGAACTTTTACTCTCATGTGGCTCAACTACTTTCTCTATCTCCTTGTCTCAATGTGCTTAAAGCTAAAGGAGAAAAAGCAACAAGATTAATTACAATAATCACAAGATTGTATAAAATAACAAATAACATAACCATTATTTGGCTCAATAGATGAAGTATTTGGGAGGAACCAGGTAAGTGAGGAGCTTTAGAAAGTTCATGGAAAATGTGTAGGAGAGCCAGAACCAGGATTCAAACTAGCTCTAACTCTAAAACTTTCCACCACCTGACTCAATCATGTGATGCTAAATAAACTGCTTCTATTATTTGTGGAAGTAAGCAAATAAAAAAATAAAAATGGTAAAAACCTGTGTATGTGGATTTAATATTTTTTGCGCCAAAACATGCTTATCTTTGATCTCCACTTTCCATGAACTTTTTGAAATTCCATAATAAAAAAGTACACATTAAAATTTGAGACAAAATGCTAAAGGAATAGGAAATTAAAGTAGCAAATTGAAGAAAAATGGAGTCAGGTGGGCTTTAGAGGGCAAATAGTAAAACAAGGCAACAACAAAAAACTCATACAATGGGGTGCAAACTGCAACATCCCCAGCAAATCTGCCTTGTTAAGCTGATTGGTTTCTGGTACTGTTCACTTTCTTCCTGGGGCTTTTCCTGCTCTTCTCTGTTTCATTTGTTTATAAGAGATGATAGCTGAAATGGATAACTTCCGAGTACCAATTATATATCAATATATTATGTAAATATTATTTTAAAGCTCTTATATGTATACTAGGTGTCTCAATATTTCCTTAATGTGTAACATTTGTTTAAAGATTTATTTACTTGAGACCTAGAATGGGCTAAACCTTCACCTGTGGAACCAGCATCCCATATGGTTGCCAGTTCAAGTCCTAGCTTCTGTTCCAGTCCAGCTCTCCATTATGGCCTGGGAAAGCAATAGAAGCTGGCCCAAGTGCTTGGGTCCCTGTACCCATGTGGAAGGCCCAGAAGAAGCTCCTGGCTCCTGGCTTTGAATCTGCTCAGCTCCAGCCATTGCGGCCATCTGGGAAATTAACCAGCTGATGGAAGGCCATTCTATCTGTCTCTCCCTTTATCTGTCTGTAATTATACATCTCAAATAAATAAATAAATAAATATATTTTTAAAAATTCATCAATATATGGTCTGGCACTGTGGCGTAACTGGTAAAGCTACTGCCTGCAATGTTGGCATCCCCTGTGGGTGCAGATTCAAGTCTAAACTGCTCCACTTCCAATCCAGCTGTCTAATAGTGAGCCTGGAAAAGCAGCTGAGGATGACCCAAGTCCTTGGGCCCCTGCACCCATGTGGGAAAGCCAGGAGGATCTCCCAGATCCTAGATCCGGACCAGTCTGCTTCCTGCCATTGCAGCCATTTGGGGAGTAAACCAAGGAATAAGATCTCTCTCTCTTTCTCTCTCTCTCTCTCTCTCTCTCTCTGCCTTTCAAATAAATAAGTTAATTAAAAAAAAAACACCACCAACACACCAATAGTACAAAGCTAAACAGCATTATAAATTATTCTGGCTTCAGGAAAAATCAAACATACTATGGTTGTTTAAGCTAGATGTAGTCTAAATTTTAGAACAAAGGACAAATGTGAAACTAAGAAAAGGAAAAAGCAATCACATTGTTTATAAGAAGAAAATCCCAGAGAAAAATCTACTTTCTCATAGTAATTGTCTTCTCTAAATTAATAAAATTATTTTAACATAAATGCATTTTATCAAAACTAAAAGCTCTTAAAGGAACTAAAGGGGATGTCTGAAGGCCATTTTCACAGCTTTTGTGTTCTTTGTTTGCTTGCTTCCTTTTAATGCCATTATAGCCAAATTAATGCACATTTGACAAAGTATTTCCAAGACGGTCCAGCAACTCACAATGGAGTTTTCCTTTCAGTATCTTAATCACAAAAATAGTCTATGTTTACGGTAATTAAGGTGATCAAATTGTAAACAAGATTAATTAAAAATAAAAGGAAAAATGGTAAACATTTTCCATGCTACTCAGTTACTTTATTTGTAAGTTCAGGACAATCACTGTGTAAAACAATCACTGTGTAAAATGCTTTTGTCCTGTGTGTTGATCATTACAACCACACCTTGAGCCTCAGCCTCTGCTGCCCCAAAAACATGGTCTAATACATCCCTTCCCCATGCCAGTCTTTCCAGCCTGGGCTTCTTTCTATCTCTGACAATAGGCAAACTCAGTGCTTTGCTATTGAACGACCAAGAGTTCAGCAGCTCACAGTGGAACTTGCCAATGTGTCTGCACAGATCTCCCAACTGTGTGAACCTCTGCTCACATCACTTGCAGGTGTGTGGCTTCTCACGGGTGTGCACCACAGCAGGGCAGCTCAGGGTGTGTGAGTACTGGAAGCTCCTGCCCACTCATGCACATGGAAGGCTTCTCCCGCAAAGTGAGTCCTCTCAGGTGTTGGAGGGTGTAGGTGCATGAGAAATTCTTCCCCGACAGTGAGCACGTGGGAACACTGACATTGGCAGTGGGCTTGGATGCCGCCCTGCTCATGCAGGTGAGTGCTCGGGTGTATCTGGGAGCAAGGGAAGACTTTGTTGTACAGAGGGCAGGTGAAGATCTGGCTGGCAAGGTTCAGGATGTTGGAGACATAGGGGAGTAGCCTGGTCTTCATGCCATCTTCCACCTGGACTCACTGGTTCTCCAGGGCCATCAGTTCATCATTGGTGGCTTTGCCCTCCAGATGCAGCTCCTTCAAGACTGAGTCTTCCCTTAGAGGAAGGAGCAGATAGGCGAGCTCCTACTGTCCCTTGTTATTAATGCTCACACCCTCCTTCACAGTGCTATGTCCCCTGTCAGTCCTTAGGGCTAACATCACTCTGACCACAGGAACCTCTTTCTGCACCTTGACTGCACCAAGTTGCTTCTCATGTGAAGAGAAAATCTAAAGATTTTCAATTCCTGAAAGGCTGGATTTGACAGGTCCAGCACATATCTACTGAATTCCTCACGGAGGTGACAGACTTCTGGGACAAAGACTCGAGCGGCAGGGGCTGGCTACCATTTTCCAGTTGCTGTGCTGTGTGGCTCTGTCTCTCTGCCAGCTTGAGGGAGGCCTGCTGAGACTGATGGCCATCACATTCACATGTCCCCAGGCGCAGCTTCCAAGTCCCTGTCGCTGGGCATGATGTCCAGGAGTGAATCACCTACCATGTGGCTGCTGCCATCGGAAGAGTCTCAACTTGGAACTACTTGAAGAATCTTTGCCTGTTTTAGTGCTGTGTGCCTCCATGTAGCTTTCTCTTTCAGCTTCTCTCTGCAGATTTTGACAGTCATACATGTAGAGATAACAGGCAGTTGCTAGCTTGTCTTCAATGCATAAATCTTTGAACTGCAGAAAACGTCAACTGGGGTGAGCCCTGTGGCTCAGCAGGTTAAAACCACAACCTGCAGCACTGGCATTCCATATGGGCACTGGTTCAGGTCCTGGCTGCACCACTTCCAATCCATCTCCCTGGTAATGCACTTGGGAAAGCAGTGGAAGATGGCTCAAGTGCTTGGGCCCCTCACCTATGTGAGAGACCCAGAAGAAGCTCCTGGTTCCTCACTCCTGGCTTTGGATCAGCCCCGCTCTGATCTTTGTGGCCATTTGGGGAGTGAATCAGGGGATGGAAGACCTCTCTTTGTCTCTCCTTCTCTCTCTATGTAACTCTGCCTCTCAAATAAATAAATATATATTTAGGGGCCAGCACTGTGGCACAGGGGGTTAACGCCCTGGCCTGAAGAGCTGGCATCCCATATGGGCACCGGTTCAGGACCTGGCTGCTCCACATCCCATCCAGCTCTCTGCTATGGCCTGGGATAGCAGTAGAAGATGGCCTAAGTCCTTGGGCCCCTGCGTGGAAGACCTGGAAGAAGCTCCTGGCTCCTGGCTTCGGATCAGTGCAGCTCCGGCCATTGCAGCCAACTGGGGAGTGAACCATCTCTCTCTCTCTCTCTTTCTCTCTCTTTCTCTCTCTCTGCCTCTCCTCTCTCTCTGTAATTCTGACTTTCAAATAAATAAATCTAGAAAAAAACCCAGCCAATCCAATATGAGATGCAGGCATCCCAAAGGGCATCTTTAAAAAAAATACATACATACATACATATATATTTTTAAAAAGAAATAGAGAAAGTATCTACTATGATATGGAAATGCTACTCTATCTTCATAAACCCCACTGTCAGCTGGAGTAGTGTGTTGGGGCAGAGCTAAGAGGGCCCCACTCTCAACAGCTCCCCATGGCAGCAGCCCAGTGGTGGCCAAAGCCTTCCAGACACAGCAAGTGACAAAATGACCCATCTCTGAACATGTAGCCCAAGGCAGAGATAAGATGGAGTTGCTGTTTGTGGGACAAGTGGATAATAGGCATGCTCAAGAGGGATAAAATAGTGTGGTTGGTCAAATATGCATATCCCATCCATCAGGGAAACACCATCTGGGAATGCAGGAGGGAGAACTCATGAGCAGAGCCTGATGAGATCATCTTAATGGCCATGGATCAACTTGTTGAGTGAAAAGTAAGCAAATAGGGGCTGGCACTGTGGTTTTGTTCGCTAAGCCTCCACCTGCAGTGCCAGTATCCTAAATGGTTGGAGGTTCATGTCCTGGCTGCTCCTCTTCCTATCCAGCTCTCTGCTATGGCCTAGGAAAGCAGTAGAAGATGGTCCAAGTGCTTGGGCCCTTGAAACTGCATGGGAGATCCAGAGGAAGCTCCTGGATCTTGACTTTGGACAAGCCCAGCTCTGGCTATTGCAGCCCTTTAGGGAGTGAACCAATAATGGAAGACCTTTCTCTCTGTCTCTCCCTCTCTCTGTAACTCTACCTCTCAAATAAATAAAATCTTTTAAAAAAGTAAAACAAGAAAACTAACATAAAACCAAAATACCAAAATTAAATAGTTACCCTTGGTCCAAGAAAATAAAATAAAATAACTGATGGCAAATATTTGATTATTTGGTTACCATGCATGGGTCCAGTTGATTAATGAATAATAATTAACAAGCAATGGTAGTCAATTTAAAAGTTTAAAATCACATAATCCCATGATCTTTTAATTTCATGTCAACCCGTTCATTTGTACCAGTGATATAGAGACATGTCTGCTGTCAACCAGTTTCAATTGTTGTTATAAATATCAAAATAATCACATATGTGAAAGTTCAAATGTTATGTTATTTTGAGGTTTATTAAGCACAGACACTTTAGTCATAGTAAATAATATATAGGTTGAGAATTGGTACTAGGGCAGGTGTTTGACCAGGCATGTACTTAAACATGTATATGTCAGAGTACCTGGGTTTGAGGCCCAGCTATATTCTTGAGGCAGCAGGTGATGCTTCAGCTGTTGGGTCCCTGCCATCCACATGGAGAGCTGGATTGAGTTCCTGTGGCCAAGGCATGCCGTTGTGGGCATGTGGGGGAGTGAGCCAAGAGATGGGTGCTCTCTTTTTCTCTCTTTCTCTCCATCTCTTATATAAACTTAGAAAAAGAATCAGTACTCTTATTTTGAAAGTGATAATTCTTCTCTGTTGTCAATTACCAAAACAGAAGGAAAAAAAAAGTTGTGTCAGCTCCTGAAAAAAAAGAAGCATGAGGATTTGAAAAAGTAATAAATAATACTGTAACTAAATAAGAAAAAATATATTAATGTGATATTTAAATATTCACTGAAGGGATATAAAATGTACTTTTTAAAGATTTATTTTATTATTTGAAAGAGTACTAGAATGGGAGAGAGAGAGAGGGAGGGAAGAGAGAGAAAGAGGTTGATTGATTGATCATCATCCACTGGTAAATCTTCAATTGGCCACAACAGCCGGGGCTGGGCTGGGCCAAAGCCATGAGCCAGGAACTCCATCTGGGTCTCGTATGGGTGGCAGAGGACTGAGTACTTGCACCATCGTCCACAGCTTTCCCAGGTGCGTTAGCAGGGAAATGGATCAGCAGCAGAGCAGCAGGGACTGGAACCACCACTCCAATATGGGATGCTGGCACCTCAAGCAGCAGCTTAACCCCACCGTACCATAATGCCAGCTCCAGTGTAAATTTCTTGAATTTCTTATTTATTTGAAAGGCAGAGAAACAGAGACAGAGAGGGATATCTCCCATGTGCTGGTGCCCTTTCCAGTGTCCACAATAACTGAGGCTGGACCAGGCCAATGCGCAGAGTTCAGATTTCAATCTGGGTCTCCCACATAGGTGGCGGGGATACAACTACTGGAGGGATCATCTGCTGCTCCCTGCACAGTAGCAGGCAGCTGGAATCGAGTGCACAGAAGAGACTCACACCCAAGCACTGCAACGCGGTGTGAGGATGGCCCAGGTGGTACCTTAATCTCTGCCTCAAACCCCCTCCTCAACAGAGTGAATATTAACTGCCCACTGAGGTCACAAGTTGTAACTGGTAAAATTAAAATACAAAACATGAATTGAAGGTGATTTTATTATAAAACAATGCTATGTATTTATCTCACAAATTTCATAGCGTATCATACTTAATGCAATTTATAAACAAAGTCTGTATAGTAAATCTCCCATGTAAAACATAAAGTAAAAGCAATTGTACGACAAAATGACACTATGTGTTTATTTGCCCTACAAATTTAATATTTCTGATATACACTTAATAACAAATCCTGTATAGTAAACCTCCCAAGTAGGAAAAGAATGAAAAGTCAATTAGTAGCAGTTGTGAATGCATTAATAGTATATGAATCCATAAAAATCAAGGCCAACTGATCTAACGTAAGAATTAAAAATGGGGCCAGGTTGTGGCATAGAAGTGACACCACCATCTGCAACACCCACATTCCATATGGGCACTGGTTCCAGTCCCAGACACTCCACTTCAGCTCCAACTCCTTGCTAATGGCCTGGGGAAAGCAACAGCAGAATATGACCCAAGTGTCACATGGAAGCCCAAGCCTGCCAGGAACCAGTCAATACTGGTGAATTTTTTTAAAAAGATTCATTTACTTATTTGAGAGAGAAAGTTACAAGGAAAGAGACTGAGAGGTCGTCCATCCTCTGGTTCACCCTCTCCCCAGGTGACTGCAACACTGGAGCAGGCCTGATGGAAGCCAGGAGCCAGCACTTCTTTGGGGTCTCCCATAGGGATGCAGGGGCCCAAACACTTGGGCCATCTTTCACTGCTTTCCCAAGCCATTAGTAGGGAGCTGGATCAGAAGTGAAGCAGCCAGGACTGGAACCAGCACTCATATGGGATGCCAGCACCACAGGCAGAGGTTAATGTACTATGCCACAGTGTTGGTCCCACATCTGATGATTTTTGCCAAGTAACATGTCTTTCAACACAAGACTAAGGAGAACTACATATTTCCTTTGGGAAATTTAACCCTTCTACTATAAGGACAGGCGAGCAAGACAAAGACAAGACAGAATATGAACTCAAATAAGCCTGTGGAGGGCTCACTCCTGATGAACTCACAGCAGAGAGTGCATCTTGCATTACAAACAAGTGGCTTATATATGGCAAAGCAGTTGGGAAGGGCTCACGGGAAAAGCTGCCTTGCTGACTCCAGCCAGTGCACAGCACTTCATGCACGAAACTGCAGTCAAGGTCTCAGGCCTTCTAGACACCCATGCTCTTGCTCATATCTGCATTCCTAGCCCAGTAGCTTCATTTAGAGACCTCGTATGTGTGCATCAATCCCATCTCCCCACCGCCCAACCACACACACCCTGCCTCTGCCCTGGCTGCCACTACCCTCCCAAGACTGCCAGATACTCTGCAAAGGCCTTATTATTAAAAATGCAGGAAAAGATTTGCTCCACTCTGACTCAACGTTCAGTTCCTTTCCACCCTGAGCACTACCTGCTTTCCTTCCCTGGGCCCTTAGGTTCACAGCTTTTGTTCCAGTCTCACTCTGCAATGAGATGATCATCAAGTCTGCACTGATCCACGGGACCCTTACCTGGAATGATTCAACGGGAGGAGGAAGAAACCTTGGGCAAACAGCACTTTCCCCTGTTTAGCCTCCTTCTATGCTTTTGCTCTGAGAAAAGACGATTGTTCCTTTCATTTGCCTGATGTTATAATTGACTTTTATGACGATGGATGCCTCTGCTATCTGTATTTCAGTTCAGCTCTTAACAGTTAACTCCTCCAAATCCCATCAAGGAATGTTTGACTTTATTTTTGGCATACACAAGTCCAGCCTATCAGAAAATACTATTGGAATATGAAGAAGCTTCAAAAAGTTTGTGGAAAAATGGAATTAAAAGCATGAATTAATTTTGGTGCAAGGTAATTTTTGGTACTTTTTTCATAATTGATGGAGAATGTATATTATGAAGAAACAATGCTTGTATTTCAAAATTATTCTTATATGAAAATAAGCTTCATACTATTAATTCCATTTTTCAACAAACTGAAGTACATTCATACGTTCAGAAAGTAATTGTGACCATTTTGTCCCTTCTGCTGTTGTCACCTTGGGCACAGTCAGTAGGTCAGTATCATCTCTCACCTGGATTAGTATGGTTATAGCCCTAACACTCTTCGTGTTCTACCATTGTTTCACATAGTGGCCAGAGTGACCCTTTGAAATAATAAGTCGGATATGACGCTTGTTAGATCCAAACCTTGCAGTAGTAAGTAAAAGTCACATTCTTGAAATGGCCAGAACCATGGCCCTCACCATTTCCCCTATCTTGTTCTTTACTTTCCTGATCACTGCCTTCATAACTCTCACCTCCTTACGTGTTTATGCCATTGTCTCTTTCTCAATGAGCTCAGACTCCAGTCACATGATTTTACTTTATTCTATTGTTAATTTTTAAATTATTCTTTAGTTATTTGAGAGGCAGAGAGAGAGAAACAAATATTCCATCCACTGGTTTATTCCCCAAATTTTCATAACATTAGGGGCTGGGCCAGGGTAGAACCAGCAGTCTGGTACTCAGGCTAGGACTTCTATGTGCGTGGCAGGGATCCAGCTATTTGAACCTTCAGTTACTTCTTCCTTGTGTCTACATCGGTTGGTAGCTGGAATCATGAGCCAGAACTGGGAACTGAACCAAGGCATTTCAGTGTGGGACATGGGCATCTTAAGTGGTATCTTTTAACCAGTATGCTGAACACCTGTCCCTGGTCACTTTAAATTGCATCGCAGCCACTCGAACCCATGGGGTTGGTTTTCCTGATACAGCTACCCCACCATATTTTCAACAGTATGCGTATGTGTCTCTTCCTGATTTGTTGTATATTTTAGTTATTAGTTCTCCCTTCCAAAAGGTAAGTTTAACACAAGTAGAAATTTTGTTTTCTTCACTGTTATGCTTTCTTCGCTAATGAAACACAGTCCCTAAAATAGATATTAAACATACTTGGTACTCAACAAGTGACTTTTGAATGAATTTTTTTTCTGTAAAGTAATTAAAAGTGTTGTAATTGTCCTGGATAGCATAGAGCTATCATTGTATATACACATTTCCCTTATCCATTTATCTGTTGATGGGTACCTGATTGATTCTGTGTATTAGCTACCAGGAGTAGTGAAATAAAAAATCATGGGAATGGCGGTATCTCTCCAATATACTGATCTCCTTTCCTTTGGATCTATATCCATTACTGGGATTGCTAGATTATATCGAAAGTGTATTTCTAGATTTTTGAGAAATCTATTTTATTTATTGCCTGTACTAATTTACGTTCCCACCAACAGTGTGTGTTACTCTTTTCCTAAATACTTGCCTGTATTTCCCAATTTTGTCTTTTATATTAATTAATTAAACCATCACTGCTGCCTCCCCGGGTCTTATGTCAGGAAGCTGGAGTCAGGAGCCTGAGCTGCAAATCGAACCGAAGCTCCCTGACGTGTGATATGAGCGTCTTAACCACTAGGTTAAATACCTGCTCCAAGGTGAATATTTCTATGATCACATTTTTTTTTTTGACAGGCAGAGCAGACAGTGAGAGAGAGAGAGACAGAGAGAAAGGTCTTCCTTTTGCCGTTGGTTCTCCCTCCAATGGCCACCGCGGCTAGTGCGCTGCGGCCAGCACACCGCGCTGATCCGAAGCCAGGAGCCAGGTGCTTCTCCTGGTCTCCCATGGGGTGCAGGGCCCACGCACTTGGGCCATCCTCCACTGCACTCCCGGGCCACAGCAGAGAGCTGGCCTGGAAGAGGGGCAACCGGGACAGAATCCGGCGCCCCGACCGGGACTAGAACCCGGTATGCTGGCGCTGCAAGGCGGAGGATTAGCCTATTGAGCCGCAGCGCTGGCCTCTATGATCACATTTTGATGGTTATAGTATGTCCCAACATATGAATATGAAACTCTTTAAGTGTAATATTGATTTCACTTTTTATTAAAAAGTTCCACATCTACATGGATTATTTGAAACAAAATTCAAACTCTTCTCCTCACGACTTTTTCTTTAGGACCAGCTTCCCTGTGAAAGTAATCTCAATGATGTTTCTTAGGTAATCATTTTGTTTTGTTTTGTTTTCCAAGCCATTAACAATAATCGTTAAGGGTATCTCTATGTTCTGATCATCTTGCTTCATTGTCTACACTGGAACCTCTTGGATTTTAGACAAGCATCTTTATATTTAAGTTGACTTGTCAGCCCCATTAGTAGCCAGCTGGATACCAAGGTCTGTCCTGAAATCCAACACTGCTCTATCCCTTATTCATGAACAGCTGAGAGGGGCTGAAGGTGCCGAGGGCCATGAACGCATATTACCAAGTGCTTACATTAAAATGCTGAAGGCTGTCTTTTCCCTCCAGTCATCTTTCTCCAGGCATAGTGCACCTGCCCCAGTTTTGATTGAAGTCTAAGAAGAAATAGAGACTTGAAATCAACTTTATCCTCTCCTAATTCAGTGATTGAATAAAAGAGAGAATTCTGATGAACTTTCCATTGACATTTAAAATTTGCCAGTCACCACACTATTCCTGAGAAGAACTCTGACCCTGGGGCTGCCACAAAATGTAAAATAAATTTGGAGATACAAAAAATAGAGTCTTCAACTCTCTGCTTAGCAATGATATTGTCTAGAAATAGAAGTTAGTCATCTTTTCTCAGGAATAAGCAATAGGGCCGATAGGGCCCTAGAAGAAATCCATGTAATTCTTTTTTTTTTTTTCTTTGACAGGCAGAGTGGACAGTGAGAGAGAGAGACAGAGAGAAAGGTCTTCCTTTGCCGTTGGTTCATCCCCCAGTGGCTGCTGCACACCGCAGCCGGCGCACCACACTGATCCGAAGCCAGGACCCAGGTGCTTCCCCCTGGTCTCCCATGCGGGTGCAGGGCCCAAGGACTTGGGCCATTCTCCACTGCACACCCAGGCCACAGTAGAGAGCTGGACAGGAAGAGGAGTGACCAGGATGGAATCCGGCGCCCCGACCGGGACTAGAACCCCGTGTGCCAGCGCTGAAGGCAGAGGATTCGCCTATTGAGCCGCAGCACCGGCCATTCCATGTAATTCTTAAAGGAAGCAAATGTCATGTGATATTGGAAGGTAGCATAGGGTATCTTTAAGGGGCTAATAGAGAAGAAAAACAAGATCATGAAAGTGAATTAAAGAAAAATCTCTGTTGATTTGGGGATATTATGGAGGTTGAAAAGCCTCTTGTGTACCTATGGTAGAGAGAAAAGTTGACTAGTATTGCCATCTGTGTGGCATGTGGTCCATGGATACTGGAAGCAAAAAAGATTGAACAACCAGGGCACATGTCCAAGAGTGGTGGAAAGGGAGTAATCGTGGCTCTAACTGGGGGAGCTGCCAGTTTATCCAGAGACTCTGAAGACGTGGCACATACTGTGCAGGCTTGGAAAACTTGGGAGGTTGAAAATCAAGTTCAGTAACACCTAAGTTTCACTTAAAAGTAAGACTTAAAGAAAATTATAACAGTGCTATGTTGTTATGAATGAATGAGTTTTGGATAAAACACTTCCCAAGAGTTGAGTCGGTGTTCCCTGTGAGTTTGATACAGGTGCTGTATATCCATCTTGTTAATTAGGCTTGAATGACATGTGAGGCATTTGAAAGTCGTGCTGTATCAAGGGTACTTTTTCTTTAAAGGTATTTTATTTGAAAAGAAGATAGGTAGAGAGAGAAATAGTGAGATAAGTACATAGAGAAGACTGTCCCCTTCACTGGTCCATTCTGGAAATATCCACAGCAGCCAGCACTGAGCCAAGCCAAAGCTAGTAGCTGGAATTCAAGGCAGGTCCCCTTTCTGTGGTGGATAGCATGGACCCAAGCACCTTCCAGGGTGCACAGTAGCAGAAAGTTGTGATTAGTGTAGAGCTGAATTCAAACCTGGGCATCCCAATGTGGGATGAAGGTATCCCAAACACTGTCAACTTCTTCACCAAATGCCTGGGTTTTAAGATTGCCTTTGATAATGAAAACCTTTCCATGCAGTAAAATGTCTCTATGAAGTTTAAAGATTTATGAAGTACTTACTTGCTAAAGCTTTCAGACTGTTCTTTCTTGCCAGAATAGAAAGGACTGGAGCAAAAGCTCCACATTTTCCCCACCTACCTTTGCTCCAGTGAACAACTAATGTACTTCTGAGCATATCAGAAGCTCTCCATATATATTTAATAAGCTGAACATAACTAAATGGAAGTGAATTAAAGGTTGGAACAACTGTTTAGTTTGACAGCATTTCCTGAATAGATTTAAACTATGTGCAATAGACTATGCTCTTTGTTAAATGCTGTGTATTCAAATATGACACAGGGTTTCTGTAACTTTCAAGTGTTTAATACATTTTTAAAATCTATAATCATTGCAAGAATTATTGTTATAAGATGGATTTATAGCACCTGTATCATATTCAAAGGGAGTAGTCATAAATTGGGGGGAAGTCTTATTACTCAAAACCACTTCATTCATAAGAGCCATGGCACTGTTAGTACTTTTCTACAAGTTTTACTAAAAGTTATGGAGTGAGCACAAAAACATTACCCCTTTGCACATTGGGTGTCTCAGTGACTTGGTTTTACACAGAATCTGTAGCATGACCTTCATTATAGATATAAGTACATATTACCTAAACAGTGCCTTTGAAAACATACTGCATTCAGAGAGAAGGTTTGTTTACTCTGCCGTCTCCTGTAATTGTTGAAGATGTGATTTTTAGCAAATCATACTTTCAAAGACTATTAGCATATATTATACATGAAGAAAGAAATCCTCTCTTACTATAATGTAGATTTGTTTTTCATTGGTTGGGAGAGGCTAGAGAAATAAATTAAAAAAAAAGAAGAGACAATAGCCCTACATGGAGTCTGAATTTTTTAAATCAGGAATTGTCATTATGTAAAACTAGCTAAGAATTAAGTGAGAAATTATTGGGCCATCTTTTAATTCATAAATTGAATGCTCTAGATGGATGAATATGTATGTAAGAAATTTGAGATTAAAGAGAAATAAATTCATCAATTTGCACATATGAGCTAGAATGCTAAGTGTGGTCCAGCAGTAAATATTTTTAAAATGTTTTGTCCCTGTGTAGGTACATATTTGCATTTAAGTGTTGTTTGTCAACTGTTAAAAACATTTTACCATGAAGTTTTTTTTTTGTTTCCAACATGCAGTTTATTGGACTTTATTTCCCAAATAACCTTTCCTCGCTTGTCAGGGAACAACAGTATAGGAGTCAAAGGTAAAGACACCGGCTGTGTTATGATGGGCTCACCCAGGCTGGTCTGAAGCTGACCAGCCTCCCATTTCAAATGTTCAGGAAGCTGTGCCCAAGATATAAGCGCTCGTTCAGCCCAATCCCTTCCACCTGCTGCAACAGGACCAGGTGCTACCCTGGCCTGGGCCTGCTGCTGGCTCCCACAGCAGGCATCTCTCGGTCTGGTCTGCCACAGCTGGTAGGATCACGAACAGTGCCAGGCCTTGGCGTCTCGACCTAAACATGCAAGCATGGCCAGCTCCATCCACACGGGCAGGCACAGTGCTGCTCAGCAGGAGGTCTGAAGCGCACAGACACTGGGAGAGGACTGTGTGTCAGCATAAGATAATGACCCAAAATGCAGTGTAAAACCACAGTGGTGACTACAGGCAGCCGGGATGGGTAAGAAAATGTAACCATGGGAGTCGATTCACCTCTAACAACCTCCCAGGACAGTCTTTGCTCAGGGGTCTCTCAGGCCTCTTGACTGGACGTGGTCCTGAAGCGCAGAAACCAGAAATGGTGGCGCTGGGGACCATCAGGGTGTCAGACCTCTGTGCTTAGAGTGCATTGCAGCCGCCTCAGCCCCTGAGCCTGGGATGGAGACAGGGAACAGGATGTGGCTTCCCGGAAGAGCAGCCTGGTCCTAGCCTCCTTCTCGAGCGCTGCTTCTTGGCCTCCTTCTTGGGCCTCTTGCTGGCAAAAGTCACCAGGGTCTTGGGCCTCCTGGACACCTCCGCGTTCTTGGGCTTCACGGGCTTCTGCCTCCTATGAAATGGAAGGAATGACGTGAAGAGACAAAAAACACAAGCAAAGCGCCCAGGAATTGGTGGCTGCACCCAGCAGCTGGAGGTAGGAGGTGGGGGGAGGATGGGAGTCACTTGGGCCAGGGCCGAGGTAGAGTTGGAGGAGGGGACACGGCCTGCTCTGGCCCCTCAGGCTCATGTCAGAAGAAGGATCTGGAACAGACTCAGTCTGTGCCTGTCCAATAGTCTCCTCCTCTGGGTGGTAATCTGCAGTGTGCTGTAGCCAGGAAGGACAGGCCACAGTGCACTCAGGCCGACCACAGGGGCCTGAGCGGCTGAGAGTGCACGCACAGGAAACTTGCTGAGGCCTGCCTAGGGCTCTGGGATGCAGCCCCTCTGCAGAGCTCAACGCTGGGTGCCTCCTCCACTTTCAGAGGGGCCCAGTTCAGAAGAGGTGGGGACACCCAGCTGCTGGCCCATTGCTTCCCTCTCCACAGACCCCCTCCAAGCATCCCAGGCTTTCCGGTATCTCTCAGATCTCCCCTCAATCAAGCTGTCAGAGACAGACTGGCACGTTGCAAGTTCTTCCGCTCCACTGTCCTGGACCACATGCAACCCCACCCCCTCCCACAGGCAAAGCAACCAGTCCCAGTGATCCCACCGCTCCCCTGCTCCCCACCATCCAAGGGGTCACACCAAGCCCAGTGGATTCTACCTCCTCTACCTCTTGACTTGGCCCTTCTCTCTGGCATCTAAGTCCCCTGCTTCAGCTCTGCCCACTGCTAATCAATCTGCCTGCTCCCTCTGTCCCATCCCTAATGTACCTGCCAAAGGAATTCTGCTAAAGCACAGGTATGACCACTCCACCTGTCTTAGACCTACCACTGGGTCCCCATCACCCTCAGTCTCATGGCCCACACCTGGGATGACATAGAGGAGGCCAGCTCTCCAGCCACATCTGGGATCTTCTCCATTCCCACCGGTCCAGCCTCAGGACCTCCCCTGGTCCCTTAAGTCAAGAGGCACCCCCTCTTTCCATGGCCTGGATCATCTGCTTCTGATCCAGCTCCCTATTAATGCATCCTGGGAGGCAGCAGATGATGGCTCAATTGCTTGGGCTCCTGCCACCAACATGGCAGACCTAGACTGAGCTCCTGGTTCCTGGCTTTGACCTGGCCCAGTCCTTCCTGTTGCAAGCACTTGGGGAGTGAACCAGCTTCCAAGTAGATGAAAAATAAACTTTAAAAAATATTTTAAGGAGAAAGACAGGACTGGTATTGAGGGGCAGAGTGGGCTAAGCTGCCAGTCTGGAATGCCAGGCTGAGTACCAGTTTGAGTCCCAGCTCCTGATCCAACTCCCTGCTAATATTCCACGTGAAAAACCCAGGCTCTTCACTTCGGCCTGGACCAGCCCCAGGAATTGTAGCCATTTGGGCAATGAACCAGAGGATGGGAGATCTGTCACTCTGTGTTTCAAATAAGTACGGGGTATTTTAAAAAGGAAGCTGAGGCCTCTCCTTTTCTGTGGCACAGAGAACACAAGAAGATTTGAACCACAACATATATTCCCTGAAGCACAGCCAAATGTAGCCACCAATAACAACAATCACTGTGGCAGTCACTGATATTTATTATCTACAATGTGCCAGCCCCTGTGCTACCTGCTCTGGACCTGTCTTATTTGAGCCTCACAAATATCATAGAGTCTCATTTCATAAACAAGGAACAGAGATTCCAAGAGTGTGTGATTTGCCTAAGGTTTTAGCTTGTCAGCAGCAGAGCCAAGAGTTGAACTGAACTCTTTCAGATTTTTAAGAGTTATTAATTTGAAAGGCACAGTGACAAAGAGAGGAGAGACAGAAATAATCCATCCACTAGTTCACTCCTCAAATGCCTGTAACAACAGCTAGCCCAGGATAAAGCCAGAAGCCAGGAACTCCATCCGGATCCTCCTCATGGGTAGCAGGGACCCAAGAACTTTGGGCTGTCACCACTGCTTTCCAGGCACGTTGGCAGGAAGCTTAATTAAAATGGAGTAGCTGGGACCCTAACGAGACACTCCAGTATGGGATGAAGGCATCCCAAGTGGTGGCTCAACCCCTTTGCTACAACAATGGCCCCAAGCTTCTTGATGGTCATGGGTCTGGATTCTGCCAGGTTTCCTGGGGACTTCCAGACTATGGATGCCTTGAATCTCAGTGAACTCTGAAGTCTGCTCTCTGCTTAGCAGCCCCCACAAACACAAGGTGACCCTGCAAAGACAGAACAACTTGCTCTTGGTCCTGTCAGCCCCTGCGTCACCCAGAGTCCCCTTGTTTGTGACTAATGTTCCTGCCAGAGTCAGGAAGGTGGGTTTTCATGGACGAAAGCAGCTTGCTGTGGGTGTATGCACAGATCACAGTTCTCGAGTCATCTGAAGGCATGATCCGTCTCCTCCTCACTCCAGACCTCCTCCTCTCTTCCCCATCCATCACCACCCACCCAGTCACCTGAGCCAGAATTCTACCTCCATGCCACTGTTGAGTGCCTGCCATTCTGTCAGAGCCTCACAGCTGATCTTTCCTGCCAACTCTGTTTTCTAAAGAGCTCCAGACTCCACCAGTGCCCTCCAGACACCCTTCTCTGCCCCAGCTCCAACCCACGGGCTCCTGCCTGCACCCCATCTCCATTCTCTCCATTCTCAGCATCCTGCATTCTGTTTCAGTCCATTCTCCTGACACAATGACAGCAACAGTTCTGTTCACACATCTCTTTGCTGCTTTAAAAGCCCTGCTGGTTCCTTCCAGTATGATTAAGTTCTGAGAGACTCGGGGCAGCCCCAGGGCCATTCCATGTCAGCCTTGGCCCCAGCTCCATGCATGCCCTCCCCCTCCTTCCCAATACAGCCCACTCTATCACTGTCCCCACAGACTCTGCTGCCTTTCAAACTCCATTTCAGTACTCTGCCCAATCCACTGGCATCGTCTGTGGGTCCTAGGCCAGGTACAGCGGGGAGAGAAAGAGCGTGCAGGCTCAGTGAGCGGATGTGTCCCACGCAGGTGCTGCTGACCTCACGTCACTGAGCCTTGGCCACCCTGATGAACCAGCCTTTCACTGCCTAGGAAACTGAGGCAAAGACTGCACAAGTGGCCCAAGACAGCCCAGCCGCCATCTTCCCATGGGCTGTAGGGAAACAAAGGTGGCTGTCAACCATGAGGTCTGGATCCCAGGGTCCCAGCCACAGAGCCTGTAGCTCCACAGCCCTAGCTTTCAGGGATGACTCTGAACAGAAGGTTGACTTTTCACTTCTCCTCTGGTTTTGCTGCTGGAACATGCTGGGCAGAAGGCTGACCACAGAGCCCACAGCCACACCTTTCAAGCTGGGTGCAACACACAGCGCTGGGGGCGAGTCGCAGATTTCCCAGCAGTCACTTGACAGAGCAAAAGACCACCCTTGTGCAGGGGCTCCCTGGCTGCAGAGGTGTCCTCTGTGGAAATGGGCCCAGCTACAGCTGCTTCTCAGGCCTGAAGTCACTCCTCTTCATCACATTCCAGTGACTGGCTCTGCTCCACCAAGCACCAGATGGGCCTTTCCGTGGAGACGGCATGGCTCAGCTGTGTCATCAGGGCCCCGGTGTCTTCCTACATGGATGGAAACCACTTTTCCTTGAGAAGAGTCTAGAGGGAGAAAGCCACCCTCACAAGACTGAGGAGGGGCTCCCTGCCCTGTCATGTCCCTCTTGCCTGGTCCCTGGGCTGGGTGGGGACAGAGAAAACCTGATAGGGATGGAACCAACACTGGCATGGAGGGACTTGAGGACCAGCTAAAATAGGGAGTGGGAGAGGCCAGCGAGGAGTCCAGGCCACTTCTGGCAGGAGGGGAGAGCTGCGATTAGAAAGGACAGCCCCAGAGCGCCTTCCAGACACAATCCAACACCACCCACAGGCCCTGATTGCCAGGTGCTCTGCGGATCCCTCTGTATGCAGCTCTCGCCCACCCCTGCGAGCAAGGACACACCACAGACCAGGGGCTGTGGAGCAGGTTGCCACCATCACCCTGCCCCCACAGAGCCATCTCTCAGGAATGGGTCATTGTAGAGAAGAACTGCTTCCCAATCCCACCACAAGTTCCTCTCAAGTTTGACAGTTACAGAGTAGAGGTGGGCGCTTAGCCTAGGAAGTAAGACACACACAACCCCACATCAGAGTCCAGTTGCCAATTGCTGCTCCTGATTCCAGCTTCCTGATGGTACAGACCTCAGTGACGGCTCAAGTAGTTGTGTTCCTGCCCCCAACGTGGGAGTCCTGGATGCCCCGTTCCCGGCGTGAGTCTGGCCCAGCCCTGGCTGCTGCAAGCACTTGAGGAGTGAAGCAGCTAATGGGAGATTGCTTACTCTCTCCGCCTCTCAAGGAAAATACCAAAAACCAGAGCAGAATGGCAGGGCTGTCTTCTGTGAGCTGAGTCCTGAGGTTGTGAGCGGGCCATGCTTGCTTGAGTTATTTCTTGACTCAGAGCAGCCTCACTGGCAGCCTAGTTTATTATCAAGGTCCCTGTGCAAAAACTCCCAATAGGGTCCTCCTGTCCCAAGCCAGTATCCCACTGCGCCACGTCAGGCTGCATCCTTTTCAGGGCTCCAAATACTCCTGGGCTTTCTGGTTGACAGAGAAGCCCGTGTGGACATCAAACTGAAAGCCACCCTCCTGCCACTGATTCTGGTAAGTTCTCCCCTACTGCCTCACAAGGCCAGGCATCCGGTGTCTCTGCCCAGAACCCCTTTCCTATGGGGACCCTGAACTTTCCCCATCCCATGGGACTCTGGGGGACTCTCAAGGTGGCCACAGGAGTGGACAGCTAGGTGCATCCATGCCTCCTTCCCACCTCAGGGGCAGCATGTGAGCATCTGCCAAGCAGGCCTTCTGTGAGCTTTGGAAGGTGAGCACAGGTAGAGAAATGGCTTCTCTCCCTGCTAAGTCCTGAGTGAGGAGGATGCCCCTGGGACTGCTGCAGCCTTCTCTCCTGCCAGACACACGGCAAGAGCCTAAGAAGGAAGCCAACATTGGCAGAGAAGCCAGGAGCTGGACAGAAAACAGGGCCCAGAAGCCCTGGAATCCAGCTGTACCTTGAAATCCCAGTTCCAAGGGCCAACACAAGGCACCTGCCTTCTAGGAGCTGGCAGCTGGCTGCTGAGATGTGACAGAAACTCAGGGAGAGAACGCCAAGAGTCAACAAGGAACTACCAGGACAGTGGAAGATTAGCTGCCAAGTGAACCGTTGCTATCTGCTACATGAGCTGCGGAATTGAAGGTCTTCCACCTGCTGGGGGTCCCCAGGATCAGAGTTCTGCAGTCCCTGCTACAATCTGGCAGGCTCATGGGAAGCACACTGCCTCCCAAGAATATGCGCTTGAGACACCAACATCGGCTCCGTGTACATTTTCAGAGCTTCACAGACACCTGCATCCTCTGCAGGAACCCAGGCGGGTGCAGGGGCCCCTTGTGAGGGAGAGCAGCCTGAGGGTGGCACAGTACTCACACTTAGGCACCCGCCTCCATGTCTCTGTGAGGACTGGGTTCCCACGTGCACTCCTCTGTACCACTCGGTGGCTGTCGAGGGGCCACAGTCTCCTGCCCACTGCTCCACCCTTCTCCTGGCACAGCGAGAGGAATGCAGCCTCTAGCTTTGGCTGCCCAGTGCTCCGAGGCCTGCGGACCAGAACTTCCGCCACCCCGCCCCTTCCTACAGTCACTTCCAGGGCCTGACCCTCCTCTCACACTGACCTTAGCTGCCCCGAGATGAGTCAGCTGAGGTTCCCTCCCTGGGGATTTTGGGAGTAGGACCAAGCAGGCCGGCAGCCTTCCTCGTGGGATGCAGCAGCCGAGAGCTGCAAACTCTGGGAGCTGTCAGTGGCCCTGTCTCATCACTTCACGGGGACTGTGAGCAGTGAAAGGAGAGGGCCGTGAAGAAGGCAAAGGCATGCAGAGGGGCAGGCAGTGGAGCCCCTGCTCCCACCCCTTCCAAGGGCCTGGCTGCACCCCTGCTCGTGGGTCCTGGGGCAGCCCCCACACCTTTTCTGACTAAGTTACATGGAAACCACTGCAGGTAGGTTGGACAAGCCTGGCGGTCAGGCCTTCCCTTGAAACTGTCTGTAGGTGGTTCTTGGAGTTTTAAGTAACAATGCTGTGTGATGAAGCATTTCCCAGGTCTCCACCCCTAACTGCTCCGGAGCTCTTCCTCCCCACTTGCAACATCTTGTTATTACTTCAAAGTGAACACATCGGAAGTGCACATCTCCTGTGCCCTTGAAAGTGGCTTCTGGGAAACTGTCAAAGGACTAGCCAAGTATCTGCATATTAAAATCACCTGGGCATTTGAAGAAACTATGGATCCAAGGCTTCGGGAAAAACCAAATCAGAATCTCTGAGGGTACAGCCCAAGCCTTGCAAAGTTTCCAGACAGTTACATGGTGAAGCCAGGAGGAGGCCACCGACAGGCAACTGAACTCCCGCTCCCCAGGCCCAGCCCCAGCAAACACTGCAGACCAAGTTTTCCCTCCAGAGCCTTGGAGGAGCCCCAGAATCCTATTCACTCCAGCCACTGCATACTGAACTCCGCGTACCTGTGATAGAAAGCAATGATGTGAAAATCTACTGTCTCACTGTTTAGACCTGACCTGCAGGAAAATGCTGGGATGAAGTCAGGCCCGGACTCAATCAGACAAGCAAATGTTTGATGTCTCGGGTCTCAGTTTAATGAGGTGTCAATGAGAAACCTCCTTTGACTCAGACTTCTGGAGGCCTGGGTTCTGATGGTGTGAACTGGTTCTGGACCAGGAATGGGGCGAGAGAAGAGTGGGAGGAATTTGTGTGTGCTCCTCTCCTTTCCCTGATCGCCCCCAAAACAACTTTCAGATCACTTGCAAAGTACTGAAGTCATAAACCAGTGGCAAAAATCTGCTTACTGGAACAACAGGAAAGACATTCCTTGGCCCTTGCACCCGCATGGGAGACCAGGAGAAGCACCTGGCTCCTGGCTTCTGATCAGCGCAGTGTGCCTGCGGCAACGCAGCAGCCATAGCTGCCACTTGGGGGGTGAACCAAAGGAAAAGGAAGACCTTTCTCTCTGTCTCTCTCACACTAACTCTGCCTGTCAAAAAATAAATAAAAGAAAAAAAGAAAAATATGTTTGGAAAATAAGCCAAACCTCAAGGCTATTAGAAAAACGACTGTTCTTACATGTGGGGAAGAAGGAAGCCCATTGGGTCTTGCCCCTTATGTGCCAGGGTAATGGCCACTCGAGGCAAAGCTACCCAGAATCCCAAAGCAGGCCCTGAGTAACCAGAGCCATGTGGTCAAGACTGCTTAGAACTAAAGAGGAATCAGACTCCACTGGTGCCCACAGAATGCCTGGTCGGCTTCATTTTCTGCTGTTTTCTTTTTTTCACTTCTAGGACTCTGATGACATGTATATTAGGAATTTTGTTGTAGTTCCACAGGTTTCCAAGGCTCTATTCCTTCTTTTTCCTTCTGTGTATTTTCTTTCCGTTTGTCCATAATGTTTTTTTTCCCATTTTATTAATTGTGTACTCTTTCTTCCAATTTCCAATTGAATCTATCAATTGGATTTTAAATTTTGATCATTGTATCTTTCAGTTTTAAAATTCCCATTTGTTATTCTTCATGTCTTTTATTCCTCTGTTAAGAATTTCTCCCTCTTTTTAAAAACTTACTTTCACCTGTTGAAAATGTATTTTTAGTTCCTTGTTAAAATTTTTTGATGGCTGCCTTAAAATGTTGGAAAGATAATTATAACATTAGTTATCCTTGCATGAATATCTGTTGCTTGTCTTTTCATCCAAGATTTTCTTTGCTCATGTTTGTAAAACATAATTTGGGGTGCCATGTATTAATGAAATTTCAAATTCACTTAAAAAGTCTAATATGTGTATTATGGAAAAAGCAATGGAAAAACAAAAATACAGAAGAAAAATAAAACCTACAGACAATATCTAGGCTTTGACAATTTGCTGCCAAACCAATTTTCAAGAAATTAGTATCTCCTGTGATCACGTGCAGGTACCTCAGCATTACATTCTCAGTGAAATAGATGGGGAGGAGGAGAAGCAACACCAAAGCTGTAGCAGTTTAGGTTGTTTAGAATGTGTCTTTATTTTCTGAGTTGGAAGACTTTTATTCCCTGATGCAGAGATTGGGATCAACTTGTGACTGGGCATTCTAAGTGACATGCAATAAACCAGATATGTTTTTTTATTACTCAGGTCGTCCCTATTCTTCAATCAAACCAAAGAATCCTGGGACAACCACAGCATTTGCTGTCAACAGTCATCAAAATTTGGAGAATTTTCATGAGAAAAAAAATCTAAAAGACAAAGGACAAGTTTGGGTTTATTAATATTTTTTCTGATGAAGGTTTCTGTTAAACTGACACAGGCATGAAAATTAAGATAATTTTCTTTTAGAAATCATCCACTAATGCATCAGACTGTCATAAACACATTTGGAAAATAAATACATCTACATGAACATTGACACACACACAAATAAACTGCTACACTCGATTTTTGTAGGTACATCATTTTACTAGCCGAAGTGACAAAATATTTGTGTTAGTGTATTGAACTCCTGCAGGGGCATAGGAAAAATGAATTTTGTCTCATTTCAGACAATGCCCAGTCTAGTTACTATTTAAAGTTGATAGATATGTTAAGGTAACGGTGACAAAAATAATAAAAATGATCATATAATTTCTCTCATGTATTCAGAAATCAGTTAAATATGAATTTCTTAGGGGAAAATCATAGATAAGGCCTAGAAATGGATATGGCAATTGTAAGATAAAATCACCTTAATTAGGTCAGCAACTATTTTAGCAAAAGAGTTTAATTCTTTTCGTATATAAACTGATTATTTTCAGATATAAAATTCTAAGCCATTGAATACTCATCATTGACTAACATTACCAATATTTATTGTTAGGACTTACTGCCTATGTCTCCTACTTCACTTTTACCTCTTTTTACTTCTATTATATTATTCACTCAATCAATATTTACTGAGTCACCAGGGAAATATCAGTTTATAAACAAAAACTATGTTTTCAAAATCTAGCACTAAGGTCTAGTGCTATGGCATAATGGGTAAAGTTGCCACCTGCAGTGCCAGGATCCTGGCTGCTCCACTTCCTTTCCAGCTCCCTGCTGATGTGCCTGGGAAAGGAGCGAAAGATGGCTCAAGTGCTTGGGCTCCTGACCCCACGTGAGAGACCCAGAAGAAGCTCCTGGCTCCTGGTTTCCTCCTTACTTAGCCCTAACCATTGGGACCATTCAGGGAGTGAACCAGTGGATGGAAGATCTCTCTCTCTCTCTCTCTCTCTCTCTCTTTCTCTGCCTCTCCTTCTCTGTAACTCTGATATTCAAATAAACAAATATGTTTTTGAAAATCCAAAATAAAGTTACACAGAAATAGTTCAATAAATAGGAAATTTAGAATTAGCTTTTATTTATATGAGAAGATGCAACTCAAAGGGCACTACAATTCAGTGGGAATAAAAGTATTTGATAAGTAATGTTAGAAAGATGTTTATCCATCTCAGAGAAAATAGGATTGAATTTCTCTCTCTGATATTATATATATAAATATGTTCCAGATATATAAATAATATAAAGTATAAAAAGAAATGGAAAAAAAATACAGGAGACTCCCAGGCACAATCTTAGGTAAAAGAAACACTTATTAAATAACTGAAAAAAATAAAATTTTATAAAAGAAGAGGCAAATATATATAATTATATAAAAATGAAAAGTGGCAAAGTTTGCTATTAACATTTTAAAAAGCAAACAACAGGGTTGGAAAGAAAGTAAACCTAGATAAAAGAAAGCTATTGTTTATAACTTAAGTGAGCACCTTACAATTGATAAGAAAAAGAAAATAATTTATTAAAAATTGAATAAAGTTATAAGGAGACTTCTCCCAGAATAGATCCAAGTGGCCCTAAGTAAGGTAAAAGATGCCTACCTGTCCTGGTAGTTAGGAGAAAGCAAATTAAAGCAACAGTTCTCACATTATAGCCACTTGACCTGACTAAAATGTTAATGCTCATGTGATCTAATACTGCAAAAGTAAGGATAAGAGCATACTCTCATATCTTGTATATCAGCAGGGAGAAAACCTTTAAAATGCATACTAATTTTTAGTAAGATATAATGTGAAGGGTTGCTGTAAAGAGTGAAGTAGAAGAGAGAAGGCATAGGGGACCCAAGCAAAAAAAAAAAAAAAAATGTTCCCATAAGAGACATGCATGTGATTGCAGTTATGCATTCATTTTAAGTTTTGTATTCATTATAATTAATTTCTTTAAATGTAAATAAATTATATTCATAAGGTAGTACAAATGATACTATAACAAAGTACTTAATATAATCACTTAAAAGTCCAACAGAAATGTGCTATATTTTACATCTGAGTAACTGAGAATGATCCCATATTGACATGAGAATTTTTGACATCAGACAATCATTTCCTACATGTAAAAATTTTAGTGCTTACCTTTTAGTGTATATCTAGGGTGTATACTAACACAAATAGGAAAATGTTGAACTTCACAGCAATAAATGCAGGCTCATTGCCCAGTAGACACTGAAAGGATTTTATATTCTGATCCACCTTTCAATCTTTCATTGTGAAACTTGAAAGCTAGTTTGATATTGCTTGATAACCAAACTTGTATTTTTGAACCTCTCTTCTATGCTGCAGTTGAACTCATAGAACCAACCACGTTTCCTAATGCTTTGATTTAGAATCTTTAAGATGATTAGAAGAGACACACACAGATTGCTAGCAAGCCTTACATGCCATGCCTGGAGGCCACACACACAACAATCAAAAGTGCAAGTACAGAGAGAGACAGAGAAGGAGGGGACTGAACACCACTTTTACCTGCACCCTGGGTCTGGAGTGTTACACAAGTGCGTTTCCTATAAGGAGTATTTCTTTTTAAGATTTATTTATTTATTATGAAAGTCAGAGTTACAGAGAGATTGTGAGAGACAGAAGATGTTTCATTCGTTGGTTCACTCCCCAGATGACTGCAACAGACCTAAGCCAGGAACCCAGAGGTCATCCAGGACTTCCACATGGCTATATGGGCCAAACCACTTGATCTACCTTCTTCTGCTTTTCCCAGGCCATTAGCAGGGAGCTGGATCAGCAGTGGAACAGCCAGACACAAACTAGTACCCAGATGGGATGCTGGTGATGCAGGCAGCCACAATGCCAGACTGCTTATGAGGAGTTTCATTGAGGGGATTTAGAGCAAATAGTCAAATTTCCACGTGATTACTCATATTTTCACAACCTATTATGAGGGTCAGTGGGCCCATCAACCAGGCTGCTTCAAGCTGAGCCATGGAAAATTAGGTAAATTCTGGATTGACCACACTGAGGAACTGGGAGGGGGTATAGCTCAAGATACTGTCAAAGGTGACAATCCACAGAAGTGCTGTACTTTGATAGGTTGGAACTTAAAAATGCTAAGCAGAGGGGCTGGTGCTATGGAATAGTGGGTAAAGCCACCATCTGTGATCCTGGCATCCTAGATGAGCAACAGTTGGAGTTAAAGTATTCAAGCTTTGTTTTTCAAGTAGTTACTTTGCTAAGAAAAAGTTGCTGGGGCGGTAGTTCCAAGACCTTCTTGCAATGCACCACTCTCCTGAGTAGGGCCAGGTTTTGCTGGTTGGGCTGAAGCACAGATAAGGCCACAGGAACCATGATTCATAGTGTTTTAACTGAAGTACTATCTTCTCCCCACACTTGATTGCACTGCGTAAGAAGATTGGAATACCTGCTGGTGGTGAATATTTTTACCTCAGTGGCCTGGTTTGAATCTGACTGAGGTACTAAAGCTTCCTTATTTCCTATTATTCAGCCCTCTCAATATTATTTGTCTTTTATTCTGCCATAGAAGAGCAACTAAGGCTGTTTCCAGTGTCACAAACTTATGCTGCCTGAGATATGGTGAGGTTAGACACAAGCCGAGGGAGAGAGAGAGAGAGACTGAAGGGTTGATTCCTGTGTCCCGCCATGGAGTGTCTAGGTTCAGCACCTGGCTCTGTTTCCTGACTCCAGCTTCCTGCTAACGCAGCCCCTAAGAAGCAGTAATGATGGCTCAAGTAATTGGGTTCCTGCCATTCATATGGCAGGTTTGGATTGACCTCCCAGCTCTCCGTTTCAGTTTGGCCAAACTTTGTCCACTATGGGGATTTAGGGACTACAGTAGTAGATGGAGTTCTAAAAGTAATCATCAATTTAATTAAAAAAAATATTGGCTGCTATGTCTAGACTCCTGTTTATTGCATCTACCTTATAATGGAGTAATCCCAGGTCTTTCTTTTCTGCCCTTGGACTGCTGGTCATCTTTTGAATATGTGCCTCATTTTCCAGACTAAATTGGGAACCATTTTTCTCCCAAGGACCACTAAGATATTTATAATATCATTTGAAGGCCATACAAAATTATTAACTTTAAAGTTAACCTGCTGTAAATTTATTGAGTTTCGAGTCTCATCTGCAGTTGCCTTGGCAGGCCCAGACCAAATTATTTCATTGGCCTTATATAGCCTGCAGGCTGGATGTTACCTACCACTGCAAGGGCTAGAAGAGAAACTGATTAATGTTCTTTTTTTCTTAACTGCTACTTCCCTACAGGCTGACAATGTATCCATTCCTAGCCCCCCAAATGTCAATGGAATGCGCATTGGCAACTCCCAGCACTGGTCTCTAGCACTTGTAGGCAAATTTAATTTTAAGTACTAAGCAGTCAAAAGAAAACAAAACATTCCAGTAGTAGAAACCATAGTAAATGGAAAAACAATTTATATTATTTTCCATCACATGGGAAGATGCAGTGTCTTTGCTTTCTGATATAGCCTAAGCTCTATGTGAGTTGGTAAGCAGCTTAGATTAATCAGAAGAGACGGGTCCAATCACCAGCACTTAAGACGTCTCTTGTTGAGGTGGATTTGTTTCTGAGAGGAGGAGCGTGGAGGGGCAAGAGGCACGGAGTCACCACATAGACCCCGGGAGTCGGGTGAAAGCAGGCCTGAGGTGAGCAGCCTGCAGACTCGTTTTTTTCAGTTGCTACAGCTGCTGTATAGCCAAGGCAGCCAATGTGGTCAAGGGGCAGTCTATGCCCTAACCAATCACAGCCTGTTGCCAGGTAGTTTCCAAAGCCATCCAATTACAGCCTGCTGCCAGTCAGGCTCTGTTGCCAGGCAGTTTCTGAAACCATCCAATCACAGCCTGTTGTTAGTCAGGCTCTGTTGTCATGTATTTCCTAAGCCATCCAATCATGGCCTGTTGTCAGGCAGTTGCTGTTGTCAGCAGCCATCTTGGCATGACCTTCTCACCTTCTCATTCCACCATATTTCCCCTTTATTTATTTTTGAGCAACGGGAGGCATGGTTCTTGGCCATACCATTGTTGACCCCGTTTCCATGTGGTCTCCATATGCAGCTGTGCCTGTCTTAGGTTGTCCCCCAGGGGATCTTACCCATCATTGAATAACCAGCGCTCAAAACGAGAGACCACAGGAGTGCTTGCTCAGATAGGGGCAGGAATGAGGAACAATGGTAATCAGGAATGGCATGACCACACAGAGGCTGTGGGCCGTTTGAGTGGCTGACCAGAGCTAGAGGGGCATAAGCAGTAATGGATGTGGCTATGGGCAGTTTCTTGGGGAAGGATGATAGGGCAGGTGCGTCTGCTAACAAGGCAGACTCTCAGTCACGATCCACATGCAGGAGCTGATGGTAGAAGCTATGATGCAGTCCTCCATGTTAATATTCATCAGAAAATGGGTAATTAGGGTGGCCATCAAAACTAAAATGAGAAAGAATAATGTATAATCAATTTGATGACTCCCTAGTGAAATCGGAAAAGACCCCCTAAAATTTACTCTGAGTGTGGCCCCTTAGAGTTCCCTAAAAATGCTCTCCTGGGTGCCACATGCGCTACTGGAATTTGGGGTGCCTTACGATTTCACCACGGGCTTATTACTAAATCCCCAATATCAATAAGCCTGAGAGGGTTCTTGCCTAATATTTAGAGAAGAATTCTAAATACCGGCACAGATAAACGAGGCAGCATGGTACGTTTTAAGCTTTTATTTAGTAAGAAACGTGCATAAGAGAGTATTTAGGAGAGAGAAGTGAATGGGGGTTCATACCGAGCACCAGGAACCAGCCACGTGGATGAGCATCTAGGCCAGGAAGCCTAGAGCACATGGCCCGAAGGCCATGCGCCCTAAAGGCGCAGGCTACAGCAAGCCCTGAACTGGCAAGAGGCCAGGGAAGAAGCGCAGGGCCAGAAAAAGCAGACAGAGCACACTGTGCCCTAGACTTTTAACCCACTCCAAAGGGGAGTGGTTAATTAACCTGATTGGCTGGTGGGCACCCCGGGTGTGGCCAGGTAGGGGAATGAGGCCACACAGGGGCGTGGCAAAGGCATCAGGTAGGGGTAGGAGGTCGCACAGGGGCGTGGTCTTCCAGTTCACAAATTGAGCAATTTTAACTTGTATGCCTGCCCACTTCACTAGGAGAATTGATTTTTATGAAGCTTCTTAGGAATTTTTAAATACTAATTAAAATATTCAAATTATATTTCCTTTCCTGGTTTTCAAAACAGAACACCTAAAGTCAAATACTCAAAATTATACTTAGACACATCTGGGAAAAGAAAAAGCAAAGAGATATTCATAGTTTTTATTACAACTCTTAATGAAAGGAGAAACTGTTTCATCCCTGTTTTGCTACATTCTCAGCACTAATCAAGACTTTTACAGAATCAGGTTACTGATAGCAATTTCACTTCTATTGTAATTCCCTAATTACTTTATAACTGTCCACTACATAGAATATAACATGTGAGATTCAGAAACAGAAACAGTGTCATCTGAATCAGAAATGAATCCACATCCAGGAAGCTTATTTGACAGCAAGAAAATCATTAGATAGCTGTAATGACACAAAATATAAAATCACAAAACACTATTGCATACTATTAAATATTTATTGGTTTTCAGAATTATTGGTAGCTTGCCCACTCCTCCTTTTCTATTTTTTATTTACTCCATATTAATAAAATATTAATGGCTATAATTTTATATCTGCCAATTTTTGAGTTCTTAAAATGTCAAATTATCTCTATTACAAGTTAAAGTCTCCACTGGGGCAGTAATAAGTATTCATCTTTTTCTCCTCAGGTGTAATTAATATTCTTTCTCATAACTCTATAACTTCAGAGCATGAAGAAATAGTGAAGAACTTTTGTTGGTTTTAAATTGTCTCCACCAATAAGGTTTTGGTTTTGCCTCCATGTGCTTTCTTTAGTTTTAAATCTCTTTTATAAAATTTCTGCATTTCTTGCATTGAAGTATCTGTATTTCGTAAAATCAATATCAAAACTTCTCTTGGACGCCGCTAAGACTAGCATTTCTGGAGGCAAATGCTATGTTTGAATCCTATACAAACACAGATTGAAATGGAAAGGACAGATTTTAAATGATTAAATACATTTAAGTGACAGCGTTCAATGCATGATTGCATATAGAAGGGATGAGAATTTCTGATATGAATCACAGGGTTGAGGTGCCTTTAGGCTACTTGGGTAACAACTACAGCGTATGTCCACTAGATGGCAATATATTAATCTCCCAACGTGGGAGATACATCAGTTGCTCTTAAGTGCCCATAACGTAATGTAAAGGTGCAGGTGAAGAAGTCCACATTGCCCCTGGACCCATTCACACTGCTCCTGTTTCAGATACCAAAGGTCTGGAGAGCATATAGGAAGAAAATTCCACAGAGCTGTTTCATCTCTCTGAATTCCTAGTATTGAAATAACTTTTAACAAGTGTACTACATTCTTCCTCAGGAAATATACAGAGACCACATATTAACCAGTGACTTACAAAGGGGTGGCATCATAGTGAAAATTTCTGTTTAGTCCATCAAGAGTTTTCATGTCCTCTGAAGTTAACTGAAATTCAAAAACCTAGGGCTAAAGTAAATTTTTATTATTACTTTTAGGCTGCAGAATTGGAAATCTTGAAAATCCAAATGAATCAGATTGATCAGAACATATGCAATGTATAAAAATATAAGCTGTTTCCAAAGTTATTATACATACCAAGAAAATACTCAAAAGGCTAAAAATATCAGTCACTTATAGTTTGTTAATTTCTAGTTATTTTATTTGCTGGTAATTTCCTTGAGAACCACTAACATATGTGGTGCATACTCTTGTTTCTTCTAAATTCATGAGACTTCCACGTTAATAACTAAGAGACAGCTAGTAGCCACTGTAATCAAATAACATGAATTATTTCTGGTCAATGGTACAACTTTGAAAGTCATATATATTAATCAGTCCTGTCCAAAAAACAATGAATTGTAACAAACATCTCTTCTATTCATTTGTTGTATGAGCTAATAAAAATAAAATGACAATGAATCAATACAAACATATTTAACACAACAAATATGATTATTGATTATAAAAATGATCCCAATATTTCACATCTCACTGTCTTCATACCCCTTGTTATTTAAATTAGCATTTCAATTTCTTAAGAAAAGATGTTTATTTTCACACTCCTTAACTCTGGTATGGTCAAGGGAAGTTGGGATAAGCAATGGTGTGACAGTTCTGAGTCTAGACATGCGGACACTTCTCAAGTATCCACCCACTGTCTTATGATGGAGTGGAGCCTGGGTAACTTGAAAGGAAGAAGAAAAACTATAAGGAAGAAAGCTGAAGCACTGGAGACTCCAATCAACATCCTGAACTACAGTGCCTCAT
This sequence comes from Sylvilagus floridanus, assembly GCA_949820135.1. Classification (NCBI taxonomy): domain Eukaryota; kingdom Metazoa; phylum Chordata; class Mammalia; order Lagomorpha; family Leporidae; genus Sylvilagus; species Sylvilagus floridanus. The sequence continues at coordinate 10,403,969 of OX463240.1, read as the reverse complement.
TGACCTGCAAATGCATAGAAAGTTGACTGCAAATAAACAACAGAGTTTAGGCAGAAATGAAAAAAAAAAATCAGCTGAGCACGGGCAAAGTGTTAATCATGAGCTGTATAAATGGTTCTGATATTAAATCTCCATGTGGTAGGTGATTTGATATTCATGTTCAAGTTATGGGGTAGCGACAATTTGTGGAACCCACGTTATGGTGCAGCAGGTTAAACTTCTGCTTCCAACCAGAGTGCTGCTTCAGTACAGGTCACTCTGCATCTGACCAAGCTTCATACTAAGGTGTCTGGGAACGCAGCAGAAGTTTGCCCAAGAGCTTATGTTACTGAAACTCACAGATCTAGCTGTTGCAGTAATTTGGAGAGTGAACCAGCAGAAAGAAGATCTCTTTCTCTCTGTTGATTTGGTTTTCAAATTAATTAATTAAAAAGTTATGATCTCCTATACACAAATAAAAAGACAGACAATCTAATAAATACGGACACAACTCTGAATAGACAGTGCATGCAACAGGAAAATCAAAATACATAAGTGTGTAAGCAATAAATTGTGTGACTATTGAGGGAAATTAAAATTGTAACGATTTCTAGAGTGAAAACCACTTACTCCAATTATTCATTACAGAAACTGAGAAAAATGAGATGCATCTTGCATGGGGCTACAGAGTAAGTTCTCAACTTAAAGTTGAAACTCAAATTTTTTCTCTCATCAATCATAATTCTATGCATCCATAATTCTTACCATCCTATTGCCATTATGGGAGGAGAAAAATGATACAAATCTCCATGAATTTTGCATAGTTATGCCAGAGAAACAGACTTGGCCCAAAGATGTCCCAACAGCATACAAATGAACACAGGACACAGACGTTCTGATGCCACAGCCCCACTCATCACCTGCAAATTTTCTTTGATTCGCTTCTCACTGAAACTCTTGGCCAGGACCACAACTCCACGCTGCAGCTGGTAGCGAAGGGCAATCAGGGCTGGGCTTCACTTGTGCTTTTTTTGCCAAGGCACACATGACTAGATCTTCCAAGAGAACTGGGGAGCTCTGGTCCACCCTGTAAGGAAAAGCAGGATATCCAACTCTTAAAGCTGAGCAATCAGTTTGTTAGGAGGCTCCCCAAACAGACTAAGGTGTCTTCTGTAGAGAGCCCTCTCACACAGCATCCATGGACTCGCAGCATCAGCATCATCTGGGATGTTGCTTTGAAAAGCAATTTCTGTCCTCCCCCAAGCCACTTGAGAGTTAACTCCAGAAAACTGTTATGATTTTTATATAAAAATTATTTATTTGAAAAGCAAAGTGACATGGAAAGGGAAGAGAGGAGAGATCTTTCATCTGTTGGTTCAAAACAACTGGCCCAAAATGGCCCCAACAGCCAGGGCTGGGACAAAACCAGGATTTAAGAACATTATCCAGGTGTCCCATGCGGCTGGCAGGAACTGAAATACTTAAACCATCATCTACTGCCTCCCTAGTGCATAGGTAAGAAGCCATTTGGAAGAGGCTAGAAAAGATAGCACAGTATCAGATTATTGCAATGTTATGATTAATGAGGAAAGAAAATTTCAAAAGTAGAAGAGCTGAATTTAAAGTGTGTAACATCAAAATTAAACTGAACAATATGAACATTAAATAATAAACTTATCTTTAAATATAGATTTTATATTTCTGTTTCCTGAATGGGTTAAATTTTTTAAAATATTTTATTTATTTATTTATTTGAGAGGCATAATTACAGAGAGAGGTGTTCTATCTGCTGGTTCACTCCTTAAATGGCCACAAGGGCCAGAGTTGGACCTATTTAAAACCAGGAGCCAGGAGCTTATTCTGGGTCTCCCTCGTAGGTGCAAGGGCCCAAGAACTTGAGCCATCTTCCACTGCCTTCCCAGGCCATTATCAGAGAGCTGGCTCAGAAGTGGAGTAACTGGGACATAAATCTTGACCCATATGGGAAGACAGCACCACAGGTGGAGGCTTAGCCTATTACACCACAGTGCCTGCCCTGGTTAAAAATTTTTTTTTAAAAAAAGATGTCATTCAGAATAAGCAACTCTACAAACCACTTCTTGATACTTACATCTTTGTTCACTACAAGGGCACATCATGACTTCCAGATTGGGGAAAAGGGATAGAATTGTAGCACGTTGATTATCAAATTGTGCAGAAAGCCAAAATTTGCTGTAAGAATCCTGAAGATAAGACTAACAGACAACACTGTAAACTTGGTAGGTATCTCACTGAGTACACCCAATGGATTTCACATTAAAAATAATGAGTAAAATGAATCATATGACAGAATAAATGGAAATCCATATAACTATCATGAAAACGGAGAAACACTCAAAGAAATCAAAACTGTTTTCCCTGGGACCGGCACTGTGGCGTAGTACATAAAGCTGCTGCCTGTGGTGCTGGCATCCTATATGAGTACTGGTTCAAATCCCGGCTGATCCACTTCCCATTCAGCTAGCTCTCTGATATGGCTTGGGAAAGCAGTAGAAGATTGCCCAAGTCCTTGGTCCCTTGCACCCACATGGAGACCCAGAAGAATCTCCTGGCTTTGGATCGGCATAGTTCCATCTATTGCAGCCACTTGGGGAGTGATGGAAGACGTCTCTCTCCTTCTGTCTCTGCCTCTCTGTAACTCTCCCTTTCAAATAAATAAGTAAATCTTAAAAAAAAAAAACCACTTGCCCTAATTTTTGCTGATTATTATAGTAATTGTTTCATGTGACATTGATTGTTGCAGGGAACAGATTAAGAGTTTAACATGTCTTATAGAAATAATTTACTTTATTATGATTTGATGAGGGCCTTTTAGGACAAAATATCATTTGATAAAAATAAGAATGATTAAAAATGAAAATGATTACTTACATACTTCAATGAGAGAGCAGCAGCAGGCAAAAATCATTGATGAATATTCAATCATTACATAAAACTTAGCTGGGGATACTATTTCTTCTAGGACATTAGTCATCCAATATACTACCAGTAATTGTCAAAAGGAAACATATTTATAAAAAAGAGATTTGGCTACCATTAACTCAGCCAAGTGAAGAATACTTCTGTCACCAACAGTGGGACAACCTGTCACTATGTGCTTTCTACCAACATAATGTGAGGATTAAAACATTCTAAGAGTATTTTCTTACCAAAAATGTTTAGTTTTAATAAAGTTTTCATATGTACCTTCTGATTTATACAAAACTGGAATATAGAAACAAGTTAATCAATACCACAAGATAGCAACCCTAAAATATTTGACAAAAACCTGGCTTACTATCATGCTGAAAAGGGTTGGATGATCATTCTCTTGGGGAAAAAAAGCTTAAGGAATAGGACTAAAGCAATGTGAGAACCAGAGAAGACCTAGAAAAGACACTTCAGAAAAAATTGTTGGGAATTGGACTACAAACTAGTTGACAGACTGGGTATTAGAGGACGTGAGGCAATGATTGTTAATTTCCCTATGTGTCATAACAGAAGGTGTTACTGTGTGGGAGAATGTATTTATTCTAATGACCTGGTTTCTGAGCTGTAGAGATGAACTGTCATGTCCACGATTTTCTTTGAAGAGATTTTTTAAAATGTTGCACATATTTGTACAGATATACCCAGCACACACACACACACACACACACACACAAACATATATACATACACATATGATATATGTGTATGAATCTTATGTACAATACAAAATACATATTTTCTGTATCACTGTTTCAACTATTTTAAAACTTGAAAATTTTAACAATAAAATTATGAGAAAGTTATGTCCAGAATAATGATAATTTCTAATATTTATATTTGGGAATCATGATGTTTTATCATTTTATACCAAATTCAGGAATTTTGTAAGTTGCATTTTCCAATTGAGGACCCTTGCTTCTATAACCTAAGTTAGAGCACAGAACCAGACACAGAATGGATGTGTTTAAACAGTTGATTTGGTGGCAGAAGCTAGGGAGGAGATGCAGACTCTGATGTATTTAGGTACAGGGTCAGGTCTATGTCTTACTACAAGCTCTTGAGTGCTGATTTCATCCATCACTAGTATCTCCATAAGCAGATAACTCCCTACCTCTAATGTGCATGACTTTCATAACTTCTAGTTAACTTTTTCTCCATTTGTACCTCTGTGTAAAACACATGAAATCAGAAATACTGGTCTTTTCTTATTTTCACTCCACTTGCTGCCCATCTCATGCATTATGGCCTTCTTTCCTGGACTCAGTTCCCTCCACATAACCTTCACCCATCTGATCTCTGTTCATTCTTCATAGCTCAGGGATCAATCCACCTTCCCTCTGACGCCTCCTTCATTGTCTTTACCTCCATAAATTATTACAAAATTAGGAATTAATGTCTTTACCCCTTCCCACTAAGACTTTCCTAAGAAGAAACACAATAGTGGGTCCTCCACACTTTCTAAGACAAAATAGCTATGCATAGATCTTCCATTCCTCAAATATGAGATCAAGAGGAGCAGAGGATCAATGGATACTGGGAGTAGCACATAGGAAGAAAGAATGAAGAACAGGAAAGGAAGTACAGTGTGCTGACCTGGTTACAAACTGGCTTGTACTTAAGCCCTGGCTTATTCAGAATCATCTCCAGCTGCCTGCGGTTGAAGTTGGAAACCCCAATGGACTTGGTCAATCCTGCATCCTTACACTTCTCCATTGACTGTGGAGAAAAACATTGTGAAGAATCATTTGCATAGCTGTCTGAACCAATATGAGTGCAGAAATCCCAGTGAAGGTAGCAGGCTCTGGTTCTTCCCCATCACTCAGGATGATTTTCCTTGTAAAAGCCATGAATTTCTACCTCCATGAGTGGGTGCATATGCCATTCTCCCAGGTGAAAGTGTGACAGAACCTCCTCTCCAGGCTTCTCCTTACTCTCCCCTCCACACACTCACCTCCCACGTGGCACAAAGATCCACTGTGTCAAATAGTACTTTTCCATGGTCATATTTAGGAATAAGTTCTCCCCCTGGCTATAACAGAAGCAGTCATCACAATTATGTCAACCAACACAAATCTCCACCCAGGGCAATGCTCCTATACTCAGGCAGCAAACTTCCAGGAAGCAGAGTGTGTGTGTGTGTGTGTGTGTGTATGTGTGTGTGTGTTTTAAAAGAATTGCATGTGCAACTATATGGAATTTCTCTATTCTCTTACACCTATTATATATATTAGTAGATACACTTTCCCCACTTCATTATTACTTTTCCTTCCCCTATATTTTTCTCTGAAGAAATGCCTCTCTTTTACTTGGAAAATCAATAGTTACATAGCCTTTGACTGTAGCAGTGATAGATTGCAGCCTTGACCCAAGCTAACCAGTTTTCTTTATCTACCCCAATATTGTGTGTTCCAAGTGAAGTCACGTTACCTGTATATAAGGTTCATTTCAAAATTGATTTTAATACTGGAAGATGCAGAGTCTCTATCAAATATTAATGACCATGAACCTTGAATTGCTCCAAGACCATATTTTACACCAGTGGAAGAAAGTTCAACAAAAATCAAGTAACCTTCAGTGATACAGAGATACAAGATCGAGATCAATACACATGTCTTAAGGCTACTTAAAATATGTACATCTATTTGTGGCCTGGACTCCCCAGTTACATAATCCAATAAATTCTTAGGCATAGCTAACTTCAGTAGTTTCTATATAGTAGACAGATTGAATTTATATAAATTAGATACATGTGTCATTCAACAGTTCATAAAAATTGTGGTTATATTGGTAGCTGAAATGAAATAAGCTTTATGACACAAATCACCTACCTTCAGAGACACTGGGCAATGAATAAAATAGAGGTCAACATAGTCCAGTTGAAGTTTTTTCAGTGACTCTTCCAAGCTTGGTCGAACCATCTTTGGTCTATGGAAAGTGGACCAAAGCCGAAGAAGCTAACAAATGAATATTGTGTTGGATGAATACATTACCCACATTTGTTGGTATATTTTTATACTGGTTAGAAACTGACAAATACAAGGGAAAAGCACTTCCTTCTATTTTGGGGGTTTCCTGTGATCTTATATCTATATAACCTGTATATATGTTTGGTTGTTGTTAATCTAGTGAATCATGGCACCAGAGATAAAAATGTTATCAAGTAATAGCAGAGTTTTTATAAAATTTAATGATCTAATTCTGACATCTGCTTAATTCAATAGGGAAGAATTAGTATCCCTTTTATTGGCAAAACTGAAGGGAAATATTTTGAAAATTTGAATATGTGTTGCACATATTAAATATGTTTATATATTTAATGCCCAATGAGAACTCTTACATTGTTCTGTTATGTTGATAACGGTGATGACCGATAATGAAAATAACGTGAAAGTTTAAAAAGTCACTGAGGAAATGAGGAAAATCGTAACCTGATGATAGTTCTGTCTGTCTCCACAGCCATGCTACATCACAGTGCTTTGAGAGACTCAGAAAGGTAAAGGGACTTTACTAAAAATATAGATTTGAATATAAAACATACATTTGAAGAAATGTGTTACATGCAAATGTATCTGAATAAAATTTGTAGCACTAAACACAATACACCAACAGCTATTAATCCAATCATATAATTTTCAGTAACACTCATAACATTGCATTACTTTGTACACCTGTGCACCATAAGACAGTACCACTGAAGTGCAAAGTATGTCTTGTCTCTTCACAACACCATCTGCAATCTTACTTGTGATGGCCAGTCCTACCTCCTCTTCATTTTTGTACAAATAAGCAGAGTCAATACGGCAAAACCCGGCATCTACAGATAATTCAGTGGCCTTCAAAGCCTCACTTTTAGGAACCTAGAGGAGCAACCAAAAGTAGCATTTGGAAATTCACGTGACAAGAGCTAGTTCAGGTAAAAGCAATGACCTTGACAAGAATCAACTGTTCCTCTTGTTTTGGGTTAGTTCTGCAGTTGGAGTCGTGAATTCATCCCGGTTTGCCTGGCTCTTTCCTTTTTGAAATAATAAAGCTGGGCATCCCAGGTTCATGTCCAGTCCCAGCAATCACAAACACCATAAGTCACTAGGAGCATCATCCAGGTTTAGAGATTAGCTGGAAAGACTCACAGCTAATATCCAGAGTTACACTCATAGTTATTCATGCATTAAGGTCAAAAAGTTAGGTTCAAATAGGGAAAATATGCATGGAATAAAGCATAAAAGAAACAGTGCAAGCAATATTCAGTCCTCTCAGAAAATCACACAGAAAAGTCTAAATTCATCCAGCATTGATATTTTTAGAGGAAGGGATGAGAATTAAAAGTTTAATAAAGAACTTACAAATACCTGTTGAAAAGAAAAACCTTTGTTGACTAAATGATGTGTTGTGGAGTCTTATTATTACAGTTAACTGTCTTCCAAACCATGAACTCCATAATAAAGTATTTTTTCATGTTTTCTTTTTTAGACTGACATATAATTGCTTCTCGGTATTTTGGCTAAGATCAAGTATAGACTGACATATAACAATTAAACACATTTATGGGGGAAGATTGAACATATACTTGGAATAGCGTATTATAATTCATTACATTTTAAAATGTAATATTACAATTAAGATAATTACAATTAATGTCTCCTTACTCATCATTTCTTTATATTTGCAAACTTCAAAATTTCTGGTTATTTATAATATATACAATAAGCGGTGATTTATGGCCACTCTACTATGCTGTAGAATATGAGAATTTAATCCTTCTGCATTAGAGCTTACAACTTACTCATCTTAACTGTATTTTGGGACCTTTCCCTGGGCATTGAACTTCGTCAATAGATGAGAAATATAACATGCAAAAAAGTTAGATGCAATTTCTAAAATTTTCACGAGAAGCTGTGTGCTTATACCGCACTGTATAGCTATTATCAAAATTATTGATATTGTGAGGGTACGAAGTAGAATTAATACAGGAAAAACGTACATGGGATTAAGTGCTCTCTGAGTTTCAATGAGTGTTCTCCCAGTGAAGTCATGCAGAGCACAATAAATTCCCCCACCACTGAGTTAGGCCAACACATGGGAAAGGTTGTCAGGAAAGCTACTGCAGCTCAGTTCCTCGGATCTGCACTTGAGAATTGGGTGCCTGCCCTCCTTCTACTAGCACACAGCAAACTCTCAGTCTCCCAAAGTAAGCAGGTTTGCTTGGTTTACTTAACCCTCACTGCTTGGAAAACCCATTCTAGTACATCTTCCATCCTGCTCAGTTAGGGAAAGGTGAGAAATTCAGGTTCCTGGATGTCAGCCAGGGACCAGTTTGGAACTAGGAAGTTCAACTGATAGCAGTCTCTTCTGTTTCTCCCCGATTATTACATGTGCATGACAGAACTAAAGACAACAGTAAAAATATGTCCTCAAAGGACATAAATTTACAATTCAGAAACTATCCACAACATGATAAGGATTAATTATTAAATAACTGTCAGTTCTTAATACCAATGTCACTTCTTTTAGGGAATTTGATAAATAGACTGCAATATTAAGTCATTGGCTTTTAAAAGCAATAAAGTTTTGAAAATGATTTTTAAGAAAAACAAGATAAATCAAATTATTTTTCAAAGAATTTTTAACTTATCTAATTTTTATTATTTTTGAGGCAACTTTTTAAATTTACATTATCATCACAGGCTTCGTGGCACTACTAAACAAGACTTCAACAAATAAAAAGCCCAGCAGGAAAAATAAACAAGGACTATAAACAGTAATAACATGCACATATGTTCAACTTCACTTATATAAAAAATTAAAGATAGTCACAAAATCATAAAACTTGTAATAATAAATAATTCTTTTCCATTTGTTTGACAAGATTTAAAGTTGAGAAGCAGACTTTTCAGGGAGATCATTGTGGACCAGAGACTGAGTCCCAGGGCTCGTGCTGACATCAGCTGGTGTCTGTTTCTGTGTGTGAATGTGTACTGAATCTCACCAAGGCTGAAGTTTTTCTGTGTTCATCTTTCTCTCCTCTTCCTGCCACATTACCACAGAGTAACCACATCCTGTTACATGTCTTCAGTGTGCTTCAGGTACTTAATTCCCATTGAACTCCAAAGCAGGACATCAAAGAGTAGCTAACTATTCCCGAGTCACACCTCTGAGTGGTCGTAGGAGGATACTGGAGTACAAGATCCCTTCTAGTTCAGTGAACAATCCACTCTACTGACTTCCATTTCAGTGAAGCATCTCTACCATTTTTCTTTAAATCACAGAAATTAAAAGACCCACTCCTATTGCAATCAACCCTGAGGCCATGATAATGATAGGCACTGTTCTTGACTGCTAAGTTTCATCTCTTATGCCAAACATGGAAATAGCCAGGAACAAGAGGGAAAATCAGATCCCAGAATCATCAGCAGATAACTAACCAGATCCTGACACAAGAGTGAAGTCTAACTTTCTTGTCTCTTGTGTGTGGAATAGATCAAGCCTGGTGAAAACAGAGAACCAAATGAACCCAGAGTCACACAGGAACTGGGAGACTTGAAAACCCACTTCACCTTCCACTCATCCTAGTTTTGCTTTTTTTTTTTTTTAACCTTCTTCAAAAAAGCATTACTTGGTTACCTCTTCAGGTGCATAGGTTCCAAAGCCCAGTACAGGAATGAAGTGACCATGGTTTAATTTCACACAGAGATGTTTGGTATCCATTGCCTGCAGCTCCTCCAGGCAAGCACACTGTTTATTTCTTCCTCCTTCACAAGATATGTGAATAACAGGAAGTCGAAGCCCCACTGTTTGTCTAATGATTAACCATGTGCTCGGGAAGGAACTTGGTTAAAGCAGTTTTCCATATGTGGAAAGAGATTTGGAATTACTTTTCTTATATTGTATTAGAGAAAATTTTAAGTTAATTTCTACATATTGATAAAAACCATTAAACTTTCTCATTACCATCCCCAGTAAATTACTGCAAATTGTTACAAGAGATTGAATAATTATTGACCATTTGTTAAACTAGAAAACTACAGTATCTATTCTCTTGTTGTGCTGTTTTAGTTTTTTTTTATCACAAAGTTCCTTCTTATTAATACATTTTTTAGAAGATTTTATTTATTTGAGAGCTAGTGTTACAGACAGAGGGAGGGAGAGACAGAGAAAGAGGCCCTCCATCCACTGGATCACTCCCCAGATGGCTGTAAACTCCGGAACTAGGCAGATCCAAAGCCAGGAACAAGGAGCTTGTTTTGGGTTTTCCATGTGGGCGCAGGGGCCCATTACTTAGGCCCCCTTCCATTGCATCCTCAGGCCACAGCAGAAAGCTGGGTCATAAAAGAAGCAGCTGGGACTAGAACTGACATTCACATGGGATTCTGGCACAACAGGCACGGCTTAGCCCACTACGTCATAGCACCAGCCCCCTCAAATATTATTTGAAATAATTAACTGTCAAACACCATGCAAATAAACATATACAGAATTAAAGAAATGATAACTGAGCATTTTTCAAATAATAAAAAGCCAAAGGTTAAAACTGAAGGGAAATTAGCATTTTCAAGTTTCCCATTGCTGAAATATTTTCTGTAGCTTCTTTATTTGCTTTATAGTAAGAATGTATGGCCGGCGCCGTGGCTCAACAGGCTAATCCTCCGCCTTGCGGCGCCGGCACACCGGGTTCTAGTCCCGGTCGGGGCGCCAGATCTGTCCCGGTTGCCCCTCTTCCAGGCCAGCCCTCTGCTGTGACCCAGGAGTGCAGTGGAGGACGGCCCAGGTGCTTGGGCCCTGCACTCCATGGGAGACCAGGAAAAAGCACCTAGCACCTGGCTCCTGCCATCGGATGAGCACGGTGCGCCGGCCACAGCGCGCCGTCCGCAGCGGCCATTGGAGGGTGAACCAACGGCAAAGGAAGACCTTTCTCTCTCTCTCTCTCTCTCACTGTCCACTCTGCCTGTCAAAAAAAAAAAAAAAAAAAAAAAAAAAAGAATGTATATTCCTGGGACTGGTGTGGCATAATGAGTTAAGCTGCTGTCTGCAACTCTAGAACCCATATTGACCCCAGTTCAAGTCCCGGCTGCTCCAATTTCAATCAAGCTTCCTATTAATGGACCTGGAGAAGCAGTAAAAGACTGTCCAAGTACTTGGATCCTTCACTGTCAACTCTGTGGGAGACCTGGTTGGAGTTCCAGGCTTCTGGCTTTACCTGGCACATCCCTGGCTATTGCAGCCATTTGCAGAGTGAATCAGTAGATGAAGATCTTTGTGTCTCTCGCTCACTTTAATACTGCCTTTCAAATAAATAAACAAATCTTATCAAAAAAGAAATGTCTAGTATTGATAAGCACTCAATCTTACATATTAATAATGCAGTGTTATATGCTTCGTAGTAATAGGCTGTTCAATACATCATTTTGTAATACATAACCAGAAACTTAAAACTCATTGTATCTCTCATCTGTTATGAAATTTTATATATAGAATGCTTGTCTGTTTTCTGACCTTATTCAACTTTATTCATAAGAGCACAAACTGGAAAAATTTAAACTACAAATTTCTGATAGCTGGGTAAACTTCAGTGCATTGACAGAATATTTTGAACAACTAAAATGGAATGTTTGAACTCCATATTAATAGAAAAAATTAACATATAAGACTATGGACATTTGATGTGTTCAGTGAAAAGTAGAAAATATGTAATCAGTAATTTCATTCAATATACTTCATAAGTAATGCAAAATAGAAAAATGTAAATCATAATTTCTGAACAACCATGGGTGGTTTCAAAATTTCCTATCTGTGATTTTCAGTCTTCTGAAATTAAAGTTTACTACTTTTGTAACTTGTCAAAGTGCTTACTAATAAAAGAAGGAAAGATCTGTACTCAACAGTCTGAAGAGAGTGGAATATCCTCACAGATACCCAGTACTCTAAACTGTATATCAAACTGCTTTTACTCAATGCTTCCTATTTCATCTCATGTCCTTCAGTCTTTGCTATTTTCCACTGCTAACCAAGCTGCTACCAATCCCTTCTAATGACATAAACAAATTTAGATTCTGCTATCTTTGACTTTACTTGGCTGGCCATTATCACCATCTATGATCTCCCTTGAGCTCAGATTTTTGTGGTTAGTCTTGGGATTTAAGCCTGGTTTATTGGGACATGGTAGGGCATATCTGAGTCACTATCTCAATATCCTCGACATAAGGTAAGAACTGCTTTGCTTCACACAGACCTAGCCTCACAATTCAGGGTACTATCTCAACAACCTTCCTAAGTGAATTCTGTGTCTCTTCTCCTTTTACTTTGACATGAATTCGAGACAGTGTTTCTTTTAACCTTTTCTTTCAGAAACACCCAAGGAAGTTAATTCCCCTTTGTAACCTGCATCCCCTTCAGTTTGCACCAGAAACAGCCTTGCATGTCCTTAGGAACCTAGGGCAGTCCTCCTGTGTCCTGAATCCCTGATACTGTGATTGTTGGTACTACAATCGCTGGGGCAACTCTTACTCACAGGTGGGAACTGGAGGGCCTTACCTGCATCTCTGTTTTAGCTGGTCTTTGCCTATTCAGAATTGCAGGCATAACCTTAACTTGCACTATAAGACCTGGGTAAGGACCATAGTGCATCCTACAGCTCTTGAATCTGTGACTTTGATGTATGTCCCAGGACACCTGTGATCACTCATGGGGACTGGGGAAGGCCTTACCTGCACCCCACAGCTCCAGGCTTGCATCTGCGAGTGCAATCTCCACAGTAATTTGTGATCAACCTGTGGATGTGGGTAAACTAAACTCCAGTTCTGGTACTTCTGGGACCAGGATTGCTGGAAATATTAAGCAACATTTGACTACTAGCTGTGAAACTTGGGGAGACTCTGTCTGCATCCCACTGCTACAGATCTGATGCAACAGTGTTGGTAGGTGAAGTGTAACTGTAGATGTCTAAGTTGTAAAGGCTTCATCCAAATGAATAAATTACTGTTGATGATATAAAATAATGTTGCTGATACAATGTTGATGATGTATGAATGTTGGTGATAATGTTGTAATGATGATATAAATGTTTGAGGCTGTGACTTCTACTATCTTGTTCTGGCTTCCATGTTTTGTTGCCCTTCCTCCTTCTCCTAAAAAATGTTGCAGCAAAATAGAAAGATTTGGCCACTTGACTTTGGGATTCTCAGTGTCCAGAGCTGTTAGAGACAGAGCTCTGGTTTTTGTTTTGTTTTAATTAATTACTCAGCCACATTCTGTTAGCAGCAAAAAATTTACTAAGACAGCCGGTACCACACTGGGTAAAAATTGCAAAGTGCATTTGTTAAAAGAAAAAAGGTTAAATGAAATAAAGTTTCCCATTGACTTTAAACTATTTCAAAATGTTTTTCCTTTACAATGAAATTACAAGAAACAAAACTATTGGTCCTATGGCTGCTTGATGGCAGTCCTGCACACTTTTCTGAGGTAGACAGACACTTGGACTTCTGTCACCCACATGAGAGACCCATCTGAGCACATCTGAGCTTCTGGCTTTGGCCTAGCCCAGCTGTAGCTTTTATGGGCATTTGGGAATAAACCAGCAGATGGAATATTTTCCCCCATCAACCCATTTAAAATAAATAAATAAATATCTTTAAATATGCTTAAAAGATGTTTAGTTTTATACAAAGAAATGAAATCATATACAAAACAAATATTCATGGAAGGACACATTATGAGAAAACTACATGAATTTCAAATATTTTGCACCTTAATAAGTTTATCTTCATTCAACTTTCGATTAGATTTTTAAGGTAGCCTTGTATTTAGAAAGAGGAAGAATTTCTTGACTTCTATAAATGAATTGCAAAATCACTGCTATTACAATATGCCTCCAGGAAGGAATCTGACAGTGCTCTTGAATGATGAGTTTCTTCTCTTCTGCCATGCTGGAAATCAGACTGAGCTGGGATAAATATTAGGTTTCTATTTGATCAGACTACAATACATAGAGAGGTCTTTCCTGTACATGGAACAACTCCGACTACAGGAGTCCCTCAAGATGACAAAGGAACACCACAACCTTGACCACCCAAGTCAGCTTCTACTCTGTTGGCTTGTTTTTGTATGAACACTCAACCCCAAGATTCTTGCTAGTATCTATTCCAATGCATAGGTGATAGATTCCCATATAGAAATGGAATGACACATTTAGTTTCTTTGTTGTTTTTTTAAGATAATTTCCTTTTTTCATTGTTTTTTATTTATTTATTTGACAGACAGAGTGGACAGTGGGAGAGGGAGACAGAGAGAAAGGTCTTCCTTTGCCGTTGGTTCAACCCCCAATGGCCGCTGCAGCTGGTGCACTGCAGCCGGCCAGGTGCTTCTCCTGGTCTCCCATGTCGGTGCAGGGCCCAGGGACTTGGGCCATCCTCCACTGCACTCCCGGGCTACAGCAGAGAGCTGGACTGGAAGAGGGGCAACCGGGACAGAATCCGGCACCCTGACCGGGACTAGAACCCGGGTGCCGGCGCCACAGGTGGAGGATTAGCCTAGTGAGCTGCGGCGCTGGCCTACACCATTTAGTTTCACACAGCAATAAGATCCATAATCTGTCAATCCTCTATTTAAGCTGAAGCCATTTTTCCCCTCTGCCTTCATAAGTTAAATGAATAGAAGGCAAGCAACGATCCCAGAGCCTGTACAAAGGTTCAAAAATAGCTTGTAGGAATAATCATTTTGAATCCATTTTCCAAGATATTGTATGAGAACTGGAAATTAGTTTACAGTTTCTTAAAGAAAATTATTTACTTTTTAAGATTTATCTGAAAGAGTTACAGAAAGAGAGAGATACAGTGGGAGGAGAGAGAGAGATCTTCCATCCACTGGTTCACTCCCCAAATGGCAACAGTGACCTTCAGTTGGCCAGGCTGAAAGCAGGAGCCTGGAGCTTCATCGGAGTCTTCCACCTGGGCCCAAGCTCTTGGGCCATCTTCCACTGCTTTTCCAGCCCATGAATACAGAGCGGGATCAGAAGAGGAGTAACTGGGGCGTGAAAAAGCACATATATGGGAGGCTGGTGCTGCAGATGGAGGATTAGTTTACTACACAACAGCACCAATCCTGTGTCATTTCTCTTATTAATCTTTTCAGATATGCAGCAACCTCATAACCCAAGTATATATTTCTAATTAAATTAAATAACACAGATGAACTAAAATTCATAATCAATGCACTTTATTCTACCTTCCTCTTATGATTTTCTAAGATTTCAAATTAAGCAGTCTAAAAGTAATAATAAAAAATTACTTTAGCCCTAGGTTTTTGAACTTCAGTTAACTTCAGAGGACATGAAAACGCTTGACGGACTGAACAGACATTTTCGCTATGATGCCACCCCTTTGTAAGTCACTGGTTAATATGTGGTCTCAGTATATTTCCTGAGGAAGAATGTAGTACACTTGTTAAGTTATTTCAATACTAGGAATACAGAGAGATGAAACAGCTCTGTGGAATTTGGGAGATTTATATATTGCCATCTAGTGGACATACTCTGTAGTTGTTACCCAAGTAGCCTAAAGGCACCTCAACCCTGTGATTCATATCGGAAATTCTCATCCCTTCTATATGCAATCATGTATTGAACTCTGTCACTTAAATGTATTTAATCGTTAAATACATTTTAATATGTTAAATACATTAAAATCTGTCCTTTCCATTTCAATCTGTGTTTGTATAGGATTCAAACATAGCATTTGCCTCCAGAAATGCTAGTCTTAGTAGCATCCAAGAGAAGTTTTGATATTGATTTTATGAAATACAGATACTTCAATGCAAGAAATGCAGAAATTTTATAAAAGAGATTTAAAACTAAAGAAAGCACATGGAGGCAAAACCAAACCTTATTGGTGGAGACAATTTAAAACCAACAAAAGTTCTTCACTATTTCTTCATGCTCTGAAGTTATAGAGTTATGAGAAAGAATATTAATTACACCTGAGTACTTTCTTATTTTAAAAATTCCATTATAAGGTCATGTTTATGAAAATGAGAAACTTCATAAAAACCACTTCTCCTAGGAGTCATCAAATTGATTAGATATTATTCTTTCTCATTTTAGTTTTGATGGCCACCCTAATTACCCATTTTCTGATGATTAACATGGAGGACTGCATCATAGCTTTTACTAGCAGCTCCTGCATGTGGATCGTGATGTGAGAGACGTCTTAAATTATGGTGATTGGACCCCTCTCTTCTGATTAATCCAAGCTGCCTTCCAACTCACATAGAGCTAAGGCTATATTAGAAAGTAAAGGCACTGCATCTTCTCATGTGATGGAAAATAGTAAATTGTTTTTGCATTTACTATGGTTTCTACTACTTGAATGTTTTGTTTTCTTTTACTCATTTAGGACTATCTAGCTTACACTACTCCAGGAGCCCATATTTCTATTTCATAATAGAATGCTAAATCAGGACAGTTCGGACTGAACCAGCTCAATCACTTGATTCAGTCTCTCTGGCATAGTGTAGTAAATGATGATTCACTCGGTGTTCATAATTTTATTTTCTTTCTCCTTGTTTTGTGTGTGTGGCAATGTGAAAATAAATTATTAGCACCACCCTTCACTTCAGCATGTATCTTCCAAGAGCTAAGACAGTAGTCTTAAATACAATTGTTTCTCTATATCATATGAATGTGTAACGTTTACAATCAGTTGATTTCAAGTAAGGGATATCACCCTCATCCAAACTGTTAAAGGCATTAAGAGAAAAACTAATGTTTCCCTAAGTAAGAGTGAATCTGACCTACTTGCACAATCGTTTTTGAACCTGACTACAGAACCTTGTTTACAAGGTTCTCATTCCAAAGTGCAATATAGAAATCCTGTGAGAGTTTCCTGTAGATAGTTTTCTTACCCTCTGGATTTGGAGCCTTACACTTGGACTTCAGAACTTGCCTGAGCTTCCAGCTAATCAACTGAATTTCATTTTTATCAGTCACATAATCGCAGAAACCAATTCTTTAAAAAAAATCTTTGTTGTCTCCTCCCTCTCTCTCTCACCAAAACATACACAGATGTTCAGATGTTCCTTTTGTAAAAAAGATTTATTAATTAATTGATTTGAGAGAGAGAATCTTCCATCCACTGGTTCATTCCCCAGATAAACAGCTGTGGCTTGGTCCAGGCGGAAGCCAGGAGCCTAGAATGGAACATCGTCTGCCAGGCGCTAAAGGTTTCATCTAAAAAATTGGAACTTTTTGGTTGATTTCATTTATTAATAGGGCTTTTATTTATTTCTACCAGTGACTGAAAATAGATGGCATACAAAACTATTTTCTTTCTGCTTCTTCGAATCCAAGTCTATATCTGTCTCTTCCAAAAGTAGACATAACTGCGCATCAGTGTTCTTTAATTCAGTATGAGTGGACCTGTCTGCACAGAAAATCTTAACCTGTGCCAACAGAGATGCCCTGGAAGCCAGCTATGGGCACAGACCTATGAACTGGGCCTCTCCGCACCATGAAGAGTGTAATTAGTAAAGACCCAAAGAATAAAAATGATCAGGGACATAAAGTGAACTGAAACAGAAGTTAGAAAGTTTACCCACACAGAAGTGTAAGCCACTTTCATAGATCCCCAATTATACTACAAAGGGCCTACTCTCCACCCACCCAGACCCTGAAATTTTTCTAGAAACTGGTTAGTTGGGGCTGGCGATGTAGTGCAACGGTGTAACGCCCTGGCCTGAAATGCCAGCATCCCATATGGGCGCCGGTTTGAGACCCAGTTGCTCCACTTCCAATCAAGCTTTTTTTGACAGGCAGAGTTAGAGAGAGAAAGAGACGGACAGAGAGAGAGGTCTTCCTTCTGTTGGTTCACCCCCCAAATGGCTGCTACGGCCAGTGTGCTACACTGATCCAGAGCCAGGAGCCAGGCGCTTCCTCCTGGTCTCCCATGCAGGTGCAGGGCCCAAGCACTTGGGCCATCC
The DNA here is from genome assembly GCA_949820135.1 of Sylvilagus floridanus. Lineage (NCBI taxonomy): Eukaryota > Metazoa > Chordata > Mammalia > Lagomorpha > Leporidae > Sylvilagus > Sylvilagus floridanus. The sequence continues at coordinate 10,386,020 of OX463240.1, read as the reverse complement.
TCCACTGCCCTCCTGGGCCACAGCAGAGAGCTGGACTGGAAGAGGAGCAACCGGGACAGAATCCGGGGTGTGGCGCCTCAGGCGGTAGCCAAGTGAGCTGCAACACCAGCAAAATAAATAAATCTTGAAAAGAAAGAAAAGAAAAGAAAAGAAAAGAAAAGAAAAGAAAAGAAAAGAAAAGAAACGAAACGAAACGAAACTGGTTAGAAACTCTAACACTCAACACCCTTCAAACTCTTGCAAGAAATACAAATAATTGCCCCAGGGTCAACTCTAAGCATTACACACTCAAAGAGGAAGCGATAAACGACACCTAGTGATTGCCGACTGAATTGGAAAATGACCAGAGAAGGAAGTTATTTGCTTCCGCTTGGAGCCTCCAAACCACATGCTGATATATGTGAACATACAACCCTAGTGATGGTATAGCTTCCTGGGAAAGAAGTTACAAAAGCAAACCACATCCAGTCCGTACAATGACTGGCTGCTTTATCTTTTTTTTTTTTTTTTGACAGGCAGAGTGGACAGTGAGAGAGAGAGACAGAGAGAAAGGTCTTCCTTTGCCGTTGGTTCACCCTCCAATGGCCGCCGCGGCCGGCACGCTGCAGCCCGTGCACTGCACTGATCCGAAGCCAGGAGCCAGGTGCTTCTCCTGGTCTCCCATGCGGGTGCAGGGCCCAAGGACTTGGGCAATCCTCCACTGCCTTCCTGGGCCACAGCAGAGAGCTGGACTGGAAGAGGAGCAACTAGGACAGAATCCGGCGCCCCGACCAGGACTAGAACCCGGGGTGCCGGTGCCGCAGTTGGAGGATTAGCCTAGTGAGCCGCGGCGCCAGACTGCTTTATCTCTTTTTTTCTGGATATTCATCTAGTTTGTGATCCTAAGGCTCAAATGCTTTGACCTGAGGATAATTATAAGCTCCAGGAAAACCAACCATGCCCCAGAAAGAATGGATATTTGAAAACTGGAAATGTAGTGTGTCTGTCGTCAGTTTTCCAGACCGTTATGTCAGTCTGGTACATAGATGAGCATGGCAGAAATTTACCCTGAGAAAGGAGAGAGTGCTCAATGGTTCTGGTTGGAAAGCCTGCATTCTGAACTACCCACAGACCAGCTTAATCTAACTGAATAGATTTTACCTGAGGTGACTTATTAACATGTGCCTTTGCTCCTCTCAAGAACTTGTGCTCCATATGCAGCTGGGAAGCTGGGATCCTTCATACCTATCTAGGTGAATGAATGTAAAATGTAAGTAGCAAAACAAACAAAACAAACAAACAAAAAAACTTCCCTGCAGTTTCCATTATCATTACCCTCATTTTGGTTGTAAACAAGGTTCTGAAGTCAGGTTCAAAAACGATTGTGCAAGCAGGTCAGAACTTTGTTTATAATTCACTGATAAGCCCTGAGACATCACAGAAGTCTCAATATATGCCTCAACAAAGTAATCAGTACTGGCACATCCCCACTGCTCTCCCAGGCCATAGCAGAGCGCTGGATCAGAAGTGGAGCAGCTGGGTCTCGAACCGGCGCCCATATGGGCTGTTGGCGCTTCAGGCCACAGCGTTAACCAGCTGCACCACAGCATCGGCCCCATGAGTAGTTATGTTTATACTACTGTATTGAAAAAAATAGAGCTGTGTCACATATCAAACATGCATTATTTTCTACAGATATTGTCTACATATTCAAATGAAAAGTAATGTTAAAATGTTATTTTTTTCTGAGTTTGATTTGCCTGTATATTAAAGTCAAAAAGGTATTGTCACTAGTAGCAAGAGAATATTACATACATTTTGAGTATGTGCATTAGAACATATTTTTAAGTCTACCTTGTAAGCAGTTTTCAGAACTTAGGTTTTAGGGCCAGCACTGTGGCTCAGTGGGTTAAAGCCCTGGCCTGGAGCACCATCATCCCATATGGGCGCCAGTTCTAGTCCCAGCTGCTCCTCTTCCAATCCAGCTCTCTGCTATGGCCTGGGATAGCAGTAGAAGATGGCCCAAGTCCTTGAGCCCCTGTACCCACGTGAGAGACCCAGTGGAAGCTCCTGGCTCCTGGCTTTGGATCAGCACAGCTCTGGACATTGCGGCCATCTAGGGAGTGAACCATAGGATGGAAGACCTCTCTCTGTCTGTACCTCTCTCTGTAACTCTTTCAAATAAATTTTAAAAAAGAACCTAAGTTTCATCATAAACATTGAGTTGGTAGTACACCCCCACAACTTTATTTTCATGATATGGCTCATTGGCACCTTCCATGCTAGTCAGTTGACAAACCTTACTTAATCCTCAGAGCAGCATGATGAAGGAAATATTATCATAACAATTTGGTAATTAGGAAATAATCACAAGGGTTAAGTTATGGGTTCCTCTCATCACTCAGACATAACAAAATTTGTTTGAATACAAATGTATGATTACCAAACACATAGTTTATTAGGCCACTGTATCTCCATAAAATCCATCAACTTCTCAGGTCGTTCCTCTGATATTCCTCTTGTCAATGTGCCTTTATAACTGCAAAAATATGTAGTATCAAACAAATGTTAATGTGTGATTGATCTATAGTACTTAAAATATTTTATCATTGGCTCCAAAATAAAATGGTTTCTATCTAAGGATTATGTCATTATTTTCTACTGGGGTCTCATCTGATATATCATCTGTGATCTCCCTGGGTCACCCTTGTCAGAGGAAACATTATTCTTTTTAAAACAAAAAACAGCAATCATTCAGTCTCCTCATGGGATATGGGGCCAGACACAAAATAGATATTTTATGACTGCAATAACATATAAGCTCCAGGACAGGTAAATGCATAGAGACAGAAGGATAAGGGTCTTCCAGAGACCAGCGAGAGAGAAGTGAAGAATGACCGCTCAAAGGATACAGTCTTGTTATGAAGGTTCTGTAACTAGGCACTGGTGAGTTTTGCACAGAATTGAGATGTACATAATTGATATGTACATAATGCACCATGCACTTAAAATGCACTGAAATGTATCATAACAGAAATAAATTTTAGAGAGGCCAGTGTTGTGAGGCAGTGAACTAAGCTGCCACCTGCTACACCAGCATCCAATACTGGAGCATTTGTTAAAGTCCTGGATGTTCTTTTTCCAATCTAGCTCCTTGCTAACATGCCTGGGAAGACAGCGGAATATGGTTGAAATACTTGGGCCCCTGCCACCCATGTTGGAGACCTGGATGGAGTTCCTGGCTCCTGGATTCCCCCTGAATGAGACTGGGCCATTGCAGCCATTTGGGGAGAGGATGGAAAATCTTTTCCTCTCTCTCTTTCTCTCTCTTTCCCCTCTTTGTCTCTATCACTCTGCCCTTCAAACAATGCTGAGTGAAATAAGCAAGCCCCAAAGGGACAAATATCATATGTTCTGCCTGATATGTGACAACTAACTGAGTACCTAAAAGGAAACCTGTAGAAATGAAATTGACATTATGAGAAGCAATGACTTGAACAGCCTTTGTCCTGACTGTGGAGGAACAGTTGACTATTTCTTTTTTAGATTTTTTGTTTATTTATTTTACAGGCAGAGTTACAATGAGAGAAAGAGAGAGAGAAAGGTCTTCCTTCCACTGGTTCACTTCCCAAGTGGCCGCAATGGTTGAGCTGTGCCAATCCAAAGCCAGGAGCCAGGTGCTTCCTCCCGGTCTCCCACGCGAGTGCAGGGACCCAAGCACTTAGGCCATCCTCCACTACTTTCTTGGGCCACAGCATAGAGCTGGACTGGAAGAGGGGCAGCCAGTACTAGAACCCGGCACCCATATGGAATGCTGGCGCCACAGGCAGAGGATTAACCTAGTGTGCCATGGCACCGGCCCCTTACTGTTTTATTCTTTTAAGTATTTTCTTTGCCTATTTAATACCATTGGTTGAACTCTTTACTTAATGCAGAATTATTCTTAGATGCTTAAATACAATTTAAAATTGATCCCTGTTAAAAATAAGAGTGGTAATAAGAGAGGGAAGAGATGTACAGGTAGGCACATGGGTCCTTGGTCTTACCCCTAAGGGTAATTCTAAAAACGTGCCATGGGACTCCAAATCCCGTTAAGTTGGTAGGTACCAATGCCATCTTACTAGTTAAAGTGATCAGTTTAAGTTCATAACTGATGATAAAGATAGGTTTAAGTGCCAAAGCCATCACATAAATAAGACCAGTGTCTGTTAATAATAACTGATAGAAATAAAATGAATGGAAACAGGTATTTTTTAACATTGCCCAGGAATGTTACTAGCAGCATGGTTCACCATAGCAAGAAAGTAGAAACAACCCAGATGTCCATCCACTGATGAATGGATGACCAAATGTTGTATATCCATACTATGGTTTAATAACATGGAGTCAGAGAAGGACTCTTCCAACTCTTTGGATGTGGAGATCCATTCTGGGGCAGGGGTGCCCCTGATGACCAGGATCCAGTTTTGCAGAGGCTCCCTACAAACTGTCAAGGCTGCCACAGGGTAGAAGGGATGACTGAGCCAGAAAGGGCTTTTGCTTTTGGAGGGTGGGGCAGAAGCACTTCTTTCTGCCTAGGCCACAGGGAACATGGGGGCCTTGTGGATAGGCAGTGCCCTTGGCTCAGCACCCAGAGACCAGAGTCCATATTTTACTTTCAAAAATTGAATCCAGGGCCAACATTGTGGTGTAGCAGCTAAAGCCAACACCTGAAATGCCAGCATCCCATATGATCATTGGTGCATGTTCTGGCCTCTCCACTTCTGATCCAGCTCCCTGCTGACGGCCTGGGAGCTAGATGCTTGGGCCACCGCCACCCAAATGAGAGACCCAGATAAGAGACTCAGATGGACTTCCAAGATTCCAGCTTCATCCTGGCCTAGCCCTGGCTGTTGTGGCCAGCAGTTGGTAGATTCTCTCTCTGTCTCTCTCTATCTCTCTAACTCTGCCTTTTGAATAAAATAAATATATCTTTTAAAAGATGGCATCATTAGGGCTAGTCTGAATCCACTGTTTCTAAGTAAAATGTCATGGCAAGATTGAATCTATGCTATAACAAGTCAAGAAGCCACCAGAAGCTTGTCAGAGACCTTGAGAGGGACTATGGGCCTCCTCTCAGCTCTCCTTCAAGTTGCTAGATGTTAAGAGTCCTGGAACAAGAAGTCTCTTATTCTAAAGCACCCAGCGTACGTGAATGGTATAAGCTAAGAGTCCAATATAGTCTTCAGCCTGTGGAAATCCAGTCTGACAATCACAGTCTATTGAAAACCCTGTCACTTTCCCATTTTTGTCTTCTTGATGCCCTTGTCAAAAATTAGCTGATCAGGACTGGTGTTGCGGAGTAGCAGGTGAAGCCACTGCTCGTGATGCTGGCATCCCACATGGTGCAGGTTTAAGTTCTGCTGCTCCACCTCTGATCCAGCTCACTGTTAATGTGTCTGAGAAAGCAGAGGAAGATGGCCCAAGTCCTTGGGCCCCTACACCCATGTGGGAGACCCAGAAGAAGCTCCATTGTGGCCATTTGGGGAGTAAACCAGTGAATGAAAGATCTCTCCTTCTCTCTGCCTCTCCCACTGTCTCTGGAACTGTGCCTTTCAAATAAATAAATCTTTAAAATATTAGTTGATCATAAATGTTTAATTTATGTTGCAGCTTTCTGTTTTGTTCCTCTAGTCTATGTGTCCTTTGAAATATGCTTCTACCATATTGCTTTGATTACAATAGCTTAATAATTTATTTATTTTTGAAAATATTTAGTTATTGATTTGCCAGGCAGATAGAGACACACAGAGCAACAAGGAAAGAGACAGTCCTTGTATTTACTGGTTCACTCCTGAAATGTCCACAAGAGCTGGTGATGAGCCAGGACTGAAGCCAGAATCCAGGTGTGCAATCCAGGTTTCAACATGAGTGACAGAAGTTCAGTTACCTGAGCCATCACCAGTCTTCCTATGGTCTGCCATGTTAAGAAGCTGAAGTCAGGGTCTGGAGGAGGAAATCAAACCCAGACACTCCAATGTGAGGTGTGTGTGTGTGTGTGTGTGTGTGTGCGTGTGTGTGTGTGTGAAGGGTTAACCTTACCATCATTAAGTAAATTCAAAATAGATCTCTGTAAAAATTGAGAACAGGAATAGGAGAGGGGGAGGAAAAAGGGTTGGAGCATGGCCAGGAGGGAAGGTTGGGTGGGAAGTATCACTATGTTCCTAAATCTATACATGAAATACATGGAACTTGTATAACTTAAATAATATTTTTAAAAATATGAAAAAAGAACAAAAATGGCTAGGAAAATTCACATGGATTTAGTCACTGATTTTCACCTCCTCTTTTGTGATTTTTACCTAAGGTAGGAAAACCAGATGTGATTCACTAGAAGGCTTACCTGGATTATTCTTTTCAAGCATTTTATATCTGTGTTCATCTTCATAATCCAGAATTAGCTGGCGATTAGCTCTATCATAAAAAGGGGTACAACATTTTTATTTAGTCATATGAAAACATTTAACAAATATATTACACTCTTTTTTAGTCTATGTGCTGCCAAAGCAAACCATAAATGTATTAAATTCTTAATAGAACTTTAGATAATATTCAAGTTAATATCAAGTTAATATTCATGCTACTAGTACCACTAATTTCCCCAACATGCTTCAAACTTTCAAGATCTATATATATATTTTCTTAAGCTTGTAGTTAAACAAGAAAAACACAAGAATCACTCGAGAATTGAGGGCAGTATCCCTTGGTAAATTAATGAGAGTTAGCTTCATATAATGAAGAAGATCTTGAGCTAAGAAGTCCAGGTGTGTAACCAATAGCTGTTTGTTTATTTCTCTTAATCTCAAGTCTTATAAAAATTAGTATTTTTCCTAACTTCTCTTTTCACTAGGAAGTTTAAAAAATGTCATGAGATTAAATTTTAGGAAATAGTGAAGTAATGGAATAATGTGTTCTTCATTACAGAAATGACTTTGGAATTTCAAATAAAAATAAATATTTCTTTCATAGGTTTGTGTTTTTAGAAAATATGACTGATTTCCAGTTGTCATTATTAGGTTTTCTTTTTAAAAGATTTATTTATTAACTTACAAGGCAGAGTTACAGGGAGAGGAGGAGGGACAAAGAGAGAACTTCTATTTGCTGGTCCACTTCCGTAAGGGCAAAAAGCTGGAGCTGGACCAGGCCAAAATCAGGAGCCTAGAGCTTCATCTGAGTCTCCAAATGTGACTGCAGGTTTACAAGAACTTTGGCCAATGTCGGTTGCCTTTTTAGGTGCATTCACAAGAAAATGGATGAGTAGAGCATCCACACACAAGCAAGAGCTCATACAGGATTCCAGTGTTTCAGGCAGCAGCATAATCTGCTCTGGCACAGTGCTGGCCCTGGTTGTTAGCTTCTCTTGGCAGCTTCAGGGTACCTAAGTTCTTTAATAATATATAACAATTTGTTTCAAAAAAATCTCATTAGTTGAGATAATGTAAGAGTTTCCCTTTTGAAGTAATCATTCACACTACATGGAGCAAACCAGAATGTCATGGTATGACCCTAACTGTTACTATTCCTTTGCACTTACTCAAATGCTGAACTCAAATACCCTGTTAGAATGATGCTGAATCTACATGTTCAGCTCCAAATGACTTGCAACACTGAAGCCTACTCATGGTTTCTGATGAATTTTGGATAGGGCTTGCCTCTTTACAATCAAGATAGTGTATATCACATTTAGAGAATTCTAATAAATGGCACACTTTAAAATATTTTAAAAATTTGAAGTAGCCATTGAGTACTCAATATGGAAAGGCTTCATTATTACAGAAAGCAGATTGCATCTGGGGCTATCACAAGTTGTACCCACCCTGGGGAACAACCAGTGGGACAAGTCCACAAACAAAGAAATGGTGCACACAGGATACAAATGGGCACTGGAGTAAAAATCTCGTTTGAAACAAGAAACACCAGGTTAGGATCTGAGCCCAACATAAGGTTTTGTGAGTGTGAAATAGGGTATTATAATAGGTTCACCGTGTGGGAAAAGTAAGAGGCCCAGCTGCAAGAACAGGGTACTGTTTTGTGAACAATGAGCACTGAAGTATATGGAAGTGAATTAATATGCATTATAACAACAAAGCCTAAGAGAGAAACAATAGGAAGACTGTGGGATCTGGATGAGTAAGACCATTCTTGGGAGAAACCTCTATCATTTCCATATTTCTGCTACAGAAATAGTTTCACTAGCAGCACCGGAAACAACGGAAGGGTTGCATTGTCCTTTTCCCTCTTCCTTTTCAATTCTAAAGGAGGACTGCCTTTGTTGGACTAATGGAACCTATGAGATCAAGGCTAGGGAATGTTGGGGCCACTTGTCACACAAAGGCCACAAAATCATTTTGGCTGGTCCTGCCAAGGCAACCTCAGGTGGAATTCAAATTCAATAACACCCGCAGGTTAATTTTAATTAATAATTTTGTATGGCTCATAAGTGGTGTCACAAATATCCAAGTGACCCTTTGCAGAGAAATGTTTCCTCAACCCTGCCTCATATTCTTGGAAATTTCAAGATGGCTCACCCAGGAAATACAAGATTTCGTTCTAAAACTAAAATCTCAGCACCCAAATAAATAATTAGAAGCATCAAAAATGTGACACTATTTGGAACCCATGCACTGGGGTTATATGTGGACTGAAAAGCACAATATTGGGACCACTAAGGATAAAAGTCTTCACCCTCCTGAGATAACTATATGGAATCCATTGTTTGGCTTCAGATCACTGATGTGAACTAGCTGTCATTCCAGAAATAACGAAGTGTTACTGATATATAACATGGAATAGTTACAACTGTTCAATTTAAGATTCACTAGCCTTTCAAGACAAACACTTACAGATTGAATGTAACAAGAGCAAACTTCTCTGCAGGCCATCCATACATGTTTAAGCAAGAGGCATCAATTCCTTTTTCTAGAAGAAGTCTTACTATCCTAGTAGATCTATATTGTGCGGCCAGCATGAGAGCCGTCCTAAAAGAACAAAGATAACTTCACCCTTAGAAACATCAATAATGTGATTTCAAGAGCTAATGTGATATATTTTATCAATTTCATATCTGCCTGTCTCTGTATATTTGATGCTTACATGTACTGAAGGACACAGGTATTCTAGGAGCCTGAGTGTTTATGTTTATAAATTATTCCAAGACTAAATGCAAAGAACCAAAAGGAAGGGTTTATTTCCCACTGGGTTAATTCCACAATAGGGACTAATTAAACATCTGATGGACAAGAACTCTGCCAAGGTCACTTTTCTGAAGTGCGTAAACATTAAAATGAACAATTAAGTATTTCTTCTCTGGCTGGATACAACAAATTGTATCTCAAAGTCAGGTAGAGATCACAATAAGTAAAAGTTAACTGCAGGCTTAAGGTGATAATGTTTAACATAGTGGGAATAAAACTCCCGGCAGTTTCAGTCAACCATGTTCAGACACATATGTCAGGTACTGAATTAAATGCTATGTACATGCATTTGGAATCACATACAACCACCTTTGAAGCCTATTGCGCTACCCTCTTCATCTCAGATAACATTTGATAATAATGTCCCAAAGTCACACACCTAGCAAGTGCTGTGTGTAATAATGGAGCCCAACTTGCAAGCCTTTTCTCTGTGTCACTCACCAAAGACTGGTCTTCATTGAAGAAAAAGTTTATCCAACTGAAATTCTCTTTCTCACTCTTCTATATTATCAATTCTGTAATACTAATTCTATGTGCCGAAGTAAAAAATCTGGGCCAGTTATTTAATCCAGCAATGAAGACAGCAGTTTTAAAAAAATACATCCTGACTGAACATCAGTCAATATGAGAATTGAATCCTACAACATAGGTTCTTTTTGTTGCTTAGTTTCAATAATTGCTTTCCTAAATAACTGATGATTTGCATTGAGGTTTTACACTATATACCAATAATTATAAGTTAATTTTATTACTGTTTTATTATTTCTGACTTATATGATTTTTATCACTCTTGCACTACACTCAGTTTAACAAAGAACAAACTACTGTACCGTTTAATCTTATCAACAGCATGAATATTGGCTCCTTTTTTAATCAAAAATTCTGCTATTTCCTCACCATTTTCATAAATTGCAAGTAATAGTGGTGTGAAGCCATCCTGTAAAACAAATTAACATTCACCAAATTACATGTTTCTCAACAAAATGGAAGACCTTATAAATGATCTTACAAACTCAAGCATGATTATACAGAAAGGATATGGCAGTGTCATCTATTTCACCCCATGGTGTCACATGTGCTGCCCCTTCTTCATGAAAAGGCCCAATCTTCTACCTCATCCCACAAACTACAATCACCTCAATATTAACAAACAACATTTGCTGGATCCAAGACTCTTGGTTCTATTTAAGTATTTAGATGGCATATTATGATCATTTGATTACACCTCATCTAATCCCAGTTTTGTGTCTATCTCTAAAGCTTCAAAACTTAAGACATAACAGTAAAGGTTTAGGTATTTTTAATTGATTCCATGACCACCATGACTATCTCTAGAAAAATATTTCTCAATTCTCAAGAATATTTATTTTTCCACAAGTTATATACTGTGTCTCAATAGAAACTTTCTATGATCATGTATGTTTGTAAAAAATTACAAATCAAAACATATGTCCAATATTTAGAATTTTTTTTATTTTTTAATAACGCTTTTATTTAAAGAATAGAAATTTCCAAAATACAGCTTATAGATTACAATGGCTTCCCCCCCATAACTTCCTGCCCACCCGCAACCCTTCCCTTTCCCACTCCCTCTCCCCTTGCATTCACATCAAGATTCATTTTCAATTCTCTTTATATACAGAAGATCAGTTTAGTATATATTACGTAAAGATTTCAACAGTTTGCCCTCACATAGCAACACAAAGTGAAAAATACTGTTGGAGTACTAGTTATAGTATTAATTCACAATGTATAGCACATTAAGGACAGAGATCCTACTTGATATATTTTTTTAAAATTCATTAATTTTCTATGCAATTTCCAATTTAACACCAAGATTTTTTTTTTATTTTTAATTATCTTTATTTACAGAAGATTGATTCAGTATATACTAAGTAAAGATTTCATCAGTTTGCACCCACACAGAAACACAAAGTGTAAAATACTGTTTAAGTACTAGTTATAGCATTACTTCACATTGGATAACACATTAAGGACAGATCCCACATGAGACATAAGTACACAGTGACTCCTGAAGTTGATTTAACAATTTGACACTCTTGTTTATGGCGTCAGTAATCTCCCTAGGCTCTAGTCATGAGTTGCCGAGGCTATGGAAGCTTTTAGGGTTCGCCGACTTCAATCTTATTCCGACAGGGTCATAGTCAAAGTGGAGGTTCTCTCCTCCCTTCAGAGAAAGGTACCTCCTTCTTTGATGGCCCCATTCATTCCACTGGGATCTCACTCACAGAGATCTTTCATTTAGGTCTTCTTTTTTTTTTTCCCCCAGAGTGTCTTGGCTTTCCATGCCCAAAATACTCTCATGGGCTCTTGAGCCAGATCTGAATGCCTTAAGGGCTGATTCTGAGGCCAGAGTGCTATTTAGGACATCTGCCATTCTATGAGTCTGCTGTGTATCTCGCTTCCCATGTTGGATCATTCTCTCCCTTTTTGATTCTATCAGTTAGTATGAGCAGACACTAGTCTTGATATTTTTAACTTTGCTTAATGTCTAAATAACATCTTTGTAGCAAACTTTTAGATTTGAGATATTAGAGCTGGAGGGATACAGTTCTGAGAGCTTGTCAATAAATATGGGGGTTCCTCACATTTCTATAACTCACTTGATTCTATTCTCAATACAATGATAATTCTGATATTCTCATATGTATCTACCTTCGTAAATATGTTTTTATTCTGATTTCAATTTTAATTACTACTTAAAAGTTACATTTTATGTTTTAAAAATATTCAAATACAATAGTTCAACAGTAAAATACATGTCTGGCTCTTTAACATAATGAAAGCTACTACACCACTTGCATTTTTGAGGGCCAATGCTGAAGAAAAGGCCATGCTGTCTGCAGCATACATAGGGTGTGTACAAAGGACCATGATCCACTTCATTAGGCTAATAAACATTCTAATGGAACCTGATTATTCATATTCTATATCAAGAAAAACTTTCAAAAAACAAAAATGTTATTTCTTTCTGTTCAGTTCTTTATTTTATTTAAAGGTCACAGAAAGGGAGGAAGCAGAAAGAGGAGGGGAGAGTAAGAGAGAAAAATCTTTATATTGCTTCTAAAACTCGATGTCATATCTAAGAGAGTAATACAAATTATACATTAAGAAAAACTATCATGAAAAGCTTAAAATACGTATAAAAAGAGACCCCACCAATGGAGTTGTAAACTCAAATATGTATGGTGGCAAAGCAGGTGACCCAAGTCAGTGAACTAGCTGGGTGTGGACAGTAGAATATGGGAGAGCATATAATTGTATAAAGGGGGCAACCTCTGCACAGCACACAGCACAGTACTGTGGGCTCAACGGATATCAGAAGGATTCTTTAAGAGAAATCTGAAATTCATATTTCTTCCTGTGTCTTCTAAGTTTTACATGTTGACACAATTTTTGGGTAGAATCTAAACATACGCTTAGGCCATGGTTAGTCTATTGCCCTTCTGGTTAGAGATTTGTTGCAGATTTGTTGCCAACTATAGTTTTATATAAAGCCAATATTCACTTTAAAATCTTGTATGTATTTAGCATCATTTTTTACTTGAAAAGGCTAAATATGAAATGAAGTTACAATACCCGATACAAAAAGTTTTCCAACATGTAATACATAATCAAATTGTACTCTATTCTTCCAATAGTTAATTAAATAGATAATTGTTTAAGAGGATGCTGAAACTAAAATATTCTGAGTTCCTACTCACTCCATGGCTTACAGTTTAAAACTGCTACACTGATTATGTATTACATTACATAAAATTCAGAGATATAATGAAATACTCTTTTATTTAACTTCAACTAGAAGAAAACTTGGTAAATTTCTACAACTGAAATCATGAAAAAAGTTTATAAAACATTTTTATCTAATGACTCAATGATAAGTAAGAGATAAGAAATATTTAAAGTGTCAGCCTCTACTTATTAAAAAACTATCCATAAGAAAATTTCTCAGGATCCCTAGGATAGCAGTGAATGGTTTATGGTTGGCAGGAAAAAAATGTTTTCTCTATGCTGGTCATCAATGATACTACTCAAGAAAGACAGGAAAATCAGATTACCAGATATAAAAAGGACAGTTGAAGAAAGTGGAAGCTCCCAAGCTCCAACTCCTACTGAACCAGTTCTGTCAGATGCTCAAAAAATATTTTTAGTTCTATGTGTATGTCCAGGCCTTAATACATTTACTGAATCAGAATGTTCACAGAAGAGCCTAGTCTTGCAAATTTTAACTCCTTCCAGGTCACTGTAATGCACAATTCTAGTTGAGATCTACAGTAGTAGGCAACAATCAATGAGGTCTCTTCTTTCACCCATGAAACAATCTCATTCATCATTTGGAGCTTCCACCAAAAAGAGGAAAGGGTTAGAGATCGAATGACTTCTGAAACTGCATTTAATTGTCCTCTGCAACTGTAGATTACAGACAGCAAACTCAAAGTCCAACTCGCTTTCCTTACTTAGAAGCTGCTTTTCGCCATCCTTCCCAACAAGACATTCTATACTAGAGAAGCCTTTAGACTGTTCTCTACACAGCTCATTCTATCAGATGACAGTAAGTCTTCCCAACAATTTGTTTTCCCCTATCCATCACTGGCTGATCATCACCTATTCACTCATCTGGTTTCCACAGCCTTCTAAACTTGATCAAAAAGCAAGACAGCAACTCTCTTGACAAAACTCAGAAATCATACCCCCAGAACTGAAGAAAACTATTTCTTAACATGTCAACTAACGAAAAAAAGTAAAATCAAAACAAAAAAACTGTCCCTTGAGGACTTCTCTGAGTGACCTCACTGGCAGACTGGCCTACTTCTCTCTGACTTTCCTTTCCTTTTCACTTTCTCATTTTCCTTCCCATTGACAGACAGCATCTTTATCTCTCAATATAATTAAGAACTTTCCATAAGTTCTATTTACTGTAACATACTTTTTGTTGAGTTTTAAACCAAAGGTTATATGCAAGGCAAATTTTGCTTTTCTGTGTTTTTTTCTCACTAACTAGGAAAAAACTTGAGTGGAAAAATGTTGGACACAATATCTTATATTTAACATTTTCAGGATATTCTTAAATAGTTTCCATTAGTGCATAAAAGACAGCTGCCTTCTCTAAACGTTCTTTAAAAGGATCAATATATAATGTGAATTTGTAGACTAGTATTTTAAAATATTTTCATCCAAGGATTGTTTAAGCATATAGAAAAGTGACTCTATATGTTACTCTTAGAAGAAATATATTTAAAATATGTTCCAAATGAAGTTGGTTGATCCTACCTTGTTCTTCACTTCAATACCCGCACTGTGTAAGAGCAATTGTTTTGCTATTCTGACGTTCTCACAGTAGGCCGCATAGTGGAGGGCTGTGTTGCCATTCTCATCTATAATATTTGGATCAGCCCCGTGATCGAGTAGAATTCGTGCACATTTTTCTTCATTGCTCTGAACAGCCTGTCAGTCATACACCAAGAAACAAATTGTAAGTGCTGGGAATTCAAAAGAAACATTCCACAGGTTTCACCAGTTTGGTATATATAAATGAGATGAGTTCATTTTTATTCTAAGTATTTTAATCAAACCCACCTCATGCTGAAATAGGCTATAATATACCTTCATCAGAGGTGTCATGTTGTCATTGTCAGTGACATTGATCATGCATTTTCTTTCAATAAGGAGCATCACCACTTCTGAATGACCATTGGCACATGCCAGATGCAGGGCAGTCCTGTGAAATGAGAGGGCTTTTTAGGAATCAATGTGGTGCACAATGTCAAAACAGACAATCATTCTTGTCCTTATAAACTCTACATACCGTGCCATAACCTTCCTTCAGAGTTACTTTTCTTTTGGAGGAACCATGGTATTTTGAGTCATCATTATCATCATTACTCCCTACATTAAAGAAACAACTTTGAAGGAGAAACAGCACAGCCTTGACCTTCATCACAACTCAGTTGGAAGGTTGCTTTATGCTCCACTACTTGCCAACTACTGTTTACCATTTCTGTGCCTCAAATACCTCCTGAGTGATAAAATGGGGAGAAAATTGTTGCTTAAACAAAACCTACACACTTTATTTATAATAGTTCCTAGCACAACTGATAATTTAATGATTGATATATATAATTCCCATTACTACCTAACCTAAACATTTTTGTTAAGTAAAATAATACATGTATTATGGGTTTGCAGATATGCCCTAGCCATTACAGACAGCACTGTATTTCAGTGATTCCAGGGTGCTCATTTCTTCTGAGTTTAATCTCCGACCTTGGGTGCTGTTTAGTATAATCTATAATTCATTACTACTATAACTGGCAGGATTTAAAATCTTTTTTAAAGATCTATTTATTTTTAAAGTAAAACTTACAAAGAAAGACAGAGACAGAAACAGAAAGAAAAAGAAATCTTTCATCTGCTGATTCACTCCTCTGATGGCTGCAATGTCAACATTAATCCTGGGTGAGTCTAGGAGCCAAGAGCTTCATCCAGGTCTCCGATGTGGGTTGCAAGAGCCAAGTACTTGGGCCATCTGTGGATGCTTTTCCCAGGCCATTTACAGGTAACTGAATCAGAAGTGGAGTTAGCAGTACACAAAATGGTGCCCACAGGGGTATCACAGATGGTGGCGGTGCCCACAGGGGTATCACAGATGGTGGCAGTGCATGCTACCCTAGATGGTCAGGCACATAGAAAGTTAACAGAAGCTAGGAAAGTTTCATCCGTGCAAGATTCCTTATCTGCTCTACCCAGACATTATTTCATTAATAATACACTTTTAGAAGCTGGTGCTGTGCAATAGTAGGCTAAGTTTCCACTCACGTTGCCCAGTTTCAAAGACTATAGTTTTCTTCCTTTTTCACTTCAAAGAAACCTCAGTAAAAAAATTCATCTGAAATAAATGTGCTGCAAATATTTTTCTAAGTATGTTTTATGTACTTTGTTAATTTGTCTTGAAACATAAAATATTTTATATCTAGAAGAGTAAGTCTTTAATACATTATGATCTGATATTATCACATAGGTAAATGACATTATTTATGCAACTAAAAGAAATGAAACCTTGATATTATTATTGGATTCACTTTAAAACTGATAAATTGTTAAAACCTCACAATTTGTTGATAGAAGTAACTCCTCCTGTTTAAGAATACGCAGTCAGCCAACATTTTCATCTAAGAGCCTTCAAAAACATTAGTACACAGATGGGTAGGGATGTTGGAATTTGCTCTTAGAATTTTAGTGATAAATTCGGTAAATTCTCTCCTTATGTGCTTTTCTATACTACTTACAACAATACAGTTTTGAACTCATGCACACTAAAGATGAAGGCTGTACAGAATTAATTTTGTTGGTTAAATCGCTCTACATCGCCAACTCAGTGCTGTCCAGGTGGAATTAACAGGAGTTCAAAATGTCAATTTCACTTCTCTAGGTTACCTTTGAGGTGATCAATTAGGAACATAGGGTATTTGTCCCTTTGGGACTGGCTTATTTCACTAAGTGTGATGGACACTTTGAGATGCAATGACTTTGAACAGCCCTGTCTCCACTGTTTTAGAACAAATTTTTTTTATACGATTTGTTGAGCTCTTTACTTAGTATAGAGTTAATTATTTACGTATGAAGTTAATTGAAAATAGTTCTTAATAAAATATAAGTTTGGGAACAGGACAGGGAAGAAAAGGGGTGGGAGGGTGGGTAGGGTGGGAAGGATCACTATGTTCCTGACGCTGTACTATTAGGAAGTTTGTACACCTTAAGTAAATGGTTTCGGGGGCGGGAGGGAGCGATCAGAACCCAGGTGAAGTTGGTTTTTGCTTGCTCTACTCAGGAAGACCTGGGGGAGCACAGGGGTCCAGTGCTGAGGCCCATCGAGGGCAGCAAGGCAGGCATCCGCGGGCACAGGAGAGCCCGGAGGGGGCGCTTCGGCCGCCCTCGCCACCCACCCCCAAGCCCCGTTACCTGTTCTTCCTGTCGCGGTCATTCGCGTTGCTTTTCTTCAGCAAGAAGAGCTGCTGGACCCTGGCTACGTCCCCCTCGCTGGCGGCCTTGTGGAGCTTCCGGAGCTCCTTGCGTCGGATGCGGTAGCCGAATTGGGCCTCAATCCCATTCTCGCACCCGACGGAGGAGGACTTCTTTGAAGCCCACCAGACAATTTTCCTCATCCTCGAGGCACCTAGCGGCTTTTCGCCACATCTGGAGCACAAAAACACACCAATCAGCTGGTCGGAACACCACGGTGCCACAGCGCTGCTCCGCAGTCTGCAGTCTCTCAGCTCGGAATGCACAGCCGGTGCCAAGCAACGCTGCTGTGCACATTCCACAGTGTAGACCTGAGAATGTGGAGGCGCCACGCATGCGCACAAAGGCCTTGTGGGCATGGGGCATCCGTGTGCATGTGTCAAGTCGTGGTCTCTCACAGGTGAGCGACTGCAAAAGTCAAAGGTGGTGGAGACCCTTAGCCACAGTGAGGTAAGCCCCATATGGGACGGCAGTACCGAGTGTGTTGCCCATGTGTAGAAATCAGCTATCTTTTACTCATGTTTCATTTCCTATATATCACACATACACAAAAACCTGCATCTTCACTGTTTATCTGACTAAAATGTACAAAAAAAAAATCACTGTTAAAATTACATTTGCATATAAAATTGGAGACAATTTTACCACAGCGCCAGCTCTGCATTAATGCATTTTTATTTCTACTGGAATATGAGCACTGATTTCTCCTAACAAGTTTGCACTGGAGAACACACTTCCATGATCTCTGAAATCACAATCACAGCCTATTGTCAGTGCATCTGCTAAATTCCATTGGCCACCGGCTGGAACACCAAGAGCTGTGGAAGGGTGATAAACTGAGACATAAAGACTTCTAAACATAGTACGGGGAGGGGGATGACACTGTGGCTTAGCAGGTAGAGCCATTCCCTGCAGTGCTGGCATCCCATATGAGCACTGGTTCGAGTCCTTTCTGCTCCACTTCCCATCCAGCTCTCTGCTGTGGCCTGGGAAAGCAGTAGAAGATGGCCCAAGCCCTTGGGCCCCTGCATCCAACTGAGACCCGGAACAAAACTGGCTCCTGGCTTTGGATTGGCACAGACAGCTCTGGCCATTGCAGCCAATGGCAGAGTGAACCAGTTGATGGAAGACCTCTCTCTCTCTCTCTGCCTCTGCCTCTCTGTAACTCTGCCTTTCAAATAAATAAATAAATAAATATTTTGTAAAAGAAGAAAGTGTTTTGGGTAGTTTTCTGAGGTAGGAGACTTCAACTTCTTGAGGTTCCATGCTATTCAGGCCCCAGCTGTGTGCATAAATTGCATTCCTGCAAGCAGAGGGAAATTATTTTCCCCAAATGGCCCAATACTCAGTCAAGTGTCAGTGATTTTGTTTCTTCAATCTTGGGATTAGCAAGGAATCCCTTACATTTTATGGAGTATTGTCCAATATTCCAACCGTTATGTGCAGCAACTGGCTACAATAACCCTACTCTTCTGTGGAACACCAGGGCCCATTACCTCAACTCAATGCATAGTGCTACTCATTATCAGATCTCATGCTATGCTCCGTATTTCACAGACACAATTTATAAATCTTAATGCTAAAATTGAGTGAAATACGAATAAATATGGTTGACATTGGAAAATCATTGTGTGAAAGAAGCACCAAACCATTCGCAAATTCAATCTGCAGCAGAACCGCGGCTCACTTGGCTAATCCTCCACCTGCGGTGCCTGCACTCCAGGTTCTTGTCCTGGTTGGGACGCCAGATTCTGTCCTGGTTGCTGCTCTTCCAGTCCAGCTCTCTGCTGTGCCCCAGGAAGGCAGTGGAGGATGTTAATTGTTTGTTAATTGGATGTATCACATTTACTGATCTGCAAATGTACTATCCCTGCATAACAGGAATAAATCTCACTTGGTCCAGGGAATTGATCTTTCCTAAGTGTTGTTGGATTTGATTAGGTAGTATTTTGTTGAGGATTTTTGCACTTATGTTCATCAGGGTTATTGGTCTCTACTTGTGTTTGTTGTATCTTTTTCTAGTTTTGGAATTGAAGAATGCTGGTCTCATAAAGAGTTGGTAGGATTCCCTCCTTTTCACATGTTTTGAAAAGTAATTAGAGGAATTGGAATTAGTTCTTTGAAAATCTGGTAGAATTCAGCAGTGAAGCTATCCAGTCCAGGGCTTTATGTTATGGTGAGAGTCTGTATTACTCATCCAATTTCTGTTTGTTTTTTTATGTTTTCTGTGTCTTCATGACTCAATTTTAGTAGATTGTATGTGTCCTGGAATCTATCCATTTCTTCTATATTTTCCAGCTTGTTAACATAGAGCTTTTTATCGTGATTCCTGATGATTCTTTAATTTCCTGTGGTATCCATTGTTACATTTTCTTTTTATCTCTGATTTTATTGATTTGGGTCTTCGCCCTCATTTTTTTTTGCTTAGTTGGGCCAATGGTTTGTCAATTTTTAAATTTTTTTCAAAAAGCCAGTTCTTCATTTCCTTGATCTTTTTTTTAATTCTCTCATTTTAGTTATTTCTTTGCGCCTACTAATTTTAGGTGTTTTGTTGTTGTTGTTTTTCTAGGTTCTTGAGATGCTCTGCTAGCTGATTTATTTGATAACTTTCCAATTTTTTTCATGTAGCACCAATTACTATAAAATTCCCTCTTCATACTGCTTTTGCTGTATCCTATACGTTTTGATGTGTTGTATTGTCTTCTTCATTTGTTTACAGAAAATTTTGAGTTCCATTTTGATTTATGCTATGATCTGTTCATTCCGGAGCATGTTGTTCAGCCTCTATGTATTCACATATTTTCTACAGATTCTTGAGTTGTTAATTTCCAGTTTCATCCATGTGGTCCGAGAAGATGCATGGTATAATTTTGATTTTTTGAATTTGCTAAGACTTGCTTTATGGCCTAGCCTATGATCTATCCTTAAAAAAGTTTCAATGGAATTTAAAAAAAGCAGAAAGAATGCAATCTTGGGAAAGAGTTAGGGAGAAAACTCCTGAAGAAACTCCATGTAAAATTAGAGGTACACTGTGGACCTACGTGGAGGTTGTGCATGCGCACAACTCAGGACCCCAGTAGCTGAGAGCCTCAGCACCAGCTTGTGAGGGTGAGCTGCGACCATATGGCAGCAGCCCAAGCCACTGGCAATAAAGCTACCAGATGAATCTGGTGTGAGTCTGGCTTAGAGCCCTGTGAGGGACAGTGTTCCTGCCAAGCTAAAGGAAAGAAAGGGAGGACATGTTTCTCTCTCTGTGACCATCTGGTATTACAAAAGATGCTTAAGGACGTCCTACACACAGAAACATGGTCATCACTATGAAATAAGGTGAAGGCAAAAAATCTCCCAGTAGAAATAAAAAGGAAATCCGAAGTTAACAATCAGAATATTTATGGGAAAATGGCAGGGCCAAGTTGTTACTTATCAGTAGTCCTTAAATGTAAATGTCCTCAAATATCCAGTTAAAAGTTACAGACTGACTGTATGCATTAGAAACAAAACCCAGCTATTTGCTGCCTACAAGAAACAGATCTCACCAACAAAGATACATGGAGCCTGAAAAAAAAGTTACATGCACCGATGAAAAGAATGTGTATTCTGCAACGGTGAGGTTCTGTAGACATGTCAGGTCCTTAATGTAGATTAGCTCTGTTGTTTCTTTGTTAATTTTCCATCTAGTGGATCTGCCCTTTTATGAAAGTGGGGTGTTGAAGTCCACCACTACTATTGTATTGAGTTTATGTCTCCTTTTAGATCCACTAATATTTCATTTAAATAACCATGTACCCTGGCATTGGGTGTGTATTCATTTATTGTAGTCACATCTTCCTGTTGAATTGATCTATTAATTGTTGCATAGTGCCCTTCTTTATGTCTTTTAATAGGTTTTATGTTAAAATCTATTTTGCCTGATATTAGAATGGCTACACCTGATTTTTTCCCCATTCCGTCAGCTTGGAATATTTTTTCCATCCTTTCACTTTCAGTCTCCATGTATTTTTGTTGGGGAGGTAGGTTCTTGTAGACAGTAAACAGGTGGCTTGTTTTTTTTAGACTATTCAGACATTTTGTATCTTTTAATTGGAGAGTTTAAGCTATTTCCATTCAAGGTTACTTTTGATGATTTGGCTCTGCCATTTTTCTGTAAATATTCATATTGGTTTCTTTGGATTTCTTTTGTACTTTTACTGTTTACCGGGCACTTTTCTGCATGCCTTTCATAGTGATATCCATATTTCTGTGTTTCTATGTGTAGCACATCTGTAAGCATCATGTGTAATTCTGGACAAGTGGTGACAAATTCCTTCAATTTCTATTCATTCTGAAAGGCCTTTATTTCACCCTTCATTCACAATAAGAGCTTTGCAGGGTACAGTATTCTGGGTTGACAGCTTGTTTTCTTTTGACTTGGACTATGTCTGTTCAGTCTCTCCTAGCCTGTTAAGTTTCTAATAAGTCAGCTCTGAGTCTACTTGGGAATCCTCTGAATGTGATGTTTCATGCATATTTTAGAATCTTTGCTTTACTGTTGAAAGTTTGACTACAATGTATCATGAAAAGAACTTTTCTGTTCCTATTCATTAGAAGTTCTATGAGCCTCTTGTACTTGGACATCACTTTCATTTTCTTAAAAAACTTAAATTCTCCTGGAATTTTATTATGGTTCATGCCATTAGACAAATAAGCTTATCAGTGTTTCAGTGCAGCATTGATATTTTTACAATCTGCATATTTGCTACTCATTTCTTCACCTAGCATCACATGCAGTGGCTTAAAGTTGGAACTAAAATCATCCAAAGGACCATTCATTGACATGTTAGGCCATTGAAGCTGGATTGTGGTTGAGCCCTTGGCTAGAAGTGCTTCATGATGATACAAAATTGTGGCTGATTTCTAAAGGTGAACATACCAAGAAAAAGTCCAGTGGAAGCTGTATTACTTTTTCTCCCCAGCAAAAGTCACAAAGCAGCTGGCAATGTTTTATTCTCTAGAAACCATTTACCATGGCCACCTAGTATTCAGGAGAGGGAACTACATAGAATTGCGAAAGTATTTATGGATATGCTCTAGATATGCTACTCCACTTATCAATTTTCAACTCTGATAATATTTAAAGGAAATTAGTTTTTCCCAATTCAGTAGTATGAAAATTCTAGCAAGTTTTGTTGCTGCTGCAACAAAGTATGCTCTCATATTTTGTGGAAAGCATTAAAGGATGACAAGACATATACAGATCTTGCACTAAATTATGCTAGGAGATGTGATTGCTTTTTTACTTCTAGGAAAGTTTTACTTTAGGAGTTTTCTGTGTTATTAAATATTAAGTGACATTGGCTCAACATTAAATTTTAATTGATTCTACTATTCTTTGATAACCAACTTATGTATGAGCATTAACATAAGAATGGTTCAGTTTTCATTCTAATTCAGGCAACTCAGGGATATTGAAGATAAATACTTGAAACTTTTGCTTCTTTTTCATATTTTTAAAATTCCTCTCTGAATCACTGACTGAAAGCTAAAGGAAAGAAATATATAAAAATTACCTACATTGAAATGATTTTAAAAATATATCTTTTTATATGCTTTAGGAAAATGCATCATATCAAGAAAGTTCAGAGCATTTAAGGGAGACAAATACATCTTCACTTAGGAGTCAGGTGGAACACAGATTTAAAGATCTGAAATCCAAACTCTCCAAAATGAAAACTGCTCAGCGAGAGTTCAATAGAGAAATGGAGAAATATGAGCTACACCATCTAGAAGAAGCACAAATTAGAGAAGCACTTTCAAAGAAACTAGATGAGTAAGTCAAAACATAAACACACAGAAATTAAATAAATTATGGTTATTAATATGCTTATAAGGCATAATTTTCAGTAGGCAGCTTCATGAAATGAGTAAAAAATGAAACCTGGGACCCACCCTGTGGTGTGATGTACTAAGCAACCATTTCCTGTGCTGGCATCCCATATAGGTACTGGTTTAAGTCCTGGCTGCTCCACTTTTGATCCAGATCCATGCTTATGCACCTGGAGAAACAGAATAAGATAACCTCAGTGCTTGGGCCCCAGCACCCATGTGGCAGACCCAGATGAATGTCCTGCCTGTTGGCTTTGGCCTGGCCCCGCCCTGGACACTGCGGTCATTTGGGGAGTGAGCCAGCAGATGGAATATTTTGCTTTTTCTCTGCCTTTCCCTCTTTCTCTGTAACTCTGCCTTTCAAATAAATAAATAAATCTTAATGAAACAACAACAAATAAATGAAACCTAACTAGGCAGCATAATGTTGGGAATGATGTTAATAAGTGTAGTTACCATTAAAGTTCTAGTAACAGAACAACTTACATAAATATTACCCAATGTAACTCATTTTAGGAAAGATTACAATTTATAAATCCACAGGGCCATTTACTGCTGCTGCCCTTGGCACCATCTGGTGCTTGGTCAGTTAACTTGGCTGGTTTGTAATCATTACTTTTATCACTAAATTGGGCCTTGTGACCAACTAGCCTTTGTAGTTTGTCTATGCTACTTATGAAATAGAGAAGGATTGACATAGAGGAGAGGGGAACTATAGTTCATGGAGTATTAGAAAGAAGACTTTGGTCATCCTGAGGGATCATGGTCGACCAAAAAGGACAAGTCCCATCTCTGATGCTTTCGTAAAAATTTCATGAGCTCATTGCCTCTGGAACTGCTTTAGTTCTTCCTGATCACAGCTCTGCTCTCTCAGTCTCCCTATAGCTTCTTGCTCTGAATTAGCCACCAGTGCCAGACGCTTCATTTATCTCAGGAAATGTGTGAAATGTGTGAAATGCACAGAGGTGGTGACAGTGTTTCAAAATATCTGTGGAAGATGGCGTTTTAATTCTCTAAGCTAGCGTGTTCAGGAGGTACAACATGATATTTTGATGCATCTGTACAGAGCAAAAGGTGTATTAGAGTCAAGAAAGTCAACAAATCCAACATCTTACATAGGCATCTTTTAAGCACAAGAATTTCTAGTAATATCTTTAAGAATCTCAAAGAAGAGAGATTCCAGTCAGCAGCAAAATGTCATTAATAACCATTTCTCCCTCTATTCCTTAGTTTTAATCACTGATTAATTAGAAATCACCCTACAAATGGATTCTGACTTGAGAGCAATTTAAAAACCTTAATGCATGCAGTATAGATGCTCTGACACATTTTTGGGATTAAAACACTGCGTAGGGGATAGTGCATTTATGCTCATGACCACTTTTTGAAAATTCAAGCCATTTAGGGGTCATTCAGAGAAAAAAAAATGAACTACTAAGCAATCTCTATATCTTTTGCAATCTCTATAGGACAAATGAGAAGCTAACAATGATCAGAGCTCAACTCCTGGAGAAAGAGCAGACTAGATATTTATCCAGCACTCTTCAAATGAGGCCTGTCCCACAGGCACCTAAAGAAGGAAATTTTAGTAATTATCCATTGCTCTGTGGAGACTCTAATCCACTGGGAAACTTTGGAATTTCTGCCTCAACTCAACAGAATTCATATGGCAACCCGCTGTACAATTTGGACTTGGTTAGTTCTATCATATTTTGGGGGGTGATTTCAGATTTTTTCTGTAATTATTTCATTTTGATGAAATATTGAATTTGATTTATGCATGTTAAGTAAATGTCACTATTTTCTTCATTAAATAGACAGTAAATATATTTCATGCGTAAACATTATTGAGTGCTGTGATAAAGTGTTACATATTCATTTTCTGTAAGTTTTATTTAAAACTAATGTATTTTGACTGAATATAGCTGGTTTTGAACTTGAACCTCAGTGAGAAGACATAAATTTGGCCTATAGAGAAATGGCTCTATGACCTCTACAAAGGTATAGTCTCTCTGACCCTTTACTACATTCTTGCGTAACATCAGATAGTTGAAATAAGTTTGTGATTTTTATAGCTTTCAAAATTGTTTTGAAGAATCAAGCTGTTTGAAAAAAGTTGCATGAGACCTGATTAAGAAAACTGATGAAAGTAGAGGTGTGTGACTAAAAGAGGACTGAGGCTCTAAAACTGGCTTCCTTATGCCTTCAACTTGCAGTGTCCTCTGTGGAAACTTAGACTTCTGTAGAACCTCAGGGAAAACTGGGAGAATCCTTGTAATCAGCAAAAATGCTCTGGGACATTATTACATTGTTTTCCAGTTTAGAATTCCCTCATTTAAAAAATGCTAATTTATTTGAAAAGCAGTTACATACAGGTGGGTAAAATAGCAATAAAGATAGACATTTCACTGCTGCTGGTTCACTCACAAAATCTCCATGGCGGCCGGCGCCGTGGCTCAACAGGCTAATCCTCCGCCTTGCGGCGCCGGCACACTGGTTCTAGTCCCTGTCGGGGCGCCGGATTCTGTCCCGGTTGCCCCTCTGCCAGGCCAGCCCTCTGCTGTGGCCCGGGAGTGCAGTGGAGGATGGCTCAAGTGCTTGGGCCCTGCACCCCATGGGAGACCAGGAAAAGCACCTAGCACCTGGCTCCTGCCATTGGATCAGCGCGGTGCGCCGGCCGCAGCGCGTCGACCGCGGCAGCCATTGGAGGGTGAACCAACGGCAAAGGAAGACCTTTCTCTCTGTCTCTCTCTCTCTCTGTCCACTCTGCCTGTCAAAAACAAAACAAAACAAAACAAAACAAAACAATCTCCATGGCAACTGAGACTGAACTCCATCAGAACCAGAAGCCAAAAATTCAATCTAGGTCTCCCATGTGGGTGACAAGCACCCAAGGATTTGAATGATCATCTGCTGCCACCTAGAGTACATATTAGGAGGAAGCTGGATTCAAAAGTGTTGCTAGGAATAGAACTCATCCACTCCAACATGGGTTGCGCATGTCCCAAGTGGCATCTTAACCACTGTGCCTAACACTTGCACCTGAAAGATACATCTAAGTACTCATCTAACGTCTGCCGGTTTTCCCTCATCAATAGGACTAAATCATCCTAACCCCTCCTTTCCAAGACAAAGCCAGAGATAGCCTCAACACTCAGGGCTCTTTTCCTAAGCTGTTCCCTTTCTGGAATAGTTTCCTCCCATGCCCTGACTGTGTCCTTGAATGGCTGAGCTTCAGTGTCTTAATAGAGTCTCTTTCTCAGAGACAGTTGACCTCAGCTGTCATTGATATAAAGTATTGCAGGGTCAGAGGCGGGCTGGAGAATTTATATAGGGGAAGGGCGCTCCAGGAGTGGATTAGCGGCAATTCCTTCTACTTTGTATTATTAATATAAGAAATAGAAGAAAAATAAACTCTGCTTAAACTTGTTTACCAAAGCTGTTCTTCAGTACAAGGCATGCAGTTTTTCAAGCAGTGTATTCTACTTTTCACCTTGTAAAATTTACATTTACAAATAATTTTGTGAGTGAGGCATAAAAGCATAAGATCTTTTTACATGGAAAGGACACTTTTAATAAAAGAATTTTTAGGGAGAAAGGTAACAATATATTGGTAACAGAAAATGTGATTCACACTTTACATGGTTTTCACATGATACATTCTTCCTTCCCTTCCATCTGGCATTGAATTTTTAAAAATTTTTAAAAATTTTATTTAATGAATATAAATTTCCAAAGTACAGCTTATGGATTACAATGGCTTCCCCCCCCCACAACCCTCCCCTCTCCCGCTCCCTCTCCCCTTCCATTCACATCAAGATTAATTTTCAATTATCTTTATATACAGAAGATCAATTTAGCATATATTAAGCAAAGGTTTCAACAATTTGCACCCACACAGAAACACAACGTGAAAAATACTGTTTGAGTACTAGTTATAGCATTAAATCATGATGTACAGCACATTAAGGACAGAGATCCTACATGAAGAGTAAGTGCACAGTGACTCCTCTTGTTGACTTAACAAATTGACACTCTTGTTTATGGCGTCAGTAATCACCCTAGGCTCCTGTCGTGAGTTGCCAAGGCTATGGAAGCCTTTTCAGTTCATCGATTCTGATCATATTTAGACAAGGTCATAGTCAAAGTGGAAGTTCTTTTCTCCCTTCAGAGAAAGGTTCCTCCTTCTTTGATGACCTGTTCTTTCCACTGGGATCTCACAGAGATCTTTTAGGTCCTCTTTTTTTTTTTTTTTTTTTTTTTTGCTGGAGTGTCTTGGCTTTCCATCTGGCACTGAATTTTTAACTTTCAAACTACCTAGCTTGCTCATTTCCCTATTTTTCATTTCTATAAAGCTTTCCCATAAAGCTCTTTCCACTGAAACATTATGAAAAACTCCGTCAAATACTGAAGAGGTTGCCAGTCAAAAGCATTTGTTGTCACACCTAAATTTTGAAAAACATTGGATATCATACTGTCCTTAAGCAACACATGGCTATTTTAGGCCCTGTTTGGGGCATTTAATGAGATATTATATTTTCCCATTTTTTTCTTTGAAAGGCAGAGTGACAAGGATATAGAGAGCTCCTCTATTCAATCTATTCTATCCAATTCTATTCTGTTTAATCCCCAAATGCTTGAAATAGTCAGGGCTGGACCAGGATAAAACCAGGATCCAGAAACTTCATCAAATGTTAGATGCCTAAAGATTTGAGCCATCATCAGCTGTCTCACCAGGCAGATTAACACTAAACTGGGCTATATGCACAGCAGCAAGGACTCAAACTGACATTTCAGTGTGGGATAACAGCCACTCAAGGGGTAGTTTAACCCATGGTGCTGCCACAGATCCCAGGATATCATTACTTTTAAAAGCTTCGGTAAAAAAACCCTAGAGGAAAACACTTGACATACAGTGTGAAATATTCCCACAATTTCATAGTTAAGTAAATAAAGCTAAAATTAGCCAAGCGATTGAAACATTGGTCCTAACTTCTGATGAGAAATCAAAGTTACAATTACAGAGCTATGTATTTTTTCCTTATTTATATCCAAGGTAGTCATGAATCATAAACTAACTTGAACAATCGCTGTTACCTGTATTTAACATTTTTCCAGCAAATATTATGACTATTTATGTCCATAATAAATATTGGCTCTTAGAACAGATAGTATGGCATATTCATTTAATATTTTGCCAGTAGAATTTTCTCCTGACATCCTGAGAGTATCATTTCCTCTACGCATGTACTTAAGATTCTGTGCTGAAAACTGAACATAGAATATATATTTTTTTAGTTTTAATTATTTTTATTCTATTTAAAGCAGAAAGAGAGAGGGTCAGAGAGAGACAGAGATCTTCCATCTGCTGGCTCTCTCCCCAGATGTTCACAACAGACAGGGCTCAGCTAGGCTGAAACTAGGACACAGAACTCAATCTCCAATGCAGGCGGTAAAGCCTCGAGTCCTTGAGTCATCATTTTCTGTCTTCCCAGGGTGTGCGTTACCAGTAGTGGAAAGATGACCCGAACCAGGTTCTTGGATTCAGATGCACTAAAACTTGCTCTTATTAAACTTTAAATTTTTAATTTTCTACCAGTGGATTCTAGAAAATTCAATTCAAGGGAAAATAAAGTGACAAAATTCACTTAATTTTATAAAGGACAGATTTTTCCTAGGAATACCCAAAAGGTTCATTTAGTATAAACCATGACTTGATATTTTAACCTTCTGCTAAGATAAAACAGCACACTTCTAAAATAATGTATTCAACAGCCTTATACTAATTGTACTTTATATTAGATTGGTGAAAATAGCATTACACAAAACTGCTATCTATTAGGTAATCTTAAAATCATCAGGAATCGTATTAGATGTGATTTTTGTGTTAAGTCATCTTCAAGTTGGGTCTATAAGGCCTCGTTTTGTAGGTAATGCATGATTTGCATAATGATGTAGTCTGTTGACTCTAAATGGGATAAATAACATTTCACTTACTTCAGATGCTAGAGGAGATACAAATTTAAATAGAGAACTAGATGAGGTATATTGCTATAATTTGTTAATTGAATTTGGATGAATTGTTCTCTGAAATCAAATATATATTGGAAATAACAGCACTTTCCATTGCTTGGTTAATAGAAATGGCATGAAATATATTTCCTTGATGAATCTAATGAAATATGTGAAAACATATACATGATAATGAAGAATATATCTATTTTTAATTTAGTCATCACATTCCATAGCTTTTGAGAAATCTCATAGCCTGTGCATCTCTTACTTCTGAATGGATACTTTTGCATCTCTGTGGTACTGCCAGCCCACACAGTATAATTCAAAGAACACAACAGCACTATCAGCTTCTCAGTTATGGGAGAGATACCAAGCCCCAAACTCTCAACCACCCATGAATATTTAGGTAGCTACATTTCATAAAGCTGTGATTGGCTGGTGACCTCTGGACATTTACTTTAACAGTGGTTTTTTTTTTTTTTTTTTTTTTTACAGGCAGAGTGGACAGTGAGAGAGAGAGACAGAGAGAAAGGTCTTCCTTTGCCGTTGGTTCACCCTCCAATGGCCGCCGCGGTCGGCGCGCTGCGGCCGGCGCACCACGCTTGTCCGATGGCAGGAGCCAGGAGCCAGGTGCTTTTCCTGGTCTCCCCATGGGGTGCAGGGCCCAAGCACCTGGGCCATCCTCCACTGCACTCCTGGGCCACAGCAGAGGGCTGGCCTGGCAGAGGGGCAACCGGGACAGAATCCGGTGCCCCGACCGGGACTAGAACCCGGTGTGCCGGTGCCGCAAGGCGGAGGATTAGCCTGTTGAGCCACGGCGCCGGCCAACAGTGGTTTATCTTTTCCTCATAGGAAGAACTCCAAATTCCTTAGCATGGAATAAAAGCATTTAAGTCACTTTGGCTCTTGTCTGTCCAAACTAGACTCTTTAGAATTCCATCCATTTTCTTCCTCACCTCTAGCTTTTTGCAAATCTTATGTTTCTCCCTCTTTCTGATACACATTTTCACTGTCCTCTTGGTGTAAAATCACATGATGCTTGAACCAAATTTCCCACAATATTGATACAAAATTAGGACACATGCCCCTTCCGTGTGTCATAGCAGTAAACTATTTTATTTCTTTATTCCTGTCATCCCAACTATGACTAAGAATGGAAATGACCTGTTTGTGCTGTTGGGTTTGTTTATGATTATTGATGGTTGGACTGTCATCATCATTACTTACCACATGTTTGCTGAACAAATGAAAACCAATTGGTTTCATACATAACTGTGGGCAAACTGTGTATAGTAGCGATTTTGTTTTGTAGTCATAGTCATACCTATATATTTTTCTTAACAGTGTTAGGGTTCTCAAACTTTAAAATACTGACTTAGACTTAGTTAACTGTGAAGTCTTCCAGATAAAAAACAGAATTATTATTATTTCTTCTTTTCAGGCATTGATGAACTGGAATCTGAAGCTTATAAACTGCTCCTTTCACATATAATGAGAAGGCAAATCTAAATCATTATCTAGTGCTGAAAATGCAAGAATGTGTAAATATTTAAAATAAAAATTATATAATCTGAAGATAAATGTTCCTGATTATACTTTTTAATTTAGATTTTTCTACTAAATATATGACTGTGAAAATTCTCTTTAAAAGAAAACACTTTTGAATCGCGTGTGCTTGATCAAAAAATCCAGCTTTCTAAAATATTTATTTGGAAAGATGAAACACAGGGAAAAAGTGAGAAAGGGCGGGGAGAGACAGTACTTCCTCCCACTGGTACACTGATCCTTGGGGCAAAGTCAGTTGCCAGGAACTCAGTTCAGGTCTCTCACATGGGTGGCAGAGATCTCAACAACTTAAATGGATAACCCCTGCCTCCCACAATGCATTTGTCACAGGAAGCTGGAATCAGGATTACAGCTGAGACTCAGCCTAAACTTCTCCAATATGGATTGTAGACATTCCAAGTAGTGTCATAACTGCTGTATCCAATGCTGGGCCCTATGTAGCATTTGAAAACTTTTCTGAGGATCTGTAAGTTACTCTTCAGAAGGTTTTGCAGATGTAAACCAGTGATACTAATAGACCCAGTGTGTCCATATGCCAGCTGTTAAACTGTACCCAAGTTGTTATTGATAATTTAGTAGTTAATTGTGATTTGTTTGTATTTGTAAATTTTTGTCATTATAAACAAACCTAAATATTTAGAAAGATATCTTTTTGGTACACCAGTGCTGTGGCTATTATCAGTGTTTGGATATATGGCAAACATTATAAATCCCCAGACTTACAGAATTTCAATTTTATGCACTGATGCTAATAGAGCTTTCTTTACAGGGAAATTATGTTTACCTAGGCTTTTCATGTTTTCTGTTTGTTTGTTTATTTTTATTAACTTTTTAGAAACAATCTCCTTTTTAAAAGATTTATTTATTTGAAAGAGTTACAGAGAGGCAGAGGCAGAGAGAGAGGTCTTCCATCCACTGGTTCATTCCCCAAATGGCCACAACAGCCAGAGCTGAGCTGATTTGAAGCCAGGAGACAAGCGCTTCTTCTGAGTCTGCCATGCAGATTCAGAGTCCCAAGCACTTGGGCCATCTTTACTGCTTTCCCAGGCCATAGCAGAGAGCTGGATTGGAAGTGGAGCAGCTGGGACTAGAACTGGCACCCAAATGGGATGCTGCCACAGCAGGCATCAACTTTACCTGCTTTGCCACAGAGCCAGGCCTGGAAACAATCTTAAAATTAGAGAAAAGTTCCAAATTCTAGTATAAAGAATTTCTCAACCTGAAACATTTGAGAATAAACTGTTGAGGCCATTAGACGATCACCACTGATTACTTTCAGGTTTCTTTTCTATAAGTGAAAACATTGTGTATACCTATAATACAACCTTCATAATCAGAAAGTTACCACTCATACATTCTATCATTCAATCCTTAGATTCTTTTCAAGTGTTGCTACTTAACTATGGGTACTTTTTATGACCAAAGGATCCCATTCAAAGTCAGTGTGTTGGCATAGTGTTTCAGTTTGGAATACGAATATTTGAGAGGCACAGAGAAATATCTGGTTAAATTAGCATTTGGGAGTATTTGGACAAGCCAAAGTAATCAAATTAATCAGTTGAAAATAAAGCTTTGATTTTTGAATGAAACTGAACTGAGTTGCAAGATGCGATGTTGTAACACCAGGCAGAATTTCCTAGTGGGCAAAAGAATCTGCAAGAGTTGGCCAGGGTTGGGGCTTTGCATGTGTGTTTTCTCCACCTGTATCATAGTAGGATGGGAAAGTTCAGCAACTCCAGTAAATTCAGTTTTGGGGCTCCTTTCTACTGCACACTGTCTACTACAGCAGACCTTTTCCAAGAAAAGGTTGAAAAGCCCTCTCTCCTGAAATTCCTGTCTTTCTCATTTCTCTAAAAAGTATTTATACGAGTTCCTTATGTGTGGGTTATCATTTGTGGTCATAAAATGTGAGACACCATTCCTTTTTATCCTTCTTTAAAAAAAATTAAGGTGAAAAAAAATTCATATATTTTGTGTATACAGATTTAAGAGCGTGGTAATAGTACCCACCCAATCCTCTGTCCTGCCCATGTTCCCACTCTCCCACTTTTTTCTTTCTTAATTTTTTTAATGTTTACAGTGACCTACTTTCAGTTTATTTTATATTCGTAAGGTTAGCCGTACACTAAATAAAGAATTCAACACATAGAAGAAATAAACAGTATTCATCAAAGGTACAATCATCGAATCAACGAATTTCCAAGTGTCAATTTTACTCATATACTTACTTTTATGATACCCTATCAGTTACCACAGATTAGGGAACACAGGGTATTTATCTTTTTGGGACTGCCTTATTTCACTAAATGTAATGTTTTCCAGTTACATCCATTTTATAGCATAAGAGGGGCTTCATAATTTTTTATACCTGAGTAGTATTCCACATTATATAAATATACCACAGTTTCTTTATCCAGTCATCAGGTGATGGGCATCTGGGTTGATTCCATATCTTAGCTAGTGTGAATTGAGATGTAATAAACATGGGTGTACAGGTAACTCTTTCACAAGCTGAGTTCGTTTTGTTTGGGTAAATTCCCAGGAGTGAGATTGCTGGAGCATGTGGTAGATCTATCTTCAGGATTCTGAGACATCTCTATAATGTTCTCCAGTGGCTATAGTCATTTATACTAACACCAAGAGTGGATTAGGGTACCCTTTTCACTGTATACTCATCAGCATTTAATGTTTGTTGATTTCTGTATGATAGCCATTCTAACTAGGGTGAAGTGAAACCTCATTGTGGCTTTGATTTGCATTTCCATGATAGCTATTTTATATGTGTCTGTTGGCCATTTGAGTTTCCTCTTTTGAAAAATGCCTCTTCGGGCCCTTCACCCTTTTCTTAACTGGATTGTTTGTTTTATTGTGATTGAGATTCTTGAGCTCTTTATAGATTATGGATATTAATCCTTTATCAGTTTCAGAGTTTGCAAATATTTTCTCCCCTTCTGTTGGTTTCCTCTTCACTTTGTTGGCTGTTCCCTTTGCAGTGCAAAACCTTAGCTTAAAGTAATCAAATTTGTCTATTTTTTGGATTTCCTGTGCTTCTGGGGTCTTTTCCACATCAGTGTCTTGCAGTTTCCCCAGTATTCTCCTCTAGTAATTTGAAGTTATCAGGTCATGGATTTAGATCTTTGATCCACTTTGAATTGAATAAAAGGTGTAAGGTAAGGGTTTGTTTCACATTCCACATGTGGAATTTTTGTTGTTCATGTCCCATGCCTGACTGCATCCTCCTTCAGAATGCCTTGTTCTGGCCCTCAACCAAGATCTGACTCATACCATCTAAAGCGAGTTACTGTGGTTTTGCCTTCTAGTCACTGCTGAAGAGCCATCTGTTCCAAAGTTGAAGTTGTACCAGGGGTAGCATTCTTTTTACAATATTGCAGGAGTACTTAAGGGAATCCCGTTTCATTCCTAACCTAAGATAAGGCTGTTGGAAGCTCCTGGATTAACTCAATAATACTGTAATTTTGCTGTTGTCAACCATTTTGTCACATAAAGCTTTCTTGTAGCCACTATTCCTAATGCATGGCTCCTGAGCTATGGACAAGAAAGTTTCCACTGTGCACACGTCTGTTGTTGTAGCAGCACTTGGTCTCCCCATTGTGTGAGATGGTCTATTGGAACATCAAAACTTAGTCTTCTCACAGTTCTAGAGGCTGGAAGCTGAGACTGTGGTGTGAGCAGGTCTGGTTCCTTCTAAGGCCTTTTTCCTTGACTAGCAGGTGGCTGTCTTCTCCCTGAGTCCTCACCTGGCTTCTCTGTGTGACTGGGTTCTAACCTCCTCTCATAGGGGTACCAGGCATATTGGATTAGGTCCACCAAATTACCTGATATTAATTTAATTACTTCTTTCAAAGCCTTATCTCCAAGTAGTCTCATTCTGAAGTGTACTTTGGCATGTGAATTTAGGGGTGCGGTTTCCAGCATGGAACATGACTGTACTGTTTTCTTTCACTCCACCAACACAATCAGGCACTGGTATCAATCAGTTCTGTTTTCCTAAGGTTTCATTTCTTGAAGTTGAATTTGTGCCATATGATTTGTACACCAGTTTGTGAATAAAAAAAAATCTAAAATCTTTGCCAAGAAAAGAGTTGTGAGGAGTTTGACTGAAACTCATGGGCTATATGAGAAGCATTTCTTCACAAAGGGAGGGTAAAAATACATAAAATTTGAATGCTCACACCTATGCCAATTCTATGATTTGGGCTCCTAGTTACTTTAAGAGTATGAGACTGGAGGGATTGCATGCTCTGTATGTCTAGCGATGTTTATGTAACATTGTGTGCCTGTATGCACTCAGGATTGTCGTACATATTCAAATCCATCCTTTAGGGGAAAGGATGGGAACATGAGACCAGTTGATGTTCCCAGTTTAAAAATCTAGTGGTAGAGCTTGGAGATTTTTAAAAAAGATATTTACTTATTTGAAAGAGTTATGGTGAGAGAGAGACACAGAGATATTCCATTGGTGGTTCACACCCCAAATGGCCAAAATGCCTGGGGTTGGGGCAGGCTGAATCTAGGAGCCAGAAGCTCTACACAGGTCTCTCACTTGTGTGGAAGGAGCCCAAGCACTTGGGCCATCTTCCACTGCCTTTCTCAGGGCATTAGCATGGAGCTGGATTGGAAGTTTTAGGAGCCAGGAGACAAATCAGTGCTTATATGGAATGTTGGCATCAGATTTGGTGGCTTTACCCATGCACCAAAATGCTGGCCCTGAGTTTGGAGAATTCTTGGGAGATCATGGTCCTGCCGTATTCTGGTATTTATTGGAGGATTAATTTTCACATAAGTTCACGTTCTTGCTGCTTGGAAGCTGAGGTCTGAGGACATGGTGTGGACAGGGCTGGGACCTTCTGAGGCCTAGCTCCTCCACAGGTACATATTGGCTCTCACTATGTCTCCACCAGCTCATCCCTATGTGTGTCTTTGTCAGAATGTCCTCTGCTTCTGGGACAGAAGACATACCACCTTAGGAATCACCCATGGCCTCACATTGAGGGATTTCATTTTTCTTTACCACAGTGTAGTATTCCATAGAGTAAAAATCCCATAATTTCTTCATCCACTCTTCAGTTGATAGGCCTTTAGGTTGATTCCATATCTTAGCTATTGTGACTTGAGCTGTAGTAAACATGGGGGTACAGATAACTTTTTTATTTGCTGATTTAATTTACCTTGGGTTAATTCCTAGGGGTAGGATTGCTGGTTTATATGGTATGTCTATATTCAGGTTTCTGAGGTATCTCCATACTGAATTCCATTTGGCTTTACCAGTTTACATTCCCACCATCAGTGGGTGAGGATATCTTTTTTCCTACAGCCTTGCTAGCATTTGTTGTTTATTGATTTCTGTATGAAAGCCATTCTAATGGGGTTGAGGTGAAACCTCATTGTGCTTTTGATTTGCATTTCTTTAATGGCTAGTGATCCTGAGCATTTTCTAATGTGTCTGTTGGCCATTTGGATTTCCTCTTTTGAAAAATGTCTGTTTCTTAACTGAGTTGTATCAATTGCCTTTATTGTGTTGAGGAATGTTCCTTCTATACCAAATTAGCTCAGACTTTTATCATGAAAGGGTGTTGTATTTTATCAAATGCTTTATCTGCATTGGTTTTTGTTCTTCAGTTTGTTGTTGGGCTATATCACACTGATTTGCCAATGTTGAGCCATCTTTGCATACCAGAGATAAAACCACTTGGTCTGGGTGAATGATCTTTCTGATGTTGCATTTGATTGGCCAGAATTTTGTTGAGGAATTTTGCATCTAGGTTCATCATCGAAAATGGTCTGCGGTCCTCATTCTTTGTTGCATATTTTCCAGGTTTAGGAAGTTGATGCTGGCTTCATAGAAAGAATTTGAGAGGATTCAATTTTTTTAATTGCTTGAGAAAAGTGGAGTTAGTTCTTTAAACATCTGGTAGAATTCATCAGTGAAGCCATCTGGTCCTGGGCTTTTCTTTGTTGGGAAGGTCTTTATTATTGATTCAATTTCCATCTTGGTAATGAGGCTGTTTAGGTTTTCTATGTCTTCCTGGTTCAATTTAGGTAGGTAGTATGTGTCCAGAAATCTATCCATTTCTTCTCGTTTTCCCAGTTTGTTGGCATACAGCTCTTTGTAGTAATTTTTGATGATTCTTTTATTTCTCTGGTATCTGTTGTTACATTTCCTTCTTCATCTCCAATTTTTATTGATTTGGGTTCTCTCTCTGATTATTTTGGTTAGTTAGGTCAATGGTGTGTCAATTTTGTGTATTTTTTTAAAAAACAGCTCTTCATTTTGTTGATCTTTTTAATGTGTTTTGTTTCAATTTTCTTGATTTCTTCTCTAATTTTACTTATTTCTTTTCTCCTACTAGTTTTGGGTTTGGTTTGCTGTTGTTTTTTTTAGATCCTTGAGATGCATTGGTAGCTCATATTTGGTGCCTTTCCTATTTCTTATGTAGACACCAATTATTATAGATTTTTCTCTTTACTTTTCCTGTATTCCATAAGTTTTGATACGTTTTATTGTCATCTTCACTTGTTTCCATAATTTTTTTGATTTCTCTTTTGATTTCTTCTATGACCCAGTGTTCATTCAGGAGCATGTTATTCAGTCTTCATGTGTTTGCATATGTTCTAGAGATTCCTGAGTTGCTGATTTCTAGTTCATTTCATTATGGCTCAAGAAGATGCATGGAATGATTTTGATTTGTTTGAATTTGCTGAGACTTTCTTTATAGCATAGTGTTTCATCGTTCCTAGAGAAGGTTCAATGCACTAGTGAGAATAATGTTTATTCTACAACTGTAAGATGAAAAGTTCTGTAGATCTGTTAGGTCCATTTGGTCTATAGTGTAGATTACCTCTGCTTTTTCCTTGATGATTTTCTGTCTGGTTGATCTGTTCATTGCTGAAAGTGGTGTGTTAAAATCTCTCGTTACTATTGTATTTGAGTTTATGTCTCCCTGTAGATCCCCTAACATTTCTTTAATAAAATAGAGTTCCTTTTAAATAACATTTCTTTTAAATTATAGGTTCCCTGTAATTAGGTGCATATACATTTATAATAGTTACATCTTCCTGTTGAATTGATTCCTTTATATATATATATATATTTTCATTTTCAGTCTGCCTGCATCTTTGTTGGTGAGATGTGTTTCTTATAGGCAACAAGTAAATTTTTTTGTTTCATTCAGCCAATCTATGTCTTTTAACTGGAGAGTTGAGGCCATTTATATTCAATGTGACTGTTGGTAAGTAGTGGAATGTTTTAGTTTCTCACCATTCAGCATGGTGTTGGCTGTGGATTTATCACCCAAAGCCTTTATTGTGATGAGAAATGTTTCTTGTCTACCTGACTCATTCAGGGTTTTAATCATGAGTGGATGGTGGACTTCACTGAATGCTTTGTCTGCAGGTATTGAGATGATCCCATGACTTTTTTCCTTCATTCTGCTGATGTGGTATTTCACATGTACTGACTTGTATATGTTAAACCAGCCTTGCATTCTTGGGATAAATGCCATTTGATCATGATGAACAGTCTTTTTTGATATGTTGCTAGATTTGATTGCTAAATTTGTTTGGAATTTTTGCATCTATGTTCATCAGGGATATTGATCTATAGTTTTGTTGAGTTGTTGTGGTGACCTTCTCTGGTTTTGGACTCAAGGTAATGCTGGCCTCATTGGGTGAGTTTGGCAGAATTCCTTCCTGTCTGATATTTTAGGAGAGTTGAAGAACTGATGCTAGTTGTTGCTTAAAAATTTGGTCAAGGAGTTTGCATCTGGCATGGCAACTAAGACATTGCTTTGGGTGCCTGCATCCTGTATAGGAGTGCCTGAGTTTGGCTGCTGCTTCTGGCTTCTGATTCTCACTCCCTGGTAGGCAACAGGTAATGGCTCAACAAGTTGGGTCACTGCCACCCACAAGGGGCACTGATCCAGCCTTGGTAGTTGTGGATATTTGGGGCATGTAGTTGTTTATAATAGTTCCTAATGATCCTTTTTCTTTCTGTGATATCAGTGTAAAATCTCCTTTTCATTTCTTATTTTTTAAAAAAGGACTTATTTATTTATTTATTTATTTGAGAGGCAGACAGTACTCCCTGGGGCTGTGGGCACTGGGTTGGTTGTAGAAAAGCATGGCCAGATGTTGGCATGAAGACAGGAAGAGACCCAGGAAAATGAAGCCTACAGGTCAGAAGGTGTGAGGTCACTTCCTACACTTCAGCTCCCCAGGGTCGACAATGCTCTGAGCTGCCCATGAGGGAGGATGCTCTGGGCAGGTCCATCTGGGTAGGGCCAAGAGCACAGGCTGATGGCAAGCTAGGCGGTGGCAGTGGGGTGCTAAGAGCAGGAGGCTGGGCCCAGCCATCCACACCTCAGGGAGCCAGTCTTTCACTCACCCTGGCACTCCTAATGGAATCTTCCCAGGAACATGGCTATGGGAACCAGGGGACCCGCCCTCAGCAAACCAGACTCACCTCCCTCCCCATGAAAAGGCCCAAGTACAAATGCCAGGAACCAAAGGGCCACACTAAGTTCATCCAAACCAGCTCCAGAAACAACACAGCCCTCACATCAGCCCACCCAGAGCATGGCTCTCACAAAGTGGCACCCGTCAGTCTTCAGAAAAGTCCACAGTGAACAAGGGCATCGACAGAGGAGAGAACACTACCCTGAGAGACGCCTGTGGAGGCCCTTCCACCATGCTTACTCGTCCCTGGCTTTGTGCTTTTCCCTGCTCCATTCCCCACATGCTTCCTGGAGTCACCTTCAAAATAAACTACCTGTCCCAAGTCATTGTCTTACACAGGCAGAAGGTGACAAGAGACAAAATGGCACTCACCTGCCTCACCCTTGTGTGGTACTTCCATGAGCAGGGGCAAAGCCACCGGATCAACTTCACCACCAGGACAAGACACAACTCAACTCCATTGTCACCGTTGGGAGACTAGAATTTCCATGCCTCAGGAAGGCTAGGCTGTAAAGATACCTGTGCATCAGATGCACCTCCTGGCATTCCGCCTCTGGGCTCAGGCTACAATATGTGTCTCCCTCACTCAAATCCACTCTAAAGCTGGCTCCTTGGCCTTGATGCTTAGCAAAACTAGCACTATGGAGGGAGCACGGCCCACAGAGACCCATCAGCAGTCAGGAGGGCAGGAAAACAAAGGATCCAGAAAGACACTGCACGCCAGGGCCCTGGGATAGCTCAGGTTATATGACCCAGCCAAAAATCGCCAGGTGTCATCCAGCTCCAGAAACATCTGGCCCAGGGTCACCACCCTCCCCCACTGCCAGGCTTCCACAGAGACCCCAGGCTTGGCCTGGATGGGCAGCACGGGTGGCCCACTGCCCACCCACTAACTCCCTCTTTGTGAGTCACAGGCAGCTTAGGTTTGGCCACCATGGACCCTTCTGGGTGCAGCTACTGTGTTTCAAGAACAGAACAGAAAGAGGCCAGCAGCCTGGCTCTAGGAAGGGTAGGTGAGACCACCCCTCTGTCCTGACACCTGGCAGCTGCTTCCCTCTTGAAACCAGTGGAGCCAAAGTTGGGGGGTGGGTTCAGTAGACACAGCCCTGGGCCTGGCTCACCCTACCCAGCAGAGCCACAGGAAAAGTTCAAGTCCTCTCAAAACTTGGCACAGTCCAGCCCTGAGGGAGGGACAGGAAGGAGGGGAAATCTGTGCAGGCCCAGCCTCTGCTGCTCCCTAGGCAACCAGGGGCTCCTCCGGGCTTTCAAGCCCCTCCTTCCAGGTCCAGAGTACCTGGGCACTAATACCTGAGAAAGTTGTTTTGCTCAGGGTGACAGCCAGTGCGACCCTTGTCCCCAGGTTCCCTTTGTCTGCAGGATGCTGGGCCCTCTCCATGGT
The DNA here is from genome assembly GCA_949820135.1 of Sylvilagus floridanus. Classification (NCBI taxonomy): domain Eukaryota; kingdom Metazoa; phylum Chordata; class Mammalia; order Lagomorpha; family Leporidae; genus Sylvilagus; species Sylvilagus floridanus. The sequence continues at coordinate 10,345,451 of OX463240.1, read as the reverse complement.
TGCTCAACACCAGCCTGGAAATAATGGGGCCCCAGGAGGGGTCATCAGAACCCTGACACCTGACCTCTGACCCATACACACAGCCCCTGTGGGGGGGCCATTCCCTTGCTCTTTGGGGCTGGGATTGAGGGAAAGGAGTCCTGAGCCTGCCACAGTACAAATTCTGAAACAAGAGGGGGACACGTGGTGGGTCCCGAACCCAGTCCCCGCTTACCTCCCCCAGACACACTCCTGGCCCCTCCATCAACAACCTTCCCTCAACCCAGAAGGCTGCATCCACTCCTCCATGGACATCATTTTCAGGTGGGCAACCCCTCTGTGTGGCCAGGAAGAGCTCTGTGATCGTGTGCCCCTGCTTCCACAGGCTTCCTACAGATGCACACATGCCCCTGGCCCCCTGCACAGACAAGCCAGACACAGCTCACCACACCCGGGCAAACACCCGATGGACACCTCCTCCCAACCCCTGGCCACTCAGCCCCCAGGAAATGCCTGGGTCCAGCCGCCTCACCCCCAACACACAGCGCAAGAACAGGCCTCCAAGCTCCCTCCATTCCTTGCAGCCCCGACAGGGAGGGCCGCAGTCCGAGTGTCCCTGATAGTCTCACTCGGGACCCTCTTCCCACATCGCTGGGGACCAGGGCCACAGTGGCCTGCAGGGAGGAGGTCATGACTGGGCCAGGCCTGTCTGCTGACCTCTCTGGCCTCTCCAGAATAAAGCAGAGGGCCTGGATCTCAGACTGGGCAGAACCAGGCAACCTCCAGAGTCTGCCTCTCAGAAGAAACCATCTGGGAGAAGCCCCTTCCCCCAAACACGGGCTGCCCCCTGCTAGAATTGGACTACCTGGAGCTGTGAGCCGAGAGGTTGGAAACCGCGAAGCTCCGTTGTGTGGTTGCTAGACCGCCAGATTTCGTTATATTTTGCTGCAGAGGTGGCTGAAAGCCCCTGACAGTTTTGATTATGGAGAAACTTTCCTCGTGGGTGACTCATAAGCGACCCCGGACTGTTACCGAGTTTGAGAAAAAGCGCTTGAAGAGGCGGCCGCATTTTGGGTACCGCCTGCTCTACTGGGAGCTCGGTGCCATTCACAGAGCCGCCAGCGCGGGCGATGTGGCCGCAGTGGCGACACTCCTGGATTGCGGAAGAAGCGGTGTAGACCCCGTGGACCACAAGAGCAGGTGTGGAGGGTGATGCTTAGCAAAACTAGCACTATGGAGGGAGCACGGCTGCACCCTGCTAGAATTGGACTGCCTGGAGCAGCGACCTGAGCCCAGAGAGGGAGGCATCTCGGTGCCACAGAAATGCCCCAACTGGGGCTGACGGGGGTTGGGGAGGTGAGGGGCGGTGCCAGAGGGCAGCGATGGGCATCCGTGGTGCTCAGCGTCTCCCCTGCTGCCGGCTCACCACTTGTGTACTGGTGGCTGAGCGCGCCAGCCCCAGAAGCCAGTGGAGGGGCCAGCAGCAGGTCGAGGCCGCCCCCCGCCTGTCACCTCCCCGCAACTGTTATGCCCAGGTAAGTAGATGCCCAGGAAGCTAACAGTGACCGGATCACACAGAAATGCAGAAGCACAGTTTTTATTAAAATGGTACAAGCTGCGACAGGGACCTCATCCAACCAACTGGACATGTGATAAAGGTTAAAGGAGACAGAAGACATGAAATGGCTGCTGCCAGTGTGAAGTGACTTGCAATATAATTTCCTATAGGACCGCTCTGCACTGGGCCTGTGCAAAAGGCCACAGAGAAGTGGTAGCTTTGCTCATAAGCAGAAAATGTCTCATTGATCCTCAGGATAAAAGGGCGACAACACGGCTGATAAAGGTATAGAGTGCCCAGCCATCCCAGTATAGGAAGAGCTTGGTGTACATACTTAGAATAAAAATGAATTTATCTTATTTATATATGACTACCTGGTGAAACCACTGGGAGGGGGAGTTTTTCTTTGAATCCCTAGAAGTTACAATGTGTGATTGGTGTATTACTGGCAGGCTGTACAGTGTCCTGCTGAGAACAGTGCTACACTCTTATTAGATCGTGGTGCTGATCCAAATATTGAGGATGAAATTGGCAACACTGCCCTCCACTATGTGGCCTATGGAGAAAACTTAAGAATGGCCGAAAAGCTGCTTTCCAGCAATGCAGATATTGAAAAGAAAATGAGGTATGGAAAGTGAGCCAAGTAGAGACACCATCTGGAGGAAGAAATGGTTACCTTCTCCCAACTTTCTTTTTTAATTTTTTTTTACAGGCAGAGTGGAGAGTGAGAGAGAGAGAGAGACAGAGAGAAAGGTCTTTGTTTTTGCCGTTGGTTCACCCTACAATGGCTGCTGCAGGCTGCGCGCTGCGGCCGGCGCACTGCACTGATCCGAAGGCAGGAGCCAGGTGCTTCTCCTGGTCTTCCATGGGGTGCAGGGCCCAAGCACTTGGGCCATCCTCCACTGCACTCCCGGGCCATAGCAGAGAGCTGGACTGGAAGAGGGGCAACCGGGACAGAACCCGGCGCCCCAACAAGGACTAGAACCCAGTGTGCCGGCGCTGCAAGGCGGAGGATTAGCCTATTGAGCCGTGGCGCCGGCCTTCTCCCAACTTTCAACAGCCTCGTGACGGAGGAACCATCAGCCCAGCAACCACCAGACTATACACACAAGGGACTCCAAGTAGGACCCTCCCAGGATCCAGAAAGACACTGCACACCAGGGCCCTGGGATAGCTCAGGTTATATGACCCAGCCAAAAATGCCCGGGTGTCAGCCAGCTCCAGAAACACCTGGCCCAGGGTCACCACCCTCCCCCGCTGCCAGGCTTCCACAGAGACCCCAGACCTGGCCTGGATGGGTAGCACGGGTGGCCCACTGCCCAGCCACTAACTCCCTCTTTGTGAGTCACAGGCAGCTTAGGTTTGGCCACCATGGACCCTTCTGGGTGCAGCTACTGTGTTTCAAGAACAGAACAGAAAGAGGCCAGCAGCCTGGCTTTTTTTCCCCCACTGGGGTAATTCCACAGAAGGGACTAATTTAAATCTTTGATGGACAAGAACTCTGCCAAGGTTACTTTTCTGAAGTACATAAGCATTACAATGAAGAATTATGTATTTCTTCTCTAGCTGGATATAACACATTGTAACTCAATGTCAGGTAGAGATTACAGTAAGTAAGAGTGAACTGCAGGCTTAGGACGATCATGTTACATACACTGACTTGGTTGCCATCATGGTGACTAGACCCAAGACTATGTAGGAGGTAGTAGAGGGAGGTGAGGCTGGCTACACACACAGATTGGGGCCAGACTGGGTACTGTCCATCAGTATGCATGTGGGAGGTGAGGGGCGGTGCCAGAGGGCAGCGATGGGCGTCCGTGGTCATCAGCGTCTCCCCTGCTGCCGGCTCACCACTTGTTTACTGGTGGCTGAGCGCACCAGCCCTAGAAGGCAGTGGAGGGGCCAGCAGCAGGTCGAGGCTGCCCCTCACCTTTCACCTCCCCGCAACCATGTGCCTGAGCCCAGGGGAGAGGGGCACGTGTGGACCATGGGTGGAGCCTCACCAGGGCCCACCCCACCTGGAGACACAGCACACTATCTCCTGAGCCCAGGGGAAAGCAGTGGGGTTGCCCTGCGGGGAGGGGGTGGCCGTGCTCCCTGGGGGGCGCCCTCCTTCCCACTTCCTGGCCCTCCTGCTGCCTACTTCTGCTGAGTCCAGGCCAGAGAAAGTGGTGCAAGACAGCACAGCCCAGCGTTGGGGCACAGCCCATGGCCGGGAGGACCAGGGTCATGGCCAACCAGGAGTGAGTGCAAGGGTGACTTCATTCTCATGAAAACCCTCCCCACTAACAGGGCCTCTGTTTAGCCCTTTCCCCAATATTCTGTCTACCTTGTTGCAGGTCACGCTGGGCTACAGCTCTTGGCCCCAGCATGCTTGGATAAGCCCCTGGACTCATCACAGGCAGGACACTGAGGACAGTGACTCCCCATCATAGGGCATGTGCATTCAGTACATGTGCAAGCCTCTAGAGGAAAATGTGCCTTTTCAAGGCACATCCAGGGGCTGGCATTGTGGTGTAGCCAGTAAAGCCGCCTCCTGCAGTGCCAGCATCCCATATGGCTCTGGTTTGAGACCTGCACTTCCAATCCAGCTCTTTGCTATGGCCTGGGAAAGCAGTAGAAGATAGCCGAAGTCCTTGGGCCCCTGCACCCGTGTGGGAGATCTGGAAGAAGCTCCTGGCTCCTAGTTTTTGATTGCCACAGCTCTGGCCATTGTGGGAATAATGGCCAACTGGGGAGTGAACCAGTGGATAGAAGACTTCTCTCTCTCTCTGCGTCTCCTCTTTCTGTGTAACACTTTTAAATAAATAAATAAATCTTTAAAAAAAGGCACATCCAGAGATATGGAATCTTCTTCCTGACAGTGGGCCCCTAGTTCAACCTTCTGACTTCAGTTTCAGGACCCTGTCTGGTAACAGAGCAGACAGAAACTATACTAGATGAAAATGGGCAAACACCTGGGAGCATGTTGGAACTAGAATGGGAGACTGCAGTCACAGAAATTATGAATGGGTACTCCTGTACGTCACTACCAGTGTGGTGCACTTGAACAGTGGTTTCCCAATTGGGTGGACGCCTCCCCTCATGTGACCCTGACTCACCCATTTGTACCCAGTCATTATCGACCAGACCATCTGAATGCCACTTTGCAGGCCATCTGTTGCTCTTAGAACCCTTTTCTGCATTTCCATCAGGCACGTGCCTGTGTGTATGTCACATTTTTTTTTTTCTGTGAACCATGTAGTCTGGAAGCCACAGTGTTGATCTGGGTGGTTACAGGACAGGCTCTCACACCATCACACCAACATCATTGCCCACAAATCGTGGGACTGCTGGTATGGATAGAAGTTGGGGCAGAGATGTGGAAACACTACGGGTATTGCCTGGTTTAATGCTGGATCAGATTTAAAATTGTTTTTACTATTGGCAGATGACAAAGGGCTGTGACAGGTTCTGGAAGAGATAGCTGCGTAAAGATTCAAACAGGTGCTGCAGGACCCAACACACCATGGTTGGGTATGCAGAGATGAACTGTTAGATCCCACACTGTGCCTCCAGGACATCTGTGAGTTACAACAGCACAGGCATTGTGCCCAATGGCCTGGCCTTTCCTTGTTGGGACATATATACTATCCTCTCCCCATCTTACTCTGGTCTGTGTCTAGCAGGGGAGTTTTTGCCCAAAGTCTCACCCATCTCCACTGCTCAGACCCCACAGAGCAGACAGTCATTGTCACTACCCTCTGAGTGTGATAATTCACCCTGGCCTAGTCTATCTAGAGCAGTGGTCATGGCCTCTCTTGTTTTTCTAGTCCCTAGACTAGCAGCGTGCACCTGTAAGGAGATCAGTCAGCCAGCCTGTATACTTGCCAAAATGGCCCCATTGCCATCACTGCAGCTTTATCATACATAAATGATGTGTTGAGCTAGGTCTGGCAAGGAGTCGTGCACCACCATGCTCCTACTGGTTGGAAGGCCCGTTGCTGAAACAGCAAATAGGGTCTGGGCAGCTAGCTGGTATGTGTTGTCTCAGTGTCTTGCAACATTGTAACTTCATTCAGAAGGAGACTGAACATTTCCTGGAAGAACCAAACACAATTCATAGTTTAGCTCCAACTATGATTGGACCTATTAGCTTTCAGGTCGTGGCTCTGTCATGGCCCGTAGTGTAATCCATGTTAGACATTCACTCAGACCCTGTGTGCCACAGTGCTTCTACCGATTGCTTCCAGAGATGTCCCACTACACACGTAAGACACACATCTTAGCGCGACAACAGTGGGCCTGTAGGCCATGCTCCTGATGGAGTCCCTGACTGCCTGTTCCCCACGACTACCCTGTTCATCAGGAAACAGCCAGAACCAGCCACATGCCATTTTCCCCTAACTGAAGGTAGGGGATCTTGTCTGGAGGGGGAAACGAGGGGAACTGGAATGGGAGATGCCAGGCAGGCAGGGAGTGTGGAGAGTGTTGTCATACTGTAAAAGGACTCATCCATCCACTTGAGAATATGAGCCCTGTAACAGAAGGGAATATCAAGCGCTCATCAGTGAACACACATTCTGGGGCTGGGGTGACTCACACGGCCAGGTGGCCAGTCGATGCTTGCTGCATTTCCGTGAGTTGTCTCCTGCTTATGCTAAAGAGAAACAGACACCCCAACGGGTCCTAACATGAGCGCTTTCTTGGTTCTTTGAGGACTTTTCATGTTTCCCATCCATAAACCTTCCCTCAAATCCCCCCCTTCTTTTAATCCACAGCCTGCTACTCTAGGGACCTGGGACATCAGTGTCAGCCTGGCTACTTCCTGCTGACAGGGGGTTTATTATCCGAGGAGCCCTTAGGCTCTGAGGGTCCAGGGTGGTGGTGGTGGTCACCCAGGATACTGTGGTGGATGCAGTCTCCATGTGGGTTTCCATCTGAAGGACCATTGTGTCTTGATGGGGTCTAACTACTGAGGGACACATTTGACGAGGCTGCACACAGAATGGGCCCAGCAAAGCACCTATGCCGTGGTCCCAAACCTGACACGTCAGGTGGGTTTTCACCGACAGCCTCTGAACCACCCTGTGGCCTTTTGTAGGGTGTGAGCTGTTCATGTGTCTACAGCTCCTGAGATGTTGATAGAGAGGCAACAAGAGCTATCTGCTAGCGTATGTACTCCTCCCTGTTGAGCTAGCACATGGTCCAAAGCAACTCTGTGGTCTAGGACTGTCTGGGTTAGTGAGTTTAGAGACGTCTGTAAATCTCTGAAGTTGAAGACAACTCCTTGGGCTATGTCACCCACAGTGGTGGTAATGTTTGAGACTAGTAGGTGAGTATTAACCACTCTGTATGTTAGCCCAGCCAAGGAGGCCACCAGGCAGTGACACCCAGTGCTCTCAGGGTCACTGGTTCTCTTCTGACTCTGACTTAGCGGTAGTTGGTGCTGTGCAGGTATTGGTAACCTGGGGGTTGTTCTCCAGAACAGCAAAAATTTGTTCTCTAGTAGCCTTCATGTTGGAACAGGTTCTGTAGCCACTATTTTATAAATGGGAATCTGATACTACATATCATGTATTCCATGTCTGCTATGCCTCAGCCACTGTGCAGTTATTTCTATGCACTATCCCACATCTCAAAAATCATTCACGTGTTTTCATCTGAAAAGCCCAGCAGTTTTCCCTTCGGTTTCGCAATGTTCACCTCTTTATAGCATGTCCCTTATCCCATGTCATGTCAGCATTCACATGCACACAACCTAAACAGATGTGGACAACTTGGGTTTTATAAGTATGGAGCAGGGACAGGGACTAAATGATAAAAGCTAAGACAGTAAGTAGGAGGGAGATAAGAGTTCCAATCTAAATACTCAGGAGGATAGTCTGTGTGAATACTCATGGCTTGCTGCAATTTTATAAACATATGCTGAAACGTGACACTGCTTTTTGGAAAGATTTCTGTGCACTACTGAGTTTGTTTGCTAATACTGATTTTCCAGTTAAAAAGCAGTAACATTTACTTCATTTTGTAAAACTATGCAAAATTTACTACCAAAATCACCTACACATGCCAAGAAATAGTCTGACAGCTTTTCGTTAGTTGTAATTTCTTTAGTTTTTCTGCAGTTCATTATGTATATCAGTAAGGAAGTTTACCAAATAGACAGGATATATAACTCAGTTCCACAAACAACCTCATTTGTTTTTACTCATCTTACTAGTCTTTCATTGTGTCTGTTCAAAAATAGTTTCATCATCTTTAATTCAGGTTGCACTAAAGCAACATTTTACACCTTGGAAAATTAATATTTTTATAAGAAAATGTATTTGCCCTTGCTGACAGCAAACTGGCCTGGAAGGGAACACACAAACACCCTTTGCCAACCAGTCAGGTGCCTTGTCTCCCGTGGGATGTGGGTGCCCCTGGTGAGCAGCAAGGACATCAGCCACTTCCATGCAGGGCGCCTGGGCTCCCCCACCCCATCCTGTCCTTGTCCCCTCATCTCTTCCTCTCCCTCCTCCTCCTCTCCCCATCAGTGTCCCAGCAGAGCTGGAAGCCTCTCAGAGGCGTTTAACTCAGTGCACAGGGCGGGGGCCCGTGGGGCCCATAGGGCCAGGACTCCGCTAACAGAAGGGGGCGCCGGGCCCCTGGGCAATGGACTCAAGAGGCAGTTGGGTCCGTTAGGGAAGGAGTCCCAAGAGCACCTGGGGCCTGAGGCCACCACCCCACCCCCTCTCTGGCTCCTCCAACTGCCACGGAACCCCCTGCCCTCCCCCGCAGGACAGCAGGGCACACGAGGCACAGCTGAGAGCAGCTTGGCCCTGCCCCTGGCCTTGCCCCTGCCCAGGGAAAGCTCCTCCAAGGGGCAGGGGAGGGAAAAGGGGAAAAGGGGAAAGAGACAGCGGGGTGAAGAGGAGGAGCAAGCAAAGGCGCTATTGCGTGGCGCAGAGGGAACGTTGAGCAGGGAAGAGGAGGTCAGCACTCTTGAAAGAAAATGCATGAAGGACCAACCACTGCCTCAAAAGTAGTGCTCATCTCCACCTGCTTGTTTTGTTTCCTTTCTAAGGCCACAACTACAGTGGTAACTCACTGTTTGTCCTATATGGACAAGAACTCTGCCAAGGTTATTTTTCTGAAGTGCACAAACATTATAATGAAGAATTATGTATTTCTTCTCTAGCTGGATATAACACATTGTAACTCAATGTCAGGTAGAGATCACAATAAGTAAGAGTGAACTGCAGGCTTAGGACGATCATGTTACATACACTGACTTGGTTGCCATCATGGTGACTAGACCCAAGACTATGTAGGAGGTAGTAGAGGGAGGTGAGGCTGGCTACACACACAGATTGGGGCCAGTCTGGGTACTGTCCATCAGGATGCCTGTGGGGAGAGGTCAGCGACAGGGCCTGTGCTGAATGAGGAGCCATTGGAAGCATCGGAGTTTCAGAGGGACATCATTGGACAACCTGGGGGTGAACTGTGGGCCTGTGAGAGATCTGGGGATACCTTAATATTCTATACAAAATCAGCTTCTTTTTATGGTGCTGCTGTATCCTTCTCCTAATCACAGAAAAATACCCTTGCCGTATCTACCACTTCTGTGCAGTTGAGAATATCACTTAGCCATCTGGGCATGCTTAGGCAGAGGCGGCGTTTCAGTCCCTACCTGCCTGTCTTGGTGTGGAGCCACATCTGTGACAGGCTTTTGAATGCATGGAGCATTCCTGGGCAGTTGATGGAATTGGTTGTGAAGTTTACCGATCCCATAAAACAGTGCAATTAAACAGGAATTATGAGACAGCTTGGGGGGGGCATTTTCCAAGGTGAAATGTGGTAACTTTTTCTAAAGAACATTTATTTATTTATTTGAAAGGCAGAATGTCAAAAAGCAGGGAAGGGATAAAGAGAAAGAGAGAGAGAGAGCGCGCACATGCCTCCATCCAATGCATCAATCCTCAAATGACCCCACCAGCCAAGGCTGTGCCAAACAGAATCCAACAACAAGGAGATCTGTCCAGATTTCCACCTGGAAGGCAGGGGCTCATGTGCTCGGGTCTTCTTCTATGCCATCTCAGGTGCATTAACAGTGAGCTGGATCAGAAGTGAGCACCTGGGATGTGAACCAACACTCCAGTATTGCTTGCTGGCACTGTAAGCTGCACCACCATGCCAGCTCTTCTTATCTTATGTTCTGAGGTAGTGTTACTGAAGGACTTTTAGTTTCTTGGAGAAGGGCCTCAATGAATCCATGTAGTATTTTTATTGCAAAATCCTGATTAGTAAACAAGAACTGAAAGTATTTTAATGAACACTTAGATGGCCAAGATGATGGCAGTGGGTTTAGTTGTTGTAAAAAGAGCTTCATATTTTATTGTAAAATATTTAGCTGAAAAGTTACATTTTTTTTTTTTTTTTTTGTGTGGTGGCTGTTCCTCACCACCGCCGGAGAATTAGGCAGGCTGCCCCCAGCTTGCCTTGACCGAGGAGGGGAAGTACGCCACCCGGCACTCAGCCTTCCCCAGACCCGGAGGACAATCAGGTGCGGTGTGGAGCCCAGTTAAGCAGGGTCTCACTTTATTGTAAAAGGGAGGTGTATATATAGCCGAGGTACAGAGCGGATGAGCAGATGTGGGCAAGGGGTGGGGTGCTGTGATGCAAAAGGGTCCTAGCCACTCCTATTATACCACCTTAATGATCCTTAGGCTAAAGCGCCCTGGGGCTGGGGTGTTTGCTACCAGGGATTTGAAACTTCAAGACAGGTTTTCAAATTCCAGGCAGACTCAGGAAGTTTCCTCTAGGCCTCTCCGGATTCAGCCTCCCCCACAACTCCCCTTTTTGCTTTTACACGTGGTCCCTGTCTTAGGTTGCCCCCAGCCGTCCTTGCCCTTACCCGTCATTGGTAACCCAGGCAGCTTGGCCATGAGCCCTGTCTTAGGTTGGTACAGGACGCTGGGTGCTTTACCCGTCTTGGGGTGTCACGTGACTTGTAATTACGGGAGCGTGGTGAGCTGTCCCATCCCGCGGGACGTCAACTGGGGCCAAGTACCTGGAATGGGGAATGAAAGGGACAGGAGACACAAGGATGGCAGCAAGACATGTCCTGATCAAGCTGCAAATTTTATTTTTCAACCACACACTTATATATCATAAAGGCAGAGTGTCGGGCGGGGGAAGGAGGGGCGATTAGGAGGGCAGGACGTTGGGCGGGGGAAGGAGAGGCAATTGTCTAGCCCTGCCTCAGTAGTTTTCCACTAAGAGGCCACATGCTGCGTGGTCCCCGACATATCCCCCTTTCTTATCAATTAACAAAAATGGCTACCGGTTAGGCCAGGTGTGATGAACGAGCAGTGCCTGTCTTAGGAATCGACCCGGAGCTCCAGCACCTCTTACCCGTCATTGGATATCCTTGCCAGTCCCCAAGGACTCCTGTCTTAGGTGGGTGAGGTTCCGGGAAGGTGCCCGTCATTGGCTTGCTGCTCGTTTTATTGATAGGTCTGGGGCCCTTCCTGGGCTCCCGACTGGGGCAGCAGCAGATCAAAGGGGAGAGTCAGTTGTTGGATGGACTGTGACCTCACCAGCCAGACCTCACCAGCCAGAGAGAGAGATAACATTCTCTAGGGTATCGTCCATGGCCAGACTTTGGTAATGTATTTGAATTGGTCTGGCTGCTAAATTATCTACTTGCTGTCTGATAAAGTCATCAGCTTACTGAAAAGACAAGGACCTACAGATAGTATAACAAGCAGACCAGCAATGGGGCCTAAAAGCGGTAGCAAATATGGAAGCAGTCCATTCCATCCCGTCCAAAAGGGATTTTCAGCCATGGCACGCCGGCGACACTCCAGATCTTCTTGAAGTGTCTTGATTGTATCGCAAACAATGCCGGACTTGTTAGTGTAAAAACAGCATTTTTCCTGTAAAGCCAAGCAAATAGCTCCCTGTTCGGTGGTAAGCAAGTCTAAGCCTCTACGATTTTGAAGAACCACTTCCGCTAGGGAGTCAATTTGATCTTGAAGATCCTGGATGGTGGTGGATAGGGTTTGCACATCTTTAATAAGTTGTTGGGACAATTCTCTATATTTTTGGACCACAATTTCTAGTCCTGTGGATCCTGTAACTACAGCTGTGGAAATTCCCAATGTGGCCAATAAAGGAATAAACTGAACAGCTCGCCTTTGCCTTCCTGCAATATAATCAAAGGAAGGAATAGGGACAGGGGTATTTCCATCAATAATTTCTATATTGGGAAGAAGCATAGCATGCATGCAATTACCGGTCCAATTTGCTGGTAAAATGGTATAAGCTAAATTATCCCTACATACAAAAACGGTGGAATGCTTCACAAAATTGTTTAAACTTAGCGCTGACATAAGCAGGACCATTATCTGTCTTAATTTTAACAGGTTTTCCCAGTACAGAAAGAGCCAAGATAAGGTGAGAGATAACATTCTTAGCAGTTTCTCCTGTATGGGGGGAGGCAAAGATGAAGCCACTGTAGGTGTCTATAGAGACATGAAGATACTTTAGTTTGCCAAATTTTGGGAAGTGTGTGACATCCATTTGCCACAGTTGATTAGGGAGAGAACCACAAAAATTGACTCCCAAATGAGGTACAGGTTGGCTTGTAATGCATAAGGGACATTATTTAACTATTTCACAAGCCTGTTCTCATGAAATTTTGCAAAACAAACGGAGAGATTGAGCATTTAAGTGATGGAACCTATGCAAGTTTCGAGCTTCCTGTACTGTGCCCACAGTTGTGGGGAAGGTGAGCCTTATAGCAGCATCTACCTGGGCCTTATCTTCTGAGTTTTGAGGTTCTTGGACTGTGCCCACGCTTGTGGGGAAGGTAAGCCTTGTAGCCTCACCCCCAACACACAGCGCAAGAACTGGCCTCCAAGCTCCCTCCATTCCCTGCAGCCCCCAGACAGGGAGGGCCGCAGTCTGAGTGTCCCTGATAGTGCACATAGCCTGGAGCGATTGTTGTAAAATAGTAAACAAAGTAGATGCCATCCTTATGATAGGACTTAAATTAAGATATTATACCAATAAGATATTTAACACAGAACCAGACATAGTGGTCCTATCACTATCACAATTAGAACTGTTGACATTGATGCAGAATAGCACGTTCTTTCAAACTGTAATAAGTTTACCTGGACGGGTTGACAATCACCTGCCAGTGGACAGGCTACTCCAGGAACTACAAACCTTAGAAATAGACTATCCAAAACATGCTTTCCCTGCTAATCAACCTATACCCATGGCACCATGTGCGTTTATGGATTTCAACAAGTCACTATTTGGAAGAGAGATCAAATCTTTAACAGAAAAAGATCCATATAGAACCCCACGAGGGAGATCAGTACAGTTGGGAGAAATAAGAGCAATAGTCAAGGTTCTACTCCTTAGCCATATTGACCGGTAAATATATTTTCGGACAGCAAATACTCAGTACAGGTAGCAAAGACGATCCCTTTTGCAGTCTTTAACCCAACCAATAAGCCAATTGACCAGATGTTCACAACACTTAAAGAGCTAACTGAGAACAGAAAATACCCATGGTATATATATCTCACACATACTGGGTTACCTGGATTTATTTTCCAAGGCAACAGAAAGGTTGATCATCTTATCTACTGCAACACGGCTTCCATTGGACACTTAGAACAAGCCCGTATTTTACACCAAAAATTTCATATGTCAGCAAGCAACATAAAATTGCTTTTCCCAGAGCTAACAATGAACCAATGCAAACATCTAGTGCACTCTTGCAAGAATTGTGCACTCCTCGCCTCGTCAGGCCCACTGCAACAAGTAGGAGTTGAACCCACAAGGCCTTGCTCCTAATAAGCTATGGCAAGTGGACATCACCCACATTAACTCCTTTGGTAAACTTAAGTTTGTCCATGTGGTGGTAGATACTCATTCAAAGGTTGTATTTGCAACAGCCCAATCTGGAGAAAAGGCTAGTAATGTGATAAAGGTGATTAGATCAGCCATGCTGGTCCTTGGTGTCCCCTGGACCATAAATACTGATAACAGGCCAGCATATATATCACAGGAATTTAATTCCTTCCTGAAAATTTGGAACATACAGTCTGTCACAGGTATCCCATACAACCCACAGGGACAGGCAATCACTGAAAGAACTCATAGGACGATTAAAGATCTCTTACAAAGAGAAAAACAATCATATGCCCTCAGACCCACAGCTTGCTTTGACTGAGGTCCTTTTCACTATCAATTTTCTTACTTTTGATTCCCAAGGGATAAGCTGAGCTTATAAACACGGGGGATCCTTTCCATCCCAGACCCCAGCCCCTATGGTTAGGTGGAAAGACCCCCCTGACAGGAGAATGGAAAGGACCACACCCTATGCTAACCAAAGGTCGAGGATATGCTTGTGTCTTTCCAGAGAATGCGGGACAGCCCATTTGGGTACCAGCCAGAAACATCAAGCCTGCAACTGACAGCCAGCCAGAACCAGCTGAACAAGACTGAGAATCTGCCTTGTTAGCAGATGCACCTGCCCTATTATCCTACCCTGATAAACTGCCCATAGCCATATCTGTTACTGTTTTGTAACCCACTAACTCTGGTCAGCCACTCAAATGGCCCACAGCCTGTGTGTGGTCATGCCATTCCTGATAAACATTATTCCTCATTCCTATTGTTGAGAAATCAACTGCAACACTTGTGTATTCAGCAGTAAACACAAACGGTTTTGATTAATTCCAAGGAGCAAGAGACAGCAGGAACAGAAACCAGCACAAAACCTAGAGAGAAGGCAGAAGGTCACAGAGAACCCTACTCCCTTCAACTTCTGTCAGTCTACATCCTACTTCCCTAGCCATCCCAAACCAGAATGCATCTCTCCACAATCAATAGGCAGATACTTCTATGAACCTGGAAACTGTCTGCATAACTGCTCCTCACTTGGGCTAGCACTGAGGCACAGCAGCTTAACCACGGCCTGTGATGCTCCAGCATCCCAGCAGGGCACTGGTTTGAGTTCCAGCTGTTCCACTGCTGATCCAGCCTCCAGCTAATGCGCCCAGCAAGGCAGCAGATGTCTCAATAGTCGAGCCCTCCCACCAACACGGAAGACCTCAACGGAGTTCCAGGCTCATAGCTTTTGCTCTGGCGAGCCCTGGCAATGGCAATCATTTAGGGAGAGAACCAGTGGATGGAAGACCCCCAGGCCCCCGTCACTCCCACTATCTGTATGTCTTTTAAATAAATAAAAGCAAAAAACCAGTTTTCAAAAGTCAACCACTAAGTGCAAAAAATCTTATTCATCACTCTGCATCCTACCCAAAACACCCCAGAGAAACATAATTTTACTAGTATTAGTCTGCTTTTTGACTTCAGACACACACACACACATACACACACACACAGACTACAGAACAGGCCAGAACCTTGCAGAAGCTGTCAAGGGTCAGGTTGTTTCTGACATAGTTTCGTACAAACTTTGAAGTAAAGACTGAACAGAAAGTCTCGTGCTAACTGTAAGGAAAAGGGGTGCAGAGCAGTGCCTCCTCACACGGGGCACTAAATGTAAGGAAAAAGGTGCAGATCAACAGCAGTCAGAATGAGAAGACCCAAAGCCAGATCAAGTTTAGCCAAAGAAAAGAAACTCCCAGAGTTGGACAAACTGCCAGCGAGCACACAGACCGAACACGTGGCAGAGGGCCCAGACTCCAGTAGGAAGGGCCTTTTCAAATCTTAGGTGGGCTCAGGGTGGGTGTGGGTGGCAGTGGGTGGAGATGAGTGTCTCTATACAAGTTCTTCAAGTTTGGCCTCCTGGCTTCCAAACCTGGGGAAGAATGCAAGCTGGGGGTGGAGGGAGATAAATAAGATTTGAGATGAAACTGGTCTCATGGCGTGAGTAACCAGAACTTTTTTAAAATGGCTGAGGCATCTGTCCTTGTTCCATCAATCCTGATTTTGAGTATAGATAAGGAGGTGGGGCACTGGTTTCTTTCTGGCTACTTCCTGCTGATATGGGGTGTACACTGGATCGGATTGATTGGAGGAGGAGAGAGCAAGCAGCTTTGTGTTGCTCCTGCATGACGGCTCAAGATACAGCAGTCACAGACTCCTGTAAGGGGTTTTGAAACGTGTTAGTTGTACATGGTAGGAATGGCAGCAAATGATTAGGAAGATAGAAAGACAAATCGGAAACACTGCCCATGGTGGGAGCGATGCTGAAATGAGGACAATGGGGGATATAGGAAAGCAAGAGTCCTGTCCAGTTCATGCGAAGACAAGTTTATGCCTGACTGCTCCGTTTTGTGTAGGGTGTCTAACAAGCAGATTACATACATGGGGTGCAAACCACAGGACAGAGTCATTGTTACAGGATCTGAGAAAGGAGGGAGTTTTCCCACTGAGACGCAAATGGAAACTGAGAGAAGGGGTTCGGTAATAATTGGGTGTGTTTTGAGGCCTGGCCAAGCAATCTGTGAGGTCCAGACCTGTGTGTCTCTTTACATGTAGCCCTGGATGAGACATAGTAAGGGAGGTGTGAACCTCTTTGGGGAAGACACCCCGTGGGCTTCCACCACCTTGTTGGCCGGGGAGGAGGGCTGGCCTGAATAGGAGGTTAGTATCGAATAGGTGGCATCTGCCTTGATTGGCACTGACCCTAGGCTGTCCTCCTGATGGTGGTGGTTACTCTGCGAGCTGGGCAGAGGGAAACGCTTTTTAGCCTGGGGCCAACAGGGTCTGCAGTTCTGACCCAGGAGTCCTTCAACCCCGAGGGCAGCTCCGTTTCCAGTGGCCTGGCTCTTGTCACAGTGGACAGAACTCTTCTTGACAGCTACTTGCCCAATGCCCTGACTCCTCATTTCCTAAACAGGTGCCATTCAGGGATGGACTGGCCTTTCTGGGTCTCCTTGATGGCAGATCACGGTGTAAAGCAGTCATCAATTGGCCTGCCACCTATCCTTACATTGCTCCTGCTGCCTCACTCCCTCCTCTTTCTCCTGCCTCTGTTGAAGCAGAACACAGAAGCAGCCTTTAGGAATGTCAGCCAAGGGGGTGCTCAATCCCATACCTAATCTTTGGTGGCCTGAGCTGGAAATCTACGGTCACAGGCATGTTACGACAGTATTCTTCCTGTGAGGTAAGATGATGCCAATGAGGAGAGTTATGTTCTTCTATGTAAGGTCAAAACATTAAGACCACCCTATCCAAACTGTCTAATATAAGTTCTAAAGTTCAAACTGTACACCCTGATGGGGAGTTTTGCAGAATACAATCAGTTTCCCATCTTGAATAGACTAGAGAAATGAGGGAACAAGTCAGGCTTTCGAGATTGCTTACTGTCAATAACTTAAAATCCAGTGAAAACTTAGCAAACAATTTTAGCTGTCAAATACCTTATGAAAACATTTAGCAAAGGTCCAATGCCTTCTACCAGTTTAAGAGTACCTGTAGTTGGAAATACTTCTCAAATATCTAACACACATGTAACCTAATTGAAACAGGGAGCTGTTAATAACTTTTCCCATGTAGACATACAATACATGCACATATATGACACAGTACAGGAGAGAACGACAAAGCAGTTTGTTAGTAGCAGAGAGATTTTTGTCTGATACAGGACAATGGAGGGGAAAATATGGAAGACAACTAGGCCTGGAGCATTCTTCGGAACAAAGTTGCTCAGGACTTACCCCTGCTCCTCACTTTTTTTTTTTTGACAGTTCTGCAAAAACATATTATTAGAGATGGCTGGAGCAGAGGTTCTGTCTTTGTGCAAGAGAGAACTTAGATGTGAGAGGAGCAGTGTGAGATGCAGCTCCATTACATTACGTTTTAGGATTTTTGAGTTCAATGTAGGGGGGAAGAGACAGGCAGAGAAGACTATTTTAGTTAGGACAGAAAGGGGGGGACTGTATAGAGAGCAGGGGTTGAGCTTGTGGGACAGAGGGGGGAGTGTGGGAGTATGGGTGGTGTGTTCAAGTCAGGCTTCATTGCATCTGAGCAGCAGGCAGAGTCCTTTCTTAAGCTCTTGTTGGGGGAGGTGCTGAGCACCACACAGACCCCGATAAGTGGGCAGAAGAGAGAAAGGCTCCTCGTTGAAGTTGACAGTGCATTGTCTTTGGAGCTTGGCATGTCTCAGGGGCAGAGCTTTCCAGAGCAATACACATTCTGCTAGCCTTTACACTATCCTTCTACATCCAGGGGGAGGGACTGGACTGGCAGAGGAGACTGGAGGGGAGAGGTCAGGAAGAGAGGAAGGAGGCAGTTTTGGCTGCCGGTGACAGGAGTGGGGAAGAGCCAGACAGGGGACAAGGGTAAGGAGAGGGTCACGGTCCAGAGGCTGCAGCACCCCCGAGAGAATGGTGGAAGGGAAAGTCGAGGGTGCGAGGGGAGAGTCCAAGTGTTTCTCTGGTTTGTGGGCTTGGAATGAGAAAAGCTGACGTCACAGGAGGCTTAATGAAGGGGAATCAGGTGGGTCGGCCAGACAGGAATCACCAGATGGATGCTTGGGAGGACCCTGGGGTGGGCAGGGAGGAGGGTCCCACTCCTGGGCCAGGACCTCAGAGAGGATGGTATGAGGAGGGGCGGAGAGCTTACAGAGAGTTTTAGCTCCCTCAGGAAGAGCAGGAGAAAGAGAATTCAGGGGAGAAGAGGCTGGAAGGGTGGCAACTTTCCCTGCTGCCAGTGGAGAGGGAAAAGCAGGCGCTAGACAAAGAGGGGGAATGCAGTGAGCAAAGGCCTGTGTTCCTGAGGCCAGCTTATCAGGTGTGGGAGAAAGGAGGCGTGGACAGGCTGACGATTTAAGGGGCGACTCCAGGACTTCTTCCTCCATGAGAAATCAGAGTGAGGAGAGTTGACCCCAATGGAGGAAAAAGGCTTGGAATAGGGGCTTCTGACCATTTGCCTTTTCTCTGTGTGAAGTTAGTAAAATCTTGGAGAATTTTGAGACCAAAAAAACACCAAATTCGTGCTGAGGTGGAATAATCGCTTTGGCTTTGTCTCCCCCTTCTGGCCTAGCTTGTGCAAGTCTTTGCAGAGGCAGGCCAGAGGGGAGCTGAAATCTGGAGCCCATGGATTAAACAAACTATGGTGTGAGTGAAGAGGTTCTTGCGGCAGGGCTTCCCTGGGAAAGAATCACCTCAACCTAGAACTTAAGTCCTGAGTCCTCTAAGAGGAGACAGTGATGAAAACCAACTAAACACCCAGGCCCTACGAGGGGGGATGAACTGGTCACGAGCATTGCCCCAGCAGGCATGTGGTGAGTGACCTCTCTTCCCAATCTGATGGGCTGAGAACTGGGTCCAATGTGGGCATGTAGTGATGAGATCAGGCAAAGGCTCTGGCTGTGAATTCGCTCAAAATGAGAAGGTCAAGCAGGAGTAGAAGATGTTCTGGAATAGGGTCTTCCAGTAAGAAGGGAAAAAGCAGACTGTAGGAAAGAGAAGGTTAGGGGCGGAGGAGACACTAAAAAGGGAAGAATTTGTCCAGATGAAGGATGGGGGGGTCACAGCTCTCACCCAGAGAATACAAGAGTGGCAAATTCGGGAAAGATGCTGGCCCCTCTCTCTACTTCTCACATGGAGCAGCAAATATAAGCAAAAGGGTGCAGATCAGAGAAAAGACAGAATACGAACTCACAGACAGACAAAGCTTATCCAAAGAAAATAAATCCGCAGAGATGGGTGACCAACAGCTAGCACACAAGCGTGCGTACACACACACACACACACACACACATAAATACACAGCAGAGTGGCCAGACCTCAGTGGGCTGGACCTTTTAATATCTTAGGTGCACTAGGGGTGGGGGGGCAGTAAACAGAAGTGAGCTTCTCCATACAAGCTTTTCAAGTTTGGCCCCCCTGGTTTCCAAACATGGGGCAGAATGCAGGGGGTGGGATGGAGAACAACACGTTGTGAGACTATACTGGCTCCTTGAGAGAAGGTAAGGGTAACAGAAACCTAAAATGGCTGAGGCTTCCGTCCTTGTTCCATCACTACCTACCTGTGTCAAATATACACACAATGATTGTCTGGCTAGAATGATTGTCTGACGTAGAATCGTCTCTGCTGTCAAGCATTAGTTCTACCGCTAGGCATTAGATGGCTGGGCCCCAGGATATTAACTCGACTACTTAATGTATATGCAGATCACACTGTTTGTGGGTCTAGGCAGATGATGGTGAAGAAAACTAAGATAGGAATTCAAGCCAGGTATACTAAATGCATGGCAGTGATCCAGCCTCACCAGGATATGGGAGTGGAAGCAGAACTTGCAAAACAGACATTCCCATACTGGGTGCCAGTGTCCCAAGTAATGACAAATGACTGCTCCATGACACTGTACATCCAGCTGAGTAAGAATAAATCTTATAATTTAGGCATTAATGACCAAGCATTTAACTAACTGCTTTACAAGTATTACATATACAGGAATTCAGCAAAATTTGTAACACTCACAAGACAATATACACGACAACTCAGAGGTGTGCCCAGTGTCATCCAAGTACAGGTACTCTAACTTAAACCTGACTAAAAGACTACTTCACATATTAGTTAAGGGTAAAGGCAGGTATTACTATTCCCTGAACACTGAAAGTACTCCTGGTCAGCCCTCTCAGACTGACACTGTCAACATCAACTTCCTGCTGATCCACTATGTAACTACTAAATACAGGTGTATAAAACACGTTATATAAAATGATCTGGAAATGTTTTATACAACCCTAATACTTCATGGCATAAAAATTTCCTCCTGTGGAAAGTAGCAACTGACTCAATAACAGAATTTGATGTGATTTTATTTTACCTCCGTTCCCTGTACTAAGTCTTCTATAATGAACGTACACTTACAAAGAATAAAATTAAAATGAGCTGCACTCTATAGCTCAAGGTCCCATCAATCCCGATCTTGCTTTGCATAAATAGAGTACAGCAGAAATCAGGCACATCAAACTTTCTTTATAGAACTATAAGGGAGTGGCGAATCTAGATAGTACACTCCAGAACTGCTGTCCCTGTGAAGGGCTGCTCTAGGACAAGATTATTCAAGGAAAGCCAGCAAAAAGGCCATCAGTTGGGAGCCTGTTCAAAGGCAGATCTTTGGGCCCCAGCCCCGAAGTGCTAAGCAGAATATGCATTTTAACAAGACCCCCGTTTGTTCAATATACACATTGAATGCTGAGTGGCACTGAAAGAAAACCTGTATTTTCCCTAAGCATGACAATATCACTTTTTAAAAATTTATCTATTTATTAAAGTGCTACAACAGGTCATGACAATTCTAGACAACAGGAACACAAGGTGGATAAAAATGCAAAAGCAAATTTCATCACCATTTCCTGTTTTGGTGGAGTTTCTATTAGACAGAAGATAACAAATTAAAAATAACAATCCAGTTCTACTATGAACGCTTGTTTTTAAAAAATGCAAATTTGTGCAAAAACAGCTGATGCATCGTGGACTTTCAAACCAACCTATTAATGCACCAAGAACGTATCATAGTGTCCGTGCAAAACTGCCAGTATAAGTAGAAAAAAAGACTGAAAATCAATTAAAATACCATAGAGTGTCTCCTGAGCCACAAGATGTTAGGAAAATCTAAAGGTGTCCACTTAAACATTTTAACAAAATAAGTAAATTAAAGAATACTAAAAAAAAAGAAACATTTCAATTTGAAACGTAGCACAAATAGAAAAAACAGCAAATGACAAAATTAGTGTAAAATTAGTGCACAAGAATACTGTGCTGATACAGACAACGGACTCATTTAGAGGAAGAAGCTGTTCTGGTCTCCAGAGTCCTTTCCTGTATTCCACTGCACCTGTTGATTCTACAGAGACGCATCACTCAAAACTGAAACAAGCAGTTAGGTTCCCATGCTTATGACTGGTTAATATTTAATAAAAATTCTGACTGATTTTAATTTAATAAAAGGAATCGAGCCCACAGGAAACTGAAAAAAGGTTTGATTCTCTCTGCTCCACACTCCCACTTAGTTATCTGCCACCCAAGAGAATTTACACAGAGAATCTGTTACTTATTCAAAAGACTATACCAAAACATCCTTAGGTGTGATTAACCTCCAAAAATGTGAATTCCTGAAGAGCTACTAGTGGAAGTGGGGTACACAGGCACTCAAAGATGTGCTGAATACACAACAACAAGCCTGTGAGCTCAATGAAAGAAAAGCTTTTCTGATTAAATTAAGTATAGGAAGAGCTGGACTCCTCCTTTTAAATGAAATAATATAGTTAGTTTGAAGAACAGCTGATGGTAAATCAGATTTTTTTAAATTTTTCAAATAATGTTTCTATATCCTCTGTATTTCTCTCCCATTTTTCACTGTCTGGAACAAAGGTATAGACAAAGGGATCTGTAAGTTACATATAGGCATTAACACTAAAAGTATACAAATACTCATTCACTTTGAAAAAATCAGCTCATTTCCATGAAAATATAGAACAGCTCCACCATGGCTGAATACAGTATAGCAACAATAACACATCGTGGCCATTTGGGGAGTGAACCAGGGAAAGGGAAGCCCTTTCTCTCTGTCTCTCCCTCTCACTATCTGTAACTCTACCTTTCAAATAAATAAAATCTTTGAAGAAAATTCATATGGAATCACAAAAGGACATAAAGAGTTGGAGTGATCTGGAATAAGAAAACCCAACCTGGATGAATCATAATACTCGGTTTCAAAGCATCCTACAAAGCTATAGTAATTAAAACAGCTTAGTAATGGCATAAAATCCAATGTGTAGCTGAATGGAACAGAAGAGAGAGCCCAGAATTTAACCCACATACAGATAGCCAGTTGACTTCTGACACAAGTGCTCAGACCACACAGTGCAGTTAAGGATAACATTGGTGCTGGCAAATCGAGATGCATATATGTAGAAGAATGAAAGTGGATCCGTATCTCTCTTCACATACAAAAGTCTACTGAAGATCCATCAAAGACCCAATTTAAGACCTGACATTATGAAGTTGCTGGAAGAAAACATAAGGGAAACACTCAAAGACATTGGTGTAGGAACAGCTTCTTGGATGGGAACCCTGAAGTACAGGCCACAAAAGCAAAACTAAGGAAGCAGGACTATATCAAACTCGGAAACAAAGGACGTGACAACTCGAGTGGAGAGACATCCAGCAGAATGAAAAAAATAGTTGCAAACCATCTATCTGCAAAGGACTGATATCCCAAATATGTATGCACCTCAAAAGAGTCAACAACAACAACATCAATCCAGTTCAGGAATGGAAAAGGACTTCAACAGACCATTCTCAGAAAGAAGAAATACAAGTGGCAAACGAACATATGGCAAAATGGGCAACATCTCCAGGCTTCAGGGAAATGCAAATCAAACCGCAATGAGATATCTCCTCACCCCCATTAGAATGGCTGAAATCCAAACAACAGAGTATCAAATGCTGCAAAGGATGTGGGGGAAAAGGAACACTTAGACACTGCTGGGAGGAATCTCTGGGAATCAAACAGAAAGAAATGTTTGTATGTATCAGTATTGCTGCAAATACAGTTTGTAAAACTTTGTCTTATGCCTTGTGAAACTGATGGTTAAGAATGTTATCCTACCACAATTTTAATGATCTATAATTACTTAAAGATTGCCACATAAGGATGAAACGATCATTTTTCTATTCAATTACTGTTTACAGTCATTGTCTATAGTCTCACTAAACTAGTATAATTTTGTTTTTTACTCGTTTAACTTATCTGGTAAAGTATTAAGCCTTTTCACTGCAATGTAATTTGAAAATTGGACAAATTCTAAATCAAGACAGAAAGAAAAAGGAGAAGGAAACACAGTGGAAAGGAGAAAGGGGGAGGGAGGAAGGCAATATCATTGTGTTCTTACAGCTGTGTTCACAAAGCACACTGAGTCTGCTAAACACTAATGAAAAGAAAAGAAAACCAATGTACCTTAATTTGTTCCCCCACTACACCGCTGACCCATTTGCCAAACTGCAAAAGTTCAATACAGAACCAAGAAAATAAGGTACATTCAATAAATAACAACTATTGAAATATATTAACTATAAACAGGATATGTTTAAAAACAACTGCATGTAATGTCACGAAACTTCACATAGTACCAAAACATTTACATAAGATGTGTGTACACATGAAAAAGATGAAGATTATTTGCAGAGAAATAAATGTATGAAGGAAATGAAATTAAAACACGTTGTAAATTCTTAATTTCCTTTTAAAATTGTTACTAAACTGTAATGATTTTTAGAATTTAGAGGGGCAAGGATTTCAAATCTTGGTTACCAAGCCAATTAAGGTCACCTGCATTCCACCCTTGAAGTACCCAGGTTCAGTATCCACCTCTGGCTCCTGACTCTAGCTTCCTATTAATTAATGTGATGGAGAAGGCAGTTGTGATGGCTCAAGAAATCGGGTACCTGTTTCTGGCTCCTCAGTAATGTGGACCTGGAGGGCAGTGGATAGGACCCAGGTATTTGGGTACCCATCACCCTTGCTGGAAACACAGAATGAGTTCTCCAATCCTCAACTCAGCCAGGCTCAGGCCCAGCAGTTGTGAGAATTAGAAAGTCAACCAGCAGATGAGAAGCCTCTTTATGTCTGTTTCTTGCACTGTGTGTGTGTGTGTGTGTGTGTGTGCATGTACCTGCAAGGGTGTGAGTATCCGCCTCTGAAATAAATCTTAAGAATAGATAAAGATCACCCACTCTTTAAGAATTGGACTGGGTCAGGCTGAAGTTAGGAGCCAGGAACTCAGTCTCCCACGCAGCTGACAAGTACCCAGACACTTGTGCCATCACCTGGTATCTCCCCAGGACACACATTAGCGGGAACGCTGGAACTGGAAATGGGTCCAGAATTCAAATCCGGGCACTGGGACACAGGGCACAGACATCCCAAGGAGAAACCTAACCTCCACATCATACGTGTGCCCCCAAGAATCTGACAAACGACACCCAAAGGCTGCTAGTGTAAGGGGCACTTTCAAAGCTAGAGACACATGACCAGTTTTCCTCCCCAACCTGTTCATCTGTAGTGCCTACCTGATGCTGACGCCACTGCCGCCGGCCTCTGTCTTCCGCTGCCCAGCGCAGAGCCGCCGCCGCCTGCATCGCTGCTGCCCATCATGTCAGCACCGCCACTCCTACCTGCTTCCTCGCCGGCCGCCGCCGCTCCTGACCGCCGGACTCTGCACCAGAATGGACCCGCCGCTGTGTCTTTCCTCACTGCAGCTGCTGACGAACTGCGCTGTCCAGAGCAGGACGCCCCACGGACACCCACACCGACACCCACCGCTTCCTGGTGCTCCTGGTTCTCGGCCGCTGCTGCCGCCAGCGAAGACGGAGGCTTCCTGCCTAGGAAGGCCCAGGCTCAGTTAGGCCGGGGCAGAGCCGCCCTTCCCCGCCCAGGACGCCCGACACGGAGCCGCCCCGCGGCCTCTATCCCCGCCACCCCGCACCCTCGCTACCGCCGCCTCCTTCACCGCTGCCCAGGCCACACCAACACCGCCCCACCGACCTCTGCTTCCTCGCTGACCGCCGACTTCTCGATCGCTCAGAAGACACTACGGCCGCCTCTGCATCCTTCCTCGCCACCGCCCATGACGTTCCACACAATGACAACGTTACACACGCTGACACTAACCCAGACACCGCACATGACGCTACATCGCTGATGGTGAACTGGACGCCACTCTGTATGCTGACGGTGATCTGGATGCAGCATACAACACTGCGTCAATGTCACTGTCAGCGTGCGTAGTGTTGGGGTCGAAGCATTGGGGGCGGTAGCGACTCTTCTGAGACCCCGAGAAGTCGGAGGTGAGCGAAGAAGCTGCCGCCAGCGAAGACGGAGGCTTCTCGCCTAGGAAGGCCTAGGCTCAGTTAGGCCGGGGCAGAGCCGCCCTTCCCCGCCCAGGACGCCCGATACGGAGCCGCCCCGCCGCCTCTATCCCCGCCACCCCGCACCCTCGCTACCGCCGCCTCCTTCACCGCTGCCCAGGCCACACCAACACCGCCCCACCTACCTCTGCTTCCTCGCTGACCGCAGACTTCTCGGCCTCGAAGAAGAGTCGCTACTGCCCCCGCCGCATCCTTCCTCGCCGCTGCCCGCCGATGAACTGAGCCGCCCCGCCCACGACGTACACGTGACCCCGACGCTACGCACGCTGACGCTGACCCCGACGCAGCAGCGAATGTGGAGTCCAGGTCTCCGTCAGCGTCCTAGAGTAATGTGCGGCGTCAGGGTCAGCATCAGCCTGCGTAACGTCGGGGTCACGTACCCGTCGTGGGCGGGGCCGCTCAGTTCATCTGCGGGCAGCAGCGATGAGGGATGCAGCGGCGGCGGTAGCGTCTCTATGACACGTCCACATCCGTTGGCGATCAGTGAGGAAGCGCAGGTAAGTAGGGACGGTTGTGGTGTAGGCCTGGGCGGCGGCGGCAGTCACTGTGAGGGGTGGTGCGGAGAGAGGCGGCGGGGCGGCTCCGTGTCGGGCGTCCTGGACGGGGAAGGGCGGCTCTGCCCCGGCCTAACTGAGCCTGGGCCTTCCTAGGCGGGAAGCCTCAGAATTTGCTGGCCGCGGCTTCCTCGCTCACGTCCGACTTCTCGGGGTCTCAGAAGAGTCGCTACCGCCACTGCTACTTCCTTCCTCGCCATTCCACGTGACCCCAACGCTATGTACGCTGACACTGGCCCTGACGCAACGTCGAATGTGGCGTCCGGGTCACCGTCAAAGTGCCACACAGGTGTATATATCATTTGGTGTCCTCCAGTGTATCTGAGCAACCTTCCCTCGCCCCCCACCCTACATTACTGAATTGTATTCCGTTAAGAGGCCTTACTTGTTTCACTGGGTTAGAATCTGAACTGATTCAGGATAGGATTGGATTTGATGATTAACTGAACTGAATCCACAAAGGGACTTCAAAAAGTTCATGGAAAGCATAATGAAAAGGTAAGCTTACTTTAGTGCAAAAACATTTTGAAAGGCATGAATGTGAATTAAGGGCTTGGGGTAGCTATTTGTGATTTTAAATTGTTTTTGATTCCTGATAATGAGCTGTTACAGACCAAGGTGTCTAGGACTGTTGTGGTCCAGGATGCCTTCTGGATTGAGGCTTACCCACACCAGAGAACTGAAGCCAGTGATTCAGCTGAGACAGTGTTTTTGTTGCTACAGGCAGTCATAAGAAAAAATCATGATGGGCCATGTTCACGAAGCCATTCTGTGGTCATTGCAGAATCAGTAACTCTGCAAATGTGGTCCCGGAATTAGAACATGTTCATTTTTCAACAAGTAAAGATGTAGAAACAACAACCAAGAAAGTACAAGAATGGCTTGGAAGAAGTAAACATAACCAGCCACAGGTATGTCAGAATTTGAATTTCTGCTTTAATGTTGTTTTGTTCGCTTTAATGACATACCATCTGGCAAGTGAGATAACCTTTCAGACTGAAGTTTTGGAACCAGTAGGTTCTAATTTTATATCTAGTTTCAAGCCTTTTATCTAAGTTACAGAACTTAAAATATTCTTAGCATCTGGAGGAAGGTACAGCTAATCATTATCATCAGCACAGAAGCAAAGAATTTCTTAAATAGGGTTTGGTCTGCCATTATTATAAACCTCTTACATGATAATTTTTCCTTGTGCATTCTTCAAAGGCACACAGCCTGGTAGATAAGACATCTTAGATTTACACCTGCCCAAGTTGATCTTCTACTGTGGCACCAGATTATAAGCCTCAAGAGCCAGAGGGGGATAAGAATTGTGATAGGATTTACTTTCTACTTTACAAATAATACACTTCATTGTGAGTTTAAAGATGTATTTGTGGTGTCTGTCTCTGAAGCAGTGTAGTCTTTTTCTGAAAAACCAAGAAAAATCCTGGGCTTAAAAATACCTTTCTGGGGTTGGTGCTATGGCTTAGTGAGTTAAAGCCCCAACCTGAAGTGCCAGCATCCCCAGTGGGCACTGGTTTGAGTCCATGGTGCTCCACTTCCAGCTCCCTGCTAATGCACCTGGGAAAGCAACAGAAGATGGCCCAAGTCCTTGGGCCCCTGAACCCTCATGGGAGACATGGAAAAAACTCTTGGCTCCTGACTTTGTATCTGCTCAGCTCCAGCCATTGTAGCCATTTGGGAAGTGAATCATCAAATGAAAGACCTCTCTCTCTCTCTCTCCATCTCTCTCTCCAACTCTCTCAAATAAATAAAATAAATATTTAAAAAAATACCTTTCCATCTCACTCATGCTCTGAGTTCCAAGAATATGACGACTTACTTTCATCTGCTGGTTCACTCCCCAGGTGGCTGCAAGGGCTGGAACTGCACCCATCCAAACCCAGGAACCAGGAGCTTCCTGTGGGTCTCCCACGCAGGTACAGTGGCCCTAGGACTTGGGCCATCTTCTACTGCTTTTCCAGGACTTAGCAGAGAGCTGGATTGGAAGTGGAACAGCTGGGTCTTGAACTGGTGCCCATATGGGATGCCAGCATTGCAAGCAGTGGCTTTACCCACTATGCCACAGTGCCAACCCCAGGAATTTCTTATGTGCCTGGGTTAGTAGCCAAAGATGGCCCAATACATTGGTTTCTGCACCTCCATGGGTGACAAGGATTAACTTCCTGGCTCTTGGCTTTCACCTGGCCCAGCCCTGGCCATTATGGCCACTTGGGAAGTAAACTAGTTTAATTTTCTCTCTTTCTCTCTCTCTCTCTCCAATTTTTCAAAACCTATTGACAAGTATTTAGTTTAGAAACTAATAACCAGTTGGAAAATGATTGTGTTTCTGGGCTTTGTTCCCATTGCCTGAGTTCTCAAATATCAGATCCACAAAATGATCCTAATGTTGCTGAGGGATTGCCCAGCATATTCATATATTTCTGGAAACATTTCTGTGTATTGAGTAAGCCTATCAAAATGCAAGCCATTAGTGATGTAGACTGCTCATTGGTTTTCTTGTTCCATTTTTTTCTTAAAGCCTCTTGTCATCAATTCTTAACACAGCAGACTTCTTAAAATATAATTAAGATTATGTAATTCCTCTGCTCAAAACCTTGTAACTGGCTCTCATCTCATCATTCAGTATGCAGTGTCAAAGTTCTTCCTCATGCCTACAAGGCAATACATGATCTGACTTTATCTCTCTGACTGAAACGTCTGGTTTCCTATCTTCTTCACTCTGCTCCATCTGCACTGAATGCACCATTTCTTAAATACTCTTGACACCCTTCTCTCCTCAAAACTTTTCCTTCAAATATCCTCTTGATTGTTTCTTGCCATTTCTGTAGATTTTATTTACATAGTATTTCCATATCTAAGTGTAAGAATACTTGATACATTATTTTTAAAAGACTGATGAATAATTGTCTTTTTTTTTCTTTATTTGACAGAGTTAGACAGTGAGAGAGAGAGAGAGAGAGAGAGAGAGAGAGAGAGAAAGGTCTTCCTTCTGTTGGTTTACCCCCCAAAATGGCCAACACGGCTGGTGCTGCGCTGATCTGAAGCCAGGAGCCAGGTGCCTCTTCCTGGTCTCCCATGCGGGTGCAGGGAGATGACTTGGGCCATCCTCCCTGCCTTCCTGGGCCACTGTAGGGAGCTAGACGGGAAGAGGAGCAACCGGGACTAGAACCCTGTGCCCATATGGGATGCTGGTGCCATAGGTGGAGGATTAACCTAGTGTGCCACGGTGCTGCCCCTCCCTCCTTTTTTTAAGGAGATTTATGGGGGCTGGCGCGGTGGTGCACTAGGTTAATCCTCTGCCTGCAGCGCCGGCATCCCATATGGGCTCCAGGTTCTAGTCCTGGTTGT
Organism: Sylvilagus floridanus; assembly: GCA_949820135.1. Classification (NCBI taxonomy): domain Eukaryota; kingdom Metazoa; phylum Chordata; class Mammalia; order Lagomorpha; family Leporidae; genus Sylvilagus; species Sylvilagus floridanus. The sequence goes on along the minus strand of OX463240.1, from coordinate 10,316,105 downwards.
TCTAGTCCAGCTCTCTGCTGTGGCCTGGGAGGGCAGTGGAGGATGGCCCAAGTGATTGGGCCCCTGCACCTGCATAGGAGACCAGGAAGAGGCACATGGTTTCAGATCGGAGTAGCTCTGGCCATTGCGGCCATTTGGGGGGTGAACCATTGGATGGAAGACCTTTCTCTCTGTCTCTCTCTCTCTCTGTAACTCTACCTGTCAAATAAAATAAATAAATAAAATAAAATTATGTATCTGAGAGGCAGAGTTACTAACAGAGAGAGAGGGTGTGTGGTCTGATTGAAGCTAGGAGCCAGGAGCTTCTTTTGGATCTCCCGTGTGGGTACAGCAGTCCAAGCACTTTGTCCATCTTCTGCTGCTTTCTCAGGCACATTAGCAGGGAGCTAGGTGGGAAGTGGAACAGCAGAGAATCAAACCAGTCCCCTAATGGGATGCTGGCACACAGGTAGAGGCTTAACCTACTATACCACAGTGCTGGCCCCAATGAATAATTGTTTTTTGGACATCAATTGATGTATAGATTTATGGTTGGAATTGGCTCATTCAGAACTGGCTTAGCATCATGGCGGTTTTATTTATTTATTTTTTTTAAGATTTATTTTATTCATTTCAAAGGCAGAGTCAGAGAGGCAGAGACAGAAAGAGGTTTTCCATCTACTGGTTTACTTCCCAAATGACTGCAACAGCCAGAGCTGAGCCGATCTGAAGCCAGGAGCCAGGAGCCTTTTCGGGTCTCCCATACTGGTGCAGGGGCCCAAGGACTTGGGCCATCTTCCACTGCTTTCCCAGGCACATTAGCAGGGAGCTGGATTGGAAGTGGAGCAGCCAGGATTAGAACTGGCACCTCTATGGGATGGGCACTACACCACAGTGCCAGTCCTAGTTTTACTTTTTAATTGTTGAATTTTTTATTTAGTGGGGCCATTAAGTCTTGAAACATAATATATGTAAAATGTTATCTATAAAATAAAAAAATTAAAGAAATAAGATATAGAATCTTTTCAATTTTTTAATTGAGAGACATAAGGAGAGAGACTTTATACAGCAAGTATGCAGGGACATTTTGAATTGTTTGCACACTTTCTAGGAATTTATAGGCACAAAACTTTCTCTTGTGAAATATGAAATCCTTTTAAATCATATGACAAGTTCTTAAATTTTAATACTTCTAATAATTAACTGTATTCTTGCAAATTGTAATTTTAATGGTGGTATGGTAGTGCATCCTATGGAAATTTGAGTTTTATAAATTTGAATGTTGGATTATTTTAATTTTTAGTATTTTAATTTTTAGTATTTTAGTATTGCCAGTTTTACAGTTTTTGCACTAATTTACATTCCACAGTGTATAAGAGTTCCCCTTTCTCCATATCCTCACCAGCATTTGTTACTCTGTCTTGTGGAAAATAGCTGTTCTGTCAGGGGTGAGGTAATATGTCATTGTGGTTTTGATTTGCATTTCCCTGATGACTGATAATTTTGAACATTGTTTCTCATATTTGTTTGCCATTTTGGTTTCTTCTTTTGAAAACTTGTGGTTAAAGAATGTGCACTAGAATAAAAATCACAGTGAATGTAATTTTTAAAAAATATTTTATTATAATTGAGACAATTTTATCAATATGATGACTTCCTACACCATCTTATTCTGCCATTTTTCTTATACTTAAATTCTTTCTAAAGATAGTATTTATATTTGAGAATGTTGCAGATTTTGCATTAGTCCTCCTGAAAGTTGAGAGACTTTATCACCTACATATTGCCATTCAACTTCAAAACTTTTTGCACCAAAATTGACTTCTCTTTAGGATCATTTCCCACAAACTCTTAAAGATTTGTTGTATTTCACTTGAAAGAGTTACACAGAGGAGAGAAAGAGAGAGAGAGAGGGAGAGAAAGAGAGATCTTCTATCCAATGGGTCACTCCCCAATTGGCTGCAACGGCTGGAGCTGCACTGATCTGAAGCCAGGAGCTAGGAACTTCCTCCAGGTCTCCCACATGGGTGCAGGGACCCAAGGACTTGGGCCATCCTCTACTGCTTTCCCAGGCCACAGCAGAGAGCTGCACAGGAAGTGGAACAGCCGGGTCTGGAACCAGCGCCCATATGGGATACCAACACTTCAGGCCAGGGCTTTAACCCACTGCACCACAGTGCCCGGCCCTTCCACAAACTTTTAAAAATGCTATCTTAAACACTCTTATCTGTATAGTTCATGTAACACCATAGAGTTCATCCATCCAAATAAGTTTAGCTCAATGTCCATAGTATATTCCCAGAGTTGGATAACCAGCACCACAATCAATTTTAGAACAGCTTTTAACATCTTGAGAGAAAACCTTGTATCACTCACCCGTCCTGCCTTTAGCCCCTATCTCTTCCCTAGTCCTTAGGCAGCCAAACATGTACGTTTTGTGTCTCATGATTTGCCTGATGTGGATATTTCATTTAAATAAGGTCATTCCTACGATATGCAGCCCTTTAAGACTGATTTCTTTCACTTAGCATTTCCAAGGTCAATGCATGGTATAGAATCTATCAATACTTCCCAAGGCTATGGAAGTGTCTCGAGTTCACAAACTCCAACCTTATTTAGACAAGGCCATAATCAAAGCGGAAATTCTCTCCTCCCTTCAGAGAAAGTTACCTCCTCCTTTGATGGTCCCTTCTTTCCACCGAGATCGCACTCACAAAGATCTTTCATTTAGGTCATTTTTTGCCACAGTGTCTTTGTTTCCCATGCTTAAGATACTCTCATAGGCTTTTTAGCCAGATTCAAATGCCTTAAGGGATGATTGAACTTAATATTTTCAGGTGTGAGGTTTTAGCCCATCTCTGATGGTCATATAAAGGGTATGTTACCCAATTTGGAGTCTTGTTTGCATTGTATTTATGATAATTTCCCTATTAAATAGTACAGAAAGTGATCTACAAACTGTAAGCTGAAAATGCTGTTGGCTAATGGAACTGATGAGGGATTACTCAGGGCTTGGGATGTGTTCTGGCCTTCATCTTCCGCATTGGATGGCATCTGAAATTGTGGGATCAAGAATCGTGTGTAGCTTGTTTAATAGAGCACTTTCCTTGACATGTCAGTTGTCACAAAATGTCAAAACTTATGCAAACATGACAACCATGTTAATTATTCTTAACCATAGCATTATTGTAGATAGTTTTCCTGGTGATGTCTGTTGCAACAAGGAAACTCTGCAGTTTCAAATAAATGTATACATGAGCGATATGCAGATAAGCAGGCATTGCTGTGTTCCAATAAAATGTAACCTGCAAAACCAGGTAATGGAGGCCGTTTTTGTGGCATACCTTGTTAAACCTCAGCCTGCAAAGCTGGCATCCACTACAGGCACCGACTCAAGTCCCAGCTGCTTCACTTCTAAACCAGTTCCTGTCTGATGCACCATGGAAGGCAGCAGTAGATGGCTCGAGTGCTTGGGCCCCTGCCACCCACGTGGCAGACCCAGAAGTTCCTGGCTTCTGGATTTTGGCTTCACACTGGCCCAGCTCTACTCATTGCAGCCATTTGAGGAGTGAATCAGCCTTTCAAAGATAAAAATCAATCTGAAAAAAAGGTTAATGAACAGATTTATGCCAGGTAATTGTAAAACTTTTTTATTATTCTTTGTTTTAGTTCCAAGCTCTACGCCTAGAAGTGGTACCAAAGGTGCAGAAGTCTCAAAATCACCTGGCTCACCATAATTCAAGGTATCATGCAAAATTGCATCCTTATGGAGTCCAGAGGCCATGGATAATGAGAATATACAATTTGCTTATCATCATAAATACATCTATGCAAAGCCAGAGGAGGATGTCAGCTTTGAAATGCATCGTTTTTGCCCTTATTCCCTAAATATTCCTCACATATTGTTCATATAAAACATGCAAGGGAGCATGATATGTTGCCAAATCATTTAATCATTTTCTTTTCAAATTTTTAAGAAATTTTTAAGATTTTATATAATTATATCTTCTGATATTTACTCAGAAATTATGTCTATGTTTAGATATGTGAGGCTATTTTTCAATACACATTTTATTTTAGACTGAAGTCTGAAGTTTTGGAATTAAAAGATACCATCAAGCTGCTTGCAGATAAAATCGAAGAGTTGCAGAGAAACCTGATAAAACCAAGTTCAGTAAGTCAATCTCATACATTCTCTCACACTGAACAGGAGTTTTTACTTGTCTGATTGTAAAAATATTTTAGCTAACAGGAAGAGTATATTTTGATAAGTATATATTGACAAGTGTATTCCTATATTGTTACAGAAACTACTTGCTGCGACCCATGCAAGTCCACTTAGCTTTGTTGGAGCAATTGACTGAGTTCATGAAATTAATTATTTTGTTAGTAAGATTTCAATTAGAATTGTTGTACGTTGTAAAACAGTATTGAGTTTACAGTATATCTTTTGGATCCTTTCATCAATTGATGGTCATTTGCATTATTTTTACATTTGGTTTTCTGTGGAAAATGTTGCTAAGGTTGTGGATGCACAGCTATCACTGGGTGTCACTGCTAATGCTCATAAATACTTTTAAAATGGCAAGATGGTTGAATAATGATTTGAGCTAGACTTCTGAATCTCTTTTGTTAAAAATCTAAACTCTTCAGTGGGATTTTGAGAATGAATTATTTTGCTAGGGTGTAAGTTGTATTCGTTATCCAGGATAGATATTAATTCTATCCAATTTCACTGAAAAGAACATGTTACCTTTCTTCTTTGGATGTTTAAAAAGAAACAGAGAAATGACTACTTAAGCATTGCTTACAGAGTAACACAGAGCTCTGAACTGCATGTTCAGAAATAAACTTTACCCCATTAATCTATGTTCATCAGCCTTTATAATGACTCAATATCACAGAAGATTGATGTGATTCCAGGTTTTGGATGGATAGTGAATACTATATAACTCCTGGGAAATAGGTTTTTCCTATCATTCATATTATGATCACAAGATGTTATGTAAACAATACTATGGAGCAATGTGGTAGTTGATTCTAATTAGTTTCTTTAAGTCACAATGATTATAGTGCCATTGCATTATACAGATGCACATGTCTGGGCATCTAGAACATTTGTGTTCACTGGACTCTCTCATGACTTAGAAAACAATGAAATATGTTTTTTCTCTTGAATGGTAATGAATTAGTTCCATAAATGTGACAAGTCAGTATGCTGATGATAGGTCTGTGGATGCGATAAACTGGGAGATGTCCCTTTACTTATTTGTCATACAGAAATACATGAAGGAGTTAAGCATTCAAAAACATTTTCACAGTATCCAACTTTACAGTATCGTAGTTGTTCAAATAATGAAGGATTTTCTGTAAATTCCCACACAGTTTATTTGAGAATTTGCCATAGAAATGTTAGTCACTTGTAAGTCTACCCTATAAACCAAAAGTTTAATAAGAGATAGCTGTCAGTCAGCTCATCAGCAGTCCCTACCTTTCCAGAAGATTCTCATCTCACGAATCCCTATACTAGAGATGACCTGGATAAAGACATCCTGGACACAAGTTTGTAGTGAAGAATGAATTAGAACATAGAGGTAACTCCAGCTGACTGTAACTGATATAGTTGGGTGTGAATCTGAAAGGTACTCTAGAAGATTTCCCTCAGGCCATATCTCTGTGGGAGAGGGAAGTATTCCATTGAAAGCTAAGGAAGCCATTATTTGACTCCCATGAAACCTTTGCAATTTAAAAAAAAAAAAAAAACAGGACAAAATACTCTGGTCAACATCCTAAAGGTTAGAATGGCCCTCCATAGTATTAGAAAACAGCACTACACTGAGAGACATACCCATAATAACAGTGTCAAATGTATAAGACTTAACAGCCTATGGGTATTGTGGTGCAGTAGGTTAATCCACCACCTGTGAAGCCAGAATCCAACATCAGAGTTCCAGTTCAATTCTGGCTGCTCTGCTCCCAATCCAGCTGCTTGCTAATGTACCTGAGAAGGCAACAGAAGGTGGTCCAAGTGCTTGGGTCCCTGCCACCCATGTTGGAGATCTGAATGGCCTTGTGGCCATTTCTGGAGTGAATTAGCAGATGGAAGACACCTTGGTCTCATGTACTTACTCACTATTTCTCTTTCCTACCATCAAATGATTCTTTTGTAAAAGAAAAATTAAGAGTCTATGAGTGTAATCCACATCTAGTAATGATTTATTGGGGGGATATATTCTGCGAGAAGTAAACAAAAAGAGTAGGACTGAAACTCAGATATTGCTGCACTTAAGATGAAGTGGGATTAGAGAAGCATGTGGAGGGTGTGGCCACTATTTGCAGTTGTTGTTAAGAAGGAAAGCAGAGTAAGAACTCAAAATGGTTCCTGGGTGATTCTCAAGGGTTTTTTTTGTGATCAGAAATCAGATTTTAGTCTAAAAAATGAGAAGTTAACCAAAAACAGATCTCAAAGCATGGATTAAAAAGTACTAGAGTGGAGGAGAAACAGGTCAGTTGATAGAAAAGCCATATGAAGCAGGGAAGTTATGTTTTTGTAGTATATGGAGAATTAAGCTTTATTTAGAGAAAAATTTCCTTGATAAAAAATGAAACCCATAGAAGAACATGCACAAGGAATGAGACTATTTATCTTAATGTGAACAGTCAGGTGAGGATCAAATGAAATGGGAATCGGATGAGAATTTTCCTAAAAAATTGTCCTAGAAAGATGACTTTATAAAATCTGGAACATCCTGAATATGGAATATATTTTTTGATCAAATAGTTTCTAGTGTATCTTCAGAAACTAAAATATAAATTAATTACTAATTAAAAAACTTTTAAACTAACTGATTAATTCAGTATTTTCTGTGTGAAAACCTCTAGGTTTTTTTTCTTTTCATTTTTATTTGAAAGACCAAAAGAAAAAGAGAGGGCGAGAGACAAAGTGAATGAGAGAGTGTAAAAAATATGGAGAGAGATCTTCCATTCACTCGTTCATTACTGAATGCCCACAACAACCAGAAGTAGGCCAGGTCAAAGTGAGAAGCCCAGAAGTCAATTCTGACCTCTTATGCTGGTGGGCCTGGCTGGGTGTGGATTAGCAGGAATGTAGAGCAAAAGTCAGGGAACCCAGACTCCAGTCACACACTGTGATGTGAGTTGCAGGCACTTCAGTCAGTAATGTAACCAAAGGACTGAGTGGCTGCCCCCAAACCTCTATTTTTTAACACACTTTGGCAATTCATGGGAACCAAATCAATTAATTTGTAAATTATAAATCTCTCAATTCTTTGAGCAGTGAAATAAAAGTTCTTAATTTAGCAGTCTTGACTCTAGAGGAAAAAATAGGTTTTTAATGTATCTTCTTGGGGCCAGCACTGATGCCGTGGGTTAAAGCCCTGGCCCGCAGTTCCTGAATCCCGTATGGATGCTGGTTCTAGTCCCGGCTGCTCCATTTCTGATCCAGCTCTCTGTTGAGGCCTGGGAAAGCAGTAGAAGATGGCCCAAGTGCTTGGGCCCCTGCACCCATGTGGGAGACCTGGAAGAAGCTCCTAGCTACTGGTTTCGGATCAGCTCAGCTTGGGCTGTTGCACTCATTTTGGAAGTGAGCCAGTGGATGGAAGACCTCTCTGTCTGTCTCTACCTCTCTCTGTAACTCTGTCTTTCAAATAAATACAATAACTCTTTAATGTATCTTCTTCTAAAAAGACAACATGCTTTTTTAAAAATAAAATTTAATTTTTTGAAAGGCAGAGCTACAGAGAGTCAGAGGCAGAGGAAGAGGCAGAGAGAGATGTCTTCCATTGCTGGTTCACTCCCCAAAGGGCCACAATGGCAAGAGCTGGAAAGAACTGAAGTCAGGAACTAGGAAATTTTTCTGGGTTTCCCACGAGGATGCAGGGACCCAAGACTTTGGACCATCTTATACTGCTTTCTCAGGCCATAACAGAGAGCTGGATCAGAAGTGGAATAGGCGGGTTTTGCACTGGGATCCATGAGTGCTGGCCAGTGGGCAGTGTCTTTACGCACTACGCCACAGCTCTGGCCCTCACAGCAGGCTTTGAGTCTGTGTCTTAAACGCTGGTCTGTGATATAAGGCCTAGCCATATTTTATTAAATGATTCCAAATCACTAGAACCAAATCAGTTGCTAGTAGGCAGGGAGATGGAATTATCTGTATGCTTATTCTCTAATATATCTACTGGATGATGATTGTCATTTTCTAGATCTTTAACTGGACAAAACTGAAAACCTAAAACCTGCTCTGGAAAACTAAGCTCTCTTTGTGGCCTGAGCTTCCTCACAGCATGGGGGCTGGCTTCCAGGAGCAAGCAGACTGAGTTAGAGGTCCTTTTCTACCTGGTGTTGCAAGTCACATGGCATCCTGTTCTGTTCATTCGGAGCAAATCTCTGTATTTGGCCCATATTCTACATTGCTTATGGGATGAATGTGAAAGAAACTGGTTGACATATAAAACCAGCAAAATTTACCTCAGGCTGCAATTATTAAATAAAGTAACTCATTCCTACCCAGTATCCCTGAAAAGTCTGTAACAGTGTCAGGGTCACCTGAAGCTATGGCTCTTTGCTATGCCCTCTGGGATCCTTGTTCTTTGCAAAAGAAATGACCTGAATTTGCTGCTGGCTACTTTTCTCAGCTTACTTCCTCTCCATAAAACCTTCAAGGTTCAGACATCTCTATCTACTCATAAGTATTTCTATTTTAATGCAAGCTGCAAAAATGTATTTCATTTAGTTTTTTAAATTCATTTTTAAAATAATATTTTAGGTATACAAAATTATTGTATTCCAGGTGCACAGATTTAGGAACACACTGATGCTTCCCACCCTACCCTCCCTTCTGCTCATGCCTCCACCATTTCTTCTCCTTCCTCTCCTATTCCCTCTCTAACTTGTATACTGATCTACTTTCAGTCTATTTATACTCAAAAAATTTACCATACACTAAGAGTTCAACAAATAGTAAGAAGATAAAAAATACTGTTCCCTAGTAGTAGAGAGCTGTTAGTAATCATCAGTGGTAAGATATCAATTTTCACTCCCATATATTACATTTTTGGTATTTGTCTTTTTGGGACTGACTTATTTCACTAATTAGAATGGTTTACATTTGAACCCATTTTGTTGCAAAACACAGTATTTTGTTTCTTTTTAAAGCTGAGTAATATTCCATGGTATGTATGTGTGTGTGTGTATATATATGTGTGTGTGTGTGTGTGTGTGTGTATGTGTGTGTGTATATACGTATATATGTGTATATATATATGTATATATGTGTGTATATATATATATATATATATATATATACAATTTCTTTACCCATTCATCAGGTGATGAACATCTGGTTAGCTTCCATATCTTAGCTATTGTGAATTGAACTGCAATAAACATGAGGGTATAGATAAATCTTTCATATGCTGATTTCATTTCCCTTAGGCAAATTCCTAGTAGTGGGATTGCTGGGTCTTGTGGCAGATCTATTTTTCAAATTTCTTAGGTATCTCCACACTGACTTCCACAATGGCTGTACTAGTTTACATTCTCACCAAAAGTGGATTTTCCCCTGCATCCTCACCAGCACTTGTTTATTTATTTTTCAAGCTAATGAAACATTTTATTGTACATAACAAAAGTGGTATTTTTGAAAAAAAATTCCAGGGCAAATCTGCAGGAATACATGAGGAATGGATTCCACTGAAGTATAATTAGCAATACTTTATGGAATGCACTGTTAATCCACTCCACTTCTCATAGTAAATACAAATGTTCACTGTAGACTTGAAATTCCTATAACATCAGTAATTCTATTCTTTAAAAAAGTACAAATATGCTTATAATGCATAGGAAGATGAAAAACTTTAGGGTGGAATGGCATACCATATGTAATCTCAGCTTTTCTAATTTACAACCAGTTAAGAATTACAGTATATCCAAATAATGCATTTTAAAATTATATATGACTCATTGGTAAGAGATTTTTCTACTCAATAAATAGGAAAGTTTGCATTTTAATATTACATTGAATTTCAGCACTTTTCAAGAATAAAACTGAGTGATAAATTCAGGATTTTTTTTAGTAAGCAAATACTTACAGCAGTATTTTTATTATAACAGAAAATTATAAAAATACAAATATGCAGCAAGAGGATAAATATCTATTCTTAAAATGGAATAGCCTACAAAATTAAAATGAATACACTGTGGCCACATGCAGTAATGCACAAGTCTATAAAATGTTGAGTGAAGCAGGACACAATTCATGATGTATGTTCATATATAACACATGCAAAAAATTACTTTATGACATTATAAGCCAGGGAAGTGGTAATCTTCAGAGAGAAAACTACGTACTCTTTATTACACAGAGTACAACGAGGAAGAGTCCAGAGATATTTTCTTTCTTTTCAAGAGAGACTGATGCTTATAACCACTTTATAATTTACCTTTGCATGTATTTTTTTTAAATAAAGTATGAGTTAAAAACTTTAAAAAATAGTTCATAGTTGGTAAGAGTTCACTAACAATGGTTACACCCATTTAATACACTAGTAAACAGTAGTTATGTAATATGGTACTTAATAATCATGACTATGTTTGTGATTAAAATTACATAAACATGTAAAACAGGCTTTCTTTAAAAAACCCTAAAAGTTAAAAATAACTTTTCAAATAATTTACTGCATTTCCATCTTTTCTGTTTTATGAGTTTTCTGATGGAAAATGACATTTATCTTATAATGAAAGAACTTACACACTCATTACAAACTTCTCACCTGTGTGAGTTCTCTTCTGTACAATGAGATTTGTCTTCTGGTGGAAGCACTTTCCAAATTCATTACATTTATATGGTTTCTCTCCCATGTCTCTTCTTTGATGATGAATGAGATAGGACTTCCTACTAAAATCTTTCCCACTTTGAGGACATTCATAGGATTTCTGCCCTGTGTGTATTTTCTGATGTACAGTGAGGGTTGCTTTCTGGCAAAAGGACTTCCCACATTCATTACAGATACAGAGTTTCTCCCCTGTATGAATTCTGTGATGTAGAATGAGATTTGTCCTCTGAATGAATGATTTCCTACGTTCATTACATTCATATGTTTTTCCCCTGTATGAGTTCTGTGGTGATCAGTGAGGTATGACTTCATTCTAAAGGCCTTCCTGCAGTGAGGACATTCATAAGATTTCTCTCCTGTGTGTGGTCTCTGATGTGCTACAAGGGTTGTCTTTTGGCAGAAAGACTTTCCACACTCATTACTAATGTAAGGTTTCTCCTCATTATGAGTTTTCTCCTGAAGAGCAAGGGTTGTATTTTGGGAGAAGGGATTTCCCATATTCATTACAAATATATGGCTTCTCCCTTGTATGAGTTCTCTGATGGACAGTAAGATCTGCCTTTTGGTGAAAGGACTTCCCACATTCTTTACAAATTTTGAGTTTCTCCTCAGTGTGAATTCTCTGATGTAGAGATAGTGTGGTTTTCATTACTTTCATACGGTTTCTCTTCTGTGTTCTCTGAATGAGGTGTGACTTCAATCTGAAGGCATTCTTACATTAGGAATATTCATATGCTCTCTCCACTGTATGTGTTCTCTGATGATCAGGGAGGGCTGTCTTTAAATGGAAAGACTTACCACATTCACTACAAACAAAGGGTTTCTCTCTTGTGTGAGTTGTTTGGTGATCAATGAGATATTACTTCCTTCTAAATGCATTTCCACATTGATGGCACTGATAAGGTTTTTCCTCTGTGGAAATTCCCTGATGTAGAATCAGTACTGACTTCCTGCATAAGGATTTCCCATATTCAGAGCGTGTGTTTTTTCAATATTAGTTGCTCTTCTCTTTTTATTGTACACAGATGAGCTTTTCCCCTCTGTATGCTCTGTTATGTGTAATTGTAATTAAGCCTCCCTTTTTAAGGAATTATTTCTCACTGCATCATATCCAAACGACTGACTGGAGTTCCGTCTTCTGATACTGCATAAGCCTTCATTATGACTGAAAGCCCTGACACTTTGATTATTGGATTTGACTTGAGGATCAGTTTTCTTTTGCTTTGTACTGAGGAGTGATTTCCCATGTCCATTATACTCACTGAGTCTCTTTCTTGCTGGACTTAGATTACTGATGATCGATTTTGAAACACTTTCCAAAATCTTTCCTTGAGTATCATTCAGGAGGTAAGATTTTTGAATTATCAGAATTTTTGCCTAGAGTGATTGACTTTGACTTTTCATATATGTTACTCGTCTCTTTAATTGGTTTCTGATGGTTGATGCATACAATTGATCTAGAATATTGTTATGTTCCTTGAATTTCACTGAAAAGTCTTTGGTTTTCTGGTTCTCTTCTAAGGTATGACCTATAAATGGTGTCCATGGATCTTCTCCTCATTCCAATTTGAGGATCATATCAGGCTTGGTCATGTGACACTGCACAGAGATGAAGTGCCAATAGTTTTCCGACATCATGTTCATGTAAAGTCTGCTGAGCAGCATCATGTTCATGTAAAGTCTGCTGAACTGGGTACTGCCACTCTTCTTGAGTAAAGTCCACAGTCACACCTTTGAATGACAATCATCCCTCTTCTATGGTTTTGAGATTTTCAAGAGATTACCAGTCTTTCCTTTGGGGTCCTCTTTAGAAAAGGGTTGGTTCCTGAGCACTCAATGAGGATTCCATGGATGGAGGCTGCCTGGGTTGCCTTGGATCCTCTCCAACTGGACAAATAAGACCAACTAGTGTGTGTGGGCCACAACATGCCTACAGGAAGAACTGAGGCGGCAACTGGAGAAGGGTCCCAGCAACAGCTGTCTCCGAAGAGATGACTGGCACTAAGTTATAATGTTACCAGTCTTGTTAGCCTCCTCTTGTCTCTGACTTTTGTCTTGTCTTCCCTTTCCCAGTTCCCAATCCATCTGAGCTGGAGATAGCTCACCTTTGGCCAAGTGCCAGCAGCCTGCACCTGTGTACTCTTGTGTGGACAGTACTTCTGGGTTCAGAATTATATGTATTACAATTTGCCTTGTTATAACACATTGGTGTCTTTATGATACAAATAACTCAGGGACACATGGCATTCAAGCTAATTTACATAGCTATCACAAGAAAAAAAACACTAAATGAATTTCTGAAATATTATTTTCATTTAATTTCAGAATCTTAAAACAGAATTCGACCTTGGCCTTGTTTAGCAAGATATAAATCTTAATATGTAGTCTAGATTTTGGATTAATATCGGATTGCTTTTTTTCTGATCTTCATAACGTTCAGTTTTTATGGGAGTAAACAGATGCAAGTTATACTATGCAAATGCATGTGTTGCTCCTTTGCTGAGAACATTATAATTATGAATCAGTAACTTAACAACCTTAAATACCTCATTAAATTCTCCAGGAGGGGAATGGATGATGAATTTTGCTGCTCCAAGCACTGTCTCCTCATCAAACAACCGCTCCTCTAGAACTTCCATCTAACATTTATTGTTTTTTATTTCTGTATGGGAGGCATTCTAAACGGGTGAGGTGAAACCTTATTATGGTTTTTATTTGTGTTTCCTTGATGGCTAGTGATCCCGAGCATTTTTTCATGTGTCTGTTGGCCATTTGAATTTCCCTTTTGAAAAATGCCTGAGAGTCTTTTGCCCATTTCTTTCCTTGATTGTTTGTTTTGATGTTGTTGAGTTTTTGAGCTCTTTATAGAGTCTGAATATTAATCCTTTATCAGTGTCATAGTTCATAAATACTTTATACCATTCTCATAATTGGTTCTCAGCTTGCTGAAGTTTCTTTTTCAGTTCAGAAGCTTCTCAGCTTCATGTAATCCGGTTTGTAAACTTTGGCATTGATTGCCTGGGTGTGTGGGGTCTATTCCAAGAAGTTTTTATCTATGCCAATGTCTTTCAGAATTTTCACTATATTCTCCCCTAGTTATTGAATGTTCTCAGGTCATAGATTTATATCCTTACCCATTTTGTGTTGATTTTTGTAAGATGTAAGGTAGGGATCTTGTTTCATAGTTCTGCATGCAGAGATCCAATATTCCCAGCATCATTTGTTGAAGAGACTGTCCTTACTTCAGAGATTTTTTTTTAGCTCCTTTGTCAACAATTGTTTGGTTGTACATATGTGGATCGATTTCTGGAGTTTCTATTCTTCACTTGTTCTTAGCCAAAAGGCTGAGAAGCGATGGAGTTTCTATTTTTGTCCATTGGTCTACATGTCTATTTCTATGACATTACCAGGTTGTTTTGATTGTAATTGCCCTGTAGTATATCTTGAAAACAAGTATTGTGATGCCTCAGGCTTTGTTTTGGTTGTATCAGAGTGCTTTAGCTATTCAGGGTCTCTTGTGTTTCAATATGAATTTTATCATCATTTTTTCTAGATATGAGAAGAAGGTCACTAGTATTTTTACTGGGACCTCATTGAACCCGTACATTTCTTTCAATAGAATGAACATTTTGATGCTGTTAGTTCTTCTAATCAATGATCACAGAAGGTCATTTCATTTTTTGTGATTTTTTTAATTTCTTGCTTTAATGTTTTGCAATTTTGATCATAGAGAACTTTGACATCCTTTGTTAAATGTATTCCAAAATATTTAATTTTTTTTATTTTTGTGTGGTAATTTTATATGTTGCAACATCACCAAATTCCTCCACACATTTTCATAAACTCTTATTGGAGGTTTTGGATCCCCATATACAGAATCATGTCATTTGAAAATAGGGATAAGTTGACTTCCTTCTTTCCAATTTGTATGCCTTTGATTTCTTTTTCTTGCCTAATGTCTCTGGCTAAAATTTCCAGGAATAAAAAATAGCAGTGATGAGCCTGGGCATCCTTGTCTGCTTCTGGAGTTTAGTGAGAATGCTTCTAACTTTTCTCCACTCAATTAGATGCTGACCATGCATTTGTCTTAACTTACTTTGATTGTGTTGAGGAATGTGCTGTCTATACCCAATTTGCTCAATGTTTTCATTATAGAAGGATATTGTGTTTTATCAAGTGCTTTCTTTGAATCTATTGAGAGAATCAAATGGGTTTTGTTCTTCAGTTTGTTAATTGGATGTATCACATTTACTGATCTGCAAATGTGCTTATCCCTGCATAACAGGAATAAATCTCACTTGGTCCAGGGAATTGATCTTTCCTAAGTGTTGTTGGATTTGATTAGGTAGTATTTTGTTGAGGATTTTTGCACTTATGTTCATCAGGGTTATTGGTCTCTACTTGTGTTTGTTGTATCTTTTTCTAGTTTTGGAATTGAAGGATGCTGGTCTCATAAAGAGTTGGTAGGATTCCCTCCTTTTCACATGTTTTGAAAAGTAATTAGAGGAATTGGAATTAGTTCTTTGAAAATCTGGTAGAATTCAGCAGTGAAGCCATCCAGTCCAGGGCTTTATGTTAAGGTGAGAGTCTGTATTACTCATCCAATTTCTGTTTGTTTTTTTATGTTTTTTGTGTCTTCATGACTCAATTTTAGTAGATTGTATGTGTCCTGGAATCTATCCATTTCTTCTATATTTTCCAGCTTGTTAACATAGAGCTTTTTATAGTGATTCCTGATGATTCTTTAATTTCCTGTGGTATCCATTGTTACATTTTCTTTTTATCTCTGATTTTATTGATTTGGGTCTTCGCCCTCATTTTTTGCTTAGTTGGGCCAATGGTTTGTCAGTTTTTAAATTTTTTTCAAAAAGCCAGTTCTTCATTTCCTTGATCTTTTTTTTTAATTCTCTCATTTTAGTTATTTCTTTGCGCCTACTAATTTTAGGTTTTTTTTTTGTTTTTCTAGGTTCTTGAGATGTTCTGCTAGCTGATTTATTTGATAACTTTCCAATTTTTTTCATGTAGGCACCAATTACTATAAAATTCCCTCTTCATACTGCTTTTGCTGTATCCTATACAGTCCATCCATCAATAATCATAAACAAACCCAACAGCACAAACAGGTCATTTCCATTCTTAGTCATAGTTGGGATGACAGGAATAAAGAAATAAAATAGTTTACTGCTATGACACACGGAAGGGGCATGTGTCCTAATTTTGTATCAATATTGTGGGAAATTTGGTTCAAGCATCATGTAATTTTACACCAAGAGGACAGTGAAAATGTGTATCAGAAAGAGGGAGAAACATAAGATTTGCAAAAAGCTAGAGGTGAGGAAGAAAATGGATGGAATTCTAAAGAGTCTAGTTTGGACTGACAAGAGCCAAAGTGACTTAAATGTTTTTATTCCATGCTAAGGAATTTGGAGTTCTTCCTATGAGGAAAAGATAAACCACTGTTAAAGTAAATGTCCAGAGGTCACCAGCCAATCACAGCTTTATGAAATGTAGCTACCTAAATATTCATGGGTGGTTGAGAGTTTGGGGCTTGGTATCTCTCACATAACTGAGAAGCTGATAGTGCTGTTGTGTTCTTTGAATTGTACTGTGTGGGCTGGCAGTACCACAGAGATGCAAAAGTATCCATTCAGAAGTAAGAGGTGCACAGGCTATGAGATTTCTCAAAAGCTATGGAATGTGATGACTAAATTAAAAATAGATATATTCTTCATTATCAATTATATGTTTTCACATATTTCATTAGATTCATCAAGGAAATATATTTCATGCCATTTCTATTAACCAAGCAATGGAAAGTGCTGTTATTTCCAATATATATTTGATTTCAGAGAACAATTCATCCAAATTCAATTAACAAATTATAGCAATATACCTCATCTAGTTCTCTATTTAAATTTGTATCTCCTCTAGCATCTGAAGTAAGGGAAATGTTATTTATCCCATTTAGAGTCAACAGACTACATCATTATGCAAATCATGCATTACTTACAAAACGAGGCCTTATAGACCCAACTTGAAGATGACTTAACACAAAAATCACATCTAATACGATTCCTGATGATTTTAAGATTACCTAATAGATAGCAGTTTTGTGTAATGCTATTTTCACCAATCTAATATAAAGTACAGTTAGTATAAGGCTGTTGATATACATTATTTTAGAAGTGTGCTGTTTTATCTTAGCAGAAGGTTAAAATATCAAGTCATGGTTTATACTAAATGAACCTTTTGGGTATTCCTAGGAAAAATCTGTCCTTTATAAAATTAAGTGAATTTTGTCACTTTATTTTCCCTTGAATGGAATTTTCTAAAATCCACTGGTAGAAAATTAAAAATTTAAAGTTTAATAAGAGCAAGTTCTGACCTGGTTCGGGTCATCTTTCCACTACTGGTAACGCCTACCCTGGGAAGACAGAAAATGATGACTCAAGGACTCGAGGCTTTACCGCCTGCATTGGAGATTGAGTTCTGTGTCCTAGTTTCAGCCTAGCTGAGCCCTGTCTGTTGTGAACATCTGGGGAGAGAGCCAGCAGATGGAAGATCTCTGTCTCTCTCTGACCCTCTCTCTTTCTGCTTTAAATAGAATAAAAATAATTAAAACTAAAAAATATATATATTCTATGTTCAGTTTTCAGCACAGAATCTTAAGTACATGCGTAGAGGAAATGATACTCTCAGGATGTCAGGAGAAAATTCTACTGGCAAAATATTAAATGAATATGCCATACTATCTGTTCTAAGAACCAATATTTATTCTTATGGACATAAATAGTCATAATATTTGCTGGAAAATGTTAAATACAGGTAACAGCGATTGTTCAAGTTAGTTTATGATTCATGACTTCCTAGGATATAAATAAGGAAAAAATACATAGCTCTGTAATTGTAACTTTGATTTCTCATCAGAAGTTAGGACCAATGTTTCAATCGCTTGGCCAATTTTAGCTTTATTTACTTAACTATGAAATTGTGGGAATATTTCACACTGTATGTCAAGTGTTTTCCTCTAGGGTTTTTTTACCGAAGCTTTTAAAAGTAATGATATCCTGGGATCTGTGGCAGCACCATGGGTTAAACTACCCCTTGAGTGGCTGTTATCCCACACTGAAATGTCAGTTTGAGTCCTTGCTGCTGTGCATATAGCCCAGTTTAGTGTTAATCTGCCTGGTGAGACAGCTGATGATGGCTCAAATCTTTAGGCATCGAACATTTGATGAAGTTTCTGGATCCTGGTTTTATCCTGGTCCAGCCCTGACTATTTCAAGCATTTGGGGATTAAACAGAATAGAATTGGATAGAATAGATTGAATAGAGGAGCTCTCTATATCCTTGTCACTCTGCCTTTCAAAGAAAAAAATGGGAAAATATAATATCTCATTAAATGCCCCAAACAGGGCCTAAAATAGCCATGTGTTGCTTAAGGACAAAAATAAGGACAGTATGATATCCAATGTTTTTCAAAATTTAGGTGTGACGACAAATGCTTTTGACTGGCAACCTCTTCAGTATTTGACGGAGTTTTTCATAATGTTTCAGTGGAAAGAGCTTTATGGGAAAGCTTTATAGAAATGAAAAATAGGGAAATGAGCAAGCTAGGTAGTTTGAAAGTTAAAAATTCAGTGCCAGATGGAAAGCCAAGACACTCCAGCCAAAAAAAAAAAAAAAAAAAGAGGACCTAAAAGATCTCTGTGAGATCCCAGTGGAAAGAACAGGTCATCAAAGAAGGAGGAACCTTTCTCTGAAGGGAGAAAAGAACTTCCACTTTGACTATGACCTTGTCTAAATATGATCAGAATCGATGAACTGAAAAGGCTTCCATAGCCTTGGCAACTCACGACAGGAGCCTAGGGTGATTACTGACGCCATAAACAAGAGTGTCAATTTGTTAAGTCAACAAGAGGAATCACTGTGCACTTACTCCTCATGTAGGATCTCTGTCCTTAATGTGCTGTACATCATGATTTAATGCTATAACTAGTACTCAAACAGTATTTTTCACGTTGTGTTTCTGTGTGGGTGCAAATTGTTGAAACCTTTGCTTAATATATGCTAAATTGATCTTCTGTATATAAAGATAATTGAAAATGAATCTTGATATGAATGGAAGGGGAGAGGGAGTGGGAGAGGGGAGGGTTGCGGGTGTGGGGGTAAGCCATTGTAATCCATAAGCTGTACTTTGGAAATTTATATTCATTAAATAAAATTTAAAAAAATTTTTAAAAATTCAATGCCAGATGGAAGGGAAGGAAGAATGTATCATGTGAAAACCATGTAAAGTGTGAATCACATTTTCTGTTACCAATATATTGTTACCTTTCTCCCTAAAAATTGTTTTATTAAAAGTGTCCTTTCCATGTAAAAAGATCTTATGCTTTTATGCCTCACTCACAAAATTATTTGTAAATGTAAATTTTACAAGGTGAAAAGTAGAATACACTGCTTGAAAAACTGCATGCCTTGTACTGAAGAACAGCTTTGGTAAACAAGTTTAAGCAGAGTTTATTTTTCTTCTATTTCTTATATTAATAATACAAAGTAGAAGGAATTGCCGCTAATCCACTCCTGGAGCGCCCTTCCCCTATATAAATTCTCCAGCCCTCCTCTGACCCTGCAATACTTTATATCAATGACAGCTGAGGCCAACTGTCTCTGAGAAAGAGACACTAGGTAAGACACTGAAGCTCAGCCATTCAAGGACACAGTCAGGGCATGGGAGGAAACTATTCCAGAAAGGGAACAGCTTAGGAAAAGAGCCCTGAGTGTTGAGGCTATCTCTGGCTTTGTCTTGGAAAGGAGGGGTTAGGATGATTTAGTCCTATTGATGAGGGAAAACCGGCAGACGTTAGATGAGTACTTAGATGTATCTTTCAGGTGCAAGTGTTAGGCACAGTGGTTAAGATGCCACTTGGGACATGCGCAACCCATGTTGGAGTGGATGAGTTCTATTCCTAGCAACACTTTTGAATCCAGCTTCCTCCTAATATGTACTCTAGGTGGCAGCAGATGATCATTCAAATCCTTGGGTGCTTGTCACCCACATGGGAGACCTAGATTGAATTTTTGGCTTCTGGTTCTGATGGAGTTCAGTCTCAGTTGCCATGGAGATTGTTTTGTTTTGTTTTGTTTTGTTTTGTTTTTGACAGGCAGAGTGGACAGTGAGAGAGAGAGAGAGAGAAAGGTCTTCCTTTGCTGTTGGTTCACCCTCCAATGGCTGCCGCGGTTGGCGTGCTGTGGCCGGCGCACCGCGCTGATCCAATGGCAGGAGCCAGGTGCTAGGTGCTTTTCCTGGTCTCCCATGGGGTGCAGGGCCCAAGCACTTGAGCCATCCTCCACTGCACTCCCGGGCCACAGCAGAGGGCTGGCCTGGAAGAGGGGCAACCGGGACAGAATCCGGCGCCCCGACAGGGACTAGAACCCGGTGTGCCGGCGCCGCAAGGCGGAGGATTAGCCTGTTGAGCCACGGTGCCGGCCGCCATGGAGATTTTGTGAGTGAACCAGCAGCAGTGAAATGTCTATCTTTATTGCTATTTTACCCACCTGTATGTAACTGCTTTTCAAATAAATTAGCATTTTTTAAATGAGGGAATTCTAAACTTGAAAGCAATGTAATAATGTCCCAGAGCATTTTTGCTGGTTACAAGGATTCTCCCAGTTTTCCCTGAGGTTCTACAGAAGTCTAAGTTTCCACAGAGGACACTGCAAGTTGAAGGCATAAGGAAGCCAGTTTTAGAGCCTCAGTCCTCTTTTAGTCACACACCTCTACTTTCATCAGTTTTCTTAATCAGGTCTCATGCAACTTTTTTCAAACAGCTTGATTCTTCAAAACAATTTTGAAAGCTATAAAAATCACAAACTTATTTCAACTATCTGATGTTACGCAAGAATGTAGTAAAGGGTCAGAGAGACTATACCTTTGTAGAGGTCATAGAGCCATTTGTCTATAGGCCACATTTATGTCTTCTCACTGAGCTTCAAGTTCAAAACCAGCTATATTCAGTCAAAATACATTAATTTTAAATAAAACTTACAGAAAATGAATATGTAACACTTTATCACAGCACTCAATAATGTTTACGCATGAAATATATTTACTGTCTATTTAATGAAGAAAATAGTGACATTTACTTAACATGCATAAATCAAATTCAGTATTTCATCAAAATGAAATAATTACAGAAAAAATCTGAAATCACCCCCCAAAATATGATAGAACTAACCAAGTCCAAATTATACAGCGGGTTGCCATATGAATTCTGTTGAGTTGAGGCAGAAATTCCAAAGTTTCCCAGTGGATTAGAGTCTCCACAGAGCAATGGATAATTACTAAAATTTCCTTCTTTAGGTGCCTGTGGGACAGGCCTCATTTGAAGAGTGCTGGATAAATATCTAGTCTGCTCTTTCTCCAGGAGTTGAGCTCTGATCATTGTTAGCTTCTCATTTGTCCTATAGAGATTGCAAAAGATATAGAGATTGCTTAGTAGTTCATTTTTTTTTCTCTGAATGACCCCTAAATGGCTTGAATTTTTAAAAAGTGGTCATGAGCATAAACGCACTATCCCCTACACAGTGTTTTAATCCCAAAAATGTGTCAGAGCATCTATACTGCACGCATTAAGGTTTTTAAATTGCTCTCAAGTCAGAATCCATTTGTAGGGTGATTTCTAATTAATCAGTGATTAAAACAAAGGAATAGAGGGAGAAATGGTTATTAATGACATTTTGCTGCTGTCTGGAATCTCTCTTCTTTGAGATTCTTAAAGATATTACTAGAAATTCTTGTGCTTAAAAGATGCCTATGTAAGATGTTGGATTTGTTGACTTTCTTGACTCTAATACACCTTTTGCTCTGTACAGATACATCAAAATATCATGTTGTACCTCCTGAACACGTAACAATTTTTGAAGATTCTAATACACTAGCTTAGATAATTAAAATGCCATCTTCCACAGATATTTTGAAACACTGTCACCACCTCTGTGCATTTCACACATTTCACACATTTCCTGAGATAAATGAAGCGTCTGGCACTGGTGGCTAATTCAGAGCAAGAAGCTATAGGGAGACTGAGAGAGCAGAGCTGTGATCAGGAAGAACTAAAGCAGTTCCAGAGGCAATGAGCTCATGAAATTTTTACGAAAGCATCAGAGATGGGACTTGTCCTTTTTGGTCGACCATGATCCCTCAGGATGACCAAAGTCTTCTTTCTAATACTCCATGAACTATAGTTCCCCTCTCCTCTATGTCAATCCTTCTCTATTTCATAAGTAGCATAGACAAACTACAAAGGCTAGTTGGTCACAAGGCCCAATTTAGTGATAAAAGTAATGATTACAAACCAGCCAAGTTAACTGACCAAGCACCAGATGGTGCCAAGGGCAGTAGCAGTAAATGGCCCTGTGGATTTATAAATTGTAATCTTTCCTAAAATGAGTTACATTGGGTAATATTTATGTAAGTTGTTCTGTTACTAGAACTTTAATGGTAACTACACTTATTAACATCATTCCCAACAGTATGCTGCCTAGTTAGGTTTCATTTATTTGTTGTTGTTTCATTAAGATTTATTTATTTATTTATTTGAAAGGCAGAGTTACAGAGAAAGAGGGAAAGGCAGAGAAAAAGCAAAATATTCCATCTGCTGGTTCACTCCCCAAATGACCGCAGTGTCCAGGGCGGGGCCAGGCCAAAGCCAACAGGCAGGACATTCATCTGGGTCTGCCACATGGGTGCTGGGGCCCAAGCACTGAGGTTATCTTATTCTGTTTCTCCAGGTGCATAAGCATGGATCTGGATCAAAAGTGGAGCAGCCAGGACTTAAACCAGTACCTATATGGGATGCCAGCACAGGAAATGGTTGCTTAGTACATCACACCACAGGGTGGGTCCCAGGTTTCATTTTTTACTCATTTCATGAAGCTGCCTACTGAAAATTATGCCTTATAAGCATATTAATAACCATAATTTATTTAATTTCTGTGTGTTTATGTTTTGACTTACTCATCTAGTTTCTTTGAAAGTGCTTCTCTAATTTGTGCTTCTTCTAGATGGTGTAGCTCATATTTCTCCATTTCTCTATTGAACTCTCGCTGAGCAGTTTTCATTTTGGAGAGTTTGGATTCCAGATCTTTAAATCTGTGTTCCACCTGACTCCTAAGTGAAGATGTATTTGTCTCCCTTAAATGCTCTGAACTTTCTTGATATGATGCATTTTCCTAAAGCATATAAAAAGATATATTTTTAAAATCATTTCAGTGTAGGTAATTTTTATATATTTCTTTCCTTTAGCTTTCAGTCAGTGATTCAGAGAGGAATTTTAAAAATATGAAAAAGAAGCAAAAGTTTCAAGTATTTATCTTCAATATCCCTGAGTTGCCTGAATTAGAATGAAAACTGAACCATTCTTATGTTAATGCTCATACATAAGTTGGTTATCAAAGAATAGTAGAATCAATTAAAATTTAATGTTGAGCCAATGTCACTTAATATTTAATAACACAGAAAACTTCTAAAGTAAAACTTTCCTAGAAGTAAAAAAGCAATCACATCTCCTAGCATAATTTAGTGACAAGATCTGTATATGTCTTGTCATCCTTTAATGCTTTCCACAAAATATGAGAGCATACTTTGTTGCAGCAGCAGCAACAAAATTTGCTAGAATTTTCATACTACTGAATTGGGAAAAACTAATTTCCTTTAAATCTTATCAGAGTTTAAAATTGATAAGTGGAGTAGCATATCTAGAGCATATCCATAAATACTTTTGCAATTCTATGAAGTTCCCTCTCCTGAATACTAGGTGGCCATGGTAAATGGTTTCTAGAGAATAAAACATTGCCAGCTGCTTTGTGACTTTTGCTGGGGAGAAAAAGTAATACAGCTTCCACTGGACTTTTTCTTGGTATGTTCACCTTTAGAAATCAGCCACAATTTTGTATCATCATGAAGCACTTCTAGCCAAGGGCTCAACCACAATCCAGCTTCAATGGCCTAACATGTCAATGAATGGTCCTTTGGATGATTTTAGTTCCAACTTTAAGCCACTGCATGTGATGCTAGGTGAAGAAATGAGTAGCAAATATGCAGATTGTAAAAATATCAATGCTGCACTGAAACACTGATAAGCTTATTTGTCTAATGGCATGAACCATAATAAAATTCCAGGAGAATTTAAGTTTTTTAAGAAAATGAAAGTGATGTCCAAGTACAAGAGGCTCATAGAAATTCTAATGAATAGGAACAGAAAAGTTCTTTTCATGATACATTGTAGTCAAACTTTCAACAGTAAAGCAAAGATTCTAAAATATGCATGAAACATCACATTCAGAGGATTCCCAAGTAGACTCAGAGCTGACTTATTAGAAACTTAACAGGCTAGGAGAGACTGAACAGACATAGTCCAAGTCAAAAGAAAACAAGCTGTCAACCCAGAATACTGTACCCTGCAAAGCTCTTATTGTGAATGAAGGGTGAAATAAAGGCCTTTCAGAATGAATAGAAATTGAAGGAATTTGTCACCACTTGTCCAGAATTACACATGATGCTTACAGATGTGCTACACATAGAAACACAGAAATATGGATATCACTATGAAAGGCATGCAGAAAAGTGCCCAGTAAACAGTAAAAGTACAAAAGAAATCCAAAGAAACCAATATGAATATTTACAGAAAAATGGCAGAGCCGGGGTATTAAGGGCAAGATGGCGGAATAGGAAGGCAGCACACTGATAGTCCCGGGAGAGACAGTTTAATAAAAGTGGAGATACTGCAGGTTCAAGGAAGAGTAGGGGAAGAAACAGCAGAGGAAACTCTTCCGGAACTAGTGATTCACAGTGGACCTTCGAGGAAAGCGTGGGAGCCCACAGTTCGGGACACCAGCGGCAGATTCATCGCACCAGCGCTGGAAGGCGAGGTGAGCCGAACCTCAATAGCCCGAGACACCAGCAGGGAAGCGGAGGGAGGAGACTAGAGTGAACAAGGCTTGAAACCCTGTGGGGGAAAGTTCACCAGGCTAACTAGAAGAGAGAGAGAAAGAAAAAAGTGACCAATATGGACACGAGTTTCTCTCCCTCCGCCCACCTCTCAAAGGTGAGCAAGACAAAGAGCAGGCACCATTTTGGACATATGTCATAAGCAGGGCGACCTCAGGTCTGCACCGGCCCTGAGCCTAGCAGAAAAACCTGACTCTGGGCGTGGGGGTGAAATAACAGGAGATTAGAACCTAATGAATGTGTGGTGCTAATGAACTGAGACTGTGAAAGAAAAAGAGACTGTGGGGGAGAGAACTCACGGAATTCACCACGTGAGTACTCTCCAGAGACGCTACAGTTCAGTAGCCTTGGTAGCCCAGTGGTGAGACTGCAGGAGAATTTGAACCCACACTGAAGGCCACAGAGATTCCCTCTGTGGTCCTTGGGAAAGAGCTTCCGATCTCTGGCTCCTGTGGGTATATCATTTGCCTCCTAACCACCCCCAATTTCATTCAGCTGTGTGGAATTACTTCCCCTTTGAATCAAAAATAAAGAAAGAAACAGAGAGAGATTTACCACGCCTAACCTGGGAGTGTCACTTTTGGCACACCCTCAACCCTGAGGAACCAAACACAGCTATCAGGCCACACCCATCTCAAGCCTCTAAGGCTCCATTGAAAGCAGACAGTCCACTTATCTAGAGTCATAGTATAACAAGAAAAAACACCACAGTGAAGAAACCAATATGCCAAATAACAAACGCAAAAACCGAGGTAACAAGAACAAGGAAGACACTATGACACCCCCAAATGAAAAAGACACCCCAATTCAAGATTACGAAGATGATGAGATAGAAGAAATGCAAGAAGCGTATCTCAAAAAATTGATAAAAACAGTAAGAAGTACTCAAAAACAAATTCTTGAACTACAGAAATCCTTAATGGACAAGGTAGAAAATCTCTCTCATGAAAATGAAATATTAAGGAGGAATCAAGCTGAAATGAAACAACTAGTAGAACATGAAACTGTGATAGTGACAAGAAATCATAATGAAGTGAAGAATTCAATAGATCAAATGACAAACACATTAGAGAGCCTTACAAACAGAATGGGTGAGGCAGAAGAGAGAATATCGGACTTAGAAGACAGAGCACAGGAAAATATACAGTCAAATCAAAGAAAAGAAGAGGAAATTAGAAATCTAAAAAATATTGTTGGGAATCTACAGGATACTATTAAAAAACCCAACATTCGAGTTCTAGGAGTTCCTGAAGGCATGGAGAGGGAGAAAGGATTAGAAGGCCTTTTTAGTGAGATAATAGCAGAAAATTTCCCAGTTTTGGAGAAGGACAGAGACATCCTAGTACAGGAAGCTCATAGAACCCCTAGGAAACATGACCAAAAGAGATCCTCATCACGGCACATTATAATTAAACGCACCACAGTGAAACAGAAAGAAAAGATCCTAAAATGTGCAAGAGAGAAACGTCAGATTACTCTCAGAGGATCTCCAATTAGACTCACAGCAGACTTCTCATCAGAAACCCTACAAGCTAGAAGGGAATGGCGAGACATAGCCCAGGTACTAAGAGAGAAAAACTGCCAGCCCAGAATATTATATCCTGCAAAGCTCTCATTTGTGAATGAAGGTAAAATAAAGACCTTTCATTGCAAACAGAAATTGAAAGAATTTGTTGCCAGTCGTCCAGCCCTGCAAAAGATGCTTAAAGATGTGTTACACACAGAAACACAGAAACACGGCCATCAACATGAAAGAAGGTAAACGAAGGGAACCTCACAGCAAAAGATCACAGGGAATTCAAAGCATACATTTGGATAAAGAAATTATGGGACATGTACTCTATAGAATACTATACAGCAGTCAAAAACAATGAAATCCGGTCATTTGCAACAAGATGGAGGAATCTGGAAAACATCTTTCTGAATGAATTAAGCCAGTCCCAAAAGGACAAATATCATATGTTCTGCCTGATCGGTGACAACTAATTGAGCCCCAAAGGGGAAACCTGTTGAAGTGAAATGGACACTATGAGAAACAGTAACTTGATCAGCTCTTGTGCTGACTGTTGTTGTACAATGTAATACTTTATCCATTTTAGTATTTTATTATTCTAGTACTATTGGTTGAACTCTGTAATTAACAAACAATTATTCTTAGGTGTTTAAATTTTAACTGAAAAGTGATCCCTGTGAAATATAAGAGTGGGAATAAGAGAGGGAGGAGATGTACAGTTTGGGACATGCTCAATCAGTCGTGCCCCAAATGATGGAGTTAGAAACATGCCAGGGAATTCCAATACAATCCCATCAAGGTGGCATGTACCAAGCCCATCTCACTAGTCCAAGTGATCAATTTCAGTTCACAATTGATCACACTGATAGGTCTAAGAGTCAAAGGGATGACAGAAACAAGACTAGTGCCTGCTAATACTAACTGATAGAATCAAAAAGGGAGAGAATGATCCAACATGGGAAGCTAGATACACAGCAGACTCATAGAATGGCAGATGTCCCAAACAACACTCTGGCCTCAGAATCAGCCCTTAAGGCATTCAGTTCTGGCTCAAGAGCCCATGAGAGTATTTTAGGCATGGAAAGCCAAGACACTCTGGAAAAAAAAAAAAAAGAAGACCTAAATGAAAGATCTCTGCGAGTGAGATCCCAGTGGAATGAATGGGGCCATCAAAGAAGGAGGTACCTTTCTCTGAAGGGAGGAGAGAACCTCCACTTTGACTATGACCCTGTTGGAATAAGATTGAAGTCAGCGAACCCTAAAGGCTTCCATAGCCTTGGCAACTCATGACTAGAGCCTAGGGAGATTACTGACGCCATAAACAAGAGTGTCAAATTGTTAAATCAACTTCAGGAGTCACTGTGTACTTACGTCTCGTGTGGGATCTGTCGTTAATGTGTTGTCCAATGTGAAGTAATGCTATAACTAGTACTGAAACAGTATTTTACACTTTATGTTTCTGTGTGGGTGCAAATGGATGAAATCTTTACTTAGTACATACTGAATCGATCTTCTGTATATAAAGATAATTAAAAATGAAAAAAAATCTTGGTGTTAAATTGGAAATTGCATAGAAAATTAATCAGTTTAAAAAATATATATCATGTAGGATCTCTGTCCTTAATGTGCTATACATTTTGAATTAATACGATAACTAGTACTCCAACAGTATTTTTCACTTTGTGTTGCTATGTGAGGGCAAACTGTTGAAATAATTATGTAATATATACTAAACTGATCTTCTGTGTATAAAGAGAATTGAAAAAAAAAAAAAGAAAAATGGCAGAGCCAAATCATCAAAAGTAACCTTGAATGGAAATAGCTTAAACTCTCCAATTAAAAGATACAAACTGTCTGAATAGTCTAAAAAAACAAGCCACCTGTTTACTGTCTACAAAAACCTACCTCCCCAACAAAAATACATGGAGACTGAAAGTGAAAGGATGGAAAAAATATTCCAAGCTAACGGAATGGGGAAAAAAGCAGGTGTAGCCATTCTAATATCAGGCAAAATATATTTTAACATAAAACCTATTAAAAGACATAAAGAAGGGCACTATGTAACAATTAATAGATCAATTCAACAGGAAGATGTGACTACAACAAATGAATACACACCCAACACCAGGGTACATGGTTATTTAAATGAAATATTAGTGGATCTAAAAGGAGACATAAACTCAATACAACAGTAATGGTGGACTTCAACACCCCACTTTCATCAAAGGGCAGATCCACTAGATAGAAAATTAACAAAGAAACAACAGAGCTAATCTACATTAAGGACCTGACATGTCTACAGAACCTCACCGTTGCAGAATACACATTCTTTTCATAGGTGCATGTAACTTTTTTTTCAGGCTCCATGTATCTTTGTTGGTGAGATCTGTTTCTTGTAGGCAGCAAATAGCTGGGTTTTGTTTCTAATGCATACAGTCAGTCTGTAACTTTTAACTGGATATTTGAGGACATTTACATTTAAGGACTACTGATAAGTAACAACTTGGCCCTGCCATTTTCCCATAAATATTCTGATTGTTAACTTCGGATTTCCTTTTTATTTCTACTGGGAGATTTTTTGCCTTCAACTTATTTCATAGTGATGACCATGTTTCTGTGTGTAGGACGTCCTTAAGCATCTTTTGTAATACCAGATGGTCACAGAGAGAGAAACATGTCCTCCCTTTCTTTCCTTTAGCTTGGCAGGAACACTGTCCCTCACAGGGCTCTAAGCCAGACTCACACCAGATTCATCTGGTAGCTTTATTGCCAGTGGCTTGGGCTGCTGCCATATGGTCTCAGCTCACCCTCACAAGCTGGTGCTGAGGCTCTCAGCTACTGGGGTCCTGAGTTGTGCGCATGCACAACCTCCACGTAGGTCCACAGTGTACCTCTAATTTTACATGGAGTTTCTTCTGGAATTTTCTCCCTAACTCTTCCCCAAGATTGCATTCTTTCTGCTTTTTTTAAATTCCATTGTAACTTTTTTAAGGATAGATCATAGGCTAGGCCATAAAGCAAGTCTTAGCAAATTCAAAAAATCAAAATCATACCATGCATCTTCTCGGACCACATGGATGAAACTGGAAATTAACAACTCAAGAATCTGTAGAACATATGTGAATACATAGAGGCTGAACAACATGCTCCTGAATGAACAGATCATAGTATAAATCAAAATGGAACTCAAAATTTTCTGTAAACAAATGAAGAAGACAATACAACACATCATTGGAACCAATTGGTTTGAAAACCAATTGGTTTCATACATAACTGTGGGCAAACTGTGTATAGTAGCGATTTTGTTTTGTAGTCATAGTCATACCTATATATTTTTCTTAACAGTGTTAGGGTTCTCAAGCTTTAAAATACTGACTTAGACTTAGTTAACTGTGAAGCCTTCCAGATAAAAAACAGAATTATTATTATTTCTTCTTTTCAGGCATTGATGAACTGGAATCTGAAGCTTATAAACTGCTCCTTTCACATATAATGAGAAGGCAAATCTAAATCATTATCTAGTGCTGAAAATGCAAGAATGTGTAAATATTTAAAATAAAAATTATATAATCTGAAGATAAATGTTCCTGATTATACTTTTTAATTTAGATTTTTCTACTAAATATATGACTGTGAAAATTCTCTTTAAAAGAAAACACTTTTGAATAGTGTGTGCTTGATCAAAAAACCAGCTTTCTAAAATATTTATTTGGAAAGATGAAACACAGGGAAAAAGCGAGAAAGGGAGGGGAGAGACAGTACTTCCTCCCACTGGTACACTGATCCCTGGGGCAAAGTCAGTTGCCAGGAACTCAATTCAGGTCTCTCACATGGGTGGCAGAGATCTCAACAACTTAAATGGGTAAACCCCTGCCTCCCACAATGCATTTGTCACAGGAAGCTGGAATCTGGATTACAGCTGAGACTCAGCCTAAACTTCTCCAATATGGATTGTAGACATTCCAAGTAGTGTCATAAGTGCTGTATCCAATGCTGGGCCTTATGTAGCATTTGAAAACTTTTCTGAGGATCTGTAAGTTACTCTTCAGAAGGTTTTGCAGATGTAAACCAGTGATACTAATAGACCCAGTGTGTCCATATGCCAGCTGTTAAACTGTACCCAAGTTGTTATTGATAATTTAGTAGTTAATTGTGATTTGTTTGTATTTGTAAATTTTTGTCATTATAAACAAACCTAAATATTTAGAAAGATATCTTTTTGGTACACCAGTGCTGTGGCTATTATCAGTGTTTGGATATATGGCAAACATTATAAATCCCCAGACTTACAGAATTTCAATTTTATGCACTGATGCTAATAGAGCTTTCTTTACAGGGAAATTATGTTTACCTAGGCTTTTCATGTTTTCTGTTTTTTTGTTTATTTTTTATTAACTTTTTAGAAACAATCTCCTTTTTAAAAGATTTATTTATTTGAAAGAGTTACAGAGAGGCAGAGGCAGAGAGAGAGGTCTTCCATCCACTGGTTCATTCCCCAAATGGCCACAACAGCCAGAGCTGAGCTGATTTGAAGCCAGGAGACAAGCGCTTCTTCTGAGTCTGCCATGCAGATTCAGGGTCCCAAGCACTTGGGCCATCTTTACTGCTTTCCCAGGCCATAGCAGAGAGCTGGATTGGAAGTGGAGCAGCTGGGACTAGAACTGGCACCCAAATGGGATGCTGCCACAGCAGGCATCAACTTTACCTGCTTTGCCACAGAGCCAGGCCTGGAAACAATCTTAAAATTAGAGAAAAGTTCCAAATTCTAGTATAAAGAATTTCTCAACCTGAAACATTTGAGAATAAACTGTTGAGGACATTAGATGATCACCACTGATTACTTTCAGGTTTCTTTTCTATAAGTGAAAACCTTGTGTATACCTATAATACAACCTTCATAATCAGAAAGTTACCACTCATACATTCTATCATTCAATCCTTAGATTCTTTTCAAGTGTTGCTACTTAACTATGTGTACTTTTTATGACCAAAGGATCCCATTCAAAGTCAGTGTGTTGGCATAGTGTTTCAGTTTGGAATACGAATATTTGAGAGGCACAGAGAAATATCTGGTTAAATTAGCATTTGGGAGTATTTGGACAAGCCAAAGTAATCAAATTAATCAGTTGAAAATAAAGCTTTGATTTTTGAATGAAACTGAACTGAGTTGCAAGATGCGATGTTGTAACACCAAGCAGAATT
Source organism: Sylvilagus floridanus (assembly GCA_949820135.1). NCBI lineage: Eukaryota > Metazoa > Chordata > Mammalia > Lagomorpha > Leporidae > Sylvilagus > Sylvilagus floridanus. Next base: position 10,284,544 of record OX463240.1, on the reverse strand, counting down.
TCCTAGTGGGCAAAAGAATCTGCAAGAGTTGGCTAGGGTTGGGGCTTTGCATGTGTGTTTTCTCCACCTGTCTCATAGTAGGATGGGAAAGTTCAGCAACTCCAGTAAATTCAGTTTTGGGGCTCCTTTCTACTGCACACTGTCTACTACAGCAGACCTTTTCCAAGAAAAGGTTGAAAAGCCCTCTCTCCTGAAATTCCTGTCTTTCTCATTTCTCTAAAAAGTATTTATACGAGTTCCTTATGTGTGTGTTATCATTTGTGGTCATAAAATGTGAGACACCATTCCTTTTTATCCTTCTTTAAAAAAAATTAAGGTGAAAAAAAATTCATATATTTTGTGTATACAGATTTAAGAGCGTGGTAATAGTACCTACCCAATCCTCTGTCCTGCCCATGTTCCCACTCTCCCACTTTTTTCTTTCTTAATTTTTTTAATGTTTACAGTGACCTACTTTCAGTTTATTTTATATTCGTAAGGTTAGCCGTACACTAAATAAAGAATTCAACACATAGAAGAAATAAACAGTATTCATCAAAGGTACAATCATCGAATCAACGAATTTCCAAGTGTCAATTTTACTCATATACTTACATTTATGATACCCTATCAGTTACCACAGATTAGGGAACACAGGGTATTTATCTTTTTGGGACTGCCTTATTTCACTAAATGTAATGTTTTCCAGTTACATCCATTTTATAGCATAAGAGGGGCTTCATAATTTTTTATACCTGAGTAGTATTCCACATTATATAAATATACCACAGTTTCTTTATCCAGTCATCAGGTGATGGGCATCTGGGTTGATTCCATATCTTAGCTAGTGTGAATTGAGATGTAATAAACATGGGTGTACAGGTAACTCTTTCACAAGCTGAGTTCGTTTTGTTTGGGTAAATTCCCAGGAGTGAGATTGCTGGAGCATGTGGTAGATCTGTCTTCAGGATTCTGAGACATCTCTATAATGTTCTCCAGTGGCTATAGTCATTTATACTAACACCAAGAGTGGATTAGGGTACCCTTTTAACAGTATACTCACCAGCATTTAATGTTTGTTGATTTCTGTATGATAGCCATTCTAACTAGGGTGAAGTGAAACCTCATTGTGGCTTTGATTTGCATTTCCATGATAGCTATTTTATATGTGTCTGTTGGCCATTTGAGTTTCCTCTTTTGAAAAATGCCTCTTCGGGCCCTTCACCCTTTTCTTAACTGGATTGTTTGTTTTATTGTGATTGAGATTCTTGAGCTCTTTATAGATTATGGATATTAATCTTTTATCAGTTTCAGAGTTTGCAAATATTTTCTCCCCTTCTGTTGGTTTCCTCTTCACTTTGTTGGCTGTTCCCTTTGCAGTGCAAAACCTTAGCTTAAAGTAATCGAATTTGTCTATTTTTTTGGATTTCCTGTGCTTCTGGATTAACTCAATAATACTGTAATTTTGCTGTTGTCAACCATTTTGTCACATAAAGCTTTCTTGTAGCCACTATTCCTAATGCATGGCTCCTGAGCTATGGACAAGAAAGTTTCCATTGTGCACACGTCTGTTGTTGTAGCAGCACTTGGTCTCCCCATTGTGTGAGATGGTCTATTGGAACATCAAAACTTAGTCTTCTCACAGTTCTAGAGGCTGGAAGCTGAGACTGTGGTGTGAGCAGGTCTGGTTCCTTCTAAGGCCTTTCTCTTGACTAGCAGGTGTCTGTCTTCTCCCTGAGACTTTACCTGGCTTCTGCTCTGTGTGACTGGGTTCTAACCTCCTCTCATAGGAGTACCAGGCATATTGGATTAGGTCCACCAAATTACCTGATTTTAATTTAATTACTTCTTTCAAAGCCTTATCTCCAGGTAGTCTCATTCTGAAGTGTACTTTGGCATGTGAATTTAGGGGTGCAGTTTCCAGCATGGAACATGACTGTACTGTTTTCTTTCACTCTGCGGACACGATCAGGCACTGGTATCATTTCTTGAGGTTGAATTTGTGCCATATGATTTGTATACCAGTTCGTGAATAAAAATATCTCAAATCTTTGACAAGAAAAGAGTTGTGAGGAGTTTGACTGAAACTCATGGGATATATGAGAAGCATTTCTTCGTAAAGGGAGGGTAAAAATACATAAAATTTGAATGCTCACACCTATGCTAGTTCTATGATTCAGGCTTATAGTTCCTTTAAGAGTATGAGACTGGAGGGATTGCATGCTCTGTATGAGTCTAGCAGATGTTTGTGTAACATTGTGTGCCTGTATGCACTCAGGATTGTCATACATCTTCAAATCCTTCCTATAGGGGGAAGGATGGGAACATGAGACAAGTTGACATTCCCAGTTTAAAAATCTAGTGGTAGAGCTTGGAGATTTTTTAAAAAGATATTTATTTATTTGAAAGAGTTATGGTGAGAGAAAGACACAGAGATAATCCATTGGTGGTTCACGCCCCAAATGGCCAAAATGCCTGGGGTTGGGACAGGCTGAATCTAGGAGCCGGAAGCTCTATACAGGTCTCTCACTTGTGTGGAAGGGGCCCAAGCACTTGGGCCATCTTCCACTGCCTTTCTCAGGGCATTAGCATGGAGCTGGATTGGAAGTTTTAGGAGCCAGGAGACAAATCAGTGCCTGCATGGAATGTTGGCATCAGATTTGGTGGCTTTACCCTTGCACCAAAATGCTGGCCCTGAGTTTGGAGAATTCTTGGGAGATCATGGTCCTGCCGTATTCTGGTATTTATTGGAGGATTAATTTTCAAGTAAGTTCACGTTCTTGCTGCTTGGAAGCTGAGGTCTGAGGACATGGTGTGGACAGGGCTGGGACCTTCTGAGGCCTCGCTCCTCCACAGGTACATATTGGCTCTCACTATGTCTCCACCAGCTCATCCCTGTGTGTGTCTGTGTCAGAATGTCCTCAGCCTCTGGGACAGAAGACATATCGCCTTAGGAATCATCCATGGCCTCACATGGCTGACGCTGATGCCGCACACAGGACTCTAGAACGCTGATGGAGACCTGGACGCCACATTCGAGGCTGCATCGGGGTCAGCGTCACGTCGTGGGCGGGGCGGCTCAGTTCATCGGCGGGCAGCAGCTAGGAAGGATGCAGCTGCGGCGGCGGTAGCGACTCTTCTTCGAGGCCGAGAAGTCGGCGGTCAGCGAGGAAGCAGAGGTCGGTGGGGCGGTGTTGGTGTGGCCTGGGCAGCGGTGAAGGAGGCGGCGGTAGCGAGGGTGCGGGGTGGCGGGGATAGAGGCCGCGGGGCGGCTCCGTGTCGGGCGTCTTGGGCGGGGAAGGGCGGCTCTGCCCCGGCCTAACTGAGCCTGGGCCTTCCTAGGCGAGAAGCCTCCGTCTTCGCTGGCGGCAGCAGCGGCCGAGAACCAGGAGCACCAGGAAGCGGTGGGTGTCGGCGTGGGCGTCCGTGGGGCGTCCTGCTCTGGACAGCGCAGTTGGTCGGCGGGCAGCTGCAGTGAGGAAAGACACAGCGGCGGGTCCATTCTGGTGCAGAGTCCGGCGGTCAGGAGCGGCGGCGGCCGGCGAGGAAGCAGGTAGGAGTGGCGGTGCTGACGTGATGGGCAGCAGCGATGCAGGCGGCGGCGGCTCTGCGCTGGGCAGCGGAAGACAGAGGCCGGCGGCAGTGGCAGCAGCATCAGGTAGGCACTACAGATTAACAGGTCGGGGAGGAAAACTGGTCATGTGTCTCTAGCTTTGAAAGTGCCCCTTACACTAGCTTTAGGCTAGCAGCCTTTGGGTGTCGTTTGTCAGATTCTTGGGGGCACACGTATGATGTGGAGGTTAGGTTTCTCCTTGGGATGTCTGTGCCCTGTGTCCCAGTGCCCGGATTTGAATTCTGGATCCATTTCCAGTTCCAGCGTTCCCGCTAATGTGTGTCCTGGGGAGATACCAGGTGATGGCGCAAGTGTCTGGGTACTTGTCAGCTGCATGGGAGACTGAGTTCCTGGCTCCTAACTTCAGCCTGACCCAGTCCAATTCTTAAAGAGTGGGTGATCTTTATCTATTCTTAAGATTTATTTCAGAGGCAGATACTCATACCCTTGCAGGTACATGCACACACACACACACACACACACACAGTGCAAGAAACAGACATAAAGAGGCTTCTCATCTGCTGGTTGACTTTCTAATTCTCACAACTGCTGGGCCTGAGCCTGGCTGAGTTGAGGATTGGAGAACTCATTCTGTGTTTCCAGCAAGGGTGATGGGTACCCAAATACCTGGGTCCTATCCACTGCCCTCCAGGTCCACATTACAGGAAGCTAGACTCAGGAGCCATAAACAGGTACCCAATTTCTTGAGCCATCACAACTGCCTTCTCCATCCACATTAATTAATAGGAAGCTAGAGTCAGGAGCCAGAGGTGGATACTGAACCTGGGTACTTCAAGGGTGGAATGCAGGTGACCTTAATTGGCTTGGTAACCAAGATTTGAAATCCTTGCCCCTCTAAATTCTAAAAATCATTACAGTTTAGTAACAGTTTTAAAAGGAAATTAAGAATTTACAACGTGTTTTAATTTCATTACCTTCATACATTTATTTCTCTGCAAATAATCTTCATCTTTTTCATGTGTACACACATCTTATGTAAATGTTTTGGTACTATGTGAAGTTTCGTGACATTACATGCAGTTGTTTTTAAACATATCCTGTTTATAGTTAATATATTTCAATAATTGTTATATATTGAATGTACCTTATTTTCTTGGTTCTGTATTGAACTTTTGCAGTTTGGCAAATGGGTCAGCGGTGTAGTGGGGGAACAAATTAAGGTACATTGGTTTTCTTTTCTTTTCATTAGTGTTTAGCAGACTCAGTGTGCTTTGTGAACACAGCTGTAAGAACACAATGATATTGCCTTCCTCCCTCCCCCTTTCTCCTTTCCACTGTGTTTCCTTCTCCTTTTTCTTTCTGTCTTGATTTAGAATTTGTCCAATTTTCAAATTACATTGCAGTGAAAAGGCTTAATACTTTACCAGATAAGTTTAATGAGTAAAAAACAAAATTATACCAGTTTAGTGAGACTATAGACAATGACTATAAACAGTAATTGAATAGAAAAATGATCGTTTCATCCCTTTGTGGCAATCTTTAAGTAATGATAGATCATTAAAATTGTGGTAGGATAACATTCTTAACCATCGGTTTCACAAGGCATTAAACAAAGTTTTATGAACTGTATTCACAGCAATACTGATACGTACAAACGTTTCTTTCTGTTTGATTCCCAGAGATTCCTCCCAGCAGTGTCTTAAGTGTCATATGTTCGTTTGCCACTTGTATTTCTTCTTTCTGAGAATGGTCTGTGAAGTCCTTTTCCATTCCTGAACTGGATTGATGTTGTTGTTGTTGACTCTTTTTGAGTTGCATATATATTTGGGATATTAGTCCTTTGCAGATAGATGGTTTGCAACTATTTTTTCCATTCTGCTGGATGTCTCTCCACTCGAATTGTCACATCCTTTGTTTCCGAGTTTGATATTGTCCTATTTTTTGTTTTGTCACATCCTTTGTTTCCGAGTTTGATATTGTCCTTAGTTTTGCTTTTGTTGCCTGTACTTCAGGGTTCCCATCCAAGAAGCTGTTCCTACACCAATGTCTTTGAGTGTTTCCCTTATGTTTTCTTCCTGCAACCTCATCATCTCCATAATGTCAGGTCTTAAATTGGGTCTTTGATGGATCTTCAGTAGATTTTTGTACGTGAAGAGAGATACGCATCTACTTTTGTTCTTCTATGTATATGTATCCAGTTTTACCAGCACCAATATTATCCTTAACTGCACTGTGTGGTCTGAGCACTGTTGTCAGAAGTCAACTGGCTATCTGTATGTGGATTAAATTCTGGGCTCTCTCTTCTGTTCCATTGAGCTGCACATTGGATTTTATGCCATTACTAAGCAGTTTTAATTATTATAGCTTTGTAGGATGCTTTGAAACCGAGTATTATGATTCATCCAGGTTGGGTTTTCTTATTCCAGATCACTCCAACTCTTTGTGTCCTTTTGTGATTCCATATGAATTTTCTTTAAAGATTTTATTTATTTGAGAGGTAGAGTTACAGATAGTGAGAGGGAGAGACAGAGAGAAAGGGCTTCCCTTTCCCTGGTTCACTCCCCAAATGGCCACGATGTGTTATTGTTGCTATACTGTATTCAGCCATGGTGGAGCTGTTCTATATTTTCATGGAAATGAGCTGATTTTTTCAAAGTGAATGAGTATTTGTATACTTTTAGTGTTAATGCCTATATGTAACTTACAGATCCCTTTGTCTATACCTTTGTTCCAGACAGTGAAAAATGGGAGAGAAATACAGAGGATATAGAAACATTATTTGAAAAATTTTAAAAAATCTGATTTACCATCAGCTGTTCTTCAAACTAACTATATTGTTTATTTCATTTAAAAGGAGGAGGCTAGCTCTTCCGATACTTAATTTAATCAGATAAAATTTTCTTTCATTGTGTGAGCTCACAGGCTTGTTGTTGTGTATTCAGCACATCTTTGAGTGCCTGTGTACCCCACTTCCACTAGTAGCTCTTCAGGAATTCACAATTTTGGAGGTTAATCACACATAAGGATGTTTTGGTATAGTCTTGTGAATAAGTAACAGATTCTCTGTATAGATTCTCTTGGGTGGTAGATAAGTAAGTGGGAGTGTGGAGCAGAGAGAATCAAACCTTTTTTCAGTTTCCTGTGGGCTCGATTCCTTTTATTAAATTAAAATCAGTCAGAATTTTTATTAAATATTAACCAGTCATAAGCATGGGAACCTAACTGCTTGTTTCAGTTTTGAGTGATGTGTCTCTGTAGAATCAACAGGTGCAGTGGAATACAGGAAAGGACTCTGGAGACCAGAACAGCTTCTTCCTCTAAATGAGTCCGTTGTCTGTATCAGCACAGTATTCTTGTGCACTAATTTTGCACTAATTTTGTCATTTGCTGTTTTTTCTCTGCGTGCTACATTTCAAATTGAAATGTTTCTTGTATATTTTTAGTATTCTCTAAGTTACTTATTTTGTTAAAATGTTTAAGTGGACACCTTTAGATTTTCCTAACATCTTGTGGCTCAGTAGACACTCTATGGTATTTTAATTGATTTTCAGTCTTTTTTTGTACTGATACTGGCAGTTTTGCACGGACACTATGATACGTTCTTGGTGCATTAATAGGTTGGTTTGAAAGTCCATGATAACATCAGCTGTTTCTGCACAAATTTGCATTTTTAAAAACAAGCGTTCATAGTAGAACTGGATTGTTATTTTTAATATGTTATCTTCTGTGGAATAGAAACTCCACCAAAACAGGTAATGGTAATGAAATTTGCTTTTGCATTTTTTATCCACCTTGTGTTCCTGTTGTCTAGAATTGTCATGACCTGTTGTAGCATTTTAATAAATAGATAAATTTTTAAAAAGTGATATTGTCATGCTTAGGGAAAATACAGGTTTTCTTTAGAAGTGCCACTCAGCATTCAGTGTGTATATTGAACAAATGGGGGTCTTGTTAAAATGCATATTCTGCTTAGCACTTGGGGCTGGGGCCCAAAGATCTGCCTTTGAACAGGATCCCAAGTGATGGCCATTCTGCTGGCTTAACTTGAATAATTTTGTCCTAGAGCAGCACTTTACAGTGAAAATATGAATTAGTGCAAACTGCGTGTTCACTTCTAGAATCCTCATTTGAAAATAATGTGAAATCACTTTCAGTGGGTTTTTAGCCTAATATACCCAAAGTACTATCATTTCAACATTTAATTGATATGCTGAAAACTGTTAAGGAGTTTCTTTACATTTTTTTGGACCAAAGTGTTTAAAATCCAATGCCTATTTTACATTTACAGCCCATTTCAGCTTGGACTTGTCACATGTAGTGTGTCCAGCATGTCAACCAAGATTGGTAGTGGCCAATGGTTGGAACAGTACAGTTCTGGAGTGCACTATCTAGGTTTGCCATTCCCTTGTTTTATAAAGAAAGTTGGCTGTGCCTGATTTCTGCTGTACTCTATTTATGGAAAGCAAGGTCGGGATTGATGGGACCTTGAGCTATAGAGTGCAGCTCATTTTAATTTTATTCTTTGTAAGTACACATTCATTATAGAAGACTTAGACAATACAGAGAATGGAGGAAAAATGAAATCACATCAAATCCTGTCATTGAGTCAGTTGCTACTTTCCACAGGAGGAAATTTTTATGCCATGAAGTAGTAGGGTTGTCTAAAACATTTCCAGATCATTTTATATAACGTGTTTTATACACCTGTATTTAGTAGTTACATAGTGGATCAGCAGGAAGTTGATGTTGACAGTGTCAGTCTGAGAGGGCTGACCAGGAGTACTTTCAGTGTTCAGGGAATAGTAATACCTGCCTTTACCCTTAACTAATATGTGAAGTAGTCTTTTAGTCAGGTTTAAGTTAGAGTACCTGTACTTGGATGACACTGGGCACACCTCTGAGTTGTCGTGTGTATTGTCTTGTGAGTGTTACAAATTTTGCTGAATTCCTGTATATGTAATACTTGTAAAGCAGTTAGTTAAATGCTTGGTCATTAATGCCTAAATTATAGATTTATTCTTATTCAGCTGGATGTGCAGTGTCATGGAGCAGTCATTTGTCATTACTTGGGACACTGGCACCCAGTATGGGAATGCCTGTTTTGCAAGTTCTGCTTCCACTCCCGTATCCTGGTGAGGCTGGATCACTGCCATGCATGCAGTATACCTGGCTTGAATTCCTATCAGTTTTCTTCACCATCATCTGCCTAGACCCACAAACAGTGTGATCTGCATATACATTAAGTAGTCGAGTTAATATCCTGGGGCCCAACCATCTAATGCCTAGCGGTAGAACTAATGCTTGACAGCAGAGATGATTCTACCTGCTGTTAGCCAGACAATCATTGTGTGTATATTTGACACAGGTAGGTAGTGATGGAACAAGGACGGAAGCCTCAGCCATTTTAGGTTTCTGTTACCCTTACCTTCTCTCAAGGAGCCAGTATAGTCTCACAACGTGTTGTTCTCCATCCCACCCCCTGCATTCTGCCCCATGTTTGGAAACCAGGGGGGCCAAACTTGAAAAGCTTGTATGGAGAAGCTCACTTCTGTTTACTGCCCCCCCACCCCTAGTGCACCTAAGATATTAAAAGGTCCAGCCCACTGAGGTCTGGCCACTCTGCTGTGTATTTATGTGTGTGTGTGTGTGTGTGTGTGTGCACACACGCTTGTGTGCCAGCTGTTGGTCACCCATCTCTGTGGATTTATTTTCTTTGGATAAGCTTTGTCTGTCTGTGAGTTCGTATTCTGTCTTTTCTCTGATCTGCACCCTTTTGCTTATATTTGCTGCTCCATGTGAGAAGTAGAGAGAGGGGCCAGCATCTTTCCCGAATTTGCCACTCTTGTATTCTCTGGGTGAGAGCTGTGACCCCCCCATCCTTCATCTGGACAAATTCTTCCCTTTTTAGTGTCTCCTCCGCCCCTAACCTTCTCTTTCCTACAGTCTCCTTTTTCCCTTCTGACCGGAAGACCCTATTCCAGAACATTTTCTACTCCTGCTTGACCTTCTCATTTTGAGCGAATTCACAGCCAGAGCCTTTGCCTGATCTCATCGCTACATGCCCACATTGGACCCAGTTCTCAGCCCATCAGATTGGGAAGAGAGGTCACTCTCACCTCATGCCTGCTGGGGCGATGCTCGTGACCAGTTCATCCCCCACGTAGGGCCTGAGTGTTTAGTTGGTTTCCATCACTGTCTCCTCTTAGAGGACTCAGGACTTAAGTTCTCGGTTGAGGTGATTCTTTCCCAGGGAAGCCCTGCCACAAGAACCTCTTCACTCACACCATAGTTTGTTTAATCCATGGGCTCCAGATTTCAGCTCCCCTCTGGCCTGCCTCTGCAAAGACTTGCACAAGCTCGGCCAGAAGCGGGAGACAAAGCCGAAGCGATTATTCCACCTCAGCACGAATTTGGTGTTTTTTTGGTCTCAAAATTCTCCAAGATTTTACTAACTTCACACAGAGAAAAGGCAAATGGTCAGAAGCCCCTATTCCAAGCCTTTTTCCTCCATTGGGGTCAACTCTCCTCACTCTGATTTCTCATGGAGGAAGAAGTCCTGGAGTCGCCCCTTAAATCGTCAGCCTGTCCACGCCTCCTTTCTCCCACACCTGATAAGCTGGCCTCAGGAACACAGGCCTTTGCTCACTGCATTCCCCCTCTTTGTCTAGCGCCTGCTTTTCCCTCTCCACTGGCAGCAGGGAAAGTTGCCACCCTTCCAGCCTCTTCTCCCCTGAATTCTCTTTCTCCTGCTCTTCCTGAGGGAGCTAAAACTCTCTGTAAGCTCTCCGCCCCTCCTCATACCATCCTCTCTGAGGTCCTGGCCCAGGAGTGGGACCCTCCTCCCTGCCCACCCCAGGGTCCTCCCAAGCATCCATCTGGTGATTCCTGTCTGGCCGACCCACCTGATTCCCCTTCATTAAGCCTCCTGTGACGTCAGCTTTTCTCATTCCAAGCCCACAAACCAGAGAAACACTTGGACTCTCCCCTCGCACCCTCGACTTTCCCTTCCACCATTCTCTCGGGGGTGCTGCAGCCTCTGGACCATGACCCTCTCCTTACCCTTGTCCCCTGTCTGGCTCTTCCCCGCTCCTGTCACCGGCAGCCAAAACTGCCTCCTTCCTCTCTTCCTGACCTCTCCCCTCCAGTCTCCTCTGCCAGTCCAGTCCCTCCCCCTGGATGTAGAAGGATAGTGTAAAGGCTAGCAGAATGTGTATTGCTCTGGAAAGCTCTGCCCCTGAGACATGCCAAGCTCCAAAGACAATGCACTGTCAACTTCGACGAGGAGCCTTTCTCTCTTCTGCCCACTTATCGGGGTCTGTGTGGTGCTCAGCACCTCCCCCAACAAGAGCTTAAGAAAGGACTCTGCCTGCTGCTCAGATGCAATGAAGCCTGACTTGAACACACCACCCATACTCCCACACTCCCCCCTCTGTCCCACAAGCTCAACCCCTGCTCTCTATACAGTCCCCCCCTTTCTGTCCTAACTAAAATAGTCTTCTCCGCCTGTCTCTTCCCCCCTACATTGAACCCAAAAATCCTAAAACGTAATGTAATGGAGCTGCATCTCACACTGCTCCTCTCACATCTAAGTTCTCTCTTGCACAAAGATGAACCTCTGCTCCAGCCATCTCTAATAATATGTTTTGCAGAACTGTCAAAAAAAAAAAAAAAAAAAAAAAAAACAAAAAACGTGAGGAGCAGGGGTGAGTCCTGAGCAACTTTGTTCCGAAGAATGCTCCAGGCCTAGTTGTCTTCCATGTTTTCCCCTCCCTTGTCCTGTATCAGACAAAAATCTCTCGGCTGCTAACAAACTGCTTTGTCGTTCTCTCCTGTACTGTGTCATATATGTGCATGTATTGTATGTCTACATGGGAAAAGTTATTAACAGCTCCCTGTTTCAGTTAGGTTACACGTGTGTTAGATATTTGAGAATTATTTCCAACTACAGGTACTCTTAAACTGGTAGAAGGCATTGGACCTTTGCTAAATGTTTTCATAAGGTATTTGACAGCTAAAATTGTTTGCTAAGTTTTCACTGGATTTTAAGTTATTGACAGTAAGCGATCTTGAAAGCCTGACTTGTTCCCTCATTTCTCTAGTCTATTCAAGATGGGAAACTGATTGTATTCTGCAAAACTCCCCATCAGGGTGTATAGTTTGAACTTTAGACCTTATATTAGACAGTTTGGATAGGGTGGTCTTAATGTTTTGACCTTACATAGAAGAACATAACTCTCCTCATTGGCATCATCTTACCTCACAGGAATAATACTATTGTAACATGCCTGTGACTATAGATTTCCAGCTCAGGCCACCAAAGATTAGGCACGGGATTGAGCGCCCCCTTGGCTGACATTCCTAAAGTCTGCTTCTGTGTTCTACTTCAACAGAGACAGGAGAAAGAGGAGGGAGTGAGGCAGCAGGAGCAATGTAAGGATAGGTGGCAGGCCAATTGATGACTGCTTTACACCGTGATCTGCCATCAAGGAGACCCAGAAAGGCCAGTCCATCCCTGAATGGCACCTGTTTAGGAAATGAGGAGTCAGGGCATTGGGCAAGTAGCTGTCAAGAAGAGTTCTGTCCACTGTGACAAGAGCCAGGCCACTGGAAACGGAGCTGCCCTCGGGGTTGAAGGACTCCTGGGTCAGAACTGCAGACCCTGTTGGCCCCAGGCTAAAAAGCGTTTCCCTCTGCCCAGCTCCCAAAGTAACCACCGCCATCAGGAGGACAGCCTAGGGTCAGTACCAATCAAGGCAGACGCCGCCTATTCGATGCTAACCTCCTATTCAGGCCAGCCCTCCTCCCCGGCCAGCAAGGTGGTGGAAGCCAACGGGGTGTCTTCCCCAAGGAGGTTCACACCTCCCTTATTATGTCTCATCCTGGGCTACATGTGAAGAGACACACAGGTCTGGACCTCACAGATTCCTTGGCCAGGCCTCAAAACACACCCAATTATTACCGAACCCCTTCTCTCAGTTTCCGTTTGTGTCTCAGTGGGAAAACTCCCTCCTTTCTCAGATCCTGTAACAACGACTCTGTCCCGTGGTTTGCACCCTATGTATGTAATCTGCTTGTTAGACACCCTACACATAATGCAGTGTTCAGGCATAAACCTGTGTTCCCATGCACTAGACAGGACTCTTGCTTTCCTATATCCCCCATTGTCCTCATTTCGGCATCGCTCCCACCATGGGCAGTGTTTCCGATTTGTCTTTTTATCCTCCTAATCATTTGCTGCCATTCCTATCATGTACAACTAACATGTTTCAAAACCCCTTACAGGAGGGTTTGACTGAAGGAGCAACACAAGTCTGCTCGCTCTCTCCTTCTCCAATAAATCTGATCCATTGTATAGATACCCTGCCCCTTGTCTACGCCCCATATCAGCAGGAAGTAGCCAGAAAGAAACCGGCGCCCCACCTCCTTATCTGTACTCAAAATCAGGATTGATGGAACGAGGACAGATGCCTCACTTATTTCAAAAAAGCTCTGGTTGCTCATGCCTTCTTTCAAGAGACCTGTTTCGTCTCACATCCTGTTCTTCCCTCCACAGCCTACATTCTTCCCCAGGTTTGGAAGCCAGGAGGCCAAACTTGAAGAACTTGTATAGAGACACTCATCTCCACCCACTGCCACCCACACCCACCCTGAGCCCACCTAAGATTTGAAAAGGCCCTTTCTACTGGGGTCTGGGCCCTCTGCCACGTGTTCGGTCTGTGTGCTTGCTGGCATTTGTCCAACTCTGGGACTTTCGTTTCTTTGACTAAACTTGATCTGGCTGTGAATCTTTTTATTCTGACTGCTGTTGATCTGCACCCTTTTCCTTACATTTGGTGCCCCGTGTGAGGAGGCACTGCTCTGCACCCCTTTTCTTTACAGTTAGCACGAGACTTTCTGTTCAGTCTTTACTTCAAAGTTTGTATGAAACTATGGTCAGAAACAACCTGACCCTTGACAGCTTCTGCAAGGTTCTGGCCTGTTCTGTAGTCTCTGTGTGTGTGTGTGTGTGTGTGTGTGTGTGTCTGAAGTCAAAAAGCAGACTAGTACTAGTAAAATTATGTTTCTCTGGGGTGTTTTGGATAGGATGCAAAATGATGAAAAAATTTTTGCACTTAGTGGTTGACTTTTGAAAACTGGTTTTTTGCTTTTATTTATTTAAAAGACATAAAGGCACAGTACAGATAGTGACAGAGTGACGGGGGCCTGGGGGTCTTCCATCCACTGGTTCTCTCCCTAAATGATTGCCATTGCCAGGGCTCGCCAGAGCAAAAGCTATGAGCCTGGAACTCCGTTGAGGTCTTCTGTGTTGGTGGGAGGGCTCGACTATTAAGACATCTGCTGCCTTGCTGGGCGCATTAGCTGGAGGCTGGATCAGCAGTGGAACAGCTGGAACTCAAACCAGTGCCCTGCTGGGATGCTGGAGCATCACAGGCCGTGGTTAAGCTGCTGTGCCTCAGTGCTAGCCCAAGTGAGGAGCAGTTATGCAGACAGTTTCCAGGTTCATAGAGGTATCTGCCTGTTGATTGTGGAGAGATGCATTCTGGTTTGGGATGGCTAGGGAAGTAGGATGTAGACTGACAGAAGTTGAAGGGAGTAGGGTTCTCTGTGACCTTCTGCCTTCTCTCTAGGTTTTGTGCTGGTTTCTGTTCCTGCTGTCTCTTGCTCCTTGGAATAAATCAAAACCATTTGTGTTTACTGCTGAATACACAAGTACCTGAATTGAATCTGTTATCAGGAGACACTGAGTTGATAAAGGCTACTAACTGTTCATTCATGAAATTTCTAGGATTAATGATTTTAGCTTTGCATAGTTTTTAAACAGAGTGTATATGACTTAAGTTGATATTTTAGCCCTCCAAATGTCCCATTTAATTTTATCTGGACTAGTTTTATATATGCCAGCATGTAAATTTTTAAGCTTTAAAATTTGGTCATACTGCACATATGCACATGCAGAGTTGTCATTTTTATCCAAGCCTAAATGTAATTTTGGTTTTAATTTGTCTCCTATTTAGCCCCAATCTGCTTTTGTTAAATCTAATTTTATATCTTTTTGCAATTATCATTTTATTTTTATCTCTAAACACCTTCGTTGTGAAAACCTTTCAATAGTCACATCTTTGGATGACACAGAGATATCTGCCCATTGGTCCAAGTCTTTATGTAATACATATATGCAATATAAAGTTTTTATATCGACTTTTACTTGATTTGCATTTTTCTTACAAGTACAATAACCTTTCTAATGTACTAGTATTCAATTCTTCCTTACAAAGCTTTATATGTCCTGTTTTTGTTTTTGCATAAGTGTTTGTAACTGTTTTTGTAATTCCTTGTCTGAGGCTATATGTGGGGACATGCCTGAAGAATGGCTTCTTTGTTGTTGTTAAATATTTATTCATTTGATAGCTAGGGTTACAGAGAGGCAGAGAGAGTGAGAACACTTGTTCATTTTCCAAAGGGTTGCCATGGGCAGAGCTGTGCCGATCCGAAGCCAGGATCCAAGGCTTCTTCTGGTCTCCCATGTGGATGTAGGGGTCCCAAGGATTTTGGCCATCTTCTACTGCTTTCCCAAGTCATAGCATAAAGCTGGATAGGAAGTGGGGCAGACTGGACTCAAACCAGCACCCATGTGCGATGCCAGCACTGCAGGCGGTGGCTTACCGAGTTTTGCCACAGTGTGGGCCCTGGGAATGGTTACTTGAAGTGTGTGTGTGTGTGTGTGTGTGTGTGTGTGAGAGAGAGAGAGAGAGAGAGAGAGAATAATAGATAGTTTTTTTATTCACTGATTCACTTCCTGGATGACCACAATGGCCAGGCCAAAGCTACGAGGCAGGGACCCATTCCAGATCTCCCACATGGGTGGCAGGAGTCCAAGGACTGGGGTTGTCTTCTGCCCTCCTAGGTGCATTAGCAGGGACCTGAATCAGAAGCTGAAGAGCCAGGATTCAAAACCTTAAGTCCCGTATGGGAAGCTGGTGTCCCAAATGCAGCTGAACCCTCTGAACCACACCTCCAGATCCACTCAGATTTATCCAGTATCAGATAGAATGAACTTTGTATTACTGATCATTACTCTCATTTTCACACGAAATTTGCACTAGTAATGCCTCTGGGAATGCTGATAAATTGGTGTTTGGAAAGCAATATGGAAACAGGTCTCAAGAATGTGACGTTCAAAAGGAAGATTGAGGCCGGCGCCATGGCTCAACAGGCTAATCCTCCGCCTTGCGGCGCCGGCACACCAGGTTCTAGTCCCGGTTGGGGCGCCGGATTCTGTCCCGGTTGCCCCTCTTCCAGGCCAGCCCTCTGCTGTGGCCCGGGAGTGCAGTGGAGGATGGCCCAGGTGCTTGGGCCCTGCACCCCATGGGGAGACCAGGAAAAGCACCTGGCTCCTGGCTCCTGCCATCGGACGAGCGCGGTGCGCTGGCCGCAGCGCGCCGTCCACGGCGGCCATTGGAGGGTGAACCAATGGCAAAGGAAGACATTTCTCTCTGTCTCTCTCTCTCACTGTCCACTCTGCCTGTCAAAAAAAAAAAAAAAAAAGAAAGATTGAGCTAAGTGATCAGAAGATTGTTTCTCAGGTCCATAATTTATCCTCCAAGAAAGTAGAATGAGCAGACAGCAAGTATCCCCATCTGTTACAGAATAGCCCTTCCATGTTGTCTGTTGGCAAAGGTTTTTCATGAGGGAATTTTCCATGAGCTTTCTGAAGTTCACATGCATGGATTTAAAAAAAAAATGCACCTGCAAGTTGCCCCAAATGATGACCTGATTGGGAACAACTAGGAGAGTCAAGATATAAGTTTGAATCAAAATGTTATCACCAACAGCAATACATCAACTCCCAAGAGAATCAATTTAAGAAAAAGACTTAATTTAAGCACAAGTTGAATTCCAAAACTGATTATCAAAAAGGTGAATTGCACAGGAATTAGACTAGAAGCATGCAATATATTTCAAAATGTGAAAAAAATGCACCAAAGTAAATATGTAAATGTCATTTTACACAAACTTCATGGAGTACTCTTGTATTTCTAATTTTTTTAATCTTTATTGGAACATAAGCTCTCTGAGAAAGCAGAGCATTTTGTTTTGTTCAACAGGGTGTTAGAAGTGCCTAGCATATAGTATGTGTTCATAAACATCTGTCAGCTTCATTGAAACAGAATTAGCCCCAGGCCTAGCGTTAAACACAGTTAATTAGATGGTTCTATATTGAAAACAGTGCAGTCCTAGGTGCAGAAAGAAATTTGTTCGGATTTTCTAACCCCGTGTAACAAGTCATCCCAAACGTTGTAGTTTAAATGGTACTTACTAATTTCCCACTATTTGGGGGAGGGCTGGGAGGTTCTTACTTGGAGACCTTGTGTGTATAGTCTGGTGGTTGCGGTTGCTGGGCCGATGGTTCCTTCATCACGAGGCTGTTGAAAGTTGGGAGAAGGTAACCATTTCTTCGTCCAGGTGATGTCTCTACTTGGCTCACTTCTGCTTCCTCACAGCATGGGCAGTAGGTGTGATTTCTTACACCATAGCTGGATCCCCATAGAGCCAGTGTTAGGAGAGGCCCAGGTGGCAGCTGTCTTGCTGCCTGAGAAGCCTTAAGATCATTTATGCATGTTCCAGGAGGGAAAGAATTCATCACTCACAGGATAATAAACTCATGATGTTATAGACAAAATGACCTTCTGAAGAGGATGCCATGGAAAATATGGAGCACATAGTACTGACCGGTAATTAGGATTAAGAACGGTGTGTCTGGTTAGATTGCCCTGGGCAAGTCCTGACTTCACCATACACTAGTTCTCTTAGACACATCTTGGCCATTTCAGGTTCAATTTCCCACCCATAATAATGGATAAGTCCTTTCAAATTGCATCGTTAGTTCTTCTGCCATTAGGCATGTTTTGGTGGGAAATTTAGAGACTTTTTGTAAAAGGAACATGGGAGCTGATATAATCAAACTAAGTAATTGTATTTGGAATATTGTATTTCTAGTCATTTTGGCCACTAACTGGCTCTTTAAAAGTGGAATGAACCAGCGATTTGTTGATATAAGTTTTAGGAATGTAGGGAGATGATCCTTCTTGTCTTTGGCCTTGGGTGCATGCATTAGGTGCAAAAAGGCTGCAAAATCATCCTATCACAGACTTACTTTAAGTTTACTATTAGATAAATTTATTATGGATCAATTCCTTCTGGTGTTGAGATCTCTGTTCTTTAATGCTAGAAGTGTATTCATCAGTGAGCCTGCAGAAAATTGTACTTCTTTGCAGTGAATTCTGCTACCACTCCAGATTCATCCTCTTGGCCATCTGATGCAATGTTGAATGGGTTTTCTGAATCAATGCCAGTTTCCTGGAAGCCAAACGATGTAAAGGCTTTCAAAGTTAGAACCTGTACCTGTTGTTCTTAGGAAGCCAGGGTCCATTGGTTGGCTTCTGGATATGCGAAAATGAAGAATTTGGAGATTGTTTTTGGGATCATTTCCTAATCTTATGCTGGAGCATCAGTTCTGTTTGTACTAAGGTTATTTCAGGCAGTAATAGATCTGCCTTCTCTTCATTTAACTTGATCTTAGACAGCAAGGCATTCTGATTGTGGAGTGATACTTTGTTTATTTTCTTTTTTCTTATTATCTCTACATTCTTCTGTAATAAAGGAGTGTCGGAGGAGGCTCACTGACATAAAAACCGAAGGACTTTTTTCACTTTCTAATACTACCATGTAAATCGTCTGTTCACATAACCATCAGTATTCCACCTTCTTCTTGGCATATTATGAGGGAAACATGAAAGGTTTTAAAAAAATCATAAGAGCATTCAAGTACAAGTCATTCTTAACAATGGAAAGGAGATAGATATTGTTGTTTTCGAGCTTTGAAGAAGTTAGAGTTCCAAAATGTTTAAGTTGTGCTGGGGATATTATAGGTGATGTACATAGACTTTTCTGCACCTGGTCATGAATATTTTTCAGACCAAGGATGTGATTTCTGTTCGTCTTGCCTCATTCTTTTAAATGTTGTAGTTTTTTTTCAGTGAATGTTC
This sequence comes from Sylvilagus floridanus, assembly GCA_949820135.1. Classification (NCBI taxonomy): domain Eukaryota; kingdom Metazoa; phylum Chordata; class Mammalia; order Lagomorpha; family Leporidae; genus Sylvilagus; species Sylvilagus floridanus. Next base: position 10,265,944 of record OX463240.1, on the reverse strand, counting down.
TTTTTTTTTTAATTTTTGACAGGCAGAGTGGACAGTGAGAGAGAGACAGAAAGGTCTTCCTTTGCCGTTGGTTCACCCTCCAATGGCCGCCGCAGCTGGTGCCCTGCGGCCGGCGCACCGCACTCATCCGATGGCGGGAGCCAGGTGACAGGTGCTTTTCCTGGTCTCCCATGGGGTGCAGGGCCCAAGCACCTGGGCCATCCTCCACTGCACTCCCGGGCCACAGCAGAGAGCTGGCTTGGAAGAGGGGCAACCGGGACAGAATCCGGCGCCCCGACCGGGACTAGAACCCAGTGTGCCGGCGCCGCAAGGCGGAGGCTTAGCCTGTTGAGCCACGGTTCCGGCCCTCAGTGAATGTTCTTATTCCCAAATCCCCATATGTTTCAACCAGTATCCATGTTGACCCACATTTTTTGCCTTTAAAGAGTGTTACTGTTAAGGAGGATGAGCAGACCAGAGTCATTGTAGCGGCCAGATTCATGAGGAGTGGTAGGAATCTAAATGACAATTGTGCACACACAGGCCACCATGGGTGCTTTGTGAATAGTATTTCCAAGGTGGAATGAAGAGCATTACAGTCTTTTGATAGAATACAACCAAAGTACTATTATACAGTTGTCTCTATTCACATGTGGGAACTACTCAAAGAAGCGTTAGAAAAATCTGACTGCAGGGTCTTAGTGCAGGCTTTGAAAGTAACCTTCACAGTCATTTCAGTGTTGCTGATGGGAAAAGTATTTGTGAGACCACGCAGCATTTAGAATCAGTATTTTATAAAACTTGTTAATTCAGATTTCTAGACAAAGATGTGATGCTGGAGTCATTCCAAGTATTATATTGTCATTGTCAGTTCATGGAGACGTTCATGGAATCAGGAGCCTGAAAAGAGTGATGGTCTCGCTAAGATGTCCTAAATAGCACTCTGGCCTCAGAATCAGCCCTTAAGGCATTCGGATCTGGCTCAAGAGCCCATGAGAATATTTTAGGCATGGAAAGCTAAGACACTCTGAAAAACAAAAAAAAAAGAAGACCTAAATGAAAGATCTCTGCGAGTGAGATCCCAGTGGAAAGAACGGGGCCATCAAAGGAGGAGGCGCCTTTCTCTGAAGGGAGGAGAGAGCTTCCACTTTGACTATGACCCTGTCGGATTAAGATCGAAGTCGGCGAACCCTAAACGCTTCCATAGCCTCGGCAACTCATGACTAGAGCCTGGGGAGATTACTGACGCCATAAACAAGAGTGTCAAATTGTTAAATCAACTTCAGGAGTCACTGTGTACTTACGTCTCATGAGGGATCTGCCCTTAATGTGTTATCCAATGTGAAATAATGCTATTACTAGTAATGAAACAGTATTTTTTCACTTTGTGTTTCTGTGTGGGTGCAAACGGATGAAATCTTTACATACTATAATATTAAATCGATCTTCTGTGTATAAAGATAATCGCAAATGAAAAAAAAATCTTGGTGTTAAATTGGAAATTGCATAGATAATTAATCAATTCTTTAAAAAAAATCATGTAGGATCTCTGTCTTTAATGTACTGTACATTGTGAATTAATACTATAACTAGAACTCCAACAATAATTTCAGTTTGTGTCTCTATGTGAGGGCAAATTGTTGAAATCTTTACATAATATGTACTAAACTGATCTTCTGTGCATAAAGAGAAATGAAAATGAATCTTGATGTGAACAGAAGGGGAGAGGGAGCGGGAGAGGGGAGGGTAGCGGGAGGGAGGGAAGTTGTGAGGGGGGAGCCATTGGAATCCATAAGCTATACTTTGGAAATTTATATTCTTTAAATAAAAGCTAAAAAAAAAAATGATCCTTCAGTGGGGCAACCAAACCTTGTTGCAATGTGGAAACAATTGCGAAGGACAGAATCTGACTTCCTAAATTTCATGTAATGAACTCTGTGAAGTGACAACAATCCCAGTTGTGAATAAAAGGCCTATGGAAGTGTTACAGATTTGAGAAAGCTAGGATCTGTTTTGCAGTTGAGATTAAGAATGGACTCTGTGTATATCAGGTGTTTCATACTTTGTTTTTTTTTTATTTTTAGATTTATTTATTTATTTTATTTTTTATTTAGTAAATATAAATTTCCAAAGTACAGTTTATGGATTACAATGGCTTCCCCCCCCCATAATTTCCCTCCCACGCACACCTCTCCCATCTCCCGCTCCCTCTCCTATTCCATTCACATCAAGATTCATTTTCAATTCTCTTTATATACAGAAGATCGATTTAGTATATATTAAGTAAAGATTTCATCAGTTTGCACCCACACAGAAACACAACGTGTAGAATACTGTTTCAGTACTAGTTATAGCATTACTTCACATTGGACAACATATTAAGGAGAGATCCCACATGAGAAGTAAGTACACAGTGACTCCTATTGTTGACCTAACAATTTGACACTCTTGTTTATGGCATCAGTAATCTCCCTAGGCTCTAGTCATGAGTTGCCAAGGCTATGGAAGCCTTTTGAGTTCGCCGACTTCAATCTTACTCCGACAGGGTCATAGTCAAAGTGGAAGTTCTCTCCTCCCTTCAGAGAAAGGTACTTCCTTCTTTGATGGCCCCGTTCTTTCCTCTGGGATCTCACTCGCAGAGATCTTTCATTTAGGTCTTCTTTTTTATTTTTTCCCCAGAATGTCTTGGCTTTCCATGCCTAAAATACTCTCATGGGCTCTTGAGCCAGATCTGAATGCCTTAAGGGCTGATTCTGAGGCCAGAGTGCTATTTAGGACATCTGCCATTCTATGAGTCTGCTGTGTATCCTGCTTCCCATGATGGATCATTCTCTCCCTTTTTGATTCTATCAGTTAGTATTAGCAGACACTAGTCTTGTTTGTGTGATCCCTTTGACTCTTAGACCTATCAGTGTGATCCATTGTGAACTGAAATTGATCACTTGGACTAGTGAGATGGCCTTGGTACATGCCACCTTGATGCGATTGTATTGGAATCCCCTGGTACGATTCTAACTCCACCATTTAAATGTTCAAGATCACTAGCAATCAGGGAAATGCAAATCAAAACCACAGTGAGGTCTCATCCCGGTTAGAATGGGTCACATTCAGAAATCTATCAACCATAGATGCTGGAGAGGATGTGGGGAAAAAGGGACACTAATCCACAGTTGGTGGGAATGCAAGCTGGTGAAGACACTATAGAAATCAGTCTGGAGATTCCTCAGAAACCTGAATATAACCCTACCATACAACCCAGCCATCCCACTCCTTGGAATTTACCCAAAGGAAATTAAATTGGCAAACAAAAAAGCTGTCTGCACATTAATGTTTATTGCAGCTCAATTCGCAATAGCTAAGACCTGGAACTAACCCAAATGCCCATCAACAGTAGACTGGATAAAGAAATTATGGGACATGTACTCTATAGAACACTATACAGCAGTCAAAAACAATGAAATACGGTCATTTGCAACAAAATGGAGGAATCTGGAAAACATCATGCTGAGTGAATTAAGCCAGTCCCAAAGGGACAAATATCATATGTTCTCCCTGATTGGCGACGACTAACTGAGCACCAAAGGGGAAACCTGTTGAAGTGAAATGGACACTATGAGAAACAGTGACTTGATCAGCTGTTGTTCTGACTGTTGATGTATAATGTAACACTTTATCCATTTTAGTGTTTTTTCTTCATTTTGTTCTAGTACTAGTGATTGAACTCTGTAATTAACACACAATTATTCTTAGGTGTTTTAAATTTTAACTGAAAAGTGATCCCTGTTAAATGTAACAGTGAGAATAAGAGAGGAGATGTACAATTTGGGACATGCTCATACTTTGTTTTTAAAAACAGAATATAGTTAATGTGTTTGTAGGAGTAGATAGCATGGGAGGATTCAAACTTGATAACATGCGTTAGATGGTTTTGTAAAAGCTGCTTTGGTTTTAGATGTTTTTGTAAAATCTGCTTTGGTTTTCAGTCATTTAGTGTATTTCACTGCCTTTTCACTCCTGTAAATTAACTATTCAACTGCTAGCCAGTCTTTATAACTTTGTTTTACATAATTATCATCTGTTCTGCTTTATAGTAAGATTGTACTCCACCCAAATAAGAAGCAATCAAAGGAATTAAAGCCAATACCAGTCAGATTCACATAACTGAATGCTAGAGGCTCAAGGATTTGTAAGTACTGATTTGGCAACATCTAAGTTGCTGCTGGCACAAAACTTCTATTTATTTGTATTAATAGAAGGATATAATATAAATCTTTGTTAATGAAAAACTCAGAAAGGGGGTGATTAAATAGAACTAAATACTTCCTCAACATACAGAACGCTTACTTGCTGATCGGTATCAGGAAATACTGAAACTGGCCTATCATAAAACATTTGGTCCCAGGGAACCAGGTCTTGTAGGTCCGTTTTATTAAAGATTTGCTTGTTTGAAAGGCAGAGTTGACACGGAGATCTTCCATCTGCTATTTCCCTCCCAGATGGCCACAATGGAAAGGCCAGGCCAAAGGCAGAAGCCTGGACCTGCATTCGGGTCTCCCATAGTGGTCCATGGACCCAGGCACTTAGGCCCTCATCAGCTGCTTTCACAGGCAGATTAGCAGGGAGCTGGAATGAAGTGGAGCATTGGGACTTGAACCTGTGCTCACCGGGGATGCTGGCATTGTGGGCTGCAGCTTAACCCACCATGCCATAGTGCCAGCTCCTATCAGGTCCATTTCTAAAACAATGGAAATCTTTTGGGAAAAGCACTTCAGTCAGACCTGCTTGGTAAAGGAATCCCAACAGAGTTCCTTTCCTGCTGCTTCACTGCTCAACTGCCCGCAACTGCTGGGGCTGGGCCAGGCCAAAGCTAGGAGCCGGGAACTCAATCCAAGCCTCCCACACTGGAGGAAGGGAACCAGATGACTGAGTCAACTACTGCCTCCGGTGTGCATTAGCAGGAAATTTAATCAAAAGTGGTGCTTGGTAATGTATGGAATTTGGATTTCAAACCAGGATTTGGTTCCCAACTGCATCACTTACTCTCATATGTCATTAAAAATGTTGTAATCTGTCTATGCCTTCCTTCTCCTTCTATTTTCTCCATTGCAGCCTTACATTCTTGTCATCTGCCGGACCCAGTCTTCCACCACTGCACCACCATCCCTCCTACTCTGTGTTAGCTTTAACCTGTTTGAGGGCCTACATACTTGCCTCCCACTCCGTCCTCTCTATATATCCTCCCATTCCTTCTGGCCCACCACATTGGACTCACTTTCCTCCACACCTCCATACCAGCCTCATCATCCCGGTTGGTCCTGCACACCAGCCTCACCCTCTTGTGAAGGCCAGCCTCACTCTACCTCTGGTCCACAAAAAAAAACCACACCTTATCTTCATCTTCCACCTCCATTGTATTTCCCTTGTTTCCCCACTACAGCTGCACCCTTCTGCTAGTCTTCCACATCCGTTTCATCCCTCCAGTTTTCTACCATATCCTCAACCTGTCTGTGGTACTCTACACCAGCCTCAACCTCTTTGTGGGGCCTACATCCTGGCCTCCTACCCTTTGTAATTCACACTGGGTTCAGCTTCCTTCTGGCTACCATACTAGAATCATTTTCCTTCTGACCCTCCAGCCAACCCTCACTCTCCTGGCCCTGAAAACCAGCCTCATCCTCCCCTGGTCCTCGGTACCAGCCTCATCTTCCCCCTGGTCCTCCATGCCACTCCAATCTTACTCTCCTTCTGTTGGTCCACTGTAGCCTCACTCTTTTAGCCCTTCACATGGGTTTCATCCACAAAATCTGCCATAACTTCACCTTTGCTGTGGTACTCTACACCAGCTTCATCTTCTTTGTGGGCCTCCATCCTGGCTTTGCACTGCTTGTATGCCACGGTGACTTCCACCTTCCTTCTCATCCTCAGTGCCACCCTCTCCCTCCTCATCCTCAATGCCACCCTCACCCTCCTCATTCTCTATGCCAGCCTCGCATTCTTTCTATTCCTTGACACTGTCCTCACCTTCCTTTTGTGGCTCATCCCTGGAATAATCCTTGTGGTGATCCCCCACCTAAGGATCGCTTTCTGGTCTTCCACTTAGTTTCTACCCTCCCAATAGTCATCCACTAAGCCTAGCCTTCACTCTGGTTCTCAACACAAGCTTTTCCTTTGGACTTCCATGGTAGCCTCACGTGCCTCCTAGTCCTCCACACCCGTCTTATTGTCCTGTTTCTGCACTGCAGCCTTACCCTCCTTTGAGTCCTCCACTTGTGCCTCACCTGCCAACTCTTCTGTCATGGCCTCACCTTCCCTGCTGTGCACTACACCAGACTCAACCACCTTGTAGGCTTCCATCCTGGCCTCCCTCTCCTTGGCCTCCAGATTGGCCTCACTTTACGTCTGTTCCACCTCATTAGACATACTTTCCTTCAGACTCTGCAGCCCAGCCTCAGCCTCACCAGCAGATGGAAGGACCAGCGATGGAATGTCTCTCTCTGATTTTTTAAAATAAGTACTAGTTGATGTTAAAACAGAGGAGGGATTGGTTCTTCTGTCTTAAAAACTATTCAAAAGAGAAAGAAGAGAAACAGGCATGTGCCAGTTCAAACAAGAACAGATCCCATAGATGGATCAATCCCAGTATTCCTACAGCTCTTGGAACATGACCAGGCTGAAGCTGGTAACCAAGGCTTTGAAGCACAGTTCAGGTCTCCCAAGTGGGCAGCTGTGAGATAACACAGCATCAGCTGCCTCACTGGAACCATGTTTGCAGGAAGCTGGAATCACAGGATGAAACCCAGAATTAAACCCAGGCACTCTCTCATTGGACCTACATAGGCCTCTCCCTAGCCTCTTAACTGTTTGGCTAACAGCTGCAAAGAGGATGGTTCCCCTCCTCTTTCTCCCCTTAGTGAATGCCTATAAGGAATTAGTTCCTTAGGTTTTCATCCTGTAGTTACTCAGTCATGTGCCAAGTACTTTACTGCTGTATATATCATTCTAATGATTTTCAAGGTTTCTTTCATAAAAAAGGTTAAAAAGCAGAAAAAAGGCATCAGTTAAGGTTTTAAAAATAATTTAATAAAAAAGAAGAGAGTTACTCCACTGAACATTTGGCCTAATATATGATTCCAAGGTGACTGTGGTTGCCTTTCTTGTCCTAATGAAATTGAAGCAGCTGGGGCTGTCCTGTTTTTGGTACAACTTAGATTTGAGAGGCTGATGCCTGTGTCCTCAAAGTATTATATATCAGTTGTCAAATGTAGATACACAAAGATTTCAGAAAATGATAACTTCGGGGAGTAGTGTGTCCCTGACAGCAGTTTCGTTTAGTGGTGTTTTAATAAGTGGAAACCATACGTGGAAATTGATTGCAGGGAATAACTTATGATTTCCTTGCTTTTAGTAACATACGTATAAAATAATGAAGGTTTGATCTATGGTAGCAACTCTGCAGTCATGTAGGTGGGCCTGACCTCTTTGATTTAAGGAGCTGCTGCATAGAGATGCAAACACCTTCATTGTAGCACTGAAGTTAAAAGTCATGTTAGTATTCTTGTCTGCCACTTCTTAAATATATATCTTTTTTTTTTTAAAAAAAAGAAGTATTTATTTGAAAGGCAGAGTTACAGAGAGGCAGAAGCAGAGAGAGGGAGGTCTTCCATCTGCTGGTTCACTCCCCAGATGGCCACAGTACCTACGCTGATCCGAAGCTAGTAGCTTCTGCAGGGTCTCCCATAAGGGTGCAAGGGCCCAAGGGCCCAGACCATCTTCAATTGCCTTCACAGGCCATAGCAGAGAGCTGGATTGGAAGTGGAGGAGCCTGGACTTGAACTGGTACCCTTATGGGATGCCAGTAGGTGGTGGCTTTACCTGCTATGCCACAGCGCCAGCCCCTAAATATGAATCTTTCTAATTTAAGTATGTTAAGTTTCAGTAAACTATTATTTGATAATTCTGAGAGAAATACAGTGGTTTTTGTACTTGAGTCCTTTCTTTTGACATTTTAAATATTGTGATCCTGAATGAATTGTGTTGTTGAATACCAGCTATGTCCTAGTAAAGATAGACAATGAATATACAAGTTGAGGGCTGCTATTAACATACTTGTTACTATGTTGACAGTTGATCTTGTAATCGATGTTCTTTTCCATGTGTTTTTGTCTGTCACTACAGCTAAAGAAGTAAACAGGTCATGGCGCGCTTAACAAAAAGATAACAGGCAGATACAAAAACTGTTCAACATCTTTGGGAAGCCATTGAGATCATAAGGAACCAGAAGCAAATCGTCAGCATTGACCGTATTACAAGGTAAGGAATATCCTGTAAAATTTCTTGTAAGGCTCTCCAAAATGCCTGTCTTTTCTGGTAGCCTACATGTGTTAGAGCTGAAGTCACTTTTTTATCTTGTAGTAATACACTGTTGTTCAGAAAACAAACACAGCAACAGACATAAGTAACCTGTATTTATTCACTTTTTATAAAAATATTATAAGTACTATTTATAATTATTTATTAGCTATCAAGAATTTTTTTCTTTTTTTTAACTTTTATTTAGTAAATATAAATTTCCAAAGTACAGCTTATGGATTACAATGGCTTTTCCCCCCCATAACTCCCCTCCCACCCACAACCAACCCATCTCCGGCTCCCTCTCCCATTCCATTCACATCAAGATTCATTTTCAATTCTCTTTATATACAGAGATCAATTTAGTATATATTAAGTAAAGATTTCAACAGTTTGCACCCACACAGAACATTAAGTGTAAAATACTGTTTGAGTACTAGTTAAGCTATCAAGAATTTGTAACACTTGGCAACTTTAACATTTGCGGAATGTTAAAGAAAAGTGATAGTAATACATGTCTTTGAATATTTCTGATTAAAGACATATTTACTCAGTCTTATTTTGTTAAGGATTGCTTGTTGAATTTTAGCAAATATCAACATTAACATATTTTAATGATTTTTTTATCTGTAAATGGGATGAGCTGAGTTATATATAGTTTTTTGTTTGTTTGTTTGTTTGTTTTTGACAGGCAGAGTGGACAGTGAGAGAGACGGAGAGAAAGGTCTTCCTTTGCCGTTGGTTCACCCTCCAATGGCTGCCATGGCCGGCGCGCTGCTGCTGGCACACTGCGCTCATCCGATGGCAGGAGCCAGGTGCCAGGTGCTTCTCCTGGTCTCCCATGGGGTGCAGGGCCCAAGCACTTGGGCCATCCTCCACTGCACTCCCGGGCCACAGCAGAGAGCTGGCCTGGAAGAGGGGCAACTGGGACAGAATCCAGCACCCCGACCGGGACTAGAACCCAGTGTGCCGGCGCCGCAAGGCAGAGGATTAGCCTGTTGAGCCACGACGCTGGCCCTATACATAGTTTTTATACATTATAAATAGTTATATATATTTTAGGTTTGTTTATTTATTTGAAAGAGAGAGAGGGAGAGACAGAGATCTTTCATCTGCTAGTTTATTCCCCAAGTGACTCCAGTGGCCAGGGTTGGGCCAGGCCGAAGCCAAGAGCCAGAAGGTTCTTCTGTGTCTCCCACGTTGGTTACAGGGGCCCAAGCACTTAGGCCTCCCTCTGCTGCTTTCCCTGGCCATGAGCAGGGGGCAGAATTGGCACTGGAGTAGATGGGAACCAGCACACATATGGGATATCGGCTTTGAAGGCAGCAGCTTAAACTGCTATGACAAAAGGCTGGCCTATATACTTTTAGATTTCCTAAGTTTTCCTTTAATTCCTGGAATTAAACTTCTATAGAGTTCTGATTTTTGAACATATTAATGTATTAGTATTTATTAGTTTATATTTAATAGCAGACCATATTTTAATACTCCTTTAGAAACATTTTTCTATTTTTTCTTTTAAGTTGCTACTCCGGTTTACTCCCCAAATGCTGGCAACAGCTGGCAGCATCGGGTTAGCTTAGGGTGTCGTGGGAGAGCAGGGATGCCCAGTTCGTCTGCAGGCAGTAGAGAAGGATGCATGGCAGTAGCCGGGACTCTGGCAGTCAGTGAAGAAATGCAGGTATGTACCTTTAGTGACGTTGGGGCTCCCCGGTTCCCCACTCCCCTTGGTACGAGAGAGACTTTCACCTCCCTGTCTGCTCGACCCCTGGCTCAGGTGTCTCTCCCCTTCCCCACGGCCAGGTCCACTGACTATTTGTTGACGCCCCTTAAGGAAAGTGGAGTCTGCCTAGCAGTCCCGAGTTCGCCACCGCTCATTGGCCCAGCGGCAAAGTACTGGCCTGCTAAGAAAATTAGAGAAAACCTGGGCTGGCCGCAGCGTCATGCAGGTCAGCGTGGGAGCGGCGTCCCATGCGCCGTAGGCATCAGCGTCGGTGCCTGTGGGGCGTCGGCGTGCATGAGGCCTTGGCGTTGGTAGTATGGGAGGAACCGGCGGGGAAGCGCAGATCAGTGGCCGGCCACAGAGAGGAAGGATGCGGCGGGGACAACTTGAGAAGCTTTGGGCGGTCGGCCAGGAAGAGCGGGTGTGTACCAGTGGCAACGTTGCACCTTGGCCAGCAATAGCTAAGCAGGCAGTGTTGGCGGCTGTGAAGCGTCAGGGGCGGGGAAGCAGAAGACTTTGCCCGTGGCTGCCTGTCTGGCAGCAGTGGGGAACCAAGGGGCGGCAGGGGCCGCAGGTCTGTGTGCTCTGGCAGGGGCTTCAGCGTCGGTAGCAGAGGCCTCGGAGGTGACAGCCTCAGCATTGGATGGGGCGTCACGCGCGGGGAAGCACAGTTCCCCAGCGGGCAGCGGAGAGCAAGGATGGGGCGGCAGCGGGGACTCCATGTTTGTGGCCATCTGCAAGGTAGCGCAGATCTGCACCCGCGACAGCAACGCGTAGCCCAGTGGCAATGAGGTGGGCAGTGGGGAAGCATCCGGCGTCCCGGGTGGGGAAGCGGGGCTTGGTGTGGCGTTGGTGAGGATTGCGACCTTCTGGGCGGGCAGGGGAGCAGAAGTCTTCAGCGGTGGGAACCAGGCCGTGGCGGCAGCTTTGCTCAGCTCCGTGTTGGCCGGAGCAGTGGCAGCCTCAGTGTCCGGGTGGTAGTGGTGTGGGTGTGGGCATCAGGGTCGCATGGGGCTTCGAGGACAGGGAAGCGCAGTTTGGCGGCGGGCAGCGGAGAGCAAGGATGAGGCAGCAGTGACTCGGGGAAGCCTGGGGTGGTCGGCGACAGTGACACATTGAGCAGCCGGGGTAAAGTAGGTGGTGGCAGCGACCTGTGGGGCGGTTTTGGTGAAGCATTGGCGTCATTCGTGGGGAAGCATGGCTCTAAGTCCACCTCGGTGAAGCATGGGGCTTCCTAGGCAGGGAGGCGTAAGTCTGTGGTGGCGGCAGCAACACAGAGGGCAGCTAGGGAGCACCAGGTGGCGGGGGAGCTGGTGAGACGAGGGGCGGCGGCAGCAGCGGTGCCTTGGAAGTGAGGCGTTGCAGGCTGGGGAAGGTGAGTCTGCACTGGTGGAGCGTGGGGCGTCGTGGGCAGTTCCGAGGTGGCGTTGACTGTGGCAGTGTGTTGGGTAGCGCAGAGAAGCAGGCAGCAGAGGACAGGCAGTGGCGAAGAAGCCTCCGGCCATGGGCGGGGAAGTGTGGGGTGCAGGTCCCCTTGGGCCGGTGGGCACACAGAGATGCTCCCCTCCCCCTGCCTTTGCATCATGGCGTCCAAGAGGAAAGGGAGGGTGAGGGGTCAATATTCTTTGGGTGCTAGATGTCCACGGCCACTGCCTGGGGACAGGCTGCCTGCTAGCAGTGAGTTCCTGCATCATCTGGGAACCGCCGGCTTCCAGAGTTGGTGATCCTGGTCGTGCTGGGTTAAGAGCATCCAGGTGTTGGCAGTGCGGATGGAGAGCCAGATGGCAGGTGTGCCAGGACCAGCCTCTCTTGCCTGGAGGTTGTCGTCCACAGCATTTAGCTGGCTTTGTGATTTGGGTGCCGATGAGACTGTGGCTACAAGTTGTGGCAGGAGTGAGCGTCCATTTCAGGTTGCAACCCCAGTGTCTGACAGGGCCCTCACTATTCGTGGAGGGTCTGGGAAGCAGCATCTGGCACACACACGATGGGCTGCACCCTGGGAGAGTGGCTGGGCACTCCTGTATTCCTGCTGGGACAAAATGTCCGGTGGTATATTTTATGTATTTTAATTATTTATTTGTTGTTGTTTCCAATAAAAACTCTTTGGTTTTAATAAAAGGAATAATTATCAGTGCATTCTAGAATATTTTTAAGTTGATGGGATAGGCAGATGCATTTGAAATATTTGTGTCTTAGATGATTTACAGTGTGGAGGATTTTCCCTATTGTCACAGAGTTTGAGTTTCTTTAAATTTTTTTATGTGATTGATGTGGAGAGAAAATTTAAGATTATCAAGGGTTTTTTTTTTTGGTTATTGCTGTTGTCATTTATTATTTATTTCTGTTGACATAAATTGTTACTAAGCAGACATATATTAATACTAACCAGTGAGAAAGGATTGTTTTTGGCCTGTACTCATATTAGGAAATCAGGACCGGACTTCAGTTAGGCATTACAAATGAAGAGATTGGTGAGGGAAACTTGTCATAATTGTTATAATATGCTAAATGAAGGGGAAGGAAGATATGCAAAAAAATCCAATGGGGTTTTCTTTTAGTTTTGAAAGATCAGCTAATATTAGCTTTAGGCTTTTTAACAGCCTTTGGGTGTCATTCGTCAGTGCTAAAAGCTTTCTTGGGGGCACACATTTGGTGTGGGAGTTAAGTCAGTCCTTGGGATGTCTGTGTCTTGTGTTACAGTGCCAGGATTTGAATTCTGGATCCATCTCCAGTTCCAGCTTTTCTGGTAATGTGTGTTCTGGGAGACATTGGGTAATGGCAGAAGTATGTGGGTCCTTGTCACCTACATGAGAGACTGAGTTCCTTGCTCCTTGCTTCATCCTGACCAAGTCCTAGCTGTTTGCAGTCATTTGAGGTGTGAGGGAGTAGATAGGAGGCTCTCTTTGCCTTTCAAATCAATAAAGGTAACATTTTTTTCCAAAATGTGATTTTTATATTGAAAGTGTATTTCAGAAGCAGATACTGATACATGCCTGCACACACACACACACACACACACACAATGCAAGAAACAGATATAAAGAGGACTCCCATCTGTTGGTTCACTTCCTAATTCCCACAACTACTGGTCTTGAGACTGTCTGAGTTGAGGAGTTGGGAATTCATTCCATGTTTTCCACATGGGTAATGGGTGCCCAAATACTTGAGCCATAAGCATTTCTCTCCAGGTCCACAATACAGGAAGCTAGAGTCAGGAGCCAGAAACAGGTATTTGATTTCTTGAGCTATCACAACTACCTTATAGGTCCACATTAATAGGAAGCTAGAGTCAGGAGCTGGATGTGGATACTTAACCCAAGTACTTGTGGTGTGGAATGAGGTGACTTTAATTGGCATGTTAACCTGTGTTTCAAAGTTTTTTCTTGTGATATCATGTGTAGTTTTTTTCAGAGATTTTTATTTATTTATTTGACAGGTGGAGTTACAGACAGTGAGAGAGACACAGAGAAAGGGCTTCCTTCCATTGGTTCACTCCCCAAATGGCTTCCATGGCCGAAGCTATGCCGATCTGAGGCCAGGAGCCAGGTGCTTCTCCTGGTCTCCCATGGGGTGCAGGGCCCAAGCACTTGGGCCATCCTCCACCACCCTCCCAGGCCACAGCAGAGAGCTAGACTGGAAGAGGGGCAGCCGGGACTAGAACCCTGCGCCCATGTGGGATGCTGGCGCCGCAGGCGGAGGATTAACCTAGTGCACCGCCATGCCAGCCCCATCATATGTAGTTTTTTTTTATGTACCATACTGTTTATAGTTAATATGTTTCTGTATTTGTTACTTACTTAATTTACCTCATTTTCTTAGTTCTATATTAAGACTTTGCATTTCTTTTTTTCCAAATAGGTAAGCAGTGATGTAGGGAACAAATTAATGTACATCGTTTTTCTTTGTATTTTCTTTTAATTTTAATTAGTATTTCACAGACGCAGTGTGCTTTGTAGACACAGTTGTAAGAACTTCATGATAGTCCCTTCCTCCCTCCACTTTATTCTCTTGTACTGTGTTTCCTTCTCCCTTTTCTTTGTCCTTGGTTTAGTTTTTTTTTTTTTTTGGACAAGCAGAGTGGACAGTGAGAGAGAGAGACAGAGAGAAACGGCTTCCTTTTGCTGTTGGTTCACCCTCCAATGGCCGCCGCGGCTGACGCGCTGCGACCTGCGCACCGCACTGATCTGATTGGCATGGTTTAGTTTTTAAGAGAGCCAATTTTCAAATTAAATTACAGTAAAAAGGCTTAATACTTTAACAAATAAGTTGAACAAGTACAAAGCAAAATGACACCAGTTTAGTGAGAATATTGACAATGACTGTAAGCAATAATTGAATAGAAAAATGATCATTTCGCCCTTTTGCAGTAAATTTTAAAGTAATTACAGATCATTAAAACTGTGGTACTGTAAGATTGTTAACTATTGGTTTCACAAAGTTATAAAAGTTTTACAAAGCTGCATTTGCAGTACTACTGATGCACACAAACCTTTCTTCTTTTTTCCCTAAATTCATATAAGGGGGAACATGTGGTATTTGTCTTTCTGGGTCCAGCTTATTTCACTCAACATGATGACATCATGTGCCCCAGCTGTGTCCATTTTGCTGCAAATAGTAGAATTTCATTCATTTTATGGCTGGGTAAGATTCCATTGTGTATGTATACCACATTTTTTTACCCATTCATCTAATGATGGACACCTTGATGGGTTCCAAATTTGGCTGTTGTGAACAGTGCTGCTAAAAACATGATGCAGGTTATCTCTTGGATAGCTTGTGTTCAAGTATTTTGGTATATACACAGTACTGTGATGTGGCCAATCTATTTCTGGTTTTAAAACACATCTCATCTCCACATTATTTTCCACAGTGGCTACACTAAGATTCCTCCCAGCAGTGTTTAAGTGTTCCTTTTTCACCATATCCTTGTCAGCATTTGTTACTCTGTGTTTTGGGTTTTATCCATTCTGTTATGGGTGAGGAGATATCTCATTGTGGTTTTGATTGCATTTCCCTGAAGTCTAGAGCTGAGCATTTTATTTCAGGTATTTGTTGGCCATTTGCATTCTCAGTCTCCTTTTCAAGAACTGCCTGTAAGCCCTTTTCCCTTTCTGAATTGAATTGATGTTGTTTTTGACTTTTTAAGTTGCTGATATATTCAGGATGTTAATCCTTTGTCAGATAGATGCTTTGCAAATCTTTTTTATGTGGTCTTTTGGATGTCTGTCCACTTCTGTCATTTCCTTTGCTTCTGAGTTTGATACAGTCCCATTTACTTAATTTTGCTTTTGTTGCCTGGGCTGTGGGGATCCTGTCCATGAAGGTTTTCCCTATACTGATGTCGTTGAGTTGTCCCTTACATTTTCTTTTAGCAACTTCAAAATATCAGGGCTTAAATTAGGTCTTTGATCTATGTTCAGTTGATCCTTGTATGTGGTGAGAGATATGGAACTAATTTCATTCTTCTATGTACATACATCCAGTTTTGACAGCACCATTTTTGAGGATATTATCATTAACTCCACTGTGTGGTCAGAGCACTTTTTCATAAGTCAGTTGACTATATGTATGTGGATTGATTTTGGGACACTCTCTTCTATTCCACTGAGCTATTAATTGGTTTTTATGCCAATACCAAGCTGTTTTAATTACTACAGCTTTGAAATCAGGGATTGTGATGCCTCCAGCTTGGGTTCTCTTGTTCAAGGTCATTTCAGCTCTTCGTGGTCTTTTGTGATTCCATATGAATTTTAGAATTGTCTTAACTCTGTAAAGAATGCCATTGGTATTTTGATAGGGATTCCATTGAGTCTGTAAATTACCCAGGCAGTATATACATTTTAATGGTACTGACTTTTCCAATGATGAGTAAGGAATATCTTTCCTTTTTTGTATCCTTCATTGTTTCTTTCATCAATGTTTGATAGTTTTGATTGTAGGGATCTTTCATTGCTTTGGTTAAATTTATTCCTAAATATTTGATTTTTTGGTTTCTATTATAAATGGGATTTCTTTCTTGAATTCTCTTTCTGAGAATTCTCTACGGGGCCTCCACTGTGGCACAGACACTGCTAGCAGCTCCTGCATCCCATTATGGGTGTTGGTTCATGTCCTGGCTGCTCCACTTACGATCCAGCTCTATTCTAAGGCACTTTGGAAAGCAATGGAAGATGGCCCAACTCCTTGGGCCCTTGTACCCATGTGGGAGACCCAGATAAAGCTCCTGGCTCCTGGTTTTGGCCTTGCCAAGTCCCAGCCCCAGCACCAGCACCAGCACCAGCACCAGCCCCAGCCATTGCAGCCATTTTGTGAGTGAACCAGCTTATGGAAGATGAATCTCTCTCTCTCCCCCCCCTCTTCCTCTTTCCTTCCTCTGAATAGACCTGGCTTTCAAATAAATTTTAAAAACTCTTTCAAAAAAGCAACTGTTTCTGTGTGTTTATTTTGTACATGCAAGATTACTGCATTGGGTTATTTCAAAGTTCTAGTCCTTGCAGTGATAAATGTTTATTTCCTCCAGTTGGTTTATTCTGATGTTAAAGCTACTGATAATATTTTTTATTTTGGCCGGCGCCGTGGCTCAACAGGCTAATCCTCCGCCTTGCGGCGCCGGCACACCGGGTTCTAGTCCCGGTCGGGGCTCCGGATTCTGTCCCGGTTGCCCCTCTTCCAGGCCAGCCCTCTGCTGTGGCCCGGGAGTGCAGTGGAGGATGGCCCAGGTGCTTGGGCCCTGCACCCCATGGGGAGACCAGGAAAAGCACCTGGTTCCTGGCTCCTGCCATCGGATGAGCGCGGTGCGCCAGCCGCAGCGCGCGCGTCTGCGGCGGCCATTGGAGGGTGAACCAATGGCAAAGGAAGACCTTTCTCTCTGTCTCTCTCTCTCTCTCACTGTTCACTCTGCCTGTCAAAAAAAAAATATTTTTTATTTTGCTGATTGAGAATATAATGTCCAAAATTTCCGTTTGGTTCTTCTCAGTGAAGCCTAACTCCTTAACTTGTTGAATTCCTCATTTCTTCAAGCTGTCTGCATTCTCTTGCATCCCACTGAGCCTCCTTATACTTACTACTTTTAATCCTATGTCTGTCATAGATTTCCTTCAGTTCATGATCTGAGTCTGGAGGATTATTATCTTCTTTTGGAGTTGTCATGCTACTTTGCTTCTTCAGTCTCCTGTGTCTCTATGTTTACATCTGCCCATCTTGTGTGTATTTGTCCCTCGTCTTTATGGAAAAGTTTCCATTGTAAAGGAAAGATTTATCAGCTGGCGCCGTGGCTCAACAGGCTAATCCTCTGCCTTGTGGCGCCGGCACACCAGGTTCTAGTCCCGGTCGGGGTGCCGGATTCTGTCCCGGTTGCCCCTCTTTCAGGCCAGCTCTCTGCTGTGGCCAGGGAGTGCAGTGGAGGATGGCCCAGGTGCTTGGGCCCTGCACCCCATGGGAGACCAGGAGAAGCACCTGGCTCCTGGCTCCTGCCATCGGACGAGCGCGGTGCGCTGGCCGCAGCGCGCCGTCCACGGCGGCCATTGGAGGGTGAACCAATGGCAAAGGAAGACATTTCTCTCTGTCTCTCTCTCTCACTGTCCACTCTGCCTGTCAAAAAAAAAAAAAAAAAAGGAAAGATTTATCCAGAACACAGGGTATCACTTGGCTTGTTGCTCTGGGTTTGGATCAAGATGATGCCAGGGGTGTAGTCTCTGAGTGATTTATTTTTGTCTTAATATCAGCAATGTCTGTAAGTAACACAGTGAATTAGTCCTCTGCAGTTTGTAGGACTAGAAGTGTGGCTTTGAGATGAGTAAGGGTTTCCTTGGGTGTGTATCTTTAGTCCACTTGGAGTTCAGTGTCAGTTTTTCTGCCAGATATGATAGCCAGGGCCTTATTCTTGGTGCTGAGAGAGATAGGTGTGGCCACCTCCTTGTGACCAATGATTATCAAATAAGTGCAAACAGTACTCCAGATTGAGCAGCACACTTTATATGATCATCAGACATAGGCTAAAGACAGAGACCTTGAAATATTGGACACAATGGCTAAATTAAATTTCCCAAATCAATTAACTCCTGGTGTTCATTAAAGGCACTCTGTGGTTAGCATAGGATTGTATGTTTTAACCTATTGGAGAAGCTGTAATCAGTAAAAGGAGCCATGAAGCTATAAATCCATGCTACTCATAGCTATAAATCCATGCTACTCATAGTGAGGATAGTCTGAGTATTTGATAGCAAAATTCACCTGTACTGCAAACAAGTGCATTTAAATTTATAACTTGTTGTTTAAAATGCATGTAGAATAAAAGTTCTATCCCAAAGCTTTGTTCATAATGCTATGTCAGTGTCTCAAGGAAAAAATTCCTGGTATGGTGTACATTGTTAATTTTATCTGAACTGATAAGCTAAAACAGTTTCAGTCTGTACAAGCATAGGTGGCATTCATGTAAGATTATCTGATGTACTCTGGTCTTCATCTGCCCCATTTTCAATTGCATGAGAAAGGAGTGCAACTTGTGTAAGAGACCACTTTCATTGGTATACCACCTGTCTAAAATGTGAAGACTTACACAAACATGATATGTTAATTATTGTTGACCATAAATTGATCGTAGATACTGTGCCAGGTGATGTCTGTTGCACAAGGAACTGTGCAGTAGCAGTGTAAATGTATTTATGGGCAACATGCAAAGCATAAGGCATTGGTGTGTAACAGTAATATTTTATATTTGTATTTACTTATTTTAAATATTGATTGGATCAGTGCGGTGCGCTGGCCGCAGTGCGCCAGCCGTGGTGGCCATTGGAGGGTGAACCAACGGCAAAGGAAGATCTTTCTCTCTGTCTCTCTCTTTCACTGTCCACTCTGCCTGTCAGAGTTACAGAGGGGGAGATAGAGAGAGAAAGCAAGAGAGAGAGACAGAGAGACAGATCTGCTATCCACTGGTTCACTCCCCAAATGGCTGCAATGGCCAGGGGTGGACCAGGCTAAAGCTGGGAGCCAGGAGCTTCATCCAGGTCTGCCAAGTGGGTGCAGGGGCCCGTGCACATGGGCCATCATCTGCTTCCCCAGATGCATTAGCATGGGGCAGATTGGAAGTAGAACAGCCACGACTTGATACAGGCCTGTGTGGGATGCTGGTGTCATAGCAAGTGGCTAACATGCTAAGCCACAACATTGGCCCAATTTTTAAAAAGGATTTATATTAATTATTTGAAAGACAGAGTTGGGGTGGTATGGAGAGGGAGAGAGAGAGATGTGTCACATCTGCTGCTTCACTCCCAAAATGGCCACAAACTGATGCATGGTCTGCCCAGAAGTTTTTTCTGTGTCTCCCACATGACTATAGGGGCCCAAGAAGTTGAGCCATACTCCACTAATTTCCCAGAAGCATTAGAAGAGAGCTGGAATGGAAATGGAGCAGCCAGGATTAGAACTGGCTACCATATGTCATGCTAGCATGGCAGGCTACAACTTAACCCAGTATGCCACAATGCCACCCCACCGATAAAGTTTCAGCTATAAAACCAGGTAATAGGGTTCAATACTGTGAAATGGTAGGTTAAGCTGTAGCCTGTGATGCTGGCATCCCATATGGGTGCTGTGTTTCATCATGGTCACTCCTTTTCTTATCCCGCTCCCTGCTAATGTACCTGGGAAGACAGTGTAGTAACCCTAAGTGCTTGGATGCCTGCCATTAATGTGGGAGACTCTGTTGAAGCTCCTAACTCCTGACTTCAGTCTAGCCCAACCCTACTCATTGCAGCCATTTTGGAATAAATCAGTAAATGAGACAGCTCTCTCACTCTCTTGCTCTCTCCCCTTCTCTCTCTGTAATTTAGTCATTCAAATAAATAAATCTCTTTGAAAAAAAAAAAAAAACAAGATCAGTGCTATGGCTCACTTGGTTAATCCCATATGGGCACCAGGTTCTAGTCCCAGTTGCTCCTCTTCCAGTCCAGCTCTCTGCTGTGGCCTGGGAAGACAGTGGAGGATGGCCCAGGTGCTTGGCCCCTGCACCCACATGGGAGACCAGGAAGAAGCACCTGGCTCTTGGCTTCAGACTTCCTGGCCCTCCCGCTGCCTACTTCTGCTGAGTCCAGGCCGCGGGAGGAAGTGGTGCAGGCAGCACAGCCCATGGCCCAGAGTTCGGGTTCACAGCCAACCAGGAGTGCGTGCGGGGGCCGCCTCGGAGGGGGAGGGGCTTCTGGGCGGAGTCTGGAGGAAGAGGAAGGAATGTCGGGAGCGGAAGGGGCGGGGCTAAGCCTGGTGCGCATGCGCGGCAGTTGTTGGGCGGCAGTTACTGTGAGCCGAGAGGTTGGAAACCGAAGCTCTGTTGTATGGTGGCTAGACCACCAGCTTTCATTATATTCTGCTGCAGAGGTGGCTGAAAGCCCCTGACAGCTTTTATCATGCAGAAACTTTTCTCATGGGTAACTCCTAAGCGACCCTGGAGTGTTACCGACTTTGAGAAAAAGTGTTTGAAGAGGCGGCCGCATTTTGGGTACCGCCTGCTCTACTGGGAGCTCGGTGCCATTCACAGAGCCGCCAGCGCGGGCGATGTGGCTGCAGTGGAGACACTCCTGGATTGCGGAAGAAGCGGTGTAGACGCCGTGGACCACAAGAGCAGGTGTGGAGGGTGGGCAGCGGGCCCAGTGCGGGCAGCCCTCGCCCCGGGCTCCCCTGCTGGCTTCCCTGGACACCGGTCCATGTCGATGTGCACAAGTCCAGATCCACGTTGTGATACACATGATGGAAAAGATAGGACAATTTCCATGATCTCTCAACCCCGGGTCAAAGTCTGAGTAAAACCCGATACCCGTTTGATGTCAGTTCACACCTGCGTGTACATGGGATTGTAGAAGGAAACCTTGGCGTGAGAGAGCTCATTTTTACCAACAAGTGAGCTTTAAGTGTTATCAGTCTTACATGCGCCAAACAAAAATATCAAAGTTTAAAAATTTTGAGTTACACGTTCTACTTGTCACTTACTGCTCTGCTAACACTCATTTGTAATGTAGCAAGTAATGAGGTGCTGTTTTAAATGTAAACATGTGCTATTTTTAGAAATTAATCAGGTTTCTGACAGTTGAAAGGGCAAATGCATTAGAAATCCAAAAACATAATATGAAAAAAAAATTTAGAACTTGATACTGGTTGCATTTAATATTCATAAGAAAACAGATTACTTATGCATGAAATACTTCTTAATGGAGGAAAACTAGATTTTTGTAACACAAAGCTAAATTTCTGGTAGAGTTAAAAGTTGTAAATAAACAATGTGAGAAAATTTTCAGAAAAAAACACAAATGCGGAGCAATAAATTTTTAGTGGCCAAAGACTTAATTAAGACTGAAGTCAAAAGCAAACATTCTGGGTGACCAGTTCAGCACAGTGGGTGAAGTCACTGCTTTTGGATGCTGGTGTCTTGTAGCTGAGTACAGGTTGGCGTCCTGCCTACTTTGCTTCTGATCTGACCTCTAGCTTTGGCCAGGCCTGTCCTTGGCTGTTGTGGGCCTTTGGGGAGTGAATCAGTTAACGCCAGCTGTTTGTACCTTTCCTCCTCTTCCTTTCACTCTGCCTTTTAAATAAGCAGTTTTTAAGGAATTACTTTGAATATTTGCTTAGGAAAATAAAAATAAAACTTCCTGTGTATCTGGATGAAAATAACAAAACAAAACAATATATCTTCAAAAATTTTTACAACATGTTTATTTCAGGTGAAAAAAATGGATCTTCATTTTACAGAAATCTGTGCAAAGCAGGAAAACAACACTGAACTTAATTTTAAATTGGGATATGTATGTGTTGTAGATGTACAAGTGATCCATGGACATAGAAAACAGTATTTAGTGTCTCTGGTGAGAAAAAAGAATTTAATTTGAAAGATGAATGAAATGCTATATTCCATCCACATAGTTTATCATAATGAATAGCAATATTAGGGGTAAAGGTCAAATTGCTTGTTACTTTCTATATTGAGAATTTGGTTCTAAGTACTATGTCACTTTTAAAAAAAAGATTTATTTATTTACTTGAAAGAGTTACAGAAAGGAGAGGGGGAGGGGGAGGAGGAGAGAGAGAGAGGTCTTCCATCTGCTGGTTTACTTCACAATTGGCCACAATGGCTAGAGCTGTGCCAGTCCTAAGGCAGGAGCCATGAGCTTCCTCTGGGTCTCCCACGTGGAAGCAGGGACCCGAGGACCCAAACCATCTTCTGCTGCTTTCCCAGGCCATAGCAGAGAGCTGAATCAGAAATGGAACAGCTGGGACTCGAACTGGCACACATATGGGATGCTGGAACTGCAGGTGGTCGTTTTACCTGCTACACCACAGTGCCAGCCCCCTGTGTCATATTTGAAAAATGCATATGCCCCCCACCCTTCTATTCTTTTAAAATAACTTTTAGAGGTAGGCATACCATTTGTTTCTCTTATAACTGCTTAAAATGGCCATATGTTAAGGAGAACCTAAATAATGGACCCATAAATTATGGCGCATTCATAGATTGCATTGATAGGTGACCATTAAAGGTGGGGAGTCCCACAGATGCATTGGAAATACAAATATGTAGGCAATCTGCATAACAAGTGAGAAAAGTGTTTGTTTATACATACACACAAATTGTGGACTGTGTTAGCCAACAAAATGTTGTTAAAATTGTTACTTATAGGTATTTGAATTTTTGTGAAATTTTCTTTATCTTGTCATTTCCGCAATGATCGGATGTAGACACTCTAGTTAAATTTTTGATATTATTGAGATTAAAGAATTACTTTGTTTTTAACCATGTTTGTAATGTTAGCTGTGTCTTCCAAACTATAGAACTTTTAGAAACTAAAATTTAATGCCAATCATATGGCTAGAGTTGCCATAAATGTGTTTTATATGCTATTTTGAGCTTATTGTTAAGTACCATGAATTGTGTGATCAGTAGGTATCAATGAACCATTTTTTCTGTTTTTATAAAAACACTTTATATAAAGATAACACAATTCATGTATTTCATATATACAATGTTAAGAGCATAATGATACTTTCCACCCAATCCTCCCTCCTTGCCTGACTCCCACCCTGTCTCCTACTTTCTTATTTTTCTTTTAATTTTTACAATGACCAAGTTTCACTTTACTTTGTAATCACAAGCTTAACCTTCCACTAAATAAAGAATTCAACAAGTAGTAAGTGGAAAAACAATGTTTTCTCAGGATTATAGATAAGGGCTATATACAATCAAATCTAAAAATGTCGATTTCACTCATATGCGTATTTTGTACTCTGTATGTTAGTTACCACAAATCCAGGAAAATGTTTTAGTTGCTTGTTGGGACTGGTGTATTTCCCTAAGCTTAATGATCTCCAATCACATATTGTTGTGAAAGACAGTGTTTCATTTTTTATGGTTAAATAGTATTCCCTCATGGTTACATAGTGCACATTATGCGGTCATCAGTTTATGTACATCTGGGTTGATTCCATATCTTAGCTATTGTGAGTTGAGCTACTATAAACATTGGGTTACAGATAACTCTTTCATATGCTGATTTTACTTCCTTTGGGTAAATTCTCTGGAGTGGAATAGCTGGGTCATATCATAGATCTATTTTTAGATTTTTGAGAAATATTCCTACTGTCTTCCATAATAGTTATGCTAATTTACATTCCCATCAACAGTGTATTTGGGTACCTTTTCCCTACACTCTCACGAGCATTTTTTATATTTTTTGATTTTGGATGAACATAATTCTAACTAGGGTGAGTGTAGAACTCATTGGCATTTCCCTGATGCCTAGTGATCCTGAGCATTTTTTCATGTGTTTGTTGTCCATTTGTATTTCATGCTTTGAAAAATGTCTATTAAATTTTCTGCCCACTTCTTAACTGTATTTTCTGTTTTGTTGTTGTTGAGTTTCCTGAACTTTGTATATATTTTGGATATTAATCCTTTATCCAATGTATAGCTTGCAGTGTTTTCTCCCATTCTGTTGATTGCCTCTTTACTTTGTTGAGTGTTTTCTTTACTGTGGAGAAGCTTCTCATCTTGATTTAACTCCATTTGTCTATTTTTGCCTTTATTCCCTGTGCTTCTGATGTCTAATCCAAGAAGTCCCTGACTATGCCAATGAATTATGGTGTTTCCCCTATGTTTTTTTCAGTCATTGTATGGTTCTAAGTCCTAGGTTTAGATCCCTGAACCATTGTGAGTTGTTTTTTGTGAAAGCTATAAAGTATGGATCTTGTCTCCTACTTCTGCATGCAGAGATCGAATTTCCACAGCACAGTTGATGAAGAGACTGTCCTTTCCCCAGGGAGTGATTGTAGCATTTTGTCAAAGATTAGTTGATGGTAGATGCATAGATGAATTTCTAAGCTCTCTAATCTCTTCCATTGGTCCAAATGTCTATGTCACTTTATTCCAAAACCAGGAAAAAGGTTACCAACCAAGAAAGACAACCAGTGTCACTGATTAACACAGATAAAAATCCTTAACAAATTCTAGCTAATGGAATCCAACAACACATCTAATAAAATCCTTCACCCAGATGAAATGGGATTTATCCCTGATGTACATAGACATTTTGACATATACAAATTAATAAATCTGATACATCACCTTAAGAAATCAAAGAACAAAACCATAGAACCATAGAATTATCTCAGTAGATGCTAAATTTTTAAATGCTGCCAATTACAGTGGGAAAAGTAATGAATTAAGATAAGCAGCACTTCAATGTGAGAAATGATAAAGTGAGAGGCATTGAGCATATTAAGAGTCAGTGAATTATAATATTTTCTCTAATTCTTCAAGGATATATGGAAAGTCAGGATAATTATATTATCTTACTCAATTAAAATGCTGTTTTTAAGTCATGGTATTAGTAATGACTACGTCTGACAATTACTGAGCTGTTAGTTGTGTCAGCAACCGTTCTAAATATTTTACATAGATTTTCATTTAAGCATCACAATGATCAACTGAGACAACTACTCTTTTTCTCCCCATTCTTTTAATCAGGAAATTGAGATACTCAAAGTCCTAGACATAGCTTAAAATAGGATTTAACCAAGCTGTGGTTAATGTAATGATCATGTTATTTTCTTTAATAGGCTTCTATTTCATTAGTTTAGTAACAAGAGATCATGAAGTTCTTTGTTCAGAAGAAAAGTATTTGTTTTGAGGGCAGGGGAATATGCTATTTTATTCTTACAATTACATGAGAAATTGCCTGTTTTGTGATTGTGCAATATAATTTCCTATAGGACCGCTCTGCACTGGGCCTGTGCAAAAGGCCACCAAGACGTGGTAGCTCTCCTTATAAGGAGAAACTGTGCTGTAGATCCTTTGGATCAAAGAGCTGCAACACCACTGATAAAGGTATTTAGTGCCCAACCATCCCAGTATAGGAAGGGCTTGGTGTACATACTTAGAATAAAAATGAATTTATCTTATTTATATATGACTTCCTGATGAAACCATTGGGAGGGGGAGTTTTTCTTTGAATTTCTAGAAGTTACAATGTGTGATTGGTGTATTACTGGCAGGCTGTACAGTGTCCCGCTGAGAACTGTGCGACACTGTTATTGGATCACGGTGCTGATCCAAGTATTGAAGATGAACTTGGAAACACCGCCCTCCACTATGTGGCCTATGGAGGGAACGTAAGAATGGCCGAAAAGCTGCTTTCCAGGAATGCAGATATTGAAAAAAAAAATAAGGTATGGATCATCTAACTTAATTTTTAGACTATTGGAAATACATTTTTAAAAGATTGACATATATAGAAGCAGTTTCTCATATTTGGGAATACAAGCTGCACTGAATGAAGATATTTTATGAAAACTGTCCAAGATTTAAGTTTAAATATTGATACCATTGCAGAAATACTGGAAAGGACAGACTAAGAGGCATTTATGGCCAGTGTTTATGAAAGCACTGAATTTGCTAAAATTCAGACATATTTTCAAGTATATTTTCCCAGTTACTTTTTTTCTAAGTGGTACAAAAACAGGAGAAGTCAAATTTTGTCTTGACATAGGCTTTTGCTTAAAACTCAAGAAAAAAGCATGTTGTAAACAGAAATATGGCTGTTGCTGTCAATTTCCTAAATAAGTTTATTTATATAAAAGTTACCTTAAAGTGTCAAGGGTAAACTGGGAAACTTTTCAAGAGAAAAGGATAGAAGAATGAAACATTTGTAAATTAGGTAATTGAGGGAAAATACGGAGATGGGATTTTTGATTTGTTTTTGTTGAGTTTTGTGCAGACCAAGTATTCTTTGATTGAGAGTATAATAACTTGTACTTTCATTAATATCATTAATAAGTTGTAAATTTGCTTTGGGGGAACCATATTTGGAGTGACTAGGTGGTGATGAATGTAGCAAACAAGAGGGAAGAACAAATGATTGACATTTTATTCTGGTAGGAAGAGCTGCTGAGGAAAAGTGTCTAAACTCAGCTCTCAAATATAGAATGTCTTTGTGGGAAAGTAGAAGAAAAGGATCCTGCAAATAAATCTAAGTTGGACGTTGAGTTTACTGTTAGTTGATTTATTCCTACTCAAGAAAAATGAAATGGGATGTTCAGTGTGTGTGTCTCTTCCTCATTCCTCATTTTGATTAAGTCTCCAAATGATGTGTGTGAGAGGAGAGATGGAAGTGGTGGTTGTCTGCTGCACCAGTTCTTGGCTGGAGTTGTATATCAGAATGACCTGGAAAAACTTACAAGTCCAGTCTCTCCCAAGAGTATTTTATTTCAGTAAATCTTACTATGTCTTTACATGTATACTTAAAAACATATCTCTGAGAGTCTGATAAAACCCTTGTTAAGAACCACCAAACTGTTAGTTGTAATGTGTAAGTTCTTAGGTCTCAAAAACTATTAAGAATCTTTAGAAGAGTTAGAGTTTCATGGATGCTACATTCCAACAATACTAACCTCTGATTTTATCTGTCTTTCTCTTCCTTTGTAGTTATAAATTCAAGGAGAGATCATGCTAATAATTCTCAGCCTACAGAATAGTGGATAGTTTTACAAATAAATGTATATTGCAAGCAGGGCTTTATGGTTAGAATTATAGCAAATTATGAACCTTTTTCCTCATTGAAGCTTTATGATACACAATCAAATCTTGTTGTGTTGAATTCATGGAGCACTTTCACATAA
Organism: Sylvilagus floridanus; assembly: GCA_949820135.1. Taxonomy (NCBI): domain Eukaryota; kingdom Metazoa; phylum Chordata; class Mammalia; order Lagomorpha; family Leporidae; genus Sylvilagus; species Sylvilagus floridanus. The sequence goes on along the minus strand of OX463240.1, from coordinate 10,238,739 downwards.
TCACTATGGCAGACTTAAAATTGAAAGCCATGGTAGTGTTAAGAATATGGATGGACATTCTTTTAATAGTTCAATTTCAACATTCCTGTATCTCAAATATCCATTTGAATAATAACCTGTCAGATTTAAATACAAGTGGATGGTTGTTTAACTGTTGGAAAATAGTTTATTGGATGTGCCCTGTTTACTACATGTTGGGCCTGATCTTTCTTTTTGTGAATTAGGTGATGCTAAGAAAAGTGAAGATATTACATGTTAATACCTGCTTTATGCAAAATCATTTGGAAATGCATTGCCAGCTGATACAAAGACTCAAAGGAATCAACTGAACACGGTGCAGAGATGTGTGTAGTTTGCCTCTGTAAATTGTTTCAAAATATAAAATTTGGGAGACTGATGCACACCTCTGACTGTCAGGATTATCTGAAGGATTCCAGTCAGGGATCCTTGAGCTCAGATTACCGAGTTGTATGCTGTACAGAGGGTTTCCTGTTTTTAAAAGGCAGATACCCTCCAGTTTGCTTCTCTCCCCGTCTAGGGGAACACAGGATGCATGGCTTTGTTATATTTCTCAAACAGATGATCATGACGTTTTTCTGTAGGTGGACAGTATATAATTTGTGTAAAAGTAAATGTTCTTGGAAATATGTATTGAGAAACACTGTTCTTGAGACAATAATTTAGGTCATCAGTTCAATAAAAATGCCTGAAATATTAACTACTATGTCTTAGGGTTTAGGGCTACAGAGGTAAAACATGTAGCCCTTGCCTTCCAGAGGACCTTGTGTTTTTATTGGGTGCAATCAAATAATTATAATATGCCATGGTGAGTGTTTTGATGGAAGCAATGAATCTTGAAATGCAATTGTTTGGAGTGAGTCTTGGTGATGAGTAGGTTCCGTGCAATGAGGCAATGGAGAGGAGAGTTTTAAGAGGAATGTTCAGCACATGTAAAAGCACAGAGTGGGAAGAAAGGGCCTCCTTTAATTTACCTTCTACATTTGATGTCCGAGTTTGCATTGTCATCTGAAATATGTTCAGTTCTATTGAAAAATATGTAATAATGTGAATTGTGAATCATTTTACAGACTGGCCTCACGCCACTTTTAGTGGCTATTCAACAAAACCAAGAAACTATGGTTAAATTTTTAATATTACAGAATGCAGATGTTTTTGCAATTGATAGGCTAAACAGGTAAATTATTTTATTCTATATTTTAAACTTGGTGATGTTTATCAGTTATAAAGTCATTCAAGTCAGAAATGTGAAATAAAATGTTAGTATATTTTTGAGGTTCAATGAAAAGTAACAATAAAAATCTATCTGGTAGGAAAGCAATTATGCATACTGGCCAACGCAATGAGCTACATAGGAATGGTCATATTCTCTTATGATAGTGACTGATATATTTTAATAGTAATCTGATTTTTGGTTGTATAGTCTGATATTAATGAAAGATTATTCATTTTAGTTTTAGTAAATATGAGTCACTATTGAGCTTCTTAAACATTCTGTAATATTTTTTAAATTTTTCCGCTGACAGAGGGAAGACCTTTCTCTTTCTCACTGTCCAACTCTGTCAAATAAATAAATAAAAAATCTTAAAAAAATTTTTTTTCCTACGTACTCTCCTTTTTTTTTTTTTTGACAGGCAGAGTAGACAGTGAGAGAGAGAGACAGAGAGAAAGATCTTCCTTTGCCATTGGTTCACCCTCCAATGGCCACCAGCGCACCGCGCTGATCTGAAGGCAGGAGCCAGGTGCTTCTCCTGGTCTCCCTTGGGGTGCAGGGCCCAAGCACTTGGGCCATCCTCCACTGCACTCCCGGGCCACAGCAGAGAGCTGACCTGGAAGAGGGGCAACTGGGACAGAATCTGGTACCCACATACTCTACTTTTAAAAATGCTATAATATACATAAATAGGAATTGAAAATCATTTTGTCTTTTTGCTGACTTTTTTTTGTTAATTTCTTTCTTCAAAGTATATTGATGTTAAGTTATACCTAAGCGACTGTAGGTAGTTATTAGCAGATAGTATGATTTTATCAGTTTTTCATTCTGCTTTATTTTGATATTTGATATTTTTAAAAGCATGGTTTTTAAAAAATTCTATGAGAGAGAGAGATTAGAGAAAGAGAGAGAGAATTAGAACTCTCTCACTTCAGTTTCACTGCTCAAATACCTGCAACAGTTCAGGCTGGGCCAGATTGAAGCTTGGAGCTAAGAATGTAATAAAGACTTTCATGTAGTTGCAGGAATCTAATTATCTAAGCTGAATATAACTAATGTCTTCCGGGGTCTGTATTAGTAGGAGGCTACACATAGAAGCTGGATCTGGGAATCAAACCAGGTAGTCTGATATAGGAAGGGGACTTCTTAATTGGTGTCATAATACCAAGATTAAATGCCTGATCCTTATAATTTTATTTGTAATTAGTATGGGAAGAGGGAAGAAATGTATTTACTTCAATAAGCTTTTCCTTTGATGATGACAAATAATAAATGAGAAAAAGAAAAAACATACAGCACAAGGCTTAATTCTCAGATGTCCAACCTGTTTGGTGTGCAACCTTGGGAACATTAACTATTAAATCTAACCTGAAGTGAAAGTGGGATAGTAATGTATCCTATCTTTCAGCTGTAGTTGTATATAATGTCGTATATAAAATGTAATTCAGTAGCTGACACGTGGTTGTCACCATTGCTAACTGAAACTGCTGTGACTATTATTGCCATATAATATAAGAGCTTTATGCTTTCAGATAGCTTTTACTTACCTGACTGGGATATATTTAACATTTAAAACTGGGGAAGAGTGAGTTCTTCACTTAAAACTGCCTGATTTAAACAAGTGATCTCAAAGGTGTTGCTATCCCTTAAAGACTTCAAATTAGTAACTTCTATGGAATACCCCAGTTAGACAAGAGGCTTTATTTTGTTTCTTTCTCTTTAACCCTGGAGATAGTTTCTGGAGATGAGCATTTGATATCCCAAGATGCTAATGTCCATTAATACAAGTAAATGATCACATATACATAGGCAAGATATTAACTTGGTAAAATAGAGCAATTCAGCTGTTTGAGTAGCCTCATTGAAGTTTCTAATGAATTTCTCTTTCTGTTATTTTAGAACATCCCTCATGTTTGCAGGACGGTATAGTTCGGAAAACATAGTACATATTCTTCTTGAACGAGGGGTTGATGTGCTTTCTGAAGACATTGCTGGACATTCTGCTAGGGATTATGCTCTTCAAAAACGTAATATGTAAGTGTTTACGCTAACGTTGTAATCAACATGAAGTTGAGGTGTAAGTACTTTGTTTTTCAGATGACTTAGCTCTCTCAGTTTTTGGAATGGCAGTGAGTCCCTTTACTTCAACAGTCAGAAACTAAACAGAGGGGCAGGTGCTGTGATGTAGAGGGTAAACCTGCCACCTGAAGTCTTGGCATCCCATATGGGCGCCGGTTTGATTCCTGGCTGCTCCACTTCCGATCCAGCTCTCTGCTATGGCCTGGGAAAGCAGTAGAAGATGGCCCAAGTCCTTGGGCCCCTGCAGCCGCATGAGAGTCCCAGAGGAAGCTCCTGGATCCTGGTTTCAAATCGGTGCAGCTCTGGCCATTGCAGCCAACTGGGGAGTGAACCATCAGATGAAACCCTCTCCTCCTCCTCCTCCTCCTTCCTCTCCCCCTCCCCCTCCTCCTCCTCCTAGTGCTTCTCCTGTCTCTGTGTAACTCTGACTTTCAAGTGAATAAATAAATCTTTAAAACAAAAAGAAACCAAAGAGAAAGGTTGGCTAGTTAGAAGTACAGATGGGTACAAATTCTTTATCTCAGAGATTTGAAGGTCTTTATCCCTGCGGCTGCCCACCTTATCCACATCATTTCAGATACAACCCCTGCCATGACCCTCCCAACAGTGTCACACCTTCATAGTCCTGCTTAGTTGGTTAGGCCTTCAATGTCCAGATTAGCAGGAAATTTCATATTTTGTCCTGGGATCTGCCTCTTAAATTCTTTTTCTTGAGTTTTACAAGAAGCCAGGAAGTTCCACGAGCCTGACAAGGCCATCTTCCTTCTTCAGAGAGATGGGGTTCTCAAGGCAATCTTCCTTCGTCAGAGAGATGGGGTTCTAATAATTCTTATTTTTTATTGCTTCCATGTTGCTAGGGAAGCTGCCCCTGCAGTCTAGTAATGATAGACCTTTGTTACCAGGATTCTTTTACTGATCCAGATCCCCAGTCTCCGTGGTGATGTGCACTTACATCCTGAGATTAAAATGTCTATTTGTTGACTTACATATGCCTATATACTCAGTCACTGTCCACAAAGTATTAACACCCCACTCTGGCTTCCTAGGTTTTGGCATGTATGTAGCTAAAAAATAGGCTATTTATGAGAACCTCAGGTGGCATCTACTTCTTAGCCTTAAACCTTCATGACGTGTTCTTTATAAGGTTCTTGACTTTGCTAGTAGTTTCTACTTGGTACCATTCTGTTGTCAGACAAATTCAGATAATGTAGGAAAAGATGAGAGTTTAATGTTTTGCACAGATATGTACCCTAAGGCTTCTTTATATTCTGGGCACATATATTCTTGGTTTTTGGAATGTCCCATGTATGTTGCTGTGCTCCAGAGTATGTGTTGGACCTAAGGTGATTTGTTTGCTATAATAGTGAAAATGAAAATCTTCTAAATTGTGTGCATTTTATATCAGATTTTTAAAGTAGTTTTAAATTCTGCCTCACAACAAGCCATTCTTGAGAATTCTCTGAATCTAAAGTATGTTATATGGATTTAAGTGAGCTAAGCCCCATGCATAACTTCTCAGAAACCATGTAATAAAGTGGAGTTTGATCTTCCAAGTTAGGTGGAGTTGAACAGGGACATTAAGCATCATACTAGCAAATATCAACTGGTTCAGAGTTTGAATCCTTAAAAGGAATAGTAATAGTCTGCCCCAGTACTTGACAGCTCTTAGTTTTGTACCCTTAGTGTGAACGATCACATCAGTTATGTTACCTAACTTAGTGAAGTGATATATTTACAAATGCATGTAGCTGCAGTGTTAAGTAGATGAGGTATCTATGGTTACAGCTGTATGGAGTAACTAATAGCCAGAATGAGAAACTAATGATATTTCCTGTAGCCTGAACAGTGAAAAAACACACTACAGGTTTTCTTCGGGATTCCAAAATAGTTTCAGTAGTAAATTTCAAGAACAAAGTATTCCATTGCTTCATTTCATTGAGCATTTATATATTTTATATATTAACACATTAAATCTCTATAACTACTAGTGAAGACATAGGAACATCCTTACTCTTTAGAAGAGTTTGAGGTTAAAACAAGTGACTTGTCCATACCTGTTGGCTACAGAGCTGAGTCTTCTGAGTTTATAATACCTTATTATGTCATGCTAATTTTAGTTAATTTATTGAGTTATACCACCTTTAATTCAGGACTTCTTCACCTTACTGTTTTTCATCTTAACAAAAAGTTTAAGAAAATTATATTGTAGAACATATGATTATGAAGTGCGTTGGCATAATGTAAGTTCTGGTACTAACTTTGATACTATCAGAAATATTCTAAGGATTTGATACATTTGATAGTTGTCCTTATCAATACTGAAACAATTTTATTCATTCTTATACATAGGCAAAATTACCAACTCATTTCGTTGTTTCGAGAAAATGCTGTACTCGAGAAGATTGTAAATACAAATCCAGGTAAAACTTCTCCAGCTAGTCCCAACATAGGAAAAAAATGTAAACATAAGAAATAGTTGATCACAGAAGATCAGTTACAGATAAGTCAATGATTAATTGTATGTGTTTTTTTTCTTAATCTTTCTTAGTAATCTAGTATTTAGAAATTTTAGAGGTTTATTGTAGGATATTTATAATCTGAAGCACTGTTATTTGAAGAAAATCACTAATTGTGGCCCTTTATCTCTTAATCGAAAATGAAAAAAAAACTCGGTGTTAAATTGGAAATTGCATAAAAAATTAATCAATTTAAAAAAATATATCATGTAGGATCTCTGTCCTTAATGGGCTCTACATTGTGATTCAATGCTGTAACAAGTACTCAAATAGTATATTTCACTTTGTGTTGCTATGTGAGTGCAAATGGTTGAAATCTTTACTTAACTCATACTAAACTGATCTCCTGTATACAAAGAGAATTGAAAATGAATCTGGATGCGAATGAAAGAGGAGAGGGAGCGGGTAAGGGGGGAGGGTTGCAGAGGGGAGGGAAGGTTTGGGGGGGAAGCCATTGTAATCCATAAGTTGTACCTTGGAAATTTATATTCTAAATGAAAGTTAAAAAAAAAAAAAGAAAAAGATATATATCTGCGTGTGTGTGTGTGTGTATGTTTGTGCCTGAGAGGCATGGAGACTTACAGAACAAAGCTGCCATCTACCGATTTGTCCTCCAGATGCTCACAATGGCCTCATTTGGATGGAAGCCATAGGCAGGAGTCAGGAACTCCATCTAGGTCTTCCACATGCTTGGGAGGAGCTTGATTACTTGAGCTTCACTGCCTCTCTGAGTTTGCACAGGCAGCAAACTGAAGTCAGAACATGGAGTTGGTAATCAAACTCAGCTACTCACACATGGTTACATGGCCAAGAACTTGGGACATCTATTGCTGATTTCCTAGACCCATTAACAGGAAGCTGGATTGGAAGTGGAGCGGCCAAGACTTGGACTGGAAACCCTGAGGGAGGCCAGCACTGTAGGCAGTGACTTTATCTGCTGTGACATAGCACTGGGACCCTACAGTCTTTTATACTTATTCTATTAGTGATACAATTGTCTCTCAGTTGGACTACAGTCTTTGTATAGAGCATATGTTTTCCATATCATCTTAATTAATTGTATTATTCACTTTACATTGATAAATTCAAAGTAGCAGAAGTAAGGTTCCATAATGGCTATCAATGATGTAGTTAATAATCACTCTGCTATAATTTATACATGTGATCAAAAGCATCTTTTCTTTTTAATTTTTATTTTCAGTTTATGTGAAATGTAGAGATGCAGAGCTATAGATAGCCGGCAGAGAGTGTTATTTCCCCCTCTGACAATTACTCCCTAAATTCCTGCAATATCTGGGGCTGGGCCAGACAAAAGCAGGACTCAGATGGGTCACAAGGACCCAATTACTTAAGCCATAACCTCCTGCCTCTCAGGGCACTCTGGGAGCTCAGGTTGAAAGCAAAGCTGAGACCCAGACCCAGGCACTCCAGTATGATGTGAGCATCAAAGAAGCATCATGACTTCTGTGTCAAACACCTGGCTCCAAAGCTGCAATGTGTAACAACGTGCTGTATAGTATAGCATTCTGTATTATTCTATTATTACTTTAATTTAAATGTATTTACTTTTCTTTAATAGATGATGAGCATTCTAGAGAATATAGAAAAAGGTAGGGTTTAATGATTTTTAAAACCATTTGTTAACTAATGGAAAGCAAAGAAATGCATTATGTATTCTCCTCTGGGCTAGATGGATATTGTGTACTTAACATTTGTGGCTTGTTATAATTGTCCAACCAGTTTTGCAATGCATGTGTTAATATAGTTTATTTCCTACTATTTAGGCAACTATAATGCTGAGGGGTTGATTGATTGGCCTATGACCCTGTAGTAAAAGAATTAACTGACCCATATCAGCCTGCCTTACTGTAACTAAATGTATTCTCTTACCCTTTAGCATGGATGGATACAGACTTATACAATAGTGGCATCAAGATACAGGTCCAATTCAGATAAATTCTGAATTTACAATGGCTAAGATATGGAATCAAACTAGATGCTCATCAACTGATGAATCAATAAAGAAAACCTGCCATATATATATATATATATATATCTCCATATATATATATCTTCCATCCATGGTTCATCCCCAGATATCTGCAGTGGCTGGAGCTGAGCTAATCCAAAGCCAGGAGCGAGGAGCTTCTTCCTGGCGCTCACATGAGTGCAGGGACCCAAGGACTTGGGCTATTTTCCCTTGCTTTCCCAGGCCATAAGCAAACAGTTGGAAAGAGTAGCTGCAACATGAGCCAGTGCCCACATGGGATGCTTGCAGCACAGGTGGATTTTTAGAGTCACTGGGAAGAGTGTCCATATCAGATAAGACTGTAATGCTGTATCATCTACTTCATGGCCCCCCACACTCAAAGGGGTAATCTAGTCTCCCTTGAGCACTAGGGGCCTGGAGGTTGATGATCTGCAAAGAACTTGGTCCAGGGCAGATGTCCTCTCATGCCCACTTCTTTTTTCCATTTTCTGATGTCTCTCCCTGGTATGTATTTGGTAAGAGGGGGATAAGATTGGCTGGTAAACCCTACAGAGCTACATGTGTCTTGCTGTGCCAAGATGACTGAGACTCAATGTAGCTTGTGTTTTAGAAGAGGGAAGTAGTGCCTACAATTGTATGTTTGAGTCCACCCTTTTCTCAGGGTTCTGTGCTTTGCAGGCTTAATATGTTAATGTTTGAGGTTGTATGTGTTTGTCAGCTGTTTATTACTTACAGAAAAATATCTGTTGGCTAACATACAGAGGAATAGGATTTATTTTGGCATAAAGTTTTGAGATTCCCAGTCCAAGAACAGGTGGCAGCATGATGAGGATGTTGGTTGGTGGAATGAACACAAAGGGAGAATAACATGGTACACCCAGCAGCAGAGAGCACAGTTGTATAGTTCACTCCTCTCATGAGAACTTCATTCACAATACAAGCCCCCGGTGACCTAAAGCCCTCCTTTAGGCCCAACACCTTGTCACCATAGTTAAATTGTTTCTATTCTTCATCCATTGACCATTACCATTTATCCATTAAATAAGACTTTGCAATCAAGCCACAAATACATGGGCCTTTTGTTGATACCTGAACTCTTACCCAAACCACATCACTATGATTGACACCAGAAGAGTTATTTTGGGGTTAGGAGCTCATAGGAGGCAAGCTAGATACCATTAAGAGAAACAAAAGTACAGGTACCATGACTCTTCTCAGCAGTGTCTCCCTTCTGAGTATATAAGCACCTATATGGGATTTAGAGTCTTACTGGTTTACGTTTACCTGAATGAGAAAACAGCAACACTTATTTGGGAAAAATCACTGAACATCTTAATATCTCTGAGAAGGGCATTTCCAACAACAAGCTACACATTTGTTCTTTGATTTTTATATCTTTAGCTTTCAAATGTTTCAGATGGTTCTAGGGATTCTTGGTATTATTTTAGGGTGATGGAAACAACAGGCCTTTTAAAGTGATTTCTATGCTGCAGAATTAAGATTGCATTTTGGCATGACACAGCTTGGTCTATAAACTGAAAGCAGGCAGTGTAAGATAAATTATATACCTTTCTAGCTTACCATAGGTGACAGTGTTCATTGCCTTGAGGTAAGGAAATGTATGGCAGCCACGGATGAGATTTGCATAAGCATCTTCAGGGTGAACAAGTTGTAAAGTTTCTGCTAGTATATTGATGTTCAGATTTTTTATGGGATGTATTATCTTCACCAAATATTTCAGTGGGGTGAGAGTAGTGTAGGCAGAAATAGATAATGAAAAGTTTTTCTAAAACAAGAGTCAAATTTTCATTGTATCAAAAATATCATTTAGCAGACGTTTAGTTGATGTTTCCCCTGATTTTTTAATAGAAAATATTTAACTATTTTTCTTATATATTTTTGTGCACAAGGCTTATGGAAATACCTGATGTTAATCATGAACTGCTTACATCATATGAGAAAGGCTTCAATTCATTTGCCAAGGTAAAATGCTCTATGGTGGAATTAATTTTCTTGCTCCGAGTTTTTGTTGACTATATGTCTACTCCCACTTTAACGTACTGCAGTAAGTGCCTTCCGTGGACTTACTCTTCTTTTCCTAGGACAGTGCCTATGCTTTGATTTGCACAATAAATGTCTTAGTGAGTGAATGGGTGGTGGGACAACTGAGTGAACATGTTTGCTGAGGTTGTGTTTTTTTTCCTATAGAAAGACTTAATAATTCCAGGACGTACAACTGCCATCATTCACAGTGCACCAGAAGAGCAACCCAATAACGACAGAATGACTCGTGTTCATGGAGTCCATGAAGATAGCAGATGTGGTTAGTGAATCAAAATTGCTTTTGTAAATTTTAAAATTGAACATTTTCAACATTTGATATATTATATATGTGCACTTATATACATTTTTCTCAAAAACAGTAATATTAATGTAAGAAAAATGTGGGACTCATCACAATGCTAACAGAGTGATTGATGTAATCCATTAAAGACAATATGATTATAGACCAAATAATATGGCATCCATGCAGTTTTTGTACTTTCTATAGCTTCCATATACAAAGCATGTGAGATTTGGTTTTGTGTGACTGGCTTATTTCTCTAGGATAGTGATTTCCAGTTCCATCCAGTGTATGAAAACCTTCTATGTAAATGTTATTGTATGAAGTTTAATGTGAAGCCATAAATATGCTACCCAATGTATTTTATTGTTTTTTTTTTTAATATCTTTCTTCATAGGACCAAATGCGTCTTCCTGAAACTTCTTCAACCCTTTGGAATTCTTTCTTGCTCTTACTTTTACATATTGTTGAATTACTCATGGAGATGTGTGTGTGTGTGTGTGTGTGTGTATTTATTTTTGCTTTAATGAGGCTTTAATGTATGTACATTTACTGGAACATTTTGAGGAAGAAAAGCACAACAAGAAAAATTTGCTTTTCTCAGGACTGAATCATAGAGTAAAGCTCTGGGGATAACCACATGATGGCATGGCATAGAAATAGTAGAACGGATCAATTTAATGATTAGAAAATCCAGAGTTAAATTAAAATATAAATTAGCATATTTTTTAAATTGATAAATTGGACTTTATTTCAGATGGTTCTAGGGATTCTTGGTATTATTTTAGGGTGATGGAAACAACAGGCCTTTTAAAGTGATTTCTATGCTGCAGAATTAAGATTGCATTTTGGCATGACACAGCTTGGTCTATAAACTGAAAGCAGGCAGTGTAAGATAAATTATATACCTTTCTAGCTTACCGTAGGTGACAGTGTTCATTGCCTTGAGGTAAGGAAATGTATGGCAGCCATGGATGAGATTTACATAAGCATCTTCAGGGTGAACAAGTTGTAAAGACCAGTTATTCTCAGGCCGGCGCCGTGGCTCAACAGGCTAAGCCTCCGCCTTGCGGCGCCGGCACACCGGGTTCTAGTCCTGGTCGGGGCACCGGATTCTGTCCCGGTTGCCCCTCTTCCAGGCCAGCTCTCTGCTGTGGCCCGGGAGTGCAGTGGAGGATGGCCCAGGTGCTTGGGCCCTGCACCCTATGGGAGACCAGGAAAAGCACCTGGCACCTGGCTCCTGCCATCGGATGACCGCGGCGGCCATTGGAGGGTGAACCAATGGCAAAGGAAGATTTTTCTCTCTGTCTCTCTCTCTCACTGTCCACTCTGCCTGTCAAAAAAAAAAAAAAAAAGACCAGTTATTCTCAGTTTCTATGCTCATGAAAAGTGAATAATAATAAGAAACAAAATTTTAGTTCTTCCAATATACCGCCAAGGGTATAATAAATAACCAGGAAGAAAATATTTGCAAAAGATATATTTAAAAAAAAAAACACAACTGTTATCCAAACTGTTTAGAGAACTCTTAAAGCTAAATTTAAAGAACAACAAACAGACTTAAAAATAGGAAAAATAGTGGAACAAACACCTTCCCATGGAAGATACACAGATGACAAGTGAACTTAAGAAGTGATTCTGAACATCATGAACTGTTAGGGATTTCAACAATGGCAACAGTGATTGCAGATAAGGAAATAGAGCAATAGGGATTCTCATTCATTGCTCTTCCATACGCAAAATAGTATAGCCACTCTGGAAGATAATCTATGGCCATACCACCCTGAATGCGCCTGATCCCATCTATGTATGTATATTTAGAATTCATAATAATGTTTATTATCAGATCTATGACTACCTCTTATAGAAATGGTGTTTACTTTAGGAGCAGAAGATGAAGCTAAAGAATCAACTTCGGACCCTGAGGTACTGTCTCTTGTTACAATATTTTAAATATAAGCACTAAGTGATGTCCAAATCTAGAATGCAGTGCTTGTTTCTTCTGTCTTTTTAAAAACAGAGGCAGAAGACAGAGCCCTGAAGCTTGTGCCCAGCAATTCAGCCCACAGGCAGGGACCTGCTGTCTGCCCTGTAAAGCAGCCTGGCTCTGATGTGGGCAGGGGCAGGTGGGAGGTGGAATCTGGGGACTCCTGGTAGCATCAGGGCTACTTGCTGTCCCCAAGACAGAGTAGAGGATAGCCACAGTGTTGCTGTGACCACTCGGGTCTGGGGATTTGGAAAGAGGCAAAATGGAGTCTTTCTTAGGGCAAAGAAGGCCCTCAGTCACAGTCAGCTTTCTAGGTAAATGAAAACTGAGGATTGTGGAATTCTGTAGTTAAGGCCACTGCTCTGCCATGATGGTGGGAATCTTAGAGCCTTCTGCTTACTTTCCTCAGCGAGATAGAGTCCCCCTGGCCATAACACCATTACACCATGAGACAGCCATAATCATGGTGATATTTATATTGTCACTTGTGGAAAACGTAATGTGAAATGAATGTCACATTTTAGGAGCTAAAACATGACTCCCTATTTATCTCTTTGTAGAGATTTTTATAACTTTGAAGATATGCCTATTTGGAAAAGAGGAGCATATGTACCTCACACATGTATTTGCTTACTATTGTTTGAACATTACACAAAGAAAGGATATCCTGACTACGTTGTCATTTGACTCAACCTGTTTGCCCATAAGTAAAAGTTCTGAGAAAAAAAAATGGTTGGAGTACTCAGGTCCTGGCATTGGTGTGGCTGAGCCCTGGCCCTTACAGGCTTTGGAGAGTGAATTAGCAGATGGCACCTCTGTAGGCCTGCTTCTCTAGGCCACTCTATTTCATTTTCTCTTCTTCCCTGTTTCCTTCTGTCTCCTTATTTTTTGTGAAAAGCTGAGATAATTTTTTAAAATACAAAAGAAAAAGTCTGGCAGCTCAACCTACTTAATCAGAGTACTGACTCTCAGGACTTTGTTTTGTGACATTTAAAGCAATCAAGGCTTTTGAAAAACACTCCTCCTATAGCCTCATATAATTTTTCACAGAACTATATTTTTAACAGATTTGAAAAATGGATATTACCATAAAATTCCAGAAGCACATATTCTCACTATAGTAAGAAATGTATGTTATATTTCAATTTATAAATTAAAATTTTATTTTAAATTCTTGAAACAAATGTAGAAATATGAAATTTTGTATGCTGCAAACATATATAGAAATAGGTAATTGAAAAATTAAATCTCATAGGTTCTGCCTTTTTATTTTGGTTTTCCAAATTTCAGAATTCAGTTTAGCTTTACACTATTTACTTATATTATTTTAATATTTTACAAATATTTATTTATATGTATTTTCTTATCATTATATGCTTTTTCTGAGTGATTTTGTCTATTCTCATTTCTTTTGAAAATTCTTGAGTGACTAAATATGACACATTTAAGGGCCACAGTGTGGTATTCAATACATGTATATTATGTGTATTGAACAAAACAGGACCACTAAGATGTTTTGTTCCTTCGTGTTACCTTATGATTGCAGGTTGTAGGATTCTTCTGTTTGCTCATGCGGTGTGTGTTAGGTTATTGTAAACAAAATCGCCTCACAACTTTGTTCTTGCTCTCTCTGTGCTGGCTCTCTGAGCCTGTTGCCATTTTGAGTGTCCTTACTCCCTTACCAAAGATTTCCTTCAGTCAGTCTCTTGGATACCGGGTGTTTCCTTTGCTGTGCTAGAGGTGAGTGCAGTAGGAAGTCATTCCTTCAATGCAACATATTTCAGATTGTCTCCATCCCCCATAACCTCCCACCCCCTAGTTTTTGTTTTGTGTTCAGTGTTTGTTTGTTTGTTTGTTTTTCCTTTGACAAAATGTGGTTTCTAAGTTCTCTGTGTGCATCCAATCTGGTATTGCCTAACTGAAGACGTTTGTGTACATTGTGTATTTCCTGCCAGAGTGGGCCCTTAAAAATCTTTGCAATCATGTAATTCAGCTGCTTATTGAGTAGATTTCCATTCCAGTAGGGGAGAATTCACATTCCAGCATGACCATCGGTTTGGTCCTTGGGTCTTAAATCTGCCATACCTCACTAAACCCCATTCTACTCAAGTAGTACGTTCCCATTGTAGCTCCATATCTGGGGCTGCTAATTTGCCTTGTTTATGCCTATACCATATTTTGCCTCATCTGTGCTGTATAGAATGCCTTCATGACTTACTTTTGATTTCATTTGATCTGCGTTTCAAAATGTAGCCCCAAATAAGCAATATTTGCTGACCTTCCAAGATTGAATTGAGGATACACTTCTCCACCTATTCTTCAACTATATATAGACTTCAACGATGGATACAGTGATTTATACTTTTCTGTTCTATTTCCCCATGTCAACCTCTAACTGAACATGGGGTAGAATCTGCTGTTTGTTTATATGCTTAGATTTTTCAAGGACTGGGCCTGACTCGATACACATAGTAAATCCTGTCTCACTGAATGAGTAGCTGAGGGGTTGAGAAATTGGATATATTTGTTGAATTTGTATTTTATTGTTCTGTAGGAAGGAACGTCAACTGTAGCGGTTAAGAAGAGTAAAAAACGTTTTGGCATCACTCAAGTTGCTCCGCTAGAGCCAGTTAATAAATATGGGATGGACTCTGATCACGGATTGGACAAAGATAACAAACGTAGTGAGTGCATGTCTATCAAAATTTTAATATTAAGGCCGGCGCCGTGGCTCAACAGGCTAATCCTCCACCATGCGGCACCAGCACACCGGGTTCTAGTCCTGGTCAGGGCACCGGATTCTGTCCCGGTTGCCCCTCTTCCAGGCCAGCCCTCTGCTGTGGCCCAGGAGTGCAGTGGAGGATGGCCCAGCTGCTTGGGCCCTGCACCCCATGGGGAGACCAGGAAAAGCACCTGGCTCCTGGCTCCTGCCATTGGATGAGCGCGGTGCGCCGGCCGCAGCGCGCCAACCGCGGCGGCCATTGGAGGGTGAACCAGCGGCAAAGGAAGACCTTTCTCTCTGTCTCTCTCTCTCACTGTCCACTCTGCCTGTAAAAAAAAAAAAAAAAAAAAAAAAAAAAAAAAAATTAATATTAAAATACAATGAACAGAAAAGAGTAGCTCTGAATTGGATATCCATTTATTTTGAGGGTTTTCTTTGGCTTTTTTAAAAATATAACCGACTTCTTCCTGAAACAGCTTCAGCCCTCTCTGAAATTCATCCTTACTATTCATTTTATTTGATTGAAATATTCATTTCATTGCAATATTCATGAGTGGAGAGAGACACACCTTTATGTAAATTGTTTCCCTGTGAATAAATGTTCTCACTAGTTGATCTGTTACTGCATTTGTAGATAAGGAGTCTACCTCCCAAAGAGATCCTGAAGACAGCAAATCAGAAAGGAATTCTAAGGTACTGTCTCTTCTTGTGATTTGGAAATACCTGATTTCAGTGATGTTAAAACAAAGCTGGTGTTTGATTGAAGAAACAAAGTTACTTAGGAGGCAGACACTTACATAAGACAGAAAGACATAGCATTTATCATTCTGCTCTTACCACCTGGGAAAGAACAGGGTAGGCATAGTAGGGCAGTTTGTTTTGCAATCATTTAATATTATCATCTGTTTTGTAGAAGCTGTGAAGACGAATAGACTTCACAATTACAATGATAACTATGGTATCCATATCTTCTGGAGTCTCTCTCTATCTTTTTAGTGTTTATTAGGCTCCATAGAGCTCATGGAATTCTAAGAGTATAATGATATGCCTTTGTCCTCCATCCCTCTCCTTCTGTGCCTCCCACCCTGCTTCCTCTCACTTCCTCCCCCCACCCTCTCCTTCACTTTGAGCTTATGTCCTTGATCTACATTACATTCCATGGCTCCTGTAAACATTTGGTTCAACAAGTAAAAAGCAAACAAAGACCTAGTATAGCAGGAATATAGGCAAGGCCAAAGACAATAATGAAATGGAAAAAGGACTATTTCACTTATCTGCAATAAATTTCAAAGTAATCCCAGATCACTGAAACTATAGTAGCATAATATTCTTAACCACGAGCTTGACAACATTATAAAATAACGTTTATAAAGATGACACTTGCAGCAGTATTGAAATACACAAGCTTTTTGTCTTTTTGGGTTTTTTTTTTGTTTTTTTTTTTCATTTTTCGATTTAAGCTGCCCCTTTTAAGGGAAAACCTGAGATATTTGTTTTTCTGTGTCCAGCTTCTTTCCCCCTACATCCAGTGGCATTCATTTTGGTGCAAATGCCAGAATTTCATTCTTTTAAATGACTGAATACTCTTACACTGTTTACATGAGCCACATTTTCTCTATGTTCATCTTCAAAAGAGGACTTTGGTTTCCTCTTTTGCCTTTAGTGAACACTGCAGCTATGATATGGTGGTGCACAGATATCCTCAATACAGTACCTTCCTGTCTTTAGGTGTATACGCAGAGGTGGGATTGCTAGATCATATGGCATTTCTATTACTAGTTCTTAAAGAATCTCCATACTTCTGTAGACAATAGCAGGACTAATTGACATTTCCACCAACAATGTACAGGTGTCCACCTTACTGCACATCCTTGCTAGTTCTTGTTACTTCTTTTGACTTTTAGCCATCCTGAGAGTTACAGGGGTGATATCTCATTAAGGCATTGATTGGTTTTTCCTAGGGGGGTGTTGATGTTGATCAATTTTTCATGTTTGTTGCCATTGTATCTCTTTTCAGACATGTCTGTTGAAGTGCTTTGCCCATTTCTGAACTAGATTTGTTGTTTCTTCGAATGTACTTGAAGATATTTCTCATCTGGGAAATACTGGCTGAAGATATTTCTGATCTGGGAAAGAGTTCACACCTATGTAGTATAAGCTTCTCTTTACCCATGTCTGAAGTTACATGAAGGCGAGATTTGGGGGCTATCTAGACACTCACTTCCGCCAACTTTCTTGCCTTTAGGACCTAGGAAAAAAGAATGCGGAGCTAAACTCTTGGCCCAGTGGTGAAGAAGTCAGATGAGCTATCTACCTCACACCTAGGATGGCTTTCTGTCCTTTTCCTGTGCCTAATTCTAACTTTCAGCCAGGAGGCACCGTGACAGGCTTCCATGGATTAATAATTCAGTCTTTGCTACCCATTGGGAGAAATTGACTGAGTCCCCAGCTCCTGATTTTACAAAACCCTAGACTGGATTTTGCAGAAATATGAATAATGAAACCCTCTACAGGATTCTGTCTGAGCTCTCCCTTTCGCTCTCTCCCTCTGATTCTATTGTCTATGTAAATCCTAAAAATGACACATTTATGGGCCACAGTGTTGTATTTCAATGCATTATATATATATATGACTATATATTGTCTATTCCCATTTCTTTTCAAAATTCTTGAGTGACTAAATATGACACATTTAAGGGCCACAGTGTGGTATTCAATACATGTATATTTTGTGTATTGAACAAAACAGGACCACTAAGATGTTTTGTTCCTTCGTGTTACTTTATGATTGCAGGTTGTAGGATTCTTCTGTTTGCTCATGCGGTGTGTGTTAGGTTATTGTAAACATAATCGCCTCACAACTTTGTTCTTGCTCTCTCTGTGCTGGCTCTCTGAGCCTATTGCCATTTTGAGTTGTCCTTACTCCCTTACCAAAGATTTCCTTCAGTCAGTCTCTTGGACACCGGGTGTTTCCTTTGCTGTGCTGGAGGTGAGTGCAGTAGGAAGTCATTCCTTCAATGCAACATATTTCAGATTGTCTCCATCCCCCATAACCTCCCACCCTCTAGGTTTTGTTTTGTGTTCAGTGTTTGTTTGTTTGTTTGTTTTTCCTTTGACAAAATGTGGTTTCTAAGTTCTCTGTGTGCATCCAATCTGGTATTGCCGAACTGAAGACGTTTGTGTACATTGTGTATTTCCTGCCAGAGTGGGCCCTTAAAAATCTTTGCAGTCATGTAATTCAGCTGCTTATTGAGTAGATTTCCATTCCAGTAGGGGAGAATTCACATTCCAGCATGACCATTGGTTTGGTCCTTGGGTCTTAAATCTGCCATACCTCACTAAACCCCATTCTACTCAAGTAGTACGTTCCCATTGTAGCTCCATATCTGGGGCTGCTAATTTGCCTTGTTTATGCCTATATCATATTTTGCCTCATCTGTGCTGTACAGAATGCCTTCATGACTTACTTTTGATTTCATTTGATCTGCGTTTCAAAATGTAGCCCCAAATAAGCAATATTTGCTGACCTTCCAAGATTGAATTGAGGATACACTTCTCCGCCTATTCTTCAACTATATATAGACTTCAACGATGGATACAGTGATTTATACTTTTCTGTTCTATTTCCCCATGTCAACCTCTAACTGAACATGGGGTAGAATCTGCTGTTTGTTTATATGCTTAGATTTTTCAAGGACTGGGCCTATGACTCGATACACATAGTAAATCCTGTCTCACTGAATGAGTAGCTGAGGGGTTGAGAAATTGGATATATTTGTTGAATTTGTATTTTGTTGTTCTGTAGGAAGGAACGTCAACTGTAGTGGGTAAGAAGATTAAAAAATGTTTTGGCATCACTCAAGTTGCTCCGCTAGAGCCAGTTAATAAATATGGGATGGACTCTGATCACGGATTGGACAAAGATAACAAACGTAGTGAGTGCATGTCTATCAAAATTTTAATATTAAAATACAATGAACGGAAATGAGTAGCTCTGAATTGGATATCCATTTATTTTGAGGGTTTTCTTTGGCTTTTTTAAAAATATAACCGACTTCTTCCTGAAACAGCTTCAGCCCTCTCTGAAATTCATCCTTACTATTCATTTTATTTGATTGAAATATTCATTTCATTGCAATATTCATGAGTGGAGAGAGACACACCTTTATGTAAATTGTTTCCCTGTGAATAAATGTTCTCACTAGTTGATCTGTTACTGCATTTGTAGATAAGGAGTCTACCTCCCAAAGAGATCCTGAAGACAGCAAATCAGAAAGGAATTCTAAGGTACTGTCTCTTCTTGTGATTTGGAAATACCTGATTTCAGTGATGTTAAAACAAAGCTGGTGTTTGATTGAAGAAACAAAGTTACTTAGGAGGCAGACACTTACATAAGACAGAAAGACATAGCATTTATCATTCTGCTCTTACCACCTGGGAAAGAACAGGGTAGGCATAGTAGGGCAGTTTGTTTTGCAATCATTTAATATTATCATCTGTTTTGTAGAAGCTGTGAAGACGAATAGACTTCACAATTACAATGATAACTATGGTATCCATATCTTCTGGAGTCTCTCTCTATCTTTTTAGTGTTTATTAGGCTCCATAGAGCTCATGGAATTCTAAGAGTATAATGATATGCCTTTGTCCTCCATCCCTCTCCTTCTGTGCCTCCCACCCTGCTTCCTCTCACTTCCTCCCCCCCCCCTCTCCTTCACTTTGAGCTTATGTCCTTGATCTACATTACATTCCATGGCTCCTGTAAACATTTGGTTCAACAAGTAAAAAGCAAACAAAGACCTAGTATAGCAGGAATATAGGCAAGGCCAAAGACAATAATGAAATGGAAAAAGGACTATTTCACTTATCTGCAATAAATTTCAAAGTAATCCCAGATCACTGAAACTATAGTAGCATAATATTCTTAACCACGAGCTTGACAACATTATAAAATAACGTTTATAAAGATGACACTTGCAGCAGTATTGAAATACACAAGCTTTTTGTCTTTTTGGGTTTTTTTTTTGTTTTTTTTTTTCATTTTTCGATTTAAGCTGCCCCTTTTAAGGGAAAACCTGAGATATTTGTTTTTCTGTGTCCAGCTTCTTTCCCCCTACATCCAGTGGCATTCATTTTGGTGCAAATGCCAGAATTTCATTCTTTTAAATGACTGAATACTCTTACACTGTTTACATGAGCCACATTTTCTCTATGTTCATCTTCAAAAGAGGACTTTGGTTTCCTCTTTTGCCTTTAGTGAACACTGCAGCTATGATATGGTGGTGCACAGATATCCTCAATACAGTACCTTCCTGTCTTTAGGTGTATACGCAGAGGTGGGATTGCTAGATCATATGGCATTTCTATTACTAGTTCTTAAAGAATCTCCATACTTCTGTAGACAATAGCAGGACTAATTGACATTTCCACCAACAATGTACAGGTGTCCACCTTACTGCACATCCTTGCTAGTTCTTGTTACTTCTTTTGACTTTTAGCCATCCTGAGAGTTACAGGGGTGATATCTCATTAAGGCATTGATTGGTTTTTCCTAGGGGGGTGTTGATGTTGATCAATTTTTCATGTTTGTTGCCATTGTATCTCTTTTCAGACATGTCTGTTGAAGTGCTTTGCCCATTTCTGAACTAGATTTGTTGTTTCTTCGAATGTACTTGAAGATATTTCTCATCTGGGAAATACTGGCTGAAGATATTTCTGATCTGGGAAAGAGTTCACACCTATGTAGTATAAGCTTCTCTTTACCCATGTCTGAAGTTACATGAAGGCGAGATTTGGGGGCTATCTAGACACTCACTTCCGCCAACTTTCTTGCCTTTAGGACCTAGGAAAAAAGAATGCGGAGCTAAACTCTTGGCCCAGTGGTGAAGAAGTCAGATGAGCTATCTACCTCACACCTAGGATGGCTTTCTGTCCTTTTCCTGTGCCTAATTCTAACTTTCAGCCAGGAGGCACCGTGACAGGCTTCCATGGATTAATAATTCAGTCTTTGCTACCCATTGGGAGAAATTGACTGAGTCCCCAGCTCCTGATTTTACAAAACCCTAGACTGGATTTTGCAGAAATATGAATAATGAAACCCTCTACAGGATTCTGTCTGAGCTCTCCCTTTCGCTCTCTCCCTCTGATTCTATTGTCTATGTAAATCCTAAAAATGACACATTTATGGGCCACAGTGTTGTATTTCAATGCATTATATATATATATGACTATATATTGTCTATTCCCATTTCTTTTCAAAATTCTTGAGTGACTAAATATGACACATTTAAGGGCCACAGTGTGGTATTCAATACATGTATATTTTGTGTATTGAACAAAACAGGACCACTAAGATGTTTTGTTCCTTCGTGTTACTTTATGATTGCAGGTTGTAGGAGTCTTCTGTTTGCTCATGCGGTGTGTGTTAGGTTATTGTAAACATAATCGCCTCACAACTTTGTTCTTGCTCTCTCTGTGCTGGCTCTCTGAGCCTATTGCCATTCTGAGTTGTCCTTACTCCCTTACCAAAGATTTCCTTCAGTCAGTCTCTTGGACACCGGGTGTTTCCTTTGCTGTGCTGGAGGTGAGTGCAGTAGGAAGTCATTCCTTCAATGCAACATATTTCAGATTGTCTCCATCCCCCATAACCTCCCACCCTCTAGGTTTTGTTTTGTGTTCAGTGTTTGTTTGTTTGTTTGTTTTTCCTTTGACAAAATGTGGTTTCTAAGTTCTCTGTGTGCATCCAATCTGGTATTGCCGAACTGAAGACGTTTGTGTACATTGTGTATTTCCTGCCAGAGTGGGCCCTTAAAAATCTTTGCAGTCATGTAATTCAGCTGCTTATTGAGTAGATTTCCATTCCAGTAGGGGAGAATTCACATTCCAGCATGACCATTGGTTTGGTCCTTGGGTCTTAAATCTGCCATACCTCACTAAACCCCATTCTACTCAAGTAGTACGTTCCCATTGTAGCTCCATATCTGGGGCTGCTAATTTGCCTTGTTTATGCCTATATCATATTTTGCCTCATCTGTGCTGTACAGAATGCCTTCATGACTTACTTTTGATTTCATTTGATCTGCGTTTCAAAATGTAGCCCCAAATAAGCAATATTTGCTGACCTTCCAAGATTGAATTGAGGATACACTTCTCCGCCTATTCCTCAACTATATATAGACTTCAACGATGGATACAGTGATTTATACTTTTCTGTTCTATTTCCCCATGTCAACCTCTAACTGAACATGGGGTAGAATCTGCTGTTTGTTTATATGCTTAGATTTTTCAAGGACTGGGCCTATGACTCGATACACATAGTAAATCCTGTCTCACTGAATGAGTAGCTGAGGGGTTGAGAAATTGGATATATTTGTTGAATTTGTATTTTGTTGTTCTGTAGGAAGGAACGTCAACTGTAGTGGGTAAGAAGATTAAAAAATGTTTTGGCATCACTCAAGTTGCTCCGCTAGAGCCAGTTAATAAATATGGGATGGACTCTGATCACGGATTGGACAAAGATAACAAACGTAGTGAGTGCATGTCTATCAAAATTTTAATATTAAAATACAATGAACGGAAATGAGTAGCTCTGAATTGGATATCCATTTATTTTGAGGGTTTTCTTTGGCTTTTTTAAAAATATAACCGACTTCTTCCTGAAACAGCTTCAGCCCTCTCTGAAATTCATCCTTACTATTCATTTTATTTGATTGAAATATTCATTTCATTGCAATATTCATGAGTGGAGAGAGACACACCTTTATGTAAATTGTTTCCCTGTGAATAAATGTTCTCACTAGTTGATCTGTTACTGCATTTGTAGATAAGGAGTCTACCTCCCAAAGAGATCCTGAAGACAGCAAATCAGAAAGGAATTCTAAGGTACTGTCTCTTCTTGTGATTTGGAAATACCTGATTTCAGTGATGTTAAAACAAAGCTGGTGTTTGATTGAAGAAACAAAGTTACTTAGGAGGCAGACACTTACATAAGACAGAAAGACATAGCATTTATCATTCTGCTCTTACCACCTGGGAAAGAACAGGGTAGGCATAGTAGGGCAGTTTGTTTTGCAATCATTTAATATTATCATCTGTTTTGTAGAAGCTGTGAAGACGAATAGACTTCACAATTACAATGATAACTATGGTATCCATATCTTCTGGAGTCTCTCTCTATCTTTTTAGTGTTTATTAGGCTCCATAGAGCTCATGGAATTCTAAGAGTATAATGATATGCCTTTGTCCTCCATCCCTCTCCTTCTGTGCCTCCCACCCTGCTTCCTCTCACTTCCTCCCCCCCTCCTCTCCTTCGCTTTGAGTTTATGTCCTTGATCTACATTACATTCCATGGCTCCTGTAAACATTTGGTTCAACAAGTAAAAAGCAAACAAAGACCTAGTATAGCAGGAATATAGGCAAGGCCAAAGACAATAATGAAATGGAAAAAGGACTATTTCACTTATCTGCAATAAATTTCAAAGTAATCCCAGATCACTGAAACTATAGTAGCATAATATTCTTAACCACGAGCTTGACAACATTATAAAATAACGTTTATAAAGATGACACTTGCAGCAGTATTGAAATACACAAGCTTTTTGTCTTTTTGGGTTTTTTTTTTGTTTTTTTTTCATTTTTCGATTTAAGCTGCCCCTTTTAAGGGAAAACATGAGATATTTGTTTTTCTGTGTCCAGCTTCTTTCCCCCTACATCCAGTGGCATTCATTTTGGTGCAAATGCCAGAATTTCATTCTTTTAAATGACTGAATACTCTTACACTGTTTACATGAGCCACATTTTCTCTATCCGTTCATCTTCAAAAGGGGACTTTGGTTTCCTCTTTTGCCTTTAGTGAACACTGCAGCTATGATATGGTGGTGCACAGATATCCTCAATACAGTACCTTCCTGTCTTTAGGTGTATACGCAGAGGTGGGATTGCTAGATCATATGGCATTTCTATTACTAGTTCTTAAAGAATCTCCATACTTCTGTAGACAATAGCAGGACTAATTGACATTTCCACCAACAATGTACAGGTGTCCACCTTACTGCACATCCTTGCTAGTTCTTGTTACTTCTTTTGACTTTTAGCCATCCTGAGAGTTACAGGGGTGATATCTCATTAAGGCATTGATTGGTTTTTCCCAGGAGGGTGTTGATGTTGATCAATTTTTCATGTTTGTTGCCATTGTATCTCTTTTCAGACATGTCTGTTGAAGTGCTTTGCCCATTTCTGAACTAGATTTGTTGTTTCTTCGAATGTACTTGAAGATATTTCTCATCTGGGAAATACTGGCTGAAGATATTTCTGATCTGGGAAAGAGTTCACACCTATGTAGTATAAGCTTCTCTTTACCCATGTCTGAAGTTACATGAAGGCGAGATTTGGGGGCTATCTAGACACTCACTTCCGCCAACTTTCTTGCCTTTAGGACCTAGGAAAAAAGAATGCGGAGCTAAACTCTTGGCCCAGTGGTGAAGAAGTCAGATGAGCTATCTACCTCACACCTAGGATGGCTTTCTGTCCTTTTCCTGTGCCTAATTCTAACTTTCAGCCAGGAGGCACCGTGACAGGCTTCCATGGATTAATAATTCAGTCTTTGCTACCCATTGGGAGAAATTGACTGAGTCCCCAGCTCCTGATTTTACAAAACCCTAGACTGGATTTTGCAGAAATATGAATAATGAAACCCTCTACAGGATTCTGTCTGAGCTCTCCCTTTCGCTCTCTCCCTCTGATTCTATTGTCTATGTAAATCCTAAATATGACACATTTATGGGCCACAGTGTTGTATTTCAATGCATTATATATATATATGACTATATATTGTCTATTCCCATTTCTTTTCAAAATTCTTGAGTGACTAAATATGACACATTTAAGGGCCACAGTGTGGTATTCAATACATGTATATTTTGTGTATTGAACAAAACAGGACCACTAAGATGTTTTGTTCCTTCGTGTTACTTTATGATTGCAGGTTGTAGGAGTCTTCTGTTTGCTCATGCGGTGTGTGTTAGGTTATTGTAAACATAATCGCCTCACAACTTTGTTCTTGCTCTCTCTGTGCTGGCTCTCTGAGCCTATTGCCATTTTGAGTTGTCCTTACTCCCTTACCAAAGATTTCCTTCAGTCAGTCTCTTGGACACCGGGTGTTTCCTTTGCTGTGCTGGAGGTGAGTGCAGTAGGAAGTCATTCCTTCAATGCAACATATTTCAGATTGTCTCCATCCCCCATAACCTCCCACCCTCTAGGTTTTGTTTTGTGTTCAGTGTTTGTTTGTTTGTTTGTTTTTCCTTTGACAAAATGTGGTTTCTAAGTTCTCTGTGTGCATCCAATCTGGTATTGCCGAACTGAAGACGTTTGTGTACATTGTGTATTTCCTGCCAGAGTGGGCCCTTAAAAATCTTTGCAGTCATGTAATTCAGCTGCTTATTGAGTAGATTTCCATTCCAGTAGGGGAGAATTCACATTCCAGCATGACCATTGGTTTGGTCCTTGGGTCTTAAATCTGCCATACCTCACTAAACCCCATTCTACTCAAGTAGTACGTTCCCATTGTAGCTCCATATCTGGGGCTGCTAATTTGCCTTGTTTATGCCTATATCATATTTTGCCTCATCTGTGCTGTACAGAATGCCTTCATGACTTACTTTTGATTTCATTTGATCTGCGTTTCAAAATGTAGCCCCAAATAAGCAATATTTGCTGACCTTCCAAGATTGAATTGAGGATACACTTCTCCGCCTATTCTTCAACTATATATAGACTTCAACGATGGATACAGTGATTTATACTTTTCTGTTCTATTTCCCCATGTCAACCTCTAACTGAACATGGGGTAGAATCTGCTGTTTGTTTATATGCTTAGATTTTTCAAGGACTGGGCCTATGACTCGATACACATAGTAAATCCTGTCTCACTGAATGAGTAGCTGAGGGGTTGAGAAATTGGATATATTTGTTGAATTTGTATTTTGTTGTTCTGTAGGAAGGAACGTCAACTGTAGTGGGTAAGAAGATTAAAAAATGTTTTGGCATCACTCAAGTTGCTCCGCTAGAGCCAGTTAATAAATATGGGATGGACTCTGATCACGGATTGGACAAAGATAACAAACGTAGTGAGTGCATGTCTATCAAAATTTTAATATTAAAATACAATGAACGGAAATGAGTAGCTCTGAATTGGATATCCATTTATTTTGAGGGTTTTCTTTGGCTTTTTTAAAAATATAACCGACTTCTTCCTGAAACAGCTTCAGCCCTCTCTGAAATTCATCCTTACTATTCATTTTATTTGATTGAAATATTCATTTCATTGCAATATTCATGAGTGGAGAGAGACACACCTTTATGTAAATTGTTTCCCTGTGAATAAATGTTCTCACTAGTTGATCTGTTACTGCATTTGTAGATAAGGAGTCTACCTCCCAAAGAGATCCTGAAGACAGCAAATCAGAAAGGAATTCTAAGGTACTGTCTCTTCTTGTGATTTGGAAATACCTGATTTCAGTGATGTTAAAACAAAGCTGGTGTTTGATTGAAGAAACAAAGTTACTTAGGAGGCAGACACTTACATAAGACAGAAAGACATAGCATTTATCATTCTGCTCTTACCACCTGGGAAAGAACAGGGTAGGCATAGTAGGGCAGTTTGTTTTGCAATCATTTAATATTATCATCTGTTTTGTAGAAGCTGTGAAGACGAATAGACTTCACAATTACAATGATAACTATGGTATCCATATCTTCTGGAGTCTCTCTCTATCTTTTTAGTGTTTATTAGGCTCCATAGAGCTCATGGAATTCTAAGAGTATAATGATATGCCTTTGTCCTCCATCCCTCTCCTTCTGTGCCTCCCACCCTGCTTCCTCTCACTTCCTCCCCCCCCTCCTCTCCTTCGCTTTGAGTTTATGTCCTTGATCTACATTACATTCCATGGCTCCTGTAAACATTTGGTTCAACAAGTAAAAAGCAAACAAAGACCTAGTATAGCAGGAATATAGGCAAGGCCAAAGACAATAATGAAATGGAAAAAGGACTATTTCACTTATCTGCAATAAATTTCAAAGTAATCCCAGATCACTGAAACTATAGTAGCATAATATTCTTAACCACGAGCTTGACAACATTATAAAATAATGTTTATAAAGATGACACTTGCAGCAGTATTGAAATACACAAGCTTTTTGTCTTTTTGGGTTTTTTTTTTGTTTTTTTTTCATTTTTCGATTTAAGCTGCCCCTTTTAAGGGAAAACATGAGATATTTGTTTTTCTGTGTCCAGCTTCTTTCCCCCTACATCCAGTGGCATTCATTTTGGTGCAAATGCCAGAATTTCATTCTTTTAAATGACTGAATACTCTTACACTGTTTACATGAGCCACATTTTCTCTATCCGTTCATCTTCAAAAGGGGACTTTGGTTTCCTCTTTTGCCTTTAGTGAACACTGCAGCTATGATATGGTGGTGCACAGATATCCTCAATACAGTACCTTCCTGTCTTTAGGTGTATACGCAGAGGTGGGATTGCTAGATCATATGGCATTTCTATTACTAGTTCTTAAAGAATCTCCATACTTCTGTAGACAATAGCAGGACTAATTGACATTTCCACCAACAATGTACAGGTGTCCACCTTACTGCACATCCTTGCTAGTTCTTGTTACTTCTTTTGACTTTTAGCCATCCTGAGAGTTACAGGGGTGATATCTCATTAAGGCATTGATTGGTTTTTCCTAGGAGGGTGTTGATGTTGATCAATTTTTCATGTTTGTTGCCATTGTATCTCTTTTCAGACATGTCTGTTGAAGTGCTTTGCCCATTTCTGAACTAGATTTGTTGTTTCTTCGAATGTACTTGAAGATATTTCTCATCTGGGAAATACTGGCTGAAGATATTTCTGATCTGGGAAAGAGTTCACACCTATGTAGTATAAGCTTCTCTTTACCCATGTCTGAAGTTACATGAAGGCGAGATTTGGGGGCTATCTAGACACTCACTTCCGCCAACTTTCTTGCCTTTAGGACCTAGGAAAAAAGAATGCGGAGCTAAACTCTTGGCCCAGTGGTGAAGAAGTCAGATGAGCTATCTACCTCACACCTAGGATGGCTTTCTGTCCTTTTCCTGTGCCTAATTCTAACTTTCAGCCAGGAGGCACCGTGACAGGCTTCCATGGATTAATAATTCAGTCTTTGCTACCCATTGGGAGAAATTGACTGAGTCCCCAGCTCCTGATTTTACAAAACCCTAGACTGGATTTTGCAGAAATATGAATAATGAAACCCTCTACAGGATTCTGTCTGAGCTCTCCCTTTCGCTCTCTCCCTCTGATTCTATTGTCTATGTAAATCCTAAAAATGACACATTTATGGGCCACAGTGTTGTATTTCAATGCATTATATATATATATGACTATATATTGTCTATTCCCATTTCTTTTCAAAATTCTTGAGTGACTAAATATGACACATTTAAGGGCCACAGTGTGGTATTCAATACATGTATATTTTGTGTATTGAACAAAACAGGACCACTAAGATGTTTTGTTCCTTCGTGTTACTTTATGATTGCAGGTTGTAGGATTCTTCTGTTTGCTCATGCGGTGTATGTTAGGTTATTGTAAACATAATCGCCTCACAACTTTGTTCTTGCTCTCTCTGTGCTGGCTCTCTGAGCCTATTGCCATTCTGAGTTGTCCTTACTCCCTTACCAAAGATTTCCTTCAGTCAGTCTCTTGGACACCGGGTGTTTCCTTTGCTGTGCTGGAGGTGAGTGCAGTAGGAAGTCATTCCTTCAATGCAACATATTTCAGATTGTCTCCATCCCCCATAACCTCCCACCCTCTAGGTTTTGTTTTGTGTTCAGTGTTTGTTTGTTTGTTTGTTTTTCCTTTGACAAAATGTGGTTTCTAAGTTCTCTGTGTGCATCCAATCTGGTATTGCCTAACTGAAGACGTTTGTGTACATTGTGTATTTCCTGCCAGAGTGGGCCCTTAAAAATCTTTGCAATCATGTAATTCAGCTGCTTATTGAGTAGATTTCCATTCCAGTGGGGGAGAATTCACATTCCAGCATGACCATTGGTTTGGTCCTTGGGTCTTAAATCTGCCATACCTCACTAAACCCCATTCTACTCAAGTAGTACTTTCCCATTGTAGCTCCATATCTGGGGCTGCTAATTTGCCTTGTTTATGCCTATACCATATTTTGCCTCATCTGTGCTGTATAGAATGCCTTCATGACTTACTTTTGATTTCATTTGATCTGCGTTTCAAAATGTAGCCCCAAATAAGCAATATTTGCTGACCGTCCAAGATTGAATTGAGGATACACTTCTCCGCCTATTCTTCAACTATATATAGACTTCAACGATGGATACAGTGATTTATACTTTTCTGTTCTATTTCCCCATGTCAACCTCTAACTGAACATGGGGTAGAATCTGCTGTTTGTTTATATGCTTAGATTTTTCAAGGACTGGGCCTATGACTCGATACACATAGTAAATCCTGTCTCACTGAATGAGTAGCTGAGGGGTTGAGAAATTGGATATATTTGTTGAATTTGTATTTTGTTGTTCTGTAGGAAGGAACGTCAACTGTAGTGGGTAAGAAGATTAAAAAATGTTTTGGCATCACTCAAGTTGCTCCGCTAGAGCCAGTTAATAAATATGGGATGGACTCTGATCACGGATTGGACAAAGATAACAAACGTAGTGAGTGCATGTCTATCAAAATTTTAATATTAAAATACAATGAACGGAAATGAGTAGCTCTGAATTGGATATCCATTTATTTTGAGGGTTTTCTTTGGCTTTTTTAAAAATATAACCGACTTCTTCCTGAAACAGCTTCAGCCCTCTCTGAAATTCATCCTTACTATTCATTTTATTTGATTGAAATATTCATTTCATTGCAATATTCATGAGTGGAGAGAGACACACCTTTATGTAAATTGTTTCCCTGTGAATAAATGTTCTCACTAGTTGATCTGTTACTGCATTTGTAGATAAGGAGTCTACCTCCCAAAGAGATCCTGAAGACAGCAAATCAGAAAGGAATTCTAAGGTACTGTCTCTTCTTGTGATTTGGAAATACCTGATTTCAGTGATGTTAAAACAAAGCTGGTGTTTGATTGAAGAAACAAAGTTACTTAGGAGGCAGACACTTACATAAGACAGAAAGACATAGCATTTATCATTCTGCTCTTACCACCTGGGAAAGAACAGGGTAGGCATAGTAGGGCAGTTTGTTTTGCAATCATTTAATATTATCATCTGTTTTGTAGAAGCTGTGAAGACGAATAGACTTCACAATTACAATGATAACTATGGTATCCATATCTTCTGGAGTCTCTCTCTATCTTTTTAGTGTTTATTAGGCTCCATAGAGCTCATGGAATTCTAAGAGTATAATGATATGCCTTTGTCCTCCATCCCTCTCCTTCTGTGCCTCCCACCCTGCTTCCTCTCACTTCCTCCCCCCCCTCCTCTCCTTCGCTTTGAGTTTATGTCCTTGATCTACATTACATTCCATGGCTCCTGTAAACATTTGGTTCAACAAGTAAAAAGCAAACAAAGACCTAGTATAGCAGGAATATAGGCAAGGCCAAAGACAATAATGAAATGGAAAAAGGACTATTTCACTTATCTGCAATAAATTTCAAAGTAATCCCAGATCACTGAAACTATAGTAGCATAATATTCTTAACCACGAGCTTGACAACATTATAAAATAACGTTTATAAAGATGACACTTGCAGCAGTATTGAAATACACAAGCTTTTTGTCTTTTTGGGTTTTTTTTTTGTTTTTTTTTTTCATTTTTCGATTTAAGCTGCCCCTTTTAAGGGAAAACCTGAGATATTTGTTTTTCTGTGTCCAGCTTCTTTCCCCCTACATCCAGTGGCATTCATTTTGGTGCAAATGCCAGAATTTCATTCTTTTAAATGACTGAATACTCTTACACTGTTTACATGAGCCACATTTTCTCTATCCGTTCATCTTCAAAAGGGGACTTTGGTTTCCTCTTTTGCCTTTAGTGAACACTGCAGCTATGATATGGTGGTGCACAGATATCCTCAATACAGTACCTTCCTGTCTTTAGGTGTATACGCAGAGGTGGGATTGCTAGATCATATGGCATTTCTATTACTAGTTCTTAAAGAATCTCCATACTTCTGTAGACAATAGCAGGACTAATTGACATTTCCACCAACAATGTACAGGTGTCCACCTTACTGCACATCCTTGCTAGTTCTTGTTACTTCTTTTGACTTTTAGCCATCCTGAGAGTTACAGGGGTGATATCTCATTAAGGCATTGATTGGTTTTTCCTAGGAGGGTGTTGATGTTGATCAATTTTTCATGTTTGTTGCCATTGTATCTCTTTTCAGACATGTCTGTTGAAGTGCTTTGCCCATTTCTGAACTAGATTTGTTGTTTCTTCGAATGTACTTGAAGATATTTCTCATCTGGGAAATACTGGCTGAAGATATTTCTGATCTGGGAAAGAGTTCACACCTATGTAGTATAAGCTTCTCTTTACCCATGTCTGAAGTTACATGAAGGCGAGATTTGGGGGCTATCTAGACACTCACTTCCGCCAACTTTCTTGCCTTTAGGACCTAGGAAAAAAGAATGCGGAGCTAAACTCTTGGCCCAGTGGTGAAGAAGTCAGATGAGC
The DNA here is from genome assembly GCA_949820135.1 of Sylvilagus floridanus. NCBI lineage: Eukaryota > Metazoa > Chordata > Mammalia > Lagomorpha > Leporidae > Sylvilagus > Sylvilagus floridanus. Next base: position 10,207,183 of record OX463240.1, on the reverse strand, counting down.
TATCTACCTCACACCTAGGATGGCTTTCTGTCCTTTTCCTGTGCCTAATTCTAACTTTCAGCCAGGAGGCACCGTGACAGGCTTCCATGGATTAATAATTCAGTCTTTGCTACCCATTGGGAGAAATTGACTGAGTCCCCAGCTCCTGATTTTACAAAACCCTAGACTGGATTTTGCAGAAATATGAATAATGAAACCCTCTACAGGATTCTGTCTGAGCTCTCCCTTTCGCTCTCTCCCTCTGATTCTATTGTCTATGTAAATCCTAAATATGACACATTTATGGGCCACAGTGTTGTATTTCAATGCATTATATATATATATGACTATATATTGTCTATTCCCATTTCTTTTCAAAATTCTTGAGTGACTAAATATGACACATTTAAGGGCCACAGTGTGGTATTCAATACATGTATATTTTGTGTATTGAACAAAACAGGACCACTAAGATGTTTCGTTCCTTCGTGTTACTTTATGATTGCAGGTTGTAGGATTCTTCTGTTTGCTCATGCGGTGTGTGTTAGGTTATTGTAAACATAATCGCCTCACAACTTTGTTCTTGCTCTCTCTGTGCTGGCTCTCTGAGCCTATTGCCATTCTGAGTTGTCCTTACTCCCTTACCAAAGATTTCCTTCAGTCAGTCTCTTGGACACCGGGTATTTCCTTTGCTGTGCTGGAGGTGAGTGCAGTAGGAAGTCATTCCTTCAATGCAACATATTTCAGATTGTCTCCATCCCCCATAACCTCCCACCCTCTAGGTTTTGTTTTGTGTTCAGTGTTTGTTTGTTTGTTTGTTTTTCCTTTGACAAAATGTGGTTTCTAAGTTCTCTGTGTGCATCCAATCTGGTATTGCCGAACTGAAGACGTTTGTGTACATTGTGTATTTCCTGCCAGAGTGGGCCCTTAAAAATCTTTGCAATCATGTAATTCAGCTGCTTATTGAGTAGATTTCCATTCCAGTGGGGGAGAATTCACATTCCAGCATGACCATTGGTTTGGTCCTTGGGTCTTAAATCTGCCATACCTCACTAAACCCCATTCTACTCAAGTAGTACATTCCCATTGTAGCTCCATATCTGGGGCTGCTAATTTGCCTTGTTTATGCCTATACCATATTTTGCCTCATCTGTGCTGTATAGAATGCCTTCATGACTTACTTTTGATTTCATTTGATCTGCGTTTCAAAATGTAGCCCCAAATAAGCAATATTTGCTGACCGTCCAAGATTGAATTGAGGATACACTTCTCCGCCTATTCTTCAACTATATATAGACTTCAACGATGGATACAGTGATTTATACTTTTCTGTTCTATTTCCCCATGTCAACCTCTAACTGAACATGGGGTAGAATCTGCTGTTTGTTTATATGCTTAGATTTTTCAAGGACTGGGCCTATGACTCGATACACATAGTAAATCCTGTCTCACTGAATGAGTAGCTGAGGGGTTGAGAAATTGGATATATTTGTTGAATTTGTATTTTGTTGTTCTGTAGGAAGGAACGTCAACTGTAGTGGGTAAGAAGATTAAAAAATGTTTTGGCATCACTCAAGTTGCTCCGCTAGAGCCAGTTAATAAATATGGGATGGACTCTGATCACGGATTGGACAAAGATAACAAACGTAGTGAGTGCATGTCTATCAAAATTTTAATATTAAAATACAATGAACGGAAATGAGTAGCTCTGAATTGGATATCCATTTATTTTGAGGGTTTTCTTTGGCTTTTTTAAAAATATAACCGACTTCTTCCTGAAACAGCTTCAGCCCTCTCTGAAATTCATCCTTACTATTCATTTTATTTGATTGAAATATTCATTTCATTGCAATATTCATGAGTGGAGAGAGACACACCTTTATGTAAATTGTTTCCCTGTGAATAAATGTTCTCACTAGTTGATCTGTTACTGCATTTGTAGATAAGGAGTCTACCTCCCAAAGAGATCCTGAAGACAGCAAATCAGAAAGGAATTCTAAGGTACTGTCTCTTCTTGTGATTTGGAAATACCTGATTTCAGTGATGTTAAAACAAAGCTGGTGTTTGATTGAAGAAACAAAGTTACTTAGGAGGCAGACACTTACATAAGACAGAAAGACATAGCATTTATCATTCTGCTCTTACCACCTGGGAAAGAACAGGGTAGGCATAGTAGGGCAGTTTGTTTTGCAATCATTTAATATTATCATCTGTTTTGTAGAAGCTGTGAAGACGAATAGACTTCACAATTACAATGATAACTATGGTATCCATATCTTCTGGAGTCTCTCTCTATCTTTTTAGTGTTTATTAGGCTCCATAGAGCTCATGGAATTCTAAGAGTATAATGATATGCCTTTGTCCTCCATCCCTCTCCTTCTGTGCCTCCCACCCTGCTTCCTCTCACTTCCTCCCCCCCCTCCTCTCCTTCGCTTTGAGTTTATGTCCTTGATCTACATTACATTCCATGGCTCCTGTAAACATTTGGTTCAACAAGTAAAAAGCAAACAAAGACCTAGTATAGCAGGAATATAGGCAAGGCCAAAGACAATAATGAAATGGAAAAAGGACTATTTCACTTATCTGCAATAAATTTCAAAGTAATCCCAGATCACTGAAACTATAGTAGCATAATATTCTTAACCACGAGCTTGACAACATTATAAAATAACGTTTATAAAGATGACACTTGCAGCAGTATTGAAATACACAAGCTTTTTGTCTTTTTGGGTTTTTTGTTTGTTTGTTTTTTTTCATTTTTCGATTTAAGCTGCCCCTTTTAAGGGAAAACCTGAGATATTTGTTTTTCTGTGTCCAGCTTCTTTCCCCCTACATCCAGTGGCATTCATTTTGGTGCAAATGCCAGAATTTCATTCTTTTAAATGACTGAATACTCTTACACTGTTTACATGAGCCACATTTTCTCTATCCGTTCATCTTCAAAAGGGGACTTTGGTTTCCTCTTTTGCCTTTAGTGAACACTGCAGCTATGATATGGTGGTGCACAGATATCCTCAATACAGTACCTTCCTGTCTTTAGGTGTATACGCAGAGGTGGGATTGCTAGATCATATGGCATTTCTATTACTAGTTCTTAAAGAATCTCCATACTTCTGTAGACAATAGCAGGACTAATTGACATTTCCACCAACAATGTACAGGTGTCCACCTTACTGCACATCCTTGCTAGTTCTTGTTACTTCTTTTGACTTTTAGCCATCCTGAGAGTTACAGGGGTGATATCTCATTAAGGCATTGATTGGTTTTTCCTAGGAGGGTGTTGATGTTGATCAATTTTTCATGTTTGTTGCCATTGTATCTCTTTTCAGACATGTCTGTTGAAGTGCTTTGCCCATTTCTGAACTAGATTTGTTGTTTCTTCGAATGTACTTGAAGATATTTCTCATCTGGGAAATACTGGCTGAAGATATTTCTGATCTGGGAAAGAGTTCACACCTATGTAGTATAAGCTTCTCTTTACCCATGTCTGAAGTTACATGAAGGCGAGATTTGGGGGCTATCTAGACACTCACTTCCGCCAACTTTCTTGCCTTTAGGACCTAGGAAAAAAGAATGCGGAGCTAAACTCTTGGCCCAGTGGTGAAGAAGTCAGATGAGCTATCTACCTCACACCTAGGATGGCTTTCTGTCCTTTTCCTGTGCCTAATTCTAACTTTCAGCCAGGAGGCACCGTGACAGGCTTCCATGGATTAATAATTCAGTCTTTGCTACCCATTGGGAGAAATTGACTGAGTCCCCAGCTCCTGATTTTACAAAACCCTAGACTGGATTTTGCAGAAATATGAATAATGAAACCCTCTACAGGATTCTGTCTGAGCTCTCCCTTTCGCTCTCTCCCTCTGATTCTATTCTCTATGTAAATCCTAAATATGACACATTTATGGGCCACAGTGTTGTATTTCAATGCATTATATATATATATGACTATATATTGTCTATTCCCATTTCTTTTCAAAATTCTTGAGTGACTAAATATGACACATTTAAGGGCCACAGTGTGGTATTCAATACATGTATATTTTGTGTATTGAACAAAACAGGACCACTAAGATGTTTCGTTCCTTCGTGTTACTTTATGATTGCAGGTTGTAGGATTCTTCTGTTTGCTCATGCGGTGTGTGTTAGGTTATTGTAAACATAATCGCCTCACAACTTTGTTCTTGCTCTCTCTGTGCTGGCTCTCTGAGCCTATTGCCATTCTGAGTTGTCCTTACTCCCTTACCAAAGATTTCCTTCAGTCAGTCTCTTGGACACCGGGTGTTTCCTTTGCTGTGCTGGAGGTGAGTGCAGTAGGAAGTCATTCCTTCAATGCAACATATTTCAGATTGTCTCCATCCCCCATAACCTCCCACCCTCTAGGTTTTGTTTTGTGTTCAGTGTTTGTTTGTTTGTTTGTTTTTCCTTTGACAAAATGTGGTTTCTAAGTTCTCTGTGTGCATCCAATCTGGTATTGCCGAACTGAAGACGTTTGTGTACATTGTGTATTTCCTGCCAGAGTGGGCCCTTAAAAATCTTTGCAATCATGTAATTCAGCTGCTTATTGAGTAGATTTCCATTCCAGTAGGGGAGAATTCACATTCCAGCATGACCATTGGTTTGGTCCTTGGGTCTTAAATCTGCCATACCTCACTAAACCCCATTCTACTCAAGTAGTACGTTCCCATTGTAGCTCCATATCTGGGGCTGCTAATTTGCCTTGTTTATGCCTATACCATATTTTGCCTCATCTGTGCTGTATAGAATGCCTTCATGACTTACTTTTGATTTCATTTGATCTGCGTTTCAAAATGTAGCCCCAAATAAGCAATATTTGCTGACCGTCCAAGATTGAATTGAGGATACACTTCTCCGCCTATTCTTCAACTATATATAGACTTCAACGATGGATACAGTGATTTATACTTTTCTGTTCTATTTCCCCATGTCAACCTCTAACTGAACATGGGGTAGAATCTGCTGTTTGTTTATATGCTTAGATTTTTCAAGGACTGGGCCTATGACTCGATACACATAGTAAATCCTGTCTCACTGAATGAGTAGCTGAGGGGTTGAGAAATTGGATATATTTGTTGAATTTGTATTTTGTTGTTCTGTAGGAAGGAACGTCAACTGTAGTGGGTAAGAAGATTAAAAAATGTTTTGGCATCACTCAAGTTGCTCCGCTAGAGCCAGTTAATAAATATGGGATGGACTCTGATCACGGATTGGACAAAGATAACAAACGTAGTGAGTGCATGTCTATCAAAATTTTAATATTAAAATACAATGAACGGAAATGAGTAGCTCTGAATTGGATATCCATTTATTTTGAGGGTTTTCTTTGGCTTTTTTAAAAATATAACCGACTTCTTCCTGAAACAGCTTCAGCCCTCTCTGAAATTCATCCTTACTATTCATTTTATTTGATTGAAATATTCATTTCATTGCAATATTCATGAGTGGAGAGAGACACACCTTTATGTAAATTGTTTCCCTGTGAATAAATGTTCTCACTAGTTGATCTGTTACTGCATTTGTAGATAAGGAGTCTACCTCCCAAAGAGATCCTGAAGACAGCAAATCAGAAAGGAATTCTAAGGTACTGTCTCTTCTTGTGATTTGGAAATACCTGATTTCAGTGATGTTAAAACAAAGCTGGTGTTTGATTGAAGAAACAAAGTTACTTAGGAGGCAGACACTTACATAAGACAGAAAGACATAGCATTTATCATTCTGCTCTTACCACCTGGGAAAGAACAGGGTAGGCATAGTAGGGCAGTTTGTTTTGCAATCATTTAATATTATCATCTGTTTTGTAGAAGCTGTGAAGACGAATAGACTTCACAATTACAATGATAACTATGGTATCCATATCTTCTGGAGTCTCTCTCTATCTTTTTAGTGTTTATTAGGCTCCATAGAGCTCATGGAATTCTAAGAGTATAATGATATGCCTTTGTCCTCCATCCCTCTCCTTCTGTGCCTCCCACCCTGCTTCCTCTCACTTCCTCCCCCCCCTCCTCTCCTTCGCTTTGAGTTTATGTCCTTGATCTACATTACATTCCATGGCTCCTGTAAACATTTGGTTCAACAAGTAAAAAGCAAACAAAGACCTAGTATAGCAGGAATATAGGCAAGGCCAAAGACAATAATGAAATGGAAAAAGGACTATTTCACTTATCTGCAATAAATTTCAAAGTAATCCCAGATCACTGAAACTATAGTAGCATAATATTCTTAACCACGAGCTTGACAACATTATAAAATAACGTTTATAAAGATGACACTTGCAGCAGTATTGAAATACACAAGCTTTTTGTCTTTTTGGGTTTTTTTTTTGTTTTTTTTTTTCATTTTTCGATTTAAGCTGCCCCTTTTAAGGGAAAACCTGAGATATTTGTTTTTCTGTGTCCAGCTTCTTTCCCCCTACATCCAGTGGCATTCATTTTGGTGCAAATGCCAGAATTTCATTCTTTTAAATGACTGAATACTCTTACACTGTTTACATGAGCCACATTTTCTCTATCCGTTCATCTTCAAAAGGGGACTTTGGTTTCCTCTTTTGCCTTTAGTGAACACTGCAGCTATGATATGGTGGTGCACAGATATCCTCAATACAGTACCTTCCTGTCTTTAGGTGTATACGCAGAGGTGGGATTGCTAGATCATATGGCATTTCTATTACTAGTTCTTAAAGAATCTCCATACTTCTGTAGACAATAGCAGGACTAATTGACATTTCCACCAACAATGTACAGGTGTCCACCTTACTGCACATCCTTGCTAGTTCTTGTTACTTCTTTTGACTTTTAGCCATCCTGAGAGTTACAGGGGTGATATCTCATTAAGGCATTGATTGGTTTTTCCTAGGAGGGTGTTGATGTTGATCAATTTTTCATGTTTGTTGCCATTGTATCTCTTTTCAGACATGTCTGTTGAAGTGCTTTGCCCATTTCTGAACTAGATTTGTTGTTTCTTTGAATGTACTTGAAGATATTTCTCATCTGGGAAATACTGGCTGAAGATATTTCTGATCTGGGAAAGAGTTCACACCTATGTAGTATAAGCTTCTCTTTACCCATGTCTGAAGTTACATGAAGGCGAGATTTGGGGGCTATCTAGACACTCACTTCCGCCAACTTTCTTGCCTTTAGGACCTAGGAAAAAAGAATGCGGAGCTAAACTCTTGGCCCAGTGGTGAAGAAGTCAGATGAGCTATCTACCTCACACCTAGGATGGCTTTCTGTCCTTTTCCTGTGCCTAATTCTAACTTTCAGCCAGGAGGCACCGTGACAGGCTTCCATGGATTAATAATTCAGTCTTTGCTACCCATTGGGAGAAATTGACTGAGTCCCCAGCTCCTGATTTTACAAAACCCTAGACTGGATTTTGCAGAAATATGAATAATGAAACCCTCTACAGGATTCTGTCTGAGCTCTCCCTTTCGCTCTCTCCCTCTGATTCTATTCTCTATGTAAATCCTAAATATGACACATTTATGGGCCACAGTGTTGTATTTCAATGCATTATATATATATATGACTATATATTGTCTATTCCCATTTCTTTTCAAAATTCTTGAGTGACTAAATATGACACATTTAAGGGCCACAGTGTGGTATTCAATACATGTATATTTTGTGTATTGAACAAAACAGGACCACTAAGATGTTTCGTTCCTTCGTGTTACTTTATGATTGCAGGTTGTAGGATTCTTCTGTTTGCTCATGCGGTGTGTGTTAGGTTATTGTAAACATAATCGCCTCACAACTTTGTTCTTGCTCTCTCTGTGCTGGCTCTCTGAGCCTATTGCCATTCTGAGTTGTCCTTACTCCCTTACCAAAGATTTCCTTCAGTCAGTCTCTTGGACACCGGGTGTTTCCTTTGCTGTGCTGGAGGTGAGTGCAGTAGGAAGTCATTCCTTCAATGCAACATATTTCAGATTGTCTCCATCCCCCATAACCTCCCACCCTCTAGGTTTTGTTTTGTGTTCAGTGTTTGTTTGTTTGTTTGTTTTTCCTTTGACAAAATGTGGTTTCTAAGTTCTCTGTGTGCATCCAATCTGGTATTGCCGAACTGAAGACGTTTGTGTACATTGTGTATTTCCTGCCAGAGTGGGCCCTTAAAAATCTTTGCAATCATGTAATTCAGCTGCTTATTGAGTAGATTTCCATTCCAGTAGGGGAGAATTCACATTCCAGCATGACCATTGGTTTGGTCCTTGGGTCTTAAATCTGCCATACCTCACTAAACCCCATTCTACTCAAGTAGTACGTTCCCATTGTAGCTCCATATCTGGGGCTGCTAATTTGCCTTGTTTATGCCTATACCATATTTTGCCTCATCTGTGCTGTATAGAATGCCTTCATGACTTACTTTTGATTTCATTTGATCTGCGTTTCAAAATGTAGCCCCAAATAAGCAATATTTGCTGACCGTCCAAGATTGAATTGAGGATACACTTCTCCGCCTATTCTTCAACTATATATAGACTTCAACGATGGATACAGTGATTTATACTTTTCTGTTCTATTTCCCCATGTCAACCTCTAACTGAACATGGGGTAGAATCTGCTGTTTGTTTATATGCTTAGATTTTTCAAGGACTGGGCCTATGACTCGATACACATAGTAAATCCTGTCTCACTGAATGAGTAGCTGAGGGGTTGAGAAATTGGATATATTTGTTGAATTTGTATTTTGTTGTTCTGTAGGAAGGAACGTCAACTGTAGTGGGTAAGAAGATTAAAAAATGTTTTGGCATCACTCAAGTTGCTCCGCTAGAGCCAGTTAATAAATATGGGATGGACTCTGATCACGGATTGGACAAAGATAACAAACGTAGTGAGTGCATGTCTATCAAAATTTTAATATTAAAATACAATGAACGGAAATGAGTAGCTCTGAATTGGATATCCATTTATTTTGAGGGTTTTCTTTGGCTTTTTTAAAAATATAACCGACTTCTTCCTGAAACAGCTTCAGCCCTCTCTGAAATTCATCCTTACTATTCATTTTATTTGATTGAAATATTCATTTCATTGCAATATTCATGAGTGGAGAGAGACACACCTTTATGTAAATTGTTTCCCTGTGAATAAATGTTCTCACTAGTTGATCTGTTACTGCATTTGTAGATAAGGAGTCTACCTCCCAAAGAGATCCTGAAGACAGCAAATCAGAAAGGAATTCTAAGGTACTGTCTCTTCTTGTGATTTGGAAATACCTGATTTCAGTGATGTTAAAACAAAGCTGGTGTTTGATTGAAGAAACAAAGTTACTTAGGAGGCAGACACTTACATAAGACAGAAAGACATAGCATTTATCATTCTGCTCTTACCACCTGGGAAAGAACAGGGTAGGCATAGTAGGGCAGTTTGTTTTGCAATCATTTAATATTATCATCTGTTTTGTAGAAGCTGTGAAGACGAATAGACTTCACAATTACAATGATAACTATGGTATCCATATCTTCTGGAGTCTCTCTCTATCTTTTTAGTGTTTATTAGGCTCCATAGAGCTCATGGAATTCTAAGAGTATAATGATATGCCTTTGTCCTCCATCCCTCTCCTTCTGTGCCTCCCACCCTGCTTCCTCTCACTTCCTCCCCCCCCTCCTCTCCTTCGCTTTGAGTTTATGTCCTTGATCTACATTACATTCCATGGCTCCTGTAAACATTTGGTTCAACAAGTAAAAAGCAAACAAAGACCTAGTATAGCAGGAATATAGGCAAGGCCAAAGACAATAATGAAATGGAAAAAGGACTATTTCACTTATCTGCAATAAATTTCAAAGTAATCCCAGATCACTGAAACTATAGTAGCATAATATTCTTAACCACGAGCTTGACAACATTATAAAATAACGTTTATAAAGATGACACTTGCAGCAGTATTGAAATACACAAGCTTTTTGTCTTTTTGGGTTTTTTGTTTGTTTGTTTTTTTTCATTTTTCGATTTAAGCTGCCCCTTTTAAGGGAAAACATGAGATATTTGTTTTTCTGTGTCCAGCTTCTTTCCCCCTACATCCAGTGGCATTCATTTTGGTGCAAATGCCAGAATTTCATTCTTTTAAATGACTGAATACTCTTACACTGTTTACATGAGCCACATTTTCTCTATCCGTTCATCTTCAAAAGGGGACTTTGGTTTCCTCTTTTGCCTTTAGTGAACACTGCAGCTATGATATGGTGGTGCACAGATATCCTCAATACAGTACCTTCCTGTCTTTAGGTGTATACGCAGAGGTGGGATTGCTAGATCATATGGCATTTCTATTACTAGTTCTTAAAGAATCTCCATACTTCTGTAGACAATAGCAGGACTAATTGACATTTCCACCAACAATGTACAGGTGTCCACCTTACTGCACATCCTTGCTAGTTCTTGTTACTTCTTTTGACTTTTAGCCATCCTGAGAGTTACAGGGGTGATATCTCATTAAGGCATTGATTGGTTTTTCCTAGGAGGGTGTTGATGTTGATCAATTTTTCATGTTTGTTGCCATTGTATCTCTTTTCAGACATGTCTGTTGAAGTGCTTTGCCCATTTCTGAACTAGATTTGTTGTTTCTTTGAATGTACTTGAAGATATTTCTCATCTGGGAAATACTGGCTGAAGATATTTCTGATCTGGGAAAGAGTTCACACCTATGTAGTATAAGCTTCTCTTTACCCATGTCTGAAGTTACATGAAGGCGAGATTTGGGGGCTATCTAGACACTCACTTCCGCCAACTTTCTTGCCTTTAGGACCTAGGAAAAAAGAATGCGGAGCTAAACTCTTGGCCCAGTGGTGAAGAAGTCAGATGAGCTATCTACCTCACACCTAGGATGGCTTTCTGTCCTTTTCCTGTGCCTAATTCTAACTTTCAGCCAGGAGGCACCGTGACAGGCTTCCATGGATTAATAATTCAGTCTTTGCTACCCATTGGGAGAAATTGACTGAGTCCCCAGCTCCTGATTTTACAAAACCCTAGACTGGATTTTGCAGAAATATGAATAATGAAACCCTCTACAGGATTCTGTCTGAGCTCTCCCTTTCGCTCTCTCCCTCTGATTCTATTCTCTATGTAAATCCTAAATATGACACATTTATGGGCCACAGTGTTGTATTTCAATGCATTATATATATATATGACTATATATTGTCTATTCCCATTTCTTTACAAAATTCTTGAGTGACTAAATATGACACATTTAAGGGCCACAGTGTGGTATTCAATACATGTATATTATGTGTATTGAACAAAACAGGACCACTAAGATGTTTCGTTCCTTCGTGTTACTTTATGATTGCAGGTTGTAGGATTCTTCTGTTTGCTCATGCGGTGTGTGTTAGGTTATTGTAAACATAATCGCCTCACAACTTTGTTCTTGCTCTCTCTGTGCAGGCTCTCTGAGCCTATTGCCATTTTGAGTTGTCCTTACTCCCTTACCAAAGATTTCCTTCAGTCAGTCTCTTGGACACCGGGTGTTTCCTTTGCTGTGCTGGAGGTGAGTGCAGTAGGAAGTCATTCCTTCAATGCAACATATTTCAGATTGTCTCCATCCCCCATAACCTCCCACCCTCTAGGTTTTGTTTTGTGTTCAGTGTTTGTTTGTTTGTTTGTTTTTCCTTTGACAAAATGTGGTTTCTAAGTTCTCTGTGTGCATCCAATCTGGTATTGCCGAACTGAAGACGTTTGTGTACATTGTGTATTTCCTGCCAGAGTGGGCCCTTAAAAATCTTTGCAATCATGTAATTCAGCTGCTTATTGAGTAGATTTCCTTTCCAGTGGGGGAGAATTCACATTCCAGCATGACCATTGGTTTGGTCCTTGGGTCTTAAATCTGCCATACCTCACTAAACCCCATTCTACTCAAGTAGTACATTCCCATTGAGCTCCATATCTGGGGCTGCTAATTTGCCTTGTTTATGCCTATACCATATTTTGCCTCATCTGTGCTGTATAGAATGCCTTCATGACTTACTTTTGATTTCATTTGATCTGCGTTTCAAAATGTAGCCCCAAATAAGCAATATTTGCTGACCGTCCAAGATTGAATTGAGGATACACTTCTCCGCCTATTCTTCAACTATATATAGACTTCAACGATGGATACAGTGATTTATACTTTTCTGTTCTATTTCCCCATGTCAACCTCTAACTGAACATGGGGTAGAATCTGCTGTTTGTTTATATGCTTAGATTTTTCAAGGACTGGGCCTATGACTCGATACACATAGTAAATCCTGTCTCACTGAATGAGTAGCTGAGGGGTTGAGAAATTGGATATATTTGTTGAATTTGTATTTTGTTGTTCTGTAGGAAGGAACGTCAACTGTAGTGGGTAAGAAGATTAAAAAATGTTTTGGCATCACTCAAGTTGCTCCGCTAGAGCCAGTTAATAAATATGGGATGGACTCTGATCACGGATTGGACAAAGATAACAAACGTAGTGAGTGCATGTCTATCAAAATTTTAATATTAAAATACAATGAACGGAAATGAGTAGTTCTGAATTGGATATCCATTTATTTTGAGGGTTTTCTTTGGCTTTTTTAAAAATATAACCGACTTCTTCCTGAAACAGCTTCAGCCCTCTCTGAAATTCATCCTTACTATTCATTTTATTTGATTGAAATATTCATTTCATTGCAATATTCATGAGTGGAGAGAGACACACCTTTATGTAAATTGTTTCCCTGTGAATAAATGTTCTCACTGGTTGATCTGTTACTGCATTTGTAGATAAGGAGTCTACCTCCCAAAGAGATCCTGAAGACAGCAAATCAGAAAGGAATTCTAAGGTACTGTCTCTTCTTGTGATTTGGAAATACCTGATTTCAGTGATGTTAAAACAAAGCTGGTGTTTGATTGAAGAAACAAAGTTACTTAGGAGGCAGACACTTACATAAGACAGAAAGACATAGCATTTATCATTCTGCTCTTACCACCTGGGAAAGAACAGGGTAGGCATAGTAGGGCAGTTTGTTTTGCAATCATTTAATATTATCATCTGTTTTGTAGAAGCTGTGAAGACGAATAGACTTCACAATTACAATGATAACTATGGTCTCCATATCTTCTGGAGTCTCTCTCTATCTTTTTAGTGTTTATTAGGCTCCATAGAGCTCATGGAATTCTAAGAGTATAATGATATGCCTTTGTCCTCCATCCCTCTCCTTCTGTGCCTCCCACCCTGCTTCCTCTCACTTCCTCCCCCCCCCTCCTCTCCTTCGCTTTGAGTTTATGTCCTTGATCTACATTACATTCCATGGCTCCTGTAAACATTTGGTTCAACAAGTAAAAAGCAAACAAAGACCTAGTATAGCAGGAATATAGGCAAGGCCAAAGACAATAATGAAATGGAAAAAGGACTATTTCACTTATCTGCAATAAATTTCAAAGTAATCCCAGATCACTGAAACTATAGTAGCATAATATTCTTAACCACGAGCTTGACAACATTATAAAATAACGTTTATAAAGATGACACTTGCAGCAGTATTGAAATACACAAGCTTTTTGTCTTTTTGGGTTTTTTTTTGTTTTTTTTTTCATTTTTCGATTTAAGCTGCCCCTTTTAAGGGAAAACCTGAGATATTTGTTTTTCTGTGTCCAGCTTCTTTCCCCCTACATCCAGTGGCATTCATTTTGGTGCAAATGCCAGAATTTCATTCTTTTAAATGACTGAATACTCTTACACTGTTTACATGAGCCACATTTTCTCTATCCGTTCATCTTCAAAAGGGGACTTTGGTTTCCTCTTTTGCCTTTAGTGAACACTGCAGCTATGATATGGTGGTGCACAGATATCCTCAATACAGTACCTTCCTGTCTTTAGGTGTATACGCAGAGGTGGGATTGCTAGATCATATGGCATTTCTATTACTAGTTCTTAAAGAATCTCCATACTTCTGTAGACAATAGCAGGACTAATTGACATTTCCACCAACAATGTACAGGTGTCCACCTTACTGCACATCCTTGCTAGTTCTTGTTACTTCTTTTGACTTTTAGCCATCCTGAGAGTTACAGGGGTGATATCTCATTAAGGCATTGATTGGTTTTTCCTAGGAGGGTGTTGATGTTGATCAATTTTTCATGTTTGTTGCCATTGTATCTCTTTTCAGACATGTCTGTTGAAGTGCTTTGCCCATTTCTGAACTAGATTTGTTGTTTCTTCGAATGTACTTGAAGATATTTCTCATCTGGGAAATACTGGCTGAAGATATTTCTGATCTGGGAAAGAGTTCACACCTATGTAGTATAAGCTTCTCTTTACCCATGTCTGAAGTTACATGAAGGCGAGATTTGGGGGCTATCTAGACACTCACTTCCGCCAACTTTCTTGCCTTTAGGACCTAGGAAAAAAGAATGCGGAGCTAAACTCTTGGCCCAGTGGTGAAGAAGTCAGATGAGCTATCTACCTCACACCTAGGATGGCTTTCTGTCCTTTTCCTGTGCCTAATTCTAACTTTCATCCAGGAGGCACCGTGACAGGCTTCCATGGATTAATAATTCAGTCTTTGCTACCCACTGGGAGAAATTGACTGTGTCCCCAGCTCCTGATTTTACAAAACCCTAGACTGGATTTTGCAGATATATGAATAATGAAACCCTCTACAGGATTCTGTCTGAGCTCTCCCTTTCGCTCTCTCCCTCTGATTCTATTCTCTATGTAAATCCTAAATATGACACATTTATGGGCCACAGTGTTGTATTTCAATGCATTATATATATATATGACTATATATTGTCTATTCCCATTTCTTTTCAAAATTCTTGAGTGACTAAATATGACACATTTAAGGGCCACAGTGTGGTATTCAATACATGTATATTATGTGTATTGAACAAAACAGGACCACTAAGATGTTTCGTTCCTTCGTGTTACTTTATGATTGCAGGTTGTAGGATTCTTCTGTTTGCTCATGCGGTGTGTGTTAGGTTATTGTAAACATAATCGCCTCACAACTTTGTTCTTGCTCTCTCTGTGCTGGCTCTCTGAGCCTATTGCCATTTTGAGTTGTCCTTACTCCCTTACCAAAGATTTCCTTCAGTCAGTCTCTTGGACACCGGGTGTTTCCTTTGCTGTGCTGGAGGTGAGTGCAGTAGGAAGTCATTCCTTCAATGCAACATA
Source organism: Sylvilagus floridanus (assembly GCA_949820135.1). Lineage (NCBI taxonomy): Eukaryota > Metazoa > Chordata > Mammalia > Lagomorpha > Leporidae > Sylvilagus > Sylvilagus floridanus. Next base: position 10,192,075 of record OX463240.1, on the reverse strand, counting down.
TTTCAGATTGTCTCCATCCCCCATAACCTCCCACCCTCTAGGTTTTGTTTTGTGTTCAGTGTTTGTTTGTTTGTTTGTTTTTCCTTTGACAAAATGTGGTTTCTAAGTTCTCTGTGTGCATCCAATCTGGTATTGCCGAACTGAAGACGTTTGTGTTCATTGTGTATTTCCTGCCAGAGTGGGCCCTTAAAAATCTTTGCAATCATGTAATTCAGCTGCTTATTGAGTAGATTTCCTTTCCAGTGGGGGAGAATTCACATTCCAGCATGACCATTGGTTTGGTCCTTGGGTCTTAAATCTGCCATACCTCACTAAACCCCATTCTACTCAAGTAGTACATTCCCATTGTAGCTCCATATCTGGGGCTGCTAATTTGCCTTGTTTATGCCTATACCATATTTTGCCTCATCTGTGCTGTATAGAATGCCTTCATGACTTACTTTTGATTTCATTTGATCTGCGTTTCAAAATGTAGCCCCAAATAAGCAATATTTGCTGACCGTCCAAGATTGAATTGAGGATACACTTCTCCGCCTATTCTTCAACTATATATAGACTTCAACGATGGATACAGTGATTTATACTTTTCTGTTCTATTTCCCCATGTCAACCTCTAACTGAACATGGGGTAGAATCTGCTGTTTGTTTATATGCTTAGATTTTTCAAGGACTGGGCCTATGACTCGATACACATAGTAAATCCTGTCTCACTGAATGAGTAGCTGAGGGGTTGAGAAATTGGATATATTTGTTGAATTTGTATTTTGTTGTTCTGTAGGAAGGAACGTCAACTGTAGTGGGTAAGAAGATTAAAAAATGTTTTGGCATCACTCAAGCTGCTCCGCTAGAGCCAGTTAATAAATATGGGATGGACTCTGATCACGGATTGGACAAAGATAACAAACGTAGTGAGTGCATGTCTATCAAAATTTTAATATTAAAATACAATGAACGGAAATGAGTAGCTCTGAATTGGATATCCATTTATTTTGAGGGTTTTCTTTGGCTTTTTTAAAAATATAACCGACTTCTTCCTGAAACAGCTTCAGCCCTCTCTGAAATTCATCCTTACTATTCATTTTATTTGATTGAAATATTCATTTCATTGCAATATTCATGAGTGGAGAGAGACACACCTTTATGTAAATTGTTTCCCTGTGAATAAATGTTCTCACTGGTTGATCTGTTACTGCATTTGTAGATAAGGAGTCTACCTCCCAAAGAGATCCTGAAGACAGCAAATCAGAAAGGAATTCTAAGGTACTGTCTCTTCTTGTGATTTGGAAATACCTGATTTCAGTGATGTTAAAACAAAGCTGGTGTTTGATTGAAGAAACAAAGTTACTTAGGAGGCAGACACTTACATAAGACAGAAAGACATAGCATTTATCATTCTGCTCTTACCACCTGGGAAAGAACAGGGTAGGCATAGTAGGGCAGTTTGTTTTGCAATCATTTAATATTATCATCTGTTTTGTAGAAGCTGTGAAGACGAATAGACTTCACAATTACAATGATAACTATGGTCTCCATATCTTCTGGAGTCTCTCTCTATCTTTTTAGTGTTTATTAGGCTCCATAGAGCTCATGGAATTCTAAGAGTATAATGATATGCCTTTGTCCTCCATCCCTCTCCTTCTGTGCCTCCCACCCTGCTTCCTCTCACTTCCTCCCCCCCCCTCCTCTCCTTCGCTTTGAGTTTATGTCCTTGATCTACATTACATTCCATGGCTCCTGTAAACATTTGGTTCAACAAGTAAAAAGCAAACAAAGACCTAGTATAGCAGGAATATAGGCAAGGCCAAAGACAATAATGAAATGGAAAAAGGACTATTTCACTTATCTGCAATAAATTTCAAAGTAATCCCAGATCACTGAAACTATAGTAGCATAATATTCTTAACCACGAGCTTGACAACTTTATAAAATAACGTTTATAAAGATGACACTTGCAGCAGTATTGAAATACACAAGCTTTTTGTCTTTTTGGGTTTTTTTTTGTTTTTTTTTTCATTTTTCGATTTAAGCTGCCCCTTTTAAGGGAAAACATGAGATATTTGTTTTTCTGTGTCCAGCTTCTTTCCCCCTACATCCAGTGGCATTCATTTTGGTGCAAATGCCAGAATTTCATTCTTTTAAATGACTGAATACTCTTACACTGTTTACATGAGCCACATTTTCTCTATCCGTTCATCTTCAAAAGGGGACTTTGGTTTCCTCTTTTGCCTTTAGTGAACACTGCAGCTATGATATGGTGGTGCACAGATATCCTCAATACAGTACCTTCCTGTCTTTAGGTGTATACGCAGAGGTGGGATTGCTAGATCATATGGCATTTCTATTACTAGTTCTTAAAGAATCTCCATACTTCTGTAGACAATAGCAGGACTAATTGACATTTCCACCAACAATGTACAGGTGTCCACCTTACTGCACATCCTTGCTAGTTCTTGTTACTTCTTTTGACTTTTAGCCATCCTGAGAGTTACAGGGGTGATATCTCATTAAGGCATTGATTGGTTTTTCCTAGGAGGGTGTTGATGTTGATCAATTTTTCATGTTTGTTGCCATTGTATCTCTTTTCAGACATGTCTGTTGAAGTGCTTTGCCCATTTCTGAACTAGATTTGTTGTTTCTTCGAATGTACTTGAAGATATTTCTCATCTGGGAAATACTGGCTGAAGATATTTCTGATCTGGGAAAGAGTTCACACCTATGTAGTATAAGCTTCTCTTTACCCATGTCTGAAGTTACATGAAGGCGAGATTTGGGGGCTATCTAGACACTCACTTCCGCCAACTTTCTTGCCTTTAGGACCTAGGAAAAAAGAATGCGGAGCTAAACTCTTGGCCCAGTGGTGAAGAAGTCAGATGAGCTATCTACCTCACACCTAGGATGGCTTTCTGTCCTTTTCCTGTGCCTAATTCTAACTTTCATCCAGGAGGCACCGTGACAGGCTTCCATGGATTAATAATTCAGTCTTTGCTACCCACTGGGAGAAATTGACTGTGTCCCCAGCTCCTGATTTTACAAAACCCTAGACTGGATTTTGCAGATATATGAATAATGAAACCCTCTACAGGATTCTGTCTGAGCTCTCCCTTTCGCTCTCTCCCTCTGATTCTATTCTCTATGTAAATCCTAAATATGACACATTTATGGGCCACAGTGTTGTATTTCAATGCATTATATATATATATGACTATATATTGTCTATTCCCATTTCTTTTCAAAATTCTTGAGTGACTAAATATGACACATTTAAGGGCCACAGTGTGGTATTCAATACATGTATATTATGTGTATTGAACAAAACAGGACCACTAAGATGTTTCGTTCCTTCGTGTTACTTTATGATTGCAGGTTGTAGGATTCTTCTGTTTGCTCATGCGGTGTGTGTTAGGTTATTGTAAACATAATCGCCTCACAACTTTGTTCTTGCTCTCTCTGTGCTGGCTCTCTGAGCCTATTGCCATTTTGAGTTGTCCTTACTCCCTTACCAAAGATTTCCTTCAGTCAGTCTCTTGGACACCGGGTGTTTCCTTTGCTGTGCTGGAGGTGAGTGCAGTAGGAAGTCATTCCTTCAATGCAACATATTTCAGATTGTCTCCATCCCCCATAACCTCCCACCCTCTAGGTTTTGTTTTGTGTTCAGTGTTTGTTTGTTTGTTTGTTTTTCCTTTGACAAAATGTGGTTTCTAAGTTCTCTGTGTGCATCCAATCTGGTATTGCCGAACTGAAGACGTTTGTGTTCATTGTGTATTTCCTGCCAGAGTGGGCCCTTAAAAATCTTTGCAATCATGTAATTCAGCTGCTTATTGAGTAGATTTCCATTCCAGTGGGGGAGAATTCACATTCCAGCATGACCATTGGTTTGGTCCTTGGGTCTTAAATCTGCCATACCTCACTAAACCCCATTCTACTCAAGTAGTACATTCCCATTGTAGCTCCATATCTGGGGCTGCTAATTTGCCTTGTTTATGCCTATACCATATTTTGCCTCATCTGTGCTGTATAGAATGCCTTCATGACTTACTTTTGATTTCATTTGATCTGCGTTTCAAAATGTAGCCCCAAATAAGCAATATTTGCTGACCGTCCAAGATTGAATTGAGGATACACTTCTCCGCCTATTCTTCAACTATATATAGACTTCAACGATGGATACAGTGATTTATACTTTTCTGTTCTATTTCCCCATGTCAACCTCTAACTGAACATGGGGTAGAATCTGCTGTTTGTTTATATGCTTAGATTTTTCAAGGACTGGGCCTATGACTCGATACACATAGTAAATCCTGTCTCACTGAATGAGTAGCTGAGGGGTTGAGAAATTGGATATATTTGTTGAATTTGTATTTTGTTGTTCTGTAGGAAGGAACGTCAACTGTAGTGGGTAAGAAGATTAAAAAATGTTTTGGCATCACTCAAGCTGCTCCGCTAGAGCCAGTTAATAAATATGGGATGGACTCTGATCACGGATTGGACAAAGATAACAAACGTAGTGAGTGCATGTCTATCAAAATTTTAATATTAAAATACAATGAACGGAAATGAGTAGCTCTGAATTGGATATCCATTTATTTTGAGGGTTTTCTTTGGCTTTTTTAAAAATATAACCGACTTCTTCCTGAAACAGCTTCAGCCCTCTCTGAAATTCATCCTTACTATTCATTTTATTTGATTGAAATATTCATTTCATTGCAATATTCATGAGTGGAGAGAGACACACCTTTATGTAAATTGTTTCCCTGTGAATAAATGTTCTCACTAGTTGATCTGTTACTGCATTTGTAGATAAGGAGTCTACCTCCCAAAGAGATCCTGAAGACAGCAAATCAGAAAGGAATTCTAAGGTACTGTCTCTTCTTGTGATTTGGAAATACCTGATTTCAGTGATGTTAAAACAAAGCTGGTGTTTGATTGAAGAAACAAAGTTACTTAGGAGGCAGACACTTACATAAGACAGAAAGACATAGCATTTATCATTCTGCTCTTACCACCTGGGAAAGAACAGGGTAGGCATAGTAGGGCAGTTTGTTTTGCAATCATTTAATATTATCATCTGTTTTGTAGAAGCTGTGAAGACGAATAGACTTCACAATTACAATGATAACTATGGTATCCATATCTTCTGGAGTCTCTCTCTATCTTTTTAGTGTTTATTAGGCTCCATAGAGCTCATGGAATTCTAAGAGTATAATGATATGCCTTTGTCCTCCATCCCTCTCCTTCTGTGCCTCCCACCCTGCTTCCTCTCACTTCCTCCCCCCCCTCCTCTCCTTCGCTTTGAGTTTATGTCCTTGATCTACATTACATTCCATGGCTCCTGTAAACATTTGGTTCAACAAGTAAAAAGCAAACAAAGACCTAGTATAGCAGGAATATAGGCAAGGCCAAAGACAATAATGAAATGGAAAAAGGACTATTTCACTTATCTGCAATAAATTTCAAAGTAATCCCAGATCACTGAAACTATAGTAGCATAATATTCTTAACCACGAGCTTGACAACATTATAAAATAACGTTTATAAAGATGACACTTGCAGCAGTATTGAAATACACAAGCTTTTTGTCTTTTTGGGTTTTTTGTTTGTTTGTTTTTTTTCATTTTTCGATTTAAGCTGCCCCTTTTAAGGGAAAACCTGAGATATTTGTTTTTCTGTGTCCAGCTTCTTTCCCCCTACATCCAGTGGCATTCATTTTGGTGCAAATGCCAGAATTTCATTCTTTTAAATGACTGAATACTCTTACACTGTTTACATGAGCCACATTTTCTCTATCCGTTCATCTTCAAAAGGGGACTTTGGTTTCCTCTTTTGCCTTTAGTGAACACTGCAGCTATGATATGGTGGTGCACAGATATCCTCAATACAGTACCTTCCTGTCTTTAGGTGTATACGCAGAGGTGGGATTGCTAGATCATATGGCATTTCTATTACTAGTTCTTAAAGAATCTCCATACTTCTGTAGACAATAGCAGGACTAATTGACATTTCCACCAACAATGTACAGGTGTCCACCTTACTGCACATCCTTGCTAGTTCTTGTTACTTCTTTTGACTTTTAGCCATCCTGAGAGTTACAGGGGTGATATCTCATTAAGGCATTGATTGGTTTTTCCTAGGAGGGTGTTGATGTTGATCAATTTTTCATGTTTGTTGCCATTGTATCTCTTTTCAGACATGTCTGTTGAAGTGCTTTGCCCATTTCTGAACTAGATTTGTTGTTTCTTCGAATGTACTTGAAGATATTTCTCATCTGGGAAATACTGGCTGAAGATATTTCTGATCTGGGAAAGAGTTCACACCTATGTAGTATAAGCTTCTCTTTACCCATGTCTGAAGTTACATGAAGGCGAGATTTGGGGGCTATCTAGACACTCACTTCAGCCAACTTTCTTGCCTTTAGGACCTAGGAAAAAAGAATGCGGAGCTAAACTCTTGGCCCAGTGGTGAAGAAGTCAGATGAGCTATCTACCTCACACCTAGGATGGCTTTCTGTCCTTTTCCTGTGCCTAATTCTAACTTTCATCCAGGAGGCACCGTGACAGGCTTCCATGGATTAATAATTCAGTCTTTGCTACCCATTGGGAGAAATTGACTGAGTCCCCAGCTCCTGATTTTACAAAACCCTAGACTGGATTTTGCAGAAATATGAATAATGAAACCCTCTACAGGATTCTGTCTGAGCTCTCCCTTTCGCTCTCTCCCTCTGATTCTATTCTCTATGTAAATCCTAAATATGACACATTTATGGGCCACAGTGTTGTATTTCAATGCATTATATATATATATATGACTATATATTGTCTATTCCCATTTCTTTTCAAAATTCTTGAGTGACTAAATATGACACATTTAAGGGCCACAGTGTGGTATTCAATACATGTATATTTTGTGTATTGAACAAAACAGGACCACTAAGATGTTTTGTTCCTTCGTGTTACTTTATGATTGCAGGTTGTAGGATTCTTCTGTTTGCTCATGCGGTGTGTGTTAGGTTATTGTAAACATAATCGCCTCACAACTTTGTTCTTGCTCTCTCTGTGCTGGCTCTCTGAGCCTATTGCCATTTTGAGTTGTCCTTACTCCCTTACCAAAGATTTCCTTCAGTCAGTCTCTTGGACACCGGGTGTTTCCTTTGCTGTGCTGGAGGTGAGTGCAGTAGGAAGTCATTCCTTCAATGCAACATATTTCAGATTGTCTCCATCCCCCATAACCTCCCACCCTCTAGGTTTTGTTTTGTGTTCAGTGTTTGTTTGTTTGTTTGTTTTTCCTTTGACAAAATGTGGTTTCTAAGTTCTCTGTGTGCATCCAATCTGGTATTGCCGAACTGAAGACGTTTGTGTACATTGTGTATTTCCTGCCAGAGTGGGCCCTTAAAAATCTTTGCAATCATGTAATTCAGCTGCTTATTGAGTAGATTTCCATTCCAGTGGGGGAGAATTCACATTCCAGCATGACCATTGGTTTGGTCCTTGGGTCTTAAATCTGCCATACCTCACTAAACCCCATTCTACTCAAGTAGTACATTCCCATTGTAGCTCCATATCTGGGGCTGCTAATTTGCCTTGTTTATGCCTATACCATATTTTGCCTCATCTGTGCTGTATAGAATGCCTTCATGACTTACTTTTGATTTCATTTGATCTGCGTTTCAAAATGTAGCCCCAAATAAGCAATATTTGCTGACCGTCCAAGATTGAATTGAGGATACACTTCTCCGCCTATTCTTCAACTATATATAGACTTCAACGATGGATACAGTGATTTATACTTTTCTGTTCTATTTCCCCATGTCAACCTCTAACTGAACATGGGGTAGAATCTGCTGTTTGTTTATATGCTTAGATTTTTCAAGGACTGGGCCTATGACTCGATACACATAGTAAATCCTGTCTCACTGAATGAGTAGCTGAGGGGTTGAGAAATTGGATATATTTGTTGAATTTGTATTTTGTTGTTCTGTAGGAAGGAACGTCAACTGTAGTGGGTAAGAAGATTAAAAAATGTTTTGGCATCACTCAAGCTGCTCCGCTAGAGCCAGTTAATAAATATGGGATGGACTCTGATCACGGATTGGACAAAGATAACAAACGTAGTGAGTGCATGTCTATCAAAATTTTAATATTAAAATACAATGAACGGAAATGAGTAGCTCTGAATTGGATATCCATTTATTTTGAGGGTTTTCTTTGGCTTTTTTAAAAATATAACCGACTTCTTCCTGAAACAGCTTCAGCCCTCTCTGAAATTCATCCTTACTATTCATTTTATTTGATTGAAATATTCATTTCATTGCAATATTCATGAGTGGAGAGAGACACACCTTTATGTAAATTGTTTCCCTGTGAATAAATGTTCTCACTAGTTGATCTGTTACTGCATTTGTAGATAAGGAGTCTACCTCCCAAAGAGATCCTGAAGACAGCAAATCAGAAAGGAATTCTAAGGTACTGTCTCTTCTTGTGATTTGGAAATACCTGATTTCAGTGATGTTAAAACAAAGCTGGTGTTTGATTGAAGAAACAAAGTTACTTAGGAGGCAGACACTTACATAAGACAGAAAGACATAGCATTTATCATTCTGCTCTTACCACCTGGGAAAGAACAGGGTAGGCATAGTAGGGCAGTTTGTTTTGCAATCATTTAATATTATCATCTGTTTTGTAGAAGCTGTGAAGACGAATAGACTTCACAATTACAATGATAACTATGGTATCCATATCTTCTGGAGTCTCTCTCTATCTTTTTAGTGTTTATTAGGCTCCATAGAGCTCATGGAATTCTAAGAGTATAATGATATGCCTTTGTCCTCCATCCCTCTCCTTCTGTGCCTCCCACCCTGCTTCCTCTCACTTCCTCCCCCCCCCTCCTCTCCTTCGCTTTGAGTTTATGTCCTTGATCTACATTACATTCCATGGCTCCTGTAAACATTTGGTTCAACAAGTAAAAAGCAAACAAAGACCTAGTATAGCAGGAATATAGGCAAGGCCAAAGACAATAATGAAATGGAAAAAGGACTATTTCACTTATCTGCAATAAATTTCAAAGTAATCCCAGATCACTGAAACTATAGTAGCATAATATTCTTAACCACGAGCTTGACAACATTATAAAATAACGTTTATAAAGATGACACTTGCAGCAGTATTGAAATACACAAGCTTTTTGTCTTTTTGGGTTTTTTGTTTGTTTGTTTTTTTTCATTTTTCGATTTAAGCTGCCCCTTTTAAGGGAAAACCTGAGATATTTGTTTTTCTGTGTCCAGCTTCTTTCCCCCTACATCCAGTGGCATTCATTTTGGTGCAAATGCCAGAATTTCATTCTTTTAAATGACTGAATACTCTTACACTGTTTACATGAGCCACATTTTCTCTATCCGTTCATCTTCAAAAGGGGACTTTGGTTTCCTCTTTTGCCTTTAGTGAACACTGCAGCTATGATATGGTGGTGCACAGATATCCTCAATACAGTACCTTCCTGTCTTTAGGTGTATACGCAGAGGTGGGATTGCTAGATCATATGGCATTTCTATTACTAGTTCTTAAAGAATCTCCATACTTCTGTAGACAATAGCAGGACTAATTGACATTTCCACCAACAATGTACAGGTGTCCACCTTACTGCACATCCTTGCTAGTTCTTGTTACTTCTTTTGACTTTTAGCCATCCTGAGAGTTACAGGGGTGATATCTCATTAAGGCATTGATTGGTTTTTCCTAGGAGGGTGTTGATGTTGATCAATTTTTCATGTTTGTTGCCATTGTATCTCTTTTCAGACATGTCTGTTGAAGTGCTTTGCCCATTTCTGAACTAGATTTGTTGTTTCTTCGAATGTACTTGAAGATATTTCTCATCTGGGAAATACTGGCTGAAGATATTTCTGATCTGGGAAAGAGTTCACACCTATGTAATATAAGCTTCTCTTTACCCATGTCTGAAGTTACATGAAGGCGAGATTTGGGGGCTATCTAGACACTCACTTCCGCCAACTTTCTTGCCTTTAGGACCTAGGAAAAAAGAATGCGGAGCTAAACTCTTGGCCCAGTGGTGAAGAAGTCAGATGAGCTATCTACCTCACACCTAGGATGGCTTTCTGTCCTTTTCCTGTGCCTAATTCTAACTTTCAGCCAGGAGGCACCGTGACAGGCTTCCATGGATTAATAATTCAGTCTTTGCTACCCATTGGGAGAAATTGACTGAGTCCCCAGCTCCTGATTTTACAAAACCCTAGACTGGATTTTGCAGAAATATGAATAATGAAACCCTCTACAGGATTCTGTCTGAGCTCTCCCTTTCGCTCTCTCCCTCTGATTCTATTGTCTATGTATATCCTAAATATGACACATTTATGGGCCACAGTGTTGTATTTCAATGCATTATATATATATATATGACTATATATTGTCTATTCCCATTTCTTTTCAAAATTCTTGAGTGACTAAATATGACACATTTAAGGGCCACAGTGTGGTATTCAATACATGTATATTATGTGTATTGAACAAAACAGGACCACTAAGATGTTTTGTTCCTTCGTGTTACTTTATGATTGCAGGTTGTAGGATTCTTCTGTTTGCTCATGCGGTGTGTGTTAGGTTATTGTAAACATAATCGCCTCACAACTTTGTTCTTGCTCTCTCTGTGCTGGCTCTCTGAGCCTATTGCCATTTTGAGTTGTCCTTACTCCCTTACCAAAGATTTCCTTCAGTCAGTCTCTTGGACACCGGGTGTTTCCTTTGCTGTGCTGGAGGTGAGTGCAGTAGGAAGTCATTCCTTCAATGCAACATATTTCAGATTGTCTCCATCCCCCATAACCTCCCACCCTCTAGGTTTTGTTTTGTGTTCAGTGTTTGTTTGTTTGTTTGTTTTTCCTTTGACAAAATGTGGTTTCTAAGTTCTCTGTGCGCATCCAATCTGGTATTGCCGAACTGAAGACGTTTGTGTACATTGTGTATTTCCTGCCAGAGTGGGCCCTTAAAAATCTTTGCAATCATGTAATTCAGCTGCTTATTGAGTAGATTTCCATTCCAGTGGGGGAGAATTCACATTCCAGCATGACCATTGGTTTGGTCCTTGGGTCTTAAATCTGCCATACCTCACTAAACCCTATTCTACTCAAGTAGTACATTCCCATTGTAGCTCCATATCTGGGGCTGCCAATTTGCTTTGTTTATGCCTATACCATGTTTTGCCTCATCTGTGCTGTATAGAATGCCTTCATGACTTACTTTTGATTTCATTTGATCTGCGTTTCAAAATGTAGCCCCAAATAAGCAATATTTGCTGACCTTCCAAGATTGAATTGAGGATACACTTCTCCGCCTATTCTTCAACTATATATAGACTTCAACGATGGATACAGTGATTTATACTTTTCTGTTCTATTTCCCCATGTCAACCTCTAACTGAACATGGGGTAGAATCTGCTGTTTGTTTATATGCTTAGATTTTTCAAGGACTGGGCCTATGACTCGATACACATAGTAAATCCTGTCTCACTGAATGAGTAGCTGAGGGGTTGAGAAATTGGATATATTTGTTGAATTTGTATTTTGTTGTTCTGTAGGAAGGAACGTCAACTGTAGTGGGTAAGAAGATTAAAAAATGTTTTGGCATCACTCAAGTTGCTCCGCTAGAGCCAGTTAATAAATATGGGATGGACTCTGATCACGGATTGGACAAAGATAACAAACGTAGTGAGTGCATGTCTATCAAAATTTTAATATTAAAATACAATGAACGGAAATGAGTAGCTCTGAATTGGATATCCATTTATTTTGAGGGTTTTCTTTGGCTTTCTTAAAAATATAACCGACTTCTTCCTGAAACAGCTTCAGCCCTCTCTGAAATTCATCCTTACTATTCATTTTATTTGATTGAAATATTCATTTCATTGCAATATTCATGAGTGGAGAGAGACACACCTTTATGTAAATTGTTTCCCTGTGAATAAATGTTCTCACTAGTTGATCTGTTACTGCATTTGTAGATAAGGAGTCTACCTCCCAAAGAGATCCTGAAGACAGCAAATCAGAAAGGAATTCTAAGGTACTGTCTCTTCTTGTGATTTGGAAATACCTGATTTCAGTGATGTTAAAACAAAGCTGGTGTTTGATTGAAGAAACAAAGTTACTTAGGAGGCAGACACTTACATAAGACAGAAAGACATAGCATTTATCATTCTGCTCTTACCACCTGGGAAAGAACAGGGTAGGCATAGTAGGGCAGTTTGTTTTGCAATCATTTAATATTATCATCTGTTTTGTAGAAGCTGTGAAGACGAATAGACTTCACAATTACAATGATAACTATGGTATCCATATCTTCTGGAGTCTCTCTCTATCTTTTTAGTGTTTATTAGGCTCCATAGAGCTCATGGAATTCTAAGAGTATAATGATATGCCTTTGTCCTCCATCCCTCTCCTTCTGTGCCTCCCACCCTGCTTCCTCTCACTTCCTCCCCCCCTCCTCTCCTTCGCTTTGAGTTTATGTCCTTGATCTACATTACATTCCATGGCTCCTGTAAACATTTGGTTCAACAAGTAAAAAGCAAACAAAGACCTAGTATAGCAGGAATATAGGCAAGGCCAAAGAAATAATAAAATGGAAAAAGGACTATTTCACTTATCTGCAATAAATTTCAAAGTAATCCCAGATCACTGAAACTATAGTAGCATAATATTCTTAACCACGAGCTTGACAACATTATAAAATAATGTTTATAAAGATGACACTTGCAGCAGTATTGAAATACACAAGCTTTTTGTCTTTTTGGGTTTTTTTTTTGTTTGTTTGTTTTCATTTTTCGATTTAAGCTGCCCCTTTTAAGGGAAAACCTGAGATATTTGTTTTTCTGTGTCCAGCTTCTTTCCCCCTACATCCAGTGGCATTCATTTTGGTGCAAATGCCAGAATTTCATTCTTTTAAATGACTGAATACTCTTACACTGTTTACATGAGCCACATTTTCTCTATCCGTTCATCTTCAAAAGGGGACTTTGGTTTCCTCTTTTGCCTTTAGTGAACACTGCAGCTATGATATGGTGGTGCACAGATATCCTCAATACAGTACCTTCCTGTCTTTAGGTGTATACGCAGAGGTGGGATTGCTAGATCATATGGCATTTCTATTACTAGTTCTTAAAGAATCTCCATACTTCTGTAGACAATAGCAGGACTAATTGACATTTCCACCAACAATGTACAGGTGTCCACCTTACTGCACATCCTTGCTAGTTCTTGTTACTTCTTTTGACTTTTAGCCATCCTGAGAGTTACAGGGGTGATATCTCATTAAGGCATTGATTGGTTTTTCCTAGGAGGGTGTTGATGTTGATCAATTTTTCATGTTTGTTGCCATTGTATCTCTTTTCAGACATGTCTGTTGAAGTGCTTTGCCCATTTCTGAACTAGATTTGTTGTTTCTTCGAATGTACTTGAAGATATTTCTCATCTGGGAAATACTGGCTGAAGATATTTCTGATCTGGGAAAGAGTTCACACCTATGTAGTATAAGCTTCTCTTTACCCATGTCTGAAGTTACATGAAGGCGAGATTTGGGGGCTATCTAGACACTCACTTCCGCCAACTTTCTTGCCTTTAGGACCTAGGAAAAAAGAATGCGGAGCTAAACTCTTGGCCCAGTGGTGAAGAAGTCAGATGAGCTATCTACCTCACACCTAGGATGGCTTTCTGTCCTTTTCCTGTGCCTAATTCTAACTTTCAGCCAGGAGGCACCGTGACAGGCTTCCATGGATTAATAATTCAGTCTTTGCTACCCATTGGGAGAAATTGACTGAGTCCCCAGCTCCTGATTTTACAAAACCCTAGACTGGATTTTGCAGAAATATGAATAATGAAACCCTCTACAGGATTCTGTCTGAGCTCTCCCTTTCGCTCTCTCCCTCTGATTCTATTCTCTATGTATATCCTAAATATGACACATTTATGGGCCACAGTGTTGTATTTCAATGCATTATATATATATATATGACTATATATTGTCTATTCCCATTTCTTTTCAAAATTCTTGAGTGACTAAATATGACACATTTAAGGGCCACAGTGTGGTATTCAATACATGTATATTATGTGTATTGAACAAAACAGGACCACTAAGATGTTTTGTTCCTTCGTGTTACTTTATGATTGCAGGTTGTAGGATTCTTCTGTTTGCTCATGCGGTGTGTGTTAGGTTATTGTAAACATAATCGCCTCACAAGTTTGTTCTTGCTCTCTCTGTGCTGGCTCTCTGAGCCTATTGCCATTTTGAGTTGTCCTTACTCCCTTACCAAAGATTTCCTTCAGTCAGTCTCTTGGACACCGGGTGTTTCCTTTGCTGTGCTGGAGGTGAGTGCAGTAGGAAGTCATTCCTTCAATGCAACATATTTCAGATTGTCTCCATCCCCCATAACCTCCCACCCTCTAGGTTTTGTTTTGTGTTCAGTGTTTGTTTGTTTGTTTTTCCTTTGACAAAATGTGGTTTCTAAGTTCTCTGTGCGCATCCAATCTGGTATTGCCGAACTGAAGACGTTTGTGTACATTGTGTATTTCCTGCCAGAGTGGGCCCTTAAAAATCTTTGCAATCATGTAATTCAGCTGCTTATTGAGTAGATTTCCATTCCAGTGGGGGAGAATTCACATTCCAGCATGACCATTGGTTTGGTCCTTGGGTCTTAAATCTGCCATACCTCACTAAACCCTATTCTACTCAAGTAGTACGTTCCCATTGTAGCTCCATATCTGGGGCTGCCAATTTGCTTTGTTTATGCCTATACCATGTTTTGCCTCATCTGTGCTGTATAGAATGCCTTCATGACTTACTTTTGATTTCATTTGATCTGCGTTTCAAAATGTAGCCCCAAATAAGCAATATTTGCTGACCGTCCAAGATTGAATTGAGGATACACTTCTCCGCCTATTCTTCAACTATATATAGACTTCAACGATGGATACAGTGATTTATACTTTTCTGTTCTATTTCCCCATGTCAACCTCTAACTGAACATGGGGTAGAATCTGCTGTTTGTTTATATGCTTAGATTTTTCAAGGACTGGGCCTATGACTCGATACACATAGTAAATCCTGTCTCACTGAATGAGTAGCTGAGGGGTTGAGAAATTGGATATATTTGTTGAATTTGTATTTTGTTGTTCTGTAGGAAGGAACGTCAACTGTAGTGGGTAAGAAGATTAAAAAATGTTTTGGCATCACTCAAGTTGCTCCGCTAGAGCCAGTTAATAAATATGGGATGGACTCTGATCACGGATTGGACAAAGATAACAAACGTAGTGAGTGCATGTCTATCAAAATTTTAATATTAAAATACAATGAACGGAAATGAGTAGCTCTGAATTGGATATCCATTTATTTTGAGGGTTTTCTTTGGCTTTTTTAAAAATATAACCGACTTCTTCCTGAAACAGCTTCAGCCCTCTCTGAAATTCATCCTTACTATTCATTTTATTTGATTGAAATATTCATTTCATTGCAATATTCATGAGTGGAGAGAGACACACCTTTATGTAAATTGTTTCCCTGTGAATAAATGTTCTCACTAGTTGATCTGTTACTGCATTTGTAGATAAGGAGTCTACCTCCCAAAGAGATCCTGAAGACAGCAAATCAGAAAGGAATTCTAAGGTACTGTCTCTTCTTGTGATTTGGAAATACCTGATTTCAGTGATGTTAAAACAAAGCTGGTGTTTGATTGAAGAAACAAAGTTACTTAGGAGGCAGACACTTACATAAGACAGAAAGACATAGCATTTATCATTCTGCTCTTACCACCTGGGAAAGAACAGGGTAGGCATAGTAGGGCAGTTTGTTTTGCAATCATTTAATATTATCATCTGTTTTGTAGAAGCTGTGAAGACGAATAGACTTCACAATTACAATGATAACTATGGTATCCATATCTTCTGGAGTCTCTCTCTATCTTTTTAGTGTTTATTAGGCTCCATAGAGCTCATGGAATTCTAAGAGTATAATGATATGCCTTTGTCCTCCATCCCTCTCCTTCTGTGCCTCCCACCCTGCTTCCTCTCACTTCCCCCCCCCCCTCCTTCGCTTTGAGTTTATGTCCTTGATCTACATTACATTCCATGGCTCCTGTAAACATTTGGTTCAACAAGTAAAAAGCAAACAAAGACCTAGTATAGCAGGAATATAGGCAAGGCCAAAGACAATAATGAAATGGAAAAAGGACTATTTCACTTATCTGCAATAAATTTCAAAGTAATCCCAGATCACTGAAACTATAGTAGCATAATATTCTTAACCACGAGCTTGACAACATTATAAAATAACGTTTATAAAGATGACACTTGCAGCAGTATTGAAATACACAAGCTTTTTGTCTTTTTGGGTTTTTTGTTTGTTTGTTTGTTTTCATTTTTCGATTTAAGCTGCCCCTTTTAAGGGAAAACCTGAGATATTTGTTTTTCTGTGTCCAGCTTCTTTCCCCCTACATCCAGTGGCATTCATTTTGGTGCAAATGCCAGAATTTCATTCTTTTAAATGACTGAATACTCTTACACTGTTTACATGAGCCACATTTTCTCTATCCGTTCATCTTCAAAAGGGGACTTTGGTTTCCTCTTTTGCCTTTAGTGAACACTGCAGCTATGATATGGTGGTGCACAGATATCCTCAATACAGTACCTTCCTGTCTTTAGGTGTATATGCAGAGGTGGGATTGCTAGATCATATGGCATTTCTATTACTAGTTCTTAAAGAATCTCCATACTTCTGTAGACAATAGCAGGACTAATTGACATTTCCACCAACAATGTACAGGTGTCCACCTTACTGCACATCCTTGTTAGTTCTTGTTACTTCTTTTGACTTTTAGCCATCCTGAGAGTTACAGGGCTGATATCTCATTAAGGCATTGATTGGTTTTTCCTAGGAGGGTGTTGATGTTGATCAATTTTTCATGTTTGTTGCCATTGTATCTCTTTTCAGACATGTCTGTTGAAGTGCTTTGCCCATTTCTGAACTAGATTTGTTGTTTCTTCGAATGTACTTGAAGATATTTCTCATCTGGGAAATACTGGCTGAAGATATTTCTGATCTGGGAAAGAGTTCACACCTATGTAGTATAAGCTTCTCTTTACCCATGTCTGAAGTTACATGAAGGCGAGATTTGGGGGCTATCTAGACACTCACTTCCGCCAACTTTCTTGCCTTTAGGACCTAGGAAAAAAGAATGCGGAGCTAAACTCTTGGCCCAGTGGTGAAGAAGTCAGATGAGCTATCTACCTCACACCTAGGATGGCTTTCTGTCCTTTTCCTGTGCCTAATTCTAACTTTCATCCAGGAGGCACCGTGACAGGCTTCCATGGATTAATAATTCAGTCTTTGCTACCCATTGGGAGAAATTGACTGAGTCCCCAGCTCCTGATTTTACAAAACCCTAGACTGGATTTTGCAGAAATATGAATAATGAAACCCTCTACAGGATTCTGTCTGAGCTCTCCCTTTCGCTCTCTCCCTCTGATTCTATTGTCTATGTATATCCTAAATATGACACATTTATGGGCCACAGTGTTGTATTTCAATGCATTATATATATATATATGACTATATATTGTCTATTCCCATTTCTTTTCAAAATTCTTGAGTGACTAAATATGACACATTTAAGGGCCACAGTGTGGTATTCAATACATGTATATTATGTGTATTGAACAAAACAGGACCACTAAGATGTTTTGTTCCTTCGTGTTACTTTATGATTGCAGGTTGTAGGATTCTTCTGTTTGCTCATGCGGTGTCTGTTAGGTTATTGTAAACATAATCGCCTCACAACTTTGTTCTTGCTCTCTCTGTGCTGGCTCTATGAGCCTATTGCCATTTTGAGTGTCCTTACTCCCTTACCAAAGATTTCCTTCAGTCAGTCTCTTGGACACCGGGTGTTTCCTTTGCTGTGCTGGAGGTGAGTGCAGTAGGAAGTCATTCCTTCAATGCAACATATTTCAGATTGTCTCCATCCCCCATAACCTCCCACCCTCTAGGTTTTGTTTTGTGTTCAGTGTTTGTTTGTTTGTTTGTTTTTCCTTTGACAAAATGTGGTTTCTAAGTTCTCTGTGTGCATCCAATCTGGTATTGCCGAACTGAAGACGTTTGTGTACATTGTGTATTTCCTGCCAGAGTGGGCCCTTAAAAATCTTTGCAATCATGTAATTCAGCTGCTTATTGAGTAGATTTCCATTCCAGTAGGGGAGAATTCACATTCCAGCATGACCATTGGTTTGGTCCTTGGGTCTTAAATCTGCCATACCTCACTAAACCCCATTCTACTCAAGTAGTACGTTCCCATTGTAGCTCCATATCTGGGGCTGCTAATTTGCCTTGTTTATGCCTATACCATATTTTGCCTCATCTGTGCTGTATAGAATGCCTTCATGACTTACTTTTGATTTCATTTGATCTGCGTTTCAAAATGTAGCCCCAAATAAGCAATATTTGCTGACCTTCCAAGATTGAATTGAGGATACACTTCTCCGCCTATTCTTCAACTATATATAGACTTCAACGATGGATACAGTGATTTATACTTTTCTGTTCTATTTCCCCATGTCAACCTCTAACTGAACATGGGGTAGAATCTGCTGTTTGTTTATATACTTAGATTTTTCAAGGACTGGGCCTATGACTCGATACACATAGTAAATCCTGTCTCACTGAATGAGTAGCTGAGGGGTTGAGAAATTGGATATATTTGTTGAATTTCTTTTTGTTGTTCTGTAGGAAGGAACGTCAACTGTAGTGGGTAAGAAGAGTAAAAATCGTTTTGGCATCACTCAAGTTGCTCCGCTAGAGCCAGTTAATAAATATGGGATGGACTCTGATCACGGATTGGACAAAGATAACAAACGTAGTGAGTGCATGTCTATCAAAATTTTAATATTAAAATACAATGAACGGAAATGAGTAGCTCTGAATTGGATATCCATTTATTTTGAGGGTTTTCTTTGGCTTTTTTAAAAATATAACCGACTTCTTCCTGAAACAGCTTCAGCCCTCTCTGAAATTCATCCTTACTATTCATTTTATTTGATTGAAATATTCATTTCATTGCAATATTCATGAGTGGAGAGAGACACACCTTTATGTAAATTGTTTCCCTGTGAATAAATGTTCTCACTAGTTGATCTGTTACTGCATTTGTAGATAAGGAGTCTACCTCCCAAAGAGATCCTGAAGACAGCAAATCAGAAAGGAATTCTAAGGTACTGTCTCTTCTTGTGATTTGGAAATACCTGATTTCAGTGATGTTAAAACAAAGCTGGTGTTTGATTGAAGAAACAAAGTTACTTAGGAGGCAGACACTTACATAAGACAGAAAGACATAGCATTTATCATTCTGCTCTTACCACCTGGGAAAGAACAGGGTGGGCATAGTAGGGCAGTTTGTTTTGCAATCATTTATATTATCATCTGTTTTGTAGAAGCTGTGAAGACGAATAGACTTCACAACTACAATGATAACTATGGTATCCATATCTTCTGGAGTCTCTCTCTATCTTTTTAGTGTTTATTAGGCTCCATAGAGCTCATGGAATTCTAAGAGTATAATGATATGCCTTTGTCCTCCATCCCTCTCCTTCTGTGCCTCCCACCCTGCTTCCTCTCACTTCCCCCCAACCCCCCCTCCTCTCCTTCGCTTTGAGTTTATGTCCTTGATCTACATTACATTCCATGGCTCCTGTAAACATTTGGTTCAACAAGTAAAAAGCAAACAAAGACCTAGTATAGCAGGAATATAGGCAAGGCCAAAGACAATAATGAAATGGAAAAAGGACTATTTCACTTATCTGCAATAAATTTCAAAGTAATCCCAGATCACTGAAACTATAGTAGCATAATATTCTTAACCACGAGCTTGACAACATTATAAAATAACGTTTATAAAGATGACACTTGCAGCAGTATTGAAATACACAAGCTTTTTGTCTTTTTGGGTTTTTTGTTTGTTTGTTTGTTTTCATTTTTCGATTTAAGCTGCCCCTTTTAAGGGAAAACCTGAGATATTTGTTTTTCTGTGTCCAGCTTCTTTCCCCCTACATCCAGTGGCATTCATTTTGGTGCAAATGCCAGAATTTCATTCTTTTAAATGACTGAATACTCTTACACTGTTTACATGAGCCACATTTTCTCTATCCATTCATCTTCAAAAGGGGACTTTGGTTTCCTCTTTTGCCTTTAGTGAACACTGCAGCCATGATATGGTGGTGCACAGATATCCTCAATACAATACCTTCCTGTCTTTAGGTGTATATGCAGAGGTGGGATTGCTAGATCATATGGCATTTCTATTACTAGTTCTTAAAGAATCTCCATACTTCTGTAGACAATAGCAGGACTAATTGACATTTCCACCAACAATGTACAGGTGTCCACCTTACTGCACATCCTTGCTAGTTCTTGTTACTTCTTTTGACTTTTAGCCATCCTGAGAGTTACAGGGGTGATATCTCATTAAGGCATTGATTGGTTTTTCCTAGGAGGGTGTTGATGTTGATCAATTTTTCATGTTTGTTGCCATTGTATCTCTTTTCAGACATGTCTGTTGAAGTGCTTTGCCCATTTCTGAACTAGATTTGTTGTTTCTTCGAATGTACTTGAAGATATTTCTCATCTGGGAAATACTGGCTGAAGATATTTCTGATCTGGGAAAGAGTTCACACCTATGTAGTATAAGCTTCTCTTTACCCATGTCTGAAGTTACATGAAGGCGAGATTTGGGGGCTATCTAGACACTCACTTCCGCCAACTTTCTTGCCTTTAGGACCTAGGAAAAAAGAATGCGGAGCTAAACTCTTGGCCCAGTGGTGAAGAAGTCAGATGAGCTATCTACCTCTCACCTAGGATGGCTTTCTGTCCTTTTCCTGTGCCTAATTCTAACTTTCATCCAGGAGGCACCGTGACAGGCTTCCATGGATTAATAATTCAGTCTTTGCTACCCATTGGGAGAAATTGACTGAGTCCCCAGCTCCTGATTTTACAAAACCCTAGACTGGATTTTGCAGAAATATGAATAATGAAACCCTCTACAAGATTCTGTCTGAGCTCTCCCTTTCGCTCTCTCCCTCTGATTCTATTGTCTATGTATATCCTAAATATGACACATTTATGGGCCACAGTGTTGTATTTCAATGCATTATATATATATATGACTATATATTGTCTATTCCCATTTCTTTTCAAAATTCTTGAGTGACTAAATATGACACATTTAAGGGCCACAGTGTGGTATTCAATACATGTATATTATGTGTATTGAACAAAACAGGACCACTAAGATGTTTCGTTCCTTCGTGTTACTTTATGATTGCAGGTTGTAGGATTCTTCTGTTTGCTCATGCGGTGTCTGTTAGGTTATTGTAAACATAATCGCCTCACAACTTTGTTCTTGCTCTCTCTGTGCTGGCTCTATGAGCCTATTGCCATTTTGAGTGTCCTTACTCCCTTACCAAAGATTTCCTTCAGTCAGTCTCTTGGACACCGGGTGTTTCCTTTGCTGTGCTGGAGGTGAGTGCAGTAGGAAGTCATTCCTTCAATGCAACATATTTCAGATTGTCTCCATCCCCCATAACCTCCCACCCTCTAGGTTTTGTTTTGTGTTCAGTGTTTGTTTGTTTTTCCTTTGACAAAATGTGGTTTCTAAGTTCTCTGTGTGCATCCAATCTGGTATTGCCTAACTGAAGACGTTTGTGTACATTGTGTATTTCCTGCCAGAGTGGGCCCTTAAAAATCTTTGCAATCATGTAATTCAGCTGCTTATTGAGTAGATTTCCATTCCAGTAGGGGAGAATTCACATTCCAGCATGACCATTGGTTTGGTCCTTGGGTCTTAAATCTGCCATACCTCACTAAACCCCATTCTACTCAAGTAGTACGTTCCCATTGTAGCTCCATATCTGGGGCTGCTAATTTGCCTTGTTTATGCCTATACCATATTTTGCCTCATCTGTGCTGTATAGAATGCCTTCATGACTTACTTTTGATTTCATTTGATCTGCGTTTCAAAATGTAGCCCCAAATAAGCAATATTTGCTGACCTTCCAAGATTGAATTGAGGATACACTTCTCCGCCTATTCTTCAACTATATATAGACTTCAACGATGGATACAGTGATTTATACTTTTCTGTTCTATTTCCCCATGTCAACCTCTAACTGAACATGGGGTAGAATCTGCTGTTTGTTTATATACTTAGATTTTTCAAGGACTGGGCCTATGACTCGATACACATAGTAAATCCTGTCTCACTGAATGAGTAGCTGAGGGGTTGAGAAATTGGATATATTTGTTGAATTTGTATTTTGTTGTTCTGTAGGAAGGAACGTCAACTGTAGTGGGTAAGAAGAGTAAAAATCGTTTTGGCATCACTCAAGTTGCTCCGCTAGAGCCAGTTAATAAATATGGGATGGACTCTGATCACGGATTGGACAAAGATAACAAACGTAGTGAGTGCATGTCTATCAAAATTTTAATATTAAAATACAATGAACGGAAATGAGTAGCTCTGAATTGGATATCCATTTATTTTGAGGGTTTTCTTTGGCTTTTTTAAAA
Organism: Sylvilagus floridanus; assembly: GCA_949820135.1. Taxonomy (NCBI): domain Eukaryota; kingdom Metazoa; phylum Chordata; class Mammalia; order Lagomorpha; family Leporidae; genus Sylvilagus; species Sylvilagus floridanus. Next base: position 10,169,482 of record OX463240.1, on the reverse strand, counting down.
ATATAACCGACTTCTTCCTGAAACAGCTTCAGCCCTCTCTGAAATTCATCCTTACTATTCATTTTATTTGATTGAAATATTCATTTCATTGCAATATTCATGAGTGGAGAGAGACACACCTTTATGTAAATTGTTTCCCTGTGAATAAATGTTCTCACTAGTTGATCTGTTACTGCATTTGTAGATAAGGAGTCTACCTCCCAAAGAGATCCTGAAGACAGCAAATCAGAAAGGAATTCTAAGGTACTGTCTCTTCTTGTGATTTGGAAATACCTGATTTCAGTGATGTTAAAACAAAGCTGGTGTTTGATTGAAGAAACAAAGTTACTTAGGAGGCAGACACTTACATAAGACAGAAAGACATAGCATTTATCATTCTGCTCTTACCACCTGGGAAAGAACAGGGTGGGCATAGTAGGGCAGTTTGTTTTGCAATCATTTATATTATCATCTGTTTTGTAGAAGCTGTGAAGACGAATAGACTTCACAACTACAATGATAACTATGGTATCCATATCTTCTGGAGTCTCTCTCTATCTTTTTAGTGTTTATTAGGCTCCATAGAGCTCATGGAATTCTAAGAGTATAATGATATGCCTTTGTCCTCCATCCCTCTCCTTCTGTGCCTCCCACCCTGCTTCCTCTCACTTCCCCCCAACCCCCCCTCCTCTCCTTCGCTTTGAGTTTATGTCCTTGATCTACATTACATTCCATGGCTCCTGTAAACATTTGGTTCAACAAGTAAAAAGCAAACAAAGACCTAGTATAGCAGGAATATAGGCAAGGCCAAAGACAATAATGAAATGGAAAAAGGACTATTTCACTTATCTGCAATAAATTTCAAAGTAATCCCAGATCACTGAAACTATAGTAGCATAATATTCTTAACCACGAGCTTGACAACATTATAAAATAACGTTTATAAAGATGACACTTGCAGCAGTATTGAAATACACAAGCTTTTTGTCTTTTTGGGTTTTTTGTTTGTTTGTTTGTTTTCATTTTTCGATTTAAGCTGCCCCTTTTAAGGGAAAACCTGAGATATTTGTTTTTCTGTGTCCAGCTTCTTTCCCCCTACATCCAGTGGCATTCATTTTGGTGCAAATGCCAGAATTTCATTCTTTTAAATGACTGAATACTCTTACACTGTTTACATGAGCCACATTTTCTCTATCCATTCATCTTCAAAAGGGGACTTTGGTTTCCTCTTTTGCCTTTAGTGAACACTGCAGCCATGATATGGTGGTGCACAGATATCCTCAATACAATACCTTCCTGTCTTTAGGTGTATATGCAGAGGTGGGATTGCTAGATCATATGGCATTTCTATTACTAGTTCTTAAAGAATCTCCATACTTCTGTAGACAATAGCAGGACTAATTGACATTTCCACCAACAATGTACAGGTGTCCACCTTACTGCACATCCTTGCTAGTTCTTGTTACTTCTTTTGACTTTTAGCCATCCTGAGAGTTACAGGGGTGATATCTCATTAAGGCATTGATTGGTTTTTCCTAGGAGGGTGTTGATGTTGATCAATTTTTCATGTTTGTTGCCATTGTATCTCTTTTCAGACATGTCTGTTGAAGTGCTTTGCCCATTTCTGAACTAGATTTGTTGTTTCTTCGAATGTACTTGAAGATATTTCTCATCTGGGAAATACTGGCTGAAGATATTTCTGATCTGGGAAAGAGTTCACACCTATGTAGTATAAGCTTCTCTTTACCCATGTCTGAAGTTACATGAAGGCGAGATTTGGGGGCTATCTAGACACTCACTTCCGCCAACTTTCTTGCCTTTAGGACCTAGGAAAAAAGAATGCGGAGCTAAACTCTTGGCCCAGTGGTGAAGAAGTCAGATGAGCTATCTACCTCTCACCTAGGATGGCTTTCTGTCCTTTTCCTGTGCCTAATTCTAACTTTCATCCAGGAGGCACCGTGACAGGCTTCCATGGATTAATAATTCAGTCTTTGCTACCCATTGGGAGAAATTGACTGAGTCCCCAGCTCCTGATTTTACAAAACCCTAGACTGGATTTTGCAGAAATATGAATAATGAAACCCTCTACAAGATTCTGTCTGAGCTCTCCCTTTCGCTCTCTCCCTCTGATTCTATTGTCTATGTATATCCTAAATATGACACATTTATGGGCCACAGTGTTGTATTTCAATGCATTATATATATATATGACTATATATTGTCTATTCCCATTTCTTTTCAAAATTCTTGAGTGACTAAATATGACACATTTAAGGGCCACAGTGTGGTATTCAATACATGTATATTATGTGTATTGAACAAAACAGGACCACTAAGATGTTTCGTTCCTTCGTGTTACTTTATGATTGCAGGTTGTAGGATTCTTCTGTTTGCTCATGCGGTGTCTGTTAGGTTATTGTAAACATAATCGCCTCACAACTTTGTTCTTGCTCTCTCTGTGCTGGCTCTATGAGCCTATTGCCATTTTGAGTGTCCTTACTCCCTTACCAAAGATTTCCTTCAGTCAGTCTCTTGGACACCGGGTGTTTCCTTTGCTGTGCTGGAGGTGAGTGCAGTAGGAAGTCATTCCTTCAATGCAACATATTTCAGATTGTCTCCATCCCCCATAACCTCCCACCCTCTAGGTTTTGTTTTGTGTTCAGTGTTTGTTTGTTTTTCCTTTGACAAAATGTGGTTTCTAAGTTCTCTGTGTGCATCCAATCTGGTATTGCCTAACTGAAGACGTTTGTGTACATTGTGTATTTCCTGCCAGAGTGGGCCCTTAAAAATCTTTGCAATCATGTAATTCAGCTGCTTATTGAGTAGATTTCCATTCCAGTAGGGGAGAATTCACATTCCAGCATGACCATTGGTTTGGTCCTTGGGTCTTAAATCTGCCATACCTCACTAAACCCCATTCTACTCAAGTAGTACGTTCCCATTGTAGCTCCATATCTGGGGCTGCTAATTTGCCTTGTTTATGCCTATACCATATTTTGCCTCATCTGTGCTGTATAGAATGCCTTCATGACTTACTTTTGATTTCATTTGATCTGCGTTTCAAAATGTAGCCCCAAATAAGCAATATTTGCTGACCTTCCAAGATTGAATTGAGGATACACTTCTCCGCCTATTCTTCAACTATATATAGACTTCAACGATGGATACAGTGATTTATACTTTTCTGTTCTATTTCCCCATGTCAACCTCTAACTGAACATGGGGTAGAATCTGCTGTTTGTTTATATACTTAGATTTTTCAAGGACTGGGCCTATGACTTGATACACATAGTAAATCCTGTCTCACTGAATGAGTAGCTGAGGGGTTGAGAAATTGGATATATTTGTTGAATTTCTTTTTGTTGTTCTGTAGGAAGGAACGTCAACTGTAGTGGGTAAGAAGAGTAAAAATCGTTTTGGCATCACTCAAGTTGCTCCGCTAGAGCCAGTTAATAAATATGGGATGGACTCTGATCACGGATTGGACAAAGATAACAAACGTAGTGAGTGCATGTCTATCAAAATTTTAATATTAAAATACAATGAACGGAAATGAGTAGCTCTGAATTGGATATCCATTTATTTTGAGGGTTTTCTTTGGCTTTTTTAAAAATATAACCGACTTCTTCCTGAAACAGCTTCAGCCCTCTCTGAAATTCATCCTTACTATTCATTTTATTTGATTGAAATATTCATTTCATTGCAATATTCATGAGTGGAGAGAGACACACCTTTATGTAAATTGTTTCCCTGTGAATAAATGTTCTCACTAGTTGATCTGTTACTGCATTTGTAGATAAGGAGTCTACCTCCCAAAGAGATCCTGAAGACAGCAAATCAGAAAGGAATTCTAAGGTACTGTCTCTTCTTGTGATTTGGAAATACCTGATTTCAGTGATGTTAAAACAAAGCTGGTGTTTGATTGAAGAAACAAAGTTACTTAGGAGGCAGACACTTACATAAGACAGAAAGACATAGCATTTATCATTCTGCTCTTACCACCTGGGAAAGAACAGGGTGGGCATAGTAGGGCAGTTTGTTTTGCAATCATTTATATTATCATCTGTTTTGTAGAAGCTGTGAAGACGAATAGACTTCACAACTACAATGATAACTATGGTATCCATATCTTCTGGAGTCTCTCTCTATCTTTTTAGTGTTTATTAGGCTCCATAGAGCTCATGGAATTCTAAGAGTATAATGATATGCCTTTGTCCTCCATCCCTCTCCTTCTGTGCCTCCCACCCTGCTTCCTCTCACTTCCCCCCAACCCCCCCTCCTCTCCTTCGCTTTGAGTTTATGTCCTTGATCTACATTACATTCCATGGCTCCTGTAAACATTTGGTTCAACAAGTAAAAAGCAAACAAAGACCTAGTATAGCAGGAATATAGGCAAGGCCAAAGACAATAATGAAATGGAAAAAGGACTATTTCACTTATCTGCAATAAATTTCAAAGTAATCCCAGATCACTGAAACTATAGTAGCATAATATTCTTAACCACGAGCTTGACAACATTATAAAATAACGTTTATAAAGATGACACTTGCAGCAGTATTGAAATACACAAGCTTTTTGTCTTTTTGGGTTTTTTGTTTGTTTGTTTTTTTTCATTTTTCGATTTAAGCTGCCCCTTTTAAGGGAAAACCTGAGATATTTGTTTTTCTGTGTCCAGCTTCTTTCCCCCTACATCCAGTGGCATTCATTTTGGTGCAAATGCCAGAATTTCATTCTTTTAAATGACTGAATACTCTTACACTGTTTACATGAGCCACATTTTCTCTATCCATTCATCTTCAAAAGGGGACTTTGGTTTCCTCTTTTGCCTTTAGTGAACACTGCAGCTATGATATGGTGGTGCACAGATATCCTCAATACAGTACCTTCCTGTCTTTAGGTGTATATGCAGAGGTGGGATTGCTAGATCATATGGCATTTCTATTACTAGTTCTTAAAGAATCTCCATACTTCTGTAGACAATAGCAGGACTAATTGACATTTCCACCAACAATGTACAGGTGTCCACCTTACTGCACATCCTTGCTAGTTCTTGTTACTTCTTTTGACTTTTAGCCATCCTGAGAGTTACAGGGGTGATATCTCATTAAGGCATTGATTGGTTTTTCCTAGGAGGGTGTTGATGTTGATCAATTTTTCATGTTTGTTGCCATTGTATCTCTTTTCAGACATGTCTGTTGAAGTGCTTTGCCCATTTCTGAACTAGATTTGTTGTTTCTTCGAATGTACTTGAAGATATTTCTCATCTGGGAAATACTGGCTGAAGATATTTCTGATCTGGGAAAGAGTTCACACCTATGTAGTATAAGCTTCTCTTTACCCATGTCTGAAGTTACATGAAGGCGAGATTTGGGGGCTATCTAGACACTCACTTCCGCCAACTTTCTTGCCTTTAGGACCTAGGAAAAAAGAATGCGGAGCTAAACTCTTGGCCCAGTGGTGAAGAAGTCAGATGAGCTATCTACCTCTCACCTAGGATGGCTTTCTGTCCTTTTCCTGTGCCTAATTCTAACTTTCAGCCAGGAGGCACCGTGACAGGCTTCCATGGATTAATAATTCAGTCTTTGCTACCCATTGGGAGAAATTGACTGAGTCCCCAGCTCCTGATTTTACAAAACCCTAGACTGGATTTTGCAGAAATATGAATAATGAAACCCTCTACAAGATTCTGTCTGAGCTCTCCCTTTCGCTCTCTCCCTCTGATTCTATTGTCTATGTATATCCTAAATATGACACATTTATGGGCCACAGTGTTGTATTTCAATGCATTATATATATATATGACTATATATTGTCTATTCCCATTTCTTTTCAAAATTCTTGAGTGACTAAATATGACACATTTAAGGGCCACAGTGTGGTATTCAATACATGTATATTATGTGTATTGAACAAAACAGGACCACTAAGATGTTTTGTTCCTTCGTGTTACTTTATGATTGCAGGTTGTAGGATTCTTCTGTTTGCTCATGCGGTGTGTGTTAGGTTATTGTAAACATAATCGCCTCACAACTTTGTTCTTGCTCTCTCTGTGCTGGCTCTATGAGCCTATTGCCATTTTGAGTGTCCTTACTCCCTTACCAAAGATTTCCTTCAGTCAGTCTCTTGGACACCGGGTGTTTCCTTTGCTGTGCTGGAGGTGAGTGCAGTAGGAAGTCATTCCTTCAATGCAACATATTTCAGATTGTCTCCATCCCCCATAACCTCCCACCCTCTAGGTTTTGTTTTGTGTTCAGTGTTTGTTTGTTTGTTTGTTTTTCCTTTGACAAAATGTGGTTTCTAAGTTCTCTGTGTGCATCCAATCTGGTATTGCCTAACTGAAGACGTTTGTGTACATTGTGTATTTCCTGCCAGAGTGGGCCCTTAAAAATCTTTGCAATCATGTAATTCAGCTGCTTATTGAGTAGATTTCCATTCCAGTAGGGGAGAATTCACATTCCAGCATGACCATTGGTTTGGTCCTTGGGTCTTAAATCTGCCATACCTCACTAAACCCCATTCTACTCAAGTAGTACGTTCCCATTGTAGCTCCATATCTGGGGCTGCTAATTTGCCTTGTTTATGCCTATACCATATTTTGCCTCATCTGTGCTGTATAGAATGCCTTCATGACTTACTTTTCATTTCATTTGATCTGTGTTTCAAAATGTAGCCCCAAATAAGCAATATTTGCTGACCTTCCAAGATTGAATTGAGGATACACTTCTCCGCCTATTCTTCAACTATATATAGACTTCAACGATGGATACAGTGATTTATACTTTTCTGTTCTATTTCCCCATGTCAACCTCTAACTGAACATGGGGTAGAATCTGCTGTTTGTTTATATACTTAGATTTTTCAAGGACTGGGCCTATGACTCGATACACATAGTAAATCCTGTCTCACTGAATGAGTAGCTGAGGGGTTGAGAAATTGGATATATTTGTTGAATTTCTTTTTGTTGTTCTGTAGGAAGGAACGTCAACTGTAGTGGGTAAGAAGAGTAAAAATCGTTTTGGCATCACTCAAGTTGCTCCGCTAGAGCCAGTTAATAAATATGGGATGGACTCTGATCACGGATTGGACAAAGATAACAAACGTAGTGAGTGCATGTCTATCAAAATTTTAATATTAAAATACAATGAACGGAAATGAGTAGCTCTGAATTGGATATCCATTTATTTTGAGGGTTTTCTTTGGCTTTTTTAAAAATATAACTGACTTCTTCCTGAAACAGCTTCAGCCCTCTCTGAAATTCATCCTTACTATTCATTTTATTTGATTGAAATATTCATTTCATTGCAATATTCATGAGTGGAGAGAGACACACCTTTATGTAAATTGTTTCCCTGTGAATAAATGTTCTCACTAGTTGATCTGTTACTGCATTTGTAGATAAGGAGTCTACCTCCCAAAGAGATCCTGAAGACAGCAAATCAGAAAGGAATTCTAAGGTACTGTCTCTTCTTGTGATTTGGAAATACCTGATTTTAGTGATGTTAAAACAAAGCTGGTGTTTGATTGAAGAAACAAAGTTACTTAGGAGGCAGACACTTACATAAGACAGAAAGACATAGCATTTATCATTCTGCTCTTACCACCTGGGAAAGAACAGGGTGGGCATAGTAGGGCAGTTTGTTTTGCAATCATTTAATATTATCATCTGTTTTGTAGAAGCTGTGAAGACGAATAGACTTCACAACTACAATGATAACTATGGTATCCATATCTTCTGGAGTCTCTCTCTATCTTTTTAGTGTTTATTAGGCTCCATAGAGCTCATGGAATTCTAAGAGTATAATGATATGCCTTTGTCCTCCATCCCTCTCCTTCTGTGCCTCCCACCCTGCTTCCTCTCACTTCCCCCCAACCCCCCCTCCTCTCCTTCGCTTTGAGTTTATGTCCTTGATCTACATTACATTCCATGGCTCCTGTAAACATTTGGTTCAACAAGTAAAAAGCAAACAAAGACCTAGTATAGCAGGAATATAGGCAAGGCCAAAGACAATAATGAAATGGAAAAAGGACTATTTCACTTATCTGCAATAAATTTCAAAGTAATCCCAGATCACTGAAACTATAGTAGCATAATATTCTTAACCACGAGCTTGACAACATTATAAAATAACGTTTATAAAGATGACACTTGCAGCAGTATTGAAATACACAAGCTTTTTGTCTTTTTGGGTTTTTTGTTTGTTTGTTTTTTTTCATTTTTCGATTTAAGCTGCCCCTTTTAAGGGAAAACATGAGATATTTGTTTTTCTGTGTCCAGCTTCTTTCCCCCTACATCCAGTGGCATTCATTCATTTTGGTGCAAATGCCAGAATTTCATTCTTTTAAATGACTGAATACTCTTACACTGTTTACATGAGCCACATTTTCTCTATCCGTTCATCTTCAAAAGGGGACTTTGGTTTCCTCTTTTGCCTTTAGTGAACACTGCAGCTATGATATGGTGGTGCACAGATATCCTCAATACAGTACCTTCCTGTCTTTAGGTGTATATGCAGAGGTGGGATTGCTAGATCATATGGCATTTCTATTACTAGTTCTTAAAGAATCTCCATACTTCTGTAGACAATAGCAGGACTAATTGACATTTCCACCAACAATGTACAGGTGTCCACCTTACTGCACATCCTTGCTAGTTCTTGTTACTTCTTTTGACTTTTAGCCATCCTGAGAGTTACAGGGGTGATATCTCATTAAGGCATTGATTGGTTTTTCCTAGGAGGGTGTTGATGTTGATCAATTTTTCATGTTTGTTGCCATTGTATCTCTTTTCAGACATGTCTGTTGAAGTGCTTTGCCCATTTCTGAACTAGATTTGTTGTTTCTTCGAATGTACTTGAAGATATTTCTCATCTGGGAAATACTGGCTGAAGATATTTCTGATCTGGGAAAGAGTTCACACCTATGTAGTATAAGCTTCTCTTTACCCATGTCTGAAGTTACATGAAGGCGAGATTTGGGGGCTATCTAGACACTCACTTCCGCCAACTTTCTTGCCTTTAGGACCTAGGAAAAAAGAATGCGGAGCTAAACTCTTGGCCCAGTGGTGAAGAAGTCAGATGAGCTATCTACCTCTCACCTAGGATGGCTTTCTGTCCTTTTCCTGTGCCTAATTCTAACTTTCATCCAGGAGGCACCGTGACAGGCTTCCATGGATTAATAATTCAGTCTTTGCTACCCATTGGGAGAAATTGACTGAGTCCCCAGCTCCTGATTTTACAAAACCCTAGACTGGATTTTGCAGAAATATGAATAATGAAACCCTCTACAGGATTCTGTCTGAGCTCTCCCTTTCGCTCTCTCCCTCTGATTCTATTGCCTATGTATATCCTAAATATGACACATTTATGGGCCACAGTGTTGTATTTCAATGCATTATATATATATATATATGACTATATATTGTCTATTCCCATTTCTTTTCAAAATTCTTGAGTGACTAAATATGACACATTTAAGGGCCACAGTGTGGTATTCAATACATGTATATTATGTGTATTGAACAAAACAGGACCACTAAGATGTTTTGTTCCTTCGTGTTACTTTATGATTGCAGGTTGTAGGATTCTTCTGTTTGCTCATGCGGTGTGTGTTAGGTTATTGTAAACATAATCGCCTCACAACTTTGTTCTTGCTCTCTCTGTGCTGGCTCTCTGAGCCTATTGCCATTTTGAGTTGTCCTTACTCCCTTACCAAAGATTTCCTTCAGTCAGTCTCTTGGACACCGGGTGTTTCCTTTGCTGTGCTGGAGGTGAGTGCAGTAGGAAGTCATTCCTTCAATGCAACATATTTCAGATTGTCTCCATCCCCCATAACCTCCCACCCTCTAGGTTTTGTTTTGTGTTCAGTGTTTGTTTGTTTGTTTGTTTTTCCTTTGACAAAATGTGGTTTCTAAGTTCTCTGTGTGCATCCAATCTGGTATTGCCTAACTGAAGACGTTTGTGTACGTTGTGTATTTCCTGCCAGAGTGGGCCCTTAAAAATCTTTGCAATCATGTAATTCAGCTGCTTATTGAGTAGATTTCCATTCCAGTAGGGGAGAATTCACATTCCAGCATGACCATTGGTTTGATCCTTGGGTCTTAAATCTGCCATACCTCACTAAACCCCATTCCTCAAGTAGTACGTTCCCATTGTAGCTCCATATCTGGGGCTGCTAATTTGCCTTGTTTATGCCTATACCATATTTTGCCTCATCTGTGCTGTATAGAATGCCTTCATGACTTACTTTTGATTTCATTTGATCTGCGTTTCAAAATGTAGCCCCAAATAAGCAATATTTGCTGACCTTCCAAGATTGAATTGAGGATACACTTCTCCACCTATTCTTCAACTATATATAGACTTCAACGATGGATACAGTGATTTATACTTTTCTGTTCTATTTCCCCATGTCAACCTCTAACTGAACATGGGGTAGAATCTGCTGTTTGTTTATATACTTAGATTTTTCAAGGACTGGGCCTATGACTCGATACACATAGTAAATCCTGTCTCACTGAATGAGTAGCTGAGGGGTTGAGAAATTGGATATATTTGTTGAATTTCTTTTTGGTGTTCTGTAGGAAGGAACGTCAACTGTAGCGGGTAAGAAGAGTAAAAAACGTTTTGGCATCACTCAAGTTGCTCCGCTAGAGCCAGTTAATAAATATGGGATGGACTCTGATCATGGATTGGACAAAGATAACAAATGTAGTGAGTGCATGTCTATCAAAATTTTAATATTAAAATACAATGAACGGAAATGAGTAGCTCTGAATTGGATATCCATTTATTTTGAGGGTTTTCTTTGGCTTTTTTAAAAATATACTGACTTCTTCCTGAAACAGCTTCAGCCCTCTCTGAAATTCATCCTTACTATTCATTTTATTTGATTGAAATATTCATTTCATTGCAATATTCATGAGTGGAGAGAGACACACCTTTATGTAAATTGTTTCCCTGTGAATAAATGTTCTCACTAGTTGATCTGTTACTGCATTTGTAGATAAGGAGTCTACCTCCCAAAGAGATCCTGAAGACAGCAAATCAGAAAGGAATTCTAAGGTACTGTCTCTTCTTGTGATTTGGAAATACCTGATTTCAGTGATGTTAAAACAAAGCTGGTGTTTGATTGAAGAAACAAAGTTACTTAGGAGGCAGACACTTACATAAGACAGAAAGACATAACATTTATCATTCTGCTCTTACCACCTGGGAAAGAACAGGGTGGGCATAGTAGGGCAGTTTGTTTTGCAATCATTTAATATTATCATCTGTTTTGTAGAAGCTGTGAAGACGAATAGACTTCACAACTACAATGATAACTATGGTATCCATATCTTCTGGAGTCTCTCTCTATCTTTTTAGTGTTTATTAGGCTCCATAGAGCTCATGGAATTCTAAGAGTATAATGATATGCCTTTGTCCTCCATCCCTCTCCTTCTGTGCCTCCCACCCTGCTTCCTCTCACTTCCCCCCACCCCTCCTCCTCTCCTTCGCTTTGAGTTTATGTCCTTGATCTACATTACATTCCATGGCTCCTGTAAACATTTGGTTCAACAAGTAAAAAGCAAACAAAGACCTAGTATAGCAGGAATATAGGCAAGGCCAAAGACAATAATGAAATGGAAAAAGGACTATTTCACTTATCTGCAATAAATTTCAAAGTAATCCCAGATCACTGAAACTATAGTAGCATAATATTCTTAACCACGAGCTTGACAACATTATAAAATAACGTTTATAAAGATGACACTTGCAGCAGTATTGAAATACACAAGCTTTTTGTCTTTTTGGGTTTTTTTTTGTTGTTTTTTTTCATTTTTCGATTTAAGCTGCCCCTTTTAAGGGAAAACATGAGATATTTGTTTTTCTGTGTCCAGCTTCTTTCCCCCTACATCCAGTGGCATTCATTTTGGTGCAAATGCCAGAATTTCATTCTTTTAAATGACTGAATACTCTTACACTGTTTACATGAGCCACATTTTCTCTATCCGTTCATCTTCAAAAGGGGACTTTGGTTTCCTCTTTTGCCTTTAGTGAACACTGCAGCTATGATATGGTGGTGCACAGATATCCTCAATACAGTACCTTCCTGTCTTTAGGTGTATACGCAGAGGTGGGATTGCTAGATCATATGGCATTTCTATTACTAGTTCTTAAAGAATCTCCATACTTCTGTAGACAATAGCAGGACTAATTGACATTTCCACCAACAATGTACAGGTGTCCACCTTACTGCACATCCTTGCTAGTTCTTGTTACTTCTTTTGACTTTTAGCCATCCTGAGAGTTACAGGGGTGATATCTCATTAAGGCATTGATTCGTTTTTCCCAGGAGGGTGTTGATGTTGATCAATTTTTCATGTTTGTTGCCATTGTATCTCTTTTCAGACATGTCTGTTGAAGTGCTTTGCCCATTTCTGAACTAGATTTGTTGTTTCTTCAAATGTACTTGAAGATATTTCTCATCTGGGAAATACTGCCTGAAGATATTTCTGATCTGGGAAAGAGTTCACACCTATGTAGTATAAGCTTCTCTTTACCCATGTCTGAAGTTACATGAAGGCGAGATTTGGGGGCTATCTAGACACTCACTTCCGCCAACTTTCTTGCCTTTAGGACCTAGGAAAAAAGAATGCGGAGCTAAACTCTTGGCCCAGTGGTGAAGAAGTCAGATGAGCTATCTACCTCACACCTAGGATGGCCTTCTGTCCTTTTCCTGTGCCTAATTCTAACTTTCATCCAGGAGGCACCGTGACAGGCTTCCATGGATTAATAATTCAGTCTTTGCTACCCATTGGGAGAAATTGACTGAGTCCCCAGCTCCTGATTTTACAAAACCCTAGACTGGATTTTGCAGAAATATGAATAATGAAACCCTCTACAGGATTCTGTCTGAGCTCTCCCTTTCACTCTCTCCCTCTGATTCTATTGTCTATGTTTATACTTTTGGTGATGTCTATGTCTATAACTGTGTCTACACTAGATGTCTACGTCTATGACTATTTCTATTTCTAGGTCTAGGTGAGTGTCTATTGATCTATCTAGAACCCCTCTTCCCTTTTCTTATTATGTTCTTTTAGTTTTGAAGGCTCAAAAATGTAATTAATGAAAAAACAAGAAAACCAGGTTGAACTTAATGCTGAATGGTTTTGGATATCTATCTAAAATCATCGTGGTACAGACAAGGATTCTTCAGTACTCTGGCATCTCATTGGCACGTGTAACCTTGAAAACGTTTAGATGTTTGTTTCACCATCTCCTATTTCAGTATCTCCAACAGGTTTCATTGACATAAGTCTTTTCTGAAATTTAAAACTGCATGTCACAGTAACATGACAGAACTACATAGAAAAAGTGTTACAGTTGAGATCCTTGATAAAATGATTGATAACTGTCATTTTCAATGAGAACCTCATGATAGTTGGCTCCTTTTATTCACTTCTAAAATATCAGGGTTTAGTCCATGCTTATCCAATTTTAGCTTATTTTATTCATTTATCTTTTTGACAAGCCATCATTTCCTAGAGTGTGTTTTTTTCTGCTCCTGTACCATAAGTCTTCTTCTAGATGTGACTGCTAAGTCTCCTGAGGCTCTCAAATCTGAGAAATGCTTCAGAGAATGCATTGCATGCATCTGAACATTCTGCCCATTGGGCTTTCTACATTATATTCATGACTAGAGTATTCAGCCGTGATTCTATGAACACAGAAAAGTGTTCAGATTGTAGCCTACCACATACCAGTTGCAGCTTGACCCTGATTCTCTACAGTAACTCTATCCCAGTCCCAAGCAATGTATTGTAATGTTACTTTCTTACTTTCTTAGCCTCATTTGTCTTGTTGTTTTCTATCTCATCATTCTGTTCCTGCAGCCTCTCTTAGAAGACCCTACACACAATCCCCCTATACTTTGTGTACTTTAAATATGCGGCTGTGGCCTTGTACTGTTTTGTAAATTGTCACGGCTGAACTGAAGCTTCTGTAACTCCAGCTTCTTCTGTAACTTCTTCATTTATCACGTCAGTAGTAGAATCAGTGAATCTTAATTTCCTTTTCATTGTTTTCCTCTATATGTATATATCCCCCAATGGAAGCCTAGAGTAGAGTGTGCCTCTGTTTACATGCCTGTCTTTGTTAGGCGGTGCCTATGATTTGATAGACACAGTAAATGTTTGTCTTAGTGAGCATTTGAGTAATTGAATGTGTATGTGTGCTAAATTTGTGGCTCCTTTTTTTCTATAGGAGGAATCCTCTGCAGAACCTCTAAAGAGGGAAGAAGGTATTGCCCCACTTAACCAATTTCTAGGCATGCAAGTTAGTAGAGACTGATCCCCTGGGGTGGTAGAAGCAGTCGTTGAGTGTATACATGTTCTTTTTTTCAACGTTAGTGCTAACTGAAGCATCAACGTTGTGTTAAATGAAATCCTACATCCATTTTATGTTACCTTTGTTTTGGGAGTTTTGTTTTGTTTTGTTTTAATACTTCTGACATTTTCCCTAAAACCGCTCAATCCTCTAAAGCACCTTCTCAGTATTACCTTTGGCTTATCCAGTTATTTATGAGTGGAGAGAGAGATGAATTGTGTGTGTCTGTACATTTCATAAATATTCTCCTTAGTCGATCGCTTACTACATGTTTTAGTTGCAGTGCCTATCTCCAGAATAAGTGATGAAGCTGAAGAATCACCATGGGATTCTGAGGTACTTGTCCATACAAGGTTTCAATGAAATTAAGACATAAAAGTGGTGTGTGTTTCTTCAGCCTTTGACTGTTTTTATACATTTTTTTAGCTTTAAGATTTAACGGTGTTTTTTTTTTTTTACATTTTGCCACAGTCACATCCTACGTATATATTACAGGTTTACATGTATGCACTCTTTTCTTGAAAATGGATAATAATGTTACCTAATGAGGAATTCATGATCAATATGTGAGGAAAGAGGAATATATTGTTGTGTAATACAATAATCCAGTGTCACAATATTTCTAAGTATATATCAGATCATATGATAACCACACAACTTTGTGTTCTCTATAAATTTATTTTCCAAATAAATGAAAATGTGGTATTTGTGTTTCTGGGTGGCTTACCTCACTGAGAATAATGATCTCCAGTTCCATGTTTTGCTCCAAATATCAGTAATTCATAGTTTATGGCTGAGTAATACTTCATCATGTAACATTGTCCAATCATTAGTTGATGGAGCTCAAAGGCTGACTACATCCCTTTACTACTGTGACTTGTGCTACTATTAACATGGGAGTGCAGGTACCAGTCTCATGTGCTGTTTCGCTTTCTTAGGATGCATTCCTGAGTGTTGGAGAACTGGGTCACATGGTAGATCCATTTTTCGTTTTCTACAGGATCTCTGTGCTGTTTTCCATAACGGCTATACCGATTTGTGTTCCTGCCACTTCTGAATTTGGCTACACCACTTGAGCAGCTTTTGTTATTCTTTGCTTTTGGCTAACAGCTGTTCTTACTGGAGAGAAGTGATACCTCATTGTGCTGTTTATTAGCATGTCCCTGAGCACCTTTTCATGTGTCTGTTGACCATTTGTATTTCATCCTTTGAAAATTACCTGTTCTTTCCTGCACCTGTTTCTTCCTGAGATCGTTTGCTTCGTTGTTGTTAAGTTTCCTGAGCTCTTTATACCTTCTGAAAATGAATTAATAGAAGATAAATGAGATGCACAGCTTCCTTTGATAGGCAGACTCTTCTTAGCTTGATTCAGTCCTGTCTGTCTGTTTTTAGCACCAGAGCTTTGAGAGTCTTATCCAAAAAGTATTTGCCTAGGCCAGTGCCTCACAGCATTTCTCTTAGGTTTTCCTGTAGTACTTTGAACCTTCAGGTATCAAGTTTAGTTCCTTGATCCATTTTGTATTGAGTTTTTTAAATGCTGAAAGCTGTTTTTTTGTTTTTTTGTTGTTGTTGTTGTTGTTTTTTTTGACAGGCAACGTGGACAGTGAGAGAGAGAGACAGAGAGAAAGATCTTTCTTTGCCCTTGGTTCACCCTCCAATGGCCGCCTCCTCTGGCCTGGAAGAGGGCCAACCAAGACAGAATCCAGGGCCATGACCGGGACTAGAACCCGGTTTGCCGGTGCCACAAGGCGAAGGATTAGACTAATGAGCCACGGTGCCTGCGATGTGGCTTTGTTTGAAGTCAGCCTTTACTGTAGCTTATTTTTTTTTACTCAGTGCTAGAAGTGGTGAATTATATGCTTCCCTTCTTTGTTTTCCTATGTATCTGTTCCCACTTAACATAGCATAGAAAATACCTCTGTTTATATATTTATCTTTCTGTAGGAAATGTGCCTAGAATGGACAAGCAGATTAAATTGTATGTTAGTGATTGAGCCACTGAATGTTTGCTGAGTTTCTGGATTGCTTGTTTTGCTTTAGTATTTATTTATTAGTTAATTTATTTATTTTTGGCATAGGAAGAAACATCAAGTGGAAAGGGTGAAGTTCGTGCTGCCACTGGAGGTGTCCCAGAAGGAGATATTCTGGATTATTTCCTATCATATAGTTGGGCAAGGATAGCCAAAGAGGTCAGTATATTTTGATGAATCACGGTATCATTGCTGCTGTTTAAACTGGGAAGTGTAGGTCCCATTATGATATTCATTTCCTTTTGCATTTTCTTTAGCTTTATGTATATGCTAAGTATTTCCCTATTACAATAGTTTCAACATTCTGCACTTTATTGCCACTACTGTCATTTTATTGCAATATTCCTGAATGGTGGTAGATTGTGGATTTACCTATAAACTTCATAGAAATACATGTTCTCATTCAAGGGGCTGTGATTACGTTTTGTAAATCCAGTGGCTACCTCCAGATCAGAAGATGAATGTCTGGAATCCACTTCCAAATCTGCGCTCTTGCCTTTTATTTTCTCGTGACTTTGAAATGTGAGCATTAATTGATGCTAAGATGGGTAAAGGTGTAGTTGCTCCTTTGTTGCCTTTTAAAAATCATTTCAAAGGCAGAGAGAAAGATAAGAACGATGTGTGTGCAGACACACACACACACACACACACACACAGTATACCGGCCAGATGTCTGCCAGGCCTATTCCAGGTGAAAGGAGTCAGAAACTAAACCCAGGCCTCCCATGGGTGCCAGGCGCACAACAGCTTCAGTCACTAGCTATTTCTTCCTTGTGTATGCATCAGTAAGATGCGAGGTGGAGAAGCAGGAATCAGTAAAGGAACCCTGAAATATTGTATGCTGTTATCCCGCTTAGCATCTGAGCCACTGTGGCAAGTGACTACAAAGAGGAAGGTTTGAGTTTCCTTTCTCACGTCTGCCCTTTATGATTTATTTCCATCCTAGAGTTAGTAATGCATTGTAAACAGTGCACTGCCACGTTAGAGAAGATCTTCACATGTGTGTGACTCCATTGGTGTAGTTAAGTGTTGACAATAATAAAGTAGGCCTGAGAGATATAAGGCATCAGTTTTGGTTTCGAAGCTAGCTATATCTTAAAAATTAAAAGTTTATTTTATCTCCACCAATGTGAATAATATTATTTTGTGATATCTAATGCCACCTGTTTATCTTAATGAGATTTTAAGAGAAATATTTGGACTGCCATTTCAATGTGCTTAGAATTCCAAATAAAAGCATAATGAATCGAAATGCCATTATGGATCAGAAAGTAATGACGTTTCAGCACTAAGGAAAACATGAGTAATAATTCATTTTTCTTTTGGGAAAATAAAGCCTGTTTAAATGGTGTCTTAATAAACATAGGCTATGTTGGAAAATTTAATGAATTCAACATATTTGTGATAGATATGTTAGTATTAGCATAACTATAAATATTCTTCTGCATTGACAAAATGGTGAATGAGAAAAATGGAGCCCATTGCTGCAGAGCTCCGATTCCAGCATGCCATATGCATTCATGGTTTGGTCTTGGATACATGCTGCACCTGTCTCTGTCAGTTTCAATAATATGCTGGCCATTTTACTTCTTTCCTTCATGAACCCTCCTTTGCCATATTTGCCTCCTCCTTGTGTTCACACTGCTCTGTTGAAAAGGCCCATCATGTTTTGCCCGTGCATTTTCTCTGCCTTACTCAATGTGTTCCTAACCCTACAGCCTTTCCCGAGTTTTCAAAGTCATGCTGGAGATTCTGCCATTCTCCCCTCATTGTGATTTACTGACTGCAACAGTTGAAAATGAGGAATTCTGGCTTTCTGTTCTTTGTTCGACATAGGTCAATTTGCCCCTAGTCTACAGGATAGAATCTGTCTTCTTTCCTTATATTTAGCTCATTGTTTGAGCGCGCCTATTGCTTCCCAAGCACAGCAGATGTCTTCCTGTTTGGCTGAGCAGGTGAGTGAATGTTTCCTGAATTTGTGGTATTAATTCTTTCTGTAGAGAAAAGCATCAATGCCATCAAGTGGAGTCACTGAAAAGGATGTGGCTGTCAGTCTAAGTTCACAAGAGCATGCAAAGGACACATTATCTGGTATTGTTGGAGTGCCAGAAGACAAAACTGTTGGTCAGTATCTACCAATGAAACACTGTTTAAGTACTAATGTCTCAACTGAAATTATTTCCATTATTTTGATGATTTTTCTTCTGCTGTTTGTTTATATGTCCAGCTCACCCTGGTTAAAGTGCTGATTGAACAAGCAGAAATTCTTTTTTTTTTAATTTGTTTTTATCAGAAAGAGATACAGAGAGGGAGAGGTGGAGTCAGAGGCATAGAGGCAGAGTGTGTGTGTGTATGTGTGAGAGAGAGAGAAAGAGAGAGAGAAAGAGAGAATGTGCAAGAGAGACAGAGAGAGGTGATGCATCTGCTGGTTCACTCCCCAAATGGCCACAATGGGCAGGACTGGGTCAGGCCAAAGCCAGGATCCAGAAGCGTCATCTGGGTCTCCCATGTGTGTGCAAGGGTCCAAAGACTCAGGCTATCTTGTATTGCTTACCCAGGTACATTAGCAGAGAGCTGGATCAGAAGTGGGGCCACTGGAACTTGCACCTGTAGCCATGTGGCATGCCAGTGCTGAATTGTTGCGGCTTTACCTGCTATGCCACAGAACTGGCCCTCTAGCTGAAATTCTTTATTGCTGTTACTTTAATTTTAGTATATTATTGATGAACTCAGCTGAATGTGTAAATTTTTAAAAGCAACAGTTGGGGCTGGCGATGTGGTGTAGTGGGTAAAGCCCCGCCTGCAGTGCTGGCATCTCATATGGGCACTGGTTCAAGTGCCAGCTGCTCTACTTCCCATCCAGGTATCTGCTATGGCCTGGGAAAGTAGAATATGATGCGAGACCTTGGGCCCCTGCGCCCACATGGCCACATGCCCACACTGGAGACCCATAAGAAGCTCCTGGCTCCTGGTTGCAGATTGGCATAGCTCTTGCTGTTGCAGCCAACAGGGAGTGAACCAGTGGATGGAAGACCTCTCTCTCTCTATCTCTGCTTCTCTTTCTCTCTCTCTCTGTATCTCTCTCTCTCTCCCTCTCGGTGTAACTCTGACTTTCAAATAAATTAAGATATCTTTAAAAAAAGCAACAGTTAACAAATGTTCTCATTAGTACATCTCTCCCTGTGTTTTATAGGTATGCCTGGCTTCAGACCAGATGATGAGCCTTTAAAATACTCCTTAAAGTCTGAGGTACTGTCCCTTGTTTTCTTGTGACTTTTATATGTGAGTGTTATATTAATTGATGGTAAAATATAGAAAAGAGTGCTTGTTTTTTCTGCCACAACTTTATCAAGAGAGATAGTAAAGACACAAGTGAGGCACATGTCAGGAGTTAGAAACTCCACCCAGGTGTCCCTCATGGGTGTCTGGGACCCAAGAGCTTGAGACATCATTGACTCCCTCCAGATTGCACGTTTGCAGGAAGCTGGGTACCTGCACAGGGGTCGGTAATGGAACCCTGGAGTTTTTCATATCGCATGCTGGTGTTCTTCTCAGCAACTGAGCCACTGGGGCAGGGGCCTGCTGAGTACTGGGGGTGGCTCTTCTTTTTCATCTGTGTGCAAACACTCTCTGATTTCCTTGTTTTCATCAAATGATTAGTAATGCGTTATGTTGTACCTATTGCCCTGCTACTTCAGTAGTCTTGTACAGTTCTACATGACTTATTTAGTGTGACAATTGTAGCATAATTCAAAACACATAAATAGGACCTGGGTAATATAAAGAAGTAAATTTTCTCTGCAAATTATGTTTATCAACAACAACAACAAAAAAAAAGAAAATTGTTTTAGAGTGTAACACCAGACATCTGACTCCATTATATCTATAGATGTCTTGTCATGCTGATGAGATTTTTAGATACCAAAATTGAATGTGTTATTTCCACAAACCCCAAGTTGTGGAATGCACTGTGTTTCAGGGCATCCCTAATATCTTTGGAATAGCAGCTGAGATAGGCAAGTAGTAACATTTAGAGCAAGGTGTAACCTGAGAAGTAGTAAGTTTGTGGGAGGACAACTTTGGTGGTGTTTTCATAAACAGAATTTGATGAATCTGGAGTATCCTTTTGGTAAATATGTAAATAGTAACATAAGTTAAAATGTTTTTTCTTACTGTGTCAACAAGAGAGTGAGGAAGCTATGTCCAGAGCTCTTCGGTTTTAAGCAGCGTAGTGGTGTCACTAACTTTATTTAAGTCATAGCACATGTTAGTATGCTGCACTGTCACTTTTAGCTGCAGTACGTTGGAAAGATGGTGTAGCCTTTTTGCATTCCATATACCACATTCATAAAATATGCCAGTATTTAATGCCCACGTAGGTGTAATGAGCATCTGTGGTAGCCAATGTAAAAAAAACAAAAAAAAAAACCAGGAAATTCTAAAATACGCATACAAGTTAAAGCAAAGAGATCACTATAGCATTCAGTGACTTCCTTTAGGATATATGTTTTTTTTTTAAGCTGTGAGGCTTCTTTTGAGACAGGTCGGTTGAAGTGCTGTTCCCATTTCTGAACAAGATTTGTTGTTTGTTCACATTCTCTTGACGATATTTCTTATCTGGGAAAGAGTGGGATACCTATTTGTAATACAAGCTTCCCCTTACTTATCTGAAGCTCCGTAAAGGAGAGGTTTTGAGACTTGGCTTTCTGTCCTATTTTGTACCCAATTCTAACTCTTGGTGAGAAATTAAGCAATATTTCCTGTCCTTCCAAGACTGAATTGAGGATTCTCTTTTCTGCCTTTTCTTCAACTGTATTGATGTCAGCAGAAGAAACAGTGGTTTATACATTTCTGTTCTTTTCCCAGGTCTGCCTCTAACTGAACATGGGGTAGAATCTGCTCTTTGTTTATATGTTCCACTGAAAAGACATGGGGTAGAATCTGCTCTTTGTTTATATGTTCCACTGAAAAGACATGGGGTAGAATCTGCTCTTTGTTTATATGTTCCACTGAAAAGACATGGAGAAGAAGCTGCTGTTTGTGTATATGCTTAACTGAGCATGGGGTAGAATCTGCTGTTTGTTTATATGCTCAACCTTTGCAAGGACTGTGCCTGTGACCTGATACACATAGTAAATCCTGTCTCCCTGAATGAGTAGCTGAGGGGTTGAGAACTTGGGTGTATTTGTTGAATTTGTATTTTCTCTTCCTGTAGGAAGGAAAGTCAACCGTGGCGAGTAAGAAGGGTTTAAAAGATATCACCATCACTCCATTTGCTCCACAACAGCCAGTTAATAAATATGCGTTCAACTATGATCATGGATTGGACAATGGAGACAAAGGTAGTGAGTGCCTACCTTCAAAACTTAATGTGAAAATACAATGAACGGAAATGAGTAGCTCTGAATTGGATATCCATTTATTTTGAGGTTTTCTTTGGCTATTTTTGTAATATGAAACAGCTTCAACCCTCTGAAATTCATCCTTACTATTCATTTTATTTGATTGAAATATTCATTTCATTGCAATATTTATGAGTGGAGAGAGACACACCTTTATGTAAATTGTTTCCATGTGAATAAATGTTCTCACTAGTTGATCTGTTACTGCATTTGTAGATAAGGAGTCTACCTCCCAAAGAGATCCTGAAGACAGCAAATCAGAAAGGAATTCTAAGGTACTGTCTCTTCTTGTGATTTGGAAATACCTGATTTCAGTGATGTTAAAGAAAATTGTTCCTTGCTTGAAGGTACAAAGTACTTGAGAGATAGCTACTTACATAAGACAGGCAGATAAACATTTTAGCTATCTTGAGAAGGACAGGTGTGATATCCCTTTAAGGCATTGATATGCATTTCCCTGGTGGATGGTGATGTTGAACATATTTTCATATTTATTGCCATTTGTATCTCTTATTTTGAGACAGGTCTGTTGAGGTGCTGTGTCCATTTCTGAACTAGATTTGTTGTTTCTTCAAATGTACTTGAAGATATTTCTCATCTGGGAAGAGTGAGATAGCTATGTAATACAAGCTTCCCCTTACTTATCTGAAGCTACATAAAGGAAAGTTTTCAGGCTATCTTGACATTTGGCTTCAGCCAACTTTCTTGCCTTTAGGACCTAGGAAAAAAGAATGCGGAGCTAAACTCTTGGCCCAGTGGTGAAGAAGTCAGATGAGTTATCTACCTCACACCTAGGATGGCTTTCTGTCCTTTTCCTGTGCCTAATTCTAGCTTTTAGCCAGGAGGCACCCTGACAGGCTTCCATGGATTAATAATTCAGTCTTTGCTACCCATTGGGAGAAATTGACTGAGTCCCGAGCTCCTGATTTTACAAAACCCTAGACTGGATTTTGCAGAAATATGAATAATGAAACCCTCTACAGGATTCTGTCTGATCTCTCCCTTTCGCTCTCTCCCTCTGATTCTATTGCCTATGTATATCCTAAATATGACACATTTATGGGCCACAGTGTTGTATTTCAATGCATTATATATATATATATATATATATATATATATATATATATTTGTCTATTCCTATTTCTTTTCAAAATTCTTGAGTGACTAAATATGACACATTTAAGGGCCACAGTGTGGTATTCAATACATGTATATTATGTGTATTGAACAAAACAGGACCACTAAGATGTTTCGTTCCTTCGTGTTACCTTATGATTGCAGGTTGTAGGATTCTTCTGTTTGCTCATGCGGTGTGTGTTAGGTTATTGTAAACATAATCGCCTCACAATTTTGTTCTTGCTCTCTCTGTGCAGGCTCTCTGAGCCTATTGCCATTTTGAGTTGTCCTTACTCCCTTACCAAAGATTTCCTTCAGTCAGTCTCTTGGACACCGGGTGTTTCCTTTGCTGTGCTGGAGGTGAGTGCAGTAGGAAGTCATTCCTTCAATGCAACATATTTCAGATTGTCTCCATCCCCCATAACCTCCCACCCCCTAGTTTTTGTTTTGTGTTCAGTGTTAGTTTTTTATTTCCTTTGACAAAATGTGGTTTCTAAGCTCTCTGTGTGCATCCAATCTGGTATTGCCTAACTGAAGACGTTTGTGTACATTGTGTATTTCCTGCCAGAGTGGGCCCTTAAAAATCTTTGCAATCATGTAATTCAGCTGCTTATTGGGTAGATTTCCATTCCAGTAGGGGAGAATTCACATTCCAGCATGACCATTGGTTTGGTCCTTGGGTCTTAAATCTGCCATACCTCACTAAACCCCATTCTACTCAAGTAGTACGTTCCCATTGTAGCTCCATATCTGGGGCTGCTAATTTGCCTTGTTTATGCCTATACCATATTTTGCCTCATCTGTGCTGTATAGAATGCCTTCATGACTTACTTTTGATTTCATTTGATCTGCGTTTCAAAATGTAGCCCCAAATAAGCAATATTTGCTGACCTTCCAAGATTGAATTGAGGATACACTTCTCCGCCTATTCTTCAACTATATATAGACTTCAACGATGGATACAGTGATTTATACTTTTCTGTTCTATTTCCCCATGTCAACCTCTAACTGAACATGGGGTAGAATCTGCTGTTTGTTTATATGCTTAGATTTTTCAAGGACTGGGCCTATGACTCGATACACGTAGTAAATCCTGTCTCACTGAATGAGTAGCTGAGGGGTTGAGAAATTGGATATATTTGTTGAATTTGTATTTTGTTGTTCTGTAGGAAGGAACGTCAAGTGTAGAGGGTAAGAAGAGTAAAAAATGTATTGCCATCACTCAAGTTGCTCCGCTAGAGCCAGTTAATAAATATGGAATGGACTCTGATCACGGATTGGACAAAGATAACAAACGTAGTGAGTGCATATCTATCAAAATTTTAATATTAAAATACAATGAATGGAAATGAGTAGCTCTGAATTGGATATCCATTTATTTTGAGGTTTTCTTTGGCTTTTTTTGTAATATGAAACAGCTTCAACTCTCTGAAATTCATCCTTACTATTTGTTTTATTTCATTGAAATATTCATTTCATTGCAATATTCATGAGTGGAGAGAGACACACCTTTATGTAAATTGTTTCCATGTGAATAAATGTTCTCACTAGTTGATCTGTTACTGCATTTGTAGATAAGGAGTCTACCTCCCAAAGAGATCCTGAAGACAGCAAATCAGAAAGGAATTCTAAGGTACTGTCTCTTCTTGTGATTTGGAAATACCTGATTTCAGTGATGTTAAAGAAAATTGTTCCTTGCTTGAAGGTACAAAGTACTTGAGAGATAGCTACTTACATAAGACAGGCAGATAAACATTTTAGCTATCTTGAGAAGGACAGGTGTGATATCCCTTTAAGGCATTGATATGCATTTCCCTGGTGGATGGTGATGTTGAACATATTTTCATATTTATTGCCATTTGTATCTCTTATTTTGAGACAGGTCTGTTGAGGTGCTGTGTCCATTTCTGAACTAGATTTGTTGTTTCTTCAAATGTACTTGAAGATATTTCTCATCTGGGAAGAGTGAGATAGCTATGTAATACAAGCTTCCCCTTACTTATCTGAAGCTACATAAAGGAAAGTTTTCAGGCTATCTTGACATTTGGCTTCAGCCAACTTTCTTGCCTTTAGGACCTAGGAAAAAAGAATGCGGAGCTAAACTCTTGGCCCAGTGGTGAAGAAGTCAGATGAGCTATCTACCTCACACCTAGGATGGCTTTCTGTCCTTTTCCTGTGCCTAATTCTAGCTTTTAGCCAGGAGGCACCCTGACAGGCTTCCATGGATTAATAATTCAGTCTTTGCTACCCATTGGGAGAAATTGACTGAGTCCCCAGCTCCTGATTTTACAAAACCCTAGACTGGATTTTGCAGAAATATGAATAATGAAACCCTCTACAGGATTCTGTCTGAGCTCTCCCTTTCGCTCTCTCCCTCTGACTCTATTGCCTATGTATATCCTAAATATGACACATTTATGGGCCACAGTGTTGTATTTCAATGCATTATATATATATATATATATATATATATATATATATTTGTCTATTCCCATTTCTTTTCAAAATTCTTGAGTGACTAAATATGACACATTTAAGGGCCACAGTGTGGTATTCAATACATGTATATTATGTGTGTTGAACAAAACAGGACCACTAAGATGTTTCGTTCCTTCGTGTTACCTTATGATTGCAGGTTGTAGGATTCTTCTGTTTGCTCATGCGGTGTGTATTAGGTTATTGTAAACATAATCGCCTCACAACTTTGTTCTTGCTCTCTCTGTGCTGGCTCTCTGAGCCTATTGCCATTTTGAGTTGTCCTTACTCCCTTACCAAAGATTTCCTTCAGTCAGTCTCTTGGACACCGGGTGTTTCCTTTGCTGTGCTGGAGGTGAGTGCAGTAGGAAGTCATTCCTTCAATGCAACATATTTCAGATTGTCTCCATCCCCCATAACCTCCCACCCTCTAGTTTTTGTTTTGTGTTCAGTGTTTGTTTGTTTGTTTGTTTTTCCTTTGACAAAATGTGGTTTCTAAGTTCTCTGTGTGCATCCAATCTGGTATTGCCGAACTGAAGACGTTTGTGTACATTGTGTATTTCCTGCCAGAGTGGGCCCTTAAAAATCTTTGCAATCATGTAATTCAGCTGCTTATTGAGTAGATTTCCATTCCAGTAGGGGAGAATTCACATTCCAGCATGACCATTGGTTTGGTCCTTGGGTCTTAAATCTGCCATACCTCACTAAACCCCATTCTACTCAAGTAGTACGTTCCCATTGTAGCTCCATATCTGGGGCTGCTAATTTGCCTTGTTTATGCCTATACCATATTTTGCCTCATCTGTGCTGTATAGAATGCCTTCATGACTTACTTTTGATTTCATTTGATCTGTGTTTCAAAATGTAGCCCCAAATAAGCAATATTTGCTGACCTTCCAAGATTGAATTGAGGATACACTTCTCCGCCTATTCTTCAACTATATATAGACTTCAACGATGGATATAGTGATTTATACTTTTCTGTTCTATTTCCCCATGTCAACCTCTAACTGAACATGGGGTAGAATCTGCTGTTTGTTTATATGCTTAGATTTTTCAAGGACTGGGCCTATGACTCGATACACGTAGTAAATCCTGTCTCACTGAATGAGTAGCTGAGGGGTTGAGAAATTGGATATATTTGTTGAATTTGTATTTTGTTGTTCTGTAGGAAGGAACGTCAAGTGTAGAGGGTAAGAAGAGTAAAAAATGTATTGCCCTCACTCAAGTTACTCCGCTAGAGCCAGTTAATAAATATGGAATGGACTCTGATCACGGATTGGACAAAGATAACAAACGTAGTGAGTGCATATCTATCAAAATTTTAATATTAAAATACAATGAATGGAAATGAGTAGCTCTGAATTGGATATCCATTTATTTTGAGGTTTTCTTTGGCTTTTTTTGTAATATGAAACAGCTTCAACTCTCTGAAATTCATCCTTACTATTTGTTTTATTTCATTGAAATATTCATTTCATTGCAATATTCATGAGTGGAGAGAGACACACCTTTATGTAAATTGTTTCCATGTGAATAAATGTTCTCACTAGTTGATCTGTTACTGCATTTGTAGATAAGGAGCCTACCTCCCAAAGAGATCCTGAAGACAGCAAATCAGAAAGGAATTCTAAGGTACTGTCTCTTCTTGTGATTTGGAAATACCTGATTTCAGTGATGTTAAAACAAAGCTGGTGTTTGATTGAAGAAACAAAGTTACTTAGGAGGCAGACACTTACATAAGACAGAAAGACATAGCATTTATCATTCTGCTCTTACCACCTGGGAAAGAACATGGTAGGCATAGTAGGGTAGCTAGTTTTGCAATCATTTAATATTATCATCTGTTTTGTAGAAGCTGTGAAGACGAATAGACTTCACAATTACAATGATAACTATGGTATCCATATCTTCTGGAGTCTCTCTCTATCTTTTTAGTGTTTATTAGGCTCCATAGAGCTCATGGAATTCTAAGAGTATAGTGATATGCCTTTGTCCTCCATCCCTCTCCTTCTGTGCCTCCCACCCTGCTTCCTCTCACTTTCCCCCTCTCTCCTCTGCTTCGCTTTGAGTTTATGTCCTTGATCTACATTACATTCCATGGTTCCTGTAAACACTTGGTTCAACAAGTAAAAGCAAACAAAGACCTAGTATAGCAGGAATATATGCAGGGCCAAAGACAATAATGAAATGGAAAAAGGACTATTTCACTTATCTGCAATAAATTTCAAAGCAATCCCAGATCATTGAATCTATAGTAGCATAATATTCTTAACCACGAGCTTGACAAAGGTATAAAACAAAGCTTGTCAAGACGACGGTTGCAGCAGTATCGAAACACAGAAGCATTTCTGCCTTATTTGCCTTTTTGTCTTCATTTTTCGATTTAAGCTGCCTCTTTTAAGGGAAAACATGAGATATTTGTTTTTCTGTGTCCAGCTTTTTTCCCCCCACATCATGCCCTCCAGTTGCATACATTTTGCTGCAAATGGCAGAATTTCATTCTTTCAAGTGACTGAATACTATTACATTGCATACTTGAGCTGCATTTTTTCTGTTCATTCTTCTTTAGAAGTGTGCTTTGATTCCCTCTTTTGGCTTTTGCAACTATAATATGGTGGTGTACAGATATCCTTGATACAGTACCTTTCTGTCTTTTACAGTACCTTTCTGTATAAGCAGAAGTTCGATTGCTAGATTATATGGCATTTTTAACTTTTATTTAGTAAATATAAATTTCCAAAGTACTGTTTATGGATTACAAGGGCTTCCCCTCCATAACTTCCCTCCCGCCTGCAACCCTCCCATCTCCTGCTTCCTCTCCCATTCCATTCACATCAAGATTCATTTTCAATTATCTTTATATACAGAAGATCGATTTAGTATATATTAAGTAAAGATTTCATCATTTTGATTTAGCTGTTTTCTGATAAACATAAGACATTTTAAATGTAAAATACTGAGTAACTTCATGCTAGAAATATTCATAACCACATAAGTATTAATAATGGTGATTTTCATAGTGGCAACTGGAAATGAGATAGGATTTGCTTTCTGACTTGAGCAGCTGCTTCATACTGATTTCTGTCACTTCACTGAAGTCCCAAGGCATGTTAATATGCTGGCCTTTCCCTGGTAATGGAGTCTTGTGAAAAGTGATATAAGTATTTGAATGCCCGTGACCACACCTGAATGACTGACATCTAACTCTTAGGCAGTACAATAAAATAACGTGGCAAGATATAGGCAAACATGATGCAAACAGTGAAATAGATACAGAATGAAGAAAAAGGCATCCAGTGATGTCAATTACTTATATTTGAAAGTAGACTTTTTAAAATCTCTAGGCCAGTGTGACTCAGTGGCAGTGCCATGAAAAAACTGAGATATTTCATTTATCTTTACTATATTTCCTATGTTAATATAGTGACGGGGCCCTTCAGGCCTTTCTGGAGATATTTTGAATGTTTTAAAATGAATAATTATTTTTGTTTTGTGCCTACTATAAGCTTGAATTTTAGACAGTGAATATATTAAAAGGGGCTACTTCTGTCATGGTTAGAATGTCATAGCAAGCAGCAATCCACGATAATTTGTTATCCACCCTTCATATAAAGCTAGCAGAGAATGTGTGCCTGGAAAATATTCAGGGGATTTTTCATTAGGTTAAAGGTGGAACATGGGGTACAATTCTGTATTCAGAGATTTTTTTTCTTTGGAATGTGACTATGCCACTGCCAAGTAAAGGAAGAGTTGGAGCCATCCCTGTGAATGTGCAGGAGGAGGTCATCCTGACTAGAGAATAACGCTAAAGCACAGAAGAGTATGGTTCTTGATTCTTTGGTCTTTTAAACATTTATTTGAGAAGCCAAGAGGCAGAGAGAGATGAAAGACAAACCCACAGAGCTATCACATACAAGTTTACTCTCCAAATCCCTGCTGTGATTGGGACAAGACCCAACCAAAGCCAGTAGCTAAGTTCTCAAAACTCCATCCAGGTCTCCCTGTCAGGGGCCTAACTGCTTGAGACATCACCTCATGCCTTTCTAAGTCTGTATTAGCTGGAAATTTTTAATGATAATTCATTCTATTATTTGAAGGGCAGAATGACAGATAAAGGTGGAGAGATGGAGGGATGAAAGAATTGAGTGACAAAGAGTTCTTCCATGCACTAATTGACTCCCCAAATGGCTACAGCAGCCAGGCCTGGGCCAGGCTGAAGCCAGGAGCCCAGAGCTCTAGCCAAGTCTCAAATTTTGGTGACAGTAGACCAAATACTTGTGCCATCTTCTGCTGCTTTCCCAGTTGCATGGGCAGGAGGTGGATTAGGAGAATAACAGTTGGAGCTCAAACTGACATTCCAGTATGGGACTATGAGATGCTGCATTGCCAGTGGCAGATTCACGTATTGCACCACATACCAGCCACAGCAGGATTTTTAAGGTTTACTTATTTATTTCTAAGTCATAGATAGAGAGAAAGGGAGAGACAGTGAGAAAGACTACTTCCTTTCACTGGCACACTCAACAAGTGGTCACAATGTCAGGGCTAAGCCAGGCCAAAGAAAGGAGCTTCATCTGGTTCTCCTAGGTAGGTAGCAGGAGCCCAAACATAAGGGCCTTCTTCTATTACTTTTCACAGGCCATTTGCAGGGCACTGGGTCAGAAGTCTAACAGCATAATTATGAACTGAGGTCCACATGCGGTGCAACATAGCAGTCGGCAGCTTTACCCACTTTGCCACATTTTTGGCCTTCCCAACCGGATTTTTAATACCATATCCAAAACCAGAAATGGAATCCAGGCACTGACATAGTGTATTCAGGTGCTCTATTAGTGTCTGAGACACTATGACAAATATCTGCGAATGGGATGACTTGATGTCTCTTTCTCACCTCTGTGTGTTCCTATTAGAATTATTTCCTTACATTTTCATCATATGATTAGTATTTTCCTGATGCACTAGTGCACTGTGACAATTCTACATGACTAATTTAATGCAGCCAGTACAGTACAGTTCAAAACATAAGGCCTAATTGACACAGTAATTAGGAATTAGTTTCCAAATTTAGCTAAAATGTATGGTTTTATCACAGTTCAATTTGTGCCAAATGTCTGGTTCTATGGTAGCAACAAGGATGACTAATCATCCTAATGTACTTTTGAAAAGGAACTGTTTTCTCTGTGGGTTTTCACAGTTTGGAACTCACAGATCAATACCTGACACTTCAAATCATCATCATTTATGTTTGTATTGTCAGCTGTCAATCTATAAAGAATATTTCAGTGAAGGGGAAGTGTGGAGAATATAAAAATGTGAAATTATAGCAATAAGATTTTGTTTAAGTGGGGCCTTTAAATAAAAACCATTTTGAAATGAAAATTCCCCCAGATTGAGTGCTGTGGCATAGTAGGCTAGGCCTCCACCTCCGGTGCCAGCATCCTATATGGGTACTTGTTTGAGACCCAGATGCTCCTCTTCTAATCCATCTCTCTGCTACAGCATGGGGAAACAGTAGACAATGGCCCAAGTGCTCGGTCTCTACCTACATAGGAGACTGTGAAGAAGCCCTTGGCTCCTGGCTTCTGGTCAGCCAACACCAATCATTGTGGCCATCTGGGGAGTGAACCGGCATATGGAAGTCCTTTCTCTCTGTCTCTCTTCCTCTCTATCTGTAACTCTGCTTCTCAAATAAGTGAATAAGATCTTTATTAAAAAAAGAAAAGAAAATGTCGTGATTACTTTTATGGCAGCAATGTTAGTCGTTACATACATATAAAATGGTGTTTTCTATGGTGACGGCAGGACAATGAGTGAAAACAAGCCTAAGTTCTTAGGTTTGAACAGCTGCTGCCTTGGGGTCAGCCATTTCACTGAAGTTACAAGCCATACTCTTATGCTGAGCTATAAGTTACTATCTATCTTGCCTTAAAAATAAAGATATAAGCTATTTGTGTGTTACCACATTTAGGAAAATGGTACCAACATTTACCTCAGTTATGTGCACTGAGCAAATATATTTAAATCTGATGTTTTTCCTTAGCATAGAAGTGGCAGTTGAATTTGGAATTCCTTAGTCAGAGAAAACCTTTCTGAATGTAACTATGATGCTGCCAACGAACAGATAAGATGGAATCATGTGTGTGAAAGTCTAGGATTAGAATATTCTGGGCAGAAAACTAGTGGGTCTCATTTTTTATCATTTGGTTGTTATAGTTGAGTATTAGCAAAACTTTAAAGTGGGACAACCATAATTGCAGCCATTGTTATGTGATCAGTTTAATAAAGAAAATGTGGAAATAATGCCTGGCATGTTTTAATGTTACTTATTTTCACTTATTTGAGTGGCAAACCAACAGAGAGCTCTTCAGTGCAGTGATTTACTCCACAAATACTTGAAACAGTCAGGACTGGGCAGGTTCTATCTAGGAGTTTGGTATTTGGTTGACCCTCCGCAGGGCTGGCAGTGACTCATGGCTTATATAGCCATACCTGCCTCACAGCATGCACGTGATCTAGAATCTGGAGTACGAATATAGTAGGTTAGGCACTACTTTATGGGATGCCAGTGTCCCCAGGAACAGCTCATCCCACTGTCAAAATGCTCTCCGTAGTCTGGCACAGTTTAGAAGCTAAACACCTATTATAGTTTATATCTTTTCCTTAAGGCTTCTTGTACGTTGTTGAAGATATTGACACAAAAGGCAGACACAGAGATACACAGATAGATATCTACTCACATGCCAGTTCAGACACGCAGAACTCCCTTGGGTCCTATAGGCCAATCCCAATGTGTGTCTGCAACTGCAGGAACATGGCCTCATTGAAGCTGAGATACAGGAACTGGAAACTCAGTCCCAGCCTCCCATGTGGATGGCTAGAACTTAAGTACTTGAGTCACCACCAACTGCCTCACTCTGCCCACACTTGTAGGAAGCTAGAATTCTGAGCTGGAGCTTAGAAGTAAGCCCAGGCACTCTCACATCAGACATAATCCTTTAGACTTAGCTTCTTCACCATTTGACCAACCACTTGCAAAGAGGCTGTTTCCCCTTTCTCTCTTTAGTGCATACCTATAAGGAATTAGTTCCTCACATTTCCCCATCCCAGGAGTAATTCAACTATGTGCTAAGTACTTTACAGCTGTGTAAACTCAAGGTTTCTTTCATAAATCCAGTACCATGCAGTGAAAAAGAAAGGTTTAGATATCACAAGGAATTTGTTGAGTTTTAAGAATAATCTTTTCTAAGAAGTAAAGAATGTTTCCACTCTACCAGTGACCAAATATATGAATACTAACTACCTTGGAACTTTTTCTAATTCAGGGATGATTTCTTTTGGAAATTTTCTATAGGAATATAGTAATTTTATACTTGAGGCCTTTCTGGTAATATTTTGTCACTTTAAATGAATTTTGTTGGTGAGTTCCAACTATGTGGTAGGGCAGTTAGGCACTGACTTTACAGATTTGGGCTACTTCTCTTATGGTTGGAACAGAAAATCAAGGTAACAAGCACTAACAGTTACCTCTAAATGCTTCATAAAAAGTAATGAGAGACTGTTGAATAGAGATATTGAGGGTGTCTGTGCTTTGTATTGGAATGGGTTGTATGGTGGAATTCTGTAGGCAGAGGGAAAAAATATGGGTACTGATTTGATGCTGCCCAGCATAAGAATGAGAATGGACACTCGCTTTGAATATCTAGAAGGAGGAAATTATGGACAGAAAGATTAGTGGATCACCTCTGTTTATTATTTTTTTCTTCACTTCCAGAAATTAGCAAGATGCAGGTAGTGGACTAACCATTACCCTCAATCTTTTTTTAATATATTATTGTGTGTAGAAAATAAATTATGCAAATGAGTGTCAGACACATGTTAGAAGCTGAAGCAGAAAAATACACTGATTCTTATTAAAGCTTACAGCACAGTCTTCACAGTATTTCTTTCTTTCAATGACTTGCATACTAATACAGGTTTTTGCATACTGTTATGAAGCATATCATAAAGGAAAATTTTACTTACTCTCCTGCTATTACATTCAAACCATCTTCACATGTTTAAACATTGTATTAAATATATTTAGGACAGGAATTCTGCCTAGCATTTAAGAGCTCAGTTGGAATTCTGCAGCCCACATCTTAGTACCTGGGTTAATAATGTCTTAATTCCAAATCCAGCTTCCAGCTAATGTGCATCCCTGTAAGCAACGGGTCTAAGCTAATGTAATTGTGTTCTTGCCATCCACATCAGAGACTGGGTCTGAGTTCTTGGCTCTCAGCTTTGGTGTGGCCCATGACTGACAAGTGGTGGCATTTGGAGACAGAACCAGTGAACTGATATACTCCCTAGCCTGTCTGTCTCTTTCTCTCTTTTTCTCTCCATGTTATATTTTTCTTTCTCTGTATCTCTTGACCTGTCAAATAAGTAAATAAAAAGAAAACTTAGCATTTCTAAACCACTGTGTGTATAAATGTACAGTTTCTGAGATGTTCTGTTTATACTCAGTATGACATACTTTGAAGTTTCTTATGTTTAGTATGTTATGTTAAGACAAAACCTAGAAATTGTTTTGTGTTTAACTCTGTATTGTAACACTACAATTTTTCAATGTGTTTTTCTATTTTGTCTTCTTTATTTTATTGGGGAATACAATGCAGAGTTGACTTTTTGAGTTAGTTTGTAGCTAAAATATGTGTTTTTAGTATCATAAGTTATTGTTCCTCTGAACCTCCATGCTGCATTTATAGAATCAGTAACATGAAACCCCAAATTAGGCCTGATCTTGAGATTTTGTATAAAACATGCTGATCTTATTTTTGCCTTTATGAAGTGGAAATCTTTAGAAAGTGGAAAAATTAAGATTCTTTTAGAACATTGTTGGGAAGTGTATGCAACTCATTATTGGCATTAACTTTAATAGACTATTTCTACAAATTCTTGGAAGAAATCCATTAGTCAGTCAATGGCAGCAGATGCAAAAGGAAAAGATACGAATGAACCACTGGAAGGTAAGAACTGTAGTTTTTAAAGCCAGTTGACAGATGTTTATCTAAGACATGAATATTGATGTATACCAGTAGCTAAAGAAAGTTGTGTATTAAATGCATAGTAAGGAAAAGATAAATGAAAGAGTGGTAAGCTGTGTATTGTGCCACTAGTTAGCAATGCATTAAATTGTGAGTGCCCCAGAGGAGCTGAAGTGTTAGCTCCATTTCAGGATAACCTACAATCAGAATAAAGTCAGGGAATGAGGATTCAGAATGAGGGAGAGTTAACAGCCATTCTGAGGGCTGAGGTGATATCTCATGGTAATTTTCTCATTGCATTTTCCTAATGGCTAATGATACTGAGTATTATATATATATTTATATGTGTGTGTATATTGACTATTTGTATTTCTTCTTTTGAGAACTGTCCATTCATGTCCTTTGCCCATCTCCATGTATTTCTGAATGTTCTATTGTTCTTCTGGTTGACTTGTCATTTCATTACTTTGTAATTTTAGTCTTTTTAAATGAACTTAGAATGGGAAAAAGGGTGAAATAAAATTAACTGCCTGAGAAAAAGCCCATTAAACCATGACATCTTAAGCCATTTAAATTTGGGGGCTGTGGCAGGGATGAACTTAAAGGCTACATTCCAGAAAGGGGAGTTAAGGAAAAGTAATATGTAAGAAAGCTATGTAAAGACTAGAACTTCTTAAACTTAAGAATCTCTGGGGACCTTATTCAGAATGCACACTCTATTTCATTAAATGTGGGATTCTGCATTTTCATCACAATCCCTGGTGAGCTTTAGGGTTATATGTTTCCCTTCAGAGATATTTGAAAGAAGGACCTTGGGAGAAGTATTCAAGAACTAAAAGGATAGAGGGAGAGTATTTTTTTCTTTTATTTCTCAGCATGTTCCTATCCAGAGGATGAAAGGGGAAGAGGAAAGGAAGGAAGGAGGGAGGAAGGGAGGAAGGAGAGAGGGAGGGAGGGAGGAAGGAAGGAAGGAGAGAGGGAGGAAGGGAGGGAAGTGAATGGAGATAAGAAGAGGAGAGGAGAGCAGGGGCGGGGAGAGGAGGAGAGGGAAGGAGAGGGGAAGGAGGGGGAGGGGAGGGGAGGGGAAGAGAGAAGAGGAGAGGGGAGGGGAGGGGAAGAGAGGAGAGGAGAGCAGGGGAGGGGAGAGAAGGAGAGGAGAGGGAAGGGGAGGGGAAGGAGGGGGAGGGGAGGGGAAGAGAGGAGAGGAGAGAGGAGGGGAGGGGAGGGGAGGGGAGGGGAGGGGAGGGGAGGGGAGGGGAGCAGAGGGGAGGGGAGGGGAGGGGAGGGAGAAATTGGAAACAGGAATAAGAGGAAAGAAGGAAGCCAAGAAGGAGGAAAGTACGAGAGGCTCTGGGGAAGGGAAGGAGAGTTGGAGGGAGAGTTGAAGGGGGTTGAAATAGAAGTTAGAACTGTAAATTGTAGCGATAAATGGGAAAATAAGTGGTGTGGATAATCCCTAAAATTAATGGTAAGGCAAAGAATCCAGGGCACAGATCCAGAGATTACTTTTGATAAGGAGGGATGATTCTGAAGAGGGAAGAAGAGAAAATGAAGTGAACCAGGTAAATTTAGAGTTACTAATAAGGAAACCTGAGAATATTCACTTCAGATGCCTTCTGTGTGTT
Organism: Sylvilagus floridanus; assembly: GCA_949820135.1. Taxonomy (NCBI): domain Eukaryota; kingdom Metazoa; phylum Chordata; class Mammalia; order Lagomorpha; family Leporidae; genus Sylvilagus; species Sylvilagus floridanus. The sequence goes on along the minus strand of OX463240.1, from coordinate 10,133,460 downwards.
CACATTTAAACACATTAGGTTATTGCTGCTCCAGAGATGACCAAAAACAGGATGGTGTGCTGGTATTGCAGCCACTCATTTGAACTTCACTTAATTCTAAAGCACTAGTGATATAAATTGCATGGATGCTATTTAAATGAGAAAAAATTTGAATATTGAATCATTGGCTTATCTTATAGCTAAATTTTTTATAAAGTAATTTCACAAAATTAAAGTTAGCATACTATGCTAGAATAAATGTGTTTTGGAAACAAGATATCATAGATTTCATTCCATCAATACCAGAATTTTTCAGTAAATATTGCATTGATTTAGAATAAAAAGTTATATTAATAATTCTGTGGCAGCTTAATGAATTTATTCTTTTTGATGACTAGGTTTCTGTATCAAAAGCTTATTATTTGCAATTACTTAGATATGTTCTATGTACCTCCTTGAATCAGGGGATAAAAATCTTTAAGACACCTAACTAGGGCTAGGCACTGTGGGACTGTAGGTTAAGCCATCTGTTGGGATGCCTGTATTCCGTATTCGGGTGCCACACTTAAGGTTCATCCTCCTGAAAAACTGCCTGGGAAGCAGTGGATGATGGACCCAAGTACTTGAGATTCTGCAACACTTGTGTGAGAGCTGGAAGGCAATCCAGTCTCCTAGCTTCCACTTGATTTTTTAAAAATTTAAATATTTATTTGAAAGAGTTACACAGAGAAGGAGATGCACAGAGCGAGAGAGAGAGAGAGAAGTCTTCCATCTGCTGGTTTACTCCCCAAATGGCCACAAAGGCTGGAGCTGAGCTGATCTGAAGTCAGGAACCAGGAGCTTCTTCTGGGTCTCCCAAGTGGGTGCAGGGGCCCAAGGACTTGGGCCATCTTCTACTGCTTTCCCAAGCCACAGCGGAGAGTTGGATTGGAAGGGGAGAAGCCGGGTCTCAAACTGGTGCCTATATGGGATGCTGGCACAGCAGGCAGCTGATTTACCTGCTACACCACAGCTCCGACCCCTCCATTTGATGTTGCCATGGCTTTTGTGGGCATTTGAAGAGTAGATGGAAGATATTTCTCTATCTCTCTCATCTATCTTCTTCCGTCTTTCAGATAAATAAGTAAAATCTTTCAAAGCTAAACTAGAGGACCAAAGAAATGTACACAAACCAGTAGTCCTCATAATTATAGAAAACTGTGACTATGTGTTATCATATAAAGCCAAGTATATAAACCAGTTGATGAGGTCAGACTACTCTCTCTGCTAAGAAATGAATTATATGTTCATCTTTCATCACAACTGTACGCTTCCAAAATACAGGAGACACCGAAAAACAATTGTAGCACAATGGAATCAATGATTCTGATGTGTACAGTAAAGGTATGCTGTCACATTCGACCATCAGCTTTCTCATTTAGATTCTCATGGTCATGATTTGTTCCTCTGATTAAAGATCACTTTTGTCCCCAGTTCAGCATGCTCACTTTGGCATATGGGTTCCTTTTTGCTTAATTAACAGTCATACTTTTTGGGACATTGTAATATGTTTTGAAATCTTAGTGGCATCTTTTATTAAACCCGTAGGTCTATTTTGTTGAATTTTATTTGATTTTTTATTTTTATTTTTATTAAAAATTATTGTATATGTTTATGGAACTCAGTGTGACATTTCATTATATGTATACAACATATCTTGATGAGATCAGGGCAATTGGCATGTTCTTTTCTTTCACATGATGTTAAAGCTTAGTACTCCTTGTATTTCATTATAACATAGGTTACTGTGATAGAGTCGCTCAACTATGCTGTGTAATACTAGGAACTTATTTTTGATAGAACTCTGGTTTGTATTTTTTATATATACTTCTATCTTGCGTGTTGTTTTCCTAGCAGCCCAAATATAAACCACTTCCCCCAAACCTACAGTAATCATTTCCATAGCCACACATGTGGACTTAGCGCAATACTAAACCTGCACCAATATATTGTCGGCCTTGTCATATTTACATATGAATGACTGTATATCTCTTTTGCTTTTTAGAGTTTGCTAAGGGATCTGCTGAATTGACGGTAATAACGTGTACATTTTTGTCTTGAATATTCTCATTGGCTGGTAATGTTTATTTTACATTTTTCTCTAATTATTAAATACATATTATATGAAATATGCATTATTAACTATCTTGTTTCAAAACTCCTTCAGCCTTGTCTGGGAGCAATACATCCTTTTTGTACAACATCAGTGGGAATGAATGAAGTACAAACATGCAGACAAGGTAATTTTGCAGTACAAATGCTACTCTGGAAAGAAATATAGTATTTGAAATGCCTTCAATCTTCATTCTAAAAATTATTTTTGTCTGCAGATTTGATAAAAGGTTTTGACACAAATAATGCAGATATCATTTTCCAGATTCATGTGTGAAAAAATATATTTCTCATCTAGAAACTGTAACCTTTAACTAAGATGTTAAAAGATACCTTTCATTTTTTTGATACCCTGAAGTGCCTAGTTTAAAATTCCTATCTTTTATTAGGATTGGCATAAGTTAATTAAGATATTAAAATTTTAATGGTTTAAAATGTCATAAAATTCTGATCTTTACCTAAATTGGAACATTATTCCTAACATTTCATTTGTTTTAATTGTTCCATCCTAGTGATGTTCTGATTAGCATACTCTCATTTGTGTGTGTGTGTGTGATTACAGAGAACAGAGACAATACTTAATCATACTTAATCTCAGTTTTTAAAGCACAGAAGAGGAACTGCAACCTCAAAATAGTTAATAAGATTTTGAATTTTCCCAAAGAATAAATATTTGAGGTGACCGGTATGCTAATAATGATCTAATCTGATCATTATACATTGTATAATACAATACACATATGGAAACAACATATTCTGTGCCACAATGATGTGTCAATAAAAAATAAAAATATATACTTTAAATTTTCTTTAAGAACTGATTTAGTGCCCCCAAATAATTGTAAATTAGAATTCTTAAACATTCTCATCTTAGGGTTCCTTTTACCATTAAAGTCCTTGTGAGTATATGGAGATCCTTTACTTAGTGGACTGCTCTGTTCATAGTTTATTAGATATGAAAACTGGGAAAATTAAGTACAAGCATGCAGAGTCCTACATTCCAATATCCATGCCCCATTAACTGTTACAACTAATAGTGTTTATGGCATATCTCTCTGAAAAAGTTGATTCTGCACTTTTAAGAGAATGGATTGAAAATTGCAATTAACACCTAAAATTATTTGATTTGATTTTTTGGCACCTGAACATACCAACTTGGATCAGAATTTAGAATTACTTCTTTAAACCCTTTATAGTCTTACCCAAATGTTAATGCAGTGCCTGGTGATGGAATCACCTTTAAAGTTTTATTTCTTCTGAATATAACCCTACCACATGACCCAGCCATCCCATTCCTCAGAATTTACCCAAGAGAAATTAAATTGGCAAATAAAAGAGCTATCTGTACCTCAAAGTTAATTGTAGTTCATTCACAATAACGAAGACATGGAATCAACCTATCCAACAGAAGACTGGATAAATAAATTATGAAATATGTACTCTATGGAATAATACACAGTGGTAAAAAATGAAATCTGGTCATTTGCAACAAAATGGAGGAATCTGGAAAATATTATGCTGAGTGAAATAAGCCAGTCCCAAAGGGACAAATATATGTTCTCCCTGACCTGTGACAACTAACTGAGCACTTAAAAGGAAACCTGTAGAAATGAAACTGACACAAGAAGCAATGTCTTGATCAGCCTTTGTCCTGACTGTCAAGGAACAGCTTACTATTTTATTCTTTTTAATATTTTCTTTTTCTACTTAATACCATTGGTTGAACTCTTTACTTAACACAGTTATTCTTAGGTGTTTAAATGCAATTGAAAATTGACTTCTGTTAAAAATAAGAGTGGGAATAAGATAGGGAGGAGATGTACAGTTTGGCACACGATCCCTCGGACTTACTCCTAAAGGGTAAAGCTAAAAACTTGCCATGGGACTCCAAATTCTATTAAGTTCACAGGTGCTAATAATAATTGATAGAATTAAAAAGGAGAGAACACTCCAACACAGGAAGCGGGATACAGAGCAGATTCATAGAATGACATATGCCCTAACATGGGAAGCAGGATAACAGCAGATTCATAGAATACAGATGCCCTAAACAGCACTCTGGCCTCAGAATCAGCCCTTAAGGTATTTGGATCTGGCTAAAAAGTCCATGAGAGTATTTCAGGCACTGAAAGACAAGACACTGGCAAAAAATGACCTAAATGAAAGATCTCCATGAGTGAGATCCCAGTGGAAAGAACGACCCATCAAAGAAGGAGATACCCTTCTCTGAGAGTGGGAAAGGACTTCCACTTTGACTATAGCCTTATCTAAATAATATCAGAGTTTGTGGACTCAAGAGGCTTCCATAGCCTTGGCGGCTCATGACAAGAGCCTCAGGTGATCACTGACATCATAAATAAGGGTGTCAATTGTTAAATCAAGAACAGCAGTCACTGTGTACTTGCTCCCCTTGTAGGACGTCTGTCCTTACTGTGTTGTACTATGAGAATTAATGGTAAAACTAGTCTTCAAACAGTACTTTATACTTTGTGTGTCTGTGTGGGTGCAAACTGTTGAAATCTTTACTCAGTATACAGTTGATCTTCTAACTATAAAGATAATTAAAAATAAATCTTAATAAAAAAATAGGATGGGAGAGGGAGTAGGAAATGGGATGGTTGCAATGGGAGGGAAGTTATGGGGGGAAGAACCACTATAATCCAAAAGTTGTATTTTAAAATTATATTGATTAAATAATAGCATTCTATAACACTTTTTCTGTTTTTCTGATTTTGTTCTAGACTTGTCTTAAAATATTTAAATATGATAGTTTATGTTTTATAAAAATGATAACAATATTTCAGATAAGTACCAGTTAGAGCATTCTGAGATTCTGTGTACTTTGCTTCTATATTGGAACTAAACACATTTTTAATTAATGTATTTGTATATGTTAATCTTATTTGTATTATTTTCATTCTTATGGTTGAAAAACTAACTTTTAAGTTTTTCAGACTGTGATTCTGCCCCCAGCTGCCTACTAGCTTGATTATCCTTTGATTCTCAGTAATAAGAATTGTCAAAGAAATACAAATTTGACAATTGATGATACATAGCTGTTTTATTAACTCTGTGACCAAAAATCCATCAATATCCATAGAATCTCATGGACAGATAAAAGTAATAGCTGAGGAAATCAGAACACAGATTTTAACCCTGGAGTACTTCTGTGTGACTGCATAATTTCATAGTGTGACTTTCAAACATTTTGTTCCAGGGTTCACTTTCAGATTACTCCTCTTATGCTACCTAAGGTCGACAGGATATAATTCAGAAAATCATTTTTACTTTTGAGCTTGAGTTCACATATAAACAATAGAGACAAGAGTATAAATAATTTTATGTGGGCTGGTATTTAGCATAAACTTCTGAGTGGGTTACATGATTATATTTAGTACACAGGAAGATATCTGCTGTCTCCTCAAGTTGTTTGCTGATAATTTGGAAGTCAGAGGTATTTCCTAAAGAATTAAATATTCAATGAAAGATTAAGCTTAAGCTTTCAATTGATAAAATAAATTATTTGCTATTTTTTTAAAGATTGTACCTTTCCTCTCACTGATAATTAGCATATTTAAATGGAAATATAGATCAGTAAGGGACACTAGAGTTACCTGTGTAAATGCCAAAAAATATTAAACAAAATATCACTAATTGGATTAGACCCTGGATATATGCCTCACCTCAGTGGCCCAGAAAACATTTTGGACTTGTGGCTTACCCAAACTAAACAATTGAAGCATATGAGTCAAATAATAAAGTCTAGTGTTTTGTAGTTACAGGCAAAATCAAGTTAAAACCAATACCAAAACATCTCAAGAGGCATTGCCTTCCTCACTGCAATACTAATCAATATAAAAGCACAGAACTTGAGTTGAAAAATGTCAATTCTTCTCCAACAGATAATGACATTAAAACAACACCCAAGGAAGAACAAGAATGGCTTGATGGAAGTAAAAATAAGCATGTATGTAAAAATGTAAACTTCTGATTTCATATTTTTGTGTGTAGCATAGCATATACCAATCAAAATGACTTTCCATATCAGATATATATATATGTATATAATATATGTAGGTGTGTATATATGTATCAAAAGATCATAATTTAATGCTTAATTAAAAACATGTTAACTGCTCATTAGACAAAATCATAGAAGCTGTTGTATAATATAGCTAATCATTTTCTTGAAAGAGGCAAACAATTCTAGATATGGTGTTAAGTAACATTTTTAAAAACCTATTACACGGGCCGGCGCCATGGCTCACTTGGCTAATCCTCTGCCTATGGTGCCAGAATCCCATATGGGCCCCGGGTTCTAGTCCCGGCTGCTCCTCTTCCAGTCCAGCTCTCTGCTGTGGCCCAGGAAGGCAGTGGAGGATGGCCCAAGTGCTTGGGCCCTGCACCTGCATGGGAGACCAGGAGGAAGCACCTGGCTCCTGGCATCGGATCAGCGCAGTACCGGCTGAGGCGGCCATTTGGGGAGTGAACCAATCGAAGGAAGACTTTTCTCTCTGTCTCTCCCTCTCCCTGTCTATAACTCTGTCAAAAAATTTTTTTTAAAAAGAAATTATTTGTTCTTCTCCCTCACATAGGGACAAAACATCAAAATGAAGTACTGCAGCAAAATATGTGTAGATTTAAGAATGAGGTAGGATAAGATGGACATTTGTCATAGTCATTAAGACACCACTGGGTTGCTAAGGTTCCATATCACAGTTCCAGGTTTATGTCCAAGTGCTGCTCCAGTTCTGTCTTCCAGTAATGCATACCCTGGGAAGCAGGTGATGGCTCAAGTACTTGTTTCTCTCACGCTCCTGTGAGAGATGTACCTTTAGGTTCCCAGCTTCTGGCCTTGGCCTGGCCTAGTCATGCTTATTGTGGGTAGTTGTAGAGATCCAGCAGTTTCTCTCTTTCTCTCCCCCTCTCCCTCTTTCCCTCTCTCTGACTTTCCAATACATTAAAGTAGATTTTAATCTCAAGTAGTTTCTGGCCTTGGTGAAAAAGTTTAACTTGCAAAATACAGAGAGGTTCCCTTGCTGATACTCTACTACTTGCCTGTGTCAATTACCTTGATTCATTGTGATTTTCTACCTAGAAAAAGCTTGTGTACACAATGATGTTGCTCTCTAAATTACAGTTAAAAAAAACTTCATAGTTTTTATTATTTAATTCTTCCAAGTGACCTTTAACCTGGGCAACTAATTTAACTGAATACTCTATGACTTTCTGAACCAGAATAAGCATAAAGATTTTTTAAAAAATTTTAATAAGCCCTAGCCATTTTGATTGGCTTAACAATAAATTACAGTTATTTATTTTTTAAAGATTCACTTATTTATTTGAAAAGCAGAGTTTTGGAGGAGGGAGGAGGGAGATAAGGGAGAAGGGAGGGAGAGAGGGAGAGAGAGAGGGAGAGAGAGAGCACGTGCAAGAGTGAGCTTTAATCAACTGTTTCACTCCACAATTGGCCACCTTGGCCAGGACTGTGCTAGACCTCAATCAGGAGCCAGAAACTTCATTTGAGTCCCTTATGCGGGTTCAGGAAACCAACTACTTGGATCATCTTGTGTGAATTGTGTTGATTACATATTAAAATATGAATATATGGGATCCAGTGAGCACACCATGGGAAGGAACCATTGTTTGAGAGTGAATATTAGCATGTACCTGGCCTTGAGTGTTGTAAAACATATTATAAGCACGGTGAGTCTGTTTATTTTGCCTTGTCTATTGTACAACTTTATCTGATTCAGTTAAAGTATATGGAACTTTGTGTTCCAACATGACTGTTTTAAAGATTTTTCAAACACTTAACGTATACTTTCATGTAACTTTTATGCTTACACAATATTTCTGGTGAATTAGACTTTTATAAGTATCATAAACCATCACCAGAAGTTCAGTGTTTGTCTCTAAATCAGGATGCTACATTCTGGAGTACTTACAGCTTTATAGGTATGTAAAAACCTCCAGCTGTCCTCTTACAGGTAAGGGTAGGTAAAGCCTCTCTTCACGCTCCTCACCATGAAGGCATTGCAGTACTTTGACAAAGTCACACTGCTACTTTCTGTGATTAATTTGGTTATTTTCTCTGGTAATGTGTCTGATTCAGTGTTATAGAATGTGTGTTTTCTGTTAGTGCCATAAAATGCTAGGAAAAGCCACTCTGTGTACTTTGTCTGAATCATTTAACCTTTTGAAGTTTTATTCCCATTATCAGTAGATAATGGGGCCAGAACACTTAATTTCTTCATGCTGTCCATCTATGAAATTATATGCTTAGTGATTGTAAAATGAGGGAAGCTTATTTTTTCAGAATCTCTCACTAACAGTTCATGACATTCCCTCTTCTTTTGAGGTGTGGCAAACTTGGACAGATATATTTTAGTGAGCATGTATCTCTTTTCTGAATATCACATATCGCATGATCTAAAGGGAAAATATTGCTGGAAACATAGTTTGTTTAAATTAAGATTTACTTTATTTATTTGAAAGACAGAGTTACAGAGAGAGGTAAAGACAAAGAGAGAGGTCTTCCATCCTCTGATTCACTCCCCAGATGGCCACAATGGCTGGAGCTGCGCTGATCCGAAGCTAGGAGCCAGGAGCTTCTTCCGGGCCTCCTACATGGGTGCAGGGGCCCAAGGACACAGCACCGGATTGGCAACATAGTTTTCTAAAGCTTTGTTTTACACCTTTGTGAACCCAGTGGTTAAGAATGTTATACTATTAAAGTTTTAATGATCTGTGAATACTTTAAAAGTTATTGTCTGTGGAAAAAATAATCATAAAAGCAATGAGAGAAAACATAGCTTAGAGCACAAAGGGGAAGCCTCCTTGCTGTTACTAGAGACTTGTATTGTCAAATCCTGTAAATCTGGATGGTTAATATACAATCCAGGTGACAATGACAGAAAGTGACAATTTTATGTGTTTCTCTTATTGCTTCCATACAGGTTAATAAACATATTAGATAGTGAAATGTGGATAGAAATAAAGGCATAAAAAGAGGAAGTACCATCTTTGATATTTTGGAGAATTGTCAAAATTTTTAAATTCAGAAATGAAGCAGAATGCACCAAAATTTCCATGAGATGTAATGCTAAAACTAAAATACATAAAATGCAATACAAACATATTTCATTGACTAAAATTCATGGCAAGTTTCTTAGGTACAGTAATCACTTTGAACTTCCATGAAATATATCTTCCTCCTCAACAGTTCTTGGATAAAAAATATGTTAAACATGATTACCTTGGACAATTAATTCCTTGTGCCAATATCAGCAATCTTAAAATTTTTGTTATTTTGAAGAGCAAACCCAGTTAAAAAGAATTTTAGATCCTTCCATCAGGGTGATTGCTAGCAAATCAGTCCTTTGTTAACCTAGTGGATTTTTGGTCCCTTTAATTGTGTTCTTTCTCTAGTGATATCAGACTCTGGCTTGGTTCTTCATTTCTGTGTGAAGCACTTAAACAGAAGTTGTTGCTTATGCCACTGCTTGCCCTGTTTCCTTAGAGACCACTGTGTTTTTCACTGTATACACTTGGCACTATGCTCATAAGCTATCCTTCATAAAATACAAAAAATGGACTCATTTTGCATAATAGCTAATCTTTTTATCCAATAATGTTGTAAGGAAATTTCTTGAATTCTAAATGTTGGTCTTTCTAGATTTTTAAAAAATTGATGTTTCCAGGATAAAACTTTATTACAATGTAGTTAAGTTGTAGGGTTGTCTTTCTCTGTTACTTTCAAATAAATAAATAAATATTTTAAAAGGGAACTGACATTACATAGTGGGTAAAGCTGCCACCTTTGATGCCAGCATCCCACTTGGTGACAATTCATAATCTGGCTTCTTCCAATCTGACTCCCTGATAGTGGCGTGAGAAAGACAGTGGAGGAGGACCCAAGTGTTTGACCCGCTACTGGTCTGGGAGACCTGGATGCGGTTCCTGACGCTTGACTTCATCCTTGCCCACTGTTTGCCATTGCAGCCACCTGGGGAAGGAACCCGCAGAGGAAAGTGCTCTCTCTCTCTCTCTCATATGTAAATAAATCTTTAAGAAGTGTAGGGTTATTTATCATAACCCTACATGAACATGAACACCATGGGAGACCAGGAGAAGCACCCAGCTCCTGCCTTCGGATCAGTGCAGTGCGCCAGCTGCGGCGGCCATTGGAGGATGAACCAATGGCAAAGGAAGACCTTTCTCTCTGTCTCTCTCTCTCACTGTCCACTCTGCCTGTCAAAAAAAAAAAAATAATATCAGAAATTTACATTAGCATTTTAAGGCCATTGTAGGATTCTAGCACACTGTCTATTGCCGGTGCTGTATTGTAAGAGCTAATTATCAGAGGTGAATTGTTTCTCTTTCTCCAGTTTCCATTGTTGTTTTATTGCAGAATTCTAACATGTGTCATATCCAAGGTATTATTGATAAACTTTTTCCAACCAGTAGCAGGATGTTCAAAATTTTTTTCTGTCACTGTAGTAGAAAACAGTATATGTAAAACATTTATGTAGCAATAAATACGCTACATAAAATGAATAATAAATGAACACAAAAATATTTATATTTATGTACTAACAGCGATTTTAATATGAAACTTTCATTCAAGTTTGAAGAAAAAGGGCAGCGTTGCCAAAGTAAGGAAACGGAAGTGTTAAGAAACTTGCATGAAAGTGCTGCTCCTCCTGATGACAGTGAAGGTTGTGGATTGATTCAGCAGAGAAGGAGTGGGGACCTTGACAACCAGCAATCTGCCACTAAGAAGAATGAAGAATGTTATTCGTAAGTCTATAGCAATATTTAACAGCAGGTGATGTGATTTTATTGTGCTATAAAGCCACTTCTAATTGGGTTATTATCTATGATTAACATGTTTTTGCTAAGGATTTTATTCCATGCTTTGGAATTTGAAATATACCAAGAAACAAATAATATTTGCAAACCATACTGCTAAGTATTTGTTTAAAAGTTAATAGTTGGCAAATGTGAGGGAAAAGTTATTATCTACTGTTGGTAAATACAATTATAAGACTCTTCGAAGGGTAACTTAAGAGCACATGTCAAAATTTGAAATAAACCATTCTTTGCCCTTGTAGCAACTTCACTCTGGGATTAGACCTGACAAGATGGCATAGTATGGTCTATTGTACACTACTACACCCATAAGTTAATGACATTTATGATGTATTGTCATCATCTATTATGTAAGATGTAATAGGACAATTATGTTAAGGATGTAAAACACATATGATAAAGATATTTATACAAATATGTTGTAGGGCCAGTGATATGCACTCTTCCTATATGAGAGTACGTGGTCTGAGTCCATACTTCTCTGCTTCCTATCTACCTTCCTTTTTTTATTTTTATTTTTATTTTTTGACAGGCAGAGTGGACAGTGAGAGAGAGAGACAGAGAGAAAGGTCCTCCTTTTCTGTAGGTTCACCCTCCAATGGCCGCTGTGGCTGGTGTGCTGTGGCTAGTGCACCGTGCTGATCCAAAGCAAGGAGCCAGGTGCTTCTCCTGGTCTCCCATGCGGGTTCAGGGCCCAAGGACTTGGGCCATCCTCCACTGCACTCCCGGGCCACAGCAGAGACCTGGCCTGGAAGAGGGGCAACCAGGACAGAATCCGGCACCCCGACGGGGACTAGAACCCGGTGTGCCAGTGCCGCAGATGGAGGATTAGCCCATTGTGCTGTGGCACCGGCCCCTATCTACCTTCCTAAGAATGTATGTTATAGGAGGCAGTAGATTCTGGCTCCAGTACTTGGGTGTCCACACCCACTTAAGAGACTTGGGTGGAAATTCAGACGCTTGGGGATCCTTGCCCAGTCCTGGCTGTCCTGGGTATTTGTGAGTGAAACAGCAGGTGGAAAATCTTTCTTAACATGTTAGTCTATCTAGATCTGTTCCTCTGCCTTCCAAATAAAATGAAAATGGTTAATAAAGCACGTTGCCTGTGTACATATGTATAGACATTTACAACAACATTGTTTATCAAGAATTTAGAATCAGTCTAAATGCCAATCAAAATAGAAATAAATTGTCGTACCAATAAAAGAACGCAGTATGCAACATTTTTAAAAGTGAGGTTTTATCTGTAGTACACTGCTTTTTCACAACTAGAGTATATTTAATGTGACTAGTTTGATGATGCATCTTAAGCACATTTTATTAAAATACCGTATCTGCTGAGTTGCAAAAGGGGAGTCCATGGGACACTTGTACATCTTATAACCAATACCTATTTTATTTTTGAGTTTTGATCCCAATTTCAGCCTAAATATTAAAATATAGAATCTATAAAATAATTTGAGCATTACTGAGTATTTGCATATTGTGGTTCATATTCCTTATAAGCATTTCAGTTTGTTAGGTAAACCTTCTCAAATGCGTCAAAGGATGTTTGATCTGCTAAAGCAGGAGTTGAAAACTTTTTCTGTAAAGAACCAGATAATGAATATTTTAGGCTTTTTGGATCATAAGGTCTCTATAGTTGTGGTGCGAAATCCTCCATAGACTATAAGGTAATTAGTGTGGCTTAATATCAATAAAACTTTATGAATAGTACTAGGGAAGATTCAGCTGGATTTATTCTTGGCCATGGTTTTACGGAACCTATGCCAAAACATTGGTACTGCTAATACAATAAATCTCCCTTTAGAAGATAGACTACAGGCTAAAGAGTGTTTCAGAATGTATCATACTGTATTTGTCAGGAGTGACATCAGATAAAGCTTACAAAAACTCTAGTTGTGGAGCTGGTGCTGTGGCATACAAGATTAAACTTCCACCTGCAGTGCTGTCATCCCATATGGGTGCCAGTTCAAATCCTGGCTGCTCTTCTTCTGATCCTGCTCTGTACTAACTTACCTGGCAAAGCAGCCAAAGATGGCCCAGGTGCGCGGGGCCCTGCACCCACATGGGAGACATGGAAGAATCTCCTGCCTCCTGGCTTTTAAGCAACCCAAAAGTTGCCCTTGAAAATTTTAGATTTTCAATATTATCAGCAAAATAATAATATATTATTATGCAATATATTAATAATATTAATAAAATGATAATATATAATATAATAATATTATATAATACCTAATGAGGAACTTTTCAAGGAATTCACTTCCTTAAGTTTATGAATTATTTACTGCTTTGATCAGAACGTTTTTGGTTCCAACAACTTTAGAGAATCACAAATATTCCCTAAAATCGTTATGTGAGGATTGAAAAATTCAGTTAAACATGGAGAAAAATAGATCTTCAATGGTCATGGCCTTAGTAGTGATCTCCTTGGGAAAACTGTCTCTATTCAGTGACTCAAACTGACTTTCTCTTCACTCTTGGACTCACTCCAGTTGTTTGCATTCCCACAACGCCTCCAAAACAGGTTTTCTCTGGATTGCCACTGATTTTAATCAATGTTGTAGTACTTTCCAAGGTCTCCTTTTCTTTTCGTTAAATATTCGTTCCCTCCTTCCCCCCTCCCCCCTTACTCCCTTCCCTCCTTCCCCCTTTCCCCCTCCCCCTTCCTTCCCTCCCTCCCTCCTTCCTTCCTTCTCTCTCTCTCTCTCTCTCTCTCTCTCTCTCTCTCTCTTTCTAGTTAGAGGGACAGAGAAAGCGATACAGAGAGATCTTGCATCCACTGGTTTGCTCCCCAAATGGCAGCAATAGCTGGAACTGGGCCAGCCTGAAGCCAGGCATTTGTTTCAGGTCTCTCATATGGCTGCATGAGCCCAAAAACTTGGACAGTCCTCCCCTGATTTCCCAGGCACCTTAGCAGGGAGCTGAATTGGAAGCAGAGAAATCAGGACTCGAACTGGCCCATATGGGATGGTGGCACTTCATATGGTGGCAAAGTGCTGTCACAGGCTCTCATTTTAATTAACCATTCAACATATTTGATCCTTTTAGGGTAAAACATCTTTAAAAAATTCTTTTCAAATAATACGTTTTGTCAATATAGTTTGAAACAATAGGAAAATAACAATTACTTATGGTGTTATATTTGTGGACAGACTATTTTAGGACAAGTTAAACATATTTGGGCATTAGGTCTCAGCTTAGATTTTGTAACATTTTATTATGTCTGTAGAGCACTTTTCCTTCAAGATCATTTCTTGACTTGGCTTTCAGGGTGTAATTCTCAACCAGTCTCTTTCTGTTTCTTTTCTACTCCATCCTGTGTTGTTTCCCTTGTTTCTCTCATCTTCTACTTTTAAAACATGGATATTTCCCAAGGCTGTCTTTGATCTTTTCTCTCATGGTTTTACTATCTTGTATATGCAAATGAATTCTGATTTTTTTTTTTTTGACAGGCAGAGTGGACAGTGAGAGAGAGACAGAGAGAAAGGTCTACCATTGCTGTTGGTTCACCCTCCAATGGCCGCCACGGCCGGTGTGCTGCGTCCGGCGCACCACGCTGATCCAAAGGCAGGAGCCAGGTGCTTTTCCTGGTATCCCATGGGGTGCAGGGCCCAAGCACTTGGGCCATCCTCCACTGCACTCCCGGGCCACAGCAGAGAGCTGGCCGGCAAGAGGGGCAACTGGGACAGAATCCGGCGCCCCAACCGGGACTAGAACCGGGTGTGCTGGTGCCGCAAGGCGGAGGATTAGCCTGTTGAGCCACAGCGCCGGCCTGAATTCTGAATTTTTAACTGCAACTTAGATCTCTCTCCTTAATTCCATATTTTAGATAATAACCTGCCTACTCAACACTTCTCTTTGGTCATTTATTCAGTATTTAAAATTTAGGTGGCCTAGTGCTGTGCTAATGATGTTCTTGTTCCTAACAGCCTCTCATATAGTTTTCCTACTTCAGCGAATGGAACTCTTTCATCTGTTCTACCAACAGCCTTGGAGCATTCTTATACCTCAGCCTTTATGTGATGGCACATGTTGTCAAGTATACCTTCACAATATGTCCAGAAGCTAGATACATCGTATCCAAGTCAGCATCAGCTGCTGTCTATATTAGTTTGTAGATTCCTCAGTGATTTTCTTGTTTATTTTTTCATAAATCCTCTTTTCATTAAATCTTAACACAGGGGACCTCTTAAAGTCAGATTATGTCATTTTTTTCTACTTAAAACCTGGTGATTTCATTTGATTTCACATACTAAACTTCCTTCTAATGCCTGCAAGGCAATACATGTTGTGACCTCACTCCTCCTTATTGCTGTGATTTCAATTTGTGATTTTTTTTAACTTTTATTTAGAATATAAATTTCCAAGGTATAACTTACGGATTACAATGGCTTTCCCCCCATACTTTCCCTCCCCCCCCCCCGCAACCCTCCCCCTTACCCGCTCCCTCCACCCTTTCATTCACATTCAGATTCCTTTTCAATTCTCTTTGTATACAGGAGACCAGTTTATCATGTGTTAAGTAAAGCTTTCGCCCTTTTGCCCTTATATAGCAACACAAAGTGAAATATACTATTTGAGTACTAGTTATAGCATTGAATCACATTGTACAGCCCATTAAGGACAGAGATCCTACATGATATATATATATATATATATATTGAAACTGATTTTTTATGGAATTTCCAAAATAACAGAGTTTTTTTTTTCATTTCTGATTATCTTTATATACAGAAGATCGATTCAGTATGTATTAAGTAAAGATTTCATCAGTTTGCATCCACACAGAAACACAAAGTGTAAAAATACTGTTTCTGTACTAGTTACAGCATTACTTCACCTTGGACAACCCATTAAGGACAGATCCCACATGGGACATAAGTACACAGTGACTCCTGATGTTGATTTAACAATTTGACACTCTTGTTTATGGCGTCAGGAATCTCCCTAGGCTCTAGTTATGAGTTGCTGAGGCTATGGAAGACTTTAGGGGTTCGCTGACTTCGATCATATTCCGACAGGGTCTTAGTCAAAGTGGAGGTCCTCTCCTCCCTTCGGAGAAAGGCACCTCCTTCTTTGGTGGCCCCGTTCATTCCACTGGGATATCACTCGCAGAGATCTTTCAGTTAGGTCTTCTTTTTTTCCCTTTCCAGGGTGTCTTGGCTTTCCATGCCTAAAATACTCCCATGGGCTCTTGAGCCAGATCTGAATGCCTTAAGGGCTGATTCTGAGGCCAGAGTGCTATTTAGGACATCTGCCATTCTATGAGTCTGCTGTGACTCCGCTTCCCATGTTGGATCACTCTCTCCCCTCTTGGTTCTATCTGTTTGTATTGGCAGACACTAGTCTTGTTTGTGTGTTCCCATTGACTCTTAGACCTATCAGTGTGGTCAATTGTGAACTAAAATTGATCATTTGGACCATTGAGATGGCATTGGTATATGCTACCTTGATGGGGTTGTATTGGGATCCCCTGGCATGTTTCTAACTCCATCGTTTGGGGCAAGTCTGATTGAGCTTGTCTCAAATTGGACATATCCTCTCTTTATTTTTCCCTCTCTTATAGTTAACCGGGATCACTTTTCAGTTAGAATTTAAACACCTAAGGCTAATTGTGTGTTAGTTGCAGAGTTCAACCAATAGTACTAGAACATTAACAAAGAGAGATACTAAAGTGGGTAAAGATTCACATTGTACATCAACAGTCCAGACATGAGCTGATCAAGTCTTATTTTCTCATAGTGTTCATTTCATTTCAACAGATTTCCCCTTTGGTGTTCAGTTAGTCTGGGGAAACAAATGATGTTTGTCTCTTTGGGACTGGCTTAATTCACTCAGCATGATGTTTTCCAGATTCCTCCATTTTGTTGCAAGTGACCGGATTTCATTGTTTTTGACTGCTGTATAGTATTCTGTAGAGTACATGTCCCATAATTTCCTAATCCAGTCTACTGTTGATGGACATTTGGGTTGGTTCCAGGTCTTAGCTATGGTGAATTGGGCTGCAATAAACATTAGTGTGCAGACGGCTTTTTTGTTTGCCAATTTAATTTCCGTTGGGTATATTCCAAGGAGTGGGATGGCTGGGTTGTATGGTAGGGTTATATTCAGGCTTCTGAGGAATCTCCAGACTGACTTCCATAGTGGTTTAACTAGTTTGCATTCCCACCAACAGTGGGTTAGTGTCCCTTTTTCCCCACATCCTCTCCAGCATCTATTGTTGGTAGATTTCTGAATGTGAGCCATTCTCACCAGGGTGAGGTGAAACCTCATTGTGGTTTTGATTTGCATTTCCCTGGTTTCTAGTGATCTTGAACATTTTCTCATGTGTCTGTTGGCCATTTGGATTTCCTCTTTGGAAAAATGTCTGTAGTGGTCCTTGGCCCATCTCTTAAGTGGGTTGTTTGTTTTAATGTTGTGTCGTTTCTTGATTTCATTGTAGATTCTCGTTATGAGCCCTTTGTCTGTTGCATAGTTTGCAAATATTTTTTCCCATTCTGTCGGTTGCCTCTTCACTTTCCTGACTGTTTCTTTTGCAGTACAGAAACTTCTCAATTTGATGCAATCCCAATAGTTAATTTTGGCTTTGACTGCCTGTGCTTCTGGAGCATTTTCTAAGAAGTCTTTGCCAGTACCTATATCTTGCAGGGTTTCTCCTATGCTCTCTAATAATTTGATGGTGTCGGGTTGTAGGTTTAAGTTTTTAATCCATGTTGAATGAATTTTTGTGTAAGGTGTAAGGTAGGGGTCTTGCTTCATGATTCTGCAGGTGGAAATCCAGTTTCCCCAGCACCATTTGTTAAATAGACTGTCTTTACTCCAGGGGTTAGTTTTGGGTCCTTGATCAAATATCAGTTGGCTGTAGATGTTTGGATTGATTTCAGGTGTTTCTATTCTGTTCCATTGGTCTATCCATCTGTTTCTGTACCAGTACCATGCTGTTTTGATAACAACTGCCCTGTAGTATGTCCTGAAATCTGGTATTGTGATGTCCGGCTTTGTTTTTGTTGTACAAGATTGCTTTAGCTATTCGAGGTCTCCTGTGTCTCCATATGAATTTCAGCATCATTTTTTCCAGATCTGAGAAGAATGCCTTTGGTATCTTGATTGGTATTGCATTGAATCTGTAAGTTGCTTTTGGGAGAATGGACATTTTGATGATATTGATTCTTCCAATCCATGAGCATGGAAGTTTTTTCCATTTTTTGGTATCCTCTTCTATTTCTTTCTTTAATGTTTTGTAATTTTCATCATAGAGATCTTTAACGTCCTTGGTTAAGTTTATTCCAAGGTATTTGATTGTTTTTGTAGCTACTGTGAATGGGATTGATCTTAGAAGTTCCTCCTCAGCTGTGACATTGCTTGTGTATACAAACGCTGTTGATTTTTGTGCATTGATTTTATATCCTGCTACTTTGCCAAACTCTTCTATGAGTTCCAATAGTCTCTTAGTAGAGTTCTTTGGATTCCCTAAATAAAGAATCATATCATCTGCAAAGAGGGATAGTTTGAGTTCCTCCTTCCCAATTTGTATCCCTTTGATTTCTTTTTCTTGCCTAATAGCTCTGGCTAAGACTTCCAGTACTATGTTGAATATAAGTGGGTGAGAGTGGGCATCCTTGTCTGGTACCAGATCTCAGTGGGAATGCTTCCAGCTTTTCCCCATTCAATAGGATACTGGCCATGGGTTTTTCATAAATTGCTTTGATTATATTGAGGAATGTGCCTTCTATGCCCAGTTTGCTTAGGATTTTCATCATGAAAGGGTGTTGTATTTTTATCAAATGCCTTCTCCACGTCTATTGAGATAATAATATGGTTCTTCTTCTGCAGCCTGTTAATGTGGTGTATCATGTTGATTGTTTTGCGAACATTGAACCATCCCTGCATACCAGGGATAAATCCCACTTGGTCTGGGTGGATGATCTTTCTGATGTGTTGTTGCATTCTATTTGCCAGAATTTTATTGAGGATTTTTGCATCTCTGTTCATCAGGGATATTGGTCTTAATTCTCTTTCAATACTGCATCTTTTTCCAGTTTAGGTATTAAGGTGATTCTTGCTTCATAGAAGGAATTTGGGAGGATTCCCTCTTTTTCGATCGTTCTGAATAGTTTGAGAAGGATTGGGGTTAGTTCTTCTTTAAATGTCTGGTAGAATTCAGCAGTGAATCCATCTGGTCCTGGGCTTTTCTTTGTTGGGAGTGCCTTTATTACTGTTTCAATTTCTGTCTCATTTATGGGTCTGTTTAGGTTTTCTATGTCTTCCTGGTTCAGTTTAGGTAGGTTGTATGTGTCCAGGAATCTATCCATTTCTGGTAGGTTTCCCTGTTTGCTGGCATACAATTCTTGGTAGTAATTTCTGATGATCCCTTTGATTTCTGTGGTGTCTGTTGTTATGTTTCCTTTCATCTTTGATTTTATGTATTTGGGTCTTTTCTCTTCTTTTTTTTGTTAGTTTAGCCAATGGGGTGTCAATTTTGTTTATTTTTTCAAAAAAGAAGCTCCTCGTTTGGCTGATTTTTTGTAATGTTTTTTTGGATTCAATCCTGTTGATTTCTTCTCTGATTTTAATTACTTCTCTTCCCCTTAGCTTTGGGTCTGGTTTGCTGCTGATTTTCTAGATCCTTGAGATGTACTGTGAGCTCATCTATTTGGTGCCTTTCCAATTTCTTGATGTAGGCACCTATTGATATAAACTTTCCTCTTAACACTGCTTTTGCTGTGTCCCATAGATTTTGGTATGATGTGCTGTTATCCTCATTTACTTCCAGGAAATTTTTGATTTCTCTCTTGATTTGTTCTATGACCCATTGTTCATTCAGGAGCATGTTGTTCAGTCTCCATGATTTTGCATATGCTCTAGGGATTCCTGAGTTGCTAATTTCCACCTTCATTCCTTTGTGGTCTGAGAAGTTGCATGGTATGATTCTAATTCTTTTGAATTTGCTGAGACTTGCTTTATGGCCTAGTATGTGGTCGATCCTCGAGAAGGTTCCATGTACTGCTGAGAAGAATGTAAATGCTTTCTCTGTGGGATGGAAAGTTCTGTAGATATCTGTTAGGTCCATTTGGGCTATAGTGTCATTTAAATTTTCTGTCTCCTTTTTGATCCTCTGTCTTGGTGATCTGTCTATCTCTGAGAGTCGGGTATTGAAGTCCCTCAGTACTATTGTGTTGGGGTCTAAGTCTCCCTTTAAGTCCCTTAACAAGTCTTTTAAATAAACTGGTGCCTTGTAATTAGGTGGATATACATTGATAATCATTATATCTTCCTGTTGAATGGATCCCTTAATCATTATATAGTGCCCATCTTTGTCTCTCCTAATAGTTTTTGTGGTAAAATTTATGTTATCTGATATTAAGATGGCTACGCCCGCTTTTTTTCATTTCTGTTGGCATGGTATATCTTTTTTCAGCCTTTCACTTTGAGTTTGTATGGATCTTTGCTAGAAAGATGTGTTTCTTGTAAGCAGCAAATAGATGGGTTTTGTGTCCTGACCCAGTCTTCCAATCGGTGTCCTTTGACTGGGCAATTCAAAGCATTCACGTTCAGTGTGACTATTGATAAGTAGTAATTTTGCCCTGCCATTTGCCAAAGATAGTTTCTTATATATGCTTTGAGTTTCCTATGATCTTTTGCTGTGAGGTTTCCTTCCTTTAGCTTCTTTCATATTGATGACCGTGTTTCTGTGTTTCTGTGTGTAGCACATCTTTAAGCATCTTTTGCAGGGCTGGACGAGTGGCTACAAATTCTTTTAGTTTCTGTTTGCTGTGAAAGGTCTTTATTTCACCTTCATTCACAAATGAGAGTTTTGCAGGATGTAATATTCTGGGCTGGCAGTTTTTCTCTCTTAGTACCTGGGCTATGTCTCGCCATTCCCTCCTAGCTTGCAGGGTTTCTGATGAGAAGTCAGCTGTGATCCTAATTGGAGATCCTCTGAGAGTAATCTGACGTTTCTCTCTTACACATTTTAGGATCTTTTCTTTTTGTTTCACTGTGGTGAATTTAATTACAACATGTCGTGGTGAGGTTCTCTTTTGGTCATGTTTCTTAGGGGTTCTATGAGCTTCCTGTATTAGGATTTCTCTGTCCTTCTCCAAACCCGGAAAGTTCTCTGCTAGTATCTCACTAAAAAGGCCTTCTCATCTTTTCTCTCTCTCCATGCCTTCAGGAATTCCTAGAACTCGAATGTTGGGTTTTTTAATAGTATCCTGTAGATTTCCAACAATATTTTTTAGATTTCTAATTTCCTCTTCTTTTCTTTGGTTTGACTGTATATTTTCCTGTGCTCTGTGTTCTAGGTCCGATATTCTCTCTTCTGTTTCGCTGACTCTATTTTTGAGGCTCTCCAGTGTGTTCGTTGCTTGATCTATGGAGTTCTTCATTTCTGACTGATTTCTCTTCATTATCACAATTTCCTGTTCTACTAATTCCTGCACTGTATTCTGGTTCTTCCTTAAGGTTTCGTTTTCCCGAGAGAGATTTTCTATCTTGTCCAGTAAGGATTTCTGTAGTTCAAGAATTTGCTTTTGAAGACTTCTAAATGATCTTATCATAAACTTTTTGAAATCCACATCTTGCATTTCTTCTATCTCGTCATCTTCATATTCTTGGCTTGGGGCATTTTGTTCGTTTGAAGGCTTCATAATGTGTTCATTGTTATTGTTCCCTTGGTTTCTGTGTTTGTTGTTTCGCATTTTGGAGGGATTCTTTTAATTCTTCTTCCCTTACTGTGATTTTTTCCTGTTATACTATGACTTTATTAGGTGGGTTGCCTGCTGTTGGAGGAGCCTTGGAGGCTTGAGCTGGGTGTAGCTAGAGAGCTCTGCTTAGTTCTTCAGGGTTAGTTGTGGTAGATCATAATTATTTATTTATTATTATTATTATTTTTTCCTCAGGAGGGAAGTAATACCTCACAGCTGAGCAGAATTGATGGTAGTTAGCTTCCAATCTCTGGCTTCTATGTGTATAGCATAGCAGGTGCTTTTCAAAAAAAAATTTTTCCCCCCCTCTGGTAACTTGAGTCGTTTGGCGGGAGGGCTTTGTGCTGCCTGCCCTGGAGTAAGAGTGTAGCGTTGCACCACTCCCAATTAGTGCTAGGTGGCAGCAGCACACCACGGCAGTAGCGCACCGCGGCAGTAGCGCACCTCGGCAGCTGTAGCTCTCCAAGCCTGAATGTAACCAAACAAGATGGCCGCTTCCCGCCCGCTGCCGCTCCAATATGGGGGAGGGTGGAGGTACCGTGGGCTCCTATTTTGTTTAGTTCTTCAATTAGTCTCCCTAAGTTGCGCTTTATTCCCGCGGGTGCTACACAGTCTGTTCCTTTTCCTATTTCCTCCCCTGCTCAGTGGTGTGTGTCCCAGTGTCCATCCCAGGGTGGGTTGGGAGAGGGGCGGCGGCAGTGGCTGGTGCCGCGGTGTTGGGCAAACGCCCTGCCTCACCTCGGGTTCCAGTGCTGCTGTGTCCGAACTTTAATTTTGATCCGTTAGTCTGCCCTGGCTGTCTGGCTCCCCTGGAGCTGAAGCGTGGGGCTCCGGGCACGCCACACACACGTCGCCCATGCCTTCCCCGTCGGCAGCCCGCGGGATCCCTGCTGCCCCCTTCGCTGCTCCCGCCGAACTCCCCTCAATTTGTGATTTTCTTTTTTTTATTATTTTTTTCTTTTTTTTTTTCTTTATTTTTTTTTGACAGGCAGAGTGGACAGTGAGAGAGAGAGACAGAGAGAAAGGTCTTCCTTTGCCGTTGGTTCACCCTCCAATGGCTGCCGCGGTCGGTGCGCTGCGGCCAGCGCACTGCACTCATCCGATGGCAGGAGCCAGGTACTAGGTGCTTCTCCTGGTCTCCCATGGGGTGCAGGGCCCAAGCACTTGGGCCATCCTCCACTGCACTCCCTGGCCACAGCAGAGAGCTGGCCTGGAAGAGGGGCAACCGGGACAGAATCCGGCGCCCCGACCGGGACTGGAACCCGGTGTGCCGGTGCCGCAAGGCGGAGGATTAGCCTGTTGAGCCACGGCGCCAGCCCAATTTGTGATTTTCTATCTCCTTCATTCTTCTTACGCTACAGAAATTTTCACTATTCCTTAAACATACCTGGGTCCTTCTGTGTTTGAAGATTCTTCCTTAGATGTCCACCTGGCTGATTCCTTTCCTTCCTTCAATTTTTTTCTTCCTAAGCAAGATCTTCTTTGGCCTTCTAATATGTCCACACCTCCCTTAAACATGGAAGACATCATTTCTCTGCTTTTGTTCTCTTCTTCTAACATACTGTATTTTGTTTTTATATAGCTTGTTCATTGCTAATGTGTTTGCTTTACTCTTTTATGTTGGATTTTGTCTTTTCACTGCCATATCTTTTGTACATAGAAGAGGCCCTAACATGCATGCAATGAGCAGCTACTCAATAATTGTTTTATTAATTGAGTGAATCCAGCATATCCTTCGAGTTTTTTTAGACATTAGAATAATACTCACTTAAAAATTGATTTTACCTGGGTTCATTCTATTTATTTTAGTTGGCAATTATATACATTTGTAATCTTTTGACTCTAATAATCTACATTTATGTGTGTATGTATATATGTTTTATTATATATACATATATGTTGTATTATACTTTACATAATAAAGTGTAATATAATATCCTGGAAATCAACAGATGATGGCACCAGTGCTTGGGTCCATGCACCCAGGCAGGAAACAATGATTGATTTCCAGACTCCTGACTGCACCCTGGCCCAGAGGACAGGTGATCCCTTTCCCTTCTTCTGCTCCTTCCTCCTTCCCTCCTCCTCCTCCATCGGCCTCTCTGCCTGTCAAAGTAAATTAAAAATTAAATTTTAAATTTTCATCTGAGGTTGGCATTATTATATTTAACAATGAAACCAAAAATATAGCACAATTATAACTGCTACTTGCAAACCTGAACATTATGCTTACAGACTGTGGACCTCTATATTTTAGTGTAGCATTCAAAATTAGTGTAGGCCTCATCTGTCAATGATAGATTTAGGTATTTTATATTTTTCTTGCAAATTCCAAAGAAATATATCAGATATCATATGCCTACTCTTTGTTTGCACATTCTGTAAATAAAATGGTTTTCATCCACATTTTTCTCTTATGAGTACTTTTTCCTTTTTTTTTTTTTTACCTCCTTTGTAAAGCTTTCCTCTGCTTAGATATCAGTTTCCAATATCAACACTTTTTTTATTTAAGAGTCTGAAACAGTGGATGGCACTCTGGCGTAGCTGCTGAAGCCATTGCCTGAGGTGTCGGCATCATATTTGGGTGCTGATTTGAATCTCGGCTGCTCCACTTCTGATCCAGCTCTCCGCTATGGCATGGGAAGGCAGTAGAAGATGGCCCAAGTCCTTGGGTCCCTGCACTTGTGTGGGAGACGTGGAATCAGCTTCTGGCTCCTGAGTTCAGATCTGCATAGCTCTCACCATTGCAGCCATTTGAGGAATGAATCAATGGATGGAAGACTCTCTCTCTGCCTCTCTGTAACTTCTGCCTTTCAAATAACAAATAAATAAATTTTTTAAAAAGAATCTGAAGCAATCAGAGATAACTCCCCTCTTCTAGTAGACCCCATAAATTCCCTCAATGGCCAGAACTGAGCCAGGCTTAAGCCCATAGTCAGTAACCCAAACCATGTCTTGCATACAAGTGGCAGGGATTAAAGTACTTGGACCAATCTTCTGGTGTTTCCCAGTATATTTTAAAGCTGGAATTGATAGTGAATCCAGGATTCAAATCCAAGCACTTTGATATGGGACATGCATGTCTTACCCTGTGTGTGTGTGTGTGTGTGTGTGTGTGTGTGTGTGTGTGAAGATTTATTATTAAAGGGCAGAGTTACAGAGTGACAGCGACAGGGAGACAGAGAGAGGTCTTCCATCTGCTGGTTCCCTCCTCAAATGGCCACAATGGCTAGAGCTGCACTGATTTGAAAGCAGGAGCCAGGAACTTCCTTCGGGTTTCCAAGGTACACAGGCCCAAAGACTTGGGCCATCTTCCACTTCCTTCCCAGAGCACAGCAGAGAGCTGGATCAGAAGTGGAGCAGCAGGGACTCAAATTGGCACCCATATGGGATGCCAACACTGCAGGCAGTGCTCTTCCCACTATGCCACAGCGCCGGCCCTCTGCTTATTAACGAATAGGTGAAACCCCCCCCCCCAAATCAACCCTTCCATATTACCTTGTATCATAATTGTGTTTTTACCTGTTTTCTAAAGAAGATATAACAAGGTGCGTTCAGTAAGTGTATAAAATGCATGTTACAAAAATTATTCAGCCTGGATTTCAAAGTTTTTGTATCAGAACTACTTTTCGCCCAATTTTCATGTAATTTTTTAAATTTCCTGTACACCTTTCTTTACATGTAGATATCACTTCCTATCTTGTTTTGAATTAATAAATGAATTAAGTTGGGGAAGAATAAGAATTTTGTCAAAATTGTGTTTCTTTAATCTTTCCCAGTAGAGTAAAAAACATTCTCATGTTAATGATCTTTTTAAAATAGCTGCCCTGCCTTGCATATAAAGGAACTAAAAAATGAAGATAAAAAAGTGACTTCCATGGAGTATGGGATTAGACCAGTGTTTGAGAATGGCTTTTCACTCACTAGAAGTCTACTGCAAGAGATATATAACAACAATTTGAATGAGCTCGATCGTCTTAAAAGGTAAAATCTATGAATTCTTTAGTTTCCTGTGAAGCAATGTTAACGGTGACTACTTTTACTGAAAATAGGAAAGAATAGTGTAGTCTACAAGCCAAACAAGAGAATACTCAACTATATCAATAC
Source organism: Sylvilagus floridanus (assembly GCA_949820135.1). NCBI lineage: Eukaryota > Metazoa > Chordata > Mammalia > Lagomorpha > Leporidae > Sylvilagus > Sylvilagus floridanus. Next base: position 10,107,637 of record OX463240.1, on the reverse strand, counting down.
TGCAGTAAGGTTAAGATACTTGACCAAAAAATGTGGCAGTCAAGGGGATTTTCTTTTAACATAGAAGCTTTTAGTCCATCTGTCCTACTAGAAATGATCTAGCAGAGCGCACAGTGAATTTAATTTTATGCACATAGCTAGGTGTAAGAATGCTTGGTGTTTTAAATTATCTTTAGAACTTCAATTCATGTATATTTTATGGTAAAAGATGGTTCATTCAGAATTGGCTCAGAAATGGAACATCTTTTTTTTAAGACTTTAACTTTTTTCATTTTGATTTATTTAAGGAATACAAACACCATGCATCATGTATACAAATTCAGGAACATAGTAATTCTTCCTACTTTATATTCCACCCATAACCCCACCATTCTTCCTCCTTCCTCTCCTCTTTCTATTCTTATTTTTAACAAATTTCTATTTTCAGTTAACTTTATACACACAAGATTAACCATACACTAAGTGAAGAGTTCAACAAATAGTATGAACAACAACAACAAAAAACCAAAAACACTGCTCCTCAATACTCAAGACAAGAGCTGTTCAAAATCATCACATCTGAAAATGTCAGTTTCATCCCAATAGATTACCTTTTACATACTCTATTAGTTATGACAGATCAGAAAGAACACAGGTATTTGTCTTTTTTGGGACAGGCTTTTTACTCCAAGTAATCATTTCCAGTTACATCCATTTTGTAACAAAAGAAATTATTTCATTTTTACCACCGTATATTATTCTATAATGTATATATACCATAATTTCTTTACCCAGTCTTCAGTTGATGGACATCTTGGTTCATTTCATATGAGCTGTAATAAACATGGTGTCCAGGTTATTCTTTTATTTGCCAACTTCTTTACATTTGGGTAAATTCCAAGGAGTGGGATGGCTGGATTGTATGGTAGGTCTATATTGAGATTTCTGAAGTATCTCCATGCTACCTTCTACAGCAGGTGCACCAGTTTACATTCCCACCAACAGTGGATTAGGGTACCTTTACCCCACATCCTTGGGAGCATTTATTGTTGATTTCTGTATGAGAGCCATTCTAACTAGAGTGAGTTGAAACTCATTATGGTTTTGACTTGCATTTCACTGATTATTTAAAACTTTTTTAACCCAATAAATTGTAGCCATGAATGCCTGACTCTACTGGGTCAGTACTGTCCTTCATACTAATTTTTATTCCTTCATACTATTTATTGAACTCTTTAACTAGTATAAGGTTAATCTTATGTGTTTAAGTTAACTGAAAATAGATATTTGTGAAAAATAAGAATGGAAAGAGGATGGGGAAGAGGAAGACAAGTGGGAGTATGGGCGGCATGGAGGGTAGGTAGAATCACTATGTTCCTAAATATGTATGTATGGAATCCATGAAATTTATGTTCCTTAAATAAATCAAAATGAAGTATGTTAAGCATTTTTTCAAGTGCCTGTTACCCATTTGAATTCCCACTCTTGAAATATGCCTGTTAAAGTCCTTTGCCCATTTCTTAACTGGATTGTTTGTTTTGTTGTTGTTGAGTTTCTTGAGCTCTTTATAAACTGTGGATATTAATCTTTTATCAGTTGCATAATTTGCAAATATTTCTCTCATTCTGTCGGAGCTTCTTCACTTTGCTGAGTGTTACTTTTTAAGTACAGAAGCTTCCCTGTTTGATGCAATCCCAGTTGTCAATTTTGGCTTTGATTGCCTGTACTTTTCTGGGGTCTTTTCTAAGAAATCTTTTTTTTTTTTTTTTTGACAGGCAGAGTGGACAGTGAGAGAGAGAGACAGAGAGAAAGGTCTTCCTTTTGCCGTTGGTTCACCCTCCAATGGCCGCCGCGGTCGGCGCGCTGCGGCCGGCGCACCGCGCTTGTCCGATGGCAGGAGCCAGGAGCCAGGTGCTTTTCCTGGTCTCCCCATGGGGTGCAGGGCCCAAGCACCTGGGCCATCCTCCACTGCACTCCCGGGCCACAGCAGAGGGCTGGCCTGGAAGAGGGGCAACCGGGACAGAATCCGGCGCCCCGACCGGGACTAGAACCCGGTGTGCCGGCGCCGCAAGGCGGAGGATTAGCCTGTTGAGCCATGGCACCGGCCTCTAAGAAATCTTTGACTATGCCAATATACTACGGGGTTTCCTCAATGTTATTTATTAATTTGATGGTATTGAGACATAGATTTACCTCCTGATCCATTTTGAGTGGAATTTTGTGTAAAGTGTAGAGTAGAGGTCTTATTTCACATTTTTGCATGAGGAGATCCAGTTTCCCCAACACCATTTGTTGAAGAGGTTTTCCTTTCTCCAGGGATTGATTTTATCTTCTTTGTCAAAAGTAAGTTCATTGTAGATGCATAGATTGATTTCTGGAGTTTCTATTCTATGCCATTGGTCTATACATCTGTTTTTGTGCCAGCACCAATGTGTTTATATTATCTGCCCTATAGTTATCTGCCCTATAGTATATCTTGAGGTCTGGTATTGCCTCCAGCTTTTTTTATTGTTTAACATTACTTTAGCTATTCAGGGTCTCTAGTGTTTCCTTATGTATTTTAGCATCATTCTTTCTAAATTTGAGAAAAATCTGATGGGTATTTTGATTAGGAAAGAATTGAATCTGTAAATTGCTTTTGGTAGTACAGACATTTTCATGATTTTGATTCTTCCAAACCATGAACATCGAAGATTTTTCTATTTTTATGTCTTCTTCTATTTCACTTTTTAATGTTTTGTAATTTTCATCATAGAAATCTTTGACATCCTTGGTTAAATTTATTTGAAGGTATGAATTTTTGTAGCTGTTGTGGCATTGTCTATGTATAGATCAGCTATTGATTTGATTTTTGTGTGTTAATTTGATATTCTGCCACTTTACCAAACTCTTTTATGAGTTTTGGTAGTCTCTTAGTGGAGTCTTTTGCATCCCCTATATGTGAAATCATGTCATCTGCAAATTGGAATAGTTTGACTTCTTCCTTCCCAATTTGTATCCCTTTGGTTTTATTTTCTTGCCTAGTAGCTCTGGTTAAAACTTCCATGATTATATGGAATAACAGTGGCGAGAGTTGGGCATTCCTGTCTGGTTCCAGATCTTAGGGGGAATTCCTCCAGTTTCTACTCATTCAGTAAGGTGCTCACTGTGGGTGTGTCATAGTTTGTCTTGATTGTGTTAATGAGTGTTGCATCTATACTCAATTCGCTTAGGATTTTCATCATGAAAGGATGCTTAAATCTGTTGAGATAATAATATGTTTTTTCTTCAATTTGTTAATGTGATGTATCACATTGATTGGTTTACAAATGTTGAACCATTCCTGCATACCAGGGATAAATCCTACTTGGTCTGGGTGGATGATCTTTCTGATGTGTTGTTGGATTCAATGAGCTGGTATTTTGTGGAGGATTTTTCATCTTTGACCATCCGAGATATTCTGGGATTTTACAGGGTAGAAACTTCCTACTCTTAGGAAGTGTGAAATTCACAAGAATTGCAAATAATGTACAAGTTCTTAAGTGTGAATGCTTGCAATAATTAAATACATCTTCTTCAGATTGTAATCTTAATTTACATAGAAGAACACCATATAGAAGTTTCATGATTTGTTTTGAACATTGTATTTTGAGTTTATGTCTTGTTGTATTATAAGTCGTGCTGCAACAAACGTCTTCTATGTAAACATTTCTTTATATGCTAAGTGCTTTACTTTGGATAAAAACTTCATTATGGAATTTTATGGTTAAATTTGAGGAAACCTTTTTAAATGCTTGGTTAATATTTCTAAATTTTTGTCAAGAAAGTACATAAGCTTATAATTCCATCAACAGATACATAGTTGACAATTTTTTTAACCTTTGAAGATTTTGAAATTTACTTATTTTAACATGCATGGGATGACAGAAAACTGGAAAGTAATCACTGATTAGTTTCTTGAACATTTTTTTATATGCAAAAATTTGTTTCATGCTCTATGTTGAAAGCACTTAGCACCCTTGTTTAATTAACAGTGTCATTTTTTGAAATTGTTTATGAAATGTTTAATAATCATTAAGTTGAAAATACTCCCCAAAATATCAGTTATATGAAGTGACACATATACCTTTACCCTTGGATGATATTAATCAGTAGCTGTGTGTATCATGTAAAAGACATGTATAAATTATAGGCTGTCTTACACTCTAAATAATTTTTAAGGATACCTGTAATATTTGATAAAGTTGAAACTGTAGTTCTAATAACTATATAAAGGGGTTTATAAAAAATAACTCATTAAGGGTCAGAACTGTTGTATAGTAAGCTAAGCCTCTGCCTGTAGCACCAGCATTCTATATGGGTACTGGTCCAAGTCCTGGGTGCTACACTTCTGATCTAGCTGCCTGCTTAAGGCCTAAGAAAGCATTAGAAGGTGCCAAGTGCTTGGGGCTCTGCATCCCACATTGGAGATAAGGAAGAAGTTCCTGGCTTCTCACTTCATAGCCTCTGAGCTCCTGCTGTTGTGGCCATTTGGAGAGTAAACCAGCAGATGGAAGACCTCTCTGTGCGTCTCTTCTCTCTATATATAACTTTGCCTCTCAAATAAATACATAAATCTTTCTTAAAAAACTCATTAAAGATTGGTTAATTCTAAATTACCTTTCCTAATGGAGATGTAATTATGAATGGATGAGGAAGAGGTAATTTTAAACTCATAACTCTACTGGATAATTTCAAAATTCCTTTCTTGATAACAGTTATAAGTTGCAAGTAACAGAATCTTATCAATTATCAGAATGTAATTTCTGATAACAAAGATTTATTTATTTATTTGAAAGAGTGAGAGAGAGAGAGAGAGAGAGTGAGAGTGAGAGCGAGCTGCTGGTTCACTGTGGGTGGCCTCAATGGCCAGGATTGAGCCAGGCTGAAGCCAAGAGCTGGGAGCCTCTTCTAGGTCTCCCAGGTAGGTGGCAGCAGAGATTGAAGTACTTGAGTCGCCTTGTGCTGCTTTTCCAGGCCATTAGCAAGGAGCTGGATAGGAAGCACATCTGCTGGAAGGCACCTGTGGCCACATGGGGTGTTAGTATCACAGGTGGTAGCTTGACGCACTACACAATACCAATCTCAAGAATGTGCTATGTTTTTAAGAATGTGCTTTCACAGCTAACTTTCAACTCTGTCCTTTGAAGAAGAGATTTAAATGAAATGTTATAAGAAAATATTTGAGAACATAATTTTATTAGAGTGTATAAGCTGCAGGGTAGTATAAGATTATACAACGAATCTTTTAACTTCTAATAAAATGAATTTTGAAACAAGCATGATTTTACCTAAAACAAGAAAAAGAGACCAATACTGATATATTGTGTAAAAAAACTAGGGAACAGTTAAGAAGAAAAGAAAAGCAATATCATAAAGAAGTAGAAGTGAAACAACTTGAAGTGACACATAGAACACTAGAAATGGATGCAAGGACTTCGAGAAACAATTTGACCCAGGTAAGTTAATCTGTAAGTTATACTGTTATATGAGGTTGAGGGGGAGCATCACAAATCTGGGACCATTTGTATATAACTTAGAATTTATATTGGTAAAATGACTTAATGAAGTGACTTAGGAAATAGCAACAGAAATATCTTACCAGGGAATAGTAACCTGATACATTAGCTGGCTGATATGCAAAAAAATAAAATTTAAAAATTTAAAAAATCCACAAAAAACAAAGAAACAGGGCCTGCATTGTGGCATAGTGGGTTAAGCTGCCATGTGCACTGCTGGTATCCCACATGGAAGGATGCTGATTTGAGCTCCAGCTGCTCCACTTCTGGTCCAGCCCCCTGCTTATGTACCTGGGAAAGTAGCAGAGGTTGGCCCAATTGCTGGGGACCCTGTACCCACAGAGGAGACCCAGAAGAAGCTCCTGGCTTCAGCCTAGCCCAGCCCTGGCCATTGCAGTTATTTGGGGAGTGTATCAGGAGATAGAAGACATGTCTGTCTCTCTCTGTAAGTCTTTTAAATAAGTCTTTTAAAGTCTGTAAGCCTTTTAAATAAAAAAAAATTGTTAAAAAATTTATATCCTAGGTTTCACCAGATGATGTAAGAAGTTGTTGTATGAACTCAAAAACTGAAATCCAGAAATTGAAGAAGGAATTAAGTGACCTCAGGAGACAAGTATGTTGAAATTTATTGTGTCAATAGCCCTTCTTGGGCTTCATCCAAGATGGTGGAATAGGGAGGAAGCACACTGATAGTCTGGGAAAAGATAGTTTAATAAAAGTGGAGATATTGTAGTTTCAGGGAAGAGTTAGGGAAAAAACTGCAGAGGAACCTCTTCCAGAACTAGTGGGACACGGTGGACCTATGTGGAGGGCACGGGCACCCACGGCTCAGGACCCCAGCCGCTGAGTCTAGGCACCAGCGCTGGAAAGGGAGGTGAGGCAAAACCTCAGTAGCCAGAGACACTGGCGGGAAAGCAGACGGAAGAGCCTAGAAGGAACGAGGCTTGAAGCCCCATGGGAGAAAGTTCACCAGGCTAACTAGAAGAGAGAAAGAAAATAAAAGAGACCGGTATGGACACGATTCTTTCTCTCCACTCACTTTAACAAAAGTGAGCAAGTCAAAGAGCAGGCGCCATTTTGGATATATGTAAAAGCTGCGCCACCTCAGGGCTGTGCCCACCCTCAGCCAAGCAAAAAACCTAACTCTGGTGGGGAGAAAAAACAGGAAGTTAAGACCTAGTGAATGTGTGCAGATTATGAACTGACACTGTGAAAAAAAAAACTGAGGGTGTATGAGAAAACAGAGTGCCTGAGACGCCACCAACTCGGTAACCTTGGCAACCCAGTGGGAGATTGCAGGGGAATCTGAGCTTACACTGAGGACTGCACAGATCCTTTGTGTGGTCCTTGGGACAGAGCAGATGAATATTACACCCACAGGGGCTAGTGCTCACTGATTGCCTTCAAGAATAGCTCAGCTGTGCAGAATTATTTCCTTTCTGAATAAAAGAGAAAGAGAGAGAGAGATTTACCATGCCAAACCTGGGTGTGTCACCGTTGGCACACCCTTAACCCTGAAGAACTGAACAGAGCTCTCTGGCCACACCCATCATGAGCCTCTAAAGATCCTCCCAAAGCAGACAGTCCACTTAACCTAGAGTCATAGTATAATGAGAAAAGCCACCACAGGGATGGGAGAGGGAGCGGGAGATGGGATGGTTGCGGGTGGAAGGGTGATTATGGGGGAAAAAGCTGCTGTAATCCATAATGTGTTTTACACTGCCATAAATGTTGAATGGTGATACATGTATGATTCTGAATTTCAACTATAATCCTAACTCTTCAGTGAGTCCTTGAGAATGAGTTATTTTGATGCTATAAATTTTATTCCTAATCAAGAATGGATACAAAATTATTGTGGGAGCTTTATTTTCACCATGGAATATACTTCCTCTGGATTTTTAAAAGGAAATAGTTGTAAGAGAAAAGATAAAAATGACTACTATTGGGCCAGCGCAGCAGATCATTAGGTTAATCCTCCACCTACGGGGCCGACACACCAGATTCTAGTCCTGGTCGGGGCGCTGGATTCTGTCTCGGTTGCCCCTCTTCCAGGACAGCTCTCTGCTGTGGCCCGGGAGTGCAGTGGAGGATGGCCCAAGTGCTTGGGCCCTGCACCCCATGGGAGACCAGGAGAAGCACCTGGCCCTGCCATCAGATCAGCGTGGTGCGCCGGCCGAAGCGACTGGCTGCGATGGCCATTGGAGGGTGAACCAACGGCAAAGGAAGACCTTTCTCTCTGTCTCTATCTCACTGGCCACTCTGCCTGTCAAAAAAAAAAAAAAAAAGTGAGGTGGGCTTCTAAGAGCCAAGAGAAAGGTCTAATCACTAATTGCTATTGCTGCTGTGGATGAAAGCAGTGGAAGAACTAAACAAAGCATCCTGGATATGTCTCAAAATATTGCATTGAATTGTACCCTTGGAAAACCTATTTAGGGCCAGGGAGTTGCACAGTCATCTATGTGACCGCACAATTATCTGTGTATCAGGCCATGCATTCACATAGGATAGTACAGAAAAAAACACACAAGAATCAAACATGGTAAATGCTTGTATTTTATAGAAAAGGTAAACTTTGTTTAAAGTCATTAATGTTAAAGGAAAACAATGAAACTTCTAAAGAGTGTTAAGAAATGATCTTGTTTATCTCATCCTGAAATCAGGTGAAGATGAAATATGTAGTAAGAAGCAAATGTGAATTTTTCCAAAAATCCTATTAGTAGCATATCATGTAATTAAACCTGGAATATCTTGAATATTCAAGTTTTTGGACAAAAGTTTCTAGGGAATCTTTAGAATGTAAAATATAACCACTCTTTCAAAAATAGCTGTTTACGGGCCAGCTACATGGCACAGTAATTAATCCTCTGCCTGCGGCACTGGCATCCCATCTGGGTGCCGGTTTTAGTCCTGGCTGCTCCTCTTCCATCCAGCTTTCTGCTATAGCCTGGGAAAGCAGTAGCAGATGGCCCACGTGCTTCTGCCTCTGCACGCACATGGGAGACCAGGAAGAAGCACCTGGCTCCTGGCTTTGGATTGGCACAGCTCTGGTCATTGTGGCCATCTGGGGAGTGAACCAATGGAAGGAAGGCCTTTCTCTCTTGTCTCTCCCTCTCACTGTCTGTAACTCTACCTCTCAAATAAATAAATAAAATAATCTTTAAAAATATTTTAAAATTAAAAAAAATTGCAGTTAAAAACAATTCATTAACAGTATTTGGTTTTTTAAACTCTGTATTTGTTTTTCATTTTTACTAGAAAGACAGAAAGAGAGGGACAAGGTGAGGCTGAGAGGGGGTGAGAAAGAGATCTTTCATTCATGGGTCCACTACTGAAATGCCTACAACAGCCGAGAGCTGGGAGCCCAGAATTCAGTCCAGTTCTACCATGTAGGTGCAGGATCCAAGCACTCGACACATCATTTGCTGTTTCACTGAGTGTTCATTAGCAGGAATCTAGATCAGAATCCAAGTTGGCCAAACTCCATGCAGACACTCTGATTTGGGTTGCAGAAATCTCTAGTAGCATCATATCCACCGTACCTCTATCTTTAATGAATGAATTTTGATAATTTGAAATCCACAAAAGACAGTGTTGGAAGTGTAAGTCAACCTGAACTCTTTTTTGGAAAATCATTATTTTTGAAATCTGATTATCATCAGATTTTATAGAATATTACTCATGAACTCACGGGGAATATTACTTTTAGAAAGAAGCCTACATTTTAAAAATTAATTTTCACATTTTCTTAAGTCTAAAGATGAAAAGCAACACATAAATTCACTTGCTGAGTTAAAACGAGCTCTGAAGGACAAACTGGATGAAGAGATGAAGAAAAATGATGATTTAGGAGACAAGATAACTCAGTAAGATTTTAGTATTTCAGATTATATCAATAATTTAATTAACGTATCTATAGTTTGACTATATTAAAGCCTAAATACACATTTTCTTATGTTTTCATAATTGAGCTGTACCCTGCAAAAGTTTACTTCTGAAACTCACAGAACCATCTGGAACCTTTTATATTTTTTGAACCCCAAATTATAACGTTTTCTTGTTCATGATTTCATTAACAGTAAAAACAATGTCCTGGCACATAGTGTCAACTGAATTCTTCTTAATGTATCTTCAGCTTGTTTTTCTGGAGATATATTTGCTGTCTGATAATATTTCCATTTTTAGAAACGATCTTCTCTTAAACATCCAAATATCAAATATTTAAAATATATCAGCATCATTCTTTCATAAAATTAAAATGTATATTTTCTTTCTTTTTAGCTATAAAATATTTCATGAGATGTGCTAATTTGCTTTGTGTATCCCTCCACATGTATATACTGTATGCATTTAACCATTTTAAATATATATGTGTACCTATTGCATGTATATGCACATATATATATTATATTATATTATATTTGATACATACAAATTATGACCAGAAGAAGTAAATGAGTAATTGTATTTCTACCACATGATTAAGAAAAATTGACTGTTTCCCAGCAAGTTGCCAGCATGATTGCTTTTCTCTTTACTTTCTTTACATTTAAGTTTCTATGCTGCTTCTGATCTGTATTTTTCTCTCATGGGCTTTCTTCCTTAACGTGTTTTTTTTTTTTTTTTTTTGCATCCCTTTCACTTTGTTAATATTGTGCTAGCAGAGATCTCTGCTACTCTTCAAGCAGTCTTTACATCTTTGCACTCTGTCTCTCTGCTGATTTCCTTTCTTCTGCAGCTCTCTTTAATTTTCTGTCTCAACTAAGACTTCAAAAATGTTTCTTCCTTGTCTCTTTTTCTACTTCGGATGGTGATTTGATGACTTTTTTCTGCTCTCCTTTCTTACTGCTGGCTGTGGTCATTGAATGCCAAGATATATTTTTCTGCCTTTTTAAAACATCCATATATAAATATGTTTTTCTTCACCCTACAAACTGATCTGTATGTTATAGCTAATACTTAGTCATACATTAAGGTTTGATATTAATATATTAAAACAGATATCAATAGTATAGTTAGAAAATTAATTATACTTGCCCTGTATGTCACAAGAATTTACTTCATATTATTTACCTAAGATGGTAATTATTTAGAAGATTGTCCAGCAGTGTTATATTGAAATAAAGTAGTCAACTGTAGATTGTAACTTTCTTTCCTTTAGATAATAGAATATGTGTTTAATCAACTATTAAATGTTAATATTTGAAATCTGAGTTACTCATTCTGTACATTCCTATAGACTTCAGGAACTCTTTGAAATAAAAAAGTTGTTGCATGAATATGAAAATGCAGTGCTGACTTCCAATGGAGACTTTAAAGCCAGTCAATTAAAAGTGAATATTCAGAGTCAAATGCTACAGCAAAAGGTAATGCGTTATCATTGGGGGGCCCAAATCACCTAATTTGTGTGACATAAATCTCTCCATTCAAAGAGCAGTGAAATAAATATTTTCTTTAATCTTCTAACCTTGATTCCAATAAAAATTTTGGTTTTAAGCTTTCTTCTGTAAAAATGGCATGCTCTCGATTCTCTTGTGTCTTAGATACTGGTCCATGATATAAAGCCAGGCAGTACATCTTTACATGCTTCAAAATTGCTAGTACCAAATCAATTTCTTGAAGGCTGGGTACTAGAATCATTTGAACATTTTTTCATTTGCACATAGGTTTGTTGACACTGCCATCTTCCTCCCTCTTAAACTTTTAAGGTCCAGAAATATCTTTTCAAATTTACCAGTTTCTGTGTCTTTTTTTTTCTTATTTTTTAAATTTTTCATGTAATACATAGATACAATTCTTTTCTTAAAGATTTACTTATTTTTATTTTATAGGCAGAGTTAGAGAGAGAGAGTGAGTGAGTCATTCTTCCATCTGCTAGTTCAGTCCCCAAATGTCTGCTATGGCTGGACCTGGGCTCTTCTGAAGCCAGGAGTACTTCCCAGGTCTCCCACGAGGGCTCAGAGACCAAGTACTTGAGCCATCTTTCACTGCTTTCCCAACCACCAGCAGAGAGAAGTATTGGAAGTGTAGCAGCCCGGACTCGAATTGCAAACAGAGGCTTAACCTATGCCACAGTGCCAGCACTCCATAGGTACAAGTCTAAGAACATAACCATACTTCCCTCCCACCCCACCTTCCATTAATCCCCTCCATTCTTATTTTCTTTTTTTTACAGACTCATGCTTTTAACCCACCCTATTATCATACACTTAATTCTCCACTAGCCATAATATGAACAAGTAAAAAAAAAATGGCTTCTTTCATCTAGCATAATTGTTTCTAGTTGCATCCATTTTGTGGCAAAATGCAGAATTTCATTCTGTTTATGGCTGAGTGGTATTCCATACTGTGATATGCTACATGTTCTTTATCTGTTGCTTTTAACACATGATATAAATTATATACTTAAATATATATGATATAAATGATTTCTTCTGTGAGAGTTCTTAAAAGCTTTTGAGTATCCTACGAAGCTCATTGGGGCTCATGACATTACCCTAGCTATGTTAACAAATATTATGTTGTTCAATATTTATTTGAATGCTCTAGAGAAGGGAGAGAGAGGGAGACAGAGAAAGAAAGAAAAACAGGCTCCCATTCACCGATTCAGTTCCCAAATACCACAGCACCAGATCTGACCAGGTCTGGGTTGAAGTCAAAGCTTGAGGGCTGCGACCCCAGCCAGATGTCTTTTGTGACTGTGGAGAACCAAATCATTTGAGCCAGCATCACTGTGTTCCAGGATAGAACATCCCTTGCATATTCTGTAACTCTTAAGATCCTTAAGGTGATGTTGAGACACCACCTTAAGGTTTTATGAGGCCTTGACAATATGTGATGGTCTCAGTCTTTGTGGCATCTTTAGAACACATTTGCCTGGTAGCACTCTGCATTTTATTTTTTCCCAGAAACCACTCATGTAGAATTAGGCAGAGATTTGATATGTGGGGATGTTGTAACTCAGATAGATACTTGAGCCCAGTAGTTGTAGTTCCTCTACATTTGTTAGTCGTCTTTTAGCTTTGCTCTCAAATCACTTTCACTGTCAGCTGTTATGTACCAAGAGGCCCCTTTCTTCTAGGCTTTGCAATCATTTTCTCTTTGAAGTCTTCCCTGAAAATGTCTTCAAGGGCCCTCAGGCTTCCACTCACAGTCCCTCGGGAGTCCTCTTGGTTCCCATCCTTACGCCTCCCTAGGTCCTTTAAGCTGCAGCCACCCTCTAGTCTGAAGGCATCTGACATGTTTAAGTCTGTTTCATTTTTCATTTTCAAAATAGCAACCCCTGTCTTTAGCATTGGTGTTTGTGCCAGTTTTCTATGAGTGTCTAGCAAACTACCTGACAATCTCTTTGGGAAAGTTGTTTGGCCTAGAGGTTAAGATGCTCACATCTCAGATAGCAGAATCTTAGTTTGATTTCTGGCTTTGGCATCCGAGGCCAGCATTCTGCCACTACAGGCCCTGGGAGGCACAGAAGATGGTTTCAAAGTACAGCTCCATGCCACCTACGTGGGACAACTGTAATGAGTTCTGAGTTCCACTCTCCAGGCCTGGCATTGGGAGATTTGGCTAGTGGATAATAGCTACCTTCTGCCACATACTTTCTGTCCCTCTGCCATAAAAAAGATCACTTATGGGGCTGGTACTGTGGCGCAGTGGGTTAAAGCCCCAACCTGCAGCACCAGCATTCTATATGGGTGCTGGTTTGAGTCCCAGCTACTCTGCTTCCAACCCAGCTCTCTGTTAATGCTCCTTGGGAAACAGCAGAGGACAGTCCAAGTCCATGGGCCCCTGCATCCATGTGGGAAACCTAGAAGAAGCTCCTGGCTCCTGGCTTCAGATTGACTCAGGACCGGCTGTTGTGGCCATCTGGGGAGTGAACTAGTGGATGGAAGACGTCCTCTCTCTGTATGTCTCTATCTCTCTGTGTAACTCTGTCTTCCAAATAGATTAAATTTAAAAAAAAAATGATTTGCTCTCTGAATATATTCTTTATCAGAATCTACAATTTAAGCAAGGCATAAGTGTCACTCAGCTGGGGATGATTTGATGCTGGGGCTACAATCATCCAAAACTTGGTTGTCCACCTAACTGCATTGAACCGGGCTTTCGGCTATGCATTTAACTGCATTTCACTTTGGAAGTCTGTGTGATGATTTGCCTTGTTGCTTGGGCTCCTTGATAAATTTTACCAGGAAAATAAAAATGGAAGCTGAATCACATTTTCTGACCTAGCAAAACTCGCTCGGCATCAGTGCTATAGTCTAAGTACTAGCAACCGATTATTATGGTCTGCTCCTATTCAGGAGAGGGAGCTTCATTGAAGAAATGCCAAAGTCTTACAGACATGCGACTAGAAATCTGAAACAGTACTCACTTTGTAAAAGTAGCTTGATAATGGCTTTATCTGAAAGAAATCCATTATTCCCAGCTCAGTAGCATTGAAGTGCTATCGAGTTTTTGTTGTTGCTGCTCTGTATGCTCTATTTTGTAAAAAGCATCTAAAGATGATAAAACAGTAATTAGTAAGTTATTTTCATTCCCAGAACTATACACATCTTGCTACTAGTGTTCTATGCTATGAGATGTAATTGTCTCAATCCCAAGGAAAAAGTGCAACTTAGAAGATGTACAGTGTTCAATTTTAAGTTCTTAATTTGATTCTAATTATCTTGTATAATGATATTACATTAGTAGCAACACACAGCTGATTCAGTTTTAGTTATAATTGTTTACTTCAGGGGATATAGAAGTTAAATATTTTAATCTTCTTTTTCCTATCTTTAAAATATTCCCTGTGTCACTTAGTCAAAATTGGAGGAAATAAATATACAGCTAGAAATGATTTGAAAACTATATTTTAAATTTCCTTTAGTTGCAGACATCGGAACACACCAGAAAGAAAGCTGCTCAGGAAGAATCCAACAAAGAACTGGAGAAACCCAGGCAACTCCCCGTACAAGTGGGAGAAACCGTAACCTGCAACCTGAACAAGTAAGTCAAGTCCCAGAGTCACAGAAAATAACTGATGTGCATTAACTTGGCTCCTAGGTGTACTTTTTAGTGAGACAGTTTCCTGAAATGAGTATGAAGTGAAACCTACCTAGACAAAATAATTCTACAAATTAAGGAATAATTTTGGAAAATAAATGCTCTTATTTTTTAGCACAGAAAAATGTATGTAAAAGTTAGGTGCATGTGTTTGGGGGAACATGACAACTTAAACCCACAGGGCTGCCTACTGCTACTACTCCCACTACCACTACTGCTGCCACTAGTGGTGCTTCTGTAAGTCTTGACACAACCTGGCACTTGTTCAGTTATCTTCCCTTGACTGTGATCATTGGTAATACCTCAGGAGGGTGTCTTGAAACCAACTCTTCTTTGCAGTTTTCCTCCTCTACTTGAGAAAGAAAGATGAACGTGGAAAGGAGGAGAAGTATAACTCACAGGCTGGTTAGCATTCTACCTCGGGCATTCTGGGGAACTATGTCTGTAGAAGACAGAAAGGGCAAGGCCCACCCCCTCTGATGCCTTCCAAACAGTGTTAGGAATGGATTGCCTCTGCAGTGGCTTTAGTTCCATTGGCAACCAACAACTCTGCCATTCTCTCCTAGAATTTGGTGCTCTGAAATGTCTCAATGTGGGAAAAGCTTATTTTTCCCTCTAGGAAGTTGGTTAAATGTGTGAAAGGCACAGGGTTATTGAAAGCAAGTGCTTGAAAATGTCTTTGTGGGATGGTGTTTTAAATCTAAACTGGTTTACTCAACAGAAATATGTCCCTTCTTTTGCAATGAAAATGGATGCCACTGGAAAACATTAAGCTTAGTGAAATAAGCCAGTCCCAAAAAGACAAATATCCTGCTTATCTCACATGTGGTAATTAATATAGAATACCCAAAAAAAAAAAAAAAAGCATAGGGATGAAGTGAACATCTTGTTATTCTGTTGTGTTTAACTCTTTCTTTATCTTCCTGTGGAACTGTGGTCTCTCTACTTTTTACTTGTTAAATATTATGGTTGCTGGTGTATTAAGCCTGTTATTCTAGAGTGGATTAAATTATGTTTTTGTGGGGGACAACACTGTGGTGCAGCGGCTTAAGCCCAGGCCTACAGGCTGGCATCCTATACGGGTGCCGATTCGAGTCCCAGCTGCTCCACTTCCAATCCAGCTCCCTACTATTGCTCCTGGGAAAGCAGCGGAGGAAGGCCCGGTCCTTGAGCCCCTACACCCACGTGGGAGACCTGGAGCAAGATTCTGGCACCTGGCTTTGGATCGGCCCAGCTCTCTCCATTGGGGTTTTTGGGTAATGAACCAGCAGATGGAAGACCTCCCTCTCTCTGTGTCTCGACCACTCTCTGTAACTCTTTGAAAGAAATAAAATGAATCTATTGAAAAACTAAAATTTTGTTTTTGCAAAAATTGGCAATAAGTAATGAAGAGTGGAGATGGTTTGTGGGAGAGCAGGAAGGAGTGAAATACATTTATCTCCTTAGAATTGTATTTATGAAATATATGATATCTGTTCTCTTTACATTAATAAAAAAGTATAAAACATTGTTATAAAATTATAAAATGTTTATATAATTATAAAATTATAAAATATTCAGCATGCACAATATGATGCTTTCACATATTTGTGTATAGTTCAATGGTCATTATAATCAAGAAAATCATCCTGTATCTTAGCTAACACAGCTACCATTTAAATATGAGTATATCAAGTGGCATCAAGAAACTTTAAGTAGAACCTCCCAGAAAGGAGCATTACCTGATTAGCTATATATCATTAATAACCATTTCTCTCCCTCTGCCTTTGTATGAACCAGTTGTTTACAACCCACTAGAAATATGTTTTGTTAATTCTGAGCGATTTGAAAACATCGGTTGCATACAGTAGGTATGCCCTGACACATTTTTTGTGTTAAAATACTTTTATTTAATGAGACAGTCCATTTGTGCTTACTGCCTTTTTAAAGATAAACCATAAGTATGTGAAAAAAAATGCCATACTAAGCATTTGTCTTGCAGTTTTCACAGGGCGCATGAGGAATTAACAGTGGTCAGAACTGAATTTCTTGAGGAGACACAGAGGAATGAATCCTTACCCAGCACTAGTACTATGAGGCCTGCTGTACCGTCATCCAGTGTTGGGAATGTTCATGGTGGTTTAATGTGCAAAGGAAACCATGTCCCACAAAGAAACTTAAGAATTCCTGCCTCACAGCTACAGCTTTCACGTAACCGCACACTGGACTCCTCGTACATGGTTAGATATGTTGTCTTTTTTTTCCTTTGGGTTTTAGATTGATGATATAATCATTTTTGATTTGGTGAAATACTGATTATGACTGAGTGATATATGCTAATTGTCACAGTTGTCTTCATCAGATAGAAAGGAAATAAGTGTATGACTTTGTTACTTCATAGAATAAATGAAACCAAATGAGTACACTTTAAATTTCTTAAAAGCTGCATTTATGTTGGCTTTTAGAAATTAAATATCTTTACCTATAACTATGGTTTGGAATACATTGGCTTATTTTCCAACTGAATTTGCACTGACTGTGGTTCAAGGCATTTGTTAATGTTTTGTTGCAACATTCAGTTTTTTCTGTTTTTGTTTATTCTTTTTTTAACTTTTATTTAATAAATATAAATTTCCAAAGTACAGCTTATGGATTACAATGTCTTTTTCCCCCTCATAACTTCCCTCGCACCCACTACCCTTCCATCTCCTGCTCCCTCTACCATTCCATTCATTTTCAATTCTCTTTATATACAGAAGATCAATTTAGTATATATTAAATAAAGATTTCAACAGACTGCACCCACACAGAAACACAAAATGGAAAGTACTGTTTGAGTACTAGTTACAGCATTAATTCACATTGAACAACACATTAAGCACAGAGATCCTACATGAGGAGTAAGTGCACAGTGACTCTACTTGTTGACTTACAAATTGACACTCTTGTTTATGGTATGGCATCAGTAATTACCCTAGGCTTTGTCATGAGTTGCCAAGGCTGTGGAAGCCTCTTGAGTTTGATGACTCTTATGATCTTATTTAGACAAGCTCATAGTCAAAGTGGAAGTTCTCTCCTCCCTTCAGAGAAAGGTACCTCCTTCTTTGATGGCTTTTTTTTTTTTTTTTTTTTTTTGCCAGAGTGTCTTGGCTTTCCATGCCTAAAATACTCTCATGGGCTCTTCAGCCAGATCCAAATGCCTTAAGGGCTGATTCTGAGGCCAGAGTGCTGTTTAGGACATCTGCACTTCTATGAGTCTGCTGTATATCCTGCTTCCCATGTTGGATCGTTCTTCTCTCCTTCTTAATTCTGTCAGTTAGTATTAGCAGACACTAGTCTTGTTTATGTGATTTCTTTGACTCTTAGACCTATCATTCAGTTTTTCTACCTCAAATTAGAAATGTGATCCAAACGTTTCATCACAAATGGATGCCTTTAAAGAAATCCAGTATAAGTGCTTTTTTGTGAATTATATAAAGCTGTAATAACAAAAAAAGATTAACTTTTTAAGTTTTTTGCAGTTTCTTCCATAAAAAAGAAAATTCCCATTTACTAATAATGCATTGCCATGCTAATGCTTATAAAGTATCTCTATAGCTGGGAAATGTCTCATCAGTTTTTATTACTTAAATCAAGCTTTTGTTTCCATTTTTGAAATGAAATTCTACTATTTCTATCTTGTCATTGCTTGAAAGGTTGATAATGTATATGACAATGAATCATATCTTGAAATAACAATTACCACCAAACTGAACTGACTATTTTCTTCCTACCGAGAATCCTGTACAAAGCTTCACAGTCCCATCTCCAATGAAGTTAATTATTTTTATGTTGTTAGGCTTGATTCCAGTGAAAAAAGTTTTCCTATTAAAGGGGCATGCTCTTGGTCCTCTTTTTCTTACACCCTTGCCAATGATTGAAAGCCAAGCGGTGCATCAATTTTTTTTTAGAAAACTTTTATTTAACAAATGTAAATTTGAAACTACAGCTTTTGGATTATAGCCGTTTTCCCCCCATAGCCATCCTCCCACCTGCAAACCATCCCATCTCCTACTCCCTCTCCCATCCCATTCTTCACTAAGATTCATTTTTATTTATCTTTATATACAGAAGGTCAACTTAGTATATACTAAGTAAAGATTTCAACAGATTCACCCACACAAAGTATAAAGAATCATTTGAAGAATATTTTTACCATTAATTCTCATAGTCCAACACATTAAAGACAGGGATGCTACATGAGTAAGTGCACAGTGACTCCTGTGTATCAGGAGTGTATCAGGAGGTAGAAGACCTCTCTGTCTCTCTAAGTCTTTTAAATAAGTCTTTTAAAGTTTGTAAGTCTTAAATAAAAAAATATTTAAAAATGTGTACCCTAGGGTTCACCGGATGATGTAGGATGTTGTTGTATGAACTCAAAAATTGAAATCCAGAATTTGAAGAAGCAATTAAGTGACCTCAGGAGACAGGTATGTTGAAATTTAATGTGTCAATAGAAATACTAAAGTTGATTATATATTGTAAGTTTTTGGATACAGTTTCAGAAAACATAACATTTTATGTGATCCTTTTAATTAACTTAGTACAATTCTATTTTAATAATGCATTTAAACTCTCGCTTTGCTATTTCCCTTAAAGTTAAATTTAAAAATATTATTTGCCCTTAAGAACTTGAAAATTATGCATTATTCCTCTTGAGCTGGCATATTTTATTTCCTTTGAAACAGTATTTATAGTGATACTTCTTACTGTCCTGGTGAAAAAAACCAGGTTTAATAAGAGTCTCGAGAGTGTTTAATGAAATGCTGCAGAGACTTTTCATTTCTTATTTTCACTCTTGTGAATGGATACAGAGCTTATGTGTATTTATTTCATAGAGTTAATAACTTGTACAGAAAGGCCATTATACTCTGCTCCAAAATATTTTCAGCGACTATAAGATCTATCTCATATATAGACACTTGCTTCCTTTTCCTTTAACTTCTTCATATAACAAAAGAATAGACCTATTCCAATCAAATGTGGTGTACACTCATGAGAATTAAAATTATCTGGATGCTGACATTGGACTTTAGTGCATCAATTTATCGAGATAGAAAGGGACCTACTAACATTCAAGTCTAATGTGAATATACTCTGAAAACAATGTCGGGCCAGCAGTATGATGCAACAGGTTTAGCCATGGCCAGTCACTCCAGCATCCCATGTTGGAGTGCCCATTTGCTCAGCTTCCTTCTAATCTCCCTAGGAAGGCAGCAGATGATGGCTCCAGTGCTACCCATTTGGGAGACCTGGATGGAGTTTGTGACTCCTGGGTTCAATCTGGTCCAGCCCTGCCCGTCGCAACCACGTTTGGAGTGAACGAGCAGATGGAAGATCTGTTTTCCCTTTCTCTTCTTTGCTCTGCATTTTAGGTGCATTTATTTTAAAAACACATTGGTTTAAAAAGTTTGACACCAAAATAACTTATCTCTTAAACTCATTTTTCCCATACAGTTATTATAACACCCTCAAATATTTCACATACAATAAATTTCACATATTTAAACTAATAAAATTCAATGTCTGATACTGTATTCCCAGCATTGTATGACCATTCCCACTGTAAACGTAGGCATATTTTTCACCATCAAAATAAGCCTTGTATAAGTTATCAATAACCCCTTCGGTTATGCTGAGGCTTCCACTCACAGTCCCTCGGGAGTCCTCTTGGTTCCCATCCTTACGCCTCCCTAGGTCCTTTAAGCTGCAGCCACCCTCTAGTCTGAAGGCATCTGACATGTTTAAGTCTGTTTCATTTTTCATTTTCAAAATAGCAACCCCTGTCTTTAGCATTGGTGTTTGTGCCAGTTTTCTATGAGTGTCTAGCAACCTACCTGACAATCTCTTTGGGAAAGTTGTTTGGCCTAGAGGTTAAGATGCTCACATCTCAGATAGCAGAATCTTAGTTTGATTTCTGGCTTTGGCATCCGAGGCCAGCATTCTGCCACTACAGGCCCTGGGAGGCACAGAAGATGGTTTCAAAGTACAGCTCCATGCCACCTACGTGGGACAACTGTAATGAGTTCTGAGTTCCACTCTCCAGGCCTGGCATTGGGAGATTTGGCTAGTGGATAATAGCTACCTTCTGCCACATACTTTCTGTCCCTCTGCCATAAAAAAGATCACTTATGGGGCTGGTACTGTGGCGCAGTGGGTTAAAGCCCCAACCTGCAGCACCAGCATTCTATATGGGTGCTGGTTTGAGTCCCAGCTACTCTGCTTCCAACCCAGCTCTCTGTTAATGCTCCTTGGGAAACAGCAGAGGACAGTCCAAGTCCATGGGCCCCTGCATCCATGTGGGAAACCTAGAAGAAGCTCCTGGCTCCTGGCTTCAGATTGACTCAGGACCGGCTGTTGTGGCCATCTGGGGAGTGAACTAGTGGATGGAAGACGTCCTCTCTCTGTATGTCTCTATCTCTCTGTGTAACTCTGTCTTCCAAATAGATTAAATTTAAAAAAAATGATTTGCTCTCTGAATATATTCTTTATCAGAATCTACAATTTAAGCAAGGCATAAGTGTCACTCAGCTGGGGATGATTTGATGCTGGGGCTACAATCATCCAAAACTTGGTTGTCCACCTAACTGCATTGAACCGGGCTTTCGGCTATGCATTTAACTGCATTTCACTTTGGAAGTCTGTGTGATGATTTGCCTTGTTGCTTGGGCTCCTTGATAAATTTTACCAGGAAGATAAAAATGGAAGCTGAATCACATTTTCTGACCTAGCAAAACTCGCTCGGCATCAGTGCTATAGTCTAAGTACTAGCAACCGATTATTATGGTCTGCTCCTATTCAGGAGAGGGAACTTCATGGAAGAAATGCCAGAGTCTTACAGACATGCGACTAGAAATCTGAGACAGTACTCACTTTGTAAAAGTAGCTTGATAATGGCTTTATCTGAAAGAAATCCATTATTCCCAGCTCAGTAGCATTGAAGTGCTATCGAGTTTTTGTTGTTGCTGCTCTGTATGCTCTATTTTGTAAAAAGCATCTAAAGATGATAAAACAGTATTAGTAAGTCATTTTCATTCCCAGAACTATACACATCTTGCTACTAGTGTTCTATGCTATGAGATGTAATTGTCTCAATCCCAAGGAAAAAGTGCAACTTAGAAGATGTACAGTGTTCAATTTTAAGTTCTTAATTTGATTCTAATTATCTTGTATAATGATATTACATTAGTAGCAACACACAGCTGATTCAGTTTTAGTTATAATTGTTTACTTCAGGGGATATAGAAGTTAAATATTTTAATCTTCTTTTTCATATCTTTAAAATATTCCCTGTGTCACTTAGTCAAAATTGGAGGAAATAAATATACAGCTAGAAATGATTTGAAAACTATATTTTAAATTTCCTTTAGTTGCAGACATCGGAACACACCAGAAAGAAAGCTGCTCAGGAAGAATCCGACAAAGAACTGGAGAAACCCAGGCAACTCCCCGTACAAGTGGGAGAAACCGTAACCTGCAACCTGAATAAGTAAGTCAAGTCCCAGAGTCACAGAAAACAACTGATGTGCGTTAACTTGGCTCCTAGGCGTACTTTTTAGTGAGACAGTTTCCTGAAATGAGTATGAAGTGAAACCTACCTAGACAAAATAATTCTACAAATTAAGGAATAATTTTGGAAAATAAATGCTCTTATTTTTTAGCACAGAAAAATGTATGTAAAAGTTAGGTGCATGTGTTTGGGGGAACATGACAACTTAAACCCACAGGGCTGCCTACTGCTACTACTCCCACTACCACTACTGCTGCCACTAGTGGTGCTTCTGTAAGTCTTGACACAACCTGGCACTTGTTCAGTTATCTTCCCTTGACTGTGATCATTGGTAATACCTCAGGAGGGTGTCTTGAAACCAACTCTTCTTTGCAGTTTTCCTCCTCTACTTGAGAAAGAAAGATGAACGTGGAAAGGAGGAGAAGTATAACTCACAGGCTGGTTAGCATTCTACCTCGGGCATTCTGGGGGACTATGTCTGTAGAAGACAGAAAGGGCAAGGCCCACCCCCTCTGATGCCTTCCAAACAGTGTTAGGAATGGATTGCCTCTGCAGTGGCTTTAGTTCCATTGGCAACCAACAACTCTGCCATTCTCTCCTAGAATTTGGTGCTCTGAAATGTCTCAATGTGGGAAAAGCTTATTTTTCCCTCTAGGAAGTTGGTTAAATGTGTGAAAGGCACAGGGTTATTGAAAGCAAGTGCTTGAAAATGTCTTTGTGGGATGGTGTTTTAAATCTAAACTGGTTTACTCAACAGAAATATGTCCCTTCTTTTGCAATGAAAATGGATGCCACTGGAAAACATTAAGCTTAGTGAAATAAGCCAGTCCCAAAAAGACAAATATCCTGCTTATCTCACATGTGGTAATTAATATAGAATACCCCAAAAAAAAAAAAAAAAGCATAGGGATGAAGTGAACATCTTGTTATTCTGTTGTGTTTAACTCTTTCTTTATCTTCCTGTGGAACTGTGGTCTCTCTACTTTTTACTTGTTAAATATTATGGTTGCTGGTGTATTAAGCCTGTTATTCTAGAGTGGATTAAATTATGTTTTTGTGGGGGACAACACTGTGGTGCAGCGGCTTAAGCCCAGGCCTACAGGCTGGCATCCTATACGGGTGCCGATTCGAGTCCCAGCTGCTCCACTTCCAATCCAGCTCCCTACTATTGCTCCTGGGAAAGCAGCGGAGGAAGGCCCGGTCCTTGAGCCCCTACACCCACGTGGGAGACCTGGAGCAAGATTCTGGCACCTGGCTTTGGATCGGCCCAGCTCTCTCCATTGGGGTTTTTGGGTAATGAACCAGCAGATGGAAGACCTCCCTCTCTCTGTGTCTCGACCACTCTCTGTAACTCTTTGAAAGAAATAAAATGAATCTATTGAAAAACTAAAATTTTGTTTTTGCAAAAATTGGCAATAAGTAATGAAGAGTGGAGATGGTTTGTGGGAGAGCAGGAAGGAGTGAAATACATTTATCTCCTTAGAATTGTATTTATGAAATATATGATATCTGTTCTCTTTACATTAATAAAAAAGTATAAAACATTGTTATAGAATTATAAAATGTTTATATAATTATAAAATTATAAAATATTCAGCATGCACAATATGATGCTTTCACATATTTGTGTATAGTTCAATGGTCATTATAATCAAGAAAATCATCCTGTATCTTAGCTAACACAGCTACCATTTAAATATGAGTATATCAAGTGGCATCAAGAAACTTTAAGTAGAACCTCCCAGAAAGGAGCATTACCTGATTAGCTATATATCATTAATAACCATTTCTCTCCCTCTGCCTTTGTATGAACCAGTTGTTTACAACCCACTAGAAATATGTTTTGTTAATTCTGAGCGATTTGAAAACATCGGTTGCATACAGTAGGTATGCCCTGACACATTTTTTGTGTTAAAATACTTTTATTTAATGAGACAGTCCATTTGTGCTTACTGCCTTTTTAAAGATAAACCATAAGTATGTGAAAAAAAAATGCCATACTAAGCATTTGTCTTGCAGTTTTCACAGGGCGCATGAGGAATTAACAGTGGTCAGAACTGAATTTCTTGAGGAGACACAGAGGAATGAATCCTTACCCAGCACTAGTACTATGAGGCCTGCTGTACCGTCATCCAGTGTTGGGAATGTTCATGGTGGTTTAATGTGCAAAGGAAACCATGTCCCACAAAGAAACTTAAGAATTCCTGCCTCACAGCTACAGCTTTCACGTAACCGCACACTGGACTCCTCGTACATGGTTAGATATGTTGTCTTTTTTTTCCTTTGGGTTTTAGATTGATGATATAATCATTTTTGATTTGGTGAAATACTGATTATGACTGAGTGATATATGCTAATTGTCACAGTTGTCTTCATCAGATAGAAAGGAAATAAGTGTATGACTTTGTTACTTCATAGAATAAATGAAACCAAATGAGCACACTTTAAATTTCTTAAAAGCTGCATTTATGTTGGCTTTTAGAAATTAAATATCTTTACCTATAACTATGGTTTGGAATACATTGGCTTATTTTCCAACTGAATTTGCACTGACTGTGGTTCAAGGCATTTGTTAATGTTTTGTTGCAACATTCAGTTTTTTCTGTTTTTGTTTATTCTTTTTTTAACTTTTATTTAATAAATATAAATTTCCAAAGTACAGCTTATGGATTACAATGTCTTTTTCCCCCTCATAACTTCCCTCGCACCCACTACCCTTCCATCTCCTGCTCCCTCTACCATTCCATTCATTTTCAATTCTCTTTATATACAGAAGATCAATTTAGTATATATTAAATAAAGATTTCAACAGACTGCACCCACACAGAAACACAAAATGGAAAGTACTGTTTGAGTACTAGTTACAGCATTAATTCACATTGAACAACACATTAAGCACAGAGATCCTACATGAGGAGTAAGTGCACAGTGACTCTACTTGTTGACTTACAAATTGACACTCTTGTTTATGGTATGGCATCAGTAATTACCCTAGGCTTTGTCATGAGTTGCCGCCAAGGCTGTGGAAGCCTCTTGAGTTTGATGACTCTTATGATCTTATTTAGACAAGCTCATAGTCAAAGTGGAAGTTCTCTCCTCCCTTCAGAGAAAGGTACCTCCTTCTTTGATGGCTTTTTTTTTTTTTTTTTTTTTGCCAGAGTGTCTTGGCTTTCCATGCCTAAAATACTCTCATGGGCTCTTCAGCCAGATCCAAATGCCTTAAGGGCTGATTCTGAGGCCAGAGTGCTGTTTAGGACATCTGCACTTCTATGAGTCTGCTGTATATCCTGCTTCCCATGTTGGATCGTTCTTCTCTCCTTCTTAATTCTGTCAGTTAGTATTAGCAGACACTAGTCTTGTTTATGTGATTTCTTTGACTCTTAGACCTATCATTCAGTTTTTCTACCTCAAATTAGAAATGTGATCCAAACGTTTCATCACAAATGGATGCCTTTAAAGAAATCCAGTATAAGTGCTTTTTTGTGAATTATATAAAGCTGTAATAACAAAAAAAGATTAACTTTTTAAGTTTTTTGCAGTTTCTTCCATAAAAAAGAAAATTCCCATTTACTAATAATGCATTGCCATGCTAATGCTTATAAAGTATCTCTATAGCTGGGAAATGTCTCATCAGTTTTTATTACTTAAATCAAGCTTTTGTTTCCATTTTTGAAATGAAATTCTACTATTTCTATCTTGTCATTGCTTGAAAGGTTGATAATGTATATGACAATGAATCATATCTTGAAATAACAATTACCACCAAACTGAACTGACTATTTTCTTCCTACCGAGAATCCTGTACAAAGCTTCACAGTCCCATCTCCAATGAAGTTAATTATTTTTATGTTGTTAGGCTTGATTCCAGTGAAAAAAGTTTTCCTATTAAAGGGGCATGCTCTTGGTCCTCTTTTTCTTACACCCTTGCCAATGATTGAAAGCCAAGCGGTGCATCAATTTTTTTTTAGAAAACTTTTATTTAACAAATGTAAATTTTGAAACTACAGCTTTTGGATTATAGCCGTTTTCCCCCCATAGCCATCCTCCCACCTGCAAACCATCCCATCTCCTACTCCCTCTCCCATCCCATTCTTCACTAAGATTCATTTTTATTTATCTTTATATACAGAAGGTCAACTTAGTATATACTAAGTAAAGATTTCAACAGATTCACCCACACAAAGTATAAAGAATCATTTGAAGAATATTTTTACCATTAATTCTCATAGTCCAACACATTAAAGACAGGGATGCTACATGAGTAAGTGCACAGTGACTCCTGTGTATCAGGAGTGTATCAGGAGGTAGAAGACCTCTCTGTCTCTCTAAGTCTTTTAAATAAGTCTTTTAAAGTTTGTAAGTCTTAAATAAAAAAATATTTAAAAATGTGTACCCTAGGGTTCACCGGATGATGTAGGATGTTGTTGTATGAACTCAAAAATTGAAATCCAGAATTTGAAGAAGCAATTAAGTGACCTCAGGAGACAGGTATGTTGAAATTTAATGTGTCAATAGAAATACTAAAGTTGATTATATATTGTAAGTTTTTGGATACAGTTTCAGAAAACATAACATTTTATGTGATCCTTTTAATTAACTTAGTACAATTCTATTTTAATAATGCATTTAAACTCTCGCTTTGCTATTTCCCTTAAAGTTAAATTTAAAAATATTATTTGCCCTTAAGAACTTGAAAATTATGCATTATTCCTCTTGAGCTGGCATATTTTATTTCCTTTGAAACAGTATTTATAGTGATACTTCTTACTGTCCTGGTGAAAAAAACCAGGTTTAATAAGAGTCTCGAGAGTGTTTAATGAAATGCTGCAGAGACTTTTCATTTCTTATTTTCACTCTTGTGAATGGATACAGAGCTTATGTGTATTTATTTCATAGAGTTAATAACTTGTACAGAAAGGCCATTATACTCTGCTCCAAAATATTTTCAGCGACTATAAGATCTATCTCATATATAGACACTTGCTTCCTTTTCCTTTAACTTCTTCATATAACAAAAGAATAGACCTATTCCAATCAAATGTGGTGTACACTCATGAGAATTAAAATTATCTGGATGCTGACATTGGACTTTAGTGCATCAATTTATCGAGATAGAAAGGGACCTACTAACATTCAAGTCTAATGTGAATATACTCTGAAAACAATGTCGGGCCAGCAGTATGATGCAACAGGTTTAGCCATGGCCAGTCACTCCAGCATCCCATGTTGGAGTGCCCATTTGCTCAGCTTCCTTCTAATCTCCCTAGGAAGGCAGCAGATGATGGCTCCAGTGCTACCCATTTGGGAGACCTGGATGGAGTTTGTGACTCCTGGGTTCAATCTGGTCCAGCCCTGCCCGTCGCAACCACGTTTGGAGTGAACGAGCAGATGGAAGATCTGTTTTCCCTTTCTCTTCTTTGCTCTGCATTTTAGGTGCATTTATTTTAAAAACACATTGGTTTAAAAAGTTTGACACCAAAATAACTTATCTCTTAAACTCATTTTTCCCATACAGTTATTATAACACCCTCAAATATTTCACATACAATAAATTTCACATATTTAAACTAATAAAATTCAATGTCTGATACTGTATTCCCAGCATTGTATGACCATTCCCACTGTAAACGTAGGCATATTTTTCACCATCAAAATAAGCCTTGTATAAGTTATCAATAACCCCTTCGGTTATGCTGAGGCTTCCACTCACAGTCCCTCGGGAGTCCTCTTGGTTCCCATCCTTACGCCTCCCTAGGTCCTTTAAGCTGCAGCCACCCTCTAGTCTGAAGGCATCTGACATGTTTAAGTCTGTTTCATTTTTCATTTTCAAAATAGCAACCCCTGTCTTTAGCATTGGTGTTTGTGCCAGTTTTCTATGAGTGTCTAGCAACCTACCTGACAATCTCTTTGGGAAAGTTGTTTGGCCTAGAGGTTAAGATGCTCACATCTCAGATAGCAGAATCTTAGTTTGATTTCTGGCTTTGGCATCCGAGGCCAGCATTCTGCCACTACAGGCCCTGGGAGGCACAGAAGATGGTTTCAAAGTACAGCTCCATGCCACCTACGTGGGACAACTGTAATGAGTTCTGAGTTCCACTCTCCAGGCCTGGCATTGGGAGATTTGGCTAGTGGATAATAGCTACCTTCTGCCACATACTTTCTGTCCCTCTGCCATAAAAAAGATCACTTATGGGGCTGGTACTGTGGCGCAGTGGGTTAAAGCCCCAACCTGCAGCACCAGCATTCTATATGGGTGCTGGTTTGAGTCCCAGCTACTCTGCTTCCAACCCAGCTCTCTGTTAATGCTCCTTGGGAAACAGCAGAGGACAGTCCAAGTCCATGGGCCCCTGCATCCATGTGGGAAACCTAGAAGAAGCTCCTGGCTCCTGGCTTCAGATTGACTCAGGACCGGCTGTTGTGGCCATCTGGGGAGTGAACTAGTGGATGGAAGACGTCCTCTCTCTGTATGTCTCTATCTCTCTGTGTAACTCTGTCTTCCAAATAGATTAAATTTAAAAAAAAAATGATTTGCTCTCTGAATATATTCTTTATCAGAATCTACAATTTAAGCAAGGCATAAGTGTCACTCAGCTGGGGATGATTTGATGCTGGGGCTACAATCATCCAAAACTTGGTTGTCCACCTAACTGCATTGAACCGGGCTTTCGGCTATGCATTTAACTGCATTTCACTTTGGAAGTCTGTGTGATGATTTGCCTTGTTGCTTGGGCTCCTTGATAAATTTTACCAGGAAGATAAAAATGGAAGCTGAATCACATTTTCTGACCTAGCAAAACTCGCTCGGCATCAGTGCTATAGTCTAAGTACTAGCAACCGATTATTATGGTCTGCTCCTATTCAGGAGAGGGAACTTCATGGAAGAAATGCCAGAGTCTTACAGACATGCGACTAGAAATCTGAGACAGTACTCACTTTGTAAAAGTAGCTTGATAATGGCTTTATCTGAAAGAAATCCATTATTCCCAGCTCAGTAGCATTGAAGTGCTATCGAGTTTTTGTTGTTGCTGCTCTGTATGCTCTATTTTGTAAAAAGCATCTAAAGATGATAAAACAGTATTAGTAAGTCATTTTCATTCCCAGAACTATACACATCTTGCTACTAGTGTTCTATGCTATGAGATGTAATTGTCTCAATCCCAAGGAAAAAGTGCAACTTAGAAGATGTACAGTGTTCAATTTTAAGTTCTTAATTTGATTCTAATTATCTTGTATAATGATATTACATTAGTAGCAACACACAGCTGATTCAGTTTTAGTTATAATTGTTTACTTCAGGGGATATAGAAGTTAAATATTTTAATCTTCTTTTTCATATCTTTAAAATATTCCCTGTGTCACTTAGTCAAAATTGGAGGAAATAAATATACAGCTAGAAATGATTTGAAAACTATATTTTAAATTTCCTTTAGTTGCAGACATCGGAACACACCAGAAAGAAAGCTGCTCAGGAAGAATCCGACAAAGAACTGGAGAAACCCAGGCAACTCCCCGTACAAGTGGGAGAAACCGTAACCTGCAACCTGAATAAGTAAGTCAAGTCCCAGAGTCACAGAAAACAACTGATGTGCGTTAACTTGGCTCCTAGGCGTACTTTTTAGTGAGACAGTTTCCTGAAATGAGTATGAAGTGAAACCTACCTAGACAAAATAATTCTACAAATTAAGGAATAATTTTGGAAAATAAATGCTCTTATTTTTTAGCACAGAAAAATGTATGTAAAAGTTAGGTGCATGTGTTTGGGGGAACATGACAACTTAAACCCACAGGGCTGCCTACTGCTACTACTCCCACTACCACTACTGCTGCCACTAGTGGTGCTTCTGTAAGTCTTGACACAACCTGGCACTTGTTCAGTTATCTTCCCTTGACTGTGATCATTGGTAATACCTCAGGAGGGTGTCTTGAAACCAACTCTTCTTTGCAGTTTTCCTCCTCTACTTGAGAAAGAAAGATGAACGTGGAAAGGAGGAGAAGTATAACTCACAGGCTGGTTAGCATTCTACCTCGGGCATTCTGGGGGACTATGTCTGTAGAAGACAGAAAGGGCAAGGCCCACCCCCTCTGATGCCTTCCAAACAGTGTTAGGAATGGATTGCCTCTGCAGTGGCTTTAGTTCCATTGGCAACCAACAACTCTGCCATTCTCTCCTAGAATTTGGTGCTCTGAAATGTCTCAATGTGGGAAAAGCTTATTTTTCCCTCTAGGAAGTTGGTTAAATGTGTGAAAGGCACAGGGTTATTGAAAGCAAGTGCTTGAAAATGTCTTTGTGGGATGGTGTTTTAAATCTAAACTGGTTTACTCAACAGAAATATGTCCCTTCTTTTGCAATGAAAATGGATGCCACTGGAAAACATTAAGCTTAGTGAAATAAGCCAGTCCCAAAAAGACAAATATCCTGCTTATCTCACATGTGGTAATTAATATAGAATACCCCAAAAAAAAAAAAAAAAGCATAGGGATGAAGTGAACATCTTGTTATTCTGTTGTGTTTAACTCTTTCTTTATCTTCCTGTGGAACTGTGGTCTCTCTACTTTTTACTTGTTAAATATTATGGTTGCTGGTGTATTAAGCCTGTTATTCTAGAGTGGATTAAATTATGTTTTTGTGGGGGACAACACTGTGGTGCAGCGGCTTAAGCCCAGGCCTACAGGCTGGCATCCTATACGGGTGCCGATTCGAGTCCCAGCTGCTCCACTTCCAATCCAGCTCCCTACTATTGCTCCTGGGAAAGCAGCGGAGGAAGGCCCGGTCCTTGAGCCCCTACACCCACGTGGGAGACCTGGAGCAAGATTCTGGCACCTGGCTTTGGATCGGCCCAGCTCTCTCCATTGGGGTTTTTGGGTAATGAACCAGCAGATGGAAGACCTCCCTCTCTCTGTGTCTCGACCACTCTCTGTAACTCTTTGAAAGAAATAAAATGAATCTATTGAAAAACTAAAATTTTGTTTTTGCAAAAATTGGCAATAAGTAATGAAGAGTGGAGATGGTTTGTGGGAGAGCAGGAAGGAGTGAAATACATTTATCTCCTTAGA
This sequence comes from Sylvilagus floridanus, assembly GCA_949820135.1. NCBI lineage: Eukaryota > Metazoa > Chordata > Mammalia > Lagomorpha > Leporidae > Sylvilagus > Sylvilagus floridanus. The sequence goes on along the minus strand of OX463240.1, from coordinate 10,076,491 downwards.
ATTGTATTTATGAAATATATGATATCTGTTCTCTTTACATTAATAAAAAAGTATAAAACATTGTTATAGAATTATAAAATGTTTATATAATTATAAAATTATAAAATATTCAGCATGCACAATATGATGCTTTCACATATTTGTGTATAGTTCAATGGTCATTATAATCAAGAAAATCATCCTGTATCTTAGCTAACACAGCTACCATTTAAATATGAGTATATCAAGTGGCATCAAGAAACTTTAAGTAGAACCTCCCAGAAAGGAGCATTACCTGATTAGCTATATATCATTAATAACCATTTCTCTCCCTCTGCCTTTGTATGAACCAGTTGTTTACAACCCACTAGAAATATGTTTTGTTAATTCTGAGCGATTTGAAAACATCGGTTGCATACAGTAGGTATGCCCTGACACATTTTTTGTGTTAAAATACTTTTATTTAATGAGACAGTCCATTTGTGCTTACTGCCTTTTTAAAGATAAACCATAAGTATGTGAAAAAAAAATGCCATACTAAGCATTTGTCTTGCAGTTTTCACAGGGCGCATGAGGAATTAACAGTGGTCAGAACTGAATTTCTTGAGGAGACACAGAGGAATGAATCCTTACCCAGCACTAGTACTATGAGGCCTGCTGTACCGTCATCCAGTGTTGGGAATGTTCATGGTGGTTTAATGTGCAAAGGAAACCATGTCCCACAAAGAAACTTAAGAATTCCTGCCTCACAGCTACAGCTTTCACGTAACCGCACACTGGACTCCTCGTACATGGTTAGATATGTTGTCTTTTTTTTCCTTTGGGTTTTAGATTGATGATATAATCATTTTTGATTTGGTGAAATACTGATTATGACTGAGTGATATATGCTAATTGTCACAGTTGTCTTCATCAGATAGAAAGGAAATAAGTGTATGACTTTGTTACTTCATAGAATAAATGAAACCAAATGAGCACACTTTAAATTTCTTAAAAGCTGCATTTATGTTGGCTTTTAGAAATTAAATATCTTTACCTATAACTATGGTTTGGAATACATTGGCTTATTTTCCAACAGAATTTGCATTGACTGTGGTTCAAGGCATTTGTTAATGTTTTGTTGCAACATCCAATTTTTCTACCTCTTAATTTAGTTAGTGTCATCCAAACATTTCATCACAAATAGATGCCTTTAATGAAAACCAGTATAAGTGCTTTTTTGTGAAGTATGTAAACCTGTAATAATAAAAAAAAATTAACTTTTAAGTTTTTTGCATTTTCTTCCATAAAAAAGAAAATTCCCATTTGCTAATAATGCATTGCCATGCTAATGCTTATAAAGTATCTCTATAGCTGGGAAATGTCTCATCAGTTTTTATTACTTAAATCAAGCTTTTGTTCACATTTTTGAAATGAAATTCTACTATTTCTATCTTGTCATTGCTTGAATAGTATATGACAATGAATCATATCTTGAAATGACAATTACCACCAAACTAAATTGACTATTTTCTTCCTACCAGGAATCCTGTACAAAGCTTCACAGTCCCATCTCCAATGAAGTTAATTATTTTTATGTTTTTAGGCTTGATTCCAGTGAAAAAGATGGCTTTAAATTATACAGTTTTCCTATTAAAGGGGCATGCTCTTGGTCCTCTTTTTCTTACACCCTTGCCAATGATTTAAAGCCAAGCAGCGCATCATTTTTTTTAGAAAACTTTTATTTAACAAATGTAAATTTTGAAATTACAGCTTTTGGATTATAGCAGTTTTCCCCCCATAACCATCCTCCCACCTGCAAACCATCCCATCTCCTACTCCCTCTCCCATCCCATTCTTCACTGAGATTCATTTTTATTTATCTATATATACAGAAGGTTAACTTAGTATATACTAAGTAAAGATTTCAACAGATTCACCCACAGAGACACACAAAGTATAAAGAATCATTTGAAGAATATTTTTACCATTAATTCTCATAGTACAACACATTAAGCACAGAGATCCTACAAGGGGAGTAAGTGTACACTGACTCCTGTTCTTCATTTAACAATTGACACTCTTAGTTATGTCATCAGTGATCACCTGAGGCTCTCATCATGAGCTGCCAAGGCTATGGAAGCCTCTTGAGTTCACAAACTCTGACATTATTTAGACAAGACCATAATCAAAGTGGAATTCTCCCCTCCCTTCAGAGAAAGGTGCCTCCTTCTTTAATGGTGCCTTCTTTCCACTAAGATCTCACTCACAGAGATCTTTCATTTAGGGCATTTTTTGCCACAGTATCTTGACTTTCCATGCCTGAGAAACTGTCATGGGCTTTTTAGCCAGATCCAAATACCTTAAGGGCTGATTCTGAGGCCAGTGTTCAAGCAGCACATCATTGCATGATTCAAAATCGCTGGTAGTAATTCAATTGCTGGAAGACTAGAAACTAGAATAATTTGAAGATTTGTTGATAATTGTTTGTTTGTTGATCATGGTTCTTAGCTGTATCTTTCATATGGCAGGGACTGAATACCCTCTCTGAAAAACCCAGGTTGTCATGGTGGCTTGAGCCTCCTGAAAACTTGGGGCCTGGCTTCCAAGAACTATTGAGATAGAGAGCCTTTTATCCTCATGTCGAAGTCACATAGCATCACCTTTACCATATTCCATTCATTTGACTTAGTTACTACTATTGGCCTATGTTCCACTTGTTTAGGGGATAAATATTAAAGAGCAATTGAGCATGTTTTAAAACCAGCAGAAATTGCCCTCAGGCCTATTTTTTTAACTGTTCCTCCCACTTAAAAAGAAATGACGATGGTTTGCAACTGGCAAGTTGCTCAGCCTGCTTCTTCCCTTTGAAACTTCCAAGGTTAGAGGAGTCCTTTAATTCTTACCTCTCTCTATTTTATTGCAAACTAGAAACTACTGGATTTTCTACAACCCTCTGGAAAAATGGAGCCTCCTGTGATTTTATTGGTGTTCATCCTATTAGACAATAAATATTCAGAAATACTGCCTTTTGAAACTTTGAGTTTACCTGAGACAAAGAAGTTAGGGGAGAGAGAGTGTGTGAGTGAGAGCAAGATAAAGAGCACACAAAACATTCCCATTCACTCATTTACTGCTAAAAGAACCAGATCTCATGTGAGGCTAAAGCTGAGAGCTGGGAACTCAAGCCAGGGGTGCCATGTGATTTATAGGAACCCAATTACTTGAGCCATCCCTGCTTCCTTCCAGTGCCTTCACTGGCAGAATGGTAGACTCAGGAGCAATAGGCAAGTGAAAAACAACAGCTCTCTGATGCCCACTCCCACGAATCTTTTTGACATAAACTCTTCACCTTGGGCTTCCAGAGGAGCCAGAATAGGACAGTATCGTGAATGTTCTTTAATTCCTAAGACCCATACGGTGATTTGAGGCACCACCTAAAGTTTTTCTGAAGTTTTATTGTCCATTGTACAGTCATCATCTTTGCTTCATCTCTGGATCCTGTTTGCCTAGCAGCACTCTGGATTTGATTTTATTCCAGAAACCACCTTTTATTTATTTATTTATTTACAATTGCATGGTGATTTGTTATGTGGAGATGCTGTAATTCACATATATGGATTTAGATACTTGAGCCCACTAAGTCATAGCTCCTTTAAATTTGGTAGTCTTCCTTTAGTTTCTCTCTCACATCAGTTTTACTTTCAGCTTCCTGAAGAATGGGGCCCTTGTCCTCCAGGTCTAGGTATCCTTTTTTGACAGTTCCTTCAAAACCCTCAAGTTTCCACACAGTCTCTTTGATGTCCCTTTGGTTTTCATTCTTCCTCTTTTGTAGGCCCTTTGAGCTCCCACCTCCCTCTGGTCTGAAGACATTGAACCTATTTTAGTCTTTGTTTCAATTTCCTAAAGTTACAACTCCCTGTATCTAGTGTCACCATCTAGTGTATCTGGGGCACCACCTTCTGTTGCCCTCTCAGGCACATTTGTAGGGAGCTGAACCAGAAGCAGAACACCAAGGACTTGAACCCGTGCTCCAGTGTGGAGCTCCAGCATCACAGCCAGCAGCTCAATATACTGTACCCAATGCCAGCTTTGTTTGCTGTTGATAGTTGCTTTTTTTTGGACCTTACCTGTGACATCAGTTGGAATATCAATATGTTGTTTCACTTTCTCGTCTTTGGGTTGCTAATTTCTAAGTCCTAGTTTGCTTGAGAAATTCAGGTGGAAGCAGCATCACATTTTACAGCCTAGCAAAAGTCACTCAGCACGTGTGCCCCATTCTGTTCACTAGGTACACATTGCTTTGTCCAGCTCACATTCAGGAGAGAAAATGTCATGGAAAAATTGTCAAAGGGTTTGTAGACATGCTCTAAATGTACTACTTTTAAGTATCAGTTAATGGTTTTCTTCGAGGGAAATGACTCCTCCACTCAGTGTCAGGGAAACTCCATCAAGCTTTTCTCCTGCTGTTGTTTAATATGTGATATGTGCCCTTATTTTGTGGAAAACATCAAATGATGACAAGTCAGTTTCATTGACTGAAACATTTTCATTCACAAAAGTATACAGATCACATCATAAACTTTTATCCTCTGAATTGTGATTTCTCATTAACCTCAAGGGGAAATTTAGGAATTATAGTATAGTTTTAGTTGCTTTAATTGCTATTCACTTTTAATCGATGCTTATATTCTTAGATAACTAATTTACATGAGTAGAAATGTAATAATGGTATTATTTTCATTATAATTCAAATTTCAATATGTGTTGAAGATAAATATTTTAAACTTTGGCTTGTTTTTTACTTCAAAATTTCTCTCAGAATCACTGATTCAAAACTAAAAGAAATAAATAAAAACAATATATATTTTAATGATTTTTTAAATTACCTTTTTATTTTGCTTTAGAAAAAAGCATCACATCAAAAAAGTTCAGAGTATCTAATGGAGAGTGATGACATTTCAAAAAGTATACAAAAAGAACACAGAATCCATGTTGGGATATCTAAACTCTCCAAAATGCAAGCTCCTCAGGAAGCCATTTCTAAAGAATTGGAGGAAAATAAGCAACTCCTTCTAGAGGGGTTTGAAGCTTTGATAAGCAAACAAGATGAGATCATTCAGGTTGCAAAAGCTTTTTCAAAGCAAGTGAATGAGTAAGTCAAAACATAGAATCGCAGACAAGAGCTTACATTCGCTAATTTGCCACTAAAGTATAATTCTTAGTGAAACAGATTCCTGAGATTAATAAGGATATAATCTACCTAGACAAAGTGATTTTGGAAAATAATGTTAGTAAATGAAATTACCAGTAAATTTTTAGTGCAGAACAATTTATGTAAATGCTAACAACTCTGTTAACTTAAGTTCAAGGTTACAACTTAAGTGTCTAGCGTCTCTTCCTCCCCCTCCTCCACCTGTTGGGACAATATGACACTTGCTAGTTACCTTTGCTTTATTGTGATCATTGGTATCACCACTGAAGGACGCCTTGAGAAAGATTAAGAAAGAGAGGAAGGAAAGTATAGTGTCTGGAGAAAGAAAGCGCAAGTCCCACCTTTGACGTCTTCCTAGCTGCTTCAGTTGTTGCTGAATACTTGCTTGGCTGTCTCATTCCCCACAGTCATTGTTGTTCTGAATTATCTCTCAATGCCCGAAATCGAGCATTTGCTTCATTTCTCCCAAAAAGTGGGTGAAAAAGCAGGGCTGTTGAAAGTCAGCACCTGAAAACGTCTTTGCTGGTGTTCTCAACCTCTAACTTAGTTCTCAATACAACGATTTCTATGCGTTTTAAAAAGTTACTGTTTTATATATTTAAGTGGCAAAACATGATGTTTTGAAATATTTATATATTAGAAAATGTTTACTAGCATCGAAGAAATCAACATCCATTATATCAGAATTGCTATTTAAATAAAATATTTCTAATGGCATGTGCAAGGATTTTGGGAGCCTTTTGGGAGGAAGCAGATGTCACCGGATCAGTCATACAGCATTGATAGGCATCCTTCTCCCTTGTACTGGGTTTGAGTTACGTTGTGAAATTTTTAACTTTAAAAATTAAAAGACCTTAATTATACAGAAACTGTGCTCTGACACATTTTCTGTATTAAAACACTGTTTATTGTGCATGCCCATTGATTCTTACTTTAAAAAATGAAATTCACGTAAGAATTATTAAGGGGAAAATGAAATACTAAACATTGGTCCTTTCAATCTTCACAGAGCTAATGAAGTGTTAGCAGAGGTCAGAACTAAATATTTTCTCCTGGAGAAACAACAGACTGGAACATTAACCAAGTCTGTTGCTATGCAAACTTCGGTAGCGTCACATAGCGTTGGAAATTGTGCTAATAGTTTCTGGCTCAGCAGAGATCTTACTCCACAACAAAACTTGGAGACTCCTACTTCAGCAACTCAGGCTTCACATCACAACCCTGCAGAGTCTTTGGACACGGTTAGATATATTGCCTTTTTCCCCTTAGGTTTCAGGTTGTTCATATAATTCTTATTTTTAGTTCGTTGAAGTAATTAGTTTGATTGACATATGTGTGCTAGTAATGGTTGTAATTATCCTCATTAATGCAGACATGAAACGCATGTTGCAGCTATTTTTCAAATATATATTTATTTATTTGAGAAGCAGAGTTACAGACAGAGGGAGAGACAGAGAGATCTTCCATTTGCGATTCACTCCCCAAATGGGTGCAAAAGCTGGAGCCTAGCCAATCTGAAGTCAGAAACCAGTGGCTTTCTCCAGGTCTCCCATGCAGGTGCAGGGGTCCAAGCACCTTGACCATATTCCACTGCTTTCCCAGGCAGTAGCAGTGAGCTAGCTCAGAAGAGGAGCAATGGGGACAAGAACCAGCACCTGTATGGGATTCCAACACTGCAGGCAGAGGCCTAGTCCACTATGCCACAGTGCCATCCTCAATATTTTGCAACTATTTAATAAACTTAACAAATACAACCAAACTGACATATTTACAAATATTTCAAAACTGCTTTAAGTTAGGTTTTGATAATTGAATATTTTTACCTAGTAACTAAAGATATACTTTGAGATCTGCTAACATATTTTTAACTTGATTTTCATCTGTGGTCCAAGACACTTGTTAAGTTTTGTGCACCATCACATTTTACACTTCTAATCATAGTGAATGATTAGCAAACATTGCATCACAGATGGGTGTTCATTATTTAAAGAGTCCAGGGGTGACTGTTGTGGTGCAGTGACTTGGGTCATCCCTGGAGATGTCCTTGGCCCATATTTGAGTACTACTTTGTGTCTGGATCCTCCACTTCAATCTAGCTTCTTGCCAATGCATCCTGGGAAGTAGCAGATGATGGTTCAAGTGCTTGGGACCCTGTCACCCATGAAAGAGGTTCAAATGAGTTTTCAGCTTCCTGGCTTCAGCCTAATCCAGCCTTAGCTGTTCTGGGCATATGGAGAGTTAGCTGTCAGATGAAGCATCTCTCTGTCTCACTGTCACTCTGCCTTTCAGGTAGCTGAAAAGAAATGAACATTAAAAAAGTAAGCCAAGGCAAATGCTTTTGATCATTTTCTTCCATAAGAACACATCCTGAATTACTGCCTTACTTATAGCAAGTTTAGTTCAACTTTTATATAATGAATCTGTTGCCTGGTAATTGTATAATAGATTTTAAGTAGTTAAATCAAATATATAATTGCATTATTTAAAAGGAAGTTCACTTATGCCTGTCTTATCCATCACTTGAATTGTTGATCATTATGATGGCAATGATATCAGATCTGTAAATTGCAACTACATCATCAGAATCAATATGTTTTTCTATCCAGGATCCTATATAAAGCCACATATTGTCATCCTCCATTGGAGATGTAACACAGACCTTCCAATCCAACCATGTGGTTACAATAATTACAGTCCATTTCTGGCAACTTAAATTGGATCTGATTGTGGAACATTGTACCAATTTTAAAGTTGTTAAAACCCTGTTGACCCCATTTAACACAATTACCTAATTTTGACATTTTTGTGATGGGGGGGGACATTACAAATAATAAAACAATTGTATTGAAAGAAAATAAATAACTACAAATAGCAGCTAGACTTTATTTGTATCTCCTTAAAATATTTTCATCAATACACATGATTTATACTTGGAATCCTATTTAAGATATTTTTATTTCAGAGAAAAATTGCAAAAGCCCATTTTGAATGATGGCTCAGCCTGATTTACTTTTAATGTTTATTTATTTGAAAGCCAATTAGAAGGAGATAGACAGTAAGAATGGGGAGGGAGAGAGAAAGTGAAAGCGATATCTTGCCACCATTGATTTACTCCCCAAATGGCTGTAATAGCCAGGTCTGGGCCAATCTGAAGCCAGAAGCCATCCTTATCTCCCATATAGAAGGTAGTTGTCTGGACCATCTTCAGTGTCTTTACCAGATGTATTGGTGGGACATTGGGTCAGAATCAGAGCAGCCAAGACTCAAACTGGGTCTAATACTGGATGCCAGCATTGCCAGCTGCACCTTAATACATTGTACCATTACTCTGGCCCCTCAGCTTTGTTTTCTAAGTTGACTTGATGATAAATCATAGTCTAGCATATTCGAATTTTCTTAGCATTGCAGCAAAAATCTTAAATGGAGACTCATATAATGGCTTTTTTGTTCATAAATTATCACAGCTGTTTTTTTCACCACTTTGTGGGCTTAGTTTCATTCTGTTCTGAAAAACAAAAGGAAAGAATCTGGGTGCAAGTGCTTCAGAGTCATAAAAATGGGCTACAGAATATAAAATAGGCCGGCGCCGTGGCTCAACAGGCTAATCCTCCCCCTTGCGGCGCCGGCACACCGGGTTCTAGTCCCGGTCGGGGCGCCGGATTCTGTCCCGGTTGCCCCTCTTCCAGGCCAGCCCTCTGCTGTGGCCCGGGAGTGCAGTGGAGGATGGCCCAGGTGCTTGGGCCCTGCACCCCATGGGGAGACCAGGAAAAAGCACCTGGCTCCTGGCTCCTGCCATCGGATGATCGCGGTGTGCTGGCTGCAGCGCGCCATCCGCGGCGACCATTGGAGGGTGAACCAGCGGCAAAGGAAGACCTTTCTCTCTGTCTCTCTCTCTCACTGTCCACTCTGCCTGTCAAAATCAAAAAAAAAAAAAAAAAAAGAATATAAAATAAAAATGAATGCTAAATACTTCTGTACAGTGTTAATCATGATGCAAGTATGAAACATTGTCAGTAATTACAACCAGAAAATTAAGGTGATATACGATTTTACAATAGATGATGAAAGAATACATACATATGTGAGAATAATGGAAGATTTTTTTCAGGAAATGTATCCCCACTTTTTAAAAATAAAATCAGTGCTTATGTTTTAATATTTTTAGAAAAGTTTAAGTAGTTTATTTTAAGCTTATCATAGTAGGTCCACAATATACTTGGTTTCTTAATGAGGCAATAATTTGCAAAATCATACTAGATTTAGGTAAAAATCACTATTCTATCACAATACACCACTGCCAAATGCCTTGGAAGAGTTTCTATGCATTTTTCCATTGTTCACAAAATCCATATTTAAAAAAACACATGTTTTCTACAGTTGTGGCAGATTGAGTTATTTCTACTTGGAGAAATCTAATAATATTATGAGAGGTGATAACATACTATCTAAATGATAGAAAAGAGTAGGGTTATGAATGGGACATCCATACAACCAAATTAACAGATTTTAGCTTTGATTCCAGAAAGCAACACATTAAGAAAATAACTGAATTATTTTACCCATCTCCTTTATTTTTAAGAGTTGAGTATTTTGTATTATTCATAGGATATATCAGCATATTCTGATTTTAAGAAAAATGATAAGTTAATGCTTTCACCTATGATTTCACTATGACTGTTGTTAAAGCAAGGTTTCTCCATGTTCCTAACAGTGAGCATTGTTTGAATCTCTCACCATTATATGAAGTTTAACCTTGCCACTTAACACATTTGCAGTGATAAGAAATTGCTACATGTATGTTTTTTGCTAAATTTTCATTCCAAACTGGAATTCTAATTTAATCATAGCATATTTTGGCCTGTGTATAAGTGATTCTATAATTTTATTATTTGTTATACAAATACATTATCATAAAATAACAAGAATGAAAATTAGCCTGAAAATTATCCACTGATTGGATATTTTCAATATAGAAATCTTTGTTGACCATTGAAATATAAAATATTGAGAGCAGTTTTTATAGGGTAAAACTTACCTGCTTGTCAAGAAACTGCTTCCAAATTCTTTTCTCTGCAACAAAATGCATGTATTTAATACTTGTAAAACTGCAAAAATATTTGCAAAATTAGAAAAACAATGTAATTTATAAACTGGCAAGTATAATTTCCTCTGTATGTTAAAATATTTATAATTCTATCTTGAACTACAACAGTTTAAATGGGCAGACTAACTTGATTTTGTTTAAACTCAGTGCATATTTCCTACTTCTTAAAATATTTATGTGATGGACAGAATTACAGAGAGAGAAGAGAGGTAGAGAGACAAATCAATCTTCCATCCACTGGTTCACTCTTTGAATGACCACAATGGCTGGGGTTTGGCCAAGCTGAGGCCGGGAGCCAGGAGCTTCTTCCAGGTTCCCGACATGGGTGACAGCTTACAAACACTTGGACCATCTTCCACTGCTTTCCCAAGCGCATTAGCAGGGAGATAGACTGCATGGAAGCAGAGCAGGCAGGACTTGAACTCACACCCATATAGGATGCCAGAGCTTGCTGTGCCACAGTGCAAGTCCCACATTCTGATTTATAAAAGATTTGAGTTCTCCCTCAAATACAGCAGGATGTCAAAACTATAATTTAAAAATACCAATAATCACTGAAAAACTATAGAGAGGTGTGCACATGTGCAGTGTTCACAGCTATGAACTTAATCTCTAGAAGACAATGCTGCATTGTTTTCTGAGCAGCGATCTCAAGTCTAATTTGGCCATAGCCTGTCAGCACATCATTGCTGAGTGAGTACATTTGTTTCTGTATTAGATGTGCTTCGTTACTGCTGTGGAGTTCACTTTCTGAAATATCCCTTCAATGCTTCTCCATTTTTAAACTGTTATTTAAAAAGAATTTTCAGAAAGACTGCAAACTCAAGGGAGAAAAACACATTTCCATTTTGGTTTCATATTGATCTTTTTAGTAACTTTCTTGTTGGAATTGTTGGCTTTTAGGTAGCAAGTGGCACTCCCTTTCCCTGTCTGAGTTCATGGGAATTGCAGCAGCTGCACATACATTGGTCATCTGACACTGGACTCAGGGGTCCCAAGCAGCATGTTAAGCTGGGCACCAAATACCTGCCATGACAGTGTCTTTTAACAGGTCATCTAATGTTGGAAAGTTTTCACTTGTGGGTACGAGCTGAAGCACAGCAACCTCCTACCAGTAAGGATGGAAGCAGTATTCAACACTCAAGGCCCTTTGACCAATTGCTCTTTGAAGGGAAGATCCCTCCCTATGGTCTGGATATTTGGTTTTACACTATGAGATTGTATATCTTACCTGGTTCTCAAAGGCAGTTGTCCTCAGCTGTCATATCTGGTGTAAAGCAGTAAAGAATGAAAGAAAGCCTGGAGGAGAATTTTTGTAAAGGGAGGCCACTTCTACAAGTACCCGTTACTTTAACATTCAGCTAGCCATCCATCCATCATCCATCCATCCATCCATCTAGATATGTGAATGATAGAGCAATAGGGAGAGCAAGAAATCTTCCATCCAGTGGTTCACTCCCTGAATGTTGGCAACTACTAGGACTGGACCAGGCTGAATCAGGAGCCTGGAACTCCATCTGGGTCTCTATCAAGTGTAGCATAAACCCAGGCATCATTGCCATAATCTGCTGCCATGCAGGCACACCAGTAAGAAGCTGGATTTGAATAATGGATGAGATCTGATCCCTAGATACTCTGATGTCATCCTGTCACACCACAATGCCCACCATCCATGTATTCATTTTTCCTCCTAATCCTGGGGTTTATTGATTGCATTAAAATTTCTAAAAATTTTAAGTGTTTTTTTTAATTTAACTTTTAATTATTAGTTATTAACAAACTCATTTTACTTTGTACATGTAAATCTAAGGACCTAATAACTTTCCCCTCCACCTTTACACTCTCCCCATCTCTCCCTGCCAAACTTTTTCCTCCCCCCCCCTTTTTTTAGTTTTTGAGATAACATTTCAAATTTGCATTACAGTACGAAGGCTTAACACTTCCCAGAATAAGAAGTTTAACAAGTAAAAAGCAAAAGACCCTAGTTTAGTGGAAAAATAGACAATGGGTATAAAAATAATGTACAATAAATTTTGAAGTAGTCACAGATCATTGAAACTAGAGTAATGTAACACATTTAACCACTGGTTTCACAAAGATATATAACAAAAGTTTACAAAACAGTATTTTCAATAATGCTAATACAGACATTTCTTTTTTCTTCTATTTTATTTTCAATTTTAGCCCCTATAAATAAAGGAGAGCATGCAGTATTTGTTTTTCTAGGTCTGGTTTATTTCAGTCATCATGATGTCCTCCAGTGGCATCCATTTGACTTCAAATGGTAGAATTTCCTTCTCTTCTTTCTACCTGAATACTATTCCATTGTGTATATCTACCACATTTTCTTTATCCATTTACCTGATGGTGGACACCTTCATTGATTCCCAATGTTGGCTGTTGTGAAGAGTTTCTATGAACATAATTTTGAAGGTATCTCTTAATAGTATTCAAGTCTCTGAGATATACCCAATGTGGGATTGTTGGATCATATGGCAAATCTAGTTCTAGTTTTTTTTTTTTTTCAGATATCTCCACACTATTTTCCACAGTGGCTTCAGTAATTTATATTTCCACCAATAGTGTATAAGTGTTCCCCTTTCTCTACATCCTCACCAGCATTTGTTGCTCTCTGTTTTGGATTGTAGCCATTCTGACAGGGGTGAGGTGATATCTCATTGTGGTTTTGATTTGCATTTCCCTGATGGCTTGGGATGCTGAGCCTGTTTTCACATATTTGTTGGCCATTTGTATTTCTTCTTTTGAGAACTGTCTAAAAGTATTTGCCCATTTCTCAATTGGATTATTTATTATTGTTGAGTTGTTAAAGTTACTGATATATCTGGAATATTAATCCTTTGCCAGAAAAGTGATTTGCAAATATTTCCCCATTCTTTTGGAGTCTCTTCACTCTATTGATTATTTTCTTTGCTGTGCAAAAGCTGCTGAGTCCTATATAGTCCCATTTATTTAGTTCTGCTTTTGTTGGGTGTGCTTGGGGATCTTATCCAATAAGCCATCCCCTACAGCAATGTCTTGGAGTGATTTTTCTATGTGTTCTTCCAGCAACTTCATAGTCTCAGGTCTAAAATTTAAGTCTTTTATCCATCTTGAATTTATTTTTTGAATATGGTGATAGGTATGGATCTAATTTCATTCTTCTACACATATAAATCCAGTTTTACCTGCACCATTTGTTCAAGAGACTATCCTTACTTCCACTGTTTGAGCACTTTTGTCAAAAATCAGTTGGCTTGTATGTATGTGGATTAATTTCTGGGCTCTCTGTTCAGTTCCATCATTCTATGTATTGGGTTTTTTTTTTAACTTTTATTTAATGAATATAAATTTCCAAAGTACAGCTTAAGGATTACAGTGGCTTCCCCCCCCATAACTTCCCTCCCACCTGCAACCCTCCCCTTTCCCGCTCCGTCTCCCCTTCCATTCACATCAAGATTCATTTTCAATTCTCTTTATATACAGAAGATCAATTTAGTATAAATTAAGTAAAGATTTCATCAGTTTGCACCCACACAGAAACACAAAGTATAAAGTACTGTTTGAGTACTAGTTATAGCATTAAATCACAATGTACAGCACATTAAGGACAGAGATCCTACATGAGGAGTAAGTGCACAGTGACTCCTCTTGTTGACTTAACAAATTGACACTCTTGTTTATGGCATCAGTAATCACCCTAGGCTCTTGTCATGAGTTGCCAAGGCTATGGAAGCCTTTTGAGTTCACCGACTCTGATCATATTTAGACAAGCTCATAGTCAAAGTGGAAGTTCTCTCCTTCTTTGATGGCCCATTCTTTCCACTGGGATCTCACTCGCAGAGATGTATTGGTTTTTACGCCAGTACTATGCTGCTTTGATCACTATAGCTTTGTAGTATGCTTTGAAGTCAGGTAGATGCCTCCAGCTTGACTTTTCTCATTCAGGATTGCTTTGGCTATTCTGGGTCTTTTGTGATTCCATATAAACTTTAGGATTGCTTTTCTAGTTTTGTAAAGAGTGTCATTGGTAGTTTGATAGGGATTGCATTGAATCTGTAGACTGCTTATATAGAATAAACATTTTAATGATTTTGAATCTTTCAATCCAAGAGCAAGTGGTATCTTTCCATTTTTTTGGAGTCCTTAGTGACCTCTTCTTCAATGTTTGATACTTTTCATTGTATAAACCTTTCACTTCTTTGGTTCAATTTATTCCTGAACAGTTGATTTTTTGGTGCCTATTGTGAATGAAATTTCTTTTTTCTTTTTTGACAGTGAATGAAATTTCTTTCTTGATTTTTTTTTTCTGTGAGTTCATCATTAACCTAGAAAAAGCACTCGATTTTGTATATTTATTTTGTAACTTGCAACATTACTGAATTGGTTTATCAATTCTAACAGCTTTTTGGTGGAGTGTTTAGGTTTGTCCACATAAATCATGTCATCTAAAAACACATATGATCTTGCTGAAATTGCTTTACAAAATGTTCTCTATAAAGTTACGGTTTCTTTAACATGAAAGTAAGGGACTTTTCAAGAAGGACATCTCATTTTTTTCTATGTAAAATGTATACTATTAAATATTTTTGAGTGTAATAGAAGATAATATCATCTATTATACATTGAAAATATATATATAGGAGAACTATTGAGGAAAATAATATTACATTGGTAGTTCCTTCATTCAAGTTATGTAAGAATGTGATTTATACTTTATGTAATTTTTATTTATGATAACATAAGATTCTACCAGTAACTGTTCTTTCCAGCATATTGTAGTGAGTTATTCCCCCCCCCCCATATTCTACTTGGTGATGCTGTTGACACATTGTTCAATTTCTAAAGTTTGCCCTCCAGGATCGTGACACCTCAGCTTTATGGGAAAGATGTTTTCAGATCATTGAAAATATTAGGAGTCAACAAAATTTGCTTTCAAGCCAGGATAACGGTATTTATATTACTTTATCACGATCTCCATGAACTATTTATTATGTCATGTGTAGGAGTATTTAAAGCCTATTGGGATATTTTATTAGATAATAACTTTTATGTAAAATATTTAAGTAAGAATATTCTAGAGATAGCTGCAATATATTTTGAAATATTTCTTCACATTTCATAATTAAGTGGATAATTAAAATTAATAACTTCTTAGAACTGTATTTGTGAATTGTATGAAATGTGTTTGTATTAAATAATTTTTTAAAAATATGATCAAACTTAAAAAACAAATGTTTCAAAAATTTGACTACATTTTTACAACATGTATTTTAAAGGCAGAGATAGAGGGAGGGAGAGACAGAGAGGTTCATTTGCTTCTTCACTCCCCAGATGGACACAATGGACAGGGCTGGGCCTGGCCAAAGCCAGAGCCTGGAACTCCACCCAGGTCTCCCACATGGGTGTCAGGGGCCCAAACACTCGGGCTGTCTTTCGCTACTTTCCCAGGTGCGTTAGCAGAGAGCTGAAATGAAAGCGGAGCAGTCGATGCCTTCATACAGGATGCTGGCATCAGAGCCGCTGCTGACCTTGCTGGTCTACGATGCCGGCCCCATCGCTAAATTCCTCAAAGAAATGAAAATTAAAGAGTTATACATTGGTTTCCTTACCTCTCATTCTAGAAACTCATGCATCTAACAATTGAATCTGAAAAGTCGAATTTTCTGAATACTCATGTCCATATGAATACAGCACTGTTGTGTTATAATATACACAGGATGGTTTTTATCTAATATTTTCCCAGTAGAATTTTTACATGACATTATGACAATACCACTTTCTTTACTTATTTGCTTAATATTCCATGATGAAAATACCCATGGAATACTTTAAAATTAGTTTTTCTAGAAGTGGGTAATGGAAAATTCAGTTTATGGAAACACATGAAAGTGAAAAAAATCATCTTTTATACAGTACAGAGTTGTTCTAGTAAGTACAAAGTCATTCATTTATTGTAAAATCTGACTTGACTTGTTTTTACCTTTGTACTAATTAAATGCCACCTTTCTAAAATAATGTGTATGAAACAGATTAATGCTAAATGTACTTTTTAATCATATTTTCCTATTGGGGTAACATAAAATCACTAGGAATTTTGTTTAATATATGTGACTGTTTTTATATTTAAGCCATCTTCAAGTTTGGTCTAGTCTTTAAAAGAATTAAGGACCATATTTTTAACTGATACTTTATTCCCATGATAATGCAACTAGTTTAACTTAAATAGTATACATAAAATTTGCCTTGTTTCAGATGTGGAAAGCACAACACAATTTCAGTAGCAAACGAGATGGAGGTATGTTGTCAAATTTCGTGAATGCATTGATTTATGACATAAACTGTAAGTAGCAAGTGGCATCCCTTTTTATTTTTGGTTCACTACTTTACATAAAGCTAATGAACTGTGTGAACATATCAACATTATAATGAGGAATATATTTATTATATAGTCTTCATATCCCATAGCTTAAAAAATATCTCGAAAAGGTTTATGGGCCTCTCTTTTTCTGACTCTACACTTTGTACGCTTCTGCCGTCTCTGCTACTGTCAGCCTACATACGAAAGCTGTTTTCAGAAGACAGTGGCAGCATCAGCTTCTCAAGTGCATGGTAGTGACATAAGGGCCATCTCAAGTCCTTGTCGTAGCCAGTCAAGCAATGACAGTTCACAAGCAGCTGCTTGACAGTAGACTTAACATCCGGGCTCATTTACTTTCACCCTCAAGAAAGTTTCCAAAATCCTTAGCAAGGAACAAAAGCACAAATCCATTTGTCAAGACTAACCAGCCTACTTATGATACCACAAGTTCTCTTCCTGAACTCTATCTCTTTGCAGTCAGTCTGCTTTCCATCTATCGGGTGTACTTTTTCCTTGTACTGTCAACTTCCATGCCACTGCCACTACAAAAACCTACAGTAATGACATAAAATTAGAAACAATTTCTCTTCTGTGTGTGTTATGATAGTGCCCTACTTTATTCCTATCTCCATAGGGAAGTTGCCTCCTCATCTATATTTTTTATAAAGATGTATTTATTTATTTAAAAGTTACAGTTCCACACACACACAGAGAGAGAGAGAGAGGTCTTCCATCCACTGGTTCCCTCCCCAATTGGCCATAATGGCTGGAGCCAGGAGCTTCCTCTGGTCTTCCCATGCAGGTGCGGGGGCCCAAGGACTTGGGTCATCTTCTACTGCTTTCCCAGCCATAGTAGAGAGCTGGATCAGAAGTGGAGCAGCTGGGACTTGAACTGGTGCCCATATGGGATGTGGTGGCTTTACCCTCTCTGCCATAGCGCTGGCCCCTTCATCTATATTTTTAGACATAGTATATGGTTATTTAGAGATGGGCAGTATTATCTTCATCTTTAATCACATTGTTAAGCTGAGGAAAGAATGAAAAAGAAGAAAAATACAGGATCACTGATATTTAACTCACAGTAATAATTCCATTGTGTAAATATAGACAAATTATATCTAATAGTAATTTTGTACTTTAGTAATATATACAAATTTTTCTTGAAATTATCAGCTTGTACTGATTTAAGCAGTTAATTATGACATCTTTGATATTAAAAAAAATGGAATTCTTTCTTTTTTTTCCAGCTACTGAGGAACTTAAAAAGTGACCTAGGAATCAACGAGTCCAGTTTAAGTCAACATGTATTTTTAAAAGTGTCAAAAGAATATGTACACATTTTAAAGAAAAAATATGCTCTGTATTACAATTACTGACCACTGCTTATGTAACACATTTACCATTTACTTATGCTCTATATCATAAAATTTTACTGACCACTGCTTATGTAACACACCTGTTATTTCTTTTTAAATATATTATGTGGGAAAATCTTCATTAATTGAAAACATTTAGTGTTATGTATCTACAATTGAAATTTTGTTTTTCCAATTTATATTTTTTGTAAGACAGAGATAGTGGTAAGGGAGGGAGCAAGAGAAAGGGAAAGGGGAGAAGAGGGGGAAACAGAGAGATCCCCCTTCCAATAGTGCAGTACCCATATATCTGCAGTGAAGTATAGGTGGGCTGTGCTGAAGCCAGGATCCAGGAATTCAATTCAGGTCTCCTACTTATGTGGCAAGGATCCAATTACTTGTTCTATCACTCGCCACTTCCCAGAGTACACATTATTGGAAGCTAGGAATCAGGATGGGAGCCTGGTCTTGCTAGGGATTCCACCAGAGATTCAGGATATTTCAAACGGCATCTTAACTTCTGTTCCCAATGGCAGGCCAGTTGCAGCACATGAAATTGTTTGTTGGGATGTATAACTAACTTAGCACAGATTTTGCAAATGAAAACCAGTATGATTAACTTTTACAAACTCAACTGTCCAAGTGGTGGCCATTATACAGCACCCAGAAAACCAAGTTGAATTGAATACTTTAGTGGGATTAATTAAGGGCTTCTTTGTTTTTGCCAATTTTTGCTACTACATACAAACCTAATGATTTGGATAGACATCATTTTGGTATACTGATACTCTGGCCAGTGTCAATACCATTGCTTGGATGCAATATAATTTTATAGTGCTACCAAAATCATGTAATTTTAACTTTAGGCATTGATTCATACACCTTCTTCATGGAGAAATTAAGTTTAACTATGGCTTTCCATGTTTCCTTTTTAATTTATAATTTAGGAAACAATCTTAAAATTTAAAAAAAATTAAGTTTTAGTACAAATAATTTGCCCTCTTAAAGAAAGTGAGAGTCATCTGCTGACATTATGCCATCAGCTCTGACTACTTTGGAATATATATCCTATAGGAAAGGACATAATAAATACAATAAAACACTCAGAATCACAAAGTTAACACTATTCTGTGTATCAGCATATTCTTTTCAAGTTTTGTTACATGTCTTGTGATGTCCTGGATGATAAGAGAGTCCCATTTAGATCCATGAATTTCTTTTAGTTGTTGCCTTTCTTAGATTTCTTCAATCTGAGGGAGTTCCTTCCTTTTCTTTGACATTAATGACCATGAATCTTTTGAAGACTAAATTCCAATCATGCAGAATGTCCCTGACTGGATATTTTCTGATATTTCAGTATAATTAGGTTAGGATTATACAGTTTTTTTTAAGGGCATAACAGAAGGGATTCTGTGATCATTGCATACTGTCATGTAACCTACACTTTTGATTTCTCCCGTTACTAGTGATGTTGCAGATGCTGTCTGTTGCATTTCTCCTCTGTAGTGTTCCTTTTTTACATTTCACTTAGTTTTAATCAGGTTTCGTCATTTGAGACTAAATATCTATTCTTTCTCAATTTTTATGATTCAATTTTTATGTTTTTTATTTTTTAGAATGCATATTTAATAAATATAAATTTTGAAAGTACAACTTTTGGATTATAGCTGTTTTCCCTTGCATAACCACCCTTCCATCCAAAAATCATCCCACCTCCTGTTCCCTTTCCCATCTCATTCTTCATTAAGATTAATTTTAATTATCTTTATATACAGAAGATCAACTTAATACATACTAAGTAAAGTTTTCAACAATTTGTACCCACACAGACACACAAAGTATAAAGTACTGTTTGAAGAATATTTTTACTATTAATTCTCATAGTACAACACATTAAACACAGAGATCCTACATGGAGAATAAGTGCACAGGGACTCTTGTTTTTGATTTAACAATTGATACTCTTACATTTATGACATCAGTAATAACCTGAGGCTCTTGTCATGAGCTGCCAAGGCTATGGAAGCCTCTTGAGTTCACAAACCCCGACCTTATTTAGACAAGACCATAATCAAAGTGGAAATTCTCCCCTACCTTCAGAGAAAGGTACCTCCTTCTTTGATGGCCCATTGTTTCTGCTGGGATCTCACTCACAATGATCTTTCATTTAGGTCATTTTTTGCCACAGTGTCTTGGCTTTCCATGCCTGAGAAACTATCATGAGCTTTTTAGCCAGATCTGAATGCCTTAAGGGCTGATTCTGAGGCCAGAGTGCTGTTTAGGGCATTTGCCATTCAATGAGTCTGCTGTGTATACTTGTATGCTGCTTCCCATGTTGAGTCGTTCTCTCCTTTTTAATTCTATCAAGTATTATTAGCAGACACTGGTCTTATTTATGTGATCCCTTTGACACTCAATACTATCTTTATGATCCATTATGAACTTAAACTGACCACTTTAACTAGTAAGATGGCCTTGGTACCTGCCAACTTAATGGGATTTGGAGTCCATAGCACGTTTTTAGCTTTACCTTTAGGGGTAAGTCCAAGTGAGCCTCTGCTGAACTGTACATCTCTTCCCTCTCTTATTGCCACTCTTATTTTTAACAGGGATAAATCTTCAGTTGGATTCTAACTGCTAAGAATAATTGCATGTTAAATAAAGAGATTGACCAATGGTATTAAGTAGAAAAAGAAAATACTAAAAAGAATAAAATAGTAAGTTTTTCCTTGACAGTAAGGACAAGGGCTGATCAAATCACTGTTCCTCATAGTGTCAGTTTCACTTCCACCATTTTCAATTTAGGTGCTTGGTTAGTTGTCACAGATCAGGGAGAACATATGATATTTGTCCCTTTGGGACTGGATTAGTTCACTCAGTATGATGTTTTCCAGATTCCTCCATTTTGTTGCAAATGACTGGATTTCATTTCTTTTATTAATGAGTAGTCTTCTACAGAGTACATATCAAATGATTTCTTTATCCAGTGTACTGTTGATGGACATTTATGTTGATTCCATGTCTTAGCTATGGTGAATTGAGCTGCAATAAACACTGAGGTGCAGACAACTCTTTTATTTGCCAATTTAATTTCCTTTGGATAAATTCCAAGGAGTGGGATGGCTGGGTTGTATGGTAGGGTTCTATTCAGGTTTCTGAGGAATCTCCAGATGGACTTCCATAGTTTGCTTTCCCCACCAACAGCAGGTTAGTGTCCCTTTTTCCCCACATCCTCACCAGCATCTGTTGTTGGTAGATTTCTGTATATAAGCCATTCTAACTGGGGTGAGGTGAAACCTCATTGGGGTTTTGATTTGCATTTCCCTGATGGCTGGTGATCCTGATCATTTTTTCATGTGTCTGTTGGCTGTTTGGATTTCCTCTTTTGCAAAATGTCTATTGAGGTCCTTGGCCCATCTCTTGAATGGATTGATCGTTTTGTCATTGTGGCGTTTCTTGATCTCTTTGTAGATTCTGGTTATTAATCCTTAATCAGTTGCATAATTTGTGATTATTTTCTCCCATTCTGTTGATTGCCTGTTCACTTTAATGACCTTTTCTTTTGCAGTACAGAAACTTCTCAATTTGATGTAATCCCATTTGTTAATTTTGGCTTTGTCTACCTGTGCCTCTGGGGTCTTTTCCAAGAAGTCTTTGCCAGTACCTATATCTTGCAGAGTTTCTCCAATCTTCTTTAATAATTTGATGATTTCAGGTTGTGGTTTGGATCTTTAATCCATGTTAAGTGGATTTTTGTGTAAGGTGTAAGGTAGGGGTTTTGCCTCATACTTCCGCAAGTGGAAATCCAGTTTTCCCAGCACCATTTGTTGAAGAGACTGTCCTTGCTCCAGGAATTGGTTTTAGCTGCTTGATCAAATTTAAGTTGTATTGATGTCTAGTTATATTGATGTCTAGTATTTTTACTCTGTTCCATTGGTCTTGCCATCTGTTTCTGTATCAGTACCATGGTGTTTTGATTATAACTGCCCTGTAGTCTATAGTATGTCTCGAAATCTGGTATTGTGATGCCTCTGGCTCTGTTCTTGTTTTACAAGATTCTCTGGCCATTCGAGGTCTCCTGTGCCTCCATGTGAATTTCAGCATCATTTTATCCAGATCTGAGAAGAATGTCTTTGGTATTTTGATTGGTATTGCATTGAATCTATAAATTGCTATTGGGAGAATGGACATTTTGATGATGTTGATTCTTCCAATCCATGAGCATGGAAGATTTTCCCACTTTTTGATATCCTCTTCTCTTTCTTTAAAGTTTTGTAATTCTCATCATAGACATCTTTGATATCCTTAGCTAAGTTTATTCCAGGGTATTTGCTTTTTTATTGTCGCTATTTTGAATGAGATAGATAGAAGTTCTTTCTCAGCCATGGCATTGTCTGTTTATAGAAAAGATGTTGATTTTTGTGCATTGATTTTATATCCTGCTACTTTGCCAAACTCTTCTATGAGTTCCAATAGTCTCTTAGTAGAGTTCTTTGGGTCCCCTAAATAAATAATCATATTGTCTGCAAAGAGGGATAATTTTAATTCTTCCTTCCCAATTTGTATCCCTTTAATTTCTTTTTCTTGCCTAATGGCTCTGGCAAAAAACTTCCAGTACTATATTGAATAGCAATGGTAAGAGTGGGCATCCCTGTCTGGTAACAGATCTCAGTGGAAATGCTTCAAACTTTTCCCCATATGATATCAGCCTTGGATTTTCCATAAATTACCTTGATTGTGTTTTGGAATGTTCCTTTTATACCCAATTTGTTTAGAGTTTTCATCATGAAAGGGTGTTGTATTTAATCGAATGCTTTCTCTGCATCTATTGAGATAATCAAATCGTTTTTCTTCTGCAGTCTGTTAATGTGGTGTATCACATTGATTGATTTGCGAATGATGAGCCATCCCTGCATTCCAGGGATAAATCCCACTTGGTCTGGGTTGATGATCTTTCTGATGTGTTGTTGCATTCTATTAGCCAGAAATTTATTGAGGATTTTGGCCTCTATCCATCAGGGAAATAGGTCTGTAATTCTCTTGTCTGCATCTTTTTCAGGTTCAGGAATTAAGGTGATGCTGGTGTCATAGAAAGAATGTGGGAGGATTCCCTCTCTTTCAATTGTTTTAAATAGTTTGAGGATAATTGGAGTTAGTTCTTCTCTAAATGTCTGGTAGAATTCAGCAGTGAATTTGGTCCTTGGCATTTCTTTGTAGGGAGGGCCTTTATTAATGATTCAATTTCTGACTTGCTTATGAGTCTGTTTAGGTTTTTTGTGTCTTCATAGTTCAATTTAGGTAGGTTGTATGTGTCCAGCAATCTATCCATTTCTGCTAGATTTCCCTGCTTGTTGGCATACAATTCTTTGTAGTAATTTCTGATGACTCCTTATTTCTGTGGTGTCTGTTATTACATTCCCTTTTTCATCTCTGATTTTATTGATGTGGGTCTTTTCTTTTTTTTTAGCTAGTTAGGCCAATAGGGTATCAATTTTCTTTATTTTTTCAAAAAAACAGCTCTTCATTTTGCTGATCTTTTGTAATTTTTTTGGATTCAATTCTCTTGATTTCCTCTCTAATTTTAATTATTTCTCCTCTACTAGTTTTGGGTCTGGTTTGCTGCAGTTTTTCTAGATCCTTGAGATGCATTGATAGCTCATTTATTTGGTGCCTTTCCAATTTCTTGATGTAGGCACCTATTGTTATAAACTTTCCTCTTAACGCTGCTTTTGCTGTATCCCATAAATTTTGATATGTTGTGTTGTTATCCTCATTTACTTCCAGAAAGTTTTTGATTTCTCTTTGATTTCTGTATGACCCACTGTTCATTTTGGAGCATGTTGTTCAGTCTCCATGTGTTTACATATGCTCTAGAGATTCCTGAGTTGCTGATTTTTAGCTTTATTCCATTGTGGTCTGAGAGATGCATGTATGATTTTGATTCTTTTGAATTTGCTAAGACTTGCTTTATGGCCTAGTATGTAGTCAGTCCTAGAGTAGGTTCCATGTACTGCTGAGAAGAATTTATATTCTTTAAGTGCAGGATGAAAAGTTTTATACATATCTGTTAGATCCATTTGGTCTATATGTCAATTAAATCTACTGTTTCTTTGTTGATTTTCTGTCTGGTTGATCTGTCCTTTGCTGAAAGAGAAGTTTTGAATTCCCCCACTACTACTGTATTAGAGTCTTAGTCTCCTTTCAGTCTCTTAACATATCTTTTAAATATCCTGGTGCCCTGTAACTATGTGCATAAATGTTTATAATAGTTACATCTTCCTGTTGGATTGATCCCTTAATCATTATATAGTGTCCGTTTTTGTTTTCTTTTAACAGTTTTGGTGTTAAAGTCTATTTTGTCTGATATTAAGATGGCTATGCCAGTTCATTTTTCATTTTGGTTGGCATGGAATATCTTTTGCCAACCTTTTACTTTCAGTCTTCATGCACCTTTGTTGGAAAGATGTGTTTCTTATGAGCTGCAAGTAGATGGGTTTTGTTCCTTAATCCATTCAGCCAGTCTGCAAATTTTAACTGGAGAATTGAGGCTATTTACATTCATTATGACTATTGGTAAGTAGTGACTTGCCCTGTCATTTTTCCAAAGATATTTCTAATATATATTTGAACTTCCTGTGATCTTTTACTGAGAGATATTTTTCCTTTACCTTCTTTCGTGTTGATGACAGTGTTTTTGTGTGTAACACATGTTAAGCATCTTTTGCAGGGCTGGATGAATGGTGACAAATTCTTTCAATTTCTGTTTGCTATGAAAGGTCTTTATTTCACCTTCATTCACAAATGAGAGCTTTGCATGATATAATATTCTGGGCTGGCAGTTTTTTCTCTTAGTGCTTGGGCTATATCTCTCCATTCCCTACTAGCCTGTAGGGTTTCTGATGAGAAGGCTGCTGTGAGTCTAATTGGAGATTCTCTGATGGTAATCTGGCATTAATCTCACACATTTTAGAATCTTTTCTTTATGTTTCACTGTGGTGAGTTTGATTACAATGTGTCATGGAGAGTATCTGTCCTGTTCCTGTCCATTGGGAGTTCTGTGTGCTTCCTGTACTTGAGGTCTCTTTCTTTCTCCAAACTTATGAAGGTTTCTACTAGTATCTCACTAAAAAGGCCTTCTAATCCTTTTTCTCTCTCCATGCCTTCAAGAAGTCCTAGAACCCGAATGTTGGGTTTTTTTATTAGTATCCTGTAGATTCCCAATAATATTTTTTAGATTTCTAATTTCCTCTTCTTGTCTTTGGTTTGACTATATACTTTGCTGTGCTCTGTCTTCTAAGTCTGATATTCTGTCTTCTGCCTCACTGATTCTGTTTTTAAAGCTCTCAACTGCATTTTTATTTGTTCTTCTGAATTTTTCATTTCATTTTGATTTCTCTTCAATATCTCAATTCCATGTTCTATTGGATTCTTCATTTCATTTTGATTCTTCCAAAGATTTAATTTTCTTCAGAGAGATTTTCTTTCATGTCCTGCATGGATTTCAGTAGTTTCATGCATTTGTTTTTGATTACTTCTAAGTAGTCTTATCATCAAGTTTTTTAGTTCCATTTCTTGCATTTCTTCTTTCTCATCAACTTCATAATCTTGTATTGAAGTGTCATGTTCTTTTTTTTTTTTTTTTTTGACAGGCAAAGTTAGACAGTGAGAGAGAGAGAGAAACAGAGAGAACGGTCTTCCTTCCATTGGTTCACCCCCCAAATGGCCACTACGGCCAGCATGTTGCGCCAATTTGAAGTCAGGAGCCAGGTGCTTCCTCCTGTTCTCCTATGTGGGTTCAGGGCCTAAGCACTTGGGCCATCCTCCACTGCCTTCCCGGGCCTCAGCAGAGAGCTGGACTGGAAGCAGAGCATCCAGGACAGAACCGGCACCCCAACCAGGACTAGAACCCGGAGTGCTGGTGCTGCAGGTGGAGGATTAGCCTAGTGAGCCATGGCGCTGGCCAAGTGTCTTCATTATTCTTGTTTCTTGGATTGTTCCAATTGTGGTTTGGCATTTGTGGAGATACTCATTGATTTCTTCTTCTCCCCCCCCCCCCCACTTCAGTACCTTTTATTGTTTTACAATGACTTTGTAGATAATTGGACTGTCTGAATCTCTAGAGGCTTGTGGTGGGTGTGGCCAGAGATCTCTGTTCAGTTTTTCAAGATTAAGGGCATGCCTAAGGTGACACCCCCAGGTTTGGCATGGTAAATCTTCCCTCCCTTTTATTTTTTAATCAAATGGGAAGCAATTCCGCTCAGCTCAGCTCTTCTCCTTGATGGCAATCAGTGCCTGAGTGCTAGCATGATTGGGCATAATATTCATCTGCTCTGTTCCAAGGACCACACAAAGGATCTGTGCAGTCCTCAGTATAAGTTCATATTCCCCTGCAAAGTCTCTCCCGGGTAATCAGAGCTGTCTGAGCTTGTGGCATCTGCCAGTGAGACTCAAGGTCTCAGCCACACCTTGAGTTCTCACATACGCCCTCAGGGTTTTTTTCCCACAGTTCCGGTTCAGAAGCATCACACAGTCACAAGTTCCTAGCCGCCTGTTATTTCTCCCTACCAGAGTCTGGAGTCTCCACTCAGCTGATTGCTGATGACTGGTTGCAGCCCAGAGCTGGCACAGCTGTTACAAATGTCCAAAATGGCGCTTACTCTGTTGGCTCCTATGTCTTTGTAAGGTGATTCGAGAGAAATGTGTCTGTACTGTCCCTTTTATTTTCTATCTCCTCTAGTTAGGCTAGTGTACTTTCCCCCACAGGGCTTCAAGCCTCATTCCCTCTAGGCCCTTCCTGCTGCTTTTTGGCCAGTGTCTCAGGCTGCTGCAGTCTCATCTCACCTCACTTTCCAGTGCTGATGCCTGGGCTCTCGGCTATTTGACTTCCAAGCTGTGGGTGCCCAAGCCCTCCATGTAGGTCCACTGTGTCCCTCTAATTACAGAAGAGTTTCCTCTGCCATGTTTCCCTAACTCTTCCCTTAGACTACCTTATCTCCACCTTTATTAAACTATCTTCATCTGGGCTAGAGCAGTAAGCTCCCTCCCTATTCTGAAATCTTGGAACCGACTGTCAAGCTTCCTTAGTGCATGTGGTCTCAGCACAGCATTTTATGAGCTCTCAAATTTTCAACATTTGTTTACTTCTATCAGTATAAATCCATGGGTTTTTTTCCCCAAGGGCTCTATATATTAACAGTTTGTTTCCTACCAGTTCCTGGAGGTATTTTATTTTATTTTATTTTATTGCTCCTACTCCTAGAACAATAATGAGAAAAAGTGAATATTATAGGTATTAATGTCTCATTGAAATTTCAAAGGAAAATAGTATAGAGATATTGTATTTGGGATTTTTGTTTTGTTTGATATTTGTAGATAGTCTTTATTAGTGAATCAGTGTTCTATTGCTGTATAACATCATCACAAAATTACTTTCTCAAAGTCACATGCAATTGTAATCTCATATTTTGTCTGAGTCCATTCCTAGAGCTAGTCCCAGTTCTTGACCTTGAGGACTACCTCAAAGCACTTTGTTCATTCAGGAAAGACAGTTTGTCACCTATGATTTTTAAATCAGGATAATCCAGTATAACCTACTTTTGTACTAACTCTTTTTAATTAATGATTTTGGAATTGTAAAACATCTGCAAAACTCTTCACAGTTCCCACACTGTAATCATCAGAGGGAAGTCACAGATCATGCTCACACTCAGCAGAAGCTTACACAACTTGAGAATACTAAGGACAGAAACCACTGTCGCCACACTCTCGAGTGTCCACCTCCGCTACATGGAGGAAGTTCCTTGATCACAGCAGTTTTTTAAATTCTTATCACAAGTGAAGGCTAAATTTTATAAGATGTTTATTTGCATAAATGTAGATTTGTTTGAAAATAGAATTGGAGTTAAGCGAGGATGGCTAAGAAGCGCATCTTTGATCATCTTCATGGAGTTTTAAAGATTTGTCATCCGAACTTCTGTTAGTGGTGGCCGGAATCTCAAGGGTCTCAGGGCTGAAATGTCTGAGGCTCTGAACACCTCTTTGCTTCACCCACAGCAGATTGGGGAAAAGAGCAGTCTGTTTCTTTCACTCTGACACCAGTCAGCGTTCTGTGCTTTCTCAGGGATCAGTGGAGTGTTAGAACTCATCCAGCTCTCTAGACTTCCTACAGTTTGAGCTGAAGTGTGTTTATATATGGTACTAAAGGAAATGCACAAGCCTGAAAATACCCTGTCTGGAAACAATGAGACCTTGAGGAGACATTAATTAACTTCCTATTTTAATCTGTGGCATCTATGTAGCTTCTAAGTTCTTTTAAAGAAGATTTATTTATTTATTATCTATTTAGAAGAGCCATAGCTCCTTGAAGTTCTTTCCCAACAAAGCTTAAATCCGTCAAGTCTGATTTGTAATCAATTACAAATGCGACATGGACAGAAAGATACATAAGGAATTTAAAAATCAATATTTGTATATCCTTAGTGTTTCAGCACATCTTCTCATAGCTTAATTCTTTTATTACAACTGAAACGGAAACCCTAAATAATGTATTGAATTTTATATACCATCAGACCTCTGTCTCTAGCCTTCCTTCCTTACATTGACTCCCTGAATTGAGGGACTTTTATAGCCAGCCCTGGAAGGTTATAATCAGATAGCACCTTAATGACTGGAATAGACTCAAGGAGTTTCATTTAGGGGAATTTTAGGCCCAGAGCCAAAAGCACTGAAGCCCACTGGCCATCCAAACCCTGGTCTGAAGAGTTTGGCACTACTGACTAGTGAGGAACTTCAGCGTGATGAGCCTGTACCTAGATGAGATAGCCGCTGTGACTCCAGCCAGCCCCTTGTTGCCCGGCTGAGAACAACATACGGCTGTCCCTATCCTGCTCTCCTAATATTCTGACTCCCACCTTCTTACAGGCTCCTTTTAAAAATTCCAAAACACCCTTATTCAGCACATTGGTAGTTCTGGAGTTAGAAGTCTTCTACTCCCTCATCTGTTGCTAGACTGAACGGTATCTTTTCTTACCCTCACATCTTATCAGTATTTTGACTGAGCACTGGGGACAGGAACCAGGAACTTTCAGAGATGGGAAATTTTGGTGAATGTGGCAGACATGCTCACACCCTTGTTGCTGCCAGGTGCCAGTGGACAGATGGATAGAACAATTGGCTGTGGCAGTGCACCAAGGTCCACCCACTCAAGCTGTTGGAGGAGGGAGAGGCTACTTCAGTCGGTGTTAACAGTCCCTGCTTTTGAGGTTTTGCCTTCTGGGAGAAACAGGGACAATCCCAGCAGCTGCCAGAGCCACTTGTTGCCATGGGGAAATTCATACATTATGTTCCATCTTTGTTTTTGTGGTTTTAAAAATAGTTATGTTAAAGACAGAGTAAAAAAGAAAGAGAACTTCCATCTGTTGCTTCTCTTTCCCAAATGGCTGAAAAGGCCAGGGCTGGCCAGGCCAAAGCTAAGACCCTAGAACTCCACCGGCTCTCCCGTATGGGTGCAGAGGCCACTGTACTGGGCCATCTTCTGCTGCTTTCTCAGGCCCATTAGCAGGGAGCTGAATCACAAGTGTAACAGACAGAACTTGAACTGCTGCTCATGTGGGATGCCAGCATTGCAGGTGGCCGCTTCAGCCACTGCGCATCACTGCCAGCTGTACCACGGTTCTTGTAATCTGTTTTCCTTTCATCGTTTTGACCACCTTCTAGAATGTAGTTTAAATGCAGACTCTATTCCTTGGCTTTCAGGTCAGTTTCTGCATGCTCTTTTCCTCTCCAGTTCTGACTCTAGTATGACTGGACAGCAAATTTTTATCTTAAAATCCTAGATGACAGGATAATTTGATTCTATACTAGTGGTTTTACCCCTTGGTACCTGGCCAAGAAAACCATTTGTGTTTCACTAAGGTAATTTCTTGTGTCAAAGACTTTCTTTGTTGAATTCTCATTGTTTGCAAAGAGCTGAGTGTTAATAAGGAAGATTGCTTTGGGTGTTTACTCATTTTCCAATATTTGGTGATCACTATAAGTATGACTACATCAGGTCTGTAAGTGATTAAATCACTCTAAGTGGGTGGATATTATTTCACAATGAAAAGTGTCCTTATTTTGAACAGTTACTTTGAGGGACTCCTTCCCATCACTGGCCCAGAGATTGAATAGGGACAGTTTCATAAACCTGTCAGATATGTTCTGAGACATTGTATCAACAATTCTGATTCTTCTCTAAAACCCTAAGCAATGTTCTTGAATACAGATTTCTGACTGCTTTAAAATCAACGGAATAGGTAAGAATGTCCAAAACTTGGGGGGGGGGGGAATCCTGGAACACCTAGAAAGTGTCTAATGTAAAACAGGACAAAAATTAATCAGACTAAATGAATTAATGACATCTGGGGATTTCCATCTTTCATTTAAAGTGTTGTTGGTTCTAATATTTCAATGTTTCACCTTCTAGGTTCAGGAAAACTGTTCCTGTGATTTCAGTGGTTTACTGTATTTTGGTAAAGTGTTCTGTAACCAGCAAAGAAGTGTTTACTTTCCACTCCCTCCACTTAATTGCTCTAACATTCAAAAATTTTTATAAATATGGTATATGTGTGTGTGGGGGGCAATGTGATTGTCTTCATGAATTCATCAGAATCTGTCCTCATAACAGAATATATTTGGAAACATTGGCATCTCTAAATCTCATGCATAAAATGCCTGGCTTGTAGGGTTTTCAGTCTTGCACTGAGTAAATGGGCTTCTCATATTTTAGCAGATCCAAAAATTTCAAAATACTAGACACTGTAGCTTTTAAAAAATCTAGCTTTGTCATAGATTTGCCTTTTAATTTGGAGAATTTTCCAAGTGTGAGATTATATGGCAAAGGAAATTTAGTTACTGTATTTAAGGCAAATAGCCAATCAACAAACTATAACATACCTGCTTTTAGACTGTAACTCTGTTCATTGTTTTTAGACTGCTAACTTCGAGAGTTTTCTGGGTCTGAGACTAACATGGATAGTCAACCTTTCATGCTGTACTTACATGAATTGTCAGTTATCATGTCTACTATTTGATTGTATCCCTATTCATTATTTTTAAGATGTCAACCTGATTTATCTTGTGCTTGGTGTTTTCCTATTTGAGTTGTGTGCCTACTGCCTGTAAGAAGTCTACAGAAGTACAATTCTCAGCAGGATAATGCCTGGCACTTTGAGATGATGATTGGAACCTACAGAATAAACAAAACTAAGTTTAACAATGGACTCCAGGTAAATTTAGTTTGAGAGCCACTTGTTTAACCTCTCTGTTGCTCAAATTGGGACAAAATTGTTCTTTGAAAATGCCTCCTGGTCATGACTTCCCTTCCAACATGGCACCAGATCAATAGCTGGGTCGAATCTAACTGGGTGATGAGGGATAAGTAAAATTTAGCTGCAGGATGGCTGATCAGCATTGTGCCCCCCAAAAGATCGTGATCACAAAGGGGAAATAAATATCAAGATGGAATCACAGGTTTTAATCCTAAACAAAATTAGGTTAAAACCAAGAGGTTTTAAAGGGAGGGTCATTATGTGTGGTTGCCTGGTAGTAACTGTCAGAAAAGACTCTGATAGAGCTATACCCATTAAAGAGTACCCCAATTTCAAAAGAGAGATGCTAACTAGAAGTGATAGCTGCCATCCTCACATGTAGTGCTAGATTCTATAGACAGCACCTACAGCACACACAGGGAGGTGTTGAGAAAGGGCTTTGACCTCTTTGTACATGAGAAGCAAGGATTAGGACTGGAAGGAATGACTCAACATTTGGGGAAAATAAAATGACCAATGGTATACATTTCAAAAGTGTGGATATTCCACCAAAGACTGGCTGCGGTGTCTGAGAATAACAGCCACTTGTGAAGTACTGCAGGAGACAGAGAGCTCACTTTTGGTCATCGCACCACAGTGCATACAGCTTACTATGTGCTGCCGCTTCTGTAACGACAAGGATCTTACTGCTTACTTCAGGCCCTATGGTGAAAACTCACCTGTACTATTTGATAACTGAAATGGTCCTGTAAAACTGAATCATATTTTAATCCATCCACCTTGCCCTCAGACTCCCCTGAGGAAACTATGTGACTGATTATAGGTCATGTAACAGATACGTCTTATTAGGCTGGATCTGACCGATATCCCCTTACAGGTTACAGATCGGGAACTCTTCGTGTATCAAAACAGCTTCACAGGACAGGAAAATCAAGGGTTGGATATGAAGTAGTAACTCTCCCAGAAACTGCAGAATCAATAGCACTGCCACAAGGTATCTTAGCCCAGAAAGCTGAGCTCAAAGCACTCTCCCATCCCTTGCAGCTTAGAGGAAGCACAAGAATAAATATCCACAGCATTGAAAGGGGAATATTGATGGCCTTGGCTGCTCCTAGGTTAGCAATGATGTACTTGGGCCTCCTTTTTATTCAAAGAAAATAGAACAACATACAGAAGTCTGCCAGTTTCCCAAACTTGCCTCACAGTTACCTCTTCTACTGGTAGGATCTTATTATCTCTGTCCCACAGTTAGGAATGGGGACTGAATTTGGCACATTGAGGCCTTGGCCAATTATATTCAAAGTGTCATAAATGACAGAGCCAGAGGACTGTGCTTATTAAATAACAGAAGTTTCCTACTGAGGCAAGTAGTTCTCGAAAGCTGCAGCTGCCTAGGGGGAAAGCATGCCTCCCCTGAAACAGAGTACTGTGTAGACATCTTTGATAATTCTGAAACTATCTCCTTAGCTCACCAAGATAAACACACTCAGGTTGGTTATATGTTTTAATCTATGGCTCTCCTCCTGCTATGGGACTGAACGATTCTGGTGGAAAAATAATAACCTTTCTGGTTACATTGCAGGGAGAGGAATGCTAGTGTGTCATCACTGCGGAATGAGGAGACACCTGCGAGATAAAGCTGTGCAAAGATTAGCGGGGCCAGAATCCATCATGGTTCACGTCACATGCAGCTGTCCATGTTCTTTGATCCCCTATTCCTGATTCCTCCTTCCTTGTAGCCTCCTTTAAAATCCCCAAATCATCCTCTGTCAGCAGGGTGGCAAATCCTGGGACAGAAGTATGCTATACTCTCATCCTCAATAGATTAAATTATCTATTTCTTTTATGCTTAAACTTGTGCTTTTTATTTTCAATCAGCACTGGGAACAAGGAATGAGATTTTAGTAGCAACCACTTTGAGAATGTGGAGAGAACTTGAATTTTATAAGAAATTACCCAAGCTGGGATGTGGAGTTGTCCACAACTATGGTTGTAAAGGCAGTGGTCCTAACAGTGCTGTGCTGCCCAGTACACTGCCTGCACCCAGATAGCATGCAGGCTATGCCTGCAAGGTCTTGGCTCTTTAGGAAACATAGAGATATAATGAGATTCATGGGTGATAGAAAACCACTACAGACTCGGTTGGCTGGAGAAGTGATGGCAGAATGAGAACAGAACAAGCATGAGTGTTTTTATTTTTTTATTTTATTTTTTTTAAGATTTATTTTATTTGAAAGGCTGAGTTACAGAGGGAGAGGGATAGATGCAGATAGAGAGGTCTTCCATCCACTGGTTCAATCCCTAAATGACTCCAATGTCTAGAGCTGGACAAGGACAAACCAAGGATTCAGGAGTTTCTTCTGGATCTCCCCCATGGGCACAAGTACCCAATAACTTGGGCCATCTTTTGAGCTTTTCCCAGGCATGGTAGCAGGGAGCAGGATTGAAAGTGGAACAGCTGCTACTTGAACTGGTGCCCATATGAGATTCTGGTCTTGCAGGCAGTAGCCTAACCCATTATGCCAGAATGTCAGCCCCCAAACTTGGGGAAAAATACCTAGGATCACCTAGCCATCAGGGAAATGCAAATAAAAACCACAATGAGGTTTTACCTCAAGCTAGTGAGAGTGACTATAACTCAAAAATTTCTAAATATGCAGCGAGGATGGGAGAAAAAACATACATTAATAAACTGTTGTTGGCAATGTAAATAGGTATAACTATTATCAAAGAGTGTACAGACAATCCTCAGAAATCTGGAAATAGATATACCAATGAACAAGCCATCCTACTCCTGGGAATTTACTCAAAGGGAATGAAATCAGCCAATGAAAGGGGTGTGATGCCCCCAGGTTTATAGAAGCTAAATTAGCATTAGCTAAGATATGGAATCAATGCAGATGTCCATCAACTAATAACTGGATAAATGAAATGTGTATATATACATTACAGAATAATACGCAGCCATAAGAAAGACTGAAATCCTATCTTTTGCAACACAATGAAAATTTGGGAAGTAATCAATGGTGAGAGCATAAAGAAAAAGATCTTTCAGAATGTGGTAACATGTTTGTAACTAGACTGAGGGGAAAGAGGTATTGAAGAAAGGTATGAAAAAGAGTGTCATATGGGATGTAACACACATGGAAAATTATACAGACTAGGAGAAAATAGTCCAAGACTTAAGAGAAAAAAATACTCATCTCAGAATACTGTGCCCTGCAAAGCTCTCATTTTGAATGCAGGTGAAATAAACACCTTCCATAACAGAGATTGAAAGAATTTGTCACCACTCATCTTACAAAAGATGCCTGCAAAAGCCTTGCAAAAGATGCTTAAGGATGTGTTACACATGAGAACAAAGAAAGATAGTCATCATTATGCAAGAAGGTGAAGGCAGAAAATCTGCCAATAAAAACAAAGGAAATGCAATGTAATATTTATGGGAAAATAGTAGGGGCAAGTCATTCTTTATCAATAGTAACCATGAATTTAAATGGTACTAACTCTCCAGTTAAGATACACATTGGCTGAATGGATTAAAAAATAATACCCATCTGCTTGCTGCCTACAGGAAACATACCTCACCAACAAAGATACACACAGACACAAAGTAAAAGGAAGAAAAAAGTATATCACATGCTAACAAGGCAAAAAAGCACAGGGGTAGCCATCCTAATACTGGAAAAATAGACTTTAACACAAAAATTATTAATAAGTGAGAAAGGCACTATATAATGATTAAAGAATCAATTCAACATGAAGATATGACTAATAAACATATGTACCCAAGTACAGGGTGTATCAGCTATTTAAAGTAAATATGAATGAATATTAATAAACAGAGACAGACTTGAATACAGTACTAATGTATGATTTTAATACTTGTCTATAATCAATGCACAGATCAACTACACAAAATCAACAAAACCAACAGTGCTAATTGACACTATGTTCCACTTGGACCTAATATCTACAGAACTGTTCAATCCACAGTTGCACAATACACATTCTTCCCATCAGTGTGTGGAACTTCCTCTAAAATATATTTGCATGTTTAGTTATAAAACAAGTCTCAGCAAATTAAAAAAAAAATTAAAATCATACCATGCATCTTCTCTGACCACAGTGGACTGTAGTTGGTTGTAGCAGGGGGCCGTGTTTCCTGCTGAGCACCCTGCAGAGATGGAGAAGCCATCCGTGTCTGTGTGTGCAGCACCTCAGGAAGCTTTGTGCAGATTTCAGAAAGGAGAAGCAGTAGTCACCATTGCTGAGGGACTTCGAGGTGGTGGGACTCATTGCTCCCTGTCACTCATGGTAGTCCCATGAGGAGTCTTTTGTGAAACAGCTGGGAGTACACAGAACATTCAAGAGTGCTTCCAGGAGGCAGTGGGCACAGGAAGAAGGAGCACTAAGGACCCTGAGCCCAGATAAAGGTGCATTGACAACAGGACCCCAACTGACCTGTACATTCATGCATTGATGTGCCAGTTTTCCAACTCATAAACGCTATGCAGAGGAATTATGTCTCTCCCTCCTTTCCTTTCTGTGCATCACAGTATTTGCACTTAAAACTTTATGTATGTATGTATGTATGTATGTATTTGAAGAGCAGAATTACAGAGAGAATGAGAGAGAGACCAAGAGAAAGAGAGAGGGGGACTTAGAGGGAGAAGAGAGAGAGAGCTTCCATTTACTGGTTCACTCCTTAAATGGCCTCAATGGCCCAAGATGAACTGATCTGAAGCCAGGAGCTTCTTCCTGGTCTCCCACACGGATGCAGGGCCCCAAGAGTTTGGGCCATCTTTGGCTGCTTTCCCAGGTGCATTAGCAGAGCTGGATCAGAAGTGGGGCAGCTGGAAATCAAATTGGCATCCATATGGGTTTTACCTGCTAAGCCACAGTACCACCCCCTTAGTATTTGCCTTCCTAATAAGAAGCAACAAATGGATTGGGGCAGAGTATGGAGGGAGCTAACTGCTCTAACCTAAGAAGATAGTTTAAAAAATGTGGAGATAGTGTAGTCTCAGGGAAGAGTTAGGGGGGGAAATGGCAGAGGAAACTCTACCATAATTAGAGGGACATGGTAGACATATCTGGAGGGTGTGGTCACCCACCCATGACTCAGGACTCCAACAGCTGAGAGCCTACACACCAGTGCTGGAGAGTGAGGTGAGACAGGACCGCAGTAGCCTTGGCCACTCTTGAAAGAGCAGCAAGGAGAGCTTAAAGGGAATGAGGCTTGAAGCCCCATGGGGGAAAGTGTACCAGCCAAACTAGATGAGAGAAAAAATAAATAAATAATGGTATGGACGCAGTTCTCTCTCTCCAGTCACCTTGCAATGGCATACAAACCAATAGAGCAGGTGCCGTTTTGGAAATACATACCAGCTGCGCCAGCTAGTGTCTGCTCCCAGCAATCAGCCAAGTGGAGACTCCTGACTCTGGTGGGAGGCAATAAC
The DNA here is from genome assembly GCA_949820135.1 of Sylvilagus floridanus. Taxonomy (NCBI): domain Eukaryota; kingdom Metazoa; phylum Chordata; class Mammalia; order Lagomorpha; family Leporidae; genus Sylvilagus; species Sylvilagus floridanus. Next base: position 10,039,732 of record OX463240.1, on the reverse strand, counting down.
TAGCAGCTAGGAGCCTTTGACTGTGTGAAGCTTCTGAACTGAGACTGTGGAATAAAAAAACAGGGCGTGTGGGAGGACTCACAGTGTGGGTGGTACTTTGAGCAGTCTCAGTGGGAGATGCCACAAGCTCAGGTGGTCCTGGCTACCCAGTGGGAGACAGTGCTGGGGAATTGTAACTTACACTGAGAACTGCACAGATGCTTTGTGTGGTCCTTGGGACAGAGCAGACAAATATTATACCAACTAGGGCTAGTGCTCAGGAACTGGTCTCCATCGAGAAGAGCTCAGCTGAGCAGAATATACATCACTTCTGATTCAAAAAAGAGAAAAGATTTACAACAGCAAACCTGGGTGTGTCACCTTAGGCATGCCCTTAACCCTGGAGAACTGAACAGAGCTCTCTGGCCACACCCTCTATAAGCCTCTAGAGATTCACTGAAAAAGCAGACAGTCCACTTATCTCCAGAGTCATAGTACAACAATAAAAGCCACCACAGCGGATAAAACAAAAGAAGAAGAAGCCAACAAATATTTCCACAAATTCCAAACAACAAATGCAACAGTCTAAGAAACAAGAATAAGAAAGACAGCAATACGTTCCCAAAAGGACACAACACTTCAATCCTAGATTATGAAGACAATGAGATAGAAGAAATGCAAGAAATGGAACTCAAAAATTGATCATAAGATTACACAGAAGTAATCAAAATCAAACATACAAACTACTGAAATCCATACAGGACATGGAAGAAAATCTCTTGCATGAAACTGAAATCTTAAGGCAGAAAAAAATAAAATGAAGAATTCAATAGAACATGAAATTGAGATATTGAAGAGAAATCAAAATGAAATGAAAAATTCAGAAGAACAAATAAAAATGCAGTTGAGAGCCTTAAAAACAGAATCAGTGAGGCAGAAGAGAGAATATCAGACTTAGAAGACAGAACACAGCAAAGTATATAGTCAAACCAAAGACAAGAAGAGGAAGTTAGAAATCTAAAACATATTGTTGGGAATCTACAGGATACTATTAAAAAACCCAACATTCGGGTTCTGGGAGATCCTGAAGGCATGGTGAGAGAAAAGGATTAGAAGGCCTTTTTAGTGAGATACTAGTAGAAACCTTCATAAGTTTGGAGAAAGAAAGAGACCTCAGGACAAGAAGCACACAGAACTCCCAATAGACTTGACCAGAGAAGATCCTCACCATGACACATTGTAATCAAACTCACCATAGTAAAACATAAAGAGAAGATTCTTAAATGTGCAAGAGAGAAACACCAGATTACTTTCAGAGGATCTCCAATTAGATTCACAGCAGCCTTCTCATCAGAAACCCTGCAGGCTAAGAGAGAATGGTGTGATATAGCCCAAGTACTAAGAGAAAAAACTGCCATCCAAGGATTATATCTTGCAAAGCTCTCATCTGTATAGTTTTAGCTTTTACATTTTGGCCTGTAATCAACTTCAAATAAGTTATAACAAATAAATTATTAAATTATAATGTGCAGTTTAGAACATTGTTTCTTTCAAATTTTATTTATTTTTTTATTTTATTTTTTGACAGGCAGAGTGGACAGTGAGAGAGAGACAGAGAGAAAGGTCTTCCATTGCTGTTGGTTACCCTCCAATGGCTGCTGCAACTGGCGCACTGTGGCCGGTGTACTGTGCTGAGCGGAAGACAGGAGCCAGGTGCTTCTCCTGGTCTCCCATGGGGTGCAGGGCCCAAGCACTTGGGCCATCCTCCACTGCACTCCCGGGCCACAGCAGAGAGCTAGCCTGGAAGAGGGGCACCAGGACAGAATCTGGCACCCCGACCGGGACTAGAACCTGGTGTGCCAGCACCGCAAGGTGGAGGATTAGCCTATTGAGCCATGGTGCCAGCCATTTTTATTTATTTTTAAGACAGGATAGAAGCAAGTGAGGTAGAGAAATGTTCCACCAGGTAGAACTCCATCCAGGTATGCCAAAAGAGTGGCAGGGACTCAAGTACTTGAGTAGGGAAATAAAATTGGGTAAAAACCAAGGAAATACACAGTGTCAGTTTTAGTTGATAATATATAAATTTGCTTCATTAAGTATGGCAAACATACTGCCCTAAGTTCAGATGTTAAGATTAGAGAAAACTGTAGGAGGATATGAGAACTTTTTACCATATTTGTGATCTTTATATGAACCTAGTCTAAAATGAAAACCTTATTTAAAGGAAGAAATCTAAGGACTATAATTTTCTTAAACATGTAAAAATTTCTTCTATTATGTGTAAGTCATTAGACACATAATATATGAAAGTATTTTCCTTAAAAAACTTACAATTCCTTAAATACATTGATTCATAGTTTTTAAATGATAGAATAACATTTTAATGTGGTTTAAAATATTTTTTTCATTTTCTCTCTCTTTAATTTGTGTTTCTGCTCTTTGAAGATTGGGGACAACCTCATATCCCAAGCACACATTTCTAAAATGAAAATCCAATAGCTCAGATAAATTTAAATTCATAATCAATACACATTACTCTGTCTTTACCATATGATTATATATGACTTATCTGTAAAGTAAGCAATTAAAGAGATGCTAGTTCTTTGTGCTAAGTCTTCTGTTAACTGGGAGCATGGTCTTGGAGGTCTCAGGTTTTTGTCACTATTCCTGATTATATAAACAAAGATAATAGAATTGAAAATTAAATATGATTATCATTCTAATTAATCTAATAAGAAGATATTTGGTGAGGAACATTCAGGTAATAAACACACAGGCAGTATCAATGTTAAGAATACTTCTTTTTAAACAATTAGTTGAATGCAGGAGCTAGGAAAATGGATAATGCACAAATAACAATGATAATTTTTTCTCTTTGGAAAACAAAAGCATTGCAATAACATCAAAAATTTAGTTTTCTGAGTATCTCAACATCTGGATTTGAATTTTAATTACAAATAAAGGCAAGACTACAAATGAATACAGACTTATTCCACATTTCATCAGATTTGGTGCTGAAAATAAAAATAAATGATTGGTAATAACTGCTCAGGATAAATTATAATGCTCCAAATCTTTATTTTAAATCCTCCTTGAAACTATAAAATGAGATATCCTCTTCTATGCAACAAAAAGTAATACTATCAATACCTTTAGGAGTATGTATATTTTTCTTGTTATATTTAGACATTGTTTTTATCTCCTTAACTTTATAAGACTAATAGGTTTCATTTAGGGATTCTTTCTGAGGCAAATCTCATATGAGATTAAGCCAATGTTGCAAATTTAAAACTAGAATTGAACAGTAGGCAGACAAAAGTATTTGAATTTATATGGCTAATTCCTTATATTTTTTTGAGAGGTAGAGTTATAGACAGTGAAAAGTAGAGTCAGAAAGGTCTTCCATCCACTGGTTCACTCCCCAATTGGCCGCAATGGCTGGAGCTGTGCTGATTCGAAGTCAGGAGCCAGGAGCTTCTTCCAGGTCTCCCACTCAAGTACAGGGACCCAAGGACTTAGGCCATCTTCTACTGCTTTCCCAGGCCATAACAGAGAGCTGGATCAGAAAAGGAGCAGCCAGGACTAGAACCAGTGCCCATATGGGATGCTGGCGCTACAGTTGGAGAATTAACCCACTGTGTCACAGTGCCAGCTCCTAATTCATTATATTTTTAAAAGCTTTAATTATTTGACAGGCAGAGTGACGAAGTGACAATAAGAAAGAGATCTTCCCGCTGTTGGTTCATTCCCCATATTGCCACAACCACTGGGACTGGGTTAGGCTGGAGCCAGGAGTCAGGAACTCTACTCAGGTTTCCCACATGGGGGACAAGAACTTAAGCACTTGATCCAACAATCCCTGCTTCTCAGCTGAATTAGCAGGAAGTTAGACAGGAAGTAGCATAGCTAGGTCGATCTGTCCATGCTATATGGGACATGGGAGTACCATGCAGCAGCTTAATCCACTATGACACATCACCTGCTCCTAATTCATATTTTGACAAACTGTATCTGCCTGCATGAATACAGCTCTGTTTCCTAAAATAGTATTGTATCATCTTCAAGTGAAATTAAAATATCCTATGAATATATGTGTATTCTATGCTATGGTTATCCAAATGTGGACCACAGATCAGCATACCAATATCACAGTGATGTTACTATAAATCCAAACTCTTGATCTCTACCTGGGCTGCAGGTCCAGGCACATTGAAGTTGGAGAAGCACAGTCATGTATAGCTACTGTAATTTAGAATAATACTTTTACTTGGATGTGTGATATAAATTTCAAGCTTGAATTTATTTTTGAATTGTTACTATTGCTATTATTCCTTTGTTTCATGGCTCAATGGTGCTTCAGGAATATTTCTCCACAATTGTTCTCTGATTGCCCCTGTTATGCCATGTCCCCAAGAAGCCTGTTTCTGAGAAAAGCTGGAGATAGAGAATTAAATGATTACTATCCATGTAATTAAAAAAACAGTAAATTATTTGATTTTTTAATTGTTTTACAAAAATCCTTTATGCTACTATTACAGCAAAACTCCAAAACAATGATTTTGAAGGTAAATAAATTTTATTCTACTGTATAGAGATTTTGAAACATGGAAAATGTTCTTGAAAGTTTACAAAATCTGAAATATAAAGCAAAACAATTTGTGAATTAATGTTGAGCTCCAATACAAAGAGGCTGCACCTGTGGTTAGTTGTGTTCTTTAAAAACCCTTATTAAGACTTTAAATTGCTGTCAAGGGTCACTTATCATAGGAAGATGAAACTATGATCCATTTACCAAGTGCGACTGTGACAGCAAAGATTAATTTAATCTGGGTTTTTACACATTAGCATTCAAATGGAATCTGAAGCAAGTAGTTGATTTTGTCCATTTTTTTTTTTTTGGAGATACTTTTCACCTTCTTCATTTCAGCAGTCACAATGAGCTGGTGGAATAAACATATCAATAACTTCAAATATGTATCATGATTGAAAGTTATTCTAAGAGGTTTTAGGTTCTTTAGACATATGCTGGAATGACACACGATCATGGAAGCAGAGGGTATGACATTTATCAGGGAAAATAAATGCTAGCTCAGCAGAAATGGACATTTCTAGCTATTGTGTGAATGTCAAGCACAGTTTCAAATCACTTTCCCATGTGGGTCCTTCTATCTTGGTCTTGGGCCTCAGCCCAGTATCAAGTTAGTGGCTCACCTTTTATTCCCAAAATTAATATTCATGTCAGTCAGTAGCATGGTGGCAAAATTCATAGCAAGCTAGATGTTTCCAGAGCTGCAGTAAACTAGCAGGCATTCTGGAAATGAGGTTAGAGCTGGGAAGATGCACAGTGCTGTGCAAGTGTCAGCCCACCCCGTTAACGTCAGGATCCCTGAGTACCATGACAGGTGGGCTCTTGCAGATCTCATCAGTAACACTAATCTCAGCTTTGAGCCTATTATCAAGATTATGCACCAGGTTGATATTTATTTGGTGACACATCCATAGATACTCTGGATAACAAAATGCCCTACCCCTGTCCATCAGTGGTAGTTCTTTTATTTATTCTTTTTTGTCACATATCTATAACTTATCATAATGGTAAGTAAAACCCTTAATCTTCAGTCTCTGTCCAATACAGAAATGAAAATTCCTACAAGTGTCTTATATTCATTAGTTCATCGTAGCAATAAGTATTCATTTTGGTTGTTCTGCCCATCATATTTCCTTCCTTTCTCAGTTGAAGTCTATGGAAACAAATTATTCACACACCATGAATATGTTTATCACTATGATTATTATTGGGAATTTATCTTTGCCAAATGCACAGTGAGCTCTAACTATCCTCGATAGTTCCAGTAACTGAAATGCCACAGCATTATTGGTCAGTGCCATGAATTAAGCAATTGTATCTTTTTTTTTAACCTTTTAAAGATTTATTTATATTTTTTGAAAGGCAGAGTTACAGAGGCAGAGAGGAGAGACTGGGGGGAGAGAAAAAGGTCAGTCTTCCATCCACTGGTTCATTCCCCAAATGGCTGCAATGGCCAGAGCTGGGCCGATTCGAAGCCAGGTCCCAGGAGCTTCTTCCAGGTCATATATGCCAGTGTGGGGACCCAAGGACTTGGAGCATCTTCTCCTGCTTTCCCAGGCCATAGCAGAGAGCTGGACTGGAAGTGGAGCAGCCGAGACTTGAACCGGTGCCCATATGGGATGCAGGGACTGCAGGCAGTGGCTTTACCTGCTAAGGCACAGCACCTGCAGCAACTTTTCCTGCTATGCCACAGCACCGGTCCCCAAGCAACTACGTCATATATTATTATTATATCTGCATTAATAGTGACTCTTCACCTAAACTGTGAACTTAAAGTTAATGATTCTATCTAAGAAGCTCAGGATAAATATGGGGGGGGGTCTTTCAAAATTTATCGTAAAACATTTTATTCACAAAAGACCAAATAAATGCAAATGAGTACTTATACAGGGACAAAAACCAGCCTAACAATATTTACTGCTGGATCAAAGTTAGAGCCCCAATTCATGCGCAAACATATACTTTATTTCTTACATACACTTTCATCTGTCAATAGCAACAAACAAATTAATTAAATGATAGCTCAAAAATTTTTCACTTAACTCTAAGCTAGCTTTAGATAATTGACAGTCTGAATTTAATCTCAATAGTTGAAAGTTCAGACTCCAAGCCAGGCTATTCTCCCTTTTTTTAAAAAAAAATTCTCTCCCTAGCCTCTGCCTATTCCAGGAAGAACTAATCCATGTAACAGTATGAGAGGATTTCTTTATTTAGATGTCCAAACAATATATGCTAATATACTTTGAAAGTAGAATTTGCTGAAAATCACCTCTTCACCAACATATATGGGGTGCGATGGAGAGAATAATACTTTTTCCTGAATATATTATGTTTTCAAAATCACTATTTAGGTAATGCACGCTTATATCTATCAGGAGGATCATGCTGCTAACCAATGGGCAGACTCCATAAGCACCATGTCAAAAGGGGTCTTAATTGAAATGAAAATTTATTTTAAAAATATTGTTTATCAGGGCTGACACTGTGGCACAGTGGGTTAACACCCTGGCCTGAAGCACCGGCATCCCATATGGGCTCCAGTTTGAGAGCCAGCTACTCCTCTTCTGAGCTAGCTCTCTGCTATGGCCTGGAAAAGCAGTAGAAGATGGCCCAAGTCCTTGAGTCCCTACACACAAGTGGGAGACCTGGAAGAAGCTCCTGGCTCCTGGCTTCGGATCGGCGCAGCTCTGACCATTGCAGCCAATTGGGGAGTGAATCAATGGATGGAAGACCTCTCTCTCTCTCTCTCTCTCTCTCGCTGCCTCTTCTCTCTGTGTAACTCTGTAGCATGTAATTAATTAATTAATTATATATTAATTATATATTAATTATATATAATATATATTATATAATTATTATATATATTATAATTATATATATTATATATATAATTATATATAATTATATATATATTATATATAATTATAATATATATAATATATTATATATAATTATATATATTATATATATTATAAATATATATATTATATATAATTATATATTAATTATATATAAGTTATATGTTAAACATACCCACATAAAAACATAAATTGGTTGCTGTTTTGCTTTTTTTCCTCCTTTTTTGGGTAATAATTTCCTATGCAAAAATGGAAAAAACAGCTGTATAATTGTAGAATTTTTTGAGAGAATGCAATGTCTATATATTAATGACAATTTTTTTAAATAAAAGTTCCTAAAAGAGAAAAAAAAAGAAATTGCAAAGCAGTGTTTTGTTATTTATTTATTTATTTAAGGGGGACATGTTTCATGTTAACCATGATCAGCATGTTTGGTTAACAGCAGTTTATGGCACCCAGCGGGCGCTCAAGGACAGCAGCCACATCCTCATGAGCTTCCCACGTTGCCCACGAGCTGGGCCCTGGGCCTCAAGCACAGTGGGGGAAGGCTCAGAGGGGACTCAGTAGTCAAGAGCAGGCAGTTTTCATAGGAGTGCAAGAGAAGCCAAACTCTTCAGCTCCCGCATGCCTAAGCACCAAGGTCCTCCAGTGGGCCACTCTCTCCTGCTCTGCCCCACCGTGTGCTCTCACTCCCTGGAGTGTGCTCCCATCACAGTTGATCTCTGCGAAGGAGCTCTGAGCATGCATACCTGCCCCAGGACTACTGACTACAATTTCTAAATGGGTGAATTATATGGTATAGGAATTACATCTCAACATCAAGAAGAAAGTAATTTAGGAAGGAAATTGATGAGCCTTGATTATTGTTTAGGTGTGGAATAATACTGGGAGGGAAAAACAAGTTCTGTTGTGTTTTGTATTTGATTACTCAGTGGGGCAGGTGGGAGTGACACGAAACAGAAAATATACAAACTTTATATAAGGAGATGACATATAAGGAGATGACAAGCTTAGAACAAATTTGATCAGCTGGAGATGAATCCATATCACTGAAGCTCAAGAGCAACCCCTAGGCTGGAGAAGACACACTAGGAGCCAGAACCACTACAGTGGATCATTGAAATCACTGATGTGGGCAAGAAAGGACCAGGCAGGAGTCTGAGGGCTTCTGGTGTGCAGAGTCTTGCCTGGGGAGTGGAATCACCTAAAGGGAGACAATTTCTTGAGACAGCACATATTAAAAAGCAAACTCATGTGTAACAGGTGTCAACTAAAGCAAGACTTCCAGGTGGTGGAGTTTCATTAATGTGTTTAGAAAACCCAAGAATCAGGAGGGAAATGGAGGCCTTATAGAGAAAGCAGTGCATTCTCTTTCTTCAAGTGAGGTCCAGTTTTCCTAATTGTGTTATTTTAGAATACAAGTTTTGACAAGTAAAACCAAAATAATTTCAAAATATCATATATAAAAGAGATCCTTGGTCAAAACTGTCACTCAGTGCTAGCAAATTTCATTTGTCACACTGCTGCTATAAGCTTTTCAAATGAAAGGTGGTATCTTTCTAAGGAGTCTATAAAGTTAATATTATTTTAAGTTGGTGATTTCCTAGCAAGTTAATTTTCAGAAGGAGGTCAGTTTTTGTAAAATATTCTCTTACTAGATATTTGAAAAAGTTTATATTACTACTTAGTGTTCAGAGTAACTTCATTAATATTTATAACACGCTGCTTAGAATGTGCTTTTTCAAGAAAACTCACTGGAACTACTTGCCTTGGAAGTTACCTGTTTTTCAAGAGTAGTATACCAAGAGAAAAAGGGACCCTAATACACTGTTCGTGGGATGTAAACTAGTACATTCACTATTGAAGACAGTATAGTGGTTCCTCAGAATTTTAAAATTGGTTTACCATATAAGCTAGCCATCCCACTCCTGGGAATTTACCCAAAGGAAATGAAATCAGCGAATGAAAAAGATATCTGAATTATCTGTACCCCCATATGCATAGCAGCTCAATTCACAATAGCTAAGATATGGAATCAGCCCAATTGTCCATCAACTGGTGACTAGATAAAGAAAATGTGTATGTGTATTTATATGTATAAATGCGGCATATATATAATTGTGGCATATATATATATATAACTACTACTCAGGCATAAAAATGAATGAAACCGACTATTGCAGCAAAAAGGCACAATTATACACAATTATGCTTAGTGAAATGATGCAATCCAAAAATGACCAATATATGTATTTTCTCTGACTTGTGTTCACTAATATATACATCACAAAAATATAATGTACCTGATTGAAATTGACATCTTGAGATTTGGTTATTGTTTATAGCCTTTTTCTATACTCTTAGGAACAGTGGTCTTTAATTCTTTAGTGGAGGATTAGCTTGTGGCTATAAAGTACATTGAAAGTATGTCATTGCAAAAATGAAAAGAAAACAAGAAAGGAAGGAGAAGGGATGGGAAGGGAGGCATGACCATGGGAAGTATCATTTGGTACTTAGAACTGTATATATGAAGTACAAGAAATGTCCTCTTTATATAAATAAATGAATTTATTTTAAAAATAATCAAACACTTACTAAAACTTTTTCAAAGTATTTACTTGTCTTTGCTTCTAATCTCAGCCAATATTTAATTATTCAGGAGATGAGTATTTGTACGAACTTGAGTTCTGTACTGCTTTCTTCATGTCCACTCGATGATTTTATTGTGTGTCAGTCCTTCTTCCATTGGAAAGGTCATGAAAGGGAAATCGAGGTAAGCTGAAACAATTAGCTAAAGCTGGCTTTACTCTGAGTGTGCGGTTCCCTGCCCATGGATGTGTGCTAGTACTCGCAGGCCAAGTTCTTTTTCTTTTTTTCTCCGTGTCCATGGGTTTTTATCTTTTTAAATAACCACTCCCTAAATGACCGCAACTCCACGGGGGCTGCGGGTGCAGTGCATTCCCGGTTCCATCTGGCTGGCGCAGGCTGCTCTCGAAGCTCCTGGGAGGCCATGGACGCAGCTGGTGGCCAGCGAATTCCCAAAAAGCACCTGCCAGAGTCCAGAGATACAGCTGGTGCCTAATAAGCGTTTGGAGCGCTTCCCACCCCCGCAGGAAGCCCTGCGCCCTCTCCCCCGGACCCCCTCAGGGCGGCTCCTTCCATCCCGGCAGAGACAGGAGCTCCAGGCCCAGACCCAGCACCGGTACCAGCAGCAGCGGCGACGGCACGAGGAGGAGGAACGCCAATGCCATGCGGAGCACCACGCCCGGAGCGAGCGCGAAGCCGGCAGCCGCGAGGAGGCACCGGCCAAGGGCTCCGGACTGCACCCCGCCGCCGCCGCCGCCTCCGAGAAGTCCTCCGCCAAGGCCAAGGGCAGCGGGCCGGGCGGCCACGGCGCCGAGCGCCCCAAGCGCCCCGGGGTCCCTGCTGGCCCCCAACAACGTCATGAAGCGCAAACAGATCAGGCCGGAGCAGCTGGAAGTCCCGCGGCCCGAGGACAGAGGCTCAGGGCGCAAGCTTTAACTCGGGGGCGGGGACGCCGGGCTGGCTTGGGGGGTGGGGTGGGGGCTGGGCCGGTGGCCGTGCCCCCCGACAGAGGCTGAAAGGGACAGAGGCGGCCTGGTGTCTGCAGCGGTTGGGGAAGTGGGTCGGTGGTGCGTGCGTGGAGTCCCGGTGGAAAACACCTGCTCGCCTCTCTCTCTCTCTCTGTCTCTCTCTCTCTGTCTCTCTCTGTCTCTGTCTCTCTCTCTCTGAGAGCCTGGAGCCCTGTGCCTGACCCTCCTCACTGCCCCCTCCTCCCACTCCGGGAGGGATCCCCAAAACCCAGCCTCAGCTCCCACCCAGGGTGCCGGGAGTGGTGAGGGGGCCCATCAGACCCCACACCCAGCTCACTCTGGGGGGACTGGACCCCTGCCCCCCAGGTCTCTATGCAACCCCCCCCCCCCAGCCCAGGTGTTCCCGGAGGCATTCCTGGAAGAGGAGGCTGTGCCGCCCAGCCAGGGAGCCCACGGGGCAGCTCAGAGACAGGCCCCTGACCCCAACCTCAGCCCAGGGCGCCCCAGAGGGCACCAGGGCCAGGCACGCAGGTCAGAAGCGGGAGGGGCCGGTGCCCCGGGGCTGCCCCAAGACCCCTCCCCCCCTCCCTGCCCGCCCCGGTCTCTGATCAGAAGCAATAAGGCCTTCCTTGTGCCTACAGGGCCGGGAGGGGGCGCGGGCAGGGCGGCCAGCCCGGCGGGGGCGGCGGGGGCGGCAGCCTCCCCGGAACGGCCCCTCTCGCCTCCGCAGGGACAGCGCTGACCCCTGCCCCGCGCGCCCGCCGCAGCCGGAGCCCCGCGCAGCCGCCGCCGCCTCCAGTGCCGCTGCCCCGGCCCCGCCGCCCGCCGCCTGCTGGCAGTGGGACGGGCCGTGGGGCTGCGGGGGCGAGGGCGCCGCCTCCCTCCCTCCCGCCCCGCCGGCCGCCGAGTGCCCGCCCTGCCCCGCCGGCCCCGCCGGCCCCGCAGCCCCTGCCGGGGGACGCCAGCCTCTACAGCCTCCCGCCGCCCACCTGGGAGCCCCCGCGTCCCTGGCCGCAGGGCAAGTCCTGTCAGTAATCTATGGAGACCCTCTCTTCTGCAGGTGAAACCTGAAAGTTCTGTGCAAGACCATGCCCGACTCTGCTCTCAGTTTGATTCCTGAGTATGTAGTTCAGGAGACTGAAATAGATTCACACTGCAAAACCAGTGAGCAGAACTTTGCACACCCCTTCACTAAGGCTGCTTCTCCCTCCCTCTAGCCTCTGGTACCACTGTTTTACTTTATGAATGTAGCTCCCCCAACTCCATTTACTAAATACTCTAAAGTGTGTTTTGCACAAACAAAGGAGCCAGCCATAATCCTTGACTGTGATGTGCACTCTTCTCCATTGCTGCGGGCTTCATTCCTTCCTCACTCAGTCCTTCAGGACAAGGAGTTTAGGGTGTGGCTTCCCTGGGGAGAAGCTGTGCGGCACAGGTTGGTTGTAGGGACGTTTCTGCTCCTTCCTGTTTCCTACCTCCTTGCTGTAACTCCTGCTCCACGCTCTTTCCCCTGGTCTGAGAATGACCATCCAATGGTTACGTTGACTCACGTGTAATTAAAAAAAAAATTTTCTCTACTCGATAGCTTCAAGCCCTATTTTATATTATACCATAATCCAACATTCGGGATCCTATTTTGGGCCACGCCCCATTCCAGCAAGGGACTGCCCTGCCCCAGCTTCTCTAGGGCCAGGAGAGGGCCTCATGCATGTGGCAAACCCAAGAGGTGACTGCCTGAAGAAATGAAGTCTCAGGAATCAATCCTTTCTTTGAAAAGACCTTGGAGGGAGTCAAAAATTGCCCCCAGTATAAAGCAGATGCTCACGACCATAACTCTCATTGGCTTTGCACAACACACACACACACACACAAATAGGGTAGTTTCATATCAGATAAAACATGTAGACCCATGTTGCCAATACCATGCAGCAATATACAGAGAATAATCTGTTCCTCATTTAAGTAACTTGGTTATTTTATAGCTTATTATTTACATTACACTTGGTATTTATATTTTATTTTCAATTATTAGAAACTACACAAAATATAAAATTTTCCATTTTATCATTTTGAAAGAATGTCAAGAGGGTCAAGTTTATTGACACTGTGTGAAACCATTCTCCACATTATTATTATTACTATTATTTATTTTTAAAAGATTTATCCATTTAAGAACGGGCCATCAAAGAAGGAGGTACCTTTCTCTGAAGGGAGAAAAGAACTTCCACTTTGACTATGACCTTGTCTAAATAAGATCAGAGTTGGCGAACTCAAAAGGCTTCCATAGCCTTGGCAACTCATGACTGGAGCCTAGGGTGATTACTGATGCCATAAACAAGAGTGTGGATTGTTAAGTCAAAAACAGGAGTCACTGTGCACTTACTCCTCATGTAGGATCTCTGTCTTCAATGTGTTGTACAATGTGAATTAATGCTATAGCTAGTACTCAAACAGTACTTTACACTTCGTGTTTCTGTGTGGGTGCAACTGTTGAAATCTTTACTTAATATATACTAAATTGATCTTTTGTATATAAAGAGAATTGAAAATGAATCTTGATGTGAATGGAATGGGAGAGGGAGCAGAAGATGGAAGGGTAGTGGGTGGGAGGGAAGTTATGAGGGGGGGGAGCCATTGTACTCCATAAGCTGTACTTAGGAAATTTACATTAAATAAAGTTTAAAAAAAAGAAACTTAAAAACTACAAAGACATACTATTTTTTAAGTATTAGATAAGCAGAGATCAAACAATCTGGCCACTGTGTTGGTGAAGATCTAAAAGGGGGGGGAGGGGCGTGCTGTGGCTTAGTGGGTAAGGCCACCACCTGCAGTGCCAGCATCCCATATGGGTGCCGGTTTGAGTCCCAGTTGCTCCACTTCTGATCCAGCTCTCTACTATGGCCTGGGAAAGTAACAGAAGATGACCCAAATCTGTGGGCCCCTGGATCCACAAGCCAGGCCTGGAAGAAGTTCATGGCTCCTGGTTTTGGATTGGTGCAGCTCTGGCTGTTGTGGCCAACTGGGGAGTGAACCAGTGGATGAAAACCTCTCTCTCTGCCTCTCCTTCTCTCTGTGTGTAACTCTTTCAAATAAATAAACAAACCTTTAAAAAACAAATAAATATACCCTGTAATTGTGGGCCTCATCTGCTTGTGGGTTTTTCAAGTTTATTTACACACATTCTAGAAGAGAACTCTCAAGTAGGTGAAACAGATTCTTCTAGGAGTGCCATTGGGTGAGTCAGGGCAGGATGGGAGGGAGGCTTCCTCTTCCCTGGGTCACATTTGAGTCTGGTACTATGCGGACACCTTACCCAGAGGAAACCTGTTCCCACAGCGCAGCCCATGGCAAGGCTCTGAGAGGGACACGACGTGGATTGGGCCCTGGGAAACACTCTCCCAACACTCCACACACAGCAGTCACTTCGCTCTCCGTGCTACGGCTACTGCTATGCTTCAGTTGCTAGTATTACTTTCATATAACCTGAATGAAGACTGCAGCACATACTCAGCACCAACTGCTTATGTAGTTGGCAAACACAGCTCTAGGAGAAGCGTGAGCCTCTTAAGTAGTGAACATTCTGTATGAGGTTCTCACCCTTCCCTGAGGTCACTGTTCCAATATCCTCTCTCCAGGATGGCTGCTCGGACAGCCTCACTTAAAGACGCAGGACACAGCTTGCCTCTCTCCCTCTTCACTTTTCTCCTCGCACTTCCCACCTTCTGGCATTCTAAATGCTTCCCTTGTTGTAATCTATCTCTTCACTAGGACATAAAAGATTTTGGTCAGGGGCTGATTCTGTGGTGCACTGGGTTAAAGCCCTGGCCTGTTGTGCTGGTGTCCCATATGAATGTTGGTTTGAGTCCCAGCTGCTCCACTTGCGATCCAGCTCCCTCCTAATGCACCTGGGAAAGCAGTAGAGGATGGGCCAAGTCCTTGGGACCCTGCACCTACATGGGAAACCCAGAAAAATGTCTGGCTCCTGGCTTCTGCTTGGTTCAGCGCCAGCTGTGGTGGCCAGCTGGGGAGTGAACAGCGGTTAAAGACCTCTCCCTCTCCTTCTCCCTCTCCATAACTCTTTCAAATAAATAAAAATATTCTTTTTTTGAAAGAAATATTTATTTATTTGAAAGGCAGAATTAGAGAGGCAGAGGCAGAAATAGAGAGAGGTCTTCTATCCATGGGTTCACCCCCTAGGTGGCCCCAATGGCCAGAGCTGAGCCAATCCAAAGCCAGGATCCAGGATGTTCTGCCAGGTGTCCTACACAGGTGCAGGGGCCCAAGGACTTGGGTCAGCTTCCACTGCTTTCCTAGGCCATAGCATAGAGCTGGGTCAGAAGTAGAGCAGCCAGGACTTGAACCCAAGCTCATATGGGATACCAACACTGCAGGCAGTGGCTTTACCCACTACACCAAAGGCCAGTCCCATAAAACAGACCTTTGAAAAACAGATTTTGGCTGTTTTCTTCATTGCTATATCCCCTCTACCTATGGTGACAGGCACACAGGAAAAGCTCAATCAGTATTTGTTGAATGAATGAATGAAACTTTGGCAATGGAGGTAACAGTCTGTCAGACCATAGTCTTTAATAGCCTAAGTAGGAATGTAAAATCTCGTAGTTCACAATGTCCATGCAGCTGCCTTAAAAACCCATAATCACAATCCACCTGTGTAATGTGAACCTGGGCAAAGGCGACTTCATTTTGTTGGTTCAGGGTCTTTTTTTTTTTTTTAAGATTTATTTATTTACTTCAGAGGCAGAGTTACAGAGAGAGAGAGAGACAGAGGTCTTCCATCCACTTGTTCACTCCCCAGATGGCTGCAATGGCCAGAGCTGAGCTGATGGGAAAGTAGGAACCAGAAGCTTCTTCCAGGTTTCCATGTGGGTGAAGGGGCCCAAGGACTTGGGCCATCCTCTGCTTCTTTCCCAGGTGCATCAGCAGGGAGCTGGATCAGAAGTGGAGCAGCTGGGGCTGGAGCTGGTGCCCACATGGGATGCAGGTGCCATAGGTTACATACAATAACAATCAGTTATAATGAAGATTTAGTTCTCTTCCTAAAGAAACAGTCCTGTGTTTGAGCTATCATTTTAAGACATGCCAATACAGGGCCAGTGTTGTGGTGGAGTGGGTAAAGACATTGCCTGCAGCTCTGGCATCCCATATGCATGCTGGCTCATGTCCTGGCTGTTCCACTTCTGATACAATTCCCTGGTAATGGACTGGAAAAAGCAGTGGAAGGTGGGCCAAGTACTTGGGGCCATATGTGAGACCTAGATGAAGCTCCTGTCTTCAGCCTGGCCCAGCCCCTGCCACTGTAGCCATCTGGGGAGTGAACCAGCAGATGGAAGATCTCTCCCACTCTCTTCCTCCATCTCTGTCTCTCCTTCTCACTGTGTAAATCTGACTTCCCATAAATAAATCTTTAAGAGACACGTCGGGCCGGTGCTGCGGTGTAGCAGGTTAAGTCACCACCTGCAGTTGCCAGCATCTCATATGGATGCCAGTTTGAGACTCGGGTGCTCCAAATCTGATCCAGCTCTCTGCTATGGCCTGGGAAGGCAGTAGAAGGTGGCCCAAGTCCTTGGGTCCCTGCACCCACGTGGGAGAGCTGGAAGAAGCTCATGGCTCTTTGGATCAGCATGGCTCCAGGTATTGTGGCCAATCGGGGATTGAACCAGCAGATGCAAGACCTCTCTCTCTCTCTGTAACTCTTTCAAATAAATTATTTAATTTTTTTAAAAAGTTCATGATGTATGACCTCTACCTTGCCCTTGCATGAGCTCTCTAACCCTGTTATAACAAAGGATTCGCAGTTGCGTGATGCTCACAACTCTATGCCTTCGCCTAGGTGGTGGATCTTCTGGGGTCCTCAGAGGTCATTCCTACTCTGTAGTCAGCTGCCCACTGGTGGCCTCATGCTGCCTGGCGATTGGGATGGCAGGGTAACCACACTTGGAGGCTCTCATCAGATAGGCTAACTCGGGCTTGCTTTCCTGTGGCCTCAGGGTTCTGAGAGTAGCTGGAGACAGCCAGCTCCAGTACCTAAGCGGAGTCTGAGAGCCTGTTGGTTTCACCTTTAGTTGTGTCCCATTAGCCAAAGAAAGTTACATGGCCAAGACCAGAGTCAGTCTGGGATGGAACTACAAAGGCTGTGGATAGCAAAAGGGGCCTCCTGACTGTTTAGGATTTTTGCTTTTTGCTTTTTTTTTTTTTTTAATTTATTTGACAGAGTTATAGACAGTGGGAGAGAGAGAGACAGAGAGAAAGGTCTTCCCTCCATAGGTTCACTCCCCAAATGGCCGCTATGGCCAGTGCTGTGCTGATCTGAAGCCAGGAGCCAGGTGCTTCTCCTGGTCTCACATGCGGGTGCAGGGCCCAAGCACTTGGGCCATCCTCCACTGTCCTCCTGGGCCACAGCAGAGAGCTGGACTGGAAGAGGAGCAACCGGGATTAGAACCTGGCACCCATATGGGATGCCGGCACCGCAGGTGGAGGATTAATCAAGTGAGCCACAGCTCTGGCCCCATGAACATCTCCATTCATTCATTCCACAAATTGTATGAATGAAATTTTTCTGTAAGCAATGCCTAAGACAGGCAGTAAGGTAGAGGTTCTTCCTCAATGCTTGGGATGCATGTTCTGAGGCAGTCAGAGCAGACCACACAAGTCAGACAAGGATTCGTGAAGGTCCCATCAGGCAGGATGGGCCTCAGAAGGCCTCTCTGCATTCTTCCCCACCTCTGCAGAAATCACAACCTCTTTCCTCAGGATCACCCATTAGCAACCTCTTTTCCATTAAGAAAAAAAAAAACTTAAAATTTTAAATATTTGCACTGTGTGTGTATATCTTAAAATGTATAAGTGAAAAATTACTGTATTCCCTTGGTAAGCTACACAGCCAAGCATGGCTGTGGTAGCATCTCCACTATCTGAATGTCAAGGGTGAAATTTAGGAGCGTCCCTGAGTTGTTGACTTGTTCCCAGGAATCCATACTTCCAGAACTCCAAATGCATACTTGCAAACTTACACAGCCCCAAAGTCCAAATGAAAATCCCTTCCGAAATAGCTTAAGAAAGCTTCCCCATTCTTTATTTTCCTCTTGCAATGTGGTGGAAACACCGCATTGCAAGCCCAGTCTTTCATAAAGACAGGGGTGAGGAATGGGGTTTGCCCTTGGTTTTTTCAGCAAAGGCACAAGGTGAAGTGCATCTGTGCGTATTGGTACTTTTATTCTCTTCTGTGCACCAAAGCTATCTGTGCACCAGAGCTATCTGGTACTGGTTCACCAATGATCTGTATTCAGGACCTGAAAGGAAATTGGCTGTGGAACAGGGAAAGTTTCCTTAATATTAGCTACAGATGGTCACTTCCAAATGCAGTCGTGGAATTTTACAAGTGACATTATGACGATCAGCTTTCCAACAGACACTGGCCTTTTATAAAGTGCACATTATCTATGGCCAGCTTTATTACTGCTCCAGAACTGTTGAACTGAAAGTGCCTATCTAACTAAACTGAGAAATGTTGGGTGAACTTGACCTGTCTCAGGGACATGAATGACCAGAGAACGTATTTCATATAAACCTATTGTTTCATCATGTGATGGTGGAATCCTTTTTAAAATGTTGTGTTCTGAGTACATTAAGAATACAAGGCATCAGGAAGTTATATATTCTTCACCAATCTCCTTTGCATTTCTGTGTAAAGAGCAGTATAAGCTATGGTTGGTGCTCAATGAAAATTTGTGACAATTTTTTTCAATAAAATGGCACACAAAGTGGCATCAGCTGACAGTTCTTTCTTTTAATATGTGTCTGCCAACATTTCAGATAAATCCTGCTTTACTGGGGCACAGCATGTTAAGTTGCCCTCCATGATGCCAGCTTCTTATATGGGTGCTGGTTCAAGTCCTGGCTGCTCCACTTCTGATCCAGCTCCCTGCTAATGTGCCTGGGAAAGCAGTGGAATATAGCTCAATTGCCTGGGCCCCTGACACCCAGACAGGAGACCTGGGATGAGTTCTGAGTGCCTGGCTCTGGCTTGCTCCAGCTCTGGCCATTTTCTTAAAAGAGGAAAGCCGGTGGTTATGCCCAAATATAACAAAGTGTGTTTGTGTATGATGATGAATGACTCCTGCTCACATGCTGCCCCACACAGCCACAAAACTGAGGAATTTACCAAGTCAGGCCCATGATGTTCAGCATAAAAACAATTTTTATTCATGGTAACATAGAAATTTCAATCAATCAACCTTAACAATGGGACTTCTGATGTGTTCAAGCAACTTGAATGCAATAGGTCATGTCCAGGGCAGCCATGTTGTATCAATGTACCTAAGTTTAAAAAAAAGCAACATCTCCAATAAACATACATACATGTATATGCACACACACACAGGAATGGAGAACTACAGCTATGGCCCATGGGCCAACAACAATGTGTATTTATTGCTTATGACTCTAGCACAACAAATGCCTTTGCATTCCTTCAACTACACTTTTTGAAGTCCCCAAGTCTGAACAAAGGAAGAGAAAGTCCCACTGAATAACCACCCTCTCAGGTTCTTTGCTAAGTCAGTAGCATTGTGCAAAGCACTCCAGTGGTTTTCAAGAGGGATACCAACGGGTTTGATTTGCTACAGCATTTAGTAAAGAGTCGTAGTTTAATGGTACAGGAGATACCAGAAAAGGCCTTGCCCGTGGCCGCGGCCTACTGACTGAAGGTCAAGCACAAGGGCAAGCGCGGGTTATGTGGCTGCCGGGGGAGAGGAGTCAGGCCCTGCTGGAACTTTCAGCTGAGCCATGAGCAGCACTTCCGCCTCCTTTTTCCCCTGCTGCATGGCAGAGCCAAGAAGTGTGGCATTCACTGTCCCAGAGCGGGAGGAGACAAAGGCAAGTTCAAGGGAGAAGCACATGCTAGAGATTAGAAAGGAAAGCTGTATATATCCCAGCCGGGGGACAGCAATAACCTATAGATTACAAACTCAGTGAAGGAATCCCTACCTGGCTGGGCTGCAACTTGATCCTTCACACTCAGGTCTGTGGTGGAAGCTGAGCCAAAGCATTTCAAAAGCAGAAGACGCCGAACTTCTAAGATTGGAAAAGACAGGTCTATGAAAGCCAGCAGAGTCAGGTGGTAGCTGAGACACCAGGTCAACTCTATACTAAGTAGATTTCAACAGTTTGCACCCACACAGACACACAAACTATAAAGACCTGTTTGAACTACTGTTACAGTTAATTCTCATAGTACAACTCATTAAGGACAGAGGTCCTTCATGGGGAGTAAGTGCACAGGGACTCCTGATGTTGATTTAACACTTGACACTCTTATTTATGATGTCAGTGATCACCCGGGGCTCTTGTCATGAGCTGCCAAGGCGATGGAAGCCTCTTGAGTCCACATACTCTGACATGATTTAGACCAGGCCATAGCAAAGTGCAAGTTCTCTCCTCCCTTCAGGGAAAGGTACCTCCTTCTTTGATGGCCCCTTCTTTCCACTGGGATCTCCCTCACAGGGATCCTTCATGTATCTCATTTTTTGCCACAGTGTCTTGGCTTCCCATGCCTGAAATGCTCAGAGCACTTTTCTGCAGCATAGTTTGCTGCCCTAATGTCTCTGTATTTTCTCTTCCAAGGGCCCAGAAACCTAGGGCCATAAGTGGTAGGAAGGTACACATTAGTTTCTAGGCATACTTGGCACACACACCTGAGTGTGTGCACTGTTGAGTCCACTACCCGAGATGGGTAGCCCCATGTTGGTTGACCTTTGGTGGTGGTGCTGCGTGTGTGTGTGTGTGTTTGGCAGTGGCTTCTTTACTCCCTGAAGTTCCCTCTTCTACACAGAATATTTACAAACTGGGATGGGTGCAGCAACTTTGCCACCAAACAAGAGGCCAGGGAGTGGGAGCCCTGCTGAGATGCAGTTTAGCACAGAGAGTGGTTCCTGAGGAGGGCCCAGGGCTGGCAGGGCCCATGCAGGTCCGTGGCTGTCTCTGGCCACTTGGCCATGGGGGAGCCTGGCTGCTTGGCGGCCAGGAGCAGGTGGTTGCTGCGCTCTCTGACTCAGCCTGCAGCCTCTGATGGTGGTGCCTCTGTCTCCGCAACTCCTCCTCCAGGGCAGCCCTGTCAGCCTTCTTCTGTAGGTTCTCCTGCAGCTTCCTGAGCATGGACAGGTGCAACATCTTCTCTGACAGCCTCCCAGGCTCTCGCTCAGCATCGACCTTTGGGTTCCCTTGAGGTCTCTGCTATCTGGGATGGGCTGTCCCTCCTGGACAGTGACTCCACAATGGAGTAGCAAGTAGAGGTGATCTCTGAGATAGACTGCCACTCATCTGCCAGGGTCTCGCTACCTGTCTCCAACATGATCTTGCTGATGGAGCTCCTCAGGGACAAAATTTATGGCATGAAGGAGGACCTCAGCTCAGGGGCTGGGTCACCCTTGTCCTCCTGGACACCAGAGCTATGCTGTCAGGTGCCAGCAAGGAGACATCTCCCATCCAGCATGATCCAGGCAGCTCCAGTGACCAGAAGGACTGAAGTATACATACTACATGCATTTCATATACACAAATTGAGAAACACAGTGATTCTTCCCACCTGCACTCCACCCTTCCTCCTCCTCTCTCTCCTATTCCCATGCTTATTGTGTTTTTGATAATAATCATTCCAATTGGAATAACATGAACTTTCATCGTGGTTTTTCTAAAAAAATTACTCAATTATTTGAGATCTTTAAGATGGTGGAATAGGGGAAGGACATACTGCTTTAGGCTAGGAGAAAACAATAGCATAAAAGTGGAGAAAGGGCATTCCCAGGAGAAGAGTTGGAGAGAAATCTGCAGGGGAACTTCTACAGAAGGAAGAGGGATGCCATGGATCCATGTGGAAGGTGCAGATGCACCCAACACACAACTCCTGCTGCTAAGAGCTGGAGGAAGTCACAGCTTTGGAGAGTGGGGCGAGAGCAGACTGCGGGAACCTGTGCCACAGGCGATACAGCTGGAGAGACAGCTTGGCGTGAATGTGGCTTGGAGCTCGAAGAGGGACAGTGTGCCCACCTAACACAGCAACAATGGGTGCATTTCTCTCCCCACAACCCCAACAGTGGCGCCTGCAACCAGCTGGGAGCGGGCACCATGTTGACAGAAGTAGTGGCTGTGGCAGCTTGGGTGCACTCACCCAGCAATGGATGGGGATAAGCCACTGTTCTGAAATCAGTAGTGGCTGTGGTTGTTCTTGTGTGTGCCAAGCAACACGCAGGGAGAAGACGCCATTTTCAAAGGAGTAATGGCTGTGTTGGCTCTTGTACATACGTGTGATCCAGGGATTTTACCTGATGGAAAAATCCATATTTGCATTGACTTTCAGTCTAGCTGGGAGGACAGATAGGGGGCTGGGTACTCACGTGGGACTGTGAGGTGTCCCCAGACTCTCAACCTACCACAGGTCAGGGCTCGAAGTGCCAAGCTGGCGCCCCCACAGGCTGCTGGCTCTGGGAACATCCCTTCCACTCCATGCACAGGACAGGCTAGCAGGGTGGAGTGGACCCTCTGCACCCATGAGCATGGGAGCCTTGTGTGAGAGACTGTGTGGGAGACATGTGACTACATGTTATAGGGCACAGACTATAACTGGGTCTCTGGGCAATCACTGAGTTTGGTGCCAAGGGCTAAGAGCTCCCTGACTGGGAGTGGGGTTCGTGTTCACGTGAGGACTGCACAGATCCTTTATGTAGTTCATGTGGCTATGCAGGCGAGTACTGCACCCACTGGGCTATCCCGGGGCATGACCACCTTGGAAGAGAGGAGGTGAGGATATGATTACGCCAACAGGGGTGATCATACCCTCCTTCCTGCTGAAAAGAGATCTACTGCACTCCACTGAACTCTTGCCATACTTTGTGCACTGAGAGTTTTCTAACCCCACCCAAAATATGCCACTAGGTATTTACTGAAGGACCAAACACTCAACTAGGTCACAGAGGCATTGTTTAAAGACAAAATCCATCAGAGGAGAAAACTGGGTAATTCCACAGATGCCTCAAAATATATGCAGGAACTCAAGGAACAAGAATAAAGACAACTTGATTCCCCCAAAGGAACACAACAGTACTTCAATATTAGAACGTGAAGACAAAGAGACTCATGAGATGCCTGACAATTGAATTCAAAAGATTAATCACAGAATTATTCAGAATCAATGAGAAGCCAATTTATGAGTTAAAGGAATCCATACATGACACGGGAGAAAAAAATCTCCCATGAGATTGAGATTTTGAAGAGAGATCAAACTGAAATATTAGAAATGTGTCAAATAAAAAAATACAGTGTATAGCCTGAAAAACAGACTTGGTGAGGCAAAGACTATCCAAGCTAGAAGACAAATAATTGGAAATTTCTCAGACTGAGAAAAGAGACAAAAGAAATTAGAAAAACAAAAGATCTTGGAGAATGATGGGATATCATCAAATGACCCAACATACAGATCTTAGAAGATCCTGAGGGTGTGGAAAGAGAGAATGGATTAGAAGGCTTATTTGGTGAAGTAATTACAGAAAACTTTCCCAATTTGGAGAAAGAAGGAGATGTCCAAGTATACGAAGCACATACAACTCCTATTAGCATGACTAGAAAAGATTTTCACCACAACACACTGTAGTAAAACTTTCAAGAGTAAAACCTAAAGGAAAGATCGCAAAATGTGCAAGAAAGAAATCTCAGATTACTTTCAGAGGATCTCCAATGAGACTCACAACTGACATCTCATCAGAAACCCTACTGGCTAGGAGAGAATGGAGAGACATAATCTGAGTCTTAAAGAATAAAAACTTGTCAAACCAGAATACTGTTCACTGCAAAGCTCCCATTTAAGAATCAGGATAAAATAAAGGCCTTCCATAACAAACAGAAATTGAAAGAATTTGTCACCATTATTCCAGCCTTACAAAATAATGCTTAAGGATGTGCCACAAACAGAAACACAGGTAGACAGCCATCATTATGAACAAATGTGAAGGCAGAAAATCTCCCAGGAAAAGCACAAAGAAAATCCAAAGCAAACAATAGGAATATTTACAGAAAAATGGCAGGGCAGTTCTCAAATCTTAATAGTAACCTTGAACGTAAATGCCTGAATGCCTGACATTTAATTAATCCCCAATTAAAAGATACACACTGGCTGAATGGATTAAAATACAAGGCTCTCATCTATTTGCTGCTCATAAAAGACACCTCACCAATAAATATACATAGACTAAAAGTGAAAGAATGGAAAAAGATAGTCTATGTGAATGAATAACAATACAGGGCTGGTGTAACCATCCTAATATCAGACAAAATAGATTTTAACAGAAAAACTGTTCAAAGAAACAAAGAAGGGCACTATGTAATGATTAAGGGATCATTTCAACAGGAAGAGGTAACTATAATAAATGTATATGCAACCAATTACAGAGCACCTGGTTATTTAAAAGAAATGTTAGTGGATCTAAAGGGAGACATAGAATCCAATAACAGGGAACTTCCACACCCCCACTTTCAGCAATGGACAGATGAACTAGACAGAAAATCAATAAGGATACAACAGAGTTAACTGACACAACAGACCAATGGACCTAATGAATAACTATAGAACCTTTTATCCTCTAAGACCCCTACCTTACACCTTGCACAAAAATCAACTCAAAAATGCGTCAAAGATCTCAATCTATGCCCTGATGCCATCAAATTAAGAGGAGAACACTGGAGAAAATCTCAAGACACTGACATAGGAAAGACTTGTTGGAAAAGACCCCAGAAACACAAGCATACTAATCAGTAGGTATAGACCACGTAAAAGCATGCATAAGTGATGTGCTTATTTAAACTCTACTTTTTAAGGATACCTGGAATATTTGCTCAAGTTGATACTGCAGTTCTAATCACTATATAAAGCTGTTTCTAAAAAATAACTCATCAGGGGCTGGAGCTGTGGCATAGTATGTTAAACCTCTGCCTGTAGTGCCGGCACCCTATATGGCTGCTGGTTTGAGTCCCAGCTGCTCCACTTCTGACCCAGCTCTCTGATGATGGCTTGGGAATGCAGTGGAGATGGATCAAGTGCTTGGGGTCGTGCACCCACATGGGAGACTCAGAAGAAATTTGTGGCTCCTGGCTTCAGACTGGCACAGCTGTGGCTGTTGGGGCCATTTGGAGAGTGAACCAGCAGATGTTAGACCTCGCTGCCTCTCCCTCTGTGTCTGCACTACTTGGGAAGGGAAGACTTCCAGTCTATACTTTGGAGACCAATGGGACATGCAAAGTGCCTGCTGTCTCCTTCTTGGTGAAGTTGTAAGGAAGTGAAAGTATTAAGATATGTGGTTCCTCTGTTTAAAGAAACAGACCTACAGGAGCACAAAGGTCACTTTTAGAGATAACAACCTGGTGATGAAACTTAAAGGTTCAATATATTGTAAAATTCACACTAGATCATCAAGTGAGATGTTTCTGTGAAAATCAATAAGCCCACATTTTGCTCTCCTCACAGCTGAAATGCCCATGATGACAAACTGCAGTGTAATTTTCATGGGTACATTTTTCATTAAAAATTGAATACCAAGAACAATCTTCTAGTATCTTTGTTTAAAGTATTGTTTAACTGATATCACTGGGCCTCAAATGCACATACATGAACTAACTACACTGGCCATTCAGAAATATCCAATCATTCTTCTGTGTACTACCTACCACACTGCTGGGTGAGCAAACCTCTGTATCAGATATACTCCTAGTGAGCATATTTTACTGTGAATTCTGTTAGAGAAATGACTCTGGCATATATGTGCAAATATGTATGCACACGTATGAAAGAAAAACGGACCTCTTCCTTCTCAACATAGAAACTATGTGCAGTATTTCATTAGTACTTTAGGTGATGCAACCAAGATTATATATAGCATTTACAAACATATTACTTTCGATGGCAAGGCAGAATATCAATGCTCCCTATTCACCTGTTCTGCATTTCTGTATATGGGCCACCATGAGTGAAGATGGAGGTAATCCTACTATAACATGCCCTAGGGGTTTCTGTCTCTATGTACCTCATATCTATTGGTGGGTTCTTGGCCCTTTTACCAAGAACAAAGAAGTAAAACAAAGTCAAGATTCAAAGACAAAATATACCTATCTGTATTTAAATGAGCAACATTTTCCTCTGATGAGACATTCTTCCCCTCATTCTTTTTTATTTTTCTTTTATTTTTTTGACAGGCAGAGTGGACAGTGAGAGAGAGAGACAGAGAAAAAGGTCTTCCTCTGCTGTTGGTTCACCCTCCAATGGCTGCCGCGGCCGGCACACCGCGCTCATCCGATGGCAGGAGCCAGGTGCTAGGTGCTTTTTCCTGGTCTCCCATGGGGTGCAGGGCCCAAGCACTTGGGCCATCCTCCACTGCACTCCCGGGCCACAGCAGAGGGCTGGCCTGGAAGAGGGGCAACCGGGACAGAATCCGGCGCCCCGACCGGGACTAGAACCCGGTGTGTCGGCGCCGCAAGGAGGAGGATTAGCCTGTTGAGCCACGGCGCCGGCCTCTTCCCCTCATTCTGAAGTTACAGATACCAGTTTCTTCTTTATCCTATAAGTGAAACAGAAAAGTCAAACTAGCATTAGATTTAAAAATTTAGGAGCTTTCATTCTTGTCTAAACCATTCCTGTTTAAAAAACTGTTGAAATTTTCACATGTAGCTAAAATTTCTAATACCCAGCAACTAGGAAAACACTTGAAAACCCTAATGCTAACTTCCCATAAAATGTTCCCAATGCACTGAGTCTGAGGTGTGTATAATACAAACGTCAAAGTGTTATAGTTTGTCTTTTAACTTAAATGAGGACAAAGTTACAGTTTGAATTATCATGATGTACAATAACTGAATTTTTTCTTTCCCTTTGGGAGGAAGTCTATCCTTCAAAATGAGATTATATTTTCCCTCAAAATCTGGCCAATTTGAGATTCATAGCTACTCTAAGGGCCGCCTCTTGTAAGATCACCATTATTCCAGCCCTTGAACTGCTAGAGGAAGTTTATGGGCTACAAGTTTATTGAACTGAGTCTTGTATGTGATTAGAGGCCACATTGTCTCCTTCCTTGTCTCAGGTATTAACCCAGGAAAACCACCTAGGACAGGAGCAACTGTCCATCATCTGCCTCTTCCTCCCCTTGGACCCTCCTGTGTTCACCTGAGGCTTTGTCACTCTGGCCTTAGCTTAACCTGCTCTTCCTCACATTTCTGCTCCTACCAATGTTCGGCAGTCCACTCAGGCCTTGGCTGGGCTTGTTTGTATATTTTCCTAGTTTCTTCATGCCAGTCCAATCTGCAAGCAAGGAGAAGGCCACAGTCTGCTTCCTCTCATGGTTCCTGCTACTTGGAAGGCTGTCAAATGAAAGCCTCTAGTGTAACTTAGGATGGCAGTGTTGCCATCTGCTCCTTTATGAGTACAATGGTCCTCTTGTTGCACAGAACAGCCAACTAACTATGTAACCTGATTGTAGGGTGGAACAAGTCACTAACATCTAAAAGTTACTATCTGGGGCTTTAGGGGCAGCAAACTTACTTTGCCTGATCCATTGCTGCCTTACTTACCTCTGCAATTTAACTTCTTTGAGTCACAGCATCTGGCTCAATGGCATATTCAGGATGAATTCCTAGATTACTTTCCTTATCTACTGGCTCTTCCACCTGTACTTATTCCTATGACTTCTTCCACTGTTGATTTCCCCCTTAGCTCTAAGGAGCAGGTAAGTATGGCATCCTAGTCTTTCTCATGGAAGGATGCAGAGGCCAGAGAGCTGCTTACACAGCCCCACCAAGTCATTTGTTCCTCTGCAGAGGCTCACAGCCCAGGTGGCCATTGGTGTCTGGAGCTGTGAACAAAGTGCTAGCTCAGCAGGATGAGTCTCTAGAGGAAGGCTAAAGTGGGACAAGGAAGAATTATTTCGCTAGCTACTTGATTTTCGTTAGAGGGGGTTAGTATGGTAATGAAACTCTGCAGCTCCACAGGCAAAAAAGCAGAATGTGGGTGGGTGGGCAGATGAGTTAGGGATCCACTTTCCTTTTTTAGATTTTAATTGTTTTGAACATCATAGTGAACTCATAACCTCAGCTTTAGTGTTCTGGAATGTCATGCTTTTCTGATTTCTCAAAAAATAAACCTGTAGCTCCCTGAGTCATGTTAAACCTAACTGCTGGGGTATGTGGAGTGGGATCCTCTGCAGACTTCCTGACAATATCCATTGATAGCATTCTGCTCCATATCCCACTCAGTCTCAAGGTTCTAAACCTCTCCAGAATTCTGGGAGGCTGGGGCAATCTGCCCAGAAAACTCCATTCAGCTTGGAGTTGTGGTTTCCTCTGTCTCTGTCCATCAGCTTTCTACCATCTAGGTATATACAGTTTTCTTGATCACTCCTTGCCCTCTCATTTGCTCTTGCTGTGGGTTCACCTTTAAAAAATATCCCTTTACTGGTATGTGGCCAGGAAAAGAACAGTGTGCCATCTTTCTTTGGAACAGTCTCAATGGTTTACAGAGATCTGACCCTGTGGTCTTGGGCACATAATGTCTCATCCCCTTATCTGCCTGTTTCTGCAGGCTTCTCTTATCCCCACTATTACCTCTTAGTAATTCTGCATCCACTGACCCATATACCTTGCTGAAGGCAATACATTCCCTCGACCATGCTCCCTATTTGAAATTAAGCTCAATGCCCTTCTCTCACCTCAAAATCCTATCTGGTGTCTGCATCTACAGGGACAGTTACTGCTTGGAATAGTTCTCCTTCTGACACTTAGCAACTGAATAAATGACCCATGCATTTTTCATATCCAATCATCTTTCGTTGGATATAGTAAGTCAGCCTCCCCTTCCTCCTGTTCCCATTTGACTTGCCTTTTCCTCTCTAGTTCTATGACCATCTCGCTCTAGAATTCAGTCCTTCCTTGTCGAAGTGTTGAGGTTTCCTGCTGGATTTCCTTCTCTGTCTCCTACAGTCTTCTCTCCCCAAGGTGATATTCCACTTGAAAAGAGTACTACAAACAAACAGCTTGCTTAGCCTCTTCCTCACTGGTAAAACCCTGACTCACTGAGCCATTTATTCAAAGTTCCATAGTGACAAGAAGACCAGTCTCCTGTAACACCTGAGATGGGTAACAGATTTTCAAATAAATAAATCTTTAAAAAATGATTAAGGGATCAATTCAATAGGAAGATGTAAGTATTATAAACATATATGCACCTAATTACACGGCACCTGGCTATTTAAAAGAAACGTGAAGGGATTTAAAGCAAGACTTAGACTCCAATACAATAGTACTGGGGGAATTCAATACTCCACTTTCAGCAATTGACAGATCAACCAGACAGAAAATGAACAAGAAAACAGCAGATTTAATCGACACTATAGACCAAATGACCTAACAGATATCTACAGAACTTTTCATTCCACAGTTGCAGAATACACATTCTTCTTAGCAGTGCATGGAACTTTCTCTAGGATTGACCACATACTAGGCCATAAAGCAAGTCTCAGCAAATTCAAAAAAATAAAAATCATACCATGCATCTTCTCAGACTGCACAGAATGAAGCTGGAAATCAGAGACTCAGAAATCTCTAGAGCATATACAAACACATGGAGACTGAACAACATGCTCCTGAATGAACAATGGGTCACAGAAGAAATCAAAAACTTTCTGGAAGCAAATGAAAATAACACAAAATGTATCAAAACTTATGGAATTTAGCAAAAGCAGTAAGAGGAAAGTTTATAGCAATAAGTGCCTACATCAAGAAATTGGAAAGAAACCAAGTAAATGAGCTATCAATGCATCTTGAGAATCTAGAAAATCTACAGCAAACCAAACCCAAAACTAGCAGGAGAAAAGAAATAATTAAAATGAGAGGAGAAATCAGCAAAATTGAATCCAAAAAAATTACAAAAGTCTGCAAAACAAAGAGCTGGTTTTTTGAAAAAATAAAATTGACACACCATTGGCACAACTAACCAAAAGAGAGAGAAGACCCAAATCAATAACATTAGAGATGAAAAAGGGAATGTAACAACAGACACCTCAGAAATACAAAGAATCATCAGAAATTACTATAAAGTGTTGTATGCCAACAAACTGGGAAATCTAGCAAAAATGAACAGATTCCTGGACACATACAGCCTACCCAAATTGAACCATGAAAACAGAAAACCTGAACAGACCCATAACCAAGACAGAAATTGAATCAGCAATAAAGGCCCTCGCAACAAAGAAAGCCCAGGACAGGATGAAGTCACTGCTGAATTCCACAAGATATTTAAAGAAGAACTAACTACAATTTGTTTCAAGCTTTTCAAAACAATTGCAAAAGAGGAAATTCTCCCAATTTATTTCTACGAAGCCAGCATCACCTGAATTCCTAAACTTGAAAAAGATTTAGCAGAGAAAGGGAATTACAGACCAATTTCCCTGATGAACATAGACACAAAAATTCTCTTTTATTAAGTCTAGCCAATAGAATCTGACAATACGTCACAACGATCATCCACCCAGATCAAGTAGGATTTATCCCAGGTATGCAGAGATGGTTCAACATTCGATTGATTTGACACATTGACAAAGTCCTGAAGAAAAACCGTATGATTATCTCAACAGATGCAGAGAAAGCATTTGATAAAATACAATGCCCTTCCATGATGAACAACACTCTAAACCCCTAGAGGCACAGGCAGCCAAAGTCAAAATTAAAAACTAGAGTTACATCAACTTAAGAAGTTTCTGTACAGCAAAAGAAACATTCAGGAAAGTGAAGAGGCAACCGGCAGAATGGGAGAAAATATTTGCAAGTTATGCAACTAATAAAGGTTTAATAGCCAGAATCTACAAAGAGATCAAGAAACTCCACCACAACAAAACAAACAACCCACAATGAAAACCCTTTTTTTAACTCAAATATAAAACTGATGTTTCATATTTGATAAAACATTCTTATCAACATGTTCAGAATCGTTATTGTGACAAGACAGAATCATCTTTCCTATGTCAAGCAACTTGGTGATTTTAAATGAATTTTTTTTATAACGCTTTTATTTAAAGAATATAAATTTCCAAAATACA
Organism: Sylvilagus floridanus; assembly: GCA_949820135.1. Classification (NCBI taxonomy): domain Eukaryota; kingdom Metazoa; phylum Chordata; class Mammalia; order Lagomorpha; family Leporidae; genus Sylvilagus; species Sylvilagus floridanus. The sequence continues at coordinate 10,008,609 of OX463240.1, read as the reverse complement.
GCTTATAGATTACAATGGCTTCCCCCACCATAACTTCCCTCCCACCCGCATCCCTCCCCTTTCCCACTCCCTCTCCCTTTGCATTCACATCAAGATTCATTTTCAATTCTCTTTATATACAGAAGATCAGTTTAGTATATATTAAGTAAAGATTTCAACAGTTTGCCCTCACATAGCAACACAAAGTTAAAAATACTGTTGGAGTACTAGTTATAGTATTAATTCACAATGTATAGCACATTAAGGACAGAGATCCTACATGATATATTTTTTTAAATGGATTAATTTTCTATGCAATTTCCAATTTAACACCCTGATTTTTTTTTATTTTTAATTATCTTTATATACAGAAGATTGATTCAGTATATACTAAGTAAAGATTTCATCAGTTTGCACCCACACAGAAACACAAAGTGTAAAATACTGTTTCAGTACTAGTTATAGCATTACTTCACCTTGGACAACACATTAAGGAGAGATCCCACATGAGACGTAAGTACACGGTGACTCCTGATGTTGATTTAACAATTTGACACTCTTGTTTATGGCGTCAGAAATCTCCCTAGGGTCTAGTCATGAGTTGCCGAGGCTATGGAAGCCTTTAGGGTTCACCGACTTCAATCTTATTCCGACAGGGTCATAGTCCAAGTGGAGGTTCTCTCCTCCCTTCAGAGAAAGGTACCTCCTTCTTTGATGGCCCCATTCGTTCCACTGGGATCTCACTCACAGAGATCTTTCATTTAGGTCTTCTTTTTTTTTTTTTTTTCTTTCCAGAGTATCTTGGCTTTCCATGCCTAGAATATTCTCATGGGCTCTTGAGCCAGATCTGAATGCCTTAAGGGCTGATTCTGAGGCCAGAGTGCTATTTAGGACATCTGCCATTCTATGAGTCTGCTGTGTATCTCGCTTCCCATGTTGGATCATTCTCTCCCTTTTTGGTTCTATCAGATAGTATTAGCAGACACTAGTCTTGTTTGTGTGATCCCTTTGACTCTTAGACCTATCAGTGTGATCCATTGTGAACTTAAATTGATCACTTGGACTAGTGAGATGGCCTTGGTACATGCCACCTTGATGGGATGGTATTGGAATCCCCTGGCACGATTCTAACTCCATCATTTGGGGCACGACTGATTGAGCATGTCCCAAATTGTACATCTCCTCCCTCTCTTATTCCCACTCTTATATTTCACAGGGATCACTTTTCAGTTAAAATTTAAACACCTAAGAATAATTGTTTGTTAATTACAGAGTTCAACCAATAGTACTAGAATAAAAAAATACTAAAATGGATAAAGTATTACATTGTACAACAACAGTCAGCACAAGAGCTGATCAAGTTACTCAAGTTTCTCATAGTGTCCATTTCACTTCAACAGGTTTCCCCTTTGGTGCTCAATTAGTTGTCACCAATCAGGGAGAACATATGATATTTGTCCCTTTGGGACTGGCTTAATTCACTCAGAATGATGTTTTCCAGATTCCTCCATCTTGTTGCAAATGACCAGATTTCATTGTTTTTGACTGCTGTATAGTATTCTATAGAGTACATGTCCCATAATTTCTTTATCCAAATGTATGCTTTGAATTCCCTGTGATCTTTTGCTGTGAGGTTCCCTTCGTTTACCTTCTTTCATGTTGATGGCTGTGTTTCTGTGTTTCTGTGTGTAACACATCTTTAAGTATCTTTTGCAGGGCTGGACGAGTGGCAACAAATTCTTTCAATTTCTGTTTGCAATGAAAGGTCTTTATTTTGCCTTCATTCACAAATGAGAGCTTTGCAGGATATAATATTCTGGGCTGGCAGTTTTTCTCTCTTAGTACCTGGGCTATGTCTCGCCATTCCCTTCTAGCTTGTAGGGTTTCTGATGAGAAGTCTGCTGTGAGTCTAATTGGAGATCCTCTGAGAGTAATCTGACGTTTCTCTCTTGCACATTTTAGGATCTTTTCTTTCTGTTTCACTGTGGTGAGTTTAATTACAATGTGTCATGATGAGGATCTCTTTTGGTCATGTTTACTAGGGGGTCTATGAGCTTCCTGTACTAGGATGTCTCTGTCCTTCTCCAAAACTGGGAAATTTTCTGCTATTATCTCACTAAAAAGGCATTCTAATCCTTTCTCCCTCTCCATGCCTTCAGGAACTCCTAGAACTCGAATGTTGGGTTTTTTAATAGTATCCTGTAGATTCCCAACAATATTTTTTAGATTTCTAATTTCCTCTTCTTTTCTTTGGTTTGACTGTATATTTTCCTGTGCTCTGTCTTCTAAGTCCGATATTCTCTCTTCTGCCTCACCCATTCTGTTTGTAAGGCTCTCTAATGTGTTTTTCATTTGATCTATTGAATTCTTCACTTCATTATGATTTCTTGTCACTATCACAGTTTCATGTTCTACTAGTTGTTTCATTTCAGCTTGATTCCTCCTTAATATTTCATTTTCACGAGAGAGATTTTCTACCTTGTCCATTAAGGATTTCTGTAGTTCAAGAATTTGTTTTTGAGTACTTCTTAGTGTTCTTATCAATTTTTTGAGATCCACTTCTTGCATTTCTTCTATCTCATCATCTTTGTAATCTTGAATTGGGGTGTCTTTTTCATTTGGGGACGCCATAGTGTCTTCCTTGTTTTTATTACCTCGGTTTTTGCGTTTGTTGTTTGGCATATTGGTTTCTTCACTGTGGTGTTTTTTCTTGTTATACTATGACTCTAGATTAAGTGGACTGTCTGCTTTTGATGGAGCCTTAGAGGCTTGAGATGGGTGTGGCCTGAGAGCTCTGTTTGGTTCTTCAGGGTTGAGCGTGTGCCAAAGGTGACGCTCCCAGGTTAGGCGTGGTAAATCTCTGTTTCTTTCTTTCTTTTTGATTCAAAAGGGAAGTAATTCCACAGCTGAATGGAATTGGGGGTGGTTAGCAGGCAAATGATATACCCACAGGAGCCAGAGATCGGAAGCTCTTTCCCAAGGACCACAGCGGGAATCTCTGCGGCCTTCAGTGTAGGTTCAAATTCTTCTGCAGTCTCACCACTGGGATACCAAGGCTACCGAACTGTAGCATCTCTGGAGAGTACTCCCGTGGTGAATTCCGTGAGTTCTCTCCCCCACAGTCTCTTTTTTCACAGCCTCAGTTCATTAGCACCACACATTCATTAGGTTTTAATCTCCTGTTATTTCACCCCCATGCCCAGAGTCAGGTTTTTCTGCTAGGCTCAGGGCCGGTGCAGACCTGAGGTCGCCCTGCTTATGACGTATGTCCAAGATGGTGCCTGCTCTTTGTCTTGCTCACCTTTGAGAGGTGGGCAGAGAGAGAGAAACTCATGTCCGTATTGGTCACTTTTTTCTTTCTCTCTTCTAGTTAGCCTGGTGAACTTTTCCCCACAGGGTTTCAAGCCTTCTTCGCTCTAATCTCCTCTTTCCGCTTCCCTGCTGGTGTCTCGGGCTATTGAGGTTCGGCTCACCTGGTGTTCCAGCGCTGGTGTGTTGAGTCTGCCGCTGGTGTCTCGAACTGCGGGCTCCCACGCTCTCCTCGAAGGTCCACCATGAATCACTAGTTCCAGAAGAGTTTCCTCTGCTGTTTCTTCCCCTACTCTTCCTTGAACCTGCAGTATCTCCACTTTTATTAAACTGTCTCTCCCCGGACTATCAGTGTGCTGCCTTCCTATGCTGCCATCTTGCCTTCTTCCGAATTTATTTTTTAAATTATGATAAGGCCAGCACCGAGGCTCACTGGGCTAATCCTCTGCCTGCAGCACTGGCACCCTGGGTTACAGGCCTGGTCGGGGCACCAGATTCTGTCCCGGTTGCTCCTCTTCCAGTCCAGCTCTCTGCTGTGGCCCTGGAGTGCAGTGGAGGATGGCCCAGGTCATTGGGCCCTGCACCCACATGGAAGATCAGGGGGAAGCATCTGGATCCTGGCTTCAGATCAGCGCAGTGCACTGGCTGCAACACGCTGGCCATAGCAGCCACTTGAGGGGTGAACTAGCAGAAAAATGAGGACCTAACTCTCTGTCTCTCTCTCACTGTCTAACTCTGTCAATAAATAAATAAATAAATAAATAAAAATTATGATAAAATACACAAAATGTAAAAAACCTGAGCTTCAAAAGAATTGTCCCAGAAGGAGAGAAACTCTGCCCAGGATGAGATTTGTGAATCCTGAAGTCTGGAAGGGTGGTTGAATTTTCATCGACTAGGACAGTGCATGTAGCCATTAAGCTGGTCTGTTAGGAGGGGTTGGGGCTAAGACAGAGGAGTAACAGGAAAGGCAAGGAAAACGCACATGGTGGTGACTGGGTGGTCCAGCTGGAACACAGGAAGAACTGGGCATGGAGAGAATTAAGGTTGGATAGTGGTAAGAGTTGTCATTAGTCAGAGGGAGGAAAAAGTCGGGCAGAAAACAGATGTGGATCATACTGGAGAATAGCATCAGAACCAACAAAGTGAGGTGAATAGGAAGCACAGGGGCTTATGGGACAATAGTAGGGAGTACTGGAAAGACGGTGAAGCCTGGATGGGTGATTTGAAGGAGGGTGATACTGGTATGAAGGAACAGAAAGAGGGTGAGACAGGGTGAAGGATCAGGACGGTGTGGCTAGTATTAACCTGCAGATGGAGCAGGACACTGGGCTAAAGTATCAGAACAAGGGTGAGGTTGGGGCACAGGGCCGGAAGGAGGGTGAGGAGGGGACAGAGACCAGAAAATCTGAGATAACTTTTTTGTCATTTGTTTTAAAACTCTGTTAGTTGCTCATCTTGTCAAAAATGAAAATGAGTAACTGTAATTTTCCAGGCCAACTGTAGCCTTTATGTCATGCTCGACCACCATTGTTGCATGACATAATGCCCATTATGAAATACAGAGGTCCATCTCCCCAGGCTACAGTGTGAAGGCCCCACCCACCAAGAATATGGCCCCATGGCATAGGTTGAATAGTGAGTAAGGGACATGTGGATAGGGAACAAGTGGATCTGTAATCACAGTTCCTGTTCTTGAGATAACACAGTTTTGACTCTCAGTAACCAAAGGGAATGGACATGCTTAAGGGGTCGGGGCCCCTTAGGAGAGAGGTTCTTTTGTAGAACTGGGAAATAGAGGAAGAAGTCAGTATTATCAGAAAGTGCAGTCCCTGTCCTTCGTGCTGAACCAAGGTAATGAGGATAGATTGAGTCTATTGACAGATGAAGACAGTAACACAGTCTGTCTCAAGTACTACTATCTTGGTGAGTGAGGGTAGCCTGTGGTTTTTAAAGAGGCTGTACAAGAGGTTGGGCTGCTGAATCAGTGTAAAAGCCTGTTGCAGGTCTCATAACGGCATATCCCAGATGTCAGTACAATTCCATGAGAAACTTGCTTTATGGCCTGACCTCATTAGGAGGAGGGGATAGAAGCATGCTCTGCAAAAACTAAGTATACAAAATCTTATTTCACTGGTATCTGAAAGAGGCAAAGATCTGTGTTGAGCCTCCAGTGTTTTATCAATCAGGATGAAGTCCACTCAGCCAAAGCCCATGCTTACTGTGTGTGCCCTTAGTCATTTGTCCCCTTTTCATTCTGGTAAATTGAAACCTCTGGTCCTGCTGACCAAGGAGGGCAAGATCACTTTCCAGCTTCAGCTGGCTTTCTCAAGACTGCTTCCTCGCATGCACAACAAGCTTTACTTTTCTGTTTGAATAGACACTTCAGTCAGTCACAGGCTCAGGAGTTTGTTTTTGTTCATCAGAATAGGAAAAGATAAAGATGTATTTGGTTGGGTTACAAGTTTCCCTGTGTGTTCAACTTACTACATGTCTTTTCCCTGTGTGTTCAACTTACTACACATCCCAAATACCTTTCACAACATTTGTATCATTTTATGAATATGAGCAAATGAGTGGGATATGGCAGGTTCATTTCACCAGTGAGTTCAGGGGAACCAGAGAGGGAGAAAAAGCAGTGGGCCAAGTACCTGAGCCACAAAGAGGGGCAGATAGGAGGGAGCACAAAATGGCCCTGATCAATGCCATGCAACACGATTCCCTGCCATGCTGTCAGCCACAATCTCCCAGGAAGGACTTGAGGGCTGATCTTTACTTCTTCTTTTTTTAAAAAGATTTATTTATTTATTTGAAAGAGTTACAGAGAGAGAGGAGAGGCAGAAAGAGAGAGGTCTTCCATCCATTGGTTCACACCCTAGATGGCTGCAATGGCCGGAGCTTGGCTGATCCAAAGCCAGGAGCCAGGAGCTTCTTCCAGGTCTCCCACATGGATGCAGGTGCCCAAGGACTTGGGCCATCTTCTGCTGCTTTCCCAGGCCATAGCGGAGAGCTGGATCAGAAGTGGAGCAGCCAGGACTAGAACCGGTGCCCATATGGGATGCCGGCGCTCCAGGCCAGGGTGTAACCCGCTGCACCACAGCGCCGGCCCCTGATCTTTACTTCTTTACCTCACCTCTTGAACACTACAGTCACTTGGTTGGCTGCATGACTCCTACTTGGATCCTGTAACTCAAGGCAGAATCTAAAGGACAATAAGGTTCACAAGAATGTCTCCCTCCCCCAATCCCTCCCTCCTGCCAGAGAACCCCCATACCTGTGGGAGAGCCACTCATGACCTCTCATATCCCCTTGCAAAACAGCTTACAAGCAGCTTGCTAAACAGGATAATCGAAAGGCCTATGCTACTTCTGGAAAGCTCCTGGAAGCAAGTTCTCTCTCCCACCAGTGGCAACTTCCCTCGACAACCAGATAAACGCCCAGCCCTACATGTGCCCTGTGTGCAGTCTCTTTGCAAGAACAGACTGCTGCCCCTCTGTGCTTCAATGAAGCAACCTGTCTCTGTTGAGGTTGGTCCTTGTCTCTTTTCTCCACTCCTTTCTGGGGGATACAAAAATCAGAACCCTGAGGTGTTCATAACCTGACAAAAGCTAGTAGAACGGCTGCCAACTCCTGAGTGATAATGACTAGATGTGGAGCCAGGAGCTTCATCCAGGTCTCCCACATGGGAAGACCTTCTACACACAGAAATACTTCCAAATGTAACCTTCATTTTAAAACATTTAGTGCTTCTATTATGAGGAAGTATATTTTAAAAAATGCTTTCCCTTCCTCTACAACCTTTGTTTTTCCTAGAGTTAATAGTTGCCTATTTTCATCTGTGTAGTTTTATGTGTTTCTAATAGTAAGTTATCCTCACATTCCCCATCAAAATTCAGGCTAAAAATATTTTTTCCTTGGGAAAAGGCACTGTGGTGTTGGTCTCTAACTTCAGGTTAGGAGTCTGTCATTCTTCTTGATCTTCCACATATGACCATCACTCCCCTCCCCCTGTTTCATCTTTATCCCTCTCCTCAGAGATTATGTTAAAGCAAATTCCAAACATCATTTTCATTTTATCTGCAAATATTTTATTATATACTTCTAATGGAAGAGGTCATTTCTATTCACATAATCACAATACCTTATCACAATATCATGACTTTAAAACATTAACCATAGGGGGGATGTTTGGCTTAGTGGCAGTCAAGGTACATGTGAAGATATCTGCGCCCCATATCAGTCCTGACTCTGGTTTCCTGCTGAGGCAAATCCTGAGAGGCAGCTGGTGATAGCTCAAATAGCTGGGTTCCTGCCATCCACAGGGGAGATGGAGATTAAGTTCAGTGTTATTAGGAGAAGAAGCCTGATCATTTGTACTACAGAGTCTGCCATGATTGGGGTTTTGCTGATTATACCCCTTGGTGCCGATTAACAGGTTTTCCTTTCCTATGTTTCTCTTGGGAACTGGTAGTTGGCTGCATAGGTTTGATTAGTTTTAGTGTAATTACTCTCTAAGTGATGTACACTGGCTTCTTTTTTTTCCCAAAAAATCTTTTATTTAAGAAATACAAACTTCATATATTTCATAACTACAACTTTAGGAACATGGTGATTCTTCCCACCATATCCACACTTCCACCCCTCTTCCTCCTCAGTCTCCTATTCCCATTCTTATTTTTTACTAACATCTATTTTCAATTAACTTTATACATATATGATTATTCAATAAATATTATGAGAAAAAACTTCCTCAACGTTCGGGACAAGGGCTGTACAAGTCATTGCTTCTCAAAGTGTCAATTTCACTTGTATATCTTTCCTTTTGTGTGCTCTGTTTGTTATCACAAGTCAGGGAGAACATATGGCATTGGTCCTTTTAGGACTGGCTTGTTTCACTAAGTGTGATGCTTTCCTACACTGGATTCTTTAAACATCAAGTGGAATGCTGTTCCCCCATTGCTTCTCTTGCTGGCTCACTGCAGCACCTGACCCTGCTAAGTGTGATACTATGACCACTACTTTGTGAAATTGTCTTCCCCTCATTGGACCTTGTACAAGAGGAAAAGAAAGGATCAGAAACTGCCAGCCAGCTGGCATTTTGAACTGGAATGCAACACATTTATTACAGACAAAAATCCTAATAAACAGCAGGGAAGAATGTGTTTGGATAATGGATTAAGATGTCCTGCAAAGCTTTAGGATGTTAAAGACCACAGAGCTAGATTGAAGAAATGAATTTGCACTCAGTTGCGTTTGACCCCATAGACCAAACCTTTCTCACCACTTCTTGCTGTCATCAGCACCTTACTTGTCAGTGACTTGGTTTGGAATTCAGAAGATATGATCCCTCTCCTGTGCGCGCATCAAAACCTTAGCATCAGATACCCAGGAGGCCCTCAATCCATGTGTACAGTTGAATGATTTCATCATATATAATGGCCAGTGGAAAGTTCAGGCACAGAGTCTTAGTTATTGAAAGATACAGGAAACAAATTAAGTCTTCCAGTAACTCAAGAACTCCCAGCTATCATGCATATGGCTCTCCCAGGTTAGAGGGGTGGGTAGGAAGCAGCTTGTACTAGTCTGTTTTCTGTTGCTGTTAACAAAATACATGAATTAGAGTGCTTTCTAAAGAAAAGTCCATTTTAGAGGTTGAAAGCCCAAGATCGGGCGCCCCCAACCTCATCTGCTTGGTTTCTTGGCTGCCTCATGGTGTCATGGAACAGCGGAAAATGAACCAGCCATGTGCAGAAAGGTCAAGTGCATAGGGCGGCCTGGCTTTATAACAACCAATGCTCAAAATAGCTCACTCACTCCATGAGACCAGCACCTTTCGCTTCTAAGAGTGATGCCTGCATGCTCTCATTACCTGCCACTAGGCCCCACACCTTAAAGGCCCCGTAACCTCTCACATTGCCATTCTGCAGACCATACTTTGTGTACATGAACCCTCAAGGGATGCATTCAGCCCATATCCAAACCATAGCACAGCTTACCAGAAGACTTCCATAGCTCCTTTGGCTTTGCATATCGTGGATACTGTCGAACTAAGTCATGTCAAAAGAAGCCTTGAGGGGTGCGCATTTGTCATAGTGGTTAAGATGTCCTAAGGGACATCTTGAATTCCATATGGCAATGCCTTAGTTTGAATCCTGTATCCATATTTGATTCCATATTCCTAATAATATGCACCCTGGGAGGCAGCAGGTGATGGCTCAAGGAGTTGAGTCCCTGCCACTGGCATGATAGACCTGGATTGAGTTCCTGGCTCCTGGCTTTGGCCTGTTCCAGTCTTGGCTATGGCCTGTTCCAGTCCTGGCTATTGTAGGCATATGGTGATTGAACTAGCAGATGGAAGATATCTGTGTGTCTCTTTGCATCTCTTCTTTTTGAGTAAAACAAGTGAGTATTTTTTTAAGCACAGAGTGGGAACACTGTTGATTGGATGTGCAGCAAGGAACCAAGTTGTATATCCAGATGGTTGTCCGTGTTTCTGAGCTCAACATTGTTCATCTCCTAATATAGGTTTGTTCTCGTGGAGATGCATGGGATGTATGGGTTGAAATGACTGTCCTGTGCCAGGATGCCTCCTAGGAATAATCTCTTGTTTCCAGGGCACTTGTAGAGGTAGAGCTGAGTATCAGACCTTCAGCTAAGTAAGCAGGCCATGCTTGGCAGAGGTGGACTTTATCCTGAGTGCTCTTCACCTAGAAGGCGCGAGCTGCTGCCTCAGAGCCCCAATCCTAAAAACAGCAGGAAAAGAATGCTTAGCACCTATTTTGTCCCAAAACCCGGTCAGAGGGCTTGGGTCCCAAGCACAGCTGCTTGCTAGGACTCAGGGACACAAAGTGCAATGATGAGTTTAAGTTGTAAATCTTCTGAATCATTGCAAAGATCCCTCTGATTCACCTGAAATGTATTTTAAACATAACACCGCATCTGAACCTGTTCCTATACTTTTTTTCCCAAGGTGAGATAATCAGCAGTGCCTTTCTGAAAACATCCCAAAGATAGGATGTCATATGATTTTACTTTCAAAGATTTCCCACAGATAATACTCCTAAGAGTGGACTCCCAACTAATCCCAGTGGATAATCTCTATGTCCCCAGAATAAAGACTTCCCTACACCAGAATCAACTTTTCCACCTGAACTTTCCCAGGTAAATGTATCTGGGAGTAGCCTAGAGTGATTCAGTTAGCTTTTAAGGAATCGTGTCTCTCTCTACTAAATATAAATGATAAAGTGGTAGATCTCAACATAGTGTATGCACACATGAATTGTGTAACTGAAATTATACATAGGATTATGACCACAAAACAGTGTGTGTTCATTTTATACCTGCTACTTTTACCAAAAATTGAAGGCTTGTATTTTCATATCAATCTAGATTTTTGGGCAGTGGTTATTATGTGGGTTAACTTAGAACTGCAGCAAAGTTTAGATCTCAGTGTTAAAGGAGAATAGGAGGATCATTAAAAGAAAAATTGATGGTTATTACATATAAAATATGATTTTAAGAAACTAACCAGGATTTTAAGATGGTTGAGTAGGGAAGGGTGTACTGATTTTGATCACAGGAAAATACCAGAAAATAACAGGAGGATCTGTGTCCCATGGAGATAGTTGGAGAGGTTTTCCAGTGAGAATTTACAGTAAGAAGAGAGGCTCTATGGAACAGCAAGGATTGTACAGACATGCAGCAGCTGGCTGTACACCACCAGCAACTCCTGTGGCTGGTGGTTCCTGCAGCCAGCGACTGGCAGTGAGGCCGCGTTCCCAGAGTGAGGGGAAAGGATTCCACAGGTGATCATGTCTGGGGGAGAGACTCGTGGTCCCCACTGACTTTGATTCCAGGCAGACGAGTCAGGGGGGCAGAACCCACTTTGTGCATTGAGGACACATTGCTGCCCCCGCTTCCCAGCAGGGAAATGCTGCCTTTCTAGAATAAGATGAGTGGAGGCTGTGGCAGCCCGTGCACTTCTTGTGGGTACTGTTAGAGGGAAAAACCCATAGTCTCCATTGACTTTGAATCCTGGTGGGTGGGTGAATTGAAGGTAGGCAAGATGCCCACAGAACTCCATAGATGGGAAAGTGACATCTTCCCAGAATAAGGGAAGTGGAGGCACTGGCAGCCAGTGTGCCTCTGGGGGTTTTTGTCAGAGAGAGAAATCCCCAGTCCCCACAGCTCTGGCCCCTGTTCTATACTTCTAAAAATTCAACAGCCAGGCCAGCGCCATGTCTCAACAGGCTAATCCTCTGCCTTGCGGCGCTGGCACACCGGGTTCTAGTCCCAGTTGGGGCACCGGATTCTGTCCCAGTTGCCCCTCTTCCAGGCCAGCTCTCTGCTGTGGCCCCGGAGTGCAGTGGAGGATGGCCCAAGTGCTTGGGCCCTGCACCCACATGGGAGACCAGGAAAAGCACCTAGCACCTGGCTCCTGCCATCGGATGAGCGCGGTGCGCCAGCCGCAGCGTGCTAGCCGTGGCAGCCATTGGAGGGTGAACCAACAGCAAAGGAAGACCTTTCTCTCTGTCTCTCTCACTGTCCACTCTGCCTGTCAAAAAAAAAAAAAATTCAAGAGCCAATGAAAGCATTTCTATAAAAATGGGAATTTATATGGGTAAACATTTTGAAACATGTTTTTAGTTCTCTTAGCATAAATTATACCAGAAAAGAAGAGATACATATTTGCTCTAAAATACACAAACCAAATACACAATAAAATATGAATATTAATAAAGTTCATTTGCTCAAAATTATGAGTACTCAGACAGCACTTATAGATAGAGACCTACAACTTTGGGCTTCATATTAATATATCTAGACTTGGGGATTTATCAGTGCTTAACTGACATTTACAAATTTCATTGATATAATCATTAACCATTTTTTTTAACACTACACCAACTGTTTCCTGCCTACCTATTAAATATATACAGTAGTATTGGAAAGACTACTTTGGATATTGGAAAGATTAAGTATACTTAGATGACACAAAGCGAAATTAATAAGGGACCACAGTGTATCCTGTATTTTGCTTATCATTCTAGCAGAAAATTTTTGATGCCAGAGAAGGGAATAATTATGAATACAAAACTTTTTGGAAAACTAAATGAATATTTAAATTTCTCAAGTTCCCTAAAACATTTTCACAAACTAAACTCATAAGTAATTTGGACAACTTGCTTGGCTCCAAATAAGGAAGTTGATAATCTCAACTACAAAACAGTAGAGGTTGCATTCAAATAATTCCTTACTTCTCATCAATGCCATATGCAATGTAGCATTTATTTATTGCACATCACTCATATACACAGACACACCACATTCTGCATCCAACAATCACAGCAAGTGTATTCTTCAGTGGGGTAAATGAAGAAAAACAACTGTGGAAAGTACCTATTTTATCTACTGGACAAACTCATTTTGCTTTAAATAAAGTAATCATGATTCTTTATACACAACTGTCCCATCCCCCAACCCACCAAATAAAGTATAACCAAATAATAAACTAACTCATGATATGACAAATAAAGGCAACATTCCATGTATATAAAATGGAAAATAGATAAAAATGTTTCCAACACTGTGCCTTTTGCTAATTGTGTTTTCTGAATGGCATAAATTGTGCAATACATTATAAAGTACTTATTGAACAAATCTTGGTATGGCATATTATTTCTGACTTCCAGAGGCTATCCATTAAAGCAGTCACACATTCCAGAGGCAGGTATGAAGTAGGGAAGAGTACATATTTTTATATGATTAAAACTTTCTAGAATCCACATCCTGAAATATGGAATGTGTTCTGTGATATCCATTTGTGAGTTCTCTGTGTTCATTTACCATTTCAGCAGATAACCCCCACCCTCCAGTATTTTATCCATTCACCTGGCAAGACCACCTGGGATATCTTTGTGAAGCTATTAATTAAGTCAAACCCTCTGACCAGCACATGAAAGCTCATAGGTACTCACCCTGCAAACTGGGCACTGCCAGTGACTACTGCTGTCTCTAAGCCTGAACTCATCAGACAAACACTTGGAATGATACACACGAAAACACAGGTCACATATCAACACCTCTCCAGGCAAATGGCATTCAAAACAATACCAGTCATGATTTTCTGTTTCCCAGTCCTACAAAAAATACAAAATAATTTCGTATGACAGTTTGTCAGTATCTGCAATGACTAAGAACAAAATTGAAACTAAACTCCATCAGAAGTTAGGCATTATAAACAATTTTAGACATTTCCTGTGTTAAAACAAGAGGGAAAACAACTACAGATTGATTTCTTTAAAATTTTAAATTCTTTCCTAAACAGTATTAATTCAGAAAATCTTTAAGGTGATCTGATAGCAAAACCAATCCAAAATGAAGTAAGTCCAAAGCCTACCCAGTTCTAATATTATCTTTCACTTTTAAATATAATCTAAGAAATAATTTTTCCAGTAAATTGAGCACCCCAAACCAACCTATAGCTTAATATTTCAAGTAAACAAACCTTTCTTTTGTCATAGTTTTTAAAAATACTATAGGTACATGGCATCTATGGGAGTAGAATAAATGGTGATGCTCACTGATTCTTATCTTCTCATCCATGGTATTGGATGCTTTATTGAAACTAACCATCAGTCAAGATGTCCATGTTCTAATAGGTCAAATACTCAGTCTGTTTAATTTGGAAACAAACTGAAAATGTGAAACTAAAGGTTTAATCACATTGTTCAAAGGAGGTAACCATGGGGGGCAGGGGGAAGGGAAGTAGGTTTATTTCCTGATTGTAGCTATTCCTAAAAGTTAAAAAGAACATGAAGACAGGTACACAGGTGTTCCTCAACATGTTCTTATTTATAACACAGTTTTTGTACAGCCCATACCATTCAAATATAAACAAGAAGATTGGCAGAAGTTCTCTTAATTTAGAACTAGTTCTTTAGAAACATCACTCAGCTTTTGTTAAAGCACAGTTACATAAAGAGTGATGAATTGAATTTCAACCATCCCTTGTAGATATGTTAACCAAAAGAACAAAGATAAAACTCATAGGTTGTAGGGATCCTGTGGGATCCTGCATTCTAAAACCTGTGCTCCAGTGAGGTTCTGCATTCTAAACATGGGCCTTGCCATCAGGATCCTTTTTTATAAATCATCCACCCTGTTTCCAGGGTGAAGATTTTTCACTTTCGCTGATGAAAATATTCTCCTAATAAATGCTTTTTTATAACACTCACTTGAGTAAGCAATAACTTCTTTAGAAACGAGGTTCAAATGTATTGCTTAACTGTATCGGAGTGCCACTATTAACTCCTTCAAAAGGGAAGGGTTTCACTAAGGTTTCAAAATTCACATTTTCTAACCCACATCCAGAGTCACAGCAAAAGTACAGCAGTAAATCCTGGAAAACATAAACTTTCTGATTTCCTTTTTATTAAGAAATTGCTGGTCTTTATTGACCAAAGTAATAGGGGAAAAGACATGACCATTTTTAGTCATTTGCTACAGATGTACATACTCTACAAACTCATTTTGGTGGAAAAATTTCACTTAGACTGTCATCATAAAACAGTGATTTTACACGAAACTGATTGTACACAGAAAAAAATCTATTCAAAAAGTTTGGGACAGTGGCACCATATAGACACAATATATGTGTGTGGTGCTTGGCTACATTCAGTCATTGGTCTATCTACTTCAGATAGTTCATATGTTATATTTTAGCTATTTTAATTTTTTTAACCAAAATGTTCCAGCATAAATTACATTTCAAAGGATATGACACCTGTTCCATATTTAATGAACAGAACTCCAAGTTTAAAAAAATATTACAGAATATTTTCTTCAAAGCTATTTAGAATCATCTTAAGGATTTTAGTGGCTTCTGTCTGACTCATGAACAATATCAACTGCCATCTTTTATCACTTGAAATTTTTACATTAATTCACCTTCATGTGATGCTCAACTTGTGTGATGGTAGTTAGTAAGTTAATTAAAAAAGAGAGGTAAGAACATATCTTCAGCCTCTCCATGTTACTCCCTACATCTTTCCATCCCTACCCTACCCCTACCCTACCCCAATCCATCCATGAAATGAAGATGAAAATGATCTGCCTTTGACTATGTGTTTAATTCTAGGTCTATTTTTCAAAGCAATTATAGAAAATAAAGTGTAATTCAAATAATATAAAAGTTGAGAAAAACTTGGCTAAATATTTATATAATGGCATATAACTATCTCCATTATCCAATATAAAAGTAGGGCTAGGAGAAGGAGTGCTATTCATTCTTTTATTCATGGCAACAGCTGTTCAGAAAATAGAAAACATGCAAAAGTCAAGTTTGAAATTATTACATTCTGAATCCGGGAACGTTTTCCTGAGATATAAATAATACAGGCAAGTTTACCATGGGCCCAGTTGTCTACAACTTTTCCTATTAAAAGCAAAACCCATTATATAGTACTTTTGACTACTATTTAATATATATGCCAATTAGCTACATTTACATCTATACTGGATTTTACCAAATGTAATCAGCTAATCTATTACAGCCTGATTAACTGCATATGGAAACTGCTACTTCAAAACCAGAAAGCATTTTAAAAAGCAAATCTACTAGCACAAAATTCAAAACCAGAAGCAATGTAAAGATAGTATAGTTTTAACAAACAATTCTAGCAAGAATGCACTAAACTAGCCTAAAAGTAAGACAGAATTATAATACTAAAAAACAAACAAACCAAAAAAAAAAGCCCAAAAAATTCAGCAGAATTAAAGTAAAATAACATAGTGCAAAATTAGTTCACCTTGTTTGGGGTTGCTGTCCGGGAGAAAGGCTGCATACTGTAGGCCTTTCAAAATAAAAACAAAATAATCTTGGTCTCTCTACTACAACTTTGCTCAATATCAGGCAATACACAGAGCTAAAGGGATTTCACATATGGTCAAACGGTTTACCATTTGCCATATGACTTATACTATTTTGAAGACATTAACTGATAATCTATCAATGTGCTCATCATTAACATGCAAACTTACTTATTACCTGTAACAAAGGAAACTTTTCACACTAACACAAAAGCTACAAATGGACACAGAGAAAATTTGCCCCCAGAACTTATATGAAACCTATGATAACAGCAGAAAAATATTTTACTAACAGGCAAATTTGGCGTCATTATAAATCTGCACAATACCATAAATGTCTTACTGATCTGAAACTAGTTCACATTAGATCTTTTAAAACTTGTTGTGATGAATGTAAGTGTGGTGAACTCAATATCTCACCATAGTGTGAAATTTATACAGGCTGTCCTCAGAACCTAGTAGAAAAAATTCCACCATCTAGCAGCAGCCTATTGATCTAAGTCTCTGTCATCCATATAGCATTTGGTTAAGACTCTGGAGCCATACTGGTTCAAATCTTGGCTCCGGCACTCACGGCTGTGTAATCTTGGGCAGAATGCTTAGCTTCTCTGTGTGTCATTTTCTATCTGTAAAATGAACAGAATGATAATACCTAGTTTATAAGAATAATACCTAGTTTTTATAAGAATCAAATGAATTAATATGTATATAATACTGAGATGAGTACCTGGCACAACATGAGCGCTCAGGAAGTGTTAGTGAGTGTTAAGAATAGTGCAAAAAACAGGAACTGATCAAGTCACAAAATGATATAACATGCTTATATATGTATGTGCATTTATTTTCCAGGCACATTAAAATTCATCATCACATTTCACTTTCACATTTCTATAAGCTGTATAAATCAAGAAATATTATAAGTTTAATTTAGAGGCAAAAATGAAGCACAAAAAGAGAGTTGTGCAGTCAGCCAGCAACAGAGGTGCCTGGAAGAACTCTTGGAACAAAGTGTTCCAAATCACAATTTCCCCCACCAATAATTCAACAGCAATTTTAACTTTTAAAGAAACTTCCTATTTTCTCTTAAGGAACAGATAAACATTACACTACCAGTATATTTTAATGTAAACAGAATATAAAATTCTCTATACTTCTAAGCTTAGTTTAATTCTATTAACGATTCAGTTAATCAAAGGTAAAAATTTGATAGTGTCATAGTTCCAGTAATTTTAAATTTTATTTCCTTTTACAACAAAAATATGACTACATTGCCCAGTGACACAGAATTTACACAGAAGAAAGGAAAAAAGAGAGGGAGAGAATTCACACACACACACACACACACACAATCAGTGAGAAGAGTACAATAGGATAGTATGATCCGAAAATATTCTATTGAGTACAATGGAAATTATTAAACTGAAGAATAATTTCTGAATTGACAACAGTACAGTTTAAATGTACATAAAACTATATAATATATTTGGTTTCTAACTAATAATAATCATGGATAATTTACTGGGCAAATAAATTATTATATTTTTGTAACTGAGACAGAGAATGGACATTTGGAAGGAATGTGTGCTTCTGTATAGAATTAACATAAATAGAATCAAATATATTTCACATTTAAAAACATCAACCATATTCAAAGGGCATCAAGTTTTACACTAAGGTATTTAAAACATCTGGCTCATTAACTTGACAACTACAATTATAAGAAAAAGGTAAAAGGTAAAGATCTAAACTTTAAAATCTTGTTACTCTACTATGCAATATTTATGAAAGAGGACTGGAAGAGTTAAGCTCAATTTGAATTTAATGAGGGCTACCTTAATGTTTTTCTTGAGCAGTAAGTAAGCAACTTCTTGCCATGGCTGTTTATGGTATGATTTCTGAAGAATAAGGCTACAAATTCCAATCTTATCTCTTGTCTAAAAGACGAGAACTTGGCTAAATTTCAAGAAATACAACCCACAACTTTTTTTACACTGGACATTTTGAGTTGGGAGAAGCAGAAGATGACAGTGAAGAAAGTATCTATTTTGTTCCTCTGTAAATTAGGATCCAAGACCAGTTATTGACAAAATGTCATTATCTTTAAGAAACCACAAAGTATACATTTTCATTAATAATACTTTTCTAAAAGGTATCAAAAACTTAAATGACATGAAGCAATAAATATAGAATTCTACCCTTTCATTTAAAAGGTATCTCTTAGGCCTATTTAAAAGTAATATAAAATCCTGCTCTCAGGCAGTACAAACCACATTATATAAAAAGAAAAGACTCAAAGCAGGATGTCAGGGCAAGACCGGGTGAGTACCTTACTAGTTAAGAGTTTAACCTATAAAAGATAAACTTCTATTTACTTAAAGAAAAGCAACTAAATGCCAAACTTAATTTTACCTAGCAAATGGCAATATTTTGCCCAAAGAATATGATTCTCATGTTCTGAGAATAAAGGAGAAAAAGTGCTGTGAAGAAATATGGATTGATGGGGCCGGTGCCACGGTGTAGCAGGTAAAGACACTGCCTGAAGTGCTGGCATCCCATATGGAAACCGGTTCGAGGCCTGGCTGCTCCAGGTCTGATCAAGCTCTCTGCTAAGGTCAGGGAAAGCAGCAGAAGATGGCCCAAGTACTTGCACCCCTGCACCCACATAGGAGACCCAGAAGAAGCACCAGGCTCCTGGCTTCAGATTGGCATAGCTCAGGCCTTTATAGCCATCTGGAAAGTGAACCAGCAGATGGAAGACCTCTCTCTCTCTGCCTCTGCCTCTGCCTCTCCGTAACTCAGTCTTTGAAATAAATAATTTAAAAATATGGATTGAATATAGCTATCTATGTATATTTCTTGTGAGCAAGCAAATAATGAGCCCTTGAGAACATACAGAATTAAAAAAAATCATGAAATAACAAACCACTAAATGCTCAGACATCACACAGTTTTGCTCTGTTCCTGGCCTAATGACCTTTTACCAACATCATATGAAAACCACTTTTACATGAATTATTTGGGCTCTATGAGTGAATGTTACTGTCATGCCAAGCAAATCTGATGAACATAAATAATTTATAAGAGTGGTCCACAGGGTTAAATAAGTTTGTCATTCAAAAAACTGATTGGTACAAATATTTTTCCCTTGTTTATTCATTAATATTGAAGCAAACCATTTTAAATTGGGAGAGGCCTGATTTTATTACTTTTTTTCATTCTCCCATCTCATATAGACACATGTAAAATATCACTGAGGTTATTTGGTCTAGCAGTTAAGATGTCATTTGGAGGTCCAGCACTGTGGCATAGAAGGTAAAGCCACCACCTGCAGTGCTGGCATCCCATAAGGGTGCCAGTTCAAGTCCAGGCTGCTCCACTTCCCATCTAGCTCTCTGCTATGGCCTAGGAAAGCAGTAGAAGATGGCCCAAGTCCTTGGGCCCCTGCACCCACGTGGGAGACCTGGAAGAAGCTCCTGGCTTCAGACCTCTCTCTTTGTCTCTCTTCTCTCTGTGTAACTTTAACTTTCAAATAAATAAATAAATCTTTAAAAAAAATGTCATTTTGGAATGCTACATTTCCTATCAGAGTACCAGCTTCACTCCCAAATCCAGCTTTTTTTTCATCTCTTCTTCTTTTCTTTTGACAGATAAGAGAGAGCTCCCAGTCTCTGGTTCATTCCCCAAATGCTCACCATGGCCAGGACTGGCCAAGACAAAAGCCAAGATCCCAGATCTCAATTCAAATCTCCCACATGAGTAGCAGGAACTCAACTACTTCGACTATCATCGCTGCCTCCCAGGGCTCAAATCAGCCAGAAGCTTGAGTCAGGAGCTCTTGGTGGGTATAGGTTCCAGGCACTCTAGACATCTTAACCACTAGGTCAAACACCCCTAGCTTCCTGCTAATGCACACTCTGTGAGGCAGTAGTGATGACTCAAATAGCTGGGTTCCTGTAACCCCTGTGGGAGACCTGGACTGAGTTCCCAGCTCCCAGCTTCAGTCTGGCTCAGCCCAGGGTCACTGCAGGCATTTGAAGAAAGAACAAGTAGATGATCTCTGTATCTTTTGGCCTCTCAAGTGAAAATACATAAAAATTTTAAAAAAGAAATTACCTTGAAGATGTTTATATATTGCCTAATTAATTTTACTACAGCTTTTCCACATGAATTATCACTCACAAAGGGGTTACAATGATAGTTGAAATCAGCATCACAAAATATCTAAAAATTGGGGCCGACATTGTGGTATAGCCAGTAAAGCTGCCGCCTATGATGCCCGCATCCCATGTGGGTGCTGGTTTGTGTTCCTGCTGCCTCACTTCCAATCCAGCTCTCTGTCAATGGCCTGGGAAAAGCAGTAGAAGATGGCCCAAGTGTTTGGGCCCTTGCTACCCATGTGGGAGACCCGGATGAAGCTCCTGGCTCCTGGTTTTAGCCTGGTCCAGCCCTGGCCATTGCAGCCATCTGCAGACAGAACTAGCAGGTGGAAGATCTTTCTCTGGCTCTCCCTGTCTCTCTGCAACTTTTTCAAATAAATAAGTAAATCTTTTTTATAGAAAGTCCAAAAATCATTCCAGTTTAGTATAAAAAAAAATCTCAGTATCATGGTAGCCAGTGCCTTTGCCTTAAACAGGTTTCTTCATAGACAGATTATATATAATTATATCCTCATCTACTACAGTTAGGATTTCAATATATGATTGCTCTATTTAATAAAAATACCCAAAATATGCTTATTTTTCAATTATTTCAAGGACAGTCATTGGACAAAAAGTAGCAGATGTGAAATTAAAATACAATACCAAAAAATTCTCTTTTTAAGTAAACTATATTCTTGTCTATCTTTTCTTTTACAACATAACTGTGGAAATTAAGATAAGTAGACCACAGTTTCTTTGCTAGCACAAAATATCTCATGAGATATAACTTGCAGGACTTCTCAAGAAAAGTAACTTTTCCCCCTACTGTGAGGCTATACTATTTTAAGAAGTACTAGAAGGAAAAGAGATATACTGCCTACTTAAATGAGAAAACTGACTATAAAGAATACCAGTATCTTTGAATTATTTAAATATATATATATATATATATATATATATATATACACACACACACACACACATATATAGGCCCTGTAACAAGTAACTAAAAACATACTAGACTTTTCCTTTTCAAGGTCATATATATATATATACATATATATGTATATATACAAATACACCCACACACATACACACACACACACAGACACACACTTGCTTTTTTTCCTTAATTGACTCTAAGTCTGAAAGGCAACCAGGTAAACAATAACATACATCTTTCAACTGAAAATCTCAAGTTTGTAAAGACACTAAAGTAATTCACACTATACACAAGGTGCTCAAACTATAAAGGAGGGGTCTCAAACCAAATGCTGGCAATCATTAGTCACAAAATACCTTTGAGCAAATAAGGTGACCAGACACTCTTACTATATACTTACTTTATTAAACTAAGACACTTTACAACTGCATGCTTGAGAGCTGTTAAATAAAATATCTAATGTCTCTGATGTGACTGGTGCTTCCTAAGCTGTTCAATTCACAATCTGCACCACCATTAAGCCATAGCCTGCATGCACGGGCCATACAGTTAATACACCTACACAAAAATAGCCAGGGTAAGATGTCTGTACTATGCCAAGAGGGATATAGTTAATTTATGTCCTTCAAGAGTATTATTAAGCCTGGAAAACAGTAGCAGGTAGACAGCCACTGAATAGCCAGGTGGTATACCATTTAAGGTAATGAAACAGACATATGGTTAGTCTCATTACTTTATACAACAATCCAGTGCTTTAAAGGAAAACATCTTTATAGGCAATGTCTTTGAGGACATAGGTTGAAAAGTAAAAAGATGCTGGTAAGAATTCACACAGTTAGTAAAAAACTTGTGTTTCTACTATACTATATTTCAAGAATTTGTCTTGTTTTAAGCATTTCTTAAAGTTTTATTATGCTTTTAATTGATAAATAATAATTATACATACTTATAGAGTACAAAGTGATGCATACATGTAGAATGATTAAGTCAGGCTAATTAAAAATCCATCACCTCACTTATCTTTTCTCTGGGGTAAGAACTTTTAAAAACCATTCTTCTGGTTAGTTTGAAATGTACAATACCCTATTATTAAGTTCAGGCACCTTGCTGTGTAATAGATCACCATTAAGCATATTAATTAACTTGTCAAAAAATTTGTTGAGTATATGGGCTATATGTTTTATATAAATGTCCCTTAAAACAATCAAAAAACAGATATTAATATGCCCATATTACAGCTGACTACTAAAGAGGCTAAGAAATTTCCTTAAGGTCAGAAAACTAAATTGCTTGAGACGGAATGGAAATCCTTGTTTACTATATTAGAACCTAATCATTCTATACACTGTTACCTCTGATTTCTAAGCATTTATTTATTTTATAACTTAGACACAATTTTGATATTTACTTTCATTTATAGGATATATGCATGTTTGGGATAAAACATATTTTTGAATAAGAACCAATCATGGTGCTGTGGCACAGACATTTAAGCCATCACCTATGATGCTAGCGTCCCATATGAGTGCCTGTTTGTGTCCCAGCTGCTACACTCTGATCCAGCTCCCTGCTAATGTGCCTGGAAAACAGCTGAGGATGGCACAAGTGCTTGGGCCTCTGCACCTATGTCAGGGACATGGATGAAGCTCCTGGCTCTGGCCTGGCCAGCCCCAGCTGTTGCAGCCCATCTAGAGAGTAAATCCGCAGGTGGAAGATTTCTCTGTCTCTTTCTCTCTTTGTCTCTCCCTGTAACTCTGTCTTTCAAATAAATATAATATATCTTGAAAAAAAAAGAACCAATCAGAACCTATATTCTGTTGTTTGAATTCCAACTATATAAAAAAAATTCCAATTTAAAAAAAAAGAAATGGATGATTCTGTAAATATATGCCATATGGACATCAAAAATAAAAAACAGAATATATCATGTAATGCAGTGGGGAACATTTAAGCTCATTAACTGCTTGTTAAATTAAACAAAGAAACTACAACTTAATGAGGAAGAAAACATGGAAAATCACAAATCTAAAAAGGGAAATAAAATCACTTTTATGAAAAAGTGTACACATGACTCACAAACCAAGCTCCTGTAAATTAAACTGCACCTGTTTTGTTATTATATAATCTTAGAAATTATCTGTATAATATTCTTTACTAAATCTGTAAGTTTCTAAGTGTTTTGGGATACAAAATTTTTTGATCTGGATTCTTTTGAGTATATAATGTGCTAGCAGATACTAATGCCTGTCCTTTAAATGTCTGATACAGATAAATTTACATCATTTGACATTATTTTTATTATGTCTTGACTACAGTTTCTTCACTGGAAAAACAGCTTTACAAACTTTCTGTAAGGAAACTCAACAGAAAAATGTGTCTGATGTAAACTTTATAAGAATGTTTCCAGTGCAAAACCAGATAATATCAGTGAAAGTAAAAATTTTTCCTCCCATATTTTCTGTTTGTGGAAAGTGTGAATTCCTTCTTGAAGCTCTGAAGATAGAATAAGCTGACAAAAACAGTGTTAAAACAGAACAGCCTAGGTGGGTATTTAGCCTAGTGCTGAGGACATCCACATTGGACAACTACGTCTGATCCCCAGCTGACTTCTGACTCCAACATCCCATCGGTGCAGACCCTGGGAGAGAGCAGTGACCATCCATGTGGGTAGCATGGACTATGTTTCCAGGTACCACTTTCGGCCCTGGCCCAGCCCCAGTAATTGTGGGCATGGAGGGAGTCAACCATCACGTGGGAGCTCGCTCTCTCTCCCTCTCAAATAAACGAAATTCTTCTAATTGAACAAGTTTTCTAGGTATATAAAATCATAGCTGCTTCTGTGGAACAGCTCCCCACAGAAACGGTGCTGGTTAATTTACTGCTCTCACACAGCTTAGTATGTTTATGGACTCATCTGCTGTAGGACCGCAAAAGGAAATAAATTCAAAGTGTTGAGTAAATTATTCTGCAAAGAACCAGTTTTAAGATTTTGTTATTTTTATAATTTTAGGTTTAGAGAATTCATGATAAAACACTCTCAAAAGACCCTATAGTTAAATCCATTCTTTTCAGAATGAAAAAAATTTTAACATATGCTATACTAAAAGTTAACATCTTAAATGATGCTCCTTTGTAAAAATTTAGACTTGTTAATCAAGATACTAAAATATCGATAAAATAAGATAGCAAGACTGAAATACTACATGAGACCAATTTGTACCTAAGAAAAAGGTACTTCTATATGTGTCTCTGAGTGTAAAGATACACTGAAAGAACAGCAAAAGACATCTATATTTATAAGAAAACTCAGGGGCTATTATTACAGTATAGTGAGTAACGCTGCCATCTGTAACACCAGCATCCCATATGGGGGCCAGTTCAGAGCCCAGTTCTGCACTTCCAATCCAGCTCCCTGCTTATGGACTGGGAAAAGAAGCAGAATGGCCCAAGTATTTGAGCCCCTGATACTCACACAGGAGAAATGGAAAAAAGCTCCTCCCTCCTGGCTTCAGCTTAGCCCAGCCCTGGCTATTGTAGCCACATGGGGAATGAAAACAGTAGGTGGAAAACCTCTCTCTCTCTCTCTCTCTCTCTCTCTCTCTCTGTGTGTGTGTGTGTGTGTGTCTCCCTCTCTGTGTTAACTCTGACTTCTAATAAATAAATAATTATTTAAAAAAAAAGAGAGTCAAACAAAGAACCAGGTAAAATATAATTAACCTTCTATCTTTCCTGTTTGATTTCTGTTCCAGTACATAACACTTGCAACAGTCCTTCATCAATGAAAACACTGTCCAGGGGAATCTGACATTTGGGATCTTTGAACTCTGTAGCAAACTTCCTACTAAAATATGGCTGTAGGATCTTATGCCATCCAACCTGAAGTGTGACTACTACGGTAAAAAGACAATGTATCTCTTTCAATCATCTAGATGATATTAACATTAACTTGAACGGAACCATTTTTAAACTGGTATTTACTAAATAAAACACTTAGGAATGTCATTAACTGTGTGCATATAAAAAGTTATCGCTTATTTTTTAGATTTAAGGTAACAGGCAAAAAAAGTAAGCGCTTTATAAAAGTTATCTCCTAAAGAACCAGTAAAGAAATTATCCATCTTATCCATTTAGAGCTTTAATGTTGCTAAAAACACTAAAATGAAATAGCTACATTTCTTAAAATGATTTTCGTACAGGTTGTATCTAAAATAATGCAATAACTGACCCTGCATCTCTAAATTAATCAAATGAAACATACTTACAATCTCATCTCCTGGCAACCAATATCCTTCTTGCTCAATACCAGCTTTTGAACCTTTGCAGCCCGCTGTTAGAGTTTCGACAATAAGACCATCTTTCACAGCTAAGCTCAGCTGACGGGTGGTCTCTTTTGGATGCATACCGTGGACTCGAGACATATACCTGAATATAGAGCAAAAATGAATTTATAAATTCCTTAGTGCTGAAAATAGAAATTAATAATAAGAAGAAAAAGGGGGTAATTTGTTTTATTATGATTTGTATTAATGAAAGTTCTGAGTACTTAACTGTTTCAATTATATTTCAAACCTAAATTCTATTCTACATAGAGTAATATTTGTTCAAAAACAGTCAGTCCCAAACCAGCAAACACAAATCACTTAAAAGATTTTAAACATATCATTTAGTTTTAGTGTCTAGAGGTATTACCACCAACTTCTATTTTGCAGGTTCTAAAATTAGAATTATGTAACCCCCAAACATAGAATCTCAGAACCACAAAAATTTTTTTAATACTTTTACTCAAAACTTAAGAAAATGACACCAGAGAAAAAGAACTACATAAGTGTTTTTTACCATACGAGCATAAGGAAAAATGGACACATGCTCTGGTCAGCAAGGCAAAAAAGTACATTTCAACAAAATATACTTTGGACTGAGTCACCAAAAGATATGGTTTCTTTTATGTTTCCAAGGAACAAAATGAAATATTTCAAACATACCATGGATCAGAGAACAACAGTAGAGATTCCCTTGTTTTCATCAACTACATTTAACTCCTGTTACCATAAAAGAAGCATTATAAATACAGTTGCACTTTGGTCACTTTCAATTCCCCTCCCTACAAACCTCAACACTGATATCTCTAACTACTAGGCTTCCAAAAGCTCTTAAGATACCCAGAAAAAGGGGACCAGCACTGTGGTGTAGTAGGTTAAGCATCTGCCTGCAGTGCTGGCATCTCAAACAGGAGCTGCTTCAAGTCCTGGCTGCTCCATTTCCAATCTAGCTACCTGCTGATGGCCTGGGAAAGCAGAAGATGGACCAAGTGTTGTGCCCCTGCACCCACACCGGAGAACCGGAAAAAGCTCCTGGCTTCATTCAGATGGGCCCAGCTCTGGCCATCAAGGCCTTTTGGGGAATGAACCAGCCTCTCTCTCTGTCTCTCCCTCTTTCTCTCTGTAACTCTGCCTCTCAATTAAATAAATCTTAAAAAAGATACCCAGATGAAAACATATTGTGAGTTAAATTCAACATATTAGACTTCTCCAGAAAACAAGTTCCATCAAGTCTTCAAGGAAATAAAGTAGAATAAAGAATTTGAGATCCCATTAGTCTATCACTCAAGTATCAACACAACAAATAATTTTGAAAATACAAAATACCAGCATTGAAAGTCGTTATAAACTCAGAAGACGAATTTTCAGAATAAATCCCAGTCAAAGCACTAGTAATAAGCATTTGTGTTTTCAGTACATGAAAAATACCTTTTTCTGTTCAGGAAATATATTTTCATATGTAAATATATTTTCGTATGTAAAGGTCAGAACTCACAAAAATAATCAATTACAGATTGGAAAGTGGAGAAAGAAGATGGATAAAAGAAAAATGTGCAGATTTAATTACTGTTCACACTACAAACCTAATTTTAAAAACTACATTAGAATTAAGCATACTATTTATTTATCAATATGATCCTTAAAATGAAAGTGTTTCCAAATTATCTGAAAAAAAAAAAAACTCATATAAAACACATTATACAATGAAACATAACAACAAAAGAAAATCTAAGGGCCGGGCATTGTAGCACCACGGGTTAAGCCATCGCATGAAACCCACACCACATATGCGCACCAATTCAAGTCCTAGTTGCTGCAGTTCTGATGATTCTTGCTAATGCGTCTGGATGGGCATCAGAAGACAGCCCAAGGATGTATAGCTGTGCCACACATATGGGAGATCCAGATGGAGTTCCAGGATCCTGCCTTCACTGTAGCCTTTTAGGGAGTGAACCAGGGGGTGGAAGATCTCTATCTCTCCCTCTAACTCTGCCTTTCAAACAAATAAACAAATCCTTCTAAAAAAAAAAAAAGAAGGAAAAACAGAGAACATATTAAATATGAGAAGGCCAAAATCAATTATGTTTGTCTTCTTATATAAACACAAAACAGCTAAACTCAACAAATAAAAAAAAAAAAGAAGAAGAACTCGGATTGAGAATCATGGACAAAGACAAATACAATCTAAATGAAGCAGGGATTAAAGTACTTGAGTCTCTGCCACTCACATGAGAGACCAAGATTGAGTTTCTGGCTCCTAGCTATGGGTTTCTGAGCTGTCCAGTGCTGGCTATTGAAGGCCTCTGCGGAAGAAACTAGCAGGTGCCAGAACTCTGTCTCCCTGTCTCTCTCGGAAAAATATTTACAAGTGGGGCATGTGGATAATGTTAAAACTATAAGAGATAAGGGAAACAATGACAACTACAGAATTATGAGATTTTAATTTCCTCATCTCAGTTCACAATAAATCTGTGAGGTGAAAAAGTAAGTAGATATAGAGGACCTAACTAGTAAAACAGGGCTAGTTGATTTATTGTAAATTCAAAGTACCTTCAAAAGGCCCAAGGAACACTGGTAAAGATAACAAAATTGCCACAACGATGATCTTAGTAAATTCCAAAAGTAAAAGACCTTAGATAATCACAGTGAAAGTAAGCCAAATACGAATAGCAAAAGCAGAAAACTCATAAACAACCATTTAGTCAAAAAGTTTACCTAAAAATTTCTAAGATCTAAGGACAATTATTACAAAAGCTAGTGCTAGTTAAAAAATAATACAATGAACTATTAATCAAGAGTTCCTTGTTAAGAAACAATAAGTGTCATTAGCTAAATCATCAACAGTAAAGACACAAAGCAATCGCAGAAACTAAGAAATGTCTATAGGCATATATCATATGTAAAATTGAAATTAGCCATAAGCAATTTGTTTTATTCAAAAAAGCAAGATGGCTACTAGTATTTTCTAAGAAAATATGACCAAAATTTGACCACACAAAAAACCAGAATCTTAATAAGGTCAATTTCCCAAGAAATAAAGAACTTGACAAAGTGCTTCCCTAGGAAAAAACTGCTAGCACCTATTCATAAATTAACTGTCAAACTTTCAGTGACCAGCTAACTCCAGCATGATTTAAACTCTTCTTGTGCATAATACAGGAAAGCAAGGAATCGTGCATATAATTACAAAATCCTACAAAATGGCACAGAAAAAGAAAATTAGGCACAGGTATTTGGTACACAGTTAATCCACCACTCGGGACCATAACCTATATGGCAGTGTCTATGTTCAAGTCCAGCTCCATTGATTCCAGCTTCCTGCTAATGTGCACCCTGGGAAGTAGTAGGTGGACACTTAAGTGTTGAACTCCAACAACTCAATTTGAAGACTTGGGATTGAGTTCTAGGACTTTGCTTTGCTTTGGCTTGGCAGCACCCCAGCTGTTGCCAGCATCTGGGGAGTAAACTGGAAGGAAGATCACTGCCTTTAATATAATTAACTAGCAACTTAAAAGAAAAACATATAAAAGGTAGTTTTCCACAGTACTGAAATATGGTCTACAATTAAATATAAATTAATAAATACTAATATATTAATATGTTGAAATATCAGAACACTATATCAAGTTTAAATCCAGGAATGAAATGAAGACTTAAGAAATCTAAAAATATAAGGGCCAGCCTCTTGGCATAGCGGTTTTAGCTGCTGCCTACAATGCCGATATCCCATATGTGTGCCTGGGAAAGCAGCATAGGAAAGCCAAAGTGTTTGGGCCCCTGCAACCCATGTGGGAGACACAGAAGAACCTTCTGACTCATGGCTTCGGCATGGTCCAGCCCCAGCCACTGTGGTCACTTGGAAAATGAACTAGCAGATGAAAGATCTCTGTCTCTCCCTCTTTCTAGCTCGTTCAAATAAATAAATAAGTAAATAAATAAATAAATCTAAAATATATATGACTGTATACATATAAGATGTATAAAAACTATATATAGGCCGGCGCCGTGGCTCAACAGGCTAATCCTCCGCCTTGCAGCGCTGGCACACCGGGTTCTAGTCCCGGTCGGGGCACCGGATTCTGTCCCGGTTGCCCCTCTTCCAGGCCAGCTCTCTGCTGTGGCCCGGGAGTGCAGTGGAGGATGGCCCAAGTGCTTGGGCCCTGCACCCCATGGGAGACCAGGAAAAAGCACCTGGCACCTGGCTCCTGCCATTGGATGAGCGCGGTGCACCGGCCGCAGCGTGCCGACCGCGGCAGCCATTGGAGGGTGAACCAACGGCAAAGGAAGACCTTTCTCTCTGTCTCTCTCACTGTCCACTCTGCCTGTCAAAAAAAAAAAAAAACTATATATAACAGTTCATCCCACTTACAGATCAAAAACAAAAAAATCATAAAATTCTGTTAATCTTGATATTTACTAAAATTCAACAAGCAGCCCCTAACAAAACAAGACTGAGTAAATACTTTTTTTTTTATGTATTTGACAGAGATATAGATAGTGAGAGAGATAGAGAGAAAGGTCTTCCTTCTGTTGGTTCTCCCCAAATGGCTGCCATAGCCTGTGTGCTGCGCCGATCAGAAGCCAGGAGCCAGGTGCTTCCTCCTGGTCTCCCACGTCGGGGCAGGCGCCCAGGCACTAGGAAGGCATCCTCCACTGCCTTCCTGAGCCACAGCAGAGAGCTGGATGGAAGAGGAGTAACTGGGACCAGAACCTGGTACCCATATGGGATGCCAGCGCCACAGGCAGAAGATTAACCAAGTGAGCCACGGTGGCGGCCAAGTAAATACTTCTTAATCAGAAATATTCAGACATGTACTGCTATCACTTTTCTTTACCACTCTGCAAATGTTAACCACATAGTTGAATTAGGTATAAAATGTGGTAAGGATTAAAACAATCATCATTTGCAAAGTGCAAATCTAGAAACCCTAAAACAATCAGCTCATGTGCTATTTTTTTTTTTTTTTTTTACAGGCAGAGTGGACAGTGAGAGAGAGAGACAGAGAGAAAGGTCTTCCTTTTGCCGTTGGTTCACCCTCCAATGGCCGCCGCGGACAGCGCGCTGCGGCCGGCGCACCGCGCTCGTCCGATGGCAGGAGCCAGGAGCCAGGTGCTTTTCCTGGTCTCCCCATGGGGTGCAGGGCCCAAGCACCTGGGCCATCCTCCACTGCACTCCCGGGCCACAGCAGAGGGCTGGCCTGGAAGAGGGGCAACCGGGACAGAATCCGGTGCCCCGACCGGGACTAGAACCGGGTGTGCCGGCGCCGCAAGGCGGAGGATTAGCCTGTTGAGCTACGGCGCCGGCCCATGTGCTATTTTTAAATAAACAATTCAATCAACGACTTGGGGGAAAATTAACACAGTAAAATTAACACTTTATATATGTATCTAAAAACCAGTTAGATTTAAAAGACCTCTATTGCTTACATCAGCAACAAGAAAAACAAAAATCCTCGTAATAAATAGAAGACGTGGTGGCAAAATCTGTACAAAGAAAATTCTGAAATGCTATGATGTAAAATATGAACAAATGGAAATTACATGTGTTTTCTTTGGGGGGGGGGCAACAAACCAGCAACATGAAATTCCAACTTGTTGTTGGAGAACACTGTTCCACACATACATCAAACAGGACAAAATAAATAAACAGCAACTTCATAGAACAAAAAGGGTAAGGGGTAAATCAAAATTTTATCTTTGTCTTAACCGTTTCATACAAACCAAATACAGCACAGCTAACCACATACACAACGTTTCTAGAGCTCCTGGAATAACCTCTGTTATAATTTTCGCGTTTTTACGAGTTTTCTTCCTCCTGAGGGCACAGAATGCCCGCGGTCACACAGCAAAGGAGAAGCGGGCGGAGAACACGCCGCAGGCCGCCTTGGCCAACCGCCGACAAGCACAAAAACACAACACGTAAGTCGAAAACACAAATAAATCCTCCCTTAAAAGTACTCTTATTTCTTCAAAAGAGCAAAACCTTGTAAGTTTCGGTTCCCTGTCCTTCACGCTGCGCGGAACACCCAGCGCTCCGGGCGCCTGGAGCGCGGGCGAGGCAGGGCGCGGGCCGGGCTTCTCAGCGGGAGCTGAGGCTGTGCAAGCTCCGGACAGGACGTGGAGGGCGGGGAGGTGCCTTTGCTGGCTAGTCAGTGGGGTGATTACTTCTGTAGCTGCCTCAGCCTCCTCACCTGCATCTCCACACTCTTCCTTCTCTACCTTCTTCATCTACCGCATCTGCCGGCCCCTGCTGCGCCCACGTCCCTCGCTAGCAGGGCCATCGCTTCCGTCCTCTGCCTCCTCCGTAACTCCCTCCCCCTCTAAGTTTTCAGGGGTGATCTTAGCTGGTGTCCGCAGCCACGTGTGAGGGTGGCTAGCCCACGCCAGTGCTCCGGAGCCAGCGATAAGGCTATGGGGCTCCACCGAGGCGGATGCGTGGGATGTTCACTGCAGCTGAGACGGCTTTGCAGAGCAGCCAGCGGGGCAGGAATTCTGACAAAGATGGCATTTTGCAAGTGTTCTTGGAAATACTGATTAATTAATTAATGTATGGCACGGAGACAAGAAAAAATAATGATGGTACCCTATCTTAGTCTGTACCTCTAAATTTTAGATCACATTTAAATATGAAAAACAAAATTATTAAAACAAAAACACTGGACAGTGTTTCTCACACTGATGTTGAGAAAAAGCATTATACGACTGACAATGTTACAGCAAATCAATCTCAAACACAAAAAACAAAACCGAAGTTAAAGTACACATGACAGGCTGGCAGATTCATCTATATATTGCAAAACACCTAACAAGTCCTACAGATTCCTAATATAGAAGGAACTCCTGCTTATACAGATTGAGTATCCATTATCTGAAATGTTTGGCATCAGAAGGATTCCATTCTGGAATTTTTTGGATTTCAAAATATTTGCATAGACACAATGAGGTATCTTGGGAATGACACTGTGATCTAAATATGAAATTCATGCTCTGTGATACCAAGAAACTTCAAAATGTCTGTATTTTAAAACTTTATGTTCTGGCCGGCGCAGCAGCTCACTTGGCCAATCCTCCACCTGCAGCACTGGCACCCCGGGGTTCTAGTCCCGGTTGCACCTCTTCCAGTCCAGCTCTCTGCTGTGGCCCGGGAGTGCAGTGGAGGATGGCCCAAGTGCTTGGGCCCTGCACCCGAATGGAAGACCAGGAGGAAGTATCTGGCTTCTGGCTTCGGATCCGCGCAGCGCCCGCAGTAGCAGCCATTTGGGAGGTGAACCAACGGAAGGAAGACCTTTCTCTCTGGCTCTCTCTCACTGTCTAACTCTGCCTGTCCAAAAAAAAAAAAAAAAAAACAAAAACAAAAAACATGGCCAGCGCCGTGGCTCAACAGGCTAATCCTCCCCCTTGCGGCGCTGGCATACTGGGTTCTAGTCCCGGTTGGGGCACCGGATTCTGTCCCGCTTGCCCCTCTTGCAGGCCAGCTCTCTGCTGTGGCCCGGGAGTGCAGTGGAGGATGGCCCAGGTGCTTGGGCCCTGCACCCGTATGGGAGACCAGGAAAAGCACCTGGCACCTGGCTCCTGCCATCAGATGAGTGCGGTGCGCCGGCCGCAGCACACCGTCTGCGGCGGCCATTGGAGGGTGAACCAACGGCAAAGGAAGGCCTTTCTCTCTGTCTCTCTCTCTCACTGTCCACTCTGCCTGTCAAAAACAAAAAACAAAAAACAACCCAAAACAAAAAACAAACTTTATGTTCCTGAAGAAGTGAATAGGTGGCTTGTTTTCACAGCATAGCCTCACCAATTCTGCCTATCAGAAACAGGTATGGAGCTGTTAAACAGTTTGAGTATTCTTTTTTGAAATGCTTGAGTCCAGACATTTTTCAGATTTTGGATTTTTCCAGATTCTGGAATATTTCCATATATATATAAATGAGATATCTTGAATGATGGGATTCAAATCTAAACACAAGATTTATACATACTTTATACACATAGCCTGAATGTAATATTATTAAATATTTTAGTGAGCCTATATTTTGACTACAACTTGTCACATGAGATCCAGTGTGAAACTTCTACTTGTAGTATACTGGCATTCCAAAATTTCAGACTTTGGAGTATTTGTATTTTGGATTAGAGAAGCTAAACCTGTAGTAATGTATTCTGTATCTGTGAGATTCATAAATACACAAAGACTTATAATCCATATTTCACTGGGAAGTACATCACTATTGGGACATAAATTAGTACTCCTTCTGTGGAGAACAATTGGATACTATTTGCCAAAAATAGAAATGTACTCAGCCTTTGATCCAACAATTCTATTGCTAAGCACTGGCACTGTGGCATTGTGGGTGAAGCTGCCACCTGCAGCACCAGCATCCCACATGGGTTACAGTCCTGGCTGCTGTGCTTCTGATCCAGCTCCCTGCTGATGCACCTGGGAAAGCAGTGGAAAATAGCCCAAGGCCTTGGGCCCCTGCACCACATGGGAGACCCAGGAGAAGCTCCTGGCTCCTGGCTTTGGCCTGGCCTACCCCAGCAGTTGTGGCCATTTGGGGAGTGAACCAGCAGATGGACGACCTCTCTCTCTGTAACTCCACCTTTCAAATAAAATAAAAAATCTTTTCTTTAAAAAATGAATTTATCCTTTAATTAGACGTATCAAAATAATATGTGTACAAAAAGGGAAAAATCATTTTAGCATCATTGGCAGCAAGAAAATATTAGAAGCCATCTAAATAAAACTTTGGAGAACTATTCTGGTTAAATAATTTGTAACATGAAGCTGCTTTAACAAATTAATGGAAATGGAATTAAAACATAAGTTTATTTTGGTTCAGTTTTTAAAAATCCATGCATACAAGTACAACCACACCAAAGCTTATTATATAGACTTCATAAGAAGGAAAATGGTATTATAGGTGTTAAGCTGACACATGCTGTAAGATATGTTTCCAAAAAAATCAGGGTAGAAGATGCTATTTCTTAAAAACACTGTATAGCTATATTTGTATATGTACTAAAGAGTTCCAGAGATATAGTCATTCTAGAAGCAACGAAAAGAGCGGCCCATAGGGCCAGGCATAGGTGGAAAATAGTTTTTAACGTTTAAGCTTATTTTGGTGCACAAATTTGAAAAACCCATAGTTCTTCATAATGTGCAGTTTCCATACTTTTAAAGACTTCTCTTATTAGCTAAAAAGTATTCTTACTTCAAAAAATCTGCTATCCGGGCAGGCATTTGGCACAGTGGTTTAGACACAACTTGGGGTAACTACACCCTACAGTGGAGTACCTGGGTTGGA
The DNA here is from genome assembly GCA_949820135.1 of Sylvilagus floridanus. Lineage (NCBI taxonomy): Eukaryota > Metazoa > Chordata > Mammalia > Lagomorpha > Leporidae > Sylvilagus > Sylvilagus floridanus. The sequence goes on along the minus strand of OX463240.1, from coordinate 9,973,748 downwards.
GTATGGGCTCCACTCCCCATTCTAGCTTCTTACTAATGTGCAACCTGAGAAGCAGGGTGAAGGCTCAAGTAGTTGGAACCCACATGGGAGATGTGGATTCATGTCCTGGCTCCTGGTTTTGGCCTGACCTGGGCATTTAGGGAGTAAATCAAAGGATGGGAGATCTCTATGGTTCCCTCACTCTGCTTTCAAATAAAATTAAAAAAATAAAAAATAAAAATTATCTACCATTTATCATCCCTCCAGCAACATATGAAAAGTTCCTTTTTCCCACACAAGCTTGCTAACCTTGGCAGTTTTCCTTCCTTTGCAAACTCATCATAGCTTTTCTTGGTCATTCATTCACCCATAGTGATTTGGGATCAGTCTGCCAACACCCATGAAAATACTTAAGGAGAAGAAATACAACACAATACAGTCTTTCTCCTGATGACCTTGGTACGTCTGCTCATTTAGTTATATAATCTTCTAAGTCTTTAATACAGTGTCGGGATTTTTCTCCATAAAATCCTTGCCTACTATTGGGCTTTTCCTAGATAGTGCTTATGTTTCTTTTGAAAAAAGGATTTTCTTTAATACAGTATTTTCTGGTTGGTCATTTCTGTTGAGCAACATTATTAAACTCTCATTAGTTTTAAGTCTGTATGTAAAGTCTATTGAACTTGGATGTTCTTATCAATCTAATTATGCCTTCCAGTAAAATTTACACCATAGGTAGCAACAGTGGGTATATTTGTATTTTAGACTTTGCTACTTGAAGATGGTTAATGGTTGATATATTTTATCAATATAAATTGGCAAACACAAATACAAACACAATACTTGCTATAGGATTTTGATAAATATCTTTTACTGACAATACTCCTTCGCAGACCTAGCTTGCTGTTTCATTTAAACAAAAATATAATTACATTTTATTGGCTGACGCCACAGCTCACTTGGCTAATCCTCCGCCTGCGGCCCGGTACCCCACGTTCTAGTCCCAGTTGGGGCGCCGGTTCTGTCCCCGTTACTGCTCTTCCAGTCCAGCTCTCTGCTGTGGCCTGGGAAGGCAGTGGAGGATGGCCCAGGTGCTTGGGCCCTGCACTCACATGGGAGACCAGGAGGAAGCACCTGGCCCCTGGCTTCGGACTGGCACAGCACTCTGGCTGTAGCGGCCATTTGGGGGGTGAATCAACGGAAGGAAGACCTTTCTCTCTGTCTCTTTCTTTCATTAACTGCCTGTCAAAAAAAAGAAAGACATTTTCTTATTTCTTAATATTTTAAAATTTATTTATTTATTTTTAAAGATTTATTTAATTATTTAAAAGGCAGAGATACAGAGAGGCAGAGGCATTACCTCTGCAGAACCACCAATCGCTGGTTCACTCCCAGATGACCACATCAGCTGGAGTTGAGCCGACCTGAAACTAGGAGCCAGCAGGTTCTTCTGGGTCTCCTACGCAGGTGCAGGGGCCCCAGGATGTGGGCCATCTTCTACTGCCTTCCCAGGCCACAGCAGAGAGCTGGACTGGAAGTGGAGCAGCCGGGGACTCGAGCCGGAGCCCATTTGGGATGCCAGCCACAGTGCCGGGCCCCCAAATTTATTTAATTAAATTAGTTGAAAGACGTATGCACACACACAAATCACGCAGCCACTAGTTCATGGCCATAACAGCAGTGGCCAGTACAGGCCAAAGGCAAGACTTTAGAACTCAATCCAGAACTCCCACATGGACAGCAGGAAGCCAAATACTTCAGCCATCACTAGCTACCTCTCAGGGAACCTGGTATTGGGAGGAGAGCCAGAACTCAAACCCAGGCACTCCACTATAGGAGACAGGCTTCCCAAATGTTAACTTAACCACTGTACCAAATGTCTACCCCTCCTTGATCTTTTTTAATCCAAATGCTTTCTTCACACAAATGGTCTTCTTACTGGCTATTTGCTTAAACGACTTTAGTGTATGAATTAAGACACAATAAAAGAAGAGTTTTACTTTCTCTTTAGTAATAACACACTGGATTCAATTTTCTTAGTTCAAAGACAACTGAAGTCATTTCAAGCAATATATTCTGGTTATCTTGGTCTTTGAGGACTTCAAAGATGTCCATTGAAGAGCAGGGGATAAGGATCAGAAGAGTATGGCTGAAGGAATACTCCCAACTAGAATATAAGAACAGCAGTGCTGAAAACAAATGAAAAGGGAGTGCTTCCTGAGGGTATTGATCCACCCTAAGAACACAATACGTATAAGTTAATGATTTATGTATTCTTTCCCTACTTACTCTCCTGTTCTTTAAAAAAAAAAAAAAAAGCTGCTATGTTCTTAAGAGGCTGATTCTCACTTGTTTTTCTTAAAAAAGTAAAGATAAAGGTTACCCTGACTCAGATCATTGTAAATATTGAATAATAAAGGAATAACGTGATCCCACTGAGTATTATGGCCAAGTATATGACAAGACTTAAGACTGTCTTGAATTAATTATATATAAATTCTGAAGGTTGAATGATTTATATAATACCTCAAATAAACTAAAAGATCCCAATTGATTCTTCACTTTTTAAAATCATCAAATACTCAGGCAGAGGGCTACAAGTGAAAATATGTATGCTAATAATTCTGGAGACAGGTACTCCTGGACTCCCACTTTCATATAAGTTATTTAACCCATCACAAGGACTTTATCTTCTGCCAATAAGGAGGTAAAAACAGCCCTCTGGACTTGAGACTGATTTACAGTGCGCTTCTAGTCTGCCATTTTAATTTCACTTAAATGCACTAAGTCATGGAATGGTGTGTAAATGTCTAATATTGAAATGTTATATTAAACTTCTTTGCATTTTAAAAACAATGTTCTTTTTCATTTTCTCACATTCTACCCATTTCCATTCCTGTGATCTTCCTAACATCTGAAGTCCCAGAATGGTCCTCTCCTTCCCAGGACACTCTTTCCAATCACTGCTAAGCACTGAAGTGCATCCAAGCAACAGGCTGTAAAACCCTCCATTGTTTCACCTCCCCTGAGATAGTTCTGCATGCCCCAGATGCACTCTCATGCACACACACTCACTACACACTGTCTCTCTTTTTCTCAGCCACCCCGCCTCCATGCACAGAATTAATGGTAACCGCCCATGTGCCAATGTTTACTTAACTTGGTTACTAAAAAAAAAAACCTCATGAGTCATATTTCCTGAAAATAATTCTCTATCTTTAAATCTTCTGACAAGAATTAAATCTGAAAAACTTCTAGCATGTAGTTAGAAATGGATATATTAGAAGATGAACACACTGATGAAAACATGGTCTCATCGTGTGAAAGAATGAACCACCACACAGCAGTGATTCCTGCTAACTAAACATATCATGACTGTCTGTAATGTCCCCTTGTCCCTTACAAGCATTTTCACAGCATTCATGAAGTCTAGAGGTCTGAGAGAATTTCACAATTTTGATGGTAATAAAAAATTATTTTAAGTGTATTCTGGGTAATCTGTACAAACACCTTGTAAGTTTGTCCTGCCTTACAATCTCAGTACACCAACTGGCCCAGTGAAATGCTTGAGGCTGATCAAAAGACTTGTGAAAACAACAGAATCATAAAATTCAAAATAGAAATATAAGTGAACACTGATGTAATCTCTTAATGCCAAAAGACTTTCTGAGAATAAAAGCTATCGTAGTAACATAAGGAGAAAATATAAAATATCTAACTAGACAAAATGTCTGACTGGAAAAGAACTCGCTAATGACATACACACCAGAAGCCCATTTGTTTACAGCCTCTGGAACAATTACCATTAACTTCCTTTCTGCAAATTAAAAGTAAATAAAAAGGAAAAAACATTTACAACAAATATGATTCAAAGCTTATGCCCTTAAAACATAAAAGTAAAATAAGAAAACTATTTTCTGCTGTTATATCAGCAAAATATTTAAAATTATTATTCTTAGTTCTGGCTAAGAAAGTTCTTATTATGCAAACACTATGCATGGATCTCCAAAACTTTTTTACACCATATTGTATTTGTCTTTTAATTCCATTTTCCATGAACTGAAGTGTTCTTGCACATCAAGATAGCCACCTAAACCTATGGTTATGCAAAGTCCATTCTGAGAAGCAGTTTAACATTATATAACAGCCTTACAAATCATTCTGTCTTGACAATAATTCCACTTCTAAGGAAATAATTTGGGATAAAGAAAATGCTTTAAGTAGAAAAACATTCCCCACATCATGAAGTTTTATACAGAAAGGCTCTAAATGTAATAGTAAAATAAGATATGGTATATCCATTCAGAATTCTATGCAGCTAATAAAATTAATATTTTAAAAAACATAATGGTATGAAAAATGTTCATGTTACAATATGGAGAAGGTTAAGATTTAAAGTTATTTATATGCATACATATCTATACATACAAACAGAACAGGACATTGTTTTCTGCTACCATTAAAGGTTGGTTAGTTTATTCAGCTCAATCCTTCCACTGAGAACTAGGACTCCCTCACCCACCCCCGCAAAAAAACCTAAAGCATAGTTCATTTCATTTAGGGTCATCTTCCAATTCTGGAAGAAGCAACTGAAAGGCTCGGAAGTGAATCAACCTCATAGGGCCAGGGAGACAAAAACTGTAATGCAGGCACACCAAAAAGCGAGAGATGATAAAAACCCACATACTTTAGCTGGAGATTAGTCCATTTAGGCACTACAGTCCAGCTCTAAGTCATGTCAATTCCTGATTTGACTAAGGTAAGCTGAAATTGGTGGTTCACCAGACATTATCCAAGATCTTCTACATGTTTCTATCTATGTGTCTGTCCAGTCTGTATTTCAGACATCTGGGTATAATTACAAAAGACATAAAGGATTTGAGAGAACAAGGAATATACAAGTTAATTTTTTATTTGTTTTCAAGTCCTGGGATTGAGTATAATAATCTTCCTTCTCCAGTTCTCATTCTATAAATACTATGTACAGAACTCTTTATTCTTCACAGGAAAAAAAAAAAAAACCAACAAAGCAGAGGTAAAATTTCTTGCATTCATATCATTTTCCTAATTACAGCTTAATCATAACTGCTGAGTCTTAGTTTCCCTCATTTTTCAGCCAATAAAAATAATTTAGTGTTCACTGAATAGAACTACTTTGAAGATTTGATGGTGATTAATAAAAAAACTCTTCTCCATTAATTTTCATTAAATAATAAAGGCACTACAAAAAACTTTCTTCAGAAAATATAATTCCAAATGTCATACTATAACTACCTTCGATTTGGACCACTATTATACATGCAATGTTTTTAATTAAAATTGGCAAAGAAAACCTTTTTTTAAGTTATTTTAAACTAGGTGGAGAATAAGACATCATTTTTATAACAGGTCAGGTTTTCATTTGGGGAAACAAGTATTCTTCCTATGACAGCTAGCACTACTTATATATAGTTCACACAGCTTCTGTTTCATAAAAGGGGAATATTTCAAATTCAAACTCTTAATTTCATTAATGGAGTATACAATTTACAGAGTGTTTCAGTGTTTTTACATTATTAAATTAGAAGTATCTCAAAAACGTTTATCAATTTTTATAAGACCTTATGAGTTTATAACCATGATACAGCTAATAAAAATGACAAATCTGTGTAATGATGCAAAAAGTACCATAGGTTCAAAAATAATGTATTTGCCTCATATCTGAAATGGAAATATATTATTAGGTTTATGGTCGATTTGCTTTCTGGTTGGAAAAAAAGGATTCAATCACCAGTATTGTTTGACATATGCTTTATTATGTAACAAGAACATTTTAATTAAAATTGCCCCTGAAATCTAAACCAGACAACTCAAGACACAGGACCAGGAGCTGGGGTTCTGAGGTAGTAAAGTCGCCACTTGCAGCACTGGCATCTCAAATGGGCACCAGTTCCTGTCTGGTTGCTCCACTTGTGATCTAACTTCCTGCTAATGGCCTGGGGAAGAAGCAGTCAAAATGGCTTGTGCCCCTGCTAGCCAAAGCACAGCCCTGGCTGTTGCAGCCATGTGGGGAGTGAACCAGCAGACAGAAGATCTCTCTCTTAAAAAAAAAAAAAGACACAGGAGTACTGCCATCTAACTTGAGCTTTCCAACAACCAGAAAATGGTAAACTTTCTGAAAATCCTAGGAGTATCTTTATGGTCTTAGTAGTACCAGAAATAGCTATTGGGGATGGGCATTTGGCACAGGGGTTAGGACCCCAATTGGGAGGTCCATATCCCATATCAGACTCTGCCTTCAATTCTATCTAGCTTCATGCTAATGTGTTCCCTGGGGGCCAGCAGGTTACAGCCCAGGTATTTGGATCCCTGCCACACACATGAGAGACAGGGATTGAGTTCCTGCCTACTAGCTTCGGCCTAGTCCAGCTGCTGTCAGCACCTGTGGATGGGACTGCTTCTGGCCGGCGCCGGCTCACTTGGTTAGTCCTCTGCTGCGGCGCCGGCACCCCAGGTTCTGTCCCGGTTGCTCCTCTTCCAGGCCAGCTCTCTGCTGTGGCCTGGGAGGGCAGTGGAGGATGACCCAGGTGCTTGGGCCCTGCACCTGCATGGGAGACCAGGAGGAAGCTCCTGGCTCCTGGCTTTGGATCGGCGCAGTGTCGGCCTTAGCAGCCATTTGGGGGGTGAACCAACGGAAGGAAGACCTTTCTCTCTGTCTCTCTCTCACTGTCTAACTCTGCCTGTCAAAAAAAAAAAGAAAAAAAAAAAAAGATCGCTTCTTCTTTCTCAGTAAATCTGCCTTTCAGATAAATACTTAATTTTTTGAAAAATAAAATGAACATTAAAAAAACCTTTACATGAATTTCAGAATATTTTGAAATATTCCAAGCTGGACTGGAATTGTAGCAGCCAGGACTGGTAAAAGCACTCCAATGTGGGATGCCGGCACCACAAGCAGAAGGTTAGCCTGCTGCGTCACAATACGGGCTCAACGATGTGTACTTAGAAGATTTCTTGTATTAGCTTTCCTCCTAATTCTATTTAAATCCTGAACTTCATCTTTTCTTTTCCTCATTCTTCTCACTTCATGTAATACAAATTACCTTCTTGTATTTTACATATTTTTTTCCAAATGTTCCCCAAATGCTTTTGAAACAGATTTAATAAAATAAGCAAAGTCTACTTATTTATCTATTTTAAAGACTTATTTATTTATTTGACATGTAGAGTTACAGACAGTGAGAGAGACAGAGAGAAAGGTCTTCCTTCCGTTGGTTCATTCTCCAAATGGCTGCAACAGCTGGAGCTGTGCTGATCCGAAGCCAGGAGCCAGGAGCTTCTTCCAGGTCTCCCACATGGGTGCAGGGGCCCAAGCACTTGGGTCACCTTCTACTGCTATCCCAGGTTTCAGCAGAGAGCTGGACTGGAAGAGGAGCAACCGGGACTAGAACCGGTGCCCATTTGGGATGCCAGTGCCGCAGGAGGAGGATTAACCTAGTGCCCCATGATGCCGGCCTCATAAGCCTATTTATTTGATATGCTGCATACACGAATGCAAGGCAGATGTACACGCACACAAGTTAAATGCTGTCCATTCTTTCTCCTTGACGCAAAGAGGAAAAATGTCTTCTTGACTGTTTGGTTTACTGTTTGGTTTACCAGCAGAATGCTTCAATCTCACCCCAGTTACAGACATTCTCTTTTCTTCTTTTTCTCCATTCTCCAGTAGTTGAAAATATGAATTAATATATATCATAATGAAATCAGGTGTTTACAATCTTACGTTAAAACTGAATTCTATTATTGAAAATATTTTTTACTTTTTATATATATTTTCTGGCCCTAAGTCAAATCTAACTTTATTTTCTACAGTGCTCACCATATAATTAGTACACAGTCTATTTCAACAGATCTATAAGAGAAAATTTCAATGATTAGCAAATTCTATGATGTATTGATGTATAACCTACTAATTTTTTGTATAGATTTTCTTTCAAAAATGAGTATGCAATTGAAAATAGTATGCTTTTCCAAAACATCAATTTTTATACTATTTTCAAATCATGACTACTTTTTTAAACTTTTACTTTTCATTTATAAAGTCTTTTTTATTTATTTGAAAGGCATAGCACAGAGAGTTTGCACACATGAGAGAGAGAGAGAGAGAGAGAGAGAGAGAGAGAGAGAGAATGATCTCTTTATTGGTTCACTCTACAAATGACTGCAACAGCCAGGTCTGTGCCTGGCTAAATCAGGACCCAGGAGCCTGGAAATTTATCTTGGTCTCCCACATGGGACCCAAGTCCTTGCATTATTTTTCACTGCCCTCTAAGGCACATTAGCAGGAAGTTGGGTCAGAAATGGAGTAGCAGGGACTCGAACCAGCACTCTGATATGGGATGCTGGCATTGTAAGTGGCAACTTAATCTATTGCATCACAATTATTTCTTAAACTCAGATATAAAAATAGTCACAAAAAATTGTACTTTTTATCTAGTTTATTGAAGAAAAATAATGGAAAATAAAATAACTAGGTCTTCTTTTTTCAATTCTATGTAAAATTCATCTTTATAACAACAGAATTCTATTCAGAAATAATACTTAGCAGAATACAATTTCCTTAGTAGTAACAGGAATATTCATAGACATACAGCATATAAATAATGCGATTTTCATGTAAGAGCATTTTTCAGTTTGATAATCTTGCATAGAAGATTCTTCAGTGAAAGAAAAAGAGAAATAACTTAAAAGAAAACAATTAACTTAAAGAATGATTATCACTGACTTGTTCACTTAAAACAGAGTGGAATGGGTTGTCAATATGCCTGAATGTGATTCAGATATACATATTTGGACAAACAAGGCAGGTTTCCCTGACAGTAAACTATGATTAGAATAAGCCTAGTAATTAATCCTCATTTCCATGTTCAACTCACCCTATCCTTCTTTATCTACTATTTCCCCAACAAATTTTTATACCTCCCAATTACTTCGTATTTAGTATTTTTTTAAACAAGATTTATTTTATTTATTTGAAAGGCAGAGTTACACAGGGGACCGGAGGGGGGGCGTCTTCCATCTACTGGTTCACTCCCCAAATGGCACCAAAGGCCAGGGCTGGCCAGGTTGAAGGCAAGAGCCAGGAACTCCTTTTGGGTCTCCCACATGCATGAAGGGGCCCCATACTTGAGCCATCCTCCACTGCTTTCCCAGCTGCATTAGCATGGAGCTTGACTAGAAGTGGAACATCCAGGACTCGAACTGGTGCCCATATGGGATGCAGGTCCTGAAGGTGGTGGCTTAACCTGCTATGCTACGATGCCAGCCCCTTCTTTTAGTGTTTAAATTAAGAATTTAAACACACAAATGCAATAGGCATTGGTCTAGCTGTTGGGATGCCCACATTCCATAAACCTGGAGTGCCCAGGTTTGTGTTCTGACTCCACTCCTCTGCCAATGCCAATCCTAGGAGACAGCAATAATGGCATAACTGGCTGGGTCCCTACCATTCATGTGGAGACACGGATGGTGCTCCTGGCTCCCGACACTGGTCTGGTCCACCTGTGGCCACTGCTAGCATTTGGGGAGTGAACCAGTGGATAGGAGATCTCTCTCTCTCTCTTTCAAATAAATTGGAAATTAAAAAGTACATACACAATGATGTATTAAAAATATGTACCCAGTGTGAAAAATAAAACACCAGTTAATCACGTTTAGAAAAGGGATCAATTCTGAAAGACACTCACTAGACGTACCCATCCTTGTGACATGTACCACCACTAGTTTCCAGTTTTCTGAACTTTGTGTGATCCATTTCCCCTTCTTTGTCTTCATTTTGCCCTGCGTATATGCATTCCTTAAAAACCATTTTAAGTATTTAGTGTTGCCAGTTTTTAAAATTTACAGAAATGGAACCATTCTGCATGTATTCTTTTGTATCCTGTTTCCTTCCCTCATTGGTATGCATTTGAAATTAATCCATATTGAACTGTGAAGCTGTACTTTATTTTTACTGCAGTATAATAGCCTGTTATATGAATACACGACTGTCTGTTCTACTGTTGACGATCATTTCTGGTGCTTCTTAATTCTGACATTGGTATTACAATTTCTATAGCTTATTTTTCTTGTAAAATTTGATTCCATATATCTATTATTTTAATTTTACTCACAAGTATCTCAAGTCTTCACTCACTACAGTTTTCATGCCAGAGCTTTCATTTGTGATCCTTTTTCCTGCCTGATGTGAACCATTAAGGATTTCTTTACTCTTGAATTTTGTCTAACAAGCTCTTAATTTCAACCTCCTCCTTGAAAGTTAAACACGTCTAGGCTTGCTTAGTTTCTCTTACTAAACACTGACGCCATTATTCCACAACTATTTGAATTCCAGCACTGCAGTTAAAAAGTCAGTTTTGATTCTAACTACCACACCTGCGTAAGTGATAGCTTTTTTAGAAAAAAATCAATAGTTCCATTTAAGATTTTTTTTCCTTCCCTCTACTAAATTCTCTAATATTCACCATCATATGGCTCAGTGTTCTAGATGTTTTTAATTTTTTCTATATTGAGCTTCCTAGATCTGGATATTGGTACGTTTTAATAATTCTAGAGAAATTTTAGTTGATACCTGTAACTACTGATTCTCATTCCTTCATTCTTTCCTTCTATAACTACACATATATAGATCCATCAGTGAACTTGTATGCAGAATCTATCAACTGCATTATAAAACTTTAGTTATAATAGTGAAATAAAGCAACTCAATAAAACATAGGCAAACAACTGGAATGGATAATTTGTGGAAGATTCATGGTCAATAATCAAATTAAAAGATGCTTAGCATCTTTACTCATGAGGGATTTGAACCATAATGAGATTCTACCACAAATCCATTGAAATTTCTCAATGCATTGGAAAGAAATGTAGAGAACTGGAATTCTCATACTTTGTTAGTGGATTTATAACAACAATTTTGCCATTTCGAATAAAGTTAAGCATAGTTATTATCTGGACTATCAATTTTACTGAAACCAATGCCTATACTTGTAATTGAAAGCACATTATAGCTTGTCACAACATGCATCAAATGGAAAAAAAATATATTCCAGCAGGTGAATGGATTTTAAATTGTTGTATATGCACACAATAGAGTACAATTTAGCAATAAAAAGAAATGAACTATCAGTAAACTTAGCAAGTGAATCTCACAATTTGAGACCAAGAATAGTTATCAATTGAAAGAATGTACAGGCTAAGTATCCCTTTTCCAAAATGCTTGGGAAGAGAAATGCTTTAGACTTTGGGGGGTTTGGGGAGATTCTGGAATATTTCTAGAGACTTTACCAGTTGACCATGCCCCATCTGAAAATCTAAAATCCAAAATGCTCAGAAATCTCAAACTTTTTGAGCACATCTGACATGACACCAAAAGTTCTGAATTTTGGAACATTCTGAAATTTTGGATTAAAGATGCAATATACTATGTAACCTTATATACACAAAACTCTAAAACCAGTAAAGCTCATCACTGTGACAAAAAGCAAATCAGTGATACCTGGAGCTTTGGGTCAGAGTAGATTGACCACAAAGGACAGAGAACATTTCTGGGTGGTGAAAACTTTCCATATCTTGATTAAGATAGTGTTTACACAGGGGATTTACTATACAAAGGATGGGAGGAAAATCATTTCTTCAGGAAAAGAAAGCTCATTAAAAGCACAGATACTAGAATTACTTTAATTCTATTAAACATTTCAAGCTTTCTATGGGAAGGACTAACTCGCAGTAGGAGAAGAGCTTATATTCACCTAGCAATCAACCAATATTGCTAAAGACTGTTCAATGAATGGCATATGCTAATCACTAATTCCAGGTGTTTGGAATATGCCCATACACAAAAGAGAGCCTTATACAAAAACAAAACAAAACAAAAACTGCATTATGGGAAGAAAAGGTTACAGGAAGAGAGGACTGGCAAAAAATGGCACCGCTAGTAAACAAATGATATGGTAGGCTAGGGGGCTCCTAAAACATGTCCCCTGTCCCACAGAGGTTTTGATTCTCAAGTTTAAAGACTTTTTAAAAATTTAATTGAGGGGCCTGCGCTGTGGCGCAGCAGGTTAACGACCCGGCCTGAGGCGCCGGCATCCCATATGGACGCCAGTTCTAGTCCCGGCTGCTCCTCTTCCAATCCAGCTCTCTGCTATGGCCTGGGAAAGCAGTAGAAGATGGCCCAAGTCCTTGGGCCCCTGCACCCATGTGAGAGATCTTCAAGAAGCTCCTGGCTCCTGGCTTCAGATTGGTGCAGCTCTGGCTGTTGCAACCATCTGGGGAGGAACCATTGGACAGAAGCTCTCTCTCTCTGCCTCTCCTCTCTCTGTGTAACTCTTTCAAATAAATAAACAAATCTTTAAAAAAAATTTAATTGAAAGGCAGATAAACAGGCTGGTGCCGCAGCTCAATAGGCTAATCCTCCGCCTGCGGCGCTGGCACACCAGGTTCTAGTCCCGGTCGCTCCTCTTCCAGGCCAGCTCTCTGCTGTGGCCCGGGAGTGCAGTGGAGGATGGCCCAGGTGCTCGGGCCCTGTACCCATGTGGGAGACCAGGAGAAGCACCTGGCTCCTGGGTTGGGATCGGCGCAGCACCAGCCGTAGCAGCCATTTGGAGGATGAACCAATGGAAGAAAGACCTTTCTCTCTGTCTATAACTCTGCCTGTCCAAAAAAAAAAAAAAAAAAAAAAAAAAGCATAGATTCCCCACAGAAATAAAATCAAGAACAACAAATATTTCTGCAAATCAACAGAAAAAGATAAAAATTGCAATAGAAAAGTAAATAGATAGCAACAGATATCCACAGAAAATGAAGCCTAAAACCTATGAAAAGACCAAGACTGCCTACACTCATTAAGGAAGACAAAAAGGTAAATCAATACATCCAACTAGGTGATAAAATTTGGGCAACTGAAAGTCAATTATATCCAGATACACAGGAAAATAAAAGTTGCTAACAGCCTTAAGAAACATAGATGGAGGAAGCCTTTCTTGAAAACTTAGTCAAATTAAAGTAATGTATATCCTACAATTAAGGTGTAATTCTCTCTCTGGATATATGTAGATAGATAGAAATAGATACACACACACCAATAAATTCCTCATAAAAAAAGGAAAAACTGCTAGTTGTGGTAGTAAAAAGTTGAATCAATGCATAGTTATTTATGACAAAAGAAAATTAGAGAGCCTGAGTGTCCACTGTAAGAAAATAATTCAGTTATAATGCAAGGAAATATGGCATATGGTCAAAAAACTGAAAATACCCACGTTATCCTAGAATATAACAAAGATGACTTAAAAAGACAAATGACGGCCGGCACCGTAGCTCAACAGGCTAATCCTCCGCCTTGTGGCGCCGGCACACCAGGTTCTAGTCCCGGTCGGGGCGCCGGATTCTGTCCCGGTTGCCCCTCTTCCAGGCCAGCTCTCTGCTGTGGCCAGGGGGTACAGTGGAGGATGGCCCAAGTGCTTGGGCCCTGCACCCCTGGCTCCTGCCTTCGGATCAGCGTGGTGCACCAGCCGCAGCACGCCGGCCGCGGCGGCCATTGGAGGGTGAACCAACGGCAAAAGGAAGACCTTTCTGTCTCTCTCTCTCAATGTCCACTCTGCTTGTCAAAAAGAAAAAATAAAAGAAAAAACAAAACAAAAAAACTGCATTGAATAAAATGTAAAAAAACAAAACTTAATATCTTTTTGATCTTTCATCAGCAAACTTATTTAAAAATTTTAGAGTATACTCTGAAAAACTAGGTTCTAACTAATTATAACACTTAACAGGTATGTGTAACCTCCTAATAAAGCCTCATATTCTTCACCTAGTTTTCACTTCACAAAGTTGTGAGGAAGAAATGAGGTAATGTAGAAGTACAGTATAGATGATCATATTTTGAAAACTTCAAAGTCTGCAGGGATAAAAACATAAATCCAGTATACACCAGAAGAAAATGTTAAACAGTTAAGAAGTTGCACTTTAATATCAGATGGACCTCTGCTCAAACTTGAGTTCTCTCATGACAACCCCTGTGACTTTGGGCAACTTACTTTATCTTCTTAATCTTTACTATCTTCATCAGCAATATAAGGATGATGACAACATACCTCACAGAGTGGTTGTGAAAATTAAATCAGAACATCATATAAAGCACAGTGCTTGCCACAGAATAATGACTCATTCATTGGTTGTTACAAAGCATTACAAGCCCCCTTGAAACCACTTCTGCAACTAATGTAACTGACTATGTTATCAATGTCCCATTCTCACACTAAGATCCAAAAATAGTAAACACGTACTCCCTACTCTTAAGATACTCACCACAGCAAAAGAAGCAGGAATGTTTTTCAAAGATAGCACTGAAGTAAGAAACTTTAACAAATGAGAAGATTGACAACATATGAATTGCATGTGTATATGCACTATACATGTATTATAAAGTATTTATATATTTATTATACATAACACAATATAGTATATACACACACATGTATGCACATGTACATATATATTTATTACTAGAGAGCTGAGAAAAAGAGAATCAGGAATGTTTATAATAAGGAATATTTTAAAATCTCAAAAGAAATGATACTTGAGTTGTATCCTAAAAGAATGGATACGATCTTGTCCATTAATAATGCAAAAATAGAAAATAACAAAAACACAGGGTGCTCAGGTGACAGAGAAACATCTCATTAAACGGGACTGAGCAGAAGAAGCCAGGTATAAAATCAAGAAAGAAATGTTAGGATTTAATTTTCAAATGCTTTGAACAAATACCCTACTTATGTATTTGGCCTTTATGAACAACAGACAGACATAAAATTTAGAAAAAAAACAAATACGCTGCGAGGCTGAGAAGACAAGCAAAAGAGGGATCTAGGAAGGCATCCCGCAGTGTGGAAAACAGTGGCTCTGGCTGAGAGCCCAGGTGTAACCTGAGTGTGCAGGAGCAGGAGGTGATGTAGAGAAGGCCAGGGGAGCCACACCTCTGCACAGGCAAGAGAGAAAGGCTGACACCAGGAAAGCAATCTGATAAACAATGTTTCACACGTGTCCTTCATAGGCAAAAGTAAAAGGGTTTGTGACAACGAAGGCACTTGATAACATCATTTTTGCAACATATCTCTGACAGCAATCATGGGAAGAAACAGACTAGCAGGACCTGGGGCTAAAAGAACAGGTGGGAAAGTACAAAGGGAGAAATTTGGGCCAGGACAAGGAAAAGGAGATGATAGTCTTCAAATACATTTCAAAAGACCATTCAATCTAGCTGGGGAAGGGGAAAAATGAGTACATTTTACTTTTACCATTTTTTTATTTAAAAATAATATTGTCTACTCCCTCCCAGCTATATGATAAAAGTCTCAGTACTAACATTAAAGGCCTTCCTTGCCTTTTTATCTACTATCCTGTAACATCCTGCACTTCTGCTTCAGCTAGAGTCTATGCTGCAACTCTTCTCTGCCTTCACAGGGCCTTCCAAACTCGCACAGTGATTCCCTCCTCAAAGAAGGCTTAACGTGTTATCAATCAGTACACTGCCATCACGTGGCACTGAACCATACTACCATTCTATTCTTTAGTGGAAATTTAAATTGTTATGTGCCTTTCAGTATGATTCCTTTATAGAACTGCAAAGAAATTTCACATTTAATCCAAGGCACAATGAGTGTCATAAGAACTAAGCACAATGGCAAAGCCTCACTATGGACTGTGGTCATTCAGAATCAGTTACCTCTGTAAGGCTGCTATTATGAAAAATAATAATGAGAGATAAGGTATATCTGCCAATCTAATCAATATATGATAATCAATACAGATTGAAATGAGAATATGGTGAATCATTCTGCAAAGAATCCATAGGATTACATAAACAGTACAATGTCAACTAGTAGGTTTTAAAACTTACTCCAAAGATACTACTTAGTTAATGGCTGTTTTCCTCCTGTCCAAAAATTTTATGAGGGTATAGAAACTGACAGAGAAGCAGAGCAAAATTTAATTGCAATAAATATCTACTAGAAATTGGGTTTCATAAAGTAAAATTGTAACAAAGGAAGAAAGAATCCATACCTAGTTGTAACTTCAATGGCAACCTACATACAAAGAGGACTTACAGTTTAGGTTTTTATGTATCTGTAGCAACAAGGCGAATTCCAGGAGAACTCAGAAATTTCAATGCCAAACATGTCACAAGAGATCAGAGGTCACATTTTCTAACTGGGATTTGACCCTAAAGTAAGCAATACATGCAATTAATTGAAGCCCTAATCTGAAACATTAACTTCAATAGGACTAGTCTAGAAATCAAATGTAGTCTAATCACAATGCTAATCACAACATAATCAACTCCAGAAACACAAAATTGAAGTTACTCAACATGGGAAAAAAATGAACAACTACTTCAGTTGTTTTTCCCAGTAATTGATTAAGAATAAACCGGCTTCCCCCAATCACAGCATCCAGCCAATAATGCCAGTGCAGACTAGTATAAAATCTATACTTATTTCAAAAGCATGCCTTTAAACTTTGTCAGAACTATTACTTAGAATAATTACAGCCCCCAAATACCACATTATAATTATCAAAATTAGATGTGAATAATTTGCTTGGATTAAAGAGGAAAAGGAAGTAATAAATGTAACTCATTTGTTATTGGATAATAAAATACAGATGATAGGCACAGGTGTTTTGTCTAGCGGTTAAGACTATGCTTGGAAGTTAGACAATATCAACATGTTTGTTCAACTTAATTTTATTACAAAGATAAGGGCAGTATTATCAGTCCCACGGAGCAAAATTAATTATCAGGATCCAAGACTTCACTGCTTTAAAAAACTGCAAGTTCTACCTGTGGAATTCCTTTGTACTACCTCAGCATGAGTCTTACTATGTTAAGGACTCTGTGTTTTAAGAGGACATTGCTGTTGATTCTGATGTCTAGTGTCACATACACACGTGAAAAAAGTTCCTCTACTAAAAAGGATTTTTAAAATTGCTTTTAGCTCTGGGCTTGGACTTTAGAAAATATATAATAACTTTAGCAAATGTACTTTTCTCTCTTTTAGTAAGAGAAAATCTCAAGATTGTTTTGAGCTGGAAGATCATATCAGTAACAAGTTTTTAAATCTTTGGAACAAAACACTCTAGGACCACATATACAACAAAACTGAGTGATGCAGAGTCTGGAGAATCCCAAAATTTGAGGAGGTGAGAACAAATCTCCAAGAGCTACAATCCCAACTGGCACTGACACCTCTGCAGGAGAAAGAGGGACACACGAGAGTATCCATTGGAAGTGAGTACAGGAGGATAAAATAACCAATATGCTCAACATAAAGCACAAAAGGCCAACTGGAGAACAACAATTGAAACTGCATTGGGTTTTACATATTCCTATTTGTAAATGACTCATGGTAATTCATGAATTCATGGTAAAGCTTTACAGTGCTACAGCATATTGTGTCCTATGAATGTTCAAAATTAAGCAGCTACAGCCCATTTCCAGGATAAAGCCTTATATTGTGCAGAAATGTTAGAAATAAGGTATCAAGCACTATTGGAGTCAGTTACAAAAGGGAAAAGGTAGAAAAAAAGGAGAGATTAGGAGGTCATATCCAACACTTCAAACAAAAATGGCATAAGAAGGAACTGTAGAGCCAAAATCTAGAAAAAGTACTTAGGACCACCTTCCCTTAACACAAGTTCAGAACAACTGATTTCAGATTGAAATGAAAATGGAAAAAGACTATGACTATAGGAGCAGAGTAGCATCCTTACAATGAAAATATGCCAAAAAGGTATGCCTACAGATGTAAGAAAATTATAACCCACTATTTCAAAACACAGAAAAGACATTAAGAAAATTGTAGAAGACTTGAAACCTCTACAGAATTAGATAAACTCAAAACTTAGAAAACACTTGAAAGTCACTTTAGAAGAGAAGTCTAAACTAGAAGGTATGCAAGAATTAATCACAGCAGATAATGTCATAAACAAAACTGCACAGAAATAAACTATTAAAAAGAAAAATGATAAAAAGAGTTCAACAGAAAATTTCAAATGCAAAAGACAGGAAAAGAAGATCCAACATACTAGAGGCCCCCAAATAATAAAAATTAAACAAGATGTTTTCACACAATGGTCTTCAAACCATTCATGGAAGATGAATATTGTCTTTTTTTAAAAAGCTATTTATGTATGTATTTATTTGAAAGGAAGAGTGAGAGTGAGAGAGTGTGCACGCGTGGGAGAGAGAGGTCTCTTCCATCTGCTGGTTCATTCTCCAAATGGCCACAACAGCCAAGTCTGGGCCAGGCCAAAGCCAACAGCCAGAAGCCCAGATACCTGGGGCAGCTCTGTTGTCCTCCCAGGGGCATTAGCAGGAAGCTGGATCGGAAGTAGACCAATAGGGACTTAAATTGGCACTCTAATTAGATGCTGGTATCATAAGTGTCAGCTTAACCTGCTGTGCCACAACACCAGACCAGAATATTTTTAATTCCATTTTTCCACAAACTTTCTGAAGTACCCTCATAAATAATAATAAAAATTTAACTACATGTGATATACATATATAACATTTTCAGTAAAATTTTATTCTTTTTTATATATTAGATAAAATAACTAACTATATGCTATTCAAAAATTTTATCATTCATAATAACCTTAAGAATTAGGATTCTCTCTATGTCAGAAAACAGATAAAGATTTTAGATTGGAATAGTTAAGGAAAACCCAGTAGCCATAAACTAAAAAGTAAAATATCATTATGAATTTATGAGGAATTTTTATCGTTTAAAAGCATGTTGACTGCCTAGCTTTGTGCACTCAAAGACAGACCCACCTAGCAGTAATAAACACACTGAATGGCTATACAGTGCTACTGAAATGCAATTTCAAAATGAAAAGAAGCCAGAGCCCGTGGAGAAATCAGTGGTTCTAATTCCAGGGCAAGATATGTACAAAATTAGCCTGAAAAATCTTGTCATATGAGAAAGCTAGAAGAAACTGTAGGGGCCAAGATGCAGAGGATCTTTCAACAATGGGAAAATCTGAGCACCATGAGGGTCATTCAAGCCAACTATGGACTGCCAACTATGCACGAATAGAATTCCAAATTATATTTTTAAAACACTACTTAGTCATCAGTAGAGCATGCTGTTTAGAAAGCTAGTAAACAAAGAGAAAGAATTAAACATGTATTCTTAGTCTTATCACAATAATAAACAATCAACAGTATATGCCTCCTGATAAATATATTATCACCTATGAAATAATCTGGCTGCCAATGCTAAGCCTTTTTATGCAACCATTACTTTCCATGAAACACAGAGGAGCCATTAACAGGTTAAATTAAACACACAAGGCTGTGATTAGCGAAAGCTAGACTACAGGAAACCACCAGAACAAATGACCCAGTTTCTTCAATAAATAAATCCCAAAGAAAACCAACAGCAAGAAAAGATGACTGAGAGAACTACAGAAGAACAAAAACAAGCAGAACCAAGCCATAGAGAGAAGTAAAATACAGTGGTTAGGATATACTAGGCTAAGAATGCAAACTTTTCATGCAGGACAAACTGTGTAGCTTTTATTTTTTATTTTTTTTTTTATAATGTAGCCACTCAAAGGCAAAATACCAAATGAAACTTAATGACTACATATGCATTCTTGACAATAGCTCTATTACAGTCTTCAGTAACTTAAGATACTTTTGAAGTTTAAAAGATGTCTCTATGTTCAGACTTAACTGAAATTAAGCAAGCAACCAGATTTTAAATTAATCTAAGGCTTGAAAAGTATTTACCTATAAGGAGTGCAAAACAAGAATATTCTGCTTTAGAGCTAACAATGTGACTTTCTATCATGGTCTATTGCTACTTCCTTACCTCAGGCAAGGTTAACAAGCCAGGGAATTAACATTCACCAAGGACCAAAGACACTAGTTAGACAATTCTCTAGACAGTTCCTTTTGGAGCTAACTTTCTAGCAGGGAAATAAATACAAATGTTATGAAAACATATAGGATTCTCTCAAGTGAGCCACTGGAAGTAACAGGAATATGGAGTAACTCTCTGATGAGATGAGGCAGACGAAAAAATAGAAATTCACTTTAAGCACTTAACCTCTGATTCTTTCTCCATCTGTCTGTCTCTCCCCCTCACCTCCAATTTCTTTCTTTGCCCTCTTCCTTCTCTATCTCTCTCCTCCTTTCCTTCCTTTCTTTCCACCTTTAGATGAAGCTAATAAAATCAAGAATAATAAATAATAATAAAAAATCAATATTTGGTAGGCAAAGAAATTTTTTATGTAATTTAAAAACTATGGATACTAAGACCTGAAGAAAAATATACCTTGACACAATTTAAGGTTACACTGATGAAGAAAAGAGAAAAAACAATCTTTACTATAGAATGAGAAGAGAAATGCAATCACGTTAACCTCTGTCCTTTACTACAGTTGAAAATACGTGTACATGTATACACACAGCCATTGTGCTAATCCAACGGAAACCTGCACCACTACTGGAGAAGTTCATCCTCTTAGTCCCGCAGTAGCAGATGGTTACAACCTAACATTAGCAATCACACTGGAAGATTCTGATGGCTTCTTAGAGAGTTTACCTAAAGCTTCTAAGAAAGATATCACATATTAGAAAGACACAATAGTCTGAAGAAGTGAAATAGTTCAGTAAAACCCACAGGATTTTGATCTTAAAAATCACATTCAAAGAACACTATCTTATTCAACACTCTCCTGTAAATAGTTCTGATATATAAAAACTGTATTTTTAAAAAGTCTCCCCATGAGAAAATACTTAATGCCATTTCTTCTTTGAGATTTTATGAAAACAGTTTCTAATGATCTCCTTAGAATTTATATGTATTTAGTTACTATGCCTCAAATGATTTGCTTTATTTAAAAACATAATTAAGGTAAGATATTGGTTATTTTTATATTCCACACAGTGATATTTATTTTTTTTATCTATTTTGTTTCGTTTTGTTTTCTATGGGAGCTAAGAGTTGTACTTAGCCAACTTAAAAGTATACAAAAGATGAGCGTACAGTTAGAACAGCTTAGGGGGCCAGCGGTGTGGTGTAGCAGGTAAAGCCACCGCCTGCAGCAATGGCATCCAATACGGGCACCTGTTCAAGTCCTGGTCACTCCACTTCCATTCCAGCTCTCTGCTATGGCCTGGGAAAGCAGTAGAAGATGACTCAAGTCCTTGGGCCCCTGCACGTAAGTGGGAGACCAGGAAGAAGCTCCTGGCTCGTTGCTCCAGATCGGTGCAGCTCTGGCCACTGCAGCCAACTGGCTGCCTCTCCTTCTCTCTATGTAACTCTTTCAAATAAATAAATAAATCTTTAAAAAAATGAACAGCTTTCAGCCTCATCCCTTTTTCTATCTGCTGTTCCTTTGCTCTTAAGTTACCTTTATCATCTTCACAAGGAAACAAGGAAGAGACAGAAACATAGGAAACTAAATTGTATTATTTGTTTTTAAAAGCCAAAACCAAAGGCATTTAAGCAATGAGCTTTTATACAATATCTGTCCTCTACTTTTACAGAAACATCTAAAGAATGTAGAAGGAATATGTACAAAGAAATGTGTCATGTGTCTAAATGAACAACAAAAAAATGATCTACTTTAAAAAAGGATAAATTGTTTACTCTTTTAAAAATATAGAGTGGCCAGCTTTGTGGCACAACTGGTTAGGTGGCCACATGTGATGCCCATGTCACATCTCAGAATGCTGGTTTAAGTGCCAGCTACTCCAGTTCTGGTCCAGGCCCCTGCTGATGCGCTTGGGAAGCAGCGGGTAATGGCCCAGTAACTGCAGCTCCTGCCACCCACTTGAGACAGCTCCTAGCTCCTGGCTTCAGGCTCACCCTGCCCCAGCTACTGCAGTCATTTAGGGAGTGAACTTTTGTTTGGAGATCTCTCTCTTCCTCTCTGACACTCTGCCTCTCAAACAAATCCTTTAAAAGTAAACAGAGAGAGAAAAAAAAAAAAAAAACAGAGAGAAGGGCGGCTAAGGTGCTGGCTGTGATACCCATGTCCTCAGAGTGCTCAGCATCAAGTTCCAGGGTCAAGTCCCAGCCCTACTCCTGGTTCCGTCCTCCTGCTAACGCCACCTGGGTGTGGTTCAAGTCACTGGGTCCATGCCACCCATACAGAAGATGGATTGAGTTCCTGGTTCCTGGCTCTTCCCTGGCCTAGTCCTAGCCACTGCAGCACTGCAGGCATTTGGGGAATGAACCACAGATGGGATCACTTTATCTCAAACAAATAAACAAAATCAATAATTTTAAAATCCCCAGAGATGGGGCTGGCGCTGTGGCACAGTGGGTAAAGCTGCCACCTGTAGTGCTAGCATCCCATATGGTGCCCGTTCAAGTTCCAGCTGCTCCACTTCTGATCCAACTCTCTGCTATGGCCTGGGAAAGCAGTGGAAGAAGACCCAAGTCCCTGAGCTCCTGCAGCCATGTAGGAGACCTGGAAGAAGCTCCTGGCTCCTGAATTCCGATTGGGACAGCTCCAGCCATTGCAGCCAACTTGGGAGTGAACCAGTGGATGGAAGACCTCTCTCTCTCTCTCTCTCTGCATCTCTTCTCTCTGTGTGTAACTCTTTCAAGTAAATAAATAAATCTTAAAAAAGAAATCCCCAGAGAAACACACATAATAAAACAAAGGCAATTTCATAACTGAATACTCCCTTGTGACTAGTATACAGTATGTAAACCGAGGATTCATCAAGCAATTTGATGTTGTTCTATTCTGAATTTGTCTATGAAAATAGCATCAGAAACTACAGACAAATTCTCCTTCTTTTAAACTGAATGTTTACTTGATAGAGTTTCAAAAATATAAGATGAAATTGTTAAAAAAATTTTCTTCAGAGGGTTATGAACTAGAGGGATAGTGTTTAATACACATACCACACTAGTCCTGCATCAAATCAAGTAATGGCTGGTGTTCTGACAAAGCAAGTTTGGCCACCGCCTATGACTCCTGTAACCCACACTGGGGCACGGATTCAAGTCCTGGCTGCTCTGCTTCCAATCCGCCTCCCTGCTGACAAGCATGGGAAAGCACCAGATGGTGGCCCAAGCACTTGGTCCCCTGCCACACACATGAGAGACAGAGGCACACTGCAGGCTCCTGGCTTCAGCCTGGCTCAGCCCTGGCTGTCGTAGCCATTTGTGGAGTGAACAAACAGATGGAAGATCTCTCTATCTCTCTGCCTTTCAAACAAATAAACCTCCAAAAAGGTAATCAACAATTAATTCTTCAGTTACATTACAAAAACAGCAACTGATTAATCAAAATCCTTTTAAAAGAGATTTAAAGTCTCCAAGTGTTAAAAATTCTTGATAGCTAATAAGCGATTATAAATAGTACATATCTAAGTTTCACTTATAATATTTTTATAAAAATTATGAATAAATACAGGTTACTTATGTATGTTGTTGTGTTTGTTTTCTCAACACACTATTTCTACAAGACAAAAAAGTGACTTCAGCTCTAACACATGTAGGCTACCAGAAAAGACAGGCATTTTGGAGAGCCTTACAAGAAATTTTACAGGATATTTTTGCTTTACTTACTTTGTAATACGGTCAATGTTGGCGATTTGCTTCTGGTTCCTTATGATCTCAATGGCTGCCCAAAGATGCTGGATAGCTTTTGTATCCGCCTGTCGTCTTTTTGTTAAGCGTGCCATGACCTGTTTACTTCTTTAGCTGTAGTGACAGACAAAAACACGAGGAAAAGAACACAGATTACAAAATGAATTGGCAACATAGTGAGTAACATTTTCAGCTTCTCTTGACTATTAACTGTACTAATGCAGGCTGTAGTGCTGCCAACTTTTTATTGTTGACCATTCATTTCACCAGTTATTTCATAAAAATTATCATTATTCCATTACTTTGTAAACAATGACATCCTAACAACCATTAAGTTAAAAAAAAGAGGTCTTCCCAAGAAAGACGAGTGGCAACCTTATACCAGTTTAGATATGTAGATATCTTTTTAAGTTTTATCCTTAAGCATAGAAATATTACAAGATAAGCTTCATTTTTTTATTTTATTTTTTTTGATAAGCTTCATTTTTTAAAAAAAATGTAATTTGAACAATACAAAATAGAATGTGTATGTCCTCTGTACTTTGGAGTATTATAGTCATGGCACGAGAAGTGAAATGATTGATCGAGATGAGTTTTAAATAAAAAAAATTTCAAAAAATAAAACAGTTACTTCTGACATTTACTTCTCAGGTGAGACGTGAAAGGCTGTGGGTAGTACACTAGATGATCAGAGACAATCAATAGCTTGATTAGGTGTCTCAAGGTATATATTACACTATTGGCCAATAACATTGGTATTCTATTCAAATTTCAATATTCTGGATGAACTAAAGAAAATAGCTACCACATCTCCATCTAATTTCCCAGCTGTCTCCTGGCAAGACTGATGAAAATTACAGGGGATTGCAACCCATGTCTGACTACAGATGGGATTACGGGAAGAGCATGGATTCTGTCTGTCAGGAATGCTGTAGGCCTATTAAATCTTCACCATGGACTTTGTCTTTAATCATGAATCCTGGCATTGGTGAACCAATGCAACATATAATCTTTTTTTTTGGACAGAGAGAGTGGACAGTGAGAGACAGAGACAGAGACAGAGAGAAAGGTCTTCCTTTGCCGTTGGTTCACCCTCTAATGGGTGCTGATCCAATGGCAGGAGCCAGGTGCTTCTCCTGGTCTCCCATGGGGTACAGGGCCCAAGCACTTGGGCCATCCTCCACTGCACTCCCTGGCCACAGCAGAGAGCTGGCCTGGAAAAGGGGCAACCAGGACAGAATCCGGCTCCCCAACCGGGACTAGAACCTGGTGTGCTGGCACCGCAAGGCGGAGGATTAGCCTATTGTGCTGGCCGCAACATATAATCTCTTAAATCACACAGCTTGCCTGAAATGATCTTACTGTGCCCTTACTAATTATTAAAAAATTTTCCTATCCTTTTTAGAACAATGCAATCCTCTCTGACTAATCTCTTCTTCTGGAATCAAATGAAAGCAAGTTTGAGTTCAACTGTCTTTTGTGTGCCAATGATGTGTTTATATTTTTTAATAAATGGATTTCTTGTTCAAGTAATTAAAAATTCCTCAAAATAGTTGTTTTATTTTACTAACAAAGGACACTTCATATTTATTTTTACAATTAATATCTTCCAAAACCCCTAGAATAGTTTGGAACATGCTAAACTTCAAATACAATATAATTAAATTCAACTATGTAAATCCCAACTATGTAACAAAATCCCAGAGTAAGCCTTTATTTATACTTTATCAAAGACTGAGACATTATTAACAATGAGAAGACTGACTACAGAGATCATTAATACAGTCCCCAATCTTTTTTCTGTCCCAATATATCTGAAGAATATAACAAAATCCTTTTAGTACAGGCAGCTCCCCTAGGAAGTGAGTCTCAAGAGGCCCATAGTACAGAGTAAAAGGGGCTGGCTCTGTGGCACAGCAGGTCAAGCTGCTGCTTGGAATGCCTACATCCCATATCAGAACACCTGGTGTCAAGACCTTCTCTCTGCCTTACAATCCAGCTTCCTGCTAATGTGCCTGGAAGGCAGCAAGTAATGGTTCAAGAACATGCGTCTCTGCCACCCAGCTGGAGACCTGGCTTTGGCCTGGGCCAGCTCTGGCTCTCAAGAGCATGTGGGGAATGAACCAGCAGATGGAAGATCTCTGTCTCTGTCTCTCTCTTTCTCTGCCTTTCAAAAGATAAACATTAAAAAATAAAAAACACCACAGAAAACTTCCAAGTAACTCTAATAGATGCCCTGGTGATATTCTCTATCCCTACAAATCCAGATTTACTATAATCCCCTCGGTCTAAAGAAATGTTCTTGTTTTAATCACATCACTTCTACACACAAGACAAAAAGACGGGGTAGAGATGAGGAGAATAAAGAAGAAAACAAGTCAGGAAAACCTTACAAATAAGCAAAACTAAACAATGCATTGCTCAGTAAAAGGCAAAAGATTTATATGATCTGAAGAGAAACCAGAGTATATAATGCAGTGCTTAGTAATCTATATGTGTGTGAAAACTGTATTGTAATGCAAGGAATGATAAACATAAAAGTAGAGAAAATGGGGGAAAGGCTGAAAAAGCAGGGAAGAGAGATGAAAGAACAAAGTGAGAATAAACAGCAGCAAGTATATTCTTATTCTTACTACTGGTGGTCGGTTCAGCTTTTTTTAAATTATTATCATGTTGCATAAAATAGTTCCAAATATTTACACAGAATACTGCATAAAATTTAAAAATCCCACTGTTTCACCATGCATTTCATCATCACTAAGTATAAAGTTTCACAAGTCTACTAGCAATTATAAGTTATTTTTAATTATCCATTCATACCATTTTCCCATTTACATATTATTTGTTTCATATATTAGGGGTATTCATAAAAGCATTTCTTTTTGCCTTTTTATTCTTTTTTTTTTTTTTTGACAGGCAGAGTGGACAGTGAGAGAGAGAGAGACAGACAGAAAGGTCTTCCTTTGCCATTGGTTCACCCTCCAATGGCCGCCGCGGACAGCGCGCTGCGGCCGGCGCACCGCGCTCATCCAATGGCAGGAGCCAGGTGCTTTTTCCTGGTCTCCCATGGGGCGCAGGGCCCAAGCACTTGGGCCACCCTCCACTGCACTCCTGGGCCACAGCAGAGAGCTGGCCTGGAAGAGGGGCAACCGGGACAGAATCCGGCGCCCCAACCGGGACTAGAACCCGGTGTGCCGGCGCCGCAAGGCGGAGGATTAGCCTGTTGAGCCACGGCGCCGGCCTATTTGTTTCATATATTAAGGGTATTCATAAAAGCATTTCTTTTTGCCTTTTTAAAAACACTTAATAAAATTATACTAAGGGACTGCCATTGTGCTCAGCAGGTTGTCATTGCCTATAACACCCATATCAGAGTGCCAGCTTGGGTTCTGGCACAAATATTTTGGGCCCCTGCAACACATGTGGGAAATCAGAATGGAGTTTCTGGCTCCTGGATTCAGCTTGGTCCAGACCTAGCTTTGTGGCTGTCTAGGGAGTGAATCAGCAGACAGAAGACAATGTTCTCTTTTTCTCTGTCACTCTGCCTCTCAAGTAAATAATCTTCAAAAAATTAAAAAAAAAAAAAAGAAATTATACTGGAATCTAGTTATGTAATCCTTTATGACTGCTTTTGTGATTACTAGTCCTTCTAGATTCAGATCATAAAATATTCATTCATATTTTCTTCTAATAGTTTTAAATTTTTAAATAATAACTTTTTAATTAATCTGTAAATATTAATTATAAACTTTAAACTTCAGAGCAGTTTTATGGTCATTGCAAAACTGAGCAGAAAACAGTTTGCATTTATTTCCTATCCCCCATACAGGCATAACATTCCCCACTACTGTAATCTCTCACCAGAGTAGAATTTTTAAATACAAAGAATAAATCCATTATTATGACCCGAAGTCCATAATTTACTATTGGTGTTGTATACAAGTTTTTCTATTTAAGTTATATGCTTTTTATATATTTCATATATACAGATTTAGGAACACAGTGGCACTTCCCCTCCTTCCCTCCCTCCTGTCCATGCTCCAACCCTTCCTCCCCCTTCCTCTCAGATTCCCACTGTTAATTGTTACAAAGATCTTGGAAACAATGATGCTGAAATTCATATGGAGGCACAGGAGACCTCAAACAGCTAAAGCAATCTTGTACAACAAAAATAAAGCCGGAGGCATCACAATACCAGATTTGAGGACATACTACAGGGCAGTTATAATCAAAACAGCATGGTACTGGTACAGAAACAGATGGATAGACCAATGGAACAGAATAAAACACCAGAAATCAATCCAAACATCAACAGCTAACTTATATTTGATCAAGGATCTAAAACCAATTCCTGGAGAAAGGACAGTATTTTCAACAAATGGTGCTGGGAAAACTGGATCACCACATGCAGAAACATGAAGCAAGACCCCTACCTTACACCTTACACAAAAATCCATTCAACATGGATTAAAGATCTAAATCTATGACCCGACACCATCAAATTATTAGAGAACATCAGGGAAACCCTGCAAGATATAGGCACAGGCAAAGACTTCTTGGAAAAGATCCCGGAGGCACAGGCAGTCAAAGCCAAAATTAACAACAGTGGTTACATCAAATTGAGAAGTTTCTGTATGGCAAAAGAAACAGTCAGGAAAGTGAAGAGGCAATCAGCAAAATGGGAAAAATATTTGCAAATTATGCAACCGATAATGGATTAATAACCAGAATCTACAAAGAGATCAAGAAATGCCACAACAACAAAACAAACAACCCACTTAAGAGATGGGCCAAGGACCTCAACAGACATTTTTCAAAAGAGGAAATCCAAATGGCCAACAGACACATGAAAAAATGTTCAGGATCACTAGCCATCAGGGAAATGCAAATCAAAACCACAATGAGGTTTCACCTCACCCCAGTTAGAATGGCTTACATCCAGAAATCTACCAACAACAGATGCTGGTGAGGATGTGGGGGAAAAGGGACACTAATCCACAGTTGGTGGGAATGCAAACTGGTAAAGCCACTATGAAAGTCAGTTTGGAGATTCCTCAGAAACCTGAATATACCCCTTCCATACAAATCAGCCATCCCACTCCTTGGAATTTACTCAAAGGACATTAAATTGGCAAATAAAAGAGCTGTCTGCACCTCATTATGTTTATTGCAGCTCAATTCATAGCAGCTAAGACATGGAATCAACCTAAATGCCCATCCACAGAAGACTGGATAAAGAAATTATGGGACATGTACTCTATAGAATACTATACAGTAGTAATAAACAATGAAATCCAGTCATTTGCAACAAAATGGAGGAATCTGGAAAATATCATGCTGAGTGAAATAAGCCAGTCCCAAAGGGACAAATATCATATGTTCTCCCTGACTGGTGACAACTAACTGAGCACCTAAAAGGAAATCTGTTGAACTGAAATGGACACTATGAGAAACAATGACTTGATCAGCCCTTGTCTTGTCAAGGAACAATTTACTATTTTATTCCTTTTAGTGTTTTTTTTTCCTACTTAATACCATTGGTTGAACTCTTTAATTAACACACAGTTATTCTGAGGTGTTTAAATTTAACTGAAAAGTGATCCCTGTTAAATATAAGAGTGGGAATAAGAGAGGGAAGAGATGCACAGTTCGGCACATGCTCAATCAGACTTACCCCTAATGGTAGGGCTAGAAACATACCAAGGGATTCCAATTCAATCCCATCAAGATGGCATGTACCAATGCCATCTTACTTGTTAAAGTGATCAGTTTAAGCTCATAATTGATCAAAAAGATAGGATTAAGTGTCAAAGGGATTACATAAATAAGACCAGTGTCTGCAAATAATTGATAGACTTAAAAAGGAGAGAATGATCCTACATGGGAAGCAGGATACATAGCAGACTCATAGAATGGCAAAAGCACTAAACAGCACTCTGGCCTCAGAATCAGCCCTTAAGGCATTCGGATCTGGCTAAAAAGCCCATGAGAGTTTTGTAGGCGTGGAAAACCAGGACATTGTGGCAAAAAAAAAAAAAAAAAAAAAAACCAAATGAAAGATCTCTGTAAGTGAGATCCCAGTGCAAAGAATGAGCCATCAAAAAAGGCAGTACCTTTCTCTGAAGGGAAGAGAGAACTTCCACTTTGAATATGGCCTTGTCTAAACAAGATTGGTTGGTGAACTCAAGAGACTTCCATAGCCTTGGCAGCTCATGACAAGAGCCTCAGGTGATTCACTAAGAGTGTCAATTGTTAAATCAACAACGGGAGTCACTGTGCACCTGCTCCCCATGTAGGATCTCTGCCCTTAATGTGTTTTACTATGAGAATTAACGGTAAAACTATTACTTCAACAGTACTCTATACTTTGTATGTCTTTGTGGGTGCAGTCTGTTGAAATCTTTAATTAGTATATACTAAGTTGACCTTCTGTATACAAAGATAATTGAAAATGAATCTTGATGAAGAATGGGATAGGAGAGGGAGTGGGAGATAGGATGGTTGTGGGTGGGAGGGAGGTTATGGGGGGGAAGCTGCTATAATTCAAAAGTTATACTTTGGAAATTTATTAAATAAAAGTTGAAAAGAAAAAAAATTTTACAAAGATCTATTTTCAGTATACTTGGTGATATATAGTTGACTCTTCTTTAAATAAAATAATTCAACAGACAGTATGAAGAGAAAAAATAAAACAAAGAAAAACCACTGTTCCTCGACAGAAGAGACAAGGGCTATAAATAATCATTGAATTTCAAAATGTGTTATTTCATTCCAATGCATTACATTTCAAGTACTCTATTAGTTACCCCAGATCAGGGAAAACATGAGATACCTGTCTTGGGGACTGGCTTATTTCACTAAATATAATGCATTGTAAGTATATGCAAATATAGTATCACGCAGAGTAGTTTCACTACCTGAAAAATTTCTGTTTATCCTATTCAGCCCTCCCTCCTCTGCAACACCTGATCTTTTCACTGTATGCATAGTTGTGTGTTTCCCAGAATGTCATATAGCTGGAATCGTATAGTTTATGGACTTTTTAGATTTTTTTTTTTTGGACAGGCAGAGTGGACAGTAAGAGAGACACAGAGAGAAAGGTCTTCCTTTGCCATTGGTTCACCCTCCAATGGCCGCCGCGGCTGGCGCGCTGCGGCCGGCGCACTGCACTGATCCGATGGCAGGAGCCAGGTGCTTCTCCTGGTCTCCCATGGGGTGCAGGGCCCAAGCACTTGGGCCATCCTCCACTGCCCTCCCAGGCCAGAGAAGAGAGCTGGCCTGGAAGAGGGGCAACTGGGACAGAATCCAGCGCCCTGACTGGGACTAGAACCCAGGGTGCCGGCACCGCAAGGCGGAGGATTAGCCTAGTGAGCCGTGGCGCCTGCCCGACTTTTTAGATTTGCTTCAGATGTGTGGCATAGCTGTTAAGTCACTTCTTGTGGCAATGGCATCCCATGTAGGAATGCTTGATTCATGTCCCAGCTACTCCACTTCTGATCCACCTTCCTGCTAATTCACACCCTGGCAGGCACAAGATCATGGCTCAGGTACTTATTCCTGCCACCCACATGGGAGACTATGGTGGAGTTCTGGGCTCCTGGCTTCAGCCTGGTTCAGCCTCAGTGATTGCAGGCATTTGGGGAGTGAACCAGTAGATGGAAGATCTCTCTTCATCTGTCTCTGTCTGGCTTTCAAATAAAATGAAAATAAATAAAAATGTTTTAAAAATATCATTCCATTGGCTAGATATAACAGTTTATGTAATTACTCACTTACTGAGGAACATCTCAGTTGCATATAAGTTCTGGCAATTAGGAATGAAGATGCCATAAACATCCACGTGCAGGGTTTTGTGTAGTCAGAAGTTTTCAATTCACTTGATTCACCAAGGAATGTGACTGTTCTATTGTACAGTTATGAGGCTGTTAGTTTTGTTAGAACTGCCAAACTACTGAACTTCCCCTCTATCAGGTTTTTCCAGCATCCCAAATTCAAAAATGCCAATGTGTTACTCCATTCTTTTCCTGAAACTTTCCCTATCTTAGGCTCTAATAATAGCTCTGCCCATTTTTTTTAAGCTCTTGTTTTTAGGACATGGGCAGAGGGAACCGAGAACAGAGAGCTGCATGTCACTGGACATATGCAGAAGAAGGAAAACCTAACCAGCAGAATTAAAGAAACAACAGCACCACTGGGGCTTAAACCCTTTCAGAAGTGTGAGGTCCACTGAACATGGAATTCTAGAAATAAAAGTCCATTTTACTATATTAGCCTAATTCCTTGCCCCTCAGAACTTGCTTCACCTCTCTGTATACTGGCTTTCTCCCTATGTGATCCATAAAAACTTTCCCCAAACACCTGATCTGGGAGTCAGATTTGAACATTAGGCTGACTCCTCACTTGGCTACCCTGTAAAAAAAATACTCTCTGCAAAAGACTAGTTTCAGCATTTTGACCTTCTGATATGCACAGGCAGGTGGGCTCACCTTTGTTCAAAAACACTGGGCTTCCGAAGTGGGCATACCAATCAGCAATGAATGAAAGTTCTTGTTGCTCCACATCCTTGCTAGCATTTGATGTTGTCTGTATGGTTTGGATTGTGGCCACTCTAACAGGCTTGTAGTGATATCTCATTGATGTTTTAACTTCCAATTCCCTAATGATAAGATGTTAAGCTCATTTCAAACAGAAAAACAGGGGCTGGCCGGTATTGTGGTGTAGCAGCCTAGGCTGACGACTGCAAGGCCAGCATCTTGTATCAGGGTACCGTTTCAAATCCCAGCTGCTGTGCTTCTAATCTAGCTCCAGGATAATGTGCCTGGGAAAGCAGTGGAGGATAACACAAGGACTTGGGCCCCTGCCACCCACGTGGGAGTCCTGGGTAGAACACTGGGCTCTGGCTTCAGCCTGGACCAGTCTCTGCCATTATGGCCATTTGGGGAGTGAACCCAGTGAATGGAAGAGGTCCCTCTCTCTGTCTCACTCTGTGTGTGTGCGCGCGCGTGTGTGTGTGTGTGTGTGTAGTCATTCACCTCTTCAAATAAATAAATATTTTTTTAACAACCAGAAAAACAACCAGTAAATACATAAACTTGCAAACTTTAAAAACTCTTTATTCACAGAAACAACTCTCATAAGCAAGAATGTCATCTTCAAACAAAAAAGATAATGTTAGTAACTATTCATTTCTGTAGGGATACAGAACTCAAACCATCAGCGCTGTGAACTGCTTGATACACTGTATAACCTAACCCATCCTGTCTAGCACAGAAATTTTAAGGAGATGAAAAACAGATTGGATATCCTTTATCTGAACTAGAAGTATTTTAGATATTGGATATTTTTCATATTCTGGAAAATCTGCATATACATAATGAGATATCCAGTGGTGGGTTCCAAGTCTGATGTTCATATTCACTGATGTTTCATATATACATTATACCAATAATCTGATGGTAATTTTATATAATTTTTTTTATTGAGCCTATGATCTGACTACAACCCCTCACATCAGGTCAGGCACAGAATTTTCTACTTGTGCATCACATCAGCATCAAAAAGTTTAGCATTCTATAACATTTTGGACCGAATATAGAAAAGCAAAAATAAAAAATAAAAATAAAAATAAAGCGTTAGCCCCACCAAAGGGAAAGCCAATGCAAAGACCATACTGAGAAAGAACTTAGCATGTCTGAGAGACAGAAAGGACAGTGGTTGGAATGTAGTAAACTAAGAGAACTAGGATCAAAAGAGGCAGAGAGGTGTAGCAAGATCAAATTGTACAGGATCTAAAGCTCATGGTAAGCAGTCTGAAATTCCATCTAGTGACACAGCAATGGACATGATTTAAGCTGAGGTGGAGTAAGAAAGGCAATTGGGCATTAAATAAAACGCTGCATAATGAATTGTGAATAGTTGGTAGTCCCCGTGAAGAGCCAAATTCTAGATGCCTGATCTCAGGCTCAAGCAAGAGACTAAATAATCTGAATACCTTTCTAGAGAAATTAAGGATCCCTGAGAAAGGACCTGTAAAAGGTTGACATTTGAACAGACCTAAAGAAAAAGCCATCAGGGCACCCAACATTCCTACTGAAAAGCCCAAACACAGAATTTCTAGTCTGCTTTATACTGTCTAATCTTTAAGTATGAACAGACCCCTCAAGGCTCACCAGACATCTGAGAATATCTTCTCAATGAAAGAGAAGGGCCAGCACTGTGACACAGTGGATTAAGCTGCTGCTGACATCCCGTATCAGTGCCACTTCAAGTGCAGGCTGCTCTGTTTCTGATCCAACTTCTTGCCGATGTGCCAGGAAGCAGTAGCAGCAGCAGATGACCTAAGTACTTGGGTCCCTAGCACCCATATGGGAGACCAAATGGAATTTCTCGTTCCTGGCTTTGGCCTAGATCAGACCTGCTGTTGTGGCGATCTGGAGAGTGAACCTTTCTCTCCCTCTCCCTCTGTGTCACTCTATTTTTCAAATAAATAAATCTTTAAACCATCAATTAAAAGAGAGAAAAAGGTCACATCAAGTAAACAGAAAAGGGTCATGGATGGGGAAATAGGGAGGAGGAACTCAGAAAATGCAGGAATAGTAAATATTTTCAAAATAAATACAACTAATATCTACAGAAGAATGAGGAATGGAATTGTACCAATAATGCATAAATAGCAAACTATAAACATGAATATTCAGGAAATTTTAAAATATGATAAAGAAAAAATTCAATTAAAAGGTTAAAGTTGAGGCGATCTCCCACAAACAGAACAAAAAGAGAAAAAGCACACAATGGGAGGCAACAGAAAAAAACCATACATGATACAATATCTGAATGAGTAACCAGAGTTGCAAAAAGAGAAAACTCAGGGGGAGAGGTGAGTAAATTAATTCAAAAAAAAGTATATAGCGGGGGCGGAGCCAAGATGGCGGAATAGTGAGGACGCGCACTAGCAGTCCGCAAAAAGATAGTTTAATAAAAACAGAGTTACTGTAGCCTCAGGAAAAATCTCACGGAAAGAAATGCAGTGGAAATTCTTCCGGACCCAGTGAATGAGACGCAGAGGACCTAGGGGAAAGTAAGTTTGCGAACGGCAAATCGTGCCTTAGTGGCACGGGAGCTGCTGGGAGGGACGGGAACCGGACGGAACACAGTCGCCATTGGATTCGAGCGCTTAAACGGGAGCCGATACAGGGATCCCGAGACACTGGCGGGGGGGAAGCAGACGCCACGGGGGAAACAGCACAATTGAGGCGAGCCCACACGGACACTAGCCTCTTTCGTTGCCCACCCTGCTAATTCTAGCTGGACTGAACGCAGTGGGACGGCGCGCCCGCCAGCTGAACCGGAAGCCGGGCGGAACACAGTCGCCATTGGAACTGAGCGCTTGAACGGGGGCCGATACAGGGATCCCGAGACACTGGCGGGGGGAAGCAGACGCCAGGGGGGAAACAGCACAATTGAGGCGAGCCTGCACGGACACTAGTCTCTCTCGTCACCCACCCTGCTAATTCGAGCTAGATTAAACGCAGTGGGACAAGGCGCGCCCGCCCATCACTGAGGCAGACGGAACCAAAAACCCGAGGCTATAGAAACCTGAAGGGGATCCAAAAACTGGGAACACACCGCGCACACAAACTCCGTTACCTTGACAACCCAGAGAAAGAGTGTGGGGAAAAAAAAAAATGCCAAATAAAAACAGATTCCGAGGGAGCAAGATCAAGGAAGACGCTATGATGACCCCAAACGGAAAAGACACCCCAAGTCAGGATTGTGAAGATAATGAGATAGAAGAAATGCAAGAAGCAGATCTCAAAGAATTGATAAGAACATTAAGAAGTTCTCAAAAACAAATTCTTGAACTGCAGAAATCTTTAATGGATAAGATAGAAAATCTCTCTCGCGAGAATGAAGCACTACGGAGAAATCAAAACGAAATGAAACAACTAGTAGAACAAGAAGCTACGAGAGTGACAAAAAATCTTAATGAATTGAAGAATTCAATAGATCAAGTGACAAGCAATCTTGAGGGCCTTAAAACCAGAATGGGTGAAGCAGAGGAGAGAATATCGGACCTAGAAGACAGAGAACAGGAGAGGAAACAGTCAAACCAAAGACAAGAAGAGGAAATTAGAAAACTAAAAGATATTGTCGGGAATTTACAGGATACTATTAAAAAACCCAACATTCGGGTTCTAGGTGTTCCTGAAGGTATGGAGAGGGAGAAAGGATTAGAAGGCCTTTTTAGGGAGATACTAGCAGAAAACTTTCCAGGCTTGGAGAAAGACAGAGAAATCCTAATCCAGGAAGCTCATAGAACCCCTAATAAACATGACCAAAAGAGATCCTCTGCACGACATATTGTAATTAAACTCACCACAGTGAAGCAAAAAGAAAAGATCCTAAAATGTGCAAGAGAGAAACGGCAGATTACTCTCAGAGGATCTCCAATTAGACTTACAGCTGACTTCTCAACAGAAACCCTACAAGCTAGAAGGGAATGGCGAGACATAGCCCAGGTACTTAGAGAGAAAAACTGCCAGCCCAGAATATTATACCCTGCAAAGCTCTCATTTGTGAATGAAGGTGAAATAAAGACCTTTCATAACAAACAAAAATTGAAAGAATTTGTTGCCACTCGTCCAGCCCTGCAAAAGATACTTAAAGACGTGTTACACACAGAAACACAGAAACACGACCATCAACATGAAAGAAGGTAAACGAAGGGAACCTCACGGCAAAAGATCACAGGGAATTCAAAGCATACATTAGAAAATATCTGGCAAATGGCAGGGCAAACTTACCACTTATCAATAGTCACATTGAACGTTAAAGGTCTAAACTGTCCTGTTAAAAGACAGAGATTGGCTGATTGGGTTAAGGAACAAAAACCATCTATTTGCTGCCTACAAGAAACACATCTTTCCAACGAAGATCCATACAGACTGAAAATAAAAGGATGGAACAAGATATACCATGCCAACAGAAATGAAAAAAGAGCGGGTGTAACCATCTTAATATCGGACTACATAAACTTTAACACAAAAACTGTTAAGAGAGACAAAGAGGGGCACTATATAATGATTAAGGGATCAATACTACAGGAAGATATAACAATTCTCAATGTATATGCACCTAATTACAGGCCACAGGTTTATTTAAAAAATTTGTTAAGAAACTTAAAGGGAGACTTAGACCCCAACACAATAGTACTGGGGGACTTCAATACTTCACTCACAGATATTGACAGATCGACAGGACAGAAGATAAACAAGGAGACAGTAGATTTAAACAACACTATAGCCCAAATGGATCTAACAGATATCTACAGAACTTTTCATCCTACAAGTAATGCATTCACATTCTTCTCAGCAGTACATGGAACCTACTCTAGGATTGATCACATATTAGGCCATAAAGCAAGTCTCAGCAAATTCAAAAGAATTAGAATCATACCATGCAACTTCTCAGACCATGAGGGAGTGAAGTTGGAAATTAGCAACTCAGGAATCTCTAGAGCATATGCAAACACATGGAGATTGAACAACATGCTCCTGAATGAACAATGGGTCACTGAAGAAATCAAAAGAGAAATCAAAAATTTTCTGGAAGTAAATGAGGATAACAGCACAACATACCAAAACTTATGGGATACAGCAAAAGCAGTGTTAAGAGGAAAGTTTATATCAATAGGTGCCTACATCAAGAAACTGGAAAGGCACCAAATAGATGAGCTTTCAATGCATCTCAAGGATCTAGAAAATTTGCAGCAAACTAGACCC
The DNA here is from genome assembly GCA_949820135.1 of Sylvilagus floridanus. Classification (NCBI taxonomy): domain Eukaryota; kingdom Metazoa; phylum Chordata; class Mammalia; order Lagomorpha; family Leporidae; genus Sylvilagus; species Sylvilagus floridanus. The sequence continues at coordinate 9,936,328 of OX463240.1, read as the reverse complement.
AAATCTAGTAGAAAAAGAGAAATAATCAAAATCAGAGAAGAAATCAACAGGATTGAATCCAAAAAAACATTACAAAAAATCAGCCAAACGAGGAGCTGGTTTTTTGAAAACATAAACAAGATTGACACCCCATTGGCCCAACTAACTAAAAAAAGAAGAGAAAAGACCCAAATCAGTAAAATCAGAGATGAAAAAGGAAATATAACAACAGACACCACAGAAATCAAAAGAATCATCAGAAATTACTACAAGGACTTGTATGCCAGTAAACAGGGAAACCTATCAGAAATGGATAGATTCCTGGACACATGCAACCTACCTAAATTGAACCAGGAAGACATAGAAAACCTAAACAGACCCATAAGTGAGTCAGAAATTGAATCAGTAATAAAGGCCCTCCCAACAAAGAAAAGCCCAGGACCAGATGGATTCACTGCTGAATTCTACCAGACATTTAAAGAAGAACTAACCCCAATTCTTCTCAAACTATTCAGAACAATCGAAAAAGAGGGAATTCTCCCAAATTCCTTCTATGAAGCCAGCATCACCTTAATTCCTAAGCCAGAAAAAGATGCAGCATTGAAAGAGAATTACAGACCAATATCCCTCATGAACATAGATGCAAAAATCCTCAACAAAATTCTGGCCAATAGACTGCAACAACACATCAGAAAGATCATCCACCCAGACCAAGTGGGATTCATCCCTGGTATGCAGGGATGGTTCAATATTCGCAAAACAATCAACGTGATACACCACATTAACAGGCTGCAGAAGAAAAACCATATGATTATCTCACTAGACGCAGAGAAAGCATTCGATAAAATTCAACACCCTTTCATGATGAAAACCCTAAGCAAACTGGGTATAGAAGGCACATTCCTCAATACAATCAAAGCAATTTATGAAAAACCCACGGCCAATATCCTATTGAATGGGGAAAAGTTGGAAGCATTTCCACTGAGATCTGGTACCAGACAGGGATGCCCACTCTCACCACTGCTATTCAATATAGTGCTGGAAGTCTTAGCCAGAGCTATTAGGCAAGAAAAAGAAATTAAAGGGATACAAGTTGGGAAGGAAGAACTCAAACTATCCCTCTTTGCAGACGACATGATTCTTTATTTAGGGGACCCAAAGAACTCTACTAAGAGACTATTGGAACTCATAGAAGAGTTTGGCAAAGTAGCAGGATATAAAATCAATGCACAAAAATCAACAGCCTTTGTATACACAGACAATGCCACGGCTGAGGAAGAACTGCTAAGATCAATCCCATTCACAATAGCTACAAAAACAATCAAATACCTTGGAATAAATTTAACTAAGGACATTAAAGATCTCTACAATGAAAATTACAAAACCTTAAAGAAAGAAATAGAAGAGGATACCAAAAAATGGAGAAATCTCCCATGCTCATGGATTGGAAGAATCAATATCATCAAAATGTCCATTCTCCCAAAAGCAATTTACAGATTCAACGCAATACCAATCAAGATACCGAGGACATTCTTCTCAGATCTGGAAAAAATGATGGTGAAATTCATATGGAGACACAGGAGACCTCGAATAGCTAAAGCAATCTTGTACAACAAAAACAAAGCCGGAGGCATAACAATACCAGATTTCAGGACATACTACAGGGCAGTTGTTATCAAAACAGCATGGTACTGGTACAGAAACAGATGGATAGACCAATGGAACAGAATAGAAACTCCAGAAATCAATCCAAACACCTACAGCCAACTTATATTTGATCAACGATCCAAAACCAATCCCTGGAGTAAGGTCAGTCTGTTTAATAAATGGTGCTGGGAAAACTGGATTTCCACGTGCAGAACCATGAAGCAAGACCCCTACCTTTCACCTTACACAAAAATTCATTCAACATGGATTAAAAATTTAAACCTACGACCCGACACCATCAAATTACTGGAGAGCATAGGAGAAACCCTGCAAGACATAGGTACTGGCAAAGACTTTTTGGAAAAGACCCCAGAAGCACAGGCACTGAAAACCAAAATTAACTACTGGGATTGCATCAAATTGAAAAGTTTCTGTACTGCAAAAGAAACAGTCAGGAAAGTGAATAGGAAACCGACAGAATGGGAAAATATATTTGCAAACTATGCAACAGATAAAGGGTTGATAACCAGAATCTACAAAGAAATTAAGAAACTCCACAACATCAAAACAAACAACCCACTTAAGAGATGGGCCAAGGACCTCAACAGACATTTTTCCAAAGAGGAAATCCAAATGGCCAACAGACACATGAAAAAATGTTCAAGATCCCTAGCAATTAGGGAAATGCAAATCAAAACCACAATGAGGTTTCACCTCACCCCAGTGAGAATGGCTCACATTCAGAAATCCACCAACAATAGATGCTGGAGAGGATGTGGGGAAAAAGGGACACTAATCCACTGTTGGTGGGAATGCAAACTGGTGAAGCCACTATGGAAGTCAGTCTGGAGATTCCTCAGAAACCTGAATATAACCCTACCATTCAACCCAGCCATCCCACTCCTTGGAATTTACCCAAAGGAAATTAAATTGGCAAACAAAAAAGCCGTCTGCACAGCAATGTTTATTGCGGCTCAATTCACAATAGCTAAGACTTGGAACCAACCCAAATGCCCTTCAACAGTAGACTGGATTAGGAAATTATGGGACATGTACTCTACAGAATACTATACAGCAGTCAAAAACAATGAAATCCGGTCACTTGCAACAAAATGGAGGAATCTAGAAAACATCATGCTGAGTGAATTAAGTCAGTCCCAAAGAGACAAATATCATTTGTTTCCCTTGATTGGCGATGACTAACTGAGCACCAAAGGGGAAACCTGTAGAAGTGAAATGGACACTATGAGAAACAGTGACTCGATCAGCTCTTGTGCTGACTGTTGTTGTACAATGTAATACTTTATCCATGGTAGAATTTTTTTTTTTTTCTCTTTATCCTAGTACTAGTGGTTGAACTCTGTAATTAACACACAATTATACTTAGGTGTTTAAATTTTAACCGAAAAGTGATCTCTGTGAAATATAAGAGTGGGAATAAGAGAGGGAGGAGATGTAAAATTTGGGACATGCTCAATCGGAACGGCCCCAAATGATGGAGTTAGAATTGTGCCAGGGGTTTCCAATACAATCCCATCAAGGTGGCATGTACCAAGGCCATCTCATTAGTCCAAGTGATCAATTTCAGCTCACAATTGATCACACTGATAGGTCTAAGAGTCAAAGGGATCACACAAACAAGACTAGTGTCTGCTAATACTAACTGATAGAATGAAAAAGGGAGAGAATGATCCAACATGGGAAGCAGGATACACAGCAGACTCATAGAATGGCAGATGTCCTAAATAGCACTCTGGCCTCAGAATCAGCCCTTAAGGCATTTGGATCTGGCTCAAGAGCCCATGAGAATATTTTAGGCATGGAAAGCTAAGACACTCTGGAAAAAACAGAAGACCTAAATGAAAGATCTCTGCGAGTGAGATCCCAGTGGAAAGAACGGGGCCATCAAAGAAGGAGGTACCTTTCTCTGAAGGGAGGAGGGAACTTCCACTTTGACTATGGCCCTGTGGGAATAAGATCGAAGTCGGCGAACCCTAAAGGCTTCCATAGCCTCGGCAACTCATGACCAGAGCCTAGGGAGATTACTGACGCCATAAACAAGAGTGTCAAATTGTTAAATCAACATCAGGAGTCACTGTGTACTTACGTCTCATGAGGGATCTGTCCTTAATGTGTTATCCAATGTGAAGTGATGCTATTACTAGTACTGAAACAGTATTTTTACACTTTGTGTTTCTGAGTGGGTGCAAACTGATGAAATCCTTACATAGTATATATTGAATCGATCTTCTTTATATAAAGATAATTGCAAATGATTAAAAAATCTTGGTGTTAAATTGGAAATCGCATAGACAATTAATCAATTTTTTTAAAAAAAAATCATGTAGGATCTCTGTCCTTAATGTGCTGTACATTGTGAATTAATACTATAACTAGTACTCCAACAGTATTATCATTTTGTGTCTCTATGCGAGGGCAAACCGTTGAAATCTTTACGTAATATGTACTAAATTGATCTTCTGTGTATAAAGAGAATTGAAAATGAATCTTGATGTGAACAGAAGGGGAGAGGGAGCGGGAAAGGGGAGGGTGGGGGGAGGGAGGGAAGTTGTGTGGGGGGGGAGCCATTGTGGTCCATGAGCTGTTCTTTGGAAATTTATATTCTTTAAATAAAAGCTTTATAAAAAAAAAAAAAAAAAAAAAAAAAAAAAAAAAAAGAATATCTTTTCAATGAAAGTATCCGGTGGATCCATACAATAATTTCCAAATTATAATAAGTTTTCTTTTCATTAAAACTTTTCTCTTTGAATTTTGGAAAACTTTAAGAAAAGGAAAAATAAAACTCATTAAATATCAATTCTTACAAAATTTTCAAAAATTTTTGAAAAACTAAAATTAAGTCCAATAATCAATGATCTAGTAGCAAGAGTTAAAGTAATGAAGCTAGGAGTTCATGGAGTTACGTGTTTCAGTAGATAGGTAAACAATAAAATAATCTGTACTGGTTGTATCTTCTAAGATGTCTTAAAATTTGGAAGGGAATGTAAACTACTAAAGCAAATAAATTCTAAAAATAAAAAAAAAAAAAGTATATAGCTCTGAAAAAGAAGGCATTTGAAGGGAAGGAAGGTCAAAGTACATCAACTCCCTATGTCAAAACACCGGCGGTAAAAAGGAGGGCTTAGACACTTCAAAAGTGGTGGTGGTTGGTGGTAGGGCTACTCTGACATATCTGGTAAAGCCACCACTGACGATGCCAGCATCCTATATGGGCTCCAGTTTGTGTCCCAGGTGCTCCACTTCCAATTCAGCTCCCTGCTAATGGCCCTGGAAAGCAGCAGAGGATGGCCCAAGTCCTTGGGCCCCATGTACCCACATGGGAGACCCAGAAGAAATTCCTGGCTCCTGGCTTCAGCCTGGCCCAGCCCTGGCTGTTGCAGTCATCTGAGGAATAAGCCAGTGGTTAGAAGATAGGTCTACCCCCCCCTTCCCACTCTCTCTCAGTAACTCTTTCAAATAAATAAATAATTATTTTTAAAGTGGTAGATGCTGGGGCCAGCACTGTGGTGTAGCAGGTAAAGCCGCTGCCTACAGTGCCAGATCCCATATGGGCACCAGTTGGAGTCCCAGCTGCTCCACTTCCGATCCAGCTCTCTGCTATGGCCTGGGAAAGCAGAAGAAGATGGTCCAAGGCCTTGGGCCCCTGCACCCAGGTGGGAGACCTGGAAGAAGCTCCTGGCTCCAGATCGCGTAGCTCCAGCCGTTGCAGCCATTTGGGGAGTAAACCAACGTTTGGAAGACCTCTTTCTCTTTTTTTCTCTCCCTCTCCTTCTCTGTGTAACTCTGACTTTCAAATAAATAAATAATAATAATAATAAAGTGGTGGAGGCTGAAGGGTAATTATAAAATAAAGAAGCTTCAGAATTTTCAGCAGCAACATAAGAACTAAGAAATGATGTGAGATTTATTTATTTGAAGGTCAGAGCTACACAGAGAGAGAAAAAGAGAGGGAAAGGGAGATTTTTCCATGTGGGTGGCAGGGGCCCAAACACTTGGCCATCTTCTGCTGCTTTCCCAGGCCATTAGCAGGAAGTGGATTAGAAGTGGAGCAACTGGGACATGAACCGGCACCCATATGGAATGCCAGTGTTACAGGAGGTGGCTTTACCCACCATGCCACAATGCCAGCCCTGAAAAAGTTTTCAATCTAAATTTCTAATCTACCTAAACTATCAACTAGTGAAGGCTAACTAAAGACTTTTTCTTTAAAAAAGGTGAGGTTATTTTAGTGTAGAAAATTATTAAATCCATGCAGTTTTTTCAAGATTTATATTTCCCATTAGCTTGTTGAAGATCCCTTATACATTGCTGCTAATATCAAACCATTATCTCTCAGATCAATTATCAATAAGAAAAATAAAGGTGTTTTTTCCTCCCCCTTAAAATTTAGATTTTAATAAGTGTTCATATATGAAGTGTTGACAATTAAGCAGAAAAGGGGGAAATCTAAGGCCCTGAAAGACAAGAGATAATTAAAACTTCAAGAGGCATAATGCTCTTTCCCATGATAAAAATTATAAAATAGGGGCCAGTGCTGTGGCATGGTAGGCTAAGCTTCTTCCTGCAGTGCTGGTTCGTATCCCGGCTGCTCCTCTTCTGATCCAGCTCTCTGTTTATGGCCTGGGAAAACAGTGGAAGATAACCAAAGAGCTTGGGTCCTTGCACCCATGTGGAAGATCCAGAAGTTGTTCCTGGCTCCTATCCTTGGACTGTCCCAGTCCCAGCCATTGCAGCCATTTGGGGAGTGAACCAACAGACAGAAGACCTTTCTGTCTGTCTCTCCCTCTCTCTGTAACTGCCTTTCAAATAAATAAATTTTTTAAATGACAAAATAATCCTTGACAGCATCTTGATTTTGATACATTTACAAAGAAAAGAGTCATGAATTAAAACTTGAAACAATTTCCCCTCCAGTAACATAAAAATTATCACAAAATCATTCATACAGTGTCATAACAAAAACTGGAAAACAGATGTCCGCAATGGCTAGGGCTGGGCTAGGCCAAAGCCAAGAACTAGAAGCTTGAACCAGGTCTCCCGTGTGGGTGTAGGTGCCCAAGGACTTGGGCCATCTTCTGCTGCTTTCCCAGGTTCATCAGTAGGAAGCTGGATTGGAAGTGGAGCAGCCAGGACTCAAAGCAGCACCCATATGGGATGCTGGCACTGCAGACGGCAGTTTAACGCACCGCACCACGGCTGATTATAGAAAAGTACTTTTTGACTATATTTTTAATTTGGCTCTTATTCTACGTTTTCATTAAATAAGCACTCTGAATCATGACCTGGATATTTATCAAAGCTTAGACTAAACAATCAGAATTCCTCTGCTCCACAAATATTTTCTCTCTCAAATTAATAAAATCCACAGTTTACTTCCAAATCTAAGATTTTTATATTATTGAAGGTTAGGGAAGTAGTTGTTTTGTTTTTACCTAAATGAGGACCTCAAAGCTAAATTATAGTACAGCCTATTTGAAATTGGATAGAAAATAAAGCATATAACCTATTCATCTGATATATTTATTAATCTGATAAACAGAAGAAAAAAGATTTACCATCTATAATTTAGCTACATGACTGTTGTAAGCAAAATACTGAAATACAGTAATGCCTGATTTCTCCTAATTTTGAAAAAATGATATAGTGTGAATTTTCCAAATAAGCATTAAAAATGTCTTAAAATAATGTGATTAAAATTGAACATACACTGGAAATGTCCATATGTTCTTTAAACGGTTTATAGTAAGGCAGTTTTTAATACCCTGAGGTTGTCATGCGCAGCAGTACAGGGCTACCTGCTGTGGTGCACAGGAGCTGCCTGTCTCCAATACCAAGGTCTCTCAATCTTGCAGCTATTTGAGGCCACGTGACTCTCGGCTAAGGGGCCATCCTGGGCTTCGTAGGGTGTTGAGCAGCAACTGTGACTGCCACTCAATTATGTTTGTGATGACTTCACGGAGCTTAACTATGAAGAATGAGACTGTAATTATAATAAAACAATGCCATCTTTCTTCACATTTTTTAATGCTTAAATAGCTACCTTCATAACATTATAAAGATTTTGTAGCACCAGACAAACCTAACATGGTACATGGGAGCCAGTTCACTGCAATTTTATAGGCCACTATAAAGGATTTGAGGCTAAAGGGCAACAGGAGGTCACTGAAGAATTTCTGGTAGAGGAGAGTGGTGAGACTCCCAACAGCCATTCAGTCTGTCCTAACTCAGTCATTTTGTCTTCCCTTTCTGCTGTTAACAGGTGCAGCAGGTGTCACGTGACTAAAGGGGTGTGTTATGCATACCTTTAGGATAGGTTTTATAGTTCCTAAAAAACGGTCCCTTCTTCCTCTAAATATCACTCAGTCTGGATGTGATACCCAAAACTGATAGGGTCATCTTGCAACCTTGAGGGGGAACATCTTAGAGTAAGCTGATGCTACAAAGGAGAGTTGCTGTCATCTTACCTGGAGTCTGTCCTATCTCTGCACTTCCAATTCATAAGAAAGTAAGTTTGTGTCATGCCTGATGACAGCGTGAGCCAAAGTTTTCCACAGGCTGCAGCTGAAATCATCCTAGTGAACACAATAGACCATGTTGATGGCAACTGACATCATGGACAGGAATGAGACTCTGGAGAGAGACAGAAAATAAAGGAAGACTAGGAGTCCCGGGGCTGAGCGGGAAGGCCCTTCACATTTAATTCTAGGTGGTAGAAGAGGGGCTGGCAAATGCAGAGGCAGCCAAAAGGTTATAAACAAAAGCAGACGAGGGTGGTGGTGTCACAGAAACAGAAAAAAAGAGCATTTCAGGAAGGAATGGCAAATTGCTGCTCAAAGGCCAAGCAAAATGAGAACTCTGCAGCTTAGCGATCCTGGGGGACTTTCTTTGGAACAGTTTCCAGAGTTTAATGGTGGCAGAACCTGGACTGGTATAGTTTGAGAAATTAATGAAGAAGTACAGAAAACAAGAAAAAGTGATGCTCCAGAAAGGACAGAGACTATGAAAGGAAAAGAGATGAAATAAACAAAGCACAATGAAAAACCAGAGCAACGTGCTTGAAGTTCAGAAAAGATTCTTGTTGTTGTTTGTTTGGTCTGGGTTTTGTTTGCTTGTTGGGTTGTGTTTGTTTATCTTGCAATGATGGGAAATGTCTGCATATTAGTGGATGCAAATGGGAGGGAGCTAGAAGAGAAGAGGATGAAAATAAAACAGGTGGGAGGGTTCTGGTGGGAATGTTCCACAGGACACATGTGAGGAGAAAGACAAGAGCAGACAATGGTCAGTGGCAGGCGTGTCCTCCAGCGGTGTAAAGTATGCTACTTCCCAACGATGGCTTCTCTCTCCTGAAAAAGCAGGCCAAAGTGGACTTCAACAGGGCATGGGGAGAAAGGTGGGAGGGATACAAAAAACAGTTTAAGGCAATCATTCTGGAAGGTATGTATAGGGTAATAAGCTAATCCGAGAAATAAAGGACTGTCCACGGCCACGCCACTGTTAATGTGCCCAATCTCATCTGATCTCAGGAGAAATAAAGAACAATTGAGAACCCAGAGGACCATACATGCTTGTTTCCAAGAACCTACAATGGTATCAATCAGATCCATAATTTCTTTCCACCAGGCTACAAAGAGACTGTTAAATTACACCCACAACCTAGGTTTTGCTAACACTGTACAGGTACTACAAAGAAAAAGGGGCTAATTCTTTCTTCTTTTTTAAAAAGATTTATTTACTTATTGAAAGGCAGAATTATAGAGAGAAGGAGAGACAGAAATCTTGCATCAGTTGGTTCACACACAAATGGCCGCAATGGCCACAGGTGGGCCGGGCCAAAACCAGGAGCCAGGAGCTTCTTCTAGGTCTCCCAAGTGGCGTGCAGAGGCTCAAATGCTTGTGCCTCCTTTTGCTGCTTTCCCAGGGCATTAGCAGGGTTCTAGATTGAAAATGGAGCAGCCGGGACTAGAACCAGCATCCATGTGGGATGGTGGGCTGCAGGCCACAGCACCAGCTCCAGAGGGGGCTAATTCTTTTTAGCTAACCATGCATTCATATGGTCCACTTCACATCTGGCACATCACTGAGGTTTCTTGTTGTTGTTTTGTTGTTGTTGTTGTTGTTGTTGATAGATAGAGCTAGACAGTGAGAAAAAGACAGAGAGAAATGTCTTCCTTCCGTTGGTTCACTCCCCAAATGGCTGCTACAGCCAGTGCTGCGCCAATCTGAAGCCAGGAGCCAGGTGTTTCTTCCTGGTCTCCCATGCAAGTGCAGGGCCCAAGGACTTGGGCCATCCTCCACTGCCCTCCCGGGCTATAGCAGAGAGCTGGACTGGAAGAGGAACAACTGGGACTAGAACCCAGTGCCCATATGGGATGCCGGCGCTGCAGGCGGAAGACTAGCCAAATGAGCCACGGTGCAGGCCCCAATCACTGAGTATTTTTAAAGAAGTTTTAAAACTTGGAGTTTGCAGATCAAGGAACAAGGAACATAAGATAATCACAGAGGTAAAGCTTAAATAACAGAAGGTAAATTTTAAATGAGGTCCAAGTTAAACAGAAGGATCAGCACACTGTGGGGTGACAGTCCCAAGATGGAGAACCCAAACCATGACAGGAACTTCCAATGCCAACAAACTTTAAATACTGGGCTGGTTATTTAATACACTGGTACTAACTGGGCATTAAACATTTGTTTGAAAGAATAAACAGAATGAGCAGCTGAAGTAAAAGCTTTAATTAGGGATATGGTGGGAGATAAGACTAAACTTACTCCAAGAACAGACTCTACAATGTCCTGAATGGCAGGATTATAAACCCAGAGGGAAGGAAAATGAATGCCAAAAGTCTGAAGATTCACCTCCTTTACTCCTGGTAGCAGGTTGCAGTCCACAGGGCAGGGAAGGCAAACCCACAAGCAGCCTCTGGTCTGCATTGAAGACACAGAGATCAAAGATTTGGAGAGTCCAATGTTCAATTCAACTTTTGTTTTTATGGAACCAAAATGTTGTCACAGTCAGTTATTTTCTATTAATTAGATTTTAGATTCTCTTCTCCTTCTATTACAATTATTTAGGATCAGTCTATGAAATGATACCTCTACTTAAGAACAAATAGTGCCACTAACAGAATCAACTAACACTTTTCATACTGTTGAAGTTCAAATTCTATAATAGTCTTCTAAAAATTCAATTGTGAGAGCAGCAGCTAAATGTATGTATATATAACATGGAGAAAATTACGTATATTTGTGTATATTTCAGAAATACGACATCCTTTAAAAACATAGTCAGAACCATAGTCAGGTACATAGTGAAAAGACACTAACACCAAAGGAAACTAGAGGAGACTCTGTTATGCAGCCAGAAGACAGGAACACTGCTCAGACCCTGCTGACCACTTCAATAACAGTTAGCACCAGAACCTGTATTCATCATTCCCTAAAACTCTTCATTCCTGGTCCTTCACATCACATCTAACATGTACCTCAACTTTTAGGAAATCGGCGGAGGATTATGAATATTACATTCAAGAGATATTGGAGAAGCCTGTAAATTTACCAGGTATTACCTAGGTCCTGGGGTCTCTGTGAACCCTCATGCTTATGTGAAAAATAGTTACTGAGGAAAGAATGCAGGTACGGACCAGTCATGGCTGGCATGAGTGAGTCTTACAGTCCACGGACTTCTTCCCACAGTCAAAGAAGTCAGCCATACTCTTTTGATACTTCACTCAAAGACTGAATCTGCTCCTGTGGATGGCCATCCCTGTGGGACAACCTGCAAATGGAAATGGCACGCCCAACCTGGAGTAATATCTAGAATCACCTAAAGTCGACATAAGGCCTGGGATAAAGAACCAGAGAGCTAGACAGAGGTCAAAATGTTTTCTCAAGTGGTCTCACTGTAGAATGCAGATGTAACATCAAGAAGGTTGATCTGTCTACACTCCAAGGGAACAGTGGTTTTCCTATGTACCACTTGTTGAATTCTTTATTTAGTGGAGGACTAAGCTTGTGATTGTAAAGTAAATTCCAAGTATGTCACTGCAAAATTTAAAAGGAAAATAAGGAAGGAGGAGAGAGGATGGGAGCCAGGGAGGGTAGGGTGGAAAGTATCATTATCATGAAGTTTGTTCCTTTTACATAAATTAAAAAAAAAAGAAGAAGAAGAAGAAGAAGAAGAAGGTTGGTCTGCCTATGGAAAGATATCTGAGTTTTCTGCTACCTATCAGGATTATGGGGATTACACAGTTTACTATAGGATAGGCAAGAACACCGAGTTGCTGCTTTTCAGTCCAATTACTGCGATAGCCAAACATTCTAATTGGATAGCACCCTATCTCCTCAATATCATTTATCTTGATATATAATAAGCAGTAACCTATGGTTATAGCTCTATGATTCTGAGACATCAGGGAACATAAACCAACTGTTGACAGCAATCTTCCCCCATCTAATAAATAGGTAAAAAGAAAATTTTGAGGAGCCTGAAAAGATGTACATTTATTTTTCAAGTTGTTTTAACCTGCTTTATTTAAGAAACTTCACGGAGGGGCCGGTGCCATGGCTCACTTGGTTAATCCTCCACCTGCAGCGCCGGTATCCCATATGGGCGCCAGGTTCTAGCCCCGGCTGACCCTCTTCCAGTCCAGCTCTCTGCTGTGGCCCGAGAGGGCAGTGGAGGATGGCCCAAGTTCTTGGGCCCTGCACCTGCATGGGAGACCAGGAAGAAACACCTGGCTCCTGGCTTCGGATTGGCGCAGCACCAGCTGTAGCAGCCATTTGGGGAGTGAACCAACGGAAGGAAGACCTTTCTCTCTGTCTCTCTCTCACTGTCTAGCTCTACCTTTCAAATTAAAAAAAAAAAAAACTTCATGGAGATATAAATATATAAATATCTATATCTAGTAAAGAGAAACAGAGAGCTGGAGATGAAGAGAGATCTTCCATCCACTGGTTTATTCCCCAAATGCATATAACAGCTGGGACTACCCAGAGATGAAGCCTGGAGCCAGGAATTCAATTCAGGTTTCCCATGTGAGTGGCAGGCACCCACCTATTGGAAACATCACCCGCTGCTTCACAGGGTACACATTAGCAGGAAGCTAGAATCAGAAGCAGAGTTGAGGCTCAAATCTAGGCACCCTGATATGTGATGTGGGTGTTCCAAGTGGGGTCTTCACTGCTGTGGCAAACACCTACCATGGATCTGCTTAAAAGAAAATGTCTGAGGCTCAGAGCTACAGGACCAGAGTATACAATTACTTATAAGCTATTCCAAAAATCTTTAAAAAGAAAGCACATATATCACTGCCTACTTAAACAAATAAAGATTTCAAACCTGATGGCCGGCGCCGCGGCTCAATAGGCTAATCCTCCGCCTGCGGCACCAGCACACCTGGTTCTAGTCCCAGTCAGGGTGCCAGATTCTGTCCCAGTCGCTCCTCTTCCTGTCCAGCTCTCTGCTCTGGCCCAGGAGTGCAGTGAAGGATGGCCCAAGTGCTTGGGCCCTGCACCCCATGGGAGACCAGGAGAAGCACCTGGCTCCGGGCTTTGGATCAGCGTGGTGTGCTGGTCGCAGATTGCCGGCCACAGTGGCCATTGGGGGTAAACCAAAGGTAAAGGAAGACCTTTCTCTCCGTCTCTCTCTCACTGTCCACTCTGCCTGTCAAAAAATAAAAACAAAACAAAATAAAAGATTTCAAACCTGAAAAGATTAAAAAAAAAAACCTGGGGAACTTTAAAATATTAATGCTCAGACCTACCAAAGAAATTCTGATTCAATATTTTTTAAGAGAAAAAAATAATTCAAATGCTTGCTTCTCATTACTGAGAAACAAAATATTAAATCACTCCTGGTTCATAATGTGAATTTTGTTATGCTGTCATCTAAATTATCTAAATAAACCAAAAATATATTTAAAAAACAATTAAGGTCCAGAAACCAGTGGAACTCAGGGTTACATTAGGACAATTCTCATTACCATTTGTTTGCAATACACAAATGAACTGAGAGAAAGCTAACATTTAAATTGGACTACTGGCTGTACATCTTTCAATTCACATGAAAGTAACTAGTCTTATTTAATAAACCTAAAATAAAGCTTAACTTTCAAGTGATTCAAGTGGTAGAACTTTTACCTGAAACAATCCAACATGAATATAAATCAGAAGTGAAAGATTTCTCAAGGTTGTATATGCAGAGTAGTAAAACACGAACACTTTCCAAAATAAAAGAGGCAAAGTATTTCTATTTTAAATTATATTAAATTTAATATTTCTAAGCATGGAAAAAGGCTTCTAAATTATAAATGCAGTAGAAAATAAGTTATCTTAGACTTTATAATTTCTATAATTCTAAAAGACAACATCTCTGATGGTAAATAAGTCCCCAACCAATCTATTCAATATGACCTCAATAGAAACTCCAAATAATTTTTTTTTAATTGAAGAGACAAAGAGACACATACACACACAGAGACAGATGAGCTCCATCCACTGGTTCACTACCCAAATGCATTCAACTGTCAGGCCAAAGCCAGGAGCCAGGACTTTAATCCAAGCCTCCTACATGGGGGGCAAGGACCCACACACTTGAGCTATTACCTGCTACCTCCCAGGGTCTACACTGCCAGGAACCTGGAATACAGAGTGGGAGCCAAGAAATAAAACCAGGCATGCCATGGTGGGATATAGTCATCTTAACTGCAGCCCTAATCTCCTGCCCTCAGTCTCATTTTTTTCATTCCAAGAATTGGGTAGTTAAACTAGGTATGTTTGTGATTAATTGGGGAAGCACTCTGTGCAAAATTCAATTGAAAACTAAGGACCTGTTCTCTCAAACATAAGGACCTGTTCTCTCAAAGAGCATTTCTCAGATACCATTCTGAGACAGAAAAAATAATCAATAAGCAAATAAATCAAGAATCTACAAAAACAGAAAACTAAAAACATTCATAAGACCATTCAAGGTGAGAGAACTTTTCCATGACTAGCCTTCATTAAAAATTTTTCTACAGGGGTCAGCAGGTAAAGCCACCTCCTGCGATGCTGGCAATCTATATGGGTACCTGTTCAAGTACCAGCTGCTCTACTTCCAATACAGTTCCCTGCTAATGCTCTTGGGAAAACAGCAAAAGATGGACAAAGTGCTTGGGCCCCTGTACCCACATGGGAGACCTGGATGAGATTCCTGGCTCCTGGCTTCACTCTATCCCAGCCCTAGGTATTGCAGCCATTTGGAGAGTGAACCACTAAATAGAAGATCTCTGTCTCTTCCCCCTGCCCCACACACACTGTAACTCTGCCTTTCAAATAAATGAAAGAAATCTAAAAAAATCTTTGCACAGCTCATGAATACAAAAAATCTATAATCAATGTCCCATTACAACATGACTACTGGTGACCATCAGGATGACCTGAATCTGTGAATGCTACAACTCGATGCACTTCTCTATCATGTAATAAAATAGCAACATTTTAGGTGACAGTACACATCCTACAGAATTTTGAAGCCTTAGCACTTAAATCAGCTTTCAAGAAATTACTTAGGTCAATCCAAATTGAACTTATCCATCAAAGGGAATGCCACAAGATTCCTTAAGACAGTGACTTCAGGTCCTGGTTCTCGGCATTGGCCTGGTCCAGACCTGGATGTTGTGGCCATCTGAGGAGTGAATTAGCAGATGGTAGATCAATCAATCTCTCTCTCTCTCTCTCCCTCCCTCCCTCTCCCTCTTCAATCTCTTCTCTCTTTTACTCCGATCTCTCCCTCTCTCTCACTCAATCTCTTCCACATAAATATGTACATAAATCTTTATAAAGTTTGTGTATGCCTTTGTTTTATGTTCACATGATAAATACTTAAACTAAGAAAGAAAATCCTTAATTCTTTAAGTTGTGCTTCTTGACAAACCGGATGAAAAAAATAATAAAAACATTAAAACTTTTAAATGTTTCTAACTTTCTCGTCTAAGAACTGACATAAAAAACATAATACATGTTTGTATTTACATAATTACATGTTTGGTATTTAATAATAAAGCTCAGCTGGCCAGCGCTGTGGCTCACTAGGCTAATCCTCTGCCTGTGGCACCAGCACTCCGGGTTCTAGTCCTGGTTGGGGCGCTGGATTCTGTCCTAGTTGCTTCTCTTCCAGTCCAGCTCTCTGCTGTGACCCAGGAAGGCAGTGGAGGATGGCCCAAGTCCTTGGGCCCTGCACCGCCATGGGAGACCAGGAGGAAGCACCTGGCTCCTGGCTTCGGATCGGCGGCGCAGTGTGCTGGCTGTAGCAGCCATTTGAGGGGTGAACCAACAGAAAAAGGAAGACCTTTCTCTCTGTCTCTCTCTCACACTAACTCTGCCTGTCAAAAACAAAACAAAACAAAAAAACAAAAATAATAATAAAGCTCAACTTTTCAACAGAACATAATAAAAATTACTAATCGATGTTGTTTTAAAAAACCATGAAGTGGTTAAAACAGTAAGATCTCAAAGTTACAAATCAGAATAAACTTGAAATCATTAGTGTGAAGATCTCACAAGTGGGGCTAGTTGTAGCTGCCTGTGATGCCAGCATCCTATATCAGAGTGCTGGTTGGAGTCCAGGTTACCAGCCTCCTGCTCATGTGTCAGGGAAGGCAGCAGAAAATGGCTCAACCACTTGGGTCCCTGCCACCTGCAAGAGTGACTGTCTGGAGTTCTGGACTGCTGGCTTCAGCCTGGTCCAGCCTTGGTTATTGTGGCCATTTGCACAGTGAACCAGCTGATGGACTCTCTCCTTCTCCCTCCAGCTTTCCCACTCCATAACTCTGCCTTTTAAAGAAATGAATCTAAAAAAAAAATAAAAATAAAAAAATAAAATAAAAACCTCACGAGTAACCTTAACTCCAGTATAATGTAACTTAACTCACAGTTTGTTCCTACACTTACTTCCTCCATTTCATTTTATTATTTGTACTTCAGTAACTGTTACTATAAACTATGAACTCTATGATGGAAAGAACAGTCTTATCTTGCTATCTTGTTCATCTCAATGCATAACAAGTATCTGGAACATGATGGAATTTTAATAAATAACATATTAGTAAACTGGGTCAAGATAGGAAAATTGCACAAAATTCTCCTACAAGAATATACAATGTATTTTAATGTAATCTTATAAACATTATGAAGTTGGACAATAATAGCATATATTTACAATGAAACTAGTTTACTACAAAAATATTGTTTAGCTTACAAAAATAAAAATACTGTGTCCAAGTTTTCAACTGAACATGTTTTCCAACTAATGTTTAAGATGTGATCCGAATATATATTCTGCAATCTCTGAAGAACAAACATAAAAGAATCTACATCAGTACTTCTAAAGTTGGTAGAAAATTGAATTAAAAGATAAATTTAGTGGGGTAAAAAAATATTGAAATCCAGGCATACAAAATATCTTCAAAAAGTTCACAGAAATTGTATATTAAAAATAAACTGGTGCACGGATTTCACAAAATTTTTGTATCAAAATAAACTTATCTTTTGCTTCGATTTTCCACATAAGTTTTAAGAATCTTCATTTACGGTCTGTTAAAAACTCTTCATATAATAGTACACCATTACCTTTGTCATTTCTTTTTCTGTATTTTATATTAAGTGAAAGAAACTGTTATCCATTTATTAGGCAAATACTATGAACATTTAATGATATTACTAAACTTTCAGGGACATTTGCCATAGACACAATGTAAGCTGTAAGTGTACAATGAATTAATAGTGAGACTAAATCACTTAAGTGCACACAGTGTATTTTGAACTGGTGCCGCAGGCGGAGGATTAGTCTATTGAGCCATGGAGCTGGCCTCTTACAGTTCATTATGCAGAATATTATACATCAATGTGAGCCAATGGTCACACCCATTGTGTTGTAGAGCATCAGGAGGTGCTACATCCACCTTCCTGTGTTCCAGCACCCATCATCCAGCCTCTCCTAGTCCCTGTCCTCTGCCCTTCTCAGCTCGTAGTAATCACTTCTTTACATTTGGATTGAATAGATATACATGAATATAAATTATTATTAAATTCCACATATGAGAGAGAACATGCAGTATTTGTTTTCTGTGTCTGGCTCATTTCACCCTTTTTGAATCTCAGTTTTCCTATTCATCAGGAGCAAGGATTTTGGAAAGATCACTTGGACTGATGTCTTATTTTTTGTTTTTTTAAAGATTTTGTTTATTTGAGATTTGTTTATTAGTTACTGACAGAGAGAGGGAGAGATGGAGGAAAAGGTCTTTTGTCCACTGGTTCACTCCCACAAATGGCCACAACAGCCAGAGCTGGGCTGATCTGAAGCCAGGATCCAGGAACTTCATCCAGGTCTCCCATGCAGGTGCAGGGGCCCAAATACTTGGACCATCTACTACTGCTTTCACAAGCCATAGGAGAGAACCAGTGACCATATGGGATGCCAGCACCACAGGCGGAGGCTTAGTGTATATACTATACTACAGTGCTGGCCCTTTAACTCCAACATTTTGTAGCTATTGAATTTTTGTTTTTTAAAAATTTATTTATTTATTTGAAAGAGTTACACAGAGAGAGAAGGAGAGAAGAGAAAGAGAGAGGTCCTTAATGCACCAGTTCACTCCCCTACTGGCTGCAATGGCTGAAGCTGTGCCGATCTGAAGCCAGGAGCCAGGTGCTTCTTCCAGGTCTCCCACATGTGAGCAGGGTCCCAAGGTCTTGGGCCATCTTCTACTGCTTTCCCAGGCCATATATCAGGGAGTTGGATAGGAAGTAGAGCAGCCAGGATTTGATCTGGCGCCCATATGGGATGCTGGCACTGCAGGTGGCAGCTTTTACCTGCTAAGCCACAGTGCCAGCCCCAGCTGTTGTCTCATTTTCCCCATATGTAAAGTGAGAATAATACTATTATCCTATTTCATAGGGCTATTGTGTGGATTAAATGAGAACATGCATGCATCTTTCTTATAAAACCTGCCTGACCTGAATAACTGTTCAGTGTTAACAGCTACTGTTATTATCGTTTGCAAAATGGTAACCATGGATATTGAGTGAGCCTGTGATGTGAAATGTCTGACACAAAAGGAGCTTCCCTTTTATAACAGCCTGGAGTCAGGCACAGGTGAGCATAAAGTGAGGACACCTAAGAATACCAGGATGCACAGTGATTGATGACAGGTGCATCTCCAGCTTCATGATGCTCTCCTCATGACCAATAGCATTTACTTATTTATTTGTAAGGCAGAAGTACTCAGATAGATAGATAGATAGATGATCTTCCATCCACTGGTTCTCTCCCCAAATGGCCACAAAAACTGGGGCTGAGCCAGGCTGAAGCCCGGAACCTGGAACTCCATCCAGGTCTTCCACATAGGTGGCAGGGCTCCAACTACTTGATCATCTTGCACTGCTTTCTCAGGCACATTAGCAGGGAGAATAGGAAATGAAACAACCTTCCAGCCTAACCCCCGCCCCACAACACTGGTCCTACCCCTTGGTTTTTGAGAATCTAGGTTCAGGTGAATTGTCATGATCTGGAGCAGAACAAATGTAAACATTTTAGCCTGCATTGACCCCTTTATGGTTTCAGAACTGCAGTTTTCACAGCCACTTCCTCAAGCTGCCACTGACTAGTCATATAACTTGACAACTTTTACTAGTTTCATTTCCCTCCTCTGTACAGGAGATGAGGGACGTCTGCTAATTGCACTCGAATATTCCCATTGTGTCTATTACTCTGTGAACTCCACTGCTATACTGGCATATTCCTGGAAATTCTGCTGTCCCTCCCCTATTCTAAGGTCCTTTGGAAAGGCTCTTTTATCAGAAATTCTTTCTGGTTCTATAAACTCTTATTTCTTCTTAGAAGGCTTCCCTCCCTCCCTCCCTCCCTTCTTTCCCTTCTTGTGGTAGGTGGTTTAGTTTTAAAGCCCCTATCACAACATGCCTCTCTATCAGCATCATCTGACTGATGACTCAGGCAGAGAAACCCCTCACTTTGGTACGACAACAGGTACCCATTTCAAAACTTACTCTTGAATTTACAATACGAGTATATACAGGGGATAATCAGTGTCCTATTCTGAAAAGTTTTCTCTACTTCATATAAACATTTAAAATACTAGAAAATGCACATTTTATACATACTTTTCCAACCTCTTGCTAGGGATAACTGTTTAACATCTTGTCACTTTTTAGGAAGGACAAAATGTAGTCAGATGCCACATTATCATCACCTGAAGAATTTCGTGTTGTGAGTTTATGTTAGAATAACAGACATCGGTACGTGGTCATTTCATTAAAGTTCATACTCTCAGTAATATCACATCAACGTATCTGACCACACAGGGCTTGAGCAGACCTTTTCAGTGTAGCATTTCACAGAAGTTTCTTTCTCATTGACACCTTTTTTTTTTTTTTCTCGCAAGTGAGAACCTGTGGGGAATATATTGGGTTTCTTTCAAACCCAGGATGGTGGCATACTAGCCAATTTTTGTTCCCACAACTGTTTCCCTAAGACAAGTTACTCATGAAGGAAGCAAAGTTTACTTTGGCTCCCAGGTCTAGAGGTTCATAATCTAAGGTCAGGTGGACTCCACTGGTTCACCTGTCTGGTAAGGCACTGGCAAAGCCTGTACTAAGGGAAGGATCATGAGGTGAGGGAAGAAGTAGGGAGAGAGAAGTTTGGAAGTGGAGCAGCCAGGACATGAACCAGTGCCCATATGGGATGCTGGCTCTGCACGCAGTAGCTTTACCCTCTCCCCTTCAAATTCATCCTGGCCCAGCCTCAGCCATTGTGGCCAGTGAACCAGCAGATGGAAGACCTCTCTCTCTCTCTCTCTCTCTCTGCCTCTCTCTGTAACTCTGCCTTTCAAATAAATTAATAAATCTTTAAAAAATTAATATATTTGAATAATTAACATAAAATTAAAATTTATGTAATCTTTATGCATGTTTTAGTTTTGCAATACCAATGGAGTTGAGACAAATTTTAAAAAGGCTGAGGGGACTAAAGTAACAATTCTAAGGGAATACTTTGTAAGAAAGCTGTCTTTTAGAAGTGGCAAGAATCAAAATATTTACTTGTGTCCTCATCTTTATTTTTTGAAGGAAACTCTTATCTTATTAAATCGCCCAGTGGTAAGTCACTTAAAGAACCGAAGGCAAACATATAAAACATGTTCAAATCTCTCAGGGGATATATTAGGAAGTAAAGATCTAGGGCCAAAACTGAAATGAAAAGTGAATAAGCAGAGTGTGAACTTAAACTTTCTATGAAGTTATTACAATCCAGAAATAGTTCCTAAGTTATTTGGTTATTGTTTTTGCATTCACGGTTTAATTGGTTTCTTCGGCAGTGTGCGGTATCGAAGACAGTCAACAAGACAGCCCTACTTCCTTTTTTCTTTGAATTTAACTGCACCAAGAGCTTCTAACACAGGAAGCTCCATGTCCTCGACTGCTGTGCACCCAAACCAGCACATTGCTTTCTGTGTCTGTGCCCCCGGCCTTCCAGCACTCTACCTCCTACAACTGGGGCTCTTTCTCCCTCCCTCCTCACTGCGGAAGCCCTGCGTTAATTTTGCCTATGCAATATTTTTCAGGCACTGATTGTCCCTTCCTATTGGTATTCATTTCTCTTCCTGTTCATATTTCGGAAAGTCAGCCAGAATATGTGCAAAGAAAGGACAAAGAAAAAGTGAAACTGAACACATTTGCGGTTTTTTTTTTTTTAATTAAGAATCTTTCTTTTTAAAAGGACAGTTGCTGAAAGAGGTGATCAACTCTAGGTTACAATTAGATTTCAGGATAATTTCAGAATTTCTTATGTATTTACTACTGTACTAATTGCTAATGATAAAATGTTTACATATTTTGGAAGTTTATTTTATTTAAAAGACAAAACTTTGGGGGGGCTGGTGGGAGAGAGAGAGAGAGAGAGAGAGAGAGAGAGAGAGAGTCTTCTTTTTGCTGGTTGACTCCCTAAATGCCCAAAACAGACAACAGTTAGGTGGAACAGGCCAAAGCCAAGAGCAAGGAACTTCCTATCTATCTCACACGTGGGTGGCAGTGACCCAAGTACGGAAGCCATCACCTGCTGCCTTAGGGTGTGTGTTAGCAGAAAGCTGCGTCTGAAGCAGAAGTAGGGTCATCCCAGCCACTCCCATATAGAACACAGGTGTCCCAAGAGGCAGCTTAGTCCCCTGTGCCGTAACACCCATCCCTATAAAACTGCGCTTTACTGCCTAGACTTACCTTAAGCTTACCAATGAAATCAACAATATGCTGTTTGTTTTAAATGGATCTGTTTCTGTGTAACATTTAACCAAGGGTGTCTGAAGTACTTGGTTATTAAATGTTAGACACATTTTGAAATCCTTTATGTAAACTGCATATTATGTCAGTAAGATATTTTACACATACACATTAACAACATGGCTAAATAAATCACAATCTATTCATATGGTAAGATTGATATTAACAGTAAAAAGTTGTTTCATTTAGCATTTTTCTATGTTAAATAAAAAATAGCATATATTATGCTACAGCAAATGATCACACCAGTTAAAAATAGACAAATGTATGAATAGAAAAAGACCATTAGGAAATACAAAACACCAAATATGTTAATGTCTGGCAAATAAGACTTAATCATTAACTTTTCCTTTTAATATTTTTATTTTCTTGAGCATTTATACTTTTTAAACATGATTTGTTTATTTATTTGAAAGTCAGAGGGAGAGAGAGCAAGAGAGAGAGATATCTTTCATCCACTCCCCAAATGGCCACATCAACCAGGGCTCGGCCAGGCAGAAGCCAGGAGCCAGGAGCTTCATCCTGGTCTCCCACTTGGTGCAGGGGCCCAACTTGAGTCATCTGCTGCTGCTTTCCCAGGCTCTTTAGCAGAGAGCTGGTTTGGAAGTGGAGCAACCAGGACATGAACCAGTGCCCATATGGGATGCTGGCTCTGCAGGCAGTAGCTTTACCCTCTATGCAACAATACTGGCACCGGAGTATGTATACTTTTATCAGTTACATTTTTAAAAAGTTCTAAAAGTAGGGAAAGCACTGTTGTGCAGCAGGTTAAAGCCCTGGCCTGGAACACCGGCATCCCATATAGGCGCCGGTTCTAGTCCTGGCTGCTCCTCTTCCGATCCAGCTCTCCGCTATATATAAGATGGGCCCTGGAGAGATCCATGTGTACTTAACCTCACTGTATTGAATGAGGCTGACTTCAGTGAGGATGGATGGCAGAAAGAGACCCCTAAAGCAAAGCCCTGTGAGATCTCTAGACAGAATAGGAGTCAGCAAAGGAGACCAAGAAGCTGGCTTGTGATGACGGAGGAAAACTGCTTCCGAGTGACATCATAGAAACAGAGGACAATGTTTGACCATTGAGCCTGATTGCTTATGCCAGAGGTAGAGAACCTTTTGTCTACCAAGGGCAATTTGAATATGTATAACATCACTCACAGGCCTTACAAAATAACTACCAATGAGTAACTTAACATCTGCCAAATGGAGTCAGAACCATGAAATAAAACATTTTGTCACTGAATGAGGAAGGAGATCTTTTCACATGCTCTACTTTCACAAACATTTCTTAGAATAACTTAGAAAACTTTTGATATTCACTAAGTTTTAGAATGAATGTTCCATGTGTTAATATGGAAGGAACAATTGTCAGCTTTAAACACACAGGGCAGAAATAGAATTTTACATCAAATGATATTAATTTATATCTCCTTTACTCTTACCTGAATTTAAAAATTAACTGCATGAGTAAATAATCTAAATAAATAAATATGAATAACTCTAGTTAGCTAATTTCAACTTTCCATAGTAAGTCTTTCATATCACCTCTAAAATTTTCTTTATTTTCTGTACATGAAACTTGCATATCATCATAGATCACAAAACACATTTCTAGGAAATCTCCTTTAACCAATTAAGGTATTCATTGAGAAATAAAGAATACTTAGAAATTTAACAGTGACACAGAAGCCCTTAAGATAAAATTCTCAGTTCTTTTATTCTCACAAAGAGGGCCTTTTTATTAGCACTGTATCCTCAAGATTTTCTCCACTGGGGGAAAAAATGTTTTATAACAAAGCAAAACAATGGACAATAGAAACAAAAGATACACCTTTAAACAAGAGAGAGAAAAAAAAACTCAGGAGGAACAGAACACATTGAGATTTTTACAGCAGGCAGAGAAGCACTTCTGATCCCTTTCCCATGAGAGAAAAGACTTCTAAATTCTTGGAACGCAGCTGGGATTAGTAAAGTGGACAGACCATTGATAGTCCAGCTCCTTGGCCCCACATGTATACTGCTTTCAGCATCCCAGACATGCCTTTGTTGCCGGGGGTGGGGGGTGGGGTGGGGGGGGGCGGGACACTCCGTGTGTGTTTCAGTGGCAGAGTTCCCAGAGAATTCCTTTGGGGTCAGGTGGCCTTCTGGGAGGAGTGGCTAAAACAACAAGTGCCATTTTCTCTTCACAGCCTTCACTTTTACCTAAGGTTTCCTCTGATACTTTCTTTTCTCTATCAGTTAAGAAATTTTATTTATTTGAAAGGCAGAGTTACACAGAGGTAGAGACCGAGAGATTTGGCTATCAATTTGGCGTCTGAATTGGTTGTGTGAGTGAGAGAGAGAGAGAGAAGAAACAGAAGAAACTATCAGAGGAAAACCTTAGGTAAAGTGAAGGTTGTGGGGAGAAAACGCACAGCCCCAGACCCTCGAAATTCTTAAATCTGGGGCCAGCGCTGTGGTGCAGCAGGTTAAAGCCCTAGCCTGCAATGCCAGCATCCCATATGGGCACTAGGTTGAGTCCTGTCTGCTCCACTTTTGCTCCAGCTCCTTGCTAATGCACCTGGGAAAGCATTAGAAGATGGCCCAAGGGCTTGGGCCCCTGCACCCACGTGGGAGACCCAGAAGAAGCTCCTGGCTCCTGGCTTCGGCCTGGCCCAGCCCCAGATATTGCAGCCACTTGGGGAGTAAACCAGAAAATGGAAGGCCTCTCTCTGCCTCTACCTCTCTCTCTAACTCTGCCTTTCAAATACATAAAATAAAATAAATGTGTAAATCTATATCATTATTAAACTACAGAAAGGTTAATTGTAAAATTTTTTACATTACAGTTGTTGTTCAGAGTATTATTGTGGGAGAAGAATTATAATCCTTCAAAAGCTGTATCTCTTTAACCAGCCACTGTCAACAACTCTAAGGCTATTCTATCCTGTATAGTAGCCAGCGGCAACTAAAATTTAAATAAAATACAATGAAAATTTGGCTCATCAGTTGCACTGGTTGTATGTCAAGTGCTGAACAGTCTCATGGGACTGGTGGCTGTCATGCTGTACAGGGCAGATATAGTCCATGTCTGTTATCTCAGAGCGTTCTCTTGAGCTTTGCTGCTTATAGGACAAAGCACCAAAAAAGGAGGAAACCGGTGCCTGAGCAGTGGGATAGAGGGGAGGTAAGTTCAATGACTGTATTTCATCACTGGTTGATACGCTGTATTTTTACCTGTTTAATCTCATAATTTGGGAAGCAACAAATGGCTTTCTCACTCTGAGTCTGAAAGAAGCCCTACTTGTCTTCCACAGAGCTGAGCTCAGCTCCGTCAGAACAACTGAATTATAATGCCTTGCTCTCACATGGAAGATGGAGTCCAAGCAGATTCCAATAGACAGAATGTTCAGTGACTTTATTTTAACGTATTTGAAAATCAGTGGGACACACAGAGAGAGCACTCCCATCTGCCAGTCCATTCCCTAAATGCTGGGCTGAGTCTGAAGCTGGGAGCCAGGAACTGAATCCAGGTCTTTTACAGGGGTGGCAGGCACCGGTTACTTGAGCCCTCACTGCTGCTTCCCAGGATCTGCCTCAGCGGGAAGCTGGAGTTAGGAACTGGACCCAGAAGTCAAACCCAGGTACTCCAATGTGAGACATAGGCATCTTAACCAGCACCTTAACTGGTAGGCCAATTGCCTATCCCTGTTCAGTGATTTTCCATAACTGATTCTGAACTGTGAAGGCATGAAAAGCTAGTTAGAACAGGAAGATATGGAGAAGTAAAAATGGAAAATAGGAAGATATTTTAATTTTACATTTTGACACTCTCTGAAACCTCTATGGATCTTCTAAGAAAAGACATCAATAAACTATGACTCCTCAAAGATCTCTGCATGACAAATAAAGGATCATTTTTTAAAAGGCTGCTCTGCAGGCTCAAATTGGCAGAACAATTTTGGAAAAGAAAGAAGGAATAAAAATATGCTTCTGTTGAAGCCTTTAGGATCTAGAGGAGACGAATCTGTATGCACTAAAACACAGCATAGAGAAAATCCACCTGTTTTAGACGAATTGACATAGAATTTGTAATCGTTTTGTAAAGAATGATTTGGAGCTGGGCTAGAAGATTGCGCTTATTTTCATTCAGATAAACTAGAGATGTGTATTTTCATTACAAAAGTATTCCTTGAATTAAAAAAATAACTCATCAGTTTATGTAAATAATAAATTCCCCCTAAGAGCTTATATTTGTGTACATGTCTGTGGGTATGTTTTTATAGGTGAATGAAGGCAAACTTCAGTGGAAGTCTGTATTTATTGGCAATTGCTCAAGCCTATGTCACTTCACACACAGAAAAGATTAAGCTGCAAAGAAAAAAAACTACAGAGTCATAATTGCTGATTGGCTTTAACTAAGAGAAGAAAATTCCCAAGAGAATATGTGAGAATCAGTCATAGAAACCTTCGGAAAAGTCATGGGAGAAAAAAAGTGCATGTAACGAGAGAAATCGTGAAAAAGAAAAATGGACATAAGAGAAATCCACATTTCACCCCTATCCCCGGCCTCTGGCACAGAAGAAACTAATTAGTTGTTATTCACTGGAAACAGTACTTTAGGAATTTTAGCTATCCTAACTATTAATTTCTGTCAATAATTTGATTTTACTAATCACCGTTGTTAATTTTGTAAAAATGTGCTTTCTTGCAATATACTTATTTCAAAATTATTCTCTCCTTCCATGACACCTTCATGGATCTCTAAATATACAAATCTCACCTTGAAGAGAAGCTGCTGTACACACAGGAGACCAAGTGGGAAATTCCTTCGCCACTGTCTAGGTTCTCTCAACCCACTGCCCCTAGGGAACTGACTCCTCCCTATTGCTCTCGGGATCTTTAGTACTGGATTCTCCCACGTCAGGAAGTGAACAGACACCACACACTCTTTCACTGCCTGAATATACACTGGCCACCAATTCGTTCTGACATTGTATTTATTCCTGCTGGAGAAAATCAGAGAACAGCTGGGTAAAATACTTCAGGCAGATGCTTTGCTCATGAGTAATATATCGAGCACAAAATTCAGAGCTGGCTGGTTTCACTGATTTTTGACTTCCTGATGTAGACAATGTGTGTAAACGGATAGGTCTGATTTTCCTGAAGATACAAGACGTGCTGAGACATCCCTATATTCTTAACATTGTTTCAAAAGAAAAAAGTAAGGAGGGAATGGCTGAGAGGGAATAAGAATGGAAACAAGAAAGGCAGGCAAACAAAACTGATCTTGTATCTGTACGTTTTTTAGTGAAGAAAGCTTAGTGCCATTCAAGTGCAGGGTATTTGTAAGGATGAACCACCAAGTGTATGAATGTGGCAGTCTTGCCACCTAAGAAACTATTTTGGCCACCTGGCTTGCCAGGGGTCTGTTCACTTGAAATCAAAACAGGCATAGCTAATCTACTCTCCCAGCAACCACACAGCAGGTGGCATAGCTATAGGGTTATTATTCCCTCCAGCCAGGCATAAAGACATGGGCCAGCTATACAAGGAGGTTTGTTTAATGGTTACAATTGGAGCCCACGTAACCAAGACCCGCAGGGAATCAAAAGAGAGTATTCTTTACAGTATGTGGAGGTAGTGCCTTCTGGGAGCAGAAACTCCTAGGGTGTTACCAATCTATGCAAGGCCTTTATTCCCTCATTTTCACAGAGTTCATTATTAAATCTATTTCCAGGGCTAGGCAGATTTTCCAAACTCTCCTTTAAGAGCAATTTCTTTCAAAGGAAGAACTCAAACTTTACTCGCGTATCTGCACACATAATAAGCACACTCGTTATTTCCTTCTGAGAGACCTTATTGGCAAGAAGATATTTGAGCAGAGCAAACTTCCCAGATCTCCTTTTGTGTGCGTTGCATCCTGGGGAAGTGACTGCCTAGTGCAGGGATTGTAGGTGATCCCTGCATGTGCATTCAGAACCTTCAGGTGAGAAGACAGGGTTCACTGGTCCTCTGTGGAATCTATCCTGCCCCCACACTTCTTACGCCATCTATCAAAATCTTGCCAAAGGGGAACTTCTGATGAGGGTGAAATTACAGGCAATTGGCAGCCATCAACAGCTCTTAAAATGCTGCAGCCTTGGGGCCAGCGCTGCGGAGTAGCAGTAAAGCTGCCACCTGCAGTGCCAGCATCCCATACGGGCACCTGTTTGAGTTCCGGTTGCACCACTTCTGGTCCAGCTCTCTGCTCTGGCCTGGGAAAGCAGTAGAAGATGACCCAAGTGCTTGAGCCCCTGCACCCATGTGGGAGACCTGGAAGAAGCTCCTGGCTCCTGGATTCAGATTGGCACAGTTCTGGCCGTTGAGGCCAATTGGGGAGTGAACCAGCGGATGGAAGACCTCTCTCTCTCTCTCTCTCTCTCTCTCTCTCTGCCTCTCCTTCTCTCTCTCTCTCTAATGCTGACTTTCAAATAAATAAATAAATCTTTTAAAAAGAAAATGCTGCAGCCTCTTCCCTCACTTCTGATGAAGAGTAAGATTCCTTTTCAGAATAGAGTCAGCTCATATATGGGAGTTTATTGCTATTTCTTGTCATTTGTTTTCCAGATGTTAGAAACTAACCCTGATTCTATATGAGTGGAGTTTGACATTGGGCTTTACTATCAAGAAATGTTGTAAAAGATGAACTGGGGTTTCCTGACTGTACCAGGTTCATGGGGTTGGGTAGGTGTAGGGTAGGGGAGAGAGAAGTCCTTTACTTTTCTGAAATAGTAAAACACTGCCTAAGCCTTATATTAGTTTTAAAAGTCTATCACGGGGCCAGCATTGTGGTACAGCAGGTTAAAGCCTCGGCCTGCAGTGCATTCTATATGGGTGCTGGTTCTAGTCCTGGCTGCTCCTCTTCCAGTCCAGCTCTCTGCTGTGGCCTGGGAAAACAGTAGAAGATGGCCCAAGTCTTTGGGCGCCTGCACCCACATGGGAGACCCATAAGAGGCTCCTGGCTCCTGGCTTCAGATAAGCCCAGCTCTAGCCGTTGTGGCTATCTGGGGAGTAAACCAGCAGATGGAAGACCTTTCTCTCTCTGTCTCTACCTCTCTTTCAAAAAAATGCAAATAAATCTTTTTTAAAAAAAGTCTATTGACACATACTATTTTCTAATTTAAGTATTCTAAATTCCATTATTAGAATTATTATTTTATAGCAAAAAGGATATTTTATTTTAAAACCTATATAGAAACATGTGACTTCATTGCATTTTAAAATTTTGATGATATGTTACACTAACACCTTTTTTTATATGAGTATATTTCTGCCAGTGAAACAGACAGGAAACAAACAAGTTATCAATTATTCATTGAACTTTACTAATCATGTAAGATAGGAACTGCAGTTTTCTTAAAGTGCTTTTTAGATGATTCCTAGAAACTCTTACATGGATTTTAAATTTTTGCCCTTTTTTTTTTTAAATAGCACATACATTTTCTAGTTAAAAAATGGACAGACATGCACGTCATCTCTGAACACAGAGACCGCAATATCATCAGTCCAAAAGAGAATAAAGTTGCTGGCACCATAAAGAAAGCCATCCAACACCAAGAGCTGGGAGTGGCAACTTGGATCTCAGTGGAACCCCTTTATCCATGGTGGCACGGCGATCAGATTTATTCAGACTGGGAATCTGGTTGTGTGGGAAGGACTGAAAACAGTGGCCAGAGAAACAGCAGTGACCATGGAGCCAGATCCCTTATCTTGGTCAGGTTCCACTGGGCTTTTGCATCTATAGCACAGTGATGCAGTCTTGAATAAGGTGGAATTACACATGTGAACAGGCCCGTGCTATAGCAAAGGATAGACAAACCAGAAAGCACCTTCAAAAAAAGCATCTCTCTTCTTTTGCATTTCACATGGAAGATGCAACATGTCTTTTGTTTTAGGTAGATTGTTATTTATTTTTAATTGCTATTACTATAGAGAGAACAGATTTGGTGTATAATTCTAAGGTAATCCTCCTTCCCTCAATCCCCCCTCCCTCCTTTCTTTTTTCCCTTTAATCTTTGCAATAACATCATTTCAATTTTCTCTACAATCACAGGCTTCATTTGTTAATTTTCTTGCATAGATTTATAGGAAACCTGTTGTATGAGAGGATACTAGCAGCAGGGTTCCCTGGAGGCAGTCCCAAGAGGTGGGCTCTGGTCCTTCTCCTTGTACTGGGCCTGGGTGGAGTCATGTGCAACCCCAGCTCCCCTGCTCTCACACTCTTCCCAAAAAGTACTGTACACCAGGCTTGCACAGGCCCCTTACAAACCCCTCCTCCTTGGCATACCACTTGTGGAATGTTTTCTAATGGAAAACAGCTGGGGGAGAATGAGAGCGAGTAAACAACAAAATCATCTATTACATTTCAGTCTTGTTTTGGTAAAATTATAAATTAATGACACACACACACACTCTCTCTCTAAACAATTTGTTTTCTGGAAATTTTTATGTCCTTTGTAAACATCTGGGACCTAACTCTATTATGTAAACACTAGAAAGGTTTTCTGTTGGCGTGTTAGTCTCTCCCTAAGATCCTTGTGTACTTTGTAGGTTGACATATGGAAGGAGAAAAATTGTGATTTAATAAAAAGTAATACATAATGTCATTTTGCCCACTTAATCATCTTTTCAAATGAATAAATCATTATTATGCACTTGGTAGAAGCCAAATAATGCCAAAGTGCTATTTATTTAGAACCTGGTATATGATACATACACACATACTTTGTTTATCCTCACACAACAAAGGTACATGGTGGGAACTTAATTGTAATTTCAGTCATAAATATCCATGTTAGTAACATCAAACTCAGATATTACATTTTTAAAAGATTTTATTTATTTATTTATTTGAAAGGCAGAGTTGCCATCAGATAAAAGGAGAGAAAAAAAATCCTCTACCCACTAGCTCATTCCCCAAATTGGCCACAATGGCCGGGGCTAGGCCAAGGTGAAGCCAGGAGCCAAGAGCTTCCTCCGAGTCTCCCACGCAGGTGCAGGGGCCCAAGCACTTTGGCCATCCTCCAATGCCCTCCCAGGCCATAAGCAGAGAGGTGGATTGGAAGACAAGCAGCCAGGACATGTGCCAGAATCCATATGGGATGCTGGCACCACAGGTGACAGTCCCCAGATATTGCATTCTTGAAGTTTGAGCACCTTGGTATTCTTACCACCTCTCCAATTTTTCTCCGTGCTTTGTAATATTCAGGACTCTAAAAATAAAGTCCTTTTTTTGCCCTAAGAGATGTTTAAGGTAAGTTTATGAATATAAAAATATACATTTTATCAAGTGCTTTTGTCTACATGTTACATTATATATCCAGAACTTGTGAAAAAACTATATATATATATATATATATATATATGGTTCAATAAATGTTAGTACATTGGCATTGCTATCCTAATTATGTAAGTGGACAGAAAGAGACATCCTTTCCCATTGTTCAAATTAATGGAGGAGAACAGACAGACTAATAAAACAAAATTGGATAGTAAAGCTACAAAATAAATGGGATGTTACTTTCATTTGACTGTCTTCATCGACAAAATAACAAAATCTTGACTTAAAGGATCAGGAACAGAATCTTGAGTCCCCTTTTTGCCAGAACCTTTCTTTATAACCTTACCATCCTGTTGTCAAAGATCATTCAGCAACATGAAAATTGTTCTCTCATATTTCTCTTCTGAAGTAAGGTGACTACTCAGTATTCTAACACCATTTTGGCGTCACCTCACTCCAACAGTGAAAATGCTCATGTGAAAAGCACCAGTAAGGTCCAAATGACCAATCTGCCATCAATTTGACCTCTCATCCACTGTTAGCATAAGCCAGGGGTGGGGAACATCCAGCCCACAGGCTAAAGTCATTTGGTTTGGCTCTGCCAAGGCAATTGCAGGCAGGACTTGAAATTCAGTAAATCTAATTTTGGGGGGCCAGTGTTGTGGCATAGTGGGTTAGGCCACCGTCTGCAGCACGGGCAGCCCATATGGAAGCTGGTTCATTTCCTGGCTGCTCCACTTCAGATCCTGCTCCCTGCTGGTGTGCCTGGGAAGGAGAATGGTCCAGGTGCTTGGGCCCCCGCACCCACATCAGAGACCTGGAAGAGGCTCCTGGCTCCTGACTTTGGCCTGGCCCAGCCCTGGCAGTTGTGGCCATTTGGGGAGTGAACAGCAGGTGGAGGATCTCTCTCGTTTTCTCTTTATCTCTCTCTCTCTCTTTCAAATAAATAAATAAATCTTTTTTAAAAATCTGATTTTTACATTGATAATTTTTTTTTTTTTTTTTTTACAGGCAGAGTGGACAGTGAGAGAGAGACAGAGAGAAAGGTCTTCCTTTTGCCGTTGGTTCACCCTCTAATAGCCGCCGCGGTCGGCGCGCTGCGGCCGGCGCACCGCGCTCGTCCGATGGCAGGAGCCAGGAGCCAGGTGCTTTTCCTGGTCTCCCCATGGGGTGCAGGGCCCAAGCACCTGGGCCATCCTCCACTGCACTCCTGGGCCACAGCAGAGGGCTGGCCTGGAAGAGGGGCAACCGGGACAGAATCCGGCGCCCCGACCGGGACTAGAACCCGGTGTGCCGGCGCCACAAGGCGGAGGATTAGTCTGTTGAGCCACGGCGCCGGCCTACATTGATAATTTCATCTGTACACTGTGACACTCTGAGTAGCATTGCGGCAGTCATGGGTGATGTACACTGACACTCTGAGTAGCATTGCGGCAGTCATGGGCGATGTACACTGTGACACTCTGAGTAGCATTGCGGCAGTCATGGGCGATGTACACTGTGACACTCTGAGTAGCATTGCGGCAGTCATGGGTGAGACCTGCAGCAGTGCAGGAGAGGACATATCACAGGTGGACTTGAAGATACACAGAGATGACCGGCGCCGCAGCTCACTAGGCTAATCCTCTGCCTTGCGGCGCCAGCACACCCAGTTCTAGTCCCAGTCAGGGCACCGGATTCTGTCCCGGTTGCCCCTCTTCCAGGCCAGCTCTCTTCTCTGCTGTGGCCCGGGAGTGCAGTGGAGGATGGCCCAAGTGCTTGGGCCCTGCACCCGCATGGGAGACCAGGAGAAGCACCTGGCTCCTGCCATCGGATGAGCGCGGTGCGCCGGCCGCGGCGGCCATTGGAGGGTGAACCAATGGCAAAGGAAGACCTTTCTCTTTCTGTCTCTCTCTCACTGTCCACTCTGTCAAAAAAAAAAAAAAGATACACAGAAATGACTCATTTTAAGTTTACTTCCATTAGGCCTAGTAATGAATGCCAAACGACAAGGTACAAAAGTCTTTGATTTCCTTTCTCTTGAAGTTAGGTTTAGTTAGCTTGTTTTGGATATTTGAATTTCTTTCTCAAAGGAAGAAATAACTTCTTAGCACTTTCTAATCAGCAGAGGTTCTGAGCTGGGGTCAGTTTTTTCCCCTGTGATTGCTGACTTATTTTTGGCCATAAAGATGAAATTCTATTGTAGTCATGAAAATGCGATTAATTAAAGGAATGATTTTAAAAATTAAAAGGCTCAAAAAAATTAAAAGGCTCAAAGTTTCATTGTTTTTACTTTTGAAATTTATATTTATTAAAAAATTATTCTTATCACACAAACAAAAGTTTCATTTTTGTTAATAAACCTTGAATGATGAGCTGGGCTCTAGTGTTAGCAATCCCTTGGGAGTGTTGAGAAACCGTAGCCCCACAGGCAGAGCTGGGTGTTTGGTAACAAACTAAAGCCACAGGTAGCTCTAGAAACGAGGAGGCAGTGATACTCCTGCAAATGGATTGGAGGCTTCTTGTGGTTCCTCACCCACTAAAAACACAGACAGCCATCAGTTTCAGTTTTTCAGACTGTATTTCTATGTGTGGTACATACTTTAGTCTGCTGTTGTCAGAGACAGTCAAGTGTGCATGCAGCCCGGTTTTATTGCTAATCGATTCAAACACCATAGTTCCTCTGAGCTAAATTCTATTTCTTTTTCTTGGTAATCACAGCAGGCTTTTATGGAGTGTTGTTTGATATCTCAATGCTCCAGATGCCTTGTGAGGCAGATATTATTATCCCTTTACAATAGAAGAAACTCAAGTTCAGAATGTCTAAGTGGGTTTTCCAAAACCAATACAGCCCGGTCTCTCTAAAGGCACAAATCATGAACTCTGCCTTCATGCTGTGAAAATTGTCTCTGCAACCTTTGTTTAGTTGGACAGAAAAGGGACTAAATCAAGGAATCTCTTTCCATCTAGATTTAGCTTTCATAAAGAATGTATCGTTCTCACTTGAGCTCTGTGAATAATTAAAAGTTAGCATTGAATAAGGTGCTTGCTTGGCATGTAGATGATCTATATTCTTTGCTCTCCTTTTCCTTCTATTAATGATGTGGCTTATTAAACTAGAATAGAGCAATGGAAAGGAAAATTAATTGATGAGAATTGGTTAAAGATAGCTTGAGGAAAAGCATGAAATAGGAACAAAATAGAGTTGAAGGATATGGACTTTTGTTTATTCACTGTTATTAGTCTACTCTGAGGGCCATAACAAAATTCCAGACATGGCAGCAGAGACAACAGAAACCTACTTTCTCAGAGTTCTGAAGGTTTGGAAGTGCAAGATCAATGTGTTGGTCAATTTAGCTTCTGGGTAGGGTCTCCTCCTGTCTTGTAGACGGCTGTCTTCTTTTTTTAAAAATATTTTTATTTATTTTGCTTGAAAGTCACAGTTACACACACAGAGAGAAGGATAAGCAGAGAGAGAGAGAGAGAGAGAGAGAGAGAGAGATCTTATATCCGCTGGTTCACTCCCCAGATGGCTGCAACAGCCGGAGCTGAACAGATCCGAAGCCAGGAGCCAAGAGCTTCCTCCAGGTCTCCCATGTGGGTGCAGGGGCCCAAGGACTTGGGTCATCCTCCACTGCTTTCCCAGGCCATAGCAGAGAGCTGGATCGGAAGTGGAGCAGCTGGGACTTGAACCGGCACCTATATGAGATGCCGGCACTGCAGGCAGTGGCTCTACGTGCTATGCCACAGCACCAGTCCCCTTCTTCTTTTAAGGTTTATTTACTTCTTAGTTACCTAGAGAGAATTAGAGAGAAAGATAAGAGATAAGAGATAAGAGATAAGAGATTAGAAGAGAGGAGAGAGGAGAGAGGAGAGAGAGAGAGAGAGAGAGAGATCTTCCATCCACTGGGTCACTGGCCACAATGGCTGAGGCTGGGCCAGGATGAATTTGAAGGGGACACAATGCAGTCCACAGCACTCATGAATTAACTATTCATTATACTGGGCTTGTTTAAGAATAATCTTAGTATAGCATCATTAAAATCCTATGATTATTCCATTGCTCAAACAGTGAAATTTTGTTAGAGACTTATAAAGATTTGAAAAAGTTTGAATATCTCAGTAATAAAAATAGAAAAATCTCTGAGAAAATTGGTTATAATAAATACATAAGCATGTAAGTAATACAAATATTTATTCACTATATAGAATCTAGTTCTATATAAATAAATCAATTTTATTGTTGACCAAGAAAAAAAATTGTTAACTATTTCCTCTAAAGTAATTATTTGACTCAGAAAGCTTTGCATTTACAATAGATAAACCTTTATTATAAAACAAAGTCCACAATTAAACAAGCCCAGCCCATTTTCTGGCCAGGAAGCTAAATCCTGCAGGTTATTTTGAGAGGTATTAACTTTCTTCGCCATAAAGACTTATTATTTATTATTTTTAACATTTTATTTAAGGCATATATTATTATTTATATTCCACATCTATATCATGTGTGTAACTATTATGTATCAGAATGGAATCTTGCTGCTAAATGTGTTGGGCTGTCATCTACTGCTGCCTTCCCAGGCACAGTAGCTGGCAACTGGATTGGAAGCAGAGTAGTGGAGACAGACAGCATCAAAGGCCTCACCTCTTCACACTGTTACTTTGTAGGTTAAATTTCGCCCACATGGCCTCTGGGAGGCAACATTCAAACCATAGCACACACCTGAAAGGTATAATGAATGTGTCTTTCCCACTCCCAGCCTCCAAATGCCTACCTCCTGATTCAAAGGTAACTACTCTTGCTAATTTTTGTTTCATGTATCACTGAAGGTCTTTCCTGATTTATTACATAGATTTCTCATCATTCTCCTGCTGTTAAGTGGATGCATATGATTTCATTGTACAGATATACTACAGTCTTATCAACTAGTACCTTTTTTTTCTTGGTCTTTTTTCTGTTGCTATTATAGAGGTTGATGTCCGTGGGGGGGAGGGGTCACCTGGCTGTAGCATAACATGGGAGAGAAACAGAGACCTTGCTGTATGCAAAAGGGAGAGATGGCATTGTGAGACGGAAAACGAAAGGTTCAGGGGACAAGCTTGCTCTTTTTATAACAATCCACTCTCACAGCAACTAACAAGCATCTAGCAAGAAATAGTTCTCAAAGACCTAGTTACCTTCCACTAGCACTCCCCTCTTAAAGATTATGACATGGGCAGATGACCCTTGGTTTCTCAGCTTGACCTGTGTGGTGGTATAGGCCCTGTTTGACAGTTCCAGCCACGCTGTGTGACAGTGCGACCTGCTGGCAGCTGCAGCCTTCTCCTGTATGACTGCCAGGCCGGCTGGGGAGACAGCTGTCTTCACCACTGAACTCCTTTTGTGTGCACAACACAAACTCTCTTCCAGTTCTGTTTTCTGCGCACCACCAAGTAGCCCCTACCCCCACCCTAATCCATGCAGTTCCACAATGTTGCAAGCTTATTTCCAGCTGCAAATATCCAATAGGGCTGCAAGATATATCCCTGCAGTGACCTTTGGGTCATTATAATGTCATTATAATAAAATTACCATGGGGAATACTTGCCCTCCCATCATCTACCTGATGCCATGACAAATTCCTGTATTTCCAGAAAAGGGCACAGAAATGGGTGTTCCTTAAGCCCTGCCCCAAACTCCACTCCACCTTGAATACTCAATTGAGTTACACTCCAGACACCAACCCGTGTGTCTTCCCATGGTATAAAAGCATGGTTGGAAACTTTTTGAGGGTTTTTTTGGCTGTTGTGTTTTAAATCTTTTTATGTTTTGGCTTTTTGTTTATTCTCTTTTCTCTTGAGCTGGTCTGACTCATTTCTTCAGTGTGTACTTTTGCTTTAAATAAACTCTGCTTTCCTGTACCGCTTTATGCCTCCACTTTGAATTCTTTCACATGTAGCAGGAAGAACCTGGGCTGGAGCTCAGCTGGGGGCCCTATTGCCCACAACAGTTACAATACCCCGACACTGGAGGCCAAGTTCCAGCACAGGAAACTTTATGGGACACAATAACCAAATCATAGCAGCCTTATATGAATATTTGGGTCGTTTTTTCTGTTTGACAGAGTTAGACAGTGAGAGAGAGCCATTTTTTCTGTTTGACAGATAGAGTTAGACAGTGAGAGAGAGAGACAGAGAGAAAGGTCTTCCTTCCGTTGGTTCACCCCCCAAATGGCCACTACGGCCGGAACTGCACCAATCTGAAGCCAGGAGCCAGGTGCTTCCTCCTGGTCTCTCATGCAGGTGCAGGTGCCCAAGCACTTGGGCCATCCTCCATTGCCCTCTTGGGCCACAGCAGAGAGCTGGACTGGAAGAGGAACAGCTGGGACTAGAACTCAGTGCCCATATGAGATGCCAGTGCCACAGGCAAAGGATTAGCCAAGTGAGCCACGAAGCCGGCCCTTGGGTAGTTTCTAACAGTTGCTAAAATAATGAATGGTGTCCTTGGTAACCTTACATATACATTATTTTGTACACATGCAAATATATCTATATGATGAGTTTGCAGAAATGCAGTGGCTAGATTAATGGGTATATGCACCTATCACTTCTGAAGAACTTGCTTAATGTCCTTCTTATGGGGTGTACCAATTACACAACCTCTAGAATTACATGAGAGAGACTGTTCGCCCCCAGGATATACATTTAGTTGAAAAAAAAATTCTCTTGATATATAATCTTGTACTTAGTACTCAATGAATATTTGCTTAATTAAGTCATTAATATATAACCAAATATCTACATTTTAAAATATTCTGTTACTTTTTAGAATATTAATTTACTTATTTGAAAGGGTTACATAGAGATGGGGAGGCAGAGAGGGAGGGAGAGAGGAAAAGAGGGAAAGAGGGAAAGAGGGAGGGAGGGAGAGAAGGAGGGAGGGGGAGAGAGAGAGAGAAAGAGAGAGGTCTTCCATCCACTGGTTCACTCTCCAAATGACTGTAATGGCCAGAGCTATGCTGATCCAAATTCAGGAGCCGGGAGCTTCTTCCAGGTCTCCCAAGGGGGTGCAGGGGCCCAAGCACCTGGGCCATCTTCTACTGCCTTCCCAGGCCATAGCAGAGAGCTGGGTTGGAAGTAGAGCAGCCAGGACTTGAACCAGCGCCCACGGGAGATGCTGGCACTGCAGGTGGTGGCTTTACCTGCCATGCCAAAGTACTGGCCCTCATTTTGTTACTATTGTTTGAAATATGTATATTGATATTATATTTAACAAACTATACATATTAATATATATTTATAACCAATCCATTCATTCATTTATTCACAAATGTTTATAGTGCTCCCATTGTATGCCTAGGCCTGGAACAACAATGTAGACAAGACATAAAAAGAGAAAAGGTAAGAGATAAGTAAAAAAGGTACATATGAGGAAAAGTAATGTAAAAACAAAGGTACCAAAATGTGGATTAGAGGGACCAGCCCATTTAAGAAAGTGACTTTTGACTTGAGACTTAACAAGTAAGAGGAACCAGTCATACAAAGAGTTTGGAGAACATTCTAGGCAGAGAGAATAGCATGGTCTTTAGGGAGGACATCTCTGGAGTTAGAGGTTAGAGAGGAAGGTGAGAAACAGATCAGGTCTCTGGGTCCTGGTGAAGATTCAAATGTCAGATTTTAAGAATTGTATTTGAAAGGCAGAGAGACATAGGCAGGGAGGTAGAAGGGGAACAGAGAGAGGGAGGGAGAGAAGGAGGGGGGAGGGGAAGGGGAAGGAGGAGGGAGAGGGAGAGGGAAAAAAGAGATCTTCTACCTGCTGGTTCACTCCCCAAATGCCTCCAACAACAAAGGCTGGAGCACACAGAAGTCCAACCAAATCTCCCACATGGGTAGCAGGGACCCAAGTACTTAAGAAAACACATGCACCTCCCAGGGTTTGGGGCATTAGCAGGAAGCTTAGTTTGAACTGAATGAGCTGGGACTTGAAATAAACACTCATCTATTAGATGGGATGTAGTTATTCCAAGGGGTGTCTTTAATGCTGCACCAAATGTCTGTGGCAGAATTTTAAATAGAGCCATTATAGAATATGATTTACCTTCCACAATGTCATTCTGGTGGTTGATGGGAGGAATTATCAACAGGGACAGAGGGGGCTTGTTGGGGAGCCATTGCAGCAGCTGAGATAGAATGGCATTCCAGGTAAGGGGGGTGATCATGGAGATAGAGACCTGGAAAAATCTGATGCGAGTTGCTGATGTAGTGGATTTGGTGACAACAGGAAATAAAAACAGTCATTGAGGATAATTTCTAGGTCTTGGACTTAAACCAACTGGGTGGTTGATAGTGGAAAGATTGTAGGGATGTTTAGATTTGAAGGTTCCAGCGTGTACATGCCACATTTGAGGTTCCTGTGAGACACGCAAGGGGAGCGTCTACCAGGAGTTTAGGTACACGAATTTAGAACTCAGTGGTGAAGTCTGAGCTGTAATGTGGAACTCTCAGTGTCTGAGAGGCATGTACATGCAAGGACTGGAGACGATCATTTAGGAAGATGATGTAGAAGGAAGACAGGAGGAACGCTCAAAAACAAGTAATAAACACTCAACGCACAATGCTCCCCAGCAGCTGTAAATCCTCCAGCAAACTCATAGGTTTCCCTGCTTTAGGTCTGTTTTTGAGATGCACTAAATAACTTATTTGCTTCCTCAGTATGTCTAAATATGAGGGTTCTTCAAAGAAATTTTTCAGAGAACTTGTTTTAAGTAGAGCTGTTTTTGTATAACTAATCTTGAAGTGTTGACAAAATCGATTCAGTGTCAGAAATACTGGTTAGAACTGGATATTAGGTGACAGAGAGGGTCCAGGGGTACAAAGGTGAGAAGTGTTCAGAGCAGGGACAAAGGACCAAAGGAAGTCGTGAGACCAGGGAAGAAAGTGTGTTATGGCACTTTGGGTTTTTCATTCAAACGGGAACTTCTGAGAACAAAATATTCTGGGATTCCCACTTTCTTTTCCCAATGAAGAAACACTTTGTTTTCCTTTAATAAGTCACACTTATTATCTGAGTGAAGGTCTTTTATGGAGCAGCTACTCCATACTGCAGTTTATATCCCAGTAGATTCAATTTTCAAACAAGATACCCAGAGGCAGTGTCTGTAGTATTTTTAGATTAAATGCTGCATAACATATACTAATATTTCCTTTACTCCACTAATACTATGATTCTATTAAAAATGATGAAAAACTGTTAAATAGTTGGGCCTGGTTTGTTTTAGAAAATTTCAAAATGATTTTTAATTCAATTCCATTTCCTATGGTTTTCTGTTATGCACTAGTCCATTGAATGTAAATTGAATTCCAAATAATATAAGCAAAATGTTCCCTTTTTGCTTTTAATTGATACCATTATTTGTGTTTTTTTAAAGGCATTTGCTATTTCCTAGTTTTGATAATTTAAAATATAATTGGGTTATTACACTAACTAGTTAAAATCATTTACTTTGGCAAAGATTCTTTGCTTGGGCAAAGCTTGTTCATGCTTCTGAGTCTTCTGGAAGGCCCATCTGTGCACTTCCTCATGAAATCCAGTTTTAGCGAAGAATTCTGCTAAGTCTGCTTAGCAAGAACCACCCCCCTTATCCTCACCCTCAATATCTGATTACCCTGGATACCTGATCAGGTTCCTCATTGGCCGCTGTCCCTGGGTGTTGTCAGATCAGCCTGGCCTGTCTTCAGCAAGAATCTCATTAGGTTGGTTTAAAGAGGATCCCCTTACGTCTAAGGGCTCTTCTTAGTAATTTCCACCCACTGACACCCCAACCCCCACTCTGCCCTGCTCTCTGGCTAGCAATTCCCTCTGTGCTATATTCAGCACTGAGTCCAATCTCTGCCCACTGCAACAAGACACCCTTGAAGTGGATCCTACATCTGTGGCAGGAATCATGACTGAATTTTTTTTTTTTTACTATGCTTTAGCAGTATAGTATGCTTTATCATGGAATAACTTTTCTTTAACAATCTAGAACTGATCATTTGTATGTGTAAACATTTTCTAAGACTTCCCTTTCCCATTTTGGATAATTAATGTGTGTGTGCATGTGTGTGTGTGTATGTGTTTAAATCAAGATGTTAACTATCCCCAATAAAAATCCTATCTAATTATAATATTTTTATTATTATTTTTTTTTTATTTATTTGAAAGAGTTACAGAGAGAGAGAGAGGTCAACCATCCACTGGTTCACTCCCCAGATGACCACAACAGTCAGAGCTGCACTGATCTGAAGCCAGGAACCGGGAGCCTCTTCTGGGTCTCCCATGTGCATGCAGGGACCCAAGGACTTGGGCCATCTCCACTGCTTTTGTAAGGCTATAGCAGGGAGCTGGATCAGAAATGGAGCAGCTGGGACTCAAATTTGCGCCCATATGGGACGCTGGTGCTGCAGGTTGGGGCTTTAACCCACTGCACCACAGCACCAGCCCCTAGTTATAAGTTCTTTAATTGCTTCTTATTTGGGTGGAGTACAATTTTACTATGAAGCAGAATGGATGATAATTATATAATACACAAAGTTATAAAGACTGTCTAGCAGTTGAATAGTTAATTTATAAGCATGAAAAGGCAGTGAAATACAGTAAATGACTGAAAACCAAAACTTACAAAAACATCTAACATATATTATCAAGTTTGAATCCTCGCATGCTATCTACTCCTACAAACACATTTAAAAAGTATGAAACATCTGATATACACAGAGTCAATTCTTTATCTCAACTTCAAAACAAATTCTCAGCTTTCCCAAATCTGTAACACATCCACAGGCCTTTTACTCACAACTGGGATTGTTGTCACTTCCCAGAACTCATGACTGATACGAATAATAAGCCACATTACATGAAATTTGGGGAATCAGAAGCTGTCCTTCGCAATTGTTTCCATAATGAAACAAAGTTTGGTTGCCCCACTGAAGGATCTTAGAGAGACCATCACTCTTCAGGCTCCTGATTCCATGAACGTCTCCATGAACAGACAACGACATTATAATAGTTGGAATGACTCCAGCATCACGTCTTTGTCTAGAAATCTGAATTACCAAGTTTTATAAAATACTGATTCTAAATGCTACGTGGTCTCACAAGTACTTTTCCCATCAGCAACACTGAAATGACTGTGAAGGTTACTTTCAAAGCCTGCACTAAGATCCTGCAGTCAGATTTTTCTACCACTTCTTTGAGTAAGTTCCCACATGTGAATAGAGACAACTGCATCTTAGTACTTTGGTTGTATTCTATCAAAAAAAATAATGCTCTTCATTCCACCTTGGAAATACTATTCACAAAGCACCCATGGTGACCTGTGTGTGCACAATTGTCATTTAGATTCCTACCACTCCTCATGAATCTGGCCACTACAATGACTCTGGTCCTCTCATCCTCCTTGACGGTAACACTCTTTAAAGGCAAAAAATGTGGGTCAACATGGATACTGGGTGGAACGTATGGGGAGTTGGGAATAAGAACATTCACTGAGAAAGACTGAAAACAACTATAACGTTTAAAAGAATGAGGCAAGAGGAATAGAAATCACATCCTTGGTCTGAAAAATATTCATGACCAGGTGCATAACTTAAACATTTTGGAAGACTAACTTCTTCAAAACTGGAAAACAACAATATCTACCTCCTTGCCATTGTTAAGAACCACTTGTACTTGAATGCACTTATGATTTTTTTTTTTGACAGGCAGAGTGGACAGTAAGAGAGAGAGACAGAGAGAAAGGTCTTCCTTTGCCGTTGGTTCACCCTCCAATGGCTGCCGCGGCTGGCGCGCTGTGGCCGGCGCAACGCGCTCATCCGATGGCAGGAGCCAGGCGCTAGGTGCTTTTTCCTGGTCTCCCATGGGGTGCAGGGTCCAAGCACTTGGGCCATCCTCCACTGCACTCCCGGGCCACAGCAGAGGGCTGGCCTGGCAGAGGGGCAACTGGGACAGAATCCGGCGCCTCGACCGGGACTAGAACCCGGTGTGCCGGCGCCACAAGGCGGAGGATTAGCCTGTTGAGCCACGGCGCCGGCCTGCACTTATGATTTTTTAAAACCTTTCATGTTTCCCTCATAATATGCCAAGAAGAAGGTGGAATACTGATGGTTATGTGAACAGACAATTTACATGGTAGTATTGGAAAATGAAAACAGTCCTTTGATTTGTATTTTGGTGAGCCTCGTCTGACACTCCGTTATTAGAGA
Organism: Sylvilagus floridanus; assembly: GCA_949820135.1. NCBI lineage: Eukaryota > Metazoa > Chordata > Mammalia > Lagomorpha > Leporidae > Sylvilagus > Sylvilagus floridanus. The sequence goes on along the minus strand of OX463240.1, from coordinate 9,892,857 downwards.
AGAATGTAGAGATAATAAGAAAGAAGAAAAAAACAAAGTATCACTCCACAATCAGAATGTCTTGCTGTCTAAGATCAAGTTAAATGAAGAGAAGGCAGATCTATTACTACCTGAAATAACCTTAGTACAAACATAATTGATGCTTCAGCATAAGATTAGGAAATGGTCCCAAAAACAATCTCCAAATTCTTCACTTTCACGTATCCAGAAGCCAACCAATGGACCCTGACTTCCTAAGAACAACAGGTACAGGTTCTAACTTTGAAAGCCTTTACATTGTTTGGCTTCCAGGAAACTGGCATTGATTCAGAAAACCCATTCAACATTGCATCAGATGGCCAACAGGATGAATCTGCAGTGGTAGCAGAATTCACTGCAAAGAAGTACAATTTTCTGCAGGCTCACTGATGAATACACTTCTAGCATTAAAGAACAGAGATCTCAACACCAGGAAGAATTGATCCATAATAAATTTATGTAATAGTAAACTTAAAGTAAGTCAGTGATAGGATGATTTTGCAGCCTTTTTGCACCTAATGCATGCACCCAAGGCCAAAGACAAGAAGGATCATCTCCCTACATTCCTAAAACTTAGACCAACCAATCACTGGTCCATTCTGCTTTTAAAGAGCCAATCAGTGGCCACAATGACTAGAAATACAATATTCCAAATACAATTAATTCGTTTGATTATATCAGCCTCCATGTTCCTTTTACAGAGTCTCAAAATTTCCCACCAAAACATGCCTATTGGCAGAAGACCCTAACGATGCAATTTGAATGGGCTTATCCATTATTATGGGTGAGAAATTGAACCTGAACTGGCCAAGATGTGTCTAAGAGAACGAGTGTATGGTGAAGTCAGGACTTGCCCAGGGCAATCTAACCAGACACACCGTTCTTAATCCTAATTACCGGTCAGTACTATGTGCTCCATATTTTCCATGGCATCCTCTTCAGAAGGTCATTTTGTCTATAACATCATGAGTTTATTATCCTGTGAGTGATGAATTCTTCCCTCCTGGAACATGCATAAATGATCTTAAGGCTTCTCAGGCAGCAAGACAGCTGCCACCTGGGCCTCTCCTAACACTGGCTCTATGGGGATCCAGCCGTGGTGTAAGAAATCACACCTACTGCCCATGCTGTGAGGAAGCGGAAGTGAGCCAAGTAGAGACACCACCTGGAGGAAGAAATGGTTACCTTCTCCCAACTTTCTTTTTTTTTTTTTTATTTTATTTTTTTATTTTATTTTATTTATTTTTTATTTTTTTATTTTATTTTTTTTCTACAGGCAGAGTGGACAGTGAGAGAGAGAGACAGAGAGAAAGGTCTTCCTTTTGCCGTTGGTTCACCCTCCAATGGCCGCCGCGGTCGGCATGCTGCGGCCAGCGCACCGCGCTCGTCCGATGGCAGGAGCCAGGAGCCAGGTGCTTTTCCTGGTCTCCCCATGGGGTGCAGGGCCCAAGCACCTGGGCCATCCTCCACTGCACTCCCGGGCCACAGCAGAGGGCTGGCCTGGAAGAGGGGCAACCGGGACAGAATCCGGTGCCCCGACCGGGACTAGAACCCGGTGTGCCGGCGCGCAAGGCGGAGGATTAGCCTGTTGAGCCACGGCGCCGGCCACCTTCTCCCAACTTTCAACAGCCTCGTGATGAAGGAACCATCGGCCCAGCAACTACGACTATACACACAAGGACTCCAAGTAAGAACCTCCCAGCCTTCTCCCAAATAGTGGGAAATTAATAAGTACCATTTAAACCACAACATTTGGGATGACTTGTTACATGGGATTAGAATAGAAAATTGAAACAAATTTCTTTCTGCACCTAGGACTGCACTGTTTTTCAATATAGAACCATCTAATTTACTGTGTTTAACGCTAGGCCTGCGGCTAATTCTGTGTTTCGATGAAGTTGACAGATGTTTATGAGCACATATTATGTGCTAGGCACTTCTAACACCCTGTTGAACAAAACAAAATGTTCTGCCTTCTCAGAGAGCTTATGTTCCAACAAAGATGAAATCAATTAGAAATACAAGAGTACTTCATGAAGTTTGTGGAAAATGACATTTACATATTTAACATGGTACATTTTTTCACATTTTGAAATACATTGCATGCTTCTGGTTTCATTCCTGAGCAATTCACCTTTTTGATAATCAGGTTTGGAATATGATTTGAGCTTAAATTAAGTCTTTTTCTTAACTGATTCTCTTGGGAGTTGATGTATTGCTGTTGGTGATGACATTTCGATTCAAACTTATATCTTGACTCTCCTGGTTGTTCCCAATTAGGTCATCATTTGGGGCAACTTGCAGGAGCAATATTTTTTTAAATCCATGCATGTGAACTTCAGAAAGCTCATGGAAAATCCCCTCATGAAAAACCCTTGCCAACAGACAACATGGAAGGGTTATTCCGTAACAGATGGGGATACTTGCTGTTTGCTAATTCTACTTTCTTGCAGGATAAATTATGGACCTAAGAAACAATCTTCTTATCCCTTAGCTCAATCTTCCTTTTGAACCTTGCATTCTTGAGATCTACTTCCATATTGCTTTCCAAACACCAATTTATCAACATTCCCTGAGACATTACTAGTGCAAATTTTGTGTGAAAATGAGATTAATGATCAGTAATTCCTGTGTGATACTGGATAAATCTGAGTGGATCTGGAGGTGTGGTTCAGAGGGTTAAACTGCATTTGGGACACCAGCTTCCCGTGGGAATTAAGTTTTCGAATCCTGGCTCTTCAGCTTCTGATTCAGCTCCCTGCTAATGCACCTAGGAGGACAGAAGACAACCCCAGTCCTTGGACTCCTGCCACCCACATGGGAGATCTGGAATGGGTCCCTGGCTTGTAGCTTGGCCTGGCCATTTTGGTCATCCAGCAAGTCAATCAGTGGATAAAAAATATTTATCTATTATTCTCTCTTCACACACACACACACACACACACACACACACTTCAACAAACCATTCCTGGGGTCCCTGCTGTGGCAAATCTGGTAAAGTCGCCGTCTACAGTGCTGGCATCCCACATGAGTGCTGGTTTGAGTCCGGACTGCTCCACTTCCTATCCAGCTCTATGCTATGACTTGGGAAAGCAGTAGAAGATAACCAAAATCCTTGGGCCCCTGCATCCACGTGGGAGACTAGAAGAAGCCTTGGATCCTGGCTTTGGATCGGCACAGCAACCCTTTGGAGAATGAACCAGTGTTCTCACTCTCTCTGCCTCTCTGTAACCCTACCTTTCAAATGAATAAATATTTAACAACATCAAAGAAGCCATTCTTCAGGCATGTCCCCACATATAGCCTCAGACAAGGAATTACAAAAACAGTTACAAATACTTATGCAAACAAAAGACAGGACATATAAAGCTTTGCAAACAAGGAATGAAACCTAGTACATTAGAAAGTTTATTGTACTTGAAAGAAAAGTGAAGATCAAGTAAAAGTCGATATAAAAGCTTTATATTACATATTTATTATATAAAGACTTTGATCAGTGGGCAGAGATCTCTGTGTCATCTAACGATGTGAATATTGGAAGGTTTTCACAATTAAGGTGCTCAGAGATTAAAAAAAAAATAAACGAATGGCAATCATTTAGGGAGTGAAACAGAAAATGGAAGATCCCCAGGCCCCCGTCACTCTATCACTATCTGTACTGTGCCTTTATGTCTTTTAAATAAATAAAAGCACAAAACCATTTTTCAAAAGTCAACCATCAAGCGCAAAAAATTTTATTCATCACTTTGCATCCTACCCAAAACACCCCAGAGAAACATAATTTTACTAGTATTAGTCTGCTTTTTGACTATCAGCCACACACACACACACACACACACACACACACACTACAGAACAGGCCAGAAGCATACAGCAGCTGCCAAGTGTCAGGTTGTTTCTGACATATTGTCGTACAAATTTTGAAGTAAAGACTAAACAGAAAGTCTCATGCTAACTGTAAGGAAAAGGGGTGCAGAGCAGTGCCTCCTCACATGGGGCACCAAATGTAAGGAAAAGGGTGCAGATCAACAGCAGTCAAAATAAAAAAAATAAAGACAGATTGAATTTAGCCAAAGAAAAGAAACTCCCAGAGTTGGACCAACTGCCAACAAGCACACAGACCGAACAAGTGGCAGAGGGCCCAGACACAGTAGGAAGGGTCTTTTTATATCTTAGGTGGGCTCAGGGTGGGCGTGGGTGGCAGTGGGTGGTGATGAGTGTCTCTATACAAGTTCTTCAAGTTTGGCCTCCTGGCTTCCAAACCTGGGGAAGAATGCAGGTGGTGGGGGGAAGAACAACAGGATGTGAGACGAAACAGGTCTCTTGAAAGGAGACATGAGCAACCAGAGTTTTTTTGAAATAAGTGAGGCATCTGTCCTTGTTCCATCAATTCTGATTTTGAATACAGATAAGGAGGTGGGGCGCTGGTTGCTTTCTGGCTACTTCCTGCTGATATGGGGCATAGACGAGGGCCAGGGTATCTATACACTGGATCGGACTGATTGGAGAAGGAGAGAGCAAGCAGCCATGTGTTGCTCCTGCAGTCAAACCCTCCTGTAAGGATTTCTGAAATGTGTTAGTTACACATGGTAGGAATGGCAGCAAGTGATTAGGAGGATAACATTGCCCATGGTGGGAACGATGCCAAAATGAGGACAATGGGGGATATAGGAAAGCAAGAGTCCTGTCCATGTAATGGGAAGAAAGGTTTATGTCTGACCGCTCCATTTTGTGTAGTGTCTAACAAGCAGATTAGATACACAGGGTGTAAACCACGGGACAGAGTCATTGTTACAGGATCTGAGAAAGGAGGGAGTTTTCCCACTGAGACGCAAACGGAAACTGAGACACAAACGGAAACTGAGAGAAGGGGTTCGGTAATAATCAGGTGTGTTTTGAGGCCTGGCCAAGCAATCTGTGCGGTCCAGACCTGAGTGTCTCTTCACATGTAGCCCTGGATGAGACATAGTAAGGGAGGTGTGAACCTCCTTGGGGAAGACACCCCGTTGGCTTCCACACCTTGCTGGCCGGGGAGGAGGGCTGGCCTGAATAGGAGGTTAGCATCGAATAGGCGGTGTCTGCCTTGATTGGTACTGACCCTAGGCTGTCCTTCTGATGGCGGTGGTTAGGGTTACTCTGCGAGCTGGGCAGAGGGAAATGCTTTTTAGCCTGGGGCCAACAGGGTCTGCGGTCTGACCCAGGAGTCCTTCAACCCCGAGGGCAGCTCCGTTTCCAGTGGCCTGGCTCTTGTCAGAGCCGACAGAACTCTTCTTGACAGCTACTTGCCCAATGCCCTGACTCCTCATTTCCTAAACAGGTGCTATTCAGGGATGGACTGGCCTTTCTGGGTCTCCTTGATGGCAGATCACGGTGTAAAGCAGTCATCAATTGGCCTGCCACCTATCCTTACATTGCTCCTGCTGCCTCACTCCCTCCTCTTTCTCCTGCCTCTGTTGAAGCAGAACACAGAAGCAGCCTTTAGGAATGTCAGCCAAGGGGGTGCTCAATCCCATACCTAATCTTTGGTGGCCTGAGCTGGAAATCTACGGTCACAGGCATGTTACGATAGTATTCTTCCTGTGAGGTAAGATGATGCCAATGAGGAGAGTTATGTTCTTCTATGTAAGGTCAAAACATTAAGACCACCCTATCCAAACTGTCTAATATAAGGTCTAAAGTTCAAACTGTACACCCTGATGGGGAGTTTTGCAGAATACAATCAGTTTCCCATCTTGAACAGACTAGAGAAATGAGGGAACAAGTCAGGCTTTCGAGATTGCTTACTGTCAATAACTTAAAATCCAGTGAAAACTTAGCAAACAATTTTAGCTGTCAAATAACTTATGAAAACATTTAGCAAAGGTCCAATGCCTTCTATCAGTTTAAGAGTACCTGTAGTTGGAAATACTTCTCAAATATCTAACACACGTGTAACCTAATTGAAACAGGGAGCTGTTAATAACTTTTCCCATGTAGACATACAATACATGCACATATATGACACAGTACAGGAGAGAACGACAAAGCAGTTTGTTAGTAGCCGAGAGATTTTTGTCTGATACAGGACAAGGGAGGGGGAAACATGGAAGACAACTAGGCCTGGAGCATTCATCAGAACAAAGTTGCTCAGGACTTACCCCTGCTCCTCACTTTTTTTTTTTTGACAGTTCTGCAAAACATATTATTAGAGATGGCTGGAGCAGAGGTTCTGTCTTTGTGCAAGAGAGAACTTAGATGTGAGAGGAGCAGTGTGACATGCAGCTCCATTACAGTACGTTTTAGGATTTTTGAGTTCAACGTAGGGGGGAAGAAACAGGCGGAGAAGACTATTTTAGTTAGGACAGAAAGGGGGGGACTGTATAGAGAGCAGGGGCTGAGCTTGTGGGACAGAGGGTGGAGTGTGGGAGTATGGGTGGTGTGTTGAAGTCAGGCTTCATTGCATCTGAGCAGCAGGCAGAGTCCTTTCTTAAGCTCTTGTTGGGGGAGGTGCTGAGCACCACACGGACCCCGATAAGTGGGCAGAAGTGAGAAAGGCTCCTCGTTGAAGTTGACAGTGCATTGTCTTTGGAGCTTGGCATGTCTCAGGGGCAGAGCTTTCCAGAGCAATACACATTCTGCTAGCCTTTACACTATCCTTCTACATCCAGGGGAAGGGACTGGACTGGCAGAGGAGACTGGAGGGGAGAGGTCAGGAAGAGAGGAAGGAGGCAGTTTTGGCTGCCGGTGACAGGAGCAGGGAAGAGCCAGACAGGGGACAAGGGTAAGGAGAGGGTCACGGTCCAGAGGCTGCAGCATCCCCGAGAGAACGGTGGAAGGGAAAGTCAAGGGTGCGAGGGGAGATCCCAAGTGTTTCTCTGGTTTGTGGGCTTGGAATGAGAAAAGCTAACGTCACAGGAGGCTTAATGAAGGGGAATCAGGTGGGTCGGCCAGACAGGAATCACCAGATGGACGCTTGGGAGGACCCTGGGGTGGGGAGGGAGGAGGGTCCCACTCCTGGGCCAGGACCTCAGAGAGGATGGTATGAGGAGGGGCGGAGAGCTTACAGAGAGTTTCAGCTCCCTCAGGAAGAGCAGGAAAAAGAGAATTCAGGGGAGAAGAGGCTGGAAGGGTGGCAACTTTCCCTGCTGCCAGTGGAGAGGGAAAAGCAGGCGCTAGAGAAAGAGGGGGAATGCAGTGAGCAAAGGCCTGTGTTCCTGAGGCCAGCTTATCAGGTGTGGGAGAAAGGAGGCGTGGGCAGGCTGACGATTTAAGGGGCGACTCCAGGACTTCTTCCTCCATGAGAAATCAGAGTGGGGAGAGTTGACCCCAATGGAGGAAAAAGGCTTGGAATAGGGGCTTCTGACCATTTGCCTTTTCTCTGTGTGAAGCTAGTAAAATCTTGGAGAATTTTGAGACCAAAAAAACACCAAATTCGTGCTGAGGTGGAATAATCGCTTTGGCTTTGTCTCCCCCTTCTGGCCCAGCTTGTGCAAGTCTTTGCAGAGGCAGGCCAGAGAGAAGCTGAAATCTGGAGCCCATGGATTAAACAAACTATGGTGTGAGTGAAGAGGTTCTTGTGGCAGGGCTTCCCTGGGAAAGAATCACCTCAACCGAGAACTTAAGTCCTGAGTCCTCTAAGAGGAGACAGCGATGGAAACCAACTAAACACCCAGGCCCTACGAGGGGGGATGAACTGGTCATGAGCATCGCCCCAGCAGGCATGTGGTGAGAGTGACCTCTCTTCCCAATCTGATGGGCTGAGAACTAGGTCCGATGTGGGCATGTAGTGATGAGATCAGGCAAAGGCTCTGGCTGTGAATTCGCTCAAAATGAGAAGGTCAAGCAGGAGTAGAAAATGTTCTGGAATAGGGTCTTCCGGTCAGAAGGGAAAAAGGAGACTGTAGGAAAGAGAAGGTTAGGGGCGGGAGGAGACACTAAAAAGGGGAAGAATTTGTCCAGATGAAGGGTGGGGGGTCACAGCTCTCACCCAGAGAATACAAGAGTGGCAAATTCGGGAAAGATGCTGGCCCCTCTCTCTACTTCTCACACGGAGCAGCAAATATAAGCAAAAGGGTGTAGATCAGAGAAAAGACAGAATACAAACTCACAGACAGACAAAGCTTATCCAAAGAAAATAAATCCGCAGAGATGGGTGACCAACAGCTAGCACACAAGCATGCGTGCACACACACACACACACACACATAAATACACAGCAGAGTGGCCAGACCTCAGTGGGCTGGACCTTTTAATATCTTAGGTGCACTAGGGGTGGGGGGGCAGTAAACAGAAGTGAGCTTCTCCATACAAGCTTTTCACGTTTGGCCCCCCTGGTTTCCAAACATGGGGCAGAATGCAGGGGGTGGGATGGAGAACAACACGTTGTGAGACTATACTGGCTCCTTGAGAGAAGGTAAGGGTAACAGAAACCTAAAATGGCTGAGGCTTCCGTCCTTGTTCCATCACTACCTACCTGTGTCAAATATACACACAATGATTGTCTGGCTAACAGCACGTAGAATCATCTCTGCTGTCAAGCATTAGTTCTACTGCTAGGCATTAGATGGCTGGGCCCCAGGATATTAACTCGACTACTTAATGTATATGCAGATCACACTGTTTGTGAGTCTAGGCAGATGATGGTGAAGAAAACTAAGATAGGAATTCCAGCCAGGTATACTGCATGCATGGCAGTGATTCAACCTCACCCAGGATATGGGAGTGGAAGCAGAACTTGCAAAACAGGCATTCCCATACTGGGTGCCAGTGTCCCAAGTAATGACAAATGACTGCTCCATGACACTGTACATCCAGCTGAATAAGAATAAATCTTATAATTTAGGCATTAATGACCAAGCATTTAACTAACTGCTTTACAAGTATTACATATACAGGAATTCAGCAAAATTTGTAACACTCACAAGACAATATACATGACAACTCAGAGGTGTGCCCAGTGTCATCCAAGTACAGGTACTGTAACTTAAACCTGACTAAAAGACTACTTCACATATTAGTTAAGGGTAAAGGCGGGTATTACTATTCCCTGAACACTGAAAGTACTCCTGGTCAGCCCTCTCAGACTGACACTGTCAACATCAACTTTCTGCTGGTCCACTATGTAACTACTAAATACAGGTGTATAAAACACGTTATATAAAATGATCTGGAAATGTTTTATACAACCCTAATACTTCATGGCATAAAAATTTTCTCCTGTGGAAAGTAGCAACTGACTCAATGACAGAATTTGATGTGATTTTATTTTTCCTCCATTCCCTGTACTGTCTAAGTCTTCTATAATGAACATACACTTACAAAGAATAAAATTAAAATGAGCTGCACTCTATAGCTCAAGGTCCCATCAATCCCGACCTAGCTTGGCATAAATAGAGTACAGCAGAAATCAGGCACATCAAACTTTCTTTATAGAACTACAAGGGAGTGGTGAATCTAGATAGTACACTCCAGAACTGCTGTCCCTGTGAAGGGCTGCTCTAGGACACGATTATTCAAGGAAAGCCAGCAGAAAGGCCATCACTTGGGAGCCTGTTCAAAGGCAGATCTTTGGGCCCCAGCCCCGAAGTGCTAAGCAGAATATGCATTTTAACAAGACCCCCGTTTGTTCAATATACACATTGAATGCTGAGTGGCACTGAAAGAAAACCTGTATTTTCCCTAAGCATGACAATATCACTTTTTAAAAATTTATCTATTTATTAAAGCGCTACAACAGGTCATGACAATTCTAGACAACAAGAACACAAGGTGGATAAAAAATGCAAAAGCAAATTTCATCACCATTTCCTGTTTTGGTGGAGTTTCTATTAGACAGAAGATAACAAATTAAAAATAACAATCCAGTTCTACTATGAACGCTTGTTTTTAAAAAATGCAAATTTGTGCAGAAACAGCTGATGTATCGTGGACTTTCAAACCAACCTATTAATGCACCAAGAACGTATCATAGTGTCCGTGCAAAACTGCCAGTATCAGTACAAAAAAAGACTGAAAATCAATTAAAATACCATAGAGTGTCTACTGAGCCACAAGATGTTAGGAAAATCTAAAGGTGTCCACTTAAACATTTTAACAAAATAAGTAAATTAAAGAATACTAAAAAAAGAAACATTTCAATTTGAAACGTAGCACAAATAGAAAAAACAGCAAATGACAAAATTAGTGTAAAATTAGTGCACAAGAATACTGTGATGATACAAACAACGGATTCATTTAGAGGAAGAAGCTGTTCTGGTCTCCAAAGTCCTTTCCTGTATTCCACTGCACCTGTTGATTCTACAGAGATGCATTACTCAAAACTGAAACAAGCAGTTAGGTTCCCATGCTTATGACTGATTATTATTTAATAAAAAATCTGACTGATTTTAATTTAATAAAAGGAATCGAGCCCACAAAGGAAACTGAAAAAAGGTTTGATTCTCTCTGCTCCACACTCCCACTTAGTTATCTGCCACCCAAGAGAATTTACACAGAGAATCTGTTACTTATTCACAAGACTATACCAAAACATCCTTAGGTGTGATTAACCTCCAAAAATGTGAATTCCTGAAGAGCTACTAGTGGAAGTGGGGTACACAGGCACTCAAAGATGTGCTGAGTACACACCAACAAGCCTGTGAGCTCACACAATGAAAGAAAAGCTTTTCTGATTAAATTAAGTATAGGAAGAGCTGGCCTCCTACTTTTAAATGAAATAAACAATATATATTAATTTGAAGAACAGCTGATGGTAAATCAGATATTTTAAAATTTTTCAAATAATGTTTCTATATCCTCTGTATTTCTCTCCCATTTTTCACTGTCTGGAACTAAGGTATAGACAAAGGGATCTGTAAGTTACATATAGGCATTAACACTAAAAGTATACAAATACTCATTCACTTTGAAAAAATCATCTCATTTCCATGAAAATAAGAACAGCTCCACCATGGCTGAATACAGTATAGCAACAATAACACATCGTGGCCTTTTGGGGAGTGAACCAGGGAAAGGGAAGCCCTTTCTCTCTGTCTCTCCCTCTCACTATCTGTAACTCTACCTCTCAAATAAATAAAATCTTTAAAGAAAATTCATATGGAATCACAAAAGGACACAAAGAGTTGGAGTGATCTGGAACAAGAAAACCCAACCTGGATGAATCATAATACTCGGTTTCAAAGCATCCTACAAAGCTATAGTAATTCAAACAGCTTAGTAATGGCATAAAATCCAATGTGTAGCTCAATGGAACAGAAGAGAGAGCCCAGAATTTAACCCATATACAGAGAGCCAGTTGACTTCTGACACAAGTGCTCAGACCACACTGTGCAGTTAAGGATAACATTGGTGCTGGCAAATCTAGATGCATATAGTAGAAGAATGAAAGTGGATCCGTATCTCTCTTCACATACAAAAATCTACTGAAGATCCATCAAAGACCCAATTTATGACATTATGAGGTTGCAGGAAGAAAACATAAGGGAAACACTCAAAGACATTGGTGTAGGAACAGCTTCTTGGATGGGAACCCCGAAGTACAGGCAACAAAAGCAAAACTAAGGAAGCAGGACTATATCAAACTCGGAAACAAAGGACGTGACAACTCGAGTGGAGAGACATCCAGCAGAATGGAAAAAATAGTTGCAAACCATCTATCTGCAAAGGACTACTATCCCAAATATGTATGCAACTCAAAAGAGTCAACAACAACAACATCAATCCAGTTCAGGAATGGAAAAGGACTTCAACAGACCATTCTCAGAAAGAAGAAATACAAGTGGCAAACGAACATATGGCAAAATGGGCAACATCTCCAGGCTTCAGGGAAATGCAAATCAAAACTGCAATGAGGCTGGCGCCGTGGCTCAACAGGCTAATCCTCAGCCTTGCGGCGCCGGCACACTGGGTTCTAGTTCCGGTCGGGGCGCCGGATTCTGTCCCAGTTGCCCCTCTGCCAGGCCAGCCCTCTGCTGTGGCCCGGGAGTGCAGTGGAGGATGGCCCAAGTGCTTGGGCCCTGCACCCCATGGGAGACCAGGAAAAAGCACCTAGCACCTGGCTCTTGCCATTGGATGAGCGCGGTGTGCCAGCCGCAGCGCGCCAACCGCGGCAGCCATTGGAGGGTGAACCAACGGCAAAGGAAGACCTTTCTCTCTGTCTCTCTCTCTCACTGTCCACTCTGCCTGTCAAAAACAAAAAAAAACAAAAAACTGCAATGAGCTATCTCCTCACCCCCATTAGAATGGCTGAAATCCAAACAACAGAGTAACAAATGCTGGCACGGATGTGGGGGAAAAGGAACACTTAAACACTGCTGGGAGGAATCTCTGGGAATCAAACAGAAAGAAATGTTTGTGTGTATCAGTATTGCTGCAAATACAGTTTATAAAACTTTGTTTTATGCCTTGTGAAACCGATGGTTAAGAATGTTATCCTACCACAATTTTAATGATCTATAATTACTTAAAGATTGCCACATAGGGATGAAACGATCATTTTTCTATTCAATTACTGTTTACAGTCATTGTCTATAGTCTCACTAAACTGGCATAATTTTGTTTATTACTCGTTTAACTTATCTGGTAAAGTATTAAGCCTTTTCACTGCAATGTAATTTGAAAATTGGCTCAAAATCTAAATCAAGACAGAAAGAAAAAGGAGAAGGAAACACAGTGGAAAGGAGAAAGGGGGAGGGAGGAAGGCAATATCATTGTGTTCTTACAGCTGTGTCTACAAAGCACACTGAGTCTGCTAAACACTAATGAAAAGAAAAGAAAACCAATGTACCTTAATTTGTTCCCCCACTACACCGCTGACCCATTTGCCAAACTGCAAAAGTTCAATACAGAACCAAGAAAATAAGATACATCCAATAAATAACAATTATTAAAGTATATTAACTATAAACGGGATATGTTGAAAAAAACTGCATGTAATGTCACGAAACTTCACATAGTACCAAAACATTTACATAAGATGTGTGTACATATGAAAAAGATGAAGATTATTTGCAGAGAAATAAATGTATGAAGGAAAAGAAATTAAAACACGTTGTAAATTCTTAATTTCCTTTTAAAACTGTTACTAAACTGTAATGATTTTTAGAATTCAGAGGGGCAAGGATTTCAAATCTTGGTTACCAAGCCAATTAAGGTCACCTGCATTCCACCCTTGAAGTACCCAGGTTCAGTATCCACCTCCGGCTCCTGACTCTAGCTTCCTATTAATTAATGTGGATGGAGAAGGCAGTTGTGATGGCTCAAGAAATCGGGTACCTGTTTCTGGCTTCTGAATCTAGCTCCCTGTAATGTGGACCTGGAGGGCAGTGGATAGGACTCAGGTATTTGGGTACCCATCACCCTTGCTGGAAACACGGAATGAGTTCTCCAATCTTCAACTCAGCCAGGCTCAGGCCCAGCAGTTGTGAGAATTAGAAAGTCAACCAGCAGATGAGAAGCCTCTTTATGTCTGTTTCTTGCACTGTGTGTGTGTGTCTGTGCATGTACCTGCAAGGGTGTGAGTATCCGCCTCTGAAATAAATCTTAAGAATAGATAAAGATCACCCACTCTTTAAGAATTGGACTGGGTCAGGCTGAAGTTAGGAGCCAGGAACTCAGTCTCCCATGCAGCTGACAAGTACCCAGACACTTGCGCCGTCACCTGATATCTCCCCAGGACACACATTAGCGGGAACGCTGGAACTGGAAATGGATCCAGAATTCAAATCCAGGCACTGGGACACAGGGCACAGACATCCCAAGGAGAAACCTAACCTCCACATCATACGTGTGCCCCTAAGAATCTGACAAACGACACCCAAAGGCTGCTAGCCTAAAGCTAGTGTAAGGGGCACTTTCAAAGCTAGAGACACATGACCAGTTTTCCTCCCCGACCTGTTAATCTGTAGTGCCTACCTGATGCTGACGCCACTGCCATCTCAAGCCACCACTGCTGCCGGCCTCTGTCTTCCGCTGCCCAACGCAGAGCCACCGCCGCAGCCTGCATCGCTGCTGCCCATCATGTCAGCACCGCCACTCCTACCTGCTTCCTCGCCGGCCGCCGCCGCTCCTGACCGCCGGACTCTGCACCAGAATGGACCCGCCGCCGCGTCTTTCCTCACTGCAGCTGCCCGCCGACGAACTGCGCTGTCCAGAGCAGGACGCCCAACGGACGCCCACGCCGACACCCACCGCTTCCTGGTGCTCCTGGATCTCGGCCGCTGCTGCCGCCAGCGAAGACGGAGGCTTCTCGCCTAGGAAGGCCCAGGCTCAGTTAGGCCGGGGCAGAGCCGCCCTTCCCCGCCCAGGATGCCCGACACGGAGCCGCCCCACCGCCTCTATCCCCGCCACCCCGCACCCTCGCTACCGCCGCCTCCTTCACCGCTGCCCAGGCCACACCAACACCGCCCCACCGACCTCTGCTTCCTCGCTGACCGCCGACTTCTCGGTTCTCAGAAGAGTCGCTACCCCCGTCGCCGCATCCTTCCTCGCCACCGCCCATGACGTTCCACGCAATGACAATGTTACGCACGCTGATGCTAACCCAGACACCGCACATGACGCTACATCGCTGACGGTGAATTGGATGCCACTCTGTATGCTGACGGTGATCTGGATGCAGCATACAACACTGCGTCAACGTCACTGTCAGCGTGCGTAGTGTTGGGGTCGAAGCATTGGGGGTGGTAGCGACTCTTCTGAGACCCTGAGAAGTCGGAGGTGAGCGAAGAAGCTGCCAGCAGTGAAGACGGAGGCTTCCCGCCTAGGAAGGCCCAGGCTCAGTTAGGCCGGGGCAGAGCCGCCCTTCCCCGCCCAGGACGCCCGACACGGAGCCGCCCCGCGGCCTCTATCCCCGCCACCCCGCACCCTCGCTACCGCTGCCTCCTTCACCGCTGCCCAGGCCACACCAACACCGCCCCACCTACATCTGCTTCCTCGCTGACCGCCGACTTCTCGATCGCTCAGAAGAGTCGCTACCCCCGCCGCCGCATCCTTCATCGCTGCTGGCCGCCGATGAACTGAGCCGCCCCGCCCACGACGTGTACGTGACCCCAACGCTACGCACGCTGACGCTGACCCCGACGCAGCGGCGAATGCGGCTTCCGGGTCACCGTCAGCGTCCTAGCGTCGTGTGCGGCGTCAGGGGCAGCATCAGCCTGCGTAACGTCAGGTTCACGTAAACGTCGTGGGCGGGGCCGCTCAGTTCATCTGCGGGCAGCGGCGAGGAAGGATGCGGGGTGGCGGTAGCGTCTCTATGACACGTCCACATCCGTTGGCGATCAGCGAGGAAGCGCAGGTAAGTAGGGACGGTTGTGGTGTAGGCCTGGGCAGCGGCGGCAGTCACTGTGAGGGGTGGCGCGGATAGAGGCGGCGGGGCGGCTCCGTGTCGGGCGTCCTGGACGGGGAAGGGCGGCTCTGCCCTGGCCTAACTGAGCCTGGGCCTTCCTAGGCGGAAGCCTCCGTCCTCACTGGTGGCAGCTTCCTCGCTTATGTCCACCTTCTCGGGGTCTCAGAAGAGTTGCTACCACCCCCGCTACCTTCTTCCTCGCCATTCCACGTGACCCCAATGCTACGCACGCTGACGCTGACCCTGACGCAGCGTCGAATGTGGCGTCCGGGTCACCGTCAGCGTCCTAGCGTCGTGTGCGGCATATATATATATATCTCTATCTTACAGGTGTATATAT
The DNA here is from genome assembly GCA_949820135.1 of Sylvilagus floridanus. Classification (NCBI taxonomy): domain Eukaryota; kingdom Metazoa; phylum Chordata; class Mammalia; order Lagomorpha; family Leporidae; genus Sylvilagus; species Sylvilagus floridanus. The sequence continues at coordinate 9,877,177 of OX463240.1, read as the reverse complement.
CATTTGGTGTCCTGGCTAATATTTACACTATCTTTAAAATGCCAAGATGGTTTCAGAATGATTTGGACTGAATTCTGAATCTCTTTTGTTAAAATTTAAACTCATCGGTGGGATTCTGAAAATGAATTACTTTCCAAGGTGTAAGTTTTATTCTCTATTCAGAATGGATACTAGTTCATTGTACATGGTTTTGTGCCACAAGCAATATGTTATGTTTTCAGATTTTTAAAGAAAATAAATGTTATGTAATAGAAATGACTCCTCCAGTGTTGCCTTGCAGAATAACATAGAGCTCTGAGCCCTGCAGATTCAGAAACACCTTTTCCCCCATTAGTCTGTGTTCCAAAATTTTTATAAAGGCTTAGTTCCATCTCACAAAAGGTTGAGGCATAATCCAGGATTCCAATTTATTGATAGTGAAAACTGTGTAACTATTTACCATGGAAAAAAAGGATTTTCTTACCATTCCTGTCCTTTTTGCATAAAAATTACCATCACAAAATTTCATGTAAACACTGATAGGGAGCAATGATGTCACTGATTTATTGATTAGGTCCTTTAAATGATGATGGATATGGTGCACTTACATTATACAGATACTGGTATCTGGGCATCAAGAATATCTTGTAAATGCTTAAACTTTTAAACTTTTAACTTTGTCAGTCTATTAACTTTTGTCATACTGAAAAACAGATTTTATTTGTTACGAGATTTTAGCAATATTTTAGCTAGTATGAAAAGTCTGTTTGATAAGTGTATGTTGTGTGCTCATACACATACTACTGCTACTACCAGTGCAAGTCCACTTAGCTTTATAAAATGAATATTCTGAATGAATTATTTTGGTACTAAGATTTCAATTTAAATTTGTGGGATATGAAAACATGGTATTTTATTTATAATACATATTTTGTATCCTTTTATAGATTGATGGAGATTTGCATGATTTCTAATTTTAGTCTACCATGAAAAATGTTGCTATGGCCATAGATGGCCTCACATATTTCACAGAAGACAATGGGGGACATAATTCTGGACACACAGTATTAAACATAAAACATAAATTTCTGGGGCTGGTGTTGTGGCACAGTGGGTTGAGCCATTGCTTATGTTGCTGCCATCCTATATGAGCATCAGTTCAAGTCCTGGCTGCTCCACCTCTAGTTCAGTTCCCTGCTAGTAACAAGAACAAGACCATTTGTGTTGACCATTTTCATGAGTTAGGAAACACTGAAACATTCTTTACTCTAGACTTCCAATAAATGAGTTCAAACTATGTCCATGACAGGGTGTTGATGATGGATTTTTGTGGATAAGAATGCCAGATGTCCCTTTACCTTAGTTGTCATACAGAAATATGAGAAGGAATTCAATGTTCAAAACTTTGTTGCAGTGCCAAATAGCTATGGAGTTTGTTAAAGATAAAGGATTTCTTATAAATTATTGGAGGAATTAGTTAGGAATATGTCATAGAATTATTTGTCAGTTTGAAATAATCTTGGTATCAAATGTTTAATAAGAGTTGGTTCTACCCACTCAATCAGTAGCCACTAAAGTTTTCCAGAATGCTCTCATTAAAAGATTTTTCTAACCAGAGAATTAGGATCTTTTTTTTTTGACTTTTATTTAGAATATAAATTTCCAAGGTACAACTTGTGGATTACAATGGCTTCCCACCCATACCTTCCCTCCCCCCCGCTACCCTCCCCCCTTACCCACTCCCTCTCCCCTTTCATTCACATCCAGATTCATTTTCAGAGAATTAGGATCTTATATCATGAACACAAAATTGTAGTTACAAGCCCAAATAGGGTAGTGTGCAGAGTGCTTCCTTACTCCAGTTGATCCAGTTGAGTGTATATATGAACGAACTTCAGAAGTGTTCCCTGGGATCATATCTCTATGGAAGAGGGAAATATTCAAAAGAAAGCAGAGAGAATCCATTATCTGACTTGTGAAAGATTTGCAATAGAAAAGAAAAGTGAGATGATTTGTGGTGGTCAAGTTCCTAACAGTGAGGGTGCCCCCAAGATTAGAAAGCAGCACAACTCTCAGAGACACATCCATAAGAATCAGGATAAAATGTAGAGGCTTAACTGTCTCCAAAGTAATCCACAGAAATAAGTCTTCATGGACATGTGGATAAGGATATGATTTCTGCAAAGTACGATAGAAAGAGGAGACTAATGGCTGGCGCTGCAGCTCACTAGGCTAATGCTCCGCCTGTGGTGCTGGTACTCTGGGTTTCTAGTCCCTGTCGGGGCGTCGGATTCTGTCCCAGTCGCCCCTCTTCCAGGCCAGCTCTCTGCTGTGGCCCAGGAGTGCAGTGGAGGATGGCCCAGGTGCTTGGGCCCTGCACCCCATGGGAGACCAGGAGAAGCACCTGGCTCCTGCCATCGGATGAGCGCGGTGCGCCGGCCGCAGCACGCCGACCACGGCAGCCATTGGAGGGTGAACCAACGGCAAAGGAAGATCTTTCTCTCTGTCTCTCTCTCTCACTGTCCACTCTGCCTGTCAAAAAAAATTATGATTGTGAAAAATTGGGAGTGATTTTATGAAAATTTTATTTATTTGCAGTTTCTACAAGATTTTTTTGATTTACTTTGACCACTTTTTACAGATAATTTGCTTATTACTTTTCATTTCAAGGCTCAGTAGTATTATTTGGATATAATTTTCCAGTTCAAAAATATTACAGATTTCTGTGGTTCATTAATTTGGCATTGGATCCCCATTTTGATAGGAAAACCTGCAGGATTCATGAATCTCAGGCTATAAGTAAAAGAGAGGGTTGTAGGAGCTAAGATAAGGATAAAGGTGGAGGCCAAGTTTGCCTGGGGCCTTAAATGCCATTGCAATTTCATTCTTTTTTTTTAATTTTTTTTATTTGACAGGCAGAGTGGACAGTGAGAGAGAGAGACAGAGAGAAAGGTCTTCCTTTGCCGTTGGTTCACTCTCCAATGGCCGCCATGGCTGGCGCTCTGCGGTCAGCGCACAGCGCTGATCCGAAGGCAGGAGCCAGGTGCTTCTCCTGGTCTCCCATGGGGTGCAGGGCCCAAGCACTTGGGCCATCCTCCACTGTACTCCCGGGCCACAGCAGAGGGCTGGCCTGGAAGAGGGGCAACTGGGAAAGAATCCGGCGCCCCAACCGGGACTAGAGCCCGGTGTGCCGGCGCCGCAAGGAGGAGGATTAGCTTAGTGAGCCGCAGCGCCGGCCTTGCAATTTCATTCTTGTTTTGAAATAAGAATCTATTGGAAGGATTTGAGCAAAGAATTGACAATGTGTGAATAACTCCAAAGTTACTGAAGAGAGGAAAATAGTTCAACACTGTAGATTGAAGTGAAGTCTAATCCCAGCCACATCCTCATTGCTCTATGATACTTTGGTAGGTTAAATGTTACAAATGTATCCGGGGAGAAACAGTGACTTGAAGCTGTTGGATGAATAAAATAATACTGATTAGGCAGGAAAATAACTGTTTCTGTGTTACCTGAGTTCAGTAATCATAAATGTGTATACACAGAGGAATGAATATGATTTGCTGTAGATGGTTGTATTATCAAACTACAAATGCTCATTGGCATTTGATAGGGAGATACCTGTTAAATTGAAAATAAGTCAAAAATATATAATACACATAACTTCCTTAAAATTCTAGCTTGGCAGGTTGTTACACTTAGAGTGCTGGTCATTGGCCCTTGTGATTGTGTGGTTGATTGGGAGCTGAAAATCACTACTGCTGGCTAGCATCCTGGGAGATATAGCATGGCATATTGCTAGCTCATACGTGTCCAATGGGATATTTATTACTTATACACCATCATAAAGGTGACAACTCATAAATCAAGATCATGGCAAAAACTCTACCAGTTGTGTATACCTTTGAGTGAAATATAAACCTTATTTGACAGTGAGGTGAATTATAAAATACTAACAGAAATATATTATCAGGTAGATGCGAAACACCTGCAGCAGCAACATGATGAGCTTCAGCAATGACAGTCTAAATCAGAAGCATCCCTGGAAGAGATGGCGTGTTTTTACTATAAGTTGAACAGTAAGACAAAGGATATAATGGACGAGTTAGGTGAAATCAACAGAAAAGTACGTATGATATTTGGCATGCCAATAGGAAGTCTAGAGCTAGTTTAATATACAAGTATTCTAAGATACAGATTATGGGGTGCTGGTGCTGCAAGCTGAGGCGTAGCATACTATGCCACAATACTGGCCCCCCATGAATGATCCTTCCCCCATTAAATAGTACACAGAGAAACTTGTCTACGAACTGTTAAGTGGAAAAATTATTGTTGGCTCATGGAAATGGTGAAAGTGTTATTCAGGGCCTGGGGTATATTCTTGCCTCCATCTCCCCAGTTGGATGCTACCTTCTACTGTGTCTGCAGGAGTTGAAAACAACTTGTGTAAGACACCATTTTCATTGTCATGCCACCTGACAGAAATGTCAAAATTTATTTGAATATGAAATCAATGATACTGATTCTGGACCATTGTATTGTAGATATTGGGCCAGGTGAAGTTTGTTGCAACAAGTAAACACTGCAGTTACAGCATAAATCTGCACATGAACAGTATGCAAATGTACAGGCATTACTGTGTTCTAATAAAATTTTAGATGCAAAACAAGTTAATGTAGGCTGGTTTTGTGGTGTAGTAGGTTAAGTTTCCATCTGCAATGCAGGCATCTCATGTGGGCATTGGTTCAAGTCCCTGCTGCTCCATTTCTGCTCTGGCTCCCTGCATATGTGTGGTAGATGACCCAAGTGCTTGGGCCCCTGCCACCCATGTGGGAGACCCAGGTGAAGTTCCTGCTTCCTGTCTTTGGCTTGGCCCAGACCCATCCTTTGAGGGCCATTTTGGCAGTGAACTAGCAGATTTAAGATCTCCTTTTGTCTTTCACACTCTGTAACTCTGCCTTTCAAATAAATAAGTAAAAACTAGGTGATTATCAGATTTCTACAAGCTGCTTCTAAAATGTTTCAAAAATTTATTGTTACAGTTCCAGGAAGCGGCAGCACTACAAGAAGAGGTACAAAATTCAAAGAAGTTACAAGATCACCTTGAACACTCTAATGCAAGGTATCTTGCAAAATAACTGGAGTCCATTTATAAAGCAGTGAAATTAAAGAAAATGAGAAATAGACCATGTATTTATCATTATAAATACATGTATGTGAAGCCTGGCAAAAATTTATTTTTAAGCTACTTTGAATTATGCATATTCTGTAATTCTTCGTTACACTATATCCATACTAACCCACAAGAAAACATGATAGTCATCAAATAGTTTCCTTTTCAAATTTTTAAGAGTTTACATAATTATACCTTTAAATGTTTGTTCAAAAATTAATGTGTATATTTAGATTGATGTGTAAGAACATTTTTCAATATACATTTTAGGCTTACATATGAAAATTCAGTAATAAAGATACCATCAAAGTTCAAGCAAACAGAATTGAAGAGCAGCAGAAGTACCTGATAAGACCAAGATCAGTAAGTCAGTCTCTTCTCACCACACTGTAAAGGAGTTTTATTTCTCTGTTAGGAGGTTGTAGAAATATTTTAGCCAATATGAATATTCTCATTGATAAGTATATTTAATGTATTTATACAAACACTACTTGCTACTACCAGTTCAATTCCACTTAGCTTTATAAAAGGTAAATTATTTTGGTAGTAAGTTTTTAATTAAACATCTGATACGTTGAAAATAATATTTTATATTCACTATATCTTTTGTATCCTTTTATCAGTTGATGTGTGTTTGCATTATTAGTCTACCTTGACTAATTTTGCTATGGCCATGGGTGTACAGCTATTACTTGGAGTCCCTGCGAATATTTAGAGTACTTTTAAAATGCAATAATGTTGAATAATTATGCCATCTATAATTGTGAATATCTCCTTTTTTTATAAAGCTTTTATTTAAAGAATATAAATTTCCAAAATACAGCTTATGGATTACAATGGCTTCCCCCCCATAACTACCCTCCCACCCGCAACCCTCCCCTTTCCCGATCCCTCTCCCCTTGCATTCACATCAAGATTCATTTTCAATTCTCTCTATATACAGAAGATCAGTTTAGTATATATTACGTAAAGATTTCAACAGTTTGCCCTCACATAGCAACACAAAGTGAAAAATACTGTCGGAGTACTAGTTATAGTATTAATTCACAAAGTATAGCACATTAAGGACAGAGATCCTACATGATATATATTTTTTAAATTGATTAATTTTCTATGCAATTTCCAATTTAACACCAAGTTTTTTTTTCATTTTTAATTATCTTTATATACAGAAGATCGATTCAGTATATACTAAGTAAAGATTCCATCAGTTTGCACCCACACAGAAACACAAAGTGTAAAATACTGTTTCAGTACTAGTTATAGCATTACTTCACATTGAACAACACATTAAGGACAGATCCCACATGAGACATAAGTACACAGTGACTCCTGAAGTTGATTTAACAATTTCACACTCTTGTTTATGGCGTCAGTAATCTCCCTAGGGTCTAGTCATGAGTTGCTGAGGCTATGGAAGCCTTTAGGGTTCGCCGACTTCAATCTTATTCCGACAGGGTCATAGTCAAAGTGGAGGTTCTCTCCTCCCTTCAGAGAAAGGTACCTCCTTCTTTGATGGCCCCATTCGTTCCACTGGGATCTCACTCACAGAGATCTTTCATTTAGGTCTTCTTTTTTTTCCAGAGTGTCTTGGCTTTCCATGCCTAAAATATTCTCATGGGCTCTTGAGCCAGATCTGAATGCCTTAAGGGCTGATTCTGAGGCCAGAGTGCTATTTAGGACATCTGCCATTCTATGAGTCTGCTGTGTATCCCACTTCCCATGTTGGATCATGCTCTCCCTTTTTGATTCTATCAGTTAGTATTAGCAGACACTAGTCTTGTTTGTGTCATCCCTTTGACTCTTAGACTATCAGTGTGATCAGTTGTGAACTGAAATTGATCACTTGGACTAGTGAGATGGTATTGGTACATGTCACCTTGATGGGATTGTATTGGAATCCCCTGGCATGATTCTAACTCCATCATTTGGGGCACGTCTGATTGAGCATGTCCCAAATTGTACATCTCCTCCCTCTCTTATTCCCACTCTTATATTTCACAGGGATCACTTTTCAGTGAAAATTTAAACACCTAAGAATAATTGTTCGTTAATTACAGAGTTCAACCACTAGTACTAGAATAAAAAAAAATACTAAAATGGATAAAGTATTACATTGTACAACAACAGTCAGCACAAGAGCTGATCAAGTCACTGTTTCTCATAGTGTCCATTTCACTTCAACAGGTTTTCCCTTTGGTGCTCAGTTAGTTGTCCCCTATCAGGGAGAACATATATTTGTCCCTTTGGGACTGGCTTAATTCACTCAGCATGATGTTTTCCAGATTTCTCCAGCTTGTTGCAAATCACCGGATTTCATTGTTTTTGACTGCTGTATAGTATTCTATAGAGTACATGTCCCATAATTTCTTTATCCAAATGTATGCTTTGAATTCCCTGTGATCTTTTGCTGTGAGGTTCCCTTCGTTTACCTTCTTTCATGTTGTTGGCTGTGTTTCTGTGTTCCTGTGTGTAACACATCTTTAAGCATCTTTTGCAGGGCTGGACGAGCGGCAACAAATTCTTTCAATTTCTGTTTGCAATGAAAGGTCTTTATTTTACCTTCATTCACAAATGAGAGCTTTGCAGGATATAATATTCTGGGCTGGCAGTTTTTCTCTCTTAGTACCTGGGCTATGTCTCGCCATTCCCTTCTAGCTTGTAGGGTTTCTGATGAGAAGTCTGCTGTGAGTCTAATTGGAGCTCCTCTGAGAGTAATCTGATGTTTCTCTCTTGCACATTTTAGGATCTTTTCTTTCTGTTTCACTGTGGTGAGTTTAATTACAATGTGTCATGATGAGGATCTCTTTTGGTCATGTTTACTAGGGGGTCTATGAGCTTCCTGTACTAGGATGTCTCTGTCCTTCTCCAAAACTGGGAAATTTTCTGCTATTATCTCATTAAAAAGGCATTCTAATCCTTTCTCCCTCTCCATGCCTTCAGGAACTCCTAGAACTCGAATGTTGGGTTTTTTAATAGTATCCTGTAGATTCCCAACAATATTTTTTAGATTTCTAATTTCCTCTTCTTTTCTTTGGTTTGACTGTATATTTTCCTGTGCTCTGTCTTCTAAGTCTGATATTCTCTCTTCTGCTTCACCCATTCTATTTGTAAGGCTCTGTGATGTGTTTGTCATTTGATCTATTGAATTCTTCATTTCCTTATGATTTCTCGTCACTATCACAGTTTCATGTTCTACTAGTTGTTTCATTTCATTTTGATTCCTCCTTAATATTTCATTTTCACGAGAGAGATTTTCTACCTTGTCCATTAAGGATTTCTGTAGTTCAAGAATTTGTTTTTGAGTACTTCTTAGTGTTCTTATCAATTTTTTGAGATCTGCTTCTTGCATTTCTTCTATCTCATCATCTTCGTAATCTTGAATTGGGGTGTCTTTTTCATGTGGGGGTGTCATAGTGTTTTCCTTGTTCTTGTTACCTCGGTTTTTGCGTTTGTTGTTTGGCATATTGGTTTCTTCACTGTGGTGTTTTTTCTTGTTATACTATGACTCTAGATAAGTGGACTGTCTGCTCTCAATGGAGCCTTAGAGGCTTGAGATGGGTGTGGCCTGAGAGCTCTGTTTGGTTCCTCAGGGTTGAGGGTGTGTCAAAGGTGACACTCCCAGGTAAGGCGTGGTAAATCTCTCTCTGTTTCTTTCTTTATTTTTGATTCAAAAGGGAAGTAATTCCACACAGCTGAATGGAATTGGGGGTGGTTAGCAGGCAAATGATATACCCATAGGAGCCAGAGATCAGAAGCTCTTTCCCAAGGACCACAGAGGGAATCTCTGCGGCCTTCAGTGTGGGTTCAAATTCTCCTGCAGTCTCACCACTGGGCTACCAAGGCTACCGAACTGTAGCCTCTCTGGAGAGTACTCACGAGGTTAATTCTTTTTTTAATTTATTTTATTTTATTTATTTATTTATTTGTTTTTGACAGGCAGAGTAGACAGTGAGAGAGAAAGACAGAGAGAAAGGTCTTCCTTTGCCGTTGGTTCACCCTCCAACGGCTGCCGCGGCCGGCGCACTGCAGCCGGCGCACCACGCTGATCCAATGGCAGGAGCCAGGTGCTAGGTGCTTTTTCCTGGTCTCCCATGGGGTGCAGAGCCCAAGCACTTGGGCCATCCTCCACTGCACTCCTGGGCCACAGCAAAGAGCTGGCCTGGAAGAGGGGCGACTGGGACAGAATCCGGCGCCCCAACCGGGACTAGAACCTGGTGTGCCGGTGCCGCAAGGAAGAGGATTAGCCTGTTGAGCCACGGCGCCGGCCTCACGTGGTTAATTCTGTGAGTTCTCTCCCCCACCGTCTCTTTTTTCACAGCCGCAGTTCATTAGCACCACACATTCATTAGGTTCTAATCTCCTGTTATTTCACTCCCACGCCCAGAGTCAGGTTTTTCTGCTAGGCTCAGGGCTGGTGCAGACCTGAATTTGCCCTGCGTATGACGTATGTCCAAAATGGCGCCTGCTCTTTGTCTTGCTCACCTTTGAGAGGTGGGCAGAGAGAGAGAAACTCGTGTCCGTATCGGTCACTTTTTTCTTTCTCTCTGTATTCTAGTTAGCCTGGTGAACTTTTCCCCACAGGGTTTCAAGCCTTGTTTGCTCTAGTCTCCTCTCTCTGCTTCCCTGTCCGTGTCTCGGGCTATTGAGTTTCGGCTCACCTCGCGTTCCAGCGCTTGTGCGTTGAGTCTGCTGCTGGTGTCCTGAACTGCGGGCTCCCACACTCTCCTCGAAGGTCCACTGTTAATCACTAGTTCTGGAAGAGTTTCCTCTGCTGTTTCTTCCCCTACTCTTCCTTGAACCTGCAGTATCTCCACTTTTATTAAACTGTCTCTCCCCGGACTATCAGTGTGCTGCCCTCCTATTCTGCCATCTTGCCGCCACCTCAATATCTCCTTTTTTTTTTAAAGATTTATTTATTTATTTATTTGAAAGTCAGAGTTACACAGAGAGAGAAGGAGAGGCAGAGAGAGAGAGAAAGAAGTCTTCCCCCCTCTGGTTTACTCCCCAACTGGCTGCAATGGCCAGAGCTGTGCCAATCTGATGCCAGGACCCCGGAGTTTCTTCTGGGTCTCCCATGTGGATGCAGGGGCCCAAGGACTTGGGCCGTCTTACACTGCTTTTCCAGGCCACAGCAGAGAGCTGGATTGGAAGTGGAGCAGCCGGGTCTCAAACTGGCACTCATATGGGATGCCAGCACTGCAGGCAATGGCTTTACCTGCTATACCACAATGCCAGGCCATGAATACCTTCTTTTTAAATCTAAGCTCTGCAGTGAGATTTCGAGAATGAATTACTTTCTAGGGTGTAAGTTGTATTCTTTATCCAAAATGGATACTAGATCATTATACATCCTTTTTTACCACAAGGAATGAGTTACTTCGACTCTTTGTATTTCTAAAAGGACATATTGAGAAATGACTAATCCAGCACTGTCTTACATAGTGACAGAGCATTCTAAACACTGCTGGTTCAGAAACAGACTTTTCTCTGGTAGTTTGTGTTCATCAGTCTGTATAAAAACTTAGTTCAGTTTCACAAAATATTGAAATATGATCCATGGATTCCAGTTTATAGGTGGATAATGAATACTGTATAACTATGTACAAGAGAAACAGGGTTATCATTCATGTCTTTATGTCGTAAAACTTGTGATCACAAGATTGCATGTAAACACTGATAACTGAGCAATAAAGTCACTGATTTTACTAATTAGTTTCCTTAAGTGACGATGAATAGATGTCAGTTAAATTATACAGATCCTGTTATCTGGAGATTAAGAACATTTATATTGACTGCTCATGTTCACAAATTAGGAAACACTGAAAGATTATTTTTTTCTAGATCTATAAAAATTAGTTCAAAATAGATGACATGACAGTATGTTGATAATGGGTCTTTCGTAGATAAGAATGCCAAGAGATGTCTCTTTACTTTATTACCATACAAAAATATGTTAAGGAGTTCAACATTCAAAGTTAGATGCAGTACCCAATAAGTTGATTTTGTTCAAATAATGAAAAATTTCTTCTAAATTCTTGGAAAAGTTAGTAATTTGTCATATAAAAAAGAAATATTATCATTTTGAAATTTATTCCAGGGATCAACTGTTTAATAAGTTTCTTACCCACTCAATCAGTGACCCCTAAAGTTTTCAGAATGTTCTCATTTCATGTATTCTCTACCAGAGAGTTAGAATATTACTTCATGGACACCATTTTGTAGTAAAAAGTATGAATTGGGAACTATTCTTAGCTCTGCATGACTCCAATGGATATAGTTGAATGTACATCTGGCAGAACTTCAGAAGACTGCCTTAGGATCATAGCTGTATGCAAGAGAGAAGTATTCAAAAGAAAGCAGAGACAGAGTATAATCTGTAAGTTTTGCAGTAGAAAAGAAAAGCAAAATGTTTATGCTGGCCAAATTCATAACATAACATAACATAACATAACATAACATAAATCAGAAAATAATACTATCCTCAAAGACATACACATAATAATCAGCATAGAATATAGAGGATTAGCTGTCTACAATAGAGATCCACATTAAAGAAGTATTTATGAGCATGTATAAGAGAATATAATTTATGTGAATTAAGGTAGAAAAAGGTGATCAAAATTAAAATGAACTTAGTAAAAAGGAAAGAGCTCAAAGCACAGATAGGCACTCTCATCTGAAGACTTGGTAGTTAAAAACTGATAAATTTTTAGAGAAATAGAGACTAAAAATCACAGGTTGTTGCATTTAAAAGCGACTGAAAACTATAAAGCCAAATATAAGTAATTATCAGGGGAAATGTAATAATTTAAAACTCCCTGAAAAAAAAACTCAGTCATACTTGATTAAGGATAAATATTGAATCTAGGCATATATAAAACTATATAGGCCACGACTGGACTTTCTTATCTGCTTGAAAATACACCAACCGAAATGCCCATCAACAGTAGACTGGATAAAGAAATTATGGGACATGTACTCTATAGAATACCATACAGCAGTCAAAACCAATGAAACCCTGTCATTTGCAACAATATGGAGGAATCTGGAAAACATTATGCTGAGTGAATTAAGCCAGTCCCAAAGGGACAAGTATCATATGTTCTCCCTGATCAGCAACAAATAACTGAGCACCAAAGTGGAAACTTGTTGAAGTGAAATGGACACTATGAGAAACAGTGACTTGATCAGCTCTTGTGCTGACTGTTGATGTACAATATAATACTTTATCCACTTTAGTATTTTTTTTATTCTAGTACTAGTGGTTGAACTCTGTAATTAACACACAATTATTCTTAGGTGTTTAAAATTTAACTGAAAAGTGATCCCTGTTAGGAATCTGGAAAACATTATGCAGAGTGAAATAAGCCAGTCCCAAAGGGACAAATCTCATATGTTCTCCCTGATTGGTGACAACTAACTGAGCACCAAAAAGGAAACCTGTTAAAGTGAAATGAACACTATGAGAAATGGTGACTTGATCAGCCCTTGCCCTGACTGTTGATGAAAAACTTAATACTTTAACCCTCCTAGTATTTTGTTTGTTCTACTTAATACTTTTGGTTGAATTCTGTAATCAATACACAGTTATTCTTAAGTGTTGATACTTAACTGAAAAGTGATCGCTGTTAAATATAAGAGTGGGAATAAGAGAGGGAAGAGATGTACAATTTGGGACATGCTCAAGCTGACTTGCCCCAAACGGTAGAGTTAGAAACATACCAGGAGATTCCAATTCAATCCCATCAAGGTAGCATGTACCAATGCCATCTCACTAGTCCAAGTGATCAATTTCTGTTCACATTTGATCATGATGATAGGACTGAGAGTCAAAGGGATCACATAAGCAAGACTAGTGTCAGCAAATACTAACCGATAGAATAAAAAAGGGAGAGAACAATCCAACATGGGAAGCGGGATACACAGCAGATTCAGAATGACGGATGTCCTAAACAGCACTCTGGCCTCAGAATCAGCCCTTAAGGCATTTGGTTCTGGCTGAAAAGCCCATGAAGAGTATTTCAGGCATGGAAAGCCAAGACACTCTGGCAAAAAAAAAAAAAAAAAAAAAAAAAAAAAAAAAATTGACTTAAATGAAAGATCTCCATGAGTGAGATCCAAACAGAAAGAATAGGTCATCAAAGAAGGAGGAACCTTTCTCTGAAGGGTGGAGAGAATTTCCACTTTGACTATGACCTTGTCTAAATATGATCAGAATTGATGAACTCAAAAGGCTTCCATAGCCTTGGCGACTCATAACAGGAGCCTAGGGTGATTACTGATGCCATAAACAAGAGTGTCAATTTGTTAAGTCAACAAGAGGAGTCACTGTGCACTTACTCCTCTTGTAGGATCTCTGTCCTTAATGTGCTGTACATTGTGATTTAATGCTATAGCTAGTACTCAAACAGTATTTTTCACTCTGTGTTTCTATGTGGGTGCAAACTGTTGAAACCTTTACTTAATATATGCTAAATTGATCTTCTGTATATAAAGAGAATTGAAAATGAATCTTGATGTGAATGGAAAGGGAGAGGGAGTGGGAGAGGGGAGCGTTGTGGGTGGGAGGGAAGTTGGGGGGGGGGGAAGCCATTGCAATCCATAAGCTGTACTTTGGAAATTTATATTCATTAAATAAAAGTTTAAAATTTTTAAATTAAAAAAAAAGAAAATATACCTTGTCTCCAGGAAATAAATGTAGACCTGAGACATAGTTTACTTAATGTAAGGAAAAGATATGCAGAACAGAGAGGAGACAGGTTACAAATTTGCAGCCAAACTGCATTTATTCAGAGAAAATTAACCCAGAGAGGTGGGTGACCAACCACTGGCGTGCACATTGAGGGAACATGGCAGGAGGCATGGACCCCAGCAGGCTGGGCTTCTTTATCTTAGGAAGGCTTAGGTTGGGGATGGGAATAGTCAGTAGGCAGAGGCAAATTCCTCCATACTGGTCTTTAAATTGGCCACTGGGCTTCCAAGCCTGGGGAAGAATTTGGGATGTGAAGACATTGGGGTGTGAAACTGAATTGAGATTCAGGGACAGGAATAAGTTTTCTGTCTTTTGGGCAATGATTGAGAATGGCTGAGGATTATGTCTTTGTTCCATCACTTCAGACACTATGTCACCTCTGAAATTTTTAAGTTTTTAAAATTAATTATTCTTTTTTTTTTTTTTTGACAGGCAGAGTGGACAGTGAGAGAGAGAGACAGAGAGAAAGGTCTTCCTTTGCCGTTGGTTCACCCTCCAATGGCTGCTGCGGATGGCGCGCTGCAGCCGGCGCACTGCGCTCATCCGATGGCAGGAGCCAGGTGCTAGGTGCTTTTTCCTGGTCTCCCATGGGGTGCAGGGCCCAAGCACTTGGGCCATCCTCCACTGCACTCCTGGGCCACAGCAGAGGGCTGGCCTGAAAGAGGGGCAACCGGGACAGAATCCGGCGCCCCGACTGGGACTAGAACCTGGTGTGCCGGCGCAGCAAGGCGGAGGATTAGCCTGTTGAGCCACGGCGCCGGCCTAAAATTAATTATTCATACATAGACTAATATTAATAATAAATTCTATACTCCTAAAATAATAATTTTAATGTCTTTATCTTGCCATATTTAAAACCATGATGAACTCAACAGAAATGCTCAGACCTAAAAGAAATATTTTGAAATGATTTTGAATTATGTGGATTACCTTGACAGTTCATGCCAGATTTCCAGAGGAAGAAAAACAAAGATGCTGCACCACATAATACATTTCCCTTGTAACTTTTTAACTGTTTTAGTTGGTGTAATTTTTTTATTCATGCCAACTTGTCTTCAACCAAAGGCATTTCACTGTCAACTGATGTGTTCTTATAACCTCTCATCAATTTTTAATGGTCCTTCCTTTTTATCAAATTATAAATGTGCAAATTTTAGCAAAATCAAGTTTCTCACAGATATTTTTCTTATTTACTTTAGCCATTTTTACAAGTAAGTTGCTTGCACTCTATAGTTCTACACTGCAGAATTGTACCAGTTTTAGTGTACCAACACAATGATTGCTCTGTGATACTTGAGTAGCTTGTTAAGCGTTACAGATTTATCAGGGGAGAAATAGTGAACTGAATCTGTTGGCTAAATAATATAACATTGAGTATGCAGGAAGGTGACCTTTTTTTTTTTAATCTCAATTTAAGTCAGTAATGTGTATGCATGATGGAAAGAATGAATTGAGGTATGTGGTGATGACATTCAAAGTATTGTTGCTCCTTGATTGTTGACAGGGTTACATCATGATAAAATCATCATTAAATGAAAAATATCATAAGTCAAGAATGTATTTGATACATGCCCCCTTCTCAACATTCCAGCCGAGCAGCAGAGTACACAGGAGACTGTGGGCCATTTCCCCTTTTGATTGTGTAGTTGACTTGGGGATGCAGGTCACTGCTGCTGCCCAGCATCCTAAGGGAGGACAGATAGCATGGCACAGTCCTAGAGTAGGAAAAGATCAAAATTCAAAATATGTGTCCTATGGAATATATCACTTATGCCCCACCATAAAAATGAAAAGCCATGACTCACAAAT
This sequence comes from Sylvilagus floridanus, assembly GCA_949820135.1. Classification (NCBI taxonomy): domain Eukaryota; kingdom Metazoa; phylum Chordata; class Mammalia; order Lagomorpha; family Leporidae; genus Sylvilagus; species Sylvilagus floridanus. The sequence continues at coordinate 9,861,461 of OX463240.1, read as the reverse complement.
ATGTAACAATTCGCATATACCATTGATTAAATAGAACACTCACTATTTAACAGTAAGGTGATAAATAATAAATAGTAAAATATACTTTGTTAAGTGGATGTGAAACTACTTCAAGTAGCTGACACCTAGTAAGCACATTTATAGTACAGGTGACATTGGAAATAATGACACATTAGTTCTAAGTTAGATGATGAGACAAAGAATTTAAAGATCAAATTTGGTGAGATCAGCAGAACAGTACATATCCTATCCAGTGTGTCAATAGGAACTCTAGGGGTGGTTTAATAATACAAGTGTTTTAGTAAAACACAATGTCAGTAAACACAGATTTGTTGTTAATTTTCATTGTAGTATTAGCATGGTTTTATCATTATAAGGTACTTGTTAAACTCTGACATTCACTGTACTTGGCATTTTTTCTTATGTTCTTTTTTTTTTACATGATATATATATTTTTTTGAAACTGATTTTTTATGGAATTTCCAATATAACATAGTTTTTTTAATTTCTGATTATCTTTATATGCAGATCGATTCAGTATGTATTAAGTAAAGATTTCATCAGTTTGCATCCACACAGAAACACAAAGTGTAAAAATACTGTTTCAGTACTAGTTACAGCATTACTTCACATTGGACAACCCATTAAGGACAGATCCCACATGGGACATAAGTACACAGTGACTCCTGATGTTGATTTAACAATTTGACACTCTTGTTTATGGCGTCAGGAATCTCCCTAGGCTCTAGTTATGAGTTGCTGAGGCTATGGAAGCCTTTAGGGGTTCGCTGACTTCGATCTTATTCCAACAGGGTCTTAGTCAAAGTGGAGGTCCTCTCCTCCCTTCGGAGAAAGGCACCTCCTTCTTTGGTGGCCCCGTTCCTTCCACTGGGATCTCGCTCACAGAGATCTTTCAGTTAGGTCTTCTTTTTTTCCCTTTCCAGGGTGTGTCTTCGCTTTCCATGCCTAAAATACTCTCATGGGCTCTTGAGCCAGATCTGAATGCCTTAAGGGCTGATTCTGAGGCCAGAGTGCTGTTTAGGACATCTGACATTCTATGAGTCTGCTGTGTATCCCGCTTCCCATGTTGGATCACTCTCTCCCCTCTTGGTTCTATCTGTTTGTATTGGCAGAAACTAGTCTTGTTTGTGTGTTCCCATTGACTCTTAGACCTATCAGTGTGATCAATTGCGAACTGAAATTGATCACTTGGACTAGTGAGATGGCCTTGGTACATGTCACCTTGATGGGATTGTATTGGAATCCCCTGGCACGATTCTAACTCCATCATTTGGGGCAAGTCCGATTGAGCATGTCCCAAATTGTACATCTCCTCCCTCTCTTATTCCCACTCTTATATTTCACAGGGATCACTTTTCAGTTAAAGTTTAAACACCTAAGAATAATTGTGTGTTAATTACAGAGTTCAACCACTAGTACTAGAATAAAAAAATACTAAAATGGATGAAGTATTACATTGTACAACAACCGTCAGCACAAGAGCTGATCAAGTCACTGTTTCTCATAGTGTCCATTTCACTTCAACAGGTTTTCCCTTTGGTGCTCAGTTAGTTTTCGCCAATCAATTCAGTCCCTCTTTCTTCCTTAGCCCTACACAACCACCAGTCTGTTTCGTCTCCAGATTTCCCTGCCCAGGAAATTTCATTTTAATAGAGACATACAGTATGTAGCCTTTTATGAATGGCTTCTTTCACTTAGTATACTACTTTCAGTATATACTTTCAGTAGTATACTACCATCCATGTTGTAACATCTATTTATACTTCTTTTTGTTGTGAAAATTGCAATGTCTAATGTAGTAGAATACAGTTCTGTTGTCAATGAACATTTAGATTATTTCCAGTTAATGTTATCATGGACATTCATTTTCACCATGCTGCGTGGACAGATTTTTTCCTCCCCTGTCATTGGATTTAATCAAACTCATGTTGTTCTTTGTGGTCTTTTACTTCTGCTCATGTAACACCATTTATTCAGACCCAGCCCAATATTTCCCTTTTGTCAATAAGCTTTTCCTTCTGTTTCAGTTTTGACTTTTATAGACTTGAGACTTTTCAATGTGTGTCATCCAGTTTGTGCAGAGCCACCTAGTCCTTTATTTCACAAGGCTTTTATTTTTATTCATGGAATAAAAAATTCACCTATCTTTGTATAGATTGAGGATATTTTACCTTATCATTTTTTCAGATAAATACTTTATACCTTACCAGAAATTTCTTCTTTCAAATATTGACATAGTATTGTGAATAAAGCTTTAGGATGAAAATTTTACTCCAAATACATTTTAAGCAATAAATTATAAAATTGAATGCACTTATTTGCAATAGAATAGGATTTCTCTATCAGATACTCAGGCTATATGCCCTGAGGAACATAAAGGTCTAAATTTACTTTCTTTCATGCTGTATCCAGAACTAGGATTTGTAGTTCCTTAGTTTTGGTGTACTGGTTACAGCTTTTCTGATACACCAAACATAGAACCTTATGCTATCCTTAGAATGAATTGTTTTGGAAAAGTTGATTTACTCATTGGATCTAATATTTTTAATAGAAAACTTTTATTTAATAAATATGAATTCCAAAAAGTAAAACTTTTGGATTATAGCGGTTCTTTCTCGTATAACCACCCTCCCACCCACACACCATCCCGTCTCCTACTCCCTCTCCCATCCCATTCTTCATTTTTTTAAAAAGATTCTGACCTGGTTGCTCCTCTTCCAGTCCAGCTCTCTGCTGTGGCCCGGGAGTGCAGTGGAGAATGGCTCAGGTCCTTGGGTCCTGCACCTGCGTGGGAGACCAGGAGGAAGGCACCTGGCTCCATGCTTTGGATCAGTGCAGCACGCCAGCCGTAACACACCGGCCGTAACACGTCGGCCATAGCAGCCACTTGGGGGGTGAACCAACGGATAAAGGAAGACCTTTTTCTCTGTCTCTCTCACACTGTCTAACTCTGCCTGTCAAGAAATAAAAAAAGAAGAAAAAAAGATTTATTTATTTGAAAGAGTTATACACAGAGAGGAGAGGCAGAGAGAAGAGAGAGAGAGGTCTTCCACCTGATGGTTCACTCTCCCATTGGCTGCAATGGCTGGAGCTGTGCCAATCTGAAACAAGGAGCCAGGAGCTTCCTCTGGGACTCCCATGTGGGTGCAGGGGCCCAAGAGCTTGTGCCATCTTTTTCCCAGGCCACAGCAGAGAGCTGGATCGGAAGTAGAGCAGCTGAATCTAGAACTGGCACCCACATGGGATGCCGGCACATCAGGCCAGGGTGTTAACCCGCTGAGCTGCAGCACCAACCCCCCCCCCATTCTTCATTAAGATTTATTTTTAATTATCTTTATATACAGAAGATCAACTTAGTATATACTAAGTAAAAATTTCAGCAGTTTGCACCCACACAGACACACAAAGTATAAAATACTGTTTGAAAATTGGTGCTACCGTTAATTCTCATAATACAAGACATTAAGGACATAGTTCCTACATGGGGAGCAAGTGCACAGTGACTCCTGTTGTTGATTTAACAGTTGACACTCTTATTTATGACATCAGTAATCACCCGAGGCTCTTGTTATGAGCTCCCAAGGCTATGGAAGTGTCTCAAGTTCACAATTCCAACCTTATTTAGACAAGGCCATAATCAAAGTGGAAATTCTCCCCTCCCTTCAGAGCAAGTTACCTCCTCCTTTGACGGTCCCTTCTTTCCACCGAGATCGCACTCACAAAGATCTTTCATTTAGGTCATTTTTTGCCACAGTGTCTTTGCTTCCCACACTTAAGATACTCTCATTGGCGTTTTAGCCAGATTCAAATGCCTTAAGGGATGATTGAATCTAATATTTTAGTCCATCTCTGATGGTCATATAAAGGGTATGTTACCCAATTTGGAGTCTTGTTTGCATTATATTTTATGATAAGTTCCCTATTAAATAGTACAGAAAGTGATCTACAAACTGTAAGCTGAAAAATGCTATTGGCTAATGGCACTGATGAAGGAATTACTCAGGGATTGGGATGTGTTCTGGCCTTCATATTCTACATTGGATGGCATCTGAAATTGTGGGATCAAGAATCGGGTGTAGCTTGTTTAATAGAGCACTTTCCTTGACATGTCAGTTGTCACAAAATGTCAAAACTTATGCAAACATGACAACCATGTTAATTATTCTTGACCATAGCATTATTGTAGATAGTTTTCCTGGTGATGTCTGTTGCAACAAGGAAACTCTGCAGTTTCAAATAAATGTATCCATGAGCGATATGCAGATGAGCAGGCATTGCTGTGTTCCAATAAAATGTAACCTGCAAAACCAGGTAATGGAGGCCGTTTTTGTGGCATACCTTGTTAAACCTCAGCCTGCAATGCTGGCATCCACTACAGGCACCGACTCAAGTCCCAGCTGCTTCACTTCTAAACCAGTTCCTGTCTGATGCACCGTGGAAGGCAGCAGTAGATGGCTCGAGTGCTTGGGCCCCTGCCACCCACGTGGCAGACCCAGAAGAAGTTCCTGGCTTCACACTGGCCAAGCTCTACTCATTGCAGCCATTTGTGGAGTGAATCAGCCTTTCAAAGATAAAAATCAATCTGAAAAAAAGGTTAATGAACAGATTTATGCCAGGTAATTGTAAAACTTTTTTATTATTCTTTGTTTTAGTTCCAAGCTCTACGCCTAGAAGTGGTACCAAAGGTGCAGAAGTCTCAAAATCACCTGGCTCACCATAATTCAAGGTATCATGCAACATTGCATCCTTATGGAGTCCAGAGGCCACGGATAATGAGAAATATACAATTTGCTTATCATCATAAATACATCTATGCAAAGCCAGAGGAGGATGTCAGCTTTGAAATGAATCGTTTTTGCCCTTATTCCCTAAATATTCCTCACATATTATTCATATAAAACATGCAAGGGAGCATGATATGTTGCCAAATCATTTAATCATTTTCTTTTCAAATTTTTAAGAAGTTTTTAAGATTTTATATAATTATATCTTCTGATATTTACTCAGAAATTATGTCTATGTTTAGATATGTGAGGCTATTTTTCAATACACATTTTATTTTAGACTGAAGTCTGAAGTTTTGGAATTAAAAGATACCATCAAGCTGCTTGCAGATAAAATCGAAGAGTTGCAGAGAAACCTGATAAAACCAAGTTCAGTAAGTCAATCTCATACATTCTCTCACACTGAACAGGAGTTTTTACTTGTCTGATTGTAAAAATATTTTAGCTAACAGGAAGAGTATATTTTGATAAGTATATATTGACAAGTGTATTCCTATATTGTTACAGAAACTACTTGCTGGTACCAATGCAAGTCCACTTAGCTTTGTTGGAGCAGTTGACTGTGTTCATGAAATTAATTATTTTGTTAGTAAGATTTCAATTAGAATTGTTGTACGTTGTAAAACAGTATTGAGTTTACAGTATATCTTTTGGATCCTTTCATCAATTGATGGTCATTTGCATTATTTTTACATTTGGTTTTCTGTGGAAAATGTTGCTAAGGTTGTGGGTGCACAGCTATCACTGGGTGTCCCTGCTAATGCTCATAAATACTTTTAAAATGGCAAGATGGTTGAATAATGATTTGAGCTAGAATTCTGAATCTCTTTTATTAAAAATCTAAACTCTTCAGTGGGATTTTGAGAATGAATTATTTTGCTAGGGTGTAAGTTGTATTCTTTATCCAGGATAGATATTAATTCTATCCAATTTCATTGAAAAGAACATGTTACCTTCTTCTTTGGATGTTTAAAAAGAAACAGAGAAATGACTACTTAAGCATTGCTTACAGAGTAACACAGAGCTCTGCATGTTCAGAAATAAACTTTACCCCATTAATCTATGTTCATCAGCCTTTATAATGACTCAATATCACAGAAGATTGATGTGATTCCAGGTTTTGGATGGATAGTGAATAGTATATAACTCCTGGGAAATAGGTTTTTCCTATCATTCATATTATGATCACAAGATGTTATGTAAACAATACTATGGAGCAATGTGGTAGTTGATTCTAATTAGTTTCTTTAAGTCACAATGATTATAGTGCCATTGCATTATACAGATGCACATGTCTGGGCATCTAGAACATTTGTGTTCACTGGACTCTCTCATGACTTAGAAAACAATGAAATATGTTTTTTCTCTTGAATGGTAATGAATTAGTTCCATAAATGTGACAAGTCAGTATGCTGATGATAGGTCTGTGGATACGATAAACTGGGAGATGTCCCTTTACTTATTTGTCATACAGAAATACATGAAGGAGTTAAGCATTCAAAAACATTTTCACAGTATCTAACTTTACAGTATCGTAGTTGTTCAAATAATGAAGGATTTTCTGTAAATTCCCACACAGTTTATTTGGGAATTTGCCATAGAAATGTTAGTCACTTGTAAGTCTACCCTATAAACCAAAAGTTTAATAAGAGATAGCTGTCAGTCAGCTCATCAGCAGTCCCTACCTTTCCAGAAGATTCCCATCTCACGAATCCCTATACCAGAGATGACCTGGATAAAGACATCCTGGACACAATTTTGTAGTGAAGAATGAATTAGAACACAGAGGTAACTCCAGCTGACTGTAACTGATATAGTTGGGTGTGAATCTGAAAGGTACTCTAGAAGATTTCCCTCAGGCCATATCTCTGTGGGAGAGGGAAGTATTCCATCGAAAGCTAAGGAAGCCATTATTTGACTCCCATGAAACCTTTGCAATTTAAAAAAAAAAAACAGGACAAAATACTCTGGTCAACATCCTGAAGGTTAGAATGGCCCTCCATAGTATTAGAAAACAGCACTACACTGAGAGACATACCCATAATAACAGTGTCAAATGTGTAAGACTTAACAGCCTATGGGCATGTATTGTGGTGCAGTAGGTTAATCCACCACCTGCGAAGCCAGAATCCAACATCAGAGTTCCAGTTCAATTCTGGCTGCTCTGCTCCCAATCCAGCTGCTTGCTAATGTACCTGAGAAGGCAACAGAAGGTGGTCCAAGTGCTTGGGTCCCTGCCACCCATGTTGGAGATCTGAATGGCCTTGGGGCCATTTCTGGAGTGAACTAGCAGATGGAAGATAACCTTGGTCTCATGTGCTTACTCACTATTTCTCTTTCCTACCATCAAATGAATCTTTTGTAAAAGAAAAATTAAGAGTCTATGAGTGTAATCCACATCTAGTAATGATTTATTGGGGGGATATAATCTGCGAGAAGTAAACAAAAAGAGTAGGACTGAAACTCAGATATTGCTGCACTTAGAATGAAGTGGGATTAGAGAAGCATGTGGAGGGTGTGGCCACTATTTGCAGTTGCTGTTGAGAAGGATTGCAGAGTAAGAACTCAAAATGGTTCCTGGGTGATTCTCAAGGGTTTTTTTTGTGATCAGAAATCAGATTTTAGTCTAAAAAAATGAGAAGTTAACCAAAAACAGATCTCAAAGCATGGATTAAAAAGTACTAGAGTGGAGGAGAAACAGGTCAGTTGATAGAAAAGCCATATGAAGCAGGGAAGTTATGTTTTTGTAGTATATGGAGAATTAAGCTTTATTTAGAGAAAAATTTCCTTGATAAAAAATGAAACCCATAGAAGAACATGCACAAGGAATGAGACTATTTATCTTAATGTGAACAGTCAGGTGAGGATCAAATGAAATGGGAATCGGATGAGAATTTTCCTAAAAAATTGTCCTAGAAAGATGACTTTATAAAATCAGGAACATCCTGAATATGGAATATATTTTTTGATCAAATAGTTTCTAGTGTATCTTCAGAAACTAAAATATAAATTAATTACTAATTAAAAAACTTTTAAACTAACTGATTAATTTATTTTCTGTGTGAAAACCTCTAGGTTTTTTTTTCTTTTCATTTTTATTTGAAAGACCAAAAGAAAAAGAGAGGGCGAGAGACAAAGTGAATAAGAGAGTGTAAAAAATATGGAGAGAGATCTTCCATTCACTCGTTCATTACTGAATTGCCCACAACAACCAGAAGTAGGCCAGGTCAAAGTGAGAAGCCCAGAAGTCAATTCTGCCCTTTTATGCTGGTGGGCCTGGCTGGGTGTGGATTAGCAGGAATGTAGAGCAAAAGTCAGGGAACCCAGACTCCAGTCGTACATTGTGACGTGTGTTGCAGGCGCTGCAGTCAGTAATGTAACCAAAGGACTGAGTGGCTGCCCCCAAACCTCTATTTTTTAACACACTTTGGCAATTCATGGGAACCAAATCAATTAATTTATAAATTATAAATCTCTCAATTCTTTGAGCAGTGAAATTAAAGTTCTTAATTTAGCAGTCTTGACTCTAGAGGAAAAAATAGGTTTTTAATGTATCTTCTTGGGGCCAGCACTGATGCCGTGGGTTAAAGCCCTGGCCCGCAGTTCCTGAATCCCATATGGATGCTGGTTCTAGTCCTGGCTGCTCCATTTCTGATCCAGCTCTCTGTTGAGGCCTGGGAAAGCAGTAGAAGATGGCCCAAGTGCTTGGGCCCCTGCACTCATGTGGGAGACCTGGAAGAAGTTCCTAGCTACTGGTTTCGGATCAGCTCAGCTTGGGCTGTTGCACTCATTTTGGAAGTGAGCCAGTGGATGGAAGACCTCTCTGTCTGTCTCTACCTCTCTCTGTAACTCTGTCTTTCAAATAAATACAATAACTCTTTAATGTATCTTCTTCTAAAAAGACAACATGCTTTTTTAAAAATAAAATTTAATTTATTTGAAAGGCAGAGCTACAGAGAGTCAGAGGCAGAGGAAGAGGCAGAGAGAGATGTCTTCCATTGCAGGTTCACTCCCCAAAGGGCCACAATGGCAAGAGCTGGAAAGAACTGAAGTCAGGAACTAGGAAATTTTTCTGGGTTTCCCACGAGGATGCAGGGACCCAAGACTTTGGACCATCTTATACTGCTTTCTCAGGCCATAACAGAGAGCTGGATCAGAAGTGGAATAGGCGGGTTTTGCACTGGGATCCATGAGTGCTGGCCAGTGGGCAGTGTCTTTACGCACTACGCCACAGCTCTGGCCCTCACAGCAGGCTTTGAGTCTGTGTCTTAAACCCTGGTCTGTGATATAAGGCCTAGCCATATTTTATTAAATGATTCCAAATCACTAGAACCAAATCAGTTGCTAGTAGGCAGGGAGATGGAATTATCTGTATGCTTATTCTCTAATGTATCTACTGGATGATGATTGTCATTTTCTAGATCTTTAACTGGACAAAACTGAAAACCTAAAACCTGCTCTGGAAAACTAAGCTCTCTTTGTGGCCTGAGCTTCCTCACAGCATGGGGGCTGGCTTCCAGGAGCAAGCAGACTGAGTTAGAGATCCTTTTCTACCTGGTGTTGCAAGTCACATGGCATCCTGTTCTGTTCATTCGGAGCAAATCTCTGTATTTGGCCCATATTCTACATTGCTTATGGGATGAATGTGAAAGAAACTGGTTGACATATAAAACCAGCAAAATTTACCTCAGGCTGCAATTATTAAATAAAGTAACTCATTCCTACCCAGTATCCCTGAAAAGTCTGTAACAGTGTCAGGGTCACCTGAAGCTATGGCTCTTTGCTATGCCCTCTGGGATCCTTGTTCTTTGCAAAAGAAATGACCTGAATTTGCTGCTGGCTACTTTTCTCAGCTTGCTTCCTCTCCATAAAACCTTCAAGGTTCAGACATCTCTATCTACTCATAAGTATTTCTATTTTAATGCAAGCTGCAAAAATGTATTTCATTTAGTTTTTTAAATTCATTTTTAAAATTTTATTTTAGGTATACAAAATTATTGTATTCCAGGTGCACAGATTTAGGAACACACTGATGCTTCCCACCCTACCCTCCCTTCTGCTCATGCCTCCACCATTTCTTCTCCTTCCTCTCCTATTCCCTCTCTAACTTGTATACTGATCTACTTTCAGTCTATTTATACTCAAAATATTTACCATACACTAAGAGTTCAACAAATAGTAAGAAGATAAAAAATACTGTTCCCTAGTAGTAGAGAGCTGTTAGTAATCATCAGTGGTCAGATATCAATTTTCACTCCCATATATTACATTTTTGGTATTTGTCTTTTTGGGACTGACTTATTTCACTAATTAGAATGGTTTACATTTGAACCCATTTTGTTGCAAAACACAGTATTTTGTTTCTTTTTAAAGCTGAGTAATATTCCATGGTATGTATGTGTGTGTGTGTATATATATATATGTGTGTGTGTGTGTGTGTGTGTGTATATATGTGTGTGTGTATATATGTATATATGTATATACATATATATGTATATATGTATATATATGTATATATGTGTGTGTGTATATATATATATATATATATATATACAATTTCTTTACCCATTCATCAGGTGATGAACATCTGGTTAGCTTCCATATCTTAGCTATTGTGAATTGAACTGCAATAAACATGAGGGTACAGATAAATCTTTCATATGCTGATTTCATTTCCCTCAGGCAAATTCCTAGTAGTGGGATTGCTGGGTCTTGTGGCAGATCTATTTTTCAAGTTTCTAAGGTATCTCTACACTGACTTCCACAATGGCTCTGTACTAGTTTACATTCTCACCAAAAGTGGATTTTCCCCTGCTCCTCACCAGCACTTGTTTATTTTTCAAGCTAATGAAACATTTTATTGTACATAACAAAAGTGGTATTTTTGAAAAAAAATTCCAGGGCAAATCTGCAGGAATACATGAGGAATGGATTCCACTGAAGTATAATTAGCAATACTTTATGGAATGCACTGTTAATCCACTCCACTTCTCATAGTAAATACAAATGTTCACTGTAGACTTGAAATTCCTATAACATCAGTAATTCTATTCTTTAAAAAAGTACAAATATGCTTATAATGCATAGGAAGATGAAAAACTTTAGGGTGGAATGGCATACCATATGTAATCTCAGCTTTTCTAATTTACAACCAGTTAAGAATTACAGTATATCCAAATAATGCATTTTAAAATTATATATGACTCATTGGTAAGAGATTTTTCTACTCAATAAATAGGAAAGTTTGCATTTTAATATTACATTGAATTTCAGCACTTTTCAAGAATAAAACTGAGTGATAAGTTCAGGATTTTTTTTAGTAAGCAAATACTTACAGCAGTATTTTTATTATAACGGAAAATTATAAAAATACAAATATGCAGCAAGAGGATAAATATCTATTCTTAAAATGGAATAGCCTACAAAATTAAAATGAATACACTGTGGCCACATGCAGTAATGCACAAGTCTTTAAAATGTTGAGTGAAGCAGGACACAATTCATGATGTATGTTCATATATAACACATGCAAAAAACTACTTTATGACATTATAAGCCAGGGAAGTGGTAATCTTCGGAGAGAAAACTACCTACTCTTTATTACACAGAGTACAATGAGGAAGAGTCCAGAGATATTTTCTTTCTTTTCAAGAGAGACTGATGCTTATAACCACTTTATAATTTACCTTTGCATGTATTTTTTTAAATAAAGTATGAGTTAAAAACTTTAAAAAATAGTTCATAGTTGGTAAGAGTTCACTAACAATGGTTACACCCATTTAATACACTAGTAGACAGTAGTTATGTAATATGGTACTTGATAATCATGACTATGTTTGTGATTAAAATTACATAAACATATAAAACAGGCTTTCTTTAAAAAACCCTAAAAGTTAAAAATAACTTTTCAAATAATTTACTTCATTTCCATCTTTTCTGTTTTATGAGTTTTCTGATGGAAAATGACATTTATCTTATAATGAAAGAACTTACACACTCATTACAAACTTCTCACCTGTGTGAGTTCTCTTCTGTACAATGAGATTTGTCTTCTGGTGGAAGCACTTTCCAAATTCATTACATTTATATGGTTTCTCTCCCATGTCTCTTCTTTGATGATGAATGAGATAGGACTTCCTACTAAAATCTTTCCCACTTTGAGGACATTCATAGGATTTCTGCCCTGTGTGTATTTTCTGATGTACAGCGAGGGTTGCTTTCTGGCAAAAGGACTTCCCACATTCATTACAGATACAGAGTTTCTCCCCTGTACGAATTCTGTGATGTAGAATGAGATTTGTCCTCTGACTGAATGACTTCCTACGTTCATTACATTCATATGTTTTTTCCCCTGTATGAGTTCTGTGGTGATCAGTGAGGTATGACTTCATTCTAAAGGCCTTCCTGCAGTGAGGACATTCATAAGATTTCTCTCCTGTGTGTGGTCTCTGATGTGCTACAAGGGTTGTCTTTTGGCAGAAAGACTTTCCACACTCATTACTAATGTAAGGTTTCTCCTCATTATGAGTTTTCTCCTGAAGAGCAAGGGTTGTATTTTGGGAGAAGGGATTTCCCATATTCATTACAAATATATGGCTTCTCCCTTGTATGAGTTCTCTGATGGACAGTAAGATCTGCCTTTTGGTGAAAGGACTTCCCACATTCTTTACAAATTTTGAGTTTCTCCTCAGTGTGAATTCTCTGATGTAGAGATAGTGTGGTCTTCATTACTTTCATACGGTTTCTCTTCTGTGTTCTCTGAATGAGGTGTGACTTCAATCTGAAGGCATTCTTACATTAGGAATATTCATATGCTCTCTCCACTGTATGTGTTCTCTGATGATCAGGGAGGGCTGTCTTTAAATGGAAAGACTTACCACATTCACTACAAACAAAGGGTTTCTCTCTTGTGTGAGTTGTTTGGTGATCAATGAGATATTACTTCCTTCTAAATGCATTTCCACATTGATGGCACTGATAAGGTTTTTCCTCTGTGGAAATTCCCTGATGTAGAATCAGTACTGACTTCCTGCATAAGGATTTCCCATATTCAGAGCGTGTGTTTTTTCAATATTAGTTGCTCTTCTCTTTTTATTGTACACAGATGAGCTTTTCCCCTCTGAATGCTCTGTTATGTGTAATTGTAATTAAGCCTCCCTTTTTAAGGAATTATTTCTCACTGCATCATATCCAAATGACTGACTGGAGTTCCGTCTTCTGATACTGCATAAGCCCTTCATTATGACTGAAAGCCATGACACTTTGATTATTGGATTTGACTTGAGGATCAGTTTTCTTTTGCTTTGTACTGAGGAGTGATTTCCCATGTCCATTATACTCACTGAGTCTCTTTCTTGCTGGACTTAGATTACTGATGATCGATTTTGAAACACTTTCCAAAATCTTTCCTTGAGTATCATTCAGGAGGTAAGATTTTTGAATTATCAGAATTTTTGCCTAGAGTGATTGACTTTGACTTTTCATATATGTTACTCTTCTCTTTAATTGGTTTCTGATGGTTGATGCATACAATTGATCTAGAATATTTATTGTTATGTTCCTTGAATTTCACTGAAAAGTCTTTGGTTTTCTGGTTCTCTTCTAAGGTATGACCTATAAATGGTGTCCATGGCTCTTCTCCTCATTCCAATTTGAGGATCATATCAGGCTTGGTCATGTGACACTGCACAGAGATGGAGTGCCAATAGTTTTATGACATCATGTTCATGTAAAGTCTGCTGAACAGGAACTGGGTACTGCCACTCTTCCTGAGTAAAGTCCACAGTCACACCTTTGAATGACAATCATCCCTCTTCCATGGTTTTGAGATTTTCAAGAGATTACCAGTTTTTCCTTTGGGGTCCTCTTTAGAAAAGGGTTGGTTCCTGAGCACTCAATGAGGATTCCATGGATGGAGGCTGCCTGGGTTGCCTTGGATCCTCTCCAACTGGACAAATAAGACCCACCAGTGTGTGTGGGCCACAACATGCCTACAGGAAGAACTGAGGAGGCAACTGGAGAAGGGTCCCAGCAACAGCTGTCTCCGAAGAGATGACTGGCACTAAATTATAATGTTACCAGTCTTGTTAGCCTCCTCTTGTCTCTGACTTTTGTCTTGTCTTCCCTTTCCCAGTTCCCAATCCATCTGAGCTGGAGATAACTCACCTTTGGCCAAGTGCCAGCAGCCTGCACCTGTGTCCTCTTGTGTGGACAGCACTTCTGGGTTCAGAATTATATGTATTACAATTTGCCTTGTTATAACACATTGGTGTCTTTATGATACAAATAACTCAGGGACACATGGCATTCAAGCTAATTTACATAGCTATCACAAGAAAAAAAACACTAAATGAATTTCTGAAATATTATTTTCATTTAATTTCAGAATCTTAAAACAGAATTCGACCTTGGCCTTGTTTAGCAAGATATAAATCTTAATATGTAGTCTAGATTTTGGATTAATATCGGATTGCTTTTTTTCTGATCTTCATAACGTTCAGTTTTTATGGGAGTAAACAGATGCAAGTTATACTATGCAAATGCATGTGTTGCTCCTTTGCTGAGAACATTATAATTATGAATCAGTAACTTAACAACCTTAAATACCTCATTAAATTCTCCAGGAGGGGAATGGATGATGAATTTTGCTGCTCCAAGCACTGTCTCCTCATCAAACAACCGCTCCTCTAGAACTTCCATCTAACATTTATTGTTTTTTATTTCTGTATGGGAGGCATTCTAAACGGGTGAGGTGAAACCTCATTATGGTTTTTATTTGCGTTTCCTTGATGGCTAGTGATCCCGAGCATTTTTTCATGTGTCTGTTGGCCATTTGAATTTCCCTTTTGAAAAATGCCTGAGAGTCTTTTGCCCATTTCTTTCCTTGATTGTTTGTTTTGATGTTGTTGAGTTTTTGAGCTCTTTATAGAGTCTGAATATTAATCCTTTATCAGTGTCATAGTTCATAAATACTTTATACCATTCTCATAATTGGTTCTCAGCTTGCTGAAGTTTCTTTTTCAGTTCAGAAGCTTCTCAGCTTCATGTAATCCAGTTTGTAAACTTTGGCATTGATTGCCTGGGTGTGTGGGGTCTATTCCAAGAAGTTTTTATCTATGCCAATGTCTTTCAGAATTTTCACTATATTCTCCCCTAGTTATTGAATGTTCTCAGGTCATAGATTTATATCCTTACCCATTTTGTGTTGATTTTTGTAAGATGTAAGGTAGGGACCTTGTTTCATAGTTCTGCATGCAGAGATCCAATATTCCCAGCATCATTTGTTGAAGAGACTGTCCTTACTTCAGGGATTTTTTTTAGCTCCTTTGTCAACAATTGTTTGGTTGTACATATGTGGATCGATTTCTGGAGTTTCTATTCTTCACTTGTTCTTAGCCAAAAAGCTGAGAAGCGATGGAGTTTCTATTCTTGTCCATTGGTCTACATGTCTATTTCTATGACATTACCAGGTTGTTTTGATTGTAATTGCCCTGTAGTATATCTTGAAAACTGGTATTGTGATGCCTCAGGCTTTGTTTTGGTTGTATCAGAGTGCTTTAGCTATTCAGGGTCTCTTGTGTTTCAATATGAATTTTATCATCATTTTTTCTAGATATGAGAAGAAGGTCACTAGTATTTTTACTGGGACCTCATTGAACCCGTAAATTTCTTTCAATAGAATGAACATTTTGATGCTGTTAGTTCTTCTAATCAATGATCACAGAAGGTCATTTCATTTTTTGTGATTTTTTTAATTTCTTGCTTTAATGTTTTGCAATTTTGATCATAGAGAACTTTGACATCCTTTGTTAAATGTATTCCAAAGTATTTAATTTTTTTGATTTTTGTGTGGTAATTTTATATGTTGCAACATCACCAAATTCCTCCACACATTTTCATAAACTCTTATTGGAGGTTTTGGATCCCCATATACAGAATCATGTCATTTGAAAATAGGGATAAGTTGACTTCCTTCTTTCCAATTTGTATGCCTTTGATTTCTTTTTCTGGCCTAATGTCTCTGGCTAAAATTTCCAGGAATAAAAAATAGCAGTGATGAGCCTGGGCATCCTTGCCTGCTTCTGGAGTTTAGTGAGAATGCTTCTAACTTTTCTCCATTCAATTAGATGCTGACCATGCATTTGTCTTAACTTACTTTGATTGTGTTGAGGAATGTGCTGTCTATACCCAATTTGCTCAATGTTTTCATTATAGAAGGATATTGTGTTTTATCAAGTGCTTTCTTTGAATCTATTGAGAGAATCAAATGGGTTTTGTTCTTCACAAACCACCCACATGGGAGACCAGGAGGGAGCACCTGGCTTCTGGCTTCGGATTGGCGCAACACACTGGCCGGAGTGGCCATTTGGGGGCTGAACCAGTGGAAAGGAAGACCTTTCTCTCTGTCTCTCATATTGTCTAACTCTGCCTGTCAAAAAAAAAAAATTCAATCTGCATGAACTGCAATCGAAGAACTAGTGCATGAGGGCTGTTATCCTTGATTTAACAGATCCCTTACATCTGAAGGAATCTGAATCTAGCATCTCATGAACACCTTATTAGATGGAAATGCAAGCAAGTAGGAAAAATGTTAAAATGGAAATTCTGGAGCCAGCGACGCAGGATAGTGGATAGGGCCTACGCCTGCAGTGCCAGCATCCCATGTGGGTGTTGGTTTGAGTTCTGGCTGTTCCACGTACGATCCAGCTCTCTGTTATCAACTGGGAAAGCAGAAGTGGATGGTCAAAGACCTTGGGTCCCTACACCTGCATTGGAAACCTGGGGAAGCTCCTGAATCCTGGCTTCGGATAGATGCAGCTCTGGCTGTCGTGGCCATTTGAAGAGTGAAACAGCAGATGGAAGACCTGTCTCTCAATATCTCTGCCTCTGCCTCTCGGTAACTCTACATTTCAATAAACAAATAATTTTTAAAAACAAAACCTGAAATTCTTATGCTCAATGATATTCACTGACTTTTTGCCTTACAAATCCTACTGCTTGAGGTGGCAGATGAGGATGAGGGGTGGATGTTTTTGTGGACGAGAGGTAGAGTGAGGCTGGCCTTGACAACAGGGTGAGGCTGGTGTGCAGGACCAACCGGGATGAGGAGGCTGGTATGGAGGCGGGGAGGAAAGTGAGTCCAATGTGGTGGGCCAGAAGGAATGGGAGGATATATAGAGAGGACAGAGTGGGAGGCAAGTATGTAGGCCCTCAAGTAGGTTGAAGCTAACATAGAGTAGGAGGGATGGTGGTGCAATGGTGGAAGACTGGGTGGGTGAGGATTCAGGAGATGACTAGAATGTAAGGCTGCAATGGAGAAAACAGAAGCAGAATGAAGGCGTATACAGATTACAACATTTTTAATGACATATGAGAGTAAGTGATGCAGTTGGGAACCAAATCCTGCTTTGAAATCCAAACTCCATACATTACCAAGCACCACTTTTGATTCAGTTTCCTGCTAATGCACACACGGAGGCAGTCGATGTTGACTCAATCATCTGGTTCCCTTCCACCAATGTGGGAGACTTGGATTGAGTTCCCGTCTCCTAGTTTTGGCCTGGCCCAGCCCCAGCAGTTGCAGGCAGTCGAGCAGTGAAGCAGCAGGAAAGGAACTCTGTTGGGATTACTTTACCAAGCAGTTCTGACCGAAGTGCTTTTCCCAAAAGATTTCCATTGCTTTAGAAATAGACCTGATAGGAGCTGGCACTATGGCTTGGTGGGTTAAGCCGCAGCGCACAGTGCTAGCATCCCATGTGAGCACAGGTTCGAGTCCCAATGCTCCACTTCATTCCAGCTCCCTGCTAATCTGCCTGTGAAAGCAGTTGATGAGGGCCTAAGTGCTTGGGTCCATGCACCACTATGGGAGACCCGAACGCAGTTCCAGGCTTCTGCCATTGGCCTGGCCTAACGCTTTCCACTGTGTCCATTTGGGGAGTGAAACAACAGATGGAAGATCTCTGTGTCAACTCTGCCTTTCAAACAAACAAGTCTTCAATAAAATGCACCTACAAGACCTTGTTCCCTGGGACCAAATGTTTTTCGATAGGTCAGTTTCAGTATTTCCTGATACCAATCAGCAAGTATGTATGTTGAGGAAGTATTTAGATCTATTTAATCACCTCCTTCTTGAGTTTTTCATTAACAAAGACTTATATTCTTCTAATAATACAAACAAATAGAAGTTTTGTGCCAGCAGCAACTTAGATGCTGCCAAATCAGTACTTACAAATCCTTGAGCCTCTTGCACTCACTTATGTGAATTGGACTGCTATTGGCTTTAATTCTTTGATTGCTTCTAATCTAGGTGAAGTACAATTTTCTATGAAGCAGAACAGATAATAATTATGTAAAACATAAAGTTATAAAGACTGTCTGGCAGTTGAATAGTTAATTTACAGGAGTGAAAAGGCAGTGAAATACAGTAAACGACTGTAAACCAAAGCAGTTTTTACAAAAACATCTAACGAACGTTATCAAGTTTAAATCGTTGCACGCCATCTATTCCTACAAACACATCAACTATTCTGTTGTTAAGAACAAAGTGTGAAACGTCTGATATACACAGAGTCAATTCTCAATCTCAACTTCAAAACAAATTCTCAGCTTTCCCAAATCTGTATCACGTCCATGGGCCCTTTACTCAACCCTGGGATTGTTGTCACTTCTCAGAGTTCAAGACTGACATGAATAATAAGCCCCATGACATGAAATTTGGGAAATCAGAAGCTGTCCTTTGCAAATGTCTCCATAACGAAACAAGGTTTGTTTGCCCCACTGAAGGATCTTAAAGAGACCATCACTCTTTTCAGGCTCCTGATTCCATGCATGTCTCCATGAAGGGACAATGACAATATAATACTTGGAATGACTCCAGCATCACATCTTTGTCTAGAAATTTGAGTTCCTAGGTTTTATAAAATACTGATTCTAAATGCTGCGTGGTCTCACAAGTACTTTTCCCATCAGCAACACTGAAATGTCTGTGAAGGTTACTTTCAAAGCCTGCACTAAGATCCTGCAGTCAGATTTTTCTACCACTTCTTTGAGTAAGTTCCCACATGTGAATAGAGACAACTGCATCTTAGTACTTTGGTTGTATTCTATCAAAAGACTGTAATGCTCTTCATTCCACCTTGGAAATACTATTCACAAAGCACCCATGGTGACCTGTGTGTGCAGAATTGTCATTTAGATTCCTACCACTCCTCATGAATCTGGCCACTACAATGACTCTGGTCCTCTCATCCTCCTTGACGGTAACACTCTTTAAAGGCAAAAAATGTGGGTCAACATGGATACTGGGTAGAACGTATGGGGAGTTGGGAATAAGAACATTCACTGAGAAAAATGGAAAACAACCACAATATTTAAAAGAATGTGGCAAGAGGAATAGAAATCACATCCTTGGTCTGAAAAATATTCATGACCAGGCACAGAAAAGTCTGTGTACATCTCCTATAATATTCCCAGCACAACTTAAACATTTTGGAACTCAACTTCTTCAACACTGGAAAACAACAATATCTATCTCTTTTCCATTGTTAAGAATGACTTGGACTTGAATGCTCTTATGATTTTTTAAAACCTTTCATGTTTCCCTCATAATATGCCAAGAAAAAGGTGGAATACTGATGGTTATGTGAACAGACGACTTACATGATAGTATTAGAAAATGAAAACAGTCCTTTGATTTTTATTTCAGTGAGCCAACTCTGACACTCCATTATTATAGAAGAATGTAGAGATAATAAGAAAAAAAGAAAAAAAAAGTAACTCTCCACAATCAGAATGTCATGCTGTCTAAGATCAAGTTAAATGAAGAGAAGGCAGATCTATTACTACCTGAAATAACCTTAGTACAAACAGAACTGATGCTGCAGCATAAGATTAGGAAATGGTCCCAGAAGCAATCTCCAAATTCTTCACTTTCACATATCCAGAAGCCAATCAACGGACTCTGGCTTCATAAGAACAATAGGTACAGGTTCTAACTTTGAAAGCCTTTACATCGTTTGGCTTCCAAGAAACCAGCATTGATTCAGAAAACCCATTCAACATTGCATCAGATGGCCAACAGGATGAATCTGGAGTGGTAGCAGAATTCACTGCAAAGAAGCAGAATTTTCTTCGGGCTCACTGATGAATACATTTCTAGCATTAAAGAACAGAGATCAGGAGGGATTTATCTATAATAAATTTATCTAATAGTAAACTCCAAGTCAGTTAGTGATGGGATGATTTTGCAGCATTTTTACACCATAATGCATGCACCCAAGGCCAAAGACAAGAAGGATCATCTCCCTGCATTCCTAAAACTTAGACCAACCAATCACTGGTTCATTCCGCTTTTATAGAGCCAACCAGTGGACAAAGTGACTAGAAATACAATATTCCAAATACAATTAAGTAGTTTGATTATATCAGCTTCCATATTCCTTACAAAGTGTCTCAAAATTTCCCACCAAAACATGCCTACTGGCAGAAACTAACGATGCAATTTGAATGGGCTTTTTCATTATTATGGGTGAGAAATTATACCTGAAATGGCCAAAATGTGTCAAAGATAACTGGTGTATGGTGAAGTCAGGACTTGCCCAAGGCAATCTAACCAGACACACCATTTTACTCTTAATTACCGTTCAATACTATTTGCTCTATATTTTCCATGGCATTCTGTTCAGAAGGCCACTTTGTCTATAATATCATGAGTTTATCATCCTGTGAGTATATTGTCTGTTAGAGATAAATTCTTTCCTTCCTGGAACATGCATAAATGATCTTCTAAGGCAGCAAGACAACTGGCAGCTGCCACTGGGCCTCTCCTAACACTGGCTCTATGGGGATCCAGCCATGGTGTAAGAAATCACACCTACTGCCCGTGCTGTGAGGAAGCGGAAGTGAGCCAAGTAGAGACACCACCTGGAGGAAGAAATGGTTACCTTCTCCCAACTTTCAACAGCCTCGTGATGAAGGAACCATCAGCCCAGCAACCACCAGACTATGCACACAAGGACTCCAAGTAAGAACCTCCTAGCCTTCCCCCAAATAGTGGGAAATTACAAGTACCATTTAAACCACAATGTTTGGGATGACTTGTTACACAGGATTAGAAAATTGGAACAAATTTCTTACTGCATCTAGGACTGCACTGTTTTTCATACAGAACCATCTAATTAACTGTGTTTAATGCTAGGCCTGGGGCTTATTCTGTGATTCAGTGAATCTGACAGATGTTTATGAGCACATACTATGTGCTAGGCACTTCTAACACCCTGTGGAACAAAACAAAATGTTCTGCCTTCTCAGAGAGCTTATGTTCCAACAAAGATTAAAACAATTAGAAATACAAGAGTACTTCATGAAGTTTATGGAAAATGATATTTGCATATTTACTTTGGTGCAATTTTTTCACATTTTGAAATATATTGCATGCTTCTGGTTTCATTCCTGAGCAATTCATCTTTTTGATAATCAGTTTTGGGATGTGACTGGAGCTTAAATTAAGTCTTTTTCTTAACTTGATTCTCTTGGGAGTTGATGTATTGCTGTTGGTGATGACATTTCGATTCAAACTTATATCTTGACTCTCCTGATTGTTCCCAATCAGGCCATCACTTGGGGCAACTTGCAGGTGCATTTTTTTTTTAAATCCATGCATGTGAACTTCAGAAAGTTCATAGAAAATCCCCTCATGAAAAACCCTCGCCAACAGACAACATGGAAGGGTTATTCTGTAACAGATGGGGATACTTGCTGTCTGCTAATTCTACTTTCTTGGAGGATATCAATTATGGACCCGAGAAACAATCTTCGGATCCCTTGGCTCAATCTTCCTTTTGAACCTTGCATTCTTGAGATCTACTTCCATATTGCTTACCAAACATCAATTTATCAGCATTCCCTAAGCCATTACTAGTGCAAATTTCATGAAAAACCTTAAAGAAAACAAGTAATGCCCTATAAGGTTGAGCAAAGGCTTCACTGAGTATGTTGGACATCAACCAGAATTTCATCATATTCAGCTTTCTCAGAAGTGTTTTTACCTATTCTGTGGTTTGCTTTCTCTCTCCTTGTAAATTTATTTTTCATTTTTAACAAATACATTTCATGTCCTCTTCCTTTGATAAATTCTGTTAAATCAAAACTCATGGCAAAAAATGTCATCAAACTTTTCTCTTGTGTTTTTTAAGTGAGAATTTTATGCTTGTAGCTCTATATTGTAGTGCTGTATTTTGAGTTAACTTTGTGCATAGTATGAGATAAAGTTACAACTTCTCATTTTCATCTTTTATTTTGATATATTCAAAAAATACAGAAAATATTTTAAAGTTTAATGAATTTACATATATTTAATTTTTAAGCATTTTTCACATTTGCTTCATATGTAAACATTATACAAGCACACACATATGTTTTTGAAAGCAAGTTAGGTTGCATTAATATCACATAATATGAATTTATGACAGAGATTAAAAATCAGGAAGAAAAGGGTATATTGTTTGGTAAATGGGATAATTTATTGGCTACAACATTTACAAATATCTATACACCAAATAATAAGACACAGCCCGGCATATTTGTGTAAACTTATGCAAATGAAAATATGTGGTATGTGTCTTTTTGTCTGGCTCACTTCATTTAGTATAAAATCTTCAATTCCACTCATTTTATTGCAAATGTCAGTATTTCATTCCTTTTATAGCTGAGTAGTATTCCATTGTGTATACATATCACATTTTCTTTATTCATTTATCCATTGGTGAATATCTAATTTGATTATATATCTTTAATATCATGAAAAGTGCAGCAATGAATATGGGAATCAGGTATCCTTTGCAATAGTTGGCTTCATTTCTTTTCAATATATTCCCAGAAGTGGGATAGCTGGATCATATGGTAGATATATTTTTAGTTTCTTGGGAAACCTCCCTACTGTTTTCCATAAAGGTTGTACTTTTTTGCATTCTTATCACTTGTGTATTGTGGTACCATCTTCTCCATATTTCCAGCAGCAATCGCTATTTTTGACTTTTTAACAATAGCCATTCAATATGTAATTGTGGCTTTTATTGTCATTTCCCTGATGGTTAATGATACTAAACATTTCTTCAAGTGTTTTTGGGTATTGGTATTTCTTCTTATGAAAAATGTCTGTCCATAGCATTTGATCATAACGTAATTAATTATTTTGCTTGGTTCCTGTACTTCTTGATCTTCTATATGTTCTGCATTTTTTTTTACCTAGAAGCCTTTTATGTAAGGTATACACATTTCATGCATTTCTTATATACAAATTCAGGAACATTGTGATTCTTCCCCACCCTACCTTCCCACTTACCTGTACTCCCACACTTCTTTGTTCACCCTCTCCTATTCACGTTCTTATTTTTAACTAAGATCTATTTTAAATTAACTTTATACACTTAAGATTAACCCTACACTAAGTAAAAAGTTCAACAAATAGTTTTAAAGGGGGAAAAAAAGCCTGCTCCTCAACAGTCAAGACAAAGGCTGTTCAAAGTCATTAAATCTCAAAGTATTAATTTCACGTCTATAGATTACATTTTAGGTATTATATTAGTTATCGCAGACCAGGGAGAACATACGGTATTTTTCTTTTGGGGACTGGCTTATTTCACTAAGTATATAAAGTATTTTCCAGTTGTATCCATTTTGTTGCAAACAACAGGGTTTTATTTTTTACCACGGTGTACTATTCCATGGTGTACATATACCATAATTTCATTTTCCAGTCTCCAATTGAAGGACATCTGGGTTGATTTCACAATTTAGCTATTATGAATTGAGCTGCACTAAACATGGGGGTACAGATAGCTCTTTCATATGTTGATTTCATTTCCTTTGAGTAAATTCTTACGAGTGGGAATACTGGGTCATGTGGTAAGCCTATATCCAGATTTCTCTATATTGTCTTCCACAAAGGCAGAAGCAGTTTATATTCCCACCCACAGTGGATTAGGGTACTTTTCCCTACATCCTTGCCACCATTTGTGGATTGCTGATTTCTGTATGAAAGCCATTTTAATGGTAGTGAGGTGAAACCTCATTGGAGCATTGATTCACGTTTCCCTGATGGCTAGTGATCCTGAGCATCTTTTCAAGTGTCTGTTGCCCATTTGGATTTCCTCTTTTGAAAAATTCCTGTTCATGTCCTTTGCCCATTTCTTGACTGGATTGTTCGTTTTGATGTTGCTGAATTTCTTGAGCTCTCTATAAATTTTGGTTATTAATGCTTTATCAGGTGAATAGTTTGCAAATATTTTCTCCCATTCTGTTGGTTGCCTCTTCACTTTGCTCAGTGTTGCTTTTGCAGTGCAGAAGAAAAAAAAACTGTGTTTTTGTCAGTACCAGGCTGCTTTGATGATAACTGACCTGTAGTATATCTTGAAATCTGGTATCGTCAGGCCTCTGACTTAGTATTTGTTGTATAAGATTGCTTTAGCTATTTGGAATCTCCTGTGCTTCAATATCAGTTTCAGCATTGTTTTTTTTTCCAGATCTGAGAAGAATGTCATTTTTGTATTTTGATTGGCATTGCATTGAATCTGTAAATTGCTTTCAGTAGTATGGACATTTGGATATTGATTATTCCAATTCATGAACATGGAAGACTTTTTCCATTTTTGTTTATTCTTCTATTTCTTTCTTTAATGTTTTTTTAATTTTCATCATGGAGATATTTGATATTCTTGGTTGAATTTATTCCAAGGTATTTAACATTTTTGTAGCTACTGTGAATGAGATTGATCTTAGAAATTCTTTCTCAGCCATGGCATTGGCTGTGTATACAAATACTATTAATTTCTACATGTTAATTTTATATGCTGAAACTTTACCAAACTCTTTTATGAGTTCCAGTTGTCTCTTGGTGGAGTCCTTTGCACTCACTATATATAGAATCATGTCACCTGCAAACAGGGATGCATTGAATTCCTCCTTCCCAATTTGTAGCCCTTTGATTTCTTTTTCTTGTCTAATGCCTCTTGCTAAAACTTCCAGAACTATATTGAATAGCAAAGGTGAGGGTGGACACCCATGTCAGTTCCAGATTTTAGTGGGGATTCTTCAATATTCTCCCTAATCAATAAGATACTGACCATGGGTTTGTCATAAATTGCCCTATTATATTGAGGAATGCCCATTCTATACCCAATTTGCTTAAGGTTTCCATCATGAAAAGATGTTGAATTTTATCAAATGTGTCTCTGAATCTATTGAGATAATCAGGTTTTTTTTTTTCCCTTCAGTCTGTTAATGTGATGTATCACATTGATTAATTTGTGAATGTTGGATCATCCCTTCATCCCAGGGATAAATCCCACTTGGTCTGGGTGAATAATCTTTCTGATGTGTTGTAGGATTTGATTGACTAGTATTTTGTTGAGCATTTTTGCATCTATGTTCATCAGGGAAATTGGTTTACAGTTCTTTTTCTCTGTTTTACCTTTTTCTGGTTTAGGAATTAAAGTGATGCTGGCTCCATAGAAGGAGTTTGTCAGGATTCCTTCCCTTTCAATTGTTTTGAGTAGCTTGAGAAGAATTAGATGAATTCTTTTTAAATGTCTAGTAGAAATCTGCAGTGAAGCCATCCAGTCCTTTGCTTTCTTTACGTTGGGATGGTCTTTATAACTGACTCAATGATTATTGGTTTGTTTAGGTCTTCTATGCCTTCATGGCTCAATTTTGGTAGGCTGTATGTGTCCAGAAAACTATCCATTTCTGCTAGGTTTCTCTAATGTCTGATGATTATTTTTAATCCCGTGGTATCAGGATGTATGATTCTAAGAATTTGATTTGAGTTATTACATTTTTGGCATTTAGTTCATTAGAATATTTTTGCCAATTTCCTCCTATTATTAAAAGATGGGTATTAAAGTTTCCTACAAATATTGCTGTAGTCAGTTTCTTCCTTCAATTATGTCATTGTGTTTTGTATATTGTGTATATTTTGCATATTTTGTAATACTGATGTTTATTGTACAAATGTTTTTATTAGTTATATTATTAACTAGTTGGCCCATTTAAAACAATGTCCCTTTTATCTATTATCAAGTTTAAAAATTTTGGTTTATTCATTTGAGAGAAAAAGTGTTTCCATCACCTGGTTTACTCACCAAATTTCTGGAATGGCTGGGGGGCTGATGCCGGGAGCAAATATCTCAATCCAGAGTTTCTACAAGGATGGCAGGAACTCCATGACCTGAGCTGTCAACATTGCCTCACAATGTCTGCATTAGCAGAAAACCAAGATCAGAAACTGGGGTAAAACTCAGGTGTGCTGTCACAGGACATGGTCATCCTAACATCTTAACCACTAGGTCAAACAGCCACCCCTCATGTCACTGGGTTTTTTTTTTTTTAATATTTATTTATTTATTTATTTTATTTGAAAGTCAGAGTTACAGAGATAGAGGAGAAGCAGAGAGAGAGATAGGTCTCCCATCTGATGGTTCACTCCCCAATTGGCCGCAATGGCCAGAGCTGTGTTGATCTGAAGCCAGGAGCCAGGAGCCAGGAGCTTCATCTGGGTCTCCCATATGGGTGCAGGGGCCCAAGCCCTAGGGCCATCTTCTACTGCTTTCCCAGGCCATAGCAGAGAGCTGGATCAGAAGGGGAGCAGCAGGGACTAGAATCGGCACCCATATGGGATGCCGGCACTTCAAGCCTGGGCGTTAACCCACTGTGCCACAGCACCGGCCCTATGTCACCGTTTTTGACATAAAAGTTATACCAATGTACATTAAATTTATCAGTTTCACCTGAATAACAGATTAAAAAATCTCTGCTTCTTCATAAATTTTCCTTCCATCACTTTATGTTACTGATTAGAGCTTTATCCATTATAAACACTAAAATAGGTTTCTGCTTATTTGTATGAAGATAAAGATAAAGTGATGCATTAAAGTTTCCAAAGTAAATACTTTACCCATGGCTATATATTTGGCCTTTAGTGGATGCCTTTCTAATTTCATATTGTATTGAGTTACTGTCTGGCATCCTTTCATTCAACCTTTTTAACTCCTTTTGACATTTCTTGTATGCCAATTCCAGTCCTAATTAGTTGTTTTGACTTTATCTGAGATCATCTCAATAACTCCACCTTCATTTAAAAATATTATTTTATTTATATGAGAGGCAAGCAGGTGACTGAAACAGAGACAGAGATCTTCCATCCACTGGTTCACTCTACAAATGCCTGTAACAGCTGGTGTGGGGCCAAGCCAAAGTCAAGAGGGGGGATTCAATCCTGTTCTGCCACATGAATGCAGGGACTCAACTACCTGCACCATAAACTGCTGCCTGCTAGCGAGTGTATTCACAGGAAGCTGGAATTGAGAGCAGATTCAAGACTCACACCTGAACACTCTGACATAGTTGTCCCAAATGGAGTTTTAACTACTACTCCAAGTGTCTGCCCATTTCTTCATTATTGAAGGATATTTTTGTGTACTATTAAGCTCCAGAATTTATATTTGGTTTCTTAGTTTATAATTTGCATATCTTAGTTATTCTTATTTTATTCATATATTACTTTCCTGATTTCTTGGTACTTGGCTCAGTTTTCACTTTTGCATTTGGCAAATTGTGTGTCATCAAGACAGTTGTTTTAAAGTCTTTGCTACAAAGCCATCAGCCTCTATTTCTTCAGAAATGGTTTCTCAAATCTGTTTTCATCCTTATACTGATGTATAATTTAACATTTTTAATATTTAATTAACACTGGTATGTAATGACTTTGGAATATTTTGTCTTTTATACTAGTTGGTCTGACAGGTTTTATGTTTACAACATTTAAGAGTGTCAAACACTTAGGACAATCAAATTTACTTAAAATCCTAAAAAAATGAGAATATGGAGTTAATATTCAGAGAAGCATTTTTATAATCCAAATTACCAAATGTATGTTTTTGAGAGTTTTCTCCAAAATATACTTTGTTGTGTTTTTAATATATATTTTTAGGAGATACCAATTTTTAGCATTTCCCATATTTACTTGTTATGTAGATGTTATATGCATACATGTACACATCACTTGAAACATGAATATTAATATCACATAACCTGGAATTCTCTGTATCAGTCAACTAGTTGTTTCTCTGATTTCCTGTGCAGGAACAGCCACAAGAAGCTCATTGCTTCTCATTTTAGAAACATGAACAGGGGCCGGAACCATGGCTCACTTGGTTGATCTTCTGCCTACAGTGCTGGCATCCCATATGAGCGCTGGGTTCTAGTCTCTGTTGCTCCTCTTCTCATCCAGCTCTCTGCTGTGGCCAGGGAGTGCAGTGGAGGATGGCCCAAGTGCTTGGGCCCTGCACCCCATGGGAGACCAGGAGGAGATGCCTGGCTCCTGGCTTTGGATGGGTACAGCACCAGCCATGGCAGCCACTTGAGGAGTGAACCAATGAAGGGAACATCCTTCTCTCTGTCTCTCTCACTGTCTAACTCTTACCAGTCAAAAAAAAAAGAAAGAAAGAAAGAAAGATAGAAAGAAAGAAAGAAACATGAACAGACTAAGCCTGTGTCTCAACCCTGATTCTTTAATAAAATATACAGAGAGTTTTTATCAGTAGATATCATTATGAAGAATATTTGTCAATATCCCCAAGCAGAGATGTGCTCAACTTCCTCCTCCTCAATGTGCCACATACCTGACCCCTAATCATCCTTCCAGGCTGGTTCCTTCTCCTACATCACTGACAACCCTCGCCCCAGGGATCCCTGGTACCTGAGTTCAGGAACTGATTCTTGAGCTGCTGTAAGGGAGTGCCTGCACTGTTGGTTATCCTTGCAGTATTGCTTCATCCTCCTAGGCTCTGTGAGGGTTGAGTTCATTTTTTTGGAAGAACTGCAGAAAAACTTATAAAATCGTTTCTAACTGTCATCCAGTCTGACAATTCTTCCTACTCCATATTCCAGTCACATCTAAGGAATAGCTGTAACCATGTCACACTACAGGGCTCCAATCTTCTAAGAAAATCAATGAGCCGGGGGAAGACTTGGGAGACAGAATGAAACAAATAAGTAACAGCATCTATGGTAGGTAAGCATTTTTAATAAACATTATTTTATTTTTCAGGAAGTTACGGAAATGTAGTGCCAAGGCTTCTCACCCTGTGGATTTAGCTCTAGCTAAAGTGTGAGTTGCTAATCAGCATGGATTAATCAGAAGAGAGTTGCCCATTCCCTAGCATCAGAGGTGTCTCCTGCATCATGATTCACAAGAGAGGGTCTTCTAGTAGAAGTCTGATGAAGGCTTCCATGTTAATATTCATCAGAAAATGGGTAATTTGGATGTCCAGTAGCACTAAAATGAGAAGAATATATAGTCTAAACTCAATAAATACATTTCTAGTATAATAATGAAGTGATTTCTATGAAATTATTATTAATGTTAATAGTTCCATTTTTTGTAAAATCATAAAATCTGTCATATTCATGCGCATACCTTTATAGTACATAACTTTAATCACAAACAACTTTTTCAAATCCTAATCTTTTACCTGGAATTAACATATAGAACAAACAGAATAAAAATTTATTCACATTTCTCTCCTTTAGCTGCATATTTCAGCAATGCAAAGTGATATTCATTGCTTTCTTACATCAAATTCTCAAGGAAGAAGGAAACCAAAAATAATAGGGAGAGGGAAGGAGAGGGAGATTGGGAGGGAAGAAGGGAACATCATTGTATACTTAGAAATGTATATAAGAGCATATTGAATCTCTTTGTATTAATATTACATTAAAATAAAACCCTGAAGTGTCTGAAAAAAGCACATTTTCAAGCAAAATCTAATTTACTTTGCTTTGAAAATAGACACATTCAGATGTTATTCAATACTAAAATAATTTCAGGGATATAGATGACTGTTAGCAATTTAACATCCCTTTTATTAATTCTTTCATTGTTTGCTCACTGCCCATCAGATATGACATAGTGTATTAGATTAGGAACTGGAAAGAATGCTGTTGATAAGACAGAGTTCCACGTCCATAGAGTTTCCTGCTAATTCACAAATATCTATGTTTTTGTGACTACAGAAAACACAAGGTGTTAAGAGATGAATACTTATCAGAGTCTTTAACAGAGAA
Source organism: Sylvilagus floridanus (assembly GCA_949820135.1). NCBI lineage: Eukaryota > Metazoa > Chordata > Mammalia > Lagomorpha > Leporidae > Sylvilagus > Sylvilagus floridanus. Next base: position 9,831,537 of record OX463240.1, on the reverse strand, counting down.
TAGGAATTATTCAGCTTGCCACTCCCTTTGTCTCTGCACTTTGTTCCTACTTCGTTCTTCATTTTCCCGAATAGTAATAAAAAACATAACAATCATAACATATGTGCCATTTTGAGTACATTTAATTTTGCATTATACTAATTTCTTCCTTTATCTTAATTATTACATGTATTAATACTACAAATCAAAAGTCCCACAAGTGTATATTCTTTGCTACCCTCAAATATAATATTTTGGTCAGATTCTAAAATCTTGCAGCAAGAAGAAGAATAAAGATCTCTCCTTTAGTGCAAATTCCCTTCTGTTACTGTTTTTTAGCACATATCCCCAGTCCTTGATTTTAAATGTGCCTTTAAGACTTCATTAGCTGGGTTGAGAGGACCATATTTTAGAAAACCACAACGAAACGTTTCTATTAAAATATTTGGTCAGCTTTTTTCAATACAAATGCCATGATTTGGTTCTTTAAGAAAAATGCAGTAAAAAGAAAGGGAGAAATTCCAAACTCCTAAAGAAATTAAGTTGAAAGGATGTACTGAAGAAGTCCATATGGAGGTGATAATAATTTCTATTTAGAACCAGAGATTAACCACATTGGTGATCAGCACAGCGCATGGTGAATAGAACTAATATGCTTTTATATATTCATCCTCAGAAAATAAATTGAGGTAACATTTTTACCAAGGTCATCAGTACTTACAAATCAGCAGTAATATATCGAACATTTCTGTTCAGACCATCTAGGACCTTCATGTCATCTGGAGGCAATGTAAATTCAAATATCTATTAGAGAAATAGGAAAAGTTTATTATTTTCATACTTTCATTTGTCAATCTGGAAAATCACAGTAAGTTATATCAAACAGTACAAATACTTAAAATATCTGAAAAATTTCCAAACATTTTGAGATATCATATCAAACAGAAGATTTAAGTCATCTGTAAATACTGGATGAAAAAATAAATACACATATACAGCCAACTCTTTTGACATAGGTTACAAAAATATACATTGGAAAAAGATAGCCTTTTCAATAATGAGGCCAGCAAAACTGGATATATACATGTGGAGAAATGGAATTAGATACCTACCTCTCATTGTATCCCAAAAACCAACTCAAGATGGATCAAATACTTAAATGTAAGACCTAAAGCTATGAAATTGCTAGAAGAAAACCCCAGACAAACATTTCAAGACACTGGTGTAAGTGATAACTTTTTGGATAAGACTCCAGAAGTGCAGGCAACACAAACAAAACCAAATAAGGCGATTATATCAAACTCAGAAACTTCTGCACAGCAAAGGAAAAAATCAATAGATTAAAGAGACAACTGACAGGATGAGAGAAAATTCACAGTAACTTATCTGACAAAGGATCAATATCAAGAATATCAGCACTGTAAAACTCAACAACAACAAGAAGACCAATCCAGTTAAGAAAGGGGCAAAGTATCTGACTAGAGGTTTCTCGAAAGAAGAAATAAAAAATAACAAATATGTGGAAAGTGCTCAGCATCAGTAGCCATCAGGGAAATGAAAATTGAAAGCACAATGAAAAATCACCTCATCCTGTCAGAATGGTTATTATGAAAAAGAGAATAACAAGTGCTGATAAGTATAGAAAGAGGAACTTTTATACACTGTTGACAGAATGTAAATTTGTGCAGTCACTTTGGAAAATAGTATGGAGATTTCTTTAGAAACTAGAAATGTAACTGCCATGTGATCCAGCAATCCCACCACTGGGTATATATCCAAAATACATATACTGATTACATCAAAGAGATACCTGCTCCATCGTATTTATAGCAGCACTATTCAAAATAGCCAGTAGCCAAGACATGGAATTAACCAAGGTGATCATCATCAGATAAACGGATAAACAAAATGTGGTAAATATATTCAATGGAATACTACTCAGCATTAAAAAAGGATGGAATTTTGTCATTTGCAGAAAAATGGATAGAACTCAAGGACATCTGTTGAATGAAATATGTCAGACACAGAAAAATGAGTGCCACATGTAATCCTACATGTGAGGGAGCTAATTTTTCTTTAAAAATTCTGAACACAGAGTGTTAATTGCTAGAAACCAGAAGAAGTAGGGGGGGATAAAAGGAGCTTGGATTAAAGAATAGGGAAAGCTGGATGTGATTCATTAACTGTGACAAATGTACCATAATGAGATGTTAATAGAGGAAATGGGTGAGAGGCTATGAGAACTCATTGTATTACTACATAACTATTTTTACTTGGAAGATATTTTAAAAATGCATTACTAGACATAATTTATTCAAATTATGCAACACTGCAGATGAAAAGAAGTCTCAAAATTATCTGGAGAACAAAAAAGCCTGACATTATTTAAAAATGATAGGGCCATGTACTTATAAGACTTATAAGAATCTAAAGTTAAACTTTGAAATATATTAAATAATTTAGTAAAGTTAGTTGATACAGTTGAATTTTGTTATCCCATCAATGAAGAAGTAGAATAAGAAAAAGTCCTTTCAACTGAACTTAAGACAAGAATTTCCCAAATATAATGTTACTGTATTAAAAGGGCACAGGAACTTGCTTAAAGTGGTTCTCACTGTCTGTAATAGAGGCACCCTAAACATCAAAGTGATGATTAAAATTTGCCAATGCCCAGCTCTTTGGCATCCAGGCAAAAAGAGCCAAGGAAGCTGCAGAACAGGATGTTGAAAAGAAAAAATAAGGCCTTGTTGGGGACTTACAAAATAAATCCACAGTCTGCCCAGTCAAAAAAAAAAAAGAATTTGCTAATGTATGGACTACTTATATGAATAAATAGTAATACCCCAAAATAATGATACAGAGAAAGAATTTAGAACTCTCCAATGCAATAATTGATGAACTCAGATAATAAGTTTTCATTGTATAATTCTTTGAACTTCCCTGTACATTTGAAAATTCTCAAAACAGAAGGGAAACTATCAAAGGACTATCAAAATTATATTCTCTCTGGTTAAACCTGACAAAATACAGGCAAATGCCTTAATGGAGAAAATTATCAAATTTATTGAAATATACTAAAGGACCACCTAAATTACTGGAACTTTGTATGCAGTAAACCTCAGCATTGGGAAGAAGTCAGTCCTCAGGATATGCATTGTGCACAGCAGTGAGAAGGCCTTTAGGACACCCACACCTCCTATCAGAAAGACGCAGTTCTTGTTCCAGCGCTAATTCAAATGCCAACTTCCTGCTAATTCACAACCTGTAAAGCAGTAAGTGATAGCCCAATTATTTGTGTCTCTGTCAGTCACATGGGAGATCAGGACTGAGTTATAGGCTGCTGGCTTGGGCTGTCCCAGCTCAGGCCATCATGGGCATTTGTGAAGGTAATCAGTGGTTAGAAGATATTCTCTCTCTCTCTCTCTCCCTCCCTCCCTCCCTCCCTCCCTCCCTCCCTCCCTCCCTCCTTCCCTCCTTCCCTCCCTCCCCTCTCCCATCTTCCATCTCTCTGCTTTTCAAGTATAAAATAAAGTTGACAATTTAAAAAAAGAAAAATAGGCCGGCGCCATGGCTCAACAGGCTAATCCTCCACCTTGCGGCGCCGGCACACCGGGTTCTAGACCCGGTTGGGGCACCGGATTCTGTCCCAGTTGCCCCTCTTCCAGTCCAGCTCTCTGCTGTGGCCAGGGAAATGCAGTGGAGGATGGCCCAAGTGCTTGGGCCCTGCACCCCATGGGAGACCAGGAGAAGCACCTGGCTCCTGCCATCACAATAACGCGGTGCTCCAGCTGCAGTGCGCCGGCCATGGCGTCCACTGGAGGGTGAACCAACGGCAAAAGGAAGACCTTTCTCTCTGTCTCTCTCTCTCTCACTGTCCATTCTGCCTGTCAAAAATAAAAAAAAAGAAAAATATTTTAAAAACCACTTTTCTCAAAACTAATAGTTCAATGCAATATCAAGCAACGTGGTAAAGACTTACTCTATGAGGAAGTTGAAAACTGATTAAAATTTTATATAATTGACAAATCAGTAAAGAATAGCCAGGACAATTTTGTTAAATATAAGAAGTTTGCAAATGTTTTACCATTCTGGAAAGCAAGATTGTACTTTCCAACATAATGAAGACACTTGAAATAAGTAAATAAATCTGTTGAAAAGAAAAATGAAGCGGTTGGCTTGTGGTACAGTGGCTTAAGCTGCCCCCTGGAGTTCTGACATCCCATATCACATATCACAGTCCTCACTGTTCTTTTGCAATCCAGCTCCCAGCTAATGCGCCAAGGAAAGCAGCAGAAGATGGCTCAAGTACTTGGGGCCCTACCACCCACACAGGAGACCCTGTCAGATTTTCTGGCTTCTGCCCTTCAGTCTGGCCCAGGCTGGCCATTGCAGGCATTAGGGTATGAACCAGGGGATGGAAGATCTGTCTTTCCCTCTCCTCTGTCACAATTTTTTTTTAAAGAGGTGTTAACTCAGAAGTGTACTTATTCTTTTGGAAAACTTTGATACTCATTTAATGCATTTATTTATGAGAGAGAGAGAGAAATCTCCTATCTGGTAGTTCAATAGCCAAGGCTCGGCTAGGCAGAAGCCAGGAGCCTAGAACGCAATCTTGACTTCTTACATAGGTGGCAGTAATCCAAGTACTTGGCTCATCACTTGGAGTCTTCCAGGGTGTGCATTGATGTTTAGCTGGATCAGAAACAGAAAAAGGCATTCCTATATGGTCTGGTTGAATCCAAGCAGTGTCACAACAGTTAGACTAAATATTTCCCCTGATATTCTTTGTAAATATATATGTGCATATGTGTATGTAGAAGGAAATATAATATCACTTCCATAAGATAATGTAACAGGATATTGTCAGGTTCTCAATAGTGAAGAAGATATGACACATATCAGCCACAAACAAAGGATGGGCACTAAACTATATGAAATGTAGAAACTTTTGATCATGGAAACATGCTATGGAGAGAATGACATCTTACAAAGAAGCACATGTGTGAAGGATACTACATAGGATCCTTGATGCCTCCAGACCCATGCTGTCATCACCTGAATGTTCTCTTTGATCCGCTTCTCAGTGAAACTCTTGGCCAGGACCACAACCCCACGTTGCAGCTGGTAGCGAAGGGCAATCAGGGCTGGACTTCGCTTGTGCTTTTTTGCCAAGGCACCAATGACTGGGTCTTCCAGGAGAACTGGGGAGCTCTGGTCCACCCTGGTGGAAGAGGCAGAAAAGCAAAGTCCAAATGCTCAGCACTCAGTTTGTTAGGAGGCTTCCACAAGAGAATAAAGGACCTACTATAGGCCAGTGCTTCCTGAAAGAGGTCCAAGGACCAACAAAATCAGTATCATCAGATCGTGCTGGAAATGCAAATACTCTACTCTTTCTGAGCCAGTTGAGTTTCATCAACAGGGTATTTTAGGTCTGTTTTTGTTGTTACTTTACCACTTTGGTTCTCGGTGTGATCCCAGAGCACTGTAGGCAACCAGAACAATGTCTTTTGACTTGCAGAATTCCAGCAGTTTGCTCTGGTTGAGATAGGGGTGACATTCCACCTGTACATAGCCAAAATAGAAAATGGAAAAAAAAGATAAATGAAGTGCTAATTTAATATGAATGGAAATGTTGCAAGTAAAAGTAGCCGAATTGAAAAAAAATTAATTTAAACTGAAAGTATAAACATCAAGTAAAAATATTTTGAAAACAATGACTAAAATATTTTGTCTCCTGGGAAGGTGTAAATATGACATTCCTGAGACAAAACAACTCTGTGGAACAGATCTTGGCTGTTAAATCACATTTTCCTTGAGGAGAGACATGATAAACACCAGATATTGGGGAAAAATGAAGAAACCGCTCATTTGAGCCATAGACATTCAACTGTGCCTGAGAGCAAAAGTTTTACAAAAACTCATTAAAGCATCTCTGAAAGATGAAAAAATCCACTTGATATGAATCTCACTGGTAACTTCTGGAAAGATTTCAGCATCAAAATACATAATGAGTAAAACCAATTATAACATTTAGAGTACACAAAAATCCATAGAAATGCTATACAGAACAGGAGATCGAGAAATAGGGAGAGAAGGAGGCGGAGAGAGAAGGAACTCCTGCTGATGGTACTTATTACAGTAACTTCTTTAAAATAAAAGGAAGTTATTAAAATTTACCCTGTGTCATAGATATAATTATACTTGACATGACTTAAAGTGCAGAAATCTTTACAGTACAATGCAAAGTAAGAAAAGTAGAAAGTGTAATTAAAATGTAAATAACTATTTACAAATCCCAATGAAATAACTAACATGAAAATCACATGAAAACTCACCTGGTATATATAAAAATTTGTTATAGAATATCACTTCCTCTGTTGAATATTATTGTCTAACAGATTACAAAAATTACAGTGAGTGAAGTAATTATTCACAGAAAAAAGATCTGGCTCTTACTAGCTTAACCAAATGAATAGAAGTAACATCGCTGGTTTTGGAAAAACTTGCAGATCTGTACCATGTACTACAGTACAATTTTAGTAACACAGCATTCTAAGAACATTGTCCTCACCAAAAAAAGATGTTTAAACTTAATATAATAACACATTCAGGGGCTGGCACTATGACGTAGCAAATAAAGCCACTGCCTACCAGGCCAGCATCCCATATATGGGTGCTGGTTCGAGTCCTGGTTGCTCCACTTCTGATCCAGTTCCCTGCTTATGGCTTGGGAAATCAGCGAAAGATGGCCCAAGAGCTTAGGCCCTGCACCCATGTGCGAGATGTGGAAGAAGGTCCTGGCTCCTGGCATCAGATCACCCCAGCTCCAGTTATTGTGGCTATTTGGGGAGTGAGTCAGTGAATCTGCCTGTCAAATAAATATTTAAAAAAAGAAAAGTATTCAAGTCTAACCTCTGATTTAAGAAAACCAGTTGATCTATTATTACAAGACAGCAATCTTTAGGAATTTTAGCAATTTTAAGAAAAAAATATTGCTGATTCTTCCAAGTGAAAAGCGCATGAGAAAAATGCCAAAAGTCCCTGTTTGAATTACTGCTTTGTGACACTGTGAATAGAATACGATCAAGGCAACAATGCAAATTTCTAATGTTAAATTATTTAAATGATTGGAGAGTGTAATCATTAACTTCTTTACACCCAGTAATAAAACTATAACTATGTGAGACAGTATCTTCATACGCAAGAGATGCTTTCTGATGTCTGCAGGAATAAATAGTAATGCTTACCTACCACATACTAACAAGAGGTTGAACGGATATTGCATATATGTATATAAACATACTTCTATATGCCCACTTACGTTGGACAGATGAAAATGTGTCAACAAAGTTTGACTATAGGTGGGAAAAAGGAAAGAACTGCATTATTACATTAACTTTTCCCAATGTTTGAAAGTTGTTATAATAAAAATTGGAATAAAGATAATATTGAAAGCCATATTGATTTTGTGATATTTATATTTGAAAATCAGGATGCTGCATCATTATATACCAAATTCATGGTCTTTACTTGGTGACTCCAAGTTGCTGGAAGCTATGTTAGAACAGAAAACCAGGTGTAGGCTAATTGTTCCTACACAGTAGATTTAATGGCAGAATGCAGGGAGGAGGTGAAGACTGAAATGGGCTTTAGAACAAGATGGGCTCTAGTTTTGCCAAAAAATCTGTAGTTATTGTTTCTGCCAGTTACTAGTATCATTATGAATAGGTAATTTCTTTTCTCTTCTATATATTATCAAAACCTCCAGTTAATATTTTCCGGATTCATGGTGCTGTTCAAGACACCTGAAAGCAGATACCAAAAGGAAAGATTTAGGTATCTGAACACCACACAAACCCAAGCCACACAGCCTTGCTTATTTCATTTTGTCTTTATTCATCACTCCATATTTTCATGGCTTTTCGTGTTCACAGTTCCTTCCACATCACCTTTACCAATTCCTTTATCAGGTGATCATCCATTGGACAATTCATTGACCTGGGAACATTTCTCTTCCACCTGCGATTTCATTAATAATTGATGCTTTTCTTGATCAGATAATTACATATATTTCAGCACTAACGTCTCCTCAGTCTTTCTGCTTTTTGTGCAGATATGAATTTAGTTTATTTTAAAAGTAAACTAGGTTATGCTCAACACATTGAAAATCATCTGTTCAGTTTTCTGGAGTAAATTTTTTTTTTTTTTTTGACAAGCAGAGTTAGACAGTGAGAGACAGAGAGAAAGGTCTTCCTTCCGTTGGTTCACCCCTGAAATGGCCGCTACAGCCGACACACTGCACCTATCCGAAGCCAGGAGCCAGGTGCTTCCTCCTGGTATCCTATGAGGGTACATGGCCCAAGCACTTGGGCCATCCTCCACTTCCTTCCCTGGCCACAGTAGAGAGCTGGACTGGAAGAGGAGCAACCGGGACAGAATCCGTCACCCTGCCCGGGGACTAGAACCTGGGCTGCCGGTGCCACAGATGGAGGATTAGCCAAGTGAACCACGGCACTGGCTGGAGTAAATTTTTTCTAATTTTTTTTAAATAAACAATTTTACACATAAAAATACAACATAAATTATGGTGCAATTCAAAATTCCTATGGCTTGAAAAAGTAATCTTTTCAACAACTTCAAAAATATGTTAGTATAAATTTACATTTCAATAGTGTGCACATTTCAATAAAAATATCTTTTTTTCATGTGATATAACTGCTTATTTAAATATTGTGGATGACTTCAAGTTTAATTCTTATGTACACATCCATTATTACCTGATTAATTTTTTCTGCATTACTTGCTTACTATTAAAACTTCATAGCAATAACTTATCTGAAAAAAACACACTTTATTTCTAAGTTGTTAAATGAAGTAAGTTTTCTAGTCTATGGTATTATATGAAATAATATTTACAATTAAGCTAATCCCACAGTTCTCATTGAGAAATGATTATTTAACATTTTAATTAATATAAACAATATTACATATTTATGGTTTGTGTATGTTAATTATAGAGTCTTCATATCTTCTTTTTAATTTTAATGAATAAAAAGACAACAGATTTCATGTATTTCATAGATACAATTCGAAGAAGATAACCACACTAACATCCTTCCTACCTTCCTCCCTCAATTCCCCTCTTCTGTTCTTTTTTATTTCTCTGAATTTTCACAATAACATACTTTTGCTTTATAATTGCAGGCTTAATGTAATACTAACCATAACGTGAACATTGTTGAAACAAGTAGAAAGTATCTCTGTTCCACAGGGATACAGACAAGGGCTACAAACAACAATCAAAACATACAATTTCAATTTCATTTTTACTTTTTTTTTGTATTCTAGGTTAAATGCCACATATCAGAGAAGACATATGACATTTGTCTTTTTTTTAAAAAAAGATTTATTTTACTTATTTGAAAGTCAGAGTTACACAGAGGAGAGGCAGAGAGAGAGAGAGAGAGAGAGAGAGAGAGGGTCTTCCATCCTATGGTTCACTCCCCAGATGGCCACAATGGCCGGAGCTGCACTGATCCAAAGCCAGGAGCCAGGAGCCTCCTCAAGGTCTCCCATGTGGGTGCAGGGGCCCAAGGACTTGGGCCATCTTCTACTGCTATTCCAGGCCACAGCAGAGAGTTGGACCAGAAGAAGAGCAGCCAGGACCAGAATCGGTGCCCAATTGGGATGCCAGCAATTCAGGCCAGGGCGTTAACCCACTGCACCACAGCGCTGGCCCCGATATTTGTCTTTTAAGGACTGACTTCTTTCACTAAGAATAATGCTCTCTCTCCAGTTGCATTCATTTTATGAGAAAAGACAGGACTTTATTCTTTTTATGACTAAGTAGTGTTCTATCATATATATATATATGTATATATATATATGTATATATATATATGATAGATATGATATATATATATACATATATATATATGTATGTATATATATATACATATATATACATACATATATATATGTATGTGTATATATATATATATATATATATATAACATTTTCTAGTCAGCCTTTAAAAATGTAGAGACAATGGAGACCCACCCATACCCTTCCATACAGAGGTTTAGCTAATAGAATCTTTGGTTACACAAAGTAGGTTTAACAGGAGTGGAGGACAACTACGTGGAGTAGTATGAGAAGAGGATAACAACAAATGGAGAAGAGGCTGAGAGTCCTCACCTGGTTGCAGACAGGCTTGTACTTGAGCCCTGGCTTGTTCAGAATCATCTCCAGCTGCCTGCGGTTGAAGTTGGACACCCCGATGGACTTGGCCAGTCCTGCATCTTTGCACTTTTCCATGGCCTGACAGGAAAGATTGTGATGAAATATTTCCACAATTGACTAAGTCAGTATAAATGCATAACACAGTTAAAAGGAACATTGTCAAGAAATTACAGTGAGGCTAAAGTGCACTGACAGACCAAAAGAGAAAAGCTACTAAAGAAAATCAGAAACAACAAGAAAAACAATTCCTGTGTCCTCCTTAGAAAACAAGAGACATTATTGTATGTGGGAGGCAAAATATGCCTGACATCATTGCCCCCAGTGCTTATCTCTGTTACATCCCAGTATTACCTTCCTCTCCCTCCACTACAGTGCATCAACACTTGTTGGTGACATAAATCTCAAGACCCAAAGTTGCATAACTCATTCTCACAAATTGAAATGTGATCTGATGCTCCCACTTCTGACTTCCTGTTTACTCTCTCCTGGGAGTACTCACCTCCCAGGTGGCACAGATATCCACTGTGTCAAATATTGTCTTTCCACATTCATCTTTTGGAATAATCTCCTCCCCAGGCTGGAATAGAAGCAGTTATTTTTCTTGGTTTTATCAAATTCAGATATTTACCCATAGCAAAACATTGAAGTATATTTATGGAGATAGCAATAAACTTTCATGAAATAATGGAACAACTTCCCATATACTTATGTTTGCAAAATATGCTGCATACGAATCTGCAAGGAATGTCATTAGACTACAAACTTCCTCTTCTCTTTTATATTCACTGCACATGTTAATAAATACTATTTTCCAGATCATAATAGGGTACCATAGATTTATGTTACTTTGTGTTTCTCTGTTCTTTCCTATTCAAAGATGTCTGTCATTCACTGGGCAAGTCAACAGTCACCTGTCTTGACCTCCACAAATAGTGGATGTTCCTCATCTTCCCACAAAACCTTTTGTTCCATGGGCAGGCACTTGAATCAGAGATAGTAAATCAAATTTTTCAATAATATTTTTAATTCTAAAAGATGCAGAGAAACTATCAGATATTAATGAACATGAGAAAATAATTGCCCCATGGCCATATAAGCTACCACGAAAAGGCTCAGACAAAACCAACAAAAATTAGGTTAATAGAGAGGAAAATGAATGCTCTAAATACAGGCAGTTTCTAAGGTTACTTCAAATGTGTATATCACTCTTGGCCTGGCTTCCCCTTTTATATTATCCAATAAACTATATTGCTTTACTTGCTTTAGGCAGTTTCTATAACTTAGAAACTGTTTCTAAAATTTATATCAGAAGCCTGCTTTGTGCCACAGAAGATTAAAATGGTGCAGTGATGTCAGGATCCCATATTGCAGCACCAAAGTCCTGAGTCCTAATTGCTGCACTTCCTATCCAGCTCCCTGCTAATATGCCCAGGAAGGCAGCAGAAAATGGTCCAAATACTTAGACCTCTGCCACTCAATGAGAGTCTCTGATGGAATTATTGGCTTCAGCCTATCCCTGTCCTGGCTTTCATGACCATATGATGAGTGAACCAGAAGGATGATCTGTCTTTCTATTTCTCTCTCTCCCTCTGCCTTTCAAATAAATAAAATAAATCTTTAAAAATAATTAAGTAAATTTATATCAGTGACATTTAATTATTCATGAAAATGATGGTCATGCTAACAGCTACAGTAAAATGCATTTGATTATGTTAGTTGCCTACCTTCAGAGCTGTTGGGAAATGAATAATGTAGAGATCAACATAGTCCAACTGAAGTTTTTTCAGTGACTCTTCCAAGCCTGGTCGGACCAGCTCTGGTCGATGAAAAGTGCACCAAAGCTGCAATGTTAAGCATTTAATTTGTTGTAAATTAATATGTTAGCCAAAAGTCTTGGTTTTCTTCACCTAATATTGAGATATTTTCCCTTGGTTAGAAGCTGATGAACACTGAAGGAAAATTCTCCCTTCCAGTTTGGATTTCCTGGGACTTAACCCAACCACATGACCTCTCTCACTTGTTCAGCTATTACTCATTAATCTGTCAGTGCATGGAAGGTAATTACACCAGAGACACAAATTTTATCAAGTAATAATAATGATCAACATTTGTGTTATGTTGGACAAAGTTTACAAAGTAATTTAATGGTCTGATCCTTCTAACCATTAAATGAAATGCTAAAGAATAAGTATCTATTTTATTTGCATAATTATCAGAAAAATATTTTAACACTGGAATATTGCTGTGGTGTAATGGATTAAGCCACCACTTGCAATGCCAGCATCCCATATTGAAATGCTGTTTTGAGGCCCAGCTGCTCCACTTAGAATCTTCCTTCTTGCTAATGTACCTCGGAAGGCCACAAAAATGGCCCAGATAATTGGCCCCTGCCACCCTCATAGGAGATTAGATTGTAGTTCCTAACTCCTGACTTCATCTTGGCCCAGACCTAGCAGGTACAGCCATGAGAGCATGAAGCAGCAGATGGATGAGTTTCTTTATCTCTCCCTCTGTCTCTCTATAGCTCTGCCTTTCAAACAAATAAATAACCCTTTTTGAAAAGTGTCAACTCATATTTACAATAATAAGAAATTTTAAAATGTCATCCAAGATATCAGGAATATCATTTTTAGCTCATAGATCTCTCTGATTCCACAATCCATGTTGAATCACATTGCTTGGAGTTGGCATTCAATAAATCAAAGGAACTTTATTTTAAAAATATATAAATTTGAACATAGCAATAATTAGAAAGCCAGCATCTCTGTCTCATTGTGATACAGGAAAATGCATGTTTATGGTTTTACTAATAGGGGCAATTACTCAACATCTATGAAGAATATCGAGTAATTATCATGCCTACACAACATTAACCAGCTCCCCTGCACATCTTCTACACTCTACCTTTGAAGTGTAGAATATGTCTTCTCTCTTCACAGTGCCTTCTGCAATCTTGCTTCGGATGGCCAGACCTACTTCCTCTTCATTGTTGTACAGATAAGCAGAATCAATATGGCGGAACCCAGCATCAATAGCTATTTTAGTGGATTCCAAAGCTTTACTCTTAGGGACCTGAAGAAGAAGTTGAAATTATTATTTGTAGATGCATGTGATTGAAAGTAACTAAGATATAATTAGTGACCTTTTAAGAATCCATTTTTCCTCATCTCTTGGGATAATTCTGCATTTGCACTCTAAGGGGGTGAGTCCTTCCCAGTTTGCCTGATTTCCCTGAATTAACAGCAAGAGTTAGGCATCTCAGGCACCTCTTCACATCAGGCCACCCCATTGATTAATGGCCTCAAAGTCCTCAGGAAAAAAGCCAGGTTTATTGCTTTGCTAGAGAGAGAATGCAAAAGATAATCATGGTTGTTAATTAATCAGTGAACTTGCAAAGGAAAGTTACACAGGGTAAAAGTGAATGGGATGGAATACGGAAGAAAAACACTACAAGCTTTTATGAATCCTCTCCCAGTGAGATAAACAAAGCATTTTTAAATTGTCTGAGCTGAATTTAAGAACATAATGGGAAACTTAATCAGCAAGGAATGCTGAATGTGTATAGTCTCCACTCCTAAGACTTTTTAATTACATGGACTCCCTCTGCTGGCCCACACCATATTTCAGATTCTCAAATAAAAGCAGGGATACACACTCCACTTGTCAGCACAAGAAATTTAGCTACAGACACCATCCTCATATGATGGGAAATGGAGAATAAAAAATAGGAGTTTCCTGAAGTTAACCAGGAATATGTTTGAAAATACACAGCTCAATGGAAAGTAGGGCAGTACGTTCATTGTTTTCTACAGGACCATTGTGTCCACAAACAAAAATTTAAAAAATAAAGAAAAGAAGACTAAGTGCTGGCACTAAAGGTTTATACTGTATTATAGAAATTTTACATGAAAAAATTAATTGTGTCCTGTAAGGGCTTATCATAGAGTTGTCATTCCTAAAACAAAGGCATTTCTTCTATGCAAGATATACTTAGAATTCCATTTAAAATTATTGGTTTTCTCAAACTGGATAACGATTTAAAGTGCATTTGTGAAAGATCAAAGATGTAAGTCTAAGAAAATTTTTTCCACTTATTTTTAAAAAACTGAGAGGCTGAACTTTTCAAGGAAATTACATGTAGGTAGTGATTCCATTTGCCCTTTCTTAATACCAATCCTCTGTATTCTTAGATGTGAGGGCACTCAGAGATTCACCAAAGCTGAAATATCACTAGTGTCCCTGATCCTTCCTCCACTTTCATGCCACTTTGCTCTGCAAACAAAATGAAATCGTTCTCATGTCATCAAAATACTCATCAGTGATTTCCTTAAGTCTAACACAATAATCAGGTGGAGCATCAGATTTGAAGTAAACAGTCACATGTCATACAATCAGGTAGAGGATGATATCAGTGTGCAAAATTTCCTCTACTATGCTCGCTTTCATTCTGTACAACTTCCTTTAACTTTAACACTTACTGTCAATGATCAATAATATAGCCCTGTTCCTATTATTTTCCAGTTTCCCTCTAACATGATGTTGTTTTTGCCTTCAGGCAAGCTTCCTAGAGGTTAGAATAGTATATGGAAAAACTTACTGAGCCCATGTCCAGTAATTACTGTGTGGTTCTCAACATTACCCCCATCTCATAATAGCTTATTCCCTCAAATACTCTGCATTTCCCCTCTACTAACTTTTGAAACAACAACAACAAAAAATTCTCTGGATTAGCCCTTATTGGAAGGAGGAAATATTTCTTGGATTATAGTGTCAAGTGGAGAAACCAGTTCAACTGCAAGCAAGCTGACAGGCAGTCTTCTTGAGTGCTGACACTGATCTCTTCCACTCGAGTGAGAAACAACTGAAACAGGACGCAAATCAGTATTCCAAATCACCAGCAGAGGATCACAGGATCTGATTGTCATGAAGAACAAAATGAGACTAAATTCAGTCTTCTCTGAGGAACAGCTCCAGCCCAGTGAATTGGGAAAAAAAAAGTGAAACCTTGAGAATCACAGCCTGGGTCTCCTTTCTCCCTTCCTAAGTCTATTTTCTTTTGCCCCCTCAATGACAAAGCAACACAAGTTACCTCTTCAGGTGCATAGGTGCCAAATCCCAGTACAGGGATGAAGTGACCATCACTTAACGCCACACGCTGATATTTGGGATCCATTGTCTTTCACTCCTCTGGCCAAGCACACTCTGTTTCTTCTGGCTTCACAGGGTACACAAATAACAGGAAGTCTACACTCAAATTCCTGTCTAATTTTAGCAATGTAGGGGAGGGGTGAATTTAAAGCAGTATTCCACATTTAAGAAGAGATCAGAATCCTGTTCATTTACTTTATATGAAACAGAATTTTTAGGTTAATCACTTACAAAATCAGATTTATTTAATTTTCTCTTTATAATCTCCCACCTGCTATTTTTTAAGTATTGTAAGATATTGGTTGAATAGTTATTGATGATGTATTAAGTTACAACCCTTTAAATATCTAGTATCTGTATTTCTTATTTTTTATGTTTTCAAGTTGAAGTCTGTCCTTGATCACACTTTGCTTGAGACAACTAATTATCTTACACTACATACACAAACACACACACAGAATCAAAGCAACAAGTATGGAGCATTTTCTCAAACATTGAGTTTAAATGAGGGAAAATTAGCATTTCAACTTCCCCTTTGACAAAATATTTCCTATAACTTCATTCTTTCGTGTTGCAATAGGAATGTGCAATCCTGATGAGATAAAAGCCTGGGAACACTCCTGAAACACATTCCTTAAAAACTGCAGAGTGGCTGCTGCTGAGTGGAGGGTGAAAGGTTAATGATGTCTAACGGCATTGTGTAAAAGGAAACCCCAGGCCTAGATCCACAGTATCTTTTCACATGTAACTTTTAGAAAAATATCATTAAGCCCAAAATGAAAGTGTATATTTTATGTTTTATGGCCTTGTTCAATAATAATGATTTTAAAAAGTATATGTCAAAGTATGTGATTTGTTTTTGTTGTTTTTTTTTTATATATAAAGCTTTTATTTAAAGAATATAAATTTCCAAAGAACAGCTCATGGACCACAATGGCTACCCCCGCCCACAACTTCCCTCCCTCCCCCCACCCTCCCCTTTCCCGCTCCCTCTCCCCTTCCGTTCACATCAAGATTCACCCTCAATTCTCTTTATACACAGAAGATCAACCCAGTACATATTACGTAAAGATTTCAATGGTTTGCCCTCGCATAGAGACACAAAATGATAATACTGTTGGAGTACTAGTTATAGCATTAATTCACAATGTACAGCACACTAAGGACAGAGATCCCACATGATTTTTTTTTTTAAAAATTGATTAATTGTCTATGCAATTTCCAGTTTAACACCAAGATTTCTTAATCATTTGCAACCATCCTCACATAAAGAAGATCGATTCAATATATACTATGCAAGGATTTCATCAGTTTGCACCCACTCAGAAACACAAAGTGTAAAAATACTGTCTCAGCACCAGTAACAGCATCACCCCACACCGGACAACACACCAAGGACAGATCCCTCATGAGACGTAAGCACACAGTGACTCCTGATGTTGATCCAACAACCCGACACTCCCGTCCATGGCGTCAGTAATCTCCCCAGGCTCTGGTCATGAGTTGCCGAGGCTACGGAAGCCTCCAGGGCCAGCCGACTTCGATCCCACTCCCACAGGGCCACAGCCAAAGTGGAAGTTCTCTCCTCCCCTCAGAGAAAGGCACCTCCCTCCCTGACGGCCCCGCTCCCTCCACCGGGATCCCACCCGCAGAGATCCCCCATCCAGGTCCTCTGTTAGGAAACAAAGTATGTGATTTGTAATAATTGTCTAAACTGATATTTGTCGATAAAATGGGCCTTATGAAGTAATTTAAAAGGGAATCTACAAATTTTGTATAAATTCATAATTTTTGATTCATATGTAAGAGGATTTGTGTCTTAAGAGAAGAGTAGAGCATATGTTATAATCAGTAATAGTATGTTGTCAAACAGCATGCCTTTTAAAGAAGGTGATATGTCACATTTTAAGGGCATTATTTCTGGAAACTAGGTCTAGGCATAGTTATTAAGTGCTTTATCTATGCCTTTCAATTCTCCAATGTTTGTCACTTTTCTTATCTGAAAAAGAATATTTCTGATTTAAAACTAGAGCTCTGCCACTGGCAATTTGAATAGAACTGAATATCCTGACAGGTCCTCAAGACTCCAACTATGGCAGAAACTGCCCTTGCCCTACACCACAGGGTCACTTGGCATCCCTCAGTACTCTTTGCTGCTTTCCAATCATAACTAAACTGGTAATCCTAACCAGTGAAATATAGCTTTGAATTCTGATACACCCTGAATTAGCATTGACTTTCACTATCTTGCTCATCTTCCTTAAACTCAAAATACTTGGTTATTCTTTGGATTTAAACCTTGTATTAATCCTGGTCTCCAAGCCATACATGATACAGTATGGCTATGTCTCTGCTTGAATGGCTTTTACATAGACGAGAACACCTTTGCTGCACTCCCACTATGCTGCAAAATTCAGTATATTATTTCTGCAACCTTCAATAATGAATTCTGGTTGTCTTCCATTATTCATTTGACTCAAATTTTCTATAGGCACAATAAAAGAAATATACAAAAAAAGACAATTTGAAGTGATTCTCTAAAAAACAATATGATTCTTGACTCTGTGAAATAGTCAAGGTGTTTGAGTCACTTTCTTCATTTTCAACTTCTGGTATCTCCTCCCTCCTCCCTGTGCTACATGTTTACAAAGAAATAAAGACTTGCAGCTGGGTGAGTCTTCCATTTTCACAGTTGTAATGTTATTTGAAGGTCAATTAAAACTGCAGAGTAGCTAAGCATCAGATTACAACAGAAAATAAATGTCACTGCCGTAAGTAAAGATATTTATTACATAAAGAGTTTTATAATAAAAATTCTCAGATTCTCAAAAGATGAAGTCTAAGAGTTTTTTGCATAGAAAACACTGGTATTAATCAAGTACTGATTTAGTAGGACCAATTTTACAGTATCATCTCTATATTGTGTTTCTGAATTCCTTTCTACAAATTCAGGTCAGTAGGATGTCAGCATGGCTTTTGATTTTCCTGAAATCAATTCTACTGGGCTTAATTCAACTTTTATCATTCTTTGAAAACATAAGTAGAAGAACCTATGATCCCAAAGATTAGAATCAAGCCCTTCAGTGTTCCATCTGGTCACCAGTTTTGGATTCCATTGAAACATCCATTGTTAGCAAAGCTTGGTCTATTCAGATCCACCTGATATTCATATCCATGATTGCCTACACAGCTCTGGGAATTCAGAACAAGCTAGAAGACAGGGGTCACCAGATTTGAGATATCATCTTCTAAATTGGACTACGCAAGAGCATAATAATGAAAAAGACTTATCACAGTCACCTGCAACTATGATATTGGTAATTTACACATTGTGAGAATAGTTTCTACCACCAGGAGATTTCTCATTTTCCTAACTAGGCAGACTTTCTCTAAGACAGTGGCTAGATGTCAGAACACAAACAAATTTATTTTATTTTATTTTATTTTACTTAGGAATCTTTTTTGTAAGGTATACACACTTCATGCATTTCATATATACAAATTTAGGAACGTAGTGATTCTTCTCACCTTGCACTCCCTCCTGCCCACACTCTTACGCTTCTTCCTCCTATCTCTCCTGTTTCCATTTTTATTTTTATAAAGATGTATTTTCAATTAACTGTATACTCACAAATTTAACACTACACTAAGTAAAGTGCTCAAAAAGAGTATGGAAAAAAAAACTATTTTTCAACAGTTGAAACAGTGCTGTTCAAAATCATCAAAGTGTCAATTTCACTTTTATAGATTACCTTTTAGGTATTCTATTAGTTACAACAGATCAGGAAGAATATGTGGTATTTTTCTTTTTGGTACTGGCTTATTTCACTAAGTTTAATGTTTCCCAGTTGAATCCATTTTGACAGGATTTCTTTTTTTTTTTTTTTTACTGCTAGGTAGTATTCCAAGGTATATACATATTCCATAATTGCTTTATCCAGTCTTCAGTTGGCAGACATCTGGGTTGATTCCATATTTTAGCTATTGTAAATTAAGCTGCAATAAATATAGGGGTATGGATAAATCTTTTATATGCTGATTTCACTTCCTTTGGTAGATTCATAAATATATTTTAAAGAGTATTTATTTGAAAGGGAGAAAGAACAAGAAGGGATCTTCCCTCCTCTGGTTCACTCCTAAAATGATCATAACAGCTAGGTTTGAACAAAGCTGAAGCCAAGACACAGGAACTCCATCAATGTCTCCCATGTGAGCAGCAGAAACTAATACTTGAGCCATCATTTATTGCTGCCTAGATACATTATTGAGAATTTGGAGTGGAAGCAGGTAGTCTGGACTTTAACTGACACTCCAAAATATGATCCTGGCTTCCAAGTTGGCAGCTTAACCTGCATGCCACAATACCTGACCCTGAATAAAATAAGAATTGGCTGTCATAACTCAAACTGATCAAGGAAAGTTGATAATGTGCCAAGTTAATGTTAAGAGTATAGCCCATCTAATATGATAATCAGCTTTTATTTATTTATTTATTCAAAAGGCAGGAAGAGAAGAACAGAAAGAAAGGCTGAGTTGCCATCTACTAGTTCATTCTCCAAATGTCCCCAGTAGCTGCAGATAGAATTCAGCTGGAACAAAGGGGCAGGAACTCAGTGAAGATCACTCACATGAGAGGGACCCAAGTATTTGATCCATACGTACTTGCCTTCCAGGATCTGCATCTGCAACAACTTGGGATCAGAAGCAGAGCCAGAATTTGAATATAGGCACTGCATTTGGGATGTGAGTATACCGAGCAGAAACTTAAGTGATGCACCATGCTTTTTAGAGAACACACTAAATCAATAGCACAAGCCAATAACTTGTTTTCTGACTTACATGATGTATTTAATATTTTTTTTAAAAAGAAACTTCTCAATTTGATGCAATCCCAATTGCTACTTTGGGCTTTGATTGCCTGTGCTTCCAGGGTCCTTTCCAAGAAGTCTTTGACGGTACCTGTATCTTGCAGGGTTTCAGCAATGTTCTCTAATAATTTGATGGTGTCAGGTTGTAGATTTAAGTCTTTGATCCATGTTGAGTGGATTTTTGTGTAAGGTGAAAAGTAGGGGTCTTGCTTCATGCTTCTGCACTTGGAAATCCAGTATTCCCAGCACTATTTGTTGAATAGACTGTCCTTGCTCAAGGAATTGGTTTTAGATGCTTGATCAAATATAAGTTGGTTGTAGATGTTTGGATTGATTTCTGGTGTTTCTATTCTGTTCCATTGGTCTTGCCATCTGTTTCTGTACCAGTACCATGGTGTTTTGATAACTACTGCCCTGTAGTATGTCCTGAAATCTGGTATTGTGATGCCTCTGGCTTTGTTTTTGTTGTACAAGATTGTTTGAGCTATTCCAGGGTTTTCTGTTCTCCATATGAATTTCAGCATCATATTTTCCAGATGTGAGAAGAATGACTTTGGTATTTTGATTGGTATTGCATCGAATCTATAAATTACTTTTGGAAGAATGGGCATTTTGATGATATTGATTCTTCCAATCCATGAGCATGGAAGATTTTCCATTCTTTGGTATTCTATTTCTTTCTTTAAGATTTTGCAATTTTCATCGTAGAGATCTTTGACATCCTTGGTTAAGTTTATTCTGAGGTATATTTGATTGTTTTTGTAGCTATTGTGAATGGGATTGATCATAGAAGTTCTTCCTCAGCCGTGGCATTGCCTGTGTATACAAAGGCTGTTGATTTTTGTGCATTGATTTTATATCCTGCTACTTTGCCAAACTCCTCTATGAGTTCCAATAGTCTCTTAGTAGAGTTATTTGGATCCCCTAAATAAAGAATCCTATCATCTGCAAAGAGGGATAGTTTGAGTTCTTCCTTCCCAATTTGTAACCCTTTAATTTATTTTTCTTGCCTAATGGCTCTGGCTAAAACTTCGAGAACTATATTGAATAGCAGTGGTGAAACTGGGCATCCCTGTCTGCTGGTACCAGATCTCAGTGGAAATGCTTCCAACTTTTCCCCCATTCAATAGGATGCTGACAGTGGGTTTTTCATGAATTGCTTTGATTGTATTGAGGAATGTGTCATTTATACCCAGTTTTCTTAGAGTTTTCATCATGAAAGGGTGTTGTATTTTATCGAATGCTTTCTATACAACTATTGAGATAATCATATGATTTTTCTTCGGGAGTTTGTTAATGTGGTGTATCACATTGATTGATTTGCAAACGTTGAACCATCCCTGCATACCAGGGATAAATCCCACTTGGTCTGGGTGGATGATCTTTCTGATGTGTTGTTGCATCCTATTGTCCAGAATTTTAGGGAGGATTTTTGTGTCTATGTTCATCAGGGATATTGGCCTGTAATTTTCTTTCAATGCTGCATCTTTTTCAGGCTTAGGGATTAAGGTTATGCTGGCTTCATAGAAAGAATTTGAGAGGATTCCCTCTTTTTCGATTGTTCTGAACAGTTTGAGAAGAATTGGAGTTAGTTCTTCTTTAAATGTCTGGTAGAATTCAGCAGTGAATCCATCTGGTCCTGGGCTTTTCCTTGTTGGGAGGGACTTTATTACTGTTTCAATTTCTGTCTCAGTTATGGGTCTGTTTAGGTTTTCTTTGTCTTCATGGTTCAATTTAGGTACGTTGCATGTGTCCAGGAATCTATCATTTCTGATAGATTTCCCAGTTTGCTGGCATACAACTCTTTGTAGTAATTTCTGATGATTCTTTTTATTTCTGTGGTGTCTGTTGTTACGTTCACTTCTTCTTCTCTGATTTTATTGATTTGGGTCTTTTTTTTTTTTTTTGATTAATTGGGCCTTGGGGTGTCAATTTTGTTTATTTTTTCAAACAACCAGCTCTTTGTTTGGCTGATCTTTTGTAATGTTTTTTTTTTGGATTCAATTCTGTTGATTTCTTCTCTGATTTTAATTATTGCCCTTCTCCTGCTAGTTTTGGGTCTGGTTTGCTACAGTTTTTTCTGGATCCTTGAGATGCACTGAAAGCTCATTTATCTGGTGCCTTTCCAATTTCTTGATGTAGGCACCTATTGCTGTAAACTTTTCCCTTAACACTGCTTTTGCTGTATTTTTTGACAGGCAGATTTAGACAATGAGAGAGAGACAGAAAGAGACAGTTGTAGAAAGTGAGAGAGAGACAGAAAGAAAGCTCTCCCTTCCATTACTCCCTTAATGGCCACTACGGCCAGTGCTGTACTGATCCAAAGCCAGGAGCTGGGTGCTTCTTCCTGGTCTTCCATGCGGGTGCAGGAACACAAGCATTTGGGCCAGACTCTGCTGCTCTCCCGGGCCACAGCAGAGAGCTGCACTGGAAGAGAGCCAGCAAATATTTATTGAATATCTTGGGCATCCAGGGCTCTAAAGAGCATACAGTTTCAATAAAGTTGCAACAGAGATCTTCCAATCTATCTGGAGAATGAGTAAATAATCCCTTGGAAATATGACCTTGTTCCCACTGTTTTTCATGCAGTCAGAATCCAGAGGTAACACAGAGAATTTGACTTATGACTGCCTGAGTTCAAAACTATCTCCATCATTTTATCATCTCACCTCAGGAGAGTTACTTAAAGACTGGACTAGATTTTCTCACTAAAATGGAAACTAATGATCACACATACCACAAAGGCTTTTTAGAGACCAAAGTGAAATAATGTGCATATAGTAGTTAGAACAATGTTTGACATTTAGTAGGCACTTTATTAATGCTAGCTATTCTCTTTACTTTTACGTTTCTATAATCTGAAAATACCTAAAATTCTTCACAGGCTAGGCAAATCTGGGCTGGATCTTGCCTACCTTTATTAGCAACATTTTTTTTTTCTTTTTAAGTATCATTTTAAGGTATCTATTAAGTCAGAAAATAGTTTTTTTAACCCTCTTCTAATCACTAAGCATTGTGCTAGACACAGAAAAAATTTTATGGGAATTCAATGAAGGAAATATTTACTTTACATTAGCCATTTGCAGCCAAGAAAGTAATATCTTGAAAACCAGAGGAGCTATGTTGGGGAAAAAAATTTATCAGACATTGAATAAATTTTAGGCTGTTACAGCAAGACTATATTCTATCATATGAAGTCTTTTCTTGTAATACAAATAGTTCTTCTGTCCCTGAAGCCCCACTTCCTTATTATTAACATATTATATTAGTGTTCTTGCCAGGATTGGTGAACCACACCCAGCTCCCTGTTTTTTGTTTTTTGTTTTTTTTTTTTAATAAAAGCTACTTCTATTCCTTCCATCCCTCTCATCTTCTGGTAGTCAACATTCTGTATTCAGACTGAGTCAATGTTTATTTATTTTTATTTTAGCCCTCACAGATGAGGAGAACATGCAGTATTTGTCTGTGTTCAGCTTATTCCACTCAGAGTGATGTCCTCCAATTCCATCATCAACCAGTAGACGATAGAATTTCATTATTTTTATAGCAGAATAATATTAAATTGTGCTTTTATACCACATTTTTTAATCTGTTAATCTGATGATGGACACCTTGGTTGATCACATGTTTTCTATTGTAAATAGTGCTGCAATAAACATGGTGAAGCAAGTATCTCTTTGATAAAATAACCTTGTGTTTTTTGAATATAGTCATAGTAGTGGGATTGTTGGATTATAAGGAAGTTCTATTTCTCATGTTTAAAGAAATCTTCATGCTGTTTTTCACTAAATTATGAACTGAACTATATCATGAATATATATACATATATACATATATATGTATATGTGTGTGTATATATATATATATATATATGTTATGGTTTTGGATCCCCAGAATCACTCCAAATTTAAAACCCTGAAATCTTATCTTAATGACTGCTAAATTAATGCTAATCTAATATCAGTTAAAGTGGAAGCTTAATTCAATCATGGGATCTCCAGGTGGATTCTTTAGGAAGAGATTGAATTGGATCAGATTGCTAGAATGTGGCTCCATAATTGAATAATGATTTATAGATAGAGACACATGCAGATGGGGAAGACCATAGTTCTTGTCACTCTGCTTCCTGGCGTGCCATGTGATCCTCTCTCCACATGCATTCTACCATCAGATGCTGACAAATAGGTCCACTTACTCAATATGAACCTGAAACTCTATGTCAAAATAAACCTTTTCCCTTCAAAGTAACTTCTCTCAGGTATTTTACTTAAAGTAATGAAGATCTAACTAATACAGTATGTATAAGAAAGAAAAAAGTATACACAGGACTTAATAATATCCATGGAATCAGTCATCCACTTGAAGTCTTGGGATAATGTATACACCATAGATACGAGGAGACTATACTTTATGGATAGCTCAAGCCCAAAGAAACTCAGAAGGAGGGTGGTATTTTTCACCTGGGGCCACCAGTTTCCAAATTTTAGAAAAAAGTATCTATTAGGTGAGAAAAAACAACAAAATTGGCTCAGATGTTAGTCTTCAGTTAAATTCTCTAAAGTCTACAGCTCTGTTCCACTTTCCATCAACTACAGTTGTTCAGACAATTCTTGGATATGTCCTTCAAAAAACTTCAGTTGGTGTTGCCAGTAAATTTACTCATTTGCCAATGCCTCTGAAGTTCAAAAATGTGTGATCAAAACTATTTCACTGCTGAGGTCAGCATGACACTCCTTTTCACAGGCCATTCAATTAAGATTTTTCTTAGGAGGATGGTGGAATTATACATTGGAAAATTTTTAAATAAATAATAAATTCTTCAGGAATACTGTATATGAGGTTGATGCTGTGGCACAACAGGCTAAGCCACCAGCTGTTAACAAACCTGGGAAAGCAGCAGAAGATGGCCTGAATGCTTGGACACTCACTATCTGCAACAGAATCAAGATGGTGTTCCAGGTTCTTTGCTTTGTCTTGGCCCAGCGCTGGCCACTGAAGCCATTTGGGGAGTGAGTCAGCGGATGGATGATCTGTCAGCGGATGGATGATCTCTCTCTCTCTCTCTCTCTCTCTCTCTCTCTCTCTCTCTCTGTCTCCTCCATCTCTCTCTGTAATATTGCCTTTAAAATAAATAAATAAGAAGCAGGGGTTGTAGTGCAGAAGATTAAGCTGCCACCTGAGATGCCAGAATCCCATATGACCCCCAATTTGAATCCTGACTGCTCTGTTTCCAAATAGATTCCTACTAATGTAATGCACCTGGAAAAGCACTAGAATATGGTGCAAATGCCTGGATCCCTGCCACCCCAGTGGGAGACTTGGATGGACTTCTTGGCTCCTGGTTTTAGCATGGCCCAGGCCCTATTGCTGTGGTCATCTAGGGAGAGACCCAGTGAATGAATGATCTCTCTCACTTTGTCTCTCCCTCTCTCTCTGTAACTCTGCCTTTCAAATAAATAAACATTAAAAAATGAAATAAAGCAAAAAACAAGTCTCTTAAAAAAATCATACTTTTGTTTCTCATTTCAATTGGTTTGCTTGATTTCTGTTTCATCCTTTATCATGGGAAAAAGTATGGCCTTTATGAAATTCAAGAATCTTGGTCAAGAATACTTGAAAATTTCTCTGCCTTTTTTTTTAATAAAATATTGAAATCTCAATTCAGAGGGTGAAAATGTCTTTAAAAACAAAGGAGAGTATAGATACCAAATCCCTTTGTTGGAGAGACGTTACAACAAGGTAAGGTTCATTCTTCTTTAATGCATTCAGGTTACAGAATCCAAGAAAGGACATGTGTTATAAATGAGAGTAACCGTGTGTGTGTGTGTGTGTGTGTGTGTGTGTATACATATATGTGTGTGTGTATATATATATATGTTATATATATATATATGTGCATCATAAAGCCAGTTGGGATTTTAATCAATAAGAAATTAATATGGTAATGGATAACAGATTAGTACAGTGTGAAATTGTAAGTACTCAAAAATGTAGATATATTGTTCTCATTGCTAATATTTTAATAGTGTAGAGTAAAATAAAGATCAAAGTATAAACATATTGAAAGGGACAGAAGGAGTGATAATTAATAATTCTTATCTGTTAAGTATTGTAATAAATTTTCATTTTTATCAGTTTATTTCTTATGCTTTTATGAAAGTATAAAGATCTCTCAATGGGATGCTGCCTTCCAAGTGTCATTTCTTCTATTTGTGAAATCTAGTGCAGTGTTGTATATGCTACACAGTGAACACAGAATTAATGAATTTGTGAAAGTGATGTGAACTTGCTAGCAAAAATTTTTACACCTTTAAGCTTTTATTGTTGGCAAAAAGCTACATGGATTTATGTTCTAAGCTTGGAAGGATCAGTTTCCATTTTCTTAGAGAATTTGAACTAAAAGAGGATGGAATATTTCTTACCTAAGTTGATAGATGTAACTAAGGGAGAGGGAGATGTTTCAGTTGTTGACATTTTGTGTTTTGTGTAAGTTCTAGGCAAGTGAATACCATTTGAATAATTTAGCAATTATTATTAATAAACAATTATTATAAAGCTGTATTCATGAAAGAAGGGCAGATTATATAACCAGTAAGTAAATTAACTTTCACCTTAATCGCAGCTTCGTAGAAATCACCTGTTTAGCACCCTAGACATGACGTCATTGAGCCCAGATGGTGCACATTTTGAATTTTAGTGTTCCTATGTAAATAATGCATCAATTTTCTGATGAATTTTAACATAGAGGCCTTTGTCATAACATCTGCTGGAAGCTCCTATGGGAGGTTCATGATGCAAGAGGTATCCCAGATGCCAGTGATTGGACATCTCTCTTGTAATCCATGCTATTTAGCAATTCGCACTCAGCTACAACCGTGTCCACAGGGCAGGAAACAAAGACACAAAATTTCTGTCACTTTCTGCAAAACAAGAGATTGTTTTGTTTTCTAAAGATCCTTACCTACCACTGACTGTATTTGGTGTATGGGTTGTTTCCTTCTGACTCATTAGGACAAAAACTGATTTGCCTAGACATTTAGAGGCATTTTGTTGACATTTCAGGGTTGTCAGCCTTTAGGGAAGTAGCAGTTAGCACATATTCACTAACCATTGTTTCTCTTCAGATATTGGAGAACAAGAAAATTCACAGCATATATTCTGGAATATGAGGAATATTTGTAAAATGACTAGGAGTCCAGGTGTTCCCTACCAGCAGCTCAAAGATGAAGAATGCAGAAAAATTAGGGACTGAAGTAATCTCTTTGAAAATCAACTCTTTAGACTGACAAGCAAACTTTACCAGTAATTAAATAGAATCTTTATTATGATAAAGTAGGATACTTCCCTGGAATAAAAGCATAGTTCAACATAAAGCACAGCAGACAGTGTGATACGCCACATCAACAGGAAGAAGACAAAAGTGACATGATCATCTCAACAGATGTGGAAAACATTTAACCAAACTCAGCGTATTTTTCCATAAAAACTCAACAAATTATAGAAAGTAGTAACCTCAGAATCTTAGTGGATCTGCTGAGCTTGATGTAATATCTCATTGTTTGGATTAGTATTTCTCAAATGATTAGTGATGTTGAGTGTTTCTTCATATGCTATTGATCATTTGTATGTCATCTTCAGCAAATGTGTATTTAGCTCTTTGTCTCCATTTCATTTGATCATTTGTGGGTTTTTGGTATTTTCTTGAGTTATAAAAATATTTTTAATATTCTTGAAATTGACCTCTTTTCCTGTGATGTGCAAATATTTTCTACCATTATATTGGTTGTCTTTTCATTTTATTGATTCCATATTGAATGTATAGAAGATTTTAAGTTTGATATTCTCCACTTGAGCAATTTTGCTTTACTTCACTTTGCTGTAGGTATTATCCTTTAGTGTTAGTAACAGGTTTATGAAGTGTTTATACTATTAAGACTTCATCTTAATGAAGAAATAAATTTAATTTGTTCTATTTTAAAATACACATTTTCAATAGTTTTTAATTTATAAAATACAAATTATGAAGTACAATAAAGATCTTCCATGTACTCCACTTTATGTTCCTCTATAATTAGCATCTCATATTAAGCCTTATATATTTATTTAAATTACTTAACCACACCCAGCTTCCCCTATTTTTCATCCAAATTTGATCCTCTCAAACCCTACAAGACCCTACTAGTCAACATTCCATGTTCAGAAAAGGATGCTTTTATAATTCTCACACATGAAGAAGAATAAATGCTATTTGTCCTTCTGAATCTGCCTGATTTCACTTAAGGTTATGTCTTCCAGTTCCATCCATTTTGCTACAAATGGCAGGATTTTATTCTTGGTTATGGCTGACTAGTATTTCCTTGGATGTATGGGTGTGTGTGTGTGTGTGTGTGTGTGTGTGTGTGCGTATCTCACATTTTCTTTATCTGTTCATGATGAACATTTTTGTTGATTCTATATATTAGCTGTTTAGAACAGGGCTGCAATTAATATGATGAAGTATATATCTCTTTCTGACAATGAAAATATTGAATATTATTTAGTACTTGCTACTTATAATGCATTAACTACTTGTCTTTTTGCAAGGAATTTACCATCTCTCAGTGCAAACTTGCCACTTTTTTGTTCCAACATTTACCCTGGTCATGCTATATTTTGAGTTCTGGGTACTGCACTCTGAATGAAATGTGGAAAGAAATGCTATTTTGGATAAGACCCAAGTCACACCAATTAGGAAAACTGTACAATAGTATTAAGTGTAGGGGACTATTGTTGCTTTTATTAGTTATTGAAGATTTTGAGTATTTAAATTGAGAGTCCTGATTAGTGAATAATAATTAATCAAACTGTTGCCTAATATCATTGATGCCATTTTCTGAGAGAGACAAATATTAAATGTATTTCCATTTTTATTTACTCTCTCACAGACCCAAGTCATGGTTAAATTTCCATGATTTAGAAGGAATGGTGGTTGCTACTTTAGTTATTTGTGAAAAGGAAAATCAAAGTTTCCATTGCCCTAGTTTTTAGTGGTTTTCAAGGTTTCTATGGAAAAGAAATTCTAAGTTACTTGAAATGGCATTTCGTCTTTTGTTGTTGTGCCAGAGATGTGATATGAAACCTAATGTTTGCTGTTTTGTCAGCTTCAAGCTGCCAGTTTCAGATAGACTGAGGCTTATGATCTATTTAGACAGATCTGAGAGAATAGGGTTCATCACTGGGAGAGAAAACAAAGCCAATTTCTTTTAGATAGAAAACACATGGCCTGTCCTGAAGCATCACCCAGGATTTGTGACCACTAACTTTCAGTACTCTTGAGCAATAATCTTTGGTTTGTTTTTGTTGTAAAGAGCAGAATTTTTTGTCTAGTATTGAGCATCCTCATAAAGCAGGAAATACAAAAATTATTTTTTATATTGCAGAGTCATTTCTTCCAGTAGAATTACATTGCCAAATATGTGGGAATAGTGAATATCTCAGTGAAAACAGCCAATAATAACTAATGGGACCAATAAAAGGTATTTCATCAATATCTGTGAGAGAGTAGACTCCTCTGCAAATGCTCACAAAGGACTGAGGTTTATAGTGAACAAATAGATCAGTTACAGAAGATACCATTTCTTCCTTCTTATTCACATTTCTGAATGGAAATTGTGTGCACTGTATAGGATATATTTTTTCAGCTATCAGATCAAGAAAAAATAGTTATCTTCCCCATGGAATGGTAAAATTACTCTCATTAAATACAGTCTGGCTGAATTTTAAGAAGATAAATGCAATGCATGTTTGTCAATAAGGAGCTCTTTTGAAATTTTTAATTTGTCTTCTTAAGAGAATCAGTAAAATTTCTTATATATTTGTAAATACTCTCTTCATGATTAATATGTTTATATCTTAACATTTTATTCCTCTTTCCAACTGATACTTTTATTCATTCTCTAATGTAACTTAACTGTCAAGTTTCATACCCAACTCTCAAATGATGTATAAACTAAAAAGCTTGTTCTGTTCCAAATCTTCATTTCTCCAGAGCATAATGGCATGGAGGACTAGAGTGTAGTGCCTGGGTGGCGGGGTGATGACAAGGTCACTTCGGTACCTTCACATGGCACTGGAGCTGACCCTGCCCACACAGTTACTGCAGGATCTCAGAAAACATAAGTAAATTAAGGCAGATAGATTTCTCAGATTGGCCCCAGTAGAAATTTTTACCTGTTACCTATGCTTTTTGTAGAAACAGGGTAAATACTAGGACTAAATAAGATTGCTGGACCTTCAGTTTTCTACCTTTATCTAAAGGCATCTCATGGGTCAAATTTCAATTCCAGGAGCAAATATTGACTTCTAGTCATGTGAAAGGAGATCTAAAATATCTTTGATGTTCAGAATTTGTGATAAAAGAAGACCGGCTAATCTAGCTAAGGTAGAATCCAAAAATGTTATCCAAAGTTTGAATCAATAGATCTAGTAAGACAGGTTTAATTTGGATGAAATAAGCAGACAAGCAAACATGCAAAAAAATGAAAAAAGCAAGTAATGTCCTGCAGTTGAGCAAAGGTCATTTGTTATTTCATCAGCCAGAATTTCATTGCATTCCGCTTTCTCAGGATTGTGACTTGCAAACTTTACCTATTGCATGGTTTGTTTTCTTTCTCTTTGTAGTTTCTCTTGACACAAAAAGTTTTTCATTTGGAACAAGTCCAGTGCATATGTTTTAAAGTTAAATTGATTTATTTATGAATAATTTTAATTTTATATATTATCATTTAAAATTTTTTATTTAAATTATACAAGTTTCATGTATTTCATATACACAGATTTAGGAACATAGTGATACCTCCCATCTACCCTCTCTCCTGCCCATCCTCTAAGCCTTTTTCCTCTCTCTCACATTCCCACTCCTAATTTTTTACAAAGTATTTGGTTAACTGTGCTGTTGGTGTTACATCCACAAAATCATAGCTAAATACAATGTCAAGGGTTTTTTTCCTGTGATTTTTATATAAGAGTTTTTTGCTCATAGGTGTCAATATGCTCAGGACTTTGATGCATTTTTTAAAAAGATCTATTTATTTGTCTGACAGGCATTGTGACAGAGAGAAACAGAGAAAGAGAGATTTTCCTTTGGCTGTTCACTCTCCAAATGGCTGCAAAGGCTACAGTTGGCCCAGGCTGATGCCAGAAAGCATAGAACTCCATCCAGGCCTCTCATGTGGATGGCAGAGGCCCAAGAGGTTACATAATACTCTTCTGCCTTTCCAAGCACATTAGCAGAAAACTGAATCAAAAACAGATCATGTGAGGCTCTAATCCAGTGTTACAATACAGAATGCCAGGGTCCCAGGCAGTGACTTAATCAACTCTACCACGCTAGCCCCATTTGATACATTATGAGTTAACCTGAAATATAGTGTAAGGTTAATTTCCAACTTCATTTTGTCTTTTCACATATTTCAAATAATACAGAAAAGTACAGAGTTCAATAAGCATATGTAGATTTAACAATTTTAGCATTTACTATAATTGTTACATATGTAAATGTTATATTTTTAATGTTTGATATAATCTTAATTTAATATCATACTAAAGTAAATATTTTTAGTTCAATATAATTTCATTTATTTTTGCTTTTGTTGTCTGTGCTTTTGAGGTCTTATCCAAATAATCCTTGCCTGTCCCGTGTCTTGTAATGTTTTTGTATGTTTTCCTCTAGTTAGAATATCTATGACCATCAAGTGAATGAGTGAAGGTTAAAAAAAAATGTATCTAAAAACGTGCCAGGGTTCTCCAAGTTCACAGTTTATTTTAACTCTAGAAATTATTATTCAGAGAAGGATTGTGGGCTACACATTTTGGTGGGATATGTTTCAACTAATGGACACGGATTGGAAAACCCTATTTGACAGGAAAAAGGTCATCATGAGGATAAAAACAGCGGAAGGATTAAATGTTTCCAGGCACACCCAGGTATTGAACAATTTTCATTCTCTCTGAGTTTCTTGTCCAGCAGCCATGACATTGACCCAGCTTTCAGAGATACTACTTGAAATTCTTGTTTCCTCCACAGATAGTT
This sequence comes from Sylvilagus floridanus, assembly GCA_949820135.1. Taxonomy (NCBI): domain Eukaryota; kingdom Metazoa; phylum Chordata; class Mammalia; order Lagomorpha; family Leporidae; genus Sylvilagus; species Sylvilagus floridanus. The sequence goes on along the minus strand of OX463240.1, from coordinate 9,799,230 downwards.
GATTATTTTTGTCCCACTAAAATTTTCTCAAAACTGTTTTGCATCTTTGTAAAAGATGTTCCCCAAACTTAACAAATTATGAAACATTGTGTGGTATTACACATACTCTTTTAAAATCATTTGATAATTTGGGTAATTAGAATAATTCCATAGATAATTTAGCTTCTTAAATATTTACATGACTTAATGGTTTTGGGAGACTTTTGGTTTCATATTTCTTGGTCTGACTATTTTATATTTAGGTATTTAATGGCATAATATAAAAAGTCCAAATTTATTTTAAATTATAGAAGTATTTGATAAATATGGAATTAATATTTGGGGATATCCTATCAATTGTTTCTTTGATTTTTCTATCCCACTGCAACACGAGGAAGTTCAATGCTTCTTTTTGGGAACACATAAACAGACCAGACCTGAGCCTCAGCTCTGGTTCTTTGATAAAATATATGAAAATCACCTTTTATCTGCAGATATAATTATCAAAAGAGTTATCTGCCAATATTCTCAAGCAGAGTTGTGTTCAACTCCCTCTTCCTCAGTTTCCCTTATATTTGACTCCTGATCATCCTTCCAGACTGGTTCCTTTCTCCCCTACCTAACTAACCCTCCCACAAGTATACCTAATACCAAGCATCTGAAGCTCTGATCCATAGCTAACAGAAGGGAGCCACAAGACTACTGGTAATCCTTGCACTACTGCCTCACCTTCCAGGTTTTATGCTGTGAGTTTTACTGTTCCTCAAAGCATTGGAGAAACAATGACTAAGAAAAGTCTTTGCTAACTTGCTTACAGATTGACAACACTTCCCACCCATATCCAAACCTCATGTGTGGACTAGTTGTTATCATCTCCCTCCACAGGTCTCCAAACTTCTAAGCAAACCAGTTTGAGGGACTAAGGAGTCAAAAAAGAAACAAAGCATACAAGTAATGGTCAGTGATAAGTAAGAATCTTTAAGGAAAACAGTATTATTTTATTTTTCAGGAAGTGACAAAGATTTACTGCCATAAAATTGTGCCCCATGATATAGCTCCAATAATGTGAGTTGCTAAGCAGCACAGATTAACCAGTAAAGAGGTGCCCGGGCATCAGCATCTGAGACATCTCCTGCATCATGATTCATAAGCAGAGGCTCCTGGTAAAACTCTTTGTAAAGGCCTCCATGTTAATACTCCTCAGAAAATGGGAATTTCAATATCCAACGATACTAAACTAGAAAAATAAAGAGTCTAAACTCAATGAATACATTTCTAGAAAAGTAAAAAGTGATTTATCTGAACCATCATTAGTGTAAAAGCAATTTTGGTTTTTTTTTTTTCTAGTTTTAAAATCTGACTTACAATCATGCACATGACTTTATGGTAAATATATTTTAATTATATGCAAATTTTTCAAATCATGACCATTATGCACTTAACATATAGAACACTTAGAATAAGAAAATTCAAACATGTTGTTCTCCCTTAGCTTCATCTTTAAATAATACAAAATACAGTGCTATATTGTACAAAATTCTCAAGGAAAATGAAAATTGGTTTTGTTTGCTTTTGAACAAAGACACACCATTGGCCCAAATAACTTAAAAAAGGAGAAAGAAGACCCAAGTCAATAAAATCAGAAAAGAAGAAGGAAATATAACAACAGACACCACAGAAATCAAAAGAATCATCAGAATAATAACTCTACAAAGAGTTGCATGCCAGCAAAATGGGAAATCAATCAGAAATGGATAGATTCCTGAACACACACAATCTATCTAAATTGAAACATGAAGACATAGACATTCTAAACAGACCTATAAATGAGTCAGAAATCGAATCAGTAATAAAGGCCCTCCCAACAAAGAAAAGCCCAGGACATGATGGATTCACTGCTGAATTCTACCAGACATTTAAAGAAGAACTAACTCCAATTCTTCTCAAACTATCCAAAACAATTGAAACATAGGGAATCCTCCCAAATTCTTTCTAAGAAGCCACCATCACCTTAATTCCTAAGCCAAAGAAAGATGCAGCATTGAAAGAAAATTACAGACCAATTTCCCTGATGAACATAGACACAAAAATCCTCAATAAAATTCTGGCCAATAGGATTCAACAACACATCAGAAAGATCATCCACCCAGACCAAGTGGGATTTATCCCTGGTATGCAGGGATGATTCAGTGTTCGCAAAACAATCAATGTGATACACCACATTAACAGACTGCAGAAGAAAAACCATATGATTATCTCAATAGACACCGAGGAATCATTAGATAAAATACAACTCCCTTTCATGATGAAAACTCTAAGCAAATTGGGTATAAATGGCACATTCATCAATACAATCAAAGCAATTCATGAAAAACCCACTGTCAGCATCCTATTGAATGGGGAAAAGTTGGAAGCATTTCCACTGAGAACCAGTACCAGAAGGGATGCTCACTTTCAACATTGCAATCCAATATAGTAGAAGTTTTAGCCAGAGCCATTTCTCAAGAAAAAGAAATTAAAGGAATACAAATTGGGAAGGAAGAACTCAAACTATCCCTCTTTACAGATGATATGATTCTTTATTTAGGAGATCCAAAGAACTCTACTAAGAGACTGTTGGAACTCATAGAAGAGTTTGGCAAAGTAGCAGGATATAAAATCAGTGCACAAAAATCAATATCCTTTCTATACACAGACAATACCGTGGCTGAGAAAAAACTTCTAATATCAATCCCATTCACAATAGCTACAAAAAAATCAAATACCTTGGAATAACTTAACCAAAGATGTCAAAGGTCTCTATGATAAGAATCACAAAATCTTAAAGAAATAAATAAAGGAGAATAGCAAAAAATGGAAAATATCTTCTATGTTCATGGACACATCAGTATCATCAATATCATCAAAGTGCCCATTCTTCCAAAAGCACTTTATAGATTCAATGCAATACCAGTCAAAACACCACAGACATTCTTCTCAGATTTGGAAAAAATGATGGATCTGAATGGTAGTCTCTTGTTATCAGGGACACTACAAGAAATACAACAAAATTGAAAAGAATCTGCAGATCCAAAGAATAGTGTTAATGTTTTGATTGAGTGTTTTTTTTTCCAGTTAGTGTTACCTTACTTATATATTCCAAATAATCAGAGCTGATGGCATAATATCATCAGTTTATTGACATAGTTCATTAGCTTTATGTAAAGTAGTGAACTTAAATAAAAAGGGATGCCACTTGCTATTTACAGTTTACTTCATAAATAAATGCATTCACAAAGTGAATTTGACAACATACCTCCATCTCGTTTACTACTTAAATTGTGTTGTGCTTTCCACATCAGAAACAACACAAATTTTATGTATACTATTTAAGTTAAACTAGTTACATTATCATGGGAATGAAGTATCAGTTAAAAATGTGGTCATTAATTCTTTTAGAGATTAGACAAAACTTAAAGATGGCTTAATAGAAGAACAGTCACATATATTAAACAAAATTCCTAGTGATTTTATGTTAACCTAAAAGGAAAATATGATATGACTAAAAAGTACATTTAGCATTAATCTGATTCATACACATTATTTTAGAAGGCTGACATTTAATAGTACAAAGGTTAAAACAAGTCAAGTCAGATTTTAAAATAAATGAATGGCTTTGTACTTACTAGAACAACCCTGTACTTTACAAAAGACAATATTTTTCACTTTTATGTGTCCCATAAACTGAATTTTCCATTACCCACTTCTAGGAAAACTAATTTTAAAGTATTCATGGTATTTTCATCATGGAATATTAAGCAAATAAGTAAAGAAAGTGGTATTGTCATAATATCATATAAGAATTCTACAGGCAAAAGATCAGATAAAAAACCATCCTGTATATTATAACATAACAGTTCTGTATTCATATGCACATGAGTATTCAGAAAATTTGAGAAAGTACCTTTTTTTAAAGTTTTATTTAGTAAATATAAATTTCCAAAGTACAGTTTATGGATTACAATGGCTTCCCCACACACACAACTTCCCTCCCACCGACAACCGTACCATCTAAGCTGCCCCTCCCATTCCATTCACATCAAGATTCATTTTCAATTAACTTTAGATACAGAAGATCAATTTAGTATATATTAAGTAAAGATTTCATCAGTTTGCACCCACACAGAAACACAGAGTGTAAAATACTGTTTCAGTACTAGTAATAGCATTAATTCACATTGAGCAACACATTAAGGACAGAGATCCTACATGAGGAGTAAGTGCACAGTGATTCCTGGTGTTGACTTAACAAATTGACACTCTTGTTTATGGCATCAGTAATCACCCAAGGCTCTTGTCATGAGTTGCCAAGGCTATGGAAGCCTTTTGGGTTCGCTGACTCCGATCTTAGTTAGACAAGGTCATACTCAAAGTGGAAGTTCTCTCCTCCCTTCAGAGAAAGGTATCTCCTTCTTTGATGGCCTGTCTTTCTACTGGGATCTCACTCACAGAAATCTTTCATTTAGTGGTTTTGTTTTTGTTTCTGTTTTTTTTTTTTTTTAATCCAGACTGTCTTGGCTTTCCATGCCTAAAATACTCTCATGGGCTCTTCAGCCAGATTCAAATGCCTTAAGGGCTGATTCTGAGGCCAGAGTGCTGTTTAGGACATCTACCATTCTATGAGTCTGCTGTGTATCCCGCTTCCCATGTTGGATCTTTCTCTCCCTTTTTTATTCTATCAGTTAGTATTCGCAGACACTAGTTTTGTTTATGTGATCCCTTTGACTCTTAGACCTATCATTATGATCAACTGGAAACTGAAATTGATCACTTGGACAAGTGAGATGATATTGGTACATGCACCTTCATAGGATTGGATTGGAATACCCTGGCATGTCTCTAACTCTACCATTTGGAGCAAATAAGATTGACCATGTCCCAAATTGTACATCTCCTCCCTCTCTTATTCCCACTCTTTTATATAACAGAGCTCACGTTTCAGTCAAATTTAAACACCTAAGAATAATTGTGTGTTGATTACAGATTCAACCAATAGTATTAACTAGGACAAAAAAATACTAAAAGGGATAAGGTATTAAATTGTACATCAACAGTCAGAAGAAGGGCTGATCAAGTCATTGTTTCTCAAAGTGTCCTTTTCACTTCAATAGGTTTCCCCTTTGGTGCTCAGTTAGTTGTCACCGATCAGGGAGAACATATGATTTTTGTCCCTTTGAGACTGGCTTATTTCACTCAGCAAGATGTGTTCCAGATTCCTCAATCTTGTTGCAAATGACCGGATTTCATTGTTTTTGACTGCTGTATAGTATTATATAGAGTACATGTCCCATAATTTCTTTAACCAGTCTTCTGTTGATGGGCATTTGGGTTGATTTCAGGTCTTAGCTATTGTGAATTGAGCTGCAATAAACATTAAGGCACAGACAACGTTTTTGTTTGCCAATTTAATTTCCTTGGGTAAATTCCAAGGAGTGGGATGGTTGGGTTGTATGGTAGGGTTATATTCAGGTTTCTGAGGAATCTCCAGACTGACTTCCATAGTGGCTTTACCAGTTTGCATTGCCACGAACAGTGAGTTAGTGTCCCTTTTCCCACACATCCTCACCAGCATCTGTTGTTGGTAGATTTCCGAATGTGGCTATTCTAATCGGGGTGAGGTGAAACCTCATTGTGGTTTTGATTTGCATTTCCCTGATTGCTAGTAATCCTGAACATTTTTTCATGTGTCTGTTGGCCATTTGGATTTCAACTTTTGAAAAATGTCTATATCGGCTGGCGCCGTGGCTCAACAGGCTAATCCTCCGCCTTGCGGCACCAGCACACCGGGTTCTAGTCCCGGTCGGGGCGCCGGATTCTGTTCCGGTTGCCCCTCTTACAGGCCAGCTCTCTGCTGTGGCCCAGGAGTGCAGTGGAGGATGGCCCAAGTGCTTGGGCCCTGCACCCGCATGGGAGACCAGGAAAAGCACCTGGCACCTGGCTCCTGCCATTGGATGAGCGCAGTGCACCGGCCGCAGCGTGCCGACCACGGCGGCCATTGCAGCGTGAACCAACGGCAAAGGAAGGCTTTTCTGTCTGTCTCTCTCTCTCACTGTCCACTCTGCCTGTCAAAAAAAGAAAAAGAAAAAAGAAAAATGTCTATATCCCTGATGAACATAGACACAAAAATCCTCCCTAAAATTCTGGACAATAGGGTGCAACAACACATCAGAAAGATCATCCACCCAGACCAAGTGGGATTTATCCCTGGTATGCAGGGATGGTTCAGTGTGCGCAAATCGATAATGTGATACACCACATTAACAAACTCCAGAAGAAAAATCATATGATTATCTCAGTAGATGTATAGAAAGCATTCGATAAAATACAACACCCTTTCATGATGAAAACTCTAAGCAAACTGGGTATAAATGACACATTCCTCAATACAATCAAAGCAATTCAAAAAACCCACTGTCAGCATCCTATTGAATGGGGAAGCATTTCCACTGAGATCTGGTACCAGACAGGGATGCCCACTCTCACCACTGCTATTCAATATAGTTCTGGAAGTCTTAGCCAGAGCTATTGGGAAAGAAAAATAAATTAAAGGGATACAAATTGGGAAGGAAGAACTCAAACTATCCCTCTTTACAGATGATATGATTCTTTATTTAAGGGATCTAAAGAACTCTACTAAGAGACGATTGGAACTCATAGAAGAGTTTGGCAAAGTAGCAGAATATAAAATCAATGCACAGAAATCAACAGCCTTTGTATACACAGGCAATGCCACAGCTGAGAAAGAACTGCTAAAATCAATCCCATTCATAATAGCCATAAAAATAATCAAATACCTTGGAATAAACTTAACCAAGGACATTAAAGTTCTCTACAATGAGAATTACAAAATCTTAAAGAAAGAAATAGAAGGGGATACCAAAAAATGGAAAATCTTCCATGCTTATTGATTGGAAGAATCAATATCATCAAAATGCCCATTCTTCCAAAAGTAATTTATAGATTCAATGCGATACCAATCAAAATACTAAAGACACTCTTCTCAGATCTGGAAAAAATTCATATGGAGACACAGGAAACCTTGAATAACTCAAGCAATCTTGTATAACAAAAACAAAGCCAGAGGCATCACAATACCAGATTTCAGGACATACTACAGGGCAGTTATAATCAAAACAGCATGGTACTGGTACAGAAACAGATGGATAGACCAATGGAACAGAATAGAAACATCAGAAATTAATCCAAACATCTACAGTCAACATATCATTGATCAAGGATCCCTGGAGTAAGGATAGTCTATTCAATAAATGGTGCTGGGAAAACTGGATTTCCACATGCAGAAGCATGAAGGAAGACCCCTACTTTTCACCTTACACAAAAATCCACTCAACATGGATTAAACATCTATATCTATGACCTGACACCATCAAATTATTAGAGAACATTGGTGAAACCCTGCAAGATATAGTTACCGGCAAAGACTTCTTGGAAAGGACCCTGGAAGCACAGGCAATCAAAGCCAAAATTAACAATTGGGATTGCATCAAATTAAGAAGTTCTGTTCTGCAAAAGAAACAGTAAGGAAAGTGAAGAGGCAACTGACAGAATGGGAAAAAATATTTGCAAACTATGCAACAGATAAAGGATTAATAACCAGAATCTAAAAAGAGATCAAGAAACTCCACAACATCAAAAGAAACAACCCACTTAAGAGATGGGTCAAGGACTTCAATAGACATTTTTCAAAAGAGAACTACCTTTCAAATTCAATTGTTAGATGCATGACTTTCTAGAATGAGAAATAAGGAAATGAATGTATGACTCTTTAATTTTCGGGGGCATGCATTGTAGACCAGCAAGGTAAGCAGCTGCTCTGATGCCAGCATCCTATATTAAGGCATCGATGCTCCATTTTCATCCCAGTCTCTGATAATGCACTTGAGAAAGCAGCAAAAGATGGCCTGAGTGTTTGGGCTCCTGACACCCATGTGAGAGACCTGGGTGAAGTTCCAGGCTCTGGCTTTGGTGAGGCCCAGCCCTGTCCACTGTGTCCAGTTGAGGTGGAGAAGCAAATGAAGACCTCTCTGTCTCCCCGTCCCTCTCTCTATCTCTGCCTTTAAATTACATGTTGTAAAAATGTAGTCAAATTTCGAACCATTTGTTTTTAAATTTGATCAAAATTTTTAAAAAATTATTTAAAATAAACACATTTCATACAATTCACAAATACAGTTCTAAGTTATTAATTTTAATTATCCATTTACTTATGAAATGTGAAGAAATATTTCAAAATATATTGCAGCTTTCTCTAGAATATTATTTTTTAAATATTTTATATAAAAGTTATTCTCTAATAAAATATCCCAACAGGTTTAAATACTCCTACACATGACATAATAAGTAGTTCATGGAGATCATGATAAAGTATATATATACTTTTATTCTGGCATGAAGGCAAATTTTGTTGACTCCTATATTCTTCAATAACCTGAAAATATTTTTCCATAAAGTTGGGGTGTCAAGATACTGAAGGGCAAACTTTAGAAATTGAAAAATGTGTCAATAGCATCACGAAGTAGAACATGGGGGGAAAAAGAACTCATGACAATATGTAGGAAAGAACAGTTACTGGTAAATCTTACATTATTATAAATAAAAATTACATAAAGTATAAGTCACATTCTTACATAATTTGAATGAAGGAACTACCAATGTAATATTATTTTCCTCAATAGTTCTCCTTTGTATCTATTTCCTATGTATAACAGATATTGTTATCCTTTATTACACTCAAAAGTATTTGATAGTATATGTTTTACATAGAAAAATGATATCTCTCTTGAAAAATTTCTTACCTTCATGTTGAAGAAACAGTAGCATTGTAGAGAACACTTTTGTAAACCAATTTCAGCAAGATCATTTGTGATCTTGATTTTATATGATTTTATTTTATATGATATGACTTTATATGACATGATTTATGTGGACAAACCTTAACACTCCACCAAAATGCTGTTAGAATTGAGAAACCAATTCAGTAAAGTTGCAAGCTACAAAGTAAATATACAAAATCAAGTGCTTTTTTCTAGGTTAATGATGAAATCACAGAAAAAGAAATCAGGAAAGAAATTTCATTCCCAATAGGTACCAAAAAATCAACTGTTTAGGAATAAATTGAACCAAAGAAGTGAGAGGTTTATACAATGAAAAGTATCAAACATTGAAGAAGAGGTCATTAAGGAACACCCCCCCCCAAAAAAAATGGAAAGATACCACTTGCTCAGGAGTTGAAAGATTCAAAATCATTAAAATGTCTATTCTACATTTACAATCTATAGATTCAATGCAATCCCTATCAAACTACCAATGACGTTCTTTACAAAACTAGAAAAAGCAATCCTAAAATTTGTATGGAATCACAAAAGACCCAGAATAGCCAAAGCAATCCTGAATGAGAAAAGTCAAACTGAAGGCATCTACCTGACTTCAAAGCATACTACAAAGCTATAGTAATTAAAACAGCATAGTACTGGCATAAAAACCAATACATAGAATGATGGGACTGAACAGAGAGCCTAGAAATTAATCCACATACATACAAGCCAACTGATTTTTGACAAAAATGCTCAGACCAAACAGTGGAAGTAAGGATAGTCTCCTCAACAAATGGTGCAGGCAAAACTGGATTTATATGTGTAGAAAAATGAAATTATATCCATACCTATCACCATATTAAAAAATAAACTCAAGATGGATAAAAGACTTAAATTTTAGACCTGAGACTATGAAGTTGCTGGAAGAACACATAGCAAAATCACTCCAAGACATTGCTGTAGGGGATGGCTTATTGGATAAGATCCCCAAGCACAGCCAACAAAAGCAGAACTCAATCAATGGGACTACACAGGACTCAGCAGCTTTTGCACAGCAAAGAAATAATCAATAGAGTGAAGAGACTCCAAAAGAATGGGGAAAGTATTTGCAAACCACTTATCTGACAAAGGATTAATATTCCAGATGTATCTGTAACTTTAAAAACTCAACAGTAATAAATAATCCAGTTGAGAAATGGGCAAAGGACTTTACTAGACAGTTCTCAAAAGAAGAAATACAAATGGCCAACAAATATGTGAAAACAGGCTCAGCATCCCAAGCCATCAGGGAAATGCAAATCAAAACCACAATGAGATGTCACCTCACCCCTGCAGAATGGCTAAAATCCAAAGCAGAGAGCAACAAGTGCTGGTGAGGATGTAGAGAAAGGGGAACACTTATACACTATTGGTGGAAATATAAATTACTGCAGCCACTGTGGAAAATAGTGTGGAGATATCTAAAAAATCTAGAAATTAATTTGCTATATGATCCAACAATCCCACCTTTGGGTTTATCTCAAAAGACTTGAATACTATTAAGAGATACCTTCATAATCATGTTCATAGAAGCTCTTCACAATAGCCAGCATTGGGAATCAATGAATGTGTCCACCATCAGAAAAATGGGTAAAGAAAATGTGGTAGATATACACGATGGAATATTATTCAGGTATAAAGAAGAGAAGGAAATTCTACCATTTGAAGTAAGATGGATGCCACTGGAGGACATCATGATGACTGAAATAAGCCAGACCTAGAAAGACAAATACCGCATGCTCTCCCTTATTTGTGGGAGCTAAAATTAAAAATAAAAAAAGAGGAAGAAAGAAATGTCTGTGTGTATTAGCATTACTGCAAATACTGTTTTGTAAACTTTTGTTTTACATCTTTGTGAAACCAGTGGTTAAATGTGTTATATTACTCTAGTTTCAATGATCTGTGATTATTTCAAAATTTATTGTATATTATTTTTATACCCATTGTCTATTTTTCCCACTAAACTGGGATCTTTTTGCTTTTTACTTGCTAAACTTCTTATTGTGGGAAGTGTTAAGCCTTTGTACTGTAATGTAAATTTGAAACGTTATCTCAAAAACTAAAAAAACAGTGAAGGAAAAAGTTTGTGAGGGAGAGATGGGGAGAGTGTAAAGGTGGAGGGGAAAGTCATTAGGTCCTTAGGATTACATGATTACATGTACAAAGTATAATGAATCTGCTAAAAACTAATTAAAATTTAAAATAAAAACCTTTAAATTTTTTAGCAATTTTAATGCAATCAATAAACCCCAGGATTGGGAGGAAAAATGATTACATGGAGGGTGGGCATTGTGGTGTGACAGGATGAGATCAGAGTATCTAGGGATCAGATCTCATCCATTATTCCAATCCAGCTTCTTACTGGTGTGCCTGCATGGCAGCAGATTATGGCAACGATGCCTGGGTTTATGCTAAACTCAACAGAGACCCAGATGGAGTTCCAGGCTCCTGATTCAGCCTGGCCCAGTCATGCAGTTGCCAACATTCAGGGAGTGAACCACTGGATGGAAGATTTCTTGCTCTCCCTGTTGCTCTATCATTCACATATATAGATGGATAGATGTATGTATATATGGATGGATGGATGGATAACTGAATGTTAAAATAATGGGTGCCTGTAGAAGTGGCCTCTCTTTACAAATATCTCCTCTAGGCTTTCTTTCATTTTTCACTACTTTACACCAGATATGACAGCTGAGGACAGCTGTCTTTGAGAACCAGGTAAGATATACAATCTCATAGTGTAAAATCAAATATCCAGAGTATAGGGAGGGATCTTCCCTTTAAAGAGCAATTAGTCAAAGGGCCTTGAGTGTTGAATACTGTTTTCACCCTTACTGGTAGGAGGTTGCTGTGCTTCAGCTCGTACCCACAAGTGAAAACTTTCCAACATCAGACGACCTGTTAAAAGACACTGTCATGGCAGGTATTTGGTGCCCAGCTTAACATGCTGCCTGGGTCCCCTGAGTCCAGTGTCAGATGACCAATGTATGTGCAGCTGCTGCAATTCCAATCCAGATTACTGCTACTGCATATCTCTGAGGCAGTTGATTATGGCTTAAGTCCTTGGATCCCTGTCAGCAACATGGCACACTCAGGCTGCAATCTGGGCTCTTGGCATCAGCCTGGCACAGTCCTCACTTTTATGGATATTTGAGGAGTGAACCAGAAAATGGCATGCACTCTCTCTGCCTCATTAAATTAAAATAAACCAATAAAAGTGTCTTCATTTTATTCATACTTTCTTTTTCAGTCACACATGTTGCTCCTTGTAACTTCTAAAGAAATTCAGAACTATTGTTCCCCAATGAGTGAGTGAATGCAGTGCCTGCCACAGATGATGGGAAGAAAATTGAGAGAAAAATGTCTTGGAAACATTCAATATTGTCGTGTTCCTTTTTTTTTTTTTTTTTTTTTTGACAGGCAGAGTGGACAGTGAGAGAGAAAGAGAGAAAGGTCTTACTTTCTTCCTTTTGCCATTGGTTCACCCTCCAATGGCCACTGCGGCCGGCGCACCATGCTGATCTGAAGGCAGGAGCCAGGTGCTTTTCCTGGTCTCCCATGGGGTGCAGGGCCCAAGCACTTGGGCCATCCTCCACTGCATTTCTGGGCCACAGCAGAGAGCTGGCCTGGAAGAGGGGCAACCGGGACAGAATCTGGCACCCCGACCGGAACTAGAACCTGGGGTGCTGGTGCCACAGGCAGAGGATTAGCCTATTGAGCCGTGGTGCCAGCCTGTCATGTTCTTTTGTTTAAGGTGGCATCAATGGCTCCTGAAGTATGTAAAGCAGGAACCAAGGGGAAAATGAATGTTGCCACAAGAAATCAAAAATTTGTCAACTGTTGATATTTATTTTATGTGTTATACAAAATCAGAAATTATATTGGCCCCTTAGGGACAAAAATATTCAAATTATTTTAAAATAAAAATGCCCCCTCCCTCCAAGGCCTTTTTTATTCGTATCTGAGGGCTGTGGTTCAAATGGTTGAGTAGCTTCTAGTCCATCACCCTCAGTATGGAAGGAGATCACACCTGAACCTTCATTTATACTTTTGCATTTCACAAGGATATAGAGAAAGAAAACTATACACAGAAGAACACTGTTCTTATGAAGTTTTTCAAATTAGATGTTTCTCTTGTGGCTCAGGTTCCAAATGATGTCCCATAAGTCTAGTATTCCACAGAGGAACGTGTAGAATGAAGGGATAAGGAAGCTCCTAGCCCCTCAGACACCCATCCCTCCTCTAGTCACACTCTACTTCTAGTTTATGTAATATGCTTTCATGCAAAAATTCTTTTTAAAAAAAATTTCTGTTCTTGAGGCTGGTGCTTGACATAATGGGTTAAGCCTCTTTCTATGATGTATCCCATATGGGCCCCAGTTCCAGGCCAGGCTGCTCTACTGATCCAGCTCCCTGCTGCTCAGCCTGAGAATGAAGAAGAAGATGGCCAAAGAACATGGGAGCCTGCACCCATGTGGGAGAACTGGAAGAAGTAGTAGGCTCCTGGCTGTGGCCTGGTCCAGCCCTATCTCTTGTGGCATTTTGGGGAAGTGAACCAACAAATGGAAGATCTCTGTCTCTCCTCCACTCCCTAACTCAGCCTTTCATATAAATAATAAAAGATCTTCATCCCTAAAAGATGTATAAAAGGTATATGGGCATGTGTTGTGGTGCAGCAGGTTAGCCCACCATTTGGGATGCTGCATCACATACTGGAATGCCAGCTCATGTCAGTTACTTACTCTAGTATCAATACAGCTTCCCACAAAAACACGTGTGGTAGCAGAGAATGGCCCAACTACATGCACCAGACACTCATTTTTGAGACCTGGCTGGAGTTTCTAGCCCCTGGCTTTGGTCTGACTCAGCCCTGACTGTTGCAGGAATTTGGGGGTGTAAACCAGCACATGGAAGATCTCTCTCTCTCTCTCTCTCTCTCTCTCTCTCTCTCTCTCTCTCTCTCTCTCTCCCCTTCTCTCTCTCTCTCTTCCTTCTCTGTCTCTGCCTATTACTCTCTCTTCTGCTTTTGCAAATAAAGTAAGCTTAAAATATTAAAAAAAAAAAAGTAATAAAGTCTCTGATTTAGTTAATGTTCCTAATTTTAGATAAGAAATAATCCTGGCTAGTGGACATTGTAGCTTTCCTGACATCATAGATATCATTGGTTATAGGACAGGAATGGGCTTTATTGTCTTCTTATTTGAGCCCAGCACTCTATCTGTTACTCCCATCATATTCAGGAAAAACACATGAATTTTCAAATGTATCACAGAAAATACATATGAAAATCTTTGCCACATATGGTTCAAAATTCTTGAGGATAAGCATAAAAGTGTAACTCTCTAGGTTCTAAAATATTGAATAAAACAGAAATTAATATAAAATTCTCTTAGTAATAGTCAAAATGCTCAATTTAGAAAAACTCCAATTTTTTAAGCTATACAGCAAGGAATTGAAAGTGACAACTAGTTGAATCAAGCAAGGCACAGTTGGGAAAATTCTTCCTTATGAAAAATGTGAACAATTGATTTCCTCCAAATAAAACAATTTTCCACAATCAATACACAAATGAATCATTCATGTTGTGGTTTATTTATTAAAAAAAAAAACTAGAATACAAAACAACAGATTTCTCTGTACCATCTAAAATACCTCTGTCCATTCCACTTCTGATCATGTGTTGGGACCAAGAAATGGGTTTAATTTTAATTATAATTTACATTCAGGCATAAATCATAGGGGTGCCTTCATCTTATTGACCTTCAGTTTCCATATGAAGAAATGCTCTCTCTACCATCCTCACGATAGGGAGGACAGATATTTGGCTAAAGGGGAATTTAGGAGATGGGCATTGAGTGGGTTTGCTTAAATCTGTATCTCCTCTTCTAAAAGACATGTGCCCACAGCATCATGAACTGGGGTCAGCTCTTAAACCAACAGCCTACGCTGGGATGAGACTGCATACTTCTTTCATCTAGTTAACAACTCTGTGTGTGTGTGTGTGTGTGTGTGTGTGTGCGTGTATCTAATCTGGGTGAAGTATTTGGCTGCACATTTATGTCACCTCTTCCTATTGGTTATTGTGATACTAATAAAGTTGATATGTTGATCTCCAGATGTATAACTCATATATAATAAACTCAGAAATGGGAAGGGAGTTCCACTTGCTACCTAATGCTCAACAAGAAAAAATCACTGAAAAAATCAATATTAAACCAAAATAGAAATGTTTTTCTCCCTTGAGTTTGCAGTCTTTCTGCAAATTCTTTTTAAATAACAGTTTAAAGATGGAGAAGAGTTGGAAGGATATTTCAGAAAGTGAACTCCATAGCAGTAACGAAGCACATCAAATGCAGAAACAAATGTACTCACTCAGTAATGATGTACTGACAGACTATGGCTAAATTATACTAGAGATTGCTGCTCAGAAAATAATGCAGCATTGTCTTTTAGAGATTGATTTCATAGCTATGAACACTGCACATATGCACATTTCTCTATAGTTTTTCAGTGATTATTGGTATGTTTAAATTATAGTTTTGACATCCTGCGGTATTTGAGGGAGAACTCAAATCTTTCATAAATCAGTATGTGGGACTGGCACTGTGGCACAGCAAGTTAAGCTGCTGCCTGCAGCTCAGCATCCCATATGGGTGTGAGTTCAAGTCCTGACTGCTCTGCTTCCATTCAGTCTATCTCCCTGCTAGTGCACTTGGGAAAGCAGTGGAAGATGGTCCAAGTGTTTGTAAGCTGTCACCCATATGGGGGACCTAGAAGAAGCTCTTGGCTCCCGACCTCAGCTTGGCCAACCCCAGCCATTGTGGCCATTTGAAGAGTGAATCAGTGGATGGAAAATCAATTTCTCTATCTACCTCTGTTCTCTATCTGTAATTCTGCCCATCATGTAAATAAATAAATATTTTAAGAAGAGGGGGCTGGTGCTGTGGCTCATTTGGTTAATCCTCTGCCTGCAGCACTGGCATCCCATATAGGCATTGAGTTCTAGTCCCAGTCGCTCCTCTTCCAGTACAGCTCTCTGCTGTGGCCCAGGAGAGCAGTGGAGGATGGCCCAAGTGCTTGGGCCCTGCACCTGCATGGGAGACCAGGAGGAAGCACCTGGCTCCTGGCTTTGGATCAGCACAGTTCTGGCCATAGCGGCCATTTGGGGGGTGAAGCAATGGAAGAAAGACCTTTCTCTAGGTCTCTCTCTCTCTCTCTCTCTCTCTCTCTCTCTCTCTCTCTCACTGTCAAATAAAAAAAAAGCAGAAGAAACATGCACTGAGTTTAAACAAAATTAAGTTAGTTTGCCCATTTAAACTGTTGTAGTTCAAGATGGAATTATAAATATTTTAACAAACAGAGGAAATGATACTTGCCAGTTTATAAATTACATTGTTTTTACAATTTTGTAAGTATTTTTACAGTTTCACAAGTATTAAATACATGTATTTGGTTGCAAAGAAAAGAATTAGGAAACAGTTTCTTGACAAACAGATAAGTTTTACTCTATAAAAAGTGGTCTCAATATTTTATATTTCAGTGGTAAACAAAGATTTCTATATGCAAAATATCTGAGCAGTGGTGTATCTCTTGAGGCTAATTTTCATTCTTGTAATTTTATAATAATGTACATATATAACAAATACTACAATTATAAAATCACTTATCATACACAGGCCAAAACATGCTAGGATTAAATTAGAATGTGACAATTGGAATTAAGATTTAACAAAAACATACATGTAGTAATTCATTATCACTATAATTGTGTTAAGCAGCAAGGTTAAACTTCATATAATTGTGAAAGATTCAAAAAATGCTCAATGTTAGGTACCTGGAGAAACCTTGCTTTAGCAACATAGTTGCTGAAGCATTAACTTATTATCATGTTTCTTAAAATTAAATTTGCTGAAGATCTTATGAATAATGCAAAATGCTCAACTCTTAAAAATAAAGGAGATGAGGCCGACGCCACAGCTCACTAGGCTAACCCTCTGCCTGTGGCGCTGACACCCCAGGTTCTAGTCCCAGCTGGGGTGCCGGATTCTGTCCTGGTGGCTCCTCTTACAGTCCAGCTCTCTGCTGTGGCCCAGGAAGGCAGTGGAGGATGGGCCAAGTGCTTGGGCCCTGCACCCACATGGGAGACCAGGATAAGCACCTGGCTCCTGCCATCGGATCAGCCCAGTGTGCCTGCCGAAGCAGCCATTTGAGGAGTGAACCAATGGAAGGAAGACCTTTCTCTCTGTCTCTCTCTCTCTCACTGTCTAACTCTGCCTGTCAAAAAATAAATAAATAAAGGAGATGAGTAAAACAATTCAGTTATTTTTTAATATGTTGCCTTCTGGAATCAAAGCTAAAATCTGTTAGTTGTTTGGATGTGCCATTCATAATTGCATTCTTTTATATCATTGAGACAGCATGTTGTCACCTCTCATAATATCATTAGGTTTTTCCAAGAAGAAATAACTTAATCTGCAACAATTGTAGAAAACATGTGTTTCTGCAACTAAGGATTTTGTGAACAATGGAAAAATGCATAGAAACTCTTCCAAGGCATTTTGCTGTGGTGTATTGTGATAGAATAGTGATTTTTACATAAGTCTACTATGATTTTGCAAATTATTGCCTCATAAAGAAACCAAGTATATTGTGGACCTACTATGATAAGCTTACAACAAACTACTTAAACTTTTCTAGAAATATTTAAAAAAAATAAGCAGTGGTTTTCTTAAAATAAAGTGGGGATATATTTCCTGAAAAAAATCTTCCATTATTCCCATATATATATATATATATATGTATTCTTTCATCATCTATTCTAAAATCACATATCATCTTAATTTTCTGGTCGTAATTACTGACAATGTTTCATATTTGCATCATGATTAACACTGTACAGAAGTATTTAACATTCATTTTTATTTTATATTCTGTAGCCCATTTTCATGACTCTGAAGCACTTGCACTAAGATTCCTTCATTTTTTTTTTCAGAACAGAATGAAACTAAGCTAACAAAATGGTGAAAAAAACAGCTATGATCTTAGAATTTATGAACAAAAAAGCCATTATACATGTCTCCATTTAAGATTTTTGCTGCAATGCTAGGAAACTTTGAATATGCTAGACTATGATTTATCATCAAGTCAATTTACATAAAAAAGGTGAGGGGCCAGAGTAATGGTACAATGTAATAAGGTGCAGTTGGCAATGCTGGCATCCAGTATTAGACCCAGTTTGAATCTTGGCTGCTCCGATTCTGACCTAATGACCCTCTAATATACCTGGGAAAGACATTGAAGATAGTCCAGACAACTACCTTCTATATGGGAGATAAGGATGGTTTCTGGCTTCAGATTGGCCCAGACCTGGCTATTACAGCCATTTGGGGAGTAAACCAATGGTGGCAAGATCTTGCTTTCTCTTTCTCTCTCCCTCCCCATTCTTACTGTCTATCTCCTTCTAATTGGCTTTCAAATAAATAAACATTAAAAATAAACCAGGCTGAGCCATCATTCAAAATGGGCTTTTGCAATTTTCCTCTGAAATAGAAATATCTTAAACTAGGATTCCAAGCATAAATCATGTGTATGGATGGAAATATTTTAACAAGATACAAATAAAATCTAGCTGCTATTTGTAGTTATTTATTTTCTTTCAATACAATTGTTTTATTATTTATAATGTCCCCGTAATCACAAAAATGTTCAAACTTAGGTAAATGTGTTAAACAGGGTCAACAGGGTTTTAACAACTTTATGATTGGCACAATGTTTCACAGTCAGATCCAATTTAAGTCCCCAGAAATGGACTGTCATCATTGTTACCACATGGTTGGGTTGGAAGGTCTGTGTTACATCTCCAACGGAGATGACAACATGTGGCTTTATATGGGATCCTGTATAGAAAAATATAATTGATTCTGTTGATGTAGTTGCTATTTAAAGACTTGATATCATTGCCATCATAATGATCAATAACTCAAATGATGGATAAGATAGGCATAAGTGAACTTCCTTTTAAAATACGCAACCATATATTTGATTTAACTACTTAAAAACTGTTGTACAATTGCCAGGCAACAGATTAATTTTATAAAAGTTGAACTAAACTTGCTAAAAGTAAGGCAGTAATTCCGGATGTGTTCTTATGGAAGAAAATGATCAAAAGCATTTGCGTTGGATTACTTTTTTAATGTTCACCTTTTCAGCTACTTGAAAGTGTGGTGAGTTCCGATATTTGCACCTAAAGGAAATTTAAATATATATTTTTCAAATCATTTCTATCTGTATATTTATTCCCTCCAATTTTGACTGACACAGGGAGAAATTTTAAAGATACAAAAAAGAAGATTAAAATATTTAGCTTCCATATCCTCTGAAGTAAACAATTATAACTGAAACTGAATCAGTTGTGTCTCGCTACTAATGTAATATCATTATACAAGATAATTAGAATCAATTTAACAACTTAAAATTGAACATTGTACATCTTCTAAATTACACTTTTTCCTTGGAATTGAGACAATTACATCTTAGTATAAAAGACTAGTAGCATGATATGTATAGTTTTGGGAATGAAAATGACTTACTAATACTGTTTTATCATCTTTAGATACTTTTTACAAAATAGAGCATACAGAACAAAAACAGCAAGAACTTGACAGGGTTTCAATGCTATTGAGTTGGGAATAATGAATTTCCTCTAGATATAGCCATTATTGAATTACTAAATGAGTAGTATTAGTAGTAATATTATGGTTAGTGGAGAATTAAGTGTATGCTAACAAAGCGAGTTAAAAGCATGCCTTTGTAAGAAAAAAAAAAAAAGAAAGGGGATTAAGGGAGGGTGGGAATAGAAGGAAGTATGGTTATGTTCTTAGACTTGTACCTATGGAGTGTTGGCACTGTGGCATAGGTTAAGCCTCTGTTTGCAATTTGAATCTGGGCTGCTACACTTGCAATACAGCTCCATGCTGGTGGCTGGAAAATCAACAAAAGAAGGCCTGAGTGCTTGGGCCCCTGAGCCCTCATGGGAGACTTGGGAGATGCTGCTGGCTCCTGGCTTCGGAACAGCCCAGGTCTAGCCATGACAGACATTTGGGGACTGAACTAGCAGATGGAAGACCTCTCCCTCTCTCTATCTCTCTCTATCTCTTTCTCTCATACTCTGCCTACCAAATAAATAAATCTTTAGGAAAAGAATTGTACCTATGTATTACATGAAATCTGTTCTCTTTATATTAATATAAGTTTTAAAAAAAGAAAAAAGGACACCGAAACAGTTAAAATTGAAAAGATATTTCTGGACCTTAGAAGTTAAAGAGGGAGGAAGCTGGCTGAGAAAAACTAGTCACTTACAAACATGGGTCATTTCTAGTGAAAATGACAGAACAAAGAGCCCAGAGTGTATACCAAAGGGCAACTGCTTCAAATCTGAGTCTTATGCCATAATACTGACTTATGGGTGGTACTGAAAAGAATGAGTGGGAGGAACACAAAATCATTGCAGCCTTTAGATGTCATTTGGAAGCCTATATGGTGAATTTCCTTGTTGCATGGGCTGCCTTATAAAGAGGTGGTTGGAATCTTAGGGCTAGCTTTCCCAGAAAAATCCAAGTGGAAGCTGAATCAAAATTTCTTACCTACAAAAAGTCACTCAGTGTCTGTACCATTTTCTATTTACAATGATTTAACCTTAACCCCACTACCACCACTGCCCAAAGCAAGGTAGAATAGATATGAACCTAAATGATATGTTTCAATTGAATAGTATATAGTAAAAGTAATGCCACATGACTTCTTTTTTTTTTCCTAACAGGCAGAATTAGACAGTGAGAGAGAGAGAGAGAAAGAGAGAAAGGTCTTCCTTCTGTTGGTTCACCCCCTAAATGGCCACTACGGCTCGCACACTGGGCCAATCTGAAGCCAGGAGCAGGTGCTTCCTCCTGGTTTCCCATGTGGGTGCAGGGCCCAAGCACTTGGGCCATCCTCCACTGCCTTCCTGGGCCACAGCAGAGAACTGGACTGGAAGAGGAGCAATAGGGACAGAATCTGATGCCCCAACCAGTTCTAGAACCCAGGGTATCAGCACCACAGGCAGAGGATTAGCCTAGTGAGCCATGGCACCAAGCCATGCCACATGACTTCTATTTCAGGCTCCTGGCAGTTGGAAGCCATCCTCCACATTGTGAGGATGCACAGGCAACCAAGAGCAGCTAGGTGTTCCACACTGGGTATTTGGCTAACTTCCCCAACTGACAATACAGCAAAGGGAAGTGTCAACAAACCTATGTGTTAGTGAAAAAATGTTCAAATGATTCTAGTACCCAGCCTTCAAGAAACTGATTTGGTACTAGCACTTTTGAAGCATGTAATGATGTACTGCTCGACTTTACATCATGGACCAGTATCTAAGACACAAGAGAATCAAGAGCATGCCATTTTTACAGAAGAAATCTTAAAACCAAAAATTTTTTTTCTTCTGCTCACTTTTCAATTCTTATGATTTCCCTCAGCTCTACCTCCCATCTGTGCATCAGCCAGTCACATAGCTGGGAAAAAATAAAATAAAGATTTCTGCAGTGGTACTCAGAACTAGGAGCTCCAATTAGATGCCCCACAATATAGACAAAGGCTACCAAGTCAAAAAGAGCTGAACAGGACCACACCACACATCCTCCTGCTCCTCAAGGTGTGTATGCATGTTAGAAGATGCATATCATTCATGTGTAGCAATCATTCCCTCTGACCTGAAGGTGATAGTGAACACTTTACATGAAAAATATGCAGAAGGACAGAACTACACAGAATCTGAATCCTATACTGAGAACACTTTTTTTAACTTTTATTTAGTAAATATAAATTTCCAAAGTACAGTTTATGGATTACAATGGCTTTCCCCCCATAACTTTCCTCCCACTCGCACACCTCCCATCTCCCGCTCCCTCTCCCATTCCATTTACATCAAGATTCATTTTCAATTCGCTTTAGATACAGAAGATCGATTTAGAATATATAAAGTAAAGAGTTCATCAGTTTGCACCCACACAGAAACACAGAGTATAAAATACTGTTTCAGTACTAGTAATAGCATTACTTCACATTGGACAACACATTAAGGACAGATCCCACATGGGAAGGAAGTACATAGTGACTCCTGTTGTTGACTTAACAATTTGACACTCTTGTTTATGGCATCACTAATCTCCCTAGGCTCTAGTCATGAGTTGCCAAGGCTATGGAAGCCTTTTGGGTTCGCTGACTCCGATCTTAGTTAGACAAGGTCATACTCAAAGTGGAAGTTCTCTCCTCCCTTCAGAGAAAGGTACCTCCTTCTTTGACGGCCTGTTCTTTCCACTGGGATCTCACTCGCAGAGATCTTTCATTTAGGTCTTATTTTTTTTCCCAGAGTGTCTTGGCTTTCCATGCCTAAAATACTCTCATGGGCTCTTCAGCTATATCTGAATACCTTAAGGGCTGATTCTGAGGCCAGAGTGCTATTTAGAACATCTGCCATTCTATAATTCTGCTGTGTATCCCACTTCCCATGTTGGATTGTTCTCTCCCTTTTTGAATCGGACTTGCCTCAAATGATGGAGTTAGAAACGTGCCAAGAGATTCCAATACAATCCCATCAAGGTGACATGTACCAATGCCATCTCACTAATCCAAGTGATCAATTTCAGTTCACAATTGATCGCACTGATAGGTCTAAGAGTCAAAGGGATCACACAAACAAGACTAGTGTCTGCTAATACTAACTGATAGAATCAAAAACCAAAATTTTTATTGGAATCAAGTCTAGAAGATTAAAGGAAAATATTTATTTCACTGCTCTTTGAATGGAGAGATTTATGTCACACAAATTAGGTGATTTGGGCCCCCCAAATGATAATGCATTACCTTTTGCGTTGGCTTATGACTCTGAATATCCATTTTTAATTGACTGGCTTTAAAGTCTCCAATGGAAGTAAACACTGCATTTTCATATTTATGAAATATCTTTTTTATTTCAAAGAGTTCCTGAAGTCTATAGGAATGTACAGAATGAGTAATTCAACTTTCAAATATTAACATTTAATAGTTGATTAAACACATATTCATTATCTAAAGGAAAGAAAGTTACAATCTACAGTTGACTCTATTTTATTTCAATATAACATTGCTGGACAACTTTCTAAATAATTATCATCTTAGGGCCAGCACCGCGGCTCAATAAGCTAATCCTCCACCTTGCGGCGCCAGCACACCGGCTTCTAGTCCTGGCTGGGGCACTGGATTCTGTCCCGGTTGCCCCTCTTCCAGGCCAGCTCTCTGCTGTGGCCAGGGAGTGCAGCAGAGGATGGCCCAAGTGCTTCGGTCCTGCACTCCACAGAAGACCAGGAGAAGCACCTGGCTCCTGCCATCGGATCAGCGTGGTGCGCCGGCTGCAGTGCGCTGGCCACGGTGGCCATTGGAGGGTGAACCAACAGCAAAAGAAAGACCTTTCTCTCTGTCTCTCTCTCTCACTGTCCACTCTGCCTGTCAAAAAAAAATAATAAAATAAAAAAATAAAAATAAAAAATAAAAAAATAATTATCATCTTAGGTAAATAATATGAAGTAAATTCTTGTGACATACAGGGCAAGTATAATTAATTTTCTAACTATACTATTGAAATCTATTTTAATATATTAATATCAAACCTGAATGTATGACTAAGTATTAGCTATAACCTAAAGACCATAGCCAAGAGTAAGAAAGGAGTACAGAAAAAAGTCATCAAAGCACCATCTGAAGTAGAAAAAGAGACAAGGAAGAAACATTTTTGAAGTTTTAGTTGAGGCAGAAAATTAAAGAGAGCTACAGAAGAAAGGAAATCAGCAGAGAGACAGAGTGCAAAGATGTAAAGACTGCATTAAGAATTGTAGAGATCTTTGCTAGCAGAATATTTACAAAGTGAAAAGGATGCAAAAATCACAGTAAGGAAGAAAGATAATGAGAGAAAACGACAGATCAGAAGCACATAGAAACTTAAATGTAGAGAAAGTAAAGAGAAAAGCAATCATGCTGGTAACTTGTTAAGGAACAGTTGGTTTTTCATAATCATGTGGTAGAAACACAATTACTCATTTGCTTCTTCTAGTTATACATTTTTATCTATCAAATATAATATATACATATGTGCATATACATGTAATATGTACACATATATATTTAAAGCAGTTAGATGTATACCGTATATATGTGTAGAGGGATACACAAAGAAAATTAGCACATCTCGCCGGCACCGTGGCTCAACAGGCTAATCCTCCGCCTTGCGGCGCCAGCACACGGGGTTCTAGTCCCGGTCGGGGTGCCGGATTCTGTCCCGGTTGCCCCCTTCCAGGCCAGCCCTCTGCCGTGGCCCAGGAGTGCAGTGGAGGATGGCCCAAGTCCTTGGGGCCTGCACCCCATGGGAGACCAGGAAAAGCACCTAGCACCTGGCTCCTGCCATCGGATGAGCGCGGTGCGCTGGCTGCAGCGCACCATCTGCGGCAGCCATTGGAGGGTGAACCAACGGCAAAGGAAGACCTTTCTCTCTCTCTCTCTCTCTCACTGTCCACTCTGCCTGTCACAAAAAAAGAAAGAAAGAAAATTAGCACATCTCATGTAATATTTTATAGCTAAAAAGAAAAATATGAATTTTAATTTTATGAAAAAATTATGCTAACATATTTTAAATATTTGAATATTTGGATGTTTAAGAGAGGATACTACCAAACATGGAAATATTATCAAAGACAGCAAATATATCTACAGAAATAGAAGTATACATTAAGAATATTGTATATAAGTATATGTATATAAGTATATATATGTATATAAGTATACTTATATTGTATATAAGTATATGTATATAAGTATATATATGTATATAAGTATACATTAAGAATAATTCAGCTGACATTATGTGCCAAGGGCATTGTTGCTACTGTTTATGAAATCATGAAATAGAAAATGTTATATTTTGGGATTCAAAGAAAAAAATAAAAGGTTTCAGATGGTCCTGTGAGTTTCAAAAGTAAATTCTTCCAGGGTACAGTTTAATTATGAAAACATAAGAAAATGTGTATTTAGGCTTTAATATAGTCAAACCATAGAAAAGTTAATTAAAGAATAGTTGATATAATCTGAAATACTAAAATCTTACTGAGTTATCTTGTCTCCTAAATCACCATTTTTCTTCATCTCTTCATCCAGTTTGTACTTCAGAGCTTGCTTTAACTCAGCAAGTGGCTTTATGAGTTGCTATTCATCTTTAGACTTCAAAAAATGTGCAAATTATTTTTTAAAATGTAGACTTATTTCTAAAAATATTATTTCCAATGAGTTCAAGACTAATATCCTATAAAAATCTGATGATAATCAGAATTCAAAAATAATGACTTTCCAAAAAAGAGTTCAGATTGATTTGCACTTTCAACACTACCTTTTGTAGATTTTCAATTTTCAAAATTAATTTGGCCAGCGCCGTGGCTCACTGGGCTAATCCTCCGCCTTGCGGTGCCAGCACACTGCGTTCTAGTCCCGGTCAAGGTGCCGGATTCTGTCCCAGTTGCCCCTCTTCCAGGCCAGCTCTCTGCTGTGGCCCAGGAGTGCAGTGGAGGATGGCCCAAGTGCTTGGGCCCTGCACCCCATGGGAGACCAGGATAAGCACCTGGCTCCTGCCATCAGATCAACGCAGTGCGTCGGCCGCAGTGCGCCAGCCGCGGTGGCCATTGGAGAGTGAACCAACGGCAAAGGAAGACCTTTATCTCAGTTTCTCTCTCTCACTGTCCACTCTGCCTGTCAAAAAATTTTAAAAAAATAATTTGTGAAAGATAGAGGTGCAGTGGTTATGTTGCTGCTCGAGATTTATGCAACCCACATCAGAGTGTCTGAATGGAGTCTAGCCTACTTGGATTTTAATCTAGATTCCTTCTAATGAACACTCAGTGAAACAGCAAATGATGTCTCACGAGCTTGGATCCTGTACCTACATGGTAGAACTGGATTGAATTCTGGGCTCCCAGTTCTCAGCTGTTATAGGTATTTCAGTAGGGGACTCATACATGAAAGATTTGTTTCTCATTCCCTCTCTCATCTTCACCTTTTACCTCTCTTTCTTTCCAGTAAAAATGAAAGACAAATACAGATTTTAAAAAACAAAATACTGCTAATGAGTTTTTAACAGCAATTTTTTAATTTTTTAAAAATTTTTAAAGATTATTTATTTATTTATTTATTTGAGAGGTAGAGTTACAGACAGAGAGAGGGAAAGACAGAGAGAAAGGCCTTCCTTCCATTGGTTCATTCCCCAGATGGCTTCAACAGCCAGAGCTGTGCTAATCCAAAGCCAGGAGCCAGGTGCTTCTTCCTGGTCTTCCCTGTGGGTGCAGGGGCCCAAGGACTTGGGCCATCTTCTACTGCTTTCCCAGGCCACAGCAGAGAGCTGGACTGGAAGAGGGGCAGCCAGGACTAGAACCAGCGCCCATATGGAATGCCATGCTGCAGGCAGAGGATTAATTACTCTGCCATGCAGCTGGCCCCTAAACAGCTATTTTTAAAAGAGTGGTTTTATTTTACATTCTAGAGATTCCCTAGAAACTTTTGTCCAAAAACTTGAATATTCAAGATAACTAGGTTTAATTAAATCATATGGTACTAATAGGATTTTTGGAAAAATTCACATTTGCTCCCTATTATATATTTCATCTTCACCTGATTTCAGGATGAGATAAATAATCTCATTTCTTAACAGTGTTTATAAGTTTCATTTTTTTCCTTTGACATTCATGACTTAACTTTAAACAAATTTCACCTTTTCTATAAAATACAAACATTTACCATGTTTGATTCTTGTGTCTTTTTTCTGTACTGTCCTATGTGAATGCATGGCCTGATACACAGATAATTGTGGGGTCACATAGATGACTGTGCAATTCCCTGGCCTTAAATATGTTTTCCAAGGGTACATTCAGTGCAATATTTTTGAGACATATCCAGGACGCTTTGTTTAGTTCTTCCACTGCTTTCATCCTCAGCAGCAATAGCAATTAGTGATTAGACCTTCCTCTTGGCCCCTATAAGCCCACTTCACTTCTAAATGCAGTGACTGCTGGATTCTATTCAACCACTCTTTGTATTCCATTTCTAAGACTGTCTCAAAAGTTCCTTAAGTCTCAATGCTTCACCTGAAGCTGCTTAATCTATACTCATAGCCCTCACCTCATAGCTCAGGTCATTTCTTACTTCTATTGCATTTCTCATAGGTTAAATCTTCAACTATACCCACATAAACCATTACCTGATGGGGATTACTTTTGCAGACAACTAGTCTAGGACATTTGCTAATGATTCTAAAGGGTGTGTCTTTGATCCTAGCGTTGTTTTCTAATATTGATACTAGATATGTTAGGATGTTGACCAGCATACTTCATGTTGAAATTCTTTTCTAATGCAAGGCATCAAATTATGGGTCACTTCCATTTTCGTTGGAATCCCCTCTGCCATAGATACGACTTTAGCAGTCTGTTGAGGTGCTTTTCAGACATAAACCTAACTATATTATTTGGAGGCCTGAGTCAGATATCTCTATTTCCCAATCCAAATTATTCACTTCCAAATTGTGTCCATAAAATATATCAACCCAACTACTCTCTGGTAGATGAGAACCTCCATTCGTGAGATGAGAACCTTCTGGAAAATGAGTTGCTATTGAGTTGGTCAAATGCCATCGATTATTATACTTTTGACAGAAAGGGTACCCTTGAAAGTGACTAATACTTCTATGCCATATTCCTAAGTCATTTCTACAAGAATTACAGAAAATACCTCAGGAATTATGAACAAGCTTAATAGCCATTGCACACTGACATGAACTGAATAAAGTAAGCCGGTGCAAAGGTTGATGATCACAGTAGGGAAAAGCTTGCTTTTATACATGCAGTCGTGGTAGCACTACGTCACTCTGCAAAATCCTGACATGACAGTCATTTTTATTTTTTCTTTTGCAACTAATTCCTTTTAAAAATCCAGAGGAAACATATTCCATGGTGAAAATAAAGCTTGCGTAATAATCTAGTATCCATTCTTGATGAGGAATTAAATTTATAGTATCAAAATAACTCATTCTCAAGGACTCACTGAAGAGTTAGGAGCACAGTTGGAATTCAGAATCATACATGTATCATTATTCACCTTCCATGGCAGTGTAAAAGAGGTTAACAGTATACGCAAGGACACCAAAAGATAGCCAGTGTTCAGATAACATGTTTTTGGAGTGCCCAAAAAGATAGATATAACTAGAATATCCATCAATGGATAAAGAGACATACAAAATGTACTATGAATACAATAATGACTTTACACATAACTCTTTTGCATTAAAATATTAGTACAAAAATAATTTTATGAAGTCAATTTGTTTTATACAACTAAACAGACTTGCACTCCTCTTCATAATATCCATATGAAGAGAGTAAATATACTTGTCAATGAGACTTTTCATATTACCTAAAATAGTCTTACAATCTATTAATAAAGAAATAAAATTCCTTTTTAGATATAGCAGAAATTAAGATTTTTGACTTACTGAATTTAGTGTTGAAATCATGTTTTTTCTTGAGTTGTTCACATAGGCTGGCTTGCTTTTGGAAAGCCTCTTCCAGCTGAGAATTTAAACATTCTAACCTATAATGGAGATTCAAAAATAATTATTCTCACTTATATTCTAAAAATATAAATAACACAAAACACCAGAGTATATAATTACGTAAGTTCCT
This sequence comes from Sylvilagus floridanus, assembly GCA_949820135.1. NCBI lineage: Eukaryota > Metazoa > Chordata > Mammalia > Lagomorpha > Leporidae > Sylvilagus > Sylvilagus floridanus. The sequence goes on along the minus strand of OX463240.1, from coordinate 9,770,552 downwards.
AAAAATTTGAAAGTAAATATTTGGCAACAGTATCATGTTTCCATGTGTCTTTGAGGATAGACAATATGCAACATTTCGGGAAAATGTGCAAAAAGTATGCATTCCAAAACAGCTTGAAGATGAAATTTTTCCTGGTTTCACATAGATGTGCTTAGGATCATAACTCTCCTGTTTCTTACAGCCAGTGCTTCATAAGCACTCAAGTTACTTTTCATACTTTGACCTGTAGTTTTCCTGATGATCATGTGACTTCTCAGCACTCTTCCTCGTTCTCTGTGGGGCTCCTGTGTAAGCCAGACCCCCTGCCAAGCGCACTGAGCCACCTCTGCCGCTGGGAGGGGTCCAGGCTGGGGTGGTCGCACTGGTCTGGCCCCCCGCCTGCTGCCCACCCCAGCCTGGCTGCTGAGTCAGAGCCGCGCCCCTGGGCCCTGCTGCTGCCTGTACCAGGCACACTTTGCCTCTCCACATGCCCTGGCGCGCCAGCTAGCCAGAGCTGGAGGGCTCACAGTGGGCGCCACCACCTGCCCGCCTGACTCCTTCCAGAGCTTCCTACCCAGAGCTCCATCAGGACCGGGGTGGGGGGCGTGGGAAGTGCACGGCTGGCCCTGCACAGGGCTGGCTGGGGTCTGCGGCCTCTTGCCCACTGGCCTCTCCCTCCCATGGGCGGAGGCATGGGAGTGGCTCGGCAGGGCGCTGGCCCCAGTGACACCTTGACAAAGGAGGCTGATCGCTTGCTGACAGCCCTCACGCTGCAAGGCCGTGCTGGCTCCCGTGAGAAGGTCGGGGTCACCTCCGAGCTCCCCTGAATCCCCTCGGTGCCCATCCCATGCCAGCGGGAGACCCGCCTGGGCCGACTGTCCTGTGGCCTCCCCTCCGGAGGAGCAGGCCAGGGTGGTGGCAGTCTTGCATCGGTGTCTGCGTAGCCGTTTTGAGCTAGAACTCAGCATTTCGGCCCACCCCGGGACCCCTCAGTGGGCCTGGGGGCGGGGCTGGTGTTTGTGGCACTGTTTCCCTCCTCCATCCATCGGCTGGTCCTGCTTGGTCAGTGTCCGTCCGTGGCTGCTGGCCATTTGGGTGGTCAGAGCGCTCCCTTGGGTTTGTGCGTGGAGGGAATTTCTGGGCCACACGTGGACTGTTTCTGTCTGTAGGAAACCCTAACCGTTGTCCACGTGTATCCTGGGAGAAGCGTCTGCCCAGGTCCTGATTGGGTTGCTCTCTGTGACTGTGTTGGAGAGTCCTGTGTTCTGGGGATTCGATTCTTACCAGTTACATGGTTTACAAACACCAAAATAAATAAATAACTGACTGATGCCTAACATTGTACATACTCATGTCCCAGCTGCTCCTTTTCCTATCCAGCTCTTTGCTATGGCCTGGGAAAACAGCATAAGATGGTCCCTGTCCTTGGGCCCCTGCACCCATGTGGGAGACTCAGAAAAAGCTCCTAGCTCCTGGCTTTGGATCAGCTCAGCTCCGGCTATTGTAGCCATTTGGAGAGTGAACCAGTGGATGGAAGATCTTTCTCTCTGTCTCTCCCTCTGTCTGTAACTTTACCTCTCAAGTAAATACATAAATGTTAAAAAAAAAAAAAAGAAATATAATCTGTACAAACTCTGACTGAAATAATTCATTTCTTCAAAATAATCTTGCATACTCCTTTTTATTCAATTTTCCTGCTTATAAAGCTTTCGCTTAATACAATGAATGAAGTTTATTTTTCTCCTAACGTATTGTCAGAATTATAAGGTCTTGAAGATAGGTTTTTCACTTGAACTGCTCCAAATGTTCAGAGACAAAACCAGAAAGTTTTAAATTGTATGTATCTATAGGGTGCAGTGTAGTAAATTAATGTGTTTAATATGTAAAGAACAAATCAGTTTAGTTAGCATTTACTTTTTAAAATCATAAAACATTTTTGATCAACAATGTTTGTGGGGCCGGCACTGTGGTGCAGTGGGTTAACATCCTGGCCTGAAGTGCTGGCATCACATATGGGTGCTGGTTCTAGTCCCGGCTGCTGATTTTCCTATCCAGCTCTCTACTTGACCTAAGAAAGCAGTAGAAGATGGACCAAGTCCTTGGGCCCCTGCACCCATGTGGAGAGCAGAGGAGGCTTCTGGCTCCTGGTTCTTGGCTTCGGATCGGTGCAGCTCCAGCCGTTGTGGCTTTCTGGGGAGTGAACCAGCGGATGGAAGACCTCTCTCTCTGCTTCTCCTCTCTGTGTAACTCTGACTTTCAAATAAATAAATAAATCTTTTTTAAAAAGCCAATACTTGCATAATTTGTGGGGTACACTGTGATATTTCTTTTTTTTTCCAGTTTAACACCAAGATTTTTTAATCATTTGCAATTATCTTTATATAAAGAAGATCGATTCAATATATACTATGTAAAGATTTCATCAGTTTGCACCCACTCAGAAACACAAAGTGTAAAAATACTGTTTCAGTACTAGTAATAGCATTACTTCACATTGGATAACACATTAAGGACAGATCCCTCATGAGACGTAAGTACACAGTGACTCCTGATGTTGATTTAACAAATTGACACTCTTGTTTATGGCGTCAGTAATCTCCCTAGGCTCTGGTCATGAGTTGCCAAGGCTATGGAAGCCTTTAGGGTTCACCGACTTCGATCTTATTCCGACAGGGTCATAGTCAAAGTGGAAGTTCTCTCCTCCCTTCAGAGAAAGGTACCTCCTTCTTTGACGGCCTGCTCTTTCCACTGGGATCTCACTTGCAGAGATCTTTCATTTAGGTCTTCTTTTTTTTTTTTTTGTTTGTTTTTTGTTTTACAGAGTGTCTTAGCTTTCCATGCCTAAAATATTCTCATGGGCTCTTGAGCCAGATCCGAATGACTTAAGGGCTGATTCTGAGGCCAGAGTGCTATTTAGGGCATCTGCCATTCTGAGTCTGCTGTGTATCCTGCTTCCCATGTTGGATCATTCTCTCCCTTTTTCATTCTATCAGTTAGTATTAGCAGACACTAGTCTTGTTTGTGTGATCCCTTTGACTCTTAGACCTATCAGTATGATCAATTGTGAGCTGAAATTGATCACTTGGACTAATGAGATGGCCTTGGTACATGCCACCTTGATGGGATTGTATTGGAATCCCCTGGCACAATTTCATTAAATGTGTAAGTTGTGTTCTGATTAAACTGCAATAGTAAATGTCACCCTCTCCTTCACATTGTTTTGTAACTGGAGCCTCCCTTCTAATTTCTCAGAAAATCCATGATAGTTTTTTCCTGTGTGTGTGTGAATTTTAGTCACTCTACTGCATGTTGCTATAGGAATTGATTCTTTCTAATTGTGATGTGATATTTATTATCCAGCCTGCCTCTACTTGCTCTGCCCACTTTTATCAGCCTCTGGTAATTATTATTCTGTGTTCAGGCTGACTTTTTCAGATTCCATATATAAGAGAGAACATTCACTATTTGTCTTTCTCTGTCTAATTTACTTCAGTTAGAATGACATCCTACAGTTCTGCCTATTTTGTTGTAAATGGAAGGGTCCCATTCTTGTTTGTGGCTGAATAATATTCTATTGTATGTATATATAAGATTTTCTTTATCCATTCCTTTTCAATGGATTCCATGGTTGATTCCATATCTTGGCCATTGTGATCTTATTGTAGTTTTGATTTGAATTTTCTTAACTAGTGATACTGAGCACCTTTATATATATATAATACATATGTATATATATGTATATATATATATACACACATACACACATACAAACATATATATATGTATTCACACACAAACACAACTGTCAGCTATTTTTATGACATTTCTAGAAAAATGTCTTTGTAAGTTGTTTGATATTTGTTGCTATTGTGTTTTTTTTGAGACAGAAAAAAGAATTTTAAAATTTATATGGAACTATAAAAGACACAAACCAACCAGAACAGTCTTGAGTAGGAAATACGAAGCTAGATTCATCACACATTCTGATTTCAAAACATATTTCAAAGCTATAGCAATTAAATTAGTACAATAGTTGTAAAGAAAAGTGAACAAAATAATACAATGTGATAGCCCAAAAATGAATCCATGTACACACAATTAACCAATGTTTGACAAGTGTAACATGAATGTACAATGTGGATGAGATAGTCCTAATCCCTTCAACAAAGCAGACTGGGAATACCCTATATTAATATGTTTAAAAAAACTAGAATTGTACACAAAAATAAAATTTACAATAGAATCAAATCTTAAATAAATAAACTGAAACTGCAAAACTCTTAGAAGAAAATAAGGAGAAGCCATATTGTCACTGGCATTGGCAATTTTTTTACATGACACCCAAAATACAGGTAACAAAAACAAAAATAGACAAGACAGCCTAATTCCTAATAAAAATACTCTGTCCAACAAAGGGACAATCAATGGAGGGGCAAGACATTTTACATAATAGAAGAAGATATCTGCGAACTATATACACATATAAATTTATATAGGTGACACACAAAGAAGGTATAAAGAACAAGATATGGTTTTGAGAAACAGTGTGAAAAAGTTGTTAGGATAGAGTTTCCTAATATAAAGACTGTAATTTGTATACTAGAAGTCTATACTGGATTTCAAGAAAAATGCATTTCATCATTTTTTTTATTTTTATTTTTATTTTTTTTATTTTTTGACAGGCAGAGTGGACAGTGAGAGAGAGAGACAGAGAGAAAGGTCTTCCTTTTGCCGTTGGTTCACCCTCCAATGGCCGCCACGGTCGGCGTGCTGCGGCTGGCGCAGCGCGCTCATCCGATGGCAGGAGCCAGGTGCTAGGTGCTTTTCCTGGTCTCCCATGGGGTGCAGGGCCCAAGCACTTGGGCCATCCTCCACTGCACTCCTGGGCCACAGCAGAGAGCTGGCCTGGAAGAGGGGCAACCGGGACAGAATCCGGCGCCCCAACCGGGACTAGAACCTGCTGTGCTGGCGCCGCAAGGCGGAGGATTAGCCTGTTGAGCCATGGCGCCAGCCCATTTCATCATTTTTAAAGCTGAATAACATTGTGGGGGGTGTGTGTGTGTGTGTGTGTGATCACATGGACCTGAAGGATATTATGCTAAGTGAATTAAGTTAGACGTGGAAAGACAAATATTACATGATAACTTATATGTGTGTATATACATACACAAATGCACATATATATATATATATATCTGTATACACATACACACACAAATACACAGTGATGGAGAAGATATCAGTCATCACCACGGGTGGGGGTAAGAGGAGAGGAAATGAGAATTGCATTGAAGGATCTTTCACAGGTAGACAGTAGTGTGAACAAGTTTAGAGATCAAATGCGCATACAACATAAGGACTGTAATAAATAAGATTGTATTATATTGGGATTATTGTTTAATAGGTAAATTTTACCTACTCTTATCACAAAAAAAGTAATTTTGTAAGAGGATAGGTATCCTAAACTGCTTCACCATAGCAACCATTTTACTGTCAATAAGTAACCCTTAATATTATTTGAAAGTATCAAGTACACACAAGAAAATTTATTTTTTGAAAAAGAACATATTCTGTTGATCCTTAGCAGTGATAGGAATTCTGAGAACTAATTTCTTAACTTGGTATCACAAGCGGTAAGTGATAGCTCACATCCCGCCTGCTCTGGTTCTGATTCAGTTTCCTGCTATCATGCATGAGAAGGCAGCAGGGGCTTAGGTCCCTGCCATCCATGTGCAAGGCCCCATTGCAGTTCCTGGATCCTGGCTTTGGCCTAGTTCAACTCCAGCAGTTATTGCCATCTGGGGAGTGAAGCAGCAAGTGGAAGATCTCTCTCTAACACTCTCCCTCTCTCTCCAGCTCATTCTGGTGCTCTGTCATTTACATAAATGAGATTTAAAAATTACTATTAATATGTTTATGGTGATTTGTGTATGGTAATTCCTGCTATATTGAATAAATGAGTTTTTATTTATAATATTTGCATTTTGAATATTAGCATTATGGAATACATTTTGCTGGAATATTTAAAATATATTAGGTAGTTTCAATCTCCTAACATATTAGATTTTCTATTTCTTATAATATTTTCAAGAATGTATGACTTATGTAAAAATAAGCAATAAGCAAACTCAAATAATTTGTACAATCACCTAGGTAAAAACCCAACTATGTTCCTTTAATAATAATTGACATAATTTCAGTGCTATTGTGTTTTAAGATAATCTGTCAGGGAGAAAAAAAATATATGCTGTATTTCACAAACTTACTTATTTATACAACACTTCCTGTCAAGATTCTAAGTACAATTAGTTTGCTTTGAAACTAACTGTCCAAGATATTTATGAGTGTATACACTTAAGTATTAATTAATTAATTAAAAATTAATTTAACTTTTATTTAGTAAATATAAATTTCCAAAGTACAGTTTATGGATTACAACGGCTTTCCCCCCCATAACTTCCCTCCCACTCGCACCCCTCCCATCTCCCACTCCCTCTCCCATTCCATTCACATCAAGATTAATTTTCAATTATCTTTATATACAGAAGATCGATTTAGTATATATTAAGTAAAGAGTTCATCAGTGTGCACCCACACAGAAACACAAAGTGTAAAATACTGTTTCAGTACTAGTTATAGCATTACTTCACATTGGACAACACATTAAGGACAGATCCCTCATGAGGAGTAAGTACACAGTGACTCCTGTTGTTGACTTAACAATTTGACACTCTTGTTTATGGCATCACTAATCTCCCTAGGCTCTAGTCATGAGTTGCCAAGGCTATGGAAGCCTTTTGAGTTCGCCGACTTCAATCTTATTCCAACAGGGTCATAGTCAAAGTGGAAGTTCTCTCCTCCCTTCAGAGAAAGGTACCTCCTCCTTTGATGACCTGTTCTTTCCACTGGGATCTCACTCACAGAGATCTTTCATTTAGGTTTTTTTGTTTTTTTTTTTTCCCAAAGTGTCTTGGATTTCCATGCCTAAAATATTCTCATGGGCTCTTGAGCCAGATCTGAATGCCTTAAGGGCTGATTCTGAGGCCAGAGTGCTATTTAGGACATCTGCCATTCTATGAGTCTGCTGTATATCCTGAGAGAAGTGGTTTTTAAGATTTTTTTCTTGTTGAATTGTCAACTTTATTTTATACTTGAAAAGCAGAAAGAGGGAAGAGGAGAGAGGGGAGGGAGGGAAGAAGGGAGGGAGGGAGAGAATGAGAGAGAGAGAATATCTTCTAACCACTGATTACCTTCACAAATGCCCATGATGGCCTGAGCTGGGACAGCCCAAGCCAGCAGCCTATAACTCAGTCCTGATCCCCCATGTGACTGACAGAGACACAAATAATTGGGCTATCACTTACTGCTTTACAGGTTGTGAATTAGCAGGAAGTTGGCATTTGAATTAGCGCTGGAACAAGAACTGTGTCTTTCTGATAGGAGGTGTGGGTGTCCTAAAGGCCTTCTCACTGCTGTGCACAATGCATATCCTGAGGACTGACTTCTTCCCAATGCTGAGGTTTACTGCATACAAAGTTCCAGTAATTTAGGAGGTCTTTTAGTATATTTCAATAAATTTGATAATTTTCTCCATTAAGGCATTTGCCTGTATTTTGTCAGGTTTAACCAGAGAGAATATAATTTCGATAGTTCTTTGATAGTTTCCCTTCTGTTTTGAGAATTTTCAAATGTACAGGGAAGTTCAAAGAATTATACAATGAAAACTTATTATCTGAGTTCATCAATTATTGCATTGGAGAGTTCTAAATTCTTTCTCTGTATCATTATTTTGGGGTATTATTATTTATTCATACAAGTAGTCCATACATTAGCAAATTTTAATCATCACTTTGATGTTTAGGGTGCCTCTATTACAGACCGTGAGATCCACTTTAAACAACTTCCTGTGCCCTTTTAATACAGTAACATTATATTTGGGAAATTCTTGTCTTAAGGTCAGTTGAAAGGACTTTTTCTTATTCTACTTCTTCATTGATGGGATAACAAAATTCAACTGTATCAGCTAACTTTACTAAATTATTGAATATATATCAGTTTAACTTTAGATTCTTCTAAGTCTTATAAGTACATGGCCCTATCGTTTTTAAATAATGTCAGCCTTTTTTGTTCTCCAGATAGTTTTGAGACTTCCTTTCATCTGCAGTGTTGCATAATTTGAATAAATTATGTCTAGTAATGCATTTTTAAAATATCTTCCAAGTAAAAATAGTTATGTAGTAATACAATGAGTTCTCATAGCCTCTCACCCATTTCCTCTATTAACATCTCATTCTGGTACATTTGTCACAGTTAATGAATCACATCCAGCTTTCCCAGTTCTTTAATCCAAGCTCCTTTTATCCCCCCCTACTTCTTCTGGTTTCTAGCAATTAACACTCTGTGTTCAGAATTTTTAAAGAAAAATTAGCTCCCTCACATGTAGGATTACATGTGGCATTCATTTTTCTGTGTCTGACATATTTCATTCAACAGATGTCCTTGAGTTCTATCCATTTTTCTGCAAATGACAAAATTCCATCCTTTTTTAATGCTGAGTAGTATTCCATTGAATATATTTATCACATTTTGTTTATCCAATTATCTGATGATGAGCACCTCGGTTAATTCCATGTCTTGGCTACTAGCTATTGTGAATAGTGCAGCTATAAATATGGTGGAGCAGGTATCTCTTTGATTCAATTAGACAGCTTTAGCTCTTACATTTAAGTATTTGATCCATCTTGAGTTGGTTTTGGGGATATAATGAGAGATAGGTATCTAATTCTATTCCTCCACATGTATATGTCCAGTTTTGCTGGTACCATTATTAAAAAGGCTATCTTTTTTTCCAATGTATGTTTTTGTCATTCATGTCAAAAGAGTTGGCTGTATATGTGTATTTACTTTTCATCCAGTATTTTTTTTTTGACAGGCAGAGTTAGACAGTGAGAGAGAGAGACAGAAAGGTCTTCCTTCCATTGGTTCACCCCCCAAATGGCCACTACAGCCAGCATGCTGAGGCCGGCGCACTCTGAAGCCAGGAGCCAGGTGCTTCCTCCTGGTCTCCCATGCTGGTGCAGGGCCCAAGGACCTGGGACATCCTCCACTGCACTCCTGAGCCACAGCAGAGAGCTGGACTGGAAGAGGAGCAACCGGGACAGGACCGGCACCCCAACTGGGACTAGAACCCGGGGTGCTGGCACCGCAGGTGGAGAATTAGCCAAGTGAACCATGGTGCTGGCCTTTCATCCAGTATTTACAGATGACTTGAATCTTCTGTTTGATATTTCAAAATGTTTGAAAACTTTTCAGATATTTTAAGTATTCTCTTTGCACTATTTGATATAATTTACTGTGATTTTCAAGACTGACAAATGAAAATAATAAACTTTTTCTATTTCTCTAATAGATATTTGAATTTACATTGCCTCCAGATGACATGAAGGTCCTAGATGGTCTGAACAGAAATGTTCGATATATTACTGCTGATTTGTAAGTACTGATGACCTTGGTAAAAATGTTACCTCAATTTATTTTCTGAGGATGAATATATAAAAGCATATTAGTTCTATTCACCATGCACTGTGCTGATCACCAATGTGGTTAACCTCTGGTCCTAAATAGAAATTTTTATCACCTCTATATGGACTTCTTCAGTACATCCTTTCAACTTAATTTCTTTAGGAGTTTGGAATTTCTCCCTTTCTTTTTACTGCATTTTTCTTAAAGAACCAATCATGGCATTTGTATTGAAAAACGCTGACCAAATATTTTAATAGAAATGTTTCGTTGTGGTTTTCTAAAATATGGTCCTCTCAACCCAGCTAATGAAGTCTTAAAGGCACATTTAAAATCAAGGACTGGGGATGTGTGCTAAAAAACAGTAACAGGAGGGAATTTGCACTAAAGGAGAGATCTTTATTCTTCTTCTGCTGCAAGATTTTAGAATCTGACCAAAATATTATATTTGAGGGTAGCAAAGAATATACACCTGTGGGACTTTTAATTTGTAATAATTAAGATAAAGGAAGAAATTAGTATATTGCAAAATTGAATGTACTCAAAATGGCACATATGTTATGATTGTTATGTTTTTATTACTACTCGGGAAAATGAAGAACGAAGTAGGAACAAAGTGCAGAGACAAAGGGCGTGGCAAGCTGAATAATTCCTATTCTCTATTAAATATTCTAATATGTATTCATCTCTAACACCTTGTGTTTTCTGTAGTCACGAAAACATAGATATTTGTGAATTAGCAGGAAACTCTATGGACGTGGAACTCTGTCTTATCAACAGCATTCTTTCCAGTTCCTAATCTAATACACTATGTCATATCTGATGGGCAGTGAGCAAACAATGAAAGAATTAATAAAAGGGATGTTAAATTGCTAACAGTCATCTATATCCCTGAAATTATTTTAATATTGAATAACATCTGAATGTGTCTATTTTCAAAGCAAAGTAAATTAGATTTTGCTTGAAAATGTGCTTTTTTCAGACACTTCAGGGTTTTATTTTAATGTAATATTAATACAAAGAGATTCAATATGCTCATATACACATTTCTAAGTATATAATGATGTTCCCTTCTTCCCTCCCAATCTCCCTCTCCTTCCCTCTCCCTATTATTTTTGGTTTCCTTCTTCTTTGAGAATTTGATGTAAGAAAGCAATGAGTATCACTTTGCTTTGTTGAAATATGCAGCTGAAGGAGAGAAATGTGATTAAATTTTTATTCTGTGTGTTCTATCTGTTAATTCCAGGTAAAAGATTAGGATTTGAAAAAGTTATTTGTGATTAAAGATATGTACTATAAAGGTATGCTCATGAATATGACAGATTTTATGATTTACAAAAAAAATGATAAATTCACAGAAATCACTTCGTTGTTATTCTAGAAATGTGTTTATTGAGTTTAAACTATACATTCTTCTTATTTTAGTGCTACTAGACATCCAAATCAGCACGCTGCTGGCTCTCATCACTGCCACTCGCTGCCACTGCCCATCACAGAGCCCCGCGGGTGGCGTCAGGCACCTGGAGCACAGGCCTGTGCCATCCTCCGCCCTAGCAGCACCTGTTCCTTAAACACTTGAAGCTGCAGGTAGGGGGCGCCCTGCACCTGGCCCAAGTAGAAGACAAGGCCCGTGGCTGCCTGGAGCCGCAGCTCCAGCTCCAGGCTGGACAGTGTGGCTCCTGGGAGGCCTATGGAGACGACCCCTCCACTGCTTGGGAAGAACAGGCCCTCCTCCAGGGGGCCCGAGGCGCAGGGCGTGGGGGTCCCCAGGCACTGCCCGTCCAGCCGCAGTCTCCTCACGCAGCCACTGACCCCAGTGGACACCGGGAGCTTGGGGATGAGGCTGTGGGCTGGGTGAACCCCCACAAACAGGGTGTGGGGCTGGGGGCTCTATGCCTCCCGAGGGCCCTGGTGGGGCACCCCCTGACTCCGGGTGTGGCTCCCGTCGATCCTCAAGTAGAGCTGGCCCGAGTCTGCCTGCAGATCTGCAACTCCCCGCCCCCGGACCTGCTGCCTCCGTGCTCTGGCTCACGACCAACAGCCTGGTGCAGAAGATCGGGAGCAGGCATCCACTTCTCTGTCGTGTCCCCCCGCAAGCTGCCTGCGCTGCGGCTTCCGTTGGATAAGGCAGCGGCCCTGTCCTTGCTGGAGCCACTGCAGCCGCTGGCCGACGTGAACCAGGACCTGAGGCACACGGTGCTTGTGCGGGACCTCCTGCTGCCTGTTGGGGGTGGCTCGGCGCCAGGTCCCCTGCAGCCAAAGCGGCCGGTCCCACTGCCTCCCGCTCTGTCCTCGCGTGCCTCACTCTCAACACCCCCCCCCCCCCAGCAGCCTCTGCCGCCCAGGCCGCTGCAGTACCAGGTCCCTGGGAACCTGAGTACAGCTCAGGTCGCTGCCCAGAACGCCGTGAGGCCGCCAAGAACCAGAAGGTTGGACTGGGCCCCGGCTTCTCACCTATCAACCCTCTCCAACAAACTGCCTTGGGAGTGGGTCCCCCCTTCAGCCAGGCTGCTGCTGCCCCACTACCTCCAGGACTCTCTGGTGCCCCCAAGTCACCGCCTGCTTCCCAACCTAGCCTAGTCTCCTCTGTGGCCCCTGGCCTGGGCCTGGCGCCCTCTGCATAGCCTGGGGCGCCATCCATGGCCAGCACAGTGGCCCCTGGTGGGGTGAGCGGCCCCTCCCCGGCCCAGCTGGGGACCTCGGCCCTCAGTGGGCAAGCAGTCAATTTCCAACAAGCTCCTGGCCTAGAGCGGGGTCCTTGAGTGGCAGGAGAAACCCAAACCTGCCTCGGTGGACACCAACACGAAGTTGACGAGATCCCTGCCCTGCCAGGTCTACGTGAATCACAGGGGGAACTTGAAGACCGAGCAGTGGCCCCAGAAGCTGATCATGCAGCTCATCCCCCAGCAGCTGCTGACCACCCTGGGCCCGCTGTTCTGGAACTCAATGATGGTGCAGTTCCACTTCACCAAGGACCTGGAGTCCCTGAGAGGCCTCTACCACATCATGGGCAACAGCTTTGCGGGCTGCGTGCCCTTCCCCCACATGGCCCGGTTCGAGGTGCGCGTGCTCATGCTGCTGTCCAAGAAGAAGATCTTCATGGGCCTCATCCTCTATGACCAGAGCAGCTTCGTCAATGGCATCCGACAGGTCATCACCAACCACAAGCAGGTGCAGCAGCAGAAGCTGGAGCAGCAGCGAGGGATGGGGGCACAGCAGGCACCCCCAGGGCTGGGCCCCATTCTGGAGGATCAGGCAAGGCCCTCGCAGAATCTGCTCCAGCTCCGCCCACTGCAGCCCCAGCCTCAAGGCACCGTGGGGTCCTCTGGTACTACGGGGCAACCCCAGCCCCAGGGTACTTGTCAGACCCCTCAGGGCCCCCCAGGGTCCTCCTGGAGCAGCGCCCGGCCCACCCCCTCCTGGACCCATCCTCCAGCCCCAGAACCCTGGGGCCAACCCTCAGCTGCAAAGCCTCCTCCTAACCCTCCCCCACCCCAGATGGGGTGCCCCCACCCCAGGCCTCCCTCCACCACCTCCAGGCACCAGGGGCTCCCACACTGCTGCCCCCACCGCACCAGGGCCTGGGGCAGCCCCAGATGGGGCACCGGCTCCTGCACCACCACCCGCTCAGTCCCATCCTGCACAGCTTCCCCCATGGGATCCACTGCCAGGTCAGCTGCTGCTGAGTGGGGTCCCCGGGGCCCAGTCCACCAGCCTGCAGCCAGGCCTGCAGCCCAGCGTCATAGGAGACGACATCCTCTTGGATCTCACCTGACTCCACCCCCAATAAAGTTCATTTTAACACCCAAATAAACCAGAAAACTTGGGGATCAATTATTAGAAATTGATCATTGAGGCCGGCGCCGTGGCTCAACAGGCTAATCCTCCGCCTTGCGGCGCCGGCACACCGGGTTCTAGTCCCGGCCGGGGCACCGATTCTGTCCCGGTTGCCCCTCTTCCAGGCCAGCCCTCTGCTGTGGCCCAGGAGTGCAGTGGAGGATGGCCCAGGTGCTTGGGCCCTGCACCCCAGGGGGAGACCAGGAAAAGCACCTGGCTCCTGGCTCCTGCCATCGGACGAGCGCGGTGCGCCAGCCGCAGCGCGCGCCGGCCACGGCGGCCATTGGAGGGTGAACCAACGGCAAAAGGAAGACCTTTCTCTCTGTCTCTCTCTCTCTCACTGTCCACTCTGCCTGTAAAAAAAAAAAAAAAAGAAATTGATCATTGAAATTAGAAGCACACAAGAGGCAGAAGGCATCAGACTGAGCCCTTCCTGTTCCACACCCAGCATAACTTCAAGAACACACTCAGACCCAAGCAGGTAGCCACAGGCCATGTTATATGGTCATCAGAAATCTGAAGTTAAATCTTATTCGATTTAAAACATTAAAAAACACAAATGTAACTTTTCAGCTTAATATTTTACAATAAAATATGAAACTCTCTTTAGCACAACTAAACAAACCCACTACCCTGACCCTGGCCTTCTAAATGTTCATTAAAATACTTTCAGTTCTTTACTAATTAGGATTTCACAATAAAAAGTACTTCACAGATTCACTGAGGCCCTTCTCCAAGAAACCAAAAGTCCTTCAGAAACACTACCTTGGAACACAAAATGACAGGAGCTGGCATTGTGGTGCAGCTTGCAATGCCAGCAACCAATCTTGGAGTGCCAGTTTAAGTCCCAGGTGCTACACTCCTGATCCAGATCACTGCTAATGCACCTGGATGGCACAGAGGAGGCCCAAATATGTGAGACCCTGCCTTCCATGTGGGAAAGCTGGACAGAATTCCTTGTTCATGGTTTCTGCCTGGTGCAGCCCTGGCTGTTGGGGCCATTTGAGGAGTGAAGCAGCGGATGGAAGCATGCTCTCTGTGTGTGTGTGTGTGTGTGTCTTTCTCTCTCTTTATCCCTCTCTCCATTTCTGTCATTCTGCATTTCAAATAAATAAATAAATATACTTTTTAAATGTCCCCACTTTTTGCCTTGGAGAAATGCTCACCCCCCACCCCCCACTAATGCTGTCTCATAATTCCTGTTTAGAGGGGCTGTTTTATGGGACGGATCAACTTCAAAACCAATCCCATCAACTGTCCAGGAATGCTCCATCCATGCAAAGCAATCACAGGTTTGGCTCCACACTAAGGCAGGCAGGTATGGACTGAGAAACACTCCTATCCCTAAGCATGCCCAGATTGCCAAGTAGACTGCACAGAAGGGGTACGTAAGTCAAGAGCATCTTTCTTTGATTAGGAGAAGGATTCAGCAGCACCATCAGTAGAAGCTGATTTTGTATACAGTATAGAGGTCTTCCCAGTTCTCCCATTGGCTAACGATGTCCCACCAGAGCTCAGATGCTTCCAATGGCGTCTCATCTGGTCCACTCATTCATTCAGTACAGGCCCTGTCGCTGAACTCTCCCCAGATGCAGACTTGTAGAGACTCACCAATCATCAGAATCTGGCCCCAACCTGTACATCCAGGCCCACTTCCGTCTACTACCTCCCAGATAGTCTTGGATCTCATTACCATGGTGGCAACCAACTCAGTATAGGTAACCCATAGCACAGTCCCTTCCACAGGAATAGGCACGAAGTCCTGGAGTACAGACACTGCACATAACATTGACATCAAAACCTGGCAACAATCACACCTTGTTTGTAATCACCCTGGGGAAGGTGGGAGGGGCCCTTTTATGCCCTTTCCACTGGCTCCCTAGGGCCAGCATCCTAGCACAGCCAGAAAGAGGTGGTCCAGTTCCAAATTCATGGATACTCCACCCCCCTAAACACATGCCTGTGAGGTTACAAATGCTAGGAACATTTCTTCCCGGACAAGGCCAAGAATAAAAACAGTGAAGAACCTCACCCTTTGCCCTTGGCAGAAACTGGGAAAGACCATCAGATACTACTTCATAATTTCCTCTGTTTACCATCTGATTCACTTGAGTGCTTATGAACTTCTGGCTACCAGTGGCCAACCTGGTAAGCCAATGCAAGGTTGTTTGTAGCAAGCATTCCTCAGGTGAAAAGGAAGGGTCACTAGAATCCATCTACTCCATCACCAAATAGGCAGTTCTACGTATCACGCTGGAAACTGGCCCAATAATGCTACAGTCAAAAATTCATCCCTTCCACCTCTAAAACCTACACTGAAGCCCTGGCTTCTCACTGCTCCTGGGCAGGGCCAGCAGTGCTTTGTCTGAATGACCTCACTTCCTGCCAGGCTGGAAGTTTCACCTCCCCGCTTTTCAGACCACCTTCCTCACCTTTTTAAAATATTTAATGTATTGTTATTCTATCCTACAATGCTCTCCCTTTAGTATTAGGATGAAGACCAATATTCCTTGGTCAAGACTACAAGTTCATTTTATGCCACTTTTCTTTTTTCCGTACAGTGCCCCGCCCCTCCACACACACACACACACACACACACACACACACACACACAGCCTATGGCTCAGTCCCATTTCCTTCTATCTCTTTGCTGTAGCTGTTCTCTGTGATTCCTTAGCATGACCCCCATTACTGATACAATTGGATCCTTCTTCTCTTTCAACATCATCCCAGATGTCAACTCCTCTGTGAGCCCACATCAAATCCTCACCCCTCCAAAACACCATATCCTTCACAGCACTGTCACACATCGAGTGCTATCTTTGGCTCCTTTATTAGCTTATGTCTCCCTGTGGGAAGTATCTGTGAGCAGGGACCTGAGTCTCACCTGCCCTGTGCCTTCGGTATGCCCAGCAGCAACCCTTTGACAAGCATGCTCAATAACTATACATTAACCAAGTAGCAAGATGGACGAATGAACAACATGAAGGACACAGACCAACAGAAGGGTGAGGGGAAAGGCACATTGATAATTACTAACATTTTAGGTAATAGTCATTTGGGATATTTGTTAGTTCAATATCCCTGAAAGGAAACTTTAGGGATCATGATTTTTAAGGTTTTATGATAGTTTATGGAATTGGAAGGACTTGCCAAATTGGTAAATCACTTCTTGACTTAGGGATTAATAGATGTGCTCTTTTAAGGTGAGGAAGCCAATGGAAAATTCAGAAAAGTTGAGGGTTAGGTGAGTAAACTCTTGTACACTGATGTTCATGTTTCTCTACTGAAATGAACATTTCCACCAAGCAAGATTTCCTTACATTGTATCTTGATGGTTTTAATAAAGAACTTTTATGTACAAGAAGTAGTGTAGTGGACAATCATGCTGCTCTCTTTGGTATGATGGCTTAAGTACTGGAAACTTTTTATCTTCAATTCCCCAAAACTCAAACCAAAGTGGCAGAGTGTGGCCACTCTCTTACAATCAAACTTTCCAGGCTCTCATAGTATCTGAAAATTCCCAGCAAAAATGCTCAAATTCTTTCTTACTTCAAACCCAGCTGAAATACTCATAATGGACACCAGCCAAGGTCTTTGGACAGTCCTGCCAAGGAAGCAGGTGCTCCCTCCAACTCAGTCCTGGCAGGTGCCCATCAAAGGGGTGCCAGGAGTTAACAGAGAGACAAACACCAGCCCCTCTTTCACTTACACAGATCCTTTTGCAGAATACTCTGTTCCCTAGGCAGGGTCCCCTTGCCCAGGCTACCCTTTCTTGTGCTTTCGACTGGCTCCCATGGGCCCACCTCTGAGCACATACTGACTTCAGAGATGCCCCTAGCCAATGTAACACGCTCCCATGGCAAGAAAATTTCTCTCCCAGAGGTGACCTGTGAGGAAAACTGCAAATACCCTCAGCCTCTGCCCCTGACCCAAAACAAATAGTGAGTCTCTCACCCTGCTACCGTTGGGCCAGTAACCTGCTGGGTGCAGGGAGCCCAGGACCTCAGCCCTGTAGCCAGTACCCGGATCCCAGGAAGGCTTCCACAGGAGTCAAGCAATGCAGCCCAGCCTCCTGCAGGCAAGCCTGCCCCTGGATATGGAGAAGGGGGCTGTGAGGCTTGACCTTTCCCTCCTG
Organism: Sylvilagus floridanus; assembly: GCA_949820135.1. Taxonomy (NCBI): domain Eukaryota; kingdom Metazoa; phylum Chordata; class Mammalia; order Lagomorpha; family Leporidae; genus Sylvilagus; species Sylvilagus floridanus. Next base: position 9,753,079 of record OX463240.1, on the reverse strand, counting down.
GGACTTGCCCTCTGACCAACAACAGCCTCCAGGCCAGCCGGCTGCCCCGCCTCCACTGAAAATACCCTCCTTCTGTGCCCAGCTCCCCCCTGTCCAGAGCCAGACCAGATGTAGAGGCAGCCCGGGTGTGCAATTAAGAAAACAGCGCCAGCACCCTGGCTCAGTTGGCTAATCCACCTGTGGCACCGACACCCCAGGTTCCAGTCCCAGTTGGGGTGAATGCTTCTGTCCCAGTTGCTCCTCTTCCAGTCCAGCTCTCTGCTGTGGCCCAGGAAGGCGGTGGAGGATGGCCCAAGTGCTTGGGCTCTGCACCCACATGGGAGACCAGGAGGAGACACCTGGCTCCTGGCTTTGGATTGGCACAGTGCACCCACCATAGCTGCCATTTGGGGGGTGAACCAACAGAAAAGGAAGACCTTTCTCTCTGTCTGTCTCTGTCTCTCTCTCTCTCTCTCTCTCTCTCTCTCTAACTCTGCCTGTCACAAAAAAATAATAATACAAATAAAAATAAAGAAAACAGGAGGTCACACCTAGGACTGCCTCATGGCTCTCCCCATCCCTTAGAGCTCTCTACATCCCCGTAGCTGCACAGACATCTCTACGTCCCTCTCTACGTCCTTTTGGAGGACACACTCACCATCTCTATGAGTGCTGAGGTCCATTGGCTCCAGGTCAATGTCTGGATCAGGTCAGGAGCAGACCACATAGCACTTTCCCGGGTCTCATGAAGTGTCCTAAGATGGTAAGAAGGCCTCCACACATCTCTCCTGGCAGCCTTCCCTGGCCGATCCATGTCCTCCTCCTCCTCTGGCTGCCAGCGCTGGACTGTGTGATGTCTTCCTGATAGGGGCCTCAGGCCATGCCTCCCCACCTAGATTCTCCACCTGCCACCCCTACCCCCTCCACCCCAGCTGTCCTTGGACAGCTGTGGCCCCCAACTCACCCCACCCTGTCTTCTGCCACAACACACTCCAATGCAAGGACACACGACAGTAAAATGATCAGACACCACTGACAGGACTCACTGTGTCCTTCTGTCCCCAGAAATAAATAAAGGTTTGCTGCACAAACATTTTCCAAAACAATTGCAGCTACTGTACGTTAGCAAAGTCAAGCAACAAAACTGTTTACACAAATCACTAAACTGTGAGACCTTCAATGACAAGACGCAGAGCCACATCATCAGGATTTTTCATATTCCTGGTGTAACTTGCTTTGGTTTCCTGGAAGTTTCCTCTATGAGGAATCGTGCCAACAGCGTAATTTCTCTCTTTCTCTGATTGTCTGCACACGCCAATCCAGGCAGAAGACAAATGCTGGTGCAGAAATTAAATTGTCAGCATTGCCCCACAGGTAGGCATCCTCCCCAACTTTTGCCACTTAATTTTCACTTTAAAGACAGAGGCAGAGAGAGTGATCAGAGAGAGAAATGGCAGGAGAGAGAGAGATTTTGCATCTGCAGGTTGGCTCACCCAATACCAACAACAGGCCTTGTAATGCCTGGCCCAGTCTAGGAGCCTAGAACTCAATCCAGGTCTCCAAAGCCAGTCACCAGATAGTTGGGATGTGGTAACTAACAACAGCACAGCTAGCTGAGCACCCAGGAGAGGGAGAAACCCCCAAGGTCATTTGTGGTGTTGATGGGGTGGAGAGAGACATTTGGAGCACTCCTGGGATGCCTCTCAGTGTGGGAAGACAACAGCTCACGCAGGAGTAAATTAAGAGTGGCCATGACCCCCAGGGTGACCCTTATCTGGAGCATGCACTGAGTCCTGGACCACAGACCCCACACACAGTGTGGATATCAACACCTGTGAACAAACACATCTCCCCTGCACTCTCCTTGGTGGAGATGTGTGGTAAACCACCAGCCCAGGAGTCCTTATTCCTGGAACCTTGCCTCATTTCACTGACAAGTCATCCACCCAGCCTGCCAAGTAAGCATCTCAGCTCTCCAATCTGGTTTGGGCAGAGGCTGCTCATGAGGGTCCAGGAGTTCAGAGAGTCAAAACCAAGCCCCACTTTGGTGACTCAGCCCCATATGCAGGACGATTCTGGATTCCCTAGGAGTGTCCTGTTGCCTAAGGTCCCCTTTCACCCTATCCACTGGCTCCTGAAATGAAGAGGGGATGTGAGCACCTCGGTTTCCAGATGTACCCCATTCCACTGGGCTCCAGATATCAGAAAACCTTCCTCTTTGAGCTGTCCAGGGAGCAAACAGCAATGAACCTCAGCTTCGGCCCCTGCCCAGATACAAGCTGCCCCAGTCCTGCTGCTGTCTAACTGGTCACCTATTGTGTGCAGAGTCCTGGGTGTAAACCCTCCAACCTGAGACCTAGTCTCTGTGTGGGTTCCACAAGCAGTTGAGTGGTGTTTTTGGCTCCCTGGAAGGAATCTGCCCCTATTCTACATGGAAGGGGCAGGCGAGTCTCCACCTTCCCCTCCCAAGGGCTCTCCTGGCCATTCCTCGGCTGCCCGGCTGCCCTACCATCCTGCCTGGCTAGAAATCTCCTGCAATCTGGGCCCCGACTCACTCATCCTCCAGGTACTCAGCTAGACAGGGAAGTGGTCTCTGAGGCTGCAGACCTCGGAAGAACTGAGGCAGTGCCTTGGGGTTCTGAGCCTCCCCGCGAGGCCACTCACCCATTCTGTTCCTGCTGAAAACCTGACACCTCCAGGTCTTTATTCAACTATGCATCACGGGCTTTAGGAAAAGCAGGCCTGGGCATGGGGAGGTGGTCTGGGAGGACAAGCAGACATCCACCCATAGGCTCCACAGTCTTTGCCTCACGAATCCACATCCTTCTCTTCCCAACTGTGCACCCACCTCCCACACTGCCCCCTAGCAGTACTGGCAAGTAGAGCCTTGGGCCACACCCAGGACATCTCTGCCTTCCCCCGCCACTGGATGTGACAAGTTACAGATTTTTATGTGAGGTTATTTACTCCGTGCATCTGTGCAGTAAATGAGATATCAGAGTTGGTGTTTGATTGATCTCTGCAACTGTGCATGACAAGAGACCTGGAAAATGATATGCATGTCCCACAGGAAGGGGTGGGGAAAGCTGGAGAGCTGGAC